>CM060901.1:1494813218-1499813218 GCA_030737815.1 Allium fistulosum
TGCATATCCACACTTACAGATAAATAGCAAAAGTTTTAAATCAACTTTATCAATAACTCATGAACAAGAGAAACTCAGATCATAATCAGCTCAAATTGCAGTCAGCTCAGATCACGTTCGTACGTGTATTAAACTAATTACTGGATTAAACAAACCACGCATCCTGAAGCACAAAGCAGCTCAGGACGATCACTCCTAAGTATCAGACATGTACCGCAGCACCATGTAAATACCACACATCAACCAGTACAGTTTCACTCCAAATATTGCGGCAATGCTCCAAAACTAACAGGTGGCCCATAATACTTTCCTAGGGTAGTACGCAAACCGTTTACTTTCTCGGATCATAAATATACGACCAATTAAGGTTCGGGTTTTCCCACCCCAATTTCAGATATTTCCGCTTCAATTTCTGGAGTTCCCACCTTCATCTCAAATTTCCCGCCAAGGACCATAGTTCAATCGCCTAAATCATGACTTCCTGCTAAAGACATGTCGGCAATCCAAGTGCATCAAACCGACAATTCAGATGGGACACACATGGCATAATAAGAAGGTGGAAACATAATGGCAGAGAAAGGATGGTCGCAATCCACATATATCCTCAACACAATAAATAGGAGATGACCGGGAGTAGTGGAAGGAGGCTGAAAAATAAAATAAATGTACTATGTAAAAAAAAGAATCTCTGCAGCAATGTAGTAATGTAAAAATATAAAATGATGAATGAAAGAATAGAGGATGGAGTTTTACGTGTGGACATAGAATTTCTTGAAATTCGAACCACATAAATCTTGGTGTTTTTATATAATTATTGCATTTTCTATTCTATTCTCTGAGTTTGATTTTGATTAAAGAAATAAATTGAAAGTGTCATTTTAACAAACAGTTAAAATGCTACTACAAAATTATATGGGTACTCAGCAATATAATTTCTCCTTGAAAAGAAGACAAGCTGAATATCATTCAAGCTCGCAAATCCTCGATTAGGGGAACATTCAGCCGTATAATCACTACTTATTCAGTTGAGTGTTATGAGACAAAAATCTCAACATTTTTGGTGCTCGAAGGAGGGCCCCTACCTCAGCACCTTATTTTCCTTAAACACCACATCTCTGATCCAAGCTCTAACCAAAATCTGAAGCCTATCAAAATAATCTCCTTATGCATATCCACAATTCACCGCTAATAGTCGCTGGCCAAGCAAAGCACGTATGTTAGTGGACTAAATTGACAATCTCAGCACTAAAAATAGTGAAACTGGACGTAAATACTTGGGATTGCACTGACGTAATCCGGCTCTTCAGCCAAATTACTACGCTAGACATAGGGATATTAGACTGCCCAAAATAGTTATCAAAACAGAGCTGCTTATAATGCAACTCGACTTCTTAGCCAAACCGGTCGTAGGGATATTAGACGGTCTGAACCAGTAAAAAACCCCTCTATATTAGTTTTGTTAATATAGCACACTGGACTTACGGATACTAGACAGCCAGAACCAGTATAAAAACCATGCGCATGATAATGTTGTAAACACGCGACCTGACTACACAGTCAAATATCAGCCTACCCCCAATTAGCGGGGCAGACTATGCCAAGCGTACGAATGCGAACCTATCTCTGAAAAAGGGAGGCAGGTCACATCCCACCTATCGTGGAATACGCATGTCATAAGCTCATTTCAGTATTCATGAACCGCATAAGAAATTAATTC
Source organism: Allium fistulosum (assembly GCA_030737815.1). Taxonomy (NCBI): domain Eukaryota; kingdom Viridiplantae; phylum Streptophyta; class Magnoliopsida; order Asparagales; family Amaryllidaceae; genus Allium; species Allium fistulosum. The sequence goes on from CM060901.1 coordinate 1,494,814,936, forward strand.
AAAAATGGCAAGGAAAAGTGATGCATGGAATGTATCGCAGCTCACAGATTAGGTGCAATTCCAGAAACTAAAGCCTGCTAGGTAAATATCAGAAACTTAAACTTACTCAACTCCCTTAGTACTATTTTTACTTACCAAAACCTGCGTTTGATTCAATACATCTGCGCATACTTCATAAGTAAAGATAGATAAAAAATCACAACACAAGTTACATTAAAATTCACAAAGCTGTGCCTCATAACAAAACAAAAAAACAATGTTAATAATCTGACTCAAGCTTAAAAGAAGAGCTAAATACGATCGTTCTACAATGGGATGATCCTCGGGAATGCATTGTCGTACGTGGAGGAGAACTGCCCAAGATTTAGAGAGCAGGAGGTAGGTCATTCAATTTAGAAATACAACTGATGAACGAACATGAGTAGTACGACTGTAAGTAGTACTGCCGTAAACCATATACAAGTCATAATTGACTCCTGCCCAATTATCTCCGTAATCTTGCGGGTCATACTCGTAGTCGGCACGATTGTATAAATAAATAGGTCAAGTCTGGTAAGAAACATTTGAAAACATTGATCGGACGCCTCCTACCAATTTCGGCCGTTACCTTCTTTACCTTTTCATCTTGAAGTTGCTCTAATAAGTAAGCCCTATCCATCCCACCTTGGTAAAAAACAATGGAGTCCGGACGAGCTTCACATTTTAATTTGAATATCTTGTTCTCAAGAGCATTTACATACTACATGGCCACCCTTCTAATTCTTTTAATCGCACCTAAAAGGTGCTCCCTTGTCTTTTCAGTATTCCTAAAGAATGGACCATCTACGGTAAAAATGAAGAGCGAAACGCGAGTGCCCAATATACCCAATTTTTGTTTATAATGATCCTCTAGCTCATTAAACTTAGCTTCATAATAATTTTTCAAATCATTCTTCCACTCAAAACTTCATCCGAGTCAACTGTGGAGAGGGTGTAGGGGCGACACCTAGTCTAGAGGAAGAAGCACTGGCTAAGGTTGTAGAAGGAGTGTCTTCTACGCTAATTCGTCTTGCAATCTGCCCATCTAATTCTTCAACTTTATGTTTCAAGGCCTTAATTTCATTCGTATATATAACCTCGTATATACTTTCAGGATCCTTCAATAAACCTTCCAGTTCTGCAACTCTGGCCAAGGCAGAATCCAGCTTCTCCGTAAGAATGACAACCTTCGAATCTTGATCAAAAGAAACAAGCTGAAAATCAAATGAGCATCACACAGGGAATCCTCAAGAGCATGAATCCCCAATATAGCCTTCTCCCTTATTTTCTCTAAGGTATCGACTAGCTCAGTCTTAGTCTTCTTAATTAGTCTCGAGAAAGCACTAAAAAAACCTATGGGCTTTAGTTCCCTATCCTTCAATCCGCGAACAGGAAGTCCCCCTGGACTCTGCTACCCTCATCTGATTAGTCGTTGAAGAAGACCTAAAACCTGTAGGAAAAGCAGGAACCGTATTAGAGCGAGGTGCTGCAACCACCCTCTCGCTTTGAAAAGCCTTTTTCTCTCCGATTAGGTGAGCAATCTTCAGAGACATATCCTCAATGGTTTATTTATACTGTTCAATCTCGTTCTAAAGAACAATCCCATAAAGATTTTCCCAATCTTTCATTAACATCTCACTTAACTTTAATTCAGCAGCGTAACGCAACTTAGTGTTATGTTCATATCGATGGGTAAGCGCATCTTCGGCTTTTTTAAGCTCCTTACGGACATGCTCTAAATCCTTTTCAAGCTTGTCATTCTCAACTTTGAGGAAGTTAACCTCTACCTCAATGCTAGTAGAATGATCCTTCACCTCAACCCCAAATTCGAATACGCCTGTCTCATCCGACCCGGGAATGAGGGGCACAGTTAGAAGGTTAGATGTGAAGACTTCGTGGTGCTCGGGTACATTTTCATAGGAGCCAACCTGATTAGTAATGGGTAAGCGCATCTTTGGCTTTCTTAAGCTCTTTATGGACACACTCTAACTCCTTTTCAAGTCTGTCATTCTCAACTTTGAGGAAGTTAACCTCTACCTCAATGCTAGTAGAAGGATCCTTCACCTCAACCCCAAATTCGAATACGCCTGTCTCATCCGACCCGGGAATGAGGGGCACGGTTAGAAGGTTAGATGTGAAGACTTCGTGGTGCTTGGGAACATTTTCATAGGAGCCAGCCCGATTAGTAATGAAAGAAAACTACATGATCTAAAAGACAATCAAATGACGCCAAACAAAGGTCCAATATAAACTTCTCTTATTAACTACATTAATTAAACAGAACCATCTACAAAAAAGTAGCAAAAGTACAAAAAAAGTTCAATCCATATGTCAATTTCTAAGTCCTAAACCATTCTAAGTGAGGGTTATCAGGTAGAAAGGAACTATTTTCTAGGGCGTATCACCATCGACGCAGTACAAAGTCACAAAGCACCTCCTTTTCTTTAACTACTAGATCAATTCTCAAGAGCAACTATTGGGTTTCGTCTTTAAGTGTTATATAATATTCATATAATTCTCTCTCGCACTTATCGATGGTCGGGATGCTAAGACCAAGACGATCTAAAGTTTGGATTTTGAGTTTGTCATCGCTTTCCCTTAGAAGTTTAGCAATCAAAACTTCTTCACAAGACAAACAAATAGAAAACAACCCAGTCATTTACTAAGTAATGGCAAAATATAATAACAACAATAGGTCATTTATAATTAAGTCAAAGAAATTAGTCCCATTCAGTCACACATCAAAAAGTGATACAAAAGGTTTTAAGTCTTAACATTGGGGTTTGAAATAACCTTGATCTCCATAGTCACGCCAGCATCGTTAGCCCCTCACCTTCTTTGGTCTCTCCCACTTCATCCTCATTTGCTTGTAAAGAGGTGGAAGGAGTGGTCTTCTCCATAGCATCATTCACAACAAACTCTTTATCCCACTTGTCCCAGCAATATTGGTAAACCGAGTCAATCATAGACTGTTCAACCAGAAAGCTAAGATCAATTTCTTTCTTAAACTGATCCTTGGCTAAGACATATAAGTTGAAGAGTTCGTCAAAAATGCACGATGTAAACCCCTCCTGCGACTTGGCCAACTCTTGTCCCACCTGGGCTAGCTCCTTACTTTTTTCCTTCAGCTCGCATTCTTTTAAAGCCAAGGCGTCGACCGTAGTTTTAGCCTCCCTCTCGGCCCTCTCCTGACACACCCTGAAATCTTCTTCGACCTTAGCCTTTGCGGAAGCAAGGCTAGCTTTCTCAGCGTTAGATGAAGTAAGGTCCGCTTGAAGTCTAGCCACTCGATCAAGAGTGTCAGCTTGCTCACCCTCCCTCTCTCGTGTTTCCACCATCAGGGCAGCGTGCTATAAAAATAAAGAAAATACAATCAAAAATAAGTAAAGGGAAGAGAAAGAGAGTTTTACTTACATAAGGTCAGGACTTTTCCAGTTCGTTCATTGATTTAGAAAAAAAGAGCTTAGGAAGAGGAAGGGGAATTGGAGATGATGAAGAATATGAGGCAATATGAGACAGTGTACGCGCCGTAGTTTTCCCCACTCTCTCTAATAAATCAAATATAAACGTCTCATGCAAAGGCAAGTAGAAAGTATTGGGGGTAAGACTACTATGCAACGGAGGGACAGTTAGCGCCACTGAATTAGAAGGGAAGGGAATGTTCAGAGGAGGAGAGGAAGAAGCAAAACCTTTTTGGGACCTCGGTCGGAGTCTTGGATTGTATCACGCTTTCATTCTGAGCATCCTTTTGTGTTAGCTCCTCAGTAGGCGAATTGCAGCTATAACAGAAGCAACCATCTCACCTACATATAAAAAGAATAAATTGTAAAAATCAAAAGAAGTTTTCTATGAAAAATATAACCAAAAGAATAATAAATATAAAGCATATTATACCCATAGACGCAGCTGAAGTCAGGGAAGGCTTAAAAATGTCTCGAGAAAATACGTGATGTGGGCGCAAAAAATTGTATTTCTTCAATTTTTCTTGTTAAAAAAACTTATTTGATTTCCTCTCCTTTTCGTCCAATCCCAGAATGCGATCCTATGCGATTCATATAACTTGACATCTTCCTTAGTAAATACGAATTGAGTAGGACATTGACAAAAAGAAGAAGGGAAATTATCCGAGTTGGAAACAAAGAAATAAAACTTATCCTATTTTTGGGTCTTCCGAAGAACATCTAGAAGAACCGACGTTTTGGCCTAGGTGTATAAAAGGTCAACCTTTGAAGGATTCTTATTAGCGTCAAATAGAAACTGAAGCTCCTCGCAAATGAGGTCGAGACCATTCGCAGCATAGAGGATGAAAATGGCTATCACAATAGTATAAGAAAGAGGGGAAAGTTGGACATGTATATGATCGAGGGAAGACGGCCATTGACGAAGGATTGAATGTGGAGAAAGGTAGAGACCACAATGTATGTGTTAACGAGTTATGAGAGTAAACCCAATCGGGGGAGTATTAATACGTTCGTGGGGTTCAGGAACCCTACTTTATAACCCAAAAATCTAAATTAGTTCAAGATACCAGTGGCTTCTTTCAACCAAGTAATTCTGTAAGGCGACAGTAAAGGGGAAGATAAAGAGGAAGCTATTTCGAAATTTCAAGATTTAGTGAAAGAAAGAAAGCTAAACTAAAAAGATCTAACAGCAATTAAAACAAAAACAAGTTTCTTACTTCAATCCAAAAAGAAAACCCGAATCCAGTGATGAAATCGATCTAGTAAGTAGTGGTTTTTTTTCATTTCTTTCTTATTTTCCTTTCTTGAGTAAAAGCATAAAAATGAACAAAGAATAAATTTGAATAATAGCTATACGATCAAAATAATGAAGGAATTTGTGAGACTTTGAGCGATTAAGCTGCCAAAATAATGCAAAGATTGATACCGATTTGCTTAGAAAAACAAAAGGTTGATTTAACGATTTAGATAATGGCCCAATGAGAAAATGGCATGTCGAAAAGTTATTAAATGCAAAAGTAAACGATAGGACATTTTCCACTAACGAAAAGAAAGGAGGGATTAGAAAGAAGCAATGTGATGTGCCGACTAAGTGCAAATGATGACAAGTCTACATTGATCCACGATCAGCGCAGACTTGGGGAGCAAGTGTTACACATGTACTTCTCAAATTATGTTAAATATGAGCTAAGCAATGTATGAGGCTAGGAGAAATGCATTTGCAGTAAAGGTTAAGATAAAAAGGGAAGAAATTGAAGCAACTCGATCAATCATGCACAATAAGTTGGAAAGGAAAGCAAGCTGCCAAGCCTGCAGTCATGACACTTGACTCAACCAAAAGAGCTACAGCCTAAACGCAAGAGATCACAATGAAATGCAACACCGCTGTTTGTACCAAAAATGGGCACAACACTCTTCGGGAGTTGTTTGAAGAGATAAAATGAAGATTATAAATGTAAAACAGAGATTATCTAACAAAAACTCCAACAAATAGGAATGTAAAGTGCACAGACAAGCAGTTTAGAGTGGTTCGGCGTATAGCCTACGTCCACTATGAAGTTTTGATGATTTTATTGATTCTCTTTCAATGATTACAAGCGTTTACAGCGATGAACAGCGGATTACAGTTTAGAATTCGAAATTGACAGCAAAAGTATGATGCAAATCTCAATCCGGCAGAGTCTGGACGCTTCAGAGAAAAAAGATCCTTTTTCCGTTGATTCTGGGGCTTTATTTATAGGCGTAGGAGGCTTGGATTTCGCTCAAACTCCGGGAGACTTGGCCTGACACGTGAGGGGACCCATTCGACCACTTCCAGAGAGTTTCAAGCCAATCTGTGATCGATACGAAATCATTTCGTATCGATCAAGATTACTTCCAATTGAGCTCAAAATTGGTGGAGACGTTCCTTGTTATGTGTGCAACTTCCAGTTAAAATTTCATCGTGTTTGGATCAGTGGATTACGAGATATGGTCGATACGAACTGGAATTCCTCATAGGCTGTCTGGTTCGTATCCATGATTTCGACTCCATCCGTTCGCCTCGCTGGCTGCACGTGCTCTTGAAGTGAGGTGGCGCGCGCGCTTCGTTTCGATCCGGTCTTTGTGCCGCATTGACTGTTTCGACTCCACATATCTCGCCTCGTTTTACTTTGATGGAAGACACGTCATCCCTGGTCAGTTGACTCGTGGGCACGAACAAGTCATTAGGCATGGATTCGAAGTGAGGTCCTCTGATGGATACGAAGCAAGCACCGAGTGATGGATACGAAGCAAGCACCGAGTGATGGATACGAAGCAAGCGCCGAGTGATGGATACGAAGCAAGCGCCGAGTGATGGATATGAAGTAGACGCTGAATGATGGATACGAAGCAGACGTTGGCTGAAGGATACGAGGTCCTTCAATTGTTGGTATGTGTGAGGTCCATCGATATGAGCTCGATGGATACGAAGAAAGTCGAGTCGAACCTGGGTACCTCGATGGATCCGGAGCTGATCGGTACGAAGCTTGATGGATTCGAACTGGGGCTTCGGTGATGGATACGAAATTGCCCAGAGTGATGGATACGAAATCTGGGCTTTTTCCCTCCAATTTGACTCGATCATAACTTGAGCGTATGAGTCCGGATTGACTTGAAATTTGAGGTGCTGATCTCTATGGCCTTTCTTGTCGTGTCCTATCAATTGTAGCTCACTCTAGGCTCGGACAAAATTCAGTGATATCCATGGCGTGCTGTCCTTGTTCTCTAGTCGGCTTCTTGGTGTCCTGGCCTTGCCAAAAGGCGGGATAACATTTGCCCCCCAAAGTACGTCTTGTGAAAACATGACGTGCTTTGAAAAGTTGTATGTCTTCTTTGGATAATTTTGAAAGTCGTACCCCTTAGCCATTCTCTCGTATCGGTCCTCTTATGAGTCGACGCTCAAAGTCGAAAAGCCTTCTTTCGTATCGATGTGGGTTGACTTGATGGATACGAAAATGATCATTCGTATCGATGGTCACAAATCGCGGTGAATTCTGATTCGAATTGGTGATATCTGGTGGATACGAAATGGATGTTCGTATCGATAGATATTGATGGATACGAAAGTGACGCTCGTATTAACAGGTCTGCTCTGTTTCGAATCGATGGTGTCTGGTGAACATTTCGTCTCGATGAATGCACAGCTTGATGGATTCGAATAGAGCGTTTGCATCGACCCATCGTATTCATGTGGCCTCCCTGTGCGTTTCGGACCGATAAAGTCTGGTGGGTTCGAAACGAGCCTTCGTTTCGATGTGCCGTCTGACTGGTTGCGACCGGTCAGATTGACTGGGAGTCGAATCGACTCGGTTCCGTCCTAGGCTTCATATAAATACCTGGGACTTAGCCCATTCTCACTTTTTTACCTTTCTACTTTTTACTGTTGCTCCCCATTCCTTCTTTTACTTTCGTATCGATAAACTGAGGGACAAGTGTGCGTTTTCGAGTCGAAGCAAACTTTCGTTTCTTTGTTTAAAAATCGCTGAAATCAGGTAATGAATGGATAGAGTCATGTTAACAACGTCGAATCACGAGTCTGCGCATTCATCTTCCCTGCTCTTTCGTCCAGTCTTCACGAATTTTCAGATCTGGACGAGAGAAATCGATATTGGGGAATGACTCGTGGCCATGGAGCTGAGATCCCTTGGGGAAGAAGAAGATATGGAGGAAATCGCCCTATCTTCGTCTCGTGTCGATCTGAAATTGGAATATTCGAATCGATCCAGTCAGAATACGTTCGTATCGGTAGAGAGATGAGAGCGGCAATTGTTGCGAAGCCATCATTTTCAGATCGATGCGAAATTGGCGAATTCGATCGGTTCGAATTGATCTGCTTTCGATCGACACGACCCGTATCGATTCGAACCTGATTGATACGAAGCGCTCTCACCCCTGCCTGACCGATACGAATGTATCGAGTCGAACTCGATCGATACGAAGTACCTTCATTCCAGTGCGATCGACACGAACACATCTTTCATTCTGAGACGATCGATACGAATGTATCGATTCGAACACAGCCGGGTTGCGATGCATGATCTTCATGACTCGATACGAAATGAAATGCAATCGATCGATTCCAACCTAAATTTGGACGGACTTAAAGAAACTTTTAATATTCAAATACTTGACTCCGACGAGCTTCTGCCTTGCACAATAGAACTTTGTCACAGAACTGCATATTTGACTGACTTTCGGAGCTCGTCGATGGAACTGCCATTTAACAGAAGAGTACAACGAACTCTTTAATCTTGAATCGATCGTTATCATCTGGATGGCGCAGTCATGACGGTCAGCGATGACGGTCATGTTTGTCTGACTTCCAGAATCTCGTCGCTTGCACATTTTCTTTAACTCTGCAGAATTTGCTCAAGTCACGCACAACACTCGCACTACACAACACATTCATGCACTTTACACTGGGGAATGCACGGGCTTTTTGTCACCTAATGATGGTTTCTCGTGAGTTAGCTAGTGATGGAACCGTCAAGTTCGCAGCAGCAAGAAACTCAGAATCCTATCCTTCCCAGAATTGAGATTCCGGTCATCGAGACCGAAGCTATTGGCCCAGCTCCGGACGAGTTGCCCGATGCGTCCTTCATTAACAATCCGCCTGATTCCGTCCCATCCAATATTTCTGAAGACATGCTAGGGAGAATATGCTTAAGGCATGGTCTGTCTTTGGATGAGGTATTGTTGCCCGGACCGAGTGATAGGCCACATAGTCCCCCGGAGGGGTATACTGCTTTTAACCGGCATGCGTGCGCAGCCGGCACACTTCCTCCATTCAACGACTATATAAGAGAAGTGTTGGCTTATCTGGACATCGCTCCGTCTCAATTGCATCCAAACGGATACGCCTCACTCAACAGCTTGTTCATTGTATTCATGGAGTACCTCCATCGTCCTCCCCGTATGACCGACATAAGATACCTGTTTAATTTCAAGAGCCGGACTGACAGCCCATCTTTTACGTTCCTGGAGTCTGTAAGGAACTGCCAAGTTGTCGCGGGGTCGTGGACTAGGCTAAGCTATTTTAAGTCGGAGTGGTTCTATGTCCGATGTCCTCCGGGGTTTGCCAGAAAATGGCTGTTCAGACGTGAGCATTGCCTTTTCTTTTTCAATTAAATGACAGGGCAATTTTCGGAGCGAAATTAAACTTACGTCTTCTTCTTTTTTTCTCTCAGCTATCATCCAGCGGCCTGAGGGCGGCTATTATAAAGAAATAGTTCGGGTCTTCCAAGAGATTCCTAGCGAAGAAAGGAATATTGAACGGTTATTGACAGATCGGAATCTCAGAGTCCTTGGGCTGATCGGTCGGAGACAGAGCATAAGACTCGATGGTGCATTAAAGACTGTCTCCAGGAAAAAGGTCAAGCAGATGAAGCCCAGGGTCGTGATAATCGAGGAACCCGACTCCGAGAAAACCCACACTGACGAAGAACCGTTGGTCGGATCTGCTAATGCAACCCCAGAGTCCGATGCTAAGAGGAAAGGCAAAGCTGTGGCTTCGAAACAGCCTAAGTCTGGGAGGCGGAAGTCTGTGGTTTTGCACCGTCCTTCGCCAGGAGTTAAGATTACGGAGGCGTCCTCCCCGCAAGCTGGAGATCAATTCGAAGGGCCTGCTGACCCTCCAGTCCCTGACATCGAGCCGGAGCAACACGATGTTGGGTCGGGTGGACCGCGACATATCGTCGATGTTAGCGAGTCTGAGCTTGCCAATGCGACTGACACTTCTGGTTGGTCCGGGGGGTTACACATTCACACACTCCTCACGGCACAACACACTTTCCTAACCATAAACAACACATCGCAAACGGTTACTGATTCTTTGTGGTTTTCTTTTCAGGTACGATGTCTGGGAAAGGTTCCGTGCTTGGTAGTTTGCGTAAGCGCCGTTATCACGAGCCACGCAGGAGAGAGGGCGAGAGGGATTATGACACGGGACACTCTGGTCAGGAGAAGTCTGACAGAGATAGGGGACATGTTCGCCGATCCCGATCTCGCTCTCCTCCCCCCAGGACCTCTGCACCTCCTACGGTCGCAGTTACTCGTCCTCCCGAAACTTCACGGCCTAGGCCGCCTTCTCAAGCTTTGAGGTCCGACCCTCCGCGCAGGACCGAAATAGCCACCTCTTCGGCTACTGTGCCGGTCCCGACCGAGGCGTCTAGCGAAGGAGCGCTCAAATTGGCACAGATGAGAAAGGAATTTCCTGACATCTGTTTTGATGGATATGTCTTCCCCCCGCACCTGAAGAGAATCCCGCCAACCGCGGAAACCACTATCCACGATTATGTCGCGGACATCTTTTTCCAGTATAGGGAGTGGGGACGGGCCGCGAGGAAGGCATCTAAAGTGGCATTTGAGCGGGGCGTCACCATCGAGAAACTCGAGAAGGAGCTGGGTCGCAACGACCAAATCATAAAAGCGCTCAACTCAGAGGCTGAGTCTTCTTGTAAGTCTGAAATGGAGGCTTTAAAGAAAGTTGATGAAGTGACCGCTGCCATGGCCAGGATGAAGCAAGAACATTACACCGCCATCGAGGACATGGGTCACAGGAACACTTCCATTACTGCCGAGAGGGATGCCGCTCTCAAGGAGCTTAATGAGCTGAAGTCAAAGTTTTCAGAGATGGCTAAGGAAAAAGACGCAGCTAATGTCTCTGCGCAGGAAGCCTGTGACCAGGCAGTGACACTCCAAAAGGAGAAGGAAGTGGCTATACAACAAGCCCGTGAGGCTGAGGCTGGAGTTGATGAGAAAGTACGGCAGGCGGAGGCCAGGATCGAGGCCGAGGTGGAAGAGCTACTTGTTACTTACAACGCCAATGTGCTAAGGCACCGAGACTTGACATGGCTTGACGATTACCCCGCACATTTCTATAACGTCTGGAACCTACTGGTTGATGAGGAGAGATCTGGGCACCCTGATGAAGCCCCTGATGAGTTCGAGCTGGAGAACCACATCCTTAATGATGACGAAAAGAAGGTTCTCCATGACTCTATGATTTCCCATGACAAGGTGAGGCTTGGTGCTCAGATCCAGGAAGTCGGAGAGAGCTCTGGTGCAGAACACCATGTTACGAGTTCTGAGATAGTCGTGTCATCTCAGTCTGAGCCAACTTCGATGATCTACTCCCAGCCTATTTCAGCGTATGACCCAGATCAACCGCATTTATCTCCTATTAAGGAACATCCTTCTGAAGTAGTTCAGACGACCTCGAGCCAAACCGAGGAAGGTACTTTGAACTAACTTCCAGTATATTTGGATTGAAGAACCCGTGTTGAAATGTTGCTAATGACATGTCTTTTCCTTTGATCAGTGACAGGAGTTGCACCAGCCGCGCCTCTTACCACCCAAGTATTAGGTCAAGCGCCAGGAGCCATCATTTCTGAGGTGACCTCCGTCGCAGCAATGGCACCAGTTGGAGTGACGGAGGGGAGCTCACTTTCTTTCGACGAGCAGATGATAAACGAGCTCCTTGGCCGTCAAAGTGATCCTTTTGCGGACTTGCCATTTGGCTTGGGTGGATTCACGGCTACCTCTGACACCTTGTCCCAGACTACTACGGCTCCTAGCGAGGCCAGGGCACGGCGGGAAGCGGCGATGTTGGCCGAGATTAATGCCGAGATGGCGGCTGCGGCGCACGGCGGTGAAGTAGATGGCGGAGCGGCAGCACAGTGCCCTATTCCTCTTATGACTGTGTCTCCTGGGGCACACTTACTGATACTGATGTACCAGCCCCTCCTCCGGCTGTGGAGTCTGTTCCTCCCACTCCTCCCGCGGGAAGCATCCCTATAGAGTCCAGCTCAGGCGAGGACGTTGACATTATGCCTTTACCCGAAGGGAGCTCGCCTAGGGAGAAATGCTCCAAGCGAAAGGGCACTGGCGGCTCCAGTAGTTCCTCGAAGAAGAAGAAGCTGAGGAAGCAGAAAGATTAGACATCCTTTTCATAGGCAGTTAGGGACTTTTGTTATTTTTTCTGTCTTTTCCCTTTTGTAGGCCGTGTTTAGATGCGGGTTCGGCCCCTGCTAGTAGGAACATTTTGGAAAGAACTCATGTATGAAGCATTGTTTTTGAGTTAGTTGGAATAAAATTTTGTCTTTTAGCTTCAGTTTGCGTTCCTTTCTATGCTTGAATATTGCAGTGTCCAGACTTTGGTCCAGTGTATTTGCATTATCCGATTGCTTTAAGAATAGCTCATTTTACTTGTTAAGTATGGAACCTTCGGACTCGAGTTGTGATAGGGGATCGCATCGGAGCTGAGCATCGTATAGTTTCGGGCAATGACTAACATTTGCTTCTGCCCCCAGTATCGGGGTCAAGTTGTGATGATCAGCTTGTGATGGCACCAAGCGAGGACCGAGTGGTCGAACTACGCTTGCTCTCTAATGAATCATTCCATCCACACTCCGGGGATATGCGTCATCTCGTAAGCGGTTGTTCGCACTCTGGGAACATGGAGTTGACTGTTTATACTCCGCTTCGCACTCTGGGAATGCGGAGTTGAACGTTTATACTCCGCTTCGCACTCCGGGAATACGGAGTTGAATGTTTATACTCCACTTCGCACTCTGGGAAGGTGGAGTTAAGTGTTTATACTCCGCTTCGCACTCTGGGAATACGGAGTTGAATGTTTATACTCCACTTCGCACTCTGGGAATGTGGAGTTAAGTGTTTATACTCCGCTTCGCACTCCGGGAATACGGAGTTGAATGTTTATACTCCACTTCGCACTCCGGGAATGTGGAGTTAAGTGTTTATACTCCACTTCGCACTCTGGGAATGTGGAGTTAAGTGTTTATACTCCGCTTCGCACTCTGGGAATACGGAGTTGAATGTTTATACTCCACTTCGCACTCCGGGAATATGGAGTTAAGTGTTTATACTCCGCTTCGCACTCCGGGAATACGGAGTTGAATGTTTATACCCCACTTCGCACTCTGGGAATGTGGAGTTAAGTGTTTATACTCCGCTTCGCACTCTGGGAATACGGAGTTGAATGTTTATACTCCACTTCGCACTCCGGGAATATGGAGTTAAATGTTTATACTCCACTTCGCACTCTGGGAATGTGGAGTTAAGTGTTTATACTCCGCTTCGCACTCTGGGAATACGGAGTTGAATGTTTATACTCCACTTCGCACTCCGGGAATATGGAGTTAAATGTTTATACTCCACTTCGCACTCTGGGAATGTGGAGTTAAGTGTTTATACTCCGCTTCGCACTCTGGGAATACGGAGTTGAATGTTTATACTCCACTTCGCACTCCGGGAATATGGAGTTAAGTGTAGGATTGTCGTGTGTCAACCCTATTAATATCGGTGTCATGGCTTGTCCCCGAGCTCGGGTTTCACCTAGTGAGTGGCCGGTCGTATCACAACCACTCTCCATTTGAATAAGTCCCATTGCGTGATGGGATTTAGCTCTTCGTGCATCGTGACGTTGTATATCGTACATAATGAATTACAGCTCTGGTTCGAAGAAGTGGCATTTTATTGCTGAAATAAGAAAATGCGGCAAAGTCAGTTGCCTTATTACAAAATTCAAATTTCGAAATGCAGAAACAAATTGCTAAATAGAATGAAATAAATAAAGCCTGTCATATGTAGTAGCGGCGGAGACTTTCGCTGTTCCAAGCCCTCGGTAAATCGAGACCGTCAACAGTCGACAGCTTGAATGTACCATCTCCGAGCTTTCGTGTAATTACATACGGCCCTCCCCAGTTCGGTTTCATGTGTGACGGAACTGGGTAAATTCTCTTGAGCACGAGGTCGCCGAGTTCAAAGGTTCGAGGTCGAACTCTGGTGTTGTACAATCGGGCGACCCGGCTTCGATGTGCGGCTGCTCTCAAATCAGCCTCCTCCCGTTTTTCATCCAATAGATCCAAAGACTCGGCTAGGAGTATAGCGTTTGTTTTTGGATCATAATAAGTCACGCGATGAGAGAGCACTTCTGTCTCGACCGGAATAACGGCCTCTGAGCCATAAGATAGGGAAAACGGAGTGTGTCCGGTCGCGGTTTTGTGGGTCGTTCGATAGGCCCATAACGCCATAGGAAGTTCATCGACCCACTTGCCCCCAGCCTTCTCTAATCGTTTCTTCAGGATCGATTTTATAACTTTGTTGACAGCTTCAACCTGTCCATTCGCTTGGGGGTGTGCGACAGCCGAGAACTTTTTGCGGATATGAAACCGTTGACAGAAATTCTTGAATTCTGCGCTCTCGAATTGGGTTCCGTTATCAGTGATGATAGTATGCGGGAGTCCAAATCGACAGATGATGTTGCGAACCACGAAATTTATCACCTTCTTTGTCGTAATGGTCGCTAGGGCTTCGGCCTCAGCCCACTTTGTGAAGTAATCAACTGCGACGATGGCGTATTTTGCACCGCCTTTTGCTAAAGGCAAAGCGCCGATGATGTCAATGCCCCACATTGCGAATGGCCAGGGACTGACCATTTGGGTTATTTCAGTTGGCGGAGCTCTCGGAATTCGGGCATGTATTTGGCATTTATCGCATTTCCGGGCATAGTTTGCCGCATCTCGGTTCACCGTCGGCCAGTAGTACCCATATCGGAGTATCTTTTTAGCGAGAGCTTGCCCGTCGGTATGATCGCCGCACTCTCCTTCGTGCACGTCATGTAGCACTCGCTTGATTTCCTCGTGGGTGATACATCTGAGGAGAGGAACGAAATAACCTCTTCTGTACATGACTAAGTTTTGGATGACGAACCGCGAGGCTTTTCGCTGAATTTGTCTCTTCTCATTTCTAGGTTCAGGTAGCACCCCATTCTCAATGTAATTCCGATACGGAGTCATCCAAGATTCTTTACTGGAAGCGGTTTCAAATACAGAGTTCGTTTCTATCCGATCGATGCTCGGAGTGGCCAAAGTTTCAACGGGGACAAGTCCCATTTGCTGTGCTCCGCCCGTGCTGGCTAACTTCGCCAGTGAATCGGCTTTCTGATTGCGTTCCCGAGGCACATAATAGATGGCATAATAATCAAACTGGTTTAGGATTTCCTGAACTCGTGTCAAGTAAGCGGCCAGTCTTCGGTCTCTTGCCTGGTATTCCCCTCGCACCTGGCATACCACTAACTGCGAATCGCAATAAATTTCTACAGCGATAATTCTCAAATCTCTGGCAAGCCTTAGGCCGGTCAGGAGGGCTTCATATTCGGCTTCATTATTAGTTGCACGAAAGTCGAATTTAAGAGCATAACATATGGATCGGCCCTCGGGAGTCTCAAGTACAACCCCAGCGCCCGAACACCGATCATTTGACGCACCATCAGTATAAAGCTTCCAGATGTATTCGGGAGATTCACTGGTTTCGGGTAAGTCTTCTGGAACGGTGAATTCGGCTATGAAATCAGCCAGGACTTGTCCTTGAATGGCCCTCCGCGGAGCGTATGCGATATCAAATTGGCTTAGCTCAATGTTCCACTTGAGTAACCTACCGGACGTCTCAGGCCGCGTAAGGACCTGTCGTAACGGCTGGTCGGTGTACACAGTAAGCGGATGAGCTTGGAAGTAGGGACGGAGCTTCCTTGAGACAATGACCAAACAATAAGCCAGTTTCTCCAGCCTCGGATAATTTCTTTCAGCTCCTGTTAGTCGCTTACTAACATAGTAGACCGGGTTTTGCACTTTGTCTTCTTCCCGGACTAGAGCAGCGCTGATTGCATGTTCTGATACTGCCAGGTAGAGATATAGTTGCTCATGGTCAACCGGTTTTGATAAGATCGGAGGTGTGGAGAGATGTTGAACTAATGATCGGAACGCGCCTTCACACTCCGTGGTCCATTCAAAGTTTCGTTTACCCTTCCGGATCAGGTCGAAGAAAGGAATGCATTTGTCGGTAGACTTTGAAATGAACCTGCTCAATGCTGCGACCTTTCCGTTAAGACTCTGGACTTGTTTTATAGTTCTAGGGGTTTGCAAATTTCTAATAGCCCAGATTTTCTCAGGATTCGCCTCTATTCCTCGGGCGTTGACAATGAACCCAAGGAATTTTCCGGATGCAACGCCAAAGTGACATTTGAGTGGGTTGAGCTTCATTCCATACTCCCGGAGGATGCTGAACATTGAATTCAAATCTCTGACGTGATCGGTGGAGAATCGGGACTTCACCAGCATGTCATCCACGTAAACCTCCATGGTCTTCCCAAACTGATCAGCGAACATTCGGTTGACTAAGCGTTGGTATGTTGCTCCAGCGTTCTTTAGACCAAACGGCATGACTTTGTAACAATAGAGTCCCAGGTCGGTCACGAAGCTGGTATGTTCCTGATCAGGCAAATGCATGGGTATCTGATTGTAGCCGGAATAAGCGTCCATAAAGGATAGTAGTTCATGTCCGGCCGTCGAATCTACGAGCTGATCGATTCGTGGAAGTGGGAAGCTATCTTTTGGACAGGCCTTGTTTAGGTCAGAGTAATCAACACAAGTTCTCCACTTCCCGTTTGGTTTCCGAACTAGTACAGGGTTGGACACCCATTCTGGATACAAGGCATCTCGAATGAACCCATTCGATTGTAGTTTATCAACTTCCTCCTTAAGGGCGGCAGATCTCTCTGGATCCATACCGCGCCTTTTCTGTTTCACTGGGACATGTCGCGGATCTATATTCAGGGAGTGACTTGCAATGCTCGGCGAGATCCCGCACATGTCAGAATGTGTCCAGGCGAAGACGTCGAGATTCGCCCGAAGAAATTCGACCAATTCCTGCTGTGTCTGCTTGTTTAGTTGGGACCCAACTTTCAGCATCTTTGAATTATCATCCTCACTGATTGGGACGTCCACAGTCAGTTCGGCTGGAGAGGCTTGACTCTCCGTTGATTCGTCTTTATCCTCGTTGTCCCTGGGGTCCAGGTCTTTCAGGAATTGGTCGTGGTGCCCGGGCCGAGGCCCAGGCGTCAATTGTCAATTATCGATAGAACGGACGCAGAGAGATTCCTCTACGCCCTTCCCCTTCTCTTTACGTTGCGCCCCGCGCAGCTCAGCAACATAACATGCCCTTCCCGAGGCCTGATCTCCTTGAACAACTCCAATCCCATGATCAGTGAGAAATTTCAGAGTCAGACACCATGGGGCGATCGCCGCCCTGAACTCGGCTAAAGCTGGTCGACCCAGAAACGCATTGTATGGCGAATCTATCTCTAGCACAACAAATTGTAACATGCGGACCCTCCGGCGTTCTCCAATGCCTAACTCGACTGGGAGTTCAGTTATTCCGATGGATATCGTGGCACTTCCGTTGAAACCATGGATTCTGGATAAACAGGGTTTCAAATCCTTTGTCTCCATCTTCATTAGATCGTAAGCCCGTTTGAGCAAGATGTTTACAGAGCTCCCACTGTCAACCAGGATCCTCTTCATCCAAGCAGGACCTACCTGGGCGGATATGACTAGTGGGTCGATAGTAGGGGCTTCGACTTTATCGGCGTCTCGGCTCCTGAACACGATATCATCGGACATTATCTTTTGTTGCTTTGCCAGGGTCCCATCCTCGCAATTACTATAACACTCGAAGTCCGCATGCCTGATAGAACTGGCATACGACTCCATTTCCCCCCAGCTTCTGTCTGCCGGATGGGGGCCACCACTTATTGTGTTGATAACTAATCTCCCGCCCGCACGAGCGGGTTCATCCTCTCTTTCCTGATTTTGTGAACGATTTTGATTCGAGGGGCCCGCTCCGCCAGGCTGCGGCGCCCGTACAAACTGATCTAGCTTCCTCTCTCTAATCAGCTTTTCGATGAGGTCTTGTAAGTGCCGACACTCATTGGTGTTATGTCCATAGCTCTCATGGAACCTACAGAATTTCCCTGTCTGAATCTGTCTCTCCGATGAGGGCTTCGGAGCAGGCTTCTTATACTGTACATTGTTGCAAGTCTGTAAGTATACGTTTTCCAATGACGTGTTTAGCGGCGTATAACTGTCAAACATCTGAGCTCTACGTCGTGGACCTCGGTTTTCGTCCCTCTTCTTATTCTGGCCATTGTTTCCTCTCTACTGGGTTTGCTTGTTTTGTATATTCAGCTGAACTTTCCCGGAACTCTCGCCGGACTGTTTAACTGCCACATTGCTCTGTATTCCCTCAATGCTGGGCCTCGCATCGTCCTGCTTCCTAGACTGTTTTGCATCCTCCTGCCGCAGGAACTGAGCGGCCTTGGAGTAAAAACGGTCCAACGACGCGGGTGGTTTTCCAGCTAGCCAGTTCCCGAATTCAGAATCAGGATCAATCCCCTTGGTCAGAGCCATTAAGATTGAATTATCGTTGGGATTGGTGATCTTGACGCATGCTGCGTGGAACCTCTCCAGGTAACGCCTGAGTGTCTCTCCAGGAGCTTGGGTGACGCTGGACAAGGTGTTGACGTCTTTTGGCCTAGCAACATGCATCCGGAATTGTTCCACAAACTTCTTGGCCAATTGATCGAACGAAGAAATTGATCTAGGTGGTAGGCGGGTAAACCACATTGTCGCGATTCCCCCCAGAGAGATGGGGAAACTCCGACACTTCACTGCGTCGTCGGCCCTCGCAGCGCTCATCGACCATTCATACTTCAGAATATGCTGGTTGGGGTCACTATTCCCTTCATACATCGGGAGAGTCGGCATTCTGAATCGCCTAGGGGGTTCGGCATGTAACACTTCGTCTGTGAAAGGGGTATGACTACGGGAAATCCCCCAGTCATCATTAGTGAGCCCCTGACTCTCGCGGATCATTTGACGTATCATGGTTGATATATCCGAAACAGGCGGATTCGGAGCGTGATGAGCTAAGGCGTGGTCGGGTTCCACGGCGCGAGTAGGGATCGGGCGCTGTCGACGATCCGTATCTCGCCTCCTTGGCTCAACGCCTTCTGGGACATAAGGTTCAGGAGTATGTCCTCGCTGTTGATTGATCGGCCCAGATTGATTTCGGGTATCGACCCTTGTCTCCGCTGCGGCGGTTGTGGCGCGGTTATCGGTGGTGTACTGTGGGGCAGTACCTCCTCGTGTTGAGGGACCGGTTTGGAAACTGGTTGACGGTCCTACCCTCAATTGCCCAACAGTTAAGGCAGGCTGATATTCAGCAGCTTGAGCGCGACTCCCCTCTAGTCGAGGACGGGTAGTTTGGCGATGGTAATCAGATGAAGCTGAGCTTTCGGTAGACGCTCTGGAGACATCATCTCTCCTGGACCTTCTGTGCCCCCGGCGGTTTAGCTGGTTGGTCAGCTCGATATTGGCGCGTAACTGTTCTGCCAACTGCTGACGGCTTTGGGTCAGCTCCTGGAGTAATACTTGAAACTCCTGCCGGGTGACTAGCCCCGTTGAGTCTGAATGAGTGGCATTGTCTTGATTGGAAGAAGGCGGCTGTGTGGGATTTTGCCTGTCTCTGCCTTCTTGTTCTGCAGCGGTGGCGCCAGTTCTTGTGCTGACCATTGTCGGTAGTGGAGTCCTTTCCTAGATTTTGAGCAAATCTGAATAGAATGGAAGGATTCCGGACTGAATATCTGGATCTTCCTCTTGGATTTGTGCAATCCGATATCGACGGCAGATCCAACGAGCAGGAGAAAAAGCTGGTTTTCTCAGTGAAAGCACCAAAGTGTTTGTACCAAAAATGGGCACAACACTCTTCGGGAGTTGTTTGAAGAGATAAAATGAAGATTATAAATGTAAAACAGAGATTATCTAACAAAAACTCCAACAAATAGGAATGTAAAGTGCACAGACAAGCAGTTTAGAGTGGTTCGGCGTATAGCCTACGTCCACTATGAAGTTTTGATGATTTTATTGATTCTCTTTCAATGATTACAAGCGTTTACAGCGATGAACAGCGGATTACAGTTTAGAATTCGAAATTGACAGCAAAAGTATGATGCAAATCTCAATCCGGCAGAGTCTGGACGCTTCAGAGAAAAAAGGTCCTTTTTCCGTTGATTCTGGGGCTCTATTTATAGGCGTAGGAGGCTTGGATTTCGCTCAAACTCCGGGAGACTTGGCCTGACACGTGAGGGGACCCATTCGACCACTTCCAGAGAGTTTCAAGCCAATCTGTGATCGATACGAAATCATTTCGTATCGATCAAGATTACTTCCAATTGAGCTCAAAATTGGTGGAGACGTTCCTTGTTATGTGTGCAACCTCCAGTTAAAATTTCATCGTGTTTGGATCAGTAGATTACGAGATATGGTCGATACGAACTGGAATTCCTCATAGGCTGTCTGGTTCGTATCCATGATTTCGACTCCATCCGTTCGCCTCGCTGGCTGCACGTGCTCTTGAAGTGAGGTGGCGCGCGCGCTTCGTTTCGATCCGGTCTTTGTGCCGCATTGACTGTTTCGACTCCACATATCTCGCCTCGTTTTACTTTGATGGAAGACACGTCATCCCTGGTCAGTTGACTCGTGGGCACGAACAAGTCATTAGGCATGGATTCGAAGTGAGGTCCTCTGATGGATACGAAGCAAGCACCGAGTGATGGATACGAAGCAAGCACCGAGTGATGGATACGAAGCAAGCGCCGAGTGATGGATACGAAGCAAGCGCCGAGTGATGGATATGAAGTAGACGCTGAATGATGGATACGAAGCAGACGTTGGCTGAAGGATACGAGGTCCTTCAATTGTTGGTATGTGTGAGGTCCATCGATATGAGCTCGATGGATACGAAGAAAGTCGAGTCGAACCTGGGTACCTCGATGGATCCGGAGCTGATCGGTACGAAGCTTGATGGATTCGAACTGGGGCTTCGGTGATGGATACGAAATTGCCCAGAGTGATGGATACGAAATCTGGGCTTTTTCCCTCCAATTTGACTCGATCATAACTTGAGCGTATGAGTCCGGATTGACTTGAAATTTGAGGTGCTGATCTCTATGGCCTTTCTTGTCGTGTCCTATCAATTGTAGCTCACTCTGGGCTCGGACAAAATTCAGTGATATCCATGGCGTGCTGTCCTTGTTCTCTAGTCGGCTTCTTGGTGTCCTGGCCTTGCCAAAAGGCGGGATAACAACCGCGCTCGTAAGGAAGGCCACGAGGATATCAGACCTGCACTCATCCCTTAGTCTCAATATTACATCATGATACTAAAACCAAAATCTAACATAGTCACAAAGAGTAGGTAATAATGCACCGCGCTCACGGGCCGCAATAACCAAATAGTCGAACGGTGTAATTAACATCTCATGAACTTATACTTTGTTAACACCTTCAAGAGCGGATCTGCCCCATATATATTGAAGGCTACTTAAATAGTACCGCAAAAAGTCAAAAGCATCCTAAAGGGCTGCACACAGGGCCACTCAAACTTCACTCCAGCGCAGATCCACACGTAGGGTAAAGAGCAAAGGTGTAAATCGACCTTATCAATAACTCATGCAACAAGAACAACTTAGATCATAGTTAGCTCAGATTGCAGTCAGCTCAAATCATGTTCGTACATGTATTAAACTAATTCTCAAGTTAAGCAAACCACGCAGCCTGAAGCCCAAAGAAGCTAAGGACGATCAAACCTAAATATCAGACAAGCATCGCAGCACCATGCAAGTATTATACATTAATCACTATAGCTTCACTCCAAATATGTCGGCAATGCCCCAAAACCAATCGGCATGTCGCAATACCTTCCTAGGGTAGAATGCAAACCCTTTACTTTCTCAAATCAGTAATATACGACCCGTTAAGGTTCGGGTTTCCCATCCCAATTTCAAATATTCCTGCTTCAATTTCAGAAGTTCCCGCCTTTATCTCAAACTTCTCGCCAAAGACCATAGTTCAACCGCCTAAATCATGACTTTCCGCCAAAGATATGTCAACAATCCAAGTGCGTCAAACCAACAATGCAGACAGGAGACACATGGCATGATCGGAAGGTGGAAATACAATGGCAGAGGAGGATACTGGCAATCCACGTACATCCTGAACACAATAAATAGGAGATGATCGGAAGTAGGGGGAAAGCTGAAAAAATCAAATGAATATACTATGTAAAAGAAAAGATTTTCTGCAGCAATGTAGTAATGTAAAAATATAAAATAATGAATGAAAGAATAGAAGATGGAGTTTTCCATGGACGTAGAATTTCTTGAATCCAAACCACGTAAATCTTGGTGTTTTTTTATTTATTTACTGCATTTTCTATTCTATTCTCTGAATTTAATTTCGATTAAAGGATAAATTGAAAGATGCATTTTAACAAATGGTTAAAATGCTACTACAAAACTATATGGACATTGAGCAATGCAATTTTTGCTTGAAAGAAGACAAGCTGAATATCATTCAAACTTGCAAATTCTCGATTATGGGAACATTCGGTCCCATAATTGTTAATTATTCAGTTGAGTGTTATAAGACGAAAAATCTCATCAACATTAAGGACTGATTCTTTGAACTTTACGAATTACTTTCCAGTTAATTAAGAAGGTAGGTGATGGTTTTTTATTTTTTGATACTTTTCGGTTTTATTGATTTTCTGTAGTTAGATTATGCATGATTTGTTTTCTGCTTTTAATGCACCCCATTAATTTTTATATATTTATGATGATGGCTAAAGAGCTGGAATTAACAAATTACAAAATTATATATGAGGCCAAACATTTGATTCGCTTGAAAGCTAATGGTCAAATCATCAATGGAATGGTCTCTCGATGGTTAACATGGAATACAATTTTTGGAACCATTTACTTTCATAAAGGTACATGAGTAAGGCTATTAAGTGGTTGTCGGTTAAACTTCTTGCTGCTTTCTATCAAGGTCATTCTGTTGAAAAACCAAAGAATTGGTGTTTGAGTTTATAGTTGTAGATAGTATACTTCTTCTATTCATTTTAATGATAACATTGTAGTATTTTGGGTTTTAACTGCAGGCTTAGAGATGTTGAAATTAACTTTTAAGGTGCCTCGACGAATTACATAGGGCTGTTGCATTTATATGCAACAGTGCATATCCCATTAATCAACATTTATTTAATAGGTTGGAATTGGATATGATGTCCAAGCCAGAATATGTTGAAACTGGATCTCCAATAACAGCCGAGATTAAATAATGGCTTGAACTGAAAGAAGCCGCTGAATTAAATTACAAAAATGGGTAGATATGTTTACTTGCCCATTTTGTAAATGAATTTTATTTAAGAAATTAGGACTGCAGATGAAATTCATCATTATTCAGGCTACTCGGTCTTTAACTCCATAAACCCAATGCATCGTCTTTGATCATGATATTTCATATATGTTGGGTATTAGTTAAAAAGTAAATTGTTTGTACAAGATGTAAATTAAACTACAGTTGTTGATAAACAGCTGCCAAGTTGTTCATCAAAGGTCATTGGTCTGCAGTTGGGGGACTGGTGCAATTGCTGAAGCACTTCAAGTCCGTAAAAGCAATGCCAGCAGAAATCTTAGATCAAAAAATTCAAAATGATAACTTAGAACTAATAGAAAGGTTAACTTGAATGGCTGAGATTGATACTTCATGCTCCTTAAACTCTTTCTTTAGAACCTTTATGTATCAAAGACCCACGTGAGCTTTTCAGCTACCATCCAACACACACAAAAAATCCCTTGGTTGTAACAACCCTGATTTGAAGATTACCTATTAATATTAAATTATGACTGTTTGGATTTTGAAATCTTTCTATTAAAATATTTTCAAATTATTTTTAAATCATTTCAGAGCATTCTAAATATATTCAAGTAGAATTTCAATAAAATGTCTTCAAAATGGTTTCAGAAAATTATTGTAAAATCATGTTTTCTCAAGTAAATTATTTTATAAATAATATACAATATTTTTACACTTTTCGGACGTATGAGAAAGAGAATTAAACGGTTCAGTAAAACCCGTGGTATGGGACACATGAGTTTACTTTATCGGTTAATTTCGGACTTGTACGATCGAAACTATCTAGGTTAATTATTATAAATCAATGGCGATGCAATGACATTATGATAATTGGGATGTATGTATATATATTGTGGTTGAATACCACTTGTGGCATGTATCTTCCTTGTTTTCGAGCACGGTTTTCTCCAAACATTTTTGAAATAATTTTTGAAATAAATGGACATTTCAAAAAATAATTATTATATAATATTTTAAAGTATTTTCAAGTATTAAATCTATTTATTCTCTATAATAAAGGAAGTTTTCAAATATGGTTTTCAAATTGATTTCGAAAATTTGTTTTAAAAGCTAGTTTTCTCTAATAAATTATTTTAAATATAAAATACACATTTTTGCACTACTCGAACGTATGAGAAAAAAATATTAACAGGTAATCTCCAAACCAGGGTTGTTACATTGGTGATGGTGACAATGGTTATGAAGGAAATCCTCTTCAGTTGACCTTAAGTTCCAAGGAGGTGTGTTATTACTTGAACGCATAGATATCTAAAGCAAAACTCATATGGTTGACTGATTTAATGGTATTACCTTTTATTCGCTGAGATATTTAAATTGAAACACATAGGGTTTTGTAAGTTAAACTTAACGCTTAGGTAGACCCGTCAAACAGGTTGGCTTGGGTCACAATGAGTTGGATCGATTTTGATCTAACCATTTATGATCATTTTTTTCGACCCATTTAATACAGGGGTTAGTCTGATCCAACTCATTTAATAACCGAGTTACCCATTTAACTCATTTAAAGATTTAAATTTGATTTGATTAATAAAAAACAAACGGATATAAACTAATTTTAATTTTTACATTTTGAATTTCGATAAAAATCAAATTTTCAAAATTTAAAATTTAAATTCTAATTTTCATCAAAATTCAATTATGGGATGTAGTCTGTTGTTTGCTAAGTGCAAACGTAAGTCCCCGTGGAGAACTACAAAATGCGTTCATTAGATGAAGTATCAGAGTGTTCCATATTATCCGTAATTTAGATGAGAGTTCATCGGGCGAAATATCGTCTGATTTCGAGTTAGTATGAAGAAGTTATTGTAGTCTGAACAAAAAAATTGTGGTTTCCATCTAGGCGAAGTTCAAATATGGGGATGCATCATGTTATTTTCTAAGTACAATTGTTAGTCAATATGAAAAATTACAGATGTGTTCACAAGACGAAGTATCCGCGTGTTCCATATTGTCTGTATTTTAGGTGGGGGTTCATCTATCAAAACCTCGCCTAATTCCGAGTTAGTATGAAAAAGCTATTGTAGTTTGAACAAAAAAATAGCAGATTCTGTCTTGTTGGAGTTCAAATATGGGGACATAGTTTGTTATTTGTTAAGTACAACCGTTAGTTATCATGGAGAACTACAACGTGGGTTCACAAGATGAAGTATCCGAGTAAGAATTTTCAAAATTCTTATTTTTAAAATTTATTTTTTTGAATTTTAAGTTTTCAATAAATGGGTAAATGGATTACCCATTTATAACCCTTTAAAAATAGATTAATCTGTTTACGATTCATTTAATAAAGATTCATAAATTGGTTGAACCAATCCATTTATAAGTAGGGTAAATGAGTTGGATTAATGGGTTAGATCATATTTTGATGGGTCTAACTTGAGGTATTATAATTTATTTTCTGGTAATCATATCTGAATAAGATCATTTTATATTTCTAATTCCTTTTAACCTTTTATTTACTGGTATTTAAAGCGATCATATCTGGCATTAAACTCTTTCTTATTTATTACTAAGGAGTGTTATGGCATGCACTTCGTGCGTGACAATAACATATGCTTTAGGGGTAAATTAATTTTTTTTACAAATTGTATGTGTTTAACATATTTAAGAGAAATAATTTTCTTAAATACGTAGCTATGTTTTTGCTTTGAATCATATGTAATCAGTTTGAATTTCACTTCTAATTTGGAATATTTAATTTTTTGTTAGGTTGGATTTTTGTTTCTGTTATCAATTAATAAAGAGCGAAAACGTGTAGCAAGTTTAATTATTAGATCATATATTTAAGTGATGCTAAGTTTGGAAATACATGTAGGAGAGCATATTGAATTTGTAAAAAATTATAGTTGTTATATCCTACTTTTAAGTGATAGTAACATTTAGTAATATCTATAGAGATGCGTTTGTGGAAGTTTACGTTGATGGCAGAAACTGGAAAAGAAAACCGATAAGATAATAAAATTTAATTATATATTTTTTTTCAAAATTTTCAAAATGATATATCACTTACCACTTCAGAAGTAAATTTATCATCCCAGCCACAATCATCTTTTGAGGGAGATTTTTTATCTTCACTTGTTGATTTCTGGATATGTACACTATCTTTCGTTGAAGATGCTTTTGGAGATATATTAGCTTTTTGAGTCGAACTTTACTTATCAGAGTATTTAATATCCATTGGTTTGGCTGATAAATTGTATTGTATCCTGAAATTAATTTTTTAATATATAGATTAAAGTAATAATAACGTGATGGCTGACATGTAGTTTTGGACAATTTTATAAGAAGCATACTCTTTATGCATATTTAAAAATAAAAAATAACATGAAAAATAATAAATTTTCATCAACCAGTTGATTTTATGTCCGTAAATAACATGTAATCATGACATTATTTTGAGAATACACAGAACAATGCACTTAAAAAAACATACAAATAAATTCTAAAGTGCAAATTACCTTTTTAATATAAAATAGAAGTGTAGAATTTGCAGTTGCAGAAATGATTTTTTTCCCTTTAGAATAAGGTTGAAATATATTTAAGAATAAAAAATAATCTAAAAAAAGAATAAAATTTCATCGATCGGTTGATTTTACATCCGTAAATAACATGTAATCATGATATTATTTTAAGAATACACGAAGCTATGCACTTAAAAAACAATACAAATAAATTCTAAAAAGTGCAAATTACCTTTTTAATATAAAACAGCAGTGTAGAAGTTGCAGTCGCAGAAATGATTTTTTTCCTGCAGAATAAGATTGAAATATATTTTAAAATAAAAAATAACATGAAAAAAGAATAAATTTTCATCGATCAGTTGATTTTATGTCCGTAAATAACATGTAATCATGATATTATTTTGAGAATACACAGAACAATGCACTTAAATAAACAGTTCAAACAAATTCAAAAAAGTGCAAATTACCATTTTAATATAAAACAGAAATGTAGAAGTTGTAGTTGTAAAAATAATTTTTTTCCTGTAGAATAAGATTAAAATATATAAGTGCATGATAGGGCTATAGTGTAAAGCAGAGTTTCAGTGGTATAATTATCCTAACCAAAAGCCGTGATATCGGAGATTAACGATGACGAACAACTCAATGAAGCGTGTCCAAAAAGAAATAGTGGTGGTGAGAAATCTGAATGGAGATGACATGAGAGAGGTGGAAAAGAAATAGGGGTGGAAAGAGCTGTGAATATGGATAGAGAGTGAGTGACATTTATATGATTTGGTAGATATTTCTTGAATGCTATATTTGTGTTATGAAGTTTGAAAATTTCTATGTTGGATCGATTAAAGGTTATGGATATGCATGCCACGTCTATTTTAACTCATCTGCAGTATCTTAACTCATTCATTGATTAAATTTTTTTCGAATCAAGATGGGAAAAAATAGTTACAGTCTAGAGAAATCTTAACTGGCTGATATGGCGAAATATTATGTAACGTTATACATGGTATATGCTACCGAGTGATATCTAATGGTCATAAATACTTTAATAGTTTTTTGTTGAAAAGTTAATAGAGCGATATCATATCATTTCTATACATATAATATGTTATATTTTTCAGTTTATAAACAGAATTGTATAACATTATATAGTTGCCGCCCTTAATTTTGCTATGCGTTTATTCTCATAATTGTATAACGTTATATCAGCCACTTGCTTGATGGTTTAGTAAATTGATATCATGACGACATTATTGATTAATGCAAATTAATGCTTATTAATTTCACTTTTCAACATTTTATTCCTCTTTTCTTAAATCTATTTTTGCACTCATTAAGTTTCTCATAATTATACGTTTTGATATATGTATCATTTGTTCACAGTTTAATGCATAACCTTGAAATTCATAAATTTCTTGATATAGTATACAATAAATCAAGGTGTATTCATTTGTTTAAATTAATTAATCAGAGTCAAATAACTAAATCGTTTTCAACATTGTAAAACCATTTTCATTTTGATATTTGTAGCATTTATTCAAAGTTTAATGCATAACCTTGAAATTCATAAATCCCTTGATATAGTATACAATAAATCAAGATATATTCATTTGTTAAATTATACATTAACATATTTTTTTTTTCAATGTCCCATATAAATGACAATTTTGGAAATTTGCGATCGGACCAAAAGTTTGCCCTTCCCGCCAATTATTAATAAAGATGTACTTCACTTTTGTTGGTAATATCTATTTACATGCGCGCACGCATACATGGTTGTTAGACATATATGAATGCATGTTCTATACTCATAGATTTTTGTTAAGGGTGCAGATTCCATAATATATTATGTACATGATTAAATAATTCCAATGATGTATAATCATGGCTGAATCAAATGGGTTCATAAAGTTTAACCTTATTACTTTTCAATATACCTTCATGAGGTTGCTTAGGAACACTTAATTTCTTTAACCAATAATTGAGGAGGAGAAAACAAACAAGAAAGCTATTCAAATTTGGCGGCTTGAAGATTGATCCAATAGTGTAATGAAAAAAATGGTTTGTTGTTCAAGTTTGTTGAAGCTTACATCACATAATAAAATGAAGTAACCAAGTTTGCTAATTATACTATCAAAATTATTGAGAATAAAGGAATAGCCGCATAATACAAAATATATTCATATTGTATTGTATCAGATATGTGGAAGTCGGACCTCAGCGCATCTAGTATTATAACTCAGCCCAGTAACACTTTGTGCATTATAAATATAATGTAACAATATACAGCTTGTATTATCTGAAAGAAACATTAATAAAATAATCATTTCTCTCTACTCTCTTCAATATCATACATCAGAATTGATCAAATTCTTATATGGTACCAGAGCAGTTTGCTTAACAGCATTTCTGTCTTTTATAATTTTATTAAAAAAAACTCGATCAGATAAAACATCATCATTTGAATTTACTCATCCGAGATTTTGAATTTGCTTGCATTTTTAAGAAAGAAATCCAGTGCCCTGCCAGAATAAATTAATATGGCTGCAGCAAGATCTCATCATTGAAATCAAGCAAAACTTGAAGAGACAATTAGAAAACCAGAAAATAGATCAAGAAGGCAAGAAATTCATCTCAAAAGATATTAAGAAAGGAAGTGCCATACCAAAAAATTTATCAGAATAAAGTCATCGTCTAAATTTTACTGATTGCATCAAACCTGATTGAAGCCATTTTCTTGCTAACTGAGTTTTAGAGTAATCAAGATTGTCTAATCCTTTTCTTGCCATCTTTTCACTACTGAATCGTCCGAAATCATCATTATTGAAGGAGACCATAACTCAGCCACATCTGACAATACTAATAACTCAAGTGAGCAAAGTGCTTCAACAACCGAGGAGTTGATTAAGACCATAGTCAGCCTTTAGACTTTGTTGATTACATCCCAGCTTGATGAAGATAAATATCTTCTATGGAAGTTTCAAGTTGAAACTGCAATTAGGGGTTATGGCTTTGATGGATTTGTATTGGGAACATTATCAACGCCTCAAAAATTCATAACTGATCAAGAAAACAAGGTTGTTAGAAATGCCGAATTCATAAAGTATCAAAGACAGGACAGTCTAGATGATCTGCCCTTTCGACCCTTAGAAATCGACACTAATATATCCTCGATATTCATGTGCCACAAAACCAAGTGCCGGAAGGATGGATAATAAAGGGTAAAAAGAAAATAAAGATAGAACAAAACCTTACACGAATGTAATAACATATATTATTTTAATATATATGATATTTACAGCGGAAATTTTAAATACATATATCAGTGTCTATCTTATAAATCAGTCTGGACAGTTATAAATCTCTATCCTTATAAATGCTGAATACAATCAGTAAACTAATGCAGTGGAAATGGAAATGGAGCACTATCTACAAAACATCTTCAGCTCCAGACTTCAAGCTCCATCACAATGCTCTAAGTTAAACCTGACTACTTGGCTATCCGAAAAAACAGGCACCTAGAGTTTAAGGGAAAAAAAAACTTCGGGTCAGTCATGGAACTGGTGTGAGAAACTCAAAAATAGGGATATTGGAAAGCAAAAGGTATCTCATAAGATCATTGTGACGATCCACGTTTCGGAAGGTTTAAATCGACAATAATCCACACATGTCCAACTTAAACAATCCGAAATATAGATAATCAATGGGGATAATTTTTAGTTTTTTCTATTTCTAGTTGTTTTAAAGTATCACCGTCGTCTTTTATTATTCGTCACTAAACCGTTGCAAATTGCATCAATTTACCGACAGAAATATTTCGACTCTAATTTACATTGCAAATTGAGACAGATTGCCGACGGATTATTATCGACGCTATTCTGTAGCGGATTTCAAAGGAATTTGCAAGGGACGTTTATATTTTTTTTTTGAAAGTTACTTCAATGTTATTCTTTATAATTATAAATAAGTTTAATTATTAATAATTAATAACGAAGTAATATTTATATTTAATAATTAATTTGTATTAATCAATAATTATGATTAAATAGTTAATAATCAACATAAATAATTATTATTAATAAGTTGTAAATAATCTTAATATTTAATACTTAATATTGAATATTAATAATCAATATTTCCTATTAAATAATTAATAATTAAGACTAATATTTATATTTACTATCTAGGAATTACTTTTTAATAATTAGTGATTAATAAGGAATCTTTGATAATTAAGAAGTAAATTTGTTATTTAGTATTTATATTTAATAATTATAATTGACAATTATATTTAATATTTGTTTTTATAAGCGTTTAAAATTTCGAAACTTTTTGAAATAAGTTTATAAATATCTATAAAATTTAAATATAAAATTCTAAAATTTTCATAAAGTTCAAAAATAAAAATAATTTTTTTTAGATAAATTTAATTTTTTTAGATAATATTCCAAATATCAACAAATTCCGTAATGTTAAAAGATTTCAAAATTTGAAAAATATAAACAATACATTGCAAATTATTACTTTCTTATGCATCTAAATGTGTTTTTTTAACTATTTTCATTGACATATGCAAATTTTGAATATGTTTACAATTGTTTAAAATATTAATTATAATGATCAATGAATAGTAATTTACAAGGCTGTAAATATCACTAGCTAGGCGAACGCTAGATAGTAAGTATAGATTATGGATTAATCGTTGAGCTGGGGACTAATCGAGGATTAATCGAAACCTGATGTTTTAAAATTTTATTGTTTTGTTCAGTGTTAGTTGATATAAATTGGAAATTTTGTATTTTGATGCGCTTAGAAGTGGCATAGGAAGCAAGACCATCTAAAACTAGTATATTAATGCTTGACATTGAATCTTAAATAATACATAAACAATGTCTATATACAAGTTTAGATTCTTTTCATGAGACGGTAAACCTTATGTAGGCGGACCTAACCAAACCGCTAGGTGGTAAGCCTCGTCCAATGTCTGGACAGAGGGCTGGAAGGATTTTTACAACGTTGATAATTTGTAATTAATAACTAATAACTAATAATTTATAATTTATAAATGATAATAAGTGCTCTGTTTCTTAGGAGGATCCCTCGTTTTTTCTCAAAATAATTAACAATTTGTAAATGGTAACTGATTATATAGTTAATAATTTATAATCTACTATGGTTATTAATGTACAATTTTTTTAATAAAGTATTATATTATATAGCTAATAATCAATTTTTTAATAAAGAATCATGTTTAATAATTAATAGTTTCTAATAATTATTTATTTATAGTTAGTACATTGCTGGCATTATCTACAAAAATATTAAAACCTTGCCTTCTAATTTTCATTCGGTGCCTCCAAAAATGTCAAGGCGTGCCTCCAAATTTTCATTCCGTGCCTCCAAAAATGTTAAGCTGTGCCTCCTAATCATCATTAGTTTATCTTTTTCTCTCTTTTAAAATCCAAAATCCAAATCGTTCGTCCTAATTCCAACTTCAAGGATGCTCTCTTTGTCGGCGACGGGCCGCTATCGACGACTCTTACCGTCGACGATGCTATATCCCAATTCACTCTCTCTATCGACGACGCTAGACGTGGCTGATATCGACGATGCTCCATCTATCAACCACTTCACCATCATCTACGGCTTTGGTCAGGTAATAGATAACTTCCTATTACTAAAGTCCGTTCAAAATTAGGGTTTTGTTATTTTATATTTGGGGATTGTGGCTGGCAAATTTAGTATCATAACCGACTTGGCAAACTTAGTATTACAATTGCTGCACTGAAGTTTACATATTTGGATGTTTTTCTATATTTGGATAATAAATGACTGTATGGGAAGTGACCTTTATATGCATGTCGTTTGTTACATGTGATACAATTTTCGTTAAATAAATAAGTTAAGTATAAACTTTATATGCATATCGTTTGATCTGGATTTTATGGACTTTTGGTTTAATGGTCGGATTGTGGAAAACTCGGTAATGGGGTAAATCACAAATCTTGCTCAAGTAGAAGATTGGTGCACCGTGCAGAGGGAGAGTGATGATAAATGATGAAGAATTGATTGTTCACTAAATTTACAGGAAATGACACTCTCCTTTTTAGACCTTTTATTGTGTTAACTTTTGTATACTGAATATTGGAATAATTTATGTGAATATAATATCAAAATTTTATATAGTTTGTGTGCTATCAAAATAAAGAGTAACTGGATATTGTAGAAAAATAGTTGGATGTTTACACATCTAGTTTGGTTTGAAAGTAAATAAAATGTAGCTGATGTCCAAGAAAATGGATGAGAAAAAAGCTTATTGTCTTAATATTTGTCCTAAAATGTGTAGTATATACAATATTCTTTACATGTGGGTGGTTTAATTTTGTAGTAAAACATAGTATAGTACGTATAATATTCCTGATAATGTTTGCAATGCTTAGACTCCAATTAATGGAAAGATTATCACGAATACAAAGTAATTCATACCTATTTAATTCGGACAGCTCCGATAGTTTATGCGATTTTGATCAGTTGCTCGTAAATAAAGGTTTGAAGGTAATTTCTTTATGTTAGTTTTTTCAATGATATGATAATTTTTATCATTGCTTTTTTTGTGCACATGCATCTACTGCTTCGTTGAGTTTAGTTTTCTTCTCTTCTTGCTCGTTCACTTTGCATTTGTCTTTTCAAACATCCAATTTGATGTATGTTATAGGTGGTTGATGAAATGTTCTTGCTGCTCACCGAATGTTCTATGCTTTGCCTGTGTGCTGTAGTCTAATTTTATACTAAAATACAAAGTTCTATGCATTCAGCACTGTGTAGAGCATTCAGTGCTGTATATAGATTTCGGCTGTATTTTCGTTCTGTGTAATCTCTACATGTATCATACATTACAGGGACTATAAGAAAACACTGGAAGACAAAGGCTAGTAAAAGATATTCGGATATGGTTAGCAATATAAGGAAAAGAATGCTAGAGGTACCAAATGCTTATTCAGGTACTATAGCTTATTTGAATTTCTTGCATATGTACCATCTTTTTTGAAATGCAATGGATATTTGTTTCCCATTTTAATTTACAATCTTTCAGCAAAGGTCAGATACACCATATTAGTTAAATAATATAATGAAATAATGTTATTCAATGATATAAGCTGAAGTTAACAACAGAGAGAGGATAAAACCTTATAGCATCTACCTTTTTTTGTCTAAACCAGGATTCACGTGTGACTATTTTAGGTACAGTGCCAAGCCTAGTGAAAAGATGGAAAAGTAGCAGGTGCATAGAAGGTCTCGATTGGTCAAATATAAGGTATATTTATTGAAGTTGAACAAATGTTTTAATGCTACTAGGAATGCTCAAAGAATATCAATGCTTCAATGCACGCCTAAACTAGATAATTTGATTTAAGTAATTCCTTGCAGGACATTTGCTTCAACCGGGGAAGCTTCTGATGTTGATGACGATCTATGGCTCTAACAAGTTTTCTAAAAAGTTATAAATTCAGCCATTATTTCTGATCTGTGCACGCCCCATTTCATTGATTTTGAATATTAAGTTGGAGCATCTTAAAAATGAACAATTATATTTGTGATAAAAACACCTCTCTTTACTATCTACAACTTCCCTTTACTCTCTGCACTCCCTGTTTCATCTATTTCTACAAATGGAAAAAGAGCATAGGTACTAAAATAAGTAAAACGGGGAGTGATTTTTCACTCCCCTTTTATCTTATTTTGCTGTGAACTTGGCTAATATATGTTTAGAGAACCGAACTCGGTATTTTTATCTTATTTTGTTGTTTGCGGAAGCTTATATATGCTTTTGTATGGCAGTTAGATGATCAACCGTGCATCGGAGAAGTGGGTTTGTATCCTTTATACATGGGTGCAAGTAATAGACTATTCAATGCTGATCATAACAAAGTTTAGTTTGATGGCATGCCAATTTTCAACGGAACGGTACTTTATTTAAAAAACAAATACACTATTTCAGTCATTTTTGTATTCATTTATCAAGATGTGACATGTCTGTTTATAGACCCAAGACATGGAGACATAATTCAAAGAACAGTTGGTGGTTATTATATTGTACATGGTAGAGCAGATGATACCATGAACCTTGGAGGTATCAATGTAAATGATTATACAGCCCTCTATCTTCAATAGCTTGACTAATATGTGACATGACACTGACTTAAGTGCATATACACTGCATCCTTGTGATAAGTATCATAGCTTTACTATTCGTAAACTTACTGTAAATGTTCTGTACTTTTACCGTAGAAGTCAGACAAGTTCAGTTGAGACAGAACGGGTATGCGATAGAGCCGACGAAATTGTAATAGAAACTGCAGCAATTGGCATCAGATTCAGAGCCGGAGGACCTGAACAACTATTTGTATTAGCAGTTTTAAAACCCAGATTATCAAACTGCGTTCCAAATGTTTTAAAGGAAAAGTTTCAGAAAGCTATTCAGAAGGACTACAATCCTTTGTTTAAGGTAACATACAAATCGATGCAAACGAGATAATAACTTTTCTCTTACTTTTTACTTATTGAATATAATTAATTGGTAACAGGTGAGTATGGTGAAAATTGTAAAAGAATTTCCTCCAACTACGCCGAATAAGTTGCTTAGAAGAGTTCTAAGGGGTCAACTGAAGCAGGATATTTCTACTCACAACAAACTGTGATGATAGTATGATTGTGTAATTAACTTGTAATTTGTGACTGTAAGTCTGTAGCGATCTGGTAAATAATATCCAATGTTGAAAATGTGTGGAAATGAATGTAGAAATAAACAGTCTGTTGTGCTCTATACTTCTGTTGTATATTTAATGATTAATATGCATGTATATGCTTGCTAATTACTTTGCTTTACTATCGAGTTAAAATTATAAATTTATGGTCAAAAGACCATCAGTGCTCTTTTGTGGCTCAACGGTTTATCGACAGTTTTTTTGTTTTGAACTTTCTACGTTTATGGTCAAAACCTTAACAATTTTTTGAACAATGCTTTCTTCGATGGAATAGAAAGATAATAGCAGCGGAATTTCGAACAAAAAGCCAATAAAACGTTGTTGAAATAGGCGAATGAATATCAAATCCGTTGTAAAACCTTTGCAAATCAGCGAGTGATTAGCGATGGAAATAAGAAAAATTTACCGCTAAACCCATGCTAAAGTGTTAGTACTAGTGACGAATTACCGACATATATCTTAGACTAAAGTATACACCGAAACAATATCCGTCGCTAATCCATCGCTATATGGCTAGGGCTTACCGACGGCATATTTAAAATGAATTTGGAAAATATATATATTCGTCGGTAAAACGTTGGTAGAATATTTTTAAATTGAATTTTAATATTTAGGCAAATGACGGAAAAACGTTGGCGAGTTCACGGTAATTTTCGTCGCAAAAGTGACACAAAATTATCGACATGAAATTTACCGACCATACATATCCGTCGTAAATCCGTCGCTAATATAGATTTACCGACAGATTTATGATGGATTTTTCCGCTGCAAAATCAATGTTTTCTTGTAGTGTATATTTTTGTAAATATTTATTTAAAATAAGATTACAAATATTATTGTTCAAAACATCATAATCTATTTTTTTTGAAAAAACTTATATTTGAATATTTAAAAATAAATAAAATTTATCAAATTGATAAATTTGCCGGTCGTTACGTACTTTCCGCCTTATAAGAATTTCGTCCTTGAAATTACAATGCAAAACTCATTGGTGTTTGCCCAAAATATTTATTTTCAGACTTACGCCCGTACGATGTATATATCATCCATACACAATATCTATTTCAATCTCCTATTCGATTCTACAACTTTACTTCCGAACTAGTATTGATCCTCCGATCCTCTAGTGCATACTCCGACCAAGCTTTCCGATCAGAATTTTAATTTCCCTTACATAGCTCTCGACTATGATAGAAAACTCAAGTATCCAACCACAAACGCTCATCAATTTTCGTCGTTAAGAATCTAGCGATATATCCTTTTCGGACTGGTGTAACTACCCCAAAGTTCTGCACTCGAATCTAAGATAAGAATCGTGCAACGAAATAATCCGTGTACCTCACACGTACTTATTAACTTTCCAAAAATATTTTTATGAAAACATTTCATAAAATCTTAACTTTGATTCAAACTCTTTTATAAAGATATTTCTTTATATATATAAATTTATTCTCCAAATATTTCTTCTTAAAGGAAAACATCTCATTCCAGAAGATAAATACCTTTTCCGTTAAAATTTGTAAGAAACATCTTTTATTATAACGCATTGATAATCATTTCAAATATTTGCCCCAAAATATTTATATCTCCTTTTCAAAAGAAATCAATTATTCTTTACTTGAAATAATACTATTATAATTTTATTTCTAACTTCTTTTGAAATTTCTTTGTCAATAAATCCCATTTTCAAAATTTATTTCATAATTTTTTTATCTTACAAAGAAAATTCTCCTTTTAAGCTTAGTTTCCTTTATTAATTTTTTTTATAAATTTTGTTAGTGACTTGTATAATTGCAATGAATGAGGTCAAAATGAAAGATCATAGTTATGTTATACAACCTTATAGCTCACATCCATCATTTCCACCACACTTGGTTATCCTCAAGTCATCCCAATCCTACTTGGGTACTGTTGGGCGCATTCTCACCCAGAAGACCTTGCGACCAAGGAGCGTGACTCATTCATCCAGGCTCGCCTAAGCCCATCCGGTATTCTCGTCCTCAAAGGCCCATTCGGCAGCACCATTCGGCAGCACCATTCGGCAGTAATTCGTTCGGCAGTAACTCGTTCGGCAGTAATTCGTTCGGCAGTCTTAAGCCAACACCGAACCAGTCTCCTTCCATCCCACCGAACCAGCCAACACCGAACCAGTCTCCTTCCTTCCCACCGAACCAACAACAACCGGTCCAACTTACTTCCAAACAGCTACCGGTCCACTCTACACTCCAACCACCTCCGAACCAAGCAATGCCGAACCAAGATATACCAGGCCAGATCGCATCAGCCCAGGCCCATCAGCGACTCTACATATCCTGGACCCCTACCCTTAGCCTCACTCTATAAATAGAGGGGCAGGGGTACAGTAATGGGGACAAGTTTTGAGAGCTCAAGCACGGAAGGAACTCTCAAACAACTTTCTTTTACTTGTATCAAAGCTTTGTACTTGTAATCACAATAAAAGAAGAGAAATAACATATAAAGTGGACGTAGGCACATTCTGGCTGAACCACTATAAATCTGCGTGTCTTTTTACAGTTTAGCCCCTGTTTTTTATATATTTGCATAAACCTCCAAAATCACTAAGAACAACATAAGATCTACTAAATCATACAACTTTGAGGTGTTTGTCCATTTTTTGTGCAAACATTTTTGGTGCTTTCACTGAGAACTAGAAGCTCGAAGCTTCAGCTTCATCCGCTTAACAAGTTTTCCTAACAGCATCGTCCGCCACTTGGAAAACATGCCTCCCAAACAGAAAAAAGATGTTAACAAAGGAAAAAACATCGCATCCAGCAGCCTTCCTGATCCAGCTGCCGCGAATCAAGTGAATCGTCCTCCTCCAGCAACGGCAACAAATGAAGGACAGGCTAACCCAGCCACTCCTGTCACAGAACAGCCTGCAGCAATTACTAGGGCAGATTTGGACAGAGTTGTTGTTGAAGTAACTAACCGCTTCACGTCCCAGCAGGAAGCCTTGGTGGACCATCTCATGTCACGCTTGAGGGACGCTGAAGAATCCAACCGCAACACTGAATCATGGGGCGAGTCCCAATCTGGAGGATCTCAGAGACAGCAAAGATCTTCCTTCTTCGAAGGAGCTAACGGCAGGAGTAGCCATGGTAGGAGCCGAGACCGAGCTCAGCCCGAAGTTAGGCCTGAGGAAACGTTTGGTGCCGAACCCAACGGGGAAGGTGCCGGGCGGAGGTCAACTGCAGCTGAGCCGGTCATGCTGCCTAACCACAGAAACACCAATGAACGGGGCCGAGCTAGAGTTCAGCCCGAAGTTGGACCCGAGGAAGTGCTTAGATCAGAACCCAACAGGGGAAGATCAAGGCAAGGGCCAACTGTAGCTGACCCAAGCATGCTCCCAGAAGATCAAAGGCAGCCACTGGAAAATATGAGGAATGATAGACGATACCATCCCTACAGGTTGCCTGGTCGGAATCAACCCCACAGAACGGAACCAAACTCATTTCTGTCCACTCCAAATTCTGATGAAAGGATGGCACGCTTATTCAGAGAGTGTGTCCAACGGGAGCAAAGAGATCGAGGGATAGGCGCTAGGGTAACCAGCCCTTTCGCCCGCAATATCGAAATTGCTATCACCCCCCGAGAATGGAAGATGCCAACAATGGAACCCTACAAAGGAACCTCCGATCCCGTTGTACACTTACAGAGGTACACGCAGCATATGCTCATGAGTGGAGCAACAGAGGGAGTGCTGTGCAAATGCTTCCCGCTCTTCTTAGCAGATCTTGCTACCTCCTGGTTCTGTCATCTACCCCAAGGATCCATCAGCTCATGGGAAATGTTGAAAGAAAAATTCATCAGTCAGTTCCGCATTCATGTGGAGCAACCTAAGGACGCTTATTCCTTATCCAGCGTCAAACAGAAACCTGGAGAAAAGCTGCAGCAATACCTAACCAGATTCAACGCCGCAGCAGCCGCAGTTCAAGATGCCGATGAGAAGCTTATCCTAATGGCCCTCTGCAGTGGGGTGCATCCGGACACTAAATTTGCTAGGAGATTGACAAAAGAAAAACCAGCTACTTTACCCGATTTCTTCCATGAAGCCGGGAAATACATGAGGCTTGAGGATGCTGCCATTGAGGGGCAGTCAGGACAGCAAAGTAAGACGACCCATGGCAACGCCCCTGCTGTGGCAAAGGACGTTCGAAGAAATGATTCCAGAGACAATGCTGGGGGCAAGAAAGTAGAGAAACGCCTATATCGGCCAGGACCAAGATTCGACTCTTACACCCCTTTGAACGAGACCGTCGAAAACATCTTCCTTGCCACCCAAGGCGAAGTTAGATACAATCGCCCACCATACAAGAAGGAATCAGATAGCGCACAGAAATCTGGAAAATTCTGCCGCTTCCACGAATCCCACGGACATGATACCAACGAATGCCATCATCTCCGAGATCTTATTGAGGAACACATCAGAAGAAGGAAACTGGAGCGCTATGTAAAAAGTCAAGACAGGACTCCAGCTCCTGCCAATGAAAACCCAAGGCTACCCTCACCAGGGACCGGCAGAGGCGACCGCAACGCTAGCAGCTCTAGTCAAGAGAAGATAGTGGTCCATACCATCTCAGGAGGTCCACACATCGCAAACAGAAGTTGGAAAGAGATGGAAAGATATGGGAAGTCGCTCAAAGACAATAGAAACTGTGTCAATACGGTTATAGAAGAGCGCCACCCAAAGCGGAAAGAAAGTGATGACATCACATTCAGTAAACGCGACCTAGAAGGAAGACAGTACCCTCACATGGATCCCATGGTTATCTCTGCCCGACTCGGTCCCGCCGAAGTTTACCGAATCCTGGTAGACACTGGAAGCTCTGTAAATATCCTGTTCAAACACGCATTCGACAAAATGAGGTTGTCAATGAAGGACGTATCTCCCTGCGATAAACCGCTACACGGTTTCACTGGAGATGCGAAAATGCCCATCGGGCAGCTGGACCTCTTCGTTGAAATTGGAAGCCATCCCCGCTCCGTTGTAAGGAAACAGACGTTTGTGCTGATAGAAAACCATTCGGCCTACAACGCCTTCCTAGGAAGGCCAGCCCTGTCTGACTTCCAGATTGTCCTAGCCCCGTGGTGCCTGAAAATGAAATTTCCAACAGACAATGGAGTAGGAGAAGTGGAAGGAGACCAAGATATTGCACGAGACTGCTATGTAACCGAACTTCGCAACAACCACAGGAGAGATAAAGGGAAAGGTGTAGAGATTGCCCTCTGCACAAAAAGCCTTGAAGCATAGCAACTAAAGAGAGCCCCTCCTCTTCGATACACCAGCGACCCTTTCAATGAATTAGACCCTAGGGACAAAGAGGAGGAGGCCACCGCCGAGCCTGCAGAGGCTATGGAGTTTATATCTGTAGACAAGCACGACTCAAGTATGCTACTGAAA
The DNA here is from genome assembly GCA_030737815.1 of Allium fistulosum. Taxonomy (NCBI): domain Eukaryota; kingdom Viridiplantae; phylum Streptophyta; class Magnoliopsida; order Asparagales; family Amaryllidaceae; genus Allium; species Allium fistulosum. The sequence continues at coordinate 1,494,855,709 of CM060901.1, forward strand.
ATTGGGTCGCAGCTGAAAGCTGAATTGAAGGAACAACTCATTGATTTTCTCCGCCACAACTTGGATGTATTCGCTTGGTCACACGCTGACATGACCGGAATCTCCCCCGACATAGCGTGCCACGCACTAAACATTGATCCTACCAAGGCGCCTGTAAAACAAAAAAAGAGAAGTATGGGGGCAGAGCGATCAGCAGCCCTCGATGAAGAAGTAAAGAATCTACTCGCCAATGACTTCATACGAGAAGCTATTTACCCAGAATGGATCGCCAACCCGGTACTGGTAAAGAAGGCTAATGGGAAGTGGCGGACCTGCATTGACTTCTCCAACCTAAATGACGCCTGCCCAAAGGATTGCTTCCCGCTTCCCAGAATCGACCAACTTGTAGACAGCACAGCCGGGCACGAACTCCTGTCTTTTATGGATGCATACTCAGGATATAACCAAATTCCTATGCATGCTCCCGACCAAGACCACACTAGTTTCATCACCGACCGGGGTTTGTACTGCTACAAAGTGATGCCCTTCGGACTTAAAAACGCAGGAGCCACCTACCAGCGCCTCGTCAACAAGATGTTCGCAGGGCTAATAGGACGAACAATGGAAGTATATGTAGACGACATGCTGGTAAAATCACGGAAAGCCAAAGATCACGTAAGCCACCTGGGCGAAATGTTCCAGGTACTTCGACAGTATGGAATGAAGTTGAATCCACTAAAGTGCTCCTTCGGAGTGTCATCAGGAAAATTCTTAGGATTCATCGTCCATGCCCGAGGGATAGAAGCAAACCCTGAACAAGTCCGAGCATTAAGGGACATCAAGATACCTTCCACCCGAAAGGAAATGCAAAGCCTAAATGGAAAAGTGGCTGCCCTAAGCCGATTCATCTCCAAAGCAACGGACAAGTGCGTCCCCTTTTTCGAAGCTCTAAAGAAAGATAAAGGAAAGTTCGAATGGACGGACGAATGCTTGACCGCTTTCCTTAACCTAATCGAACACCTCCAGAAACCACCGGTACTCTCGACCCCAAGCGAAGGCGAAGAATTATACCTATACCTTGCTGTGTCATCTCACGCTCTAAGCGCTGCCTTGGTAAGGGAAGATAACCGCACGCAACGACCAGTTTACTTCGTCAGTAAAAGGTTTACTGGGGCAGAAGTCAGATATCCTAAGCTTGAAAAGTTAGCATACTGTTTACTAATCACTTCACGAAAGCTACGTCATTACTTCCAATCCCATTCCATCAAGGTTCTAACCGATCAACCACTAAGGCAGGTACTCCATCGTCCTGACACTTCCGGGCGACTACTTAAATGGTGTATTGAGCTGAGTCAATATGATATCACCTATCACCCTCGCACCGCCATCAAGGGACAAGCCATGGCTGATTTCATTGCAGAATTCACTACCAACGAGGATAAGGAGCAACTGGAAATAACAGAAGATATCAAGTGGAATCTCTTTGTGGACGGTGCATCTAACGAACAAGGCTCGGGGGCAGGTGTGGTAATAATCACTCCCAGGGGAAATAAACTGCACTATGCTATAAGGTTGGAGTTCGCTGCCACCAACAACGATGCAGAATACGAAGCAGTAATAGCCGGATTAGAAATTGCTATCGAGATCGGAGCCAATTCTTTGTGTCTTCACAGCGATTCTCAGCTTATTGTTAATCAAATACTAGGGGAATTCCAAGCTCGAGAAGAACGACTCATAGCATATCTAAAGAAGACCAAGTTACTTCTCAGCCGATTGGACCACTACTTAGTCAAACACATCCCTCGGGAAGAGAACCAAGAGGCCGACGAATTGGCAAAGCAAGCAAGTATGAGAGACGTCGCCATCTTCGGGGCAGTAACTGTCTCAAAGCAAATGATCCCAAGTTTTGAGCAAGTAAATCTGATAGCTGCAACCGAAGAAGCAACTTGGATGACTCCCATCCGAGACTACCTACAAAATGGCACACTACCCGACGGGCGTAACGAAGTCAAGAAAATCTTGAGGAAAGCGTCCCGCTACACAATACAAGGAGACATCCTCTATCGGCGCGGGTTCTCTAACCCATTATTAAGGTGTGTCGCCGGAAGGGAAGCCAAGGAAATCTTATCCAACATTCATCAAGGAAGCTGCGGAGATCACACCGGAGGGCAAACGTTAGCAAAAAAGATACTCCGATACGGATATTTCTGGCCCACCTTAAGCAAGGACGCCTTAGATTTCGTCAAGAAGTGTGACAGATGCCAAAAATTTGCTAAGATCCCTCGGCTACCAACAACCGAGATTACCCAGATGACCAGCCCTTGGCCCTTTGCAGTATGGGGAATTGACTTAATCGATGAACTGCCAATGGGTCGAGGCGGCGCCAAATATGCTATAGTAGCAGTCGACTATTTCACCAAATGGGTGGAAGCAGAACCTCTAAATAAAGTATCTTCAGCGAAAGTTATCAACTTCTTAATCAAAAATGTTCTGTGCAGGTACGGAGTCCCACTAAAAATCATATCAGACAATGGACTTCAGTTTGACAGCGAGGAATTCGCCAACTGGTGCCAAGAACACGGAATTCACAAAAGCTTCTCATCCGTAGCATATCCCCAAGCAAACGGACAAGTCGAAGCAGTCAACAAAATTCTGAAAACTCTGATAAAAAAGAAGCTCGAAAAGTCAAAGGGCGCTTGGGTGGATGAACTCCCTACGGCACTATGGGCCTACCGCACATCTTTCAGAACATCAACAGGGCACACTCCTTTCTCTTTGGCATACGGATCGGAGGCTATGCTCCCAGTTGAAACCATTGTGCCTTCCCACCGTAGGATCCACTATAACCCAGAAGAAAACGAAGAGCTCCTCAACATGTCTTTGGATCTAGTCGAGGAGAGAAGGAATGATGCAGTCCTAAAAACAGCAGCCCACAAGCAAAAGGTGGCAGCACAATACAACTCCAAAGTCAAGCATCGTACCTTACGAGAAGGGGATCTTGTCCTCAAGCGAATCTTCCCTCGCCCCGGAGCACTAGACCCAATCTGGGATGGACCATATGTAATTCATAAAGATCTCCACAACGGAGCCTATATTTTGTCAACAGTGGACGGAGAGGTGTTCCAGAGGGCATGGAACATCCAACACCTCCGTCGATACTTTTCTTAACTTGTATTGCCCATATGAAGTGAATTAACAAAGAGAATCAGTGGACGTAGGCATTTTTTCGTGCCGAACCACTTTAAAAAAGCCTTGTCTCTTTTTTAACTTGTTCCTTTGTATCTTGGCTGCTTGTTAACTTTATCCTTTTCTGTTGAACAAAATCCTGAGCATATAGCATTTCTATTCGAAGCACTCCACAATGCAACTTCACGTGGACAAATCACAACATGTACTATGCGAATCTATGCCCTCGCCAATGAGACACTTTTGCTCCAGCATCCCTCTGCTGCGGGTTAACTCATTGCTCGCGACGGCCCTTAAAGCCAACTGTAATGAGCCGATTATAAGCCACCGAGAAGGCCGACTATAGCCGAGGCAGCTCATTACGGCGTTAGGCTCGCCGGCGACTGTGAACCGATTATAAGCCCCAACATAAGGTGTGGCCAGCCAGGGGCAGTTCACAGTTGACGATCGGCACCCACGCTAGCCGGCCACAGTAAGTCGAATAATACCCGTGAGTACGGGCCATAATGGCCCGGGTAGTTACTGTGCGCGATCTCGGCTCCGGTGTGTCTTAAGTGCGGCTGTGGTAAAAAAGAATTAACTCCCCGCGGAGGCGTAAGATGGGTGACAAATGTCTCCAAGACCCACAGCTAGGGAAAGTGACTACAAAACCCGTTTGCCACGAACTTAAGCACATCGAAGGCCTTCCGTGACTGGAAGTTTTACTATTTCACATATTTCAATTTTACTTAAAAAAAAAAACTTTCCTCCTATCCTCTATAACAAACCATAAAGTACAGGATGCAGGGTAAGAGATACCCGCCAATGGATGCAGAGATTCACAATCAGATGGCAGGGCAGTCAACTGCTTTCCATGCTTGGTCATACAAGATATTCGAAACTGCCATTTACAAACAGAACATGAAAGGCGGTATTTTCTTCCTTTATGTACAAATGCATGACTATAATTTTTTTTTTTCACACCACGCGCTAACATTGCAAGTCATGAGATTATGATTTAAAACCAGAATCCGACATCAAACACAATTTAATTACGAGAATATACACAGCTACATTTCTCATACGACATGTCAAAACAGCAACAAATATCCAAGAAACGACAGAATCAGCTTAAGCTAAAAAATTACACGTCAAGAATAATATTATTACAAGTAGCAGGAATTACAACTTAGAGGTTACTCTACTGTCTTGAGACTAACATATACAAACAATGCCAAGCCTACAAAAAGAATTTTTCAGGTTCAGTCATGGAGCTGGTTGCGTCGAAGTCTTGTCCTTGTTCTTTTGCCCGCCTGTCCGGTCATAAAAAGGATTCATTAGTGATGAGTAACCAAGTTAACAGAAAGACTAGAAAGGAAGACTTACCAGTACTAGCTTCTTGACCATCCTGGTCGTCATCCTCTACCTGCACACCCGCCTCTTCAGCAGCAAGCAGCCGCATACCCTCCTTTACCGCCACTTTCTCCTCCTTGGTGAACTGGGCAGTGACCACATCCATACTGAAGACCGTTCCACCCTCTTTATCTGCATCAGCCGTAGCCTCCTCCAAAGCCCGAAGATATGTCTTGGCCATGACTCTGGGATAATCATCCATCCAAGAGAGGTTACCCTGCTTCCAAGTCCGGAAATACATGTCCTGGAGCATGTCATCCATCATTCCTTCGTTCTCCTCAAACTCCCTCATCCGAGCATCGGAGGCCGACAACCTTTCCACGGCAGCATCTCTCTCCAGTCTGTATCTCGAGCAATCAGCTTGAAGGGACCTCCGCATCACCTCCATCTCTTCCCTCAACTTAGCTTGAGCAAGCTCTGCAGCCTCAAGCTTCTCGGACAATTCCTCCACCTGCTCGAGATCCGCTCTCCGAACCTCATCCACCGTGGTAATAGCCATGTCAATCCGCTCTTTGCAAGCAGCTTCCATTTTCCGCAATTCGGCCCGACTGGCCTCTTCCATGGTTCTCCTTAATCGCCCAGTGGCAGCCTCATGCTGAGAAATCTGGATAGCCTGATCCGCAAGCTGCTTGGCCTGATCCGAGACCACCAATCGAAGTCGGATATTGGCGCTCCCTATCTCCTCTCCGGCCTTAACCAGCCGAGCGTGGTGCCCCATCAGCTTCTTGGCCTCCTCTGCCACCCGATCAATATTAGCTTTGGCCTCGTCTCCCATAGTGACTATACGAGTGGTGAGTAGATCGAGGTCTAAGGACTTGGCTTCGTCAAGTACTCGTACCATGGGGTTACGGGGGAGAAGGTGTTCACCAGTAACTTCGTCAAAAGTAATATCCTGAGAACCTGGATCCAGATCAGGATGACCCGCGAATGGATTACGGGCCAAGTCGGGACGGTCGATATGAATAACAGAAGGGTTTCCGGACGGGTGTGGAGAGGGTACAAACTCGCTACCCTCCTCAGTAATATCATGAATAGGCTGAGCCGGAGGCTGAGGACCGAGCGAAGTTTCGGATAAAGGATGACTCCTCTTCCTCTGCTGAATACCCTCTTCAATGACCCCAAGAAGAGGACGGTACCCGACTACATCCCCGGAGCGTTGGGCTGAGGGCTTCGGCTTAGCAGAAATTTTGGAAAGTTTATATTGCTCAAGCCTGTGTCGAAGGTCTGAAGCTTTGGGCGTCTTGCCTGCTCCTGATATAAAGAACAAGTGTCATAATCTTACATTACTATATGATTCAAGAAACGCGGTAGATTACAAGTTAGAAAAGGAAAAGAAACACAGCTGTGGTTATACAAACCCTGGGGAGGAGTGGGATACTGCAATAAGTCCTGGATTTCATTCCAGGACGGGAGCGGGTCATAAAATATTCCTAAGTCCATATCATTAGTGAAGCATGCAGGGGTCAAGAGTTCACCTTGAGTCGTCAGAGCCACCTTGGCCGGAATAGTCGGAGAAGACTCACTCGCACCAGTCCCGGTTTTGTCCGCCTTCCCGGTCTTCTCTACCAAAGCCGGATCATCATCCAACCCCTCAAAAGCTTGGCGGAGAGCATCATCCGTCCACTCTTGCATTTCGCCTACTTGCCCGGAAGACAGAGCCCTGGAACCATCACCACCCTGTCCTTCGCCACCATCATCACCAAGAAGCTCAACGTCACTTCCACCCTCCGCCTCACCTCTTTCTTCCTCCGCATCTATCTCCCCCTGAGTAAGTGGACAATTGCTGGGAGAAGGACCGTCTGACCTCTTAAGTTTCTTACCTCCAACGGCTGGAGGTTTCGTGAATGGTTTTCTCTTTCCACCCTCTGCCGCAACGCCTCCCTTGGCCTGAGCAGCCGCCCTCTCTTCCGCCGTTTCCCTCAACTTAACTACAGACTGCTGCGGAAGGATCAAGTTATATTCTAGAAGGATCACATTTCTAATCAAGTAAGCAGATGATCTGTATTTCCCAAGAATGCCTTCTATCTCCGCCGCCGTCTGAACCAGGCGGTCAGTCTCCACAACCGGAAAGCCACCTGTCGCTAGCAAAAATGAGAAAGTATGAGAAGAAGCATCGCAATCAGGATAGAAATTATAAGTAAAAGCATCAACTTACATCCAGAGGTAAAGCGCCGGATGGAGACGGAGTCGTCCCTAACAAAGAACCACTCTTTCTTGAACATGCTAAATTTGGAATAAAGGTCCAGGACCGGCTTGAAGGTCACAGCAGATTCCAAGTTAATATATGGGGACCCCTTCTTGTAGCCCCTTAAATTGTACAAGTATCGGATCTCCCGGTTGGAGGGAGCGCGACCATACTTCCTCCGAAAAATAACGAAAAGGCTCACCAGTATGGCGTAAGAGTTGGGCTGAAGCTGAAATGGGGCCACCTTCAGGTACGTGAGGAAGCTGACTATCCAAGCATTGAGAGGCGGGATAGCACCGCACATGCAATGGTACCTGCTATAAGCAAAGTATCCTTCGGAAGGACTGTATGGCATGACTCCTGGACCCGGCAGCAGCATGAGGGCTCTATCAATCCCGAAGGAACGAGATATAACATCGAGTTGCTCCTCTTTGAGAAAACTAGGAAAGCAGTCAGGCGGGGAATCCAGCAACTCCTGGGGACCATATCCATCCACTAATGACCTCGGGGCGGGCCCATGACGCTCCGATCCTGATTGAGCTGGGGGCACGGCCGAGGACTCTCCTTCACCCCCGGATCTCCTCTTATCTGATCGAGTTTCAACTTTTCGAGACATTTATCTGCAATCATGGGAAAAGTATATCGTTAGAATATACAAGCAGCGTAATCTGGAATTTCGCTTGAAAATTCGAAGTATGAAACACATGTTCACTCGATACAACAGTTCATTCGGCACTCCACTTAAAAGTTCATTCGGCATTCAACCTAAAAGTTCATTCGGCATTCAACGTGAAAGTTCATTCGGCACTCCACTTAAAAGTTCATTCGGCATTCATCCTAAGAATATCATTCGACTAAGGGAATTGGGTACCTGATTCGGCAACTGAAATGGTTCGGCAAGCTGGGATGATTCGGCAAAGGATCAGAGTTTGATTCGGCTATGTGATTATCTTGGCTTGGCTGCTCGTTCGGTAGAAGGTAATAGAGACCCTGAGCCCTTACTTATAGGCAACTGTAGGCAACCGGACCGTCTGATTCGGCGAACACATCCAAGACTGCGTCGTCATCCTCTAAACAAAGCGCGGCACATTCCGGCATATGCCCCACTTTGGGGGGCAAATGTTGGGCGCATTCTCACCCAGAAGACCTTGCGACCAAGGAGCGTGACTCATTCATCCAGGCTCGCCTAAGCCCATCCGGTATTCTCGTCCTCAAAGGCCCATTCGGCAGCACCATTCGGCAGCACCATTCGGCAGTAATTCGTTCGGCAGTAACTCGTTCGGCAGTAATTCGTTCGGCAGTCTTAAGCCAACACCGAACCAGTCTCCTTCCATCCCACCGAACCAGCCAACACCGAACCAGTCTCCTTCCTTCCCACCGAACCAACAACAACCGGTCCAACTTACTTCCAAACAGCTACCGGTCCACTCTACACTCCAACCACCTCCGAACCAAGCAATGCCGAACCAAGATATACCAGGCCAGATCGCATCAGCCCAGGCCCATCAGCGACTCTACATATCCTGGACCCCTACCCTTAGCCTCACTCTATAAATAGAGGGGCAGGGGTACAGCAATGGGGACAAGTTTTGAGAGCTCAAGCACGGAAGGAACTCTCAAACAACTTTCTTTTACTTGTATCAAAGCTTTGTACTTGTAATCACAATAAAAGAAGAGAAATAACATATAAAGTGGACGTAGGCACATTCTGGCTGAACCACTATAAATCTGCGTGTCTTTTTACAGTTTAGCCCCTGTTTTTCATATATTTGCATAAACCTCCAAAATCACTAAGAACAACATAAGATCTACTAAATCATACAACTTTGAGGTGTTTGTCCATTTTTTGTGCAAACAGGTACATACTGGAAGTTCATACAAATATAAATATATGGCCAACCACAACATCACCCTATCACAAGCCTTACTTATAAGATACTACTTAATACTTCAACCACAATCTTAATCATCATTCCGAATCTGTTGCAGATGGTGCACTCCAATATCCAAACTCCAATGAAACTTCTCCAACATCCTCATCCTCACTCTCTTGTTCGTCATAAGCTTCATTTCCGTCTTCATTTTCTCCATACGGTAGCCAAGGCTGATTCCATGGAACATGTCCAAATCCGATTGGTACTTCCTGCAACATTTCCCCTTCCTTTAGTTCCTCCAATCTTTGTATTCCCATCTCCCTGGGATTCTCGAATTCCTTTGCAGCTTCTTCCTCGACTTCCACTTCATCATCTTCCATATTATCCCACTAAATGTATGAACTTGATGACCCTCATGCCAAATAACATAATCCCCATCCATCTCCCATATGATATTACTGCCCCACTATTGTGGTTTGATTCATTTGGTATTATATCATTCGGGTCCTCCTCTGGTTCAAACACTTCCTCCATGGGTTCTTCTTCAGGTTCGACTTCTGTACTGGTGTCAGTGATACTCCTTCCTTCCGAGGCTGCAACGGCCTCTGCGTCACTAGATATTATGACCAGTTCTTGGGTTAGGGAAGGTATAAGCATTCCGGCTATTGGGTAACCATCTCTGCCTCTATAAGTATACTAATCACATTCCTTTTCTATGGGTTCTTCCTCATCACTCGAAAGAATGATTAGATCATCTTTCTCACCCTAATTTGCTCTGGAGGTCTTCTTTTGAATACTTCCCTCCGTATGGATTCTATGAATAAACACAAATACTTAGAAGCAGATACTAAGTATTTATCCTAACTTAACAAGTATACTGCTTTTCAAACCAATGTTTGATCAATACTTCAGAAGCAAATCAAGATCTTTATCAAAATGTTTTATATCTTTCCAAATATTATTATCATCAACTTTCAAAATCCTTTCTAAATAAACTTTTAGATAAAAGTTCTCATTATCCAAATCTTAGGTCTTCCCTCTATTCTTAATCCTCTCAATACCTTTATTAAACATCTTACAGTTAAACCATGAAATTCTAATCACAAGATGTTTATTCTTGATTTAGCTAACTTGTTTTTAAAACAATTATCCAATTTATGACTTTAATATCATAACTAACTATATTTTCCAAAATATATTCTTTATATTTAAAATATGACCTTAGGTAAAATTATTTCATTTATCAATTTTCAAAACAAATCATTTTTATATATCATTAACAAATACGCGCTCTTATATAATACTCTCAACTCATTCTAGGGTGTCACATACCCTATCTCTAATGAGTTACTCATCCTAGGGTATTACCAGCCCTATCTCTGATGAGACTTTAACCTTAAAAGGCTTAGGTGTTCGCTCAACCTAAGATCTGATAACAAATGTGATGACCCACCCTTACAACTCTCAGAAATCGACACTAATACATACTCGGTATTCACACACCGCAAAACCAAATGTCGGAAGGACAGAAGTAAAGGATAAAAAGAAAATAAAGACATAGCAGAACCTTACATGAATGGAATAACATATATTATTTTAATATATATGATCTTTACAGTCGAAATTTTAAATACATTTATCAGAGTCTATCTTATAAATCATCCCGAACAGTTATAAATCTCTATCCTTATAAATGTTGAAAACAATCAGTAAACTGAGGCAGCAGAAATGGAAATGGAGAACTATCTACAGGAATGTCTTTAGCTCCAACTTCAATCTCCATCACAATGCTCCAAGTTAAACCTGACTACTTGGCTGCCTGGAAAAATAGGGCACCAAGAGTTTAAAGGAAAAAAAAAACTCCGGGTCAATCATGCGACTGGTGTGAGAAACTCAAAAATATGGGTATTGGAAAACAAAGGTTATCTCATAGACCATGCCGCATATAAACATGGAACGTGTTTTTAGATTATGATAACAAAAACATTTGCTATGCAAAATCTAGGACATTATCTTTAGTGACATTCTTTGAAAATCCTTTCAAATAACATATTAATCATAGCTGGAATTGTTACATTTTTTAAATTAGACAGTATAATAGGTTTACAACTAAAATCGTAAAGGCTCGTATTCGAAAAATGGATTCCATACAATAACAAGATAAGGGACTACCTTCCAATAGTACATCCCTAGAGGGATGCACCTGAGGCTCCAACCTCTACCAACACAAAACCGGCCTATCTTTACCATAGATAGTACCGAATATGACATCATCCCGGTCGTTCCTGTAGGATCGATTTCACCCTAGAGGGGGGGGGGGGGGTGAATAGGGTGATACTAATAGTTATAAAAATTAAATGCAGAAGTATATAAAATACTCACAGCACTGATAATAGCAGAATAATAGCAACACAGATAATAGCAGAATATAAAAAATAGAAATAGAACAACACAAATTTACCCAGCTTCGGCAAAACCCTGCCTACGTGCTGCCCCAAGGTTTTCTACTAGAAATTAAGTAGTCAGACGCTTACACACGTAAACTCGCAACACCCGCTATCGACTAACCTAACTCTATGCTCAAAACCTTGCCACAACTCATCCATTGAGTTGCGAATTCTCGAACTACACCACCGTAGTTCGTCCCTTAGTCACACGACTAGAAAATTACAAACGATTAAAAGAAAAATTACAAATTAAAAAACAATTTTAAAACACAAAACCCTATAATATACTAAGCCCAAATAAAGAATAAAAATGCCGGCCCAATATGTTAAGTGATAAGAAATTATTCCCCCGTTTTCTTTTGTACTATCGGCCGTATTTTCATGGCTGCCTCTTCGTTCCTTTTTGTTCTGAAAAGTTAGGGTTTCATGGGAAATTGAAGTCGCCGCTTTCTGTTGATCGATCAAATAGATGATTTAGCGTTCCTTGCTTTGTCGATCGTTTTGCTGTTTACTACACTCGGCAGCTTCAATTTGTCGAGTTCGATATGAAAAAATATGGTATGTAATTTGCTTTGTTATTCTTGTTGTTATGCTTGAACTCGATTCGATTAGAGTTATTGATTTAAACTTTTCTCTGTTGTTGCTTGAACTCAAATACATTTTTCATGCCGATGATGATACGGGTTATATAGGGTTTAATTCCCTTGATTATCGTTCGAATATATTTTTGAATTCGTCTGTTACTTTTTGGCTCGGCCGTTTGATTTTGCTAGGATGTTGATGATGTTTTCTGACATTTTCAATTCGTATAATTTGCGTTGCTTGAATATCACGGCTTTGATTTTGACTTGTTCGACTCTTCCTTGGTCACCACGTCTCTGACTAAATTTGACTTTGGTTCCGTGAATTTCTGGCGTCGTGAATATATGAATTTTGTTACCTCTATGACTTCGGCACTGTGATAATCTAGATTCTTTCGTCTCTGCCCTGACTTATCAAACTGTTTATAGATTTTGTAGCTCTGGCTTTGACTCGTTTTGAAACTGCTACCTTGAAAATTGTTTGACATTTTGTAACTGAACATTTTGTAGTCTGTTGCTGGTGGCCGAACTTGTTTCACTTGTTGAGTTATGTTCATGTATGAACCTTCATTGATCTATACACTTGTTGTTGCTTGATGGACTCTGGTAGTACTTGAGTCTTGTTGCACTTCATGTTAGTGATGACTTATTTGGTTGTGTGGACTATTGCATATTTGTTGTGACTCTGCCTCTGCTCACTCGAGTCTGCACTGGATAGTTGTTGTGCATTGTTTCACTTGAGTTTCTCTTGGAGTCTTGGTTATTGTACACATGTATATATGTATGTAGTGACTGGTCTGGGTGGAGTTTTATTGCTTCGAACCAGTTTCATTGGATCTGGTTTGGTTGCTTTTGAGTTTCGGGGTTGCATTTACTATTGGTCTTCACTTTAGTTGATTGCATTACATTGTTCACTTGAGTTTGTTGATGTGATGTTTTGTGTACTTGTAGTCTTTGATATCAGTGTTGCTTTGTATTCCATTTTGTGCTGGTTCATTATTGATTTGAACTGGTCGAGTTGTTTTAGTTGTCTTGACCCATTGTTTTGGTCGAGACCGTGTTCAATTTGTGGCTGTAGTGTCATCTCCACTTGTACACACATACATTTATGTATGTATATATCTGGTTTCAATGTGTATGCATTCATTCTTTACTGTCATGTGTGGTATACAAGTCTGGTTCAATTGGAAGTCTTTTTGAACTGGTCTGTACAACTTGAATATGTACATGACTATCTGAACTTATGTTGATGCTTGTGTGGCCTTCACTTGACTGGTTCCTGACCCTTTTATCAAACTTGTACATTTGGATTGCACCTGTATTGAATCCTGCTTATAGCTCGGGTTTGACCTTGTGCTCATGTCGTGGCTTTATTTTTATTGCACTTGAGTTGAACCTGGCTTTTGGTTGGGTTTGACCTTGTGCTCACCTGTCCCCGTAATTTTATCAAGTGTACATTGGTGTGCACGGCCTTGTGACATGTACAGTGATACACTGTGCATGTCACAAGTTGTTCGTGTATGATGAATTCAAAATAAATGATGACGAACAACCCAAATAACCAAGGCAAATAATATTTTCAAAATACACATTTTATTTTACACTGGACAAATATTTCTTTTTCTATTTTACCACGTCAGTGTGTATTTTGCAGATAACTCAGATGCTGGATTCAATCTGGAATGGAGTTGAAGATAAATACGAGTGAATGAGTGAAATGTAGTGAGGTGAACATTGTAAATGGAAAATTGTGATGTAATCAAAATTGTATTGTAATTGAAATTGTGTATATATAGTGAGAGCTCAAATTTGTACTATTAAAAATTGTAATAAAATATTTGTTTGAGTAAAATATTTGTTTGAATTTAAATTCTGTGTTATTTATTTTATTCAGCAAATATTTATTTAATTATGTGAAAAATAAAATAGTACAATAACAAATACATTTAAATGAATATATATATATATATATGTTTATTATCATCAAACAAAAATCATATACTAGCATATTCAACAATCTCCCCCTTTTGATGATAACAAACATATATTTAAGATTTTGAATTTATTAAATGTATTTGATCATTCAATTTGCTCCCCCTATTTGAATGCTCCCTCTCTACAACAAAGCGCCCCCTTCATATATGCATGAGAATAAAAATATGCAAATGAACCTAAATGCAAATAGAAAATACAAAATAAAATATTTGACCTTTATTTGCCAAAATCATAACTTTTTGTTTGCACCAAAATTGGTCACAAACACCTGGTAGTCGTTGAAAGCACCAGTACATAATCATAATTCACAGATAACAAACATGTGGAGAAATAAAAATGAAGAACACTCAGAAAATTGAAAAGAATAGCAGTAAACAACATAGATTTTATAGTGGTTCGGCGATCTTGCCTACGTCCACTCTGAAGCTTATGATTTTATTGATTCTCTTGATAACTTCAATCTGTTACAGCAGATTACAATTGACGATACCTCTCAAATTTGAATACAACAGTGATGGTAAGATGTAGAATTGAATCCGGCAGAGTCTGGACCTTCAATGGCTCAAAAGATCCCTTTTTTGTAGGCTTCAAGGGGCTATTTATAGGCGTAGAAGGCTGAGATCGCGCTCAAATTTCGGGAGATATCTTCTGGCATGTGAGTGGGCCCACGCGACCGGTCACACCAAGTTTCGACTCGATCTGTGATCGATACGAATTGATTTCGTATCCATCAAGAATTGATCCAATCGAGCCGAAACTTGGCAGGAACATTCTTTACCTTGTGTGGAAGCTGCTGTGAAAATTTCGTGGCATTTGGAATTGTGGTTTGGGAGATATGATCGATTCGGGCTAATGATCTTCAGAATGCTGTCTGGTTCGAATCCATGGTTTCGAATCGATCTCTTCGAATCGATCCTCTTAGGTGGCTTTATGATGATGCGGCGCACACTTCTCGCTTCGATCCTCCTTTTGCACCGAGTTGATTGAGTCACTCCGGATATTTTGCCGCGTTCGCATCCAAGATTTAACATGTCATCTCTGGCTCGTTTGACTCGAAAGTATAGACATACATGGATTCGAACATTGGGTCTCGTTCGTATCGATCGTAATGTACTCTGGTCGATCGATACGAAAGTGTCATAGCAAGATGGATTCGAAGCAGCATCCCTTGAAGGATACAAGGTCGTGCGTGACGATGGATACGAACATATGCTTGCCGACGGATGTGAAGTTGATGATGGCTGATCGATGCGAATCGAGGCCAACTGTTGATGGATTCGAACATAGGTGTTGCCTATGGATTCGAATAAGGGTATTCTCCTTCATTTTGCATCGATCATAACTCAAGCACACGAACTCGGATTGACTTGAAATCTGGAGTGCTGGCTTTCATGACTTTACTTGCCGTGTCCTATCAATTGTAGCCTGATCCGGGCTCGGACAAAATTCATCGATATCCATGGTGAAACAGTGTATAACGAACTTTTACGACGAACTGTCTTTAGTTTTTTAGTTAACCCTTTGGTGTCACGGCCTTGCCAAAAGGCGGGATAACATTTGCCCCCCAAAACATGCCTTGCGGTAGGAAGGTGTGTTTTGTAGTTCCATAAGCTGGATGTTCATATCCTGTCATCGACCTGTAAAGAACTTGATAGTCTTTCTTGACCATGAATGACGATCGTTCGCGACCGTATGTCATTTGAGGTGATATGTGACCTTTCGAGGTCGGATGCCGTTCACGGCGAATAATGAAATGGGACCGTTCATGGTCGGATGCCGTTCGCGGCAAATAAAGAAATGGGACCGTTCGCGGTCGGATGTCGTTCTAGACGAGTTGTGACCGTTCGCGATCGGGCGTCGTTCTAGACGAATTATGATGGATTGTGACCATTCGTGGTCGTATGGTGCACGAGATAAAATGTGATCGTTTGCGATCGAATGTCATACTGGGTGAATTGTGACCGTTCGTGGTCGGGTGCCGCACGAGGCAGAGTGTGATCGTTCGCGATCGAATGTTATACTAGATGAAGTGTGACCGTTCGCGGTCGGGTGCTGTGCCGTTCGAGGCTAATGGTGACCGTTCGAGGTCGGGTGCCGTTCGAGGCTAATGGTGACCGTTCGAGGTCGGGTGCCGTTCGAGGCTAATGGTGACCGTTCGAGGCGAATGAGTGCGCCCGGGGGGGGGGGGGGGGCTTAGTATTATCAATACCAGGTTCACATTCGGGTGAATTTCTGAATCAACGATCGTGGCGGTTCGTCGCCATACAAGGTGTGCTTGTGGACCGTTCGCGATCCAAAGCATACGCGAGTAACTTCTTCTTCAGAATTGCAAATATCAAATTAACGTTCACATGAATTTCATAACAGAAATGTCCAAACAAACTAAGTCCAAACGTTCGAATCAAAACAAAACAATAGCAAAGCAAGGATGTCAAAGTGTAAATTCTCATTACGATATGGTCAATGGTCATTCAGAGCATGTCTGTGGAACATTCGCGATCTCCCACATGTGTAAATTATTTAACCGTGTTAGTGAAAAGTTTATGACTTGTTTATCGTTATTTCAATCAATTGATAACCATACAGTGCCCCGGCTCAGGGTCACCCCTAGCTGATGTAGACGGTGGTCGCTCTAGTTCCACCGTTGGAGCTCGCCTCCTCACATACTGAAGTAGCCTACCGTTCCTGATATGCCCTTCTACCTCATCCTTCAGGTGTCTACAATCATTTGTGCTATGTCCATTCAGCTCGTGGAATAAGCAATATTTGTCTGATTTTCTCTCGTCGGTAGTCGGATCCCGTCGCATTGGTCTACGATAGGCAACTCGCTCTCGGGTGTCTTGGTAGATTCGCTCCAAACCCTCGTTCAGTTCTGAATAGGTGGTAAATCGTGGCTCCCTCCGTTGCCACTTTAACCTATCATCATTTTCTTCAGCCTTTCGCTTCCCTTTACCAGTCTCGGCACCTTTTCCAGGTGAATTACCGCCTCTAACTGTGTAAACATCGATTTCTTCTTCTCTCTCCGTACGAGCATCCTCTAATCGCAAAAACTTTTCGGCTTCATGATAAAACTCTCCCAGGTCCGCAGGTGGATTCTTAGTTAGTGAATTCTTGAATTCCGTGCCATCAGATATTCTAGATACAGTTGCCATCATGACCATAGATGATGCTGCTGCCACATTAAATCGCGTCAGAAAACTCCTCAAAGATTCCCCGGCCTTTTGTTTTAGAGTCGCCAAACTCATCACGTTCTTAGGTCTCGAAATATGAACCCTGAATTGTCTCATAAACCTTTCTGTCAAATCTTTCCAAGTCTCAATGGAGCCACTCTCCAGTTGTCTAAACCATAGCGCTGCAATGTCCGTCAAATATAATGGAAAGCACCGGGCCATGACTTCCTGTGATGCCCCCAGCACTTCCATGTGCCTCATATACTTCGTTAGATGGACCGCTGGATCCGTCCGCCCATCATACATTTCCACCGATGGTAGCTTGAAGTCTGGTGGATTCCTGGCCTGCCTGATCGTAGGAGTAAAGGGACTCCTATGTACATCCTCCAGATCTCTATGGACCAGCCCGACTCTCATGGCCCGTCTGACCATCTCTGCCAACCTGTCGTTGTCGTCAGGCTGTGATCTTTGAGTGTTACCTTCGTTCTGCCCCCTAGCTGTGCTTTCATCCCTCTATTACCACCAGGTTGCCCGGATGTCCCTGAATCTCTTCCCGGGATTGGATCAACATGCTCTAAGTGTGTGCCCCCCAGCTCCGGCGCTGCGCCAGATGGTCCTGCTTCGTTCTGGATTCTGGTTGTTCCTTGATTTTGCGCTCTAAGTTGTCCAATCTGCTGAAGCAAATTCTGGATCATTTCCTCCTGTCTCTTCATCATTGTCTCCATCTCATCCCTGGTGATGAAGATCGATGCTTGGTTTGCCCCTGAGGAAGCCTTTTGACTCCCTCCATGCTGACTTTGCTCTGGTCTCTGCCTTCTACTTGTTTGTCTTGTCATGATTCTTCGAATCTAAATCTCTTAGCCTTCTGATTCAACTTTCAAATGATAGAACTCCTGAATTAGCCTTCTCAGTGAAAGCACCAAAATATTTGCACCAAAATTGGTCACAAACACCCGGTAGTCGTTGAAAGCACCAGTACGTAATCACAATTCACAGATAACAAACATGTGGAGAAATAAAAATGAAGAACACTCAGAAAATTGAAAAGAATAGCAGTAAACAACACATATTTTATAGTGGTTCGGCGATCTTGCCTACGTCCACTCTGAAGCTTATTATTTTATTGATTCTCTTGATAACTTCAATCTGTTACAGCAGATTACAATTGACAATAGCTCTCAAATTCGAATACAATAGTGATGGTAAGATGTAGAATTGAATCCGGCAGAGTCTGGACCTTCAATGGCTCAAAAGATCCCTTTTTTGTAGGCTTCAGGGGGCTATTTATAGGCGTAGGAGGCTGAGATCGCGCTCAAATTTCGGGAGATTTCTTCTGGCATGTGAGTGGGCCCACGCGACCGGTCCCACCAAGTTTCGACTCGATCTGTGATCGATACGAATTGATTTCGTATCCATCAAGAATTGATCCAATCGAGCTGAAACTTGGCAGGAACATTCTTTACCTTGTGTGGAAACTGCTGTGAAAATTTCGTGGCATTTGGAATTGTGGTTTGGGAGATATGATCGATTCGGGCTAATGATCTTCGGAATGCTGTCTGGTTCGAATCCATGGTTTCGAATCGATCTCTTCGAATCGATCCTCTCACGTGGCTTTGTGATGACGCGGCGCACACTCCTCGCTTCGATCCTCCTTTTGCGCCGAGTTGATTGAGTCACTCCGGATATTTTGCCGCGTTCGCATCCAAGATTTAACACGTCATCTGTGTCTCGTTTGACTCGAAAGTATAGACATACATGGATTCGAACATTGGGTCTCGTTCGTATCGATCGTAATGTACTCCGGTCGATCGATACGAAAGTGTTATAGAAAGATGGATTCGAAGCAGCATCCCTTGATGGATACGAGGTCGTGCGTGACGATGGATACAAACATATGCTTGCCGACGGATGTGAAGTTGATGATGGTTGATCGATGCGAATCGAGGCCAACTGTTGATGGATTCGAACATAGGTGTTGCCTATGGATTCGAATAAGGGTATTCTCCTTCATTTTGCATCGATCATAACTCGAGCACACGAACTCGGATTGACTTGAAATCTGGAGTGTTGGCTTTCATGACTTTACTTGCCGTGTCCTATCAATTGTAGCCTGATCCGGGCTCGGACAAAATTCATCGATATCCATGGTGAAACAGTGTATAACGAACTTTTACGACGAACTATCTTTAGTTTTTTAGTTAACCCTTTGGTGTCACGGCCTTGCCAAAAGGCGGGATAACACTTTTGTCTCCCCCTTTTGTTATCAGCAAAAGAGTAATAGTGTTAGAAAAAATAGAGATAAAGTGATAGACATTAATATAACATTAATACCCAATCGAGTATAAATATTAAATTTCAATAAAAAATCAAACAAAAAGCCTAAATACTCTGTTTGCCGCATATTCCACTTTAGAGTGATAGGGATGATGTAAAACCATATAGTTGTGTATATTTGTGGTATATTTATATCAGGAATTTGAATATCTACTGACCATGCATAACCGTTAGGACTTTTAAATGAGATTAGTAGTATTCCAAATTTTTATAAAATGAATTCAAGTATCTTCTAACCACGCATAACCGTGAGGACTTTTAAATGGGATTAGAATCAACTTGTCTATTTAATTAATCAATTTTGATATGTGTTCCATACATGCATAACCGTGAGGACTTTTAAATGAGCATGAAAGCACATAATCAAAAAATTCCAAGTAATTCACTCATGCATAACCATGAGGACTTTTAAATGAGAGTGAATACTTTGGATGTTTTATTGCTAAAAATAAAATAAAATGAAAGCGACTAATTTCTCGTTTAAAATACCACATATTGACACACTATATTGGATTTTGATGAGTGATGGTTGATAGAAATATGGTAGAAATAGAGATGGTCATGGAATTTTTACCAACAAAAGTTATTATAAATCTTATTTAAATTTTTAAAGAAATTTACTAAATATACTTTCTCAAGTTATAATATTGATTAATATCAACACTCGTCACTTTTTTAATCACTATTTATCTTTTCAATAATCAGTAGGGAGTCAGATTAGTCAATGTAGTCATTTAAGATCAAATCCAAAAATAATTATAAAATCAAAATTTCTAAAATGACTAATCTGAAACAAGGTCAACAAAACTATTTTCTGGAAGGGGTTTTATAAGAAAAACGTCTGCTAATTTAAAATCAGTTGAAATGAAAAATATGCAGATATTTTCTTTGAAAATGTGATGTCTCTACATAAAAAACGTTCTACTAGTAATTTTTCTATCAACCAGACTACCAGTGTAATCTGCATCTGAATTCCGCTTTGACTCAAAGTTATCATTAGATGGACATCATAGACCAAACCATGGAGTGTGCAACAAATACCTAAAAATTCTTTTGAGTTTGAATTGAAACCGTGCACATTAATAACTAGTGAACATAGTGTCAGATCAAATATATCCACATGTATTTAGAATAAGTATCAACCAATAAAACACCACCATTAGTCCAAACAAATCTATATGAACTAGTTCAAGGATGTAAAAATGATTGGTCAATATTTAAGAATCAAAGTCAACATTTATTTCATTATCACATAACTGGCTGAATTTAATTAGATTATGGTGCAGATTTTCACGTTTAATAAATTGTTCAAAATAAATATACCGTTACCTATTTTACCTTTACGATAATTTTTCATTGTTGCCCATTGTGATTCTGCCCCCTTTGTACTAGGCTAAGGAACTTTGATTTGACGCCCGTCGTGTGCCTGGAACAGCCAGAATCCAGGTAACACTGTTGTTGTTCCTTAGCCTGACACCACACCTACACGAGAGAAGATTTTTGTGACCTATTTGTTTTTATAGGTCCATGGTTGTTAGTGGCAAAAGATTTTGAAACATAAGTTTGTGTAGACCCAAGACTATTTATATTTGTTCCTTTTGGCATCCAGATTTGTTTGACTTTAAGGATTTTATATTCGTGCCTTTTGGAACCCAAATTGGAATGGTTTTCACGTGTTTGGGTCTATACCAACATATATTGTGATTGTGTCTAGTTTTTCCACAAATTGTGCACTTGGAATTGACTTGATTAATTTCACTTCTGACACGTTTAGATTGATTATACCCAAGTCCTTGTCTAACAGTATTAATAGTTTGTTTCCCTAATAGCATATTTAATGATCTTTCTCCTTTGGAAAATTTTCCTAAAATTGTAGACAATTGTTGGATTGTGTTTTGAGGGATTCATTTTCATTCAATAATTTAGTGCACTTTTTAATAGAATTTTCTCTTCTAGTATTTTCACTTTCTTTCAAAATCAGAATTTCATTTTCAAGTGATTTAATTTTAATTTCTATTTTTTAATCTCTTCTTCAAATGATGGACACTTATAACACTTAGGGCTCTTGATTTGATAGTTTTTAACCAATTGATCAAGCTGTTTATTTAATTCTATCAAACTATCTCTTTGTGATTCAATTTTAGCATACTTTTCCCTAAGTCGTTCAAAACAACCATTTACTTCATGAAAATATAAAAGTAGTTTCGAATGAGTAAGTTTTGATACCTAGCTTGGCTCGTCATCATCACTGTCAGTTATTTCTCCTTGAAGACACAATTTTACTTTTTCATTTTCACTGCTAGCGCTTTCATCACTTTCATCCCAAGTAGCTGCAAAAATTCTCCTTTTCGGTTTCTTTCCTTGGCCGAGTCGATTCTGGGGACAATTGGGCTTGATGTGACCAGGTTTATTGCACTTGTGACAAATGATCTCTTGCTCTTCTGGGTTGTCTAGAACTTTGACTATTCTTCTTTTCAATTGTTGATTTAGAGTTGGATTTTCGTATTTGCGATTCCACCTTTTGAATTTCTTTATTATCAGCGCCAGTTCTACTGCACCACCATCATTGTCATCATCTTCACTTTCGGTTGTTCCTTGGAGAGCTATTGATTTCTTTCGAGTATCACCTCCTTCACGTTCTTCCTTGAATTTCATTTCTAGCTCATAAGTGGTGAGATTTCCGATGAGTTCTTCAACTTTGATTTGTTTCAAATCTTTGGATTCTTGAATGGCAGTCACTTTTGCTTCGAAATTTCATGGAAGGACTCTGAGGATTTTTTGGACTATTTTCAATTCTGTGTATAGTTTTCCAAGAGCGTTTGATTTGTATACGAGATTAGAAAGTCGTCCGTACATCTCTTTGACATTCTCATCCTTGGCCATTGTTAAGTTCTCGTATTCGCTACTAAGCATAGCAATGCGAGATTCTTTGACTTGAGATGTTCCTTCGTGAGTCACTTCAAGTGTATGCCAAATTTCCTGCGCAGTTAGACAATGTAAGATACAATTAAATTCAATTTGATCTAATGAAAAAATAATAGAATTCATAGCTTTAGCATTGGCATTTTGTAAATTATTTTCTAGATCTGTCCATTGATCCATTGGTTTTTCAATTTCCTGATTATCTACCATTATAGTTGGTGTCCTATATCCTGTCTAAACAATATTCCAAGCATCAATGGTTTTCAGAAAAATTTTCATTCTATTTTTCCAGTACGCATATTCACCATTGAACTATGGACTGATCCTCAGCAAAAGCATTATTAAAAGAAGCCATTTAAAATTTTTAAAACAACAATTTTTTTTTGAAAAATCAAAATTTTAAAATAAAAAAATGGCTTTTGTTCCTAGCTCTGATACCACTTGTAGGATCGATTTCACCCTAGAGGGGGGGGGGGGGTGAATAGGGTGATACTAATAGTTATAAAAATTAAATGCGGAAGTATATAAAATAATCGCAGCACTGATAATAGTAGGATAATAGCAACACAGATAATAGCAGAATATAAAAAACAAAAATAGAACAACATAGATTTACCTAGCTTCGGCAAAACCCTGCCTACGTGCTGCTCCTAAGGTTTCTACTAGAAATTAAGTAGTCAGACACTTACACACGTAAACTCGCGACACCCGCTATCGACTAACCTAACTCTACGCTCAAAACCCTACCACAACTCAGCCACTGAGTTGCGAATTCTCAAACTACACCACCGTAGTTCGTCCCCTAGTCACACGACTAGAAAATTACAAACGATTAAAAGAAAAATTACAAATTAAAAAACAATTTTAAAACACAAAACTATATAATATACTAAGCCCAAATAGAGAATAAAAATGCCGGCCCAATATGTTAAGTGATAAGAAATTATCCCTCCTTTTCTTTTGTACAATCGGCTGTATTTTCATGGCTGCCTCTTCGTTCCTCTTCGTTCTTTTTTGTTCTGAAAAGTTAGGGTTTCATGGGAAATTGAAGTCGCCATTTTCTGTTGATCGATCGAATAGATGATTTAGCATTCCTTGCTTTGTCGATCGTTTTTCTGTTTACTACACTCGGCAACTTCAATTCGTCGAGTTCGATATGAAAAAATATGGTGTGTAATTTGCTTTGTTATTCTCGTTGTTATGCTTGAACTCGATTTGATACGAGTTATTGATTTAAACTTTTCTCTGTTGTTTCTTGAACTCGAATACATTTTTCATGCCGATGATGATATGAGTTATATAGGGTTTAATTCCCTTGATTATCGTTCGAATATATTTTTGAATTCGTCTGTTACTTTTTGGCTCGGCCGTTTGATTTTGCTTGGATGTTGACGATGTTTTCTTACATTTTCAATTCGTATAATTTGCGTTGCTTGAATATCACGACTTTGATTTTGACTTGTTCGACTCTTCCTTAGTCACCACGGCTCTGACTAAACTTGACTTTGGTTCCGTGAATTTCTGGCATCGTGAATATATGAATTTTGTTACCTCTGTAACTTCGGCACCGTGATAATCTGGATTATTTCGTCTCTGCCCTAACTTATCAAAATGTTTATAGATTTTGTAGCTTTGGCTTTGACTCGTTTTGAAACTGCTACCTTGAAAATTGTTTGACATTTTGTAATTGAACATTTTGTAGTCTGTTGCTGGTGGCTGGACTTGTTTCACTTGTTGAGTTATGTTCATGTCTGAACCTTCATTGTTCTATACAGTTGTTGTTGCTTGATGGACTTTGGTAGTACTTCAGTCTTGTTGCACTTCATGTTAGTGATGACTTATTTGGTTGTATGGACTATTGCATATTTGTTGTGACTCTGCCTCTGTTCACTCGAGTCTGCACTGGATAGTTGCTGTGCATTGTTTCACTTGAGTTTCTCTTGGAGTCTTGGTTATTGTACACATGTATATATGTATGTAGTGACTGGTCTGGTTAGAGTTTTATTGCTTCAAACCAGTTTCATTTGATCTGGTTTGGTTGCTTTTGAGTTTCTGGGTTGCATTTACTGTTGGTCTTCACTTCAGTTGATTGCATTGCATTGTTCACTTGAGTTTGTTGCTGTGATGTTTTGTGTACTTATAGTCTTTGATATCAGTGTTGCTTTGTATTCCATTTTGTGCTGGTTCATTATTGATTTTGAACTGGTCGAGTTGTTTTAGTTGTCTCGACCCATTGTTTTGGTCGAGACTGTGTTCAATTTATGGCTGCAGTGTCATCTTGACTTGTATACACACATACATTTATGTATGTATATATCTGGTTTCATTGTGTATGCATTCATTCTTTATTGTCATGTGTGGTATACAAGTCTGGTTCAATTGGAAGTCTTTTTGAACTGGTCTGTACAACTTGAATATGTACATGACTATCTGAACTTATGTTGATGCTTGTGTGGCCTTCACTTGATTGGTTCCTGACCCTTTTATCGAACTTGTACATTTGGATTGCACCTGTGTTGAATCCAATTTATAGCTCGGGTTTGACCTTGTGCTCTTGTCGTGGCTTTATTTTTATTGCACTTGAGTTGAACCTGGCTTTTGGTTGGGTTTGACCTTGTGCTCACCTGTCCTATAATTTTATCAAGTGTACATTGGTGTGCATGGCCTTGTGGAAGGTACAGTGATACACTATGCATGTCACAAGTTGTTCGTGTATGATGAATTCAAAATAAATGATGACGAAAAACCCAAATAACTGAGGCAAATAATATTTTCAAAATACACATTTTATTTTACACTGCACAAATATTTCCTTTTCTATTTTACTACGTCAGTATGTATTTTGCAGATAACTCAGATGTTGGATTCAATCTGGAATGGAGTTGAAGATAAATACAAGTGAATGAGTGAAATGTAGTGAGGTGAACATTGTAAATGGAAAATTGTGATGTAATCAAAATTGTATTGTAATTGAAATTGTGTATATATAGTGAGAGCTCAAATTTGTACTATTCAAAATTGTAATATAATATTTGTTTGAGTAAAATATTTGTTTGAATTTAAATTCTATGTTATTTAATTTATTTAGCAAATATTTATTTAATTATGTGAAAAATAAAATAGTACAATAACAAATACATTTAAATGAATATATATATATATATATATATATATATGTATATATATATGTTTATTATCATCAAACAAAAATCATATACTAGCATATTCAACAGTTCCCAACTTGTTCCAGAGCTCTCATAGTATACACAACATACCTGAAATATAGAGGATGATCTAGAAAGGCGATGATCATATCCTAATGGGAGCAACCCACATAGTCCGGCCGCATCTACCCTATTTTTGTCATTCTCGGGTGATGAGGCTTGAGGTAATGATTACCTTTCTCATAACACACATTTCACTTGAATGCCACATTGCCAATTCCATCACACGCTATTGATTTCCACAAATGTACAACTTTTGAGCTCGTATGTCAGAGAGAAGAGTGTTAAGTATAGGAGATTTACCTCCTATACCACTAAACAGATGTACGTTTGTAAAAATCGATGTATGTGCATTTTAGAAATGCAATGTCAGACATTTGTTCATACAAGTTATCCAGGAACAGGATAAACCGAAAGAAATATCCTACTACATCATGTTAGAAATCACCCTAGGATTATTAACGAGCAGCCCTTGCATCGAAGATCAAATGAAGATACTACTACTACATATATACGATATGAGAAATTACCCCGAGGGTCAATAACAAGCCGCTCTACATTCCATCTCCTAACTTATTATCATTCTATGTCTTCACCTTCGAACACGTAAATCGATTCGAAGAGTTTTTCAGATAGGATCACCCAAATCTGATCCCGGTTCTTTCGAACCAATCATCGATAAAAGATGTTAAGTTTGAGGACGATTACTGTAACGACCCAGAATTTTGAACAATTTAAAATGAAAATATTTAATTAATTTTAAATATTTGAATGATGGTTTGACTTGAATTTCAAATTATCAGAATAAATTGGCGATTAAATTATAAAATTTAATCTATTGATAGTCGAATAAAAATTTGAATCTTCAATTTTAAGCTGATTAAAAATATTTCAAAGGATTGTAAAATCTATATTGATATTATTGAAGATAACAAAAGCTTTAGAATTGAGTTTGAAAATGATTTGTTCAGTTTTGAAATTATATCGTTTGAATCGATATTTAAAAATAGCGTTCCGGGGCACAGTCTCAGAATTCGACGAAACCAGTTCCATTGGGTCCGTAATATTGAATTATTACCGGGTTTCAAATTTCGTATTTTTCGGAGTTGTTTTGTGACCGTACGGTTAGAAAACGCGTTGAAGTTTTAAATCGAATTCAATTCAAATTTAAATTTTAAATTAAGTCAAATGTCAGCACATTTTCTTTCCTTGAATTATGCCGAAGATCACGAAATAAATCGTGCAAACACGTTCTCCTGTCTCCCTCCATCCCTTTTTAAATATCATCACGCAAAACAGATTGTTTTAAAATCAAAAGGAGAAAAAAATGGCCGAACTCCTTCTCTTCATTTTTAAAAAATCAAAGCCATACTCTCGAGCAGTTCAAAATTAATGGCCGAACAAGATTTTAACTTCCACCCTTTCACATTAAATCGAAATCACCTCGTTCAAAATTTATTCAGAAGAAAAAAAAATTATTATCAAATGAATTGATGGCCGGAGCCTGGGAGTAGAATCACGAGCGGCAGAGGGTGGCATCGCCAAAGGCGCGCACGCTGTAGCAACTAGGGCAAGCTCACGTGCGAGGAGGGGAGTCGAGGTGGCCTTTGTTTTTGCGAGTTCGATGTCGCGATGATGGCCAGGCGATGGCGGCAGGCGACGAAGAGGGGCTCGTGTTCGATTAGTAGGTGGCGACGAATTTGGGGGGAGACTCGATCGAGTCTGAGTCGCGACTCGAGGCGGCATCCACGGTGAAATCGAAGAGGCTCGCAGGTGGATGGAGCACGTCGGCGACGATCTGGAGAGGGCGCACACGCTCGTGGCGCAGCGAGGGCGGTCGCAACTGGACATGAGGGTCACAAAATGGAGGGGTAGGGGCCGGAGCAGCATCGATGAAGGAGGTGCGGTGGTCTCGAACCTGGAACACTGAGGTATTATGAGTTTGGGGTTTGATTTAATTTCAAAATTTAATAATAAAACAAATATAGATAAAAACAGGAATTATTTTATGTAGTTGAGTTTGAAAAGATAAATAAATACGAATTTAGAATATTGACAGTTTATATATATATATATATATTTTCAAAAGGGAGATGAATTTATTGAACTTACTTGTTTAATTTATTATTAGGAATGATTAAAGAAAATTTAGTTAAACGGATTTATTAATGAAAATCTGATTTGTTTAGTTACTAGAAATAATTTTTTTAAAGGAAATTTAGTTTTTAAAATTTCTAGTTAAATAAATTTGTTAAAGAGAATTAGTTTGAAATTAAATCATTGGATAATTAAAATTACTAAAAACGATAATTAATTGTTCAGTTGATTCGAATATTAATGGATTGTGTAAATAATTATACAAGGTATAAATCAAGAAGAAATCGAGTCAAGATAGAAACGGATTGCAAAATAAAAGGGCTAAGGTGAAATTTTCTCACTCGAATGAAAATTGTATTTTACAGTTATTGATTTGATTGATTGACTGTTTGGATGTGATATTAGATATAGTAGGATATATCTATATATATAGCAATATATACATATTGGCATATGTATATATTGGATTGATTGATTTCCCGCATTATATAGCGGATGAGACCCTATTGCGCCGTTAGTAAGCGGATGATATTTATAAATCCCATATACCGCGATATTCCACCTCGAAGTGGAATTGGTATTGTGCTAACATCTGTGGATGCAGGGAAACAGGTTGGAGGGATCCAACTGGATTCCTCACCGGTATTTATTTATTTACAGATATTGTGATGTATTCTGTTATCATATGTTGATATATGATGTTTGGATGTCGTGATTGACTAATTTGTGTGTTGCATCATCGGACCCATTTTTGAAGTTTAAAATAACGATGTTGATTTTAAAAGAGATTTTAAAAGTGATTTTTGAAAGCATACGTTTTATTGAATTTTGGAATTGATTCATTTTAAATAAATAAATGTTATAATTTTCGTGTTATGAAAATTATGAGATTTGTGGAATATAAGCGAAAAGTAGTTTTTGAAATAAAAAGTTGATTAATTTGTAAAATGGCTTAAATTGGGATTTTGGCATTTAAATGAGATATGAATCGAATTTGTTAATAAAGGAGATTTATAAATCAAAGTTGTTATGAAATATAAAGGTGAATTTATAAACGTTGTTTTATAAATCAGAAACCAATTGAATTTGATAAATTAAACATAGAAGTTAATAAAGGAGATATATTCGTGATTTTGGATAGCAAATTATCCTTTAAGGTAAATGTTGTAATAATAAGAGTTTGGTTGGGAATTTTATCCACGATTTTGGACAGTGGATAATCTTTGAAATAAAATGTGTAGAAAATATTGAAATTTGGTTAGTGAAGTATATTCACGATTTTGGACAGTGAATATATTATTAAGTAAAATGGATATGTTTTGGGAAAGTGACATTGAAAATGAAGTTAATTGTTTTAACGATGTTTTAAAATATATTAAATATCGAAACCATAGATTTCAACATTCATTGTTGAAATAGACGTTTTCGAGGAAGAAGGAAATGGTGGACTATAACACTGTTGTTATAGTAAATGATTTCCGAAAGGAAATGTTTTTATATAGTATTGGGATTTACATATCTATATTAATTCCGAATTCCTATACTAGTGATTTTGAGTCGTCGTAACGATGTTTTACGTAACATTCGTTTTGACTCAAATAATGTGTTTAAGAATATGATTCCCTTAAAGAATGAAATATATACTTAATTTTGATTTAAGTATATTGAATATTTTCAAATGTTGAAAATAAATAGATTTGTGAATTACTTATTATTAAATAAGTATGGGAATGCTTTTCCAAAATGAAATGAAACGTTTTTAAAAATTTATCTTTGTGAAGATAAATTGAAAGTGAATATTTGATATCGATTGAAAATCGTATATCAGTAGATATTTGAAATATAAATTCAATATGGAATTTATAAAAGAAAAGGGAATCGGTTTAAAAATAAGTATCGATTTATTTTTGAAGTGTGGAAATTTTATATCTAGTAAAGATATTTTGGAAAATAAATAATTTGGAAAATTATTTAGAATCTGATGATGTTGCGCATCTCTATTGATAGTTAAATAACCGACTATCGATATTTACCTTTAAATAGGTATTTGTTGTGAATTGGATGAATTTGAATGCCACACTTATTTTTGAATAAGCGCTCACTATTCGGGTTAACCGGGAAAGGACCTTGGGGTCGTATAACCCATTCCGAATATGTGATACATCGTAATGGATTGCATTTGATGACCGGTGTTGAAGAATGGAAATTTTTGAAAATGGAAGGATTACCGTCGAGTTTCTCTACATCGGCTGATCTCCGATATAGAGGTTTTATCACCCTTAGTGACGGGAAGTCCGGACGTGATTAGAAAATTATCCGGATTTGCAAGGGCTTCGTGAGAAGTGCCTTCGGTTCTGTTCGATCCCGGAACAGACTTGTATGGTTGTGTGTCTGACATTACAAATTGAGATATAAAGCTGATTTCTTTCAAATACATTTCTGTTGGTGGCGGAGAATTTATTCTCTTAGCTTAACACCCTTCTCTGAGACATACGAGCTCAGAGGTTATGTAGTTGAAGGTTATCAGCGATATACTCCCAATTTGGTAACGTGGCATGCTGAGTGTTGCTGTGAAATGATCGTTGTTTGATCATTTGTGATATGATCATTTGTTTGATCATTTATCTTTGTGATCATTACTTTGATCATTTGTTTGTCCACAAAGCATAGGCATTTCGCACTTATGCCGGCTAAGATTTATATTATACTTTCGAAAAGTTTTCTACACTATGCACTAATAATAATATCAAAAATGATTTGATTTTTCATATCAAGCATCTTTGACTATCATAAGAAGAAATCTCCTCCAATTCTGTGTTTGCATTGTGTGTGTGGCGGGAGGTCTTATGGTAGTTTCATTTTCCTAAAGCATTGCGAATCTGTTTTATTTTCTTTATGAAAAATAACTGTTTTACGATCTCACACCAGTCACCATGACTGACTCGGAGTTTATTGTTTCCCTTCTGAACTCTGGGTGCCCATCATTTTCCACACGGGCAGCCTAGAGTTATGTTATCAAGATATTCTGGATATTCTGGAGCTTTGGAAGCAAGCTGGATGACGAAACGTATCACCTATACTTTATTTATTCCGCTGTGTATTCTGTATGAGGACAAGTTATATAACTGTCCATTGTTGTATTGAGTTGTATATTGACTCCGATTGATGTATGTATAAACTGATATAGTTCTTTGTTTTAAAAGACTAGTGATTATCTATTATATATTGTTCCGCTGCGATATGTGAGATTCTGATATTGTTTCTGTTCTGTGTTTTCTGTTGTTGTTCTTCTCTTCTCTTTTCTTCTATCTTTTCTTCTACCTCTTCTTTTAAACCCTAAGAATTCGGTTTTCCGGCATTCGTTTGCTCGGCAGTTGATACAGTGGACGTATCGATGTCGATTTTCGGAAGTCGAAAAATCGGGTCCTTACAATTACCATTTCATTTATCAATATCTTTTAAATAAAGTATCTCTTTAGAGATGTAAATCTTTAAATCATATTCGTTTCCCGTATATACGGAATCACTAAACCTCTCTTTAACTTTGGAAATACCAAATCAAAATCATTTCTCATAAATCACATTGCTAAACCTTATTGAGTAAAAAAGGTCAATAGAAATTATACTAATTCTACTCAATATCAATTTTCATATTCAACCTTTAGTATCCGTCGAATAACGGTGAAATCACCTTTTGAATTCACATGGATAGTATGGATTCACTCTTCAGAATTTAATACCAAGTATAAGAAGATAATTTCTATACGATCGAAGTTGTATGAAACCAAATCTGTAAATTTGAATCTTTTATACTTGTCTGTTTCCGCATTTCGACCTTATCTATTCCTCACCCAAGAAAGCGGCCAAGTGAGCCAGGGCACTGGTTGGTCCTAAACATCTCCTTAGTTTAAACACTTCACATCCTGATCTTACGAATAGAAAAATCCAGTCTACTCATCGGCTTTTAGAGCCAAGAATAAATAACAGCTTTTCTTTAAATCATTTATTTCAACCCTTTAAAATAAATTATAAAATCTCAAAATCTTCTTTAAAATAATTAATTATTTATTTGAAAACATTTATAAATGGTTTGGAAAAGAATACTTAAGTTTAAAGCCATATTTCAAAAGTTACTAAAAACCGATGCCAAAAATTGCTACGAATAGTGCTTTAAGGCTTATTTGATCAAAAAAACTTTTTAATCATTTAGAAATCCATTCTTATAACTCAAATATATTTTAAAACAGTTTAAAATATTTATAGAATTTATTACATATTTTGAAAGAATTAAAAATATCAGTTTTAAACAATTTATCACTTTGTTTTCCAAATTGCCAAACCGCAACTATTTTGATAACTTGTTTTGCTCATATTTCAAAATCTACTAACTGAAATCTCAATCGTTTTCATTTGTTTGAAAACTATGATTATAAGAGTTTGGAAAATTATTATTCCAAAGAATTCCGACTCTGAATCCATCGTATAAATGTATATAAACTTTACGGCGAAAATCACGCATTACCTTTACGCAATGCGCCTATCTTTGACTCCATTTTTATAACTTGTCCAAAGTTCAACAAATTGAATTTTAGTGTTTATAAAATATTTATAAACCATTTTAAAGGGGTTTAACAATTTCACATACACCATTTTATCTATTAAAGGAAAGTGATTTTCTTTGTGATATTCGACGTGTATTAAACATGAATCATTTGCACATCCAAACAAACATATTATCATATCCAAACATGGTTCACAATCATCACAACCAAGCATAGCCAAACATATATATCATACACATAATATAAACGGAGTTTCTCACCTTCATTGGTTTCTAACTTTACGAAAATTCGCTATAGCTCTATGATCGAATCAAAGCCTATGGAATCTAGCCTGGGACCTTTGGATTGGCTCGGCCTAAGCTTGCAAGTGGAAGTGGGCTCGGCCTTGGGTGGTAGGAGGTGTAGCTATGAGTTTAAAGAGAGGAGAGGAGTGTTTTGAGCTTTTTTTAATGTGGATTTCTAATGCATATATATACTTAAATAAATTTATTTATTTTTGCTAATTTTTCTTCATAATTTTCCTAAGATAGGAAGCCATTGAAATTTTTTGAGAAAGAGGAAGAAGAAGATGAAGAATAGTGTTTAAAGTTATGAAAGAATGGATAAGTATTTATAGATTTTTTTAGAAATATTCAAATGTGCATGGACCAAAATGCCCTTATCCACACCCTCTCCATCACCTCAAGGCACACGGATAGCCTTCCCCTTGTGCCTCCATGTGTATGAGTCGATGTATATCAAAGTGAAGTGAAGTTTGTTTTTTATTTGTGAAAATATCTTAGATATTTTTGTGATATATATAATTCTATGTGTGTGTGTATTTATATGTTATATGTGTTCATGTATATGTTAGGGTGTGCATGTGTATGTTATATATGTACATAAGGCATATAAACATAGTTGCAACAACTTTGAACAACTTTCGTTCGTTAAACCGTTGAAAATCTCAAAACCAGTTCCTTGTCACATTTTCACTTATAAATTACTTTACATATAAACGTAAATAAATTTTGAAAACTAATTTCCCATCATTATTAATTAAATAAACAGATCTCATTTGAATTATAAAACTATATAAATTAATATTAAATAATCGTTTACAAAAAGTGCCGTTATATCGATAAAGCGATATCGATTTTCCTTATAATTTCAAGTCAAATATATATCTTTATAAAACTAATATAAATGATTTATTATCACTTCATAACTAATTAAAATGAATTATTGTCTTTTAAAAACAATTATTTAAATATTTATAATTATTAAATCATTAATCTCGATTTAAATTCATAAATCAATTATTAAATATGGTGCCATTATTGATGATGTCATAAATATAATTTATTTTCCAAAAATAAAATAAATAATTTTATTTTATATTCTTTTTAAACGGATAAACAAATGTATGTATCCAGCTCCGTGCATAACTTCTGATAATTATAGAACTGTTTAGTGATAAAACGATTTTCGGTCAATTTATTGATATTCCTGCCAAGGTATATTTTTTTTTTAATATTTATCAAAATAAGATTACCAATATTAATGTTCAAAACATCATAATATATGTTTTGAAAAAACATATGTTTGAATATTTAAAAATAAATAAAATTTATGAAATTGATAAATTTACAGGTCGTTACATAGTCTTACAAGTTCATGGTTACTGTCCTCTATCAACACCAATCTTTTACCACAAATGATAGGATGTACGTCATCCAATGAGATTTGGACAACTATAGAGCAAATTTTCAACTCTCAGTCAACTGCCAAGATCATGTATTATAAGAGGCAACTGCAAAATATAAGTAAAGACAGTTTATCCATGAGAGAGTATTTGTCAAAAGTAAAAATGACATGTGATCTACTTGAAATAGCAGGCTATAAAGTATCAGGTACTGTAAAAGTCTTGACCATTTTAAGTTGCCTGGGTGATGAATATAAAACAGTTGTAGCAGTAATTACATCTAAAGAGGCACTGCCATCTATACAATATGTGCATTCAACACTTCTTGCACATGGAGGAAGGTTAGAACAAAAGAAAGTGCTGGACACTGACTTATCCATCAATTATGCAGCAAACTCAAAGAACAAGATATACGAAAATAATCAATACTACCAAAGAGGAGGTCAGTCAAATAGAGGAACAGTAAGTGATAGATGGAATAGTAACAAAAGACCTAAGTGCAAAATCTATGAAAAGATTGGTCATACAGTACCAAAGTGCTATTTTAGATTCAATGCAAATTATGTGCCAAATCAGGGTCAGAAAAGTTAAAGAAATGAAAATCCAAGTGCAAATGTTGCTCAAGTACAACAGGAATCAAGCAGTCAATCTGAAAGAACAAGAAATTATCAACCAAATACAATCACAAAATTAGATGATGTACAAGATAAATGCTGATATGCTGTTCTAGGTGCAACGAATCATATCACAAGCAACTTGGATAATATAAATCTTGGTCAAAAAGAGTATAGAGGTAATCAGTCCATACACATGGGCAATGGTGAGAGTATTAAAATAACACACGCTGGAATTGCTTGCATCAAAGGTGAAAGACAACTATACCTCAATAATCTATTAAGAGTACCTGAAATAAAGAAAAATTTGATGAGTGTATCTCAATTTGCAAGTAATAACAATGTTTATTTTGAATTTTAACTTAAATATTGTTTAGTTAGAGATATGCTAACTAAACAAATTCTTTTGCAGGGTAATGCTGATAAAGGCCCGTACAAGTTTAGCTTTGTTAATTCAAGAAGTTCTGAAGATAAGAAAAATTACTGTAATCTTTCTGAAATCATAGAAAGAAGAAATAATGTGTTTGATTTCTAGCATTACAAGTTAGGCCACCCTAATGCTAATATTGTAAAGCAAATTTCAATAGAAAATAAAATTCCTTTTGAGAATATTGTTCTGCCCTATGTGTGTACATATTGTTAAATGGGTAAAGGTCACAAACTTTCATTTCTTGATTCGCAAACCAAGTGTTTGTACCAAAATTGGGCACAACGCTCTTCGGAAGTTTTTGAAGAGATAAAGTGAAGAAATTAAATGGAAAAAGTGGATTATCTAACAAAAACTCCAAATTACAGATATGAAAATAATTAAAATGCACAGAGACACAAGAATTTAGAGTGGTTCGGCATATTGCCTACGTCCACTATGAAGTTGATTGCTTTATTGATATTTCTTTGATGATTACAATTGGTTTCAACAGGTTACAACAAATAACAATGATTTTCAGCAGTGAAATTCGTTGGTAGCAACAACAATGGAGTTTAGAACTGGATCCGGTAGAGTCTGGGCGTTGGAGAATTCAAAGAAGAAGAAGATCCCTTTTCTGTATGCCCTGGGGCTCTATTTATAGGTGTATGAGGCTGATATTTCGCTTAGATCTCGGGAGACTCCTTCTGGCACGTGAGTAGGCCCGCGCGCCCAAGCCCGCGAAGTTTCGGCCCGGTCTGTGATCGATACGAACGTATTTCGTATCGATCAAGATTGTGTCCGATGGAGTCGAAATTTGGCGTGGACATTCTTTAGAATGCATGTAAGCTTATGTGAAAATTTCATAGCATTTGAACTTGTAGATTAGGGGATATGATCGATACGAAATGGTGATATTCGGCAGGCTATTTCGTTCGTATCGATCGTTTTGACTCGATGATTTCGAATCGATGGCGGCATGCACTAGCAGGTTGACGTGGCGTGCGTCCTTCGCATCAATCTGTAGCATACCCAGTTTGAATCGATGAAGACAGTGTAGTTCGAATCGATGGACGATGGTTTATTCGCATCGATGAAGGTTGCATAGTTCGTATCGATGAAAGCTCCATGGTTCATATCGACTATTGTGCTTTGCTTCGCATCGATAGGAGGCGGTTTGTTCGTATCGATGATGGTGACTCTGTTCGTATCGATGAAGGTAGCCCTTGTTCGTATCGATCATAGTCACCGCGACTTGATGGATACGTACAAGCGACTTCGTGATGGATACGAATAGTGCAATGCTCGATGGATACGAATAGCGCAATGCTCAATGCTCAATGGATACGAACATGAGTCCCACAATCGATACGAAATAGCAGTCGTCTGATGGATACAAACAGAGAGTTGCTGGTCGATGCAAACGAAATATACTCGATGGATTCGAACAACTGGAACCTGATGGATGCGGAGCTGATTGAGTCGAAGTTGGCCCTGGTGATCGATGCGGAGCTGATCGAGTCGAAGTAAGCTTCCCTAATGGATTCGAACTCTATCGATTCAAACAGTGGTTACCTGATGGATTCGAACTCGATCGATTCGAATAGTGGCTTGTTTTCATCCAATCTTTCATCGATCGTAACTTGAGCATACGAACTCGGATTGACTTGAAATTTGGAACGTTGACTTTTATGGCTTCCCTTGTCGTGTCATGTCGATTGTAGCTCGATCCGGACTCGGACAAAATTTACCGATATCCATGGTGAACCTGCGTATAACCGATCTCTAAGACGAATAGTCATTGGTTTCTAGTCAAGTTCTTGGTGTCACGGCCTTGCCAAAAGGCGGGATAACACCAAGTATAATAACCCCCTTGAAATGGTTGCAGCTAATCTATGAGGTCCAGCACTAATCAATTCAGACTATGGGTTCAAGTATTACATATAATTTGTTGATGCATATACTAGATACACTTGGATATATTTTCTCAAAGGTAAATCAGAAACTTTTAGAGTTGTGATGCATTTTATTACTCAGGTTAAAAAACAAGTTGGTTATCAACTCAAAATATTACAAATAGATGGTGGTACTGAATTTAAACCACATAACGATTTCTTTCAAAAGAAAGGAATAATTCATAGTGTTACATGTCCATATATATCTGAGGGAAATTGGCTTAGTTTAGAGAAAACATAGACATATTATGGAATCAGGTCTTACTTTACTGGCCCAAGCAACCCTCCTTTTAAAATTTTGGCCAGATGCTTTTAGTACAGCAGTTTATTTAATTAATAGACTGCCAACTAAAATTCTGATGATTAAAAGTCCAATAGAAGTTTTGTTTAATATAAAACCTGATTATCACAATTTGTAAGCTTTTGGATGTCTATGTTTTCCCTATATAAGACCTTATAATACTCATAAATTAAACTTCAAATCAACTTGACGCAGCGGATAATTCAAAACAATGTAGATCTGTGAAAGTAGCAGTCGATGGATTGATGAATGCTGAATTGCCCGAATTCGTTGATCCGAAGATGCCGAACTCTAGCTATCTCGAACTCGTTGATCGCGCACGATACCGGGTTCAAAGATCTTCAATTCTTCAAGCGTTGATCAAGCGCACTTGATTCCGCGAATCGGCTTCTACAATCGTTGAATCGAGCGCACTCGATTAACCGAAAGAGGAGATAGGAGATTACACTCAACTACCAATTTGGAATGAAAGCACAAAGCAATCAAAAGAGAATTTTATTCAAAAATCAACAACCTTTACAAATGACTCAACCCCGCTATTTATAGCTTTTACAACTCAACACAAAAAACTTCAAAAAAATCACAAGTACTTAGGTCGGAAACGACCTACGACCTTGAATGTTGCGACCTAGTACAGACGCGTCCTAACAAACAGGTTAAAAGACAAACGACTCACTTAGGTCGGTAACGACCTAATTACATTATTCCACGACTTAACAAATGAACGGCATCTGATAAAGCGGCATAACAATCTACGGCTACAATCTTCCGCGACTTAAGATCACACAGCATTCCAGATCGGCGAGTTAGGGAAATCAATGGCTTCTAGAGCTTTGTGACCTAAGAATAAACGGCATCCCTTCGTTTGCGACCTAACAGAAGCGGCTTCAGAAATTGTTTGCGACCTAAGCCTTCGCGACCTAAGCCTTTGCGACCTAAGACTTTGCGACCTTAAGCCTTTGCGACCTAACTTAGCTCGCAACTCGTTAGGTCGAATCACCTTTCCCTTCAGACTGTTAGGTCGGAGCACCCCTCTAGCTCGTTCCAGCACCTTCTTCCCTATCTTGTTAGGTCGTATGCGACCTAAAGGTATGTTAGGTCGTTCCAGCGACCTATCTCCTTGTTTTAGTTCGCCATCCACTAACCCGTTAGGTCGTAGCTCTGTACTTGGTGTTATGTTAGGTCGTTCACCATGTTGTACTGCACACTTAGGTCGTACGCGACCTAAGAACATGTTATGTCGTTCCTCCAACTTAAAAGCTTTGTTAGGTCGTATGCGACCTAACACTTCACCAAATTGGACTGTGTAACTACTCTTCTCAGCATCACTCACTCCCCCCTTTAACTCCTTAGGTCGTGAGCGACCTACACACTCCTTAGGTCGTGAGCGACCTAGACCTTTGGCTTTCTGTACTGCATCATCCTCCCCAGGTTGAGAGAAATTCGACCTCGAATTTGCACACTCTTCATCCCCAACAAACTCATCCCCATGATATGGTACAAGATGTTTAACATTGAATACGTCAGATGTATACACATCATCTGGCAGCTTCAGTTTATAAGCATTTTCATTGATTCGTTTCACAACTTCCACCGGACCAATTTTCCTGGCTTTCAACTTGTTGTACGCGCCTACTGGAAAACGATCTTTCGTTAAAACTGCATAAACCAGATCACCTTCATTAAACTCAACATTTCGTCGTTTCAAATCTGCAGATTGTTTATACTTCTTATTTGCTTTCTCCAATCGTTCTTGAACGATTTTATGACAATCTGTCAGCCCTTCAACAAAGTCAACAGCTTTCTTAATTGTCCCCTTTGAGTGTGGTATCATCGTTAAATCTAACGGTCCTTTCGGTAAGCTCGAATAGACAATCTGGAATGGACTGAACCCAGTACTTCGATTCACAGCATGATTATGAGCAAATTCTGCCTGGCATAACTTCACATCCCAACTCTTCAGATTATCTTGAACAAGACACCTCAACAAATTTCCCAATGATCTGTTAACCACCTCAGTCTGTCCATCCGTTTGCGGATGATAAGCACTACTGAACTTCAGCTTCGTTCCCACCATTTTCCACAAACTCAACCAAAAATGACTCAGAAATCGAGTATCTCTATCCGACACAATAGATTCTGGCAATCCATGAAGTCGATAGATCTCCCTGAAAAACAACTGAGCAACATGAACAGCATCCGCCGTCTTCTTACAAGCAATAAAATGCGCCATTTTCGAAAATCTGTCCACCACCACATATATGGAATCGTTACCACGCTGTGTCCTTGGTAATCCCAATACGAAGTCCATACTCACATCAACCCATGGTTTACTTGGTACAGGTAATGGCATATATAAACCAGCATTAGTCGCAGTTCCTTTCGAAACCTGACAAATATGACAGCGCTCCACAAACCTCTCCACTTCTTTCCTCATCGATGGCCAAAAGTAGGATTGTGAAATCAACTGTAAGGTACGGTCTCTCCCAACATGTCCTTCTTCGTGTAACTCCTTGATAATCTTCATTCTCAGACTACCCTCCGGTATGCATAATCGACTTCCTTTAAAAAGAAAACCATCTACCATCAAAAACTCATCCGTCTTTCCCTCCTTAACTTTATTAACAAACTTCATGAAGTAAGGATCTTCAACCAATGATTCTGGCAATATTTCAAACCCCGTCACTTCAACTTTCAGCGTAGCCAACAAATGACTCCTCCTACTCAAAGCATCAGCCACTCGATTTGTCACCCCTGACTTGTGTTTCACAACAAAAGTAAACTGTTGTAGATATGCAATCCACGATGCATGTCTCGCTGAAATCTTGTCTTGCCCTTGCAAATGCTTCAATGCTTCATGATCGGTGTAAAGAACAAACTCCTTCTGAAATAGATAGTGTCTCCAGTGTTTGATAGATTGTACAACAGCATAAAACTCCACATCATATGTACTGTATCGTATCTTCGCTCCTGACAACTTCTCACTGAAATATGCAATTGGACGTCCCTTCTGACTCAACACCCCTCCAATCCCAACCTTGGATGCATCAGTATGTAGTTCAAATACCAACTGAAAATCAGGTAATACTAGAATTGGTGCAGACGTCAGCAATTCCTTGATCTTCCCAAAAGCAACTCCTGCTTCTTCTGACCATGAAAACTGTTTGCCTTTCATACAATCTGTAACAGGTGCCATCACACTACTAAAGTGTGGAATGAACCTTCGATAGAATGAAGCCAACCCATGAAAACTACGAACTTCCGTTATCGTCTTGGGTTGCGGCCAATTTCTGATCGCCTCAACTTTACTTTGGTCAACCTGTATTCCTTTCTCTGAAACAACATACCCCAAAAATAAAACACTGTGCGTCATGAACACGCATTTCTTCGTAGCAGCATAAAATTGTTCTTGTCTTAGTACCATCAGCACTTCTCTAAGATGATTCAGATGTTCCTCTGAACTCCCACTGTAAATAAGAATATCATCGAAATACACCACCACGAATTTCCCAATGAACGGTCGAAAAATCTGATTCATCACCCTCATGAACGTACTTGGTGCATTGGATAAACCAAATGGCATGACCAACCACTCGTATAGACCCTCCCTGGTTTTAAAAGCAGTCTTCCACTCATCGCCTGGTCTGATACGAATTTGATGATATCCGCTCTTCAAATCAATCTTCGAAAAGATAATAGCTCCGCTTATTTGATCTAACAAGTCATCCAACCTCGGCATCGGAAATCTATATCTCACAGTAATCTTGTTCAATGCTCGGCTGTCAGTGCACATCCTCCACGTCCCATCCTTCTTGGGTACCAATAAAGCTGGTACAGCACAAGGACTCAGACTCTCCTGCACACGCCCCTGCTCAAGCAATTCCTCTACCTGCCTCCGCAATTCTTCATGTTCCTTCGGACTCATTCGATAATGTGGTCTGTGTGGCAACACAGCACCTGGAACAAGATCTATCTGATGTTGTATGTCCCTCAACGGCGGTAACTCCGTTGGTAACTCCTCTGGAAATACATCGTCAAATTCTTTCAAGATTGGTTTAACTTCTTCAGGAATTTCAACTTCTTCACTGCTCTCACGCCCAATCAACAAGAATACTTCCGGTTCTTCCTCAACCTCCTTAACAAACTCTTTCAAAGATAATAAAGTTTTCAGCTCTTCGATTTCTTCTGACTTACTTTCTTCTTGTGATCTCTTCTTCGGAACTAAAATAATCTTCGTGCCTTTAAACATAAAACTGTAGCTATTGGTCCGACCGTCATGTAGTACTGCTCGATCATATTGCCATGGTCTTCCCAATAATAAGTGGCATACATCCATCTCTACGACATCACACCATATTTCATCTTTGTATTTCTTCCCAATAGAGAATGGTACACGAACTCGTCTATCCACTTTCACTTCTCCTCCTTTTCTCAACCATGCTAACTTGTATGGACTCGGATGTTTTTCTGTCTTTAATTTCAACTTCGTCACAGCTTCGGTTGAAATAATATTATCACAGCTTCCTGCGTCAATTACAAACTTACACACCTTCCCCAGAATAGTACATGTTGACTGAAAGATATTACTCCTCAACCAACTAGCTTCTTCCTGCTTCGGTGTTAAACACGATCTCCTCAGCATTAGGTTACAACCTTCG
Source organism: Allium fistulosum (assembly GCA_030737815.1). Taxonomy (NCBI): domain Eukaryota; kingdom Viridiplantae; phylum Streptophyta; class Magnoliopsida; order Asparagales; family Amaryllidaceae; genus Allium; species Allium fistulosum. Next base: position 1,494,897,275 of record CM060901.1, read on the forward strand.
TCTCCTGACGCAATATCCTGCTTATCCTCCTCAACTGGACTAGAACACTCCTCATCAGCATCCTCATCATCAACTTCCACAATCATGGTTCTCTTCTTTGGCTTTGGACACTCACTGCTTTTATGACCCAATTCCTGACAATTGTAACATTTGAACCCATTGTTAACCCTTGTCTTCTCAGCCTCCTTCACAACTGGTTTTGCAATAGCTTTTGAAACATTCGAACTCCCACTAACTCCCTTCATCGGATTGTTGGAATTTGTAAACACACCTCCTCCTCGTCTCCCTTGTTTTTCCCAAGCCAACGCTTTCTGATGTGCTTCCGCTACAGATCTTGGATCGAACATATTGACCATATCCTGAATCTGCATTCTCAATCCTCCAATGAACCTAGATGTCAGCTGTTCTTCTGTTTCCATAATATCGTTCCTTGCAATGAGTTGATAAAATTCATCAGCATAGTCATTCACAGACTTCGTTCCTTGTCTCAAGTTCTGCAATCTCTGATACATAAGCGATTGATAATTATAAGGTAAGAATGTCGCTTTCATCAATTTCTTCATCTTTTCCCAAGATTCAATCTTTGACTTCCCCATACGTTCACGTGTAAGCTTGGTTTGCTGCCACCATGCCAAAGCTCTACCCCTCAGCCTCGTAGCAACCAACTTCACTCTACGATGTTCTGGTACTTCTTTGAAATCAAAAATCTCCTCAACATTAGCCACCCAATCTAGAAACTCCTCTGCTTGCATACCACCCTTGAATTCAGGAATTTCTGTCTTCATCCCCGATTCCCACTTGTGATCATACTCAGAATAGTTTCTTCCTTGACCTCTTCCTTGAATACTACCACCATCATACTCCTCTTCAAAATCAGACGCATAACGATGTCGATTCTGACCACCAACATCTCTACTACCATTACGCCTTCCACCATCATCCCTTCTATCAACATTCCTCCGTTCGCGATCATTCGCGTTCCTCCCACGTCTTTGATCATTTTCAATACTTTGGTCTCGATTAGAATGTGGCGAGACTCTACTACCCCCATGGGTAGATTCTGGTGAAACCCTTCTCCGATTTTGATTCATCTCCGTCATAAGCTTCTCTAATCGGCCAATTCCTTCATTAAGCTTCTCGCTAAAATTCTCATTGATTCTTTGCTCCATCTCATCAGCCTCTTCTCTTCGATATAAAGCTTCTACGTTTTGGTGGCGGTTAGCTCTTCTTGGCGGCATACTTGAAAACTTCACAAATTCTCAAACACTTCAAATTCAAACACTTTCCGGATTTTGATCCAAAATGAAACGGATCGAAAACTTCCACTTTGTAGCAAATCGCGATGAACACGATGGACAAAGTTTCGGCCTCCAATGCAAATTTTGATCAAACAACTTCGAACAAGATGAACTCTTCTTCCTCTCGGCCACGGCTTTACACTTCAAGCACTCGGCTTCTCTTCAAACTTCAAAAGTCTTCAAATGATTAGGCTCCAAGTCTCGATCTAGCTATGATTGGCTAGAACAAGCTCTGATACCAAAACTGACGCAGCGGATAATTCAAAACAATGTAGATCTGTGAAAGTAGCAGTCGATGGATTGATGAATGCTGAATTGCCCGAATTCGTTGATCCGAAGATGCCGAACTCTAGCTATCTCAAACTCGTTGATCGCGCACGATACCGGGTTCAAAGATCTTCAATTCTTCAAGCGTTGATCAAGCGCACTTGATTCCGCGAATCGGCTTCTACAATCGTTGAATCGAGCGCACTCGATTAACCGAAAGAGGAGATAGGAGATTACACTCAACTACCAATTTGGAATGAAAGCACAAAGCAATCAAAAGAGAATTTTATTCAAAAATCAACAACCTTTACAAATGACTCAACCCCGCTATTTATAGCTTTTACAACTCAACACAAAAAACTTCAAAAAAATCACAAGTACTTAGGTCGGAAACGACCTACGACCTTGAATGTTGCGACCTAGTACAGACGCGTCCTAACAAACAGGTTAAAAGACAAACGACTCACTTAGGTCGGTAACGACCTAATTACATTATTCCACGACTTAACAAATGAACGGCATCTGATAAAGCGGCATAACAATCTACGGCTACAATCTTCCGCGACTTAAGATCACACAGCATTCCAGATCGGCGAGTTAGGGAAATCAATGGCTTCTAGAGCTTTGTGACCTAAGAATAAACGGCATCCCTTCGTTTGCGACCTAACAGAAGCGGCTTCAGAAATTGTTTGCGACCTAAGCCTTCGCGACCTAAGCCTTTGCGACCTAAGACTTTGCGACCTTAAGCCTTTGCGACCTAACTTAGCTCGCAACTCGTTAGGTCGAATCACCTTTCCCTTCAGACTGTTAGGTCGGAGCACCCCTCTAGCTCGTTCCAGCACCTTCTTCCCTATCTTGTTAGGTCGTATGCGACCTAAAGGTATGTTAGGTCGTTCCAGCGACCTATCTCCTTGTTTTAGTTCGCCATCCACTAACCCGTTAGGTCGTAGCTCTGTACTTGGTGTTATGTTAGGTCGTTCACCATGTTGTACTGCACACTTAGGTCGTACGCGACCTAAGAACATGTTATGTCGTTCCTCCAACTTAAAAGCTTTGTTAGGTCGTATGCGACCTAACACTTCACCAAATTGGACTGTGTAACTACTCTTCTCAGCATCACTCACTCCCCCCTTTAACTCCTTAGGTCGTGAGCGACCTACACACTCCTTAGGTCGTGAGCGACCTAGACCTTTGGCTTTCTGTACTGCATCACAACTTCATGTACTTTCTTGGGCTATGGAACAAATCAAAAAGGGTACAAATGTTTGGATATAGTAATGGAATTTTTTTTGTGAACAGACATGTAGTATTTAATGAGCATGTTTTTCCTTTACTAGAGTTGATATAAAGACAATGGAAAAGCTTTATAATCCAAAAACATCTATACCAAGTATACCTTTGTGTCCAACTGAGATAAGCAAGGAATGGATTGAGGAAGGTACAGATCACCCTGGTCCACAACTCATAGTGCATACTGAGCTAGTTCATGAACAGGTAGAGCAATCTGACTAGTTCAATCACACTCCTACAAATAGCGAAACACAAATCAAGATAATGATCAAGAGCATTCATATGTGTAGCAACAAAGGTCAACTGAGCAATCAAACAACAAACAACAGATTCAAACTAGACATCATATGACTACCAGGTCAAAAAGTGGAATTTTCAAGCCTAAATTATATATAGCTACAACAAAATCTGAAGATCCAGATAATTTTGATCAAGAAGTAAAAAATATAAACCGGAAGAAAGCAATGGATGAAGAGTACAACACACTCATAAAAAACAAAACATGGGATCTAGTTTGTCCACCTGAAAACAAGAACATAGTGGGTGCAGATGGACACATAAGTAAAGAAAAATCCAGATGGAACTATTGCAAGATATAAAGCAAAGCTTGTTGCAAAAGGATATACTCAATAACATGGTTTTGACTTTGATGAAGCATTTTCTCCAGTTGTAAAACCAACAACAATTAGAATCATACTCACTATAGCATTGCATAGAAATTGGAATATCAGACAATTGGATGTAAATATGCCTTTCTTAGTGGAGATCTAAAGGAAGAGGTGTACCTAGAATATGTAGGATCGTTTTCACCCTAGAGGGGAGGGGGTGAATAGGGTGATACTAATAATAATAAAAATTAATGCAGAAATAAAACCAATAACAGAAAGTAATGCAGTAGAGATCACACACAGATTTACCCAGCTTCGGCAATAACTTCTGCCCCAAGGTTTCTACTAGAAATTAAGTAGTCAGATGCTTACACACGTAAACTTGCGACACCCGCTACTTGACTAACCTAACTCTATGCTCAAATCCCTGCCACAACTCAGCCACCGAGTTACGAATTCTCAAACTACGCCCCGTAGTTTGTACCTAGTCACACGACTAGAAAGTTACACAATTTAAAAAGAAAATTACAAATGAAAATAAATAAACTAAACAAAAAACTTATATTAAAATTCAAGCCCAAATTAGAATTAACACGAGCCAGTCCACTTCAAATTATAATTTGAGATGTCTCCTCTTTTCTTTCGTTCATGATGAGTCCGACCGCCTTCTTTTCCACTTCAATAATTAGGGTTCTTATGTAATTGAAGCCGCCTCTTAGAATCGGTCGATTGAGGTGAAAATTTCAATCTGATATGCTTCGTCAGTCGATACTGGCTTTGATTGGCTTGTGGTATCTTCAATTGTGTCGAGCTCGAATGCTTGGATTAAATTGGTACGTGATATTCCATTTTCGATTATGCTCGACTTTGATTCAAGTTATTGGTTTGTGATTTACTTTAATGGTTTGCTCTGGTATTTTTCTTGAACTCGAATAATAAAATGCCAATGATGAATTTGGGTTAAATAGGGATCAAAACCCTATATTTTCGTTCGTATTTTTTTGTTTGAATTCTTCTTGATTCTAGCATCTGCGTTGATTTGTGCTTGAACAATGGTGATAATACTGACTTGTTCTTCGTTGATATATTTGAATTGCTTTGCGTTTATTTCTCCTACGACTTTGACATCGTTTGCTGACTTTGAGATAGACTCGAGGAATTTTGTTTTGTTCAATTCAAACTTGTTACTCCTTGAATTTGAATATTGCTCCGTTTATTTCTCCTACGACTTGTTCATCATTTTTCCTCTGATTGACTGCAATATTGTTATCTCGGATTTGACTTGTTCATCGTGTGACCCTCTGTGACTTTATTGAACTGCTCCCTTGTTTTGTTACTTTGACTGCAAATATATCTTGAATTTATTTCCCTGGTTGACAAGTTTAAAACTGCTGCACATTTCGATTCTTCTTGTTCGAACTGCTACTATTAGTACTTGACTTTGTTATTGCTCTGTTGCATATGCTTGTTTGTCCACTTCATGTAGCTTTCATACCTGAACTGTAGTTTGTGTACACTTGTGTCTGGTCTGGTTTGAACTGCCGTGTTCATTAGCATTTCTTAGAAAACTGCCTTAACTTGTTTTTGAAGTCTGGTTTATGTGTGGTCTGCTTTGGTTGAGTCATTTCATGTCTACATCACTTTATACATGTGCACCATATGTTGATATACTGTACTTAACCCTGAACACTTCATGTTGACATGTGGTCTGTATGCATGTTGTTGTTGTGATCTTGTAGTCTGGTTCACTTTAGGTTTATATTGTTATCTTTTTGCGCTTGAGTCTGTCTGGAGCTTGTTGACAAGTTGGGTTGCTCTGACCAGTCTTGGTTCAATGATGACCTTGTCTTTTTGTAGTGGTTCGGTTTGGTTACAGTACTAGTTCTGGTCTAGCTTGCATCGGCTTGTATGTGGGTCTGGTTCATGTTGCACTATGATGTCTCTGGAGTTTTGTTGTCTTTGCATATATATCTTGTTGCACTTGAAGTCTGAATGCATGTGCACTGCCCTGGTTATTTCCTGAGTTATACTGCCTTGACTCCATTGGCTTGTTGGGTTGAAACTGAACATTGCTTTGTGCCTTTGTGTTCATTGTTGCATGTATGTGTATGTATATATGCATATATATATATATATGCATACATGTGTATCTTAATGTATGTTGGTTCTGGTTGGAGTCAAATTTGTTGTAGTGCCATTCTAAGTCTGGTTGTATTTCAAGTCTGGTTGAGTGAACTTGGTGCTCTGGTTGCATTGTACTTCGAGTTAAATGTCCAGTTGCACTTACAATTTTTGTGTTGATAAATCTGACCATGCCTGAATGTTGTGACGATTTTTGACTTGTCCGAAGCTTTTTGTTTATACATGTTGAAGTTTATTGATGGTCTGGGTTCCATTTGAAGTCTTGTTGTATTGTCTGTTCACCTATGATTGTGCATATGGTTGAATCCCTTGTTGTCACAATTGACTGTGTCGAAACTGAAATGCTGCATGCACCTATGTTGAATCCAGCCTCGGCTTGGGTTTGACCTTGTGCTCACCTGTCCCTGCAATTTTAACGAGCAAGCGTATATCGGTGTGCACGACCTTGTGGCATGTACAGTGATACACTATGCATGTCACAAGTTGTTCGTGTATGATGAATTAAACAAAAATGACGACGAACAACCCAAATAACTAAGGCAAATAATATTTTCAAAACACACACTTTATTGTGCACTGCAAAGTATTTTCTTTTTCAATTTTACCGCGTCAGTGTTTATTTTGCAGATAGCTCAGATGCTGGATTCAGGCTGGAACAAAGTTAAAGATAAAAATACGAGTGTTGAGTGAATATATAGTGAGATGTAATATGTAAATTGAAAATTGGGATGTAATCGAGATTGTAATGTAATTGAAAATGTATATATGTAGTGAGAGCTCAAATTTGTACTATTCGAATTTGTAATAAAATATTTGTTTGAATAAAATATTTGTTTAAATATGAATTCTGAGTTATTTATTTTATTCAACAAATATTTACTTAATTATGTGAAAAATAAAATAGTACAACAACAAATACATTTAAACAAATATATATGTTTATTATCATCAAACAAAAATCATAGGCTATTGCATTCTACAGAATAGCCATAGGGTTATAAACAAAACATAAAATATATGTGCAAACTTAACAAAGCTATCTATGTGCTTAAATAAGCTCCTGGAGTTTGGTTTGATAAACAAAAAGATATTCTAACCAGCTTGAACTTTCAGTCTACCAAATCTGACACTTCATTGTTTATAAGGATTAACAAATTTTGAACCATGTATATTCTAATATATGTTGGTGACTTGATCATCATAGATGATGATGAGATAGAGATCAACAATCTTATTCAATTTTTAGACAAACAGTTCTCAATTAAGGATCTTGGTGCACTAAATTACTTTTTGGGAATTGAAGTCACAAGAGTATCAAATTCAAAGATGTTCTTATGTCAAAGAAAATATACATAGACATATTAGTCAATGCAAAAATGGATGGTGCCAACCCTCTACCTACACCCATGATAACCAGTCATCATCTATGGGAGAACCTACATTTAATGATAAACAATATAGAAGTATTGTTGGTACACTACAATATGTAACCATCATAAGACCAGAAATATCATTCAATGTTAACAAAGTGTGTCAATTTATGCAGGAACCTAAAGATGAACACTGAAAAGTAGTCAAAAGGATATTGAGATACCTAAAAGGTACTGCTGATCATGGTTTGAGCTTATTACAGATATCTCAACGTAACAGGGTACACAGATGCAAATTAAGCAACTGATATTGATGATAGAAGATCTACCACAGGATTTTGTATATATTTGGGAAATAATCCAATTTCATGGTGTTCTAAAAAGAAAGCAACAGTTTCAAAATCAAGTGCTGAAGTAGAGTATAGAAGTATAGCAAGCTCTACAGCAGAAATTATGTGGATACAATCTTTGCTAAATGAATTACAAATCAATACAGATGCAAAGCCAATACTATGGTGTGATAATATTAGTGCAATATCACTGTCTTCTAATCCAGTACTTCATTTAAGAACAAAACATATGGAAATTGATCTGTATTTCGATAGAGAGCAGGTAATGAAAGGGAAACTACAAATTAATCACATACCTGCTACTTACCAAGTAGCTGATATACTTACCAAGACTCTATCCACCAAGAACTTTACACGGCTGAGAAGTGAAATGAAGATTGAAGCTAGACCACATCTCATCAAAACCAGACCTCATCAAAGTCAGATCTCGTCAAAACCAAAAGCATAAAATCAGATCTCATCATAGCCGAAAGCATAAAGCCATATTTCATCAAAGCTGAAAGCATAAAGCTAGATCTCATCAAAGCCAAAAGCTTAATCCAAATCCTCAATAGATTGGATTAAATAGCAAGATCTAGAGAAGAAAATAGCAAAAATAGCATCAAATTGACTAAGTTTCTTCAAGTACTGAAAGTCTCCTCTTTAAATAGCGAAGTTAGTCAAAATTTGACATAAAATTGAAGTGATATTATCCACTACAAGACTACAGGGCTATTTCGACGGCAATTATCCGTCGGCGGCCGTCGAAAGCCGACGGTAAAGCCGTCGGAATAGCTTCCACAAATTCTGTCGCCTTTCGACGTAGTCGACGCCTTCCTTCTGACGCCTTTTCGATGGCTACTAACGACACTATAGCGACGACTTTCGATGACTAACGCCTTACCCTCGAAACCAATAATCTATCGGAAACCGTCAATAGCCGTCAGAATTCTGTGACCCATAAGCCGTCGCTAGCCGTCGATAGCCATCGGAAATCTGGGTTTTTTTATTTATTTCTGCTCCTATTCGACTTCCCCCACATCTACATATATATCAATATACTTCTCAACTCCATTCCACACAGATAATTCAGATATATATATATATATATATAACAACCAACATCACATATTATACCAACTACAATATTAACCATAATCTCCAATATATACAAAATCGTAAACTCCAATATATACAAATTTAAGATCATAAACTCCAATATATACAAAATCAACCATCCAACATCCTCAAACATCCAATAAAACACAGACCAAACAACGTCAAACATCAAACAACTCCACAAAATGTACCAAATCAACACAACACATCCAATCTCTCATCAAAGTGTATCAAACATACCAAAAAAAATCATCCTCCCCAACTCCAAGTCAACATATACAACATCCAAGCACAAACGTAGAAAATCGTACCTATCAATAATCGTCCTCGCCTCTGGAAGCACCAGACGACGAAGGAAATGAACCATGTTGCTGCACGTACTTCGCCAAGCGCTAATTCAACTGCTCTATATATATAGCACGAAGACGGTCCTGCTCCTGCAGCTGCTCGACCATGGCTCTCGGCTGTTTTATCTCGGCTTTGTCCTACTCTTTTTAGTACGCTTATTGAGATGCCCTAGCCTGCGAATAGAAAATACTGTTATAGAACTGTTCGACGACTTTTATAATAATTGTGTAACTTTTATAAGATAGTTTATTTTTATAAATTACTGCTTGGTTTCCATAGCCAAAATGCCGATTTCGCTGCGTAGGGTCCATGATGGAGTCAAAAATAGCATCTTCTTCCTCGCATGTCAACTCATTGCGGTCCGATCCCTCTAGCATCTATGCCCGTGCCTCTTGAAACTTTTCCTACAATGCCAAAAAAATTACAGTTGAAATTAACACGACATTATATTAATTCTTCAAAGCTAATTAGTTAAACTAATCAATCAAAATAGCTTAAAATTCAAAATATGCATATATATATATATATATGCAGCCGTCGCCTTATCCTCATCTTCCCATGCATATGTAACGTTCCCAGCTTCGTCCATTTGCTTTATGGCATGGGTATGAGCAAACACTTCCATGTACGAGACCGGACGTCGACACGCTCTTTCTTGCAATAAATAATGTATATATATTACTGTGATATTAACTGTTTATTTATAACTTATAACTTAAACTATTTAAATGTAATAACTGTTTATAATCGCAATTAATAAATTTACCAAATCCTCACGATGATGCTGGAATGACTTGGAACCACCATGATGTGTTACTGGGTTCTTATTTCTATTCGCAGAATTCCTCTGTGACTCTGCCTACAGATTTAAATAATTGAACAATATATTTAATAGTTGTAAAATAAAGTAATGAGAGATATATAATAGATTAATTACCTTGAACTCATCGTTGTTCCACCAGGCAACCCAAGCATCCCATACACTGGCACCCATCCAGTTCGGTTTCTTCCCAGCTCTCCTAAGGCCCGACATCGTGTCACGATAGTTCTTTGCTATGTTAGAATTCCAATGGCACTACAAAAGGGAAATGTCCGCTTCCTGCAGATCTACGGAACCCTGCACATTGAGAAAATTAAATATAAGTTGTACATTTTTAAGTAGTCAACAAATTGTAAACGGTAATTTACAAATATGTAAATTTAAACTCACCAAAAAGTCCTGCCAGATGCTCTCTCTGATCGGGTCAGGGATCTTACTCCATCGGGGCCAACAACCTGTCATCCTACTCATATATGCCTGCTTGGAAATACTAAGAACCACTCCCGATGGCTCTAGATCAAATCCCTTGTGTTACATTTGAAACATAGCTTTAGACTATTATATATATCGTAAACAAAATATTTCTAATGCTATGCTACTAATTTTAAAACTTACGATCCATCGGCTTTGGCCTGTAAATACACTAATGGTCATGCTGCTGGCTCCGAAGGGCCACTGTCATCACATCTATTACCTCTTCGAGAAGAAGAGGAGGAACCGGAGTGGGAGGAGCTACGCCTTTGGAAAAAAAGACATAATACCTGTTACGTACATATCAATTTATTATGTCAGAACATATAATTCATAATAATTATGAGAAAAGATATCATAGTTGATGAGAAAAATGTAACATGAATAATCGCATAAATTACCTTATATTAAACTGTATATTAGCAATCAGTCCTAGTCGTTTTCTGATTCAGACTCGGTTTCGTACTCCATATTGTTTTCCTCTGTAGTTTCAAATGCTTCTACCAATACATTTGATTCATCATTTAGAGGTCCAAAATCCATGTGATTGTCCGTTATTGTTATTTCAACATTTTCCTTGATATCTGCTTGATAGGCTTGTTCGTTTGGAATATTCTTTCCACCAAACGTTAATCTTGCCTTCGTTTTAAAAACTACCGACCAGTCTGCTTTATCTCGTTTTAGAGATGGATAAGGGGTATAATAAACTTGTAGGGCTTGTTTGGCTAGTACAAAAGGATCGTACTTTTGATAATGCAAGGTTTGTTTTATTTCTATAAGATTATAATTTAGATGCACGATAACTCCAGAACCTGGAACATTGCTGAACCAGTTGCATCTAAAAAAAAACCTTCATCCGCAGTCTAGTGAAATATGTCAATTGCAAAACCTGGGTTAACACGCCATAAAAATCATTTATATGATCATTTGGATCATCATTGCCTTTAACAAACACACCAGTATTATTAGTTAATTTTTCAGCACCATATTCTTTGGTGTTGAATTTATATCCATTGACGAAGAATATTGGATATGTCTTAACTTTTTTTTTGGTCCCATCGCTAGATGTTTTAATCCTTCACGACCACACAATTTATTGGATCATAAACGTAGTTCGAAAACCAAGTATCGAAATCTTTGCTTATATCACCGCTTGGATGTTGTGATTCATAAACACTTCAAACATAGATAATATATTGCATTATAATTAATGTACATGTATAGTGTTAAATTAAATAAATATATCCAGACTTGTAATTTAATATTACCTAATAAATGGTGCAACTTCAGTACAATTAAGAAGAATATATGTGTGTGCTACATGATAATCCTATCGTCAAACCATACTTCCACACATTTTCCAGCAGGTCGACCATGTTGTCTAAAATAGATAACATCATCTCAGAAGAACAATCTTGCCCAACGGCTTCATCATTATGCGTAGCACTTTCAAATGATAAGTTCACATGATCACTGAAATAATGAGAAAAAAGAACGAAGCTTCTTCTTCGATATATGATTTGCAAATTGAACCTTCAACTCGAGCTTTTTGTCTCACTTTTTTCTTTAAATGATTTAAGTACCTAACAGAAAATATTTCAATTCAAAAATAAATTATATATATGTAATTGAAATAATATTTACCATACTCGATATTAATACCTTACCTCTCGAATGGATACATCCATCTATATTGCACAGGACCTCGAAGACGTGCTTCATATGGAAGATGAACAGGTAAATGCTCCATTACATTAAAGAAACCCGAAGGAAATATTTTCTCCAATTTGCAGAGCAATACTAGGATTTCTTCCTCAAGTTTACGTAGACGATCAACTTTTAACGTAGTTGAATAAAACTCCTTATAAAACAAACTAAGTTCCGTTACAACCTTCCAAACCTTTCCAGGCAATAGTTCTCTGAAAGCGATGGGCAACAAATTTTCCATCATTATATGACAATCATGGCTTTTCATCCCACTTAGTCTCCCGTTTTTTATAGTTGACAGATCTACGAAGATTAGAGGAAATCCCATCAGGAAATCGTAATCGTTCCACCCATTTTAACAGTACTTTAACTTGGTTGTTGTCTAACTCATAGCATGCTTTGGGTTTTTAAGTGTCATTTGGCTTGATATGAAGCTTCGGACAGTTACAAATTTCTTCTATATCACGTCTTGATTTCAAATCGTCCTTAGTCTTGCCCTTAACATTCAAAACTGTATTAAACAGATTATCAAATACGTTTTTCTCGTTATGCATCACGTCAATGTTATGACGGGTTAGGAGAATTTTCCAATGAGGCAACTCCCAAAATATACTTTGTTTGCACCAATTATGAATCGTCGATTTACCTTGAATTTCAATTTGTTGTCTGGTTTCATGTACCTTTGGATAATCCTTTACAATTTCATATATATCTTCGCTTGACCAAATTGTTGGTGGTTGCAAAGTCTCATGTCTATTAGCTGTGAAGTTTTTTTATCTCTTCTAAAAGGATGATTAGTATGGAGAAAACACCGACGACAATCAAACCATGAAATTTTCTTCCCATTTGATAAAGAAAATGCTCGTGTTTCTTCCATACAATAAGGACCCGCTAAACGACTGGCCGTATTCCAACCCAAAAGCATTGCATATGCAGGAAAATCGCTAATAGTCCACAACAAAGAAGCAAACATCCGGAATTTTTTTTGATATGTCGTATGTTTCAACTCCTTCGTACCACAATGTTTTCAACTCTTCGATTAACAGTTGTAAGTAAACATCGATTCCCTGTATCGGATCATTTGGGCTAGGGACGAAAATTGTGAGAAACATATATGGAGTTTTCATACACATCCACGGAGGTAGATTGTAAGATGTAACGATTATAGGCCAAGATGAATATTTAGAACAAAACTAGGAAAATGGCGAAAATCCATCCGTACATAAATCAAGCCTAACGTTACGGCTCTCCGCTGCGAAAGTGGGATATTTCTTGTCAAAATGCTTCCATGCTTCTCCATCAGCTGGGTATGTTAACGTACCTTCTTCATGTTTTCTCACATTCTGCCATTTCATATGATGAGCTGTTACAGATGATGCATATAACCTTTGAAGTCTAGGAGTGATAGGTAAGTAATGCATACACTTGTATAGAACTTCTTTACCCTTCTTTTTTCTTGGTTTGTATCTCTCCTGATTACATATTATGCAATTCCTAAGATTGATGTCTTCTTTCCAAAACAACATGCAACCATTTAAACAAGTATCTATTTTTTGATACGGCAAACCGAAAGCAAACATAAGTTTTTTTTTACTTCATAATGATTTTCGCACATTAAGTTATCAGGTGGCATATGCCTTTTGCAGCTTGTACAACAGCTGTAAATCCAGCTTCTGTGAGGTTGTATTTTGATTTCATCACAATGTACTCTGCAGTTACTGATAATTGAGTGCCGCTTGTACAGCCATTCCATAAGGGTTTCTTAGAAGCATCTAATAAATCATATATTTTTTCGCTCCAACAGTTGGTTCCTCTTCCATGTTAACATCGTCATTATCAACTTCAACGGTAGGGAACATTGATCGTGCTGCATCTTTAACCATATGTTCTATGAGATTCGTCGTACTAATTTCATCACCAACCTCCTCCTCTGATTGTTCTTGATTAGGTGCTACAATTTCTTCATGACGATCCCACACCAAATAATTCGGCTTGAAACCTTATTGGTGCAAATGAACTCTAACCATATCTGGTATCAAATGCTTCAACAGTTTGCACTTACTACATGGACAATGAATTTCTTCATCGTTTCCATTATTACTTAAAGCGAATTCAATAAACACATGTACCCCATTACAAAAATGTTCACTTATTGAGCCTCCAATTTCCCTTCGTCGTTTATACATGCAACTCCGATCAGTAAAATAATTGACCATTTTTCCTACTTTAAAACCTATAATAGAAATTAAAATTAGTATAATCATTTAATTTTATGGATTGACATTTTATTTTTTAATTAAAAAGTATTTATTTATAATGTTATTGAATTTACTAATTTGCGCCTTTTTGCATCTTCTTGCATCTTTTTGCGCATTGAAATTGCTTTTGCGCCTTTTTGCGCTTTCTTGCGCCTTGAATTGGTTTTGCGCCTTGAAATGAATATAATATTAAATTTTTAGCTTCTATATTATTTTTTTCCTTTGATGGTCGGTCATCCTACTTCCCATTACAAATACAGTAGTAATTATATTTCATAAATCAATTCATTTTAAACGATTTCATAAAATTTCGCCAGCACTTCCCACGTGTTCCCTGTATCGTACACAAATGCGTGTACACAAGGAACAAAAATGAAGTGCTGTCGAAATTTTGTGAACCGTTTAAATGAAATGATTTACGAAATGTAATTACTTTATAGTGTTTGTAACTTGTCCAATATAGGGACAAATCCGATAAATATTGTTATAGATGAATATACATGTCCATTTTGAAATAAAAACGAATATCCATATAACGATCATATACAATACTTGTCAGACGGGGCCAAAAACTCTCTAAGGAATTTATAAAAAATAAGACACATTATGCACGTCTACTTTGTTCATAGATTATCAATATTAGCATTATATATCAATATTATGCACGATTAGTTAATTATATAACATATATTAACATTTGTACAATAGTTTATTTACATTTTATTGTTCTATTAAATATACACTATATTATATGATTTTTACTATTTCGAATATATATAAATATATTATTCATGTTTTATATAAATGGTTAAGGGTTTAACTACGATTAATGTATTTTAATTATTGTTTTCGGAATTTTACAAACCATACACAAAATCATTCACATCAATCCTAACTAACCAAATGCTAGCTCAAATGCGAATATACACTAATCAAATTATTAATTAGTGTTAGGATTTAGGAAATTACTAATTAGGGTTTATGTAGATAAACTAATCAAATTACTAATTAGTTAATGCAAATAAACAATCAATCAGATATTATAAAGAACTAGATTATCAAATAAACCCTAAATTACCAAATCAAAATCAATTAGGTTCAAGAAAACAACCTGATTTGAAGATGAATGGAGATCCTATAGATGTAGAGGGTGATGATTGATGATGTTGTGGATGCTCTGGATGGCTGCGGGTGCTGGCTAATGTGGGGAGGAGATGAAGGAGGGGGGTTTTGGTGATTTAGGGGAAAG
Organism: Allium fistulosum; assembly: GCA_030737815.1. NCBI lineage: Eukaryota > Viridiplantae > Streptophyta > Magnoliopsida > Asparagales > Amaryllidaceae > Allium > Allium fistulosum. The sequence goes on from CM060901.1 coordinate 1,494,912,551, forward strand.
GAAGAAAATGAAAGCAGGTCTCGGCCTTAAGCAGCAGAAATCATGTTTATTTCCGACGGCTACCGACTGCCGCTGACGGCAAATTGTAATGACGCACTATTTTGGACCATTCAAATCGACAATAAATCCACACATGCCGGACTTGAATAATTCAAAACAATGGATTGTAAATAAAATTTGGCAAAACTCAGTATATACAGTAAATAAATAATCATAGAATCACAGACACAGAGTAATATAACAATAATGCAGTGGAAACAAAAGAATAGCAGTTCATGAAGCTACTATATATATAACTTAGTTAAACAAGATACAACAAAAGTCACGAATACATAGATGTCTCAATACAATAGTCAAATACAAGATCTGAATACATCATTGGAATCAACTGAATAACTGAAAGCAGGATAGATAGATAGCTGGGTCTCCAAGCGAAGCTCCAACTCCAAAGGTGAGTCTCAAATGCTGTATCACTCAGTCTGACCCGAGCGTAAAGAAAAACATAAAACACTCGAGTTAGGATTAAGATTCTTATATAAATAAATCCAACTCAAGTGAAATATCAACTGAAATACAAGTAACTCAAAAGATGTTTGGGATAACCATCCTTTAAGGATCCGTTAAACTATCTACTATGTAGTAATATTCGCTATTATAATAATGTCTAGTATAAAATAAACATACTTTAAAATAGCATTAAGGCTTTACATTTAATCTGAACTCACCCTAACACGTAATAGTTCCAATAGTCTATCCAGTGTTAGCATAATCCCAAAATGGGGGCTACCCTCGATACTCCACAGGCTATGGGAGAAATCACAACTCGTAGTAAAGCTCGATATGGTAGGTGACACAGAACACAAGGCAATGCCAAGGTAGATATACCAATTACGCACACGGACTGATGGAAACGCATAGCAACCACTACCGCTCCACCTCGAACAACACTCCCAAATCAAGGGGTGCACCCAATAATCACAAAGTAATAGAATGGTATCGAAGAAGTGTGTCCGATAAGAGGTGCTACCTCATTGGCCCGAGATCGCTCCTATTATAGCCACCTTATGCCAACTCACGGGAGTTGGGTCCACGTATATACCTTAGGCTCGTCGCCACCATCCTACTTCATTCTGGAAACTCCACCGCATACACAGTTGTCAAAGTGGTTTTCAGTATCGACAGAGAGTATGTCCATATCCGATCCCGGTCTCTTTAACAACCAAACGTTATTATAACACCACAGTCATTTCAAAATAGTTTATACATCAAAACCAAAATATCATTTTCATTTCATAAACCAAATTAATACGATATCATCAAATATCCATTTTCAAAATCATATCACTTTCCAAAGTTATAACGCTTTCGAAATCATAGTCTTTTAAAAATCAAAACACTTTGGAAATCACAGCTTTGAAATCATAGTATTTTGGAAATCATAACACTTTGAAATGATAGCATTTTGGGAATCATAACACTTTCCTTTTAAACAGTTTAGATATTAAAATTAGTATATATAATAAAATAGTTTATAAATAAAATAGTTTATACAAATAGTTATAAGTTAAAATAGTTTAAAATAAAATAATTTATATTAAAAATGATTTATGTTAAAATAGTTTATATCAAAATAATTTATAAAGTAAAATATCAATAGTTATAAAATAAAATAGTTTCCTCAAATTTCACAAATCGATTCAAATCTACTTGAATTCCAAAATTTTAATTTAATCAAATCTCAAATCATCAATTTCAACTCGATTCAGCTTCTCAATAAACCATTTCATATTATCGATTTCAAATACATATCTAAACCATAAAATAAGCCATTTCAATTTCAATATATTTCAAAGCTTTAAATATTCAACATTTCAAAACTAAATTCGATACTTATATATATATATATATATATCAAATTCACTTTACTACTATTTAGTTTTGAAATATTTACTTAATCATTTCAATAATATCTAAATACAACTTCAATTTACAAATTTAAATAAACAAAATATCCCATTTAAATATATATAAGTTTGAAATATCCATTTAAGTCACTTTTAATCAAATTCAAGTTATAAAATCATATCTTTAAAATTTCAAATCAAACTTATTTAAGTAAATTTCTTAAATAAAATATAATTTCAAATCAATTTCAAATCATTATAAACTCTATATCTGAAATATAGATATTAAATAAATACTTAAACATATTATTTATCAACTTTATTAAATCAACTTTTAATAAACCTTTAAAATCAATATTTATTAAAACCATATATTTCTTTTCAAACCATATAAATCATTCCAAAATATTTATATATAGACCGACGGTGTCTGTATAAAATTTTCTATCCTATGGTCAAGTGATACAGATATTTATCATTTCAATCCACAATTTACATTATATATACAGGTATATATCATTTCAACCCACAATCCCAAATTCAATTCAATGAAAATCACTTGGGTCTATCATTTCAACCCATAACGATTTTCTCCTATTCTACAGATCGTTTGGGTATGTATCATTTCAACCCATAGTGAATTCTATACTAACAGGGAACTTGCAGAGTGATAACAAATATGATAATAATATAACATGCATATATCATCGATATAAATAACAGATAATGGTGTCAGATGTCATAGGTGAACAAATACAGATAACAACATATATATAGCAAAGTAAATAACTAACAACAGCATATTTCAATTGTCGTTTCAATTGAAATCAAATTTAATCAATATAAGAACATTAATCGTGAGTGATTTCTCACCTTTCGAGGCTAGAGAGGATAGACAATGAATTGAGTTACGAATCCAAGCACGAATTTTAAAGCAAAGCAGGATTGGCATGAATTCGACTGATAGAGCTGATAACAGAAATCGATGGGAACAGATCAGAACCAGTTTGATACAATTGAAATAAAACGTATATTATATTAATATTTTTCTTACATCAAATACTCAATTAAAATATAATTTTTAAAATGACATATATACAAATTACAGTTAAATTAAAAATCCAAACAATACCTTCCTCAAAAATCAAATTAAAGTTTTAACTAATAATATATATTCAATATTTTATTACAACCAAAAATCTGTTCAAAATAACATATATGTGTATCAAAACCGAAATATATATATATATATATATATATATATATATATATCTCATAAAATAAAACATTTTAAATATCATAAATATACTTCACATATATATGGGTAGTACTGTAAACTAATATATATACATATAAGACAAAAATCTAAGATATAAACAAGTTTAATATATATACACATTATACTGTTTCACAGCAAAACCCAAGACATATATTTATACATAAACCGACTCTATATAGGACAAATATACCTTCAATTTATACTTTTAAAAGTGTGTATATTTTACAGTATTTACAAATCTATATTAAAGTGCTATCTTAAGTTTAAGTAAGAACCATAGTATACTATCACTATACCCATAACATGCTATATATTAAATCTGAACACATAATATATATCTCATATAAATATATACATAAATATATATATATAGTAGTTACCCAAATTATATATACACTGACCCACTCTAAACTCTCCTTCCAGCAATACAAAAACAGAAAGCAAAACAAATATAACTCTGCTCAAACTTACAGTATACATATAACATTCAAACCCAATAACTTACAGTAATATATATAACAAGTATACTACCTATAAAGCACGTATAAACATATATAATAGTACATATATAAATTTGCATACCTATATCATATAAACAGAGCTTGACTACCCAAAAATAGTGAAGAAGAAAATAGTGAAAGAGGAAACCAGGTCCTATCATAGAATAAATATATATACTGACCGAAAAATATGTATATATCTAAAACAAAAATCAATACAGATAATAGATAAAAAAAATATAACTTATACATACTAACATAATACACAAGTAGACTAAGACATATATAACGACAGAATCCATATCATTTTACAAACACATATACAAAAATCGAACTATATATATTATAAAAAAAATCTATATTAAATAACATAACAAATACTTAGCATATATATACCTTAATAATAAGAGGAAGGTGTGGTTGGCGAGGAAGATGCCCGAGCCTGTGGGAAGACATGGCGCTGCAGGTGGACCTGAGCGTGGGCTGTGATGCAGTGGAGCATGGGAGGAGGTGAAAGGGGAAAGCTGGGTTCAGATTGCACGGTGAGGAAGTGCGGCTATGGTGGCCGCAAGGTGATGGCGTCGACACCTGGTGGGGAAGCACAAAGCGATGTTGCGGAGTGGGTACAAGGCGGGTGATGGATCGGGTTGGTGGGTTCCGGCGATTAGTTGAAGGGGTGCTCGCGTGGATCTGAGAAGATGAAAAGAAAAGGAGGAGGAGATATGCTTCAGGAGAAGGGTTAGGTTCATATATTATAAAAGTTTTTTTCGAATAAAATAAAGTAGCACAGTGAAAGAACAAGCAACCACAGAAATAAAAGGACAACCAGTGAAAGTTGGCATATGTGGAAAAGCAAAGTTCTCAATCTAACAGTTGGCTGAAATTAATAAGCCCTTCAATTCACGTGGGTAACTGAAAGGACAAAAGAACCAAAAGATTATAAAACCAGTACCGATACGGTTACCCGTTTCGCGGTTTTCGTCACGTACGGGTTTGAAAAACGGAAACGAATATACCGCTGAGATCAGCACGATGAGACGATCAAAACGGTACATAGATATCAGTGGTACGATCATCCTATCAAAAGTCGATAATCAGTACCGAAAATGCTGCTAAAACGCCGGAATTAAGATAAACGAAGCAATAGCAGTCAAAATTTGGAGAAACGAAATATGACGTCTCACTCAGAAGATAGTTTACAAATTTATTGTATAAAAATATTTAGGTTTCGGAACACTTTTATTATCATCAATTTTTAACTGATATAAATTGGAATAAAATTACACTAGAAAATAAACTTCCAAATTATCTGATAAAAATTTACCAGTTGCTATGTTAAAACAGACGTATTCCAAATATTAAATTTTCAATTCAAAATTTTATTATTTAAAATTTCACAAAATTTCAATAAAATATATTAATAAAACCACCAAAATTTACGGGTCGTTACACAAATATTGTGTCGGTTTTCGACGGCTATCACGACAAAGTTATTTTAATTACAATTTAGCCACCGAAATAAATATTTTTCGTAAAGGGGTCGTTGAAAGCTGCCGTCAATATTACATTGATCAATATTGTCGTTTATTTTAATTACATTGATCAATATTATAATTAGCCACCGAAATATATGATCAATACGTCGAAAGGAGAAAATAACTTTGTCGTTTATTTTAATTACATTGATCAATATTGTAATTAGCCACCGAAATAACCGACAAAATATTTGCCATTTATTAGACATATCGCGTTAAGGGGGATCAATCATGACAATCGGAAGCTGCCGTCGGCGGTCGTCGAAAGTCCCCGTCGCTATATACTGTAGTTCTAGTAGTGATCATATTGAAAAAGAAAAGAGTTTATTTTCTCATAAATATGAAGTAATTTGAAGTTTTTTGAGATCGCACCAATTTGGGGCAAAATCGCAGAAGTTAGGGAAAACTATAGATATTTTGAGGCAGAGTATTGATAATAAAGGAATAGCCGCATAATACAAAATATATTTACATTGTATTGTATCAGATATGTGGAAGTCGGGTCTCAGCCCATTTAGCTTTTGTGACGACCCACATTTCGGAAGGTTTAAATCGACAATAATCCATACCTGTCCGACTTAAACAATCCGGAACATAGATGATCAATGGGGTTAATTAAGAAAAATAAGAAAAGAAGAAGAAAACAAACATAGAATCTCGCAGCGAAAAACGATAAAATATAATAATCAAATAAATAGTTCATGAAGATGTTTATACTATACATTTGATTATAATCTATACAACATTTATCAAAGTTATATATACATCCGGGATAAATAAATAATGCAGCAGACAACATGACGCAAATAGTAATAATATACCAAATCTTCGTCTTCGTCCTCCAAAATAAATCTTCAATAAGCTAAAAAACTCAGGACTGACCCGAGCGTAATAAAAAGACAAAACACTCGAGTCAGGACTAAAATATTCTTATGTGAGTCAAATCGATATCGCATATAACATGAGCGCCGTAGCGTCAGAGATGTTTATGGGTTTTCACATCTCATATCCAGTGTACAACGTGCGTGCAATAACTCAAAAGATGTTACGGGATTTTCCATCTCTTAAGGATCCATAAAAATATTTATATGTAGTAGAATACGCTACATATATAATGTCTAATCAGTAAAATAAATATTTTTCTTAGCGTTAAGGCTTTACATTGATCCCCCTTAACGCGATTTTAAGCATTGTCGTACAGTTTGCATATAAAACACCAGTAAACCGTCGGTGAATAGAAATGCGCCGTGATACGACAACACTAAATCAAAATTGAAGTGGTCTTGTATAGGGATAAAAGTATGACAAGGCACGTGAGGCAATGCCCAAGGTAGTATACTACCAGTTCGGGTCGCAGGGTTGGTGGTAACGCATCATAGCCATGACCGACCACCGCATCCGTCCATCCCATATCGAGTCAAAGGAAGGCTATCCCAAATCAAGGTGCACCAATCGAAACAAACAACAAGAATAATAATATGGACCGAGTCCAAGAAAATCGAAGAACGGATGTCCGCTCGGGGTAATTAGCCCACTTGGCCCTATCAAACCATCATGTTTTAGTCATTTCAAATTGGCACAAGTTCTGGGGTCTATCCATCATCGTTCTCTTTCTTCAAATCCAACAAACGATGCCATATCCAACCACTTCGTTCTGGAGTCTCCTCCACGTACACAGTTGTTAAAGTGGTTCTAATATTGACAAAGAGTATGCCAAAAAGAGGCCTCGGTCTCTTTAACAAGCAAACGTCGTTTTACACACCGATTGGTTCTTTTACATTTCGAAAACCATTCATACTTGATATCAAATATCATATTCGCTTCGAAATCAATTTCATTTCGAAATCATCATATTTACTTAAAATATACAATTTCAATTCATAATCATATCTCCTTAATATCTCAATTTCGCTTCCTATTATTTTGAATTTCAATTTAGGTTATAACTTCATTTTAACCCATATTTAAATCCAAGATTTAAATATAAATATTCCACCCCTTTGACCAATTTGAATTTTTAGAAAATAGTTTAAATGGTTTTAAAATAGTTAAAATAGTTTAATAGAAAATAGTTTGAGTATTGAAATTGGTTTATATAGTAAAATAGTATGGAATATCAAAATAATTTGAATATTTTAAAAAGATAGATTTTAAAATAATTTATTTGAAAATAGTTTCAGCGTCAAACCGATTCAATTCCCAATCTTCCAACTCAAATCAATTTCAATTTCCATTTCAATTTAAATCAATTCAATTCCGATTTCAATTCGAATTAACTTCGATTCTAATTTTAATTCAAATCAGTTTTAATCTCGATTCTAAATTAATTCAATTTTGATTTCAATTCCAATTAATTCAATTCAATTCTAATTTTAATTAATTTCAATTCAATTCTCAATTTTAAACCATTTCGATTTATCTAAATTCGAGTTCGATTTTCAAAATATCGATTTAAATCACTTAAATCAAATTAACCTTCAATATCCAAATCTTTAAAAATAATTCAATTCCGAGCCCAAATTTCAAAATATCCATTTAAATTACTTTTACTTGGATTTATTTCAAGGTTCGAGTAAGAGTTCAAATCTTTTCTAAAACAAATAAATTTCTGGAATGTAAATCATATTTCGATTTTAACTTCAAAATCTCAAATTTCATTTTTAAACAATTTCGTTTAACAAATTCCGATTCCAACAATTCGAGCTCAATTTCGAAAATAATTCGATTTCCACAAATTTGATTTTTACTTTATTAAATCAAACTCATTTAAATAATCTCAAACCAAAATTTTTTAAATCATTAATTTAACCAACCCGGTGTTTGTATATAATTTTTTATCCTATGGCCAAGTGAATCAGTTATTTTAATTTTAATTTTAGGGATGGATATATATGATTTCAATCCAAAATAAACGTCATAGGTATATATCATTTCAACATATTTCTTATTTTATTCGAAATAATTCAATTTACAGTTTTATATACTATAAAATATGCATGATGGTAACAAGATATATAAAAATAAATAAACATCCAAAATCATCCAAAATATCAACCAATAGCATCCATCGCAATCAATCATCCAATATAATTCACAACGATTTCATAGTTATCAATATCGGGTATTTTACTGGCAATTAAATTCCAATTTCAAATTTAACTGTCAATTTTAATTTTTTTTAACAGTTAATTCAAATGACAATTAAATTTATCAAACAACAATCAATAAATTTGTAACACTTCATAATTTCAAATTTAACTAGCATAAAAATATTCTAGTACTTCGTGAGCGTTATAAAACACTCACCTTTTAACCAAGCTTAAAATTCAAACTAACCAAACGACGACGAATCTAACTTCAGGACGTAGATAACGTTGACACGAATCCAACGCAACAGACGACACTCGGATCAGACCTCGTATGAATAAAATATCGATTTATAAACATTTAAATGTAATTTAAATTAAATCATTGCTATTTAATTAACAAATCATATCATTATCTCACATAATGACCGAGATTAGCCTAACCACTACACCACACCCAGAATCACGTTAAACCCATCGTCGACGCTCCTACCTCCCTTCACCACGCGCCTCAGGTGACCGGACCACCACCCACGCACTCCAAACGACGCGCCGACCTCCGAGCTCCACCTGCCTCCGGCCTCGTGCCCAACGCTGCAGCCTAACGACGCTGAAGAACCAAAACCTGAACCCCACCACATTTCTATTCATCTGAAATTCCGGTCGCCTCAGGCGATCGTTCGCCATGAAACATAGCCAGTGAATAGCTCTCGACATGCTCTCCATCTTTCCTTCAGATGCCATCACCAATCGACGAACGACGTCGCCGCAATCTCCATCCATAGTTGTTGCAGCTATAGGCGATTTCTGGCCATCTCCAACCTCCATTTGAGATCTCGACCGTTGATTACACTCATCTCACCGAGCTCAACCACTTTGTAGTAGAAGTCGAAGGCTGAAAGTGGATAGATTGGTGCCGTTGGTTGTGGATCGTTGGATTGAGTTGTTTGATATTGGCTGTTATATTTATTAGGGCCGGCTGTGCTTGAGGATGGAACAAAAGAGAAAGGGACGGTGATTATATAGATGGGCTAATCACTATTCATTAAGGACCCCAAACGAGACGTGTCCACTAGCGTTCTGCACCAGACAACCCTATTTCGAATTCGATGGAACTGATTACGGAACCCAATTAAATTGCATACAAAAGTTAAATCAGTTGTCGATCAGTAAAATTTTAATTGATTTATGTTCAATTAATTCTAGATTCATAGTTTCAGACAATCAAAATATTTAAAATTTAAATTTACGTTATCACGAATCAACGTTCATTAACGATTTTTGATTTATTATTATTTCAGAAATTTTAATCCAATTGGATGATTATAAATCAAAATAAAATTTCCATTAAATAAAAAAAATCGTTTGTCAATTTAATTTGAAAGGAACAAAACTCCCAATTTCACACTGACGCACTTCAGTTAAACGAATAAATTAAACATGTCAAATTATTCAATTTCAATTAAATGAAATCCTACGCTTATTTGTTACAATTACTTCCTATTGACAAATATTGTTATCAACAGTTATAATTTATTCAATTCATGTTTAAATCAAATTTTTCCTTGTATTGAATTATATTAACACCTAAATCGAAACATTCACTTAATATACCTAATTGTTTTATCTTTATTTAGATGTTCACTTTAATTTATCAACATTATCTATTTCATTAAACTTTGTTTCTATTCAACACAACAATGTTGTTAACATTACTGATTTCTGTTATTAACTATACAACCCAATATCAATTCATATCAAATTTAAATTTGTTCAATCAACTTTTATCTTTTTGGGAATTTGTCATTTAAAGATTTTTTTTCAAAACTATATCAAATTTAATATTTTAAGTGGTTGAAAAATACGGGTCGTTAAAATCTGCCCCACTTAAAACTTTTCGTTCTCGAAAAGGGACCAAGTACGGAATTTAACACTTGATATATTTAATTCAAAACAATCAACTTATAAACATTAAAATCTTTTTTGCAAAACCATTACTACGCTCTCGCTACGCCACTTCGATATCGGTTTTATAGAAATTATAACTTATATACAGAAACAAGTTATAAAAAATTTTAAAACTTCATAATTTTTCTAACTCCCGGATTTATGGAAATTTCGGCAGAGTCTCCTTTGCGTGGCTCGATCGGAAATTTTTTACAATATCATATATAACCTAAATATATATCAAATATACATCTCATCTCAATGATTAGGCATCCCGAAGGGAAAAATATAAAAGCGCGGCATGTAATCCTAGATACGTACCTTATTATTATTAATACGAGCGAGTTCGCTCGTATTAAGCGAGCAAAAGCATATAAAAACCCGCGTATACGTTCAATGGTTTTCGTATGTACCTATCTCAACTCAATTTGAAATATTAGTCACTTATAATAAGATGTATAACATGTATAAGTTCAATAAAGTATAAAACATGCATTCTGAATCCAAATCTCAAGCACGAGCACAAATATGCAACCATACAACCATCATATGCACTCAAAACAATTAAACAAGGATTTACAACCAAACAAGTCGTTTGACAACCAATATTCATTCAATTTAATTCATAACTATCATAATTTACATTTTTAATGTCAATATTTAATTTATACACTATCATTCATATTAACATCCATTCTTGATTAACATTCATTTGGTTTGTTTCAAATATATTAGCATTTAATTGGTTTACTTCCAATTTATTCACATCTATTTTATTTACATTTAATTTATTCAATTCAATTTGTTAAATTTCAATGGTTTCATGTTTTGTTTAACATATTCCATATAAATTCATTTATGGACCATTTTATACCTCATTTCATTTAACCCTTGCCTAAATTAAATTTTTACTTCATCGCCACTTAGTATTTTAATACTAATATTATTTATAAACCATTTAAGTTTATTATAAATATTTTACATAACACGACATATGTTTAATATTATCACTTCATATCTTAAGTTCATATTAATTCTTTGATTCACTTCATTGGTTCATTTCATAAATTCAAATTCATATTAATAATCTTACTTAAGTAATTTATTTTATAAAATGATCCACTTCATTAGTTTATTCATTAATTCAAATTCATCTTAACAATTTTACTTAAGTGAATTTTATTTTATATCTCCAATTCATATTAATAAATCTTTTACCACCATCAATTTCATGCAATTTCTCTTAAGTTAACTTAAACTTATAATTTATTTTGTTAACTTATTTCTTATTCAATTAGTTACCATTCAATTTTTTTGAAACTCATTATATTTGCATTTAATTTATTTACATCCAATTTAAATTAAGTTCAATTACTCATATAGATTTTCTTACACTTTTTTATTTATTTAATTTCTTTCACAATTCAAATTTGCATTTCACTTTATAATTCATGTTGTATTCATTCTATTAATTCATTTTATAGCCCAAGTGGAATTAATTCACTTTACCAGTTCGGGTCGCAGGGTTGGTGGTAACGCATCATAGCCATGGCCGCCCACCGCATCCGTCCATCCCATATCGAGTCAAAGGGAGGCTATCCCAAATTAAGGTGCACCAATCGAAACCAACAACATGAGTAATAATATGGACCGAGTCCAAGAAAATCGAAGAACGGATGTCCGCTCTGGGTAATTAGCCAACTTGGCCCTGTCAAGCCGTCTTGTTTTAGTCATTTCAAATTGGCACAAGTGCTGGCGTCTATCCATCATCGTTCTCTTTCTTCAAATCCAGCAAACGATGCCAAATACAACCACTTCGTTCTGGAGTCTCCTCTGTGTACATAGTTGTTAAAGTGGTTCCAATATTGACAGAGAGTACGCCAATAAGAGGCCCCGGTCTCTTTAACAACCAAACGTCGTTTTACACACCGGTTGGTTCTTTTACATTTCAAAAACCATTCATACTTGATATCAAAATATCGTATTCGCTTCGAAATCAATTTCATTTTGAAATCATCATATTTACTCAAAATATACAATTTCAATTCATAATCATATCGCCTTAATATCTCGATTTCGCTTCCAAAATTGTTTCGAATTTCAATTTAGGTTATAACGTCATTTTAACCCAATTCATATTTAAATCTAGGATTTAAATATAAACATTCCACCCCTTTGGCCCGTTTGAATTTTTAGAAAATAGTTTAAATAGTTTTAAAATAGTTAAAATAGTTTAAAAGAAAATAGTTTGAGTATTGAAAATGGTTTATATAGTAAAATAGTTTGGAAAATCAAAATAATTTGAATATTTTAAAAAGATAGATTTTAGAATAATTTATTTGAAAATAGTTTCAATGTCAAACTGATTCAATTCCCAGTCTTACAATTCAATTCAATTTCAATTTCCATTTCCATTTAAATCGATTTAATTCCGATTTCAATTCGAATTAACTTCGATTCCAATTTTAATTCAAATTAGTTTTAATCACGATTCCAAATTAATTCAATTTCGATTTCAGTTCCAATTAATTCAATTCAATTCCAATTTGAATTAATTTCAATTCAACTCTCAATTTTAAACCATTTCGATTTATATAAATTCGAGTTCGATTTTCAAAATATCGATTTAAATCACTTAAATCAAATTAACCTTCAATATCCAAATCTTTAAAAATAATTCAATTCCGAGCCCAAATTTTGAAATATCCATTTAAATTACTTTTACTTGGATTTATTTCAAGGTTCGAGTAAGAATTCAAATCTTTTTTAAAACAAATAAATTTTCGAAATTCAAATCATATTTCGATTTTAACTTCAAAATCTCAAATTTCATTTTTAAACAATTTCGTTTAACAAATTCTAATTTCAACATTTTGAGCTCAACTTCGAAAATAATTCGATTTCCACAAATTCAATTTTTACTCCATTAAATCAAACTCATTTAAATAATCTCAAACCAAAAATTTTAAAATCATTAATTTAACCAACCCGGTGTCCGTATATAATTTTCTATCCTATAGCCAAGTGAATCAGTTATTTTTATTTTAATTTCAAGGATGGATATATATCATTTCAATCCAAAATAAACGTCATAGGTATATATCATTTCAACCTATTTCTTAATTTATTCAAAATAATTTAATTTACAGTTTTATATACTATAAATAATATACAGGATGGTAACAGGATATATAAAAATAAATACACATCCAAATCATCCAAAATATCAACCAATAGCATCCATCACAATCAATCATCCAAACTATCAATATAATTCACAACAATTTCATAGTTATCAATATCAGGTATTTTACTGGCAATTAAATTTCAATTTCAAATTTAATAGTCAATTTTAATATTTTTTAACAGTCAATTTAAATGACAATTTAGATGACAATTAAATTTATCAAACAACAATTAATAAATTTGTAACAGTTCATAATTTCAAATTTAACTAGCATAAAAATATTCTAGTACTTCGTGAGCGTTATAAAACACTCACCTTTTAACCAAGCTGAAAATTCAAACTAACCAAACGACAACGAATCTAACTCCATGACGTAGATAACGCTGACACGAATCCGACACAACAGACGGCACTCGGATCGAACCTAGTATGAATAAAATATCGATTTATAAACATTTAAATGTAATTTAAATTAAATCATTGCAATTTAATTAACAAATCATATCATTATCTCACCTAATGACCGAGATTAGCCTAACCGCTACACCAAACCCAGAATCACGTTAAACCCATCGTCGACGCTCCTACCTCCCTCCACCATGCGCCTCAGGTGACCAGACCACCACCCACGCACCCCACCCGATGCGCTGACCTCCGAGCTCCACCTGCCTCTGGCCTCGTGCCCAACGCCGCAGCATAACGCCGCCGAAGAACCAAACCAGAACCCCCCACGTTTCCGTTCATCATAAGATTCCGGTCGCCTCGGGCGGTCGTTCGCCACGAAACTTAGCCAGCGAGTAGCTCTCAACATGCTCTCCATCTTTCCTTAAGATGCCATCACCAATCGACAAACGACGTCGCCACAATCTCCATCCATAGTCGCTGCAGCTATAGGCAATTTATGGCCATTTCCGACCTCCATTCGAGATCTCGACCGTTGATTACACTCATCTCACTGAGCTCTACCACTTTGTAGTTGAAGTCGAAGGCTGAAAGTGGATAGATTGGTGCCGTTGGTTGTAGATCGTTGGATTGAGGTGTTTGATATTGGTTGTTATATTTATTAGGGCCGGCCGTGCTTGAGGATGGAACAAAAGAGAAGGAGACGGTGATTATATAGATGGGCTGATCACTATTCATTACGGACCCCAAACGAGACGTGTCCACTAGCATTTTGCACCAAAGAAACCTATTTCGAATTCGATGGAACTGATTACGGAACCCAATTAAATTGCATACAAAAGTTAAATAAGTTGTCGATTAATAAAATTTTAATTGATTTATGTTCAATTAATTCTAGATTCACAGTTTCCAACAATCAAATATTTGAATTTTAAATTTACGTTATCACGAATCAACGTTCATTAACGATTTTTGATTTATTATTATTTCACAAATTTGAATCTAATTGGATAATTATAATTCAAAATAAAATTTCTATTAGATTAAAAAAAATCGCTTGTCAATTTAATTTGAAAGGAACAAAATTCCCAATTTCACACTGACGTAGTTCAGTTAAACGAATAAATTAAACACGTCAAATTATTCAATTTCAATTAAATGAAATCCTACGCTTATTTGTTACAATTACTTCGTATTGACAAATATTGTTATCAACAGTTATAATTTATTCAATTCTCGTTTAAATCGAATTTCTCCTTGTATTGAATTATATTAACACCTAAATCGAAACATTCACTTAATATAGCCAATTGTTTTATCTTTTTTTAGATGTTCACTTTAATTTATCAACATTATCTATTTCATTAACCGTTGTTTCTATTCAGCACAACAATGTTGTTAACATTACTGATTTCTGCTATTAACTATACAACCCAATATCAATTCATATCAAATTTAAATTTGTTCGATCATCTTTTATCTTGTTGGGAATTTGTTATTTAAAGTTTTTTTTTCAAAACTATGTCAAATTTAATAATTTAAGTGGTTGAAAAATACGGGTCGTTACAGTATTGTAACTCAGCCCAGCAGCACTTTGTGCATTATAAATACAATGTAACAATACAGAGATTATATTATCTGAAAGAATCATTAATAAATGCAATGCTAATAACAGTGGTTCATAAATGTAGTATATAATTGACTGTGTGGTCCAAGCTTACACATTTTGCAATTAATTTTGTTTGTTGACAATCAGTTTAAGGCCAAGTTTCTATTGAGTTACCGTTTGAATTAATTTATTTTAACATAGCACAACAATTCATTATTCAATGAATGACTGCCTAGTCCCCAGAATTGAAAGATGATGGAAGAAAAGTGCCTCCCGAAAAAGTTATGAAAATTAGGTCCCTATTTCTAGTTTTTAGCTAATTTATGCTACTTTTGCCACTGATTTCGATGCTAGGCCGATTTACATAGATTTATGAGTAGGGACTTTTTTTGCACGAGTTTTGAGAATATGGACCTTTGGTCCAAAACCCCTTTACTAGCAAACTATCATGCTTTGGCTAAACTAAAATACTACATTGATTAATAAATTTGCTCATACAAAACTAATAAGGGAATTTTAACTTTACAAGCTGTATAATTGAACTGCTTGGCGGGTTACTAAGGGACCTTATAATATAATTATATCATCATTTTCAAGTTACTTTAATGAGCATGATAAACCGACAGTTTTGTTATACAGACTGCAACATATTTTCAATATTAGAAGAAAAAACTGTTCATAATAAGGATGTTTATTTTTTAGAACCATCAAAGCCGTTTTCAAAAAGATGAACTTAACGATACGTCAAGTATTATTTCTATTGCAATTTCTTTAAATGATGTATTTAGGTGCTTTTAATTTGGTCTGAAACTTAATTCGGTTGTTTGTACTTTTGAAATAATTTACAGTGATCTTAGGATGGAATCTCCTTTGTGTATCGTTTGCCACTTTGTTATGATTACATAAAATTAATGCACACTTATTATTTCATGTTCTTGGAGAGCATCAATTACACAATGAAGACATTGCTCGGATGAATGTTGTCTGAGAGCTAGCTACCAGAGTTTTGGAATTTGTTGGATAAGCATTGATAAGTTAGCAAATGATGTTTTCTTTCTTCAAATCAATAGGCTTGATGGTGATTGCTACGGAGGGAAGAATACTATGTTCACGATAATGATAGGATCAAGAGTTTGAATCATGCAAATTTGACTTATTCTTTCGAAAATGTAGTAGTCTTTACTTTGTTGATGCCAACTTATTCACGTTCTTAGTTATGGTTGGTAGCATAGTTTTGAAGATCGAACCGTCAGTCAAACCATGTTGATACAAGGTCAAAGTTTCCATTGTTTCAACCAGACTGACAGTGAAAACCGTGTTGATTGTTATTTTCTGTATTTTTATTTTAAATATAAAATTAATTCAGTTAGTGTTAAATTTTAACCAATTATAATTAATATATTGAACTTTAAAACGATCATTTTTCAATATTTAACAACAAATATTAATTGGAATAGTTTTATAACAACTTTTTAGCGTAAAATTACAAATTTCTTTATATTTTAAGATGAAAGAGGTTCAATTCACCAAGTGATTCATAAAATGTACATTAATAATTATCATATCGTCCAAAAAATAATCCAGCAATTTGGTGGTTAAGACTATGAAATTATTTGTTAGATTTATTATGTGTAAAAATAAAGAATGGAGCGATAGTTTTTCTTCAAAATTGAAGAACCGTGTGGTTCAAAGAGGTTGATTTAGATGTTTTTTCAGGGTTTTGAGGTTAGATCATGGATTCATGCACGTGTAAGATTATTTCATTTTCAGAGTCGTAGCGCTTTAAAATTGAAGGTTAATCGTGATCAAACCGATGTTTGGTTGGGTCTTTAAATCAGTGGTTGGTTGGTAGTACTATGTTAACAGATCAAGGAGTTACTATTGAATTATTAATTCGTATATGATAATCTAATTTATTGCATATCCCCTAGTAACCATACACCTTTTAGGATGATACTATAACAGTAATTATTTAACAATATCTCTGGGAAATTCATTTATTTTTATAACTCACCGCTGGAACAGGATTTAAAATATGTTGTCGATAAGTTGTACTAAATAAAGAACCTACAGGTTAAAATTGCAAATTTTCATTTACTTTTCTATTTTGGAAGGGGGAGAGGTGGGGGGGTTAAGCTTAAGGTAAAAGTTGGAGAAAAATTTAGTTTCAAGGACAAGAAGTTTGCTTTTTAGACTAAAGGACACTATTTAGTGTAAATAACAGAATGATAGTTGTAACTATCATTTTCTGTTTACACTAAAAAGCGTCATTCAGACTAAAAAGCAAACCTGTCATCCTTAAGAATAATTTTTTTTGCAACTCCTCTGTGCCTATTTTTCTGTTTTTTTTTTCGATAACTGTTTGGTAAAATTGTTGAAAAATTAAAGTACAAATATCAACTATGAATATTCACTACGCAGTACCTTACATATTACCTGTATTTTTTGGATATTTACCACAAACTTTTCAGATCTATTTTGAGTCAATAGTCATTGTCATTGCTTATATTCTCGGCGATCTGTAAGGAAGTTCGAATGTACTATCTTAAAATTGATCTTAGGTCATTCATGTACTATGACTTCATTACTATCTTTGCAAAAAAAGGCTAGTCTTATATCTGTTCATTATTTTCAGGATGCCAATTTCCAAATATGAAAGGCATTGGCTCTTTAATCTCAAAGTTTAAGCACAACGATGGTCTTCCCTACACTTACCATCTGAT
Source organism: Allium fistulosum (assembly GCA_030737815.1). NCBI lineage: Eukaryota > Viridiplantae > Streptophyta > Magnoliopsida > Asparagales > Amaryllidaceae > Allium > Allium fistulosum. The sequence continues at coordinate 1,494,930,723 of CM060901.1, forward strand.
GGTACTTTAATGTTGTGGGAAATTCTAACTCGAGGCCACTAAAATTAAAACCCCAAAGCAAAGCGGAAAACGATATCGTGGTAAAAAGTGCAAAAACAACCAATCAATATCTCAATCCAAAACTCAATCCAATCCAAAACCAATCACAATCTCCAAACAAGCAATAGGTAATCAAAGCAATAACGAAAAATAAATCACACACCGATTTATAGTGGTTCCACTAATGTCTTGTTAGTGTACATCCACTTTGAGAAAGAGCCTTTATTAATAACAATGAGAAGAGTATAAGAGATTGATTACAATGATTAAAATTCTAAATGAATTGATTTATGGAGAAGAACTGAAGAAAATTAGGTTTAGATAAACCTTAATTAATGGAGGCTAAAACCCTTGATTAAACACTTAATCTCACATCTCTGAATCCCGAAAATAGCTTATATAGGAGAGTAGAAAACCTAGGCAAAATTCCAGAATTGCCCCTCCGAATATCACAAATTTTCACACCAAAACCCGGGCTGAAAAACGTCACACACGTCTGTCACTTTATAATAGACTTATATCATATGTTTCGGGAATCATCTCCTGAAGCCACAGATGTCTTCCCAAGTCTCGGGTTCCAAACCCTGCTATCACAGACGTTTGTCACTTTATGACAGACATCTGTCACCTGGTGCTGGCCACATCATCCACTTACTTCACCATATCTTCCTCCTTCGAGCTCCGATTTGCGAATCGTTTTCACCGTTATAAAGCTACTTTCGACCTCTTCAATTTCTGCATATAATGTTGCCAAAATTCAACACTCTACATCGAAACTTTGTCCATCTCCAACTCCAATGGTACTATACCATCATCAACAACCGATAGCACCAACTATCACCACTTCTACCTTCAATCAAACTTGAATGCTTTCCCAATGAGCTCCGGCAAAGCCACCGCCCATTGCACTCCATTAACGAACTCAGGCAAAGCCCCCGCCCTCTAATGAAGTGTTGAAAACATCCAAATCCTAAACTGTCTCACCAAAGACTAAAGTGCTAAGGAGTCTAAACTAGCACTTACCAAGAAGATAGAATCACAATCTCTCACCGATACTCTTCCTCATCCATAACCAAGCTCCTCTCTCAATCGTGTCACATCGTGGCACCTAGCACTTCAACAAGCGAATCAAGTTCAAGCAATGCTCGAACTTCCCAACCGGCAATGCTTTAATGAACATATCAGCCGCGTTATCCTTTGTGTGCACTTTTCGAAGATATTCTTGCTTATCTTCTTCCATGGCTACTAGAAATGATTCTCTCACTTCAATATGCTTAGTCCATGAGCTAAATGCCAAATTCACTACCAAGTGAATAGAACGATGGCTATCACATCGAACATCGACACTATCATGCTTGTATCCCAAGTAACACAACAATCGCCTCAAGTAAAGTGCCTCCTTTGTCGCCTCCACCACGGATATCAACTCCGCCTCCGTAGTGGATAAAACAACTATGGTCTGCAATCTCGATCTCCAACTTATGGCCGTACCTCCAAGTGTGAAGACATATTCAGAAGTTGATTTTCTTCGATCCCTATCACCGGCGTAGTCCGAATCACAATAACCAACCAACTCGCAATTCTTCCCATCACTACCTCCAAAAACAAGACCATGAGATGACGTACCTCTAAGGTATCTCAATATTCACAACTTCCCAATGCGATTTCCCCGGATTAGCCATATACCGACTAACCATCCCGGTGGCATTTGCAATATCGGGTCTTGTACACACCATCGCATACGTTAAACTTTCAACCGCACTAGAATATGACACCTTTGCCATATAAGCCTTGTCTTTCTTCAAGATAGGTGATCCCTTACTCGAAAGCTTCATATGCAAAGGTAAAGGTGTATTTGACGCTTTTGCATTCTCCATGTTTAATCGGCAAAGCACTTTCTCTATGTACTCCTTTTTAGTTAATTTCAACTCAAAACCCTTTCGATCCCTTTCAATTTCTATGCCCAATATCCTTCTTGCTTCTCCAGGATCCTTCATTTCGAACTCTGATTTCAAACTCGGTTTTAACTTGTTGATTTCATTCTTATCCTTTGAAGCAATGAGCATGTCGTCCACATACAAGAGTAAATACACCCAATAATCATTTTTCAACTTCTTGAAATGTACACAAGCATCCTTGATGCTTCTATCAAAACCATTTTCAAGCATAAAATGATCAAATCTCTTGTACCATTGTCTAGGTGATTGCTTTAAACCATATAGTGATTTCTTTAACTTGCAAACCAAATTTGACTTACAATCCACAACAATACCTTTTGGTTGCTCCATGTTGATGTCTTCATCCAAGGCACCATGCAAGAAGGCGGTTTTCACATCAAGTTGCTCCAACTCCAAGTCGTGAATAGCAATAATAGAAAGTAATATCCGGATTGAAGTATGGCGCACAAACGGTGCGAATATCCCATCATGCTCCTTTCCCTTCCTTTGTGCAAACCTCTTAGCCACTAGCCTAGCTTTGTATCTTCCATCGTCCTTCGGCTTGTATATCCATTTGCACCTAATAGCACGGTTTCCTTTAGGAAGTGGAACCAAATCCCAAGTTTGATTCTTCAACAACGATTGCATCTCTTCCTCCATGGCACAAATCCACTTCGAGCTATCACTCGACTCCATGACGTCATCAAGGTCCATCGGTTCACTTTGGATTGCATGAAGAGCATAGTCCAAATTATCACAAAAGCTAAGATAGTTCCAATCACCATATTTATTGGGTGACCTTATAGCACGACGACCCATTCAAGTAGCAATACCATCACCCAAACTCCTTTCGGCTCCACCTTGAATCGAATCCTCTCTAGAATCATGTACATCTCCAACACTACTAGATGAACCATGTGGACTATGTGATGTTACATCAACCGCTTCCTCCTTACAAGCATCTCCAACTACTCTACTCTCTCTACTCCTTGGACAAAATGTGGGAATAACTTCCATTTCCTTTGATTCACCATGAACCAAATCCGGAACATCCGATGAGCTCTCATTCTCCTTGAACAAAGCTGACTCATCAAAAGTAACATGACGATAATCCATAACCTTTTTCGTTTGCAGATTCCATATCCGATAGCCTTTTACTCCATCCGTATAACTAAGCAAAATCCCTTAGAAAGCTCAAGGCTCAAGCTTATCATTTCTCGGATCATGCACATAAACCGGACTACCAAACACATGAAGATAACTCAAGCCAATGCTCTTTCCCTTCCACACTTCCTCTGGAATTTTGTTACCAATAGCCGAGCATGGAATTCGATTAATAATATGCATCGTGGTTAACAAAGCTTCGACCCAAATTCCCTTAGACAAATCCGATGTCAATCTCAAGCATCGAGATTTCTCAAGTAGAGTACGGTTCATCCTCTCTGCAATACCATTCGACTGCGGATCTCCCGTTGTAGTAAAATGCCTCTGAATACCATGATGCTTGCAAAACTCCAAGAATTCACCAGAAACATACTCTCCGCCATTGTTAGATCTTAGAACCTTCAAAGACTTGTCACTCTCATTCTCAACAAGAGCTTTCCATACTTTGAACTTTGCAAATGCCTCCGACTTGACCTTCATTACATACACCCATATCTTTCAAGAAAAGTCATTAATAAAAGAAATATAATAGCGAGCTCCTCCCAAAGAAGCTAGCGGTGCCGGTCTCCAAACATCCATGTGAATATACTCAAGAACCCTTCTCAAATCATGTTTTTCCTCATTGAATGATACTTTAATTTGCTTCCCCATGACACATTACTCGCAAAACTCTAGTTTTTTGAAACTCTCTCCATCGATCTTCTCTCTCTTTCGAAGAACATCCAAACTCCTCTCCGAAACATGACCTAACCTCAAATGCCACAACCTAGTCGCATCTAAGCCATGAGAACTATCAACTCCCACACAAGTTTCACCTTCTATAGTCACACCTTGAAGAAAATAAATATCATGAGTCCTAGCACCCTTCATCACCACAAGCGCACCCTTCGAAACCCACAAGCTATCACTCTCAATAGTGATCTTACAACCTAAAGAATCCAGCTGCCCCAGAGAGATAATAGACTTCCGAAGTCCTGAAACATAGCGTACATTAGTGAGAGTACAAACCACTCCGTCAGACATCCTAATTTGCATGGAACCAATGCCTTTCGACTTATAAATAGCACCATTACCCATAACAATTGAATTTCCTTCTTTGTTGACATAAGAAAAAAACAATTCCTATTCAACGTCATATGATAAGACATCCTCGAATCGAGCACCCATTCGCTACCCCAAACATCTGATGCTAACACCGTCAACACATCTACGTCTCCCTCGCCAACTCCACTCTCTACCGCTATAGATGAAGATGTCACTCCCTTCTTTGCCTTCTCTTTGTCCGGACACTCATTCTTCCAATGTCTGGGATTTTTACAAATATAGCACTTGCCCTTACTTTCCTTCGACATTCTCTTCAACTCGGGTTCCTTGATTTAGAACGCCCATGCTTCTCCTTCTTTGCATATCTCTCCTCCACAAATAAACCATGACCACTACTTCCATCACCCAATTCCTTCATTTGATCCCGCAACTTCTCGCTAAGAAGACCTGTTTTGACATCATCTAGAGTCAAAGTATCCCAGCTATAGACAAAATATTTGAGAAACTCGTATAACGGTCCGGCAACGAACACAACAATACCATCGCCTTTTGCTCTTCCTCAATCTTCAAATCTACTGCCTTCATCTTCATTAGCAAATCATCAAAAGTATTCAAGTGCGCCTTAAGTGGAGTACCTTCCTTCATTTTATAGGTGAAGAACGTTCGCAACAAGATCAAACGATTAGTTAGTGACTTCTTCATATACAAGTCCTCCAACTTGTCCCAAATAACCTTAGCGGTAGTCTCACCACTAACTTCAGAGATAACATTCTCCCCCATAGCAAGTTGAAATGTAGTGAATGCCCACTCTTCTATTTCCTCTCTCTCAACTTTCGAGACGTCCGCTGGCAACAAATGTGTATCAAACACTACCCGATGCACTCGATTCCGCCTAAGAACCGCTTTCATCTTCCATTGCCACTTTTCAAAATCATTATCTCCATTCCACTTGTCTATAACTAATTGTGATCATGAAGCCGCGTACGATCCACGTACATAAGGCGCTACACCACTTGGACTAACTATTGAGGAACTACCTGAGGTATTATCTGATTCTAGCATTTCTACAACCATCTACCAGCACCAAAGATCTAATACCAAATGTTGTGGGAAATTCTAACTCGAGGCCACTCAAATCAAAACCCCAAAGAACAGCGAAAAACGAGATCATAGTAAGAAGTGCAAAAACAACCAATCAATATCTCAATCCAATCTAAAACCAATCACAATCTCCAAACAAGCAATGGATTATCAAAGCAATAACAAAAAATAAATCATACACCGATTTATAGTGGTTCCACTAACGTCTTGTTAGTGTACATCCACTTTGAGAGAGAGCTTTTATTAATACCAATGAGAAGAGTACAAGAGATTGATTACAATGATCAAAATTCTAATAGAATTGATTTGTGGAGAAGAGAATTGAAGAAAGTTAGATTTAGATAAACCCTAATTAATGAAGGCTAAAACCTTGATTATACCCTTAATCTCATCCCATCTCAGAATCTTGAAAATAGCTTATATAGAAGAGTAGAAAACCTGGACAAAATTCCAAAATTGCCCCTCCGAATATCACAAATCTTCACACCAAAACCCGGGCTGAAAATAGGATGATAAAAGTCACAGACATATATCACTTTATAATAGACGTCTGTCATATGTTTTTGGAAATCATCTCCGAAAGCCACAGGCGTTTGTCCCAAGGTTCGGGTTCCAAACCCTGCTATCATAGACGTCTGTCACTTTATGACAAACGTCTGTCACATGGTGCTGGCCATAACATCCACTTACTTCACCATATCTTCCTCCTCCGAGCTCCGATTTGCGAACCATTTTCACCGTTATAAAGCTACTTTCGACCTCTTCGATTTCTCCATATAGTGTCACCAAAATTCAGCATTTAATCCTTTTTAGTGTTTTTTTCTCTTTGATCTTTGCTTTATACAGTGTTTATTGATAGCTATTTTGCTTAAATATAAATAACCATATCAATGTCGAATTCCAAGCGCATTGCAATTACAAATAAACTTTTATGTTTGACTAATGCATAGTTTAACGCAAAAACTACTATGTTGATTTTATCAACCCTTTTTTTAATGTTCCTTTAAAGGCATCTACACCTCTACTAAATGCTTGATTCAAAATTTGAATAGCTAAAGTTCACTCTAAAATTTTATAATTGGTTTTGTCATTACTGTGATTTATTAAGATGATATGGGTGGACAAAGATTATTGTGACCACAAACTAAAACAGTAATTACATAATAATATTGTACCGAACTTTGTCTACAAAGTTTGGTTATATGTTATTTTTTCGTAATGTTAAGTTTGTAAGTTTAATAAACTTTGGGAAATGGTAAGTACTCCTTCTAGGGAACTCAAAGCTCCAGTTCCAAGGAAGCAATTGATTCCAAATTATATACTATCCCTCAAAGTGTCTACTAAGAAGTGTAGTTCATTCATTATAGCTAATACAGAAGCATTGATCAATGACCAAGTTCATACACCTTATGCTCTCGGTTTCTATATGGTGATACCTGGCTTGGATCTCCCCCCATTAAAAAATATTGAAACATACTATAATGAGAATGTCTTAATAGAAGACTCATTCTCAAATCTCAGTAATTCAATGTTTAAGTACTTTCTCACTAGTTTATTAGTGAAACCAAGGAAGAATAAAATTACAAAGGTTTACTTCCATAACTTTGCGAGGCGCTAAGGAATACAAAGTGAGAAGATTTCCCCTGAATAGAATGGATGCTTAAGTGACTAATCGATCCCAAATTAATATACTGGTCTTACTAGCTAATTAGTAGCAACTTCGGAAAAAGAAGTTGGATTAACTAGTTGGAGCTGATTTCAGTATGCCTAGGACCTAAAGAAGGGGTTGGATTACGAAGGAGCTTTCTTCTATGAATGTGAATTAGGTCTGCTACTAGGTTCTCCTCTCACTTCGCTAAGTTCCCCAGAACCACTTTGCCATTTGCCGGTTGTTGGGTTCTCTCCCTAGTTAATTGGGGTCCCATCTTTCAGAGGCTTTCAGTAGATCTTCATCTATCGTAACTACCTTATGTTTTTTTAACTGCAATACCAACCTGTTCGGTATCCGAAAAGATTGGTGTAAATCCCTTGTTGTGGGAGGAAGAACTTGTTTGCCCGGTGCTCAAAACTAATTCTTTTTACTATAAGTCAGATAAATAATTGAAATCTAAATCAATATTTGTGCTTTTGATATTATTCTGAGTCGACTTCGATGTTAGGGCCTTTTGGTTCTAGGAAGATAGAACATTGGCATCAATTTTAGATTTTCAATGAAACTTGATAATGAAAGAAATCCCATGAATGGAGAAATTAGATATCATATGCAAGTGAATTTATCTCATATCCGATTCCTATCACCTTTGCATTTTTAGCCTCATTTAAGTAAGCTGCATTTTCACATTTACATGTACATTCTTATACACTTTGGGAATACCTACATCAAAAAATTGGGTGAACATGACATAATGCAGTTTAAATAAACAATTTAGGCATTAATGGTGTACTCAGAGGTGCAAGATCACTGCCTGTTAAAGCTTTGGTTGCTCATACCTTCTTTCGATCAGTGTCTATCAATGAAGAGAGTTTGCTAAGGCTTCGACATGTCGATTAACTCCAAAGTTGGGAAGCAAAGATAGCTGAGAGAGCAAGTGAAACAAGAAGTTGTAGAATAGTCCGCTTTAGCCAAACCGAATGGCAAGTAATTCACTACTTTGGTGATGAGTTCAAAGTTACAATTGATGGTAACACTTGTTCTTGTACATGTAACATCTCTTTACTACAACAGCTTCCTTGCGCGCATGTTATGGCTATTTGTTCATCAGTTGCTAATGGTGCAAACAGAGCTCATCATGACTTTGCCTCACTTTGGTACTCGATTTAGAATTACTTGGCCGCTTACACACCAGAATTTCATCATGTTTGTGACAAACATTATTGGAGTATACAAGAAGGTCCTTTGGTTCTGCCACCAACTGCTCGTAGAGCACCCAAAAGGCCAATGTTTAAATGAATTAAATGGACCATGGATGAGATGTAGTCTCCACGGGAAAATAGGTGCAGTAGGTGTGGAGTTCTCGGCCATAAGAGGAGTCATTGTACTTTAGCACCTTAGTTTTTATAATTGTTTTTAGTAACTCTCTATTTATTTGTGTTTTGTAAAAGAATTATTGTACTTTAGCATATGTTGTTATTGATATTATTCATGTTTGTGTTTGTGTGGTAAGGACACCAAATTACCAATCAATAATATACATCAACATGAATTACTCATACATCACAAACTACGATACAACACAATAACACAACAACGTACGATATAACACAACCTACGATAACATACAATACAAACTACAATACAACGCAACCTAGATACCATACAATACAACCTACGATAACATACAATACAACTTACGCTAAAATAGAGTTAGGATTTTAATTTTGGAAAATTGAGAAAGTAGGTTTCGATTTTGATGTTTGGAGGAGAGTTGGAAAAGTGAGTAGAAAGAGGGGGGCTGCAATTTTGTATACATAGGGGCGGCATTTGAAATTGCACCACCCATCTATTTTTTTTGCCCCCAATTGAACTTGCACTATTTGAAAGAGCGCTGGTTATAAATTCACAAAAAAATTCTTCATCTGGCGCAATTTGAGATTATGCTAGTACGTTTTGGACAACTCAGCGCTGAGTTGGCCAAAATAGGGCTACGTTTTTAAATAGTTTTAAAACATGACTATTTGCATAATAAGTTTGTAAAATAGGATTAAATCGAAAAAATTTCCTTTACTATAAAGTACTCAATGCATTTACCTATAGCCCAATTCTATTTCCGTCCCTCGTTTTGCCTTTTTCATTCCAACATTTTAAAATAAATAGCACACACCCCAATTTTTTTCCTTTTCCACACCCCAGCTTCTTCCAAAACTGCCCTTTATCTCGTTTATTCAATTTTATGGTTTTTGGGGCTAATCCATCGTTTAATTTATTTTCTATTTTCTACGTTCGTGAAAAAATCCCTAATCATCTAATCACGTTCGACCAAGCCGTGGTAGATGCGTTTACCACGTCCTTTTTGGTAGAGGTAAGATATATTACCACATTTACTACGGTCGAGGTACATTTGTTTACCTCGTTCGTTGATAGTGTCTTTCCTGAGATTGCACAGACACACCCTTTTTTTACATGTGCTTCTACTGTTTTATTTTTTATATAGAAACACATACTTTTTTTTACATATGATTCTACTGTTTGCTTAGTGAAGTAATTACCTTGGCTTTATCGCAACCGGAGACTTCGCGTTTGGGTCATCTTGATAGAATCCGCAAAGCCATAAGTAAAGCAAAAAGATTTGTGCACGTTTTGTCCAAAAAGATGCTTAGTTTGAACATTTAGTTGTTAGCACTTGTTACTATTTTGCATTTGGAAATGCATGTAGTATGGATGTCGAACTTCATCTAGTTTTTAGTAATTGTATGGATTTGGTTAATTTCTAGAATTGGAGTTTGTATGAGGACATGACGTTGTGAAGAAGATTTGATTTTGTTTTGATTTCTACCACTTGTTTTTCTATTACTTGTATGTGAATGTTTCTATTACTTGATGATGTGAATGTTAGTACTTGTGGACGTTTGTTACTTATGTATTGCAAGAGATATCTATGTTAGTATCTGTGAATGTTATTGGCTTTCTTGCTCAGTTTCATCATCAATTCCATTGAGCGCTATGTTAGTATCGTATGTAACGTATCAGATATGATTTCTGAGCTTTGGCTTTGGTCCAGACCTCGGTTAGTAAAGCAAGAATATTGGTAATGTTCTAGTTTTAAAGTTTGGATCCCACATAAAATGAGATCAATCATTGCATTTATTTCTTTTGAACAAACCATATGGTAGTTTGAGAGAATTTTAAGCGACCTTCCTTTTGATGTGGGTCCAAATAGAAGTTAGAATCATGTTGTTGCAAATAAGTTCACATAAACAATGACATATAAAAGTTGAATACAATTATTTGCAAATTCTATTAAGTGCAATTGTTTACAAAATTTGTTGAGGTCTGTTGAGTATTAATAGTTGTAGCAACGCATGGTAAAAACGTGGATATATCAGGCACCACGTAAACCATAAATGAGATTACAATAAGGGTAAAAACGTCAGTTAGTTTTTTAAAAATTTGATGGAGTGGAAAAGACATAAAAATGGAGTGGGAATAGAATTGACCTTACATATATGGAACCTTAAGCAATGTAATTGAAGAAAAATTACAAATCATGAATTTGACAAATTGCTTACAAATCTATTTAGACAGTAGTTTCTACTGTTAAAACATTGCTTTGCTTTACGATACCTAAACATTAGAATTAAATTCATATATTCAACATTCAAAAAAGCCTTTATCTAAAGAAATGAAAAATAGTATTTGAACATTTAAGAAAAAACAATCTATAAAGACCATATATCAAAACTCCAACAAATCATAACATTTAATCTGTGAATATACGCTTTATATCTTAAGACTTTTAAGAATACATAAATTTAGGGAAGGTTGAGCATGAATGAACTCCAAGTCGGATTCACATCAATAAGTTAAAGTTATTTTATTGAATAGCTTAGATATGGCAAGAAATTCGTTTTTAGCATTTAAACAAATAGAAGTGACATTATAAATATGGATAAATAATCAAGAAATTTAGTAAATAAAAATATATAATATTGGAGCTATATCATCTCATAATGACTGATAATCCAACCAAAAATGGATCGAAGAGTTATAGTTTACCATTTAGAGTCCATAGTAGAACCCCCTCTGCTGCTAATCATTGACGGTCACTTTCATGTCTTAACCTAATAAACTAATATAGATCTTGATTTAGTAAATCAAATTTTACACACACCTAGCATACAAACCGAAGTGCATGGAGTGAAGTGTCACGGCTGATTGTCTTCTTACCAGATGTCGTGTAATTAATGGTTAGAGTCTCATGATGTCCTCTAGTTCACAAAATATCTTACGTTCAAAATGCAGCCTGAGCCATAATTATTGCCTATTCTAATGTGATTAGACCAACGCCACTGTTTCAGTGGTCAGGTGCTTCAACTTTGATGCGAGAGGTCACAGATTCGAAACTTGCGTGGTATGATTCGAACTGCTAAAATTATATTGATATGTAGTATGTTGTATACTGCCTAAGACTTATAGTACAAATACGTACCACTATCTAAGTATTCAATTAAAAATAAAAATCAATGTGACTGGAATATCAACGAATCAACAAACATCGAAATATTTGTCAAATACCACATCTAGGTTCATCCCATTAATAATGATAACATGAGAAGTAAGAAGATTAATTGCTAAGTCACGGCCGAAGAACATAAATATATATGAATATTTTCCAATAGCCTTCGATAAAGCTCATACAATCACTCTACCAACCATGTTAGCAACATAAACATTTAAGATAAGAATGTCTACCTATTTGTACCAAAGTTGGTCACAAATGCTCAACAAATATGATAGCACCGCATATTCAATATCCAAATTCAAACAGAATGAAGTAGAGAACAAAATATGAAGATTAAAAATTAAAACAGTAAGAAAATGAACACAAGAGAATTTATTATTGTTCGGCTGCTCCGGCCTATGTCCACTCCAAAAAATTTCCTTTTTATTTATACTGCTCATTACAGTTACAATCCGTGAAATTTAAAAATCAAAATGACAGAGTTCAGCCAAGAGAGAAGAAGAGAGCTAGAAAGAAGATCCATTTTCTTGAGCCAATGATCTGGTATTTATTGGAGAAAACGGCGAAATATCCAGTTGAAAATCCACATGTAGAAGACCAAGGCCAAGACGGACCCACTCGCCAAAAATGGAGCCCATCTGGGCCTCCTAGAGGGATCGGTGCCGATCAGTGGCAGGGGCCACATGGCGCCATGAGATCAGTTATGGTGGTCCCTCTCCACTTCCCTTTCGTGTTTTCATTGTTATTTGCATAGTTCTCCTAGTATCTGATGAGATATTGAGCGATCATTGTTGAGTTGAACTGCCAATCTGAGTGATCCATAGCCATAGTGATCCGATCCGATCCGATCATAACCATATTGATCCAATCCCTAGTCTAGGAGAAATACAAATCCATATTTAGTCATTTCTTGGATGTTACTTGCTTGAATCCACTTGACTATCATCCATAGTCTTGCTTATATCTGATGTCTGAACCTGATGATCATCTCTCCGCCCTTCCTCTCTTGATGATCACAAATCTTTTAGCCAACTCCATGGTATCACGATCTTGCCAAAAGACGGGATAACACTACCTTTGCCTGTTGCTTGTCCATGTGATCAGAACATTGAGGTCAGTTTATTGGTTTAATAGAACTAAACTACTGCATGTATTCTTTGATTTATTCGGTTGTTATTTCTATAATACAATTGAGTTTAGCTTATATTGCCAAACCAATGTGAATCAATTGTTTACCCATCCTCTGCTCCAAGTGTTTACAAATATATGATATACCTGGTCACTTATGTCAATTGTTCTATATGGTACTGGAATAAATATAACTTACCAGCAAGTGTAAATGCATTGGGATTCAATCTAATAATTTTTTTCATCCAAGAGCCATCCAGGACCGAGCCATTCTACTCTATTAAAAATCTTAGACTGCGGTTGGTTTACTCTTTTTAATTTTGTGTTTTCGTACATACAAAATGCGCATGATGCATGTATATTGTGAAAAACGATCAATTTAAAAAATGAAGTTAACATACAAAATAAAAAACCACTTCATTTTATTTTTTGTGTTTTGAAGATAACAAAAGCATGAGAAAAAAACTCATTTTTCTGTCATTCCTCCATTCCCTCCGTCGTCACTTCTATCTTCCTTCCACCCACCCATCGTCCTTCCACTTTTCTTATATTTTGTAATTAACGTTGAAAACGCAAAACTTAAAATACAAAATAAACAAATGAATTCTTAGTTACTACTCTCCATTGTGAATCGAGGTTGCATTTATAAACCGCATTAGCAACCTTCTTCCATTGTCAGATACTATAATTTCCCATTCAGTTACTTCTTAAAGGAGAAGTATTGTCGAAATGATGAAATATTTTAACCAACATCTCTTGTCTCTGTACTCTTCACATTAATCCCTAAAAACAACATAATACGTCCTTGAAGTTAATTCTGTAGGAGCAAAACTATTCATGGTATATACATTTTTGTGATCAAAAGTTATTTTTAATTTTTGCATGGTTTCATTTATCACTCGCCTAATATTCTTAAATGTGAATGATAAACCTACATGCAGATAAAAATAACATAACGTAAGGTAAATGTTGCCTAATAGAATAAAAAAGAAGAAGAAGAATTTAAGGTACCTTAATCATGTAAAATTGCAAACCCAAATTTTCCAACACATATGTTACAATGCAATTATATCACAAAAAGAAAACCAAATCCAAAATACAGGCTATCAAAATCCCAAACACCAAAACTCACATCCATGAATGGCGACCAACAAAAGCATTACATCAATTTAGAAGTCGGTAATCCTATCATAAATTAACAGAAATTATATTATGCAAAGAAGTCAGTAATCCTATTACAAAGCGACAAAATTATTTTATGCAATGACAATTATCATCTAAAATCCAAAGTAAACACATACCTAGCTAACATCAATATGCTAAAATTAGTACAAAAGGATCTGTTACCTAACAATAACAATCTTTTTCACCATTGAAGAGAAAAAACAAACATTTCTATTTGCGTCCAAACTTATCCTGTGGAGAAATCAAACAATCAATTTCAATAAACATCTCATTGAGAATTAATAGATGGCGATGTATCAAATATTCATTTTCCAAACAAAAGAAGCATTGGATAGAAATTTATAGATATTAAAGAAAATAGTTATCCAAATTGGGTCTCATTATTATACTCTCTCTTTTGCTAACCTTCAAACTGGTACCACAATAATGAATTATATATATTTAGAATACGACAATTTCATACAGTATATTACCTTTGAATACATATTCAATTGGATTGGAAAGCAGAGAGTAGCCAAAAAAATTAAGGTACAATAGGAATGAAATTAATACCATTTGCTATATTTTATAAATATAGGCATTCACCGACTAATCAATTGGAAGATAAACATTTAATCAACATCAAGAACAAAGAACTCAAATCAATGATGAAAAATTGCCGCACCCGACATCAGTTATGAATCTACTACATATGCAAGAAAACCAGTAGATGTGAGCTTTCCTAGAAGAACGTTACGGCAAAAAGATTGGGGTTGTCTCCAACAATCAGCAAAAAAAAACCAACTTGCTCGTCGGATCAGAAATTGGTTAGCAATCAAAGGCTTGAAATCAGTGACCAATAACTCGTTCAATAAATTTGACGATCACGTCGACCATGGGTACATCCGGCCATTGAGCCAACATGATTCAGTAGGCAGAAAAAGTAGTCGAGATGGTTAAGTTTTAAAATTCACGTGGCGTGTCCAGAATAGACTTCATTGAGAAATTGAAAGAGCCCTTCCGATTAAAGAAACCAAACTCATTATTAATATATATTAGCATAGTATATGGTGTTTCAAATGGACGTAAAAAGTGATTTTTACATAGAATGTTAAAGAAGATGATTACGTGGAGCAACCCCGTTTTTTAAGCATGAAAAATTTCTCGACCACACATACAAACTTAAAAAGGCACTTAATGGACTTAAACAAACACCATGTTCTTGGCATGATAGATTGAAAAGTTATCTTAAGTTCAAATTTTGAAATTAGGAATTCGATTTAACATTACTTATTAAAAGAGATAAAAATGATTATTAATCGTACAAATATATGTTGATGACATTATATTTGGAGCTACAAATAGAAAACTATGTATAGACTTTTCAAATATTATGAAGAATGAATTTGAGAAGTCAAATAAGGGAAAACTAAACTATTTTCTTGCTTTACAAACTAAACAACCAGATATTTTTATAAATTAAGAAGAATATTGTAAGAATTTGATTATACAGTTTGGAATGGAAATTCATACATAACCTAACTCTTATGAGCACAAGCATACACTTAGATCGTGACAAAAATGGTAAACAAGTCGAAAATGCTTATATCATAGAATGATCAGATCTTAACTATATTTAATAGCCAGTCGACGACATATTATGATGAGTGTTTGCAACCAAATTGCCAACAAACACCTGAGAATAGGTTTAAGTAGTGAAATAAATGAAGAAAATAATTGAAAACTGAGGAGCAACACTGAATATCACAAAAAATGCAGCAGAAAGCAAAAGCAACAAGATTTATAGTGGTTCGGCGTTGATTGCCTGCGTCCACTTTGAATATTCTCTTTATTGCTTCACAATTCACTTGCTTACAATTACAATCAGTAAGAAATAGGAAGAGAGCAGACAAGAACAAAGGAAGTTGATTACAATAATGGTAGAGTTTCATTTGCAACCCGAAAAGTCCCTTAAAATGACCTCCTATGCCCGTATTTATAGATGAAGGCAGCCTCCAATCTGCCTGAAACTTCAGCATCTGGACCCTCTCAAACATATGAGCCCACCAAAGGGAAGGCTAGGCCCAATTCTCAATGGATAGGGGTCGGTACCGACCCCTCCATGGGTTGAGTTTGGGCTAGCGATCCCTACGGTGGCTTTCTTATGGTCTATATTGATGTTGCTCCAACTATCATAGCGTTTGGACTTGTAGATCTTTAGTTCTCATCATGTTTTAGTTCTAGCCTCAACCTGGTCAAGGTAATACCGATCCATGTTCCATGGGAGTGCTCTGCCGATCCAACCTTCTCATGTCATGCCATGCTGACCCCTCCATGAGTCATGCCACCAGGCTGATGCCGACCCATCCTTCCAAATATTCTATGCCGACCAGAACACACTATGCCGACCCATCACATTATGCCCACCCATCATATTATGCCGATCCACAGATGTTATGCCAACCCAAACATATTCTGCCGACCCATCCTTACTATGTCGATTCTTAACCCTTCTCACAGCTATGCCGACCCCCAAGTGCTTCATCCATATTAGCAAATGACCATACCGACCTGTATTTTATCCAAGCCGACATTTATCTCTTGACATCTGGCACTATCTGCTTATCAACTATGCTCAACTCGGGATCCTTATAACTATCCGGACTCTATATCTGGGTCCTGTAACCATTGCCTCACGGTCATTCCTTTCATCAACGGTTGAATCTGTCTTGCGTGATCAGCCCAATGTAGCTAGGCCAGGGTACTGGGTAACACTTGCCCTCCCAAAGTACGTCTTGTAAGTAACATGATGTGCTTTGAATTGGAAAAGTCTGAGTCGCCGGAAGGAAGTTTATACAACTTTTTGGCTGATCTCTATCCTCTTATCGACCTTCAACAATGCAAAACTGCTGCCAGACTCCATTAGCGTACATAAACTTAATCATGCAGGGTCCAAAGATTTTCTTTCATCTGATTCGTCCTCGAACTTGACTATTTCAAGCATGACCGCGATTTCAGTTAATTTCAAAAGGTCGAATTCTTCAATCGACTCCGAGCACACTCATATACACGTTTATGTTATTGGCTCCAGGATTTGTTCGGACGCTTGTTGGTCTTCGCCAAGTTGTTTCATTTTGTATGTTTCCGTTTATAGTTTAATCTTCACGATATCAGTTGCCATTCAGTTTTCAAACATCTACCATTACCTTCAGTTCCCCTTTCTATTTCACTTGCGTCCAACATTTATGCACATCTCCATTTTTCTTCCATTATATATTTTTTTTTCTTTTATTATTTTCTACTTATATATATTTATATATTTTATTATTTTTATTATTAATTTTTATGTAGGAGGGGTCGGCGTTTAGTATGCCGATCCCTTGGTGAATTTGTATGGATAGGGATCGGCATACCTTAAGGCCGACTCCCTTTTAATATTATGACCGGGTCAATGTGTAGTGATCGGTTCCTCTTCCCCTTCTTTCTCTCATATAAAAGCTCGCATCTTATTCTCCTCTCCTTTCACTTTATATTCCCAGCACTTAAACTCTTTGTTTCTTCTCGTTCATCCCTTAGCCGAATGTTCTAAAAGAGGACATGCCTCTCTTTTAAACCCAAACTCAAGTGCGAATCCACATTTCCGACCTCCATTACCATCTATTCGTTCCTAACCCAAGATTCGGCCTTGCAATCCAAATTGAATAGGTATAATCTCTTCCTTATTTATGTGGTTGGGTCGTGAATCTCGTACTTGGACGTGTTTGAGTGTCTATTAGGTGTATTACCTAGTAGGCTCGTTATGCCATGTAGGAGAGGAGGAGAAGGTGAAGGAGTAGGAGAAGGAGGAAGAGGAAGGAAAGGGAGAAGGGGATAAAAAAGAAGGGGGTGGATCTGCATGATGTTGTGATGTTGTCAAGTGAGGGATCGGTGTGAGGTAGCTAGAGTGAGGTCGGTATTAGAGATAGGAAGGGTCGGTAGGGAATACGTTTGCTTGAGGGACCGGTATAGAGGCTTATCTATAGGGGTCGGTCCAGAAATTAAAAATATGGTTCGTCCTAAAAAGTTAAGTATGGGGATCGACATCTAGGCTAGAAGGGATTTCAGGGATCAATAATGAAGGTTAAAACATAGGGTTCGGTATGTAGGCCAATGGGAAGTGGTCGGTATTGTCAAGTGAGTCTGAGTGTAGGGGTTGGCTACGAGAGTAAGGCATAGGGATCAGCATCTAAGGTAGGGATTGGTGTTGACTATAATGACCATCTTAACTTAAGTCGTTCAAACATTTAACTACATACTGCCTTGTCCAGACATAAAACGACTAAGAACAACGTGACTTGCATACTTGGACCAACGGACTTAAGTTTGAACGAAAAATTTCCAGTCTGGTTAACATGAACTTAGTATAAAATCCAAATACACTTGAACAACAGACTTCATAACTCAGAATGTCAACATCTAGTCTTAAAGCTTCGGTTGCCGATCAATTTTCACGTCGATTGAGACGGTCAGCGATGATAAGTATTTGTACTTAGACACTATTATAATATCATTGGATTTTCTATAAAAGGTTTTGGTTACCGTAAGGAAAAAACCCGTCGTGTTTATGTGTGGCATGGTCTTACGGGATACCTTTGATTTTAAAAGGATTTTTAAAAGCTAAGATAAATAAATTTGCTTGTGATTTAAATTCTCACGCTGGTTTTTCCTAAATGCTCGGGTCAGACCGAGCATATTTTCCAGGTTTAGATGGATATTTGGAGTTTCAGGAGAGGAGCTGGAGGCCCAGAGATGTATTCACGTAGATGATTATATTCCGTTGCATACAAGGTTTTAAATCTCGCTCATCTCGGCCGAGATCTCGTTTTCAAGCCTGGACGATTCGAAACAGACTATTTTGTTTGAATCTCGTCTGACCCAAATCTCGGACGATATTTCAATATCTCGTTCGGTATCTCAGACGAGATTTAACAGCAAAATATCGGCCGAGTTGTTGAATTTTGGAAAAAATCAACTCTTTTTCCGTATTGGGCTGGCTCTTCCTTTACCTTAATTTAAGCCTTCTTAATTGTAATTTTTTTAACCCTTATTTCTTATATAAATCTCATTTAATCTTCATCTCTTATTTTACGGCAGTGAGAAGTGTAAGAAGATGATAAAATCTACATCGATTATGGGAAGTATTTCACTTTATGATTTTCATTTAGGTTTCTGATCCAAATTAATTTACATCCGATATCATTTTTCTTTTTTCGACACTTTCTTGAGTTTTTTCCTAACCCTATTTCTTTGCGGCTATAAATTTTTGGCTTCACTTATTTAACTTTATGTTCCAAATGGATTCCAAATCTGATTTCATTTAGTCTTTGCTACTATAATTTTTTTCCTCAAGGCTTATTTTTAAGCAATAAAGGAATTCTATTTCATCTATTAATTTCATTTGATGATTACATGTTCATTCGTACATCATTTTTTTGCTTTTCTTATAATATCACTAAATGTTTGAAAATTGTTTGTACTATGTATGCTATTTTCCACATTTATTTGAAATATCTATGCTATTAGTTGCTTAATGAGATTTTGTTTGCTAATAATTAAATATTATAATCAGACATAGAATATCTTAATTATACTTGTAGACTTTTGTATTTGAAGTTATAAAATTAAGATTTCCCTTGCAGCACTATAAATCATAAAAGGTATAAATAAGCCATTATATTGTGTAGGAAAGTTAAGTGAATGATCAAACAAAGTAAATGTGCATATGTTATTGTTTGTTTCTTGTTTATTTATCTCATATGATATTATATTGAACATTATTCATGAAATCTAGTTATTTGTTTATTTTACATGATACAAGTGATATTTTTCCATACTAAATTACTAATGATAAGCGTGTGATATATTCAAGGTAAGTGCATAGTGTTTTTCTTAAGGTAGTGACTAGTATTATAAATTTAGTTGTATCAAAACTAATTTTCGACATGACATATACTCCGAGATAACTCCGAAATGAATTTTAGAAACCGAGATGTAAATCCAAGATGGACGACCGAGATGCACTCATCTCGTTCGAGATCTCACCCGATACGAGATAAGCTCTCTAAATTCTTCGAGATGAGACGTGACCGAAATCCGAGATTTAAAACCTTGGTTGCATATATGGTTGTTTATCAGCAATTGTGAGGACAGGTTGTTATAATTGTGCATGTTGAATAGGTTAATATACTCTGATTGATATCTGTATACGTATACATTACAGTTTTGTTTTATGTAAAGATTTGTTATATATTATAGATTATTCGTTCCGCTATGAGCTTCTGTGTTGTTTGGTTTTCTTTCTATCTTCTTTCTATCTTCCTTGCACTTTCTTTTTCTTAACTATTCGCCTTCCCGTGCAATTTGGATTGGACAAGTGTGGTAAATTGTTAGTTTAAACTGTACGAAAAAGTGGTTCGTGACAAATACACACATACACACACATACATACATACATATTCACACACACACACACATATATACATACACACACACACACAGATATATATATATGTACTTGATATGTATATCTCTCTTTGGTATGTGTTGGAACTGGGCCTGCCCGTAGTGGAAATTACAGGTGAATTTCATAAGAAGTTCCATATTGGATCTTTATTGGGCCTATGAAGTCTAATTCATTTTGAAAATTTCTAAATATTATTTAAATAAAATCTTTTATTGTTTTGGCAAAGCCAGTGGGGTTGAATGGGCCCCTACCATTTATTAAATAAATAAGATGCTACAAGGAAAGATGGCATACCATCCGAAAATACAAGAACATAACAAATAGCCACAAAAAAGAGGAATAACCTTATGGTCTAAAAAGATTGGAAATGGATAGGAACAATACATGTTTAGTAGTGAAACGACCACCAAACACTCTATTGTTCCTCTCCATCCAAATAAGGTAAATAGCCTTCTTAAGCACTCTTAATAAGAGTGTACCCTTAATAGTCTTCCATCTCCTCGCTTTAAAAATGTTAAACCATTCCAAGGAGGTAACTCTATTAGGCTTATGTAAGTTCAGCAAATTCAAAATGCTATCCCATATAAAATAAGAAAACTCACACTCAAAGAACAAGTGAGAAACAGTCTCCACTTCCTTAACACAGAGCAAGCATAAAGAACATTGACCAATTCTTTTATGTTTAAGCTTTTCTAGCGAATGAAGTCCATTTCTAAAAACCTTCCATAGAAAAATATTATCTTTAGGACTGGAGGCAGAGGTCCAAACCTGGAATGCCACAGAAATCTGTTAAGAGGAAGGATTTTAACAAGGAATTTATAAACAAACTTATAGCTTGAGGCTTGCCATTCCACCGAGCATGAACATTAACACTGTTATATGAATTTCCATGAATGATGCTCCAACAAGCTCGAACAGTGAAGGAACTTGAGTAGGGGAGGTTTATCAAACCATCAGACCAATAACTAGCAACAATTACCTTCTCATTAATGCATGTCATTATTCTCAAATTATAGTTAATAACATCAGCAACAATAACCCCTTGGGCCGTCCAAGGATCATACCAAAAGGAGAGTTCATCCATATTTTTCATGCCACTTTGAAATATGGGGATAAAAACAGTCTTGTTTTGAAGAATATTTCTCCAAGTCCAACTGCAGTCATCATGAGGAATCATAGTCCAGAAGTTATTTATCTTGATTAGATTTTTTCTACTCCATGTAGCCCATAAATTACTGTCATACTTCAGAAGCTTGTCAATACAAGAAGAAAGAGCAGCTTGATTCCATTTCTTGATGTTCATAACTCCAAGCCCACCATACTCATAAGGGCAGCATATTTTTTTAAAAGCAACATGGATTAGCTTTATAGAGTATGGGTTTCCATACCAAAGGAAGTGATTCAAAGCGGAATTAATAATAGAAATGAGCTTGCAAGGCAAAATGAAAATTCTAGCATAATAAAGGCATATGGAAGTAGCAATGGATTTGACTATGACAAGCCTACCTACCATTGAACATTTAGAAACTGGCCAAGAGGATATCTTAGTGGTAATCTTGTCAAAAACCTTAAGGCATTGACTAGTCTTGACTTTGGAGGAGCACATGGAAGCACCAAGGTAATCTTCAATATCATCAAAGGCAGATAAACCAGATAATGAGTATATAGCAGCCGAATCAAGCTCAGTCATACCTGTTATCCTAATTTTGGATTTGTTTCTGTTGATAGATAATCTAGTCTTCAGTTTAAAAGCCATTCAAAATATCCAATACTCCATTTATTGATTTAACATTAGGCTTAGTGTATAGCATGAGGTCATAAGCAAATAACAAAGCAGATATTCTAGTATTCTTGCATAAAGGATGGTAATCCAGGAGATTAAGGGACATAACATTAATAGTGAGGCAAGTGAATAGCTCAATCATACAAACAAAAAGATAAGGTGACATAGGATCACCTTGTCTTATACCCTGAGTAGCATTAAAATAGCCAAAAGAATTACCATTTAAGCTAAGAGAGTGTTTGACAGTTGATATACAAGTGTAGATCCATGCCAGAAATGGAGTGGGAAAATTCATTTTATGAAGAATGTATATAATAGATTTCCATTGAATGGTATCATAAGCTTTTTGAATGTTTAATTTCAAAATGTATCTTTGAGAAATATTTTTCCTGTTATAACCTCTTAAGAGCTCATTAGAAAGAAGGATATTATCTGTGAAGTCTCTTGAATGAAGGAAAGCACTTTAATTAGGAGATATCACATCAGCAAGCACAATCTTCATTCTAGCTTCCATAATCCTTGAAATACACTTGTATATTACATTGCAGCAAGCAATGGGCCTGTAGTGATTAACAGAAGAAGGTTGCTGTATCTTGGGAATTAATGCAATTTTGGTGGCATTAATACCAAATACCATTCTATTATGTTTGAAAATAAATTGATAGCTCTAACCATATCATCACCAATGACAGTCCATGAAACCTTAAAGAAATGGGCATTAAATCCATCAAGTCCAGGATAGCTAGATGAATTCATATTAAAGATAGTGCTCTTGATTTCATCCTCAGTAATCTCCTTAATTAAACTGTCCTTATTATAATCAAAAATGGTTGGGAGAGAAGGATGAGCAAAAAGCTGGATGTGGATACTAGGGACATCATGGTTAGCAAGAAGATTTTGAAAGTAGTCCAAAAATGCATATTGAATGGTATTAGGAGAGGTGCAGGGAGTGCCATATTTATCAAGAAAATTGGAGAAATTAGCATTAGCTTGCAAAATTCTAAGGGATTCATGGAAGACAGCAGAATTATTGTCTCCATGAAGATGCCATTTAAGCTTTGTCTTTTGTTTAGCCATCTTTTTTTCCTCCACCGAAGCTTTAGCAAGCTTTTTGTTAAGATTAACTTCTTGTTCTACAAGATTTGCAAGAGAAGCATTATCAAAACAAATTTGAATGTCTCTTTGTACCTGAAATAAATTTTCTCTAATAGAGGAGGATAATCTGCTCCCATTCCCAAAAGTAGCATGAGCCCACTTCCTAAGATTTTTTTAAGATGTCTAAGTTTTTCCTGCAAAATATACATAGGGTTTCCAAAAACATGTAAACTCCAACAGTGAGAAATAATGTTTAAGAATTCAGGGTGATTAGACCAAGTATTAAAAAATGAAATTGAGGAATGTCTTCTCACAAAGTCCTTGTCCCAATCCAAAACCAAGGGGGAGTGGTCAGATAATGATGGAGGAGGGATGATGGTGTTAAGAGAAGGCCAAGTCAGGACATAAGTGAAATTCAGGTAGGTTCTATCAAGTTTGCATAAGGTCCTATTACCAGATTTGTTTGAGTTATTCCAAGTAAAGTAACAACTATTAGCAGTTATAGGTAAGAGGTTAGAGTCAAATATTGCATTATTAAGAGGTCTAGTTTGTTGATATGACAAAGGGACACCTCCACTTTTATTAGAAGAGAATTGCATACAATTCCAGTCCCCAATGCACAACCATAGGGAATTGGAGGGTTGCAAAGAAGGGAGATTATCAAGGAGGAGTTGTCTATGCACACTACTATTCTCAGCATAAACAAAAGCCAGGAAGAAATTTGAAGAGGAAGGGATGTGGATGATTTCAGAGTGAATGAATTGTCTATGAACACAAATTGTAGGATTCTACAATATGAGAGTCTTCCAAAAGGAGCTTGAGATAGGTTATGAATGTATTTCCAGTGATGGTTAATAGTAGAGGTAGCTCCGATAGTGTTAACATGATTAAGCTTTGTTTTTGCAATAGCCATGAGTTGAATTTTGTAACTAGAGATAAGGTTACTAATTTCAAGTTGCTTTGCTACGGAGTTTGCACCCCTAATATTCCAATAACCAATTATGTCAATCATTATAAATTTAATGTAACATCTCTGGTTTTAACCCCAGAGGAAGAAGCATGAGGATCAATAATTGATGGCATTATGAAAGAAGTTTGTTCCAAGGAGTAGCGAACACCTCTGTCTAAATCAGATGAAGTAGTTTGTTGATTGATAACCTTCTTTGGTCTTCCCCTTTTTTTCCTAGATGAGGATTCAGGGAAAGCAGGTAAGGGAGGAGGTTGTTTAATGATAGATTCAACAAGAGGAAGATTGTTTGAGTGAACTGTTTCAATGTCATTGAAGATTTGATTGGGAAGAGTTAATGATATATAAGGAGAATTGGATTTACCTAAAGAAAGAGGGTTCAATTGCAAGGTAGGATCATTAAGAGAAGAGGTAGGTTGATTTTTATGAAGATGGTGCACAACACTGTGCATATCACTATGCTTGTCCAAGCACTTGTCACTGATAATGCTTGGAGTTATTTCAGTCACTGTGCAATTCATATTGTTAGGATGCAAGATACCATTCTGGGACAACAATTCTTCTTCATTTCCTTCATTTTCATCATTTAATTATTGAAGCACAGAGAAAGTGTTGTGGGTAGCCACAACACCAGTTTCAGAAGCCAAGATGACTGGGTTAACCATTTCATTACAATTGATATCATGTTGCTGTGCTTCTGCCACAGAGAAGTCTTCATCAGGCAAAGAAACAGTCTGATCAAAAGCAACATCAATATTCGCTGATACAACAATCTCTACATCATTTTGTAATTCAATAGCTAGAGTATCTAATTGGATATCATCATCAACAGCAATAATAACCTTTTTAGCCCGATCATCCTTTTTAATTTTCCTCCAAAACTTTTGAACTGGTTTCAATTTTCTTTTATCTTTAACTAAATAAACTTTCTTCTCATTCCCTACTTGTCCTTCCTTGATTCCAGAATTCTCTCCTCTAACATCCTGATTGCTAACAACTTTATTTTTAGTGGCTCCATCCTTCTCTGGATCAATTATCCTTTCACATTGGTTAGTAGAATGACCAAATATTTTACAGTGGGTGCAAACGAGAGGTTCCCATGAATACTCAACCAAAATATTAGGGAATGAGTCATCTCCCAATGCCAAAAATTCAGGTAATTCTCAATCAGGTGTTATTTCTATTAAACAATCCGCGTACTCAAATCTCTTCATCCTTTTAGATTTTTCATCATAGCAAACCAGTCTTCCCAGATGACAGGCCAACTAATTTATGCCCAAAAGAGTCCATGTCAGTATAGGAATTCTATATAAATATACCCAAATAGGTACAGTTCTAGCAACAGCCTGGGCAGAAGCAAAAGAAGGGTTCCATTTAGAAATAATAAACATCCGACCTCTAATAAAAAGAGGATCCTTTATGAGAACTTGTATCTTATCTTCTTCATTTGAGAACTTGAGGTAATAATTTTGCTTGTTAAAAAATAATTCATATGAACCTTTAAGCCTCCATGCTTTATTTAGGTGAGCTTTAACTGCCATGAAATTCACTGTACCAGCTAAGAAAAAACCCACCAGGAAGCCAGACCATACTTTAATGCCTTCATTGACTACTTCCGGAGGAGGTTCAATTGGAGAGCCATTATAAAGAATATCAAAGTGCACATGGACATAGGCACCAGCATTTCTAGGCTTAGAGCTGAAAAGAGAAGACCAAGAGGAGACAGGTTGAGAAACATTGGCATGAGCGAGAGGAGAAGCATGAGCAAGAACAACAGAAGGAAGAGAAGGTGAAGCAGAAAAAAGAGGAGGAAAAGGATCAGAGCAAGGAGTAATAATGGGACAGGGAGAAGGAGGGATAGGAGAAGGAAAAATAGGTAGAGAAGAGCAGGTTGGATCAGGAGGAGGAGGAGGGATATGCGGGAGAGGATGGTCAGAGAAAGGACAGGGAGGGAGATGGTTGGCAGGCGGAGACAGGGAAGGGATGGGTATGGGTAAGAAGGGAGGTACGACATGAGAAGACATGAAAAAATTTGATTTCAAAAACTTTTGAGCACGAGGGATAGTTTTTGATAAAATCTTTTATTTTATTTATATTTATAAATTATATAGTTTTATTTAATTTATATATTCCTATATGTGTGTGTGTGTTATATACAAATATATGTATGTGCGCATGTGTAACATATCAACTCGTGTAAGGTATAACATACTCATGTATAGATGTTAGAATTTTCATCGCAACGGACAAGTTAACTCATCCAATACGCAAGTATATATTTCCCAAATACATGTATATATAAAAACTATTATTTTATATAAATATTATATATATGTTAAGTTTTCTTAAATAATTTTATATAAATATATAATATGTACAAATATACATATACATACATAAATATATATATTTGTATATTCATATATTAATATTATACGTATACATAATATTGAAATATATTTATTTAAATATAAATAAATTATTTAAAATATTTTTTTAAAACGTGAATAATATATGTATACATATATATAATAATAAAGTAATTTTTTTAATATATTTATATACACATTTATATTTATACTATATAGTTATATATATTAATTAATAAATTGTTCAAGATAATTTTTTTTATTAAATCCCAGGTCATGCGCATAGCTTATAAATAATTCTTATATATATATTTTTTAATTTAAAATTCATTTTGATTAAATATTAATTTGAAAATTAAAAAATATTAAAAAATAATTAATTTTGAAACTTTAATTCAAATTTTAAATTTCCAGTAAATCCTTAATGATATTTCGAAGTTTGAAATTTTCTTCCATATTTTTCACGGTTTAAATTAATTTTATATTAATTTATTTAATTTCGGTCGTTTTAAACAATTAATTAAAAAATAGAAAAATTATTTTTATTTTTTCATTTTTTGATCAACGGCTTATCTTGTGCTAATATAATTTTATAAATTTAAAAATATTTTTCATTGCATATTCGAATTAATATAATTTATTTATGAAGTAATTTGATTTAAATAATATTAAATAATAATAAATTATTTATAAAAATTAATTTTACTATAATACATCATATATAAAATTTTATGACTAATTTTAACCTAAGATGATGTTATAGGCTTATAGCTAGTTATAAACTAAATATACGTAATTAAATAATATACATTAATTCGTAAAATATAAAATCATATTTTTATTTATATATAGATGTACTGAACATACATATATGATATAAAAAAACATTTTTGAAACATAAATATATACACGCATATAACTGAGACTATTTTGTGACAACATTGCTTGCATATCAGAATTGTCACCTAACTAAAAATATAATATATATGTTATCCCGCCTTTTGGCAAGGCCGTGATATCATCAACTTGGTTAGAAATGGATAGTTACCAGCCTTGAGAATCACTTGTATGCGATACTATGGAGGATGGTTAAGCAGATCCGGACCGGTACCTAATCGAGGTACAATCAGTATGGAATGACAAGCATAGCGCCGTGGAGCTATATTTCAGATTTTAAGTCAATCGGAGTTCGCATGCTCGAGTTATGGACGAAGAAAGGATTTAAATGGATCGATCAGGAACAATCCGTAAAACAGCTCAAATCAGCGAAGATCGATCAATATCTCAAAATCCACAAGGCCAATTCACTTGAAACTTTCAAAGCATCGGTATATTGAATAGTGGAGCCCACAAAAACGATCCTAGGTCAAAACTTTGGGCTTCAAGAAATGCCGATCGTTTTATGTCAATCCTTCATAATGATTGGTGTAGCTCAGTGAACGATCCAAATGCAACAATGATTGATCCATATCTCATAATCTACAACTCAGAATGACTTCATATTTTAGGAGCAAGGAATGGAGGCATATGGACCACCCACAAACGATCATATGGCAATCAAAGACAAAAAATAACTATCAGTATAATTTATACTAATCATCCTAAAACAATAGGTAATGTTCACCGATCGTTATAGTGGGCCCCTATGGACCTCGAGAGCCTTCTGCCGAAATCTTAGCGAAATATCTCATCATCTCATCCTATAAATACAGGCATATATGGGTTCATTTTCGGGGTCTTTACGATGCTTGTTACTCTAGACTCCATTGTAATCAAGTGTTAGCTTTATTCTACTGTTGTAATCAGATTCACAAGAGAGTAATAAAGGGTAGTCTTCAAAGTGGACGTAGGCATACAACGCCGAACCATTATAAACCTCTGTGTCTTTTATTACTGCTTTTTCTCTATTACTTACTTGTTTATTTACTTAGTTTAATTTTACTTTTCTTCATTTACTTCTCTACAAAAACTATTCTTGGGTGTTTGAAACCATTTTTTGTGCAAACATTTTGGTGCTTTCACTGAGAAACTTGATTCTCAGTTTATTAGGATCCTTTTTTGCTACTGGATTGCATAAGTCCCCAAAAGGAGATCCATAGTTACCTTCAAGAAGTTTGCTCGTTCTACATAGATTTGCAAAAATCTAAGCAAAGCTATCAATAATGGTGAGGAATACTAGATCTACTTCTCAGAATGTGAAAGAAAATGAAAACGCTACTATCCAGCAAGGAGGCCCGAGCAGTCAACCAATGGATGTGAATGCCGAACAATTTGAATTCTAGAATCCAACTGATTCTATTACGAGAGCCAAATTCCAGAATCTAATAAGAGAGTTAATGAATAGCCATCGAGAGTTAAATCAGCAGATCCAGGCCAATATCAACCAAATGAACCAACTCACTCAGCAACAGCGAGGAAAGGTAGGAGGGACCCTACCCCTTACTCGGCATCAGAGAGTTCTAGTTTATCAGATGAGTATCATAGGCATAGGCATCACAGAACAGACGGATATCATGTAGAAACTTCGGGGCATCAACAGGCAGACCATCGTGGTCTACCAGGAATGATCGGTGTTGATCCCTCCACCAGAGATGGGGACTTACCTATGCATGCTGGGATTCAAACTGGAGCTATTGCAGCTGATTTGGATGATAGAGTTCAATTAAATGTTGACCAAATGCTTCCCAGGAATGACGATGAAGTGAATTTACGAGATAAACATCGAGAAGATGTTGAACCAAGAAGGCGTGGAACGACTCGTAGACATTGACCGGGCCATTCATGTGAGGTGGAACGCGGCCACCGCTTTGCACCTACTATCCAAACGCCGGACTTATTGGCTATGGTAAGAAAGCTAGTGAGAGAAAGCCAAGGCTTGACCAATGATGACTGAGGAATCTCAAGAAGCCATACCCGTTCACTGATAATGTTCTGCATGTAGAATATCCAATGAGGTTTAACATGCCGTTGATGCCTGCCTCTGAGGAAAAACTGACCCCAGGCATCATATCATGAGATATTAATGCCTGATGGATTTCGCACGAGCTAATGATGCAATCAAGTGTAGATGTTTTCCCATAACTCTCTCTGGGTTAGCAATGATGTGGTTCACAAGGTTAGCCCCACGGTCGATATCTAGATTTGATGATTTGGCAAAAAAGTTTGTGGAGCAATTCCGAATGCACGCAACTCGCCCCAAGGATGTAATGTCCTTGTCCAGTGTGATACATGATCCAGGAGAATCGTTGATAGATTATTTGGTGAGATTCCATACAGCCGTTACAGAAATGAGTAATTCAAATGACCATGCAATATTAATGGCCGCAATAAGAGGGATTGATCCAGAATCTAATTTTGGCGATTGGTTAGCCGACAAACCACCCTCAATGTTGGAATGCTTTTACACAAAGGCGGCTCAATATTTAAGAAAGGAGGAAGCCAGATCCTTTAGAAAGAAGAATGTTGCAGGATCAAGTGGAGAGGGAGTATACAGTAATATTGTAGCGAAGCAGTCTGATGAAAGCTCTAGAAAAGTTCAAGTGAATGTCTAGAACAAACCCAAGCAACAAAAGAAAGGCAGAGATAAGAGCCGAGAATGAAAGAGGGATTTTAGAAGAGGAAAGCCTAGGATTCCGATGTAAAATACTTATATGCCACTGCATACGTCCCTAGAGAATGTCTATTTGTCTACCTACAATATTATGCAGTACAGGAAGTCGCCTCCAAAAAAAATCAACAGAGAAGCAGAAATAAACTGGGAAATATTGTCGGTTTCATGAATGTTATGGGCATAACACCAATGAATGCAAGCATTTCCAGGATATTATTGAAAAGCTGATTCGAGAAATGAAGTTACATCAGTTTATAAAAAACCCACCGGGTGGCGGGCAGTGGAAATCTGACCCTAACCAAGGATAAGCACCGTACAAGGCTGAGAAACCTGCATGGACCGGTGGAAGATTAGTGATCAATACAATAGTCAGAGTACTGCATCTGGCTGATAAAAGTTGGCATTAGATGGAGCGCTATGCTAGCGTGATTAAGCATGTGGACTTTCAATGCTGTTCAAACACGGAGGATGGAGCTCCAGCAAAATAGAAACATACAATAGTAGATGATATCGTGTTTAGAAATAGAGATGCAGACAAGGTTGAGGCTCCAACGATCGACCTAATGGTCATTTCGGCCATGATTGGCCCCACTTTTGTGAGAAGGATAGTTCTTGACTGTGGAAGTTCTGTAAACATAATTTTCACGAAAGCTTATGATCATATAAGGATAGAAGAAAAGGATTTGAAACCATCTAAAGCCTGCATTCATGGCTTTAACGCTGCTGCAACTGAAGCTGTTAGTTATGTTGAATTACCTGTAGAGTTGGGAGAAGGTGACCGTAGGAGAGTCCCAATTTTTCCTATTGTTGTTTTGGATGTTGACTCTCCATACAATGCTTTTTTGGGCTGACTTGCCCTAGTTGAGTTTCGGGCAGCTCTTACCCCATGGTGTTTGACTTTGCAGTTCCCAACAAATAATGGAGTTGGAGTTGTTCACGGTGATCATGCGACTGGACGTGCTTATTATGTAGCTGAGTTGAGGGATGCTAAATGGAGGGAGAAAGGTAAAGGTGTGGACAAGCCAGTCCGCATCCAAGCCATTGAAGATTGACAACTGGTGCCTGAGCCTTGGCTTATGTGCCACAGTCGGTTCTATAGAGATATAGATTTGAGAGATGATGGAAAGGAGCCCAAAGAGACCAAGGCTACACCAGTTAAGCTGACGATTGACATTACAGTTATCCATGACGACCCATCACGGGTCCTAAAGATCATATCACAGCTCAGCCCCCTGATGATGAAAGAACTTACTAGATTTTTCCGAGCGAATCTTAATGTGTTAGCTTGGACTCACTTAGACATGTGTAGGATTTTGCCTGCCATTGCGAGCCATGCATTGAATATCGACCCGAGATATGTCCTAGTGAAACAAAAAAGACACGGTATGGATCCGGAGAGATCCGCCGCTCCTAAAGAGGAGGAAGATAGACTCAAAGACAATGGGTTGATTCGCGATGCCCTCTACCCTAAATGGGTATCTAATCCTGTACTTGTGAGAAAGATAAACATGAAATGGAGAACATGCGTTGATTACTCAAACTTGAACAAGGTATGCCCAAAAGACAGTTTTCCTCTTCTAAGGATTAACCAACTAGTAGACTCGACCGCTGGACACGAATTGTTATCTTTCATGGGTGCATACTCAGAATATAACCAAATCTCGATGCACATTCCCGATCAAGAGCACACCAGCTTCATTACCGATGTTGGTTTATATTGCTAAGTGGTGATGCCATTTGGATTAAAAAACGCAGGAACGACCTATCAGGGCCTAGTTAACAGAGTGTTTAAAGATTAGATCGGGAAAACGATGGAGGTGTATATGGATGATATGCTCATGAAGTCACGACAGTCTAGTGACCACATTAAAGACTTGGCAGAAATGTTCGACATTGAAGATTAATCCTCTGAAATGTTCCTTTGGCGCTGCATCAGAAAAATTCTAAGGTTTCATTGTTAATGCCCGCGAAATCGAAGTTAATCCCGAGAAGATCTAAGCTGTTCGCAATATCCAAGCGCTAAAGACTATCAAACAAGTATAGAGCCTGAATGGGAAGGTCGCTGTCTTAGGCCCATTCACTTCCAGATGCATTCCTTTCTTTGACTTGATTAGGAGGGGTAAAAGGAATTTTGAATGGACACAGGATTGTAAAGACACATTTCAAGCTTTGTTGAACCACTTGGAGAGACCTCCCATCATATAAAAGCCAGTAGGGCAGGAAGATTTATATGTCTACTTAGCTATGTCGGTACACACAATAAGTGCCATGTTGCTTGAGAAGAGAATTGAATTTAGAGACCGGTCGATTATATACGCAAGCGATTGACAGGGGCTGAAAGGAACTATCCCAAGATAGAGAAACTAGCATACTACTTGTTGATTGCATCACAAAAACTTCACCCTACTTTCAGGCACACCCTACTAATGTTTACATCGACCAACCGTTGCGACCAGTCTTGCAGCGACCTGAGACGTCTGGATGGTTACTTAAGTGGAATATTGAACTTAGCCAATTCGATATCACTTATCTTCCTCGGAGGAATATCTAGGGTCAGGCACTAGCAAAATTTACTGCACATGATGGTTTCTTGGAGAGCAGTGAAATCCTTACCATACAGTGGAAGTTGTATATAGATGGAACATCCAACGATCATTGTTCTGGAGCTGGGATTGTGCATGTAACTTTCGAAGATTGGTCAATCTGCTATGCTTTAAAGCTTGATTTCCTTGCAAAAACATCGAAGTCGAGTACGAGGCTCTAATTGCTGGACTTAAGCTCGCTAGAGAACTGAGAATAAAATCTCTTGAAATTTTTAGCGACTCACAATTGGTAATATACCAAATTAGGGGAAAGCTAAAGGACAATGGCTTGCTCCATACCTTACCAAAGTCCCGGAGTTGTTGACTAACTATGAGTATTATGACATTACGCACATTTCAAAGGACCAGAACAGAGAGGCTGATTTATTAGCAAAGTTTTATAGCATCGGGGATGCACAATAGATGAGCTTGGTTCCAGTCGAGATATTAAATACCCCGAGTATAAACCTGATGGAAATTGACCAAGTACTAGAGACGGAGCCTGAGAAGGAATCGTGGATGACTCCATTTAAAGATTATATGCTATAGGGAGTTCTTCCCAAATGAAGGAACGAATAGCGACAAATCCTTCACAAGGCTTCATGGTATATTATACAAAAAGGAGTTATGCATAGAAAGGGTTTTTCCATTCCCCTTCTCCGGTGTATCGCTCATGATGAAATAAAACGAGTCCTAAAGGAAGTTCATGAAGGGGAATGTGGCGATCACACTGGGGGGTAAACCCTAGCAAAGAAAATACTCCGCTATGGGTATTATTGACTGACCATTAATCGAAATGCTGCCGATTATGTAAGGCAATGCGGCAAGTGCTAGATATATGCAAAAGTTCCAAGAGCTTCACCGACAGAAATTACACAAATGGTTAGCCCATGGCCATTTGCCATGTGGGGTATAGATATTATCGGTTCCTTACTGATCTCTAAAGGTGGTGCAAAGTAAGCTATTGTTGCAGTTGATTAATTCACCAAATGGGCCGAAGTGGAACCCTTGGCCACGATCACAACTAAGAAAGTAATCAACTTTATTGTCTGAAACATCATCTGTCATTTTGGTCTTCCACGAACTATTGTAACAGACAATGGGACTCAATTCGATAGTACCGAATTTAAAGATTTCTGCCGTCGGTATCGTATTGAAAAGAGGTTCGCGACAGTTGCTCACCCTCGAGCGAATGGATAAGTTGAGGCTATGAACAAAATTATAAAATCCATTTTGAAAAAGCATTTGGAAAGGGCTAGAGGCAAGTTGGTGGATGAACTCCCAGCAGCACTATGGGCTTACAGAACCACCCACATGTCCGCGACTGGCCATACTCCATTCGCCCTTGCTTATGGCTCCAAGGACGTTATTCCTGTTGAGCTCAAAGTTCCTTCTCATCAACTAACTTATTACGATCCCGGAAAAATTAAAAATCTCCTTTTGGAATCTCTAGACTTGTTAGATGAGAAGCATAAGGAAGCTGATTTGTGGGCAGCTGCACATCGACACCGAATCACCCGATACTACAACAGTAAAAGTCCGACCTAGAACCTTTGAATTCGGCGATCTTGTTTCAAAATGGATTTTTCCTATCCCTTCGCATATGAATCCAACTTGGTAAGGACCGTGTGTCATTGAGCAGAGGCGTGGAGAGGGAACTTTCAAGCTAGTGACTGTTAATGGTGTCACATTTCCAAGGGCATGGAATAGTGAGCATTTACGACGCTATTTCACTTAGTTTTCCTTTTCATTCAGTTGTATTTAATTTTATGATTTGCTTTAGCATTTGGTTTTTCAAATATTTAATAAGAAAAATTATGTCATTCCTTTCCATTCATCAATAGAACTTTGAATTTTCCATCATATCTGTGACCTGCCATTGCTGTACATGTTAGTTGTGATATACGATCGACTAAATCCCACTGTTTGATGGGACCGACATAATTCGAGAGTGATTGAGATTTTACCAGTCACTCGATGAGTCAAACCCCATATTTTAGGGCAGAACAACTAACCAAAGAAAACTGAACTCAACAGTTTTTCGAGTAACTCACATCTCCAGAGTGCGGATATGAGTATATATGCTAAGTGGGCATGACTAATCACCTATGAAATAACTCATGTCCCCAGAGTGCAGATATGAGTACATATGCAAGAAGGGTGTGATTCGACCGCCCATTGACTAACTCTTATCCCCAGAGTGTGGATATGAGTATAAATAAAATGATGAGTGTGGTTTGACCACTCACTATTCCATAAACTCCGGCCTGAAACAGTTAGGAGTATAAAATTCATTAAGGATGGAGTTCGACTATTCACCATCTAATTCTGCTAACCTGAGACTGGGGGTAGGAGTATAATTACTAAAACCATTGAATTCGATGGCGTAACACTAAGGCTCAAGCCCAGTGTTTGATGAGACTCGAGGCCATGACCTCAGGGAGGCCTTGGGATGGATAAGTCAGATTAATATCCGACCCAACGCTCAATGAATCACAAAACAAGTGTATACAAGAATTCTACACAAAAATAAAAAGAAATCTTATTCACACTAAACTTGATGTTCAATACAAGTTTATCCAAAATGAGAAGTAAAAGTGGGGGTCATACCCAAACAAACATGACCAACAAAAAGAAAAAGTAGCCATCCAAGCTATTTACACATCACACTAACCCAATGATTATTTCTGGGATTTCCTATCTTTCTTTTGTATCTTGGGAGTGACTCTATCCGAACTGCCACTCGATCCTCTCTTTGACCCTTTTTCAGCCTCGGTTTCTCTTCGTGGAAAAATCTTCAGTTATGTGGATCGAGGTGGCATCATCTTTAGAAGCAGGAGGGATCGAGGCAGTCTCAACACTAGAAGCAGGGGGGACCTCATCTCGGGGAATTATCCCGCCAGGAGGGGTCATCTGTAGCAGGATAGGAATCGGCTCATTGAAATCCATATCAACAGGCTCAGTTTTTGCCTTCTTTTTCAACAACTCTTCCTTCTCAATGCGCTCTTTCATGCTAAGCTCATCAGTAGGGTTGGAAGAGCCCATGATTACAACATCCTCATCAAAGGGAATTTCACGGTGTGGATCGCCTCCTTCCTTGAACAATACCTCCATGAATTGATCATCAGTAATGAAGGTTTCTTCTTGAGCACCCTGAGCAGCGGCCGAAGTTGTAACTTTAATGGATTCTGTCAAGGCCACTTGTGATCCCAATTGAGGCTCTTGTGAGGGAGGAGGAACGACACCTGATAAATTTAAAGCTGAGAAAAAATAGGTGAAAAGATTAGAAATATCAACTGATAACACCCTAACTTTTTAAAAGACGGAAGATGTCGGCGAAATACCTTCCTCGGTATGGCTCCCAAGTTGATCCGAAATATCCTCGGAACTGCGTTCAGGAATTGGAGAAAGCCGAGGCTAGTTTGGATCATACCCGAGGACGGTTGAAGAATCTGCTGTGGAGCTAGGGATAGCCTGGGATGCTAGGGGCAATTCAGTTGCAACATCGGGTTGTGTCGACCCGGATCCTTCACCCACTTCATGTGAAGAGGCATCAACAGATTATTTCTGAAGTGTAAGCTGGATATCATGTA
Source organism: Allium fistulosum (assembly GCA_030737815.1). Lineage (NCBI taxonomy): Eukaryota > Viridiplantae > Streptophyta > Magnoliopsida > Asparagales > Amaryllidaceae > Allium > Allium fistulosum. Next base: position 1,494,966,980 of record CM060901.1, read on the forward strand.
ATGTTTTAGGTTCATTGCCCAACAGCATTTCACCTTCAAGTCTGGAAAGGTCGATTTCTTCGGTATTAAGGTCTTTTTTCTTCTGCAACAAGAAATTCCCACCTGGGCCAGAGCTGGTAGGGATAATCATCACCAAGCCATGTTAAATTTCTATGCTCGAGAATGTTGGCATTGTAAAGAATAAGAAGTGGGTCGAGCTCGTTCATTATCTCCTCCCTAACCTTATCCTTGGTAGCTTCTACTTCGCGCTGAATTAGTTCATCAACGTCTTTGGCCCTTTCAAAGGCCATATCTCTCTCAATTCTAACATTCAGCAGCTCGTCACAAGCATCTTGAGCAATTTTATGAGCATCATCTTTCTCCTTGTTTGCATACTGAAGCTTGGCCTTAAGTTCCGCTATATCCTTTAAGGCTGTAGATTCATTACTTCGAGCTGTATCTCTCCGGAGTGCTATTTCTTGATTTCGATGATGTAACACCTAGACCATATCAAGATGACTGGATTTCATCTCCTCCTCCATGGATTTGACAGCAGCATTAGCATTTCCCTCGGTCTTGGCTATGGAAGTCCTAGAAGCCTCTAACTTGTATGTCAAAGTATCGATAATTCTTTTATTTTGAGTTTCTTGGCATTTTAAATTTTCAATTTCCACCGCACGCTCGAAAGATACTTTCAACGTCTTCTCTGCTGCCTTCATCCATTCACGGTACTGCTTGTGGATATTAGTGACGCAGTCAATAGTCATTTTTTGAACATGGTCTGGGACTCTCTTCAAGTTAGGAGGGAAAGTGAACCCTTCATAGAATAGTTTTGGAAAGTCTTCTTGAAGTTTTGCCATGCGAGCAGCTGGATCGATCATAGGATCTTCAGTAGCGATTTTGACTTCAGCACTTTCTTTGCCGGGCCTATGAGCAGCAACATGTTCGCTATGGCGGCGACGATCACTGGACCGCTCAGAGTGAGAAGGAACTACAGGCTGTGGAGGAACTAAAACGGGAGGGGAACCATGAGAGGGATCAATAGGTGGATCTCGACGATCAGTTGGCATATCGGAACCCTTTGGAGGAGGGGATCTAGACCTTGATCGATGCTTATCTTGAGGTGGCTTATCCCTATCACCCCTATCTTGATGACCATGGTCCCGACTGGAGCGATAATTGGAATCATAATACTCTCGACTACCACCTTGACGGCAAGAGCTAGAGCGTGAACCAGAGGATTGGTGGTGTATATCCCGGATGGAATCAAACATGTTCCATTTCTTCACCATCGTTTCTGCAAAGGAAAACAGAAATTAATAAACATTAAGCATTAAAAGGCACAAGCTGAGCATAATGCAATGTTGAGGGGTGCAAGTGTGTGCAAGTGTCCTTGTGTTACCTCTCAACAAATCAGTGCAAAAGCTTTGCTCATTTGAGTAACTTCTACTTTAGAAGTTGGAATTTCAGTGCCAGTTCTAGTGGGAGATTCCGACCCATCGATACTCACAACAGTGAAGTGGAAAGTGTCAAGGTCATGCAGTATTGGCAGACTAGACAAAGAGTCAAGGGCAGACTTGAACACTCCGATAGTTGAGAAGAGGATTCATCTTGAATAATCTTAGAAACCATCGACGACTTGAGTTGATCAGAAAGACGACTTTTGGGAAATCTATAAAAAAATGTTTTCTTTTTTCTTCTATGGGAACCGAAGGCTGCGTGGATCTGACCTTGACTCCAAGACCAGATTCTTCATCATTGTGACCGAGCACATCGCCTTTATCTCCTTCAACATCAATACTAGTGAATTTCTAAGCCCCAGGCTGGGGGCACGACATGATCGATTCGATTTCCCCTTTGACTGACTATAGCCCATGGTCTTACCCCTACAGTTTGAGCAACTTTTGTTAGCCCTATGCTAAGGCCCTATCTATCAAACAAAAAGTAACAAGGCGTTCGTCCATAAGATGATATTCGATGCTCCTATCTTCAAACAGTGCATTTTTGAGAGTCGTGACTGCCTCCTCATAAAGATTACCACTGGACCGAGTAACGGTGCATGTAAAAGGAATTACTAAGTCTAGAATACGACCTGAATATCAGTTTTCCACGCTAATGTAAAGATGGTGGATAACACTTACGTCTTTCTAGCCATTGCCAAGCGAAACTGGGCGGACATCGGATAAAGAACCACTCGCTTTTAAAGGCGATTAATTTATTCCATGTGCAAGTTAGAATCTGACACTTCTTCTCCGACTCAAGAAATGTATATGAAAGAATGCCAGTCCATCGCTTGAAAAAAGAATATGAACCAAATATCATCGATGGTTGGAGGAGGATGCAAGAACTCCATAAAGATCATATAAGTACAATTGAGAAGAGCATAGCCGTTCGGATGAAACAGCACTGGAGCTATCCTCAAATAATGGAGAATTTCTCGGATGTATGAGTTAAATGGTGAGATGCATCTGACCCAACACATGAACTTGTTGCACACGTATATCCTTCTGGGGTCTATGAGCCCTATCATTGGACGATGGAACCAATACATCGTCAAAGGGAATTCCATGCCTTACGTAGATTGGATGAAGAGCATCTTCCTTAATTCTAGAGGCTACGGAATTAGCAGGGTTCTCCAGAATAACCGCATCCTCTAGAGTATCAGGAGCAGGATCAACAACTTTTGGTAGAAGAATGGGAACTACATCAGAAAAATCAAATTGTGAGCCTGAGCATTTCGATTATTCTGAATGATGACTAGAGGATGGACTATCAGACTCAGTTGCAGAACTTGATTCCACGTTAGGATTATCCTTTTGAGAAGATGATCTAGCTGGCATAGCTACAAGATGCCAAAAACGTCTAGAACCCATTGTTATTACTCAGTAAAAATCAGGATTATGTAAAGTAACCTGTACCCTCCAGTGCATAGTGAGTGCTAGTGTGGTGAGGTGAAGTGCTATACAATACAGTAGTAAGTTGTGCGAAATGAAATTAAAATCGGAAAAAATGACAAGACTTCGAGGTTCGACCGAAGAGACCGTCATTCCTGACCATCTCAACCATTTCTTTGTGTCATTAGGGAATGATGCAGTTTGACATTCACAATCGATTGTCAGTAAGTGAAGATCCAATTTTTATATTCAAGTCACTGATGAGCTCCAAGAGAATAGTCGAAGGCATTAGTTTATGTCAAAGTTCAAATTTACCGAATATGCAATTCAAGTCCTATACAAGTCATATGAGTTCAGTTGAATGTACAAGACTGAAGCTCATCGTTGGATTCAAAGTTAGTTAATAAAGTTTCACTTTTAAGGTTCATGTGCAGACAATCGATCATTCATTTTAGCATCACCAATCGTTCCCCATGCCTCACTACCGATCGTTCGAGCCTTGCCCCAACCGATCGCTCCTAGGCCCAGTCCTACCATTCGTTTCTGATCGATTCATTCCCACAGATCATTCTAATTTGGCCTTCTAAACCGATTATTATCTTTACTATATTCATAAGATCGTTCTGCCAAACGATCCATTCGCTCAAAAATTCACTAAGTCCAAGGATCTACCGATCGTCGAAGAACTATCGTCATGCGTCGATCTGCATTTCCCACACTCAACAACTCTATCTTCCCCAATTCCTATCCTCTCCAACTTGATTTAGATCGAACAATTCAACCAACTAAACTAACCAACTAAGGCAAGATTTAAGGTACTTGAAGTCTTATCCTTGGATCAAAAAGCGGGTTCAAATCATACTACCTAAGTGTGAGATCTGAGGAAAAAAGGGAAACTCGAACTCGATTCAAAGCGAGATCTGAAGCAACAACAATGGAAAGGAGAAGAGGATGATTGACTAAAGCTTGAATGGAGAAAAGATGTTTCTTAGTTGGAGGGTTCCGATCATTGTTTGGAGTGACAGAAGAAATGAGGGAGAATGATTCGTCCGTTTTCTCTGGTTGAGAGCTTGAATTATACGAAAGTATGAAGTGAAGATGGAAGTTGCTAAGTAAAATGCATTTATATGGATGGATAGGCCGATCCTTCATAGCCTAGAAATTGCACCGATCGTTCTAAAATGATCCAAAGTTCTGCAAGCCCCGAAACGATCGGGCAAGATTATAAAGAACGGTTAAGTATGAAAGCTTTTACTGGAAGAAGCATATGTCGATCGTTCGACCCTTGAAAAATGCCGATCGTTCGAGTTTGAATCCTTACCGATCATTCCATCACCTAGAATGATCCGAAGCTCCTTCATATGAAATAATGATAGGTAATGATCATTAAAAAATACATATATATAAAGTGGCAACGATCGTATAAATACGATCGTAGATAGATGGGTACGAAAATCCATTCAAAAATAACGATCGACCTTGGTCATTAGTTTTTTACAAAAAAACGATTGTACAAAGGCAATCTAAATTTCCATTTAGTGAATAACGATCAGCTGTGGATGTTCGCATAAGACAAGGAATAACTTTGAAACTTGACAATGTCCCGTGGACGTGCAATCGTGATCGGGGGTCAAGTATGGACTCATATACGAACCAATATACGTTCTAAAGTTTAATTTTTTGAAATTGATAGAAATTGAATTCGCACCTGAAATCAGCCAAAGGAAGATCAAAAATCAAATTATTGTGGCCTGATAATCACCAGAAAAACAACAAGATGATCATCGATAAGCCATGATCTACTATTTATACTATTTGGAATCGACCAATGGACATAAGGAATGAAATGAGACACGACCCTTAACAAGAAAGCGACTCAACAAAAGGATACGATCATTCAACGAACTAAATGGAATCCTTCTTCGACGATTGAAGTTTGCAACTTTTCAAAGCACTCATGTTCGAACAACACTTGCTTTGGCAGGGGCAAATGTTATCCCTTCTTTTGGCAAGGCTTTGATATCATCAACTTGGTTAGAAATGGATAGTTACCAGCCTTAAGAATCAGTTGTATGCGATACTATGGACGATGGTCGAGCAAATCAGGACCGGGACCGAATCGAGGTGCAATCAGTATGGAGTGACAGGCATAGCCTAGTGGAGCTATATTCCAAATTTCAAGTCGATCGGAGTTCACATGCTAGAGTTATGGACGAAGCAAGGATTTAAATGGATTGATTAGGAATGATCCATAAAACAACTCAAATTAGCGAAGATCGATCGATATATCAAAATCCACAGGGCCAATTTGCTTAAAACTTTCAGAGCATCAGTATATTATCGAGTGGAGCCTACAGAAACGATCGCAAGTCAAAACTTTAAGGTTCAAGAAATGCCGAACCTTTTATGCCGATCCTTCATAACGATCAGTGTAGCTCAGTGAACGATCCAAATGCAATAAAGATTGATCCATATCTCACAATCTACAACTCAGAATGACTTCATATTTTAGGAGCAAGGCATAGAGGCATGTGGGACCCACCACAAAGGATTGAATGCCAATTAGAGACAAAAGCAACGACCGGTATAATTTATACCGATCGTTCTAAAACAATAAGTAATGTTCACCGATCATTATGGTGGGCCCCTATAGACCTGGAGATCCTTCTACCGAAATATTAGCTAAATATCTCATCATCTCACCCTATAAATATAGGCCTATGGGTTCATCTTCAGGATCTTTACGCTGCTTGTTACTCGAGACTCCATTGTAGTCAAGTGTTAGCTTTGTTCTACTATTGTAATCAAATTCATAAGAGAGTAATAAAAGATAGTCTTCAAAGTGGATGTAGGCATACAACGCCGAACCATTATAAACCTTTGTATCTTTGATTACTGCTTATTCTCTATTGCTTACTTGTTCATCTACTCAGTTTAAATTTTCTTTTCTTCATTTACTTCTCTACAAAAACTATTCTTGGGTGTTTATAAATATTTTTGGTGCAAACAATATATATATATATCTGATAAAAAAATCATTAATTATAATCATATAAAATCATACCTTAATTCCAAATCCTTGAAGTACACTTTGGAAAGATACACACTCCCTTTGAAACTCTTTTCGATTCAACAGATTGCTAACCGTCGACCTTCAGTTATTGGATAGTGAGCAGATCTAATTTGATTTGAGCTTATAGTAATGGAGGGATAAAAGTATATTTTCAGCCAGCAAGTACGAAAAGAGTATGAAGCAAAAAGGATCCAATCTAATTAGGGTTACGAAACCTTAAATGGTGGATAGAAAGGATAGAAAAGTGGATCTAATCTCATAATCATTCTCCTTCAATTCGAGCGATCCAAAATCAAGCCCGTTTCTACTATGATCGAGCCGCCTATACCCATGTGTGCTGCCGAAAATAACAAGCCCTTTGATGCGTCTTAAACCCATTTAAGCATATATAAAATATTACACAATTAAATCCAATTTAATCGCTTATCGATATCATATATCGCTTGACATATTTATAACTATTATAAATATATTTTATGATGTTTATTTCTCAAATCATTTATAATTAATATTTCATAAATATTAATTAATTTTATTAATTTATAACAATTATAAACTAATTAAATTGTTTGGTCAAAGGAGTATTCATCGTTTCAGTTCCGTTACTCGTCAGGTGTAAATTTGGTCAGCGATTAATATCAAATTATTCGAATATTAACATTCACACGTCACTTAGTAGGTGGTGTGACATTTTGGCTAAATGTATCGCTTACTTGGTTTCAATAAAATCCAATTTCAATTTATTAAGTGTTACCCGAGTGTGACTTTTATTTACACTAATTCTCTTCGTCAATACTATATCACTTTGGACTTATATAATTTGGTAATGGTCAAAATTCCAATTTCATCCATATTTAACTCTATAGTCCAAACACAAATCCTTGGTTCAATAATAACAATTATTATTAACTGAAATGCTCTGGCCACATACTTTGACTTTAATTTGACCATGATACTAACCCAATATAATTGAGGAGACGAATCCACCCTTGAATAGTGTTTCACTTCCTGTAATTCCACTCAACCCAACTATAGTCATTCGATGGACGCAATGCCCTGATTTAACTATAATCAAGGTGGAGCTTTCATATTGAAGGTTGATAGTATTCTTAAGTCAAGAGAACTATGTAAATCAATCACATCGATATTTTCTGTTTGACCTTAGTTATATTAACCAACAGAAATTTATCAAGTGAGTCGTTCCATAGTTATCCAATAACTATCAGTACGTAACCTCTTGGTGCCTCCAGCAATCATGAGTAATACAATGCCTATTATATGAAGAGCGTTATGAACTCTAGTCTCAATGGGTACTTTGATATCTAGTCTCGATGCATCTTGACTAGGAGCATTTAAAATTGAACATTTATTTTTATTATGATAAATTACTCATGGTTACAACACTTTGTAACTACTGTCACAAAACATACATTTATCGTTTTTCTATTAAATATCTTTTAATTAAATTAATTAATTAATATAACACATTATATCAAGTATATTATAGAAAGAAAACACCTTTATTTTGAACAAGATTGGTCAATAAGTTATATATATGTAACAAATTACATAACTGCACCTAGGACATACCCCTAACTCTATCAATCTCCCACTTGCACATGGGGTTAATTATGAATCTTATTCTAACTTCTCCAATCGATTTTCTCAAAACCAATCGAGTCAGTCCCTTAATGAACGTGTAACGGCCCAGAATTTCACCGTTTTGATTTGGGAATATTTAATTAATTTTAGATATTCAAATAATGTTTTTTATAATTAAAATAAAACTCTTTTAAAATAATAAATAATGATGGTGAAATAGTTTTTCAAATTTTCTTACAAAAATATATAGTTCAAAGAAAAATCGGAAATGTGCCCAGAATTCGTTTTCCGAATTTTCGTCTTTTCATTGACTGAAAGTTGTCGAAAAAATTGTGAACTATTTAATATAAATATTTACATTCATTTAAAAATGAGATCGTATATATATATATATATATATATATATGTATTTATACTTAAGTATGTAAGGCTTAACATAAAATTTAAAAGAAGTAAACTATGTATTTATACTTAAGTATGTATGGTATATACATATGTATTTATAATTAATATTTCATAAATATTAATTAATTTAATTATTTATAACAATTATAAACTAATTAAATCATTTTATCAAAGGAGAATTCATCGTTTTGGTTGTGTGACTCGTCGAGTGTAAATTTGGTCAGCGATTAATATCGAACAATTCGAATATTAACGTTCACACGTCACTTAGCAGGTAGTGTGACATTTTGCCAAATTTATCGCTTATTTGGTTTCAGTAAAGTCCAATTTCAATTTCATTTTATCAAAAGAGTACTGTTGTTATCCCGCCTTTTGGTTAGGCCGGGATATCATGGATTCGGCTAAAGTGGATGGATTGGAAATCGGTTACAGTTGAAATTATGGACGATGGTTGAATGGATTCGGATGGACAATGCTTAGAAAATGCCTAAGAATCCAATCAAGGTGTAATCGGTATGAAGTGACAAGGAAGGTCCGATGAGGCCACATTTCAAATTTCAAGCCAATCGAAGTTCGCATGCTCGAGTTATGGACAATCGAAGAATTTATATGGATCAATGTAGAACGATCCATAAAATAACATAAATCGACGAATAATTGATCAATATCTCAAAATCCCCAAGACCAATTCACTTGAAACTTTCAGAGCATCAATAAATTGAAGAGTGGAGCCTACAGAAATGATCGCATGTCACAAAGTGGAGATTTGAAGATGGCCGATCGTTATTGTCCGATCGTTTTGGCCAATTCATCAAAACGATTGGCGTAGTTCAATGCACATTCCAAATTCGACAACGATCGATCCATATCTCCCAATTTACAACGTAGAATGATTCCATATTTAAGGAGCAATGTCAAGAGGCATGTGGGACCTCCCAGAAACGATCGCACTTGAATTGGATGTAAGAAAAACGGTCGGTAAACATTTGGCCCATCATTATTGATTGTCAAGTTAAGGCAACCGATCATTATGGTGGGCCTCTATGGACCTAGAGAGCTTTCTGCCGAAATCTTAGCAAAATATCTCATCATCTCTTCCTATAAATACAGGCCCCTTGGTTCATTTTGAGGATCTTTACGCTGCTGATTAGAGGAAACTTCATTGTAATCTAGTGCTACCTTTATTTCTCTATTGTAATCGGATTCATAAGTGATTAATAAAGGTAAAAACTTCAAAGTGGACGTAGGCATACAACGCCGAACCACTATAATTCTCTGTGTTTCTGATTATTGCTTTTGATTTTTTTTACCTTAACACTTTCCTCGGTTTAATTTAATCTTCTTCACTTACTTCTCTACTAAATCTATTCTTGGGTGTTTGTAACCAATTTTGGCGCAAACATTTTGGTGCTTTCACTAAGAAAGCTATCCTCCATGAATTTGGAGTTCAGATTTGGAATCAACTGGAGAACTTGGAATTAGAGTAATGGTGAAACCATCAACAAGGAGACAGAGAGCGGGTAGGAGCCATCATGAAGGGAGTCGGGAGGCTTCCTCAGGAGCTAATCAAACCTCAATCTTCATTACCAGAGACGAGATGGAAATGATGATGGACGCTATGCAAGAAAGGATGCTAAAGAGATAAGAGGAGATAATGCAAAACCTACTCCGACAGATAGGACAAACTGGAGCACAAAACCAAGAAATGGCGTAGTAGGAAACGCTGGAAATATGGATCACGGAGTTGGAGCAGCGGAAGCTGAGGAAATCCAGAATCAGGATCAAGGAAATGAAGTTAATAGGATGTGTTATCCCGCCTTTTGGCAAGGCCGTGACACCAAGGAATTGACTGGTAACCAATGACGGCCCGTCCTACATATCAGTTATACATAGGCTCACTATGGATATCGACGAATTTTGTTCGAGTACGGATCGAGCTAAAATTGATATGACATGACAACCTAAGCTATGAGAGTCAACGTTCCAAATCTCAAGTCAATCCGAGTTCGTATGCTCAAGTTGTGAACAATACAAAATTGGTTAAGAACAGCCTTCTTCGACTCGCTCCGCTCACAACCATCCGAAGACAACTTCGAATCACTCAGATTCGACTCGCTTCGCAACCACTAGAAGCGCACCTTCGACTCGCTTCGCAGCCATAAGAAGCGACACCTTTGACTCACTTCGCAGCCATCAGAAGTGACACCTTCGACTCACTTCGCAACCATCAGAAGTGGCTACTTCGACTCGCTCCACTTCGTGTCCATCACTGAGCCTTTGTTCGAATCCCTCAGGACGCCTCACTTCGACTCGCTCAAACCAGTGCACGCTTCGACTCGCTCAATCTGGGCGCACTTCGACTCGCTCAATCGATGTACATTTAGATTCGCTCGAGACAACATCAAAGGCAGAGTGATCCAAAGACTCAAGCGCCACGTCACCGAGTCGAGCGGAAGCGAGTCAAAACGAGAGCGAGTCGAACCAAACAGCCACCGAGAATTCCATTTCGTATCGATCATATCTCCTAATCTACAAGTCCAAATGCTATGAAATTTTCATAGAAGACTACGTACATGCTTAAGAATGTCCATGCCAAATTTCAACTCCATTGGATGAAATCTTGATCGATACGAAATCTGTTCGTATCGATCACGGATCAGACAAAAACTTCACGGGCTTGGGCGTGCGGGCCTGGTCACGTGCCAGAGAGGGTCTCCCGAGATCTGAGCGAAATACCAGCCTCCTACACCTATAAATAGACCCCCAATGCCAACAAAAAAGGGGTTCTTCTCCTTCTTTGAGATCTCCAACGCTCGGACTCCGCCAGATCTAGATCTGAACTCCATTGCTGCTGCTACCAACGAATTTCACTGCTGCAAATCATTGTTATTCGCTGTAATTTGCTGAAATCAATTGTAAACATCAAAGAAAGATCAATAAAGCAAATTACTTCATAGTGGACGTAGGCAATACGCCGAACCACTCTAAATTCTTGTGTCTCCTTATTTTTTTCTTAGTTTCATATCTGAGATTTGGAGTTTTTGTTAGATAAATCCTCCTTTTACATTTATTTTCTTCACTTTATCTTTTCAAAGACTTCCGAAGAGTGTTGTGCCCAATTTTGGTACAAACAGGATGTAGGATGGATTGGAACATCCAGGAGCGGCCCTTGACCAACCGAATGATCGGGGCCGATCGTTCCAGAACTATTGGTGCCGATCAATCCATACTTGGAGGCATGCCCTCGGATCATGCTATATCGATCCTAGACAAGATACTAGGCAGTGCTGTGCAGTCTGGCATTGATCGAAATGTGGATGCTCATCCAGAAGAGCAGATTTCAGGATTCCACCATGGACTTGGGGGGAAGGTTGCAGACAATGATCGAAGACTACCACTAGATGACTACGGCAGGTTGGTTGAAATGATCAGAAGGGCTATGAGAGGAGGATTGGTAAATAGGGATCCAGAAGATGTAAATAGGAGCCCATTTGCTCCTAATATCAGGCAAGCTTGGAATCCACCGGAGTTCAAACTACCAACGCTTGTGCCATATGATGAAAAAATAGATCCCGTTGTTCATCTGACAAGATACATGAGACACATGGAAGTACTGAGGGCATCAGAGGAAGTTATGGCACGGTGCTTCCCCTTGTATTTAACGGATTTTGGTGCACTATGGTTCAGACAGTTCAAAAGCAGCTCTATTAGCACATGGATGGAACTGATCAAAAGATTTATGAAGCAGTTTAGGGTTCATATCTCGAGACCAAAAAACGTGATGAGTTTGGCAAAACTGAAACAGCGGACCGGAGAGTCCCTGAAGAGTTTTCAAACATAGTTTAAGACCACGGCGGTATCGTTCCATCCATGGTTTTGATGGCAGCTGTACCTAGAATTGCTGATGGCATGGAGTTCAATGATTCACTGGCGTGGGATCTACCTATGGATCTCAGGGAGTTTTATCATGAAGCAGAAAGGTTCCTACGGTAGGAGGACGCATGGGCAAACAAACCAGAGGTGAATGCTGTGCAAAGTGGAAGATCATCAGGAGATGTAAACAAGAATGATAAAGGCAAACAGAAAATGAATGATGGCATTAATGTGTCGAAGAGGCAATGGAGAGAATCAAAATTCTCTTCTTATGTGGATTTGACCATATCTCTGGAAAGGATTTATTTAGATACTCGAGGATGCCTTCAGTATTGAAGGCAGGCAAGGAGGGAACCCTCTAAACACGAGCGGGCATCAGGAAAGCATTGCCTATTCCATGAGCTAGATGGGCACAATACAAATGACAACAGGCATTTAAAGGATACAGTTGAGGAACATGTGAGGAGGTGTTTGTTACAACAATACGCGAGGACACGGGCCGTGGAGGTGGAACAGGAGCAGCCACCGTCCACCTTAAATGAAAATGGCATTGGATCAAGGCATCATCGTCAACTTGTCATCAATTGATTGGGATGGCATGGAGTAATTAATAAACTCCGCAGTAATACGGCTAAGACACTTACACATGTATGAGATTGAGGACGGTCCCTAGGCATGCTCTGAGATGATGATGAACTGTAGTACTCGGGTCGCGGTTGTGGCCCCGACCGGAGAGATGGGGCAATAACCGCAAGTCGCGAGCCCCTTCGTCGGAGAGTGACATGATGGATTTGTACGTCCTCGATGGGAGATCGAGGCCGGAGAAGGATGCACAATGAATTAAGCCCTCGATTGGGGATCGAGACCGGAGAAGGATACCCCACAAGTTATGTCCTCAACTGAGGATCGAGGCTGGAGAAGGATACCCCACAGATTAAGTCCTCGAATTAAGGTCGAGGCCGGAGAAGGATACCCCACGTATTAAGCACTCGACTAGAGATCAAGGCCGGAGAAGGATACCTCATGGATTAAATTCTTGACCGGAGAGTTGAGGCCGGAGAAAAAAAACCAGTGGGTCATGAGATATGGATTATACGTGGTAAGCAGTAGGTCGCTTCGCCGGAGAGCGACATGATCGGCATACTTAGATCGTCGAGTATGGATTATGCTCGACAAGGGTCCGAACAGACCATGAACTTGGATAATGATTCAGAGAGATCACAGATTGGCTTACTGACTTCCAGGATTTTAAACGGCGATGGATTTGGATATGGATCCGGAGCGGTCTCAGATTTGGTTAACAACCCGAAGAGGTCATGGATTCGGATATCAGCTTCGAATAGCAATGAATTTGGCTTTGGATGGATACAGATTTGGATAAAATGATCCGGAGAGATTGCAGATTTGGTTAATGAATTTGGAATGGATTCGGAATTGGATATCGACCCATAACAGTCATGGATTTTGCTAATGATCCAGAGAGATCAAGGAATTGGATTGGCAATGGATTGGATTCTGGATTGGATAATACTGCTATCAGTGGATTATCGACTTTAGATTTTGGATTTATAGCAATTCAAAACATGACTTCCTACCGCAAGGCATGTTTTGGGGGGAAAATGTTATCTCACCTTTTGGTTAGGCTGGGATATCATGGATTCGGCTAAAGTGGATGGATTGGAAATCGGTTACAGTTGGAATTATGGACGATAGTTGAATGGATTCGGATGGACAACGCTCAGAAAATGGCTAAGCACCGAATTAAGGAATAATCAATATGAAGTGACAAGGAAGGCCCGATGAGGCCACATTTCAAATTTCAAGTCAATCGGAGTTCGCATGCTCGAGTTATAGACAAGTGAATAATTTATATGGATCAATCTAGAACGATCCATAAAACAGCATAAATCGATGAAGATCGATCAATATCACAAAATCCACAAGACTAATTCACTTGAAACTTTTAGAGCATCAATAAAATGAAGAGTGGAGCCTACAAAAATGATTGCAGGTCACAAAGTGGAGATCTGAAGATGGACGATCGTTGCTGGACGATCATTTTTGTCGATCCATCAAAATGATCGGTGTAGTTTAATGCACAATCCAAGTTCAACAACGATCGATCCATATCTTCCAATTTATAACTCAAAATGATTCCATATTTTAGGAGCAATGTCAAGCGGCATGTGGGACCCCCCATAAACGATCGCACTTGAATTGGATGTAAGAAAAATGATTGGTGAACATTTGGCCGATCATTTTGATTGTCAAGGTAAGGCCACCAATCGTTATGATGGGCCCCTATGGACCTAGAGAGCCTTCTGCCGAAATCTTAGAGAAATATCTCATCATCTCTCCCTATAAATACAAACCTCTTGGTTCATTTTGAGGATCTTTACGCTGCTGATGAGAGGAAACTTCATTGTAATGAAGTTTTACATTTATTTCTCTATTGTAATTAGATTCATAAATGATTAATAAAGGCAAAAACTTCAAAGTGGATGTAGGCATGCAACGCCGAACCACTATAATTCTCTATGTTTCTGATTATTGCTTTTGATTTTTTTTAGCTTAATCCTTTCCTCGGTTTAGTTTAATCTTCTTCACTTACTTCTCTACTAAATCTATTCTTTGGTGTTTGTGACCAATTTTGGCGCAAACCACTGTGTAAATTAGTTAAATCAATATTTTATGTTTGACCTTATATTAACCAACAGAAAACTATCGAGTGAATCATTCCATAGTAATCTAATAACTATCAATATGTAACCACTTGGGCCCCAACAATCATGAGTAATACATTGCCCGATATTTGGAGAGCATTACGTACCATAGTTTCAACGAATACATCGATATCCAGTCTCGATGCATCTTGACTAGGAACATTTGAAATGGTTTATTTTTTTATTGTAATAAATTACTCATAGTTATAACACTTTTTAACTACTATCACAAAACATATCATTTATGAATTTTCTAATAAATATACATTTAATTTAATTAATTAATTAATATAACACATTATATCAAGTATATAATAGAAAGAAAACACCTTTATTTCAAAAAAGAATGTTCAAAGAGTTAGATATATGTAACAAATTACATAATTTCCCCTAGAGCATACCCCTAAATCTATCAGTATGTATATTCAATTGTTGTATAGATATGTAATTATATTATGCACACACACATACAATGGTTATAAACCTCATATTAATATGTGTGGGTGTATATTTTATACACGGGTTACATGCTTGATATATTATATAGTCATATTACATATATTACATCAATAATATACACCAATATATTAAATATACAAACATTATATTAAAATAAAACATTATTTTAAAATGTAGAATGAATCTAAATGCTAACT
This sequence comes from Allium fistulosum, assembly GCA_030737815.1. Classification (NCBI taxonomy): domain Eukaryota; kingdom Viridiplantae; phylum Streptophyta; class Magnoliopsida; order Asparagales; family Amaryllidaceae; genus Allium; species Allium fistulosum. Next base: position 1,494,982,185 of record CM060901.1, read on the forward strand.
CATTATTTACATCGACCCTTTAAGATCCACTTAGAGAAACCTTGTTTGAAATTTACCCCATTTCACCCGCTTCTAAAAGGGTATAATCCAACAATGGTATCAAAACCCAATTGGTCTATACAAATATATTAGTCGACATTTAGGCTAACTAGTAAAACTTTTCTGTTTAGTGGGTGTCTAGAATATGTGTGTCTAGGCTTGGGGTTTGTCATATTCAGTCCCCTCCTTAACTCAAAGCTTAGCCCAATGGGTATAGATGGAGGAAGTCCAAAAGGCTGGTCCAAATATAATGCCCAGATTTATTTTGGGCCTTAGGCTAGTTTCAAATTTGAGAATTGAATATTTGAAAATAATTTTTACATTTAAAAGTTAAGTTTAAAATATCAAGGCTTTATAAATGTTATAAATAATTTAAAATGTTTTAAACTTTCATAAAATTGTTTGCGAAATTATACACAATAATTTTTTGAAATTTTATTAAAATATTTAATTAAAATGTTTAGTTAAATTATTAAAATTAAATAGCTAATCAATTAGAGCATATATATGTATTGATATATGTATAAGAAATAAGGGTTATAAGTAAATAATTTTCTTAAATTATTTAGGATAAATAAAATAAAATTCTAGAAATTTATTAAATATTTAATTAAAATGTTTAATCAAATAAATAATTAATTAAATAGTTAATTAACGTATACACACACATATATTGATATTAAATATAAAACTATAAAGGATATAATTAAATTTTTTATTAAATTATTTACGATAAATAAATAAAATATAATTAAATTAAGAAGTAAAAAGTGTTTTAATTAAGAATATACATATATGTTATATAAGTTAGTTAAATTATAAAAGTTTTAAATAAATTGAACTTATTTAAATAAATGTATAAATAAATGTAGGTGGAACTGAAATAAGCCCGAAATAGCATTTTGGAATAGATACATATGCATGGTAGGTATACCATGATATCAAATGTATTTGACACTTGTATCACGAGGGTATTTCAAAAGAAATGAACTATTCCTTAAATTGTGATCACTCTAAATTATCAAAGATTAGGTATTATTAATTAAGTTGCCTTTTGTAATTTAAATATTAAACAGAGCACTTACATACGCTCCAGTTGCTGAGCAAACTTAACTCATGGCTACTATGTGTTGTACTATTTAAAACATTGCTAGATGAGGTAAGATACATGCTTATATTTATTGAGCAAACGCAACTATAAGCATCTATACTTAGGCAGTCGAGAAATAACAACATAGAGGGACTAATCCTTTTAATTTGTTGAACAAACTCAAGGTCAAAATTGAGATTAGGGCAAAGATCATAGGATATATGTAACACCCCACTTCTATATTGATATTACCCAAGAGTATTACTAAGTAATACTGTCGAGTAACATGGAGATTAAGGCGATATGGATGAAGCACACATGCATATCCCCTTGGACCAACATTGAATATGTCTCATAATATAAAAATCACTCACCTTGACATAAACAATCTTGGTACAACACAATAAACATGTGTGATGCCCAAGGATAGAACAATATGTAATATAAAATAAATCACAGTGAACACAAAGTCATTAAAGCAGCAATAAAAATATAATACATCATATAAGTTTGAGTGGGATGCAAAAGGTAAAATTCCCACTAGTCTCAATTATATACAAGGTAAATCTAATACAACTAATCCAACATCATATACATACACAAGTCCAAATACACAATATACAAAACTTCTAGCAATACAACCTCCAACTAAGCCCAGTAAGCACATCTGGTCACATCGTCCCTGAACCTAAAATTTCTCGGATTGACCTGAATATTATTTTAATAATAAACGGGTCAGACTAACCTAGATTTAATCTCAAGGAACAACATATACATAGCATTATAAAGAAACCCAACATAAGGAAGAATAAAATATCTACAACACATCAAACAACATCCGTAACCTGTCAAACACCAAAACATCCATAAGATAACTATCACAATCATATATATCACCTAACACACATCAGACATCCATCGCACACATCATACACAACACATAGCTCACATATCGCATATCGTACACATCTACATATCACACACGTCGCATTCATCGCACACATTGCACATCGCAAACATTGTACACAACATATAGCACACATCAAACATCAATTCATTCATATTTATTAGCAATATTGGATTTATTCATTTTATACTTCATTTTTATTTTCTTTACTGCTACTGCTATTATATGTGCTATTGTTATTGCTATTGCCAGAAGACGAGTCAACACTTGAGCCTCATAACTTCTCAGATGCAAAGGGAGACCCTACTCGTAAAAAAATTGTGAGCATCCTCACCAGTCTTTAGCTATACAACAAACACATGTCGGTTGCTCGCTTCCTCGCCTCCTCGCTTCCTCGCCTCCTCGCTCCTTACTCCCATCGTTGACCTCCTCGCCTCGTTATGAATTTATCCCGTTGGCCCGTGCATCAGACCGTGACCATGCAATGAGGGGGATCATATCTCCACGACAATCGAGGAGCTACCTCATGATCAGGGAGCTACCCCATGGTCGGTCAAGCTAGGATGGGGGTAGCAAAAACTTCTGGCTATCACATACTCGTAAGGGACTTTGTACTCTTCGTTCGACTCAAAAGCAGAGATAATCATATTCCACTTTAAAAAAAAGTATAATTTACCTCACAAGTCAAGTTTGAAATCCAAATAATATCGATTAATGTTTGTGTATAATATAGAATAATTCACTAATATTCGAGTATTAAATACTCGGTCTTCAATGAATTACCCGACATTATACTGGTGTTGAGTGAATAAATACACCTCATACAGATGTCCCATAGCACTGGATGAAATATAATCATATACACAACACCCTCTATTAATCAATATTAAATAAATTTTTGCTTTACTTATTAATTCACTCTTTCTCAAATCGTACTTCAATTCATTATTCTTCAATTTTATTATTTTATAATTCAATATAAAGGGTAATAGATTTCATCATGTTCGCAGCAAACAAGTCAACAAACATCATTCACACATCAATATATTATTCAGTTAGTATTTAACGAGATAAAGGATTTGGTTAGATATATTTCACTTCATTTTTCCTCCTTTAAAAGAAATACTTCAATTTAATTTAACAACAAATACTTCAATTCAATGATTGTCACATCTTATTTCAAAAATCCATATTTCAAAATAATTTATTTCGTTTCAAGAAATCTTCATTCAAACTAATCAATAAATTTTAAACCTAAAAAATACTTTCACTTTAAATTCCCTCTTTAATAATATAGAACTACTTCAAAGGAATTTATATTATCTAAATACCTTTAAATTTTCAAATCTAAAAAAATATTCCGATCCAAACATATTTGCAAACCCAACCATATAACTTCAAAATCATTATTTAAAAATCCTTACTTATTTTAAAACACTTCTTTTGAAGTTGTTAATCTATCAAAACTAATATATATTACTTCAAAAAATTCACTTCTTATTAAATCCCCATAAATGAAAATTAACATTTAATATTTAAAATAAATTGCATTCAACTTGCAATGACTTCAAAGTTGTTATTTATAAATTTCCCATCTATTAAATTCAAATTACTCATCACTTTGAAAGTACAAATTTATAACATCATTTCATCAATATCCTCTAAATTTCTTTATACTCATCAATAAATTAATGAAGATATAAATCTTCAAAATTCCTTTATTTTTTAAAATTCCAAAATTCATCATTTTTTCCAAAATAATTTCCATTTGCAATATCCTCAAAATTATTCAACCTATGAATATTTTTCCAAAATCATTCATCTTTAAAATTTTCTATTAATTCAATAATCTCAATATTAAAAATAAAACATCTTTCTAGAATTCATTATTTATCACCAAAATAATTTATTTGTTTCAAATTTACATCCTTTACTTCATTTGCCTCTATTTCAGTCAATTTAAATATTGTGTTCAACTAATATCATCATCAAAATCAACCAATATAAACACAACAAATTTCAAACCAAATCACATAACATTCGTGAAATCAATATCATCCAATAATTATTAATTTCATCCAATTCAAACACCGTCAAACATCAATCATCAACAAACAATCAATCACATCCAATAACTAATCATTGATTCAACCAAGCAATCAAGTAAATTTATGTGGGGAATTACACATTAATTAAAGTAAAAAGACGTAGTAGTGAGTGAGATATCTCAACGAATTGATGTCCATTCAATCGAATCGTCGACTACTTTGCTGCACTTCACCTTCAACTCATGCCCAGTCAAAACGGCACCCTCCAAGCATCAACTACTAGCCATCACCTTCTTGTCACTCGTCATTTCTTGCCTGCACCGGTGCTCCAAAACTCACCACTACCTGACATGCGCGACCCAACTCCGTACCTTCAATTCTTAATAGCCTTCATCACACTCCAACAATCAAGCCATTATCATTTCTAGGTCTCAACATCAAATCATCGTCGCCTGAACCCATCCATCCATCACCAGACACCAACATCTGGACCTGACACGAAAGAACGCATGAGCAAAATCCACATCACGTCGCCTGCCATTACACTTCCTTTAACCCGTCGCTCCTTAGATTCTCGTCTCTTCCGTTCCAGTCGACCATAACTTCCACCATACCATTTACAAGATCATGTGTTAGTTCCAGTCGCCAAAACTCCAGCCACCCCAACATCATTGCGACTCACGTCTCCTCCATCAGGTCGATTGCGATTCGCCCACACCCCTGCGTGATTTCATCATTATTTTAGTTCATGAATTCTGATTTTTGGTATTTAGGGCCACAGGGGAGTTTGAGTTTTAGATTTTGAAGTGGGGTTGGTTTGGGCTTGAGTTGAGAAGTGGGAATAAAATTTTGGAGGAAGGGAGAAAAAATGGATTAAAACGGGTTTGGGCTTAAGCTAGATTTGTTTGGGCCTAGGCTCAATTAAAATCAACTAAATTTCTCTTTCGTTTTCTTTTAATAATTCCTTTTAATTGCTTGTAAATGAGTCTTATTTAATTTGATTTAATCGACATTTCGTTTTATGAAATATAATCTTCAATAGGACAATTTTATATAACTCGATGCCCGCTTAATTTTATTTACTAATCCATCGTTCTTTACAAAATAAATTTATTTTTCAAACTATTTCAATCATAATTATTTACACTTCAAAATAGTTTATATTGATTAAAACATTTATTCAATTTAATATGTTACTCGGAAAGAATTTACGGATTCACTTAAATTTATTACAACAAAATTCTTTATTAAATATAATTTAATTATCTACAAATTTATTTTCCTAAAATATTTATTATCACAAATAAAATTCAATCACTTTTATTTTAATAAAATTTCTTTATTTATATGAGGTGGAAAGCAGGGCTGTTACAGACTTCCCCCTTTAAGAAAACTACGTCGTCGTAATTTATTATAAGGTAGTCGTCACACATAACTAATACCCTGATTTTCTTCGTAATCAACGCTCTTATATTAAACTCAACAACTCTATCCTCTATGTGGCTCACAAACTCCAACTACTCTCATTGTATGCTATGATTTCAAATAGATTCAAATAACGACTCTCTATTCTTCGCATACAATTAATTTTGTAAAATTTTTCCAAGGGTCGGATTTTCCAAAAAATATCAACAGAGTCTTCTTTGTTTGGAGAGTGTTCCGGAAGATCAAAACATAATTATATCACAAAATAAATATTCATCCCAACAAGGGGCATCCCTAAACATTGGGAAATGGTATAATATCACAATATATATCAGTACACCGTAAAATCGTACCTTTATTTAGGATTTTTAAACAAATTTGCTGATTAGTAAGCAAACAACTAGCATGTCATCATCGCCAAGCGGTCCAAATATACTTCATTTGTACATATCTCAACGTATATTTGAATATTAGTCACTTCTAAAAAGATATAATGGGCATACATGAGTTAAATATATCTATGGAGTGGTATTTTACTAAGGCAACCTCTCGATAAGATTTTAAAGACCAAGAATCTTTAAATTGTTAAGAATTTAAAATGGAGTTATGGTATATTGTATTAGTATTCATAAGCAACTCTCGGATCATCAAAACATCAAATATCCAAAAATTATGCGGTACTTTACAAAACATCAAAATCTGAAATGGCTATTTAAGTGCATGCCCAACATTGTAAATCACGTTTTTAGCGTAGTAAACGTCAAAATTTAGCAAAGACAAAAAAAAGTTGTTGCATATGTTTTAAGCTTTCCAGAAAGGGCAAAATCATCGAAATCAGACAAACCGTTAAAAATTTATGACTAAATGAGTTCAACTCAGTTTTCATAAATTTGCATTTCAGGACAACGAATAACGTACTTATTAATTCCTGTTTAAACCTTCACAGGCTTTAAAATTTTGGAAGTGATAAACAACAAAGTTGTTTCTTTTGCAATTACCTAACCAATGAAAGAAGAATCGACAAAATCGGGTCATTCCATCACAAGCTATGATTATATTTGTAAAAACTTTAATCCTTTCTTTCTATTCATTTTTCAAAATAATCAATACTTTTAATTTACAAAGCTCTTATAATAATAATCATATCACTTCTAATCATATATATCATCTTCATTTCAACATCTTCTAATACTTTAAAACCATTATTCGTAACTTTCATCGAAATCATTCAAATAGTATTATTTTGGATCAACACAAAACAATTCAATATATTTTATTAGCGTTCAAATCTAATTATTATTAATTTTCCATTCATCTATTTTTTCATAATGTATCACATCATAAACAACTTCACAACATGCATCCGAATCACAAAAATCCTACAATATAGCAGCCATTCAATCGCAAAACATCACAACCATACTAATTTCAAATTCAAATATATTTATTAATCTAGTGGCATACCTTGAATTTCTAGTGGTTTAATGTTACCATCAGTATTCACTTCAAACTTGTCGAAACCATGAAGAGTATAAAAGAGGAGTTCACAAGGAATGATACATTAACATAACCTTTCAAAAGAGTCGAAAGGATGCTTTTACAAAAGTTAGATGTGCTATGAGCTTTCGAAAAGGTCGAAAGGGGTCAAAAGCACCCTTTCGCTTCAACTATTTCATTTCAAAATAGATGCTTCCGCACGCATGAAGATGTTTTGAACGACCTTTCGAAGGAAATAGATAACAAGCCTTCACATGCGCACCAAACTGTTAGTCCATGAGATGATGAGATGATGGTTTTGATGACAACAACCTTAGAATAGATTATAAAATATAAATACTAACATTACAAGTTTAGATATATATGTATATGCAGGATCTAACCATGCAGGTATCAAGAATGAAGACTGTACAGTATAGAGATTCAAGATATAGAGATAGAAGACTCATGAGTATCAAGATTATCAAGAGTTCAAGATTTCAAGGTTAAGTTTGTTTTATTAGGAATATTTGTTAAAACTCATAGAAAAGCACTGGCATCTTAATATCCAATTTATTCGTGGAATGGAATCCACTTCGAGCCCGTTAAAGCGATGGAACCCTAAGTAGGAAGGAACCTACGAAAATCTAGTGGGACATTGTTTTGTATCCACTAATTTAAATTCAAATGATTTTACAAAATTATCTTGTTTTCAAAAAGATTTCAAAACTTTCCTTTCAAAAGATTCAAAACTCTCTATCCTGATTTTAAATAATTTTAGCCTCAAAAACATCTTTAATTTCAAAGTCAAATTACTCCTGATTTTAAACTATCTTTTCAAATAATATATTTAACTTTTAAATTATTTATACTTTGATTTAAATTATAGTTCAATAATATATATATATATTGTTCTTTATATTTACTTATGAATTTCAACTATATTCAAGTATATTTATAAAGTTTAAAATAGGTTTAATATAAGATAAAGGTTATTTTCAAAGAAAATCAAAACATCAAAAATTGCTTTGGGATGTCGACATGCCTATGGTGACCATGTCGACATGGTGACAGTTGAGTTCAAAATTCAAAATTCAAAAGAAGTGTCTATTCACCATAACTCTTCATGAATGGTCATGGTTGTTTCTCTTCTATAAATAGGGGTCAGTTTCAACGAATTTTCAATCACTTTTTTCTGGTTTTCCCTCCTCTTCTTCTTCCACATTTCTTATTTACGAATTACACCATTACTCTGCCGAAATCAATATCGAATCTAACTAGACAATTTCTGGTTTTGATTCTCTCCACTATCTCTACAAGATCCAAGTGCTAATCTGAGTTATATACTTTTTGTACTCAATCGAGCGAGAGAAGGTGTGATTGTAGCCCTGGAAATCAATTGGGTGAACTTGTTGCCCCGGAAATCAAGTATCTCTACCCAGAGGATTGTTATTCTGGAGGGTGTACCTCGTAGCCTTGAAACCGAGGGTTGTAATTGTTGAATTGGTTTTGAAAGGAAATCCGTACTTAGTTGTGCGGGACTGGATGTAGGGTAACTCCGAACCAGTACAAAATTTGGTGTGTTCTTTCCTTTACAACTTTTAGTTTATATTTGCATCTGTGTTTGATTCTGTGTTCATATCTGTGTCTGATTAGTGTATACATTGTTAATAAAGTAAGATAAACTCAAAAAGATTAACAAATTTCTTAAAACACTATTCACCCCTCCTCTAGTGTTAATTCTAGCCTTAAGATCCTTAATCCGCATTTCTCACATTTGGTATCAGAGCCTTGTTTTCAAAAGTTTCATTATCTGAATTTTGAAAATTTTCAAAATGGATACTAACACTAGTACTGCTATTACCACCAACACTAGTTCATTTGTAGAAGGTCAATCTACTGCCAGACCACCACTTTTTAATGGCAGTAACAATGCATATTGGGCATGTAGGATGAAAATATATTTACAATTTGTAGGATTAGATACTTGAAATATCACACAAATTGAATATTCTGAACCCACAACTAATTTTGCACATGGACCACTGAGCAAAAGACTATTGCACAAAATAATTCTAAAGCAATGAATATTCTGTTTTTTTCACTTGAAAGAAATGAATTTAATAGAGTATCAGTTTGTAAGTCTGCATATGAAATCTGGAAAACTTTGCAAGTAACTCACGAAGGAACAAGCAAAGTTAAACAGACCAAAATTTCCATGCTCACAAATCAGTTTCAATTATTTAAAATGAATACTAATGAGTCTATTTCAGATATGTATAGTCGATTTCAAGATATTATGCATTCTTTTATATCTTTGGGAAATGAATTTTCGGAAGAAGATCATGTTAGAATTTTTTTAAATTCTCTCACTCCAGAATGGGATCAAAAGACACTTGCAATTGAAGAGGCAAATGACATCATTACTTTAAAGATAGAAGAATTGATTGGAAATCTAATGTCGTTTGAAGTTCAAATGATCGGGAGAAGAGAAAGCAAAGCATCTGAAAAGAAATCAATGGCATTCAATGCATTAATCGACGGATCAGACTCAAACAGTGATAATGATGAAGAGATAACATTTATGACCAGGAATTTTCGGAAATTCCTGAAGTACAGAAAATTGAATAGTTCCAAGAGAAACAACTTTAAGAATTCTGATAATCAGACTACAGTACCAAACTTTATCAAATGCTTCAATTTTGACGAACCAGGTCATATCAAAAGAGACTGTCTGCATCCAGATAAGCAAAACTCTCCTACAAACAATGATTCTGCAAAGAAACGGAAACATGCATTCACTGCTACTCTAGATGACTCTGACTCATCCTCCAGCGACGATGAACAGAAGAAAGATAATTCAAATATATGTTTCACAGCAATTCTCGATTTAGTCGATACCAAAGACACAGACTCTAAAAAAGGTACACGTTTACAATACATTGGCTGAAATTGCATACTTGAATTGATTGATTGATTGGTTATTTTTAAATTGATTGATTGATTGATTGATTTTGAATTGATATGTTATTTGAATTTTAATATATTTATTTTCTATTTTTTTACTATTATTTTACTATTATTTTTATTATTTTTAACACATTCTGAAATATATTATAATATTTCAGAAATATAGACATTAATAATAATATTTATATATATGTATATTAGATAACTTAGGAAAAATCATGTCATGAAAATTCAAAGCCACATGTCGACATGGCCCCTACCATGATGTCGACATGACTATCTGAATTTGAATTTCAAATTTTGAATTCAAATGTTTGAATTTTCCCTCCACCTTTTCACTTCATTTATTTCTCTGAAAAGATACCTTTTGACCAGAGAATATGTCCTTTGAAAGTCTATTTATTCACTATCTTTTATCATATCTTTTCACTTTCATTTTCAAATTCAAACTCTCTCTTCTTATCTTCAAGCTCTCTACTCTCTACTCTAATGGCTTCTTCAAGCAACCCCTCAACCATGAGAATTTCCAGAAAAATCAAAGAGCAATTATTCAATGATCCGGAGGCAATTAAAGCATACATCAATTATGCTAATTATGCCAAAGTCCATCCCGAAAAATTTGCTATTTTTCAAGATTTTTCTTCTTATGAAATTGATTCTCTTTTTGCAAACAATGGTGTTTTAAGTCTTATTGACTCTTCTCAAAATGATTTTGTTTGCTATCCTAATCTTGTCAAAATCTTCTATTCTAATTTAAACCGTGGTTTTTATATTGGAAATGAGAATGAAATTTGGCGTAGTGTCAAAGGCACTCAAATTGTTTTGAATTGTGATCTTTTGGGTACCATTCTCAATTGCAAAAGCACGGGAATGGATCTTTCTAGTTTTGAAATCGATGAACATGATCTTGAGACATTTCATCATATTTTTGAAGGAGATGAAAACTTTGAATTTAAGAATCGAAACTTTCGTCCTAAAGCATGAATTGTCAATCTTATTTTACAACATACTTTGACCCCAAGATCAGGAAATTTCAACAATCCTATTTCAAAAGTGTGTAAAGCACTTTTTGCTATTTTCGGAAATTATGATATCAATTGGGCGCAAGTTAGTTTGGATGAACTTCGTCCTAAAAATTTTGAAATGGGAGAAAACACTTTATATCATGGAATTTACCTTACTCGGATTTTCAACTATTTTGGAGTAAATTTCAAAAGAGAAGAATTTATTTCAAGAAAAGTTTTTAATATCTCAAACATTTCTCTAATGAAAATCCCATATGTTTTTCAACCTTATGAAACCCTTTCCGAAAAGGAAGAGCGTTTGGCTCATGAGGAAATGGAAGAAGAGGAAGATGAAGTAAGAGAAGAAGGGGATGAAATGGAAATTGAAGAAGAAGAAGAAGGTGAAACCTCTTTGGAAAGCATCGAATATCCTTCCAATCCATCCAACAAAAGCCTTCTCCAAAACCAAAAGATAATTGTGGAGAATCAACGGATTTTAAAACGATCCGTTAGTAAGAAGTTGGATAACATTTCTTCGAAGATGAACAAGTTCTTTTCAAAAGTCAGCAAGAAACTTGGACTATCTTCATCATCTTCATCTTCTAACTAGTTTTATCTTTTAGTATCTTATTGTATTTGTCTTAGTTTGTTTTTTGAATGTTCGTGTAGTTCATTATGCTTAATCTTTGTATTATCATAATGAAATGAAATTTCCTTTCTATAATCTATCTTATCTTATCTCTAGAATAAATGTTAGTATATTATATAAATATATACATATACACAATTATTCACAAAATCAAAGTTGTCATAATTTTCACTAACCCATGTCGACATCCCCTAGAAGACCATGTCGACATGTACTGGTCAGAAGTGATTATTGATTTTGAATTTGAAATTTGAATAACTACCAAATGTCTATTCATTTCAAACGAATTTCTACACCTATATATACCTTTTTCTTCCAGAAATCTTCACTGAAATTTATTTCTCATTATCTATATCCTTCATTTCTTTCTCTAATTCAATTATGGCCAATCCTATTCACAATCTATCTGAAAATCTTGAAGAAACACTCAATTCATTCAAGAACATTCTCTCTTTTATTCTACGAAACCATCGTCACTTAGAGTTGAGTCAAATGCAGATGATCAAGGAGCAAGAAAGGCATTTCAATGCAATACGATGGATGATCTCCTCTCTTCACAAGGATGATAATGAAGAACATCCTCCTGTTTCTCTCACCAATGACAATGAGAATTGGGATGCAATTAAAGCAGACCCTATATTTGGAGAAGATGGATGGGTAGATGTTCCTCGTAATGTTTAATTTTCTTTCTTTGTTTGATTTGTTTGATTTAATTTCGTTTGAATTGATACTTTGTGTGGATTGATTTTATTTGGTTTGAAGTTTGGTGTGTGAAACATATATATATATATATATATACTGAAATGAATATAGTCTTTAATTAAGTTATTATGCTCATAAGTATCACTTAATCTATATATTATATATTCCGTTGTATAGTTTATCAATGCAGGTACTAAAGTCCAAGAATAAGGGGGAGTAAGTTTTTGTTGATGACAAAGGGGGAGAAGTATAAAATAGGATAGTTAGGCATAGACTAAGGGGGAGTTGTTAGTTTTAGGGGGAGTTATTAGGATAAAAGGAATATTTTATAAACAAAGGTTGTCATCATCAAAAAGGGGGAGATTGTTAGTCCATGAGATGATGAGATGATGGTTTTGATGACAACAACCTTAGAATAGATTATAAAATATAAATACTAACATTACAAGTTTAGATATATATGTATATGCAGGATCTAACCATGCAGGTATCAAGAATGAAGACTGTACAGTATAGAGATTCAAGATATAGAGATAGAAGACTCATGAGTATCAAGATTATCAAGAGTTCAAGATTTCAAGGTTAAGTTTGTTTTATTAGGAATATTTGTTAAAACTCATAGAAAAGCACTGGCATCTTAATATCCAATTTATTCGTGGAATGGAATCCACTTTGAGCCCGTTAAAGCGATGGAACCCTAAGTAGGATGGAACCTACGAAAATCTAGTGGGACATTGTTTTGTATCCACTAATTTTAATTCAAATGATTTTACAAAATTATCTTGTTTTCAAAATGATTTCAAAACTTTCCTTTTAAAAGATTCAAAACTCTCTATCCTGATTTTAAATAATTTTAGCCTAAAAAACATCTTTAATTTCAAAGTCAAATTACTCTTGATTTTAAACTATCTTTTCAAATAATATATTTAACTTTTAAATTATTTATACTTTGATTTAAATTATAGTTCAATAATATATATATATTGTTCTTTATATTTACTTATGAATTTCAACCTATATTCAAGTATATTTATAAAGTTTAAAATAGTTTTAATATAAGATAAAGGTTATTTTCAAAGAAAATCAAAACATTAAAAATTGCTTTGGGATGTCAACATGCCTATGGTGACCATGTCGACATGGTGACAGTTGAGTTCAAAATTCAAATTTCAAAAGAAGTGTCTATTCGCCATAACTCTTCATGAATGGTCATGGCTGTTGCTCTTCTATAAATAGGTGTCAGTTTCAACGAATTTTCAATCACTTTTTTCTGGTTTTCACTCCTCTTCTTCTTCCACATTTCTTATTTACAAATTACACCATTACTCTACCGAAATCAACTTCGAATCTAACTAGACAATTTCTGGTTTTGATTCTCTCCACTATCTCTACAAGATCCAAGTGCTAATCTGAGTTATATACTTTTTGTACTCAATCGAGCGAGAGAAGGTGTGATTGTAGCCCTGGAAATCAATTGGGTGAACTTGTTGCCCCGGAAATCAAGTATCTCTACCCAGAGGATTGTTATTCTGGAGGGTGTACCTCGTAGCCTTGAAACCGAGGGTTGTAATTGTTGAATTGGTTTTAAAAGGAAATCCGTACTTAGTTGTGAGGGACTGGATGTAGGGTAACTCCGAACCAGTATAAAATCCGGTGTGTTCTTTCCTTTATTGCTTTTACTTTATATTTGCATCTGTGTTTGATTCTGTGTTCATATCTGTGTCTGATTAGTGTATACATTGTTAATAAAGTAAGATAAACTCAAAAAGATTAACAAATTTCTTAAAACACTATTCACCCCCCCTCTAGTGTTAATTCTAGCCTTAAGATCCTTAATCCGCATTTCTCACATTTGGTATCAGAGCCTTGTTTTCAAAAGTTTCATTATCTGAATTTTGAAAAATTTCAAAATGGCTACTAACACTAGTACTGCTATTACCACCAACACTAGTTCATTTGTAGAAGGTCAGTCTACTGCCAGACCACCACTTTTTAATTGCAGTAACTATGCATATTAGGCATGTAGGATGAAAATATATTTACAATCTGTAGGATTAGATCTTGGAATATCACACAAACTGAATATTTTGAACCCACAACTAATTTTGCACAGTGGACCATTGAGCAAAAGACTGTTGCACAAAATAATTCTAAAGCAATGAATATTCTGTTTTGTTCACTTAAAAGAAATGAATTTAATAGAGTATCAGTTTGTAAGTCTGCTTATGAAATCTGGAAAACTTTGCAAGTAACTCACGAAGGAACAAGCAAAGTTAAACAGACTAAAATTTCCATGCTCACAAATCAGTTTCAGTTATTTAAAATGAATACTAATGAGTCTATTTCAGATATGTATAGTCGATTTCAAGATATTGTGCATTCTTTTATATCTTTTGGAAAGGAATTTTCGGAAGAAGATCAAGTCAGAAATTATTTAAATTCTCTCACTCCAGAATGGGATCAAAAGACACTTGCAATTAAAGAGGCAAATGACATCAGTACTTTAAAGATAGAAGAATTGATTGGAAATCTAATGTCGTTTGAAGTTCAAATGATCGGGAGAAGAGAAAACAAAGCATATGAAAAGAAATCAATGGCATTCAATGCATTAATCGACGGATCAGACTCAAACAGTGATAATGATGAAGAGATAACATTTATGACCAGGAATTTTCGGAAATTCGTGAAGTACAGAAAATTGAATAGTTCCAAGAGAAACAACTTTAAGAATTCTGGTAATCAGACTACAGTACCAAACTTTATCAAATGCTTCAATTGTGATGAACCAGGTCATATCAAAAGAGACTGTCCGCATCCAGATAAGCAAAACTCTCCTACAAACAATGATTCTGCAAAGAAACGGAAACATCATTCACTGCTACTCTAGATGACTCTGACTCATCCTCCAGCGACGATGAACAGAAGAAAGATAATTCAAATCTATGTTTCACAGCAATTCTCGATTTAGTCGATTACAAAGACACAGACTCTAAAAGAGGTACACATTTACAATACACTGGCTGAAATTGCATGCTTGAATTGATTGATTGATTGGTTATTTTTAAATTGATTGATTGATTGATTTTGAATTGATATGTTATTTTAATTTTAATATATTTATTTTCTATTTCTTTTACTATTATTTTATTATTATTTTTATTATTTTTAACACATTCTGAAATATATTATAATATTTCAGAAATATAGACATTAATTATAATATTTATATATATGTATATTAGATAACTTAGGAAAAATCATGTCATGAAAATTCAAAGCCACATGTCGACATGGCCCCTACCATGATGTCGACATGACTATCTGAATTTGGATTTCAAATTTTGAATTCAAATGTTTGAATTTTCCCTCCACCTTTTCACTTCATTTATTTCTCTGAAAAGATACCTTTTGACCAGAGAATATGTCCTTTGAAAGTCTATTTATCACTATCTTTTATCATATCTTTTCACTTTCATTTTCAAATTCAAACTCTCTCTTCTTATCTTCAAGCTCTCTACTCTCTACTCTAATGGCTTCTTCAAGCAACCCCTCAACCATGAGAATTTCCAAAAAAAATCAAAGAGCAATTATTCAATGATCCGGAGGCAATTAAAGCATACATCAATTATGCTAATTATGCCAAAGTCCATCCCGGAAAATTTGCTATTTTTCAAGATTTTTCTTCTTATGAAATTGATTCTCTTTTTGCAAACAATGGTGTTTTAAGTCTTATTGACTCTTCTCAAAATGATTTTGTTTGCTATCCTAATCTTGTCAAAATCTTCTATTCTAATTTAAACCGTGGTTCTTATATTGGAAATGAGAATGAAATTTGGAGTAGAAGACAAAAAAATTTTTATATCCTTTACTTTAAATCAACCACTTTGTTAAAACAAAGATTTTCAATTAGGATATATTTCATAATTATCACGTATGAATCTTCCTATATGCTAGTTAAACCATTATTATTTGTAATCAAACTTCATTTTTATTTTTGTTAAGACGAATAAATTTTCAAAAATTTCAATTTAATAAACCAAAACCATATATTTATCTTATAGCGTTTCTTTTAAAAATAAATTAAAATGCTTAAAAAAATTGTTTTTTTTAAATTTTGAAAAAAATTGAAAATGATGGTGAATCTCCCCCCACACTTGATTTTTGACTGTGTCCCCACAGTCAACACAAGTGGAAGGAGAAAAATAAAAATAAAAACATGACCTTTATTTAAATGAAAATTAACGATATTTACACGAGATCAGAAAGTATATCGTCAAAAAGTAAATGAAACGGTCTTCCAAAGACCGATTCATTTTTCTCGTCAAGTATACGAGACACAACTCAAGCTCGAAAAACCAAATCGTAAAAGATTTCAAAGTTGAATGTTGGTTTGGAAAAACGAATGTTGTTTTATTGAAAATCGTACGAGTTGTTTTATTTTCAAAGATTTTTTGGTCGATAAAACAATTGATTGAAATTCATGTTTGTTTTCACCAAATTGAAATTCAAATTTATCATTAAAAAATTCTAAAAAATTATTGATTTCAAAATCAGAATGGTGATGTAACTCTTCCCTATCAGAGTTTGACAACTCGTTTTCAAAAAGTCCAAAAAATTCGTGTTCGTTAAATTCGACTTCCTTTGTTGGATTATCAACAAATTTATTGCATAAATCAAGTTCAAAATTCAAAGTTGTTGTATTCAAATTTTCAGAAAAAGGAAGATTGAAATTTAAATCGAGTTTCTCACCCTCAAAAGAATTGAAATCCAACTTAATTACCAAATTTTCAACAACTTCCTTAAGATCATCATTTTCAATTTCAAAAGTTGTTATTAGAAAATCGTCGATTTGGGTAAAAGATGGATTATCACTTGACTCGTCATACATTGAGATTTGATTTTGTTTATCACGTTGTTTCATATATGTTTCAAACAACGAATCCGTGTGATCATCATATATTTCGTTCATTTGTTCAACAAAATCCAATTTATAGTTATTAACTTGAGGATTTTCAATTTGAAATTGTTGAGAACAAAAATTTTCACATGTATCATAGTCGAGATTATTCCCATTGCCAAAATTATTTGAAAAGTGGATCACATTTTCGTTTTGATTTTGAAATTCATTTTGGAGTTCAAAATTGAATTCGCATAGGTTATACTCGAAATCGTTTGAATTTTGAAGTGAATTCAAATTTTGATTATTTTGAAAACTTTGATTTAAATCATTGCCCAAATATGAATTACACAAATCATTTATCATTTGATTTTGTTGTGTAGAGATTTCAAGTAAAGACGAAATGCTCTTTTCGAGATTCGAGGGTTGGTCATCGTTTTGAAAATTTTGTTTTCAAAATTCGAATTGTTTAAAGAATAGTTGTCATTAAAATATCCATACGAATTTGGAGTGAAATCATATGGATTATATTGATTTTCACAACTATTGTAAAATTCAAATGAGTGGGGAAACTCAGACATTTTCAAGAATGTTTTTTTTTCTTTTTTTATATAAAGGAAAAAATTTTACAAATAGAATTTATTTTTCAAAATGGAAAATTGATTTTTGTTTTGTTTTTTGGTTTTTTCAAAAAAAAAAATCTTTGTTTTTGAAAAGGTTTATAATTTTTTTTTGGATTTTTGAAATTTCAAAGGAAAAGGAATTAAAAATTTCAAAGAAAAAGGAAAAGGAATATTTACAAATTTTTTTTAGTTTTGGATTTTGAATTTTTTTTTTAAAATATGCATGAACTAATGCAACTAAATGAATGCAGTGGTTAATTACAAATGGTTTATCCTAAGTTAACCCAAAATTGTATAATCACACATTGTCTTAAATCAACAAGATAGTTCTCAGCTAGGTAACGGGCAGGAGTTATCGGTGCACCACGAATCACCGTAGCAATGCAGCCGAAGGTTTAAGTACCTTCAGAGGAACAACCACTATAATATTTACGAATCACCGTAATATTTATAAATGGTTATTACTCTGCCGTAGCCTAGACACCAAGAAAATAAATTGTTCAAAGAAGACAACTTGTCAAGATACAATTAAGTGTTATCGATGTCTAACCGTTATTACTAATCAAAATTCTAGGATGAAATGCAAAGCAGGAATTAAACGTGTATTAACAATGTAACTACGAATGGATTTTGTTTTTGTTTGTTTTTTTTTGGTTTTCTGAATTTTTTTTAAATGCAAGTAAACGACAATGCAAGACAAACAAAAGCAATAGATATATACAACGCAAGGGAAATAAAAAGAAAATTATAAATAAGAAAGCAATTATTTTTTTGGCAAGATCGGCAAATCAAATAATTTATTTTAGCAAACACTTCTACTCCTTCTGCAATTCTGCTTTGGCAACCTGAAATAAAATCAAAATATATATACAGTTTTTTTTAATTTTTTTTGAAAAGGAAACGTAAAAGCGAAGTTTTATTTATAAAAAAAAGTTTTTTTTAAATATCAAAGAGGAAACTAAAATAAACGAAACAATTTAAACAAAACACTTGAAAACAACTTTTTTTTTGTAAAACAAAACAAAATAAGTAACACTAAAATTAAAACAAAGATTCTACCGAAAACAAAACAAAGGACTTAAATAAAACACTAAAGCAAACAAAAACAGAAAACAAAGAGAAAAGAAAAGAAAAAAAATACAAAACTAAACACAACACAAATAACTCTCCAAACTAACACACATGAACCAACCCGGCCCACAACCCACTTAAGAAATTGAAATAATTTCCTCTTTCTCGATTAAAAACAGTGGAATAAAACAAATCAAAAAAAATGCAATAAAAATCTCAACTTATACCAGTGCTTCTCAAATCGGCTCACTAAATCAAAACAAAAACAAATTGCAATCAAATCGAAATCAAGTTGCAACTTTGGTTGATGTTTGCTGGAGTAGTTCGTTGCGGTTGTGATTTGCGAAGTCGATGGCAAGCTGAGACGATTAGAGTTGTGGGTTGGTTTTGGATTATGCCTGGATGTCTTGCGGCAAAGGCGAGGTTCAGTTTGAGATGGCCGTAGGTGGTTCTGGTTGAATTTTTTTTTTGGTATTTTGTTCAAGGAGGTTGTGGAAGTGAAATTCAGGTGATGCTTGCACACGTTGCTGAAGTGGTGAGTATGATGGTTGATGGTGACGAGAGGAAGCACTTGGGAAGTAGTTTGATATTGTTTGGCAAGGAGTGTGCCACTTGAAATGTGATGCTAGGTGATGAGGGGTTGCTGTTTAGTAGCAAGGAAGAGGAGTAATGCAGTTATGCGAGGCAAGAAGGAGTGTTGAAAGGTGGAATGGTGGAAGGTTGTAGATGTTGGTTGACGATGATGAAATATGCAAAGGGGAAGGGATATTGTTTGGTGTGATAGCAGTGGAGTGGGTGATTTGTAGCTGTGTTGCTGGTTGTTCTGGTGGTCAGCAGTCAGAGGGAAGGAAGTGATGACTGGCAGTGTTGAAGGTGAGGTACTGGTACGCAATGGGAATGGGAAGGTGGTGATTTTGTAGCACGGCAATGGTTAGGGGTTGTGCTATTCAGTGTGGATAATGCAGAAGTGTTTGGTGTTGTGTGGTGGAACTGCAGTCGATTGGGGACAGTGGATGGAGTATGATTACAGTCATGGGTTGATGATGGCAACATGGAAGTGAAGTGTTTGGCAGTGTGGAGAGTGGTAGACTATTGTAGATGAGATAGTGGAGATATGTAGCAGTAGGGTATGTGAATAGAATGGTATGGAGTTGCAGTGTGGTATGCTGTATATGTTGGGAGAGGAAGGACTTGTAGTGCTGATGAAGTGGAGGCAGTAAGAAGGAGATGATTGACAGAGGTTAGGGACAGAGGTCAGTCGCTGTGATATGGTAAAGGGTTGCAGTTGTACAAGGAAATGTGAACAGAAAAATGCAAACAGAAAATACGAACAGAGAGAGAAAAGTTATAACAGGGAAGAGTGGAGAAAAATGTATGTACAAATGAAAATGCGAATGACAATGTAAAATATAATGTGAAAAAGCAATGGAATTTTTTTTTCTTTTCCAAATGAAATTGTGTAATTTTTTTTTCAGAAATGCAATGCAAAATGAAACACAGAGTGTACATTGAGAAACAGAATGCAATGAACAACTAAATCTTTTTTATTTTTGTTTTGCTTTTGTTTTGTTTTTTCAATGAAAATAGCTAAATAAAATGACTACTAAATGCAAATAAAATGGACTGCACAAAAGAAAAATGAACAAAAGTGGGAAGGAAAAAAATGCAAATGCAATTGCAAATGGAACTAGAACAACAACATACTCACAGTCAAATCACACAACACACAATATTTTTTTTAACAAGCAAACAAACACACAAAATAAAATCACACCAAAAATCAAAACAAAAATAATTCGAAGAATAGAAAAAATCAAAATCAAAACAATTCCCCGGCAATGGCGCCAAAAATTTAGATTAAAAATATAACCGCAAGCGCACGGCGTACACTTGTAGTACGTGGCTAATACGGGTCGATCCGTAGGGAATTGATGATTTTAAAAATTCTATTCAATCAAATTAACCAAAGTTGAAAATGTGATTAGCTAAAAATGTAAGAAACTAACAAAAACTAGCAAAAGAAAAATAGATAAAAATATGAGAGTTAAATGACAATTTAGAGATAAATCCACTCACTAGATCATAAAATTCAACAATTAATGAAATTATGATCTCTTTTTTCGTCATAAGTGAGTTTAAATGATGTGTTTATCATAAGTATGGCTTATTTGTGCTATTAATTAGCTCAACATAAGCCATCAAACTATAACACACCCCTTAAACCATTTACTAACTCTCTTGAAAACAACAACAAAGTTGAAAATGAAATCTATTTTAAGCATGACCTATTAACTATTGTTTAGAAATATAGGCCATCAAATTTTAATTTCACATTCACTTCATTACCATCATCATATGTAGATGAAGAGGTAATTATTGCTTGTGATTGTTTAAGCATAGTCTATTTGTTATGAACAACATAGACTATCAAATTCAACATGAAACAATAAATCACATCAACATTCCTTTAAGCACAAAAGAGATCAAAATTATCAAAATGTTGAAGCTACATGATTAAAGGCTTCATTACCCCTAAATTGAAGGGATTAGCCTCTCATATTTGTTATCAAAACAACAAATGTAGCTAGCAACATGAAAGCAAAAGAAAAGGAAAATGAAAGCTAATGGAAAAGAGAACTACTATTCTACTTGCATGAAAAATAAATCTACACTACTAACATGAAAGTAAATAAGCATGAAAAGGAAAAGAACATGTATTGAAGTTGCATAAAAAAATAACATAAAGAGAAATGGCTAAGTAGCCATGAAAAGAAAGAGAGAACTTGATTTTATTTTCTAAGCTAAACTAAAACTAAGAGAGACTAAGGGGAAGAGAAGGGGTTACATGAAGATATGGGGTATTTACACAAGTGTTAAACCCTAATTCATATTTTTGGGGAATGCCCAAATTGCCCTTGAGGTAGTGTGGTGGCCAAGTAATCATTAACATCCATTAATCATCATTTAAGTGTACATGAAGCCATAAATTCCATAAGCATGTGCATTAGCCTCTAATGTGTACATTAAGGTAGGTGGGTAGGTGGGGTCCTCCATGATCTTCACATTGAATTATTTCCATCTTCATTCCTTTGTGTTCTTTTTGTGCATGCATATCTTCTTCATGAAACCACTTGTAATGGAAATCAAATTCCTACAAAATAGTATGAAAATTTCTAATTAAATTTTCTCAAGTTAATTTATGCACAAAGAATGACTATTTTGCCCTTGGATGAAGATGAATATGTGACAATTTGGAATTAATATGGATTTTGGTTAAAACAAGTTAAAATACCCAATATGATCATTTATTTGAATTAATTAGATTAAATATGGTGGTAAAAATATGCACATTTACATGCACATCAAAGGGCGCCCAAACTTTAGTGGCAGCGAAAGGTCTTCAAGGTACTCCTTTTGACTAGGTCAAAAGGTCTGATTCGAAAGGGTTTAACCAACGCCTATAAATAAGACCCCAGGGGTCTTGTTTTGGGGATCCTAATTCACTCACTTCACTCTTGTATTTCTTAAATTTGTAAACCCTAATTCTCGAGTTAGATTGGGGAATTGATTACTTTGTATACTTAAGCTTTAAATAAAAAAGGAATGTGTTGATCAAAGCAAGCCTATGGTATTCTTGAATATATTAGCTGATTCAAAGTTTATATGTGGTTTTGATTGCACTCTGCTTATTTCAATATGAACGAAGGACTACCTTTCGAGGGAGTCGAAAAAATTCAACCTAATCAAAATCCTTAGATCATTAGGCCCCTACCCCAATCCACCTTTACCACTTCTAAAGGAGGTTTTGATAGGATCCTGAATCAATTCAACTAGTTCGAAAGTTGTTGTTAATAGGAAACCAGATGTTTCAACCGTGTCGAAAGGTTAAATAATAGGAGTTTCATCTACTGCAACCTTTTCGAAAGGTGGGTATAAAGGAATTGAAATGTTTTAAATATCTCTATCAGTTCGAAAGGAGGTTTCAAAGGAATCACTTATACTTTAAACTCTACTTTAGGGTGTTGACAAGTTTTCTTATTAACATTTTTGGCGCTAGAAGGAGGGCTTGAACCTCCGTATTTGTTGAACTTCCAACTTTATTTTTCCCTAACCCAATTCTATTCCAAGTTTACTTACTTTAGATATTACATCACCATGTTTAGCAAGATCAAAAGGTCGGAACAAGGATCCTCGGAGCCACATCTAATTGGATTTTCCATAAGAATAACTAATGATTCTAGACTACATGAAGAGCATGTGTTGAGATTGGAAGCTCCAAGGAACATGAAGAAAAAGAGAGTTGAATCTTATGACTTAGTAAAATGGAGTTTAAACCCTTTTCACATTGGATCCACGCCTATCTTTGCCTTAAGGGGAACAAAGGACAAAAGTGACAATTTGTTCGACCAAATGAAGAAGACAATTCAACTTTATACCAACGACACAATCTTTAGGGAGGGAATATTGGCTGATTACAACGCCTTTGCATAAAAATGGCATCAAGCAACAAGTGGGACATTGCCTACATGTGAGCTCCAAAAGGTTATGAAAAGGAAATTGGTCGTTGAGGGTGAAGTTTTAGAACCAAGTATTAAAAATATAGAAACCATCTTCAAAAGATAAGTTTCAAGTCGAGACTTCCTAAGGAATGAAATCTGACTACATCAATTTAGATTGTTTACTTGCTAACCAAGGAAGAACTCAACTATTGGCCATCACAGAAGAAAAAACCTAAATATGAAAGGAATCAGAGAGGATCCTATTGCCACTATCACATGATGAATGAGCATTAGACAAATCAATGTAGAGCACTTGAAGGAATGGTGATCAACTTTTTCAAACAAGGCAAAATCAATAGATTTGTAATGAGTTCCTAATCGAATTCAATAAAGTGTCACTTTCACAAGAAAAGTCTACATGGTCAAGTGTAGAATTCTCCTTACACTTGGAAATTACCTTAAACGGTCAAAGCCTTTGTCCGCGCCGAGTTGGCCAGGTCAAAGCTCCTCCTAGAAGGAGGTTAGAGTAAGCCTTTAACCGCGACACGCTATGGCCGGGTTAAAGTATCGACAAGCCCTTGATCGCGCCACATTATGGCCAGTTAAGGCGCCTCCTGGAGGGAGGTTAGAGTAAGCCTTTAACCACGCCACGCTATGGCCAAGTTAAAGCATCGACAGCCCCTGATCACGCCATGTTATAGCCAGGTCAAGGCACCTCCTAGAGGGTGGTTAGAGTAAGCCTTTATCTGCGCCATGCTATGGCCAGGTTAAAGCATTGACAACGCCACGCTGTGGCCAGATCAAGGCACCTCCTGGTGGGAGGACGGAGTAAGCCTTTGGTCCCGCGATGCTATGGCCTAGCCAAGGCACCGAACAAGCCTTCTGTCTCGCCTATAAGCCCTGGCTGGAGCACCTCCTGGAGGGAGGTTGGGTAAGTCCTTGGGTCCTGCTTGTGGATAAGCTAACCAAGCGCACCAGACAACAACGGACTAATACGTCCAAGCCCGAGAAGCGGCATATCAAACAAAGACTAAGACGTCCGATCCCGAAAAGCAACATATCAAACAAAGACAACATACAAGGCCAAAAGGGTGGCACATGTCAAAAGAATCAAAACCCGAAGATCGGTGTAGAATAGAAGGCTTAAATAAGAATCTACAACCTTCGACTAGTTATCAAAAGAGAATTCCAGAACTTCACTTATCAAAACCCAAATCTGGGCTTTGGGCCTTTTATATTAATTTCTGGTCTTCATCATACGTGAATCTGGGTTTCGGAGCTATTACTATTGATTTCTGGACTTCATTCTTTAATGCCCAAATCTTGGCCCTGAGCTTCTATTATGGAGACCTTTATCATGGATTTCTGGCTAACATCCACTAATACCCGAATCTGGGTTTCATGTCTTTTAACTTACGAATTTTATTCGTTAGTGTCCGAATCTTGGTTCCAGAGCAATTGATATTAAGATTTCTATGAATTTCTAGTCGTCAATTAAACTCAAGATCTATCTCACTAGTGCCCAAATCATTGTCATTGGACTTCTACTACAAAATTTCAAGCAAAACTTGTCAACGCCAGTATCTGGGTTTCAGATCTTCTATTATAAAGATTCTTAATCTTTTATGATTATTTGAAAATGATGATTTCTGGACTTTTGTTACACGATTATTATTGACTTTCTATTAGTTATTTCCAGAAGAGGAATTTCTAAACTTCTATAATTGTTACTAGAATTGGATTTCTGGTTCTCTCTGATTAGATTTTAGGTATTCTGTCAAATAATTGGAGATGGATTCCTGGCTCTCTCTCGTCGTTACCAAAGATGGGTTTCAAGACATTCAACCATATCCAATTGTGGAATTACTTCTCACTTATTATTATATTTTAACATAATGATCTATTGACTTCCATTACTGTGATCTTTCGAGTTCCAAATACTACCACTAATAATGTGGATAAATTACTATACAGATTTCAAGTTAACGATAAGAAATATTGTTTACTTTGTACTTTTCAAGAAAGTGAAATCATTAAGGAAGACTGAATGGGCCAGCAAATACAGAAACCATAGTCCAAGTTATCAGAAAGCAGATTCAGAAACAACATTGTAAGAAAATGTTTCCTGGAGATTTGACCAGGCATCTGTAGTACTCGGCATCAACTAGTGCAGGGCATCCATAGTATTCGGCATCTGTAGTACTCGGCATCAACTAGAGCAGGGCATCCATAGTACTCGGCATCTGTAGTACTCGGCATCAACTAGTGCAGGGCATCCATAGTACTCGGCATCTGTAGTACTCGGCATCAACTAGCGCTCGGCATCAGATGGCACTTGGTATCAACTAGTGCTCGGCATCAGATGGCACTCGGCATCAGGTAGTGCTCGGCATCAGATAGTATTCGGCGACAGGAGTACTCGGCGACAGAAGTAATCGGCATCCAGAAGACGCTCGGTGTGCGTAACTGCACAACGTGACACTATCGTTCGGCCAAGATGCAGCATTCGGTCAGGGAGCATTGTTCGGCCAAGAGCTTCGGACAGAGACACGTTCGGCTTCCACTGACAACCATCCTGCACTTCCCACGCGTCAAGCATACCGTTCGGCATAGAAAGGATCGTTCGGCATTATGGTGTTCGGCATGCCTGGTTCGGCACACAGCGACCACTATACTCGGGCTATAGTGTTCGGCCATCAAGCCCACTTGGGAAGTCCAGCCCATATTTGTCTATAAATAGAGGGGCAGGGTCACAGTGAAAGGGTATCTTTTTTTGAAGAACACTGGGGAGACTCTGCCATTTTTCAGACTCATCTTCTTTACTTAACAACTACATTCAAGCAGTTGATCTACGAATTGTATTTGTAACCAATCATTAAGAAGATCAATAATGTTTAACCTCAAAGTGGACGTAGGCAATTACGCTGAACCACTATAAATTTGGTGTTCTTACTTTCGGCATTTAAATTAGCATTGTCTTCTCTGTTTAATTTACCTTCATCATTTACTTCTCTAAATAATCTTATTCTACGAGGTTAGTGACCAATTTTAATGCTAACACTTTGGTGCTTTCACTGAGAATTGAATTCTCAGACCTCAGGGATCTGCTTTGAAGCTACTGGATTGAACAAATCCCCCAAAGAAGATCCGAGTCATTGACAGGATATCCGTTGATTCTACTCAGAGTTCATACCAAAAACTCTATAATGGCGAGACCACGTACCAGGTCAGCTTCTCATAATGCGGATGCCCATGAGACTGCTAGCGTGCAATAAGTAGGACTTAGCAATCAACCAACAATTCCGGGTGTAGGAATTGCCGCTCAGGACCAGGCTCCGGTTGTCACCAGGATAGAGTTCAACGATTTGATGAGAGAACTCAGAGAAAGCAGGAGACAACTAGGAGAGCAGATGCAAGCTAACGCCAACCTGATGGCACAACTCGCTCAACAGCAGCAACAGAATGCTGAGGGCAATCCCGCTCCCTATTTCTCATCCGACAGCTCAACTTCTTCTAATGAACCTCCTAGGCGCAGACGCCGTAAGACTGAAGCTGCACGGATGGGTGCTGCTGCCCAAACAGCTGGAAACTGCGACCAAGTCGGAGCTGGGAACTTAGGAACTGGAGTGCAGGTGGAAGCTGGAGGCCCAGACCACCAAAACGCTAATGATGTCGAACCTCACGACGCACGATTGGCAGATCGCCAGGGGAGGAGGCATCAACATGGACAGTCACGTAGAACAGACTCTAATCTCCCACCTTCCATACAGACACCAGACCTGACAGCCATGGTCAGGCAATTGATGAAAGAAAATCAGGGCTTGACGAATGACGATTGGGGAGTATCAAGGAGTCACACTCCGTTCACAGATGTGTTATAGGTGGCGTACCCTAGAAAGTTTAGTATGCCAACTATCCATGCGTACGAGGGAAAGACTGACCCCAGACAGCATGTCATGAGGTACGAATGGATGATGGATTCAGCTAAAGCTAATGATGCCACCAAGTGTAGATGCTTTCCAATTACTCTATCTGGGATCGCTACTATGTGGTTTACCCGACTTCCTCCGCGGTCTGTATCCAATTTCGAGGAGTTGGCAAAGAAGTTTATTGAGCAGTTCAGGATACACACTACTCGTCCGAAGGACGTAATGTCTCTGTCAAGTATAATCCAAAGTCCCGGGGAGTCATTGAAGGAATATTTACAAAGGTTCCATGTTGCGACAACTGAAGTCAGTAATCCCAATGATCATGCAATTCTAATGGCTGTAATGAGAGGTGTGGATCCGGAGTCTGAATTTGGAGACTGGTTGGCAGGAAAACCTCCAACCACACTAGAGCGTTTCTACTCAAAGGCACACCAGTTCATAAGGAGAGAGGAAGCCAGGTGGGTAAGACGAGATAAGGTACCAGGACCTGTCCAAGAGTCTATGAAAAGCAACGTTGCTGTGAAGCAGTCCAGAGACAGCTCGGGAAAGGTCCAAGTCAATGTCTAGAACAAGCCTGGGCAGTCTAAGGAGTCCGGAGGAAGAAATCAAGGGAAGAAGAGAGAAGCGGGGAAGTGAAAATCGAGAATTCCAAGCTACAACGAGTATACTCCGCTGAATGCGCCTCTTGAGAACATTTACCTATCTACCTGCAATACTTTTCAGTACAGAAAGCCACGTCCAAAAGAATCAACTGAGGAACAGAAGCGAACTGAGAAATATTGTCGCTTCCATGAGACTTATGGGCACAATACGGAAGAGTGCAGACACCTGCACGACGCTATCGAGAAGTTGATCAGGCAAAAGAAGTTGCAAGAATTTGTGAAGGATCCACAGGAAGGAGGACAGGGAACGTCCAAACCAGATCGCGCACCAGCCCCGCGTCACCCCGAGGAGCCTGCCCGAACCGTGGGAAGACTAGTCATAAATACTATTATCGGCGGACCTCACCCCATGGATAAGAATTGGCAAGAGATGGAGCGGTATGCAAGCTCCCTGAAACATGCAGATTTTGAGTGCTGTTCAAACGTGGAGGATGGGACTCCTGCCAAGCAGCAGCGCGTAATGACAGACGACATAGTGTTCAGAAACAGGGATGGTGATCAAGAAGAGGCTCCAACCATCGACCCGATGGTCATATCTGCGACGATCGGACCGGCATATGTGAAGAGAATTCTGATTGATTGCGGAAGTTCTGTCAACATAATCTACAAAAAGGCTTATGACCAAATGAAAATGGAAACAAAGGACTTAAAACCATCCAAGGCTCGTATCCACGGATTTAACGGCGCTGCGACCGATGCAGTGGGGTATGTCGAGTTACCAGTTGAACTGGGACAAGGCGAGCGTCGGAGGGTGCGCATTCTACCCTTCGTAGTTTTGGATGTGGATTCTCCATATAATGTCTTCTTGGGCCGGCCGGCCCTGGCTGAGTTTAGGGCAGCATTGGCCCCGTGGTGTTTAACTTTGAAGTTCCCAACTGACAAAGGAGTAGGTATTGTTCATGGCGACCAAGCAGCTGGTCGTTCCTGTTATGTGGCTGAGCTCCGAGAGGCCCACAGGAGGGAGAAAGGAAAGGTTGCGGACAATCCCGTCCGCATCCATAATACGGATAATTGACAAGTAGTGCCCGATCCCTGGCTCGGGCATAACTCTCGGATCTTCAGAGACATAGATCCGAGAGACGACGATGAGTAACACAGGGAAGAAAAGGCGGCGCCGGCTGAACTGACGGTTGACATTTCAGTCAGCCAAAGCGACCCTTCACGATTACTGAAGATCGGATCACAGCTTGGCCCCGCAATGACTGAAGACCTTAGTGACTTCCTCCGGGCGAATCTTGATATTTTCTCCTGGACGCATTCTGATATGTGTGGGATCTCTCCCGCCATCACGAGTCATATGTTGAACATAGACCCGAAATACGTCCCAGTTAAACAAATGAGGAAAGGAATGGACCCGGAGAGGTCCGCTGATCTCAGAGAGGAGGTGGACAAACTCAAAGCCAATGGGTTCATCCGCGACGCCCTCTATCCTGAGTGGGTATCGAACCCCGTACTGGTGAAAAAGGCAAATGGGAAATGGAGAACTTGCGTAGACTATTCTGATTTGAACAAAGCGTGCCCCATGGACAGTTTCCCGTTACCAAGGATCGATCAGTTGGTCGACTCCACCGCAGGACATGAGATGTTATCATTCATGGATGCGTACTCGGGGTACAACCAAATCCCGATGCATATCCCGGACCAAGAACACACCAGCTTCGTTACAGATGTCGAGCTATATTGCTATGTATTAATGCCCTTCGGACTGAAGAACGCAGGAGCGACTTATCAGCGTTTGGTGAATCGAATGTTCAAGGACCAGCTTGGTAGGACGATGGAAGTCTATGTGGATGACATGCTCGTGAAGTCATGACAGTCAAACGACCACATTCGAGACTTGGCTGAAATGTTCAACATACTCAGGTATTACGGGATGAAGATCAACCCTCTGAAGTGTTCCTTCGGCATTGCGTCGAGGAAGTTTTTGGGATTCATCGTCAATGCTAGGGGAATTGAAGCTAACCCCGAAAAGATCCAAGCTATTCGAGATGTGCAAGTACCCAGGACTATAAAACAGGTACATAGCTTGAATGGAAAAGTAGCTGCGCTAAGTCGATTCATATCAAGGGCAACTGACAAGTGCATCCCTTTCTTTGATATAATAAAGAAAGGGAAAAGGAACTTCGAATGGACGTCTAGTTATGAGGAAGCATTCCGGAATCTGGTGAGGCATCTGGAGAGTCCACCAGTGCTGTCAAAACCAGTAGACCACGAGATGCTGTACGTATACTTGGTTGTATCCCCACATGCAATAAGTGCGGCTTTAGTTCGCGAGGAGGACCGAATCCAAAAGCCGGTGTATTATGTTAGCAAGCGTTTAACGGGAGCAGAAAGAAATTACCCTAAAATCGAGAAATTGGCCTATTGCTTGGTGATTGCATCACGTAAGCTACGCCCATATTTTCAAGCGCACTCAATCAGTGTTTATACCGATCAACCCCTGCGGTAGGTACTCCAACGACCAGAAACTTCTGGAAGATTGCTAAAATGGAACATCGAGTTGAGCCAGTTTGATATCGCCTACTTGCCACGGAGAGCCATACAAGGGCAAGCGTTAGCAGATTTTATCGCTGAGTTTACCATGCCCACAGAACCAGATAATCACGACGCCATTCCCCCCGTTCGATGGAAATTATACACTGATGGGGCATCCAACGACCGTTGCTCCGGCGCGGGTGTAGTTCTTATAACTCCGGAAAACCGATCAATCTGTTATGCTTTGAAGCTTGATTTCCCGGCTACGAATAACGAAGCAGAATATGAAGCATTGATTGCTGGCTTGAAGCTCATCGGAGAACTCTGGATCAAATCAGTTGAGATCTTTTGTGACTCACAGTTGGTGGTTTACCAAGTGCGGGGAGATTACCAAGCCAAGGGACAGAAGCTTGCTCCGTACCTTGTTCAGGTCCAAGAGCTACTGTCGAATCTCGAGCATTATGACATTTCGCATGTCCCGCGCGAACAGAATAGAGAAGCCGACTTGTTGGCTAAGTTTGCAAGCACAGGCGATGCACAGCAAATGGGATTGTATCTTGTTGAGGCCTTGCATGCCCCGAGCATAGACGAGATGAAAGTTGATTGTATATTGGAAACGGAAATCGAGAAGGAATCGTGGATAACCCCATTCAAACTGTACCTGACGACCGGGACTTTACCAGAAAAAAGGAGCGAAAGACGCCAGGTCCTTCGAAAGGCCGTGCGATATGTGATGCAGGATGGATTAATGTATCGAAAAGGTTTCTCAATCCCATTATTACGGTGCATCGCTCATGACGAGACAAAACGGGTCTTAAGAGAGGTTCACGAAGGAGAATGTGGCGACCATACTGGGGGGCAAACGCTAGCAAAGAAGGTCCTCCGCTACGGATATTACTGGCCGACCGTAAATCGGGACGCTGCGGACTACGCAAGAAAATGTGACAAGTGTCAAAGATATGCGAAAATCCCGAGGACTCCATCAACGAAACTCACGCAAATGGTTAGTCCCTGGCCGTTTGCAATCTGGGGAATCAACATAATCGGCTCTTTGCCTATATCCAAAGGTGGTGCGAAATACGCGATAGTTGCAGTCGACTATTTCACAAAATGGGCTGAGGCAGAGCCTTTGGCCACAATCACCTCTAAGAAGGTCATTAACTTCGTTGTACGAAACATTATATGCCGCTTCGGCCTTCCTCGCTCCATCATTACAGACAATGGGACGCAGTTTGAAAGCAGAGAGTTCAAAGAGTTCTGTTTAAAGTACGACATCGAGAAGAAGTTCGCCGCCGTTGCACACCCAAAAGCTAACGGACAAGTCGAGGCCGTTAACAAAATAATCAAGTCCATACTAAAGAAGCGTCTGGAGAAGGTTGGAGGCAAGTGGGTAGATGAGCTCCCAACAGCACTATGGGCTTATAGAACTACCCACAAGTCCGCGACCGACCACACTCCATTCGCCTTGGCATACGGCTCGGAAGCCGTTATACCTGTGGAACTTGAAGTTCCATCACACCGAGTGACGTACTATGATCCCAAGACGAACCAGGACCTCTTATTGGAATCACTAGACTGCATCGATGAAAAGCATGAAGAGGCCGAATTAAGGGCGGCAGCACATAGGCACCGAGTCAAGCGTTACTACGACGGCAGAGTCCGCCCAAGAACTTTTGATGTAGGTGATCTCATTCTGAAACGAGTTTTCCCGGTTCCATCGCGCATGAATCCCAGCTGGGAAGGTCCATACGTCATTGAACGGAAGCTTGGAGAAGGAACATTCAAGCTAGCGACCGTTGATGGCACGACACTCCCCCGAGCATGGAACAGTGAGCATTTGCGGCATTATTACATTTAGCATGTTTTCCTTTCTTGTTTTAGGCACTGCTATTTCCTATGTGTTTTCGTTCAGTTTTAGCTTAGTTTCTTTTTAACTATGTAATCAAGCAGTCTAGTTGTTTTTCATTAATAAAGGCTTGAAGCCGTATTTTCCACAAATCACTAATGTTTCTATATCTCATGA
The DNA here is from genome assembly GCA_030737815.1 of Allium fistulosum. Classification (NCBI taxonomy): domain Eukaryota; kingdom Viridiplantae; phylum Streptophyta; class Magnoliopsida; order Asparagales; family Amaryllidaceae; genus Allium; species Allium fistulosum. Next base: position 1,495,014,674 of record CM060901.1, read on the forward strand.
TCGGATGACGAATTACATTATCCTATACGATATACAGACTCGTATAAACAATCTCAAATCTCTGAATCCCCAGAGCGCGGATCGGAGTACTCTAAGTCCCCAGAGCGCGGATTAGAGTATAAACGATTTCAAATCTCCAAATCCCCAGAGCGTGGATCAGTGTACTCTAAGTCCCCAGAGCGCGGACTAGAGTATAAACGATTTCAAATCTCCGAATCCCCAGAGCGCGGATCGGAGTACTCTAAGTCCACGGAGCGCGGACTAGAGTATAAACGATTCCAAATCTCCGAATCCCCAGAGCGCGGATCGGAGTACTCTAAGTCCCCGGAGCGCGGACTAGAGTATAAACGATTCCAAATCTCCGAATCCCCAGAGCGCGGATCGGAGTACTCAAAGTCCCCGGAGCGCGGACTAGAGTATAAACGATTTCAAATCTCCGAATCCCCAGAGCGCGGATCGGAGTACTCTAAGTCCCCAGAGCGCGGACTTGAGTATAAACGATTCCAAATCTCCGAATCCCCAGAGCGCGGATCGGAGTACTCTAAGTCCCCGGAGCGCGGACTAGAGTATAAACGATTCCAAATCTCCGAATCCCCAGAGCGTGGATCAGAGTACTCTAAGTCCCCGAAGCGCGGACTAGAGTATAAACGATTCCAAATCTCCGAATCCCCAGAGCGTGGATCGGAGTACTCTAAGTCCCCAGAGCGCGGACTAGAGTATAAACGATTCCAAATCTCCGAATCCCCAGAGCGCGGATCGGAGTACTCTAAGTCCCCGGAGCGCGGACTAGGATATAAATGATTCCAAATCTCCGAATCACCAGAGCGCGGATCGGAGTACTCTAAATCCCAAGAGCACGGACTAGAGTATAAACGACTTCAAATCTCCGAATCCCCAGAGCGCGGATCGGAGTACTCTAAATCCCCAAAGCATGGACTAGAGTATAAACGACTTCAAATCTCCGAATCACCAGAGCGCGGATCGGAATACTCTAAGTCCCCGGAGCGCGGACTAGAGTATAAACGATTTCAAATCTCTGAATCCCCAGAGCGTGGATCGAAATACTCTAAGTCCCCGGAGCGCGGACTAGAGTATAAACGATTTCAAATTTCCGAATCCACTGAATGCGGATCAACTTACTTTGAATCCCCAGAGCGCCGATTCAGAAAAGAGTCCAAGTACTCGAGAAATGTGGAACAAGAAGTACGCCGCGTCTGGAAATGTTTGAACAACACGAGAGTAGATTGGGAGATAATGCAACTCGTAACAACTGGAGTCATGACTACAGTTAGTCAACAAACCAAAGAAAAGCAATAGAATCATTCAAACGAAAAAGAAACTAAACTTCATTCAGTAGTTCAAAATGGGGTTACACCTACAAAACTCAGAGTTCAGAACCTATCTATACAAACTGCAAGCCACAAAAAATAAAAGCAACGACAAGACTTAAGCAAGAAGCTCGTCGAACGAGTGTATCGATTACTTCTTCATTTTCTTCTTCTTGTCTTCCTTTGTTTTTTCCAACGACTCCTCTCCTTCACGCTTTTTCTTGGATTTCTTGCTTGCTAAAGAAGCGGAGTCAGGAGTAGCAGACGGAACATCTAGTGGTTTGGACCTGCCCGGGAGAATGATTTTCAAAGGTCTGTTCCGCGGGTCGGTAAGTTCCAGTATTTCAGGTTCAACTTTGACCTCGGCCTTTTTCTTCTCCTCTTCGGCGAGGCGGTCCTTCATACTCATCTTTGAAGTATGCTCAGAGGCGCCAGTGATTTTGATTTCATCACTCCCTGCGGCAGGAGATGAAGTGTCAAGCTTATCATCATCTAGCGCCCCAATCACTTGAGCATCGGGAACGGGAATTACTCCCGCGTGAATAGTGTCACTTGTTTTCCCTGCCTCCTCCTTGGCATCATCGCTCCTCGGAGTTGGCTCGGCATCAGAGCAGCCTGCATGAAAACATAGAGAATGAACATTAGAACGAATAAATGCTGGAAAATAACAAGATCTTTTGACTTCTAGAAAAGAAGAGTTTCCTACCGGGTTCTGGTTGGCTATCGGTTGCGCGTGGGGTTTCTCCCTCCAGAATAGGAGATAGCACGTGAACGCCGAGCCCGGGATCTTCTGGATCATAGCCGGCATGCTGCTCGAATGGATCAAGTGTCGGCCGAGCGGCCGGTTGAGCAGCAGGAGGAGCAGCAATATGAGGAGCCATAGTCTCAGCCCCTGACGGGCCAGCTTCATCACTTTTCTCTTTTGGAAGGGGAGAGCCTTTGTTATAAAGTGCCAAAGCTGCGGACAGATCCGTTGGCTCATTCCCCCTAAGAAACTCCTTCACCAAGGCATCCTCATTAACCTCTTCAGAGCCCGACTCGATTTTCCTGATCTTTACTAAGGTTTCCCAGGCCTCAGCTAGGGATTCGAGATAGCCATCGCCCAAGAATGTTAAGTCATGATGCATAAGGACGCGGGCTCCATACTCAGCAATCAACGGGTCAAACATGCATTTGACCTCTTCCCTGCCAGCTTCTGCGGCTGCCTCGAGGCGAGAGTCAATCTCCTCCGCAGCTTTTCTTTTGCCCTCCTCACGGGCTTCGTCCTTCATTTTCTCAACCCCAGCAAGTTCGTCATCGATCTTCGTTTTCAGGAGACGAGTAGCAACGATTTCATCACAGTATCGTTGTGATTCTTCTTGATCAGCTACCTTGTCCTCCTTTTCCTTGGAGAGTAATTCTTTCAGCTCTCTGACTTGTATGGCGAGCACGTCCCTTTCTTTTTGAACGGAATCTTTTTCTAGGGCAAGGGCACCGCTGTGCTGGACTGCTTCATCAAGTTCCTTCTTGTGAGCCATCTCTAAACGAGTAACTGCCTCGGCAGTATCTTTTGCGCTTTGTTCAGCGACTTCCAGCTTCGACTTGTACGAAGCGAGCTCTTCGTCCTGATGCTTGATGATGTTCTTGTCGCAGCCAGCCTCCAAATTCAGGCGATCAATCTCATATTGATGCTCAACGGACACCTCCGAGATCTTTTCAACCAAGTGTACAAACGCGTCATGTTGAACATAGACGTCGTTATTGCAGGCAATGGCACTCTGCTTCACGTGGCTGGGAATATGGTGAATAGCCGGGAGGAACTTCAGACCGTCAAAGCAAATTTTTGGAAACTTAGCCTTAAGATCGATCATCTTTTCCACTACAGTTGGATCAACCGCGGGAGCAACAGGAGGAGGCTTTGGAAGTTCTGCTCTTTTTCGTTGCTCCCGAACTTGCCTTATACTCGATGAACCGGAGTGTTGTTCTCGAGGAGCATCAGATTGGTAACCCTTCTGTGAAGACTTCTCTTTATACGGCTCAGTTGGAGGAAGAGGGTCACGAGACTGTGAAGATTGAGAATATGCCTTCTTACGGTGAGACGACTCGCGGGGACGATTGTCCCTATCTTCATAATCATCTCTGTCCCTGCGTCTGCCTGAACCTGAGTCCCGTCCGGAATGATGGAATATGGAAGAGCCATGAAGGCGATCGACCGTGAGAACGCCCCATGTCACCTGCAAAGAATGGAGATAGCAACGAGTCAAGAAAAATCCGGGAAATAAGAAAAAACTTGAAGTGTATGATGGAGTGCGTATGTGTGTGTGTCCTAGTGTTCCCCCCTACAGACCAGTTCTTTTATCTTTACTAATCGGAGTACTGTCTCCTTGGACTGGGAGTTGAACTCCCACATTGCCTCTAGCGGGCGAAGAAAGCTTGAGGGCTTCAGGATCGTCAAACCCGTAATTAAGTATATCGTCGGGGATAGAAAGATTCGACAAACCCCTTAGAGAACTCTCCAGGTGCTGTGAGGAAGCCTCTTTCTCTAGCGGGATAGGCATATCTTTTGAAGTGCCGCCAACTTTCTCCTTCCGAATATTGTATTTTAACCTCTTCTTTCCCTTCGAGGGAGAGGATGACGTTTCAATATCATGAACTTCGACCGCCGGATCCCAAGCGGGACCCACATTCTCGCCTTGAGTCTCAGGAGCTTCGTCCTCTTTGCGCTCACCTTCTTCGTGCGTATCGGGAGTGCGGCGTGATGACGATCCGGCCTATTTTTTCCCTTTACCGGATGCTGGCTTGGGAATGGAGACGCCCTCCGGGAGGCTGATCCGACGACCTGGGGCTAGCAAGCCGAACCTTGACAATGATTCGTTTGAAATGATGACCCGAATGTCTCGTTCCTTGGCAGGAAGAGCTCTAATGGCCTCGACGGCCTCAGAATATCCCCGGCCCTTCGGACGTGGGCTGATACCTAAAAAAGATGAAACGGGGAGTTAGAAAAAGCATGATTCCGATTAATCGCGAATGATGATTCAGTGGAGAGACTTACTGCCTTCAACCCATCTCCTCGCAAAACCAGGAGGGCAACGCACGTAGAACCATTCCTGTTTGTACAAGGCGAATTTGCTACATGCCCCTGTCAAGATCTGGCATTTGTGGTTGGGCTCAAGGAACATGAAGGAAGGGCTGTCTTTCCGCCTTTTGACCATATAGATGTATCTGATGTCGCCAGGAGTTGGAGGTCTGGAGAAGACGGCCATGAAGAGCAGGTAGGTCCCATGAAGAAACGCGTGACCATTCGGGTGCAGCTGCGACGGTGCAATGTCGATGTACTGTAACACGTCCCGAAGAAATAAGTTAAACGGAGGCACGCTGCCCATCCAACACATGAACTTGTTGCAAGTGGTATATCCAACTGGGGGTAGGTGAGGACGGTCATGTCGCGAAGGGACTAGCACGTTGGCGAAAGGAATCCCGTGGATGGAACATATCCGTTGGAGTGCGGCTTCATTGATCTTCGAAGCCTGCGAATCGATCGGATTGTCTAGTAGAATTGTTGCCTCCAGGACATCGGGTGCTAAGTTATGAGCAGGAGAAGTCGACGGATTAGAACTATCAGCGGCTTCTCGCCTTGATGACGGCCCAGGCCTGTCAGATATAGTGGCGGAGCTAGACTTTCTTGACATCCTCAATAAATAGTGAATCTGGCAAAGTGCCTGAGAGAACTATACTTAAAAAACGTTGAACGTTAGAATTAACAACACGAATTCCCCCCCCCCACGTGATTTGTGAACTAGTGCAAGCAATCGTGTATAAGCAATAAGAATCTGGAGATTTCAAAGATATAAAAATGAGCATCGAATCATCGCCTTCGGAGACCGTCATCGCTGACCGTCTCGAAAAGCCCGCCTGGTGGTAATTACAGTTCCAGATTCAGAAAATATATAATTGATAAAGTGTTCGGCAATTGTATTGTTCGGTCTAGGTTTTGTTCGAAGGGGATTGTTCGGAATGTATGATTGTTCGGCATGTCAATTGTTCGTTCGGCATTTACAGTGTTCGGCCTAAGTATGGTCCAACATCTATCATTGTTTGGCTAAAGCGTTGTTCGGCTAAAGTCACGGTTCGGCTAAAGTCACGGTTCGGCTAAAGTCACGGTTCGGCTAAAGTCATTTTTCGTTCTAAATATGGTTCAACATTTGAGTAGTGTTCGGCATTTGAGAATGTTCGGCCCTGGTTTTCGTTCGACTAAGTTATAGTTTGGCATGTTAATGAGTGCTCGGCCTGGGTTTGTTCGGCCCAGGTAGTGCTCGGCAGCCTTCCACTCCACCGTCCGGCGCATGACGACGTACGCCGGAGCAGTGCTACGCCAAACAACACCCTTACCTCCTCCAACACCTTCATTCTTTTTTCTTCCCTTTAACTTCGGTTCGACACGAAGAAGCTAAGCCCATAGGTGGACATACTCCTAATCATTCCTCCTCGCATCATCGTTTGGCAGTAAAGACGCAATAAAGACGACCTACTCGAAAGCTTTCTACGTGACACACTCGACCACCTCGTTTGAAACCTACTTGAATCGTACGAGGAAAAATACCTAGTTTGCAGATTGGAGATTGGGATGGAGTAGTTAAGTTTTAAATCCGGACGACTGAATAGAATTGCAAGTCTTCAAGGAACGGCAGAAGTAAAAAAGTAAAAGGGAGAAGAAGGAAAAGACCTGGTTTTATAGAGAAGAGAGGTGGAAGTCGAAGGGGCTATACCCGGTGGAACCGGTCAAAGTCTTAGCGTTCGGCTTCAAAGCAAGATGCCACTCGACACATGAGGATTGTTCGACTTCGAACGTATCGTTTGGCGTCCATACCACGCTCGTCACACATATTCTCGAGAAGGCATCTCCGAGGAAAGTTAGTCTAGATCCAAAGCGCATCACGTTCGGACACGTAATACACTTTGGGGGGCAAGTGTTTCCTGGAGATTTGACCAGGCATCTGTAGTACTCGGCATCAACTAGTGCAGGGCATCCATAGTACTCGACATCTATAGTACTCGGCATCAACTAGTGCAGGGCATCCATAGTACTCGGCATCAACTAGCGCTCGGCATCAGATGGCACTCGGTATCAACTAGTGCTCGGCATCAGATGGCACTCGGCATCAGGTAGTGCTCGACATCAGATAGTATTCGGCGACAGGAGTACTTGGCGACAGAAGTAATCGGCATCCAGAAGACGCTCGGTGTGCGTAACTGCACAACGTGACACTATCGTTCGGCCAAGATGCAACATTCGGTCAGGGAGCATTGTTCGGCCAAGAGCTTCGGATAGAGACACGTTCGGCTTCGACTGACAACCATCCTGCACTTCCCACGTGTCAAGCATACCGTTCGGCATAGAAAGGATCGTTCGGCATTATGGTGTTCGGCATGCCTGGTTCGACACACAGCGACCACTATACTCGGGCTATAGTGTTCGGCCATCAAGCCCACTTGGGAAGTCCAGCCCATATTTGTCTATAAATAGAGGGGCAGGGTCACAGTGAAAGGGGATCTTTTTTTGAAGAACACTGGGGAGACTCTGCCATTTTTCAGACTCGTCTTCTTTACTTAACAACTACATTCAAGCAGTTGATCTACGAATTGTATTTGTAATCAATCATTAAGAAGATCAATAAAGTTTAACCTCAAAGTGGACGTAGGCAATTACGCTGAACCACTATAAATTTGGTGTTCTTACTTTCTGCATTTAAATTAGCATTGTCTTCTCTGTTTAATTTACCTTCATCATTTACTTCTCTACATAATCTTTTTCTACGAGGTTAGTGACCAATTTTGGTGCTAACAGAAAAGACTACAAACCAAGTGATAATTTCATAATTTACAAAATTATTTACAAGTATACAGCAACAGTTTATGTTTTACAAATCTCGAACAGTCTTATCTAGATGTTCAGCAATCAAAGAATCAACGATATGCCGAATTGCTATACAAAGAATCTCTTTAAGCTTCTTTTCCTTCTTCTTTATTTCGTCAACATCATCGATGGAATCAATACGAGCATTTAAAGCATGGTTGAAAGCTTTATTAGCACCTTTAAGGGTTTTATTCTGTCTCTCTAAATCAGCGATACACTTTTGAAGAAGATACCTTTTGCGTTCAAGTCTTTGAATCTTGGTTGCGTATTATATTGATCTAGAATTAAGCATCCCTAAGTCCATAAAATAAAATTCCATACAACTAATAAACCAAAGTTTGAAGCAAATAAGAAAATACAAAATTTCTTAAACCCGTGCACTACGATTCATCATCACAGAGCATGCCTAGGGACCGTCCTCGATCCCATACATGTGTAAGTGACTTAGCCATATTACTACAATGTTTTTTACTTATTCCGTGCCATCCTAATCAGTTGATGACAAGTTGATAATGATTCGTTGATCTAGTGCCATTTTCGTTTGAGGTGGACGGTGGCTGCTCCTATTCCACCGCCGTAGCCCGAGTCCCTATGTATTGTTGTAGTTGACCATTCCTTACATGTTCCCCAATGATATCCTTCAAATGCCTGAAGTCATTTGTATTGTGCCCATCCAACTCATGGAATATGCAATGCTTTCCTGATGCCCGCTCACATTCGAAGGGTTCCCTCCTTGCCAGCCTTCGATACTGAAGATGTCCTCGAGTATCCAAATAATTCTTTTCCACAGACTCAGTAAAATCTATATAAGAAGAGAATTTTGGTTCTCTCCATTGCCTCTTCGACACATTAATGCCATCATCCATTTTTTGTTTTCCTTTATCATTCTTGTTTACATCTCCTGATGATCCTCTACTTTGCATAACATTCACCTCCGATTTGTTTGCTCGTGCGTCTTCTTGTTGCAGGAACCTTTCTACTTCATGATAAAACTCCCCGACAACCATAGGTGGATCCCATGCCAATGAATCCTTGAACTCCATGCCATCAGCAATTCCAGATGCGGCTGCCATCAAAACCATGGATGGATCTGGATGATCTTCTAATGCCGCCGCGGCATTAAACCGTGTTAAGAAACTTCTTAGGGACTCTCCGGTCCTCTGTTTCAATGTTGCCAAACTCATTAAATTTTTGTATCTCTAGATGTGAACTCTAAACCACCTCATAAACCTTTCAATCAATTCTATCCACGTGCTAATAGAGCCACTTTCCAATTGTCTGAACCATAGTGCAGCCATATCCGTTAAGTACAAGAGGAAGCACCATGCCATGACTTCCTCCGACGCCCCCAGCACTTCCATGTGTCTTATGTACCTCGTCAAATGAACAACAGGATCCGTTTTTCCATCATATGTCTCAAGCATTGGTAGTTTGAACTCCGTTGGATTCCGAGCTTGCCAGATATTTGGTGCGAATGGACTTCTATTTACGTCCTCCAAATCCATGTTGACTAATCCTCCACACATAGCTCGCCTTATCATCTCCGAAAAACTGTCATTGTTTTCCAATGATAGTCTCCTATCATCATGCCCAAGCTACCTCCCGAGTCCTTGAGGGAATTTTGGAACGTACTCCTCCGGACGAGAATCCAAATTTCGATTCGCGCCAAGCCCCATGGGATCAATCGCACGTCTTCTAGCATCACGATCAACCAGACCCGGGGGCATGACCTCCAGCCTTTGGGTATCGGTACCGATCTCTCTGGAGGGACCGGTGCCAATCCCTCTTGGATGGCAGGGGACAGCCCTCGGCTGTTCTGTTCGATTCCACTGTCTATTAGCTCCATTTCCATGTTTCCAGTTCTGATTTCCAGCGATCCCTGTTACTTCAACTCCTTGATCCTGTGCTTCAGCTTGTCCAATTTTCCAGAGTAGATTCTGCATCATCTCCTCCTCCCTTTTCAGCATCCCCTCCTACATAGCATCCATCATTGTTTCCATTTCATCCCTGGTGATGTAGATAGATGCTTGATTAGCTCCAGCTCTTGAGGAAGCCTCCTAACTCCCTCCATGATGGCTCCTTTTCGGTAACACTCTCCTTGTTGATTGGCTAGTCATTGCTTTATAGATCCAAGTATCTAAGCCTCCAAATCTAAGATCCTAGCTTCCAAATCCGCAGGTGCAAGTCCTTCTCAGTGAAAGCACCAAAATGTTGGCGTCAAAATTGACCACCATCACCCAATTATGTGAAATCACCAAAATCCAATCCAGTCACAGAAATATGAAGAGAAATAAATGAAGAACAAAATTCAAACAATCAGACAACAAGTAAATAGAGACATAGATTTATAGTGGTTCGGCTAACTCCGACCTATGTCCACTCCAAAGATTTTTCTTTTTATTAGTTTATACTGCTGATTACAGTTACAAATCCATGAAATGTCAAGAATACAAATGGTAGAGTATAGCCTAGGTAGAAGATGAAGAGAAGCATAACGAAGATCCCTTTTTTGAATCCATGCTTGCTATATTTATAGGTGAAAGTTTGGCTACTGGACCTCCTTATCCATATGGGCCCACCATAGGGGTCACTAGGCCCAAATCCCCATGAGGAGGGATCGATACGGATCCCTTCCTTAGTTGATTTCTATGCAACGATTCCTATGGTGGATTCTTCATGATGAAATATGTTTAGTCCCCAAGTTTTACGTCATTTGGAATAAGGGAGCTCAAGTTATTGATTGTTGAATACAAGAATGTACTTGGGTATTGATGAACGCCGACCCCTATCCACTGACGATCCAATGCAACCAACCATGATGACCCCTTCTTTGTGAGTCGAAGTATGCCGATCCATCTGAAATACCAATCCCTTCACCTTGCTAAGCTATTGAAGTATACCGATCCCTCCTTGGCTTATCCAGATATATTGATCCCCTTGGTTTATCCAGATATGCCGACCCATTCCTTTGCCGAGCTTTCTTAAGTTTCCTCTATACCGATTCCTCCTCTTCCATAACACCATCTCGATCCCACCTTCTTCCATAATGCTACGTCGACCCCTCCTCTTCCATAACACAATGCCGATCCCACCTTCTTCCATAATGCTACGCTGATCCCTCCTGTTCCATAACACCATGCTGATCCCACATTCTTCCATAATGCTACGCCGATCCCTCCTGTTCCAACATACTATGCCAATCCATGCGCCATTACTTATGCCAATCCCTCCATAAATTCATCCATGTTGACACTTCTTCCCACTGACTATGCCGATCCTCCCTTTATGGAGTTTGCCGACCCATCCTCCATGAAGGCGCCGATCCCTCCTACTCCATGAAGGTATGCCAATCCCTTCTTCATGTATTACGCCCTTACCGATCCCTTTACATTAAAACCTGCCGATCCATCCATAACTTCCCAAACCAATAAAAGATGTTGATCCAAGCTATGTTTCACATTTCTAGTATCCTGCATTATCCATCTGCCAACTCCATCCTACTCTGGCTTCATATAACCATTTGTACTTTACCTTTGGGTCCTATGACCGTCGCTCTACACTCATCGGCCTTGATAACCTTGAAGTTTGTTGGGTTAAATCCGCATGTATACTGTCTTGCCAAAAGGCGGTTTAACAGGCAAAATAAAGTAATTGAATAAAGATAAAGGCTATGATTGACTTATGAGGAGAAGAGAAGACACCACTAGTGTTTGGAAAATATTCGACAAAAAAGAACCGCGTCTCCCAGTCTCTAAATTTATTTACTCCCTCTAAAATTAGTTTTTTAAGGGGATTAGCTCTGAAAATCTGTTTGTTCAGATTGCTGAGTTTGACTAGGCAAAATAAATAGTTGAGAACTTCAGCGTTTAGTAAAGGAACGCCTGATTCCAGAGCCATAAGTTCCAAAGAAATAAGATATGTGTTGACATTAGGAGATTATTGGATAGGTGCAATGCCAAGATGGTTCAAGAATTTAGACAAGAAATCTGGGAAGGGAAGGATGCCACCATGCCAAATGTGAATGGCGGTATAAGCAAAGTATCCTTCAGGAGGATTTTGAATAGTATCGCCATCGCCAGGGGGAATGGCTTATACTCCAGTGATTCCAAAGTTATTCAGAATGGCATCAACTTCATCTTGAGAAGATATTAGAGAATGTTTAGAGATAGCTTCAACCTTCTTTGCTGAAGATTCTACCTCTGGAGCTATGTCTTTTTCAGGTTTCTTAGAGATCTTTTTAACACCCATGATTCTGTCAGGTGAAATCATTTCAGTAAAAGTTATAATTTGTTCCATTATTAACACCTTTCAAAGATGTCAAAAAGCTATTGCAGTAATTCAAATATCAACCAAAATATATAATTCCATATCTTTAAAAGAGTGTAAAAGTCAATTTGGGTCATGAAATTCATTGAGCTTCCGATGATGTCGAAGGGGTAGATAGAATGGAATCACCTACAAACATTCTTCGACAATGTCGAAAGCCCAGGGAAAATTTTGCTATTAAAAAGGAATAAAAAACCTTACATTACTAGTTTGAGTATGTATATATGTTAACAACATTCCACAATTAAACCATATAAACCTTTTCAACAATGTCGATACCCACAAATTTTGTTTTACTCAAAGAATATGAATGTTGCCGAAACACTATAGTCTCATTAAGTCAAAAGACTTGGATTCTAGTGAAATTAATACAAATAAAAGGGCTTTTGAACGTTTCGACGATGTTTGAATAAAATGATAGTTAAATCCCAGTTAACTACAAAGGATTTCGAGAAAGTCGAATGGGGTGTAAGGTTTCAAAAACATACAAACAACTAAACTTGTTGTAATTTGGAAGGTTTCGATCAAGTCGAAAGACTTGATAAGGTATTAAACTTTAACAAAATATACAATTTTCAATCCAATTGATGGTAGGAAGTATAATTTTTTTAAAAGTAAATTAGAATTAAGCATGAATCCAATGACAAATTAAGTCCACTTTTATATGCATTAAGATTTGAATCCTTTAAAATAAAATAAAAAAGTCGAGTGTATGTTACGTAGCCATCAACTTGAACCCTTTAAGATGACTTCTTCGAAAGGTATCAAAGGACGTCAAAACATACTTCTGCTTTCGAAGAAGTCCATCTCTTATCGACTACATCAACCCCTTCGAAAGGGTTCACTCCAAGGTAAACACATAACATCCATTCGACCCCTTCGAAAGAGGTTGAAAGAGTAAAGCAAAATTGACCACCTCAACCCCTTTTGAAAGGGTTGAAAAGTCAAATTACAATAGCAAGTGTTAATTTGTACAATTTAGCCTTCTCTGTGAAGCCACTGGAAAAATTGTTTTCTCCTCAATTCAATTTTTAACCCAATACTTTTAGAAGTTGACAATTAAATTGACTTGAGTGTGAATTTACAATCGACAACAGCAAAAACCCCAAATTCAAGCTCAAAAAAACAAAACAATAAAAATAAAAAGCTTGGGTTCATATGTAGTAATGGAAAATAGCCCCAAATCTAATGAATTTGAATTCAAACAAAAAAACTAACATCATAAGTCGAATAAAACAAGCATATAAGAGAACCTAAGGATAATTTCATACGAATGAAAAACTCGAATCAACTTTAAAAAATTAGAACAACAGTACAAATTCGAACCAAAAGAATTTAAGATTGGAATTGAATGTAATAAATTAGTATGAAAATTAAAAACAATGGAAATCTACCATGAATTTGAACTCAAGTTTACTGAAACTAGGAATTTAGAAAGAAATGGAAAATTTTGATTCTTGCTGTAAGTTTTTAATGGCTGGTAAACGAAAAAGAGAAGGAGATAACACAATTTATAGAAGTAGCAGATGCAGGGAAAGCCATCCAATCAAATTTAAGGAATGACCAAGATCTATACAAGAATATCAAAAGGCGGGAAATTTTATGGGTTTCGAAACGGTTGACATGGAAAGTCAAGAGCATCCCTTCGCAAGTGGGGGAGGGGGGCAAGTGTTACCATAAGTATTAACTTAAACCTTCTCAAAACCATGAAGAGTATAAAAGAGGAGTTCACAAGGAATGATAGCATTAACATAACCTTTCGAAAGAGTCAAAGGGATGCTTCTACAAAAGGGGAATGTGCTATGAGCTTTCGAAAAGGTCGAAAGGGGTTAAAAGCACCCTTTCGCTTCAACTGTTTCCTTTCAAAATAGATGCTTCCGCATGTAAGTGTACGTTTCGAATGAGTTGAGAAACACCTTTCGAAGGAAACAAATTACAAGCCTTCACATGCGTGTCAAACCTTTCGAAAACACTGGGTTTTGCCTTCATTCACAATCTACAGAAGAACATTTGGGCAAAGCTACCCCTTCGAAAGCAATATTAGCCTTTCGAAATGGTCGACACCATTCATAGTTATAAAGTAAAGCTCATGTAAGTTCAATACGACATTCATATATACCAAAAAAACGGGGGTTTCACTTTAGTCAACATGTGTGCCTTTGAAAGCTACCTTTCGTGCTTAAACTTTCTGCTATGTTCCGACTCCTTTAAAGACATAGAGATACACCTATCGATAGAGTTGAAAGCTCACATCTTTCTTACTGGCAACATCATAGCAACACAAAGTGGAGAGCACACCTACCCCTTTCGATGAAGTCAAAAGGAATTGAATTATATTTTAAAACAAAGAAGAAGGGCGCCCAAACTTTAGCGGCAGCGAAAGGTCTTCAAGGTACTCCTTTCGACTAGGTTGAAAGGTCTTTTTCGAAAGGGTTAAACCAACGCCTATAAATAAGACACTAAGGGTCTTGTTTTGCGGATCCGAATTCACTCACTTCACTCTTGTACTTTCTTAAATTTATAAACCCAAATTCTCAAGTTATATTGGGGATCTGATTACTTTGTATACTTAAGCTTTAAATATAAAACGAATGTGTTGGTCAAAGTAAGTCTATGGTATTCTTGAATATATTAGCTAATTCAAAGTTTATATGTGGTTCTGATTACAATCTTATTATTTCAACATGATCGAAGGACTACCTTTCGAGGGAGTCGAAACCATTCAACCCAATTAAAATCCTTAGATCATTAGGCTCCTACCCCAATCCACCTTGACCACTTCGAAAGAAGGTTTCGACAGGATCTTGAATCAATTCAAGTAGTTCAAAAGGTGTTGTTAATAGGAATCCAGGTGTTTCGACTGTGTCGAAAGGTTAAAATAATAGGAGTTTCATCTAATGCAACCTTTTTGAAAGGTGGGTATAAAGGAATCGAAAGGTTTTAAATATCTCTAATATCTCTATCTGTTCTGTAACGTCTCGACTTTTCGACGCTCGAAAGTCGACATTAATACGTCCACAGTATCAAATGCCACGAAATCGAATGCCGGAAAACCGAACCATTAGGGTTAAAAAGAAGAGGTAGAAGAAGACAGAAGAAAAGAAAGAACAGAAAAACTGAAACAGAAACAATATCAGAATCTCACATTCGCAGCGGAATAATATACAATAGATGAATCAATAGTCTTTTAAAACAAAGAACTATATCAGTTTATACATACATCAATCAGAGTCAATATACAACTCAATACAACAATGGATAGTTATATAACTTGTCCTCATACAGAATACACAACGAAATAAATAAACAAGTACGAAAGTACGTCTCGCCATCCAGCTTACTTCCAAAGCTCCAGAATATCCTGATAACATAACTCTAGGCTGCCCGTGTGGAAAATTATGGGCACCTAGAGTTTAGAAAGGAAACAATAAACTTCGAGTCAGTCATGGTGACTGGTGTGAGATCGTAAAACAGTTATTTTCACAAAGAAAATAAAATTAGTTCGCAATGCGTTTGGAAAATGAAACTACCATAAGACCTCCCGCCACACACATAATGCAAACGCAGAATTGGAGGAGATTTCTTCTTATGATAGTCAAAGATGCTTACTATGCAAATCATTGGATTATTATTATTAATGTCTAGTGTGGAAAACATTTCGAAAGTATAATATTAATCTTAGCCAGCATACAACCATTATTGTATGCCTACTATAGCTACCATCTAAACAGTGGGGCGCCACCATAAGTAAATGGCAGGTTCTACAATTAAAACCGTACAATTTCGTATTAGGAAATGGATTTCCAACAAATGGTCAGGTTAAGGAACTTCCTACCGCCACATGGGATCGCCTCTGGCTGGACGTCCCGAGAGACAACTGCTCTCTGCCAACACAAGGCCGGGTTACCCCTGTAACAGGTAACTCATGAATATGTCATCCCCCAGTCCTTTGGGACCTTTATCCGAGGCGCCTCGATAAACACACAATCACACAATAAATGAGATCGGAGTATCCACATAGGTTAAATACCAGGGCTCCATACCTGATACCACCCTTTTCCAGAAGGAAATGACATACCCTAAAGGGCGCGACCCTCATAACCTTGCCGCATATTCCAGTTTTGACCATTTCTGAGGAGTGAGGTCTGACGAAGTCTCGTCCACAAAGCTACGCTTTTTCACAAAGCCACGCTTTGATCACAAATGATCAATAAATGATCAATAAATGATCATCACACAGCAACACTCAGCATGCCACATTACCAAATTGGGAATATATCGCTGATAACCTTCAACTACATAACCACTGAGCTCGTACGTCTCAAAGAAGGGTGTTAAGCTAAGGGAATAAATTCTCCGCCACCAACAGAAATGTATTTGAAAGAAATCAGCTTTATATCTCAAAATGTAATGTCAGACATGTAACCATACAAGTCTGCTCCGGGTTCGAACAGAACCGAAGGCACTTTCGAAGAAGCCCTTGCAATCCGGGTATTCACAATCCCGATTGGACTTCCCATCACAAAAAGAGTGATATAAATCTCTATACCGGAGCAACTCGGTGTAGAGACATTCGACATGTTGTCCTTTCATTTTTGAAAATACCCGGTCTTCACACCGGTCTTCAATTTCAATTCATACACGTCGTATCATTATTCGGAATGGGTTATCTGACACAAAGGACCTTTCCCGGCTAAACCGAATAATAAGCGTTTGTTTTAAAAACAAATTCAAGTGCCATTTCAAAGGCACTATTGATAGTTGGTGATTTAACTATCAACAACATTCACAACAATTATCAGATTTAAATAATTTTCCCAAATTATTTAATTTCAAAATATCTTCACAAGATATATATTTTTCCACTTCAACACTTTGAAAACAAATTTCAAATAAAATTTTCACCTTTCAGCTTTTGAAAATAAATTTCAAATCAATTCCATCACACAGAATATATTTCCAAATATTTCTTTTAAAAACCCACTTTAGAATTTTAATTTATATTTTAAAAGCTACTTTGGAAATATACTCGGCTTTATAGTGAGGATACATTTTCACTTCAAAATGGTCCATTTAAACCAATTAAATAAATCCCTATCGATTTATTTCAAATTTACATTCAAATCAGTAAATTTACTTTCCCAAACTTTAAAAATAAATCAGTGTTAACTTTTAAAGAAAACTTCCCCTTTCCTTTATAAATTTCAATTTGAATTTATATTTTCAAATATTCACTTTTAACCCCAAAAAAATCAAATTCTAAATTGATTTCTAATTTTATTTCAATACCAAATCAATTACAAATTGATTTCTAAGTTTAATTTCAATAGAACAAAACATTGCAAATTTATTTTTTAAGTTTATTTCCAAATAACAAAACATTTGCAAATCGATTTCCAAATTTATTTCAACACCTAATCAATTATCAAATTGATTTCTGGAATTTGTCACTTTTAAATAAATTCCTTTATTCTTTCCAAATTATTCAAAATTCCATTTTTTAAATGAATTCTTCAACTTTTAAACAATATTATTCAAAACTCATCTATTAATATCTTTTCCCAAAATTAGGAATTAATTCGATAAGATTACAAAAATCAATTTTAATACTTTAATTCCTTCTTTTAAATTCAACAAATCTTTTCAAAAAGAATTTACTTAAAAATTTCCAACTCTAATTTAAAAAAAATCCAATTTATTTATTTCTGGTATCCAACGATACCAAAAATTCATTCGGCTAAATTTTAGCCTTCAACAATTCCAATCAAAAATGTAATCACACATAGATTATAAATAATCACATCATAATATATGAAATAAATTCATACAATTTGAGGAATCCAGTTGGATCCCTCCAACCTGTTTCCCTGCATCCACAAATGTTAGCACAATACCAATCCCACTTCGAGGTGGAATATCGTGGTATATGGGATTTATAAAAATATCATCCGCTATTATGCGGCGCATAGGGTCTCATCCGCTATATAATGCAGGAAATTCAATCACCAATATATACATATGCCAATATATATATTGCTATATACTACTATATATAGTATCACATCCAATAGCAATCAATAACTGCAATTCAAATTTTCATTTTGAGTGAGAAGATCTCACCTTTGCTTTAATTTGCAATCCATTTCCGATCCAGATTGTTTTTCTTGATTGTTAAACCTTGTATAAACAATTATACACTTTATTAATATTCGAATTAAATCAAACTATAAATTTTCGTTTGGTAATTTTAATTATCCCAAGATTTTATTTTAAACCAATTTCTTTTAATAAATTATTTCTAGTAACTAACGAATTAAATAAACCTATCAAACAAATCAATTATCCATATTGATTTAAAACATAAATATTTTCATTGTAAAATAACTTCTGCTATATTACACATATATTTCTCACTGAATAAAAATTTTCCTTTACTGCAAAAAATGATATTATTATTTTTCTTTCTGTGAAAACAAAAATATAAATAGTAATTAACTTTGCTGTATATGTAAATATATAAATTGAAAAATAAACAGTTTCATAAACTTACTGTTATTGTATTCCTAATCAATATGTACATATCAAATTCCAATAGAATTCCTTCCAATCTATATGTATATTAAAATCGAATATAAAAAAAAATACCCAAAATCATCACCTGCAATACCTTATAGGGCACCGCAAAGACAAACCCTACCTTCCCCCTTCCACGCACTCGCGAGCTCGAGTTTCTCCATTGCCTACCGATCGCTTGCTCGACTTCGAGCCTACGCCCACGCGATCGAAATCCTCTGCCTCGACGTTGCTTCGATTGGCCTACCGTTCTGCTCGAGCTCTCGAAATCGAACGTCGCCGAGTGCCAGGTCGACGCCTCCCCTCGCGAACGCGATGCTCAACTGATTTTGTTTTGGGAAGTGAATTTCTTTTTCCCTCACGAATACAATTCGTGATTTCATTCAAACTCGAATTGGGGAATGAGTTGCGGCCATTAATCTCTTGAAGCTACCTAGTTGAATTTGAACGAACGAATATAGTCTTCGTTTGTCTGTTTTTTTTTTCTTTTTATTGTGTAACGATCCTAAATTTAACTGGTTTTAATAACGTTATTAATTGAAATTTTGCGAAATTTTAAACGATAGAATTTTGAAATATAAATTTGATATTTGGAATGCGTCTAGTTAAACGTAGCAACTGGTAAATTTTCGTCCAAAAATATGAAAGTTTATTTCGTGCGTAAATTTACTTCAATTTAATCAGTTAAAAAGCGGTGAAAATAAAATGTTTTCGAAACCTAAATATTTTTACATAGAAAAATTCTAAACTATCTTCTGAGCAAGTCGTCATTTTTCGTTTTTCAAAATTCGGACTTCTTTGGTTCCGTCGATCTTATTTTTCTACGTTTTTCTTGCATTTTCCGTCAGTAGAAAAATTCGAATTTTTTATAATGCGATCATACCACCGATATTCGTATACCATTTTGATCGTCTCGTAGTGTTGATCTCCACGGTATATTCGTATCTGTGTTTCACTGTCTGGTACACGGCGAAACCGTGAAATGGTTAACTGGATCGGCGCACGTTTTTGAATCTTTTGGCTGTTAATGACTATTCAAATTCTCAACGTTTAAACCCAATTGTAGCCGGCTATTAATAATTGCTGAAACCAAACTTAGACTTTTACTATTTCCAGTGTAATTTATTACATTTTGGTTCGTTATCCCATCCTTTGGTCTCATTTGGAAATAAACTAATATAGGTTTTCACGTCCACTCCTCTTCTCTTCTATTTCACATTTACAGCTAGTATTTACTTTTTCCTGTTGCCTTGTTCAATTTTGAAACAACAAGCATCCATTCACGTTTCATATTTTATTTATTGGTGCATATTAATGTTGGTTGACTTCTCATATTTCCACCTCTCCACACGTTCATATTTCTTTAGCTGACACCTCTTCTTCCATTCCTCTTTTCATTTTGTGCTCCTCCCCTCTCATATTCGAGCCAGTCTAAAAAAGAAGAAGAAGAAGAAGAATGCACGACCACAAGTCTTCACAACACAGCCTGTATGCAACCTTCCTCCGCAACCCGTTACCCCGCCTGCACAGCCGTATCACCACTACGCGGCCTTGAACCCAGCACCACATGGCCGTGCTTGAGCAGCTCCGCCTCCTCCCGAGCGCCTAGCTTGCAGCCGGTCCGCCGCCTTCACCGACCCGTTGCTCTCCAAACTCGACCCGACTTCTCTAAAGCCTTATTCATACGCATCTTCTCCTCTGCGGTCTGGTATGTACGTATTGATGTCTAAATTATATGGAAATTAAAGCACCATGAATATATAATTTATATAAGTATTATATAAGTTACATACATATATTTTATATAAGATTTTGTTGATATATTATATGTCATATAAAACAGTGTTTACTGGGGTGAGAATATAAGTATATTGTTTTGTACTGTAGAAGCATATGCTTGCATATAAAATATTGCTTAAACTATATGTATTAATAATCTATTTGTTAGTTTATAATATGTTTACGGAGTATATTTATACTGATGTAAAAATGTGGGTAGGTCGGTTGTATACAAGTTATGTAGTTATATGTTTCTAACGTTACTTACTGGTTTGCTTTTATGCGTATATTTATGTATAATCAAGACTTTTGAAGTATGAGCTTAACATATATATAAATATAAAGTGAAAGCATGCATGTGCAGATATAAGCTATATAACCTACTATATCTATATAATAATAATAGTAATGTCAGCAATGATGTATATTTATCAATGAAGTATATATATGGGTTGTATAAATTTTATAATATATACACATATTGTTTTAAGCACGTTGATTACGTCAGTTTCTAACATGTAAATGTTTACAACTCTATTTTATATACAATATTTGTACGTATACTTCACTTGGATATCATGGGTTTAAAGGAATAAGTGTACTTACTTGTATATATATATATATATAGTCGCACTTCTATACTTGGATTTCAGTAAAATGTAAGTTTTATTCCGCCAGTTATATGGGAGGATATATTTACCATATGTAAAGGTCTTATAAACTATACTATGCGATACGTTTTTTTTAAAATAAATTTTGACAGTTGCATATATATATGTTGCAGTGTTGCATATCTTTTGTATTAAATTCTAGCTTCTATATATATGTATAATATATTCTGTTAGTTTTTTTTAAAATATTTCTGTACTGATTAAGTTAATATATATAATATAATAGTAATGAATATATTTTCAGTTATATCAAAACTGATTTGATTTGTTCAATCGATTTCTATTATCAGCTTTGATCGTTGAATTCATGCCAATCTTGATTTGCTTTGAAATTCGTGCTTGGATTCGTAACTCATTTCTGTGTCAAATCTCTCTAGCCTCGAAAGGTGAGAAATCACTCACGATTAATGTTCTTTTATTTATTAAATTTGATTGCAATTGAAACGACAATTGAAATATGCTGCTTTTAGTCGTTTACACTGTTATATATGTTATTACCTGTATCAGTTCACTTGTGACATCTGACACCATTATTTGTTACTGATATGATGATAATCAAGTTTGGTTGGTAGATGAATGATTGTTTGATATTGATATTGGACGTAAAATTGTAAATGTAGGAAGTGATAAAATATGAAATTGAATTTGACGTAGGATAGTTAGCGACTTGAAATTGACATATATGTTGAATTTGATTAGAGGACACTTGCATAATATGACCCTTCAAATGTTGAATCAACTGACATGTAGAAATTTTGTAAAAACACCTTGAACCATTTAAATGTTGTTGCTTAAATTGATGTTGTATGAAATTGAATAATTGATATAAATTGAAGAACCGTATTAATAGTAGTGTAATAATCTTTAATCTACATGAAATGATAGTGTAGATTCTAGAAATAATTATATTAATTTGCACAAACAACAATGTGAATTAATAGGATTATTTCGGGATTATTTGAATTGATTATTGGATTGATATTGATTGTTGTTATTGCTTGTTTATTTACTTTGACACCATCCCAGTTATCACACTGCAAGTTCCCTTTGTTATGCTTTGATTTTTGAATTGAAATGGAATCGGGTTGAAATGATAAATACCCAAATAAAAACTTTGACTTAGGATAGAAAATTAAATAAAACCCGATTGGTCAATGATTTGTTATAAAAATAAATAAATATTTTATTTGAATAAATGATAAGGTTTTGAAATGAAGTTGGAATTTGAATTTTTATGAAAGGATAATGCTAATATGTAATAATCCGAAACAAAATATTAACCTAGTAGTTAATGAAGGAATGTTGTTTAAAATTTAATTATTAAGTTTGAAATTATTTAATAATTAAGTTTTTGAAATTATTTAATAATTGAATAAGATTGAATTATTTAATAATCAAATAAGAATTGAATTCTTTGTTAAGAGAAATCGAACTCTTGAATAAGTGAATCTTTACTTCGTAAATAATTAAAATTGAGTTTCTTTATTAATTAAGTTTTTGGAAAATTATTTAAGAAATTAAATAAGTGAAATTGAATTTCTTTAACGAGAAATAAAAATGTGATTTATTGAAATTGATGTAAGACTTGAAATTTAAAGAAATTTGATTTGATGAATTTAATTTAATTCAATTTGTAAGTTTTGATATAATGAAGTTGAATTTAAATAATGGATTTAATGTATTGGAAATTTAATAGAAATTGTTTTGATTGGCAAATTTACTGAACAAATATTGAATGAAATGGATAAATTAATTTAAATTGATTTGAATGTTAAATTAAATTAATTTAAATGATTTTGAAATGAAACTGATATACGAACTTGAATCAATATTTGAATTGAAATTAAATTATAAGATTTTGAAATGGTAATTTGAAAGTATTGAAACGTAAATTATGGAAATTGATTTAGAAAGTCAAATGAAATGTTGGTTTACAAATTTTATTTGAAATTGTAATTGATTTGGTTTTGAAATTTATTAAACGACCAATCGGTGTAATAATTACGAAAATTATTAAAGAGACCGGAATCGGTTAGGGACATACTCTCTGTCTAAACCGAAAACCACTTTAATAACTATACACGGAGTGTGATCCAGAATGAAGTGGTTGGAATGATGTACGTTATGACTGAAGAAAGAGAACGATAATGGATGGCCTTGACACTTGTGTCAAATTGGAAATGACTAAAACAGGAGCCGTGCCGAGCCAAATGGGGGGTTAGCTACCTCGAGCGAACACACTTCTTCGAAAACTACTCATTACTTGTTGTTTATTGGTGCACCCTTGATTTGGGAGTGTTGTTTCGCGGTGTTGCGATCGCTGCGGCGATGCGTTCTCACCAGTCCGGATCAGACAAACGGTAGTTTCACTACCTTGGGTATTGCCTCATGTGCCTTGTCATACTTGGATTCCTATATATGCGACCACTACGATTTGTTTTGTGTTATACCTATGGAGTACTCCCTGATAACCCACTAGTTTACGGTGGAGTTTACAGTGCTGTATAGACTATAACGCCTATATAAAATGTGTTAAGGGGGATAATGGTAACGCCTTAACACTATTTTGATACTTTATATTACTGATAGGCATTATCTATTTACTGTACACTACTACATAGTAGATAGTTTAACGGATCCTTAAAGGATGGTTATTCCAAACATCCTTTGAGTTACTTGTATTTCAATTGCTATTTCACTTGAGTTGGATTTATTGATATAAGAATGTTAACGCTGACTCGAGTGTCTTGTGTTTTGCTTTACGCTCGGGTCAGACTGAGTGTACCAGTATTCGAGACTCACCTTTGAAGTTGGAGCTTTGCTTGAAGATCCAGCCATCTATTCTGCTTTCAGTATTCAATGATTCCAGTGATGTGTTCTGATTTGTATCTGATGTATCGTATTACTCTTCCGTTGTATCTGGTTTAACTCTGATGTAACTTATATATTTATATAGTAGCTTCATGAACTACTATCTCTTTTATTTCCGCTGCAATTATTACTCTGTGTCTGTGATCTGTGATTATTTATTTACTGTATATGTTTAGTTTTGCCAAATTTAAATTAACAACGCGGTATTTTGAATTATTCAAGTCTGACATGTGCGGATGCGAATGGTCCAAAATATCGGGTCGTTACATATTGTTTTTTTCGCGTATGAATATGTTTCAACTGGAGATGGAGGAAGGGGAAATTTTTTCGTAAATTTGAAAGTGAGGGAGGAAGGGAATTGGTGATTTAAAGGAACGAGGGAGAGAAGCATTCATTCGCCATTGTTTTATTTTTCTTCGTTCGAACTGGAGATGAAAAGAAGAAGTATCGGCCATTGAAAAACAATGCTGGCGGCTAGGGAATAAACTAGGGTTTCAGCCTTAAACGTGAATATATATACACTGATATATTAATTAAATAATATTTTCACAAATTATTAAACTTTTTAAACAAATTCCAATTAGAACGTGCCAATAGGCGTTTATAAGGTCATACCCCTATTATGAACGTAATGGAAAAGGTTTCGAGTCCAAATTCGATCGTATGGAGAAGATAGCTTTTTGGATTAGTTATAATATTAAATTTTCGATTTAATTTCAGCGCGTTTGCTTATCGTACGGCCAAACGATCACTCCAATCATTACGAAAATTGAAATCCGATAATAATACAATATTACGGATCCAATGGAACTGGTTTCGTCGAATTCCGAGACTGTGCCCCGGAATGCTATTTTTAAATTCAATTTAAACGATAAAATCTCAAAACTGAACAAAACAGTTTCAAATTCAATTCTGAGAGTTCCATTACCTTCAAAATTATTAATATGAATTTTCTAAGCCTTGAAAATATTTTTAATCAGCTTAAAACTGAAGATTCAAAATTTTACCCAGATTTAACAATTAAATTCAATAATTAAATTACCAAATTCATTCTGATATTTGAATTTCAAATTAAGTTATCATTCGAATGTTTAAACTCAATTAAATATTCACATTTCAAATGTCAAAAATTCAGGGTCGTTACAATCTTCCCCCCCTTAAAAGAATTTCGTCCCGAAATTACTAGTAAAGAAGAATGATCCAATCCCCGTTTATCATTTTACCAAAACCAAACAGTTTTATCAATATTTCAAAACAAATCTTTTTATTAAAGATTCGTTATTACTTTAACTAACTTTCCAAACACTTTCATAGTTTTCAAACAATATTGTTTTACTTCACAATTCAAATTTAAATTTAAATTCAAATTTCAAATTATCCAAAATTTCTCAAAAATTTTCTAACTCTCTAAATTTCCGAAAAATTTCGCCAGCGTCTCCTTTGCGTGGCTAACTCAGTACAACTACAAAATATCCCTACGGACTGCCAAATTCCAAAAGAGAAAAGAAAGCCAAGCGGCTAGAAAAGAAGAGATCAAATTTCATGCTGAAATTTAAATACATACCTCTTGTTGAGCAAATTCGAATTTATTTCTGAAATCAAAATCCAATTCCAAATACCCTGTATACTTTACTTAACAACAATATCCAAATTTACTTATTGGATTCCTAAAACCAATTTACTTAAGAATTTTACCACTTCTTAAGTTCGATATAAGTATTTACATACTTATATAAATTTTTATTTCACTAACAAAGTCATATATTCATTTCCATTCAACTTTGCATTTTCAAACCCATTTGAATTCAATTTACAACTTCAATTCTATTTGAATTCATTTTATTTTCAAAAACTCCGAAAATTCACTTTTCTAGTTCAATTCTTACATTTCCATTACAATTTTAAAATCTAATTTCCGTTAACAAATAATTTTCCAAATTTTCAAAAAAAAATTCTAACTCCTAAAATTTTCAGAAAATTTTGGCAGAGTCTCCTTTGTACGGAGGAGCTTTTGCAATTTGACAAAAGATATAAATATGTATACATCGACCCACTTGGTCGAAAAAGCAGAAAAACAATTCATATTTACTATTTGGTATTGCGTAGGCGTACCTTTTAGCATTTTAAGCAAAGCAGTTATTTTTAAGCATTTCGCGAAATCAAAATGCAGCCAAACGGCTTCCAAAAAAACCTGTACTTACTCAATCTAAACAGGTAAGTGACAAATATAGGAAATTCATTTACATTTCACTTATTTCAATAGCAAATACATAGTTTTCATAAGCAATACATCCAGAATCATTTCCATTTGCAATTTATAAAGTTTCAATACAAATTAAATTGCTTTCATCTAATTTACATTCAATTCAATGGTTTACAACACACTTTCTTACCTTCAATTCATTTTTAAGCAAAACGAATTTCACTTCATTTGCAATTGATTCCATTCAATTTTATTTATATTCCATATTCACATTCATTTCATTTGAATCCATTTCACAAAATTTTTCTTAAGTCGAGCATTTACTCAATATTTACTTAAGCTATTTCACTTCAAAACTCAAGTTTATCATTTATTTTTTTCTTCCTCATAAACAATTTCCAATTTATTTTCTTTGATTGGTTTTCATTTATCAAATCTATTCTGTAACGACCCGTAAATTTCAACTGTTTTAATAACGTAATTAGTTAAAATTTTGTGAAATTTTAAACGATAAAATTTTGAAATAAAAATTTAATATTTGGAATACGTCTAGTTAAACATAGCAACTGGTAAATTTTCGTCCGAAAATATGAAAGTTTATTTCGCGCGTAAATTCACTTCAAATTTAATTAGTTAAAAAGCAATGAAAATAAAATGTTTCCGAAACCTAAATATTTTTACATAGAAAAATTCTAAACCATCTTCTGAGCAAGATGTCAGTTTGTCGTTTTTCCAAATTCAGACATCTTTGGCTCCGTCGATCTTATTTTTCAGCGTTTTTCTTGCATTTTCCGCTATTAGAAAATTCGATTTTTTTATAATTCGATCGTGCCACTGATAATTTTATACCGTTTTGATCGTTTCGTCGTGCTGATCTCTACAATATATTCATTCGTGTGTTTGGAATCCGAGACACGATAAAATCGGTGAATCAATCAGTCATACCGGTTCCGTATTTGAACCTGTGCCTTTTCATTGCTTCCTGAAGAAATCAATAGCCTTTAGACTATTAATGTTTTTCTGAATTCAGTGCCTTAACCTTTTCTATTCCCATAGTTCCATATACACATTTTGTTACGTTACTGCATATGAAAAGTTTTTAAGTAGTCTGTAAATTATACGAAAGGCCACGTTTCTTTGCAAATCACCAATTCATGTTAATCTTCTTCCATTCAAAATACATTCATAGCCGAGACAAACTGTCTCCATCTTTGCCTTGAATCCACCCCACTCTTCCCCTCTCCCACTTCGCCAAAACCCATAGCTCACGGCCGAATCCTCCTCCCCGCCTTACCACCGTACCTTGCTCCGCCTTGTCCTTCCACTCCTCTTCCCTCAACCGCCACCACACTGATAGCCCGCAACCCTCGGCCTTCCTCGGCCCACCACTACACCACCTCAACAGTAGCCGAACCTCCATCCAGATCCAACATATCCGCCTCTCTCTTTTGCAAGTAGCGTTCTAGTTTTATATACATATTTTTGGTTCTTTATGAATATATATATCTATAAAGTTAAATACATACATTGCAGTACGTAGATTAGAGGAAATGAGCACTCTGTATATGTTTCTAACAACGTTTCCAAAATAATAATAATAGTGGATGTCATACCTACTTTCATCACAAGCAAAGTCTAAATCTACAAGTGCAATTATATTTTTGAACATGCATAGCCCACTTCGTATTTAATCACATACGTAGATGTTGTACTACTTTTGCAAATAAAATGTTCAGGCATATTAACATTTTGAGTAATAGCTATAAATGATGAGTATGATTTAACCAAACCATGTACCTAATACATGACATAACCTCCTAAACAATGTTTTGAACGAAATATAATTTTAAACTTGGGTACATGACCATTCGCTATACATGTCTTTCACGTCTCATATATATAGGAAAAATTATGTATGATGCAAAGTAGGACTCATTTGATTTTGCTTGCATACTGAGTTATATACTTGTATAAAATGTAAGCTCATATATGCGATATGTGTAATAATAAATCTTGTTTGTACTAAGTTTTATAATAAAAGATTGATTTTAAGAATATAGGTATGTATTTTATTTTAAATTATCAATAGGTCACTTTGATTTTGAAATATACATATACGGGTTTTAAAACGTTAAATTATGGTTGTGATTTCCTAATGTATGCAGATCTGAAATGTTAATATGTAAGTTTGTCTATAAGTAGGTAACAACAGTTGGGTTTGACCGACCATATTTAGTTCTCTAGTATATAGCGCGGATAATAGTGGTATTGTTTATAATTTGAGAAGTTATATTGGTTAAACTTTATAATCTGTACGATTTTATAAGAGAAATATTATGAACGTCTGAATGGTGCGCAACATAATATATATAGATTTTATCTTTGATATTAAAGGTAAGTTATTAATTTGAAAGTCAATTTTTGGTTATAAATTTTAAGTTGTACATGATTTGGATAATAGCCTGTACATATTGGCTGAAAAAAGATATACAACCTTGGCAAGAACGACGTTCGGCAGAATATATGACTCATGCTCCTTTAGGTCTTGAATCTTCTCTTTCCTATTTTTGTTTGTTTTTGTATAATCGGTTGAACTTGTATATCCTGCTTTGTATGTTTCAAATCTGTCGTGAATTATATGATATATATTATTTTATATTGGGTACATGTTATGTATAAGTTGATAACATATAATATATATAGATGATTTATATAAGTGATTTTGAGAAAATATATTTAATTTAATATAGGCTTGGAATTGGAATATATATGGTTATATATCTATATCAGTCCACTCATACCATTTATCTTTATCGATCCAGCTCTAACTCGACTTCGTCATTTCATTGTCGTCAGTTTTGAACGTCAAATTCGTGCCAATCCAAATTGCTGTGAAATTCGTGCTTGGATTCGTGACTCGCTTCATTGTCAAATTTCTCTAGCCTCGAAAGGTGAGCACTCACTCACGATTAACGTTCTTTATTTATTAAATTTGATTTCAATTGAAACGACAATTGAAATATTCTGCTATTAGTTAATTACACTGTTATATATGCTATTACCTGTATCAGTTCACCTGTGACATCTGACATCATTATCTGTTAATTGTTTATGCGATGATAATACAGTTTGGTTGATAATTTATTGATTGTTGACGTTTATATTGGACGTTAAATTGTAAATGTTAAAATGATAAATAGTATGCAATTGAACTTGATATAGGATAGTTAAATGTTAAATTTGATTAAATGACATTTGTATAATATGACCCTTTAACTGCTAAATTTATTGACACGTATGATTTGTTTAATTACACTTTGAACCATTGAATGTATGTTGTTAAATTGATGATGTATGAAATTGTAAATAGATGACAAGTGAAAAACCGTAATGTAATAATCTTTAATCTACATGAAATGATAGTGTAGATTTTAGAAATAATTATATTAATTCGTACAAATAACAATGTGAATTAATACGATTATTTCGGGATAATCTGAATTGATTATTGGATTGATATTGATTGTTGTTATTGCTTGTTTATTTACTTTGACACCATCCCAGTTATCACACTGCAAGTTCCCTTTACTATGCTTTGATTTTGAATTGAATTGGAATCGGGTTGAAATGATAAATACCCAAATTGAATTTTGACCTTGGATATAGAGAATTAAATAAAACCCGATTGGTCAATAATTTGATTTAAAAATAAAATGAAGTTTTATTTGAATAAATAATATGGTTTTGAAATGAAGTTGAAATTTGAATTTTAATGAAAGGAAAATGTTAATATTTAATAATCTGAAACAAAATATTAACAATGTAATTGATGAAAGGATGTTGTCTAATTTGAGAAATGATTGAATTAAGTTGAAATTATAATTAAGTTGAAATTATTAAACTTTGAAATGATTTAATAATTAAGTTTGAAATTATTAAACTTTTTAATTACTTAATAATTAAGTTTTGAATTATTTAATAAATTAAATAAGATTGAATTATTTAATGATTAAATTGAATTGAATTCTTTAATTAGTAAAATTGAACCTTTGAATAAGTGAATTTTACTTCGTAAATAATTGAAATTGAGTTTTCTTTATTAATTAAGTTTTGGAAAATTATTTAAGTAAGTAAATAAGAAATTGAATTTCTTTATCAAGAAATAAAATGTGATTTATTGAAATTAATGTAAGACTTGAAATTTAAAGAATTTGATTTGATGAATTTAATTTAGTTAAATTTGTAAGTTTTGATAAAATGAAGTTGAATTTAAATAATGGATTTAATGAATAGGAAATTTAATAGAAATTGTTTTGAATGGAAAATTTACTTAATGAATAGTGATTGAAATCGATAAATGAGTTTAAATTGATTTGAATGTTGAATTAAATTAATTTAAATGATTTCGAAATGAAACTTATATACGAATTTAAATCGATATTTGAATTGTTTTAAATACAGATTGAAATTGGATTATAAGATTTTGAAATGATAATTTGGAAGTTTTGAAACGTAAATTTTGGAAATTGATTTCGAAAGAGAAAGGAAATGTTGGTTTACAAATTCTAATTGAAATTGTAGTTGATTTGGTTTTGAAATATATAAACGACCAATCGTTGTAATAATTACGAAGTTATTAAAGAGACCGGAATCGGTTATGGATATACTCTCTATCTAAACCGGAAACCACTTTGATAACTATACGCGGAGTGATGATCCAGAATGAAGTGGTTGGAATGATGTACGTGATGACTGAAGAAAGAGAACGATGATGGATAGCCTTGACACTTGTGTCAAATTGGAAATGACTAAAACAGGAGCCGTGCCGGGCCAATGGAGGTCAGCTACCTCAAGTGGACACACTTCTTCGAACTACTTATTACTTGTTGTCGATTGGTGCACCCTTGATTTTGGGAGTGTTGTTTCACGGTGTTGCGGGCGCTGCGGCGTTGCGTTCTCACCAGTCCGGATCAGGCAAACGGTAGTATCACTACCTTGGGTATTGCCTCATGTGCCTTGTCATACTTGTATCCCTTTATTCGCGACTACTACGAATTTGTTTTGTACCTTTAGTATATGGATTGCCCTTTGGTGACTTCCGGTTTTGGGGAAACTACGGTCTTGTATATGCTTTTGGGAATAAAAATGTGTTAAGGGTGGAATGGGCCATGACTTAACACTATTTTGATATCTTATTATTACTGATAGACATTATCTACTTATCGTACACTACTACATAGTAGATAGTTTAACGGATCCTTAAAGGATGGTTATTCCAAACATCCTTTGAGTTACTTGTATTTCAATTGCTATTTCACTTGAGTTGGATTTATTAATATAAGAATGTTAATCCTGACTCGGGTGTCTTGTGTTTTTGCTTTACGCTCGGGTCAGACTGAGTGGTTTAGCTTTCGAGACTCACCTTTGGAGTTGGAGCTTTGCTTGAAGATCCAGCCATCTATTTTGCTTTCAGTATTCGATGATTCCAGTGATGTATTCTGATTTGTATCTGATGTATCGTGTTACTCTTCCGTTGTATCTGGTTTAACTCTGATGTAACTTATACATTTATATAGTAGCTTCATGAACTACTATCTCTTTTATTTCCGCTGCACTTATTACTCTGTGTCTGTGATCTGTGATTATTTATTTACTGTATATGTTCAGTTTTGCCAAATTTAAATTAACAACACGGTATTTTGAGCAATTCAACTCCGGCATGAGTGTCTACCTATACACTTATAATGGATGCGAATGGTCCAAAATATCGGGTCGTTACATATTCCATTTACTAATTCAATTCAATTAGTACATTTACTTATTCATTTTAAATTTCAATTTCCATATTCAATTCATCTCGAATTCACTTTATCAATAACAAGGAAAATTTCAAATTATTTCTACTACTTGAATTTATATGCAAATTCAAACCATTTTAAATTTAGTTCACAACTCAACTTTAATTTAACTAACTTCCAATTCGTTACTTCATGAATTAACAATTTATCAAGTTAGTTTACTTGAATTCAATCCACTTACTAATTTTCTTTTTCCAAGTTTGGATTCTTATTCAACTTGATTCAAATCCCATCTCATTCTATTTTCCAATTCTAATTTATTTATTTACGAATGTAAACTCATTTGTTCATTCACCATTTTTTTATTCCATCTCAATAAATTTTATTCCAAATTATTTAGTCCACTAGATTTAATTCTCAAATTTACATTTATTCAAATTAATCCAAGTTAAATTAAATTCTAATTTGAATTTTTTTCTAAGTTTCCAAACTCATTTCAATTTATAGGACTCATTTATAAATTCACTTTACCATTTCATTAGATTAATGAATTTATTTTCTCAAATATTCTTCTGGAATTCTATTCCAAATTATAAATCACATTTACAATTTATTTTACAAATCCCGTTTGTATATGAATTTTATTTCCTTATATTCTTAATTCATATTTATAATTTCCATTTGTTAAATGGATTTATCTTCAAATCTTTGGTTATACATTTTATATTCACAAATTCTATTTGTATATGGATTTATTTCTTAGCTTTTTGCTTTAATTTCAATTTCTTATTCAATTTCCATATAACGATGATAATATTTCAATATCATCAATTCATAACAACCAAGCATCCATATACAATAATAATTCATAGAAAATCATTTCTTTTCTATACAAAAATAATTTTGGGTAAAATTATTTCATTTACCCTATTTTAAAACAATACTGTGTCAGTTTATCTTGTTTAAGAGTTTAGAAACCCCTATCGATTACAGTTGGCCAGACTGCACCAACCAGAATCTATAAACAATCAACTGATAAGTCAACACAACACAAAACAAATTTTGTATTCACTAACAAATACGCGCTCATATCTATTATTACACTCAACTCATTCTAGAGTACTACTGACTCTATCTCTAATGAGTAATTCCCAATAGAGCCAAGGGTTGTCGCTTAACCGGATGCTCTGATACCACATGTAACGTCTCGATTTTTCGACGCTCGAAAGTCGACATTAATACGCCCACTGTATCAAATGCCGCGAAATCGAATGCCGAAAAACCGAACCATTAGGGTTAAAAAGAATAGGTAGAAGAAGATAGAAGAAAAGAAAGAACAGAAAAACTGAAACAGAAACAATATCAGAATCTCACATTCGCAGTGGAATAATATACAATAGATGAATCAATAGTCTTTTAAAACAAAGAACTATATCAGTTTATACATACATCAATCAGAGTCAATATATAACTCAATACAACAATGCACAGTTATATAACTTGTCCTCATACAGAATACACAGCGGAATAAATAAACAAGTACGGAAGTACGTCTCGCCATCCAGCTTACTTCCAAAGCTCCAGAATATCCAGAATATCCTGATAACATAACTCTAGGCTGCCCGTGTGGAAAATTATGGGCACCCAGAGTTTAGATAGGAAACAATAAACTCCGAGTCAGTCATGGTGACTGGTATGAGATCGTAAAACAGTTATTTTCACAAAGAAAATAAAATTAGTTCGCAATGCTTTTGGAAAATGAAACTACCATAAGACCTCCCGCCACACACACAATGCAAACGCAGAATTGGAGGAGATTTCTTCTTATTATAGTCCAAGATGCTTACTACGCAAATCATTGGATTATTATTATTAATGTCTAGTGTGGAAAACATTTCGAAAGTATAATATTAATCTTAGCCAGCATACAACCATTATTGTATGCCTACTATAGCTACCATCTAAACAGTGGGGCGCCACCATAAGTAAATGGCAGGTTCTACAACTAAAACCGTACAATTTCGTATTGGAAAATGGATTTCCAACAAATGGTCAGGCTAAGGAACTTCCTACCGCCACATGGGATTGCCTCTGGCTAGACGTCCCGAAAGACAACTGCTCTCTACCAACACAAGGCCGGGTTACCCCTGTAACAGGTAACTCACGAATATGTCATCCCCCGGTCCTTTGGGACCTTTATCCGAGGCGCCTCGATAAACACACAATCACACAATAAATGAGATCGGAGTATCCACATAGGTTAAATACCAGGGCTCCATACCTGATACCACCCTTTTCCAGAAGGAAATGACATACCCTAAAGGGCGCGACCCTCATAACCTTGCCGCATATTCCTGTTTCGACCATTTCCGGGGAGTGAGGTCTGACGAAGTCTCATCCACAAAGCTACGCTTTTTCACAAAGCCACGCTTTGATCACAAATGATCAATAAATGATCATCACACAGCAACACTCAGCATGCCACATTACCAAATTGGGAATATATTGCCGATAACCTTCAACTACATAACCTCTGAGCTCATACGTCTCAGAGAAGGGTGTTAAGCTAAGAGAATAAATTCTCCGCCACCAACAGAAATGTATTTGAAAGAAATCAGCTTTATATCTCAAAATGTAATGTCAGACATGTAACCATACAAGTCTGTTCCGGGTTCGAACAGAACCGAAGGCACTTCCGAAGAAGCCCTTGCAATCTGGGTATTCACAATCCCGATCGGACTTCCCCTCACAAAAAGAGTGATATAAATCTCTATACCGGAGCAACTCGGTGCAGAGACATTCGACAGGTTGTCCTTTCATTTTTGAAAATACCCGGTCTTCACACCGGTCTTCAATTTCAATTCATACACGTCGTATCATTATTCGGAATGGGTTATCTGACACAAAGGTCCTTTCCCGGCTAAACCGAATAATAAGCGTTTGTTTTAAAAACAAATTCAAGTGCCATTTCAAAGGCACTATTGATAGTCGGTGATTTAACTATCAACAACATTCACAACAATTATCAGATTTAAATAATTTTCCCAAATTATTTAATTTCAAAATATCTTCACAAGATATATATTTTTCCACTTCAACACTTTGAAAACAAATTTCAAATCAATTTTTCACCTTTCAACTTTTGAAAATAAATTTCAAATCAATTCCATCACGCGGAATATATTTCCAAATATTTCTTTTAAAAACCCACTTTAGAACTTTTAATTTATATTTTAAAAGCTACTTTGGAAATATAGTCGGCTTTATAGTGAGGATACATTTTCACTTCAAAATGGTTCATTTAAACCAATTAAATAAATCCTTATCGATTTATTTCAAATTTACATTCAAATCTGTAAATTTACTTTTCCAAACTTTAAAAATAAATCAGTGTTTACTTTTAAAGCAAACTTCCCCTTTCCTTTATAAATTTCAATTTG
Source organism: Allium fistulosum (assembly GCA_030737815.1). Lineage (NCBI taxonomy): Eukaryota > Viridiplantae > Streptophyta > Magnoliopsida > Asparagales > Amaryllidaceae > Allium > Allium fistulosum. The sequence goes on from CM060901.1 coordinate 1,495,049,556, forward strand.
AATTTATATTTTCAAATATTCACTTTTAACCCCAAAAAAATCAAATTCTAAATTGATTTCTAATTTTATTTCAATACCAAATCAATTACAAATTGATTTCTAAGTTTAATTTCAATAGAACAAAACATTGCAAATTTATTTTTTAAGTTTATTTCCAAATAACAAAACATATGCAAATCGATTTCCAAATTTATTTCAACACCAAATCAATTATCAAATTGATTTCTAGAATTTGTCACTTTTAAATAAATTCCTTTATTCTTTCCAAATTATTCAAAATTCCATTTTTTAAATGAATTCTTCAACTTTTAAACAATATTATTCAAAACTCATCTATTAATATCTTTTCCCAAAATTTGGAATTAATTCGATAAGATTACAAAAATCAATTTTAATACTTTAATTCCTTCTTTTAAATTCAACCAATCTTTTCAAAAAGAATTTACTTAAAAATTTCCAACTCTAATTTAAAAAAAATCCAATTTATTTATTTCTGGTATCCAACGATACCAAAAATTCATTCGGCTAAATTTTAGCCTTCAACAATTCCAATCACAAATATAATCACACATAGATTATAAATAATCACATCATAATATATGAAATAAATTCATACAATTTGAGGAATCCAGTTGGTTCCCTCCAACCTGTTTTCCTGCATCCACAGATGTTAGCACAATACCAATCCCACTTCAAGGTGGAATATCGCGGTATATGGGATTTATAAAAATATCATCCGCTATTATGCGGCGCATAGGGTCTCATCCGCTATATAATGCAGGAAATTCAATCACCAATATATACATATGCCAATATATATATATATATATATATATATTGCTATATACTACTATATATAGTATCACATCCAATAGCAATCAATAACTGCAATTCAAATTTTCATTTTGAGTGAGAAGATCTCACCTTTGCTTTAATTTGCAATCCATTTCCGATCCAGATTGTTTTTCTTGATTGTTAAACCTTGTATAAACAATTATACACTTTATTAATATTCGAATTAAATCGAACTATAAATTTTCGTTTGGTAATTTTAATTATCCCAAGATTTTATTTTAAACCAATTTCTTTTAATAAATTATTTCTAGTAACTAACGAATTAAATAAACCTATCAAACAAATCAATTATCCATATTGATTTAAAACATAAATATTTTCATTGTAAAATAAATTCTGCTATATTATACATATATTTCTCACTGAATAAAAATTTTCCTTTACTGCAAAAAATGATATTATTTTTTTCTTTCTGTGAAAACAAAAATATAAACAGTAATTAACTTTGCTGTATATATAAATATATAAATTGAAAAATAAACAGTTTCATAAACTTACTGTTATTGTATTCCTAATCAATATGTACATATCAAATTCCAATAGAATTCCTTCCAATCTATATGTATATTAAAATCGAATATAAAAAAAACCCCAAAATCATCACCTGCAATACCTTATAGGGCACCGCGAAGACGAACCCTACCTTCCCCCTTCTACGCACTCGCGAGCTCGAGTTTCTCCATTGCCTACCAATCGCTTGCTCGACTTCGAGCCTACGCCCACGCGATCGAAATCCTCTGCCTCGACGTTGCTTCGATTGGTCTACCGTTCTGCTCGAGCTCTCGAAATCGAACGTCGCCGAGTGCCAGGTCGATGCCTCCCCTCGCGAACGCGATGCTCAACTGATTTTGTTTTGGATTGTGAATTTCTTTTTCCCTCGCGAATACAATTCGTGATTTCATTCGAACTCGAATTGGGGAATGAGTTGCGGCCATTAATCTCTTGAAGCTACCTAGTTGAATTTGAACGAACGAATATAGTCTTCGTTTGTCTGTTTTTTTATTGTTTTTTTTTGCGTACGAATCTGTTTCAACTGGAGATGGAGGAAGGGCAAAAATTTTCGTGAATTTGAAAGTGAGGGAGGAAGGGAATTGGTGATTTAAAGGAACGAGGGAGAGAAGCATTCGTTCGCCATTGTTTTATTTTTCTTCGTTCGAACTAGAGATGAAAAGAAGAAGTATCGGCCAATGAAAAACAATGCTGGCGGCTAGGGAATAAACTAGGGTTTCAGCCTTAAACGTGAATATATATATACACTGCTATATTAATTAAATAATATTTTCACAAATTATTAAACTTTTTAAAAAATTCCAATTGGAACGTGCCAACAGGCGTTTATAAGGTCATACCCCTATTACGAACGCAATGGAAAAGGTTTCGAGTCCAAATTCGATCGTATGGAGAAGATAGCTTTTTGGACCAGTTATAATATTAAAATTTTGATTTAATTTCAACGCGTTTGCTTATCGTACGGCCAAACGATCACTCCAATCACTACGAAAATTGAAATCTGATAATAATACAATATTACGGATCCAATGGAACTGGTTTCGTCGAATTCCGAGACTATGCCCCGGAACGCTATTTTTAAATTCAATTTAAACGATAAAATCTCAAAACTGAACAAAACAGTTTCAAATTAAATTCTGAGAGTTCCATTACCTTCAGAATTATTAATATGAATTTTCTAAGCCTTGAAAATATTTTTAATCAGCTTAAAACTGAAGATTCAAAATTTTACCCAGATTTAACAATTAAATTCAATAATTAAATTGCCAACAAATTCATTTTGATATTTGAATTTCAAATTGAGTTATCATTCGAATATTTAAACTCAATTAAATATTCATATTTCAAATGTCAAAAATTCAGGGTCGTTACATGTTCGAAAGGAGGTTTCAAAGGAATCACTTATAATTTAAACTCTACTTTTGGGTGTTGACAAGGAATCACTTATACTTTAAACTCTACTTTTGGGTGTTGACAAGTTTTCTTGTTAACATTTACTTTGCCAATCAGTTGTAGTATTGATCGTGTGATTAACATTGCCACATCATCGACTACAGCTATCCACTAATGCTCGATGGTTGCAATTATTACATCAAACATCTAAATGTAGAAAAATAAATTTATTACTTTCCAAAACAAATCATTACTTCACTATAATAGCATTCTCAACCACATACATACAAATAATATATACATACATACATATATATACATGTATACATACACACATACAGATACACATACACATTCATGTCCAAACATCTCTAAGATTCAAAACCTTATACAATTTTCATATCATCTTTTCTAAATCATCATCTCAAAATAATATTTTTCTTATCAAAATTTTTTCTCTTAAACCTTCGTCTATAGTATTTTCAAATCTCAAACACTTCTTTAAAATGCCAATTTATTTACAATACATCTTTTTTTAAATGATTAATCATAATATTCCATAAATTATATATTTCTTTCAAAATAATAATTGTTCATTCATTGAAACATTTTGCTCGCTTCAAAATATTCTCTAAATCCCTCTAATCTCTTCAAAATAATTAATATAGTTTTCTTCGAAATATTATTTCAAATGTTGGTTTATAATATAACTCAAAACACATTCCTCTCTTCAAACTAATTTATCACTTTTCAAAATCTTCTGTCCAATGTTCTAGTATTTAGGAATCCATGTTGATAACGTTGGCCAGACGCATCGACTAGAATTCTTAAACACCCAATGGATAAATTAACATGAAATCATCTCCGAAAATTTCTTTAAATATTTACTTGTAGAACAATGTAATCTTTTATAAAAACTTTCTTCCAAACTATATTCACTCTACAACCAAAGAGATTTTTAATCAATACGTATGCTTGCATGTGTTAAAACCTATATAACTAATCTATGGAAGTTCAATCAAGAATACTCTACTTGCAACATTCTAAACATCGTTAATCGTCTATCATAAAAATAAAAAAGCAAGCGTTCATCTTCATGTTAGTTTCAATCCCATTTTAAATTTTATATCAAATTTTTTTTTTATTTTACGTGAAAATAATTATCATTATCTCTTGCGGTAAATTCACAACTAAAGACACCGCTTGGTTCGAACCATCAAAACTCATATTCAAATTCTAACTTGAGTGATAGTTCATTCGAATACCACACTCAAGACAGACCCTCAAACCAAAAATCATAATCAATACATCCATGAAAATAAACCAAAACATCAATTATCATCTAATCAGTATAGCCAAATAATCAAAATACTTAGCAGAAAGCAATATATGTACTTCTGCTGCGCCACTTTGATCGCTACTGGATCTTTTTCACTCATCTCACCTAATCACAATTCAAAATCGAAATATTCATTACGAAATTAAAATTAGGGTCTTTTACAGCTTACCCAAACAAACTACTTCCTTCTCACTTTAGAACCACACAGAGCTCTAACATTCACCTTTAATACCGACACTACTGATCGGACCAACTACTTCTACCTCTTCAATCTTCTTCTATTCCTCTATATCTCATATAGAGATTTACACTAAGCAAGAGGTATATATGTATGTATATATGTATGTGTGTGTATATAATAAGAAAAATACAAGTACGTCCCCAGATGATTTCCCCCATAATCATCGTATACTAATACTATCAATTAAGTATAAACAATCGTATACCTTACACCTACAGGGACAGGGATTCTAAGTCTCATTTAAGGCCAGGACTCATGTCTCGTATACTCTGTATTGTTATAAACCCACTCTAATACCAAAATTGTAACTCCCTGCCTCTATACCCATATTACCCAAGAGTATCATCGAGTAATCCGTCGAGTAACACGGAGAATGAGGCGGTGTGTGTGAAGCACCCATGAATATTCCCTTGGACCAACATTGAATACATCTCATAATATAAAGATCACTTACCTTAACGTAAACGGTCTCGGCACAAAGCAATGAATACGCGTGCCCGAAGATAGAACAATACACAATATAAAATAAATCACAGAGAACACAGAGTCATCAACGCAGCGATAAAAATATAATACGTCATACAAGTTTGAGTGGGATAACGTAAAATTCCCACTAGTATTGGTTATATACAAGGTAAATCCAATTCACCTGATCCGACATCATATATATACACGAGTCCAAATACACAATATACAAAACATCTAGTAATACAGCCTCCAACTAAGCCCAGTAAGCGAATCTGGTCACATCGTCCCTGAACCTGTAAGTTTCGAAATGATCCGAGTAATATATAAATAATAAATCAGTCAGACTATGTCTAGATGTAATGGTGAGAATATAAACAATATATCAAGAAATAACATATACATAGCATAATAAATAAATCCAACTAAAGGAAGAATAAAATATCCACAACTCATCAAACAACATCCATAACCCGTAAAACATCAAAACATCCATAAGATAACCATCATAATCATATACATCACTCAACGCACATCATACACAACACATAGCTCACACATCATACACAACACATAGCTCACACATCACACATCGCACACATAACACACATCTACACAACGCACATCACACTTCACATGCATCGCACACATCGCACATCGTAAACATCCTGCACAACACACAACACACATCAAACATCAATTCATTCATATTTATTTAGCAGTACCACATATATTCATTTTATTCTTCATTTTTATTTACATTACTGCTACTGCTATTATATATGCTATTATTATTGCTACTGTTAGAAGACAAGTCTACACTTGAGTAGCTTCTTAGATGCAAAAGGAGACCCTACTAGTAAAAATTTTGTGAGCATCCTCACCAGTCTAGCTGCACAATAACGCACATCGCTTCCTCGCCTCTTCGCTCCGATCATCAACCTCCTCGCCTTCTTCTGAATTCGTCCCGTTGGCCTATGCAATAGACTATGACCATGCGACGAAAGGGCCATGTCGCTGCAACCATCGGGAAGCTACCCCACAGACAGTCAAGCTAGGATGGGGCTAGCAAAAACTTCTAGCTATCACATCCTCGTACGGGACTTGATACTCCTCACTCAAAAGCGGAAATAATCATATTCCCGCTTTAAAATAGAATATGAAAATGTATAATTTACCTCACACATCAAGTCAGAAATCTAAATAATATCGATTAATGTTTGTGTATAACATAGAATTATTCACCAATATCCAAGTATTAAATACTCGGTCTTCGGTTAATTACCCGATATTAGACTGATGTTGGGTGAATAAATACACTTCACACGGACGTCCCTTAACGCCTAGTGAAATATAATCATATACACAACACCCTCTATTGATCAATATTAAATAAATTTCTACTTCGCTTATTAATTCACTCTTGCTTAAATCGTACTTCAATTCATTATTCTTCAATTTTATTATTTCAAAATTTAACACAACGGGTAATTTACGCCATCTTGTTCGCTGCAAGTAAATCCGCAAACCTCATTCACACATCAATATATTATTCAATTGATATTTAACGAGATAAAGGGATCGTTTAGATATATTTCACTTCATTATTCCTCCTTTTATAGAAATACTTTGATTTAATTTAACAACAAAATGTCTCTTTCATTTATTTCTCTCTTTTAAAATAATAATAATTGATTCTCACATCTAATTTCAAAAATACATATTTTAAAATAATTTATTTTGTTTCGAAGAAATCTTCATTGGAACTCATCAATAAATTTTAAAACCTCAATAATACTTTCACTTCAAAGTTCCTCATTAATAATATATAAATATTTCAAAGAAATTTATATTATCCAAATACCGTTCCGAAAAAATATTCCGATCCAAAAATATTTGCAAACCCAACAATATAACTTCAAAATCATTATTAAAAAATCCTTATTTATTTTCCAACCCTTCTTTTGAAGCTATTATTCCATCAAAAATAATATATATTACTTCCAAAAATTCACTTCTTATTAAATCCCCATAAATGCAATATTTAAAATAAATTGCATTCAACTCGCAATGACTTCAACATTGTTATTTAAAAATTTCCCATCTATTAAATTCAAATTACTCGTTACTTTAAAAATACATATTTCAAACATCATTCCATAAATATCCTCTAATTTCTTTATAATCATCAATAAATTAACGAAGATATAAATCATTAAAATTCCCTTATTTTATAAAATCCTAAAATTCATCATTTTTCCAAAATAATTTCCATTTGCGATATCCTCAAAAAAATTTAACCTATAAATATTTTTCTAAAATCACTCCTCTTTCAAATTTTCTATTATTTCAATAATCTCAATATTAAAAATAAATCATTTTTGTAGAAGGGGTTTTTTGTATAAAGGAAATTTTTTTGTATTTTTTTGCCTCAAGGACACAACCTCAATATTTTAGCCACAAGGACAAACATTCTCCAAAAATAGTGAAAGGACAAACATTCTCCCAAACTTAGTCATAAGGACAAACCGCCATAATTATCAACCACCACCCGTCGCACCACCACCTACCACCATCACCTGCACCACCAGCTTCGCCGCCGCCCCCAACACCACCCGCTGCCATCACATGCTACCGATAACTCTTAACATAAAAACTGAAACCTAAAAACTGCTACCGGTAACTAAAAACTGATACCTAAAAACTGCTACATAAAACTGATATCTAAAAACTACTACCGACAACTAAAACTCATACCTAACAGCTGATACTCAAATATACCACCTATAATCTCCTAGGTTCTCAATTTTATCAAATTCGATCACCATTATCTAAGTTTATAGTTCATTCTTAAACAATCATTTCAACCATAGCAATCATCCTTGTAGAAAATCAGTTCACGATCATATTTAAAGCACAAATAAACCACCCACAATCAACATCTATCATGCTCATGAAATTGCATTGTTATCTCATTTAACGACGCTTTGACTCAAGCATCTACATTCTATGATGCAAGCCAGATCGAGGAACTCCACTCCAGCATAAGCATGGATTGCATTCAATTAAGGTAGTGTGTACAATGGCGAGCACGACAGAGGTTCATCTCTAGGTAAAATATAAATAGGTTTTACAAAAATGATACCTATTGTCACTAAAACTGACACCTAAAAACCGATCCTCAAATTAATAGTAAAACTGATACTTAAAAAAATTCATTAAAAATTTGATACTAACGAAACACTAATTCAACTCAATAATTCATCATATTTACTCTGTAAGAACTTCATTATTTTTATATAATCAAACCAACAAAATAGTAAAAAAACTTCCACACTGCATTATTGTAAAAAAATGATACTCAGAACAAAAAATGATACCTAAAAATTGATCCTCACTAAACTCAGCACAACAATACATTATCAATCAAACCAATATTAATGCAAAAAAATTAAAAAATGTTTGCTTCAAAATGTGAATTTATTACAGTATAATAATTTTGTTATATAACAAAAATCACAAACTCAACAATAACAAATATTTTCAAAAATGATACCTACAAAGAGGAAAACTGATACCTAATAGCTGATACCCCTTCTTCTCCCCTAAATCTTCCATGGCTTGCTCTTCTTCTTCTTTGACTTGCTCTTCTTCTTCCATCATCAAAATCGATATCAAACAACACCCCTATTGCAATCTTTCAACAAACTAGCTCATCATTAACACTACATCTCCATTCATGTGCAAGTCAGGACATATTCAACATAACTCACCTAGACAGCACTTTAGGTAAACCTCAGAAGCTAGGCATCAATTTTAATTCAGGCACCAAAGAACGAAGCACAACCCTTAAGAAATTCAGCAAGGCATCTCGAGCCTTTAGATCTTCAGATTCGGGCGATGGAAATAAAATCGATAACGACGGCTTCGAGGTTCAGACGATTATTTCTTCGGCGATTACTTTCCCATTGGTTAATTTTCATCTGTTGTCCTCGTGGCTAATTTTTTTGTCCTTCAACAGAAAAAAGATACGAGAGTTGTCCGTCAGACTAAAAATTTGAAGGCAGGTCCTTAAGGCTAAAATGTTGTGAATTTTTGTTCTTCATGGTATTTTCCTGTTTCTAAAGTTCATTGTTTATCACCAAAATAATTTATTTGTTTCAAATTTACATCCATTTGCCTCTTTCAATCAATTAAAATGTTGTGTTCAACTAATATCATCATCAAAATCAACCAATATACACACAACAAATCTCAACCCAAATCACACAACATTCGTATAATCGATATCATCCAATAACTATCAATTTCACCCAATTCAAACACCGTCAACCATCGATCATCAACAAACAATCAATCATATCCCGTAACTAATCCTAGATTCAACAAGGCAATCAAGTAAATATATCGGGGAATTACACATCAATTAAAATAAAAAGACATAGTTGTGAGTGAGATGACTCACTGAATGGAAGCACGTTTAATCAAATTGTCAACTACTTTGCTGCACTTCACCTTTATCGTATGCCAAACCCAGTCAAAATGTCACCCTCCAAGCATCAGCAACTAGCCATCACCTTCACGTCACTCGTCATTGCTCGATAGCACTACTGCTCCGAAACTCTCCACTAGCTATTGTTCCACACCTTCAATTTGGAACAGCCTTCGTCATACTCCAGCAATCACACTGTTATCATTTAAAGGTCGCAATATCCAATCATCATCACCTGAACCCATCCATCCATCAGCAAACACCAATACCTCGACCTGACATGCAAGAATGCACAACCCAAACCCACATCATGTCGCCTCCCATCGCACTACCTTCAACCCACCGCTCCTCAGATTCATATCTCCTGCACTCCAAGTCAACCAAGATTTCCATCATACCATCACATGAGCGCGAGGCAGTTCCAGTTGCCAAAACTCCAACCACCCAAAGGTCACCGTGACTTACGTTTCCTCCATCCCAGGTCGATCACGATTCACCCATGCCTAGGCCTTGCATGATTTTATCCTATTTTTAGTACATGAATTCTTATTTTTGGGTACTTAAGGCCACAGGGGAGTTTGGGTTTTAGATTTTGAAGAGGGGTCAATTTGGGCTTGAGCCGAGAAGCGAGAAGAAAATTCAGAAGTAAGGGAGGAAGAAAGGATTAAGACGTGTTTGGGCTTAGGCTTGATTTGCTTTAGGCCTTGATTTTGGGCTTAATTAAAATCAAATAAAATTTTCTTTCTTTTCCTTATTATAATCATTTTACGTGGTTATAAATAAGTTTTAATTTAGTTTAATCCAATTAACACTTCGTTTTATGAAATATAATCCGTAGTTGCATAATTTTATACAACTCGACGCCAACTTAATTTTATTTACTAATCCATCGTTCTTTGCAAAATAAATTTATTTTCAACTATTTCAATCATATAAAAATTATTTACACCTCAAAATAAATTATATTAGTTAAAACATTTTATTCAATTTAATATATTATTCAAAAAGAATTTACTAATTCACTTCAATTCATTACGACAAAATCCTTTATTAATATAATTTAATTATCTACAAATTTATTTTCCTAAAACATTTATTATCAACAATCAAATTCAATCAATTTTATTTTAGTAAAATCTATTTATTTATAGGACGTGGAAAGCATGGCTATTGCAATATAACTTATCAAGAGTTATCCATCATTTGTGGGGCTATGATTTTTTTGAGCAAACTCAAGGTTAGAATCCCAAGGCAAGTGAGTCATAATACTCCTGCACTAGAGAAATCAAAAGGCTTCTATATTTTTTTAGGTTTGGAGAATGATAAAAGTTTAGTTGGATCCTTATTCGAAAAATGAAATGATAAAATTTAACCATTTTAATATAACATATGCTAAATAAAACTACACCAATCTACTTAAATTAAATTTGTTGAAAAATGACTATCCTAAGATTATCTTCTAAAAATGACAAACTCGTTGGCCCTAGTTACACCGACTGGCTAAGAGCGAATAAAATAGCACTAACTTATGAAAGATTATGGTTTGTAGTAACCAAAAATTTCAGCATCAAACCCTTTGATGATGCAGATCTCGAAACATTTAAAATTTATAACACATGGATAGCTTATTGTGACATAGCCTAAGCTTTTGTATTGTCTACTTTAGACAAATTATTGTAAAGACAACATGAGAACATGTGTGTCCATAAAGTCTTCCATAGCTTCAAATTGTTGTTTAGGGAGGGATTTCATTTCGTAAGGTACGAGTTAGCTAAGAAATTTTTCAATATGAAGATGAGTAAGGGAAGTAGTGTACATAACTTTTTTATAATGGTGAAAGACTACATCGATAGATTTTCTAAGCTTGGTGCTAAGTTTGAAGAAGAATCACAAGTAGATTTGGTTCTAGAATCGTCGACTCCATAGTCTGAACCATTCTTATTGAATTTCAGTGTGAAATAGATGAAAGTGAGCATTGTGAGCTCTTCAATATGTTGACGTCAACTGAATGGTCATTTACGAATTTAGGTATGGTGCTCGTTGTGAAAGGGAAAGCATTATCTTTGAAATGTTCATAGAAAAGAATGCATGGTGGTAAGAAGTTGTAACAACCCTCTTTGGAATGGGCTAAGTTTTCGACCCAATAAAGCCCATCGAATCTTAGGTCCATTCCACAGCTAGTAGTTGCTTGGTATATTTGATTTAACAAAACAATATGCATAGCTATTTATCTATGCTTTTAAAGTCTTATACCGAAAGGAATAAAATATAATAATAAAATAAAGTATCCATCTAATAAAATCAAATCACAGGAGTAAAATGTCACAATAGTGCATAAAGCATGCTTGGTATATAGTTTGGGTACATCATAACATCATAAATAGATAACTATAATAGATAACTACCCGCCAAGTCTCCATTATCTTCTCTACACTCATCATTGTACATAAACTGTTAGTTTTAATGAGGAGGGAGTTAAAACAAAAATGTCTGGTGAATGAAAACCTCAAGTTTTACAATAATAACATATAGGCAGTAAGCATTCAGATAAGTATTATGCGTTACGTATTTATTATACTTCTCTAAGTATATCTCTAACTATAGGATAATAGCTCTACAAGCCTAACTCCATGACTATAAATGTGCATGCAACATAACTATGGAGTATATTGGGTTCAACAACCCATCTTCCATCCAATCATATTCTAACGATGTGAGAGAAAGTACCATAGTCACTTAAGACCTTTTAAATAGGGAATAGGCAGACTCTCCAGCCATTTTATACATAGATCCCAAGGACCCTCTTGTACTTCCTAGCTGATATCGTAGAAAATCTCTTAAGGCCAATGAATACTTCTTTGATAACAAAGATGAAGACACTCCGACCATTTAATACCACAACCCCGAAGCGGAACCCCCACAATAGTTTTCCACTAATGCACTTAAAAGATAATTTCGACCGTTTAATACATCTTAAATAAGAAAGAGGCAAACCATAAAATCCATTTACTACCTCAACTTCGAAGCAGGTCCATCCTGGAATTACCCCATGTTTTTTTAAAGGAAATCCCGACCATTTAATACTTCTTAAATAGGGAAGAGGCATACCCCAACAACCTAATACCTCAACCTCGAAGTAGGCACGTCCTGGGAATTCCCAACTTTATTTTTGAGAAATTCCTTAAGTTGTTTGATAATTCTTAATAGGGAGGAGGCATACACTAAATCATTCATTTAATACCTCAAACCTGAAGTAGAATCCTCCTGGAATTTTCTCGTTATTATGGCCCATAACCCAACTATAACGTCTCACATTAGTCCGATTATTTGTAGATGTTGGTAGCCAAGTCAAGTGGGCGGACTTACCTAAGAAATTAGGACTAACCTTGCATTCACTATGGGTACTTATTATAGGCGATGTCCCACAACAGCTACAAAAATCACACCGTTAGTAGCCAGATTAGTTGGGCAGACTTCTATGTGCTTTTAACTGACCTCACATCTCTATAACTTAGCCATATTTCCATTTTCAAACATTTAATGTTGAACTACGCCAACACAGACACAAGGATACACACACACACACACACACACACCTCACCCGTTTTTATGCATTAAAAGGCCTTATAAGGGGAAACTCCTAATTTCTTCTTTATTTATGAATTAAACTCCATAATTGTTCTTGACCCATTTTATTAAATTTACTGTTAATTACCGATTATCATTTATTCGTAAAGTCCTCTTTTTAAATTGTTGGTTTCTTTATTTAATGGCTTATTTATTGCACACGTTACAAATATGTTATTATAATTGGTTTCAAAATTTAAAAAAAGATGTTATTATCACATTTATGTCTAATATTAAATTGTGACTAATTAATTTTATATGTATTCAAGTAACTTGTCATTTTTATTTGGGGTGACATATTATTTTAATGTGTTAACAACTGCAATTTCTGTACAAGGCCCAATCCAATACAGCAAATTTTCATAATAACTACATCATCTACAAATTAGCATTGATAAATAAACTTGTATGCGGTCAAAATGGAATCCAAAATGTATAATTCATTTTACGTTAATATAGTAGAACCACGGCCTCTCTTTCCAAAGAAACAAACTTACATTTCCAATCTTTTATATCCTATTCAAATTTTAAATGTACAGCGTTGAAATGACAAAAAAATCATATTTATTTTAATTGTTGAAATTGGTAGTGCAAGCTAAGGATAGGAGGAAAAAAAAATCTTTTTTTCCTACTTTACGCACTCATTTCTATTTTCCTTGTATTGGAATTCTTTGTCATTACAATCATAATTTGAGAAGTGGAATCAAATGGAATATAAAATTTTCATATTGTAAATAATAACGAATCCAATTCTACTATATTAAAAAATAAACAACTAGAATTTCTACAAATTTCACAAGTCGCATATTATGAGGAAATTTTGTGGTTTTAAACTGATAAATTTTCGCATAGAAAATTTCCCAAGGCATAGTACAAACCCAAAAACAAACTAGAAAATTTACTATTATGGAAAAAAAGTTAAATTTCCACTCACGGATAGTCCCCACTGAAATCTTCTTGGATTTGCTTCCGTGCTAGTGCCTATCTCTTCCTCTGATTTATCTCCTTTTTCTTTAGCTTGATTCCTTTAATCCCTCCCCTAGTCATTTAATGGATACATTTATTTTTGAATTTGAGTTTAGGAAATTTCCACGGAGGAAAAGAATTGGGCAGAATCTTATTACCGGGTTTAGATTTGTGTGAAGAAAAATGAGGGGCTAGCCTCTTATTTATAGTTGCTTGGATACACAAGGACCATTGGATTCAAAACCTTTTAATATTTTCAAATACAAACCGCTTAGGCCAAAGAAAACTCTAGCCGTCACTATTTGACCAGTCAAGCAGTCGCAATGAGCGACTGACCAGCCCGTAGAGGGGGTTAATCGATAGGTCCCAACAAAATAACATCAACATTTACATAATTATATTGATTATTCTAATTTATTTGACTTATTTTCGATCTGAAATCTTCAAACTTCGATACCTTCTTCATTTGAAATCTGATCGCAAAGCTTTATATATGAAAGTTGCTAAAGCATCACAAACATAATGGTGCAAGTTTCATAGCCAAATCCCAACGTTTGCTCAATTTCCATTTTATCTTTATTATTACTTAATTAATTCTCTTAATTAGTTTCCTGTTAGTTTTGTGGGGTTTTACAAAAGGTAAGATGGGTGCCTCTAATGATAAGAGTGAATGTCACCATTGTTATAAGAAGAAACACTGGAAAAGGAACTTCCTAGAATATCTGTAGATAGTAAGATAGAAGAAGAATAAGGTTCCTCAGCTCCTAAAGGTATGTTTACAATTCAAAATTGTTTTGCAATCAATAAAACCTCTTGGGTTATAGATACTAGATTTTGAACTCATTTCTGTAATTCGTTACATGGACATAGGAGTAGACAACCTATCGTAGAAGCAACTACAGTATAAGATTTTCATTTACCTTTTCCTAGTGCAAATACTATTATTTTGAATAATTGCTATTATGTACAAAAATTTATTTGTGGAATAGAATCTAGGTCCAGATTAGCTAAAAACAGATATGGTTTTCATTGTAATAGTAATGTTATGGAGATTGGGTTCAATGGCAATAGGATTTGTTCTAGTGTTTTGGGTAATGGAATTTATGTTCTTAATTTTAAACATATATTTGATGTCAATAATTCTTTTGCTATTAATATTAAAGATAATTATTCGTGGCACTATAGGCTAGGTCACATTAGGGACAAAAGACTGCATAAATAAAAAACCAAACCTTTTCTCTCATCTTTTGATTATGAATCGTTTAACACTTGTGAGTCTTTTCTCAAGGGAAAAATGACCTAGCACCCCTTCAGTGGGAGAAACAAAAGAGTTAATGAATTCTTGGGTTGCATATTGATGTATGCTGCCCAATGCCTATAGTGGCAAAGGATAGTTTCATATTTCATGAGATTTACTGATGATTTCTCGAGACTACGTTATGTATGATTTATGAATAATAAGTCGGATGTCCATTAGCAGTTTATAAAGTATAAAAATGAAGTAGAAAAGTAGACTAACCATAAAACTAAAATACTTTGATCCGATCGAGGAGGTGGGTACATTAGAAGAAACTCCAACAGTACCAAAATGATAATGGGATTATCTCTCAGGTCACTCCAACCTATACTCTACAATAGAATGGTGTTTCAGAGAGAAGGAATCGATCCCTATTAGATATGGTTTAATCTATGATGAATGGGGTTGTGTTACCACTTTCTTACTAGGGAAATATGTTAGAACCCATTGCGCATATGCTGAATTTAATGCCGTCTAAGTCTGTGCCCAAGAAACCATATGAGATATATTAAGGGAACAAACCCCACCTCAAAAATTTGAAGGTGTGGGGTAGTCCTACCTACATCATGAATATTGTCGCGAATAATCTTGAGGCAATATCAATACCGTATAAGTTTATAGGATATCCCAAGAATTCGATGGGATATATTTTCCATAATATAGAGGAACAAAAGGTTTCTTAACATTTTCTTTCTAAAAAGGTAATTTCTATCAAAAGAAATTAATACCGAAGTTGTAGATGTGGATGAGGTCCATGAAACTAGCATAGAGGCTAAACATGTGGAAGAATTAAATTCAACCGTATTTGATAACATACAAAATATTAGAAAGTCTAATATGGAATCTCGGGCACCAAAGACATACTATGGATTTCTCATAGATGATGGAAAAGAGGATTGTGTCCTAGAAGGTGAACCCTTCCTTGTGTTCCGATAAGCTGTGGACAGTAAGGACTCTGCCCTGGGGCTTGAAGCTATGAAATACGAGATGGATTCCATGTATACAAACAATGTATGGACTTTGGATGTTGTTTCCAATGGAGTAAAATCCATTGGCTGCCAATGGATCTTTAAGAAGAATCTAAATGCAGATGGAAAGGTAGAGACCAACAAAGCGAGGCTAGTCGCAAAAGGTTTCTGTCGGGTTCAAAATGTTGACTATGATGAAATATTTTTGCTCGTAGCTATGCTAAAGTCCATTTGGATATTACTCGCTATTGTTGCCTTATATGATTATGAAATATGGTAAATGGATGTGAAAATGACTTTTCTAAATGGAGATTTAAAAGAGCCAATATACATTTCATAGCCCGATGGTTTTAAGGTCAATGGGAGAGAAGGAAAGGCTTGTAAGCTATTAATATCAATTTATAGTCTTAATCAAGCTTCAAGGAGTTAGAACAAGTGTTTTGATAAAGTGATCAAAAAGTTTGGCTACTATCAAACATATAGGAAGCGTGCGTATACCTTAAAGAATAAGGTAACAGTGTAGTTATTATTATTCGAATTGTTAATAGTTATCCCTGATTGGCAGTGACATACCATTGTTGCAATCAGTAAGAGCTTGGTTGTCAAAGAAATTTTCCTTGAAGGCTAAAACAGAAGCAACTTATATACTAGGTATTAGGATCTAAATAGATATATTCCAAAGGTCGTTGGGTGTTATCTAGATTTTGAACTAAGCTATACCTAGACGAGTCAGAACTATTGAATGGTCGTGAAATGAACCGGAAGTCCTAGATCATAACTCTGGAAATTAGAATTCAAGTAAAGTCCAAAGGATCGGTGCAAAGCCTTGCTTGCCCCTCGAAGAAACTTAGCCACTTTCCAGATGAGTCAAATGAGGAAGAGAAAAGTTGGAGCATTCCACTTCAAGTCTCAATTCGGTACCGAGTTGAGCCCCTTAACTCAGTATTAAGCCAAGACGCTGAGTCATCTCAACTTTTTTAAGGGGTCAAATTCCAAAAGTGAAGCAAATGACAAAGCAAAAGAGGATCACAAGATGGTACTGACTTGTGACGTGACAACCCGCACCTTCGGACACACTGGTCCAAATCCTAGAGTGACTTTCGGACTCATGTCATGCCAAGAAGTATGGGCTATAGGTTTTTAAAACATTACATGATATGGTTACAAGGATAAAATCTAAGACACTCTACAAATTCATGTCTCCGAGCGGAAGGTAATAAAATATAAATATAGAAAATAATCACCTCAGAAAAATATCCCAGAAGCACAGTTTTAAAATATACGTAGTCAAAAATCCAGAGTTTCCAAAATAATAGTATAAGGTCTGATAGATGCTAAATACAACAGATAGTTACATGGACAATAATGAAGAATAATGTGCAACGCCAATGCCAAGCTCACTTCTCTATATACTAGATCTAGGCTAGTCGCTTGCTTCCCTGTCCTGCTGTGGTGGAGGAAAAAGGAAAGGAGCGGATTAGACAAAAGTCTAGTGAATGAATTATATTACTAATATATGGTGATCACATGCAATTGACTTCGTTTTTAATCTATGTGACGTAGGGTGTCCTACTTGTGTTCATGAATTACTTACTAGGCTTGGTCACATTAAACTAAGGAATATAGTTCCAAATACACCTACACCCATGTTTATACTTATGGGTCAAAAAATAAATCGAACCATTAATCAACAACGGATCAAACTAATAATCTCTGGGACTTCTCCTAACATTAGATCACATAAAATATCACCTTTGGGACTGCATTACCCAACAATAACTACACGTATCGTACTTACACATTGAGAGGATCCCGTAATGCCAACTCACGTCAAAGATGACTTAGGGTTTATTGAAGCATCCATGTCTAAGAACTCGATGGTAACTCCACTTATTGCACTGCACTGGGCATCCACCAATAGTGTCATGTCCTAATCGTCGTATGCACCAAGGAACCTCTCGTTAGCGCCAGACCATGCACCATACCAGGCATCCACCAATAGCGTCACGTAAATCAAGGAACCTCTTGTTAGTTCTTTGTGTTTAGCACACCCTTGGAATCAAACTACATTATATCGAATATCAAATTCGAAGAATAAATAATGTTTTGGCCTAATTGCCCGCATACACGTCTACTTCTATCCCGTAGTATACAATAGTCAAGAATTAGGTAACTAACTTCCCATACTTATATAATGTACTTACTGTTATATATAGTAACATATATGTAGGTAAATATATATATAAACCTTAGCCATATGCCGAAGTTTAACTTGCGGCAGAAATTCGTTAACCTATGGACTGCTAGCTACTATAGCGATCAACCGGTTATAATGAGCCATCGATCGGTTGAATTTATGATTTCCAGTAAACTATTTTCGTTAATTTAAGTTAATTATATTTTCAATAGTCAGTTTCTAAACAGTTTCTCATACTACAACTTTGCTTATAATTCGAATAATTTCGTGTGTAATTTATATTTTTATTTACACGATTTCAACTTATCAACTTCGTGATTATATATGTATATTTACGTCTCAGAATCAGTTCACGGTGGAATCAAAATGGTGTATATATATCAAATCTCATATTCAGTTTAAAGTAAATAAAAGGGTATATTCGTAGTAAAATCAGGTTAAACAATTCAAATCAACTTCTTCATTTTAATGAGATTAAATCAAATGGAGGTTATATCTATATGACTTAGACTTTCAACCATACCTCTATATGATTACAATTTACTGAAAAAATAATCTTCAAATTAAAAACTTTTATCTTAGATTTAAATCAAATAATTTCCAGATCAAATAGATATATAAATAAACCCAAGTACTTGTAAATCATCATATTTTAATAACTAACCTGCTTACCTCTTAACATTCCCTTTTCTTCATAGCTCACCCTTGATCTCCTCTTCTTCTTTAATTTTTGATTTTATCGTCAATTTGATCTTCTTTTTTTGTTTTAGGGAGGAAATTTTGAAGAGATTGAGAAAATTGGAAGAGATAGCAAAATAGACGTACCAACTGCTTAGATTAAGGTTTTAGAAATGATTAGAGTGAGGGTTCACGCCTTATTATAACCACATGAGTCAACTTCTACCATTATATTTAATAATATAAAATCTATGCTGTTTGGCCTAGGCTAACCATAGCCGACTAAATCCTAATGGTCGACCGGTCTATTAGGGGCAGTCGATTGCTAGGGGTCGACCGGTCCCAATAAGGCTGTCGATCGGTTGGTTTATATAAGTTATATTTTTAACGTTCAGATTTTCTTAATTTATTTCCTTTAATATATTTTTAATTAGTTTTGATTTTAAATAATATCGATAACTTTTTTGTATGAACTCCAATTACAAAACTTTATATATGAAAATTGTCCAAAAAATTGCCATGAACACAACGGTGCAAGTTTCGTAGCCAAACTTTGATGTTTTCTCAAATTCCATTTTTAAATTTATTTTAAATTTGTTAATTTATTTTAAATTGGTTAATTTCTTTTAATAAATGCTCGATAGATTTTCATTTGGTGTTACATTCCCCCCTTAAAAGGATTTCGTTCCCGAAATATCCAAGGATGGAAAAATGTAACTCGTATACACAGAGATCAATGTCTACAACGATCTACTCAACCATCAACTACTAGTAACCATTATCCTTAGTTTAAATTTCTAGCACAATATGTACATATAGGTATGGAATTCATATGAACCTATGACTACTAAAAAATTTATGTGTCCTCATTAACTAGTCAACCTCCTTTAATGCAACTGCTTATGCTATATATCCAAATGTATGCAACATCATATGGAAATAAACTTGCAATTTTATATGTATGCATAACCATTCAACACATATGCAAAAACCATCTGCATATAACTCGATAAAATAAAACTAGTGATGTTGTGAGTGCATGCTGACCTGAATATATTTCCTACAAGTGCAAAGATCAATTTAATAAGCATATCCATTGGCAATCGTTATCCAAAACATGTCCCAATGATATGTTCGCAACCATTCGTGCATCCAAACATCCCTACCTATAGGGTACACTAAGCTAAGCCTAAGTTCATAAGAAGTTATACACACATTAACTAAAATGGAAACATACCAGAAAAGAGTTGTGGATAGGTAGCTTGGATCTTCTCCTCTGGCTTCCATGTACTCTCCATTGGATCATCTCCCCACTGGACCTTAAGCATCTTACTGACTTTATTCCAGAGTCATTTTGTACCATGCTCAGTGATGTGAGTAGGTGCACGGTGATGAGTGACTTCCTTCCACTACCACCTCTTTTAGCTGACATGGCTCGACCACGGTTGCTAGATCGTGTTCTTTCGCAAGTGCGACACTTGAAAAACATCATGTATTCCCACTAACTTATCAGGAAGCTCCACTCTATAATCTAAATTCCTTACTCTACCTATGATCGAGAAAGGACCTTTAAACCTTGGCGCTAACTTTCTCGAACTACCAAACTTCATGACATGTCTAAGCGACGAGACCTTCACAATGACCATGTCGCCCACTATGAACTCCAATTATGTGCGTCTCATGTAAGCATATGATTTTTGCCTACCTTGCGTGGTCTTTATCCTCCTATGGATCAAGTCTATCTTCTTTGAAGTCTCCCTTACCATATTTGATCCAAGAATGATCCTATCTATATTGTCCCACTAACAAGATGATGATCTTCTAGGTCTCCCATCTAATGCCTCAAGTGATGTCATTCCAATACTTACCAAATAGCTGTTGTTATAAGAAAAATCCACTAGTGGAAAGTGATCTTTCTAAGACCCTCCAAAATCTAAAATACACATCCAAAGCAAGTCCTCCAATATTCGATTCACCTTCTTTGTCTATCCATCTGTCTGTGGGTGATAAGTGATATTCAAATTCAACTCAGTGCCTAAAGCCTCTTGAAGACTCCTCAAAAATTCACTAGTGAAAAGTGGGTCTCAATCACTAATAATGCTAAAGGGAACTCCATGTAACCAAACTATATCCCTCACATATAAAGTCACCAAAGACACAATAGTCCTCGTGCTCCTAACTAAAATAAAGTGAGTGCATTTGGTTAGTCGATCGACCATAACCCAAATACTCTCATTCCCTTCTTTACTTCTAGGAAGTCCATCAATGAAATCCATAAAAACACTATCCTATTCCACGGTGGAACATCTAATGGCTGCAACAATCCAATCGGCTTCCTTTACTCCGCCTTGACCATTTGGCAAGTCATACACTTCGACACATACTCCGCCACATGCCTCTTTATACCAGACCAATAAAAGACTCCCTTCATATCACGATACCTTTTGTCTCCATTGAGATGGACGGTCATCCTGTAATAATGGGACTCAACTAGTACCGTGTCATCAAAATCCATAATGAGATAAACACATAGTCTACCATCAACCACCCCTTCGAGTCAATGGTATAACACCTTAAATGACTCGACTGCTCTCCTTTACCAAGCTTCTCGAAAATATCCAACAACTCTATGTATTATTTTTGCTTGACCTAATATGGTCCATAAGCGTAGGATACACATCCAAAGCTGTTGACAATCCCGGAGTGATGTCCATTAATGTTCGAAAATCGAACGTTGAAATAAACTCTAAGTGCTTCCATTCTAAGAACATAGGACTCAACATTGCATGCTTCATACTCAAGGCATTGGCTACAACATTACCTTTGTCATGAGTATAGGATGTACCAAAATCGTACGATACTAAGACTCTATCCACCTCTGCTGCCTTAAAATCAAATCCTTTTAGGAGAACAAATATTTTAGAGACTTATGATCCGTGATCAGCTCAAACCGCTATTCTAAAATATCATGTCTCCATGATTTTAGTGCCAAAATAATGGCTGCCAACTCGAGATCATAGGTAGGATAATTTCTCCCATGGACTTTCAATTGTTGACTAGCATCGCTCACTACTCTCCTTTCCTACATCAAAACCGCGTCTTGTCCTGTACCGCAACCGTTAGTACAAACTATGAATGCTTTCAAACCATCGGGTAGTACCAAAATAGGCGCACTTGGCAAAAACTCCTTTAGCTTAATAAAAGCATCCTCACAAATTGAGTCCTATAAGAAAACCTAATTCTTCTTGGTAAGGTGGGTCATAAGAGTGAAAATTTTAGCGAAGTCCTTAATGAACTTCCTATAATAGCCCGCCAAACCAAGGAAACTTCTCACCTCTATGGTATTCTTCGGTATATGTCAATCGTGTATTGCAACAACTTTACTAGGATCGCCCGCCAACCCATGCTCAGAGACAACATGTCCTAAAAAGAAAACCTCCCAACGCCAAAAGTGAATTGTGAAAATTTTGCCTTCAACTTATGCTTACAGAGAGTATTGAGCACTTCATCTAAATGAAACCTATGCTCATCCTCGCTTTTTAAATAGACCAATATGTCATCAAGAAATACCACCATGAAATTATTAAGAAATCCTCTAATAACTCGACTTATCAGATCAACAAAATAGATAGGAGCATTGATCGGTTGAAAAGGCATGACTAACCACTCATAAAGTCCGATGGATGTGCGAAAAGTGGTTTTCTGAACACTATCTTCAGCTACTCACAATAGATGGAACCAAATAGCCAAATCAAGTTAAGAGAACACCTTTTCTCCAACTAACTGATCAAATAGATTGTCTATGCAGGGCAATAGGTAATGATTCTTCTTTGTCATTTTATTCAGATTACGATAAAAGACGCAAAGCCTTAATGAGCCATCTAGCTTGGTGGTAAATACAACTGCTGATCTCCACTCTAAAATACTTCTCCTAAGGAAGCCTTTCTCCAATAGCTCATTTACTTGCTTATTCAGCTCTTATCTATATTTAGGAGCCATATGAGGTATCTCAACAGGTCTAGCATTCTCCTCAAGGTAAATTCTAAATTCGATCTCCCTATGGGGTGGAAGACCGATAACTTTCGAAAAGACAGATGGGTAGTCTCGTACTACTAACACTGAAGCTAACTCATCATGTGGTAAGTCTAAAGAATATAAGTAACTCAATATTACTGAACTTTTAGGGTCGCAATAAACCTGAAGACAGCGTCCACTACAAGTACCCAAACGAACAACCTTCCTATCAGAATCTAAGACCAACCCACACATGGTCATCTAGTCCATACACAAAATCAAACCAATCTCACAAAATCCTAAGACAAAAGCTTCACAATCAAACTAAACCTCCAAAATATACAATTTCAAACACTTACAAATCATAGATAAATGAGCCGATCCTCCAATAAGGTTTGATACAAATACTAGATCAATAACTATGCTAGTGTCTAAGTGTGACTCATCTACAAGTCTACTCGAGATAAAAGAGTGTGATGCCTTAGTATCAAATAAAGTACAAATATATAATTTGGATAAGGTTAACACACCTTTAATTACGACCTTCTTTCACTTATCCACTACTACAGACGCAATCGAGCTGGGAACAACATCTAGTACGTAAGCTGAAACCACTTGGGTAGAGGTCTTCAATGCAGTCGGCTTATGCCCGAGTTGACTGCAGTTGCAACATTGGTCTTTGAGATGTCATCCCTGCAATCCTTCACAACATGCCTTTTACTATCGCATCTTCTATACTTGATTTCCTACTTCTTAATATTTCCTTAGGTCTACACTCCGCCCTTACGCTGATTATGCTTGAGTATCTTTCTTCCTGACTTCTTGGGTTTACTCCTTACCTCTTCTTTGGAAACAGTATTCAACAAATCCATTTCCATCAAACCCTCGTAAGTCGCCTCCATAAGAATGTGACCAAGTCCAAACCTTGAAGAGGTTGATTCAGCCTCTTTGCAAACTTCATAGCTTTCTTGTAAGGCATATTTATCAGATCTAGTCCAAACCTAGCTAACTCATTGAACTGATTTATATAGTAACTCACTAACATCTCTCCTTACTGCAAATGTATGAAATCCTCCTGCTGCACTTTCTGCTCTGCAACGGAAAGAAATCTCATTTCAAAACGCCTCCTAAACTCTCCCTAAGTTATGTCTTCGTTGGTTTCTGCCACTACCACGTTCTACTAATTTAGAGCCTCTCCTTGTAAATGCGTAGAAGCAAGTAGTCTCCTAACGGTATCTCTAAGGCCCAGCAATCTGAAAATCCTCTCATAAGTACGAATCCATGCCCTTGAGTCCACAAAAGATTCAGTCCCTATATATGGCTTTCCTTTTAGACTCACAAAGTTCATACCCAACTTGGCAAAACCAGCGACATATGGATTGGCAGAACTACACCTGACGCTTGCTCTATAGGTCCCCTATTTGGGTTAAGCTCAGCTTGTCCTCTCACCTGCAGATACCGGTGAAACCATAACGGGACGTTCACGTTCAAAATCTTAGCTGCTTCACCTAAGCCACATCCAGCCGAAGTGCTCATTCTCTCTATCTGTGATTAGGAATTATTAGAAACTTTCCGATGAATAGTATTAACAAGAATAAGCGATTGTGTTTTTTGTATTAAATCTTTGGAATACTTTATATATATTTGAAAACCCTTTGAACTTTTTTTCAAAATACTGAAGTATGGTCTCTCAGAATCTTAAACCTTGCTCTGATACTAAATGTGACAACCCGCACCTACGGACACACCGATCCAAAGCCTAGAGTGACTTTCGGACTCGCGTCGTGCCAAGAAGTATAGACTATCAGTTTTTAACACATTATATGACATGGTTGCAAGGATAAAATCTAATACATTCTATACTTTCAGATCTCATAGTGGAAGATAATAAAACATATGGAAAACAATCATCTCAGGCAAATATCACACAAACACGGTCTCAAAATATACATAGTCAAAAATCCAGTTTTTCCAAAATAACAGTATAAAGTCTGATGGATGCGAAATATAATAGATAGTTACATAGAGAATAATGAAGAACAATGTGTAATGCCAAAGCCAAGCTTTCTTCTCCATGTACTGGATCTAGGATAATCAGCTATCGCCCTCTCCTCACGTGGTTGGGGAAAATGAAAGGAGTGGGCAGACAAAAGTCTAGTAAATGAATTGTATTACTAATATATGGTGATCACATGACTTCGTTTATAATCTACGTGACTTAAGGTGTCTTATTTGTGTTTGTGAATTACTTACTAGGGTTTGTTACATTAATCTAAGGAATATAGTTCAAAATACACCTACACCCTAACATCCTGTGGAGGTTTATACTTATAGGTTGAATAACAAATCGAACCACTAATCAACGATAGATCGGAAAATAGATCAACAATGGATAAAATTAATAATCTCTAGGACTGTTCCTAACATAAGATTGCATAAAATATCATCCTTCAGACTACATTAACCAACAACGACTACACGTACCGTACTTACACATTGAGAGGATCCTGTAACACTGACTCTTTTCAAAGACGACTTAGGGTCTACTAAAGCATCCGTGTCCAAGAACTTAATGGTAAGTCCACTTATTGCACCACACCGGGCATCCACCAATAGTGTCACGTCCTAATCCTC
Source organism: Allium fistulosum (assembly GCA_030737815.1). NCBI lineage: Eukaryota > Viridiplantae > Streptophyta > Magnoliopsida > Asparagales > Amaryllidaceae > Allium > Allium fistulosum. The sequence goes on from CM060901.1 coordinate 1,495,075,231, forward strand.
ATATGCACTGAGGAACCTTTCGTTAGAACCGAATCATGCACGGAACCAGCATCCACCAACAGCATCACATACACCGAGGAACCTCCTATTAGTGTCATGTACTTAGCACACCCTTGCGATATAATCACCATATATCGAATATTAAATTTGCAAAATAAATAGTGTCTAGATCGAATTGCCTGCATACACATCTACTTCAATCCCATAGTATACAAAGGTCAAGGAATAGGGAACTAACTTCCTATGCTTGAATAACATATATACTATTACATATAGTAATACACACACACACACACACACACACACATATATATAAACCTTGGCTATAGGACGAGGTTCAGCCTGCGCCTGAAATTCGTTAATCGGTCGACTGCTTGCCACTGTAGCGGTCGACTGGCTATAATGTGTCGTCGACCGGTTGGATTTTTCTTTCCCAGTAAACTATTTTCATTAATTTAAGTTAATTATATTTTCAATGGTTAATTCCTAAATAGTTTCCAGTGCTACAATTCTGCCTACAATTCGAATAATTTCATGTGTAATTTATAGTTTTATTTACATGATTTCAACTTATCAACTTCGTGATTATACACACACACACACACACACACATATACACACATCTCAAAATCAGTTCAAGGTGGAATCAAAAGGGTTTATACACATTAAATATCATATTCAATTCAAAGTAAATAAAAGTGTATATCCGTATTAAAATAAAGTTAAAACAATTCAAATCAACATCTTCATTTTAATAAAGTTAAATCAAATAGAGGTTATATACATATGATTTAGAATTTCAACCATACCTTTATATGGTTACAATTTACTAAATAAATATCTTCAAACTAAAAGGTTTTAAATCAGATAATTTCTAGATCAAATAGATGTAAAAATAAACCCAATTAATTGTAAATCATCATATTTTAATAATCAACCTGCTCATCTCTTAACACTCCCTTTTCTTCCTAGCTCTCCCTTTTCTTCCTAGCTCCCCTTAATCTCCTCTTCTTTTTTAATCGTTGATTTTATTTTCAATTTGATATTTATTTTATTTTATTTTAGACAGAAATTTTTGAAGGGATTGAGAAATTTGGAAGAGAGAGCAAAATCGATGTACTAACTACAAAGATTAGGGTTTTAGAAATAATTAGAGTGAGGGTTCACGTCTTATTTATAAACATAGGAATCAATTTCAGCCATTAGATTTAATATTAAAAAATCAGGGCCGTTCGACCTAGGCTAACCCTAGCCGACTAACGTCCACTAGTTGACCGATCTATTGGGGCAGTCGACCAGTCTCAATAACGTTGTCGCTCGATTGCTTTATATAAGTTATATTTTTAACGTTCATAATTTGTTAATTTCTTTCCATTAATATACTTTTAATTATTTTCGATTTCAAATCTTTAAACGTTAATAATTTTTCTGTATGAACTCCGATTACAAAACTTTGTATATGAAAATTATCTAAAAAATCACCACAAACACAATGGTGCAAGTTTCGTGACCAACTTCTAACATTTGCTCAAATTTTTTTAACTTTATTTTAAATTGTTTAATTTCTTTTAATAAATTCTTAGTAAATTTCGCAGGGTGTTACACGTGAGTGTCAATGCAGTACTAAGTTGATTGTCCATATGCGGATTTGGCCATGATCTCTTTCTAGAGCCAGCTTCCAAACTTGAAGAATGAAGGGAGAAGGTTTCAAAGCTTATTTCATTGATTTTCATCTATAAATAGTGGGAGAGAGGCACAAAAATTGGATCCTTTTCTTTTCTTTCTAAATTAATTGATTTTACCTCGACACTCTATTGAATCCTTACCCGAGTTATAAGCAACCAAGTTGTTAAATTACAGTTGTAAAGAAAGTTAGAAATCAAAAACAAAGTTGAAGTTGACGTGGGCTATTGTTCTTGGACAAACAACTATAAGTCTTGTGTGTATTTACCTCACTTTATGTATATTTCTTCATTAATCCCTATATATAATTTTATTTAGTGTTTTTCCCACTTTTGGTGCAATCGTTTTGGTGTTCTCGTTGAGAAATCTCAAAATTCTCACCCTTTGGATCATCTTGAACCTTTAGATTATAATTATCCATGAGTTAGATCTAATAGTTGCTGTTGTAAGACCCATGATTACTTAGATTTCCATAAAATATATCATAGGATCTAAAAAGTTGTGGCACCCAAAATGCTAAAGATAATCATCTACTTCAAGACCTATCATGTAACACCCCGATATTTTACGGGAAATATAATTAAAAAGAAATTAAAAGCGCATTTGGTACAGTGGTAAATGCGCATGTTGAATTCCTTAGTGACCAGGGATCAAGTCCCGATGTCGCCCAAAATCTGGAGCAATGTTTTTTTTAGCTGGTTCATTTCCAGCGATTTTCATATGTATTTCAGCGTTGTTTCTGACATGTGGCGGCTTCCCATTCGCTCCAGTGATGTAATAGGATGAGATGGCTAAATTTTATTGGTTGAGTGATGTGTATGGGCTAGAATAGGTAACCATCAAGTGTATGAAAGAACCATATTTAATTTAAATAATCTAATGGATTATATTCAGTCAAACAATCTATAAATAAACCATCTAACCTAAACCTAATCTCTTATTCAGCCGTCGCCATAATTCTACAATAAAATTAGTGTGTATTATTCTTCCTCCTTTTCTCTACTAAATAAACAAATCTATACCAAATTAAATTATCTATATATATTCAAGCAATTTGGGGAATTTAGAAGAATCAAAGGGAGAAAGATAAAAGCAAAACTTTTTTCAAATTTATGCAAGCTCAAGTGCCAAGTGAGTGGGAATTAAAATGAAATAGAAAAATAAAGTAGTTCAATTTCAGTTCTTTTCTGGCATGTTAATATGAATTAATTTCTGTTATTAATTGAGAATAGAAGTAAATTATTGCAACTTCTTCTTCTTCTTCCACTTCTCAAATCTAATTCATGTTTGGTTTAAAATATGGGACACATATAAATTGTTATTCACATTTTATGGCATAAATAAGATTGAAATTTATGTAAATTATTGTATCTTCTTCTTCTTCTTCCACTTCTCAATTCTAATTCATGTTTGGAATGAAATTTGGAATAAACAAATTGTTATTCACGTTTCATGGCGTAAATAAGATTGGTTTAATTAAATTGAATTAGAATTCTTATTTAATTTATAATGGTAAAACAGGTTAGTTGGATAAATTCAAAATATGTTACTTGAATAAAATTATGGTTTTGATTGATATAATTACATAATTTTGAATATGGTTTTGGAACAAAATTGGAAAGACTAATTGGCATAATTGTTTATGTTATCCCACCTTTTGGTCAAAGACGGAATATCAACAAAATTGGCAAGGAATGATGGATATCAGGATTGGAGTTCGATTGGAAATAAGGCTGCAATCGATGTCGTCAAAATTTGGCCGAGCTCCGATCAGAACAGAATCGATTGGAGATGATGATGAGGACTACAAAAGGCCACGTTCCAAGTTTCAAGTCAATCCGAGTTCGTACACTCAAGATATCATCGATGCAAGTTGGAGGAGGTGACCCTAAGTTCGAATCCATAGGCAGAGCTTCTATTCGAATCCATCAGTGCAACCTCTGTTCGTATCCATCGGTTCGACTCCATATAGTTCGCAACCATCAACAAGTATTCGTTCGAATCGGACCAGATAAGCCCCTTCGAATCCATGAAGCTACTCCATTTCGTATCCCTCAGGTTGAAGTCCTTCGAATCCATGAAGTCACTCCACTTCGTATCCATCCAGTGACCCTACTTCGAATCCATCCTGTTGCAACCACTTCGTATCGATCGACTATTATATATCGCGATCGATACGAACGAACTTCTGTTCGAATCCATTCCCTCGAACCCACTAGGTCAAAGCGGCGAAAAACACGGAGTCGACCCAGTCGACTCGGAGTGAAAAGTGGATTGACCCAGGAAATGCGCACCACGTCATCGCAAAGGCGCGTGAGGCCATCGAGTTGAGCCTATCGATTCGAACGAATTGAGTCGAAGCAAGCAAACTACCGAAGCATGGCAATTCGAATCGACCATATCCTGCAATCTACAAGTCCAAATGCCATGAAATTTTCACAGGAGCTTACATACATGTTGAAGAACGTCCACACCAAATTTCACCTTGATTGGATGATTCCTTGATCGATTCAAATGAAGTTTGAATCGATCCCAAAGTGGGCCCAGATTTCGTGAGGCCGGGTATGTGGGCCCCCTCACGTGCCAGAAGTGGTCTACCAGATTTTCAGCAAAATATCAGCCTCCTACGCCTATAAATAGAGCCCCTGGTCATTCAGAAAAGCGGTCGGACTATTTTAAGAACTAAAGGGCGCCCAGACTTTGCCAGATTTACTCCAGATCACCATTGCTGCCTTAGATTCAGATTATAATCATCAAATCTGTTGTACTACGCGATAAGAAATTGTAATCTTCAAACATCGAGCAATAAAATCATAAAAACCTTGAAGTGGACGTAGGCCGAAGATAGCCGAACCACTATAAATAGTGTGTCACTGTTCATTATTTCTGGATTGCTGTTTGTTGCTAGCTTAAATCTGATATTTGTGTTTGAATATTGCTGATTTGTATTCATACACTGTTGCTTTCACAATACTTGGGGTTTGTGACCAAATTTGGCGCAAACACTTTGGTGCTTTCACTGAGAAGGACTAGCACCCGCTACGCAAGATTTGAAGTTCAGATCTGAAAGCTTGAAGATTTGAAAGACAATGACTCGACAAACAAATAGAAGGCAAAGAGCTGAGAGAAGCCAACAAGGAGGAAGTCAAGAGGCGTCCTCCGGAGCTGGAGAAGGACAAGCTTCTATCTATATCACAAGGGACGAGATGGAGGCTATGGCGAATTCAATACATGAAAGAATAATGAAAAGTCAACAGGATATGATGCAGACTTTCTTCGAGCAGATGAGAGCTGCAGGGACGCAAAACTTAGGACCAGCCACAGCGGCTGTTAATGTGGAACAAGGAGTTGGGGTTATGGAACCCAATGGAGGACAGAATACAGAACCGGAAGGCAATCAACAAGTGCTTGGGGGTAGGCCCACAGGATCCAACACAGGAGGACCTTTGGAAGGAGTTCAACAGGCTAGGGCCAACGTTGCTGCTAATGAGCCACATGAAGAATATGTGCCGGAGTTCCCTCAGGAGCATGGGGGCATCCCTTGACAGACAACGCTGGATTAGTGGAAATCATTAGGAAGACTATGCGTGGAGGCTTGACTAATAGAGATTTGGAAGGAGTGAACAGGAGTCCGTTCGCTCGGGAAATCAGGGTAGCTCAGAATCCACCTAAGTTCAAGCTACCTAGCGTGGAAGTATATGATGGCAAGGCTGACCCAACCGATCACTTGATGAGATACACTAGACACATGGAAGTGCTGGGGGCATCAGAGGAAGTGATGGTCAGGTGTTTCCCGTTGTATTTGACAGATCTAGCTGCAATGTGGTTTAGGCAGCTGGAAGAAGGATCTATCAGGACTTAGAGGGAATTGGTGAATAGGTTTTTGGGACAGTTTCGGGTTCATATCAAAAGACCTAAGAACGTGATGACGTTAACATCGGTAAAGCAAAGGATGGATGAATCGCTTAGAGCATTTTTAACTCGATTCAATGCGGCAGTTGCTTCGGTGGATCGACCAGATCCATCGATGGTTTTAATGGCGGCGGTGTCGGGAGTCAGAGAGGATTCAGATTTTAAGGTATCTTTAATACGACACTCACCACTGGATCTCGGAGAATTCTTTCATGAGGCTGAGAGGTTCCTCCGACAAGAGGATGCATGTGCAGATCTAAAGTTGAAGGAAGTGAACGCAACTGAGGGTGGAGGACCATCCAGTAGAGGTTCGGATAAAGATAAAGAGAAAAGGAAGTTGGATGATGATTCTGAAAAAGCTAGGAAGCGATGGAAGGATCCAAAGTTTTCCACATACACGGGATTAAACGAGACACTGGAGCGGATATACATGGAAACCCGGAATCGCCTTCCTTACCGAAGGCCGGCTAGGAGAGAACCATCCGAGCGGGAGAGGGCATCAGGAAGGCACTGTCTCTTCCATGATTTGGACGGGCATGATACCAACAGCTGCAGGCACTTAAAGGACATAATTGAGGAGCATGTGAGGAATGGACAATTGAGGCAGTATGTTGGGACACGGAATGCACCGGTGGGGCAGGAGCAACCACCGCCCACCTCGCACCATGATGATGTGAGGCCCAGGAATGACGGTCAATTAGTTATCAATTGACCAGGATAATATGAAATAAGTAACAAACCATTGGCGAGCAACCAAGTCATTTACACATGTACGGGGACGGAGATAGCCCCTAGGCATGCTCTGAATGATGATAAACCGCGAAGCTATGGTTTGCAAAATCTATTTTTTTTGTTTTGGATTGGACACTTGATTTTCTGGTTTGGTTTTGGAGTTTGGTTTGAACTCCTGGTTTTGTTTGCTTTCTGTTTTGGATTTTCGTTTGGATGATTGGTTTTTGTTTTGGATGCTGGTTTGGATTTATGATTTTCAGATTTTATTTGGATTTGGGATTGGATTTTGACTGGATTTTTGTTGGGGTTCTGATAAACGGTCGTCGGGTATGGATTATGCCTGGCAAGGGATGAGCCGTTTTGCTCGAACGCGGTAAAGTGACTCATTCAGGTCATCAAGTATGGACTATGCTCGATAAGGGTCCGGAGAGACCAGGATTCGGCCTAGGACTTAGGCCTTGCATTATCAATGGTTATTTTCAGGTCATCGAGTATGGACTATGCTCGATAAGGGTCCGGAGAGACCAGGATTCGGCCTAGGACTTAGGCCCTATATTATCGGTTATTATTTCAGGTCGTTGAGTATGGACTATGCTCGACAAGGGTCCGAAGCGACCAGGATTCGGCTTAGGACTTAAGCCATGGCATTGCTTACGTCCAGGGACACTGGACCACGGTCGTCAGGTGTGGATTGCGCTTGGCAAGAACCCGGAGAGGCTAGCTCAACGTCCAGGGACACTAGACCAAGGTCGTCAGGTGTGGATTGCGCTTGGCAAGAGCCCGGAGAGGTTATGGATTTGGGTATCGACCTGGAGAGGTCTTGGATTCGGTTGTTGGATAAGGATGGACTGAAAACTCAGTCATCGAGTTCAGATGGACATGGAATTGGCTATGGACTTTGGATATCGGATTCGGAGTTATTCAAAACACGCCTTATTATCACAAGGCAGGTTTTGGGGGGCAAAATGTTATCCCACCTTTTGGTCAAAGACGGAATATCAACAAAATTGGCAAGGAATGATGGATATCAGGATTGGAGTTCGATTGGAAATAAGGCTGCAATCGATGTCGTCAAAATTTGGCCGAGCTCCGATCAGAACGGAATTGATTGGAGATGATGATGAGGACTACAAAAGGCCACGTTCTAAGTTTCAAGTTAATCCGAGTTCGTACGCTCAAGATATCATCGATGCAAGTTGGAGGAGGTGACCCTAAGTTCGAATCCATAGGCAGAGCTTCTATTTGAATCCATCAGTGCAACCTCTGTTCGTATCCATCAGTTCGACTCCATATAGTTCGCATCCATCAACAAGCATTCGTTCGAATCGGACCGGATAAGCCACTTCGAATCCATGAAGCTACTCCATTTCGTATCCCTCAGGTTGAAGTCCTTCGAATCCATGAAGTCACTCCACTTCGTATCCATCTAGTGACCCTGCTTCGAATCCATCCTATTGCAACGACTTCATATCGATCGACTATTATATATCGCGATCGATACGAACGAACTTCTGTTCGAATCCATTCCCTCGAACCCACTAAGTCAAAATGGCGAAAAACACGGAGTCAACCCAGTCGACTCGGAGTGAAAAGTGGATTGACCCAGGAAATGCGCACCACGTCATCGCAAAGGCGCGTGAGGCCATCGAGTTGAGCCTATCGATTCAAACGAATCGAGTCGAAGCAAGCAAAATGCCGAAGGATGGCAATTCGAATCGACCATATCTCGCAATCTACAAGTCCAAATGCCATGAAATTTTCACAGGAGCTTACATACATGTTAAAGAATGTCCACACCAAATTTCACCTCGATTGGATGATTCCTTGATCGATTCGAATGAAGTTCGAACCGATCCCAAAGTGGGCCCAGATTTCGTGAGGCCGGGCATGTGGGCCCCCTCACGTGCCAGAAGTGGTCTACCAGATTTTCAGTGAAATATCAGCCTCCTACGCCTATAAATAGAGCCCCTGGTCATTCAGAAAAGCGGTCGGACTATTTTGAGAACTAAAGGGCGCCCAAACTCTGCCAGATTTACTCCAGATCACCATTGCTGCCTTAGATTCAGATTATAATCATCAAATTTGTTGTACTACGTGATAAGAAATTGTAATCTTCAAACATCGAGCAATAAAATCATAAAAACCTTGAAGTGGACCTACGCCGGAGATAGCCGAACCACTATAAATAGTGTGTCACTGTTCATTATTTCTGGATTGCTGTTTGTTGCTAGCTTAAATCTGATATTTGTGTTTGAATATTGCTGATTTGTATTCATACACTGGTGCTTTCACAATACTTGGGGTTTGAAACCAAATTTGGCACAAACAGTTTATTTCATATGTGGCCTAAAAATGTAAAAGTGGAATTTTGTGTAATTAAATGGTTTGTGGCTACTGGATAAAAAATTTGTACAGATTAAATCTCCAATAGGAGAACGTAAATTAGGGTGAAAAAAATAATGTAAATTAAATGGACCGTAAAGGCTAGTGTAAATCTGTAACAAAATGGCACAAAATTACAAACAAACCATACGGACGTGAAATTGAAATACCATTTATGTAAGAAAAAGGGATATTGTGAAATAACCAAATCGGATGTAAAAATGGCCTAAAGCAGATTAATGGAAATAAATAGTATGTAAATTGTAACGGTAAAATTAATTAATCTAGAAGTGATTTGGTAGGCAGACCTTGTAAAGGTCTGGATAGGTGTTTCATGCAGTTAAGACCAAAATATAGTTTTGACTGTACGTACTAGGAGCGGGCAAGTAGGTTCGCAAGGATGTTTGTTACCTTTCATAGGTTGCTAGTACGTATGATAAATAGCATCCGCAATCATAGGCTTCTTCAGGCAGATCGTCGTGGACGGAACATGATAAGTGTGCTCCGACGTAGGCTTCTTCAGGCAGATCGACGTGGACGGAACTGGACAAGTGTGCTCCGACGTAGGCTTCTTTAGGCAAATCATTGGAGGATTTTGCGCAGCCGACCCAGCTGTGGGCGATCTTTTGGAGGACCGACACTTTGGATAGGGGCAAGTCCACATTGCTGACCGAGGAGACAGAAGGATAGTAGTCCAGTTCGGCGGAGCCTAAGCACTACTTTGGGGTCCTGCATGGTTGTTTGAGTCAGCGCCGGTCAGACGTAAGAGGCATTTAGTCATAGTGCACAAGTGAAGAGCATGACTTTCATGCTGTAGCACGTGGATAGGTAAGAATAGCAGGTCCAACCGGTCGATTAACGTTTAGTATTACTGCATGGTTGACTTCCCTAGAGTGACCACGGACTTTGGCTTCTTAGGAACTGTATCTAAGAAGGATTCACTGCATTATATTATTCACCCTCTATGATATATGGGGAAGACCTAGAATTAAACTGTTTTATTCTTTCTGCTTTATTTTATTTCTCATTCACCAGACTTTATGTCTGACCCATTCCTATTTTCCCCAAATCACAGGAGGGTAGGTCTAGGTTGCAGTTCTTTGTAGCTTGGAGGGTTATTGGAGCAGTTGTTATCTTCAGCTTTTGTTTCTTTTGATTCATATACTTCGTTTCTCTTTTTCATACTTTACTCTATATATGGGGACCTATATTATGAACTTTTTTATGTTTTATGTTTTGGTGGAGACTTCTTGGTACTTGTGGTTTCAGAAATTATTTTGGGATAATGTTGTTTTTAATGAAGCTGTTTTGCTATTAATTTATAATTAGGGAAAGTTTTCTTCCGCTGTAATATTTTAATCATTTTATGTTGTTTCCTTAGTCTTTGTGATATGTTATGGATTTTTATTTCAGCTGACCACCCGTGCTTCTAGTCATATCCGATTTCTTGGCGGCCTAGAAGTGCGGGGTGTCACAGTTGGTATCAGAGCTAAGGTTAAAGGTTTTCGAATTTTTTTTAAAGGATATTCCAAATAATACTTTTAAAAGTATATGTATATATTTCAGAAGAAAAAAATAGAAATTTTAGAAATGGGTCCCTCATATCTCTTCCTCCTTATCTATTGAACTATTTATGGAGTACCTAATCCCATCTTTTTAATATCCACAGATAGAAATGTCTAAACCGCAAGATATCCCCGAAGTTCCAAGCTTTAATATGCCTGCTTGGTCTAGATGTTATTTGCAGGCTACTACACGAGCAGAGCTACCAACTAGGGATGCTGCTCCGGCGGGAGGGGCTCCAGCCCGTCTGCCAGGCATTCCCTATTTTCTCAAGTTATGCAAGGACTACACCAGCTTAGGAGGCAAGCCGTTTCTTGGCACCAAGTCATATACTGAGGCGAGAGCTTGGATCCGTAGTTGTGAGTGGATATTTGGACTTATGGGATTGGAGGACTTAGCACGAAGGCAGTTGGTTTCATGGTAGTTGCAGGGAGAGGCTCTTTATTGGTGGGAGATTTTGGTGGCTGAGGCTGGTAATTTGACTTGGGTGGATTTTCATGCTAGGTTCGAGAGGAAATTCTTATCGCAGGCTGAAGAGGGAGTGCAGTTAGAGAAATTTATACAGCTCAAGCAAGGGGGTATGATAGTTAAGGAATATGTTAATCAATTCAATGAGCTTGCCAGATTTGGAATAGACCTGATCAATACTCCTCACAAGAAGGAGCTGAAGTTCGCTAAGGGTTTGAGTTAGCCACTACAGAGTTTGGCGATGAGCCACATTCCGATGAGAGCCACTTTTCAGGGATTGGTAGAGATGGCTTTACTTGCTGATACTGAAAAGAAAGGAGATGTAGCGTAGAAGAGTGATAGGAAGAAGCAGTGGAAAGGAAAGAGGAGAGGACGATGAGGGTCGGGTGGAAAAAAGAAAGTTCCAAGGAAGGACTGGAAGTGCAATACTTGTGGGAAACGAGGTCATCTTGCTAAGGATTGTAGAGGGGCAGGAGAGCGACCGAGACTGAGGTGCTATCTTTATGATCAAGTGGGGCATATGAAAAAGGACTGTCCGTCGAAGCCCAAGGACAGTTCACAAACACCTTCACAGCCTGCTCAGGCTTATGCTTTAGAGGCAGCTCCTTCCTCTAGTACTCGTCCGGTTGTGAACAAGGGAAAGAAGGTAATCATCAAAAGTGCGTTATCTATCTCTGATTTTCCTGTTCGTACCCTATTTGATTCTGGAGCTTCGCACTCTTTTATATCTAGTACTCTGGTAGAGAGTCTTGGTCTTGATGCTTGCTTAGTGACTGACCCGGTAGTAGCATCAAATCCCATAGGAGGATCGGCCTATTTGTTCATGTTATGTCGGGATTTGAAATTGTTTATTTTAGGGGTTGAGTTTGACTGTAGTGACTTTGTATTGGGTTTTTCGAGTTCGAGTTGATTCTTGATATGGATTGGCTATCCATGTATGGTGCTGTTCTTATTCTCTTGACTTATCACCTGATAGTTTGCGTTTGGTACCCATTGTTAGAGACTTTCCAGATGTGTTTGAGGAGGTTGCTGGACTTCCACCTCGAAGAGAGATTGAGTTCAAGATTTATCTTATCGATAATGCTAAACTGGTTTCTTTACCGGTAAGGCATATGGCTACTAAGGAACATCGTGAGTTGAGCAATTAGATTAGAGAGCTTTTGGAGAAGGGCTTCATTCGTAGGAGCATTTCTGAGTGGGACGCACCCATCGTCTTTGCCACTATGGCGGATGGCTCTCTCAGGCTTTGCGTGGATTATAGGGAGCTTAATAAACTAATGAAGAAGAATCGTTATCCTCTTCCCCGTATAGACGATCTCTTTGACTAGCTAGTAGGAGCTAAGGTATTTTCGCAGCTCGATTTGGCCATGGGATTTCATCAGTTGCGTGTGGCGGAGGATAACATCGAGAAGACTACGTTCAGGACTCCGGATGGGTTATTTGAGTGGTTAGTCATGCTATTTGGGCTAAACAATGCTCTGGCATATTTTGTGGACCTGATGAGTCAATTATTTTGCGAATCATTAAACAAGTTTGTGGTGGTGTTTGTCGATGACATTTTGTTTTATTCGCGAAGCAAGGAGGAGCATAATGTTCACTTGGAAGAAGTTCTTAGGACCCTGCAAGCACATAAGTTGAAGGCGAAGTTCTCCAAGTGCCACTTTTGGAGGGATGAGGTTCGCTTTTTGGGACACATCATTTCGGAGGATGGACTTGTAGTAGATCCGGCGAAAGTAGCAGCTGTACAAGATCGACAGACCCCTAAGAATGCCACGGACATAAGGAGTTTCCTTGGTCTTGTGGGCTACTATAGGAAGTTCATTAAGGACTTCGCTAGGATATCAACTCCACTTACCCGCCTTACCAAGAAGAACTCAGCTTTTGTTTGGGATGCCAAGTGTGAGGATGCCATTGGTCGATTGAAGAAATCTTTGACTACCGCGCCCGTATTGGTATTACCGGATGGAACCAAGCCTTTCTCTGTTTGTACAGATGCTGGTGGTATGGGGCTAGGGGAAGTACTGATGCAAAAAGGTAGGGTAGTGTGCTATGCTAATAGACAGTTGAAAACACATAAGAAGAACTACCTGACGCATGATCTTGAGTTGGCAGCTATAGTTTTTGCTCTCAAGTCTTGGAGGCACTATCTCTTAGGATAAAGATTTGAGTTTTTCATGGATCATAAGTCTTTGAAGTATCTGTTCTCTCAGAAAGACTTGAATTTGAGATAGTAAAGATAGATGGAGTTTTTAGCCTCTTATGACTTTGAGATTTCCTATACCCCTGGCAATGGTAATGTAGTGGCAGATGCGTTGAGTAGACACAAAGTGGTTTTAAGTCTCTATTTTTGGAATGGAAGCATTTGGAGTACATTTCTACCTTTAATTTTAGACCTCCATCGGGTTTAGCTCCGGGATTGTTAGCAGCCCTCGACGTCCAACCTAATTTGATGGAGTAGATTGGAGCAAGGCAAGGTGAAGATGAAGAGTTAAAGAACATTTTAGATAAGCTTGGTAGAGGAGAGTCATCACCACATCTTAGGCGATATACCATGAACACTAGGGGATGGCTTAGAAGGGATGGTAGACTTTGTGTTCCCCATAGTGAGGATTTAGTAGATGCGGTGTTGGCCGAGTCACATCATTCTAGGATGACAGTGCACCCCAGTGGTGATAAGATGTATCGGGATATGTAGAGGGTATTCTATTGGCCTGGAATAAAGAAGAGGGTGGTGGAGTATGTATCGAAGTGCATCACTTTCCAAAGGGTAAAGGCAGAACAGAAGATGCCCGTAGGACTGTTGTAGCCATTAGATATTCCATTATGGAAATGGGAGAGCGTCTCTATGGACTTCGTGGATGGATTACCAAGGTCACAGAGAGGGAACACGAGCATTTGGGTCATTGTGGATAGATTGACGAAGAGCGCTCATTTTATATCTATTAAGAGTAATAGGACGACAGCTTCTTTGGAGACTCTTTATGTAAGGGAGATAGTTACACTTCATGGAGTTTTCGCCATCATTGTGAGCGACAGAGATCCATTATTCACCAGTGAGTTTTGGAGGAGTCTTCAACAAGCCTTGGGAACAGAATTGAATCTGAGCATGGCATATCATCATCAGACAGATGGATAGACTGAGAGGGTAAATAGGGTTTTGGAAGATTTACTCAGATTGTGCATCATTGACTTCGGAGTCTCTTGGGAAGAGCACTTACCTTTGGTGGAGTTCGCGTATAATAATAGTTATCAAGTAAACATTGGGATAGCACTATTCGCAGCCCTCTATGGCAGACCATGTAGATCACCAGCCTGTTGGTGGGATACCACCGATAGGATCTTGCTTGGACCAGACTTGGTGAGGGAAACTTCCGAGAAGGTGGATTTGATTCGCAAGAGGTTGAAGACTGCATAAGATAAACAAAAGTCATATGTCGATAGAAGACGTTCAAATTTGGAGTTTAAGGTTGGAGATATGGTTTTTGTCAAGGTTTCTCCTCTTAGAAACGTTATGAGATTTGGCTCAGTGGGTAAGTTGGCACCGAGATTTGTAGGACCCTTCCCTATTACGGCACGGATTGGAAAAGTGGCATACAGAGTTGATCTTCCAGATAAGTTGGCAGGAGTTCACGATGTTTTTCATGTTTCGCATATGATGAAGTGTCTACATGATTCTGCAGTAGTAGTAAAACCCGATCAGCTAAGGGAAGTGGAGGTAGAGCGCGAATCACTTGTGCGTTGTACACCCACCCGTATATTGGAACACGGTGTTAAGAGATTACGCAATAAGGAAGTTCGTCTTGTGAAGGTTCAGTGGGGAGATGACCCCAAGGAGTGCACATGGGAATCTGAGGAGAGAATTCGAACTTCTTATCCTTTTCTATTTGAAGGCACACTTCAAATATCCTATCTTTGATCTTTCCTTAGTTAGGGTCTTTTCAATAATCTTTAGGTGAAACCTATGGATGGTAGCTTGGTTGTAAACATGTCATTAGGGCATGTTATGTTTGATTGATGAAAATGATTGCAAGTGGATGCTAATGTTTGCAAATAGATGCATTGCATGCACTAGATAGATATTTATTAGGATAATCAGCCAACTAGGTAAACACACCTGCATATGTGTGCCTGTTATCTATTGCATTTGCACATGGTTGTATATATATGTGTGTGTGTATATAAATGGATGTTGCATATGGATGGTGCATTTGGGTGAATGAGTGAAACATACATATAGAATTATCAATTATACTAGGGTAATTGCATACATTTGGTTGCATGGCATAAGCATACTTGCATTATAGGCGGTCAACGGAATCAGTAGACCGACCACCTTTTCGCATTAGGTAAGTTCATATGCATTTCACTTTGCATAAATCATAAATTGCATTAGTTAAAAATAAGGAAAATGGTAGAAATGGATGATGGTTGAGTAGATGGATGTAGTTCTTGGATGCTGGTTGTTAATTACATTCTTCCGTCTTTGGAGATTTCGGGGACGAAATCCTTTAAGGGGGGAGAATGTAACGCCTTGATATTTTATGGGAAATATAATTAAAAAGAAATGAAAAGCGCATTTGGTACAGTGGTAAAGGCGCATGTTGACTTCCTTAGTGACCAGGGATCAAGTCCCGTTGTTGCCCAAAATCTAGAGCGATGTTTTTTTAGCTGGTTCGTTTCCAGCGATTTTCCTATGTATTTCAGCATTGTTTCTGACATGTGGCGGCTTTCCATTCGCTCCAATGATGTAATAGGATGAGATGACTAAATTTTATTGGTTGAGTGTTATGTATGAGCTATAATGGATAACCATTAAGTGTATGAAAGAACCAGATTTAATCTAAAATAATCTAATGGATTATATTCGCTCAAACAATCTATAAATAAACCATCTAACCTAAACCTAATCTTTTATTCAGCCGTAGTCATAATTTACAGTAAAATTAGTGTGTATTATTCTTCCTCCTTTTCTCTACTAAATAAACAAATCTCTACCAAATTAAATTATCTATATATATTCAAGCAATTTGGGGAATTTAGAAGAATCAAAGGGAGAAAGATTAAAGCAAAGCTTTTTTCAAATTTATGCAAGCTTAAGTGCCAGGTGAGTGGGAATTAATATGAAATAGAAAAATAAAGTAGTTCAATTTCAGTTCTTTTCTGGCACGTTAATATGAATTAATTTCTATTATTAATTTAGAATAGATGTAAATTATTGCAACTTCTTCTTCTTCTTCCACTTCTCAAATCTAATTCATGTTTGGTTTAAAATATGAGACATATAAATTGTTATTCACGTTTTATGGCATAAATAAGATTGAAATTTATGTAAATTATTATATCTTCTTCTTCCACTTCTCAATTCTAATTCATGTTTGGATTGAAATTTGGAACAAACAAATTGTTATTCACGTTTCATGGCTTAAAAAAGATTGGTTTAATTAAATTGAATTAGAATTTTTATTCAATTTCTAATGGTAGAACATGTTAGTTGAATAAATTCAGAATACATTACTTGAATAAAATTATGGTTTTGATTGATATAATTACATAATTTTGAATATGGTTTTGGAACAAAATTGGGAAGACTAATTGTCATAATTGTTTGTTTCATATATGGCCTAAAAATGTAAAAGTAGAATTTTGTGTAATTAAATGGTTTGTGGCTATTGGATAAAAATTTTGTACAGATTAAATCTCTAATATAAGAATGTAAATTAAGGTGGAAAAAATAATGTAAATTAAATGGATCCTAAAGGCTAGTGTAAATATGTAACAAAATGGCATAAAAATTACAGACAAACCATACGGACGTGAAATTGAAATATCATTTATGTAAGAAAAAGGGAAATTGTGAAATAACCAAATCGGATGTAAAAATGGCCTAAAGCAGATTAATGGAAATAAACAATATGTAAACTGTAACGGTAAAATTAATTAATCTGGAAGCGATTTGGTAGGTAGACCTTGTAAAGGTCTGGATAGGTGTTTCATGCAGTTAAGACCAAAATATAGTTTTGGTTGTACGTACTAGGAGCGGGCAAGTAGGTTCGCAAGGATGTTTGTTGCTTGTCATAGGTTGCTAGTACGTAGGATAAATAGCATCCGCAATCGTAGGCTTCTTCAGGCAGATCGACGTGGACGGAACATGACAAGTGTGCTCCGACGTAGGCTTCTTTAGGCAGATCATTGGAGGATTTTGCACAGCCGACCCAACTGCGGGCGCTCTTTCGGAGGACCGAAACTTTGGATAGGTGCAAGTCCACGTTGGTGACCGAGGAGACAGAAGGATAGGAGTCCAGTTTGGCGGAGCCTGAGCGCAACTTCGGGGTCCTGCATGGTTGTTTGAGTCGGCGCCTGTCAGACGTAAGAGGCATTTAGTCACAGTGCACGGGTGAAGAGCATGACTTTCACGCTGTAGCACGTGGATAAGTAAGGACAACAGGTTGGACAGGCCGATTGACGTTTAGTATTACTGCATGGTTGATTTCCCTAGAGTGACCACGGACTTTGGCTTCTTAGGAACTGTATCTAAGAAGGATTCATTGCATTATATTATTCACCCTCTACGATATCCGGGGAAGACCTGGAATTAAACTGTTTTATTCTTTCTGCTTCATTTTATTTCTCATTCACCAGACTTTATGTCTGACTCATTCATATTTTTCCTATTTTCCCCAAATCATAGGAGGGCAGGTCTATGTTGCAGTTCTTTGCAGCTTGTAGGGTCATTGGAGCTGTTGTTATCTTCAGCTTTTGTTTCTTTTGTTTCATGTACTTCGTTTCTCTTTTCTGTACCTTACTCTATATATGGGAACTATATTATGAACTTTGTTATGTTTTATGTTTTGGTGGAGACTACTTGGTACTTTCAGTTTCAGAAATTAATTTGGGATAATGTTGTTTTTAATGAAGCTGTTTTGCTATTAATTTATAATTAGTGAAAGTTTTCTTCCGCTATAATATTTTAATCATTTTATGTTGTTGCCTTAGTCTCTGTTCTATGTTATGGATTTTTATTTCACTCGACCACCCGTGCTTCTAGTCATGTCCGATTTTCACGGTGCTTATAGGTGTGGGGTGTCACATATCAACAGTGCTAAAAATGAATGCCCTCAACATAAGGAAAAGACAAATCAACTCGTTGCTGCTGAAATTTTGAGAGCACCAGAAATGGTTATTAGAGTTGATTTGGATAGAATAGTGATGGAAATGAATAGAACGACGATGGAGAGCTAAAATGCCATGCTGAAGTAAATGAGGAAAGCATTGATTTGATGACTCAGTTATCCTAGAGATGAAGGAATAGTCATTAGGAATTATCATCTTTTGGTTAGGAAGTAGAGAGTTCTTCTTCATCGGACTAAAACCAAAGGGATGGAAAACAAAAGATGAAGAGAGCGGAAGTGGGGACTTCGAAGCTGGGAACTGGAAAAGCCCAAGTTGGAATATCTCAACTCACTACTAAGTCTACTCCATAAGTTGGTGTCGACTTAAGACCTTGATCCATAATTGAGGACTTTGATGTTGAGTTGTAAGATGGAATTGATGTTGATGCTACCAAGTATCTAGTGACCAGAGTGGTGGTGTTCAAATAATTACTATTAAGCCATCACGAAGATAACATAGAAACCGAAGGACTAGACGAACGGTTTTCCTTGGGATAGTGGAACCTAGATTTCAAGGAACTAATTGAGAGTGTTTATAGAGCCAAACACTCAAGGAAGGCCTTGATGACTACCGTCCGGTTGATTCAATGGATTTGGAGTATCTTGCTGATATAGAGAGGAAGCTGGTAAATGAAAACCAGCATAGATGTAATGATGATTAGGGTTCTTTGCCTAGTAGGAACCCATTTATTAAAAACATTTTGCGGGAGGATTATCCTAGAAGATTTGTGAAGCCTATAATGCCATTATACAATAGAATGACTTATCCAAGATAATATCTTCTGAAATATGAGCGGCACATGGATGGTGCTAGAGTAACCAACACTGTGAGATGTAGATATTTCCCTATCTTTCTTAGGGTGGTCACTATGATGTAGTTTACTCGGCTTGCACCAAAATCCATATCTTTATTTGATCGATTGGCTAGGAAGTTTGTAGAGTAGTTCTGACTTCACACTGCTCATCCAAAGGACGTGATGTACTAGTCCAATATCTTTTAGAGTCCCAAAGAGTCTTGTATAACTTTCTAATTAGATTCAACATCGTTGTGATTGAAGTGAACAATGCTAAGGAAGACATCGTACTGATGGCATTGATTCGAGGAATTCATTGAGGAACTGATTTTGGTAAGCAGCTGAAGATGAAAACGCCAAAGACCATAGAGAAGTTTTGTCAAAAAGCGGCCGAATTTCTATGCTTGGAAGAAGCAGATATGGCTGTTGGCAAGGCTAGTAAAGACCGTCGACGGATGTTGTGTAGAGCAATGTCTTTGGTTAGAGCACCGGTAAAATTGCAATTAATGTTAGAGACAAGAAAATAATCAGAAAAAAGGAAACCTGGGCATTGGTAGTAGAGAAACAGAATTTAAGAAGCGTCTGAGGTATCCAAAACATAAAGATTATACTCCGTTGAATGAAACTGTAGAGAACATTTACCTTGCAATGCAAGGCACTGAAAATTATAAAAAGTAGCTTGGAGGGAGTCAACTGAAAGAGAGAAGATGTTTGGAAAGTATTGTCACTTCCGTGAGATCCATAGGCATAATACGAATGAGTGCCGACATTGGCTGGATATAATCAAAGTCCTGATTAGGAAGAAAAACTTCAACAGTATATAAAGGACCCGCAGGATGATGGACAAGTTAACAATAGACCCCTAGGGAAAATCGCTCAATGGGGACAGGCTAGACCTAGCGAGGAAGGAGCTATGCTACCTGAAAAGAGACATGTGATTAATACCATTACTAGTGGACCTCCTTCGATCGGGAAAAGCAAGTATGAGATGGAGAATTATGAAAGTTCGTTAAAACTGGTTGTTCAGGAGAGTTGCTTTGCCGTAGAAGATGAAGCTCCGACAAAACAACTGAGGTTAATGATTGATGATATTATGTTCAGAAACCAGGATGCATATAGGTAGAGGCACCGATGCTTGACCCCTTAGAGATTACAACTTTGATTAGATCGACTTTTGTAAATAGAGTTCTTGTTGATTGTGGGAGCTCAGTCAGTACTTTATTTCGGAAAACTTATGATCAGATGAGGATGGATGAGCAGGATCTGAAACCATGTAAATCCTACATCCAGGGACTTACCGGAGAAGCTACAAAGCCTGTTGAATGCGTTGACTATCGATGTAGCTTGGTAAAGGTGACCGCAAGAGAGTTCGGGTATAGACCTTCATTGTGATAGATATGTACTCTGCTTAAAAAGCTTTCTTGGGCTGACCAGCCCTTGCCAATTACAGGGTGGCCCTGGCCCTATGGTGCTTAATGATGAAATTACCTACACAAAACGTGGTAGAGATCAGAATACTAGACATGACTTTAATGTCATGGTGCTCAGAGAAGCGAAGAGACGTGAGAAGGGAAAGGGTGCAAAGAAGACTCTCTGCATTAAAATGACTGACGCATAACAACCACTGCCTAAGACTTGGCTTAGGCGTCTTAGTAAATTCTACAAACTATGGATCTGAGGAAATATCCAGAGGATGTGAGGGCGGCTCTGGCCAGGTTGATGATTAACATCTCGGTCGATGAGGATGACCCCACTTGGGTCATAAGTATCGAATCTCATCTTAGCATGAAGATGAAGAAGGATGTTGATAGGCTTTCTCCAGTCAAACGTAGATGTATTTTCTTGGACGCATTTTGACGTATGTGGAATATCGTCGAAGATAGCATGCCATACATTGAATGTGAACCCGTGATGCCCACTTGTAAAGCAGAAGTGCCGTAACTTGTGTTTGGAGCGATCTACTACATTGAAAGAAGAAGTGGATAAGCTGAAGGATAACGACTTCATCCGCAATGATATATACCCCGTATGGGTATCGAATCCAGTGCTGGTCAAGAAGCCTAATAGAAAATGATGGAACTGCATCGACTATTCAGACCCGAATAAAGCATGCCAAAGGACAGCTTCCTACTATCGAAGATTGACCAAGAAGTGAACTTAGCTAGCAGACATGAACTGTTATCCTTTATGGATGTGTATTTTGGCTAACATCAAATAGCAATGCATGTTCTAGATCAAGAGCCCACCAGTTTCATTACTGACCTGGCACTGTAATGTTTTAAAGTGATTTCTTTTGGACTATAAAACACTGGAGCTACAAACCAACAATTGATGAATTTGATGTTTAAAGATCAGATCAGACCAACGATAGACGTCTATGTGGACGATATGCTAGTGAATTCACAACAATCGATAAACCACATGCATACCTCTCAGAAATGTTTGGTGTGCTTCAGAGGTACGGGATGAAGTTGAATCCATTAAAATGTTCTTTTGCAGTCGCATCAGGCAAGTTTTTAGGTTTCATAGTAAACTCAAGGGGAAAAATGGCTAATCTAGAGCAGATTAAAACATTGAGAGATGTTGAAGCCCTAAAGACAAGGAGAGAAATGCAAAGCCTGAATAGAAAGGTCGTCGTGCCGAGTTAATTTATCTCAAAGGCGATAGAAAAATGTGTGTCATTCTTTGATGCCCTCAATAAAGAGAAAGGGATGTTTGCCCCGATGAAGGAATGTTAGGAAACTTTCCAGGCCTTACTTGATACATGTAGAGACCACCAGTATTATCGAAGCCTTTGGAAGGATAGGACTTGTTCGTGTACTTAGCAATGTCTGTTCAAGCACTGAGTGCATCCCTGGTGCATGAGGAGTCCATAATTCAAATGCCCGTATATTACATCGGCAAGTGGTTCACTAGAGCAGAGAGCAATTATCCAAAGTTATAGAAGATATCTTACTGCTTGTTGATTACTTCGAGGAAGTTGCGACCATACTTCTAGGGTCACACGTTAAAAGTGTTGATTGATCAACCCTTGAGACAAGTGTTGCACTGACCCATGACTTCGAGAAGGCTATTAAAGTGGAATATCGAGTTGAGTAAATACGGTATAACCTACCATCTTAGGAGGGAGATACAAGGATAGCCATTGGCTGGTTTCATTATCGAGTGTACCACCCGGGATGGAGAAGTAGAGGAAGATATGGTACGACTTGTTCAGTGGAAGTTATATAAAGACGGAGCACCCAATGAAAGCAACTATGGGGAAAGAGTGATCTTAGTAACCCTGAAGGAACGAATAATCTGTTATGCATTGAAGCTTGGGTCTCCTATGATAAACAATGAAGCTAAGTACGAGGTGCTAATAGAGGGGGTCAAGATAGCAAAAACATTTAGGGTCAAAGCATTACATATATATAGCGACTCTCAATTTGTGGTCTGTCAGGTGAAGAAGGAATTTTAGAATAAGAGGGTGAGACTTTCGCCTTACCTGATCAACGTTCTGGAACTGCTGAATGATATCAAATACTATATGATAATGCACAGTCCCAAGGAGGAGAACACGAAAGCTAATATATTGTCAAAGCTAACCAGCTCTAGGGATGCACGGCTTATGGGATTGGTTCTAGTTGAGGTTTTATTGGCTTTGAGCATCGACTAGGTGGATGTCGATTGTTTCTTGGAGGCCGAAGTTGAAAAGGAGCCATGGATGAATCTGACCAAGGAATACTTGTTGAGGGGAACTCTTTCGAATGAAAGAAATGAACGAAGGAAACTCATATGCAAAGTACGTGATTTATTATCCAGGAATGGGTAATATATATGAGAGGATTATCCGCCTCCATACTACGATGTGCCAACAAAGAAGAAGTCAAGAAGATTATGACTAATGTACATGAAGGGAGTTGTGGTGATCACACCAGGGGGAGGCAGACTTTGATAAGGAACGATTGACGAAGACCAAGGGCAACCGAGTCAATGAATTACCCCTAGCACTATGGGTTTACTGAGCGACTTACAAGTCCACTACTGATCATGCTCCTTTTTCTTTGGCTTAAGGATCAGTGGCCACGATTCCAGTTGAAATAGAAGTTCCCCCTCACCGAAGAACACCCTACGATCCCAAGATAAACGAGGAGCTCTTGCTTGGGTCCCCTAATATGATGGATGATAAGCGAGAAGAAGCTGATTTGAGAGTAGCTTCTCACTAAAAAAGATTAGCACGACAATTCAATGCCAAGGCCAGGAATCGAATCTTCAAGATTGGTGACACATTTTGAAATAAATCTTTGCTAGTCTGGGGGCACATGGGCGAAATTGGGAAGGTCCTTTTTCAATTGAACATAAGCACGGAGATGAAACTTTTAGTCTGGCAACTAGTGATGAAATTTCGATTCCGAGAGCATGAAATAGTGAGCTCCTGAGACTCTATGTCACTTAGACTTAATATTTGACTGGACTCTAATGTACTAAGGAAAAATCTACCATTTATGTCTATAAAACAAATTGACTTTGGGGATCGATGGAACTCTATTCTCAATAGCCCAACTTTATGCTCTGTGAATAATAGCAGAGCTAAATGCTATGTGTTTTAAAAATGCAGATATTTAGGTACCCGGAGATAGGTACCAATGGATTCCTTCGATCAATGATTAGATCATGGGAGTATAATCATGTTGGGGTCGGTCGACCATGATGATTTGCCTTATACCTCTAACCTTTGACCAGTGCCCTGGGATAAGCATGGATTAAGACTATAGCCCAGAGACAAGCATGGTCTAATGACGATACCCAGAGATAGGCATCTGAAATGCTAAGTCCTAAAGATAGGACCCAACATGAGATTGAATCTCATTATGTAATTACGATGAAAGCTCGTGATCAACACCCTAAGATAGCTGAGATCGAGCCCAAATATCTAGAATAGACGGCTAAAGCCTCACTTCTCAAAAATAGGAAGCGATGCAATGCTATAACCTTGTTTTTGGTTAAATGGAACCTGACCAAAAGCAAGCAAGATAGGCCACAGAGTTGGCTAAACAATCACAACTCTGTTAGCTAATTAAGAAATGCTTTGGTAGCAATAAATAGAATAAAGTGACGAAATATTACTAACCAATGGAAAAAAGTTATTCATGCATACAGAGTTATGGCAAATAATGTTGTTGCACTAATCCAAAAACGATTATCACATACATAAATAAACTATGTATATTAGGATAATACGGAAGTTTGGAAGAAAAGATATTTATACATATAATGAACTTTAAAAGCAAAAGCACGGGCTGTACTTGCACAACAACGACCTATATACACGTGCAAAATCAAAATGCTAAAACAAGTGTCAGCATAAAAAAATACCTAAGCATTCCTCTTCTTCTTCCTTCCCTTCTATCCCTTGGGGGAGGATGAAGTTAGTCTTTTTTGAGACTTAATCTCCTATTTCCTACAAAAGAGATAAACTTTGGGATCCTTTTCCCAATCATAATCATCTCCTGAGGAATCAGAAGCCTCTACTTGAATGCTTGCTCTTGCTGGAGAAAAAATGGAATGACAAGTGGCAGAATGGGCAAAGCAACCGAGAGCTGGGTAGGAACATCATTACCGCTTTTTTCCTTCTTAATTTCCCCGACTTCTTGATTTGTGAGGTATTATCCTCTATCATTGATGGCCTAGAATTATGCTTGGTGGCTCTTATAATAGCTATATCGCCATTGCCCTGCATCACGTTGGGATCATTCATAACCACTTTGGCCAATGCGTGAATGTTTTCAGCATGAGGACTAGGAATAGGACCAGCTTCATAAGTTAGGATTAGAGTTGGGGGTGCACACTATGATAGATTCGATCATTGAAGCTTGATTTTCGAAGCTAAATTTCCTTCTGGTGAAGGGGTAAGAACATGCAAACCTGAAACTTGAGAAGTGAAAAATAGAGACTAGAGACATCGATTGGTGTCATTTGAGCTTTGTCAAACATAGGAGAAGACAATGATATGCCTTTAGGAGAAAGTGAGGTTGTTTGCAAAGGAGTTCCAGCATAGCTCCCCTCCATATTTGGAGATAAAATAAGAAGTCATGGAACATATTATGGCTGTATATAACCGGGCTCCTCAGGGTTATATTGGACATCAGTTAAAGATGTTGAAGAAGTTGTTGTTCTTGAAGTCACCATGGCAACCAGAGCATAGAAATACCAAAAGAGGGAATGATAGGATTAGCGGTAAGATTTCCTAATATGGAAGGAGTGACTGCACTAGAAGTAGCCGCCGTTGCGATATGAGTCTCTTCTAAGAATCCCTTAGAAGTGGCAGTTGAAATTTCACCTAAATCTTTGAAGCTAGATTCGAAAAGGATCCCAATAGGCACATCGGTAGAAGCAGAAGCCTTATCATCTAACATGATCTTGCCTACAACATGTATGTCCAAATGAAAATCATCTAAGCGATCGCCTTTCAATTTATCTTTGTCTACCGCGACTCCATCCGAATGCTCTCTTTCTTATTTGACCATCTCTTCCCAAGCCATGGCTAGCAATCTGGGTCATCCCTCATTTAGCCATAATAATGTTCACAATGAAGTGAACCAGAGTAGGTTCTGTTTCAGACGTAATTCTATCCTCAACATTTTCTACGCGAGATTATGTGTCCTTCTATGCTTGCTTAGCATCAAGTAGTTGCTCTACATATTCCCAAGCTTGACTGAGAGCATCATCTTTCTCCATCTTCTCAACCTTCAACGCAGCCTCTAATTTTGGGAATTTTCAAAGTCTACTCATCCATAATTTTTCGAAGAGTCTCATTTTCCATGGCAAGAGAGTCGCTCATTTGATGAGCGGACTCAAGCTGAGTATGTTGCAGCTGAGACTTATCTACGAAGGATTTACTTTCCTCTTCTAACTTCTTCTCCATGGTTTTATGAGATTACCTAAGCTTTTCTACTTCCTTACTTAAATTAACAATGATACGCTCGTTACCATGCTGCAATATCTCCTTTCCTTGGAGAGCTACCATCTTTTCCATAGTAATGTTAGAAACAGCTTCCACGAGTCTCCTCCATGTGTAGTACTGTTCAAAAACATCACTCACGCAAGCCATGAGCTTCATGGATACATTGTGGGGAATGTCCTTCAAAAGATAAGAGAAATTTTATTCTGTCGAAGCATAATTTAGGGATGGCTCTTTGCAGATCAATGGTTTGGAGATTAGAAGCAAAATCTAGCATTACCACAGGAACATGAGCAGAAGCATGCTCTTTGCCAGGTCTTCATCTAGAAAGATCAGAAGCCACATACTTAGACGGTTGAGTGGGCTGTTTGGATTTCTAGGTAAATGGTATTAGCTACGTGGAAAGTGATGCCGAAGTGGATGCAAGCGGTTCCTTGCACGAAGGAATATGATCCAGTTTTGATGAGTGTGGATCCATATTTACCGATAAAGGATCATGAGCTCTATGTTGCGAAGGAGATGTCCTACCTGACACTCCATTACGATCAATGCGACGTTTGTACTCTCATTCTCACCATTCATGTTCTTTCCTGTGATGCCTTGCAGACTCAGATTCATATGACCACTCCATATGTCGGCACAAGGAAACATACTTATGGTAACCAACAGAGTGACCCTTATTTTATTTTAGACAAGTTTTATTTCGCCATCTCTAAATTAAATTAGGTATTTTTATGCGATAGTGTAACTCATATAAATTTTTAAAGAGATTCTCAAGAAGACTCACTATGATAAATTTATACTTGATTTTGTTGCTCTATTTCATCTAGTGCTTGTCAATGTGCCTTCTCTTGTACCCACATTCATGCATCGCCTTATAGACTTGAGAACTCTATTTTTTTATCAATGCTTGTGCACTTCTTCGTAGTAGTCTTATATACTTTGTTTGCTTGCTAGTGTAAGTAATTGTTTTACTTAAAGATATTTGTATATGCTGAACACATGGCTGTTTATATCTTTCCATTGTGGCTCCATCGATTTGTAGTCTATGTTATCATACTTGAAACCACTTATGAAATATGTTGTATTATCATTCAACCTCAATAAAAATAATTCTAGTTTAGTTTAACAATGAAGTATATTTGTTTCAGATTAAATATTATTTAATATATGTATATATTTTCATTTGATTCAAAATAATTTAGATATAAATTCTACATTTTTTACAAATTTATAAAATGGATTTTTAGTCTTATGGGTTATGCATAGAAAGATTTATAACTTAAAGTAGGGTAAAAATTATTTTGGGAAGATTGCCTTTGAAATAAGATATATACATACATATACACATACACGTACACATACACATATACAAATACAAACATACATACATACATACATACATACATACATACATATATATATATATAACCTTATTAAAATTAAAACCAACTCATTTCAAATAAGATCCATATTTTAGTTGTATTATTTGGACTGAAATAAAATGATTCCATTTTGATTTATTTTAAATTATATCATTTAAATTTATTCAATCAACTTAATTGAAACATGTGTTTAGTTTTAATGAAGGGCATAACCCTTTTATGTACAAATATATATTTCTAATGCACAAAATCAATATGCAGTTATATTAAAAACCACTTACATGCGTATATATATGCATATGCGTTATTACTTATATGTAATAAGGAAACTGTTTGTACCAAAATTGGGCACAACACTCTTCAGAAGTCTTTGAAGAGATAAAGTGAAGAAATTAAATGAAAAAAGTGGAATTATCTAACAAAGACTCCAAATTTCAGAAATGAGAATAATTAAAGTGCAAGGAGACACAAGAATTTAGAGTGGTTCGGCGCGCGTATAGCCTACGTCCACTATGAAGTAGTTTGCTTTATTGATCTTTCTTTTGTGTTTACAAGTGAATTAAATGTTTTACAGCAGTCAATTGTGATCTACAGCAGTGAATCTCGTTTATGGCAGCAGCAATTGAGTTCAGATCTGGATTTGGCGGAGTCCGGGCGTTGGAGATCTCAAAGAGGAAGAAGAACCCCTTTTCTATTGGCTTTGGGGGTCTATTTATAGGTGTAGGAGGCTGATATTTCGCTCAAATCTCGGGAGACACTCTCTGGCATGTGACCAGGCCTGTACGCCCAAGCCCGTGAAGTTTCGGTCCGATCCGTGATTGACACGAGCTGATTTCGACTCGCTCAAGATTTCATCCAATGGAGTCGAAATTTGGCGTGTACATTCTTTAGCATGCATGTAGTTTTCTGTGAAAATTTCATAGCATTTGGACTTGTAGATTAGGAGATATGATCGATATGAAATGGAGTTCTCGGCAGGCTATTTACTTCGACTCGCTTCCCGTTTCGACTCGCTTCCGTTCGAATCGATGGCGTGGCATTCGATTCCCACTCTGTCCTGGATGTTGCTTCGAGCGAGTCGAAGCAAGTGTCGGTCGAGCGAGTCAAAGCGAGCATTGTTTCGAGCGAGTCGAAGCTAGAATTGTTTCGAGCGAGTCGAAGCTAGAACCGGTTGAGCGAGTCGAAGCTATCACTAGGAGATCGAGTCAAAATGTGGAGCGAGTCGATGTGTGTGCTTTCGATGCTTTCGAACTGGAGCGAGTCAAAGTGAGCAGCTCTGAGGGATATGGAGTGAGTCAAACCAGGTTGAGTCGAAGTTGGCCTCTGAGCGAAGCGAGTCAAAGTTGTCATTCCTGGACGTGGTGAAGCGAGTCGAAGGAGCGAGTCGATTGGCAGTTGATCTTCATCCATTCTTGTATCTCTCATAACTCGAGCATACAAACTCGGATTGACTTGAGATTTGAAATGTTGGCTCTCATGGCTCAGCTTGTCATGACCTACCAATTTTGGCTCGATCCGGACTCGGACAAAATTCATCGACATCCCTAGTGAGCCCATGCATAACTGATCTTTAGGACGGACCGTCGCTGGTTACTAGTCAATTCCTTGGTGTTACGGCCTTGCCAAAAGGCGGGATAACATTTGCCCCCCAAAGCACGTCCTGTGAAAACATGATGTGCTTTGAAGTGCTCCAATCTTTATTCTGAATAGTTATCATCTTCCCGATGAAAGTTGTAATCTTTGATCGTTCTTCTTGATAATGTAAACTATTGAATGTCGACTGCTGTGCCCTGTATCGTTGCAACTGATTGCTGTATGCCAGTGGTTATCCATTTGCTATTGTAGTCATTACCGGATGAATTTCTGATTCTTAAAAATTTTGAATGTTGAATATTAGTCCGTCATTCATGCATGTATGTTAATCTGACTCCCGCTGATGTTTGTACGTTCTCGAGTCGTCGTCCATTTATTTTTTTTGAATTCCGTACCGATCCTCTCCTGAACCGATGTGAAATCCGTTGTAACAATGCTTGACGATTGTTTTTGAATGTCCCTTCGTAACGATCCCCTCCTGAATCGTTTTGAAGGATCGAAATGTCGAGGATAATTTTCATTGGATTTGTGGATGCGAAGTAAGCATGTTGAATCGATGACGGACTTGAACTGAGCGAGTCAAGGTGGCACGAGTTCAAGTTGACTCCTTGATGGAGTCGAACCGGTCGTTCGACTCGGTCTTGGATTCGAATCGCAGAGAAGCGAGTCGAAGTACACAGAGGCCGAGGAGCGAGTCGAGATGTTTACTGATCGAGCGAGTCGAAGTGATGTCTCTTATGGCTGCATGAGGAATTCGAACGAGTCACGGGGAAGGAGTCGAAGGAGCGATACGAAAAGGAGCTCCGTATTGGTGCACTGAAGAGGGAGTCGAAGCACATGCTCGACCCTACTGCAATTCGAATCGGTTATTCCTCTTATTTTCTACTCCATATAAATACCTGGCACTTAGCCGTTTTCACTTTTTTACCTTTCATCCTTGTTTTCCTTGCCTTCGTATCGCTCTGTGACTTAGAGAAAGCAAAGAAGAAAAGAATACTCTTACCTTCAAACTGATTTACATCTTCAATTACTTGAACCAATTAACAAATTGAGGTAATCCATCGAGTGAAAACATCTTGTAAACGAGGAGACTCGACTCTTAACACTAAATCGATCATATTCGTGATCGATCGAAGAGTCCCTGGCCTTAGCATCGTGTCGATCTGGAGTAGTGATTTCGAGATGATGAGGCGGAGGCCTTCGTGTCGATCGATGGTGGAGCTTCGTATCGAGTCGAATGCTTTGATTCTATTGATCGATACGAAGGGGCTATGGCTTATTGACTCGAAATGGTGGCTTTCGATCGAGTTGAAGTGCGTGGCCTTGGGTCGAGTCGAAGTAGCTGCTTGGGATCGAGTCGAAACGTGTGACCTCAGAGCAAGTCGAAGTGGCTGCTTCGGATCGAGTCGAAATGCGGGACTTCGGAGCGAGTCGAAATGCGTGATTTCGGAGCGAGTCGTATTGGTTGCTTTGGACCGAATCGAAACACATGACTTTTGGATGGAGTCGAAGGAGATGGCTCTGGAACGAGTCGAACTTGCACTCCATCCTTTTGATCGAGTATAACTCAAACGCACATGACTATAATTTATCGATGCGAACCCGGCTCTCGTGAGGCATAAAAATTTGATCATTAATTTTTTTTAAAATTTTTCACATACTCGAACAACTGCCTCCGACGAGCTTCAAATTGGCATACTTGGACTTAACCGATTCACTACATATCTGACTTCCTATCGAAGCTCGTCGATGAAACTGCAACTTATAAAAGATAACACCAAACTTCGATTTGGAGTGATAGTTAATAACTGGATGGCATGGTTGTGACGGTCAGTGATGACGGTCCTTCTGACTGAATTCCGAAGTCTCGTTCTTCATACGCTCCCTTCAATCCTGTTGATCTTCTCAAATAACATATTGTACTGCACTGCACAACACGCTCACACACTTTACACTGGGGGATGCACGAGTGTTATTTGTCAGTTTAACAATGATTTTTTATAAGCTAGCTAGTCATGGACCCTTCAAGTTCTCAGCAGCCGTAAATTCCAAGTTCTATTCCTCCAACCATAGAGATACCGGTTATCGAAGCCGAAGTCATAGAGCCAGCTCCGGATGAGCGTCCGAGTGCTCTGTTCATACTCAATCCATCAGATTCCGTGCCGTCGGGTATCTCTGAAGATATGCTTGGATGGATTTGCTTAAGGCATGGTTTGTCGCTTGACGACGTGCTACTTAATGGGCCCACAGATAGACCACACAATCCCCCGAAGGGGTATACCGCTTTCAACCGTCACGCTTGCACAGTGGGGACACTTCCTCCCTTCAATGACTATATAAGGGAGATGTTATCGTTTCTTGGCATAACTCCATCTCAGCTACATCCCAATGGGTTCGCCTTATTGAACAGCATCTTTGTTCTCTTCATGGAGATCCTTTTTCGACCACCGAAGCCGATCGAGATCCGATATTTATTCAATGTTAAGAGCCGTGGAGACAGCCCCTCTTTCACCTTCCTGGAAGCGGTTAGGAGCTGCCACATTGTACAGGGCTCCTAGGGAAGGCTAAGTTATTATAAAACCGAATGGTTCTACGTTCGGTGCCCCCCTGGGTTTGCTGGGTGGTGGTTGGATAGACGTAAGTGTTGCCACTCCTCCCTTGAGTCATTGAGATACTAGTAACTGACTTCAAAAACTGACACACTTTTCCCTTCTTACAGCTGCAATCTCTCGTCCCGATGGCGCGTACTTCAGAGAGCTTGTTCGGATTCTTCAAGCGTTTCCGAGCGAAGAAAGGCACATAGACTTAGTCCTGACCGACAGGAATTTGAGGGCTGTCGGGCTAATAGAGCGGAGACAGTGCATACATCTGGAAGTGGTACATAGAGTGATCCCAAAGAAACGTTTGAAGCGCAAAGCGCCCGCAGTTATGATCACCGAAGAAGTTGACCCAGAAAGAACGCCCACCGATACCGAGCTTCCAGCTGGGCCCTCTGCCGACGTCCTGGACTCGGGTGGAAGAAGAAAAGGCAAGGCCGCTGCTCACAAACGCCCTAAATCCAAGAGACTTCAATCCGTGGTCGTGTCTTTACCTTCCCAGGGGATTAGAATTTCAGAGGCTCCTCCCCCGCAAGTGGAGAGTCCTTTTGCCAGGCTTGATGATATTCCGATCCCGGATTTTGTGTCGTCTCCTCACAATGCCGGGATGGAAGGGCTTGATAGTGCTTTTGAACCGAGCGGGTCGCTTGCTATGGGTGCGGCCGACATTTCTGGTTGGTCAGGGGATTGCACATGCATACACATCACTACACTACATGATCCACAACTATACTTCGTCCAACTTAGGAAGTTGCTAACTCTTTCTTCGCTTCTCATTTTCAGGTACCATGTCCGGGAGAGGACCAATGCTGAACAGTCTTCGTTCGGCTCGAAAGGCTTCTGGTTACTACGATTCCCGTAGGAGGGATTCTGATAGGGATCGCGATCGCGAGCACTCTAGTCAGGATAGGTATGGGCGCGACAGGGATAGAGAATACCGACGCCGGTCTAGATCACGCTCTCCTCCTCCTAGGCTTCCATCTCCTCCTCCCGTTCAAACTTCACATCCACCGAAGCCTCCTCGTCACAGGCCTTCTTCTCACACTTCCAGATCTGAGACTCATCTCCAGAGAGTCGAGACTACTTCTTCCATGGTTACAGAGCAGGTCCCCGTTGATCCCACTAGAGAAGGGGCCCTTAAGTTGGCTCAAATGAAGAAGGATTTTCCTAATATTTGCTTCGATGGTTATGTTTTCCCTCCCCACTTGAAGAGAATTCCATCGTCGGTAGAAGGCACGATGCATGACTTTGTCCACGACATCTATACCCAATATCGAGAGTGGGCAAAGGCTGCCGAAAAAGCTTCCAAAGTGGCCTTCGAGCGGGCTAAAGAGATCGAGAAGATGGAGACCGAGCTTGCGAAAAGGGATCGTATTATTCAGGTACTCTCTGCTGAGTTCGAGTCTTCTCGGAAATCTGAGATTGAGGCCATTAAGAAGGCTGATGAAGCAAAGGTGGAGATGGAGAGGTTGGGGCAGACACACGTTGCCCTGGTGGAGGAGATGGGCCACCGGAATACCAAAGTTATCGCCGAGCGGGATGCGGCGGTCAAGGAGCTTAATGAACTGAAAGCCAAATTCGCCAGCTTGGTCAAAGAAAAAGATGACGCGAACAACGCAGCCCAGGAGGTGTGCGATCAGGCTGTTCTGCTCAGGGGAGAACGGGTGCGGCGGTGGCCAAAGTCCAGAAAGTGGAGACTGAGGTCGAGGAGAGGGTGAAGTTGGCCGAGTCCAGGTTAGAGGCCGACATTGAGGAACTCCTTGTTGTTTACAATGCTAACGTGCTGAGGCACAGGGGTTTGGCCTGGCTCGATGATTATTCGACGCATCTCTATAGTGCTTGGGGCCGACTAGTTGAGGAAGAGAAAGAGACGCACCAGGGTGAGTCTGTGGATGAATTCGAGCTCGAGAATCATCTGTTAACTGATGACGAAAAGAAGATTCTCCATGATTCAATGATCTCTTATGAGAAGGAGAGGCTCGGCACCCAGCACCTGGAGGTAGGAGAGGGCTCCGGGGTTGGACATCACGATGCAAGTCTTGATCTTCCATTGTCAACCCAGCCTGAATCTTTGCCTGCGGCTGACCCTCAAGCTGTTCCTGCCTATAATCCGGATCAGCCGCAGATGTCTCCGACTGCAGCGCCAGCGACTGAAGCCGCCCCGTCGCTTACAAGCCAACTGAGGAAGGTACTCCGAACATTCTACATGTCTTTCATGAGTCGAAGTCTTCGATCGAGTTTAAGTTCTAACACTTTTTTCATTCTTTGTCCAGTGATTGACGTTGCGCCGCACATACCTCCTGCTACTCAAGGACTATATCAGACATAGGAGGCTATCGTGACCAAGGCAACCACTGTGAGCACAGCTGCCCCGATTGATGATATGCAAGGGGGTTCGATCGTGTTCAATGAGCAGCTGATGGATGAACTTTTTTGCTGCCACGACGATCCTCGTGCTGACTTGCCATCTGTTATGAGCGGAACTGATCCTGCTGCAAGCTCTTCAATGCCGACTGCTGATGCCCCCAGCGGGGCTCAAGCAGTGACCGAAGAGGAGATGTTTGCCCAGATCGACGCTGAACTGGAAGCAGCTGGTTATGGCGGCAGCTTTGGAAGTGGGATGGCAGCATCGGGACCTGCCCCGCTCGGGATGATGTCTCCTGGTGGTTCTGTCTTTCTCACCAGCCCACCATTCCACTGTCCGTAATTGATCCCATTCCTCCGACTTCGCCCGTAGGAAGCATTCTCATTCACACGAGTTCGGAGGAGGATGTCGACATATTGCCATTGCGGGAAGACCAACCGCCGAAAGGCACAGGCTTGAAGAGGAAAATTGGCGATGGCTCAAGCGGGTCCACACTGAAGAGGAAGCCAAGGAAGAAGAGAGACTAGGCTTGATCGTCTGACGTATTTTGATTTTTTTTTGCATTTTGTTAGCTGTGTATAGATGCGGGTTCGGCCCCTGCTAGTAGGAATTTTTTGGAAACTTGTACACGAACGTCTTCTATAATCAATAGAAATGAAACTTTTCTTTTTTGTCATTGTGTATTTGTCTAAGTGTTTCAGTGTCTGAAATGCGCTTGTGAAGTTTCAGGTTTCAAACCAAGTTTGTTTTGGTTTGCCAAGTTCGGGAACTATGGACATGGCTTGCGACCGGGAAGCGAGTTGAATTCTGACCATCGCTTCGCTTCAATCAGTGGTTGATGCCTAAGTCCTGCCCCCCAGTCTTGGGGATGAGTTGTAAACCGTCAGCCGACGATCGCTTCTTACTTGTAACACGTTGAGTCTCGCACCACCGAACGGATGTCTGAAGCAAGTAGAGATTGAGTAATGCGTTCATGCTTGTTTGATTGTCGATAATCATTTTCATACTCCGGGGATTCCCATTCATTCATCAGTAGCTGGTTACGCTGGCTTAAGTTTCGATCATATGTCTGCGATCGGGAGACTTGGAATTGGCACTTGCATTCTGGGAATCCGGAGTTGATGTTTATACTCCGCTTCGCGCTCTGGGAATACGGAGTTGAATGTTTATACTCTGGTTCACGCTCTGGGAATTCGGAGTTGGATGTTTATACTCCGCTTCGCACTCTGGGAATACGGAGTTGAATGTTTATACTCTGGTTCGCGCTCTGGGAATTCGGAGTTGAATGTTTATACTCCGGTTCGCGCTTTGGGAATTCAGAGTTGGATGTTTATACTCTGCTTCGCACTCTGGGAATACGGAGTTGAGTATTTATACTCCGGTTCGCGCTCTGGGAATTCGGAGTTAAATGTTTATACTCCGGTTCGCGCTCTGGGAATTCGGAGTTAGATGTTTATACTCCGCTTCGCACTCTGGGAATACAGAGTTGATTGTTTATACTCCACTTTGCACTCCGGGAATATGGAGTTGGATGTTTATACTCCGCTTCGCACTCTGGGAATACGGAGTTGAGTGTTTATACTCTAGTTCGCGCTCTAGGAATTCGGAGTTGAATGTTTATACTCCGGTTCATGCTCTGGGAATTCGGAGTTGGATGTTTATACTCCGCTTCGCACTTTGGGAATACGGAGTTGAATGTTTATACTCCACTTCGCACTACGGGAATATGGAGTTGAATGTTTATACTCCACTTCGCACTCCGGGAATATGGAGTTGAATGTTTATACTCCGACTCGCGCTCTGGGAGTTCGGAGTTGATGAAGGGTTGTCGTGTACCAATCCCTTTTTTGACTTTGATGTGATGGCTTGCCCCCGAGCTCGGGTTTCACTTAGGGAGTGATTGGTTGCACCGCAGCCACTCTCTATTTGAATAAATCCCACCGTATGATGAGATTTAGCTCTCCGTGCATAGTGATGGTCGTATGAAGTATTTCAAGTAAATCACAGCTCTGGCTCGAAGAGGTTGCATTTTATTGCTGAAATAAGAAAGTATGGCAAAGTCAGTTGCCTTATTACAAGTTCTAATTTCGAAATGCATAAACAATTTGCAGAAAAGGAAAGTAAACTAAATGGATAAAGATAGCCTGTCAGGTGTAATAGCGGCGAAGGCTCTCGCTGTTCCAAGCTCTTGGCAAGGTAAGACCGTCGATGGTCGATAACTTGAATGTGTCATCTCCGAGCCTTCGTTCAATAACATACGGTCCTTCCCATGTTGGCTTCATATGTGAAGGAACTAGATAAACTCTTTTTAAGACGAGATCGCCTAACTCGAAGGTTCGTGGACGGACCTTGGCGTTGTAAAATCGGGTGACTCGACTTCGATGCGCAGCCGCCCTCAAGTCAGCTTCCTCACGCTTCTCATCTAGTAGATCGAGAGATTCAGCAAGCAATATGGCATTTGTCTTTGGATCATAGTATGTCACACGATGAGAAGGTGCTTCTAGCTCGACTGGAATAATGGCCTCTGAACCGTAGGAAAGATAGAATGGGGTGTGGCCGGTCGCGGTCTTGTGGGTTGTTCGGTAAGCCCATAAAGCCATAGGAAGTTCATCGACACACTTGCCCCCGACCTTTTCCAGTCGTTTCTTCAGGATCGATTTTATAACTTTATTAACTGCTTCGACCTGTCCGTTTGCTTGAGGATGTGCAACTGCAGAGAATTTCTTTTGGATGTGAAATTGTTTGCAGAAATCTTTGAATTCAACACTGTCGAATTGGGTTCCGTTGTCCGTGATTAAGGTGCGTGGGAGGCCGAATCGACAGATGATGTTACGAACCACAAAATTGATTACTTTCTTCTTTGTAATGGTAGCGAGAGCTTCCGCTTCAGCCCACTTTGTAAAGTAATCAACTGCGACGATGGCATACTTCGCACCACCTTTTGCCAGAGGTAGAGCACCGATGATGTCGATGCCCCACATTGCGAACGGCCATGGGCTGACCATTTGCGTTATCTCAGTAGGAGGAGCTCTAGGAATTCGAGCATATTTCTGGCACCTATCACATTTCTTCGCATATTCCAACGCATCATGATTCACAATATGCCAGTAATATTCGTAACGAAGTATTTTCTTGGCAAGTGCTTGCCCCCCGGTGTGATCGCCACATTCTCCCTCATGCACATCGCGTAGCACTTGTTTGATTTCATCGTGAGCGATACATCGGAGTAGGGGGACTGAGTACCCCCTTCTGTACATGAGCCCATTTTGGATGGTAAACCTTGATGCCTTTCGAAGGACCTGTCTTTTTTCACTCCTGCGCTCTGGCAGGGTTCCGTGCTCAATGTAATTTCTGAGTGGAGTCATCCATGAATCCGTTTCGGGGACGATTTTGCATATCTGATTCGTTTCCGCCCGGTCGATACTTAGGGAAGATAGCGTTTCTACGGGAACGAGTCCCATTCATTGAGCTTCGCCTATATGCTGGCTAGCTTTGCCAACGAATCGGCCTTTTGGTTGCGTTCTCGAGGTATACTGAATATGGCGTAGTAATCGAAATGGTCTAGTACTTCCTTAACTTGCGCTAAATAAGCAGCCAACCTTCGATCTCTTGCTTGATACTCTCCTCGTACTTGACACACAACCAATTGTGAATCACAATAAATTTCCAATGCGATAATCCTCAAATCTCTAGCAAGTTTCAAGCCGGCTAGGAGAGCTTCATATTTAGCTTCATTATTAGTCGCATGGAAATCGAACTTTAAGGCATAACACATGGATCGACCCTCGGGAGTTTCAAGCACAATACCGGCGCCTGAACACCGATCGTTAAATAAAAAGTAAGGCCATTCCATTTTGACAAAAGACTATATCCAAGTTCAATAGCTTTGCGTCCGCTATCCCGATCATGATATTCTTACCCCCCAGAGGGAAAGGTCCTTCCCTTTTGGGATGGGAACCTCTTTTGAGCTAATGACACATTGATCTAGTCGCCACCGGAGCCAAAAGGGACTGTCTAATTTGATTCGTTTCTGCCGATAAGCCCCAAGTACATCGTAGGAACCGCCAAAATATGATTCTTTTTCTGATGCTCCGTCAGTATAAAGTTTCCAGACGTACTCGGGGGATTCACTAGCTTCGGGCAAGTCCTCTGGGATGGTAAATTCAGCTATGAAATCGGCTAGGACTTGTCCTTATATGGCCCGTCTCGGAGCGTAAGTAAGGTCAAACTGGCTCAGTTCGATGTTCCACTTGAGTAACCTACCAGACGTCTCAGGTCGCGAAAGGACCTGTCGTAACGGCTGGTCGGTGTAAACAATAATGGAATGTGCCTGGAAGTATGGTCGGAGTTTTCTTGATGCGATGACAAGGCAGTAAGCCAACTTTTCCAGCTTCGGATAATTTCTTTCAGCCCCAGTCAATCGTTTGCTGACATGGTATACTGGCCTATGTATCTTGTCTACATCTCGGATTAATGCACCGCTGATAGAGTTTTCTGATATTGCCAAATATACGAACAGCTTTTCATGATCGATAGGCTTTGACAGTATTGGTGGTGTGGATAGATGTTGAACTAGTGCTTGGAAAGCGCCCTCGCATTCCGTGGTCCATTCAAAGTTTCGTTTCCCTTTTCGGATCAGATCGAAGAAGGGAATGCATTTGTCAGTGGACTTTGAAATGAACCTGCTCAATGCTGCTACCTTTCCATTGAGACTCTGGACTTGTTTTATAGTTTTGGGAGTTTCAAGATTTCTGATTGCCAAAATCTTTTCGGGATTGGCTTCGATTCCCTGGGCGTTAACGATGAACCCAAGGAACTTTCCGGACGCAACCCCAAAGTGACATTTCAGTGGGTTGAGCTTCATCTTGTACTCCCGAAGTATGTCGGACATAGTTTCCAGGTCTTTTACATGGTCGGTGGAGAGTCGTGACTTCACAAGCATGTTGTCTACATATACTTCCATTGTCTTCCCGATTTGATTAGCGAACATCCGATTGACCAAACGTTGGTAAGTAGCCCCGGCGTTCTTGAGTCCGAACGGCATAACCTTGTAACAGTAAAGTCCCAGGTTGGTTATGAAGCTGGTGTGTTCTTGATCGAGTAAATGCATCGGTATCTGATTGTAGCCTGAATACGCGTCCATGAAGGATAAGAGTTCATGTCTAGCCGTCAAATCCACTAGCTGATCAATCCTAGGAAGCGGGAAACTGTCTTTGGGGCATGCTTTATTCAGATCGGAATAGTCGACACATGTTCCCCACTTCCCATTTGGCTTTCGGACGAGCACGGGATTTGACACCCATTCGGGATATAGCGCATCTCGAATGAATCCGTTCGCTTCGAGCTTTTCTACTTCCTCTTTAAGGGAGGCAGATCTCTCTGGATCTATACCGCGCCTTTTTGTTCGACCGGGACATGCCGTGGGTCAATGTTCAGGGTGTGGCTCGCGATGTCCGGCGAGATCCCACACATATCAGAATGTGTCTAGGCAAATACGTCAAGATTTGCCCGTAGAAATTCAACCAATTCCTCTTGAGTTTGCTGGCTTAGCTGAGATCCAATCTTTATTATTTTTGAATCATCGTTACTGTCAATTGGGACATCAATCGTCAGTTCGGCTGGGGATGCTTGATTTTCTTTAGATTCTCCTTCGTCTTTAGTTTCTCTCGGGTCAAGGTCCTTGAGGAATTGGCTGGGGTGCCCAGGCCTGGGCCCGGGCGTTAATTGTCAATTGTTGGCAAAACGGACGCAGAGAGACTCCTCTACGTCCTTTCCCTTCTCCTTCCGCTGTGCTTCCCGTAGCTCAGCAACATAGCAGGCTCTAGCAGTGGCCTGATCTCCATGAACGATTCCTATTCCATGATCAGTGGGAAATTTTAAGGTTAAACACCATGGAGCGATGGCTATTCTGAATTCAGCGAGGGCCGGTCGGCCCAAGATAGCATTGTAAGGGGAGTCTATGTCCAGAACGATGAATTGCAACATTCGCACTCTCCGACGTTCTCCTACTCCCAACTCCACTGGCAGTTCCACTATCCCAGTGGGAATTGTGGCACTTCCGTTGAAACCATGGACTCGAGATTAACAAGGCTTCAAGTCTGTGGCTTCCATCTTCATTTGATCATAAGCTCGTTTGAACAAAATATTCATAGAGCTTCCACTATCAACTAAGATCCTTTTTATCCAAGCGGGACCTGCTTGTGCTGAGATGACCAGTGGATCAATAGTGGGAGCTTCGACTTTATCTGCGTCTCTGTTTCTGAACATGATGTCATCCATCATTGTTTTCTGTTGCTTGGCCGGAGCCCCCTCATCAAAACTACTGCAACACTCAAAGTCCGCATGCCTGATAGAAATGGCATACGACTCCATTTCCTTCCAGCTTCGATCTACCGGGTGAGGACCACCGCTTATTGTATTGATGACTAACCTCCCGTCCGCACGAGCAGGTTCTTCCTGTCTTTCCTGATTCGGTGCACGGTTCTAATTTGATGGGCCCGCACCACCGGATTGCGGCGCCCGTACATACTGATCCAGTTTCCGTTCATGTATCAGTTTTTCAATGAGGTCTTGTAGGTGACGACACTCATTGGTGTTATGGCCATAACTTTCATGGAATCTACAGAACTTTCCTGTTTGGATTTGTCTTTCAGTTGGTGGTTTCGGGGCAGGCTTCTTATACTGCATGGTATTACAGGTCTGCAAGTACACATTTTCCAACGACGTGTTCAATGGAGTGTAGTTTTCGTACATGGAAGCTCTATGCTGTGGTCCACGATCCTGATTGTGTTTTTTGTTCTGATTTCTATTGTCCCTCTGCTGATTCTGCTTATTTTGGACATTCAACTGAACTTTTCCAGAACTATCTCCGGTCTATTTAATAGCTACGTTACTCTGGATACCTTCGATGTTGGGTCCTGCGTCATCCTGCTTCCTAGACTGTCTCGCATCCTCCCTTCTCAGGAATTGGGCTGCCTTGGAATAGAAATGGTCCAATGACGTAGTTGGTTTCCCAGCTAACCAACTTCCGAATTCGGAATCAGCATCAATCCCCTTAGTCAGAGCCATCAGGATAGAGTTATTGTTGGGATTGCTTATTTCTGCACACGCAGCGTGGAATCGTTCCATGTAACGTCTAAGCGTTTCTCCGGGAGCTTATGTAACACTAGACAGAGTGTTAACGTCCTTCGGCCTCGCCACATGCATACGGAATTGTTCGACAAACTTGGTGGCCATCTGGTCAAAGTTAGAGATGGATTGCGGTGGCAAACGAGTGAACCACATGGTAGCGATGCCCCCTAGGGAAATGGGGAAACTATGACACTTTACTGCGTCATCAGCTCTAGCAGCATTCATCAGCCATTGTATTTCAGGACGTGTTGATTGGGCTCAGAACTCCCTTCATAAACTGGAAAAGCTGGCATCCTGAAGTGCCGAGGTGGTTCAGCATATAAAACATCATCGGTGAAAGGGGTATGACTTCAGGAGATTCCCTAGTCGTCATTAGATAGACCCTGACTTTCACGGATCATTTGGCGGATCATCGCTGGTATATCTGTCGTTTGGGCACTTGGAGCATGTTGTGCCAAGGTGTGGTCGGGTTCCACAGCGTGAGTCTGGACCGGACGCGGTAGACGGTCCGTGTCTCGCCTCCTTGGTTCAACATCCAAAGAGACATAAGGTTCAGGAGTGTGCTCTCGTCGGCTATGCTGAGGATAAGCTCGGTTCCTGGCATCACCTCCTCGTCCAGCAGTGGTGGTAGTAGCAATGTTGCCGGTAACATGATAAGGGGCAGCTCCTCCCGGAGTTGAAGGTTCTGTGCGGAGGCTAACAGATGCTCCAGCTCTAGGTTGCCCAAGGTTCGAAGCAAGTTGGTGTCCCATGGCCTGGGCGTAGCTTCCACCCAACCGTGGACGTGTGTATCTAGTTTGGCCATCGGAGGAGGCCGAGCTCTCTATGGAGGAGTGAGAACCTTGGTCTCTTCTAGATCTTCTTCGCCTTTGGTGATTTAGCTGGTTAGTCAACTCCGTGTTGACGCGTAGTTGCTCTGCTAGCTGCTGTCGACTTTGGGTCAACTCCTGAAGCAATGTCTGGAATTCTTGTCTAGTTATCGAACCTGATGGATCTGAAGGTCTTGCAGCATTTTGGTTGGATGGAGGTGATTGCACGGCGTTTTGTCGGTCCCGTGTTCCTTGATCAGCAGCTGCAGAGGTGGTATGTATGCTCACCATAATGAATTGGCGAAGTCCTTTCCTAGATCTGATTGCAAATCTGAATAGAATGGAAGGGCTTCAAGGTTCTAGATCTGGATCTTCTTCTTAGATTTATGCAATCCAATATAGATAGGAGATCCAAAGAGTGGAAGAAAAATTGGGTTTTTCTCAGTGAAAGCACCAAAGTGTTTGTACCAAAATTGGGCACAACACTCTTCGCAAGTCTTTGAAGAGATAAAGTGAAGAAATTAAATGAAAAAAGAGGAATTATCTAACAAAGACTCCAAATTTTAGAAATGAGAATAATTAAAGTGCAAGGAGACACAAGAATTTAGAGTGGTTCGGCGTATAGCCTACGTCCACTATGAAGTATTTTGCTTTATTGATCTTTCTTTTGTGTTTACAAGTGAATTCAATGTTTTACAATAGTCAATTGTGATCTACAGCAGTGAATCTCGTTTATGGCAGCAGCAATTGAGTTCAGATCTGGATTTGGCAGAGTCCGGGCGTTGGAGATCTCAAAGAGGAAGAAGAACCCCTTTTCTGTTGGCTTTGGGGGTCTATTTATAGGTGTAGGAGGCTGATATTTCGCTCAAATCTCGGGAGACACTCTCTGGCACGTGACCAGGCCCGTACGCCCAAGTCCGTGAAGTTTCGGTCCGATCCGTGATTGACACGAGCTGATTTCCCCTCGCTCGAGATTTCATCCAATGGAGTCAAAATTTGGCGTGTACATACTTTAGCATGCATGTAGTCTTCTGTGAAAATTTCATAGCATTTGGACTTGTAGATTGGGAGATATGATCGATACGAAATGGAGTTCTCGGCAGGCTGTTTACTTCGACTCGCTTCCCGTTTCGACTCGCTTCCATTCGAATCGATGGCGTGGCATTCGATTCCCACTCTGTCCTGGACGTTGCTTCGAGCGAGTCGAAGCAAGTGTCGGTCGAGCGAGTCGAAGCGAGCATTGTTTTGAGCGAGTCGAAGCTAGAATTGTTTCGAGCGAGTCGAAGCTATCACTGGGAGATCGAGTTGAAATGGGGAGCGAGTCGATGTGTGTGCTTTCGATGCTTTCGAACTGGAGCGAGTCGAAGTGAGCATCTCTGAGGGATGTGGAGTGAGTCAAACCAGGTTGACTCGAAGTTGGCCTCTGAGCGAAGCGAGTCGAAGTTGTCATTCCTGGACGTGGTGAAGCGAGTCGAAGGAGCGAGTCGATTGGCAGTTGATCTTCATCCATTCTTGTATCGCTCATAACTCGAGCATACGAACTCGGATTGACTTGAGATTTGAAATGTTGGCTCTCATGGCTCAGCTTGTCATGTCTTACCAATTTTGGCTCGATCCGGACTCGGACAAAATTCATCGACATCCATAGTGAGCCTATGCATAACTGATCTCTAGGACGGACCGTCGCTGGTTACTAGTCAATTCCTTGGTGTTACGGCCTTGCCAAAAGGCGGGATAACAGAAACATTATTGCATATATATATTTCTTACACACATGGAGTAAATGTGTAGTCACATGAAATACCACATGCATTCATATATGTATATATATTATTTGCTAATAACATGCATGCATGTCTATGTGTAGACCAAAAATCCCAATAGTTACGTGCGCACACATTTATTCAGAAACACTAATGTAATATTTGTAAATAAATACACAAACAACATAAAAGAAACACAATTATATATACATAGACATAAACTTACGTAGATATATATACATATATATATATATATATGTATAAAATTATGAAATCATTGGATATACATGAAGTTTACAATATTAAATAAATAGATTAATATTATTAATTGACATAATAATTTTATTTTGAATTACAAACCAAATATACAATTATAATTAAATATGTTTAACATGTAAAAAACAAATATGAATTTATTATTCATCCTAATATAAGGAAAATATTTGATTCAATTTAATACTATTTTGGTTAATTATTCATAATGATAAAAATAAAGATCACTTGTACCGTTAATAAAAGAAATCTTTGAAAATTTTCCTTTTTCATCCATTATGTAACATACCTGATCAAATAACGGTATAAGAATTTTTTGCTTGTTATTACATATATTTGATTAATACTTAAGAAAATAATATGAATGTTCACATTATATTGATATCTATGGTAAGTGTATCTAAGGTGAAAGGTTATTTAATTGAGGAATGTTATTATTAACGTAAAACCTTTTCAATCCTTCTATTGTTTCTCTAGCTAAATAGTTAGTATAAAATTTAGTGATATGTCCTAAATTTGAGCACTAAATTTGAGGCACAAAATATTTGCAACTTGCGTTGACTCAAACAACGTATTTAGAATGTAATAAGAATTTATAAAGGCTATAAGCACAAATATAAAGTCATTTTAATTAAAAATCATGTCAAATTAAAAAGGAAATTACAAACATTATAATTATAAAATTAAAA
Organism: Allium fistulosum; assembly: GCA_030737815.1. Classification (NCBI taxonomy): domain Eukaryota; kingdom Viridiplantae; phylum Streptophyta; class Magnoliopsida; order Asparagales; family Amaryllidaceae; genus Allium; species Allium fistulosum. The sequence goes on from CM060901.1 coordinate 1,495,119,482, forward strand.
AATGTGTTTGAGTAAAATAATTATAACTAAATTCAAGATTATTTTAAATATAAATTAAAAGTTATAATTAGTTAACTATAACTAAGATATTTTAATACATATGTGTGTGCGCGCGTGCGCTTTTGTGTGTATGTGTGAGAGTGTGTCTGTGTATCTACACAATATATTTAAATAATTTTAGAACTTAAAATTAAATGGAGAAATTAAAAGCTCATATGATAAAAGGGGTGCAGATGTTATATTATGTAATTTTTAGATCATACGCATTCGCAGCAGGGCAAAAAAGGGCAAGTATCAAAAATATCTTTTGTTAGTTATTCCAGTAGGTTTCTAATTTATGTTATCATGAGTAATATTATTACATTAAACTCTATTTAATGTTAATTTGTTTCATATATTTCTTTTGAATTACCTAGAGAACCAAGCCTCGTATGTAAACTCTAAGCAAATATGTGCTTGCCCAATACATACTCTGAGTATTTGTTAAAAGTTTGTTAGTTTCGGGGTTCAAACTCATGACCTTTGGTCTTGTAGTATATAAATAGAAATTTAATGAATACATTTATATATATTTATTATAGTATTTCAAAAATTATTTAAGTGTATTTGCAAATAAAAATAAAATCTTTTACCTCTTCGATCAAATTGATTGTAACACTTCGTATTTGCAAGTTATTTACTCTTCGGGGTTACTTCCTTTATCCTCATAGCTTAGTTTTCAAGACTAAGCTATAGACTCCAACTTCTCTTTAATGGTGGTTATAGTTTTGCTGTTGGAAAGTATGAAAAGAATGGAGAAGAGGGTGGTATTTATAGCTACAAAATGGCTATAAAATATCTAATATATCTCCACCTTTTTTTCGTTTTGCTCTAGAACCAATATATTTTCAAATGAACATAACAAAACACTGAAGGCTACATCTATGGCTTGCCACTCTGCATTAAAATATTTTGTAAATTTTTGGCCTAATTAACACCCATTATTAATTATTCAAATATTACTTTAGCTCATTTATTTAATTAAATATTGTATAATATATTTATATATTATTTAATTAACTTGAAAACCTTAAGTAAATAAATAAAATTTATACAACCTTTATATTAATTTCCTTTATTTTAATTTATTACATTTCTAAATAATTTGATTAAGCTAAATTCGATAATTCGTTGATAAATGTTATTGCATGACTTCCTGTTGTGAACTCAGCCTCAATAATATTAGGAAAAAAATTAAATATTAAAACATCAAACGGAGTTTGTAAACCACAATAGTGGATGTGAGTTTAATTGATCATAGATCATATATGTAAAGTCCAATTTCTAATCATTAAGTAACACCATTTAGCAATGATATATAGTGCATGATTTCTCTTTATCATCACTATATCAATTAGATATGCACATCTCTTTCAATGATCAAAGCTCTAATAATATTTGTTGTTATTTATGAGGTCCCACATTATAGTCCACGGTTCAATCTGATAATATTTGTTGATTAACTGATTTTCTTCGGCTAGAAAATTTTAAATTGACTACCAATTACGATGATACTGACTTTCTATTCAAAGGAGACGAATGCTTTCTTGAATTATGTTTCACTTCAAGTGGATTAACTTACACCCAATAGTTGTCTTTACACAATCATCGTTGGCATGTTATTGACCATAATTAAAGTATAGTTTACGTAGATAAGATTAACAATATTTTTAAGTCGAATGACCACTGCAAATCATCACATTAAATCTTCTATTTGATTTTATGATTAACTTATATAAGACTCTAAGTGAGTCATTTTGTAATTGTTCAAAACAATCACACGTACGTAACCCCTAATGCCTACGACGGTCATGAGTAATTCACCATATATCATATGGAGAGTGTTACATACACTAGTTTTAACTTATATATCGATATCCTATTCTCAATGCATTTTAATTAGGAACATTTAAAGAGAAGTGTTAGTTAACTTGTCCAAATTTATTTTAGAAGCCAATCACCACATGACTAATAAAGTGTTAATAAGGAACACACATAAACTTAAGATGGTTTGGCTAAACTAACTTAAATGCATAGAAAAAACTCACTTTATTTACCTTTATTAAATCAAAGTTTCCAATATAATAAAAATTATTAAATGACAATATTTAAGAGAACTACCAGCAATCATAAGTTAATAGCAATCATAGAAGAGAATATTCAAATCAATAAAGCCTAAATTTTTTGTAGGGGTCCTAATTTATTCTATTATATGTGAATTAATTACTATTCCTATTAAAATGAAGGCTAAGCTAATTATAATTTCCTTGATTAGCCTCAACTATAAGATTAGAAGATAGACTTATCATCACCACAGAATGAATGCAATCCAATAACCGCAAAAGTCCAGAATTTGCCTAGAATTGGGAATTTCAACCAACCATAAGCCACCATTCATTTTATGGCTATCCCCTCTCTCAACCAGTGTAGAATTGGAAGACCAATTGGTTCACTATTTCACATAGTAATTAATATTGCACTAAGGAACAATTTAGTGCACATTTAGTTCTTTACACCAACTTCAAAAACCTATATCTTCTTCATTGTAATGTAGATATATGAAACATTTTAATCATTTGAAGCTCTTGACTTCCATTTCAATTTAACTATAATATTACATGGAATATTTTTGACAATTAGGTCAATGATTTAGTGTCTCTTGATATACTTATAGTTATGTGATACCAATTAACAGATGATTACTATGGATGAGGGAGGTAGTGGGGGAGGGGATCAATATGCTTAGACGAAATTTCCTCCCTTAGATAGATTTTAAAATGGTTTTCGGTTATTATTATATCAACATTTTACACTAGCTGACACCTATAAACACAAATCATTTTTGAACCAATCGTGCTAAGTGCCATATATCCAGCTTTTATAAAGCTGGCTGAGATATTACAAAAAAATTCAACATAGATAGCATATGGGGATAACATTGTAATACACTTGCTATTTTGGGTTATTTTAAAGTTATTCACAACTAAAAATAGCACGTTATACACGCTACCATATAAACTATCCATCTAAAACAAAAGGACAAAAGGGAGGTGGTTAAAAAAAAATTCCCTCTTGTATTCCTATTTCAACATTTAGCACAAAACCCCTTTTCATCATCTCCACTTCCAAAACCCTAACTTCCTCCTCCCAAAATCACCACTCTTAGCTAATCCCAAAATATGTGTGTGTTTTTCCTTTAATATGGTGGAACAACACACACGTTTCATTTTCCATTAGATAGTAGGGTGTAATCCTTTAGATTTTACTATTGATTTGTATAAGAATGGAACAACCTTGATTCTATGATGAGCACTTTCAATTACATGCTAATTTATGTCGTGTATTACCATGTCTTTATATACCCAAATGCTTATCATAGGATACCCAGTTGATAGTCACATAAATTCCACAAATAGAAAACTATCATTACACTCTTGATTTCAACCACATGAGATTTTAAGGCGGTTTATTCTACACATGATTGGAAATGTTTTCTTCTCAAATACTTCCACCACACTACCGTTAGGACACACTACGACAATTGCAAATTTCTCTCTCGATTCATCCATCACGTATGATTGGAGAGAAGCTCTTATGGAAATTTTATATAGATAGTTGGGCATTAGGTATTTGATTAGATAAAGAAGAACATTGTTGAATGGATTATGGAAGCTCCTCCGGTATGGGTATTACAACTTACAAGTATACCCACAATTTATAATATTCGACCATTTAGAATTAACTTTCTTCATTCTTCCTTTGAATTTTCACATGAACTCCTTTGAAGAAAAGAGATTATTGAGGTGAGATGTGCCCTATTTTGTATATGGCATGTAGCTAGTTAGCTATAGTATTTTGCGAGATATTTTCATTTTGCACCTGTATGGAAGCTCTCTTTTTTGACTTACCTATCCATATCGCATGTCATCTTCTTATATACTCCATGATTTCCACTAACCTCCTCTCCTCCACATGTAGGTTGCATATGGTATCTTAGTAAGGGTTGTTAGAGGTAAAATTATAGGAAACAAAGTTCCAAATGATCTACATCCAAATAAACTAGGAATCATAGCAGGAAGGTGCATATAATAGCTAGTGTCCAGTCAGTATTTCATTATTTCATGCATTAACTATCCTTACTACTAGCTTTGCTTCTATACTCCACCTATCTCAGCCATTCGTCAATGAGTTGTACCTTATAATATTAGGGACTTATCGCAACTTACTCTGAGGTGTGCAACTTCTCCACGTTGTATTCTAATAGGAGGTGGAGGCTGAAGGAACTCGATCCATTTTATAGTGGGTGAAATGGTTAAATTTCAAAAAAAAATCCTAATTGGATCTCAGTGGGCCAATGAGGTCTAATATTTAACATTACATCTAATCTAGTTATTTTAATAAAATCATATTTTATTAAATTATTTCACACTTAATTAATTAGTCATATTAATTAAGTGTAATATATGAACAAATATGAATGTATCTAACGTATTCATATATATATATATATATATATATATATATATATATCTCTTTATGTGTTATGATATGACATACAAATGAAATATACAATAAGGGTAAATGCTTCATACATAAAAGAGGATGCGAATAAAATTCTGTAATAGATTTGGATTTAAACACATCAAGATCCAAAGAGGAAACAGATAAATATGTAACATCATTGATTGATTTCACCTTCCTCTTTTGCAAACATCTAATTAACACTATACCCATTCTTCACACAAAATGATGATGTAACAGTAGTATGTTAAAAAGCATGTAATAACAAATAATAACATGGTCAATATATACATGTGTAGATATTGAGATTTGTTCAACAATGCATATATTCTCTATTTATATGTATATTAATTGCCTCAAATTAATTGATTAATGTAAGACATTTGTATGGTTATAAAATGTTGTGAAAATTGTATTTAATAGCATAAAATTGGATCTGAAAAAACCGTTGGCAAGTTGAAATTTCAAACTCCAAATTTAAGCTTAAATTTCTTATTTGATCTACAAAGAATTATTCAAATCAAATCTGGATCACAGTTGATAAATGAAAAAGTACCTTTAATTAACTAAGTAATGACATTGAAGATATATATGTTTGTGTGTATGTAAATATAAATCTAAAAATAATTTCAATTAATTTAATGTTATAGTATAAACATAAGATTCATGTATTTATTAATAACTTGACTAATGTATATAATATATATATATATATAATATGTAAAATATTACCAATTTTATTTTAAACATTCAAAAGAAATTTTAAAATTGAACATTTTACATTAATTTTAAACAAGATGTGAAATTATGTCATGTTTTAAGATTGATTAAAAACAAATTTATTTATTTAGTCAAACTAAAAACATTATGTAATATTTTAGAAAATTATTACAAGCTTGTTTAGACATTCTTATGGTTAACACTATGATTTTTTATAAATACATATGTGTGTGTATATGTGTGTGCGTGCATGCATGTATATATATTTTGTAATGACCTGAAATTTCGGACACTTCATATCTAAATATCTGAAGTATTTAAATATTTTAAGCTTGGATTAAATTTATTAAAATGATTGAAAAAGATTGTTAACCTCCTTTTAAATCATAAGTAACGACGACGAACTTATTTTGGGAAAATGTTTACAAAAATAAATATTTTGAAAAATATCGACAATGTGACCGAAAATCGTTTTATCAATAAACAACTTTTTAACCATCATAAGTTGTTCAGATTTTTTTACAAGACTATTTGCTTAGGAATTAAATTAAATGAAATAAAAATATTCTTCCTTTTATGGAAATAAACTTTATGGATGATGTGATGCATGAGGGTAAGGGAAGATATTTAGAAAATGTTCATAAATGGAAAGTCTTAAAAGTTAAGTAAATGATAAAGGAGAAGTGATGTTTGTAATTATTATCATAAGGGTTTTAAGGGGTTTTTGGTCTTTTTCCATCACATTTCTAAGCTTATATAAGGAGGGACATCCCTTAGGAAATAATCACACAAAATCAAATAAGCTTGAGACGAAATAGGAGGGTTGAAAATGGTGTAAGTGCTTAAACACTAATCCACTAATTACTCTCTAACTTTTTCAAAATTTAACCAAATCTTCTCAAATCTCTTTTAAACTTTAGCTTTGGTCCTAAGACATAAAATGGTTAGCAAGTAAGAAGTGGGAGAAGGTGAGAGGAAGAGGGGGAGCTTGGATAGGCCGTGAGCATGGAGAAGAGGGAGGAAGGTGTTGGCATTGGTTTGGAAGTGCTAAGGGTTGGACCTTTAGGCTTGTGTTGATGGAAGGAGGTGGTTCTTTGGTTCTTGTAGCTTTGTTCTTAGGTTAGGCATGGATCCAAGTGAGATATCTCACTATCTCTTAAGTATACATTGTGCATATATATGTTGTGTTTGAATTATAAAGTTAAAGTGACTTTAACTAAGTAAAGTTATAAACTTTTGACCCCTCTTACTTTTGGAAGAAAATGATGACTTTATATAGTATAACCTCACTTCTATTACCCTCTTATACATAGGGCGTGGCCTTGACTTGATTTTTAAATGGTTGTTTAACTTTTGTGTTGAATTGAAGTAAGTTCGGAAGTGTTTGAAGCGAGAATAGTCGTTATAAGTGCACTTCGAAACCCTTATTTTCGAAATTTTTTATAAATAAATGGAAAGATATACTTAAGGATTTTTTCCATGTTTTTTGAGTACTCAAATGGTGGTAATTACTATAAAAATTTCAAGTCTTAAATAATTTGTTTAATTGGTAAAACTAGCCGCAAAGATTGTACTATTTAATGTTGTTTTAACAAGGACTTTTAACAGCATTTATAAATGTTGTAGTAAGTCGCTTATGGTTTTAAATGTTTAAAATACGACGGTTTGGCTAGTTTTTCATTATTTAAATGGTTTTTAAATTCTTTTTTAATAAAATCTTTCTATGGAAGTTCTTATAAAATGTATTTGAGTATGAAAATAAGAGTGGAAGTTTAAATATAGTTTTAGTGATTATTTACAATTTTTGAAAGTGAAGTGCTGCAAAATGTAAAACATGTTTTTAATCAAACATTTAAATTAGTTATTTTCAAGTAATATTTTACATAGATATTTAAAACCTATTTACAAGAATTTCTAAAGTATTATTTTATATAAATAAATTTTTACAAAGGTGATTGATTAGGCTTAGGAATAAAAGCCGACGAGTAAATTTGTCTGTTTGTGAGATTCAAGAATAAGGTGTGTAGGCAAGGTATTGAGCAACCAGTGCCCAAACTTATATGGCTTCACTCTTGAACGAGGAATGGTATAATTTGCAATGTTGGAAACATGTTAATCTTGTTGTTTACTTATTTTAAAAAGGTAATTAACTTTATTTAACACTAAAAGCCGACGAATGATCTATTTCTGAGAGTTAAAGATTGATGATGAGTACGGACGAAGCAATAGAGCTCTAACCTACTGGGCTTCCCTCTTTGATTATACTTATGAATGTGAATAGATCTTTAAAACTAATGTTTTAAAGATAAGCATAAGTGAAATGGTTTTGGGTTTGTTGTGACAATGTGTTAATAACATTCATCTTTAACCCTTTTTTATTATACTTATGAATGTAAATTGATCTTTAAAAAGAATGTTTTAAAGATAAGCATAAATGAAATTGTTTTGGGTTTGTTGTGAGAATGTTTTAATAACATTCGTCTTTAACCCTTTTTTATTATACTTATGAATGTAAATAGATCTTTAAAAAAATGTTAAGATAAGCATAAGTGAAATGGTTTTGGGTTTGTTGTGATAATGTTTCAATAACATTCATCTTTAACCCATTTTGATTATACATATAAATTTAAATAGATCTTTAATAATGTTTTAAAGTTAAGCATAAGCGAAATGGTTTTCGATTTGTAGAGACAATGTTTGAGTAACATTAGTCTTAAACCTTTTGAATCGATTTGTGAAAGTATTTAGATCCTTAATATGGATATTCTAAAGGAAATATTAAAGTAAGAAACCTTGTTAAATGATTTGTGAATATACTTATACCATTTGAGATAAGTATATGAATACCTTTTGAAGTTTAAAAAGAGTAAAGGTTTAAAGTAAGAAATCTTGTTAATGATTTGTGAATATACTTATACCAGTTGAGATAAGTATATGAATACTTTTTGAAGTATTCAAAATATTACAAATGAATAGTAGGGATTGATAAATAATTTTTATTAGATTAAAGAAGTTTTATTAATAAAAGATGTTTTAATTAATAAAAGATTAATTAAATAAAAAAGGGATTGGAAGTCGCTTATATGACTTAATCATGCTTTGTATGACTTGATCGTGATTTGTATCGTTTGTACCAAAATTGGGCACAACACTCTTCGGAAGGTGTTTGTACCAAAATTGGGCACAACACTCTTTGGAAGTTTTTGAAGAGATAAAGTGAAGAAATTAAATGGAAAAAGAGGATTATCTAACAAAAACTCTAGAAAGCAGACATGAAAGTAATAAGAACGCACAGAGACACAAGAATTTAGAGTGGTTCGGCGTATTGCCTACGTCCACTATGAAGTTGATTGCTTTATTGATCTTTCTTTGATGTTTACAATTGACTTCAGCAGGTTACAGCAATTAACAATGATTTTCAGCAGTGAAATTCGTTGGTAGCAGCAGCAATGGAGTTTAGATGTGGATCCAGCAGAGTCTAGGCGTTGGAGAATTCAAAAAAGAAGAAGATCCTTTTTCTGTTGGCTTTGGGGGTCTATTTATAGGTGTAGGAGGCTGATATTTCGCTCAGATCTCGGGAGTCTCCCTCTGGCACATGACTAGGCCTACGCGCCAAAGCCTGCGAAGTTTCGGTCCGATCCATGATCCATACGAACGGATTTCGTATCGATCAAGATTGCGTCCGATGGAGTCGAAATTTGGCGTGGACATTCCTTAGCATGCATGTAAGCTTCTATGAAAATTTCATAGCATTTGGACTTATGGATCTCGAGATATGATCGATACGAAATGGAGACTTTCGGCAGGCTATTTGGTTCGTATCGATCAGAACTACATTGTTCGTATCGATAGTCTTGCGTATCGATGGAAACGCCCCTTTTCGTATCGATGGAAAGTGAATGGCACGCGTTGCCAGTATGGTTCTGTTCATATCAATGGAAATCGACTCCAGTCGATCGATACGAAGCTGAAGGGCCCGGATGGATGCGAATAGTGATGGCCCGATCGATTCGAATAACGACAACACGATGGATTCGAACAGTGGATCCAGATACGAAGTACCGGAACTTGATGGATTCGAACCAGGCTTTTCCAGTGTGGATACGGACTGGACAAATAATGGACATGAACTATTGTTGCTCGATGGATTCGAGCAACGCGCTCTAGCTGATGGATGCGTAGTGCACTTATCTGCTGATGGATACATAGTAGGCATTGGACGATCGAGTCAAACTGTTGCTCCCTGATGGATGCGGATCGATATGAAGTGGTCATTGGCTGATCGAGTCGAACAGAGTTTGTTGATGGATGCGAAGTCGATCGAGTCGAACTGTGGCTTCCTGATGGATACGAACTCGATCGAGTCGAACAGAGGCTTGGTGATGGATGCGGAACTGATCGAGTCGAAGTAGGCCCTAGTGATCGATGCGGAGCCAATCGAGTCGAAGTAAGCTTTCTGATGGATACGAAGACGACCGATGCGAAATGATGGGTTGCGACTCCAATCGATTTGAAACGATCGATACGAATTGATGGGTTTTCCAACTTGCATCAATCATAACTTGAGCATATGAACTCGGATAGACTTAAAATTTGGAACGTTGTCTCTCATAGCTTCGCTTGTCGTGTCATATCAATTTCAGCTTGATCCGGACTTGGAAAAAATTCGTCGATATCCATAGTGAACCTGCATATAACCGGTCTTCAAGACGAATAGTCATTGGTTTCTAGTCAAGTTCCTGGTGTCACGGCCTTGCCAAAAGGTGGGATAACATGTATGTTTACTCGTTTATAGGAAACATTTAGTCCTATACATAGCACTAAAAGCCAATGAAGTAGGCTTGCCTATCTTTTGGAATTAAGACTGATATTCGTGTAGGGATATGAGCAATAGAGCTCTAACTTACCGGCTTCACTCTTGATCGAGGGATAATGTGAGATGGAAATATCATAAACGTGATAAGTGTATGAGACTTGGTTTCCATATGCGATCGTTCTCATTATCATTGAACGACCAAATTCATCGATTCAGTCTTGGAGAGATCGGGATCCGTAAGTGTTTTGTTTACCGAAAACCACTTCAAGTCTAAGATACGTGTTCTATCTCTTGGAAGTGGATCTGTTTGGGATGTAGGAATCTATATGGAGATTCGAGATCTGTTTAAGATGCTCGAACACATGTAGTTGTTCGTGATCTATTCAGAATGTGGGAATTCATGTGTGATTCCGAGATCTATTGAGATATGAGAATCCATGTGTGGTTTCGTGATATGTTCGAGATATGGGGTCCAATTTGGATTCATGTTTTGTTCAAGTAATGAAGGCTCGTGTAAAAGATGCTGAACGTGACCTCAACATCCAAAATGGCTAAAAACATAGTAGGAGCATAGCTTTGGGTTTTGCTAGCCCACGACAGTATATTATCACTCCAGATCTGGAGTATGCTTATTGATTCTTGGCCAGTGGGAGTGATGGTATTAGGGATCACGTATTTAGACGAGGACCGGTTATGTTTACCTTATGGTATATTTTATCTAGAGGTATACGGCCCTCGGAGATGATTTCTGACCCTTGTACATGGAGACTGGATTTGGGCTTGACCGAAGGGATCTCCGTGGAAAATCCATTATGCGAACGTTCCTTATCAGATTTGATTGTACTCATAATATGTTGTTGAATGTAAAAAATGTAACCATTACTGCTATGCTATAATATTTATATTCTACACCCTAGACATTATCTATTATATCACATTATGTACCTATTAGATGGTAGCTCTTTTGAGGGGATAACTGTTATGGCATTCCATGCGGACTCAAAAGTACTATTATATTCTGGACACATATTTCTTAAGTTTCTCATAACAAATGTCTAACGCCTGGTTTTTGTTTTCCCTAAATTCCTTGCATGCTATTTCGAGTAGTTTGAGAAAGGCAGGTTTTCGTTGATGTTCATTAGAGCTCGTGAAGGCAAGCTGGATGTTTCACCTATCGTGGCATTCTTATTTCTGCTGCATTACTATTGCATATATCAGCATTTGTGAGGACGGGTTGTTATAGCTGTCCAGGCTGATGATGGTACTTAGGTTTTGCAACTTTGAAATTTCTGTATCGGAGTAACCATTTGTACTATTCCTTTGATATTATCAATTATCGTTCCACTATGAGATTTTGATATTATATGCCTTCTTCCTTCTTCCTTGTTCTATTTCTTTTTCTTTATATTTTACCCTAACTTTTCGTCTTTCCAGCACTTGGGTGCTCGGCACGTGAATATCATGGATGTATTAGTGTTGACATTCGGAGGTCAAAAGGCAGATAATTGCATATTTCTGTGTGTGGGTATATACATATGTATTTGTTTAAATAAGAGTTAAGATGAATCAAGTCATTTAATTTATCATTTAGATTTTGATATCAATTATCAAACATGGTGAGAAAGTAATATAGAAAAAATTATGATAAGTATAATACAAAAAGATTTTAGAAATGTAAATAGGATTTGTACCTTACAAATCTGGCCAGTAAGTGACACATTGATCTGCAAATTCTTCTTCGATTTCTAGAATCAACATCCAATTTTGCAAGAGAAGGATGAAGCACTTTCATAGATTTTATTCGATATAATTTTGGATAAATGAAAGAGAAATTTTCGACCATAAAAGAGGTTGAGGAGGTAGCCATGGATAAGGGAAGAAGGAAGAAAAGAAAACTGAATGAAGAAACGAAAAGGGGGAATTTGCTTTAAGGAAAAAATTGCAACCTTTAATCTTATTTCTTTGTAAACTTCTCATTCTAATTCCTAATTAATTTTCAATTAGATCTCATCCATATTCCTTCCACTATCTCTAGTATCACTGGCCACATCATACAATCACATGGTATGTTTATTTCCAAAACCCCGTTAAGCAATTAATTATATTTAAAACTTATTTAAAAATATACTGATATTATAGATATGTGTGTATTTAACTATTATATATACATTTGAATAATTATTAACAACACATCAAATAAATTAATAATAAATATTTCTTAAATATAAATTAGTTTAATTAATATATAACATTTTATAAACTAATTAAAATGTGTAGTTTTTTAGAGAATTCACAAATTCGGTTGTGAGACTCAGAGGTGTGAATTCAGTCAGTGATTCATATTGAACTGTTCAAACAATAACATTCACATGTCACTTAGCTAGTGGTAGTTTGGTTGAACCCATCGCTTATAGACCTTCTAGGTAAAATCCAATTTCACATTTTTATAAAGTGGTACCTTTTAGTAGTGATAAATCACACACATTCTCTTCATCAAAACTATGTCACTTTAGGATATATCGAATTTGATATTGGTCAAAATTTTGATATTATCCACATTCAACTTGATTAGTCCAAAAACAAAGTCATTGGTTCAATAATAACATTTATTATTAACCATACTACTTTAGCAAGAAATTATCACTTTGAGTTGACTACAGTCGACCTTAGTACCAACCTCATACAACCGAGGAGACGATTTTACTATTAAATAGTGCTTCCCTTTCAACGTTTCGAATTAGACCCAATTATAGTCGCTCGATGAATTGCCATGCCTTGCTTCAAATATAATCAAAGTGGAGTACTCACAGTAAAGTTCCACTGTATTCTCAAGTCTAGGGAACTTTGTAACATCATCACAGTAAGATTTCCTATTTGACCTAGATGTTATCAACCAACAGGAAACTCTCAAATGAGTCATTCCATAGTTATCCAATAACTACAAGTATGTAACCCTTTGGTATCCCCCGACAACCATGTAATACACTTCCTAACATTTGGAGTGCGTTACACACGCTGGTCTCAACAAATGAATCAATATCCTTTTCTGAAATAGCTTGACCTAATATTTAAAACAAAATGTCATTTTATTTTGTCATTATTTACCCATGGTTTCAACTATTTACAACTATAATCACACTACATTTTATTTAAGGATTTTTATTATATATTTTAAATTAATCGTTTGATTAATTATATCATAATATAACAAGGTATATAAAAGAAAACAAACACCGTTACTACAAATAAGATCTGCGACAGAGTTTGATATATGTAACAAATTACATGATTGCTGCTAGGGCATACCACAAACTCTTTCAATCTCCAAATTACACTTGGGGTTAATTATGGAATCATAATGTCATTCCTTCGATTAGTTCAGAATTGACTGAGATAGTCCCTTAGTGAATGGATCTGCTATATTGTATTTCTATCTACTATGTTAACTAGCATCTCCACATCATTGATAAATTGCCTGTATCATGTGAAACTTTCGGAATATGCGTCTAGACATCTTATGAGCCTTAGTTTCTTTTACGATTTGTATCAGACATTGTTTTCACAAAACAATGACATGGGATTATTAACATTTGAAATCACCCCTAACTCTGTAATAAATTTGTGCATTTATATATACTATTTTTGTTGTGGTTCTATTCAAGGCTATGCACTTACCTTTGATTGAACCAACCACCACCTCTCATTTAAAACATTTCCAAATCACAGATCCTTAGTTAAGGTTGAATATGAATTTAGGATTGATATATTATATTCGATATCACTTATTAAGTTTGAGTCTGAATTCTCTTTCATAATGAGTTCATTGTTTTTATAAACAATTCTCTAGTTTTTGATAAATACTTGAGAACATTCATACCATTTAGAGATTTCAGTTGAGATTTGAAAACTCGCTCAATATACCAATTCTATAAGAGAATTGCAATATAGTAGACAGTATGATACATAAGATAATTCTTATTGCTGATGCTTAAGGAATCCTTGTCATATGGTCTATATAAAACATTTTAATATGGTATCTGTATATACCGTTTGGGACAATCCTTACATCCTTAATTATTGTTTTAGAAATATTTTAGTACCTCTCAATATTCTTTTCTTATAGACACACGCTTCCTCTGCATTTTGAATGAAAATCAAACCATTTGATTTCTTTGTCAAAATATTTGCTCAATTCTAGTGCTTGTCGAACGATACTTTCATATCAGTTATTGAATCTTATCCAACACTTGCAAACACAATTATCGTCCCTACTAACATCATGACATTTTGTTTATCATGTGCAAACTGTCTATTCTAAATCATTATTCATTATTTCTGTTTCAATAAAGATGTACCAAAGTCAAAGTTATATTGGGCGATAATTTTCCGAGTAGAATCCGAATTTAACTCAAGTATATTGATTGATGAATTTGTTGCACAAGTTTCAACAATTGAGATATACGAGTAAATTCTCACCAATGTTTCTTACTATGTTCCAACTGCATTAGTCTTCCTTTGAAAGTCTAACCCATGGTCGATGGATCATATCCCTTTAGCTACATATATCAAAAGCATTTTTTGATAATGTACTTGGAATCAATTCTGAATTTAAGCATCATGACATATGTTATAGTCTATACTCTTTACAGCTTATTGGCAACTGAGGAAATTGTTACTACTAACAATTTCTTTTCTCGACATTGATATGAAACTCATAGTTCTTCTTTAATATGCGAGAATTCGTATTAGACATTCTAATGAGTTGTTTATGTTTTAGGCTCGGTTAATTTCTTTTCATATTTTATAATCAGCTTCCACACTAGAATATTTAGATCATATCCAATACTTACATAAATCTAATTTAATTTGGAGTTTATCAAACTTATGTTTATAACATAAATTAGTCAACCATTACTCATCGATCCCAAACTCTTCTGAGGTGGTTCAAACAAGATACCTCATGATAGGATTTTACATGCGATCTCTTAACTCACAAAATTTGTCAACTCCTTGAACTAGGACATATATGTGTTCTTATCAACGCATATCTTATATGAGCTCATAAACTATGTTTTAGATGAAATTAAATTTAATATACGTACTTACTCTTAAAGGCAGAAGTTATCTCAACATCACTCATCATCAATCGTACTTTGTCTAACAAAGTTCAATTAATCATTATCGATACATCATTATGTGTCATAGAGAGGAGTGACTTTTGAGTTTGAATATTATTCATTTTTATGTACTTATGGAACTATTTCCAATATATTCGCATGTTCAATCACATAGAGTTATATTATTATTTACATGTTATGTTTCTCTACTTTTATTTCATATTCTATGAATTTATCATAGATATACTACTTGTGTATAAAATTCACATGTTCATTTCTATGATAATTAGTCGATGAATTTGGCAAACTAAGTGGATCTGTTTTGGTATCAATAAACCTTGGACGATATACATCTTTATATATCAACTTGAAAAGTTCATCAACTCTTTTGTCGTTCCAACCGAATGGGTGCTTTGCCCTTAATCTCCTGAGATACATTTCAGTAGTGTAACTTGATTCATAACCATATCATTAAAGAATTATTTCTTAAAGATATGGCCTAGTCGGTAATTCCAAAATAATTGTTAATTTTTTTTAAGTACTTTTGTATTTTCTAACGCTAACGCATCACTAGTGTTATGGTTACAAATAGCGCTATAGACTTATTTTACAACGAATATTCATAATATTCATAAAAAACAAAACTATATTTATTTTCAACCAGTATTGAAAAAATAGATTATTTCATAAATAATATTTGGTAGATATACAAAAATAATATTTTGTATCTAGACGCATATAAGTGTTATATAGTAAGCTCACACTATTTCTGCCAATACTATAACAAGAGCTTGAAATACGAAGCTTCATCAACCACTTATAATAGGTAGTTTATTTCATCCACTATAAATAGTTTACAATCAAGGGTCTTATGTGAAATATCTTGAACTCAGGGAAATATCATTTATAGAAAACAAATTAATATAATAAAATATATTTGGAATGGAAATCACATTTCTTATTCTATATTAAGTATCTTACTAAACTTTATACAATTCTCGCATTCAATGTCTCTTCATGGAGTAAAGGTGACAATTCACTATATTTACCCCAACTTTGCCTATTTTACATCCACACTCAATCATTTTCTTTCTTTTCAAATGGTCGGACCATTCAAAAGCCAACTATATGACAAGACTGCACCAAATTCTTTATAAAAGTGCATTTGAATATTCTTAACATTTTTAGAATATCAAACATATTGCACTTAAGTAAATTGATCGAAACTGACATTTCAACGATCAAATTCCTACTTCAGTCTTTAATCCTTGGTCTTTTATTAATTTCTCACAATAAAATTCTCATCCTATTCAATGATCTTAAACACATGATTTTGAACTAGTGTTTACTTGCCCATCTCGAGTGAACCAATTTCATCGAGATTTTGTATATACAAACAAGACCATTTACCATACATCTTTTGTATGTGATCTAAGATGGTTCAAATATCCATATCCTTATATCGCTTTAGAGTTCAAAACTCATATAAGACAATACACAATTTTAGACAAATAAATAGTTAAATGACCAAGGTACGAATGTATTTAGTAGTCGTATTATTTGGCTCTTGCATGGGTCTTGAAGTGACAACATGCCAATAATTTATTGGTAAGTATATGTTATTTTTCTTTATCAATCCTGCTTCATTTCATTAGTATATTTTGGTTGTTATCAAATAGATTAGAAGTACATAGTAGATAATCTTAAATTATACAATATGTGTTCTTACAATATTAGAAAGGTTAAACATCTGACATTTCATTTTTCTAGTAAGGCTCCTACTAGGTTTTTATATTCCTCAAAACTTAAGAGAAACATGGAAATCTTCGGATTCCTCTAGTAGGTGTTAGGACTAGCTTGGCTTGGGACTCTGACCTTGAGTTTGCTCAACAAAAATAACCCTTTATCGGTTGTATCACATAAAACTCTTTACCAAGGTCTTTATTGTAATCTCAATCTCGACCTTGAGTTTGCACAACAAATCGAAATGAATTATTCACTCGCAATTACCATTTCACGATGGCCAAAGTATAATGCACATACCTTGAGTTTTCTCAACAAATACATGCATGTATCTTACCTCATCTAGCAATATATTGATAGTACTACACTTAAAATCACTAGCTGGAGTTTTCTTAACTAAAAAGTCTATAAGTAATCTATTAATATATAAATGGTAGAGAACAAATCTATATTAAAGATTCATAATCTTTAACATATTTTAAGTAATACCAACTAAAGGAATAATATTTTCTTATGAAATTCCCTCATAACTCAAATGTCGGACACATACGAAATAACGGTATATGTGTCATACGTATGTGCTTACTTCAAAAATCTATTTTGGGTTTATTTTAGTTCCGCTTTTGTTATATTTATACATATATAATTATATAAGTTTAATTCAGTTATAAATGTTATAATTTAATTAATTTATATAATATATATACATGTATCTTTATTAATTAAACCGTATTTAATTAATTTTAATTCTTATTAACTAAATCATATTTAATTAATTTTCAGCTTTATTTATCTAACCAATTAACTAAAATTTATTAAAAATTAAATTTTTTATATTATTCATCTTAAACTATTTAAGATAAATAATCCACTATAACATTTATTGTTTGTTTATACATACATATCAATATATGCATATATATATATATCAATTAATTAACTTTTAGTTAATTTATTTATTTTATAAATTATTTTACTTAATTAAACAATTTAATTAAAAAAATTAAATTAAATCGAAATATTAATATTATTCATCTTAAACAAAATTTAAGATTAATAAATGACTATAACGGTTATAATCATATATATGTATCACTATATATATATATATATATATTTACATTAATTAAAATTTAATTTATTTATTTATCAAACAAATTATTCATTTGATTAAAATAATTTTAATAAATTCAGAAATTTTGTTTATTAGTTACCTTAAACAATTTGAGATAAAAATATATGCATATACCATTATATATGTTTATTTTAATGAATTCACTTTTAATTAGTTATTTGTTGATTTGGTATAATTAATATAATATTAAATAATTTTCAGTAGTATTACATTTATTTTGAAAACAATTTTAAATAATATTTTATAACTTTTATAGAATTTCATTTTAATTTTAAACTTAACTTTTAAATCATATATTATAAAAAAAATTAAATCTCACTTTAAAAATTAGCATAAGGCCTAAATTAATTTGGACCTTACATTTAGGGTCAACCTTTTGGACTTACTCTATCCTATTAATCAGGCTGGTAGCTAGCAAGGGAAGAATACTTGATTATTTAGCCCTAAGCCTAGACACTATTATTCTAAGACACCCATATGATAGAAAAGTTTATTAGTTGGCCCTAAGTGTTGACTAATTAGATTGCATAGACCTTTTGGACTCCGATACCATTAAAGGTCCAACCCAAATTACATTAAGATGACCTGACTAGTACCTCGCGAGCGAGTTTTATATGTAGCATTTTGACTAGCATAGCCATCACATGACATGTAGGGATAAGAGACAATGCTTCCACAGATCACAATGTCAGAACTGCCTATTATGCTAGTTGCAAAGATCGAACCTAAGACATCCAATGTACCAAGTGAATGCCATAACTAACCTTACTTTGATGCCATTAAAGGAACTCGATTGGTTTTACAGTGGGTGAAATGGGAAAATTACAAAAAAATCCCTCGTTGAATCTTAGTAGGCCTATAAGGTCTAGTATTTAACACTATATCCAATCCAGTTATTTTAATTAAATATTTGAATTGTTTTGCTCTTATTTAATTAATCTGTATTAATTAAGTTTAATATGTGAAACAATATGAATATATCTAATATATATATATATATATATATATATATATATATATATATGATATGGCATTCAGATGAAATATGGGGTAAGAGTAAGTGCATAATATTAAAAAGAGTACGTGAATAAAATTATGTAATATGTAATAGATTAGCATTTAAACACATCAAGATCCAAAGAGGAAAGAGATAAGATGTGACATCGTTGATTGATTTCACCTTTCTTTTTTGTAAACATCCAATTAACACTATACCCAACTCTACACAAAATGATGATATGTAATAGTAACATGTTAGAAGGCATTTAATAACAAGCAATTACATAGTTAATATATACATGTGTAGATATTGTGATTTGTATATACCATGTATATATTCACGCTCTGTGTGTCTATGTGTTTCCTCAGTTTAATTGATTAATGTAAGAAATATGCATGGTTATAAAATGTTGTGAAAACAATATTTAATAACACAAAATTGGATCTAAGAAAACCTAACAAAATTTGCCAAGTTGAAATTCCAAACTCCAAATTTAAGGTTAAGGTATCTACTTTGATATGGAAAAAATTATTCAAATCAAATCTAAATCACGGTTGCTAAATGAAAAAGGACCTTTAATTAACTAAATAATAATATTAAAGATGTGTGTGTGTGTGTGTGTAATTATAAATCTGAATGTAGTTTCAATTAATTCAATATTTTAGTTTAAACATAAGTTTCATATTTTTTTAACAAGTTGAATACAATATGTGTGTGTGTTTATATGTATCTGTGTGTGTGTGTTTGTGTGTCTACATCAGCCAATTGTATTTTAGCAATCAATAGGAATTTTAAAAATTAAAATTATACATTAAGTTTAAAATAAGTTTTTAAAATATTTCATGTTTTAAGATTAGTTAAAACAAAATTATTTAGTTAATCTTAAAATAAATTGTTTATTATTTTAAAAAATCATTATAAGCACGTTAAAACCTATTTATAGCTACAACCACTACAATAAAATAACACTATTACAACTAGTTATTTACAACATTCGCAAACTGACAATTATAATAAAGAATTTTTAACAATTGGTTTTTCCAAACAGTTGTAATAAAGGGTTTTTAACAACCGGCTTTCCATGACAGTTGTAACAAACATATTTTAAACAACTCGTATTCCATAACAGTTGTAATAAATGTATTTTTAACAATTGTTTGGTTTATACAGTTGTAATAGAGATCTACAACAATTGTTTAAAATATTATAATAACTAGAAATTAGTAATTTATATTTAATAAATATTAATTATTAGTTGATAATTAATTACTATTAAATAATTGATAATTGATAATAAATTTTAGTAATTAATATAAAATAATTAATAATTATTATTACTATTTAATAATTAAGAGTATATACATAATAAGTAAATTTTAATAATTAATATTCAATTATAATAAAAAAATAATGATTAATAACTACTAATTAATAATTAATATATAAGAAGTAATATTTGATATTTAATAATTACCATCAAATAATTTATAATCAAGACTAACATTTAAATTTTAAAAATTAATAAGTAATATTTAATAATCAAGAAGTAATATTTATTCTTTAGTTTTTATTATTTAATAATTATATTTAGTATTTAATATTATAAAAATATAAAATTTTGAAATTTTCTAAAATAAATATAAAAATATTTATAAAATTTAAAAAAAAATTGAAATTTTCATAAAATTCAAAGACAATGAAATAATTTTTTCAAATATATTCAAAAAAATTTAAAATATTTAAATTTCAAAAAATTTGAAAATGTAAAAAAAAAATCAAACTTTGTATGATATGAAGTAATTTGTGTTTAATACAAAGTATTATTTTCATATACAGCTTGAGTTTTTTAAACTTGCTTTTATAATATTAATGTTTATATCTGCACGAAACCAAATTTTTTGGCTTCAAACCAAAACTTTTAGCTCCAACCAACTCCTTAAATTATTTTAGTATTTTTCTATCCCTTACCAATTTTCTCACTTCCCTCCTTCCTCAATATCCTGTATTGCTTTCTTCATCTCTCCATATTTTTAGATCTAACAGTAACCATCAAATTCCAATAACACCATCGTTCCCCTTACCTCCATTAATTAGAGACTACTGCCACTAGCTGGAACCTTGACAAAGTCGTCGTTCTTACCGAGATGAGTCTCGCCTTTATTTGGAAGGTTGCTACTGATGAAAGGACGTCAAAAATTAGGACAGATATGGTAGTAGGTTGTTTGATGCAGGTTCACAGATGTTACACGAAGAGAACTGGATGGCATAAGATATTGGTTGCGAACTGATGGGTAGTTCAGAATTGGGTTCTGGTTTGTTTGGGATAGCGGCATTTCAAATTGGTGTAGGTACAAGTCTAGAGGATCTTAGTGGATGCAATCTTGGTTGCGTGTCTTGGTTGCTGTGGTTTCGGTTGTAGATTAGATGATCATCAGAGTATGTTGCAATTTGTGGAACTTGGTCGATTTTATTTTTGCCAGTTGACAAGTTTATATACCTCGATGGTATAAGGACCTCCTCAATATAATATTCTTAGTTACAAGCTTATGCAAAGTTTTCCATCACTTGTGCAACATGTTTCATCACCTATGCATAGTTTTTCATTGTTCTAATAGGTGAGTACAATGAACTTCATGAGCTAAAGTACTAGTTAATTGACTAATTTAAATATCTTGTTTTCTTGAAGATTTCTAGGAAGTGTGTTACACATTACATTTGATATTATATAAAATTGAGCCATACAATAAACATAATGTTGGGATATTTATATACTATATTTTATTTGTGTTGGGGTTTATCCTTGCAAGCTGATATTACCTAACAACACTGATGCGGAAACAAATTGGATCAAATATAGAAATGGTGAAACAAACAAATTAAATTATCGGGGTTTATTCATAACAAAGATGACAATACCAAATTAATAATAAATGAAAGGAAGCACACAAGATTTTTTAAAGTGGTTCCACTATCACTGTGATAGTGTACGTTTATTAAGGGGAGAATTTTTTTATTAATACATAGAAAGAAGTTTACAGAGGGATACAATTATTTCCATTACATAGACTCATTTAAATATAGGCTTTGGAACTTGGGATTAAGCTTATCCCCCGATGTGGGACTAAACAAAACATCAAAACCCAATATTGTATCACTTTTCTTTCAACACTCCACTTTGATACAATATATATCTTTAAACAAAGCCATCCAACTCCATCTATACCTTCATACCCTAAGTAGTCTCGAGCACAATGGATACTTTCCCAATGAGCTTCGGTAATAACATTACCCATTACAGTTTTCGACGAACTCCGACAATGCCACCACCCACCAACAAATTGTTTAATCATATCCTTTCTGTATAGATCCTATCAATCTTCTCAATGAAAACAAACGTCTGCATCTACCAATTCTCTCTCCCTCCTGCCACCATGTGCCACCTAGCACCTTGATAAGCGGATCAAGTTTGAGCAATGCTCGAACTTTCCAATAGGCAAGGACTTGATGAACATATCTATTGTATTCTTCTCTGTGTGAACCTTCTGAAGACGAATTAGCTTCTCTTCACCCATTGAGACAAGAAACGGTTCTCTCATCTCTACGTGCTTCGTCTTTGAGCTGAAAGCCAAATTTTTAGTTTTAGTTAAGTGAATTGCACTTTGACTGTCACAATCACCTCTACTCCATCATACACGTAGCCCAAATCACACATCAATCGCCTTAAATACAGTGCCTCCTTAGCTGCTTCAACATCAGCTATAAGCTCTACTTCTATAGTAGACAAAGCAAAAATAGTCTACAACCTCGTTTCCAACTAGTAGCTGTCCCTCCAAGAGTGAACACATACATGAGGTTGACTTCCTTTGATCTCTATCGCCTACGTAGTCAGAATTACAAAATCCTACCATGGTGAAATCCATATCTATGTTGCCAAAAACAAGCCCATGGTCTAGATTTCCTCTAAGATATCTAAAAATATACGTTACTACCTCCCAATGCGTCTTTCTTGAGTTTTCCATATATCAACTAACTAATCCAATAGCCTATGTAATGTCAGGCCTAGTGCAAACCATAGCATACATCAAACTACCAACTTCACTCACATTGGGCACCTTCTCCATGTAAGCTTTGTCCTTCTCAAAGATCGGAGAGCCTTTATTAAAAAGTTGTATGTGCAAAGGCATGGGTGTACTAATTGCCTTTGCTTCTTCCATGCTAAACCGGGCAAGCACCTTCCTAAAATACTCCTTTTGAGTGAGCCACAAATGTCCTAGCTTTCTATCTCTTTGGATTTCCATACCAAAAATCTTCCTTGCTTCCCCAAGGTCTTTCATCTCAAATTTCGCCTTTAGCTTCATCTTCAAACTATCCATTTCAGTTTTATCCTTTGAAGCAATCAACATGTCATCCACGTACAAGAGTTAATACACCCAACTACCGCTCTCTAAATACCATTGTCTACGCGACTACTTAAGTCCATAAAGTGGCTTCTTCAACTTTCAAACACATTTCTCTTTCCCACTTACAAAAAATCCTTCTGGTTGCTTTGTAAATGGTCTCCTCCAAGTCATCATGTAAGAAAGCGGTCTTTATATCAAGTCGGTCCAACTCCAAGCCATGAGTAGCAACAATAGCAAGCAAAATGCGGATGGAGGTATGCCTCACTATGGGAGAGAATATCTCATTATATTCCATTTTCTTCCTCTGTGAAAACACTTTAGCAACTAATCTAGCCTTACATCTTCCATCATCCTTTACCTTGAATACCCACTTGTAGCTTATGGCTCGGTTTCATTGAGAAGGCAGTACCAAATCCCAAGTCTTGTTCTTTCTCAACGACTCTAACTCCTCTTCCATAAAGCACACCCATTTCGAGCTATCACTCTACTTCACAGCTTTTTTAAGGTCAAATGGCTCATTATGAACTACATGTAGGGCACAATTAAATGGATCACCAAGACTAAGGTTCACTACTGCTAATCACCATAACTCTCAGGCAGCCTGATAGTCCTACGGCTGGCCCGAATAGGTACAACTTCGCCTAAACTCCTTTTAGCTTTATCTTAAACTGAACTTTCTTTAGTCTCATGCACATCAGCCACACTACTAGAAGGAACCTGTGGACTACTCTGTGATGTCTCATCAGCTGCATCTACATCTCTTACAACAACAACTCTACTACAAGGCTAAAATATGGGAATCTCTTCCAACTCCTTAGGCCTATCAAACTCATTTGATGTAGTATACAACTCTCCTTAAGATTGAACATTGCAGACTCATCAAAAGTAACATTTTTGGAATTAACAATCTTTCTATCAATAGGGTTTATACCCTTTGATACCATATGTGTATTCCATAAATATGCCCTTGTACGCTCTAGTCTTCAACTCATCATCACTTGTATGCTGAACATACACAAGACAACCAAAAATACGAAAGTAACCAGGATACACTGCTTTACTCCTCCAATTCTCCTTCGAAATTTTCCCATCTATGGCTAAGCACATAATTTAATTTATAATATACGTTGCAATCAATAAAGCTTCAGCCCAAAAGCCTCGAGACAATCCCACCTTCAATATCAAGCAACGTTCCTTCTTATGTAGAATCTAATTCATCCTCCCAGCAACCACATTGGATTGTGGATCTCATGGTGTAGTGAAATGTCTCTGAATACCATGTTGCTTACAATAATTAAGGACCTTAGAAAAAAATTCATCACCATTATCAGATCTATGCACCTTCAACTTACAATCAGATTGATTCTCAACTAGCGCTTTCTAAGCTTTAAACTTCTCAAATCTTTCTAATTTGTCCAAAATCACATACACCCAAACTTTTTGAGAAAAGTCATTAATAAAAGAAATAAAATACTTTGCTCCCATAATGGAAGCGGTAGCAACTGGTCTCCAAAAATCTGCATGCACATAATCAAGCACTCTCTCATATCTATGAAGTTCAACTCCAAAAGATACCTTTGTCTGCTTTCCAAGTACACACTCCTGGCAAAATTCCAACTCGTCGAAGCTTTGTCCTTTGATCATCTTTCGATTGCGAAGCTAATCTAAACCCTTCTTCGAAATACCCAATCTTAGATGCCAAAGTCTAGTGGCATCCAAAACATGAGAACTATCCACTCCAACACAAGACTCTCCAAGAATCGTAGTTTCCTTCAACAGATACAGATTTCAGAACACATCTTCCTTCATCAAAAGAAGTACATCTCTAAAAACCTTTAAACCATCCTTCTCCATAGTCACCTTGCATCCCATAGATGTCAACTTCCCTAAAGAAATCAATGATTTTTAAAGACCCAGAACATAGTGGACACCAGTGCGTATCACTCCATTAAACATCCTAATCCGAACTATACCCTCTTCCATGGCTCTACAACTAGCATCATTTCCTAAAAGGATTGTAATTTCCTCTTTCCCAACAAAAGAGTTAAAATAATCCTTGTTTGGCGTCATATGGGACGACGCCTCTGAATCAAGCACCCAATGATCTGATACATCAAATACCGTTGCAGTCAACACATCATCGGATATAGTCTTCTCCACCGCAATCGATAAAAATCCATCCTCATCCTTCTTCCTCAAACCCGGACAGTCTCTCTTCCATTGGCCTGGTTTTCTTACAATAGTGGTACTTTCCATCTCTGGACTTTCCTCTCCAACCATTTCCAAGTGTCCTAGACTTGGAACGCCACTCAGGATTCCAAATCTTCTCCTCTTCTTTTACTCTCTCAACAAATAGGCCCTGAGTGCTACTCCCTTCTCTTCCTTCACTCATCTCCTTCATCTGATCCCTCAAGTATTCAGATAGAAGACACGACTTTACATCATCTACAGTCGAAGTGTCTCTCCTATAAATCAGCCTGTTAGTGAAACCTATGAAACGTTCCGGAAGGGAACACAAAATAACAATCGCCTTTTGTTCTTCATCCACCTTCAAGTCCACAATTGTAACGAACCAGAATTTTGGTCGTTTAGTTTTGAACATTTAATTTATTTTAAATGTTGAATTTGAATTATTAATTTGATTTTGAATATGGAAGGATTTCTGAAATGGTTTAAAATTCCAAATATAGCGATTTATTTGATTTGGTAAAATAGAAAATTGATATTTGAAAATTGGGTAAATATATGAACCTGGTGTGATTGTGGATGGAAATGATTTCTAAAATTGGTTTAAGTTCTATTTGGATTATAATATTGGACTTTTGAATGAAATTAAAAAGTCGATAAGTTAAAAATTAGAAATTTATATATTAATTTAATAGCGGAATTTAATATATAGAAATAGTGTAAATAATTGAATTTTGATTTAATATAAATCGGAATGATTTCTTATATGAATATAAATTATATTTGAATTATAATTGAGTTGGTATGTTTTTGAAATTGAAAATTTAAACGATTTCGACGATTTTGAAAATCGCTCGATATAATCAACGAGTTAAAAATAGCCTTCCAGGGCACAGTCTTAGAATTCGACGAAACCAATTCCATCGGATTCGTAATGGTATATTATTATGGGATTTCAAATTTCGTTGCGTTTGGAGTTACCTTTTGGTCGTACGAGATAGAAACGCGTTGAATTTTATATCGAAAATTTAATATTTTTATTCGATTCAAAAAGCTATCTTCCAGATACGATCGAATTAGGCTCTGAAACACCTTCCATTGTGTTCGGAATATGGGTAAAACATTATAAACACTAGGTGTCACGTTTTGTTTGGAGTTCGTTTGAAAAAGCACGTTAAAATTGGAAATAATATTAAAATAATATAAATGAACGTGTAAATATATACGTTACCAGTGAAACCCCAATAACAAAATTCACGGCCGCCACAGTTGAAACCAATGGCCGAAATACTCTCTTGTTCTCCTCGATTTATCTCCTTATCCATCAACCAATTGAAGAAATCATCAACTAGGAAATTATAGAGTACGTCCTCCTCTACGCATTCAACGGTCGAGATGGAGTTTGGCGAGGTGGATGGAAGGGAAATCGATCCCGTTCGTGCTTGGTTCGTGCATGTTTTTTGACGCCTGAGAGTCACAGAGTGTCGCGAGGTTGCTGTCGTAGGTGGAGCTCGCGAAGGGCGTTCGTGCGGTGGTGGTTAATCGGGGTACGGCGGTGTGTGGTGGTCGTGATAATTGGATGGACGAGGCGGCTATAAGTTTCATTTAACCCTAGAAACAATCGTGTTAGAGTAGAGAGAACGAACGGCCTTGATTTCTGATGCGAGAATGTACGGCCACGATTTCATTTGATAAAAAAAGTGTAATTTATTTATATAATTTATATTTAAAACTTATAAAATGCATATCTAATCCATACAAGGTCGGAATCGGACGAAAAAAGCGGCACTAGAATCGCAGCGACGAGCACTACTCAGTGGAATAGGTTTGGAGATGTTTAGAGCTAGCAAAAATTTTAGGTTAAATCAAACGTGTTCGATTTAATTTAAAATTGGAATGTTTGGTAACGTAAAAATCAAGGTGAGTTAATCTCAATCAATTTTGGGCTGCTGGCTTTAATTTTAAATAGTTAAAATAAATAAATGACTGATTGGTTGAATTGATGCATTTTTATCAATTGGATGTGATATTATATATGGTAGTATATATAAATTGGAGTTATTGATATTCCCGCATATATATAGCGGATGAGACCCTATGCGTCCCGCATAATAGTGGATGACCCTACATACCACGATATTCCACCTCGAAGAGGAATTGGTATTTCTATTGGTATTTTTATGTTGTGCTAACATTTGTGGATGCAAGATAACAGGTTGGAGGGATCCAACTGGATACCTCAAAAATGTTAAATTTAATTTCATATATAGTGATATATGTTTTGTTGAATAATCTGTGGAAGGTTATTGTGTGTTTTAAATTGATTGAATGGTATGACATTTTAGCTAGATTTTGGTATTTCTTAAATGCCAATAAATATGGTTTTTGAATTGGTGAAAAATTGTAAAATAGTGATTTTGAAGTAAAAAATTATATATAGAATTTTGGATAAATCAATTAGGTAAAATAAAGGTTTTGGAATTTGTACTTAACAAATTTGGGTTATCGTAAACCGGGATTTTTTGGAATAAAAGTATATAAAAGGATTTTTAAATAATTAATCCTTAAATGGTACTTGTTTAAATATAAAAGGTTTTAAAATCGAGATTTTAAATAATTTGGAAGAATAGAAGTGAATTTGGAAATAGGTGTAAAATTGATTATACTGGAACTCAAGTAGGATTTCCAAATTTACGGGATGAAATTGGAAATTGAGAAATTGGGCTTGTTTTAAAAAGAGGATTTTTAATTATTAATTTGGTAAATTTAAAAGTGTTAAAATATTCTAGAAATTAGTTATTAAATTATTTTAAATTGTTTAAAACATAATTAATTATTAATAGTTACTTTATAATGATTTATAAAGATTTATTATTGTTTAAGAAATGGTCAGCATTTTGTTTTAAAAGATAAATTATTAAATATTAATATGGCTTTGTATAATAACTTTTATTTTATGTATATTTGCCTAGATTAAACTTGAAATTTATTTTAGAACTTATAAGCATTATTTTGAGATAATTTTTAAATAAAGTTTCGAAAAGTAATGGTAAAACTCGCATGGCATAATCGGAGGCAGTGAGTGCCTATAGTTAAGTCTTGGATTTCTCTAGGAGAGAGACGTAACCATTGAGATGTGATCCATGGTTTGATACCGCAATGGTACTTTCCACATTATTTTAAAAGGGTTTTCAAATATTTTTGAAAAGGATGATTTGCGAATATATTAAATTCGTTAAGACAAGTATATACTTTTGGATAAAGGGATTTAATTTATTTAAAAATTTAAATTAAATAAGACTTGGTGTTTTTCAGTGAAGTGAAGTATTTGGTTGAATTGATTGCTTATTTGATAGTTAAATAACCGACTATAAAATCTGGACTTAAATATAACTTTGGAAATATCTAGAAGAAGCACGGGATTATATGGTACAGTTACCGTTCGAGGTGCTATACTGTACGTGTAAACTCGTTTCGTTCTTCTACGACGTTTATAAGGAAATCCGTCAACTAATGGTTAGGTGGTGATCTCCGATCTTATCTTTGTTTGTTTATTTCCTAAAGAACCGAGGTTGAGTTAACCGGAAATATCGAATGTTGTTCCGAAGAGACCGGGATCGGATAAGTTATTCGAAAACCACTTCGATCCAACGAGTACGCTTTCGAAATTAAGACAAGAGCATGGATTCGAAGATGGAGCAGTGAAGTGCAAGGGATAATCACTACTAATCCTGAGGGTGATCCCAAATGGATGTAGTAGGAATAGTGCCTTCGGTTCCGTTTGGAACCGGAACAGACTTGTATGGATGAATGCTATCAGAACATTGTCATTGGAGGACAATGAGCATTCTAAGTGAAATTCCTTTAAAAGGTAATCGTAGCCTCTAGCCTCATCAACTGGGAATGACAGAACAGCAGGAGAGATGCAGCAAGGCTAAGTGGGTAGCACCCAAGTAGGGTATGTTTATCACCTTTCTAGATACACTCGGATATTATTACTATGATTTATGGATGGATCTCAGGAAGGGTGGGAACACCCGGGGTGATAGCATACTCGGTCTATCCAAGTCAGGGATAGTCCGGTCTTGTGTAACGGGGGATCCTGGCGTGGTCCTCGGTACAGTGTTTCTAGACATATACTGTGATAGGCGATACCCCAGTGCCTAGTCATTCAGTTGGAACTCATTCTCCAATAGGCGACGTACGGTTTTGATTGTGCCCAACTATGCTAAAACGTGAGATGCAATCATTTTAGCTATTTGAATAAGTATTTGTACTTAGACACTATCATAATATCAGATGATTTTGATATGAAACGGTTTGGTTATCATAAGGTAAAAACCCGTCGTGTTTATGTGTGGCGTGGTCTTATGAGATACCTTTGATTTTGAAAGGATTTTTGAATACTTTAATAATCCAAATTGAGTGTGTTTTCTCACGCTGGTTTTCCAAACTGACTCGGGTGTTATTTTATTATAATGCTCGGGTCAGACCGGGTATTATAGGTTCAGGTTAGGATGCTATGGAGCTCAGGAGGCAAGCTGGAGACCGAGACGTATTTTCATACTTGTTTTATTCCGCTGCAGTGTTTGTTTGAAATTACTAGCAAATTGTGAGGGCATGTTGTTATAACTATCCAGGCTGGTAATTATTGATTTGTGTACTCTGATGTAAAATATGTATATTACGGATTTGATTTATGTAAAGAGCTATTGATATTATATATTATTCAGTCCGTTGTGAGATTCTGTTTTGTTTAGTTTTTTCTTCTTTTACCTACTTTCTTTTTCCTCAACAATCTTTCTTTCCAACACTCGATCGTTCGGCATGTTATACGGTGAGCGCATTTATGTCGATTTTCGAGGGTCGTGAAGGGCGAGTCGTCACATGTGGTATCAGAGCTTAGGTTGGCGATATACCTAGGCTTTGGTGGGGGATTACTCATTAGAGATAGAGTCAGAAGTACTCTAGAATGAGTTTGAGTGTATTAATAGCTATGAGCGCATAATTCTTAGTGAATATAAAATATTTTTATATTGTGTCGACTTATCGGTTGAGTGTTTATGAATTCTAGTCGGTATAGGAAGTACAACCGTATCGATAGGGGTTTCTAAACTCTTAAACAAGATAAACCGACATAGTATTGTTTTAAAGTGGGTAAATGAAATAATTTTACCCAAAATTATATTTTGATATAAAAGAAATAATTTTCTGAAATTATTATACTATATATGTTTGGAATGTTTGGTTGTTAATATTATAATCAGAATATATAAATTGAAAAGGTTTTATATATATAACCAAAGAGAAATTGTATAAGAATGATTTATACAAAAAGAGTATAACTAAAAGTGGATTTAAACCAGGATTTTAAATCCCGGAAATTTTGGAAAATGTTTTAAATTGGGTTTGAACTAAATGTTTGGAAATTTTTAAATCTTGGAAATTTTGGAAATGTTTTCCAAAGTTTTTGAAAGGAATAATGGATTATAGTTTTTTTACATTTTTGAATATAAATTGTTTTAAAAAAGGATTTTGGAAGTAAGAAAGCACTGAACTCACTTCAGTCGCTGGAAAATAATCCTGGTGATGATGGCCACATCATTAGTATTCATTTTCGAGTTTCTAAGTGATGGATTGCTACCATAGTGATTGGTTGTGATTATTTGTTTGGACTTGTTTGATAAACAAGTTTTGTTTTAGGAATTCCAAAGGAAAATTGTTCTGGGGCAAAACCAAGTTGTTTTAAAAAAAATCTGGAAGCATGGTTGATATACCAAAGTGATATATGTATATTTATGATTTCAAAATGTTTTGAAATAAAACCGGTTAATTGAATTCTAGGATTTCCATTTAAATGATTTGTAAAGTCGGAGAAAATTGGTTATTAAACCTATAAATTGGAGTTGATATAGATAAGAAAGGAAAATGAAAATTTTAATCCTAGGATTAAAATTTAACTTGAGTAAATTAAAGTGGACAAGATAGGTTGGAATTTAACTTAAGATATGTTAAATAAAGTGAATTGGAGTTGAATTGAATGGAATGTTAAGCTAGAAATGTAAAATGATTTTATAACTATAAGTTATAATTATTGAATGAAATGGATATACTTAAGCTATCAAGTGATGTATATAATCCACAGTTATGATTATTAGATTTAAATGGACTTAAGTAAGTAATGGGATATATTAAGTAAATAAGCACTTGAACTTATGAATAGAGAAATGAAAAATGGTTTGATATTATGGTAAAAGAATGGAAAATTCAAAATTTGAATTTTTAAATGGAGGGTGAATTGAAATGGAGTAAATTGTATATAATGTGAATGGTGAAGTGATTATATAACTATATGTTATAAATATTGAATGTGAGTAAACTTAAGTGGGAAAATTCAGGGAATTGTGAATAAATAGGTTGTATAACTTATTAAACTGGGAAAGTGAAAAAGTATAACCAAGTTAAAAGGTTAAGTAATTGATAACAAGAATGAATTAAATGTAAGAGTAAATGAATTGAATATGATTTTGGGAATAGGGGTTGGAAAAGATAGGGTATGAACTTAAGTTTTAAAAGCTGGATATAACTTAAGCATCGATGTGGAATGTTTATAATAAACCTTAGAGATAATTTTGTGAAATGGTTTGTAATAAATTAGCTTAAAATGAAATGTCGTTCACTATAAAAGGAAGTGAATAACACTATGTGAATTTAATGAAAGTGAATGAAAAAGATGTAAAATAAGTTGGAAGTAAATTAATAGAAATGCAAGTGCATGAACCATGTTATGATAAATTGTTCGAGAATTTGTTTATATGAAATGATTCCCCAATGATATAGTATAAATTGGATATACTAAGTAAATTAAAGCAAATAAATTGAATGAGATTCAATTTAAAATGAATTGGAACAGGGTTGCAATGGAAACTTAACTTAAGTGACTATTTATGAAATGATTCATAAATAAAATTAACATGGATTGGAATGTGTTAATGTAAAATAAAGCAAACAAAGTTGGTGGATAGGATGAATGGGAATGAATGGAAAATAGAAAAATTGATTTAGAGTCAATTTGAAAAGGAATAAAAATTGAAGTTAGTAAAATGGATTTGCATATAATGGAAGTGAGTAGAAATGGAATGCAAATAAATTGATTGTGAATCAATTTGAAATTGAATAGAGTGAATTTATGCAAGTAAAGCACATATAAATCATATTGGAGTGGATATGAGTTTGGTTGTTGTAAATATGAATTGAATGTAATAAATTTGGTTGTAAATCATTTCGAATTGAATAAAATGACATATGGATTCATGGAAGAAAATTAAAATTAGTGTTGGAACCTTAAAATTGTTTGTAATACATGATTGGCATGTTTGGGTTATGAAGTTTATATCTCTAGCTAGTCAAGTAAATGAAATGTTATTAAAATTTCATGATTTTGAAAACTTATGTGCTTGTTTGAGTAAGTACAGGTACAAGAGGCCGTTGGGATAGAGTTTGGGTTGCGTAAATGCATATAAAATAAGCTGCTCGCTTAAAAACGCTAATATGAGGTACGCCTACGCAATAAAATAAAGAAATGATGATATATTGATATGTATTTTGTTTTCCAATTGTGTGGGTTGATGTATATATTTTTATCATATTTGTGATATTGTAAAAGGCTCTCCAGGAGACGTTGTCAAAAAATTTCGGAAATTTAGGGTGTTAGAAAAATTTAGAAAAATTTTGAAATTTTTTTTGTTAACTAGAAAATTTGATTTTTGAATTGTATTAGAAATCAAGGTTTTTGAGTTAGGAATGGAAACAAATTGTTTTGGGTAAAACTAAAAGGGGTAGGGAAGTGAATACAGGATTGTAACAAAGTGGGTTTTAGAAAAGTAAATGAGTTTAGGAGCATTTTTCCTACCTTAGCAATTTCGAGGACAAAATTTTTATAAGGGGAGATGAATGTAACGAACTGGAATTTTGGTCGTTTAGTTTTGAACATTTAATTTATTTTAAATTTTGAATTTGAATTATTAATTTGATTTTGAATATGGAAGGATTTCTGAAATGGTTTAAAATTCCAAATATAGCGATTTATTTGATTTGGTAAAATAGAAAATTGATATTTGAAAATTGGGTAAATATGTGAATCAGGTATGATTGTGGATGGAAATGATTTCTAAAATTGGTTTAAGTTCTATTTGGATTTGGATTATAATATTGGACTTTTGAATGAAATTAAAAAGTCGATAAGTTAATAATTGGAAATTTATATATTAATTTAATAGCGGAATTTAATATATAGAAATAGTGTAAATAATTGAATTTTGATTTAATATAAATTGGAATGATTTCTTATATGAATATAAATTCTATTTGAATTATAATTGAGTTGGTAAGTTTTTGAAATTGAAATTTTAAACGATTTCGACGATTTTAAAAATCGCTCGATATAATCGACGAGTTAAAAATAGCCTTCCGGGGCACAGTCTCAGAATTCGATGAAAGTTGTTCCATCGGATCCGAAATAGTATATTATTATCGGATTTCAAATTTCATAGCGTTTGGAGTTATCGTTTGGTCGTACGAGATAGAAACGCGTTGAATTTTATATCGAAAATTTAATATTTTAATTCGATTCAAAAAGCTATCTTCCACATACGATCGAATTAGGCCTCGAAACACGTTCCATTGTGTTCGAAATATGGGTAAAACATTATAAACGCCAGGCGACACGTTTCGTTTGGAGTTCGTTTAAAAAAGCACGTTAGAATTGGAAATAATATTAAAATAATATAAATGTACGCGTATATATATACGTTAACAGTGAAACCCTAATAACAAAATTCACGGCCACCACAGTTGAAACTAATGGCCGAAATACTCCCTTGTTCTCCTCGATTTATCTCCTCATCCATCAAACAATTCAAGAAATCATCAACTTGGAAATTGTAGAGCACATCCTCCTCTACGCATTCAAAGGTCGAGATGGGGTTTGGCGAGGCTGATGGAAGTGAAATTGAGCCCGTTCATGCTCAGTTCGTGCATGTTTTTCGGCGCCTGAGATTCACCGAGTGTCGCGAGGTTGCTGTCGTTGGTGGAGCTTGCGAAGGGCGTTCGTGCGGTGGTGGTTGATCTGGGTACGACGGTGTCTGGTGGTCGCGATAATTGGATGGACGAGGCGGCTATGGGTTTCGTTTAACCCTGGAAACAATCGCGTTAGAGAAGAGAGAATGAGCGCCCTTGATTTCTGATTCGAGAATGTACGGCCACGATTTCATTTGATAAAAAAAAGTGTAATTTATTTATATAATTTATATTGAAAACTTATAAAAATGCATATCTCAACCATACGAGGTCGAAATCGGATAAAACAAGTGGCACCGGAATTGCGGCGACGAGCACTACATAGTGGAACAGGTTTGGAGATGTTTGGAGCTAGCGAAAATTTTAGGTTAAATCGAACGTGTTTGATTTAATTTAAAATTGGAACGTTTGGTAACGTAAAAATCAAGGTGAGTTAAGCTCATTCAATTTTTGGCTGCTGGCTTTAATTTTAAATAGTTAAAATAAATAAATGATTGATTGATTGAATTGATGCATTTTTAACAGTTGGATGTGGTATTATATATTGTAGTATATATATATTGGAGTGATTGATATTCCCGCGTATATATAGCGGATGAGACCTTATACACCCCGCATAATAGTGGATGACCCTACATACCGCGATATTCCGCCTCGAAGCAGAATTGGTATTTTTATGTTGTGCTAACATCTATGGATGCAGAGAAACAGGTTGGAAGGATCTAACTGGATTCATCAAAAATGTTAAATTTAATTTCATATATAGTGATATATGTTTTGTTGAATAATCTGTGGCAGGTTATTATGTGTTTTAAATTGATTGAATGGTATGACAGTTTTAGGTGGATTTTGGTATTTTTTTTAAATGCCAATAAAATATGGTTTTTGAATTGTGAAGAATTGTAAAATAGGGATTTTGAAGTAAAAAGTTATATATAGAATTTTGATAAATCAATTGGGTAAAATAACGTTTTGGAATTTGTAGTTAACAAATTTGGGTTATCGTAAACAAGGATTTTTTGGAATAAAAGTATATAAAAGGATTTTTAAATAATAAATCCTTAAATGTTACTTGTTTAAATATAAAAGGTTTTAAAATCAAGATTTTAAATAATTTGGAAGAATAGAAGTGAATTTGGAAATAGGTGTAAAATTGATTATACTGGAACTCAAGTAGGATTTCCAAATTTACGGGATGAAATTGGAAATCGAGAAATTGGGCTTGTTTTATAAAGAAGATTTTTAGTTATTAATTTGGTAAATTTAAAAGTGTTAAAATATTCTAGAAATTATTTATTAAATTATTTTATATTGTTTAAAACATATTAATTATTAATAGTTACTTCATAATGTTTTTTAAAGATTTATTATTGTTAAAGAAATGGTCAGCATTTTTGTTTTAAAAGATAAATTATTAAATATTAATATGGCTTTGTATAATAACTTTTATTTAATTATATTTTCCTAAAACTTGAATTTTATTTTAGAACTTACAAGCATTATTTTGAGATAATTTTTAAATAAAGTTTCGGAAAGTAATGGTAAAACTCGCATGGCGTAATCGAAGGCAGTGAGTGCCTACAGTTAAGTCTTGGATTTCTCTGGGAAAGACATAACCATTGAGCTGTGATCCATGGTTTGATACTGCGGTGGTACTTTCCACATTATTTTAAAAGGGTTTTCAAATATTTTTGAAAAGGATGATTTGTGAATATATTAAATTCTTTAAGACAAGTATATACTTTTGGATAAAGAGATTTAATTTATTTAAAAATTTAAATTAAATAAGACTTGGTGTTTTTCAGTGAAGTGAAGTATTTGGTTGAATTGATTGCTTATTTGATAGTTAAATAACCGACTATCAAATCTGGACTTAAATATAACTTTGGAAATATCTAGAAGAAGCACGGGATTATATGGTACAGTTACCGTTCGAGGTGCTATACTGTACGTGTAAAATCGTTTCATTCTTCTACGACGTTTATAAGGAAATCCATCCACTAACGGTTAGGAGGTGATCACTGGTCTTATCTTTGTCTGTTTATTTCCTAAAGAACCGGGGTTTAGTTAACCGGAAATATCGAACGTTGTTTTGAAGAGACCGGGATCAGATATGTTATTCGAAAACCACTTCGATCCAACGAGTACGCTTTTGAAATGAAGACAAGAGCATGGATTCGAAGATGGAGCAGTGAAGTGCAAGGGCTAATCGGTACTTATCCTGAGGGTGATTCCAAATGGATGTAGTAGGAATAGTGCCTTCGGTTCCGTTCGGACCCGGAACAGACTTGTATGGATGAATGCTATCAGAACATTGTCATTGGAGGACAATGAGCATTCTAAGTGAAATTCCTTTAAAAGGTAATCGTAGCCTCTAGCCTCATCAACTGGGAATGACTGAACAGCAGGAGAGATGCAGCAAGGCTAAGTGGGTAGCACCCAAGTAGGGTATGTTTATCACCTTTCTAGATACACTCGGATATTATTACTACGATTTATGGATTGAGCTCAGGAAGGGTGGGAACACCCAGGTTGGTAGCATACTCGGTATATCCTGGTCAGGGATAGTCCGGTCCTGCGTAGCAGGGGATCCTAGCGTGGTCCTCGGTATAGTGTTTCTAGACATGTACTGTGACAGGCGATACCCCAGTGCCTAATCATTCAGTTGGAACCCATTCTCCAATAAGTGACGTATGGTTTTGATTGTTCCCAACTATGTTGAA
Source organism: Allium fistulosum (assembly GCA_030737815.1). Lineage (NCBI taxonomy): Eukaryota > Viridiplantae > Streptophyta > Magnoliopsida > Asparagales > Amaryllidaceae > Allium > Allium fistulosum. Next base: position 1,495,156,961 of record CM060901.1, read on the forward strand.
ACATGAGATGCAAGCATTTCAGCTATTTGAATAAGTATTTGTACTTAGACATTATTATAATATCAAATGATTTTGATATGAAATGGTTTGGTTATCGTAAGGTAAAAACCCATCGTGTTTATGTGTGGCATGGTCTTACGAGATACCTTTGATTTTCAAAGGATTTTTGAAAACTTTAATAATCCAAATTGAGTGTATTTTCTCACGTTGGTTTTCCAGACTGACTCGTGTGTTATTTTATTATAATGCTCGGGTCAGACCGAGTATTATAGGTTCAGGTTAGGATGCTATGGAGCTCAGGAGACAAGCTAGAGACCGAGACGTATTCTCGTACTTGTTTTATTCCGCTGCACTATTTTTTGAAATTACCAGCAAAATTGTGAGGGTAGGTTGTTATAACTATCCAGGCTGGTAATTATTGATTTATGTACTCTGATGTGAAATATGTATATATGGATTTGATTTGTGTAAAGAGCTATTGATATTTTATATTATTCAGTCCGCTGTGAGATTATGTTTTATTTAGTTTCTTCTTCTTCTACCTACTTTCTTTTTCCTTAACAATCTATCTTTTCGGCACTCGATCGTTTAGCATGTTATACGGTGAGCATATTTATGTCGATTTTCGAGAGTCGTGAAGGGCAGTTCGTCACAACAATCTTCATCTTCATTACAAGATCATCGAAGAAACTAAGATGCGCCTTCATTGAAGCACCCTCTCTCATCTTCATGGTGAAAAACCTCTTCAGCAAAATCAAACGATTAATGAATGATTTCTTAGATAGAGATTCTCCAGCTAGGCCCAATTTCCTTTAGGAGTGGTTTTCATGCTAATTTCTGAGATATCATTTTCTCCCATTGCTAGTAGTAGAGCAGTAAACTCCCATTCTTCCATCTTCTTCTTTTCCACGGCAGAAATTTCAACTGGTAACTCCTCATCATCAAAAACTACCCAATGAACTATATTCCTTTTTAGTATAACATTCATCCTCCATTTCCACTTTTGGAAGTCTTTATTCTCACTCCACCTTTCATTTACCAACTGAGATCCAAATGCAATATAAGAACCTCTGACATAAGGTCTTATTACAATAGGGATAGCACCGTCTTCTGTCATACTTCCTTACATCTTCTATAAACTAACCTAGATGCTTTGGTACCTAATTGTTGGGGTTTATCCTTCCAAGTTGATATTAGCCAACAACACTGATGCGAAAACAAATAGAATCAAATATAGAATTGGTGAAACAAACAAACAAAATTATTAGGGTTTATTCACAACAAAGATGACATTACCTAATTAATAATAAATGAAAGGAAACACACCATTTTTTTTAAAGTGGTTCCACTATCAATGTGATAGTGTACGTCCACTAAGGGGAGAAGAATTTTTTTTAATACTAGAAAGAAGATTACAAAGAGATACAATTATTTCCATTACATAGACTCATTTAAATATAGGCTTTGGAACTTGAGATTGATATTGTTGATAAGAAAACTTGTCAACACCTCAAAATAGGGTTTGAAGTATGAATGATTCCTTCGAAACCTGCTTCCGAATCAATGAGGGAAACTGACACTCTTCGATTGAATAAAGATGGTTGAAAACACTTCCGCAGCACCTTTCGACCTAGTCGAAATATTAATTTCTTGGTGAGAACTCCTTCCGAATTATTTGGTTCTTGACCCAGTCGGAACCACCTTTCGAAATAGCCAAGGTGGCTAAAGGTTGGGACTAAACTACTTTGGGAAATTGGTTTGATTGAGTCGGTTTTGACCTTGTCGAAAGGATGAGCTTGTGTTTTATTTGGCACCGGAGCTAGGACTCTCTGAATATAAGTATGCTAGAGGTTTTGATTCTATCGAAGGGTAACCTTTCGACTTGATCGATAACAGGTGATGATAATCGTATGAAATAAGAATCTTATAGTAACTACATAGCCAAAATTATTATAATCTCTCTTTTATTGGACTCAGTTGTGCAAATTGACCGAATCCCTAATTTGATTTAGAAATTAGGGTTTACAGACTCTTTAAGAATACAAGTGAGAAATGAAAGAAATCGGATCCCTTAAACATGACCTTTGGGGTCTTATTTATAGGTGTGGGTCAGCACCTTTCGATCAAGTGCTTTCGAAACGGACGGAAGGTTTGCTTTCCTGCTTTCGTGCGCATCTCTTGAGTCATAGCTTTCGACCTAGTCGAAAGGTCGAAAGGGTTGTATGGCCATCCTTTCGTTCCCACTGAAGACTGAGCTTCCTCATGTATTGTTGTATTCCTTTCGACTTCGTCGGAAGGCTTATTGCTTTATTGCTTCTGACTTCATCGAAAGGCACTGCTTGGCCACTCTCGACTCCGTCGAAAGGGGTATAACTGCGCTCTTCCTTTAGCTGTTTGTATGCTATGTAAGTCAACATGGGTGTTGGCCTTCATAGTTGTCGAAACATGTGCTTTGTTGGTTTCGAATAAGTCGAAACATTATTGAGAGATTAGCTTCCGGGGACTCCATTCGAAAGCTTTCCATCCGTTTGGTGCAGAACCTTATCTCTTCCTTCATAAGTTAGAATGGATTTAACCAATTCGAAAGGCTTATATATGCTTTCGAAAGGGTGGACTTGGCTGTTCATTCTTCTAGTGGAGGTAAATGTAGACTAAACTAATCGCTACGAATGGTTTGGCGTGAAATGCTGAAAGTATGCTTATTCTTTGCATTCGAAAAGTATCTTTCGACCCCATCGAAAGTTCTTTGCTTATCCAAAACTTTGTCGAAACATCCTTTTGACCCTTTAGAAAGGTGCTGCTAGCGCCATCGTCTTCTTGTCGAAAGCTCTATCTAATGTTGAGATAGACCACCCTAATGTCGTATGATCTTCATCGATTCTTTTTCTCCTTCTTTCATTTTATTCTTGATAATTTTTTATGGATAACATTTAGCCCCCTAGTATGAAAGAAGCTTTTTTTCTTTAGGACAAATACTCCAAAGAATTTCTTTCTTTGTTCTCTGTAAAACAGATAATGACTACTATTAGGATCATTACCTTGTTATAAGACCAGGATGGGTAAATTTATAATTCCAGATATCATCTGGCTATTTTTTTGCACAGAGAAATCAAGTAATTATATGAACAAATTCTTTTAAAACTAATAATTGATATATGAAACGATATCACCTGGTATGTTGTTGTTAATTTAAGTAAATAGACCTGTCCCAAAAGGTCATTGTATGCACCTAATCCTCTGTTCTCAGGTTATATTTTCTTCACCCATCGAGGATTAGTTCCTCGCTTTTGGTGGTTTTATCTTGTTCCTTTGCTTTGACTTTACTTTTATCCCTGCACTTCAATGAAAGTCCAACTGGTATTGAGAAAATCTTGTATCGAATTCCAATTCAGAAGTTCAATGGAAAATTCACAAATCATTATAGAAATTCATTAAAGGGATCAAAAATTCATAAACTAGAAGTTCAATAAGAAAGCATTATGAAATTCCCACAAAGAAATCAGGAGTATGAAATCCAAAAATTACCATACAAATCAATTAGGAAATTCAAAATCCTCAAAATCAGAAATTCAGTAGGAAATCATCGTGAAAATTCGATATGGAATCTAAGAATATGACATTCACAAATCATCATGAAAATCGACAAGTGAATTTTGTATTCACGAAATTAGAAGTCCAGTAAGAGATCATCCAAAAATTCAATAAGGAAATCAAAAATATTAAATCCACAAATCATCATAAATCCAATAAGAAAATCTAGAATTCACAAAATTTGAAATCCAATAGGAGATCATCAAAAATTCAATGAGGAAATCGGTAATAAAAAATGCATAAATCATTATAAAATCAATAAGGAAATTTAGAACTCACAAAATCAGAAATTCAATAAGAAATCTACAAAAATCCAATAAGGGAACCAGGAATATGAAATCTATAAATCATCATAAAAATTGACAAGGAAATTTAGAATCCACAAAGGCAGAAATCCGACAAGTGGTCATCATAAAAATCCAAGAATATAAAATTCATAAATTATCCTAACAATCAATAAGGAAATTTAGAGTTCAATAAATCGGAAAATCATCATAAAATGGAACCAAAAATTCATAAATTAAGGAATGTAATCAGAAATTTGTTAGGATCTTATCTGCCAAACATACTACCTAAAAGTTTCTCTTGTACAAAGTCAGAAATTCAATAAGAAATCTATAGATCATCATGGAAATTCAACAAAGAAGTCAAGAAATCAATAATTCACAATAAGAAATCATTACGAAAATCCAATAGGGAAATAAAATATATGAAATACACAAATCTTCCCAAAAGTCAATAAGGAAACTTAGAATTCACGAAACCAGAATTTCTATAAGTAATCACTAAGAAAATCCAATAAGGAAACCAAGAATATGAAGCGAGTAAATCATCATAAAAGTCAATATGGAAATTTTGGATTCACAAAACAAAATATGAAATCTTCATGAAAAGAAATAAGGAACCTAAAAGTTCACGAAATCAATAATTCAGCCAAAATCTTGTCAAGATCTCATTTGATGAATAGACTATTTAAAAATTCATCCAATATAAGCACAAAATCAAAAATCTATCTAGTAATAGTAAATTTAGTAGGTTTAAGCAAAAGATTCCTAGACCTATAAGTTAGTAGTATGATTGTTATATTGGTGCCGAGTAATTCTGTAAAGCCACGTAACCATTCGGAACAGCGGTTCCATATTGTTGTTTGGTTGTTAAGTAGTGCAATAGCCCAAATAACTTATAGTTACATACATATAATATATAGACTCTTCTATCCTAAGGGGTCATCCTATTTCGGAGGATTCAAGAGTGGTTTACTCAATCTATTCTTCAAATGGAGTCACTTTTATTTTTGTAGTAAAAACTTGTTATCTATTCCATCCTCTTAGCTTTTGTATAGATCTCTGTTTTCCATCTCATGCTAAGGATTTCTTTATCCATTTTCTTGTCTTCTGTCTTCTTTCTGGATGCAAGTTTCTTAATTTCTTGATGTGAGAATTACCTTTCAGGTTTTGGACTTACCGAAATTTTCTATCTCATATTTGGTCCTTTCTGATTGTGATTTTGGATTCTTTGTCTATTTCAGACTATGGCATTGGACATCTTCATCCTTTTGCCTTTTTTTGTACCCCTCTCTTGGGTTTCATCTTTGTCTTAGATGGTGGATAAATTTCTTTCTTCAATCCTTTTTTCTTTTAGGTTTTGGATTTTGTTTTGAGTTGTAGATATCTTTATCTTTCTTTGTCTGTTTGATGCCTCCTTTGGGCTTCTTTTGATTCTAAGAGATTTAGTGTATGCTTAGTTGACCTTCCTCCAGAAGGCTACTGATGGGTGCTCATCTTGATCCTCCCCCTAAGAGGTGATATGGACGTTAGGGGTCTCTTGATTTTGTAGGTGCTTATCTTGACCCTTCCCCTAAGAGTTGATATGGATGTTAAGGGTTTTATTCCTTCCCCTAGGAGGTGCTCCGAAGTGAACGTCGGAGGATCATTCTCAAAAATATTTTTTGCCCCAGATTGGACATCGGAGGCTCATTCTCAAAAACTTTTTTATGAAAGTAATATTTACCATTCCTCTATAAGGCAAGAAAAGAGTTTTGAAAACTTTTTCCGAGAAAATAGTTCTCTAGAATATTGTGTAGACCCCTTTTGGTCTTTGAAAAACTTTTGAAATAGGATTTTCTTTGATAAACATTGAAATCATTCTAGAAATTGACTTTCCTTTAAAAAGATTTTGAGTGTTAAAATTTTTGCCATAGTGTCACAAATAGGAGATTGGAAGGTCATGATTCATGAACTAATAATCTTTTAGTTGAAAATAGGATTCTCTAATCTGAGTTTTTGTTAATAAACTTTTGATGGCTTTAAAACTTTCCTTGAAAAAGTATGAATAGGCTTTTCTTCGCCAATGGTTTCAGGAAACTTTAAAATATTAAGATTGTTTTAGTTAGAAATCCTTGTGTGCATTCATTGATGCTATATAATATATTAAAAAGATTGCAAAAATCAACTTTTGAAATAAATAGACATTTGTCTTCCCCAGGTTGCAGGGTAATTGAAAATAGTGTTTTTTTGAGAAATTTCTTTTAAAACGATTTGTCAAGAATTGAGTTGGCATACATAGTCTTTCTCATAAATTGATGAAGGATCGGTAGCGATTTGATATCTCATGAATGCAAGCCTTTGTATTGCGCTGATTGAAATAGTCATCTCACATCTGGCATTTGAGCTGTCTCTTTCAGGTAGCTAAAAATTTGTTATGCATCAAGAGTTTGTTGAAGACTATGGACTGGTTTTGTTTTACCTGTAATGACACTCGAATTTTGAATCAGTACATAGCTAATTTTCAATACACATTTAAGTACAAATCAAGTTAAAAAGATATGAAAGAAGTGAGTTCATAGTTGAACTTATGCTGCAAGGCTTCATGATTTGATAGGGGTATGCATTTTGAAACTGCTAAGCTGCTTTCTTCATGGCTCGAATAAGATATCTTCTCAAGTTTCCTTAATTAACTCTTTTAGGAATCCTGACTTGACTGTGCTTTGGATCAACCTTGACAGACCATGACATTCATCAGTTCTATGCCCATTCGCTTTATGGTAGTCGTAATAGTCCTTCCATTTACTCGGTTTGGGACGGTTTGATATTTTGTGACTAATTGAAAAACTTTCAGAGTCTTCTACTATGGCAAGTATATGAGAAAGGGTTCTATTCAAATTCACATAGTTGGATTTGGAAATCTCTCTTTGAATTTTTCTCCTACTTTTCTTTCCTTTGGATTTTTTATTAGGGAAACCAAAGTCGACCTCTTCTTCTTTTCGATTTTGTTGAGATTCCCTAATAGTTGAACGTCTCTTCTCCATTTGAATAAACGTCTCGGCTTAGGAATAGAAGTTTCGCAAATCCCAACATCCACGAATATGAAGTTCCTTCCAAAATGGGTTTGTTCATCTAACCCTGACCGAATTGCAATTAGCTTGTCTTTATCGGTTGCATTTTCTGCTTTTAATGCTTCTGTATTAAACCTTTTCAAGTATTCGTCGAGTGGCTCTGCCAGCTTTTGCTTAATAGTAGCTAACAACCTAAAATTCATGGTTGGGTCTTTGAATATATAAAATTATGTCACAAATTCATAAGAGAATTGATCCCAAGAATGGATAGTTCCATTTTGGTAATGCCTAAACCATTTTGACAGCTACTCCTTGAAAAGTGACCGGGAAAAGCTTGCAGCGAATTGGTCCTGGAGCATTATATAAGTTCATCCATTTTTTAAAATCTACAAGGTGATCATCTGGATCGGTAGTTCAATCATATTTTAGTGGGGGAATTTGGACAAGAGGAGGGAGACTAGCTACCATCATTTCTTCTAAAAAAGACACCTTTTGCAGGATAACATATTTCTCCTGTTCAAGGAGTTCATCTTTTACTGTATCCTTTGTGATTTGGTTGAGAATGTTGTTGCAGTGATCTTCATTGTCTTCTAAGGTTAAACTATTTAATTGCTCGAGGGACATTTTTGCTTGACTTTCTTGGTTTGACTCTTCGTCTTTTATCTTATTTGGAGATTGCGCTTCATATTCTCCTTCCATAATCCTTAATGATTCCTGAGATGGAGCCCTTTCAAGAAATTCCTGCATTGCTATCATTTGTTGTTGTAGATTCTGGACCTTAATCTCATTGTTTCCCAATATTATTAAGGTTGGAAGTTGCCCAATTTCCATATTCTCTAAGTTGACGTTTGGAACTATAATATTTTCCAAAGTTGATTGTGGCATAGCTTCTTCATTTGAGATGTTTTTATCATTCCTTGTTCTATCATTTTCTTCCTTTTGAATGAAGTACTCTATTAATTTTTCGTCAAAGTTTTTAGGGATCGGAGGTTTAACCCCTCCCTTTAGCACCAAAAATGTTGACAAGAAAACTTGTCAACACCTCAAAATAGGGTTTGAAGTATGAATGATTCCTTCGAAACCTGCTTCCGAATCAATGAGGGTGAAGCTGACACTCTTCGATTGAATAATGATGGTTGAAAACACTTCTACAGCACCTTTCGACCCAGTCGAAAGACTAATTTCTTTGTGAGAACTCCTTTTGAATTATTTGGCTCTTGACCCAGTCGGAACCACATTTCCAAGTAGCCAAGGTGGCTAAAGGTTGGGACTAAAATGCTTTGGGATATTTGTTTGATTGACTGGGTTTCGACCTTGTCGAAAGGACGAGCTTGTGTTTTATTGTGAACCGGAGCAAGGACTCTCTAAATACAAGTAAGCTAGGGGTTTCGATTCTGTTGAAGGGTAACCTTTCGACTTGATCGATATCAGGTGATGATAATCATATGAAATAAGACTCTCATAGTAACTGCATAGCCAAAATTATTATAATCTCTCTTTTATTGGACTCAGTTGTGAAAATTGACCAAATCCCCAATTTGATTAAGAAATTAGGGTTTACAGACTCTTTAAGAATACAAGTGAGAAGTGAAAGAAACCGGATCCCTTAAACATGACCCCTGGGGTCTTATTTATAGGTGTAGGTCAGCACCTTTCGACCAAGTGCTTTTGAAACGGTCGGAAGGTTTGCTTTCCTGCTTTCGTGCGCATCTTTTGGTTCATAGCTTTCGACCTAGTCGAAAGGTTGAAAGGGTTGTATAGCCATCCTTTCGCTGCCGCTGATGATTGGGCATCCTCATGTTTTTTTATTCCTTTCGACTTTGTCGGAAGGCTTATTGCTTTATTGCTTCTGACTTCATCCAAAGGCACTGCTTGGCCACTCTCGACTCCGTCGAAAGGTGTATAACTACGCTCTTTCTTTAGCTGTTTGTATGCTATGTAAGTCAGCATGGGTGTTGGCCTTCATTGCTGTCGAAACATGTGCTTTGTGGGTTTCGAATGAGTCAAAACATTGTTGCGAGATTAGCTTCCGTAGACTCTATTCGAAAGCTTTCCATCCGTCTTGTGCGGAACCTTATCTCTTCCTCCATAAGTGAGAATGGCTTTAACGAATTCGAAAGTCTTATATATGCTTTCGTAAGGGTTGGCTTGGCTGTTCATTCTTCTGGTGGAGGTAAATGTAGACGAAACCAATCGCTACGAATGGTTTGGCAAGAAATGCTGAAAGTATGCTTATTCTTTGCTTCGAAAGGTATCTTTTAACCCCGTCTAAAGCTCTTTGCTTATCCAAAACTTCGTCGAAACATATTTTTGACCCCTTAGAAAGGTGCTGCTAGCACCATCGTCATCTTGTAGAAAGCTCTATCTAATGTTGAGATAGACCACCCTAATGTCGTCTGATCTTTATCGATTCTTTTGCTCCTTCTTTCATACTTTTATTCTTGATAATTTTTCATGGATAAAGCTTGGGCCTAAAAAAAACATCAAAACCTAATATTGTATCACCTTTTTTTCAACAGTGTGAAGTAAAAATATCATTGGAATGTATATGGTCTTGATATTGCATTGTATTCAGATATTATTATATTTGGCAGGATTTTCCTCTCCACCAAAAAATGAAAAACTATACAAACATGTAGAAACCATTAAGTTTCCAAGTACAAGATGCAGAAGTGATGTACAGTATAACTATATGTGGTGTTTGTGTAAGTTACAATTGTAGTACAAGAAACAGAAGCAATGTATCGTACAAGTTCCAGGTACAAGCTGCGAATATTCTACCTTTGGTCGTTGATGAGGGTCCTAGCTACGATGTAACTTACAATTGTAGTTTTGATGTAAGTTACTTTACTTTAAATTTATTTTGTAAGATGGTTCGTGAAAAGTTTAAACCTAATAGGAGTACTGTAGTAATCTCTTTATCTACATTAGTTAAGAAAACAAGAGAATTTGATTTTTATTATCTGATGAATAGTAAAAAACTGTTACAACTTGAGCACCTATATCACATATATATAGTGAGTTACATGCTGACTAATTCAACAAAAACTGGATCTATTTACACGAACTAAAGGAATATTTACAATTTTATCGAATACATACACATGTGTACAGCTGTGCATTATATACTGATTCTCCCCCTCAAACTAATCTTCTTGCCTTTCTTTCTTCTACCTAATATCCTTTATTTTTGTAATAGTTAGAAGATGCTTCAGGTTGACAAATCGAGTATGTGAAAGGGGCTTTGTTAATATATCAGCCTTTTGAAACATAGAAGGTACATGATTCACCTTCAACTTCTTATCATCGACAAGTTCTCTAACAAAGTACAAATCTATTTCTATATGCTTTGTTCTATAATGCTAGATAGGGTTTGCTGATATAGCTATTGCACTTTGATTGTCACACCAAATGATGGGCACACCTTGAATTCTTGCTTTCAATTCATGCAACAGTGATTTCAACCATACTATTTCTGCTGCCACATATGCTATGCTCTTGAATTCAGCCTTTGCACTTGATCTTGTGACTGTAGCTTGCTTCCTTGATGACCAGGAAATGATATTTGTTCCCAAATACATACAGTAACCACTAGTTGACCTTCTGTCATCATAATCAGCTGCCCAATCTGAATCATAAAATGCAGTGATATTGATGTCTGAAGTTGCTTTGAGTGTTATCCCATGCTTCAGTGTTCCTTGCAAATATCTTAATATTCGTATAACTGCCTTCCAGTGCTTGGATGTGGGTTCTTGCATGAATTGACAGACTTTATTCACACTATATGTTATATCGGGCCTTCTGATGGTGACATACTACAAGGCTCCAACTGTACTCCTGTATAATTTGGGATTTTCAAATGGATCACCTTTATTTTTGGAAAGATGCAAGTTGCTGACCATTGGAGTAGGCATTGGTTTGGCCTTGATCATGTTGGTTCTGGTTATAATGTCAGTGATATATTTGCTTTGGTTCATGTGCATGCATCCATCAGCTATTCTTTTAATGTCAATTCCTAAAAAGTGATGCAGTTCTCTGAGATCTTTTAGTGAGAATTTCTGATGCAAGTTATTTATTAGATTCTCCATCTCTCTGTTATTATTGCCAGTGATTATGTTATCATCAACATACATCAGTAGGTATGTAATTGTTGTACCTGCAGTCTTTAAAAATAGTGAAGTGGCTGATTTTGCTTATTCATATCCCAAAGATAAGAGTGTGTTTCTAACCTTTTTGAACCAAACTCTTGGCGCTTGTTTTAATCCATAGATTGCTTTGTTCAGTTTACATACACTTTGATTATCCTGCTCGAATCCTGGTGGTTGATGCATGAATATTTCCTCTGATAGTTCACCATGCAAGAAGGCATTGTTCACGTCAATCTGTCTCACTCTCCAGTTGTAATGTAGAGCTATGGTTAAGATCACTCTTATGGTTGTGGGTTTTATTACAGGTGAAAAAGTCTCTTCAAAGTCAAAGCCTTGCTGTTGAGTGTATCCCTTGGCAACCAGTATTTCCTTATAACTTTGTATTTTTCCATTTTCATCTCTTTTAATTCTGAATGTCCATCTGCAGCCTACTATGTTTTTATCCTTGGGTGGTGGAACCAATGTCCATGTTTTGTTCTTTATGAGAGCACTATACTCTTCTATCATAGCTTGTTTCCAATTGTCATCTACCAATGCTTCATTTATAGTAACTTGTTCACTAGTTAAGGTGAAAGTTTTGGGTTTAAAGATCCCACATTTAGCTCTGGTCATCATGTGATGTCCATGAGTTGGTTGAGTTGGTTCATTTGTAGGTTTAGCATATAGGTTAGTGCTTTCATCTTGAGATCTTTGCATTGAGTTATGGCTTGATTGACTCTCTTCGTTATTACTCTGGGTATCTCCAACTGCATCATAGCTTTGACCTTCATTTTCTCTTGTTGATAAAGATGGCATACTGTCAGTTTCAATTGTGTGGCTTTTGTCCTTTCTGATGTACAAAGGTATCGATGGAAGATAGGTATTTGGATTGAATACTTTCTTTGTAGGTTGTGAAGCATGATTTCTAAAAGGGAAGATATGTTCATTGAAGGTCACATGTCTTGAGATGTATATTCTTCCACATGAATCAAGACATCTGTACCCTTTCTAATTCAAGCAGTATCCAAGGAATGTTCATGGCTTTGAACTGTAGTCCAATTTATGTGTATTGTAGATTCTTAAATATGGGAAACATAATTAGCCAAAAACTTTCAAATCTCTGTAGTTAGGTCTTTGATTTAGTAGCACTTCAAATGGACACTTGTTTTTCAGTATCCTGGTTGGCATTCTGTTGATGAGGTAAGTTGCTGTTGAGAAGGCTTCAGACCAAAATTTCAACGGTAAGGAAGATTGTGCTAGCAGTGTCAAGCCAGTTTCTACAACATGTCTGTGTTTTCTCTCAGGAATTCCATTTTGTTCAGAGGTGTATGGACACGTTGTTCTATGCTGAATTCCTTTGTCCTTGAAATATTTCTCTAGGGGTTTGTATTCAGTGCCACCGTCAAATTGGAACTTCACTACTTGTGTGCTCGATTATTTTTCAACAAAATTAATGAACTGAACTAAAACATTGCAGGTTTCAGATTAATTCTTGAGAAAATATATCTATGTGAATCGAGTATATGCATTAACAAATGAGATATAATATCTATACCCATAATCACAACTCACTGGTGCTGGTCCCCATAGGTCTGAGGTAATAAGCTCAAGTGGTTTGGTAAATTCAGTATTAGATAAAGTGAATTGAAGTTTGTGGGTCTTTCCCATTTGGCAATAAGTACAAACATGAGATGTTTTTGTATTGATAAATGCAATTATGTTTTTATTCAATATTTGTTTTACAACTTTATCACATGGATGTCCCAATCTATAATGCCAAACATCATATACATCTTTAATATCAGTTACATAATTATTACTCATAGAAATATTATTGCAGCCTTTATACTCCTTGTTCTTCACTTGATCATAGGTATCAAATCTGTAAAGTCCACCATCCAAGTTACCCTGAAGCAAGACTTCTTTACTTAGACTATCTTTGATTAAGCAAATCTTGGGATGAAATTCAAAGAAAATATTATTGTCAGCATTGAGTTGTGAAACACTCAATAGTTTCTTCTTTATTTGAGGAACTCTAAGCAGATTTTTTAAGTGTAGAATTCTACTGCCTTTACTGCATTTAATGGAAGCATTTCCTATATGTGATATATTGGTAGGAACTCCATTTCCCATATAAATAAGTTGCTTACCTTTGTATTCTGTATTTCCAAGATTTAGGTTTTGAAGCTTGTTGGTTACATGGTTGGTGGCTCTTGAGTCTGGGTACCAGCAATCATTGGCAATATCATCAGGTTTGGTAAGGTTCTAAAGGAAGATTTGGTTTGTTGGTGCTTGTTCTTGTGTTGATTTGGTTTCTTGACTGAACTGTGAAAGATTGGCACTAATATTGCTATCTCTAGAAGTACATTGATCTTGTTGTGGCATGGCAAAATTCTTTTCATATCTGAAACAGCAATTAAGAGCAGTATGTCCTATTTTTCCACAAATTTGACACTTCGGCCAGTTGTTAAAGTTATTGTTATATCTACCTCCTCTTCCTCTGGTTCTTGGGAATTAACCACCACCTCTATAGAATGTAGGTTCATTTCCGTTGCTTTGAAATTTGACAGATTCTTGATTCTTGAAATTATTTGCTAGGTTAATTGAAAGATCAGAGGTTGCTACTGCTCTTTGTTCTTGTCTACTTTCATATGCCAGAAGGATGGAGTGTACATGTTGTATTGATGGGAGCTCTTCATGAGAAGAAATTACTGTAGTGACCGCTTCATATTCTTCGCTTAACCCATTCAAGATCATCAAGATTTGCTCATTATCTTGCACTTTATGACCTGTCCCTTCGAGTGTATCACACAGTGATTTGATTCTCATGAGATATTCTCTCATACTTGTTCCATTCTTCTTGATATTTTGCAGCTCTCTCTTATAGTGCAATACTTTTGCAACAGATTGTGAATTGAATACCTGTTTGACTGTTGTCCAAACATCATTTGATGTCTTACATCCGATCAGTTGTGGTAGAAAACTCGTGCTAATGGATGCAAGAAGACAAGAACATAGGAGAGAGTCTTGTCTTTGATGTGTTGTATAATCACTGTTTGGAATCAACTTACCCTTATCATCGGTGATATACTTTGGTGGAGTTGGAGCAGTTCCGTTCAGTAATTCTTCCAGGCCATATCCCCTTATTGCTGTTTCAATTTGAAATTTCCATAGGCGAAAATTATTTTCTTCAATAATTACGGTAATTAGTTGACTTTGAGGTTTGATGAGGTTCTTGAGTGAGTAATTGGAGTCTTTTCGATTTTGTGGTGTGGTGTTGGATTCATTGTCACTGGAGAAGCTTTCTTCGGTTGCCATGGCAGATATTGATTGATTGAGGCATTGTGGAGAAGATGATGATGCTGTTAAGCAATAGCTCCGATACCAAGTTAAGAAAACAGGAGAATTTGATTTTTGTTGTCTGATGAATACTAAAAAACTTTTACAACTTGAGCACCTATCTCATATATATATATAGTGAGTTACATGCTGACTGATTCAACAAAAACTGGATCTATTTACATGAACTAAAGGAATATTTAAAATTTTATCGAATACATACACATGTGTACAGTTGTGCATTATATACTGATTGCATCTCTTGTTGCTCTTAATTGGTTAAATTTGTTCATCTTTTTGTCATCATAGGGAGGATATGAACATGATACACAAGTGATGAGTTCATTGATTTCAAATTATTCAAGGTGTGGGTTAGTCAGAGATTCTTTATTCGGATTTGACAGTATGTTGAAAAGAGATACAATATCATGAAATGCTACGATCGACACTTATTTATCATGGATACACGACAAAAGCATTTCAATTATTTAATGAAATTGTTGATAATGTATTTTATCCAAACTAAGTGATATTTTTAAGCACATTATTAGCTCATCTCATAAAGGCTTGATCAATGAAGGTTACCATTATTTCAAATCAATGAAAAAGGATTATAGTTTTGGTTCCTAAAGCTAAACATTATTCATGCATAGTTGGTTTATTTGGGAGATCCGGATTTGTTAATGAAGCTTATGAATTTATTAATGAAATTCCTATAGAACTACAAGAAAATTCTTGGGAAACTTTACTTAGTGCTTGTAGTTTTCATGGTGATTTGGATGTAGGAGAAATTTCGGCTAGAAAGATATTGCATGCTCAACTTACATAAGGAGCAAATGTAACTTAATTACCTTATATTACAAAATGTAAGTTACTTAATACTTTTCCTTGTATTGAGATGTCAATTTAAGTTTCTGTATTCATCTTCTAATGTCAGAGTAAATGAGTAGTATTTCTTTTTGTGTAGTAGATATTGGTATTAATACTTCATATGTAGTAGATATTGGTAGTTAATATTTTGCTAGTATTTGTAAGCTTGGTGTAAATTTAAATTGTCAGTACGAATGGCGTGTAAATCATGAAATTAGTGTGACTAATTTTTTGACTTTTAACTAAATTTTCTTACTTCCACGTATATTATATTTCTCATGAAAATTTATGTTCATAATCGACTCTTTTGTTGATTAATCAGACTGAAGGGTGAGGCTTGCTGATGTTATATATATTCACAGAGACATGGAAATTTTTCTTCTAAAGGGAACTCTTGACCTGAAGTTGGGAAGCTTTGTCACTTGAAATCTCTGTAAGTTCTATCTTACTTTACGTCTTTGCCTTAATCGTATTCAAATAACAATATTAATACTATGTCTATGTGCATATTTTCCTTTTACTTAATTTATATGACTATAATGTTATATATTTGCATGTCATTTCATTTTTATGTTTTCAGTATTCAAACTATTTGTATGTATGTGAATAAAACTGTAAGTGATGCAAACTTGACCAAGAAACTATGATTCAGTATTATTTTCCATCTAAATTGGATGTTGTCCAGTCATAGCAAAAATAAAAATTATAATCTTATCTATACTATGCTATTATTACTGAGTTAGATTTCAAGAGTTCACAAGCCCCTTAAGTATTTTGTGAAATGAACAGTCAAGTTTTTCATTTTGTTTATTCTTTCTATTTGTGCTCAAACCTACTCACGTTTAATTAACAAAATGTAAGTTACTTCCTGCCCTTTCCATAAAACCCTAATTCACAAAATAAGAAGATGAATATTGACCGACGTGGAAATCAACGATTGCTTCTCTCCTTCTTTGTCAGCATGAAAACTTCAACCTTAATTTTCATGTTTGCGTATTTCTCCTCCAATCCCCTAATTATTCAGGTAATTTTCAATTTTTTGGATCTGTTAATTTTTATTTTCAAACATGATTTAACTCCTTGATTTGTTCGATTTGTTTATGTCTTCATTGTTTGCTTTACCTTCTTAATCTTCGGAACAAACGTAGTTGCTTCATCAGTTTTCTTCATCTATATTTCAGGTATCGTTATCCTTCCTTACTATTCTTTTAATTATTATGTTTTCCATATTTAGGATTTGATGATAATTCAGATTGATTTAATATTTAGAGCATGATGATTTGAGATTTGGCTGGAACAGTCGGATCTTTTAGATGATTTGAGGTTGCTCTAATTAAGGTTACTTCATTGTTTATTTTCTACAAGTAACTATATAGATTATTAATACTTTATTCCCACGGTTAATTGGAAGACAAAGCGAATGATTTGGGACATGTTCTTTGAATTTATTTTCAATTATAATTTCAATAAAAATGAAGAACTTTAACAATAAAATGGAAAACCTATAACGAAGTGCATTTTGCGCTCAACCGCTACATAGCAAATAAGATTTATTTTAATGTCTTCTTAATGTGATCATAAGAGATAACTCTATGTAAAAAATAAAGAAAAAAGTAGCCACCTTCATATAAGTATGTTGAATAACGATCGTGGAAGTTCTGAAGTTATAACTAATCTAAGTATTATAAGAACCGACATAAAGATTTACATTTGCTTAAGAAAAAAGAATTTATAAGACATCAACTGTTTCTGAGTGCATTCTTTTGTGATTTGCTGATTTAACAATAAAAATATGGCAATTTTGTCCGTACTAATGTGTGATATATGTTTTGTTTTGTTAGATTACGTTAAACATCTAATTGAACAAAATTATTTGAATAAGTGCCACCAAGTGATATTATGGATGCGCAATATAATTATCAGACATTATAATACGAGGTGTTCAAAAGAATGTACTATAATTTTGTTTCGAGTAGCACTATTTACCTTTAAGTTCTTGACTATACCATTTTAAGATAGCTTTAGTTATTCAAAATTGATATGTATTTATTTATACCCACACAAATAACCTTTTTAAGCACTTATTGTGTAACTGATGCTATATCAAGTAAGGCGGGTGCAAGTATAGCTGAAGTAAAAATAGGTTTTTTTATAGTACAAAATGGAATCATTCATTGCAAACTCCCTATTTAAACATCATTCGAGTAACAATAAGATCTTTACAACTATGAGTTTATAAATCTGAAATTAAAATGAATATACAGAGTTGTATAGCGAAATAAAACAACTGTGAGAAACATTGCAGGAAAGCAGTAACAATTTTCCCATAATTAGAAATTTTGTTCATGTACTTTGAAGTCATAGTTACATGTCAAAGTTAAAGATTTCTTTTATTAAGCCATGTATTATTAAAACTATTAAAGACAACTTATTTTATATTGCATTTTATTTTAGTATATAATTATGACTAAGAATATTATCAGTTAATTTTATTTCAGCATCTGACATTTTAAAACTAATTTTTACCTTATTTTAATAGATGATCATATTAAAATTGACTTAAATTTGATGGACATGACATAGTTTTCTAACATGTTACTATAAATTTCCATGCATTCTTCCTTGCACTATATCATCTGTCATATTTTTATAAATAGAAGTATTCTCCATTAGCAATTTCTATAATATTGTTTTTTTATTCAAAATTATCATTTATGCATTTTTTAACTGTTATAATCCAATGATTGCATTTTCAAAAAAAGAGTGCACACTACCAATATTGTACTTGGGATGTTTTAACAGCTCTGTATTTATTTACGCTCTCTATGTTAGTTGGACGATAATAAAATGATGCACAATATATGACAATGTAATGATATTTCACTCTATTTTTATAAAGTACTATTAGATATCAATCGAAAGCTTGGTTCAACTCAAGAGTATCGTTAGGAGAATGGGAAGAAGTAATCCATGTTTACTACTGATACGTAATTGTTAGAGATTTATATATTCGCTATAATCTATACTCATATAGATAATAAGAAGAAAATTGATTAATCAAGCTTTGTGATTTTTAATGTATCAATTACCTTAGTAACCATATATTTGTAACAAACCGAAATTTAAGCTATAGTAATTAATTAAAAAATTAATTAAATAATAAAATAACTTTGTGAAATTATCAGAATTGGACCACAACAGTTGCACCATTATGTCCGTGGTAATTTTCTGGTCAATTTCCATATATAGATTGTCAAAATCGGAGCTAGAACGAAGAAGTTACGGAATAAACAAGAAACGAGAAAACAAAAGAATATATATATATATATATATATATATATATATATATATATATATATCTTTGTGTGTGTGTATAGGCAAGGTCGACCATCACCATGGCTAGGTCGACCTATAGGTCGACCCTAGCAAGTGGTAGGTCGACACCCAGGTCGACCCGGGTGCATTCTTTTGCTGGCTTCGTCCAGTTCGATTTCAACACATCATTTTGCGATTTTTACTCCATCCCGTGCTTCCATCCAACGATTCCCATCGAGCCTATGATGTGGTTGCACCAGATTTAATCTCCAAATCCAATGGTTTGAGATCCACAAGTGACACTATAAATAAGACCCTAGGTCTAGCTATTTTTCTCATTCAGATTTTCTCCATCTGGGTTCATTACCTGAGGCTGGACCCTAAAAGGACTATTTTTCCGTGGAGAAGATCTTTTTAATTAAAATATTTTATACCCCTCAAGTGGATCCAGGAAGGCCAAAGGAAAGAGCTAAGGACCACATGTGAGTGTTTAAGTAATTATTTTAGGTTTTTAAGTAATTTAAAATAATAGAGTTTCCAATAGTTGTAGTTTTTCTACAATTTTGGGATAACCTTTATGCAAGTTTATTTACAATTTATTTTTAAGTAAATTTTAGACTTGTTTTCTAGTGTATTTTATTTTAGCTATTCTATTTCAGTTATTTGCAATTATTTACTGTTAATTACAGTTTTCCTAATTATTTACAGTATTTACAGTTATTTTCTATTATTTACGTTTTATTTACATTTATTCTACGTTGGGATTTCTTCTGTAAATGTCAGTTTCTTTTTAATTCCATTTTTACGCGAATGGAATAAATAGAAGAAAATAATTCGTTAATATTGACTAAAATATAAGAACACTGAATTTACAGAAAATGGGATGTAAAATAAGGAGAACTATAATAAATTGGACTTAGACTAAAATAGGAAAATTTAAGACATTTGCAAGCATAGTTATAACATGTAATTATAACCAAAAAGAGAAAATAGAAGAAATAGCAGAAGTAGCTTATTTTTAAACTTATGCCTTGGGTTAAGTAAATAAGCAAAGTTATAACACACAAGTTATAATTAGAGACAAAATAGAAAAGGCTTATTTTAAAGACTTATACTAAGTTAATAAGCAAAGATAGAAGTAGGACCCGTACCGGCAGCATTTCCCTTGGGACACGCTTATGTTGTTTAGGGTAGATAAGTGGTCAATAATTAGAAGTTCAAATCAGGGGATTTGGACAAGGGGCACAACTAGATTTTGTTTGTTAGGACCCGTATCGGCATCATTCCCCTTCAGTCGGGAACTGGTGGTCTCACAACACACAGAGGTGAGGTTGGGCAAGCTTATGCTGTTTAGGGTAAATAAGAGGTCCAAAGAGGGAGCACCAGGTAGCGCGATCCTAACGGTGGTCAAGCGTGCGGCCTCAGTGCAGGGAGATAAGTTGCTATTGAGTTCCAAGCACTAAACAGGTGTCTTTTGCTGTGGGACCCGTAGGATGAGACTAGCCCGCAGTAGGCACAACAGAGATAGAAGGCCGATCAAAGGGTAGAATTAGGACTTCGGCCTAATTAAACTAGGATTGGGATTTTAGCCTAATCAAAGCAGTTTTAGAAAAGTGCAAACAATCCAATCGAACTATCTAAGCAAAGCAAACAGTTAAACCGTATTTTATTCCAGATTTATCTTTTCCTTTATTTCCTTTTATACTAGAACCGTTGTGTAACGACGCGTAAATTTCAACTGTTTTAATAACGTAATTAGTTGTAATTTTGTGAAATTTTTAACGATAAAATTTTGAAATAAAAATTTTATATTTGGAATACGTCTAGTTAAACATAGCAACTGGTAAATTTTCGTCCGAAAATATGAAAATTTATTTCGCGCGTAAATTCACTTCAATTTAATCAGTTAAAAAGCAGTGAAAATAAATTGTTTCTGAAACCTAAATATTTTTATATAGAAAAATTCTAAAGCATCTTCTGAGCAAGATGTCGGTTTGTCGTTTTTCCAAATTCGGACATTTTTGGCTCCGTCGATCTTATTTTTCAGCGTTTTTCTTACATTTTCCATCAGTAGAAAAATTCGAATTTTTATAATTCAATCATACCACTGATATCTGTATATCATTTTGATCATCTCATCGTGCTGATCTCTGTAGTATATTTATTTGTGTGTTTTGGTATCCGGTATGCAACGGAAATCGTGATATGGTTCGTCACATCGGTATTCGCTTTGATATTTTGGGTTTCTCGGTGTCCATTCATTAACCACCGTGAAAGTCTAATGGTCACTAGTCATTAATATTGGCTAAATTCAACGTACCTGGCCATTGACATTACCACTATATTCAAATATATATCATAGTGACCATTCATTATTTTTGTTGTTTCCAATTCTAATCAGTTCACGCGTAAAGGCCTGTGCACCTAATTCTCTTCCTAGTTTCTAACTAGCTACCCTGAACCCCACTGTTTCTTTCTCCTTGCCGCATTAGGCTTTGTCTCAACAACAAAAAAATGAAATTTGTTGCGGCTACATCCTCCTCCACGCGCAGTTCCATTTCCACAGCCCCTTCACTCCGGCATCACCATTCGCCGCTCGCCGTCGTAGCCGACCGCCATCAACCACCCTCGCCTCCATCTCTGCCTCCTCCGGCCATGCACGTGTAGCCACCCTACAATCGTGCCCAGACCGAAGCAGCATCCTCCGATCCGAGCCACCACCTTCCTCTTCCGACCTCGCGCCTCTCTACAACTCGACCTCCCTCCTCCGATTCAGTCTTGTAACTCTTCCTCTTCCGTACAGCGCGGCCTCGTCAGAACCTCAAGCCACCACGCAGCCAACTAATGGTCCGATCTCTTCCCTCACCGTTCGTCCAACGCAGAAGCTTTGGGCCATATTTTTTTCTCTCCTCGAGCGGTGCCTCTGCGTAATGTATATAAGGTGAAGTTTATTTGTCTATGCATGCATTTGAGTAGATAAGTTGCATACACATTTCTTGTGCTCTGTTTAAAATCTACATATATATCTAAATTAGTAAATATATGTTTCTATAGTTTATTCTAAATCGGTGCGTTATGCCTAAATTTATATTGGTTATGTTGGATTGTATAAAGGTGCATATGTTAGTATAGTATACTATATTGTAAGCGTACTGTCCATATTTGTTTTTGAAATTTTTGAGGAGTAAGTTCATACGTCTATAGGTAGGCCTAAGCAGCTTTTTCTGTTGTTATATGAAATTGTTTAACATTATTTTAATTTTTGTTAAATTTTAATATACAAGGTCCATACATATATTAGTTACATGCTCGGTGGGGTTTAAGCTATATAATACATACTGCTTTTCTAAAGTATATGTGTTTTGTTTTAAGAGAGTTAAAGTAAAATTTTAGAATGATGAGGTGATATACACATTCGTTTGGAAGGGTATACTTCTATAAGTTTAGGCCAAGTCTTACATGTACAAGTTGCAATAGAGTAAGCTTGTATTAATATATTTTTTTACAAGTTGTACATCTGTACGTTATATATAAAAGTGTATATTATATTATAATAGATATTTGTTTATATTGTCTTATATATAATATATAAATACTATGGTTTTAATGTATATGACATAATAACATAAGTCTATACTGTTTTTTCCAATAAATATT
Source organism: Allium fistulosum (assembly GCA_030737815.1). Classification (NCBI taxonomy): domain Eukaryota; kingdom Viridiplantae; phylum Streptophyta; class Magnoliopsida; order Asparagales; family Amaryllidaceae; genus Allium; species Allium fistulosum. The sequence continues at coordinate 1,495,179,194 of CM060901.1, forward strand.
GTTTTAAAAATATGGTAGGCATATAAGTCTATAGTTTTACATATTTGTTCAGAGAAGTATATATGAGCTTAGGCTGTTACTTATATTGGCGTTATCTATATCTAGTTACAGTAAGTTCACATATGATGTCAGAATTTTTTTGTGTGTGCATTTATGTAATAGTGGTAAGTCTGCATATTTGAGTTAGGTGGATTTCTGGATGTTTGTGCAAGTATAAAAGTTACAACATATACATACTGTTTTAAATCTGAGTTCAGTTTTGTATTATATAGTTTAAATGCTGCTTTATATGTGCCGAGTGTTTAAATTAAAAATTTTGCTTTCATAAAGTAATAATAATAATAATATAATCTCTATTTACATCAAGCTGATTTTAGATTTGTTTCGTCTATTCTTGATTCTCAGTCTCGTTCGTCAAATTCACGTTCAATCATACTTTGCTTTGAGATTTGTGCCTGGATTTCGTAACTCAACTTCATAGTCTATCTCTCTAGCCTCGAAAGGTGAGCACTCACTCACGATTAACGTTCTTTTATTTATTAGATTTGATTTCAATTGAAACGACAATTGAAATAGGCTGCTGTTAGTTAATTACACTGTTTTATATGCTATTACCTGTATTAGTTCACCTGTGACATCTGACACCTTTATCTGTTAATTATTTATGCAATGATAATACAGTTTGGCTGATAATTTATTGATTGTGATGTTTATATTGGACGTTAAATTGTTAATGATGTAAGTGAATAATTTGAAATTGAAATTGACGTAGGATAGTTAGATTTGATATATGTGTAAAATTTGGTTAAATGACATTTGTATAATATGACCCCTTTTAACTGTTTAAGTTATTGACACGTAGGATTAGTTTAATTACATATTGAACCACTGAATGTATGTTGTTAAATTGATGATGTATGAAATTGTAATAGATGACAAGTAAAAACTGTAATGTAATAATGTTTAATCTACATGAAATGATAGTGTAGATTCTAGAGATAATTATATTAATTCGTACAAATAACAATGCGAATTAATACAGTTATTTTGGGATTATTTGAATTGATTATTGGATTGATATGGATTGTTGTTATTGCTTGTTTATTTACTTTGACACCATCCCAGTTATCACACTGCAAGTTCCCTTTGCTATGCTTTGATTTTGAATTGAATTGAAATCGGGTTGAAATGATAAATACCCAAATTTAACTTTGACCTAGGATAGAAAATTAAATAAATCCGATGGGTCAAATAATTTGATTTAAAAATAAATGAAGATTTTATTTGAATAAAAATTATGGTTTTGAAATGAAGTTGAAATTTGAATTTTAATGAAAGGAAAATGTTAATATTTAATAATCTGAAACAAAATATTAACAATGTAATTGATGAAAGAATGTTGTTTAATTTGAGAAATTATTGAATTAAGTTGAAATTATAACTAAGTTTGAAATTATTAAAATTTGAAATGATTTAATAATTAAGTTTGAAATTATTAAACTTTGAAATTATTTAATAATTAAGTTTTGAATTATTTAATAATTAAATAAGATTGAATTACTTAATGAGTAAATTGAATTGAATTCTTTGATAAGAGAAATTGATCCTTTGAATAAGTGAATTTTATTTCGTAAATAATTGAAATTGAATTTCTTTATTAATTAAGTTTTGGAAAATTATTTAAGTAAGTAAATAAGTGAAATTGAATTTCTTTAACAAGAAATGAAAAGGTGATATTTTTGGAATTAATGTAAGGCTTGAAATGTAAATAATTTGATTTGATGAATTTAATTTAATTCAATTTGTAAGTTTTGATATAAGGAAGTTGAATTTAAATAATGGATTTAATGGATTGAAATTTAACGGAAATTGTTTTGAATAACAAATTTACTTAACGAATATTAAATGAAATCGATAAATGAAGTTAAATTGATTTGAATGTTAAATTTAATTAATTTAAATGATTTCGGAATGAAACTTATATACGAACTTGAATCAATATTTGAATTGTTTTCAAAATAGAAATTGAAATTGAACTATAAGATTTGGAAACGGTAAATTGGAAGTTTTGAAACGAAAATTTTGGAAATTGATTTCGAAAGACAAACGAAATGTTGATTTATAAACTCCGATTGAAATTGAATTGATTTGGTTTTTGAAATAAATAAACAACCATCGGTGAAGTAATTACGGAAGTTATTAAAGAGACCGGAATTCGGTTATGGATATACTCTCTATCTAAACCGAAAACCACTTTAATAACTATACGCGGAGTGATGATCCAGAATGAAGTGGTTGGATTGATGTACGTGATGACTGAAGAAAGAGAACGATAATGGATAGCCTTGACACTTGTGTCAAATTGGAAATGACTAAAACAGGAGCTGTGCCGGGCCAATGGAGGATTAGCTACCTCAAGTGGACACACTTCTTCGAACTACTTATACTTGTTGTCGATTGGTGCACCCTTGATTTTGGGAGTGTTGTTTCATGGGGTTGCGGGCGCTGCGGCGTTGCGTTCTCACCAGTCCGGATCAGGCGAACGGTAGTATCACTACCTTGGGTATTGCCTCATGTGCCTTGTCATACTTGTATTCCATTTATACGCGACCACTACGATTTTGATTTGTACCTTTAGTATATGGATTGCCCTCTGGTGACTTCCAGTTTTGGGGAAACTACGGTCTTGTATATGCTTTTGGGAATAAAAATGTGTTAAGGGTGGAATGGGCCATGACGTAACGCTATTTTGTTATCTTTTTATATTACTGATAGACATTATCTACTTATCGTACACTACTATATAGTAGATAGTTTAACGGATCCTTAAAGGATGGTTATTCCAAACATCCTTTGAGTTACTTGTATTTCAACTGCTATTTCACTTGAGTTGGATTTATTAATATAAGAATGTTAATCCTGACTCGAGTGTTTTGTATTTTGCTTTACGCTCGGGTCAGACTGAGTGGTTCAGCTTTCGAGACTCACCTTTGGAGTTGGAGCTTCGCTTGGAGATCCAGCCATCTATTCTGCTTTCAGTATTCGATGATTCCAGTGATGTATTCTGCTTTGTATCTGATGTATCATATTACTCTTCTGTTGTAAACTCTGATGTATCTTATATATTCATATAGTAGCTTCATGAACTACTATCTCTTTTATTTCCACTGCATTTATTACTCTGTGTCTGTGATCTGTGACTATTTATTTACTGTATATGTTCAGTTTTGCCAAATTTAAATTAACAACGTGGTATTTTGAGCAATTCAATTCTGGCATGAGTGTCTACCTATACACTTATAATGGATGCGAATGGTCCAAAATTTCGGGTCGTTACAGTTGGTATCAGAGCTTTGATAGCTCTAGGCAAAACTTAATATATAGGGTAAATGTATTTACAGAATCACTCTCATTCGAGTTTCAATCTCTTCCTTTGACTCAATTCCTTTGAAATTTTGGAACATTCTCCTCGGTTCCGAAATTCATTCGTGTCCTCCACTATTCGTCTTCTTTCAATTCTGGAGCACCCATAACTCTATTTTGAATGTTATCTATAATAGATCGGCAGTCTCACCAATCTTCAAATGATTCGTAAAGGAGCAAAACTCCTTTACAATAGGCATTGATTTACCGGAGATTTCTGTATCCTCGGTTTACGATGCTATCTATCTCCTGCTATACCTGAATTTTATTTCTTGAGATCGAATGTCGATTTACCTTGAAATTCTACAACGATCTTATTCTTGAAGTCACGGTTGACCCGGTTAAGGTTGCTCGCGATTTATATAAACTCATCCATCTTCTTATTTGTTATTTAAATCATCTTATCTTCTGTTTCGAACTTATCTTCGAATCAAAAATTCTCTTTGATTTGATTTCTATCAAAATTGAATCCCTATCCTTATTTTGAAAATTCATTCCTGTATCGTCGAGCAAAGAAGTGTATTTGTAAATTAATATTAAAAATGTTTTAAAATATATCGTGTTGTTTGAGTTGTTGATTGTAACGACCCAGTATTTTCAACCATTCGCATCCATTATAAGTGTATAGGTAGACACTCATGCCGGAGTTGAATTGCTCAAAATACCACGTTGTAATTAAAATTTGGCAAAACTCAGTATATACAGTAAATAAAATAATTTCAGATCATAGACACAGAGTAATATAACAATAATGCAGCGGAAACAAAAGGATAGTAGTTCATGAAGCTACTATATGTATATAACAGAGTTAAACAAGATACAACAGAGGTCTCGAATACAATAGATGTCTCAATACAATAATCAAATACCAGATCTGAATACATCACTGGAATCAACGGAATAACTGAAAGCAGGATCGATAGATAGCTGGATCTCCAAGCGAAGCTCCAACTCCAAAGGTGAGTCTCAAATGCTGTATCACTCAGTCTGACCCGAGCATAAAGCAAAACACAAAACACTCGAGTCAGGATTAACATTCTTATATTAATAAATCCAACTCAAGTGAAATATCAACTGAAATACAAGTAACTTAAAGGATGTTTGGGATAACCATCCCCTAAGGATCCGTTAAACTATTTACTATGTAGTAATATTCGCTATTATAATAATGTCTAAATAAGTAAAGTATAATCATATCGGAAAATAGCGTTAAGGGGATGGAGAACCTTAACGCGGTCGGATCTTAAAATCATAATCGTAGTAAAGCTCGGTATGGTAGGTGACACGGCACAACTAGGCAATGCCAGGGTAGATATACCAATTACGCACACGGACTGATGGATACGCATAGCAGCCACTACCGTTCCACCTCGAACAACATTCCCAAATCGGAGGATGGCCATCTAGTCAAAACAGTAAGAGTATAATATCGAAGAAATGTGTCCGAGAAGAGGTGCTACCTCACTGGTCCGAGATCGCTCCTGTTTTAGCCACCTTATGCCAACTCACGGGAGTTGGGTCCACGTAATACCTTAAGGACGTCGCCACCATCCTACTTCATTCTGGAATCTCCACCGCGTACACGGTTGTCAAAGTGGTTTTCGGTATCGACAGAGAGTATGTCCATATCCGATCCCGGTCTCTTTGCCAACCAATCGTTATTATAACACCGTGGTCATTTCACAATAGTTTATATTATCATTTCAAAACCCAATTTAATACGATATCATTTCACTTCAAATATCCATTTTCAAAATCATATTACTTTCCAAAGTTATAATGCTTTCGAAATCATAGTCTGGAAATCACAGTATTTTAGAAATCATATCACTTTTCTTTTAAACAGTTTAGATATTAAAATTTCGTTATAAAATAAATTAATTTCCTCAAATTTCACAAATCGATTCAAATTAACTCGAATTCCAAAATTTAATTTAATCAAATCTCAAATCATTAGTTTCAACTCGATTCAGCTTCTAAATATACCATTTCAATTTATCGATTTCAAATACATATCTGAACTATAAAATAAGTCATTTCAATTTGAATATATTTCAAGGCTTTAAATATTCAACATTTCAAAACTAAGTTCACTAAATTTATATACATATCAGATTCACATTACAATTATTTAGTTTTAAAATATTAACTTAACATTTCCATAACATTTGAATTCAATTTCAATTTACAATTTAAATAAACAAATATCTCATTTAAATATTTATACATTTGGAATATCCATTTAAGTCACCCTTTTCAAATTTCAAGTTGTAAATCAATTCTTTAAAATTTCAAATTCAATACATTTCAAATCTAACTTATTTAAGTGTAATTCTTAAATAACTATAATTTCAATCAATTTCAAATCATTATAAATTCTATATTTGAAAATATAGAATTAAATAAATACTTAACATATTATTTATCAACTTTATTAAATCAACTTTAATAAATCTTAAAAATCAATATTTATCAAAACCATATATTTCTTTCAAAACCAAAGAAATCATTTTCAAAACATTTATATATAGACCAACGGTGCCTGTATATAATTTTCTATCCTATGGTCAAGTGATACGGATATTTATCATTTCAATCCGCAATTTAAAACATATTCGGGTATATATCTTTTCAACCCGAAATCCCAAATTCAATTCAATGAAAATCGCTTGGGTTTATCATTTCAACCCATAACGATTTTCTCCTATTCTACAGATCGTTCGGGTATGTATCATTTCCACCCATAGTGATTCTATGCTAACAGGGAACTTGCAGAGTGATAACAGGTATGAAAATAAAATAACAACAGTAACAGGCATATATCGACAATAATAAATAACAGATAATGGTGTCAGATGTCACAGGTGAACAGATATAGAAGATGACATATATAACAATGTAAACAACTAACATCAGCATATTTCAATTGACATTTCAATTGAAATCAAATTTAATAAATATAAAAACATTAATCGTGAGTGATTGCTCACCTTTCGAGGCTAGAGATAGACTAGAATAAGATGAGTTACAAATCCAAGCACGAATTTCGGAACAAAGCACGATGGACATGAGTTCGACGGTCAAAGCTGGTAAATAAAGATGTTGATGGGAACAAATCAGAATCAACACGATAGAAGCAACAAAGATATATATTATTATTATCCACGGAATAAATATTTAATTTTGAAACAAATATAAATATACTTTAATATAAAATTAAATGTTGTATTCAAAACCGCATATACATATATATGAACATACATATTATAACTACAGACAAATACAAACAAAATGTTATAAAACCAACATAACTCAACCGAAAAAAACATATAAGCTAATTTATTATTTATATAACCCGACTAAACCATGAATCCATATACTTTATACAATCAATACATATTTTTTTTTTCCAATCAAATATATATATAATTAAAAAAATCAACCATATAATTTAAAATAATACATATATATACTTATTTCCAAATCAATGCTATTATGAACCTATATACATCTATACCGACCAACACCTAACTTACATAAAAACTATATATAAATCTGTAGCGTATATGCGAGAAAATATATCCCAAAATGCATCATATATGAACTGTATATAGATAAAAATCAAGTTTTAAAATCAAAGATATATATTATATTAAACCCAAAACCCAAGTATACTTGTCTATATGTATAAGAACAGCCATTTGCAAATAGCTTATATAAAATTCACATATATAAACACATATACGGAAGACCAGTAAAATATGCGTTCAAATCCTACAAACACATGCACACCGACGCTTAAAATATAAAGTGAGATGATATTTTAAAACTTAAATAAACAAACCAAATATATATAAAATACTTAAAATAGCTGTACCAAAACAATAAATTTATATACAAACTTACATCACAACTTGACTATAAAACAGTATATTCTGTAACAGACGTAAACCCATATAATTATTATAAAAGAGTACCAACTTACTGTATTATTATATCTACTTCTAAAAAAAAAACTGTATAAACATATATTATAGACCTAATAGATTTCATATATAAACACATACAAATGTAAACAACTTTATAAAAAAAAAAATAACACTTCTTATACTGACATAATATACTCTCATATATATTTATATATAAGCTAACAAATCACGTATGCAGACCAAACAAAAAAATGAGTACAAGCCAAATATATATACCTCTGTTTAACAAATTTTTGGCATGCTTGCATATAAACATAGAACTGCCAGCATCGATATAAACTCACATAAACATAAATTTGTAAACTAATATATAACAAATATATATATATATATTATTATATAAATACAAAAGCTGCTATGTTATAACAATTTATATACTACATACATAAATCTACGGATAACATAAAACAAATATACACAACAACTTGTATATACAATAGTACGGCTGAAGAAATGTATATATATAAACTAAAATATATAACCCAATAAATCAGATATATATAAACTTATATAAATATTCCTTACGTAAACAACAGGGTGCTGTTGTGCCTCATTCCTCGAATGCCTGAAGGTTGTTTTGGGATAGAAGACGATGTCGAGGGAGGTGGTGATACTCTGAGGGAAGGCGGAGGTGAAGGCCGATGGGTGGAAGCTATAGTGGTCCTAGCTGATTACAGTAGTGGGGAAGGGAAGATGAAGGAGCACGGTAGGGGAGGGGCTGCTCACGGCCATGGCATTAGCTGACACGTGGGGGTTTGCGGATTTGGGTTTAGTACAGGCTCGGCAAAATTTTGATGAAGGAGGGAACGGTTGCTGGAGAGGGAACCGAAGGCGGGTGGTGGAGTGTAGTGCGGCCATTGGTGGTGAAGAGGGAGTGAGTTGTAGATCGGTGGGTTTGGGTTGTCGCAGCAGTTAGGGGGCGGTAGACTGCAAGGTGAAGGGTTGGATTCGGCTATGCTTTGGAGGACTGTATGGAAAAGGAAGAGGCAGTGGGAAGGGAGATCTCAAAAAAAGAAGAAGAAGTAACCCCAGAGGCCACGCAAATAAAACTAAATCAAAGGACGAAGTGCGCACGTAACCGAGAATTCAGGAAGAAAAAAACGCAAGTGATTGTTGAATTTTTCACCGTTGGCAATAAATGCAAAATAAAAAAAATAAAAAAAATGCAATAGAAGGACGATTGATTGATGCGATTAAAGCAATTGTGGTTTAAAATTTTTTAAACGCCAAAGAAATCAAATGGTCACGGATCCGGTACCGATACGGTTACCGGTTTCGTGGATTTCCGTTGTGTACCGGACTTCAAAACACAGAATAAATATACCGCAGAGATCAGCACGACGAGACGATCAAAACGGTACACAGATATCAGTGGTACGGTCCTCCGATCAAAAGTCGATAACCGGTACCAGAAATGCTGCTATTCTAACCGAATTAAGATGAACGGAGCAACAGAAGTCCAAATTTGACGAAACGAAAGATGACGTCTCACTCAGAAGATGATTTACAAATTTTCCATGTAAAAATATTTAGGTTTGGAAAACATTTTATTATCATCACTTTTTAACTGATTAAATTGAAGTAAATTTACGCGCGAAATAAATTTTCATATTTTCGGATGAAAATTTACCAGTTGCTATGTTTAATTAGACGCATTCCAAATATCAAATTTATATTTCAAAATTTTATCGTTTAAAATTTCACAAAAATTTAACAAATCACGTTATTTAACAGTTAAAATTTTCGGGTCGTTACACTCTCCCCCACTCAAAACTTTTCGTCCCCGAAAAGGAAGGAGGTAGGAGAGTAGAAACAATCAAAAAGAAAAATAGATTAAAAGACAAGATAAGACAATTAATTTATACCATAAAATTTCAAATTAAACTAATTAATATTTAGCAATTTGATTTAATCCACTGAATTCACTTAAGTTAAATCAAATCATCTATTTCTGAATTCATTACCTTATGTCTAGTCATATTCTCAATTAACAATTTCTAAATCATCAATTTGTATAATCATTTATTATACTCATATTTTATTCGACAATTAAATTCTTTTATTCCAATTTATTATTAAGTTTATTTCACTTAATATGTCCTATCACATATATTTAAACCATATAAATTAATTTAAACCATACAGATTTCAATTTAAATTAACTTATATTCAGTAATTGATTTTAAATTCAAGGTATTTCCATACTTTAATCAAATTTCAATTTATTAATTCCTTCCAAACAAATTTTTTTGTCTCATCTTATTATCCACTTAACTTATAATTCTATTTATTTCAATTAATATTTATAACTAAATTTTTAGTGTATAACATTTATTATAACCACTCAAATCTTTCCTTATAAAGTCATTTTATATTGTATATTATCCCATTACATTTTTAACTTCTGAAAATTTTAGGTAAGTTATGTTGAGATGTAATTGAGTATTATACAAATAAGATTTTAAAATTCAGTTATTCCCAGTTAACTTATTTATACAAGAAATTTGACTTTAAATTTATAATTGAAATCATCTTTAATCCAAAATTTAAGAATTTAAATCTCCGATTTACTCCAAACAATTTAGAGATATATATATATAATAATATTTATATAAAATTAAATTTTAAAATAAGATACTTATATATACATATAAATCAAATTATACTGAAGAAATTTAAATCAAAGTATATTTTTTTCAAAACAAAACCGTAGCAAAGCTACAGAATGGTTTCTCCTCTTCGAAACTCGAAAATGAATGTCGATGATGCGGCCGTCATCACCGAAATTATTTTCCAGCGACCAAGAGAAGAGCACTGGTTTAAACATTAAAATTCTTTGAAAACCATTTTATTCGAAAATACTTTAAATAATATACATTTTAGGACTTTAAAACAAAGTTTGAAATCACCAGAAATTTAATTCTTAAATCTTCGATTTAAATTCATTACAATTCCAAATAAATTTATAACCAATAGTCATTTTGCAATAGTCAATGACTTACAAAACAATAACATCAAAATCAAATATTATCATTTTCAACAACCAAATTATTTAACTTTTAATTCCAGAAAATTTTCTTATGTATTTATAATGTAATCATACAAATTTATTTCATTTATCCAATTTGAAAATTATATTGTGTCCGTTTGCTATGTTCAAGTGTTTTGGAAATTCTATCGATAGTGTTGATCAGACGAATCGATCGAAAACCCAAATCAACATCAACAACTCAAACAACACAATATATAAAACATTTTAATATTAATATACAAATACCAATACACTCCCTCACACGATGATTCCAGAATTGGATTTCGACAAAAGAATAGAGATCCAAATATAGAGGAACTCTAATCAAAGAGAATTATAATCTAAAATAGATAGGCTCGAAACGAAGGTTAGACGATTGCATTTCAAATAGGAAGATGGATAAAGTTGTATAAATCGCGGGCAACCTTAACCGGGTCAACCGTGACTTCATAGATAAGATCGATGTAGAATGCTGAAGCAAATCGACATTCGATTACTAGAGGTAGAATTCGGGTATAGCTTAAGATAGCAGCATCGTAAACCGAGGATACAAAAATCTCCGGTGGATCAATACCGATTGTAAAGGAGTTTCATCCCAGTACAAATTATTCGAAGATTGGCGAGACCGCCGATTTATTATAGAGATCATTCGAAGTGGAGTTATGGGATACTCCAGAATCAAAAGACACGAATGGGGAAGACACGAATGGACTTTGGAACCGAAGTGAACGTTCCAAAATTCAAAGGAACCGAGTCAAAGAAGAAGGAGTTCAAGCTCGAACGAAAGTGATTCTGTAATTGAATTTACTACATATGCTAAGTTTTGCCTAAAACCAGAGCTCTGATACCACATGTAACGACCCAGTATTTTCAACCATTCGCATCCATTATAAGTGTATAGGTAGACACTCATGCCGGAGTTGAATTGCTCAAAATACCGCGTTGTAATTAAAATTTGGCAAAACTCAGTATATACAGTAAATAAAATAATTTCAGATCACAGACACAGAGTAATATAACAATAATGCAGCGGAAACAAAAGGATAGTAGTTCATGAAGCTACTATATGTATATAACAGAGTTAAACAAGATACAACAGAGGTCTCGAATACAATAGATGTCTCAATACAATAATCAAATACCAGATCTGAATACATCACTGGAATCAACGGAATAACTGAAAGCAGGATCGATAGATAGCTGGATCTCCAAGCGAAGCTCCAACTCCAAAGGTGAGTCTCAAATGCTGTATCACTCAGTCTGACCCGAGCATAAAGCAAAACACAAAACACTCGAGTCAGGATTAACATTCTTATATTAATAAATCCAACTCAAGTGAAATATCAACTGAAATACAAGTAACTTAAAGGATGTTTGGGATAACCATCCCCTAAGGATCCGTTAAACTATTTACTATGTAGTAATATTCGCTATTATAATAATGTCTAAATAAGTAAAGTATAATCATATCGGAAAATAGCGTTAAGGGGATGGAGAACCTTAACGCGGTCGGATCTTAAAATCATAATCGTAGTAAAGCTCGGTATGGTAGGTGACACGGCACAACTAGGCAATGCCAGGGTAGATATACCAATTACGCACACGGACTGATGGATACGCATAGCAGCCATTACCGTTCCACCTCGAACAACATTCCCAAATCGGAGGATGGCCATCTAGTCAAAACAGTAAGAGTATAATATCGAAGAAATGTGTCCGAGAAGAGGTGCTACCTCACTGGTCCGAGATCGCTCCTGTTTTAGCCACCTTATGCCAACTCACGGGAGTTGGGTCCACGTAATACCTTAAGGACGTCGCCACCATCCTACTTCATTCTGGAATCTCCACCGCGTACACGGTTGTCAAAGTGGTTTTCGGTATCGACAGAGAGTATGTCCATATCCGATCCCGGTCTCTTTGCCAACCAATCGTTATTATAACACCGTGGTCATTTCACAATAGTTTATATTATCATTTCAAAACCCAATTTAATACGATATCATTTCACTTCAAATATCCATTTTCAAAATCATATTACTTTCCAAAGTTATAATGCTTTCGAAATCATAGTCTGGAAATCACAGTATTTTAGAAATCATATCACTTTTCTTTTAAACAGTTTAGATATTAAAATTTCGTTATAAAATAAATTAATTTCCTCAAATTTCACAAATCGATTCAAATTAACTCGAATTCCAAAATTTAATTTAATCAAATCTCAAATCATTAGTTTCAACTCGATTCAGCTTCTAAATATACCATTTCAATTTATCGATTTCAAATACATATCTGAACTATAAAATAAGTCATTTCAATTTGAATATATTTCAAGGCTTTAAATATTCAACATTTCAAAACTAAGTTCACTAAATTTATATACATATCAGATTCACATTACAATTATTTAGTTTTAAAATATTAACTTAACATTTCCATAACATTTGAATTCAATTTCAATTTACAATTTAAATAAACAAATATCTCATTTAAATATTTATACATTTGGAATATCCATTTAAGTCACCCTTTTCAAATTTCAAGTTGTAAATCAATTCTTTAAAATTTCAAATTCAATACATTTCAAATCTAACTTATTTAAGTATAATTCTTAAATAACTATAATTTCAATCAATTTCAAATCATTATAAATTCTATATTTGAAAATATAGAATTAAATAAATACTTAACATATTATTTATCAACTTTATTAAATCAACTTTAATAAATCTTAAAAATCAATATTTATCAAAACCATATATTTCTTTCAAAACCAAAGAAATCATTTTCAAAACATTTATATATAGACCAACGGTGCCTGTATATAATTTTCTATCCTATGGTCAAGTGATACGGATATTTATCATTTCAATCCGCAATTTAAAACATATTCGGGTATATATCTTTTCAACCCGAAATCCCAAATTCAATTCAATGAAAATCGCTTGGGTTTATCATTTCAACCCATAACGATTTTCTCCTATTCTACAGATCGTTCGGGTATGTATCATTTCCACCCATAGTGATTCTATGCTAACAGGGAACTTGCAGAGTGATAACAGGTATGAAAATAAAATAACAACAGTAACAGGCATATATCGACAATAATAAATAACAGATAATGGTGTCAGATGTCACAGGTGAACAGATATAGAAGATGACATATATAACAATGTAAACAACTAACATCAGCATATTTCAATTGACATTTCAATTGAAATCAAATTTAATAAATATAAAAACATTAATCGTGAGTGATTGCTCACCTTTCGAGGCTAGAGATAGACTAGAATAAGATGAGTTACAAATCCAAGCACGAATTTCGGAACAAAGCACGATGGACATGAGTTCGACGGTCAAAGCTGGTAAATAAAGATGTTGATGGGAACAAATCAGAATCAACACGATAGAAGCAACAAAGATATATATATTATTATTATCCACGGAATAAATATTTAATTTTGAAACAAATATAAATATACTTTAATATAAAATTAAATGTTGTATTCAAAACCGCATATACATATATATGAACATACATATTATAACTACAGACAAATACAAACAAAATGTTATAAAACCAACATAACTCAACCGAAAAAAACATATAAGCTAATTTATTATTTATATAACCCGACTAAACCATGAATCCATATACTTTATACAATCAATACATATATATTTTTTTTCCAATCAAATATATATATAATTAAAAAAATCAACCATATAATTTAAAATAATACATATATATACTTATTTCCAAATCAATGCTATTATGAACCTATATACATCTATACCGACCAACACCTAACTTACATAAAAACTATATATAAATCTGTAGCGTATATGCGAGAAAATATATCCCAAAATGCATCATATATGAACTGTATATAGATAAAAATCAAGTTTTAAAATCAAAGATATATATTATATTAAACCCAAAACCCAAGTATACTTGTCTATATGTATAAGAACAGCCATTTGCAAATAGCTTATATAAAATTCACATATATAAACACATATACGGAAGACCAGTAAAATATGCGTTCAAATCCTACAAACACATGCACACCGACGCTTAAAATATAAAGTGAGATGATATTTTAAAACTTAAATAAACAAACCAAATATATATAAAATACTTAAAATAGCTGTACCAAAACAATAAATTTATATACAAACTTACATCACAACTTGACTATAAAACAGTATATTCTGTAACAGACGTAAACCCATATAATTATTATAAAAGAGTACCAACTTACTGTATTATTATATCTACTTCTAAAAAAAAACTGTATAAACATATATTATAGACCTAATAGATTTCATATATAAACACATACAAATGTAAACAACTTTATAAAAAAATAAATAACACTTCTTATACTGACATAATATACTCTCATATATATTTATATATAAGCTAACAAATCACGTATGCAGACCAAACAAAAAAATGAGTACAGGCCAAATATATATACCTCTGTTTAACAAATTTTTGGCATGCTTGCATATAAACATAGAACTGCCAGCATCGATATAAACTCACGTAAACATAAATTTGTAAACTAATATATAACAAATATATATATATATATATTATTATATAAATACAAAAGCTGCTATGTTATAACAATTTATATACTACATACATAAATCTACGGATAACATAAAACAAATATACACAACAACTTGTATATACAATAGTACGGCTGAAGAAATGTATATATATAAACTAAAATATATAACCCAATAAATCAGATATATATAAACTTATATAAATATACCTTACGTAAACAACAGGGTGCTGCTGTGCCTCATTCCTCGAATGCCTGAAGGTTGTTTTGGGATAGAAGACGATGTCGAGGAAGGTGGTGATACTCTGAGGGAAGGCGGAGGTGAAGGCCGATGGGTGGAAGCTATGGTGGTCCTAGCTGATTACAGTAGTGGGGAAGGGAAGATGAAGGAGCACGGTAGGGGAGGGGCTGCTCACGGCCATGGCATTAGCTGACACGTGGGGGTTTGCGGATTTGGGTTTAGTACAGGCTCGGCAAAATTTTGATGAAGGAGGGAACGGTTGCTGGAGAGGGAACCGAAGGCGGGTGGTGGAGTGTAGTGCGGCCATTGGTGGTGAAGAGGGAGTGAGTTGTAGATCGGTGGGTTTGGGTTGTCGCAGCAGTTAGGGGGCGGTAGACTGCAAGGTGAAGGGTTGGATTCGGCTATGCTTTGGAGGGCTGTATGGAAAAGGAAGAGGCAGTGGGAAGGGAGATCTCAAAAAAAGAAGAAGAAGTAACCCCAGAGGCCACGCAAATAAAACTAAATCAAAGGACGAAGTGCGCACGTAACCGAGAATTCAGGAAGAAAAAAACGCAAGTGATTGTTGAATTTTTCACCGTTGGCAATAAATGCAAAATAAAAAAATAAAAAAAATGCAACAGAAGGACGATTGATTGATGCGATTAAAGCAATTGTGGTTTAAAATTTTTTAAACGCCAAAGAAATCAAATGGTCACGGATCCGGTACCGATACGGTTACCGGTTTCGTGGATTTCCGTTGTGTACCGGACTTCAAAACACAGAATAAATATACCGCAGAGATCAGCACGACGAGACGATCAAAACGGTACACAGATATCAGTGGTACGGTCCTCCGATCAAAAGTCGATAACCGGTACCAGAAATGCTGCTATTCTAACCGAATTAAGATGAACGGAGCAACAGAAGTCCAAATTTGACGAAACGAAAGATGACGTCTCACTCAGAAGATGATTTACAAATTTTCCATGTAAAAATATTTAGGTTTGGAAAACATTTTATTATCATCACTTTTTAACTGATTAAATTGAAGTAAATTTACGCGCGAAATAAATTTTCATATTTTCGGATGAAAATTTACCAGTTGCTATGTTTAATTAGACGCATTCCAAATATCAAATTTATATTTCAAAATTTTATCGTTTAAAATTTCACAAAAATTTAACAAATCACGTTATTTAACAGTTAAAATTTTCGGGTCGTTACATTGATGTTGATTTGGGTTTCCGATCGATTCGTCTGATCAACGCCATCGATAGGATTTCCAAAACACTTGAACAAGAGCAAACTGACACAAAAGTATTTTCAGAATTTGATAAATAAAATAAAAGTTTTGTATGATTATATTATATATAAATATAAGTTTTCTGAAATTAAATTGTTAATAAATTTGTTGTCTGAAATAATAATATTTGATTTTTATTTATTGTTTTGTAAACCATTGACTATTGCATAATATAAATAAATGAATTTATAAACTTGGTTATAAATTGATTGGAATTTGAAATGAATTAAATTAAGAAATTTGAGAATTTATTAGTTTCCGGTGATTTCGAACTTTGGTTTTTAAAATTTTAAAGTATATTATTGGAAGTATTTTCGAATAGAAATTGTTTCCAAAGAATTTTAAAATGTTGAAATCAGTGCTCTTCTCTTTGTCGCTGGAAAATAATTTCGGTGATGGCGGCCGCATCATCGACGTTCATTTTCGAGTTTCGAAGTGGAGATACTATTCTGTAGCTTTGCTACGGTTTGTTTTGAAAAATATCTTGATTTGAATTTCTTCAGTATAATTTGATTTATATATATATATATAGGTATCTTATTTTAAAATTAAATTTGATTTGATATAAATCTCTAAATTGTTTAAAGTTAATCGGAAATCTAATTCTTAAATTTTGTTAAAGGATGATTTTACTTATAAATAAAACCAAAAATTTGGAATAAATATGTAAACTTGAATAATTGAATTGGGAAATTTTATTTGTATATTGTTCAACTGCATTATAATACAACTTACCTAAATTATTCAGAAGTTGAATATGTAATTGGATAATATATAATATATAATATAAATTGAATTTATAAATAAAATTTGAGTGTTTATAATAAATGTTATACACTAAATTTTGATTATTAAGATGTTAAATAAGTTAGATAGGATAATAAGTAAACTCAATTAATAATGAAATAAATTTGTTTTGAAAGAATTAATAAATTTGTTTTGAAAGAATTAATAAATTGAAATTTGATCAACATATGAAAATACCTTGAATTTAAAAAGAAATTAATAGATGTAAATTAATTTAAATCGAAACTTTTATGTTTTAAATTAATTTATATGGGTTAAATATATGTGATAAGATATATTAAGTAGAATAAATTTTACAATAATTTGGAATAAAAGAAAAATTTAAATTGCTGAAAAAAATATGATTATAATAAAAGACTATTCAAATTTATGGTTTTAGAAATTGTGAATTTAAGATAATTGGATAATAAGATAATGAATTTAGAAATAGTTGAGATTGATTTTAGTGAAATCAAATGGATTAAATCAATTATTGAATATCAATTAATTTAAATTTGAATTTATATGGTTGAAATTAATTGTTATTTTGTATTTCAAATCTGTTTTTCTTTCTGGTTGTTTCTATTCTCCTACCTCGTTCCTTTTCGGGGACGAAAAGTTTTGAGTGGGGGAGAGTGTAACGACGCGTAAATTTCAACTGTTTTAATAACGTAATTAGTTGTAATTTTGTGAAATTTTTAACGATAAAATTTTGAAATAAAAATTTTATATTTGGAATACGTCTAGTTAAACATAGCAACTGGTAAATTTTCATCCGAAAATATGAAAATTTATTTCGCGCGTAAATTCACTTCAATTTAATCAGTTAAAAAGCAGTGAAAATAAATTGTTTCCGAAACCTAAATATTTTTACATAGAAAAATTCTAAAGCATCTTCTGAGCAAGATGTCAGTTTGTCGTTTTTCCAAATTCGGACATTTTTGGCTCCGTCGATCTTATTTTTCAGCGTTTTTCTTACATTTTCCGTCAGTAGAAAAATTCGAATTTTTATAATTCAATCATACCACTGATATCTGTATATCATTTTGATCATCTCGTCATGCTGATCTCTGTAGTATATTTATTTGTGTGTTTTGCTATCCGATATGCAACGGAAATCGTGATATGGTTCGTCACATCGGTATTCGGTTTGATATTTTGGGTTTCTCGGTGTCCATTCATTAACCACCGTGAAAGTCTAATGGTCACTAGTCATTAATATTGGCTAAATTCAACGTACCTGGCCATTGACATTACCACTATATTCAAATATATATCATAGTGACCATTTATTATTTTTGTTGTTTCCAATTCTAATCAGTTCACGCGTAAAGGCCTGTGCACCTAATTCTCTTCCTAGTTTCTAACTAGCTACCCTGAACCCCACTGTTTCTTTCTCCTTGCCGAGCATCAGGCTTTGTCTCAACAAAAAAAAATGAAATTTGTTGCGGCTACATCCTCCTCCACGCGCAGTTCCATTTCCACAGCCCCTTCACTCTGGCATCACCATTCGCCGCTCGCCGTCGTAGCCGACCGCCATCAACCACCCTCGCCTCCATCTCTGCCTCCTCCGGCCATGCACGTGTAGCCACCCTACAATCGTGCCCAGACCGAAGCAGCACCCTCCGATCCGAGCCACCACCTTCCTCTTCTGACCTCGCGCCTCTCTACAACTCGACCTCCCTCCTCCGATTCAGTCTTGTAACTCTTCCTCTTCCGTACAGCGCGGCCTCGTCAAAACCTCAAGCCACCACGCAGCCAACTAATGGTCCGATCTCTTCCCTCACCGTTCGTCCAACGCAGCAGCTTTGGGCCATATTTTTTTCTCTCCTCGAGCGGTGCCTCTGCGTAATGTATATAAGGTGAAGTTTATTTGTCTATGCATGCATTTGAGTAGATAAGTTGCATACACATTTCTTGTGCTCTGTTTAAAATCTACATATATATATCTAAATTAGTAAATATATGTTTCTATAGTTTATTCTAAATCGGTGCGTTATGCCTAAATTTATATTGGTTATGTTGGATTGTATAAAGGTGCATATGTTAGTATAGTATACTATATTGTAAGCGTACTGTCCATATTTGTTTTTGAAATTTTTGAGGAGTAAGTTCATACGTCTATAGGTAGGCCTAAGCAGCTTTTTCTGTTGTTATATGAAATTGTTTAACATTATTTTAATTTTTGTTAAATTTTAATATACGAGGTCCATACATATATTAGTTACATGCTCGGTGGGGTTTAAGCTATATAATACATACTGCTTTTCTAAAGTATATGTGTTTTGTTTTAACAGAGTTAAAGTAAAATTTTAGAATGATGAGGTGATATACACATTCGTTTGGAAGGGTATACTTCTATAAGTTTAGGCCAAGTCTTACATGTACAAGTTGCAATATAGTAAGCTTGTATTAATATATTTTTTTACAAGTTGTACATCTGTACGTTATATATAAAAGTGTATATTATATTATAATAGATATTTGTTTATATTGTCTTATATATATATAAATACTATGGTTTTAATGTATATGACATAATAACGTAAGTCTATACTGTTTTTTCCAATATATATTGTTTTAAAAATATGGTAGGCATATAAGTCTATAGTTTTACATATTTGTTCAGAGAAGTATATATGAGCTTAGGCTGTTACTCATATTGGCGTTATCTATATCTAGTTACAGTAAGTTCACATATGATGTCAGAATTTTTTTTTGTGTGCATTTATGTAATAGTGGTAAGTCTGCATATTTGAGTTAGGTGGATTTCTGGATGTTTGTGCAAGTATAAAAGTTACAACATATACATACTGTTTTAAATCTGAGTTCAGTTTTGTATTATATAGTTTAAATGCTGCTTTATATGTGCCGAGTGTTTAAATTAAAAATTTTGCTTTCATAAAGTAATAATAATAATAATATAATCTCTATTTACATCAAGCTGATTTTAGATTTGTTTCGTCTATTCTTGATTCTCAGTCTCGTTCGTCAAATTCACGTTCAATCATACTTTTCTTTGAGATTTGTGCCTGGATTTCGTAACTCAACTTCATAGTCTATCTCTCTAGCCTCGAAAGGTGAGCACTCACTCACGATTAACGTTCTTTTATTTATTAGATTTGATTTCAATTGAAACGACAATTGAAATAGGCTGCTGTTAGTTAATTACACTGTTTTATATGCTATTACCTGTATTAGTTCACCTGTGACATCTGACACCTTTATTTGTTAATTATTTATGCGATGATAATACAGTTTGGCTGATAATTTATTGATTGTGATGTTTATATTGGACGTTAAATTGTTAATGATGTAAGTGAATAATTTGAAATTGAAATTGACGTAGGATAGTTAGATTTGATATATGTGTAAAATTTGGTTAAATGACATTTGTATAATATGACCCCTTTTAACTGTTTAAGTTATTGACACGTAGGATTAGTTTAATTACATATTGAACCACTGAATGTATGTTGTTAAATTGATGATGTATGAAATTGTAATAGATGACAAGTGAAAACTGTAATGTAATAATCTTTAATCTACATGAAATTATAGTGTAGATTCTAGAGATAATTATATTAATTCATACAAATAACAATGCGAATTAATACAGTTATTTCGGGATTATTTGAATTGATTATTGGATTGATATGAATTGTTGTTATTGCTTGTTTATTTATTTTGACACCATCCCAGTTATCACACTGCAAGTTCCCTTTGCTATGCTTTGATTTTGAATTGAATTGGAATCGGGTTGAAATGATAAATACCCAAATTTAACTTTGACCTAGGATAGAAAATTAAATAAAACCGATGGGTCAAATAATTTGATTTAAAAATAAATGAAGATTTTATTTGAATAAAAATTATGGTTTTGAAATGAAGTTGAAATTTGAATTTTAATGAAAGGAAAATGTTAATATTTAATAATCTAAAACAAAATATTAACAATGTAATTGATGAAAGAATGTTGTTTAATTTGAGAAATTATTGAATTAAGTTGAAATTATAATTAATTTTGAAATTATTAAAATTTGAAATGATTTAATAATTAAGTTTGAAATTATAATTAAGTTTGAAATTATTAAACTTTGGAATTATTTAATAATTAAGTTTTGAATTATTTAATAATTAAATAAGATTGAATTACTTAATGAGTAAATTGAATTGAATTCTTTGATAAGAGAAATTGAACCTTTGAATAAGTGAATTTTATTTCGTAAATAATTGAAATTGAATTTCTTTATTAATTAAGTTTTGAAAAATTATTTAAGTAAGTAAATAAGTGAAATTGAATTTCTTTAACAAGAAATGAAAAGGTGATATTTTTGGAATTAATGTAAGGCTTGAAATGTAAATAATTTGATTTGATGAATTTAATTTAATTCAATTTGTAAGTTTTGATATAAGGAAGTTGAATTTAAATAATGGATTTAATGGATTGAAATTTAACGGAAATTGTTTTGAATAACAAATTTACTTAACGAATATTAAATGAAATTGATAAATGAAATTAAATTGATTTGAATGTTAAATTAAATTAATTTAAATGATTTCGGAATGAAACTTATATACGAACTTGAATCAATATTTGAATTGTTTTCAAAATAGAAATTGAAATTGAACTATAAGATTTGGAAACGGTAAATTGGAAGTTTTGAAACGAAAATTTTGGAAATTGATTTCGAAAGACAAACGAAATGTTGATTTATAAACTCCGATTGAAATTGAATTGATTTGGTTTTTGAAATAAATAAACGACCAATCGGTGAAATAATTACGGAAGTTACTAAAGAGACCGGAATTCGGTTATGGATATACTCTCTATCTAAACTGAAAACCACTTTAATAACTATACGCGGAGTGATGATCCAGAATGAAGTGGTTGGATGATGTACGTGATGACTGAAGAAAGAGAACGATAATGGATAGCCTTGACACTTGTGTCAAATTGGAAATGACTAAAACAGGAGCTGTGCCGGGCCAATGGAGGATTAGCTACCTCAAGTGGACACACTTCTTCGAACTACTTATACTTGTTGTCGATTGGTGCACCCTTGATTTTGGGAGTGTTGTTTCACGGTGTTGCGGGCGCTGCGGCGTTGCGTTCTCACCAGTCCTGATCAGGCGAACGGTAGTATCACTACCTTGGGTATTGCCTCATGTGCCTTGTCATACTTGTATTCCATTTATACGCGACCACTACGATTTTGATTTGTACCTTTAGTATATGGATTGCCCTCTGGTGACTTCCGGTTTTGGGGAAACTACGGTCTTGTATATGCTTTTGGGAATAAAAATGTGTTAAGGGTGGAATGGGCCATGACTTAACGCTATTTTGATATCTTTTTATATTACTGATAGACATTATCTACTTATCGTACACTACTACATAGTAGATAGTTTAACGGATCCTTAAAGGATGGTTATTCCAAACATCCTTTGAGTTACTTGTATTTCAACTGCTATTTCACTTGAGTTGGATTTATTAATATAAGAATGTTAATCCTGACTCGAGTGTTTTGTATTTTGCTTTACGCTCGGGTCAGACTGAGTGGTTCAGCTTTCGAGACTCACCTTTGGAGTTGGAGCTTCGCTTGGAGGTCCAGCCATATATTCTGCTTTCAGTATTCGATGATTCCAGTGATGTATTCTGCTTTGTATCTGATGTATCATATTACTCTTCTGTTGTAAACTCTGATGTATCTTATATATTCATATAGTAGCTTCATGAACTACTATCTCTTTTATTTCCGCTGCATTTATTACTCTGTGTCTGTGATCTGTGACTATTTATTTACTGTATATGTTCAGTTTTGCCAAATTTAAATTAACAACGCGGTATTTTGAGCAATTCAATTATGGCATGAGTGTCTACCTATACACTTATAATGGATGCGAATGGTCCAAAATTTCGGGTCGTTACACGTTGCAAAGCCTATTATCTTTACCTTGCTTAAGAATACTAGTAATTACTTTCACTAGACTTTTAGTCTGTCCCACTCCTCTATTTCCCCTTTTCCCTCATAGGCCAGCAGAGGCAGGGACAATAGATTTCTGATTTTTTTTTAGATTCAACTGCGGAGTTTTTCTTCATGTATATTTCTTCTTCTTCTTTTCAGTTTTATTTTCATGTACTGGCACTTGTTGAGAGGGATGGTTTTATGTATGTACTCTGATATTGTGACTGAGATGTTGTTTTCCATAAGACATATGTATTTGGTATTTTGAGACTTATTTTGGTTATGACTTATTTTATGAAGTTTGATATTTAATAAGTTATTGTTTTTAAATGTTTCCGCTATTTTATTTATTTTGTCTTGTGAATCTTAGTCTCTGTAAGTTTTTAGTTATACCTAAAATGCACCATTTTCTTTAGTGTGCCCTTTTTGGGTATACTAAATGGTGTGGGGTGTTTCAATATTCATATAAGGATGTTTCTCTTTTCAGCCGAACTGGGATGGGAAATTCAGTATGTTTCTTCAGTGCTGTTTTATTTTCTTATAAAATAATTATATTTTTGTATATCTAATTTCGGTAAATCTTGCAGCTTTGGAATTTAACGTAATTGTTCCAATCTTCGGTATTTGCATGCTTTCTGGTGTATATACTTAATACTATCAGGTTGAGCAATTTTCCTTTACTACTACCAATTTTTTTCTTGGTTTTCTGTTTTTATTCCAACTTTTTTGGATGAATATAATAGCTTTTTTTTTGCAAGGCAAGCGGGGTTAACTGGTCCCCTACCAGTTTATTGAAAAAAGGAAAGTAACTATGAACATGCTCATAGTCACAAAAAAAGATTTAGAACTAACAAACAAAGAAGAATAAACAGGACCAAAAACAGAAAGAAAAAACAAAGAAAAGAAAAAAAAAACAGGACACAGGGATAACATGACAGAAAGAAAGGGAATGAGAAACATAAAACAACTAAGAGTTAAGTCCAAGCTTCAGCCAACTGAGAACTGAAGCCATATTTGCTTTCCTTCATACCAGTGATTATAGCATTCTTAAGTACTTCCCATAGTACTTCCCAGTGATAATAGCTTTCTTCATCTCTGTTGGCTTTGGTTTATAATTTTTTCCACTATTTTAAAGAGTCATATGAAGGATGCAAAACTCTTTTGATTTAGAATATCACGATGATGATTTTTTTAGGTCATTCTGTAATTCTGTATATGCATAGAAAGGATAATAAGTTAATGATAAGGTACAGTTTTATAAGTAAATACTGTTTATGATTTATCTTAGGATATTTTTTTATTTTTAGTTTCATGAGTCATTTATATATCATATAATGTAATTTAGCCGATTAGAAATATTTGTTTATTTAGATTTTTTTATGATGTTAAAATTTAAGCATTACTTTATTAAATTCAATCAACAAGCTATTGTATTGCATGTGAAAAAGAAAAGAAAAATGAGACATAATACATGATAACTTAAAACCAAAACCATCTTTTGTGGAAGCACTTGATTGTCATTCTCATCTCCATTTTGTTGTAAACTCTCATGTTTACCATTAGGAGAATTTGTGTAATTATATTTAGGAAGGAATTCTAGAACAGTTCCCATAGTAATGAGCAGTAGTCCAGTCATGTATATACAACTAGAAAAATGCATAATAGACATGTTCTAAAATAACCGGTGCTTTATCTTGATATGAGACTCTCAAGTTTTAACATTTTAACTACGCCCTACAGAATTGTAAATAAAATAACCATGAATAACACTTCTCATAAAACATGCTTCAACGAGTAGAAATAAATATTACTATATTTGCATTAGTGTCACTTTTAAGCTACTATTTAGTTTGGTTATATTTTATATAGAGATACTGGGTTCGCCTATTATTAGTTGAGTTCATTATTGTTATTTTTCATAAAAAGATATTGGGTGTTCAAGAAACTGATAATAAATGTTATTTCATTAAGTAACACAATGAAACATTATTTGTTAAATAACATAAACGGACAGTGTCACTAAATGATTTCTGTCTGTTTTAGTATTAGCTATTGAGAAATGTATTATTACATTGAATACACAATGGAATACTATTTGTAATGGACTTAGCTATCAGATCATTTGTGTTCAATTTATTTCCCTGCTATTAACTTGCAATCATCAGCGCATTCATTAAATGTCCATTTCATTTTTTCTAAACCTATTTTAAAGATTACTAAACAATATAATTTTTTAAAGGTTATTAGCACAACTTAAAGTTGCAATTATGTTTTGGTTGCTCCTAATGCGGTAAAACCAGTGGTAGTAACATCTAGACGTATTATTAAGAAATACTTGGAGATTTATTGATAATTAATATGAATTATTTCTTCTTTTTTCAATAATTTACATATGTTAAATATGTGTTAGTATGTTAGCTTTGCTATAAACTATTAAAAATATGTTGGTTCTTTCAATAAATATTATTACAAGATGTTTTTCAGTAAATTGCCTACTATGAAATTGTATAACAATTATAATTACATAGAAGCACTGTTATGGAAACTACATCTTTATAGAAATATGCTATAATCGTGTGAAATATTATTATTTCATACTTATATAACATAGACCACCATCATATTCAATTAACAATAATTTTTTCAATGATTATGTTATTTGAAAGCTAACCATATATGAAATCAATAAATATAGAGACATTAACTATTAACACTGCATATATTTTATTAATTTGTGGAGTGAAGAATCGTAAAATCTATGCATCACTTTTTCCTAAATTTATACTAAATGTAATTACTCCATAATAGTGTAAAGGTGACCACCATTATATTCCACTAGCTATAATTATTTTAATTGATTATGTAAATTAATAGCTAACCATATGAATATTTCATTATCATATCGGTATAAACTATTAATACTATATTTGTTTCATCAATTTACAAACTCAAAGACCTAATAAATCATTACATCAACTTTAATGATAAATTTGTGCACTATAATAATTTATTAAAAAAGATGAAATTAATTCTTTTACTATTTTAATGAAAAATTGATAATTTTGATTTTTGATTTTTTGATAACTGTCTTGATATAAAATTTGATCAGACCAAATTAAATCATAATATCATGTATAAACTAATTGCTTTGATTTCTATTATTTTACTTTTGTAAATGAAGTCATAATCCAACAATCACATTCTCTATAGTTTTTTTAATCATTTTTTTAAGTATTCTTATTTCATGAGAGGTTTTAATTTTCAAATTCTCCACTAAAAAGTATAGACATAACAATAAATAAATTCTTACGAAGATATATGCAACTTAATTTATTGTCATAGCATTCAAAACTAATAATGATATGGCAGTGGACAATGAATGTAAGGTAGTTAATTTGTAGAAATAGATTCCTTTTGCCTATTTTCATGCATTATACTTATATTTGACATGTCCTTAAGCATTGATCATATATGACATCAAATGAGGGTGTATCTTAAACTACTATAACTTGAATAGTTGAAAACATGTTTGCTCTTATTTATATGTAGGGTGATTAGAGTAATGAATATCACGAAGGTGTGTTATCGTCCGAGGCAGGCATAAATGGATCAGGTACAATATCTATTGGATATGCACCATTGAATATTGTCATGCAAATATGAATGAATTAGACTTTTTGTACTCATTTTATATGGGATTAAGGTTTTATTTAGTCTATGACCTTCTAGTAATTTTAACTTTATTGGGATATAGTATTTACAATACATAAACTTATAATTCATTTAATATTAAATTCGTAGTTATATTAGATTCTTAAACTAACGACAGGGCCATTTAGGACTTGAAATCAAGATTATATTATTTTCAAAAATTGTATATTAGTCTTCAATATAAAATAAATTGATATTCATTGTATTTTACAAACTAAATTTGCATATGAAATCTCCATTTATATATATTTATAACGATATTTTAGTACGCATGTGATGCATCCCATTGATTTTTATATATTTTTGGTAGTGGTTAAAATTTTGGAATTAGGAAATTATTGAATTGCATATGATTCAATGGCATATAACTGGTTGCAAATCAATTGACAAATTATGAACGAAATGATGTTGTCAACATATAATAAAGAATTTGGAACCCTTTAATTACATAGAGGTACATAAATAATACCTTTTACAATGTGGTTGTTGGTTAAAATTCTTACTACTCCATTTACACCGATTCTGGGAAACTAGATCATTAATCTCTAAATTTATATAATTGTAGGTGATAATAAATTCTTTTGGTTCTCTTTAATGTTAAATTTACATTTTTCTTTAGTTACAATTACAAACTTAGATTAGTTGAAATTAACGTTTAAGGACTCTTAACAAATTAATTTTACTTTTTGTACTTTATCCAAACTCTTGAATTCAATGGTTTAACATTTACCAACATACCAGGAGAAATAAATTTGTATATTAATATATTAGTGTGAAGTACCATAACTAAATATTTGGTGAGACTATATGCACTACCTTCTTATGCAAATGGACAAACTAATCTTTAGAAAGTGAGCAATCTAATTCTACTTTTTGCATAGCAAAAGTTGAACCCACAAAAAATTTGGATGGAGGCTTTGAAACTTTTCCCATGGTTTATGAGCTTAGTATAATAAAATTTGATTTTATTAATACTAATCTTTAACCATTTGTTCAAACGATTACGTTTTCAATTAGTGAATGTTGTATTAGGTTGCAATAAACTTTTGTTTGATCATAAAACTTCTTCAGTGCTACAGGTAGGTTGAGTTGACTAATGAAAAAATGGGTTTGAAAACATTATTCTTAATTTTGACATCATCAGATTGAATAAGTCCCAGATGTTTTAGTATTGACAAAGTTTATCCTTAGCAGTATATAGGCATACTACAGACATCATCAGATAGAAGATGGTGCTGCCTCAAAAATTAGTTTATAAGTTTTTGGTACATGCTCTAAAATGATATTACTGAATCATATTAATTTATGAGGTTAAGCTAATGATTTGATTGTATTGAATGCAATGTACCTTATGACATGGCTAATAACCATATTGAATACCAATAGTGACACTCATGTCAAAAGTTGCATTTGTCTCTCTTGTTGTCATATTTCCCAAACATACAACTTCAGGTATAAGTAATCTCATACAACATTAAAACTTACTTTCCCTTCTTTTACTTTGAACTTTTTATTGTATTACGAAGGTGGGGTTAAACTTATTGTGATGTGCTAATAGAACAATGATTTTATTAAATAATAGCGGTAATGGATGGTGATTAATATTTTGTTTGTTTGATTCATAGATCTTGGAATTGAAACTCATTGACATCAATTAGTATATGTTCAGAAAAATGTAAACATATCTGCATAGAGTATTGTGTCTATTTTTATGAATTTATATTTAACATTGACATATATCTTACATATTGAAAAGTTGTAGCTTTGTTGTAATAACACATCAGAATATATGGGCTTCATTAGATTAATAACGAATCAATTGCTATATGGATATATATTGGTTTACAATGATATGTACTTCGATTATATGATTTTGTAATGAAGAATGAACCTCAGTTGTCCGGAAAGGTTGCTCATTATGTGTAATATATTATAGTGTAATGCATTACATTGTTGTCTGTAATCCACGTTTTTGCATCTTGCATTCCATTTTAGTTAGCAATCATCAATCTAATACAACCTTTTTTAGAGGTAGATAATGAAATTAGATATTTATATCCATGCGACAAAAATAGATTTTTTAAACAAAATATTTTACATTGGATTAAAAAATAGTACCGTAAATAATAATTTTCTTCACATAGGACTTAATACTGTAACTTGATTCATCGGTTTATTTACTTGATTTATTTGAAGGATCTTTGTAAATAACATGCATGCTTATATCTTTTCCTTCATGGCACTTTCATGAAAATAAAAAATTGATACATTTATTTTATTACATTGATTAGAACATAATTTAACATTTCTACTAAACAATTGCTAAACAAAATAGCCTTTTGAACAATATCTTAAGCATCTGCCAATCTATGAGAAATAGTCGATTTAATTGTCGATAATCCTAAAATAACACAAAGGTTCAACAACAATTACAAAAATAAATATAGATATGGCATGTGTTCGAAGCACGGGTTCGCACTAGTGTTAAAGTATTTATAGCCTATGAATTACTCGATGTGTGCTGAGTTATTGATAGGTATCCATTACCTTTCTCTTATAACTAAATGATGTTTTAACTAAAAATTGAGATATATTTTATAACTCGATGTATTTGTCTGTACTATTTTTATGCCATTTGTTATATCATGACCATTCATTTCAGATTGTATGATTAAAGGCTTCAGTGTGCTTTTTTTTAGCACTATAGGCTCTATAAACTTGGCTTTGATATTGTCCTAGACTTTTAGGGTATCACACGCCTGTTAATTGGATCTTGATAAGGCTCCAATTATCAACACAAAACAACAAATTTGGCCACTGCTTCTATCTAGGATTCTCCTTAAGCTTGTTATCAAGGTTGATTGGTAATCAAAATTCACCAAGTTATAAAAGATTGCTTTCTTATCTTAATGATCTTGCATAAGATGACTCTATTAATTAGTAATAGTACATAACAAGTTGTATGTGCACGTTTTGAAGTTGTATGTATTTTGAAGTTGTCATATATTGAACTTTGTAAAATTCGATAAGAAATATATGTATGTGAATGGTTTTGGTTTTTATTAGTAAAATGTTAGTTTCAGTTGCAAATTGAAGCTAAATTTATAAGTGTATGTTACAATAAAGCACATATTTTTTTTAATTTTATATATTTTTAATAACGGACAAAAACATTTGTCAAAAGCGTATTATAATGGACAAAATCAGTTGTAAAGCACCATTACAACAGGCAAAAACAGTAGTAAAAGATTTTATTACAACGGTCCTAAATAGTTAAAATTCTTCGATCCTATCACAACGTCGCATATTAAGACTGACAGATGACAATTGTAATAAGCTTATTACAATTGGCAATGCTAGTTGCGAAATAGGTATTTTGTTTTAGTGAACTATGATTTTTCATATACACACACACACACCCACCCACCCACACACACAGATATATATATATATATATATATATATGTATGTATGTATGCATGCATGTATGTATATGTATATGTATATGTATATGTATATGTATATGTATATGTATATGTATATATCAGTTTAAACAAGGGTTAAAATCAATCAAGTAATTTAATTAATCATTTAGAATTTGATATGAATTATAAAACATGGTGGACCGATAATATATTCAAAATTTTATGATAAGAATAATACAACAAAATTATACAAATGTAAATAGGAATTATACCTGATAGATCTAGCCAATCAGTGACACGTTGATTTGAACTCCTTAGATTTATAGAATCAACTTCCAACTTTGCAAGAGAAGGTTGAAAAACTTTATTACATTTTATTTGATATAATTTTGGGCAAATGGAAGATAAATTTTCGATCATGAAAGGAATGAAGGAGATAGCCATGGATGAGGGAAGAAGGAATAAAAGAAAATTGAATGAGGAAATGAACACGAGGGAGTTTTTAAGGAAAAAATAATAATCTTTCCCATTCTTTATTTTACAAACTTCCACTTTTAATTCCTAATTAATTTTCATTCAAATCTCATCATATGACTTTCTCTCTCTATTACGATAGGCCATATTATACCATCACATGGTACGTTTATTTCGAAAAGCCTATTAAACAATTAACTACATTAGAAATGCCATTTAAATATACACTAACATCGTATATCTATACCTGTATATTTAACTTATATATATAAACACACACACATCCAAATAATTAATAACAAAGTCCAAACATCAAATAAATAAACAAAAAATATTTCTTAAATATCAATTAATTTAATTAGTTTATAACATTTTATAACTAATCAAATCATATGGTTCTTCGTAGAATTCACAAATGCTGTTGTGAGACTCGGAGGTGTGAATACAGTCAGCAATTAATGTTGAATAATTCAAATATTAACGTTCACATGTCACCTTAGTTAGTAGTATGACGGTTTAGTCAAATTCACCGCTTATAGATCTTTATGGTAAAATCTTATTTCACATTTTCTTAAGTGGTATCTTTTAGTAACGATAATTTACACACGCTCTATTCGTTAAAATTATATCACTTTAGGATATACAAACTTTGGTACTGGTAAAAATTCCAGTAATATCCACATTCAACTTAGTGAGTCCAAAAATACAGTTCTTGGTTTAATAGTAGCATTTATTATTAATCGTACTATCCAGCCAGAGATTTTGACTTTGAGTTAAGTATAGTTAACCATGTAATACTAACCTTATACAATTGACGAAACGAACTCTGTATTGTACAATGCTTCACTTCCACTATTTTAACTCATACCCAACCATAGTCATTCGATGGATCACCATGTCATGATTTAATCAAAGTGGAGTATTCATATTGAAGTTCAACGGTATTCTCAAGTCATGAGAATTATGTAATATCATTACATTGAGATTTTCTGTTTGACCTAGTTGTCATCAACCAAGATGAACTCTCAAACGAGTCATTTCATAGTTATCCAATAATTAAAACCTAACCACTTGATGTAAGTGATACACTATCCAGCATTTGGAGAGCATTACACACTGTAATCTCAATGGATGAATCAGTATCCTTTTCTCGAAACATCTCGACCAAAAACATTTAAAACAAAATGTTATTTTATTTTGTGACTAAATACTCATGATTGCAACTATTTGCAACAACAATCGCATAATATTTTATTTAAGGATTTTCTTGTTATATGGTTAAATTAATTATTTAATTAATTAAATCACAACATAATAAAATATATAAAAGAAAACAAACACGATTACTATGAACAAGATTGACCATGGAGTTAGATATATGTAACAAATTACATAATTTTTCCTAGGGCATACCATTATCTTTTTTGAGGCTGCCTACACATTTGGAGAGAATCGTTACATTGATATTCCTTGTTCTGACATCACTGAGTATCCCGTTTCAACAATATATTCAGATTAAGATCTATTTCAAATCTAGGCTAGACTTTGTGAGTCATAAATTGAGAGCGTTATCTGACCAATATGTATTATAAAGAATGGGACGAGGAGCATTGACAGACTGCGTATGAGTATGAGCAAATATTAGCTTGTTTGTCATGACGTGCTCAAGAGTTAATTGTTCAAGATGAGGCTAGGAATCAGTATAGACATAGACACAATGACAATGGTAGAGATGTAATTGGATGAGAATTTTATAAAGAACTGAGCCTGAGATTCTATATACATTGGTAGATAAATAAGAGATAAAATAACCACTAATATGAAATAACACTGATACCCTTATACAATTTGTATTGTCTCAGATAAGTAGACAACAATATTATATTCTACCATTGTCTGGTTCGTTAGCCAACATTTAAAAAGTTGGGCATATTAACCGGCATTTTAAAAGTTGGCTAACTAAGCAGCTCACCAAGTTGCCAAAGCAACCATGTGAGAAACCTTGTTTGGTCTAAATAGACTATAAAAACTTTATTAGGGAGGGTTGGGGATGGTTGGCAACCCATCCCTCTCTTAGTGATGCAATGTTGATTTCTATTGACGGGGGAATTTCAATTTGATTTATTAATTCATATTAAACCATGTTCATCGTAAAGTCTATAATGTATATAATAACAAGACCTAGTTCGCTTTACAATTGTTACTACCAAATATTCTTTTGACCTTGTCGAAACTAGTTTGAACAGAATTCAAGAAAGAACAAGAAGAAGAAGCTCTAGCAAGTCCTTTCGAAGGAGTCAATGGGATGCTACAGCTAAAGTATAGAAGTTTCACAACCTTTCGAAGGGGTCGAAAGGGTCGAATACACCCTTCTGCTTCAGTGTCCGCCTTTCGAAGCAGATGATTCCACATGCATGAAGGCCTTTCAAATGAGTTAAAGCAACACCTTTTGAAGACAAAGGAGGACAACTCTTCATATACACGCCAAACATTTCAAAATCAAAGGTTTTGCCTTCACTCAAACCACTCAGAAGCGTACATTGGTCAAAACAACCCTTTCGAAAGCCCATAATAAAGCCTTTCGAACCGATCAAAGACATTACTGTCCAGGGGAGGTTCCGTGTTAAGTCACAAGCAAAAGTTCATGAGCAACTAACAGAGTCGAAACCATCAGAATTTTAACACCTTCGAAACCCCTGGATGCGGCCTATCGACAGAGTCGAAAGCTCCTACAAAGCAGCATAGAGAAGAAAGGCACAACTGTCCCTTTCAACAAAGGCAGAAGCATTCTATAGACAACACAGTAGCCACCTTTCGACCCGGTCGAAAACATTGAGGTCGAAAGGTACTGAGCCGCATCTATAAATAAGACCCAAGGGGTCTGGATTTGGGGATCTGAACAGAGTCATTCTACACTTGTATTTTCTTAATTCTAAAGGCTGTAACCCTAATTTGTAAATTGAATTGGGGAAATTGAGCAATAAAGACTTTGTTAAGTTACGAAAGGGAGACTTTAATATTTTTGATTACTTATTTGTTTCATAAGCTTTTATCGGATCCAATCGTGTTTTTTCAGGTGTCGACCACGTCGAAAGGACTCTTCCGACTTGATCGAAACCCCTGCATATTCAAGTAATTCCAGTTATAGATTTTAGGCCTCCTACTATCGAACTTCTACTTTCGACAAGGTCGAAACCTTATCCCAATCCACTTTAACCTTCGATTCCCAATCCAAACCCAAGACACTTAAGACTCCAGCTTTCGACAGGGTCGAAACCTCAATCCCAGCCAAATTTACCTTAGTTCCCAAAACCAAAAATTAAGTCATCAAATAACCTAGCCGTAGACAGGGCGAAACCCACTAAGTCAAACCTTGTCCTGAAATTCATTGAGCTATTCATTTGTGTTTCGCAACTGCTTCGAAACGAAGGCTTTCAAAGGAATAGTCATATTTCTCTAGTGAGCTCGAAAGGTTAAGAAGAAGGGAAATTAAGTGTTTCGACTAGGTCAAAAGATTGATACAAGAAAGTCTTCACTAAATCATCTTATTCGAAAGGGCAATCAAAGGAAATACACACCTACTAATCTTCTCAAATTTACCAAAGGAGACCAAAAGGGATCAACCTCTTTCCACAACTTTACTTTGGGGTGTTGACAAGTTTTCTTGTTAACATTTTAGCACTAGAAGGAGGGCTCAAACCTCCGACTCTATTGAATATCCAACACCTGCTGTCTCCAACCTAATTCTACATCAAAATTGAAAACTCAAGACCTTAATTCATCATGGCTAGCAGAATCAAGATATCTGAGCAAGGATCCTCAAAGCCACATTTAATAGGATTCACTCCCATGAACAACTCAGGATTCCAAAGTATATGAAGAGCAAATGCCGAGATTGAAAGCTCTACAGATTATAAAAGAGAAAAGAGCAGAATCATATGATCTAGAAAAATGGAGCATAAATCCTTTTAATTTGGCCTTACCCCTATCTTTTCCATAGAAGGCAAACAAAAATGACAACTTGTTTAGTCAAATGAGGAAAACAATTCGACACTATGCTGAAGGAACAATCTTTGAAGAAGAAATAATAGCAGACTATAACGCCTTTGCATATAAATGGCAACAAGCTGGATCTGGAAAACTCCCAATACAAGAACTCCAAAGGGTATAAAAAAGAAAGACAATCTATGAAGGTGAGACTACAAGGCCAAGAAACAAGAAATCGAAAAGCCATCCTCAAGGAACAAGTTTCAAGTCTAGACTTCCTAAAAAGTGCAATCTAACAACATCCATTGAGAATGTCTACTTGCTAACATAGGATGAGATCAATTATTGGCCATTGAAGAAAAAGAAGCCAAAGCATGAAAGAAATTTGGGGGAATCTTACTGTCATTTCCATATGATGAATGGACATAAGACTAACCACTGCAGAGCCTGGGAAGGGATGATAATTAACATTTTCCATCAAGGCAAGATTAATGAGTTTGTAAAGAAATACAGAATGAGATCAATAAAGAGCTACTTTTCTAAAAGAGAATCTACATGGTCGGGAGTAAAATACTCCTTTTATTTGGACATTACCTTAAACGGTCAAAAGCCTCTATCCGCACCGAGTTGGCTAGGGCAGAGCACCTTCTGGAGGGAGGAGTGTAAGATTTTAACCGCGCCACGGTATGGCCAAGTTAAAGCATCGACAAACCCTTTGGCTGCGCCTCTGATCAGGTTAAGGTGCCTCATGGAGTGAGGATGGAGTAAGCCTTTATTCACGCCACGTTATGGCTAGGTTAAAGCACCGAACAAGCCCATGTCCGCGCCATGCTATGGCCAAGGCAGGGCGCCTCCTAGAGGGATGTCAGAGTAAGCCTTTATCCACGCCACGCTATGGCTAGGTTAAATCACCGGACAAGCCCTTGGCCGCGCCTCTGGTCAGGTCAAGGCGCCTCCTGGAGGGAGGTTGGGTAAGTCCTTGGTTCTAGCCTCTAAGAATGAGCTAACCAAAAGCACCAAACAACACTAGACTAAGACGTCCATGCCCAAGAAGAGGCTCATCAAACAATGGACTAAGATGTCCAAGCCCAAGAAAGCGGCATATCAAGAAGTGACTAAGATGTCCAAGCCCGAGAAAGCGGCATATCTCCAAGGGACTAAGATGCCCAAGCTCGAGAAGCGGCACACCAAACAAAGGACAAAGACATCCTAGCTCAAGAAACAGCCAATCAAATTGCGACAACATACAAGGCCAAATGGTTTATATATGTCGAAGAAGACAGAATCTAAGGAGTAGAAGAACTCCGCTTATTAATACCCGAATCTGGGTTTCAGGATTCTAATTTCTGAACTTCATCTATTAATACCCGAATCAGGGTTTCGGGTCTTTATCAATCACTTACAGCCTTTATTATACCCAAATCCGGGCTTTGAGACTATTACTTGATTTCACTTATTAATGCACTAATCTGGGTTGGAGATTTCTATTATGGATTTCTGATTATCCACTATTAATACCCGAATCTGGGTCAAAAACTTCAATCAACATAATCATTATTATGAATTTTCAGTCATCATCCACAAATACTTGAATATGAATTTCAAGTTTCTTAACATCGTCCACTACTACCCGAATCTGGGTTTCGAACTTTTAAATTTTATTCTTTAATACCTGAATATGGGTCATTGGATTTCTACCACAAATTTCAGATAATGACTTTTGGATTTCTATTACTTGATCATATTTAACTCACTATTAACTATCTTTAGAGGATGATTCTCTAAAAGACATTTACACCCCTGGTTGAGGATAAGATTTCCTACCAACAGGTTTCAGATATTCCAGCAGTATGGGTTAAAGTTAAAGTCTTCATTATTTCTCATTATGACCGAAGAGGGGTTTCAAGTCATTTAGTCAAATACAATTACTGTTCATTGACATAATGATTTTTCAATCTACACGAAAGATATAGACAGACTTTTATATTAATTTTAAGCTAATAATTGGAAATATTGTTTCCTTTATACTTTTCAAGGAGATTAGAATAATACAGAAAAATGAAGGATTCAGCAAACACAGACAATGCGGTACAAGTTATCAAACAAATGTTTCAGAGATAACATTACAAGAGAGAGTCACAAATCAGGTGATATTTACAAAATGTACATGATTTACACAATTAATGAAATTATTTACAAGTGTACAGAATAAGTATATACATATCATGAATATGAATCTTTCGTAAATCTTGAGTAGCCTTGTTCAGGTTCTCTACGATTAAAGGACTACAATGTGACGAATAGCGATGTAGAGGACCTCTTTGAGTTTCTTCTCTTTCTTCCTTATCCTATCTGCATCGTCAATTGTATTGATATTAGTCTTCAGAGTGTGTTTGAAAGCTCTGTTTGCGCCCCTAAGGATCTTATTTTCCCTTTCCAATTCAGCAATGCGCTTCAAAAGGAGATACTTCTCGCATTCAAGTTTCTGAATTTTAACATCATATTCGTTTATGCACTATGAATATTTAGCTTTCAACTGTTCGTCAAAATATTTCATCATTTCAAACTTAACTTTCCTACACCACTCGCTCACTACCTTCTTATCTAAGCTTGGAGGAAGATTTGTTGTAGTGGGAAATTTATGAGCAGCAAGGGAAGTGGATCTTGTAAACTTAGCAGTGGGTGGAGTAGCATGAGGAACGGGTAAGTCAATACTCAAAATATTATCTCCCATAATAAATTCTAACAACTCGCACTGGGCCTGACTATCCTTCAATTTCATCTCTAAATCGCTTATCCATTGGAGAAGCTCGGACATTTTGTGATCGAAGTCAATTGAAGGAATCGCCTTAACTTGATGCTTTAAAGCGGAAATCGTTCCATTTTTACTGTTGACATTAGCTTCTAAACTGGCAATTTGATCCTTAAGATTTCTGACAATAGTTTTCTGAAGTAAGAATCTTTTGTGCCACCTTAAAGCTTCGGCACTGCCATGAAAACGAGCAAGTAAAGTATCTTCGAGAAGTTTACTCTTTTCAATTTCCACTAACAGCTTATCCTTAAGATTACTAAAACGAGATGCTGAGTCTAATGAGAGTGGCGCTGCGGATAACTATAATTCCTATTTAAATAAAAAGGAAGATGTAACGACCCGGAATTTTCGAACCCGAAAATTCCAGATAGTTAGGAGGAAAAGAAAAGAGATAGAAGAAAGAACAGAAAGAAGAAAGAAGAACAGAAAACACAACATCTCACATTCGCAGCGGATTAAATATAATAACAAATAATAATATCAGTTATACAAAGAAAACTGTATTTGTTAATTACATTTTAATACATCAGAGTTACAACATTCACAAATGTACTAGACAGTTAGAATTAACGTGTCTCAGGCAACTATAATATCACAGCGGAATATACTCCATACGTTCCTGCCATCCAACTCGTCTCCTGAGCTCCAGAACGTCCTCACCTGAAAATCTGTAATACTCGGTCTGACCCGAGCATTACATCAAAGTAACACCCGGGTCAGGCTGGAAACCAGCGTGAGTAAACTCATCTAACATGAAATTAAATCCATAGAACTTATTTAACCCGGGGTAACTCGTACTTTAACACAAGTAGACAACTTATATAGTCAACATTTTATTTTCACAAAACAATATCTAAGTATCCAACTTAGTTTAAATGGTCCATATTATCCCAAACCAGCCTATTGATTTCACATATCAATCTATAAAGAATTATAGAAGAATTCAAATCGAAGTGGTTTCGGATATCGCTGATATCCGATCCCGGTCTCTTCGAATCAAATGTCATTTTTTTAGCCAAGTTATTTTAAGTTTAAACAATTCAATTTATATTCAGAATATCATATTCACATAACAATTCTATCACAGATAGATAACTTACATTATCACAATTCATCCAAAGCATCTCATATCAAAGAGCATCACAATCACTTATCAGATATATCAAATAATCCAAGGCATTCAATATTACTCAATCATCCATAAGTAAGATCAATTCATTATCTGATTATAATTAACTTAAACCAGATTAATTACTTATGAATAAATTTCTAATTCTGGTTAATTAACATTAATTAATTTCAAACCATTTTAATTAATTATCCTTTAATCATTTATTAATTAACCTTTAATAATAAATTCATTAACCTTTAATTATTAAATGATTAACTTTAATTTAATTAATTGCATTTATTAATTAATCATTTTAATTAATCACTTTAATTAATTAACTTTTAATCATCAATTAATTTTCTTTTAATTACTTAATTACATTATTAACTTTTACTTAATAACTTTTGTAATTAACTAAATAACTAACATAAATATAGTTATCTCACCTAATTAAATTAGCATCATTAGTGACTTAAGTTAAGGGTTAAGTTAAACCTTGAAATTTCTTTATTTATATTTCCATTCCAATAAAACATTAATTTTAAACTTTGATAAAAATCCTTGAACTTTGTTTACATTTTACATTTTTATTTCATTTTATTAAAAAGGAAACTCGGCCCAAGAAAATTAACCGGCCCAAAGCCCAAATCTCCCTTCTCCTACTTTTTTTTTTACTGCTAATTTCTAAAATCCTACTCGAGCCTAACCCGATGTTTTCCCCACGTAAACTCGAGTCCAAACCTTCCTCTCCCCGAGCGCTCTCTCTCTCTCTCTCTCTATTTCCAAAACTCTCGATCATCTCCCTGTGCACTGAAGACGTGCACGTGCACACATTTTCCGACTACCCAACCTCACCGCCGATCAACTCCACAAGTCATCGCCGATTCCCCCATTCTATCCCACCAACTAAAACCACAAACGAAGCGGCAGATCAAAAAGTTGACGTTCATCCCAAAATCTGGAAACTACTGATCAACCTACAAATGCTTCGACGCCGATGATCTGACCACCTGGAACCTCGCGACTCCGACCCATGCTCTGTCGATCGTCCACGCACATCTTCCCACCGGTGCGGTTGCCTCCGATCCATCGTCGATGACGAAATCGACTCGTCTTCTTCATCAAACAAAACTGGGTAATAAACCCTAAATCTTCGTCATACTATCACCTCGATCATAAATAAATTCAACTGGTAATTTTCCTGTGTTCTCCAACCTTCCAGCCACCTTCAACATTAATCCCGACCATTAGCATTCTGCCGATCGACGGCATTCGATGAAATTCCCATAATCGATCAACTCAAAATAACTCGACATCCACATACTTAAAAATCATGATTTTCACATCAAAAACCATTATTTTCTAGCACGAATTAGAACATATAGATGAAACTTGGAATTATGATATTTGATTTTTCCAATATAAAATGCTCATTACTGTAATTTTCCAATTTCGAAGCATTTACTAAATATTTTCACATAAGATTATTTTTAAAATTGAAATCACCTTCTAACAAACATTTTCCTTTTTAGGATCATAGCTTGAAACTTATTATATGGGGAGATATGGATTTTCTTCCCCATGTTCTTAAGTCTGTTGAACACACAGAGGAAGACATACATATATACAAAAACATGTATACATATTTATATACATGCAGCATCATTTACATCCATGTAAACATCTATCACAACCTTACTACAAATATCATTCACAAACATCAAGATTAAACTAGTTTTAAGTTTTAAAAAGGTTGGTCTGCTCACAGATTTAAAAGCAGAGACAGAGATTTTTGTTTTGATCTTGATTTAGTTAGAAAATTCGAACAGAGACCAGATTTATTCCTGAACATACATCCATATATATCTATACAGTCATGCATGCATAAACATATATACCTGCAATCATACTTAATAATCATGTAAAACATTTCATATCATTTCATCTGAATTTTCAGGTTAAACAGACTTAATTTTATAAAATAGTTTACTCACCTTATTAAAAACAGAGGCCTGGAATCTGGAAAGAAAATTTGAAGCTTGAAATTGCTGAGATGAAATTTGAATCCTAATTGTTAGTTTGCTTTCGATCTTGAAGCCTTATTCCCAGATGAATCTGAAGTTGTTGATTTAGTGGTTGAAATGATCTTGTTTAAAATCTGAGATGATCTTGTCTTCTCTTTCAGGCTTGAATTTGTTTTAGATTTTTAGGTCATTCAAGAATTTGATTTCTTTCCCTTTAATTCTCAGGTTTTGGGTATTTTTTTCTTCTCTCTCTGATTTAAAACATGGCCGTAGCTTGATTTTTAAGGAAAATGAGGTAGAAAAGTGAATGAAGAATTAGAAGTAGTGCTATATAGCTTAAATTTTGATTTATTAAAATTAAAGAAATAAAATAAAAATGTGACACTTGTCACTAATCACATTTAATAGATTAACACATGTTATCTAGGGGTGTTTATAAGCTAACACATATATTTCTCATGCATAAATAATTTTTATATTTATTAAATAAAGCTTTTATAATTTATTTGCTAATAACTAAATACATATTTTAATTACATAAATGAAAATCTTTTAAAATAAATAGAATAAGACAAACTATATTTATACAAAAATCATTTATACATACTTCTAAATCCAAAATATATTTTAAGATATATATATATCATCTCTTTGAAATCCCAATATAAGTTCAAACCAATTTTTAAATAAAATTTTTAAATAAATCTTAAAAATCAATTTGATATTTTTAGATATATCTCAGAATTTCATTTGTTCAATTCACAAATAAGTATTTTAATAAATTTAATTATGTTAATTTCCAATTAACAGATGCCCAAAAATTCGGGTTATCACATTCCTCCCCCCTTTAAATCTTTTCGTCCTCGAAAAGGAACGAAGCCAGAATTTTATATTATACTATAATTACTCTTTGAACATTTTTAACTCTTAACTCCTGATATTTAAATTTTTAAAACACTTTAAAAAATTTCATAATATTACCAAAATAGCTTTATAAAAATATTTTTTATAACTCGATGTTTCAACAAATCCATCCTTGTTCTCACAGAAATTCGGTCATACGTTGATCAGGCGTAGGACTGAAAATCTATAAGTACTTAGCAGACCCGTTTTCAACACCCAGAGAAAATACTTAGAAAACTTTTGTGAAAATATAGAAAACATTTTTGAAAATAGATGAAACATCTTTGGTGAGAATGCTCTGGAAATCATCACCCCCATCCATGGTCACAGTTACATCACGGGTTACGTTGCCATCGTAGCAAAAGTCCATGTAACTGATAACAGCATGGAACCCACAACAGATCGCAGTTACATTCCAGGGTTACGTTGCCGTCGCAGCAAAAGTCCATGTAACTGTTGGCTCTCAGCGGCACACACGATTTCGCTGTCAAAATGAAACTTCTCCCACATAGGTCGCAGTCTACCGATATAAAATCAA
This sequence comes from Allium fistulosum, assembly GCA_030737815.1. NCBI lineage: Eukaryota > Viridiplantae > Streptophyta > Magnoliopsida > Asparagales > Amaryllidaceae > Allium > Allium fistulosum. The sequence continues at coordinate 1,495,221,477 of CM060901.1, forward strand.
ACGCAGACTGTTGGCTCTCAGCGGCACAAACGACTTTCGCTATGTTACCATAGTGTCACGGTCTACCGATATAAAATCAAACGTAGACAGTTGGCTCTCAGTGGCACACATGACTTTCGCTATGGTCTGCAGTAGATCGCAGTGACATTGAGTTAAATTGTTGTCACAGCATAACTCAAATGCCTCTGTGGGCACCAGCCCCTCGACTTTCGCTACACAAATAATCCTCAGGAACTAGTTTTGTCCGGACTCCTCACAGGATCAACTTTAGAAACCCCCCTTGGGGCTCAAGGCAGTACCACCCAGTGGTACTCCTGAGAAGTTCATTTCAAGGAAGCGCCTTTTTCCCCAGAGCTATTCTCAAAACACTTTATACTATATACTTATAGTATCTTCAAATCATACCCTTTATGATTTATCAAAATCTCCTTTACACAAAATCGATTACCAAAATCGATAATTCTCAAACTAGGCTTTTTAAAATCCAAAATTGATTTTCCCAAAAATCAAAAGCCTTTTCCAAATTCATAGGTTCCCAAAACCTTTTCCAAAATCATTCTCATAAGATCCTTTATATATATATATAGATATAGATATATATAACTTTTAAAATCTTTGGATCATTTCAACTTTGTATAAAACCTCTTTTATACTTCAAATATTTCAAAATCCTTTTCTTTTAGCAATAGATTCAACAAGGGAAGATTTACCTTATACAACAAGGATATATAACTTTATTTTATTCCAAATCAAATATTCACATTTGATAAATCTTTTATAAAGTTATTAACCATATTTCTTTTCAAAAACCATTTTACAGTTCTTATCCACAAATCTTCAATATCAATTTCATTCAAACTCGTACGATGTACATATATCATCCGTACGCAATATCAGTTTGATCGCTCACTCGATCACACAATTTCACTTCCGAACTAGTATCGTCCACTCGACTTCCTAGTGCGGACTCAGATCTGGTTTCTTGATCAGAAACCGTCATTCTCCTTGCATAGTCGTAGCTATGATAGAGAATATCCAGAACCAATCAAAAATCCATATCCAGGTTCGCCGTCGAAAATCGAGTGAAAAATCCCAACTCGGATCGATAATACTATCTCGAAATTCTGTGTTCGAATCTGGATCAAATCACTATGCGAATAGAATAATATACGTACATCCTTACGTATTTATCTTTATTGGTTATTAGCCAAATCAATATTCTTTTCTATTCACATTTCCTTTAATTCCATTCACTTATTCTCAATTGCTTCCATTACCAATTGAGTTATTACTTCAATTACAAACAGTTTGAAATCTGACCAAATTAAATTTAAAAATAGCTTGAAAAGTTTTAAAATAGATAAGTAGTTGAAAAATAGTTATTAGTTTGTAAAATATCTGTAGAATAGTTAAATAATTGTAAAATAGTTGTAAAATAGTAATTAGTTATAAAGTAGTTAAAATCAGTAATTAGTTTATAAAACAGTTGAAAAATTGTTAAATAGTTCCAAAAATAATTGTAAAACAAGTATAAGATAGTTTGGGGTTTAAAAAGAAAGATTGTATAGTAAATAGTTTGGAAAAATATATTTGTATTAAAATAATTTATTTTGAAAATAAACCAGAGTCAAACTGTTCAAATTTCCCAATCTCCATTTCCAATTAATTTCTCATCAATTCAATTTAAATTTCCTCTTCCATTTAAATTGACTCAGTACTTCAATTTCCATTGAAATTTATTAAATCCCAATTCAAGTTGAATTAACCTTAATTCCTTTCCAAATTCAAATCAAATTCCATTTGATTTTTAAACATATTCAATTTTAATCACAATTTCCAAATTATTTCAAAATCCAATTTGGATTAATTTCAAATTGAACCAGCTTCAATTTCAAATCATTTCAATTCTAATTTACCATTTGAATTTTCTTTTAAACTTATACATATTCAATCACAATTCTAATTAATTCAAATCAAATTCAATTTGAACTAATTTTATTCAAATCTCAACTTAAAACCATCTCGAATTATATAAATTCGAGTTAAATATTTTAAATGATGATTTAATCCTTTAAATTAAATTAACCTTTACTTTTTTTTAAATCAAATCAACTTAATTTTAATTTTATATAACTTAAATCTTTAAACCATTTAATTTTGAATCTAAATTCCAAAATTCCATTGAAATTATCTTTACTTATCTTATTTCAAAGTTCAAATAAGAATTCAAAAACAATTTAATCTTCAGATTTTAATTTATTATCCATTTTCAATTTCCAGATTTCAAATCCATTTTGAGATCACTCATAATTCCCATTTTAATCAACCATTTAACTTCCCAAGTTAAATTTTAATTTCATCTTGAAATTTCCAATTCAAATTATTCATTCAAACTTATTCAACTTCCTCCAAGTTAAATTAAATTTACTTAATCCGGTCAACTTTATACAATTTGAATTCCTATTCAAATTTTAAACTCCAGATTAATAATCTTTCTCCTTTAAGTTTAAAAAAAAAAACTTACTTTACATTGGGTTTCACATCACATTCCAATTTAAAACTCAACACTAAGTGTTTATTTCAAATCATCATTGGTATTATGTATATTCCTCATATATACATTTTCTTTATACACCAAGTTATACTTTAAATTTTTAAACCACCTTTGGTTTTAATTCAAAACAACTTCTTTAAAACAATTTCAAGTTTTCTGGATTTAGATTTAAAATTTCACAATTTTAAATTATCTTCAATTCCAATTTATAAGTTATACTCACTTAAATGTTTACTTCCCTAAACATTTCATTTTGCTAAATCATTAACAACATTCATTATTAAACACAATTACCATTTATGATAATAATTATCATATCTAGAAACCAATTCATTATTACCTTTATTCTTGATAACATTTCTCCAAATTCAAGATTTTAATTTTAGTTTGAATTCATTTCAAACTTATCTTCATTCAATTTTAATTTGGCTTTATTTCTATTACCACTTAATTTAATTCCAATATTTTAACAACCAATTACCTTAATATTTAATAGAAAGAAATATCATTTTATATATCAAAATATATTCTTATATAAAATCATTTAAAATCCTTATATAAGAAAATAACAATTACGCTCTCATATATATATACTACACTCAACTCATTCTAGGGTACCATTGACCCTATACTTAATGAGTAAACCCACCAGAGTCAAGGTTCTCGCTTAACCTTTGCTCTGATACCAACTGTAACGACCCGGAATTTTCGAACCCGAAAATTCCAGATAGTTAGGAGGAAAAGAAAAGAGATAGAAGAAAGAACAGAAAGAAGAAAGAAGAACAGAAAACACAACATCTCACATTCGCAGCGGATTAAATATAATAACAAATAATAATATCAGTTATACAAAGAAAACTGTATTTGTTAATTACATTTTAATACATCAGAGTTACAACATTCACAAATGTACTAGACAGTTAGAATTAACGTGTCTCAGGCAACTATAATATCACAGCGGAATATACTCCATACGTTCCTGCCATCCAACTCGTCTCCTGAGCTCCAGAACGTCCTCACCTGAAAATCTGTAATACTCGGTCTGACCCGAGCATTACATCAAAGTAACACCCGGGTCAGGCTGGAAACCAGCGTGAGTAAACTCATCTAACATGAAATTAAATCCATAGAACTTATTTAACCCGGGGTAACTCGTACTTTAACACAAGTAGACAACTTATATAGTCAACATTTTATTTTCACAAAACAATATCTAAGTATCCAACTTAGTTTAAATGGTCCATATTATCCCAAACCAGCCTATTGATTTCACATATCAATCTATAAAGAATTATAGAAGAATTCAAATCGAAGTGGTTTCGGATATCGCTGATATCCGATCCCGGTCTCTTCGAATCAAATGTCATTTTTTTTAGCCAAGTTATTTTAAGTTTAAACAATTCAATTTATATTCAGAATATCATATTCACATAACAATTCTATCACAGATAGATAACTTACATTATCACAATTCATCCAAAGCATCTCATATCAAAGAGCATCACAATCACTTATCAGATATATCAAATAATCCAAGGCATTCAATATTACTCAATCATCCATAAGTAAGATCAATTCATTATCTGATTATAATTAACTTAAACCAGATTAATTACTTATGAATAAATTTCTAATTCTGGTTAATTAACATTAATTAATTTCAAACCATTTTAATTAATTATCCTTTAATCATTTATTAATTAACCTTTAATAATAAATTCATTAACCTTTAATTATTAAATGATTAACTTTAATTTAATTAATTGCATTTATTAATTAATCATTTTAATTAATCACTTTAATTAATTAACTTTTAATCATCAATTAATTTTCTTTTAATTACTTAATTACATTATTAACTTTTACTTAATAACTTTTGTAATTAACTAAATAACTAACATAAATATAGTTATCTCACCTAATTAAATTAGCATCATTAGTGACTTAAGTTAAGGGTTAAGTTAAACCTTGAAATTTCTTTATTTATATTTCCATTCCAATAAAACATTAATTTTAAACTTTGATAAAAATCCTTGAACTTTGTTTACATTTTACATTTTTATTTCATTTTATTAAAAAGGAAACTCGGCCCAAGAAAATTAACCGGCCCAAAGCCCAAATCTCCCTTCTCCTACTTTTTTTTTTACTGCTAATTTCTAAAATCCTACTCGAGCCTAACCCGATGTTTTCCCCACGTAAACTCGAGTCCAAACCTTCCTCTCCCCGAGCGCTCTCTCTCTCTCTCTCTCTATTTCCAAAACTCTCGATCATCTCCCTGTGCACTGAAGACGTGCACGTGCACACATTTTCCGACTACCCAACCTCACCGCCGATCAACTCCACAAGTCATCGCCGATTCCCCCATTCTATCCCACCAACTAAAACCACAAACGAAGCGGCAGATCAAAAAGTTGACGTTCATCCCAAAATCTGGAAACTACTGATCAACCTACAAATGCTTCGACGCCGATGATCTGACCACCTGGAACCTCGCGACTCCGACCCATGCTCTGTCGATCGTCCACGCACATCTTCCCACCGGTGCGGTTGCCTCCGATCCATCGTCGATGACGAAATCGACTCGTCTTCTTCATCAAACAAAACTGGGTAATAAACCCTAAATCTTCGTCATACTATCACCTCGATCATAAATAAATTCAACTGGTAATTTTCCTGTGTTCTCCAACCTTCCAGCCACCTTCAACATTAATCCCGACCATTAGCATTCTGCCGATCGACGGCATTCGATGAAATTCCCATAATCGATCAACTCAAAATAACTCGACATCCACATACTTAAAAATCATGATTTTCACATCAAAAACCATTATTTTCTAGCACGAATTAGAACATATAGATGAAACTTGGAATTATGATATTTGATTTTTCCAATATAAAATGCTCATTACTGTAATTTTCCAATTTCGAAGCATTTACTAAATATTTTCACATAAGATTATTTTTAAAATTGAAATCACCTTCTAACAAACATTTTCCTTTTTAGGATCATAGCTTGAAACTTATTATATGGGGAGATATGGATTTTCTTCCCCATGTTCTTAAGTCTGTTGAACACACAGAGGAAGACATACATATATACAAAAACATGTATACATATTTATATACATGCAGCATCATTTACATCCATGTAAACATCTATCACAACCTTACTACAAATATCATTCACAAACATCAAGATTAAACTAGTTTTAAGTTTTAAAAAGGTTGGTCTGCTCACAGATTTAAAAGCAGAGACAGAGATTTTTGTTTTGATCTTGATTTAGTTAGAAAATTCGAACAGAGACCAGATTTATTCCTGAACATACATCCATATATATCTATACAGTCATGCATGCATAAACATATATACCTGCAATCATACTTAATAATCATGTAAAACATTTCATATCATTTCATCTGAATTTTCAGGTTAAACAGACTTAATTTTATAAAATAGTTTACTCACCTTATTAAAAACAGAGGCCTGGAATCTGGAAAGAAAATTTGAAGCTTGAAATTGCTGAGATGAAATTTGAATCCTAATTGTTAGTTTGCTTTCGATCTTGAAGCCTTATTCCCAGATGAATCTGAAGTTGTTGATTTAGTGGTTGAAATGATCTTGTTTAAAATCTGAGATGATCTTGTCTTCTCTTTCAGGCTTGAATTTGTTTTAGATTTTTAGGTCATTCAAGAATTTGATTTCTTTCCCTTTAATTCTCAGGTTTTGGGTATTTTTTTCTTCTCTCTCTGATTTAAAACATGGCCGTAGCTTGATTTTTAAGGAAAATGAGGTAGAAAAGTGAATGAAGAATTAGAAGTAGTGCTATATAGCTTAAATTTTGATTTATTAAAATTAAAGAAATAAAATAAAAATGTGACACTTGTCACTAATCACATTTAATAGATTAACACATGTTATCTAGGGGTGTTTATAAGCTAACACATATATTTCTCATGCATAAATAATTTTTATATTTATTAAATAAAGCTTTTATAATTTATTTGCTAATAACTAAATACATATTTTAATTACATAAATGAAAATCTTTTAAAATAAATAGAATAAGACAAACTATATTTATACAAAAATCATTTATACATACTTCTAAATCCAAAATATATTTTAAGATATATATATATCATCTCTTTGAAATCCCAATATAAGTTCAAACCAATTTTTAAATAAAATTTTTAAATAAATCTTAAAAATCAATTTGATATTTTTAGATATATCTCAGAATTTCATTTGTTCAATTCACAAATAAGTATTTTAATAAATTTAATTATGTTAATTTCCAATTAACAGATGCCCAAAAATTCGGGTTATCACAGAAGAAGAATGAAGTCAGAACCAGAATGAACAATTTCCTTATTATTGCGATAAAAGAATACAACTTAGATAACAATGAAACTGAAAGGGTAACTTGAATATTTACTTTACATCTAAAGTTGAGAAACTACATTTCTAGCTTTATTAATTGAATTAGCAGAAAGGGTAACTATCGAGTCAAAAGGAATATTGACTCCTTCTAGAGTAACAACCGGTGGATATTTACTGTAGTCCCACTCTCAGATAGGAGGACTGTCGCATCCACATATTGTTTGGTGTGGAATGTCCGAATCTCTTTGAGTATTTTCTTTTTCTTCACCAAGAAAGTCAAAGCGAAGACGAGGGTGTTCCATGTAAAGTTTTTATAAATCTCTAAGAAAACAACATCTTGTGAATTTTGAAGAATTAAAAATTGGTGCCTTTTCGAAATAAAATCTTCTCAATTTAACATATTGACTTAGGTAATCTCTAAAGACAAGATTTCTTGAGGAACATTCTCTCTGTGATAACATAATAAAATGCAACTATTTATAAAAAGCAAGACTAAAAAATATATTTACAAATCAATATATTATTACATGTTCACAATCAGTCATCCGGTTCATACAAAATTAACTTAGTAAATAATTCTGAAACAAATTTAACCATATAAAGCTTGAGTTTTTCTGGTGGAAGGTCTTGGGGAATTGATCCAACCCGAGGCAAGTTCCAACATGCTCCGGGATGCGGGTCAGTTATGAATTCATCTAAGTACCTTTTGTGTAAACGCCTAAAGTAAACCCTCACTAAAATCACCTAAATATGAGAAATCAACAGTCGGGTGTCTACAATAGGCCTTGTATAAGAAATTAACTAAAATGCCTCTGTAATGACCCTGGATTTTAATTTAATTTAAATTAATAATTAATTGTATTTTTGAATAAAAATACTAAAATAAATTGATTAAAGTGATGCGAGTTTCCCCGAACTTAAATATATTCTGTATAAATCATTTAAAATTTAAAAATATTGTATATATATGTGAATGTGTGCATATATATGTATTTGGGCATATATGAGTAAATTTGAAAGAATATATATATACACATATATATATTTGATTTGAATTTGACTTTAGAATTTGAGTAAATGACTTAGAAAATGATTTGGGTTTAAAAATATTATTTATATAAATTAATTTATTGGTAGTTAGTTTTAAAAGCATAAAGATATATTTATATGAATTAAATTTTGATAGTTAAACTTTAAAACAAAGAAATAAAAATAAGTATTTATACTAGAAATAGATATAAGTCTAAGAACAAACTCATTCCATATGTAGGCTAGGAATAGAAATAAAAACAAGTGTATGCAAGAAGATAATAAAACAAAAAAAAAATATCTTCACACAAATAAAAAAGGAAATCAAATGAAATGATTCATGTAAACAAGGGAGGAAGCATATGTACTTACTAATATCTTCTCAGCCAAAAAGAAAACAAAAGATATAAACATCTTTGAACTAGCTTGTAAAAGAAGGAACAAAGTAAAAATATATTTGTACAGTAGAAAAGAAAAATAAAAATAAAATATAAGTTTGTATAACATAATAAATGCAAGCCATCACGTTGCACGTATATCAGTCTCCAAAGAAAAAAATCCCTGATCCTATTGTACAAAACAATATGTTCATTTGTACAAGAGTATAATTTCACTTGTACAAAATAATACAACACCCTGTACTCATTCTTTTTTTATAAACATCATCCTCATTTCAAATTCGTTCCACTTCAAGCTGTAAATAAAAACTCAAACAAAACTTCAGTTTAAACAACAATCAAGGTCAATACAACCAGAGATCAACCAGAGAATATAGCTTGCAGTTCTCAGCCAGTTTCAAATGAAAAGCATTCTCAGTATTCAAATGCAAAGCCTGTTCTCTGCTATTCAAAACATTCAGGTGAGCAAACTCCCCTCTGATTCTGTTTATATATTGATATCAGTGATTGATATTTGGGTATGTTGAGAATTATGTTGTATAAGCGTAAATATATCTGTATATTTATATATACAGGTAGAGATTGTTGTGTGCATGGATATATTCATCTCTCTGTTAAGTATAGGATTAAGGCCACTAAAACAAAAATTTAAACTGCTCTTTATATAATCAATATTAAAGCCAGATCATTGAAGATAAAATAATGGTATGAATGTGAACTTATTTTTTAAAAATAATTTCAAGTAAAAATATTATATAAATATTGTGAAAATGGAAATTTACAGTAAAATCATTATATATCAGAAAAAAATCGAATCTTTAAATTTTGCAATCTGATTACATAATTAAATTCGTATCATGAAATAATGATTTTTGATAAAGATCTCATGATTTTTAAGCAAGTAGATGTTGAGAATTTCTAAGATGAACGGAAAAGGAAGTTTGGTCAAATACTGGTAGTCGCGAAGGTTTGGGATCTCGGGGTTTTGTCTGAAGATGGTTGGGTGATCAGTGATGCTGGAAAAAATGGAGGAAGTGGCGATCGTTCGACGTGACGGAGGCGGCAGGTCGAAATAGATTTAAACCCTAGTTTTGATGGTGGCTAGTAAATGGTCCACCGCGTTTTCTCTGGAGGATCGTATGCTGCAAATTTTTGGGAAGTGGAAGAGGAGCGTGTTGTCGAAGATGTGGCCGGAAGTGGCGATGTTCTGGTGGTCGAAGTTTCGTGTGCGAGTCGTTTTCCAGGTTTGGGGTGGTGTTCCTATTCGTTTCCAAGTTTAGTTCGAACATCTCGATTTCGAATTGGAGGTCGATTTGAAGAGCTGGTGGTCGACATCGAGGGAGGGGGTTGAGATCGACTTGCTGGCGATGGCATCGATGATCTGAACGTAGGCGTTCGCGTGTACACGTGCACGTGTATCACTTTATATTGGCTCGTATATCTAATTTGGGAAGAAGTAGTTTCCCCGGGTATGTCTCGAAGTTGTACTCGAGACTTTGAGGTGTTTGACTCGAAGCAGGGTCAGGGTAGCTTGGGTAGATGTTGGTTTCAGGTTTTAAAAACCTGTTTATTTCTGAAATTTAAACTAAGTCTAAATTTGTAAATTAAAAACTAAACTGTGTTTTAAAACTAAGTTTAAATATGAATTCAAGTCTAGTTTGGAATTTAGTTTGAAACAAATAAGTTTTAAATTTAAATTGTTTTTAATACTTAAAAATGCTTAAGTATTGAAAAAAGAAAATTTGAATTTTAAAAAGAAAATCAAATTTTGAAAGGAAGAATTGAACAAAGTTCAATCAAAATTTAAATCCAGATCTTAAGTTAATCTTGAACTTCAGATTTTGAGATAAAATGAAGTTTATAAATTTAAATGTTTAGAATGAATTCAAATGTTAAAGTATATTTTAAAGTGTGAAATCTAAAAAAGGAATTTAATTTAATTCTTTAAATTTCTTTTATAATAAAAGTATTACTTTAATATAAGAAATTAAAAGTTTGAAAGAATTGGATTTTAAACTTTATTAAAGATAAATGGGTATTGATCCTTAAGCTTGAAAATCAAATGTGAAATTAAAAAGGAAATTTGAAATCAATGTTTCCAAACACATTGTAAATAATAATTAAGTCATAAGTATGAGTGAGTTATACTTTAAGAAATGAAGATAAGTGATTAAAAATTCATTAATTATTAAATTAATTAAAATGGTTAATTTATTCATTTAATTCATTAATGATTTGAATTAATTAAATAAATCTTAAAGAGTTGAAATAATTAATGAAAATGATTAAAGATAATTACTTAATTAAAAGTAATTAATTAATGATTTAAGTTTGATTAACCAAGTGATTAAGGAATAATTAATTAAAGGATAATTAATAATGTGATTACCTAATTAAGGAAATAAATTTGAGGATGATTAATTAATTGAAGGTTAATTAATGAAGGTGGTTAAAGAAAGATAATTAATTGAGAATTAATTAATTAATGTAATTAATTAGGGAAAATTAATTAAAAGATAATTAAATAATTAAAGGTTAATTATTAAATGATTAAAGGATATTAATTAAAATGGTTTGTAATTAATATTAATTAACCAGGATTAGTAATTTATTCATAAGTAACTAATCTGATTTAAAATTAATCAAAGGATTAATTGATCTTACTTATGGATGTTTGAATTGTATTGAATGTTTGTATTGTTTAATATCCCTGATTGTGATGCTGTGTGATATATATGCTGATTTGTGTGTGATCTGTACTGTATTTATTTATCTGGGATGAATGTAATATATTATCATCTGTATATGATCTGTGATATGTGAATAAAAGATAAGCGTTATAGTTATACCGCTTGTCAACTATATTTCTGCATTCTGATCTGTGATGATTTGATGATGTTGCACTATTGTGTGAAACCCCTGGACCACACTTTTACACACACAAATATGGATTTCACGTGGAAATCGGTTAAGTAACAGATGATTTAAATTTAATATTTTTGAAATTGAAATTTTAATTTCAATTGATTTTGGAAATGGGTTTAGGTTAAATGTTAAAGCTTTTGAAAAGGTGTTTTCAAAGATAAAAGTTATTATAAATAACTTAGTAAAATTTCCAATTTAAATAATTCAATTTGAATTTAAATTCAAGAGTTGGAATTGAATTCCATAATTGGAAATTATGGTTAAAGATGTTATATGAATTTAAACCATTTTAAAAGTATTGATTTGAGAATTTGAATTTAACCCAAGAACCTTAACTCGTATAAATGAATCAGATTTTCCAAAATGAAAACTGTTTGTTTTCAAATGATAAAAGCTTTCATATAAGAAATGAAACTCTAATTTAAGTTAAAGGAATTTCAAGATTGAATTGAAAAATGGTTTTCCATGTTATGAATGAATTCTTTTTGAAATCTATGAATTAAATCTGTTTATTTTTAACAGATTTAAAATGATGATTTTTTTAAACCATTCGAAATGAAATTGTTTTGAATGCTATGAGTTAAATCTTTGATTTAAAGATTTAACGAGTTAATCAAATTGAAATGAAAATTGATTGGAAAATCTGTGAATGAATCTTTTGTTTAAAAGATTAAAGTGTGGAAATTATTTAAACCGTTGAAGGTTGTTAAAATGAATCTTTTTGTTTAAAGATTTGAAAATGGTAATTTGTTAAACCATTTGTTTGGGTTTAAGTTGTGACTTAATTGAATTCCATAATCCATGTGTTTTTAAATATTGCGCTCATTATTCGGTTTAGCCGGGAGTGGACCTTTGTGTCACACAACCCATTCCGAATAAGTGATACGTCATATATGGATAGCATTTGAAGACCGGTGTTGAAGACCGGGTATTTGCGAAAACGATAGGATAACCTATCGATTGTCTCTGCACCGAGTAGCTACGGTATAGAGATTCCCTAAGTGATGGGAAGTCCGATCGGGATTGTGAATACCCGGATTGCAAGGGCTTCTTCGGAAGTGCCTTCGGTTCTGTTCGAACCCGGAACAAACTTGTATGGTTACATGTCTGACATTACATTTGGAGATATAAAGCAGATTTCTTTCAAATACATTTCTGTTGGTGGCGGAGAATTTATTCTCTTAGCTTAACACCCTTCTCTGAGACGTACGAGCTCAGAGGTTATGTACTTGAAGGTTATCAGCGATATACTCCCAATTTAGTAATGTGGCATGCTGAGTGTTGCTATGTGTTGATCATTTATTGATCATTTGTGATCAAAGCACGGCTTTATGAAAAAGCGTAGCTTTGTGGACGAGACCTCATCGAACCTCACAGACCGAAAATGGTCGAAACAGGAATGATGCGGCAAGGTTATGAGGGTCGCGCCCTTTAGGGTATGTCATTTCCTTCTGGAAAAGGGTGGTATCATGGTATGGAGCCCAAATACTTACTCATGTGGACACACTTTATTATTAGGGTACTTTTGGCACAGGTCCTTATTAAGTTTCAAAATTCACGAAAAGTCCTTCACTAAATTTCAGTGTAAATTAGGTCCCTGTTTTTTATTCACGATTATTGCAGAGCATGATGCAACATTTCATAAAAGTTGCTGACATTTCCGCAACATTTCTGTACACTGTGAACATAGTGTATGAAAGTTGTTGAAATATCAACACTTATTTATAAAAGTTGCTGATATTTCAGCAACATTTATGTACACTGTGAACATAGTTTATGAAAGTTGCTGAAATATCAGCACTTATTTATAAAAGTTGCTGACATTTCAGCAATAATTTTTCTTTGTTTTTAAAATAAAACTTTGACACAGATAGTTGCTGAAATATCAGCACTTATTTATAAAAGTTGCTGACATTTCAGCAATAATTTTTCTTCGTTTCCAGAAAACAGGGACCCGCTTTACAATGAAACTTTGACAGGGACCCGCTTTACAATATGAAAGTATGATAGGGATGCCTCCCTAATTTCCACTTATTATTATGTGTGATGTTGGTTACCGAGGCCTCGGATAAAGGTCCCAAAGGACCGGGGGATGACATATTCGAGAAGTAGTTACCTAGTTACAGAGGTAACCCGGCCTTGTGTTGGCAGAGAGTCGGGTAGGTTCTCGGGACGTCCCGCCAGAGGCGATCCCATTGGCAGTAGGAATTTCCTTAGCCTGACCATTTGTTGGAAATCCAAAGAAACAATACGAGCCTTGTACGGTTTTAGTTGTATAACCTGCTATGGAATGTGGCGGTAACCTGCTATTGAACATAGTAGCTATAGTGGGCATAGTGTGAAATGCCTATGCTGGCTAAGATTTATATTATATTTTCAAAAGGATTTTCTGCACTATGCACTAGTAATAATATCAAAAGAGTTTATTGCATAGTAAGCATGTTTGACTATCATAAGAAGAAATCTCCTCCAATTCTGCGTTTGCATTGTGTGTGTGGCGGGAGGTCTTATGGTAGTTTCATTTTCCAAAAGCATTGCGGGTTTCAATGTTTAAAATTCTTTTATTGTTTGTTTTAAAGATAAACTGTTTTTGTTGCTCACACCGGTCCCACGACTGACTCGGAGTTTATTGTTCCCTTCCTAAACTCTGGGTGCCCATAATTTTCCACACGGGCAGTCTAGAGTTGGGTTTCTCAGATATTCAGGTTTAGTAGATTATCTGGAGCTAGTTCGGTATTTGGATTTCATGGACTGCACTTGCTTATCTTTGTGCGTCGTGAAGATGGTTCGAGCTTGATATTGGAGTCATTCTCCTTCGTAGATCATTTGGAGTGATCTCTTCCATTATTGTTATTTCCGCTGTATCATTATTTATCTCTGATATTTTTGTATCATATTGATATCAATGTTGTATATCATTCTGGATATTGTATTCATTGGAGTTGTATATGATATCATCTATTTCTTTATTTCTGCTGTGTTGTTATACTTAATGGTGTTATAAGCTCCGGTGAACCAGATTCGGCGTTTGAATCTATGGCATTTTGAGTACAAGTGAAGTACGGGTGCCGATTTTTGAAGGCCGAGTTTTTGGATCATTACAGTCTCTCTCCTCGATCAACATCCAAAAGAGGGTGATTAATTCTCGATTTTCTTTAAGAAGACCATCATAACGGAGCCCCGCTCTCCTTAATCGTGGGGCAGCTTCTTGATGCTTAAAGGAGGCTAACACTACCGGACTTTTATTGAGTCTATGGTATTTATCAGAGAGAATGTTGTGCTCTTTCAATTGCTTGTCTAACTCCCTATATAAACAATTTATCTTCGCTTGTTTTCTTTCAAGCTTAGTTTTATAAGGGTGGACAGACTTCTTTCTTATCTAAATAAAAGATTTATACTATTATTTTCTTCGAAGTGAAAGGTGTTTAAATAGAGAATCCCATACCTGAGATACTGGGATTGACGCTTGAGAAGCCCGCTCCTTTTCTTTTGGCACTTCAAGATTAATAGAAGCGGGTTCCTCTTGAGGGCCAGAAGGTGCAGGAGATTTAGGCGGAATCGCTTCATGAGGAGACGAATCCTTTTCAAAAGACTTCTTATTATCATCTCTGTCTTTCTCAGAAGCTTCAGTATGGCCACCCCCTTTGCCACTTGATCCTTGTCCTTCATTGATGTTATCATCCCCGTCATCATCATTGTCATCATCATTATCATCATTATTATCTCCCCCTCCTCTTCGACAACCTCATATTTTTCATCTTCTTCTTTGGAGTCAGATTTGACTTCGAAGGAAGGAACTTCAAAGGAAAGAATTTTGGAGGCGTCGATCTCCTCCTTTTCAGTAACTTCAATCCCCTGTTCCATTTGTTAATCTTGTCCATAACCCTATCAACAAGAGCATGGTCCATCGAAGGAAAGCTCAATTCGGGGCATTTGTCTATGTTGTCGGCATAAGCGAGCATCAAAGCATCTTCGAAAGAGTTCATTATAATCTCATCAAGAGTAGTGTCGAGAAATTGTGTCACTCGCTGTTTTACATCAGAGATGGTGTCAAATGCCAGTTTCAAAGAAGCTTTGTTCTTCCCCAACTTCTCCTTCAAAGAGGCATGCTTTACCGCCATTCGGGCCTACTCCTTGTCGGATTCTTTTAAGGTCATTTCATCGCCAAGTTTTCGTCGGCGAGGAGTAGGAGGGCATTTCTTTCCTTTGAGATAATGAATTCTGACTGGGCGAGAGAAGCTCTCAATCGCTCCAGTTCGGACATAGCTTTATCTTTTTTTATAGATAAGGAAAGTCTTGATTCTTTAAGGCAGAAACTTCCTCCTGAAGCTTGGAGGATTTGGCGGAAGATTTGGATGCATGCTCTTGCAAAGATAACCAACTCTTGGAAATTTGAAAGAAGAAGTACGGCACGAGTCATAAATTTAAAGAAGAATAGTAACGATAAAGTCAAGTGAAGAGAAACCTACCAAAAGTTGTTGTTCGATTAAAGAGCGATAGTGACCCACCAAATTGGGAACGAAGAAGGCGGGTGCATGGAAGCAAAAGAAGAAGATCTTAAGATAGATTGGATTATCTCTTCGAAATTATTTATGGATATGTGAGATGGTGACCTAGGAGGAACATGCTTTTGAGAAGGGGTCATCCCCAAAGCAATCCGCATTTGCTCAAGCGCACTCAAAGAGCTCGAAATAAAGATGCAAAGAGGATCAACTGCAAAGGGGGTCTTCATAGTTTGGTCTAAAGGAGCTTCAACAATCAGATTCTCCGAAGCTCTATAAAGATTTAAAGACTCCTCCTCCTTAGAATAAGGAACTTCGACAACTTTTGCTATATTGAGAGGAGGTCCCACATAGTTGATTTGACTAATTTTCTTTTAATGGCCATCTTCGTCTTAGTAAGAGATTGAGAAAAGGATGGCGCACAAGAAGTCAAGAGAGAGAAGCCAAACCACTGGTGGGTTTTTCCATTTGAGGAGCACCTGAAGAAAATTCAAATAGATTATAAGTCAGCAAAATAATTTTAAAAACCAACACAGTAATGCATAACAAGTGCAGCGTTTATAACTTACCGGAGTGGTCCGCACAGATGGGTGACATTGGACAGAAGTTTGATTGGTCTCCCAAAGAAAGGAAGCAGTTGCTTCGGGAGGTGTGTTGGACTGAAGGAGGTTGGCCAAGAATCCTTTGGCCCGCCGGCAAAAGGGAGTGCTTCGCAGATTTGTTGGATTTAGCAGCGTTAAACTACTCCCAATCTCGCTTGAAGCTGCGATTAGAGACTCCATTGTTCTCTTATCCTCCTCATTTAGTTCTTCTACCGGGCACCTGACGAAAGCGAAGATCAGCAAAGAAAAGTAACTAGATGGAAGGATAATAATAAAATCTAAGCTTACAAAGAGTAGAGAAAGTGCCGCTAAAGTTTGGGAAGAATCTAATGAAGAAGAACTAACTTTCCCAGAATCTAAACTTGTTTACGCCATCAGAGATCAATTCCTTAAGAGGATTGGCCCATAAGATTTGATTGTTAAGGTTGCTAAGCTTAACCAACTGGACGAGATGATTAAGAACTTCAGGATTCAAGGAGGAAAGGTCATACTCCAATTCCATCAGCTCCAGAGACAAAAGATAAGTATAAACGTTTGGCGATAGCTGAATTGGAGAAATTCCAAGATGAACTAAGAACTTCAGCAAGAACTCAGGGAAAGGAAGGAATCCGTCGTGCCAGACGTGGATTGCTGTATAAGCAAAGGACCCCTCAGATGGGTTGTTGATGGTGTCATTTTCTATAGGGGGATTGCTTCCACTCCTGTAATCCCAAAGTCATTAAGAATGGCATCCACTTCATCCTGAGTGGATATCAAGGAGCGCTTGAAAGTAGCTTCAGCTTTCTTTGGAGAACTCATGATTCTGCCAGGTGAAAACGTTTCAGTTAGAAATTACAGCTTGTTATGAAGTTAACATTCTTTCAAGGATTGGTAGAAACCTACTACAACAATTTGAAAAATCAAACAAAATATGAAACTTCAAATTCTTGAAAGAATGTTAAAGTTAAAAATGATACTTATTAAGCTTTCGACAGAGTCAAGGAATATAACAATTAAAACTTAACAAACACCTCTCAACAATGTCGAAAGGCTAGATATAAGCATTTACTGAGCTTTCGACAGGGTCGAAAGGGAAGGTTGAAGTATATGTCCAACCGACACTCTTCAACAATGTCGAAAGATCAATAGGTGTTAACAAGAAATCTTGTCAACATCCCAAAGTTGAGTTGTGGAATAAGGTTTATCACTTGAGTAGATGGAAAGAAGTGGGAAGGGTCTATCCTCCTTGAATTTCCTTTCGAGTTAATTGCTGATACAAAGTTGTTCAGACTGACCTTTCGACTCAGTCAAAAGGGTCGGCTTCTTCCTTTGTAAACCTTTCGATTCTGTTGGGATGGATTGGTATTTCCTTCGAAAGCTTGCCTTTCGAAACGGTTGAGATACTCTAGGTAAGATTTTCCTTTATTGGTTTTGACCTTGCCGAAACCATGGTTGTTATATGGCTAGGACTTTATCCAAGAGTCGGAGACAGAGGTTTCGATCCTGTTGAAAGCAAGGTTGTTTAAGTGTTAAAAATTGAATCTGGAATCAGGGGTTGGGGTTTCGACCTTGTCAAAAGCAATAGGCTTAAACGTTTCTTGTTTGATCAGGAATCTCAAGTAAAGATGACTTGGAGCAAGGTTTCGTCCTTGTCGAAAGCTAAACCTTTAGGCACTTTGTGTTAAGCAAAGGTTTTGGTGGATTAAGGCTTGGTCTTGACCGTGCTGAAAGCGGAAAATCAAGGGAAAGTAGTTTGACATATATAACTGAAGTTATTTAAATCTACAAGGTTTCGACTATGTCGGCAGGGAACTTTCGATGTAGACATCACCTGAAATACAAGAGTAAATTTGACAATAGCCTTGAAAACAGTATAGTAATATGAAATATTTGAAACTTCCCTTTAACAAGCTAAAGAAGACTTTTTTCTCCAAATCTCCAAATCAATTTCATAACTAGGGTTTACAACACTTTTGATTAAGATGATACAAGTTTAGAATGGAAAGAATCCCATACCCTAAACCTGACCCCTTGGGTCTTATTTATAGATGCAGGTCAGCACCTTTCGACCCTGATGCTTTCGACTTAGTCGAAAGGTGGCTGCCAAATGAATCAAGTATGTTGCCACCATTTTCAAAAGGTATGGTTGTGCTTCCCTTCTTTGTGTTGTTTCATAAGTGCTTCTGACTCTGTCGATAGGCTTTGTTCTATAGTTTCGATGATGTTGGTTACGTTTGAGCTCTTGTTTCTGATTTGATGCGGAACCCTCCTGGATCACATTGGCTTCAACTGATTTGAAAGGCTTACCACAGCTTTAGAAGGGGTTGTTCAGGACTGCTTGCTTTTGCATTGTTTAAATGAAGGCAAAACCTTTGGTGTCGAAAGGTTTGGCGCATATGCAAAGAGTTGTTCTTCATTGTCTTCGAAAGGTATTGCTTTGATTCAATTGAAAGGTCATCATGCATATGGAATGACCCAGTCGAAAGGCGGCTACTAAAGGCGGAAGAGTGCTTTCGACTCCTTCAGAAGGTAAGAACCCAATGAATCTTGATTGCGGAAACCCTTCAACACCTTCGAAAGGTCATGTAGCTTTGAAACCCAGGCGGTAGCACCCCTTCGACTCCTTCGAAAGGTCTAGTTGGAGCTTTTCTCTCTTGTTCTCCTTTGTTCTTTTCTTACAATGGTTTCGACTTAGTCGAAAGGTGGATTTTTGGAGTAACATTTGCCCCCTTGCAAAGGGATGCACGTGACTTTCCAAGTCAACTTTGTCGAAACCTAGAAAATTCCCACCTCTTGGTCTTCCCGTGTGAATCTGGGCCGTCCATTTAAATCTGATATAGCGGCTGATAGTTCTTTGAAGACTTTTCTTATAAGTACACTCCTTCTCCCTTCTTCTCCATTTACCTGCAATTAAATTTTCGAGTGCAAGTAAATGAATTCCAAAATTCCCAAACTTTCTTCTTTCCTGAATCAAAGTTTAATCAGATTTAAACGTAAGTTTGAGACTTTTTTTATAATTTCTCTTCTTTGTTTTTATATTTTAGTTGAACTTGGATTTTCCAGATCTTATAATTGGGATTCACTTTAAATGTTCGAATCTTAATTTCCTAAAAGTTGGCTTAATTTGATTTGTTGTGAATTGTTTAAGTTTATGATTCAATCCTTCTGAGATAATTTTGTGATTCAGTCTCATGAATTGAGGAGATTTATTCCTCACTTTAAACTTAATTTCAACACTTGTGATTTCTGCTATATTGAAAGAACTTGAATTCTCGTTTTATAAGTTTTGAAATCGAAAATGGTTGATTCATACTGAAATCCGTTTTCTTGTCGGTTTTGGTTCATTTGTTTTAAGAAATTTTGAAACCCTGGATTTGCAATCGGGTTTGGGTAAGATAGTCGCATCTGTTTTCTTCGCCCGGAAGTTCCAAGTGTACAAACGAAAAATTGGCGTCACAAAATGACCTTTCTACCCCTTCGAAAGGGATTGAGGCGACAACATTGATTTTGCTTCCTTAGCCCCTTTCGATGGGGTCGAAAGGTGTCGTAGCGTGAATTTGATCAACCTTGTCGAAAGGTTATGTGGTTAACCAGAGTGTAGTCACCCCTCTCAAAAGCAATATGTTTCAACTCAGTCGAAACCTTTGGTGTCAATTGCATTCCATTATCATTAGTTTACCTGCAGAACCATAATGCCGCTTCAACCCTTTCGACACCTTTAACATCTAATGAGTCGAAACCCTCTAGTGTTTCCCTTCTTCAACATTATCGAAACGTTCTAAGTGCACATGATTTTAACTTAGGACCTTTCGACTTAATGAGTATATAGGGTTTCGATGATATTCATAGAAAACTTAAGTCATAGGTTTCGATAATGTCGAAGGGTTTTGTTATCTTGTTTATGAAATGTTTGTAGTGTATATTTTTGTTCAAGTTTTTAAGTTAACTTTAACTACTTCCCTTTTAACAACTTGGTTCCTATGGAGCTTTCGACATTGTTCAAAAGTACCAATTGAACAAACATTTTGACTTTTCCTTTTGACCTTGTCAAGAGCTCAAGGTATA
This sequence comes from Allium fistulosum, assembly GCA_030737815.1. Taxonomy (NCBI): domain Eukaryota; kingdom Viridiplantae; phylum Streptophyta; class Magnoliopsida; order Asparagales; family Amaryllidaceae; genus Allium; species Allium fistulosum. The sequence continues at coordinate 1,495,241,912 of CM060901.1, forward strand.
CTCTTATTTAGGCTTTTGACACTATCGAGAGGTATTTGCTAAGTGTTGATGTCTTCTTTCCTTTTGACTCTGTCAAAAGCTCAATATCTTTGACTTTTAACTCAGATATTTTTTTTTCAAAAATTTAAAGTTTCTTGTTTGGTTTTTTTAAGTTACTTAAGTAGGTTTTTTGCTAACTCTTGAAAGAATACTATGTTCAAAATAAACTAGTGTCTGCACTCCAAAGAAACTCGACGCCATTTCAAAGCATTCCTTGATATCTTCATAGGACAAAGTTGATGCCATCCTCAAAGTCTTCGGAATTACTAGTGTGGAAGCTATTCCACCTAGGGAAACAGATACCATCATCAACCCTCCCGAGGGGTTCTTCGCTTACACTGCCGTCCACATATGGCACAGAGGATTTCTGCCTTTTCCTGAATTCCTATCCAGATTTCTTTCTCACCTGGGGATTCCACCAATCCAACTGTCCCCTAATGTATACACGTATCTCTTATCTTTAGAGATAATGGCACTAGAGTCTGGACTCCCTTCCTTAAATGCTGATGTTCTGAACCGCTTGACCCGACTAGTCATACTCAGCACTCTCAATCATCAGATCTTCAGAGCCAACTCCCTAAAGAAGCTGATATCGGATGGGGTTAACAAGTTTAAAGACTGGGAAAACCATTTTTTCTTTGTTATATGTTTCTCTAACATTAGTGGGGTTTTTTCTACTCCTCGTAAGTTCGAATTTTCATTGTTTTCCTTCTATCTTGTAACCTTTCTTGTCTAATCTTTGTCTTATGTCAGGTGCTCCTTCCAAAGAACTCGGTGTGGTTGATAACAGAACAGTGGAGTCTTTAATCGCAGCTTCTATTAAGATAGGAAACCGATTGAAGCTGCTAATTCCTTCGAACTTGAGGAAGCATTCTCTTCTTCCCCCTGGTCAAAGGGTTTTAGGGCTACCCCCTTTGATCCAGCATACATCCAAGGGAAAACGCTTCTTGTCCTTGGAAGATTGTAAACATTTTTCTCCTATGTCGTCCATTTGCTCAGACCACTTCGGTAAGTTATAGGCGTTGTAGTTGTTTACTCTCCCTGTTGCTTTCTGAATTTTTTTGCTAACTTTTAATCTGTTTGGGTCTTTTAAAGCTATTTCTCAGTTTACAGTACTTGTTAGTGGTACTACCTCCCTTCCTACAACTTCTGGTGCGCTTTCTATTATCCAATCTTTTACCAAAACAAAGTAGGCCATTAAAAGGAAGTTAATGCCACCGACCGAGGTGGAACCTCCTTTGAAGATTGCTAAAGTTATTGATATAGATGAGGACGATCGTTTATCTTTTGATGTAGCTCCAAAGAGCCCAATCGTAGAAGCTACCACAAAAACCATAGCAGACTCCATCTGCCATTGATCCCCTTTCTTGCATTTTCAGTTCTGACTCTTCGGCTGCTCTCGCTCAAATGCAACTGGCTTTGGAGACACCCCCCTCTCTAAAGCGCATTCCATCCAAGCTAACATCTTCTTCTTCTTCTATCAATTTTGAAGAGATAGCCCAGTTTATCTTAAACTCAGAGTCCTTCACCTCCATCCACCCGCCTGATTTAGCGGGGCACTATTGCTCCCTAATAGAGCAACAAATTTCGGTGAGTTTCACTTTAATTAACTTTTTCATTACTGGTTTTCTCTAAATCTCTAACTTGCACTGCACTTTCTTCTTTCAAATTTCTAAGAGTTGGTTAACTCTACATGAGCATGCGTCCAAATCTTCCATTGAATCCTCCAAGTTCCAGGAGGAAATCTATGCTCTTAAGAATCAAATGTCTTCCTTGTCTGTGGCAAAAGAGGAAGCAACCTCTGAATTAGAACGATTAAAAGCTTCTCTTGCCCAGACAGAATTTGATTTCCTAGAAGAAAGAAGGGCTTGCCAACACCTGGAAGACGATAACTTTGCTATGCGGCTATCCATAAGTGAATCTGATGGAGAAAAAGCCCGCATGGCAGTAAAGAACACTTCTTTGAAGGAGAAACTGAGGAGAAATAGGGCTTCACTGAAACTTGCTGTCAATACTATTACAGACGCCAAGCAGCGAGTATCCCAGTTTCTTAATACAACTCTCGGGGAGATTATGTTCAATTCTTATGAAGAACCCCTAATGCTCGCTTATTTCAAGTAGTGACCTGACCTAAGCTTCCCCTTACTCGACTCTGCCCTTGTTGATAGAGTAATGGGCAAAATTAATCAAATGAACCAGGGGGTTGAAGCCGCAGCTGAGGAGGAAATTGACGCCTCCAAAATTCTTTCTTTTGACGTCCCTTCATTCGAAATCGAATCTGACTATAAGGATGAGGGTGACAAGAATGATGCTGCTGGGGAAGAAGGCAATGATGATGATGGTGATAGCCATGATCATAATAATGATGACGACGACGACGATAACCTTGATGGGGGTCAAGGTTCAAATGGTGATCGAGGCGGCCCTTCCAAAACTTCTGAGAAGGATGATGATGATGATGCTAAAGCTCTTGAAAAAGAGCCATCTCCCCAAAAAGATGTTCCGTCTGAATCCACCGGGGCTTCCGCTCCTCAAGAAGAAGTGCCTGCTCCCACTAATGTTGAAGAGCTGAAAGGGAAAGAGCAGGCTTCCCAGACTTCTATCCTGGTATCACAGGTATGGGATTCTCTGTTTAAATATCTTTCACTTCGAAGAAAATAATAGCGCAAATCATTTATTTTAGATAAGGAAGAAATCTGTCCTCCCCTATAAAACCAAACTTGAGAGAAAACAGGCAGAAATAAACAGGTTATATAAGGAACTAGACAAGCAAATAAAAGAGCATAATGTACTTTCAGAAAAATATCATAGACTTGATAGAAGTACATCGGTGCTGGCATCTTTTAAGCACCAAAAGGCTGCCCCTCTTCTAAAGAGAGCGCACCTTCGCTATGACACTCTCTTAAAAGGGAACCAAGAGTTGATCACCCAATTTTGGATGCTGATTGAAGAAAGAGACATTTTAATCAACTTTTTATATAAGGCTTGTTGTAGACATTCAATTATTGATTTTTTATACTTAGGCTAATTTAGTGGGGTCTCCTTAGACGTTTTCATAAGATATACTTGGATGAATTCGGTTCTGACCCGCACCACGGGTCAGACCGATTCCCCAAGATCTCCCGCTGAAAAGCTTATGTATTATAAGAACAAATTTGTATCTGAGTTGTGTTATATGTCTGTTTTGTATGAACCAGATGAGTAGTTGTAAATATGTAACAGTGTATTGATTTATAAATATTTGTTTTAGTTTCGCTCTTTATGCTTAGCTTCGTTTGTTATATTATCACAGAGTGACTATTCATTAGGTCGACTTGTTTCTAAAGCCAATTTAAGCTAATATGTTAGACCGAGAATATTTTATCTTGAAAAAACATTGATTTTAAAGTCTTCGAAATTAGAAAGATATTGTTTTCTTAAAGATTTACAAAAACTCTACTTGGAATATCCTCGTCTCCACTTTGACTTCCTTTGCAATGAGAAAGAAAAACTTCTTAAAGAGATCAGAACATTTCACTTTAAGTTAATTTGTGGTCGTGATAGTCCTCCAGTCGGGAAGTGAGACTATAGCAAATGCGCACCAGTTATTACCCAAGAAGGAGTCAATATTCCCTTTGATTCAACAGTTACCTTTTCTGCTAACTCATTAGATAAAGTTAGAAAAGTAGTTTCTCAGCTTTAGATGTAAATTAATAGTTTACTGTATCTTTCAACTTCGTTGTTGTTTGAGTTGTGTATGTTATTATAATAATAATGAGACTTTTCATCCTGATTTTAACTTTGTTTTGTTTCTTTCTGCTTAAATAGGAGCTACAGTTATCTACAGTTTCTCTCCCCATTGATTTATCATCACGCATCGCTACTCTTAGAGAGAAACTGCTAAAATCATGTGGAAGGAGTGAACTTAGTGATGATATCTTACTAGAACGCTTTGGTGGCCATGCCGAAGCCTTAAAGTAGCATAGAAGATATTTTTTCAGAAAACCATTGCTAGCAATCTGAAAGATCAAATCGCCTACCTCGAGGCCGATATTAAAAGCAAGGATGAAATTATCTCGTCATTGAAGCGACAAGTAAAGCCAAACCCTTCAACCGATTCGATCATAAGATGTCAGGGCTTATCCAATGAATCAATGACCTAGAATTGAAATTGAAGGACAGTCAAGCTCAATGCGAATCATTAGAATTCATCATGGGAGACAAGATTTCATGTATTGATTTGCCGGTTCCTCACACCACCCCCTCAATTACCAGACCCACAAGGTCAACTCATCTGACTGCTCAATAATTCCCTTCTATGATCAACGCTCTCCCAGGCTTAGATGAGAATGACGTGGGGAATTGGTGCCGTAAGGTAAAGTTTGAAATTGCTATATATTTTGATGAGCAACAAAAAGCGAAATATTCACAAAGTATCAATGAGTATGCTTCCAAGGTTCAAAAGCTCGAAAGCGATAATTACTTCCTTCAGAAATGCGTTGCGGAGTTAGAAAGGGACAACAAGACCCTTAGGGGCGAAAATAGAGCCTTCAATCGTGCTCTAAAGACAAATATAGATGCGATCGATGACACCAACAACATAAGGAAGAAGGAAAAGAAACTTAAAGAAGTTCTCAGCGCTGCAATTCGTCACATAGTTGATCCTTCAATCGCCGAGAATCTTAACAAGGTTGCTCAAGACCTATGATATATTTGTATCTTTGAAATATATATACTTATCTTGTACATATGTGAATAACTTTATAGTTTTGTAAATAATTTTATGACTTCTGTAAATCATATAAACTTTGTAAATATCACCTTATTTGTAATCATTTTCTGTAATGTCACTTCTGAAATGCTTTCTGATAATTCATTCATTATTTTTGTTCTTGCTGGATCTTCCATTTCTCTTTTTTGTGCTGATTTTCCTAAAAAGTATGAAGCAAAGAATATTTCTAATTGTTAGCTTGAAATTGACATACCAGTCTATGTATATCATTTGCTTAGATTAACAAATCGTCTTATTAATTGCATGGTAAGTAGTTTATATTAAACATCTAAATCCCATCTTTAACCGTGATGAGAGATAATCAAGAATTTAACTTCAACCATTTGGCTGGAATATCTGAAATTTGTTAATAGGAGATCCCGCCCCCTCGTAAGGGCATAAATGTTGGACAGAGATTTTCAAGAGAGATTTAATAGTAGGATTAAATCTAGAAATCATTATCTGAATATTTGTGGTAGAAACCCACTGACCCATTCTAGGGTATTAATGAAATTTGAAAACTTAGAAATCCGAGACCCAGATTTAGGCATTAAAGGAAACTTGTAGGAATGATCTTCTCAAGAATAAAGATTTGTGCCTCTGTGATGGATAAATAGAAATCCATTATTGAAATTTTACACCTAGATTAGGGATCAAATTAGTAATAGTCTCGATACCTAGATTCGAGTATAATAAATAATTTTAATGATCGATAGACCCGAAACCCAGATTCGGGTATTAGTAAATGAAGTTTTGAAATGAATGTCCCGAAACCCAGATTCGGGTATTAATAGATGATATTCAGATATAAGGCACCGGAAACCCAGATTTGGGTATTAATTGACACCGTTTAGAAATGAAAGCCCCGAAACACAGATTCAGGTATTAATAAGTGGAGTTATGTCCTGCTCCTTTGATATATGAACCCCTTAGGTTTTGTATAGAAGTAGTTTGATTAGTTTCCTATTAAGCTCGGACATCTTAGTCCATAATTGGATATTCCGTTTCTCGGGCTAGAACATCTCAGTCTTCTTTTTAATGACCCTCTCCTTGGGCCTGGACATCTTAATCCATTGTTTGGTGGGCCTCTTCTTGGGCCTGGACATCTTAGTCCATTGTTTGTCGGGCCTCCTCTTGGGCCTGGACATCTTAGTCCATTGTTTGATTGGCCTCTTCTTGGTCCTGGACATCTTAGTCCAATGTTGTCCGGTGCTCTTGGTTAGCTCATCTTAGAGGCTGGAACCAAGGACTTACCCGACCTCCCTCCAGGAGGCGCCCTGCCCTGGCCCTTGTGCGGCATGGACAGGGGCTTGTTCGGTGCTTTACCCTGGCCATCTTATGGCGCAGATAAAGGCTTACTTCGTCCTCCCTCCAAGAGGTGCTTTACCCTGGCCATAGCGTGGCATGGATAAGGTCTTGTTCGGTGCTTTACCCTGGCCATCTTATGGCATGGATAAAGGCTTACTCCATCCTCCCTCCAGGAGGTGCCTTGACCTGACCAGTGGCGCGGCCAAGGGCTTGCCTGATGCTTTAACCTGGCCATCTTATGGCGCCGCTAAAGGCTTACCCACCCTCCCTACAAGAGGTGTTCTTCCTTGGCCAACTCGACGCGGACAGAGGCTTTTCTACCATCTTAGGTAGTATCCAAATATAAGGAGCATTTCACTCCCAACCATGTAGATTTTATTCTTATGAAAAGTAGCTCTTTATTGATGTTTCTCGAATTCTTTCTACAAACTCATGAATCTTTCCTTGTCGGAAGAAATTTATGATCATCCCCTCCGGGGCTTTGCAATAATTGGTTTCATGGCCATTCATCATGTGGTAGTAACAGCAGTATCCTCCCAGATTCCTTTCATGTTTTGGTTTCTTTTTCTTTGATGGTCAATAGTCGAGCTTATCCTTAGTAAGCAAGTAGACATTCTCTATAGATTTTGTTAAGTTGCATTCTTTTGGAAGCCTAGACTTGAAGCTTGATTCTTAAGGATGGATCTTTGATTTTTTTGTTTCTTGGCCTTATGTTTTCATCCTCTTCAATTGCTTTTCTTTTTGCCACCCTTTGTACTTCTTGTGTGGGAAGTGTTCTCTTTGTAATTGGTTGTTGCCACTTATTTGCAAAGGCATTGTAATCAGCCATTATTTCTTCTTCAAAGATTGTGCCTTTGAAATAGTATTGGATGGTTCTTCTCATTTGATTGAACACATTATCACTTCCATTTGTTCTCTTTCCTAATGCAAAAATAGGGGTGGGGCCAACATGAAAGGGGTTCAAGCTCCATTTCTCTGGATCGTATGATTCTGCTCTCTTCTTATTTATAATTCTCAAAGCTTCTAGCCTTAACCTTTGTTTTTCATTTTGATTGGAATCTTTGATGAATTTTGAGGGGAACTTTATCTCATGTGGCTCAGAGGATCCTTGTTCAGATCTTATGATTTTTCTAGCCATGATTAAACCAAAGTAGATGAACTTGAGAATGGGTTAAGTGGGGTTAGAGAAAAGTGGTGTTGGGTATTTAACAAAGTCGGAGGTTCAACCCCTCCTTCTAGTGCCAAAATGTTAACAAGAAATCTTGTCAACACCCCAAGTTGAGTTGTGGAATAAGAGTTATCCCTTGAGTAGATGGAAAGAAGTGGGAAGTGTTGGCGTCAAAATTAGCCACCAACACCCAATATTACGTGAAAGCAACAATATCCACTCACAGATCACAGATAGTATATGATGTAGAGAATATAATATGAAGAATAATCAAATTCAAATGAAAGCAACTAATAGAGACAAGATTTATAGTGGTTCGGCTAACTCCGGTCTACGTCCACTCTAGAACAATCCTTTTTATTATCAGAAATTTGATTACAGTTACAACCCAGAATTCCCGAATAAAAATGGTAGAATAGCCTCTAGGTGGAAGATGAAGAGAAACAGAATGAAGGTCCCCTTTCTGATGCTAAGCCTGTTGTATTTATAGCTGAAACCCTAGCTACGGGGCCTTCTAACATACATGGGCCCACCATAACGATCGTCGAACCCAACTCGTCCATCCTATGCCAACCCAAAGTAGATCATATACCGACCCGAAGCAAACCCTATGCCGACTAAAAGTAAACCCCATGCCGACCTGAAGTAACTTCCATGCCGACCCGAAGTGGCTTAACCCTTGCCAACCCGAAGTAGTCCCTATGCCGACCCAATGTGACTCCCGTGTCGACCCAAAGTAACTTCCATGCCGACCCGAAGCAACACCAATGCCGACCCGAAGTAACTCAACCCTTGTTGACCTAAAGTTGATCCCATGCCGATCCGAAGCAACACCAATGCTGACCCAAAGTTGATCCTTTGCCGACCCAAAGTAACTTCCATGCCGACCTGAAGTAGGTTATATGCCGACCCGAGCTACGCCTTTCTCCAAGTCCTGAATCATTTATCCATCGACTATGGTTAACCCTGGCTTCATATTATTATCCGTAATTGATTATTTGTCTATCCACTTGAACCAAATCCATAATATTCCAGCCTCGATAACCGTGAAGCCTATTGGGTTAAATCCGCCTGTATACTGCCTTGCTAAAAAGCGGGTTAACACTCTGCCCCCTAAAACATTCCTTGCTATAGGAAGGCGTATTTTAAATTGCCATAAGTACGAAATCCGAAGTCCATAATCTATTGATCGTCATATCATCCAACCTAGAGGCCAATCCATTGACAATCCAATTCCTTGATCTCTCCAGATAATTATCAAAATCCATGACTGTTCGGAGTCGATACCTAATTCCGAATCCATACTAAATACATTAACCGAATCCGCGATCTCTCCGAATCGTTTTATCCAAGTCCGGGACCTCTCCGGGTCCATCTCCAAATCCATAGACCTCTTTGGGTCATTTAATCCAAATCCGGACCTCTCCGGGTCCATATCCAAATCCGGGACCTCTCCGGGTCCATATCCAAATCCGAGACCTTTCCGGGTCCAAATCCAAATTCATAGACCTCTCCGGGTCATTTTATCCTACTCCAGCCTCGACTCTTCGGTCGAGGGCTTATCCATGGTTATCCTTCTCCGACCTTGATTCTCCGGTTAAGGACTTAATCTGTGGGGTATCCTACTCTGGCCTCGATCCCCAACCGAGGACTTAATTCGTGAATATCCTTCTCCGGCCTCGACTCTCCAGTCAAGGACTTAATCCTTGGGGTATCCTACTCCGGCCTCGATTCCCAACCGAGGACTTAATCCGTGATATCCTTCTCCAGCCTTGACTCTCCGGTCGAGGACTTAATCCGTAGGGTATCCTACTCCGGCCTCGATCCCCAATCGAGGACTTAATCCGTGTTCGAGTCCATCCAGTCTCTCTCCAGCGAAAGGACTCGTAACTTGCGGTTATTGCCCCGTCTCTCCGGTCGGGGCTGTAACCATGACCTGTGTTATTTATTACATTAATCCAAATCCCATCATTCTAGAGTTCAGTTGGTAAACTATGAAATAAAAGCTCGTACAACCAAGAAAATTAAATAGCCATAGTACCAAAAAAACCAGAGTTTGCAATAAACAGAAAAAACAAGATTTCATAAACCCGAGCACCACAGTTCATTGTCATCTCAGAGCATGCCTAGGGATCGTCCTAGATCCCATACATGTGTAAGTGACTTAGCCGCATTACTTTGGGGTTTATTACTTATTCGATGCCATAAGTCTAATCAGCTAATAATAAGCTGACGACGATGCCTTGATCCAGTGCCATCTTCGTTAGAGGTGGGCGGTGGCTGCTCCTATTCCACTGCCATAGCTTGATTCCTTATATATTGTTGTAAACACTACAAGAAAAACAACATTTGATAGCATAGTAACATAGCGATCAACTTGAAGTGCTATTACAAATTATTTTATACTAAAAAAACCATTAGAAAAATGCTATTTGAACTGTACCCGGAATGGTAACCGCTATGTCTCTGTAACTAAGGTGGTAAAATTTCAAGCTCCCGCTGAGGACTAAAACCTAATCAAACAAAACGTCCCTAAAATTTTATTTCCCGGCCATTTTAGAATTTCCATCCCAGTAAAAAAATTTCACTAAATTTCATTCCACAAAAACCTAATTATAAAATTTTCATTCCCTGTAACTAAAATTAGTTTGTCGCCTTCCCTCGTCATCGTTTCTTCATCTCTGCTTGCACTGCTTTGCCTTTCTCTAGAAAGATTGTTGAGTCAACACAAACCACGTGACTTGAAGCGAAACGCTATTTGTAAGTTGTGTTTTTTATCACAATTTTAATAAGTTTTCGATTCATTGCCTATTCCTATTTATATCCATTTTATTTGTTGATTCCTATTACTGTTGATTCGATAAAATGATTTGGTTATTTTCTCTACTGCACTAAGTTTTAGATGCTTAGGTGATGATCCATAATCAGTTTAATTTAGCAGCTTCTGCTAACAATCCCATTATCAATAGATTTGTATGTATTGATTTTAGTTTTCAACTGTATGTTCAAATTATTGTTTTTGTAACATTTCTTAGGTAATGTGTTTTTCATTTTGGCAGAATGTATCTATTTTCACATAACTTGATTTCATTTTTCAATAAAATTAATCAATTATATTTTCTTCACTATATTTATACTCATATTGCGATAATATAAAGTTTATTCTTATTATTCTAAACTCTTATATTTCATTAAGGTAATGCTCCAGCATTACATTATTAACTAGTTATTTTACTTTGAGATATGCTGCACATCTGAGATTTGAAAATGTTGTTTTTAATGATTTTTCTGATCATTTTGGTGTTTTGTGAGATTTATTTGAATGATCTTTACATGTAGTTTGAAGTTAAATATGTAGGTAACCTTAGCAGGTTTGGATTCATAAATTCATTTAGTAGGATTTATATGTATAGCACATAATTATTTCATTTAAATTAAAGCCAATTCAGCTTGGTTTATTCATAATCTACACAAACATAAGCTTCAGATTATTGCATTTCTTATGCAACTTTATAGGGAAAACTATCAAACTATCTCTATAATGACCTTATATGTAGCAGGATTATATGGGATGATGGACAGGTCAGATATGAGCTTGAGGGATGCAGGGATTCAGTTGCTAGTGCAGGTCAATGTGTTGGAGTTTTCTGTTGATTTGGATGATGTGTTGAAGCTAAAGGTGAGGAGTGTTTGTGAAAGGGAGAAGTGTACTTTGGAGAAGCTATTTCTACTTAGTAAGGTAGTCTTTGATGAATCTGGGGTAAGTGTTCTTGGTTTGGGCATTTATTTTTTTGTATTCACCTGGATTTTTATTATTTCTTGTAGGCTTATAACTTTTTTCTAAGAAAAACCCTGGTTAATCATGATATTAATATAAACTAAATTTATTCAAGAATGATATTATAATCGAAATATATGAGGCATGAGGTGGCTAAATGCTAGAAGTGAATCATCTAAGCATATGCATTTGGATGTACACCTTTCGAAACTATTGTTCTTTGATGTTTTGGTTATATATGGAAATTTTGCATTTTAATGAATTTGCATCTGTAGTTAATAGCAGGAAAAATCACTTGAACTATTTACAAACACTTGGAATTGAAAAAATCATTACAGCCACCTGTTTTGAGATTAATAGAAGAGCATTCAAGGCCACAAGCACAATTTTATAGAAGTTAACATGACATAAAACGCAATATTATATAACAGATTTTTATTCAATGTCCTTTTATTAAAATAGTATAAAAATCAGTATCCAGGGGATAGAACCCAAAGTTTTATGTTAAGAAACTTGATGACCATTTCATCCAAAATGGAGTGAATAATACATTTCTATCAACTGCAGTTTTGTTGAATTCAGAAAAGGAAATGATGTTAACTATAAATGTGTGCATCATATGGTGTCTGCCGACACAAATTTTATTGAAGATTTTGAATACCACCAGTCCCTATGGCGTTTGTTGGACACCATAAACTCTAAACTTTGCTAAGCTAAACTTTGTCGGGGTGTAAGAGAAATGAAGTACAAGCTTCGATTGATGATTTGCCTGTGATTATGTAAAGATTTTCAAGAAATTTTAAAGGTCTCTTTCTTAAAGAATATAATATCTTTATCTTTTTACCTTGTGAAAGTGGAATAATGAAATTATGATGAGGGGGACAGCGTAGAGTAATTATGCATCTAGTCCTTAGGAAAATTTGCAAATTTCAATTTATGGTAGTATGTAAAATATTCATTTACATTTTATAAATGGTTTACTAAACTATACTTGTACAAAAAAAATTTCATCCTTAACCACATGCTTACGCATAATAGTGCTTGCATTCTCTAACCTATTGTCATAAATATTTTCAAAACATTCGTTCAGATTTTCTATGATATGAATTAAAGCGGCTAGGTGGGATGTTGTATCTGTAATGTACTAGTCATATAGATGCATACATGTCTAGTGGCTACATACTTTGCATGATAAAACAATTAGCAATAGGAATAAAAGGCAATAAAGTAATATGTCCTACTGCTCTCAATCTACATGCATTATATTGGTTAGTCTTATGCCAGCAGAAGTGGAGCTAAGTGACTTTAAGTCACCCAGACTCGGCATGGGATCGAACAATTTTGGTCACTCGATCAGATAAAGCCATCTGATGCCTCTTAGTCACTCAAATGGAGCTCAACTTTGGGTGACTTTTGCATTCAGAATGGAGGGACTCCAGACGAATAAGTTAGCACAAAGTGATGAGCTTCAAGTGTTTTCATCACCTTAAAGACAAAGTTACCTGAATGACTTTAGTCCCCCAGGGCAGAGTGAAGTCACCATGGGTGTAGGTGGAGATGATAGCTGGTCTCCTTGTGTCCATGATGAATACTTAGTTCCACTCATTCCCTACAAATTTACACTGCATTCATGCTCGATTTACCCTTCTTCATCATGTCTTGACATAGACAGAGCTCAAATGCAATTGTGAAGTACATTCCAAGTACCCGTATTGTTATGTAGGACATTAAGCTAAATAATACAAACAATAATCATGCAGTACATTAAATTTTAATATTATGAATGATAAATTGTTTGGAACATGTGCATAAAATATTTTTACTGTTTTCTATGGAGCTTAGGTTGTATTTTATCTTTTGGTAACAACACTCAGATGAACCTAAAGTTTTTTTTCTCACATAACAGGATAAGTATTTGTACGGTAGTGTTTATTTTAGTTAAGTTACTAATATATGACTTGGATAGAAAGACCATGAAAAAGCAGAGTGAATTTTCAGTCAAATTTTGATTTTAATCTAGTTATTTGTTTTATTTGTTTCAAGTTGACACTGCCCGTTTTGTTAGTATTTGCTTAATGTAAGTATTCTGGTGCCTTATTTGCCTAATGTTAGTATTTGCATAATGTTGGTACTCATTATGCTCATCCAAATTGTATATATGTGTCATAGTTTGTTAACTTATTAATTCTAAACAAATATCAAAGAGATATTCTAGCATAAGAATTTAAGAATTGATATTCATACATTCTGCCACATCACAAATTTTGAGTCACTGATGTTTATATCAATTTTATAATCCTTGCAAGATATAATAAAGTATTACTTACTTTTTGTATCAAGATATAATAAAGTATTACTTACTTTTTGTAATCCGGAGCACAGTTCCAAATGTGCCCATGCTAACTGACAGTCCGCCACTACCTTATGCTGCTCTAGTTATCAGTCACCCTGTTGATTTCCTACTTACCACTGATTCCTCTAGTCCTCCTTTGACCACCGGAGGGAGCAAATGATGGATGCAGCCTTATAAGCAAGACAAAGTAAGCACTATATATGTTCTAGGTTTACAATAATAATGCATTTCCAGTACTGCTATACTTCTCTTTTCACTTGCATTGTGTGTCCATGTAACTAGGGATATTAGTATCTGTGTGTTCAGATATGTATGCCTGTTTCAGTTAATCACTACTCTATGATTCAAGTGATATCATATTATGTTTCTACCATTATCATTCATATCTTGGGGTTTATGAATACTGGTGAATGATAGGGTCGGTGAGACAGAAAATAAAAGTAGCATATCAAAGGACTAATATCATTGCAATATTAATTAACTGAACAAAAGTTTTACATGATTCCTTAAACCAACAAATGTATGTATACCTTTTATGATCTACATGACTGAATTGTCTTACTATGTACTCCTACAGGAATACAAACAAGCAAAACAAAACAGTGAAAAGAATGACTTAATTCACTTGATAACATCAATTGCATAACTTTACATTTTCACCTTTTTGAACCAAACTATACTGCAAAGAAAACATTCCACCAATCTGTCTACTTCCATCAGGCGGATTAATAGTAACCCAAAGCAAAGAAATGGTTTGCATAAAATACTTTTTATATTTTCAATTTAGTTTATGTATTATAAATAATAAATAAATTTATAAAAATTAACTAAGTTAATTAAGATTTAAAATAAATAGATAAATTTATAAAAATTAACTAAGTTAACTAAAATTATAAAAAATAAATAATTTAACCAAGTTTTATGAAAAATTAATTAATTTGACTAAGTTTTAAAAAAATATAGTTCGTACTTCCTTGATTCAAAGAGATATACAATGACCTGTTAAAATAAATTCAGAATTAAAAAAAATTTACTAGGTTATACACCACTGTTGAAGTATGCAGTCATAAAATGGAATATATGTTGAAATGTGATCGTGTACTGATTGTCCCAATCTTTTGAAATCTGTGCAAAGTTTCATCATTATCTTTAATATTTGCAGATGGTGGTCCGGTGATCAGTTCATTTAAGGCCTGGTCCAAGTGTTTAAGATTTATTTCTTGTGGATTCACATCTCATGGATATTCCTGGCTCGAAGGTGTGTACATGTATGTAGAACATTTATATTTTAGACTTTTGTATACATTATGCAACTGTCCAATTCTTTTGTTTTTTTCCTTTGTAGTATGATGAAAATACAAATGTATGCAAATTATATAGAGAATCGGAAACACCAAACATGGGCGCGTCTCTTTATATAACATGGCTGCTTGAAATCCTTGATCATATAAAGAACTGCTACAAGACTGCATACCTGGACCTCAGCCCCCAAGATGCTTTGAGCTCTTTGCAAAGGAACTGACAAGTGGTTAGACTTCATGGGGCAATGAACCACTCCATTTTCAGGATGCTAATTACTTTATAAGGCGGAGTACAAGGGAGTCAAGTTGATGAAGTTATCTTGCCCCAAAAGGGGTCTGATATGTGAATTTAGCATGCATGATCTTCTCCACTGTCTCAGTTACAAAACCTTGTAAGTTATCTATTTATTGAATTTGAACTATACTTAGGTACTATACAAGAACGCTTGGCATTTCTTATTAAATGATCATGAATGTTGAACTCTAAAGGTAGTTTAAAAAAAAGGGTTAACTATGATTAGTTGAATACAGAGCTGATGTATCCTTAGTTTATCTTCAATGATTTTTGGTTAGACTTTTTCATGCTTCGACTACACTTTTTTTTCCTTTCAAAAATTGATAATTGATGTACATGATTTCTGTCCTAATGTGATATGCTGTTTGGTCATGATTTCTGGTGGTGAGGTTGGTTTTGGTTGCAGTAGTGGTTGCAGTAGGCAAAGGTGACGGACAAGGGTACGTAAGCTGATGGTGGAGTTTGAGTTGTATGGGAAGTAGAAGTGTGTGTTGATTGGCAGTGAGACGTATGTATGTATGGCAGTTTGTTTATATTGTGGAAGTGCAGTGCAGACGTGTGGAAGATGGTTCTGGTAGTGGATGGTGTATGGCAGTTTGGAGATGGGATGCAGTGTTGTGGCAGTTGGGTAATGAGAAATGGGTGGTTTGTGGTAGAGGATAGTGAAGTGCAGGATGATTGTATGTGTTGCTGGAAGGTAGTATGTGGAGGTGGTTGAAATGAAGTTAGACAATAATAATGATAGATTTTTATATTAGGCCTCCAAGTCATTTACTCCATTGCCTACAAGTCATTGTCTACTTTGTCATTTATTGTCTACAAATTTAGTATATTCAACCTGGAACTATCATTGTCTACTTTGTCATTTAATGCAGGAACTTGGTTAACACTGAAGCAACCTGGAGCAATGTTTAGATCCTTGCAAGAATCTTCTGTAGCAGCCATTTCTGTATCATCGTCTCCATAACTGAGTATTTGTGTCCATTTGTTAGACTATTTTGAGCTATTATCATGTGACCATGTCTTGTAGTATTTGTGTTCATTTGTTAGACTATTTTGAACTATTATCATGCAACCATGTCTTGTAGTATTTGAAATATTAGCAGAATTATTTGAAACTTTTCCACTGGTTTGATTGTGTGTTTCCAAATTAGAATTCACTGCAACGTTATCATTGTTACATATAGTTGTTGTCATCTTCTCGATTTGTTATTTTTGGGATCCACATTTTAATATATATATATATGTAATGTGTATACATATATCTATCTGTGTGCATGTGTGTGTATGTATATATATATATATATAATAAAAAGAAAATTGAAACAAATGCTGAAAATTAATATTATATAGAATAGCGTTTGAAAAACGCTATTGATTCATCAAACGCTATCGCAACTCTATATGGGATGTAAGATTTATGCATCAAAAACGCTATAATAGAATCAAAAACGCTATAGTAGAAAATAAAAACACTATAAAGCATGACAAGAAATGCTATCGAAAAACATTGTAACGTTATAACATGGTTTGATGAAACGCTATAAAATGTGCTCAAAAACGCTATAGAAGTTAAATGAAGGATTATATTTCCTATAGCGTTTAAGTTTAATAACAGAGAAAAAACGCTGTGGTAGGTTGCAAACGCTATGCCCTTTTGTAAACGCTATTAGCTATGATAGCGTTTTCCTTCCTGCTATGTAATGATGCCGGCCTACCATAGCTTGTGGTTCCATGGCGTTCTCTGAAACGCTATGGTAGCTTGTTATAGCGTTTTTCAAACGCTATGAAACCCATAAACTGTTATAGTGAAATGACCATCCCTCACATGTTCCTCAATGATATCCTTCAAATGCCTACATTCGTTCGTGTTGTGCCTATCCAACTCATGGAATAGGCAATGCTTTCCTGATGCCCGCTCGTATTCGGAGGGTTCCCTTTTTGCCAGCCTTTGATACTGGAGGTGCCCTCGAGTATCCAAATAAATCCTTTCAAGAGTTTCAGTCAAATCCGTGTAAGAAGAGAATTTCGGTTCTCTCCATTGCCTTTTAGACATAGTACCGACGTCATTCATTCTCCGTTTGCCCTTATCATTCTTCTTTACATCTCCCGATGATCCTCCACCCAGCACAGCATTCACCTTCGGTTTGTTTGCTCGTGTGTCTTCCTGTCGCAGGAACCTTTCTGCTTCATGGTAAAACTCCCCAAAATCCATAGGTGGATCCTGTGCTAGTGAATCCTTGAACTCCGTGCCATCAGCAATGCCAGATACAGCTGCCATTAAAACCATGGATGGATCCGGACAATCCACTGTTGCCGCCGCAACATTAAACCGTGTTAGAAAACTCCTCAGAGCCTCTCCGGTCCTCTACTTCTGTGTTGCCAGACTCATCACAATTTTGGGTCTCGAGATGTGAACTCTAAACTACCTCATAAACCTTTCGATCAATTCTGTCCACGTACCAATAGAGCCGCTTTCCAGTTGTCTGAACCATAGTGCTGCTATATCCGTCAAATACAATGGGATGCACCATGCCATGACCTCTCGGATGCCTCTAGTACTTCCATGTGCCTCATATACCTTGTCAGATGTACAGAGGGATCCGTTCTTCCATCATATGTCTCCAACGTTGGTAGCTTGAATTCCGGAGGATTCCTAGCTTGCCTAATCGTAGGAGAGAAGAGGCTCCTATTCACATCCTCCAAATCCCTATTTACCAATCCTCCTCTCATAGCCCATCTGTTCATTTCCGCCAACCTGTCATTAGCATCAAGTGGTAATCTTTGCCCGTTGTCTCCAACCTGCCCCCCTCCCCCTCCCCTCCGAGTCCGCGAGGGAGTCCTGAAATCTGTTCTTTTGGACAAGCATTCATTTCCCTATCAATGCCAAACTACACAGCACTACACAGCACCACCTAGTATCCTTTCTGGAGTGGAGCCAACATGACCCGAAGGCATGCCCCCGAGTGTGGGACGATCGGTGTCGATCATCCCATAACGATCGGCTATGGCATGGTCGATTGTTCCTGGTTGGTCAGGGACAACTCCCGGTGGCTCCGCTCTATCCCGCATCCTGTTTGCTTCGTTTCCTTGGTTCTGATTTTGGACTTCCTCTGTTCCTGCTGCTCCAACTTCGTGATCCACATTTCCAGTATTCCCTACTACTTCATTCCCTTGTTTTTGCGCTCTAGCTTGTCCAATCTGTCGAAGTATGTTTTGCATCATCTCCTCCTGTCTCTTTAGCATCCTTTCCTGCATAGTGTCCATCATCATCTCCATCTCGTCTCTGGTAATGAAGATTGAGGTCTGATTAGCTCCTAAGGAAGCCTCATGACTTCCTTCATGATGGCTCCTCTCTGTCCTCTCTCTCCTTGTTGATTGCCTAGCCATTGCTTCCCAAATCCAAGTTCCAAAGTATTAAAATCCTTCAATCCAAGCTTTCTCAGTGAAAGCACCAAAATGTTGGCGTCAAAATTGGCCACCAACACCTAATTATACGTGAAAGCACTAATATCCAGTCACAGATCACAGATAGTATATGATGTAAAGAATATAATATGAAGAATAATCAAATTCAAATGAAAGCAAGTAAAAGAGACAAGATTTATAGTGGTTTGGCTAACTCCGGCCTATGTCCACTCCAGAACAATCCTTTTTATTATCAGAAATTTGGTTATAGTTATGACCCAGAATTCCTGAATAAAAATGGTAGAGTAGCCTCTAGGTGGAAGATGAAGAGAAACAGAATGAATGTCCCCTTTCTGAAGTCAAGCCTGATGTATTTATAGGTGAAACCCCGGCTATAGGCTATGGTCAAGTGATTGGGTATGTATCATTTCAACCCAAAATAGTTAAATTTCCGATTATATATCATTTCAACCCATATCCCGAATCAATAATTTCCAAATCAATAAAATCGCTCGGGTATGTATCATTTTAACCCATAACGATTTTCCCTAATCTATAAGATCATTCGGGTATGTATTATTTCAACCCATAGTGATTTTCTTGACAACAAACTAAGGGAACTTGCAGTGTGATAACAACATAACAACAAATCATACAAAATGTCAACAAATAAACATCCATCACAATCAACATCCAAATCAGTCAATAAACCACAACAATTAACTGGTTATCAATATCAGGTATTAACTATCAATTTAATTTCAATATTAATTTAAATGGCAATTTAATTCAAATTGAATTTAAATGACAATTTAAATTACCAAACAACAATCAGTAAAATTCTTATCACATCATAAATTTAATTCAACTAACATAAGAAGGTTTAGTATTATGTGAGTGGATTAAATCACTCACCTTTGATTTATAGGCGATTTAAAAATCCAAATATAGCCCAAAATTTGAACAGTCTCCAAAACCAACCAATCCAGTTCCATGTTGTCCAGAATTTTGATACGATTGCAACGGAAGAAACCGCATCCAAATCTGATTTCGTATGTAAAGGTTATTACCAATAGAAGATTTAAAATTTTAAAATTAAATTAAAAACAATTGAAGGGCACAATGGTAATTAGCTTACCTTCCCAACCCCAGTATCATTTGACAGGCCTGAACCCATCCTACAACTGCCACACTCATCACCAAACGCCCCCTCCTACGTCCGTCTTCGACCTGTTCCAAGACCACCGCCACTCTCCTCATGCTCCGCGGCCCCTTTGGGCTCCACCACGACGAACGCGCCGCCTCCAGCAACCCTTCGCCTTGATTTCCAAATTTTGGCGAACAAGATCATCTCCGACATGATTCAACCATATGGATTGACTCCCCTTGACGCCCTCTACGATGCAGTGCCCTCCGATCGATCCAAAGTCGAAGATCCACCGTTGAATCGACAACCCTAGAAGGAACAGCCATGACTGTTTCACTGATTTCTGGCCAAACCGTGATTTGATTGCAAAATCGAATTGTAGATATAGGTTACGCTCGTCGAGGGCTTTGCGATGATATATGATTCGATAGGGTTGAGGAGTTTAAATTTTGGAGTTTGATTTGAAATTAGGGATTTAGGGTTTTGAGCTGCCATTGAGAAGGAATAGATAAAAATAACAATACGTACAGAAATAAAATAAAAGACTGCTAGGGTTTTAGGAAAAATCTATTTATAAAGACAAAGATGGATAAGAATGGATGGAACAGATTGAATTGGGTCGAAACAATAACAACGACTCGAAAAGCCTGTTTCGTTCCCGAAACGAAAATAGGTCATGCCATATATCAAAATATAAGTTTTCGATATTTTTAAACTCAATGGAACTAGTTTCAAATCCTAATTCCATTGCATACAGAAGTTAGCTTTCAAAATCAAATTATATTCATTTAAATTCTTTTAATTGATTTCTACGCGTTTCGAGCCCGCACGATCAAACGATAAATCCGACCGCTATAAAACTTGAAATCCTATAATAATTCACTATTACGGATCCAATGAAACTGGTTTTGTCGAAACCCAAGACAGTGCCCAAAAAGGATAATTTTACACGTTAATTAAGTAAATTATTATTAAATTGATTTAATCACCTTTAAATTCAAATTTAAAAGTTAACAATTTTATCATTCTTGATTACATAGAAATTTATAATCCTTTAAAATAAATTTTCCATGTTAAATCCAATATTTAAATATTGTACTAATTTCAGCGTTCAATTACAACTGTAATAAAACCCCAGTTAATTATATTTTATTCAATCAAATTCTTTTTATTTCGATTTAGACTCTTATTATTGAATCAACTATTACCCTACGAATATAATTAACATTAGTTTACATTTTATTACATTCATATTCTACAGTTATCATCTTAACTCATATTAACTGCAATATTTAATTACATTAAATTTCATCGATTTCCAAATTAATTTCAATGGATTAAATAATAAGGTGATAAATAAAACAATTGTCATATATTAGTAATCCAAACACATTTCTAAATTTATTGTTTACAAACAGATGCTAATAAATTTATGTACTAATTAAATTGATTTCATATTCCATAATAAACCTAGTTGAATTTATAACATATAATTTCAACCTTAAATCCAACATTTAATTTATTCCTTATTTACAATTATAACCAAATTAACTTTACAATTATTTCAATTGATTGAAATTACATTAAAATAGTTGTCAATAACATTCAAACAACATTATTAAATCATATTCTAATTGTTTTTCTCATTAATAAATCATAAATTTAATTTCTCACAATATTAAATTTCAAAATCTTATTTAATTTAATAGTTTTAATTATCAAAAATATGAGTCGTTACAACTGCTTTGATTCAATCGAAAGGTCATCGTGCATATGGAATGACCCAATCGAAAGGTGGCTACTAAAGGCGGAAAAGTGCTTTCGACTACTTTGACTCCTTCGAAAGGTAAGAACCAATGAATCATGATTACGGAAACCCTTCGATGCCTTCGAAAGGTCCTGTAGCTTTGAAACCCAAGCGGTAGCATCCTTTCGACTCCTTCGAAAGGTCTAGCTAGAGCTCTTCTCTCTTGTTCTCCTTTATTCTTTGCTTAAAATTGTTTCGACTTAGTCGAAAGGTGGATTTTTGGAGTAACAATAGGAATTTTGTTATTAAAAAAGAATATTTAAAACCAGCATAAAAATTTAAACAAAGTATACACCACCAATGTTCAATAAACAAAAGGGAAGACCCTTCGACACGGTCGAAACCAATTACATTCGTTTTTCTAAAAGAATGTTAATGTTGTCGAAACCCTATATGCCAACAAAGTTGAAATGTTTCGAGTTTGAATTAAGGGACATTTCGACGATGTTGGAAAAGAGAAAAATTAATCCTTAGATATTTATGAATGGTTTCGACAGAAATGAGAAGTGGCGTATGGCTTTGAAGGCATAGCGACAATAAATTTAAATTAACGTAATAGGTTTCGACTGAGTTGAGTACAGAAAGTTCCGTCTAGTCGAAACGTTTGTTATGTAACTTATACAAAGTATCTTTTCTTTAATCTCCTTTACAAAAATATGTATTTTAACTTAAACTAATAAGGAGTAAGTATGATCTAAAGATGTCAAAACCTATACAATAAAATTATGCTTTCAAAAGAAAGAATTGTAATAGCCAACTTCTTCGAAAGGTGTCTGGATACGATAAAACACAAGATTGCTTTCGAAAAGCTTGATTGCGTGCTACTTTAGTCAAAAGAAGCGCCACGCTACCTTTCGACCCCGTCGAAAGAGGCTAAGCAAGAAAAATGAAAGTTGCCGCCTTAATCCCTTTCGGAGGGGTAGAAAGGTGTATTTATAGCGCCAATTTTTAATTCGTATAATTCAAAACTTCTAAGCGAAGCAGGCATGAAACTCCTTCTTCCCCAAACCCGATTTCAACCTAGAAACTTAAAAATCATTAAACAAGTGAATTTAAACATGAATTCACTATTTAAATTTTGAAATCTTCAAGATGAAAAATTCAAATTCACTCAAAAGCAGCAATGACCACAAAAATCTAAAATTGGGTTCAAAATGAAAATTAACAAGAAATAAATCTGATCGATCCATGAAATTGAATCACAAATAGCTCTCAGGTGGATTAAAATATAAAACTTAAGCAGTTCCAGGAAAATAAAATTGAAATCCTGACTGTAAGGTTTGAAAACGAAATCTACCGTGAAATAAAAAGATAGAAAGAAGTTTGAAAACTGAAATAAATTAAGCTTACTTAGATCTGGATACTTGATGGAGAAAAATAAGATTATCTGGAAATATTGAAGACGTTGATTTTGCTTGAAGTTTTTCTCGCTTGTAGATAAATGAAAGGAGAAAAGAGGAAAACATTATTTATAAGAAAAGTCAGCAAGGACGGCAAGCCATTCCATCAGATTTAAATGAACGGTCCAAATTCACACGGGAATACCAAAAGGCGGGAAGATTCAGGGGTTCGACATGATTGACTTGAAATGTCAAGAGCATCCCTTCACGGGGGGAGGGGGGCAAATGTTACTACCAAATAACCTTTCGACCTTGTCGAAACTAGTTCGAACATAAGTCAAGGAAGAACAAGAAGAAGAAGCTCCAGCAAGTACTTTCGAAGGAGTCGAAGGGAAGCTACAGCTAAAGTATAAAAGTTTCACAACCTTTCGAAGGGGTCGAAAGGGTTGAAAGCACCCTTCCGCTTTAGTGTCCGCCTTTCGAAGCAGATGATTCCACATGCATGAAGACCTTTCGAATGAGTTAAAGCAACACCTTTCAAAGTCAAAGGAGAACAACTCTTCATATACACGCCAAACCATTCGAAACCAAAGGTTTCGCCTTCACTGAAACCACTCAGAAGCGTACATTGGTCAGAACAACCCTTTCGAAAGCCTAACCAAGCCTTTCGAATCGGTCAAAGCCATTACTATCTAGGGGAGGTTCCGCATCAAGTCACAAGCAAAAGTTTATGAGCAACTAACATAGTCGAAACCATCAGAATTGCAACACCTTCGAAACCTCTGGATGCTGCCTATTGATAAAGTCGAAAGCTCCTACAAAGCAGCAAAGAGAAGAAAGGCGCCACCTTCGCTTTCAACAAAGGCGGAAGCATTCTAAAGACAATACAGCAGCCACCTTTCGACCCGGTCGAAAACATTGAGGTCGAAAGGTACTGTGCCGCATCTATAAATAAGACCTAAGGGGTCTGGATTTGGGGATCTGAATGGAGTCATTCTACACTTGTATTTTCTTAATTTTAAAGGATGTAACCCTAATTTTTAAATTGAATTGGGGAAACTGAGCAATAAAGACTTTGTTAAGTTACAAAAGGGAAGACTTTAATATTTTTGATTACTTAGTTGTTTCATAAGCTTTTATTGGATCTAATCGTGTTTTTCCAGGTGTCAACCATGTCGAAAGGACTCTTCCGACTTGATCGAAACCCCTGCATATTCAAGTAATTCCAGTTATAGATTCTAGGCCTCCTACTATCGGACTTCTACTTTCGATAAGGTCGAAACCTTATCCCAATCCACTTTATCCTTCGATTCCCAATCCAAACCCAAGACACTTAAGACTCCAGCTTTCGATAGGGTCGAAACCTCAATCCCATCCAAATTTACCTTAATTCCCAAAACCAAAATTTAAGTCATCAAATAACCTACCCATCGACAGGGTCGAAACCCACTAAGTTAAACCTTATCATGGGATTCATTGAGCTATTCATCAGTGTTTCGCAACTACTTCGAAAGGAAGGTTTTCAAAGGAATAGTCATACTTCTCTAGTGAGCTTGAAAGGTTAAGAAGAAAAGAAATTAAGTGTTTCGACTAGGTCGAAAGGTTGATACAAGAAAGTCTTCACTAAATCATCTTATTCGAAAGGACAATCAAAGGAAATACACACCTACTAATCTTCTCAACTTTACTAAAGGAGACCAAAAGGGATCAACCTCTTTCAACAACTTTACTTTGGGGTGTTGACAAGTTCTCTTGTTAACAACAATAAAAGTCTCGTGAGTTGGCATTGCAAGTATATGTGATCAAGTCATAGTACTGAACGAGTCAGATACATTCTCATCAAACGGTTACAAGTTATTAGGCTATAATGCAGCCCATCTCAATACCACTTTGTATTATAAATACTGATCAAAATGTGTACTGAAGATATACCTGTATCATTTCTCTGCAATAATAAAAAATCATTTTATCATCAAAATTCTAATTTGGTATCAGAGCAAGCTTTGCTTAACAGCAAGAAATGCCTTGCCATTAATCCCATTAGATCCAGTGTCATCACTTGGAGGTTAGACTACGCTTGGAATCACTTGAGAATTCAAGAATTCTCATCATTTATTCACTACTTTAAGTAGTTTTTACCCGATTCAAGATCAAGAAGTGTAATTGTTCTATCAATTCCGCCTTGTCGTTCTTGCTGTGCCTTGCCAAGAGAGTCTCCGTCGGAGAAATTTCATCATTCAGAGAGTTTTTGGCTCATAGCAATCATCTCCCACAATTTTAAACCCACTAATCATTCTTTTTTTCCTAAAATCATCACTTTTGTATAATAGTAGATGGAAATCAAGATAATTCAAATAACACATCACCAAATTCAACTCCAAGAAACTCTGCAGCAGTCCAGAATAGCACTCAAGATTTGATCAAATCCATCAACAAACCTTAAAGCTAGTTGATCAACATACAATTAGATGATTCAAACTATCTTTAATGGAAATTAAGATTGAAATTGCATTCGGAGGATATGGACTTGAAGACCATTTTCTTGAAGTCTTGTCACACCGCATAAATATATCACAAATCAAGAAGGATGGCTTGTGAGCAATCAAGAACATATAATTCATGAAAGACAAGACAATTTAATTAGCACTTGGCTACTATCATCAATTAGTGTAAACATGCTGCCACAACTGGTTGGATGCAAAAGTGCTCATGTGATATGGTTAGTTATTGAATAGGTATTCAATACACAATCTGTAGTTAAAATAATGTGCTATATGAGACAACTATAGAATTGTAGGAAGGAAAACCTATCTACGAGAGAGTACTTGACCAAGATCAAAACACTTTGTGATCAGCTAGCCTTTGTTGGTCACAAGATTACTGATACAAAGCAAGTTTTGTATATATTAGGAGGTATTGATGATGAATATGAGTCTGTTGTGGAAGTGATATCATCAAAAGAGATAACACCATCTGTCCAATATGTTCATTCCATCCTTCTTGCTTATGAAGGAAGAATTGAACAAAAGAAATGTGTAATTTTAGAATTTTCTGCCAATTTTGTTAGCAACAGCAAAAGCAAGGACCAAGAAAGAAACACCAATGTCAAAAATCAACCAAATAACTATTAAAGAGGAGGTATGCAATACAGAGGCAGTGGAAGAGGAAGGTGGAACAATAATAATAGCAACAATAGACTTAGATGTCAAATTTGTGAGATGTTTGGACATGGTGCAAACAAGTGTTATTTCAGATGTTTGCACAAAAATTGGACAAACAACTCTAAGTTCGAATTTGTCTAAGTCACATTTAAGTTGGTTGATATGGAGTTCTTAATGTTCCAATCCGTTAACAGATAGTTTCTATAGTCACAGAACAGTTCATAAGCTCATAATTGGAAAGCAGTTAAAGGAAATAAGTCACATGAAATTTTATAGTGGTTCGGCCAGAATTGCCACATCCATTGTCCATCTTATTATGTTCCTTTGATTTGATTACAGATACAAGTTTGATCAGAAAGAGTAAAAGAAAAACTTAGAGTAACTGGGATTGTTAAGTCTCAACAAAGTTTTCCCTCTTTTCTCCAAAATTATGTCCCCGTTGTTGTTGCGGAGCTATGGTATTTATAGAGCGATGCTATGAAGGGTGCAGGTGGAGATATAACCTCCCATGCTTGGTTTATCATAGTGAGGGCTTATCTGGTTCGGCATGGAATTCTTTTGGTTTTGGTTCGGCGATGAGGGATGTGGAGCTCTTGGAGTCGCTTCTGTCCTAAGGTCACCGCGCCGTCTTGCCGGTTCAAACATTTGGTTCGGTTGCTCCAAGCACCGGACCAAATGCTTGGGCTAGTGTTGAGGTGCTATGCCGGACTAGGTGTCTAGTCCGATAATTCAGTGTTTTGCCGGACCAGATATCTGGTCCGGCATCTCAGTGACGTGCCGGACCAGATGTCTGGTCCGGCATCTCAGTGATGTGCCGGACAAGGTATCTGGTCCGACATCTCAAAGCCGTGCCGGATCAGATATCTGGTCCGACATTTTTTGGGGATGCCGAACCAAACACCTAGTTCGACATCCCAGTTACCTTTTCTTTTCCTTATCTTTTGTCTTCCTTGCATGTCAAAATACCAAGCCAACACATGCCCCCCAAAGTACGTTGTGTCCCACATGATGTGCTTTGTTTGGTTCGGCACTTCCTGCTGACCATTCGACTTCCTTTTCCTTGCTTATTAAATACTGCTACCCTCTTCTTATTTTCCTTCTTCTATTTTCTTTACTAAATTTCTTCAACCTACTTTTAATCGATCGAGGTCTTACTTGAGTTAGTTTTTATTATCTGAACTCCAAATACTTCTGCATCTTCATCACTTGAGGTAAGGCTCTCTAAATTCGATCTCTGTCCTAAGGCTTTAAGGTTTATATTTTTAGGGGTGTTTAGTACGAGCGTGAATGGTTTTGGCTTTGAATTGAGGAAAGGGAGTGAGCGAGGGGATTTTAGAGCGATTCGGTGAAGAAGAAAATCGTGCTTGGTGAAGGCGTGGTGGTGATTCCTTAAGGAATGCTGGGTCATGGCACCGAATTATCGTACAACTTGTTGGTCCACCGGATGCGTGATGTGGAAGACTAGATCAAGAGTGGATAAGAATTCTAGTTTAAGCAGGAGCTGTGGGGAAGCATGTACCCAGGTTGCGAAGAGAAGTTTTGTTTTTGAGTAATAATTGCACTAAGATACAAGTAATGGTTGCTCCAATTATTGTCACACTCCAATCATGCAAGTAACATGAGGTGTTTTGTTGTGTCGAAGGGCACTAATGGGAGTGTGTTAGATGCATGACATATGCACATTTGTGCAATTATTACTTGGGCTCTTCTCCACTCTTGACTCAGCCTTCAATCTCATAAGCACTTCATAGCCCTCATTTGTGTTACAAGCTAGCAATACCTAACTCGGCTAGGGTATGATACGTGTTTCTATGTGGTGCAGTAGTATGAGTGGTTTGGCTGTAGGAGGGGGAGCTTCGAGCCATCATAGTTAGCATTTGGTGGGTTTGGTTCGGCATTGTGATGCCGCTCGGTTTTTGGCATAGGGTAACGCCAGACCAGATTAGTTCGAGCACAATGATCAGGGGTATGCGGAACCAAAAGGAGGAGATCCTTGAAATGGTAGTTTGAGTTTCGTAGGGTTAGGTTTGGAGTATGGTTTTAACTGGACCAGGCAATAGGAGGCTTTAGACGAGCGTTTAAATTTCCATTTTCGTTTGCATATTTTCCGGGATGTTGGACTTATTCCTGCTTTTTACTTCCTTGTGCAGGAAAATGTCGTCTGGTCTCGAGCTTCGATCTAAACTTGCGTCATCACAGCCTGCCGGGGCAGGCGCTTCTTCTTTTGATATACATGCCAATCTTCCAAGACAACCCAGCTCGGCATATTCTTTGGTAGAGGGCTACGCTCCCAACCAGACGCTGGTAAGGCCTTCTGAGTGTTACCCTAGCGTGTTGACAATAGAAAAGCTTAACTCCATAG
Organism: Allium fistulosum; assembly: GCA_030737815.1. Classification (NCBI taxonomy): domain Eukaryota; kingdom Viridiplantae; phylum Streptophyta; class Magnoliopsida; order Asparagales; family Amaryllidaceae; genus Allium; species Allium fistulosum. The sequence continues at coordinate 1,495,270,129 of CM060901.1, forward strand.
CTACAACGTTCGGGATTGTTTGCCGGGACATAATACTACCTGGACCGAATGACATGGCCTGCTCTCCCCCAGGTGGATACATGGCATATAGTAAGTATCACTGCATGTGCGGCGCAATTCCTCCGCTCGCTAATTAGATCGCCAGTCTTGTGGTTTACCTGAAAGTCACTCCCCTGCAGCTTCAACCGAACTCTTATGCCATCCTGACATGCCTATATCTGATATTCGTGAAGCGCTATCGAAGATCCCCTACTAAAAGAGAGATCAGATACTTGTATAATGTGAGGAGTTATCGAAAGGGGAGCCCCTTTATCAGCTTAGAGTGGGCCCACAAATTCAAGCCAGTTCTCGATTTATACTCAAAGTTTAGCATGTTCAAGAAGGAGTACTTCTTTATGCGTGATGATGTCGTTCCTCAACATGCTTTCACTTCTGGGTGAAAGTCTCCGTTACATTTTTTCTAAGTTTTTTGTCGACTTGGTTCCTTAGTGCTCCGTATTTTTTAGGTTGCATGAAGGCGGTAGAGGATGAGGGGTTAAAACAGATGGCCAAGGAAATATTAGCTATCCCGAAGGCTGAGAGGGAAGACTCGTTCTTACTCCGTGACACAGCCCTTCGCTTTTATAACTTAATCGCCCCTGGTCAATCCATGTTCAAGATCAGGCCAAGCTCAACTGAGAAAGTAGCGGGAGCCAAAGGAGAAGGGGAAGATGCAAACAAAGGCAAGGATCCGAAGGAAGAGGGTGATGGGGCCGGAGTCCCGATGAAATTGAGGCGTAAGAAGAGCGCAGTTCATCCTCCCCGTTCGAGGAAATATTTGCGCATACGGGATGATCCTTCTCTTGTCAACGAGGAAGGTTCTTGCTTGGATGGAGACAGTGAGGGGGAGGAAGGGTTGGAGGGAGATTCTGAGGCAACAGAATCGAAGGCTCATGCTTCTCAAGATGTGGAGATTGTTGGAAGCGAAGGCTTGGGCGTGACTCCCCTAAAGAATGCCGAGGCTGTGCGGGAGTGGCCCGAGTAGTTAGATCAATTTGAGCCGGCCCCAGGGCCAAATCTTGTCGCTGACCCCCTTCAAGAGAATGTAGCTATGGGTGACTTGGGTGGAATGTTGTTTCTTCCAGTGCAAAGAGGAACGGGAATTAGCGAGGCATTCGGGCTTCCCTAGGTACTTTTGATTTCTGTATGGATTTTGGGGTACTTCTTGAAAACTTTTTGTTTTTTGACGAGTCCCAGTCTCCACTTGCTCCTCAATCCAATGAAGCCTGGTCGTCGTGTGTTCTTTTTCCTCCGAGTGGAGTCTCGTCCCAGTGTATTCCCTACTTGAGTGAGGCCCCGTCCCGACCACTTGATCTAGTCTCCCCTAAGGTTTTGTAGTAGCTCGTAGTGTCCCAGTGTCTTCCATCTTTTGTATTTATGCTTTCTCTGTTTATCTGCTCTAAAGTTGTTATTTGCTTTGTAGGGAAAAGAAGAAATCCAAAGAGGAATGAAATGTCTCGACGACTTGAACAGTTCAAACGGATGAAAGGGGTTTCCGCTTCTTCTAAGATGGTCTCTCAAAAGAAAAAACTGCGCAAGGGAATGTCGAGGAAACTCCATCAGGCTTAGACAAAGGAGAGAGCCATGAAACATCCTAGAAACGTGCAAGGTCTCCGAATAAGGATGCTGCCTCCCTAGGGTCTCAAACTTCTTCTAGTCGCCATCGCCAAAATCCAACTGGTCCTGAAGTGCACGAAGTGCCTGACGATTTAGGAGAAGAAAATGACGATACCTACTTCTCACATTTTCAATCGCTGGTGAGGAATCCCTTTGAGGGTCACCCTAATATTAACCCCGGATATGCGGGTCATCATCCAAAAGACTCTGATACCAAGTTTCTTCTGCCTCGAAATCCTTTGGTACGGATCTTGGATGAGGCAAAAACTCTTGACTTTGCCAACCTGAAAACGAGAATAGTCCAGATTACTGATGAGACCAGAAAAATTGTCGATTATCAGTCCTGCCTAGTTAAGGCCAATGAGGAAGTGGGGGGCATTAATGTACGGTTACACTTGGAGGTGGAGGATCTTCGTAAAGTGCTCAGGGAGAAGGATGTGAAGTTGGAAGCGGTTGAAACGTCTCGTGCAGCCGAGATAAAGAGGGCCAAGGAAGAAGCGATGAGAGAGGTTGCTGACTTATGCAAGGCACAGATCGACAAGGCTATCAGTTCAGTGGATGAAGCCCGGTAGAAGGATCTGGAGCGGATCCTCTCTCTCAAGGGTAAGGTGAAGAAATCGCAAGAAGTCTTGGTTGAGCTGAAGAAGTTTCAGGGCGAGTGGCGGAAGGAAAAGGACTTGTACAAGGCTGAGATCGATATGTTGAAGGCGGAGTAGGCCCGGTTGAGAAAGGACAAAGAACAATACATGAATAAGGTGGTGTCCCTCCAAACCGAAGTCGACAAGTCCAGCAACTTTTGTGAAACGGTTAACCAGATGCTGAAGGACACTTATTACATGTTCTGGAAACAGGGGAACCTTCAGTGGATGGACGACTATCCCCAGGTGATGGAAGGAATCCATGCTCGGCTGATTGAGGAGACAAAGGCTGTGGTTGCGCAGAAGGAAGGTGCCGAGTATGATGTCGGTATGGTGAACCGTCAGTTCACGGTGGAAGAGACTAAAGCCATCGTCGAGGGATACGAACTGCTGGCGTAGGATGAGGACGATGAAGATGGTTTGGATCTCGAGGGGCTTGGTGACCCACGCAACTTACTGCAGGTATCTCATCATTTTACTTCTGCTTCGCGATTACTTATTCCAGACTGTAAAACTTATGATTTTTCCTACTTGCATTTTTTAGGGATGTCTTCAGGACAAGCCGGACCCTCAAAGGGTGTTGATGAGGTGTTGCAAGAGGAGGGCGAATCTCTAGAGCGACCCGAGCCTTCGAAGGACATGGGCAGAGGGAGCGGGCCGAGTGACAAGGGTGTCCCTCCTTCTTAGTCTAGGAAATTTTCCTTTCTATTTTTTGTACGTCCTTTTGGAGGATGTATGGTTGTCCTGCATATGTATATATAAACGAAAATTTTTGTACATATAGATTTTAATGTGGTAATGTTCGACTTTTATCTTTTGCATGTTTAATCTGGAAGACGCGTTATTTTTATAGTCTGCCTTGTCAACTTGTGAACTTCTTATGACTTAGTTAATCGTTATTGTGTTCTGAGATGTAGAAAACCATAAACGCGTCGTTATGTTCTTGGCCGATCGCAAACGATAATTACTCAGGCTATTGCCTGTGTCATGAGTATTATTCGATTATCGTTGCCGGTGTGCGTAATGCCGATCATCAACTGTGAACTACCCTGGCTGTAGCCATGCATTAATCGTGGGGTTTATAATCGGTTCACAGTCACCGACAAGACGAACGCCAATGATGAACTGCATAGGCTATAAATCATGCCTAATCTGTGGCTTATAGTCGGTTCATCATTGGCATCGTTGGGGGGTCGATCATTAGTAGTGAATTGCCAAAGCTTGTTTCGTGCCTCTTATCGTGGCTATCTTATTTTCACCACTGCCGGCGAGCACCTGCGATTGCTCGTAGTAGGAATAGTCATCAGATAAACAATTAAATGAAAGAATGTTTAAATAAGACAAGTAATGTGAGACTCCAAATTTTTATAGTGGTTCGGCCGAAATATGCCTACGTCCACTGTCTTTCTTTTATTGTTTCAGTTAATACATGCTTCTTTATAGTTCAAGAGAAATAACGACAAAGATGTTAGAGATTCCATGCTTTCCCAAACACTTCTCCATCTAACATTGATAAGATGTAAGCTCCATTATGAAGATCCATATGAACAACAAACGGCTCCTCCCAAATCGGATCTAGTGCTCTTGGTCGTGGGAAGACCCACTTGACTACCAAGTCTCCCTCTTGCAGCGCTCGAGGCTTCACCATAGAGTTGTATTGCCTTGCACCTTCTATCCATGAGTGGCAACTTTGAGGGCATCATCGTTCCTTTTCTCCTTGATCAGATTGACTGACATGCTCAAGAGCACCTCGTTTTCTTTCGGATTGTAATGCATCCTTGGGTGCGAGGGGGATGACTATTTCGACGGGGAGCATGGCTTTGGCCCCGTATGCCAATGCGAATGGTGTATGCCCTATCGCGGTCTTGTAGGAAGTTCGGTAGGCCCATAGTGCAGTAGGTAGTTCGTTGACCCATGTTCCCTTGGACTTCTCTAGCTTCTTCTTGATCAGTGTTTTCAAAACCTTGTTTACTGCCTCGACCTGCCCATTTTCCTGGGGATATGCTACAGCCGAAAAGCTTCGAGCAATCCCATGTTCATGGCACCAACTGGAGAATTCTTCACTGTCAAACTGGAGTCCGTTATCTGATATGATCTTCTTCGGCATCTCATACCTGCACAGGATGTTACATATTAGGAAGTTTATCACTTTGGTAGACGAAATTTTGTTTAAAGGCTCTGCTTCCACCCATTTGGTGAAATAATCCACTGCCACTATGGCGTATTTTGCTCCTCCTCGATCCATGGGGAGTTCCCCGATCAGATCATTTCCCCAAATGGCAAAGGGCCAGGGGCTGACCATCTGGATTAAACCGGTAGGTGGCAGTCTTGGGATTTTGGCAAATCTTTGGCACTTGTCACATTTCTTAGCGAACTCGGCTGTGTTTTTGTTCAGTGTGGGCCAAAAGTATCCATAGCATAGGATATTCATGGCTAGAGTTTGTCCTCCGGTGTGATCGCCGCAACTCCTTTGATGGATGTTATTAAGGTTATCTTTTGCTTCTTTCCCAGCAACACATCTTAGTAGTGGGTTGGAAAAACCGTGACGGTACAATATGCCATTCTGGATGGTGTAGCGGGATGCCCTCCTTAGGATTCTCCTGACTTCGTTTCTTTTTGTTGGTAAGGTTCCTTCTTGCAATTATCTGATGATGGGGGTCATCCTTGTCTCGTCCTTGTCCGCGGTCGCTGTGATTTGCAAACACTCGAAACTTAGTGTGGGTTGACTCATGACGGGGGTTGCCCCAGGCATTAGCTCGGTTCTTACGCTAGCCTCTTTGGCGAGGGCATCCACCTCTTGATTTTCCCCTCCCAGGATGTGTTTTATTACATAGTGGTCTAGCTCATCAAGGAGGGTTTTGGCCCTTTTGAGGTAAGATGCAAGTCTTTGTCCACGAGTTTGGAATTCTCCAAGGATCTGGTTCAAAATCAGTTGTGAGTCACTGTGAATACATATCGATTTGACCCCTTTTTCTTTAATAATCTCTAAGGTAGCTATCACTGCTTCATATTCGACTTCGTTATTGGTTGCAGCGAACTCTAATCTTAGCGCGTAGCTTAACATTTTCTCTCGGGTTGTGACTATTATGACTCTTGCCCTCGAGCCGAGCTCGTTTGATGCTCCATTAACGAACATATTCCATTCGACAGTTTCCTCAGTTTTTGCCACTGCCTCCTCGTCTCGCATTGTAAACTCGACTATGAAATCAGCCAAGACTTGTCCTTTAATCACGGTGCGCGAATGGTAAGTAATGTCGTACTAGCTCAGATCAATGCACCATTTTAACAGGTGCCTTGACGTGTCTGGTTTATGTAGGACTTGTCTCAAAGGTTGATCCATTAGAACCCTAATGGAGTGTGATTGAAAGTAATGTCATAATTTCCTAGATGCTATGAGCAGACAGTAAGCCAATTTTTCGATCTTAGGGTATCTAGCTTATGTTCCCGTGAATCTTTTGCTAATGAAGTATACCAGTCTCTGGACACGATCATCCTCTCACACTAGTGCGGCACTTAGGGCATGGGAGGATACAACTAGGTATAAGTAAAGACTCTCTCCATCCATCAGAGTGTAGAGTATTGGCGGCTTCTGCAGATGTTCAAGCAAATTCTGGAAAGCTGAATATTACTCGTCAGTCCATTAAAAATTCCCTTTGTCCTTTTTGAGGGCTTTGAAGAACGGGACGCATTTGTCCGTTTCTTTGGATATGAATCTGCTCATAGCAGCTACCTTTCCATTTAGGCTCTGCATTTCCTTTCGTGTTGCCGGGATTTTGACATCCCTCAAAGGTTGTACCTTTCAGGATTCGCTTCTATCTCTCTTTTGTGTACAATGAAACCTAAGGATTTGCTTGAAGATACCCCAAAAGAGCATTTCAGTAGGTTTAACTTCATTTGGTATTTGCGTAATACTTGGAACATTTCGTCTAAGTGGCTCAGATGATCCGCTGCTCTTATTGATTTGACAAGCATGTCATCAACATATACTTCCATGGAGTGACCAATTTGTTTCTTGAACATCTTATTAACTAGACGTTGATAATTAGTGCCGGCGTTCTTAAGCCCAAAAGGCATGACCTTGTAACAATACAAGCCTAGATCCATGATGAAGCTAGTATATTCTTGATCTAGCACATGCATGGGAATCTGGTTGTATCCTGAATATGCATCCATGAATGACAACAACTCATGCCTGCGGTTCCATCCACCAGTCGGTCAATTCGAGGTAAAGGAAAACAGTCTTTGGGGCAAGAATCATTGAGGTTGGAGAATTCAATGCAGGTTCGCCACTTTCCATTGGGCTTCTTCACCATGATTGGGTTGGAGATCCATTCGGGGTAAATGGCTCTGCGGATAAAGCCATTGCCGATCAGGTTCTTCACCTCTTCATTGAGAGCAGTTGATCGTTCTATCCCCATGCTTCTTTTCTTCTGTTTGATCGGGATCTTGGTTTGGTCAATATTGAGGGAATGACAAGCTATTTCTGGGGATATCCCCACCATGTCTCTATGGGTCCATGCGAATACATCAAAGTTCTTTCGCAAGAATCCTATCAGCTGGACTTTGAGGTTCTGGTTCAACTGAGAACCTATCTTTAAAAGCCTTGTTTTGTCGCGTTCGTCTACCATCACATGTTCCATAGCCTTCACAGGCTCGGCGTTGACCTCCTCCTCTCTATCTCTGGGGTCCAACTCATTGAATGGGTCGCTAGTATATTCGAGAGGAGGGGCCTTCTTTGATTGCTATGCTTCCGCATTTTTGGCACAAAGGGCGACCCCCACGCCTTTCCCTTTTTCTTTCTTCTTGTTGGGAATTTCATCTTCAAGCACCATGGTGCCAAGACTATCTGGAAGTCTGACAACACGGGCCTTCCCAAGAAGGCGTTGTAGGCAGAGTGTTCGTCTACCAGCACAAATGTTTGCTTTCGGACAACTGATCGGGGGTGACTTCCTAGCTCAACGAACAAGTCTAGCTGTCCAAGTGGCATCGTGGCTTCCCCAGTGAACCCATGCAAGGGCTTATGGCACGGAGATACATCTTTCATTGATAACTTCATTTTATTGAATGCATGTTTGAATAAAATATTCACCGAGCTTCCTGTATCGACCAAAATGCGAAACACCTCCGCCGGGCCGATCCAGGCGGAGATAACCATGGGATCGGTGTGTGGATACTATTTTCCAACCAAATCTTCATCATTGAAGGTTATGTTGACTCTTTCTCTCCGTTTTGCGATGTGTCCTTCAGTTATGGAATGAACATATCCTTCCCTTTCTTTCAAGGATTTCCCATACCTCTCCATTTCGGCCTTACTTCCGTCGGCTGTATGCGGGCCTCTAGATATGGTGTGGACAATTATCTTTTCTTGGTTGGAGCGACTCATACCTGCTCCTTCCTTGTTGTTCCCTTATGGGGGTTGCCTAGATCCTTCGTGGACCGGAGCAGGAGAGTTGCGCCCTTTCTACACGTATCGCTCTAGTTTTTTTCTAATGTATCCCTCATTGAGATCCCGCAAATGCTGGCATTCTTCGGTGTTATGCCCATGAGACTCGTGGAAGAGACAATATTTTCCTATTCTAATTGTGGCTTCTGACTCTTTTTTGTACGGAGGGCGCTTGTATTTCAACTTGTGTTGAGTAGCCATGTAAATTTTCTCCACGGTGTCATTCAGAGGAGTGTATGAATCGAATCTTGGTCTAAGTCTATATCGTCGCTTATTGCCTTTTTCAGTTCCAGAGTTGCCTTGTGTCCATTTTTTCCTTCGTTGTTCTGTTTATTCCCCTCCCCTCGGAGTGGGGCACACATGTTTCCTTGGACGCTAGAAGCCTTTGCGGGTTACTCGCTATGTCGGTGGGCCACCGCGTCCTCCAATCTCATGTACTTTCCAGCTTCCTGAAAGAAATTCTAAAGAGTTAGAGGCTTTTCCTTCTCAATCTTCTCGCGAGCTTTGAATCTGGGTGGACGCCATCAGTGTAAGCCTTTCATCGGTATTTTGTACTGCTGCCGCGACAGTGTTAAAACAGTTAAGATATTGTTGCAGCGGTTCTCCTGCCTTTTGTTTTACATCTAACAGGGAATAGGCATCCTTGGGCTGTTCCACGTGGATTTAGAATTGACTTATGAATTTTTCCTTCAACATTTCCCAAGAGATAATAGAGCCATGAGGTAGGCGACAAAACCATATGGTTGCTAAGTCTGATAGGAACAGCGAAAAACATTTACACAGCACACCCTTTGTTGCTCCATTCATGAGCATGTGCTGGGTGTAGCGCTGCAAGCGGATGATTGGGTCGGATGTGCCTTTGTAGGGATCCATGGTGGGCATCTTTCATTCTTGAGGAGTGGTTGTCGCTTCTATATCCCTGGTGAAGGAGCTGGACACCCTTGCCCCAATCCCTTTTTCGAGTTGTTCGCTCCTGAGATATTCCCTAAAGAGGCGTGTCATCCTCTCCTCGGATTCTGGGGCAGCCCTGGGAGAAGTGGGGGCTTCCGTTTGATACTGATGGCGTCTGGAACCTTGGTTGAGGCTGGATTGACGATGGTTGGCTCGAAGCATGACAAGGTCATCCACAGTTGGTCCTTGACTGGTGCCCCCTTGACTGGGCCCATCTCTTGATGCTCTTTCAGGACCGGCTTCGGGCTGAGTCCTGGATCGACTTCGAGTTCTTGTATCTTCTTGATTGAATTCTTCATTTGCAGAGGATCTGTTCCTTCTACGCGACTCTCCAGATTGGAACTCACCTCAAGATTCAGTGCTGTGAGTGGATTTCTCCATGCCTCTCAAGCGTGTCATGAGTTGGTCTACTAAAGCTTTTTGCTGGGCAGCGAAGCGGTCAGCCATCTCATTCACAACCCTATCTAAGTCTTCTTGGGTGACAGCTGAGCCTGGAGGTTGAGAGTGGGTAGCTGGGTTTTCTTGATCTTCTTGGATGGGATTGAGTGTACTGGTAGTGGCCGCGCTCTTACCCTTTTCAGTGTTGCACCTAGAGGGAACCATGTTCTAATGCTGAGTTAAGGCTTGGAAGGAGAGTGGACAGAAGAGTTCGGCTCCACTGCTCTCAGTGAAAGCACCAAAAATGTTTGCACAAAAATTGGACAAATACCTCTAAGTTCGAATTTGTCTAAGTCGCGTTTAAGTTGGTTGATATGGAGTTCTTAATGTTCCAATCCATCAACAGATAGTTTTTATAGTCACAGAACAGTTCACAAGCTCATTATTGAAAAGAAGTTAAAGGAAATAGGTCACACGAAATTTTATAGTGGTTCGACCAGAACGTGCCTACATCCACTGTCCATCTTATTATGCTCCTTTGATTTGATTACAAATACAAGTTTGATCAGAAAGAGTAAAAGAAAAACATAGAGTAACTGGGATTGTTAAGTCTCAGTAGAGTTTTCTCTCTTTTCTCCAAAATTTGGTCCCCATTGTTATTGTGGAGCTCTGGTATTTATAGAGTAATGTTGTGAAGGGTGCAGGTGGAGATATAACCTCCCAGGCTTGGTTCGACATGGAATTCTTCTGGTTTTGGTTCGGCGATGAGGGATGTGGAGCTCTTAGAGTCGCTTCTGTCCTGAGGTCGGCGCACCGTCTTTCCGGTTCAAACATTTGGTTCGGCTGCTCCAAGCACCGGACCAAATTATTGGGCTGGTGTTGAGGGCTGTGCCGGACCAGGTGTCTGGTCCGGTAAGACAGTGTTATACTAGACCAGATGTCTAGTCTGGCATCTCAGTGGTGTAACGGACTAGATGTCTAGTCCGACATCTTAGTGTTGTGCCAGACTAGATTTCTGGTCTGGCATCTCAAAGCCGCGCCAGACCAGATATCTAGTCTGGCATTTTTTGGGATGCCGAACCAAACACCTGGTTCGGCATCCCAGTTGCCTTTTCTTTTCCTTATCTTTTTTCTTCCTTGCATGTCAAAATACCGAGCCAACATTAGATTTGATGCGAGTTATATACCATCACAACAAAGAAATAATAACTCAAGAAATTACACTCCAAATGTCAATATGATCAATACGCAACAAGATGGTAAAAGTCACTCAGAAAGCTTAAATGTAGAATCAGCAAAAATGGAGGATATTCGAGATGAAAACTGGTACCCAGACACAGGGGCTACCAATCATGTGACCAATAATCTTAGCAACTAAAATCTTGGCAACAAGGAGTATAAAGGTGTATATTCTTTACATATGGGAAATGGTAAGCCTATTGCAATTACTCATACTGGATATGCATGTATTAAGGGTAAAAGACAATTCTATCTCAATAATTTATTGAGAGCCCCTCTAATTAGAAATTTTTTAATAAGTGTATCATAATTTGCAAAAGATAATGATGTTTACTTCGAATTTTACTCACAATATTATGTAACATCCCCCTAATTGGAGGCCCAAAACTAATGGCCATGGATGTTGCAGTCATCCATAGTTATTAATCCTCGACGACCAAATACGGCGATATTAGGTACATTGATACACATAAACACAAGAATATGGAAAAAAATTAAACAATAAATAAAATCCACATTCCATCCCAAAATATTTCAAATTGATTACATAATCCCAGTTTGCAGACCAAGTTCAGATAACATATAATAACAAAATACGCCAAGAGCGACATATGAAGATGCCCCCTTGGTTGATTAGAGTACATAATAAGGCATTAAAATAGTTTGAATTTACAATCAAACATGCAGCGGAAACAAAATAACTTTAAATAACTATCTGCCTCCTACACGCCTTCGGAAACTTTATTCATCTAAAGAGAAACCTGAAAACCTTTAACTCTTAACATACTCAAAATCAATTGAGTACCCGAGAGTTTAAAGGGAAAACAAAAATTTCGATTCAGACAAAAAACCTGGTATGGATAATAATTCACCATCTCAAACCATTTAGATATCTAGTGACACCACGCCGCTTAGCGGAAGGGGTTTTCCCCTCACTAGTATCCTAAAACATTTATAAAATCATATACTATGCTCCTGCATCCACAATGGTTAAAACATAGTATTTCAAAATATTATGATGATATGCAAGACAAATAAATCAATTCTGGATTACCCATCCCCATTCGTTCTGACTATCTATCTCAATTATAGTTTCTAGGATTACTATTAACCTGTTAAAATGTTAAGGACTATCTGTCCAATTACTTAGTTTTCACGGGATCACTAAGAACCAATTAGTAACTCCAATATCTTATTTCTTATTCTAGTTTTCATGGGTTAACCAGGAACCTATTCGCTGACTACCAATATCTTAATCCGGTTATACTTTTCATGGCCTAACTACAAACCTACTGGCCCCTGCCAGTATCAAATAATAGTTTTCATGGGCTGACTATGAACCTATTGGCCACTACAAATATCATACAGTTTTCATGGGCTTACTGCAAACCTATTGGACCTTGCCAATATCTTTAATTAAAATTTTAACATATGTTAAGTTATATTCATTACTAGGTCAACCTAACTGGTTATTCCGCCCTTTCCCCAAAATACAGTTATGGGTTAATAACAAAGTGAATAACATTTCAAAATCTTTATTTATGCCATGGTTATTACTTTAAATTGAGATTGGGTTTATGTTTTGAAATCTAAAACATCTCTTTCGAAACCTCTGGATAGCCTCCTTTCCAAAGCAAAGATCTCTTTTCAAAACATTGAATACATACCTTTCGAATCCCTTAATAAACATTCTTTTTCAAAACCTATTATACCTTTCGATGGTATCAAATCATCTTTTAAAAATATAGAGCTTCGAAACAAATGAAAGTACACATTTCGAAAGCATTGGGTTTACTACTTAAAAATCATTTGGGTCAAAATGGTTGTATACGAAAGTATCTCTTTCGAAACCAACATAAATTAGTTTGAGGAAAAAATTTGATGTTGTCAGAGCCATCTAGTTCGAAAGCAAAGGACTTAAAAATAAAAACTTCGAAGGTCTGGGTCGAAACCCCCTTTCGACTCCGTCACCTTCGAAACCTCAACCCGTTTTGAAAGCAATTAAGAAAAAGGTTTGGTTTAAAGTAAAACCAAAGGCAACTCTTTGAAAGTATTATTGGACAACATGGTCAAAAGGTAGAGTAGTGGCTAGGCTTCGACTAGGTCAAAACCAACCCCTTTCGAAAGATTTTATTTAAAGAAAAAGATCTCCTTCGAAAGCTAGTACTTTTAGTATAACATGGCAACCTTCTTTGAAAGCTAAACATACACCCTTTCGAAAACAATAAGTTTCGACTAAGTTAAGCAAAACAAGGTAGGGATTTTACTTACAAAACAAAATAGGGTTTCGACCCCATCAGAGACTTACCATTCGACACCAAAGCTTCCGCCCATCTTCCAATCCACCACGTACCTTGCAGGAGATACCATGTGTATTGGTTTTGATTATGAAAGTTTCGACTTTGACGGTTTCGACTATAATGGGGCGGAACCAAAGGTGTCGGAAGGTTTCTTCTATTAAAGGCGAAACACCTTTTTCTTTAAAGGCTAAATCATAGCAACTTTAAGTAATTTCTTTTTTAACAACTTGCCTAGTTGTAAAACACCGATTGGCTTGCCATAAAACTTTTCAATTACTTTACTTCTGAAATTGCTGCATTTATTCAGATCCTAAATTAAAGGTTTTAATTAAATGATTTAAACGTTAAAACCTTTCCAAATAATCTAAATCCGACATTTGTAGAAAAGCCCTTCTTTCAAAATAATTTATTTCCTCTAGTAAATCAATAGGGAAAAATCCCCAAAAATCATAGAAATTCGAATTAATCATGTAATCAAACATATTAAAATTTTAGACCAATTGCTTCCTGAAATTCACAAAATAAATATTTAACCCAATCGTATCATATTTTCCATCAAAAATTCATAATAAAATTTCCATAGCTTGGAAAATTCTGAAAATTAAAACTCATCTCCAAAATTATGTTTTACATAACAAAATTTTCCATGGCATTTTTAACATCAATAAAATACGATTTTGACCCTAAAACCGTACGAATTTCATATAATTTAATGGTTTAAATCAAACAATCCATAAATTCGAGCATATCATCATCCAATATATCATGGAAACAATATAAATATTCAAATCTGAAATCACATGATAAAAACCAAAAACAGATGGTAAGAATTATTATTCACCTTAAACTTGATAAGGAATTTGAGATTTGTTATTAATTAATCCTCCTTAGCTTTTGATCCTTAGCTTTAGATTAAAATTCCTCTTTTCTTCCTTGGTAATGGCCGGCTTTTGCTTAGGGTTTAGAATTTTCGTTTGTGAAAGTGGAAATGAAACGTGAAACGTGAATGGACAATCACAAAAGGATATAGCCGTGTAAAATAACTAGCTATTTACTAATATGCCTATGTGTAGTTTAATTAACCAATAACCCATTTTAAAGCACGTATACTTTGTTAATAAGCACGGCTTTATTATGTAGTTTAATCAAATCTCAATCTCCTTATCCTCATTATTCTATTTAATTTATCTAATTACTTTTTTTGAATAATGTTATCAAAAATTAGTGATGTTACAGGCTCCTCCTTAAAGAATTTCAACCTCGAAATTCAGTCAGGACTAAATACTAAACATAGCAATCATCTGTAACAACTCCTAACAATCATAATAGTCTAACTGACTAGCTACTATCTATATAAATCTAATATAGACATACCCTTAAAGCAGATCAGGAAAAGTATCTCTAATCCTGTCCTCATTCTACCAAGTACAGTCCTTCTCGTTGTTGCTCCACTGAACATTCACCAACCTGACTGTCTTGTTCCTTAATCTTTTCTCATCTTTAGCTACAACCCAAGCTGGTTGTCTAACAAAAGTCAAATTAGGCTCTACTACCAAGTCATCCAACCCTGTCGGAGGAATGGTAGTCTCTGGATCATGCACATATTTACGAAGATGAGACACATGAAATACATTATGGACACCAGCCAAACTGCTCGGCAACTCTATTCTGTATGCGAGCTTTCCAATCCTTTCCAAAATCTGGAATGGACCAACATATCTTGGGGCTAACTTCCTAGACTTTCCAAATCGTACCACATCCTTTATAGGTGATACTTTAATGAAAACCTTATCCCCAACTGAGAATTCTAGGTCTTTACGCCTCTTGTCCACATAACTCTTCTGTCTAGACTGAGCTTCTTTCATCCTCTCTCGGATGAACTCAATCTTCTTTGACGCCACTATAACCAAATCTGGACCTAAGACTAATCTGTCTCTAGTCTCTAACCAACACGCTGGTGATTTGCATGGCCTTCCATACAAAGCTTCAAACAGCGCCATTCCTATACTAGTCTGATAACTATTATTATAGGAAAACTCAACCAAAGTTAGGTGATCTTCCCAAGATCCACCAAAGTCCAATACACAAGCTCTCTATAAATCCTCGAGTACTTTGTTGACTCTCTCTGTCTGCCCATCTATCTGAGGGTGATATGCAGTACTCATATTAAGCTTGGTACCATCACTTCCTGTAGACTCTTCCAGAATTCACTAGTGAACAATGCTTCTCTGTCACTGACTATACTACTAGGAACTCCATGCAGTCTAACTATGTTCTTCAGGAACAACTTTGCTAAAACAGGTGTCGTTCTAGTTGACTTAACTGGAATGAAATGGGCACTCTTGGTCAATCTGTCCACTTTAACCCATATACTTTCATTACCTCTATTTGACCTTGGCAACCCGTCTATAATATCCATGGATATCGAATCCCATTTCCAAACTGGAGTCTCTAAAGGCTGTAGTAACCCACTTAGTTTCTGATGTTTAGCTTTCACTTGTTGACAATTTGCACACTGTCAAACCCACAAGCCAACATCCCTCTTCATGCCTTCTCAATAGAAGCTCCTCTTAATATCCTGATACATCTTGGTTCCTCCAGGATGAATCATAAACTTAGATCGATGACATTCTCCAAGAACTTCTTTCCTTAAGTCCTCCATATCCGGAACACACAACCATCCCTTCTTTTTTAGCCACCCTCTCAGGTCAAGGCTAAAATCCTTTAAATCATCGACCTCTGTTCCAACCTCAAGTCTTCTAATCCTCTAAGCTACTACTGTATCCTCCTTTTGCTTAGAAGCAATTTTCTCAATCAATACTGGTCGAACTTCTAAACAAGACAACATGGCGATACTCTAACTTGAACCAGCAGTCGATCTTAACTACACATCACAACTGACTAAAGCTTCTAAATCTCTCCATTCCGCCAGCATAGCTAACACCACATTCTGATGTTTCCTGCTAAGGGCATCTACCACCTTATTACCTTTTCTTGGTGTATATTCTATACCAAAATCATAAGCATCCAAAAACTCCAGCCACCTCTGTTGTCTCATATTCAACTCCTTCTGAGAGAATAAATACCGTAAAGACTTATGATCGGTATACAACTCCAATCTCTTCCCTAAGAGATAATGTCTCCAAATCTACAATGCGAATATCACAGCTGCCAACTCCAAATCATGAGTAGGATATCTGACTTCAAGTGGTCTAAGCTGCCTAGATGCGTAAGCAATGACTTTACCACTCTACATCAACACCGCTCCTAATCCAGTTACACATGCATCTGTATACACCACCAAACCCTGGTTTCCATCTGGAACTACTAATACTGTTGCATTGGTCAACAAATGCTTTAACTTAAGGAATGCCTCCTCACATTTGTCAGACCAAACAAATATCGCTTCCTTTCTGGTTAGCTTAGTTAAGGGTGTTGCTATCCGCGAGAAATCCTTGATGAATCTCTGGTAGTAGCCAGCAAGTCCAAGAAAACTTCTGATCTCAGTCACTGTTTCTGGTCTCTTCCAATTATTCACAGCTTCAACCTTATCTAAATCGAATGACAACCCTTTCTCCGAAACCATGTGACCACGAAATTTTACCTCTTTCTTCCAGAATTGACACTCGGTAAACTTCGCCTTTAGCTGATTCTGCCTCAGTGTCTCAAGCACCACTCTAAGATTAACTTCATGCTCTCTCTCATCCTTAGAGTATACTAGAATGTCATCTATAAATACTAGTACAAACCTATCCAAGTACTCTCGAAAAACGCGGTTCATTAAATCTACGAAGAAAGCAAGTGCATTCGTCAATCCAAATGGCATCACCAACGACTCATACGAACCATATCTAGTACGAAATGCTGTCAGAGGAATACTGTCCTCCGCCACTCTTAACTAATAGAAACCTATCGCCAAATCCAACTGGAAAAACACTCTAGCTCCACTCAACCGATCAAACAGATCATCTATTCTTGGCAAATGATACTTATTATTAATTGTCCTTTCATTTAACTTACGATAGTCAATACACATCCTTAACGACCCATCAGGTTTCTTCACGAACACCGTAGCCGCTCCTCAAGGTGAACTTCTTGGTCTGATAAAACTCCTTCCTTCTAGATCCACTGGCTACACCTTCAATTCCTTCATCTAAGTTGGTGTCATCCTACTGGGTGGTCTACTTACAGGTTCAGCTTCGGGCACAAGATCTACTTTAAACTCTACAGCTCTTTTCAGGGGTAGTCCAGTGACTGGCTCAAAAACATCTACAATTCTCTAGCTACCTGAACCTGACTTAATTCATTTCTTACCTCCATAGCATTAAGCATAGAACTAACACTCCGACTAATATTCTATACTGAGAGTATTACTCGATTATGACTATCAGAGTGTCTCAGTGATATTTCTCTATCCTGGCAAAATATTCTAGCCCCATACCTACTCAACCAATCCATACCCGAAATGATCCCGAAATCTACGAAATCAATAACATACAAACTGCATGCTTATGACCTAATAAGTCAAGTTCTAATTGGTCACATCTTAACCCTAGAGTTGCATACCCTCCTATTGGATTTGCAACCCTTAAGGAAGTAATAAGGTAGGCGGGTTCTAGACATAATATGTCAACCAAACACTGAGATATAAATGAATGTGATGCACTGGTATCAAAAAGTACTCTAACTAAAATACTCTGAATCAAAAGCATACCTTCCATCACGGTCTTTCCCTTATCTGCTGCAGTAGGCCTAGCTGGTCCTATAGCAAAAAAATTTCCTTTGTCCTACTTAACTGGCTTTGGACACTGATTCTTGTAATGCCCAACTTGATCACAGTTGAAGCATTTCACATTCTTCTTGACTGCGGCTTTCCTCCCATTTACTGACCGGCATTCATTCGCAAAGTGACCCTTCTTATCACACTTATAACAAACTACCTCAACCTTCGACCTCTTAGTTGTGTCTCCTTTCTAGGATCCCTTCTTTTTAAAGAACTTCCTCTTCTTCCTTTGAGAACCCTGGGTTTCCACTGACTTTTCTTCAACTAGATCAGCAAGCAACTCCTCATGGCGAATAGCCATCTCCACTACTATATTACAAGGATCATGGACATGTGCCATGGTCATTCTAGCAAGCTCGGGCCTCAGTCCATGAATGAACTTCTCATTCCTTTTGATGTCAGTATCTATAAGTGCATACCCATATCTAGACAGCCCTTCAAACTTAGTAACATACTCAACTACTGACATATCTCCTTGCGTTAGATCCATAAATTTGGTCATCAGCTCAGACTTAGCAAACTCAGATACAAACTTATGCTCAAATCTCATCTTAAAATCATTCCAAATTAACCGTTCTTCTAGAACTATGGCAGTGACACTGTTCCACCAATGCAGTGCTGACCCCTGCAACTATCGAGAGGCCAACCTCCTCTTTTGCCCATCATTCAGACCCAAATCAGTAAATATACACTCACAATGCAACAGCCAATTCTAAACTTCTACGGCACTCTCTGTTCCCAAGAATGGATTCCCACCCAAACTGGTGTAATCTCTACTCAACAAAGCAATAATCCCTACTGGAGCCACGGGATTAGCTCCTCCTCCATTTCCAGCAACTCCAGCCACAGCACCAGCTTGCATCAAGCTGGCTAAGAACTGAAACATCGCCCCCACATCTACTGGTGGATTTCCAGCACCCACATTGGCTTCAGCATTTTCGTTACCAGCATTAGCCGGTCGACTCGGGTTTCTCCTGGTAGTGGGTCGAGAATTTCCATTAGTCATGGTGCTTCCTCCATCGAAATTTCCTCTTCCGTTTCCTGCTTCCATATCTCCTTTCTCGTAAATTTGCATACGAGCCTCGGTAAGATACAGAAGAATGGTCTAAGAGAGCAGGGTATACGTACTTATATATAACTATATATATCAAATACAAGTACGTTATTATAGCGTTAACCCAAACCCCAATCTTATTATCTGATTCATTGGATTATGTTTGAAAAATCTTTTAGGTTTAAGTTTCTTTTAAAGTTTTATCAACCTTTGCTTTGATACCAACTTATAACATCCCCCTACTTGAAGGCCCAAAACTAACGCTACGGATGCTGTAGTCATCCATAGTTATTAATCCTCGGCGACCAAATACGGAGATATTAGGTACATTGATACACAGAAACACAAGAATATGAAAAAAATTGAACAACAAATAAAATCCACATTCCATCCCAAAATATTTCAAATTGATTACATAATCCCAGTTCACAGACCACGTTCAGATAATATATAATAACAAAATACGCCAAGAGAGACATATGAAGATGCCCCTTTGGTTGATCAGTGTACATAATAAGGCATTAGAATAGTTTTCCTTTACAATCAAACATACAGCGGAAATAAAATAACTTTAAGTAACTATCTGCCTCCTACATGCCTCCGGAAGATTTATTCGTCTAAAGAGAAACATGAAAACCTTTAACTCTCAACCTACTCAAAATCAATTGAGTACCCGAGAGTTTAAGGGGAAAACAAAAACTTCGAGTTAGACAAATAGCCTGGTATGAATAATAATTCACAATCTCAAGCCATTTAGATATCTAGTGAGACCACGCCGCTTAGCGGAACGGGTTTTTCAATCACTAGTATACTAAAATATTTATAAAACCATATACTGTGCTCATGCATCTACAATGGTTAAAACATAGTATTTCAAAACATTATAATGATATGCAAGACAAATAAATCAATTCTGGATTACCCATCACCGTTCATTCTGAATATCTGTTTCAATTATGGTTTCTGGGGTTACTATTAACCTGTTAAACTGTTAAGGACTATATGTCCAATTACTTGTTTTCATGGGATCACTAAGAACCTATTGGTAACTCCAATATCTTATTTCTTATTCAAGTTTTCATGGTCTAACTAAGAACCTGTTGGGTGACTGCCAATATCTTAATTCAGATATAGTTTTCATGGGCTAACTATAAACCTATTCGCCCCTGCCAGTATCAAATCATAGTTTTCATGGGCGGACTATGAACCTATTGACCCCTGCCAATATCATACAGTTTTCATGGGCTTACTGTAAAACTATTGGCCCATGCCAATATCTTTAATTAAATTTTTAACATCTGTTATGTTATATTCACAACTGGTTCAACCTTACTGGTTATTCTGCCCTTTCCCCAAAATACAGTTATAGGTTAATAACAAAGTGAATAACATTTCAAAATCTTTATTTATGCCATGGTTTTTACTTTAAATTGAGATTGGGTTTATGTTTTGAAATCAAAAACATCTCTTTCGAAACCTCTGGATAGCCTCCTTTCCAAAGCAAAGATCTCTTTTCAAAAAATTGAATACATACCTTTTGAAGCCCTTAATAAATATTCTCTTTCAAAACCTATTATACCTTTCGATGGTATCAAATCATCTTTTAAAAATATAGAGCTTCAAAACAAATGAAAGTACCTCTTTCGAAAGCATTGGGTTTACTCCTTAAAAATCATTTGGGTCAAAATGGTTATATACGAAAGTATCTCTTTCGAAACCAACATAAATTAGTTTGAAGAAAAATTTGACGGTGTCGGAGCCATCTAGTTCGAAAGCAAAAGACTTAAAAATCAAAACTTCGAAGGTCTGGGTCGAAACCATCTCTCGACTCCGTCACCTTCGAAACCTCAACCCGTTTTGAAAGCAATTAAGAAAAAGGTTTGGTTTAAAGTAAAAAACAAAGGCAACTCTTCGAAAGCATTATTTGATAACATGGTCGAAAGGTAGAGTAGTGACTAGGCTTCGACTAGGTCGAAACCAACCTCTTTAGAAAGCTTTTATTTAAAGAAAAAGATCTCCTTCGAAAGCTAGTACTTTTAGTATAACATGGCAACCTTCTTTGAAAGCTAAACATGCACCCTTTCGAAAACAATAAGTTTCGACTTAGTCGAAAGCTTTAAGCAAAACAAGGCAAGGACTTCAACTAAAGTAGGGTTTCGATCCCATCGGAGACTTACCCTTCGACACCAAAGCTTCCGCCCATCTTCTAATCCACTACGTACCTCCCAGGAGATACCATGTGTATTGGTTTTGATTATGAAAGTTTCGATTTTGATGGTTTCTACTATAATGGGGCGGAACCAAAGGTGTCGGAAGGTATCTTCCATTAAAGGCGAAACACCTTTTTCTGATTTAAAGGCTGAATCATAGCAACTTTAAGTAATTTCTTTTTTAACAACTTGCCTAGTCGGAAAACACTGATTGGATTGCCATAAAACTTTTCAATTACTTTACTTCTGAAACTGTTGCATTTATTCAGATCCTAAATTAAAGGATTTAAAAGTTAAAACCTTTCCAAATAACCTAAATTAGACATTTGCAGAAAAGCCCCTCTTTCAAAATAATTTATTTCCCCTAGTAAATCAATTGGAAAAAATCTCCAAAAATCACAGAAATTTTAATTAATCATTTAATCAAACATATTAAAAGTTTAGACCCAATTTCTTCTTGAAATTCACAAAATAAATATTTAACCCAATCGTATCATATTTTCCATCAAAAATTCATAATAAAATTTCGATAGCTTGAAAAATTCTGAAAATTAAAACCCATCTTTAAAATTATGTTTTACTTAACATAAAAATTTTCCATGGCATTTTTAACATCAATGAAACACGGTTTTGACTCTAAGATCGTACGGATTTCATATAATTTAATGGTTTAAATCAAACAATCCATAAATTCGAGCATATCATCGCCCAATATATCATGGAATCAAAATAAATATTCAAATCTAAAATCACATGATAAAAAACCAAAAAGAGATGGTAAGAATTATTATTCACCTTAAACTTCATAAGTAATTTGAGATTTGTTGTTGATTAATCCTCCATAGCTTTTTATCCTTATCTTTAGATTAAAATTCCTCTTTTCTTCCTTGGTAATGGCCAGCTTTTGCTTAGGGTTTAGAATTTTCGTTTGTAAAAGTGAAAATGAAACGTGAAACGTGAATGGACAATCATAAAAGGATATAGCCATGTAAAATAAATAGTTATTTACTAATATGCCCATGTGTAGTTTAATTAACCAATAACCCATTTTAAAGCCCATTTACTTTGTTAATAAACATGACCCTATTATGTAATTTAATCAAATCTCAATCTCCTTATCCTCATTATTCTATTTAATTTATCTAATTAAATTTTCTGTATAATGTTATCAAAAATTAGGGATGTTACATATTATTTAGTTAGAGACATTCTAACTAGAGAAATTCTTTTGCAGTGTAGAGAAGTTAGGGGATTTTACAAATTCAATGTTGCTAATTCAAGAAATTCTGGAAATAAGGAGTGTAATGTTTCTGAAATCAAACAAAGAGAAAATAGTAAGAAATTTGATGTTTGGCATTATAAGTTAGGGCATCCAAGTGTAAAGATTGTAAAACAAGTTTTGAATGATAATAATATTTCTGTTGATAATGTTCTTATACCTTACATTTGCACTTATTACCAAATGGGTAAAAGTCACAAACTTCCATTTTCAAATTCTGACACCAAGTATAACAAACTACTTGAATTAGTTGCTATAGACTTATGGAGACCAGCCCGAATTACCTCTAATTATGGATATAAATACCACATTTCATTTGTTAATGCTTATAATAGATATGTGTGGATATATTTAAAAAAATAAAATATGAAACTTACGATGCAGTCTTATAGTTTATAGCCAATGCGGAAGAAAAAAAACTGTCAACTAAAGGTTATTCAAACTGATGGTGGGTCGGAATTTATGCCACTAAAGGAGTACTTACAAAAGAAAGGAATAATTCAAGGAATGACATGTCCATATACATCAGAACAAAATGAGCTTGTAGAAAGAAAACAGAGACAAATTGTTGAGACAAGTCTCACTTTATTAGCACATGCATCAACGCCACTAAAATTTTGGCCAGATGCATTTGTGGCCTCAGTGTACTTGATAAACAGGCTACCCACAAAAGTGCTCAGGTTTAAAAGTCCATTAGAAGTATTGTACAAAATTAAGCCTGATTATCAAGGTCTAAAGGTATTTGGGTGTCTATGTTTCCCTTATTTAAGATCTTATAATATTAACAAGTTGAGTTTCAGGTCATCACCATGCACTTTTCTGGGCTATGCAACAAATTAGAAAGGTTACAAGGGCTTAGACAGTAATGGCAGAATTTATATATCAACACATGCGGTATTTAATGAGCAAGTATTTCCTTTTAGTAAGTGAAAATTAAGACCACACAAAAAATATATAATCCAAAGTATTCATTACCATCAATACATGCTCAATTGGATGGGATTATACCATATCAAAGTGAAACAAGACATGCAAGTCAAGGTGGTCAATGCTCACCAATGTCAATTCAAGGTGATTTCAACCCACAACTCACTATATCCATGTAACATCCCCCTACTTGGAGGCCCAAAACTAACGGCTACGGATGCTGCAGTCATCCATAGTTACTAATCCTCGGTGACCAAATACGGTGGTGCTAGATACATTGATACACAAATCAGAGGAATATGGAAAAAATTTAAAAAATCAAAAACATATTACCACATTCCATCCAAAACATTTCATGTTCATTACATAATCCCACAAACGTTAACCACGTTCAAAAAAATATAATTATTACACATACGCCAAGAGCGACATATGAAGATGCCCCTTAGTAGATCAGAGTATATAATAAGGCTAATAAGTCTGCCTTTACATCCAAAATACATAGCGGAAAATGATAACTCTAAATAACTAACTGCCTCCTGCACGCCACCAGAAGCTTTATTCGTCTAAGATGATAACCTGTAAACCCTAAACCTCAAACTACTCAAAGTCAATTGAGTACCCGAGAGTTTAAGGGAAAACAAAGACTTCGAGTCAGACATAAAGCCTGGTATGAATAATAATCTAACATCTCAACCATTTAGATATCTAGTGAGACCACGCCACTAAGCAGAATGGGTTTCCCCTCACTAGTATCCTAAAACCTTTTATAAAACCATATACTGTGCTCCTGCATCCACAATGGTTAAAAACATAGCATTTCAAAATTATTATGATGATATGCATACATAAAAATTTCTTGGATTTCCCATCTCGAGTTTAACCGACTCCCTGTCATATTTATAGTTTCTAGGGTCACTATTAACCTATTAGTTTTCATGGGATCATTAAGAACCTATAGGCCCCTGCCAGTTAACTTAATTAATTCATAGGTTCTCTTGAACCTATTGGTGATTTCAATAACTCATCTCTTATCCTAGTTTTCATGGGTTGACTAGGAACCTATGGGTTACTCTAGTAACTCCCTTCTTAGCCTAGTTTTCATGGATTGGCTAGGAACCTACTTGATGTCCCCAATAAATTCTTTCTTATCCTAGTTTTGATGGGTTGACTATGAACCTTTTGACTGATATCAATACTTAATCCAGATATAGTTTTCATGGGTTCACTACAAACCAATTGGCCCTGCCAACTATCCTTAATACATAGTTTTCATGGGTTAACTATGAACCTGTTGGTTACCCCCAATAAATTCATAATCATAGTTTTCATGGGTTTACTATGAACCTATCTCCCGAACATCTACAAGATTTAGGCATCCTATATTTTGATCTCCCTGACTCCCTGGATGCAATTCTACTCATTCAAGAGTTTAATCAATTAATATTCACTATTGGGTTAACCTAGCTGGTTCTTCTACCCCTATATCCCCAAAATGCAGTTATGGGTTCTTTATCATTTGAATATATTCATATTTGAAGAAGCAAACATAACTACTTAACAATACCACACCTGTGGGTTTAATACCCTTGAAAATATTTACATATAAAACATAGTTAATCCCTTTAACCTATACTTTTATCTGGGAAATACTTCTTCAAATTTACATACTTGAAATCCTTTCAAAACTCCTTTATTTAGCTATGGGTTTTACCTTTAAAATGAGTTTGGGTTTAAAAATCCTTTCGACACCATCGAAACCTTGCTTTCGACATCATAGGATGACCTTCTTCGAAAGCATTAAAATATATTTTCAAAACAATAGGCTCCTGCCTTTCGAATACTTTAAAACTTCTCTTTCAAAACCTTTCGATTGTATTAAAGCATTACCTTTAACTTTAGAATCATAGCTTCGAAACCACATGAAAGTACCCCTTTCAAAACCATTGGATGTATACCTTCCGAAACAATTGGAAATACCCCTTTCGAAATCATTGGGTCTATAATTAAAATATCATTTTGGGTCAAAGTGAACATAAGCGAAAGCATCTCTTTCGAAACCATTCTTTAGTTCATAAAAGTATTGGGGAAACTTGATGGGGTCAAAACCATCCTTTCGAAAGCATAAAACAAATGAGTAAAACGATTGAAGGTTGGATTCGAAACCCCTTCCGAAACCATTGCCTTTAAAACCCCTAACACCTTTTGAAAGCAGTAGGACGTGGCTTATATTTATAAATCAAACAGTATCTTTCGACAGCATTGATGTCTTTAATACCATCAAAAGGCATCAAATAACAGAAGGGTTTCGACTTGGTCGAAACTACCCCTTCCAAAAGCTTCAATGAAAAGCTAAGTAACTCCTTCGGAAGCTACTTCTTTAAAAAGAAGGCGGTAGCTCTCCTTTAAAAGCCTCTTTTGAAATACCCTTTCGCGATCATAGGTTTGACTACTTCAAAACCCCTTTTGTAAACAGGCAAGCGCTTTTCTTTTTAAAACAAAACAAAACAAAACAAAGGAACCAACCCCTTCGAAAGCTTTGTTTCGACACCCTACCTTCCGCCTTTATCCAATCCACTACATACCAACTAAATGATACCATGTGTATTGGTTTACTGGTTTCGACCTACAAGATTTCGACTAAGTTGGAGGCGGAAGCTTTGGATCGAAAGCTCCTTCCAAAGGAGACGGAACCCACTTTCCTGAACAAAAGGCTGTTTTTACTAAATCAAGCAAACTTTTTGTAACTAACTTGCCCACTTGTAAACACTTGATTGGCTATCTTAAACTTTCAAATTATTTTGATAATATTTGCCACATTTTCTCAGATCTAAAAACAGAATAACTTTTACAAATAAGCCATTCCCATTAACAACACAATTAAATCATTTAGGTCATCCTTTCAAAATAATTTAATTTCCATACTAAACCACTTAGTAAAAATCCCCAAAAATTCCAGAAATTCATTTTAATCATGTTATTTAACATATCAAAATTTCAGACCCAAATTCTTAATATAATTTCCGAAATAAATTTATAAACCCAATTAACCATACTTTCCTTTGAAAATTCATAAGTAATTCCCCACAACTTGGAAAATTATAAAAATTAAAACCCAACTCCAAAATCATGTTTCTCATAACATAAAATTTTCCCATGGCATTTAAACATCATTAAATCTTGGTTTTTCCCTAAAACCGTGCATAACCTCTTTTAAACAATCTTGTTTAAACCATATAAATCATAAATCAAGCATATCATCATCCAATATATCATTAAAACGAATTTACCCTTAAATCTGAAATCATATGATTATAAAAACCAAAATAGAGATGTAATGATTATTATTCACCTTAGATTTGATAAGGAAATTGGAGATCGATTGAGATTGATTTCTTCTAGCTTGAATCCTAAGCTTTACTGTGATTTCTCTTTTCTTCTTTCTCCTAATGACCGGCTTGGGTTTATCTCTCTTTCGTTTGAAAATTTTCTTATGATAAAATGAACGTGTATGGCCTAGAGATAATAGTATAAAGGCACTACAAGAAAAATGGTTTTTTGCAGCTCCATGTAACATCCTTTGATTCAAAAAGCTGTAATTGTTCAAATTTAGTTTCATTTATAATTAAATATAAAAAAGAAAACACTGCCTAATCACATTTCTTTTGGCGGGGAGATTGAGTGTTTTCGCGGCCACGTTTTTATTCTTTTCCCTTCCCACCAAATAACCCTTCATCTCAAATTGACAAATCAATCGCTCCGCAAATCCATCGCTCCGAAAATCCATCGCTCGAGTCGTTACATCGCTCTGCAAATCCCGCAAATCTCAAATCCATCACTCCATCGCTCTGCAAGTACGTCGCTCGAGTCGTTGGCGCCGTCCCCTTTCATCATCATTCACGTCTTCAGTTCATCGCTCGAGTCGTTGGCTTCGATAAGGTAATTCACTTAATTCGAATACTCAACTTTGGTCCTCATATTAACGTGGATATGGATGTACGCTTCAAATGAATTGAAATAAATGCGATGTACGCTTCAAATGAATTGTTGATGTAGTGATTTTTTTGTTAATGGAGTTTGGTTTTTTGATTACTGGACTACCTTCGTAAG
Source organism: Allium fistulosum (assembly GCA_030737815.1). NCBI lineage: Eukaryota > Viridiplantae > Streptophyta > Magnoliopsida > Asparagales > Amaryllidaceae > Allium > Allium fistulosum. The sequence goes on from CM060901.1 coordinate 1,495,297,097, forward strand.
GGGTAGGACTAGGTGTTTGGCGATGAGTAGTTGATCAGAAGCTGGTTGATGTGGTGGTTAGTGTGCTGGAACTATGGTCTTGGTGAAGTATGTGCATTTGGCTAGATGCACTCACACATCTGTTCACACCTTAATCTGACATTGTTGTTTATTTATGCATTTTTTACTCAAATTATATGTATGCATTCACTATCCCTGTCAAATCTAAAACCATGTATATGTTTCATTCGAATTTTGAAATTGTCATGTAATTAAGTTTTCAAAAGAATGCAATTCTGTGTATGAGTGGATTTCCATATGTATCAATTGAACATATGCAGTTCTTAAACACGTAAAAGTTTCAACTTTCTAAATTTGGGATATGAAGTCTATTTGGCATTAAATCAACATATCATTTGACCTTGGTTATATATTGATTTTAGATGTATATACATGGTTTTGAGACACAGTTTCACATATAATTTTGTAAGTATTCTTACTTCAAACTTTGAATATAAATAATCTGTGTGGCTTTAAAGTTAACAAACTTTGGAAGATATAATAAGATTTATGAATAGAAGTATTTCAGTTTATATATATTTGCAAAGTATGTTTTACATATATGCATTTCATATACTTCCAGGTTTCATTTTAGATATACATGTGTGCTGAGCATAAGCAGTGAGTTCTGAAAATTGAGGACAAGATTTTAGATACACGTACCATTTTAAAGATTATCCATTTCTAAGCATACACAAATCCTCAAACATACATTATATCTTTAACGTCTATATCAATTGTTTTCAGGTGTATATTTAATTTCATTTATGGATATCAGTATTTGAATATATCCTGTTCTTTTATATGTTTAAGGTTTTCCAATGAATGCTGTATCACACATAAATTTTGAGTATGTACCAATTTTAAATGAATAGAAGAGAGGTTGGATAAGAAGGGAATAATGACGAAATACTCCACAACAAATAAAGAATTTAGGAAAACAATATAAGTTGCCTTCTAAATTACAAAAGAAATTTTCGGACGATAATAATTTTGGAAAAAAAATTCAAGCAAGCACTATGAATAATATGAAAAGAATGTCTATTTCAGATAAAGCAAAATTACTGTTAATAATATGTCATGTTTCTCTTGAATTTCATTTTGAAGAACCTGTGGTTGTTTTTAGGTTTAAAATTATCTCATGCACTCCCCTTCTTACATAAACTGCCTATATAGTCCAGAGCAAAAGAAATTTCTCTTGAATTCTATTTTTGTTATTCCATAAAAATTGGTATGCAATACTACTACTTTATGTAACTGGAAACAAACTTATTTTGTTGTGAAATAGGTCACAGTGTTCATCTGCGAGGCCTAAATTGCATTCACAAAATACAGAGCCAAACAAAAGTGCCTATATCCCATATTAAGTTTATAAATTTAGTTATAAATATAGTATTAACAAATTAACAAATAAATAAAAGGTTTATCCTCATTTTGGCTCCCTCATTCAATATAATTAAATGCTTATATATCTGTCCATTTTACTGCCACCCGTATTGAATCAATGGAACTGGTTTTTATTTCTTTTCTCATTAAACTATTTCTTGAACAGCGATATACACCTCGGTAAGATTATATATGCAGCCTTGGTGCATACCCTTTTTTATTATATATGTGTATGTGTCATTCTCTTGTTAGGTCTTCGATATGGTTGTGGCAACAACCATGTGTTGATATCAACAAATCAATTCCATTAATGCAGAGTACCAGTAATTAAAAGTTCAAATGATAAGAATTTCTGAAAGTTGGTTTCCATCTAATTAAAGCGATTGATGGCTCATAGTGTATGCCCATAACCTACTTATTATGTAGAATATTAAAATTTGTGTAACAAATGACAATAATTAGATAGGCTCATATGTTAGTAACAATTTACCATTTACCATTTATTTATTTTTCACTATGCTTGCTAGTAAATTAACCTTTTCATTCGGCAGATAAGTCTGCTATATAAAAGGCAAAGGAAAAAAACTTTTAAAATGCGTTTGGCACCACCATCTACTTGTATAATTTTTTTTTCAAAGACCAGTCTCTTTTCTTTTCTTATAAATGATTGTATTATTTTGTTGGTGGGTTTGATGTGGCTGTAAAAGTTGATGATTTGATTCTATTGTTCTATGTATATTTAGTGGGTAATGACTATGAGAATCATAAATTAGTCGAGTGATTATATAGGTCAAACTCATTATTGAATCCACCAGGCAAAATTGTTTGTAAATATTCTCACAAGATTCCCAACAAATTGACACTTGCAATCTGAATGAAATATTCTCACAAGATTTCCAACAATTAACACTTACAATCTAAATGATTATGAGTGATTGATGCTAAACTAGTATTCACGTAAAGTATCATATTGGATTATGTTTTGTTATTTGGAGCATTGAGTTATTGTCTACCTTTTTAGTTTCTTTTTCGAGACTCTTTTCATAGGTGCATGCTTCAGAAATAGTTTGGTGCTAATGTATTAATGTTGTATATGATTTTGACATTGTTGTATAAGTGGATAAAATTATTGTTAATGGCGCAAGCCAAGTATCAGGAGAGGGGTAATGCATAGACATTACTCCGGTGCTACAAAATGACGTCGTTGTAATGGCAAATTTTTTGAAAACAGTTTGGTGCTAATGTTGTATATGGTTCTGATATTGTTGTATAAGCGGATAAAATTGTTGTTAATAGCGCAAGCTAAGTATCAGGAGAGGGGTAATGCATTCTTGTTAAAAAATGGGTTACACGACTCTTTCGTTTTCATTCTTGTTGTTTTAATTTTTTTTGCATGAAACAAGGCTTTGAACTTGACTTATTGATTTGTTGTTTGACATTCTTTGTCTTCCTTGTTGTTTTTCATTTTGTTTGCATTCAATTACGATTATGTTATTTTGCTTGCATTCAATAACTGATTATTACTTTAAATTTTAGAAATTTACTTCCTCACATATTGGTTGATGATGGATAAAAATTGGGTACATCTACACAGGTAACTATATTATACTAAATATATTTTTAGAGTCAAATCTTATATTTTAACGTCAAAATTAATAGTTATTCCATTTTATTAATAGAACTAGTACTGAGTATGAGTAAGGAGCTTGGAAGTTTGTGCATGCTGCATTGAGAATTTCAAGAAATCCAAAAAAGATTTTATGTCCTTGCTTAGATTGTCGAAATCTTAGTCATCAGTATGGGAAGATTGTTGTTGAGCATTTGATTATAAGAGGAATGGATCCGCTATACATGGATGGTAGGTGGTACAATCATGGCGAACAAATAACTATAAGCAAAGATATCGAGTCTAATGACACTTATGATTTACTCAAATCCATTCATTATGAAGATGAAGATTTCATCAATCATACATATTCCGATGATGATAAAGATGAAGATAGCGCACAAAAACGAGAGGATGATTTATTAAAAAACTTGGAGGATGCCGAAACCCCGTTGTATCCTGGTTGTACCGATCAAACAAAATTATCTTCCATTATTGCCTTATATAATGTAAAATGTGAGACTGGGTTGTCCGATAATGGATTCTATAAACTTCTAAATGTGCAACAACTATTGTTGCCAAAGGATAACGTACTTCCTAGGAATATTTACGAGGTGAAAAAATTTCTTAAAGTATTCGATATGGGTTTTGAGAAAATTCATGCTTGTCAGAATGATTGTTGTCTCTTTAGAAGAGAGTACAAAGATTTGGATAGTTGTCCAAAATGTGGGTTTTCGAGATGGAAGAGGAACGAACGTACAAATGAAATTATGCATGGTATTCCGGTTAAAGTTTTGAGGTATTTTCCAATCATTCCAAGATCCAAAAGAATGTTTAGATCTCAAAAAATAGCAGAAGATTTAAGATGGCATTTTAACAATAAAAGTAATGATGGAAAAATGCGTCATCCTGTTGATTCTATAACATGGAATGTGGTAGATGAGAAATGGGAATCATTTGCAGCAGATCCACGCAACCTAAGGCTTGGCCTTGCTACTGATGGTTTTAATCCATTTTTGACATTGAGTTCCAAATATAGTTGTTAGCCCGTGATGCTAGTGACATACAATCTCTCGCCACTGTTATGCATGAAAAAAGAAAATATCATATTAACATTGTTGATTCCTGGTCCAAAGCAACCAGGAAATGATATAGATATATATTTGGCACCATTGGTAGAAGATCTGCAACACTTATGGATTAATGGAGTTCAAACTTATGATGCATTTAGTAGATCGCTTTTTACTATGAGAGCAATTTTACTATGGACGATTAATGACTTTCCTGCATATGGTAATCTGGTTGGATGTTGTGTGAAGGGTAAAAAAGGTTGTCCATTATGCGGTGTCAACACTCATCATCGATGGTTGAAGTATAGTCGGAAAAATGTCTACATGGGTCATAGGAGATTCTTACCACCATCGGATTCGTTGAGAAAACAAAAATCCTGGTTTGATAACACTATAGAAAATGGTCGTAGACCTAGAATTTTAACCGGAAGAAACATTTCTATCATTTTGAAAAACTTTCCAAATAATTTTGGAAAAAAAATAAAAAATGGAGATAATAACAGCAAGAAAGGGAAGGGTAAAAAGAAGCCAACTAAGAAGCAATATAGTAAGAAAAGAAAAAATTCTACTTTCAAACAAGATGATGATCTTGCAAAAATAGAACTATCAAGATGGAAAAAACGATCAATATTCTTTGATTTACCATATTGGGAGGTTAGTGCTATTATTTTTTAATGAATGAATTATATATATATATATATTAATGAAGTATAACAATATTATTTTTGTAGGAACTTCCCTTGCGTCATAATTTAGACGTAATGCATGTAGAAAAAAATGTTGGTGAAAGCATAATAGCGACGATGTTGCATGATAGCAAATCAAAAGACGGAATTAATTCTAGAAAAGATTTGGAAGATTGGAGAATCAGGCATGGCCTTTTTGCACAAGCTCGTGGGAAAAAAACATATCTTCCACCAGCTCCGTATACATTGTCCAATTTGGAGAAAAAAATATTTTGCCAAAGGTTATATGATTTCAAGGGACCTGATGGCTATTGCTCAAATTTTAGAAGTTCTGTGTCATTGGAGGATTGTAAAATTATCGGCATGAAGTCACATGACTACCATGTTCTAATGCAACAGTTATTACCAGTTGCAATAAGAGGATTGTTGCCGAAAAAGCCAAGGAGGACAATAATTCGTTTATGTTCGTTTTTCAATAAATTATGCCAGCGTGTTCTTGATAAAGAAAAATTGCAACAACTTGATGATGAAATTATTATAATTTTGTGTGAAATTGAACGATATTTTCCACCTTCTTTCTTTGATATAATGATACACTTGACCGTTCATCTTGAAAGGGAAGCCCGATTGTGTGGACCAGTTCATTTCCGTTGGATGTACCCTTTTGAACGATATATGAAGACACTTAAACATTATGTAAGAAATCATGCACGTCCCGAGGGTTGTATTGCAGAATCCTATCTTGCAGAAGAGTGCATGAGATTTTTTAGTGAATTTTTAAAGAAATCAATACAAATAGAGGAGAAGGAAGTCCGAAATGAAGATTATGAAGATGATTCCATACTCGAAGGACGACCAATTTCAGCTTGTAAAACAATTACATTGTCCGCCAATGAGAAACAGATTGCACATTTGGCTGTGTTAATGAATATGACTGTAGTGGAACCATTTCTAGAGTAAGTAACTATTACAATTTGTTATTACCGTTTCATACAATTTGTATCAGCAATTTATTCGGTATTAATTTTAGAACAAGTATGACAACACAAACGCCCATTGTGATTTATTGGATTGGACTGGGGTTGATGAAATAGTTGCTGAAGGAAGAGTTCTTTCAACTGATCCGGAAGAGCTTCTATATAACATCCCTCTTGGACCGAAAGCCATGAAAATTTTGATAGTTATTCCAAAGAAATTAGATGCTTTCTTATGGAGGTCTACGCCTAAGATGCTCTCACATATTGGAGAAGCTAAGAATGAGATAGTAGCATGGCCATCTGATAGAGTTGTTTTGCATACGATGAGTCACTTTGAAAAGGATGACATTATGGTAAACTTAATTTTTTTTATTTATTCGGTACCTTTATGAATTGAATACAAAATTTATACTTTTTTTTTGTTTTCATATGTTCTAATTTGTTTTTATAGAGTAATAGTGGCAGTACAAATATCAAATGCAAGCTGTATGATTGGACCAGAAACAAAGATCTAGTTGCTGAAGGAAGGTTTTACTCTAGTGATCCAAATCAGCTTGTGAATAATATTCCTCTAGGACCATCCGCCGTGCTTGTTTTGATCGATGAGGCCAAAAAACCAGATGCATTCTTGTGGAGACCTCCAGCTGGTATGACATATGTTGGAGAAGCTATTGGCATCAAAATAGCTTGGCCAGAAACAAATGTGGTTGTTGAGAATGTTAATGCTACAACGTCTGCTCATACGTCTAATGTTGTATTATCTTCAACGGTAATGTGTATACTTTACATATTGATTTATCAAAACATATGCATTGACAAGCTTTTATTTTTAGGATCACTTTTATTTTCAAAACTTATTTAAACGGTTTCATTTGTTGCATAACAGAGCGCAAACTCCAAGACAGATATGAAATGCAAGCTGATCAGCGTTCAAGGAGCCAAAGAAGTAATTGCTGAAGGGCGTGTGGCTTCAACCGACCCTAAAGCATTGGTCCATTTTGTTCCACTAGGGGAAAACGCAGTCAAAGTTTGGGTTGATGTTATAAAAGTTCCAAATGCGCCTTTGTGGAGACCTACTTCTTATTTTGAGTTTATTGAAGATGCACTTGGTTCGACGATAGCTTGGCCTTCCACGAATATTATAACCGAATCAACTTCAAGTAAGTATGAATTATCTTTTTTTTCTTGCGATATAATTTATTATGCTTATCACATCCTACGTATAATGAACTAAGTAAAATATAGTTTAAAAAAATGATAATAGTATTTAACAAAAAATTGAGTGGTGGTAGGCTCGGTTGACTGTTATGGAGCTAATATGTGGCTTCATTGACTCTGGAATTTCATTTTACATGACTAGCATAGATGCCGAGTTAAACTTTGAAATATAAAAAGTGCTTCGAAGTACAATATATTGATGGCTACATGATTTTACTTTGCAGATTCCGTTAGTAATGCGCAATATCAAAGAATAATATGCTTATTTTGTTATTTTCAGTAGATCGATGTAAGAATTATTAAATAAACAAATAAGATGATGAATACAAATATAATCACAAAAAACTTATGTTAGAGAAAAAATCCCACAGTCGATATTTGAGTAACCATCAAATAGATCAAATACCACTGCGTCGTTCAAGTGTTTGCTGATTGGAGAAAGGGGTTTGGTTGTAGTTGTAGTGAACTGTGGTTGTGAATGGGGAGTTGATTGTTCGGGTGTTGAACTTGATGTAGTCACTGTCTCTTTAACTTGAAGTTGATGTAGGTGGTCTAGTTGTTGGGCTGGGTTGCTGGTGATATGACAGGCTGGTGGTGAAGTTGTAGAAGTGTAGGGGCATTGCTGTTGGTAGTTTAAGGTTGGATGATTATATGAATATGAGGAGTTTGCCAGATTTTGTAGATGGGATGTTTGGTAATGTTGCACTATTTGGTGATGAGGCCAGTGCTAATAATGTTGTTTATGCTGTGCAAATAGATGAAGTTGGTGGTGAGGTTTTTTCTGCAAATGAAGAGATTATTGTTGAGTGTATTCGAAGTACACATGATGATATATGCACGCTGTGCATGCTGTGGACTCTGAGAATCATGTTTCTTCTGCAAATAATGGAACTTAGTTGAATGCAAATAATGGAACTTAGTTGAATGCTTCAGTTCTTCTGTTAGTGAAGTGCAAAATGGGTGTGACTGTTCCTGTGCAAGCAGTATACTGTCGAACGACGCAGTTGGCTAAAATGAATCCGTTGAGCCTAAATAACCAATAGTCATAATATATGACCATGTTGAGGAATCAAACAACTTATGTTGTTTCATGGATGATTTTGGATATTGGTTTGCCATACTTTGAAAATAGTAATACAGTTATTTTACATAAATTTTTGAGGGAAAAACTAACTGATATAAATATAGCTAGTACAATGGAACAGCAACTCCTCTTTTCCTCACAATCTCACAATCACGCCACGCAAAACTACTTTAGCATTCTCAGTCATTATCATCTTCGTATACGAATCCATTTTATACAGTAAGGTTAGGCCCGAACCCGTACTATGGTATGGTGTGTAAGTTGACTTAGTTGAGCACACTTGCTCAGCAGTTTTAAGAGCTTTGGTACTTGTTAAACAAGCATGCATGTTGATTTGTGATTCCATGCTAATGTGGTTCCGGACTTGTAATATCATCGAGAAGGTGTTCTAACTTCTAACCAATTGTTGGGAAGTGTTTTGTTGAAAATTTTAACAAAAACAGTGTAAACAAAAAAAAAATCATATTTGTTCTTTAACTATAATCAGTTTCGCTCTTGTCGAGATGAATTACTCTGTTTTGAAGTTATATGTAATATCCCGGAATTTATGGGCAATAATCAATTTAATAATCTGTTTAAATAATTAAATTGATTGATAATGTTTGATAATAAAATTTTAATTGGTTTAATAATCTAATTAAATGGATATTTAATTAGTGAAATTTATCTTTTAGATATTAATAAAATGATTTCTATTTATAATATATATATATATATATGAGTATATATTGTAAATAGATTGCCTTTGATTTGAAATTTTATAAATAAATGAAATCTTGTTTTAAATTTCTAATGTATATTTTTATAGTTTGGAGATCTGGATTTATTTAATATTAGCTTTTCAAAGCTATTTAAACAAGATAACTATATGGTTTGAAATAAGATTAATAATAAGGATTATTTTATTTTCTTAATAAATATGATTTAAGGGTATATATATATATAAGTTTAAAATACAATTTACTTATGATATGATTAATTCATTTAGTAATAGTTGTAATTTATAATCTCTTTTATAAATTATTCTAAAATTGATAAATGTGTTATTTTCAAACAATAATGATTAATATATTGTTTTATATGTATAGATATAAATAGATTTTTATTTAAATAGGATTTTTATTTTCAAATTGAATGTGTTATGTTAAATTGGCTTTAAATTGGATTTTTAAATATAATTTGAATGTAAATTAATTTTGAAAGAGGTAATATTCAAATAGTTTTGGATTTCAAAATATATGTAAACTTTTATTTATAATAATTAGTTTTGTTTCTTTATAAGTTATATATATAAATAAATAAGTAATAAGTATTTAATAAATAAAGAAAAAGGTTTTTACATTTAAAATAAATATAAATTAAATAAAAAGACAAGTGTAAATCTCTAAGGCAATGGAATAACATGTGTTGTAAAATTAGGATATGAGAAAGACAAGTGTCATTTTTAATTTATTTTTCCTTTATTTTTATTTAATCACAAATAAACATATATATTCATTTACTTTCATTCTCATTTCTTTTCTATTTTCTTTCTCAAAATGTAAGAATCTTCAGCCTGCAAATGTAAACCCTCTCCTCATAAACAATCAGAAAATTTACCTCCTCTCAAACCAAACTTCTCAAAAACTAAATCTGTAATCAAAACTATTTCAAAACCAAATCAGTAATCAAACAAGTTCTCAAAACAAAGCATGTTCATTTTCTTCAAAACCTGGAATCAAAGCTTTTAGCCTGCAACTTCTTTTCAAAATCTGGAAGCAAGTTTAAAATCAAGAATTAAGCAACATCTCAACAAGATAATTGGCATGCATGCAAGATCCAATAACAAAGAGGCAATTCAAGTTTATAATTTAAGTTTTAAAGATTCAAAAGCTCTTCAGATTTGTAGCTCTGTTCTCTGCTTTTTAAAATGGTGAGTAACTTACATTTTCTAAAACTTAAGAATATGATATATGTTTGCATGTGATGATATTGGCTGGAATTGAAGTTTCTAATTTGAATTTATATGAATTGGTATGAATATGTGTGTGAGCCTGTCTGTTTACATATAAAAACCTATCCCCTGTTATTTATCAAGTGAGTAAACTATTTAAAAACAGTTTGAAAATTTGTTTAAACTCTAGTGCATGTTAAATCTTTGAATTTATATTGAGTATTTCATGTAGTTCATTCAGTATTTATGTTATTGAATTTATAGAAATATTTATATAGGTAAGAAAAGTCTGTTGCTTCTGTTCTCTGGTTTATTTGCAGACAGGAATCATTTCAAAAAAATCAAAACCTTCCACTAACATCAGTATTTGGTCTTGTTGATCAAATGAAAATTGTTTGTTTATGATTGAAGGTGATATTAAAAATAGTTTTTTTGAAATTTTTAATTTATGAATAATTTTAAAAAGGAAAAATACAGTAAGATACTGTTGCATGTCGAAAATCAAATAACTCGAATTTTAGTTTGAATTGTATGGGTGAATTCGTGATAGGAAATCACGAATTTTGACACTAATTTCATAATTTTTAATTATGTATTTAAGATAAATTTAGGGTTTATACGAAATTGGGAATTTTGTGGATTTCTGATTAGCCATGCAATATTTTGATTCGAAATTTGGATCGAAGTTAGATGGTGGGTTGTGGATGTTAGGAAAAATGCGAGTAGATTTTTCAAATAAGGGAATTTTTCGAGATCGATCGAACTAGGGTTTTTGAGTTGTTTTTGCTCGGCTTGAATATCGTGGTATTTGCGACATGGAGGTGACATCGGGCTGGATCGCGATGTAGGGGAACGAAGCAGGTGGTAGTGGCGTAACTTCTGGTTGATGGGCGAGTAACCCGGTGGTCGGAGTTGGTGACTGGTGATGATTTTATCTGGTCTGGTTTTGCTCCAGTTTGATCGAGGAGCTTATTTTCAATTCGAAGGCGTTTCCTCTGATCTGAGTGGACGTGAGGGTCGGCGTGGATGTCGTTGACTTGTCGAGAGTCGCGGCGATGATCTATGGTGGTCGGAGCGACTGTGTACGTGCACGTGCACATTTGTATCTGTAGTTGATCTGAGCTTTGGGGAAGAAGTCGTCGTTCTCGAGTTGTTGATGTTTTGTCTCGAAGTCGTGTTCAAGAAAATGGGAACTGGACTCGGGGGTTTCGAAGGGGAAACAATATGGGTTATTTTGTTTTTAAAAATTTTATAACAAAGTTTTAAATAGAAAGGGGAAGGGAAACTCGAAGTGGGACTCGGGGGTTTCCAGTTTTTACTCGGGAATTTTTTTATTGGGCTCAGGTAGATCTGATGATAACAGAAGTAAAAACCTGGCAGTGTTTCAAATTTTGAAATAAGTTTAAATTCGTAGAGTAGGATTTTAAACAAAGTTTTAAATCAAATTTAAAGTATGGTTTCAAAATCTAATTTGTATTCCAGTTTGAAATAAATAAGTTATAAAATTTATAATGTTTAAACAAAGTTAAAATGTTGGAAGTATAATTTAAAAAAAAAAAAGATTTGAATTTAAATAAATTAGTTTAAAATCTTTAATGTTAAGTGGTTCTTTAACATTGGGTTATAATTTGATTTAAATTTGGTTAAGTTAAATTTGAAATTTATTTTAAATCTTAAATTTGAAATGAATAAAAGGAAGATTTAAAAGTAAAAGAATTTCAAAGCCTTTTGTAAATGATAATTAAGTAGTTATTAATGTTTATACGTTAATTTAGAGATTTAATGATATAGGAGTCATTAAATTAATAAGGTAATTAAGGAGTAATTTGGTAATTTAATTAATTAATGGTTTAATGTTAATTATTTAAATAATTAAGATTTTAAGTTAATTAATTGAGAGTTAATTAATTTGAAATTAAGAAATTATTAATTAGATAAGTGTAGATTATTAATAAATGATAATCATTTGTAAAATTGGTTAAGTATAAATTACTTAATAAAAGTAATTAAAGAAATAAATTACTTAAGGTAATTAATTAAATAAATTTGATAAGTTTAAATTAATTTATTTAATTAATTTAAGATAATCAGTGGGTGATTTGATAATTACTTAAAGGTAATTAGTGGAGTATAAATTACTTAGAAAAGTAATTAAAGTTAATTAGTGGATGTAATTAACTAAAGATGGTTAATAAAAGTAATTTGAGTTAATTATTTTAAATAATTAATCAAGGTATTAATTAAAGGATAATTAATTAAGGAGTAATTAATTTATGGAATGGAGTAATTAAGGGAAGTTAATTACTAAATGAGATTAATCAAAGGTGATTAATAAATGTGACTAATTAATTATTAAATATAATTAATTTAAATAAGATAATTAATTAAGTGTAATTAAGGATCATTAATTAATATAATTAATGATGTAATTAAGAGTCGATTAATTAAATTAATTAATCAATAATAAGTGATTAAAGTAATTAATTAATTGTAATTAATTAAGAATTAATATAATTAAATATAGTTAATTAATTTCTGAAGTAATTAAAGATTAATTACTATAATGGATTAAGATAATTAATTTGTGGAATTAATTAAGGATTAATTACTTGAAGTAATTAAAGGATAAATTAATCAGGATTGATTAATTAAAATGGATACTTAAAGTATGATTAATTAATTGGTTTAATTAATGGTTAAGTAAGCAGGATTTATAGAATGAAGTAATTAATTTAATTCACTTTAAATTAATTAGAGATAAGATAAATCATTACTTATGAATGGATGAATGATATTGAATGCTTTTCATTGTTTGATATCTCTGATGAGATATGTGTTGATATATGATATGGATGTTTGGTTGAATTGAAATGATAATGTAGATTATCTATTGAGTTATCTATCTGTGTGTATATAGATAAAGAATTGAATTGTTTTAACCTTAAAACAACTTGGCCTTAAAAGACACGTTTTGGATTTCGATGAGACCGGGATCGGGTTTGCTACATTACAGCGTGATAGGGGGTTCTCGCTTTGCGTTAGGTGGCGAACGGGAGACTCTTACCCCTACATGTCCCCGGGGGTAGTATAAGGCCTTTTGGGGTTGGTTGCGACTCGAGAGGGTGGCCGTAAAAGCAAACCCGAGGTATCACTGTGAGCCACAGCGGGGCTGGGATGGTTGAAAAGCCTACCGGTCGTGAACCGTTGCTGAAGGTTGAAAAGCCTAGGACGTCACAGTTGGTATCAGAGCTTAGGTTGAGCGAATACCTAAGCTATTAGTTAAGTGAATATCAGAACACTAGGTTGAGTGAATACCTAGGTTCGGAAGGGTTGTTCAATTAGGATCTGTAGCAACCTGTTTGAGTCCGAGTGTATATATATACGAGAGTGCGTATTTGTTAGTTATATAAAATGGTTTTATATTGTGTTAATTGATCGGTTAAGTGGTATATGGATTCTGGTCAATACGAGTAGCTACCGTTATTGATAGGGATCTCTAAACACTTGGACCAGGCCAACGGACACAATATTGTTTTAAAAAGGGAAGGTGAAATAATTTTACCCAGATATATTTTCTATATATAAAAAGTATCATTTTAAAAGTATATGGTATTTATAATGATTGGTTGAGATGATAATAATTTATCATCTAAGATTAGGAGTCTGAGTGTTGAGGTTGGAAGTATATTTGTCGAGACTGTAAACCTAATACCGTCTCGAGTAAACTTTACTGTGGTAAAGAATTTCATCGATCTCCGAAGGAAACTGTTATGGTTCGGAGTTTATCTTTGTAGTTTGGATGAGTAAAGTTGGAGCTGTCGGTTGGACAGAAGCGAGTGATGGTATCTTGATACTTCTGGAAGAAGTAGCTGCGTGATGAGATGCAGTGACTATGGATGTTCCCGAAGATGTTTTCTTTGGAACAAGTTAATGAAGTGTGTCTGCTTCGGTGTCGAGGCTGAGTTCAGCAAGATGTTTTTGTTCTGTTTGAAGTCCGAATTTCTCGAAGAACTTTGGATTGAGAAGTCTGTGGCATCTGTGGCAGTAGTGCAGCTCGGAGTGTTCTGTTTTCGGCAGAAGTTTTTCTGAAGGTGAAGTTCAGAAGCAGCAGAGAGAATCCATTTCTTCGATGGATTGGATAGTCAAGTGTGAACTGTTCTGATTGGTAAAGAGAGAACAGTTTTATTTGGCTGGGTGGATCGCAAAAGTGACTTGCGATAGTTTGAGTATTCTTTTGAGTTATCCGATATTTTCTGGAATGTGTTGTCCAGTCTGTGCTTGTGTTCATCATCAGCATTTTCATTTCTACTCCAGATCAGAGTGGTGCAGCGGGAGCAGTTTGGCAAGTGCTCCTGTTTATCTTTTCCAGATAGGAGAAGTTAGTTCGTCTACTGATATGGTGAAGTAGAGTTGTGTTTTGGATTATTGGTAGATCTTGAGAGGATCATTGTTGATTGGGTTATTTCTGGTCCAGTTATTGCTAGAAGCATCAGCGAAGGTTGAGTTGATCAGGAAAGATCTGTAGACAGCTCAGGATCGTCTGAAGGATTTTGTGGATAAGAGACGATAGAATTTGAAATTCGAAATTGGAGACTTCGTGGTTGTGAAGTTTTTCTCTGGTTAAAGGGAGCAATAAGATTTGGTAAGTCTGGAAAGTCAGCTCCGAATTGTTTTGGATCTTTTCTGTGATCTAATTTGAATAAGTGCTTTGATCTACTGGATTGAATTGTCAGTTTGGATAACTGGAATTCATTGTGTTTTACGTATCTCTGAGGGAGTACGTGTTTGATCTATCTCTGGTTTTGGAACCAGCAGTTCTGGAAGATTTGGTTGTTAAGTCAGACTCGTCTGTAGTCTGATATCTTGTTTAGTTCTGTAGATCTAGAAGAGTAGAAGCTCTATAGCTTAGTAGTATTGTTTGTTAGATTCTGTAGAGTGAGTATCCCGATATTTATACTTGGAGAAACTCGAGGAAATTCTATCCAGAATTTTGTGTGGATAGCTAGAATTGTTTGATTGGATGAATTGGTTGATATGGTAGTTAGCATATGGATGATAATATTTGTTTGTGATTTAAATAGATTATTAAATTACCTTTGTTTTAAATTTCGGGGACGAAATTATTTTAAGGGGGAAGGAATGTAATATCCCGGAATTTATGGGCAATAATCAATTTAATAATCTGTTTAAATAATTAAATTGATTGATAATGTTTGATAATAAAATTTTAATTGGTTTAATAATCTAATTAAATGGATATTTAATTAGTGAAATTTATCTTTTAGATATTAATAAAATGATTTCTATTTATAATATATATATATATATGAGTATATATTGTAAATAGATTGCCTTTGATTTGAAATTTTATAAATAAATGAAATCTTGTTTTAAATTTCTAATGTATATTTTTATAGTTTGGAGATCTGGATTTATTTAATATTAGCTTTTCAAAGCTATTTAAACAAGATAACTATATGGTTTGAAATAAGATTAATAATAAGGATTATTTTATTTTCTTAATAAATATGATTTAAGGGTATATATATATATAAGTTTAAAATACAATTTACTTATGATATGATTAATTCATTTAGTAATAGTTGTAATTTATAATCTCTTTTATAAATTATTCTAAAATTGATAAATGTGTTATTTTCAAACAATAATGATTAATATATTGTTTTATATGTATAGATATAAATAGATTTTTATTTAAATAGGATTTTTATTTTCAAATTGAATGTGTTATGTTAAATTGGCTTTAAATTGGATTTTTAAATATAATTTGAATGTAAATTAATTTTGAAAGAGGTAATATTCAAATAGTTTTGGATTTCAAAATATATGTAAACTTTTATTTATAATAATTAGTTTTGTTTCTTTATAAGTTATATATATAAATAAATAAGTAATAAGTATTTAATAAATAAAGAAAAAGGTTTTTACATTTAAAATAAATATAAATTAAATAAAAAGACAAGTGTAAATCTCTAAGGCAATGGAATAACATGTGTTGTAAAATTAGGATATGAGAAAGACAAGTGTCATTTTTAATTTATTTTTCCTTTATTTTTATTTAATCACAAATAAACATATATATTCATTTACTTTCATTCTCATTTCTTTTCTATTTTCTTTCTCAAAATGTAAGAATCTTCAGCCTGCAAATGTAAACCCTCTCCTCATAAACAATCAGAAAATTTACCTCCTCTCAAACCAAACTTCTCAAAAACTAAATCTGTAATCAAAACTATTTCAAAACCAAATCAGTAATCAAACAAGTTCTCAAAACAAAGCATGTTCATTTTCTTCAAAACCTGGAATCAAAGCTTTTAGCCTGCAACTTCTTTTCAAAATCTGGAAGCAAGTTTAAAATCAAGAATTAAGCAACATCTCAACAAGATAATTGGCATGCATGCAAGATCCAATAACAAAGAGGCAATTCAAGTTTATAATTTAAGTTTTAAAGATTCAAAAGCTCTTCAGATTTGTAGCTCTGTTCTCTGCTTTTTAAAATGGTGAGTAACTTACATTTTCTAAAACTTAAGAATATGATATATGTTTGCATGTGATGATATTGGCTGGAATTGAAGTTTCTAATTTGAATTTATATGAATTGGTATGAATATGTGTGTGAGCCTGTCTGTTTACATATAAAAACCTATCCCCTGTTATTTATCAAGTGAGTAAACTATTTAAAAACAGTTTGAAAATTTGTTTAAACTCTAGTGCATGTTAAATCTTTGAATTTATATTGAGTATTTCATGTAGTTCATTCAGTATTTATGTTATTGAATTTATAGAAATATTTATATAGGTAAGAAAAGTCTGTTGCTTCTGTTCTCTGGTTTATTTGCAGACAGGAATCATTTCAAAAAAATCAAAACCTTCCACTAACATCAGTATTTGGTCTTGTTGATCAAATGAAAATTGTTTGTTTATGATTGAAGGTGATATTAAAAATAGTTTTTTTGAAATTTTTAATTTATGAATAATTTTAAAAAGGAAAAATACAGTAAGATACTGTTGCATGTCGAAAATCAAATAACTCGAATTTTAGTTTGAATTGTATGGGTGAATTCGTGATAGGAAATCACGAATTTTGACACTAATTTCATAATTTTTAATTATGTATTTAAGATAAATTTGGGGTTTATACGAAATTGGGAATTTTGTGGATTTCTGATTAGCCATGCAATATTTTGATTCGAAATTTGGATCGAAGTTAGATGGTGGGTTGTGGATGTTAGGAAAAATGCGAGTAGATTTTTCAAATAAGGGAATTTTTCGAGATCGATCGAACTAGGGTTTTTGAGTTGTTTTTGCTCGGCTTGAATATCGTGGTATTTGCGACATGGAGGTGACATCGGGCTGGATCGCGATGTAGGGGAACGAAGCAGGTGGTAGTGGCGTAACTTCTGGTTGATGGGCGAGTAACCCGGTGGTCGGAGTTGGTGACTGGTGATGATTTTATCTGGTCTGGTTTTGCTCCAGTTTGATCGAGGAGCTTATTTTCAATTCGAAGGCGTTTCCTCTGATCTGAGTGGACGTGAGGGTCGGCGTGGATGTCGTTGACTTGTCGAGAGTCGCGGCGATGATCTATGGTGGTCGGAGCGACTGTGTACGTGCACGTGCACATTTGTATCTGTAGTTGATCTGAGCTTTGGGGAAGAAGTCGTCGTTCTCGAGTTGTTGATGTTTTGTCTCGAAGTCGTGTTCAAGAAAATGGGAACTGGACTCGGGGGTTTCGAAGGGGAAACAATATGGGTTATTTTGTTTTTAAAAATTTTATAACAAAGTTTTAAATAGAAAGGGGAAGGGAAACTCGAAGTGGGACTCGGGGGTTTCCAGTTTTTACTCGGGAATTTTTTTATTGGGCTCAGGTAGATCTGATGATAACAGAAGTAAAAACCTGGCAGTGTTTCAAATTTTGAAATAAGTTTAAATTCGTAGAGTAGGATTTTAAACAAAGTTTTAAATCAAATTTAAAGTATGGTTTCAAAATCTAATTTGTATTCCAGTTTGAAATAAATAAGTTATAAAATTTATAATGTTTAAACAAAGTTAAAATGTTGGAAGTATAATTTAAAAAAAAAAAAGATTTGAATTTAAATAAATTAGTTTAAAATCTTTAATGTTAAGTGGTTCTTTAACATTGGGTTATAATTTGATTTAAATTTGGTTAAGTTAAATTTGAAATTTATTTTAAATCTTAAATTTGAAATGAATAAAAGGAAGATTTAAAAGTAAAAGAATTTCAAAGCCTTTTGTAAATGATAATTAAGTAGTTATTAATGTTTATACGTTAATTTAGAGATTTAATGATATAGGAGTCATTAAATTAATAAGGTAATTAAGGAGTAATTTGGTAATTTAATTAATTAATGGTTTAATGTTAATTATTTAAATAATTAAGATTTTAAGTTAATTAATTGAGAGTTAATTAATTTGAAATTAAGAAATTATTAATTAGATAAGTGTAGATTATTAATAAATGATAATCATTTGTAAAATTGGTTAAGTATAAATTACTTAATAAAAGTAATTAAAGAAATAAATTACTTAAGGTAATTAATTAAATAAATTTGATAAGTTTAAATTAATTTATTTAATTAATTTAAGATAATCAGTGGGTGATTTGATAATTACTTAAAGGTAATTAGTGGAGTATAAATTACTTAGAAAAGTAATTAAAGTTAATTAGTGGATGTAATTAACTAAAGATGGTTAATAAAAGTAATTTGAGTTAATTATTTTAAATAATTAATCAAGGTATTAATTAAAGGATAATTAATTAAGGAGTAATTAATTTATGGAATGGAGTAATTAAGGGAAGTTAATTACTAAATGAGATTAATCAAAGGTGATTAATAAATGTGACTAATTAATTATTAAATATAATTAATTTAAATAAGATAATTAATTAAGTGTAATTAAGGATCATTAATTAATATAATTAATGATGTAATTAAGAGTCGATTAATTAAATTAATTAATCAATAATAAGTGATTAAAGTAATTAATTAATTGTAATTAATTAAGAATTAATATAATTAAATATAGTTAATTAATTTCTGAAGTAATTAAAGATTAATTACTATAATGGATTAAGATAATTAATTTGTGGAATTAATTAAGGATTAATTACTTGAAGTAATTAAAGGATAAATTAATCAGGATTGATTAATTAAAATGGATACTTAAAGTATGATTAATTAATTGGTTTAATTAATGGTTAAGTAAGCAGGATTTATAGAATGAAGTAATTAATTTAATTCACTTTAAATTAATTAGAGATAAGATAAATCATTACTTATGAATGGATGAATGATATTGAATGCTTTTCATTGTTTGATATCTCTGATGAGATATGTGTTGATATATGATATGGATGTTTGGTTGAATTGAAATGATAATGTAGATTATCTATTGAGTTATCTATCTGTGTGTATATAGATAAAGAATTGAATTGTTTTAACCTTAAAACAACTTGGCCTTAAAAGACACGTTTTGGATTTCGATGAGACCGGGATCGGGTTTCCGTATACCGGGATGCCAGGTCTGGAGACCCGAATACCACATCGATCCAAATTTACGATAGGTCGTGAATCTCAAGTGAAGATGAAGATTCAAAGTGCAAGGGTTATTGTCGTTAACTCTGAGGGTGATTCCAAAACGAGTGTAACGAGATAATGCCTTCGGTTTCGTTCGAACCCGGAACGAACTTGTATGGATTGAATGCTTTCAGAACATCGTCAGGTGGGCGATGAGCATTCTAAGTGATGTGTTCTGATTTAAAGGTAAATCGTAGCCTCAAGCCTCATCAACCGGGAATGGCTAAAACAGGGGAGGTGCAGCAAGGCTTCGTGGGTAGCACCCACTGAGAGTAAGGTCATCCCTGTCTAGAGAAGTTCCTTTTATTTCGGCTTAGTGGTGCAGTTGGCGACGGCCATCTGTGGGGTGATTTTATTCGGGATTATCCAGTAAGGGATGGTTCCGGCTTTGTGTTGCAGGGGATTGGGAGTGATCCTCGGTACGGTGATCTAGGCCCCGTACTGTGATGAGCGGTACCCCGGTAGCTCTGCCATTGTATGGAAATCCAAATTCCAATAAGTGATAACGGATTTGATTGTATACTTATGTATGCTGGAATTTAATAATGTAACAATTTCGGCTATTTCATATTTATTTGAAAACCCTAGACCCTATTATAATACAATCGAATTTCCTATCAAATGTTTTGGTTATCGTAAGGTAAAAACTTTTCCGTGTTTATGTGCGGGAAGTCTTACGAGATACCTTTTCTTTCAAAAAGGTTTTGAAGTTAAACAAGTTTAACCTGTTACTCACACCAGACCCATGTCTGACCCAAGTTGTTTATTTCTGTTTTATAAACTCTTGGGTACTCAAATTTTTACGAGTAGCCAAGGGATTCAGGTTTAGCTTTGACGAATTGTGGAGGAGCAATGGAGCAGGAGGCTTCAGCGTTTGTAGATATATATAGTAGTTCCGCTGTGTCTGTATCTCTGTAGTGTATTGAGTTGTAATGTCTAGACAGATGTTTATAATTGTCTAGTAAGTGATGTATATGCTGTGTAACTCTGTAAATTGTTGTATACTATGTAATAGTTTATGTTATTAATATAATTTATTCGTTCCGCTGTGAGATCGTTGTTGTTGTTTCTTTCTTTCTTCTCTTCTTTTCTATTTTCTACCCCTTTCTTTCTTATTGACGATGCGTCATTCTGTGGAATGAGTGGCGGGTCATTACATTATACGTCCTCTCATACGTTCAATCTAATCTGAACCAATAAATCATTTATCATATGACTGATTTAACTGTTGGGATCCACAATGTATTGTTAAACTAATGTGATGTGGTTGAGGTTGATGTGCACTGGTTGATGAGCAATGCTATGGCTGGACTTTTTGCTGAATGTTGAAGATGCAAGTGGAGGTTGAAGTATAGAACCGTGGCCAGTGCTGGAAGAGATGGTATGGTTGTGTTAATGAAGTGTAGGTGGATGATAGCAGTCAGTGCTTGTACGGTAGTGCACTGTGGATGTAGGAGTAAGTTGTAGCTTGGAAGAGGTTAGTTTACCAGTGGATTGTGGCACAGTGAATTGGTTGAAGTATGGGTGGGAAGTCTGTAGAGGCGGTTTTGTTGAAGTATGATGGCACAGACACAGTACCTGTCGAAGCAATGAAGTATGGATTGTAGTGTTGTAGCAGTGAAGTCAGTTGTAGCAGTAAGGCAGAATGTTTGGAAATGATGTTTGTATGATGATGAAAGACGGTTATGGCTGTGGATGATGGGTGAATGACAGAGGTGATCAGAAGGCTTGGTGGATGTACAGGCACTGGAGTGAATGGTAAAACTTGTTTGTCGGTGAAAGCACAGTATTGGCAACATGATAAAGTTAGAGAAGGAGATGGTGCGTAGAGGCAGTGGTGGATAATGTTTGTACTTGCTGGTAGATGGTTTGGATGTATTGAAGAATGTTTTAAGGTGAGTCGATTGAGGTGTTCAAGGATTATTGATGGCAGAGTCGATTGCTACAGTCAGGGATAGGTTTAGGAGTAGTTTGTTCAAGGATTATTGATGGCTCATGTAGGTCAGTAGGAATTAAGACATATTCTATTTAGGTGAAAATGTAAACGAATATACGAACATGTTTGCAGAAGTCATTTTTTCAAGAATAATTAGAATATGGAAGTGGTAAAATTGGAGTAAGCATCACACTGGATGTTCTGGTTATTGCTTATTTCATACCTGTAGGTAAAGTAAAATATGATATCATTAAATAAAATGTGTTAGTTATAGCAAGTGACGTTGTAACAGTAGAGAATTTAGAATGTTATATATGGCCTTTACTTGTGGTTCAGTAGTAGAATGGGCTGTCTAATGGAATTTGACTTTTATCGTGACTTATGGAGGCCGCACTTCGATATCCTTTTACTTCTCGTTATAGTAGGTTTCACATACAGAATGTATATAATTCCATCAGTTTATAAGAAACCATTTTTGTATGGATATCATAGGTATGAATCATTGATGCTCACACCAACCATGGATAGGAAATGGTGTAGTATAAGTTCTGATGTCAGATGTTGTGGTAATATGATTGAACTGGACATGTCCATAGTATTAATTGTTACCTTTTTGTTTTGTTGTGCACTGAACCCAAGAGTGTGTTTTGCTTCAGCTTTTCTGTTCTCAGTTATGTTACAGTAGTGTGGTATAAAATGTAACAGTGGTATGGTGACAATGGTTATCTGAAGTTGGGTTGTTCAGGTCAAATGAATGTTGAGGTAGAAGTTAGCAGAGGTGGTGAATGAGTAATTGCAGTTGTGATGATATTTGTTTGTGATGGTGGTCAGGGGTGTGTAATGTTGGTCAGTGTTGTGGAGATGGGGATATGAAGGCAGTGACAACAGTTTTGGTGTGTGACAGGGGCAGGAAGGCACTGTTGTATTGTTTGAAATGAAAGTTGTATGAAGTGCAGATTGAAATGGTATGGGTAAGTGAAAGAAGATGTTGCAAGGGTGAGTTGATGGTCTGTAATTGACAGGGAGAAGGTTGTGAAGTTGTGGGTTGACAGTATTGAGCAATGTTGTGGGGTTGTGATGGTTTGGCTATTATGAAGATGAGTAGGGGATGTGGTGAGTATAAAATGTGGACAGAGTGCATAGTCCAATAATTAAATGGTTTTCAGTAAAAAACAGAAATCGAGATGTAAACAAGAATGTGAGTAAAAAACTAGAAATGTGAATGTATGGAAACAGAGACTAAACAGCGCATAGCAAACTAATGAAATGTACAGTCACCTTAACATTCTTTTTCTTAAATTACACACACTCTTGAGAGGACGTAAAGGTAGTTATCATGCATCTAAAATCAAAAAATGACCATATGCATTTTTGTTTTTTCTTGCAAGAATGACCTATTAACATGTTTTTTCTTACATCTTCGCAGTTCCAAAGTGAGCATGCTTATGTAATTTGGCTGACTTAGCTAGTGGAGGGTGAATTGTTGAAGAGGACTAGCTTGGACTCTCACAACTCATATTTTGCTTAATTTAATATGCTATTTATGTAAAACAATGTTACTATCATATTTGCTTACAAACATTATGTATTAAATGTTGTATACGATTATTGTTTATTTTGAGTATGGAGTTAGTGCAACTTTAATTATGTTTAATATAACATACAAAGATTATATTTATCTCTTGATATAAAATTTTATAGCGGGTGGGATGTTTGTAAATGTAAAAGTTTGTGCATGGTAATATTCATATTTAACAGCGTTTTAAAAACCCTGCGGAATCTGAAAAACGCTGCAGTATCTCAGGCAAAAGGAAAACGCTGTGAAATGTAAATCCATATGCAACGTTTTTTTTAGAGCTGTTAAATGTTTATTTATAAGCTTTTATAAACGCTGTGGAAAACTGTAACAGCGTTTTTGAAAATGTTGTCTAACGAAAGAAGAAGAAATGGGTAAGGACATATTACAACCAATATTGAAACGCTGTAATAACAAAAACGCTGCAATATGTTGCTGATTTTGCAGCCTTTAAGAAACGCTGTAATAACAAAAACGCTGCAATATGTTGCTGATTTTGCAGCCTTTTAAAAACGCTGTAATGACGAAAACGCTGCAATATGTTGCTGATTTTGCAGCCTTTGAAAAACGCTGTTATATGTCTTGACTCTATTACAGCTTGTCGTTAGAGAGCGTTCTTCATAACGCTGCGAAAGGATTTCACAGCGTTTTTAAAACGCTGCGAAAGACCATTTTTCTTGTAGTGAGGCGGGAAACATGGGTGGCAATTTACTCTTCTGCCCTTATGTTAATTAGCTAACATTTAACCATTTTAAGCTCATTCATTTTAAATAAGCACGGCTGCTAATATTAATTAACCAACCTCAATCTCCTTATCACTCTACATTATTCTATTTAATCTATTCTAATTAAATATCCTGAATAATGTTATCAAAAATTAGGGGTGTTACAGGCTCCTCTCCTTAAAGAATTTCGTCCTCGAAATTCAGTAAGGACTAACTAGTAAACATAGCAATCATCTTTAACAATTCCTAACATCTATTATAGCCTACTTAACTAGCAACTAATCTATATAAATCTAATATAGACATACCATCAAAGCAGATTAGGATAAGCATCTCGAATCCTGTCCTCTGTCTCCCAAGTACAGTCCTTCTCGTTGTCGCTCCATTGAACTTTCACCAACTTGACTGTCTTGGTTCTTAATCTTTTCTGATCTCTCTCTACAAGCCGAATTGGTTGTCTAACGAAAGTCAAATCAGGCTCTACTACCAATCTTCCAACTCTATCTAAGGAATGGTGGACCCTGCATCATGCACATACTTGCGAAGATGAGACACATGGAATACATTATGGACACCTGCCTAACTGCTTGGTAACTCTACTCTGTATGCGAGCTTTCCAATCCTCAATATAATCTGGAATGGTCCAACATATCTCGGGGCCAACTTTCCCGATTTTCCAAATCGTACCACACCCTTCATCGGTGATACCTTAATGAAAACCCTATCTCCCACTGAGAACTCTAGGTCTTTCCACCTCTTATCTGCGTAACTCTTTTGCCTGGATTGAGCTTCCTTCATCCGACCTCGGATTAACTCAATCTTTTATGGAACCTCCTAGCCAAATCTGGACCTAAGACCAATCTGTCTCCAGTCTCCAACCAACATGCGGGTGATTTGCATGGCCTTCCATAAATAGCTTCAAAAGGCGCCAGTCCTATGCTAGTCTGATAACTATTATTATAGGAAAACTCAATCAAATATAGGTGATCCTCCCAAGATCCACCAAAGTCCAATACACAAGCTCTCAATAAATCTTCGAGTACTTTGTTGACTCTCTTTGTCTGCCCATCCATCTGTGGGTGATAAGTTGTACTCATCTTGAGCTTGGTACCTAATACCTCTTGTAGACACTTCCAAAATTCACTTGTGAATAATGCATCTCTGTCATTGACTATGCTACTATGAATCCTATGGAGTCTAACTATGTTTCTCATGAACAACTTCGCCAAAACAGGTGCCATCCTGGTTAACTTGATTGGAATGAAATGGGCACTCTTGGTCAACCTGTCTACTATAACCCATATACTTTCATTTCCCTTATTCGACCTTGGCAACCAGTCAATAAAATCCATGGATATCGAATCCCATTTCCATACCGGAATCTATAAAGGCTGAAGCAATCCACTCGGCTTCCGATGTTCGGCCTTCACTTGTTGACTATTTACACACTGCCTAACCCACAAGCCAACATCCCTCTTCATGACTTCCCAATAGAAGCTCCTCGTCATATCCTGATACATCTTGGTCCCTCCAAGATGAATCGTAAACTTGGATCGATGACATTCCTCAAGATTTCCCTTCTTAAGTTCTCTACATTAGGAACACATAATCGTCCCTTCTTTCTCAACCATCCCCATTAGTCAAGACTAAAATCCCTTAGATCATCAATCTCTGATCCTACCTCAAGCCTTCTAATCCCTTCGGCTAAAACTGGATCTTCTCTCTTCTTAGAAGCTATCCTCTCGATCAACACTAGTCGAACTTCTAAACAAGACAACTTGGGAGTTCCTTGACTAGAACTAGCAGTAGACCTTAATTGCACACCACAACTGGCTAAATTTCTAGATCCTTCCATTCTGCCAACATAGCTAACACCACACTTTGATGTTTTCTACTAAGAGCGTCATCTACCTTATTTCCTTTCCCAGGAGTATATTATACCGAAATCATAGCAGCCAAAAACTCAAGCCACCTTTGCTGCCTCATATTCAACTCCTTTTGAGAGAACAAATATCTTAAAGACTTATGATCGGTATACAACTCAAATCTCTCCCTAAGAGATAATGCCTCTAAATCTTCAAGGAAAAAATCACCGCAGCCAACTCTAAGTCATGAGTAGGATATCTTATTTCGTATGGTCTAAGCTGCCTAGATGCGTATGCAATAACTTTACCCTTCTGCATCAATACCGCTCCCAATCCAGTCCCACATGCATTAGTGTATACTACCAACCCTTGGTTTCCATCTAGAACTACTAACACTGGTGCATTGGTCAACAAATGCTTTAACTTAAGGAACCCTTCCTCACATTTGTCGGACCAAACAAACTTTACATCTTTCCCGATCAACTTAGTCAAAGGTGCTGCTATCCACGAGAAATCCTTAATGAATCTCCGATAATAGCCAGCAAGTCCAAGAAAACTCCTGATCTCAGTTACCATCTCTGGTCTCTTCCAATTATTAACAGCTTCGATCTTAGCTGGATCGATAGACAAATCCTCCTCTGAAACTACATGACCAAGAAACTTAACCTCTTTCTTCCAAAAATGACACTTGGAAAACTTCACCTTCAGCTGATTCTACCTCAGCGTCTCCAGCGCCACTCTAAGATGAATCTCATGCTCTCTTTCATCTTTTGAGTATACTAAAATGTCATCAATGAATACCAACACTAACTTATCCAAGTGCTCTCGGAAAACTCGGTTCATCAAATCTACGAAGAAAGCAAGTGCATTTGTCAATCCAAATGGCATCACTAACCACTCATAGGAACCATACCTAGTTCGAAATGTTGTCAAAGGAATACTGTCCTCCGCCATTCTCAACTGATGGAATCCCGTCGCCAAATCCAATTGGGAAAACACTCTGGCTCAACTTAACTGGTCAAATAGATCATCTTTCCTCGGTAGAGGATACGTATTCTTGATCATCCTTTCGTTTAGCTTACGATAGTCAATGCACATCCTTAATGACCCATCTGGTTTATTCACGAATACCACAGCCGCTCCCTAAGGCGAACTGCTTGATCTAATAAAATTTCTTCCCTCAAGATCCACTAGTCGCACCTTCAATTCCTTCATATCTGTTGGTGTCATCCTGCTAGGTGGTCCACTCATAGGTTCAGCTCTCGGTACAAGATCTATCTGAAACTCAACAGCTCGTTTCGGTGGTAATCCCGTAACCGGCTCAAAGACATCTGCAAATTCCCTTTCCACTCAAACCTGACTTAGCTCTTCTCCAACTTCCATGGCACTTAACAAAGCCCAAGCACTCCTACTGAAATTTTCCACTGAGAAGATGATTCAGTTATGACTATCTGGGTGTCTCAACGATATTTCCCTATCCTGGCAAAATATCCTAGCCTCATATTTACCCAGCCAATCCATACCCAAAATGATCCTAAATCTACGAAATCGAAAACATACAGACTACATGCAAACTTATGACCTAACAAATCAAGTTCTAACTGGTCACATCTCATCCCTAGAGTTGCGTACCCTCCTATTGGATTCACAACCCTTAAGGAAGTAACAATGTATGTGGGTTCAATGCATAATCTATCAACCAAATACTGCGATATAAATAAATGTGATGCACCGGTATCAAATAGTACCCTAACTGGTATACTCTGAATCAAAAGTGTACCTTCCATCACCGTTTCCCCTTTCTCTACTACAGTAGGCCTAAAAGAAGATGGTGGTCCAATAACAAAAACCCTCCCTATGTCCGTCCTGACTAGCACTGGACACTGGTTCTTGTAATGCCCAACTTGGTCGTAGTTGAAGCATTTCACATTCTTCTTCTCTGCAGGCTTCTTCCCTTTGCATGTTCGGCACTCGTGAGCATAATGACCTTTCTTATCACACTTGAAGCACACTAAATCAGCCTTACCTTCTTGGCAGCATCCCATTACGGGGCTCCCTTCTTCTTAAAGAATTTCCTCTTCTTTCCCTAAGGACTCTGAGATTCAACTGGCTTCTCTCTAGCAAAAACAGCAAGCATCTCTTCATGGAGAATGGCCATTTCCACCACCACATTACAAGGTTCTTTGATATGAGTCATGGTCATTCTAGCTAGCTCAGGCCTCAGTTCTCAAATGAACCTCTCATTCCTTCTTATGTAGTGTCTATAATGGCATATCCATATCGAGACAGCTCATCAAACTTAGCAGCGTACTCGATTACTGACATATCTCCCTGGACTAAATCCATAAACTTCCTCATCAATGCCGACTTAGCAACCTTAGATAAAAACCTCTGCTCAAACCTCCTTCTGAAATCTGCCCATGTCAGCTCTTCCTCCGAAACTCCGACTGTCATGCTATTCCACCAGTGAAGTGCTACCCCTTGCAACTGCCTAGAGGCTAGCCTTCTCTTCTCCCCATCATCCAAGCCTAGATCAGTAAAAATCCTCTCACGGCTCAATAGCCAATCCTCAACTTCAACTGCATCCTCCATTCCCATAAACGGCTTTCCACCCAGACTAGTGTAGTCTCTGCTCAGCCTAGCATAATTATATCCAGCTGGAGCTACTAGATTAGCTCCTCCAATATTACCAGCAACTTCGGCTTGCAAAAAATTAGCTAACAACTGATACACCATCCCCGCATCTACTGGCGGATTTCCAACACCTAAATTGCCTTCAGCATTCGGGTTAGCATTAGCCTGTCGACCTAGGTTCCTCCTGATATTAGGTCGAGCATTTACGTTGGTTGTGGTGCTTCCTCCACTTAGATTTCCTCTTCCGTTTATTGCTTCCATATCCTCTTCCTCGTAAATCTGCACACGAGCCTTAGTAAGAAATAGGAGAACGGTCTAAGAGAGAGGGGAACACGTACTTAGATATATACCTATATATCAAATACAAGTACGTTACTATAGCGTTAACCCAAACCCCGATCATACTTCTAATCGATCGAATTATGTTTCAAAAAGCTTTTAGGTTTTACTTTTATTTTAAAGTTTCATAAACCTATGCTCTGATACCAACTTGTAACATCCCCCTAATTGGAGGTCCAAAACTAATGGCTACGTATGCTGCAGTCATCCATAGTTATTAATCCTCGGCGACTAAATACGGTGGTGCAAGATACATTGGTACACTGATCATAAGAATATGGAAAAAATTTAACAAATCAAAAAAATATTTCCACATTCCATCCAAAACATTTCATGTTCATTACATTCAAAAAAATATAATTATTACACATACGTCAAGAGCGACATATGAAGATGTCCTCTTGGTAGATCATAGTATATAATAAGGCTAATAAGTCTGCCTTTACATCCAAAAATACACAGTGGAAAAAGATAACTCTAAATAACTAACTGCCTCCTGTACGCCACCAGAAGCTTTATTCGTCTAAGAAGATAACCTGGAAACCCTAAACCTCAAACTAATCAAAGTCAATTGAGTACCCGAGAGTTTAAGGGGAAAACAAAAACTTTGAGTCAGACATAAAGCCTTGTATGAATAATAATCTAACATCTCAACCATTTAGATATCTAGTGAGACCACACCGCTAAGCAGAACGGGTTTTCCCCTCACTAGTATCCTAAAACCTTTTATAAAATCATATACTATGCTCCTGCATCCACAATGGTTAAAAACATAGCATTCCAAAAATATTATGACGATATGCATACATAAAACTATCTTGGATTTCCCATCCCTGGTTTAATTGACTCCCTATCATATTTATAGTTTTTAGGGTCACTATTAACCTATTAGTTTTTATAGGATCACTAAAAACCTATAGGCCCCTACCAGTTAACTTAATTAATTCATAGGTTCCCCTGAACCTATTGGTGATTTCAATAACTCATCTCTTATCCTAGTTTTCATGGGTTGGCTAGGAACCTATGGGTTACTCCAGTAACTCCCTTCTTAGCCTAGTTTTCATGAGTTGACTAGAAACCTACTGATGTCCCCAATAACTTCTTCCTTATCCTAGTTTTCATGGGTTGACTAGGAACCTTTTGACTAATGTCAATACTTAATCCAAATATAGTTTTCTTGGGTTCACTACAAACCAATTGGCCCCTTCCAACTATCCTTAATACATAGTTTTCATGGGTTAACTATGAACCTGTTGGTTACCCCCAATAACTTCCTAATCATAGTTTTCATGGGTTCACCATGAACCTGTCTCTCGGACATCTACAAGATTTAGGCATCCTATATTTTGATCTTTCTTACTCCCTGGATGCAATTCTGCTCATTCAGAAGTTTAATCAATTTATATTCACTGCTGGATTAACCTAGCTGGTTCTTCTACCCCTTTATCCCCAAAATACAATTATAGGTTCTTTATCATGTGAATATATTCATATTTGAAGAAGCAAACATAACAACTTAACAATACCACTCCTGTGGGTTTAATATCCTTGAAAACATTTACATATAAAACATGGTTAATCCCTTTAACCTACAATTTTATCAAGGAAATACTTCTTCAATTTTACATACTCGAAATCCTTTCAAAAATCCTTTATTTAGCCATGGGTTTTACCTTTAAAATGAGTTTGGGTTTAAAAAGCCTTTTGACAGCTTCGAAACCTTGCTTTCAACATCATAGGATGACCTCCTTCGAAAGCATTAAAATATATTTTCAAAACAATAGGCTCCTGCCTTTCGAATACTTTAAAACTTCTCTTTCGAAACCTTTCGATTGTATTAAAGCATTACCTTTAACTTTTGAAGCATAGCTTCGAAACCAAGTGAAAATACCCCTTTCGAAGCCACTGGAAGTATACCTTCTGAAACCATTGGAAGTCTCCATTTCGAAATCATTGGGAGACATAAGCAGATGCCTAAAATATCATTTTGGGTCAAAATAAACATAAGCAAAAGCATCTCTTTCAAAACCATTCTTTAGTTCATAAAAGTATTAGGGAAACTTGATGGTGTCGAAACCATCCTTTCGAAAGCATAAAACATCTGAGTAAAACAATTGAAGGTTGGCTCCGAAACCCCTTCCAAAACCATTACCTTCGAAACCCCTAACCCCTTTAGAAAGCAGTAGGAAGTGGCTTATGTTTATAAAACAAACAGTACCTTTCGACAACATTAATGTCTTCAATACCATCGAAAGGCATCAAATCATAGAAGGGTTTCGACTTGGTCGAAACTACCCCTTCCGAAAGCTTCAATTAAAAGCTAAGTAATTCCTTCGGAAGCTACTTCTTTAAAACAAAGGCGGCGGCTCTCCTTCCAAAGCCTCTTTTGAAATAACCTTCTACAAATATAGGTTTCGACTACTTCGAAACCCCTTGTAAACAAGCAAGCGCTTTTCTTTTTAAAACAAAACAAAACAAAGGAACCAACACCTTCGAAAGCTATGTTTCGACACCCTACTTTCCACCTTTCTCCAAGCCACTACGTATCAACTAAATGATACCATGTGTATTGGTTTACTGGTTTCAACCTAGAAGGTTTTGACTAAGTTGGAGGCGGAAGCTCTGGATCGAAAGCTCCTTCCAAAGGAGGTGGAACCCACATTTCTGAACAAAAGGCTGTTTTTACTAAATAAAAGAAAACTTTTTGTAACTAACTTGCCCACTTGTAAACACTTTATTGGCTATCTTAAACTTTTAAATTATATTGCTAATATTTGCCGCATTTTCTCAGATCTAAAAACATAATAACTTTTACAAATAAGCCCTTCCCATTAACAACACAATTAAATCATTTAGGTCCTCCTTTCAAAATAATTTAATTTCCATATTAAATCACTTGGTCAAAATCTCCAAAAATTCTAGGAATTCACTTTAATCATGTTATCTAACATATCAAAATTTCAGATCCAAATTCTCAATATAATTTTCGAGATAAATTTATAAACCCAATTAACCATATATTCCATTGAAAATTCATAAGTAATTCCCCATGGCTTGGAAAATTATATAAATTGAAACCCAACTCCAAAATCATGTTTCTCATAACATAAAATTTTCCCATGACATTTAAACATCATTAAATCTTGGTTTTTCCTTAAAACCGTGCATAACCTCTTTTAAATGATCTTGTTTAAACCATATAAATTATAAATCAAGCATATCATCATCCAATATGTCATAAAAACGAATTTACCTTTAAATCCAAAATCATATGATTATAAAAACCAAAATAGATATGTAGTGATTATTATTTACCTTAGATTGGATAAGGAAATTGGAGATTGATTGAGATTGATTTCTTCTAGCTTGAATCCTAAACTTTACTTTGATTTCTCTTTTCTTCTTTCTCCTAATGGCCGGTTTGTGTTTATCTCTCTTTCGTTCGAAGTTTTTCTTATGATAAAATGAACGTGTATGACCTAGAGATAATACTATAAGGGTGGGAAACATGGGTGGCAATTTACTCTCATGCCCTTATGTTAATTAGCTAACACTTAACCATCTTAAGCTCATTCATTTTAAATAAGCACGGCCGCTAATATTAATCAACCAACCTCAATCTCCTTATCACTCTACATTATTCTATTTAATTTATTCTAACTAAATCTCCTGAATAATGTTATCAAAAATTAGGGGTGTTACAGTCCAATTCAGAACCAGGTCATGAGTCAAACAAATCACCAGAAAGCTCAAATCATGCCTCACAACATGACAACAATGCTCAATCAGATCCTTATCAAGTCTTGGATGGTGCGTTATCACCCAATACTCAACAAGAAGCTATAGCTAGTGATATAAATCAACAACCTCCAAGAACTGGGCACCATATGATAACAAGAGCAAAGATTGGCATATTCAAGCCAAATATATATAGTGCAAACTTGGAAACTGAAGAACCAAACACATATCATCAAGCTATGCAAGATAAAAAAAAATGGATAACTGCTATGAAAGAAGAATATGATGCGCTTGTGGGAAACAAGACAGATCTTGTTCCTCTACCAAATAACAAAAGTGTTGTAGGATGCAAGTGGACATATTATAGATTAAAGAAAAATGATGATCGTTCAATCTTTAAACACAAGGCAAGACTTGTAGCTAAGGGGTATTCACAACAACATGGTTTTGATTTTAATGAAACCTTCTCACTAGTTGTGAAACCCACTTTTATTAGAAATATTTTAACTGTTGCCTTGCAAAAAAATTGGACCATCAAGCAACTAGATGTAAACAATGCATTCTTGAATGGTATATTGCAAGAAGAGGTTTACATGGATCAGCCCCAAGGATTCAGACAAAAAAGGAGTAAAAAACTTGTTTGTAAATTAAACAAGGCTATATATGGGCTTAAGCAAGTTCCAATAGCGTGGTTTGACAACTTAAAGTCAACTTTAGCAAAACTTGGTTACAATTCAACAAAATCAGATAACTCACAATTTACCAAGTTTACTAATGATACTGTTACTTATGTTCTAATATATGTTGATGATTTTATAATTATAGGAAGTAGTGTAGCAGAAATAAGTAAGTTCATACTAGACCTGAGCAAAGAATTTTCTGCCAAAGATCTGGGGTATCTACCCTACTTCCTTGGTATTGAAGTAAAGAAAGTATCATCTATTGAAATGCACTTAAGTCAAAGCAAACACATCTCTGAAATACTGACTAAGGCTAAGATGGATCATGCAAACTCTTTATCTACTCCAAGGACAAGCAACTTACACTTATGAAGAACCAAAGGTGATCCAATAACAAATGACAAGTAATACAGAAGTATAGTTGGAGCACTTTAGTATGTCACAATAATCAAACCAGAGATTACATTTAGTGTAAACAAAGTCAGCCAGTTCATGCATAAGCTACTTGATGAGCATTGGAAAGCAGTAAAAAGAATTCTTAGATATCTTAAAGGAACAATAAATCAGGGATTAGTTCTAGAGTCATGCAAAATATTAAACATTAATGGTTATGCTGATGCAGATTGGGCCACTGATCATGATGATCGAAGATCAACTACTGACTGGATATTGTGTATTCTTAGGTAAAAATCCAATCTCATGGTGTTGAAAAAACAACCTATAGTGTCAAGATCAAGTACTGAACATAGTATAGAAGTGTTGCAAGTGCTACAACAGAAATAATGTGGATTGAGTCACTATTAAGTGAACTAAAAATTGAATCTAACAGTAATGCTACAATATGGTGCGACAATCTCAGTATAACATTACTTGCAGCAAATCCAGTTTTACACTCGAGAACCAAACACATGGAGTTGGATCTATATTTTGTAAGAGAATAGGTTATGAAAGGAAAATTAGCTATAAATCATATACCTGTAGCTTACCAGAAGGCAGATATCTTAAGGAAGCCATTATCGAAGCAAAGTTTTCTCAGGTTAAAGCAGGAACTACGAGTTGAAGATGTCAAGCTCAATTGCAAAATCACAGATCTAACATCGATTAGAGATGCAAAGTCTTAAACAAAATTATTGCAAAGCAAGGATTTTGGAGAGGCACATCTTGTAGAAAAGCAATCGTCTCAATCTTATCCAAGGCAGCCCACAAATCTCAAATCGAAGCTCAATATTTCTTCAGAGAGCAAGCAGATCTTACAAAGTCACTGAAAGACTTTGAACTTTGCAAGATCAAAGCTCTAATTTCAGAAGACTGACAAGAATCGGCTAAGATTTGGGAAAATTGCAAATCCTAAATTCGTTAGGTTTGAAGGGGGAAATAAGAGATAATAAAAGTCTCGTGAGATGGCATTGCAAGTATATGTGACCAAGTCATAGTGCTGAACGAGTCAGATACATTCTCATCAAACGGTTACAAGTTATTGGGCTATAATGCAGCCCATCTCAATACCACTTTATATTATAAATACTGATCAAAATGTGTACCGAAGATATACTTGTATCATTTTTCTTCAATAATAAAATATCATTATATCATCAAAATTCTAATTTTTACACGTACTGAGGTTAAATTACAAAGAATGAATCTAACTCAACAGCTAGCTAAGTGCAAATAACACACCTATTATTAGCCACGTAGAGATTAAAGAGCATCAAGTACATTTGATTGAAGTACAGCAGGATGATTATCAGTGTTCTCCACGATTGTAACCGGAAGCGTCACTGATGAAGAATTGGTGGAAGATAGGAACATATCAACTTCATGAGGCAAGATATCACTGGATTTTAAGACAGTAAAGGCTAATAGAGCAAAAGTGACAATAACAGAAAGCATAGATAGTATGAGCATCATCACATTTGCCAAAGATGCTTTAACCTCTTGTGCGTATCTTGTTGCTGCCAGTGCAAGAATTGTTAGCGGAAATGAATATGCCCACCATGCTACGTTGAATCTTCTCATTGATCTTTTGAACAGAGCTGGTCTTGACACCTTATATTTTATTAACGTACATTATAAATACATCTTAATTGAAGTTTAAAGTGAGAGAAACCAGTTGTACATTAATGTTAGAAGCATATGTTTTTGGTAATTTCCTTGATATGCATCATATATTTAAGCAAATCAAGGCATACTGTTTTTCAAGCAGCATGTTTTCTTGGTGAGTATCAGCTTGATAACATAGTGTCGACAGGTAATATTTAACTTAATTGTGCTCTAAATATTTTATTGTGATACAAGCAAATATGATATACTTAACTTAGGACCAGACATGAGAATATAGAAAGAAAATAGTACAAGAGTTTACTTAACGACTAATATAATCTTAAGCACTTATCAATGACCTCTTAATTTGATAGTGATCTGTATCCAAACAGGATTGTGGGTAGTGAAGTATCTACCAAAAATACATCCCTTGGCTGAAATTTGAAAAATATATAAATTATTCGTCTGTTGTTTAACAAGTTTTGTAGCCGAGCGCAAGTACACCTTTAACTTATGTGTTTGTCAATTATGAGTGCACATAAAATCAATTTGACTTTGTGTTAAATAACAATAACTTAGATGAAAATAACAAGGATGACCATTGCACTTATGTTAAATAATATTTTCAAAGTAGCTAAGAGCAGAATTAATGCTTAATATGATAGCTATGTTCCCATGATAGATCATTAAAAAAAGATGCAAACAATTTTAAAAGGTCCTAAAGTTAAGCAAAGATCTA
This sequence comes from Allium fistulosum, assembly GCA_030737815.1. Classification (NCBI taxonomy): domain Eukaryota; kingdom Viridiplantae; phylum Streptophyta; class Magnoliopsida; order Asparagales; family Amaryllidaceae; genus Allium; species Allium fistulosum. The sequence goes on from CM060901.1 coordinate 1,495,332,985, forward strand.
GGAAGTAGCAGGTACATGTTTCTAGTATCTACATCTTGTCCTTTTTGAACTTTATGACTTCCCATGTTCTGTTCATTAGATTCTCCATTCCTAAAGGCTTAGTTGCTTTCATGATTATCAACTTGCTATCTCAAATTGAAACTGACTTGTATCCAATAGCAACAACCTTTTGTTCCTACTTCCTATATAATTTATTTCCATATGAGTACGTATACAATTTTTCCTTTTTCTTTTTCTTGTTTAAAAAAAGAGAATACATAGATAATTAATGTGCTCTTACCAGTGAGGCAAAAAGAAACAAAGAAAGAAAGAAGAGCATTTTACAAGGAGTGTCGAACTTAGAATTGATGGAATACCAAGCCACGCTTGCCATGCTTGGTACTGCAAAGAAGAGAAAAAACACAGGTCGTAGCATTGTAGGAAGAGAGTCGCCCCCTAGAAACCTTTGATACAGTGTCACGAATAATACAAGATAGTGAGATATCCCTAACGCAAACATGCATATAGCAACCTGTTCAAAAAACAGTACAGTTAAAATAAATAAAAATTAACAAATCAATTAAAAAAGCTAACCATTACTTCTTTCTGGTAGCTATAGCTAGTAAAAGTCAAATTTAAAACACCGATCGAATCTGTTAAATTTCAAAATAGAAAGTTGGTCTTAGTTTGCTCCTTTCACATTTGGAGGGCTAGCAAGTCAAACACGTACACTGATCATGCCCAAGTTCAGTCAAACATATGTACTAGAACTACATATGCTAAGAAATATTGAAAACCTTTCGCAGAATACATTGTATGATGTCTTAAAAGATTAACGATTGGTCATTGCAGTTTTCAATTTCCGTCCTAAATCAAGAAGGTCGACTTGATACCTACTTTGAGATTACGTGGTAGCTCACCTGATCAACAATTTAGAATTTTGAATGAGATATGTAAATACACTTATGTAGCTGTTAAATCAATGTATACATCAAAAATTATGATAACTGGATAAAAATTGTACCACATCCACTGGTGGGGAAAGTAAGCAAAAGTAGCGTACATCATGAAAGGAATCATTGATATTCTGCATTATTAGATGTCCCTTAAGATAGAACATAAACATAACACAGAAAATGGAAGCTCTACGTACATATCAAATACATGGAAGTATGGAACAATTACAATATATAGTACAAGTTAATAAATAATATACCTCTTTGAAACCCATTTGAGCGGCAGCTCTAGCGCCAACGAGATTACCAAAAACACTGATCTGACTAGTAGGATTGGCTACAACAGACAGGAACCTCTTGCCTTTAGTAAACCACTGGCCATAAATCTTGACATCCATCACAAGTATAGGCACAGAGAACAGCCACCAGAGCACGATGTACAGGCTGCTCTTAGCATTTATGAAAGGGTTCGACTGGAGCAAAAGCAAGAGGCAGATCCAGGGGGCGAACAAGTAGTTGACGCCTACACGGTGGTTGAACTCGGCGCGAACGGAGGAGAAATGGAAGAAGCAGCGAATGAGGAAGAGGGAGGAGATGAGGATGAGGGAGAGGAGAGAGAGGGACCAGAGGGTGAGGAAGGCGGCGGAGGGGAGGAGGTGGGAGAAGAGGCGGCTGAAAGGGTGGGGGTAGGAGGTAGAGGAGGGGTCAGAGAGAATTTTCCAGAGGAGGGACTGACTTGAGAGTGAGAGGCTTATTCTGAAGTAGCCTGCGTGGAATTTGGTTAGGCGGTTGAAAGTTGATCTTGGAGGTGTGGGAAGAGACGGTGCTTGTACTTGGTCCATGTTGGGGTTGAGGGTGATGGTGAATGGTGCAAGGGAGTAGGAGAATGCATGGGGTATAGGCAGATTTATTAACTTTTTGATTTTAGTCCCTACCACCAAAATAACATCCGAAACCTTAATTTGTTGAAAAGTGTACCGCTCCACCTCTATGCTCACAATAACAAAGAGTATCTGTTATTACGAAGAATAAGATGGATAGGAGTGACCATCCGTAGTTGGCCTTACACTAGTATTAATTGGTTACCTCGATAGGGGTGGTATATATTTTTCATTTTTCATCTCTTATTTATTTACTCCCATCGACATACCCAATTCCAGTATACAACGAACTACGATGGTTCATACTAGTTTAGGACAATATATAATAATAACACAGATAATAAGAATGTGGAACACAGATAATAAAAGTTTCATATGTATATATATATATATATATATATATATATATATATATATATATATAACTGATGTCAGTTACAATACATTTGATACAATACATATGATACAACTACAACTGTCGACACTGGAAGTCATATACAAGTACATTATCGTGAATAATATACATGAATACATATCATCCTAGATCAGATACACTGACTACTAAAAATGACAATGACTACTCCAAAAGATATGAAGGGACTTCATAGCTCAAGCAGCAACCTAAAGCAAGATATCTACAACCTGTAATAACTCGGTCTGACCCGAGTATTAAATTCAAAAGAAAATAATACACGGGTCAGTCTAATTCAAACTCAGTTATTAATGCACGTAAGCAATAATAAGTAAATAACAAATAGACGACAGTCACAAATAATCTCGTCTATCCAATCCTTTAATAGGGAATTGGATAACGATAAATATAACACTTAACAGTGTTAAACAAAAAATCAGCAAATTCAAATTATCAACGAAGATAAATGAAAGGAATATCAATGAAGATAATTTAGAAAACAACAGAATTGCCTAAACGACAATTAACAACGAAATCTAATTATTAAATAAATAATTAGAAACTCATAATCTAATTATCAAATCGATAATTAGACAACAACAAAATCATCAAATTAAATCAATCAAAATACAATTCAAACCATATTGATTTGAATAAACGAAACAGTTCAAACAATTGAAATATCAGTTAAAACGTCACTTCTGTTTGGCTGCAGTACACGCCCGCGTGCACTGCCTCGCCACTACAGTATGTGATGAATTACACAAAAGCTCAGTGAAAGTTCACAAACGAGCACAAGGTCAAACCCGAGCGTTTAAGCCGGATTCAACTCAATGTACAAATCAATGTACAAGTCACAATACAACAATGTCCAGACCAAATACTATCAATATGGTCGAACAGAGACTCCAAGCATACAAGAAGATATGCACAGATCTGAAACAAAGAATGGCCAGACCAAACAACGCAATGCAAATGAAATCATCAAAGACCAAGTCACAGCCGAGATGATCTATCATAGTGCAAACGAAAATGAATGCATCAGTGCACATGAGAATTGACTCAGTGCCTGTGGAAAACAAAATGCATCAGTTCTAACAAAGACGGGTATATCAAGCAGATAGTCAAATGACATGCACAGGGTGTACATGTGAAACATACAAAATGCCATCAAGGGATGCAAGTACTCGAGCTCAAGGCAGTACAATCCAAAAATACAACAAAAATGGAACTGCAGCCACCACAAGGATACAAGGGTAAGACTGCAACAAAACTGCAGCCACCACAAGATCACAAGGGCAACCAAGTGCACCAAAATATGGCAACACAGCAACAAAGATCAAGGCACCATACACACACAGGTTTTAAATTTATAAAGAGGGTAGTCGAGGCAACATGAAGTGAAACCAAACCACACAATCAAACAGTGTCGAAAAACCCAAACATGATAGTAAGAAGTGCCATGAAACCACCCAGTACAACAGTCGAGTATCATGTCACAATATACATGATGAAGCAACCCAGTTAAGTATATGCACTCAATTGAGCAAAACTCAAACTAAGGCAAGCTCGAAATCAAAAAGCACATAGGATAATCAAAGTCTACAAGAGTGCATGTATGCACATATATGTCTAAATCAAATGAAACAACACTTAGCATAAGCAAGTGCCAAAGGTAGTTCGAACAAATTAATAACAAAGCCAGCAGGTGAAATCAAACAAGTGTTGCTAGAGACAGTGAACTGTATGGCCAAAATCAAACAAAAATCACTTTCGAACAAAGCATCAAGCTAAACTGCACATGAAAATGAACCCAGAGCTCATATGCATCCAATTCAAAGTCGAGCATTTTTATGTAGCAGTTTTCAAACAAAGGCAGTGCTTAGGCAAATGCAAAGTCAATTTGAATTCTCATAAAAATATATTTTCAAGAAATCATGGCCGCAAGTAATCCGGTGCCCAAAGATGTCGAAGTCAGGTGACTTCAACACAAAATGCAACCCCAAGCAGTAATTAACAAATAAACAAATTTAACAAGTCAAAGCCAAGTATGCTACAGCCATAATTTCGATCAAAATCGAAGTCAACATCAAACCAATGCAACAGGGCGAGGTCAAAATGCAACTGTTTTTCATATACTCAAGCAAGCTCAAGTCAACAAAGTAGTTCGGGCTTGAAGCTATCAAGTGAACAAAGTACAAACTCTAATGAGTGAATACACCAGAGATTTGGCAACAAAGCAACAAAGGTCAAGCAGCAAGCATTAATGAAACAAAAGTTCTCACTGACTCAAATATCACAAAATACAGCAACAACCAAAACCAATATCATTGCAACGGTGATGGCCGAAGGCCTGAAATTGCATAAAAATCAAGTGACGAATTCAAACAGTTTTATACGAACGAAAATCACAAAATTTAGACTCTACAAACTTGAGATTTGAACTAGATGTGAGTAAATAAAATTACTCACCTTTGATTCGACGTGCACAACAATTGATCGACAAGCAAACCAAATCGAAGCATCGGCGTCTTCAATTTTTGTTCAAAGCCCAAGTTTTTGTCGAAGAGGAACGAACGAGAACGAAGCCGCCACCATTTTTCGTTCGTTTTCTTTTGTTAGGGTTTTTAGGGTTGCGAATTGAATAATGGGGAATGGAGGAACGGTCGCTTGCCTTTGTTAATAAGCACAACCCCAAAACAAAAGAACGTGGGCCAAAATTAAATTGAAAGCCCGCATAACACTTTTAACAAAATTGTAAAAGAATTACAACTGATTAAAACACTCAACAACAATTAACAACCAATTAATAGTTTAATGACGAAAACTAATTGTTACAAAATCTCAGGGTTGTTACAGACTCCCCTCCTTATAAAAATTGTGTCCCCGCAATTTTCATAATTAAAGTCGTCAATAACAATTATTTTTCTAACATAAACTGGTTAAGCAAAAAAATAGAGGTCGAGAGCACAATACCAAAGAAATCTTTTAATTCCATAGAAGAAATTCACAAATTCTCAACAAAATCTAATTATCAAATAGATAATCAGAAAACAGCAAAACTGAATAAATACAATTATCAGCAATATCTAATTTTCAATTAGATGATTAGAATCCAGAAATCACAAAATAACAATATCTAATTATCGATACGATAATTAGAAAACAGCAAAAATCTAATTATCAGCAAAGATAATTAGAAAACACAAATCACAAATCGCAAGACTGCAAATATCTAGTTATCCAATAATTAACTAGAAAACACGAACTTCATAATCAACAAACTCTAACTATCATCAGAGATAGATAGAAAACAACAATTCAATCAAATCAGCATAACCTAGAATCAATTGGAGTCTAAAAAATTTCATAATCTACAAAATCAGCAAACATCTAATTATCAAATTGATAGTCAGAAAACACAAATATCAAATTATTAGAATCGATAATCAGAAACAACAATTTATCTAATTATCAAAAACGATAACTAGAAATCATCAAATCAACAAATATCTAATTATCTCAAACGATATTCAGAAATCATCAAATCAACAAATATCTAATTATCTCAAACGATAATTAGAAATCATCAAATCAACAAATATCTAATTATCAAAAACGATAATCAGAAATCAGAAATCAACAAATATCTAATTATCAAAAACGATAATCAGAAATCTCAAATCAACAAATATCTAATTATCTCAAACGATAATCAGAAATCTCAAATCAACAAATATCTAATTATCAAAAACGATAATTAGAAATCTCAAATCAACAAATATCTAATTATCAAAAACGATAATCAGAAAACTCAAATCAACAAATATCTAATTATCAAAAACGATAATCAGAAAACATCAAATCAACAAATATCTAATTATCAAAACGATAATTAAATCTCATAATAGCAAATATCTAATTACCTGTAGATAATTAGAAACCACAAATATCTAGAAATCAATTAAGATACTCTAGAAAATCAACATAAAAGGTGGATCGATCCCATCAGATGGCGAGTTTTTAGCTACGCCGCACGTGCATCAACAAATGGCCGAAGCCTACCAAGTACTCAACATGATTTTGGCGCCCAACAAATGACCCGAAGGTCCGCAGAGTGACCCAAAGGTCTAGTACTAGTATTTGACCCGAAGGTCCTCAGAGTGGCCCGAAAGCCCAACAAATGACCCGAAGGTCCAACATAGTGGCTCGAAAGCACACAAAATCATCAAAATCATCAAACAGCAGATGTTTCAATTAACGAGTTCGGAATTAACCGAAATAGCAAACACACATGTCCCATACCACGTGTTTTACTAAATCGTTTGATTCTCTTCATCGTTTCCTTGAAAGTGCAAAAATTGTGTATTTTTAATAAATACATTTTATATTCTCAAACGGACAAGTCCGGAATTAAGCGAATCAGTAAAAGAAAGGGTTCATAGTCCTCAATTTTGCTGAATCGTTTAAATCGCTTCCTCATTCTTTTGAAAGCGCAAACTGTAAAAGTTTTGTATTTTATATAATTAACATTTTACGTTCTCAAACGGACAAGTCCGGAATTAAGCGAAGCAGTAAAAGTGAGGGTTCATAGTCCTCGATTTTGCGGAATCGTTTAAATCGCTTCCTCATTCTTTTGAAAGCGTAAACTGTAAAAAAATTTAAAACAATTTTCAGAACACGTGATTAAAACAGCATCCTCAGTAACAATTTCGAAAAGGAAATTGCACTTCCCAAAACATCATAAAATGAATCTCAAAATCAGCATTGCGGAATTACCGCTTGAAAATCCACTTTTTAAAATTTGACGGTTACTGAAGCCAAGGCGACAGAAATTTTTATACGTCAAAATCTCATCAAAATAATTCACATCAAGATGTAATACTAGTGAATTTTCATTCATTACAAATGTCAACAAAACACCGTGCTTCGAAAATTTAACATCGGTGTAAAAATCCCGTTATAGAATAACGGCAATAGAATACGTTTAAACCAAACATCGGCTCAACGTAAAATCAATGCAGTAACGTGCAACTCAAATTTACACGTATACTACAAAATGAACAAAGAAATCATTCGAATGTATCTTCAATGAAGATAATTCAAAACAGCAAAAATCTCAACAAAAATCACATAACTGCAATCGCTTTGAATCCTCAAATCGGATTCGAAATTTTCAAAGAAACAAAATAAACCCAGCTATGTAAACAACAAATGAAATTTATTTCAATTTCATATTTTGATTTTTAAATCAAAAAGGTTATCAGCTGTATTCAGCGAAGACAGTCTCACTGTTTCCGCTGCGCACTCTGATAAACAGAACACAAATTATTCAATCATCAAAAAACAGTTTCACTTTTATTTTTAAATAAAGATATTTAAAAATTTCAATATAATTTCAAAACTTTAGTTTTGACTCAAAGCACAACTAAAACATCGACAAATAGTTGTAACACATGTTCCATCTAAGTTATGTTTTATATTATGTCCATAAACCCCAAGCTCTGATACCAACTGTAACGCCCCACCTCTATGCTCACAATAACAAAGAGTATTAAAAGAAATAGTGTCTGTTATTACGAAGAATAAGGCTGGATAGGAGCGGCCATCCGTAGTTGGCCTTACACTAGTATTGGTTACCTCGATAGGGGTGGTATATATTTTTCATTTTTCATCTCTTATTTATTTACTCCCATCGACATACCCAATTCCAGTATAAAACGAACTACGATGGTTCATACTAGTTTAGGACGATATATAATAATAACACAGGTAATAAGAATGCGGAACACAGATAATAAAAGTCTCATATATATATATATAACTGATGTTAATTACAATACATTTGACATAATACATATGATACAACTACAACTGTCGACACTGGAAGTTACATATACAAGTACATTATCGTGAATAATATACATGAATACATATCATCCTAGATCAGATACACTGACTACTAAAAATGACAATGACTACTCCAAAAGATATGAAGGGACTTCATAGCTCAAGCAGCAACCTAAAGCAAGATATCTATAACCTGTAATAACTCGGTCTGACCCGAGTATTAAATTCAAAAGAAAATAATACACGGGTCAGTCTAATTCAAACTCAGTTATTAATGCACGGAAGCAATAATAAGTAAAAACAAATAGACGACAGTCACAAATAATATCGTCTATCCAATCCTTTAATAGGGAATTGGATAACGATAAATATAACACTTAATAGTGTTAAACAACAAATCAGCAAATTCAAATTATCAACGAAGATAAATGAAAGGAATATCAATGAAGATAATTTAGAAAACAACAGAATTGCCTAAACGACAATTAACAACGAAATCTAATTATTAAATAAATAATTAGAAACTCATAATCTAATTATCAAATCGATAATTAGACAACAACAAAATCATCAAATTAAATCAATCAAAATACAATTCAAACCATATTGATTTGAATAAACGAAACAGTTCAAACAATTGAAATATCAGTTAAAACGTCACTTCTGTTTGGCTGCAGTACACGCCCGCGTGCACTGCCTCGCCACTACAGTATGTGATGAATTACACAAAAGCTCAGTGAAAGTTCACAAACGAGCACAAGGTCAAACCCGAGCGTTTAAGCCGGATTCAACTCAATGTACAAATCAATGTACAAATCAATGTACAAGTCACAATACAACAATGTCCAGACCAAATACTATCAATATGGTCGAACAGAGACTCCAAGCATCCAAGAAGATATGCACAGATCTGAAACAAAGAATGGCCAGGCCAAACAACGCAATGCAAATGAAATCATCAAAGACCAAGTCACAACCGAGATGATCCATCACAGTGCAAATGAAAATGAATGCATCAGTGCACATGAGAATTGACTCAGTGCATAGGGAAATAAAATGCATCAGTGCACATGAGAATTGACTCAGTGCCTATGGAAAACAAAATGCATCAGTTCTAACAAAGACAGGTATATCAAGCAGATAGCCAAATGACATGCACAGGGTATACATGTGAAACAGACCAAATGCCATCAAGGGATGCAAGTACTCGAGCTCAAGGCAGTACAATCCAAAAATACAACAAAAATGGAACTACAGCCACCACAAGGATACAAGGGTAAGACTGCAACAAAACTGTAGCCACCACAAGATCACAAGGGCAACCAAGTGCACCAAAATATGGCAACACAGCAACAAAGATCAAGGCACCATACACACACAGGTTTTAAATTTATGAAGAGTGTAGTCGAGGCAACATGAAGTGAAACCAGACCACACAATCAAACAGTGTCGAAAAACCCAAACATGACAGTAAGAAGTGCCACGAAACCACCCAGTACAACAGTCGAGTATCATGTCACAATATACATGATGAAGCAACCCAGTTAAGTATATGCACTCAATTGAGCAAAACTCAAACTAAGGCAGCTCGAAATCAAAAAGCACATAGGATAATCAAAGTCTACAAGAGTGCATGTATGCACATATATGTCTAAATCAAATGAAACAACACTTAGCATAAGCAAGTGCCAAAGGTAGTTCGAACAAATTAATAACAAAGCCAGCAGGTGAAATCAAACAAGTGTTGCTAGAGACAGTGAACTGTATGGCCTAAATCAAACAAAAATCACTTTCGAACAAAGCATCAAGCTAAACTGCACATGAAAATGAACCCAGAGCTCATAGGCATCCAATTCAAAGTCGAGCATTTTTACGTAGCAGTTTTCAAACAAAGGCAGTGCTTAGGTAAATGCAAAGTCAATTTGAATTCTCATAAAAATATATTTTCAAGAAATCATGGCCGCAAGTAATCCGATGCCCAAAGATGTCGAAGTCAGGTGACTTCAACACAAAATGCAACCCAAGCAGTAATTAACAAATAAACAAATTTAACAAGTCAAAGCCAAGTATGCTACAGCCATAATTTCGATCAAAATCGAAGTCAACATCAAACCAATGCAACAGGGCGAGGTCAAAATGCAACTGTTTTTCATATACTCAAGCAAGCTCAAGTCAACAAAGTAGTTCGGGCTTGAAGCTATCAAGTGAACAAAGTACAAACTCTAATGAGTGAATACACCAGAGATTCGGCAACAAAGCAACAAAGTTCAAGCAGCAAGCATTCATGAAACAAAAGTGCTCACTGACTCAAATATCACAAAATACAGCAACAACCAAAACCAATATCATTGCAACGGTGATGGCCGAAGGCCTGGAATTGCATAAAAATCAAGTGACGAATTCAAACAGTTTTATACGAACGAAAATCACAAAATTTAGACTCTACAAACTTGAGATTTGAACTAGATGTGAGTAAATAAAATTACTCACCTTTGATTCGACGTGCACAACAATTGATCGGCAAGCAAACCAAATCGAAGCATCGGCGTCTTCAATTTTTTTTCAAAGCCATAGTTTTTGTCGAAGAGGAACGAACGAGAACGAAGCCGCCACCATTTTTCGTTCGTTTTCTTTTGTTAGGGTTTTTAGGGTTGCGAATTGAATAATGGGGAATGGAGGAATGGTCGCTTGCCTTTGTTAATAAGCACAGCCCCAAAACAAAAGAACGTGGGCCAAAATTAAATTGAAAGCTCGCATACCACTTTTAACAATATTGTAAAATAATTACAACTGATTTAAAACACTCAACAACAATTAACAACCAATTAATAGTTTAATGACGAAAACTAATTGTTACAAAATCCCAGGGTTGTTACAAAAAGCAAACCCAATCAATATGTGGAGAAGTTGTGACTATTCAAGTAAAAAGTCATATGTCAATTCAAGTCGTGTCTGTTCAGTGAAGAGTCATGTTCGTTGAAACGAAAAGATGTTTATTTAAAGAGTTGCTTTTATTTGTAAGGATGTATAATCTACCAGAAATATATGACCATTGTTGCGTTGTATGTAAGTTGAATTGAAATGATAATAAAAGGAAATGAATTGAAGTGGTAATAAATGGAACACCATTAATATTTCTATCTCTCGCTAAAGAAAATTATGATAAGTGTGCATAAGGATGAAGGCTTTGTTTGGAGCCTATGAAGCATGAAAATGTGTGGGGAACGGTGTCAAAGGAGATAATACAACCGCAAAAACCAAAGACCAAAATGCGCTCTCACTCATTTTTCAAGCTTTGGATGTGTAACATCCCACATTCTGAGGCCCAAAACTAACCACTACGGATGTTGCACTCATCCATTGTTATTAATTCCCGACAATAAAATACGGTTATGTTAAACTTATCAATAATCAGAAGTATATGAGTATGAAAAATTTTCAAACACAATTCAGAAATAACTTTTACATTCTATTTCAAAATATGATTTCATATTCATTGCATAATCTCATTTGTAATTCATCGTTCAGAGAAATATAACTATTACAAAATACTCTAAGAGCGACATATGAAGATGTCCCCTTGGTTGATCAGAGTCTAACACTTGGCAATTATATAACATGTCATTACATCCATATAGACAAAATCAAACGACACAACGGATTAGGTAGGTACTCCTAAATAGCTAGATTGTTTCATGCACATCTTCGGAAGCTTATTCATCTAACTGGAAACCTAAAACTCTTACTTCCGACCTACTCAACTTAGTACCCTAGAGTTTAAGGGGAAAAACAAAATCTTTGAGTCAGACAACAGACTAATGTGAATAATAACTTACCATCTCGAACCAAATAGATATCTAGTGAGGCCACGCCGTTGAGTAGAACGAGTTTTTCCCTCACTAGTATATGAACTAAAATATCTCAACCATATATTGTGCTCCTGCATCCATAATGGTTATAACATAATAATATACCGATATGCAAATATGCAATATACACCGGATTATCCATCCCAAGTTATTAAACTGCCCATCTGAGTTTACATTGACTATCTGTCTTATACTTATATGAACTACCCATCTTATATATATATATTGATTCTTTGGATTATCCATCCCCTACCATGTTGACTACACATCACCCATGGTTTCATTAACAAAATTATGTGGACTTCCATCTCACATGTTATTATTACTTGGATTACTCATCCCTTACCATATGGACTACTCATCACACATGGTTTAGCTATTTAAATTATGTAGACTATCCATCACACATATTCCATTCATTTAAAATGATGTGGACTATCCATCACAGATCTCATAGTTTTCCTAAGTTAACTATGAACCCTTCATTAACTTCGTAGAGACCATCCATCTCTAGCATGATGTGCACTATCTATTTCATATCCCATAGTTTTCTTAAGATAATTATGAACCCATCACTTAACAATTTAATTCATGTTACCTGCATGTTTAACCTATGTCTATTGGTGTTCTAAATTAGGTTATCTCCCCTTAAAGTTATAACATCTCAAAGTAACATACATTGGTCAAATGATCTATGTCAAATTTATTAAAACATACATCGGTATCCCAAATGATTGGTGTCAAGCTTATTTTACCTTGATACCCCTAATAAATAATGTCAACTTCGTATACATTTAACACATAGCAATGTAAACATTGGTATCCCCAATTAGGTTTTAAAGTCGAAGTCATAAAAACATAAGGCTCGTCGCCATTAATTGGTTTAATATAGATCATTGTTGACGTCTATGACAATGTTGACCAAGAGCTTAAGGCTCTCCGCCTTTAATAAAAAAGATATGGGACATACATGTCGCACTTTATAGCATCGAACCTCTACTCAAGGTTAGAAAAACAAAACTTAAATTCTTTTAAGTATAAAATACTATGCCGAAAATAAGATCGTCGACATAGAAGAAATATAGGTTTACCCACTCTTTTCAAAACAAAGCAGCTTAGTGTTTTTGTAAGCAAGAACAATGTCACCGACACTGATGAATGGCGACATCAAGACAAGCGACGTCATTGTAAAAACATACTTAGTTCATTTCAGCTATTATGCCGCTATATATTAAAAGTCGAAGACAAGAAAGCGACGTCCTTGTCATTTGTATAATTGACGTCGAGAGTATTCAAAATAGAAGTATGCGGTGTCGCTTTAAACATAGGTGAAGACATGTGGCGTCATTGACGGCGGCGCAAATGATAAGAAGCGACCTCAATGATCATAACACCGAACCTTTAAGCCTTTAAATGAATCACGATAAGGCTATGCCGCCAATGATAGATTGCCGATGAGGTCGACGTCGACAAAGATGGAATCATTCCATAGATACCGAAGTAGCCATCCTAAGCTTCCCTCTATATCGATGTCGACATTCATAGTTGCGGCGCTTCTATAGGCAGGGCGGCGATGTAATGGCATGATGTTATCGTAATTATCATAAAACCGATTTATTTTTATTAAAAGCAATTACTTTTCACTAAATCCAAACTCTTGTTTAATTTCTATTGGATGATAAAATATTTTTCTCAATACTTTTCAAAAGTACTACCGCATTTAGTTTTTAAAGCTCCAAAACATACACCAAACTAATTAATTAATATCCTTAATTAATTATCCTTTTAAATGCTTTTCTAACATAATAAATTCATAATAATTCGAAAAATTACTTGGGGAAAATTCCCACAAATCACATAAATTCCAAAATACCATATTTTTCATCGTATAAAAATTTCCGAGCCAAAATACATATTTAATTATTTTTAATGATTAAAACCCGAATTTAACCCAATTTCTTCCTTGAGAAATTCATAAAATAATTTGGAAATTATGAAATTAAAACCCCATCTCCAAAATAATGTTTTACTCAACATACCAGAAAATCAAAGCTATTAGAGATTAAAAACTTAGGTTTTACCCTTAAAATCCTATCAAATAATTTCATCAATAATTCCATAAATTATTTTTCTATCCAAACAATGATTAAACAATCATAACTTGGCAAAAATCATCAAAACCATTCGGATATTATCTATAGCCAAAATCAAGAACAAAAATAGAGATGGTTCATGTCTTATTCACCTTAGATTTAATGTTAGAAGTTGAGATTTGATTAGTGTTTTGCTTCCTTAGCTATTGCCCTTGAATCACACTTAGATTTCGTTCCTTATCTTGCTTGCTAATGGCATGTCTCCTCTCTTTTCTTTGATTGTTTTGATGTCAGGAAAAATGAGAATGATATGAGGGGGTGAGGATTTAAGGAGTGAAAGTTGGATCTACCTATTTAGCCCCTTTGATATATTCTCTTATATGTTAAGCTTTTAAAACAATCTTATTACTTAATTCATTAAGGTGGACCTTTGTAATAACTGATTCTCATTCTCCTTAACCATTTACATTATTCTATTTAATCTATCCAATTAAATATCCTGAATAATGTTAAAAAATTAGGGGTGTTACAAGATGATAGTATGATTAAAAAAATTTTCAATGCAACCACCTCCAAGCAAACATGGGATATTCTTCAAACCTCTTTTAAAGGAGTTGATAGAGTAAAAAAAATTGCATCTCCAATCACTGAGAGGCGAATTTGATTGAACCTCTGCACATGAAGGGTACTAGATCTATTTTAGATTATATTTCAATAGTTTTGGCTAGCAGTAACCAAATCAAGAGATGTGGAGAAGATATAAAAGATGATCGATTTTTTGGAAAAACATTAAGATCACTCGATTCATTATTCAATTATGTTGATTCCATGGAAGAATCAAAGGATTTGGATATTATGACCATGGATGAACTTGCTGGATCGTTACAAGCACATGAAGAAAGATTGAATAAACCGATTCGGGAATCGATAGAACAAGCATTGAAAGAAAAGTTATCTTTAAAAGAAAAGGAAATGATTTATAACACATTTCTAAGAGGCCAAGGATGTGAAGGAGGCCATGGTCAAGGACAAAATGGAGGACAAGGTTATCGAAGAGGAGGACGAGGTAAGAAACACACTTTAAATAATAGTGAATTAAGTCATAACCTCAACCAAGGAAAAGGTCGTGGAAAATATAGAAGAGGAAGTTAAGCGAAGAAATGATAAATCAAACATTGAATGTTATGATTATTATCGCTTCGGTCATTTTCGTGGGAGTGTAGAAATAACATAGAGGGAAGATATAATCTTATGGAGATCAACAAAGAAGATGAAGAATCCACTTTACTTCTTGCATGCAAATGTAATCAAGACGAGAAGAGTAATCAATAGTATCTTGACTCTCTAACAACCCGCCTATTCAGAACCCCTACACTACACAATGAAGTCCCGAAACGGCAAGTCATTGAAAGATAGTACATATGATATACACAGAGAGAGCAGAAGATAAAACCTAAGATAACTAATAACTTTCTAAGTCTGACCATGAATGGTCACACAATATATCATATTACACAAATATATTTTATATTTACATAATCTAATACCATCACATAAGTCTGTACAAGTCAACCTAACTCAAATCCACACACTGTCGCATCTTATCTTTCGTTACGAATTATTTATAAAACACTTATGTACAATATTTACAATATATACAGATCTATTTTACCTAATTTTTACTAGGATTTTTTTTCCATTAAATTTCCTAGAGTCATTTAGCCTTTCTACTAAATTATCCAGGATCCTACTTTTGCTACTAATATATTTATATCAGTTCATTAATAAATATATTCACACACATATGAAGATGTATGTGACCCTCTTGCTTGGATCAGAGTGTTTTTTAGCAAGAGTGCATCCTGATTGAATTTGAGTTTCTAATCAACCAGTACATAGCTCATTTTCCATGATTTTTGATATTTGAGTCAGGGTAATGAATCCCCTGATCATATGTAATTTATACTTAGTAATTTTGACCATTTCTATGGTGATTGTCTATTAGTTTGACATAGCAAAGTGATCTCAGATTATATAGCAAGTCATCCTAATTATAGTCTAATTGTTTGATATTTGAGCAAAACCAGAAAGAAAATGATATACACATTTATCATTTTCAACGTGAATGATCTAGTTCCCAACTTCTTTTATATTTAAGGCCTAAACAGTTTAGTGATTCTTTCACAATTATACTGTTGTGTTTCTCTGAATCCAATCCATTCCCTAATCCCCGAGTTACCTCAGTTTTGTACTAATTTAAGGGTTGCTTTACTGGATTTAGGAAATCCAGAATTTATGGTCATAAAGCATGGGTGGTGTCTATGTGGTTTGTGTGTATATCAGATGTGTTGGGCTATCTGAACTAAGAATGCTACTCAAAATACAAGTGAATTGCTTAAATAATTGGTCTTGTCTTTATACATGCATTTGCAAAGAAAGCTTCAGATTTTACAATTGCATTGTCTTTCTTTAGACCCAAAAACTCTGGTCATCTTGATCAACCCAGACCTCACTATTTTTGAAGTGGGTTAACCTTATGACTAGATCATCTAAACATTAGTGCGTGGCTATTGCAATGTGAATTCAGATACAGGATACTTGAGAAATCTCTTAGAACATATACACATTTTTATACAGTGCACAAAATATATAATTTCTTTTATCAAAATACTTCAGCATATAGACACAAAACTCTTTAAAGAATATTCTTAACCAAACTCAGATTTTAACCTCAAAACTTAAAGCTTTTAAGTGACTCAAGATTGAATAATACAAAATATATATATATATATATATATCCATTTCTCAAATATAGGCATATTTCATCTACAGATTTCCACCATAATACTCAAATATATTTTCTTGCATAGATTCAACTAAGCCTTTGGTTTATCCCAAACTTAATACATTACCAGATTCAATTAAAACAACTAAATAAAATCCAAACATTCAAGATCATTGCATAACAACTAAAGCAGAATTATAAAACTTCCCAGATTACATGCAAATAATTCATTCTAAGTTCTTATTTAATACTAATTTAGCATGCTTATCCAATCATTCTCATTAGCCATAGCAGCTTCCTATTTAGAACCAGCATTCCCTGAAAGAGCATTAGTGGCTGCCCCATTTTAAATGAGACACCCCAGATGCCATAAGCAAACAAGGGTCAGATACAAGATCTGGTATGAGCAATATTAAAAATTCCATGATATTAAGTAGATAAATGAGACATAAGCATATTGTATGGGTTGGCATAATTTCTTAAATTAATTAGCCTGACTTGTTTCTAAAATATTGAGCATATATGATCAGTATTAAAACTAATTATGTACTCACTTTCAACTATGCAAACATACATGTCAAACAGAGATACTCAGGAACTATCATGGCTCCAGTCTAACCAACCTAGGAATAACTCAAGTTCCTACTTTATCAATTCAAGGTTGCATTTACCAAATTACTTCCTAGCCTCATCTGCCATAAGGAATCTGATGCAGTGCAGAAAGTTAAAGGCTTAGGTCGCTCACGACCTAAGGAGAGTGTAGGTCGTTCACGACCTAAGGAGTTAGAGGGGGGAACAAGTGATGCCGAAGAAAGTGGTTGCACAGGCCAATTTGGTGAAGTATTAGGTCGCATACGACCTAACAAGTTGATAAGTCGAGACCGACCTAAAAAGAATATCACCGAGTTAAGGTTGGTTGAGCAATGTTGGGAGAATGAAGTTCTAGGTCGGAACCGACCTATGGAAGGATGTTCGCGACCTAATGAAGTCTTAAAGTCGTATCAACGACCTAGTGTGACTCGGCAACGACTCAAGGAAAATTTCTGCGAGTTAACAAGTCCTTTGAGTCGTCTGAACGACCTAACGAGTCATGCTTTAAGTCGCGAAACACTGGATGCTGTTGATTCAACTGCCGAGTTAATTTCTACCGTTGATCTTAGGTCGCTGATATGGGATGCGCATGTTTTAGGTCGCGAAGCACGGGATGCCGTTGATGTGTCTGCCGAGTTAACCTCTGCCCTTGATTCCCTTTAAACGTTGATTTGGAATACCGCTAAGGTTTTAAGTCGCAGAAACTTGTAACCGAAGATCTTGATGCCGCGTCCATCTGAACCGTTGATTCTTGAAGCTGTGAAGAAACTGTTGTTAGGTCGCTGCCGACCTATGCTAAGTCGCGTACATTCTTAGGTCGAATCATTATAGGTCGTAGGTCGCTCTCGACCTAAGTACTTGTATTTTCTGTTGTATTTTGTCTAAGTTGTGTCGCTGTGTTGTACTGTTATGTCGTAGGTCGTCTGGGTTCATAGGTCGACTATTGTTAAGTCGGAACCGACCTAAATACTTGTAATATTTCTTTTAAGTTTTTTTTTTCTGAACTGTTGTAAATAGTAGGCGACTTATGTTAGGTCGGAGATGTGATAAGTCGGTTGCCGACTTATGACTTGTACTTTTTCTGTGTTGGTATGTTGTAGCCTATAAATAGGCAAGTGAAATCATTTGTAAAGGTTGTTGAATATTGAATAAAATTCTCTTTTGTTAGCTTATTGCTTTCAATTTCAATTGGTAGTCGAGTGTATCTCCTATCTCCACTAACGTCATTCGAGTGCGCTCGGATCATCGTTTGTTGAAGCCGATTCACGGTATCTTGTGCGCAAGATCAACGTCGAAGAATCGTAGATCTCTTTCCCGGTATCTTCGGATCAACGAGTCAGAGATAGCTAGAGTTCGGTATCTTCGGATCAACGAATTCGGGCATTCCAGTATTCATCATTCCATCGACTGCTACTTTCTTCGATCGAAGATCGTTTTGAATTATCCGCTGCGTCAGTTTTGGTATCAGAGCTTGTTCTAACCAATCATAGTTAGATCGAGACTTGGAGCCTATTCATTCGAAGATTTGAAGTTATCAATCACGGCCGAGAATTTGAGGAAGTGGGTCGTGCTTACTTTTGAAGTTTGAAGCTTGGATTTGTGATTTGGAGAAGTCGTGTTCATCGTGTTCATCGAGATTTGCTACAAAGTGGAAGATTTCGATCCGTTTCATTTTGGATCAAAATCCGGAAAGTGTTTGAATTTGAAGTGTTGAAGAAGTTGTGAAGTTTTCAAGTATGCCGCCAAGAAGAGCTAATCGCCACCAAAACGTAGAAGCTTTATATCGAAGAGAAGAAGCTGATGAGATGGAGCAAAGAATCAATGAGAATTTTAGTGAGAAGCTTAATGAAGGAATTGGCCGGTTAGAGAAGCTTATGACGGAGATGAACCAAAATCGGAGAAGGGTTTCACCAGAATCTAATCATGGAGGTAGTAGAGTCTCACCACATTCCAATCGAGACCGAAGTGTTGAAAATGACCAAGGGCGTGGGAGGAACGTGAATGATCGAGAACGGAGGAACGTTGATAGAAGGGATGATGGTGGAAGGCGTAATGGTAGTAGAGATGTTGGTGGTCAGAATCGACATCGTTATGCATCTGATTTTGAAGAAGAGTATGATGGTGGTAGTGTTCAAGGAAGGGGTCAAGGAAGAAACTATTCTGAATATGATCACAAATGGGAGTCGGGGATGAAGACAGAAATTCCTGAATTCAAGGGTGGTATGCAAGCGGAGGAGTTTCTAGATTGGGTGGCTAATGTAGAGGAGATTTTTGACTTCAAAGAAGTACCAGAACATCGTAGAGTGAAGTTAGTTGCTACGAGGCTGAGGGGTAGAGCTTTGGCATGGTGGCAGCAAACCAAGCTTACACGTGAACGTATGGGAAAGTCAAAAGTTGAATCTTGGGAGAAGATGAAGAAGTTGATGAAAGCAACGTTCTTACCTTACAATTATCAATCTTTGATGTATCAACGTTTGCAAAACTTGAGGCAGGGCACAAAGACAGTTAATGACTATGCTGATGAATTCTATCAACTTATTGCGAGGAATGATATTATGGAAACAGAGGAGCAGCTGACATCTAGGTTCATTGGAGGATTGAGAATGCAGATTCAGGATATGGTTAATATGTTTGATCCAAGATCTGTAGCAGAAGCACATCAGAAAGCGTTGGCGTGGGAAAAACAAGGGAGACGAGGAGGAGGTGTGTTTACAAATTCCAACAATCCGATGAAGGGAGTTAGTGGGAGTTCGAATGTTTCAAAAGCTATTGCAAAACCAGTTGTGAAGGAGGCTGAGAAGACAAGGGTTAACAATGGGTTCAAATGTTACAATTGTCAGGAATTGGGTCATAAAAGCAGTGAGTGTCCAAAGCCAAAGAAGAGAACCATGATTGTGGAAGTTGATGATGAGGATGTTGATGAGGAGTGTTCTAGTCCAGTTGAGGAGGATAAGCAGGATATTGCGTCAGGAGACGAAGGTTGTAACCTAATGCTGAGGAGATCGTGTTTAACACCGAAGCAGGAAGAAGCTAGTTGGTTGAGGAGTAATATCTTTCAGTCAACATGTACTATTCTGGGGAAGGTGTGTAAGTTTGTAATTGACGCAGGAAGCTGTGATAATATTATTTCAACCGAAGCTGTGACGAAGTTGAAATTAAAGACAGAAAAACATCCGAGTCCATACAAGTTAGCATGGTTGAGAAAAGGAGGAGAAGTGAAAGTGGATAGATGAGTTCGTGTACCATTCTCTATTGGGAAGAAATACAAAGATGAAATATGGTGTGATGTAGTAGAGATGGATGTTTGCCACTTATTATTGGGAAGACCATGGCAGTATGATCGAGCAGTACTACATGACGGTCGGACCAATAGCTACAGTTTTATGTTTAAAGGCACGAAGATTATCTTAGTTCCGAAGAAGAGATCACAAGAAGAAAGTAAGTCAGAAGAAATTGAAGAACTGAAAACTTTATTGACTTTAAAAGAGTTTGTTAAAGAGGTTGAGGAAGAACCAGAAGTATTCTTGTTGATTGGACGAGAAAGCAGTGAAGAGGTTGAAATTCCAGAAGAAGTTAAACCAGTTTTGAAAGAATTTGACGATGTATTTCCAGAGGAGTTACCAACGGAGTTGCCACCGTTGAGGGATATACAACATCAGATAGATCTTGTTCCAGGTGCTGTGTTGCCACACAGACCACATTATCGAATGAGTCCGAAGGAACATGAAGAATTGCGGAGGCAGGTAGAGGAATTGCTTGAGCAGGGGCGTGTGCAGGAGAGTCTGAGTCCTTGTGCTGTACCAGCTTTATTGGTACCCAAGAAGGATGGGACGTGGAGGATGTGCACTGACAGCCGAGCATTGAACAAGATTACTGTGAGATATAGATTTCCGATGCCGAGGTTGGATGACTTGTTAGATCAAATAAGCGGAGCTATTATCTTTTCGAAGATTGATTTGAAGAGCGGATATCATCAAATTCGTATCAGACCAGGCGATGAGTGGAAGACTGCTTTTAAAACCAGGGAGGGTCTATACGAGTGGTTGGTCATGCCATTTGGTTTATCCAATGCACCAAGTACGTTCATGAGGGTGATGAATCAGATTTTTCGACCGTTCATTGGGAAATTCGTGGTGGTGTATTTCGATGATATTCTTATTTACAGTGGGAGTTCAGAGGAACATCTGAATCATCTTAGAGAAGTGCTGATGGTACTAAGACAAGAACAATTTTATGCTGCTACGAAGAAATGCGTGTTCATGACGCACAGTGTTTTATTTCTGGGGTATGTTGTTTCAGAGAAAGGAATACAGGTTGACCAAAGTAAAGTTGAGGCGATCAGAAATTGGCCGCAACCCAAGACGATAACGGAAGTTCGTAGTTTTCATGGGTTGGCTTCATTCTATCGAAGGTTCATTCCACACTTTAGTAGTGTGATGGCACCTGTTACAGATTGTATGAAAGGCAAACAGTTTTCATGGTCAGAAGAAGCAGGAGTTGCTTTTGGGAAGATCAAGGAATTGCTGACGTCTGCACCAATTCTAGTATTACCTGATTTTCAGTTGGTATTTGAACTACATACTGATGCATCCAAGGTTGGGATTGGAGGGGTGTTGAGTCAGAAGGGACGTCCAATTGCATATTTCAGTGAGAAGTTGTCAGGAGCGAAGATACGATACAGTACATATGATGTGGAGTTTTATGCTGTTGTACAATCTATCAAACACTGGAGACACTATCTATTTCAGAAGGAGTTTGTTCTTTACACCGATCATGAAGCATTGAAGCATTTGCAAGGGCAAGACAAGATTTCAGCGAGACATGCATCGTGGATTGCATATCTACAACAGTTTACTTTTGTTGTGAAACACAAGTCAGGGGTGACAAATCGCGTGGCTGATGCTTTGAGTAGGAGGAGTCATTTGTTGGCTACGCTGAAAGTTGAAGTGACGGGGTTTGAAATATTGCCAGAATTATTGGTTGAAGATCCTTACTTCATGAAGTTTGTTGATAAAGTTAAGGAGGGAAAGACGGATGAGTTTTTGATGGTAGATGGTTTTCTTTTTAAAGGAAGTCGATTGTGCATACCGGAGGGTAGTCTGAGAATGAAGATTATCAAGGAGTTACACGAAGAAGGGCATGTTGGAAGAGACCGTACCTTACAGTTAATTTCACAATCCTACTTTTGGCCATCGATGAGGAAAGAAGTGGAGAGGTTTGTGGAGCGTTGTCATATTTGTCAGGTTTCGAAAGGAACTGCGACTAATGCTGGTTTATATATGCCATTACCTGTACCAAGTAAACCATGGGTTGATGTGAGTATGGACTTCGTGTTGGGATTACCAAGGACACAGCGTGGTAACGATTCCATATATGTGGTGGTGGACAGATTTTCGAAAATGGCGCATTTTATTGCTTGTAAGAAGACGGCTGATGCTGTTCATGTTGCTCAGTTGTTTTTCAGGGAGATCTATCGACTTCATGGATTGCCAGAATCTATTGTGTCGGATAGAGATACTCGATTTCTAAGTCATTTTTGGTTGAGTTTGTGGAAAATGGTGGGAACGAAGCTGAAGTTCAGTAGTGCTTATCATCCGCAAACGGATGGACAGACTGAGGTGGTTAACAGATCATTGGGAAACTTGTTGAGGTGTCTTGTTCAAGATAATCTGAAGAGTTGGGATGTGAAGTTATGCCAGGCAGAATTTGCTCATAATCATGCTGTGAATCGAAGTACTGGGTTCAGTCCATTCCAGATTGTCTATTCGAGCTTACCGAAAGGACCGTTAGATTTAACAATGATACCACACTCAAAGGGGACAATTAAGAAAGCTGTTGACTTTGTTGAAGGGCTGACAGAGTGTCATAAAATCGTTCAAGAACGATTGGAGAAAGCAAATAAGAAGTATAAACAATCTGCAGATTTGAAACGACGAAATGTTGAGTTTAATGAAGGTGATCTGGTTTATGCAGTTTTAACGAAAGATCGTTTTCCAGTAGGCGCGTACAACAAGTTGAAAGCCAGGAAAATTGGTCCGGTGGAAGTGGTGAAACGAATCAATGAAAATGCTTATAAACTGAAGCTGCCAGATGATGTGTATACATCTGACGTATTCAATGTTAAACATCTTGTACCATATCATGGGGATGAGTTTGTTGGGGATGAAGAGTGTGCAAATTCGAGGTCGAATTTCTCTCAACCAGGGGAGGATGATGCAGTGCAGAAAGTTAAAGGCTTAGGTCGCTCACGACCTAAGGAGAGTGTAGGTCGTTCACGACCTAAGGAGTTAGAGGGGGGAACAAGTGATGCCGAAGAAAGTGGTTGCACAGGCCAATTTGGTGAAGTATTAGGTCGCATACGACCTAACAAGTTGATAAGTCGAGACCGACCTAAAAAGAATATCACCGAGTTAAGGTTGGTTGAGCAATGTTGGGAGAATGAAGTTCTAGGTCGGAACCGACCTATGGAAGGATGTTCGCGACCTAATGAAGTCTTAAAGTCGTATCAACGACCTAGTGTGACTCGGCAACGACTCAAGGAAAATTTCTGCGAGTTAACAAGTCCTTTGAGTCGTCTGAACGACCTAACGAGTCATGCTTTAAGTCGCGAAACACTGGATGCTGTTGATTCAACTGCCGAGTTAATTTCTACCGTTGATCTTAGGTCGCTGATATGGGATGCGCATGTTTTAGGTCGCGAAGCACGGGATGCCGTTGATGTGTCTGCCGAGTTAACCTCTGCCCTTGATTCCCTTTAAACGTTGATTTGGAATACCGCTAAGGTTTTAAGTCGCAGAAACTTGTAACCGAAGATCTTGATGCCGCGTCCATCTGAACCGTTGATTCTTGAAGCTGTGAAGAAACTGTTGTTAGGTCGCTGCCGACCTATGCTAAGTCGCGTACATTCTTAGGTCGAATCATTATAGGTCGTAGGTCGCTCTCGACCTAAGTACTTGTATTTTCTGTTGTATTTTGTCTAAGTTGTGTCGCTGTGTTGTACTGTTATGTCGTAGGTCGTCTGGGTTCATAGGTCGACTATTGTTAAGTCGGAACCGACCTAAATACTTGTAATATTTCTTTTAAGTTTTTTTTTTCTGAACTGTTGTAAATAGTAGGCGACTTATGTTAGGTCGGAGATGTGATAAGTCGGTTGCCGACTTATGACTTGTACTTTTTCTGTGTTGGTATGTTGTAGCCTATAAATAGGCAAGTGAAATCATTTGTAAAGGTTGTTGAATATTGAATAAAATTCTCTTTTGTTAGCTTATTGCTTTCAATTTCAATTGGTAGTCGAGTGTATCTCCTATCTCCACTAACGTCATTCGAGTGCGCTCGGATCATCGTTTGTTGAAGCCGATTCACGGTATCTTGTGCGCAAGATCAACGTCGAAGAATCGTAGATCTCTTTCCCGGTATCTTCGGATCAACGAGTCAGAGATAGCTAGAGTTCGGTATCTTCGGATCAACGAATTCGGGCATTCCAGTATTCATCATTCCATCGACTGCTACTTTCTTCGATCGAAGATCGTTTTGAATTATCCGCTGCGTCAGAATCACGGGGACACATTGCAATAAAATAATTCACAATATTGCACAAAGATCTCAGGGCTTAAACAAGCCATGTCCCAACTTGCATACTTTAAATACAACAAGCATTCCAGCAGTCTTCTTGGCTCACAATCCTTAGTTTATTTACTAAGTGTTCATGTTTGATCCTATCATGAGATAGCTAGGTGACTGAATCACAGTATACATGAAACATTACATAGAGCTTACAAGCATAATTCAAGAACAAGCTTAAATTCATGTCCAGGGAAATCATATTTTCAAATATTCTGGCTTAAATAAAATACAAGAATATTTACAACTGGGAATAAAGACTAGGCATGTGGGTTATTATTGTTTCATAAGCAACCATGTTTGAACTAAACTCAAGATCTAGCTTAAACAAGATTTCTGGCTCATGGGTTTTCTTTTTTTTTGATCAAGGGTTCAGCACTTTTGGATATTTCCATTGCAACCTTGAATCTTTCATTTGAGCCTCAGCACTTACACAAGTGTAATGAAACTCATATATAGATTTCGATTTCTATATTTTTCATGCCATATCTAAACCAGTTACAAGTATTCTCTATTTACTTTTATGATTCATACTTTAACATTTCTGGGTGTAACCAAACAGAGCAAAATACTCAACCATCAAAGCAATCAAAAGTATTCATAAACACCCATTAAAGCATCCATTAAAACCGTAGTAATAAAATCAGAAATATGTAGAAAAATAACATAAGCTTGGCTGCCTCATAACAGGACTTAATGCCATGGGTTTAGTGAGATTACTCACAGAAAAATGCTTCTCTTGTTTAATCCAGAAAAGAAACCTTTTAAAACTTGCTTTCCTTCTTACAATATTTTTTTCTTCTTTGTTTTCTTAAATGGCTAGGGTAGAAAATGATTTTTCTTGTTTGTACTTGGATTTATAAGAGAGGTTTTCTAGGGTTTTACAAATGTAAAATCTCATTCCTACCCTGGCCAATACTCATGCATTTTGCATTTCAGATTTGTTTATTTTCACCCTTAATACCCCGGCCATATGTGATACTTACCTCCCCTTTTTACTTTTCCAGAATATAATATATTCTTATCAAATCATGATAATTGTGTGACATTGTCACTTGTTTATTTTCTGAAAATCCCCCTTTCTATTTTCTGCCTAAAGCAATTGTTTTGCTTGCAATATGTCTTTTGCTATTTTAGTGTTACACTTTCCCTTGCTTATTTCTTTTTAATATTTTCAGTACTTATAGAAATGTACATATGCATACATATCTTATCTAGGCTTATTTAACTCCTCCTTAATTTCAGAGAGATATGCACCTATATGTGCATGCTGGTTTCAAATCCTTATAACATATAATTTATTTTCCTAGGTTTTAAATAAAATATGTTTACTGATTCAAAACAAAACTTGCTTTTTCTTATTTTCTAGGATAATTTATATAATTCCAGAAATCAAATATCCATATTTGGTTTAATGATTTTCATCACAAAATCATGTTTGTAATGCTTTTTAATTCTTGTTTTAATTTCAGGAAATTTGGAGTTCTTCCTTGTGCCATATCAGTGTGCATGTGCACACATGCACACATACTTGCACACAATTAATTCCATATATTCTTTTACAAACAAATTCATATATTTTCAAAATTCAACCAAAATAAGATTCCATGAATTTCTGGGGCATTACAATCACCCCACCTTTTTAGGAATTGTGTCCTCACAATTTTCTCATTTTTACTTTAAATATTTCCAGACTTTTATAAAATCTATCAAACATTGCACAAGAAATCAATTCAGTCAAAACAACCATACATATTAAACTTTTTAGGAATTTAGATTTTACCTTCCACTGCAAAAAGCTTAGGGTAATCCATCTTTATCTTATCCTCTAATTCCCATGTACAGTCATTAGAGTCTAGGCTCCATTGAACCTTTACCAATTTCAGAGTTTTGCTCCTCAACTTCTTTTCCTCTTTAGCTAAAATCCCCACTGGTTCTTTCTCATAGACCAAATCAGGATTTATTTGAACTTGAGTGGGTTTCTCTAGAATCTCCTCTTTATCATGCACCCATCTCCTAAGTTGAGATACATGAAATACATTGTGCATTGCATTCATCTCTTCTGGTAGCTCCAACTTGTATGCTAATGAACCTATTCTTTCCAAAATCTTGTAAGGTCCAACATACCTTGGGGTAAGTTTTCCCTGCTTGCCAAATCTTAACACCTTCTTCATAGGTGAAACTTTGATGAAAACATAATCACCAACTTCATATTCTACCTACTTCCTCCTTACATCTGCAAACTTCTTTTGCCTATCTTGAGCTGCTACCATTCTTCTCCTCACAAGTTCAATTTTCTCTGTAGTCTCTTTAACATACTCAGGCCCTAAGATAGCCTTTTATCCTGCTTCAACCCAACATATTGGTGACAAACATGGTTTGCCATACAAGGCTTCAAATGGTGCCATGCCTATGGTGCTTTGATAACTATTGTTATATGTAAATTCAGCCAAATGGAGGTGATCTTCCCAATTACCTCCAAAGTCCAATGCACATGCCCTCAACAAATCCTCCGAAACTTTGTTTATTACTTCAGTTTGACCATCTGATTGGGGGTGGTATGCAGTACTCAAGCATAACTCACTCCCCATAGCTTCTTGAAAGCTTTTCCAAAATCTGGATGTAAAGATTATGTCCCTATCACTCACTATAGTTTTAGGAATTCCATGCAACCTTACTACTTCTTTCATGAATATTTGAGCTAGTTTAGGTGCATTTCTTTCTGCCTTCACTGGTATAAAGTGTGCCACTTTAGTCAATCTATCAACTATTACCCAAATGCTTGTATTTCCTCTATTTGATCAAGGCAGACCATCTATGAAATCCATAGAATATCTTCCCACTTCCACTGTGGTATGCTTAGAGGTTGTAATAGGCCTGAGGGTCTTTGGGTTTCTGCCTTGACTTGTTGGCAAGTCATACACATTGCAACATGTTTGGCCACATCTGATTTCATCCCTCTCCACCAATAATCCCTCTTCAAGTTTTGGTACATCTTGGTGCTTCCTGGATGTATAGAATATTTGCTCCTATGATATTCATTAAGTATCTCTTCCTTCAATCCTATATCCTTTGGAACACATATTCTACCTTTCTTCCTTAAGTAACCATTCTTATCAGTGTGGTAGTTTGCTACTTCTTCTCCTTTTTCTATTAGAGTATTCTTTTCTAATAAATCTGGATCTTCCTCTTGCATTTTCCCCACTTTCAAAATCAAATCTGATTGCAAAGCTATCAAACTTAATTTTCCTTTACTCCCTTCTTCAATCATCTCCATGTTTACCTTATTATTTTCCTCAATTTCCAAATCAGTAAGTAGAGATAAATTTCTAAACTCTTCTATCATTAACATGGCTACTTTTGCATGCTGCCTGCTCAAAGCATATGCAACCTTATTAGCTTTTCCTGGAGTATAAAGTATGTCTAAATCATATGCTGCTAGAAACTCAACCCATCTATGCTGCCTCATATTTAAATCTTTTTGTGAAAAGAGATATTTCAATGCCTTATGGTCAGTGTATAAAATAAACTTAGCACCTAGAAGATAATGTCTCCAGAGCTTCAGTGCATACACTACTGCTGCCAACTCAAGATCATGAGTTGCATAATTTGATTCATGTGGCTTCAATTGTCTTGATGCATAGGCTATAACTTGATCTTGCTGCATCAATACAGCTCCTAGCCCAGAACCACTTGCATCAGTATAAACAATCAAATCCTCATTTCCTTCTGGTACTCTCAGCACTGGTGCATTGACTAAGGCCTCCTTGATTCTACTAAAGGCTTGTTCACATTTCTCAGTCCATATAAAGGGTTGGTTCTTTCTAGTTAGGTTGGTAAGAGGTGATGACATCTTAGAAAAATCTTTTATGAATCTTCTATAATACCCTGCCATTCCCATAAATGACCTAACTTCTCCTACTGTGCTTGGCCTTTTCCATGCTTGGATAGCCACAATTTTATTGGGGTTCACTGAAATGCCTTTGGCAGATATAACATGCCCAAGGAAATGCACTTCTTCTTTCCAAAATGCACACTTAGAAAATTTTGCCTTTAAATCTTTTTCTCTTAATCTAGACAAAACAAGGTGTAAGTGATTTTCATGTTCCTCTACTGTTTTAGAATAAATCAAAATATCATCAATAAAAATCAATACAAACTTGTCTAAATAATCCCTGAATATCCTATTCATCAAGTCTACAAAGTATGATGGGGCTTTTGTCAACCCAAATGGCATGACAAGAAACTCATATAAACCATACCTAGTGTTAAAGGTTGTATACTTAACACTTGAGTTCTCAACCTTCATCTGATGGAATCCAGATGCCAAGTCTAATCTAGAAAATATTTTTGCTCCACTAAGTTGATCAAAAAGATCATCAATTCTTGGTAAGGGGTACTTGTTCTTGATAGTGACTTTGTTTAGCTCCCTGTAATCTATACACATCCTTAAAGTACCATCATGTTTTCTTACAAACACTACTGGAGCACCCTAGCATGAATTACTTGGTCTTATAAATCCCTTGCTTTCCAATTCTTCTAACTGTTTCTTCAACTCCTTCAACTCACTTGGCCCCATCCTAGTGGGTTTCTTAATAATTGGACTTGCTCCTGGTATGAGACTAATCTGAAATTCCACTGGTCTGTGGTGTGGAACACCCTCAACTTCTCCAAACACATCTAAGTATTTGTTAATTATGGGGATTTCTTCAATAGAAGGCTCACTGGAATCCTTATTTAAGTCAATCAAATGATATAATTTCCTTTCTTTGGCTATTTCACATAAAATTGTGATTCTTTGGCCTCTAGAATTTTGTAATGATATGGTGGATGAGTCTAAATTAATTATGGCTTTGTATTGCCTTAACCAGTCTACACCCAATATAACACCTATATTTGGGTAATTTAAAACATATAAATTGGAAATAAAAACATTTCCTCCTATGTTTAATTCCACATCCACACAAATCATGTTTAAAACACTAGAACTTCCTAAGGGGCTTTGCACTAACAAAGGGGTTTCAAACAGTATGCAATTTAATTTAAGCAATGCAACTAATTCATGGGAAATCCGAGAATGTGTTGCCCCTGTGTCATACACTACTGATATAGGTAGGGTACAAATAAATAAGGTACCTTCCACTTGACCATGGTTTTCTGCAATAGCTTCTACTGTGGATTTGCTTTTGCTCTCCAAACTTGCTAGCTTCCCTTGCTGTTTATACTCAGGGCAATTTCTCTTGATATGTCCCTTCTTACCACATAGGTAGCACTTGAAAGCTCCTCCCTTCAATTCTGGACACCTTGGTTTGATATGTCCTTCTTTTCCACAATGATGACACACTATTTTCCTCTTTGTATAAGTGGTCTTAGTATCATTGGTTTTCTTGCTTTCTGTCTCCTCCTTCTTTTTGTCATAGGGGTGATATCTTCCCTTATTTTTCTTATTGTTGTTGTTCTTAAAACTCCTGTACTTCTCCCTTTCCTTGTCATGTTGCTCAAACTTTAAGGCCAGATCAATGACTTGATCAAAAGTTTTATCTGCATATGGCAACATAGCCCTACTAAGTCCTGGGTTTAAACCCTTAATATACCTATCATTCTTTGATGCCTCATCAGCCACAAGCATAGCTCCATACTTAGACAAGCCCTCAAACCTATGAGTATACTCAGTCACATTAAAGGTTCCCTGCCTAAGTCTGATAAATTCTTCAAGCAATAGAGGTTTGGCTGATGCTGGAACAAATCTAGCTTCCAACATCTCCTTGAATTGATTCCAAGTGATTTCATTCTCAATCCTCCCAGCTATGACTACCTCCCACCAGCTTAAAGTCACACCTTTCAGTTGTCTTGAGGCCACTTGCCTCTTCCTTTGATCATCCAATTGCATGTCATTGAAAATTCTGTCCAGTGTTCTCAACCATGCTTGAATTTCCATCACATTTTCAGTCCCTTCAAATCTCTTGCCCCCCAAATTGGTATAAGTCTTTAATAGCTTTGAAAGTTCCTCATGTGGGTTCTCAAGTCTCTGCCCTACTCCATCCCTTAAAGCCCTCATAAAGTCTTGCATATCAAGCATTTGTGGTGTACTTGATCCTGCATTGTGATGAGATCCTCTTCCTACCATGATTGGATAACTAGAGTATGGGTAGATAGGGTTAGTTTATCATGAGTATTTTTATTTTGCTATAACTTTCTTTCTGTATTATTATTTTACTCAAACAAACAACCAGTACATACATATGGTTATAGTACTTCAATCAATCAATACAATCATTCTTAGCTATGTATAGTTTTAATATAGCTCTGATACCAAAATGAAATGACCCTATTTATTTTACCTAATTTTTACTAGGTTTTTTTTTCCATTAAATTTCCTAGAGTCATTTAGCCTTTCTACTAAATTATCCAGGATCCTACTTTTGCTACTAATATATTTATATCAGTTCATTAATAAATATATTCACACACATATGAAGATGTATGTGACCCTCTTGCTTGGATCAGAGTGTTGTTTAGCAAGAGTGCATCCTGATTGAATTTGAGTTTCAAATCAACCAGTACATAGCTCATTTTCCATGATTTTTGATATTTGAGTCAGGGTAATGAATCCCATGATCATATGTAATTTATACTTAGTAATTTTGACCATTTCTATGGTGATTGTCTGTTAGTTTGACATAGCAAAGTGATCTCAGATTATATAGCAAGTCATCCTAATTTTAGTCTAATTGTTTGATATTTGATCAAAACCAGAAAGAAAATGATATACACATTTATCATTTTCAACGTGAATGATCTAGTTCCCAACTTCTTTTATATTTAAGGCCTAAACAGTTTAGTGATTCTTTCACAATTATATTGTTGTGTTTCTCTGAATCCAATCCATTCCCTAATCCTTGAGTTACCTCAGTTTTGTACTAATTTAAGGGTTGCTTTACTGGATTTAGGAAATCCAGAATTTATGGTCATAAAGCATGGGTGGTGTCTATGTGGTTTGTGTGTATATCAGATGTGTTGGGCTATCTGAACTAAGAATGCTACTCAAAATACAAGTGAATTGCTTAAATAATTGGTCTTGTCTTTATACATGCATTTGCAAAGAAAGCTTAAGATTTTACAATTGCATTTTCTTTCTTTAGACCCAAAAACTCTGGTCATCTTGATCAACCCAGACCTCACTATTTTTGAAGTGGGTTAACCTTATGACTAGATCATCTAAACATTAGTGCCTGGCTATTGCAATGTGAATTCAGATACAGGATACTTGAGAAATCTCTTAGAACATATACACATTTTTATACAGTGCACAAAATATATAATTTCTTTTATCAAAATACTTCAGCATATAGACACAAAACTCTTTAAAGAATATTCTTAACCAAACTCAGATTTTAACCTCAAAACTTAAAGCTTTTAAGTGACTCAAGATTGACTAATACAATATATATATATATATATATATATATATCCATTTCTCAAATATAGGCATATGTCATCTATAGATTTCCACCATAATACTCAAATATATTTTCTTGCATAGATTCAACTAAGCCTTTGGTTTATCCCAAACTTAATACATTACCAGATTCAATTAAAACAACTAAATAAAATCCAGACATTCAAGATCATTGCATAACAACTAAAGCAGAATTATAAAACTTCCCAGATTACATGCAAATAATTCATTCTAAGTTCTTATTTAATTCTAATTTAGCATGCTTATCCAATCATTCTCATTAGCCATAGCAGCTTCCTATTTAGAACCAGCATTCCCTGAAAGAGCATTAGAGGCTGCCCCATTTTAAATGAGACACCCCAGATGCCATAAGCAAACAAGGGTCAGATACAAGATCTGGTATGAGCAATATAAAAAATTCCATGATATTAAGTAGATAAATGAGACATAAGCATTTTGTATGGGTTGGCATAATTTCTTAAATTAATTAGCCTGACCTATTTCTAAAATATTGAGCATATATGATCAGTATTAAAACTAATTATGTACTCACTTTCAACTATGCAAACATACATGTCAAATAGAGATACTCAGGAACTATCATGGCTCCAGTCTAACCAACCTAGGAATAACTCAAGTTCCTACTTTATCAATTCAAGGTTGCATTTACCAAATTACTTCCTAGCCTCATCTGCCATAAGGAATCACGGGGACACAATGCAATAAAATAATTCACAATATTGCACAAAGATCTCAGGGCTTAAACAAGCCATGTGCCAACTTGCATACTTTAAATACAACAAGCATTCCAGCAGTCTTCTTGGCTCACAATCCTTAGTTTATTTACTAAGTGTTCATGTTTGATCCTATCATGAGATAGCTAGGTGACTGAATCACAGTATACATGAAACATTACATAGAGCTTACAAGCATAATTCAAGAACAAGCTAACATTCATGTCCAGGGAAATCATATTTTCAAATATTCTGGCTTAAAGAAAATACAAGAATATTTACAACTGGGAATAAAGACTAGGCATGTGGGTTATTATTGTTTCATAAGCAACCATGTTTGAACTAAACTCAAGATCTAGCTTAAACAAGATTTCTGGCTCATGGGTTTTTTTTTGATCAAGGGTTCAACACTTTTGGATATTTCCATTGCAACCTTGAATCTTTCATTTGAGCCTCAACACTTACACAAGTGTAATGCAACTCATATATATATATTTCGATTTCTATATTTTTCATGCCATATCTAAACCAGTTACAAGTATTCTCTATTTACTTTTATGATTCATACTTTAACATTTCTGGGTGTAACCAAACAGAGCAAAATACTCAACCATCAAAGCAATCAAAAGTATTCATAAACACCCATTAAAGCATCCATTTAAACCATAGTAATAAAATCAGAAATATGTAGAAAAATAACATAAGCTTGGTTGCCTCATAACAGGACTTAATGCCATGGGTTTAGTGAGATTACTCATAGAAAAATGCTTCTCTTGTTTAATCCAGAAAAGAAACCTTTTAAAACTTGCTTTCCTGCTTACAATATTTTTTTCTTCTTTGTTTTCTTAAATGTCTCGGGTAGAAAATGATTTTTCTGGTTTGTACTTGGATTTATAAGAGAGGTTTTCTAGGATTTTACAAATGTAAAATCTCATTCCTACCCTGGCCAATACTCATGCATTTTGCATTTCAGATTTGTTTATTTTTCACCCTTAATACCCCGACCATATGTGATACTTACCTCCCCTTTTTACATTTCCAGAATATATCATATTCTTATCAAGTCATGATAATTGTGTGACATTGTCACTTGTTTATTTTATGAAAATCCCCCTTTCTATTTTCTGCCTAAAGCAATTGTTTTGCTTGCAATATGTCTTTTGCTATTTTAGTGTTACACTTTCCCTTGCTTATTTCTTTTTAATATTTTCAGTACTTATAGAAATGTACATATGCATACATATCTTATCTAGGCTTATTTAACTCCTCCTTAATTTCAGAGAGATATGCACCTATATGTGCATGCAGGTTTCAAATCCTTATAACATATATATTTTTTCCTGGGTTTTAAATAAAATCTGTTTACTGATTCAAAACAAAACTTGCTTTTTCTTATTTTCTAGGATAATTTATATAATTCCAGAAATCAAATATCCATATTTGGTTTAATGATTTTCATCACAAAATTATGTTTGTAATGCTTTTTAATTCTTGTTTTAATTTCAAGAAATTTGGAGTTCTTCCTTGTGCCATATCAGTGTGCACGTACACACATGCACACATACTTGCACACAATTAATTCCATATATTCTTTTACAAATAAATTCATATATTTTCAAAATTCAACCAAAATAAGATTCCATGAATTTCTGGGGCATTACACGTCTCTAGGTCCTTCACGTCTCCAAATCCCTTTAACCTGAATATTATTGAGGGAAAATATCGAGTGGGTCAAACATATGTACGCATGAGTGATGAAAATCTAATACAGGTATATTGCTGTAACAGTGATGTAAACACGATTTAAGTCTAAGTATAATATCTTATGGACCCGTCTGTGTTGCACCACAAAATGATATTATACTATCTAAGTTACCCTGAACATAATCCGGTCTCACCACTTGCGGTAAAGGATTACACGTTTACGACTATTCGATCTCGCCATGTGCGGTAAAGGATAGTCATGCATTGGGCTCATGCTTGGTCCTGCCATGTGTGCTATAGGTCGATTGTTGTTGACATCAACACTCCTGGATTAGCCTCGTTTCTCTATGAGAAAATGCACGTCAATACCATGTATCAAGGATTCGATGCATGCAATACAAGATTCATGTATTTGTATCGCCAAATTATACATTTATATTTCACTGAAATATAGAATCCAATGTCGTACACATCACCTCTCATTTCGTCATTTCCTCCCTGATATTACATACTAGCCTAGTTGCCCAAATTTCATACTCTAATTTCATGTTTCGCCTTCATCAACTACTCACTATACATGCCTTGAGTATTCAACTACCATTCCAACCCACATGTAGTACATTCATATGTCAACTACACTATCGATCTATATATCCAAAGAGTAGCCAAACAAATCGTAGAAGTGTCTAGATAACCCTAAAAAATCACCACGTGAAGTATCAAAGTGACGCATGTTAATGCAGACAATTAAAATGCCTTAAATCCTAAATCTGGGTGTTCATCGGTCGATCGGTGGTGCATCCACCGACACACCAGTGAAACATCAAGAAACAAAGTTTATCACTACAGTTTACTTTTTGGTTTATAGATTTTGGTTTTGATCTTGATTTTGATTGTTCCTGGAGTTATACTTCATATATATATATATATATATATTAATACAGGTTTAGGTTTTGTTAATAGGAATTTGGTGTTAAGGTTGTTAATTTTGTTTATTGAATATAAAACTATGTTTATTTCATATACATCTATTTTTAACCCTATTATCTGATTTATAAATGTTAATTTCACATATTAAATTATTCTAAACCATTTATATCAATACCAAAGCATTATCGAGATCAAAGAAACCACACTCACCAATTCAATCCAAAAGAACCTAATTTTGCTTGTTGTCCCAAATTTCTAGAAACGTAATCCTTTGAATTAGCCTATGGTTCTTGTCCTAGATGATAGAAAACTTTGTCACGGATTTAATGCACTTCGTCTCATCAAATTTCATTGAGAATTATTGATTTGGTGTTTGGGTGAGGGAAGGAAGGAGAAGATGGAATCATGTGTTTCAGAAATGAGAAATTTGAAAATGAGAAACTAAATTTTACAAACTTTTAAACGGAATTTAGTAGGGAAATCTAAAACGACATCTCAAATTTTAATTCAAACTATGGGCCTGACCTAACTCAGCCAAACCAAGCCCGGCCCACTTAAATAAAATTTTGTTATCTCACTCATATGTTGTCTGATTCAGATAAGTGAATACTCCATCCTGACCAAACAAATGTGAGCTACATAATGGTGCGATTCCCATAAGCTACAACCGTTTGCAAAAATTACTATTTTTTCCTTCTATTAAAATTTACTAAATAACCCTCCTAATAAATTCAAAATTTATTTATTATTAATTATAAGCATTATTTAAGTTATCTACAAAATTTTGGGGTATTACATTCTCCCACTAAAAGAATTTAGTCACGAAATTCTAAAGGAATGGAAAATATAATAGATGCTTACTCTCTCATTTATTCATTTGTATTGTTCATGTCGCTTGTGCACGTGCTCAATCATTCAGAGAAGAACCCATATATATTATAGTTGTTACAAACATATACTTAGGTCCAAATCAAAATAGTAGTATTCAAATATGGCATATAATGAGCATAGTCATGATAACTTGTGAAAATCTAGCATAATGCAATAAATGCGATAAATGCATCCTATATGAATTCAGAGATATGATATAGTAGGCATGATGCATAACGACCATAGTATAAAACTAGCAGTTCTATATGGATGTAATTTTTTAGTGTCATAAGAAATGGCATATAATATAGCATCCAATAATTATAGCATCCAATTTCTAACTGCCAACCTAAGCAACCAAATCTAACTCCTAGTAAATTGTACCGATCAAAAGAACATACCGGCAAAGAGTTCGGAATGCGAAGCCCGTATATTCCCTTTAGGCTCCCATGTATTCTCTACCGAGTTTTTTCCCCATTGTACCTTCACCCTCTTGATTAGTTTATTTCTCAACCTTCAAATTCCATGCTCCACTATCCATGCAGGTCCTTTTGATGAACTCGCTTCAGCTTCTACTTCCACATCCTCTAACTGACTAGGTTCTACTACTATAGCTGAGCCATATACACATTTTCGCAAATGTGACACGTGGAAAACGTTATATATTCCAGCCATTCTATTTGGTAACTTCACTCTATAAGCTAATCCTCCAATACGTTCTAATACCTGAAACGGTCCATCAAATCTTAGCCCCAACTTGCCTAAGCTTCCAAACCTCATCACATGCTTAAGAGGCGATACTTTCACAAACACAAGATCGCCAACCTCGAATTCTAACTCCTTTCGCTATTTGCTAGCATACGATTTATACCTATCCTATGACATCTTCATCCTTTTCCTTATCAACTATACTTTCTCAGACGTATCCTATATTATCTGTAGTCCAAGTATCACCTTATCTGTTGGTTCCCACCAACATGAAGGTGATTTACATGACCTTCCATATAAAGCTTCGAATGGTGCCGTTTCAATACTAGCTTAAGAACTGTTATTATATGTGAATTCCACTAATGACATATGATCTTCCCAAGCACCTCCAAAATTCAGAATGCACGCCCTCAACAAATCTTCGAACACTCTATTCATCCTCTTAGTATGTCCATCCATCCATGGGTGATAAGCTGTGCTCAAACTCAATTCCATACCCAAGCTATATCTTGTAGATTCCTTTGGAACTCACCGGTGAAAAGGGGATCCCGATCACTCACAATATTCACTGGTATACCATGCAATTTCACCACTTCCTTAATATATATTGTAGCTAAAGATGTTGTTGTCCCTGTACACTTTATAGGAATGAAATGTGCACTCTTCATCAATCGATCCACGACAACCCAAATACTCTCATTACCTCTTCTACTCCTTGGCAATCCATCTATAAAATTCATTGAAACATTTTCCCATTTCCAATATAGAACTTCCACTCGGTTTTCTTTTCCCCGCTTTAACTCTCTAACAAGTGAAACATCTAGCCACATACCTTGCCACATCTCTCTTCATCCGTAACTAATAATAAACTCTTTTCATATCTCTGTACATTTTATCATCACCAGGATGAATGGTCATCCTGGAATGATTACACTCCTTTAACACCTTATCAACTAGCTCCTTCAACTTTGGAACAAACAAGCTTTCATCTTGTCATAAGTATCCTTTCCCATCTTTTGCATATCACTCCAAATGACTAGACTTCTCACCTTTCTCGTACTAATTCAAAATCTCATCCAACTCTACATCTTTAATTTGATTCATCCTAACCTTGTCCACTCTCGTTGGTCTAATCTCTAAGGTTGCCAATAATCTAGTTGTAATATCTACCGGTGGTCGAAAATCAAATCCAAAAATATACTCCAACTACCTCATCTCTAACATCATAGCACTCAATGTCGCAAGCTTCCTATTCAATGCATTTTCCACAACATTACCCTTCCCAACAGTATAAACAATACCAAAATCATAAGATACTAAGAATTCCATCCACCTTTGCCTTCTCAAGTTTAACTCCTCCTACAAAAATGGCATTTCAAAAATTTAGCCTTTAACCGATTACTTCTTAATACATCCAGTACTTCTCTCAAATGCAACTCATGCTCCTTCTCATCTCTAGAAAATACCAGGATATCATCAACAAATATGACTACAAATTTACTCAGTTGTTCACGAAAGACCCTGCTCATTAAACCAACAAAATAAGCCGAGGCATTAGTTAGCACAAACGACATCACAACCCACTCAAATAGTCCTTCTGAAGTATGAAAAGCGGTCTTCAAAATACTATCCTCTACAATTCTCAACTGATAAAATCTTGTAGCAAGATCAAGCTGTGAGAAAATTCTTGCCATGACAACTTGATCAAGGTCGTTAATACAAGGCAATGGATAACGGTTTTTCTCCGCCATCTTATTTAATTCTCTATAACTAATGCAAAGCCTTATGGAACCGTCTGCCTTAGTAGCGAAAATGACTACTTCACCTAATGAATCCTTTCTGTAATAACTTTGAAACTTCTTTGTCCAATTCTCTTCTTTCCTTTGGAGCCATATGTCTTAAAGGGATCACCATCGATCTAGCATCATTCTCGAGGTCAATCATAAACTCAATTTCTCTACGGGCGAAAGTCCAAAAACCTCAACGAATATGTCTAGAAATTTTTTAAATACGAAAACAAATGCTAACTTTTCTTGTGATAGGTTTAACTATTATAAATATGACTTTATCATGGAAACGTCTGGCTCGCTCAAAAATATCAAATCATTTTTCCTACTACTACTTAAACGAACAATCCTCTATCATAATATAAAAGTACTCCACACCGAGTCATCCAATCCATTTCCAAGGTCAACCTATATCCCATGAACTAAGCACATACACAACACAATTTAATTCTATACCGTTTATAACTAACATAAGATCGTGGAAAATAGTAGAAAAATGCGTCGATCCTCCAATATGATTCGACACGGTAACAATCTCATGCATAATATCTTTGATTGTTCCTAATCTTTCCACTAATGCATTGGTTATGAATGAATGTGATGCACCAGTATCAAATAAAAATCTAGTGGGTAAATCAAATAATAATAACACACCTTCCATAGCTGATTCCATTTCTCTAGGATGTTGGTTATAAATGGTGTACATTATTATCTTTTTGCAGTCACCCTCGTAGTAAATCAAATTACCAGTTGACGATTTTTCGGTAAACGATAGTGTTTTTGTGATTTTAAAGAATCAATAAACCAATGTACATTATTATTGTTTTGGAGTCACGTCGCTATCCTAGAATTACCTACGAGGGTGTAGTCGTCTCTGTTCTAGAATTACCTACAGTTGTTATGTATGCATCGAGCGATGCATTTGACCATGCGTGGCTAGCTATGTATTTCCTATTGTACATCACTAGGGATGTATTGTTACTTTGGAAGGATAACTCTGATCCTTGTGCAGCAGGACCGTTTTCAAAGTGCTGAGGTCACCTTCGCGGAATCTTACACAATTAGCGTACGCGCCGTAATGGTTTTTGATTAGATACATATTATTGTTATGATGTACACTCATGAGCATCACAACTACTTGATTATTAATATTTTCGCCCTTACACATTATTATAATATCACTAGATTTTCTAATATAAATGGTTGGTTAACGTAAGGTAAAAACCCATTCGTGTTTATGTGCAATGTGGTCTTATAAGATATTTTTATTTTTAAAGATTTTATAACATTAAAAATCCATTTGAGATATGTTTCCCATGCTAGTTTACCAAACCGATCCGGGTTTTATTTTCTAATAATGCTCAAGGCCAGACCAAGCATACTGCAAATCTAGTTTGGATACTTTAGAGCTTTAGGAGAATGAGCCAGATGCCTCTAAGAGGTATTCACATATCTTTTTATATTTGCTGCATTTTCTTGTTATATTTATCTGCAATTATATGGAACCTGTTATAACTGCCTAGACCGATGAAAGTTTAGCTGACTCTGCTTGATGTGTATGCATATTTAAGTCTTCTTTTTGTAAAGTTCTGTTGTATATTATATATTACTCGTCACAATGTGAAATTATGTTTTATCTTTTATTTTCTTTCACCCTAATAATTTGTCTTTCCGGCACTTGTTAGCTCCATACATGAATATTGTGGATGTATTAGTGTTGACTTTTGAAGGTAAAAAAGGTGGGTCGTTATAGTTGGTATCAGCGCTTAGGTTGAGTGAACACCTAGGCTTTTGTTGGGTTACCTGGTATGAGATAAGGTAAGTGAGACCCAGGATGAGTTTCTGTGTATTATATATAAGAGTACGTATTTGTTAGTGCTATAAATTGTTTTATATTGTGTCATTTATCAGTTGAGTAGTTTATGAATTCGGTCGGCATGTGGAATGCCATGGTATTGATATGGGTTTTTAAACACTTGAATTAGGAAAATCGACGTTGTATTGTTTTTGAAAATTGATAAATGAAATAATTTTAACAAAGATTTTATATTTTGTATATACATGAATAATATTCAAAACTAAGTATAGTTATTAATGGTGTGTTTGTTTATTAGGAAATGATAAGATTTAATTATTATCATTTATTGTTTGGTTATTCATGCTCACCCAGTTAAGAGCATTGACTATTGTTT
Organism: Allium fistulosum; assembly: GCA_030737815.1. Taxonomy (NCBI): domain Eukaryota; kingdom Viridiplantae; phylum Streptophyta; class Magnoliopsida; order Asparagales; family Amaryllidaceae; genus Allium; species Allium fistulosum. The sequence goes on from CM060901.1 coordinate 1,495,374,405, forward strand.
GTTGATTGACTTGTTGTCCCGAAAAGTTTATGGGCATTGACTATTGTGGTTGATTAGGAACGGTTTTATCCTTTTCACTGCATGGGTTGGGTAAATAGTAATTATGGGAACATTGAAATGAACACCTTGTGAATTCAGTTTCACAATTTGACTATAAGGCGTTCGGTGATAAGGTTGGATTAAAAATTTAATTTTAATAAAGGTTATTTGTTATAACCTAAACAAGGAAAAAATTTATGAAATGTTTTATATAAGAAGTGAAATTAAATTAGGATGATTTATAATTAGGGTTATAAAGAAAAATAATTTAAACTGAGAATTTGAGAACAGAAATCTCGGTATTTTCGAAAATTGTTTTTCAAGTTTTTGGAGAATATTTTGAAAGAATTTGTTTATAGAAATTTTTTATAATGGATTTTAAAGAGATAGAAAGCACTGAACTTACTTCAGTCGCTGGAAAATAATTCTGGTGATGAATGCAGCATTATCGGCGTTTATTTTCGAGTTTCTAAGTGGGACATTGCTACCATAGGAATTTCTTTAGAGTTGTTTAGTAAAACAAAGTTTGTTTTAGATTCCAAAAGTATGCTTTGATGTAAAGGAGATACGTATATTATTATTATTATTATTTCTAAATGATTTGAAATAAAACCAGGTGTTTAAATTCTGAAATTTCTGATTAAGTGATATTATGGACTCATGTATTTTATCCATTTGGATAGTTTGGTTTGTGTATATCGTTTTGAGGTGTTGTTTGGTAATTTTCATTTACGAAAATAAAATGGGATTTTCGATGATTTTGGATAGTCGGAAACTCCCAAATGGATATTTTAATTTAGGCTAAGTTTTTTGTGAAATTATAAGTAGATAAGTTTTATAATTATAAATATGAGAAATACTAGTTTAAAACAAATTTTAATTTATTGGACATTTGGGTTAAGTAAAAAAAACTAAAATTTATATATACACTCTTAGATTGTGGCGAAGTGTTATACAAATATGGGCTTAAGTATAAAGTGGATAGTAAACATAAGTGTGCTTTATAGAATGTTTATAATAAACTTAAGTATGGAAGAGCTTAAAGATGAAGTTGTGGCCATTTGAAATGTGTATAAACTGAAGTTTTAAAGTGATTGATTTGCATAAGTGGTGTTAAGATGGTCGAGCACTTAAGTAACGGTTTTATGAAATAGTTCATAAATAATTTAGTATTAAAGGAAATATACTAAAAGTGAATGGATAAGAATATAAGCAGTTGATATAGCAATAAACCAATAGAAAATAGACGTAAGTTGTACATAGACCATTTTATTCGCATAAACGGTTTTGATCCAAATTAGAGCACGCAATTTCGAGGTGATTTACACCAACCCGAGTTAGGATTTTTCTCTTCATTCTTGTCGGTGAACACTTGATATGGATTTTTTATTTGATTCCAATTTTTTCTATCATAGTATATGGCTACGTAAGAAGAACGAAGGTTTCCGACCAAGGACCGGATCATAGTCTGCATTAGAGTGCTCATGTGGCGATACTAGTTCAGAAATGAATTTTTTTTAATCGAGCGAGCGATCGAATTTGATATTGCATACAGACGATATCTGTACATCGTATGGGCTTTAATTTGATTATAAGCTGTTGACATTAGAACATGCAAAATTTTATGGATATGAGTTATATGGTTGTATATTATTTATAAGTGAGATGCAGGTTCTTGGAAGCAAATGCTAGTTCGAGGCTTTTGGTTTCAAGATTAGAGTTGTTTTCCTAACAAATAGGTACGTATTTGTATTGTTGCTTTGTTTGATGGTTTTATGTCCCAGATATGGGAGGTCGCTTGGCTTTTGTTTTCTTTTGATTGGTTTGGGCCAGTAGTGGCGATTTGTAGTTTTTCTGATTGAGCTGCGCAAAGGAGACGCTGCAGATATTTTCCTTTACTTTAAAAGGCTTAAAGATTTAATAAACCTTTTCAACTAACTGATTTTGAAAAGTTAATAGGTTTGGAGGCATTTTTCCAACTTTGGGAATTTCGGGGATGAATTCTTTAAAGGGTGAAAAATTGTAATGACCTAGAATTTTGGTCATTTGATTTTGAATATTTAATTAATTTTAAATATTAAGATATTGGTTTTAAAAGTTAATAACTTGGATTCAAATATAGGAATTATTTTAAATAGTTGAATTGTGAATTTAATAGTTGAGTTTTGAATTTAATATTCGAATCATGAACGTAATATTTGAATAGTGTCAAAAACAATGTATCCCACCAATGTGAAACTACTTCTTAAATTCAAGTCTTCTTTACAACTTCTTATTACTTTATAAAACACACCAAACAATTTCAACTCTTTTATATCCCAAAACATTCTCTTAATCTTCCTTTTATGCTCTAAAAAGAGTACTTAAATACTTTTTAATTTTCATGTAGGCAAGATTTAACAAGCATGTAACAAAAACAACAATATCCATATTAATCTAAATATCATTTGTTCCATTTCCAAAAACAAATATATAATAAAAATAAATTTGTTAAAAATCGGGATTTTGAATTAAATACTTATCGAATGGATTTAACGTTCTTATTTAACTTCTTTTAATTAATGAATAATAACAGTGGATTAATTTTGTAAATTTATTTGTTATAATAAATGGTTCGAATAAATAATAAGAAAATTATTTTTATTTTTACGACTCGATTTTTAATGATGTTTTTTAGTTTAATTTATATGATTTTTCTATAATTTTAATTTGGAAAATATTTAATTTATCGTTTGACCGTTTTTCGGAAAATGACAGTGTTTTTGTGATTTTACAAAATCGGTAAACCAATGTATATTATTATTGTTTTGTAGTCACATTGCTGTTCAGAGCACGATCGTATTTTTGTTTTATCGTTTGAGGTTCATACACGAACGGAAATCTACGTGGTGAGATGCTGGAAACTAAATTTTTTATCTAGCCTAACACTTAGCTTAAAAATCACTATCCTTATACAAATCGTGTACTGTGTTCCATTCATCTAAACTTTGGAATAAAGAAAAACATAGATCTACTCCATTTAAAAAATAATAACAATTCAAATAAAAATCATAAAAATTAAAAGGAGCGATCTTTGCATTTAAACTAGTGAGATCTACATATGGGCATAAGAATTGGAGGGTGCGGCTACTGTTTTGGTGTTCGACGGTAAAGGTTGAAGGAAATTTTGAACTAGGGTTTGCGTTTTCTTAAGGTTTGGTCTATGGGTAGCTGAATGGAGGACAAAATTGGGCTTAGTGTATGGTGGCACACCTTCTGGTGGTTTTGGGTAGAGTGCGGTGGCCTAGAATAGTTAGTGGCGTCGAGTACGGCCGTGTGGAGTAAAGGCTAAGCATACATCTTTGGTGTTATCTATTTGGCCTACATAAACACCATATAATAATAGACGAAAGAGTTTATTTTGAATGATATTGGTTTAGTGGATTAAATTCCTATTCTGCAATTATATTATTTTGGGCATTCATTTAAATGCCAATTGATTAATACTAGATAAGTGATGTGTGACGGCCCGGATTTTTGAACCAGTCAAAATCACTAAAAAATCCATCCATTTTAAAACTACTAATGAAAACTACCAACTTAATACATAATATTTGATAAATATTCAACATTACTAAATGTATAGGATACAATTTCAATTGTACAACTTATCTGAGTAATTAATTAATTTATTCTACAAGGTGTGCATATTGAACTCATACGCAATAAATCTATCGCTGCACACTCTGATGAGACAGACAATAATATCCTTACTTGCAAACTCCATAAACAATGTAAATATGAAATAAAGTAGTAAGGGGAAGATACAACAACACAAGATAAACAACAACCAATAACAGATAAACAGAAAAATGGGTATATTATTTAGGGGCTGCATCACTACAACTTGTGACTGCCTACGTACCCCTATCTAATTGGGTATCCAATTAGATACAGGATCAAGCCAACGTAGTTCTCCTACCACAAATAAGACTCATGGAGCCTATGATGCAACAACGAATATGCAATTCCCAAACTACATATCATATATCATGCAAATGTAGGTTCCAAATCTACCCACTTAGCTTAATCTTCACATTTAGATTTCCAAATCTAATTATCTTTACGAAAATTATCACTTTGGACTTTATTCCCGAGTTCTTATTTCAAAACTTTTGAAATATGTATATGTATATCTTTTATATTCAAACTAGTGTTTTACTTCGGGATTTGAAACAAATCACCTTTCTGAAATGATATCAATATACAAACATACAAAACTATATGCTACCTGATCGGGAGGTTTCTAGCCATAACAAGGAAACTGGGTCCTAGCCATCCAAAAATAAATATAGATATGTATATCCCTCTACAACGAGAGCGGACAATACCGAGGCTACTGAACATCTACACCTCCCTTGCCCACTTTTTAGTTATGAGTTACCCGAATCATCGGTAACATAACAAATCACTTTATATCCCGAAGTGGCAAAATCATTTACACTAAGAATTACAAATACTTCAAATCTATAACAATTTTCTATTTCCAAATCCTTTCAAAAATCATTTTAAAACTATCGGGTTCAGTCCTCGAAAATCTTTCCGTTTTATAAAACATTGTTATAAAACCATTCTTTATATAAATCACTTTTATTATATAATCGCTTCAAAAAATTTATTCTCCAATATTTCTATTTTCTTTCAAAAGTAACCATTTCATTTAAAAGATAAAATATATATTTTATTTCCAAAATTTTAATAAATATCTTTTATTATAATTCCTGCTTAACCAATGTTTGCACCAAAAATGGTCACAAACCCCAAGTGTAGTGAAAGCACCAGCGTATGAATACGAATCAACAATATTCACACACAAATCACAGATCTAAGCAAGTAACAATCAGCTATCAAGAAATAATGAACAGTGACACACAATTTATAGTGGTTCGGCTATCTCCGGCCTACGTCCACTTCAAGGTTTTTATGATTTTATTGCTCGATGCTTGAAGATTACAATTTTGTATGTTGTATTACAATTGATTTGCTGAACTAAGTCTGAATCTAAGGCAGCAATGGTGATCTGGAGTAAATCTGGCAGAATCTGGGCGCTCTTTAGCTCTCAAAATTATCCGACCCCTTTTCTGAATGACCTGGGGGTCTATTTATAGGTGTAGGAGGCTGATATTTCGCCTAAACTGAAGGGAGACCAGTTCCAGTACGTCAGGGGGCCCACATGCCCGCTCTCTGAAAATCCGGGCCCACTTTGGGATCGATTCGAAGCTATGTTCGAATCGATCAAGAAATTGTCCAATCGAGCTAAAATTTGGTGTGAACATTCTTCATCATGTGTTCAAGCTTCTGTGAAAATTTCATAGCATTTGGATGTGTAGATCTCAAGTTATGATCGATTCAAGTCGGTGTTTTTCGAATTCTGGAGTCGTTCGAATCGATATGCTCGAATCGATTCGTTCGAATCGATCCTCCTGCACGCGAAGATGGTGACGTGGAGCGCAAACCTTGCATCGATCCGCTTTTGTCGCCAGTTAGATCGAGTCGTCCCGGAGACTTCGCTGCCTTGACTCGATGGATTCGAAGGAAGGCACTTAATCGATTCGAACACGCCAGCCTTGAATCGATTCGAAGCAAGTACCTGATGGGTATGAAGCGAGAGGTCTTCATGGGTTCGAGTGTTGGATTCGAACCATCGAGCCCAGATGGATACGAAGGTGTTCAACCTGAAGGTTGCGAGGCGAAGTGGCTCAATGGATTCGAAGTACTATGCGCTGATGGAGTCGAAGCAAGGGTGCTTCTCGTGGATTCGAAGTGATGTAGGGATGATGGATTCGAAGTAGATGGAGTCGAACATGATGGATTCGACGCAATGCTCTTCCCCTCGATTCGAACCAACCTTCCCTTATGGATTCGAGACTAGCTTATCTCATCCATTTCCTTTTGGCGATATCTTGAGCATACGAACTCGGATTGACTCGAAACTTGGAACGTTGTTTCTTCTGGCCTTGCTTGACATGTCTTATCAATTGCAGCCCGATCCGGACTCGGACAAAATTCATCGATATCCGTGGTGAACCTGCAATGCACAACCGATGTTCATGACTAACAATCATTGATTTTCAGTTAATCTTTGGGTATCTCGACTTTGCCAAAAGTTGGGATAACATTTTGCCCCCCAAAACATGCCTTTTTGGTAAAAGGCGTGTTTTGATCAGTCTTAAGTTGAATGCAATGAGTTCATGTTTTACTCATAGCTTATAGCATTTTTAATCAGGTCCATGGCTGTTCGAAGCCGAATTGTTATCAATTTTTTCCAGTGGAAGTTAAGAATGAAATTCTACGGTTTCTCCGTACTATTGATGGTCACTCCGGACCCTTGTCAAACCCATTCCAGATTTAGCGATTGAATAGAAAGATCCTATTGCGCTCCGGCGTTGCTTTCTATCCCTTGCACTCTGGCCCCATCTAGGGCGTATAGCGATGTCTTGGTCGTTCTCGGCCGATTATAGCCTCTCCGGGCTCATGCTGGATCCCATCCTGTCATTCTCCGGTGAAGGGGAAACAACGCTAAGTGAGTCAATCCTGTCGCTCTCCGGCGAAGCGACTCACCTCCTGCACTCCGGTTCAGTGTATCTGAACATTAAGCGATGTCATGACCTGAATCGTCGGTCGATCTTAGCCTCTCCGGGCTCATGCTGGATCCCATCCTGTCACTCTCCGGTGAAGGGGAAACAACGTTAAGTGAGTCAATCCTGTCGCTCTCCGGCGAAGCGACTCACCTCCTGCACTCCGGTTCAGTGTATCTGAACATTAAGCGATGTCATGGCCTAAATCGTGGGCCGATCATAGCCTCTCCGGGCTCTTATCGAATCCCGATCCAATCACTCTCCGGTGAATGGGAAACGATGCTTAAATGAGTTGATCCTGTCGCTCTCCGGCGAAGCAACTCACTTCTTGCACTCCGGACCCTGCCTTTCCGGGTAGGATCATAAAGCGATCATGTTTATATTGATATTTAATGTTTATCCTTTAACTCTCCGGTCAAAGGTTTATTTTAATAAGTGTTTCTTTATTAAATTCAAATCCTAGATGTTCAATCTCAAACACCAGGGAAAACAAGATAATGCCTCTCCGGGCGTTGCGGTCTATTTCCATCTCAGAGCATGCCTAGGGATCTCTCCGGTTCCCGTACATGAGTAAGTGGGATAGCCATTTCATTTTGGAAATCAAATCTAAGAAAACTAAGTGACCAAAGCTCATATCCTGAACTTGGCCTTTACCATCGTGATCAGTTGATAACGAGTCGTGATCCTGATCCAGGATCAGTCCTGTTAGGTTGAGGTGGTAGTTGTTCGGGCCTGACCGCCGTTGCACATTCTCTGACATATTGTGGCAATCTACCACTCCTGGCATGTTCTTCCACCTCATCCTTTAGGTGGCGGCATTCATCGGTAGTGTGCCCATCCAGCTCATGGAATAGGCAGTATTTTCCGGTCCTGCGTTCCCGCTCCGTAGGATCTCTCCTAGGTGGTTTTCGATAAGGGAGTTGCCCCCGAGTTTCAGTGTAGATTCATTCCAGTCCTGCCACCAAGTCTGTGTATTGCCTGAATCTGGGCTCTCGGAATTTCTTCCGTTTATCAGGACCATCATGTGCGTCATCCTGCTTTCTCTTTCCTTTGTCTGCCCTGGACTGCTCCCTGGCGGTTCCCTCGCCTTGTGCAACATTTATTTCTTGCCTCTCGGCTCGTGATTCCTCTAATCGAATGAATTTTTCAGCTTCATGGAAAAACTCTCCAAGATCTTGCGGTGGATCTTTAGTCAAAGAGTCTTTGAATTCGGTGCCTTCTCCAACTCCTGCCACTGCCGCCATTAAAATCATTGATGGGTCCGGGCGATCTACAGAAGTCACCGTCGCATTAAATCGTAACAAAAAATCTTTTATGGACTCTCCGGTCCTTTGTTTTATCGATGCCAAAGTCATCACGCTCTTAGGTTGCGTCACGTGGACCCTAAACTGCTTCATGAAGCAATCCACAAGCTCGCCCCATGTCCTGATTGATCCTGTTTCTAGCTGTCTAAACCAAAGCGCAGCCAAATCTGATAAGAATAAGGGGAAACATCGTGCCATTACTTCCTCGGATGCTCCCAGCACTTCCATGTGTCTGATATATCTGGTGATATGCATGGTTGGGTCTGACTTTCCGTCATAAGGATTCAATGTTGGTAGTTTGAACTTCGGAGGGTTCCTTGCATTCCTGATATTCGGAGCGAATGGACTCCGACTAACTTCTTCCAATCCTCCTCCTGAAAACCCTCCTCTCATGAGTCGTCTCACTAGGCCGATCATTCTTTCATCTCCACCTAGGGGTTGCCCCCTTGTCATGTCTCTGTCTTGCCCTCCGAGTCTTGTAGGGAATTCTGGTACGTACTCTTCGGGTGGCTCGTTAGTATTAGTGTTGGCCCTAGCCGGTTGAGCTCCTTCCAAAGGTACTTCTGCGTTGGATCCTGCGGGCCTGCCCCCAAGCCCTTGTTGATTGCCTTCTGGTTCTGCATTCTGTCCTCCGTTGGGTTCCATAGCCCTAGCTCCTTGTTCCATATTCACAGCCGCTGTAGCTGGTCCAGGATTCTGCGTCCCTGCAGCTCTCATCTGCTCGAAGAAATTCTGCAGCATCTCTTGTTGGCTTTTCATCATTCTTTCGTGCATCAGATTGGTCATGGTCTCCATTTCGTCTCTAGTGATGTAGATCGAAGCTGGTTCTTCTCCAGCACCAGAGGATGCCTCTTGACTTCCTGCCTGTTGGCTCCTCTCAGTTCTTTGTCTAGTTTGTCGAGTCATTGTAGAGTCAGATCTGAATCTTTAAAATTCCAAATCTAAACTTTGAATCTGGTGTAGCGGGTGCTAGTTCCTCTCAGTGAAAGCACCAAAGTGTTTGCACCAAAAATGGTCACAAACCCCAAGTGTAGTGAAAGCACCAGCGTATGAATACGAATCAACAATATTCACACACAAATCACAGATCTAAGCAAGTAACAATCAACTATCAAGAAATAATGAACAGTGACACACAATTTATAGTGGTTCGGCTATCTCCGGCCTACGTCCACTTCAAGGTTTTTATGATTTTATTGCTCGATGCTTGAAGATTACAATTTTGTATGTTGTATTACAATTGATTTGCTGAACTAAGTCTGAATCTAAGGCAGCAATGGTGATCTGGAGTAAATCTGGCAGAATCTGGGCGCTCTTTAGCTCTCAAAATTATCCGACCCCTTTTCTGAATGACCTGGGGGTCTATTTATAGGTGTAGGAGGCTGATATTTCGCCTAAACTGAAGGGAGACCAGTTCCAGTACGTCAGGGGGCCCACATGCCCGCTCTCTGAAAATCCGGGCCCACTTTGGGATCGATTCGAAGCTATGTTCGAATCGATCAAGAAATTGTCCAATCGAGCTAAAATTTGGTGTGAACATTCTTCATCATGTGTTCAAGCTTCTGTGAAAATTTCATAGCATTTGGATGTGTAGATCTCAAGTTATGATCGATTCAAGTCGGTGTTTTTCGAATTCTGGAGTCGTTCGAATCGATATGCTCGAATCGATTCGTTCGAATCGATCCTCCTGCACGCGAAGATGGTGACGTGGAGCGCAAACCTTGCATCGATCCGCTTTTGTCGCCAGTTAGATCGAGTCGTCCCGGAGACTTCGCTGCCTTGACTCGATGGATTCGAAGGAAGGCACTTAATCGATTCGAACACGCCAGCCTTGAATCGATTCGAAGCAAGTACCTGATGGGTATGAAGCGAGAGGTCTTCATGGGTTCGAGTGTTGGATTCGAACCATCGAGCCCAGATGGATACGAAGGTGTTCAACCTGAAGGTTGCGAGGCGAAGTGGCTCAATGGATTCGAAGTACTATGCGCTGATGGAGTCGAAGCAAGGGTGCTTCTCGTGGATTCGAAGTGATGTAGGGATGATGGATTCGAAGTAGATGGAGTCGAACATGATGGATTCGACGCAATGCTCTTCCCCTCGATTCGAACCAACCTTCCCTTATGGATTCGAGACTAGCTTATCTCATCCATTTCCTTTTGGCGATATCTTGAGCATACGAACTCGGATTGACTCGAAACTTGGAACGTTGTTTCTTCTGGCCTTGCTTGACATGTCTTATCAATTGCAGCCCGATCCGGACTCGGACAAAATTCATCGATATCCGTGGTGAACCTGCAATGCACAACCGATGTTCATGACTAACAATCATTGATTTTCAGTTAATCTTTGGGTATCTCGACTTTGCCAAAAGTTGGGATAACAACCAATATTTTTATCGAACACCTTATAGTCAAACTGTGAAATTCTAATCACAAGGTGTTCATATTTAATTATTCTCAATTTATTGTCTACCCAGCCCGTGCATATAAAAAGGTAAACTGCTTGTAATAACCCGCATATTTATCGATTTTATATTTAAATATTTTTGTTTGAATATTTTATCGTTAATCGGATTTAAGTCCAAAAAGCTACTTTTTGCATACAGTCAAATTAGGACTCGAAACCACCTCCATTGAGTTCAAAATGACGTTTGCGATCTTTTTGAGTGTAAATTTCGATATGTTTGGAGATAGTGAAATTTTCGTCACTTTTTGCTTAGGGCTTTGGTTTGGACTGCACTTACTAACTCAGCCCAACCCCCTCCTTCTCTTCACAACTTCATTCTTCATTTCCTAAACATAGAAGCTTCATCAAAAATGGAGGAGGGAATGGGAAATTAAAACTCCAAGCTCAAATTCATTTGCAATCCATCATTCAACTCCAAATTCAAGAAGAAGACATTGGATTCAAGCTCCTTTCATTGCTTTTAAGCTTCTCCATCAACAATTTCGTGAAAAGGTGAGATTTTTATCTCACATCCTTGCCTATAACTATCATTGGACTGTTGGGAATGATTCCCTATCACTTGTGAACATGCATTTGCATTTGGTTTGGATTGAATTGGTGAAAAACCCAATTTTTCGTGTTTTGGCAAAATTCTGGGCTTAGGTCGTTCGGCTTTGGAGAAGACAGGACTGCAAATCTTCATTCTGGGCTTAGGTCGTTCGCGTGGCATAGATCGCTAGGTCGTTGGGAATTAACTCGTCCGGCCTTGCCTGCTCGTTAGCTCGTTTATCCCCTAGGTCGCTCTGCGATCTAAAACAATATTAGATCGCGACCAATTAGGTCGTCCTTTTTGCCTTCGCTAGGTCGTTTCCTAGCTCGCGAGCATTTAGGTCATTTGGCATCGATAGGTCGCTTGGCCTTGTTTAAGACCTTAGGTCGCTCAGCCTTGTTTATAACTTTTGGTAGTTGGCATTTAGGTCGCTCGATTCTGTTGCCGTTCTAGATCGTAACCTTTAGGTCGTAAGACCTTGTTTCCCTTAGGTCGTTAGGCCTTAGGTCGCGCAACATTAGGTCGCGCCACATAGGTCGTAGACCCTTAGGTCGCTCAGCCATGGAGATCCTTAGGTCGCTCGACCATTCACCTAATTAAGTCGCTCGATTCCATCTTCCGCTTTAGGTCGTTGGTTTCTAGGTCGCTCGACCCTGTTGGCATTTTAGGTCGAGACCATTAGGTCGTTTGACCTATTCTACTTTAGGTCGCAACCCATTAGGTCGTTCGGCCTGTTTACCTTTTTAGGTTGCTTGGTCCTATCTCCCTTAGGTCGTTAGACCTTATTTTCTTTTTAGGTCGCCTGACCTCTTAAATCGTTCGACTACTAGGTCGTATCGCGTTAGGTCGCCCAGCCTTGTTAAGACGCAAGGTCGCTCGTCTTTTTACACTTAGGTCATTCGACCTGTTTTTCGATAGGTCGCTCACCATGTTTAGTCGCACCACCTACTTCTACTTTGATGCATTTTGGGCTGATTTGGACTTTACTCACGTCTTCGAATGTGAAATTTTGTGATTCGATTTGTTTCAACAATCGTTCTGTGACTTGTCACTTTAAAAATGTGAAGGCTTCAATACTAGTAGAGAATATCAAAACTCTTTCATCAAAGCGATTTCAACACTATTTTACTACAAAGCTCTTTTTCTCAAACCATTTTCCAATCTACTAGTATATACAAGCCTTTACTTCACTCGGATGAGAAATCTAATTAAACAGCTTAGTAAAATGAGTGGTATGAAACGCTTGCGTTCACTTCGGCGGTTAATTCTTGGACTTGTTCGATTGAACCCTTTTGTGACAATTTTCTAGTGAAGATTCACTGCTTTTTCGTAAATATTTAAGTTAAGCAAGTGGTTATGGGACATGAAGCTAAAATCATATATTTACTAGCTTGGTGTGATTGACACTTCTTGATGACCATGATGATCATTTTTGTGATTTAGACTAGCGATTGAGCGATGTCTTTTTGTCTGCGAGGGAGACTAAACCTCGTTTGTGTGATGTTTCTACTCACATCCATGGAGCATTCGGCTCATAGGTCTTCGGACCATTCGTGGAGCATTCGGCTCATAGGTCTTCGGACCGTTCGTTGGGCATTCGGCTCATAGGTCTTCGGACCGTTCGTGGAGCATTCAGCTCATTGGTCTTCGGACCATTCGTGGAGCATTCGGCTCATAGGCCCTCCCCCTTTATATGATTTCTGGATTTCGTGTGTTGATTTCTGGAATTTGTGCTTCACCAATTTTCGTGATTTTCATTGATAATTTTTATCAATTTTTGCGCATTGGTGAATTTGTGTGTCATTGACTTGTTATGAATACAAGTATACGGTATGATACCCTATTTTATTTTTGAGAAGATTCTTGTGATATTGATTAATCCCTTGTTGATTTTCAATTACATACTTATAGTAGTATGCCATTATGGTTATTACATGTTCATGCCATGTCTTTTACCTTATACCATATCATCTGATATTTATAGCTAGATTGATCCGTTTATTACTTTCTTATAAATAATACTCGGGTCAGACCGAGATGTTACAGGTGCTTCTGCTTGACTTCTCTTCAGGACTATTCTGACTTTTGGCTAACTACTTAGATTAGTAGTTTTTGGATGTACACATTTGAGATATAGACTCTATGTTGTGTACTTTTTCTTTTGTATAGCACGTGTTGCTATTCTTTTGAATTATCGTGGATCTTTCAGACCACTACTCTGATGTACACCTTTATGTGTTATATATATATATTTATATCTTTTTCCGCCTTTGTGATATGGATGTCTGTGACTGATTTATGTTATGTTTATTTCTATGTTTGTTTCCGAAGATTATATATAGCCACTGTGTGATAGCTTTGAGTTTGTATCGGTATGTCGGAGTTCCTCCTTAAAAGATGTACATGCTATACTATCTGACATATCGGTGCTCGCACAAAGAAGTTACATGGAGGGTCGCTCCTCAACAGCCTTATTCTCCGTGCTAGTTGACAGCATTACACCGTAGTGTTCTTGGCTAGCGTGGGTATAGAGGTGGGGAGTCACAGCTTGGTATCAGAGCCAAACTTCGGAACAATGTAGAATAACTTAACAAGGATCATCGTCCTAAGTCCAACTTAGGAGTCGTGCCTTAGGATTTAATTCGAGTCTTCGTACCGATTTATCCTATTTCCTTCTATGTATCCTTGTTCTATCTATCAAGATTTGCTTGGTATTTACCTGAAGAATAACTTTTCTTCTTTTCTCTTCCTCAAAGAAGAGAATGTCTAGACCAGGTCGTCCTAGAGCTGGACCATCTACTGTTACTCCCCAGGATGGAGTTTTTATGACCGCTCAACAGCTTCTTGATTTAGTAAAGAATGCTCAAGTAGCTGGTCCTAATCAGGAACCTACTCATCCTAAGTCTGGATTTGCACGTTTGTGCAACGATTATACCAACTTGGGTGGGAAACCATTCAAAGGTTCTGAAACTATTATTGAGGTCCAGGCTTGGTTAAGAACATGCGATCGAATCTTTTCTCGCATGAATCTTGTCGATCTTCACCGTGTTCAGGTGGCTTCCAGGATGCTCCAAGAGAGAGCACTGGATTGGTACGAACTTCTTATTTCTGAAATTAATGAAGCAGATCTCACCTGGGAGCAATTCCGGGAACGCTTCGAGTTGAAATTCGTACTAGAAGCAGAGAAGGTGACATTGGCTCGTCGTTTTATAGACCTTGTTCAAGGTGAATCCTCTGTGACAGATTATGTCGCATCCTTCGAGTCACTGTCCAAATATGGGGTAGAATACATCAACACCCCATTGAAGAAGAATCAAAGATTCGTCTATGGCTTAAACAAAAATCTCAAGAAGCCATTACTTCTGAAATTAGAAGTTTCTTTCGATCAACTCATTGATATCGCTCTTCGTCTTGAAGAGGCCGATAAAGAGTGTGATGTTGAAGTTGTGGGTGCCAAACAGAACTTCAACAATGATATGAAGAGGCCTATTATGTTCAAAGGCCCCAACCCCAATAAGAAAGGGAAGCAAGAGACTTTGGTAGCAAAGACCCCTACCTCTAGCAGTAGGCAATGCTACAATTGTGGTTCCATGGGCCACTATGCGAGGGAGTGTCCGAAACCCCTTTATTGTCACTATTGCAAAGATTCGGGTCACCATATATCTTCTTGTCCCAAACTTCAAAGTAGGAGAGAGGGAAAGCTAAATGCGCCTAGTGACACTTCTCGTGGTCGAGGTACTCCTCAATCAATCCTTGATGACATTTATTTTGTGATTATCTTATTCAAGTTCTTTTTAATATGAGTTCATCTCATTATTTTTATCAAAAGAACTTGTAATTCATTTTCTTAAACATTTTTGGGCTTGTTGACTTCTTTGAGGATTGCGAATCCGGTTGGTGGATCCGCAACACTCAATTTGCTTTTTATTTATGTCGAAATTATTTTATGTGATTTTTCTTTCCGAGCCGGTTTTTTTACTTATGCTTCGGAATTGACTTTTGTAAGGATTGGCTTAATTATTACGAAGCCATATCCTTTGTCCCGTGTGGGCTATTCATCTTTGACATTTTTTAATCTACTAAGCAGATTCCCATTTTTCCTTTGTGATTTTGGTCCAATTTGATGGCATCATTGTTTTCGGTGGGGAAATTTGTTCTCCACCTCGATCATAAATCTTTGGAATATTTACTTCTCATAAGGAACTTAATTTGCCTCAACCCCGTTGGCTCAAGTTCCTTGTATCTTATGATGTTTCTACCAAATTCATCGGACGTTTTGATGTACTTTATTTTGTTGAGCTTCGTCTCATTTCTTTTATGGACTCGCGTCCGATGTTCTTTTATGGTGTTTTGAATCATTTGAGTTTCCGTTCATTGGACGTACCGGTATTGTACTACGTCGGTGTTTGGAGTTATTCGAGTTTCCAGTTTCTTAGGCGTATCGCTTTTTGTGCTACGCCGTTGCACCGACTCAATTTTCTGTTATTCATGACGTTTTCTCACGTCTTTTATTTACGAAAATACCTTTGGGATTCCGATTTTTATTCTTGAGCCCGGTGTTATTGCGGAAGTTGAAGTTTCGCCTATTTGACTTGTGAGCAACATTCTATTCGCATCATTGCTTCGGAGGTTGAGCGCCTTCAAAATAAAGATGTTTTTCTTGTGAAAGTTCAATGATTCTCAAAAATCCCAAAGATTGCTCTTGGGAAATATAGAGAATTCCTCGAGCGTACACATCCGGACTTGCTTTCTCATGCTCTTTGAGGTAAACTTCTTATTTCAAATTTCTTTTGTGTTAATATGCTTTTATGGTTGTTACTTTTTATTCCCATCTTATATATTGCGAGGACGCAATTTCTTTAAGGAGGGAAGTCTGTAACAACCCGCATATTTATCGATTTTATATTTAAATATTTTTGTTTGAACATTTTATCGTTAATCGGATTTAAGTCCAAAAAGCTACTTTTTGCATACGGTCAAATTAGGACTCGAAACCACCTCCATTGAGTTCAAAATGACGTTTGCGATATTTTTGAGTGTAAACTTCGATATGTTTGGAGATAGTGAAATTTTCGTCACTTTTTGCTTAGGGCTTTGGTTTGGACTGCACTTACTAACTCAGCCCAACCCCCTCCTTCTCTTCACAACTTCATTCTTCATTTCCTAAACATAGAAGCTTCATCAAAAATGGAGGAGGGAATGGGAAATTAAAACTCCAAGCTCAAATTCATTTGCAATCCATCATTCAACTCCAAATTCAAGAAGAAGACATTGGATTCAAGCTCCTTTCATTGCTTTTAAGCTTCTCCATCAACAATTTCGTGAAAAGGTGAGATTTTTATCTCACATCCTTGCCTATAACTGTCATTGGACTGTTGGGAATGATTCCCTATCACTTGTGAACATGCATCTGCATTTGGTTTGGATTAAATTGGTGAAAAACCCAATTTTTAGTGTTTTGGCAAAATTCTAGGCTTAGGTCGTTCGGCTTTGGAGAAGACAGGCCTGCAAATCTTCGTTCTGGGCTTAGGTCGTTCGCGTGGCTTAGGTCGCTAGGTCGTTGGGAATTAACTCGTCCGGCCTTGCCTGCTCGTTAGCTCGTTTATCCCCTAGGTCGCTCGGCGACCTAAAACAATAGTTCGTGACCAATTAGGTCGTCCTGTTTTCCTTCGCTAGGTCGTTTCCTAGCTCGCGAGCATTTAGGTCGTTCGGCATCGATAGGTCGCTTGGCCTTGTTTAAGACCTTAGGTCGCTCATCCTTGTTTATAACTTTTGGTAGTTGGCTTTAGGTCGCTCGATTCTGTTGCCGTTCTAGATCGTAACCTTTAGGTCGTAAGACCTTCTTTCCCTTAGGTCGTTAGGCCTTAGGTCGCGCCACATTAGGTCACGCCACATAGGTCGTAGACCCTTAGGTCGCTCCGCCATGGAGATCCTTAGGTCGCTTAACCATTCACCTAATTAAGTCGTTCAACCCCATCTTCCGCTTTAGGTCGTTGGTTTCTAGGTCGCTCGACCCTGTTGGCATTTTAGGTCGAGACCATTAGGTCGTTTGACCTATTCTACTTTAGGTCGCAACCCATTAGGTCGTTCGGCCTGTTTACCTTTTTAGGTCGCTTGGTCCTATCTCCCTTAGGTCGTTAGACCTTATTTTCCTTTAGGTCGCTTGACCTCTTAAATCGTTCGACTACTAGGTCATATCGCGTTAGGTCGCCCAGCCTTGTTAAGACGCAAGGTCGCTCGTCTTCTTACACTTAGGTCGTTCGACCTGTTTTTCGATAGGTCGCTTGCATGTTTAGTCGCACCACCTACTTCTACTTTGATGCATTTTGGGATGATTTCTTTGGACTTTACTCACGTCTTCGAATGTGAAATTTTGTGATTCGATTTGTTTCAACAATCGTTCTGTGACTTGTCACTTTAAAAATGTGAAGGCTTCAATACTAGTAGAGAATATCAAAACTCTTTCATCAAAGCGATTTCAACACTATTTTACTACAAAGCTCTTTTTCTCAAACCATTTTCCAATCTATTAGTATATACAAGCCTTTACTTCACTCGGATGAGAAATCTAATTAAACGGCTTAGTAAAACGAGTGGTATGAAATGCTTGCGTTCACTTCGGCGGTTAATTCTTGGACTTGTTCGATTGAACCCTTTTGTGACAATTTCTAGTGAAGATTCACAGCTTGTTCGTAAATATTTAAGTTAAGCAAGTGGTTATGGGACATGAAGCTAAACTCATATATTTACTAGCTTGGTGTGACTGACACTTCTTGATGACCATGATGATCATTTTTGTGATTTAGACTAGCGATTGAGCGATGTCTTTTTGTCTGCGAGGGAGACTAGACCTCGTTTGTGTGATGTTTCTACTCACATCCGTGGATCATTCGGCTCATAGTTCTTCGGAACATTCATGGAGCATTCGGCTCATAGGTCTTCCGACCGTTCGTGGAGCATTCGGCTCATAGGTCTTTGGACCGTTCGTGGAGCATTCGGCTCATTGGTCTTCGGACCATTCGTGGAGCATTCGGCTCATAGGCCCTCCCCCTTTATATGATTTCTGGATTTCGTGTGTTGATTTCTGGAATTTGTGCTTCACCAATTTTCGTGATTTTCATTGATAAGTTTTATCAATTTTTGTGCATTGGTGAATTTGTGTGTCATTGACTTGCTATGAATACAAGTTTAGGGTATAATACCCTATTTTATTTTTGAGAAGATTCTTGTGATATTGATTAATCCCTTGTTGATTTTCAATTACATACTTATAGTAGTATGCCATTATGGTTATTACATGTTCATGCCATGTCTTTTACCTTATACCATATCATCTGATATTTATAGCTAGACTAATCCGTTTATTATTTTCTTATAAATAATACTCGGGTCATACCGAGATGTTACAGGTGCTTCTGCTTGACTTCTCTTCAGGACTATTCTGACTTTTGGCTAACTACTTAGATTAGTAGTTTTTGGATGTACACATTTGAGATATAGACTCTATGTTGTGTACTTATTGTTTTGTATAGCACGTGTTGCTATTCTTATGAATTATCGTGGATCTTTCAGACCACTACTCCGATGTACACCTTTATGTGTTATATATATATTCATATCTTTTTCCGCCTTTGTGATATGGATGTCTGTGACTGATTTATGTTATGTTTATTTCTATGTTTGTTTCCGAAGATTATATATAGCCACTGTGTGATAGCTTTGAGTTTGTATCGGTAAGTCGGAGTTCCTCCTTAAAAGATGTACATGCTATACTATCTGACATATCAGTGCTCGCACAAAGAAGTTACATGGAGGGTCGCTCCTCAACAGCCTTATTCTCCGTGTTAGTTGACAGCATTACACCGTAGTGTTCTTGGCTTGCGTGGGTATAGAGGTGGGGCGTCACACTGCTCATAAACTGATCGAGCCTAATTCAAACAATTAATCAATGAAATAAACACAACAATAAATGATAATCAATGCTTTATTCTATCAAATATTTATAACTCCTTTTATTTTATCTTGAGTTAAAATGGTTTGACATTTATTTTGGGGCATCTGGGCTTTCCATTCGACATGTTCCGTCCCTCGCCCAAGTCTCCTTGGATCTCACAGACGAAATATGCGCACTAGTCGTTTTCGCATACCCTATTAAGTATTTAACTTCTAAATTTTAAAATATTTAATTAACCATCCAAATAGTCAAACAAGGAAATAAAACCATTGTTTTAGCAAACAAAGTAAACAGGCAATCAACAAGGATTTTCAAAAACACTTAACACTAAAAGTTGCTTCAACTTAGCAATGATTTTAATGAACTTAAAGAAGAAATAACTCACTTTGGATTCCACTCCGTCAAACATTAAGGTAAGGAACTCTAGATCTAAACCATACTTCCTACCAATTTTGCTAACTTTGTCATTACAGATTTGACTATAGGTTCGCTACTATTTCCCGAAACTTCTTGAAATCCGGCTATAGCTCTGCTATCTTAGAAGTTGAGATGAAAAGAGGTGGAGAATGGCTTCTAGGTGGGCACGACCTTGGGTGGATGGATGGAACTTACTGGCTTGAAGTTGACTTAAGTGGTATACTTTTTTGTCGATTATTTTTGCCATAACTTTGTTACACTTTTGGAATTTTTTGTAAAGAGGCATGGGAGCCATTAAAGCTCTAAGGAAGAAGAAGAATGGAAAGTGTGTAATTTGTGAAAGAAGTGGTAGGTATTTATAGGAAAAAGTGTTGAATAAAATATTATTTTGTAAAAAGACCAAAATACCCTTTGCTTATACTTTAAGCAAACTAATTTTTTCAACACTTAACATCACATTTCAAATCATTACTATATGTTATTTTCACTTAAGTATTAAGTAAAGAATATAATAATTATGTTTGTTTGATTTAATGTTTACTTTTTGACTTTTATAACACTTTTTGTCTTTTTATGCTTACTTTTTGTTAATTACATTCTAGAATTTTCTAAGTATGTTTAGTAAAAGTAAACTTGATTAGTGAATTGATTAATACTTATACAATTTGAATATATGTTCATATATAAGAAAATAAAGGTGCAACAACGTTGTGACAACTTTAAATCGACAAAACGTTGATTTTCGACAAAATATTTTACTGTCACATTTTGACGTTTTAGTTAAACTATTTATTTATGTAAACCAAATTTAAAAATAAATTTGTATAATGTTATTTAAAAATATAAACACTCATAAATTAATTAAAATAATTTATCTAACCATTGAAACTTACTTTTCTGAAATCAAGATTTTGTCACTTTTGTCGATATAAGCAATTATTCATATTTTTGTGTATATTTCTCTTTGCAAATCCTATCTAATATTATTTGAATCATAAAATGTTATATATTTTATATTTAAAATCACTTTAAATAGTATATTTTAAAATGTTCAAATTCCGGGTCGTTACATTCTCTCCTACTTAAAAGAATTTCGTCCTCGAAATTACAAGGACGGAAAAATATAACGAAAATAAAGAACAATTAACGAAAGTTAAGCACAACAAAAATAGTAATATCACCCATAACACCATTCGGAGGTACGATGCCTTATCCTATCCATTTTATTTATCAAATTAAGGTAGTTTCATTTTTAAAATTCTTAGGTTGATTTACTAACCTAGACAAAAAAATTTTAGGCACCTAACCTAAGCTTTGATACCAAGTGTGACGGCCTGGATTTTCGAACCAGTCAAAAACGCAAAAAAATCCATCCGTTCTTAAACTACTAATGAAAACTACCAACTTAATACATAATATTTGATAAATATTCAACATTACTAAATGTATATGATACAATTTCAATTATACAACTTATCAGAGTAATTGATTAATTTATTCTACAAGGTGTGCATACCGAACTCATACGCAATAAATCTACCGCTGCACACTCTGGTGAGAGAGGCAGTAATATCCTAACGTGCAAACTCCGTAAACAATGTAAATGTGGAATAAAATAGTAAGAGGAAAGATACAGCAACACAAGAGAAACAACAACCAATAATAGATAAACAAAAAATGGTTATACTATTTTAGGGATTGCATCACTACCACTTGTGACTACTTATGTACCCCTATCTAATTGGGTACCCAATTAGATACATGATCAAGCCAACGTAGTTCTCCTACCATAAATAGGACTCATGGAGCCTACGATGCAACAACA
Source organism: Allium fistulosum (assembly GCA_030737815.1). Taxonomy (NCBI): domain Eukaryota; kingdom Viridiplantae; phylum Streptophyta; class Magnoliopsida; order Asparagales; family Amaryllidaceae; genus Allium; species Allium fistulosum. Next base: position 1,495,395,556 of record CM060901.1, read on the forward strand.
AATATGCAATTCCCAAACTACATAGCATATATCATGCAAATGTAGGTTCCAAATCTACCCACTTAGCTTAATCTTCACATTTAGATTTCCAAATCTAATTATCTTTACGAAAATTATCTCTTTGGACTTTATTCTCGAATTATTTTTTCAAAACTTTTGAAATATGTATATGTATATCTTTTATATTCAAACTAGTCTTTTACTTCAGGATCAGAAAACAAATCACCTTTCTGAAATGATATCAATATACAAACATACAAAACTATATGCTACCTGATTGGGAGGTTTCTAGCCATAACAAGGAAACTAGGTCCTAGCCTTCCAAAAATAAATATAGATATGTATATCCCTCTACAACGAGAGCAGACTATACTAAGGCTGTAGAACATCTGCACCTCTCTTGCCGACTTTTTAGTTATGGGTTATCTGAATCTTCAGTAACATAACAAATCACTTTATATCCCGAAGTGGCAAAATCATTTACACTAATAATTACAAATACTTCAAATCTATAATAATTTTCTATTTCCAAATCCTTTAAAAAATCATTTTAAAACCATCGGGTTTAGTCGTCGAAAATCTTTCCATTTTATAAAACATTGTTATAAAACCATTCTTTATATAAATCATTCTTATTATATAGTCGCTTCAAAATATTTATTCTCCAATATTTCTATTTTCTTTCAAAAGAAACCATTTCATTTAAAAGATAAAATATTTTTGTTTTCAAAATTTTAATAAATATCTTTTATTATAATTCCTGCTTAACCAATATTTTTATCGGACACTTATAGTCAAACCGTTAAATTCTAATCATAAGGTGTTCATATTTAATCATTCTCAATTTATTGTCTACCCAGCCCATGCATATAAAAAGGTAAACTGCTCATAAACTGGTCGAGCCTAATTCAAACAATCAATTAGTGAAATAAACACAACAATAAATGATAACCAATGCTTTATTCTATCAAATATTTATAACTCTTTTTATTTTATCTTGGGTTAAAACGATTTGATATTTATTTCGGAGCATCCGGGCTTTCCTGTAACGACCCGTATTTTTCGATAATTAAAATATTAAACTAAATAAGATTTTTGAATTTAATATTGGGAGAAATTAAAATTTGTGATTTATTAATGAGAAAAATAACTAGAATGTAATTTAATAATGTTGATTTAATTTGATTGATAACTATTTTAATGTAATTGCAATCAATTGAAATTATTGTAAAGTTAATTTGGTTATAATTGTAAATATGAAATTAAATTGGTAATTAATGGAATTAATGAAATTGAAATATTATAATTAGTATGGTAAAGGATGATCACTGTAGAGTATGAATGCAATAAAATTTAAACTAATGTTAATTATATTCATATGGTATTTTATGATTTAATAATCACAGTGTAAATCGAAATAAAAGAATTTAATTGAAATTAAAGATATAATTTACTGAAATTTTATTACAGTTGTATTTGAACGTTGTAATTTGTGCAATATTTAAATATTAGATTAACATGGAAAATTTATTTTTAAAAGATTATAAATTTCTATGTAATCAAGAATGATGAAATTGTTAACTTTAAAATTTGAATTTAAAAATGAATAAATCAATTTAATATTAATTTAATTTATTTAATGTGAAAATTAGCTATTTTGGCCACTGTCTCGGATTTCGACGAAACCAATTTCATCGGATTCATAACAGTGAATTATTGTAGGATTTCAAGTTGCGTGGCAAACAGACTTATCGTTTGATCATGCGGGCTCGAAACGTGTAGAAATCAATTTAATGAACTCAATTAAAATAAGTTGATTTCAAAAGCTAACTTCTGTATATAATGGAATTTAGATTTGGAACTAGTTTCATTGAGTTTAAAAATATTAAAAACCTATATCTTGATATATTGGATGACCCACTATCGTTTTGGAAACAAAACGTGCTTTTCGGGGTGTTGTTATCGTTTTGACCAATTCAATCTGTACCATTCATTCTTATCTATCTTTATCCATATAAATAGATTTCTTTTCTGAAACCCTAGCAGCCTTCCATTTTATTTCTGTACGTACTATCATCTTCAATCTATCCGCTTCTTCCTCCTTCCCATTGGCTGCAAATCCAAAACCCTAATTTCAAATTCAAATTAAATTTCGAAATTCAAACTCTTCAAACCATGTCATGTTATATACCGTTTCGAAGCCCTCGACAATACGAATCTATAGAAAGTGTTCGTTTTCTGAAATAGTGCTTGAGTCAATGGCAAATCGCGTTCAAAGTCAAATTGGGGTTTTTTACCCTGAGCATCAATCGATGAATTGGAATATGGGTTTTGTAGAGCTCGTCGTCTGGAGTCTATCGGTGCTGGTTGCATCACCTAGATCGGCGTGTGGTGGTCAAATTTGATGAATTAGTGTTCAAAAACCCTAATATGGTGGTGGCGGCGCGCGTAGATCAAGGGGATCTGAGGCGTAGTGGCGGGCAATTGCAGGTGCGGCTTGGCGTGCTGGTTCGAATGATAGTGGTCGGCGGTTCCCAGGTGGTCGGAGACGTGCGTGATGGTCGGTCAAAGTTCGGCTGTTGGACGTGGGCATGGGTTTGGTTTTGACCTGTAGGGTCGCGTGAGAGAGTGTATGATGTGTTAAAGTTTGTTTTGTCTATATTTTTAATTAATTTCAATTTCAATTTCAATTTTCTATTGTCAATAACTTTTTCATACGAGCTCGGATTCACGCGCGATTTTCTCCATTGCGATCGTATCGGAATTTCAGACGACATGAAACTAGTTTAGATGCATTCTGAAACCATTCAAATTTTAGGCTTTATTTGGATTTTTAATCGACTAAAAATCAAAGGTGAGTATTTTAACCCACTCACGAATACTAAACAATCTTATGTTAGTTAGATTAAATTTATGATGTGATTAGAAATTTATTGATTGCTGTTTCGTATTTTAAATTATCATTTAAATTTAATTTGAATTTATATTGAATTAAATTGCCATTTAAATTAATATTGAATTTGATTTGTTAGTTAAATGCCTGATAATGATAACCAATTAATTATTGTGATTTATTGGTTGATTTGAATGATGATTGTGATGGATGCTTAATTGTTGACATTTTGGATGATTTGATGTTATGTTTATATATATGTTGTTATCACACTGCAAGTTCCCTTAGTTATTGTTAGGAAAATCACTATGGGTTGAAATGATATATACCTGAATGGTCTTATAGACTAGGGAAAAATCGTTATGGGTTGAAATGATAAACTCGAGCAATTTCATGGATTTTGAATTTTACTCAGAATTGCAGGTTGAAATGATATATACCTATTAATTTAAATTTATTGTGGGTTGAAATAATATATATCCATATCACTTGACCATAGGGTAGAAAATTATATACGGACATAGGATTGGTTAAATTAAATGATTTTAAATCCTTAATTTTTGAATCTAGTTAAATGATATTATGAAATAAATTAGATTTATATGAACTAAATTATTTTCAAAATCCAAGCTTTAAAATGTTGAAATTGAATTTGGTTTAAATGAATTCCTTAAAGAATTTAAATTGAAATCTTAAAGATGAATTTTGAAATATAAATGAAATTTATCAAAATTAAGTTACTGTAACATTTGAATATTTAAACTTTGAAACCTATTGAATTTGAAGTGGTTTAAATTTGCAGTTCAAACATGGATTTGAAATCGATATGAATTGAAATGGTTTTTAATGAGAATTTGAATCGAAACCTTTAGCCCTTTGAATCGAAATTGTTGAACTGAGATTGATTTAAATTGAAATTTTGGAACTAAAGTTGGTTTGAATTGATTTGTGAAATTGGAAGAAACAATTCTAATTTGAAACTATTTTCGATATAAACTCTTTTAATATAAAAACTTTTTTAACAAATAAACTATTTTCTCGTATAAACAATTTTAGTATATTAATCAATTTTAATACATGAACTATTTTTAATATATAACCTATTTTAAATTTATAAACTATTTCTATTATATATATAAACTATCTTAATCTATAACCTATTTTTAAATTATAAACTATTTTAATATGTACTATTTTAATTTTATAAACAACTTTCAATATATATTTTAATATATAACCTATTTTAAATTTATAAACTATTTCTAATATATAAACTATTTTAATCTATAGCCTATTTTAAAATATAAACTATTTTATTGTATAACTATTCCAATATATAAACTACTTTCAATATTCAACTGTTTAAAGTTGGAACTGTTATAATTTAGATTTCATTGATTCAAATGCGAATATTTTGATATGATGGTTTAACCTATTTTGTAATTATGATTTTGAAAATGAATATGATATAAAGTGAATAATGATTTCGAAAGTGATATGATTTTGAAGTGAATATGATATTTTGATATCATTATGAATCAGTTTTGGAAATGAAAAAGAAACAACTGGTGTGAAATAAGCGTTTGGTTGTTAAAGAGACTAGGATCAGATATTGTCATACTCTTTGCCAATACCGAAAACCACTTTAACAACTGTGCACGTGGTGGAGAATCTAGAATAAAGTAGGATGGTTTGGCGAACGCTACTGTATGAGGTATGAACGCAGCCCTGACCCCCTCGAGTTAGCTTGATATGACTAAAACAGGAGCTATACCTGGGCCAAGTGAGGTCGCTCCTCCAATCGGACATGCTTCTTCGATACCATATCTGTTACTTTGTGATTGATCGGTAGCCACCTTCGATTTGATTATGGGAGTGTGTTCCGAGGTAGGTGGTAGTAGCTGCTATGCGTTACCACCAGCCCAGTTCTGCAAAACGGTAGTATCCTACCCTAGGCATTGCCTCGCGTGCCTTGTCATATGCCTTATTGCGCCCACTATGAGTTTGGTTTGTATCGTACCTGTGGAGTGCTCCCTGAGTATCCCTCCGGTTTGGTGGAGCTTAAAGTATCTGTATAGACTACGGTATTTATATAAAAATGTGTTAAGGGGGATATGGGTAACGCCTTAATGCTATTTTAATACTTTACTTTACTGTAGACATATTATAATAGTGTATTGTACTATGTATGTAGATAGTTTAACGGATCCTTAGGAGATGGAATCCCGAACATCTCTTAAGTTATTGCACGCACGTTATACACTGGATAGGAGATGTAAAATCCCGTAAACATCTCTGAAGCCGTTACACTCATATTTATTTACTGTTGATTTAACTCACATAAGATCTTTTAGTTCTGACTCGAGTGTTTTGTCTTTTCATTAGGCTCTGGTCAGCCTGAGCATTTCAGTGTTGAAGACCTTATTTATAGAGGACGAAGACGAAAACGAAGATTTAGTATATTATTACTATTTATTATATTTATTCCACTGCATTATGTTGTTCTGCTGCATTATTTATTTATTCCTGCTGTATGTATAACTCTGATCTGTATTGTAAAAGTGTAATCAAATGTTATTTGTAAAACAGCTTCATGAATTGTTTATTTGATTACTATATTTTGTCATCCCGCTGTGAGATTCTGTGTTTTGTTTTTCATTCTTTTCTCTTCTTTTTCTTATTTACCCCCATAACAATCCTCCCTTTTGAATGGTTTGAGTTTGACATGTGTGGTTTATTGTCAATTTAAACCGTCCAAAAATGTATTTCGTTACATTTGGTATTAGAGCTTTAGTTTAGCGATAACCTTAGCTTTGTGGGGCTTGACTCATTAGAGATAGGGTAGTAATATCCTAGAATGAGTCGTTGAGTGTATATATATATATATATATATATATATATATATATATATATATGAGAGAGGGTATTTGTTAGTGTTATAAAATGTTGTTATATTGTGTTAATTTGTTCTGTTTAGTATTTATAAATTCTGGTCGGTACATAGGACGCTATGGCATTGATAGGTATTTCTAAACATTTAATAGGGCAGACCGACACAATACTGTTTTGAAATATAGGTAAATGAAATAATTTTACCTAGTACTATATTTTGTATATAAAAGAATAATTTTTATAAACGGATATAGTTGTATATGATATGTTTGTTTGTTAGGAAGTGAAATTTTGCAAATTTTGGTTGCAAAATACGATTTATAAATAAAATGAATTTAATTGGAGATTTGAGGACTTAAGTCCGGGGTTTTGAAATTAGTTTTCAAAAGATTTTGGAAAGAAATATTTGTATTATTTAGAAGTACTTTGATAGAAATATTTATTTTAAATAAATGTTTAAAAGAATTTTAAAAGGAAATAAGTTCTATACTCCCCTCTTCCGTCGTTGGAAAATAATTTCGGTGATGATCGCGGCATCATCGACATTCAATTTCGAGTTTCAAAGTGGGAAGGCTACTGTAGTAGCTTTACACACATTTGTTTTGATAAACAAATCTTAATTTTAAATTTCTAAATATGATTGGATATATAAAAGGTATGAGTGTGTGTGTTTATATATATATATTATTTCAAAATGAATTGAAATGAACCATGTAATTTAGTTCTTAAGTTTCTATTAAATTAATGATTTTTAGTCTAGAAATAAAGTGAAAATTTTCATAATTGGAAACTTTTTAAAATGAAAAATAAGAAATTAGATGTTAAGTGATTAATGAAATATATAAGAAATTGGAAATTTGTAACTTGTAATCAAAAGTTATGAAAATTTTGAAGTTGTAATTATTGAACAATTTGTTAACTAAAATGAATAAGATAAATTTGTATAATATTCAATTTGCATTCTTAAAAACATGGATATAACTTACCAAAAATGTTTAAAAGTTAAAATGTTAATATGAATATGTGATAGAATATTATACAAGTAAAACTTAAGTAATGAAAGTGTTCAAATGGAATTATTTCTATAAATAATAATTTTGATGTACAAGAAATGTTATAACCATAAGTTAATGTTTTGATATGCTAATAATTAGATTGAATAGTAAAAAGTGAGTATTATCTAAGAAATGTTTATAAACTTAAGAAATGACTGAAATGATTCATAAATAAGTTTATTATTAATTGACACTATAAAAGAAAGTATAAATGTGAATTAAAAGGTAGAAACACTTAAGTATGAAATGTTTTATTCATGAATATTCATATTAAATGGAAATCAAGTTATATAAGTAAATGAATGTGAATTAAAATACAAGGAAACTTATAATATATTTCAAGAATTGATTTATTGATGACTTCAGATATTGAATGTGAAATAATTTATGTAAGTAAATGAATGTAAACTAATAAAAATGACAGTGTATGAATAAATGAGAATTTAAAATAAATCCGAGGTTAATAATGTGAAAAGGAACCAATAATATTAAATTCTATGTTGTTTGGCTGATGGGAAGTTTGGGAAATGATACTTCGATTTGTTTGAGGTTGTATGAATAATCTAAGGCTGTTGAGCGTAAGGTACACTGGGTAGTTTATTTATCACCTTGAACAATGTGAAGTGTCTGAAGCTGAACAAACCATTAGTTTGATGGCTATGGATGTGTGATGGATTTTTTGTTGCATATGATGGTCGTGCTGTTTATTTCTATATGTTTGGTGTTGATTTATTTTTTTACTAATTGAAACAACTAAATATTTCTCTTTTACATAATTCTCACTCTTTTGGATTATATAAGTGAAATACAGGTTTATGGAAGCAATAGCAACTGCTTTGGTTTCATAAATGAAAGTTTGTTTGCTCGACAAATAGATACATTTTCGTATTACGGTTTTTGTAACGATATTTTATTGTTCTTCTCATGGTTTGGGATATTTTAATGAAATATGTTATATATATATTGAAATTATTGATATTATTATTTTTCTCGGACCTATCCGTAAAAAGGAGACTCTGCCGAAATTTTTCGTGAATTTAAGATTTAGAAAATTTTGTGAAAGTTGAGTTATTTTCAAATCCTTATTAAACTAAATTATGTAAATTAATTGTTTATAAATGGATTATTTTGAATAAAATTTTATCAAGTTCTTAATTCCTTCTTTTCCTTTTCGAGGATGAAAAGTTTTAAGTGGGGAAGAGCATAACGACCCGTATTTTTCGATAATTAAAATATTAAATTAAATCAGATTTTTGAATTTAATATTGGGAGAAATTAAAATTTGTGATTTATTAATGAGAAAAACAACTAGAATGTAATTTAATAATGTTGATTTAATTTTATTGATAACTATTTTACTGTAATTGCAATCAATTGAAATTATTGTAAAGTTAATTTGGTTATAATTGTAAATTTGAAATTAAATTGGTAATTAATGGAATTAATGAAATTGAAATATTATAATTAGTATGGTAAAAGATGATAACTCTAGAGTATGAATGTAATAAAATGTAAACTAATGTTAATTATATTCATATGGTATTTTCTGATTTAATAATCAGAGTGTAAATCGAAATAAAAGAATTTAATTGAAATTAAAGATATAATTTACTGAAATTTTATTACAGGTGTATTTGAACGCTGTAATTTGTGCAATATTTAAATATTAGATTAACATGGAAAATTTATTTTTAAAAGAATATAAATTTTTATGTAATCATGAATGATGAAATTGTTCACTTTAAAATTTGCATTTAAAAGTGAATAAATCAATTTAATATCAATTTAATTTATTTAACGTGAAAATTAGCCATTTTGGCCACTATCTCAGATTTCGACGAAACCTGTTTCATCTGATCCGTAATAGTGAATTATTATACGATTTCAAGTTTCGTAGCGATTAGAATTATCGTTTGATCGTGCAAGCTCGAAACGCGTATAAATCAATTTAATGAATTCAATTAAAATAGGCTGATTTTAAAAGCTAACTTCTGTATACAATGGAATTTGGGTTTGAAACTAGTTTCATTGAGTTTAAAAATATTGAAAACCTATATTTTGATATATTGGATGACCCACTTTCGTTTTGGAAACGAAACAGCTTTTTGGTGCGTTGTTATCGTTTCGACCAATTCAATCTGTACCATCCATTCTTATCTATCTTTATCCATATAAATAGATTTCTTTTTTGAAACCCTAGCAGCCTTTCATTTTATTTCTGTATGTACTGTCATCTTCAATCTATCTGCTTCTTCCTCCTTCCCATTGGCTGCAAATCCAAAACCCTAATTTCAAATTCAAATTAAATTTCGAAATTTAAACTCTTCAAACCCTGTCATATTATACACCGTTTCGAAGCCCCATGCGTGTCAATGGAAAATCATGGTCAAAGTCAAATTGGGGGTTTTTAATATGAGCATCAATCGATGAAATTGGAATATTGGTTTTGTAAAGCTCGTCGTCTGGAGTCTATCAATGGTGGTCGCATCACCTAGATCGGCATGTGGTGGTCGAATTTGATGAATTAGGGTTCGAAAACCCTAATATAGTGGTGGCGGCGTGCGTAGATCAGGGGGATCGGAGGCGTAGTGGCAGGCACTAGCAGGTGCGGCTTGGCGTGCTTGTTCGAATGATGGTGGTCAGCGGTTCCTAGGTAGTCGGAGGCGTGCCTGATGGCCGTTCAAAGTTCGACTGTTAGACGTAGGCATGGGTTCAGTTTTGATCTGTTGGATCGCGTGAGAGAGAGGATGGCGTGGTAAATTTTGATTTGTCTATATTTTTAATTTATTTAAATTTGAATTTCGATTTTCTAATGTCAATAACTTTTTCATACGAGCTCGGATTCACGTGCGGTTTTCTCCGTTCCGATCATATCAAACTTTTGGACAAAATGGAACTGGTTTGGATACATTCTGAGACTGTTCAAATTTTGGGCTTTATTTGGATTTTTAATCGACAAAAAATCAAAGATGAGTGTTTTAACCCACTCACGAATACTAAACCATCTTATGTTAGTTAGATTAAATTTATGATATGATTAGAAGTTTATTAATTGCTATTTGGTATTTTAAATTGTCATTTAAATTTAATTGAATTTATATTGAATTAAATTTCCATTTAAATTAATATTGAATTTAAATTGTTAGTTAAGTGCCTGATAATGATAACCAGTTAATTGTGGTGATTTATTGGTTGATTTGAATGATGATTGTGATGGATGCTTAATTGTTGACATTTTGGATGATTTGATGTTATGTTTATATATACGTTTTTATCACACTGCAAGTTCCCTTAGTTATTGTTAGGAAAATCACTATGGGTTGAAATGATACATACCCGAATGGTTTTATAGATTAGGGAAAAATCGTTATGGGTTGAAATGACAAACTCGAGCGATTTTATGGATTTTGAATTTTACTCTGGATTACGGGTTGAAATGATATATACCCGAAAATTTAAATTTATTGCGGGTTGAAATGATATATATCCGTATCACTTGACCATAGGGTAGAAAATTATATACGGACAACAGATTAGTTAAATTAAATGATTTTAAATCCTTAATTTTGAATCCAGTTAAATGATATTATGAATGTAACGACCCGGATTTTCCGTCGTTTGATTTTGAATATTTGAATGGTTTTAGATATTGGATTTGGATTATAGTATGATTTTTGAATATGAAGATTTTGGTTGAAATTATAGAATGAATTTAAATTTCAAATATAACGATTTATCGAAATACGGAAATGGTGAATAATTGGAATTTGAGTTGAATATGAATCGAAACGATTTCTAATGTTGATATAAATTCTATTTGAATTACAATTTAGTTAATAAGTTTTTAAAACTGGAATTCGAGTGCTTTCGTAAACCTTGGACATCGTCGATTTAATCGACGCGTAAAAATAGCGATCCGGGGCACAGTTTCGGAATTCGACGAAACTAGTTCCATTAGATCCGTAACAGTGTATTATTATCGGATTTCAAATTTTGTATCGCTTGGATTACCGTTGGATCATACAGGATAGAAACGTATAGAAATTAATATTAAAAATTTAATGTAATAATTGGATTCAAAAAGCTATCTTCCACATACGATCGAATTAGGACTCGAAACTTGTTCCATTGGGTTCGAAATAGCAGTATAACATTAGGAACGCCAGGCGACACACCTCAATAGGAGTTCGAGATTTCCCTGTATATAATATAAGATACTTTTGAATATAAAAATATAAATGTTAAATCATAGCCACCCTAGTCACGTACGAGCCGACCTATGCCTAACCAGCCGCATTCTTTTCTTTTAAAAATCGTGAATTCCTTCAATCTCCTTCCTCTCGAAAAAAATTCAGTTCATAAAAAAACGAACGAAGGAAGAAAAAAATCGCGATAAAGTCGCGATTTCTCTGATCGAGCTCGAGTGCGGCAACGCTGGGAGGAGATGGTTTCGTTCGAGTCGTTTAGGGTTATAGGGCTCGTGCTGGCAGGGGAGGTAGAGAGGGCGACTCAGTCGTGAGCTCCTAGAGGTATTGGCGAGCACGGCGGTGAAGGATGGTGGAGCGTTCTGGTGGCCATGGCGAGCTCTCGATCAGGCATGCGATGGTGGAGGATAGTCACGATTTGGATAGAGCACGTGCAAACTGAAGTTTGCAGATGGAAGTCGAGGCTGATGAAGTTGGTGGTTCGATGCAGTGCGGGTGGAGATCGCATACACGGCAGTGGGTGGCAGACGAGGGTTGAAGGAGGTTGTGGTTGTCAGGTCGCTCGAGTGGGTTCGATTTTGTTCTCGTGCTTGGAAGTGAGCTCGAGCATGAACAGGGTAGAAAGGTTAATTAGCTGTTAGTGATTTTAATTAATTTAAATAATTTTATTTATTAAAATTGAATGCTTATAAAATTGTATAACGTTTATATGAGGTCTAAAATTAACGTAACAAGTCACGTTGGACTCGTGGTAGCAATACTGCACAATGGAAGAAATTTGGGATTGGAACGATTAACAAATTGAAAATCAAGGTGAGTAATTCTCACTCATTCGGATGACTAGTTTATTTTTATGTGTTATATATTATTTATTGGCTGATTGGATAAATTTATACATTTTTATTATCACTTGAATATTATATTATATATAGTAGTATATATATATTAGTAGTTGGATATATTTCCCGCCGATTAGAGAGGATGAGACACTATGCGCCCCGCATAATAGTAGATGACCCTGTATTACCGTGATATCCCGCCACGAAGCGGGATTGGTATTCTATGTTATATAACATCCGTGGATGCAGGGAAACAGGTTGGAGGGATCCAACGGGATTCCTTAAAATATATTGATTGTTTCATATATATTGATATATGATGTGTGTGGATATCCTATTATCTGTTGTGATATGTATGATTTATTGGATGCTATAGTAGTACTGGCCTTGATTTTGGTATTTTAAATACCATAAATAGATTGAATTTGAAGGAATTAAAAAGGAAATTGGATATAAAAATATTTATATCAAAATTTGAATTATTTTAAAGGAAATTTATTTGATAAAACGATGATTTGATTTTGGATTTGTACCCAACTATTCGTACAATATTTTAATTAGAGATTTAAAAATCATTTATATAAGTGATTTTTAAATGATATTTTTGAAGAGTATGGCAAAGAAGTTAAAAACTGGAATTTTAAACAAATTTGAGAAACAATTGGAATTTATTGAGAAATAGATTTGCAAATGGGATTTTAATAGAAATCGATTTATATATGGAGTTGTTAATATAAGTTCTAGATTTGGAAATGAGTTTATAAAATTTATAAACGATGTTTATAAATAATGAAATGATTATTAGTTGATAATTGGAAATATAAATTCACAGTGTAAATTTATATCGAGATATGGAAATTGGTTTTTGGGAAAAATACTGGGTTCTATTTTTGAAATGTGAGAATGATTATGAAATTGAAACCTAGTCGATGCGATATGAATCGAGAGGGATTTATAAATTGAAATTGGTAATATTGAATTTTAAAAATAGATTTTGTCGAGAAATTAAAATTGCTTAAAAATGGATTTTTATTTATTATTCTATATAGTTTAAGAACTATTATTTAGATTTAAATATTTCGAAAAAGTTAGTTATTCAAATATTTAATATTTATTGAAATGAAATGCAAATTTTTATAATCAGCTTTGTAAATTGATTGGTTTTATTTAAAAATGAGTTGGAAATGAGTTTTCGATGTTTTGTTTAAAGTGTTTTGATATTTTAAATAATTATTTAAACATGTTTAAAAATAAATTATTATTCTTTAAAAAGATCTACTATATATATAGAGTTTTGAAATGATTGAAATTTATTTATAAATTCTCTCGAGATCTGGAAACGGGGTTTATTTAACGGATATGATTTTTTGTAATGGAATTCTGGAAACTTAAGTAAACTTCCGAAATGTTAGAATACGAGAACTTCGATAATGAATTAGAATTCATAAAGGAAGTTAGAAATGGGTTGTTGGAATTATAGACAAGTGTAATCGATCTTGGAAATTTCAAAGGAAATTAATTAATGAATTCCGAAAACTTATAGGATCTGTTATAAATGAGAGAAGGAATTTGCAAGTAAATTGTAAAGGATTTGAGAAGTATGAAATAAATGGAATATTTCCTGAGTATTGGGAATAAAATGATTTGGAAAAATATACTTATTAATATTTTCCTAAGTATTGAACCGGATGGGTTTGAAATATTTTAACTAAGAGAAGAATATTTTTCAAAGTGTTGAATTTTAAATGGAATTGGGAAAAATATTTCTAAGTGTTGATATGGATTGAAATATCCTGTTATGGATTTAAGTATTTGAAATCGTTTTCAAATATTGAATATACTGGAAGAGATTTGAGTATATATCTTTGTAAAGATATTTTGAAATGTATGTTTGAAAGATTTATAAAATCATGCCTAGTGACTGCTTATGTGTGTTATTTGATAGTTAAATAACCGATTATCAAATCTGGCCAAATTCGTTGATCGTTTCGAAGAGACCGGGATCGGATTTAATTATCCGAAAACCACTTCGATCTGATTTGTGCGTTACAAATTGTGATATCGCAAAGATAATAAAGACGGTGAATTTGGAGATTCGGTTTGTTCAGACCTAGAACAACTTGTATGGATGAATGCTATCATTGCATTGCTTGCCTAGAAGGCAGTGTTAGCATTCCGAGTATGAATGCTATTCTAAAGGTAAAACGTAGCCTCAAGCCTCATCAACCGGGAATGACTAAAACAAGGGAGAAGCAGCAAGGCTAAGTGGCTCGCACCCAAGTAGGATATGTTGTCACATTTCTAGATACCCTCAAATATATTATAATTATGGATATGGTTGTGCATGGAAAAGAGAGCGCTCGATTAGGGTGGGGACACCCGGGGTGATAACATATTCGGTACTATCTAGGTCAGGGGTAGGCCGGTCTTGTGTTGGCAGGGGATCTAGGCGAGGTCCTCGGTACATTTTCTAGAGATGTACTGTGATGGGCGGTACCCCTATAGCCCAGTCATTATATGGAATGCAATATCCACTACGAGCCTGTACGGTTTTGATTGTGCCCAACTATGCTGAAACGTGAGATGCAAGCATTTCAGCTATTTTCTAATTTATTTTCTATAGACACTATTATAATATCAGATGATTTTGATATAAAATGTTTTGGTTATCGTAAGGTAAAAACTCGTCGTATTTATGTGTGGCATGGTCTTACGAGATACCTTTGTTTCAAAGGATTTTGATAATAGTAATAATTCAAATTGAGTGTGTTTTTCTCACGCTGGTTTTCCAGACTATCTCGGGTGTTATTTTATTATAATACTCGGGTCAGACCGAGTATTATAGATTCAGGCTAAGATGCTATGGAGCTCAGGAGAAGAGCTGGAGAAGTCTCACGTGTATTCCATGTATTTGATTATATTCCGCTGTATGTGTATGCTGTATATTCAGCACTTGTGAGGACAAGTTATTATAACTCTCCAGATTGATTTGTTGATTGTTGTACTCTGATGATTGTATGTATGTTACAGTTACAGTTCTCTTTGTATAAAGATCTGTTATTATATATATCATATTTTGTTCCGCTGCGATTGTGAGATTCTATGTGTTGTTTCTATTTCTCTTCTATCTTTTTTCTTCTTACCCCTAGCAGTCGGTATTTCCGACACTTGAATATTCCGCATGTTATACAATACATATTGATGTCGATTTTCGAGTGTCAAAAATCCCAATTCGCTACAATGAAATAAAATTAGATTTATATGAACTGAATTATTTTCAAAATCCAAGCTTTAGAATGTTGAAATTGAAATTGGTTTAAATGAATTGCTTAAAGAATTTAAATTGAAATCTTAAAGTTGAATTTTGAAATATATATAAAATTTATCAAAATTGAGTTATTGTAACATTTGAATATTTAAACATTGAAACCTATTGAATTTGAAGTGGTTTAAATTTGTAGTTCAAACATGGATTTAAAATCGATATGAATTGAAATGGTTTTTAATGAGAATTTGAATTGGAACCTTTCGCCCTTTTGAATTGAAATCGTTGAACTGAGATTGATTTAAATTGAATTTTTGGAACTAAAGTTGATTTGAATTGATTTGTGAAATTGGAAGAAACAATTCTAATTTGAAACTATTTTCGATATAAACTCTTTTAATATACAAACTCTTTTAACATATAAATTATTTTCTCATATAAACCATTTTAATATATTAATAATTTTTAATACATTAACTATTATTAATATATAACCTATTTTAAATTTATAAACTATTTCTAATATATATATAAACTATCTTAATCTATAACCTATTTTTAAATTATAAACTATTTTAATATATACTATTTTAAATTATAAACAACTTCTAATATATATTTTAATATATAACCTATTTTAAATTTATAAACTATTTCTAATATATATAAACTATTTTAATCTATAACCTATTTTAAATTATAAACTATTTTAGTGTATAACTATTCCAATATATAAACTATTTCTAATATATATAAACTATTTTAATCTATAACCTATCTTAAAATATAAACTATTTTATTGTATAACTATTCCAATATATAAACTACTTTCAATATTCAACTGTTTAAAGTTGGAACTGTTATGATTTAAATTTAATTGATTTAAATGCGAATATTTTTATATGATGGTTTAACCTATTTTGTAATTATGATTTTGAAAAAGAATATGATATAAAGTGAATAAGGATTTCAAAAGTGAATATGATTTCGAAAGTGATATGATTTTGAAGTGAATATGATATTTTGATATCAATTATGAATCGGTTTTGGAAATAAAAAAGAATCAATCGGTATGAAATAAGCGTTTGGTTGTTAAAGAGACCAGAATCGGATATTTTCGTACTCACTGCTAATACCGAAAACCACTTTAACAACTGTGCACGTGGTGGAGAATCCAGAATGAAGTAGGATGGTTTGGCAAACGCTACTATATGAGGTAAGAACGCATCCTTGACCCCCTCTGGTCAGCTTGATATAACTAAAATAGGAGCTATAGCTGGGCCAAGTGAGGTCGCTCCTCTGATCGGACATGCTTCTTCGATACCTTATCTGTTACTTTGTGATTGATCGGTGGCCACCTTCGATTTGATTATGGGAGTGTGTTCCGAGGTGGGCGGTAGTAGCTGATATGCGTTACCACCAGCCCGGTTCTGCAAAACGGTAGTATCCTACCCTGGGCATTGCCTCGCGTGCCTTGTCATGAGCCTTATCGCGCCCACTACGAGTTTGATTTGTATCATACCTATGGAGTGCTCCCTGTGTATCCCACCAGTTTGGTGGAGCTTACAGTATCTATATAGACTACGGTATTTATATAAAAATGTATTAAGAGGGATATGGGTAACGCCTTAACACTATTTTAATACTTTACTTTACTATAGACATATTATAATAGCATATTGTACTATGTATGTAGATAGTTTAACGGATCCTTAGGAGATGGAATCCCGAACATTTCTTAAGTTATTGCATGCACGTTATACACTGGATAGGAGATGTAAAATCCCGTAAACATCTCTGAAGCCGTTAAACTCATATTTATTTACTGTTGATTTAACTCACATAAGATCTTTTCATTCTGACTCGAGTGTTTTGTCTGTTTATTATGCTCGAGTCAGCCTGAGCATTACAGTGTTGAAGACCTTATTTCTGGAGGACGAAGACGAAGATTTAGTATATTATTACTATTTATTATTGTAACGACCAGGCGATTTTCGACCCTCGAAAATCGATACTAATACGTCCACTGTATAGAGTGCCGAGCAATCTAGTGCCGGAAATACCAGGTTGTTAGGGTTAAGAAGAAAATGATAGAAGAAGAAAACAGAAAATAACAGCACAGAATCTCAAAATCGCAGCGGAACAAAATATAATATACAATAATAGCATTTTATACAAAGAAAAGCTGTAACTGTCAATATACATTCAAGTTATCATAGTACAATCTCCAATAAATAAATCTGGACAGTTATAATAACTTATCCCTAAATGCTGAAAATACAGCCTATAATACACAGTGGAATATAGTCAATACGTGCAATACGTCCCTGCCATCCAGCTAGTCTCCTAAGCTCCACAATGTCCTAACCTGAAATTCTATAATACTCAGGTCTGAAATTCTGTAATACTCGGTCTGACCCGAGCATTACAATAAAGTAACACCCGAGTCAGGCTAGAAACCAGCGTGAGTAAACCCACTTAAATTGAAATACTTAAGTTGAAAAATATTTTGGAAACCAAGGTAACTCGTACAAACACGACGAGTTTCATCTTATTTTTAACCTAACACTTTTCAGAAATCCATCGATATTATAATAGTGTCTAAGTACAGTTGCTTATTTGAAATGGTTAAATTTGAGAAATTAATCCAATTACAGCATATTAAAACTCTATAATCGAACCCAAAAGGTTCATAGTGATTTTTCAAATCGAAGTGGTCCCGGGTAACATTGATATCTGATCCCGGTCTCTCCGAATTCAAGTAATAATTTAAAAAAAAAGTAAATTGTTTAAAATAACAATTTATATCTAAGGTGACTATATCCACATATGGAAATTCATTACATATGTTTGTTTTCAAATAAAACTTGTTAACATTTACCCTGGCACTATAATAGGTTTGGCTACTGAATGACAAAGAAACAATTTAAATAATTATCCAAGAGCCGTAAACCAAAACTTAGATCATTAACAAATTTAACGATTTTCAGCTCATATTAACAATTCACAACCGGAAATTTAATCGACTTAAATTAAATTAAATCTGTTTATATTTTTAATCCAAATTTGCTTATAATCTAAGGAATTATAAAACAATCCTTCTTTAGTTAACTAAAATTAACTAATCCAACTAATAACGGACTTTATTAATTAACATAAGTTTAACAATTTAGAATGTAATTACTTATTTATTTACATAAGATTTAATCAAATAAGTTCTAATTCAGTAACTCGCTTTAATTCTTTAAAATAATTACACTTTATATTATAGATAATTAACAACATAAATTTGGTCTAAATATTGCCAAATCTATCATGTTGGTTCAGTTTTTAAAATAGAAGAGAATATATATATTTAGCTTTTAATCCAAAGATTTAACGTAGAAACTCAAAACAATTTTCTTCCTTTTCTTTTCTCTATTTTTTTCCCATTCCTTTCTTTCATTTTCTTTCTTATTTTTCCTTTTCTTTTTACTTTCCTCTTTCCCTTATCTTATTATTTTCCCCTTATCTCTTCTTTTTCCCTTATTTCTTTTTCTTTCTTATTTCTCCTTTGGCCCACCACCCGTCCTATTTTCTTTTCCCTTCTCTTTTCCTTTTCTTTCCCTTCCTCCTGCTCCCTTCCTCTTCTCCTTCTTTTCACTGACCAATGTACACACCACCGTGCACGTGCACAAACCCTCTGGCCGACTTACCACGCCGCCGACCATCTCCTCACCTCACCCTCGACCCTCCCAAAGTATTCCACGACTTGAAACTCGATTTCCCTCATCATTCGAACGTCGCCCTCAAAAACTAGAACAACAGCTCCACCATACAATGCCTCGACTAGCCACCACACTCCACCGACCAACGTCAAACTTCATCTGAAGCTTCGTCGTCATCTGCCCTACCATTTCCCTCACGACCGCACACCTATAGCCAACTCATCACATCGCCATTGCTCTCAAAACCGAAACACAAAAACAAGCCTCTAAAACCTTAGTTCGCCCATGACCGGCCACCACGATCACTTAAAAATTCCCCTGCCATTTTTCTCCGATGCCCCTCCACCCAAGTTCCTCCACACACAAACGCCTGCCTTAAAACTAACCACCTCACCGGAATTCGTCGAAAAACCCAAACCCGTTCATCTTCCCCTTTCTACCTCCATACCACCTTAAAAATTCCTAAACCACCATTAAAATTCATGTTTTCCAACAACAAACACCTCTGTGTAATCCATTTACTAATTTATGAAATTCGAAATTTGTCCATTTCCAAGTTGCTTACTGTAAAATAAAAATTTCTCTTCCCACACTCGATGAAATTCCATGAAACCAATTTTAAGTTATCCAATACTCTAAAACAAATAACTTTTGTTTTGTGGTCAAGTTTTAAAACTTAATAGATTGTGAGATATTGACTTTCAAAGTAAGTTTTAAAAAAAACACAAATATAACAGAGAAGAGGAAGAAGATATACAGGGATTTTCAAGGTGATACTGCTATGTTGATCCATATATTCTTACTTAGACTTACATAAAAAAATGCCTACATTCATGACATAAATCCAAGATTACTCACAATCACAACCATATGCATAAAGATGTTGTATCCAGCAGGCAAAACTAAAATGTCTACTCACTGTTTAATATATAGATGAACTACTGCTTCCTTATTTGTTTTGATCTTCCTCCTAGCTTCAAGTTTTACTGTCATGATTCTTGTTTAGTTTGTTTTCTCTTTTTTTTCATGTATGCAGACAGATCAACAAAAGCAGGTGTGTATCTATATATATAGATGAGAGGGAATCAGGCTGAAGCTTTGTTACAGGCTTTTGCATTTTCCTTTTTTCTTCATTTTCATTTTTCTTATTTTCTTTTGATTTGATAAAAAGCTGATTTGATTTCCTTAATTTAAGTGATTTGATTTTGGGTGAGTTGAAGTTTTATGTGTGATTTGAGATTTTGCTATGATGATGTTCCCTTGTGTACATACATGCATACTTCATATATATATTTGTCATCATATATATATATATATGTTTACACTTATTCATATACACATTTACACATTTATTCACCATAAACACTTATATATATATATATATATTTGTGTGTGTGTGTGTGTGGATTTGCATATATATACAATATACATTTTTACTTTGTCATGTTTACCTTTTATTTTATATATTTAGATATACACTTGCTTACACCTATATGTATAGATATTTATTATTTTCATAAGCATTTCTTTTATAACATATATACATGGTCATAAGTTTTGAAATCTTACCATTTTGAAGCTATACATTCATGTATATATATTTATTTATGTATACAATATTTTCCATAACATACATACACATGTATATATGGATATTTTATATATACAAATATATGGATATTTTATCTTAAGTTTAAATGGTGGAGTCTATTTATATTTTTATTAAATTTATCATATCCAGAGATTTTTCAATTTAAAATTTTATATCCTTTAAATCAATACATATATATATAGTTTCAGGTATTTTATTTGTCAGAAAGTTTATATATTCGACAAATAAAATTTTATATTCCAAAAATTAAAATCAGTTAATTACCCAATAACAACGTTAGAAAAATTTAGGTCGTCACATTCCTCCCCCCTTAGAACTTTTCGTCCTCGGAAAGGAACGAAGCGAGAATTTGAATTTTGATGTGTATTATTAATCCAACCATTTTTAAATGTTTAACTCCTTACTCCTTTATTTTACATTTTTAAACATTTTAAATTACATAATATTACCAAGCTATTTTTATATAAAAATACTTTTCTTAACTCGATGTCTAAACAAGTCCATCCTTGTTCTCACAGAAATTTAGTCATACGTTGATCAGGCGTAGGACTGAAAAGCTATAAGTACTTAGTAGATCCATTTTAGCCACCATTGAAAATACTTGAAAACATCTTTTCAAAAATGCTATGGAAAGCATCACCCCCACCACCATAGGTCATAGTTAACACGATGATTGCTTCGCCATCTCGACGAAATCCATAAGAAAACTGTAGGCATCCGCACCTCTCGACTTTCGCCATGAGAACTATACAGATCGCAGCTACACCAAGGGTTGTGTTGCCATCACAGCAATACCCGTGTAACTGTAGGCATCAGCGCCACTCGAATTACGCAGCCAAACAGAACTTTACCACATAGATCGCAGACCACACAAAGTTGTGTCACTGTTCCAGTGGAACCCAGTGTAGACTGTAGGCACTCACTGCCACACGAATTCCGCTATGGAACCAAACCACATAGATCGCAATCTACTGATGTTACGTCGCTCTCCCAGCGAAATCAAACGTAGATTGTAGGCAATCACTGCCACTCGACTTACGCTATGGAACTGTGATAGAGCGCAGTTACAACAAAGGTTACATTGCCATCACAGCAAAACCCAATGTAACTGTAGGCATCAGCACCACCCGACTTACGCTACCCAACAAATGATCATCAAGAACTCGAGTTTCTGTTCGAACGTCCTCTGGGATCCCAATTTCATTGAACCCGCCCTTAGGGTTCTAGGTAGAACCACCCAGTGGATCTCCTACTATAAGTTTCGACTCTCATGGGGGTGCCCATTTTTCCATACCTTTCTTAAAACATATCATACTATATACATATATAGCACCTTCAAATCATACTCTTTATATGCATCACATATAAACTTCATTTATACAAAATCGATATCTTCAAAATCGATAATTCTCAAATTTGGTTTACCAAATTTCCAAAATTGACTTTTTGCCAAAATCAAAAACTATGACGACCGCCCATGACCCCTGCACTGAGCATAGTGTTAGTGCGCTGAAAAGTGTGCCGGGCAGCCATGGACGATTACCAAGGTTAAGTTAAAACAGCAGAATCTATCGTATTACTCACAGCGCATGGATAAAATACAATAGAGAATATATATAGTGAAGCTTCACAAAATAGAATCTCATCATATAAGCTTCATAATAGTTGAATAAAACATCTGAATAGTCAATACATCAAGCCTCACTACATATCACTCAGAGAATTACACAAGCAGCGGAACATCCAGTACATATAGTAAGAATATATTATGCAAGCCTCCAGCTTGTCTTCGTCATCAGCATCGTCGGTAACTAAGAACAGCACCTGTCACCTGCTACCTAGTCTGCCCATCCCAAAATGGATGAACAGCCCAAGGTAATAAGAGTTGAACATAAAACCTTGAGTCAGACAACAGTCTTAGTGAGCGGTAAATTAACTAACAACATACCAAAAGAGCATAAAGGTAAAAGGAATAGGAATCCAACCCTCCCACTCCACCTCTTTCTATAGTGATAGCCCCCAGACACACTAAGCAGAAATAAACATAGCAAAGCAGACATTTAAAGTAAAGCAATTATCACTCGAGTCAAGGTCGATGTTTTCCATGCACAAACCCCCAAGGCCTAAACCAAGATCAGATAAGCACCCAGAAAATATCGCTCTTGAGACCGAATGACGATACAACCAAACATCCATGACTCTGGCTATCACAGTTATCAATGCTTCGATACCACCGTTAATTGAATGACCGGCACATTCTTTCAGCCGTCCGTCAAGGGCCAATGGTAACCCCGGTTCTAGACAGAACTCCGCACGTCGTTGCAGCCCGTGCCTAGGACTATCGAATCTTCCCAGAGTACTCAACCACCAACTGTAGTCTTTTGGGACTATCGAATCTGCCCAGCGTACTCTTGCTTTGAGCCTGCTAGAACCTTCAACAACGATGAAATCTCAGCCTTCTAGTCATCCTCCTCGACGACTATTCTCATACTAGCTCAAGCGCCTCTCGAGCCAACCATTATCCTCAATCTCGAACCATTTCACCGAGTCATCAACATGCTTGGAATGATCCCGTCTGGATTTAACCAAGGCTATCTCACATCATCATCAAA
Source organism: Allium fistulosum (assembly GCA_030737815.1). NCBI lineage: Eukaryota > Viridiplantae > Streptophyta > Magnoliopsida > Asparagales > Amaryllidaceae > Allium > Allium fistulosum. Next base: position 1,495,418,636 of record CM060901.1, read on the forward strand.
TCTATCCATATGAGCTTTATCATCCGCATCATATGCCACGAGCAGCTTTTCTTATTCAAGAGCCTTTCCCTTAGCTTTTGAATCATCTTCGACCAACTTGTCCAAATCAAATCATCAATCAACTAATTTACAACAATCAATCAAGTCAATCATTAATCCAAGTAATCAAGCATTCAAACATGATCTAATAAACAATTATAACAATAATGGCAATTTTGTAAATAAAGAGTCCAAATCTAACAAGCATGAATCATGAGCAATATCTCTACAACTTGATGAATGAACTTGCATAGGTTAACATGTAGTAAAATGGATGTCAAATCATCATGAACAATGGATCTATACTTAAGTTTAAGAAAATGCATGAAATCACTATTTTAACACACAATCAAGCCACCAATCCGATATACTCCTTTGGATCCGTGTGAGAGATAACCACCACTCACCAAATCACCTAAACACCTTAAAAGCAACACACTTCAGATCTGGACAGCGAAGGATCTAGCTTGATCCGCCAAAATTCTGCTTCAAATGATGAAATCTCTCTTCGATGGTTGAAGATCTTCAATCTAAGCTCTTGGATCTTCGATTTGATCTTCGATTTGATGGAATTACAAGATTAGAGTGGAGAAAAGAAGTGATGAAGTGTAGTACTCGAGCTCTCAAAATGGCAGGACTTCGTCGCTTCAAAATCCGGATCCCAAAAAGTGAAGTAGAACCGCGTATTTATAGGCTGGAAATTCCTTAAGGCGTTCGCCCCTTAAGTCGTCCACGACTTAACGAAACCCCACGACTTACGACTTACGACTCACGACTCAGCCAATTCTACGACCTAACCATCCCCTTCAACCTACGACCTAGCAGTTCAACGACCTAAGCCATAACACACGTGCGCGACTTACGACCTAACGTAACATACATGCGCACTACCTAGCGACTTACGACTTAGCAACAATGCCGACCTAACGAGTTGACTGGGATACGACTTAACGCGTGCGCAAAAGTGCGCGACCTAACTGCACTCACGATCCAACAACTCATCATCTCAACGACTCAACGACTCATCATCTCAACGACTCATCGACTCATCATCCTTGCGACTTAACGACTCAACCAACTTATCTCCTTAACTCGTCCACGACCTAACTTTCTTAGGTCGTTAACTCGCCCAATCTCCTAAGTCGCTACTCCTATGCCGCTAATCCTTAAGTCGCCAACTCTCTTAGGTTGCCAACTCTCATAAGTCGCCAACTCTCTTAAGTCTCTCACTTTCTTAGACCGCCAACCCCCCCTTAGGTCGCCAACCTTGTTAAGTCGCTATCCCTTAGATCGTCTACTCCTTAAGTCGTCTACTAACGTAAGCCGTTAACTCCTAAGTCGTCTACCCCCCCTTAAGTCGCAAACTTCTTTAGGTCGCTCCACGACTTAATCTTCCACACGACCTAACTTCTACACGACTTAAGCTCTAGTCGACCTAAATTCTGAACGACTTAACAACATTACGACCTAATGACAATTGTTTAACGATCTTTCGATCCGTAAAAATACGGGTCGTTACATTCTCTCCCCCTTAGGAATTTCGCCCCTAAAATTCCAAATAAAAAAGAGAAATCAAAAACTATTCTGCATGCCTACCATCCATAGCAATCAACAAACAATGCGTCCAATTCTAGCCTAGCATGCAGAATTCTAAAACTAGAACAAGTTACAATGTCGTGAGATGACACGACACCTTATGGCCATACCTTGAAGAGTTCAGGATAAGCTGCCTTCATCCTCTCTTCCACCTCCCATGTACAGTCGTTAACATCATCACTCCATTGTATCTTGAGCAACCTAACTACCTTCCTCCTAAGCTGTTTCGTGTCAGTTTCCACAACATGAAGCGGCTTACGAGGTCTCTTATCGACTGGATCAATCTCCAAATCTTCACAGCTATCTACAGAAACCACAGTATTCGAGTCGTGTACATACTTCCGTAGATACGATACATGAAAAACATTATGCACACCCGACATCTTTTCTGGTAACTCCAATCTGTAGGCGAGCTTTCCAATTCGCTCGATGATCGGGAATGGTCCAACAAATCTCGGAGTCAATTTTCCTTTCTTCCCGAATCGAATAACATTCTTCAGTGGAGAAATCTTCACAAAAACCATATCACCTATGTCGAATTCCAAATCCTTACGACGCTTATCGGCATAACTTTTCTGTCGGTCTTGGGCTGCCTTCATTCGTTGCCGAATGATCTCTATGCAATCCGAAGTCTGTCGAATCATTTCTGGCCCAAGTATAAGCTTTTCTCCTGTTTCTAACCAACATGTCGGAGAGTTACACGGTCTTCCATACAATGCTTCATACGGTGCCATACCAATGCTTGACTAGTAACTGTTATTATATGAAAATTCCACCAAATGAAGGTGATCTTCCCACGATCCTCCGAAATCTAAAATGCATGCTCTGAGGAGATCTTCCAAAACTCGGTTGACTCTCTTAGTCTGACCATCTGTTTGGAGATGATAAGCTGTACTCAAACAAAGTTCAGTTCCCAAAACTTCCTGGAAGCTCTTCCAAAATCCACTAGTGAACAATGGGTCTCGATCGCTCACTATACTCTTCGGAATACCATGGAATTGAACTATCCACTTAACATACAGCTCAGCCAACTTTGATGCAGTCCTGGTTGATCGCACAAGAATGAATCTTGCACTCTTAGTCAAACGATCTACGATGACCCAAATCCCTTCATTTCCCGCTCTGGTTCTAGGTAACCCATCAATAAAATCCATCGATATTTGCTCCCACTACCATGTAGGAACTTCTAATGGCTGAAGAATTCCACTGGGCTTCTTTTGCTCGGCTTTTACCAACTGGCAGTTCATGCACTTGGAAATAAAATTTCCAACATCCTTCTTCATACCTTCCCAGTAATAGGTTCTCTTCATATCCCGATACATCTTATTTCCACCTGGATGAATTGTCAACTTCGAGTGATGACTTTCCTTCAGAACTTCATTTCTCAATTCATCCATATCGGGAACAACTAGTCGTCCTTGCTTTCGAAGCCAACCGTCTCGATCGACCTCAAATCCTTTATCCTTCTCTGGGTCCAATCCAGATTCCAAATCATGGATAATCTTGACAAGATTATCGTCTCGCTTTTGGCTCTCGCCAATCCTTTCCATAAGAGTAGGTCTTATCGATAAGTTTGCCAACATCTCAGGTTCCAATTCACATCTGGGCCTGAAATCAAATCCAGCCAAATACTCGAGATTCTTCCATTCTGAAAACATGGCTCCCAATCCTGCATGTCTTCGACTTAACGCATCTGCCACTACGTTACCCTTTCCCGGAGTATAGGCTATACTAAAATCATATGATGCCAAAAACTCTAGCCATCGTTGCTGCCTAAGATTCAAATCCTTTTGGGAGAAAAGATACTTCAACGACTTATGATCTGTAAACAACTCGAATCGAACTCCCAATAGGTAATGTCTCCATATCTTTAGAGCAAAAACAATTGCCGCTAACTCCAAATCATGAGTCGGATAATTCCTTTCATGCGACTTCAGTTGTTGACTTGCATACGCAACAACTTTACCCTTCTGCATCATCACTGCTCCAAGTCCAGTACCACATGTATCGGTATAAACCACCATCTCTTCATTTCCACTTGGAATAGTCAAAACAGGAGCACTTGTCAGTAGTCCTTTCAGGATTCCGAAAGCTTGCTCACACTTAGCATCCCATCTAAATACTTGGTTCTTTTTCGTCAATCCTGTTAATGGTGCAGCTACCTTGGAGAAGTCTTTGATAAATCAGCGATAATATCCTGCTAATCCAAGAAAACTTTTCACATCAGATGTATTCTTAGGTCTAACCCAATCCTGGATTGCTGCCACCTTAGCGGGATCAACCGCTATTCCATTTCCAGAGATAATATGGCCTAAGAACCTCACTTCACTATTCCAGAAGTGACACTTCGAAAACTTAGCCTTCAGCTGATGTTTTCGTAAGATTTCCAAAACAATACGCAAGTGCGTCTTGTGCTCTTCTTCAGTTCTAGAATAAATCAAAATATTCATCCACGAACACTAGTACGAACTTGTTCAACTGATCTCTGAACACTCTATTCATAAGATCCACAAAATATGTTGGTGCATTGGTCAATCCAAACAGCATTACCAGCCACTCAAAGAAACCGGATGGTGTCTTGAAAGAAGTCTTAGGCACACTATCCTTAGCCACTCTTAACTGGTGAAATCCCGTTGCCAAATCCATCTGAGAAAACACCTTAGCTTCGTGAAGCTGATCAAACAAGTCATCTATTCTTGGCAATGGATACTTGTTCTTCTTAGTCACTTTATTCAGCTCACGATAATCCACACACAACCTCAACGATCCATCCGCTTTGGTTACAAACACAACTGGTGCACCCCATTCAGACACACTACGCCGAATGAATCCTTTCTGTAAAAGATCATCAACTTGCACCTTCAACTCTTGTTGTTCCCTAGGCGCCATCCGCCTAAGAGGCATCACAATAGGTCTGGCTCCTTCAACTAAATCTATTCGAAACTCGATCTCTCTATGCGGCGGTAACCCTTTGACCTCATCAAAGACATCCTCAAATCCATTAGCGATTGGCACCGATGACAGTCCATCCCGTGGAACAACCAGCGAATACATGAAGCTCATGAAGACGCCTTCCTCATGCTTACATCATATCACAACCTTTCGCCTTTCCACATTCTCGACCGTCACCTCCAACATTTCACAATCAACCTTTGCCGCATACTTCCTAAGCCAGTCCATACCCAAAATAATTCCAAACCCCGCAAAGTTCAGAACAAAACAATCACAAACAAAAGAGCAATCATGACTCGATACAATCAGACCACGGCATAGCATACACAGACAAGACGAACCCCCAACTGGATTAGTCACAACCAATGGTCTATCAACGATATCCGGTTCTAAACCCAACTGGCCTACAAGTTCATTACAAATAAAAGAATGCGACACCCCAGTATCGAATAACACTCTAACTGGAACACCACATATGGAAAGAGTACCTTGAACCACTACACTCTTTCCTTTCTCTTCAGCGGTAGGAGCTTTTGAAGATGATGGAACAGCCCCCAAAGCATAAGCTTGCACAATCTGCTTGTCCTTCCGCGGTTCTGGACAATTCTTCTTTAGGAAACAGACTTTCGTGCCTGAGAGCTTTCTCCACAAGCTTCTCAAATGGATCGTCCAGATGATCCACCAACTGCCTCCCAAGATAAATGTCCAAGCCTGTCACAAACTTCTCATTCTTCTGGTAAGGAGATTCAATATACGACCGGGCATACTTGGACAAAGCTTCAAACTCAGAAACATACTCAAGAACTGGTCTTCCACCTTGCTTGAGCTCCACAAACTTCTTGAACAGAATAGATTTCTGGGCTGTAGAAATGAACTTAGCTTCAATTCTGGCTTGGAATTGCTCCCAAGTAATTTCTTCCTCCGGAGTATCAATGGTGATAGAGTTCCACCAGTCAGAAGCTCTTCCTTGAAGCTGTCTTGATGCTAGCTTCCTTTTGGTTGCATCCTCGATTCCCAAGTCACCAAAGATTCTTCTACAAGCATCTATCCATCTCTGGACTTCAATGGTTGACTTTGTTCCCAAGAAAACCTTTCCTCCAAGAGCAGTATAGTCTTTACACAGCTTAGCAAAATCCACTGGTCTTGGAGTTTGAACTTGAACTCCAACATCTACTGATGTCCCCGGAGCTGGCATCCTTCTCATGATCGAAGTCATCATAGCCTCGAACATAGCAGCATAATCAGCAGCCCCCTTAGTAGCACGTCCTTCCCTAGCAGCTGGTCTCCCTCTTCGACTCATCCTTAATATCTATAAAAGAAATGATCAGCACACCTTGAGAAACAACTGCATAAAGGACTCAAATCCTTCTAAGCTACTATATTATATATAGTAATCATCCATCAAAATACAATTACGTCTCTCATACGTAGTTACGTCAGTGAGCGTTGGGTAAAATCGATTAACCAAAGCTCTGATACCAAATGTGACGACCGCACATGACCCCTGCACTGAGCATAGTGTTAGTGCGCTGAAAAGTGTGCCAGGCAGCCATGGACGATTGCCAAGGTTAAGTTAAAACAACAGAATCTATCATATTACTCACAGCGCATGGATAAAATACAATAGAGAATATATATAGTGAAGCTTCACAAAATAGAATCTCATCATATAAGCTTCATAATAGTTGAATACAAACATCTGAATAGTCAATACATCAAGCCTCACTACATATCACTCAGAGAATTACACAAGCAGCGGAACATCCAGTACATATAGTAAGAATATAATATGCAAGCCTCCAGCTCGTCTTCGTCATCAGCATCGTCGGTAACTAAAAACAGCACATGTCACCTGCTACCTAGTCTGCCCATCCCAAAATGGATGAACAGCCCAAGGTAATAAGAGTTGAACATAAAACCTTGAGTCAGACAACAGTCTTAGTGAGCGGTAAATTAACTAACAACATACCAAAAGAGCATAAAGGTAAAAGGAATAGGAATCCAACCCTCCCACTCCACCTCTTTCTATAGTGATAGCCCCCAGACACACACTAAGCAGAAGTAAACATAGCAAAGCAGACATTTAAAGTAAAGCGATTATCACTCGAGTCAAGGTCGGTGTTTTCCATGCACAAACCCCCAAGGCCTAAACCAAGATCAGATAAGCACCTAGAAAGTATCGCTCTTGAGACCGAATGACGATACAACCAAACATCCATGACTCTGGCTATCACTGTTATCAATGCTTCGATACCACCGTTAACTGAATGACCGGCACATTCTTTCAGCCGTCCGTCAAGGGCCAATGGTAACCCCGGTTCTAGACAGAACTCCGCACGTCGAAACAGCCCGTGCCTAGGGCTATCGAATCTGCCCAGAGTACTCGACCACCAACTGTAGACTTTTGAAACTATCGAATCTGCCCAGCGTACTCTTGCTTTGAGCCTGCTAGAACCTTCAACAACGATGAAATCTCAGCCTTCTAGTCATCCTCCTTGACGACTATTCTCATACTAGCTCAAGCGCCTCTCGAGCCAACCATTATCCTCAATCTCGAACCATTTCACCGAGTCATCAACATGCTTGGAATGATCCCAACTGGATTTAACCAAGGCTATCTCACATCATCATCAAATCTATCCATATGAGCTTTATCATCCGCGTCATATGCCACGAGCAACTTTTCTTATTCAAGAGTCTATCCATTAGCTTTTGAATCATCTTCGACCAACTTGTCCAAATCAAATCATCAATCAACTAATTTACAACAATCAATCAAGTCAATCATTAATCCAAGTAATCAAGCATTCAAACATGATCTAATAAACAATTATAACAATAATGGCAATTTTGTAAATAAAGAGTCCAAATCTAACAAGCATGAATCATGAGCAATATCTCTACAACTTGATGAATGAACTTGCATAGGTTAACATGTAGTAAAATGGATGTCAAATCATCATGAACAATGGATCTATACTTAAGTTTAAGAAAATGCATGAAATCACTATTTTAACACACAATCAAGCCACCAATCCGATATACTCCTTTGGATCTGTGTGAGAGATAACCACCACTCACCAAATCACCTAAACACCTTAAAAGCAACACACTTCAGATCTGGACAGCGAAGGATCTAGCTTGATCCGCCAAAATTCTACTTCAAACAATGAAATCTCTCTTCGATGGTTGAAGATCTTCAATCTAAGCTCTTGGATCTTCAATTTTATCTTCGATTTGATGGAATCACAAGATTAGAGTGGAGAAAAGAAGTGAAGAAGTGTAGTACTCGAGCTCTCATAATGGCAGGACTTCGTCGCTTCAAAATCCGGATCCCAAAAAGTGAAGTAGAACCGCGTATTTATAGGCTGGAAATTCCTTAAGTCGTTCGCCCCTTAAGTCGTCCACGACTTAACGAAACCCCACGACTTACGACTCATGACTCAGCCAATTCTACGACCTAACCATCCCCTTCGACCTACGACCTAGCAGTTCAACGACCTAAGCCATAACACACGTGCGCGACTTACGACCTAACCTAACATACATGCGCACTACCTAGCGACTTACGACTTAGCAACAATGCCGACCTAACGAGTTGACTAGGATATGACTTAACACGTGCGCGAAAGTGCGCGACCTAACTGCACTCACGATCCAACGACTCATCATCTCAACGACTCAACGACTCATCATCTCAACGACTCATCGACTCATCATCCTTGCGACTAAAGACTCAACCAACTTATCTCCTTAACTCGTCCACGACCTAACTTTCTTAGGTCGTTAACTCGCCCAATCTCCTAAGTCGCTACTCCTATGCCACTAATCCTTAAGTCGCTAACTCTCTTAAGTCACCAACTCTCTTAAGTCGCTCACTTTCTTAGACCACCAACCCCCCTTAGGTCGCCAACCTTGTTAAGTCGCTATCCCTTAGATCGTCTACTCCTTAAGTCGTCTACTAACTTAAGCCGTTAACTCCTAAGTCGTCTACCCCTTAAGTCGTCTACCCCCCCTTAAGTCGCAAACTTCTTTAGGTCGCTCCACGACTTAATCTTCCACACGACCTAACTTCTACACGACTTAAGCTCTAGTCGACCTAAATTCTGAACGACTTAACAACATTACGACCTAATGACAACTGTTTAATGATCTTTCGATCTGTAAAAATACGGGTCATTACAAAAGCCTTTCAAAATCAGTGGGTTCCCATAACCTTTCCAGTTTTATTCTCATACACTTATAAAATCATTCTTTCAACTTGAACAAATTTTCAGATCAATAATTTCTGAGTCCACTTCATACTTGTATAAACTCCATTTAGCATTTCAAATATCTTTCAAAGATCATTTTCTTCTGATTATAAATTCAACAAGGGAGTTTAAATATATAACTAATATTTATAATCTCATTAATACCAAATCAAATTTTCAAGTTCGATTTTCCTTTACAAAGTTATTTGTAACATTTCTTACTCCTTATAAATTAAGTTTCAATTATAGTAACTATCCAATCTTAATTTTAAAATCATCATATTTTTCTCAAATATACTATTCCATTTCAAAATCAATTTTTCCTTGATATCTCAATTTCGGTTCCAATTCAAAATTGCTTCGAATTTCCATTTGGGTTATAACATCAATTTATCATAATTTGTATTTAAATCCACGATTTAAATATAAACAATTTTCACTCTGACTAGTTTGAATTTAGAAAATAGCTTGAATAGTTTTTAAATAGTTAAATAACTAATATAAGATGGTTTGAGTTTTAAAAAGAATGTTTTGTATAGTAAATAGCTTGAAAAATCAAAATAATATGAATATTTAAGAAGATAGATTTCAAACAGTTTATATTAAAATAATTTATTTGAAAATAGTTTCAAGATCAAACTGATTCAATTTCCAATCTCCAATCCAAATCAATTTTCAATTTCCATTTCCATTGATTCAATTCTGATTCCAATTTGAATTAACTTCTATTCCAATTTTAGTTCAAACCAATTCCCATTTCGACTTCCAACTAATTCAACTTCGATTACAATTCCAATTTGAATTAATTTCAATTCCATTCTCAATTTTTAAACCATCTCGATTTATATAAATTCGAGTTCGATTTTCAAATACCGATTTAATCACCTAAATCAAATTAACCTTTAATATTTAATTTAACAACCCAAGTCTTTAAAATAATTCAATTCTGAGCCCAATTTCAAATACTCATTTAAATTACCTCTACTTAAACTTATTTTAAATTTCGAGTGTGAGAGTTCAAATCTTTTAGAACAAATCAATTTTTGGAATTCAACTTATTCCCCAATTATAACTTCAAACTTTTAAACCTGATTCTTTAAACAATTCCAGTTGACAAGTTTGTTTTAACATTTCAAACTTAAGTTCAAATTGATTCCATTTTCATAAATTCAATTTTATTTCTAAAAATCAAAATCATTTAATAGTTCCAAATCAGAGTTTTATTCCTATTTAAATTCAGGGTTGGATATATATCATTTCAACCTACTTCTTAATTTATTCGAAATAATCCAATCTACAGTTTTATATATACTGTAAATAACAAACAGGATGATAGCAGGATATGTCAAAGTAAATAAACATCCAATTTATCCAAAACATCCGTCAATAGCATACATCACAATTTTTCCAAAATTCAAAACTCGTTTTATTTCCAAAATTTTTTTTGAAATCATACATAACTTCTTTTTCAATCTAACCCATTTAACTTCCATAAGTTAAATCTTAATCCCATCTTTAAATCTCCCATTTTAGGTTATAAGTTCAAAACTTATTTACTTGGCCTGAGTTAATTTCCTCATTCGTTCAATCCATTTAAACTTTAATCAATTTAAATTTTACATTCCAAATTTAAATTTCTTATCAATATCACTTCCCACTTATAAGTTCAAAAACTTATTTTCTTTGGGTTATACTTCCCGTTTTAAGGGGGTTCCAGAATTCAACTCCCAGTATTTATTTCAAATCAACTTTGAAACCAATATGTCCATATATATATATACAAACACATATATACCATCCACATATCAAGTCACACTTTAAATTTTAAACCCTTCTTGGTTTTTAATCCAAAACAAATTCATCTTCAAACAACTCTTGTTTTAAAACAAGATTTATATATTCAAAAATATTCTAGATAGTATTATTTATTATTTCCTTCAACACTTTGAAACAATTTTTTTTTTAAAATTTCTGGGATAGATTCAAAACTTCACACTTAAGATCCATTTTTAATTTATAAGTCATATTTATAAATTCAGCTTATATAATTTCACTCCCTTAAACATTTCATAATGTTTTATCATTGTTTATCATGTAATAAACATCCTTTATTAAGACACAATAACCAATTTATGATAATAACCAATATTATCATTTTTAGAAACCAAACACACCATATATTCCACCATAATTTCCTAAAAAATATATAGTCAGGGTAAACTTATTCCGTTTTCAAAACAATTTGAAAAACATTTCTGAAATCTCCGGGATTTAAAATTTTGTTTTGAGTCTACTTTTAGCTTATCTTATTTGCATACTCTTATCAGATTTCAATTTGGTTATATATGTTTTACCACATAAGTCTTATAATCTTATTTGATTATAATAATGACAATCAATCACCTTGGCATACTATTATAATCTACAAAAATTATTTCTTTTATATCAAAATATAATCTTATATAGAAATTATTTTAAAATCAAATTTTAAAATCATTATATATGAAAATAACAAGTACACCCTCATATATAATACACTCAACTCATTCTAGGGTACTGCCGACCCTATCTCTAATGAGTAATCCCCACCAGAGCCAAGGTTCTCGCTTAACCTTCAACTCTGATACCAAGTGTAACGACCGGGCGATTTTCGACCCGCAAAATAGACACTAATACGTCCACTGTATAGAGTGCCAAGCAATCGAGTGCCAAAAATACTAGGTTGTTAGGGTTAAGATGAAAAAGATAGAAAAAGAAAACAGAAAATAACAGCATAGAATCTCACAATCGCATCGAAACAAAATATAATATACAATAATAGCATTTTATACAAAGAAAAGTTGTAACTGTCAATATACATTCAAGTTATCATAGTACAATCTCCAACAAATAAATCTGGACAGTTATAATAACTTGTCCCTAAATGCTGAAAATATAGCCTATAATACACAGCGGAATATAGTCAATACGTGCAATACGTCCCTGCCATCCAGCTCGTCTCCTAAGCTCTACAATGTCCTAACCTAAAATTCTGTAATTCTCGGTCTGACCCGAGCATTACAATAAAGTAACACCCGAGTCAGGCTGGAAACCAGCTTGAGTAAACCCACTTAAATTGAAATACTTAAGTTGAAAAATCTTTTGGAAACCAAGGCAACTCGTACAAACACGACGAGTTTCATCTTATTTTTAACCTAACACTTTTCAGAAATCCATCGATATTATAATAGTGTGTAACGACCCACTATTTTGGACCATTCAAATAGACAATAATCCACACATGTCTGACTTGAATAATTCAAAATAACATATTGTAATAAAATTTGGAGCAAATAAAATCAAATACAGAATCACAGACACAGAATATCAGAATAACTCGCAGCGGAAATAAAATACCATAGTAGTTCATGAAGCTACTATATACAAACTCTCAAAATATATACAAAATTCTCATAGTAAAATAGATACAGTAGAAGTCAGGATACATAAATCACTAATGCAGAAGCAATACCGAATAGTAAATAACTGGATTAGAAGATAAGAAATAACAATGGACAGATAAGCTCCAACAAATCTCTATCTCCAGAAAATAAATTCCAAAGCTGTGATTCTCAGGCTGACCCGAGCGTAAAGCAAAACACAAAACACTCGAGTCAGGACATATATACTTATACAATGTAAACCAACTCAAGTGAACTGTAATAGCAATGCATAATAACTTAGAGGATGCTTGGGATCGCCCATCCTTTAAGGATCCATAAAACCATTAATTAAACAGTAATATCAATATCATAGAAATGTCCATATCGAAATAAACCATGCAACTAACAGTGTTAATGTGCATCACAGCCATCATCAGGAAATCAAATGACATACAGAGAAGTATACCCGTGGTTATAGTATTTCAAAATAATATTTTATATTTCAAAAATTTAATATCATTTCAAATCCAAATCTTTATCAAAATAAAGATTAAATCATTTACAAACCATTTCAATATATTACAATATCATATCCTTTCAAAACTTCCTTTCAAATCATTATTTGAATTCAAATTCAATTATCAAATTTAATACCCTTTAAAATTCCAAAATATCATTCATATATTATCTTATCAAATCACCCTTTAAATAGTTTTCCATTTAAACCATTTAAAAGTGAAAATATTATTCTTTAAAGTCAAGTATTCAATTTCCAAAGTTTAAATCATTTTGAGTTCATTTACTAGGTCAAAATCCATAAACATTGAAAATTTCAGCCTTTCACAATATTTAGAAAAAGCTGTTATAAGTTATATTTGAAAACATTTTATTTCAGCAAAGACAGCACTTTAAAACTGCTGCTATATCTCATTTTAGTTGAAATTTAGTTTAAAACAGCAAAGACAACATTTCCAGAAATGCTGTAATAGCTCAAGTTCAAAAACAAGGGTTTTACTTAATTTCAGCAAAGACAGCAGGCAGCTACAGCAGTTTACAGAACTGCTGTAATAGCCATTTATTAAGTTCTTTAGCCTTTACATTTATTACAGCAACTACGGCATTTCAAAAATGCTGTAATAGCCTCTTTTTACTAAGTTTTAGTTCAATTCTAAAATCAGCATTTCTGAATGCTATTAAAAGTATTTTTCAAATTTTAGTGTATTTCCAACCAATAATAAAATTCATTTTAAAACCCTTTTAATATTATAAAACTCATGTTTTAACATTTAAAAATGTTTATATAATATATCATTTAACACATGATTTCTATTAAATAAATCCGTTATAGTTAAATCAAATTTCAATGAATTATTTAACAAATTCAAGTGTAAATTTCTTTTCTTCACATTTTTAATAAATAAACTTAACACTTAAATTTTATTTCCATTCTCCAATAAAATTTCAATTTTCCATTTTTATTTTCATTTTTATTTATATAACTTATTCTCTCATTTTAACCAAAATTCCAAAATTTTCTAACTTAAGTTATATTTTCAAAAATTCCATTTCTATTAATTTTCAACACTTTTAACTTATAGAAAATTCCTAATTTCACTTTTTAAACTTATAAAAATTCAATTTAAATCAAATTTTCATATTTTTACACTTTTAAAATTTATTTAAACACTTTTCAAAACCTTAAAAATAACCACGGGCATGTATATAGTTCTCTAGCCTAATTCAAGTGATACGGATATGTATCATTTCAATCCGCAGTTTAAAAAGCAACAATCCGGGTTCTATCATTTCAAACCCGCAATCCCAAGTCAAATTAAATTAAATAAAAATCGTTCAGGCCTATCATTTCAGCCCATAACGATTTTTCCCTATTCTAAAGTCCATTCGGGTATGTATCATTTCAACCCATAGTGATTCTATTCTACATGGAACTTGCAGTGTGATAAACATATATAAAATGAACAGTATACAATATATAATAGTAACACATGATATGACAGGTAATTAAACAGGTTTAACATCATATAAATAAATCATCACAGGCAGTTATAAAATATCATAATATTCTACACATTCAGTTGTTGTCACTTCACATTTGTCTAAGTATAAAATGTCGTGTGAGATTTACTCACCTCTTTTGCTGGAGATGCAAGTTCAAATGACACAACACAAACCAAAACACAATGACAAAGCTATGAACTTGAGTGGAGAGCGAGATCCAAGTTATAGATCTTGTGTTACAACCCAAAACAAAACCAAAACAATAGTTAAAAATCAATACGATTGAATTTGAATAACTTTGAAACAAAAAGCGATTTGAATACGAAACTTTTTGCCTTGCTTTCTCTACTTGTTTGCATGGCCTAGGGAATCAATTAGGTCAGGTTTGTAATTGGTTTGGATCAGGCATGGGTCTGGAAAAGGTAAGGCTACAAGGTAGAACATGATGGAGGAAGTTACAACATAGGGATGTGAAAGGGTTTAGGCTAAAACATGGTTTTTGGCAACCAAAAGGGCTCGGTCATGAGGTTATAGGCTTGGCCAGTCAAGCTCAGGTCTGGACAGAGGTTGGAGTGGTGTGGGGAGGTCTGGAAAAGGTGGTGGTGGCGGCCTATGGTGGTGGTGGTGGTGTAAAATGAAGGGAAGGTTGCATACATGGCTCGGGTAGGCAATAATTGTAGAGTTTTCAATGTTTTTTGTGGAGTTTTGCTCAAGGGGAGGCCATGGCACTTTCAGGTTAGTGGAGAATGATGGTTTGGCCGTGGATTTAGTGGGGAGGAAGGGATGGTGGTCGATGGTGGTGATGGTGAGGCTATGGGCCGAGCAACATAGGTGAAGATCAAGGCCAATTCAAGTGAAAAACAAGGCAAATTCAAGGAAGAAAAGTAGAAAAAAATAAAAATAAAATAAGGAAGCCATTACCAAACTTCAGAAATGTTTTGTGGACGAAAATTGTGATGAATGAGAAGTGATTTCACGTGAGAAAGAAAATATAACTCATGGCAAAAATTAAAGAAAGGAACGACCAAAATATGAAGAGTCTAGAAAATGAAAAGTCATATGTTTTAAAACTTTAGCCTCTTCAATTTCCATTTCTATTAAATAAAATAAAACAAATGAAATTTTTAGTAATTGAATTTTAAACTGAAAAAAAGTAAAATAAAATGAAAATAAATAATTAACTTTAGAGAAAATAGAAAAAGGATTAAAGAAATTGCTTAAAAATTCAAAACAAGGTTCAAAAATTACAATTAAATCATCACTAGCTTTAGAAAGATTTCTAATTCACTTTTAAAAATATTTTAAAACAAATAAAATTAGTAAATAAGATAAAACAAACTAAAATAAAGTGAAAAAGAAAATAAATAATTTATTTTTAGGAAATTAGAAAGATAAATAAAGAAAATAGCTTAATATATTGAAACTAGCTTAAGAAAATTGCAAACACAATCCACTTAACTTTGGAAAATTATAGCAACACTTTTAAACAAATAAAAAGTCAAGTAAAATAAAATAAATGCTGAAAAAAATGAAGTGTAAATGAAAATAAAATAAAGTCTTAAGAAAACAGAAAATAAACAAAGAATTTCTTTAATTAAATGAAACTGGAAATTAGAAATTATAAACAGAATACAACTGACATTGGAAAATGTCAATTACACTTTGAAAAATGTTTTAAAACCAAAATATATACATAACATGTTATTTTACCCATATAAATATAAATTAGAACATTACATGACCAAATAAAATATTATTTATATAATTTAAAATACACAATTTTGTTAAATAAAACAATTTACACACAATATTGTAAAAAGCATAACTTTCACAATATTAATCCGATTTCAACGAAACGAAAAGCAGTATTCTTGAAATTTAATCTATTTTCAAAATAAAAGATAAAATTCAAAATTTCATATATTTAAATTTTAAATTTAAAAGGCAAAGTTTGACCATTTTGACCAAAATCCACTTTTTGGAAATATTCCATTTATCCAGGTTTGGATTTATAATTCACACAAAAATCAAAATTTATATTTAAAATAACAAAATTTATTCTTTAAATAAATAAAATAAAGTTTTTAAATCTGGGAATTCAATTAAAATAATTAAAATATACAATTAAAAATAATCACAAAATACAGGGTTGTTACACTCTCCCCCACTCAAAAATTTTCGTCCCCGAAAAGGAATGAGGTACGGGAAAGCACAAAAAAAGACAGAATGATATAGCATTAAGACAAGATGACATGAAGATTAAAATTATATGTGACGACCGCCCACGACCCCTGCACCGAACATAGAAATAGTGCGCTGTAAAGTGTGCCAGACAGCCATGGACGGTTGCCAAGGTTAAATTAAAACAGCAGAATCTGTTGTATAACTCACAGCGCATGGATAAAATACAATAGAAAGTATATATAGTGAAGCTTTACAGAACATAATCTCAATTAAACTTCATAATGGTTTGGTACAAACATCTGAATAGTCAATACATCAAGCCTCACTACATATCACTCAGAGAATATACAAAGCAGCGGAACATCCAGTACATATAGTAAGAAAATAATATGCAAGCCACCAGCTCGTCTTCGTCATCAGCATCGTCGGAAACTAAGAACAGCACCTGTCACCTGCTACCTAGTCTGCCCATCCCAAAGTGGATGAACAGCCCAAGGCAATAAGAGTTAAACATAAAGCCTTGAGTCAGACAACAGTCTTAGTGAGCGGTAAATTAACTAACAACATACCAAAAGAGCATAAAGGTAAAAGGAATAGGAATCCAACCCTCCCACTCCACCTCTTTCTACAGTGATAGCCCCCAGACACACACTAAGCAGAAGTAAACATAGCAAAGCAGACATTTAAAGTAAAGCGATTATCACTCGAGTCAAGGTCGGTGTTTTCCAAGTACAAACCCCCAAGGCCTAAACCAAGATCAGATAAGCACCCAGAAAAACATCGCTCTTGAGACCGAATGACGATACAATCAAACATCCATGACTCTGGCAATCACTGTTATCATTGCCTCGATACCACCGTTAATTGAATGACCGGCACATTCTTTCAGCCGTCCGTCAAGGGTTAATGGCAACCCCGGTTCTAGACATAACTCCGCACGTCGTCGCAGCGCGTGCCTAGGACTATCGAATCTGCCCAGAGTACTCAACTACAATCATAGTCTTTAGGGACTATCGAATCTGCCCAACGTACTCTTGCTTTGAGCCTGCTAGAACCTTCAACAACGATGAAATCTCAGCCTTCTAGTCATCCTCCTCGACAACTATTTCCATACTAGCTCAAGCGCCTCTCGAGCAAACCATTATCCTCAACTCGAACCATTTCACCGAGTTATCAACATGCTTGGAATGATCTCGTCTGGATTAAACCAAGGCTATCTCATACCATGCCTCGCTTCATCTCATCATAGCAAAGCCTCATCTCAACATCAACATCATCAAACCTATCCATATGAGCTTCATCATCCGCCACATATGCCACGAGCAGCTTTTCCAATTCAAGAGCCTTTCCCTTAGCTTTTGAATCATCTTCGACTAACTTGTCCAAATCAATTCATCAATCAACTAATTTACAACAATCAATCAAGGCAAACATTAATCCAAGTAATCAAGCATTCAAACATGATCAAATAAACAATTATAACAATAATGGCAATCTTGTAATTAAAGAGTCTAAATCTAACAAGCATGAATTATGAACAATATCTCTACAACTTGATGAATGAACTTGCATAGGTTAACATGTAGTAAAATGGATGTCAAATCATCATGAACAATAGATCTACACTTAAGTTTATGGAAATGCATGGAAATCACTAGTTTAACACCAAATCAAGCCATCAATCCGATATACTCCTATGGATCCGTGTGAGAGATAATCACCACTCACCAAATCACCTAAACACCTCAAAAGCAACACACTTCAGATCTGGACAGCGAAAGATCTAACTCGATCTATCACAATCCCGCTTCAAACGATGAAATCTCTCTTCGATGGATGTAGATCTTCAATCTAAGCTCTTGGATCTTCGATTTGATCTTCGATTTGGATGGAAGGAATCACAAGATTAGAGTGGAGAAAAGAAGTGAAGAAGTGTAGAACTCGAGCTCTCAAAATGGCAGCACTTCGTCGCTTCGAAATCCGGATCCCAAAAATAAAGAAGAACCCTCCTATTTATAGGCTGAATCCTTAGGTCGTTCGCTCGCAATTAGGTCGTCCACGACCTATGAACCCACGACCTAAAACCTACGACCTAACAGATATGCGCATCCACGACCTACGACCTAACACATGCGCGCTTAGCGACCTAACATAGATCGCGACCTAACAATTAGACGCGACTTAGTGACCGAACGACCTAAGCCCAACACTAATACGCGACCTAACGACTTAACACCTTAGGTAGTCTAACGACCTAACTACTCCACTACTAAACTTAGGTCGCTCACGACCTAACTACGCTAACTTGCTAACTACCAGGTCGTTGCCGCTAACTCTTAGGTCGCTAACTACTAGGTCGCTAACTCTTAGGTCGTTCACTCTCTTAGGTCGCTCCAACCTCTTAAGTCGCTCATCCGACCTAACCTACCCCACAACCTAAGCCACCATACGACTCATCTCCTATACGACCTATCCCAAAATCCTTAGGTCGCCAACTTCCTTAGGTCGCTCCACTTTCTTAGGTCGTCTACTCCGACCTAACTACTATACGACCTAACTACTATACGACCTAAGACTTAGACTTTGGACGACTTATCAACAATGCGACCTAATGACAACTGCTTTGCAATGTTTTGATCCATAAAAATACGGGTTGTTACATTCTCTCCCCCTTAGGAATTTCGCCCCCGAAATTCCAAACAAACAAGAGCAATCAAAGACTTTTCTGCACGCCTACCATCCATAGCAATCAACAAACCATGCATCCAATTCTAGCTTAGCATGCAGAATTCTAAAACTAGAACAAGTTACAATATCGTGAGATGACACGACACCTTATGGCCATACCTTGAAGAGTTCAGGATGAGCTGCCTTCATCCTCTCTTCCACCTCCCATGTACAGTCGTTAACATCATCACTCCATTGTACCTTGAGCAACCTAACTACCTCCCTCCTAAGCTGTTTCGTGTTAGTCTCCACAACACGAAGCGGCTTACGAGGTCTCTTATCGACTAGATCAACCTCAAAGTCTTTACAGCTATCAGCCAAAACCACTGTATTCGAGTCGTGCACATACTTCCGTAGATATGATACATGAAAAACATTGTGCACACTTGACATCTTTTCTGGTAACTCCAATCTGTAGGCGAGCTTTCCAATTCGCTCGATAATCGGGAATGGTCCAACAAATCTCGGAGTTAATTTTCCTTTCTTCCCGAATCGAATAACATTCTTCAGTGGAGAAATCTTCACAAAAACCATATCACCTACGTCGAATTCCAAATCCTTACGACGCTTATCGGCATAACTTTTCTGACGGTCTTGGGTTGTCTTCATTCGTTGCCGAATGATCTCTATGCAATCCGAAGTCTGTCGAATCATTTCTGGCCCAAGTATCAGCTTTTCTCCAGTTTCTAACCAACAAGTCGGAGAGTTACACGGTCTTCCATACAATGCCTCATATGGTGCCATACCAATGCTTGACTGGTAACTGTTATTATACGAAAATTCCACCAAATGAAGATGATCTTCCCATGATCCTCCGAAATCCAAAACACAAGCTCTCAGGAGATCTTCCAATACTCGGTTGGCTCTCTCAGTCTGACCATCTGTTTGGGGATGATAAGCGGTACTCAAACACAACTCGGTTCCCAAAACTTCCTGGAAGCTCTTCCAAAATCCACTAGTGAATAATGGATCTCGATCGCTCACTATACTCTTCGGAATACCGTGGAATCGAACTATCAACTTAACATACAGCACAGCCAACTTCGATGCAGTCCTGGTTGATCGAACAGGAATGAATCTTGCACTTTTAGTCAAACGATCTATGATGACCCAAATCCCATCATTTCCCGTTCTGGTTCTAGGTAACCCATCAATAAAATCCATCGATACTTGCTCCCACTTCCATGTAGGAACTTCTAATGGCTGAAGCAATCCACTTGGCTTCTTCTGTTCAGCTTTTACCAACTGGCAGTTCATGCACTTGGAAATAAAATTTCCAACATCCTTCTTCATACCTTCCCAGTAATAGGTTCTCTTCATATCCCGATACATCTTATTTCCACCTGGATGAATTGCCAACTTCGAGTGATGACTTTCCTTCAGAACTTCATTTCTCAATTCATCGATATCGGGAACAACTAGTCGTCCTTGCTTCCGAAGCCAACCCTTTCGATCGACCTCGAATCCTTTATCCTTCTCTGGGTCCAATCCAGATTCCAAATCACGGATAATCTTGACAAGCTTATCGTCTCGCTTTTGGCTCTCGCCTATCCTTTCCATAAGAGTAGGTCTTATCGATAAGTTTGCCAACATCTCAGGTTCCAATTCACATCTAGGCCTGAAGTCAAATCCAGCTAAATACTCGAGATTCTTCCATTCTGAAAACACGGCTCCCAATCCTGCATGTCTTCGACTTAACGCATCTGTCACTGCGTTACCCTTTCCCGGAGTATAGGCTATACCAAAATCATATGATGCCAAAAACTCTAGCCATCGTTGCTGCCGAAGATTCAAATCCTTTTGGGAGAAAAGATACTTCAACGACTTATGATCTATAAACAACTCGAATCGAACTCCCAATAGATAATGTCTCCACATCTTCAGAGCAAAAACAATCGCCGCCAACTCCAAATCATGAGTCGGATAATTCCTTTCGTGCGGCTTCAGTTGTCGACTTGCATACGCAACAACTTTACCCTTCTGCATCAGCACTGCTCCAAGTCCAGTACCACATGCGTCGGTGTAAACCACCATCTCTACATTTCCACTAGGAATAATCAAAACAGGAGCACTTGTCAGTAGCTCCTTCAGGATCTCGAAAGCTTGCTCACACTTAGCATCCCATCTGAATACTTGATTCTTTTTCGTCAATCCTGTTAACGGTGCAGCTACCTTGGAAAAGTCCTTGATAAATCGACGATAGTATCCTGCTAATCCAAGAAAACTTCTCACATCAGATGCATTCTTAGGTCTACCCCAATCCTGGATTGCTGCCACTTTAGCGGGATCAACCGCTATTCCATTTCCAGAGATAATATGGCCTAAGAACCGCACTTCGCTCTTCCAGAAGTGACACTTCGAAAACTTAGCCTTCAGCTGATGTTTCCGTAAGATTTCCAAAACAATACGCAAGTGCGTCTTGTGCTCTTCTTCAGTTCTGGAATAAATCAAAATATCATCCACGAACACTAGTACGAACTTGTTCAACTGATCTCTGAACACTCTATTCATAAGATCCACAAAATATGCTAGTGCATTGGTCAATCCAAACGGCATTACCAGCCACTCAAAGAACCCGGATGGTGTCCTGAAAGCAGTCTTTGGCACACTATCCTTAGCCACTCTTAACTGGTGAAATCCCGTAGCTAAATCCATCTGAGAAAACACCCTAGCTTCGTGAAGCTGATCAAACAAGTCATCTATTCTCGGCAATGGATACTTGTTCTTCTTAGTCACTTTATTCAGCTCACGATAATCCACACACAACCTCAGTGATCCATCCGCTTTGGTTACAAACACAACTGGTGCACCCTATTCGGACACACTACGCCGAATGAATCCTTTCTGTAAAAGGTCATCAACTTGCACCCTCAACTCTTGCTGTTCCCTAGGCGCCATCCGCCTAAGAGGCATCACAACAGGTCTGGCTCCTTCAACTAAATCGATACGAAACTCGATCTCCTTATGCGGCGGTAACCCTTTGACCTCATCAAAGACATCCTCAAATCCATTAGCGATTGGCACCGATGACAGTCCATCCCGTGGAACAACCAGCGAATACATGAAGCTCATGAAGATGCCTTCCTCATGCTTACATCGTATCATAACTTTTCGCCCTTCCACATTCTCGACTGTCACCTCCAACCTTTCACAATCAACCTTTGTCGCATAATTCCTAAGCCAGTCCATACCCAAAATAATTCTGAACCCCGCAAAGTTCAGAACAAAACAATCACAAACAAAAGAGCAATCATGACTCGATACAATCAGACCATGGCATAGCATACACAGACAAGACGAACCCCCAACTGGATTAGTCACAACCAATGGCCTATCAACAATATCTGGTTCTAAACCCAACCGGCCTACAAGTTCAATACAAACAAAAGAATGCGACGCCCCAGTATCAAATAACACTCTAACTGGAACACCACAAATGGAGAGAGTACCCTGAACCACAACACTCTTTCCTTTTTCTTCAGCGGTAGGAGCTTTTGAAGATGATGGAACAGCCCCCAAAGCATAAGCTTGCACAATCTGCTTGTCCCTCCACGGTTCTGGACAATTCTTCCTGATATACCCCGGCTTGTCACAGTTGTGAAACTTCATCGGTACCTTCGGATTCTTGCAATCTCTGGAGAAATGGCCCTTCTGTTGACAATTGTAGCAAGTCACTTCGCCCTTCGGCTTCTTCTGACCATCCTTACCCTTCTGCTGCTGCTGCTTCCTCTTCTTGTTTCCACCCTGCTGTGGTTTAAACTCTTCCTTGGTCACAGCAACAAACGATCCCTCTTTAGGAAAAAGATTCTCGTGCCTGAGAGCTTTCTCCACAAGTTTCTCAAATGGATCATCCAGATGATCCACCAACTGTCTCCCAAGATAACCGTCCAAGCCCTTCACAAACTTCTCGTTCTTCTGATATGCAGATTCAATATACGACCGGGCATACTTGGACAAAGCTTCAAACTCAGAAACATACTCAAGAACTGGTCTTCCACCTTGCTTGAGCTCCACAAACTTCTTAAACAGAACAGACTTCTGAGCTGTAGAAATGAACTTAGCTTCAAATCTGGCTTGGAATTGCTCCCAAGTAATTTCTTCCTCCGGAGTATCAATGGTGATAGAGTTCCACCAATCAGAAGCTCTTCCTTGAAGCTGTCCTGATGCAAGCTTCCTTTTAGTTGCATCCTCGATTCCCAAATCACCAAAGATCCTTCTACAAGCATCTATCCACCTTTGGACTTCAATGGTTGACTCTGTTCCCAAGAAAACCTTTCCTCCAAGAGCAGTATAGTCTTTACACAGCTTAGCAAAATCCACCTGTCTTGGAGTTTGAACTTGAACTCCAACATCAACTGATGGCCCTGGAGCTGGCATCCTTCTCATGATCGAAGTCATCATAGCTTCGAACATGGCAACATAATCAGCAGCCCCCTCAGCAGCTCGGCCTTCCCTAGCAGCTGGTCTCCCTCTTCGACTCATCCTTAATATCTATAAAAGGAATGATTAGCACACGTTGAGAAACAACTGCATAAAGAACTCTCATACTTCTAAGCTACTATATTATATATAGTAATCATCCATTAAAATACAATTACGTCTCTCATACGTAGTTACGTCAGCGAGCGTTGGGTAAAATCGATTAACCAAAGCTCTGATACCAAATGTGACGACCGCCCACGACCCCTGCACCGAACATAGAAATAGTGCGCTGTAAAGTGTGCCAGGCAGCCATGGACGGTTGCCAAGGTTAAATTAAAACAGCAGAATCTATTGTATAACTCACAGCGCATGGATAAAATACAATAGAAAGTATATATAGTGAAGCTTTACAGAACAGAATCTCAATTAAACTTCATAATGGTTTGGTACAAACATCTGAATAGTCAATACATCAAGCCTCACTACATATCACTCAGAGAATATACAAAGCAGCGGAAAATCCAGTATATATAGTAAGAAAATAATATGCAAGCCACCAGCTCGTCTTCGTCATCAGCATCGTCGGAAACTAAGAACAGCACCTGTCACCTGCTACCTAGTCTGCCCATCCCAAAGTGGATGAACAGCCCAAGGCAATAAGAGTTAAACATAAAGCCTTGAGTCAGACAACAGTCTTAGTGAGCGGTAAATTAACTAACAACATACCAAAAGAGCATAAAGGTAAAAGGAATAGGAATCCAACCCTCCCACTCCACCTCTTTCTACAGTGATAGCCCCCAGACACACACTAAGCAGAAGTAAACATAGCAAAGCAGACATTTAAAGTAAAGCGGTTATCACTCGAGTCAAGGTCGGTGTTTTCCAAGTACAAACCCCCAAGGCCTAAACCAAGATCAGATAAGCACCCAGAAAAACATCGCTCTTGAGACCGAATGACGATACAACCAAACATCCATGACTCTGGCTATCACTGTTATCATTGCCTCGATACCACTGTTAATTGAATGACCGGCACATTCTTTCAGCCGTCCGTCAAGGGGTAATGGCCACCCCGGTTCTAGACATAACTCTGCACGTCGTCGCAGCCCATGCCTAGGACTATCGAATCTTCCCAGAGTACTCGACTACAATCATAGTCTTTAGGGACTATCTGATGCAGCGCAACCCACAACTTTCAAAGGCATAAGTCGTACACGACTTAAGGAAGTAGACATAAGTCATCCACGACTTAAGGGAGCGCCACGAGATAACAAAGTAGTAGCGCGTGTTGAAGGCCTAAGTCGGCTACGACTTAAAGGAAAGGTTTTGAGTCGTCCACGACTTAGCTGGAAACCAGAGGGAGAAGTTACGTTGAGTTCACGACCTAAGCGAATGCAGCTTCCGGACTTACGACTTAGCATTCAACGACTCAATTAAGTCATAACCCGCTTCTTCTTCTTGCTTTTTGTTAAGTCGTGGATGACTCAAAACCTTTCCTTTAAGTCGTAGCCGACTTAGGCCTTCAACACGCGCTACTACTTTGTTATCTCGTGGCGCTCCCTTAAGTCGTGGACGACTTATGTCTACTTCCTTAAGTCGTGTATGACTTATGCCTTTGAAAGTTGTGGGTTGCGCTGCATCATCCTTCCCAGGTTGAGAAAAATTCGTCCTCGAATTTGTAATTTCTTCCACATCAGCTCGTTCATCCCCGTGATATGGCACGAGATGTTTAACATTAAACACATCAGATGTATACACATCCTCCGGCAGTTTCAACTTATAAGCATTTTCATTAATCCGTTTCACGACTTCTACAGGACCAATTTTTCTGGCTTTTAACTTGTTATAAGCGCCCACTGGAAAACGATCCTTTGTTAACATAACATATACCATATCTCCTTCTTTAAACTCAACATTTCTTCGCTTCAAGTCTGCAGAGCGTTTATACTTCTTATTCGCCTTCTCCAATCGTTCCTGGACGATTTTATGAAATTTAGTCAACCCATCAACAAATTCAGCAGCCTTTTTAACTATCTTCTTTGGCTGTGGTATTACCCTTAAACCCAACGGTCCCTTCGGTAAGCTTGAATACACTATCTGTAATGGACTGAAACTCGTACTAAGGTTTATAGCATGATTATGAGCAAACTCTGCTTGACATAACTTCATATCCCAACTCTTCAGATTATCCTGCACAAGACATTGCAATAAATTTCCCAACGATCTGTTAACCACCTCCGTTTGCCCATCAGTTTGTGGATGGTAAGCGCTACTAAAATTCAGCTTCGTTCCGACCATCTTCCACAAACTTAGCCAAAAGTGACTCAGAAAACGTGTATCTCTATCCGACACAATAGATTCTGGCAATCCATGAAGTCGATAGATTTCTTTGAAAAACAATTGGGCAACATGAACAACATCCGCCGTCTTCTTACAAGCAATAAAATGTGCCATTTTCGAAAACCGATCAACCACCACATAGATAGAATCGTTTCCCCTTTGAGTTCGAGGCAAACCCAAAACAAAATCCATACTCACATCAACCCAAGGCTTATTTGGTACAGGTAATGGCATATATAATCCAGCATTCGTCGCAGTTCCTTTCGAAACCTGACAGATATGACATCTCTCCACAAACCTTTCCACTTCTTTCCTCATTGATGGCCAAAAATAAGATTGAGAAATCAACTGTAATGTATGATCTCTACCCATGTGACCTTCCTTATGCAATTCTTTCACAATCTTCAACCGTAAACTGCAATCTGGTATACATAATCGATTTCCCTTGAACAGAAAACCATCCACCATCAAAAACTCATCCGTCTCTCCCTCCTTGACTTTATCAACAAACTTTGCAATGTAAGGATCATCGACAAATAATTCTGGCAACATATCAAACCCCGTTACTTCAATCTTCATTGTTGTTAACAAATGATTCCTTCTACTCAAAGCATTAGCCACACGATTCGTCACTCCTGACTTGTGTTTAACAACAAAAGTAAACTGTTGCAGATATGCAATCCATGATGCATGTCTCGCTGAAATCTTGTCTTGCCCTTGTAAATGCTTCAACGCCTCATGATCAGTGTAAAGAACAAACTCCTTCTGAAATAGATAGTGTCTCTAGTGTTTGATAACTTGTACAACAGCATAAAATTCCACATCATAAGTACTATATCTCATCTTCGCCTCTGATAATTTCTCACTAAAGTATGCAATAGGATGCCCCTTCTGACTCAACACCCCTCCAATCCCAACCTTGGACGCATCAGTATGTAGTTCAAACACTAACTGGAAATCTGGTAGCACTAGAATGGGTGCAGACGTCAGCAACTCCTTGATCTTCCCAAATGCATCCCCTGCTTCCTCTGACCATGAAAATTGTTTACCCTTTATACAATCTGTAACAGGTGCCATCACACTACTAAAGTGTGGAATAAACCTTCTATAAAATGAAGCCAACCCATGAAAACTCCGAACCTCTGTTATCATCTTGGGCTGTGGCCAATCTCTAATCGCCTCAACTTTACTCATGTCTACCTGTATCCCTTCTCTCGATACAACATACCCCAGAAATAAAACACTATGCGTCATGAACACACATTTCTTCGTTGCAGCATAAAACTGTTCTTGTCGCAGTACCATCAGCACTTCTCTCAGATGATTCAAATGTTCCTCTAGACTTCCACTATATATCAGAATATCATCGAAATACACCACCACAAACTTCCCAATGAATGGTCTAAAAATCTGATTCATCACCCGCATAAATGTACTTGGCGCATTTGATAAGCCAAACGACATTACTAGCCATTCATACAATCCTTCCCTCGTCTTGAATGCTGTCTTCCATTCGTCCCCTGGTCTAATGCGAATCTGATGATAACCGCTCTTCAAGTCAATCTTAGAAAAGATCACAGACCCACTAATTTGATCTAACAGATCATCAAGTCTCGGCATTGGAAATCTGTATCTGACAGTTATCTTATTCAGTGCCCTGCTGTCCGTACACATTCTCCATGAGCCATCCTTCTTCGGTACGAGTAATGCTGGTACAGCACACGGACTCAAACTCTCCTGTATTCGCCCCCTGTTCAAGCAATTCTTCCACCTGCCTACGCAACTCTTCGTGTTCTTTCGGACTCATTCTATAGTGTGGTCTATGTAGCAACATAGCACCTGGAACAAGCTCTATCTGGTGTTGTATATCTCTCAACGGTGGCAACTCCGTTGGTAGTTCTTCTGGAAATACATCATTAAATTCTTCAAGCACTGGTTTAACTTCTCCTGGTATCTCAACCACTTCACTGCTCTCTCGTCCAACCAACAAAAATACTTCCGGTTCTTCCTCAACCTCCTTAACAAACTCCTTCAAAGATAATAAAGTTTTCAGCTCTTCAATCTCCTCCAGTTTATTTTCTTCTTGTTGTCGCTTCTTTGGAACTAGAGTAATCTTTGTGCCTTTAAACATAAAACTGTAACTGTTGGTACGCCCATCATGTTGCACCGCCCTATCATACTGCCACGGTCTCCCCAGAAACAAATGACATACGTCCATATCTACCACATCGCACCAGATTTCGTCTTTATATTTCTTTCCAATTGAAAAATTCACACAAGCCCTTCGTCCAACCTTCACCTCCCCGCCTTTTCTTAACCAAGCCAACTTGTACGGTTTCGGATGTTTCTCAGTCTTCAATGCCAATTTCCTCACAGCTTCTGAAGAAATTATATTATCACAACTCCCAGCATCAATAACAAATTTGCAAACTTTCCCCAGAATAGTACATGTCGACTGAAATATATTGCTCCTCAACCAACTACAATCCTCCTCTAACTTTGGTGTCAAACAAGACCTCCTCATCATCAGATTACAACCTTCGTCTCCTGACACTTCTTCTTCCTCCTCATCAGGTGGTGAATTGGAACATTCAGCTTCTTCATCCTCATCCTCAATCTCCGCTATCATAGCTCTCTTCTTTGGCTTTGGACATTCGCTACTTTTGTGGCCCATTTCTTGGCAATTATAACACTTGAAACCATTATTGACTTTCGTCTTCCCAACCTCATTCACAACTGGTTTTGCAACAGCTTTTGAAACATTAGAACTTCCACTAACACCCTTCACTGGATTGTTGGAATTTGTAAACACACTACCACCTCGTCTTCCCTGTTTCTCCCAAGCCAACGCTTTTTGGTGTGCTTCCGCTACAGATCTGGGATCAAACATGTTAACCATATCCTGAATCTGCATTCGCAACCCCCAACAAATCTAGCTGTTAATTGTTCCTCTGTCTCCATAATATCATTCCTTGCAATCAGTTGATAAAATTCGTCAGCATAGTCATTCACAGATTTCGTCCCTTGTCTCAAGTTTTGCAACCTCTGATACATAAGCGACTGATAGTTATAAGGTAAGAATGTGGCTTTCATCATTTTCCTCATCTTTTCCCATGATTCAACCTTTGACTTCCCCATCCGTTCACGTGTAAGTTTGGTTTGCTGCCACCACGCTAAAGCTCTACCCCTCAACCTTGTAGCAACTAACTTCACTCTACGATGTTCTGGAACTTCCTTGAAGTCAAAAATCTCCTCCACATTAGACAACCAATCCAAAAACTCTTCAGCTTGTATCCCTCCTTTGAATTCTGGTATTTCAGTCTTCATCCCAGATTCCCACTTGTGATCATACTCCGACTGATTTCTTCCTTGTCCACGTCCTTGTCCATGAACACTACCACCGTCATACTCTTCTTCAAAATCAGATGTATATCGATGCCGATCATGACCACCAACATCTCTACTACCATCACGTCTTCCACCAACATCCCTTCTATCTACATTCCTCCGTTCTCGATCATTCACGTTCCTCCCACGCCTTTGATTATCATCAACACTTCTTTCTCGATTGGATTGTGGTGAGACTCTACTTCCCCCATGATTAGATTCAGGTGATACCCTTCTCCGATTTTGATTCATCTCTAACATCATCTTCTCTAATCGTCCAATCCCTTCGTTAAGCTTTTCACTAAAGTTTTCATTAATTCTTTGCTCCATCTCATCTGCTTCTTCTCTTCGATACAATGCTTCAACGTTTTGATGTCGATTAGCTCTCCTTGGTGGCATGATTGAATACTTCACAAACTCTACAATTCTCGGCTTGGACTAAGCAAAAGATACCAAATGATGTACGGTCTAACTTCCCTTAGCTCGGCTCCGACTTATGCAAACTCGTCCACTTCAAAATTTCAACTCCTCTTTGGTGCGCAAACAACCACGACCAAATTCAAACACTTCTCCAACTTTCGATCTAAAATGATATGGATCAAAATCTCCAATCTTGTTGCAAATTATGATGAACACTATGAACAACCACTTCTCAAAATGATACAAAATTCAATCTCCAACACTTCGATTTCAACTCGGCTTTGCTTGATGTAGCTCGGCCTCTCTAACTCTTCAAATAAATCGGCTCCAAGACTCGATTTAGCTATCGATGATGCAGCGCAACCCACAACTTTCAAAGGCATAAGTCGTACACGACTTAAAGAAGTAGACATAAGTCGTCCACGACTTAAGGGAGCGCCACGAGATAACAAAGTAGTAGCGCGTGTTGAAGGCCTAAGTCGGCTATGACTTAAAGGAAAGGTTTTGAGTCGTCCACGACTTAGCTGGAAACCAGAGGGAGAAGTTACGTTGAGTTCACAACCTAACAAGGCGCCCATAAGTCGGAAACGACTTAACGAAGCTGAAGGTATAAGTCGTCCACGACTTAACAAAAAGCAAAAAGAAGAAGCGGGTTATGACTTAATTGAGTCGTTGAATGCTAAGTCGTAAGTCGGGAAGCTGCATTCGCTTAGGTCGTGAACTCAACGTAACTTCTCCCTTTGGTTTCCAGCTAAGTCGTGGACGAATCAAAACCTTTCCTTTAAGTCATAGCCGACTTAGGCCTTCAACACACGCTACTACTTTGTTATCTCGTGGCGCTCCCTTAAGTCGTGGACGACTTATGTCTACTTCCTTAAGTCGTGTACGACTTATGCCTTTGAAAGTTGTGGGTTACGCTGCATCACTATCGAATCTGCCCAACGTACTCTTGCTTTGAGCCTGCTAGAACCTTCAACAACGATGAAATCTCACCCTTCTAGTCATCCTCCTCGACAACTATTTCCATACTAGCTCAAGCGCCTCTCGAGCAAACCATTATCCTCAACTCGAACCATTTCACCGAGTTATCAACATGCTTGGAATGATCCCGTCTGGATTAAACCAAGGCTATCTCATACCATGCCTCGCTTCATCTCATCATAGCAAAGCCTCATCTCAACATCAACATCATCAAATCTATCCATATGAGCTTCATCATCCGCCATATATGCCACGAGCAGCTTTTCCAATTCAAGAGCCTTTCCCTTAGCTTTTGAATCATCTTCGACTAACTTGTCCAAATCAATTCATCAATCGACTAATTTACAACAATCAATCAAGGAAAACATTAATCCAAGTAATCAAGCATTCAAACATGATCAAATAAACAATTATAACAATAATGGCAATCTTGTAATTAAAGAGTCTAAATCTAACAAGCATGAATTATGAACAATATCTCTACAACTTGATGAATGAACTTGCATAGGTTAACATGTAGTAAAATGGATGTCAAATCATCATGAACAATAGATCTACACTTAAGTTTATGGAAATGCATGGAAATCACTAGTTTAACACCAAATCAAGCCATCAATCTGATATACTCCTTTGGATCCGTGTGAGAGATAATCACCACTCACCAAATCACCTAAACACCTCAAAAGCAACACACTTCATATCTCGACAGCGAAGGATCTAACTCGATCTATCACAATCCCGCTTCAGACGATGAAATCTCTCTTCGATGGATGTAGATCTTCAATCTAAGCTCTTGGATCTTCGATTTGATCATCGATTTGGATGGAAGGAATCGCAAGATTAGAGTGGAGAAAAGAAGTGAAGAAGTGTAGAACTCGAGCTCTCAAAATGGCAGCACTTCGTCGCTTCGAAATCCGGATCCCAAAAATGAAGTAGAACCCTCCTTTTATAGGCTGAATCCTTAGGTCGTTCGCTCGCAATTAGGTCATCCACGACCTAAGAACCCACGACCTAAAACCTATGACCTAACAGATATGCGCATCCATGACCTACGACCTAAAACATGCGCGCTTAGCGACCTAACACAGATCGCGACCTAACAATTAGACGCGACTTAGTGACCCAACGACCTAAGCCCAACACTAATACGCGACCTAACGACTTAACACCTTAGGTCGTCTAACGACCTAACTACTCCACTACTAAACTTAGGTCGCTCATGACCTAACTACGCTAACTCGCTAACTACCAGGTCGTTGCCGCTAACTCTTAGGTCGCTAACTACTAGGTCGCTAACTCCTATAGGTCGCTAACTCTAAGGTCGTTCACTCTCTTAGGTCGCTCCAACCTCTTAAGTCGCTCATCCGACCTAACCTACCCCACGACCTAAGCTACCATACGACTCATCTCCTATACGACCTATCCCAAAATCCTTAGGTCGCCAACTTCCTTAGGTCGCTCCACTTTCTTAGGTCATCTACTCCGACCTAACTACTATACGACCTAACTACTATACGACCTAAGACTTAGACTCTGGACGACTTATCAACAATGCGACCTAATGACAACTGCTTTGCAATGTTTTGATCCGTAAAAATACGGGTCGTTACATTATACCTGATAACTATTGTTACAGGTAAGTTTAACAAGGTGGAGAATAGAAATAGCTAGAAAGGAAAATAGGACGAAAGACAAGGATGAGCCATTAATTAAAATTGTTGGTTAAAGAGGTAAACAATATTTAAAACCTTTTAAAATCCTTTAGAGAGGAAATAACTGATCAAAATATCCTTTATATAATATTTTATCAAAATACTTTTATAACTCGATGTCTTAACAAGTTTATCCTCGTTCCTGCAGACTCTAGCAGTGCGTTGATCAGGCGCAAAGCTAGAATTCTCCAGGTACTTAGTAGACCTGTTTCAACTCCCAGTGAAAATACTGGAAAACTTTTAAAAACAGATATGGAAAGTACAATTTAAAAAAAAACAAAACATGTCGATCATGGATCGCGGATACACAATGGTTACGCCTGGATCCCCCAGGAAACATCCGTACCCATAGGCCATCCCCAACCTTGCGATTACGCCATGAAGACTGGCAGTACTACAGATACACAATGGTTACGCCTGGATCTCCCAGGAAACATCCGTACCCTAGGCTCTCGCAGCCCCTGCTGATTACGCTACCAAGCAACTCAATAGATCGCAGATACACAATGGTTACGCCTGGATCTCCCAGGAAACATCCGTACCCGTAGGCCGCCCCCAACCCTGCGATTATGCTATGAAGTCGCGCTCATAAGACCATGGAGATTGCCATGGAATTCGATGGAAACTCAAGTATCATATCCGGAAAACCAAAAATCAAAGAAATATCGATAGGATGAATCCACAATGTGGCCACAAAGCGGATATCAAGCAGAAGGCACTTTCCATATCTTTACTTCGAAAATATGTATCATATAGTACCTTTTCAAATCACTTTCAAATATCATACTTATATAAAGTCCATTATATATAAGATTTCATTTTCAAATCAAATACTTTCCAAAATCAATAGTATGTCAAATCACACTTATATAGACTTCAATTATATAAGATTTCACTTTTCAAATTGAGTACCTTTTCAAATCCATAGTTTTCGAATCAACATTATACTTATACAAACCAAATTTTATATAAGTTCGATAACTCCCAAATCAAGTATTTAGTAACATAAGGTTCTCAAATTTCAATTTGTTTCAATATCAATACAATTTTCAAAATCATATACGCATTCACCAAATTATTCTTCCAAATCAAATATCTTCAGTTCCAAAGTTTCCAAAATAATAAATTTAGAAAATAAATCCAAATTTCTAAATCAATATAGTTTAAGTCAAACAATTCATTTCCAAAATCATCTTATATTTACATAAAGTCCATCTTATATAAGGATCAAAATTTTCAAAAATAAATTTCGCTGTACGAAGAGCTATATGGGATTGAACATCTTTGCTTACTAAAAGGTTTTGAGTTTAGAATAGTTTTGTATATAAAATAGAATAAAATAGTTTGTTTAAGAAAATAAAAGAAAATAGTTAAAAAAATGGTTTTAAATTGATAGTAGTTTTTCATAAAGGAAAAATTCCAATTAAATTACAAAGATATCCAACCCAACAACTTCCAATTTCAGCGTCAAGTGTATCAATGATATTAGAATATAAGATGTACATATGTCATCATTTCACAACATTACATTCGATCGCTCGCTCGATCACACAAGTTCGCTTTCGAACTAGTATTGTCCATTCGATTTCCCTAATGCGGATTTCGATACGGTTTCTCGACTAGAAACCATCAGTCTCCTTGCATAGCCATATACTATGATAGAGAATTCTAGAATCAAGCCCAAAATCCATATCAAATATTCGCCGTCATGAATCGATTGAAAAATCCTAACACGAAATGGTGTAGTTACCTCGAACTTGTGTACTCAAACTTGGATCAATTTAATTATGCGAATAAAACAGCATACGTACAACTTATGTATCTATTCCAACTTTTTTAAATATATAGTTTTATAAAGATGTTACCCAGTTAAAACATTTAAACTAAATTTTATTCAAAATATTTTGAAGACCAAATTCTTTTCAAAACATTTCAAATCTAAATTTCATATTAGAAAAATTCAAAATAGCCTTATTCATTTACTTAACAAAACAGTTTCAACTTATTTAAATCATATTACTACATATTTTAAACATAAATACCAAACTTATATACTTTATACTTTTCAAAATTACTTAGCTTTGAAAAGTTAACCTTGATTTGGAAGTGCTCGAACCTTCAAAATAGTTGAAGAAATCATTTTCAAATTCAAGAGTTGGAAATCAACAACAAATCAGAAAATCAATTTCAAAAGATAGGTTTCAAATCCAAAACTCGAGGACTGAACACCGGCTCAATTCAAATTGTTCAAATATATATACATATATCTTTCGAATATCACATCACACTTCGGAATTTGAAATCAAAAATTTGTTTCACATATCAATCGCATAACAAAGCTACCAAAGTGGCCTCTCCCCCACTCAGAATCTCGAAAATCAATGTCAATGATGCATGCATTCATCACCGAAATTATTTTCCAGTGACATTAGTGGGTTCTGGACTTCAATTTACTTTGAAAACTTCTTTGAAATTCCTTCGAAATCATTGAAACCCATTAAAATCATTGAAACATTACTTATTCGGAAAAATACTTTCAAATCATATTATTTATTATTTAAAAATCTTAAAACCAATTTAACAGAAAAATGCCGGAGTTCAATCACTCAAATTCAGATTCAAAACCTTCAGTTATAAATCATTTTATATAAAACCATTTCTTATATAATTTTCACAATTTCAAATCCTTTCGAAACTTCAAATTTTCATTTTTAAAAGGTATATAATTCTTATCTAAAACATTTCACTTCTATATATAATATGGTCATCCTTATCAAAACAAAAACTTTGATGAATACACAATTTTCAAAAGACAATCAACCACAAACTTTCCAAGGGACGATTCAAGGATGGATTTCAAAACAAACAGAGATTCAAATTAGAGGAACTCTAATTAAATAGAATTCTGATTTGAAGATAAGCTCGAACGAAGATGAGATAATTAAATTACCAAATAGAAGATGGATAAGCTCATATAAATCACGGGCGACCTTAACCGGTCAACCATGACTTCAGGAATATAATCGACGTGAAAATCTAAGGCAAATCGACCTTCGATCGCCAGAGATAGAATCTAAATATAGCAGAAGATAGAAAACATCGTAAACCGAGGATACAGAAATCTCTGGTGAATCAATGCCAATTATAAGGGAGTTTCACCCTTTTACAAATCATTCAAAGATTGGCGGAATCAGTGATCTTTATAGAGGTCATTCAAAGTAGAGTTATGGAATGCTCCAAAAATCAAAAGAATACAATTAGGGGAGACAGGAATGGATTTCAGAACAAGTGGGTGCTTTCCAAAATTCAAAGGAATCCTAATCCAAGAAATCTCAACTAAGATAGAAGTTCAGAATTTTAAGGAAATCCTAATCAAAGAAATTACTAACAAGGTGGATACGAAAGGGATAAAGTTTAGAAAATTTTACTTTCAAAGCAAGAAAATTTTATATCAAAATAATCTTTAAAAATCCTTTGAAAATCATTTGAAAATCATTTTATACTTCGAAAATACGTTCTCCCACAAAGGAATGATTCTGAGATTGATTTCAATCATTCTAGGGTATTTCTACCCTATCTCTAATGATTTTTTGCTCCGCAGGCTAAGGTTTGCCTAAAACCTCGCTTTGATACCAACTGTAACGACCCACTATTTTGGACCATTCAAATCGACAATAATCCACACATGTCTAACTTGAATAATTCAAAATAACAGATTGTAATAAAATTTGGAGCAAATAAAATCAAATACAGAATCACGGACATAGAATATCAGAATAACTCGCAGCGGAAATAAAATACCATAGTAGTTCATGAAGCTACTATATACAAACTCTCAAAATATATACAAAATTCTCATAGTAAAATAGATACAGTAGAAGTCAGGATACATAAATCACTAAGGCAGAAGCAATCCCGAATAGTAAATAACTGGATTAGAAGATAAGAAATAACAGATGGATAGATAAGCTCCAGCAAATCTCTAGCTCTAGAAGATAAATTCCAAAGCAGTGATTCTCAGGCTGACCCGAGCGTAAAGCAAAATACAAAACACTCGAGTCATGACATATATACTTATACAATATAAACCAACTCAAGTGAACTGTAATAGCAATGCATAATAACTTAGAGGATGCTTGGGATCGCCCATCCTTTAAGGATCCATAAAACCATTAATTAAACAGTAATATCAATATCACAGAAATGTCCATATCGAAATAAAACAAGCAACTAACAGTGTTAATGTGCATCACAACCATCATCAGGAAATCAAATGACATACAGAGAAGTATACCCGTGGTTATAGTATTTCAAAATAATATTTTATATTTCAAAAATTTAATATCATTTCAAATCCAAATCTTTATCAAAATAAAGATTAAATCATTTACAAACCATTTCAATATATTACAATGTCATATCCTTTTAAAACTTCCTTTCAAATCATTATTTGAATTCAAATTCAATTATCAAATTTAATACCCTTTAAAATTCCAAAATATCATTCATTTATTATCTTATCAAATCACCCTTTAAATAGTTTCCATTTAAACCATTTAAAAGTGAAATTATTATTCTTTCAAGTCAACTATTCAATTTCCAAAGTTCAAATCATTCTGAGTTCATTTACTAGGTCAAAATCCATAAACATTGAAAATTTCAGCCTTTCACAGCATTTAGAAAAAGCTGTTATAAGTTATATTTGAAAACATTTTATTTCAGCAAAGACAACACTTTAAAACTGCTGTTATATCTCATTTTAGTTGAAATTTAGTTTAAAACAGCAAAGACAACATTTTCAGAAATGCTGTAATAGCTCAAGTTCAAAAACAAGGGTTTTACTTAATTTCAGCAAAGACAGCAGGCAGCTACAACAGTTTACAGAACTGCTGTAATAGCCTTTTATTAAGTTCTTTAGCCTTTACATTTACTACAGCAACTACGACATTTCAAAAATGCTGTAATAGCCTCTTTTTACTAAGTTTTAGTTCAATTCTAAAATCATAGCATTTCTGAATGCTATTAAAAGTGTTTTTCAGATTTTAGTGTATTTCCAACCAATAATAAAATTCATTTTAAAACCCTTTTAATATTATAAAAATCATGTTTTAACATTTAAAAATGTTTATATAATATATCATTTAACACATGATTTCTATTAAATAAATCCGTTATAGTTAAATCAAATTTCAATGAATTATTTAACAAATTCAAGTGTAAATTTCTTTTCTTCACATTTTTAATAAATAAACTTAACACTTAAATTTTATTTCCATTCTCCAATAAAATTTCAAATTTCCATTTTTATTTTCATTTTTATTTATATAACTTATTCTCTCATTTTAACCAAAATTCCAAAATTTTCTAACTTAAGTTATATTTTCAAAAATTCCATTTCTATTCATTTTCAACACTTTTAACTTATAGAAAAAAAATCCTAATTTCACTTTTTAAACTTATAAAAATTCAATTTAAATCAAATTTTCATATTTTTACACTTTTAAAATTTATTTAAACATTTTTCAAAACCTTAAAAATAACCACGGGCCTGTATATAGTTCTCTAGCCTAATTCAAGTGATACAGATATGTATCATTTCAATCCGCAGTTTAAAAAGCAACAATCCTGGTTCTATCATTTCAAACCCGCAATCCCAAGTCAAATTAAATTAAATAAAAACCGTTCAGGCCTATCATTTCAGCCCATAACGATTTTTCCCTATTCTAAAGTCCGTTCGGGTATGTATCATTTCAACCCATAGTGATTCTATTCTACAGGGAACTTGTAGTGTGATAAACAGATATAAAATGAACATTATACAATATATAACAGTAACAGATGATATGACAGGTAATTAAACAGGTTTAAAATCATATAAATAAATCATCACAGGCAGTTATAACATATCATAATATTCTACACATTCAGTTGTTGTCGCTTCACATTTGTCTAAGTATAAAATGTCGTGTGAGATTTACTCACCTCTTTTGCTGGAGATGCAAGTTCAAATGACACAACACAAACCAGAACACAATGACAAAGCTATGAACTTGAGTGGAGAGCGAGATCCAAGTTATAGATCTTGTGTTACAACCCAAAACAAAACCAAAACAATAGTTAAAAATCAATACGATTGAATTTGAATAACTTTGAAACAAAAAGTGATTTGAATACGAAACTTTTTGCCTTGCTTTCTCTACTTGTTTGCATGGCCTAGGGAATCAATTAGGTCAGGTTTGTACTTGGTTTGGATCAGGTATGGGTCTGGAAAAGGTAAGGCTACAAGGTAGAACATGATGGAGGAAGTTACAACATAGGGGTGTGAAAGGGTTTAGGCTAAAACATGGTTTTTGGCAACCAAAAGGGCTCGGTCATGGGGTTATAGGCTTGGCCAGTCAAGCTCAAGTCTGGACAGAGATTGGAGTGGTGTGGGGAGGTCTGGAAAAGGTGGTGGTGGCGGCCTATGGTGGTGGTGGTGGTGTAAAATGAAGGGAAGGTTGCATACATGGCTCGGGTAGGCAATAATTGTAGAGTTTTCAATGTTTTTTGTGGAGTTTTGCTCAAGGGGAGGCCATGGCACTTTCAGGTCAGTGGAGAATGATGGTTTGGCCGTGGATTTAGTGGGGAGGAAGGGATGGTGGTCGATGGTGGTGATGGTGAGGCTATGGGCCGAGCAACATAGGTGAAGATCAAGGCCAATTCAAGTGAAAAACAAGGCAAATTCAAGGAAGAAAAGTAAAAAAAATAAAAATAAAATAAGAAAGCCATTACCAAACTTCAGAAATGTTTTGTGGCCGAAAATTGTGATGAATGAGAAGTGATTTCACGTGAGAAAGAAAATAAAACTCACGGCAAAAATTAAAGAAAGGAACGGCCAAAATATGAAGAGTCTAGAAAATGAAAAGTCATATGTTTTAAAACTTTAGCCTCTTCAATTTCCATTTCTATTAAATAAAATAAAACAAATGAAATTTTCAGTAATTGAATTTAAAACTGAAACAAAGTAAAATAAAATGAAAATAAATAATTAACGTTAGAGAAAATAGAAAAAGGATTAAAGAAATTGCTTAAAAATTCAAAACATGGTTCAAAAATTACAATTA
Source organism: Allium fistulosum (assembly GCA_030737815.1). Taxonomy (NCBI): domain Eukaryota; kingdom Viridiplantae; phylum Streptophyta; class Magnoliopsida; order Asparagales; family Amaryllidaceae; genus Allium; species Allium fistulosum. Next base: position 1,495,458,193 of record CM060901.1, read on the forward strand.
AATCATCACTAGCTTTAGAAAGATTTCTAATTCACTTTTAAAAAAAATTTAAAACAAATAAAATTAGTAAATAAGATAAAACAAACTAAAATAAAGTGAAAAATAAAATAAATAATTTATTTTTAGGAAAATAGAAAGATAAATAAAGAAAATAGTTTAATATATTGAAACTAGCTTAAGAAAATTGCAAACACAATCCACTTAACTTTGGAAAATTATAACAACACTTTTAAACAAATAAAAAGTCAAGTAAAATAAAATAAATGCTGAACAAAATGAAGTGTAAATGAAAATAAAATAAAGTCTTAAGAAAACAGAAAATAAACAAAGAATTTCTTTAATTAAATGAAACTGGAAATTAGAAATTATAAATAGAATACAACTGACATTGGAAAATGTCAATTACACTTTGAAAAATGTTTTAAAACCAAAATATATACATAACATGTTATTTTACCCATATAAATATAAATTAGAACATTACATGACCAAATAAAATATTATTTATATAATTTAAAATACACAATTTTGTTAAATAAAACAATTTACACACAATATTGTAAAAAGCATAACTTTCACAATATTAATCAGATTTCAATGAAACGAAAAGCAGTATTCTTGAAATTTAATCTATTTTCAAAATAAAAGATAAAATTCAAAATTTCATATATTTAAATTTTAAATTTAAAAGGCAAAGTTTGACCATTTTGACCAAAATCCACTTTTTGGAAATATTCCATTTATCCAGGTTTGGAATTATAATTCACACAAAAATCAAAATTTATATTTAAAATAACAAAATTTATTCTTTAAATAAATAAAATAAATTTTTTAAATCAGGGAATTCAATTAAAATAATTAAAATATATAATTAAAAATAATCACAAAATACAGGGTTGTTACATAGTGTCTAATACAGTTGCTTATTTGAAATGGTTAAATTTGAGAATTAATCCAATTCCAGCCTATTAAAACTCTATAATCAAACCCGAAAGGTTCATAGTGATTTTTCAAATCAAAGTGGTCTTGGATAACACTGATATCCGATCCCGGTCTGTAACAACCCGGTATTTCGTACCGATTAATTATCGTCTTTAGACGATTGCTTTTCCTAGCAAATCGCTGTTTGGAATTTTAATTTAACCAGTTGAAACTCTTTTGAAAAATCTGTTAAATGTTGACAGGCTTTAAAATAAATTCTCGGCCCACGTTTTCAAATGTTTGAAGCCGTGAAAAAATTTGCAAAGCAAATGTACCCGTCCCCTTTTTCTCGATGCCGCCCCATTCTTAAAGAAATTCGACCCGTTCTCTTTTGTCCATGCGAAAACCCGTTCCCCCCTTTTTTATTTCGTGAAAAAACCCTAGATCAAAGCAAAAGAAAATAAAAATGGCAGCCTAGTTTCTTCGTCTTCGTCCCCAAACATCCAAATTAATGGCTACTCTTCTTCGTCGTTCGACATCGCCTTGCACGGCTGCTCCTCAATTGATCGAGTCGCCTTCGCTTCGCATGCTAAAGCTTTGGCTTCACTGCCTCGTCGAAAAAAATGGTGAGTGCTACCGCTCACATCTAATTCACTCAAACCCTGTGATTTTTGTTCGTTTCTGTTTCGTAGTTATCGTGGTTTGGGTTTTTGCTGTTCGATTCTCTGACTTGTCCAATTTTGTTTACTTGGATTTTGTTCGGAGGCATTTGTTCTCGTGATGTTGGGTTTCACCGTTTGGCTTTTGTGAATTCATGATGACTTCGGGCCTGATTTGTTCTTATAGATTTATGACTTGAAACTGCTTTACTTTTGGACCCCTGATACTTGTATTTGACTTCGGTCACTGGACATTTTCGACTTGGTCATCCTAGAATTTGGCACTTCTGTTCATCCCTAGGTTGATGACGTTCGACCGTTGAACTTGATGGTCTGAGGTCATCGATTTACAGCTCGGTATACATTGTATTTCCTAGTTACAGTGACTTTATGACTTCGACTTGATCTTTGAGTTACTTCACAGTTTTTACCCTTGTTCATGATTTGGGTCATACACTGTTGATTTAAAAATTGAACTTGAGTTTCACTATCAGTTGTAGATGTACTTTCATTTATGTGCTAGCTGCCCCATTTACTTGTGTTGTACTGTATGTTTCTGGGCATTTACTTCTCTGATAACTCAAGATTTTTGAGCTTATCTGCCCTGTGCCTTAAACTTTCAATTTGAACTTTGGTTAGTATTGAAAGCTTAAATTCTGTAGCATGATGTCTACCCCCTTTTTGTTCTCAAGTCACCTTATGCTTAGTTCTTGAGACACTGGCCTCATTATGATTTTTTTTATTTGTACTTGCGCAATTGCATCCCCATATATACAATATCACCTGTTGTCATCTAATATGTATATAAATGTAGTCTTAGATCTTATGTCGTTTGTGGTGTGATGTTGTGTATATGTTGGTGCATTTGCTTACATACCTATCACTGAACTGAAATACATTTGGAATTATTTTTCTAATGACACTTGAGTTTGTTGGTACATCTTGCTACTTCAGTTACTTAAATCTGTGATTTCTCACCTGGCTTTAGCCTGAGAGCGTCTGCATACTGTTGCATTTATACTCGAGTACAATTGAGTCTTGTGGTCACTTGCATTCCATTGTTCACTTCGACTTTGTATCAACCTGTTGCTGCATTGTCACTTGCACTGTCTAGTGTTACAGTTGCATATATGTTGTATCCTTTTGTTGATGATACTCGAGATTTTGTTGTAGCTTGTATTTACTTGAATCTTTTCTCTGTCCCCATTTTGGGTTACACTGTCACTTGAATTACATTCATCCTTGATGTCAGTTCCTTGGTTTGTTGATTCCACTTGAGTCTGGGCATTTCTATGCTCTAGTCTCCACAACAGCATTCATGCTTTAGTTGCTGACTGCTGCACTGCCTTGTTCTCGAATCTGATACACTGCATTGATGCCTTGTATCATTTGCATTTTTGTCATTTTGCTTCACTGATGACCTTATCTTCTAATGAGGCTGATCTGCGTCTTTTCTGTTGAGTGTTGTAGTGCCATATCTTTGGTGCTCTCGCCTTCAGTTTGCTATTTCCCTGTGCCTTGCTTTGCGACATGTTGAACTTGTTCCACTTGTTGCCTCTTTCACTGGGTACACTGTTTCATTTCACTGATGCAGCCTTGCCCTTAAATACAAGTGGTGGCTGCATTTTCGTAGCAGTTTTACCCTTGTCCCTTGTGGTGACTTTATATTTTGTTGTGGCGAGGCAGTGCACGCGTGTGTGCACTGCAGCCACACCGAATTGACAGATTTTAATCGATATCTCTTTTATTCTTAATTCATCGACCTGTTGCGTAATTCGTAGGCTGTATTGGCGAGGCAGTACACGTTAGCGTGTACTGCAGCCAATTAGCATTTATATTTTTAAATTGACATTTCAATTGCTTAAACTGCTTTGGATTTCTGTTTTGTGGATTAACACTGTTTAGTGTTATATCTGCCGTTATCCAATTCTCGTATCGAGAGTTGGATATACGAGATTTCTGTGACTGTCATCTATATTGAGATTGATTATTATTGCTTCTATGCTCTAATAACTGATTTTGAATTAGACTGATCCGAGTATTATTTTCTTTTGAATGTAATACTCGGGTCAGACCGAGTATTTACAGGTTGTAGATTTTTAGCTTTGGGTTGCTGCTAGAGCTATGAAGACTTTTTATATCATTTGAAGAGGTCTTCGTCGTGTTGTAGTAGTCAGTGTGTCTGTTTTAAGATGATAATGTATTCATGTATATTAGTCGATAATGTACGTGTATATATAACTTTTTGAGTCGACAGTTGTAGTTGTATCATTTGTATTGTGTCAAATGTATTGTAACTGATATCAGTTATTATATATATGAGACTTTTCGTTCCATCTGTATTCCGCATTTATGTTTTCTGTGTTATTTTTATATCTATTGTCCTAAACTATTATAGCCACTGTGTAGTAGCTTTGAGTTTGTATCGGAATGTCGGGTTTCCTCTAAAAAATGAAATGCAATGTTTTATTATCTGACATATCGGTGCTCGCACAAAGCAATTACAGAGATGGTCGCTCCTCAACAGCCTTATTCTCCGTGCTAGTTGACAACACTACACCGTAGTGTTCTTGGCTAGCGTGGGTATAGAGGTGGGGCGTCACACGGTCTCTCTGAATTCAAGTAATAATTTTAAAAAAAGTAAATTGTTTAAAATAACAATTTATATATAGGGTGACTATATCCACATATGGAAATTCATTACATATGTTTGTTTTCAAATAAAACTTGTTAACATTTTCCCTGGCACTATAACAGGTTTAGCTACTGAATGACAAAGAAACAATTTAAATAATTATCCAAGAACCGTAAACCAAAACTTAGATCATTAACAAATTTAACGATTCTTAGCTCATATTAACAATTCACAACTGGAAATTTAATCGACTTAAATTAAATTAAATCTGCTTATATTTTTAATCCAAATTTGCTTATAATCTAAGGAATTATAAAACAATTCTTCTTTAGTTAACTAAAATGAACTAATCCAACTAATAACGGAATTTATTAATTAACATAAGTTTAACAATTTAGAATATAATTACTTATTTATTTACATAAGATTTAATCAAATAAGTTCTAATTTAGTAACTCGCTTTAATTCTTTAAAATAATTACACTTTATATTATAGATAATTAACAACATAAATTTGGTCTAAATATTGCCAAATCTATCATGTTGGTTCGGTTTTTAAAATGGAAGAGAATATATATATATATATATATATATTTAGCTCTTAATCCAAAGATTTAACGTAGAAACTCAAAACAATTTTCTTCCTTTTCTTTTCTCTATTTTTTTCCCTTTCCTTTCTTTCATTTTCTTTCTTATTTTTCTTTTTCTTTTTACTTTCCTCTTTCTCTTATCTTATTATTTTCCGCTTATCTCTTCTTTTTCCCTAATTTCTTTTTCTTTCTTATTTCTCCATTGGCCCACCACCGGCCCATTTTCTTTTCCCTTCTCTTTTCCTTTTCTTTCCCTTCCTCCTGCTTCCTTCCACTTCTCCTTCTTTTCACTGACCAATGTACATACCACCGTGCACGTGCACAAACCCTCTGGACGACTAACCACGCCGCCGACCATCTCCTCACCTCACCCTCGACCCTCCCAAAGTATTCAACCACTTGAAACCCGATTTCCCACATCATTCGAACGTCACCCTCAAAAATTGGAACAACAACTCCACCATACAACGCCTCGACTAGCCACCACACTCCACTAACCAACGTTAAACTTCACCCAAAGCTTCGTCGTCATCTGCCCTACCATTTCCCCCACTATCGCACACCTATAGCCACCTTATCACGTCGCCATTGCTCCCAAAACCGAAACACAAAAACAAGCCTCTAAAACTCTAGTTTTCCCATGACCGGCCACCACGATAACTTAAAAATTCCCCCGCCATTTTTCTCCGATGCGCCTCCACCCAAGCTTCCTCCACATCCAACCGCTTGCCTTAAAACCAACCACCTCACCGGAATTCGCCGAAAAACCCAACACCGTTCATCTTCCCCTTTCTACCTCCATACCACCTTAAAAATTCCCAAACCACCATTAAAATTCATGTTTTCCAACAACAAACACCTCAGTGTAATCCATTTACTAATTTATGAAATTCAAAATTTGTCCATTTTCAGGTTGCTTACTGTAAAATATAAATTTCTTTTCCCACACTCGATGAAATTCCATGAAACCAATTTTAAGTTATCCTATACTCTGAAACAAATAACTTTTGTTTTGTCGTCATGTTTTAAAACTCAATAGATTGTGAGATATTGACTTTCAAAGTAAGGTTTTTTTATAAAAAAAAAACACAAATATAACAGAGCAGAGGAAGAAGATATATAGGGATTTTCAAGGTGATACTACTATGTTAATCCATATATTCTTACATAGACTTACATAAAAAAATGCCTACATTCATGACATAAATCCAAGATTCCTCACAATCACAACCATATGCATAAAGATGTTGTATCCAGCAGGCAAAACTAAAATGTATACTCATTGTTTAATATATAGATGAACTGCTGCTTCCTTATTTGTTTTGATTTTCCACCTAGCTTCAAGTTTTACTGTCTTGATTCTTGTTTAGTTGTTTTCTCTTTTTTTCGGGTATGCAGACAGATCAACAAAAGCAGGTGTGGATCTATATATATAGATGACAATGAAACATGCTTAAGCTTTGTTACAGGCTTTTTCATTTTCCTTTTTTCTTCATTTTCATTTTTCTTATTTTCTTTTGATTTGATAAAAAGCTGATTTGATTTCCTTAATTTAAGTGATTTGATTTTGGGTGATTTGAAGTTTTATATGTGATTTGAGAGTTTGCCATGATGATGTTCCCTTGTGTACATACATGCATACTTCATATATATATGGTCATAAGTTTTTACTTTGTCATACATATACAATATACATTTTTACTTTGTCATGTTTACCTTTTATTTTATATATTTCGATATACACTTGCTTACACCTATATGTATAGATATTTATTATTTTCATAAGCATTTCTTTTATAACATATATACATGGTCATAAGTTCTGAAATCTTACCATTTTGAAGCTATACATTCATGTATATATATTTATTTACATATACAATATTTTCCATAACATACATACACATGTACATAAGGATATTTTATATATACAAATATATGGATATTTTATCTTAGGTTTAATGGTGGAGTCTATTTATATTTCTATAAAATTTATCATATCCAGAGATTTTTTAATTTAAAATTTTATATGCTTTAAATCAATACATATACATAGATTCAAGTATTTTATTTGTCAGAAAGTTTATCTATTCGACAAATAAAATTGTAACATCCCGCCTTTTTATATGCTTTAAGCAGACATACATGCCAACTCAAAGCATACAGAAGGGCGGATTGTTATTGGGGTGAGTAAGAAAAAGCAGAGAAAGAAAAAAAACAGAATCTCACAGCGGAATGACAAAATATAATAATCAAATAACAGTTCATGAAGCTGTTTACAAAACATTTGATTATACTTATACAATACAGAATCAAAGTTACACATATCAGAGATAAATACATAACATTGCAGCGGAACAGTATGATGCAGTGGAATAATATAGTAAATAATAATACAATCTTCGTCTTCGTCCTCCAGAAATATGGTCTTCAAATCCTAAAATGCTCAGGCTGACCCGAGCGAATTGAAAAAACAAAACACTCGAGTCAGAACTAAAAGATCTTATGTGAGTTAAGTCAACGGTAAATAAATATGAGTGTAAACAGCGTCGGAGATGTTTACGGGGTTTGACATCTCCTATCTAGTGTCTAACGTGAGTGCAGTAACTTAAGAGATGTTCGGGATTCACATCTCCTAAGGATCCATTAAACTATCTACTATGTAGTACAATACGCTATTATAATATGTCTATAGTAATATAAACTATTAAAATAGCGTTAAGGTTTTACATTTTCCACCTTAACACGTTTTTATTTCCCATAGTCTATACAGTACCGTAATCTCCCCCATACTGGGTGTCGTCAGAGGGCACTCCATACGTATGGTACAAAACAAACTCGTCGAAGGCACGCTAGGGTAGGTGACACGGCACAACTAGGCAATGCCAGGGTAGATCTACCAATTACACTTCCGGACCGGTGGTAATGCATAGCAGCCACTACCGCCCACCTCGAAACATACCCCCGAGTAAAAATCGAAGGGTGGCCACCGAATAAATCACATAGTCAGAATATAGTATCGATGGAATGTGTTTGATTAGAGGAGCTACCTCATTAGCCCGTCGATTGCTCCTGTTTTAGCCACCTTATGCCAACTCACGGGAGTCGGGTCCACGTATATACCTTATAGGATCGTCGCCACCATCCTACTTCATTCTGGAATCTCCACCGCGTACACATTTGTCAAAGTGGTTTTCGGTATCGACAGAGAGTATGACCATATCCGATCCCGGTCTCCTTAACAACCAATCGCTTATTACGCACCGGATGGTTCTTTTACATTTCCAAGACCATTTCATAATCGATATCAAAATATCATATTCAATTCAAAGCATATCACCTTCGAAATCATTTCTTACTTTCAAAATCATAATTGCCTTTGAAATCATATCACCTTTGAAATCATATCACCTTTGAAATCATAGTTCGATAATTATATTTCCTTTCAAAGTCAAATTCATAGTTTATATCGAAATATCGTATTCTCAAAATTATATCACTTTCAAATCACATCGTTTCAAAAATCATAATTTCTTCCAAAATCTTATTTCCCAAAACAGGTTAAATTCTTACTTCAAAATCATCAATCAATTCATTTAAATTCCAACTTTGGTTATAACATCATTTGGCCTTATTTGCTTTTAACCCAATGATTAGAGTATAAACACTTCTACTTTACTTAGCCTGGAATTTTGAAAATAGTTATAAATAGTTAATAAAGATTTTAAAATAGATTAAATATAATTAAAATAGATTAAATAGCTTTAAAATAGATTGATTAGATGTAAAATAAGTTAAAACAGGTAAATTAGTTTAAAAGTTGAAAATCTTAATAATTAAAGTCTTTAAAATAATACATTTTTAAAACAATTTATACAAAATATGAATTTGAAATTTATATCAATTTAAACTATTTATTCCAGTCCAGTACGTTTGGACCATTTCAATATCCCAAAACCCAATTTTAAATTTTCCAATACCAATCCTCAATAAAATATTTAATTCAATATCGCCTCCAATCCATGTTCGAAATACCAATTTAAATTACTCCAAATTCATTATATTTCAAAGTTATATTTCAAACAACTTAAAATAATTCAATTCTTCCAAATTTCACTTTTTATTCCAAATTCAACTTTGAAATTTCAATTAAATCTTTTTAACAATACCTTTAAACCAATTCCAATTTTTATCATAAATTTGAATTTCGATAGCAATTCAATTAGTATAAATCAATTTTTTTTTCAAGATATCATTTAAAAGGATTCAAAAATTTAAAGCTTTAAAATCATTTAATTTAACCAATCCGGTGTCCGTATATAATTCTCTACCCTAGGGCCAAGTGATACGAATATTTATCATTTCAACCCGCAATTTACAATATTACGGTTATATATCATTTCAAACCACAATCCCGAAATAATAATAAAATCCATAAATCGCTCGAGTCTACCATTTCAACCCATAACGATTTTTCCCTAATCTATTGATCATTCGGGTATGTATCATTTCAACCCATAGTGAACTTGCAATATTATAACAATATAAAATGCAAGATCCAGACATCCAATATCAACAAATCAAACATCATCACAATCATCATCCAAATCAATCAATAAATATCAATATAGAACTGATAATCAATAACAGGTATTTAACTAGCAATTTATATTCAATGATAAATTAAATAACGATTTAATTCAAATAAATTCAAATTAATAGAGATGATGACTTAAAATATGCCGAACAATCATCAATAAAAATTTTATCACATCAAAAATAAATTTAACAAACATAAGAAATTTTAGAAGTTGTAAGTGGGTTAAAACACTCACCTTTTGAATTTAAATTGAATTTAAATCCAATTTAAATCCAAAACCCGATTAGTCTCAGAATTCGTCCAAACCAGCGTCAGAATGTCCGAAATTTCAATACGATCCTAGCGGAGAAAACCGCGCGTAAATTGGACCTCGTATGCACAAGTTATAAGAGTTAGAACGATTTGAAAATTTAAAAATTTAAATAACTTAAATAATAAAATAGAAAAGAAATACACGTCACCAGATCCACTTTCTCACCTAAACCCTAACTGAGAACTTCGTACGCGCCTCTACTCCTTCCAGCCGCCATGCACCATCCACGATTTCCGCCCCTACAAACGACATCGCCGCGATCAGGAAGCTCCGCCGCGTGGGTCGCCTCACGCAGACCATTTCCCGAGCAAACGGCCACCTCCGGCCAACCCAATACCGAACGCCACCGCTGATGATCTCGGCCATTTCTGGCCAACTCCGACACCTATAACCAAAATGAAGACCACAAATGTGTGCCACTCGACGACCTCTACCACCCCACGCCCTCTGATCGTCGCCAAGCTGACGATCCGCCGTTGAAATCAAAACCCACGAATGGACGGTCGGGGATAATCTAGCCAATTCCGGCCACACAGCAACCCAGATTGAAAAACGAATCACATTTCTGAATTGCGCTCGTTGAAAGCTTCATATTGATATATAATTCGATATGTATTGAAGAGTTTGAATTTTCTGATTTGGTTTTGATTTGAAATTGGATATGGAATTTGGTTCTGATTTGTCTGCCATCGGAGAGAGGAGATGAGAAGGAATTGTACGTACATACAAATGAAAAAAAAAGGAGTGTCTATGGTTTATAATGAGGTATTTATAGGCAGAACAGAAAATAGATGAATGGACATGATTGATTTATACGTTGAGCGATAAATGGCCCGAAAAGCCCGTTCTGTCTCAGGAACGAAGATGGGTCATCCCATATATAAAAATGGATGTTTTCAAATAATTTAAATCCAATGGAACAGGTTTCAGGTCCTAATTCCATCGTATGAAGAAGTTATGGAAAAATCAGCTTATTTCAAATTGATTTCAATTGATTTCAATTAAATTGATTCCAAGGGCGTTTTGAGCCCGTACGATCAAACGACAAGTCCGATCGTTGCGAAACCTGATATCCTACGATAATTCACCGTTACGGATCCGATGAAACTGGTTTCGTCAAAATCCAAGTCAGTGGCCAAAATGGCTATATTTCAGTTAATTAAATAAATTAAAAATTAATTAATCAAATCACTTTTTAATTCAATGTAATTATTTTCCATTTCTATCATTTTTGATTTCTTAAATCACTTACAATAATTTAAACAACTTTAGATGTCAATTAAAAGTTGATTAATCCATCAATTTCAGTGTTTAATTTCAATTTCATTAAATTCAGAAATTATAAATTAAAATTTCAAAATTCATTTATTAATTTTTTTAAACTTTTTTTTGAGTTTTTTTTGTAAGGATATAACTAACATTGGTTTATATCTGAGTACATTAATATTTCCCAATATCATCTAAATTTCCATTTACGTAATATTTAAATATTTTAATTTCATTTAATTGCAATTAATCAAATTATTATAATTTAAATTTCAATAAATTAATAAATCTTGATTTCCAATCCTTTTATTCAACACATTGTCATATTATAAATAAAATTAACATTATTTCCAAATATTACTTAATTTACATTAACACAATATTTAATTACAGTTATTGAAATTTAATTCCAATTTAAATTAACAGGCTAAATAAATAGGTAACATACAAAAATTGTTACCATTAACTTTTAATTACATTTAAGTTTATTACTAACAAACAAATATTATAATTAGTCATAGAAAATTAATTTTATTCAATTGCCACTTATTATATGAATTCATTAATTAATTCAATGTTTATGTTTGTTTTCTTATATTAAATTTATAACCAAGTTATAGCATTTACGTTATTTCAATTAATTGGAATTTCATTCAAGTAGCTAATGATTAACTTTAATTAACACTGTTACTTTTCATTTTTTGTTATTATTTCATTATTAATTAACAATTTTTATTTCTTTTAGTATTTAATTTCCAAAATCTTATTAAATCAACAAATTTTTATTTATCGAAATGTACGGGTCGTTACAAAAATTTTATATTCCAAAAATTAAAACCAGTTAATTACCCTATAACAACGTTAGAAAAATCCGAGTAGTCACAATTATATTTATTCCACTGCATTATGTTGTTCCGCTGCATTATTTATTTATTCCTGCTATATGTATAATTCTGATCTGTATTGTAAAAGTGTAATCAAATGTTATTTTTAAAACAGCTTCATAAACTGTTTATTTGATTACTATATTTTGTCATTCCGATGTGAGATTTTGTTTTTTTTTCATTCTTTTCTCTTCTTTTTCTTATTTACCCCATAACAATCGTCCCTTTGGAATGGTTTGAGTTCGATATGTGTGGTTTTTTGTCACTTTAAACCGTCCAAAAAGGTGGGTCGTTACATTTCCCTTTGACATGTTCAATCCCTCGTCCAAGTCTCCTTGGATCTCACAGACGAAACACGTGTACTAGTCGTGTAACGACCCGGTAATTTTAATGATTTTTATAACGTAATAGTCTCTGGTAAACCAATAGTCTCTGGCCATAAATATTCCTTGGATTCAACACACTGCCTTTTGCTATTCCCTGTTCCATATATCAGTTCGTTTATTCACTTTTATTTGCTTCCTCTCTCCTATTTGATTATGTTCTTCTGAAAAGATAATATACTATATTTTATAAATAAAGAATATATTAGTTCTTGTAGCCTGTAGCTTGCACTTCCATTGTTTAGCCGAGCCTGCCAAATCCGATCAGCAGCTCCATCCGCCTTCTCTCTCTCTCTCACCACTACCGTACTCTCCTCCCACTCCACCAACAACCTCCAACCGCTTTGCCTAGCAACCCACGCCTCCCTCTGGCCGTGACAGCAGCCTCCTCTTTTAATAAAAAAAGGTATATTGGCATTTGTTTTGAAACCACCATTTCATTCCAATTCCATCATACTACTGCCGCAACCCGACCCCATGCGTTGCCCACTTCCACTAGGTCTGCCATACCGCCGCCGCCATTTCTCCTTCCCTAACATCCGCTCAGCCTCAGCCTAACGCACAGATTGACAACCACCCTCCTGAAGCCACTGCAAAACCCATATTCCTACTCTTTCCCGAGCACAATCCATCTCTAGTCCCCATGCATCGCCACCGAGCAAATCCCCTCCCTCGCCACACTATCGAGCAAGTAGCCAGCATGCAAACCCACACTCCAACGTGCCAAACTCTCCACCTAAACCCGATCTGTCAGCCACAGCTTCACGTCACAGCATGCCTTATCGTCCTCCCTCCATTAGCCGCCTCAACCTCCGCCTGAACCAAGCAGATCCACCGCCACCTAAAACTTGAATAGCAACGTGTCCTCCGAGTCACCCCTGTCGTCCTACCACCCTTGCCACCACCCATCACCGAAGCAAGCAGTGCTTTTCCCAACCGTGCCTGGCCAAACTACAAGCAGCAACCACCTTTCTTTCTTTTTATAAAAAAAAGAAATGAAAAAAATAAAAGGAAAAACATACCTGTAGCATTCTTCTGCATTCCCCGCTCGTGCTAGTGTTCGCATGGCCTTACTACGCCTATTGCATGTTCGTGCAGCAGATTGTCCGTTCGCCTACAACCGAACCTCCCACGTCCTGTCGTCTCAACCATGCCTAGTCATTTCTAGTATATACATATATATATATGATCTGTTGTTATAAAAGTTATAAAAATGTGTTATAAGTTATCTGTTTACATAAGTTATCTGTTTGTTATAACATATAAGTTATATGATCTATTATTATAAGTATAAAATTATATATATAGTTATATAAGTTATATAATCTATTGTTATAAGTATAAAAGTTATATATATAGTTATAAAAGTTATAGGATCTGTTGTTATAAAATATAAGTTTACATAAGTTTATATAAGTTATCTGTTTGAGTTTATATATAAATTTATATATACATTCTTTAGTTTTACCTAAGTAGATAAAAATGTGTTTATGTTTATGAGTATGTTTAATTTTGAAATGAATATATATATATATATATATATATTGTATATATTAGTATTTTGGAAAGTATACATATATAATATGTTTTGTTAATATTTTGAAAAGGATATTTTTTGATTTTAAAAATATATAGATATTATGTTAATATTTATTTGAAACATTTTGTAAATTATGGGCTTTAATGAATATTGGTTTTTACAAGAATATAATATGAATTTTTTTAAATATGTGTTTTTAACTGAATATTGATCTTTAAGAAAATATAATATATATTTGTTTTCCATTGAATTCAAGATCCTACTTGTCGTTGTCCGTATCACAGCAGTTTAACTCTTGTCTCGTCGTCCCGTTGCCGATCTGTGCTTATCCGTGTCCGTCTACATCTTGTTATCGTTGTTTTCATAGCCACGAAAGGTGAGCAATCACTCACGATTAACATTCTTATATTTAGTAAATTTGATTCACATGAACTGACGATTGAAATATGCTATTAAATTTGAATTGTTATGGATGATACGCCATTATCTGTAATTGTTCACCTGTAATATATGACACCATATCCTGTTGTATATATTATATTTAATTTGTTACTGATGATATATGCCTGTTGTTGATATGTTATATTATTATCATATTTGTTCTCACTCTGCAAGTTCCCTGTTAGTTTAGAAATCCCTATGGGTTGAAATGATACATACCCGAACGATTTTATAGATTAGGCAAAAATCGTTATGGGTTGAAATGATAGACCCAAGCGATTTTCATTGATTTTGAATTTTAGGATTGCGGGTTGAAATGATATATACACGTAGATATTTAAATTGTGGATTGAAATGATAAATATCTATATCACTTGACCATAGGATAGAAAATTATATACGAACACCGTTGGCCTATATTTTGAAAAATGATTTTCAAGGCTGCAAAAGGAAATATATGGGTTTTATAAATATTGATTTTAAATATAATATATAAATGTTATTTTGTATATGTGTAAATTCAGATTTTTTAAATTATATGTTTGAAATTTTTTAAATTATAAGTTAGTTTTGAAAATATAATTATTAAGATTTTTCTTATAATTTTATTAATTTAAAAATATATAAATAAGATTTAATAAAATTTAATTAATATATATACTATGTTTAAGTATTTATATTAATATATTCTAAAAATAGATTTTGTAATAACTTTAATAAATTAAGGTTGGAAAGAAAAATTGAAATTGATTTGTAATTTAATTTGTTTAAGAATTGTATTTAAATAGAAATTGATTTGAAACTCATTAATTTGAGATTTTAAGATACAACTTTATTACCAGATAATTTGATTTTAATTAAAGGTGAATAAATGCATATTTTCAGATTTAAATAAGATTGAAATTGAATATTTAATTCTAATTTAAAATTTGAATTTGAGAATTTTATTTAAATGTTTATTAAAAGTGACTAAATGAATATTTTTAAATTTAAATAAATTGAAACTGAACATTTAGTTTGATTTAAATGTGTAATTGGAGCTTTATTTAAATGATTATGAAAGGGATTAGGGAAATGTTTTTAGAATATAATATAATATAAGTTAGATATTTAATTATTAATTTTATTTAAATTTGTAATTTGAGATTTTATTTGAATGTTATTAGAAATGATTAAGTGAACATTTCAGATTTAAATAAAGTTAAAGCTGAATTTTTAAATGTAATGAAATTTAGAAAATTGAGTTATTGTAAATTGTTGAATATTTAACTTTGAAACCAATTGAATCGGAAAATGGTTCAAATTTGTAGTTAAAATCTGGATTTGAAATCGATAAATTAAAACGGTTTTATGATAATTTAAACTGAGATTGATTAAATTGAATTTGGAACTAAAGGTTGATTTGAATTAATTTGTAAAATTGGAAGAAACCAATTCTAATTTGAACTATTTTGATATAAACTATTTTAGTATATAACTCTTTTTAATATATAAACTATTTTTAATTTATAACTTATTTTTAAATATATAAACTAATTTAATTTACAACTATTTCAATATGTATATACTATTTCCAATATTTAAACTGTTTAAGTTGGAATCGTTATGATTTAGATTTAATGGACTTAAATGCAAATATTTGATATGATGGTTTAACTTATTTTGTGGTTAAGATTTTGGAAATAAATATGATTTTAAAGTGAATACTGATTTGAAAGTGATATGATTTGAAAGTGAATATGATTTCAAAAGTGATATGGTTTTGAAATGAATATGATATTTTGATATGAGGTATGAACTGTTTGAAATTATATACGACCACGGTGTGTAATAAGCGTTTGGTTTTTAAAGAGACCGGGATCGGATATTGCCATATCTCTGCCAATACCGAAAACCACTTTAACAACTGTGTACGTGGTGGAGGTTCAAGAATGAAGTAGGATGGTTTGGCGATGATTCTGTATGAGGTATTAACGCAGCCCTGACTCTCGCGAGTCAGCTTAGATGTGGCTAAAACAGGAGCCACGCCGGGCCAAGTGAGGTCATTCCTCCTATCAGGCACATTTCTTTGATACCATTCTATTACTTTGTGATTTGATTGGGTGCACCTTTGATTTGGGAGTGTGTCTCGAGGTGGGCGGTAGTAGCTGCTATGCGTTACCACCAGTCCGGATTTGCCAATGGTATATCTACCCTGGCATTGCCTCACGTGCCGTGTTCACATCCCTATCGCGCCTTCTACGAGTTTGTTTTGTACCCTACCTATGGGGTGTCCTATTGGTAAACCACCGGTTTGGTGGAGCTTACGGCATTGTATAGACTACGGGAATATATAAAATGTGTTAAGAGGGATATGGGTAATGCCTTAACGCTACTTTAATACTTTACTTTACTGATAGACACATTATAATAGCGTATATTACTACATAGTAGATAGTTCCACGGATCCTTAGAGGATGGAAATCTCGAACGTCCTTTAAGTTATATTGTATTTCACTTGGACATTTCACTTGAGTTGATTTACCTAGTATAAGAATGTTAATCCTGACTCGAGTGTTTTGTGTTATGCTTATGCTCGGATCAGACCGAGTGTCACAGCATTTGAGACTCACTTTTGGAGCTTGGAGTTTTTCTTGAAGATTTATCTCTATCTATTCAGATTCTCAGTTTGTTCTAGTTGTTTATTCAGACTTATCACTGACTTTTGTATTGACACTACATTGTATTTGAGATATTGTGTTTTATTTTATTTCAAACTCTAACGTTTGTATAGTAGCTTCATGAACTACTATTTATCTATTCCGCTGCTTATTGTTACATTACTCAGTGTCTGTGATTCTGTGATTTATTTATTTACTGTATATACTGAGCTTAGCCAAATATAAATTAACAATCTGTTGTTTTGAGCAATTCAAGTCTGACATGTGTGGATGATTGTTGATTTGAATAGTTAGAAATACCAGGTCGTTACAAGTCGTTTCCGCATATCTCATTAAGTATCCAACTTCTAAATTTTAAAATACTTAATTAACTATCCAAATTGTTAAACAAGGAAATAAAACCATTGTTTCGGCAAACAAAGTGAACAAGCAATCAAAAAGGGTTTTCAAACAACACTCACTTAAAGTTCGTTCAACTTAGCAATGATTTTAATGAACTTAAAGGAAGAAACAACTCACTTTGGATTTCACTCTGTCAAACTTTAAGGCAAAGAACTCTAGATCTAAATCATACTTCCTACCAATTTTGCTAACTTTGTCACTACAGATTTGACTATAGCTTCGCTACTATTTCCCGAAACTTCTTGAAATCCGGCTATAGCTCTGCTATCCTAGAAGTTGAGATGAAAAGAGGTGGAGAATGGCTTCTAGGTGGGAACAGCCTTGGGTGGATGGATGGAACTTACTAGCTTGAACTTGACTTAAGTGGTATGCTTTTTTGTCGATTATTTTTGCCATAACTTTGTTATGCTTTTGGAAATTTTTTTAGAGAGGCATGGAAGCCATTAAAGCTCTAAGGAAGAAGAAGGAGAAGCTTAGAAAAGGAAGAAGTAGAAGAATGGAAAGTGTGTAATTTGTGAAAGAAGTGGTAGATATTTATAGAAAAAAGTTTTGAATAAAATATTATTTTGTAAAAAGACCAAAATACTCTTTTCTTATACTTTAAGCAAACTAATTTTTTTCAACACTTAACATCACATTTCAAATCATTACTTTATATCATTTTTACTTAAGTATTAAGTAAAGAATATAATAGTTATGTTCGTTTGATTTAATGTTTACTTTTTGACTTTTATAACACTTTTTGTCTTTTTATGCTTACTTTTTGTTAATTACATTCTATAATTTTTTAAGTATGTTTAGTAAAAGTAAACTTGATTAGTGAATTGATTAATACTTATACTATTTGAATATATGTTCATATATAAGAAAATAAAGGTGCAACAACGTTGCGACAACTTTAAATCGAGAAAACGTTGATTTTTGACAAAATGTTTTTTGGTCACATTTTGACGTTTTGGTTAAACTATTTATTTATGTAAACCAAATTTAAAAATAAATTTGTATAATGTTATTTAAAAATATAAAAACTCATAAATTAATTAAAATAATTTATTTAACTCTTGAAACTTACTTTTCTAAAATCAGGATTTTGTCACTTTTGTCGATATAAGCAATTATTCCTATTTTTGTGTATATTTCTCTTTGCAAATCCTATCTAATATTATTTAAATCATAAAATGTTATATATTTTATATTTAAAATCACTTTAAATAGTATATTTTAAAGTGGTCAAATTCTGGGTCGTTACATGATGTGTTAACAATTGATTGTTAATTATGGATTTGATTTACGTATATCCCTACTCATGTAAATACCTATAATTTAACTTGGGAAGTTAAATTGAATTTAATGGTAGCTTGTTTAAGTACCATTGGGGTCGCTGACCCACTTTCTGGATTTGGAAATTTATGGATTTAAATTAACTTCAAATTTTGTAATTTGAAGTTAAATGTTTTATTCAATTGTTTTTTAACAAAGTTTTTGTTTAGTTTCTATTTTTCAAAGTTCTTTGTAACATTATTTCTTTAGTAAAGTTATTTATTGTATTTATATTGTTTTTAAATTTAATTATTTTATTAATGTTATTAAAGATGATTAATTACTTATCGAGGTTGTCCAAAGATAATAAATTATCTTATTATTAATTCTTTAAAACTAGCTAATAATTTTGTTACTGTTGTTACTGGAAAGTTAATTAATTTTATTTTGAAAGTTGTTTAAAGTTATTTTATTATATTTATCAAAACGTTTCAAAAGTTAGTTATTGAATTCTCTAAATTGTTTCTAAAGTTTATTATTATATTATTTAAAAATGTTTTAAATTTATCTTTATAATGTTAAAGTTTCATTTATTATAATTAAATAATAAATTGTTTATAAAAGGATCCCTTTTTATAAAAAGATTTATTAAAGGAGTTTATGAATTTGAAAACGATTTGAAATTGGAAAAGTAGTTTGTTTTTCCTTTAATGATTTTAGAAGAAAGTTTATAAATGGTTTTAGAGATTTGAAAAGTAAGTTTTATAAATGAGTTTTGAGATTTATAAAAGAGTATTTTTATAAATAAAACTAAGAGATTTATAAAGAAGTTTGTAAATAGATTTTGGAAATTTATATAGGAGATATTTATAAAATAAAAGAGATTTATGGAAAGGAATAGTGTTTTAGATTATTATATCTCTGTTTAAATGACATTTGGGTTTGATCATTTTAATATGATTTTGAAATAGGAAATTGCTCTAAGTGTTTGGTAAATATACTTACACCATTTTATAAGTATGTGAAAAAAGTTTTCCAAGTCTCGAAAGGAATTGTGGATATACTTATTCCAGTGAGATAAGTATATGGATATTTTGTTAAATCTTTTTAAAAGAGAATTAATAAAAGATTAATCTAAAAGGTTTGCTGGGTTCCATAGAAAATGTAATCTTTATTTGGAATGTTTGTTTATTTGATAGTTAAGTAACCGACTATCAAACATTGGCCTACATATGTAATCCTTCTAAATTTTGATGGTACGGAAATATTTCCCTACTTAACACCGAAAGATTTTAACTGTGGAAATATCTTGGAGAATCACAAGGACTATATGGTACAGTCACCATCGGTGGTGTTATACTATACTTATAAACTCGTTTTGTTCTTCTAGGACGAATGATGAGGAAATCCGTCCACTTAAATGGTTTGGAGGTGATCTCTGCTCTTATATATTGTCTGATTATTTCCAAAAGAACTGGTACCGAGCATTCCGAAAATCGATTGATTGGTTTTAGAACACCCGGTAAGCAGGGGAGTGTACTTATATGAGTTGGCTCGAAACCATGACCAATCCAAAACCATATACGGGTTCTATGCTTGGAGGAGATTCGAGTCTTTACTTGAAATGTGGGAGTCCATGTGTGATTCCAAGACCTGTTGGTGTATGGGAATTCATGTGTGATTTTGAGATCTTTGCTTGAGATATGGGAATCAATGTGTGATTCTGAGACGCATTGGGGTATTGTAACGTCCCAATATTTTGGACCATTCAAATCGACAATAAATCCACACATGCCGGACTTGAATAATTCAAAACAATGGATTGTAAATAAAATTTGGCAAAACTCAGCATATACAATAAATAAAATAATCACAAATCACAAACACAGAGTAATATAACAATAATGCAGCGGAAACAAAAGGATAGTAGTTCATGAAGCTACTATATATATATAACAGAGTTAAACAAGATACAACAGACGTCACGATACATAGATGTCTCAATACAATAGTCAAATACAAGATCTGAATACATCACTGGAATCAACTGAATAACTGATAGTAGAATTGATAGATAGCTGGATCTCCAAGCGAAGCTCCAACTCCAAAGGTGAGTCTCAAATGCTGTATCACTCAGTCTGACCCGAGCGAAAGCAAAACACAAAACACTAGAGTCAGGATTAACATTCTTATATCATTAAATCCAACTCAAGTGAAATATCAACTGTAATACAAGTAACTCAAAGGATGTTTGGGATAACCATCCTCTAAGGATCCATTAAACTATCTACTATGTAGTAATATTGCGCTATTATAATAATGTCTAATATAAAATAAACATACTTTTTAATAGCGTCAAGGGGTTAC
The DNA here is from genome assembly GCA_030737815.1 of Allium fistulosum. NCBI lineage: Eukaryota > Viridiplantae > Streptophyta > Magnoliopsida > Asparagales > Amaryllidaceae > Allium > Allium fistulosum. The sequence continues at coordinate 1,495,479,114 of CM060901.1, forward strand.
CCATATAGCCCTTAACACGTAATAGTCCCAGTAGTCTATCCAGTATTAGCATACTCCCAAAATGGGGGCTACCCTCGATACTCCACTGGCTACGGGAGAAATCACAACTCGTGGTAAAGCTCGATATGGTAGGTGACACGGCACACAAGGAAATTCCAGGGTAGATATACCAATTACGCACACGGACTGATAGAAACGCATAGCAGCCACTACCGCTCCACCTCGAACAACACTCCCAAATCAAGGGGTGCACCCAAATAATCACAAAGTAATAGAATTGTGATGCCCCACCTCTATGCTCACAATAACAAAGAGTATTAAAACAAATACCGTCTGTTATTACGAAGAATAAGGCTGGATAGGAGCGGCCATCCGTAGTTAGGCCTTACACTAGTATTGGTTACCTCGATAGGAGTGATATATTCTTTATTTTTCATCTCTGTTTATTTACTCCCATCGACATATCCAATTCCAGTATAATATGAACTACGATGGTTCATAATAGTTTAGGACAATATATATAATAATAACACAGATAAGCTAAATGTGGAACACAGCTAATATAAAAATCTCATATATATACAACTGAAGGCAGTTATAATACATGTGATTCAATACATATGATACAACTACAACTGTCGACAATGGAAGTTACATACACAAGTACATTATTGTAAATAATATACATGAATACAGATCATCCTATACTATGACAACGACTACTCCAAAAGATATGAAGAGACTACATAGCTCAAGCAGCAACCCAAAGCAAGATATCAACAACCTGAAATAACTCGGTCTGACCCGAGTATTAAATTCAAAAGAAAATAATACATGGGTCAGTCTAATTCAAACTCAGTTATTAATGCACAGAAGCAATAATAATTAAATAATCAAATAGACGACAGTCACAGAAATCTCGTCTATCCAATCCTTTAATAAGGAAATCGGATAACGGTAGGTATAACACTAAACAGTGTTAAACAACAAATCAGCAAAATTCAAATCATCAACAAGGATAAGTAAAAAGATTATCAATGAAGATAATTTAGAAACAACAGAATTGCCTAAACGACAATTAACAGCAAGTGGTCAAAGTGAAACCCAAGCCAACAAAACAGCGTAAACAACAAAAATCTAATTATCGATATGATAATTAGAAATTACATAATCTAACTATCTAAAAGATAATTAGATATCAACAAAATCATCAGATTAAACCAAATCAAAATACACTTCAAAATATATTGAATTTGGCAACACGAAACAATTTCGACAATTGAAATCATTAATTTAAAACATATATTCTGAATTTGGCTGCAGTACACGCTCACGTGCACTGCCTCGCCAAAATTCAGGGGTACACATGAATGTTATGACCAAAACACAAAGGCAGCAGATACATGGTACAAGTGCAATAATCAAACTACAAATGTCACAAATGCACAAAGGCACAAGGCCACACTCAAAACAACTCACGCTCAGTACAAATCCAATAATATATGCATACACACATATAAGTGTATGTATGCACATATATGCAGACTTGAATAAACAGGTGACAGAGCAAGGCCACCATTCAAACCAAATTGAAACAACAACAAAACTACAACAGTTTTGAAAAACAATGCAAAGATACATCGTGAAACCAGTGGTGCAGCAGCTTCAACTTGAAAACCAAGTCAAATGAACTCAAGAATTAGACTCAAAATCCAAATGTACAATGAAACAGTCAATGATGAAGTGCCAGACTTCAAATGAAACAGTGGACAGGGAAAATAAATGCAAAGCAATATCAATACGACAATGATGAACCACTGACTCCAGTAAACAGCAAGTGTTACAAGTTAATGACTGCAACACTACTGCGGCAAAAAGTGACACTATCAAGTCGAGTCAAACCAAAACATCAACTCGATTCACAACCAAAGACAGAGAAGCCAAAGTTAGTGATGTACACATAACTACCTGAACAACAAGTAGTCAAGCGTCATCGAGGACCAGACCCAAAGATCTGATTCAATGCCAAAGCAAATGCAAAGACTATTGATGCAACTCGATACATCAAAGCCTAGGCACCAAGCATCATGTAGCAGTTTTGATCAAATGACAGCATAACATGGATAAGGTACATAAAACAGTGAAAATATGGTTGCAGTGAAGACTCAAAGCAACTCAAAGAATATATACGTGCATCACCCACTTGAAGGCCAGAGCAATCATGATGAAACTCAAAGCACTTAATAGTTATAATAAAGTCAGGCTGAGGTCAATTATTAAAGAAATTGCAAAGCCAAATTTCAACGAAAACAAGGTTGAACCTTTTTACAATTGCAGTTTCAAATCAAGGCCGAAGCCATTAGAAATATCACATAAGCAAGGTCGAACAAAACCAATACTGATTCTTTCCATCTCAAAATCAAGTCGAAGACAACGAAAACAAAATCAATGCCTTGGCAATTGAATTAAAAATGTCAGAGACACAAAATAACCAAGGTACAAGTTTTAACAAAGTCAAGTGGCCGAAGATGACAGTCCAATATTAAAGAGAAGGCCGAAGTCTAACATCCCAAATCATCATAGCAAAATCATCAAGCCATGGAAAACAAGAAGACGAACCAAGTCAAAAATCATCAACATCGAAACAAAGTAGAATGGCCAACGCCAATCGGTTATCAACTTCAAACAATTATATACGAATGCAAATAAGGAGATTAAATTCTTATAAATGAAGTCAAGATCTCAAATCCTATATAAGCAGTACTTCGAATTAGATGTGAGTGAAGTCGAAATTCACTCACCTTGTCGAAGAACCCAACCCAATCTAGCAGCCGAAATCAAAGATTGAAAGCCCCAGTTTTCACAAGCCCTAATTTGGAAAAGAGGAACAAACGAGAACGAGCAGCCACCATTTTCTTTCGTTTGTTGTTTTAGGGTTTTCGATCAAAAGAATAAGGGGACGGGCATGAATATTATCACGGCTTCAAAACAAATGAAAACGTGGGCCAAGGTTCAAAGCCCACATACCCTTAACTAATATTCAAAAGAACTTCAACCTGATAAAAATCCCAATAGCAATTAACAACCAATCTAATCGTCATTTGACGATAATTAGTTGTTACAAAACCCCGGGTTGTTACAGACTCCCCTCCTTATAAAAATTGCGTTCTCGCAATTTTCATAATTAAAGTCATCAATAATAATTATTTTTCTAACATAAACTGGTTAAGCTAGAAAAATAAAGGTCAAGAACACAAACGTCAAAGAAATCTTTAAATTTCATAAAAGAAATTCACAAATTTTTAACAAAAATCTAATTATCAAATAGATAATCAGAAAACAACAAAACTGAATAAATACAATTTTCAGCAATATTTAATTATCAATTAGATAATTAGAACACAGAAATCACAAAACAGCTATATCTAATTATCGATACGATAATTAGAAAACAGCAAAATCTAATTATCAACAAAGATAATTAGAAAACACAAATCACAAATCACAAAACCGCAAATATCTAGTTATCCAGCAAATAACTAGAAAACACGAACTTCATAATCAGCAAACTCTAACTATCAACAGAGATAGATAGAAAATAACAATCCAATATAATCAACATAATCTAGAATCAATTAGAGACTAGAAAATCCCATAATCAACAAAATCAGCAAGTATCCAATTATCAAAACGATAGTCAGAAAACACAAATATCTAATTATCAAAAACGATAATCAGAAAACACAAATATCTAATTATCAAAAACGATAGTCAGAAAACAACAAATATCTAATTATCAAAAACGATAATCAGAAACAACAAATATCTAATTATCAAAAACGATAATCAGAAATCTCAAATCAACAAATATCTAATTATCAAAAACGATAATCAGAAATCTCAAATCAGTAAATATCTAATTATAAACAAAGATAATTAGAACTCAAATCAGCAAATATCTAATTATCAACAAAGATAATTAGAAAACTCAAATCAGCAATTATCTAATTATCAACAAAGATAATTAGAAAACTCAAATCAGCAAATATCTAATTATCAACAAAGATAATTAGAAAACTCAAATCAGCAAATATCTAATTATCAACAAAGATAATTAGAAAACTCAAATCAGCAAATATCTAATTACCTGCAGATAATTAGAAACACAAATATCTAGAAATCAAAATAGATGACTAGAAAATCAACATAAAAGGTTGGATCGATCCCAGCAGATGGCGAGTTTTAGCTACGCCACACGTGCATCTCAGATGGCCGAAGCCTACCAAGTACTATAAAGTTTTGGCGCCCATCAGATGACCCGAAGGTCCACAGAGTGACCCAAAGGTCTAGTACTGGTATTTGACCCGAAGGTCCATCAGATGACACGAAGGTCCAGCAGAGTGGCCCGAAAGCCCATCAAATGACCCGAAGGTCCAGCAGAGTGGCCCGAAAGCCCAACAAATCATCAGAATCATCAAACAATAGATGTTTCAATTAACGAGTCCGGAATTAACCAAAATAGCAAACGCACATGTCCCATACCACGTGTTTTACTAAATCGTTTAAATCTCTTCATCGTTTCCTTGAAAGTGCAAAATTGTGGATTTTAAATAATTAACATTTTACGTTCTCAAACGGACAAGTCCGGAATTAAGCGAAACAGTAAAAGTGAGGGTTCATAGTCCTCAATTTTGCTGAACCTTTTAAATCGCTTCCTCATTCTTTTGAAAGTGCAAACTGAAAAAATTTTAAAACAATTTTCAGAACACGTGATTAAAACAGCAACATCTGTAGCAATTTCGATAAAGAAATCGCACTTCTCAAAACACCGTAAAAACGGATATCAAATCAACATTGCGGAATAACCGCTTGAAAATCCACTTTAAAATTTGACGGTTACTGAAGTCAAAGCAACAGTAATTTTTATAAGTCAAAATCTCATCAAAATAATTCACATCAAAATATAATACCAGTGAATTTTCATTCATAAAAAAATGTCAACAAAACACCGTGCTTCAAAAATTTAGCACTGGTGTAAAAATCCCGTTATAGAATAACGACAACAGAATACGTCTTAAAACCAAACATCGATTCAACGTAAAATCAATGCAGTAACGTGCAACTCATATTTGCACGCACACCAAAAGATGAGCAAAGAAATCACTCGATTATATCTTCAATGAAGATAAATTAAAACAGCAAAAATCTAATCAATATGTGATTAGCATAAAAGAAAACCAGCAAAAATCTCAACAAAATCAAGACCGCTGGTTAAGCAACACAATGAAACTAATTTCATTTTCATATTCTGATTTTTAAATCAAAAATGTTATCAGCTATACTCGGCGAAAACAGTCACTGTTTCCGCTGCGCACTCTGATAAACAGAACACAAATTACTCAATCATCAAAACACAATTTCACTTTTATTTTTAAATAAGGTATTTAAAAATTTCATCATAATTTCAAAACTTTAGTTTTGACTCAAAGCACAAATAAAACATCAACAATTAGTTGTAACACATGTTCCATCTAAGTTATGTTTTATATTATGTCCATAAACCCCTCGCTCTGATACCAACTGTGACGCCCCACCTCTATGCTCACAATAACAAAGAGTATTAAAAGAAATACTGTCTGTTATTACGAAGAATAAGGTGGATAAGAGCGGCCATCCGTAGTTAGGCCTTACACTAGTATTGGTTACCTCAATAGGAGTGATATATTCATTATTTTTCATCTCTGTTTATTTACTCCCATCGACATATCCAATTCTAGTATAAAACGAACTACGATGGTTCATAATAGTTTAGGACAATATATATAATAATAACACAGATAAGATAAATGCGGAACACAGCTAATATAAAAATCTCATATATATACAACTGAAGGCAGTTATAATACATGTGATACAATACATATGATACAACTACAACTGTCGACACTGGAAGTTACATATACAAGTACATTATTGTAAATAATATACATGAATACATATCATCCTATACTATGACAACGACTACTCCAAAAGATATGAAGAGACTTCATAGCCCAAGCAGCAACCCAAAGCAAGATATCAACAACCTGAAATAACTCGGTCTGACCCGAGTATTAAATTCAAAAGAAAATAATACACGGGTCAGTCTAATTCAAACTCAGTTATTAATGCACGGAAGCAATAATAATTAAATAATCAAATAGACGACAGTCATAGAAATCTCGTCTATCCAATCCTTTAACAAGGAAATCGGATAACGGTAGGTATAACACTAAACAGTGTTAAACAACAAATCGGCAAAATTCAAATCATCAACAAGGATAAGTAAAAAGATTATCAATGAAGATAATTTAGAAACAACAGAATTGCCTAAACGGCAATTAACAGCAAGTGATCAAAGTGAAATCCAAGCCAACAAAATAGCTTAAACAACAAAAATCTAATTATCGATATGATAATTAGAAAGTACATAATCTAACTATCTAAAAGATAATTAGATATCAACAAAATCATCAGATTAAACCAAATCAAAATACACTTCAAAATATATTGAATTTGGCAATACGAAACAATTCTGACAATTGAAATCATCAATTTAAAACATCCATTCTGAATTTGGCTGTAGTACATGCTCGCGTGCACTGCCTCGCCAAAATTCAGGGGTACACATGAATGTTATGACCAAAAACACAAAGGCAGCAGATACATGGTACAAGTGCAATAATCAAACTGCAAATGTCACAAATGCACAAAGGCACAAGGCCACACTCAAAACAACTCACGCTCAGTACAAATCCAATAATATATGCATACACACATACAAGTGTATGTATGCACATATATGCAGACTTGAATAAACAGGTGACAGAGCAAGGCCACCATTCAAACCAAATTGAAACAGCAACAAAACTACAACAGTTTTGAAAAACAATGCAAAGATACATCGTGAAACCAGTGGTGCAGCAGCTTCAACTTGAAAACCAAGTCAAATGAACTCAAGAATTAGACTCAAAATCCAAATGTACAATGAAACAGTCAATGATGAAGTGCCAGACTTTAAATGAAACAGTGGACAGGGAAAATAAACGCAAAGCAATATCAATACGACAATGATGAACCACTGACTCCAGTAAACAGCAAGTGTTACAAGTTAATGACTGCAACACTACTGCGGCAAAAAGTGACACTCTCAAGTCGAGTCAAACCAAAACATCAACTCGATTCACAACCAAAGACAGAGAAGCCAAAGTTAGTGATGTACACATAACTACCTGAACAACAAGTAGTCAAGCGTCATCGAGGACCATACCCAAAGATCTGATTCAATGCCAAAGCAAATGCAAAGACTATTGATGCAACTCGATACATCAAAGCCTAGTCACCAAGCATCATGTAGCAGTTTTGATCAAATGACAGCATAACATGGATAAGGTACATAAAACAGTGAAAATATGGTTGCAGTGAAGACTCAAAGCAACTCAAAGAATATATACGTGCATCACCCACTTGAAGACCAGGGTAATCACGATGAAACTCAAAGCACTTAATAGTTATAATAAAGTCAGGCTGAGGTCAATTCTTAAAGAAATTGCAAAGCCAAATTTCAACGAAAACAAGGTCGAACCTTTTTACAATTGCAGTTTCAAATCAAGGCAGAAGCCATTAGAAATATCACATAAGCAAGGTCGAACAAAACCAATACTGATTCTTTCCATCTCAAAATCAAGTCGAAGACAACGAAAACAAACTCGATGCCTTGGCAATCGAATTAAAAATGTCAGAGACACAAAATAACCAAGGTACAAGTTTTAACAAAGTCAAGTGGCCAAAGGCGACTGTCCAATATTAAAGAGAAGGCCGAAGTCGAATAACCCAAATCATCACAGCAAAATCATCAAGCCATGGAAAACAAGAAGACGAACCAAGTCAAAAATCATCAACATCGAAACAAAGTAGAACGGCCAATGCCAATCGGTTATCAACTTCAAACAATTATATACGAACGCAAATAAGGAGACTAAACTCATATAAACGAAGTCAAGATCTCAAATCCTATATAAGCAGTACTTCGAATTAGATGTGAGTGAAGTCGAAATTGTAACAACCCGCATATTTATCGATTTTATATTTAAATATTTTATCGATAATCGGATTTTGGTCCGAAAAGCTACTTTTTGCATACGGTCAAATTAGGACTCGAGACCACTTCCATTAAGTTCTAAATAACGATTGCAATCTTTTTGAGTGTAAACTTCAATATGTTTGGCGTTAGTGGAATTCTCGCTACTTTTTCCCACTTGTGACTTTGGTTTGGACTGCACCTTCTTTAGCTCAGCCCAACCCTCTTCCCTTCATAACTTCACTCTTTGCTAAAACATCTAAGCTTCATCAAAAATGGAGGAGGGAATGGGAAATTAAAACTCCAAACTCAAATTCAATTGCAAATTCAAGTAGAAGATATTGGATTCAAGCTTTGGATTGCTTCTCCTTGCTTTCAAGCTTCATCTTCACCCATTTTAGTGCAAAGGTGAGATTTTTATCTCACATCTTGCCTATAATTGTCATTGGACTTTTGGGAATGATTCCCTATTGCATTTTCATGTACATTTGCTTTTGGTTTGGATTGAAATGGTGAAAACCCCCAATTTTCAGCGTTGTTGGCAAATTCTGGACCTTAGGTCGCTCTGCCTCGAAGTCTAGCCCTGCATATTTTCGTTCGATCTTAGGTCGTTCGGAATTAGGTCGTAGGTCGTAGGTCGCGTGGCTTTAGGTCGCTCGCCTTTAGGTCGTTTGACCTGTTTCGCCTTTAGGTCGTTTGACCTGTTTTGCCTTAGGTCGTAGGTCGCGTGGCTTTAGGTCGCTCGCCTTTAGGTCGTTTGACCTGTTTCGCCTTTAGGTCGTTTGACCTGTTTTGCCTTAGGTCGTAGGTCGCTCGGCATTGCTTTAGGTCGTAGGTCGCTCGGCTTGCTTATTTCATTAGGTCGCTCGGCCTTGTTAGAAACGATAAGTCGCTCGCCTTTTAACCTTAGGTCGCATGACCCCTTAGGTCGCTTGACCCTATAGGTCGCTTGACCAACCTGCAACCCTTACTTTCTTTAGGTCGCATGACCTTGTTTTCCTTAGGTCGTTGGACCTTACTTCCTTTAGGTCGCTCGACCTCTCCACCTTAGGTCGCACACCTATAGGTCGCTAGCCTTGTTGCTTTGGTAAGTCGCTCGGCCACGTCAAAAGATAGGTTGCGCTCGCTAGGTCGCTCGCCCGCCTTACCTTTAGGTCCCTGGACTCCTACGACCTGACCGGGCAGGTCGAATGTAACGACCCGTATTTTTACGGATCGAAAAGTTCGTTAAAATCTGGAATTTTCAGCATTTTTAAGTCGTTTCAGATTTTGGCAGATTTTGGCAGATTTTGTTAAGTCCTATGTCGGTTTGGACGAGTTAAGTAATAAGTCTGGGTCGAGTGGCCGACTTAAGGAGTTAACCGAGTTAAGGAAGTGTAGCTGACGACTTTGTAGACTGGTTAAGTGTTAGATCGGTTGGGACGACTTTTAGAAGTTGGCGAGTTAAGGGCTCGGAGATAGGTCGTTTGAACGACTTATGGTAAGGCAACGACCTAAGTAACTAGGCGAGTTAGCGACATAAGGAGCTAAGTGGATTTATGACCTAAGGTGTTATCGTAGTTAGGTCGTGAGCTCTGTTATAGTTAAGTCGCGTAGTGTTAAGTCGAATGGTGCTAAGTTGTTAAGTCGTCCAGGCGACTTAGGAGGGAACGCGCGTGTGTTAGGTCGTGTGTTTGCTAAGTCATAAGTCGTAACCTAGCTAAGTCGTAGGTTGGCATAGCAGTTGAGTCATAAGTCGTCTGGGATGTTATGTCGGAAGGTGATAAGTCGGAGACGACTTAGGGAAGGCGGACGAGTTAAGGAGGAATTCAGCTATAAATACTCGTCCATTTTCTCACTTTTTGGGATCCGGATTTCGAAGCGACGAAGTGCTGCCATTTTGAGAGCTCGACCTCTACACTTCTTCACTTCTTTTCTCCACTCTAATCTAGTGCTTCCTTTCATCCAAATCGAAGATCAAGATCGAAGATTCAAGAGCTTGGATTGAAGATCTTCATCGTTTGAAGTGAGATTTCTTCGTTTGAAGCGGATTCGTGATAGATCAAGCTTGATCCTTCGCTGTCCAGATCTGAAGCGTGTTGATTTGAGGTTGTTTTGGTGATTTGGTGAGTGGTGATTATCTCTCACATGGATCCAAAGGAGTATATCGGATTGTTGGCTCGATTTGGTGTTAAAATAGTGATTTTCATGCATTTTCTTCATCCTAAGTGTAAATCCATGTAGATCCATTGTTCATGATGATTTGACAACCATTTTACTAAGTGTTAACCTATGCAAGTTCATTCATCAAGATTGTAGAGATATTTCTCATGATTTCATGCTTGTTAGACTTTCAACTCTTTAATTACGAAATTGCCATTATTGTGATAATTATCTACTTAGATCATATTTGAATGCTTGATTGTTTGGATTAATGTTTGACTTGGTTGATTGCTATGGATTAGATGATTGATGATTTGATTTAGACCGAAGATGATTCAAAAGCTAAGGGAAAGGCTCTTGAATTAGGAAAGCTGCTCGTGGCATATGTAGCGGGATGATGAAGTTCTTATGCATAGATTTGATGATGTGATGTTGAGATGAGGCTTTGCGAGGATGTAATGAAGCGAGGCATCATGTGATGAAGACTTGGTCTTATCCAGACGGGATCATTCCAAGCATGTTGATAACTCGGTGAATGGTTCGAGTTGAGGATAATGGATGGATATGAGAATGGTCGTCAAGGAGGATGACTAGGAGGCTTGGGTCTCATCGTTGTTGAAGGTTCTAGCATGCTCTAAGCAAGAGTACATTTGGGCAGATTCGATAGTCCCAACGACCAACTGTTGATGGTCGAGTACTCTGGGCAGATTCGATAGTCCTAGGCACGGGTCACGATGACGTGCGGGAGTTATGTCTAGAACCGGGGTTACCATTAGCCCTTGACGGACGGCTGAAAGAATGTGCCGGTCATTCAATTAACGGTGATACCGAAGCAATGATAACAGTGATAGCCAGAGTCATGGATGTTTGATTGTATCGTCATTCGGTCTCAAGAGCGGTATTTTCTGGGTGCTTATCTGATCTTGGTTTAGGCCTTGGAGGTTTGTGCTTGGAAAACATCGCCCTTGGCTCGAGTGATAATTGCTTTACTTTAAGTTGTATGCTCTGCTATGTTCGCTTCTGCTTAGTGTGTGTCTGGGGGCTATCACTGTAGAAAGAGGTTGGAGTAGGAGGGTTGTATTCCTATTCCTTTTCCTTTATGCTCTTTTGGTATGTTGATTGTTAATTTACTGCTCACTAAGACTGTTGTCTGACTCAAGGCTTTATGTTTTAATTCTTATAACCTTGGGCTGTTCGTCCATTTTGGGACGGGCAGACTATGTAGCAGGTGACAGATGCTGTTCTTGTTTTCCACGGTGTTGATATCGAAGACGAGCTGGAGTATTGCATATTGTTTCTTTTTTACTATATGTACTGGATGTTCCGCTGCTTTGTAATCTCTGAGTGATGTAGTGAGGCTTGTTGTATTGACTATCCTGATGATTGTATTCAACTATTATGAAGTTTTATATGATGTCATTTTGTTCTTTAAAGCTACCTTATACATATGTTCTATTGTATTTTATCCATGCGCTGTGAGTAATACGATAGATTATGATGTTTTAATCTACCTTGGCAATCGTCCATGGTCGCCTGGCACACTTTTCAGCGCACTATCTCTAGATTCGGTGCAGGGGTCATGGGCGGTCGTCACATTTGGTATCAGAGCATTGGTTAATCGATTTTACCCAACGCTCGCTGACGTAACTACATATGAGAGACATAATTGTATTTTGATGGATGATTACTATATATAATATAGTAGCTTAGTAGAGTTTGAGTCCTTTATGCAGTTGTTTCTCTAGATGTTCTGATCATTCCTTTTTGTAGATATTGAGAATGAGTCGAAGAGGGAGACCAGCTGCTAGGGAAGGCCGTGCTACTGAGGGGATTGCTAATTATGCAGCTATGTTCGAAGCTATGATGACTTCGATCATGAGAAGGATACCAGTTCCGGGGGCAGCAGTTGATGTTGGAGTTCAAGTCCAAACTCCAAAACCAGTGGATTTTGCTAAGTTGTGCAAAGATTATACTGCTCTTGGAGGGAAGGTTTTCTTGGGAACAGAATCAACTATTGAGGTCCAGAGGTGGATAGATGCTTGTAGAAGGATTTTTGGAGATTTGGGAATTGAGGATGCGACTAAGAGGAAGTTGGCATCGAGACAGCTTCAAGGGAGAGCCTCTGATTGGTGGAATTCTATTACCATCAATACTCCGGAGTAAGAGATTACTTGGGAGCAATTCCAAGTCAGGTTTGAAGCTAAGTTCATTTCTACAGCTTAGAAGTCTATTCTGTTCAAGAAGTTTGTGGAGCTCAAGCAAGGTGGAAGACCAGTTCTTGAGTATGTTTCTGAGTTTGAAGCTTTGTCCAAGTATGCCTGGTCGTATATCGAATCTGCATATCAGAAGAATGAGAAGTTTGTGACAGGCTTGGACAGTTATCTTGGGAGGCAGTTGGTGGATCATCTGGATGATTCATTTGAGAAGCTTGTGGAGAAAGCTCTCAGGCATGAGAGTCTGTTTCCTAAGGAAGGATCTGTTGTTGCTGTGACCAGGGAAGAGTCTAAACCCCAGCAGGGTGGAAACAAGAAGAGGAAGCAGCAGCAACAGAAGGGTAAGGATGGCCAGTAGAAGCCGAAAGGCGAAGTGACTTGCTACAATTGTCAGCAGAAGGGCCATTTCTCGAAGGATTGTAAGAATCCTAAGGTGCCGATGAAGTGTCACAACTGTGACAAGCCGGGGCATTTCAGGAAAAATTGTCCAGAACCGAGGAGGGACAAGCAGATTGTGCAAGCTTATGCTTTGGGAGCTGTTCCGTCGTCTTCAAAAGCTCCTACCGCTGAAGAGAAAGGAAAGAGTGTGGTGGTTCAAGGTACTCTTTTCCTATGTGGTGTTCCAGTTAGAGTTCTGTTTGATACTGGAGCGTCGCATTCGTTTGTTTGTAGTGAACTTGTAGGCCGGTTGGGTTTGGAACCGGATATTATTGATAGGCCATTGGTTGTGACTAATCCAGTCGGGGGTTCATCTTGTTTGTGTATGTTATGCCGTGGTCTGATTGTGTCGAGTCATGGTTGCTCTTTTGTTTGTGATTGTTTTGTTCTGAACTTTGCGGGGTTCGGAATTATTTTGGGTATGGACTGGCTTAGGAGGTATGCGGCAAAGGTTGATTGTGAGAGGCTGGAAGTGACAGTCGAGAATGTGGAAGGGAGAAAGATTGTGATACGATGTAAGCATGAAGAAGGCGTCTTCATGAGCTTCATGTATTCGCTGGTTGTTCCACGGGATGGACTGTCATCGGTGCCAATCGCTAATGGATTCGAGGATGTCTTTGACGAAGTCAAAGGGTTGCCGCCGCATAGAGAGATCGAGTTTCGTATAGATCTAGTTGAAGGAGCCAGACATGTTGTGATGCCTCTTAGGCGGATGGCGCCTAGGGAACAGTAGGAGTTGAGGGTGCAAGTTGATGATCTTTTGCAGAAAGGATTCATTCGGCGTAGTGTGTCCGAGTGGGGTGCACCAGTTGTGTTTGCAACCAAGGCAGATGGGTCGTTGAGATTGTGTGTCGATTATCGTGAGCTGAATAAGGTGACTAAGAAGAACAAGTATCCATTGCCGAGAATAGATGACTTGTTTGATCAGCTTCACGAAGCCAAGGTGTTTTCTCAGATGGATTTGGCAACGGGATTTCACCAGTTGAGAGTGGTTAAGGATAGTGTGCCGAAGACAGCTTTTAGGACACCATCCGGTTTCTTTGAGTGGCTGGTAATGCCGTTTGGATTGACTAACGCGCCAGCATATTTTGTGGATCTTATGAATAGAGTGTTCAGAGATCAGTTGAACAAGTTTGTACTTGTGTTCGTGGATGATATTCTGATTTATTCCAGAACTGAAGAAGAGCACAAGACACACTTGAGTATTGTTTTGGAAATCTTACGGAAACATCAGCTGAAGGCTAAGTTTTCGTAGTGTCACTTCTGGAAGAGTGAAGTGAGGTTCTTAGGCCATGTGATTTCTGGAAATAGTATAGCGGTTGATCCCGCTAAGGTGGCAGCAATCCAGGATTGGGTCAGACCTAAGAATGCATCAGAGGTGAGGAGTTTTCTTGGATTAGCAGGATATTATCGACGGTTTATCAAAGACTTCTCCAAGGTAGCTGCACCGTTAACAGGATTGACAAAGAAGAACCAAGTGTTCAGATGGGAAGCTAAGTGTGAGCAAGCTTTCGGAATCCTGAAAGAGAGATTGACAAGTGCTCCTGTTTTGACTATTCCAAGTGGGAATGATGAGATGGTGGTTTACACCGACGCATGTGGTACTGGACTTGGAGCAGTGCTGATGTAGAAGGATAAAGTTGTTGCGTATGCCAGTCGACAAATGAAGCCGCATGAAAGGAATTACCCGACTCATGATTTGGAGTTAGCGGCGATTGTTTTTGCTCTGAAGATGTGGAGACATTATCTATTGGGAGTTCGATTTGAGTTGTTTACGGATCATAAGTCGTTGAAGTATCTTTTCTCCCAAAAGGATTTGAATCTTCGGCAGCAACGTTGGCTAGAGTTTTTGGCATCATATGATTTTGGTATAGCTTATACTCCGGGAAAAGGTAACGCGGTGGCAGATGCGTTAAGTCGAAGACATACAGGATTGGGAGCCATGTTTTCAGAATGGAAGAATCTCGAGTATTTAGCTGGATTTGACTTCAGGCCTAGATGCGAATTGGAACCTGAGATGTTGGCAAACTTATCGATAAGACCGACTCTTGTGGAAAGAATTGGCGAGAGCCAAAAACGAGACGATAAGCTTGTCAAGATTATCCGTGATTTGGAATCTGGATTGGATCCGGAAAAGGATAAAGGATTCGAGGTCGATCGAGAGGGTTGGCTTCGGAAGCAAGGACGACTAGTTGTTCCCGATATAGATGAATTGAGGAGTGAAGTTCTGAAGGAAAGTCATCACTCGAGGTTGACAATTCATCCAGGTGGAAATAAGATGTATCGGGATATGAAGAGAACCTACTACTGGGAAGGTATGAAGAAGGATGTTGGAAATTTTATTTCCAAGTGTATGAACTGCCAGTTGGTAAAAGCCGAACAGAAGAAGCCAAGTGGATTGCTTCAGCCATTAGAAGTTCCTACATGGAAGTGGGAGCAAGTGTCGATGGATTTTATCGATGGATTGCCTAGAACCAGAACGAGAAATGAAGGGATTTGGGTCATCGTAGATCGTTTGACTAAGAGTGTTAGATTCATTCCTGTTCGATCGACTAGGACTGCATCAAAGTTGGCTGAGTTGTATGTTAAGTGGATAGTTAGATTCCATGGTATTCCGAAGAGTATAGTGAGCGATCGAGACCCATTGTTCACTAGTGGATTTTGGAAGAGCTTCCAGGAAGTTTTGGGAACCGAGTTGTGTTTGAGTACAGCTTATCACCCTCAAACAGATGGTCAGACCGAGAGAGTCAACCGAGTTTTGGAAGATCTCCTCAGAGCTTGTGTTTTGGATTTCGAAGGATCATGGGAAGATCACCTTCATTTGGTGGAATTTTCATACAACAACAGTTACCAGTCAAGCATTGGTATGGCACCGTATGAGGCATTGTATGGGAGACCGTGTAACTCACCGACGTGTTGGATAGAAACTGGAGAAAAGCTGATGCTTGGGCCAGAGATGATTCGATAGACTTCGGATTGTATAGAGATCATTCGGCAATGAATGAAGGCAGCCCAAGACCGTCAGAAGAGCTATGCCGATAAGCGTCGTAAAGATATGGAATTCAACGTTGGAGACATGGTTTTTGTGAAGATTTCTCCACTGAAGAATGTTATTCGATTCGGGAAGAAAGGGAAATTGACTCCGAGATTTGTTGGACCATTCCCGATCATCGAGCGAATTGGAAAGCTCGCCTACAGATTGGAGTTACCAGAGAAGATGTCGAGTGTGCACAATGTTTTTCATGTATCATATCTACGGAAGTACGTGCACGACTCGAATACAGTGGTTCCTGCTAATAGCTGTGAAGATTTCGAAGTTGATCCAGTCGATAGAAGACCTCGTAAGCCGCTTCGTGTTGTTAAAACCGACACGAAACAGCTTAGGAGGAAGGTAGTTAAGTTGCTCAAGATACAATGGAGTGATGATGATAACGACTGTACGTGGGAGGTGGAAGAGAGGATGAAGGCAGCTCATCCTGAACTCTTCAAGGTATGGCCCTAAGGTGTCGTGTCATCTCACGATATTGTGACTTGTTCTAGTGTTAGAATTCTGTACGCTAAGCTAGAATTGGATGCATTGTTTGTTGATTGTTATGGTTGGTAGGCATACAGAATAGTCTTTGATTGCCTTGTTTGTTTGGAATTTCGGGGGCGAAATTCCTAAGGGGGAGAGAATGTAACGACCCATATTTTTACGGATCGAAAAGTTCGTTAAAATCTGGAATTTTCAGCATTTTTAAGTCGTTTCAGATTTTGTTAAGTCCTAAGTCGGTTTGGACGAGTTAAGTAATAAGTCTGGGTCGAGTGGCCGACTTAAGGAGTTAACCGAGTTAAGGAAGTGTAGCTGACGACTTTGTAGACTGGTTAAGTGTTAGATCGGTTGGGACGACTTTTAGAAGTTGGCGAGTTAAGGGCTCGGAGATAGGTCGTTTGAACGACTTATGGTAAGGCAACGACCTAAGTAACTAGGCGAGTTAGAGACATAAGGAGCTAAGTGGATTTACGACCTAAGGTGTTATCGTAGTTAGGTCGTGAGCTCTGTTATAGTTAAGTCGCTTAGTGTTAAGTCGAATGGTGCTAAGTTGTTAAGTCGTCCAGGCGACTTAGGAGGGAACGCGCGTGTGTTAGGTCGTGTGTTTGCTAAGTCATAAGTCGTAACCTAGCTAAGTCGTAGGTTGGCATAGCAGTTGAGTCGTAAGTCGTCTGGGATGTTAAGTCGGAAGGTGATAAGTCGGAGACGACTTAGGGAAGGCGGACGAGTTAAGGAGGAATTCAGCTATAAATACTCGTCCATTTTCTCACTTTTTGGGATCCGGATTTCGAAGCGACGAAGTGCTGCCATTTTGAGAGCTCGACCTCTACACTTCTTCACTTCTTTTCTCCACTCTAATCTAGTGCTTCCTTTCATCCAAATCGAAGATCAAGATCGAAGATTCAAGAGCTTGGATTGAAGATCTTCATCCTTTGAAGTGAGATTTCTTCGTTTGAAGCGGATTCGTGATAGATCAAGCTTGATACTTCACTGTCCAGATCTGAAGCGTGTTGATTTGAGGTAGTTTTGGTGATTTGGTGAGTGGTGATTATCTCTCACACGGATCCAAAGGAGTATATCGGATTGTTGGCTCGATTTGGTGTTAAAATAGTGATTTTCATGCATTTTCTTCATCCTAAGTGTAGATCCATGTAGATCCATTGTTCATGATGATTTGACAACCATTTTACTAAGTGTTAACCTATGCAAGTTCATTCATCAAAATTGTAGAGATATTTCTCATGATTTCATGCTTGTTAGACTTTCAACTCTTTAATTACGAAATTGCCATTATTGTGATAATTATCTACTTAGATCATATTTGAATGCTTGATTGTTTGGATTAATGTTTGACTTGGTTGATTGCTATGGATTAGATGATTGATGATTTGATTTAGACCGAAGACGATTCAAAAGCTAAGGGAAAGGCTCTTGAATTAGGAAAGCTACTCGTGGCATATGTAGCGGGATGATGAAGTTCTTATGCATAGATTTGATGATGTGATGTTGAGATGAGGCTTTGCGAGGATGTAATGAAGCGAGGCATCATGTGATGAAGACTTGGTCTAATCCAGACGGGATCATTCCAAGCATGTTGATAACTCGGTGAATGGTTCGAGTTGAGGATAATGGATGGATATGAGAATGGTCGTCAAGGAGGATGACTAGGAGGCTTGGGTCTCATCGTTGTTGAAGGTTCTAGCATGCTCTAAGCAAGAGTACGTTTGGGCAGATTCGATAGTCCCAACGACCAACTGTTGATGGTCGAGTACTCTGGGCAGATTCGATAGTCCTAGGCACGGGTCACGATGACGTGCGAGAGTTATGTCTAGAACCGGGGTTACCATTAGCCCTTGACCGACGGCTGAAAGAATGTGCCGGTCATTCAATTAACGGTGATACCGAAGCAATGATAACAGTGATAGCCAGAGTCATGGATGTTTGATTGTATCGTCATTTGGTCTCAAGAGCGGTATTTTCTGGGTGCTTATCTGATCTTGGTTTAGGCCTTGGGGGTTTGTGCTTGGAAAACATCGCCCTTGACTCGAGTGATAATTGCTTTACTTTAAGTTGTATGCTCTGCTATGTTCGCTTCTACTTAGTGTGTGTCTGGGGGCTATCACTGTAGAAAGAGGTTGGAGTGGGAGGGTTGTATTCCTATTCCTTTTCCTTTATGCTCTTTTGGTATGTTGATTGTTAATTTACTGCTCACTAAGACTGTTGTCTGACTCAAGGCTTTATGGTTTAATTCTTATCGCCTTGGGTTGTTCGTCCATTTTGGGACGGGCAGACTAGGTAGCAGGTGACAGGTGCTGTTCTTGTTTTCCACGGTGTTGATATCGAAGACGAGCTGGAGTATTGCATATTGTTTCTTTTTTTACTATATGTACTGGATGTTCCGCTGCTTTGTAATCTTTGAGTGATGTAGTGAGGCTTGTTGTATTGACTATCCTGATGATTGTATTCAACTATTATGAAGTTTTATATGATGTCATTTTGTTCTTTAAAGCTTCCCTATACATATGTTCTATTGTATTTTATCCATGCGCTGTGAGTAATACGATAGATTATGATGTTTTAATCTACCTTGGCAATCATCCATGGTCGCCTGGCACACTTTTCAGCGCACTATCTCTAGATTCGGTGAAGGGGTCATGGGCGGTCGTCACATCGAACCCCATAGCGGGAGCGTTGCCCCCGCACCCCCACCTTGGGGGGTTGCCACCCCCCTGGACCCCCCCTCCGTAGGGGATCTTATCTGAAAAACATTCAACAAAACTTCCACTTTGATGCATTTTGAGCTGATTTCCTTGGATTTTGTTCAAGTCTTCGAATGAGAATTTTTGTGATAGATTGTTTCTACAATCGTTTTTGTGATTTGTCACTTTAAAAATATAAAGGTTTCAATACTAGTAGTAATATCAAAACACTTCCTTCCAAACGATTTCAACTCTATTTTACTACAAAGCTCTTTTTACTCAACCGTTTTCCAATCTATTAGTATATACAAGCCTTTACTTCACTCGGATGAGAAATCGAATTAAATGACTTAGTAAAACGAGTGGTATGAAACGCTCGCGTTCACTTCGTCGGTTGGCTTTTGGACTTGTTCGATTGAACCCTTTTTGTGGCAACTTTCTAGTGAAGATTCACAGCTTGTTCGTAAATATTTAAGTTAAGCAAGTGGTTATGAGACATGAAGCTAAACTCATATATTTACTAGCTTGGTGTGATTGACACTTCATTATGATCATGACGATCATTTTTTTGATTTAGACTAGCCATGTGCGATGTCTTTTGATTCGGTTCATCGGACGTTACGCTGTATTACGTCGTTGTTCCGTATTATCGTGATTTGGTCCTTTGGACGTTACGCTGTACGACGTCGTCGCTCCATTTCACTATGTGTTGGATCATCGGATGTCACGCTGTACGACATCGTTGTTCCCTTTTATTGTGTCTCTGGATCATCGGACGTTGCGCTGTACGACGTCGTTGTCCCATTTTCACTACGTGTTGGTTCATCGGATGTTACGCTGTACGACATCATTGTTCCTTTTTATTATGCTTTGGTTCATCGGACGTTACGCTGTACGACGTCGTTGTTCCTATTAATTGTGCCTCTGGATCATCGGACGTCAAGCTATACGACGTCGTTGCTCCGAATTAAGTGATTTCTGGATTTCGTGTGTTGATTTCTGGAATTTGTGCTTCACCAATTTTCATGATTTTCATTGATATGAAATCAATTTTTGTGCATTGGTGAATTCATGTGTTATTGACTTGTTATGAATACAAGTTTAGGATATGATACCCTATTTTATCTTTAAGAAGATTCTTGTGATATTGATTAATCTCTTGTTGATTTTCAATTGCATACTTATAGTAGTATGCCATTATGGTTATTACATGCTCATGCCATGTCTTTTACTTTATACCATATCATCTGATATTTATAGCTAGACTGATCCGTTTATTATTTTTTTATAAATAATACTCGGGTCAGACCGAGATGTTACAGGTGCTTCTGCTTGACTTCCCTTCAGGATTATTCTGACTTTTGGCTAACTACATAGATTAGTAGTTTTTGTATGTACACATTTGAGATATAGACTCTATGTTGTGTACTTATTCTTTTGTATAGCACGTGTTGCTATTCTTTTGTATTATCGTGGATCTTTCTGACCACTACTCTGATGTACACTTTTATGTGTTATATATTTATTCATATCTTCTTCCGCCTTTGTGATATGGATGTCTGTGACTGATTTATGTTATGATTATTTCTACGTTTGTTTCCGAAGATATTATATAGCCACTGTGTGATAGCTTTGAGTTTGTATCGGCATGTCGGATTTCCTCCTTAAATGATATGCATTCTATTCTATCTGACATATCGGTGCTCGCACAAAGAAGTTACATGGATGGTGTAACGACCCGTAAATTTAACTGGTTTTAATAACGTTATTAATTGAAATTTTGCGAAATTTTAAATGATAAAATTTTGAAATATAAATTTGATATTTGGAATGCGTCTAGTTAAACATAACAACTGGTAAATTTTCGTCCGAAAATATGAAAGTTTATTTCGAGCGTAAATTTACTTCAATTTAATCAGTTAAAAAGTGATGAAAATAAAATATTTTCGAAACCTGAATATTTTTACATAGAAAAATTCTAAACCATCTTCTGAGAAAGATGTCAGTTTGTCGTTTTTCCAAATTCGGACATCTTTGGCTCCGTCGATCTTATTTTTCAGCGTTTTCTTGCATTTTCCGCTAGTAGAAAATTTGAATTTTTATAATTAAATCGTACCACTGATATCTGCATACCGTTTTGACCGACTTATCGTGCCGATCTTCGCAGTATATTCATACCCGTATTTTGGTTGTTCGGTATGCGGTAAAACCGATGAAACGATTAATCACAGCGGTGCCCGTTTGTGAGACATTTATTACTGAGACCTTTGTTTTCTTTCGTCTATTCATCTTGCATCGGGCTAGCTGTCAACCACTTATTTATTATAGAAGTTCACTTGAAAGGATGTTGGAAAATGAGCAGCCGCGCATTGAATTATAATTCACGTTCAAACTTTTAGGTTCATTTATTACTCACGTTCACTTATTATTCACGTTCAAACTTTTGGGTTCAAACTTATTACTCATGTCCACTTTTGTTATTCACCCCTCCTCATTTCTGTTTACTTTCACCTCAGTTGCGTCTCCGCTTGCCCTTCGTCATGAAAGCGTCTTTCCGCCTTCCTTTCCCAGCCGAGCTGCCTTGGTCGCCAACCACCTTTCCCCCACCCGCCTACGCTCAAGGCAGCAGCGCCACCACTTCCGTGTGCCTTGCCCAGCTCTCTCTTCCATGTACTGGCGTTTGCCGCCTACGACAGCAGTCTCCTCCACTCGTATAACCATGTTGCGACTGTTCCGACGCAACAGCCCAGTACCTCCGCCATGCCTGCTCCTAATCCGCACCAGTCACCACCTTCTTCCCTGCCTTGCCACCCTCCTCCACCACAAAGCAAACCGAGCTCCTCTCCCGAACACATGCAACCCAAAGCGTGCTTTTCCCTCTCCGATCGAGCGCAACGCAGCACACCCCACGCCACCTTACAGTAACCAATTCTAAGCACAGCCACCTCCATGCCATCACCCAGCAGCAGCTCGCCGTCCACATCCCACAACTTCCAGCCGAGCTTCCCTTATCGCGTCCATGGCTCTCGCATATTTTATGGGTTGGTTTGTTCACATCTTATCTATATATTAGTCTTTAAGGTTACTGTATAGATTGGTGATGCTAGTATGGAAGTATATATATATATAGATTTGCCTATATTTTCTTTAAGTGTTAAATTGTATACAGTAGGCCTATTGCATAGTCTACATACATTGTTGTATATTTATAAACAAGATATTTTATCAAGTTACGGTTTATATATATATATAAGTGCAGTTGTGTTTGTTGTTATATATGTATATAGTTTTTTTTTAAAAAAGTTGTTTTCGCTGTTTATATATATATATATATACACTGATTTTGAAAGTATGTATCAATAAGAAATTTTGTTCTGGTCTGTTGATTCTTAAGTTTATATCTATATGATTTCATATTTGTCTACTTAAATATTGTATACATTCCTTTATTTATATATGCATTATATTACGAAATGATGTAACTTTATATTGTCTCTGTAAATTGTAAACCTGTAAGTAGTACTCATATATGAAGATAGTATGGGAATATTGTTTATATTATATATTATTTTACTATATTTTGCAAAGCTATATATTTCTAAATTGTGTAATATATAGTAGGAATGAGTTTGCATATTTTTTGTTGGGTCTAGAGGACCTGATACGTTAGTTATATTATGAGTTTTAATTTAGGCTATGTCTTCTTTAACGAAAAAAAAAGATCTGTATATATAATATAATAAAATAGTATTCATATATATCTATTGTACTATACCAGATTTAAGTTATATATAGGTAGCTTGGTTGCAGTCGTTGACAATAAATTTGTACCGTTAGTTTATAATATATTTGTATAGTCCATAATTTGCATACTTATATTATGTATAGGTCGTTGTATTTTGCGTCAGTTTACATGACGCGTTACTGTATGTACATATACATTGATTTCCAATATAGTTGTATAATATATTAGTTTATACGTATATTGGTTTATTTTAGATTCTAAAATAAAATATATACAGTGGTTTGGGTATGTATTATGATTTGAAATATAGTATGTAATTTAAAATTTAATATTGATTTGAGAAAACAAATATAATATACTTTTGTTCAATTTTATTTGCGTCGATCTAGTTTTAATTTGATTTCGTCTATTTCTTATCTATCATCTTGTCCGTCGAATTCGTGCCAATCTAGCTTTGTTTGAAATTCGTGCTTGGATATTTCAGTGTCTGTATCAGTATGCGTATCTATGTCATCGCCTGTTCTCTCTAGCCTCGAAAGGTGAGCAATCACTCACGATTAATGTTCTTTTATTTACTAAATTTGATTTCAATTGAAACGACAATTGAAATATGCAACTGTTAGTTATTTACACTGTTATATCTGTTATTTCCTGAATCAGTTCACCTGTGACATCTGACACCATTATCTGCTATTTATACAATGATAATCCAATTAGTTGATAAATAATTGATTGATTGATTTTGACATTGGACGTTAAATTATTAATGTAGTAAATGATAAATAATTTGAAATTGAAATTGACGTAGGATAGTTAAATTTGATATATGTTAAATTTGATTAGATGACATTTGTATAATATGACCCCTCTAAATGTTAGATTAATTGACACGTAGAAAAATGGTTAATTACACTTGAACCATTTGAATTTATGTTGTATTAATTGATGAAGTATGAAATTTAATAATTGATGTCAAGTGTAGAATTGCATAGAATAATTTGTGTAATAATCTTTAATCTACATGAAATGATAGTGTAGATTCTAGAAATAATTATATTAATTCGCACAAACAACAATGTGAATTAATACAGTTATTTCGGGATTATTTGAATTGATTATTGGATTGATATTGGTTGTTGTTATTGCTTGTTTATTTACTTTGACACCATCCCGGTTATCACACTGCAAGTTCCCTTTGCTATGCTTTGATTTTTGAATTAAATTGGAATCGGGTTGAAATGATAAATACCCAAATTGAACTTTGACCTAGGATAGAGAATTAAATAAAACCGATTGGTCAATACTTTGATTTTAAAATAAAATGAAGATTTTATTTTAATAAATAATATGGTTTTGAAACGAAGTTGGAATTTAAGTTTTAATGAAAGGAAATGTTAATATTTAATAATCTGAATCAAAATATTAACATAGTAGTTAATGAAAGAACGTTGTTTTAAAATTTGGAATTATTAATAATTAAGTTTGAAATTATTTATAATTAAATAAGATTGAATTATTTAATAATTAAATAAGATTGAATTATTTAATAATTAAATAAATTGAATTCTTTAATAAGTGGAATTGAACTTCCTGAATAAGTGAAATTTAGTTTCTTTATTAATTGAGTTTTGAAATGTGTAACTGAGTAAATAAATAAGTGAAATTGAATTTTCTTTAACCAGAAATAGAATGTGATTTATTGAAATTAATGTAAGACTTGTTATTGAAAGAATTTGATTTGATAAATTTAATTTAATGAAATTTGTAAGTTTTGATAAAATGGAGTTGAACTTAAGTAATTGATTTAATGAATTGGAAATTTAATAGAAATTGTTTTGAATGACAAATTTACTTAACGAATATTGAATGAAATCGATAAATGAAGTTAAAATGATTTGAATGTTAAATTAAATTAATTTAAATGATTTTGAACTGAAACTTATATTCGAACTTGAATCAATATTGGAATTGCTTTAAATAGAAATTGAAATTGAATTATAAGATTTGAAATTATGAATTTGGAAGTTTTGAAACGTAAATTATGGAGTGAAGTGACCCACTTCTTCATGATTTATTTTTAGTGAATTTTCTGTTGAGTTTTTTTTTTCACACTGTATATACATATATATACATGTCAATGGATCACTATCCTTAATTTAATTCTTCCCAAGATCCTGAATTTTACTAATATAAATATATCAGTATTTAAAATAAATCCTATCATTTATATATGTGAAGATATATAAAGGGTTCTTTGCTTATCAGAGTGATTAAAATAGCAAAGCAACTCATTCCTACCTTATTTCTCATATTTAAGAGATTTGGTGTCACATAGCCATTCCTATATATTATATTATATTTTTTTTTTTCAAACAATCCACTGGGAACAAACACATTAATCTGTTTATACTAACTAAGAAGTGATCAAGAAATAATCAGTAGTAAACAAGCTTTTAATATAGATGTTTGTGTTAAGTTCTGAATAGTGTCAAAATCAGTATAAAATAAAGTGGATCCTAAGGAAACACAAGCAACATCTAGGCGTAATGGAAACGCGCCTAACTTATACATACAAGGTCACGAGTTCGAGTGCTATGCTGGTCGGTTCAAACACAATTTTTGTTTTTCATTTTTTTTTCTTTTTAGAACTCAAGCCTGATTAACCTTAGGATTAGATACCACTAGTTCTCTTATTTTCTTATCCTATCTCACCTATTAATTGATCCCTGAATCTATAAGCCATACAATTTAATCCTGGGATTTTGTAATATGATACTTATTGTTCTATATTAAGTAAAAAGTGTTCAACCTAACCCATGCTTATTAGTTTAGCTTGTGTTACTCATTTCAACTTCAAACAAATTTTTTATATCAGATGAAATACCCATGCTTTAATTTATTAAGTTGCAATAATCAGGTGAACACTGAAATTACAAACTGATTTAAAGGCTAAGCAGAGGAAAACAATACAGTCAGACTAGAGTGCTAACTCAAACTATCATGCTAAATGGAGACTAAGAACATGTGTGCAGATAGTGTGTCTAAAGGCAAAATGACCTGACAAAATGCAAGACTTCCCGGTGAACTTATAATGAAAACAACTGATGATTTTCTAGGAAAGATAACAAATGTTAGTGGTCATTATTCTATTGAATGGTGGAGATGCTTATTACAAACAAGACCACATGCCTCTACAAATTACTACTGGTTTTGACTATGACTCAATATTACCAGATTTGAATTAAGTATCCAGATAACAAGAATTGGATAAGTCTAATTTGCAGTGATGCCTACAAGTATCTAGCATACATATGAGCTTATTACACCAAGCAATACAAGTTTTTGCTGGGGAAAAATCAAATGCCCAAAACCAGATTACAGGCTATGCCTTCCAGCCTTTGCATGGACCTATATCAATTATAAGTCATGGTCAAGCCTTACTGGTTAGCCAGGACCAGATTCAACCTATCCACTTAACAAAATTCATAGCATACTTTTCAATAACAGCCTTATCTTTATAATTTTAAATCACTTAAACCTTGCCAAGGGATGTATGTCCACATATCATATTATATGGCATACTTCCTTCATCACTTTTCCACCAGAAGTCATATAAATAAGTTGCTTAAATCAGTAACTCACAAACCCCACAGAATACTTAAGTTTTTACATGTTCTTTTCAAGTGAACAAAATAAGCATCATTGCTGAGAATACACAAAATAAAAGGAAGTTTGCCTAGATTATCTATTACAGATTATACTGCTACTTCCTTAAGCATTTATTTTTCCTTAATTCATGAAGATCTTCAAATATCCATGCAAGCAAGCCACTTAAACATCTTTTCCTGCAGCAATATTTTGGACTGCCTCCATAAAAATGAGACACCCCAATTATTGCAAGGCAACAAATAGGGTCAGAATAAAATTCTGGTATGAGTGAAATCAAAATATAATAACTTGACATTTAAATTATTGTGCAGAGAATTTATGTGCTTGATACTTATTTGGATTCATAATGTAAACTGGGTATATGAACATGTATAAGCCCCTACTAACACATATGCACACAAGCATCCATTCATCCATCCCATACAGTATACATGTACACATACTCCTATGGAATTAACTCATTTTAATTTCCATAGCTCAGCTCTCAATCTCAATTTAAAAATTTAATTTGGTCTTAACTCTTTGCCATTGAACACCATGTGTGCATTGCAAGGGACTCAATTCTGTTAACCCTTGCACAAAGGCCTATAGGACTTAAACAAGTCATGCACATACCCATCATCCCCCTTATGATGGATAGATCAAGGCTTTACTCCTAGATTAGTTTTTATAATCTAGAGACCATTCTCATTTTCTTTCAGAAAAATTTATTAACTCTTGAAATGCTGCTATATTCTTTTCTTCTTTTTTTTAATCAGAGAGGGTTAACTCACTCAGGAATTTCAGCTAACCATAGTAAACATTCATGAAAAGAATACCACATCTCATTTTCCAGTTGTTTTATTCAAAATTTGTTTTAACACTGCATATCTTCTATATTCAGGAATATCATGATCACTTAAACAAATCCTGTAAAATCATATAGAAATTCTTATACTCGATTCTACTGTGAACATAGGGTAAGGTTTTTGAGAAAAACCCATAAAACATTTTTAGCTTAAGATCTGAACAAATCAGCACATAAATGATTTATTGCATTGTTCACCTTAAGTTTAAAACAATCCAGACATGAGCATGAACCTCCTTTATTCACACTGCCTAGTTCATTTTTCAGTAATACCCTACTTCACAATAAAAAATGTATTTATCTTACTAACCATATTTATAAACTGGTGTTTTAAGGTGCTGGATCTATATCAGTGATCATGGTATCTTTTTCTTATCAAACAATCAAACAAAGCAAACCAAAGCATCAACCAAAGATTTATCAAAACACCTACCATTTTCAGCATTCATTTATACTGAAAAATAGATCAAGCACAAACATGATATGGTTTTTATAAAATAATATGGCTGCCCTTAACTTGGGTCTTAATGCCTTAAGCCTCATAGATTGATTAATCACTCACCTTCCTGCCTCTTTTCCCTGAGAATTCTTTAACTTGAACAATGGCTTTGGATTGCTCTCTTTTCTTTTCTTAATATTTTCTGTTTTTCTGCAGTGAGACTGCTGCTTCCCCTTTAATTTTTAAAACATTGTTTAGGGTTTTAGTAGAGTGAAAAGCCCATCTTATCCCCATACAGTTGAGAGAATTTTACATATGATGTCATGGCTAGAAATGCCATTTTCTTTCTGATTTCCAATTCGGGTATTTTCAGTTGCTTTAACTTTTCTTTTCTTTTCTGATTTGCATGCTATTTGCATGTTTCATACACACACCTTATTCTCATGTGACTTTCTTGCATTGTTTATTTTCTTTATGCTAAACTGTAATGTATACATGTATATCCTTTTATGAATTGATTCCTTGTTAATGCTTCAAGCTATTTATTTTCTCTTGATGTACAAATGTATTCCATATATTTAATTACCATTTTCATTTTTTTGTTTTACTGAAAACAACTATTCCCTTCATTATATTTTTAACTTATTCTCACTATTTATTTTCAGGCTGTATTATTTCTTTCTTCCTTGAAAATTCTCTTTTTTCTGACTTTATTTAAATTATTCTTATCTCAATAATTTTGGGTCTTCACATACTCTCCTCCTAAAAGGAATTGTGTCCCACAATTATTCTCTCATACATTTCCATCCAAATGTATACAAAGCATAATTTCAATTGAATGAATTTTCAGAAACTCATTCATTTTAAATCAATCAAACACACATAAAAAAAAATTTAAGGTTTCATCATAGTTTTAAACATACCTTTTAAGCAGAAAATAGATTAGGATATTTATCCCTCATTCTATCTTCAGCCTCCCATGTACAATCATTCTCATCCAGACTCCACTGAATTTTTACCAATTTAATTATTTTGTTTCTTAATTTCCTCTCTTCTCTAGCCACTATGCCCACTGGTTCCTTTGTATAAACCAGGTTTTCTTGAATTTCAACATGTGTAGGGGATTCAAGAATAGTTTTCTTATCATGCACCCACTTTCTTAATTGAGATACATGAAATACATCATGTATTTTGCTCAATTCCTCTGGTAACTTCAACCTATAAGCTAAAGTCCCTATTCTTTGAACAATTTCATATGGTCCTACATACCTTGGTGACAGTTTCCCTGCTTTTCCAAATCTCAATATTTTCCTCATTGGTGAAACTTTGAGAAACACATAGTCTCCCACCTCAAACTCTACTGGCCTTCTCTTTTTATCTGCATAAGCTTTCTGTCTCTCTTGAGCCACTCTCATTCTTTGCCTCACTAATTCAATTCTTGCAGAAGTTTCTTTTACCTGGTCTGGTCCAAGCAACACCCTTTCACCAGCCTCCATCCAACATGCAGGAGATAAACAAGGCTTCCCATATAAAGCCTCAAATGGAGCCATTCCTATAGTGGACTGGTAGCTATTATTATAAGCAAACTCAGCTAAATAAATATGATCTTCCCAGTTGCCTCCAAAATCAAGTATGCATGCTCTCAACAAATCCTCTAAAACTTTATTAACAATCTCAGTTTGCCCATCAGTTTGTGGATGGTAGGATGTGCTTAAGCTTAATTCTGTCCCCATAGCTTCTTGAAAGCTACTCCAAAACCTTGAAGTAAACAAAGTGTCTCTATCACTAATGATAGTCTTGGGGATGCCATGCAATCTTACTATCTCCTTTACAAACAATTGAGCTAGCTTGTGAGCATTTCTGTTTGAACTTATTGGGATGAAGTGTGCTGTTTTTGTGAGTCTATCAACCACTACCCAAATACTATCATTTCCCCTTCTTGTTCTTGGCAAACCATCCACAAAATCCATTGATATACTCTCCCATTTCCAGGTAGGCACTTCCAAAGGCTGCAATAGGCCTGAGGGTCTTTGATAGTCTGCCTTTACTTGTTGGCATGTTAAGCAATTTGCCACATATTTTGCTACTGCCCCTTTCATTCCTGGCCACCAATAATTTCTCTTGAGATCATGGTACATTTTTGTACCACCAGGATGGATAGTATACTTTGTTTTGTGATGCTCATCCATAACTTCTTGCTTTAGTTCCTCTACATTTGGTATGCAGAGTTTCCCCTTTTTCCTTAAGTATCCTTTACCATCTACCTCATAGTTTTCCACTGTCATGCCTTGGGATATCATGTTCTTTTTCTCCTTCAAATTTATATCTTGATTCTGCATTTGTCCTATTTTATCAACCAGTGTTGAATTTAAGGATATGAGGCTTAATTTACCATATTCAATCATCTTACTGTGTGTCTTATCTGATACACTAGTTTCTTCTTTCACTTCCACCTCACTAAGAATTGTCAAATCCTTGAACTCTGCCATCATTAAGCTTGCCAATTTAGCTTGATGTCTAGTTAATGCATCTGCTAATTTATTAGCTTTTCCAGGGGTATACAATATATCAAGATCATAGGCAGCTAGAAATTCTACCCACCTATGTTGCCTCATGTTCAAGTCTTTTTGGGAAAACAAATATTTAAGTGACTTGTGATCAGTAAACAATTCAAACTTAGCACCCAATAAATAATGTCTCCATAGTTTCAATGCATACACCACAGCAGCTAGTTCTAAGTCATGTGTAGCATACCTAGTTTCATTTGGCTTGAGTTGCCTTGATGCATAAGCTATGACTCTACCATGTTGCATAAGCACTGCCCCCAATCCAGATCCACTAGCATCTGTGTAAACTACTAATTCTTCATTGCCTTCTGGCACTTGTAAAACTGGAGCTTCTACCAGTGCCTTCTTTAGTGATATGAAAGCTTGTTCACACTTCTCTGTCCACACATAGGGTTGCTCCTTTTTAGTTAGCTTGGTCAATGGGATAGCTATCCTTGCAAAATCCTTTATAAATCTCCTATAATAGCCTGCCATTCCCAAAAATGACCTCACCTCAGTTACTGATTTGGGTCTGCTCCAAGATTGCACTGCCATCACCTTATTTGGGTCTACACTAACCCCTTGTTGTGATACTATGTGCCCCAAAAATTTTACTTCCTTCTGCCAAAATGTGCACTTAGAGAATTTGGCTTTTAAATCATGTGCCCTCAGTCTAGACAAAACCAGATGCAAGTGTTTTGCATGTTCTTCTTCTGATTTTGAATACACTAATATGTCATCAATAAAGACAACCACAAATTTATCTAGAAAATCTCTAAATGTTCTATTCATTAAATCTACAAAATATGATGGTGCATTTGTCAATCCAAAAGGCATTACTAAATATTCATATAGCCCATACCTTGTGTTGAATGCTGTGTATTTAATACTTTCCTCTTCAACCTTCATTTGGTGAAATCCAGAGGCTAAGTCTAGCCTTGAGAAAATCCTTGCTCCATTTAATTGATCAAACAAATCATCAATTCTGGGAAGTGGATATTTATTTTTAATGGTGACTTTGTTTAATTCCCTATAATCTATGCACATTCTCAAAGTACCATCATGCTTTTTCACAAATACAACTGGAGAACCCCAGTTTGAACTACTAGGCCTTATGAAGCTTTTCTGCTCCAGTTCTTCCAACTGATGTTTCAATTCCACTAATTCTTTAGGACCCATCCTAGTAGGCTTCTTGATGATTGGGCTTGCTCCTGGGATTAGCCTTATTTGAAATTCTACTTGCCTATTTTCTGGAACACCTATGACTTCACCAAAGACATCTGGGTATTCATTTATAATTTTTATGTCTTCAAGTGTTAATTCTTTCTCAGTCATGCTACATATTTGGTTAAGGTAATTGATTTTAGCAATTTCACTCATGACTATAATATTTTTACCATTTTCTGTTTTCAGAGAAATAGTAAAATTTTCCAAATTCAAAATTGCTTTGAATTTGCTCAACCAATCTACCCCTAAAATAATTCCTATTCCAGGGTATTTTAATACAAACAAATCAGATTTAAACACATTTCCTCCTATGTTTAATTCTACTCCCAAACATTTCAATCCTAGCAAACAAGAGCTACCCAGGGGACTTTGGATAGACAAGGGATTATCAACTAAATAGCATGTGAGAGTTAATTTATTCACTATGTCTTGGGATATTAGTGAATGTGTTGCTCCAGTGTCATATATAACTGAGATGGGATGATCTTTAATTAGAAGTATACCTTCCAATTGTCCAGAACTTCCCACTGCAGTTGCTTTTCCCTCAAGTGCTCCTACCTTTGCTCCCTTTTTGAATTCTGGGCAATTCTTTTTAATATGACCCTCTTTCCCACAGTTGTAGCAACTGAATGGGGTTTTCTTAGCTGCCTGACACCTATTACTCATGTGTCCTTCTTTACCACAATTGTAGCAAATAATCTTCTTCTTGACTTCTCCACTGGTTGCTCCTTCAACCTTCTGATTTGAATTTCTCTTATCATAAGGGTGAGTTCTATTTTTCCCTTTTTTATTGTTGTTGTTAGCCCTCATGCTCCTGAATTTTTCTCTGGCATTATCATGTTGTTCAAAAGAGAGAGTAAGATCTATGACTTGATCAAAGGTTTTGTCTTTGTAGGGTAGCATTGCTCTACTTAAATTAGCATTAAGTCCTTGAATAAATCTGGAATTCTTTAATTCTTCATTCCCTATGAGCATGGTTCCATACTTGGATAAGCTCTCAAATTTTTGTGTGTATTCAGTTACACTCATTGGCCCTTGCCTCAGCCTTATAAATTCCTCCAGCAGTGTTGCCTTGGCTGTTGCTGGGACAAATCTTGCCTCAAGCATCTCCTTGAATTGATCCCATGTTATCTCATTTTCTGGCCTCCCTGTGATAATGACCTCCCACCAATCAAGTGCTGCTCCCTTGAGTCTTCTGGAAGCAATTTGCCTCTTCCTTTGATCATTTATTTGCATATCTGCAAATATCCTATCCAAAGTTCTCAACCATGTCTGCACTCCCATAACTCCCTCAGTGCCTTCAAAATCCTTGCCTCCTAAATTTGAAAATGTCTTCAATAGCTTAGATAATTCCTCATGAGGATTTTCTTCTCTATGCACTGCTCCTTCTCTAAATGCCCTCACCAAATCTTGCAAATTGACCATTGGTGTTGCATTGGAGGGTCCTGCTCCATGACTTGGTGGTCTTCCTACCATGATTCACTATTCAATTGCATAGCTAATTAGTCATATTTCTAATTCAATTATTTTCTGCAATTTATTTCTACTGGGAATATTTATTTCTATCATTACTATATATTTATGCTATGTTTTAACAACATAGCTCTGATACCAACTGAAGTGACCCACTTCTTCATGATTTATTTTTAGTGAATTTTCTGTTGAGTTTTTTTTTTCACACTGTATATACATATATATACATGTCAATGGATCACTATCCTTAATTTAATTCTTCCCAAGATCCTGAATTTTACTAATATAAATATATCAGTATTTAAAATAAATCCTATCATTTATATATGTGAAGATATATAAAGGGTTCTTTGCTTATCAGAGTGATTAAAATAGCAAAGCAACTCATTCCTACCTTATTTCTCATATTTAAGAGATTTGGTGTCACATAGCCATTCCTATATATTATATTATATTATTTTTTTTTCAAACAATCCACTGGGAACAAACACATTAATCTGTTTATACTAACTAAGAAGTGATCAAGAAATAATCAGTAGTAAACAAGCTTTTAATATAGATGTTTGTGTTAAGTTCTGAATAGTGTCAAAATCAGTATAAAATAAAGTGGATCCTAAGGAAACACAAGCAACATCTAGGCGTAATGGAAACGCGCCTAACTTATACATACAAGGTCACGAGTTCGAGTGCTATGCTGGTCGGTTCAAACACAATTTTTGTTTTTCATTTTTTTTCTTTTTAGAACTCAAGCCTGATTAACCTTAGGATTAGATACCACTAGTTCTCTTATTTTCTTATCCTATCTCACCTATTAATTGATCCCTGAATCTATAAGCCATACAATTTAATCCTGGGATTTTGTAATATGATACTTATTGTTCTATATTAAGTAAAAAGTGTTCAACCTAACCCATGCTTATTAGTTTAGCTTGTGTTACTCATTTCAACTTCAAACAAATTTTTTATATCAGATGAAATACCCATGCTTTAATTTATTAAGTTGCAATAATCAGGTGAACACTGAAATTACAAACTGATTTAAAGGCTAAGCAGAGGAAAACAATACAGTCAGACTAGAGTGCTAACTCAAACTATCATGCTAAATGGAGACTAAGAACATGTGTGCAGATAGTGTGTCTAAAGGCAAAATGACCTGACAAAATGCAAGACTTCCCGGTGAACTTATAATGAAAACAACTGATGATTTTCTAGGAAAGATAACAAATGTTAGTGGTCATTATTCTATTGAATGGTGGAGATGCTTATTACAAACAAGACCACATGCCTCTACAAATTACTACTGGTTTTGACTATGACTCAATATTACCAGATTTGAATTAAGTATCCAGATAACAAGAATTGGATAAGTCTAATTTGCAGTGATGCCTACAAGTATCTAGCATACATATGAGCTTATTACACCAAGCAATACAAGTTTTTGCTGGGGAAAAATCAAATGCCCAAAACCAGATTACAGGCTATGCCTTCCAGCCTTTGCATGGACCTATATCAATTATAAGTCATGGTCAAGCCTTACTGGTTAGCCAGGACCAGATTCAACCTATCCACTTAACAAAATTCATAGCATACTTTTCAATAACAGCCTTATCTTTATAATTTTAAATCACTTAAACCTTGCCAAGGGATGTATGTCCACATATCATATTATATGGCATACTTCCTTCATCACTTTTCCACCAGAAGTCATATAAATAAGTTGCTTAAATCAGTAACTCACAAACCCCACAGAATACTTAAGTTTTTACATGTTCTTTTCAAGTGAACAAAATAAGCATCATTGCTGAGAATACACAAAATAAAAGGAAGTTTGCCTAGATTATCTATTACAGATTATACTGCTACTTCCTTAAGCATTTATTTTTCCTTAATTCATGAAGATCTTCAAATATCCATGCAAGCAAGCCACTTAAACATCTTTTCCTGCAGCAATATTTTGGACTGCCTCCATAAAAATGAGACACCCCAATTATTGCAAGGCAACAAATAGGGTCAGAATAAAATTCTGGTATGAGTGAAATCAAAATATAATAACTTGACATTTAAATTATTGTGCAGAGAATTTATGTGCTTGATACTTATTTGGATTCATAATGTAAACTGGGTATATGAACATGTATAAGCCCCTACTAACACATATGCACACAAGCATCCATTCATCCATCCCATACAGTATACATGTACACATACTCCTATGGAATTAACTCATTTTAATTTCCATAGCTCAGCTCTCAATCTCAATTTAAAAATTTAATTTGGTCTTAACTCTTTGCCATTGAACACCATGTGTGCATTGCAAGGGACTCAATTCTGTTAACCCTTGCACAAAGGCCTATAGGACTTAAACAAGTCATGCACATACCCATCATCCCCCTTATGATGGATAGATCAAGGCTTTACTCCTAGATTAGTTTTTATAATCTAGAGACCATTCTCATTTTCTTTCAGAAAAATTTATTAACTCTTGAAATGCTGCTATATTCTTTTCTTCTTTTTTTTTTTAATCAGAGAGGGTTAACTCACTCAGGAATTTCAGCTAACCATAGTAAACATTCATGAAAAGAATACCACATCTCATTTTCCAGTTGTTTTATTCAAAATTTGTTTTAACACTGCATATCTTCTATATTCAGGAATATCATGATCACTTAAACAAATCCTGTAAAATCATATAGAAATTCTTATACTCGATTCTACTGTGAACATAGGGTAAGGTTTTTGAGAAAAACCCATAAAACATTTTTAGCTTAAGATCTGAACAAATCAGCACATAAATGATTTATTGCATTGTTCACCTTAAGTTTAAAACAATCCAGACATGAGCATGAACCTCCTTTATTCACACTGCCTAGTTCATTTTTCAGTAATACCCTACTTCACAATAAAAAATGTATTTATCTTACTAACCATATTTATAAACTGGTGTTTTAAGGTGCTGGATCTATATCAGTGATCATGGTATCTTTTTCTTATCAAACAATCAAACAAAGCAAACCAAAGCATCAACCAAAGATTTATCAAAACACCTACCATTTTCAGCATTCATTTATACTGAAAAATAGATCAAGCACAAACATGATATGGTTTTTATAAAATAATATGGCTGCCCTTAACTTGGGTCTTAATGCCTTAAGCCTCATAGATTGATTAATCACTCACCTTCCTGCCTCTTTTCCCTGAGAATTCTTTAACTTGAACAATGGCTTTGGATTGCTCTCTTTTCTTTTCTTAATATTTTCTGTTTTTCTGCAGTGAGACTGCTGCTTCCCCTTTAATTTTTAAAACATTGTTTAGGGTTTTAGTAGAGTGAAAAGCCCATCTTATCCCCATACAGTTGAGAGAATTTTACATATGATGTCATGGCTAGAAATGCCATTTTCTTTCTGATTTCCAATTCGGGTATTTTCAGTTGCTTTAACTTTTCTTTTCTTTTCTGATTTGCATGCTATTTGCATGTTTCATACACACACGTTATTCTCATGTGACTTTCTTGCATTGTTTATTTTCTTTATGCTAAACTGTAATGTATACATGTATATCCTTTTATGAATTGATTCCTTGTTAATGCTTCAAGCTATTTATTTTCTCTTGATGTACAAATGTATTCCATATATTTAATTACCATTTTCATTTTTTTGTTTTACTAAAAACAACTATTCCCTTCATTATATTTTTAACTTATTCTCACTATTTATTTTCAGGCTGTATTATTTCTTTCTTCCTTGAAAATTCTCTTTTTTCTGACTTTATTTAAATTATTCTTATCTCAATAATTTTGGGTCTTCACATGGAGATTGATTTAGAAAGAAAAATGAAATATTGGTTTACAAACTCTGATTTAAAATTGCAATTGATTTGGTTTTGAAATGAATAAACGACCAATCGGTGTAATAATTACGAAAGTTATAAAAGAAACCGTAATCGGTTATGGACATACTCTCTGTTTAAACCGAAAACCACTTTAATAACTACACGCAGAGTGTGATCCAGAATGAAGTGGTTGGAATGGTGTACGTGATGACTGAAGAAAGAGAACGATAATGGATAGCCTTGACACTTGTGTCAAATTGGAAATGACCAATACAGGAGCCGTGCCGGGCCAAATGGGGGCTAGCTACCTCGAGCGAACACACTTCTTCAAACTACTCATTACTTGTTGTCGATTGGTGCACCCTTGATTTTGGGAGTGTTATTTCGCGGTGTTGCGATCGCTGCGGCGATGCGTTTTCACCAATCCGGATCAGGCGAACGGTAGTTTCACTACCTTGGGTATTGCCTCATGTGCCTTGTCATACTTGTATCCCTATTCGCGACCACTACGATTTGTTTTGTGTTATACCTATGGAGTACTCCCTGATAGCCCACTAGTTTACGGTGGAGTTTACAGTGATGTATAGACTATAACGCTTATATAAAATGTGTTAAGGGGGATAATGGTAACGCCTTAACACTATTTTGATACTTTATATTACAGATAGGCATTATCTACTTATCGTACACTACTACATAGTAGATAGTTTAACGGATCCTTAAAGGACGGTTATTCCAAACATCCTTTGAGTTACTTGTATTTCAATTGCTATTTCACTTGAGTTGGATTTATTGATATAAGAATGTTAATCCTGACTCGAGTGTTTTGTGTTTTCTTTACGCTCGGGTCAGACTGAGTGTACCAGTATTCGAGACTCACCTTTGAAGTTGGAGCTTTGCTTGAAGATCCAGCCATCTATTCTGCTTTCAATATTCGATGATTCCAGTGATGTATTCTGGTTTGTATCTGATGTATCGTATTACTCTTTCATTGTATCTGGTTTAACTCTGATGTAACTTATACATTTATATAGTAGCCTCATGAACTACTATCTCTTTATTTTCCGCTACATTTATTACTCTGTGTCTGTGATCTGCGTTCTATTTATTTACTGTATATGCTCAGTTTTGTCAAATTTAATTTAACAATTCGGTATTTTGAATTATTCAAGTCCAACATGTGCGGATGTGAATGGTCCAAAATACCGGGTCGTTACAGATGGTCGCTCCTCCACAGCCTTATTCTCCGTGCTAATTGATAGCACTACATCGTAGTGTTCTTGGTTAGCGTGGGTATAGAGGTGGGGCGTCACAGAAATTCACTCACCTTGTCGAAGAACCCAACCCAATCTCGCAGCCGAAATCAAAGATCGAAAGCCCCAGTTTTCACAAGCCCTAATTTTGAAAAGTGGAACAAACGAGAACGAGCAGCCACCATTTTCTTTCGTTCGTTGTTTTAGGGTTTTCGATCAAAAGAATAAGGGGACGGGTATGAATATTATCATGGCTTCAAAACAAATGAAAACGTGGGCCAAGGTTCAAAGCCCACATACCCTTAACTAATATTCAAAAGAACTTCAACCCGATAAAAATCCCAACATCAATTAACAACCAATATAATCGTCATTTGACGATAATTAGTTGTTACAAAACCCCGGGTTGGTACAAGAATGGTATCGAAGAAGTGCGTCCGATAAGAGGTGCTACCTCACTGGTCCGAGATCGCTCCTGTTTTAGCCACCTTATGCCAACTCACGGGAGTTGGGTCCATGCATATACCTTAGGATCGTCGCCACCATCCTACTTCATTCTGGAAACTCCACCGCGTACACAGTTGTTAAAGTGGTTTTCGGTATCGACAGAGAGTATGTCCATATCCGATCCCGATCTCTTTAACAACCAATCGTTATTATAACATCGTGGTCATTTCAAAATAGTTTATACTTCAAAACCAAAATATCATTTTCAATTCAATAACCAAACCAGTATGATATCATTTTCATTTCAAAAATATTCACTTCTAAAATCATACTACTTTTCCAAAGTTATAACGCTTTCGAAATCATAGTCTTTTAAAAATCAAAACACTTTGGAAATCACAGCTTTGAAATCATAGCATTTTGGAAATCATAACACTTTGAAATTATAGCATTTTTGGAAATCATAACACTTTTCTTTTAGAGGGAATTAGGCAAAAGGACAAACTTTGAAAAAAAATTAGACTGAAGGACACAAAGTTTCATTTTTGGGCTGAAGGACAAACTTTGAAAGAAAATTAGACCGAAGGAAAATGCTAAATATAGTTAGCATTTTGTACAATGCAAACATTGTACAAAATGCTAATTATAACTAGCATTATATCCAGTTTTACATTGTACAAAATGCTAGTTGTATTAGCATTGTCCTTCAGCCTAATTATCTTCCAAAGTTTGTCCTTCAGCCTAAAAATAAAACTTGTTGTCCTTCAGCCAAACATTTTATGAAAATTTGTCCTTGTGCCTATTTTCCACTTTCTTTTAAACAGTTTAAATATTAAAATTAGTATATATAATAAAATAGTTTATAAATAAAATAGTTTATAAATAAAATAGTTTATATAAATAGTTATAAGTTAAAATAGTTTAAAATAAAATAATTTATATTAAAAATGATTTATATTAAAATAGTTTATATTAAAATAATTTATAAAGTAAAATATCAATAGTTTTAAATATAATTTAAGATTTCTTTATAAAATAAAATAGTTTCCTCAAATTTCACAAATCGATTTAAATTAACTCGAATTCCAAAAATTTAATTTAATCAAATCTCAAATCATCAATTTCAACTCGATTCAGCTTCTAAATAAACCCTTTCAAATTTTCGATTTCAAATACATATCTGAACCATAAAATAATCCATTTCAATTTCAATATATTTCAAAGCTTTAAATATTCAACATTTCAAAACTAAATTCGATACTTATCTATATATATATATATATTAAATTCACTTAACTATTATTTAGGTTTGAAACATTTACTTAATCATTTCAATGACATCTAAATACAACTTCAATTTACAAATTTAAATAAACAAAATATCCCATTTATATATATATAAGTTTGAAATATCCACTTAAGTCACCTTTAATCAAATTTCAAGTTGTAAAACACTTCTTTAAATTTCAAATCCAATATATTTCAAATCAAACTTATTTAAGTATAATTCTTAAATAAATATAATTTCAAATCAATTTCAAATCATTATAAAATCTATATTTGAAAATATAGATATTAAATAAATACTTAAACATATTATTTATCAACTTTATTAAATCAACTTTAATGAATCTTTAAAATCAATATTTATCAAAACCATATATTTCTTTTCAAACCATAGAAATCATTTTCAAAGTATTTATATATAGACCAACGGTGTCTGTATAAAATTTTCTATCCTATGGTCAAGTGATACGGATATTTATCATTTCAATCCGCAATTTAAATATATACGGGTATATATCTATTCAACCCGCAATCCCAAATTCAATAAATTGAAAATCGCTTGGGTTTATCATTTCAACCGATAACGATTTTCTCCTATTCTACAAGATCGTTCGGGTATGTATCATTTCAACCCATAGTGATTCTATACTAACAGAGAACTTGCAGAGTGATAACAGATATGATAATAACATAACATGCATATATCATCAATATAAATAACAGATAATGGTGTCAGATGTCACAGGTGAACAGATACAGATAATGGCATATATAAAGCAATGTAAATAACTAACAACAGCATATTTCATTTGACGTTTCAATTGAAATCAAATTTAATAAATAAAAGAACGTTAATCGTGAGTGATTGCTCACCTTTCATGGTTAGAGACGAACGTGAATGAATTAAGTTACGGATCCAAGCACGAATTCCAAAGCAAAGCAAAATTGGAATGAATTGGACGAACAAGGCTGAAATCAATAATTGATGAACTGAATCAGAATTAGTTTGATAAATACAGAAATATTTGTCATAAAAAAATCAAATATTTAATTTAAAACAAATATTAAATAACATATATACAAAATTATATTCTAATTTCAAACACATCTAAATATATATATATATATATAATTGAAAACAAGCCTATCCATACTTACACGTAAACTAACAGATAATATATATATATATATATATATATATATAACTTTTTAGTATATGTGTGTAGACCAAAATGTACGACATATATATAAAATCATCTACTTATAAACAATATATATATATATAATAATAATATAAACTAAACTCATATATAACTTACGTTATATAATATTTTAAACAAATGTGTCCAAACAGAACAAAATATATATATATAATTCGATAACATAGAAAATTTATATAAACTGCGACATGTATATAGTAGACTTTTATAAAATAATAGAGCTTATATATATACACACAACATTATTACTTTATAAGTGTACGCCTTCATATATAACACATACTTATGAAATACACATATAATCTAAAAAATCAATTCAACAGATAATTTGTAAACTTGTAGAGACTAGTATACTGGATATGAAATCAAATATATCTAGATCTGTAAACACTTATATGCAATTTATAAACCAGTGTATTAATATAGATATCAGACTTTTAAAATCAAAAGATAAGCAAAACAAATATACGTTATGCACCATTGTAAAAACCAAATATCTATACACTACAACT
This sequence comes from Allium fistulosum, assembly GCA_030737815.1. Lineage (NCBI taxonomy): Eukaryota > Viridiplantae > Streptophyta > Magnoliopsida > Asparagales > Amaryllidaceae > Allium > Allium fistulosum. The sequence continues at coordinate 1,495,520,750 of CM060901.1, forward strand.
TACATAATATATATGGAGTTTAAATCTCAACTCAGAGTATACAGAACTTGCAATATGCGAAACTTGTGATATATGAAACCAGTATATACATTATATAAACACCTACAGATTTCAGGCAACAACCTCAATTATAGTATATATATTTAAATGCAGACCGCTTATATATATAAGTGTGAAAAATGTATGAAGCTAATATAACTATCAAAAGAATTAATATATATATATATATATATAACACAGAGTATAGATTATAAGACTTTATATATAAATAATCAATGTATATAACCGTTATATAAACTGATACATATATAATATATGTAAAACCATACTATAAATGATTATATAATATATATACGCACGCATATATGCAGTGCAAATAAACTAAAAAAATTTCCTAACTTATATATGACTACACAAATATATATATAATGAAAAATAATGTAACAACCCTAGATTTTTGCATATATTTTAAATTTGACTTTATTTTATTTTGAAATTATTTTTTAACTTGTTTTATTTCAAACATTTCATGTTAAATATAAATTTTGATTATCATATGAAATATAATTCCAAACTTGTATAAATTGAATATTTTCCTGAAAAGTGGATTTGTGGTCAAACTGGTCAAACTTTGACTTTTAAATTTTAAATTTAAATATTTAAATTCTTAAATTTTATCTTTTATTAGGAAAATAGATTTAATAACATGAATACTGCTTTTTGTTTCGTTGGAAATGGAGTTATATTGTGAAAGTTATACATTTTTCAATATTGTGTGTAAACTGATTTATTTAGCAATATTATCTATTTTAAATTATATAAATTATATCTTTATTGTCATATTTTGTTTTAATATGTGTTAATATGTTATTTTATATCTTTAAATATTTTTAAAGTGATAAAATAATTTTTCCAAAAATTATTTGAATTGTTTTCAATTTATTTAGCCTAGTTTCATATATATTGTTATTTTCTTCATTTAAATTATATAATTTAATATTTATTTATTTATTTTTCTTATTTACTTTATTCTGAGATTATTTATCTCTATTATCAGCCTTTTTAATATATATATAAGTTAAAAAGAAATAAAAAGAAATTTGAAAGGTTTTAAACTCTTGGAATTCCAAAGTCTTTTTATCTCCTGGCCTTTCATTTTCTCAACCTCCTCTTCAATGTTTTGGCCATATACTTCCTTTTCCCTTCAGCCTCATCTTCATTTTTCACGTGAACATCCTTCTCAAATCATTTCTCAACAAAAAAATAACGGCCATTGTTATGAAAAGTTTGGGTAAATTTCATCTTCTTCTTCCTTTGTTTTTCTAGTTTTCTATTGAAATTTGTATATGGTTCTCAACTTCATGGCTCCACTCCTCCTCAACCAGATCTAGGCCGACCTCCACCACCTTGTATTCTGATCAACCACCCCCCTAGTACCCCACCATGGCCAGGCCAAACCATCTAGGCTAGAGATCACCACCAAAAATCCAATAAAACCATCACAAACTATTCAAACCGAGCCACCTTTGTCAACATCACCTTCTATCACCTTTAGCCGCCACTACCACCACCTCTGACCTGACCTCCACCATCTGCCACATCACCCGCCATCACCTAAACACCATGCCGAGCCCCTATAGCCTCTGGCCGAGCCCATCCATTGCATAGTTATGATGTATGTTGCCTTGGAATTTGTAGTTTATGCACCTAGACTTGTTCACCTTCAAAACACATGTTGACCGACCACTTGCAAACCCAAACCAGACCCTATAGCACCCCTTGGTTGAGCTTAACAACTACCTAGCTGAAGTACATGAGGTTGAGAACAAGTACAATGCAAATGGATATTGTTTTGGGTATCTGTTCTCATGTTATTTGATGTTTAAATCGTGTTGAACTTATGTATACTTGTATTGTTTTATTGTTTTGTTCAAATGTATCCAAGGAGATTCATCTTTGGCTCTCTCACTCAAATCATATTTGAGTTGTCGTGCCTTCGTAGTTTCTGTGTTGTATGCTTTGGTTGTAATCTCCAGCTTTTAACAGGTGAGTAATTCTCACCAGACGATGTGTACTTATATAACTAGTAAACTGACACCATTTGAATCTGTAAAATTATATCACCCTGTTATAACTGTTATATTATGATCATATAATGTTCACACCTGTATTTACACATGTTATACCATATGTTACTGTTATATCATGTTATTCTGTTATTTATATCAGTTTATCACACTGCAAGTTCCCTGTAGATTTGAATCACTATGGGTTGAAATGATACATACCCGAACGGACTTTAGAATAGGGAAAGATCGTTATGGGCTGAAATGATAAGCCTAAGCGACTTTTTTTATTTATTTTATTTAACTTGGGATTGCGGGTTTGAAACGATAAAACCCGGTTTTTCTTTGTAAATTACAGATTGAAATGATATATTCGTATCACATGACCTAGGCTAGAAAATTTTATACAGACCCGTGGTTTATATATTTTTCTGAAATTTTTAAAATATTTTTAAAATGTAAATATTATGATATTTTGATTTAAATTTTATTAAAATGATTTCTATTAAATATTTGTGATCTTTTACAAATTAAATAAGTGAATTAAGTAAATGGTGAAGTAGAATTTGAAATATAAGTTAATTTTGGAATTTATGATTTTTGTTATAAATGGAATTTATGTAAAGTGAGAAAATATGACAAATTTGATTTAAAAGATGAATTTAATGATTTTTATTAAGTAATAATAATTTTTAAAAGTGTTAATGATTTTGTATAAATTAAAATATGAAATAAATGAATGTTTAAGTTGAATTTTTTGAAATATAACTTAAATTGGGAAAATGTGAATTTGTTAAAAGTGAAATTTTAATTAAGTAAAATAAATGGAAATAAGTTATATTTTGGAAATTTAAACTTAGTTGTTAAGTAAAGAATCTAATTAAAGAAATGAAAATTTAATTGTTATTTAATTTGATTTTGTATGGAAATTTGACTTTATAAAATCATAGAAATAAAGGTATTTAAATGATTGTTTTTAAATGTGAGAATATATGATTTTATAAGTTAAAATGATTTATATTAAAAGTTAACTATGCGTGAAATTGTAAATAAAACTCTGAATTTGATTTGACAGCATTTTTGAAATGTAATGTAAAGATATTACAGCATTGGAAAAATGTTGTAGTTGTTTTAAATGAACCAAATAGCAAATTTGAACTAAGGGTTATTATAGCACTTTGTTAGTGCTATAGTTGTTAAATTTAACTAAAAGTTTAATTGAAACTAAATTAAGATATTACAGCATTTTAAATGCCGTCTTTTGTTAATGAACTATTTTTAAACATAACATTTCGTAGCATTTTCTAAGTGCTGTGAAAGTTGATTTTTCTTTGTTTAATAAATTCAAATGAATGATCTTTGAAAAAGATTAAATTTTGGAAATTAAATATTTAATTATTAAATATAATGAATTGACTTTAAATGATTTAAATGTAATAGTTGATTTGGGAAATAAAACTATTTTGAAATGTGATTAAATGGTATTTAAATTTAAATTAAATAGATGATGTTTTGAAATGACATTTTGATATTTTGAAATGAATTTGAAATGATATTAAATCTTGGAATGAATAATTGAAGTTTATATTAGTATGAAAAATATTTGGTTTACTTGTAATTTGAATCTATTTAAAAGATATTGGACTTATGAAATATAGGATAATAAAGCTTTGGAATTTATTTTATAATTTGAATAGTTATTTTGTGGATTAAATCTATATTTGAAATTTATAAGATTTGAAATGGTCTATGGAAATTTAATTGGAATAAATGAGTGAATCGAATTGAAACTTTGGAAATTTTAATACTTGATTTGAAAGTATAATAATTACACTTTTAAATGGTTTAGATGAATTATTTTGATTGAAATATAAACTATTTAAAAGGTGACTTGAAATGATAATAAATGAATGATATCTTTGAATTTAAAAGGTATTTAAAGTTGAATATTTGGATTTGTTTGCACAAAAAATGGGCAAACACCTCCAAGTCGTATGATTTAGTCGATTTTCTGTTGTTCTTAGTGATCTGGATACTCTATGCAAATATGTAAAAAGCAGGGACTAAACTATAAAAGACACACAAGTTTATAGTGGTTCGGCCAGAATGTGCCTACGTCCACTTTATATCTTATTCTCCTTTACTGTTCAGATTACAAGTACAAAGCTTTGATTACAAGTGTATAAAAGTTGTTTGAAAGTTCTGTCCGTTCTTGAGCTCTCCAACTTGTCCCCCATTGTTGCACCCTTGCCCCTCTATTTATAGAGTGAGGTTGGGAGTAGGGGTCTTGGATGTATGTAGCTGCTGGTGGGCCTGGGCTGATGCAATCTGGCCTAGCAACGTTGGTTCGGTAGTGTTTTGGAAGCGAGTTGGTCCGGTGGTGGGAGTAGGTGAGTGACTCGGTAGGGAGTGGTTCGGTAGGTGATTGGTCCGGTAGGGAGTGGAGTAATGGGTTGGTTCGGTAGGGAGTGGAGAAATGGGTTGGTCCGGTAGGGAGTGGTTCGGTAGGTGCCGGTAGGGAGTGGAGAAATGGGTTGGTCCGGTGGTGGGAGTAGGTGATTGACTCGGTAGGGAGTGGTTCGGTAGGGCCTTGGCTCGGCAGTGAGTGGTCCGGTAGGGAGTGGTTCGGTAGGGCCTTGGCTCGGTGGTGAGAATACGCCCAACATTTGCCCCCCAAAGTGGGGCATATGCCTGCATATGTCGCGCTTTGCTTTTGTTTTTTGTTTTTTTTTTCAGTTTGGATTCTCCCATTCGGCCCAAGTGCTGAACCAGCTGGTCCGGTTATCCTATGCTTGCCTATAAGTAAGGGCCTTATGCTCTCGTTATTCCTTACTATCCGAAATAGCCGAACCAAATTCTTGCCTGCCGAATCAATCATTTCACCGAACCAGTTTGATTGCCGGACCAGGTGAGCTTTTCTTCCGCCGAATAAACTTTATGCTTGAATTACCGAATGATCTCCTAAGGAGCGTAAGTGCCGAATGAACTTCAAGTCTCGAATTACCGAACGATACTTTCATGTTTTGAACTATAAATGAGACTCCAGATTGTTAGGTATTCGCTTGTTTATATTTCTATACTCCTTGTTCTGACGATACGCTTTCTCGTGTTTGCAGATAATGTCTCATAAAGTAGAAACCCGTTCTGACAAAAAGAAATCTAAGGATAAAGGAGAGTCCTTCATCGTGCCCCCAGCCCAGGCAGAACCGGGGCGACATGGACCTACCCCGAGATCGTTAGTGGACGGGTACGGTCCGCAAGAGCTCTTGAACTCACCGCCTGACTGCTTTCCCAGCTCCCTAAAAGATGAGCAGCTTGATGCTATATCTAGATCTTTTGGGATTGATAGAGCGCAGATGAGGTTGGTGTGCAGTTGGAGGATGATGATCAAGGAGCAGAGGCTGGTAAGTCTTCTCTTTTGGCTTTTTGTAACCTGACTGCTTATCGCTTATCTAATGGATTCTTCTTCTGGATTGGACATGTGAGACCTCCGAGGTACCGACTACCTCCGGCCAGCATGCTGAGAGTTCCGATCCCGTGGCTAAGTAGATCTTGGAGGGCCTGCAGGATAGAGGTGAAGCTCTGATGCAGCTGACTCCCTGACTTGACCTGGATGTCTTTTTGGTTTGTTTGACATTGCTGTCTACGCTAGCTCTGTGATTCCATCGTGTTTGATGCCAGTTTCTTGCTTAATATATAATATCATACCTTGCAAAGTTAATGTGATGTGCGAATAAATTATAGCTATGTATTTATTTACAAGAGAAGAAAGTACTGCCCTTCATGTCTCGGTTGTAGATGGTAGCTTTGAATGTCTTATATGACTGAGTATGGAATGTAGTTGATTGACCTGTCATCCCATTGTGAGTTCTTATCCCCATCGGTGAGCGTCTCCTACTTTGTGTCCTGTACTTTAGGGATCGTTATAGAGGATAGGAGGAAAGTTTTTAAATAAGATAGAAATATAAGAAAAAGTAAAACTTCCAATCACGGAAGGCCTGCGATGTGCTTAAGTTCGAGGCAAACGGGTTTTGTAGTCACTTTCCCTAGCTGTGGGTCTTGGAGACATTTGTCACCCATCTTACGCCTCCGCGGGGAGTTTATCTTTTTTACCACAGTCGTACTTAAGACACTCGGAGCCGAGATCGTGCACAGTAACTACCCGGGCCATTATGGCCCATAATCGTGGGTATTATTCGATTTACCGTGGCCGGCTAGCGTGGGTGCCGATCGTCAACCGTGAACTACCCCTAGCTGGCCACACCTTATGTTGGGGCTTAAAGTAGGTTCACGGTTGCCGGCGAGCCGAACTCCGTAATGAGCTGCCTAGGCTATAGTCGGTCTACTCGGTGGCTTATAATCGGCTCATTACAGTTGGCTTTAAGGGCCGATCGCGAGCAAAGAGTTAACCCGCAGCAGAGGGATGCTGGAGCAAAAGTGTCTCATTGGCAAGGGCATAGATTCGCATAGTACCTGTTAGGTCTGGTCCAGGTGAAGTCGCGCCGTGATGTGTCTTGAATGGAAATGCCATTATACAGGATTTCGTTCAACAGAAAATGATAAGGTTATCAAGCAGCCAAGATATAAAGGAACAAGTTAAAAAGAGACAAGTTTTTAAAGTGGTTCGACACGAAAATGCCTACGTCCACTGATTCTCTTTATTAATTTCACTTCATATGGGCAGTACAAGTTAAGAAAAGTATCGACGAAGGTATTGGATGTTCCATGCCCTCTGGAACACCTCTCCGTCCACTGTTGACAAAATATAAGCTCCGTTGTAGAGATCTTTGTGAATTACATATGGTCCATCCTAGATTGGATCTAGCGCTTCGGGGCGCGGGAAGATTCGCTTGAGGACAAGATCTCCTTTTTGTAAGCTACGATGCTTGACTTTGGAGTTGTATTGCGTTGCCACTTTTTGCTTGTGAGCTGCTGCTTTGAGGGCTGCATCATTTCTTCTTTCCTCAATTAGATCCAAAGACATGTGAAGGAGTTCTTTGTTTTCTTCTGGGTTATAGTGGATCCTACGGTGGGAAGGCACTAAAGTTTCAACTGGGAGCATAGCCTCCGATCCGTATGCCAAAGAGAAAGGAGTATGCCCCGTTGACGTTCTGAAAGATGTGCGATAGGCCCTCAGTGCCGTAGGAAGTTCATCCACCCAAGCGCCTTTTGACTTTTCGAGTTTCTTTTTGATTAGAGTTTTGAGAATTTTGTTGACGGCTTCGACTTGTCCGTTTGACTGGGGATAAGCTACAGATGAGAAGCTTTTGTGAATTCCGTGCTCTTGGCACCAGTTGGCGAACTCCTCGCTGTCAAACTGAAGTCCATTGTCCGATATGATTTTAAGTGGGACTCCGTACCTGCATAGAACATTTTTGATCAAGAAGTTAATAACTTTTGCTGAAGATACTTTATTTAGGGGTTCTGCTTCCACCCATTTGGTGAAATAGTCGACTGCCACTATAGCATATTTGGCTCCGCCTCGGCCCATTGGCAGTTCGCCAATCAAGTCAATTCCCCATACTGCAAAGGGCCAAGGGCTGGTCATTTGAGTAATCTCAGTTGTTGGTAGCCGTGGAATCTTAGCAAATTTCTGACATCTGTTACATTTTTTGACGAAGTCTAAGGCGTCTTTGTTTAAGGTGGGCCAGAAATATCCATATCGGAGTATCTTCTTTGCCAGAGTTTGCCCTCCAGTGTGATCTCCGCAGCTTCCTTGATGGATGTTGGATAAGATTTTCTTTGCTTCCCTTCCGACGACACACCTTAATAAGGGGTCAGTTGCTTTGAGATGGCCACTGCTCCAGAAATAGTGCCGTCTCTCATGCTAGCTTGCTTTGCCAATCCGTCGGCCTCTTGGTTTTCTTCCCGAGGGATGTGTTTGATTAGATAGTGATCCAATTGATCGAGAAGCAGCTTGGTCTTCTTTAGATATGTTGTGAGTCGTTCTTCTCGATCTTGAAATTCTCCTAGTATTTGATTTACAATAAGTTGAGAATCACTATGAAGACATAAAGAATTGGCTCCAATCTCTAAGGCAAGTCCTAATCCAGCTATCACCGCTTCATACTCTGCATCGTTGTTGGTGGCAGCGAATTCCAACTTTAGAGCATAGTGTAGCTTATTTCCCCTGGGAGTGATTATTACCACACCTGCCCCCGAGCCTTGTTCGTTTGACGCTCCATCCACAAAGAGATTCCACTTGATGTCTTCCGCTATTTCCGATTGCTCCTTACCTTCGTTGGTTGTGAATTCGGCAATGAAATCGGCCATGGCTTGTCCCTTGATGGCGGTGTGAGGATGGTAGGTGATATCATATTGACTTAGTTCAATGCACCATTTAAGTAGTCGCCCAGAAGTGTCGGGACGATGGAGTACTTGCCTTAGCAGTTGATCGGTCAGAACTCTGATGGAATGAGATTGGAAATAGTGACGCAGTTTCCGTGATGTGATTAGTAAACAGTACGCTAGTTTCTCAAGTTTAGGATATCTAGCTTCCGCCCCTGTAAACCTCTTGCTTACAAAGTATACTGGCCGCTGCGTGGGTGTGACGACCCGGAATTTTTGTATATTTGAAATTGGAATATTTAATTAATTTTAAATATTCAGAGGTTAATTATAAACTTAAATTTCAAATATCGCGGTTTATTGAGTAATTTAATAATTAAATTAAATTTATTTGAAGTTGGATAAAATAGTAAATCTGGTATTCTAAGCTAATTAAAAATATTTTGAAAGCTCGTAAAATTCGTAGTGATAATACTAGAGATAATAGAAGCTTCGGAATGTAATTTCAAACTGTTTTATTCAGTTTTGAAATTATATCGTTTGAATCGATATTTAAAAATAGCCTTCCGAGGCACAGTCTCAGAATTCGACGAAACCAGTTCCATTGGATCCGTAATAGTATATTATTATCGGATTTCAATTTTTCGTAGTGTTTGGAGTTGTGTGATCATACGTTATATAAACGCGTTGAAGTTACATTGAAAATTTAATTTAAAATACATATTTCGGTCAACATTTTACTTTAGCTGAAATTATATCAACATCAGCCTACACTTTTCTCTGCTCCCATCGCAGTTTTCTTTTCCATCAGAATACTGCAGCTATTTTCCTTCTCCTTTACGCTACCCATTTCTCCTTAAATCTTGATGTTCTCTTTCAATATCAGATAGAACGAATTCACTTCAACAAGAGAAGAATTGGCCGAGCCTTCCCTTCCTCTTTCAAATTCCCCAGTCGTCAAATCCAAATCGCGTCTAATAACCATCTTTCCCTTCCCATTTTCGTCGCATGCTCCTCCTTTATTTTCGATCGAGAAAAGAAAAAAATGAATGAACGCGGCCTAAATCGAAATCGATTTCGATTTCGAATCGAAATCGTGACCCTTTCCTTTATGAACGGAACAGCTCTCTCACTCGACATCTATTCGCTTATGTTTCGATTTACGCGAGAGCAGAAGGAGCAGCGCCGTGAGTCGGCAAAGCTAGGGCCGTGAGTTCGAACTCATTCGAGCGGAATAAGGGGTCTGGTGGCTGCCGCAGGCTGCAGTGGAAACGATCGCGAGTTGGTTTGTCATCAATGAAGTCGTATCTGAGTGTAAGAAGATGGTATCGTGGTCGACACCGCAAATAGAAGTCGCGACTTGGGGGCTTCGCGACTGACTTTGGGTTAGGGATATTGTGGAGGGGAAGTTGTGATGTCGAAGCTGGGGCAGAGCGACTCACGTGGATTGCAGTGGTCTCGATGGAGGAGACGAACTCGAATGTGGCATAGATGAGGAAGATGAGGCATGGCGTTCTGTAGTTCAGCCTGGGTTCGTTTTTAGGCTGAGGTAATTTTATTTTATTTAATAAATATATACGTACATATAAACATACATGCATATTTTGATTTAAAAATAAAGTGAAGAAAAATTATATACCTATATATAATGATAAGGTTTAAAGAAAACTATTAGGAAGTTCTAAGGAAAAATAACTATATGTATATACACTTTCAAGTCGTGAGTTTATTTTAAAAATATGTGTTAGGTGATTAATTTATTTAATAAACTTATGTGGTTATTTTGTTACTGAAATGATTTATTAAAAGGAAATTAGTATAAAATCAAATTATTAGTTAGAACAAAATTATTGGGTTAAATCAAATAAATAAATAGTAATAAAGTGTTCGATCACTTCAAATATTAATAAAATCATCTAATGTTTATTCAAGGTTAAAATCTGAAAGGAAGCAAGCCGGTTTAAATTGGATTGCCAAACAAAAGGTCAAAGGTGAGTTAATCTCACTCAGTTGAATTTTTAATTTAAATTTAAATGGTTAAATTTAAATAATTGATTGGATGATTGCATTGATGATGTGCTATATATATAGTAGTATATAGCAATATATACATATTGGCATATGTATATATTGGAGTTGTTGATATTCCTGCATTGTATAGCGGATGAGACCCTATGCGCCGCATAATAGCAGATGATATTTTATTAATCCCATATACCGTGATATTCCACCTCGAAGTGGAATTGGTATTGTGCTAACGTTTGTGGATGCGGGGAAACAGGTTGGAGGGATCCAACTGGATTCCTTAAAATATTTAATTTTGTTTAAATATTCTGTGATATGATTGTTGATATCCTGTGATGATTTATATCTGATAATCTGGTTGGATTGAATTTCCCAGTATAATGAGTTATCAAAAGTAATTGAATTGGATTTTTGGGAAGAAATAAAAGAGTAAAATTCAAGTTAAATAATTCTAGTGAATTCGAATAAATTAAATAAGGAATTGTAAAAGAAATAAAGAAATTTCTAAATTCGAACAAATATGGGAAAAGAGGATTTTGAATTTAACAGTGAAGAAATAAATCTTTAACTAAAGTGATATTATTTAAAAATATAAAAGAATTGATTTTATTGAAATTTAAAGATTTAATTTAATTAAAATATTAATTGAAGAAGTTTGGAAATCCGAAATTGGTATTTTAGTTAAAAAGGTTTTAACGCATAATAAAGAAATAAAAGATGAAAGTTAATGTATTTGAAATAATTGAAGTAAATAGGGAAATTTATTTCAAAGTAAAGTAAAATGGAAATCAATTGGAAATTGATTTAAGTGTTTAAAAACTTGGATTTTTAAAAGAGAAATGAGATTTTGGAGATATAAACTGGGTTTATAAAGTAAAATAAATATCATTGGATATTTGAAAATATAAATTCAAGGTGGGAATTTATAAAGGGATATGAATTGGTTTAAAAATAAATGTTGATTTATTTTTAAAAAGATGGAAATGAGAAGTGTATTTCTCGGGATAGCCAAGTACGTTTTTCAAAGCAATTTTAAATATAAGTTAAAAGTTTTAATATGTTTTAAAAAGCATATTTTAGAAAATTGATTATTTCTAAATGTTAAAGCCTAAAGTAGTATTTTCAAAAATCTATTTTTGTAGTAAGTATATAAAAGTGATTTGGTATTATGTTTTAAGGAGAAATTTAGTTTATATTTATAAAGCGGTTTTATCTTAAATATCTTTAAAGTATATATATATATATATATTTTAATAAAGCATTAAAGTAGTTTTATAATTTCAATGTTATAAAGCATATTTATGGTAAAGTGTTTTTAAATTATTTTTAAATCTAAAAGTATTTTGTACTTGGCGATTCAGTGGAAATAAATATCTGGGAAATGTATTCCGTAAGCGGAAACTGTTTGAAATTGTTTTCAAATGAGCTTTGAAAATTTGGAAATATATCTTGGAAAGATATTTGGGCAAATAAATAATGTGGGAAATTATTTATTGTGTGATGGTTGCTTGTGGATGTTAATTGATAGTTAAATAACCGACTATCAATATTGGCCAAATGCGCTGATCGTTTCGAAGAGACCGGGATCGAGTTTCCGTATACCGGGATTCTAGGTCTGGAGACTCGAATACCACTTCGATTCGGTTTGTACGTTTCGTGTAACGTGTTCAGAGTCGAAGATGGAGCAGTGAAGTGCAAGGGCTAGTCGCTACTAATCCTGAGGATATTTCCAAAATGGATGTAGTAGGAATAGTGCCTTCGGTTCCGTTCGGACCCGGGACGGACTTGTATGGACGAATGCTTTCGTGACATCGTCAGGTGGACGATGGGCATTCTAAGGGATATGTGCTATAAAGGTATCGTTTAGCCTCGAGCCTCATCAACCGGGAATGACTGAAAATCAGGGGTTATGCAGCAAGGCTTCGTGGGTAGCCCCCACTTGAGAGTAAAGTCATCCCTATCTAGATGTCCCTTTATTTCGGCTTAGTGGTGCGGTTGCTGATCCCAACCGTGGGGTGATTTTATTTGGAATTATCCAGTAAGGGATGATTCCGGCCTTGTGTTGCAGGGGAGCGGGCGTACTCCTCGGTACTGTGATCTAGGCCACGTACTGTGACAGGTGATACCCCAGTGCCTAGTCATTCGTTGGAAATCCATTCTCCCTACGTGCCTTGTACGGTATTTGTTTGTATACCTAGTATGCTGGAATTTAATCATGTAACAATTTCAGCTATTTTAATAAGTATTTCTGAATAGACACTATTATAATATCAGAGGATTTTTATAAAAAGTGTTTTAGCTATCATAAGGTAAAAACCCGACATGTTTATTTGTGGCGTGGTCTTACGAGATGCTTTTATTTTCAAAAGGATTTTTGAAACTTTAATAATCAATTGAGTGTGATTTTCTCACGCTGGTATTCCAGACTGACTCGGGTATTGTTTAATATGATGCTCGGGTCAGACCGAGTATTATAGGTTACAGGATATGATGCTGTGGAGCTCAGGAGATGAGCTGGATGGCGAGACGTATCTCCCGTACTTGTTTATATATATATATTCCGCTGTGTTGATTGTTGTACTCTGTTGTATTGAGGACATGATATGGTTATTGTCCAGTTGTATGTTATATGTTCTCTGGTGTATACCCTGATGCTATATTATATAAAACTGATATAGTTTTGATTTGTGTAAAGATCTGTTAAAATATATTATATTTTATTCCGCTGCGATGGTTAGATTCTGATTTTGTTTTCTATTTTTCTTCTTCTACCTCTTCTTCTTAACTAAAATGGTTCGATTTTCCTGGTCTGGAAAGTCGGGTCGTTACAGTGGTATCAGAGCTTAGGTTGGCGATAACCTTGGCTCTGGTGGGAATTTTGAGAGTATTAATAGATATGAGCGCGTATTTGTTAGTGAATATAAAGTGGTTTTATATTGTGTTGGTTGATTTATTGAGTGGCATATGAACCTTCGTCGGCACAGCCTGGACAACTGTATCGAAGGGGTTTCTAAACACTTGAATAGAACAGTTCGACACAATATTGTTTTAAATAGGGTGAATGAAATAATTTTGCCCAAATTATTTTGTATATAAAAGAAATAATTATTTGAAATTATTATGGTTATATATTTGGATGTTGGATGGTTAGAAGATGACAATAATGAGTTAGTCTCATTATTGAGTAGAAATTGAAAACTTATAACCTAAGTTGAAGAATAAATTTATATAACAAAATGGAATTTGAAATATAGACTAAATGAAATTTATAAATCGAGATAACCTTTATATACAAATGTGAATTACAAATGTGATTCATAATCAAATGAGATAAATTCATAAACAAATGAAATTTGTAAATGTAAATTGTAAATGTGACTTATAACTTGAAATAAAATGTGATAGAATTCCAGAGTAATGTTTGGATATAAAATTGAATGGATTTTGAAGTTTTGGGAAAGGTTTAAATTCCTTTGGATTTAAAAATAGTTTTTAAAGGTTTTGGGGAAATAATGGTGATATTATTTCATGAATATTTTTTGAAATTGAATTGAAATCTGGTGGGATTTGGGAATTAAAAATGTTTGAAAGGTTTTAAAGTGATAAAAGCATTAAATTCTCTTTCGGTCGCTGGAAAATAATTTCGGTGATGACTGCAGCATCATCGACGTCTATTTTCGAGTTTCCAAAGAGAAATTGCTACCAAATTATTGGAAATAGGAAATGATTGTGAACTGTGTTGGTTTTGAAATTCAAAGGAAAAATTGTTTGGTAAAAGCAGATTGTTTTGGAAATTGGGATTTGATGTGATATACCAGGTGTGTGAGTTATTTATGGATTCAAAATGGTTTTGAAATAAAACCGAGCAATTGAATTCTGGGAATTCTATTTAAAATATAAATGTGGAAATTTAAATGAATCAACAATATAAAGTATAGAATGAAGTTGATTGAAATAAGAAGGGAATGAAAGTTTAATTCTGGGATTATAATTATGAGATGAAAATAACTCAATGAGTAATATAAGTTGGTAGATAAAAGAGTTAGAGAACTTGAAGGTGAATGAATTGTAAAACTTTTATAAAATTGTATCCTGGAATTAAAATTTAATTCGAGTATATGAAGGTGAATAAAATATATTTGAATTTAACTTAAGATAAGTTAAAAAAAATTGAGAATTGGAATTGAAATAAATGTAAATAAGTTGAAGTCGAATTGAATTGGATATAAAGGTAATATAAAATGCTTATAATTGTGTAAAGAAATTCATATTCTTAAGTTCTTAAGTGTAATAACTTGAAATTTGATTATAAAGATGGAAATGGACTTAAATGAATAGTCCCAGATCTTAAGTAAGTAAGTTAAAACTTATGAATAGAAATGAAATTGTAAGTCATAAATGGGAACTCATTTCTTTGAACCATTAAGAGTTTTAATTTGAAATTGTAATTATCAAATGGAAACGACTAAGATGAGCAATCTTAATTTTTAAATAAATCCAAACTTGAATTATAAAATAAATTGAACTTAAGACAATTAAGTGAAGTGATATTTGAAATTAAAAAGCAAGTATTTAATTTTAACCAGTGGAGGAACTAATTAGATAATAAATTAGTTAATGAAATTGAATTGTGAGTTAATGAAATTGGATTAAAATAGTGATGGTTTGAATTGCGAATGGAATCCAAATAAGTGAAAATAAATTGGAAATGACCTGGTTATTAATAAAATAATTCCATATGAATTGAGTATGGAAAATAAAATTCATAATGATTGAGTGAATGAACCACTTATATTAAATAAATAAATGGATGGAATTTGATTAAATAAGAATTAAATGAAAGATGGAAATAAAACTTTATGGTTAAATGGAAAATAAACTTAAGTTATTGACTTAAGTAAATGTTGAATGGAAACTGAACTCAAACAGAAGAGTGGTTTAAATAAGTTGAGAAATAGTTATTGAATGAATTAACTTGGATTGTTTTCGAGCTAAATAAAATTCAATTTTTGGAAGTTGGAGATGAATTGAATTTAAGGAAAAAATTGGAAATGAAGTAGTAAATTGAAGTAAGTTGAAATTCATATGAAATGGGAGTTCAATTTGAATATATATACTAAGTGAATAGTTGAATTAAGACTAAAACTGAAGTTGTGAAATGGGATAGTTGTGAATAAAGGGATAACAATCAAAATGAATGTGAATAAAAGAGAATTGATATAACGGATAATCAATTGGAATTTATACGTAAGATGTACGTATATTATTTTATTCGCATAGCTATTTGGTCCAGATATCGAACACAGAATTTCGAGATAAGTTTTATCGATCCGAATCAGGATTTTTCACTCGATTTTCGACGGCGAGCCTGGATATGGATTGTTGATTGATTCTGGAAATTCTCTATCATAGTTGGTGGCTATGCAAGGAGAATGACGGTTTCCGATCAAGAAACCAGATCTGAGTCCGCACTAGAAAGTCGGGTGGACGATACTAGTTCGGAAGTGAAATTGTGTGATCGATTGAGCGATCGAATGTGATATTGCGTACGGATAATATATGTGCATCGTACGGGCTTAAGTAAAACAAATATTGTAAATTTGTAAAGAAAAGTGTAAAATGACTTTGGAATTGTGATTGAATATTATTGCTTAGTAGGATATACAGGTATATAAAAGCAATGGATAAATTGGGATTTTTGATTTTAGAAGATAAAATTTAATGGCCCGACAAAAAGGTATGTATTTGAATTTCTGTATGAAATTTGATTGGGTTTTTGATCCAGCCACTTGGCTTTTTGTTTTCTTTTTGAGATTGGGAGGCCGTAGAGCCATTTTGTAGTTGTACCGAGCTAGCCGCGCAAAGGAGACGCTGGCAAAATATTTCGGGAATTTAGAGAGTTAGAAAAATTTTAAGAAATTTTTGATAGTTCGAAATTTGAATTCAAATTTAAATTTGAATTGATAAGTAGGTGATATGGGTTGAACTTATGAATAAGTTGGAAAGTTAAAAGATGATTAGTGTATCATTAATAAAAGATTGTTTGGGTATTGTTAAAACTGTTTGAATTTGGGAGATAGCTAACGAGAAATGAGACATTCTTCTTAACTGGTAATTTCGGGGACGAAATTCTTTTAAGGGGGAAGGAATGTGACGACCCGGAATTTTTGTCTATTTGAAATTGGAATATTTAATTAATTTTAAATATTCAGAGGTTAATTATAAACTTAAATTTCAAATATCGCGGTTTATTGAGTAATTTAATAATTAAATTAAATTTATTTGAAGTTGGATAAAATAGTAAATCTGGTATTCTAAGCTAATTAAAAATATTTTGAAAGCTCGTAAAATTCGTAGTGATAATACTAGAGATAATAGAAGCTTCGAAATGTAATTTCAAACTGTTTTATTCAGTTTTGAAATTATATCGTTTGAATCGATATTTAAAAATAGCCTTCCGAGGCATAGTCTCGGAATTCGACGAAACCAGTTCCATTGGATCCGTAATAGTATATTATTATCGGATTTCAATTTTTCGTAGTGTTTGGAGTTGTGTGATCATACGTTATATAAACGCATTGAAGTTACATTGAAAATTTAATTTAAAATACATATTTCGGTCAACATTTTACTTTAGCTGAAATTATATCAACATCAGCCTACACTTTTCTCTGCTCCCATCGCAGTTTTCTTTTCCATCAGAATACTGCAGCTATTTTCCTTCTCCTTTACGCTACCCATTTCTCCTTAAATCTTGCTGTTCTCTTTCAATATCAGATAGAACGAATTCACTTCAACAAGAGAAGAATTGGCCGAGCCTTCCCTTCCTCTTTCAAATTCCCCAGTCGTCAAATCCAAATCGCGTCTAACAACCATCTTTCCCTTCCCATTTTCGTCGCATGCTCCTCCTTTATTTTCGATCGAGAAAAGAAAAAAAAATGAATGAACGCGACCTAAATCGAAATCAATTTCGATTTCGAATCGAAATCGTGACCCTTTCCTTTATGAACGGAACAGCTCTCTCACTCGACATCTATTCGCTTATGTTTCGATTTACGCGAGAGCAGAAGGAGCAGCGCCTTGAGTCGGCAAAGCTAGGGCCGTGAGTTCGAACTCATTCGAGCGGAATAAGGGGTCTGGTGGCTGCCGTAGGCTGCAGTGGAAACGATCGCGAGTTGGTTTGTCATCAATGAAGTCGTATCTGAGTGTAAGAAGATGGTATCGTGGTCGACACCGCAAATAGAAGTCGCGACTTGGGGGCTTCGCGACTGACTTTGGGTTAGGGATATTGTGGAGGGGAAGCTGTGATGTCGAAGCTGGGGCAGAGCGACTCACGTGGATCGCAGTGGTCTCGATGGAGGAGACGAACTCGAATGTGGCATAGATGAGGAAGATGAGGCGTGGCGTTCTGTAGTTCAGCCTGGGTTCGTTTTTAGGCCGAGGTAATTTTCTTTTATTTAATAAATATATACGTACATATAAACATACATGCATATTTTGATTTAAAAATAAAGTGAAGAAAAATTATATACCTATATATAATGATAAGGTTTAAAGAAAACTATTAGGAAGTTCTAAGGAAAAATAACTATATGTATATACACTTTCAAGTCGTGAGTTTATTTTAAAAATATGTGTTAGGTGATTAATTTATTTAATAAACTTATGTGGTTATTTTGTTACTGAAATGATTTATTAAAAGGAAATTAGTATAAAATCAAATTATTAGTTAGAACAAAATTATTGGGTTAAATCAAATAAATAAATAGTAATAAAGTGTTCGATCACTTCAAATATTAATAAAATCATCTAATGTTTATTCAAGGTTAAAATCTGAAAGGAAGCAAGCCGGTTTAAATTGGATTGCCAAACAAAAGGTCAAAGGTGAGTTAATCTCACTCAGCTGAATTTTTAATTTAAATTTAAATGGTTAAATTTAAATAATTGATTGGATGATTGCATTGATGATGTGCTATATATATAGTAGTATATAGCAATATATACATATTGGCATATGTATATATTGGAGTTGTTAATATTCCCGCATTGTATAGCGGATGAGACCCTATGCGCCGCATAATAGCGGATGATATTTTATTAATCCCATATACCGCGATATTCCACCTTGAAGTGGAATTGGTATTGTGCTAACGTTTGTGGATGCAGGGAAACAGGTTGGAGGGATCCAACTGGATTCCTCAAAATATTTAATTTTGTTTAAATATTCTGTGATATGATTGTTGATATCCTGTGATGATTTATATCTGATAATATGGTTGGATTGAATTTCCCAGTATAATGAGTTATCAAAAGCAATTGAATTGGATTTTTGGGAAGAAATAAAAGAGTAAAATTCAAGTTAAATAATTCTAGTGAATTCGAATAAATTAAATAAGGAATTGTAAAAGAAATAAAGAAATTTCTAAATTCGAACAAATATGGGAAAAGAGGATTTTGAATTTAACAGTGAAGAAATAAATCTTTAACTAAAGTGATATTATTTAAAAATATAAAAGAATTGATTTTATTGAAATTTAAAGATTTAATTTAATTAAAATATTAATTGAAGAAGTTTGGAAATCCGAAATTGGTATTTTAGTTAAAAAGGTTTTAACGCATAATAAAGAAATAAAAGATGAAAGTTAATGTATTTGAAATAATTGAAGTAAATAGGGAAATTTATTTCAAAGTAAAGTAAAATGGAAATCAATTGGAAATTGATTTAAGTGTTTAAAAACTTGGATTTTTAAAAGAGAAATGAGATTTTGGAGATATAAACTGGGTTTATAAAGTAAAATAAATATCATTGGATATTTGAAAATATAAATTCAAGGTGGGAATTTATAAAGGGATATGAATTGGTTTAAAAATAAATGTTGATTTATTTTTAAAAAGATGGAAATGAGAAGTGTATTTCTCGGGATAGCCAAGTACGTTTTTCAAAGCAATTTTAAATATAAGTTAAAAGTTTTAATATGTTTTAAAAAGCATATTTTAGAAAATTGATTATTTCTAAATGTTAAAGCCTAAAGTAGTATTTTCAAAAATCTATTTTTGTAGTAAGTATATAAAAGTGATTTGGTATTATGTTTTAAGGAGAAATTTAGTTTATATTTATAAAGCGGTTTTATCTTAAATATCTTTAAAGTATATATATATATATATTTTAATAAAGCATTAAAGTAGTTTTATAATTTCAATGTTATAAAGCATATTTATGGTAAAGTGTTTTTAAATTATTTTTAAATCTAAAAGTATTTTGTACTTGGCGATTCAGTGGAAATAAATATCTGGGAAATGTATTCCGTAAGCGGAAACTGTTTGAAATTGTTTTCAAATGAGCTTTGAAAATTTGGAAATATATCTTGGAAAGATATTTGGGCAAATAAATAATGTGGGAAATTATTTATTGTGTGATGGTTGCTTGTGGATGTTAATTGATAGTTAACTAACCGACTATCAATATTGGCCAAATGCGCTGATCGTTTCGAAGAGACCGGGATCGAGTTTCCGTATACCGGGATTTTAGGTCTGGAGACTCGAATACCACTTCGATTCGGTTTGTACGTTTCGTGTAACGTGTTCAGAGTCGAAGATGGAGCAGTGAAGTGCAAGGGCTAGTCGCTACTAATCCTGAGGATATTTCCAAAATGGATGTAGTAGGAATAGTGCCTTCGGTTCCGTTCGGACCCGGGACGGACTTGTATGGACGAATGCTTTCGTGACATCGTCAGGTGGACGATGGGCATTCTAAGGGATATGTGCTATAAAGGTATCGTTTAGCCTCGAGCCTCATCAACCGGGAATGACTGAAAATCAGGGGTTATGCAGCAAGGCTTCGTGGGTAGCCCCCACTTGAGAGTAAAGTCATCCCTGTCTAGATGTCCCTTTATTTCGGCTTAGTGGAGCGGTTGCTGATCCCAACCGTGGGGTGATTTTATTTGGAATTATCCAGTAAGGGATGATTCCGGCCTTGTGTTGCAGGGGAGCGGGCGTACTCCTCGGTACTGTGATCTAGGCCACGTACTGTGACAGGTGATACCCCAGTGCCTAGTCATTCGTTGGAAATCCATTCTCCCTACGTGCCTTGTACGGTATTTGTTTGTATACCTAGTATGCTGGAATTTAATCATGTAACAATTTCAGCTATTTTAATAAGTATTTGTGAATAGACACTATTATAATATCAGAGGATTTTTATAAAAAGTGTTTTAGCTATCGTAAGGTAAAAACCCGACATGTTTATTTGTGGAGTGGTCTTACGAGATGCTTTTATTTTCAAAAGGATTTTTGAAACTTTAATAATCAATTGAGTGTGATTTTCTCACGCTGGTATTCCAGACTGACTCGGGTATTGTTTTATATGATGCTCGGGTCAGACCGAGTATTATAGGTTACAGGATATGATGCTGTGGAGCTCAGGAGATGAGCTGGATGGCGAGACGTATCTCCCGTACTTGTTTATATATATATATTCCGCTGTGTTGATTGTTGTACTCTGTTGTATTGAGGACATGATATGGTTATTGTCCAGTTGTATGTTATATGTTCTCTGGTGTATACCCTGATGCTATATTATATAAAACTGATATAGTTTTGATTTGTGTAAAGATCTGTTAAAATATATTATATTTTATTCCGCTGCGATGGTTAGATTCTGATTTTGTTTTCTATTTTTCTTCTTCTACCTCTTCTTCTTAACTAAAATGGTTCGATTTTCCTGGTCTGGAAAGTCGGGTCGTCACAGTGCGTTTGTCTTCTCTCACCAAGGCGGCGCTTAGAGCATGAGATGACGCATCAAGGTATAGGTATAGCTCTTCACCTTTGTTCGGAGTTGAGAGTACTGGTGGTCTCTGGAGGTGTTCGATCAAGTTAAGGAAAGCTGTTAAGCATTCGTCAGTCCATTCGAACTTTCCTTTGTCTTTCTTTAGAGCCTTGAAGAAGGGGATGCATTTGTCAGTTGCTTTAGAGATGAATCTGCTCAGGGCGGCCACCTTCCCATTTAGGCTTTGCATTTATTTCCGGGTAGAAGGTATCCTGATATCTTTCAGAGCTCGGACTTGTTCAGGGTTTGCTTCAATTCCTCTGGCATGGACGATGAATCCCAGGAACTTTCCTGATGATACTCCGAAGGAGCACTTTAGAGGATTCAGCTTCATTCCATATTAGCGAAGTACTTGAAACATCTCGCCCAGGTGGCTTACGTGATCGTCAGCTTTCCTTGACTTTACCAGCATGTCGTCCACATAAACTTCCATAGTTTGTCCTATTAGCCCCGCAAACATCTTGTTGACGAGGCGCTGATAGGTGGCTCCTGCGTTTTTAATTCCAAAAGGCATTACTTTGTAGCAGTACAATCCCCGGTCAGTGATGAAACTAGTGTGGTCTTGGTCGGGAGAATGCATAGGAATTTGGTTATATCCTGAGTATGCGTCCATAAAAGATAAGAGTTCATGCCCGGCTGTGCTGTCCACAAGCTGATCGATTCGGGGAAGTGGGAAGCAATCCTTCGGGCAGGCGTCATTTAAGTTGGAGAAGTCAATGCATGTTCGCCACTTCCCATTAGCCTTCTTTACTAGTACCGGGTTAGCGATCCACTCTGGGTAGATGGCTTCTCGTATGAAGTCATTGGCAAGTAGGTTCTTTACATCTTCATCGAGGGCCGCTGATCGTTCTGCCCCCATACTTCTCTTTTTCTGTTTTACTGGCACCTTGGTAGGATCGATGTTTAGTACGTGGCATGCTATGTCTGGGGAGACTCCAGTCATGTCAGCGTGCGTCCATGCAAATACATCCAAGTTGTGGCGGAGAAAATCAATGAGTTGTTCCTTCAATTCCGCTTTTAGTTGGGACCTGACTTTCAATAGTCTACTCGAGTCATGTCCGTCCACAGATACAAATTCCATAGCCTCTGCAGGCTCGGCGGTGGCCTCCTCCTCTTTGTCCCTGGGGTCTAATTCAGTGAAAGGGTTACTGGTATATCGAAGAGGAGGGGCTTTCTTTAGTTGCTATGCTTCCAAACTTTTCGTGCAGAGGGCAATCTCTGCACTCTTCCCTTTATCCTTCCTGCGGTTATTGTGAAGTTCAGTTACATAGCAATCTCGAGCAATGTCCTGGTCTCCCTCTACTTCCCCTATTCCATTGTCCGTTGGAAATTTCATCTTCAGGCACCATGGGGCCAGGACAATTTGGAAGTCAGACAAGGCTGGTCTTCCTAAGAAGGCGTTGTAGGCCGAGTGGTTTTCTATCAGCACAAATGTTTGTTTCCGCACAACGGAGCGGGGATGACTTCCAATTTCAACAAAGAGGTTCAGTCGCCCGAGGGGCATCTTCGCATTTCCAGTGAAACCGTGTAGTGGTTTATTGCAGGGAAAAACATCCTTTATTGACAGCTTCATTTTGTCGAATGCATGCTTGAATAGGATATTCACTGAGCTTCCAATGTCTACTAGAATTCGGAAAACTTCGGCTGGACCGAGCCGGGCAGAGATAACCATGGGATCCGCATGAGGGTACTGCCTTCCCTCCAGGTCACGCCTACTGAATGTGATGTCATCATTCTCTATCCGCTTCGGGTGGCGTTATTCTATAATAGAATTAACGCATTCTTCATTGTTTCTAAGTGACATTCCGTACCTTTCCATCTCTGCCCAGCTTCTGTCGGCGATGTGTGGCCCTCCCGAGATGGTATGGACCACTATCTTCTCTTGACTGGAGCCCCTGGTGTTGCGATTTCCTCTGCCTATCTCTGGGGAGGGTAGCCTTGGGTTCTCATTGGCAGGAGCTGGAGTCCTGTTCTGACCTTTTACATAGCGTTCTAGTCTCTTTCTTCTGATGTGTTCTTCAATCAAGTCCCGGAGATGATGGCATTCATTGGTATCATGCCCATGGGATTCGTGGAAGCGGCAGAATTTTCCAGACTTAATTGTGTTATCTGATTCCTTCTTGTATGGGGGGCGTTTGTATTTAACTTCGTCTTAAGTGGCCAGGAAGATGTTTTCGATCGTTTCATTCAAAGGGGTGTAAGCGTCAAATATCGGTCCTGGCCGATATAGACGCTTTTCTCCCTTCTTGCCCCCAGCATTGTCTTTAGAGTCATTTCTTCGAACGTCCTTTGCTACAGCGGGCGTGTTGCCGTGAGCTGCCTTATTTTGTTGCCCTGTCTGCCCCTCAGTGGCAGCGTCTTCAAGTCTCATATATTTCCCAGCTTCATGGAAGAAATCGGGTAAAGTTGCTGGTTTTTCTTTTGTCAATCTTCTAGCAAATTTAGTATCCGGATGCACACCACTATAGAGGGCCATTAAGATAAGCTTCTCATCGGCATCTTGGACTGCGGCCGCTGCGGCATTGAATCGGGTTAGATATTGCTGCACTTTCTCTCCAGGTTTCTGTTTGATACTGGATAAGGAATAAGCGTCCTTGGGTTGCTCCACATGAATGCGGAACTGCTGATGAACTTTTCTTTCAACATCTCCCATGAGCTGATGGATCCTTAAGGTAGATGGCAGAACCAGGAGGTAGCTAGATCTGCTAAGAATAGTGGAAAGCATTTGCACAGTACTCCTTCTGTTGCTCCGCTCATGAGCATATGTTGTGTGTATCTCTGTAAGTGTACAACGGGGTCAGAGGTTCCCTTGTAAGGTTCCATTGTTGGTATTTTCCATTCTCGGGGGGTAATGGCAATTTCGATATTGTGGGCGAAAGGGCTGGTTACCCTAGCGCCTTTCCCTCGATCTCTTTGATCCCGTTGGACGCACTCTCTGAACAAGCGTGCCATCCTTTCATCAGAATTTGGAGCAGATAGAAATGAGTTTGGTTCTTCTCTGTGGGATTGATTCCGTCCAGATGACCTGTAGGGATGGTATCGTCTATCATTCCTAATATTTTCCAGTGGTTGTCTTTGGTCTTCTGGGAGCATGCTAAGGTCAGCTACAGTTGGCCCTTGCCTTGATCTTCCCCTATTGGGTTCTGTTCTAAGCACTTCCTCGGGTCCAACTTCGGGCTGGACTCTAGCTCGGCCCCGTTCATTGGCATTTCCGTGGTTAGGCAGCATGACAGGCTCAGCTACAGTTGACCTCTGCCTAGTACCTCCCCCGTTGGGTTCGGTTCCAAGCGTTTCCTTGGGTCGGAGTTTGGACTGAGTTCGGTCTCGGCTCCTACCATGGCTGCTTCTGTCGTTAGCTTCTTCGAAGAAGGAAGATCTTTGTCGCCTCCGAGATCCTCCAGACTGGGACTCACCTCATGATTCAGTGTTGCGGTTGGACTCTTCAGCATCCCTTAAGCGTGACATGAGTTGGTTCACCAAGGCTTCCTGTTGGGATGTGAAGCGGTTAGTCACTTCAGCCACAACCCTGTCTAGATCTGCCCTAGTAATTGCTGTCGGCTGTCCCGTGGGAGGGGTTGTTGGATTTGCCTGACCTCCATTTGGTACTGCTGTTGGAATGGGATGATTTACTTGATGTAACAACCATAGACTTTGCATATATTTTAATTTTGACTTTATTTTTATTTTTAAATTATTTTAAACTTTTTATATTTCAAACATTTCATTTTAAAAATATAAATGTTGATTATTAAGTGAATTTTTGTTTCAAACTAGTATAAATTGGATATTTCACTGAAAAGTGAATTTCTGTTCAAACTGGTCAAACTTTGACTTTTGAACTTTAAATTTAAATATTTCAAATTCTTAACTTTTATCTTTTATTATGAAAATAGATTTAATTCCATGAATACTGCTTTTCGTTTCGTTGAAAACGGACTTATATTGTAGAAGTTATGTAATTTTCAATTTTGTGTATAAACTGTTTATTTTGCAATATTATTAATTTTAAATCATATAAATTATATAAATAATATTTTATTTGGTCATGTAATGTTATAAGTTATATTTATATGGGTAAAATAACATGTTATGAACATATTTTGGTTTTAAAACATTTTAAAGTGTAATTGACATTTTCCAGTATCAGTTGTATATTTGTTTACAATTTATAATTTCCAGCTTCAATTAACTAAAGTAATTCTTTATTTATCTTTATATTTTTCTTAAGAACTTATTTATTCTCTTCCCACTTTATTTTGTTTCTCATTTTAATTTATTTATTGGACTTTTATTTGTTTTAAAGTGAAATAAATTTTTTGTAAAACTAGTGATGTTTATTTGTAATTTTCATGTCCTATTTCCAATTTTTAAACATTTTCTTTATTCTTTTTCTATTTTCTCTAAATTTAATTATTTATTTCACTTTAGAAATGATAAATGAATTATTTTATTTCAAAATTTTTCTTTAGAATATTTTTAAAATGAAGTAGATAATTTTCCAAAGACAATGGTGATTTATTTGAAATTTCTGGACCCTATTTTCAATTTTTAAGCAATTTCTTATATTCTTTTCCATTTTCTTTAAATTTGATTATTTATTTTTATTCTATTTTTACTTTGTTTCAGTTTTTAAATTCATTTACTGAAATTTTATTTTGTTTTATTTGAATTAGAGAAAAGGAAATTTGAAGAGACTTAAGCCTTAAAAAAACTTGACTTTTCACTTTCTAGACTTTTCATTTCTTTAGCCGTTCATTACTTTATTGTTGGCCATGAGTTTTTATTTATTTTTCACGTGAAAACATCTTGCTTCATCACAAATTTTCGGCCATTTTAGATCTGAAAAAAATTGAGAAAAAAATTGCAAGTTAATGTCTTCTTCTTTCTACTTTTCCCTCTTATTTTTCATTGTTTTCCTAGATCTCTCTTCAACTTTGCTTGGCCACAACCACCACCATCTTCTCCCGCAACCACCATCATCTCCTCCTCTTCATCATCCCCTGCCAAACACCTACCCTTCAGATCAGATCTGGCCTTGACCATTAGATGAAGCCACCACCTCAAATTTGCACAAGAACTCCACAAAACAATGCATAGCCTACCAAAACTCCACCGCCACCTTCATAGTTGACTTCGGCCACCCCTATAGCCTCCACCACCAGCAAGTGCCATCACCAATAGCCTTGTTTCAGATCTGACCTGACCTGTAGTGAGCCATAGACGAGCCCATAGACCCCTTTGGTCGAGCCTAGATGCATCCAAACTCCATTGTTAGCCTTGCCTTTTAACCTCCTTCCAATTGTAACTCCAAGACCCTTCCTCTTCTCAAGCCTAACCATATATTTCAGTCCAAACCTGATCTATTTCCACAAGAAAACATCATGGCCTAACCATAAGCATGTATGGTTGAGCACAAGTTGAGGCAAGATCAAGCAAACATTGATTTAAAGCTAGGTGATGTTATTTGTCTAGCCTAGTTTCCATTTGTGTCAATTTTATCTTTGGTATTGCAAATATATTTATAATGTACTTTGCTTTATTTTTGTATACAAGGTTTATATCTTGGATCTCTCCACTCAAATCAAATCGTGCTATTGTGCTTTCTGGAATTTATCTGTGTATTTTGTTTTGCAAACTCCAGCGTAAAAAGGTGAGTTATTCTCACCAGACAATATGTACCTATATAACTGATAAACCGACACCATTTGAATCTGTAATGTATATCATCATGTTATATATGTTTATATTATTATCATATGATGTTCACACCTGTTATTACACTTATTATATCATATGTTACTATTATTTAATGTTATTCTGTTATTTATATTGTTATCACCATTGCAAGTTCCCTGTAGATTGGAATCACTATGGGTTGAAATGATACATACCCGAACGGACTTTAGAATAGGGAAAAATCGTTATGGGCTGAAATGATAGGCCTGAATGATTTTTATTTAAATTATTTTAACTTGGGATTGCGGGTTTGAAATGATAGAACCCGGATTTTTCTTTTTTAACTGCGGATTGAAATGATACATATCCGTATCACTTGACCTAGGTTAGAAAATTATATACAGGCCCGTGGTTATTTTATAAAGTGTTTTGAATATTTTTAAGTATTTTAAAAATATAAATTTATGAAATTTGATTTAAACAGGTTTTGAAATATTTTGAATTAAAGAAATTATGATTTTTCTATGTGTTAAAAATGTAATTAATGAATGGTTTAACTGGATTTTTGAAATATAACTTAAGTTGGAAATTTGGAATTTTGGTTAAAAATGATATTTAAGTTATATAAATAAAGTGGGTATTAAATTTTATTTGGAAATGGTAAATATGATAATTTGATTAAATTTGAATTTAAGTGATTATTAAGTATTATTGATTTTTCTATGAATTTAAGTGGTTAAATAAATGAATGTTTAAAAGTGATCTTTTAAAATATAACTTGACTAGGAAATGTGAAATTTGGTTTTAATTAAAGGTTTAAGTTAATTAAATAAAATTGGAAATTTTGTTAAATTGTGAAATGGTAATTTAAATTTGAAGTGTTAAGTCTATTTGTTGAAATGTGAAGAATTGGAACTTTTACACTTAAACTTATTAAGTAAATTGTTGAAAATTGGATTTAATTATAAGAAATTTATTGTGAAAGAAACATGTAA
The DNA here is from genome assembly GCA_030737815.1 of Allium fistulosum. Lineage (NCBI taxonomy): Eukaryota > Viridiplantae > Streptophyta > Magnoliopsida > Asparagales > Amaryllidaceae > Allium > Allium fistulosum. Next base: position 1,495,548,625 of record CM060901.1, read on the forward strand.
AGTTCTAATTAATGAAAGAAATATGTAAAGTTTAATTTATGAAAGAAACGTGTAAAGTTCTAATTAATGAAAGAAATATGTAAAGTTTTACCTACTGAAAGAAACATGTAAAGTCTTAATTAATGAAAGAAACATGTAAGTCTTAATTTGTGTAATATTGATTTAAAATAATAAATGCCCCTTTTGTAATAAAACGTAAATTAAAACGTACATTCGATAATGTAAGTTTAATTAGTGTAATATTGATTAAATGATAAATTCTCTTTACTGTAATAGGAATGTAAGTTAAAAAGTACATTTAATATGTAAGTTTTAATTAATGTAAATGACATATTTTAATGACTAAAATAATAAAGTTTCTTTATTGTAATGATAATGTAAGTTAATAAGGTACTCTTAACTTAACATAAGAATTTTAGCATTAAATTGGATATTACAGTAACAAAGTTTATTTAACTATAAGGCTATGGTAAAATGACCATGTTAAAAATTTGTAAGTATATAAATACTTTGATTATATAAAATGTTAAATTGGAAAGTATTACATTCCAAAAATGCTATGATTACTTAAGGTTACATTACCAAAATGCTATGATAATTTAAAGGAAGATTTCAAGTTTAATAAATTAAAGGAAATATTCAGTGATTTTGAAATTTGGGTTTTATTGAAATGATATATTATTGAATTGGTTTTGAAATGGAAATGATATATTTTTGAATTGGTTTTGAATAGATATGTTTTGGGTTTGAAAGTATTTATTAGTTTGAAATAAATGATATGATTTTGAAATGGTTTAAAGGATGTATTTTGATTTGAAACATAAACTATTTTTAAAAGTTATAACCACGGGTTATAATAACGATTGGTTGGCAAAGAGACCGGGATCGGATATGGACATACTCTCTGTCGATACCGAAAACCACTTTGACAACCGTGTACGCGGTGGAGATTCCAGAATGAAGTAGGATGGTGGCGACGTTCTTAAGGTATGTTACGTGGACCCAACTCCCGTGAGTTGGCATAAGGTGGCTAAAACAGGAGCGATCTCGGACCAGTGAGGTAGCACCTCTTCTCGGACACATTTCTTCGATATTATACTCTTACTTGTGATTGATTAGATGGCCATCCTCCGATTTGGGAGTGTTGTTCGAGGTGGAACGGTAGTGGCTGCTATGCGTATCCATCAGTCCGTGTGCGTAATTGGTATATCTACCCTGGCATTGCCTAGTTGTGCCGTGTCACCTACCATATCGAGCTTTACTACGATTATGATTTTAAGATCCGACTGCGTTAAGGTTCTCCATCCCCTTAACGCTATTTTCTATATGATTATACTTTACTTATTAGACATTATTATAATAGCGAATATTACTACATAGTAGATATTTTAACGGATCCTTAGAGGATGGGCGGTCCCAAGCATCTTCTAAGTTACTTGTACCTTTATTACAGTTCACTTGAGTTGGTTTACATTATATAAGTATATATTGTCCTGACTCGAGTGTTTTGTGTTTTTCTTTACGCTCGGGTCAGCCTGAGTATTCATAGATTTGGATTTCCACCTTCTGGAGATTTGAATCGCTGGAGATTATTTGCTAGTCTTGTTCTATCAACTTCGGTTCCGTTGTTCTATTCAGCCTGTACTTGGTTATTGTATTGAGACTTCTGCTGTACTTTATTTCTTATGTTGTATCTTATGTAACTCTGATATAATTTCATAGTAGCTTCATGAACTACTATTTCTTTTACTTCCGCAGCATTATTTTACTCTATGTCTGTGATCTGTGATTATATTTATTTACTGTATACTCTGAGATTTGCCAAAATTTATTTACAACGCGGTATTTTGAGCAATTCAACTCCGGCATGTGTGTCTACCTATACACTTATAATGGATGCGAATGGTTGAAAATATCGGGTCGTTACAGTTGGTATCAGAGCTTTGGCTTTGAGGCAAAACTTAGAATGTATGGTAAATTTATTTACAGAATCACTTTCGTTCGAGTTTGAAACTCTTCCTTTTGATTCGATTTCCTTTGAATTTTGGAACGTTTCCTGCGGTTCCAAAATTCATTCGGGTCCCTCACTATTCATCATCTTTTGATTCTAGAGTATCCCATGACTCCACTTCGAATGATCTTTATAGTGAATTGGCGGTCTCGCCAATATTCTAATTTTCTTGTAAAAGGGTGAAAATCCTTTACAGTCAGCATCGATTCACCAGAGATTTTTATTTATCCTTGGTTTAGATGCTAATACCTTTTATTATTCCAAACTCTATCTCTTGAGATCGAACGTAGATTTATCCCAGAAAAATCCACATCGATCTTATTCTTTAAGTCACGGTTGACCCGGTTAAGGTTGTCCGCGATTCATCTAAGCTTACCCATCTCTCTACTCTGTTTAACCATCTTGTCTTTTGTTTCTAAACTATCTCCAAATATTTTGAATTGTACTTGTAAATCTATGTTTTGTTTTATATATGGTGTTGTTTGAGTTGTTGATGTTGATTTCGATTTCCGATCGATTCGTCTGATCAACGCTATCGATAGGATTTCTAAAACACTTTGACAGAACAAACTGACACAATATTATAAAAAAAATTTGGTTAATGAAATAAATTTTGATATATAATTTATGGAACTTAATAAATTTATTTAAATTGATAATTTGAAGTGATAATACTTGATTTATCATTTATTGTTCTACAAATGAATTTATAAATAGTTGTTTATAAATTTATTTGGGAACTGAAATGAATTTAAAACAAGAAATTTAAGAATTTAATTTCCGATGGATTCAAACCTTATGTTAAAAGTTTTAAAAGGATATATTATTTAAAGTATTTCAAAGTAGAAATTTGTTTCTAAAGGAGTTTTAAGTTTAAAAATTTAGTGCTCTTCTCTTTGTCGCTGGAAAATAATTTCGGTGATGACTGCAGCATCATCGACGTTCATTTTAGAGTTTCGAAGTGAAGAGACCGCTCTGTAGGCTTGCTACTGTGTTGCTTTGAGAATTTAATTGGTTTGAATTTCTAAAATATGATTTGATTTATATTATATATAGGTATATGATTTAAAATTGATTTGACATATTATGTACATATATTTATTTATCTCTAACCGGTTTGAAGGAAATCGGAAATTTAATTCTTACATTTTTTTCTTAAAGAATAATTTCAATTATAAAAAGAAAAAAATCAAAAATTTGGATAATGATTCAAACTTGAGATAATTGAATTGGAAAGTTTTATTTGTATAATACAATTGCATTCAAATATAACTTACCTTAAATTTTTTTAGAAGTTAACAATGTAATTGGATAATATACAATATAAAAAGGATTTTATAAATAAATTTTGAGTGGTTATAATAAATTTTATACACTTAAATTTTAGTTATAAAAGATTAACAGAGGAAAATAGTGAAAAGGGAATTTAAAGAGATTTTATTTAAATAACTTAATAATCAAATTTGATTTTATATGGAACCTTAAGTCTAACCTAGGAATTTTAATAAAGGTTATTTCCTGAAATGAATATGTTGTATAATAAGTATCTTTGAATAGATAAAATAAAATACATTTGAATTGGACATTTTGTAATAAAGTTTATTTAACTTGAAATCATAGTTTAATTGATGTCTAAATGAATAAATGTGTAAAGAAATTTGATTGTTATATTTGCTATGATAAATATTTTATTTATGAAATAGATATGTTTTGAAAAATGAATAATTATGATTTAAATAGTTAAAATGTATTTTAACATCACTAAAACTTGATAATTGAGAATTTGGTTTTCAAATGGAATTTTAAGTGTAACTTATTAAAGGAATATCTATTTGTGAAATGGGTATTTTAAATAAAGTGTTAGGTTATGTGTTAAATTAAGAGCTAACTAAAATAGTGAACTTTTAACTTAATAAATGAAGTATAGTTTAATTTGGATATTCCATTCATAAAAGTTTGTTTTAATAAGTCATAAGTTAAATGATATCCAAATGAATATTTCTGGAATAAAACTGATTTGAAATACTAATATATCTACTGTAGCATTTTATAAGTGCTACTATTTTGAAAAGACAATGTTTTGGAAATTTTTATAATTGAATGAACTTAGAAATGTTACAACTTTAAAATGAATATTATTTGACCTTGAATTAAAATGGTTTAAATGAAGATTATTTTTTTAAAAGGAGTTATGATTTTCTAAGTATTATGTTTTTTTTAGAATAACATTTCCAAGTGTTATGATTTTAGTAGTGTGATTTCCAAATGATAAACATCCCTAAATTGTTATGATTTCAAAGCATTATGGTTTCAAATTATTATCTTATTTTGTTTTTCAAACCATCTTTTGGTTGTCCTTATTTTCCCTCATCTTGCTACAGGCTGGTATAAGCATCTTTCTATAATCTTTCTGTTTAGAAATCTTTCTGTAATCTTTGATAATCTTTGTTACTCATCCGGATCTGAACACTGTTTTCCATTCATAGACCGTCGGTCAAGTGAAAGGGAGATTCTGACTCTAGAGGATTTTTTTTCGTGCTTATATTCTTGATTTGATCACCTCCATCTTGTTAAACTTACCTATAACAATTGTTATCAGGTGTAATTCCAATTTTCTTATCATCTTATCTTAATTCTATTCATTCTATTTTTTTCTGTGCTTTCCCGTACCTCGTTCCTTTTCGGAGACGAAAAGTTTTGAGTGGGGGAGAGTGTAACAACCATAGACTTTGCATATATTTTAATTTTGACTTTATTTTTATTTTTAAATTATTTTAAACTTTTTATATTTCAAACATTTTATTTTAAAAATATAAATGTTGATTATTAAGTGAATTTTTGTTTCAAACTAGTATAAATTGGATATTTCACTGAAAAGTGAATTTCTGTTCAAACTGGTCAAACTTTGACTTTTGAACTTTAAATTTAAATATTTCAAATTCTTAAATTTTATCTTTTATTATGAAAATAGATTTAATTCCATGAATACTGCTTTTCGTTTCGTTGAAAACGGACTTATATTGTAGAAGTTATGTAATTTTCAATTTTGTGTATAAACTGTTTATTTTGCAATATTATTTATTTTAAATCATATAAATTATATAAATAATATTTTATTTGGTCATGTAATGTTATAAGTTATATTTATATGGGTAAAGTAACATGTTATGAACATATTTTGGTTTTAAAACATTTTAAAGTGTAATTGACATTTTCCAGTATCAGTTGTATATTTGTTTACAATTTATAATTTCCAGCTTCAATTAACTAAAGTAATTCTTTATTTATCTTTATATTTTTCTTAAGAACTTATTTATTCTCTTCCCACTTTATTTTGTTTCTCATTTTAATTTATTTATTGGACTTTTATTTGTTTTAAAGTGAAATAAAATTTTTGTAAAACTAGTGATGTTTATTTGTAATTTTCATGTCCTATTTCCAATTTTTAAACATTTTCTTTATTCTTTTTCTATTTTCTCTAAATTTAATTATTTATTTCACTTTAGAAATGATAAATGAATTATTTTATTTCAAAATTTTGCTTTAGAATATTTTTAAAATGAAGTAGATAATTTTCCAAAGACAATGGTGATTTATTTGAAATTTCTGGACCCTATTTTCAATTTTTAAGCAATTTCTTATATTCTTTTCCATTTTCTTTAAATTTGATTATTTATTTTTATTCTATTTTTACTTTGTTTCAGTTTTTAAATTCATTTACTGAAATTTTATTTTGTTTTATTTGAATTAGAGAAAAGGAAATTTGAAGAGACTTAAGCCTTAAAAAAACTTGACTTTTCACTTTCTAGACTTTTCATTTCTTTAGCCGTTCATTACTTTATTGTTGGCCATGAGTTTTTATTTATTTTTCACGTGAAAACATCTTGCTTCATCACAAATTTTCGGCCATTTTAGATCGGAAAAGAATTGAGAAAAAAATTGCAAGTTAATGTCTTCTTCTTTCTACTTTTCCCTCTTATTTTTCATTGTTTTCCTAGATCTCTCTTCAACTTTGCTTGGCCACAACCACCACCATCTTCTCCCGCAACCACCATCATCTCCTCCTCTTCATCATCCCCTGTCAAACACCTACCCTTCAGACCAGATCTGGCCTTGACCATTAGATGAAGCCACCACCTCAAATTTGCACAAGAACTCCACAAAACAATGCATAGCCTACCAAAACTCCACCGCCACCTTCATAGTTGACTTCGGCCACCCCTATAGCCTCCACCACCAGCAAGTGCCATCACCAATAGCCTTGTTTCAGATCTGACCTGACCTGTAGTGAGCCATAGACGAGTCCATAGACCCCTTTGGTCGAGCCTAGATGCATCCAAACTCCATTGTTAGCCTTGCCTTTTAACCTCCTTCCAATTGTAACTCCAAGACCCTTCCTCTTCTCAAGCCTAACCATATATTTCAGTCCAAACCTGATCTATTTCCACATGAAAACATCATGGCCTAACCATAAGCATGTATGGTTGAGCACAAGTTGAGGCAAGATCAAGCAAACATTGATTTAAAGCTAGGTGATGTTATTTGTCTAGCCTAGTTTCCATTTGTGTCAATTTTATCTTTGGTATTGCAAATATATTTATAATGTACTTTGCTTTATTTTTGTATACAAGGTTTATATCTTGGATCTCTCCACTCAAATCAAATCATGCTATTGTGCTTTCTGGAATTTATCTGTGTATTTTGTTTTGCAAACTCCAGCGTAAAAAGGTGAGTTATTCTCACCAGACAATATGTACCTATATAACTGATAAACCGACACCATTTGAATCTGTAATGTATATCATCATGTTATATATGTTTATATTATTATCATATGATGTTCACACCTGTTATTACACTTATTATATCATATGTTACTATTATTTAATGTTATTCTGTTATTTATATCTGTTATCACCATTGCAAGTTCCCTGTAGATTAGAATCACTATGGGTTGAAATGATACATACCCGAACGGACTTTAGAATAGGGAAAAATCGTTATGGGCTGAAATGATAGGCCTGAATGATTTTTATTTAAATTATTTTAACTTGGGATTGCGGGTTTGAAATGATAGAACCCGGATTTTTCTTTTTTAACTGCGGATTGAAATGATACATATCCGTATCACTTGACCTAGGTTAGAAAATTATATACAGGCCCGTGGTTATTTTATAAAGTGTTTTGAATATTTTTAAGTATTTTAAAAATATAAATTTATGAAAGTTGATTTAAACAGGTTTTGAAATATTTTGAATTAAAGAAATTATGATTTTTCTATGTGTTAAAAATGTAATTAATGAATGGTTTAACTGGATTTTTGAAATATAACTTAAGTTGGAAATTTGGAAATTTGGTTAAAAATGATATTTAAGTTACATAAATAAAATGGGTATTAAATTTTATTTGGAAATGGTAAATATGATAATTTGATTAAATTTGAATTTAAGTGATTATTAAGTATTATTGATTTTTCTATGAATTTAAGTGGTTAAATAAATGAATGTTTAAAAGTGATCTTTTAAAATATAACTTGACTAGGAAATGTGAAATTTGGTTTTAATTAAAGGTTTAAGTTAATTAAATAAAATTGGAAATTTTGTTAAATTGTGAAATGGTAATTTAAATTTGAAGTGTTAAGTCTATTTGTTGAAATGTGAAGAATTGGAACTTTTACACTTAAACTTATTAAGTAAATTGTTGAAAATTGGATTTAATTATAAGAAATTTATTGTGAAAGAAACATGTAAAGTTCTAATTAATGAAAGAAATATGTAAAGTTTAATTTATGAAAGAAACGTGTAAAGTTCTAATTAATGAAAGAAATATGTAAAGTTTTACCTACTGAAAGAAACATGTAAAGTCTTAATTAATGAAAGAAACATGTAAGTCTTAATTTGTGTAATATTGATTTAAAATAATAAATGCCCCTTTTGTAATAAAACGTAAATTAAAACGTACATTCGATAATGTAAGTTTAATTAGTGTAATATTGATTAAATGATAAATTCTCTTTACTGTAATAGGAATGTAAGTTAAAAAGTACATTTAATATGTAAGTTTTAATTAATGTAAATGACATATTTTAATGACTAAAATAATAAAGTTTCTTTATTGTAATGATAATGTAAGTTAATAAGGTACTCTTAACTTAACATAAGAATTTTAGCATTAAATTGGATATTACAGTAACAAAGTTTATTTAACTATAAGGCTATGGTAAAATGACCATGTTAAAAATTTGTAAGTATATAAATACTTTGATTATATAAAATGTTAAATTGGAAAGTATTACATTCCAAAAATGCTATGATTACTTAAGGTTACATTACCAAAATGCTATGATAATTTAAAGGAAGATTTCAAGTTTAATAAATTAAAGGAAATATTCAGTGATTTTGAAATTTGGGTTTTATTGAAATGATATATTATTGAATTGGTTTTGAAATGGAAATGATATATTTTTGAATTGGTTTTGAATAGATATGTTTTGGGTTTGAAAGTATTTATTAGTTTGAAATAAATGATATGATTTTGAAATGGTTTAAAGGATGTATTTTGATTTGAAACATAAACTATTTTTAAAAGTTATAACCACGGGTTATAATAAAGATTGGTTGGCAAAGATGAAAGTGTGTACGCTTGTGCACACTAATTACGGATCGTGTAATATGGACTAATATATGCGGAATGTTATTTACAATTTCTATATAAGTAAATATTCTAACTATATAGCAATTCACAGATATAGAATAGTAAATGCAGTAAACAGTAAAATCACACCAGGGATTTTTATACTGGTTCGGACCTCCCGTCCTACGTCCAGTCCCAGACTTCTATCTGGATTTCACTACCAACTACCTCGCTTCACCCGAAGGAACAGGTTTATAACACCCGAACAGCCGAACGGGATTTCGTGCCTCTTACAACACCGAGGACTTCAACAAAAATAAATACAATTGTCGTTGACAACTTGTGCTCTTTATAACACGGATTTGTCACTTGTAGTACACCCTTCCTATAATCTTATCCTCAAAATATGTGAATGATGTTTGTGAAGATTGAAGGAAGTATATTACTTATTTGAATCAATAGATATGAAATAATTTTAATGATTCAATAAGCAATTTGAAGTAGAGAGCTTTTAGAATGCAAGTGTATTTAGAAATTAAGATCAGAATTTTAAAGCAAAGAATTGTTGTATTTCAATCAATGATTTAGATATGTTTATATAGAGAATAAATGGTTGTAACTCTTTGTAAAGAGTAGCCATTAACAGATGTGATCATTGATGAAAGGTAAGAGAAGCAACCATTGAAGAAAGAAGTGTCTTTTGGGAAAGGTTGCTTTCTGTTTAAAAACGGTCGACAGGTCAAAAATGACCAGTAGACAAAATTTCAAATATATAGACGTTATGTGCATGTGTGCACGTTCATTGTGCAATTTACACAGGAACGGTCGACCGCCTGGTTTTGGACCGGTCGACCGGTCGCTGTTAAATTGCACAGTGAATGTGCAATGTCATCCAAAACGTTTATACATCGATTCTTTTGAGATGCATGATTATTTTGAGGATAGATTTTAACATAACTAATACTACTAACATACCAAATAATCAACCTCTAATGTATGAAGCTCATTGTGTCTCAATGAATGACTTCTTTTTGTCGATCATGGTTTATCCCTTTGTCAGAAATCAAAACTATATAAAAATCTTGACTCAACATTCTCCCCCTTTTTGATTGATGACAACATAGTTATGAATCTCCCCCTGTATATGATCTCCCCCTGAGATTGTGCCTGTAACTCTATATTTTCCTGCATATATACTGTTAGCACAATTTTCTCCCCCTTTGTCATCGACAAAAAGGAGTTTAGTAAATAGAGGATATAAATTATATAATCCAGAGTATAAGCAAAATAAAACTACTACCATAGATCAAGAGTTAAGAGTCACATAATATGATAATACCCAAGAGTCTAGTACGAATTAAAACGCGACACTATTTAGTACAAGTGCCAGATAATGTCTTAAAGCAAGAACTAAAGTCATAATTTACCCATAATAATAGATAAAGAGATAATTTAATCTGACTCTGTCTCACCCTCCTCTTCTTCTTCTTCTTCAACAAGCTGAGTTTTTCCGTAGCCACGTCCATGACTCGTTCCCGAGCTTGTACCCTCCTCCGAGGATGTCCAAGCAAAAGTAGGAGGAGCTGGGCGCTTGCCAGGGTCTTGAGTTGGTATGGATGAGGATGATGCTCCACATGATATTGCTTCCCATATAGAACTGAAGAACGACTTAAGTTTGTTAAAGCGTTTATCTATTTTTGTGTCCATGCGCTTAAGTCGGGCTTCGAGAAGAAATTGATTTTGAGCAATAGTGTTAAGTGATTCTTTTGTTGAGGAAGATGATCTTAAAAGTTTAACTTCTCCAGGTTTAGATCGGGATGAACGGGAGGAAGCCTCTCTATGTCCTTGGTCTTTCCATTGTTCAAAAGGCATAATATTGAAGTATGGAGCTAGAAGCTTCATTCTTGTAATCGAAGCTTTGTTGATGGCTTTTGGTTTGGAAATAGAAGACTTTGGTGGTTCAATGCCACAATCGAGTAAGAGTCGCATAATATACTCGTTATAAAACAAGTGTGGCCTAGAGCTATCATTTACTTTCAAGATCTCATCAAAGATCATACCAATCCAGTTTATACGAATATCCCCATAGATTGCGTATAATGCCTTGAAATTTTCTTTATAGACGGCATCAAAATTTCCAATTCTTGGTAAAAGAGAGTGCATAAGAGTATGATGAAGGATTCTTGCAGACGGCCGTAAACCAATAGACTTAGTGCTATCCTTGTCATCTTCATTAAATTGATGACTAATTTGATTACAGACATGAATATTGCAAAAATCATTTGAGAATTTTTCACCATACAGAGCCATACAGAGCTTTCTTAAGTTTGAACACATGGTCAGGATATTTTTCATGTACAAACAAAGGAGGTTATTCGACATATACATTCTCTTTGATAAATCCATTAAGAAATGCACTTTTGACATCCATCTGATAAAGTTTGAAATTATGATGACTAGCAAAAGATAATAGGATTCTAATTGCTTCTAGTCGAGCAACTGGTGCAAAAGTTTATTCATAATCGATACCTTCTTCCTAATTATACCCCTGTGCTACTAACCTTGCTTTATTTCTGGTGATATTCCCTTGTTCATCAGCCTTATTTTTATAGACCCATTTAGTACCAATCACTGACTGATCAGTTGGTCTTGGAACAAGTTCCCAGACGTCATTGCGCACGAACTGATTTAGTTCTTCTTGCATGGCAATGATCCAATATTCGTCGGTAGCTGCTTCTTTAGGATTCTTAGGTTCGATATTTGATAGAAACGCAACATGTCCCATTTGATGTAATTGACTCCTAGTTCTTACTTGTGAGTCGACCTCCCCAATTACATTTTGAACCGGATGGTGTCTCAATAATCTTGGAGGGGAACGTATTTCACAAGCTGGTTGTTGTTGAGAAGTATTTTCAACAATATTTTCAGAGTCAGAGTCATAATTTGTGATGATAGGAGTGTCAGAAAGTATAGTTTCGTCATCATCAGATTTTGTTTGAGAGGGCTGAAAGATTTCATCGAAGGAAACATGAAGAGATTCCTCAATAGTTTTGGTTCGTTTATTGAAAATACGATATGCCTTGCTTCTTTCCGAATAACCGACAAATATACCTTCATCAGCTTTCGGATCAAACTTCCCAAGATGGTCTTTCGTATTTAAAATGAAACATTTTGAACCAAATACTTTGAAGTAAGATATATTTTGCTTCCTTTCGTTAAATAATTCATAAGATGTATTCTTGGTGAGTGGTCGAATGGACACACGATTCAAAACATAACACGCAGTGGCGACGGCTTCTGCCCAGAAATGTTTTGGTAAAGTAGATCCATTTAATAGCGTTCTTGCACATTCTTGTAATGTTCGATTTTTTCATTCTACAACTCCGTTTTGTTGTGGAGTTCTAGGAAACGAAAAATTGTGGTTAATACCTTTCTTTGTACAAAAATGTTCAAATTCGTTATTTTCGAATTCACCACCATGATCACTCCTTATGTTTTTAACTTTTAGCCCTTTCGATTTTTGAATTCTTTTGACGAAAGATTTAAAATGTTCAAAAGTGTCACTCTTGTTTTTCAGGAAAATAGACCATGTATACCGAGAATAGTCATCAACTATTACAAATACATATCGATTATGGTTTATCGACTGAACCTGTGTTGGTCCGAATAAATCCATATGTAGTAACTCAACTGGTTGTAATGTTGATATGACTTTCTTGGATTTAAAAGATGATTTGGTTAATTTTCCTAATTGACATGCATCACAGATATTGTTAACCTTAAAACTCATTTTGGGTAGTCCTCTAACTAGATTGTTTTTGGCTAGCTTGTCAATAGTTCTGAAGTTTATATGACAGAAGCGTTTGTGCCATAACCATGGATCATTATCATTAGCTACAAGACACATATCTGAGTTATGATTAATATTCATATTCAGAATATATATATTTCTGTCTCTATAACCTTCGAAAATTAAATTATGATCTTTATCTAGAATACTACACTTATTATTTGAAAAAGAAATTGTAAAACCCTTGTCACATAATTGACTGATACTAAGTAAATTGTGTTTTAAATTTCTAACTAGCATGACATTTGTAATAAGAGGTAAGTTAGATGTACCGCAATTGCTCACATCGCCTTTGCCGATGATATAGCCTTTTGAATTATCTCCAAAAGTGACGGAGCCACCATCTGAGTATGTAATATTTGTTAATAAGCTCTTGTCTCCAGTCATGTGCTTCGAGCAACCACTGTCCAATATCCACTTTCCTCTTTTCTTAAGTGGGACCTGCAAAAAATAAAATTAAGTCCATGGTACCCACTTTTTATGGGGTCCTAAGAGTTAGGTCTTAGGAGTCCAAACCCATACGGGTCCGGTATCCCCTTTATATATATAATTAGTATTAAGATGTACAGTATTCATGAAATTTTGAATATATTTATTCCTAATCAAATTGTTATTTGTTTTAGGAACCCATATTTTGATAGTCTTGACAACTTTCTTCTGAAATTTCACAACTGATTTTGGTTTGGAATATAATAAACTAAGATTTTTCATAGCTCCAGTATTTTGTACTTTCTTTTTCCTTTCATTACCAAGATGTTTCTTGGTTTCTTGTTTCCTATATCCCAAACCTTGTTTATTTGAAACAGATTGTGAACTTTCAATGATTTTTGTCAAATTTTCTCGACCTTTGTTAAAGTTAGAAACATTTTGAGTTATGTCATCTAACTTAGTTTGTAAGCTCGCTTTTTCTAGGTCCAGATTTTTGACTTTTGCCTTAAGCTCATGATTTTCAATAGTGAGAGCATCATTTTTCTCTTTTTGAGTTTCAATTTCTTGACTCAAAAGAGATAATTGAGAGTCAACATTAGATGATGATTCTTGAAGTTTTTCAAGTTCTTCTTCTAATATTTTCTTCTCGTCTTTTAACATATCTCGTTCAAACTCTGCTCTACTCAAATCTGCTTTGGCTACTTTTAATTGACGTTTTATGTCTTTATATTTGACTATCAATTCAGAATTTATATCAAGTAATTCATCAAATGTAGGAATTTGTACCTCATCTTCTGTTGCCATAAAACAAACATTAGCTTGTTCATTCTCCTGATCACTTTCACTTTCAGATGAGGATGAGTCTGAATCATCCCATGTTACTGAGAAGGCTCGTTTCTTTGACTTGTCCTTCTTATGTTTGAATTTATCATTTTCTGACTTCTTCTTTTGTTCTGGACAATCCTTCTGCATGTGCCCCTTTTTGTGACAGTTGAAACATTCTATAGTTGATGAAGATGGTTTGTTTGATCCAGATTTCCTTTTGTTGTAACGACTGGCTTTTCGATATTTTAGGAATTTTTTGAATCCTTTTGCAATGAATGCCAAATCTTCATCTTCAGAATCTGATTCATTTTCATCTTTCTCAGCATGAAATGCTACATTTTTCTTTTCTTCTTTCTGTTCTTTTCTAGCCTGCAAATTTGCTTCATAGGACATTAAATTTCCTATCAATTCATCTGGCTTCATGATGGAAAGGTCATTAGCTTCTTCAATTGCTAATACTTTTCCTTCCCATTCACTAGTCAGAGAATGTAGGACTGTTGACACAACATCAAAATCTGAATATTTTTGTCCTAGTCCGATAAGTGCATGATGAATAGTTTGAAACCTTGAATACATATCATTGATTGTCTCATTCGGTTTCATTTTGAAATTTTGAAACTGACTTTTCAGCATGGCTATTTTGGCTTGTTTAACCTTGTTAGTACCTTCATGAGTGGTTTTCAGCGTTTGCCAAATTTGATATGCAGTAGTACAGATACTAACACGGTTATATTCATTTTGGTCTAATGCACAAAACAACATATTTATTGCCTTTGCATTTACAGCTGCTGCCGTTTTCTCAGCCGTTGTCCATTCTGAATATTCAGTTGTTGGATTCACTATTTCTTTTTGAGTAGCATTCCAAGCATCATAGCTATTTGATTGCATAAAAAATGACATACGTGTTGCCCAATAGCTATAGTTGAGACCATTAAAGAATGGAGGTCTTTGTGTTGATTGACCTTCCGTGTAAGTGTTAGTGCTAGTGCTTGCGTTATTTGCCATATTACAAGAATATATCAAATAACGGTGTTACGGTTATATGATGACCGTGCTCTGATACCAAATGAAAGTGTGTACGCTTGTGCACACTAATTACAGATCGTGTAATATGGACTAATATATGCAGAATGTTATTTACAATTGCTATATAAGTAAATATTCTAACTATATAGCAATTCACAGATATAGAATAGTAAATGCAGTAAACAGTAAAATCACACCAGGGATTTTTATACTGGTTCGGACCTCCCGTCCTACGTCCAGTCCCAGACTTCTATCTGGATTTCACTACCAACTACCTCGCTTCACCCGGAGGTACAGGTTTATAACACCCGAACAGCCGAACGGGATTTCGTGCCTCTTACAACACCGAGGACTTCAACAAAAATAAATACAATTGTCGTTGATAACTTGTGCTCTTTATAACACGGATTTGTCACTTGTAGTACACCCTTCCTATAATCTTATCCTCAAAATATGTGAATGATGTTTGTGAAGATTGAAGGAAGTATATTACTTATTTGAATCAATAGATATGAAATAATTTCAATGATTCAATAAGCAATTTGAAGTAGAGAGCTTTTAGAATGCAAGTGTATTTAGAAATTAAGATCAGAATTTTAAAGCAAAGAATTGTTGTATTTCAATCAACTAGTGCGAACCCGTGCTTCGCACACGGGTTGAGTAAAATAATTTGTTCAAAAATAATGACTGAAAATAGGTTTTTCAAACGAATTATCAATTCAGGGCATTAACGAAGTCCTATTGGTACTTGTGGTTTGAAACTTTAAAGAGCTTGTACGTTGTTATTTCTATTTAGTTGGTAACATATGTCTTAATAATTGTTTTCAAAAGAGTAACACGTCATAATGTATAAGGTACTAAAAGTTCAAAATAAAATGTTCCTACTGTTTATTAACAAATAAATACACAACTATCTAACCGTTAACACATGAGCATATAATTATTTTGTCATTCTTGAAATAATATGTATATTACCATACAACTTGGACAATTGATATATACTATAATTACCAACCAAAAGTGTGCAACTAATTCGCAATGAAGAGAAAGTCTGTAGCAACACAGAAACTGTGTATTAAACCTATTGATTCAAGAGTTATTATAAATTCCCACAAAATAAAAACAATGCCCGAATAAAATGGACAAAAGAGTAAGACATAAAACCTGAATAAAATGGCCAATGCAAATTCCATTTATTACAAACAGACCGTAAGTGTAACATATTTTATGAAATTAATTGTCAATGAATCCCAAAAAAACAAAGTTGGTTGAAAGTACGAATGCAAAATGTAGGACTATTCAATATCAGTAAATTCAACTTCAAACACGGGAGCAAATGCAGGAGCTGAATGGACTAATATTCACGTTATAAAGCAAGTCAATGAACAGAGGGAAAACATGCGAGAAACATCTGCCAACGGCATCGAATCCAAATGCTCCTTCTAATTTGTTGCCATCTTCTTGTTCCTACAAAGGAGTTTAGGGCAACATGTTAATAGAGGTTTGAAGTATAGGATAATGCAGGCCAAAATATGTAAAGTATTGTTTATATTAAATAGTATATCAGGCAGAGCTTAACAAATGTAGCAGCCTGTCATAATGGAGCATTGCCCCAGTAATGACTGAGGCATTACTTCAGTGTAAACAATGGCATTTGTTACAGTCAGTACTACAGCAATTGCCACATCCAGCATCTTTAGTACTGATTGAGGCAATCGAGTATGTTCAACTGAGGCCATTGTTGTAGTACCGATTGCGGCACTACCTCAGTATCGATAGAGGAAGTTGTATGCGTGGTCTGCATACAAAAACATTGTTCTTTGATATCATTCATGGTACACAAAAATATCATGGTTCCATGCAATGGCACCAGCTGTTCATTTATTTTTAATATCTAAAATAATGCACATAATGCTGATTCTAAGTGGAGTACTATTTTGAGGGAGAAATTCAATGGCACTTAGCATTTATATGACTCGGAGTAGATTTCCAGTAAGGCAAATGGTTTCTTAGAAGGTACGAAAATTAGACATTACAGTCTATGAATAAGTTTGTATGAAAGAGTAATCTTCTATGTAGGATTCAATGTAAATAGCACTATCAAGTCCATGAGTTGGGTTATGATTCATATCATGAAAATAAATTATCTCAAGACTTGGTTGTACAATGTCTATGTACAAAAATGCAATCTGGTTAAAAATGGCAACCTTGGTTAATTGATATAGATGCCCGACTGTTAGATTATGAGGTAGTTGTTGAATATGGAACATGCATGGATATACTTAATAAAGATGGGATAGCAAGAAAGACAGTTATTTGGTCCTGAAAGTAGCAAGCATTCAACCACTATAACAGGCGTGATTGAACTAAAAAAACCATCAAATTGTAGATAATTTTGAAACGTAAATCAAATTGAAAATTTATGGAAATAGTATAATAAATTAATCAGTTATGCTTGGGATATAACCAGCTATTTGTCAAAAGCTATTTATTTAGTGAATAGAAACAATAATATTTTTGATTTTTGATTTGATAAGATAACAAATATAATCCAACATTCACTGAGAGTGCATTGTTAAGAATGTAACAAAACAAAATCTTGTATATAACTGTACTAAGCATATTTGAAAACAGATCAAGTTTACAACGATGTTTAAGCGCATATATGAGCCTCATCCTCCTACCCATATTCCTTTATGTTACATCAAGAAATGCTTGATTTCCCATGCCAAAATACCATCAGAAATACTTAAATTATCATACACTTGAAAGCACAGAATTAATAAGGACTTCTTTAGTTTAAATAAAACAATTCAAGAAGCTGCTTTGAACTTTTTAGTATAATTTATGAAATTTTCATTTAAATCGTTAAATAATCATTCCAAATCCTTTTCATAATTTTTAATAATCAAATAAAATTTATAAATGAGGGATTAAACTCCAAAATCAATTTATTACTTAACAATCCAATAATTGAGTCAATATTCCATTCAAATGAATACCTTAGCATTAGATAATTTTATATTCGAATTTATATTCTAGTAAAATATTTTTATCTTCGTTTTAAAGAAAAAAATTTAGATATTTTAAGTCTATATATTTATAACATCATCCTCAATAACTATTTTTTAGATTAGTATATATAAAAAATATTCTTATAAGATATAATTAGAATGTAATACATGAACAGTCATAAAAAAGTAAATACATGAATTTATAAAATATCATGCCCCCAATAAAAAATATTGTACCTAGTTACTATATTTGTCAATAATTGATGTGTACATAAATCAGATAAAGCGTCTCCGCTATTCTTTATAATGTGCTATTGGAAATCAATAAGTAGGACGGCTTATACGTGGAGACCAATACATTATTTTATCTATAATTTTTGTTCTTTTTTTATTATTAATCTATGACTGAGTAAACATGAAATAAATGGCCCATCACTACATTTTAGGAAAATATACTTAATTTCAAGTTAAAGTATTCAAACTTCATTTTAGACATATAATTCGATTTTAGATAATAGAATGCAAAATAAAATAAACTATAAAATTAATTATCATATAATCTTTGAGCTAGACATTCCATTCCATTTTTGTACTAAGCACCATGATAACATGCATATAATTTTCTTCCATGGAAAATGAGATGTTTGTTTCCAAAATATTGGATTATATTATCACTATTCTCCCATATTTTGGCATTCCTTGAAAATACATGTTACTATTTTCACAAACTATTGGGTAATGGTTTTCAACCATGGTCTATGGACCAAAAAGCCGTATAAATTGGTTAGAAATTAGAAGCTTGCAACCTGTAAACAATAATTATTTTATCAAGTGTTGCTACTTCATCCTAAATACAGAGAATGAAATGGACAAATTAAGACACCTAAAAGTTGTTAATTATTTCTTCCCATAAATCTAGTAATAATAGTAATGAGTGATATGACCTGACATA
This sequence comes from Allium fistulosum, assembly GCA_030737815.1. NCBI lineage: Eukaryota > Viridiplantae > Streptophyta > Magnoliopsida > Asparagales > Amaryllidaceae > Allium > Allium fistulosum. The sequence goes on from CM060901.1 coordinate 1,495,567,365, forward strand.
TACTCTATACAAATATTTATCAATGTTTTAAATAGTAACAGTTAAATTCAATCAAATATGTAATTTTCATTACCTTTACCCACACATATAGAAATACCATTATTAACACTTAAAGTAAATTATTGATTTTCTTATTTTGATATTTTATTTTAATCAGCTATGAACAAAGAAATTATTAACATTTAAATGTACCCAAAATAATTCCAAACTTTGTAGCAAATACACTTGAAAAATGATAATGGTATATATCTTTAGCATAGTAAGTTTCCAATATATGATCCATTTCAAAAGAAACATGAATTGTTATAAATACGAACAATCAGAATATAAAATATGATTCATTTATTCTTTCCAAATTGTTTTAGTTCACATATAGATCAGTGCATCGTTGAAAAGAGGCATGTAAGGTTAATGTAAATCCATTCTAAGCTTATTATGAACAAAAATAAATTTAGGTAAAAAAATACAACAAAAAAATAAATTAGAAGGCAAAGAAAGATAACTAAAACGCTTTGGAGTTTTCTTGACCACGGTGCATCTTATATACCTCTATTTTTTAACCGACATAGCAAAAATTACTCTTTACAAACAGTACATTATCAAAATTTACTTTCATGCAAATTTTACATTTGTTATTCAAAACCATAAAATATATTTCTATTCTTAATTGAAAATATGAAAACCAATATAGCTACTAACAAATTTTCCACCACTTTCATTTATCTTTTACCCTATTATCCAAAAAAGTGAGCAAGTAAACTAAAATACTCCTACTTTAATAACGGTGAGCATTATTGTATTATACTATTGAAACATACGCATTATATATATATGTGTATATATATACATATATACATATATATATATATATATATATAGTTAATGGAATATACGCTACCTATTATAATTAAGTGAAAAGTGGAAAGGGAAATGAACCGAGATACTTTCCTCCTCTTTTATTCTTATTTTCCTTGTTCGAAAGCATAGGTGTCTAATGAAGGCTACTCATGCCCATGCTAATTTTTTTTATTAACTATTGTTTTCTAGTTTATAAAGAACAAAAGAAAAAAATTAATTTCCTTATAAAATCTACAATTAGAGCTTCTGGTTACTTAAAGGGATCATGCTGCTACCATGATTCATACCTGAAAGTTTTGTTTATATCTATATCAATATCGTTTTATTTTTACATATGCATAAACATGTTGAGTTGGGTGGTGCACTAAGAAGTGTTGAATATTAGCTTGGTAGTGTAAACTGTTTCAAAGTTTACTGCATGCGATGATGAGAGTAAGCAAGGTGGTACTAACTAACTAATAAAGCAAGGTTGTAAACTGTAACTTCATTAGCCGCTAGGAGAAAAAATTATGGGATTAAATAAGCCTAAGGTTGAATCTTTATGAATAGACAGTGATGTTTGACCAAGCCTATACATTGCATCAACCAAAAAAGTATCATTGAACATGGTGAATTATTCTCTTAATACCCGACTAATCAAAAGATATTCACTTCTATAACAAAAATGCATTGAAACTTAAACCGATTACTCCATGTAAAAACAAATTCAAAGTTCAGAAAGGGGAAAATAAAGAATCTTGAATACAAACCTAAAGTCGGAGTCTTTGATGGATCCAAGCCAACATCCATGTATGCTTGTGACCATCTGCTATAGATCCAATGCTCAAAGAGAGCAATGGTGGTTGAAATTAATAAAATCTTACAAATTGCCACGTTTTCTTGTTTAAATTACTTTTTAATAATCTTTGCTTTTTGGTATAACTTGCATGGAAAGGGAACATAAAAATGATATTAGAACACATAAACATTTATTCAATAGCATCCAAAATAAAAAGGTTATAAGTAGCAGGTGTACAAAGGTCAAAAAAGTTCTATACGAAGATATATTAAAATTTCATTATTATATAATAAAGATAATGAAAAAAGCAAAGGAAACCCAATGATAGCCACATCTTTAGTGCAACAAAAATGAGGTAATAAAGCTTTATCTTAAAAGTGTCATCTTCACCATAAAGTAGACATCATATGCATTTTTAAAAAGTAGGTAGAAGCTTCATAAACTATTCAAACATTAGAAAAAAAACGGTTCACATAATATGATTTGTTAATTTGTTCCAATTATTGATTCTTAATTAAAAATCAGAAAATGTTATTTTAGTTGGATTTTTAGTATTAAAGTATGTATAAAAATGATAAGTAATGTTTTATTTATTGAATTGTAGAATTTAAGGGAAGAAAATTATTCCAAAATTAACCAAATACCATTGATAAACCATTGAATTGAAACTTCCATATTTTAATTATCTAACACAAAGTTAAATCATTGGAGTGCAATGAACAAAGCATCATCAGTACAGAATAAATGAATGCATTTGACAGTGGAACATGACAATCGTACCTTATACTAAACGTTTAAGTTAAGTTTAAGTAAGCCTTCAAATAATTCATTAGATCCATATGATTTGATAGTATGCAAGGAGGTAAACTTGTCATTGTAATTTTCTTTGATCAGCTGAAACATAAACACAATTTCTAGTTCAGCTAAAACACTAAAATTTAGATGAGCAACCAAATGTCTAAGTTTATCTTTCATAGATTCAGTAAGGGGGGAAGTTGACCTAGCATCCTATATTTTAATTTATAACCAAATGAACCAAGACTTAACAGATTCACATACCATAAGTTGTGCATTTCACCATAACATGTTTGAATAATATAGGCCCATTAAGTTTGTTTTTGTTATGATATAGAACAAATTATGCCATGTATGTTTTCATGTCAGTACACTTAATTAATATGTGTAGAATTTTGTGTCTTCTTTGTCAAGTATTAATGTATATACATAATTCACAGCAGAACTAACAAAATCAAAGCATATCAAAATCAATCAACTTACTAAATAGGTTATACGATTAAATCCAATAAGTCATTTATACTTGCTTGCGCCAAACAACCTTTAAAAAACACCAATCACAACTCCAAACCTGCGTCCAAGAAAGCACATTATCACCAATAGTAAAGTCTGAAAGTCTAGCAATGGTCAAGTCAGAGGAAAACAAATATGTAAGGAGGTATTAATTTGCATAGTAGCCAGACAGAAGCAAAAGAAAATTATAGTTTACATTCAAAAGTCGATAAAATTTGCATTCAAAAGAGACTTATCAATAAAAAGGGAAGAACAATAGGAGGTGAAGGAACCATATTAATATTTGGGAAAACAAAAACTCAACTGAATCCATAAAAAAATTCACGAACCCAAACACCAAATTCAAATGAAATACTAATATGATACTGAAGAATGAAGTAACATTATTTAAAGTAATCAGTGCATTAAAAAAGATTAGTACCATCTTAAACTTAAGTAATCGACAACATCGTTCGTATAACCTAGTCAAACTTTAATGGCCAAATTCAAATGTAATTGTTGCTTCAGCCAGTACGAAAATGGTATAAAAGTTTTTTCCAAAGGGCCTACTTCGTAGAAATTAGCCAGCCATACATCAAAGTAACCTAACATAGCATTTTTCTAATTGCAAAGGTTGATGTTAAAAATAATTCACATATTTAAATAAAAGAAACCTAAGTAGATAAATAATAGAAAAAGTTTCATTTACAAATCAACATGTGAACTAAATACAATCTAAGGCACAACGGAACGGGAGGCACTGAAAATTAAGAACAGAACATAGAACATAAAACATATTATGCTCACACACAATTTTCATTCCATGTTTTATAATGAATGTTATGGCTTCTAGTGTAACTTTTGATGCCATTATTAGATCTCCCTCATTCTCCCTATCTTCATCATATACAACAACAACTAACTGCCCAAAAATAATTCCAATTTGATTCCTAGAATTGGATTCCAGATATGATCAAATGGCAAATTTTCTTACATTCTAAATAGAAATCCAAGCTTTTAACAGTAAGCAGCTAGTTTGAAACTGCAACTCTAGTGAATACATTTATAAGAACCTAGGTAGATAAATTATCCTTCTTTACTAAGAAAATGAAGATTTATTTTTGCCCCTACAACTCAAGCAGTGAACCACACAGAAATCACAGGTCTGAATTAAACTAAAGCATATAGTTGATTATTGTTAAATTTTGAATTAAACTATAACTTCTCGACAGGAAATAATGTGCCAGGAATATTCAAAACGGGATAGCTTGAGAAAATTTTTGATACCTTTACACCATCCAAAGTTGCTGATGCAATAAGAACCTTTAGGTTTGAAGAACGATACTTGACAAACGCTTCATCAACCCAAGCAATATGTTTGAGGGAAAAAACGAAATTTGCTGATTTAAACCTGAATAAACAATATCAGTACTTTATTTTACAATCTATTATTAACTTATTCGAGCAATCAGATTCGTTTAAAATTGATGAAGCAGACCGTTTTCAACTGTATCTACAAAATTAAACGCAGACAAAAATCAGGAATAAACAGAATCACATGATAAAAATTATCATATACACAAAAACTTTGCAAAAGGAAAATTATAACTATCAGATGGAAATAAAATGAAAATTCAAGTAGAATACAAATAATTCAAATTTAAAACATCTTCAATACGACTAAGTACATCGGTTATGAGAAAATTATATCTAGATAAGTACCTGCAAATCAAAGATGTTGAAATTACCTGAACATGAAGTTGAAGTCATAAAAAAAATAAGCGAAACAACAGTCAACTCTGGCTTAGAGGACGCATCATAGTTATGAAATGACAGTAATTAGCGAATTTCGTGAAACATTTCGATGATTGAAATAAAATGAAGGGAGAACATACCTAAAATAATTGAATCAAATTCCTCGATCTGAATTGAAGCTGAAGAAATGGTCTAATCTGCGACTATTACATCAGAAAGATCGCTATGGCCTATCGCAGTGGAACAACTTGTTAGTTGATTCGTCATATGGAGATACTTCGTCAGATGGCAGAGCAGTGGAATTGATTTAGGGTTTTTGCCATGAGTGAGAAACGAAAACAAATTGAATCGTTAATTTTTTTGTGGTGGAAAAGTGACGCTTCGATTTTTGAATACAAGAATATTTAGGGGGCTTGGATGAAAAGAGAGGAAGGGAATATATGCGTAGTAAAAGAAAAACAAAATACGTGACTGTTCAGTTGCCAAATTTCAAGGGGGCCTGTGTGAGCTTGAAATTTAACTCACTAATAATAATATAGTATAGATGATTTAGATATGTTTATATAGAGAATAAATGGTTGTAACTCTTTGTGAAGAGTAGCCATTAACAGATGTGATCATTGATGAAAGGTAAGAGAAGCAACCATTGAAGAAAGAAGTGTCTTTTGGGAAAGGTTGCTTTCTGTTTAAAAACGGTCGACAGGTCAAAAATGACCAGTAGACAAAATTTCAAATATATAGACGTTATGTGCATGTGTGCACGTTCATTGTGCAATTTACACAGGAACGGTCGACCGCCTGGTTTTGGACCGGTCGACCGGTCGCTGTTAAATTGCACAGTGAATGTGCAATGTCATCCAAAACGTTTATACATCGATTCTTTTGAGATGCATGATTATTTTGAGGATAGATTTTAACATAACTAATACTACTAACATACCAAATAATCAACCTCTAATGTATGAAGCTCGTTGTGTCTCAATGAATGACTTCTTTTTGTCGATCACGGTTTATCCCTTTGTCAGAAATCAAAACTATATAAAAATCTTGACTCAACAAAAGAGACCGGGATCGGATATGGACATACTCTCTGTCGATACCGAAAACCACTTTGACAACCGTGTACGCGGTGGAGATTCCAGAATGAAGTAGGATGGTGGCGACGTTCTTAAGGTATGTTACGTGGACCCAACTCCCGTGAGTTGGCATAAGGTGGCTAAAACAGGAGCGATCTCGGACCAGTGAGGTAGCACCTCTTCTCGGACATATTTCTTCGATATTATACTCTTACTTGTGATTGATTAGATGGCCATCCTCCGATTTGGGAGTGTTGTTCGAGGTGGAACGGTAGTGGCTGCTATGCGTATCCATCAGTCCGTGTGCGTAATTGGTATATCTACCCTGGCATTGCCTAGTTGTGCCGTGTCACCTACCATATCGAGCTTTACTACGATTATGATTTTAAGATCCGACTGCGTTAAGGTTCTCCATCCCCTTAACGCTATTTTCTATATGATTATACTTTACTTATTAGACATTATTATAATAGCGAATATTACTACATAGTAGATATTTTAACGGATCCTTAGAGGATGGGCGGTCCCAAGCATCTTATAAGTTACTTGTACCTTTATTACAGTTCACTTGAGTTGGTTTACATTATATAAGTATATATTGTCCTGACTCGAGTGTTTTGTGTTTTGCTTTACGCTCGGGTCAGCCTGAGTATTCACAGATTTGGATTTCCACCTTCTGGAGATTTGAATCGCTGGAGATTATTTGCTAGTCTTGTTCTATCAACTTCGGTTCCGTTGTTCTATTCAGCCTGTACTTGGTTATTGTATTGAGACTTCTGCTGTACTTTATTTCTTATGTTGTATCTTATGTAACTCTGATATAATTTCATAGTAGCTTCATGAACTACTATTTCTTTTACTTCCGCTGCATTATTTTACTCTGTGTCTGTGATCTGTGATTATATTTATTTACTGTATACTCTGAGATTTGCCAAAATTTATTTACAACGTGGTATTTTGAGCAATTCAACTCCGGCATGTGTGTCTACCTATACACTTATAATGGATGCGAATGGTTGAAAATATCGGGTCGTTACACTTGATCTGTGACCACTGGATCTGGAATACTGCTGGTTGCGATGTTTTTTCCTTTGTTAACATCTTTCTTCTGCTTGGGAGGCATGTCTTCCAAGCAATGAGTGATGCTGTTAGGAAGAAAGTTTAGTGGGTGAAGCTGAAGTCCGGAGTTCAGTTCTCAGTGAAAGCACCAAAATTGTTTGCACAAAAAATGGGCAAACACCTCCAAGTCGTATGATTTAGTCGATTTTCTGTTGTTCTTAGTGATCTGGATACTCTATGCAAATATGTAAAAAGCAGGGACTAAACTATAAAAGACACACAGGTTTATAATGGTTCGGCCAGAATGTGCCTACGTCCACTTTATATCTTATTCTCCTTTACTGTTCAGACTACAAGTACAAAGCTTTGATTACAAGTGTATAAAAGTTGTTTGAAAGTTCTGTCCATTCTTGAGCTCTCCAACTTGTCCCCCATTGTTGCACCCTTGTCCCTCTATTTATAGAGTGAGGTTGGGAGTAGGGGTCTTGGATGTATGTAGCTGCTGGATGGCCTGGGCTGATGCAATCTGGCCTAGCAACGTTGGTTCGGTAGTGTTTTGGAAGCGAGTTGGTCCGGTGGTGGGAGTAGGTGAGTGACTCGGTAGGGAGTGGTTCGGTAGGGAGTGGTTCGGTAGGTGATTGGTCCGGTAGGGAGTGGAGAAATGGGTTGGTTCGGTAGGGAGTGGAGAAATGGGTTTGTCCGGTGGTGGGAGTAGGTGATTGACTCGGTAGGGAGTGGTTCGGTAGGGCCTTGGCTCGGCAGTGAGTGGTCCGGTAGGGAGTGGTTCGGTAGGGCCTTAGCTCGGTGGTGAGAATACGCCCAACAGGATTTGAACTCAAATGATGATTTGAAATGAAGTTTTGAAAGGATATGATATTTTGATATATTAAATGATTTGAAATGAAGTTTTGAAAGGATATGATATTTTGATATATTAAATGATTTGAAATAAAGTTTTGAAAAGATATGATATTTTGATATATTAAATGATTTGAAATGAAGTTTTGGAAAGATATGATATTTTGATATATTGAATGATTTGAAATGAAGTTTTGGAAAGATACGATATTTCGATATATTGAATGATTTGAAATGAAGTTTTGAAATGATATGATATTTTAAATATATTGAAATGGTTTAGAATTGATTTAATCTTTATTTTGATAAAGATTTGGATTTGAAATGATATTATATTTTGAAGTATAAAATATTATTTTAAGATTATAACCACGGGTTATAATAACGATGGGTTGTTAAAGAGACCGGGATCGGATATGGACATACTCTCTGTCGATACCGAAAACCACTTTGACAACTGTGTACGCGGTGGAGTTTCCAGAATGAAGTAGGATGGTGGCGACGATCCTAAGGTATATACGTGGACCCAACTCCCGTGAGTTGGCATAAGGTGGCTAAAACATGAGCGATTGACGGACCAGTGAGGTAGCACCTCTGATCGGACACACTTCTTCGATACCATTCTATTACTTGTGATTGATTTGGCGTGCACTCTTGATTTGGGAGTGTTGTTCGAGGTGGGCGGTAGTGGCTGCTATGCTTCACCACCAATCCGGATGCGTAATTGGTATATCTACCCTGGCATTGCCTAGTTGTGCCGTGTCACCTACCATAGCGAGCTTTACTATGAGTTTGAATTTCTCCCGTAGCCTATGGAGTATCGAGGGTAGCCCCCATTTTGGGAGTATGCTAATACTGGATAGACTACTGGGACTATTACGTGTTAAGGGGAATATTGGGTCACTCCTTAACGCTATTTTTAAGTATGTTTATTTTATGATTAGACAATATTATAATAGTGAATATTACTACATAGTAGATAGTTTAACGGATCCTTAAAGAATGGGCGATCCCAAGCATTCTTTAAGTTACATGTACCTTATTATAGTTCACTTGAGTTGGTTTACATTATATAAGTATATATTGTCCTGACTCGAGTGTTTTTTGTTTTGCTTTACGCTCGGGTCAGCCTGAGTTATTCACAGATTTGGATTTCCGCTCTCTTGGAGATTTGAATCGCTGGAGATTATCTACTTGTCTTGTCCTATCTATTTCAATTCTGTTGTTCTACTCAGCTTGTACTTGGTTATTTTATTGAGACTTCTGTTGTACTTTATTTCTTCTATTGTATCTTATTTAACTCTGATATATTTATATAGTAGCTTCATGAACTACTATTTCTTTTACTTCCGCTGCATTATTTTACTCTGTGTCTGTGATCTTTGATTATATTTATTACTGTATATTTTGAGATTTGCCAAATTTTATTTACAACGCGGTATTTGGAGCAATTCAAGTCTGACATGTGCGGATGCGAATACTTGAAAATATCGGGTTGTTACAGTTGGTATCAGAGCTTTGGCTTTGAGGTAAAACTTAGAATGTATGGTAAATTTAGTTATAGAACACTTTCATTCGAGCTTGAATCTCTTCATTTTTATTTGATTTCCTTTGAATTTTGGAACGTTCCCTGCAGTTCCAAAATCCATTCTTGTCCCTCACTATTCATCTTCTTGTGATTCTGGAGTATACTATAACTCCACTTCGAATGAGCTTTATAGTGAATTGGCGGTTTCGCCAATACTCTAATGACTTGAAAAAGGGAACTCCTTTACAATTAGCATCGATTCACCAGAGATTTATATTTATCCTTGGTTTAGATGCTAATATCTTTTGTTATTCCAAACTCTATCTCTTGAGATCGGATGTAGATTTACCCTAGAAAAAAATACACATTTGATCTTATTTATTAAGTCACGGTTGACCCGGTTAAGGTTGCCGCGATTTATCTAAGCTTATCCATCTTCATATTTTGTTAATTAATCATCTTGTCTTTTGTTTCCAAACTATCTCCAAACATTTTTTAAATTATACTTGTAAATCTATGTTTTGTTTTATATATTGTGTTGTTTGAGTTGTTGATGTTGATTTGGGCTTCCAATCGATTCATCTGATCAGCGTTATCGATAGGATTTCTAAAACACTTTGACAGAACAAACTGACACAATATTATTTTAAAATTTGGTTAATGAAATAAATTTTGATATCAGTAAATATTATGGAACTTAATAAATTGTTTTAAATTGATTATTTGAAATGATAATACTTGATTTATCATTCTATAAATGAATTTATAAATAGTTGTTTATAAATTTGATTTGGGAACTAAAATGAATTTAAATCAAGAATTTGAGAATTTAATTTCCGATGGTTTCAAACCTTGTGTTAAAGTTTTAAAAGGATATATTGTTTACGGTATTTGTGAACAGATATTTGTTTCCAAAGAATTTTAAAGTTTTAAAATTTTAGTGCCCTTCTCTTTGTCGCTGGAAAATAACTTCGGTGATAACCGCGGCATCATCGACGTTCATTTTCGAGTTTCTAAGTAAAGAGACCATTTTGTAGTCTTGCTACAGCTTTGTTTTGGGAAATTTAATTGATTTGAATTTATAAAATATGATTTGATTTATAATATATATAGATATATGATTTAAATTTGATTTGACAAATTATGTACATACATTTATTTATATCTAAATGGTTTGAAAGGAATCGGAAATTTTATTATTAAATTCTATCTTAAATAATAACTTCAAGTATAAAAAGAAAATCAAAATTTTGAATAAATATTCAAGCTTGAAATGATTGAATTAGAATGTTTTTATTATATATTAATTTTAGAAAGTTTTATTTGTATAATTCTCAATTGCATTCCAATATAACTTACCTTAATTTTAGAAGTTAACAATGTAACTGGATAATATACAATATAAAAAGATTTTATAAATAAAATTTGAGTGGTCATAATAAATATTGTACACTTAAATTTTAGTTATAACAGATTAACAGAGGTAAATAGACTAAAAGGTTAATTGGATAATTTACAATATAAATGATGTTAAGGGAATTAGGAATAAATTAAAATAGTTATAATAAGTGTAAGTATATTTAACATAGGTGATAAAATATATTGAGATGAATAAATTTAATTTTAATTAGGAATAAAGAAGAATTAAATTTATCGAATGTTATACACTTAATTTTAATCAAATCCATGATTTTTGAAATTTTTGGTTTAAGAAAATTGGATGATAAGGTAATGAAATTAGAAATAGTTAAGATTTATTTAACTTGTGTAAAATTAATTATCAATTTAAGTTGAAATTTCCATGGTTTCAAACTTATTATCCTATTTTGTTTTTAAACTATCTGTTAGTTGTCCTTATTTTCCTTATCGTGCTACAGACTGGTATAGGTGTCTTTCTATGACCTTTCTGTTTAGAAATCTTTCTATAATCTTTGATGATCTTTGATACTCAATTGACTCTGAGCACTGCTTTCCATCTACAGACCGTCGGTCAAGCGGAAAGGGTGAATCAGATTCTAGAGGATTCTTTTCGTGCTTGTGTTCCTGATTCTAGAGAATTTTGGGAAGATCATCTCCACCTTGTTAAACTTACCTATAACAATAGTTATCAGGTATAATTTCAACCTCCTAATCATCTTGTCTTAATCCTATTTCATTTTATCTTTCCTGTGTTTTCCCGTATATCATTCCTTTTCGGGGACGAAAAGTTTTGAGTGGGGAAGAGTGTAACAACCCTAGATTTTTGCATATATTTTAAATTTGACTTTATTTTATTTTGAAATTATTTTTTAACTTGTTTTATTTCAAACATTTCATGTTAAATATAAATTTTGATTATCATATGAAATATAATTCCAAACTTGTATAAATTGAATATTTTCCTGAAAAGTGGATTTGTGGTCAAACTGGTCAAACTTTGACTTTTAAATTTTAAATTTAAATTCTTAAATTTTATCTTTTATTATGAGAATAGATTTAATAACATGAATACTGCTTTTTGTTTCGTTGGAAACGGAGTTATATTGTGAAAGTTATACGTTTTTCAATATTATGTGTAAACTAATTTATTTAGCAATATTGTCTATTTTAAATTATATAAATTATATCTTTATTGTCATATTTTGTTTTAATATGTGTTAATATGTTATTTTATGTCTTTAAATATTTTTAAAGTGATAAAATAATTTTTCCAAAAATTATTTGAATTGTTTTCAATTTATTTAGCCTAGTTTCATATATATTGTTATTTTCTTCATTTAAATTATATAATTTAATATTTATTTATTTATTTTTCTTATTTACTTTATTTCTGAGATTATTTATCTCTATTATCAGCCTTTTTAATATATATATAAGTTAAAAAGAAATAAAAAGAAATTTGAAAGGTTTTAAACTCTTGGAATTCCAAAGTCTTTTTATCTCCTAACCTTTCATTTTCTCAACCTCCTCTTCAATGTTTTGGCCGTATACTTCCTTTTCCCTTCAGCCTCATCTTCATTTTTCACGTGAACAACCTTCTCAAATCATTTCTCAACAAAAAAATCATGGCCATTGTTGTGAAAAGTTTGGGTAAATTTCATCTTCTTCTTCCTATGTTTTTCTAGTTTTCTATTGAAATTTGTATGTGGTTCTCAACTTCATGGCTCCACTCCTCCTCAACCAGATCTAGGCCGACCTCCACCACCTTGTATTCTGATCAACCACCCCCCTAGTACCCCACCATGGCCAGGCCGAACCATCTAGGCTAGAGATCACCACCAAAAATCCAATAAAACCATCACAAACTATTCAAACCGATCCACCTTTGTCAACATCACCTTCTATCACCTTTAGCCGCCACTACCACCCCCACCTCTGACCTGACCTCCACCCTCTGCCACATCACCCACCATCACCTGAACACTAGGCCGAGCCCCTATAGCCTCTGGCCGAGCCCATCCATTGCATAGTTATGATGTATGTTGCCTTGGAATTTGTAGTTTATGCACCTAGACTTGTTCACCTTCAAAACACATGTTGACCGACCACTTGCAAACCCAAACCAGACCTTATAGCACCCTTTAGCTGAGCTTAACAACTACCTAGCTGAAGCACATGAGGTTGAGAACAAGTACAATGCAAATGGATATTGTTTTGGGTATCGTTTCTAATGTTATTTGATGTTTAAATCGTGATGAACTTATGTATACTTGTATTGTTTTATTGTTTTGTTCAAATGTATCCAAGGAGATTCATCTTTGGCTCTCTCACTCAAATCATATTCGAGTTGTCGTGCCTTCATAGTTTCTGTGTTGTGTGCTTTGGTTGTAATCTCCAGCTTTTAACAGGTGAGTCATTCTCACCAGACGATGTGTACTTATATAACTAGTAAACTGACACCATTTGAATCTATAAAATTATATCATCTTGTTATAACTGTTATATTATGATCATATCATGTTCACACCTGTATTTACACATGTTATACCATATGTTACTGTTATATCATGTTATTCTGTTATTTATATCAGTTTATCACAATGCAAGTTCCCTGTAGATTTGAATCACTATGGGTTGAAATGATACATACCCGAACGGACTTTAGAATAGGGAAAGATCGTTATGGGCTGAAATGATAAGCCTGAGCGACTTTATTTATTTATTTTATTTAACTTGGGATTGCGGGTTTGAAATGATAAAACCTGGTTTTTCTTTGTAAATTACGGATTGAAATGATATATATCCGTATCACTTGACCTAGGCTAGAAAATTTTATACAGACCCGTGGTTTATATATTTTTCTGAAATTTTTAAAATATTTTTAAAATGTAAATATTATGATATTTTGATTTAAATTTTATTAAAATGATTTCTATTAAATATTTGTGATCTTTTACAAATTAAATAAGTGAATTAAGTAAATGGTGAAGTAGAATTTGAAATATAAGTTAATTTTGGAATTTATGATTTTTGTTATAAATGGAATTTATGTAAAGTGAGAAAATATGACAAATTTGATTTAAAAGATGAATTTAATGATTTTTATTAAGTAATAATAATTTCTAAAAGTGTTAATGATTTTGTATAAATTAAAATATGAAATAAATGAATGTTTAAGTTGAATTTTTTGAAATATAACTTAAATTGGGAAAATGTGAATTTTGTTAAAAGTGAAATTTTAATTAAGTAAAATAAATGGAAATAAGTTATATTTTGGAAATTTAAACTTAGTTGTTAAGTTAAGAATCTAATTAAAGAAATCAAAATTTAATTGTTATTTAATTTGATTTTGTATGGAAATTTGACTTTATAAAATCATAGAAATAAAGGTATTTAAATGATTGTTTTTAAATGTGAGAATATATGATTTTATAAGTTAAAATGATTTATATTAAAAGTTAATTATGTGTGAAATTGTAAATAAAACTCTGAATTTGATTTGACAGCATTTTTGAAATGTAATGTAAAGATATTACAGCATTGGAAAAATGCTGTAGTTGTTTTAAATGAACCAAATAGAAAATTTGAACTAAGGGTTATTATAGCACTTTGTTAGTGCTATAGTTGTTAAATTTAACTAAAATTTTAATTGAAACTAAATTAAGATATTACAGCATTTTAAATATCGTCTTTTGTTAATGAATTGTTTTAAACATAACATTTCGTAGCATTTTCTAAGTGCTGCGAAAGTTGAATTTTCTTTGTTTAATAAATTCAAATGAATAAATGATCTTTAAAAAAGATTAAATTCTGGAAATTAAATATTTAATTATTAAATATAATGAATTGACTTTAAATGATTTAAATGTTATAGTTGATTTGGGAAATAAAACTATTTTGAAATGTGATTAAATGGTATTTAAATTTAAATTAAATAAATGATGTTTTGAAATGACATTTTGATATTTTGAAATGAATTTGAAATGATATTAAATCTTGGAATGAATAATTGAAGTTTATATTAGTATGAAAAATATTTGGTTTACTTGTAATTTGAATCTATTTAAAAGATATTGGACTTATGAAATATAGGATAATAAAGCTTTGGAATTTATTTTATAATTTGAATAGTTATTTTGTGGATTAAATATATATTTGAAATTTATAAGATTTGAAATGGTCTATGGAAATTTAATTGGAATAAATGATTGAATTGAATTGAAACATTGGAAATTTTAATACTCTATTTGAAAGTATAATAATTACACTTTTAAATGGTTTAGATGAATTATTTTGATTGAAATATAAACTATTTAAAAGGTGACTTGAAATGATAATAAATGAATGATATCTTTGAATTTAAAAGGTATTTAAAGTTGAATATTTGGATTTGAACTTAAATGATGATTTGAAATGAAGTTTGAAAGGATATGATATTTTGATATATTAAATGATTTGAAATGAAGTTTTGAAAAGATATGATATTTTGATATATTAAATGATTTGAAATGAAGTTTTGAAAAGATATGATATTTTGATATATTGAATGATTTGAAATGAAGTTTTGGAAAGATATGATATTTTGATATATTGAATGATTTTAAATGAAGTTTTGAAAAGATATGATATTTTGATATATTGAATGATTTGAAATGAAGTTTTGGAAAGATATGATATTTTGATATATTGAATGATTTGAAATGAAGTTTTGAAATGATATGATATTTTCAATATATTGAAATGGTTTGGAATTGATTTAATCTTTATTTTGATAAAGATTTGGATTTGAAATGATATTCTATTTTAAAGTATAAAATATTATTTTAAAATTATAACCACGGGTTATAATAACGATGGGTTGTTAAAGAGACCGGGATCGGATATGGACATACTCTTTGTCGATACCGAAAACCACTTTGACAATTGTGTACAAGGTGGAGTTTCCAGAATGAAGTAGGATGGTGGTGACGATCCTAAGGTATATATGTGGACCTAACTTCCGTGAGTTGGCATAAGGTGGCTAAAATAGGAGCGATTGACGGACCAGTGATGTAGCACCTCTGATCGGACACACTTCTTCGATACCATTCTATTACTTGTGATTGATTTGTTGCGCACCCTTGATTTGGGAGTGTTGTTCGAGGTGGACGGTAGTGGCTGCTATGCGTCACCACCAGTCCGGATACGTAATTGGTATATCTACCCTGGCATTGCCTAGTTGTGCCGTGTCACATACCATAGCGAGCTTTACTACGAGTTTGAATTTCTCCCGTAGCCTGTGGAGTATAAAGGGTAGCCCCCATTTTGGGAGTATGCTAATACTGGACAGACTACTGGGACTATTACGTGTTAAGGGGAATATTAGGTCACTCCTTAATGCTATTTTTAAGTATGTTTATTTTATGATTAGACATTATTATAATAGCGAATATTACTACATAGTAGATAGTTTAACGGATCCTTAAAGAATGGGCGATCCCAAGCATTCTTTAAGTTACTTGTACCTTATTACAGTTCACTTGAGTTGGTTTACATTATATAAGTATATATTGTCCTGACTCGAGTGTTTTCTGTTTTGCTTTACGCTCGGGTCAGCCTGAGTTATTCACAGATTTGGATTTCCGCTCTCTTGGAGATTTGAATCGCTGGAGATTATCTGCTTGTCTTGTCCTATCTATTTCAATTCTGTTGTTCTACTCAGCTTGTACTTGATTATTTTATTGAGACTTCTGTTGTACTTTATTTCTTCTATTGTATCTTATTTAACTCTGATATATTTATATAGTAGCTTCATGAACTACTATTTCTTTTACTTCCGCTGCATTATTTTACTCTGTGTCTGTGATCAGTGATTATATTTATTTACTGTATATTCTGAGATTTTCCAAATTTTATTTACAACGCGGTATTTTGAGCAATTCAAGTCTGACATATGCGGATGCTAATGGTTGAAAATATCGGGTCATTACAAATAACTACTTATATAAATTTTTATATATATACATTGTTCAATATAAACAACCACAAATCATTTTATATATATAACTAAGAATATATATATTTATACCTCACAAAGGATGCAAGGCTAAGGCGAAGGAAGAGGGGAGTTGGCTTGTGGCCGATACTGACAGAGGCTTGGCATGGGGTGACTAGGCTCAAGTAGAGCTCGGCATGGGGTTGCTTCCCGGTTGTCGGAGGAGGAGATCTGGTGTGTCGTGCTTGGGTTGTTGGAAGGCCGCGTGTGGCTGGCGACTGATGGGGTGGTTGCGTGCTAGAAGAAAGGGTGAGCTCTGGGTTAAGCAAAAAGATGATGTGGGGGCAAAAGTATGTCTACTTTGGGTGAGAAGGCCACATAGCTCGTGCACTAGCAGAAATTTACTCGAGAAAAAATGAAGCACAAATACCATTTTTTTTGTTTCTTCAAATGAATGGACAAACAAGAAGGCAGAGAGATAACACAGTAACCAATTGGGAACATGAACGAACCAAATAAAATGAACCAAACAAAATATTGAGATATTGGAAATATAAAAGTCCAATAGTTAAATTGGTGGAAATATTAATGGCCTTTGACTGTTGGTTTACAGAGTGGATGACGAATCATTAAGGAATTCAAAAGGTTCTAAAATACGAAACCGGTTCGGAAACCGTTCCGTGGATTACGCTGTCTTCTCGACTTCGAAATTTGACAATTGAATATACCATAGAGATCAGCACGATGAGACGATCAAAACGATATACAAATATCAATGGTACGATCATCCTATCAAAAGTCGGTATAGGTACCGAAATGCTGCTAAAATGTCAGAAATAAGATAACCGGAGCAATAACGGTCAAAATTTGGAGAAACGAAATATGACGTCTCACTCAGAAAATGATTTACAAATTTTCTATAGAAAAATATTTAGGTTTGAAAAACATTTTATTACCATCAATTTCAACTGATTCAAATTGAAATAAAATTACACAAGAAAATAACTTCCAAATTATCTGATGAAAATTTACCAATTGCCATGTTAAAACAGACGCATTCAAAATATCAAATTTAAATTTCAAAATTTTATCGTTTAAAATTTCACAAAATTTCAATTAAATGTATAAATAAAACAAATAAAAATTATTTAAAATTTACGGGTTGTTACAGGTATGCAAATCCATGTGTGATTCTAAGATCTTTGTTCAGTGGTGGGAATCCATGTGTGATTCTAAGACCCGTTAGGATCTACAAATCCATGTGTGATTCCAAGATCGTTTTTGGGATATAGGAATCCATGTGTGATTCCAAGACCTATTGAGGTATGGGAATCCATGTGTGGTTCCCAGATCCGTTTAGGTTGCGGTGCGTGAGCTGAAATATGGGACGTAGCCTCACCAGCGGTAATGAGTAAAACCAAATATAGGATGCATAGCTAGGGGTTTAGCTAACCCATGAGGGTGTAGTCGCCTCCTTCCTAGAGTTATTTACATTTGTTATGCATGCATTGTAACGACCCACCTTTTTGGACGGTTTAAATGGACAATAAACCACAAATGTCAGACTCAAACCATTCAAAAGGGAGGATTGTTATGGGTAAATAAGAAAAAGAAGAGAAAAGAAAGAAAAACAAAACACAAAATCTCACAGCGGAATGATAAAATATAGTTATCAAATAAACAATTCATGAAGTTGTTTTACAAATAACATTTGATTACACTTTTACAATACAGAATTAGAGTACATACAGTAGGAATAAAGAAATAATGCAGCGTAACAACATGATGTAGTGGAATAAATATAATAAATAACAACAGTATTAAATCTTCGTCTTCGTCCTCCAGAAAAGCAGTCTTCGATAAACTGAAAAGCTCAGACTGACCCGAGCAAATTGAAAGGCAAAACACTCGAGTTAGACCTAAAAGATCTTATGTAAGTTAAATCAACAGTAAATAAATATGAGTGTAATGATGTCGGAGATGTTTACGGGGTTTGACATCTCATATCCAATGTCTAACGTCAGTGCAATAACTTAAGAGATGTTCGGTATTACATCACCTAATGATCCATTAAACTATCTACATACATAGTACAATACGCTATTATAATAGTGTCTACAGTAAAGTAAAGTATTAAAATAGCGTTAAGGCGTTACCCATATTCCCCTTAACAAATTTTATATAATGTCGTGGTCTATACAGTACTGTAAACTCCACCGTAAACTGATGGGGTATCAGGGAGCACTCCATAGGTATGACACAAACTAAACTCGTAGAAGGCGCGATAAGGCATGTGACAAGGCACGCGAGGCAATGCCCGGGGTAGGATACTACCGTTTTGCGGATCCGGACAGGTGGTAACACATAGCAGCTACTACCGCCCACCTCGGAACACACTCCCATAATCAAAGGGGTGGCCACCAAATCAATCACAAAGTCATAATATGGTATCGAAGAAGCATGTCCGATCGGAGGTGCGACCTCACTTGGCCTGGCATGGCTCCTGTTTTAGTCACTTCAAGCTGACTCACGGGAGTTAGGGCTACGCTAATACCTCATACAGAATCATTCGCTAAACCATCCTACTTCATTCTGGAATCTCCACCACGTACACAATTGTTAAAGTGGTTTTCGGTATTGGCAGAGAGTATGACAATATCCGATTTTGGGCTCTTTAAAAACCAAATGCTTTTTTCACACCGGATGGTTCTTTTAAATTTCCAAAACCGTTTCATAATTGATATCAAAATATCATATTCAATTCAAACCATATCACTTTCGAAATCATATTGACCAAATAGGTAAAATCCTCATTTCAAAATCATCATATTTAATCAAATATGTCATTTAAATCCCAACTTAGGTTAAAACATCATTTAACCGTATTTACTTTTAAATCAAGGATTTAAATATAAACCATCCCACTTTACATAATCTGAAATTTAGAAAATAGTTTAGATAGTTATTAATGGTTTAAATAGTTTAGCATAATTTAAAATAAATGTTTAAATAGTAAAATACTCTAAAATAGTTTAAAAATAGATTAAAAATAGTTTAAATGGATTTAAGATAGTTTAAATAGATTTAAAATAGTTTAAATAGATATAAAATAGATTAAATAGATTTAAAATGGATTAAATAGATATAAAATAGATTAAATAGATATAAAATAGATTAAATAGATTTAAAATAGATTAAATAGATTTAAAATAGATTAAATAGATTTATTAGTTTAAAATAGGTGAAAATAGATTAAATTGGATAAAATAGATTAAAATAGATAAAATAAAAATAGTTTAAATTGATTAAAATAGTTTAAAATAGATTAACTTAGTTTAATAGTTTGAAAATCTTAATAATCAGGATTTTTTAAAATAATATATCTTTAAACAGTTTATATTAAAATAATTAATTCGAAATTAATATCAAATTAAACTATTTCTTTTATTTCAACACATCTGGACCATATTCAGTTCCAAATCAACAAAACCCAATTTCAAATCTTTCAACTCGGATTCTCAATAAACCATTTAAATCTATATCGATTTCAAATCCATGTTTGAAATATCAATTTAAGCTGCTCCAATTTCAATAGATTTCAAGTTACATTTTCAAACGTTTTCAATAACTTAATTTCGATAAATTTCGTTTATACTTCAAATTCAACTTTAAAATTTTAATTTAAATCTTTTAAACAATTCACTTAAAACAATTCAATTTATATAAATCAAATTCTATTTCAAAGTATCATTTAATTGAACTCAAAATTTGAGGGTTTACAATCATTTAATTTAACCAATCTGATGTCCGTATATAATTTTCTACACTATGGTCAAGTGATACAGATATATATCATTTCAATCCGCAATAAATTTAAATTTACGGGTATATATCATTTCAACTCGCAATCCCGAATTAACATTAAAATCCATAAAATCGCTCGGGTTTATCATTTCAACCCATAACGATTTTTCCCTATTCTATAGATCGTTCGTGTATGTATCATTTCAACCCATAGGGAACTTGCAGTGTTATAACAATATAAAAATATGACAACTTGTCATCCAATATTGACAATCAAACATCCAACCACAATCACCATTCAATCAACCAATAAATAAAATCAATTAACTGATTTTCATCAACAGGTATTCAATTGGCAATTAAATTCAATATTAAATTAAATGACGATTAAATGCAATACAAGTCATATATTACTGGAATGACAATTTAAATATACCAAACCTCAACCAATCAATTTCCAATCACATTATAAATTCAATTTAATTAACATAAGATAATTCAGTAGTTGTGAGTGGGTCAAAACACTCACTTTTGATTTCAAATCGATTTGAAATCCAAATAAAGGCCTCAAATTCAACAGTCTCAGAATTCATCCAAACCGGTTCCATAATGTTTGAAATTTTGATACGATCGCAGTGGAATGAACCATGCGTAAATCCGACCTCGTATCTAAAAGTTATGATCATTAGACGGTTTGAGAATATAAAGTAAATTAAAAAAAGAATTACAACTCAAACTAGGCCACGTCAGCATCGTTCGGTTCTCTCAGAAACCCTAGCACACTCGTGCTCACATCGCCCCCATCTTGATTGCAGCCGCCTTCGTTCAACCTCTGTCACGCACCACCACAAACCTCTTCGACCAGATCCGATAATCCCTTGCTACTCATCGTGCTTCGTCGTCCCACCATGGAGGTCGCGACCTCAGCCAACGCCTATAGGCGTCATGCGCCGCCGCCCCAAACAATGGCCATTACTTGCAAACTTCGTACCCTATGACAATGACGAACGGTATGGATTGGCTCTGTTTGTCGAGCTCTACGCCATGGCGCTTCCTGATCTTCGCAAGGATGAAGATCCACCATTGGATCGAAACCCTAGCAATTGGACGACCGAAACTAAATCACTTATTTCTGGACAAACAGTGATTCGATTGCAAAAACGAATTGTACCAGTGGATTACGCTCGTCGAGAGCTTCGAAACGGTATATAATATGTCATGGTTTGGAGGAGTTTGAATTTTGAAATTGATTTGAAATTTTGAAATTAGGGTTTGGATTTAGGAATTTGGTTTCTGCCATTGAGGAAGAAGGAAGGAACAGCCAGATAGAATTATATGTACACAAATAAGAAAATGACTGCTAGGTTTTGGGAAACAAGACTATTTATATAGATAAGGCCCGATAAGAAAGAACATCATATCAAATTAGTTCGAAACGACAATAACGACCTGAAAATCCCGTTCTTCTTACGGAACGAAAGCAGGTCATCTCGTATATCAAAACAGATGTTTTCGATATTTTTAAACTCAATGGAACAAGTTTAAAGTCCTAATTCCTCTATATGAAGAAGTTAGCTTTTAAAATCAGCTTATTTCAAATTGATTTCATTAAATTGATTTCTACGCATTTCGAGCCCGTACGATCAAACGACAAGTCCGATCGCTACGAAACTTGAAATCCTATAATAATTCACTGTTACGGATCCGATGAAACTGGTTTTGTCGAAATTTGAGAGTGTGGCCAAAATGGCTATTTTCACGTTAATTGAATAAATTATTATTAAATTGATTTTATCACTTTTCAAATTCAAATTTAATAACTGACCAATTTTATCATTTTTGATTTCTTAGTAATTTACAATCCTTTAAAACAAATTTCCATATCAATTCAATGTTGAATATTACACTAATTACAGTGTTTAGTTTCAGTTGTAAATTCATTAATTATAATGTAAAATTCCAATAAATTCATTTATCTTGATTTCACTCTTATTATTAAATCAATTAGTGCCTTATGAATATAATTGATATTACTATACATTTTATTACATTCACATTTTATAGTTTTTGTAACGACCCGATATTTTCAACCATTCGCATCCGCACATGTCAGACTTGAATTGCTCAAAATATCAGATTGTTAATTTATATTTGGCAAAACTCAGCATATACAGTAAATAAATAAATCACAGAATCACAGACAAAGAGTATTACAATAATAAGCAGCGGAAACAAATGAATAGTAGTTCATGAAGCTACTATATATATATACACAAAAGAAGTCTCGAATACAATGAAGATGACATTTCTGAACAAAATCAACTAAAAAAGCTGAATAGATATAGACGGATCTTCAAGCAAAGATCCAAGCTCCAAAGGTGAGTCTCAAATGCTGTGACACTCAGTTTGACTCGAGCGTAAAGCAAAAATAAAAACACTCGAGTCAGGATTAATATTCTTATATCAATAAATCTAACTCAAGTGAAATATCAACTGAAATACAAGTAACTCACAGGATGTTTGGGATAACCATCCTCTAAGGATCCGTGGAACTATCTACTATGTAGTAATATACGCTATTATAATATGTCTGTAGTAAAGTAAAGTATTAAAATAGCGTTAAGGCGTTACCCATATCCCCCTTAACAGATTTTTATAATGTCGTAGTCTATACAGATACTGTAAACTCCACTCGCAAGTGGGCTATCAGGGAGCACTCCATAGGTACGACACAAAACAAACTCGTAGAAGGCGCGCTAGGGCATGTGAACACGTCACATGAGGAAATGCCAGGGTAGATATACCGTTTGCGGATCCGGACTGGTGGTAACGCATAGCAGCTACTACCACCCACCTCAGACACACTCCCATATCAAAAATCGAGGGGTGGCCACCAAACAATTGCAAAAAATCAGAATAGTATCGAAGAAATGTGGCCGATAGGAGGAATGACCTCACTTGGCCCGGCATGGCTCTTGATTTTAGTCACATCTAAGCTGACTCACGGGAGTCAGGGTCACGTCATACCATATAGAATCGTCGCCAAACCATCCTACTTCATTTCTGGAATCTCCACCACGTACACAGTTGTTAAAGTGGTTTTCGGTATTGGCAGAGAGTATGACAATATCCGATCCCGGTCTCTTTAACAACCAAACGTTATTATAACACCACAGTCATTTCATTTCAAATCATATTTCAAAAACAAAATATTATATCTATTTCAAAACCATATCAATAAGATATCATTATTCACTCAAATAATATTCATTTCCAAAATCATGATACTTTCCAAAAAATTTGACACCTTTGAAAATTGTAACATTTTTGAAACTATAACAGTTAGGAAATCATAATACTTAGAAAATTCATAGCACTTTGAAATCATATTACTCCTACTTAATCAGTTTAGATACTAAAATAGTATATGTAATAAAATAGTTTATATAATAAAATAGTTTATATAATTTAATAGTTTATAAAATAAATAATTAATATATTGAAATAGAAAAAAATTAAAATAGTTTATATTAAATTAATTTATAAGGTAAAATAATAAAATAGTTTTAAATATATTTTAAAATACTTTATATAATAAAATAGTTTCATCAAATTTCACAAATCGATTCAGATCAACTCGAATTCCAAAATTCAATTTAATTTAATCTCAATTCACTAATTTCAATTCAGTTCAAAACCATTTAAATTTATATCGATTTCAAATACAAATATAAACTACAATTTAAACCATTTCAATTTTAATAGATTTCAAAGCTTAAATTCATTTATATTTCAAATTCAACTTTACCATTATTTAATATTGAAAAATTCACTTAGTCAATCCAATATCATTTAAGTAAAACCTTAAATTACCCTTTATATAACTAAATATTCCCTTCAACCTATTGTCTTGAAATATTCATTTAATCATTTTAAATCAAAATTCAAGTTATAAATAATATCTTTAAAATCTCAAATTTAATAAGTTTCAAATCAGTTTTTATTTAAGAAAAATTCAAATAGATTTCAAATTAATTTCTATTTCTCTTTTCAACTTAATTTATAAAATTATAAAACAATTTATATTAAAACATAATATCTTAAAATCAATATTTATTAAAACCACATATATTTCTTTTCAAAACCTTGGAAAACATTTTCAAAATATATATATATAGACCAATGGTGTCTGTATAAAATTTTCTATCCTATGGTCAAGTGATATGGATATTTATCATTTCAATCTGCAATTTAAATATCTACGGGTATATATCATTTCAAGCCGCAATCCCAAATTCAATTCAATGAAAATCGCTTGGGTTTATCATTTCAACCCATAACGATTTTCTCCTATTCTACAAGATCGTTCGGGTATGTATCATTTCAACCCATAGGGAATTCTATACTAACAGGGAACTTGCAAAGTGATAACAGATATGAATATAATAGGCATATATCATCAATGATAAATAAATATAAACATCAGGATATGGTGTTATATCCCACAGGTGAACAATTACAGATAATAGCATATAGATAACAATTAAATAATTAACAGCAGCATATTTCAATTGTCGTTTCAATTGAAATCAAATTTAATAAATATAAGAACGTTAATCGTGAGTGATTGCTCACCTTTCGAGGCTAGAGATGAACGAGAATGAGATGAGTTACGGATCCCAGCACGAATTTCAAAGCAAAGTTGAATTGGCACGAATTCGACGAACAGGCTGATAATAGGAAATTGATAAAACGAATCAAAACCAACTTGATATATATAGAATATATATATATATATATGTTTCAAAAATCAATTTTAATACATATATTTCAAATCAATATTTAACTTTCATACCCATAAATAAAAATCTATATGTATTTGGAAACTATGTTCACATATACTTCACATAAAATTAATATATATCTATGTATTACTACTGTACCATACATAAATTTGTATATAAATCAAATAGATTATATTCCTTAAATAAGCATACATTTATAAACATATATGCATATGTCAGCAAATCAAAAATCTATACATAACAATTACATTTCTAAACAGTTTCACTTTATGTAAACTATTACAACAGAATATATACATCTAGGATTCTTATACCAGCTTACTTCTATAACTCACTATACATATACACTAACATATATGTATACAAAAGAGTAATCCTGAAAATATATATAACAAATCATATAAACTGTCGAGTATAAAAATAAACTTGGGTAAATACTATAACTTACTAATATCTCACTACACAGATATATTTTTTCTTCCAAAACTAGATCATATACAACTTTACACGTATAGATTTAAAATCAATACTATAACTTATATACACCTTAATACCCATCATCAATTTATAAATAGTATTTAGAGTCAATATCTATACACACATAATATATAATGAAACACGTAGAGATGGGCAAACATATTCTCAAGCAAATATCTATTCGCATACCCCAGATTATAGCTTATAAAATTTTGGTGTATCTATAACTATTATAGCTTTTTCTTAAAACAGTACTTAACCTCAACTAAAATTTATACTATAAACAAACTTTAAAATATATTACTTTATAATATAACGTATATTAAAACACTTATAAAATCAAAATATAACCTATATATATAATGTATACCAAATACTATCAAATAATATAATATACTATAAATATGTTACGGCACACGCAACATACATGACAAGCATGCTTATATATAGACTTACAAACAGATCAAATGTATATACTAATATATATGTAAACCACTTAAAAAAATCAATATACATCAACAACTACATCACCTTTATATATTTAACATATGTATAAAATGTAGATACCTTATACATATATATTTATTTAACTTAGTATATACTTCTTTTATATAACAAATTTTATTATATATATATATTTACAGTATCAACACATTCCATATAAAACTGTATAAAGCATATACATATAATACTATAAACAGTGAAGAGGAAAATATAAATAACTTTTTATATATATATATTTATACAAACTTAATACATCACATATATAAACTTATATATATATACCTCATGTATATACAGCTGAGATGCTGCCGAGCTTTGGGATGGTGAAGGGAAGTAGGTGCGCTGGCGGTGAAGAGGGAGGCTCGGCCTAAAGCTTCGGCCTGTGTGGACTGCTGCGCACGGGCGGAGCACGGAGGGACAAGGCAGAGAGAGTCGATGGGTTGCGAGGCTTCACGCTTGGGGATAGGGAAAGGAGCTTCTCACGAGTGGTGTCAGGTTGATGGGATCTCGGCCGAAGTGGAGGAGGGTTAGGCTACTTTGGGTGTTCGGCGGGTGGAGGAGTGTTGCACTGGCGATCAACTGGCGAAGGTGAGAGGATGCGAGAGAGAGGGGGATGTGAGAGAGAGGGGGTGTGGCAGCTAGTTCCAAATTTCTCAAAATATATACAAGCTTTGTTTTGTATATTTTTTTTTTCTGTTTTTGTTTGGTGAGATGAATGTCAGAATTGAATTAATTAAAAAGGGAGAGAGAGAGAGAGATGAATTTGGAAGGAGCGGGTTAGCTTTAAAAGGAAAAGGGAAATGATCCGTTCAAAATAAATGAATGTAAACATATAACGAATATAAAATTTATATATTCCAAACTGATGGAAATGAAAGCAGCGAACCATCAATGCATTGAAATAATGGAATAGCAACAACTGGTAATAAATGTCAACAGCCGTTTATTTCAGCCATTTGAAATTGAATGGACATCAAAAGTGGTACCAATACGGAATCATTTTCACGGATTCCGCTGTATACCGGACTTCAAAACACAGAATTGAATATACTGCGGAGATTAGCATGACGAGATGATCAAAACGGTATACAGATATCAGCGATACGACCATCCTATAAAAAGTCGATATTGGTACCAAAATACTGCTAAAACGCCAAAAATAAGATAAACGGAGCAATAGCAGTCCAAATTTGGAGAAACAAAATACGACGTCTCACTCAGAAGATGGTTTACAAATTTATTATATAAAAATATTTGGGTTTGGAAAACATTCTATTATCATTAAATATTAACTGTTTTGAATTTAAATAAAATTACACAATGAAATAAACTTCCATATTATCTGATGAAAATTTACCATTTGCTATATTTAAATAGACGTATTTCAAATATTAAAGTTTTATTTCAAAATTTTATTATTTAAAATTTCACAAAAAATCAATTAAATTACGTTATTAAAACCATTAAAATTTACGGGTCGTTACACTCTCCCCCACTCCAAATTTTTCGTCCCCGAAAAGGAAGGAGGTAGAAGAATAGAAACAACTAGAAAGAAAATAGATTTAAAATATAAAACACTAAATACAATCATTAATTCCAAACCATATAAATTTCATTTGTTTTCAATTTGGTCTATATTAATTTAATTGATTTCAATTCATTTTATTTAATCAATCAAATTTATTGTGTTCACACTTACTTGAGTTTCAATTCCATATATTTTCATTCAATTGATTTGTTTCAAATTTATTAACATTTATTGCAAAACTTTCACAAAAAATTTGTTTTATTTTACTCATCTATTTGATCAACCATAGTAAATTCCACCTCAATATTCAACTTTAACTATTCAAAACCATACAGATTTCAATTTTTTAAATAAATTAATATTCAACAATTTGCTTTAATCCATTTTATTAAATCAATAACTATTTATTATATACATATTTTATTGATTCAATTTAATGTATTTCAATCAATAGATCTGATTTCAATTTATTAGCATTTATTACAAAAATTTCCTTTTCAAAACAAAATTTATTTGGGCTAATACATTTATTTACGTATTTATTAAATCCATTTGACCCTAGTTAAGTTGGTTTCCCTTAACAAAATATCATTTTAGGCATCATATTACTTATCATAGCGTATACTATCCAACTACATTCTAATTTCATTTAAACTTTTCTAGGTAAGTTATGCAAATGTTTCAGAGTGTAATTAAATATTCTACAAATTTTTCTTTATTTTCAACCCCTTTTTATTAAGCAAGATTTTAGCTTGAATAATTTATTACTTAAGTTTCTCTTGTATAACCTTAAATTATATATACATCCTAACATTTTAACTTTTTGAATACTGTGATATCCCAGAAATTTGAGCAATATCAATTTAATTAAACTTTGATTAACCCAGATGCGAACAAAGTTTTAAAAACAAGAAAAAATATGGTAACTCGAAGTTGGGATCGGGTAAACCAGTGTTTGGCTCGGGTTCTTTATTATGTTGACAAGTTTTAATTTTTAAAGGAAATAATAAGCTTTAAAGTATAAAAACTAAATCAAGGAAATATTTTATTAACCATTTCCTTTAAAAATAATTAATGTTTAATTAAGATGGAACTTATTAAAGGTTTGAAAGATAAAATTATTTGAGTTTAAAATGTATTTAAACAATAGTTGAAAGATTTCAAATATTTAAAGGTTAAAATTAAGATGTTTAAACTTCTTTTAAATTGATTTCTAAATGTTTTATTTGTAAATATGGTTTAATGATAATTAAGTAATCAATTATAATAAAGGATTTGTCTTTAAGTTATTAAGATTTTGTTTAATTTTAATAAATAAATTTGTGGAAATAAATAAGGTTAATTAATTATTATTATTAACTTAAGAATAGTTAATTAATGTAAATGATTTGTTAATAAGTAAAAGTTAATTAAGATAAATGGTTTTCTTAATTTATTTAAGTATTTTAAATATAAGGAGTTAATTAATTATTTAATTAATTTTAAATGATCGTTAAATGTTTGGTTAACTTAAATAATCACTTAATTATGAATAAATTAAGTATAATTAGTTGATAGAGTAATTAATGTATAATTACTAAATGTAATTAAGAAAAGAGAAATTACTTATGGAAGTAATTAGTGAAAAATTACTTATGAAAGTAATTAATGGAAGTACACTACAACAAAAAGACCCTTTTACAACTATATTTTTACAACTGTCACAAATAGTCAGTTGTAATAAAGGTTTTTTACAACTCTTTTTATCAGATAGTTGTAATAAACTTACTTTTAACAACTCTTTTATTTTGTCAGTTGTAATAGATGCCTATTACAACCATTCCTTTTTACTAGTTGTAATAAATGCATATTTTTAACAACTCTATTCTTTTGCCAGTTGTATTAGACGCCTATTACAACATTTTTTTGCCAGTTGTAATAGATGCCTATTTTTAACAACTTATCTTTTTTATTAGTTGTAATAGATGCCTATTACAACCCTTTTTGCCAGTTGTAATAAATGTCCGTTAAAACATTTTTTTGCTAGTTGTAATAGATGCATATTTTTAACAACTCTTCTTTTTTGCAGTTGTAATAGGGCCTATTACAATTTTTGTTTTGCTAGATGTAATAATTAGTTAATAATTATAATTAAATAATAGTATCTAATAATTAATAATTATAAGAAAATTAATAGTAGATAATAATTACTATTAAGTAATAATACTTAATTTGAAATATGAAATAATTAATATTAATAGTTACTATTCAATATAATTAATAATTAATATATTAAATAATTAATAATTAATAAATAAGAGTTAATTTTTTATAATTAATAATTAATATTAATAATTAAAAATTAAAAATAATAATTAATATTAGTAATTAATATTTAATAATAATATTTAATAATAATATTTAATAATTGATATTAAAAATATAATAATAAATAATAAATAAATAAACAATAAATATTTAATTAATAATTAAAAGTTTATAAATAATAATCACTATCAAATAATATTAACTAATAACTAATAATAAAATTTTAATAATAAATAATTATTAATTAAATAATAATTAAATAGTAATAAATAGAAGTTAAAAATAAATATTAAATAATAATAATTAAGTTAAATAATAATAATAATTAATAATTAAAATGAAATAATAATAATTTATAATATATATTTAATAATAAATGAATAATAAATAATAATTAAATAAATAATAGTTAAAAAATAATTAATAAGTAATCTTTAATAATTTAGAAGTAATATTTAATATTTAGTATTTAATATTCACAAATTTTAAAAATAAAATTTTGAAACTTTCATAAAATTCAAAAATAAAAAATATTGAAATAAATGTAAAAATATTCATAAAATAAAAAAATTTGAAATTTCACAAAAAATTAAAAAAAACAAATAAATGTTAAATAAATTGAAATTATTATAAAATATCAAAATTTTAGAAAATTCCAATGGTATTATTATTTTGGTTAGATGAATAAAATATTTATTAGTTATTTTTTAAAAACATAATATTACGTAATTTAGAGTATTTTATTTTTGGAATAGAGATTTCGTTTGCATATCATAGCAATTTTCCTTGTAAAATCACGCATGCTAAATAGGCAACTTTTGGCTCCATTTGTCAAAATTTTGGCTCCACTCATCAAAACTTTTGGCTCCATTTGTCAAATTTTTGGCTCCAACGTAAATTCCTCCGTTCCATCTTTTTGTATTCCTCTTCCCTCGGTTTCGTTTTTACCATCTGACCACCTTACCCATTCAGTATATCTCCCATCTTCACCCATTTTCATCTTTACCATCTGACCTAATATGTTCCCTTGACTGACAATTCCTTCACCAGATCCAGGTCCGACTACTCCTTCACCATCTATCCTTCCAAGGTAGACATGTTCGCTCTTATTATATCTCGTAAATTGAAAAATTATATCTCGTCTCAAATTTTGATTGGCACACATCAAGGTGCTCTTATTATGTTATTGTTGAGCATTTCTTGGGTTTTTCGAATTGCTGTGCTGTAATTATAGTTGTCAACTCACTATCACAAACATATGCTTGATGGTTCTGTTTATTTTTCTATGTTGTTTCATAAACCTGAATAGATGAATCACATCCAATCTCTTGAAGGTTCATTACTCTGATATTTGTTGTGTCATGGACTAGGAGAATATATCAAACAGCTATAACATCCTTTGGTAGCTTACACATAATTTATTACCTACTTTTGGTAGGATATAATTGCAACTGGAGGGTTACATACAAATGCAGTGCTTTTTGACAGGGAAGCATGACAAATCTTATGCACGCTTACTGGTCATTCCAAAAAGGTTGTTTTTTCTTCAATTTTTATCTTCATTACTTATCTAGTGATTTGTATAAATTTTTTCGTGGTTGGCCTTAGGTGCATTTAATACTGAAATTGTAGAGCTAAAATTGTCTAAGATGATTTAAAGAAACCACTAGATTGGCTCATGATGTTCATTTCCCTGGTTTAAGCTTTGAAACACAATGAAATAAAAATGTGATCTTTTAATGGTGATATATGTGTTTTTCAATGTCCAGTTTAAATGAAACTTCTTCCTCAATTATTTGGTAGGTCAACAGTGTTAAATTTGTGCCTCTTGACGATCTCTTTTTAACTGCATCAGCAAACGAGGTCAGTTGCTATTAAATGAATTATTTGTTTAAGCGTGATTCTTGCAACAAACATTATGTTGGGAAAAAAAGATCCCGATATTTTTGTAACTATATATGAATTAATGATGGCAAGTTGATATATTTCATTTTTAGTTTCTTCCTCTTAAGCTGATATTGAATAGCCTGGTGAACTACTGGTATCAAATGGCACCCAATCTTGTTATTTGTTTGCAAAACATACCATCACCCACCTTTTGCATATAGCATTTTTTATACCTATTGCCAACAACCACTACCACATCAAACTTCGTCTGAACTAAGAAAACCGACCATCGCGATCATGGTTCAAGCGATGACGTGATTTGAGGTTTTCGACCTTATCACATCTATGCATGAAGTAGTCAGGACCGGTTTGAGGTAGATGGAATTCGATTTGATATAGATGGAAAACCAATTTGAGGTTTGAGGACGATGATTCTTTCTTCGCTTGGAGGACGATTCGAAGAATTATGAAAGTTACTTGAAAGATTTGAGAGTGAGAGAAGTGTTGATGC
The DNA here is from genome assembly GCA_030737815.1 of Allium fistulosum. NCBI lineage: Eukaryota > Viridiplantae > Streptophyta > Magnoliopsida > Asparagales > Amaryllidaceae > Allium > Allium fistulosum. The sequence continues at coordinate 1,495,599,780 of CM060901.1, forward strand.
TACTTTTGGAGTTTGGAGAGTACTTCTGATTTGGAAACTTTGCCTACAGGAATTGCTGCTCTTATGTCCAAGGTCGGTATAGTCATTTTTCCTTTATCTTGTGTCTAAATATATATTGCAAAATCAGTGGTATATTTATGCTTGTTGAAATGGATGCAGGTTGATCCTTCAAGCAAAGCGTGATTATTTGAAGAAATTAAGAAAGTGAGTGAACAAAACTAGTTTGAATATGAAGGTTTCTAAAGTTGGTTAATAAGATATATATATATATATATATATATATGTATGTATATATATGTATATATGTATATATATATATATATATGAATGAATTTATACAGTGAGTAGGTTAGTCTTGGAGGAATCAACTGCCCAATGTTACAGGACTCAAATTTTTTGATCATTGCTCTGTAAATATTGGTATGGCATACAAGACTGTTTTTAATTTATGTTTTGTTAGTGATAATTGATCTCCATGTATACTGGAGTAGAGCATATGGTGTAAGATGAAATATATGTTTGTTTTCATATCATTAATAACAGGTTGTTGAAATAATATAATTTTAGTTATATTGAAGTTTCATTTTGTTTTGCAGTGCATGACAATGTGTATATGCCATACATCTGTTAGGAAATCTTTATAAGATTTTTTAGTGTGTACTTTGTATTTTATTTTGGGCTTTATTTGTTTCGAAGAAAGAGAAAAGTTGAACTTACAACGAAGAACGAATAATTGAACAGTCACAATTATTAAATAAAAGAAAAGAATCCCATGTAGAAATAAGAAAAAAAATGAGTTGAGTGTCAAAAGCAGTTGTAAAAGAGTTTTTCACAAATATCAAAAGCAGTTGCAAAAGACTTTTTTGCAACTGTCAAGAGCAGTTGTAAAAGAATTTTTTGCAACTGTTTCTGCAACTGTCAGAGATCGTTGTAAAGAAATCCGACTCTATTACAACTGTGGATATAACGACTGGCGGTGGCCCGTTGTAATAGATCTATCACAACTGTTTTTAACAGTTGTGAAAGAGTATTTTTGTTGTAGTGGTAATTAAGAGTAAATCACTTGGTGTTATTAACTAAAATATTAATTAATATAAGATTAAAAAAATATAATAAATAAATAAATTTTAGTAAAAATGAAAGTTATAAAATAAAAAAAATTAAATTATATATATATAATATATATAATAATTAAATAAAATTGAATAATAATATATATAAATATATAAAAATATATGGTATCAGATTAACAAGTGTTAACAAATTAGATAAGAATAATGACAAGTGTCCCATTTTCTTTTTATTTGTAAAAATATTTATTTAAAAAAAATAGAATAGCTTATATTAACATTTTCAATTCTTTCCTTCATTTCATTCTCTGATCTATTTTTCCAGAACTAAACTAAGCAACAAGAAGAAATCTGTAACAAAAATCCAGTAAACAAAATCAAAAATCAAAGGAACTCAACAACAATCCAAAACCTAGTAATCAAACTAGAATCAAACAAGCTTCAGCTCATAACAATCAAGTTCAGAGCAAAGCAAGAAGATTCAAGATCCATGCAAACCAAAGTAAACCAAGTCTCAGTTTAAATACAAGAACAGATTTCAAAATTTCAAAATGCAGGTGAGCAAACCATACTTATAAATTCTTAAAGCTTGATATATCTGATTTGCATGTGATGATCTTTGAAGTATGCTATGAATTATGATGTGAATGTTGGTTAAAAATGATTATATATATAAATATATATGTGTGTGTGTTAATATATGTGTATATGTCTGGGAACAGGCAAAAACATGCCTCTGTTCATCCATTACAGGGTTTAAAACCTGATTAAAATTTCAAATTCTCTCTCTAGCTTCTTATAGCTCATGATACCTGAACATAATAAGCTTGAATGAACAAGATCAAAATTTTAAAAATATTTTAAGTAAAGTTTGAAAATAGTTTATACCGGAAAGAAGATAAAACAGTGAAGCTTAAATATATGTTAAAATTCGAATATCAAAGTTTATTGATTCACTTACATCATAGGGTTCGATTTGGAAAACCATGATTTTTAATAATAATTTCAAGATTTTTAAGATAGTATTTGGGTAGAATTTATGAGTTGAACGGAATCGAGATTTTGCTTGATTTCTGGCGATCGGGGAAGGGTGGATGATCGGGATCATTAATGGAGGAAGTTCGGAGGTAATGGGCCTTGGCAAAAATTGTGGCAGAGTTTATCGTTCACCGTGGTTAACAAACGGCGTCGTAGTAGGGTTTAAGGACCGGTTTTGGTTGACGTGGGTTTCCAGAGTGCTGCGTCATCGTCGAGGCATCGGAATGGTTCGGAGGTGGGGGAATCGGAGCGTGGGTCTTCGGTGAAGCTATGATCGGAGTTTCGAGGGTTCTGGTGAATCGAGGCGGCGGGTCGAGAAGGTTCTTGAATGAACTGTTTTATTCCAGGTGGAAGTCGATATGTTCGATTAGGATTTCGTGTTCGTCTCGAATATCTGGGTGGTCGGAATCTAAGGTGAGGTTATCGTCGACGTGTTGGAGGTGGTGGCTGTGACTGGAGAAGCGGAGCTCATTTGTGCACGTGCACGGGTTGGCATTCGTATCTGTTTTCGCTGGGATGTTTAAGGGATCGGAGAAGATGATGTTCAGCTCGGGGTCGTGTGCGAGAAATGACTGGTTTGGCTCGAGTGTGTCTTCGGGTGAGTTCACGTGAGTGTTACAAGCTATAATAGTTTTATTTTTATGATATAATAATTATCTTATTTAAGATTGGGATTAGTTAAAGGTATTAGAATGAATCATTTTAAATTAAGATATGTGATATTAAACTTTAATAAAGTAATTTAAGATTAATTAATTAATGAAAGTAATTAAAAGGATAATTACTCAATATAATTAATTAAATGATAATTAATTAATTAAAGGTTAATTACTTAATGTAAGTAATTAAAAGATAATTAGTAATTAAAGGTTAATTACTAATTGTAATTAAGAATAATTACTTAATGGAGTAATTAGTGAGTAGTTAATGAACTAAGAGATGAGTCATTAACTAGAGATTAAGTGATTAAGGATTAATCCCTTAGTGTAATTAATTAAAGGATTAATTAATATAATTAATTAAGGGTTAGTTAATTAAGTAAAGAATAACTAATTAATTAAAGGGTTAAGGTTAATTAATAATGTGATTAATTACTTGTTAAGGTAATAAATTAAAAGAGTAATTAATTAATGAAGTAATTAGAAGATCATTAATTAATTAATGGAAGTAATTTAAGTTAATTATTGAGAATGGTTAAAGATAATTAATCTATAATTAAGGTTTAATTACTTAATGTAATTAAAAAGAAATTAATCAAGAATGATTAATAAAAAGGGATAATTAAAGAATAATTACTTATTGTAATTAAGGGATAATTAATCAAGGAAAATTAATTAAGATAAATAATTAAGAAATGATTAATTAATTTGTAATTAATTAATGCTAAGTAAGATGGATTAAGGTAATCCAAGTGATTAAAGGTTAGTAACTAATTTAATTAGAGATTAATTAAATTAATTAAGAAGGAATCAACTTGTTATGGATGGTTGAATGATATTGGATTACTTGGATTGATTTTATCTCTGATGGGCGATCGAGATGTGCTGTGATATGAATGGGTTAAACTGTGATAATGTAGGTTACCTATCTGAGTTGAATTGTTGTATGATCTCCTGGATTTGAATTGTATTGTTTAAAACTTAACAACTTGGATTAGAGATGACATTGAATTCGAAGAGACCGGGGTCGGGTATCAGTAAATACCCGAAACCACTTCGATTCTTTATAAATGTGATTGGAAGCAAACAGGCTGGAATGAAATAAGTTAAGTATCATGGATATTTAAAACTGGATAACGATTCTTGGATATTGTTTTGAGATAAATGATCGACTTAAATAAGATTAGAACTCGTAGAAAAGTACGAGTTACCTTGATAATTCACCTAAGTTTTATAGCTTGGTATTTCAAATTATATGGGTTTACTCACGCTGGTTTCCAGCCTGACTCGGGTGTTACTTTGATGTAATGCTCGGGTCAGACCGAGTATTACAGATTTCCAAGTAAGGACGTTCTGGAGCTCAGGAGGCGAGCTGGATGGCAGGAATGTATAGAGTGTTTTCCGCTGTGTATATGAGACTGTGTAGTATATATATAGATTGTAGTCTGGAACATGTTAATTGTATCTGTCCAATGATTTGTGTATATGTTGTAACTCTGATGTATTGATGAAAATTAACAAATACAGTTTCTTTGTATAATTGATATTATTATTTGATATTGTATTTTGATCCGCTGCGAATGTGAGAATCTGTGTCTTGTTCTGTTTCTTTCTTCTATCTCTTTTCTTTTTCTCCTAACTATCTGGAATTTTCGGGTTCGAAAATTCCGGGTCGTTACAAATACTTTATGCAAGTTATATATATTAGAATGCAATTTAGTGTTATACTAATAAGTTTGTTCAAATTCATTATTTCAGGTTGGTTTAATTCCATTTATCATTTTCAAATATTCCAATTATTCAAACATTTCACTTTATTTCAATAATTGAAACCATTTCTTAATATAAAACTTAGGATTCAAATTTTCGGTTTCACTTCAAACTATTTTGAACAATTATATACATATATATTTTATAAATCAATTCATATTCAAGAAATTCAAATCAAATTCTCACTTTTTTTTCAAAACAAAAGTGTAGCAAATCTACTAAGGGCCTCTCCACTTCGAGACTCGAAAATGAATGTCGATGATGCTGCAGTCATCACCGAAATTATTTTCCAGCGACAAAAGAGGAGAGTACAGATTTATTCCTTTAAAATTATTCCTTTGAGACAATTTCTATTCAAAAATACTTTTAGATAATAATACTTTTCAAAACTTTAAAACCAAACTTTTAAATATACCAGGAATTTAATCCTCAAATCCTTATTTTTTTTAAATTGATTATATTTTCAAATCTAATTTATAAATCATGCTTTAAATTTCATTTCCCTATAATATACAATAATAGTTAATGGTTTAGAAGTGTTAATAAAGCAATAAATGAAAATTTTAGCATTATCATTTCTAACAACCATTTCATTTAGCTATTCAATTTCAAAAAAATTTACATATATATATAATATAATCATACAAAATTTATTAATTTTGAAAACAATATTGTGTCAGTTTGCTCTGTTCAAGTGTTTTGAAATTCCTACCGATAACGTTGATCAGACGAGTCGATCGAAACCCAAAATTCAAACTTAACAACTCAAACAATACACTACAAAACATTTAAATTTAATTACAAATACACTCCCTCACACGATGATTCAAGAAGGATTTTTAAAACATGGATAGAGATTCAAATTCAAAGGGACCCTAATCAAATAAATTCTAACTAACGAGATAGACTCGAATGGAAGATAAAATAATTAAATAACCAATGAGAAGAGATGGATAGACTCATATAAATCGTGGACGACCTTAACCGAGTCAACCGAGAATTCAAGAATAAGATCGATGTAGAATTCTGAGGCATATCGACATCCGATCACAAGAGAAAAAATTCGGGCATATCAAGAGATAGCAGCATCTAAACCGAGATACAGAAACCTTCGGTGAATCAATGCCTATTGTAAAGGAGTTTTCACCCTTTTACAAATCATATAGTGGAGCTATGGGATGCTCCAGAATCAAGGAAACACGAATAGGAGGATAAGAACGGATTTCAGAACAAAGGGGAGAGTTCCATAGTTCGAAAGAAATCCGGATCAAGGAGGAAGAAACTTAAGCTCGAACGAAGGTGATTCTGTAATTAAATTTACTCTATATGCTAAGTTTTGCCTAAAACCAGAGCTCTGAAACCAACTGTAACGACCCAGTATTTTCAACCATTCGCATCCGCACATGTCAGACTTGAATTGCTCAAAATATCAGATTGTTAATTTATATTTGGCAAAACTCAGCATATACAGTAAATGAATAAATCACAGAATCACAGACACGGAGTATTACAATAATAAGCAGCGGAAACAAATGAATAGTAGTTCATGAAGCTACTATATATATACAACAGAATACAACAGAAGTCTCGAATACAATCAAGATGACATCTCTGAACAAAATCAACTGGAAAAGCTGAATAGATATAGACGGATCTTCAAGCAAAGCTCCAAGCTCCAAAGGTGAGTCTCAAATGCTGTGACACTCTGTCTGACCCGAGCGTAAAGCAAAACACAAAACACTCGAGTCAGGATTAACATTTCTTATATCAATAAATCTAACTCAAGTGAAATATCAACTAAAATACAAGTAACTCACAGGATGTTTGGGATAACCATCCTTTAAGGATTCGTGGAACTATCTACTATGTAGTAATATACGCTATTATAATATGTCTATAGTAAAGTATTAAAATAGCGTTAAGGCGTTACCCATATCCCCCTTAACAGATTTTTATAGTGCCGTAGTCTATACAGATACTGTAAACTCCACTCGCAAGTGGGCTATCAGGGAGCACTCCATAGGTACGACACAAAACAAACTCGTAGAAGGCGCACTAGGGCATGTGAACACGGCACACGAGGAAATACCATGGCAGATATACCATTTGTGGATCCGGACTGGTGGTAACGCATAGCAGCTACTACCGCCCACCTCGGACACACTCCCATATCAAAAATCGATGGGTGGCCACCAAAAAATCGCAAAAAGTCAGAATAGTATCGAAGAAATGTGGCCGATAGGAGGAATGACCTCACTTGGCCCGGCATGGTTCCTGATTTTAGTCACATCTAAGCTGACTCACGGGAGTCAGGGTCACGTCATAACATATAGAATCGTCGCCAAACCATCCTACTTCATTTCTGGATTCTCCACCACGTACACAGTTGTTAAAGTGGTTTTCGGTATTGGCAGAGAGTATGACAATATCCGATCCCGGTCTCTTTAACAACCAAATGTTATTATAACACCACGGTCATTTCATTTCAAATCATATTTCAAAACCAAAATATTATATCTATTTCAAAACCATATCAATACGATATCATTATTCACTCAAATAATATTCATTTCCAAAATCATGATACTTTCCAAAAAATTTGACACTTCTGAAAATTGTAACATTTTTGAAACTATAACACTTAGGAAATCATAATACTTAAAAAATTCATAGCACTTTGAAATCATATTACTCCTACTTAATCAGTTTAGATACTAAAATAGTATATGTAATAAAATAGTTTATATAATATAATAATTTATAAAATAAATAATTAATATAATGAAATAGAAAAAAATTAAAATAGTTTATATTAAATTAATTTATAAGGTAAAATAATAAAATAGTTTTAAATATATTTTAAAATAATTTATATAATAAAAGAGTTTCCTCAAATTTCACAAATCGATTCAGATCAACTCGAATTCCAAAATTCAATTTAATTTAATCTCAATTCACTAATTTCAATTTAGTTCAAAACCATTTAAATTTATATCGATTTCAAATACATATATAAACTACAATTTAAACCATTTCAATTTCAATAGATTTCAAAGCTTAAATTCATTTATATTTCAAATTCAACTTTACCATTATTTAATATTGAAAAATTCACTTAGTCAATCCAATATCATTTAAAACCTTAAATTACCCTTTATATAACTAAATATTCCCTTCAACCTATTGACTTGAAATATTCATTTAATCACTTTAAATCAAAAATCAAGTTATAAATAATATCTTTAAAATCTCAAATTTAATAAGTTTTAAATCGGTTTTTATTTAAGAAAAATTCAAATTAATTTCTATTTCTCTTTCCAACTTAATGTATAAAATTATAAAAAAATCTATATTAAAACATAATATCTTAAAATCAATATTTATTAAAACCACATATATTTCTTTTCAAAACCTTGGAAAACATTTTCAAAATATATATATAGACCAACGATGTCTGTATAAAATTTTCTATCCTATGGTCAAGTGATACGAATATTTATCATTTTAATCCGCAATTTAAATATCTACGGGTATATATCATTTCAACCCGCAATCCCAAATTCAATTCAATGAAAATCGCTTGGGTTTATCATTTCAACCCATAACGATTTTCTCCTATTCTACAAGATTGTTCGGGTATGTATCATTTCAACCCATAGGGAATTCTATACTAACAGGGAACTTGTAGAGTGACAACAGATATGAATATAACAAGCATATATCATCAATGATAAATAAATATAAACATCAGGATATGGTGTCATATCTCACAGGTGAACAATTACAGATAATAACATATAGATAACAATTAAATAATTAACAGCAGCATATTTCAATTGTCGTTTCAATTGAAATCAAATTTAATAAATATAAGAATGTTAATCGTGAGTGATTGCTCACCTTTTGAGGCTAGAGATGAACGAGAATGAGATGAGTTGCGGATCCCAGCACGAATTTCAAAGAAAAGCTGAATTGGCACGAATTCGACGAACAGGCTGATAATAGGAAATTGATAAAACGACTCAAAACCAACTTGATATATATAGAATATATATATATATATATATGTATTTGTTTCGAAAATCAATTTTAATACATATATTTCAAATCAATATTTAACTTTCATACCCATAAATAAAAATCTATATGTATTTGGAAACTATGTTCACATATACTTCACATAAAATTAATATATATCTATGTATTACTACTATAACATACATAAATTTGTATATAAATCAAATAGATTATATTCCTTATATAAGCATACATTTATAAACATATATGCATATGTCAGCAAATCAAAAATCTATACATAACAATTACATTTCTAAACAATTTCACTTTATGTAAACTATTACAACAGAATATATACATCTAGGATTCTTATACCATCTTACTTCTATAACTCACTATACATATACACTAACATATATGTATACAAAAGAATAATCCTGAAAATATAAACTTGGGTAAATACTATAACATACTAATATCTCACTACACAAATTTTTTTTTTCCAAAACCAGATCATATACAACTTTACACGTATAGATTTAATGTAACAACCCGCATATTTTAACGATTGAGTATTTAAGTAATTTATTTAAATATTTCATCGTTAATCGGATTAAAGTCCGAAAAGCTACATTTTGCAAACTGTCGAATTGGGACTCGAGACCACTTCCATTGAGTCCAAAATGATGTTTGCGACCTTTTTGAGTATAAACTTTGATATGTTTGGAGCTAGCTAAAATTTTGACCTTTTTCAGTTTGGGTTTGGGTTCAGCCCACTAGTCCACATAATACCCCAAACTGAAACACTTCTCTTCATCCACTCCCATTTCTTTACCTTTTCAGCTCTAAAAGAGAATAATGGAGGAAGAGAAAAAGAATTAAAATCCTAAACCCTAGTTTTCATTTGCAAATCCAAATTCTTGCTCCAAATCCAAAGAGAAGCTAAGGTATGCATCTCCATCTTCTTCTCCAACTCATTCTCTCTTTGATTTCAGAAAATTCCTAAACCTAATTTGGGAAGTGTTTCCTTTTTAAGCTTAGATTCAAGCTTCTTGTGTTGAGATTGAAGTGTGGTTGATCTTCCCTTGTCTTCAAGCTTCTCATTCATTGTTTTTGGGTTCAAAGGTGAGATTTTTATCTCACATCTATGACTATAACCATCTTTGATGTTGGGTATGAATTCCTAACACTATTTCATGTTCAATTGCTTTTGGTTTGAATTGATTTGGCGAACATTTCAATTTTTGATGTTTTGAAGTCAAAACTTTGAAACTCCTTGCTTTGAATTGTGAACATGTTTTTGGTTGTGAATCGGAGAGCCTATAGGGCCGAATTATCGATTGACAAAAGCCCCGAATTCCATTGCTCGACCGGGTGAAAGGAGTGGGAGATTGCTCTCCCACTTGGCTGAAAAACAATTTTAGCTCGTCACCAGACGTCTACAGGTAAGCTCAGACGTCTGGGGTCTGTTTCAGGAAGTTCCCAAAACTTCCTGCAGACGTCTGAGTATTTACCTCAGACGTCTGGGGTATGTGACCTGCTCTGTTTTACCTGTTTTTGCCTATTTATCTCGGGATTTCAATTTCCATCGATTCGAGGATTATTCGATTTGTCGTTATCATTTATTTTCTTCTTTGATGACTTCTTTTTCGGGAGTTTTGAGAATTGTCCATTTTAATGGAATTAGTATCGATTTCTTTGGATTTGATTCACGTCTTCGAACGTGGATTTTGGTAATTGATTGTTTCTACAATCATTTCTGTGATTTGTCACTTTAAAAATATAAAGGTTTCTATACTAGTAGTAAATATTCAAACTCTTTTACAAAGAAGATTTCAACTCTATTTTAAATATAAATCTTGTTTTCAAAACCGTTTTCCAATCTATTAGTATACACAAACCTTTACCTCATTCGTATGAGAAAATATAATTAAACGGCTTAGCAAAACAAGTGGTATGAAACGCTTGCGTATACTTCGTCGGTTAATTTTTGGACTTGTTCGATTGAAACTCTTGTGACAATTTTTGAGTGAAGATCTACAGTTTGTTCGTAAATATTTAAGTTAAGCTAGTGGTTATGGGACATGAAGCTAAACTCATATATTTACTAGCTTGGTGTGATTGACACTTCTTGATGATCATGACGATAATTTTTGTGATTTGATTTAGACTAGCAATTGTGCGATGTCTCTTTGTCTACGAGGGAGACTAAACCCCGTTTGTGTGATGTTTCACCATCACATATGTGGGGTAGTGCCCCACGGTCTTCGGGCCATTCTTGTGGAGCTTCGGCTCAAAATTAATGGTTAGCTACCATGAGATAGCGTCTCATCTTGTGTTACATGAGTTGGTGAGTTTTTATACTCCCGTCTTGTGATAGGCCTCCCCCTTTTCTTGTGATTTCTGGATTTCTTGTGATGATTTCTGGAATTTTGTGCTTCACCAATTTTCGTGATTTCTATTGATAAGTTTTATCAATTTTTGTGCATTGGTGAATTTGTGTGTCATTGACTTGTTATGAATACAAGTTTAGGGTATGATACCCTATTTTATCTTTGAGAAGATTCTTGTGATATTGATTAATCTCATGTTTATTTTCAATTACATACTTATAGTAGTATGCCATTATGGTTATTACATGTTCATGCCATGTCTTTTATTTTGTACCATATCATCTGATATTTATAGCTAGACTGATTCGTTTATTATTTTCTTATAAATAATACTCTGGTCAGACCGAGATGTTACAGGTGCTTCTGCTTGACTTCTCTCCAGGGATCTATTACTCTGACTTTTGGATAACTACTTAGATTAGTAGTTTTTGTTGTACGGATTTGAGATATCGACTCTTTGATGTATTCTTTTGTATAGCACATGTTGATATTCTTTTGTATTATCGTGGATCTTTCTGACCACTACTCTGATGTACACTTTCATGTGTTATATATTCATATCTTTTTCCGCCTTTGTGTTATGGATGTCTGTGACTGATTTATGTTATGATTATTTCTATGTTTGTTTCTAAAGATTATATATAGCCACTGTGTGATAGCTTTGAGTTTGTATCGGTATGTCGGATTTCCTCCTTAAATGATATGCATTCTATACTATCTGACATATCGGTGCTCGCACAAAGAAGTTACACGGATGGTCGCTCCTCAACAGCCTTATTCTCCGTGCTAATTGACAGCACTACCCCGTAGTGTTCTTGGTTAGCGTGGGTATAGAGGTGGGGCGTCACAGCTTGGTATCAGAGCCAAACTTCGGAACAATGTAGAATAACTTAACAAGGATCATCATCCTAAGTCCAACTTAGGAGTCATGCCTTAGGATTTCAGTCGAGTCTTCGAACCGACTCATCCTATTTCCTTTTATGTATCCTTGTTTTATCTATCAAGATTTGCTTGATATTTATTTAGAGAATAACTTTTCTTATTTTCTCTTCCTTAAAGAAGAGAATGTCTAGACCAGGTCGTCCCAGGGCTGGACCATCTACTGTTACTCCCCAGGATGGAGTTTTTATGACCGCTCAACAGCTTCTTGATTTAGTAAAGAATGCTCAAACAGCTGGTCCTAATCAGGAACCTACTCATCCTAAGTCTGGATTTGCACGTTTGTGCAACGATTATACCAACTTAGGAGGGAAACCATTCAAAGGTTCCGAAACTATTATCGAGGTCCAGGCTTGGTTAAGAACATGCGATCGAATCTTTTCTCGCATGAATCTTATCGATCTTCACCGTGTTCAGGTGGCCTCCAGTATGCTCCAAGAAAGAGCATTAGACTGGTACGAACTCCTTATTTCTGAAATTAATGAAGCGGATCTCGCCTGGGAGCAATTCCGGGAACGCTTCGAATTAAAATTCATACCAGAAGCAGAGAAAGTGACATTGGCTCGACGTTTCATAGACCTTGTTCAAGGTGAATCTTCCGTGACAGATTATGTCGCATCCTTCGAGTCACTGTCTAAATATGGGGTTAAATACATCAACACCCCATTGAAGAAGAATCAAAGATTTGTCTATGGCTTAAATAAGAATCTCAAGAAGCCATTACTTGTAAAATTGGAAGTTTCTTTCGATCAACTCATTGATATCGCTCTTCGTCTTGAAGAGGCGGATAGGGAAAGTGATGTTGAAGTGGTGGGTGCCAAACCAAACTTCAACAACAAGAAGAGGCCAAACAAATTCAAAGGTCCTTATCCCAACAAAAAGGGTAAACCTGCACTTTCGGCAGCAAAGACTTCTACCCCAAGTAGCGGGCAATGCTATAACTGTAGTTCTAAGGACCATTTTGCGAATAAGTGTTCAAAGCCACGTTCTTGTCGCTATTGTAAGAGCCCGGATCATTATATACATTTATGCCCCAGACGTTAAGGCAATAAGGAGGGAAAGCTTAATGTGGCTCAAGCCCCTGGCAGCACATCTCGCGGTCAAGGTATGTCTCATTCCGTCCTTGATGGCATTATTATATTCCGTGATCAACCTATTAGAGTTCTCTTTGACACGGGTGCATCCCATTCTTTTATATCAAAGGAACTTGTCGATACTTTTTCCTTTAGTGTTGATGCTCTAATGACTTCTTTAAGAATTGCGAATCCGGTTGGTGGATCCGCAACCCTTAGTTTGCTTTGTAAAGATGTGGAGATTATTTTGTGTGATTTTCCTTTCCTAGCCAATTTGCATGTCATGCGTTATTTAGGCTTTGGAATGATTTTGGGTATGGATTGGCTTAGCCGTTATGAAGCTCATATCCTATGTCCTGAGCGGACTATTTATCTTCAACATCCACTATCCGTTAAGCAGATTTCTATTATTCTTAAAGATTCGGATTCCACTTTGGCTGCATCTTTATATTATTTAAATCCTCGAGATGATGATAATGATGATGTGGAAGATGTCATTTCTCGTATTCACGTCGTTCGTGAATTTTTCGACATATTTGAGCCCGTTTTAGGATTACCGCCTAAGCGAGCAATTGAGTTCAGAATTAATCTTACACCTGGAGCTCAACCAATTACTCGTCCTCCTTATCGCATGTCCAATAAGGAGAATGAAGAGATGCGCAAACAATTATTTGAATTGGAGACGAAGCAATTTATTCGCTCTAGTTCCTCGCCTTGGGGAGCTTCAGCAATTTTCGTAAAGAAATCTGATGGTACACTTAGGCTTTGCGTCGACTACCGCAAGCTTAATGATCTTACTATTAAGAATAAATATCCTTTACCTCGGATTGATGATCTATTTGATCAGCTTAGTGGTGCTAGAGTATTTTCACAATTGGACTTGGCTACCGGTTTTCATCAGCTTCGCATTGCAGAGGATAGTATTCCTTTGACTTCGTTCCATACTCGATATGGATCTTATGAATGGCTAGTTATGCCATTTGGTTTAACGAATGCTCCGGCCTATTTCGTTGACCTCATGAATCGAGTTTTTAAAGGTTTCCTCGATCGATTTGTACTCATCTTTATTGATGATATCCTTGTGTATTCTAAAACCGAGGAGGAACATGAAAAGCATCTTCAGATTGTATTGGAAACTCTTAGGAGCAATCAATTAAAAGCAAAATTTTCTAAATGCCACTTTTGGCAATCCAGTGTGAAGTTTCTCGGTCATATTATTTCCGAATCCGGAATATCAGTTGATCCTTCAAAGATTGAAGCGATTCAAGATTGGAAGAGACCGGAAAGTGTAACAGAAATCCGTAGCTTTCTCGGATTGGCGGGCTATAACCGTCGTTTTATCAAGGGTTTTTCTGAAATTGACGTTCCTCTTACTGGCTTAACAAAGAAAGGTATTAAATACATTTGGTCGGACAAATGTGAAACTTCTTTTTAGAAATTAAAAGAACTCCTTTCTGATGCTCCTATTCTTGTTATTCCCGATGGGAATCAAGATTTTGTTGTTTATACCAATGCTAGTCGCGTTGGTTTGGGTGCCGTTCTTATGCAAAAGGAACGTGTTATTGCTTATGCTTCCAGGCAATTGAAGTCGGCTGAGACTAGATATGCTACACATGATTTAGAACTCGCGGCTATCGTTTTCGCCCTTCGAATTTGGCGACATTATCTTTTGGGAGAGAAATTTGTACTTTATACCGATCATAAGTCTTTGAAATATTTATTTTCTCAAAAGGAACTTAATCTGCGTCAACAGCGTTGGCTCGAGTTCCTTGCCTCTTATGATCTTGATATCCTTTATACTCCCGGAAAGGGGAATCGTGTTGCCAATGCACTTAGTCGCAAGCAACAAGCGGTTGTTTCTATGATGATATCCGAATGGAATGATCTCGAGGTTTTATCTACTTGTGAAACTCGAGATCATGTTTCCGATTTGTGTTCATCTCTGGTTTTATGTAGCCTTGAGGCTCATCCTTCTCTTTTGGACCGCATTCTTGAAGCTCAAAAGCTAGATCCTGAATTGGCTTTGCTTGGCCAAAACCTTAAGGATAAAACTGATATTGAAGCCTTGAAAGACTTTGATATTGATTCTCGTGGCGGCATTCGAAAATTTGGTAGACTTATCGTACCAAATATTAGTGATCTTCGTAAAGATGTTCTTGAAGATTCACATCGTTCCAAATATTCCATTCATCCCGGTAGTAGTAAAATGTACGTGGATATGAAGCGACTTTATTATTGGGAGGGAATGAAATCTGATATTGCTAACTTTATTAAGTGTTGCATGACTTGCCAACTAGTCAAAGACGAACATCAAAGGCCCGGTGGGTTTTTGCAACCTTTGGAAATTCCAGTTTGGAAGTGGGATCAAATTTCCATGGATTTTATTGATGGCCTTCCCCGTTATCGTTCAGGTCATAATAGCTTATGGGTGATTGTTGATAGACTTACTAAATCCGCCCATTTTATTCCCATTCGGTCTAATCGGACCGTTCCTCTTTTGGCCAAACTCTTTATTAAGGAAATTGTTAAATTTCATGGAGTCCCTACTTCTATTGTTAGTGATCGTGATCCATTGTTTACTAGTGGATTTTGGAAGAGTCTTCAAAAAGCTTTGGGAACGAAGCTTAATTTTAGCACCGCTTATCACCCCTAGTCCGATGGACAAACTGAGCGTGTGAATCAAACTCTTGAAGATATTCTTCGTTCTTGTGTGCTTGATTTCGGTGGAAGTTGGGAAGATCATATTTCACTTGTTGAATTTTCCTATAATAACAGCTTCCAAGCTAGTATTGGTATGGCACCTTTCGAGGCACTCTATGGAAGGCCATGCCGATCTCCTTCTTGTTGGCTTGAGGCCGGTGAAAAGCTGGTTTTAGGTCCAGATTTTATTGGTGATTACACAGAAAAGATTGAACTTATTCGACATAGGATGAAAGAAGCCCAAAGTAGACAAAAATCCTATGCCGATAACCGAAGAAGGAAATTAGAATTTTCTGTTGGAGATCTTGTATTTATTCGTGTTTCCCCTATGAAGGGTGTTGTACGTTTCAGTCGATCGGGAAAGTTAGCGCCTCGATATATTGGGCCATTTTCTATCACTGAACGTATTGGTTCCATGGCTTATCGCGTCTTATTACCGGCTCAATTTTCCGCTATTCATGACGTGTTTCACGTTTCTCAACTTCGGAAATGCCTTGGAGATTCCAATTCTATTCTTGAGCACGATGTTGTCGGAGAAATTGAAGTTTTGCCAAATTTGACATATGAGCAACATCCTATTCGTATTATTACTTCGGAGGTCAAGCGCCTACGAAATAAAGATGTTCCGCTTGTGAAAGTTCAATGGTCCTCAAATCCTAAGGATTGCTCTTGGGAATCTAGAGAATTCATCGAGCGAACACATCCGGACTTACTCTCTTGAGCTCTTTGAGGTGAAATTCTTATTTCAATTCTCTTCTTTTGTGTTGATATGCTTTTATGGTTGTTACTTTTGGTTCAAATATTTCTTATGATTGCGAGGACGCAATTTCTTTAAGGAGGGGAGTCTGTAACAACCCGCATATTTTAAAGATTGAGTATTTAAGTAATTTATTTAAATATTTTATCGTTAATCGGATTAAAGTCCGAAAAGCTACATTTTGCAAACTGTCGAATTAGGACTCGAGACCACTTCCATTGAGTCCAAAATGACGTTTGCGACCTTTTTGAGTATAAACTTTGATATGTTTGGAGCTAGCTAAAATTTTGACCTTTTTCACTTTAGGTTTGGGTTTGGGTTCAGCCCACTAGTCCACATAATACCCCAAACTGAAACACTTCTCTTCATTCACTCCCATTTCTTTACCTTTTCAGCTCTAAAAGAGAATAATGGAAGAAGAGAAAAAGAATTAAAATCCTAAACCCTAGTTTTCATATGCAAATCCAAATTCTTGCTCCAAATCCAAAGAGAAGCTAAGGTATGCATCTCCATCTTCTTCTCCAACTCATTCTCTCTTTGATTTCAGAAAATTCCTAAACCTAATTTGGGAAGTGTTTCCTTTTTAAGCTTAGATTCAAGCTTCCTGTGTTGAGATTGAAGTGTGGTTGATCTTCCCTTGTCTTCAAGCTTCTCATTCATTGTTTTTGGGTTCAAAGGTGAGATTTTTATCTCACATCTATGACTATAACCATCTTTGATGTTGGGTATGAATTCCTAACACTATTTCATGTTCAATTGCTTTTGATTTGAATTGATTTGGCGAACATTTCAATTTTTGATGTTTTGAAGTCAAAACTTTGAAACTCCTTGCTTTGAATTGTGAACATGTTTTTGGTTGTGAATCGGAGAGCCTATAGGGCCGAATTATCGATTGACAAAAGCCCCGAATTTAATTGCTCGATCGGGTGAAAGGAGTGGGAGATTGCTCTCCCACTTGGCTGAAAAAACAATTTCAGCTCGTCACCAGACGTCTGCAGGTAAGCTCAGACGTCTGGGGTCTATTTCAGGAAGTTCCTGAAACTTCCTGCAGACGTCTGAGTATTTACCTCAGACATCTAGGGTATGTGACCTGCTCTGTTTTACCTTTTTTGCCTATTTATCTCGGGATTTCAATTTCCATCGATTCGAGGATTATCCGATTTGTCGTTATCATTTATTTTCTTCTTTGATGACTTCTTTTTCGGGAGTTTTGAGAATTGTCCGTTTAATGGAATTAGTATTGATTTCTTTGGATTTGATTCACGTCTTCGAACGTGGATTTTGGTAATTGATTGTTTCTACAATCATTTCTGTGATTTGTCACTTTAAAAATATAAAGGTTTCTATACTAGTAGTAAATATTCAAACTCTTTTACAAAGATGATTTCAACTCTATTTTAAATATAAATCTTGTTTTCAAAACCGTTTTTCAATCTATTAGTATACACAAACCTTTACCTCATTCGTATGAGAAAATATAATTAAACGGCTTAGCAAAACAAGTGGTATGAAACGCTTGCGTTTACTTCGTCGGTTAATTTTTGGTCTTGTTCGATTGAAACTCTTGTGACAATTTTTGAGTGAAGATCTACAGTTTGTTCGTAAATATTTAAGTTAAGCTAGTGGTTATGGGACATGAAGCTAAACTCATATATTTACTAGCTTGGTGTGATTGACACTTCTTGATGATCATGACGATCATTTTTGTGATATGATTTAGACTAGCAATTGTGCGATGTCTCTTTGTCTACGAGGGAGACTAAACCCCGTTTGTGTGATGTTTCACCATAACATATGTGGGGTAGCGCCCCACGGTCTTCGGGCAATTCTTGTGGAGCTTCGGCTCAAAATTAATGGTTAGCTACCATGAGATAGCATCTCATCTTGTGTTACACGTGTTGGTGAGTTTTTATACTCCCGTCTTGTGATAGGCCTCCCCCCTTTCTTGTGATTTCTGGATTTCTTGTGATGATTTCTGGAATTTTATGCTTCACCAATTTTCGTGATTTCTATTGATAAGTTTTATCAATTTTTGTGCATTGGTGAATTTGTGTGTCATTGACTTGTTATGAATACAAGTTTAGGGTATGATACCCTATTTTATCTTTGAGAAGATTCTTGTGATATTGATTAATCTCATGTTGATTTTCAATTACATACTTATAGTAGTATGCCATTATGGTTATTACATGTTCATGCCATGTCTTTTATTTTGTACCATATCATCTGATATTTATAGCTAGACTGATTCGTTTATTATTTTCTTATAAATAATACTCGGGTCAAACCGAGATGTTACAGGTGCTTCTGCTTGGCTTCTCTCCAGGGATCTATTACTCTGACTTTTGGCTAACTACTTAGATTAGTAGTTTTTGTTGTACGCATTTGAGATATCGACTCTTTGATGTATTCTTTTGTATAGCACATGTTGCTATTCTTTTGTATTATCGTGGATCTTTCTGACCACTACTCTGATGTACACTTTCATGTGTTATATATTCATATCTTTTTCCGCCTTTGTGATATGGATGTCTGTGATTGATTTATGTTATGATTATTTCTATGTTTGTTTCCGAAGATTATATATAGCCACTGTGTGATAGCTTTGAGTTTGTATCGGTATGTCGAATTTCCTCCTTAAATGATATGCATTCTATACTATTTGACATATCGGTGCTCGCACAAAGAAGTTACACGGATGGTCGCTCCTCAATAGCCTTATTCTCCGTGCTAATGACAGCACTACCCTGTAGTGTTCTTGGTTAGCGTGGGTATAGAGGTGGGGCGTCACATTTAAAATCAATACTATAACTTATATACACCTTAATACCCATCATCAATCTATAAGTAGTATTTAGAGTCAATATCTATACACACATAATATATAATGAAACACGTAGAGATAGGCAAACATATTCTCAAGCAAATATCTATTCGCATACCCCAGATTATAGCTTATAAACTTTTGGTGTATCTATAACTATTATAGCTTTTTCTTAAAACAGTACTTAATCTCAACTAAAATTTATACTATAAACAAACTTTAAAATATATTACTCTATAATATAGCATATATTAAAACACTTATAAAATCGAAACATAACCTATATATATAATGTATACCAAATACTATCAAATAATATAATATACTGTAAATATGTTACGGCACACGCAACATACATGACAAGCATGCTTATATATAGACTTACAAACAGATCAAATGTATATACTAATATATATGTAAACCAATTAAAGAAAAATCAATATACATCAACAACTACATCACCTTTATATATTTAACAGATGTATAAAATGCAGATACCGTATATATATTTAGTTAACTTAGTATATACTTCTTTTATATAACAAATTTTATTATTATATATATATATATATTTACAGTATCAACACATTCCATATAAAACCGTATAAAGCATATACATATAATACTATAAACAGTGAAGAGGAAAATATATATATATATATATATCTTTATATATATATATATATATTTATACAAACTCAACACATCACATATATACTTTTCTATATATATATACACCTCATGTATATACAGCTGAGATGCTGCCGAGCTTTGGGATGGTGAAGGGCAGTAGGTGCGCGGGCGGTGAAGAGGGAGGCTCGGCCTAAAGCTTCGGCCTGTGTGGACTGCTGCGCACGGGCGGAGCACGGAGGGACAAGGCGGAGAGAGTCGATGGGTTGCGAGGCTTCACGCTTGGGCATAGGGAAAGGAGCTGCTCACGAGGAGTGTCGGGTTGATGGGATCTCGGCCGAAGTGGAGGAGGGTTCGACTGCTTTAGGTGTTCGGCGGGTGGAGGAGTGGTGCACTGGCGATCGGCTGGCAAAGGTGAGAGGATGCGAGAGAGAGGGGGATGCAAGAGAGAGGGGGTGTGGCAGCTAGTTCCAAATTTCTCAAAATATATAAAAGCTTTGTTATGTATATTTTTTTTTCTGTTTTTGTTTGGTGAGATGAATGTCAGAATGGAATTAAGAAGGGAGAGAGAGAGATGAATTTGGAAGGAGCAGGTTAGCTTTAAAAGGAAAAGGGAAATGAACCGTTCAAAATAAATAAATGAAAACGTATAACGGATATAAAATTTATATATTCCAAACTGATGGAAATGAAAGCAGCGAACCATCAATGCATTGAAATGATGGAATAGTAACAACTGGTAATAAATGTCAACGGCCGTTTATTTTAGCCATTTGAAATTGAATGGACATCAAAAGTGGTACCGATACGGAATCGTTTTCACGGATTCTGCTGTGTACCGGACTTCAAAAAACAGAATTGAATATACTGCGGAGATCAGCACGACGAGATGATCAAACCGGTACACATATATCAACGATACGACCATCCTATAAAAAGTCGATATTGGTACCAAAATGCTGCTAAAACGCCAGAAATAAGATAAACAGAGCAATAGCAATCCAAATTGGAAAAACGAAATATGACGTCTCACTCAGAAGATGGTTTACAAATTTATTATATAAAAATATTCGGGTTTGGAAAACATTCTATTATCATCAAATATTAACTGTTTTGAATTTAAATAAAATTACACAATGAAATAAACTTCCATATTATCTGATGAAAATTTACCATTTTCTATATTTAAATAGACGTATTTCAAATATTAAAGTTTTATTTCAAAATTTTATTTTTTTAAATTTCACTTCAATTAAATTACGTTATTAAAACCATTAAAATTTACGGGTCGTTATGGTTATCATCTTAACTCATATTAACGTAATATTTAATTACATTTAATTGCAATTGGTTTCCAATTTTAATTCAACAGATTAAATAAATAGATACCAATTAACAATTGTCACCTTTTACTTAATTTAATCACATTTACAAGTTTATTATCTACAAACAAATGTTATAACTACTTACACAACACTGATTTTATCCAATTACAATTAATTACATATTATTTCACCAATTAATACTACATTTGGTTTATTTCCTTATTTGCAATTAATAACCAAAATTTAAGTTTACAATCATTTCAATTAATTGGAATTGCATTAAGGTAGTTATTAATTGCCTTAAATTAACATTATTAAATTTCATTCTAGTTATTATTCTCATTAATAAATCTTAAATTTTAATGTTCCACAACATCAAATTCCAAAACTTATTTAATTTAATAATTTAATTATCGAAAATTACGGGTCATTACATGCATCCATCCATCAAAGTACAACAACAATCACAACCATCAGCCTAGACAGTTATAACATCATGTACTCACAAATGCTGATAATTTCCAAGATGGAGTCAACTATTTCTAAAATAGCATTCTGTATCTTATAATAAATTCATCGTTTGATTTATTTCTACAATTCATTAAACGATAATAGTTTCCTTTAATTTATAAACACCGTTTATAAATTCATACTTTTATTAACAAAATATGATTTTACAAATCTTCACTTCATTTGTAAAATATTGCTTTTATAAATTATCACAGTTACAAAATCTCAAGTTTGTAATTAATCTTTCATATATGTACACATATACATATATATAAATATTTTTTACTTTATATAAAATGGTTAATAAATATTATATCAAAATATTTCTATTTTCCTTTAAAACATATCCTTTTATCATAAAAGACGGACTCATTCTTAAGATTTTAAAATCTTTATTTTACAGTTTGAAAATCTCTATTTAAAATATTTTATAAAACTATCAATTTTTAATATCTAAAATCATACTTTCATTTTAGAAAAATTATTCAAACATATAAAGTTTCCAAAACCACTTTCAAATCCCTTTTTAAATCAAATCGCTATTTTATAGTATTTCAAAATATCAAAAATGAGGCCCGGCACTACTAAAGCACTAATTAAGCAAAATTATATCAATGTCTTCAATATGGCATTCAACAAGTCATGTATCGCTATATATAAATATATATATATATATATATATATATATATATGTATATGAAAATAAACCAACAGTGCGAGGAATCCCTTTGGATCCCTCCAATGTGTCCTCCTGCATCACATACATTATATAATCATAAAAAATATAAATCAACCGCTTCGAGGCGGGATTCATATACAAAGGGTCATTCGTTCTTACACAGGAACGTAATAAGGTCTCATCCGATCCATAGGCAAGAATATATCCAAACCAATAATATAAACTAATAATCCTTCCAAACAATCAATACAATCAATAATAAAATATCCACGTATCCAATAAATAATTTTATCGACTATGTAAATTTTTTGACTAACCAAAAAGGTGAGATTAACTAACTTTGATTTTCAAATCGTCAAAATGTTCTGTTTTTGAATTATTAAGCCACTCAACAAATAAATCAATACAATATAAAACATTTTTATATCACTAACAAATACGTGCTCATATATATATATATATATATATATATACACACACACACTCAAACTCATCCTAGGTTCTCACTTACCTTTTCTCAAACGAGTAAATTCCCACCAAAGGCTAGGTGTTCGCTCAACCTAAGCTCTTATACCACGTGTAACGACCCTCTTTTTCGTACAATTCAATTTGATAATAAACCACACATGTCCAACCCAAATGGAATGGAAAGACGGATAGTTAAGGGAAGAAAGAAGAAAGAAGAAGAGAAAAAGAAAATAAAACAACACAGAACCTCACAATCGCAGTGGAACAATATATAATATAATATCAATGATCTTTACAAAAGAAAAACTGTCATATACATACATCCATCAAAGTACAACAACAATCACAACCATCAGCCTGAACAGTTATAACATCATGTACTCACAAATGCTGATAATTTCCAAGATGGAGTCAACTATTTCTAAAATTATCATTCCATATCTTATAATAAATTCACCGTTTGATTTATTTCTCCAATTCATTAAACGATGATAGTTTCCTTTAATTTATAAACCCCGTTTATAAATTCATACTTTTATTAACAAAATACAATTTTACAAATCTTCACTTCATTTGTAAAATATTACTTTTATAAATTATCACAGTTACAAAATTTCACGTTTGTAATTAATCTTTCATATATGTACACATATATACATATATATATATATATATTACTTTATATACAATGGTTAATAAATATTATATCAAAATATTTCTCTTTTCCTTTAAAACATATCCCTTTATCATAAAAGACAGACTCGTTCTTAAGATTTTAAAATCTTTATTTTACAGTCCGAAAATCTCTATTTAAAATATTTTATAAAACTATCAATTTTTAATATCTAAAATCATACTTTCATTTTAGAAAAATTATTAAAACATATAAAGTTTCCAAAATCACTTTGAAATTCCTTTTTAAATCAAATCGCTATTTTACAGTATTTCAAAATACCAATAATGAGGCCCGGTGCTACTAAAGCACTAATTAAGCAAAATTATGTCAATGTCATCAATATGGCATTCGATAAGTCATATATCACTATATATATATATATGAAAATAAACCAACAGTGTGTGGAACCCCGTTGGATCCTGTAACGACCCGGAATTTTGGACCATTCGCATCCTTTATAAGTGTATAGGCAGACACACATACCGGAGTTGAATTGCTCAAAATACCGCGTTGTTAATTTAAATTTGGCAAAACTGAACATATACAGTAAATAAAGTAATCACAGATCACAGACACAGAGTAATAAGTGCAGCGGAAATAAAAGAGATAGTAGTTCATGAAGCTACTATATGAATATATAAATACATCAGAGTTTACAACAGAAGAGTAATACAATTCATCAGATACAAATTAGAATACATCACTGGAATCATCGAATACTGAAAGCAGAATAGATGGCTGGATCTTCAAGCAAAGCTCCAACTTCAAAGGTGAGCCTCGAAAACTGGTACACTCAGTCTGACCCGAGCGTAAAGCAAAACACAAAACACTCGAGTCAGGATTAACATTCTTATATTAATAAATCCAACTCAAGTGAAATAGCAATTGAAATACAAGTAACTCAAAGGATGTTTGGAATAACCATGTTTTAAGGATCCGTTAAACTATCTACTATGTAGTAATGTACGATAAGTAGATAATGTCTATCAGTAATATAAAAGGATATCAAAATAGCGTTAAGTCATGGCCCATTCCACCCTTAACAAATTTTTATTCCCAAAAGCATATACAAGACCGTAGTTTCCCCAAAACCGGAAGTCACCAGAGGGCAATCCATATACTAAAGGTACAAATCAAAATCGTAGTGGTCGCGCATAAATGGAATACAAGTATGACAAGGCACATGAGGCAATACCCAAGGTAGTGATACTACCGTTCGCCTGATCCGGACTGGTGAGAACGCAACGCCGCAGCGCCCGCAACACCGTGAAACAACACTCCCAAAATCAAGGGTGCACCAATCGACAACAAGTATAAGTAGTTCGAAGAAGTGTGTCCACTTGAGGTAGCAAATCCTCCATTGGCCCGGCACATCTCCTGTTTTAGTCATTTCCAATTTGACACAAGTGTCAAGGCTATCCATTATCGTTCTCTTTCTTCAATCATCACGTACATCATTCCAACCACTTCATTCTGGATCATCACTCCGCGCATAGTTATTAAAGTGGTTTTCGGTTTAGATAGAGAGTATATCCATAACCGAATTCCGGTCTCTTTAATAACTTCCGTAATTATTTCACCGATTGGTCGTTTAATATATTTCAAAACCAAATCAATTTCAATTTCAAATAGAATTTGTAAATCAACATTTCATTTGTCTTTCAAAACCAAATTCCAATAATTTACATTTCAAAACTTTCAAATTACCATTTCAAAATCTTATAATTCGATTTCAAATTCTTTTTAAAACAATTCAAATATTGATTTAAGTTCGTAAATAAGTTTCATTTCGAAAACATTTAAATCAATTTAATTTAACATTTAAATCAATTTAAATTCATTTATCGATTTCGTTCACTATTCATTAAGTAAATTTTCCATTCAAAACAATTTCTATTAAATTTCCAATTCATTAAATCCATTATTTAAATTCAACTTCCTTATTTCAAAACTTACAATTTGAATTAAATTAAATTCGTCAAATCAATTCTTTAAATTTCAAGTCTTACATTAACTTGAAAAATATCACATTTTATTTCTTGTTAAAGAAATTCAATTTCACTTATTTACTTACTTAAATAATTTTCCAAAACTTAATTGATAAAGAAAACTCAATTTCAATTATTTACGAAGTAAATTCACTTATTCAAAAGTTCAATTTTACTTATTAAAGAATTCAATTCAATTTAATCATTAAATAATTCAATCTTATTTAATTATTAAATAATTCAAAACTTAATTATTAAATAATTTCAAAGCTTAATAATTTCGAGTTAATTATAATTTCAAACTTAATTATTAAATCATTCCAAAGTTTAATAATTTCAAACTTAATTCAATCATTTCTCAAATTAAACAACATTCTTTCATCAATTACATTTTTAATCATTTGCTTCAGATTTTTAAATATTAACATTTTCCTTTCATTAAAATTCAAATTCCAACTTCATTTCAAAACCATATTATTTATTCAAATAAAATCTTCGTTTTATTTTTAAATCAAAATATTGACCAATCGGGTTTTTATTTAATTTCCTATCCTAGGTCAAAGTTCAATTTGGGTATTTATCATTTCAACCCGATTCCAATTCAATTCAAAATCAAAGCATAGCAAAGGGAACTTGTAGTGTGATAACTGGGATGGTGTCAAAGTAAATAAACAAGCAAAAACAACAATCAATAACAATCCAATAATCAATTCAAATAATCCCGAAATAACCGTATTAATTCGCATTGTTATTTGTGCGAATTAATATAATTATCTCTAGAATCTACACTATCATTTCATGCAGATTAAAGATTATTACATTACGGTTTTTCACTTGTCATCTATTTAAAATTTCATACATCATCAATTTAACAACATACGTTCAGTGGTTCAAGGTGTAATTAAGCCAATCATACGTGTCAATAGATTTAACAGTAAAAGGGGTCATATTATACAAATGTCATTTAATCAAATTTAACACATATATCAAATCTAACTATCCTACGTCAATTTCAATTTCAAATCATTTATCACTTACATCATTAACAATTTAACGTCCAATATAAACATCAAACAATCAATCATTTAACAACCAAACTGTATTATCATCGCATAAATAACTAACAGATAATGGTGTCAGATGTCACAGGTGAAACTGATACAGGTAATAGCATATATAACAGTGAAATTAACTAACAGCAGTATATTTCAATTGTCGTTTCAATTGAAATCAGATTTAATAAATAAAAGAACGTTAATCGTGAGTGAGTGCTCACCTTTCGAGGTTAGAGGAGTTTGACCACAGAACAATCTACGAATTTCAAACCAAAGCAAGATGAACACGATTCGATGATCAAAGCTGATAGATAGGAGTTGACGAAATCAAGTCAGAACAGGATCGATGAAGATAATTGGTATAACGGAACTTAAATATAACTATAAATATATAAATCATATTCTAAATCTAAATACATTTTAAATTTAAAATATATAAGTACTTCAAATCATACCTCAAAATCAACATACATTAAAAATAATATAAATTTATCTTCAAATAAATAGTTAATCCCCAATATACTATATTAATAAAATTTTGGAAACCCAAGTTCCCATATATACAAACAAATGTATATACACATGTACACAACTTACGCACGGGTTAAAAATAAAATCAATTTGTGTTATCAAATCAGTATAAACAATTCATTATGATATGTATAAAGCTTAACCGAAATTGAAAGGTTTAAATATCTATATTTAATACCTTATATAACTTACTTGTATACACACTTATGATACTTTTCAAATCAATTTATTATAAAACCATATACATAAACAACAGCAATTGCCATTTGGAACTGCAATACAAACATTACATATATTAGTTGTTGCGAAACCATATATTACATATATTAGTTGGAACTGCAATATAACATTTACACTGTCACATAATATATAACTGATACATCATCTTATATAGACTTATACAAATAAAAGATGACATGTACTTTATAAAACACAGAATACCATATATTATCCAGGTTAAAATAAATATATAAACTGTCGCAATGTATAACTCGTATAAACTATACTTATTAAAATCCCAGTATTTATATATGAATTACTTTATATATATATACAATGAAACTGTTGAGCATACATCACTTATAGATTAGCCGAGAACCATATTATATTAACATATCAAAATACTTTCATATAGTATGAACTATGAAATACGTTATCCAGTAAGAAAAGAGAAGGAAACATGTAAAACAGATAAACAAAGCAATTTGCCTTTGATATACTAACATATTTAAACAAATGTAACCATATAAAACAAACACTTAACAAAGTTATTACCCAGATTTTTGTAAAACTACATCATATGCGCATAGACATGTTCATAATCCAAATACATAAATATATATATACCACTGTCTTATATAGATATATACTATCACCGCATATATTATAAATAATATAGTATAATATATTACAGACTATATATATATATATAGATTTTCATATTATTATACTTTAAATTATAACCCATGCAAATTATAAAGTTTAAATTACGAAATGTGTAAACTTTACAGATATGTGATACTTAAACTCACCATTAAACGGAGAGGCTCGGCTAAAGAGGGGAGGAAGGAAGGAGACCGGTTGGAGGCAGGTCGTCGTGTGGGAAAACGTGAGAGGCGAGAGGGAGAGAGAGGCCGGAACAGTAAAGGTGGCAAAAATGGTGAGCTGGGTGGTTCGGCGGTGGGTAGGTGTAACAACCCGACTTTCCAGACCCGGAAAATCGAACCATTTTAGTTAAGAAGAAGAGGTAGAAGAAGAAAAATAGAAAACAAAATCAGAATCTAACCATCGCAGCGGAATAAAATATAATATATATTAACAGATCTTTACACAAATCAAATCTATATCAGTTTTATATAATATAGCATCAGAGTATACACCAGAGAACACATAACATACAACTGGACAATAACCATATCATGTCCTCAATACAACAGAGTACAACAATCAACACAGCGGAATATATATATATAAACAAGTACGGGAGATACGTCTCGCCATCCAGCTCATCTTCTGAGCTCCACAGCATCATATCCTGTAACCTATAATACTCGGTCTGACCCGAGCATCATATAAAACAATACCCGAGTCAGTCTGGAATACCAGCGTGAGAAAATCACACTCAATTGATTATTAAAGTTTCAAAAATCCTTTTGAAAATAAAAGCATCTCGTAAGACCACGCCACCAATAAACATGTCGGGTTTTTACCTTACGATAGCTAAAACACTTTTTATAAAAATCCTCTGATATTATAATAGTGTCTATTCACAAATACTTATTAAAATAGCTGAAATTGTTACATGATTAAATTCCAGCATACTAGCCACAACGTGGGTAATACAAACAAAACTCGTACAAGGCACGTAGGGAGAATGGATTTCCAACGAATGACTAGGCACTGGGGTACCACCTGTCACAGTACGTGGCCTAGATCACAGTATCGAGGAGTACGCCCGCTCCCCTACAACACAAGACCGGAATCATCCCTTACTGGATAATTCCAAGTAAAATCACCCCACGGTTGTGATCAGCAACCGCACCACTAAGCCGAAATAAAAGGGACATCTAGACAGGGATGACTTTACTCTCAAGTGGGTGCTACCCACGAAGCCTTGCTGCATAACCCCTGATTTTCAGTCATTCTCGGTTGATGAGGTTCGAGGCTAAACGATACCTTTATAGCACATATCCCTTAGAATGCCCATCGTCCACCTGACGATGTCACGAAAGCATTCGTCCATACAAGTCCGTCCCGGGTTCGAACGGAACCGAAGGCACTATTCCTACTACATCCATTTTGGAAATATCCTCAGGATTAGTAGCGACTAGCCCTTGCACTTCACTGCTCCATCTTCGACTTCGAACACGTTACACGAAACGTACAAACCGGATCGAAGTGGTATTCGAGTCTCCAGACCTAGAATCCCGGTATACGGAAACTCAATCCCGGTCTCTTCGAAACGATCAGCGCATTTGGCCAATATTGATAGTCGGTTATTTAACTATCAATTTACATCCACAAGCAACCATCACACAATAAATAATTTCCCACATTATTTATTTGCCCAAATATCTTTCCAAGATATATTTCCAAATTTTCAAAGCTCATTTGAAAACAATTTCAAACAGTTTCAGCTTACGGAATACATTTCCAAATATTTATTTCCACTGAATCACCAAGTACAAAATACTTTTAATTTTAAAATAATTTAAAAACACTTTATTTCAAATATATCTTATAACATTGAAATTAAACTACTTTAATACTTTATTAAAAATATATACTTTAAAATAAACCACTTTATAAATATAAACTAAATTTCTCCTTTTAAAACATAATAGCAACTTTTATATAATTACTACAATAATAGATTTTGAAAGTACTACTTTAGACTTTAACATTTAGAAATAATCAATTTTCTAAAATATGCTTTTTAAAACGTATTAAAACCTTTAACTTATATTTAAAAATTTCTTTGGAAAAACGTACTTGGCTATCCAGAGAAATACACTTCTCTTCACATCTTTTAAAAATAAATTAACATTTATTTTTAAACCAATCCATATCCTTTTATAAATTCCCATCTTGAATTTATATTCTCAAATATCCACTGATATTTTATTTTACTTTATAAACCCAGTTTATATCTCCAAAATCTCATTTCTCTTTTAAAAATCCAAGTTTTTAAACACTTAAATCAATTTCCAATTGATTTCCATTTTACTTTACTTTGAAGTAAATTTCCCTATTTACTTCAATTATTTCAAATACATTAACTTTCATCTTTTATTTCCTTATTATGAGTTAAAACCCTTTTTTTTACTAAAATACCAATTTCGGATTTCCAAACTTCTTCAATTAATATTTTAATTAAATTAAATCTTTAAATTTCAATAAAATCAATTCTTTTATATTTTTAAATAATATCACTTTAGTTAAAGATTTATTTCTTCACTATTAAATTCAAAATTCTCTTTTCCCATATTTGTTCGAATTAAGAAATTTCTTTATTTCTTTTACAATTCCTTATTTAATTTATTCGAATTCACTAGAATTATTTAACTTAAATTTTACTCTTTTATTTCTTTCCAAAATTCAATTCAATTGCTTTTGATAACTCATTATACTGGGAAATTCAATCCAACCAGATTATCCAATATAAATCATCACAGGATATCAAAAATCATATCACAGAATATTTAAACAAAATTAAATATCTTGAGGAATCCAGTCGGATCCCTCCAACCTGTTTCCCTGCATCCACAGATGTTAGCACAATACCAATTCCACTTCGAGGTGGAATATCGCAGTATATGGGATTTATATAAAATCATCTGCTATTATGCGGCGCATAGGGTCTCATCCGCTATATAATGCGGGAATATCAACAACTCCAATATATACATATGCCAGTATGTATATATTGCTATATACTACTATATATATATAGCACATCAATCAATGCAATCATCCAATCAATTATTTAAATTTAACCATTTAAATTTATATTAAAAATTCAGCTGAGTGAGATTAACTCACCTTTGCTTTTTAATTTGCAGTCCAAACCAACCAGCCTGTTTCTCTATTAATATGGACCTCGAATAAACATTACACGATTTATTAATACTTTAGATATTTGGACCGTCCATTATCATTTAATAATCTATTTTTAGACAAATAACTTACCTTAATACTTTGTTTTAACATAAGTTAATAAATCTATTTCCTCCTCCCTAAAAGTAAAATTCTCTTCTGTTTATATTAAAATATAAATGCTTCTAAGCTCACTGACTTACTATATATATATTGTTTCCCTCAGCACCTATATACATATATCAAATTTTAAAACAGAAAGGCTTTTATTTCTTACTGTAATAAATTTTCTGTTTTAAACTTACATATATATATATATATTTCCTATCTTTAAGTGTGTATATATATTGTTAAATCAAATTTTTAAAACAGAAATAAATAAGCCAATAAACAAAGTCGAATACCTCAAAATCCATGCTCGCTCAGGCAAACCCCTCGACCCCGCGACCCTCGCTTCACATGAACAAACCGAGACCAACAATAACTCCATCGCTTGAACTCACGGTCACCTTCCTGCGCGTGCTCTGCCGCTACAAGGCGTGGCTCCTCTACAGTCGCCTACCTCCAGATCGCAACGCAGCCCCAGTTCAAGACCCAAATCGACCAATCTCGCACTCACCCATCCAGACCGATCCCATCCTACTCGCGAACCCCAGCAGCCCTGACATCGACGTCGCGCACACTACCAACGGCCACGAACTCGCCGCCCACGTCGCGACCCATCAAAACCCTAGACGTCGCGTAACCCAGGTCTCGTGACACGAACACGAGATCGAGCTGTTCCTTGAAACCTACGGTGGCCATCTCTTATTCGAATTGATTTAGGAGGAAGAAGTCGAGAAGAATGCGTATCCTCTCTCGTTTGAGTTTTCGTAACTGCTAGATTTTGAACGATTTATAAAATAAAGTTGGGATGTTCGATTTTTATGAGGAGGCCATGATTTCCCTCTCCTGCAGATTGAATATCGATGCTATTGTGAACATGCTCTCGGTCCTATTTATTTTTACTAAAGCTTCGTTCGAATGGAGGAAAGGAAATAGGAAGCTCGGCCATTATTTCGAACGATAGATATTTTAGTTTGATAGCTTCTTAGAGAAGAGAACGGGTACGAGATTTGAAAGATAGGAGGCATGGCTCACACGAAAAGCAAGAGTGGCTGCTGATTTGATTTTTAAATCAAATAAAGATATTTAAATCGGTTAATTATTCTCTTGGCGTTTATATTCCGTACGATCACACGATAGCTCCGAAAACTATGAAATTTGAAATCCGGTAATAATACAATATTACGGACCCAATGGAACTGGTTTCGTTGAAATCCGAGACTGTGCCTCGAAAGGCTATTTTAAAATTCATTTTAAATGATATAAAATTTCAAAACATAACAACCCATTTTTAAAGTTGATTCCAACACTTCTATCCACTTCAGTATTATCTATAAATTTTATAAGTCTTCAAATTATTTTTAACAGGCTTAAAGCTCCAAATTCAATAATTTACCAATTTCGATGATTTAAATTCAACAATTACTTGTCTAATCAATAATGATATTTGAAATTAAAGTTAATAATTATCTTTTGAATATTTAAAATTAATTAAATATTCCTATTTCAAATGCTCAAAAATTCCGGGTCGTCACATTCCTCTCCCCTTAAAAGAATTTCGTCCCCGAAATTACCAGTTAAGAGGAATGATCTATAATCCATTAACTATTTCCTCAACCCAAATAGTTTTAACAACTTGCCCAAAACAAAACCTTTTTACTAAAGACACACTATCCCACTTATTACCTTCCAAGCCTATCCATAAGTTCCAAACAATATCACTTCTTATCAATTCAAATTTTAAATTTGAATTCAAATTTTAAATTATCAAAAATTTCTCAAAATTTTTCTAACTCTCTAAATTTTCGAAAAATTTTGCCAGCGTCTCCTTTGCGCGGCTAGCTCGGTACTACTACAAAATGGCTCTACGGCCTCCCAATCTCAAAAAGAAAACAAAAAGCCAAGTGGCTGGATCCAAAACCCAATCAAATTTCATATAGAAATTCAAATACATACCTTTTTGTCGGGCCATTAAATTTTATCCTCTAAAATCAAAAATCCCAATTTATCCATTGCTTTTATACACCTGTATATCCTACTAAGAAATAATATTCAATCACAATTCCGAAGTCATTTTATACTTTCCTTTACAAATTTCCAATATTTGTTTTACTTAAGCCCGTACGATGCACATATATCACCAGTACGCAATATCACATTCGATCGCTCACTCGATCACACAATTTCACTTCCGAACTAGTATCGTCCACCCGACTTCCTAGTGCGGACTCAGATCTGGTTTCTTGATCAGAAACCGTCATTCTCCTTGCATAGTCACAAACTATGATAGAGAATTTCCAGAATCAACCAACAATCCATATCCAGGCTCGCCGTCGAAAATCGAGTGAAAAATCCTAATTCGGATCGATAAAACTATCTCGAAATTCTGTGTTCGACATCTGGATCAAATAGCTATGCGAATAATATACGTACACCTTACGTAATTAGCCCAATTGAATTTTCCATTTTATCAATTTCCTTTTTATTCACATTCATTTTGATTGTTATCCACTTATTCACAACTATCCCATTTCACAACTTCCAATTTAACCCTTCATGCAATTATCCACTTAGAATAATTTCCTCGATACCCACTTCACTTAAAGAATTTCATTTTTTTCAATCCTTAAGTTTAATATAAATATTTATACACTTCTTACATTAATTTTCACTTCATTATTGAAGTTTATATCCATTTCTATTTACTTTTGTCTTTACAATTTCATTTGATTTCAATTTGGCTTCCACTCGAATATTTAATTAGTTGCACTTACTAATTAATTTAAATTTCGATTAACTATTTATTCGCAAACTTCACTTCTTTAGTTCCTTCGATTTCAATTCACCTTACATTCACATTTGAATTAGATTTCAATATCCAGTTTCAATTTCATTTGCTTAACAAATTTAAATCATTTGTTGTTAGTGAAAATTTCCAAAAAATTTTCAAAAATTTTCTAACTCCCAAAATTTACGGAAAATTTTGACAGAGTCTCCCTTGTACGGAGGGACTTCTGCGATATCGCAGGATGCACAAATATATATATACATCGGCCTCAGGCCGGAAATCACAATATATATCAATATATGCAGTTCATATCTCCTATTTTGAATTTTTGCGTAAGCGTACCTTATTTTAGCATTTTTAAAGCAAAGCGGTTATTTATTTTAGCATGTTGTGCCATCAGATTCAGCCAACCGACTTCCCTGAACCTGTACTAACTCAATTACAACATGTAAGTGCCAAATATACAAAGTTTATTAACCTTTTACTTACTTTCAATAGCTAACACTTGTATAACATAAGCAATATCCACTAAACACTTTCATAAGTGAATCTATAAGGTTCCAACACAAACTTAAATGCTTTCAATTCATTCACCCACCATCACTCTCAATACATTCTTATTTCGTTCCATTTAAATGGTTTACACTTCATTGCTTATATTCAATTCACCTTTAACCCAAACAAACCCATATTCATTTTAAATGATTCCAAAAATCAATTTATTTACTTTTATCAATCAATTCCATTTTATTTTATTAATTTAATTCAATTAGTACTCATTCAATCCATTTCAAACTTATTTCACATTTCTATTTACTTTCGAACTAATTATTTTAGTAATAAAACCACTTCGATTTTATTTCTACTCACTAGAAATTTATTTGTAATACAAATCATTCTTATTTTA
This sequence comes from Allium fistulosum, assembly GCA_030737815.1. NCBI lineage: Eukaryota > Viridiplantae > Streptophyta > Magnoliopsida > Asparagales > Amaryllidaceae > Allium > Allium fistulosum. Next base: position 1,495,634,777 of record CM060901.1, read on the forward strand.
ATTCAATTCCATTCAACAGCAATTCATTTTTAATTCACTTGCTATTTCAAGTTAGGTTTACATTTATAACTCAAGCTTCACTTTAAAATTTTATCACTTATTCACGATTCAAATTTTAATTAACCAATTCGAGTTCCATTTCCATATTCCATTAATTAATCAAATAATTTACTCTAACTTTACCCAATATTTGATTTTTATCCATTTCCCAAAATACAAAACAATTTTATTTTGGCTTATTTATCCCACTTCTAAATTTATAAGTCACAACTTCTTTATATCCATACATCCATTTTATTACAATTCAATTTTGTAAGTTTCTATAAGTTCCCCAATTTACTTACCCTCTATTTGTTTACTTCTTTTAATTTACTACAATTAATTTGCTTATATTCTAACTTATTTTCATTTCCTTACTTACTTCGAATTTTGTAAGTGTCCAAAATTTATTCATTATCCCATAAACATTTTAAATAAAGTTCCAGAGCTTTACAAATTTTCAAAATTTCAAAATTCCCTTTGAAATCAACTATATCCCAAAATTCTTTGGCAATTCAACTATTCCTTTGAATTTTCAAAACCAAATCCAGTTCGCAAACAAATCCCATTTCAAACAACTCGGTAGCAATTTCTCTCCTAGAAACTCGAAAATGAACATCGATGATGCTGCAGTCATCACCGAAGTTATTTTCCAGCGACCGAAAGAGAGTTAAATGCTTTTATCTCTTTAAAATCCCTCCAAATATTTTTAAATCCCAAATCTCTCCAGATTTCAAATCCAATTCAAAATATTTCCGAAATAATGTCACCATTATTTCTCCAAACCCCTTTGAAAACCATTTCCAACTCAAAGGAATCTTAATCTTCACAAAATTCCAAATTTAAAACCCATCCAGTTTTATATCCATCGTTACTCTGGAATTTTATCCCATTCCAATTTTAAATATTTCTCTAGAACTTCATCTTAATTTCCATTATATATGACATTTAGTTTACATTTACATATCTCGTTTGTATATGAAGTTTATTTCAACTTATAAATTACATTTATAATTTATATTCTCAAATTTTATTTTATTATAAAATTTTATTCTTTACTTTGGTTATAAATTTCAATTTCTAGTTAAGTTTCCATATAATAATGACAATAATTTCCTATTATCACTTCTAACATCCAAACAACCATATATATTAACTAGAATAGTTTACAAAACATTTTCTTTTTATACAAAAATAATTTGGGTAAAATTATTTCATTTACCCTACTTTAAAACAATACTGTGTTGAATTGTTCTATTCAAGTGTTTAGAGATTCCTATCAATGTTGTGGCGTCCCACACATCGACCAGAATCCATAAACTACTCAATAAACCAGTCAACACACTATAAAACAATTTTATATTCACTAACAAATACGCGCTCATATCTATTAATACTCTCAAAATTCCCACCAGAGCCAAGGTTATCGCCAACCTAAGCTCTGATACCACTGTAACAACCCGACTTTCCAGACCCGGAAAATCGAACCATTTTAGTTAAGAAGAAGAGGTAGAAGAAGAAAAATAGAAAACAAAATCAGAATCTAACCATCGCAGCGGAATAAAATATAATATATATTAACAGATCTTTACACAAATCAAATCTATATCAGTTTTATATAATATAGCATCAGAGTATACACCAGAGAACACATAACATACAACTGGACAATAACCATATCATGTCCTCAATACAACAGAGTACAACAATCAACACAGCGGAATATATATATATAAACAAGTACGGGAGATACGTCTCGCCATCCAGCTCATCTTCTGAGCTCCACAGCATCATATCCTGTAACCTATAATACTCGGTCTGACCCGAGCATCATATAAAACAATACCCGAGTCAGTCTGGAATACCAGCGTGAGAAAATCACACTCAATTGATTATTAAAGTTTCAAAAATCCTTTTGAAAATAAAAGCATCTCGTAAGACCACGCCACCAATAAACATGTCGGGTTTTTACCTTACGATAGCTAAAACACTTTTTATAAAAATCCTCTGATATTATAATAGTGTCTATTCACAAATACTTATTAAAATAGCTGAAATTGTTACATGATTAAATTCCAGCATACTAGCCACAACGTGGGTAATACAAACAAAACTCGTACAAAGCACGTAGGGAGAATGGATTTCCAACGAATGACTAGGCACTGGGGTACCACCTGTCACAGTACGTGGCCTAGATCACAGTACCGAGGAGTACGCCCGCTCCCCTGCAACACAAGACCGGAATCATCCCTTACTGGATAATTCCAAGTAAAATCACCCCACGGTTGTGATCAGCAACCGCACCACTAAGCCGAAATAAAAGGGACATCTAGACAGGGATGACTTTACTCTCAAGTGGGTGCTACCCACGAAGCCTTGCTGCATAACCCCTGATTTTCAGTCATTCTCGGTTGATGAGGTTCGAGGCTAAACGATACCTTTATAGCACATATCCCTTAGAATGCCCATCGTCCACCTGACGATGTCACGAAAGCATTCGTCCATACAAGTCCGTCCCGGGTTCGAACGGAACCGAAGGCACTATTCCTACTACATCCATTTTGGAAATATCCTCAGGATTAGTAGCGACTAGCCCTTGCACTTCACTGCTCCATCTTCGACTTCGAACACGTTACACGAAACGTACAAACCGGATCGAAGTGGTATTCGAGTCTCCAGACCTAGAATCCTGGTATACGGAAACTCGATCCCGGTCTCTTCGAAACGATCAGCGCATTTGGCCAATATTGATAGTCGGTTATTTAACTATCAATTTACATCCACAAGCAACCATCACACAATAAATAATTTCCCACATTATTTATTTGCCCAAATATCTTTCCAAGATATATTTCCAAATTTTCAAAGCTCATTTGAAAACAATTTCAAACAGTTTCAGCTTACGGAATACATTTCCAAATATTTATTTCCACTGAATCACCAAGTACAAAATACTTTTAATTTTAAAATAATTTAAAAACACTTTATTTCAAATATATCTTATAACATTGAAATTAAACTACTTTAATACTTTATTAAAAATATATACTTTAAAATAAACCACTTTATAAATATAAACTAAATTTCTCCTTTTAAAACATAATAGCAACTTTTATATAATTACTACAATAATAGATTTTGAAAGTACTACTTTAGACTTTAACATTTAGAAATAATCAATTTTCTAAAATATGCTTTTTAAAACGTATTAAAACCTTTAACTTATATTTAAAAATTTCTTTGGAAAAACGTACTTGGCTATCCAGAGAAATACACTTCTCTTCACATCTTTTAAAAATAAATTAACATTTATTTTTAAACCAATCCATATCCTTTTATAAATTCCCATCTTGAATTTATATTCTCAAATATCCACTGATATTTTATTTTACTTTATAAACCCAGTTTATATCTCCAAAATCTCATTTCTCTTTTAAAAATCCAAGTTTTTAAACACTTAAATCAATTTCCAATTGATTTCCATTTTACTTTACTTTGAAGTAAATTTCCCTATTTACTTCAATTATTTCAAATACATTAACTTTCATCTTTTATTTCCTTATTATGAGTTAAAACCCTTTTTTTTTACTAAAATACCAATTTCGGATTTCCAAACTTCTTCAATTAATATTTTAATTAAATTAAATCTTTAAATTTCAATAAAATCAATTCTTTTATATTTTTAAATAATATCACTTTAGTTAAAGATTTATTTCTTCACTATTAAATTCAAAATTCTCTTTTCCCATATTTGTTCGAATTAAGAAATTTCTTTATTTCTTTTACAATTCCTTATTTAATTTATTCGAATTCACTAGAATTATTTAACTTAAATTTTACTCTTTTATTTCTTTCCAAAATTCAATTCAATTGCTTTTGATAACTCATTATACTGGGAAATTCAATCCAACCAGATTATCCAATATAAATCTTCACAGGATATCAAAAATCATATCACAGAATATTTAAACAAAATTAAATATCTTGAGGAATCCAGTCGGATCCCTCCAACCTGTTTCCCTGCATCCACAGATGTTAGCACAATACCAATTCCACTTCGAGGTGGAATATCGCAGTATATGGGATTTATATAAAATCATCCGCTATTATGCGGAGCATAGGGTCTCATCCGCTATATAATGCGGGAATATCAACAACTCCAATATATACATATGCCAATATGTATATATTGCTATATACTACTATATATATATAGCACATCAATCAATGCAATCATCCAATCAATTATTTAAATTTAACCATTTAAATTTAAATTAAAAATTCAGCTGAGTGAGATTAACTCACCTTTGCTTTTTAATTTGCAGTCCAAACCAACCAGCCTGTTTCTCTATTAATCTGGACCTCGAATAAACATTACACGATTTATTAATACTTTAGATATTTGGACCGTCCATTATCATTTAATAATCTATTTTTAGACAAATAACTTACCTTAATACTTTGTTTTAACATAAGTTAATAAATCTATTTCCTCCTCCCTAAAAGTAAAATTCTCTTCTGTTTATATTAAAATATAAATGCTTCTAAGCTCACTGACTTACTATATATATATTGTTTCCCTCAGCACCTATATACATATATCAAATTTTAAAACAGAAAGGCTTTTATTTCTTACTGTAATAAATTTTCTGTTTTAAACTTACATATATATATATATATTTCCTATCTTTAAGTGTGTATATATATTGTTAAATCAAATTTTTAAAACAGAAATAAATAAGCCAATAAACAAAGTCGAATACCTCAAAATCCATGCTCGCTCAGGCAAACCCCTCGACCCCGCGACCCTCGCTTCACACGAACAAACCGAGACCAACAATAACTCCATCGCTTGAACTCACGGTCACCTTCCTGCGCGTGCTCTGCCGCTACAAGGCGTGGCTCCTCTACAGTCGCCTACCTCCAGATCGCAACGCAGCCCCAGTTCAAGACCCAAATCGACCAATCTCGCACTTACCCATCCAGACCGATCCCATCCTACTCGCGAACCCCAGCAGCCCTGACATCGACGTCGCGCACACTACCAACGGCCACGAACTCGCCGCCCACGTCGCGACCCATCAAAACCCTAGACGTCGCGTAACCCAGGTCTCGTGGCACGAACACGAGATCGAGCTGTTCCTTGAAACCTACGGTGGCCATCTCTTATTCGAATTGATTTAGGAGGAAGAAGTCGAGAAGAATGCGTATCCTCTCTCGTTTGAGTTTTCGTAACTGCTAGATTTTGAACGATTTATAAAATAAAGTTGGGATGTTCGATTTTTATGAGGAGGCCATGATTTCCCTCTCCTGCAGATTGAATATCGATGCTATTGTGAACATGCTCTCGGTCCTATTTATTTTTACTAAAGCTTCGTTCGAATGGAGGAAAGGAAATAGGAAGCTCGGCCATTATTTCGAACGATAGATATTTTAGTTTGATAGCTTCTTAGAGAAGAGAACGGGTACGAGATTTGAAAGATAGGAGGCATGGCTCACACGAAAAGTAAGAGTGGCTGCTGATTTGATTTTTAAATCAAATAAAGATATTTAAATCGGTTAATTATTCTCTTGGCGTTTATATTCCGTACGATCACACGATAGCTCCAAAAACTATGAAATTTGAAATCCGGTAATAATACAATATTACGGACCCAATGGAACTGGTTTCGTTGAAATCCGAGACTGTGCCTCGAAAGGCTATTTTAAAATTCATTTTAAATGATATAAAATTTCAAAACATAACAACCCATTTTTAAAGCTGATTCCAACACTTCTATCCACTTCAGTATTATCTATAAATTTTATAAGTCTTCAAATTATTTTTAACAGGCTTAAAGCTCCAAATTCAATAATTTACCAATTTCGATGATTTAAATTCAACAATTACTTGTCTAATCAATAATGATATTTGAAATTAAAGTTAATAATTATCTTTTGAATATTTAAAATTAATTAAATATTCCTATTTCAAATGCTCAAAAATTCCGGGTCATCACAGTAGGCAAGCGGAGGTGAACGCGTGAGGCTGTGGTGAGCTATGGCGGAGAGATGGGAATGGTCGGCACTTGCAAAGAATGGAGACAGGAGTCGAGGCCGAGGTTGCTTTGTTTGCCTGCTATGGTGGACGCACGTATGGTGGAAGAGAAGATGGTCAGGTGGATCTTTTAGCTGTGAGTCACGGCAGATGGTCACATAGTGGAGAGTCTGGTGATCTGAGGTGGAGGTGGTAGCAACGTGGGCAAGCTGCTGCTATGTTTGGGTGATGGATCTAGGCGCAGGAGATTGGAGCAGATGGTGGAGAGTGAGTACGGCAGGGAAGAAGCTATTAGGCCATGAAAAGGAAAAAGACGAGCACAACATGAAGAAGGGAACCCCAAATGAAATGAACCAGAATTTACATTAAAACCATAGGAATAACAAGAGTCAATCACGTTGAATCCAATATGATAATAAAAGCTGATGGCTATTCGTATTACGATGTATAACGAATGGACAAAGGAGATCAAAAGGCTCAATACGGTTAACGATACGGAAACGTTTTACCAATTTCGCGGCGTACCGGACTCCGAATTTGACAATCGAATATATCGTAGAAATCAGCACGACGAGACGATCAAAACGGTATATGGATATCAGTGGTACGATCATCCGATAAAAATCGATATCTGTACCAGAATACTGCTATTTTGCAGAAAATAAGAACGACGGAGCAGTAGATGTCCAAATTTTGAAAAACTACAAACTGACATCGTGCTCAGAAGATGGTTTAGAATTTTTCTATGTAAAAATATTTAGATTTTGAAAACGTTTTAATTTCAACGCTTTTTAACCGATTAAATTGAAGTAAATTTACGCGCGAAATAAACTTTCGTATTTTCTGACGAAAATTTACCAGTTGCTATGTTTAATTAGATGTATTCCAAATATTAAATTTATATTTCAAAATTTTGTCGTTTAAAATTTCACAAAATTTCAACTAAATTACGTTATTAAAACGGTTGAAATTTACGGGTCGTTACACTCTCCCCCACTCAAAACTTTTCGTCCCCGAAAAGGAACGAGGTAGGAGAATAGAAACAACCAGAAAGAAAACAGATTGAAAACAAAATAAAACAATTGGTTTAAACCGTATAAATTTCAATTTTCCTTAGTTAATACTCAATATTTGATTTAAAATTCAGGGTATTTCAATAAGTTGATTTAATTCCAATTTATTAATATTTGATACCAAAAGATTTCTTCAAACAAAATTTTATTTTATTTATCTCATTTATTCATTGTTTTATTATCCAATTATCCTTTATTAACAATTTCTAAAATCATAAACCTGAATAGTCTTTTATTTTAATCATATTTTATTCAACAAATCTAATTCTTCTTTATTCCAAATTATTATTAGATTTGTTCCACTTAATATATCTTATTACATATATTTAACCCATATAAATTAATTTAAACCATAAAAGTTTCGATTTAAATTAATTTATATTTACTAATTGCTTTCAAATTCAAGGTATTTTCATAAGTTGATCAAATTTCAATTTATTAATTCTTTCAAAACAAATTTATTTCATTATTAACTGAATTTACTTATTATCCTATCAACTCTATTAACATCTTTATAATCAAAATTTAGTGTATAACATTTATTATATATAAACACTCAAATTTTATTTATAAAGACATTTTATCTTATATATTATCCCATTACATATTCAACTTCTGAATGATTTAGGTAAGTTGTATTGGAATGCAATTGAACAATATACAAATAAAAATTTCAAATTCATTTATTCAAGTTTAATTTTTTTATTCCAAATTTTAGTTTTATTTATAATTAAAATCATCCTTTAACAAAATTTAAGAATTAGATTTCCGATTAACTTTAAACAATTTAGAGATATATATAATATATTTATATCAAATCAAATTAAATTTTAAAATAAGATACATATATGTATGTGAATCAAAATATACTGAAGAAATTCAAATCAAAATATTTTCAAAACAAAATCGTAGCAAAGCTACAGAATGGTATCTCCACTTCGAAACTCGAAAATAAATGTCGATGATGCGGCCGCCATCACCGAAAATTTTTTTCCAGCGACAAAGAGAAGAGCACTGATTTCGACATTTTAAAATTCTTTGAAAACGGTTTCTATTCGAAAATACGTTCAATAATATACATTTTAAAATTTTAAAACCAAAGTTCGAAATCACCGGAAACTAAATTCTCAAATTTCTGAATTAAATTCATTTCAAATTCCAAATCAATTTATAAACCGTATTTATAAATTTATTTAGAACAATAAATGAAATCAAATATTATCATTTCAAACAAATAGTTTAATTAACCTATTAAATTCCAGAAAATTTTACTTATATTTTCACAATATAATCAACCAAATTTATTTCATTTTCCAAATTTTGAAAATAATATTGTGTCAGTTTGCTCTGTTCAAGTGTTTTGGAAATCCTATCGATAGCGTTGATCAGACGAATCGATCGGAAACCCAAATCAACATCAACAACTCAAACAACACAATATATAAAATATTTTAATATTAATTTACAAATACACTTCCTCGCTCGACGATACAGGAATGAATTCGAAGTAAGGATAGAGACTCAAATTTGATGGACTCAAATCAAAGAGAATTCTGATTCGAAGACAAATTCGAAAGAAAAGATAAGATGATTCAATAACAGAATCGGAAGATGGGTAAGTTTATTTAATTCACAGGCAACTTTAACCGGGTCGTCCGTAACTTTAAGAAAAAATCGATGCTGAATTCCGAGGTAAATCAACACTCGATCTCAAGAGATGGAATTCAGGTATAGCAGGGAATAGATAACACCGTAAACCGAGGATACAGAAATTTCCGGTAAATCAATGCCTATTGTAAAGGAGTTTCACCCCTTTACAAATCATTCGAAGTTTGGCGAGACCGCCAATTCATTATAAGGGTCATTCGGAGTGGAGTTATGGGATGCTCCAGAATTGAAAGAAGACGAATAGTGAGGGACACGAATGAATTTTTGGAACCGCAGGGAACGTTCCAAAATTCAAAGGAATTTGAGTCAAAAGGAAAAGATTGAAACTCGAATGAGAGTGATTCTGTAAATACATTTACCCCATATGTTTAGTTTTGCCTAGAGCTACCAAAAGCTCTGATACCAACTGTAACGACCCGGAATTTTGGACCATTCGCATCCATTATAAGTGTATAGGCAGACACACATGCCGGAGTTGAATTGCTCAAAATACCGCGTTGTTAATTTAAATTTGGCAAAACTGAACATATACAGTAAATAAAGTAATCACAGATCACAGACACAGAGTAATAAGTGCAGCGGAAATAAAAGAGATAGTAGTTCATGAAGCTACTATATGAATATATAAATACATCAGAGTTTACAACAGAAGAGTAATACAATTCATCAGATACAAATTAGAATACATCACTGGAATCATCGAATACTGAAAGCAGAATAGATGGCTGGATCTTCAAGCAAAGCTCCAACTTCAAAGGTGAGCCTCGAATACTGGTACACTCAGTCTGACCCGAGCCTAAAGCAAAACACAAAACACTCGAGTCAGGATTAACATTCTTATATTAATAAATCCAACTCAAGTGAAATAGCAATTGAAATACAAGTAACTCAAAGGATGTTTGGAATAACCATGTTTTAAGGATCCGTTAAACTATCTACTATGTAGTAATGTACGATAAGTAGATAATGTCTATCAGTAATATAAAAGGATATCAAAATAGCGTTAAGTCATGGCCCATTCCACCCTTAACACATTTTTATTCCCAAAAGCATATACAAGACCGTAGTTTCCCCAAAACCGGAAGTCACCAGAGGGCAATCCATATACTAAAGGTACAAATCAAAATCGTAGTGGTCGCGCATAAATGGAATACAAGTATGACAAGGCACATGAGGCAATGCCCAAGGTAGTGATACTACCGTTCGCCTGATCCGGACTGGTGAGAACGCAACGCCGCAGCGCCCGCAACACCGTGAAACAACACTCCCAAAATCAAGGGTGCACCAATCGACAACAAGTATAAGTAGTTCGAAGAAGTGTGTCCACTTGAGGTAGCAAATCCTCCATTGGCCCGGCACAGCTCCTGTTTTAGTCATTTCCAATTTGACACAAGTGTCAAGGCTATCCATTATCGTTCTCTTTCTTCAATCATCACGTACATCATTCCAACCACTTCATTCTGGATCATCACTCCGCGCATAGTTATTAAAGTGGTTTTCGGTTTAGATAGAGAGTATATCCATAACCGAATTCCGGTCTCTTTAATAACTTCCGTAATTATTTCACCGATTGGTCGTTTAATATATTTCAAAACCAAATCAATTTCAATTTCAAATAGAATTTGTAAATCAACAGTTCATTTGTCTTTCAAAACCAAATTCCAATAATTTACGTTTCAAAACTTTCAAATTACCATTTCAAAATCTTATAATTCGATTTCAATTTCTTTTTAAAACAATTCAAATATTGATTTAAGTTCGTAAATAAGTTTCATTTCGAAAACATTTAAATCAGTTTAATTTAACATTTAAATCAATTTAAATTCATTTATCGATTTCGTTCACTATTCATTAAGTAAATTTTCCATTCAAAACAATTTCTATTAAATTTCCAATTCATTAAATCCATTATTTAAATTCAACTTCCTTATTTCAAAACTTACAATTTGAATTAAATTAAATTCGTCAAATCAATTCTTTAAATTTCAAGTCTTACATTAACTTGAAAAATATCACATTTTATTTCTTGTTAAAGAAATTCAATTTCACTTATTTACTTACTTAAATAATTTTCCAAAACTTAATTGATAAAGAAAACTCAATTTCAATTATTTACGAAGTAAATTCACTTATTCAAAAGTTCAATTTTACTTATTAAAGAATTCAATTCAATTTAATCATTAAATAATTCAATCTTATTTAATTATTAAATAATTCAAAACTTAATTATTAAATAATTTCAAAGCTTAATAATTTCGAGTTAATTATAATTTCAAACTTAATTATTAAATCATTCCAAAGTTTAATAATTTCAAACTTAATTCAATCATTTCTCAAATTAAACAACATTCTTTCATCAATTACATTTTTAATAATTTGCTTCAGATTTTTAAATATTAACATTTTCCTTTCATTAAAATTCAAATTCCAACTTCATTTCAAAACCATATTATTTATTCAAATAAAATCTTCGTTTTATTTTTAAATCAAAATATTGACCAATCGGATTTTTATTTAATTTCCTATCCTAGGTCAAAGTTCAATTTGGGTATTTATCATTTCAACCCGATTCCAATTCAATTCAAAATCAAAGCATAGCAAAGGGAACTTGTAGTGTGATAACTGGGATGGTGTCAAAGTAAATAAACAAGCAATAACAACAATCAATAACAATCCAATAATCAATTCAAATAATCCCGAAATAATCGTATTAATTCGCATTGTTATTTGTGCGAATTAATATAATTATCTCTAGAATCTACACTATCATTTCATGCAGATTAAAGATTATTACATTACGGTTTTTCACTTGTCATCTATTTAAAATTTCATACATCATCAATTTAACAACATACGTTCAGTGGTTCAAGGTGTAATTAAGCCAATCATACGTGTCAATAGATTTAACAGTAAAAGGGGTCATATTATACAAATGTCATTTAATCAAATTTAACACATATATCAAATCTAACTATCCTACGTCAATTTCAATTTCAAATCATTTATCACTTACATCATTAACAATTTAACGTCCAATATAAACATCAAACAATCAATCATTTAACAACCAAACTGTATTATCATCGCATAAATAACTAACAGATAATGGTGTCAGATGTCACAGGTGAAACTGATACAGGTAATAGCATATATAACAGTGAAATTAACTAACAGCAGTATATTTCAATTGTCGTTTCAATTGAAATCAGATTTAATAAATAAAAGAACGTTAATCGTGAGTGAGTGCTCACCTTTCGAGGTTAGAGGAGTTTGACCACAGAACAATCTACGAATTTCAAACCAAAGCAAGATGAACACGATTCGATGATCAAAGCTGATAGATAGGAGTTGACGAAATCAAGTCAGAACAGGATCGATGAAGATAATTGGTATAACGGAACTTAAATATAACTATAAATATATAAATCATATTCTAAATCTAAATACATTTTAAATTTAAAATATATAAGTACTTCAAATCATACCTCAAAATCAACATACATTAAAAATAATATAAATTTATCTTCAAATAAATAGTTAATCCCCAATATACTATATTAATAAAATTTTGGAAACCCAAGTTCCCATATATACAAACAAATGTATATACACATGTACACAACTTACGCACGGGTTAAAAATAAAATCAATTTGTGTTATCAAATCAGTATAAACAATTCATTATGATATGTATAAAGCTTAACCGAAATTGAAAGGTTTAAATATCTATATTTAATACCTTATATAACTTACTTGTATACACACTTATGATACTTTTCAAATCAATTTATTATAAAACCATATACATAAACAACAGCAATTGCCATTTGGAACTGCAATACAAACATTACATATATTAGTTGTTGCGAAACCATATATTACATATATTAGTTGGAACTGCAATATAACATTTACACTGTCACATAATATATAACTGATACATCATCTTATATAGACTTATACAAATAAAAGATGACATGTACTTTATAAAACACAGAATACCATATATTATCCAGGTTAAAATAAATATATAAACTGTCGCAATGTATAACTCGTATAAACTATACTTATTAAAATCCCAGTATTTATATATGAATTACTTTATATATATATATACAATGAAACTGTTGAGCATACATCACTTATAGATTAGCCGAGAACCATATTATATTAACATATCAAAATACTTTCATATAGTATGAACTATGAAATACGTTATCCAGTAAGAAAAGAGAAGGAAACATGTAAAATAGATAAACAAAGCAATTTGCTTTTGATATACTAACATATTTAAACAAATGTAACCATATAAAACAAACACTTAACAAAGTTATTACCCAGATTTTTGTAAAACTACATCATATGCGCATAGACATGTTCATAATCCAAATACATAAATATATATATACCACTGTCTTATATAGATATATACTAGCACCGCATATATTATAAATAATATAGTATAATATATTACAGACTATATATATATAGATTTTCATATTATTATACTTTAAATTATAACCCATGCAAATTATAAAGTTTAAATTACGAAATGTGTAAACTTTACAGATATGTGATACTTAAACTCACCATTAAACGGAGAGGCTCGGCTAAAGAGGGGAGGAAGGAAGGAGACCGGTTGGAGGCAGGTCGTCGTGTGGGAAAACGTGAGAGGCGAGAGGGAGGGAGAGGCCGGAACAGTAAAGGTGGCGAAAAATGGTGAGCTGGGTGGTTCGGCGGTGGGTAGGCAAGCGGAGGTGAACGCGTGAGGCTGTGGTGAGCTATGGCGGAGAGATGGGAATGGTCGGCACTTGCAAAGAATGGAGACAGGAGTCGAGGCCGAGGTTGCTTTGTTTGCCTGCTATGGTGGACGCACGTATGGTGGAGGAGAAGATGGTCAGGTGGATCTTTTAGCTGTGAGTCACGGCAGATGGTCACATAGTGGAGAGTCTGGTGATCTGAGGTGGAGGTGGTAGCAACGTGGGCAAGCTGCTGCTATGTTTGGGTGATGGATCTAGGCGCAGGAGATTGGAGCAGATGGTGGAGTGTGAGTACGGCAGGGAAGAAGCTATTCGGCCATGAAAAGGAAAAAGACGAGCACAACATGAAGAAGGGAACCCCAAATGAAATGAACCAGAATTTACATTAAAACCATAGGAATAACAAGAGTCAATCACGTTGAATCCAATATGATACCACTTGTAACATCCCGAAAATTTTCGACTTTCGAAAATTCAACATCGATACTCACTTTATCGACTGCTGAGCCATCGAATGCCGGAAACCCGAAAAGTTATGGTTTTAAGAAAGAAGAAAAAGGTAGAAGAAGAAGATAGAAGAAAAAGAAAGAAGAACAACAACAGAACAAGAGAACAGCAACAGAAACAGAACAATATCAGAATCTTACACATCGCAGCGGAACAAAATATACTAGATAAATCAGTAATCTTTAAAACAAAGAACTATATCATTTTATACATACATCAATCATCAGAGTCAATATACAACAATGGACAGTTATATAACTTGTCCTCATACAGAATACACAGCGGAATAAATACTATCAGATACAAATACTACGTCTCGTCATCCAGCTTATCTCCAAGCTCCAGAATATCCAGAATATCCTGATAATATAACTCTAGGCTGCCCGTGTGGAAATTTGTGGGCACCCAGAGTTTAGAAGGGAACAATAAACTCCGAGTCAGTCATGGTGACTGGTGTGAGATCGTAAAACAGTTATTCTTTATAATAAACAACAGGATAAATTTTAAAGTCAATTCGCAATGCTTTTGGAAAATGAAACTACCATAAGACCTCCCACCACACACACAATGCAAACGCAGAATTGGAGGAGATTTCTTCTTATGATAGTCAAAGATGCTTACTACGCAAAATCAAATCATTTTTGATATTATTATTAGTGCATAGTGGAAAACATTTCGAAAGTAGAATATAAATCTTAGCCAACATAGGTACCATTATATTATGCCTGCTATAGCTGCCTCCTGAGGAGACAGGTTATACAATTGAAATCGTAAAGGCTCGTATTGTTTCTTTGGATTTCCAACAAATGGTCAGGCTAAGGAACTTCCTATCCACGATGGGTACGTCCCTGGAATAGACGACCCGAGAATCTAACGTTACGGTTAGATCTCTGCCAACACAAGGCCGGGTTACCTCTGCAAAAATAGGTAACTACTGACACGCGTATGTCATCCCCCGATCGTCACCGATCTTCCCGAGGATCCCCGATTTCCAACAAACCACATAGATAATAATAATGCAGTAACCACAGAGGTTAAGTATCTGGGCTCCATACCATGATACCACCTTTATCCAGAAGGAATGACATACACTAAGGGGCGCTACTCCCTAGAACCTTGCCGCATTCTTCCTGTTTCGACCATTTCCGGGGTGTGAGGCTCGACGAAGTCTCGTCCACAAAGCTACGCTTTCTACAAAAAGCCCTGCTTCGGGTCAAACAAAATGATCAACCTATGATCACAAAGATATAAGATCAAACAAAAGATCATATCACAAATGATCAAACACTGATCATTTCACAGCAACACTCAGTATGCCACGTTACCAAATTGGGATATATCGCTGATAAATTTCAACTACATAACCTCTGAGCTCGTACGTCTCAGAGAAGGGTGTTAAGCTAAGAGAATAAATTCTCCGCCACCAACAGAAATGTATTTGAAAGAAATCAGCTTTATATCTCAAATTGTAACGTCAGACACACAATCCATAAAAGTCTGTTCCGGGATCGAACAGAACCGAAGGCACTTCTCACGAAGCCCTTGCATTTCCGGATAATTTCAATCACGTCAGGACTTCCCGTCACTAAGGGTGATAAAACCTCTAAATCGAAGATCAGTCGATGTAGAGTAACTCGACGGTAATCCTTCCGTTTTCAAAAATATCCGGTCTTCAACACCGGTCTTCAAATGCGATTCATAACGACGTATCACATATTCGGAATGGGTTATACGACCCCATGGTCCTTTCCCGGCTAACCCGAATAGTGAGCGTATATTTAAAAACAAGTGTGGCATTCAAATTCATCCAATTCATAACAAATACCTACTCAAGGTAATTATTGATAGTCGGTTATTTAACTATCAATAAAGATGCGCAACATCATCAGATTCCAAATAATTTTCCCAAATTATTTTATCTTCCAAAATATCTTTACTAGATATATAATTTCCACACTTAACCGTTTTGAAAACAAATTTTCAAATATTCAATTTCCACATTTCATTTTATCCTTTAAAAGATAAAATCTCAAAACAGTTCATTTCATATTGGAAAAGCATTTCCATACTTATTTAATAATAAGTATTTCACAAATCATTTATTTTCAACATTTGAAAATATTCGATATACTTAAATCAATATTAAGTATATATTCATTCTTTAAGGAAATCATACATTTTAACATTTATTTGAGTCAAAACGGATGTTGCGTAAAACATCGTTACGACGACTCAAAATCACTAGTATAGGGATTCGAATTTAGATAGATATATAAATCCCAATATTACATAAAAACATTTCCTTTCGGAAATCATTTACTATAACAACAGTGTTATAGTCCACCATTTCCTTAAATTTCTCGAAAACGTCTATTTCAACAAGAACTGTTGAAACCTATGATTTCGATATTTCACACGTTTTTAAAACATCTTTTAAAACAATCACTTCATTTCAAATATCGCTTTCCCGAAACATACCCATTTTATTTAATAATATATTCACTGTCCAAAATCGTGAATATACTTCAATAATTATATTTCAATCTTTTCTACACGTTTTATTCCAAGAATTATCCACTATCCAAAATCGTGGATAAAATTTCCTTAATAACTTCTATATTACATTCATCAAATTTGATTGATTTCAAATTCGTAAAACAACGTTTATAAATTCACCTTTATATTTTCTAACAACTTCGATTTACAAAATTTCCTTTTATTGACTTCTAAATTTACTTATCAAAATAAGTGATTTCAGATTTATAAACAACGTTTATAAATCACATTTATACTTCATAACAACTTCAACTTATGAAATCATTCCATTTGGCAATTTCTATTTATATCCCAATTACGTGCAAAAATCTAATTTATAAGTAAATCACTTATAAATTGTTTTATTCGACAACATCTATTCACTTTATAACTTCACGTTATAAATCTATTTATTTCATTCACTTATGAAATCCTTTTTATACTTCTTTTTAACACTTATAAAAATTCGTTTTATAAGTCCAATATTTCGATTTACAAAATATCAATTTTACGAATCTTTTTATACAAATCTTTTATAGTTATTCAAAAATCCCAACTTAAACCATTTTATAAATAAATCGACTTTTATTTCAAAAACGACACTTCGGTTATATTTCACTAAAATTATAACTTTTATAACTTTAAAATTTTACGTTTATAAATCGATTCAAAAATTCCCTAAAACGTATATTTTCAAAAATCACTTTAAAACCCTTTTTAAATTAAAAGTCGTTATTTTTACATTTCAAAACTGAATCCGATGATGCAACAACACCAATCAGTCCATCACAACAGTCAATATCATATATCAATATGATAACAGAATATATCAAAATATCTGTAAATAATCAATACGGTGAGGAATCCAGTTGGATCCCTCCAACCTGTTTCCCTGCATCCACAGATGTTAGCACAATACCAATTCCGCTCCAGTACGGAATTATCGCGGTATATAGGTTTTTATAAATCCGCTTACTAACGGCGCAATAGGGTCTCATCCGCTATACGAGGCGGGAAATCAATCAATCCAATATATACATATGCCAATATGTATATACTGCTATATATATAGATATATCCTATCATATCTAATAGCACATTCAAACAGTCAATCATCAATCAATAACTGTAAATAATTCCACATTCAATTGAGTGAGAAGATCTCACCGTGATTTTAAATCTGATTCCAGCGTTTATTTCGAATAAAATTAAACACGCGTTTAATTTTACCCGAAATTCAAACTAGCTCCAAATGGCTCCAATTCAGTTGCATCGCGAAGTACACGTCGAGACGATTCCAACGCACTTCGTTTCGTCAAAATCCAATCTCGTATTAAAAAGTTATGACGTTTAGAAGTTAATACGATTTTATATAAAATTAAATTTACATCTTTCTTTTTAATTAAATTTTTAAACCTAGAAATCATCCAGGCCGCACGTCCAAGCAAAGACAAATCTGGGCCGCGTGCGCTTTTCTCCCATCTCCCTCCAAAATCACGTACGCGAACCACAGAGAAGTCGAACCCAACAGCCGCCTCTAGGGTTTCGAATCGCTCCTCATACGATCCATCATATGATGATCAGTGACCCTCCCATCGAAGCCCATCGTCTGCTCCACCATCGCCAAGAATATGGTGAAGCTCGGTCGCGCCTATAGCCATGAAAACGATGATGAACGGCGTGACTTTGAACGAGCTTTGCCGTCAATCTGTAGCTCAGAAAACGATCACAACCGTTGGGTTGCAAGATCTCTTCGTCTTCTACGATTCGTTAGTTGATGATGTTGGATGATAGTGAACGGATGAGGAGATCGGAGGGGAAGAAGGTCATGCGTTTCTGGCCATTGGAGCTGAAAGTGGCGGCCAGAGCTTTGAGATGAAACCCTAGTTTTAAATTTGCAAATGAAGAAATAGAAGTCCTTTTATAGAAAATGGCCAATTTTACTATTCATCGAATTTTTCCGAACTCCGATTCGAGCGTGCCGGCTGACATTCGTAAGGTTTACCCCGCGTTCCGAACGCAATGGAACGTGTTTCGGAAGCTAATTCGATTGTCTGTGTGAGATATGACAAAAAACGGTCAATTTAAATTAAACCGATTTAAATCGATTTCGAGGCGTTTTGGCTTGCCCCGGACAAACGGTAAATCCAAAAATTACGAAATTTGAAATCTTACAATAATATCACATTACGGATCCGATGAAACTGGTTTCGTCGAAATCCGACACTGTTTGAAAAATGACTATTTTAACTCGACGATTTTAAAATTAAAATGATATCGATGCGTTTCGAGTTGCCCCGGTCAAACGACAACTCCGATTGCTACGAAAATTGAAATCCGATAATAACTAACTATTACGGATCCAATGGAACTGGTCTCGTTCAATTCTGAGACTGTTCAAAAATTGGCTATTTTTACAGTCGATAATTAAATATTAAAATATTCGATTTTCACAAATTAACTCCAAATTCAATTTTGAAAGTTCTATAACCCTTCTATAACTCCAGTATGATTAAATAAAATTTTCCAAATCATTTTCAATCATATTAAACTCGATTTTCAATTATCTCTGGAATTTCACTATCTAATTTATCGATTTAATTACCCAGGTAAATCCAATATTCGATAAATAAATCATTCGACTTCTAAATTCCATTTATTAATATTTAAAATCAATTAAATATTCAAATTTTAATTATCAAAAATTCTGGGTCGTTACAAACTTCCCCCCTTAAAAGAATTTCGTCCTCGAAATTACAAGTTAGGAAGAAAGGTCCTTAACTCGTCTACTATTTTTCAACATCTAATAGTTTTATCAATTTATCACAACAAATCTTTCTACTAAAGATTCGTTATTATTCATACTAAATTTTCAACTTCAACTATAAGTTTCAAACAACATTGCTTTACTTCAATTCAAATTTAAATTCAAATTTCAAATTTAAACTTTCAAAATTTCTCAAAATTTTTCTAACGCCCTAAATTTTCGAAAAATTTTGCCAGCGTCTCCTTTGCGCGGCTAATACGGCACGACTACAAAACGTCCCTACGGACTCTCAGATTTCAAAAAGAAAAAGAAAAAGCCAAGCGGCTAGAGAGAAATCATCAAAAACTCATATTATAATTCAAATACATACCTTTTCGAGCAAATTCGAATTGTCTTCGAAATCAAAATTTCAATTCCTTTTATAACACCTGTATGTCCTACTAGCCATAATATCTAGTTACAGCATTCAAACTATTCTGCAAATTTAATTACCAAATTCATTTTCAAATTATATTTACCTTGTCATTCCTTCAATTAGTTTCGCTTACTAATTTTATTTCAATACTTCACTTTACAAATTCGAAATGAATTTTTTTTTTAACATTCAATTTATTAAGTTGATTCACCTGTACTTGCATTAATTTTAACTCCATCCTTTAAGTTAAATTTATTCTATCAACCTTTCAAATGGTATAAGTTATCAACTTGATAATATTTCATAAATATGGTATCCCAGAGTCTTACCAACGTTTCCAAAAACCATTTTTGAAAACAGTTCAACTATTCTTTGAATTTTCTAAAACAAAATCCAAATTTTCAAAACAACCTCCTTTTTAAAACAATTTGGCAGCAATTTCTCTTTTGGAAACCCGAAAATGAACATCAGTAATGCTGCAGTCATTACCGAAGTTATTTTCCAGCGACCGAAAAGAGTTTAGAGCTTTCATCTCTTCAAAATACTTTTCAAACCCTTTGAAATCCATTTTCAAATCAAAAAGATTTAAACTTACAAATCTCCAAAATTTTCAAATTCTTTTCAAAACATTTCCAAAAACTTCTTTGGAATTCCATTTTAAATTACAATTCACATTTATAATTTACATTCTCAAGTTTTACTTGTATATGGATTTATCTCTTAACTTTGGAGTTTCGATTTCAATTTCAATGATAATGATTTACCATTATTACTTCCTAACATCCATGCAACCATATACTATAGTACTTTATAGAAAAACATTTCTTTTCCATACAAAAATAGTTTTGGCAAAATTATCTCATTTACCCTATTTTAAAACAATACTGTGCCGAATTGTTCTATATAAGTGCTTAGAGATTCCTATCGATAGAGTTGTACGGACAATACCGACCAGAATCCATATACCACTCAACAAACCAATCATCACAATATAAAACAACTTTATATTCACTAACAAATACGCACTCATATCTATTATTACACTCAAACTCATTCTAGAGTACTACTGACTCTATCTCTAATGAGTAACACCCAACAGAGCAGGGTTGTCGCTTAACCATATGCTCTGATACCACTTGTAACATCCCGAAAATTTTCGACTTTCGAAAATTCAACATCGATACTCACTTTATCGACTGCTGAGCCATCGAATGCCGAAAACCCGAAAAGTTATGGTTTTAAGAAAGAAGAAAAAGGTAGAAGAAGAAGATAGAAGAAAAAGAAAGAAGAACAACAACAGAACAAGAGAACAGCAACAGAAACAGAACAATATCAGAATCTTACACATCGCAGCGGAACAAAATATACTAGATAAATCAGTAATCTTTAAAACAAAGAACTATATCATTTTATACATACATCAATCATCAGAGTCAATATACAACAATGGACAGTTATATAACTTGTCCTCATACAGAATACACAGCGGAATAAATACTATCAGATACAAATACTACGTCTCGTCATCCAGCTTATCTCCAAGCTCCAGAATATCCAGAATATCCTGATAATATAACTCTAGGCTGCCCGTGTGGAAATTTGTGGGCACCCAGAGTTTAGAAGGGAACAATAAACTCCGAGTCAGTCATGGTGACTGGTGTGAGATCGTAAAACAGTTATTCTTTATAATAAACAACAGGATAAATTTTAAAGTCAATTCGCAATGCTTTTGGAAAATGAAACTACCATAAGACCTCCCACCACACACACAATGCAAACGCAGAATTGGAGGAGATTTCTTCTTATGATAGTCAAAGATGCTTACTACGCAAAATCAAATCATTTTTGATATTATTATTAGTGCATAGTGGAAAACATTTCGAAAGTAGAATATAAATCTTAGCCAGCATAGGTACCATTATATTATGCCTGCTATAGCTGCCTCCTGAGGAGACAGGTTATACAATTGAAATCGTAAAGGCTCGTATTGTTTCTTTGGATTTCCAACAAATGGTCAGGCTAAGGAACTTCCTATCCACGATGGGTACGTCCCTGGAATAGACGACCCGAGAATCTAACGTTACGGTTAGATCTCTGCCAACACAAGGCCGGGTTACCTCTGCAAAAATAGGTAACTACTGACACGCGTATGTCATCCCCCGATCGTCACCGATCTTCCCGAGGATCCCCGATTTCCAACAAACCACATAGATAATAATAATGCAGTAACCACAGAGGTTAAGTATCTGGGCTCCATACCATGATACCACCTTTATCCAGAAGGAATGACATACACTAAGGGGCGCTACTCCCTAGAACCTTGCCGCATTCTTCCTGTTTCGACCATTTCCGGGGTGTGAGGCTCGACGAAGTCTCGTCCACAAAGCTACGCTTTCTACAAAAAGCCCTGCTTCGGGTCAAACAAAATGATCAACCTATGATCACAAAGATATAAGATCAAACAAAAGATCATATCACAAATGATCAAACACTGATCATTTCACAGCAACACTCAGTATGCCACGTTACCAAATTGGGATATATCGCTGATAAATTTCAACTACATAACCTCTGAGCTCGTACGTCTCAGAGAAGGGTGTTAAGCTAAGAGAATAAATTCTCCGCCACCAACAGAAATGTATTTGAAAGAAATCAGCTTTATATCTCAAATTGTAACGTCAGACACACAATCCATAAAAGTCTGTTCCGGGATCGAACAGAACCGAAGGCACTTCTCACGAAGCCCTTGCATTTCCGGATAATTTCAATCACGTCAGGACTTCCCGTCACTAAGGGTGATAAAACCTCTAAATCGAAGATCAGTCGATGTAGAGTAACTCGACGGTAATCCTTCCGTTTTCAAAAATATCCGGTCTTCAACACCGGTCTTCAAATGCGATTCATAACGACGTATCACATATTCGGAATGGGTTATACGACCCCATGGTCCTTTCCCGGCTAACCCGAATAGTGAGCGTATATTTAAAAACAAGTGTGGCATTCAAATTCATCCAATTCATAACAAATACCTACTCAAGGTAATTATTGATAGTCGGTTATTTAACTATCAATAAAGATGCGCAACATCATCAGATTCCAAATAATTTTCCCAAATTATTTTATCTTCCAAAATATCTTTACTAGATATATAATTTCCACACTTAACCGTTTTGAAAACAAATTTTCAAATATTCAATTTCCACATTTCATTTTATCCTTTAAAAGATAAAATCTCAAAACAGTTCATTTCATATTGGAAAAGCATTTCCATACTTATTTAATAATAAGTATTTCACAAATCATTTATTTTCAACATTTGAAAATATTCGATATACTTAAATCAATATTAAGTATATATTCATTCTTTAAGGAAATCATACATTTTAACATTTATTTGAGTCAAAACGGATGTTGCGTAAAACATCGTTACGACGACTCAAAATCACTAGTATAGGGATTCGAATTTAGATAGATATATAAATCCCAATATTACATAAAAACATTTCCTTTCGGAAATCATTTACTATAACAACAGTGTTATAGTCCACCATTTCCTTAAATTTCTCGAAAACGTCTATTTCAACAAGAACTGTTGAAACCTATGATTTCGATATTTCACACGTTTTTAAAACATCTTTTAAAACAATCACTTCATTTCAAATATCGCTTTCCCGAAACATACCCATTTTATTTAATAATATATTCACTGTCCAAAATCGTGAATATACTTCAATAATTATATTTCAATCTTTTCTACACGTTTTATTCCAAGAATTATCCACTATCCAAAATCGTGGATAAAATTTCCTTAATAACTTCTATATTACATTCATCAAATTTGATTGATTTCAAATTCGTAAAACAACGTTTATAAATTCACCTTTATATTTTCTAACAACTTCGATTTACAAAATTTCCTTTTATTGACTTCTAAATTTACTTATCAAAATAAGTGATTTCAGATTTATAAACAACGTTTATAAATCACATTTATACTTCATAACAACTTCAACTTATGAAATCATTCCATTTGGCAATTTCTATTTATATCCCAATTACGTGCAAAAATCTAATTTATAAGTAAATCACTTATAAATTGTTTTATTCGACAACATCTATTCACTTTATAACTTCACGTTATAAATCTATTTATTTCATTCACTTATGAAATCCTTTTTATACTTCTTTTTAACACTTATAAAAATTCGTTTTATAAGTCCAATATTTCGATTTACAAAATATCAATTTTACGAATCTTTTTATACAAATCTTTTATAGTTATTCAAAAATCCCAACTTAAACCATTTTATAAATAAATCGACTTTTATTTCAAAAACGACACTTCGGTTATATTTCACTAAAATTATAACTTTTATAACTTTAAAATTTTACGTTTATAAATCGATTCAAAAATTCCCTAAAACGTATATTTTCAAAAATCACTTTAAAACCCTTTTTAAATTAAAAGTCGTTATTTTTACATTTCAAAACTGAATCCGATGATGCAACAACACCAATCAGTCCATCACAACAGTCAATATCATATATCAATATGATAACAGAATATATCAAAATATCTGTAAATAATCAATACGGTGAGGAATCCAGTTGGATCCCTCCAACCTGTTTCCCTGCATCCACAGATGTTAGCACAATACCAATTCCGCTCCAGTACGGAATTATCGCGGTATATAGGTTTTTATAAATCCGCTTACTAACGGCGCAATAGGGTCTCATCCGCTATACGAGGCGGGAAATCAATCAATCCAATATATACATATGCCAATATGTATATACTGCTATATATATAGATATATCCTATCATATCTAATAGCACATTCAAACAGTCAATCATCAATCAATAACTGTAAATAATTCCACATTCAATTGAGTGAGAAGATCTCACCGTGATTTTAAATCTGATTCCAGCGTTTATTTCGAATAAAATTAAACACGCGTTTAATTTTACCCGAAATTCAAACTAGCTCCAAATGGCTCCAATTCAGTTGCATCGCGAAGTACACGTCGAGACGATTCCAACGCACTTCGTTTCGTCAAAATCCAATCTCGTATTAAAAAGTTATGACGTTTAGAAGTTAATACGATTTTATATAAAATTAAATTTACATCTTTCTTTTTAATTAAATTTTTAAACCTAGAAATCATCCAGGCCGCACGTCCAAGCAAAGACAAATCTGGGCCGCGTGCGCTTTTCTCCCATCTCCCTCCAAAATCACGTACGCGAACCACAGAGAAGTCGAACCCAACAGCCGCCTCTAGGGTTTCGAATCGCTCCTCATACGATCCATCATATGATGATCAGTGACCCTCCCATCGAAGCCCATCGTCTGCTCCACCATCGCCAAGAATATGGTGAAGCTCGGTCGCGCCTATAGCCATGAAAACGATGATGAACGGCGTGACTTTGAACGAGCTTTGCCGTCAATCTGTAGCTCAGAAAACGATCACAACCGTTGGGTTGCAAGATCTCTTCGTCTTCTACGATTCGTTAGTTGATGATGTTGGATGATAGTGAACGGATGAGGAGATCGGAGGGGAAGAAGGTCATGCGTTTCTGGCCATTGGAGCTGAAAGTGGCGGCCAGAGCTTTGAGATGAAACCCTAGTTTTAAATTTGCAAATGAAGAAATAGAAGTCCTTTTATAGAAAATGGCCAATTTTACTATTCATCGAATTTTTCCGAACTCCGATTCGAGCGTGCCGGCTGACATTCGTAAGGTTTACCCCGCGTTCCGAACGCAATGGAACGTGTTTCGGAAGCTAATTCGATCGTCTGTGTGAGATATGACAAAAAACGATCAATTTAAATTAAACCGATTTAAATCGATTTCGAGGCGTTTTGGCTTGCCCCGGACAAACGGTAAATCCAAAAATTACGAAATTTGAAATCTTACAATAATATCACATTACGGATCCGATGAAACTGGTTTCGTCGAAATCCGACACTGTTTGAAAAATGACTATTTTAACTCGACGATTTTAAAATTAAAATGATATCGATGCGTTTCGAGTTGCCCCGGTCAAACGACAACTCCGATTGCTACGAAAATTGAAATCCGATAATAACTAACTATTACGGATCCAATGGAACTGGTCTCGTTCAATTCTGAGACTGTTCAAAAATTGGCTATTTTTACAGTCGATAATTAAATATTAAAATATTCGATTTTCACAAATTAACTCCAAATTCAATTTTGAAAGTTCTATAACCCT
The DNA here is from genome assembly GCA_030737815.1 of Allium fistulosum. NCBI lineage: Eukaryota > Viridiplantae > Streptophyta > Magnoliopsida > Asparagales > Amaryllidaceae > Allium > Allium fistulosum. Next base: position 1,495,660,811 of record CM060901.1, read on the forward strand.
TCTATAACTCCAGTATGATTAAATAAAATTTTCCAAATCATTTTCAATCATATTAAACTCGATTTTCAATTATCTCTGGAATTTCACTATCTAATTTATCGATTTAATTACCCAGGTAAATCCAATATTCGATAAATAAATCATTCGACTTCTAAATTCCATTTATTAATATTTAAAATCAATTAAATATTCAAATTTTAATTATCAAAAATTCTGGGTCGTTACATAATAAAAGCTGATGGCTATTCGTATTACGATGTATAACGAATGGACAAAGGAGATCAAAAGGCTCAATACGGTTAACGATACAGAAACGTTTTACCAATTTCGCGGCGTACCGGACTCCGAATTTGACAATCGAATATATCGTAGAAATCAGCACGACGAGACGATCAAAACGGTATATGGATATCAGTGGTACGATCATCCGATAAAAATCGATATCGGTACCAGAATACTGCTATTTTGCAGAAAATAAGAACGACGGAGCAGTAGATGTCCAAATTTTGAAAAACTACAAACTGACATCGTGCTCAGAAGATGGTTTAGAATTTTTCTATGTAAAAATATTTAGATTTTGAAAACGTTTTAATTTCAACGCTTTTTAACCGATTAAATTGAAGTAAATTTACGCGCGAAATAAACTTTCGTATTTTCTGACGAAAATTTACCAGTTGCTATGTTTAATTAGATGTATTCCAAATATTAAATTTATATTTCAAAATTTTGTCGTTTAAAATTTCACAAAATTTCAACTAAATTACGTTATTAAAACGGTTGAAATTTACGGGTCGTTACAGATCCCTCCAATGTGTCCTCCTGCATCACATACATTATATAATCATAAAAAATATAAATCAACCGCTTCGAGGTGGGATTCGTATACAAAGGGTCATCCGCTCTTACACGAGAACGTAATAGGGTCTCATCCGATCCAGAGGCAAGAATATATCCAAACCAATAATATAAACTAATAATCCTTCCAAACAATCAATACAATCAATAATAAAATATCCACGCATCCAATAAATAATTTTTATTGACTATATAAATTTTTTGATTGACCAAAAAGGTGAGATTAACTCACTTTGATTTTCAAATCATCAAAACGTTCCGTTTTTGAATTAAAATTGAATGGCGTTCAATTTTACCCAAAATTTGTACTAGTTCCAAATCCATCTAATCCAACTCCATAGCGTAGCCTTCGCTGATACGAATGCAACGCGACTTGTCGCGTTCAATTTGGACCTCGTACGAGTTTAATATGAATTAATGAACATTTGAATTAATTAAATTAAAATTAACTTAAAATTAATAAACATTTAAAATTTAACCTACCCTTCCCTCACACTACCGAGCTCGTTTATTCTAGGAAATAACCCGACAGTTCTTCCCACATTTGCCATCACCTTGTTGCCCCATACGCCGTCGCACCCCTCGTTGGAGACGCCATGACCTTCACTTTGCCAACGAACCTAGTGCTATTGCTAATTTCGTCACCAATCGATGACAAAACCAAAAGATTCGTACGCCGTTCATCCCTTCACTGCCGCCGCCGCCGTCCACTTTACGCCGCCACGACCTCACTACGAGTAGCTCCGAGTCCATTACGATCGACAGTGGTCAGGACCCCAAGCTCGCCAACGTCGCCATCAATTTTGGCCAAGAATAGAGCCACGTTCGAAGGCAAATTTTGGCCATCTCCTTCCACCACAGACCAACCGTGCCGTTCACTAGCTTTATCTTGCTGAGACGAATATGTTTGCAGTTGGAGGCAAGGGCTGATAACACTCCTAGTGGCACCGGAGTATGGTGGCCGTAAGATGGAAGGGGATGAAAACACCGGTTATGTTTTCTTTAAACATATATATATATATATATATATATATATAAATATATATATTATAAAGATGGAGCTTTAACTTTTTTTTTCTTTTTTTTTCTTGTTTACTGGAATGAAAAATAAAAAGGGAAGGGAGGGAAAGTTGAAATGATGGGGTAAGGCTAAAAATGTGGGGGTATGGGACATAGATATTGGTAAGGGCTGGTATGGTTTATATATTGTGTGTGTGTGTATATATTATTAAATTTTAGAATAGGAAGTTACAAAACGTCCGAGAATCTCAAACCCCTAACGAGACGTGCCGCTTGGCGTTCTACATGTTATACCCGTATTCTGAACACAATTGAACTAGTCTCGAGACCTAATTCGATCATATATAGAAGATAACTTTTCAAACCCAATTATTATAAAAAAATTTTGATATTAATTTCTACACATTTCGATTTCGCACGCCCAAATGATACATCCAACCACCACGAAATTCTTTGGCGTACAATAACTCATTACCACAAATCCAATGGAACTGGTTTCGTCGAAATTCGAGATATGCCCCCAAAAGGCTATTTTTACACGTTAATTAAAACGAGTAATTTCAAAAATCAGTTTAACCACCTTTAAATCCAAATTAAAAGTTTACTGTCTTCCTTCTTATTCGAATTGAATTTAAATCAAGTTTCGAAATTATATTCATTCATATAAAATTCAACATTCAATTATTTAAACAAGTCCAAATATTAAATTTAACAATTTATATACCCAATAAATTGCTATATTTGAAATTCAAGTAATTTAACTTATAAAATTAACTTTTCAATATTTAAATTAATTAAATATTCCAAATTCAAATGCTAAAATTTTGGGTCGTTATAGTGTTTTTGTGATTATACAGAATTATTAAACCATTGTATATTATTATTGTTTTGTAGTCTCGTACTTGTTCAGAGCGTAACCATATTTTTATTTTATCTTTCAGGGTTCATACAAAAATGGAAATATATGTGGTGAGATTCCGAAAACTAAAATTTACATCTAGCCTAACACTTGGCTTACAAGTCATTATTCTCCTTCAAATATTGTACCGTGTTTCATTCATCTAAACTTTGTAATAAAGAAAAATATAGATCTACTCCCCTTAAAAAATCATAACAATTCAAACAAAAATAAAAAATAAAAAGGGGTGATCTTTGCATTTAAATTGGTAAAATCTACAAATGTGCATAAGAATTGGAGGGTGCGGCTACTGTTTTGGAGTTCAACAGTAAAGGTTGAAGGCAATTTTGAACTAGGGTTTACGTTTTCTTGGGTTTTGGTCTGCGAGAGGCTGAATGGAGGATGGAATTGGGCTAAAGGTACGAAGGCGCACCTTCTGGCTATTTTGGGTAGGGTGCGGTGGCCTAGGGCAGTTAGTGACGTCGAGTATGGCCGTGTTGAGTAGAGGAGGTCATGATTAGGGGAAGCATGCGGAGGTGAGGGGACGAGTGCGGGTGGGTCTGCCTCAGCTCGACGTGAACGATGGCGGAGGCGGCAAGATCTCTGTTGGTCCAAGGCAACATGGATGATCATTGGCCGAGGCCTGTAGGTAGTTGACCGGGAATATCATAAAGAAGGGAGAAGTACTAAATGGTGATTAAGGTTGAAAAATTTAATTAAGGAAATTAATTATTTTAATTAATTCAAAATCTTTAATATTAAATATCTATTTCATATAAGGTCCAAATCGAACGCGATCAGTCGTGTTAGACTCGTATCGACGATATCTAAGCTTTGGAATTGGATTGGTTGAGATTGGAGCTAATGGAATTTTGTGCTAAAGATGGAAATAAAATGCTTCGGTGACAACTAGAATTTCGGTGAGTTAAACTCACCTTTTTGGTTAATCGGTACGTTATATAGTAGATATAAATTGAATGCTTGGATGTTTTATTTGCTGGTTGTTTGGTTTGGATAAATTATCATTTTGAAAATCGATAATGTATGAAGTGATAAAATAATACTGATTTAATATAATTACGTCGCTTAAATAATAATGTTGTTTATTTAAGCATAGTTGTTTTGTTTTATCTATTTAGCCAAATAAATACCGTCTGATAATAAACAGAAGAGTTTATTTCGAATGATATTTGTTTAGCAAAGTAAATGATCTTTCTGCTGTTATATTAATTTGGGCATTCATTTAATTGCTAGTTGATTGATACTGGATAAGTAATACATTGACAATTAATTGTTAATTATGGATTTGATTTACATATATGCCTGCTCATGTAAATACCTATAATTTAACTTGAGAAGTTAAATTAAATTTAGTGTTACTTGTTTAAGTACCATTGGGGTCACTGAGCCACTTTTTGGATTTGGAAAGTTATGGATTTAAAGTAACTTCACATTTTATAATTTGAAGTAAAATGTTCTATTTTATTATTGTTTTAACAAAGTGTTTGTTTAATTTCTATTTTTCAAAGTGTTCTATAAAATTATTTCTTTAGTAAAGTTAATTATTATATTTATATTGTTTTTAAATTTAATTATTTTATTAATATTGTTAAAGATGATTAATTACTTATCAAGGTTGTCTAAAGATAATAAATTATCTTATTATTGATTATTAAAACTTGTTAACTATTTTGTTAGTAATGTTGCTTGAAGGTTGATTAATTTTATTTTGAAAGTTGTTTAAAGTTATTTTATTATATTTATTAAAATGTTTCAAAAGTTAATTATTATATTATTTAAATGTTTCTAAAGTTTATTATTATATTATTTAAAAATGTTTTAAATTTATCTTTATGATGTTAAAGTTTTATTTATTATAATTAAATAATAATTTTTTTATAAAAGGATCCCTTTTATAAAAAGGATTTATTAAAGGAGTATATGAATTTGAAAGGGATTTGAAATTGGAAAAGAAGTTTATTTTTCCTTTAATGATTCTAGAAAGGAGGATTATAATTGGTTTTAGAGATTTAAAAGGGAAGTTTTATAAATGGGTTTTGAGATTTATAAAAGAGTATTTTTATAAATAGAACTAAGAGATTTATAAAAAAGTTTATAAATAGATTTTGGAAATTTATAAAGGAGATATTTATAAAATAAAAGAGATTTATATAAAGGAATGGTGTTTTGGATTATTTATATCTTCGTTTTAATGACATTTGGGTTTGATCTTTTTAATATGACTTTGAAATAGAAAATCGCTCTATGAGTTTGGTGATATACTTATACCATTTTATAAATTTGTGAAAAAGGTTTTCCAAGTATCGAAAGGAATGGTTTGTGAATATACTTATTCCGGTGAGATAAGTATATGAATATTTTGTTTAATATTTTGGAAAGAGAATTAATAAAAGATTAATCTAAGAGGCTTGGTGGTTTCCATGGGAAATGTAATCTCTGTTTGGAATGTTTGTTTATTTAATAGTTAAAAAACCGACTATCATATTTTGGCCTAAATATGTAATCCTTCTTAATTTTGGTGGTATGGAAATATTTCCTTACTTAACACCGAATGATTTTAACATTGGAAATATCTAGGAGAAACACGAAGATTATATGGTACAATTACCATCGGTGGTGCTATACTATAGTATAAACTCGTTTTGCTATCCTAACACAAATGATGAGGAAATCTGTCTAGTTAAACGGTTAGGAGGTGATCTTCGCTCTTATGTATTGTCTGATTATTTCCAAAAGAACCAGTATCAAGCATTCTGAAAATCGATCGATCGATTTTGGAACACCTGGTAAGTGGGGGAGTGTAGTTATATAAGATGACTCGAAACCACTCCAAAACCGTATACGGGTTCTATGCTTTATGGAGATTCGAGTCTTTTTTGAGATGTAGGAATCCATGTGTGATTCCAAGCCCCGTTGGGGTATGGGATCCATGTGTGATTCCGAGATCTTTGCGTGAGATGTGGGAATCCATGTGTAGTTTCAAGATCTGTTCAAGTGGCAATGTGTGAACTAGAATGCTAGACACAGCCTCACCAGCGGTAATGACTAAAACTAAAGATAGGATGTATAGCCAGGGGTTTAGCTAACCTATATGGGTGTAGTCGTCTCCTTCCTAGACTTACCTATAGTTGTTATGCATGCATGGAGCAATGCCTTTGGCCTTGCATGGCCAGCTATGTATTTTCTATTATACATCACTAGGGATTTATTGTTTCTTGGGAAGGATATATCTAATCCTTGTGTAGGAGGACCATTCTCAAAGTACTGAGGGCACCTCCGTGGAATCCTACAAAATTAGCGAATGCACCTTAACATTTTTATAATGGATTTTAAAGAGATAGAAAGCGCTGAACTTACTTAAGTTATTGGAAAATAATTCTGGTGATGGCTGCAGCATCATTGACGTTTATTTTCAAGTTTCTAAGTGGGAGATTGCTACCATAGGAATTTGCTTTAGAGTTGTTTGGTAAAAAAAAGTTTGTTATAGATTCCAAAAGTATGATTGGATATATAAAGGTGATATGTATATTATTATTATTTCAAAATGAATTGAAATAAAACCAGGTGTTTAAATTCTGAAATTGTCAGTTAAGTGATATTATGGACTCATGTATCTTATCCATTTGGATAATTTGGTTTATGTATCTTGTTTTACGGTGTTGTTTGGTAATTTTCATTTATGAAAATAAAATATGATTTTCGATGATTTTTGATAGTCGAAAACTTTCAAATGGGTATTACAATTTAGGCTAAATGTTTTGTGAAATTGTAAGTAGATGAGTTTTATAACTTATAAATTTGAGAAATGGTAGGTTAATACAATTTTTAATTTGTTGGACATTTGGGTTGAGTAAAAAAAATCAAATCTGAAATTTGTACATACTCTTTGATTGTAGCAGAGTGTTATACAAATATGGACTGAAATTTAAAGTGGATAATAAACACTAGTGTGCTTTATAAAATGTTTATAATAAACTTAAGTATGGAAGGTCTTTAAGGATGAAGTTGTGGCCTTTCGAAATCTTTATAAACTGAAGTTTTAAAGTGATTGATTTGCATAAGTGGTGTTATAAGATGGTCGTGAACTTAAGTAACAGTTTTATGAATAGTTCATAAATAATTTAGTATTAAAAGAAATATACTAAAAGTGAGAATGAATGTGAATAAGAGTAATTGGTATAGTAATAAACTAATAGAATAAATACGTAAGTTGTACGTAGATCATTTTATCCGCATAAACGATATTGAGTCGGATTCGAGTACACGATTTTAAGGCGATTTACACCAATCCGGGTTAGGATTTTAGACGGAAACATAACGCTTCGGCGACAATTGGAATTTTGGTGAGTTAAACTCACGTTTTTGGTTAATCATTATGTTATATAGTAGATATAAATTCTTGATTGAATGCCTGGATGTTTAAATTGCTGGTTGTTTGGTTAGGATAAATTATCATTTTGAAAATGGATAATGTATAAAGTGATAAAATAATACTGATTTAATATAATTATGTCGTTTAAATAATAACATAGTTCATTTAAGCATAGTTCTTTGGTGTTATCTTTTTGGCTAAATAAACACCGTCTAAAAATAAACGGAAGAGTTTATTTTGAATGATATTTGTTTAGTAGAATAAATTCTTGTTATGCTATTATATTAATTTGGGCATTCATTTAAGTGCCAAATGATTAATATTGGATAAGTAATACATTGACAATTAATTATTAATTATGGATTTGATTTACATATATGCCTGCTCATGTAAATACCTATAATTTAACTTGGGAAGTTAAATTAAATTTAATGGTAGCTTGTTTAAGTACCATTGGGGTTGCTGAGCCTCTTTTTGGATTTGGTATGTTATAGATTTATTCACATTTTATAATTTGAAGTAAAATGTTCTATTTTACTATAAATTCTCGTTCTTATATTATATTAATTTGGGCATTCATTTAAGTGCTAGTTGATTAATATTGGATAAGTGATGCGTTAACAATTGATTGTTAATTATGGATTTGATTTACATATATGCATGCTCATGTAAATACCTGTAATTTAACTTGAGAAGTTAAATTAAATTTAATGGTAGCTTGTTTAAGTACCATTGGGTCGCTGAGCCTCTTTTTGCATTTGGAAAGTTATGGATTTAAATTAACTTCACATTTTATAATTTGAAAATGTTCTATTTTATTATTTTTTTATAAAAGTGTTTGTTTAAATTCTATTTTTCAAAGTGTTCTATAAAATTATTTCTTTAGTAAAGTAAATTATTATATTTATATTGTTTTTAAATTTAATTATTTTATTAATATTTGTTTTTAAATTTAGTTATTTTACTAATATTGTTAAAGACGATTAATTACTTATCAAGGTTGTCTAAATATAATAAATTATCTTATTATTGATTATTAAAACTTGTTAACTATTTTGTTAGTAATGTTGCTTGAAGGTTAATTAATTTTATTTTGAAAGTTATTTAAAGTTATTTTATTATATTTATTAAAATGTTTCAAAAGTTAATTATTATATTATTTAAATGTTTCTAAAGTTTATTATTATATTATTTAAAAATGTTTTAAATTTAGTTTTATGATGTTAAAGTTTTTTTCTTATAATTAAATAATAATTTTTTTATAAAAGGATCCCTTTTATAAAAAGGATTTATTAAAGGAGTTTATGAATTTGAAAGGGGTTTGAAATTGGAAAAGTAGTTTGTTTTTCCTTTAATGATTTCAGAAAGGAGGTTTGTAAATGGTTTTAGAGATTTGAAAGGGAAGTCTTATAAATGGGTTTTGAGATTTATAAAAGAGTATTCTTGTAAATAGAACTAAGAGATTTATAAAAAAGTTTATAAATAGATTTTGGAAATTTATTAAAGGAGATATTTATAAAATAAAAGTGATATATAGAAAGGAATGGTGTTTTGGATTATATATATCTCCATTTTAATGACATATAGATTGATCATTTTAATATGATTTTGAAATAGAAAATCACTCTAAGTGTTTGTTGAATATACTTATACCATTTTATAAGTATGTGGAAAAGGTTTTCCAAGTTTTTAAAGGAATGGTTTATGAGTATACTTATTTCGGTGAGATAAGTATTTGAATATTTTGTTAAATATTTTGGAAAGAAAATTAATGAAAGATTAATTTAAGTGGCTTGGTGGTTTCCATGGGAAATGTAATCTCTATTTGGAATGTTTGTTTATTTAATAGTTAAATAAACGACCATCAAATCTTGGCCTAAATATGCAATCCTTCTTAATTTTGGTGGTATGATATAAATGTAATTTTTATATATGTCTAAATTTTAGATTTTTAAAATTATATGATTTGGAAATTTTAAATTTATAAGTTAGTTTTGAACATATAATTTTTAAGATTTTACTTATAATTTTAATATTTTAAAATATATAAACATAGATTTAATATAAAATAAATTTAATAATAAGATTTAATTTAATAAAAATTAATTTAAGTAGTATATAGGTATTTATTTAAAGTTATATTTTAAAAATAAATTTTGTAATAACTTTAAATAAATAGAGGCTAGAAAAAATAAAGTAAAATCGACTTGAAATTTAATGGGGTACTAATTGAATTTAAATAAGAATTTATTTGAACTTATTGATTTTGAGATTTGAAAAGTATGATTTATAACTTTAAATAAACTTGAGACTGGATATTTAATATTGATTCAAATTTATAAATTGAGATTTTATTAAATTGTTATTAAAATTATTAAGTAAATATTTTCCAATTTGAATAAAATTAAAATTGAATGTTGAAATATAAATGAAATTTATATTGTAAATGTTCGAATATTTAAACTTGAATCTTTGAACTTTAAATTGAAATTGTTAAACTGGAATTGATTTAAGTTGAATTTTGGAATTTAAGATGATTTGAATCGATTTGTGGAATTTGAAGAAATTATTTTTATTATATAAAGTATTTTAATATATATAAAGTATTTTATTATATAAATTCTTTTAATATATAAACTATTTTAATTTATAACTATTTTAATATATATGCTGTTTTCAATATCTAAACTGTTTAGGTTGGAAGTGTTATGATTTTAAAAGTGTTGGTTTCAAAAGTGTTATGATCTTAAAAGTGTTATGTTTTCAAAAGTGTTATGATTTTAAAAGTGTTATGATTTCGAAAGTGTTATAATTTTGAAAATGTTACTATTCTAGAAATTAATATTATGTAAAGTGAATAATGATATCGAATTGATATGGTTTCGAAATGAATATGATATTTTGATATGAAGTATGAACTATTTGAAATGAAATGACCACGGTGTGAAATAAGCGTTTGGTTGTTGAAGAGACCGGGATCAGATATTTTCATACTCACTGCCAATACCGAAAACCACTTTAACAACTGTGTACGTGGTGGAGAATACAGAATTAAGTAGGATGGTTTGGTGACGATTCTATATGAGGTATTAGCGCAGCCCTGACTCCCGTGAGTCAGCTTGATGTGGCTAAAACAGGAGCCATGCCGGGCCAAGTGAGGTCATTCCTCTTATCGGACACATTTCTTCGATACCATTCTATTACTTTGTGATTTGATTGGGTGCACCTTTGATTTGGGAGTGTGTCACGAGGTGGGCGGTAGTAACTGCTTTGCGTTACCACCAGTCCGGATCCGCAAATGGTATATCTACCATGACATTGCCTCGCGTGCCCTGTCACATTCCCTATCGCGCCTTCTACGAATTTGTTTTGTAACGTACCTATGTGTTGTCCTCTGTGTAAACCACCGGTTTGGTGGAGCGTACGGCATTGTATAGACTATGGGAATATATAAAATGTGTTAAGGGGGATATAGGTAACGCCTTAATGCTATTTTAATACTTTTACTTTACTATAGACATATTATAATAGCGTATATTACTACATAGTAGATAGTTCCACGGATCCTTAGAGGATGGAAATCCCAAACATCCTTTAAGTTACTTGTATTTCAGTTGACATTTCACTTGAGTTGAATTTATTAATATAAGAATGTTAATCCTGACTCGAGTGTTTTGTGTTTTGCTTTACGCTCGAGTCAGACTGAGTGTTACAGTATTTGAGGCTCGCCTTTGGAGATTGGAGCTTTGTTTGAAGATCTATCTATCCAGCTTTCAGTTATTTCAGTTCATTCCAGTTAATTATCCAAACTTGTCGTTTTTCTTATGTATTAGAGATTCCTTTGTATTTGAGATTTCTGTTGTATTTTATTTCAGACTTTGTTGTTTATATAGTAGCTTCATGAACTACTATTTATCTATTCCGCTGCTTATTGTTGTAATACTCTGTGTCTGTGATTCTGTGTTTGATTCATTTACCGTATATGCTTAGTTTTTCCAAATATAAATTAACAATCTGTTGTTTTGAGCAATTCAAGTACGACATGTGTGAATGCAAATGGTTCGAAATACCGGGTCGTTACAAGTGGTATCAGAGCTCTGGTTTAGGCAAAACTTAGCATATGGTGTAAAAATTTAATCATAGAATCATATTCGTTCGAGCTTGAATTCCTTCGTTAGGATCCCCTTTTCTTAGGATTTCTTTCGGATTTTGGAACCCTCCCCTTGTTCTGAAATCCATTCTTGTCTTCTCCTATTCATGTTCTCTTGATATTGGAGCATCCCATATATCTATTTCTGTTGATCTCTATAATAAATTTGAGCACATCTTGCTTGACTAATCCTATCGGCGGTCCCGCCAACCTTTGAATGATTTATAAAGGGGTGAAACTCCTTTGCAACACACGTCGATTCACCGGAGATTTCTATATCGTCGTTTTGATGCTGCTATCTCTTGCTAAGCCCGAACCGTTCATTAGTAGACTACCCGGATAATCCTCTTCTGATCGAATGTCAATTGCCTTAGGATTTTTGCAGATACTTTTATCTTTTCGCTTGATGATCAACCTAGTGATCTTGACTCTCTTGACTATCGGGTGGAGTCACCTTTCTTCCTCCTAAGCGGGAATTGTATTCTACATCGATCTTATTCCTAGAATCTCGGTTGACCCGGTTAAGGTCATTGCAATTAATATAAGTCTATCCATCTTCCTCTTTTGAAATTTAATTACCTTATCTTCCTTTCGAGCCTATCTCCTTAATAGAATTTACTTCGATTTAGATCCTTCTAAATATTAATCTCTATCTTTGTTCTATAATATTGTAACGCCCCACTCTGAGACCCACTGTAACAAAGAGTATTACGGGAGTAATACTGTCTGTTAAAGCGGAGAATAGAGTATAGTGGAAGCGACCATTTGTAATCAAGCTATAACGAATACGTCGAAAAGTGGAAACTATTTAAATTTTTCAAGTGGTTCGACATATCCAATAAATATTTATAACGAAATTACAATGGCTAAAGACCTATCAGAAACAAGCATAGTAATAAATGATAAAAACATCACAGAACAGAATCACATAACAGATATAAAATCCCAGAATAATACATCATCAATACAGATCCAAATATCATAAGTGGGTACAAAGCCACTGCTCACACATGTGAGTCAAAAATATGTACATATCAGAGTCTGAATAATAACAAAAGCGGACACTAAGATAAGCTATCTCAAAAGCATAGCAGATAAGTCCAAAGCGGAAGCACAGAGCAGCTAAGTCCAGAGACCTAACCTGAAACAACTCGGTCTGACCCGAGCGAAAACACTCGGGTCAGGCTAGCTAAACAATCAGTAATAACTGAGATATATAATAATGCGGTACATAAATAAAACAGTACTTATCCATAGAGAAGTATATTATGAACCACATGAATATAATGACGATCCCTAATCATAAATAAACAATAAAAATCTCCAAAGAGAAATCAACACCAAAGTGTAGAATAAATAAAATCGCCTCATATCATCGGCGTAGCCAAAGCTATAAAAAGATGCCCATAGGCAATAACCCCAAGAGTGACCAGAGTCTGTAATCAATGCCCAAGCAAAGATCGATGCTCCAAAGAGCAATGGGGATATACTGAAAATTCAATGAAATCCAACACTGAAAAGTAGTGTCCAGAGACACTGTCCACAAGGTAATCGCACTTACATCGTATGGTTCCATAGAACCAACACCGAATGGCGGTACTCGAGTGGATATAAAAATCATCAGATAATACAAATGTTGCACGTGCACCGACCAGAGTCGTTGTTGCAAAGTACTGTAAAGTTGTGATCGATCACTCGCACAGATGCGGAACGCGCGAAACGGCGAAATCCTTCCCAGAAGGATAAAGGCCCAGAGGAACACGCCGAAAAGTAAACTACTCCATAGAGCAGGTGTCCAGAGTCGGTTGCCCAGAGGCATGGTGACCCAGAGGTCCAATACTGGCCGCCCAGAGGCAAATGTGTCACTAACTTCTTGGAGAGGAACCCGTAAAGTGTTAACAATGAGTCCCATACCCCACGTTTGCACTAAACGGTTTCCTAACCAATAGCAAGCTCACACTCCAAACAATAAAAAGTCTACCTCGTATCATCGGTAAACTAGACCCAAAGGTCAAAACGATCAATCGAATAGGTCGGGGATTAACTGGAAAGAAAATACACACGGTTCCATAAGCCGGAGATTTCCTAACCGTTTAAGCACCTTTCCACTTCGCTCGACATGCTAAAAAGTGAGTGTGAGATTTTTTTTATTATAGAAAATAATGGTGCGAAACGGATTTATAATTGATTTTGAAATCACTTTAAAACGGCTTTTGAAAACTCTCCTATTATGGAGTAATTAATTTAATAATTAAAAATAATATTATATAATAATTTCAAAAGTCATTTAGGAGTGAAAAATCTTTTGAAAATGATTCATAAAACCCGTGTATGAAATCTAGAGACAAATCTCAAAGAAATCCACAAAACCAGAAAATCACTGAAAATATTCTAAGTGTTTGTAACCATTCAAAAACAGCTTTGAACCCAAGTTCGACAATTTATTTGGACCAGAAAACTGTGTCCAAATGTCATGAAAATTTGCAGGCATGTAGTCCAACATCCCTACTTTAAGATGCAAAAATAATTTCCGGATTCCGAGTTGAGACGAAGTAGCAGCGACGTCTCAAAGTTGGACCCAGAACAAGATTTACACTGTTTACAAACAGCGACCAGAGTTCAACTTCGACACGAAATTCGAAGTACCAAACGAACACCGATGATGCCCAAATTTTACAGAGATGAAGTTCGAAACTCCACCTTTCCAACGAGACCAAAAACGTCAAATTCCGACTTCGGATGCGATCGTGGTGGCATCCCGAATTGGAGCTCAAAAGTTGGAAAAAATACATATGTGATTTTTTTTTTACTGACGCGGGTCCAACCCGCATCAGCCTGCCCCAGCCCAGGCGGGCTGGGTGCAGTAATGCCCCAGCCCTCCTGGGCTAGGGAGCACCCAGCCTACGCGGTCAGGGTGTTTTCTACCCAGCCCACGCGGGCTGGGTGTTTTCTACCCAGCCCACGCGGGCTGGGAGGCACCCAGCCCACGCGGCTGGGTGTTACACCACCCAGCCCACGCGGGCTGGGTGTTTACTACCCAGCCCACGCGGGCTGGGAGGCACCCAGCCCACGCGGGCTGGGTGTTTTCTACCCAGCCCACGCGGGCTGGGTGCTGATCTGCCCCAGCCCACGCGGGCTGGGTGCAGTAATGCCCCAGCCTGCCTGGGCTGGGGTTCAATGCTTGTGGCCAGCCCCTTAGGGGACTGGCTTGCTCTGGGCTAGCCCAGCTGGGTTAGCCTCATCTGGGCAGAACCTGGGTGCAACCAGGGTCTGTTTTGGCTCTGTTTTTCAGCCTGCACATATCAGCCAACATTTTTTTGTGTTTTTTGGCATTTAGGTGTGTTTTTTTCAATTTTGGGCATCAAAATTATCACCAAAGTTAACTAGCAATAATCATTAATAATTAGTAATTACCAAAATTACAACTAGCATTAATTACTAATCAATAGTAATTACCTTAATGAGGCAAAAGAACAAATAGTATTTGTGCACAATCAAGCAAGCCAAAAGCCTTAACCTCCAAGCAAAGATCAAGAGACTTCAAGGACCCAAAATCAACAAAAAAATAAAACAATAATTACAACATGAAGGTTGTGATAAATATGGGTTAAGAAGGAGGATTAGATAATAGGATAGATTGCATCACCTTTTTTTTCTAGGATTAAACTAATTTATGAAGAGAAGGAGATGGAGCTTCTAAATGGAGGCCGTTAATTTTGTTTAGATCTAGGTTTTGAAGTTATGAAGAGGAGGGTTAGGGTTTGGATGTGTTTGAGATATTATAAAGGAGTGGGTTAGGCTAATGGGTAATGGTAAGGGGTTTTAGAAACCCATTAGGACTTAGTTTTATTTTTTCTAATGTTATCATGTGAACCAAAATCCTAAGAAGCATTCTATTTTTAATTAAAACCTTATAATTGTCTTATTTAGCCCATTAGCCTATAATCACTTTTTATTTAAAAATTCCTCATTTCAACCCAAAATATTTTAATTTGCAAACAATTGTAAATTTAACTTCTCCAAAAATTTGTTTAGCCCCTTTTTAACTTAAAATCATAATTTTACTCCATCATTCGGTAATTGCAATCTCAGGGTTGTTACAGACTCCCCCCTTAAGGAAATTGCATCCTTGTAATTCCTTAAATATAGGAGTCGTCTATAACATCTAATCCACAAAAGGAATTCAGAAGATAAAATATAGATGCTCACCCATGCCGGAAGATGAAAGAAAACCAGGATAAGTACGCTCGATAAATTATCTAGTCTCCCAAGTGCAGTCCTTAGGATTAGACGACCATTGAATCTTCACAAGCGGAACCTCTTTGTTTCGAAGACGTCTGATCTCCGAATCAAGCACACGAAGAGGTTGCTGCTCTATAGATAGATTGGGTGAGATCTCCAAATCAGGCACAATATGAGGCTCGATAATAGAATCAGGATCGCGCACACACTTGCGAAGCTGAGAGACATGGAACACATCATGTATTCCAGAGAAATGAGCAGGTAGAGCCACAAGATAAGCAACGGGGCCGATGCGTTCCGTAATAGGAAATGGTCCGACATAACGAGGAGCCAACTTCCCTGTAGAGCTGAAAGGCACAACCCCCTTCATGGGAGATATCCGAATAAAGACATGATCACCAATGGAGAACTCAAGAGGCTTCCTATGGCTGTCCGCGTAGGATTTCTGACGGTTCTGCGCCTCTTTCATTCTCTGACGAATAAGAATAATCTTCTCAGAAGATTCTCGAACTGAATCTGGACCAAGAAGGTGCTTCTCACCAGATTCTAACCAACAAGCAGGAGAGCGACATGGCCTTCCATAAAGAGCCTCGAAAGGTGCCATGCCGATACTAGACTGAAAGCTGTTGTTGTAGGAGAACTCTACAAGCGGTAAGTGATCCTCCCAACTACCACCGAAATCCAGAATACAACAGCGCAAAAGATCCTCTAAAACACGATTCACCCTCTCTGTCTGACCATCAGTCTGAGGATGATAAGCAGTCGAGAAATTCAGCTTTGAGCCCAAAGCTGACTGTAGGCACTTCCAGAAGTGACTAGTAAAGATAGTGTCTCGATCACAGACGATAGAGCTAGGAATGCCATGAAGACGAACGACTTCCTTCACATATAACTTGGCAAGCTGAGGAGCAGTCCGAGTGGACTTAATAGGAATGAAATGAGCTGATTTGGTCAAGCGATCAACGATGACCCAAATAGAAGTATGGCCTGACCTCGATCGAGGCAGACCGTCAATGAAATCCATGGATATCTGATTCCATTTCCATAATGGAATCTCTAGCGGCTGTAGAAGACCATATGGACGCTGATGCTCAGCTTTGATCTGTTGACAAGTCATGCAATGGCTTACATAACTTGCAACATCGCTCTTCATGCCCTTCCAATAAAATAGACGACACATGTCGGCATACATCTTACTCGACCCGAGATGAATAGTGTACTTAGTGCGATGACACTCATCTAGAATGTCACGCCTAAGTGATGAATCAGATGGTACCAAAATACGGTTCTTCCTGCGAAGACACCGATGAGAATCAATAGAATAATCCAACAATGTCTCATCACTGGATCCCGACTCAAGGAGATGAATATATCGCAACAGGTCTGGATCCTGCCGCTGAGCATGGGCAATGCGATCCAATAGAATAGGTCGAGCTTCCAAGCTGAATAGCAAGATCTGAGGATCAAAAGACGGAGCTTGATTTCGAATATCACACATAGAAAGAGTCTCAAGAATATCCCACTCGGCTATCATCATAGAAACTACTGCCGAGTGTTTGCGACTGAGTGCATCAGCCACACGATTACCCTTGCCAGGGGTATACTGAATATCTAAGTCATATGAGGCGAGAAACTCAAGCCATCGCTGCTGCCTCATATTGAGATCTCTCTGGCTGAAAAGATACTTCAGTGACTTGTGATCGGTGTAGAGAATGAAACGTTCGCCCAATAGATAATGACGCCACGTCTTCAAGGCAAAGACGATTGCAGCTAACTCAAGATCATGAGTAGGATAGAGAACCTCATTCGGACGTAGCTGCCTAGAAGCGTAAGCAACTACCCGATCCTTCTGCATAAGCACAGCACCGAGGCCGCTACCACAAGCGTCGGTGTAAACAACAAGATCCTGGTTACTCTCAGGAACCACATGAATAGGAGCATGGGTGAGAAGTTCCTTCAGTCGCTGAAAGGAAGCTTCACACTTATCAGACCAAATAAAGTGAACACCCTTACGATTCAGCGTCATAAGGGGAAGTGCAACTCGAGAGAAATCCTTGATAAACCGACGGTAATAACCCGCCAGACCAAGGAAACTGCGAATATAATGAACGTTCTCGGGCTGCTTCCAATTCTGAATAGCTTCGATCTTGGAAGGATCGACAAAAATACCCTCAGATGATACAAAATGGCCCAAGAACTTGACCTTGCTCTCCCAAAAATGGCACTTGGAGAGCTTGGCCTTAAGCTGATGCTGACGAAGAGTATCCAAGACGATCCGCAAATGATGAGCATGCTCTGCCTCAGATCTAGAATAAATAAGAATATCGCCGATGAAAACCAGAACGAATCTATCGATGTATTCCCGGAATACTCGATTCATAAGATCGACGAAGAAAGCCGGAGCGTTCGTCAAGCCGAACGGCATGACCAACCACTCAAAAGAACCATAACGAGTGCGAAATGCTGTAGGAGGAATGTTGTCTTCTGCGACTCGTAGCTGATGGAATCCGGTGGCGAGGTCGAGCTGAGAGAAGACCTTCGCACCGCTCAATTGGTCAAACATGTCGTAACGGGAATTAGAGTTAGACATGATTCAATGATAGATAATTAATTAAGGAATACTACGGAATATAACGGATTCATATACATATTCCTAACTTATCTATCAATAAACATAAGGAAGGGATTTGATTTAATTCGGATCTAATGAAAATGTATTGTACTAAGTGTATCTGTTCTGTGTTTATTATGCTTATTCCTGAAACCAGGCTCTGATACCAAGCTGTAACGCCCCACTCTGAGACCCACTGTAACAAAGAGTATTACGGGAGTAATACTGTCTGTTAAAGCGGAGAATAAAGTATAGTGGAAGCGACCATTTGTAATCAAGCTATAACTATCTATCGAATACATCGAAAAGTGGAATCTATTTAAATTTTTCAAGTGGTTCGACATATCCAATAAATATTTATAATGAAATTACAATGGCTAAAGACCTATCAGAAACAAGCATAGTAATAAATGATAAAAACATCACAGAACAGAATCACATAACAGATATAAAATCCCAGAACAATACATCATCAATACAGATCCAAATATCATAAGTGGGTACAAAGCCACTGCTCACACATGTGAGTCAAAAATATGTACATATCAGAGTCTGAATAATAACATAAGCGGACACTAAGATAAGCTATCTCAAAAGCATAGCAGATAAGTCCAAAGCGGAAGCACAGAGCAGCTAAGTCCAGAGACCTAACCTGAAACAACTCGGTCTGACCCGAGCGAAAACACTCGGGTCAGGCTAGCTAAACAATCAGTAATAACTGAGATATATAATAATGCGGTACATAAATAAAACAGTACTTATCCATAGAGAAGTATATTATGAACCACATGAATATAATGACGATCCCTAATCATAAATAAACAATAAAAATCTCCAAAGAGAAATCAACACCAAAGTGTAGAATAAATAAAATCGCCTCATATCATCGGCGTAGCCAAAGCTATAAAAAGATGCCCATAGGCAATAACCCCAAGAGTGACCAGAGTCTGTAATCAATGCCCAAGCAAAGATCGATGCTCCAAAGAGCAATGGGGATATACTGAAAATTCAATGAAATCCAACACTGAAAAGTAGTGTCCAGAGACACTGTCCACAAGGTAATCGCACTTACATCGTATGGTTCCATAGAACCAACACCGAATGGCGGTACTCGAGTGGATATAAAAATCATCAGATAATACAAATGTTGCACGTGCACCGACCAGAGTCGTTGTTGCAAAGTACTGTAAAGTTGTGATCGATCACTCGCACAGATGCGGAACGCGCGAAACGGCGAAATCCTTCCCAGAAGGATAAAGGCCCAGAGGCACACGCCGAAAAGTAAACTACTCCATAGAGCAGGTGTCCAGAGTCGGTTGCCCAGAGGCATGGTGACCCAGAGGTCCAGTACTGGCCGCCCAGAGGCAAATGTGTCACTAACTTCTTGGAGAGGAACCCGTAAAGTGTTAACAATGAGTCCCATATCCCACGTTTGCACTAAACGGTTTCCTAACCAATAGCAAGCTCACACTCCAAACAATAAAAAGTCCACCTCGTATCATCGGTAAACTAGACCCAAAGGTCAAAACGATCAATCGAATAGGTCGGGGATTAACTGGAAAGAAAATACACACGGTTCCATAAGCCGGAGATTTCCTAACCGTTTAAGCACCTTTCCACTTCGCTCGACGTGTTAAAAAGTGAGTGTGAGATTTTTTTTATTATAGAAAATAATAGTGCGAAACGGATTTATAATTGATTTTGAAATCACTTTTTAATGGCTTTTGAAAACTCTCCTATTATGGAGTAATTAATTTAATAATTAAAAATAATATTATATAATAATTTCAAAAGTGATTTAGGAGTGAAAAATCTTTTGAAAATGATTCATAAAACCCGTGTATGAAATCTAGAGACAAATCTCAAAGAAATCCACAAAACCAGAAAATCACTGAAAATATTCTAAGTGTTTGTAACCATTCAAAAACAGCTGTGAACCCAAGTTAGACAATTTATATGGACTAGCAAACTGTGTCCAAATGTCATGAAAATTTGCAGGCATGTAGTCCAACATCCCTACTTTAAGATGCAAAAAGAATTTCTGGATTCTGAGTTGAGACGAAGTAGCAGCGACGTCTCAAAGTTGGACCCAGAACAAGATTTACACTGTTTACAAACAGCGACCAGAGTTCAACTTCGACACGAAATTCGAAGTAACAAACGAGCACCGATGATGCCCAAATTTTACAAAGATGAAGTTCGAAACTCCACCTTTCCAACGAGATCAAAAACGTCAAATTCCGACTTAGGATGCGATCGTGGTGGCATCCCGAAGTGGAGCTCAAAAGCTAGAAAAAATACATATGTGATTTTTTTTTTTTTACTGACGCGGATCCGGCCCGCATCAGCCTGCCCCAGCCCAGGCGGGCTGGGTGCAGTAATGCCCCAGCCCTCCTGGGCTAGGGAGCACCCAGCCTACGCGGGCTGGGTGTTTTCTACCCAGCCCACGCGGGCTGGGAGGCACCCAGCCCACGCGGCTGGGTGTTACACCACCCAGCCCACGCGGGCTGGGTGTTTACCACCCAGCCCACGCGGGCTGGGAGGCACCCAGCCCACGCGGGCTGGGTGTTACACCACCCAGCCCACGCGGGCCGGGTGCTGATCTGCTCCAGCCCACGCGGGCTGGGTGCAGTAATGCCCCAGCCCGCCTGGGCTGGGGTTCAATGCATGTGGCCAGCCCCTTAGGGGGCTGGCCTGCTCTGGGCTAGCCCAGCTGGGTTAGCCTCATTTGGGCAGAATCTGGGTGCAACCAGGGTCTGTTTTGGCTCTGTTTTTCAGCCTGCACATATCACCCAACATTTTTTTGTGTTTTTTGGCATTTAGGTGTGTTTTTTTCAATTTTGGGCATCAAAATTATCACCAAAATTAACTAGCAATAATCATTAATAATTAGTAATTACCAAAATTACAACTAGCATTAATTACTAATCAATAGTAATTACCTTAATGAGGCAAAAGAACAAATAGTATTTGTGCACAATCAAGCAAGCCAAAAGCCTTAACCTCCAAGCAAAGATCAAGAGACTTCAAGGACCCAAAATCAACAAAAAAATAAAACAATAATTACAACATGAAGGTTGAGATAAATATGGGTTAAGAAGGAGGATTAGATAATAGGAGAGATTGCATCACCTTTTTTTTTCTAGGATTAAACTAATTTATGAAGAGAAGGAGATGGAACTTCTAAATGGAGGCCATTAATTTTGTTTAGATCTAGGTTTTGAAGTTATGAAGAGGAGGGTTAGGGTTTGGATGGGTTTGAGATATTATAAAGGAGTGGGTTAGGCTAATGGGTAATGGTAAGGGGTTTTAGAAACCCATTAGGACTTAGTTTTATTTTTTCTAATGTTATCATGTGAACCAAAATCCTAAGAAGCATTCTATTTTTAATTAAAACCTTATAATTGTCTTATTTAGCCCATTAGCCTATAATCACTTTTTATTTAAAAATTCCTCATTTCAACCCAAAATATTTTAATTTGCAAACAATTGTAAGTTTAACTTCTCCAAAAATTTGTTTAGCCCCTTTTTAACTTAAAATCATAATTTTACTCCATCATTCGGTAATTGCAATCTCAGGGTTGTTACAGACTCCCCCCTTAAGGAAATTGGGTCCTCGTAATTCCTTAAATATAGGAGTCGTCTATAACATCTAATCCACAAAAGGAATTCAAAAGATAAAATATAGATGCTCACCCATGCCGGAAGATGAAAGAAAACCAGGATAAGTACGCTCGATAAATTATCTGGTCTCCCAAGTGCAGTCCTTAGGATTAGACGACCATTTAATCTTCACAAGCGGAACCTCTTTATTTCGAAGACGTCTGATCTCCGAATCAAGCACACGAAGAGGTTGCTGCTCTATAGATAGATTGGGTGAGATCTCCAAATCAGGCACAATATGAGGCTCGATAATAGAATCAGGATCGCGCACACACTTGCAAAGCTGAGAGACATGGAACACATCATGTATTCCAGAGAAATGAGCAGGTAGAGCCACAAGATAAGCAACGGGGCCGATGCGTTCCGTAATAGGAAATGGTCCGACATAACGAGGAGCCAACTTCCCTGTAGAGCTGAAACGCACAACCCCCTTCATGGGAGATATCCGAATAAAGACATGATCACCAATGGAGAACTCAAGAGGCTTCCTACGGCTGTCTGCGTAGGATTTCTGACGGTTCTGCGCCTCTTTCATTCTCTGACGAATAAGAATAATCTTCTCAGAAGATTCTCGAACTGAATCTGGACCAAGAAGGTGCTTCTCACCAGATTCTAACCAACAACAGGAGAGCGACATGGCCTTCCATAAAGAGCCTCGAAAGGTGCCATGCCGATACTAGACTGAAAGCTGTTGTTGTAGGAGAACTCTACAAGCGGTAAGTGATCCTCCCAACTACCACCGAAATCCAGAATACAACAGCGCAAAAGATCCTCTAAAACACGATTCACCCTCTCTGTCTGACCATCAGTCTGAGGATGATAAGCAGTCGAGAAATTCAGCTTTGAGCCCAAAGCTGACTGTAGGCACTTCCAGAAGTGACTAGTAAAGATAGTGTCTCGATCACAGACGATAGAGCTAGGAATGCCATGAAGACGAACGACTTCCTTCACATATAACTTGGCAAGCTGAGGAGCAGTCCGAGTGGACTTAATAGGAATGAAATGAGCTGATTTGGTCAAGCGATCAACGATGACCCAAATAGAAGTATGGCCTGACCTCGATCGAGGCAGACCGTCAATGAAATCCATGGATATCTGATCCCATTTCCACAATGGAATCTCTAGCGGCTGTAGAAGACCAGATGGACGCTGATGCTCAGCTTTGATCTGTTGACAAGTCATGCAACGGCTTACATAACTTACAACATCGCTCTTCATGCCCTTCCAATAAAATAGACGACACATGTCGGCATACATCTTACTCGCCCCGGGATGAATAGTGTACTTAGTGCGATGACACTCGTCTAGAATGTCACGCCTAAGTGATGAATCAGATGGTACCAAAATACGGTTCTTCCTGCGAAGACACCGATGAGAATCAATAGAATAATCCAACAATGTCTCATCACTGGATCCCGACTCAAGGAGATGAATATATCGCAACAGGTCTGGATCCTGCCGCTGAGCATGGGCAATGCGATCCAATAGAATAGGTCGAGCTTCCAAGCTGAATAGCAAGATCTGAGGATCAGAAGACGGAGCTCGATTTCGAATATCACACATAGAAAGAGTCTCAAGAATATCCCACTCGGCTATCATCATAGAAACTACTGCCGAGTGTTTGCGACTGAGTGCATCAGCCA
Organism: Allium fistulosum; assembly: GCA_030737815.1. Lineage (NCBI taxonomy): Eukaryota > Viridiplantae > Streptophyta > Magnoliopsida > Asparagales > Amaryllidaceae > Allium > Allium fistulosum. Next base: position 1,495,684,286 of record CM060901.1, read on the forward strand.
CACGATTACCCTTGCCAGGGGTATACTGAATATCTAAATCATATGAGGCGAGAAACTCAAGCCATCGCTGCTGCCTCATATTGAGATCTCTCTGGCTGAAAAGATACTTCAGCGACTTGTGATCGGTGTAGAGAATGAAACGTTCGCCCAATAGATAATGACGCCACGTCTTCAAGGCAAAGACAATAGCAGCTAACTCAAGATCATGAGTAGGATAGCGAACCTCATTCGGACGTAGCTGCCTAGAAGCGTAAGCAACTACCCGATCCTTCTGCATAAGCACAACACCGAGGCCGCTACCACAAGCGTCGGTGTAAACAACAAGATCCTGGTTACTCTCAGGAACCACAAGAATAGGAGCATGGGTGAGAAGTTCCTTCAGTCGCTGAAAGGAAGCTTCACACTTATCAGACCAAATAAAGCGAACACCCTTACGATTCAGCGTCGTAAGGGGAAGTGCAACTCGAGAGAAATCCTTGATAAACCGACGGTAATAACCCGCCAGACCAAGGAAACTGCGAATATAATGAACGTTCTCGGGCTGCTTCCAATTCTGAATAGCTTCGATCTTGGAAGGATCGACAAAAATACCCTCAGATGATACAAAATGGCCCAAGAACTTGACCTTGCTCTCCCAAAAATGGCACTTGGAGAGCTTGGCCTTAAGCTGATGCTGACGAAGAGTATCCAAGATGATCCGCAAATGATGAGCATGCTCTGCCTCAGATCTAGAATAAATAAGAATATCGCCGATGAAAACCAGAACGAATCTATCGATGTATTCCCGGAATACTCGATTCATAAGATCGACGAAGAAAGCCGGAGCGTTCGTCAAGCCGAACGGCATGACCAACCACTCAAAAGAACCATAACGAGTGCGAAATGCTGTAGGAGGAATGTTGTCTTCTGCGACTCGTAGCTGATGGAATCCGGTGGCGAGGTCGAGCTGAGAGAAGACCTTCGCACCGCTCAATTGGTCAAACATGTCGTAACGGGAATTAGAGTTAGACATGATTTAATGATAGATAATTAATTAAGGAATACTACGGAATATAACGGATTCCTATACATATTCCTAACTTATCTATCAATAAACATAAGGAAGGGATTTGATTTAATTCGGATCTAATGAAAATGTATTGTACTAAGTGTATCTGTTCTGTGTTTATTATGCTTATTCCTGAAACCAGGCTCTGATACCAAGCTGTAACGCCCCACTCTGAGACCCACTGTAACAAAGGGTATTACGGGAGTAATACTGTCTGTTAAAGCGGAGAATAGAGTGTAGTGGAAGCGACCATTTGTAATCAAGCTATAACTATCTATCGAATACGTCGAAAAGTGGAATCTATTTAAAATTTTCAAGTGGTTCGACATATCCAATAAATATTTATAACGAAATTACAATGGCTAAAGACCTATCAGAAACAAGCATAGTAATAAATGATAAAAACATCACAGAACAGAATCACATAACAAATATAAAATCCCAGAACAATACATCATCAATACAGATCCAAATATCATAAGTGGGTACAAAGCCACTGATCACACATGTGAGTCAAAAATATGTACATATCAGAGTCTGAATAATAACATAAGCGGACACTAAGATAAGCTATCTCAAAAGCATAGCAGATAAGTCCAAAGCGGAAGCACAGAGCAGCTAAGTCCAGAGACCTAACCTAAAACAACTCGGTCTGACCCGAGCGAAAACACTCGGGTCAGGCTAGCTAAACAATTAGTAATAACTGAGATATATAATAATGCGGTACATAAATAAAACAGTACTTATCCATAGAGAAGTATATTATGAACCACATGAATATAATGACGATCCCTAATCATAAATAAACAATGAAAATCTCCAAAGAGAAATCAACACCAAAGTGTAGAATAAATAAAATCGCCTCATATCATCGGCGTAGCCAAAGCTATAAAAAGATGCCCATAGGCAATAACCCCAAGAGTGACCAGAGTCTGTAATCAATGCCCAAGCAAAGATCGATGCTCCAAAGAGCAATGGGGATATACTGAAAATTCAATGAAATCCAACACTGAAAAGTAGTGTCCAGAGACACTGTGAATCCACAAGGTAATCGCACTTACATCGTATGGTTCCATAGAACCAACACCGAATGGCGGTACTCGAGTGGATATAAAAATCATCAGATAATACAAATGTTGCACGTGCACCGACCAGAGTCGTTGTTGCCAAGTACTGTAAAGTTGTGATCGATCACTCGCACAGATGCGGAACGCGCGAAACGGCGAAATCCTTCCCAGAATGATAAAGGCCTAGAGGCAATCGCCGAAAAGTAAACTGCTCCATAGAGCAGGTGTCCAGAGACGGTTGCCCAGAGGCATGGTGACCCAGAGGTCCAGTACTGGCCGCCCAGAGGCAAATGTGTCACTAACTTCTTGGAGAGGAACCCGTAAAGTGTTAACAATGAGTCCCATACCCCACGTTTGCACTAAACGGTTTCCTAACCAATAGCAAGCTCACACTCCAAACAATAAAAAGTCCACCTCGTATCATCGGTAAACTAGACCCAAAGGTCAAAACGATCAATCGAATAGGTCGGGGATTAACTGGAAAGAAAATACACACGATTCCATAAGCCGGAGATTTCCTAACCGTTTAAGCACCTTTCCACTTCGCTCGACGTGCTAAAAAGTGAGTGTGAGATTTTTTTTATTATAGAAAATAATGGTGCGAAACGGATTTATAATTGATTTTGAAATCACTTTAAAACGGCTTTTGAAAACTCTCCTATTATGGAGTAATTAATTTAATAATTAAAAATAATATTATATAATAATTTCAAAAGTCATTTAGGAGTGAAAAATCTTTTGAAAATGATTCATAAAACACGTGTATGAAATCTAGAGACAAATCTCAAAGAAATCCACAAAACTAGAAAATCACTGAAAATATTCTGAGTGTTTGTAACCATTCAAAAACAGCTGTGAACCCAAGTTCGACAATTTATTTGGACCAGCAAACTATGTCCAAATGTCATGAAAATTAGCAGGCATGTAGTCCAACATCCCTACTTTAAGATGGAAAAAGAATTTCTGGATTCCGAGTTGAGACGAAGTAGCAGCGACATCTCAAAGTTGGACCCAAAACAAGATTTACACTGTTTACAAACAGCGACCAGAGTTCAACTTCCACACGAAATTCGAAGTACCAAACGAACACCGATGATGCCCAAATTTTACAGAGATGAAGTTCGAAACTCCACCTTTCCAACGAGACCAAAAACGTCAAATTCCGACTTCGGATGCGATCGTGGTGGCATCCCGAAGTGGAGCTCAAAAGCTGGAAAAAATACATATGTGATTTTTTTTTTTACTGACGCGGGTCCGGCCCGCATCAGCCTGCCCCAGCCCAGGCGGGCTGGGTGCAGTAATGCCCCAGTCCTCCTGGGCTCGGGAGCACCCAGCCTACGCGGGCTGGGTGTTTTCTACCCAGCCCACGCGGGCTGGGAGGCACCCATCCCACGCGGGCTGGGTGTTTTCTACCCAGCCCACGCGGGCTGGGAGGCACCCAGCCACCCAGCCCACGCGGCTGGGTGTTACACCACCCAGCCCACGCGGGCTGGGTGTTACACCACCCAGCCCACGCGGGCTGGGAGGAACCCAGCCCACGCGGGCTGGGTGTTACACCACCCAGCCCACGCGGGCTGGGTGTTACACCACCCAGCCCACGCGGGCTGGGTGCTGATCTGCCCGAGCCCACGCGGGCTGCGTGCAGTAATGCCCCAACCCGCCTGGGCTGGGGTTCATTGCATGTGGCCAGCCCCTTAGGGGGCTGGCCTGCTCTGGGCTAGCCCAGCTGGGTTAGCCTTATCTGGGCAGAACCTGGGTGCAACCAGGGTATGTTTTGGCTCTGTTTTTCAGCCTGCACATATCAGCCAACATTTTTTTTTGTTTTTTGGCATTTAGGTGTGTTTTTTTCAATTTTGGGCATCAAAATTATCACCAAAATTAACTAGCAATAATCATTAATAATTAGTAATTACCAAAATTACAACTAGCATTAATTACTAATCAATAGTAATTACCTTAATGAGGCAAAAGAACAAATAGTATTTGTGCACAATCAAGCAAGCCAAAAGCCTTAACCTCCAAGCAAAGATCAAGAGACTTCAAGGATCCAAAATCAACAAAAAAATAAAACAATAATTACAACATGAAGGTTGAGATAAATATGGGTTAAGAAGGAGGATTAGATAATAGGAGAGATTGCATCACCTTTCTTTTTTTTCTAGGATTAAACTAATTTATGAAGAGAAGGAGATGGAGCTTCTAAATGGAGGCCATTAATTTTGTTTAGATCTAGGTTTTGAAGTTATGAAGAGGAGGGTTAGGGTTTGGATGGGTTTGAGATATTATAAAGGAGTGGGTTAGGCTAATGGGTAATGGTAAGGGGTTTTAGAAACCCATTAGGACTTAGTTTTATTTTTCTAATGTTATCATGTGAACCAAAATCCTAAGAAGCATTCTATTTTTAATTAAAACCTTATAATTGTCTTATTTAGCCCATTAGCCTATAATCACTTTTTATTTAAAAATTCCTCATTTCAACCCAAAATATTTTAATTTGCAAACAATTGTAAATTTAACTTCTCCAAAAATTTGTTTAGCCCCTTTTTAACTTAAAATCATAATTTTACTCCATCATTCGGTAATTGCAATCTCAGGGTTGTTACAAATATATTCTTGGATTATCGTGTGAGGGAGTATATTTGTAATTGATATAAAATGTTTTATATTATGTTGTTTGAGTTGTTAAGTTTGATTTTGGGATTCGATCGATTTGTCTGGCCAACACTATCGATAGGAATTTCAAAACACTTAAACAGAGCAAACCGACACAATATTGTTTTTCTAATTGGTAAATGAATAATTTTATGTATGATTTTATTATATATATAAAAAGGTATAATTTTCTAGAATTTAATGAATTGGTTGGTAGAAATGATAATATTTGATTATCATTTATTGTTTTGTAAACCATTGACTATTGCAACATGATATAAATAAATGAAATTATAGAACATAGTTTATAAATTGATTTGGAATTGAAATGAATTTAAATTAAGAATTTGAGAATTCAATTTCCGGTATTTTCAAAAAAATTTGGTTTTTAAAGTTTTGGAACATATTATTTGAAAGTATTTTTGAAAGGAAATTGTTTCAAAAGAATAATTTTAAAAGAATTAAGTCTGTACCCTCTTCGTTTGTCACTAGAAAATAATTTCGGTGATGACTGCAGCCTCATCGACATTCATTTTCGAGTCTCAAAGCGGAGAGACCGCTTAGTAGCTTTGCTGCACATTTATTTTGAAAATGGATTTGATTTTAACTTCTCGAGTATGATTTGATGTATAAAATACATATGTCTACATATTTATTTCAAAATTGGTTGAAGTGAATCCAAAAATTTAGTTCTTAAAAGTCTGTGTTAAGTAGTGGTTTCAATAATTGAAATAAAGCAAAAATTTTGAATAATTGGAGATTTTAAAATAAGGAATGAAAATTAAAACAGTTGAACTAGGATAAAATTTATTTGTATAATATTCAATTGCATTCTAATAAACATGTATAACTTTCCTGAATTATTTAAAAATTTGAAATGTTAAGATGAACTTGCAATTGAAGGTTACATAAGAGAAAACTTAGGCAACAAATTTTTCAAATTAAATTTTGCTTAATAAAAATAATATAAATAACAATTAAATTGGTATAGTGCTCAATTACATATGAAACATTAATAAAACTTACCTGAAATATTCAAAAGTTTAAAATGTAATAAGAATATGTAGTTGAACAGTATACAATGTAATAAATAAAATGTGCAAAAATAAATTCTGATAAGGGAATTTATAAATAAGAATTGTGTTGTTATAATGAATGTTATACATTTAATTTATGTTATAAGAAATGCAAATTGAAACAAACTGAATAATAAATAGAGAATGAGCAAATAAATGTAAACTTAAGAAACTAAACAGGTAATAAAAGAATTCATATCTTAGTAAATAAATGGTAAATTATAAAGAATAGTTGAAATTGAATTATATGAGGAAATAACTTAAGTGAAATCAAATGGAATAAATAAATGGGCTGAATAAAATAAATTTTGTTTTGAGAGAAATTTTTGTAACGAAAGTAATAAATTGAAATCAACAAAATGTGAATACAATGAATATTTATTGATTTAATAAAATGGATTGAAACCAAATTTGTTGAATATAAATCAATTTATATGGTTTTGTATTAATTGTTTATCTAATACTGTGTATTTCAAATCTATCTTATCTTTCTGTTTGTTTCTATCTCCTATCTCGTTCCTTTTCGGGAACAAAAAGTTTTAAGTGGGGGAGAGTCTAACGACCCGTAAATTTGAATGGATTTTATAAAGTAATTAACTGAAATTTTTCTTGAAATTTAATTATCAAATTTAGCAATGAAAATTTGATATTTGGAATGCGTCTATTTAAACATAGCGAATTGTAGATTTTTACAGGTAAATATGAAAGTTAGTTCTGTTGTGTAATTTTCAATTTCAATTTAAAACCGGTTAAATTTGATAAAAAAAAATTTTCAAAATCTGAATATTTTTATACAATAAAAATGTTTATTATTTTCTGAGTGAGACGTCATAATTCTTTTCATCAAATTTGAACTTCTCCGACTCTGTTTATCTTATTTTCGACAAAATATCAGTTGTTGGGCAGCGAATATCGACTTTTTATATTTTGATCGTATCACTGATATCTGTGTACAATTATGTTCATCTCGTCGTGCCGATCTTTGTAGTATATTCATATTTCGGTGTCCGGTACGCGGCGAAAACCGCGAAATGGTTAACCGTATCGGTACCCTCTTGGGTTTCTAGAGTGCTATGTGACTTTTCAGTTGTCTACCAGTTGAATATAGAATAGCTATTTGTTTTTATTATCTCCATAAATTCAGTTCTGACTATTGCCATTCCCATGATTGACTTTCTCTGTTCCCTATTTCAGTTTTTAACATGCTGGTTCTTTTGATCTGGTTCGTTTATTTCTCACTCTTCTTTTGTTCTGGACTGTTCGTTTGCTTTGAAAATTAATAAATTAAGTATAATAGCAAAGTTAATGTATATAAAACATACTTACTTGACGCATTTGTATCAGTATGTATATATATGAGTTACAACCCTGCTTTCTTCCTTCCATTTGAAACCGCCTCTCCTTTTAAAAAAAAGCATTCATTCGTGTGTGTATATATTTTTTTTGGTGAACCTGTTGCTCTACTTTTTAGTGATCGAATCCTACATAGCTCCATCTCTATACCCATGCGCGTCTTCCCCCTCTCCAACACCAAGCTTCCACCGGCCTCTTTCACTTTGCAACCCGCCATGGCCCACTCCCACTGCGCCTCTCCCCTTGATCCGCCTGCACTCAAGCCCACCGATCTGACACCCTCCCTCCGAAGCTCCATCGCTCCTCACCACTCGAACACAGCGCATGCCATAAGTATCTACTCACCATAACCACATCACCACCCCTCTCGACCTGTCCCTCCAACATCCTCCAACTTTCTCAGATCCGGCCTCACACACTTGCTTTCCCATGCCTCAAACGAACCACCCGATCCCCTAAACAACAACCGAACACTACAACAATGATAGCCCCTGACAGCCTTCATCCAAAAAAAAGAAATACTATATACGTTGCTTATATAGACCTGTGACTGTTCACCACCTTTCTCCTTGCTTGGCTGTGCCATGCCACTAGCAACTGCCGCATCTAGCCAGAGCCCTCTTTCTCTAAAGCCTACTCACCTGGTAGTTTTCCAGTCCTATTCCATCATATAAAAGCTAAGAATAATAATATTTTATATATGGATAAGCTATATATATAGTCGGTTGTATAAATGTAGTTTATAATAGATAATGAAGAGAATGTGTCTCAGAGTATAGGAATAGAGTAGATGCGGGTATGTTGAATTATGTGATAATATGGGCTAACCCGTAAGGCCCAACATATGTGTTTAGTCTTATAAATACAATTGCTACTCTGTACAAATTAACAACTGAGATCAATACAATTTATACTCTTTCTTTTACATGGTATTAGAGCCATAATAAAATTGCTTAACAGCAGATCGATCTAAATTCTCAAAAAAGGGAAAAAGAAACTTAAATCTCATCAGAACAATATCATCATTTGAGATTTTGGTCACACAGTTTTACAACTGTGTAACAATCTTGAAGTTTTACCATCATTTGGAGAGGTCACCGTGCGAAGAAAGGGAGATATCAGAGACATCTCATCACATATCACCCCCCTGGCTGCCACCAAACCATCAGACTATCAAGATTCCGATCATCTCACCTGAAGTGCCGTGCCTAGAGCCACCTGTCAGATTTCAAATCATCATTCAAGTGAAATCTAGCTGCACCTCATCTCTGTTTCATTTGCATCACTGTTCTTTTACCATCACTGATCATCTTCTTGATAAATCTTCATCATCATGTCTGAAGGAAGCAGTGACAACACCAATACACCTCATGAACATTCAAGAACTACTTAGCAACAACCCAGTACTACCCAAGAACTCATCAAATCCATAATCAAGCCACAAAGTCAGATCATCACCATTCAACTTGATGAATCCAACTATCTGCTCTGGAAATTCCAGATTGAAACCGCCATTAGAAGATATGGACTGCAAGAGTATGTTCTTGGTACTCTAATTACTCCTCCAAGATTCACTATAGATCACGAAGGAAAACTTGTAAGCAATTCTGAATATACAATTCATGGAAGACAAGATAGCCTAATTAGTTCTTGGTTATTGTCATCAATCAGTGCAAGTTTATTACCACAGTTAGTTGGGTGTAAAACCACACATGAAATATGGCACACCATTGAGCAAACATTTATTTCTCAATCTGCTGCCAGAATAATGCAATACAAAAGACAGTTGCAAAATTTGAGAAAAGACAATGTCAGCATTAGAGAATATCTCTTTAAAGCCAAAACAATCTATGATCAGTTAGCCTCAGTTGGACATAAAGTAACTGACACAGAACAAATATTGTGTATCTTAAGTGGTCTGGATGAAGACTATGAAGCAGTAGTTGCTGTAATATCATCTAATGAAAAACTACCCTCACTACAAAGTGTTCAATCTATTCTTATTGCACATGAAGGAAGACTAGAGCAAAAGAAACCAGCAAATTGGGAACACAACGCCAACTATGTATCAATAAGCAAAAACAAGAATCAAGAAAGAAATCAAAGCAACAGAAACCAACCAAATAATCCCAGAGGTGGTCAATCAGGCAGATTCAGAGGAAGAGGTGGTAGATGGAATCCCAATAACAACAACAAACCAAGATGTCAAATTTGTGAGAGATATGGTCACACTGCCAACAAATGCTATTTCAGGTTTGATGTCAACTTTACACCAGCACAACAAGGCAACAATAACTCAAGACCTCAAAATCCCAATGCCAACATGGTCAGTGCACAACAAGAGTCAACATCAGACAACACAAACACAAATATAGCAAAGGCTGAAGATATACATGATGATAGCTGGTACCCAGACTCTGGTGCAACCAATCATGTAACAAACAACATGAGCAACTTGAATCTTGGCAACAAAGAATACAAAGGTACATAGTCTTTACATATGGGGAATGGTAATCCTATTAAAATTTCTCATATTGGAAATGCAAGTATTAATGGAGCCAGACAGTTATATCTTAATAATCTGTTAATGGTTCCATTAATCAAAAAAAACCTAATGAGTGTGTCACAATTTGCTAAAGACAACAATGTGTACTTTGAGTTTCACTCTACATATTGTTTGGTCAAAGATAATCTAACTGGTGAAGTTCTCTTGCAGGGTAAAGAACATAAGGGACTATACAAGTTTGATGCACCAAATTCAAGAAATGTTGAAAACAGTAAAAAATGGTGTAACATTTCTAAAATTAAAAATACTGAAAACTTTGATGTATGGCATTATAAATTAGGCCATCCCAGTTTAAATGTAATGAAACATGTCTTGAGCTGTTGTGACAATACTCATATTAGTAAAATTCCTGATTGTTATACTTGCACATTTTGTCAAATGGGTAAAAGCCATAAGCTTGCATTTCCACATTCAAAGACTGTCTACAACAAACCTCTTGATCTTGTTGCTACAGACTTATGGGGGCCAGCCCCTATATACGCTGGTTATGGTTATAAGTGTTATATTTCATTTATTGATGCCTACTCTAGACATGTATGGATTTACTTTCTAAAGTCAAAGTCTGAAACTAAAGATGCTGTGTTACAGTTTATCTCTAATGCAGAAAGACAGACTAATTGTCAATTGAAAGTCATACAAACAGATGGTGGTAAAGAATTTCTGCCCCTAAGGAGTTACTTTCAAATGAAAGGCATCACACAGAGAGTTACATGTCCATACACTTCTGAGCAAAATGGTCTCATAGAGAGAAAACACAGGCATATAGTTGAAACTGGTCTGACATTGTTAGCACAGACATCTCTACCACTAAAATTCTAGCCAGATGCCTTCTCTACTGCAGTCTACTTGATTAATAGACTGCCTACAAAGATTATAAAATTCAAAAGTCCAATAGAAGTGCTATTCAGTGTCAAACCAGATTATCAAAGTCTAAAGACTTTTGGATGCCTCTGTTTTCCCTACCTAAGACCATACAACACACATAAACTAGATTATAGATCTAAGCCATGTACTTTCTTAGGATATGCTACCAATCAGAAAGGATATAAATGCCTTGATGAAAATGGCAAAATATATATATCCAGACATGTTATATTTAATGAGCATGAGTTTCCTTTTAGAGGTGCAGCAATCAAAACAACTCAAAAAATATACAATTTAAAGCATTCAATACCTCAAGTGCTACCCTCACCAGAAGTTGTCATACCAGTAATTAACAATGGTCAGCATGAAGAAAGTGGCATCAGTCCTCAACACACAGAGTCCACAAATGAACTAGGTCAAGGAAATACATCAGTAAGATCTGACAGTATAGCATCAAGTACAAGTCATCATGCAGACCCCTGTCAAGTACTGCATGACAATCTGTCATACAGTACTCAACCAGAAGCTACTGATGAAGACAGACATCCATCCACACCTGCAAACACTGGACACCACATGATGACAAGAGCAAAGTGTGGTGTATTTAAACCAAAGACATATAGTATTGAGGCAGAAATCACTAAGCCTACCACATATCAACAAGCTATCTTGAATGTCAACTGGAAAAAGGCTATGGAAGATGAATACAATGCACTAATAAAAAACAAAACATGGGATCTTGTACCCCTACCAGTGAATAAAAACACAGTTGGATGCAAATGGACTTTTAGACTAAAGAAAAATCCAGATGGCTCAATTCTTAAATACAAGGCAAGATTGGTGGTAAAAGGGTATTCACAACAAAGTGGATTCGACTTCAATGAGACTTTCTCTCCTGTTGTGAAACCCACTACCATCAGAATTATACTAACAATTGCCTTGCATAAGAATTGGCCTATCAAACAATTAGATGTTAATAATGCCTTTCTTAATGGTGAATTGCAGGACGAAGTATATATGGAGCAGCCACCAGGGTTCACAAATGAAAACAAAAAACAGCTAGTATGCAGACTCAACAGAGCACTCTATGGGCTCAAGCAAGCACCACGAGTTTGGTTTGACAAGCTGAAAGCAACCCTAGCAAAACATGGCTACAACCCCACTAAATCTGATAACTCATTATTCACTAAACTTGTTAATGACACAATAGTCTATATACTAATTTATGTTGATGACTTTGTTATTACAGGTAGCAATAAATCAGAAATCATGAACATCACACAATGCTTAAAAGAAGAATTTTCAATCAAAGATCTGGGGGATCTAAACTACTTCCTTGGCATAGAAGTCAAAAGAACATCAGAATCAGAGATTCATTTAAATCAAAGAAAATACATCAATGAAATACTGGTTAAAGCCAAGATGGACAGAGCTAATCCTTTGCCCACTCCAATGATAAGCAACAATTATCTATCAAAAAACAAAGGTGAACCAATCCTAAATGATAAGGAATACAGAAGCATAGTGGGAGCACTGTAGTATGCTACTATCACTAGACCAGATATCTCATTCAGTGTAAACAAAGTAAGTCAGTTTATGCAAAGACCCCTTGATGAACATTGGAAAGCAGTCAAACGAATTTTAAGATATCTAAAGGGCACAATCAATCAAGGACTAATTCTACAAACTAGTGCTACTCTAAACATTAATGGCTTAACTGATTCAGACTGGGCTACTGATCAGGATGATAGAAAGTCTACAACTGGATACTGTGTCTATCTAGGCAAAAATCCAGTGTCTTGGTGTGCAAAGAAACAGTCTACGGTATCTAGATCCAGCACAGAGGCCGAGTACAGAAGTATTGCCAGCGTTACAGCTGAAATTATGTGGCTAACGTCACTACTTAGCGAACTATAAATCAAAACATGCAACAAACCAACTATCTGGTGTAACAATCAAAGTGCTATCTCAATCTCAGCGAACCCAGTACTTCACTCTCGCACAAAGCACATCGAGCTCGACTTGTACTTTGTGAGAGAGCAAGTAATGAAGAGAAACATCGAAGTCAGATACATACCTTCAACTTACCAGAAGGCTGACATTCTAACCAAGCCGCTATCTCGACTGAACATCACCAGATTCAGCCGAGAACTCAACATGGATGAAGCAGACATCAATCTCAGATCCAAGGCACAGATCTATATTCCTGAAACTTTCAAGAACGAAGACAAAGATCATCAAAGCCCTATTTTACAGCTTGACTACAAGTGAATTCAGATCTATACTCTTCAAGCATTCATGAACGATGTCGAGAAGCATCTAACCCTCAACTTCTAGCTCGACCAAAGGAAATCAAATCAAAGAATCTGGAGAAATCAATTTTTCACTGGCGCCTCCAAATATCGCAAACCCTAACCTTTGCGTTAGGTTTGAGGGGGCGTAATAGATAATGAAGAGAATGTGTCTCAGAGTATAGGAATAGAGTAGATGCGGGTATGTTGTATTATCTGATAATATGGGCTAACCCGCAAGGCCCAACATATGTGTTTAGTATTATAAATACAATTGCTACTCTGTACAAATTAACAACTGAGATCAATACAATTTATACTCTTTCTTTTACAGTTTATATAAGTTATATATTGTGACAGTTTATATAAATGTACAAAGGTTAGATTATATAAGTTATATAATACGTATATATTTTGATTTTAAATGTACGTGTTTAAGAATTATTTTTGATTATATAATATGTTATAAAATTTTGCTATGTGGATCAATGTTATAAAGTATGTATGTTTACTGTATATATTATTATATGTTTACAATATAAAGGTTATATATATCTGGATATATATATCTGTTTAAAATAAAGTATATTTTGGGGGTGCTGTCTGTTATAAATTTTATATACTTATAAATATAAGCTTGTAGTCTTCTTTTATATATATAAGTAAGTTTAAATGTAAAGTGTAGGTTTATGTATCAGTTTATATATTATCTTATATACATATATAATTATATATGAGTTCATACATTTGTTGCTTATATATTTTGATAGGGAATAAATCCATTTTATGAAATAACGATTTTAAATATGTCATATGATGATATTTTGGTTTAAGATGTGTTAAAATAAATAAAAAACATTGATTTTAAAATATGTATATATAAAGATATTATTTTAAATAGGGGTTGGTTTTAAAAGATATAGATATAAAGATTTTAATTTGATATGTGTTTTTAAATTTAGTATTGATTTTAAAACTTATACATATGGATTTATTTTGAAATGTGTTTTAAATTTAATATTGAATTTTAAAATATAAAATATATTTGATTTCCATCGAATCCAGCTCATCGTGGTTTGCTTTTGGCTTCGCCGCTGTTTAGAATTGATCGCAGCAGTTAGCTGCTTTGATTCGTCACTTATCTGTGTGCTGATCTATTATTTCTAGCCTCAAAATGTGAGCAATCACTCACGATTAACATTCTTATAGTTAGTAAATTTGATTTCATTTGAAACGACAATTGAAATATGCTGTTAAATATGAAATGCTAGTTATTTAATTGTTAAATATGATATGCCATTGTCTACAACTGTTCACCTATGATATATGACACCATATCCTGTTGTATATATTTTATTTAATTTATCACTAGTGATATATGTTTGTTGTTGATATATTATATTATTATCATGTTGTTCTCACTCTGCAAGTTCCTTGTTAGTTAGAAATTCCCTATAGGTTGAAATGATACCTAACCGAACGATATTCTAGAATAGGGGAAAATTGTTATGGGTTGAAATGATTAACCCAAGCTGTGATATCCCGGAATTTTTGGCAATATCAATTTAATAATTTGTATTCAAATTTAAATTGATTTGATAATTTTTGTTGATAAATTTAAATTGATTTAATAATCTTCTTTTAATAAATATTTAATTGGTGATTTTATCTTTTTAAAAGCTAATAAATTGTTTTCTATTTATAATGTGTATCTATTTGTGTATATTATAAATAGAAATCTTTGGTTTGAATTTAATAAATAAATAAATCTTGTTTTCAAATTCTAATATATTTTGGTAATTTGGAGATTATGATTTAATTTAAAATATATGGTTTTATAATATTTAAGATAAATGTTTAATTGATTCAATTATATCTTAGCTTAAGTTAAAGATTTATTAAAATGTTTGTTTTAAAATATTTTTTAATAAATATGATATATTAATTCATTTAATAATAATAGGAATTTATAATATCTTTTATAAATTATTTAAATTTGACAAATTATTATTTTCAAATAACATTATTAATGAATTGTTTTATATATAAATATAAAAAGATTTTAAAATAGAAATGAATATATAAGTTAACATTTTAACAATAACTAAAACAACTTTAAATTGAACTCTTGAGATATAGTCTATAGGAATATATATTTGCAAGGCAAGAAGAAATCATATATGTACATACGAATTAAATATGGATAAGTATGAAAATGTTAATTAATGCTAGTACAAGATATATCATTTCAGCCTCCTTATGAAGAAAAATCTCTGATCAAAATTGTACCAGTAAGAAACAAGCCCTGCACTTGTTTTCTATATATCAATCTTCTTTTCCTTTTCATTCATAAAACAATAGCATACCAGAATATCATCAAACCTGAAAACACCTCAAAATATTTTCAAACATGTAACCTTTTCCTCAAGAAGAACTGAAATCAATCTCTGTAACCATTTTATCAAGCCTGTAAACAAATTATCAAACAAGCTTCAGCCTGTAACCAAATTTCATCTTCAAATTGCAACCTGGAATCAATTTTGAACCATCATCATCATGTTCCAGTTAAACAATCAAGTATTAAAGCTTTTCAGTTTTTAAGTTACAAGCAAGACAAGTTTTCTAGAATCAAAACAACAAAAGCATGCAAATTTTCAAATCAAGTTTTAAAGACTCTGCTTTTCAAAATGTTGAGTAAATTCTTTATTTAAAAGTTGAAGTAAATACATGTTTGTTGCTTGTGAAATTCTGAAATAAGTGATGTTTGCATATGTGGATACAAGTGTGCTATATGTTTGTTTATGTTTTGAACTATGCATGTCAGTCTTCTCTATTCATCTTCTTTATCCAGTCAGTAAACAACTAAATTTATTTTTAAACTATGGTTTGTGATGTTGAAATTGTTTGTATGTGTGTAATTTGGTTTGGATGCTATAAATAGGTAAGTGTTTGTGTGTGCATGTCTGAAACTCTCTGTATATCCCTGTTTTACAACTGACAGGTCTTAAAATTTTGATCGTAAATCAAGTGCTCTTCAAACTTTCACATATAGGTTGTGAAATGTGAACAAAATATGTTTACTTTTACTTAAACTAAGTATTAAAAATATAATTAATCATAGAAGTGGGAAATTGTCTGTAAAATTTAGAAATACAGTAGTTTTCTAAAAACATGTTAAAAACCAAACACCTGAATTTGCTGAAACATGATCATATCTGGAATTTTCTTCGGAAGATAGGATTTTTAAAACAAAATTCAAGATTTTTAGCATTTGGATGAGTGCGCATTTTGGGATTGACTGGAATTTGGTTTTTGGGCAAATTCTGGTTAGGATCTTGACTGGAGATAGGTGAAGGTACGGGGAGTACGGCAAAAATGGCAAGGAGGTGGATAATGCACTGTGACGTCGATGGTTTGGTGATCTAGTTTTAAACCCTAGAATGGGTCGAACTGGAAGATTTAATCACTGCTTCCTCTCTGGTGTATCGAGTTCTATGGGACCAAGGGGGATGGGTTCGTGGATGGTTAGAGTTTCCGTGATCGGAAGTGCAGCGTCTCTGGTGGTCGGGGGTGAGTGTTCGAGGCAGATTCTGCTAATGGTTGTTGTTCCAGTCACATCTATGATTGCTCGATTTTGATCTCGAGGTTATGGAGATGTTTGGATGGTCGGGTTTGCTTGTAGGGATGTTCGGTGGCGAGACGATGGTGTCGTCGATGGTCGGAGATGGCTCTGGTGATGGTGCACATGCATTGTGACTTGGGTTGTGTCAGGGGATTTGCTGTTGTTTGGGTTGGGTTATGACTCGAAGTAGATATCGGGTTTCTGGAGTTGAGACTCGAGTGGATACTCGAGTAGATTTGGGTGTTTAGCCTGTAAGTTTTTAAAACTTTAAAATTTAAATCTAAGTTTTGGAAAATGGGAAGTAGGGGAAGAACTCAGGTTTAAACCCGAGTGGCATTCGGGTATGACCCGAAGTAAGTCAAAAATCCAGTTTTTAAAAAGGTTTTTAAAATAAGATTTTTGAAATTTAAAAACAAAATTGGTTAAAACTTTCTTTATAAAATTTCTTTATAAATATCAATTGTTTTCTTAACATTTGTTAAGAAGTTTTAAAATTTGTTAATCTAAATTTTGTTTAGTAAAGTTAATTGAAATGATAAAATGTTTTAAAATGAAATGATAATTATGTCATTTATTAAGATAATGGTTTATCTTTAATTAATTATCAAATTAATTAACTAAAATTTATCACATCCATATCCCTGATTACAATTGGTAATTCATCCCTTAATTACCTTTAAAACAAATTAATTAATCTCTAATTATAGATTAATTATCCATTAATTATTAATTAATAAATCTTAATTATCAATTAATAAAACCTAATAACAAATTAATTAATCCTTAATTAATCAGTTAATCAATCCTTGATTACAATTAATTAACCCTTAATAATAGTTAATTAATTCTTAATTAACTCTAACTATAGATTAATTATTCCTTACTTATTAATAAAACTTAATTAATAAACTTAATTAAGTACTTCTTAATTACCGGTTAATCAACCTTTAATTACTTAATTAATAATTTTTAATTCATTAATCTCTAATCATTAGTTAATCAATCATAATCATTAGTTAATTAAATTAATTAATTATTCTAAATTAATTACTTAATTAATTATTTGTCCTTAATTAATTAAAAATAAATAAATTATACCTAAATCCTTAATTTACTTAATTAATTCCCAAATCATTAAAACTTTAATTATCTTAAGATAAACCATTATCTTAATAAATGACATAATTAAGATAATCACTTGATGATTGATTAAGTATGAATACTTAATGAGATTGATAAGTATAATTACTTAGTGAAAATAATTAATGTATAATTACTGGATGTAATTAATTAAAGGGAATTACTTAATGGGAAGTAATTAGAGTATAATTACTTAGTAGAAGTAATTAAAGATTAATTACTTAGTGTAATTAATCAAAGGATTAATAAAATTTATTAAGAAGTTAATTAATTAAGGTAAGTAATTATAGGATGGTAATTTCTGTTTATGATTAAGGTTGATTAATGGAAGTGATTAATTAAAGTTTAATTAATTAATGTAATTAATTAAGTTTCAATGTAATCAATTATAGTTAATTAATTAATGGAAGTAATTAATTAAGGATCATTAAGTAATGTAAATAATGAAGTAATCAATGGTTAATTACTGTGAATGGTTAAGGATAATTAATCTGTATAATTAATTTAAGGCTAATTACTTAAGGTAATTAAGAATAACTAATCAGGATGATTAATTAAGATGGATAATTAGAGGATGATCAATTAATTGATTTGTAATTAATTAATGATTAAGTAAGCAAGATTTATGTGATGAAAGTAATTAATTTAATTTATTTAAATTAATTAGAGATGGAAGTAATTAATTTAATTCACTTTAAATTAATTATATATGGTGATTAATAAATCATTGCTTATGGATGTTGAATGATATTGATTGCCTTGAATGGTTTGAGATCTCAGATATGAGATAAGTGATGCTGTGTGATATGGATGCTTTGGTTGAAATGTGATGATAATGTGAATTATCTGTTTATAATGATAATGTGAATTATCTGTTTGTGATGATGATATGAATTATCTATCTGTGTGTATATAGGTAATAGAATTGAATTGTTTTAACTTTAAAACAACTTGGACCTAAAAGATGGCGATTTGGATTTTGATGAGACCGGGATCGGGTTTCCAGATTTGGATATCCGAAAACCACATCGATCCGAATTAACGATAGGTCGTGAATCTCAAGTGAAGATGAAGATTCAGAGTGCAAGGGTTATTATCGTTAACTCTGAGGGTGATTCCAAAATGAGTGTAACGAAATAATGCCTTCGGTTTCGTTCGAACCCGGAACGAACTTGTATGGATTGAATGCTTTCAGAACATCGTCAGGTGGACGATGAGCATTCTAAGTGATGTGTTCTATAAAGGTAATCGTAGCCTCAAGCCTCATCAACCGGGAATGGCTAAAACAAGGGAGGTGCAGCAAGGCTAAGTGGGTCATACCCAAGTAGGATGAGATGAACCCCTGTCTAGAGTCCCTTTTTATTCGGTTGTGTGGGCGGTTGAATAGCTACAACCGCTGGGGTTATCTTATTCGGGACTGTCCAGTAAGGGATGGTTCTGGCTTTGTGTTGCAGGGGATTTAGGGTGGATCCTCGGTACGTTGATCTAGGCCACGTACTGTGACGGGCGGTACCCTAGTAGCCCTGCCATTGTACGGAATCCAAACTCCAATAAGTGATCGCGGACTTGATTGTATTACCCACTTTGTGGCTAGTATGCTGGAATTTAATAGATGTAACAATTTCAACTATTTCTTATTTACTTGAAAACCCTAGGACCCTATTATAATATCACTGGATTTCCTATCAAATGTTTGGTTAGAGTAAGGTAAAAACTTACCCATGTTTATGTGTGGGGAGTCTTACGTGATACCTTTGATTTCAAAAGGTTTTTAAAGTTAAGAAACTTTAACTGTTTACTCACACAAGATCCATGTCTGACCCGGAGTTTATTTCTGTTTTTCTTAAACTCTCAGGTACTCAAATTTTTATGAGTAGCCAAGGGATTCAGGTTAGCTTTGACGAATTCTGGAGGAGCAATGGAGCAGGAGGCTTCAGCATATAGATATATATTGGTTCCGCTGTGTTAGTGTTTATTTGTATCTCTGTGTTGTATTGAATTGTAATATCTAGACAGGTGTTTATAACTGTCTAGTTTGAGTTTGAATAAGTTGTGTAACTCTGATAGATGTTGTATACTATGTAATACTTATGTGATTAATATAATATATTCATTCCACTGTGAGATTCTGATGTTGTTTAGTTCTTTCTTCTCTATCTTTTCTCTTTTCTATCCCTTTCTTTCTTAAAAATGATGCGACTTTCTGGTGATAGAAGGTCGGGTCGCTACACAAGCGATTTTCATTGATTTTGAAATTTTGGGATTGTGGGTAGAAATGATATATACCCGTAAATATTTAATTTGCGGATTGAAATGATAAATATCCATACCACTTGACCATAGGATAGAAAATTATATACGAACACCATTGGTCTATATTTTAAAAATGATTTCCAATGTTTTGAAAGGAAATATATGGTTTTTAAGAAATATTGATTTTCAAAAATATAATATATATAAATGTAATTTTTATATATGTCTAAATTTTAGATTTTTAAAATTATATGATTTGGAAATTTTAAATTTATAAGTTAGTTTTGAAAAAATAATTTTTAAGATTTTACTAATAATTTTAATATTTTAAAATACATAAACATAGATTTAATATAAAATAAATTTAATAATAAGATTTAATTTAATAAAATTTAATTTAAGAGGTATATAGGTATTTATTTAAAATTATATTTAAATATAAATTTTGTAATAACTTTAAATAAATAGAGGCTAGAAAAAATAAAGTAAAATTGACTTGAAAATTAATGGGGTACTAATTGAATTTAAATAAGAATTTATTTGAACTCATTGATTTTGAGATTTGAAAAGTTTGATTTATAACTTTAAATAAATCTGAGACTGAATATTTAATATTGATTCAAATTTATAAAATGAGATTTTATTAAATTGTTATTAAAATTATTAAGTAAATATTTTCCAATTTGAATAAAATTAAAATTGAATGTTGAAATATAAATGAAATTTATATTGTAAATGTTCGAATATTTAAACTTGAATCTTTGAACTTTAAATTAAAATGGTTAAACTGGAATTGATTTAAGTGGAATTTTGGAATTTAACATGAT
The DNA here is from genome assembly GCA_030737815.1 of Allium fistulosum. Taxonomy (NCBI): domain Eukaryota; kingdom Viridiplantae; phylum Streptophyta; class Magnoliopsida; order Asparagales; family Amaryllidaceae; genus Allium; species Allium fistulosum. Next base: position 1,495,705,045 of record CM060901.1, read on the forward strand.
TTGAATCGATTTGTGGAATTTGAGGAAATTATTTTTATTATATAAAGTATTTTAATATATATAAACTATTTTATTATATAAATTCTTTTAATATATAAAATATTTTAATTTATAACTATTTTAATATATATAATGTTCTCATTATCTAAACTGTTTAGGTTGGAAGTGTTATGATTTTAAAAGTGTTATGGTTTCAAAAGTGTTATGATCTTAAAAGTGTTATGATTTCAAAAGTGTTATGATTTTAAAAGTGTTATGATTTCGAAAGTGCTATAATTTTGAAAATGTCACAATTTTGGAAATGAATATTATGTAAAGTGAATAATGATATCGAATTGATATGGTTTCGAAATGAATATGATATTTTGATATGAAGTATGAACTATTTGAAATGAAATGACCACGGTGTGAAATAAGCGTTTGGTTATTGAAGAGACCGGGATCGGATATTGTCATACTCTTTGCCAATACCGAAAACCACTTTAACAACTGTGTACGTGGTGGAGAATCCAGAATGAAGTAGGATGGTTTGGTGACGATTCTATATGAGGTATTGGCGCAGCCCTGACTCCCGTGAGTCAGCTTGATGTGGCTAAAACAGGAGCCATGCCGGGCCAAGTGAGGTCATTCCTCCTATCGGACACATTTCTTCGATACTATTCTATTACTTTGTAATTTGATTGGGTGCACCTTTGATTTGGGAGTGTGTCACAAGGTGGGCGGTAGTAGCTGCTATGCGTTACCACTAGTCCGGATCCACAAACGGTATATCTACACTGGCATTGCCTCGCGTTCCTTGTCACATGCCCTATCACGCCTTCTACGAGTTTGTTTTGTACCGTACCTATGTGGTGTCCTCTGTGTAAACCACCGGTTTGGTGGAGCGTATGACATTGTATAGACTATGGGAATATATAAAATGTTTTAACGGGGGTATGGGTAACGCCTTAACGCTATTTTAATACTTTTACTTTACTATAGACATATTATAATAGCGTATATTACTACGCAGTAGATAGTTCCACGGATCCTTAGAGGATGGAAATCCCAAACATCCTTTAAGTTACTTGTATTTCAGTTGAAATTTCACTTGAGTTGAATTTATCAATATAAGAATGTTAATCCTCACTCGAGTGTTTTGTGTTGTGCTTTACGCTCGGGTCAAACTGAGTGTTATAGTATTTGAGGCTCACCTTTGGAGATTGGAGCTTGTTTGAAGATCTATCTATCTAGCTTTCGGTTATTTAAGTTTATTCCAGTTGATTATTCAGACTTGTTGTTTTGCTTAATTATTAGAGATTCCTTTGTATTTAAGATTTTTGTTGTATTTTATTTCAGACTCTGTTGTTTATATAGTAGCTTCATGAGCTACTATTTATCTATTTCGTTGCTTATTGTTGTATACTCTATGTCTGTGATTCTTTGATTGATTCATTTACTGTATATGATTAGATTTGCCAAATATAAATTAACAATCTGTTGTTTTGAGCAATTCAAGTCCGACATGTGTGGATGCGAATGGTTCGAAATACCGGGTCTTTACAGGAGCCATGCCGGGCCAAGGGAGGTCATTCCTCCTATCGGACATGCTTCTTCGATACCATATTATGACTTTGTGATGATTTGGTGGCCATCCTTGATTTTGATTATGGGAGTGTGTTCCGAGGGGGCTGTAGTAGCTGCTATGCGTTACCACTAGTCTGAATCCGCAAAGGGTATATCTACCCTGGCATTGCCTCGCGTGCCGTCTTCACTTGCCCTGTCGCGCCTTCTACGAGTTTGTTTTGAACCATACCTATGGAGTGCTCTTTGGGTAAACCACCCGTTTGGTGGAGCATACGGTACTGTATAGACTATGAGAATATATAAAAATGTGTTAAGGGGATATAAGTAACGCCTTAACGCTATTTTAATACTTTACTTTACTGTAGACACTATTATAATAGCGTATTGTACTATGTATGTATATAGTTTAACGGATCCTTAGGGGATGGGAATCCCGAACATCTCTTAAGTTATTGCACTCACGTTTAATACTAGATAGGAGATGTTAAAACTCGTAAACATCTCCGACGCCATTACACTCATATTTGTTTACTGTTGATTTAACTTACATAAGATCTAATAGTTCTGACTTGAGTGTTTTGTCTTTTCAATTCGCTCGGGTCAGTCTGAGCTTTTTAGTATATCGGAGACTGCTCTTGGAGGATGAAGATGAAGATTTAGTACTATTACTATTTATTCTATCATTTCCACTACATCATGTTGTTCCGCTGCATTACTTATTTATTACTGCTGTATGTACTCTGATTCTGTATTGTAAAAGTGTAATCAAATGTAATTTGTAAAACAGCCTCATGAACTGTTTATTTGGTTATTATATTTTGTCATTCCGCTGCGAGATTCTATATTTGTTTTTTTCTTTCTTTCTCTGCTTTTTCTTATTTACCCCATAACAATCTGCCCTTTTGAATGGTTTGAGTCTGATGTGTGTGTCTTATCGTTGATTTAAACCGTCCAAAAAGACAAGTCGTTACAGTGATTATTGGAACAAATGAAATAATAGAGCTGAAAGTACAAATGCTTTGAATAGCACAAGAGAATAGAATCAATAGAAATCAGAGTAGAAAGTTAAAAACTAAGTATGAGTTGTTGTGCTATTTATAAATATTGAAGAGAGGTAATCAAGAGTTGTCAATCTTCAAAAAATCCTTTCAGAATTGAAAAAACTGTTCAAAAAAAGTTGCAACTCTTGAAGATGACTTTTTAGAAAATATGGTCGTTACGGCATCTCAATCTACCGAGCGAATACGTTAGTCTACTGATTATGAACATTTAAATTTTCGCGGCAAAAAATTTGAATTAAAAATAAATTGGTTAACACAGTTTCAATCGACTGAACTTGGGCCCGGTCGACTGAAACCAATTTCAGTCGATTAAACTGTGTAAGTTCAGTTTGTATAAACATTTTGACATTTGTCGAATTCAAATTTCTATGAAATCTTGACATCTGTGTTTGAATGTGTTTTTGTGTGTGTATATGAACTATCAAGGAGATATTACAATTTAATCTAAGACCATATATATACTATTGACCTTGAAGCTCCATAGTTTTGACTTCTTTGACTTGTAGATGATTCTTCTTGCTTTTTGCCTCGCGTTTTGTCTTCTTGAATGAAAGCCCGATAACATGATATAAACTATATGTGCAGTATATACTTGTCATCATTAAAACAGAGACCTAATGTTCTAACACATCCCTCTATTCCAAGAGCGGACTACACCAAAAATATATGCCCACTCTTTAGTTATGGGTTACCTGAATCATTGGTAACATAACAAATCATTTTATATCCCGAAACGATTAATTATTTTCACTAATATTCACAAATACTTTCAATAGTAGTATTTTCATTTTCCAAAACCTTTTGAAATCATTTTCAAACATTGGGTTTTTAGTTCTCAAAATTCTCTTCATTTATAAAACACTTTATAAACCATTTTCTAACCCCTTCAAAAATATTTATTCTTAAAATATTTTATTACTTTCCAAAAGAAATCATTTCAATTCAAAAGATAAACTATCTTTTATTTCCAAAATCATAATAAACATCTTTTATTATAACTCCTGCTTGACCAATATTTTTATCGAACACCTTATAGTCAAACTGTGAAATTCTAATCACAAGATGTTTGTATTTAACCATTCCCAATTTATTGTCTACCCAACCCATGCATATAAAAAGGTAAACTTATCATAAACTGGTTGAGGCTAATTCAAATAATCAGTCAATAAAATAAACACAACAATAGATGATAATCAACACTTCATTCCATTAAATATTTATAACACCTTTTATTTTACCTTAGGGTTAAAACGGTTTGGTATTTATTTTAGAGCATCCGGGCTTTCCCTTCGACATGTCCCATCCCTCGCCCAAGTCTCCTTGGATCTCATAAACGAAACACGTGTACAATTCATTTATGCATACCCCATTAAGCATTTAACTTCTAAATTTAAATACTAATTTAACCATCCAAACATAGTCAAATGAGGAAATCAAACCATTGTTTTAGCAAACAAAGTAAACAAACATTCAATATGGGTTTTTCAAACAACATTTAACATTTAAATTTCCTTCAACTTAGTAATAGTTTTAATGAACTAAAAAGAAGAAATAACTCACTTTGGATTCCACCCCGTCAAACTTTAAGACAAGGAACTCAAGATCTAAACCATACTTCCTACCAAGCTTTGATACCAAACCAAAATAAGCTCGAATTTCTGCTTCCTCTCCTCATAACTCATGACCATAGGTGGTTGGACCCCCTAACTCTCTTGCCTTGACTCTAAACTTCGCATACAAACTTCTAATGATGAACTAATGACTTTGGCAATGTTTGAAGGTGTTTTGACTTCATTTGATATTGTTTTCAAAAAGTTAGTAAGAAAGAAAAAGGGAAGAAGAAACCGGTAAAATAGCTTAAAGGAAGAAGAAGAAGAGAATGTGTGTGATAAAATAAGAGGAAGGCTCGTGTATTTATAGAGAAAAAAAGAGGTTGTAAGTTACCAAATTAACCCCTTACCAAATTACCAAAATACCCTTCCTTAACTTTAACGTAAACTTACCTTTTTCAACACATACAAACATTCATCACTTCACTACTTTATGTCATTTTCACTTAATACTTAAGGAATGTATTTGGATAGAAAAGTTGATTAAAGTGAAGATTTGCCTTGGTTTTGGTGAGATTTGATTTGATGTTTTCTTTTTGACTTTTTGATTACCTTACTTACTTTTACTTATGACATTATAGAATTTTCTAATGATACTTAGTAAAAGTAAACTTTATTATTTGTAAAATGTGTATGTATATATATATATATATATATATATATCTATGTGTGTGTGTGTGTGTTAAAACATGTTAATAAAGGTGCAACAACGTTGTGACAACTTATATTGAACAAAACGTTGATTTTCGACAAAATGTTTTAAGGTGGCATTTTGATGTTTTTGTTAAACTATTTATTTATGTAAAAAAACTTGAAAATATGTTTCTTATTATCTTTAAATAATTAAAACAAGTTTATTTTAGTGATAAAACCATATTAAATAATATTAAAATTCAATTGTTAAAATACGACGTCGATTTGTCAACGTGAGATGAAATTTGTCAATCATTATAAAACAAGTATTTTTATACTTATAAAACTTTTATCAATCACTTATTATCATTTTATAATAATTTAAAAAGAATTATTTATCATTAAAAAAAAATTGAACATTCATCTAATTTTATCACAAACCAACTTTTGTCAATTTTACGATGAAGATCCAAACTTCTTCATTTTGTAATCAAATTCTAAGAATAAGTTTATCATTCTTATATTACATAAAATGTGATTATTTAAGTTTGAAAATTCGAAGTTTGAATATTTAAAGTAAACTAAATATTCCATTTAAAAGTGATAAAATTATGGGTTGTTACATACTCCCCCCCTTAAAAGAATTTCATCCCCAAAATTCCAAGGATGGAAAAATACAACGAAGCCAAATAATTAAGTGCACCTAAAAATAAACATTACCCATAACCCCGGTCGGAGGAACATTACATTATCTTATTCATTTTGTTTATCAAAATTAAGATAGTTTCATTTTAAGATTCCTAGGTTGTATTACTAACCTAGAAATTTTTTACTTTGGTACCTAACCTAAGCTCCGATAGCAGCTGTAACGAGCCGGATTTTCGGACCAATCAAAATTTCCGAGTAATCCAACCTTTCTAAAACTTCGAATGAAAGCTACCATTTTATCATACAATATTAGGTAAATATTCAACAATATTTAATGTATAGGATACAATTTCAGTTATACAAGTTATCAGAGTAATCAATTTAATCTACTAGGTGTTCTTTAATACATACCAAATACAGATACAAATATCTAACATTGCACAACTCTGATGAGAGAGAGCAATAGTAATTTCTGCAAACTTAATAAACATGTCAAATGCGGAATAAAATAGTAAGCAGAAAAGAGATATCAAGACACGATAAATAACAAACAATAAACAGAAAAATGTTATGTTATTATTGTGGTTGCGTCACTACCACTTGTGACTACCTACGAACCCCTATCTAACTAGGTACCCAAATAGATATAGGATCAAGCCAACGTAGTTCTACTACCATAAATAGGACTCCATGGGAGCCTACGATGCATAAACAAATATGCAAATCCCAAACTACATAGCATATATCATACAAATGTAGGTTCCAAAATCTAACCACTTAGCTTAATCCTCACTTTTAGATTTTCAAAATCTGATTAACTTTATTATTTTCAAAATACAAATTCTTTTCGAAAATAATCTCTTTGGACCAAACTCCTGGTTTTAATTTCAAAACATTTGAAATAATATATATATATATACATCTTTTGTTTCAAATTATACTTTACTTTGGGATTTTAAAACAAATTACTTCTGAAATATTTATTTGGAAATCTCAAAATACTGCTGTAAAAGCATATCAAAATATATGCAACCAGATCAGGAGATTTCTCCCAATAATAGAGCAACTAGGTCCTAGCCTTCATACAGTCAATAAATAAGTACATCCCTCTATTCCAAGAGCAGACTATACTAAAAATATATGCCCACTTTTTATTTACGGGTTACACGAATCATTAGCAACATAACAAATCATTTTATATCCCGAAGCGATAAATTATTTCCACTAATATTCATAAATACTTTCAATCATAGTATTTTCATTTCCCAAAGCCTTTTGAAATCATTTTCAAAAACTAGGTTTTTAGTCCTCGAAATTTTCTTCGTTTATAAAACACTTTTATAAACCATTTTATAACCCCTTCAAAAATTTTTGTTCTTAAAATATTTCTATTACTTTCCAAAAGAAATCATTTCAATTAAAAATATAAAATATTTTTTATTTCTAAAGTCATAATAAACATCTTTTATTATAACTCCTGCTTAACCAATATTTTTATCGAACACCGTATAGTCAAACTGTGAAATTCGAATCGTAAGATGTTCATATTTAATCATTCCCAGTTTATTGTCTACACAGCCCGTGCATATAAAAGGTAAAATGATCATAAACTGGTCAAGCCTAATTCAAATAATTAATAATTTTATTAAACAGAACAATAAATGATAATCAACACTTCATTCTATCAAATATTTATAACACTTTTTATTTTATCTTGGATTAAAATGGTTTGGTATTTATTTTTAAGCATCCGGGCTTTTCCTTTAACATGTCCCGTTCTGCGCCCATGTCTCCTTGGATCTCACAAACGAAACATGTGGACTAGTAGTTTCCACGTACCCCTATTAAGCACTTAACTTCTAAATTTAAAATACTTAATTAACCATCCAAACATAGTCAAACGAGGAAATCAAACCATTATTTAAGCAAACAAAGTAAACAAACATTCAACAATGGTTTTCAAACAACACTTAACACAAAAAGTTCCTTCAACTTAGCAATGGTTTTAATGAACTTAAATGAAGAAATAACTCACTTTGGATTCCACCCTGTCAAAATTTAAGGCAAGGCACTCAAGGTCTAAACCATACTTCCTACCAATGTAACGACCTGCCTTTTTGGACGTTTTAAGAAGACACACATGCCGGACTCAAACCATTCAAAAGGGCAGATTGTTATGGGGTAAATAAGAAAAAGGAAAGGAATAAAACAAATACAGAATCTCGCAGCGGAATGACAAAATATAATAATCAAATAACAGTTCATGAAGCTGTTTTATAAATACATTTGATTATTCTTTACAATACAAACATCAGAGTTACATGAACATGAATAAATAAATAAATGCAGCGGAACAACATGATGCAGTGGAATAAATATAATAATAATAATAGTACAAATCTTCATCTTCGTCCTTCAAAAATAAGGCCTTCAACCCTGAAATGCTCAGGCTGACCCGAGCGAATTGAAAAGACAAAACACTCGAGTCAGAACTAAAAGATCTTATGTAAGTTAAATCAATGGTAAATAAATATGAGTGGAATGGTGTTAGAGATGTTTACAGGGTTTGACATCTCCTATCCAGTGTCTAACGTGGGTGCAATAACTTAAGAGATGTTCGAGATTTCCATCTCCTAAGGATCCATTAAACTATCTACTACGTAGTACAATACACTATTATAATAGTGTCTACAATAAAGTAAAGTATTACAATAGTGTTAAGGCGTTACCCAAATCCCCCTTAACACATTTTTATATATTCTCATAGTCTATACAGTACCGTAATTCCTCCGTAAACTGGAGGGCTGTCAGAGGGCACTCCATAGGTATGGTACAAAACAAACTCGTAGAAGGCGCTCTAGGGCATGTGAACACGACACTCGAGGCAATGTCAGGGTAGATTTACCAATTGCAGAACCGGGCTAGTGGTAACGCATAGCAGCTACTACCGCCCACCTCGGAGCACACTCCCAAATCAAAAAAGCAAGGGGTTGCCACCAAATCATCACAAATGTCATAATATGGTATCGTAGAAGCATATCCGATCGGAGGAATGACCTCACTTGGCCCAGGTATAGCTCCTGTTTTAGTCACATCTATGCTGACTCACGGTAGTCATGGTCACGTCATACATTATACAGAAATCGTTCGCCAAACCATCCTACTTCATTTCTGGAATCTCCACCACGTACACAGTTGTTAAAGTGGTTTTCGGTATTGGCAGAGAGTATGACAATATCTGATCCCAATCTCTTTAACAACCAAACGCTTATTTCACACCGGATGGTTGTTTTACATTTCAAGAGTCAATTCATAATTTATATCAAAATATCATATTCAATTTCAAATCATATCTCTTTCGAAATCATATTCATTTTCAAACTCTGTTCACTTTCAAATCATATTCACTTTTGAAATCATATTCACATGGAAATTATTGATAAGTTATGTTAATTAATTCTTCATTTCAAAATCATCTTATTACTCAAATATGTCATTTTCAAAAGGTATCAATTCCAACAACTTAGGCCGTATCATCATTAAGGATTTAAATATAAATATTTCAACTTTGCACACTCTGAAATTTTAGAAAATAGTTTAGGTAATTATAAATAGTTTATATAGTTTAAAATAGTTTGAATAGATTTAAAATGGTTTAAATAGTAAGGATAGTTTAAATAGAATTTAAATTTAATTAATTAGTTTTAAAATGATTTAACTAGATTAAATATAGATTTAAATAGATTTAAATTATATTAAGTAGATTTTTAAATAGATTAAATAAATTAAAATAGATTAAATAAATTTAATTAGTTTAGAACAGGTGGAATAGATTAAATTGTATTAAATAGGTTATAATAGATCTAAAATAAATTAAAATAGTTTAAATCGATAAAATAGTTTAAATTAGTTTAAAATAGATTTCAAAGTTATATCCAAGCAATTCCAATAACTCAATTCTGATAAATTCATTTATATTCGACGCTTCAACCTTGGAATTCCAATTTAAATCCTTTGAACAATTTATTAAATCAATTCCCTTTTCAACAATAACACTTGGATTGTCGAAAGTAATTCAGTTTATATAAATCAATTCCTATTCAAAATACCAGTTAACTGAATTCAAAAATTGTAAAGACTAAAAAATCATTTAATTTAACCAATCCGGTGTCCGTATATAATTTTCTACCCTAGGGTCAAGTGATACAGATATTTATCATTTCAATCCGCAGTTTAAAATTTTACGGTTATATATCATGTCAAACCGCAATCCCGAATTAAATATACATCCATAAAATCGTTCGAGTCTATCATTTCAACCCATAATGATTTTTCTTAATCTATAGATCATTCGGGTATGTATCATTTCAACCCATAGGGAACTTGCAATATTAAAACAATATAAAATGCAACATCCAGTCATCCAATATCAACAATCAAACATCCATCACAATCATCATTCAAATCAATCAATAAACATCAATAGATAACTGATAATCAATACTGGTATTAAATTGACAATTTTAAATTAAATATTAAATTAAACGATAATTAAATTTAATAAAAGTCAAATTTAACCGGAATGACAAATTAACATACCAAACAGCAATAAATTAATTTCTAATCACATCATAAATTAAATTTGACTAACATAAGAAATTTTAGAAGTTGTGAGTGGGTTAAAATACTCACCTTCGATTTTAAATCGAATTAAAATCAAATTTAAGCCTAAAATTTGAACGGTCTCAGAATTTGTCCAAATCAGCGTCAATATGTCCGGAATTCTGATACGATCGTCGCGGAACAAATAGCACTTGAATCAGATCTCGTATGTGAAAGATATTCGAGTTAGAATGGTTGAAATTGAAATAAAATAAATAAATAAATAAAACAACCTACCCCTCAGAAGTCGCCACGTCATCTCTCCCTACCGAAACCCTAACCAGCCATTAACGCGTTCGAACGTGATAATATACTGCCGCCGATCATCATCACGCTCGCCTACATACGGCCATGCCACGCCGCAGCCAACGCCCCACCTCCTGACGACCCTCCGCCACCTCCGCGGCCTCCCACGACCAATCGAAGCCCCTCCGATCACCCAAAAAGAAGCAGCCGCCGCACGTTTTATCTTGACCTAATTGAATTTTTGAAGACGATCTAACCGTTAACAACCCAACCAAACTACATGGATGCACTGCGTGCGATAATCTCCACACTCTGGTAACTTCGATTCATCAATCAGACGAATTTGATCGACGAGCGATGAACGGCCGAAAATAATTCCTCGAATTCCGGATGCACAGAGACCCAAATTGAAAAAATAACTGTAGATTTGACTTGCGCTCGTTGAGAGCTTCAAATCGATATATAATTCGATATATTTTGAGGAGTTTAAATTTTAGAATTGAATTTGAAATTGAATTGAGGGTTTGGAATTTTAGATATGTTCTGCCATTGGAAAGGAGGAGATGAGAAAGAAATGTACGTACAGACCATAGAAAATAAAAGGTTTCTAGGGTTTATAATGGGCTATTTATAGGTAGATCCGAAATAGAAATGAATGGACAAGATTGATATGAAAGTTGAACGATAGATGACCCGATAAGCCCGTTTCGTTACCGAAACGAAAATGGGTCATCCCATATATCAAAACAGATGTTTTCAATAAATTTGAACTCAATGGAATAGGTTTCAAGTCCTAATTCCATCATATTAAGAATTTAGCTTAAAATCAGCTTATTTCAAATTGATTTCAATTGAATTGATTTCTAGGCGTTTCGAGTCCACACGATCGAACGACAAGTTTGATCGCTACGAAACTTGACATCCTACAAAAATTCACCGTTACAAATCCGATGAAACTAGTTTCGTCAGTATTCGAGTCATTGGCCAAAATGGCTATTTTCACGTTAATTAAATAAATTAATATTAAATTAATTATATCACCTTTTCAATTTAAATTTAATAATTTACAATTTCTATCATTTTAGATTACTTAGCACTTTATAATCTTTTAAAACAAATTTCTATATCAATTCAATATTCAATATTGCACAAATTACAGTATTTAATTTCAATTTCAAATAATTCAGTAATTGTTAATTTAAATTTCCAGTAAATCCATTTAGTTGACTTTCCATCTTGTTATTCAATCAATTATCATCTTATGGGTATAATTAACATTGGTTTATATCTTAGTACATTAATATTCCCCAATTTCATCTTAATTCCTATTAACGTAATATTTAATTTCATTTAATTGCAATTGGTTTCCTATTTAATTAATAGACCAAATAAATAGGTAACATATAATAATTGTTACCATTTACTTTTAATCACACTTATAAGTTCATTATTTACAAACAAATGTTACAATTTCTTACATAACACTGATTTTATTCAATTACCATTTGTTATATACTAGTTCATTAATTTATACAACATTTACATTTATTTACTATATTCAAATTATAACCAAGTATAACATTTAAATTATTTCAATTGATTGGACTATCGTTAAAATATTTAATAATTAACTTAAATTTACATTATTACATTTCACTCTAGTTATTATCTAAACTCACATTAATGTAACATTTTGTTTACATTTATTTGTAATTGGTTAATTAAATTGGTAACAAATAACAATTGTCACCATTTCTACGTTTAATAGCATTTGTAAGTTTATTATTTACCACCTATTGTTATAATAACTTATACAACACTACTCTTATCAATTACAATTAATTACATCTATTTCATTAATTAATCACTTTTTAACTATCAATTATTCTTTATATCCAATTACTAATTAATGCACATGTTACTATAATTTATTTACAATCTATATCAATTATAACTCTTTAATTCTTTTAATTAATTGGAATCACATTTAAAGCAGTTATCAGTTACCTTAAATTAATACTATTTCACTTTATTTCAGTTATATTCTTATTCTTTAATCACCAATTTTTTATTTCTTCCAACATTAAATTACAAAAATTTATTAAATTAACAATTTTTAATCATCGAAAATTACGGGTTGTTACAACCAAGCTTCGAAACCAAACCAAAATAAGCCTGAATTCCTACTTCCTCTCCTCATCACTCACGACCATGGGTGGTTGGACCCCCTAACCTTCTTTCCTTGACTCTAAACTTCGCATACAAATTTCTAATGATGAACAAATGACTTTGGCAAAGTTTGAAGGTGTTTTGACTACATTTGATATTGTTTTTAAAAAGTTAGTAAGGAAGAAAAAGGGAAGAAGAAGCCATTAAAATAGATTAAAAGAAGAAGAAAAGAATGTGTGTGATAAATGTAACAGCCCGGTATTTCGAACCATTCGCATCCACACATGTCAGACTTGAATTGCTCAAAACAACATATTGTTAATTTATAATTGGTAAAACTTAGCATATACAGTAAATAAATCAATCACGGAATCATAGACACAGAGTAATATAACAACAAGCAGCGAAATAGATAAATAGTAGTTCATGAAGCTACTATATAAACAATAGAGTTTGAAATAAAATACAACAGAATGTCTCAAATACAATGTAGTCTCGAATACAAATAGATGACAAGTCTGAACAAAACAACTGGATAGCTGAAAGCTGAATAGATATAGATGGATCTCCAAGTGAGCTCCAACTCCAAAGGTGAGTCCCAAATGTTGTGAACTCAGTCTGACCCGAGCATAAAGCAAAACACAAACACTCGAGTCAGGATTAACATTCTTATATAGTAAATTCAACTCAAGTGAAATGCCAACTGAAATACAAGTAACTTAAAGGATGTTTGGAATACCCATCCTCTAAGGATCCTTGGAACTATCTACTATGTAGTAATAAACGCTATTATACTATATCTATAGTAAAGTAAAATATTAAAATAGCGTTAAGGCGTTACCTATATCCCCCTTAACACATTTTTATATATTCCCATAGTCTATACAGTACCGTAATTCCTCCGTAAACTGGAGGGCTATCAGAGGGCACTCCATAGGTATGGTACAAACCAAACTCATAGAAGGCGCGATAGGGCATGTGAAAAGGCACGCGATGCAATGCCAGGGTAGATATACCGTTTGCGGATCCGGACTGGTGGTAATGCATAGCAGCTACTACCGCCCACCTCGTGACACACTCCCAAATCAAAAGGTGCACCCAATCAAATCACAAAGTAATAGAATGGTATCAAAGAAATGTGTCCGATCGGAGGAATAATCTCACTTGGCCTGGCGTGGCCCATGTTTTAGCCACATCAAGCTGACTCACGGGAGTCAGGGTTCTGCTAATACCTCATTTAGAATCGTCACCAAACCATCCTACTTCGTTCTGGAATCCCCACCACGTACACAGTTGTTAAAGTGGTTTTCGGTATTAACAAAGAGTATGACAATATCCGATCCCGATCCCTTTAACAACCCAATGCTTATTTCACACCGTGGTCATTTCCTTTCAAATAGTTCATACTTCATATCAAAATATCATATCCATTTCAAAACCATATCAATTCGATATCATTATTCACTTTAAATAATATTTATTTCCAGAATTGTAACACTTTCAAAAATTATAACACTTTCGAAATCATAACACTTCTGAAATCATAACACTTTTGAAATCATAACACTTTGTAATCATAACAGTTCCAACTTAAACAGTTTAGATATTGAAAATAGTATATATATTAAAATAGTTATAAATTAAAATAGTTATAAATTAAAATAGTTTATATATAATAAAATACTTTATATAATAAAATTAGTTTCCTCCAATTTCGCAAATCGATTCAAATCATCTTAAATTCAAAAATTCAATTTAAATCAATTCCAGTTTAACCATTTCAATTTAAAGGTCAAAGATTCCAGTTTAAATATTCAAACATTTACCATATAAATTTCATTTATATTTCAACATTTAACTTTAACTTAATTCAAGTTGGAAAATATTCGCTTAATCATTTTAATAACAATTTATTAAATCCCAATTTATAAATTTAAATCAATATTAAATATTCAATCTCAATCTTATTCAAAATTGAGAGTATTCATTTAATCACTTTTTATCAAATCAAGTTATAAATCATACCTTTCAAATCTCAAAATCAATAATTTCAAATAAATTCTTATCTAAATTCAATTATTAACCAATTTAAATTCCAAGTCAACATTAATTTATCTTCCCGTCCTTTATTACATTAAGTTATTAATTTTTTTTAAATCTTAATATAAATTTAAATAAATACTTAAACATATTAATACTAATTAAATTAAATTTTTATTAAATTAAATCTTATTATTAAATGTATTTTGTATTAAATCTTATTTTATATATTTTTAAAATTATAAAATTATAAAAAAAATCTTAAAAATAATATTTTCAAAACAAGTTATAAACTAAAATTTCCCAAAACATATTATTTTAAAAATCTAAATTTTATACATAAAAAAATAGCATTTATATATTATATTTTTAAAAGTCAATATTCAATAAAACCCATATATTTCCTTTTAAACCTTGGAAATCATTTTTCAAATATAGACCAACGGTGTCCGTATATAATTTTTTATCCTATGGTCAAGTGATACGGATATTTATCATTTCAATCCGCAATTTAATTATTTACGGGTATATATCATTTCAACCCGCAATCCCAAAATTCAAAATCAGTGAAAATCACTTGGGTTTATCATTTCAACCCATAACGATTTTCCCCTATTCTAGAATATTGTTCGGGTATGTATCATTTCAACCCATAGGGATTTCTAAACTAACAGGGAACTTGCAGAGCGAGAAAAATATGACAACAATATAACATATCCACAACAGGCATATATCATTAGTGATAAATTAAATTATAATATAAACAACAGGTGATGGTGTCAAATGTCATAGGTGAACAGTTACAGATAATGGCCTATCATATATAGCAATAAAATATTTAAAAGATCAAATTTAATAGCATATTTCAATTGTCATCTCAATGTGAGTTAAATTTATTAAATATAAGAATGTTAATCATGAGTGATTGCTCACCTTTCGAGGCTAGAGAAATTTGACAACACGACAAGCTACAAATTGACTCACAAACTAGCCGATTGGCCACTCGAAACAACAAATCTCAAAGCAAGGCAAGTAGAGCACAGATTTGATGAATGAAGCAAAGCTGGGCTGGTATTCGGAAATCGATGAAAATGAAATATATATAAACTTTAAAAATCTATTATTTACTCATATAAAATCTTTATAACGTATATTTTCTTTTTAAATTCTTAAATAATATTTTGTCATAATATACATATACATTCTGTTATAACAAGAATCTATCTAGAAAATATAAATTGTAAATAAACTTTAAACATCTATATATATACCTTTTTAAACATATAATAGAATATTCCAACATATTATATCTACTTATATAAACTAACATATATAAAACTGACATATAATATCTTATACTAACATGTTATGTACTCATATAAACCAACCTTCATATAGACTGACATATTATATTATATAACTTACGTAAGCTTACATATATAATATTAGGTGATATACAACATACATATATAACAGTAGGTTTTATATATATATATATATATATATATATAAACTTATAAATTTAAAACTCAACAGATCATGTATATATAAACTAATATATATATATATATATATACACACACAAGTCAACATATTATATATAACTAATACAAATATATATGCATAAACCAACAAACCTTATATTTATTATACGACTTATATATAAATGAACATATATGCAGACATATTCAAATATACAACATATATGCAAACCTATAACTAAACATATAATATAGCCAAACCTATACATGCGCAGGCTAGTATATGAAGACATGAAAAAATATAAATATATATATAAATTGTAAATGAGGAAAAATATAAACCTATAGAACCCATAATATAAACAATTTATATCTATAATATAATTCATATATGATACATATAACAAACCAGTAAAGCCGCAGGTTGCTCACGGCACTACATGGAGGTGATAGGCGGAGGGGAGGTGATGGGTCAGAGCGGGGTAATGGGCGAGTTTGAGGGCGGAGCGCGGTCAGCACACGGTTGCGGGTGGAGAGGCAGTGGTGGCGGGTTTGGGATGGGGAGTGGGTTCGGTCATGGCATGGCAGAGGCTTGGGGTGGTGACGTGGCAAGTGAGGCAGGTTTTGAGGTGGCCGACGAAGGTCTGCTGAATGGTCGGCAAGGCAATGGGTCAATGGCGGGAAGGATAGGTTGCGGTGGGTGGGGCTGTGCGCATGAGTTGAGAGAGAGGGATAGGGTGCTATAGTGGGGCGGATGTTGGGTCATGCCACATGTGGGTTGCATGGTGTCAGGGTGGGTGTTCGGTTGGCGGGTCAAAGGAATTTCGTGGAGAGGCCGTTGGGTTTTGGCAAAGTGGAGGAAAGTGGTGGATGCGAGGTTGAAGAGCGGGGGAAATGGTGAGGAGAAGATGGGTGGCGGATCTATGTGGATCTGGTGGTGAAGTCTTGGGTTGGATAGCAGGGTATTGGGGTTTGAAAAGAGAAGCAAGTGGAAGAGGGCGGTGAAGACAGGTGGAGATGTGAACGGGTTCGCATGGTGGTGACAGGCTACAGGGTTTGAAAAAAAAACAACTTCTGTATAAACGTTTATATATATAACTTTATATGTATAAAATATTCGGAATGATGAGTTTCAAAGAGAAATATGTGAGCTTCAGGAAAAACAAACAATACCACATTATTATTATTTTATTTCGAACAGAGAATGAAAGAGGAAAGGGGAAGAAGGAAACTAACCAATATAAATGTAACGATCCCGTATTTTAACTAAGTTTAAAGTGATAATAAATTTAGTTTTTGTATAAAAATTGTGAAATTAATTGGTAAACAAATTTGAGTTTCTCCAAATTCAAATAAAATATGTGTTAAATAATTTGAATTTCTAAAATATATCTTACCAATATGTAAACATAAGTGTAAAATAAACATATGTTGTAAGTATACGAAGTAAAATAAAATACATACAAAGGTACTTACAAAATAAATATAAAAATACATATGTAGACATACAAGACAATTAGTATTAAAGTTAGAAATAAATATTTGAGTTAAAAATAGGAATACAAATATATAAGATAAATTATAAAAATATAAAGTAAACACATTAGATAAATTTTACCAACATATTAAATTCATCTAGTTTATAAAGTAATAAGACAAAGCAAAGGAAGAAAGAAATATATATATACTTAAATATGAAACAAGTGAACATATAAAAATAAGTATGAACAAAAGAAGAAAGATATAAATATCTATGAAGCTTATCAAAGAAGACATTAATATGTATAAACAAACAATGATGATTAATGCAAATATCTTTAGTACACCACAATATATCTCATCAGCCCACCAAAACAAGATTTGCAGCCACCAAAATCTGCATAGTCAATAAAAAGAAAAAAAAATCTCTGCCTATATTGTACAAAACCTATTATCACCTGTAAACTCAAATTTATACATATATCTTGTAAATTTCTTTTTATATGTATCAATCTATTCATCAGTTCATCCATCAAAGCTGAGAGTAATCTAAAGTAATTATCATCTCAAATTGAAACAAACTTCAATCTAAACTCAATTCAAACCAGAGGATCAAGTGAAGAACTTCAGCTTGTATTTTCACAGCCTGTGTCATCATAAAACTCTGTTCTTTCATCTGGAAAACAAGGTGAGTAACATTCTTTTAAAACTTAAAAAGTATAAATCTGTTGAATATTTACCTGTGGATATGTATGTTTGTATATATATACCACCCTTTGTGTATATTTGAATAATAGATACAAGGTGTGCAGGCTGATATTTGTATATGTCTCTGTTTTGAGTTCATAAACTAAAATTTTTTACCCACTGTTTGGATTTAAAATTCAAACCAAAACTGTTTGTTATAGAACATACTTAAGATTAAAAATCTAATTAAGCTAAAACAACTTGTTGATCTTTCCGGAAATCAAGAGAGCTGAACCAAACTTTAAATAAATCAAATTTCAAACATTTTAATTCATGAATTCAGGTATGCAGATCGAATTCGTACGCTTTAACTCGATTTTTAAAGCAAGAATCATAATTTTTAGAGTTGGGAATTAAGACCAGTTTGGGTTAGTCGAGATTTTATTGTTTTGGTGATCTCTGACGATCTATTGGGTCGTGAAGGTCGGGAACTTGCCTGGTGGCGGAGGATTAATCGGCGATTGAGGGAAAAATAGTGAGATGGTCGACAGTTGAACGTGGTGGCGGCGGCGAGAGTTTGAAGTTTCTAAACCTAGTTTTATTGATGTATGGGTTTTCGATTCGTTTGCCGTCTGTGCTCGATCGAGCATGATAGGATTCTGGGGGATGATAGCAGGGACGTTGGCGATCGTGTGGCCGGAGTTTCGAGTTGCCTGGTGGTCGAGGTTGTGGGGACGAGGCATTTCCAGGTGTAACTCCTCTTTAGCAACGACCTACGAGTTAAGAAATGGATGACTCAGATTGCCGTGATTCAAGAAGCTAACGAGTTAAAAAGCCTACGACCTAAGTGGTCATGACGACTTACGACCTAGCGACTGAAGAGAGCTTACGACCTAAAAGCTTCACGAGTTAGCGGACTACAACCCACAGTGGTTTACGACTTAACAAGTTTACGACTCAGTGGATATACGACTTAAGAGCTTCACGACTCAACGAGTTAAGCTACCTGCGACTTAAGAAATCAAGAGGTTTCCGACTTAACTACTCAGCGAGTTAAAGGCTCTATGACTCATGAGGTCTTACGACTCATGAGGTTTTACGACTCATGAGGTCTTACGACTCATGAGGTCTTACGACTCATGAGGTCTTACGACTCATGTGGTCTTACGACTCATGAGGTCTTACGACTCAAGGGATCTACGACTTAAAGAGTTAGACAACTTACGACTTAAGGGACTCAGTATTTAGCTTAAGTCGTCCACGACCTAACAATGTACGAGTTAAAATGCCTGCGAGTCAAGAAGTCTGCGACCTAAAATGTCTACGACCTAGGACTCAGCGACTTAACTTGCCCAGCGACCTAACTACCTTAAAGAACCTTGCGACCTAACTGCTAAAGGGACATTGCGATCTAGCAATGTTGCGACCTAAAGATCTACGACTTAAGGGATACGCGACTTAGGAGTAAGTCGTATACGGGTTAAGGACTTGCCGACTCATGGTTTGCTATAAGTCGCCAGCAACTTAAGACTTGGAGAGGACCAGATCAGGAACAACTACAACTCTCTCAATTCCGACTTACGACTTACCACTTGGAGCAAACCACGTACTTCATCACTGCATTTCCTAAGTCGCTCGCGACTTACGACCTAGCTTAGGTCGTACGCGACCTAGGACTTAGCGTGTTTTCTGCCTATAACTCAGAGCTGCTCCTATAAATACCCCATCACTTCCAACATTGAGGGGACTTTGGCAATTCATTTCTTCAAGCGTCCATACTCTGCTGCACTGATAATTCACTCAACAAGTAAAGATCTTCCAACACTCAAGGCACTACAACAAGCTCCGTGAAGGACTTCATTCATCCGATACGGATTTAGCAAGATTCATCATCGAAGATTGAGCTAGTAGTCTAGATTGTTGTGTGATCAAGTTATATTGTATTTGACAAGTGATTTGTATCGATTTGTAACCGAATTCAGCAATAAAAGATTATAAAGTGGACGTAGGCTCAATTACGGGCCGAACCACTATAAACCTGTAGTTCATTTATTGCTTTTCTGTTATTTTTAGCTTATGTTCTGTTCCCGTACCAACGGGTGGTGCTTTCACGATTCTATTACACACACCGGGTGTTAGCGTTCACTTTTTATCGTTAACATTTTGGTGCTTTCACTGAGAACCCAACTCAGGCGATCGTCCACCATTGCTTCGCAAAGATTCATAAAAAGAACCTCTCTTAAAAACCAGATCCGAAATAATGGCTCCTGGAAGAAGAGGTAGACCTATCAGATCCGGAAATGCTCACGAAGGAACTTCCGCTTCCCCAATAACAGACCAAGCAACTCCAACCGTTGGAGTCACCAGGGGTGAATTCGACGACGCAGTTTATGGATTATACCAGCAAATTGAAACTCAAAACGCTTTGATGATGGATAGGTTAACTGCTCTGCTCGGGGCAAATCGTCAACCAGAAAACCATCAAACTACTCTTCCTGAAATGCCACCTTTCCAGGCTGATGGTTCTATGCCGCAACCAACTTGTCATGAACATATGCCCGGGCAAACTTCCGAGGGAAGAACCGATGCTTGTCCGGAGGTGTCTTTGAACCATAAGGAATACCTGTCTGAAATGGTTAGCCGCATCATGAAAGAGAGCATGCAAAGGGAAGAGGATGAGAACGACTGGGGATTTGCACCAAGCAGAACTCCGTTTACTGAAAGGATCCTGAAAGCGGAGTTTCCAAGGAAATTTGCACCTCCTACTATCCAAGCCTATAGGGGAACCAGTGACCCTAATCATTTCCTATACAAATACGATTGGCATATGACCAGTGCAAGAGCATCAGACGAGATCAAGTGTCGGTACTTTCCAGTATACCTGGAAGGTGTAGCTTTACTTTGGTTCACAAAGCTTCCAGTTCGGTCTGTGGATAAGTTCTCCGACTTAACGCAAAAGTTTAAAGAACAGTTCAGATTGTATGCTTCAAAAGCTAAGGATATAATGTCACTGTCTAATCTTGAACAAGCGCCCGGAGAATCAATCAAATCTTTCTTGAGCCGTTTCAATATAGCTTTAGCCGAAGTAGAAAATGCGGAACCACGCATGATCCTGACTTATTTGATGCGAGCCATTGATAAATCAAGTAAATTTGGGATATGGCTAAAGATGAAGGAACCGAACTCACTTGATAAATTTTATAAAAAGGCCGACGAGTTCATTCGCCTTGAAAGCCTTTCTACGACATCGAAAGTGGTTGCTGCCCAAACTAATAATAACAATGTCCCATCTAATAAAAGAGAATCTGAAAGTCAGAAGAGGGAGAATGAAGGAGGAAAGAGCCAGGGAAATGAAAAGAAATCTCGCCGCTTTAATCCTTTGGATTATACTCCTTTAACTGATACACCAAGAAATATCTTTTTTGCAACAAAGGACGTTGTCAGGTATCCTAAGCCACCTGAGATGACGAGAGGTGCAAAGCGCAATGGAAAATTCTGCCAATTTCACAATCAACCTGGCCATGACACTGACCAATGTCGCCAATTAAAGAACGTGATTGAAGAATTGCTGGAGCAGGGTAAACTCCAACAATACGTTAAGAGAAGCGGAGTCAATCCAACCTCATCCACTCGGGACCAACAACGTCCTACCCATCAATCTGATTCTCACAACAACACTGCAGCACAAGATTCAGAAAAGCTTGTCATTAATGTTGTCACAGGAGGTCCACACCCAGCAGGCAGAAGTTGGGACGACTGCTAATTGTCTACAAAGCTGCAACTGGGGCATCTTTCACTTTCTCTGGCACATAAATCCAAAAGCTATAAATCAAGCACAAATGGAAATCCAGCTTGGAAATTCTGAAACAACAATAACTAGCACCCATTTTTTACTTAGCAGCATTCCTTGAAATTGTAAAAATGATAATGGATGTGTGACTTCTGCGTTGTAAACCGCTGAGAAATCAGCGTGACTGAATAATGAGAAACTATGCATTCTGTGTTTTCTATTATAAAATGCCTGTTATATTTCGATGTTTAAATACTCTAAATGTATTGCTAAAATGTCGATCTAATATTGCAGGTCATTAAAGCAAAGCTCACCCATCGCAAAGCTAAGCGAGCCTTACAAATCATTCATTAAAGCAAATACAAAGCAACAAAAAATTCCATATTCAAATCCTATACAAGAAGAACCTCACATAAAAAGTTGGCAATTTCACTGGGGCAAGCCTTTGTTAACCAGTTGTGATTGTCAATATGAACAAACATCCAGCTAGGTAACTCGCGTTTGTCCCATGAAGTTATTCAACAGTGAAGTCCACTTCTTCGGATAAGGCAATTTACTTACAAAAGGAACGAAGACACGCTTGGAAATGATAATAAAAGGTCGCTAATGGGCAAATGATGGGAGAACATGGCCAAGCAAGCACGGAAGCAACCAAAAGGAATATTGCTCCTCAATAAAAGGGCCAGTAGAACCACCAAAGGGCACTTGCTAACTGATCGTGATGCATCCGATCAGGCAGCTTGCGTCCGTCCCGTGGATCTACTCGCCCCTGAGAAGCAACCTTCCTGGCACACCAACCAACCGATGCTCCTTCCCAAAGTTCAACAAAGCCCTCTAACGAGGCACGCCAATAAATGAAAGTGCTTCTCTCAATAACAAGATTGGTAGAACCACCGGAGGGGCACCTTCCCAAGCTGAAGGAGAAGGGCCCTTGTTAATTGATTGCGATCGTTTGTGCAAACGAACATCCAATCGAGCAACTTGCGTCCGCCCCGTGGATCCACTCAACCATGAGAAAGTAACTTCCAGGCAATCTCAAGACCTTTACGGAGGCAAAAGCCCTCTTCGGAGGCACATTTCACCCGTGTAGAAGTGCAAAATGCTTCTCTTCGGAGACCCACTTCACCAGTGATGAAATGCTAAAAAGCCCTTTTCGGAGGCACATTTCACCCGTGTAGAAGTGCAAAATGCTTCTCTTCGGAGATCCACTTCACCAGAGCTGAAATGCCAAAATTGCTTCTCCTCGGAGACCAAAATTGCTTCTCTTCGGAGACCAAAAATGCTTCTCCTCGGAGACAAAAATTGCTTCTCTTCGGAGACCAAAATTGCTTCTCTTCGGAGACCAAAACTGCTTCTCCTCGGAGACCAAAATTGCTTCTCTTCGGAGACCAAAATTGCTTCTCTTCGGAGACCAAAAATGCTTCTCCTCGGAGACCAAAATTGCTTCTCTTCGGAGACCAAAACTGCTTCTCCTCGGAGACCAAAAATGCTTCTCCTCGGAGACCAAAATTGCTTCTCTTCGGAGACCAAAATTGCTTCTCTTCGGAGACCAAAATTGCTTCTCTTCGGAGACCAAAATTGCTTCTCCTCGAAGACCAAAATTGCTTCTCTTCGGAGACCAAAAGACCTCTGCAGAGGCGTACTTCACCTTGCTTGAAGTACCAAAAATAAACCCTTTACTGGGGCACAAAAATCAAAATCTTCTTCAGAAGCTCATTTCGCTGTGTAGGAAAATTCACTTTTAAACAAATAAAAGTGATCATTCCCAAAAGTTGAAGTGTTCTTCGGGAAGAAAGAGAAAGTAAAAACTTCTCTAAAAACGAGATATACTCTATTAAAAGCAGAATGATTCTTCCCTTAAAAGTGGAGTAGTTATTCTCTGAAATAAGAGTATCAATCTTGAAGAAGCTAGAAATGTTGCAATGTACTTGCGGTATGGGGGCAACACTACACGATTCGGTTACATGAATAAAGCAATATGCAAGCAACATACCGCGAGTTCATTACAATATCGTGAAAAATAGATGTGGAATAAATGCATTCTCAAAAAACAGATAAAGAATCATTTGTTCTACACTAAAAAAGAGAAACAGATGCATTCTCACATACACAAGAATTTGTACAAGTAAAATAGCTATTTTATTCAATATTATGGAAGCTTTTTACATTGTGCAGATTACAAAAAACAAGCGGAGACCGGTATCCGCACAATCTCCGGCCAATACAAAAAGCAGAAAAGACAAAATCAAACTCATTTCTCCTTCTTCCCACCCTTGGAGCCTTTACCCGGTCTGGTAATTAGTTTCGAAGGCCGTATTGGAGAAGAAGGAGAAAGAGACTCAGCCGGATCGACTTCTGCCTCATCTCCAGCAACAGAAGAACTCTTCTTTCCTTTCTTCGAAACTGCACATTTCACCTTCTTCTTGGAAGAAGACTCACTCCCCGGAGCAAGAAATGTAGAAAGCTTTGTGTCGTAGTCAAAAGACCGCTCCGGGGTCTTCTCGCCATCTACCAGATCTTCTGCTTTCTGTTCCTCGGAAGCAGATGGTTCGTCCAAACCTTGAAGGGCTGCTATCGGTTCTTCCTGTGAACCTGGTTGAGAAGCTGGAAGAGGAGTAACTCGAGAAGGGGGAGGAACGGCAGCTGAAGAAGGAAGAATTGGTGCAGTTTCCGGCACGTCTGCTGCATAATAAAAGAAATCAAAATCAGTATTCTCCGAGAAAAAAGAAGACCGTGAATCGTCAAAGTTACCTGGAGAGGCTGGTTTAGCGAGATCAATCTCAAATTCCCGAGCTTGGAAGTCCTTCATTGCCTCTTCCTCTGTAGGGGTGGTCACAGTTTCTTTGTAAACCTTAGCAGGAGGCGTGGAATGAGAACTAGAGCCAGTAACATCCGCGTAAGCTAGAGCCGAAGTATAAGCAGGAGCAATAGGAGGTATTTCTCTCTCAGGAAGCTTCTCTCCTGTGGCCTTGGCCCGCACTCGGATAAGCTGCTCTTTTCCTTTGGCAAGGGCAACGCGATCGCTTTCACCTAAGTAGGTAGCTTGAAGATCTGTTTCAGAATAACCGGCACCGCCAAACAAGTCGATGATTGCCTCCCATACTTCCGCTAAAGTGACCTCATATTCTGGTCCTAAAAATGAAAGGCTCCCACGCCCCAGGATGCAATGCATATAAAAGTCAAATAAAGTCGCATCAATGGTGGCTTTGGTTACCTTTTGGGATTCTTCAGCCGCAGCCTTACCAGAGAGAGCTTCATCACGCTCTCTTTCAGCTTTCAATAACTGGGATTGCAGCCTCGCAATTTCTAAGTCTCGAGAGCTGATTTTCTCCTGAAGTTGAGCAGCGTCATCACGATATTTTCTAGTAACATGCTGTTCTGCTTCAAGTTTTACTTCAGTATCTCGCTGAGCAGCATGGGCGTCTCGAACTTGTTTTTGAAGCATTTCTTCTTTTTGAGAATAAGATGTGGAAGAAGCGGCAAGCTCATTTTTGAGTCTTTCAACTTCAGCTTCGAGCTTCCCATAATCATCACTAATGCTTTTCATCTTCGCATCATGCTGCTTACGCCATTTGTCCCATTCTGATTTATCGTTCTCCATGGTCATTATCGCCTCAAGGTTCATATGGTTGACCCTTTGAAGTTCATCAACCAGCTTCTGCCATCCAGACATTCTTTCAATGTCAAGCTTGACGGCATCGACATTTCTCAGCATCGCCTGCTTATCAATGGGAACCAAGTCTAAGTCAAATCAGACTCCTCTTAAACACCAATTTGGAAATCGGCCCGGAAGTGTGGGAGGCCCATCCCCAGGTCGATACTGAGGCCTATTAATAATTGCCTGGATGTCAGATTCTTTAAGGGCAGGAGAACTGGACGATGTATTAGGAGGAATAGAAGCGGTAGTCTTTTCCGAGATGTTGGATGTGTCTTTCTCACCAAGTCTGATCCGTTTGCTGGAATCATCAGAAGTATGACTCTTCCCCTTATCGTTGTAAGATTTCCTCTTGTAAGGATCGTCGCTTTTGCGGGAAGAGTCACGTCGCTCGTCTCTACTCCCATAGTGCTCTTCGTCTTCTCTCCGATGACGTTCTTCATGAGCTCGCCTTTCGTGAGCCTTTCTAGCAGCCCTTTCCTCATCAGTTTCCTTCGGAGCGCCAATATAACTCCTAAAGTCATAAGCATCGCGGCTTCCGTGACGCTGGAATTTGTCAAAGTAAGAGCCACTCCGCCCCATTGTAGAACCTGAAATTGAAAAAGAAAAGCAAGTCTTAGAAATTTTCAAATTAAAGGAGCTAAGTGCATATAAGTGCCAAAATCCTAAGTGTGTGTAGCGTGTAGACTATGCGCGTCAAACTACAAATCACTTTCTTGTGTGGGAATGGTGACGGCTTGTATAGAAGGCGTTGTGGTTTGTTGCGAAGAAGAAGTTGCTTCGATGACAGAAGAGATCGCTTTAGAGGCGTCATCTTTAAAGAGCTCCTGAGAGGTTATCATGATATCGCTCAGACTGTCAAAAGTATCATCGCCATGATGCATGGGAGAATTATCTTTTTCAGCTTCCACCTCAGCCGTCTTTTCGAGAATGTGAAGACTTTCCTCCTCTTCAATAACCGGGGCAAGTGCTAACTTACTGGACGATCCCGCAATGTCGGTAGGAGTAGAACACTTTACCAATGAAGTCTCAATGGTAAGTTCTTTCGGTAAAGGTTCTTTAGCAGGAATAGGGGCATCTGACTCCTCAGCTGGAGAATCAGGGACTTCATGTGACTGAGTGGAGCGGGAAGGATGTAAGAGTCCAAATTCATGGAGGAACTCATCTTTCAATAAAAATTGAACACTCCTCTCCTCAACCGGCACAGCCATAAGCCTCTCGAAGGTAGTTTTGTGACGAGGTTCCCTAGAGGGGGGAGGGAGCGCTGAAACAGTAGAAAAAGAAGTTAACACTTGACAATTTGGACTTCAAAGAATTTAGAAAACACAGGGAAAAGATAGATAGTCGTACTTCCCACTCTCCAAATGGCGTAAAATCCCGGGGGACAACGAACAAAGAAAAATTGGCTCAGAAACCCAGGAACGCTCTCGGGAAGACCAATAATCAGTTTACGGTTCCTGACGCTCCTTACAACTGTGATAGAGGGATGGTCTTTGTTCTTCGCAAATGAGCACAGGAAGCAAATTTCTCCAAAACTGGGAAAACGGTCCAGCGTTCTCCTAAAAAGCACACACAGTCCCAGCAGGATGGCGTAGCCATTAGGGTGTAGTTGAAAAGGGGAGATAGATAATCGAAGGAGAAGTTCTCGAAGACAGTCATTAAACGGAGGAATCGCTCCACTCAAGCACATTTGGCGGTTCACTGCGACAAAGCCGTGGGGCGGCCTATCGGCAGTGTCATTCACTCCAGGGAGCAAAGCGTCAGATTCAGCAATGCCAAACTGGGTGCATAGTTGACGGAAGACTTTATGATTCAGGATGGTAGGAGTCCTTTCCGGGGGATCATTCAAAGGGGTAGCAATTGGAAAAGCCTCTCCATCTGGTTCCAAGTCTTCTTGAGCAGATGCCATTCTACACAATCAGCTGAATGTTCAAAAGTGAAGGTGCACGTTTCCTAAAAGTGTGAAGTGCTGTGCAAGACTAATGAAAACAAGAAAAAGCAAGTATAACTGGAATTAAACTAACTGACAATCAGTCGATTACGAGATTTCAGAACTTGTTAATACTCAAGTGCAGTGTTAATGCAGACAAAACAGTTTTAGTTTACCATTACGATTTTGCTTTAATACTTCACTTGAATTGGTTATTGTATAGCATCTCACTCATACAGTTCATTTAATTTAATTTAATCTTTATCAACTAATCTGTCATTCGATGTGGGCAGTCGGTGGCAGTATATTCGTCCCAGTTTTTTGTAAATGTTATAACAGGCAGTTAGAATTATTGACAATCTACAAAAGAATGCAACAAAGTTCAAACAACTCAAGTCTCAACATTCGAGGCAGTGGAAGATTTGTTCAAGTTGTAACTCGATCACGACTTAGCATGGGTCAGAATTTCCTAAGTTATAACTCGTTCACGACTTAGCATGGGTCAGAATTTCCTAAGTTATAACTCGTTCACGACTTAGCATGGGCTAGAATTTCCTAAGTTCTAGCTCGTTCACGGTTTAAAAGATAAGACAGTTTGAAACCAAGGCTTTGCAAATGTCCAAGACATGTTCTCTTAAGTCAGATCATTCAAGTCCAAGAATTCGAAGCAATGGAGTCTTAAGTTCTTAAGTCGTTCAAATAAATTCGTGAGTTACGAGTTAAGGACTATCTCGTTCGCGACCTAGTCATTCACATGTGCTCGCAAGTTGAGGATTAAGTGCTAACTCGCCAACGGTCCATGAGAAATTGCAACAAGATAGGTCGTTAACTTTTTAGGTCGTAAATTGCACAAAAGAAAAGTCAAAATAACATTTTTCTAGCTCGGCAACGACCTAAACCCAATGCTGCAGTGAGCAACCAGAAAATTTAAGTCGTGCGCGATCTAAGCTGAGAAAGTGTTAGGTCGTTCTCAGGGGATCTTGAGCTATCTCCTACTCAAACCAGGGCATCAGTTCCTCTCTTCAAATCCCTTCCTCCACTAAGAATCCCATTCCTCATAAATCAGCCAACCTAATGCACTGAAACTCTTCCCCTTCTTCTCACAAATCACTGAAAGCCAAATCAAACCACTTCGATTTCCTCGGCGATCAATTGAAACGAAAATCGTGAAGCAAGGCATAAGGTAATCGAAATTGATAGTTCGGTGATAGCTGAGGATTGAATAGAGAATGGGATCACTTACGCAATATGAAATTGAGGATGATCGATGAACGAGTAGTTGGATTCGCCTTTGAGAGCTTGAAATCTTGTTAATGGCAGAATGAAAGTTAAGTCAGATGAAATGAAGGAAGAACGACCTAAGATATTTGTACCCCAGGGCAATGAAATGCGAACCGGCGTCTCACGACCTAATTCCTTGCTAAGTCGTTCACGACATAACACCTACGAGCGCGAGAGAAAATCGAAGCACACGACCCACGACCTAGGCGTGTACTTCGAGGGGCAAATGTTAACTCCTCTTTAGCAACGACCTACGAGTTAAGAAATGGATGACTCAGATTGCCGTGATTCAAGAAGCTAACGAGTTAAAAAGCCTACGACCTAAGTGGTCATGACGACTTACGACCTAGCGACTGAAGAGAGCTTACGACCTAAACGCTTCACGAGTTAGCGGACTACAACCCACAGTGGTTTACGACTTAACAAGTTTACGACTCAGTGGATATACGACTTAAGAGCTTCACGACTCAACGAGTTAAGCTACCTGCGACTTAAGAAATCAAGAGGTTTCCGACTTAACTACTCAGCGAGTTAAAGGCTCTACGACTCATGAGGTTCTACGACTCATGAGGTTCTACGACTCATGAGGTCTTACGACTCATGAGGTCTTACGACTCATGAGGTCTTACGACTCAAGGGATCTACGACTTAAAGAGTTAGACAACTTACGACTTAAGGGACTCAGTATTTAGCTTAAGTCGTCCACGACCTAACAATGTACGAGTTAAAATGCCTGCGAGTTAAGAAGTCTGCGACCTAAAATGTCTACGACCTAGGACTCAGCGACTTAACTTGCCCAGCGACTTAACTACCTTAAAGAACCTTGCGACCTAACTGCTAAAGGGACATTGCGATCTAGCAATGTTGCGACCTAAAGATCTACGACTTAAGGGATACGCGACTTAGGAGTAAGTCGTATACGGGTTAAGGACTTGCCGACTCATGGTTTGCTATAAGTCGCCAGCAACTTAAGACTTGGAGAGGACCAGATCAGGAACAACTACAACTCTCTCAATTCCGACTTACGACTTACCACTTGGAGCAAACCACGTACTTCATCACTGCATTTCCTAAGTCGCTCGCGACTTACGACCTAGCTTAGGTCGTACGCGACCTAGGACTTAGCGTGTTTTCTGCCTATAACTCAGAGCTGCTCCTATAAATACCCCATCACTTCCAACATTGAGGGGACTTTGGCAATTCATTTCTTCAAGCGTCCATACTCTGCTGCACTGATAATTCACTAAACAAGTAAAGATCTTCCAACACTCAAGGCACTACAACAAGCTTCGTGAAGGACTTCATTCATCCGATACGGATTTAGCAAGATTCATCAACGAAGATTGAGCTAGTAGTCTAGATTGTTGTGTGATCAAGTTATATTGTATTTGACAAGTGATTTGTATCGATTTGTAACCGAATTCAGCAATAAAAGATTATAAAGTGGACGTAGGCTCAATTACGGGCCGAACCACTATAAACTTGTAGTTCATTTACTGCTTTTCTGCTATTTTTAGCTTATATTCTGTTCCCGTACCAACGGGTGGTGCTTTCACGATTCTATTACACACACCGGGTGTTAGCGTTCACTTTTTATCGTTAACACCAGGTTTTGGTGGTGGTGGGTCTGTTGTCCCAGGTTTGAGTTTCAAACTTGATTTCGAGTGGACGACGTCGTGCTGGTGGTTGGGAAATGGTCTGGGGGCGATCGTCGACTTGCTCATCGATGCAGCGTTGACTGGTGATGAACGGCGGTGTCGTGCACGTGCACGAGCACTTGGGCCTGATGATTGGGATGTTTATTTCATTTGGGGATGGAGCAGGCAGAACTCTAGTTTGACTCGAGTAATTCGAGTGTTTAGCTCGAAGCATTTAGGTGTTGAACTCGAAGCAAATATTGATGAGGCTCGGGTTAATATGTTGTACAGGTTTCAAAACCTATTCTAGTTTGAAGAAATTTGAATTTCAAATTATAAATCAAAGTTTAATTCATGATTAAGGATTAACTATTTAAGAAATTAATTATGAATTAATAATTGATTAATTAAGTAATTATGGATAATTACTTATTATGATTAATCAAGGATAATTAATCAAATGGAGATTAATTAAGGAATAATTAATAAATGAGATTTATTAAGATTAATTAAAGATTAATTAAAGTAAATTAATTTAATGATAAAAATTAATTGGTAATTAATGATTAATTGTTATGAGATGATTGCTTAATGGTAAGTAATTAAAGGTTTAATTTCTTAAAATAATTAATTAAGGGGTTAATTAATTATGTAATTGGTTTAGAGGTTAATTTAATTAATGTGATTAATTAAGAATAATTTATTAATTAAGAATAATTAATTAAGGTGTTTGATAAATTAATTTATATCAAATGATTTGTAATTAATAAATCAGGATTGGATAATTAATTCATAAGTAATTAATTTAATTGAAAATAAATTGAATTAATTAGGATTAAATAATAAATTAATCCTGCTTATAAATGATTATTGAATGCTTGACCTAACTTATGAATGATTGTATTGTATGAGATGCCTTGAATTGATTATCTTATCTGATTTGTGATATTTTGTTCTGTAGATTAAGCTGTGTATAATTTATTCAATTATTTGTGATACATTTGTATATTATCTGTGAATCTGTGAATGAACGATAAGCGTTATAGTTTATACCGCTTATCAACTATATTTCTGTATTTGAATCTGTGATGATTGAATGATGTTGCACTATTGTGTGTGAAACCCCTGGACCACACCATACACAAATATGGATTTCACGTGGAAATCGGTTAGGCCACATATAATTTGAATTTGATAAAATGTTTTTGAAATTGAAATTTCAATTTTAATTTTGAAAATGGAATGAAAAGCTTTGGAAAGGAGTTTTAAAGAGAAAAGGTACTTTGAATAACTTGGTAAAGTTTCTAATTTAAATAATTTAATTTGAATTCAAAATTTGGAACTGAATTCCATGTTTGAAATTTTTTGGTTTAAAGATGTTATACAAGTTATAGTTTCTTTAAACCATTCTAAAAGTATAATTTTGAAAATTTGAATTTAACCCAAGGACTTTAACTTGTATAAATGAATCAGATTTTTTCGAAATAAAAACTATTTGTTTTCAAATAATTTTAGCTTTCATTTGAAAGAAAGGATTTCCAAATTGTGATTAGAGGATTTCAAGATTTGAAATGAATTGTTTTGAAAGCTATCAATAAAATCTTTGATTTAAAAAATAAAATTGGATGAGTTAAGCCAATTTGAAAGGGAAATTGTTTGAAAGAATATGAATGAATCTTTGTGAAAGATTGGTGAACTTTGTGAAATGAATCTTTTTGTTTAAAAGATTAAAATGGTAATTTGTTTAAACCATTTGAAAGAGAAGTTTTGGGTAATAAGTTGTGACTTAACTGAAATCCCAATATCCATATGTTTTAAAATATTAAGCTCACTATTAGGTTTAGCCGGGAGAGGACTTTGTGTCATATAACCCATTCCGAATAGTGATACAACGTAAATGGATAGCATTTGAAGATCGGGGTTGAAGACCGGGTGCTTGCGAGAACGATAGGATAACCTATCGATTGTCTCTGCACTGAGTGGCTCCGGTATATAGACCTCCATAAGTGATGGGGAGTACGATCGGAATTGTGAATAACCGGATTGCAAGGGCTTCTTTGGAAGTGCCTTCGGTTCTGTTCGAACCCGGAACAGATTTATATGGTTGTATGTCTGACATTACACTTTGAGATATAAAGCAGATTTCTTTCAAATACATTTCTGTTTGGTGGCGGAGATTTATTCTCTTAGCTTAACACCCTTCTCTGAGACATATGAGCTCAGAGGTTATGTAGTTGAAAGTTATCAGTGATATACTCCCAAATTGGTAATGTGGCATGCTGAGTGCTGCTATGTGTTGCTGATCATTTGTTGATCATTTGTTGATCAAAGCATGGCTTTGTGAAGAAGCGTAGCTTTGTGGATGAGACCTCATCGAGCCACACAAATCGGTAATGGTCGAAACAGGAAAAATGCGGCAAGGTTTTAGGGGTAGCTCCCCTAGGGTATGTCCATTCCTTCTGGAAGAGGGTGGTATAATGGTATGGATCCCAGATACTTACTCATGCGGACACTGTAGTATATTTATTACTGTGTGATGTTGTTGGTGTAGAGGATCCTCGGATAAAGGTCGCAAACGACCGGGGGTGGCATATCTTAGGTTTATCTCCCAGGAAGGGGGTAACCGGCCTTGTGTTGGCAGAGAGCCGGGTAGGTTCTCGGGGCGTCCCTCCAGAGGCGTTCCCATGTGGCAATAGGAAGTTCCTTAGCCTGACCATTTGTTGAAAATCCAAACAAACAATACGAACCCTGTACGGTTTTAGTTGTAGAACCTGTCATTTAAAATGGTAGCTATAGTAGGCATAGTATAATGGTACCTATGCTGGCTAAGATTAATATTATATTTTCGAAATGTTTCCTACACTATGCACTAGTAATGATATCAAAAGAGTTTTTTTGCGTAGTAAGCATGTTTGACTATCATAAGGAGAAATCTCCCCCGTGTGTGCGATTGCATTGTTTGTGTGCCGGGAGGCCTTTTGGTAATTTCATGTTCCAAAAAGCATTGCGGATTTCAATGTTTAAAATTCTTTTGTTGTTTGTTTTAAAGATAAACTATTTTTGTTTGCTCATACCAGTCCCATGACTGACCTGGAGTTTATTGTTCCCTTCCTAAACTCTGGGTGCCCATAATTTTCCACACGGGCAGTCTAGAGTTGGGTTTTTTTCAGATAGTTAGGCTTAGTAGATTATCTGGAACTAGTTCAGTTTTTGGAGTTCATGGAACGACTGACCTTGCTTATCTTTGGGCATCGTGATGGAGAGTGCTTGGAGTTTAGAGCTTTAGCCTTGGAGTTTTAGATTAGGGTTGCAGTATTAGATTATGTGAAGACTCATCTCATATTGTCTCGAGTTCCACTGTATTTTTGTTGTATTTTCTCTGATGTTGATGATTATCGTTGTACCAAATTGATGTATCGGATATTGTATTCACGTTTTATCAATGATATCATCTTTTATTTCTGCTGTGTTATCTATCATCTAATGTTGTTGCAAGCTCTGGCGATACGAATTTGATGTTGTTTGTCGGGCATCAAGTTCGGGTCGTTACAAGTGGTATCAGAGCTAAGGTTAAACTTTAGCAATGGAGTGTAACACATTAGATGGCTCATTAGAGATAGGGTGAAGTATACCCTAGAATGAGTACAACCAGTGGAACCGAAACCCAAATTATTTAGTCCATTCTCTTCATCTGTTTTTATTCTCTAAGATATTTCGTCTGAATGTCTAAATTGGTCTTCTTACTATTTACAGATAGTAAGAATGAGTGGAAGAAGAGGACGAGATTTTGGACAGGGAAGTACCACTTCAGCTGGTCAAAGCCCTGCAACGACAAATATTCCCATTCAATCTCAACCGAATCTGGTTGATCTATATCGAAGCTTTTCTAAACTGGGTGGAAAGCCATTCACAGGCAAGGAAACCGTTATCGAAGCACAAGCCTGGATTCGATCGTGCGAAAGGATTTTCAGAAGACTAAAATTGGAAGATGATCAGATGCGATAGATAGCTTCCGGGCAACTCCAGGAAAAGGATTTAGCTTGGTGGGAAACAGTTATATTGGATGAGCCGGTGGATGAATTTACTTGGAGTGGTTTCAAGGAAGTGTTTGAGCAGCGATATATGCCGTCTGCTGGTATCTCTAGAATGTACCAGGAGTTCATGGATTTGAAGCAAGGAAGTTTATCATTTGAGGAATACTTGAACAAATTCAATGAATTATCTCGATTTGGTCCAGAATTGGTGAATACACTATTAAAGAAGAATGAAAAATTTATTCGGGGAATGAACAAGGAGTTTCAGGAAAGGATGACCACTCACGTTAAGGAATCTTTTTCTGAATTGATTGATATGGGTTATAGATACGATACTCTGGATTAGCAGGGAGTTCCGGAGGAAAAAGGGAATAATAGTAATCTGAATTGGAGGAAAAAGAAGTTTGGTGGAAAGAAACCGAGGAAGGATAAAGGAAAGAAAAATATACAGAAGAAAAAGGTGAAAGAAGTTACTTGTCTCAATTTTTTAGAGAAAGGCCACTACTCGGATAAATGCAAGAATCCTTGGAAGCCAGGAATGAGAGAGCCATTTATGAGGCCAGATCAGGAATCTACGGGATGCTATTACTGCCGCAAGCCAGGACATAGGATCAAAGATTGTCCATCAAAGAAGCAAGCTCTAGTAGCAAAGGTGTATGCAATCAGAGACGATTCTTCAACCTTAAAAGCTGATTAAGGAAAATAAATTTTATAAGGTAACCTTCTCGTTTACGATTAAATTGTTTGAATTTTGTTCGATACAGGAACTACACATAGTTTTATTCCTCAGCAAATCATAAATGAGTTAAATCTTGAATCTGAGATCGTAATCGAATCTATTGTTGTCTATTTCATTGGGTGTCGATAAAAATCTACGAATGGTTAGTTATTCCTTCGAACTAACCAATGCCACTGCACATTTCATAGATCTGGATAACCCGAGTATCTTGTAAAACATTAAAAAGATTCGTTCTCGTATCTATTATTGATATTCTGATTTGGTAAGCCAAATACAGAATAGATGTTCAGTTAATTTGATGAAATATTTTTCATCTATCTTTGTGTCTCCCTGGCAAATTTCGAGAACGAAATTTCTTAAGAGGGGAATCTGTAACGATCCCGTATTTTAACTAAGTTTAAAGTGATAATAAATTTAATTTTTGAATAAAAATTGTGAAATTAATTGGTAAACAAATTTGAGTTTCTCCAAATTCAAATAAAATATGTGTTAAATAATTTGAATTTCTAAAATATATCTTACCAATATGTAAACATAAGTGTAAAATAAACATATGTTGTAAGTATACGAAGTAAAATAAAATACATACAAAGGTACTTACAAAATAAATATAAAAATACATATGTAGACATACAAGACAATTAGTATTAAAGTTAGAAATAAATATTTTAGTTAAAAATAGGAATACAAATATATAAGATAAATTATAAAAATATAAAGTAAACACATTAGATAAATTTTACCAACATATTAAATTCATTTAGTTTATAAAGTAATAAGATAAAGCAAAGGAAGAAAGAAATATATATATATATATACTTAAATATGAAACAAGTGAACATATAAAAATAAGTATGAACAAAAGAAGAAAGATATAAATATCTATGAAGCTTATCAAAGAAGACATTAATATGTATAAACAAACAATGATAATTAATGCAAATATCTCTAGTACACCACAATATATCTCATCAGCCCACCAAAACAAGATTTGCAGCCACCAACTTCTGCATAGTCAATAAAAAGAAAAAAATCTCTGCCTATATTGTACAAAATCTATTATCACCTGTAAACTTAAATTTATACATATATCCTGTAAACTTATTTTTATATGTATCAATCTATTCATTAGTTCGTCCATCAAAGCTGAGAGTAATCAAAAGTAATTACCATATCAAATTGAAACAAACTTCAATCTAAACTCAATTCAAACCAGAGGATCAAGTGAAGAACTTCAGCTTGTATTTTCAAAGCCTGTGTCATCATAAAACTCTGTTCTTTCTTCTGGAAAACAAGGTGAGTAACATTCTTTTAAAACTTAAAAAGTATAAATCTATTGAAAATTTA
This sequence comes from Allium fistulosum, assembly GCA_030737815.1. NCBI lineage: Eukaryota > Viridiplantae > Streptophyta > Magnoliopsida > Asparagales > Amaryllidaceae > Allium > Allium fistulosum. The sequence goes on from CM060901.1 coordinate 1,495,741,740, forward strand.
CCTGTGGATATGTATGTTAGTATATATATACCATCCTCTGTGTATATTTGAATAATAGATACAAGGTGTGCAGGCTGATATTTGTATATGTCTTTGTTTTGAGTTCATAAACTAAAATTTTTGATTCAAAAAAAATCTTTTCTTCTCAATCTACCCACTGTATGGATTTAAAATTCAAACCAAAACTGTTTGTTATAGAACATACTTAAGATTAAAAATCTAATTAAGCTAAAACAACTTGTTGATCTTTCCGGAAATCAAGAGAGCTGAACCAAACTTTAAATAAATCAAATTTCAAACGTTTTAATTCATGAATTCAGGTATGCAGATCGAATTCGTACGCTTTAACTCGATTTTTAAAGTAAGAATCATAATTTTTAGAGTTAGGAATTAAGACCAGTTTGGGTTAGTCGAGATTTTATTGTTTTGGTGATCTCTGACGATCTATTGGGTCGTGAAGGTCGGGAACTTGCCTGGTGGTGGAGGAGTAATCAGCGATTGAGGGAAAAATAGGGAGATGGTCGGTAGTTGAACGTGGTGGCGGCGGCGAGAGTTTGAAGTTTCTAAACCTAGTTTTATTGAGGTATGGGTTTTCGATTCGTTCGCCGTCTGTGCTTGATCGAGCGTGATAGGATTCTGGGGGATGATAGCAGGGACGTTGGCGATCATGTGGTCGGAGTTTCGGGTTGCCTGGTGGTCGAGGTTGCGGGGACGAGGCATTTCCAGGTTTTGGTGGTGGTGGGTTTGTTGTTCCATGTTTGAGTTTCGAACTCGATTTCGATTTCGAGTGGACAACATCGTGCTGGTGGTCGGGAAATGGTCTGGGGGCGATCGTCGACTTGCTCGTCGATGCAGCGTTGACTGGTGATGAACGGCGGCGTCGTGCACGTGCACGAGCACTTGGGCCTGAAGATTGGGATGTTTATTTCATCTGGGGATGGAGCAGGCTGAACTCGGGTTTGACTCGAGTAATTCGAGTGTTTAGCTCGAAGCATTTAGGTGTTGAACTCGAAGCAAATATTGATGAGGCTCGGGTTAATATGTTGTACAGGTTTCAAAACCTATTCTGGTTTGAATAAATTTGAATTTCAAATTATAAATCAAAGTTTAATTCATGATTCGGGATTAACTATTTAAGAAATTAATTACGAATTAATAATTGATTAATTAAGTAATTAGGGATAATTACTTATTATGATTAATTAAGGATAATTAATCAAATGGAAATTAATTAAGGAATAATTAATAAATGAGATTTATTAAGATTAATTAAAGTTAATTAATTTAATGATAAAGATTAATTGGTAATTAATGATTAATTGTTATGAGATGATTTCTTAATGGTAAGTAATTAAAGGTTTAATTTCTTAAAATAATTAATTAAGGGGTTAATTAATTATGTAATTGGTTTAAAGGTTAATTTAATTAATGTGATTAATTAAGAACAATTTATTAATTAAGAATAATTAATTAAGGTGTTTGATAAATTAATTTATATCAAATGATTTGTAATTAATAAATCAGGATTGGATAATTAATTCATAAGTAGTTAATTTAATTGGAAATAAATTGAATTAATTAGGATTAAACAATAAATTAATCCTGCTTATAAATGATTATTGAATGCTTGACCTAACTTATGAATGATTGTATTGTATGAGATGCCTTGAATTGATTATCCTATCTGATTTGTGATATTTTGTTCTGTAGATTGAGTTGTGTATAATTTATTCAATTATTTGTGATACATTTGTATATTATTTGTGAATCTATGAATGAACGATAAGCGTTATAGTTTATACCGCTTATCAACTATATTTCTGTATTTGAATCTGTGATGATTGAATGATGTTGCACTATTGTGTGTGAAACCCCTGGACCACACCATACAAAAATATGGATTTCACGTGGAAATCGGTTAGGCCACATATAATTTGAATTTGATAAAATGTTTTTGAAATTGAAATTTCAATTTCAATTTTGAAAATGGAATGAAAAGCTTTGGAAAGGAGTTTTAAAGAGAAAAGTTACTTTGAATAACTTGGTAAAGTTTCCAATTTAAATAATTTAATTTGAATTTGAATTCAAAATTTGGAATTGAATTCCATGTTTGAAATTTTTTGGTTTAAAGATGTTATACAAGTTATAATTTGTTTAAACCATTCTAAAAGTATAATTTTGAAAATTTGAATTTAACCCAAGGACTTTAACTTGTATAAATGAATCAGATTTTTTCGAAATAAAAAATATTTGTTTTCAAATAATTTTAGCTTTCATTTGAAAGAAAGGATTTCCAAATTGTGATTAAAAGGATTTCAAGATTTGAAATGAATTGTTTTGAAAGCTATCAATAAAATCTTTGATTTAAAAAATAAAATTGGATGATTTAAGCCAATTTGAAAGGGAAATTGTTTGAAAGAATATGAATGAATCTTTGTGGAAGATTGGTGAACTTTGTCAAATGAATCTTTTTGTTTAAAAGATTAAAATGGTAATTTGTTTAAACCATTTGAAAGAAAAGTTTTGGGTAATAAGTTGTGACTTAACTGAAATCCCAATATCCATGTGTTTTTAAATATTGCGCTCACTATTAGGTTTAGCCGGGAGAGGACTTTGTGTCATATAACCCATTCCGAATAGTGATACGACGTAAATGGACAACATTTGAAGACCGGGTGCTTGCGAGAACGATAGGATAACCCATCGATTGTCTCTGCACTGAGTGGCTCCGGTATAGAGACCTCCATATGTGATGGGGAGTACGATCGGGATTGTGAATACCCGGATTGCAAGGGCTTCTTTGGAAGTGCCTTCGGTTCTGTTCGAACCCGGAATAGATTTATATGGTTGTATGTCTGACATTACACTTTGAGATATAAAGCAGATTTCTTTCAAATACATTTCTGTTTGGTGGTGGAGATTTATTCTCTTAGTTTAACACCCTTCTCTGAGACATATGAGCTCAGAGGTTATGTAATTGAAAGTTATCAGTGATATACTCCCAAATAGGTAATGTGGCATGCTGAGTGCTGCTGTGTGTTGCTGATCATTTGTTGATCATTTGTTGATCAAAGCATGGCTTTGAAAAGAAGCGTAGCTTTGTGGACGAGACCTCCTCGAGCCTCACAATCCGGTAATGGTCGAAACAGGAAAAATGCGGCAAGGTTTCCGGGGTAGCTACCCTAGGGTATGTCCATTCCTTCTGGAAGAGGGTGGTATCATGGTATGGATCCTAGATACTTACTCATGCGGACACTGTAGTATATTTATTACTGTGTGATGTTGTTGGTGTAGAGGATCCTCGGATACAAACGACCGGGGGTGGCATATCTTAGGTTTATCTCCCAGGAAGGGGGTAACCGGCCTTGTGTTGGCAGAGAGCCGGGTAGGTTCTCGGGGCGTCCCTCCAGAGGCGTTCCCATGTGGCAATAGGAAGTTCCTTAGCCTGACCATTTATTGAAAATCCAATCAAACAATACGAACCCTATACGGTTTTAGTTGTAGAACCTGCCATTTAAAATGGTAGCTATAGTAGGCATAGTATAATGGTACCTACGCTGGCTAAGATTAATATTATATTTTCGAAATGTTTCCTACACTATGCACTAGTAATGATATCAAAAGAGTTTTTTTTGCGTAGTAAGCATGTTTGACTATCATAAGGAGAAATCTCCCCCATGTGTGCGATTGCATTGTGTGTGTGCCGGGAGGCCTTTTGGTAATTTCATTTTCCAAAAAGCATTGCGGATTTCAATGTTTAAAATTCTTTTGTTGTTTGTTTTAAAGATAAACTATTTTTGTTTGCTCATACCAGTCCCATGACTGACCTGGAGTTTGTTGTTCCCTTCCTAAACTCTGGGTGCCCACAATTTTCCACACGGGTAGTCTAGAGTTGGGTTTTTTTTTCAGATAGTCAGGCTTAGTATATTATCTGGAACTAGTTCAGTTTTTGGAGTTCATGGAACGACTGACCTTGCTTATCTTTGGGCATCGTGATGGAGATTCATGCTTGTAGTTTAGAGCTTTAGCCTTGGAGTTTCAAATTAGGGTTGCAGTATTAGATTCTGTGAAGACTCATCTCATATTGTCTCGAGTTCCGTTGTATTTTTGTTGTATTTTCTCTGATGTTGATGATTATCGTTGTACCAAATTGATGTATCGGATATTGTATTCACATTGTATCAATGATATCATCTTTTATTTCTGCTGTGTTATCTATCATCTAATGTTGTTGCAAGCTCCGGCGATACGAATTTGATATTGTTTGTCGGGCATCGAGTTCGGGTCGTTACAATAAATATCAACAATGGGAATAGTGATAGTCACCTTGTTGAATTCAGAATATAATAAAGGTAAGTGGCCATTTATTTCAGCCAGTGGACAGCGAATGGTCACAAGAAACCAAAAGACTCCAGAATGGGTACTGATACGGTTAACCGCTTCGCGGTTTCCGCGGCGTACCAGACTCTGAAACACACAAATGAATATACTGTGGAGATCAGCATGATGAGACCAATAGAATGGTACATAGATATCAACGATACAATCGTCCTATCAAAAGTCGATATTCGCTGTCAAACTGCTGCAAATTCGCTGAAAATAAGACAAACGAAGCTAGAGAAGTATGACATCTCACTTAGAAAATATTAAACATTTTCTTATATAAAAATATTAAGATTTCAATAGTATTTTATTTACATCAATTTTTAACTGATTTAAATTAAAATTGAAAATTACACAACAGAACTAACTTTCATATTTTCCAATGAAAATTTACCATTTGCTATGTTTAAATAGACGTATTCCAAATATCAAATTTTTATTTCAAAATTTAATTGTTTATTTCCAAGCAAAAATTTAGTTAATTACGTTATAAAAATCGTTAAAATTTATGGGTCGTTACAGTAAAATAAGAGGAAGGCTTGTGTATTTATAGAAAAAGAAAGAAGTGGTAAGTTACTAAATTAACCCCTTACCAAATTACCAAAATACCCTTCTTTAACTTTAGAGCAAACTTAGCTTTTTCAACAATTACCAACATCCATCACTTCACTATTTTATGCATTTTCACTTAATACTTAAGGAATGTATTTGGATAGAAAAGTGGATTAAAGTGAAGATTTGCATTTGCTTTTTGACTTTTTTAATTACCTTACTTACTTTTACTAATGACATTCTAGAATTTTCTAATGATACTTAGTAAAAGTAAACTTGATTATTTGTAAAATGTATATATATGTGTGTATGTGTGTGTTAAAACATGTTAACAAAGGTGCAACAACGTTGCGACAACTTATATTTAACAAAACATTGACTTTCGACAAAAAGTTTTAAGGTCACATTTTTACGTTTTTGTTAAACTATTTATTTATGTAAACAAAACTTGAAAATAAGATTCTTATTATCTCTAAATAATTAAAACAAGTTTATTTTAGTTTTAAAACCATATTATATAATATTAAAATTCAATTGTTAAAATACGACGTCGATTTGTCAACGTGCGACAAAAATTTTCAATCTTTATAAAACAAGTATTTTTGTACTTATAAAACTTTTATCAATCACTTATTATCATTTTATAACAATTTAAAAAGAATTATGTATCATTAAAATAAAAATTGAACATATATCCAATTTTATCGCAAACCAACTTTTGTCAATTTTACGTTGAAAATCCAAACTTTTTGATTTTGTAATCAAATTCTAAAAATAAGTTTATCATTTTTATTAATTACACTGAACGTGATTATTTAAGTTTGAAAATTCTATATTTTAATATTTAAAGTTAACTAAATATTCCATTTAAAAATGATAAAATTACTGGTCGTTACACTAACATGGTTTCAACCTATTAAAAAGTTATGATTTGGAAATAAGAAATCTTCTGTCAAGATTTAAAATAAATGATTTGGAATTATTTTAAGTGGAAAATAGGCACAAGGACAAACTTTGAAAAAAAATTAGGCTGAAGGATAATAAGTTTTATTTTTGGATTGAAGGACAAACTTTGAAAGAAAGTAGGCTGAAGGACAATGCTAATTATAGTTAGCATTTTGTACAGTGTAGAACTAAATATAATAGTAGTTATAACTAGCATTTTGTATAGTGTAAAAACTGAATATAATGCTAGTTATAACTAGCATGTCCTTTAGCCTAATTTTTTTCAAAGTTTGTCCTTCAGTCCAAAAATGAAATGTGATGCCCCACCTCTATACCACGCTAAACAAGAACACTATGGAGTAATGCTGTCGGCTAGTATGGAGAATAAGGCTGTTTAGGAGCGACCATCCATGTAACTTCTTTGTGCGAACACCGATATGTCAGATAGTATAGCATGCATTTCATTTAAGGAGGAAATCCGACATACCGATACAAAATCAAAGCTATCACACAGTGGCTATATATAATCTTCAGAAACAAATATAGAAACAAACATAACACAAACCAGTCACAGACATCCATATCACAAAGGCGGAAAAAGATATGAATATGTAACGCATGAAAGTGTACATCAGAGTAGTGGTCAGAAAGATCCACGATAATACAAAAGAGTAGCTACAAGCTACACAAAAGAATAAGTATACATCACGGAGTCTATGTCTCAAATGTATACAACAAAAACTACTAATCTAAGTAGTTAGCCAAAAGTCAGAGTAATCCCAGAAGAGAAGTCAAGCAGAAGCACCTGTAACATCTCGGTCTGACCCAAGTATTATTACATAAGAAAATAATAAACGTATCAGTCTAGCTATAAATATCAGATGACATGATATAGAATAAGAGATATGGCATAAACATATAATAACCATAATGGAATACAACTATAAGTATGTAAATGATAATCAACAAGAGATCAATCAATATCACAAGAATCCTCTCAAAGATCAAAATCCAAAAAAAAGGTAATGACACACGAATTCACTAATGCACAAAAATTGATAAAACATATCAATGAAAATCACGAAAATTGGTGAAGCACAAATTCCAGAAATTAACACACGAAATCCAGAAATCACAAAAAGGGGGAAGGCCTATCACACGAACGGAAGCATGAAAGCTCACCAACATATGTAACACACGAACGAGAAGCTTTCTCATGGAAGCTAACAATTTAATTTTCGAACACACGAATGGCCCGAAGACCTTTGAACACACGAACGGCCCGGAAACCATCGAACACACGAATGGCCCGGAGACCATGAGGCGCTACCCCGCATATGTGAGTAGAAACATCACACAAACGGGGTCTAGTCTCCCTCGCAGACAAAGAGACATCGCTTAATCGCTAGTCTAAATCACAAAAATGATCTTCATGATCATCAAGAAGTGTCAATTACACTAAGCTAGTAAATATATGAGTTTAGCTTCATGTCCCATAACCACTAGCTTAACTTAAATATTTATGAACAAACTGTAGATCTTCACTAGGAAATTGTCACAAAAGGTTCAGTCGAACAAGTCTAAGAATTAACCGACGAAGTAAACGCAAGCGTTTCATACCACCTGTTTGCTAAGCCGTTTAATTAGATTTCTCATCCTAGTGAAGTAAAGGCTTGTATATACTAATAGATTGGAAAACGGTTTAGGAAAAAGAGCTTTGTAATAAAATAGAGTTGAAATCGTTTTGATGAAAGAGTTTTGATATTTACTACTAGTATTGAAACCTTTATATTTTTAGAGTGACAAGTCACAAAATTTATTGTAGAAACAATCGGTCATAACAATTCACATTCGAAGATGTGAATAAAATCCAAGGAAATCAGTCCAAAATGCATCAAAGTAGAAATAGGTGGTGCGGCCTAACATGCCGAGCGACCTAACAAAATACAGGTCAAACGACCTAAGTATGAAAAGGCGAGTGACCTAACGTGTTACGACCCAGAGGTCGAGAGATTTAAGGGGTCAGGCGACCTAAAGAAAAATAAGGTCTAATGACCTAAAGGAAAATAGGGTCAAGCGACCTAAGAGAGGAAATAGGTCGAACGACCTAGTGGGTTGCGACTTAGGGGGTGAACGACCTAACTCGGTCGAGCTAAGCAACAGGGGGTGCGACCTAACAAGGTCGAGTTAAGAAAAAGGGGCGAGCGACCTAACTTGGAAACAGGTCGAACGACCTAGAGGCATAGCATGCCGAGCGACCTAGGTGAAACGAGCTAGTGCCGAGCTAGCATGGCCGACCTAAAAGGGTGCGACCTAAGTAGTGGAACGACCTAATGGCCGAGCGACTTAAATGGTACCTAGACCGAGCGACCTAAGTGATCGAACAGGCCGAGCTACCTAGCGACCTAAGGACTAGTGAACGACCTAATGGGTTGGCCAAGAACTTTGCCAAACAACATAGGGCGAACGACCTAACGTGTCGTGACCTGGCGACCTAAGGACGATCGACCAAGTGGAGCGACCTAGGGCTAACGATCTAGTACAAAGCCAAATGACCCAATGGTTTACGAGCTAACAAGAACGAGCTAAAGACTCAAGGCAGAACGACCTAAGGCAGAACGACCTAAAGAGGTGGCGACCTAACTCACGACCGACCTAAAAGCGACAGAACGACCTATGGGCAAACGAGCTATGTGCAGGCAGAGACTTTTCCACGCGAGCGACCTAATGCCCAGCGACCTAAATGGAATGAGCCAATTCCGAGGCAATGCGACCTAAGCCCAGGAATTTTGCTGAAGCACACTAAAAATTGGGGTTTTTCATAATCCAATCCATACCAAATGCAAATGCACATTCACAAGTGATAGGGAATCATTTCCAACAATCCAATGACAGTTATAGGCAAGAATGTGAGATAAAAATCTCACCTTTTCACGGAAATTGATGAAGATGAAGCTTGAAAGCAAAGCAAGAATCAGCCACAAGCTTGAATCAATCTCTTCACTTTGAATTTGGAGTTAGATGTTGAATTTGCAAATGAACTTGAGCTTGGAATTTTAATTTCCCATTCCCTCCACCATTTTTGATGAAGCTTTGCTGTTAGGATTATGAAGAAGGAAGTGATGGAGAGGAGATGGGTTGGGACTGAGTTAGTAATGGTTCAGCCCAAACCAAATCCCTAAGCGAAAAAGTGACAAAATTCCACTAACTCCAAACATGTCGAAGTTTATACTCAAAAAGATCGCAAATGTCATTTTGAACTCAATGGAGGTGGTCTCGAGTCCTAATTTGACCGTATGCAAAAAGTAGCTTTTCGGACTAAGATCCGACTAACGATTAAAATATTTAAATAAGATATTTAAATATAAAATCGATAAATATGCGGGTTGATACAGACTCCCCTCCTTAAATAAATTGCGTCCTCACAATAAATAAATGGAAATAAAAAGTAACAACCTTAAAAGCATATTAACACAAAAGAAATTTGAAATAAGATGTTCACCTCAAAAAAGTAAGAGAAGGTAAGTCCGGCTGTGTTCGCTCGATGAATTCTCTAGATTCCGAAGAACAATCCTTAGGATTTGAGGACCATTGAACTTTCACAAGCGGAACATCTTTATTTCGAAGTCGTTTGACTTCCGAAGCGATAATACGAATAGGATGCTGCTCAAAAGTTAAATTAGGCGAAATTTCAATTTCTTCCACAACACGGGACTCAAGAATAAAAATCGGAATCTCGAAAGCATTTCCATAATTGAGAAACGTGAAACACGTCACGAATATCAGAAAATTTGAGCCGATAATAAAAGGCGATACGTCATGGAATTACTACGTCCAGTGATAGGAAATGGCCCAATATATTGAGACGCTAATTTTTCCCGATCGACTGAAACGTAAAACACCCTTAATAGGTGAAACACGAATAAAATCTGGACCTAAAGCCAGCTTCTCACCGGCCTCAAGCCAATAAGAAGGGGATCGGCATGGCCTTCCATAGAGTGCATCGAAAGGTGCCATACCAATACAAGATTGGAAGCTATTATTATAGGAAAACTCAACGAGAGAAATATGATCTTCCCAACTTCCATCAAAATCAAGAACACAAGTACGAAGAAAATCTTCAAGAGCTTGATTCACACGCTCGGTTTGTCCCTCGGACAGGGGTGATAAGCGGTGCTAAAATCTCGAAGACTTTTCCAAAATCCACTATTAAAAAATGGATCGCGATCGCTAACAATAGAAGTAGGGACACCATGCAATTTAACAATTTCCTTGATAAAGAGTTTGGCCGAAAGAGGAAAGGTTTGGTTAGACTGAACGGGAATAAAGTTGGCGGATATAGTAAGTCTATCAACTATCACCCATAAGCTTTCATGACCCAAAAAAGAACGGGAAAGGCCATCACTAAAATCTATGGAAATTTAATCCCACTTCCAAATTGGAATTTCTAAAGGTTGCAATAACCTACCAGGCCTTTGTTGTTCTGCCTTATCAAGATGGCAAGTCATGCAACACTTAACAAAGTTAGCAATATCAGATTTCATTCACACCTAATAATAAAGTCGCTTCACATCTGCGTACATTTACTACTACCGGGATGAATGGTAAATTTAGAACGATAAAAATCTTCTAAAGTATCTCTACGAAAATTACTAATATTTGGTACGATAAGTCTACCAAATTTTTGAATGCTGCCACTAGAATCAATATTGAAGTCTTTCAACTTTCAATATTAATTTTATCCCTACAACCTTGGCTAAGAAGAGCCAATTCGGGTTCTAGCCTTTGAGATTCAAGAATGCAGTCTAAAAGAGAAGGATGAGCCTCAAGGCTACATAAAACAAGAGATGAACATGAATTAGAATTCACGATCTCGAATCTCACAAGTGGAGGAAATCTCGAGATCATTCCATTCGGATATCATCAAAGAAATAACTGCTTGTTGCTTAAGACTAAGGGTATCGGCAACACGATTCTCCCATCCGGAAGTATAAAGGATATCAAGATCATAAGATACAAGGAATTCGAGCCAACGTGGTTGACACAAATTAAGTTCCTTATGAGAAAATAGATATCCCAATAATTTATAATCGAGGTGGAGAACAAATTTCTCCCCCAAGATGATGATGCCAAACTTTGAAAGCAAAAACAATAGCCGCGAGCACCAGATCATAAGTGACATACCTAGTCTCGATCGGCTTTTAGGATATAGAAGCACAAGTGATTGCACACTCTCTTTTGCAAGAGAATGGCATCTAAACCAATACAATAAGCATTGGTACTAAAGATAAAGTTTTGGTTCCCTTCGGGAATCACAAGGATAAAAGTATCGAAAAGAAAGAATTTAATCTTCTTTCCCAAAAAGCTAAAACTTTCAAAATCACAGTTACCTTTATAGAAAATTTTACATTTTACAAGTCAATTTATTGTGCCTGACTGTCTCATCAAATCATTTAGGAAATCCCTATCGATAACGTTGATCAAGCGCATCGACCAGAATTCTTAAAACACTAAATGGGCAATACAACACAAAATCGTCTTCTATATGATGAAAATATCTCTTAAAAGTTTTGAGAATATTCTTTTCTTGTTTAAGATTAAAAATCAAATTGTACTTATAAATAAATCTTATGAAAAAGATTTGCAAAATTTTAAATTTCTATTTTCATCCAAAATTAATAAATACAAGAATGGAATTATTGAGATATTCATAGAATACTCGATTTATGAATTGGATGAAATAAGCTGGATAAACCGAATGACATAATAAGTCATTCATAAGAATCATGACGAGTGCGGAATGTGGTAAGCGGAATGCTAACTCCCGCAACTCGTAGCTAATGAAATCCGATGGCAAGGTCAAACTGGAAAGACCTTAACACCTCTTAAAAGGTTGCTTAGGTTATGATCCTAAGATAAGCTCAAAGATTCCGGAAAATTCACAACTACTCAATTGAGAGAAATAATTCTTTACTCAACATGTGAGCTTAAAGAATAAAATGATGCCATTAATTTGGAATCGAAATCACAAAGGAAAAATATAAATCTGCTTAACAGATTAAAAATGTCGAAAATGAATAGTCCATTCGGAAAAATAGGATATGGGCTTCATAATGATTAAGCCAATCCTTTCACGCAAATCAATTCCCGAAACCTAAACAACGCATAATATGCAAATCGGTTCGAAAAGAAAAATCACATGAAATAATATCGACATCAATAAAAAGCAAATTGAGTGTTGCGGATCCACCAAATGGATTCACAATTCTCAAAGAAGTCATCAAGCCCAAAATGTTTTAAAGAAAAAGAATCAACAAGTTCTTTTAATATAAATATGATAAGATGAACCCTTATCAAAAAGAACTCGAATAGGATACTCACAAAACAAGTGTAATCAAGGATTAAATAAGAAATACCTTGACCAAGAGAAGAGTTGCTAGGGGCTTGCAGCTTTCCCTCTCACCTACTTTGAAGTTTGGGACAGGTAGATAAGTAATGACCCGAGCCTTTGCAATAACGGCAATAAAGAGGTTTCGGGCACTGAATAACATAATGGTCCGTGGAACCACAATTATAGCATTGTTTACGACTAGCGGTAGGAGTCTCAACTACCAGAGTTTCTTGTTCCACTTTCTTCTTTCTTTGAAGTTTGGAACATGAAGACATAAAATGGTTCGCACCTTTACAATAGCGGCAAGAGATAGGTCTAGGACACTTATTTATATAGTGGTCCCTAGAAGCACAATTGTAGCATTCTCCATGATTAGGGATTGGAGTCTTTGCTAACAAAGTAGGTTGCTTCACCTTCTTATCGGGATAAGGGCTTTTGAACTTAATATGCCTCTTCTTGGAAATCCCAATATCACTATCAATTCCTTTACCAGCCTCTTCATATCGAAGAGGGATATCCACAAGTTGATTGAAAGGAACTTCAAGTTTCAGAGGTAAAACCATTTCGGGGTTCTTACCCAAAGCACAGATTAACATTTGATTCTTAGCAAGATCCAAAAGTTGTTGGGCAGACATGAATGCGCCATCCAGAGAAGAACTACTGGATTGACCAGCGCTAGGACTGCCAGAACTAACCATCTCTTCTTCTTTAAGAAAGAAAGGAAGAAGAAGAAAAAGGTTATTCTCAGAATGACTATCAAGCAATCTTGATTGATAAAACAAGGAATCATAAAGAAAACAGGATGAATCGGTTCGAAGACTCGAACTAAATTTTGAAGCACGACTCCTAAGGTGGACTTAGGACGATGATCCTTGTTAAGTTATTCTACATTGTTCCGAAGTTTGGATCTGATACCAAGCTGTGACGCCCCACCTCTATACTCACGCTAGACAAGAACACTACGGAGTAATGTTGTCGGCTAGCACGGAGAATAAGGCTGTTGAGGAGCGACCATCCATGTAACTTCTTTGTGCGAGCACCGATATGTCAAATAGTATAGCATGCATTTCATTTAAGGAGGAAATCTGACATACCGATACAAACTCAAAGCTATCACACAGTGGCTATATATAATCTTCGAAAAAAAATATAGAAATAAACATAACACAAACCAGTCACAGACATCCATATCACAAAGGCGGAAAAAGATATGAATATATAACGCATGAAAGTGTACATCAGAGTAGTGGTCAGAAAGATCCACGATAATACAAAAGAGTAGCTACAAGCTACACAAAAGAATAAGTATACATCACAGAGTCTATGTCTCAAATGTATACAACAAAAACTACTAATCTAAGTAGTTAGCCAAAAGTCAGAGTAATCCCAGAAGAGAAGTCAAGTAGAAGCACCTGTAACATCTCGATCTGACCCGAGTATTATTTCATAAGAAAATAATAAACGGATCAGTCTAGCTATAAATATCAGATGACATGATATAGAATAAGAGATATGGCATAAACATATAATAACCATAATGGCATACAACTATAAGTATGTAAATGATAATCAACAAGAGATCAATCAATATCACAAGAATCCTCTCAAAGATCCAAATCCAAAAAAAGTAATGACACACGAATTCACCAATGCACAAAAATTGATAAAACATATCAATGAAAGTCACGAAAATTGGTGAAGCACAAATTCCAGAAATCAACACACGAAATCCAGAAATCACAAAAAGGGGGAAGGCCAATCACACGAACGGGAGCATCAAAGCTCACCAACATATGTAACACACGAACGAGAAGCTATCTCATGGAAGCTAACCATTTAATTTTCGAACACACGAATGGCCCGAAGACCTTTGAACACACGATCGGCTCGGAAACCATCGAACACACGAATGGCCCGGAGACCATGGGGCGCTACCCCACATATGTGAGTAGAAACATCACACAAACGGGGTCTAGTCTCCCTCGTAGACAAAGAGACATCGCTCAATCGCTAGTCTAAATCACAAAAATAATCGTCATGATCATCAAGAAGTGTCAATTACACTAAGCTAGTAAATATATGAGTTTAGCTTCATGTCCCATAACCACTAGCTTAACTTAAATATTTACGAACAAACTATAGATCTTCACTAGGAAATTGTCACAAAAGGTTCAGTCGAACAAGTCCAAGAATTAACCGAAGAAGTAAACGCAAGCGTTTCATACCACCTGTTTTGCTAAGCCATTTAATTAGATTTCTCATCCGAGTGAAGTAAAGGCTTGTATATACTAATAGATTGGAAAACGATTTAGGAAAAAGAGCTTTGTAATAAAATAGAGTTGAAATCGTTTGATGAAAGAGTTTTGATATTTACTACTAGTATTGAAACCTTTATATTTTTAGAGTGACAAGTCACAAAATTGATTGTAGAAACAATCGGTCATAACAATTCACAATCGAAGATGTGAATAAAATCAAAGGAAATTAGTCCAAAATGCATCAAAGTAGAAATAGGTGGTGCGGCCTAACATGCCGAGCGACCTAACAAAATACAGGTCAAACGACCTAAGTATGAAAAAGCGAGTGACCTAACGTGTTACGACCCAGAGGTCGAGCGATTTAAGGGGTCAGGCGACCTAAAGAAAAATAAGGTCTAACGACCTAAAGGAAAATAAGGTCAAGCGACCTAAGAGAGGAAACAGGTCGAACGACCTAGTGGGTTGCAACTTAGGGGGTGAACGACCTAACTCGGTCGAGCTAAGCAACAGGGGGTGCGACCTAACAAGGTCGAGTTAAGAAAAAGGGGCGAGCGACCTAACTTGGAAATAGGTCGAACGACCTAGAGGCATAGCATGCCGAGCGACCTAGGTGAAACAAGCTAGTGCCGAGCTAGCAAGGCCGACCTAAAAGGGTGCAACCTAAGTAGTGGAACGACCTAATGGCCGAGCGACTTAAATGGTACCCAGACCGATCGACCTAAGTGATCGAATAGGCCGAGCTACCTAGCGACCTAAGGACTAGTGAACGACCTAATGGGTTGGCCAAGAGCTTTGCCAAACGACATAGGGTGAATGACCTAACGTGTCGCGACCTGGCGACCTAAGGACGATCGACCAAGTGGAGCGACCTAGGGCTAACGACCTAGTACAAAGCCATATGACCCAAGGGTTTACGAGCTAACAAGAACGAGCTAAAGACTCAAGGCAGAACGACCTAAGGCAGAACAACCTAAGGCAGAACGACCTAAAGAGGTGGCGACCTAACTCACGGCCAACCTAAAAGCGACAGAACGACCTATGGGCGAACGAGCTATGTGTAGGCAGATACTTTTCCACGCGAGCGACCTAATGCCCAGCGACCTAAATGGAACAAGCCAATTCTGAGGCAGTGCGACCTAAGCCCAGGAATTTTGCTGAAGCACACTAAAAATTGGGGTTTTTCACAATCCAATCCAAACCAAATGCAAATGCACAAGTGATAGGGAATCATTCCCAACAATCCAATGACAGTTATAGGCAAGAATATGAGATAAAAATCTCACCTTTTCACAGAAATTGATGAAGATGAAGCTTGAAAGCAAAGCAAGAATCAGCCACAAGCTTGAATCAATCTCTTCACTTTGGATTTGGAGTTAGATGTTGAATTTGCAAATGAACTTGAGCTTGGAATTTTAATTTCCCATTCCCTCCACCATTTTTAATAAAGCTTTGCTGTTAGGATTTTGAAGAAGGAAGTGATGGAGAGGAGATGGGTTGGGACTGAGTTAGTAATGGTTCAGCCCAAACCAAAGCCCTAAGCGAAAAAGTGACAAAATTCCACTAACTCCAAACATGTCGAAGTTTATACTCAAAAAGATCGCAAACGTCATTTTGAACTCAATGGAGGTGGTCTCGAATCCTAATTTGATGCAAAAAGTAGCTTTTCGAACTAAGATCCGACCAACGATTAAAATATTTAAATAAGATATTTAAATATAAAGTCAATAAATATGCGGGTTGTTACATGAAACTTGTTGTCCTTCAACCTAATTTTTTTTCAAAGTTGTCATTTTCCCTAATTCCCTCTTATTTTAATTCCTATGGATCCTTTCACTCAAAATTAATTGTTTTGGGTTTACAGGAAACGATGTCTTAAATAACATTGTTGTTAACCCGTTTAAAAGTTATTATTTGGAAATAAGAAATATTTGTTAAGATTTATGATTTGGAGATATTTCCTAAGTAAAGGATGAAATGATTTAGAATTACTCCACGATTTAAAAAGTTTTGAATTAAACAAAGATTTGATAAATGAGGTTTAATGATCTCGTATATACTGAAAAGAATTTTTTTAAAGATATATATCTCTAGAAGATATTTTTGGTAAAGAGAAAAGTAATAAATCAAATGATAAGTACCTATTTACTTAACATCTTTTTATCGATGATTGGTTCGAAGGAACCGAGGTTGGATTTGGATGATTCTTATTCGAAAACCATTTTGAACCAATTTACGAGTTCGATAGTGAAGGTATGTTGAAGACAATGAAGTTGAAGGCGGGGATTTTCATAATGGAAGGATTACTTATTGGTAATTTCAGAGTAGCTCCTGAGATAAATAAATAGCAATGGTCCCTTCATTCTGGGATCTTCGTATGCAAAGACTACTCGCTACTAATCTTAGGGGTAATGCCCGACAGGATGTGGTAAGAGAGTGCCATTGGTTTGTCCTATCCTGGACAAGTTGTATGGATGAATGTATGACACTACATTTCTAAGAACACAGTACATTGATCTCTACAAGCGTACATCTGTTTGGTGGTGTAGGAGGTAACCCCTCTTATTCTTAACACCCTTCTCTAAGATGTACGAGCTAAGAGGTTGTACTTTTGTTGAAAACAATAGTGTGTTGTTGGAAATGGCAATGTGGCATTTTAAGTGAAAATGTTCTAAGAAAGGTAAACGTTACCTCAAGCCTCACACCTGGGGAATTGTGAAACATGGGTTGCTTTAAGGCTAAGTGGAACGCAACCATTAGGGTATAATATCACCTTTCTAGATTTATTTATTTCTACCCGCTATAACATCGGTTTTAAAATGTTATGTATGCTATGAGACGTCTCAGAGAGGTCGGAAATGGCCTGGGAGATATCATATTCGGTTCTATCCGCCACCAGATGGGTCTACACGTAGGTCGGTCTTAATTCGCAAAGGTTTCGAAGATGTCGATCCTTGGTACATTCCTCTAGAAATGTACTGTACAAGAGGTAGTCCCTTACCTCCTATTCATTGAAAATCCAAATCTCCAATATGTGCCTTCGGATTTAGTTGTAAACCTATTATGCTAGAATTTAATAATGTAACAATTTTGGCTAAGATTATGTATATTTACTTGAAAAGTTTTTTCAAAGAATGTCATTAAAAATAATATCACTAAATTTTATGTAGAAATGATTTGGTTATCATAAGATAAAACCTGTTTCATGTTTATGTGCGGCGAGGTCTTATGAGATACCCTTTGTTTTCCAAATACCCGTATTTTGAGTTTCTCACATCGGTCCCATGGCTGACCCGAAGTTTATTTTCTTTCCCTTAAACTCTAGGTGCTTATTTTTTTGGGCAGCCTAGTAGACATGTTTAGTTTGGAGTATTTTGAAAGAGCTTGGAGCATAGAGCTAGAAGACTCCTCTAAAGATTGTTATCCATTTTCACCACACTTATGTACTATTGTATTCTGCAATTATAAGGACAAAGATTTATAACTATCCATGTTGATGTTAAGTTAAACTCTAATAAATGTACTTGTTTTCCGCTATAAAGATTATTTGTTGAAATAATATATGTTATTCCATTCGTATGAGATTCTATTTTCTACTTTGTTTCTATCTTTATTTTCTTTTCACCATAACTTTCCGCTTTTGTAACGACCCGCTATTTTGGACCATTCGCATCCGCACATGTCAGACTTGAATTGCTCAAAATACCGCATTGTAAATAAAATTTGGCAAATCTCAGGATATACAGTAAATAAATAATCACAGATCATAGACACAGAGTAATATAATGCAGCGGAAACAAAGAAATAGTAGTTCATGAAGCTACTATATAAATATATAAGAGTTAAGTAAGATACAATAGGAAAAACAGTATGATAATCAAGAACAATTCAGAATACAACTGGAACCAACTAGAGGAATAGATATCAGGATCTTCAAAGCAAAACTCCAGCTCCAAAGGTGAGTCTTTAATGCTGTATTACTCAGTCTGACCCAAGCGTAAAGCAAAACACAAAACACTCGAGTCAGGACATACATACTTATACAATGTAAACCAACTCAAGTGAACTGTAATAAAGGTACAAGTAACTCAAAGAATGCCTTGGATCGCCCATTCTTTAAGGATCCGTTAAACTATCTACTATGTAGTAATATTCGCTATTATAATAATGTCTAATATAAAATAAACATACTTTAAAATAGCATTAGGGCTTTACATTTAATCTGAACTCACCCTAACACGTAATAGTCCCAGTAGTCTATCCAGTATTAACATACTCCCAAAATGGGGCCTACCCTCGATACTCCATAGGCTACGGGAGAAATCACAACTCGTAGTAAAGCTCGATATGGTAAGTGACACGGCACAACTAGGCAATGCCAGGGTAGATATACCAATTACGCATCCGGGCTGATGGAAACGCATAGCAGCCACGACCGCCCACCTCGAACAACACTCCCAAATCAAGGGGTACACCCAATCAATCACAAAGTAATAGAATGGTATCGAAGAAGTGTGTCCGATCAGAGGTGCTACGTCATTGGCCCGTCAATCGCTCCTGTTTTAGCCAATTTATGCCAACTCACGGGAGTTGGGTCCACGTATATACCTTAGGATCGTCGCCACCATCCTACTTCATTCTGGAAACTCCACCGCGTACACAGTTGTTAAAGTGGTTTTCGGTATCGACAAAGAGTATGTCCATATCTGATCCCGGTCTCTTTAACAACCAATCGTTATTATAACCCGTGGTTATAATTTTAAAATAATATTTTATACTTCAAAATAGAATATCATTTCAAATCCAAATCTTTATCAAAATAAAGATTTAATCAATTCCAAACCATTTCAATATATTTTAATATATCAAAATATCATATCCTTTCAAAAACTTCATTTCAAATCATTTTAATATATCAAAATATCATATCCTTTCAAAAACTTCATTCCAAATCATTTTAATATATCAAAATATCATATCCTTTCAAAAACTTCATTATCAAATCATCATTTGAGTTCAAATCCAAATATTCAACTTTAATTACCTTTTAAATTAAAAGATATCATTCATTATTATCATTTCAAGCCACCTTTTAAATAGTTTATATTTCAATCAAAATAATTCATTTAAACCATTTAAAAGTGTAATTATTATACTTTCAAATCAACTATTCAATTTCCAAAGTTTTAAACCATTCTGAGTTCATTTACTAAGTTAAAAACCATAAGCATTGAAAATTTCAGCCTTTCATAGCATTTAGAAAAAGCTATTATAAGTTATACTTTAATACATTTTAACTCAGCAAAGACAACATTCAAAAATTGCTGTTAAAACTCAGTTTTAGTTGAAAATTAGTTTAAAACAACAAAGTCAGCATTTTAAAACTGTTGTTAAGTCTTAGGTTTCAAAATAAGGGTTTTAAACTTATTCAGCAAAGACAGCAGACCACTACAGCAATTACAGAACTGCTGTAATAGACTCGAGTCAAGTTTTAGCTTATTTAGTTCAACTATAGCAACTACAGCATTTCAGAAATGCTGTAATAGCTCTTTTAATCAAATTATAGTCTAATTCAGAACCATAGCATTTCTGAATGCTATTAAAAGTATTTTCCAGATTTAGTGTATTTCCAGCAAATAATAAACTTTAATTTAAACCATTTAAACATTATAAAAATCATATTTTTAACATTCAAAAATGTTCATCAACAATACTCTTTTAATTTATAATTTTTATAAAGTAAACTTTTACAATAAAATCCAAATTTTCAATAATTTCACTTAACACATTCAAGTGTACAATTTTCCCAATTTTACATTGCACAATTTATTAACACTTACATTTTTAAATTACCATTTCACAAATTAAACTAAATTTCCAATTTATTTAATTTACTTAATCCTTTATTTTAAAATCAAATATCATATTTCCAAGTCAAGTTATATTTCAGATTACACTTTTAAGCATTCATTTATTTAACCATTTCAATTCATAGAAAAAATCAATAATACTTCATTTAATCATTTAAATTCAAATTTAAATCAACTATCATATTTGCCATTTTCCAAATAAAATTAAATTTTCATTTTATTTATATAACTTAAATTCATTTTAAATGAAAATCCAAATTTCCAAACTTAAGTTATATTTCAAAAATTCACTTTTACCATTCATTTAAATTACAATTTTAACTTCTAGAAAAATCAAATTTTCTTTATTTAGACATTAAAAATACAATTTAAATCAAATTTTCATAATTTTACACTTTTAAAAGTATTCAAAATTTTCAAAATACTTTATAAAAATAACCACGGGCCTGTATATAGTTTTCTAACCTAGGTCAAGTGATACGGATATGTATCATTTCAATCCGCAGTTTAAAAAGCAAAAATCCGGGTTCTATCATTTCAAACCCGCAATCCCAAGTTAAAATAAAATAAATAAAAACCGTTCAGGCCTATCATTTCAGCCCATAACGATTTCTCCCTATTCTAAAGTCTGTTCGGGTATGTATCATTTCAAACCATAGTGAATCTAATCTACATGGAACTTGTAGTGTGATAAACATGTATAAATGAACAGTTTAACAATAAATAACAGTAACAGATAATATGATAGGTAAAATAACAGGTTTAACATCAGATAATTAATAATCACAGGTAGGTATAACATAATATAACATTCTACACATTCAATTGTTGTCAATTCACATTTGCATAAGTATAAATGTCAGGTGAGATTTACTCACCTTTTTGTGCTGAAGATTGCAATACAAATGAAACAAACGGATTCCCAAAGGCACGATGACACAACAATAGATTCAAGTGGATGAGAATCAAGCAAATGATCTTGTCACAACCCATAACAAAACCAAAATAAAGTTATAATCCAATACAACATTAAATTGATATAACTTGGAAATAAAAATAAATATGAATACAACGAATTTTGCCTTGCTTTCTCTATTCTTGTGCATGGCCTTGGGGATGGTTTAGCTCTGGTTTGGACATACTTTGGCTCAGGTATGGACACAAGAATGCACGGCTACAAGGCATTGAAGTGGTGGAGGTTTCAAGGCATGAGAATTCAAAGAGGCAAGCAACATAGGATAGTTTTGGTTCACCATATTGGCTCGGCCAATGGAGGGTTGGGCTCGACCAGTGGGGCTTAGATCTGGACAGGGGCTAGAGGGGTGTGTGGTGGTCTGGTCAGAGGTTGTGATATCCCGGGATTTTTGGCAATATCAATTTAATAATCTGTATTAAAAATTAAATTGATTTGATAATTTTTGATCAATAAGATTTGAATTAGTTTAATAATCTTCTTTTATAAAATATTTAAATTGGTAAGATTTTTTTTTTTAAAGCTAATAAATTGTTTTCTATTTATAATGTGTATATATATATATATGTATATATATTGTAATTAGATAAGTATTTTTTTATTTAACAAATAAAGCATATTTTCTAATTCTAATATTTTTGATAATTTGAAAATTATGATTTATTTGATATTAAGCTTTTCAAAGCTTTTTAATAAATTACTATATGGTTTTAAATTGTTAAGTTTAAATTGTTTAAATTGATTTTTGCCTAAGTTTAAATTTAATAAAAAGGGTTAAAATGCCTTCTTTTTAAATTACTTAAAACTAAAATGGTTTATATATATGTACATATAGATTTAAAATATTCTTTCTTTTTAAATATCTCATGAATTAAAATAGCTTGTAAATATATAAATACAAATAAACATATTACATAACTAATATAAAAATATAAGTAATTTTATAAATAAGGGGTTAAACAAAATAATACCTTGTTTTAACATTTGTAAAAAAAAATATAAAACAAACATTAAGACATTTGTAACTAAGATGACATGCAATTAAACAAGTGTCCAAATTCTCTTGTAAACGAAATATGGATATAATGTTTTAAAGAAAATATGGTTATCCAGTTCAATGCTTTTTCATCCTCAATCCTTTTCTCTTCACTTTTTCAAAATTTAAAACTGAAAACTAAAATCAAAAGAGAATCAAAAACTGCAACTTCAACTGAATCAAACTGTTTCAACCTGAGATCAAGTTCAAATTCTACTTAAGCAAGCATATTCAAATATCAGCTTCAGATCTAAACGAGCTTCAGTTTCAAACTTCAACAATCAAAACAAGTTCCAGATTTAAAAGCAGTTCTCTGTTATTTATTAATGGTGAGTAAACCTTTTTTTTAAAACAGATTAAATATATGATTTTTCCTAGATACTTGTGATGATTTTTGTAGAGATATGGTTTTCTTATGTTTGTGAAAGTGAATGCATATATGTATATAAGGATGATATGCCTGTGTATTGACTGTGTTTATATATAGACATGCTCTGTTGTGTTACAAGCTTGATCACTAAGTAAAAATTCAATATCTCACCCAAAAATCAATGTTAGGTTTTGATTTATAAATGGAAGATGATTGTAATTGGGCAACATCACTTTTAAAATAATTTCGAGAACATATATTAAGAAATTATTACAAAAATTGGAAAATTACAGTGATAAACAAATTTATGTTAAAAATCAAAGTTCGTAATTTCATATTTTGATTTGGTAATCAGGTTTGTATTGCAATATGTTGAATTTAGGCATAGAAATCGTGATTTTTAGCATTGTGATTGATAAGTTAATTCGAGATGATCGGATTTGGGTTTATCGTCGATTTCTGACGATCGATGACGAGTTAAAGCTCGAAATTTTTGTCGAAGGTGGCTTAAGGGTTGTTGATCATAGGAAAAATAGTTGGGAATTTTTCTGATGATGGGAGAAGCTGGGCGAAGTCAATCTAGGGTTTGAAGACCTGTTTGAGACGACGTGGTAGTTGAAGTTCGTGCGCCATCGTTGGATCATCAGACTCGATCGCGAGGCAGGGGATCGCGGTGTGGAGGCGTGGAGCTGCTTTGGAAGGGGAGCCGGGGGTTCCAGTTAACTAGATCATCGGCGGCAGGAGGATTATCAACTAGAGTTGAATGCCAGTTTGAGTCGTAGTACTCGTTTTCGTTTTCGCTGATGAATTGACGAAGCTGGGGGTCAGGTCGACTGGGGATGTGGTCGTCGACTTGACAAAGGTCACAGCGGAGGTCGAAGCTATGGCGATGGTGCGTGCACGTGCACGTGTGCACGGTAGAGCCTGGGTTAGTTCGTTAGTTTGGAAGAAGTAGAAGATGCTCGGGTCGAATTCGAGTTTTTACGTGGGTTTCTCGAAGTGGCAGGAGATCGCGAGTGTCTCGTGATTTTGGGTTGAATTCTCGAAGTAAATATAGGTAGTGCTTGGGGTAAATTATTGGTAACAGGTTTTAACAGAACCTGTTGTCCTGTTTTTAAATTTTAAAGATAAAATTTAAAACTGAGTTTAAATGAAAAGAAAAGTTTTAAATAAGTTTTAAATCTAGTTTTAATCTGGAGTTTAAGTTTAAATCTCAGTTTTCAAATAAGATAAAGTTTTTAAAATTTGAATTGGTTTAACTACTTTTAAAAGGGTTAAGTAGTTTGAATTTTAAATGAAGCTTTAAATTTGTAAATAGGTTTCTAAATCTAAAGATTAATCTGTAATCAAAGTTAATATGTATTTCAATTGTGAAATAAAAAGAAGTTTTTAAATTTAAAATGTTTTAAACCATTTGAATGTTAAAGTGTATTTTAAATTGATTTGAATATAAAATAAATTTGGTTTTAAATTTCTTTAATTAAGTAAATATTTCTTTAACATGTGATTTAAAAGAATTTAAATGGTTTTAAAACTTTGTTAAAGTTAAATTTGTATTCCTTTTAAATCTTAAATTTAAAATGGAATTTAAAAGTAAATTTAAAAGTAAATTGTTTTAAATACTTTATTAATGATAATTTAATCATTAATAAGAATAAGTTTTATCTTAAAGATAATTAAGATTTAATAATTTGGGATAAAATAAATTATTAAGTTAATTAAAATGGATAATTAATTTATTTAATTAATTATGATTTGGGTTAATAAATTTAGTAATTAAGGGTTTGAATTGATTAATTAAGATTTAAATTAAATTAATTAAAGGTTAATTAATTAGAAACCAAGGACCATTAATTAGATAAGATTTGATAAGTTAAGATTATTAATTAATGGTTAGGAATAAATTAATCAAGTAATTAAGGATTAATTAAGTTATTGTTAGGTACTTAGTTAATTAAGTATTTAGAGATTAATTTATTGGTAATTAGAATTAATTAATTTGTAATTAATAATGGTTAATTAAAGTTTAATTATTTAAGAAAAATAATTAAAGAATAGTTAATAGTTTAATGTAGATCATTAACTTGGGTTTAATAAGTAATTAATTAATGTGATTAATTTTGATAATTAATAGATTAATTGATTAAGGTTAATCATATGTGGAATTGTTTAATTAAGTATAAATACTTAATGGAAGAAATTAAGAAATTAATTACTCATTGTAATCAATTGATTTTAATTTGATTAGTTAAGTTAATTAATTAAGTTTAATTAATTTAAGATAATCAATTAATGATTTGTGAAGTATAATTACTTAAGAAAGTAATTAATGGATAAATTACTGAAAAAGTAATTAAGGGTAGTTAATTACTTAATGGAATTAATCAAGGGATTAATTAAGAAATTAATTAAGGAATAATTAATTTATTTAATGAAGTAATTAAGGGTAGTTAATTACTGAATATGATTAATCAAGAGAGATTAATAATTATGTTTTAATTAAAGATTAATTACTTAATGTAATTAATTTAATTAGAGTAATTAATAATAAAATGTAATTAGGGATCATTAATTAATATAATTAATGATGTAATTAAGAATTGATTAATTAAGTAATAATTAATAAATGAAGTAATTAATTAATGTAATTAATTAAGGATTAATGTAATTAATTATAGTTGATTAAGTTAATTAATTTTAGTAAATTAATTAATGAAGTAATTAAAGGTTAATTACTATAAGTGGTTAAGAATAATTAATTTAAGTAATTAATTGAGGATAAATTACTTGGATGTAATTAAAAGATAATTAATCAAAGATGATTAATTGAAATGAATTATTAGAGGATAATTAATTAATTGATTGTAATTAATTAATGGTTAAGTAAGATGGATTTATAAAATGAAGTAATTAATTTAATTCAATTTAAATTAATTTAAGATGATATAAATCATTACTTATGAATGGGTGTTAGTATTGGATACTTGACATTGATTGATATCTCTGATGAGATATATGCTGTATGATATGGATGTTAGTTGAATTATATGGATTATCTGATAATGTTGATTATCTGTTGTGAATTATCTTTCTGTGTGTATAAAGATAATGAATTGAATTGTTTTAACCTTTAAAACAACTTGGCCTTAAAAGATACGCTTTGGATTTCGATGAGACCGGGATCGGGTTTCCGTATACCGGATTTCCAGGTCTGGAGACCCGAATACCACATCGATCCAAATTTACGATAGGTCGTGAATCAAGTGAAGATGAAGATTCAGAGTGCAAGGGTTATTGTCGTTAACTCTGAGGGTGATTCCAAAACGAGTGTAACGAGATAATGCCTTCGGTTTCGTTCGAACCCGGAACGAACTTGTATGGATTGAATGCTTTCAGCACATCGTCAGGCGGACGATGAGCATTCTAAGTGATGTGTTCTTTTCTAAGGTAATCGTGACCTCAAGCCTCACAAACCGGGAATGGCTAAAACAGGGGAGGTGCAGCAAGGTTAGTGGGTAGCACCCAAGTAGGACAAGGTTACCTCTGTCTAGATGTCCCTTTCTATTTTCAACTTAGTGGTGCGGTTGCTGATCCCAACCGTGAGGTATCTTGTGCGGGAATTATCCAGTAAGGGATGTTCCGACCTTGTGTTGCAGGGGATTGGGAGTGATCCTCGGTACGGTGATCTAGGCCACGTACTGTGACGGGCGGTACCCCGGTAGCCCTGCCATTGTATGGAATCCAAACTCCAATAAGTGCCGTACGTATTAGTTGTGCCCAACTATGTTGAAATTTGAGATGTAAGCATTTCAGCTATTTCTGTATTTTACTTGAAAACCCTAGACCCTATTATAATACAATCGAATTTCCTATCAAATGTTTTGGTTAGCGTAAGGTAAAAACTTACCCATGTTTATTTGTGGGGAGTCTTACGTGATACCTTTTCTTTCAAAAGGTTTTGAAGTTAAATAAGTTTAACCCGTTACTCACACCAGACCCATGTCTGACCCAAGTTGTTTATTTCTGTTTTATAAACTCTTGGGTACTCAAATTTTTACGAGTAGCCAAGGGATTCAGGTTAGCCTTGACGAATTGTGGAGGAGCAATGGAGCAGGAGGCTTCGGCGTTGTAGATAGATAGTAGTTTCCGCTGTGTTGATCTTGTTTAGATCTTTGTTTTGTATTGAGTTGTAATAACTAGACAGATGTTTATAACTCTCTAGTATGTGATGTGTAATCCGTGTAACTCTGATAAGTGTTGTATATGATACTGTGTAATATTTATTGATTGTAATTAATTGATGGTTAAGTAAGATGGATTTATAAAATGAAGTAATTAATTTAATTCAATTTAAATTAATTTAAGATGATATAAATCATTACTTATGAATGGGTGTTAGTATTGGATACTTGACATTGATTGATATCTCTGATGAGATATATGCTGTATGATATGGATGTTAGTTGAATTATATGGATTATCTGATAATGTTGATTATCTGTTGTGAATTATCTTTCTGTGTGTATAAAGATAATGAATTGAATTGTTTTAACCTTTAAAACAACTTGGCCTTAAAAGATACGCTTTGGATTTCGATGAGACCGGGATCGGGTTTTCGTATACCGGATTTCCAGGTCTGGAGACCCGAATACCACATCGATCCAAATTTACGATAGGTCGTGAATCAAGTGAAGATGAAGATCTAGAGTGCAAGGGTTATTGTCGTTAACTCTGAGGGTGATTCGAAAACGAGTGTAACGAGATAATGCCTTCGGTTTCGTTCGAACCCGGAACGAACTTGTATGGATTGAATGCTTTCAGCACATCGTCAGGCGGACGATGAGCATTCTAAGTGATGTGTTCTTTTCTAAGGTAATCGTGACCTCAAGCCTCACAAACCGGGAATGGCTAAAACAGGGGAGGTGCAGCAAGGTTAGTGGGTAGCACCCAAGTAGGACAAGGTTACCTCTGTCTAGATGTCCCTTTCTATTTTCGACTTAGTGGTGCGGTTGCTGATCCCAACCGTGAGGTATCTTGTGCGGGAATTATCCAGTAAGGGATGTTCCGACCTTGTGTTGCAGGGGATTGGGAGTGATCCTCGGTACGGTGATCTAGGCCACGTACTGTGACGGGCGGTACCCCGGTAGCCCTGCCATTGTATGGAATCCAAACTCCAATAAGTGCCGTACGTATTAGTTGTGCCCAACTATGTTGAAATGTGAGATGTAAGCATTTCAGCTATTTCTGTATTTTACTTGAAAACCCTAGACCCTATTATAATACAATCGAATTTCCTATCAAATGTTTTGGTTAGCGTAAGGTAAAAACTTACCCATGTTTATTTGTGGGGAGTCTTACGTGATACCTTTTCTTTCAAAAGGTTTTGAAGTTAAATAAGTTTAACCCGTTACTCACACCAGACCCATGTCTGACCCAAGTTGTTTATTTCTGTTTTATAAACTCTTGGGTACTCAAATTTTTACGAGTAGCCAAGGGATTCAGGTTAGCCTTGACGAATTGTGGAGGAGCAATGGAGCAGGAGGCTTCGGCGTTGTAGATAGATAGTAGTTTCCGCTGTGTTGATCTTGTTTAGATCTTTGTTTTGTATTGAGTTGTAATAACTAGACAGATGTTTATAACTGTCTAGTATGTGATGTGTAATCCGTGTAACTCTGATAAGTGTTGTATATGATACTGTGTAATATTTATGTGATATAATATATTTTGTTCGTTTCCGCTGTGAGTATTTGTGTTTGTTTCTTTTCTCTTCTTCTCTTTTCTACTTCTCACCCCTTTCTTTCTTATTAGCGATCCGACTTTCTATGGGGAGAAAGTCGTGGTCGTTACAGTGGTATCAGAGCATAGGTTGAGCGAATGCCTAAGCTTTTGGTTAAGTGAATATCAGAACACTAGGTTGAGTGAATACCTAGGTTCGGAAGGATTGTTCATTAGAGATAGGATCTGTAGCAACCTGTTGAGTCTGAGTATATATATACGAGAGCGCGTATTTGTTAGTTATATAAAATGGTTTTATATTGTGTTAATTGATCGGTTGAGTGGTATATGGATTTTGGTCAATACGAGTAGCTAACGTTATTGATAGGGATCTCTAAACACTTGAACCAGGCCAACAGACACAATATTGTTTTAAAGAGGTAAATGAAATAATTTTACCCAGAAATAATTTCTATATAAAAAGTATCATTTTAAATATATATATCTATTCTACCTATTTGTTGGGTTACCCATACAGGTTTTCCGATATAGGATAAAGGTAGATAGGGTAGTGGTGTGTGTAACACGACTACCAATGGTTGGAGTTTGAATGTTGAGGTTGAAAGTGTATCTGTCGAGACTGTAAACCTAATACCGTCTCGAGTGAACTTTACAGTTGTGTAAGGATTTCACAATCTCTGAAGGAAACCTGTTAAGGTTCGGAGTTCATCTTAGGAGTTGAATGAGTAGAGTTGGATCTGTCGATGAGGCAGAAGTGAGTGATGGTACCTTGATACCTCAGGTAATAGTAGCTGTATGATGAGATACAGTGACGATGGATGTTCCCGAAGATGTTTTCTTTGGAACAAGCTTAAGGAAGTGTATCTGCTTCGGTGTTGTGGCTGAGTTCAGCATAATGTTTGTGTTTGGTCTGAGGTCCGAGTTTCTCCAGAAGCTTTGGATAAGGAGTCTTTGGCATTTGTGTCAGCGGTGCAGCTCGAGTGTTTTGTGTTCCTGCTGGAAGATCTTTTGGCTTAGCAGTTTCGTAGAGTGGAGTTCAGAAGCTGCAGAGTAGATTCATTTTTCAAATGGATTGGTCAAGCATAGACTGTTCTGAAGGATTAAGAATGAACAATATTTTTGGATATTAGACCGGATAGAATCGCAAAAGTGACTTGCGATAATTGAGTATTCTTTGGGGAAATCTTTTGCTTGGGTTTGAGGCATCTCTAGTAGATGTAGGAGTTATAGAGTTGCCAGAGATTCTCTGGAAGTGTTGATCTAGTTTGTGTTCGAGTTCATCGACAGCATCTAGATCAGAGTTGAGCAGCGAAAGCTGGGTAGCAGTTGTTTTAGAGTAGAAGCAATCGGAAGTTGCAGTGTTTGGATTAAAGGATTCCTACAGGAAGCTTTTCAAGATTTGAAGGTCAGATTGGTGAGAGAATCTGTTTTGTCTTGATAAAAGAAGTATTTGGAATCTACTGATGATTGAGGAGTAGAGTTTGAGTTCTGGATTTCTGTAGATCTTGAGAGGATCCGTTTATTGGATTGTTTTTGGTCCTGTTTGTTTCGAGAAGCATCAGCGATGGTTGGGCTGATCAGGAAGGATGAAGGAAGCCCAGAATCGTCAGAAGAGTTCTGTGGATTAGAGATGGAGAATTTGGAATTCGAAGTTGGAGACTTCGTTGTTATTTCTCCAGTAAAAGGGAGCAAGTAAGATTGGGTAAGATTAGAAAGATAGCTCCGAGTATATTGGATCTTTCTGAATTTTTGTGAGGATAAGTGTTTTGGCTTCGGTATTGAATTACCAGTTTGGATTTAGTAGAGCGAGTAACCCAGTATCTGTATCGGGGAAACTCGGGATAATTTTAGGTAGTTTATCCGGATCTATGTTCGGATAACTAGAATTGTTGTTTGTATGAATTGTTGCTTGGATGAAATTGTTTGTTTGGATGAATGGTTGTTTGTTTGATAGTGTATGGTTGATAAGTATGCTTGAATTGTTTTAAAATGGATTGAAATAAATATAAAAATCTTTGGATTATCTTTTGTTTTAAATTTCGAGGACGAAATTCTTTTAAGGGGGAAGGAATGTGATATCCCGGGATTTTTGGCAATATCAATTTAATAATCTGTATTAAAAATTAAATTGATTTGATAATTTTTGATCAATAAGATTTGAATTAGTTTAATAATCTTCTTTTATAAAATATTTAAATTGGTAAGATTTTTTTTTTTAAAGCTAATAAATTGTTTTCTATTTATAATGTGTATATATATATATATATGTATATGTATTGTAATTAGATAAGTATTTTTTTATTTAACAAATAAAGCATATTTTCTAATTCTAATATTTTTGATAATTTGAAAATTATGATTTATTTGATATTAAGCTTTTCAAAGCTTTTTAATAAATTACTATATGGTTTTAAATTGTTAAGTTTAAATTGTTTAAATTGATTTTTGCCTAAGTTTAAATTTAATAAAAAGGGTTAAAATGCCTTCTTTTTAAATTACTTAAATCTAAAATGGTTTATATATATGTACATATAGATTTAAAATATTCTTTCTTTTTAAATATCTCATGAATTAAAATAGCTTGTAAATATATAAATACAAATAAACATATTACATAACTAATATAAAAATATAAGTAATTTTATAAATAAGGGGTTAAACAAAATAATACCTTGTTTTAACATTTGTAAAAAAATATATAAAACAAACATTAAGACATTTGTAACTAAGATGACATGCAATTAAACAAGTGTCCAAATTCTCTTGTAAACGAAATATGGATATAATGTTTTAAAGAAAATATGGTTATCCAGTTCAATGCTTTTTCATCCTCAATCCTTTTCTCTTCACTTTTTCAAAATTTAAAACTGAAAACTAAAATCAAAAGAGAATCAAAAACTGCAACTTCAACTGAATCAAACTGTTTCAACCTGAGATCAAGTTCAAATTCTACTTAAGCAAGCATATTCAAATATCAGCTTCAGATCTAAACGAGCTTCAGTTTCAAACTTCAACAATCAAAACAAGTTCCAGATTTAAAAGCAGTTCTCTGTTCTTTATTAATGGTGAGTAAACCTTTTTTTTTAAAAACAGATTAAATATATGATTTTTCCTAGATACTTGTGATGATTTTTGTAGAGATATGGTTTTCTTATGTTTGTGAAAGTGAATGCATATATGTATATAAGGATGATATGCCTGTGTATTGACTGTGTTTATATATAGACATGCTCTGTTGTGTTACAAGCTTGATCACTAAGTAAAAATTCAATATCTCACCCAAAAATCAATGTTAGGTTTTGATTTATAAATGGAAGATGATTGTAATTGGGCAACATCACTTTTAAAATAATTTCGAGAACATATATTAAGAAATTATTACAAAAATTGGAAAATTACAGTGATAAACAAATTTATGTTAAAAATCAAAGTTCGTAATTTCATATTTTGATTTGGTAATCAGGTTTGTACTGCAATATGTTGAATTTAGGCATAGAAATCGTGATTTTTAGCATTGTGATTGATAAGTTAATTCGAGATGATCGGATTTGGGTTTATCGTCGATTTCTGACGATCGATGACGAGTTAAAGCTCGAAATTTTTGTCGAAGGTGGCTTAAGGGTTGTTGATCATAGGAAAAATAGTTGGGAATTTTTCTGATGATGGGAGAAGCTGGGCGAAGTCAATCTAGGGTTCGAAGACCTGTTTGAGACGACGTGGTAGTTGAAGTTCGTGCGCCATCGTTGGATCATCAGACTCGATCGCGAGGCAGGGGATCGCGGCGTGGAGGCGTGGAGCTGCTTTGGAAGGGGAGCCGGGGGTTCCAGTTAACTAGATCGTCGGCGGCAGGAGGATTATCAACTAGAGTTGAATGCCAGTTTGAGTCGTAGTACTCGTTTTCGTTTTCGCTGATGAATTGACGAAGCTGGGGGTCAGGTCGACTGGGGATGTGGTCGTCGACTTGACAAAGGTCACAGCGGAGGTCGAAGCTATGGCGATGGTGCGTGCACGTGCACGTGTGCACGGTAGAGCCTGGGTTAGTTCGTTAGTTTGGAAGAAGTAGAAGATGCTCGGGTCGAATTCGAGTTTTTACGTGGGTTTCTCGAAGTGGCAGGAGATCGCGAGTGTCTCGTGATTTTGGGTTGAATTCTCGAAGTAAATATAGGTAGTGCTCGGGGTAAATTATTGGTAACAGGTTTTAACAGAACCTGTTGTCCTGTTTTTAAATTTTAAAGATAAAATTTAAAACTGAGTTTAAATGAAAAGAAAAGTTTTAAATAAGTTTTAAATCTAGTTTTAATCTGGAGTTTAAGTTTAAATCTCAGTTTTCAAATAAGATAAAGTTTTTAAAATTTGAATTGGTTTAACTACTTTTAAAAGGGTTAAGTAGTTTGAATTTTAAATGAAGCTTTAAATTTGTAAATAGGTTTCTAAATCTAAAGATTAATCTGTAATCAAAGTTAATATGTATTTCAATTGTGAAATAAAAAGAAGTTTTTAAATTTAAAATGTTTTAAACCATTTGAATGTTAAAGTGTATTTTAAATTGATTTGAATTTAAAATAAATTTGGTTTTAAATTTCTTTAATTAAGTAAATATTTCTTTAACATGTGATTTAAAAGAATTTAAATGGTTTTAAAACTTTGTTAAAGTTAAATTTGTATTCCTTTTAAATCTTAAATTTAAAATGGAATTTAAAAGTAAATTTAAAAGTAAATTGTTTTAAATACTTTATTAATGATAATTTAATCATTAATAAGAATAAGTTTTATCTTAAAGATAATTAAGATTTAATAATTTGGGATAAAATAAATTATTAAGTTAATTAAAATGGATAATTAATTTATTTAATTAATTATGATTTGGGTTAATAAATTTAGTAATTAAGGGTTTGAATTGATTAATTAAGATTTAAATTAAATTAATTAAAGGTTAATTAATTAGAAACCAAGGACCATTAATTAGATAAGATTTGATAAGTTAAGATTATTAATTAATGGTTAGGAATAAATTAATCAAGTAATTAAGGATTAATTAAGTTATTGTTAGGTACTTAGTTAATTAAGTATTTAGAGATTAATTTATTGGTAATTAGAATTAATTAATTTGTAATTAATAATGGTTAATTAAAGTTTAATTATTTAAGAAAAATAATTAAAGAATAGTTAATAGTTTAATGTAGATCATTAACTTGGGTTTAATAAGTAATTAATTAATGTGATTAATTTTGATAATTAATAGATTAATTGATTAAGGTTAATCATATGTGGAATTGTTTAATTAAGTATAAATACTTAATGGAAGAAATTAAGAAATTAATTACTCATTGTAATCAATTGATTTTAATTTGATTAGTTAAGTTAATTAATTAAGTTTAATTAATTTAAGATAATCAATTAATGATTTGTGAAGTATAATTACTTAAGAAAGTAATTAATGGATAAATTACTGAAAAAGTAATTAAGGGTAGTTAATTACTTAATGGAATTAATCAAGGGATTAATTAAGAAATTAATTAAGGAATAATTAATTTATTTAATGAAGTAATTAAGGGTAGTTAATTACTGAATATGATTAATCAAGAGAGATTAATAATTATGTTTTAATTAAAGATTAATTACTTAATGTAATTAATTTAATTAGAGTAATTAATAATAAAATGTAATTAGGGATCATTAATTAATATAATTAATGATGTAATTAAGAATTGATTAATTAAGTAATAATTAATAAATGAAGTAATTAATTAATGTAATTAATTAAGGATTAATGTAATTAATTATAGTTGATTAAGTTAATTAATTTTAGTAAATTAATTAATGAAGTAATTAAAGGTTAATTACTATAAGTGGTTAAGAATAATTAATTTAAGTAATTAATTGAGGATAAATTACTTGGATGTAATTAAAAGATAATTAATCAAAGATGATTAATTGAAATGAATTATTAGAGGATAATTAATTAATTGATTGTAATTAATTAATGGTTAAGTAAGATGGATTTATAAAATGAAGTAATTAATTTAATTCAATTTAAATTAATTTAAGATGATATAAATCATTACTTATGAATGGGTGTTAGTATTGGATACTTGACATTGATTGATATCTCTGATGAGATATATGCTGTATGATATGGATGTTAGTTGAATTATATGGATTATCTGATAATGTTGATTATCTGTTGTGAATTATCTTTCTGTGTGTATAAAGATAATGAATTGAATTGTTTTAACCTTTAAAACAACTTGGCCTTAAAAGATACGCTTTGGATTTCGATGAGACCGGGATCGGGTTTCCGTATACCGGATTTCCAGGTCTGGAGACCCGAATACCACATCGATCCAAATTTACGATAGGTCGTGAATCAAGTGAAGATGAAGATTCAGAGTGCAAGGGTTATTGTCGTTAACTCTGAGGGTGATTCCAAAACGAGTGTAACGAGATAATGCCTTCGGTTTCGTTCGAACCCGGAACGAACTTGTATGGATTGAATGCTTTCAGCACATCGTCAGGCGGACGATGAGCATTCTAAGTGATGTGTTCTTTTCTAAGGTAATCGTGACCTCAAGCCTCACAAACCGGGAATGGCTAAAACAGGGGAGGTGCAGCAAGGTTAGTGGGTAGCACCCAAGTAGGACAAGGTTACCTCTGTCTAGATGTCCCTTTCTATTTTCGACTTAGTGGTGCGGTTGCTGATCCCAACCGTGAGGTATCTTGTGCGGGAATTATCCAGTAAGGGATGTTCCGACCTTGTGTTGCAGGGGATTGGGAGTGATCCTCGGTACGGTGATCTAGGCCACGTACTGTGACGGGCGGTACCCCGGTAGCCCTGCCATTGTATGGAATCCAAACTCCAATAAGTGCCGTACGTATTAGTTGTGCCCAACTATGTTGAAATGTGAGATGTAAGCATTTCAGCTATTTCTGTATTTTACTTGAAAACCCTAGACCCTATTATAATACAATCGAATTTCCTATCAAATGTTTTGGTTAGCGTAAGGTAAAAACTTACCCATGTTTAGTTGTGGGGAGTCTTACGTGATACCTTTTCTTTCAAAAGGTTTTGAAGTTAAATAAGTTTAACCCGTTACTCACACCAGACCCATGTCTGACCCAAGTTGTTTATTTCTGTTTTATAAACTCTTGGGTACTCAAATTTTTACGAGTAGCCAAGGGATTCAGGTTAGCCTTGACGAATTGTGGAGGAGCAATGGAGCAGGAGGCTTCGGCGTTGTAGATAGATAGTAGTTTCCGCTGTGTTGATCTTGTTTAGATCTTTGTTTTGTATTGAGTTGTAATAACTAGACAGATGTTTATAACTCTCTAGTATGTGATGTGTAATCCGTGTAACTCTGATAAGTGTTGTATATGATACTGTGTAATATTTATGTGATATAATATATTTTGTTCGTTTCCGCTGTGAGTATTTGTGTTTGTTTCTTTTCTCTTCTTCTCTTTTCTACTTCTCACCCCTTTCTTTCTTATTAGCGATACGACTTTCTATGGAGAGAAAGTCGTGGTCGTTACAGAGGTGGTGGTGGTGGCCTAAGGTGATGGTGGTGGTGGAAATGGAAGTGGTGAACAAGTAGTGGTCACCTAGCTTGGTTTTAAGGCTCTAGGTTGCATTTTGGTGGAGTTTATCATCATGGGGTGGTGCGACCTGGCCAAAACAGAGGTGCAGATGGTTGATGGAGAAGAGTAGGAGATGGTGGAGGTGGTGGATAAGGCTAGCTAGTGGTGGCCGAGCAAACTAGGTAGAGAATCAAGGCAAAAATATTGAAAAAAAGAAGAAAAATAGAAAAAATGGAGCCATTGTTTACATTTTTTTTTTCAAATGAAAGTAGCCGTGAATGGAGATGAGGTGGGAAGTTTTTCCAGGTGAATATCACATAGAAATGCATGGCTAAAGGTGAGGAAAAGTGGAAGGTCACCAGGAAAAGGAAGAGGCAAGCACATGAAAGGTCAAGCAATCGAAAAGTCACAAGCAAATGAAGAGACTTGTCTCTTTGAATTTCTAATTTCTTTTAATCAAAATAAACAAATAAATTTCAGTAAATAAAAATAAAAAGCTGAACCAATTAAAGTGAAAAAGAAAATAAATAAATAATTTAAGTAAATAGAAAATAATTAAGAAAATAGCTAATATATTGAAACTAGCATTTAAAATATAAACAATGTACAATAAACATTTAAAAATTATAACAACACTTTTAAACAAATAAAAAGTCAAGTAAATAAAATAAATGCTGAACAAAATAAAGTGGAAATGAAGATAAAATAAGGTTTTAAGAAAATAGAAAATAAATAAAGAATTTCTTTAATTAAATGAAACTGGAAATTAGAAATTATAAATAGAATACAACTAACATTGGAAAATGTCAATTACACTTTGAAAAAAATGTTTTAAAACCAAAATATATACATAACAAGTTATTTTACCCATATTAGAACATTACATGACCAAATAAAATATTATTTATATAATTTAAAATAAACAATTTTGTTAAATACAACAAATTACACACCATATTTAAAAGGGCATAACTTTCACATTATAAATCAGATTTCAACGAAACGAAAAGCAGTATTCTTAAAATTTTAATTACTTTAATAATAAAAGATAAAATTCTAAATTTCAAACTTTTAAAATTTTAAATTAAAAGTCAAAGTTTGACCATATTGACCAAAATTCATATTTCTGGAAAATATCTTATTTATTCATGTTTGAAATTTTAAATTCACATTCAAAACACAATTTATATTTAAAATAACAAAATTATCTAAATTAAATAAATAAAATAAAGTTTTTAAATTATGAAATTAAATTAAAGTAATTAGAATATATAATTAAAATCATCCCAAAATACAGGGTTGCTACACTCTCCCCCACTCAAAACTTTTCATCCCCGAAAAGGAATGAGGTACGGGAAAACACAGAAAAAGATAGAATGAAATAGGATTAAGACAAGATGACAAGGAGATTGAAATTATACCTGATAACTGTTGTTATAGGTAAGTTTAACAAGGTGGAGATGATCTTCCCAAGATCCTCCAGAATCAAGAACACAAGCACGAAAAAGGTCATCGAGAATCTGATTCACCCTTTCCGTTTGACCGTCGGTCTATGGATGGTAAGCAGTGCTCAGATTCAGAATAAGGAGAAGTAAGAACCACAGAAGAGGAAAAGTTAAATGATGAAGGAAAAAGGGAAAGAGAGAAAGACTAGAACAAACTTATTAAGCACAATACGAAAAACTCGATTCATCAAATCAACAAAGTGAGCAGGAGCATTAGTCAAACCAAAAGGTATGACTAACTATTCATAGAAGAAACCATTCTCAGTACGGAAAGCAGTCTCGGGAATACTTTCCTCAGCAACACTGAGTTGGTGAAAATCAGTGGTAATATCAAGCTGAAAGAGAACAGTAGCTCCAAGGCAAACCAATTCGAAATTTGATTTCCTACTTAGAAAGTAGGGGAATGGAAACAACCAGAAAGAAAGTAGATTGGAAAACAGAATAAGATTATAAATTTAAAACCATGAAAATTTCAACTTACATTAATAATAATTTCATCCATTTGATTTCACTTAAGTTAAATAAGTCTTAATTATTTTAAATCTTATTATCCATTCAACAATTCAACAATTTATAAAGTCATGAATTTGAACAATCATTATTATACTCATTTTTATTCATTAAATTTCATTCTTCTTTATTCAACTTAATATATCAAATCTTATATATTAAGTGTATTTCACTTTTTAACTATTTCAATTTGTTTATAATTTCCTTTAAATATCATTATACTGTTCAATTAACTCTTTTTCTCTATTTACCTCTAATGATCCTTTATAAATAAAATTTAAGTGTATAACATTTATTATAACCACTTAAGTTTTATTTATAAAAATTCTCTTTATTTTGTATATTATCCAATTACATATTCAACTTCTGAATAATTTAGGTAAGTTATATTGGAATGTAATTGAGTATCATACAAATAATCTTTCTAATTCAATCATACAAGCTTACATATTTATTCAAACTTTTATAATTGAAATTATCTTTTAAGATAAAATTTAAGAATTAAATTTCCGATTGTCTTCATACTATTTAGAAATAAATAAATAAATATATACATACACAATATCAAATCAAATTTAAATCATATATCAATATATATTATAAGTCAAGTCATATTTAGAAATTCAAATCAATTTAATTTTTCAAAGAAAAACTATAGCAAAGCTACATAATGGTCTCTTTACTTCGAAACTCGAAAATGAATGTCGATGATGCTGCAGTCATCACCGAAATTATTTTCCAGCGACCAAGAAAAGAGCACTGATTTACAAATTAAAAAATCCTTTGAAACAATTTCTACTAGAAATACTTTTAAATAATAAATCCCTTTAAAACTTTCAAAACAAAGTTCGAAATCATCGAAAATTAAATTCTCACATTCTTGATTTAAATCCATTTAAATTTCCAAATTAATTTATAACCATGTTTAATTATTTAGATATGAAACTAAAGCCAATGATTATAAAATGCATGCAAAGTTAAATATTATTTCTTAACACCCAATTCCATTAATTTATCAAAATTCAGAAAATTAATCTTATACATATTATAATTATACAAAATTTATCTATCTACTAAATTTAAAACCCATATTGTGTCAGTTTGTTCTGTTCAAGTGTTTTGGAGGTCCTATCGATAGCGTTGATCAGACAAATCGATTGGAAACTCAAATCAACATCAACAACTCAAACAACACAATATATAAAACATTTTTAAAATATAAAATTTTCAAATACAAGATTAATTTCCAAAATAAGGATAGAGGTTCAGAGTTGATGGTCTCAAATCAAAGAGAACTCTGATTTGAATATGAGTTGGAGACAAAAGATAAGATGATTAAACAACAGAATAGGAAGATGGGTAAGCCTATATAAATCACGGGTAACCTTAACCAGGTCAACCGTGACTTAAGAAAAAAGATTGTTGTGGATTTTCTAGGGTAAATCTACATTCGATCCAAGAGATAGAATTTAGAATAATAAGAGATACTAGCATCTAAACCGAGGATATAGAAATCTTCGGTGAATCAATGCTGTTTAAAGGAGTTTCACCCCTTTACAGGTCATTAGAATATTGGCGGGGCCACCAATTCATTAGAAAGATTATTCGGAGTGGAGTTATGGGACACTCCAAAATCAAGAAGACACGAATAAGGGAGGACAGGAATGGACTTTGGAACCGAAGGGAACGTTCCAAAATTCCAAGGAAACCGAATCGAAGAAGAAGGAATTCAAGTTCGAACGAAAGTGATTCTGTAATTAAATTTACCATATATGCTGAGTTTGCCTAAAACCTGGCTCTGATACCACATGTCACGACCCGCTATTTTGGACTATTCACATCCGCACATGCCGGACTTGTATTGCTCAAAATACCACGTTGTAAATAAAATTTGGCAAATCTCAGGATATACAGTAAATAAATAATCACAGATCACAGACATAGAGTAATATAATGCAGCGGAAACAAAGAAATAGTAGTTCATGAAGCTACTATATAAATATCAGAGTTAAGTAAGATACAATAGGAAAAACAGTATGATAATTAGGAACAACTCAGAATACAACTAGAATCAACTAGAGGAATATATATCAGGATCTTCAAAGCAAAACTCCTGCTCCAAAGCTGAGTCTTTAATGCTGTATCACTCAGTCTGACCCGAGCGTAAAGCAAAACACAAAACACTCGAGTCAGGACATACATCCTTATACAATGTAAACCAACTCAAGTGAATTGTAATAAAGGTACAAGTAACTCAAAGAATGCCTGGGATCGCCCATTCTTTAAGGATCCGTTAAACTATCTACTATGTAGTAATATTCGCTATTATAATAATGTCTACTATAAAATAAACATACTTTAAAATAGCATTAGGGCTTTACATTTAATCTGAACTCACCCTAACACGTAATAGTCCCAGTAATCTATCCAGTATTAGCATACTCCCAAAATGGGGGCAACCCTCGATACTCCACAGGCTACGGGAGAAATCACAACTCGTAGTAAAGCTCGATATGGTAAGTGACACGGCACAACCAGGCAATGTCATGGTAGATATACCAATTACGCATCCAGGCCAATGGAAACGCATAGCAGCCACTACCGCCCACCTCGAACAACACTCCCAAATCAAGGGGTGCACCCAATCAATCACAAAGTAATAGAATGGTATCGAAGAAGTGTGTCCGATCAGAGGTGCTACCTCATTGGCCCGTCAATCGCTTATGTTTTAGCCACTTTATTCCAACTCACGGGAGTTGGGTCCACGTATATACCTTAGGATCGTCGC
The DNA here is from genome assembly GCA_030737815.1 of Allium fistulosum. Taxonomy (NCBI): domain Eukaryota; kingdom Viridiplantae; phylum Streptophyta; class Magnoliopsida; order Asparagales; family Amaryllidaceae; genus Allium; species Allium fistulosum. The sequence goes on from CM060901.1 coordinate 1,495,782,629, forward strand.
CACCATCCTACTTCATTCTGGAAACTCCACCGCGTACACAGTTGTTAAAGTGGTTTTCGGTATCGACAAAGAGTATGTCCATATCTGATCCCGGTCTCTTTAACAACCAACCGTTATTATAACCCGTGGTTATAATTTTAAAATAATATTTTATACTTCAAAATAGAATATCATTTCAAATCCAAATCTTTATCAAAATAAAGATTTAATCAATTCCAAACCATTTCAATATATTTAAAATATCATATCATTTCAAAACTTCATTTCAAATCATTTTAATATATCAAAATATCATATCATTTCAAAACTTCATTTCAAATCATTTTAATATATCAAAATATCATATCCTTTCAAAAACTTCATTTCAAATCATTGTAATATATCAAAATATCATATCCTTTCAAAAACTTCATTTCAAATCATTTTAATATATCAAAATATCATATCCTTTCAAAAACTTCATTATCAAATCATCATTTGAGTTCAAATCCAAATATTCAACTATAAAAACCTTTTAAATTCAAAGATATCATTCATTTATTATCATTTCAAGCCACCTTTTAAATAGTTTATATTTCAATCAAAATAATTCATTTAAACCATTTAAAAGTGTAATTATTATACTTTCAAATCAAGTATTCAATTTCCAAAGTTTTAAACCATTCTGAGTTCATTTACTAAGTTAAAAACCATAAGCATTGAAAATTTCAGCCTTTCACAGCATTAGAAAAAGCTATTATAAGTTATACTTTAAAACATTTAACTCAGCAAAGACAGCATTTAAAAACTGCTGTTAAAACTCAGTTTTAGTTGAAAATTAGTTTAAAACAGCAAAGAAAGCATTTTAAAACTGTTGTTAAATCTCAGGTTTCAAAATAAGGGTTTTAAACTTATTAAGCAAAGACAGCAGACCACTACAGCAATTACAGAACTGCTGTAATAGACCTGAGTCAAGTTTTAGCTTATCTAGTTCAACTACAGCAACTACAGCATTTCAGAAATGCTGTAATAGCTCTTTTATTCAAATTTTAGTGCAATTCAGAACCATAGCATTTCTGAATGCAATTAAAAGTATTTTCCAGATTTAGTGTATTTCCAGCAAATAATAAACTTTAATTTAAACCATTTAAACATTATAAAATCATATTTTTAAAATTCAAAAATGTTCATTAACAATACTCTTTTAATTTATGATTTTTATAAAGTATACTTTTACAATAAAATCCAAATTTTCAATAATTTCACTTAACACATTCAAGCGTACAATTTTCCCATTTTTACATTTGACAATTTATTAACACTTACATTTTTATATTACCATTTCACAAATTAAACTAAATTTCCAATTTATTTAATTTAATTAATCTTTATTTTAAAACCAAATATCACATTTCCAAGTCAAGTTATATTTCAGATTACACTTTTAAGCATTCATTTATTTAACCATTTCAATTCATAGAAAAAATCAATAATACTTCATTAAATCATTTAAATTCAAATTTAAATCAACTTATCATATTTGCCATTTTCCACATAAAATTAAATTTCCATTTTATTTATATAACTTAAATTCGTTTTATATCAAAATCCAAATTTTCAAACTTAAGTTATATTTCGAAAATTCACTTTTACCATTCATTTAAATTACAATTTTAACTTCTAGAAAAATCAAATTTTCTTTATTTAGACATTAAAAATCCAATTTAAATCAAATTTTCATAATTTTACACTTTTAAAAGTATTCAAAATATTTTATAAAAATAACCACGGGCCTGTATATAGTTTTCTAACCTAGGTCAAGTGATACGGATATGTATCATTTCAATCCGCAGTTTAAAAAGCAAAAATCCGGGTTCTATCATTTCAAACCCGCAATCTCAAGTTAAAATAAAATAAATAAAAACCGTTCAGGCCTATCATTTCAGCCCATAACGATTTTTCCCTATTCTAAAGTCCGTTCAGGTATGTATCATTTCAACCCATAGTGAATCTAATCTACATGGAACTTGCAGTGTGATAAACAGGTATAAATGAACAGTTTAACAATAAATAACAGTAACAGATAATATGACAGGTAAAATAACAGGTTTAACATCATATAATTAATAATCACAGGCAGGTATAACATAATATAACATTCTACACATTCAATTGTTGTCAATTCACATTTGCATAAGTATAAATGTCAGGTGAGATTTACTCACCTTTTTGTGCTGAAGATTGCAATACAAATGACACAAACGGATTCCCAAAGGCACGATGACACAACAATAGATTCAAGTTGATGAGAATCAAGCAAATGATCTTGTCACAACCCATAACAAAACCAAAATAAAGTTATAATCCAATACAACATTAAATTGATATAACTTTGAAATAAAAACAAATATGAATACAACGACTTTTGCCTTGCTTTCTCTATTCTTTTGCATGGCATAGGGGATGGTTCAGCTCTAGTTTGGACATACTTTGGCTCAGGTATGGACACAAGAATGCACGGCTACAAGGCATTGAAGTGGTGGAGGTTTCAAGGCATGAGAATTCAAAGAGGCAAGCAACATAGGATGGTTTTGGTTCACCATATTGGCTCGGCCAATGGAGGGTTGGGATCGACCAGTGGGGCTCAGGTCTGGATAGGGGCTGGAGGGGTGTGTGGTGGTCTTGGCAGAGGTGGTGGTTGAGGCCTAAGGTGATGGTGGTGGTGGAAATGGAAGTGGTGAACAAGTAGTGGTCACCTAGCATGGTTCTAAGGCTCTAGGTTGCATTTTGGTGGAGTTTATCATCATGGGGAGGTGCGACCTGGCCAAAACAGAGGTGAAGATGGTTGATGGAGAAGAGGATGAGATGGTGGAGGTGGTGGCTAAGGCTAGCTAGTGGTGGCCGAGCAAACTAGGTAGAGAATCAAGGCAAAAATATTGAAAAAGAAGAAGAAAAATAGAAAAAATGGAGCCATTGTTTACATTTTTTTTCCCACATGAAAGTAGCCGTGAATGGAGATGAGGTGGGAAGTTTTTCCACGTGAATATCACATAGAAATGCCCGGCTAAAGTTGAGGGAAAGTGGAAGGTCATCAGGAAAAGGAAGAGGCAAGCAAATGAAAGGTCAAGCAATCGAAAAGTCACAAGCAAATGAAGAGACTTGTCTCTTTGAATTTCTAATTTCTTTTAATCAAAATAAACAAATAAATTTCAGTAAATAAAAATAAAAAGCTGAACCAATTAAAGTGAAAAATAAAATAAATAAATAATTTAAGTAAAATAGAAAATAATTAAGAAAATAGTTAATATATTGAAACTAGCATTTAAAATATAAACAATGTACAATAAACATTTAAAAATTATAACAACACTTTTAAACAAATAAAAAGTCAAGTAAATAAAATAAATGCTGAACAAAATAAAGTGGAAATGAAAATAAAATATGGTTTTAAGAAAATAGAAAATAAATAAAGAATTTCTTTAATTAAATGAAACTGGAAATTAGAAATTATAAACAGAATACAACTGACATTGGAAAATGTCAATTACACTTTGAAAAAAATGTTTTAAAACCAAAATATATACATAACAAGTTATTTTACCCATATTAGAACATTACATGACCAAATAAAATATTATTTATATAATTTAAAATAAACAATTTTGTTAAATACAGCAAATTACACATAATATTTAAAAGGGCATAACTTTCACATTATAAATCAGATTTCAACGAAACGAAAAGCAGCATTCTTAAAATTTTATTTACTTTCATAATAAAAGATAAAATTCAAAATTTCAAACTTTTAAAATTTTAAATCAAAAGTCAAAGTTTGACCATATTGACCAAAATTCACATTTCTGGAAAATATCTTATTTATTCATGTTTGAAATTTTAAATTCACATTCAAAACACAATTTATATTTAAAATAACAAAATTATATAAATTAAATAAATAAAATAAAGTTTTTAAATCAGGAAATTAAATTAAAGTAATTAAAATATATAATTAAAATAATCCCAAAATACAGGGTTGTTACAGCTTTTTCATTCAAATTGGGTTGGATATGTGTGGTTGACTGTAAACATAAAATGTATGGAATTGTGGGTCGTTACATGGTACAATGGGTTAGGATTTGTATATGATATAAACGATATGTAGTTATCCATCGTCTATGGAACTATGAGTTGTTGAGCAAACTCAAGTTCAGAATTCCATGATAGGCGAATCCTAACACCTACTAATGAAGTCGAAAGACTTCTATGTTTCGACTTAGGGTTTGGTGAAACATAAAAAACCAGTGGGAGCTTATTAGTAAAATTAAACATAAATTTTTACCTTATTAATGTTGTCAGAACATCTATTATGATATTGTCCTAATAATCTACCATTGTAGAAAATGTCAACTTAAAAACTATTTTTTGAAAGTGACAAGTTTACCAGACCAAACTATATCAATTGGCTAAGGCAATTAAGAAAGCATAGACTTACGAGCATCTTTGGTTATCTATTACATACGATCCTAAAGAATAACCCCCTGATGATGCAGACCCCGAAAGTAGACTTGCTTATGAGAAATGGTTTTCAGACCTAATGATTGCTCAAGTTTTCATGTTGTCTATGTTAGACAAATAGTTGCAGAGGCAGCACAAAAACATGTCTGTCCATAGGATATTTCATAGTCTCAAGGTCCTGTTTGGCGAACAGACACATTCCGCAAGGCACAAGCTTATGAAAAGTTGTTCAATACCAATATGATTAAAAGACAGAAAGTAGACGATTACTGTGACAACCTGCACCCAACGCCCTCTGAATTCGACACTAAACCACACATGTCCGACCCAAAGTGCACTGATTGCAGATAATCATGAGAAAGAAAGAAGAGAGAAGAAGAGAAGAGAAGAAAGAGAAAAGAATAAAACCAAACAGAACAATAACATCACAAAATCTCACATCGCAACGGAATAACATATAATATAATATCAATGATCTTTACAAAAAGAGAAACTGTAATATCATACATCAATCATATCAGAGTACATAAAAAAAATCATCAGCTGGACAGTTATAATAACCTGTCCTCACAAATGCTGATAATATAAACAATAATGCAGCGGAATATAGACATATACGGAAATACGATCTAAAGACTTCCAGCTCGTCTGCTGAAGCTCCAATGCACCAAATCTGAACCTGAGAATATACTCAGTCTGACCCAAGCATTGAAAGGGAAGAATGACCGGATCAGTCTGGTAAACCAGCATGAGAAAACACATCTCTACTGAATTTATAAAATTACCAAAACTTTTCTTTTCAAAACAAAATTGTCTCGTAAGACCACGCCCATACATAAACACAGACTGGTTTTTACCGTACGATAACCAAAACACTATATGTCAAATTCTATTATATAATAATAGTGTCTATTTCTCAAATACTATCAAATATCCAAAATGGTTACCCATATAGCATTTCAGACCTAATCATTTAAGGCTCTACATAATAAAATGGCAGGCACGTATTGAAATTGGATTTCCAACATGATAGGTGTTGGCATCAAAATTGGCCACCAACACCCAATTATAATTGAAAGCACCAATATCCAGTCACAGATCACAAATAGAGTATATGTAGAGAATATAATACGAAGAATAACCAAAATTAAAATGAAAGTAGGTAAAAAAGATAGGATTTATAGTGGTTTGGCTAACTTTGGCCTACATCCACTCCAGAAAAATCATTTTTATTATCAGAACTTTGATTGCAGTTACAATCTGGAATTTCTGAATAAAAATGGCAGAGTAGCCTCCAGGTGGAAGATGAAGAGAAACAAAGTGCAAATCCCCCTTTCTGAAGCCACACCTGCTGTATTTATAGGCGAAACTCCGACTACAGGGCCTCCTCACCTACTTGGGCCCACCATAGCGACCATCGAGCCCAACTCGTCCATCTATGCTGACCTAAAGTAATTCGTATGCTGACCCGAAGCAAGTGACATACCAACCCGAAGTAAACTTCATGCTAACCCGAAGTAAAACGTATGCCGACCCCAAGTGAAGTCCAACGCCGACCTGAAATGTAGCCTATGCCGACCCCAAGCGAAGTCCACGCCGACCCGAAGTAAACTTCATGCTGACCCGAAGTAAACTTCATGCTGACCCGAAGTAAAACGTAAGCCGCCCCAAATGAAGCCAATGACGACCTGAAATGTAGCCTATGCCGACCCCAAGCGAAGTCCATACTGACCCGAAGTAAACTTCATGCTGACCTAAAGTAAAATGTATGCCTACCCCCAAGTGAAGTCAATACCAACCTAAAATGCAGCCTATGCCAACCCCAAGCGAGGTCCATGCCGACCCGAAGTGTAGCCTATGCCGACCCCAAGCGAGGTCCATGCCGACTCGAAGTGAAGTCCACACCGACCCGAAGTAAACTCTTCTCTGCCAACCTGAGGTTGAAGCAATGTCGACTCGAAGTTATGCTATTGCCGACCCCAAGTAATATGCCGATCCCAAGTGAATTAGCATGCCGACCCAACGTAGAACCTGAAGCAAATCCTATGCCGACCCGAAGTAGAACCTGTGCAGTTAAAGCGCTCAGTGGATTCAATGCGGTAGAGGTGCAAAAAGTCATAGCGGGGATGTAGCGAAGATATAGTAGGATATATCGGATTACTCTAAAATAGCATATAAATCCCATACTTGTTGTTTTTACAAATATATAGATAGTAATTATGTGAAAAATTAACATTCAATTGAATTATAATTAATACAAAAATAATTTTAAATAAAAATATGTGCAAATGTATTGTAAATGAACGTAAAAATGTTATATAACTTAATTTAATTTAGTAGAATATTAGAGTATTATCATTTCTAAACATATATAAAAAATTCAATGAAATTAATTAATTTCATAATTTTTATAGCGTATAAATATCATTTTTCAATCCAATTTTTTAAAGAAGATATAGCGGAAATAGCGGAATATAGCGGAAATAACGGGATACAGCGGAAATAGCGGGGATTAAAGCGGAAAGGCTATATGTTGGGGATATATGGAAAAATCGTAGCGGTAGGAATCCGCTATAAGATATATCGGAGTTATAGCGGGGATATAGCGGGGCATTAACTGCACAGAGTAGAACCCAAAGCAACTCTATGCCGACCCGAGTAACAATGCCGACCCGGAGCAACACCATGCCGACCCGAGCTGCGCCTTTCTCCAAGTCCTGCATCGTTTATCCATTGATTATGCTTAACCCTGGCTTCATATCCGTAATTGATTATCCATCCATCCATTTAAACCAAGTCTATAATATTCCAGCCTTGATAACCGTAAAGTCTGTTATGTTAAATCCGCTTTTATACTGCCTTGCCAAAAGGTGGGATAACATTTTCTTCCCAAAACATGCCTTGCCATTGGAAGGCGTGTTTTGAATTGCCATAAGTCCAAGATCCGAAGTCCATAATCCATTGATCGTCATATTATCCAATCTAGAGTCCAATCCATTGCAAATTCGGTTCCTTGATCTCTCCGAATCGTTAGCGAAATCCATGACTATTCTGAGTTGATATCCAATTCCGAATTCATTCCAAATCCATTAGCCGAATCCATGATCTCTTCGGATCGTTTTATCCAAGTCTGGGACATCTCCGGGTCCTGTAATCCAAATCCGGGACCTCACTAGGTCCATATCCAAATCCGGGACCTCTCTGCATCCATATCCAAATCCGGGACCTCTTCGAGTCCATATCCAAATCCGAGACCTCTCCGGGTCCATATCCAAATCAGGAACCTCGCCGGGTCCATATCCAAATCCGGGACCTCTCTGGGTCCATATCCAAATCCGGGACCTCTTCGGGTCCATATCCAAATCCAGAACCTCTCCGGGTCCATATCCAAATCCTTAGACCTCTCCGGGTCATTTTATTCTACTCCGGCCTCGACTCTCCGGTCAAGGGCTTATCCATGGTTATCCTTCTGCGACCTCGACTCTCTGGTCAAGGACTTAATCCATGGGGTATCCTGCTCCGTCCTTTATCCCCAACCGAGGACTTAATCCGTGAATATCCTTCTCCGGCCTCGACTCTCCAGTCGAGGAATTAATTTGTGGGGTATCCTACTCTAGCCTCGATCCCCAGTCGAGGACTTATCCGTGTTTGAGTCCATTATGTCGCTCTCCGGCGAAGGGACTCGTAACTCACGGTTATTGCCTCGTCTCTTCGGTCGGGCCGTAACCGTGACCTGTGTTATTTATTACATTAATCCAAATCCAATCATTCCAGAGTTCAATTGATAAAATAAAAGTCCATACAACCAAGAAAACTAAATAGCCACAATACCAGGAAAACCAAAGTTTGTAGTAAACAGAAAAAACAAGATTTCATAAACCCGAGCACCATGATTCATCGTCATCTCAGAGCATACCTAGGGATCGTCCTCGATCTCGTACATGTGTAAGTGACTTAGCCGCATTACTTCGGGGTTTATTACTTATTCCATGCCATAAATCCAATCAGCAAATAATAAGCTAACGACGATGCCTTGATCCAGTGCCATCTTCGTCTGAGGTAGGCGGTGGTTGCTCCTGTTCCACCGCCACAACTTGATTCCTTATGTATTGTTGCAAATGACCATTACTCACATGTTCCTCAACGATATCCTTTAAATTCATGCAGTCATTCGTGTTGTGACCATCTAGCTTATGGAATAGGCAATGCTTTCCTGATGCCCGCTCCTATTCGGAGGGTTCCCTTTTTGCCGGCCTTCGATACTGGAGGCGCCCTCGAGTATCCAAATAGATCCTTTCCATAGTTTCAGTCAAATCCCTGTAAGAAGAGAATTTTGGTTCTCTCTATTGCTTTTTCGATGTATTACTACTGCCATTCATTTTCCGTTTGCCTTTATCGTTCTTGTTTACATCTCCTGATGGTTGTAACGACCCGTATTTTTGGCTATTTTAAATTATTAAATTTAATGTAATTATTGAATAAATATGGGTAGAAATAAAATTTAATGATTTATTTATATTGGTTTATTGGATAATTAAATTATTTAAAATTTAAGATTGGAAATTACCGAATAATTGAATTTTGGATTTAATATGAATGAAAATGATATTGGAAATTGATTTAAATTATGGAAAAAAATGAACGAAGATTTTACCTTTTGAAATTGGATTTAAAAGTGTATAATTAGAAATTGGAAATTTTATTTTATACTTAACGAATAAATATAGCCATTTTGGCCACTGTCTCGGATTTCGACGAAACTAGTTTCATCGGATCCGTAATAGTGAATTATTTTAGAATTTCAAGTTTCGTAGCAATCGGACTTGTCGTTTGGTCGTGCGAGCTTGAAACGCGTAGAATTTAATTTCAGTATTTAATTAAAATAATTCAATTTGAAAAGCTATCTTCCACATACGATCGAATTAGACCTCGAAACTAGTTATATTGTGTTCGGAATGGGGGTAAAACATTATAAACGCCAGGCGACACGCTTCGTTTGGGATTCAGATTTACGCAGGCTATTCGGGCTAGATATTTTCAATATAATATAATTGTTTATTTCCTTCTAATTAGCTCGTTCAAACCCAAAATCCTCTTTTAGCAGTGTATTCCTCTATCCCTCCTTTTCTTCAGATTTTTGAACGAGATCCAAAAAAAACATATAAAAAAAAAATGAAATCTCGAAAGAAAAAAAAAGCGATGATCTCAAATCGATCTCGACCTAGGCATGTAGGCTAGGGCATCGCGATAGAGGAACAAAGGCGGTGGCGAGCTCGTTGGTTTTGGGTTTTCGTGTTAGGGTTAAGTGGTGGCAGCGGCAATGGAAGCCGGATGGGCGCGACTAGGGATGAGTAGCGCAGGCGAACGGCAGCAACCATGGGGTGGTGGTCGATGGTCGTAGTTCGGCGATGTTGTGAAGGACTGAGGCGTTCGTTGTCTTAAAAAAACGATAGGAACGAGATCTCGAGCAGGAAGAAGGGACGCAGCGTGCTGGAAACGTTCGTGCTTGGGAAGATGAACGCACTGTGAAAACGAGGTTTAGGTGAGGTTATTTTAGCTGCTAACTGTGTCATTGTTTAAGTGTTAATTTATTTTATATAAATCAATATATTGTTATAATGCATATCTAACTCATACGAGGTCGATTCGGATAAAACAAATTACATTGGAATCATATCAACGTGGTCTACATTATGGAGCTGGATTCGTGTCCATTTGAATCTAGGAAAATTTCTGATTCAAATAAAAGGTGAGTGTTTACGCTCACGTTGACTATTTTATTTTTATGATTAGTAAAATTTTATCGTAAAGAAATTTAAATTTATTGATGGATGTTGGATAAATTTAAATTGACATTTAATTGACATCTGAATTTATTGTTAGGATTTGAATTGATAGTTAGATTAAATTAGAATTTAACTGCTACTAAAATCCCTGATTTTCGATAATTGGTTGATTGTTGTGATTTTGACTATTTGGTTGATTGTTTGTGATGGTTGAAAATTGGATGATATTTGAATGATTAAATGTTTATTTATTTTGATATATCGTGTTTCATCCTGTATATTGTTTACAGTATATAAAATGTAAATTGAATTATTTCGAATAAATTAAGAAATAGGTTGAAATGATATATACCTATGGCATTTATTTTGGATTGAAATGATATATATCCATCCCTGGAATTAAATCGAAATAATTGATTCACTTGGCCATAGGGTAGAAAATTATATACGGACACCGGTTTGGTTAAATTAAATGATTTTAAAATTTTTGTTTTGAAATTATTTAAATGATTTGGTTTTAAGAAATAAAAATCAAATAGATAGAAATCGAATTATTTTCGAATTTGATCTCGAAATGTTGAAATTTAAATTTGGTAAACAAAATTGTTTTAATAATAGAGATTGAGATTTTAAGTTATAATCACAATATAACATGGATTTCAGAAATTAATTTGTTTTAAAAGATTGGACTTTTATTTCGAACTTTGAATATTGCTAAAAAAAGGTGATATAAACCGATATTTTGAAATTTAGCTCGGATGTGAATTATATTTAAAGACTTGGATTTTAAATTTGATATTAAAGGAAAATTTGATTTAAGTGTTTGAATCGATATTTTGGAAATAGACTCGGAATTTATATAAAATTGAAATGGTTTGAATTTGAAATTGGAATTTAAATTAATTTGAAATTTGAAGTGTAACTAATTTGGAATTTGAATTTAAATTAATTTGGAGTTGAAATTAAAATTCGACTTGAAATCGGAATTGAATCGAGTATATCGAAATGGAAATGGGAATTGATTTGGGATTTGAAATTTTAGAATTTAATCAGTTTGGCTTGGAAACTATTTTTAATAAATTATTTTAGTATAACTATTTTAAATCCATTTTCTTTAAATATTCAAACTACTTTAATTTTCCTAACTATTTTATTATATAAACCATTTTATTACTCAAACTATTTTCTATTAAACTATTTTAAACTATTTAAACTTTTTTTCAAAAATTCAAACTGGTTAAAGGGTGTAATGTTTATATTTAAATCTAGGATTTTAAATACGAATTGGGTTAAAGGGAAGTTATAACCAAAATTGTATTTCAAAGCAAATTTTGAAATAAAATCGATATTCTGAACTGAATTGATATTTTGTAGTAAAATACGATTTTTGAAGGGAATATGATGATTTCAAAACGGATTTGATTTTGAAGCTAATTTGATATTTTGATATCAAGTACGAACTGTTTTCGAAATATAAAAATACCAACCGGTGTGTAAAACGACGTTGGGTTGTTAAAGAGACCGGGGCCTCTTATTGGCATACTCTCTGTCAATATTGGAACCACTTTAACAACTGTGTACCCGATGGATGATATCCAGAATGTAGTGGTTGAATTGGCGTCGTTTACTGGAATGAAGTAAGAGAACGATGATGTATAGCCTTGACACTCGTGTCATAATAAAAATGAATAAAACAGGAGCCTATGTCTGGCCATTGAGGTTAGCTACCTTTAGCGACGTTGATCCCTCGTATTATTATTGTGATTTCGTATTCGATGGGTGCACTTTTCTTTCGTTTGGATTGATTGTCGCGGTCGGCCACGGATTGGTTATGACCAGCCAGAAAGGGTAAACTGGTAGAATCCTACCATGGGCATTGCCTCATGTGCCTTGTCGTATTTATCCCTATACGAGCCCATTACGACTTTGGTTTAAAACTGTAAAATGTGTTAAGGTGGATCAATGTAAAGCCTTAACGCTATTTTGATATTTATTTACTGATAGACACTATCTATTATAGCGTATACTATTATATATAAATAGTTTAACGAATCCTTAGGAGATGGAAAATCCCGTAACATCTCTTAAGTTATTCCACTCATATTTGTGATATTGATTTGACTTACATAAAAATATTTTAGTCCTTACTCGAGTGTTTTGTCTTTTTATTACACTCGGGTCAGTCCTGAGTTTTTCAGAGTATTGAAGACTATTCTTTGGAGGACGAAGATGAAGTTTTGGTATATTACTATTATTATTCCCTGCAGCATGCTACTCTAATGAGTTGATTATTTATCACTGATGTATATATATAACTCTGATAAAGGTGTACAGATTATAAGAAAATGTATAGTACACAGCTTCATGAACTGTTATTTGATTATTATATTTTATCGTTTCCACTGTGAGATTCTATGTTTGTTTTCTTCTTATTTTCTCATTTTTCTTATTTAACCCCATTGATTATCTACGTTCCAGATTATTTAAGTCGGACAATGTGTGGATTATTGTCATTTAAACATTCCGAAATGTGGGTCGTTACAATGGTCCTCCCACTTGCACAGCATTCACCTCTTGTTTGTTTTCTCGTGCGCTTTCTATAGTAGGAACCTTTTTGCTTCATGGTAAAACTCCCCTAAATCCATAGGTGGATCTCGTGCTAGCGAATCCTTGAACTCTGTGCCATCAGCGTTGCCAGATATAGCCGCCATCAAAACCATGGATGGATCTGGATGATCCACCGATGTTGCCGCAGCATTAAATCGTGTTAGAAAACTTCTCAAAGACTCTCTAGTCCTCTGCTTCAGTGTTACCAAACTCATCACATTCTTAGGTCTTGAGATGTGAACTCTAAACTGCCTCATAAACCTTTCAGTCAATTCTGTCCACGTACCAATGGAGCCGCTTTCCAGTTGTATGAACCATAGTGTCGCTATATCCGTCAAATATAAAGGGAAGCACCATGCCATGACCTCCTTCGATGCCCCCAGTACTTCCATATGCCTCGCCTCATATACCTTGTCAGATGAACAGCGAGATCCGTCCTTCCATTATACGTCTCCATTGTAGGTAGTTTGAATTCCGGTGGGTTCCTAGCTTGCCTAATCGTAGGAGCGAAGGGGCTCCTATTCACATCCTCCGAATCTCTAATTACCAATCCTCCTCTTATGGCCTGTCTGATCATATCCGCCAACCTATCGTTATCATCAAGTGGTAGTCTTTGTCCGTTGTCTCCAACCTGCCCTCCAAGTCCATAGGGAATCCTGAAACCTGCTCTTATGGACGAACAACCATATCCCGATCAACGCCAAACTGCATAGCACTGCCAGGTATCCTGCCAGGAATCGAGCTAATATGATCCGGGGGCATTCCCCCGAGTATGGAACGATCAGGTGCAGCTCCCGATGGTTCAGCTTTATCCCGCATCATGTTGGTTTTGTTTCCTTGGTTCTGATTCTGGACTTCCTCTGTTCCTACTGCTCCAACTCCATGATCCACATTTCCAGTATTCCCTACAACTCCATTCCCTTGGTTTTGGATTCTGGCTTGTCCAATCTGCTGGAATAAGTTCTACATCATACCTTCCTGCCTCTTCAGCATCCTTTCTTGCATATCATCCATCATCATTTCCATCTCGTCTCTGGTGATGAAGATTGAAGTCTGATTAGCTCCTGAGGAAGCCTCCTGACTTCCTTCATGATGATTCATCTCTGTCCTCTTTCTCCTTGTTGATTACCTAGTCATAGCTTCCTAAATTCGAGTTCCTAAGCTTTCATATCCAATATCCAAACTTCCAAATCCCTAAGTGCTAGCTTTCTCAGTAAAAGCACCAAAATGTTGGCGTCAAAATTGGCCACCAACACCCAATTATAAGTGAAATCACCAATATACAGTCACATATCATAGATAGAGTATAGGTAGATAATATAATATAAAGAATAACCAAAATTAAAATGAAAGCACGTAAAAAAGACAAGATTTATAGTGGTTCGGCTAACTCCGGCCTACGTCCACTCCAGAAAAATCCTTTTTATCATCAGAAGTTTGATTGCAGTTACAATCTGGAATTTCTGAATAAAAATGGCAGAGTAGGCTCTAGGTGGAAGATGAAAAGAAACAAAGTGAAGATCCCCCTTTCTGAAGCCACACCTACTGTATTTATAGGCGAAACTCTGACTACCAGGCCGCCTCACCTACATAGGCCCACCATAGCGACCGTCGAGCCCAACTCGTCCATCTATGCCGACCTGAAGTAATTTGTATGCTGACCTGAAGCAAGTGACATGCTGACCCAAAGTAAAATTCATGATGACCCGAAGTAAAACGTATGCCGACCCCAAGTGAAGTCAAAGGCCGACCTGAAATGTAGCCTATGCCGACCCCAAGCGAAGTCCACGGTGACCTGAAGTAAACTTCATGCTGACCCAAAGTAAAACATATGCCGACCACAAGTGAAGTCCAATGTCGACCAGAAATGTTGCCTATGCCCACCCCAAGCGAAGTCCACGCCGACCCAAAGTAAACTTCATGCCGACTCGAAGTAAAATGTATGTCGACCCCAAGTGAAGTCCAATGCTGAACTGAAATGCAGCCTATGCCGACACCAAGCGAGATCCATGCCGACCCGAAGTGTAGCCTATGCCGACTCCAAGCGAGGTCCATGCCGACCCGAAGTGAAGTCCACGCCGACCCGAAGTAAACTCTTCTCTACCTACCTGAGGTTGAAGCAATGCCGAACCGAAGTTATGCTATTGCCGACCCGAAGTTATGTTATTTCCGACCCCAAGTAATATGCCGAACCCAAGCGAATTAGCATGCCGACCCGAAGTAGAACCCGAAGCAAACCCTATACCGACTCGAAGTAGAACCCGAAGCAAACCCTATACCGACCCGAAGTAGAACCCAAAGCAACTCTATGCTGACCCAGAGTAACAATGCCGACCCGGAGCAACACCATGCTAACCCAAGCTACGCCTTTCTCCAAGTCCTGCGTCATTTATCCATCGACTATGCTTAACCCTGGCTTCATATCCGTAATTGATTATCCATCCATCCATCTGAACCAAGTCTATAATATTCCAGCCTCGATAACCGTGAAGTCTGTTATGTTAAATCTGCATGTATACTGCCTTGCCAAAAGGCGGGATAACAATAGGGAACTAGTGGAAAGGTCAATCTGTATCCACGGCTAACATCCAAGATTCAGATGCCGCTATACATCCACATATATGGCTAAAAAAAGTATATCCTCTGCGAATAACATCCGAGGACTCAGACATCGCTGTATCTCTGCCATATGGCTCAGAACATCTGGTCACCTATATAAACCTCAATCGAAAATATGCATACACCTGACCACGTAGTATCCCATCAAAACCGGGTAGTGAGGCTTGTGAGGTTATGATTACCTTTCTCATATCACATATCACATCTCTGAATGCCACATTGTCATTCCACGTCACATGACTGATTTCTAGAAAAGTATAACTTCCTGAGCTCATATGTCTCGGGAAAGGGTGTTAAGCTAAGAGAAGTTGCCTTCTCCGCCACCGACTGGTATACATTTATAGAAACCCCTCAAATGTGATTTAGAATACAATGTCAGACAAACATCCATACAAGTTCGTTCTGGGACTGAACGGAACCGAAGGCACTCTCCTACTACCACTAGTAGTGAGTAGTCCTTGCAATCCGAAGATTTCCACAACAAGGAGACCACTGCTATAAATACCTCTATAATGGGAGCAACCTAGAGAATGTCAACAAGCAGTCCTCATGATATGAAGATCCTTGGTCTTCATAAATCATCATCAATAATCTGCAGTTCCGAACGCATACATTGGTCCGGAGTGGTTTTCGGATAAATCCGAACCCGATCTCTCCGTACCAATATCGAAAAGTGGCTCTTAACCTCATACAGAAGCCAAGTCTCGTAGACTTATCACGGTTCCAACTTTCAACTTGCTATCCTTCGGCCAAGAAGGAAGCTCGGTAGATTGGAGTAATAAACTCACTCCGCACTACACAAATCAACACTCTCAACACAAACGATAATCAAGCCTACATAGCTGGCTACGTGCTAAGTGCACGACTAATCAGTCTCCACATCAAGTCAAGGAACCAAAACTTTGCCAATAGGCATAATCTAGTACTAAAGAAATTATTAGGCCCTTTTTATAATTCTTTATAAATCAAATCACTTCCCAAATATATACCCTAAAATATCTTTAAAAATATATATACTCAAAACCATCTCAAATATTCAATAAATTGGGAAACATTTCCATATACTAGATATATATTCAAAACTTCTCAAATATTCGATAATTGGAAAACATTTCCATATACTTATCTCAATGGAATAAGCATATTCACAAATCATTCTATTTTCAACACTTAGAAAATAACATCATATACTTAAATAAAAAATAAGTATATTTACAATCTTTTAGGAAAACTACGTATTCTTCAAAACAATTTAAACTTCATTTTGAAAATATCATTTCAAAACTATCGCCTTAAATATTATTCATTTCAAAACATGAATGTACTTACTTTATAAAAACCATATTTACTTATCAAAAGAAATCATTTACATTTACAAACAATGTTTATAACTTTCAATTCTCCAAAGTCCATGTATAACACCATTTCTAATATCAATTTGCAAATCCCATTATTTTACAACTTATTCGGTTACAAATCCATTTATTTAAATATTTATAAAACTTCTTTTATATAAAATCTTTTTGTTTACAAAGTTCCATTTATAAATCTATTCTTTTAAAATCTCATTATTTACCCAAAATCTGTTTATAAAACCATTTACAAATTTATTGACGTTAAATCCATTTATAAAACCATCCTTAAAATATCAATAGCAAATCCAATTTATAACTAACTTATAAAACCATTTCTATACACATCCCTTTTATAAATCCATTATATAAAACGGTTTACACAAATATTGATTTCAAATCCATTTCTAGTACTTATAAAATTCCATTTAGAAATTCATTTCTTATTCACAAAATGTTACTTATGAATCTTATATATAAAAACTATTCAAAAACTCTATTTGAAAACATTCATAAAACTGTATATTTAAAATAACAAAACCCATACTTTCATTTTAATTTAAAATAAACTCCTTTTCATAATTCAAAAATAATTATAAACAAAAATACTTCGAAATCACTTGAAATCACTTTTAAACAAAAAATCACTTTTAAAAAAATCACTTGAAATCATTTTAAAAAAAAAATCACTTGAAATCATTTTTAAAGCATTTCAAAAATACTGAAAACATGGCCCAATGCTGCTTAAGCACTAAAAAAGGGATAAACATCCAATTCAAAAACATGGCATCCAAACATATCATATATCACATATATATTAAAATAATCAACAATAATGAGTAATTCAGTTGGATCCCTCCAATCTATTTCCATGCGTCACAAATCACATGTTACGACATATAAACAAATATGTGTAAATAAATAATCAACAATGGTGAGGAATCCTGTTGGATCCCTCCAACCTGTAACCTGCAACAAATACAACAGATGAGAAAAATGTACATTGTCTGCTTTGAGGCAGACGCGCGTGCAAAGGGTCATCCGCTCATACACGGGAACATATAGGGTCTCATCTGCTAAAATATGTGGGAATAAATCCAACCAACCAACATATGTATATATATATAATATACATCCAAACAGTCATCAAATCAACATAATAAAAATATTCCCACTTATATAAAATATAAGCAGGCCAGAGTGTGTGAGTTTTACTCACTTTGGTTGTAGTCGTCGCTGCAGCGTTTTATTTCGATTAAAAATGAACAGGCGTTCGAATTTAACTAAAATTCTAGATAGCTCCAAATTCATCTAATCCAATTTCATTGCGTAGTATTCGACAATACGAATCCAATGTCACTTGTTTCGTTCGATTTGGACCTCGTTGAAAGAGTTATGAATTTCTAAACATTACACGAATTAAATTATAATTAACATCATTAGCTAATTAATTAACCTTAATTTAAATTTTAACCTTCCACCCTCCCTCTAGTTTGCATACACGAGAACACCAGGCCACGACCATTTTCCAATTTTTTTCGAATTCGCGCGCGCTCCTCCCTAGGCGCCACCGCCGCTGCCGCCTCCTGATCCTGACCTGCCACCACGCCTTGTGCCGCGCCCACCTACACCCGCGTATGCACGATGTGGTTTTTTCTCTTATCGCGCTCGAGATCATCGCATGCCTCAAGGCGAACGTCGTCGAGCTTCGACGACACGCGCCACCAGACGCGCCTCCACCTCCGCCTACACCAGCGAACAGCAACAGGCGCGCGCGTGTATGTGCGACCCTTCGTTCGACTGAACCCATCACCTGCTCGTTGTTGACCGAGCCTTGCCGCCTCTACACCTCGCCAATTGATGATCGCTGGGTATGGATGCACTCGTGATGATGAGGGCTATAAGTTTCGTGTAAAAGTCGAGGCCTAATTTTGCACCGATCGACACGGCAATTACTAGCCATTGGATGAGGTTACATTGTTAATGGAGGCTAGGCTTTCGTTAGTTAGGGCTTGTGAAATTATGAAGGGTTGAGGTCCCTTTATAGCCATTTATAAAACACTATTCACGCGTGAAAATTCCGAACTCCAAACGAAGCGTGCCACCTGGCATTCCTAATGTTTACCCCTATTTCGGATACAATGGAATATATATAAGGAGCCAATTCCATCAAATCTAGAAGATCGGTTTTCAAAATCGAATTATTTTAATTAAATTCCTTTAATTAATTTTTGTGTGTTTCAAACAAACGGTAAGTCTAATCGATACGAATTTCGAAAACATACTATAATACAATATTACGGATCCAATGAAACTGGTTTCGTCGAAATCCGAGATAGTGTCAAAAATGTCTATTGTTACACATTAATTAAATTATAAAATTTCCAATTTCTATTTATTCACCTTTAAATCAATTTTAAAAGTTCACTAACTTTATTCTAATTCAAATAGAATTTAAATCAACTTTATAAATCATTTTCATTCACATTAAATTCAAGATCCATTTATTCAAACAATTTCAAATATTAAATTAAAAAATTTAATTATCCAATAAATCACTATATTCGAAATATAAGTTATTTATCTTATAAAATTAACTTTTGAATATTTAAAATCAATTAAATATTCTAAATTCGGATGCCAGAAATTCTGGGTCGTTACAATTACTACTAATGATGAATGGCTATATTAATAGGCTTTCAAAGACGTACTGATAAGCAATGAATTACAAGTTGATTTGATCCTTGGTTCTCTTACACCTCAGCGTGAACCATTCATACTGAATTACAATATGTGAAAGTGCACATGGATATCATATAATATGGCTTATCTGTATATTCAAGTATATAGTCTAAACTAAGCAGTACTAACAAGCAGAGTATTGTAAAGTAAATAGAAGCAAACACACCAGGATTTTTATGTTGGTTTGGACCTCCCGTCCTACGTCCAATCCCAGACTGCTTCTGGGATCTCATGTAATATGGCTTATATGTATATTCAATTATATAGTCTAAATTAATCAGTACTAACTAGTAGAGTATTGTAAAGTAAAGTAAATAAAAATAATCACACCGGGATTTTTATACTGGTTCGGACATCTTGTCCTACGTCCAGTCTCATGCTACTTCGGGAATTAATAACCAACCCTCACTTAACTCAGCGGAACAGGTATCTTACAAAATGCATAAGCAGTCGAACAGGACTTGAACCTTTGCTTAAAGGTCTCTAATAAGACATCACAAAACGAGAATAAATCTCTAACTTCTAATGAGTTCTTGATAACTCGAATATAGTCAATTGTAGTACAAGACTCCTACAATCTTCTTGATGATTCAAGATGCATGCTCTATGATTATGGAAGTGTAGCAAGTGATTCTTCGATAAAGAATAAAATTTGAATACAATAGTTTAAGAGTGATCAAGAGAGCGAATAGAGATCAAGAAAGCAAGTAGAAAAGTTCAAAATAAATTCTGAATGTTTTTCTCTATTTATATATATCAAAGAGTAGCAATCGTTCAAAATAGCCATTACTATTCGCAGAGATGCTATTGAACGATCGTAACCATTCGAAGTGACTTTTCCGATTATAGCTGTTACAGGATGATCAGTCCATTGAGAATAAAAAGTTAGTCTACTGAATATAAATATTAATTAATGTGGCAAATTTAATGACAAGTTTTTATAATAAAATATAAAGGTCCAGTCAACTGAATATTTTTTCAATCGATTGCCCTCGGTCGATTGAAAATATATTCAGTTTATTGAACTATATAAAATATGTATTTTATATAGACAGCCCATTTTGAACTTGTTTAACTCTCTGATCTTTGAAAATATTTGTATGCGTGTGTGTGTGTGTGTGCGCGCATAAGAACTACCAAGGATATCTTACAGGTGTATCTAAGACCAAATACATACATTTAACTTAACGATCCGTATTCCCATAGCTTTTGAAATATAGATCATCCATATTGTTTTCTCCCTGATTCTCTGATTCAAGATCTTCATATACCTGCATAATATACTAGAAATATATAAAGGTATAGTTGTCATCATTAAAACATACAAAAAAGGTTTTACCAATCTCCCCTTTTTTGATGATGATAACTATATAAATTAAGATAAAATAACATATAAATCTCACCTTTAATACATTCTCCCCCTTTTAATACTCTCTCCCCCTTTGTCATCAACAAAAAGATGAGACGAAGGTGACACTACTCAAATGAACAATATAGGGGATTTGTATGAGATGCACATAAATGACAAACAAACATTTTGAAAAACAAGTTCCAATTTTCAAACTTATACAATTAATAATTTTAAAGTATGTTTATATCATTAAAACATTTCAATGGGTATACATATTTTTAAGACATAATCTTTTATAGCACTTATATCCATAACTATAATTTTCTTTTAAGACAAAGCCTTTATTTTCGAAAAATATATATTAGCTTAAAGATAGTATTTCTCATAAAGTCAAAGTAAAGATAGGATTATTGAATTTTCTATTTTTCCTGGATTTATAGCTAGATTTCCATATGCATAAGAAAATTAGGAAAACAACTCCCCCTCAATAAGTAGTGTACCTGCAAAAAATAAGATAAAGTTTTAGTACCCACTTCTTATGTTAGGGTCCGGGGGTTAGATTTTTGGTAAGCATACGCAAGAGGGTTTGAAACCTTTAAAAATATAATTGCTACTGTAAACAACATTTACTAGATAATCATCTATATTTTTTGTCTATTCAAACTATTATTTTTATTAGGAATCCAAATCCTTAAAAATTTTGAATTTGAAATATTTGATTTAACTCTATCTTTGGACTTTTTAAACTTAGTATACAAAGTACTTCATGAACAAATTTAGCTTTGAAACCAAGTCCATTTTTGTTGCCAGACGATTTTGAAATGTTAACTAAATTTTTTAAATTCTGCTTTCCTTTATTAATGTTTGAAACATTGTTAGTAATTTATTCCATTTTTTTGTAGTCTAAAATTTTCAGTGCTAGCTAAGTCTAGACTAGATTTTAATTCACAATTCTCTTTGCTAAGCTTATCATTCTCGGTTTTGCTATCTTTAGTTTCATCGATTAGAGCAACATTTTGAGAAGATAAGCTTTCACAAGATTTTTGTGAAATTTCTAGTCCTCCTCTAGAATAATTTTCTCGTCTTTTAATAAGCCAAATTCTAGTTCAACTCTATTTAACTTACCTATATTCTCTTTATATAACTTCTGTAGATATCTAAATTTATAATCTAATTCTATAATTATTTCTAAAATATCATTATAAGAAAGTTCAGGATTTACCTCACTAGTAGCCATGAAACAAATATTTGCTTGTTCCTTGTCACTATCGCTATCGCGATCTGAAGAAGACATGTTCGAATCATCCTACATAACTCGAAAAGCTTTTCTTTGCTTCTCAAATTTGTAACGACCTGTATTTTTTAACTATTTTAGATTATTAAATTTAATATAATTATTGAACAAAAATACTTAGAAATAAAAATTTAATGATTTATTAATGTAATTTATTGGATATGAACTTAGATAAAAAATTTAAATAACATAATTCAATAAGATAAAAGATGATAACTTATATTAGAAAGTAAACAAAATGATATTGAATTGTAAGTAATTGATAATAGAAATTGAAATAATCAATGTTAAGTTAATAAAGAATCAAATGAATGTTTATTAAAAGTAAAAGCATAAGTATTTTTTATATAAACTGTATTTTTGATAAGTATAAATTTCATAAATAAGAAAACATTTATTTAGTAAGAATTGAATAACTTTGCTATATACAATAATTGCCAAGATGTTTGAATTACTATAAAATGGAAGTAGTTGTTTTATTATTTGAATTCGTTTTAAATGCAAATTTTATAAGTTAAATAATTTATATTTCAAATATAGTGTTTTATGCGATAGTTTAATTGTTATATTTAATATTTGGAACTGTTTGAATAACTGAATCTTGAATTTAATGTGAATGGAAATGATTTCAAAAGTTGATTTAAAATCTGTTTAAATTCGAGTGGAGTAGGTAAACTTTTAAATTTGAATTTAAAAGTGATTAAACTGATTTTGAAAATTTCTCGTTTTAATTAACGTGTAAAATAGTCTTTTTGGGGCACTATCTCGGATTTCGACGAAACTAGTTTCATCGGATCCGTAATAGTGAATTATTATAGCATTTCAAGATTCGTAGCGATCGGGCTTATCATTTGGTCGTGCGAGCTTGAAATTCATAGAATTTATTTTCAGAACATTAATTAATATAATTAGATTTGAAAAGCTATCTTCTGAATATGATGGAATTGGCTCCCAATATATGTTCCATTGTGTTCGGAATGGGGTATAACATATAGAACGCTAGGCGATACGTTTTGTTTGGAGTTCAAAATTTTCACGGATGAATATTTCCACGGGAAATTTTCTGTAAATAGCCATTAACTTTCTTCCATTTGCAAAACAAACCCTAGCTTTTGTATCCAGCCGCCATTAAAACAAACCCATCCAACGACTTCAACTAGGAAAATGTAGAGAGCGACGATAAGAATCAAACTACCGATTGGATCGAGCTATCGTCGAGCGAGGCGGCGGCTAACTCGTTGCGTTTGTCGTCAGTTTTCATGGATTCTTGGTGCGATTTCATGCGTGCTTGGGCTGAGGTGGGGGGCTGGAGCACAGACGAGGTACGCGGTAGGCTCGACGGTGGTCTGGCGTCGTCGGCGTAGTGGTTGTCGCGTGAGCGATCGTCGATTTCAAATTAAAAAAATGCAACGCGTGGCCTAGAACTGTGTATACGTGAGGAGGGAACGATGGATGATGAGGTTTAGTTTTAATTTTAAATTAACCAAGTTAATTATGATTTTAATTATATCAAATATTATTTAATCCGTAACTTTTTCATACGAGGTTAGATTCGAGCGAAACAAGTTGCGTTGGATTCGTATCAAAGTCGCCTACGACATGGAGTTGGATTCGAATTTGTTTGACTTTGAAAAATTTTCAGTTTCAAAAAAAGCTGACTGTTTTAAATCGCTCATGAAATACTAAAATATTCTGATGTTAATTAGATCGAAATCATGAAGAGATTTATTTTTATTGACTGTTGTTTGGTAATTTAACTAACATTTAAATTGACATATGAATTGAACTATTAGGAATTTGTAATCGACGGTTAAATTTGAAATTGAAATTAAATTGCTAGTTAAACACCTGATATTGATAACTAGTTAACTGTTGTGATTTATTGGCTGATTTTGATGTTGATTGAGATTTGATGCTATTGGTTGATATATTGGATGATTGGATGTTTATTTTTTATATATCCTGTTAACACCCTGTAAATTATTTGACAGTATATAAACTGTTTTTTGAATTATATTAGAATAAATTAAGAAATGGGTTAAATGATATATACCTATTATTTGCACCAAAATTGGTCACAAACACCGAATTGCTGATGAAAGCACCCGTTCACAATCACAGATCATAGATAACAAGTATGTAGAGAATATAAATATGAAGAACACTCAAAATTTAAAAGGGAAGTAGTAGAAACACAAGATTTATAGTGGTTCGGCATTGTAGCCTACGTCCACTTTGAAGAGTTGTTGTTTTATTGATTATAACTCGCCGGTTACAAAGGTTTACAACAGTACAACCGAGTTACAACAATGATTCCGGTAGAGTATCGACGTAGAAGAGCCAAAAGATCCTTTTCTCAAGCTCTTGGACTGCTATTTATAGGTGTAGGCTGCAAATATCTCGCCCAGATCTCAGAAGACTCCTTCTCTCCCGTGGATGGGCCCACGTGATCGATCCCTTGACATTTTGACTCGATCCATAATCGATACGTACCAAATTCGTATCGATCCAAAATTTCTCTTTTCGGGTTGGGATCGATCATGGACATTCTTGAGGTTGTACGCAAGCTCCTATAAAAATTTGGTGGCATTTGGACTTGTAGATTGTGAGATATGATCGATGCCAGTTTGGATCTTGAATGTGGAAGCGAGTTTCACGATCGATATGAACCAAATTCATATCGATCCAAAATTGATCCTTTTGGGTTGGGATCGATCATGGACATTCTTGAGGTTGTACGCAAGCTCCTGTGAAAATTTGTTGGCATTTGGACTTGTAGATTGTGAGATATGATCGATGCAAGTTTGGATCTTCAATGTGCTAGCAAGTTTGAGAAGTGAGTTTGAGAAGCGAGTTTGAGAAGCGAGTTTGGGAAGCGAGTTTGGGAAGCGAGTTTAGGAAGCGAGTTTGCGAAGCGAGTTTGGGAAGCGAGTTTGTGAAGCGAGTTTGTGAAGCAAGTTTGGGAAGCGAGTTGTAGAGGTTTTTCTTGATTTTGATCGGTCAATATCTCGAGCATACGAACTCTGATTGGCTTGAAATTTCAAACATTGGCTTTCACAGATTTTCTAGTCATACCATATTGATCGTGGCTCGATCTGGACTCGGGCAAAATTTACCAGTATCCATAGTGAACCTGTGTGAAGCCGATCTTGGGGAAAGACTGTCCTTAGTTTCTAGTTAATTCCTTGGTGTCACGGCCTTGCCAAAAGGCGAGATAACATTTCAAAATGTTTGTTTGTCGACTATGCTATATTTTAGTTTCGTGATCATGCTTATTATCTATGAAAATCTAGCTTTGACCATCGTGCAATCGATTGGGTTAAATCCGCTTGTATGTTGCCTTGCCAAAAGGTGGGTTAACACTTTGCCCCCCAAAACATGCCTTGCTATAGGAAGGTGTGTTTTGTAGTGCCATAAGCTGGATGTTCGAATCCTGTTGATGACCTGTAAAGAGATTGATAATCTTACCTGATTATGAATGGCGATCGTTCGAGATCATATTGTCGTTCGAAGCCATATGTGACCGTTTGAGGTCAGGTGCCATTCGAGGTGAACGGTGACCGTTCGAGGTCGGGTGCCATTCGAGGCAAATTGTGACCGTTCGCGGTCGGGTGCCGTTCGAGGCGAATTGTGACTGTTCGCGGTCGGGTGCTCAGGGGGGACTTTAATGCCAGATTTCACGTTTGAGTGAGTTTCTGAATCATTCGTTATTGCGGTTCATCGCTATCTCAGAGCATGCCTAAGGACAGTTCGCGATCCCGTCCATGTGTAAGTGACTTCGCTGTTATGGAATTATGAATACCAAAATTACATTCAAACGAGTATTACAATAGAAATGTCCAAATCAATCAAGTTCAAGTGCAAAAAACAAACAAACAACAAAAGCAAAACAGACACGTCAAAGTGCAAACACACCCACTGTCGTAGTTCATAATCGTCTCAGAGCATGCCTGAGGATAGTTCGTGACCCCGTACATGTGTAAGCGACATAACCGCGCTAGTGCAAAGTTTCCGACTTATTCTTCATTATTTCAATCAATTGATGACAAGCTGATGCCTTAATCCTAACCCGTCCCTAGTTGATGCAGATGGCGGTCACTCCTGTTCCGCCATCGCTGCTCGCCTTTTCACATATTGTAGTAGCAATCCATTCCGGATATGTCCTTTAACTTCATCCCTCAAATGCCTGCAATCATTCGTACTATGCCCGCTTAGCTCGTGGAATAGGCAGTACTTGTCTGATTTTTTTTCATTGTTGGTTGGATCCCTTCTCATTGGCCTCCGATAGGAAACCTACCCCTTGGTGTCTTGATATATTAGCTCCAAAGTCTCGCTCAACTACGAGTAAGAGGTGAATCTTTGCTCCTTTCGCGGCTGCCTCGACTTGTCAAAACTATTCTCTACCTTTCGTTTACCTTTGTCCATATTCGAATCTTTTCCAGGTGGGTCTCCGCCTTTAACTGCCTAAGCTTCCACTTCATCTCCTTCCTCTCTCTCAGCTTTGCATCCTCCTGCCGCAGAAACCTTTCCGCTTCATGGTAAAACTTCCCTAGATCCATAGGTGGATCCCTTGTTAGTGAATTTTGTGCCATTAGCTATTCCAGACACAGCTGCCATCAAAACCATGGATGGATCTGGGCGATCCACCGATGTTGCTGCTGCGTTAAATCGTGTCAAAAATTTCCTCAGAGACTCCCCTACTTTCTGTTTCAGCGTTTTCAAACTCATTACATTCTTGGGCCTTGATATATGAACTCTGAACTGCCTCATGAACTTTTCAATCAACTCGGTCCACGTTCCAATCGAACCGCTCTCCAGTTGCCTTAACCATAATGATGCTATGTGTGTCAAATATAGCGGCAAGCATCGGTCCATGACTTCCTCTGATGCCCCCAGTACTTCCTTATGCCACATATACCTCGTCAGATGAACAGCAGGATTAATCCTCCCATATCGTACATCTCTAGTGCTGGTAGCTTGAATTCAGGTGGGTTCCTAGCCTGCCTGATTACGAGGGCAAAGAGGCTCCTATTCACGTCATCTAGATCCCTATTCACTACTCCTCCCCTCATGGCTCATATGACCATCACCACCAATCTGTCACTGTCATCAAGTGGGAGTCCTTATCTATTGCCTCCGATCTGCCCCCCGAGTTCACAAGGGAATTTTGGAATCTCCTTTGCTGGACGAGCATCCATTCCCCTATCAACGTCGTGTTGCACAGTTCTGCCGGGTATTCTGCTAGGGATTGGATCTAATGCTTTGGGGCATGCCCGCTAGCTCGTTGACAACTCCTGATGGTCCAGCTCCATTCTGAATCCTGGTTGCTCTATGCTCCTGATCCTTGTTTCCAGCGCTTCCTGTAGTTGCGTTTCCTTGATTTTGCACTCTAGCTAGTCCAATCTGCTGGAGTAGATTTTACATCATCTCTTCTTGTCTTTTCATCATTCCTTTCTGCATGGCTTTCATCATCATCTCCATCTCGTCTTGGGTGATGAAGACTGAGGCTTGATTCGCTCCCGAGGAAGCCTCCTGACTCCTTTCATGCTGACTCCTTTCTGCACTTAGTCTCCTTGTTGATTGCTTC
This sequence comes from Allium fistulosum, assembly GCA_030737815.1. NCBI lineage: Eukaryota > Viridiplantae > Streptophyta > Magnoliopsida > Asparagales > Amaryllidaceae > Allium > Allium fistulosum. Next base: position 1,495,810,461 of record CM060901.1, read on the forward strand.
ACCATAGCTTTCCAGATCCAAGTCCATATGCTTTTAAATTCAAAATCCAAGATGTAGGATTCCTGAGTTCAATTCTCGGTGAAAGCACCAAAATGTTTGCGCCAAAATTGGTCACAAACACCCAATTGCCGATGAAAGCACCCATTCACAATCACATATCACAAATAACAAGTATGTAAAGAATATAAATATGAAGAACACTCAAAATTTAAAAGGAAAGCAGTAGAAACACAAGATTTATAGTGGTTCGGCGTTGTAGCCTACATCCACTTTGAAGAGTTGTTGTTTTATTGATTATAACTCGCTGGTTACAGAGGTTTACAACAGTACATCCGAGTTATAACAATGATTCCGTCAGAGTTTTGACGTAGAAGAGCTAAAAGATCCCTTTTCTAAAGCTCTTGGACTGCTATTTATAGGTGTAGGCTGCAAATATCTCGCCTAGATCTCAAAAGACTCCTTCTCTCACGTAGGTGGGCCCACAAGATCAATCCCCTGACAGTTCGACTCGATCCATGATCGATACGTACCAAATTCGGTATCGATCCAAAATTGCTCCTTTTGGGTTGGGATCGATGATGGACATTCTTGAGGTTGTACGCAAGCACCTGTGAAAATAAAGTGGCATTTGGACTTGTAGATTGTGAGATATTATCGATACAAGTTTGGATCTTCAATGTGGAAGCGAGTTTCATGATCGATACAAACCAAAATTGATCTTTTTGGGTTGGGATCAATCATGGACAATCTTGAGGTTGTACACAAGATCCTATGAAAATTTGGTGGCATTTGGACTTATAGATTGTGAGAAATGATTGATGCAAGTTTGGGTCTTCAATGTACAAGCGAGTTTGGGAAGCGAGTTTGGGAAGAGAGTTTGGGAAGCGAGTTTGAGAAGCGAGTTTGGGTAGCGAGTTTGGGAAGCGAGTTTGGGAAGCGAGTTGTAGAGGTTTTTCTTGATTTTGATCGGTCAATATCTCGAGCATACGAACTCCGATTGGCTTGAAATTTGGAACATTGGCTTTCATAGCTTTGCTAGTCATACCATATTGATCGTGGCTCGATCCGGACTTGGGCAAAATTTACCAGTATCCATAGTGAACCTGTGTGTAGCCGATCTTCGGGACAGACTGTCCTTAGTTTCCAGTTAATTCTTTGGTGTCACGGCCTTGCCAAAAGGCAGGATAACATTTCAAAATGTTTGTTCATCGACTATTCTATATTTTAGTCTCGTGATCATGCTTACTATATGTGAAAATCTAGCTTTGACCATCGTGCAGTCGATTGGGTTAAATCTGCCTGTATGTTGCCTTGCCAAAATGCGGGTTAACACCTATAACACTTTTTTTTGGAATGAAATGATATATATCCATCCCTGAATTAAAATTGAAATAACTAATCACTTGGCTATAAGATAGAAAATTATATACTGACACCGGATTGGTTAAATTAAATGGTTTTAAATTCTTGAATTTGAATTTATTTAAATAATCTTGTTTTAAAGAAGAAAAAAATTGAATTTATGAGAATTAAATTAATTTCGAATTCGAGTTTTGAAAGATTAAAATCAAAATTGGTTAAAAGAAATTATTTTAAAGAATAAAATTTGAAATGTGAAGCTATAATTGACATATGACTTGAATTATGGAAATTAAATTATTCTAAAGGTTTGTACTTTAACTTCAAATTTGTCTAAGTAAAAGTGGTTTAATGGATATTTCAAATTTGAGCTCGAAATTGAATTATTTTAAAGATTTGAACCTTAAAATGAACATTGAAGTTTAATTTGATTTAAATGATTTAAATCAGTAAATTGAAATTGGATTTGAAATTTATATAAATTGAAATGGTTTAAAATAAGAATTGAATTGAAATTTGAACCATTGAATCGAATTTGAAGTTAAAAATGAACGTTTCGAAATTGAAATTAATTCGAATTGAAATCGAAATTGAAATTAATTCGAATTGTAATCGAAATTAGAGTTTATTTGAATTGAAATCGTAATTGAAGTTAATTTGAATTGAAATCAAAATTGAGTTAATTCAAATTGATTTGAGATCGAACATGATTTGAATTGGAAAATTTGATATTAAATCAATTTGATTGAAATTTGGACCTGAGTCCAAAGTTATTGGAAAAAGAAAGAAACAGTTTTAAATTTGAAACTATTTTCACTATAAACTATTTTACTATAAACTGTTTTAAAATTCATCTTTTTAAATTTTCAAATTATTTAAATTTTCAAACCATTTTAATATATAACCCATTTTCAATACTCAAACTATTTTATATCAAACTATTTTCAATCGCTAAACTATTTAAAATATTTTAACTATTTAAATTATTCAAACTATTTTCAAAAATTCAAACTGTTCATGTTGGGAACTGTTTACGATTAAATCGTTGATTTAGATTTGGATGTGGTTAAAATCAAGTTATAACCTAAGTCAAAATTCGAAATGATTTTGAAATGAAATTGATTCCGAAGTGAATATAATGATTTTGAAGTGAAATTGATTTCGTGGTGAATAAAATGATATTTTGAAGTGAATATGACATATTGAAGTAAATATGATATTTTGAAGCATAAAAGAACCAACCGGTGTGTAAAATGACGTTTGGTTGTGAAAGAGACCAGGGCCGATTATTGGCATACTCTTTGTCAATGTCGGAACCACTTTAACAACTGTGTACGTGGAGAAGACTCCAGAATGAAGTGGTTGGATTTGGTGTACGTTGCTCGATTTGAAGAAAGAGAATGATGATGGTAGCCCCGACACTTGTGTTAATTTGAATTAACTAAAATAGGAGCCCTATCAACCGGCCAAGTAGGCTAGCTACCTCTAGCGGACATCTGTTCTTCGATTTTCTTTTTGGACTCGGTTCATACTATTGCCTTTGATGTTGGTTTCGATTGGTGCACCTTGACTTGGGATGACTTTCCTCTGACTTGATATAGGATGGATGGACGCAGTGGGTGGTCGTGGCTACGATGCGTTACCATCGGCTGGGACAGATAAAATGGTAGTATCCTACCTTGGGCATTGCCTCACGTGCCTTGTTATACTTTTATCCTTATACGAGACCACTACGAGTTTGGTTTAGTGTTGTCGTATCACGACGCATCCCTATCCCCCAACGTTCTACTGGGGTGTTATATGCAAACTGTACGCCAATGCTTAAGAACACGTTAAGTGGGATTAATATAAAGCCTTAACGCTATAGAAAATATTTATCTTATTGATTAGACATTACATATATAGAGTATTCTACTATATAGAGACATTTTGATAGATCCTTAAGAGATGTAAAATCCCGTAACATCTCTTGACTTATTGCACGCACGCTATACACTGGATAGGAGATGTAAAACCCCGTAAACATCTCTGACGCTATTACACTCCTGTTATATGTGATATTGATTTGACTTACATAAGGATATTTTAGTTCTGACTCGAGTGTATTGTTTTACTTTATGCTCGAGTCAGCCCTGAGTTTTCAGTGCATTGAAGATTATATTACTCTGGAGGACGAAGACGAAGATTTGGTATATTATATTACTAGTACTATTCCCCTGTATCATGTTGTTCTCCTGCATTGTTTAATTTTGTCTTTGTTGTATGTATAACTCTGATTGATGTTGTAAAAGTATAATCAAATGTATAGTGTAAACAGCTTCATGAACTATTTATTTGATTATTATATTTTGTCATTCCGATGTAAAATTATGTGTTTTTTTACTTCTTTTCTTATTTTCTTAACTAACCTCATTGATTATCTGTGTTCTGGATTGTTTTGAGTCGGACATGTGTGGTTTATTATCAACTAAAACCTCCCGAAATGCGGGTCGTCACATTTGGTATCAGAGCTTTGGTTTAGTGATAACCTTAGCTTTGATGGGGATTGACTCATTGGAGATATGGTAGTAATACCCTAGAATGAGTTTTTTTGAGTGTATTTATATCTGAGAGCACGTATTCGTTAGTTCCTATAAAATGTTTTATATATTGTGTTGACTTATCTATTGAGTAGTTTATGGATTCTGGTTGGTACCTGGGATGCCATGTTATCGACAGGGATTTCTAAACACTTAAACAAGGCAAGTCGACATAATATTTATTTAAAATTGGGTAAATGAAATAATTTTACCTTAATTATATTTTATATATAAAAAGAAATAATCTTCCATAAATAATCATATATGTTTATGAAAATTCGAATTTATTTATGGATGTTTGTTGTTAGGAGATGATAATATTTAGTTATCGTCGATTATTGGTTGAATTAAACTAAATACGAATACTTTGTGAACTCTACTTCACAAAGCGTTCGATAATTAGATTGAATTGAAATCTAACTACAATGAGATTTGTTTGCAACAGTGAAGATGTAAATTAATGAAATGTTTTCATAATAAGGTAATGGAATTATATAAGTCTATTTATAATATGGCTTATAAATAGAAAGGATTTAAAAGCTAAGAATTTTAGAATTTAAAATCCTGTTGATTTTCAAAAAAATTGTTTTCGAAGTTTTTAGAAATAATAATAATATTATTTTGGAAGTGATTTTGACTAGAAATATATTAAAAAAAAAGAATTTTAAAAGAAATTAAAGCATTGAACACGCTTTAGTCGCTGGGAAATAATTCTGGGGATGACTACAGCATCGTCGATATTCATTTTCGAGTTTCTAAGTAAGACTTGCTACCAAAAGGAATTTATATCTGGTTAAAACAAGTTGTTTATATTTCAAAGATATAACTTGATATATAAGGTAGATAAGTATAATATTATTTCAAAATGATTTGAAATGTAAAAATCGGGTGTTCGAATTTTGAGATTTTCAGCTAAGCAAGGTCATAATATGATCCATGTGAGTTTTAAAGGTATTTGAACTTGTTTGGTAAAGTTTAAAAGTGTTTGAACTTGTGTATAAAAGATTTGGAAAATAAATATAAAAAATAAACCGTCACGTTGGTAGTTCGTAAATTATACAATTTTCGAACTATTGAAATAGTGAATAAATAGGTTTGGAAATTTGTTTAATATTTTGGGTTAGTAAAAGGAAATCTGAATTGGTATATACTTTTTTTGATATGAGAGTATTATATTGATTTGAACTTGAATCGAGGAATGTTTATGCACTTAAGTAAAAGTGGTAAGAAATAAGTTAAACTTTAAGTTTAAATTATGAAATAAATGGATTTATAAAATAAATTGAATATGAAGTGAATAGGTTATAAAACCAAGTTTGAAAATATTAACTTAACTAATTTGAGTTTATGGATGTTTACAAGCTTAAGTTATGAGTTATGAAACAAAAATCTAACTTTAGTTTAAGTTAAAGAATGAGTTTAAACTAAGAATTTAAGAACTTAAATCCCGGTGTTTTGAAATTGTTTCTAAGATTTTGAAAATAATATTAGTATTATCCAAAAAAATTTACGAATAAAAGTGTTTCAAAAGGATTTTAAAAGGAAGTAAGTACTGTACTCCCTTCTTCTGTTGTTGGAAAATAATTTCGATGATGACAGTTGCATCGTTGACATCCATTTTTGAGTCTCAAAGTGGGGGAGGCCACTTATTAGCTTTGCTATGCATTTGATTCAATAAACAGATTTTCGATTTAAAATTTCTGAATATGATTTGATGTATATAAAAGATATAAGTATATATATTATTTCAAAATGATTTGGAAAGAAACCCAGTGTTTAGTTCTTACATTCTTTGGAAATTAATAATTTTCACTTATTGAAATGAAATGAATAAATGAAATTATTTTATAAAATGGTCCATGAATGATTTGATATGAAATGTGTTAAACATAAAATGAAATAATTGAAATTTGAATAAATTAAATGTAAATGAAATAGATGTGAATAAATTGGAAGTAAACCAATTGGATGTTAATAAAGAATGGATGTTAATAAGAGATGATAGTATATAAATAAACCGTTAACATTGGATAATGTAAATTGATATAGTTTGGATTAATTAGTTGAATATTAATTTCTGAATGGTTTCTTTTGTTGCAAATCATTGTTATAACTATTTTTGGTAACATATGATTGTCATGTTGTGTATTAGTGCTTATGCTTATGATTTGGATTAAGAATACATGTTATATAGTTCTATTAAACTCATGCATGTTTTCTATATCTTATTATAAGTGACTAATATTCAAACTTGAGTTGAGATAGTACATATGAAGACCGTTTGGACGTATATGCGATTCGATATGCTTTTGCTCTCGTTCATATTAATAATAATAAGGTACATATCTCGGATTACATACCGTGCTTTTATATTTTACCCTACGGGATGCATCATCACTGAGATGAGATGTATATTGTTATATATGTGTGTGTTATAAATTTTTCCGATTGAGCTCCGCAAAGGAGACGCTGTTGAATTTTTTCGTAAATTCGGGAGTTAGAAAATTTTGAGACTTTATAATTTTACAACTTGTTTTACGAATAAGCCGATATCGAAGTGTCATAGCGGAAGCATGGTAAAGGTTTTGCAAAATAGATTTTATGTTTTGGATGTTTCAAATATAGTGATTTATGTGATAATTAAACTGTTATATTTAATAGTTGGAATTGTTTGAATAATTGAATCTTGAATTTAATGTGAATGAAAATCGTTTCAAAAGTTGATTTAAATTCTATTTAAAATTGAATGGAGTTAATAAACTTTTAAATTTGAATTTAAAAGTGATTAAATTGATTTTGGAAATTTCTCGTTTTAATTAACGTGTAAAATAGTCTTTTTGGGGCACGGTCTCCGATTCCAAAACTAGTTTCATAGGATCCTTAATAGTGAATTATTATAGGATTTTAAGTTTCGTAGCAATCGGACTTATTGTTTGGTCATGCGAGTGTAAAGATCCCGGACTCGGCCTTCGAAAATCGGCACCCGTACTTCACTTGTACTCAAATGCCGCAGATTCAAACGCCGAATCTGGCTCTATGGAGCTTATAACACAACAAGTATAACAACACAGCGGAATAAAGAAATAGATGATATCATATACAACTCCAATGAATACAATATCCAGAATGATATACAAAAATGATATCAATATGATACAACAATATCAGAGATAAATAATGATACAGCGGAAATAACAGAAGTGATACTCCAAGTGATCCGACAAAGATAATAAGACCAATAACTCCAACATCAAGCTCGAACCATCATCACGATGCACAAAGCTAAGCAAGGTCAGTCACGATCTCCACAAACTGAACTGGCTCCAACTAGTCTACTAAACCTGACTATCTGAAAAACCCTACTCTAGACTGCCTCTGTCACTGGGTACGCCTCTGGAGGGACATCCCGAGAACATAACCGGATCTCTGCCAACACAAGGCCGGGTTACCTCTTACACTAGGTAACTACTACTCGAGTATGCCACCCCCGGTCCTTTGGGACATTTATCCGAGGCCTCGATCACACAGCAACAATCACACAGGTAAATGAGATTGGAGCAACCACATAGGTTAATATTAGGGCTCCATACCTGATACCACCCTTTTCCAAAAGGAAATGACATAGCCTAAAGGGATCGACCCTCATAACCTTGCCGCATCTTTCCTGTTTCGACCATTTCCGGTCTGTGAGGCTCGATGAGGTCTCGTCCACAAAGCTACGCTTTTTCACAAAGCCATGCTTTGATCACAAATGATCAATGAATGATCATCAACACACAGCAACACTTAGCATGCCACACTACCAAATTGGGAGTATATCACTGATAACCTTCAACTACATAACCTCTGAGCTCGTATGTCTCAGAGAAGGGTGTTAAGCTAAGAGAATAAATTCTCCGCCACCAAACAGAAATGTATTTGAAAGAAATCAGCTTTATATCTCAAAGTGTAATGTTAGACATACAACCATACAAGTCTGTTCCGGGTTCGAACAGAACCGAAGGCACTTCCGAAGAAGCCCTTGCAATCCGGGTATTCACAATCCCGATCGAACTTCCCATCACTTAGGAAATCTCTATACCGGCGTGACTCGGTGCAGAGACAATCAATAGGTTATCCTATCGTTTTCACAAATACCCGGTCTTCAACATCGGTCTTCAAATGCAATCCATATACAACGTATCATTATTCGGAATGGGTTATATGACACAAAGTCCTCTCCCGGCTAAACCGAATTATGAGCGCGATAATTTAAAACATATGGATAATGGGATTTCAATTAAGTCACGACTTATTATCCAAAACTTTTCTTCAAATGGTTTAAACACATTACCATTTTAATCTTTTACAAAAAGATTCATCTCACAAAGTTCACCCAGTTTCACAAAGATCTATTCATAGATTTCCAAATCGATTTCCATTTCAATTTGGATTTAACTCGTCCAATCTTTAAAACAAAGATTTAACTTGTAGCTTTCAAAAACATTCATTCATAACTTGGAAAACCATTTTCATTTCAAACTTGAAATTCTTTTAACACAAATTGGAAGTTCATTCCATATAAGAAAGCTTTTATTATTGAAAACAGATAGTTTTCATTTCGGAAAATCTAATTCATTTATACGAGTTAAAGTTCTTGGGTTAAATTCAAATTCTCAAAACCATACTTTTAAAATGGTTTAAATTCATATAAACACATTTATAACATCTTTAACCATAATTTCCAATCATGGAATTCAATTCCAAATTTTGAATTCAAATTCAAATTGAATTATTTAAAATTCAAGATATTCAAAATATCTTTAAAACTCCTTTCAAAAGCTTTTCATATTAAACCCCAATTTCCAATTTCAAAATCAATTGAAATTAAAATTTCAATTTCAAAAATATTAAATTTAAATCATTTGTGACTTAACCGATTTCCTCGTAAAATCCATATTTGCATATGTATGGTGTAGTCCAGGGGTTTCACATAGTAGTGCAACATCATTCAATCATCACAGATCAAAATACATAAATATAGTTGATAAGCGGTATGAAATATAACGCTTATCTTTCATTCACAGATTATGTAACGACCCGTTATTTTGGACCATTCGCATCCATTATAAGTGTATAGGTAGACACTCATGCCGGAATTGAATTGCTCAAAATACCGCGTTGTTAATTTAAATTTGGCAAAACTGAACATATACAGTAAATAAATAATCACAGATCACAGACACAGAGTAATAAATGCAGCGGAAATAAAAGAGATAGTAGTTCATGAAGCTACTATATAAATGTATAAGTTACATCAGAGTTAAACCAGATACAACGGAAGAGTAATACGATACATCAGATACAAAATCAGAATACATCACTGGAATCATCGAATACTGAAAGCAGAATAGATGGCTGGATCTTCAAGCAAAGCTCCAACTCCAAAGGTGAGTCTCGAATACTGGTGCACTCAGTCTGACCCGAGCGTAAAGCAAAAACACAAGACACTCGAGTCAGGATTAACATTCTTATATCAATAAATCCAACTCAAGTGAAATGGCAATTGAAATACAAGTAACTCAAAGGATGTTTGGAATAACCATCCTTTAAGGATCCGTTAAACTATCTACTATGTAGTAGTGTACGGTAAGTAGATAATGTCTATCAGTAATATAAGATATCAAAATAGTGTTAAGGCGTTACCATTATTCCCCTTAACACATTTTTATTCCCAAGAGCATATACAAGACCGTAGTTTCCCCAAAACCGGAAGTCACCAGAGGGAAATCCATATACTAAAGGTACAAACCAAAATCGTAGTGGTCGCGTATAAAGGAAAACAAGTATGACAAGGCACATGAGGCAATACCCAAGGTAGTGAAACTACCGTTTGCCTGATCCGGACTGGTGAGAACGCATCGCCGCAGCGACCGCAACACCGCGAAACAACACTCCCAAAAATCAAGGGTGCACCAATCGACAACAAGTAATGAGTAATTCGAAGAAGTGTGTTCGCTTGAGGTAGCTGACCCCCATTTGGCCCGGCACGGCTCCTGTTTTAGTCATTTCCAATTTGACACAAGTGTCAAGGCTATCCATAATCGTTCTCTTTCTTTAGTCATCACGTACATCATTCCAACCACTTCATTCTGGATCACACTCCGCGTATAGTTATTAAAGTGGTTTTCGGTTTAGATAGAAGGTATATCCATAACCGATTCCGGTCTCTTTAATAACTTCCGAAATTATTTCACCGATTGGTCGTTTATTTATTTCAAAACCAAATCAATTTCAATTTCCATTAAAATTTGTAAATCAACATTCCTTTGTCTTTCTAAATCAATTTCCATAATTTACGTTTCAAAACTTCCAATTTACCATTTCAAAATCTTATAATTCAATTTCAAATTTTATTTAAACCATTCAAATATTCATTCAAGTTCGTATATAAGTTTCATTCCGAAATCATTTAAATTAATTTAATTTAACATTCAAATCAATTTAACTTCATTTATCGATTTCATTTAATATTCATTAAGTAAATTTTCCATTCAAAACCATTTCTATTAAATTGCCAATTCATTAAATCCATTATTTAAATTCAACTTCCTTATATCAAAACTTACAAATTGAATTAAATTAAATTCATCAAATCAAATCCTTTAAATTTTCAAGTCTTACATTAATTTCAATAAATCACATTTTATTTCTTGTTAAATAAATTCAATTTCACTTATTTACTTGCTTAAATAATTTTCCAAAACTTAATTAATAAAGAACTCAATTTCAAATATTTACGAAGTAAAATTCACTTATTCAAAAAAATTCAATTTCACTTATTAAAGAATTCAATTCAATTTAATCATTAAATAATTCAATCTTATTTAATTATTAAATAATTCAAAACTTAATTATTAAATAATTTCAAAGTTTAATAATTGCAAACTTAATTATAATTTCAAACTTGATTATTAAATCATTTCAAACTTAATTCAATCATTTCTCAAATTAAACAACATTCTTCCATCAATTACATTGTTAACATTTTGTTTCAGATTATTAAATATTAACCTTTTCCTTTCATTAAAAATTCAAATTTAAACTTCATTTCAAAACCATATTATTTATTCAAATAAAATCTTTATTTAATTTTAAATCAAATTATTGACCAATCGGGTTTTATTAAATTCTCTATCCTAGGTCAAGTTCATTTGGTTATTTATCATTTCAACCCGATTCCAATTCAATTCAAAATCAAAACATAGCAAAGGGAACTTGCAGTGTGATAACTGGGATGGTGTCAAAGTAAATAAACAAGCAATATCAACAATCAATAACAATCCAATAATTGATTCAAATAATCCCGAAATAATCGTATTAATTCACATTGTTGTTTGTGCAAATTAATATAATTATTTCTAGAATCTACACTATCATTTCATGTACATTAAAGATTATTACACTTATTATTTATACGGTTTTCACTTGTCATTCAATTACAATTTTATACTACAACAATTTATCCAATATACGTCGATGGTTCAAAGTGTAATTATCACTATTCTGCATGTCAATTAATTTAACAATTAAAAGGGGTCATATTCAACTAATCAAATTTAACATATAAATCAGTTTTAAATTTGTTAACTATCCTATATCAATTTCAATTCTGCATACTATTTATCACTTAACATTAACAAATTAACGTCCAATATAAACATCGAACAATCAATCAGTTATCATCCAAACTGTATTATCATTTCATAAATAACAGATAAAGGTGTCAAATGTCATAGGTGAAGTGATACAGGTAATAGCATATATAACAGTGTAATTAACTAACTGCAGCATATTTCAATTGTCGTTTCAATTGAAATCAAATTTAATAAATAAAAGAACGTTAATCGTGAGTGACTGCTCACCTTTTGAGGCTAGAGATATTCGACAAACGAGTTACGAATCTCCCAACAAAGCTAGATGGACACGATTCGATGAAGAGCAGGCACGACGGTCAAAGCTGATAAACATGGATTAACGAAGTCAATCAGAACGACATCGATGAAGATAAATGCTAACGGTGAACATATATATAACCATATATAACTATATACCAACAAAGTCATATTCTAAATTTCAGCATATATTATATTATATATATAGATGTATTCAAAAATCATTGTTTCAGTTTCAAACATATATTAAAATCGTCATACATACATAATATATAAAATCAATAATATATATATAACAGATAGATATATATACTAATATATAAACATATCGTATAACTTTCATTCTTTTTATATATTTAAAATCAATAGCTATAAAATCAATATACTTAATAATCTGATATATCTAACACACAATAACCACTTATACTATATATACAAACACTTTAGTTTTCAAAGAAATATTAAAACCTTCAACAACCATTTATATATATACTATCATAACTTATATATATACAACACAACAGATACTACTATATAAATTCATTTATATAAAACTTACATGACAAAATATGACTTGTATACATAAATTTTTAAACAACAACCTACATACTAAACTGTAGCTAAAATATAACTTAGAAACCAATATATGTATATGATGTACAACAATAATTCAACTTATATTATCTCTAACATACTATGGTCTATATACAGTAACATATGTGTACATTGTAACTGTTAACCGTAAGTAAACTTATGTATAAGATGAAAATTAAAACTTATATAAACAAACCAAATAAATATAATAGGTTTAAAATATTTGTTCATAAACGATAAGTTTATATATACAAACTTACGTAGAAATGACATGTCAAATATAAAGAAAGATGTCGGGTTAAAATATATATATCGTATAAGCTTTTATAACTTTATAAGTTGTACAACTTAATATATAAACAAACAAATATAGTATAAAATAATGTAGTTTGACATATAACAGCATAAGGAAGGGTGTTAGTTTCTCTTTTATATGAAATCCTACTTGCTAATATAACTACTATATACACGTATTAACAGATTACAATTTGCGTACCATATTTACGAAAAATGCAGACCATACTTTACACAAAAAAAATATAGGTATCAACTATATATGCCAACCCTATAAAAGAAAATACCTGGACTCTGGCCAAGGTACTTGTTCAAGGGTTGTCTGATTGTGGTCGAGCATGGGCCATTGATGAAGCAAAGTCGGTGGCGGGCAACTCACGTGGTGGGGTTTCGAGTGTGGCCAGGGGAGGTACAAGCAAAGAGGTCGGTTGACTTCACGGAGGAAGGCGTGGCGAGAGATGGTGGAGGCAAGCGGCTACTCATGAGAGGAAGTTGCACCGATGGTAGGCGGAGGAGTTTGTGTGGCGTTATGGCTGCGACAGCTCGGCTATGTCTATGACTGGGGAAGGTCGGTGGAAGTGAGAGGGTCCGAGAGGGGAGGCGAACTGGGCTATAGGCTTTGGCAGAGGATGGAGGACTTGATGACGTTGAGGGAAAGTGAGGTGAGGGGATGGCCGACGTTGAAAGGGGAGGAGCGGCGAGCATGGGTAGGGCCACGAATACGAGCGGAGGAGGAAAAGGGGATCGACTGCGTGCGTGGGATGATAGCTTGGAGATTGGAGGAAACAAAAGTGGAAGAAGTAGTTACCTTTTAATACATACTGTATATAATGTTTAGTGGGAAGATAAATGGTTAGCCACGTGAACAGCCTCAGAGGTGAAAAAAAGGAGAACACATTACAGGCTAAAGCAATGAAATATGATTTATTTATTTATGAACGAACGAAAATATCGTTTTATCCTGTAAAGATGAACCAAAACCTAAATATTGAAACGAGACAAAATAAATTGTTATGGGGAATAACAAGGGTCAAAAGCTGGAATAATAATTGTTGATGACAGCTTGAATTCACATGGGCAACTAAAAAGACAAAAGAACCCAAAAGTCTTAAATATGAAACCGGTACGACTGATCATTTCACCGATTTCGTTGTGTTCTGAACTCTGAAACACACGCATGAATATACCGTAGAGATTAGCACGGCGAGACGATCAAAACGGTATACGGATATCGGTAGTACGATCGAATTATAAAAATTTCAAATTTTCTACTGATGGAAAATGCAGTAAAAACGTCGATAAATAAGATCGACGGAGCTAAAGAAGTCCGAATTTGGAAAAACGAAAAATGACGTCTTGCTCAGAAGACGATTTAGAATTTTTCTATGTAAAAATATTTAGGTTTCGAAAACATTTTATTTTCATCAATTACTACTGATTTAAATAAATTAACGCACGAAATAAACTTCCATATTTTTGGATGAAAATTTACATGTTGCTATATTTAACTAGACCATTTCAAATGTAAAATTTATATAAAAATTTTTTTATCGTTTAAAATTTCACAAAATTTTAATTAATAACGTTATTAAAACCGGTTAAATTTATGGGTTGTTATAGATTACAGATAGATATATATCACAGATAATAAATTACATCACAGGGAATTAATTACATTCATCCCAGAGAAACAGATCACACCATAAATCAGGATATATCACAAAGCATCACAAATCAGGGATATCAAACAATCAAGTCATCCAATAGAATCCAAATATCCATAGGTAAGGTCAATTTATTTATATGATTTAATTAAATCAGATTAGTCACGAATCCTGGTTAATTAACATTAACTAATTACAAATCATTCTGATTAATTATCCTTTAATCATTTATTAATTAACCTTTAATAATAACTTAATTAACATTTACTTATAATTCATCAACCTTTAATTATTAAATAATTAACCTTTAATTATTTAATTCACCATTTAATTATCTTTAATTAATAAATTAACCCTTAATTAATTACCATTTAATTAATTATCATTAATTAATTAAAATAAGTGATTATTCTTAATTACTTAATCAACTTTAACCATTAATTAATTACTTTTAATTAAGAAATTATCTTTAATTAATTAATTACCTTTAATTACTTCACTAAATAATTATGCTTCATCAATTACATTAAGTAATTATACTTATCACGATTACTTTCCAATTTCACTTTAAATTTAAGACTTAAAAGTGAATACAAATTTAAATTAACAAAGTTTAAAACACATTTTAAAAACAATTCACTTTTAAACTTACTTTTAAATTCCTTAAAGTATACTTTCAATTAGTTAACCAATTTAAATTTAAAACTTTGAAACTTGTATCTTTTCTTTACTTTTAAAACATGGTTATAAAAGAACTCGAGCCCACAGCAGATATAACCCGAGCCAAAACAAAAATTACCCGAACAACATCCCGAGCTACACTCATCTACATCCTCGACATCACTCGCGTACGAACCCGAGATGACTCGAGTATACTTTAATACGACCTGTGCACGTGTACGATCGAACGGCGATGCTCTGACCATCGATACCACCAGCATCACGTCGACGACAACTAATACGTCCCATTCGTCCCCTCAGATCAACAAAATCGACAGCCAATCAAAATCGAGCACTTGACTCGAAACTGGACCAACACGACCATCACGAAAAACGCCTCGCTCTTCCTCCCTCGACCATCAGAGGTCACGTGCTTCTTGTAATATCCCGGAAATTTTAACAATATCAATTTAATAATCTGTTAAATAATTAAATTGATATTGATAATCTTTGTTAATAAATTTGAATTAATTTAATAATCTAATTAAAATAAATATTTAATTAGTGATTTATCTTTTAAAACTTTAATAGAATGATTTCTATTTATAATATATATATAAGTGTATATATTGTAAATAGATGAGTTGGTTTGAATTTAACAAATAAAGTTATGTTTTCAAATTTCTAATATTTTGGTAATTTGGAAATTATGATTTAAAATAATATTTAGCTTTTCAAAGATATTTGATAAATAACTATATAGTTTTAAATACATAAGATAAATGTTTAATTGTTTAAAAATAGATTTTAGCTTAAGTTTAAACTTAAATAAAAGATTGGTTTTATTTCTTTAAAATTATCTATACATATAAACAAGAACTTATTAACTAATTAATTAAGTATAAGCTTATATTAAAAATAAATACAAATTAACTTAAAAAGACAAGTGTTAATTTCCTAAAGTCTCATTCTAACAAGTGTTAATTTCTAAGTGAATATGATGACAAATGTCATCTTTAATTTTATTTTTTTCTTTTATTTTGGTAAATCATAAATTTTTACTTATATAAACAATGCTTCCTCTTTTCCATTCTTCTTCTATTTCTTTTTCAAAACTTAATGAGATTCAGCTGAACAAAATGCTCTAACAAAAATCTGAAAAGCAACTCCTCAAACCAAAATTCTCAAAAGATACAAATCTGGAAATCAATACTTCCAAAAACCAGAGATCGAACTCAAAAATCAAATTCTCAGAAATAAACCTTGTATCCTATATCACCAACTTGAAATTTATTTTTCAACGTCAAAAGCCTGCAAAATTTTTCTTGAAACTGTCATCCTCTGATCAAAACATGTAGACCAGTTTCAAATTCAAAACTGAGGTCATCAAACATATCTTCTCTGTTTTGAAAGCCAACCTGTAACCAAAATCAAAAAGCCTGCATGCATTTTTCAAATCTGAGATTAAATCAAAGCAACTCAAGAAATCAAAAGCCTGAATATCTCAGTGCAAAGATCAAAATGCAAATTAAAGAAGCAAAAGCAACTCAAGTTTTAAAGATTCAAAAGCCTGTTGATTCAGTTTCAAAAATCTGAAGGCTCTGCTTCTTTTAAAATAAGTGAGTAACTTTAAATTTTAAAATATAATTAGTTGCATGCAAGTATGGTTAGATATAAAAGTGTATTACATAAATGAATGTCTGATTTGGATTTTTATTTGTGTGCATGCTGTTATAAGTGTTCTGTTCATTATTGTCTAGGTGAGTAACATCACTATTTCTAAAGTTTAAATTTATAGATAAGTTGCATGTTAAATCTCTGTGACAAATATGTATTGCATGTATGTATAGTGGAATCTGCTGTGACAATATGATATATTGGTTGCTCTGTTCTTGTTTTGGTTGCCAGGTTTAAATTTCTATTCGAAATTTCTTATCTCTTGATCCAGTTTTGTTAGGACTTAGTTTATAAACAAGAATTGTTAGATTTATCATATACTAATGTTTAAAAAAATTAATTAAGTCAAAATTTAAGCTTGAGTGTCTCTGCAAGATTAAAAACATCAATGCATGTTAAAAGAAAGTAAAACTCAAACTTTTTACTTTATAAATTCAGGGTTATAAATTAAACACTTTAACTAAAACATGATTTTTAAGATAAGAATCATAGTTTTTAGTTTGGGAATGAATGTACAGTTCGTGTTTGAACTGAAAATGGATTTTGGGTTAGAACTGTCGATCTAGGAAGTTTGGGTGGCCAGTATCTTTTCTGGTGGTGGAGTAATGATCGAAGTTACAGGGAAAAATAGTAGTAGATGAATTAAAGCTTTGAGGCAGTTGTGATTTTGAATCAAAGATTTTAACCCTAGTTTAACTAGATTAGGAAAAATCAATCATCGCGGCATCTAGAATGGATCGAGTGATTCAGGCTTTGGAGAGAGGGAAGCTTGGTTGTTGATGATGACATGGTCGGAGTTGTAGAACCTCTAGTGGTCAGGGTTTCGAAGACGAGGCAGTTTCCAGGAATTGAAGAATGCTCCAGTTTTGGGTTTCAGGCTCGTTCGTTTTGCTCGATTTTGATTCAAGGTGGGATTGTAAGATCTGGTTGGTCGGAGGGGTTGTAGGGGTCAACAGCGATGTGTCGGAGTCAGCTTCGTTGGCCGGAGCATCGTAGGCGGTCGGTGCACGTGCACGAACCCACGTTCGTGTCAGTGATGGTAGGTGTCAGGCATACTCGCGTTTTGTTCGAATTATTTCGAGGGAGACTCGAAGTACTTAGGGTTGCGACTCGAAGTAATCTAGGGTGGGCTCGAGTACTTTAGTTATTGCCAGGTTTTTCTTATAACTGTCTGTTTAAAATTTTAAACTAAATTTAAACTGTAAAGTAAAGATTTAAACAAAGTTTAAAACTAAATTAAAATCAGGATTCAAGTTTAGTTTGAATTCTAGTTTTGAAATATAAATAATGTTTTGAATAAAAATGTTTAAAACCACTTGAAATGTTTAAAGTGTATTTTTAAATTGATTTGAATTTAAAACAGATTTGGTTTTTAAATTCTCTTAAGTTCTTTATAAGATATAAGAAATTCTTTAACATGTAAAGTTTTTTTTTTAAAATTTGTTTTAATTTTGTTAAAGATAAATTGGTATTCATTTTAAATCCGGAATTTAAAATGAAATTTAAAAGTAAATTTGAAAATGGATGTTTTCAAATGTATTTGAGAATGATAATTTAACCATGGATAAGAAAATGTTTTATCTTAAAGCTAAAATCATTAAAACTTGAGGGTAATTAAAATGGTTTAAATAATCTAATTAATTAATGATTTGGATTAATTAATTAAGTAATTAAGGATTTAAATTAACTTAATTAAGGTTTAAGTTAATTAATTAAGCAATAATTAATTTGTAATTAAGGATTATAAATTAGAATATTAATTAATGATTAAGAATTAATTAATAAGTAATTAAAGATTAATTAAGTTATGGTTAACACTTAATTAATTAAATAATTAGAGATTAATTATTTGGTTTTTAAGATTTATTAATTTGAAATTAATAATGGTTAATCTAAGTTAATTACTTAAGAAAAGTAATTAAATAATTGTTAATGAAGGTCATAAAATTGAGATTATTTAATAATTAATTAATGTGATTAATTTTGATAATTAATTTGATTAATTAATTAAGGATAATCATTTATGAAATTGTTTAAATATAATTACTAAATGGAAGTAATTAAGAAATTAATTACTTATTGTAATTAATTAAGTTAATTTGATTTAGTTTAAGTAAATTAATTAAGTTTAATTAATTTAGAATAATCAATGGATGATTTGATAAATAATTACTTAATGTAATTAGTAAGGTATAATTATTTAGAGAAGTAAATAATAGATAATTACTGGAAGTAATTAAGTGGATAGTGATGTATTAATGGGAGTAATTTGAGTTTAATTACTTGTGAATTAATCAAGGGATTAATTAAGAAATTAATTAAGGAATAATTAATTTAGTTAATAAAAGTAATTAAGGGTAGTTAATTACTATATGAAATTAATCAAGGTGATTAATAAATGTTGTTTAATTTAAAGTTAATTACTTAATGTAATTAATTTAATTAAAGTAATTAATAATTAAGTTGTAATTAAGGATCATTAATTAATATAATTAAGGATCATTAATTAATATAATTAATGATGTAATTAAGATTGATTAATTAAGTATAATTAATAAATGAAGTGATTAATTAATGTAATTAATTAAGGTTTAATATAATTAATTATAGTGATTAATTTAATTAATTATAGTTAATTAATTAATGATGTAATTAAAGGTGAATTACTATAAGTGGTTAAGGTTAATTAATTTAAGTAATTAATTAAAGATAAATTACTTGAAGGTAATTAAAAGATAATTAATCAAAGATGATTAATTGAAAAAGGTAATTAGAGGATAATTAATTAATTTGTAATTAATTAATGTTTAAGTAAGAAGGATTTATAAAATAAAAGTAATTAATTTAATTAACTTTAAATTAGTTAGAGATGATATAGATCATTACTTATGGATGGATGATAATAATGAATGCTTTGCATTTGATTGATATCTCTGATGAGATATATGCTATGTGATATGGATGTTTAGTTGAATTGTGATAATATGGATTATCTGATGATATTGATAATGTTGATTATCTATTGTGAATTATCTTTCTAAGTGTATAAAGATAATTGAATTAAATTGTTTTAACCTTTAAAACAACTTGGCCTTAAAAGATACGTTTTGGATTTCGATGAGACCGGGATCGGGTTTCCGTATACCGGATTTCCAGGTCTGGAGACCCGAATACCACATCGATCCAAATTAACGATAGGTCGTGAATGAAGTGAAGATGAAGATTCAGAGTGCAAGGGTTATTGTCGTTAACTCTGAGGGTGATTCCAAAACGAGTGTAACGAGATAATGCCTTCGGTTTCGTTCGAACCCGGAACGAACTTGTATGGATTGAATGCTTTCAGAACATCGTCAGGTGGACGATGAGCATTCTAAGTGATGTGTTCTTTTCTAAGGTAATCGTGACCTCAAGCCTCACAAACCGGGAATGGCTAAAACAGGGGAGGTGCAGCAAGGTTAGTGGGTAGCACCCAAGTAGGACAAGATTACCTCTGTCTAGATGTCCCTTTCTATTTTCGACTTAGTGTGTGCGGTTGAATCATGACAACCGTGGGGTATCTTGTGCGGGAATTATCCAGTAAGGGATGTTCCGACCTTGTGTTGCAGGGGATTGGGAGTGATCCTCGGTACGGTGATCTAGGCCACGTACTGTGATGGGCGGTACCCCGGTAGCCCTGCCATTGATGGAATCCAAACTCCAATAAGTGCCGTACGTTTTAGTTGTGCCCAACTATGTTGGAACGTGAGATGTAAGCATTCCAGCTATTTCATATTTATTTGAAAACCCTAGACCTATTATAATACAATCGAATTTCCTATAAAATGTTTTGGTTAGCGTAAGGTAAAAACTTACCCATATTTATTGGTGGGGAGTCTTACGTGATACCTTTTCTTTCAAAAGGTTTTGAAGTTAAACAAGTTTAACCTATTACTCACACCAGACCCATGTCTGACCCAAGTTGTTTATTTCTGTTTTATAAACTCTTGGGTACTCAAATTTTTACGAGTAGCCAAGGGATTCAGGTTTAGCTTTGACGAGTAATCTGGAGGAGCAATGGAGCAGGAGGCTTCGGCGTTGTAGATATAAATAGTAGTTTTCCGCTGTGTTGATCTTTGTATTGATCTGTATTGTGTTGAGATGTAATAACTAGACAGATGTTTATAACTGTCTAGTATGTGATGTGTAATCTGTGTAACTCTGATAGATGATGTATATGATACTATGTAATATTTATGTGATATATTATATTTCGTTTCGTTTCCGCTGTGAGTATCTGTTGTTGTTTTCTTTTCTCTTCTTCTCTTTTCTATTTCTCACCCCTTTCTTTCTTTCTGTCGATGCGATTTTCCGGGAGTGGAAAGTCGGGTCGTCACACGTGGTATCAGAGCTTAGGTTGAGCGAATGCCTAAGCTATTGGTTGAGTGAATACCTAGCTCTGGAGTGGTATCTATCGTGAGAGAGCGTATTTGTAATTTTTATATAACTATATATATATATATATATCTATTCTACCTATTTGTTGGGTTACCCGTTCAGGTTCTCCAATATAAGATATAAAGGTAGATAGGGTAGTAGTGTATGAAACACGACTACCAATGGTTGGAATTAAGGTTGGAAGTGTATTTATCGAGACTGTAGACCCAATACTGTCTCGAGTAAGTTTTGCTGTGATGAAGGATTTCATCGAATCTCTGAAGGAAACCTGTTAAGGTTCGGAGTTTATCTGTAAAGTTGGATGAGTAGAGTTTGAATCTATCGGTTGAAC
The DNA here is from genome assembly GCA_030737815.1 of Allium fistulosum. NCBI lineage: Eukaryota > Viridiplantae > Streptophyta > Magnoliopsida > Asparagales > Amaryllidaceae > Allium > Allium fistulosum. The sequence goes on from CM060901.1 coordinate 1,495,831,987, forward strand.
AGAAGCAAGTGATGGTATCTTGATACCTCAGGTAATAGTAGCTGTGTGATGAGATGCAGTGACGATGGATGTTCCCGAAGATGTTTTCTTTGGAACGAGTTTAAGGAAGTGTGTCTGTTTCAGTGTTGTGGCTGAGTTCAGCATGGTGTTTCTGTTTAGTTTGGAGTTCGAGTTTCTCGAAGATCTTTGGATAGAAAGTCCTTGGCATCAGTATCAGCAGTGCAGCTCGGAGTATTCTGTGATGGCAGGAAGTTGTCAGGCTGAGTAGTTTTTCTGGAGGTGAAATTCAGAAGCAGCAGGGTGCATCCATTTCTTAGATGGATTGGATAGTTAAGTATGGGCTGTTCTGATTTGTTAAGAGGAACAGTTTTCTTTGGAAATAGGCTGGGTTGATCGCAAAAGTGACTTGCGATAGTTTGAGGGTTCTCTTGGGTTATCAGAGTTTTTCTGAGTGTCTTCAGAGAAGTCAGGAGTTGTCCGCATCTGAAGAATGAGTTTTCTTATCGACTGGATTTCAAGAGAGATATCGGAGTTCAGTCTAGTTGAAGGATGTTTCCTACAGATGGAGTTGGTGAAGCAACTCAAGTTTTGATGAAGTACCTGAGTTTTATTTATGGATCAGTGAACCTTATTTTTGGAATGAGTTGTCCAGTCTGTGCTTGTGTTCTACCTCAGATCAGAATTGAGCAGCGAAAGCAGTTTGGAGTATATCTCTGGATAAGAGAAGTAAGTTTGGAATCTACTGATGTTGTGAAGTAAAGTTATGTTTGGATCTCTTCTGTGTTCTGATTTGGATAAGTATTGGGTTTTCAGGATTGAATTGTCAGTTTGGACAATTGGAATTCATTGAGTTTTATGTATCTCTGAGAGGTACGTGTAAGATCTATCTCTGGTTTTAGAATCAGCAGTTTTGGACGGTTTAGTTGTTGAGTCAGACTCGTCTGTAGTCTGATATTCTGTTTAGTTCTGTAGATCTAGATGAGTAGGAGATCTATAGCTTAGTAGTTTAGATTGTTGTAGAGCGAGTATCCCGGTATATATATACTTGGGGAAACTCGAGGAATTCTATCTAGAATTTTGTCTGGATAGTTAGATTTGATTGATTGGATGAATTGGTTGCTATGGTTGTTAGCATATGGATGATAGTATATGCTTGTGTTTTAAAATTTAAAATCTTTAATAAGATTATTAAATTACCTTTGTTTAAATTTCGGGGACGAAATTATTTTAAGGGGGAAGGAATGTAATATCCCGGAAATTTTAACAATATCAATTTAATAATCTGTTAAATAATTAAATTGATATTGATAATCTTTGTTAATAAATTTGAATTAATTTAATAATCTAATTAAAATAAATATTTAATTAGTGATTTATCTTTTAAAACTTTAATAGAATGATTTCTATTTATAATATATATATAAGTGTATATATTGTAAATAGATGAGTTGGTTTGAATTTAACAAATAAAGTTATGTTTTCAAATTTCTAATATTTTGGTAATTTGGAAATTATGATTTAAAATAATATTTAGCTTTTCAAAGATATTTGATAAATAACTATATAGTTTTAAATACATAAGATTAATGTTTAATTGTTTAAAAATAGATTTTAGCTTAAGTTTAAATTTAAATAAAAGATTGGTTTTATTTCTTTAAAATTATCTATACATATAAACAAGAACTTATTAACTAATTAATTAAGTATAAGCTTATATTAAAAATAAATACAAATTAACTTAAAAAGACAAGTGTTAATTTCCTAAAGTCTCATTCTAACAAGTGTTAATTGCTAAGTGAATATGATGACAAATGTCATCTTTAATTTTATTTTTTTTCTTTTATTTTGGTAAATCATAAATTTTTACTTATATAAACAATGCTTCCTCTTTTCCATTCTTCTTCTATTTCTTTTTCAAAACTTAATGAGATTCAGCTGAACAAAATGCTCTAACAAAAATCTGAAAAGCAACTCCTCAAACCAAAATTCTCAAAAGATACAAATCTGGAAATCAATACTTCCAAAAACCAGAGATCGAACTCAAAAATCAAATTCTCAGAAATAAACCTTGTATCCTATATCACCAACTTGAAATTTATTTTTCAACGTCAAAAGCCTGCAAAATTTTTCTTGAAACTGTCATCCTCTGATCAAAACATGTAGACCAGTTTCAAATTCAAAACTGAGGTCATCAAACATATCTTCTCTGTTTTGAAAGCCAACCTGTAACCAAAATCAAAAAGCCTGCATGCATTTTTCAAATCTGAGATTAAATCAAAGCAACTCAAGAAATCAAAAGCCTGAATATCTCAGTGCAAAGATCAAAATGCAAATTAAAGAAGCAAAAGCAACTCAAGTTTTAAAGATTCAAAAGCCTGTTGTTTCAGTTTCAAAAATCTGAAGGCTCTGCTTCTTTTAAAATAAGTGAGTAACTTTAAATTTTAAAATATAATTAGTTGCATGCAAGTATGGTTAGATATAAAAGTGTATTACATAAATGAATGTCTGATTTGGATTTTTATTTGTGTGCATGCTGTTATAAGTGTTCTGTTCATTATTGTCTAGGTGAGTAACATCACTATTTCTAAAGTTTAAATTTATAGATAAGTTGCATGTTAAATCTCTGTGACAAATATGTATTGCATGTATGTATAGTGGAATCTGCTGTGACAATATGATATATTGGTTGCTCTGTTCTTGTTTTGGTTGCCAGGTTTAAATTTCTATTCGAAATTTCTTATCTCTTGATCCAGTTTTGTTAGGACTTAGTTTATAAACAAGAATTGTTAGATTTATCATATACTAATGTTTAAAAAAATTAATTAAGTCAAAATTTAAGCTTGAGTGTCTCTGCAAGATTAAAAACATCAATGCATGTTAAAAGAAAGTAAAACTCAAACTTTTTACTTTATAAATTCAGGGTTATAAATTAAACACTTTAACTAAAACATGATTTTTAAGATAAGAATCATAGTTTTTAGTTTGGGAATGAATGTACAGTTCGTGTTTGAACTGAAAATGGATTTTGGGTTAGAACTGTCGATCTAGGAAGTTTGGGTGGCCAGTATCTTTTCTGGTGGTGGAGTAATGATCGAAGTTACAGGGAAAAATAGTAGTAGATGAATTAAAGCTTTGAGGCAGTTGTGATTTTGAATCAAAGATTTTAACCCTAGTTTAACTAGATTAGGAAAAATCAATCATCGCGGCATCTAGAATGGATCGAGTGATTCAGGCTTTGGAGAGAGGGAAGCTTGGTTGTTGATGATGACATGGTCGGAGTTGTAGAACCTCTGGTGGTCAGGGTTTCGAAGACGAGGCAGTTTCCAGGAATTGAAGAACGCTCCAGTTTTGGGTTTCAGGCTCGTTCGTTTTGCTCGATTTTGATTCAAGGTGGGATTGTAAGATCTGGTTGGTCGGAGGGGTTGTAGGGGTCAACGGCGATGTGTCGGAGTCAGCATCGTTGGCCGGAGCATCGTAGGCGGTCGGTGCACGTGCACGAACCCACGTTCGTGTCAGTGATGGTAGGTGTCAGGCATACTCGCGTTTTGTTCGAATTATTTCAAGGGAGACTCGAAGTACTTAGGGTTGCGACTCGAAGTAATCTAGGGTGGGCTCGAGTACTTTAGTTATTGCCAGGTTTTTCTTATAACTGTCTGTTTAAAATTTTAAACTAAATTTAAACTGTAAAGTAAAGATTTAAACAAAGTTTAAAACTAAATTAAAATCAGGATTCAAGTTTAGTTTGAATTCTAGTTTTGAAATATAAATAATGTTTTGAATAAAAATGTTTAAAACCACTTGAAATGTTTAAAGTGTATTTTTAAATTGATTTGAATTTAAAACAGATTTGGTTTTTAAATTCTCTTAAGTTCTTTATAAGATATAAGAAATTCTTTAACATGTAAAGTTTTTTTTTAAAATTTGTTTTAATTTTGTTAAAGATAAATTGGTATTCATTTTAAATCCGGAATTTAAAATGAAATTTAAAAGTAAATTTGAAAATGGATGTTTTCAAATGTATTTGAGAATGATAATTTAACCATGGATAAGAAAATGTTTTATCTTAAAGCTAAAATCATTAAAACTTGAGGGTAATTAAAATGGTTTAAATAATCTAATTAATTAATGATTTGGATTAATTAATTAAGTAATTAAGGATTTAAATTAACTTAATTAAGGTTTAAGTTAATTAATTAAGCAATAATTAATTTGTAATTAAGGATTATAAATTAGAATATTAATTAATGATTAAGAATTAATTAATAAGTAATTAAAGATTAATTAAGTTATGGTTAACACTTAATTAATTAAATAATTAGAGATTAATTATTTGGTTTTTAAGATTTATTAATTTGAAATTAATAATGGTTAATCTAAGTTAATTACTTAAGAAAAGTAATTAAATAATTGTTAATGAAGGTCATAAAATTGAGATTATTTAATAATTAATTAATGTGATTAATTTTGATAATTAATTTGATTAATTAATTAAGGATAATCATTTATGAAATTGTTTAAATATAATTACTAAATGGAAGTAATTAAGAAATTAATTACTTATTGTAATTAATTAAGTTAATTTGATTTAGTTTAAGTAAATTAATTAAGTTTAATTAATTTAGAATAATCAATGGATGATTTGATAAATAATTACTTAATGTAATTAGTAAGGTATAATTATTTAGAGAAGTAAATAATAGATAATTACTGGAAGTAATTAAGTGGATAGTGATGTATTAATGGGAGTAATTTGAGTTTAATTACTTGTGAATTAATCAAGGGATTAATTAAGAAATTAATTAAGGAATAATTAATTTAGTTAATAAAAGTAATTAAGGGTAGTTAATTACTATATGAAATTAATCAAGGTGATTAATAAATGTTGTTTAATTTAAAGTTAATTACTTAATGTAATTAATTTAATTAAAGTAATTAATAATTAAGTTGTAATTAAGGATCATTAATTAATATAATTAAGGATCATTAATTAATATAATTAATGATGTAATTAAGATTGATTAATTAAGTATAATTAATAAATGAAGTGATTAATTAATGTAATTAATTAAGGTTTAATATAATTAATTATAGTGATTAATTTAATTAATTATAGTTAATTAATTAATGATGTAATTAAAGGTGAATTACTATAAGTGGTTAAGGTTAATTAATTTAAGTAATTAATTAAAGATAAATTACTTGAAGGTAATTAAAAGATAATTAATCAAAGATGATTAATTGAAAAAGGTAATTAGAGGATAATTAATTAATTTGTAATTAATTAATGTTTAAGTAAGAAGGATTTATAAAATAAAAGTAATTAATTTAATTAACTTTAAATTAGTTAGAGATGATATAGATCATTACTTATGGATGGATGATAATAATGAATGCTTTGCATTTGATTGATATCTCTGATGAGATATATGCTATGTGATATGGATGTTTAGTTGAATTGTGATAATATGGATTATCTGATGATATTGATAATGTTGATTATCTATTGTGAATTATCTTTCTAAGTGTATAAAGATAATTGAATTAAATTGTTTTAACCTTTAAAACAACTTGGCCTTAAAAGATACGTTTTGGATTTCGATGAGACCGGGATCGGGTTTCCGTATATCGGATTTCCAGGTCTGGAGACCCGAATACCACATCGATCCAAATTAACGATAAGTCGTGAATGAAGTGAAGATGAAGATTCAGAGTGCAAGGGTTATTGTCGTTAACTCTGAGGGTGATTCCAAAACGAGTGTAACGAGATAATGCCTTCGGTTTCGTTCGAACCCGGAACGAACTTGTATGGATTGAATGCTTTCAGAACATCGTCAGGTGGACGATGAGCATTCTAAGTGATGTGTTCTTTTCTAAGGTAATCGTGACCTCAAGCCTCACAAACCGGGAATGGCTAAAACAGGGGAGGTGCAGCAAGGTTAGTGGGTAGCACCCAAGTAGGACAAGATTACCTCTGTCTAGATGTCCCTTTCTATTTTCGACTTAGTGTGTGCGGTTGAATCATGACAACCGTGGGGTATCTTGTGCGGGAATTATCCAGTAAGGGATGTTCCGACCTTGTGTTGCAGGGGATTGGGAGTGATCCTCGGTACGGTGATCTAGGCCACGTACTGTGACGGGCGGTACCCCGGTAGCCCTGCCATTGATGGAATCCAAACTCCAATAAGTGCCGTACGTTTTAGTTGTGCCCAACTATGTTGGAACGTGAGATGTAAGCATTCCAGCTATTTCATATTTATTTGAAAACCCTAGACCTATTATAATACAATCGAATTTCCTATCAAATGTTTTGGTTAGCGTAAGGTAAAAACTTACCCATATTTATTGGTGGGGAGTCTTACGTGATACCTTTTCTTTCAAAAGGTTTTGAAGTTAAACAAGTTTAACCTATTACTCACACCAGACCCATGTCTGACCCAAGTTGTTTATTTCTGTTTTATAAACTCTTGGGTACTCAAATTTTTACGAGTAGCCAAGGGATTCAGGTTTAGCTTTGACGAGTAATCTGGAGGAGCAATGGAGCAGGAGGCTTCGGCGTTGTAGATATAGATAGTAGTTTTCCGCTGTGTTGATCTTTGTATTGATCTGTATTGTGTTGAGATGTAATAACTAGACAGATGTTTATAACTGTCTAGTATGTGATGTGTAATCTGTGTAACTCTGATAGATGATGTATATGATACTATGTAATATTTATGTGATATATTATATTTCGTTTCGTTTCCGCTGTGAGTATCTGTTGTTGTTTTCTTTTCTCTTCTTCTCTTTTCTATTTCTCACCCCTTTCTTTCTTTCTGTCGATGCGATTTTCCGGGAGTGGAAAGTCGGGTCGTCACACTTCTGGTCAAAGCATCACCTGACTTTCAGGCTTCGATCGCCATCGGAGTGAACAATTCTGGTCCACCATTGACGACACACGAACTCGAGCATCATCGACAACCAACTCCGGTCCTTAAACCCTATTTCAACGCTGCCTGATCGCCACAGTGAACTAGAATTTCAACCACCATTTTTCCATTAATCCCTGTCCTACAATCCTTCTCTGGCCACAACCCCGAGGCACCTAGCCTCCGCGATCACCAGTATTCGACCAAAACTCCATTTCCGTTCAACCTTAAACTTCTCGCAAAATACTAATAAAAATTCTGATTTTAGTTTTAAAAATCCTAATTTTTAAAATCAAATTAGGTGGTGTAAGCAAAATTTGAAATCATGGTACTTGAATTTGACAAGATTTAGAGCTTCCACTGTATAATTTCTTCCAGTTTAAACTATTTCCAAATTTTACTTAAAAATATTTTTTAAACTTTTGATCTTGTTCATTTAAATCTATTTTGTTCAGATATCATGAGCTGTAAGAAGCTAAAGGGAGAGAATTTGAAAATTTGAACAGGTTTTAAACCTTGTGATGAATGAACAGAGATATATACCTGTATGCACACAAAATATACAGGCATGCAAGCATTCTCACAGCACATTTTCAAGCAATACTTATATGTAAACCAGATATAACAGATTTTCAAGCATTAATAAGGTAGTTTGCTCACAGTGATTTTCAGAAGTGAACAGAGCACTTCTATTTGAACCAGGCTTGTGAAAGTTGCAGTTGCAAGTTGAAATTCTTTTCTTGATCTCTGGTTTTATGAAGTTGTATGTTGATCAAGTTGAGATTTTGTTTGAGTTTTAGATGGTATTACTTCAGTTCTTTCAGCTTGATGGACGAAAATGAAATGAAGAATTGATGTATAAGAATGAAGTTACTAGGTATAAAACTTTGTACAGGGTGTATATTTTATTGGTTTGTACAAGTGATCTTTTTTTCTTCTACTAGTTAGCAGGGATTTTTCTTGTTTGTAGGCTACTGATGTTTATTTTGGTGGCTGAAAATATACGGCATTAATTGCCTTTGTACAAATATATGTTTATTTGTTTCTTACTTGTTTGTATTTGATCATCTTCTTTTACAAGCCTACATATACTTATATATTTTATTATCTTCTATATGTTTACTTATTCCATTTCATACTTATCCAAATTTTTTTTATTACTTTATAATATTGTTAGATTTTATTTTGCCTTGTCTCATTATTTTATAATATGAGTAAACTTCTATTTTTACTTTATTTTATTTTTCTTTTATTATTTTGTAGTCTATTCTATTTGTATTGTTTGTATTGATTTATGATATCAAAACTTACTTTATATTGTATAAAACTATATATTTATTTACTTTGTAATATAGATGAATTTTCTAAAGTTTAATTTGTTGTTAAAATTTTAGCAATTATTTGTTTACTTAATATTTATCTTTAAACCATTTGTATTAAGATTTAAATTCAAATGATTTAACATCTATTTTATTTGGATTCGGGGAACTCGAATCAATTTATCACTTAATTTTACAATTTTAATTCAAAAAATCAATTAATTATTAATTTAAATTTAATTAAAATCCGGGATCGTTACAACCTTCCCCCCTTAAAAGAATTTCGTCCTCTAAATTTGCCAAGGAGACACAAAGATAGATGAAGAATGTTTCATTAAATCAAATTGAATATCTATTCTGCATTTGGCTTACCAAATCAGAATATCAATAATAGATACAAGAACGAATCTGTTTAATTTTTCCACAAGATACTTGGGTTATCCAGATCTACGAAATATGCAGTGGCATCGGTTAGTTCGAAAGGATAACTAACCATTTGTAGAACATATCCGGACCCAAAGAATAGATAGATATATGGATACAATTTCAAAACTTTTAGTTTAGAACTAAAGTATACCTATCAACCATAGTAACCAAAGCAACCAATACATCCAAACAAACAATTTTGTCCTATTTGGAGTTTATGTCCCATATTAATATATCGAATCTTCTTCCTGGATCTACCAGGAACTATCAAAGAATTGAGAAGAGATGTTGAACAAAAGAAATTGATAGAGGAAAGATTGTTTCCTTGTTGTTACAGGGTATTGACCATTTGTAGTCGTATTCCCCTGTCCCCTATCTCATCCTCTTATTGCACTCATACTTACTATCAGTAGACAATAAGAGAATTTACTGAGTTATACGGACGGATATCTTAGGGATTGCTCATTCTAGGGTATACTTCACCCTATCTCTATTGAGTTACTTAATGTGTTATACTCCTGAGCTAAAGTTCAACCTTAGCTCTTATACCACTGTAAAGATCCCGGACTCGGCCTTCGAAAATCGGCACCCGTACTTCACTTGTACTCAAATGCCGCAGATTCAAACGCCGAATCTGGCTCTCCGGAGCTTATAACACAACAAGTATAACAACATAGTGGAATAAAGAAATAGATGATATCATATACAACTTCATTGAATACAATATCCAGAATGATATACAACAATGATATCAATATGATACAACAATATCAGAGATAAATAATGATACAGTGGAAATAACAGAAGTGATACTCCAAGTGATCCGACAAAGAGAATAAGACCAATAACTCCAACATCAAGCTCAAACCATCATCACGATGCACAAAGCTAAGCAAGGTCAGTCACGATCTCCATAAACTGAACTGGCTCCAACTAGTCTACTAAACCTGACTATCTGAAAAACCCAACTCTAGACTGCCCGTGTGGAAAATTATGGGCACCCAGAGTTTAGGAAGGGAACAATAAACTCCGAGTCAGTCATGGGACTAGTGTGAGCAACAAGAACAGTTTATCTTTAAAACAAACAACAAAAGAATTTTAAACATTGAAATCCGCAATGCTTTTTGGAAAATGAAACTACCATAAGACCTCCCGCCACACACACAATGCAAACGCAGAATTGGAGGAGATTTCTTCTTATGATAGTCAAACATGCTTACTACGCAAAATCATTGGATTTTTATTATTAGTGCATAGTGGAAAACATTTCGAAAGTATAATATTAATCTTAGCCAGCATACAACCATTATTGTATGCCTACTATAGCTACCATCTAAACAATGGTGACCACCATAAGTAAATGGCAGGTTCTACAACTAAAACCGTATAGGGTTCGTATTGGAAATTGGATTTCCAACAAATGGTCAGGATAAGGAACTTCCCACTGTCAATTGGTACGCCTCTGGAGGGACGTCCCGAGAACCTAACCGGATCTCTGCCAACACAAGGCCGGGTTACCTCTTACACTAGGTAACTACTACTCGAGTATGCCACCCCCCGGTCCTTTGGGACCTTTATCCGAGGCCTCGATCACACAGCAACAATCACACAGGTAAATGAGATTGGAGCAACCACATAGGTTAAATATCAGGGCTCCATACCTGATACCACCCTTTTCTAGAAGGAAATGACATACCCTAAAGGGAGCGACCCTCATAACCTTGCCGCATCTTTCCTGTTTCGACCATTTCCGGTCTGTGAGGCTCGATGAGGTCTCATCCACAAAGCTACGCTTTTTCACAAAGCCATGCTTTGATCACAAATGATCAATGAATGATCATCAACACACAGCAACACTTAGCATGCCACACTACCAAATTGGGAGTATATCACTAATAACCTTCAACTACATAACCTCTGAGCTCGTACGTCTCAGAGAAGGGTGTTAATCTAAGAGAATAAATTCTCCGCCACCAAACAGAAATGTATTTGAAAGAAATCAGCTTTATATCTCAAAGTGTAGTGTCAGACATACAACCATACAAGTCTGTTCCGGGTTCGAACAGAACCGAAGGCACTTCCGAAGAAGCCCTTGCAATCCCGGTATTCACAATCCCAATCGAACTTCCCATCACTTAGGAAATCTCTATACCGGCGCGACTCGGTGCAGAGACAATCAATAGGTTATCCTATCGTTTTCACAAATACCCGGTCTTCAACACCGGTCTTCAAATGCAATCCATATACGACGTATCATTATTCGGAATGGGTTATATGACACAAAATCCTCTCCCAGCTAAACCAAATAATGAGCGCGATAATTTAAAACATATGGATAATGGGATTTCAATTAAGTCACGACTTATTATCCAAAACTTTTCTTCAAATGGTTTAAACACATTACCATTTTAATCTTTTACAAAAAGATTCATCTCACAAAGTTCACCCAGTTTCACAAAGATCTATTCATAGATTTCCAAATCGATTTCCATTTCAATTTGGATTTAACTCGTCCAATCTTTAAAACAAAGATTTAACTTATAGCTTTCAAAAACATTCATTCATAACTTGGAAAACCATTTTCATTTCAAACTTGAAATTCTTTTAACACAAATTGGAAGTTCATTCCTTATATAAAAGCTTTTATTATTGAAAACAGATAGTTTTCATTTCGGAAAATCTGATTCATTTATACGAGTTAAAGTTCTTGGGTTAAATTCAAATTCTCAAAACCATACTTTTAAAATGGTTTAAATTCATATAAACACATTTATAACATCTTTAACCATAATTTTCAATCATGGAATTCAATTCCAAATTTTGAATTAAAATTCAAATTGAATTATTTAAAATTCAAGATATTCAAAATATCTTTAAAACTCCTTTCAAAAGCTTTTCATATTAAACCCCAATTTCCAATTTCAAAATCAATTGAAATTAAAATTTAAATTTCAAAAACATTAAATTTAAATCATCTGTGACTTAACCGATTTCCTCGTGAAATCCATATTTTTGTGTGTATGGTGTAGTCCAGGGGTTTCACACAGTAGTGCAACATCATTCAATCATCACAGATTAGAATACAAAAATATAGTTGATAAGCGGTATGAAATATAACGCTTATCTTTCATTCACAGATTACAGATATATATCACAGATAATAAATTACATCACAGGGAATTAATTACATTCATCCCAGAGAAATAGATCACAACATAAATCAGGATATATCACAAAGCATCACAAATCAGGGATATCAAACAATCAAGTCATCCAATAGAATCCAAATATCCATAGGTAAGGTCAATTTATTTATCTGATTTAATTAAATCAGATTAGTCACGAATCCTGGTTAATTAACATTAACTAATTACAAATCATTCTGATTAATTATCCTTTAATCATTTATTAATTAACCTTTAATAATAACTTAATTAACATTTACTTATAATTCATCAACCTTTAATTATTAAATAATTAACCTTTAATTATTTAATTCACCATTTAATTATCTTTAATTAATAAATTAACCCTTAATTAATTACCATTTAATTAATTATCATTAATTAATTAAAATAAGTGATTATTCTTAATCACTTAATCAACTTTAACCATTAATTAATTTCTTTTAATTAAGCAATTATCTTTAATTAATTAATTACCTTTAATTACTTCACTAAATAATTATGCTTCATCAATTACATTAAGTAATTATACTTATCACGATTACTTTCCAATTTCACTTTAAATTTAAGACTTAAAAGTGAATACAAATTTAAATTAACAAAGTTTAAAACACATTTAAAAAACAATTCACCTTTAAACTTACTTTTAAATTCCTTAAAGTATACTTTCAATTAGTTAACCAATTTAAATTTAAAACTTTGAAACTTGTATCTTTTCTTTACTTTTAAAACATGGTTATAAAAGAACTCGAGCCCACAGCAGAAATAACCCGAGCCAAAACAAAAATTACCCGAACAACATCCCGAGCTACACTCATCTACATCCTCGACATCACTCGCGTACGAACCCGAGATGACTCGAGTACCAACCCGAGACCTAACCTCATTTCCTTGAGCAATCCTTCTTCTTTCCCGAGCGCGAACTACCCAGCAACAATCAGATACGCGAATGGCACCTGTGCACGTGTACGATCGAACGGCGATGCTCTGACCATCGATACCACCAGCATCACGTCGACGACAACTAATACGACCCATTCGTCCCCTCAGATCAACAAAATCGACAGCCAGTCGAAATCGAGCACTTGACTAAAAACTTGACCAACACGACCATCACGAAAAACGCCTCGCTCTTCCTCCCTCGACCATCAGAGGTCACTGGTCAAAGCATCTCCTGACTTTCAGGCTAGCTTCGATCGCCACCGGAGTGAATAATTCCGGTCCACCATTGACGACACACGAACTCGAGCATCATCGACAACCAACTCCGGTCCTTAAACCCTATTTCAACACTGCCTGATCGCCACAGTGAACTAGAATTTCAACCACCATTTTTCCATTAATCCCTGGCCTACAATCCTTCTCTGGCCACAACCCCGAGGCACCTAGCCTCCGCGATCACCATTATTCGACCAAAACTCCATTTCCGTTCAACCTTAAACTTCTCGCAAAATATTAGCTTAAAAATTCTGATTTTAGTTTTAAAAATCCTAGTTTTTAAAATCAAATTAGGTGGTGTAAGCGAAATTTGAAATCATGATACTTGAATTTGACAAGATTTAGAGCTTCCACTGTATAATTTCTTCCAGTTTAAACTATTTCCAAATTTTACTTAAAAATATTTTTTAAACTTTTGATCTTGTTCATTTAAATCTATTTTGTTCAGATATCATGAGCTATAAGAAGCTAGAGGGAGACAATTTGAAAATTTGAACAGGTTTTAAACCCTGCGATGAATGAACAGAGATATATACCTGTATGCACACAAAATATATAGGCATGCAAGCATTCTCACAGCACATTTTCAAGCAATACTCATATGTAAACCAGATATAACAGATTTTCAAGCATTAATAAGGTAGTTTGCTCACAGTGATTTTCAGAAGTGAACAGAGCACTTCTATTTGAACCAGGCTTATGAAAGTTTTAGTTGCAAGTTGAAATTCTTTTCTTGATCTCTAGTTTTATGAAGTTGTATGTTGATCAAGTTGAGATTTTGTTTGAGTTTTAGATGGTATTACTTCAGTTCTTTGAGCTTGATGGACGAAAATGAAATGAAGAATTGATGTATAAGAATGAAGTTACTGGGTATAAAACTTTGTACAGGGTGTATATTTTATTGGTTTGTATAGGTGATTTTTTTTCTTGTAATAGTTAGCAAAGATTTTTCTTGTTTGTAGGCTACTGATGTTTATTTTGGTGGCTGAAAATATACGGCATTAATTGCCTTTGTACAAATATATGTCTATTTGTTTCTTACTTGTTTGTATTTGATCATCTTCTTTTACAAGCCTACATATACTTATATATTTTATTGTCTTCTATATGTTTACTTATTCCATTTCATACTTATCCAAATTTTTTTAATTACTTTATAATATTGTTAGATTTTATTTTGCCTTGTCTCATTATTTTATAATATGAGTAAACTTCTATTTTTACTTTATTTTATTTTTCTTTTATTATTTTGTACTCTATTCTATTTGTATTGTTTGTATTGATTTATGATATCAAAACTTACTTTATATTGTATAAAACTATATAATTTATTTACTTCGTAATATAGATGAATTTTCTAAAGTTTAATTTGTTGTTAAAATTTTAGCGATTATTTGTTTACTTAATATTTATCTTTAAACCATTTGTATTAAGATTTAAATTCAAATGATTTAACATCTATTTTATTTGGATTCGGGGAACTCGAATCAATTTATCACTTAATTTTACAATTTTAATTCAAAAAATTAATTAATTATTAATTTAAATTTAATTAAAATCCGGGATCGTTACAGCGAGCTTGAAAGAATAGAATTTATTTTCAAAACTTTAATTAATATAATTCGATTTGAAAAGCTATCTTCTGAATATGATGGAATTGGCTCCCGATATATGTTCCATTGTGTTCGGAATAGGGTTATAACATATAGAACGCCAGGCTTCACGCTTTGTTTGGAGTTCGAAATTTTCATGGATGAATAGTGCCACGGAACATTTTCTATAAATAGCCATCAACTTTCTTCCATTTGCAAACCAAACCCTAGCTTTTGTTTCCAGCTGCCATTAAAACTAATCCATCCAACGGTCGATGTCGATCGGAGCCTCTAGAGGCCAAATTAGCCAACGACTTCAACTAGGAAAATGTAGAGAGCAACGATACGAAGGAAACTACCAATTGGATCGAGCTATCATCGAGCGAGGCGGCGGCTAACCTGCTTCGTTCGTCATCAGTTTTCATGGGTTCTTGGACGATGTCGCGCGTGCTGAGGTGGAGGGTTGACACACAGGCGAGGCGCGCGGTGGGCTCTACGGTGGTTCGACGGCGTCAGCGTGGTGGTTGCCGCGCGAGCGTTCGTCGATTTCAAATTTAAAAAACAACAACGTGCGGCCTGGATCTGTGCATGTGTGAGGAGGGAACGATGGAAGATGAGGTTTAGTTTTAATTTTAAATTAATTAAGTTAATTATGATTTCAATTATATCGAATATTATTTAATCCATAACTTTTTCATACGAGGTCGGATTCGAGCAAAACAAGTTGTGTTGGAATCGTATCGAAGTCGTCTACAACATGGAATTGGATTTGAATTTGTTTGACTCTGAAAAATATTCAGTTTCAAATAAAGGTGAGTGTCTTAAACCGCTCATGAAATACTAAAATATTATGATTTTAGTTTGATCGAAATAATGAAGTGATTTATTTTTATTGACTGTTGTTTAGTAATTTAACTGACATTTAAATTGACATATGAATTGAACTATTTGGAATTTGAAATCGACAGTTAAATTTGAAATTGAAATTGAATAGCTAGTTAAACACCCGATATTGATAGCTAGATTTGTTGTGATTTATTGGTTGATTTGGATGTTGATTGAGATTGGATGTTATTGGTTGGTATATTGGATGATTGGATGTTTATTTATTTTATATATATCCTGTTATAACCCTATAAATTATTTGGCAGCATATAAACTGTTATTTGAATTATATTAGAATAAGTTAAGAAATGGGTTGAAATGATATATACCTATAACACTTTGATTTGGATTGAAATGATATATATCCAACCTTGAAATTAAAATCGAAATAACTGATCACTTTGCCATAGGATAGAAAATTATATACAGACACCGGACTGGTTAAATTAAATGGTTTCAAATTCTTGAATTTGAATTTATTTAAATGATATTGTTTTAAAGGAAAAAAAGTTGAATTTATGAGAATTGAATTAATTTCGAATTCAAGTTTTGAAAGATTGAAATAAAAATTGGTTAAAAGAAATTATTTTAAAGAATAAATTTGAAATGTGAAGTTATAATCGACATATGACTTGAATTATGGAAATTGAATTGTTTTAAAGGTTTGAACTTTTACTCGAACTTCGAATTTATCTAAGTAAAAGTGATATAAATGGATATTTCAAATTTGAGCTCGAAGTTGAATTATTTTAAACATTTGAATCTTAAATTGAACATTGAAGTTTAATTTGATTTATGTGATTTAAATCGGTAAATTAAAATTGGACTTGAAATTTATGTAAATTGATATGGTTTAAAATAAGAATTGAATTGAAATTTGAAACGTTGAATCGAATCGTTGAATCAAATCGTTGAATCAAATTTGAAGTTAAAGATGAAAGTTTCGAAATTGAAGTTAATTTGAACTAAAATAAAAATTAGGGTTGATTTGAAGTGAAATCGAAATTGAAGTTGATTTGAATTGAAATCAAAATTTATTCGATTTAAATTGATTTGAGATCGAAGATGATTTGAATTGGAAGATTTGAAGTTAAATCAATTTGATTGAAATTTGGGCCTGAGTCCAGATTTATTGGAAATGGAAAGAAACAGTTTTAAATTTGAAACTATTTTCACTATAAACTGTTTTACTATAAACTGTTTCAAAACTCAGCATTTTAAATTTTCAAGTTATTTAAATTTTCAAACCATTTTAATATATAACCCATTTTCAATACTCAAACTATTTTATATCAAACTATTTTTAATCTCTAAATTATTTAAACTATTTTAACTATTTAAATTATTCAAACTACTTTCAAAAATTCAAACTGTTCATGTTGGGAACTGTTTATGTTTAAATCGTTGATTTAAATACGAATTTGGTTAAAATGAAGTTATAACCTATGTCAAAATTCGAAACGATTTTGAAATGAAATTGATTTCGAAGTGAATATAATGATTTCGAAGTGAAATTGATTTTGTGGTGAATAAGATGATATTTTGAAGTGAATATGACATATTGAAGTAAATATGATATTTTGAAGCGAACATGATATTTTGATATCAAGTAATGATTCACTTTTGAAATGTAAAAGAACCAACCGGTGTGTAAAACGATGTTTTGTTGTTAAAGATATCGGGGCTAATTATTGGCATACTCTCTGTCAATATGGAACCATTTTAACAACTGTGTATGTGGAGGAGACTCCAGAATGAAGTGGTTGGATTTGGTGCACATTGCTGGATTTGAAGAAAGAGAATGATGATGGATAGCTCTGACACTTATGTCAATTTGAAATGACTAAAACAGGAGCCCTATCAACCGGCCAAGTAGGCTAGCTACCTCTAATGGACATCTGTTCACTACAACAAAAAGACCCTTTTACAACTATATTTTTACAACTGTCACAAATAGTCAGTTGTAATAAAGGTTTTTTACAACTCTTTTTATCAGATAGTTGTAATAAACTTACTTTTAACAACTCTTTTATTTTGTCAGTTGTAATAGATGCCTATTACAACCATTCCTTTTTACTAGTTGTAATAAATGCATATTTTTAACAACTCTATTCTTTTGCCAGTTGTATTAGACGCCTATTACAACATTTTTTTGCCAGTTGTAATAGATGCCTATTTTTAACAACTTATCTTTTTTATTAGTTGTAATAGATGCCTATTACAACCCTTTTTGCCAGTTGTAATAAATGTCCGTTAAAACATTTTTTTGCTAGTTGTAATAGATGCATATTTTTAACAACTCTTCTTTTTTGCAGTTGTAATAGGGCCTATTACAATTTTTGTTTTGCTAGATGTAATAATTAGTTAATAATTATAATTAAATAATAGTATCTAATAATTAATAATTATAAGAAAATTAATAGTAGATAATAATTACTATTAAGTAATAATACTTAATTTGAAATATGAAATAATTAATATTAATAGTTACTATTCAATATAATTAATAATTAATATATTAAATAATTAATAATTAATAAATAAGAGTTAATTTTTTATAATTAATAATTAATATTAATAATTAATAATTAAAAATAATAATTAATATTAGTAATTAATATTTAATAATAATATTTAATAATTGATATTAAAAATATAATAATAAATAATAAATAAATAAACAATAAATATTTAATTAATAATTAAAAGTTTATAAATAATAATCACTATCAAATAATATTAACTAATAACTAATAATAAAATTTTAATAATAAATAATTATTAATTAAATAATAATTAAATAGTAATAAATAGAAGTTAAAAATAAATATTAAATAATAATAATTAAGTTAAATAATAATAATAATTAATAATTAAAATGAAATAATAATAATTTATAATATATATTTAATAATAAATGAATAATAAATAATAATTAAATAAATAATAGTTAAAAAATAATTAATAAGTAATCTTTAATAATTTAGAAGTAATATTTAATATTTAGTATTTAATATTCACAAATTTTAAAAATAAAATTTTGAAACTTTTATAAAATTCAAAAATAAAAAATATTGAAATAAATGTAAAAATATTCATAAAATAAAAAAATTTGAAATTTCACAAAAAATTAAAAAAAAACAAATAAATGTTAAATAAATTGAAATTATTATAAAATATCAAAATTTTAGAAAATTCCAATGGCATTATTATTTTGGTTAGATGAATAAAATATTTATTAGTTATTTTTTAAAAAACATAATATTACGTAATTTAGAGTATTTTATTTTTGGAATAGAGATTTCGTTTGCATATCATAGCAATTTTCCTTGTAAAATCACGTATGCTAAATAGGCAACTTTTGGCTCCATTTGTCAAAATTTTGGCTCCACTCATCAAAACTTTTGGCTCCATTTGTCAAATTTTTGGCTCCAACGTAAATTCCTCCGTTCCATCTTTCTGTATTCCTCTTCCCTCGGTTTCGTTTTTACCATCTGACCACCTTACCCATTCAGTATATCTCCCATCTTCACCCATTTTCATCTTTACCATCTGACCTAATCTGTTCCCTTGACCGACAATTCCTTCACCAGATCCAGGTACGACTACTCCTTCACCATCCATCCTTCCAAGGTAGACATGTTCGCTCTTATTATATCTCGTAAATTGAAAAATTATATCTCGTCTCAAATTTTGATTGGCACACATCAAGGTGCTCTTATTATGTTATTTTTGAGCATTTCTTGGGTTTTTCGAATTGTTGTGCTGTAATTATAGTTGTCAACTCACTATCACAAACATATGCTTGATGGTTCTGTTTATTTTTCTATGTTGTTTCATAAACCTGAATAGATGAATCACATCCAATCTCTTGAAGGTTCATTACTCTGATATTTGTTGTGTCATGGACTAGGAGAATATATCAAACAGCTATAACATCCTTTGGTAGCTTACACATAATTTATTACCTACTGTTGGTAGGATATAATTGCAACTGGAGGGTTACATACAAATGCAGTGCTTTTTGATAGGGAAGCATGACAAATCTTATGCACGCTTACTGGTCATTCCAAAAAGGTTGTTTTTTCTTCAATTTTTATCTTCATTACTTATCTAGTGATTTGTATAAATTGTTTCGTGGTTGGCCTTAGGTGCATTAAATACTGAAATTGTAGAGCTAAAATTGTCTAAGATGATTTAAAGAAACCACTGGATTGGCTCATGATGTTCATTTCCCTGGTTTAAGCTTTGAAACACAATGAAATAAAAATGTGATCTTTTAATGGTGATATATGTGTTTTTCAATGTCCAGTTTAAATGAAACTTCTTCCTCAATTATTTGGTAGGTCAACAGTGTTAAATTTGTGCCTCTTGACGATCTCTTTTTAACTGCATCGGCAGACGAGGTCAGTTGCTATTAAATGAATTATTTGTTTAAGCGTGATTCTTGCAACAAACATTATGTTGGGAAAAAAGGATCCCGATATTTTTGTAACTATATATGAATTAATGATGGCAAGTTGATATATTTCATTTTTAGTTTCTTCCTCTTAAGCTGATATTGTATAGCCTGGTGAACTACTGGTATCAAATGGCACCCAATCTTGTTATTTGTTTGCAAAACATACCATCACCCACCTTTTGCATATAGCATTTTTTATACCTATTGCCAACAATCACTACCACATCAAACTTCGTCTGAACTAAGAAAACTGACCATCGCGATCATGGTTCAAGCGATGACGTGATTTGAGGTTTTCGACCTTATCACATCTATGCATGAAGTAGTCAGGACCGGTTTGAGGTAGATGGAATTCGATTTGATATAGATGGAAAACCAATTTGAGGTTTGAGGACGATGATTCTTTCTTCGCTTGGAGGACGATTCGAAGAATTATGAAAGTTACTTGAAAGATTTGAGAGTGAGAGAAGTGTTGATGCTACTTTTGGAGTTTGGAGAGTACTTCTGATTTGGAAACTTTGCCTACAGGAATTGCTTCTCTTATGTCCAAGGTCGGTATAGTCATTTTTCCTTTATCTTGTGTCTAAATATATATTGCAAAATCAGTGGTATATTTATGCTTGTTGAAATGGATGCAGGTTGATCCTTCAAGCAAAGCGCGATTATTTGAAGAAATTAAGAAAGTGAGTGAACAAAACTAGTTTGAATATGAAGGTTTCTAATGTTGGTTAATAAGATATATATATATATATATGTATGTATATGTATATATATGTATATATGTATATATAGGTATATATATATATGAATGAATTTATACAGTGAGTAGGTTAGTCTTGGAGGAATCAACTGCCCAATGTTACAGGACTCAAATTTTTTGATCGTTGCTCTGTAAATATTGGTATGGCATACAAGACTGTTTTTAATTTATGTTTTGTTAGTGATAATTGATCTCCATGTATACTGGAGTAGAGCATATGGTGTAAGATGAAATATATGTTTGTTTTCATATCATTAATAACGGGTTGTTGAAATAATATAATTTTAGTTATATTGAAGTTTCATTTTGTTTTGCAGTGCATGACAATGTGTATATGCCATACATCTGTTAGGAAATCTTTATAAGATTTTTTAGTGTGTACTTTGTATTTTATTTTGGGCTTTATTTGTTTCGAAGAAAGAGAAAAGTTGAACTTACAACGAAGAACGAATAATTGAACAGTCACAATTATTAAATAAAAGAAAAGAATCCCATGTAGAAATAAGAAAAAAAATGAGTTGAGTGTCAAAAGTAGTTGTAAAAGAGTTTTTCACAAATATCAAAAGCAGTTGCAAAAGACTTTTTTGCAACTGTCAAGAGCAGTTGTAAAAGAATTTTTTGCAACTGTTTCTGCAACTGTCAGAGATCGTTGTAAAGAAATCCGACTCTATTACAACTGTGGATATAACGACTGGCGGTGGCCCGTTGTAATAGATCTATCATAACTGTTTTTAACAGTTGTGAAAGAGTATTTTTGTTGTAGTGGTTCTTCGATTTTCTTTTTGGACTCAGTCCATACTATTACCTTTGATGTTGGTTTCGATTGGTGCACCTTGATTTTGGATGACTTCCCTTTGACTCGTTCTGGGATGGACGGACGCAATGCGCAGTCATGGCAATGATTCGTTACCATCAGCCGGGGCAGGTAAACTGTAGTATTCTACCTTGGGCATTGCCTCATGTGCCTTGTCATACTTTTATCCTTATACGATACCACTACGAGTTTGGTTTAGTATTGTCGTATCACGGCGCATCCCTATCCTCCGATGTTCTACTAGGGTGTTATATACAAATTGTACGCCAATGCTTAAAAATGCATTAAGGGGGATTAATGTAAAGCCTTAACCCTAGGAAAATTATTTATCTTATTGATTTGACATTACATATGTAGTGTATTCTACTATATATAGATATTTTGATGGATCCTTAAGAGATGGAAAATCCCGTAACATCCCTTGAGTTATTGCATGCACGTTATACACTGTATAAGAGATGTAAAACCCCACAAATACCTCTGACGCTATTACACTCTTGTTATATGTGATGTTGATTTGACTTACATAAGGATATTTTAGTTCAGACTCGAGAGTATTGTTTTACTTTATGCTTGGGTCAGCCCTGAGTTTTTAGGGCATTGAAGATCGTATTATTCTGGAGGACGAAGATGAAGATTTGGTATATTATATTACTAGTATTATTCCCTTGTATCATGTTGTTCTTCTACATTGTTTTATTTTGTCTCTGTTGTATGTATAACTCTGATTGATGTTGTAAAAGTATAATCAAATGTATAGTGTAAACAGCTTCATGAACTTTTTATTTGATTATTATGTTTTGTCATTCCGCTGTGAGATTTTATGTTTGTTTTCTTCTTTTCTTATTTTTCTTAATTAACCCCATTGATTATCTGTGTTCCGGATTGTTTTGAGTTTGACATGTGTGGTTATTGTCGACTAAAACCTCCCAAAATGTGGGTCGTCACCAAATTTGTCCTTCTTTTCCTCATTTACTTGCGGACAATCCTTCTTTATGTGCCTGAATCTGTTGCATCTGAAGCATTTGATTGTGGTAGAGTTTCCACTATTTAGGACCTTCGTGAACTTCTTGAATTTCTTGAGTTTGTTGTAGTTCTTAGCAATAAACATAACCTCATCTTCATCTAAGTCTGGGTCATCATCATTGGCTTAGAAATCTATACATTTTTTCTTCTTGCTTTGTTCTTTCTTGGCCTGCAAACTTTCTTCATATAACATCGGATTTCCAATTAATTCTTCAACTTTGACTTAGGAAAGATCGTTTGCTTCCTCTATAGCTAGGGCCTTTCTTTCCCATTCAACAGCCAAAGAATTTAAAATGTGTGTGACGAGATCAAAATCAACGAATGTGACTTCTAATGCCATAATATTATGTTGAATTGTTTGAAATCTAGTATACAGGTCTGTGATGGTCTCATTTTCTTTTATTTTGAATGATGAAAATTGATTCTGTAAAATTGATATTTCGTTTGTTTTACTTTATTCGTGCACTCGTGAGTGACTTACAATGTATGCTAGATATCATATGAAGTTTTACAAAGCATGACTCTTGAAAACTCATTTTTATCAAGTGAATATAATAAGACATTCATAGCTTTAGCATTGTTAGTTGCTGTTGTCTTTTGAGCATCTGACCAAGTATTCATTTCATTAGTAGGAGTTTCATACTTAGTTTGAGTAGCTTGCCAGATTTCAAGAACGTTAGCTTCCATAAAAAATCTCATACGAGTAAACCAGTAAGCATAGTTAGATCCAGTGAATAATGGAGGATATGCGGTTGACCGACCTTCAAAAAAAGTGATTGCCATATTATAATGATTACTCAAATACTTTGTTACGGTAATTGAAAAGACCTACTCTGATACTAAATGAATGTGCATAAGGATCTCATATAATATGGCTTATATATATTTAAGTATATAGTCTAAACTAAGCATACCTAACTGTAAAGTAAAGTAATAAAAGCAATCACACCAAGATTTTTATACTGGTTCGGATCTCTTGTGCTACGCCTAGTCCCAATTCCATTTGGAATTAACTAAATAACCCTCACTTAATTCAGGGGAATAGGTATCTTAAAAAATGCCTGAGCAGTTGGACGGGACTTCTACCTTTGCCTAAAGATTTCCAAAAAGACTTCACAAATAAATAATAAGACTTCTAATGAATTCCTGATTACTCGAATGCAGTCAATTATAGTATAAGACTTCCTATAATCTCCTTGATGATTCAAGATGCGTGCTCCATGATTATGGAAGTGTAGCATGTGATTCTTGAGTAAAGAATAAGATTTAAATGCAATTCAAGAGTACTCAAGAGGGAGAATAGAGATAAATAAATCAAGTAATGAAGTTCAAAATGAATTCTGAATGTTTATCTCTATTTATAGATATCAAAGAGTAGCAATCATTCAGAACAGCCATTACTATTCGCATAGATGCTCTTAAACGATTGCAACCATTCGAAGTGACTTTTTAGAAAATAGCCATTATAGGATGGTCAGTCAACTAAGAATAAAATGTCAGTGTGCTGAATATAAACATTAATTTACATGGAAAATTTAAAAACAGGTTTGTATAATGAAACATAAAGGTTCAATTGGCTGAATATATAAAATATGTTTTTTATATAGATAGCCCATTTTAAACTCGTTTAACTCTTTGATCTATGAAAATACATTTGATTGACGATCCATATTTCCATAGCTTTTAAAACGTAGATAATCCACATTGCTTCCTCCTTAGTTCTTTGATTCAAGATCTTAATATACATGTATAATATCATATACTAGAAATATATAAAGATATAGTTGCCATCATTAAAATATACAAATATGGTCCTACCAATATAAACCAATTGAATTTGAATCTTGTGGACCTCCTCAATATGTTGCGGTCGACCGAACCTACATCCAAGAATCAAGGGGGTTGTACTTACTATAAAGCGTGGTGCATCATCTTCGAAAAGTTTGAAGAAGCAAAAAGTAAGAAGAACAAGAAAAGTAAGAAGACCGATGACAAGGGTGAATGTCACCACTACCAGAAGAAAGGTCACTCGAAAAGGAACTATCTTGAATAGCTAAAGATTGTTAGAGAACGAAAGCATAATAGTTCTGCAGCTTCATTGCGTACATTTATGATTCAAATTGCCTTGTAATCAATAAAAAATTCTTGGTTTAAGATACTAAATCTTGAATTCATATATGTAATCCGTTGTAGGGGCTTAAGAACTGGTGCCGCATGGAAAATAGAGAGATGTAGCTCCAAGTTGCTGATTTATCTATCATAGATGCAACGAATGCAAGAGATTATCATTTTAGTTTACCTAGTGTAGTAGTATTGATATTAAATAATTGCTATTTTGTAAAAGACTTTATTTGTGGAATTGTTTCCATTTCTAGATCGTCTAAGAATGGATATATATTTCATTGTGCGAATACTATTATGAACAATAGTTTGAATGGAAATAAAGCCTGCGAGGATGTTTTTGAAATTGTCATTTATGTGATCAATACTAATTATGTGTGTTTTGTGAATAGTTCTTCTAACAATATAAATGGTAGTTTTTTGGCATTGTAGACTAGCTCATATTAGTGAGAAATGATTACACAAATTGAAACCGAAGGTTTTCTCCCATCACCTGGATTTAAATCATTTGACATGTTTGATTCATATCTTAAAGGTAAAATGACCAATCATCCTTTCAGTGAGAGCAATGAAAGAGTTAATGAACTCTTAGGGTTAGTGCATAGTGATGTATGTGGCCCAATGTTTGCAATCATCAAGGATAATAGTTCTTACTTTGTTACCTTTACTAATGATTTATTGAGAATAGGATATGCGTACTTTATGGACAACAAATCTGATGTCTATGATAAATTTGTTGAGTATAAGAATATAGTAGAAAATCAAACGAATTATAAGATTAAAATTCTTCGATTCAATCGAGAAGGTGAGTACTTAGGATGGGAACTCCAACATTACTTAAAACAAAATGGGATTATCTCTTAAGTTACTCCACCCTATACTCTGCAACACAATGGTGTGTCAGAGCGAAGGAACTGAACCTTATTAGATATGGTACGTTCTATGATGAATAAAGCTGAGTTACCTCTATCCTATTAGGGATATGCGCTAAAAACCGCAGCTCATATGTTGAACTTTTTTCCCACTAAACCTCTACCTAAAACACCATATGAGATATGGTATGGTAAGAAATCCCAATTCAAGTATTTGAAGGTGTGGGGTCATTCGATCTAGGTTAAGAACATTGGTCGGAATAAACTAGAGGCTAGATCGGTACTGCGTAGATTTATAGGATATCCCAAAAACACAATGGGATATATATTCAACAATACCAAGGAACAAAAGGTTATTATTTCTCAGCATGCTATCTTTTTGGAAAATCAATTTCTATCAAAAGAAATTAATAGGGAAATTGTAGACTTAGACAAGATACAAGAAGTTAACACTCAGGCCGAACCAGTGGGAGAACTGAGTTCACCCGTATACGAAAACATGCAATCTATTAGAAGGTGTAGTAGGGAATCTTGCACACCAAAGAGGTACTATGATTTTTTCGTGGATGGTGAGAAGGAGGACTGTGTCTTAGATGACGACAGTCCTCTATCTTTCTAACAAGACTATAGAGCAAAGACTCCGCACTCTGGGTTGGAGCAATTAAATCTAAGATGGATTCCATGTACGAAAATAAAGTATGGACTTTGTTGGACGTACCTAAAGGAATAAAACCCATCTACTGCAAATGGATTTTTAAGAAAAAGTTAAATGCAGATGGGCAAGTAGAGACTTATAAGGCTAGCCTAGTTGCAAAAGGATTTCATCAAATTCAATGTATTGATTATAATGAGACCTTTTCTTCCATAGCCAAGCTTAAGTCCATTTGGATTATATTGGCCATTGCTGCATTCTATGAGTATGAAGTATGACAAATGGACGTAAAGATGGCATTTCTACATGGTAATTCAGAAGAGACACTTTATATCACACATGCCGAGGGTTTTGTAGTCAGTGGGAGTGAGGGAAAGACTTGCAAGTTTATAAAGTCCATTTATGGACGGACTTAAACAAGCTTTAATAAGTTGGACAAAGTGTTTTAATAAGGTAATCAAATAGTTTGGTTTTTTATCAGAACACAGAGGAAGCGTGCATATACAGAAAGGAATACGACAACACTATTGTATTCTTAGTGCTATATACCGATGATCTTTTATTGATTGCCAATGACATTTTGTTATTACAATCAAAGCTTGGCTCTCGAAGAACTTCTCCAAGTAGGATTTGGGAGAAGCAGCCTATGTATAGGTATAATGATCTATAGAGATAGATCTAAGATGTTGTTAGGATTGTCCAATTCTTGTACATGGATACCATAACAAAGATGTCATTATGGAGAATTCCAAGCATGGAAATGTTCTAATGCAGTCTGAAATTGTCTTTTATAAGAAGGATGCTACTCATACTGATGAGTAGAAAGAACACATGAAGAGGATCCCCTATGCTTCAGCCATAGGATCCATAGTGTATATTGTGTTATGTACTAGGCTGGATGTGGCTTACGCATTAGGATGCGTGAGTCGATACTAGTCTAAACCTGGAGGAAGGCATTGGATGGTCGTAAAATATATATTGAAGTATTTAAGAAATACTCGGGACGTATTCCTCATTTACAGGAATGGAGACCTACGTATAAAGGGGTATGAAGACTTTAGCTTCCAAAGTGACATGGATGATAATAAATCAGTTTCTGGTTTTGTCTTTACGTTAAACGGTGGAGCCATCGGTTGGAAAAGTTCCAAACAAAAAATAGTAGCCGATTCAATGATTGAAGCCGAGTATATCTTCCTTAATGAAGTAGTTAAAGAGGCAGTCTGGATGCACAAGTTTTTAAGTGATCTCGGAGTGATTCCTGATACCAAGATTCCAATGGCATTATTGTGTGATAAAAATGCGGTAATACAAGTTGCAAAGGAGCCCAGAGCACATAAGAAGTCATGACATATTCTTCGAAAGTTCCACCTCATTAGAGAATTTATTAAGAAGAAAGAAATTGTAATACAGAGGATATATACCATGGACAAAATAGCAATTCAATTCACTAAGGATCAAGCTCGGTCATCTCTTAAGAAGCCGATTGAAGGGATGAGATTGAGACTCATAATTGGACCAAAGTGCAAGTGGGAAATTGATAAAGTTAGGGGTATGCCCCAGGAGCAATTCTGTAATTTACTGTAAATTATTAACTCTGTAATCAATTATCATTAATAATAAAGGTGTTTTCTTTTTGTTATATATTTGTAATAATGTGTTATAAATAATTAAATGTTTATTTGAAATATATTTAATAGGAAATCCATAAATGGTGTATCGTGATAGTATTTATAAATAGTTGTGATCATGAGTATTATATCGCAATATAATGAACACATCATTTTAAATATTCCTAGTCAAGATGCATCGAGACTTAATATTGATGCATCTGTTGAGACTAGTATACGAAACACTCTCCAAATGTTGGGCAATATATTACTCATGACTGCTAGGGGCAACAAGGAGTTATGTACTGATGTTGTTGGATAATTAGGGAATGATTCACTCGATAGTTATCTATTAGTTAATATAACTTAGGTCAAGCAGAGAATATCGATGTGACTAATTTATACAGTTTTCTTAACTTGAGAATACTGTCAATCTTCAATATGAAAGCTCAAATTTGATTATAGTCAAATCATGGCATGGCGTCCATCGAATCACTATTGTTGGGTCAAATGGAAGTATTGGAAGTGAAATATTATTCAAGAGAAGATTCGTCTCCTCGATTATATGGGGTTAGTATCATGGTCAACTGAAGTCAACGCAAAGTCAAAATCTCTAGCCACAGTAGTTCGCTTAATAATAATTGTTGTTGTTACCGAACTAAGGACTTTATGCTTGGACTATCGAGTTAAATACGTAAAATATTTGGATTTTGACCGTTACCAAATTTTATAAGTCCAAAGTGATATAAGTTTGACGAAGGGAATTGGTGTAAATAATTGTTGCAAATGGGTAATGCTAAACAAAGTTAAATTGGATTTTACCAAAACCAAGTAAGTAATAAATTTGACCATAATATCACACAATCTGATAAATGATGTGTGAACGTTAATGTTTGAAATGTTCAATGTTAACCGCTGACTAAATTTGCACTCAAGAGTCACACAACCGAAATGTTGAATATTCCTTTTACCACCTTGTCTAATTAATTTGTAAATTATTGTTAATTGATTAAATTAATTATTATTTATGGAATATTAATTATAAAAGTTTATTTGATGTGTATTGAAAAATATTAAACAGTGTGTTTGTAATAGTTATAAATATACGATCGATATTCGATATCGGTATGCGTTGAAGAGTCCATTGCTCTCCAAATTTTTCCTTCCTTAGAAGCTTTGGGACCTCGTCCCTCATTTTCAATGTCCATACTTACCCTTCTTCTACAACAAATTGTTTCAATATGTTTTGCTCATCTCTTTATTAATACGTATGTGCTTACTCATAATATGACTTGGCTATGACGCCATGTATTTTAGGTTGGGAAACATATATTTCTTCTCCAACAGTCTACGTCGAATTCTTCTTAGCATGGATCATCATTACAAGAAATAATCTCTTCTTTGTCTGAAAACATAAAAGCTCAGGAGGGAAAGATTAGCAATCTTCATTCCATCAATATATCTCTTTCTTTAGAGAATTCAAATATTTTGTCTCTGTTGGAGTTAGAAAAGGAAAGATCTTGTGAATTAGAGAAGAAATTAAAAGCTCTCGAGATTGATCTTTCTTTATCTAAAGAGGACACGAAACGACCTAAACTTGTGGTGGCCCAAATGGATGGAAGTGCGGTGAAGGAAACCGCCCATGAGGAGAAATTAGCTAAGAAAAACTCTTTGCTTAAGAAATTGAATGCCTCTCTAAAAGATGCTAGGCCAAAACTTCTTCCTTCTTGTAGCATGTCCTTCCTTTATGGAAGGACAAATGTTTAGACGTGGCTCTATTCATGGTGTATATGGACACTATTGATTGGTGTCCAGACTTGGCCTTTCCTATGCTTAACTTATGGGAATCGATTATAAGAGGAAATTTGATATAATCCTTGAGCGGATTCATAGTGAGGGATGATGAACTAACCAATCTAAAAGAACATCTAGTCATTAAATATCATCCATCGAATAACAAAATGGAAAATGAAGAAGACGACGACGACGATGATGACAAAGATGGTGGGCCTGATGATCATGCTGATGGTAGTTTGCCAAAGAAAGACAGAGATGATGACTCTAATTGTCATGGTTTATGAGGGAAAGAGGATGTACATAAGATTGATCATAACATTGAATTTTCTTCTCCAAATATTAAATCCGGAGTGGTTGATGCTTTACTGCCTCAGGGCCCATCTAGCACTCCTTATTGATCTAACCTTGGTGGTCCTGGTTTATCTTCTCCTCAAATTGGGAAGACTATTTCTTCCAAGTCGAAAGTTCTAACTACTCCATTCCAGGTAATTTAATGTTCATATTTTCTTATTTCCTTTAGACTTTCGACGAAATCTCAAAATGTTGCTTTTTTAGCAGAATAAACCCAAAAACATAAATTGCTTTGAATTCTTGTTAGATAAGAATAAAAGAGAATTTTGAACACTTAATAAAGAAGGGGAAAGACTTTTCAAAGACTTAAATGAATCTAATGATAAATATATTAAACTCTTAAAAAGTCTTAAGTGCTAGAATATTTTAGGAACAAATAGTTTGCTCCCCATCTACGAAGTCTCGTTTTCATCAGTCAAACTTCCATAAAGAGAATGAAGAGGTCACCTCTCTCTTTTGGATGCTTATTGAAGATAGGAATAAGCTTGTGGATTGTCTCATTTTGGTGTATACTAGATTTCTCATGACTTACTCCTCCTTCTTAGGGAATGATTATGGAGGTTTGATTAGGCAACTCCGTAAGAGGTACCTTGATGAATGTGGATTGAATCCTCATTACAAGGAATGCTGGAACTTACTCAAATTTAACAATGCTCCATTAACTATCAACTCATTTCTCCCAGATAGAGTTAAATATAATAAAGACATGTTTATTTATGTAAACTAGAAGGGATCCATTCTTTACGAACCTTTATAATTTTGTTGTATAATAAAAAATTTCACTTTTATCTAACACTAATTTCTTCTAGATAGTTGATTTGATTTTTTGTTCCAAACTTGCTCTTTATATGCTAGTTTCTTGGTATGTACCTTTTTACAATCTATTTCCTATTCCAAAAGATGTTTTAAGTAAATTGTTCAGGCTAAAGAGAAATTTCAAAGTAAACTCTTTCGCGATTGAAAAGACTTGCATAGCCAACTGATTTCTTTGTGATCTTTATATATACACACAATTTTCAAAATTGGATTTTAGTTTCCAAGGAGATAAGAAGAACTTCATGAGATTCAAGCTAATTACGCAAGGCTATCATGTGGTGAAACTAGTGCTTCATCCAACGAATGAGATTACCAAAATTTTCCTCCTATTAACATCCTTTCTAGTGTTGAAATTCCCTTTATGGCTATTTTCCCTATTTCCCCCTTGTCTTATTAAAAAATTCAAGATGCTCTTTCAAAGTTTAAAAATTGATTGTGAAATTCCTTTTATGCCTTATTTGGGATGTAAAAGAATTGATTGTATTTTAATATGATTAATGAAGAATTTTATTTGCATTAGATTAATTTGTTACATATCTATTTTGATTTTTATTTCGTGCTCTGGTTTAGGATAAAGATCCACCTTTATCTCTTGACGATCCTAACCTTGCTCAATGCCTCAGTAGTATCTAATCTATGTTGGTTTCTAGCATAAATAATTATCCTTCCCAACCTATTCTTTGATTGTCTTTGATTGATAATGCCGAAGCTAATAAGTGGTATGATAGATATATGCTTTGAAGTCCACCCTAACGGCTTCTCAAGAAATGATTTCTTAACTCGAAAAGAATATTTCTTCCAAAGATATAGAAAATCAGTTGACAAAGAAGCTTATATTAAGGACTCACCCTCAACAGCCAAAATATAATACAAAATTTGCCTAGCTCAATCAATGAATATTTCACTTAGAGGTCGATCTACTAAATTCGGGAATGAATGCCAATCTTATGAGCTTACTCTTACTGAGGATGAGACAGAATTTCCTACCCTTATTCCTACTTCTGCTCAACTTTCTAATAAGACTTCACTGCGAGCATCCTCCTTATCATGTGGTCATTTAACATATAGCAGTGGTACCCCAGTTCTTCCCTCAACATCTCTAACTTCAAGGGATGAATCAATTGAATTAACCAGATCGAGTAGGTCATTTAAGTTTGAACGTAATTGTAAGCTAAAGGAATATTGGATGTTTTCTAATATCTAATTTTAGATAGAAAATCAAGAACATGGAAAGAACGAGCTTGCCCTGAAGGTATGAAAGTTTAAAACTGATAGTAAGAACTTATCCAGCCAGATTTCTCAACGAAGGGTGCTAAAAAGACTTATGAGTGGGCGATAATTACTTAGGTTAACTCAATTGATGCTCTTTACATCATTCGTCAAAAATAGAAAATGTTAAAAAAAATGTTTACTTATGGTCA
Organism: Allium fistulosum; assembly: GCA_030737815.1. Taxonomy (NCBI): domain Eukaryota; kingdom Viridiplantae; phylum Streptophyta; class Magnoliopsida; order Asparagales; family Amaryllidaceae; genus Allium; species Allium fistulosum. Next base: position 1,495,864,216 of record CM060901.1, read on the forward strand.
TCTAACATATTGTGAATCCTTCTTTTGTGGTAGAAAGTTTGGTAAAGGAGGTAAAAGGACTTAAAGATCAACTAAAATTAATGCAATTCTTTACATTTAGGGTTTCTCCACTGAACACTTTAGTAGACTATTTGATTGAGCTTATCATCACATTCATTTTAAAAACTGTCTTCTAATTTTTAGGTCTGAAAAGATATTTTCGATTAAGAAAAGCTATAGCTGCGAGTTACCCGAGATACCAACATTTTTTCTATATAGTTGTTCAGATCTTCTTAAAAACATAGGTGGACCTCATATTTTATATAAAGTGCGAGTTTAAGAAGTGAGATTCATTTATGTGTTTTGGGCATCTGAGGCAAAGGGAAAGGTCTGTATATTAACACTATCCAATTCTGCATCCGCCTAAACTATAATTCTGTAGGATATTATGATTGTAAAATTGTTTTTAATGATGTTAGAAGAAATCATATGTAAATGAGTAATGATACCTTATAACATCAAAATCCTAATTCCTATATATATATATGTATTTTTATGGAACATTTATTAATACCTTCTTGTATGTTAGTTTTGTGGTAGACCATATTCCTCTGGCATATCTTGATATAATTATTTAAACTTTTTAAGTCATATATATATACATATACATATATATATCTTTCATTATTTTATTTAGTTGGATGTTCCTTCATAGGCTTGATTGACCACCATCCCTTAGAATGTTACCTTGGCTAGGCCTAGAAGCGGGACAAAGAGTTGTGATTGACCATCACTTATTGGATGGGTGCTTTGGCCAAGTATAGGAAGGGACCAAAGCCTTAATGTGACCATCACTCTTTGGATGGGTGCTTTGGCCAGGTGTAGAAGTAGGATCAAAAGCTTAATTTGACCATCACTCTTTAGATGAGTGCTTTGGCAGGCATAAAAGCAAGACTAAAGACTTTGTTTGGTCATTACTCTTTGGATGGGTGTTTTGCCCTAGCCTAGAGGTAGGACCAAAGGCATTGTCAGACCACCTCTCTTTAGATGGTTTCCTTGGCCAAGCCTGGAAGTGGGACCTAGGACTTGATTGATCCATTATTTTTATGAAATCACTTCTCAAAAATCTATTCTTGAAAGTTGATTTTAATTAATGAAAACTATGATATACGTTCATAGAATTCCCTTCAATTCCTTGATAAGTTTTACTTGACAAATTCTTGTAGTTTTCCTCATCTTACGTAATATTCAATTATCCTAGCTAATGCTTTACAATTTTAGTCTTATGGTCATTTGCCTAATGGTAATAACGGTATTCTCCTCCTTCATGTTCTTCTTCTCTTTTAATTCTTTTTTTAGGAGTCCAATAATCAACCTTTACTTAGTGATAAAATAAATTTCTTCTTTCAAAAAGTAAGAGTGGTTATTTTATTCTTAGGTCCTTTGACAATATAATCCATTATTCATTCCATCGTTTCTTTTAGCAGTCCATAATTCCTAATCATTTGTCCTTGGTTTCCTTTTTAAAATATGAGGGGATTCTTGATTTCTTTTCAAGGTTGGTTGATCATGCTTCTCTACTATTTAGCAAATTGATCAAATTCATAATTCATCTCCTCACCAAATATGGTCCCTTTGGCTTGGGATGAGATGATCAATTTCATTTGAGTGAAAGGGTCATTCTTTTTCGTTATAACCTTCCCGTACCTTTGGATGGATTTATTCTTCACTAGTTCTGATGCAATGCGAAAATGGGCATTTCCCCTAAATAAAAAAGGTTCAAGCTCCAATTATTCGGATTATATTGTGCAAATTTTCTTTTTCTTGCTAAGTTTCGAAGAGCTAAATTCCATAAGTTTGGCACTTGCTCCTCACTATACTACGATGTTATAACAACCTGTAGTCAAGAGGCATTTGGAATTTGAAGATAAAGATTAATTAATTAAATATATTTTAATACAATAACTGTAGAATTAAAAGGATGATTTGGTAATACGAAGTAAATATTTGTGAAAAAATGGGAAGAGTATTAAAAATTGATAAATATTAATTTGAAAATTTATTTAGTTAATTGAATTCTAAAGATAATGATATGAAATAAAAATGATTGAATAAATTTTATAAAGGATAATTATTGAAATAAATGAAATTCTAATTTATTTAATTAATGAAAAATTTATTTTAATTAATAAAGTAATTTGAAACAAATATATATATATATATAAAAACAAATTAAATAAATATTTAATAAGAATAATAGATTGTAATCGAAACAAATCATTTATAAAATATGGACAATATTGTTTGGAAGTTAAGAAAGTTAATATGCTTCTATTTAATTAATAAGTAAATTAGAATATGAATGTAAAAGAAATTTCTTAAAGAAAAATAAAATACAAGATGAAAATTAGAAAGAAATTAAAAGCCTAGGGCTCAATTAGCCTAAAACCCATTTAGCTTAAATTTAAACCTCATCTTATTCATTTCCAGACGTTTCCAAATCAAGATTTTTCTCACCTAATTATAAATATAAGACCACGTACCAAGGAAGAAATATCTTGTAGCTTGTTCTCCTCCTGTTCAAATTATCATCAAACCCCACCTCCTCTTTTAAATTCTAAAACAAATCCATAAAATTACTAAAAATTCCCAAAACCAAGCATATGCCTCTTGGCATCATTTTTCACTCATAGCTAATGAGAAATCCAAGCTTTGATCATCTATAGATGAAGTTGGAAACTTACAGTAAAGTGCAAGCAAGGAAGAGGAAGAAGAAGCTAAAGAGAGTAATTGAAGTCCTTCATCTTTTGGTGAGTAATCTAACTCACATCTATGTCTATTTAAATTTTAACATAGCTAGAGTATTATTTATGCCATTGTGCGATGATGGTAGAACAATTTACTAATACTGGAATTTTCCTATTACTGATAAATCTTGAATCCTATGTGTATTTGAATGAATGTGTTTGTATAAATTAAAGTATGAATATATATGATGTGTGCATCTAGTAGAAGGTCGGAAGTTGTGGATATAAAGCTTGGAATTGATCAAAGATGATGAAATGGGCTAGTAAGTGTTTGCGACATCGGTGGATAGCAGTCAACTGCTAATCGATCGACTGTCGGTGGTCCGACCGATAGCGCAAAACTAGCGTATATGTATATATAAACAAATAAGCATAATAAAAATGTAATACAAATAAATAAAAATATATGTAAATTCTATAAAATAATGATGTACAAAAATTTCATTTTTAAAGAATACTAATCTTTAAAATGAGGAAACTATATATATATATATATATCCATATGTGTGTATACACTACGCCATAGATGACCTATCGCAACAAAAATACAAGGTGTTGCTAACTACAATGTAACGATAGGTATGCTGATTATTGTCTATTACAACACACGCTTCAAGGTGTTAGCATAGGTATCAACAAGATGTTGCAGTAGCTATAGTTGTATTCAAATTAAAAAATTAATAAAATTAGCAATCCACGTGAATACGATCCAACGGTCTACATTTAATCCAATTGTTAAAATGGATCACCGATCCAAAGGTCTATTGCAACATTAGCTTCAGGATGTTAGTATAGATATCAACATATGTTGCAGTAGCTATAAACTTATAAAAATATTATAAAAAATGAGTGCGGACTGAAAAAAAAGCGGGCGGAAATAAATTTTAACGCCGAAAGCAAAAACAAGCGGCAAAATTAACAAAATATCCAAGGGCTTCACTCAAATACTTTACATGTCTCGTCATTCCTCTACTTCTTGTCTCATCATTCCTCTACTTCTTTCCCTCACTCCACTCATCTCCGTTAATTTACTCCTCTTCATGTCGTCTTCAGAAAGAAATGACAGTTGGGTGCGACTACTAACTATCTTATTTATAAACACCAAATTAGGGCTAATCCCGAAACCCAATTTTAGCTGAGGTAAATAATTTTATGTACTACGTTTTTCTATACAATACAATCAAAGTCATGGGTTATATTTTTACATTGTGATGTTTACATGGTTATTTGTTTTCTACTCTAAGTTTCGCTTTTCTAGTTTTAGATGTCGATTAGGATTTTGAGTACAAAGATTGCAATTTGTTGTGAGTGTGTTTTGAATTCATTTACAGTTTACAATTTGAAAGATTGTTTACTGTGAGTTCGTTTAGAGTTTGAAATCTTGACAATACAATCAAAATTTAACATGGCTTGTTGTGAGTTTATTTACAGTTTGAAAGATATTTTTGTTTGATGCATGGATCATTGGCTTTTTCCTACTTGAATATTTTAGTTACCAATTGAAATATTTTCATGCTAGACTGATAAATTAAGCTACAATTTTAAAGTATATTTCATAAGGTACAATGTAAGTACGTATTGTTTGCACTTTAATTCGAGCCTGAAAAGGTTTATATGCTTTAAACTATTCAATTCACTGATCAATGGGCTACTTAATGAAATATTGTTTATGGATGTACTGGAATTGCATAAAAATTCTCTAATATATTGTGCATTAATGTTCCTTAATTGTTTGGCTATGAATTTTTCGGTGAATAGTTACCATTCTCTAATATGCAAATATGTTGTTTGATGCAATGCATACATAGCCATCCAATTGCAGTAGCTTGATAGATTAAGACGTGCTTTACCAAATAATGTAATTAGTTTTGTGGGTAAAGTGAGATTTTAAGACTACACTGAAATATGCATTAACTGAAAAATTACAATGAGCTAAAGATGAAGATATGTGGTTGAACAAAATTGAGTTGCAACTGTCTGGTTCTTCACTGCTATCCTTGATGATATTAGCAGTAGCATATGCAGGATTAAGTGCACTGATACAGAGTTTGACTTCATCTTTTGATTCTTTTTCCTCTTCCTTTTGTTACCTTTTTGGTAAGAATGAAGCTAAGAATTTGTTTATGTAGAGTAGCAATTTTTGATGTGATAAGATCATATGGGTTAAGTTGTTTCAGTCTTCCAGTAAAGGAGGAAACTTGCGTGAAACATAAAGTAACTTGCGTGAAACATAAAGTAGATAGCAGAAAATATTTCTCTGCGGGTAAGGCTATTGGCAATGCGGTAAATATCTGTTTTTTTGGCAATTACAAAATTATTATACATTTCCCTTAAAAAAAGGAAAAAAAGAAACTATTTACCTTTCAGGCCAAATGACTCGTGAGCCTCCTGGCATGCAGCAAACAAATGCACCAGCCATACAAGCCTTCTTACATCTGGCAGGCATAGAGTGTACTACCTCCAAAGCCATCTGCTTGGCCCTTGCCTTAATACCATCGTCGATCTGAATTCTGTTAAAAGAATTCAAAATGAACAAACCTGTTGGCAATATGATTGTACAAATTTGAGTAATATAACTTAAGACAATGATTTCACTATGATATTTCTTTTCATCGGTCACGAATTACTCTATTACCATCATCAAGCTAGAAGCATAGTTACGACTATGATTGCAATTGGGCGGGCGCACGCATGTATATATTTACGCGTAAATTGGGCAGGCGCACGCACACGCGCACGCATGTATATATTTTTGTGCGTGCGCGAGTGTATGTATTTATGTACACTTACATAAACTAATGTTTTTGTAACATCATATATTGTTTGTGTTGATTGTTTTGCCTTTGCTAACGTGTAATCCATTTGACTGTCCAATCATCACTTACTCATGATAACATTGCAAGGTTTCCTCTAGAAAAGCAGGCACTATCCTTTGCATTATCTCATCATCGTAAGTTTCAATTTTTATCTTAACCACATATATTTTCATAGCAATGGCTCCCAAATGCTATTCTTATGTCCTAGCACTATTTCTATTTGTTACACTTACTACAGCACAGCTATCGTCGACGTTTTATTCCACTTCCTTCCCAAATGCACTCTCTACCATCAAGTCCGCAGTCACTGCTACAGTCAGTAAAGATCATAGAATGGGAGCCTCTCTGCCACGATTGCACTTTCATGATTGCTTTGTCAATGCAAGTCTCACTTTCCATTCTCTATATACTCTTTTCTTTTATATAAATGAAATGCAATAGTGTAATGTATATGATTCTTATATGATGCAGGGCTGTGATGCATTGGTACTTCTAGACGATAACACAACATTCACAGGAGAAAAAACAGCGTTTCCAAACGTCAACTCTTTAAGAGGCTTCGATGTAATAGACACCATAAAGACAAACCTCGAAGCTATTTGCAAGCAAACTGTTTCATGTGCTGATATTCTTACTGTCGCTGCCCGAGATTCTGTTGTTGCAGTAAGAGCATAACTCTAATGTTTTCTTTACTCTAATATTCAAATTTTGTAGTTATCCTTGAGCCTCGTCCCTAGGTCGAATGTTACATATATAATGTGATTACACATTCCTAATTCTAAAGTATTGCGTTTTGATATCAACGTTTAAAAAGACACACATAATGTATGAATTATTTTCAGGATTTGAAACAGGCAGGAATCATTGTGAATATTTAATATTCAAGTCACAAGTTTCAAGTGAAAGTTGTGGAATTGAATAAATTCCTACAAGTATTGTTAATTGGTACTTTTTTCATCATAGTTCTAAGCATATATCGCATATGCAGTAGTACTGTACATGGGTATTATTGTGTCTCCAAAGGATGAATTGTTTGAACTATATTTGAAATTTTAGGTTCAATCTCGAACTGCAAGTCGTAAGAAAGCTAAAAGAAAGTGGGCACGTGAAATGAAGTCTCAAGAGGAGCAGGTATGAGAACTTTTGTGAACATCCAGCATTCTCTTTCTTGTATTCCAAATAGGTCAATTCTAGGATATTAGTCGTCAACATATTTATTCAACGGCTATACTGTCAATACTATGCAGGTTAGTACCCGTGAGTTAAAGGAAAACAGATCTGCTGTTTTTAACCCTCGGTATCGTCAATCAGGTAATTCTTTCGCTTGCACATCTCGAAGTTTACAGTCAATTCAGGTTAAGATACTTTCAGATCCTCCTTTTTTCCCTACATTTTTTGGTTGTCTGATCATGTCTGAAATAACCTGTTTGTTGTAATTTCATCAACATATACTTTGATTGTGTGTAAATATAGTTTGGTTACTTAGCTACACAACCGATGTCATCTCTTGTTTTGTATTTGCCCGCTTTCATAACATTTTTTGATAGATTAAATTAAAATTTTAATTCTCCATGTAGCATTAGTTCCTATCACAACTGCTGAAGTTTCTATCTATATTTGATTTCTGTTTTACTTTACATTGTTGCACAATTTGAAGTTAAACATGAGTGTTACGCCTCAAAGTTTATGCTGAAAGTGAGTTGTTGTTTGAAAAAGATGGTAAACAATTATTTATTTTTTTCTTCATGTAACACCTTATCCGGTTCTTAAATTAAGTCAGAGCATCTTCATGTAAACAATTTACCTTTGCTTATTGATGAAGTTGTCACTATTAAAAAAAGCACGATGCGAGAAGGCTTTTATGATGTGCTGCTAAGATCTATAAACTACTGAAAGAGAGGTACTTGGGATAATTTGTTCTTTCATGTTTTGCTTTATTTCTTTGGTCCACGTTGTGTATTTCCTTTTTCATACTTCTTCTGGGTAAACTAAGACATATATCCAACTGAAGTGTACATGATGGACGTCCTTCGGCTAGATGGATTTATTAGGAGGTGTAGTGGATCTACTCTATGGTTCTTTTATTTGTTATCTCTGTTTCCAGGGCTGATTTGCAGGACCAACCACTGATGTACATAAATTCATCTGAGGACAATTCTAACTTTGTATTACGTGTTGGTTATCTGTAGGACAATGAAGCATCAAACGTTTACGTTATATTTCCGAAATGACTAGGTGGTGAGGCAGTATTTGAGTTCATATCCAACAACCACGAAATAAACAACATGGACACATTTTGACTGCAAGAATAATATCTAAAAGAGGAGGTAACTCTGTCTTATCGATCTAACTTGATCGGGTATTAGCTATACAAACTCAAACAAACAGTATGCCTCCTACTGTTTCAAGATTCTAAATGTATATGTTTTATGTTGATTATGTAGGGTTATTCATGGCACTGCAGCCAAAGATAATAGCTTGTGGGAATGCAGTAGCAGCATTTGCAATGGCTGTAATGTTTTATGTTGATTATGCAGGGTTATTCATGGCACTGCAGCCAAAGATAAGTCACGTAGCAATCGCGACATGCAAATTGATGTTGCGGGTCTTTGTGCGAACGTCTGCAGTGATGAAACTGGCACTGGAGCCACTAGAGGCATTGATGGTACTGGTGGCTCGGAAGCATGAAATTTGGAGGCTCGCAAAGATGAATTCACGTGTAGTATGTAGAATTTAATTAGTATGTACTGGCTGTTAATATGAATGCACTGGCTATGTTTGTTATTTTGTACTTGACTAAAACTTGTGTTGATGGCTGTTATGTTTTAAGTATGTTTGTTATTTTGTACTTGACTAAAACTTGTGTTGCTGGCTATTATGAAACGACTTGTTGTTTGGCTGTTATGAAATGAATAGCTCTTTGGCTATTATGAAATGCAGTGTAATGTTGCAGTAGTATGATGTTGCAGTACATTTCCAATTTAAATTGTAAAAAGTGTTGCCGTAGATATGATATAATGTTGCAGTATGTGATGTTAAATGTGGTAATAAACTGGAAAAGTGTTGCCATTTTATTGGTAAAAGTGTTACCATAGATTAATGAATGTGGGCCCCACAAAACGGTTCCGTTAAGTTGGTTAACAGAATTAGTGGGCCCCACATGTTGGGGCCCAGATTGTGGGACCCACTTTTTAGTAAATTTAGTACCTGTGGCAACAACAGAACCGATGTTGCCTTAGGGTCACAAAGATGTTGCATTTGAGTCTGCGGCAACGCGGCAAAATGCAACACAGAGAAAGTGTTGCCTTAGCTCGTTTTTGGCCTCCAGCAACATTATTTGGCACTTTCTGCATCACTTCTTGTGTGTTGCAGTATGCAATCTATGGCGTAGTGATAAATGCTCGTATTGCATCAATGTGGGACTAGTTCTTTCCTCATTTTCCATTCTCATGGTCCCTAATTTCATTTTAAATCATCCATAACACTTCACCTACCTCCACAAACAACTCGTCTTCTCCCTCTTTGCACCTAGCTTTTCCTATTGCCTTAGCGCCTCTTTGAAACTTGCTTCCTCCACTAACAACCGCCTCAACTAATTGTCTCATGCTTTCCCATCCAACATTAACCTTAATTGCCAGTCCTGTGTTTCACCCCTTGTTCTGATTTAGTATTTACTGATATTTCTTGGTGAAATCAAGATCGACTTATAAGTTGCCATAGCGAGCTTTATGTTGGGTTTTGTGTCTAGGTTGGCCGTCGACCCTAACGGTGGTCTCATGTTATTTCTTGGTTGTCGCAACGTTAAGTTGTTGAGTGAAATTTTTTCTTTCATAGGAGGTGCTTTTGGGTAGTATTTTCAATTGCATTGGTTATTGGATGAGAATCAAAGTTAGCCTCCACTTCTGAGTTTCCTGGCAGGCCTTGAGTGAGTTGTGATTGGTTGATTCTATAGTTGTCTTAGGCTCGGTTTGTTAGTTATCCCTAAATGTTCGGTTTATTTAGATCTATTCTCCCTCTACATTCTCTTCAAGCTGTGGTAATTTTTTTCCTCCTCGTCGATGTGTGTTATGTTTCCTATATCTATGGTAATGCTTGGTTTCTTTACTTCCGATCGTCTTTTGAATGATTTGGTTTGCTTTGTATTGTTTTGAGATTGGAGTAAGTCAACTAGTTGGAATTCAGCTTGTTGAAATCGTATCTCTTCAATGGAAACATATAATAATTCTTGCAGTTGATCCCTTTTTGGAATTAAAGTCTACTCATATGTGTTCGTGCCTTTGGAAGAGGGCAAGCTATCACCTATATTTATATGCTAAGTTTGAGTTTTGCTTTGGGTGTTTCTGTGGATGTTTGGTCGTTGTGCTTATCCCTTGCCTAGTCATCTTTCCATTCACACATCTGGCTGCCTTAGCGATTGCTCCGACAACGGGGGCATTTCTGGTTTATGGTTGCTTGTGGAGCTTTCAAGGACTATCGGCCGGCCACTATCCAGCTTCTGAATCCGTAAGTGATGTCAATTTCTTCCTTCTTGTGTATGGAGTGTCTTAGGGTTGTCTCCTCTCAGTTTTGTTATGAAATCTACTCTAGATTTTTTAGTATTCTCGTGTGCTGTTCTGTTAGGGCTTCTTTATGAAATGGATTTCATAATAGTATGTTGCCTTCCAGGTTGGTACATGTCTACTACTTATGGTTTTTTGTCATTTTGTATGCATTTAGGGAATATTATGCATCCTTTTGTGCCTAGCAATATGGAATTAATGAAAAGATATTATTTCTACAATGGTGTTGTAACGGCCCACTTTTCCGTACCTTTTGAGCTGACAATAAACCACACGTGTCCAACTCATATTGCTCGAACAAGCGGATCATTAAGGGTTGAAAAAGAAAAATAGACATAGAACAGAATCTCACACGAATGGAATAACATATATTATTTCAATAATAATCTTTACAGCGGAAATTTTTTAAATACAATATCAAAGTCTAACATAAATTTAGCTTGGACAGTTATAAACATATGTCCTTACAAATGCTGACAAACATCAAACAACTACATCGGATAATAGAATACGTCCATACATAGATGAATATCTCCAACTCTACTCTGGAAACTCCAACCATCTTCAACTAATCCTGAAGCTACTCGGATCTGACCCGAGTATTGAAAATACCTGGATCGAGCTTGATAAACCAGCATGAGAAAACTCAGATATTAGACAGTGTCATATATCAGCCTTGGAAATAAAATCCTTTGAAAAGAAAGAGTATCTCATAAGACCACGCCCACACATAAACACGGAACGTGTTTTTACTTTATGATAACCAAAATCCTTTATTACGTAAATTTTAGAGATATTATTTTTAATAACATTCTTTGAAAAACATTTGCAAATAAACTTATTAATCTTAGCCGAAATTGTTACAATTATTAAATTCCGGATACTAGGCTCTACAAACAAATCCGAAGGCATTTATGGAAAATGGATTCCATACAAATAACAAGGTAAGGGACTACCTTCCGACGGTACACCTCTAGAGGGATGCACCTAAGGTCGAGATACTCGGCACCTAAACCAATACAGAACCGGCCTACCCCTTCCTGGATAGTACCGAATATGTCATCGCCCCGGCCGTTACCGACCTTTAACGGGATCCCAAGTCATACATTCACCACATACTTGGACATGTGTAGAGTAATCTACAAGGGTGATGACATCTCATAATGGAAGCGACCCACATAGCCTTGCTGCTTTTACCATGTTTCTGTCATTTCCGGGTGATGAGGCCTGAGGTAAACGATTACCTTTCCCATAACACATCTTCTTTCTTCTTTGAATGCCACATTGCCATTCCATAATCACATAACTGATTTCTACAAACATATAACCTCTGAGCTCGTATGTCTAAGAGAAAGGTGTTAAGCTAAGAGAAGTTGCCTTCTCTACCACCTTGGAGATATACGTTTCATAGAGATCACTCAATGCAATTTAGAATGCAATGTCAGACATTTGTCCATAAAAGTTGTCCAGGAATAGGACAAACCGAAGGTACTCTCTTACTCCATTAGTAGCGAGAAGTCCTTGCATCAGAGATTTTCACAACAGAGCACTGGTGCCACCATATGATATGGTAATTTTCACCTTGAGGGACTAGTGGCAAACAGCCCTACATCATAAAGATCTCCATCTTCAAAATCATTTGTCTTCAAACATGTTTTACTTCAAACGTAGATTGGTTTGAAGTGGTTTTTGGATAGGAATCACCCAAATCCGACCTCGATTCCTTCGAAGCCAATCATCGCTTTAAAAGATGTTAAGTTCATATGTGGATATCAATCATCAATCAATTACTTCATCTTTTATTTAAATCAAATATCATTCTTAGATATATTCTTTTCAATTTATTCCATTTTATTTTCAAGAGTATATGGAATCATTAAGCCTCATTTATTAAATCATTTGATTTGTTAAACCTCTTTAGATCTTGAGATAATTCCAATCATTTTCTCTTTTACTTAGGATAACCTTTCCAAATCATTTATTAAATCTTAATCAAAGATTTCTTATATCTAAGTTAGAATCTTTAACTTAGGGAAAATATTCCCAAATCATTCATTAAATATTAATCAAAGATTTCTTATATCTAAGCTAGAATTTTTCACGTAGGGAAAGTATTCTCAAATCATTCACTAAATCTTAATCAAAGATTTCTTTCTTAACTTAAAATCATATCCTTGCAAATCGAAGATTTTTATAACAGAGCACTACTGCCACCTTAGATGTGGTAAATTTCACCTCCAGGGATTAGTGGCAAGTAATCCTACATCTTTAAGATCTTTGTCTTCAATATGTTTTATTTTGAAAATTAGTTTGAAGGGGTTTTTAGATAGGAATCACCCAAATCCGATCCCGGTTTTTCGGATAGGAATCGCCCAAATCCGATCCTGGTTTTTTCGTACTAATCATCGACAAAAAGATATTAATTAGTTAATTAATATTCTAAAATTTATTTCTTTTTATCTTGGAAAAACTTAAATATGATCATTTTAGAGCATCCGGGCTTTCCTTTCGATCTGTTCCACCCCTTGCCTAAGAAGAGAAAATATAGGCCAGGAAAGTTCAGGGCACTGGTTGCTCCATTCCTAACCTTAGTTAAACACCTTGTTTTATCTTCCCAGATCTCATAGGTGGGACAAATGTACTAGTCGTTTCCACATACTTAGTTTGTTATTACATTCAATATTCTTTAATTATTGTTTAAGTGTTATAAACAATTCCTCTTAACCATTTATTCAAACTCTTATTAAAACTTTCAAATCATCTTTAAATTACTTAATTATTCTTTTAAAATCATTCACAAAATATTTAGGAATGAACTGTTAAGTTTAAAACTACATTTCAAAAGTTATTTAAAACTACTGCGAAAAGGGTTGCGAAAAGTGTTGCAACTAGTGTTTTAAAAGTTATATTCTTCAAAACGACTTTTATATCATTTAGAAATCCATCTTTTCAAATTAAATCTCTTTTAAAACACTTAAAAATATTTTTAGAATTTATTTCATATTTTTAAAACATTTAAAAATATATCATTTATAAAGAAATTCCCTTTTTGGATTCCGAACTACAAAACCGCGATGTTTTTAGAAAATTATTTTGAACATATTTCAAAATCTAGTTAATGAAATCTTGATTTTCTTTCTTCATTGGAAAAATATTATCATTGTCGACCAAAGAATTTTTATTTCGAACCGACTTATAAATCATTCTCTACGTTAATTTGAAGTTACAGGCCCAAATTTACGAACTACCGCTACGCGACGAGCTCGATTTTGACCAATTTTGTGAATTGCTTCGAAACTTGTCGAAACACTTAAAATTTGTTTTAAACCATATTTAAACTATTTTAACTTATTTTAAACAATATTTTCATCATTTCAAACTTATTTTTCATCTTATTTCGTATTATAACATAATATTATTATAATATCATTTTCAATCTTTTTAGATATTTTGAAATTATTAAAAGGATAAATAATTTTCATACACATATTTATATGGATTTAAATTCTTATTAAATTAACTATGGTTAATTTCCAATCATTTCTCTTATCATTTATCAAACAAGTTATCAACTACATAAACATTCAATTTTGCATCCAAGTTATCAAATTTTTAAATAATTTATTCAAGGGTTTTAATGGACATATTAAAATAGTTATATGGATGATTTAACTTTGAATAAATATTGAGTACTCACCTTTAGCTTAACCAATTCTTCCTACCAACATTCATATGCAACAATACTTCACTAAATCATCTTAACTTCACCAAACCATCACTTAAACTCTTCCACCATGCTTCAAAGTGCTCGGCCACTACCTCCCAACATTCATAAGGTTCAGCCACAATAGGTTCTCCGCCATTGTAACATCCCGCCTTTTTGTACGCTTTAAGCAGACACGCGTACGGACTCAAACCATACAGAAGGGCGGATTGTTATTGGGGTGAATAAGAAAAAGAGAAAGAAATAAAAACAAAACAGAATCTCGCAGCGGAATGACAAAATATAGTAATCAAATAACATTTCATGAAGCTATATACAAAACATTTGATTATACTTATCCAATATAAAAATCAGAGTTACACATATCAGAGCTAAATACATAACATTGCAGCGGAACAGTATGATGTAGTGGAATAATATAGTAAATAATAATAATACAATCTTCGTCTTCATCCTTCGGAAATAAGGTCTTCAAATCCCGAAATGCTCAGGTTGACCCGTGCGAATTGAAAAGACAAAACACTCGAGTCAGAACTAAAAGATCTTATGTGAGTTAAATCAACGGTAAATAAATATGAGTGTAAATGGCGTCGTAGATGTTTATGGGGTTTGACATCTCTTATCCAGTGTCTAATGTGAGTGTAGTAACTTAAAAGATGTTCGGGATTCATATCTCCTAAGGATCCGTTAAAGTATCTACTATGTAGTAAAATACGCTATTATAATAGTGTCTAAAGTAAAGTATACTATTTAAAAATAGCGTTAAGGCTTTACATTTTCCACCTTAACACATTTTTAGGTATGCCAATAGTCTAGTACCGTAACTCCCTGTAAACTGGAGCCGCCAGAGGATACCACATAGGTACGACATTAAACAAACTCGTAGAAGGCGCGCTAGGGTAGGTGACATGGCACAACTAGGCAATGCCAGGGTAGATATACCAATTACACTTCCGGACTGTTGGTAACGCATAGCCGCAACTATCGCCCAACTCGAAACACACTCCCGAGTAAAATCGAAGGGTGGCCACCGAATAAATCGCATAGTCAGAATATAGTATCGATGGAATGTGTCCGATCAGAGGAGCTACCTCATTGGCCCATCAATTGCTCCTATTTTAGCCACCTTATGCCGACTCACGGGAGTCGGGTCCACGTATATACCTCAAATAGGATCGTCACCACCATCCTACTTCATTCTGGTATCTCCACCGCGTACACGGTTGTCAAAGTGGTTTTCGGTATCGACGGAAAGTATGCCCATATCCGATCCCGGTCTCTTTAACAACCAATCGCTTATTACACACCGGATGGTTCTTTTACATTTCCAAAAACCATTTCATAATTGATATGAAAATATCATATTCAATTCAAATCATATCATTTTCGTAATCATTACTTACTTCCGAAATCATATATAACTTTGAAATCATATCACATTTGAAATCATAGTTCGAAATTATATTTCCTTTCCAAAGTCATATTTCCAAAATAGGTTAAACTCTCATTTCAAAATTATCATATTAACCAAATATGTTATTTAAATCCCAACTTAGGTTATAATGTCGCTTAACCACATTCACTTTAAAAATCGAGAATTTGAATATAAACTCGTCCATTTTACTTAATTTGGAATTTAGAAGAAAATAGTTTAAATAGTTAAAATAGTTAATATAGATTTAAAATAGATTAAATAGCTTTAAAATAGATTAATTAGATTTAAAATAAGTTAAAATAGTTTAATTAGTTTAAAAGTTAAAAATCTTAATAATTAAAGTCTTTAAAATAATATATTTTTAAAACAGTTTATATAAAATTATGAATCTGAAATTTATATCAATTTAAACTATTTATTCCATTCCAGTACATTTGGACCATTTTAATATTCCAAAACTCAATTTCAAATTTCCCAATTCCAATTCTCAATAAAATATTTAATTCAATATCGCCTCCAATCTATGTTCGAAATATCAATTTAAATTACTCCAAATTCAATATATTTCAAAGTTATATTTCAAATAACTTAAAATAATTCAATTCTGACAAATTTCACTTTTTATTCCAAATTCAACTTTGAAATTTCAATTAAATCTTGTTAACAATACCTTTAAACCAATTCCAATTTTTATCATAAACTTGAATTTCGATAATAATTCAATTCGTATAAATCAATTTTTATTTCAAAATATCATTTAAAAGGATTAAAAAATTTAAAGCTTTAAAATCATTTAATTTAACCAATCTGGTGTCCGTATATAATTCTCTACCCTAGGGTCAAGTTGTAACGACCCGATATTTTCAACCATTCGCATCCGCACATGTCGGACTTGAATTGCTCAAAATACCGCGTTGTAAATAAAATTTGGCAAATCTCAGAATATACAGTAAATAAATAATCACAGATCACAGACATAGAGTAAAATAATGCAGCGGAAGTAAAAGAAATAGTAGTTCATGAAGCTACTATGTAAATATATCAGAGTTAAATAAGATACAATAGAAGAAATAAAGTACAACGGAAGTCTCAATACAATAACCAAGTACAAGCTGAGTAGGACAACGAAACTTAAGTAGATAGGACTAGACAAGCAGAAAATCTCCAGCGATTCAAATCTCCAAGAGAGTGGAAATCCAAATCTGTGAATAACTCAGGCTGACCCGAGCGTAAAGCAAAACACAAAACACTCGAGTCAGGACAATATATACTTATATAATGTAAACCAACTCAAGTGAACTGTAATAAAGGTACAAGTAACTCAAAGAATGCTTGGGATCGCCCATTCTTTAAGGATCCGTTAAACTATTTACTATGTAGTAATATACGCTATATACAGTAGTGTCTAATTAGTAAAGTATAATCATATAGAAAATAGCGTTAAGGGGATGGTGAACCTTAACGCGGTCGGATCTTTAAACCAAAATTGTAGTAAAGCTCGCTATGGTAGGTGACACGGCACAACTAGGCAATGCTAGGGTAGATATACCAATTACGCATCCGAACTGGTGGTGACGCATAGCAGCCACTACCGCCCACCTCGAACAACACACCCTAATCAAGGGTGCGCACCAAATCAATCACAAGTAATAGAATGGTATCGAAGAAGTGTGTCCGATCAGAGGTGCTACCTCCTTGGTACGTCAATCGCTCCTGTTTTAGCCACCTTATGCCAACTCACGGGAGTTGGGTCCACGTATATACCTTAGGATCGTCGCCACCATCCTACTTCATTCTGGAAACTCCACCGCGTACACAGTTGTCAAAGTGGTTTTCGGTGTCGACAGAGAGTATGTCCATATCCGATCCCGGTCTCTTTAACAACCAATCGTTATTATAACCCGTGGTTATAATTTAAAAACAGTTTATACTTCAAAATAGAATATCATTTCAAATCCAAATCTTTATCAAAATAAAGATTAAATCAATTCCAAACCATTTCTATATATTTAAAATATCATATCATTTCAAAACTTCATTTCAATACATCATTTATTTAATTTAAATTTAAATGCCATTTAATCACATTTCAAAATAGTTGTATTTCCCAAATCAACTATTCCATTTAAATCATTTAAAGTCAATTCATTATATTTAATAATTAAATATTTAATTTCCAAAATTTAATCTTTTTCAAAGATCATTTATTCATTTGAATTTATTAAACAAAGAAAAATCAACTTTCGCAGCACTTAGAAAATGCTACGAAATGTTATGTTTTAAACTAGTCTATTAACAAAAGACAGAGTTTTATTTACAATTCCACACATATTTAACTTTTAATATAAATCATTTAACTTATAAAATCATATAATTTCACATTTAAAAACAATCATTTAAATACCCTTATTTCTACGATTTTATAAAGTCAAATTTCCATAAAAATCAAATTTAATAACAATTAAATTTTCATTTCTTTAATTAAATTCTTAACTTAACAACTAAGTTTAAGTTTCCAAAATATAACTTATTTCCATTTATTTTACTAAAATTAAAATTTCACTTTCAAACAAATTCCATAAAATTCAATTTAAGTTGTATTTCCAAATTCAGCTTAAATATTCATTTATTTCATATTTTAGTTTATACAAAATCATTAACACTTTTAAAAATTATTATTACTTAATAAGAATCATTAAATTCATCTTTTAAATCAAATTTGTCATATTTTCTTACTTTACATAAATTCCATTTAACCACAAAATCATAAATTCCAAAATTTAACTTATATTTCAAATTCTACTTCACCATTTACTTAATTCACTTATTTAATTTGTAGAAAACCACAAATACTTAATAGAAATCATTTTAATAAAATTTAATCAAAATATCATAATATTTACATTTTTAAAATATTTTCTTTTAAATTTTCAGAAAAATATATAAACCACGGGTCTGTATATAATTTTCTAGCCTAAGTCAAGTGATACGGATATGTATCATTTCAATCCGCAGTTTACAAAGAAAAACCGGGTTCTATCATTTCAAACCCGAAATCCCAAGTTAAATAAAATAAATAAAAAGTCGCTCAGGCTTATCATTTCAACCCATAACGATCTTTCCCTATTCTAAAGTCTGTTCGGGTATGTATCATTTCAACCCATAATGAACCTAATCTACAGGGAACTTGCAGTGTGATAAACTGATAAAAATGAACAGAATAACATCATATAACAGTAATAGATGATATAGCATATGTAATAACAGGAGTAAACATTATGTGATCATAATATAACAGTTATAACAGGATGATATAATTTTACAGATTCAAATGGTGTCAGTTTACTAGTTATATAAGTACATATTGTCTGGTGAGAATTACTCACCTTTCGCTGCTGAAGATTCAAATCAAACAATGATATCTACCCCGAAAGAGAAGAACAAAGGGCACGACCAAAAATTGGAAGAGGAGACAAACTGGTCTCGATCTTGAAACAAGATAAATAAATCAAACTTAGTACTCGAATTGAATCACAAATCAAAGCGAAATTTTAAATAAAAATTTGAACGAGATAATTTGACACATCTAAATTATATGCATGTACGTGATTCCTAGTGGGAAATTCAAGCAGTGATTTTAAAAAGGCAAGAATAGTGCATGCAACCTTTATTTTTCTTTAAACATACAAAAGGTGACACAAATTTAGGTTCAAGAGTTGACAACTCATTTCCATGCTTGTCCCATATGTGCATGCAGGTAAATCATGGCAGTGACACAAATTTTACTTTTTTTTCCGTATAATAGAGTATGGAACTACAGAAACAAAACAAAATGAAAAGGAAACAAGAGGAGGAAGAGGCCATACCTACTGGCACACGCAAGGAAGAAGAGAACAAAAGAAGTGGAAAATTGCATGATGCGATGCTTCTTTTTTTTTCAAAGGGGATGCATGAGTTTAGTACTGGAGGAGATGGAGGCCAAAAGAGATGAAACAGAAATGGTACGAGGCTTTAATTTATAGGAAAAATATTGGTTGCTTTGCACGCAAGGAAATAGGGTTATGCGTAATCAAGGCATGAGAGTTTTATGGCCAGAAAGGAAAGAGTTTTATGGGAAACATTTATTGCATTGATTGATAAAAACGACAAGAATTATTTGTTAACAATTTTTATTCGTTTAGAAATTCTTAGGAATAGGATGCGTTGATTGGTGAAAGATAGGCAAGAAATAATTTGCACTGGTCAGCGAAATTGGCGTGAATAAAGGGTAGAGAAACGACAAGTAATCAATTAGCTTTAAACGGAAATGGAAAATCTGGTGCGAACGTGTTTAAATGTTGATTAAGGTGAAGGACAGAAATTTATTTATTATTTTGAAACGTCTATGAATTAATAATTGGCAATTATTCACAAAAAGGAAAGTGGAAACCCCCGATGATTTTAATCTAGTTTTAAAAAAAAAATAACAGCTCTTTGGAAGAGTCAAAAGATTATATACATTTATAACAAATGGAAGAAATGGCAAGGCACAGTGAATTTCCTCCTTTAAACGTGCACGACAATTGATTTAGGAACAAAGACCATAATTAGAATGTGAATGGTTTTAATTTTTGCGGGTAACACTTCTATTAAATCAGAAGGAAAGTAAATATATTTAAAATTGCGCACAACAGATGCAATAGTTTATGCCCAAAATATAACAAAACGACGGTTTTAAATTTTATACGTTTTCCTATTTATACGTTATTTATTCCATCAAATAACGCGCCTTTTTAAACGCGTAATTAATAGTTTAATTATACATAAATTTTGCAATCTATTACTTAATAAAACATGATTTGTTTACATTGGGTTTTTATTCATTTACCATGTACTAAGAATCTATAACTAAACGTAACTAAGAAAATATAAATGATTAAATTTAAAAGTATATAATCCATTTTTAAAGAACAAAAGTGAAATAAAACTTTGTTATGAATATATTCAATTAAACTAACAGATTTGAAAACTAGAAAAAGATTTAGATTCCGATGAACGTAAATTTATAACCAAAATATGCATTTTAGAGTTTCTTATAAATAAAAAAAACTTGGGCGAGCTAAATTTAGAAAAGGACAAAAAAAGAAAAAAAAGGAAAAAGAAGAAGAAGGGAAGCGATGAAAAATTAGAGCTTGTAATACTTTTCTCTCTCTTACGAAATGAGAAAATAAAGAAGATGAGAAAATGAGAAACTTGTACGTGAATTGCAATGCAAAGTATACGGCTAAACTAAAGGAAATGAATGCCTAGAAAAGGAATAAATGTTAGGAAAACAAAAAGGTAAGAATTAAGGCAACCTTTCTTTTCTTTCCCTAAAAACAGGTAATTAATTTAGAGCTTAATTATGTATATGGAGAGAAACCTTTCATTCTTTCTCTAATCAAATTGATTGATAAATTAAATGTCATTAACAAGCTATTTATTCATGGCATGGAATGTAACTATGTCCAAATGTATTCTACAGTAAATTATGTAAGTGCAATATACTAGATTGTGTACAAAGATGATGTTTCCTTCATATATATCTTTATTGGTCATAGTATTATTATTAAAAACATATACGTATACGTATATATATATATATACTAGACTTATACATATAAATGTGTTAAAATTAAGTTTCACTATTTTATGAACCTAAAATTAAAGACAACAATTTTGAACCTAATCTCCAGAGTAAAAGGGTTTAAGATTAAAAAGTTATAACTTTGCATACAAGTCCATCTTATAAATCTTAAGTCAAATTAACGCACACAAATATGTATATACAAATCACTGTAAATAATGACTTAAACTTAATACAACATTTTTTTTATGTTAAAATTTATAACTTAAAAATTTAATTATTGAAAATTTTACGGGTCGTTACACTCTCCCCCACTCAAAACTTTTCGTCCTCGAAAAGGAAGAAGGTAGGAGAATAGAAACACCCTGAAAGAAAACTAAATTGAAACTCAAAATAGAATCATTGATTTAAACCATTATAAATTCAATTTAAATTAATTAATATTCAATAATCGATTTAATCCATTTGATTTTTACTGAAGTTAAATCAATCTTAACTATTTCCAAATTGATTATCTTATTATCCAATTATTTTGAAATTAACAATTTCTAAAATCATAAATTTGTATAATCATTTATGATAATCATCTTTTATTCAACAAATTTAATTCTTCTTTATTCTAGATTATTATTAAATATATTCTACTTAATATATCTTATCACACATATTAAGTAGATTACATTTATTATAACTATTTTAATTTATTTTTAATTCCCTTAACATCAGTTATATTGTAAATTATTCAATTAACCTTTTAGTCTATTTATCTCTGTTAATCTTTTTATAACTAAAATTTAAGTGTATAATATTTATTATAACCACTCAAATTTTATTTATAAAAATCTTTTTATATTGTATATTATCCAATTACACTGTTAACTTCTAAAATTAAGGTAAGTTATATTGGAATGCAATTGAGAATTATACAAATAAAACTTTCTAAAATTAATATACAATATAAACATTCTAATTCAATCATTTCAAGCTTGAATATTTATTCAAAATTTTGATTTTCTTTTTATACTTGAAGTTATTATTTAAGAATAAAATTTCCGATTCTTTTCAAACCATTTAGAGATAAATAAATGTATGGACAAAATTTGTCAAATCAAATTTTAAATCATATATCTATATATATTACAAATCAAATCATCTTTTAGAAATTCAAATCAATTAGATTTCCCAAAACAAAGCTGTAGCAAGACTACAGAATGGTTTCTTCACTTCGAAACTCGAAAATGAAAGTCGATGATGCTGCAGTCATCACCGAAATTATTTTCCAGCGACAAAGAGAAGAGCACAATATTTTAAACTTTAAAATTCTTTGGAAACAATACTTTAAATAATGTATCCCTTTTAAAACTTTAAACACAAGGTTTGAAACCATCGAAAATTAAATTCTAAAATCCTTTATTTAAATTCATTTCAGTTCCCAAATCAAATTTATAAACAACTATTTATAAATTCATTTATAGAATGATAAATCAAGTATTATCATTTCAAATAATCAATTTAAATCAATTTATTAAGTTCCATAATGTTTACTTATATCAAAATTTATTTCATTAACCAAATTATAAAATAATATTGTGTCAGTTTGTTCTGTCAAAGTGTTTTAGAAATCCTATCGATAGCGTTGATCAGATGAATCGATCGGAAGCCCAAATCAACACCAACAACTCAAACAACACAATATATAAAACAAACATAGATTTACAAGTACAATTCAAAATGTTTGGAGATAGTTTAGAAACAAAGACAAGATGATTAATTAACAAAATATAAAGATGGATAAGCTTAGATAAATTGCGGGCAACCTTAACCAGGTCAACCGTGACTTAATGAATAAGATCAAATGTGTATTTTTTTTCTAGGGTAAATCTACATCCGATCTCAAGAGATAGAGTTTGGAATAACAAAAGATATTAGCATCTAAACCAAGGATAGATAAAAATCTCTGGTGAATCGATGCAAATTTGTAAAGGAGTTTCCCCCTTTACCAGAAAATTAGAATATTGGCGAGACAGCTAATTCACTATAAAGATCATTCGAAGTGGAGTTATGTGATACTCCAAAATCAAAAGAAGATGAATAGTGAG
The DNA here is from genome assembly GCA_030737815.1 of Allium fistulosum. Taxonomy (NCBI): domain Eukaryota; kingdom Viridiplantae; phylum Streptophyta; class Magnoliopsida; order Asparagales; family Amaryllidaceae; genus Allium; species Allium fistulosum. The sequence continues at coordinate 1,495,887,240 of CM060901.1, forward strand.
GGACAAGAATGAATTTTGGAACCGCAGGGAACGTTCCAAAATTCAAAGGAAATTCGAATCAAGAGGAAAAGATTCAAACTCGAACGAAAGTGATTCTGTAAATAAACCTACTCCGTATGCTGAGTTTTGCCTCAAAGCCAAAGCTCTAATACCAACTATAACGACCCAATATTTTCAACCATTCGCATCCGCACATGTCGGACTTGAATTGCTTAAAATACCGCGTTGTAAATAAATATTGGCAAATCTCAGAATATACAGTAAATAAATAATCACAGATCACAGACATAGAGTAAAATAATGCAGCGGAAGTAAAAGAAATAGTAGTTCATGAAGCTACTATGTAAATATATCAGAGTTAAATAAGATACAACAGAAGAAATAAAGTACAACGGAAGTCTCAATACAATAACCAAGTACAAGCTGAGTAGGACAACGAAACTTAAGTAGATAGGACAAGACAAGCAGAAAATCTCCAGCGATTCAAATCTCCAAGTGAGTGGAAATCCAAATCTGTGAATAACTCAGGCTGACCCGAGCGTAAAGCAAAACACAAAACACTCGAGTCAGGACAATATATACTTATATAATGTAAACCAACTCAAGTGAATTGTAATAAAGGTACAAGTAACTCAAAGAACGCTTGGGATCGCCCATTGTTTAAGGATCCGTTAAACTATTTACTATGTAGTAATATACGCTATATACAGTAGTGTCTAATTAGTAAAGTATAATCATATAGAAAATAGCGTTAAGGGGATGGTGAACCTTAACGCGGTCGGATCTTTAAACCAAAATCGTAGTAAAGCTCGCTATGGTAGGTGACACGGCACAACTAGGCAATGCCAGGGTAGATATACCAATTACGCATCTGGACTGGTGGTGACGCATAGCAGCCACTACCGCCCACCTCGAACAACACTTCCAAATCAAGGGTGCGCACCAAATCAATCACAAGTAATAGAATGGTATCGAAGAAGTGTGTCCGATCAGAGGTGCTACCTCCTTGGTCCGTCAATCGCTCCTGTTTTAGCCACCTTATGCCAACTCACGGGAGTTGGGTCCACGTATATACCTTAGGATCGTCGCCACCATCCTACTTCATTTTGGAAACTCCACCGCGTACACAGTTGTCAAAGTGGTTTTCGGTGTCGACAGAGAGTATGTCCATATCCGATCCCGGTCTCTTTAACAACCAATCGTTATTATAACCCGTGGTTATAATTTAAAAACAGTTTATACTTCAAAATAGAATATCATTTCAAATCCAAATCTTTATCAAAATAAAGATTAAATCAATTCCAAACCATTTCAATATATTTAAAATATCATATCATTTCAAAAATTCATTTCAAATCATTTCAATACATCATTTATTTAATTTAAATTTAAATACCATTTAATCACATTTCAAAATAGTTGTATTTCCCAAATCAACTATTCCATTTAAATCATTTAAAGTCAATTCATTATATTTAATAATTAAATATTTAATTTCCAAAATTTAATCTTTTTCAAAGATCATTTATTCATTTGAATTTATTAAACAAAGAAAAATCAACTTTCGCAGCACTTAGAAAATGGTACGAAATGTTATGTTTTAACCTAGTCCATTAACAAAAGACAGTGTTTTATTTACAATTCCACACATATTTAACTTTTAATATAAATCATTTAACTTATAAAATCATATAATTTCACATTTAAAAACAATCATTTAAATACCCTTATTTCTACGATTTTATAAAGTCAAATTTCCATAAAAATCAAATTTAATAACAATTAAATTTTCATTTCTTTAATTAAATTCTTAACTTAACAACTAAGTTTAAGTTTCCAAAATATAACTTATTTCCATTTATTTTACTAAAATTAAAATTTCACTTTCAAACAAATTCCACAAAATTCAATTTAAGTTGTATTTCCAAATTCAGCTTAAATATTCATTTATTTCATATTTTAGTTTATACAAAATCATTAGCACTTTTAAAAATTATTATTACTTAATAAGAATCATTAAATTCATCTTTTAAATCAAATTTGTCATATTTTCTTACTTTACATAAATTCCATTTAACCATAAAATCATAAATTCCAAAATTTAACTTATATTCCAAATTCTACTTCACCATTTACTTAATTCACTTATTTAATTTGTAGAAAACCACAAATACTTAATAGAAATCATTTTAATAAAATTTAAATCAAAATATCATAATATTTACATTTTTAAAATATTTTCTTTTAAATTTTCAGAAAAATATATAAACTACGGGTCTGTATATAATTTTCTAGCCTAGGTCAAGTGATACGGATATGTATCATTTCAATCCGCAGTTTACAAAGAAAAACCGGGTTCTATCATTTCAAACCCGAAATCCCAAGTTAAATAAAATAAATAAAAAGTCGCTCAAGCTTATCATTTCAGCCCATAACGATCTTTCCATATTCTAAAGTCCGTTCGGGTATGTATCATTTCAACCTATAATGAACCTAATCTACAGGGAACTTGCAGTGTGATAAACTGATAAAAATGAACAGAATAACATCATATAACAGTAATAGATGATATAGCATATGTATTAACAGGAGTAAACATTATATGATCATAATATAACAGTTATAACAGGATGATATAATTTTACAGATTCAAATGGTGTTAGTTTACTAGTTATATAAGTACATATTGTCTGGTGAGAATTACTCACCTTTCGCTGCTGAAGATTCAAATCTAACAACGATATCTACCCCGAAAGAGAAGAACAGAGGGCACGACCAAAAATTGGAAGAGGAGACAAACTGGTCTCGATCTTGAAACAAGATAAATAAATCAAACTTAGTACTCGAATTGAATCACAAATCAAAGCGAAATTTTAAATAAAAATTTGAACAAGATAATTTGACACATCTAAATTATATGCATGTTAGTGGGAAATTCAGGCAGTGATTTTAAAAAGGCAAGAACAGTGCACGCAACCTTTATTTTTCTTTAAACATGCAAAAGGTGACACAAATTTAGGTTCAAGAGTTGACAATGGCCCATATGTGCATGCAGGTAAATCATGGCAGTGACACAAATTTTCCTCTTTTTTTTCGTATAATAGAGGATGGAACTACAGAAACAAAACAAAATGAAAAGGAAACAAGAGGAGAAAGAGGCCATACCTACTGGCACACGCAAGGAAGAAGAGCACAAAAGAAGTGGAAAATTGCTTGACGCGATGCTTCTTTTTTTCAAAGAGGATGCGTGAGTTTAGTACTGGAGGAGATGGAGGCCAAAAGAGATGAAACGGAAATGGTACGAGGCTTTAATTTATAGGAAAAATATTGGTTGCTTTGCACGCAAGGAAATAGGGATATGCGTAATCAAGGCATGAGAGTTTTATGGCCAGAAAGGAAAGAGTTTTATGGGCAACATTTATTGCATTGATTGATAAAAATGGCAAGAATTATTTGTTAACAATTTTTATTCGTTTAGAAATTCTTAGGAATAAGATGCATTGATTGGTGAAAGATAGGCAAGAAATAATTTGCACTGGTCAGCGAAATTAGCGTGAATAAAGGGTAGAGAAACGGCAAGTAATCAATTAGCTTTAAACGGAAATGGAAAATCTGGTGCGAACGTGTTTAAATGTTGATTAAGGTGAAGGATAGAAATTTATTTATTATTTTGAAACGTCTATGAATTAAAAATTGGCAATTATTCACAAAAAGGAAAGTAGAAACCCCCGATGATTTTAATCTAGTTTTTAAAAAAAATTAACAGCTCTTTGGAAGAGTGAAAAGATTATATACATTTATAACAAATGGAAGAAATGGCAAGGCACAGTGAATTTCCTCCTTTAAACGTGCACGACAATTGATTTAGGAACAAAGACCATAAGTAGAATGTGAATGGTTTTAATTTTTGCGGGTAACGCTTCTATTAAATCAGAAGGAAAGTAAATATATTTAAAATTGCGTACAACAGATGCAATAGTTTATGCCCAAAATATAACAAAACGACGGTTTTAAATTTTATACGTTTTCCTATTTATACGTTATTTATTCCATCAAATAACGCGCCTTTTTAAACGCATAATTAATAGTTTAATTATACATAAATTTTGCAATCTATTACTTAATAAAACATGATTTGTTTACATTGGGTTTTTATTCATTTACCATGTACTAAGAATCTATTACTAAACGTAACTAAGAAAATATAAATGATTAAATTTAAAAGTATATAATCCATTTTTAAAGAAAAAAAGTGAAATAAAACTTTGTTATGAATATATTCAATTAAACTAACAGATTTGAAAACTAGAAAAAGATTTAGATTCCGATGAACGTAAATTTATAACCAAAATATGCATTTTAGAGTTTCTTATAAATAAAAAAAACTTGGGCGAGCTAAATTTAGAAAAGGACAAAAAAAGAAAAAAAGGAAAAAGAAGAAGAAGGGAAGCGATGAAAAATTAGAGCTTGTAATACTTTTCTCTCTCTTAGGAAATGAGAAAATAAAGAAGATGAGAAAATGAGAAACTTGTACGTGAATTGCAAGGCAAAGTATACGGCTAAACTAAAGGAAATGAATGCCTAGAAAAGGAATAAATGTTAGGAAAACAAAAAGGTAAGAATTAAGGCAACCTTTCTTTTCTTTCCCTAAAAACAGGTAATTAATTTAGAGCTTAATTATGTATATGGAGAGAAACCTTTCATTCTTTCTCTAATCAAATTGATTGATAAATTAAATGTCATTAACAAGCTATTTATTCATGGCATGGAATGTAACTATGTCCAAATGTATTCTACAGTAAATTATGTAAGTGCAATATACTAGATTGTATACAAAGATGATGTTTCCTTCATATATATCTTTATTGGTCATAGTATTATTATTAAAAACATATACGTATACGTATATATATATACTAGACTTATACATATAAATGTGTTTTATGAGCCTAAAATTAAAGAAAACAATTTTGAACCTAATCTCTAGAGTAAAAGGGTTTAAGATTAAAAAGTTATAACTTTGCATACAAGTCCATCTTATAAATCTTAAGTCAAATTAACGCACACAAATATGTATATACAAATCACTGTAAATAATGACTTAAACTTAATACAACATTTTTTTTTATGTTAAAATTTATAACTTAAAAATTTAATTATTGAAAATTTTACGGGTCGTTACACAAGTGATACGGATATTTATCATTTCTATCCGCAATTTAAAATTTTATATTTACAGATATATATCATTTCAATCCACAATCCCAAAAATATTAAAATCCATAAAATCGCTCGAGTCTATCATTTCAACCCATAACGATTTTTCCTTAATTCATTGATCATTCGGGTATGTATCATTTCAACCCATAGTGAACTTGCAGTTTATAACGATATAAAATAAAACATCCATTCATCCAATATCAATAATCAACATCCATTACAAACATCATCCAAATCAATCAATAAATATCAATACAGAACTGATAATCAATAACAGGTATTTAACTGGCAATTTACATTCAATAATAAATTAAATAACGATTTAATTCAAATAAATTCAAATTAACTTAGATGATGATTTTAAAAAAAATACCAAACAGTCATACATAAATTTCTAATCACATCATAAATTTAATTTAACAAACATAAGAAATTTTAGAAGTTGTGGGTGGGTTAAAACACTCACCTTTGAATTTAAATTGAATTTAAATTCAAAATAAGCCCAAAATTTGAACGGTCTTAGAATTCCTCCAAACCTACGTCAAAATGTCCGGAATTCCAATACGATCCTAGCGGAGAAAAGCGCGCGTGAATTGGACCTCGTATGCAAAAGTTATTGTCATTAGAAGATTAACGATTTAAATTAGAAAATAATAAAATAAATAGAAATATTACACGTCAACACGCTACAGTACATCTTGTACGCGCCTGCACCAGTTCGCACGCCTCCATGCCAAACTTTGACCGACGTTCGTGATCACCTCCCGCCACCCGAGGGTCGCCCACCACCAGCGATGGCCTCGGCCATCATTTCCGCCCCCACCCGAGGCATCGCGACCTCCCCGCGACACCACGCCGCCGCCGTTCGAATTAGGTTTTCAAACCCTAACGGCACAATTCCCGGCATCTCCGTCCATAATACGCGATGCGACCATGCTTGATCTGCTCCACGAAGCTAGCTCCATAAAACCCCCAACTGATTTGACGATCGGTCAGAGTTGATCGTCGCGCGATGAACGACCAATATTAAACCGCCTAATTCTGGCCACACAGCGATCCGAATTGAGAAATGAATCATTGCAGTGAACTACGCTCATCGAGAGCCTTAATTTGATATATAATTTGATAGTGTTTGAGGGATTTGAATTTTGTATTTTGATTTGCAATTGAATTTTGAATTGGTAGTGGATTGTCTGCCATTGGAAAGTGAGAGACAGATGGAATTGTACGTACAGACAAAACTGAGTTTAAGAACATTAGGGTTTATAATGAGGTATTTATAGATAGAGCTGAAATAGAACGGATGGACAAGATTTGATTTACACATGGAACAATAAATGACCTGGAAAGCCCGTTCTGTCTCCGGAACAAAATTGGGTCAACCCATATATCAAAATAGATGCTTTCGATAATTTTAAAATCAATGGAACTGGTTTCAAGCCCAAATTCAATCGTATAAAGAAGTTATGATAAAATCAGCTTATTTCAAATCGATTTCAATTGATTTTAATTAATTTGATTTCTAGGCGTTTCGAGCCCGTACGATCAAACGACAAGTCCGATCGTTACGAAACTTGAAATCTTACAATAATTCACTGTTACGGATCCGATGAAACTAGTTTTGTCAAAATCCAAGTCAGCGGCCAAAATTGCTATTTTTCAGGTAATTAAATAAATTAATATTAAATTAATTAAATCACATTTTCAATTTAAATTTTAATAATTTACAACTTCTATCATTTTTGATTTCTTAATCACTTACAATAGTTTAAACAAATTTAGATGTCAATTTAAAGTTGATTAATCTACCAATTTCAATTTCATTAAATTCAGAAATTATAAATTAAATTTTCAATAATTCCATTTAATTGACCTTTCATCCTATTATTCAATCCAATATTGTCAAATGGATAAAATTAACATTGGTTCATGATCTATTACATTAATATTCTCAAATTTCATCTTAACCTCTATTAACGTAATATTTAAATATTTAATTTCATTTATTTGCAATTAATCCAATTATTATAATTTTAAATTCCAATAAATTGATAAATCTTTATTTCCATTCTTTTTATTCAACTAATTGTCATATTATGAATAGAATTAACATTATTTCCAATTATTTCCTTAGTTTACACTAACATACCATTTAATTTAGATTTATTGAAATTGCTTACCAGTTTTAATTTAATAGACTAAATAAATGGTTAACTTATAATAATTGTTACCATTAACGTTTAATTACACTTATAAGTTATTACTAACAAAATTTTTTACAATTGCTTACATAACACTGTTCTTATCTAATTATCAATAATTTTATACCAATTCATCAATTAGTTCAATATCTACACTTGTTTCCTTATATTCAATTCATAGCTAAGTATAACATTTAAATTATTTCAATAAATTGGAATTTCATTCAAATCGTTAATGATTAACTTTAATTGACATTGTGACGTTTTATTTTACTTATTATTTCATTAATAAGTTACAAAAAAATTATTTCTCCAAATATTAAATCACAAAATCTTATTTAATTAACCATTTTAATTATCGAAAATTTACGGGTCGTTACATCAATCCTCCATTATTCTTCGACTTTTTAGATTCTAAACCATGTTTTGGTGATATTCTAAGGTCTTTGACAAAGTTTGATGGAGTTTTGACTTTGTTTGATATGGTTTTGAAAAAGTTAGTAAGGAAATGGAAGAGAAGAAGCCATTAAAGCTCTAAGGAGGAAGAAGAAGAAGAAGAGAAGAGAATGGCTTGTGCGAGAATGGAAGAGGTATGCATGGCTATTTATGGGAAAAAGTTTGAAATAAAATATTATTATGTAAAATGACCAAAATACCCTTACTTACATTTTAAGAAAAGTAACAATTAACATCAAATGTCACTTCACAACTTTATGTTCATTTCACTTAAGAAGTAATAAAAGTAAAGTAATAATTATGTTTGGTTTGGTTTGACATGTTTTGGAATTTTGTGCTTACTTTTCTTAATGAAATTCTATAATTTTCTAACTATGTTTAGTAAAAGTAAACTTGATTAGTGAATTAATTAATACTTATACTATTTGAATATATGTTCATATATAAGCAAATAAAGGTGTGACAACGTGGCGACATTTTTTAATCGACAAAACGTTGATTTTCGACAAAATGTTTTACGGTCACATTTTGACGTTTTAGTTAAACTATTTATTCATGTAAACCAAACTTCAAAATAAATTTCTTATTATTTTTAAATAATTAAAACAATTATATTTAACTTATAAAATAATATGAAACAATATCCAAATTTATTTGTAAAAATACGACATCGATTTATCGATATGCGACGAAATTTGTCAACTTTTATAAAACAAGTTTTATATATTTATCGAACCATTATAAATTAAATTACTATTATTATCAATGAGTTTGATATGTATTATATATATTTAAAAAAAGAATTATTTATCCTTTAAAACAAATTTCTCGAATATTTATCCTACTTTATCGGAATCCGACTTTTGCCAATTTTACAATGGAAATCCAAAACCTTTATTTAATATCAAAAAAAAGTTTACCATTCTTTTTTATCATATAAAACATGATTGTTTAAGTTTGAAAATTCTACATTTGAATATTCAAATAAATTAAATATACCATTTTCAAAGTGCTAAAATTACGGGTCGTTACAGGTGTGGTGTTGGTATGTATGCTTGGTATGTAAGGCACTTCTTCTTTAGTATTAGATTATGTTCAGCATATTCTATTTGCGAATATGAGTCTAGAAATATATGTTGCTTGGGCCTGTTTAACATAGGGTTATTTTGAAGCAATCGCTATGTATGTTTTTTCAAAGTGTTTGTCATGTCATTGTGCTTGTATAGATATTGCTAGTCTACTAGCTAAGTTAGTATGTGATGTAACGATTAGTGGTCGAGGTGTTTTAACCTCATACCTATTTTATAATTTTAGTGGTATGGACACTATAAACCATCGTAGTTGCTGAGGCGTCTTTGCCTCACACATGTAATAACTGTTGTAAAGTGGTACGACCACTATAATCATGCTTGCTTGTGAAAGATAATAATATTTTGGTTTTCCTGCAAAATATATAAATGTATTTAGAGATTCAAAATATGGTTAGTTTAAATAGAAAATTTGAAAATAAAATATATTTGATACATAAATTTGGATTTATTTAACATATATATATATATGAATTAAAAATTTAATTGTTAATTCATCCAAGAATTAATTTTGAAGTTAATAATTTGATAATCGATATAACTAAAAATGAGATATACTATGTATTTAAATTAAGCAACACTTTACGAATCATATATATATATATTCTATGCTACAAGGAATTTGTAATAAACAGATTTGTAATACCGATTGGTATGAGACTTTTGATAATGTTTCTTTGGTTATTCATTGCACTTATTGGATAGAAATTGCGATGATAGAGTGTAGTTTATAAGCAGTAAATAAACAATTGAGTATCACATGGTGGTATGGGATGTCGTTGTGATATTTATTCAATTATTCATTGTAACTGGATGACACTCTAGTCACAGGGATGTGATATCATGATGGTGTTGATGTGATGTGGAGCTCATAGTGGTATACAAGGCTCCATGCCTATATCAAATGATCAAGTCTTTGTGCATATATTATAGATATTATGTGTGGTCCATCATGATGTACTCCTTTAATTGGCGTTAGAGAGGACCAGATTAGTCTAACATCCATCCTAGCAGCCTGATTGTGGGATCCCCTGATCCATGACACCCTTATATTTATTTAGTGGTGTGCTTTCACTGTGTGCATTCGCCCTTGTGTCACATAGGCCAGTAGTTTGTTACTTATAAGGGCAAAATACAAGGATGTGACTAAGTGCTACATATAGATGAGAAACCGATGGATACGTGTCACGATGACGATTGGGTAACAAAAGACTATAGAGTTTTTGTGACTTTAGAATAGGCACCGTGTTGTTAGTTACCCATCTAGTTCTAACGGAGCGATAACTAGGCATATACTATTTATACCCCTCACCGGAGTATATATGGGTTAGCCAGACCTCTTGTTTATATATAGCTCTACTAGGTACCTTGTGTCTATCTTATAGTCATTTCCCCATTACTATTTCCCCATTACTATTTACACTAACAAATATATATAAATAAATATATATATATATATATATGACTATGATGATTTAAATTCACATGAGAATGAAATACAAATATAATTAATAGGAATAAAGTAATGATTATATTACCATGGAAATATATTCACATATTTTTATTATAATGTTCTTATATATGTCACATTTATTATGAGAATCGGTATATTCTTATAGACATAGACTAACAGGTGTGTTATTATGATGCTTGGGTTAGTCCGAGGTATTCCTGGTATAGGTATAGGTACTCAGTAGTTTCTCTGGATATGTGGATATTTTGGAGGCTAGTAGTTACATTAGGATGATACATTCACTTTTGTATTTTTGTAGCCTCCTTAAGTATATGTTATGATGTGATATTATAATGTATATATGAAGTGGGTTAGAGTCTGTCATTTTGTAACCCACTAGACTATTTATATGTGATATATTATATTTTATCTTCTGTGTTTTGACTCTATGTTATGTATTGTTCTATCCTAGAGTCACATGTGTTTATCGCTTTGTACTGAGATCGTGTACAACTATGTTAATTATTATATGATTTGTGATTTGTACCAATGTTAGTTTAAGGGAATATTTACGTATGTACCCCATATAGCCACATTCTCCGTATTATTTGATGGTATTACCTAATAATACTCTTGGATGGTATGGGTCTAGAGGCGAGTTGTCTCGATTTGGTAGCAGAGCAGATTTAGAATAATACACGACATATAGAGACACGAGTCATTGGCTTAGATGGACTTAGGATTTCCTGTCCCTTGGGTATTGGGTAGATTACCTATATAAATATTACTTAGGTATACACGGTGATTACAGGGAGTAGTTTTCTAGGTACGTATTTGTTATTTGTGTGATTTGAGATACATATACACACACACACACATTAATATTATTTCAATTTATTCTTAATTTGAATCTCACTTCTTTATGGTAGTGAGTATGACTGGACCCCGCTATGGTCGAGCTGACTCGGACTATCTAATGGAACTAGGGGAGTATATATAACTATAAAGCAACTGATGGAACCACCGAGGAGCATTCAACAGTCCAGTGCTTCCATAACTCCCAATCCTTTTCGATTTTTACCAGGCCTTACCGTGACTACGCTAGCCTTGGCAAAAAGACTTTCAAATGTAATAAGGAGTGATTGGAATCTAGCATGGTTAAAGATGCATGAGCGTATGTTCACACATATATGAGTTATTGATTAACAGAAAGTCCATATTGCGTCAAGTCAGTTACAAGAAAGAGCATTAGATTGGTACGAGCTGCTTATAGCTGAGGTGGATGAAGCTGGATTGACCTAGGATCAACTCAAGATTTGATTTAAATAGGAATTTCTTCCAGAAGGGGAGAAAGCAACTATAAATAAGAAATTCAAAGAATTGAAGCATTATGTTGCCACTTTTAAAGCATTATCAAAGTATGGGATTGATTTGATCAATACACTATTGATGAAGAACCAAACAATTGTATATGGATTGAATAAAGCTCTAAGGAAAGCTCTCCTTCCATAGTAGATGCCACTTTTGAAAAAGCTAGTCGATATAGTACTTAGGATGGAGGAGGAAGATAAAGAGAGTGAGGAAGAGGAACCAAAGAGCAAAGCCTGTTATGGTTAGGAGCGGTAATTTCCATTCAGGAAACAAAGACCAAAATTCCTTAATAAGAAGCAAACACAGGGTGGTGCAGTATGAGTTAAGGTTCCTCTTAGAGATCATCGAGTGTGCTATAATTATGGGGAGAAAGGTCATTGGTCTAGGGAATTCTCTAAGCCACGATCTTCTCAGCCTAGATGCAAGGTTAGTCAGGATCTTGGACATTCTGTTTATATATGCCTGAAGAACTCTAGCAGTTGATTGTCCTTAGATCTATCAGTAAGCATGTAATGACTCCACGCTATACCCATATTATTAAATAAAATTACTAGTAATGTCCTCTAATAATATGGAGAATACGGTTGGTTAAGGGCGATCGTATGTGAATATATCATTATACTGACACCGGCATGTCTTTATTACCTTTTTGAGGATCTGAACTGAGAATTTATGACGTATATAGTATTAATACAAAGTAATAAACACACCAATTTAAAATATTCAGAATAGTATATAATATAAATAAACTAGAGTCATAGATCATAGTAGAATAATATACATCATATACATAACAAAATGTTAGTCTACAAAATATCAGTAATAGACCCACATAATATATACATCATACCTAAACTACTGATCAGGTACACAACAACTCCAAGATAATATACATGACATAAATGCTAAATGTCAATACATACAAGTATGAAGTAAACTAAAACGATCAAAAATGTCTACTTCAATGCTAGCCCAAAATCCAGAGGTTAACGAGTCCCTATACCAGTAGACTCTCTACCTGACTCGAGTATTTTTAAAATAAATGGGTCAGACTATATCTAATAAAGAGACGAGATAATGATATCATAATTATATGACTTAATAATAATAAGTCATAAATACCAATATGCCTAAAACCAAATTAGATACATAAGGCATATAATAAATCCAAATCACCATTTTATAAATCCATATCAAGTCTTAAATAGACTATAATAAAAAATATGGTGATAACAATTCAAAATTCTTCAGAGCCAAAAGATACTAAATATCCATCCCAAAATCTCTGAAGAAATAACCATCACTAATGAAATAATAATGGTAGCTAGTCAACTATTAGTTTAATACAGCGACACAGAGCCTAAAAACCAAATAGACCGATATAAGTGTGACTAACTGTAACGACCCGTAAATTCGTCACTTCAGAAAAATTTCAAAATATTCAAAAATAAGATTTTCAAACATAAATGATGATATTTTGAATTTTAAATAATAATCGAAATCTTATTTTGAATAAGTATTTACAAAAATATATACTTTGGTCAAAATATCGATAAAATAACTGTAAATCGTTTTATCAACAAACAGCTCTTTAGCCATTCGAACTCATGCACGGAGCTAAATACATACACTAATTTATATATATGAGTATTGATATGTAATAAAATTATCTATTTTATTTTGAAATTTAAATTTGCCTTTATAACACTATTATAGATATCACTATTTTGGAATAATTGATTTTCGAATTTAAATTTAGTTTAAATGATTTGATAATTATTTTAATTATTAAGTGAGCTCTTATAATTATTATATAATGTTGGAAATATTATTTTTAAACTTTGTTTACAAATATGTGTATATTAACTAAGAAGAGAAAATATGGGTGGAAACCAAAATCAAAATTCGTAACAATTCAACGTGAATAAGTTGTGCAACGTTGTGGATTATATGTAACATACATATGCACATATACATGTACATATATGAAGACATATCCACATGCACATGAACACACATATACACATGTAATTAAATATATATATATATATATATCACTAAAAATATCTAAGATATTTCCTAAATCATTAACTGTTAAGCTTACCCAAAATCAACACTAACCATCAAAGTACAAGCACATGGCCTTATCCATGATGGGGAGACTTGAGCTGTGCATTGAAAGGAGGAAGGTGATGATGGTGGTGCATGTGATGGTGAGGAAGATTATGATGTATATGTAGATATTTTTCTTCTCTTCCTTGCTTATAAATACCACACACTCTCCACTTCATTTCTACACATCTTGTAACGACCTAAAATTTTAGTGTAACGCCCCACTCCGAGACCCACATTAGCAAAGAGTATTACAAGATAATACCGTCTGCTAATACGGAGAATAGAGCTGGATATGAGCGAGCTTTGAGTTAGTTTTTGCCTCCAAAACCTGTAAGAAAAAGAAATAGATGCATGCAAAAGGAAGAAAAGCCATCAAAAGACAATTCATTTAATAAATTAAGATTTTTGATGAAAAGATTATGTTTTGGAAGCAATTACCTATTGTATTCTTCTTTAGATTGATTAAAATAGCAACTTATTGAAGAAAATTGGAGATTAAAAGATTTGGATTTGAAAATTTTGTGGACTTTGCTTCTCTTTTTCACTGTTTTCTTTTCTGGCTATTTGGCGAAGATGAAGTGAAGTACGTACAGGTAATGTTTCTCACTTTTCAATTTCTGGTTTTAGTAAACTAATGGGTTTTGGACCCAAATTAGAGAAATTAAATAAGCTATGTAACTAAATTAACACTAAACCAAATATATACACTTATGTTATAAAATAAATGACATTTTTCTTCAAGTTTTAGCCCAAATAATTTATGTGAACATACATACATGTTAAATAAAATAATTTACATCATATAAAAAAAAGATAATTTTAGTATTAAAACATTTTTTTATTATTAAAATATCTTATTTTACAAAAATACACAATTTACACATATAAATGCATAAATCCTTATTTTTAACTTCAAAAATTCTACAAAAATTATTTTCTTGCATATAAAAATATGACAAACCATTTCAAACTTAATTTTATAACCAAAACTCATTTTTAAACCAATTTTCACCTTTTTATTTGATTAAACAACCCTTAAAAATCACATACTTTTTTTAAAAATTATTAGAAGAAGTAATTGGCCATAATTAATTCAATTATTGCATTTTCTCTAAATAAAAACTATTTTCTGTTTATTATTAACCCAAACAAATAAAATAAAGTTTCATACTTTATTTTATCATTTTATTACCAAAATTCATTGTTTATTCCAAATAAACAATTTAATTTCTCCAATTTTATTTTAATTCACAGTATTAAATCATAATTACCGTTATAATTAATTTAATATTTATAGGTAATCTCCAAAACCAGGGTTGTTACATTTAGTTATTTGAGTTTGGAATATTTAATTAATTTTAAATATTGAAAAGTTAATTTATAGATTAAATAACTTGAATTTCAAATATAGCGATTTATTGGATAATTTAATTGTTGAATTTAATAATTGAAAATCGTTTAAATAATCGAATCTTGGATTTTAAGTTGGATAAAAATGATTTAAATTCTTATTTAATTTCTATTAATAAGAATGAAGATAATAAAACCTTTAAATTGGATTTAAAAGCGATTTACTCTATTTTGAAAATAACTCATTTTAATTAACATATAAAAATAGCCTCTCGGGGAACTATCTCGGATTTCGACGAAACGAGTGTCATTGGGTTCATAATAATGAATTATAATATTCCATCAAATTTCATGGCGATCAGATGCATCGTTTGACCATGCGAGATCGAAACACGCAGAAACTAATATTGAAAATTTAATATAATAATTCGGTTCAAAAGGCTATCTTCTGCATACTATCGAATTAGGCCTCGAAATAAGTTCCATTGCGTTCAGAATAGGGGTATAACATATAGAACGCCAGGCGGCACGTCTCGATTGGGGTTCGAAATTATACAGCTAGATATTTTGGATTTAAATAATATATATGCTTAGATTTGACTTTACACACCATGACCATTCACATCAGCATATTCCCTCTACATTTTCCCTCCCTTATTTAAATGCTGCTTGTAAACAGAAAAGAGAAAAAAAAGGAAAACAAGATTTTTAAAATTAAAATGGAAAAGTTTAAATCTTTAGGCTCTCTATGGGTATATCTTCTTGCTGCTGTGTTTCGAGGGGCAGCGGATGGATTGACGAGCTCGACAGTGGACAGTCGAATGGGTTAAGGAGCTAGGGTTGGCATTTTCATACTGTTCGTGTGGATTTAGGGGAAATCGAGGTGGTGGTCGGATTTGTGGCATGAAACGGCAGCTACGGTTGATGTTTCGTGAGGTGCGGCATATAGATGGGAATCGCGACAATTGTACAGACGGCGAAGCTAGGCTAGGTCAAGTTTTGGATGGCTCGACCATTAGAGGTGTTTGAGGCGTCATTGCGAAGCTTAGAGGAAGGGGAGTTCGGCGGAGCTATCGTGAGGTAATTTCATGGTGAAACGAGGGAGCTTCTCTTTGTGTGTACGCTCGGCCATGGGTTGTGTAACCTGTACATGTTCGTTGGGGAAGAAAGTGTAATAGGGGTAAGCTTGTAAATTGATTAAAGTTATTTAATTTTAAATTAAGTTTATTCGATAACTTATAAAATTTATAACTCCTTCATACGAGGTCCGATCGAGACGAAACTTTTTGCGTTGCGCTCGTGACGATGAAATCTTCGCAATGGAACTGGTTTGGTCGAATTTGGAGATTGTCGAAAATTGGGCTAAAATCGAAAAGCGGAACGCCTCGGCGACGACGGAGAATTTCGGTGAGTTCAACTCACCTTTTTTATTAACTAGTATGATATATAGTTGATAAAAATTGTTGGATGACTGTTTGGATGAATTATTATATTTATTAGTTGGTTTGGACATATTTCCGCCTATTGGAGCGGATGAGTCCCTATTACGTTCCCGTGTAAGAGCGGATGACCCTTTATATACGGATTCGCCTCGAAGCGGTTGATTATATTTTATGATTATATAACATTTGTGATGCAGGGAAAAACAGGTCGGCGGGATCCAACAGGATTCCTGACAACTATTAATTTTATTTACATATATATGTGCTAATATATATATATATATAAGCTGTGACGTAGGGGGAAACGGGTTGGAGGGATCAAACCGGATTCCTCACTATTGTTGAATTGTTTTCAATAATATTTCTTTATATGGATTATTGAAAAATGAACAAGATTGTGGACATTATGGTTATAACATTGTTATATGTTGAAACATAAAACCCAATAGTGATAGAAAAAGTCAATATTGATTTTCGTTAAAGTGTTGGGTGGCTACTGGCCTCAAATTAGTACTTTAAAATACTATAAATTGTTGTTTGAGTCAACATTGGTTTTGAGATGAAAACGATTCTTAAATTTGAAATTTGTTTCGAAAATATTTTGTTTTAAGGTTTATCTATTTAAATATAATAATATTGTTTTTAAGTTATTTAATTATACTAATATTGTTTTTAAGTTATTTAATTATAATAATATTGTTTTAAAGTTATTAAATTATATAAATATTATTTAAGGATATTTAATTATCATAGTATTGTTTAAAGTTATTTATTTATAGTTAACATGGTTTAAGAATTTATTAAAAGACTAATATTTGGAAGGATTGATTATTTCAAGAATAATTATAGTTTAGAATTAATAATAAGGATTATTAATAAAGTTTGAAAATAAATTATTATTACGTATAATAATGGCAAAGATTAATTATTATTGTTTATTAACAATATTTTTAAGTTATTAATTATTAATTATTAATTTAAAGTTGTTTTAAAATTAATAATTTTCATTCATTTTGAATGATTATTGTTAATAATTATTATTATATAATGGTGTTTTGAAATCAAAGATTTTTAATTGTTTATAAATGTTTTAGATACCTATGAATGGAGTTGAAAGACTTGGATTTTATAAAGAAGCTTGTAAACTGGTTTGGAGACGCAAGGAAAATTATTTACAAGGTGAAGAGTTTATAAATGATCAGATGTTTATAAATGGACTTAAGAAATTGGTTTATAGATAAAAGAAGTTTTATAGAAGGTTTAGAGATTATAAAGGATTTATAAATGGGTTTAGAAATATACAAAGAGGATTTATAATTGATTGGAATGTATAAAAGAAGTTTTATAAATTGGGTTATAAATTGTTTTAGAGAATTATAAGGAGTTTGTGAATGATTTTTAAATCGAATAAAAATGGAGTTTTTCTTAGTGTGTATATATACTTATACTATTAGGATAAGCATATGGATATTTTCTAAGTATTGAAAATATAAGAATTGGTGGGTATATCTTTGTAAAAGTATTCATATACAAATAATTTACAAATGGTTTAATTTATGAAAGATTTATAAAAGGAGGCTAGTGATTGCTTATATGCTTAACCAATGTTGGTTTTCCCTATGAGATAAATCCCTGATTGAATGTTTGTTATTCGATAGTTAAATAACCGACTATCGAAATTGGACCCATAACGTAACTTTGGAAATATCTAGGAGGAACACGTGAGTTATATGGCACAGTCATCTCCGATGATACTGTACCGTGCGTATAAATATCGTTTTGCTCTCCTAATACAATGATAAGGAAATTCGTCCACTAAAGGTTAGGAGGTGATCTCCAATCTTATCTTTGATTGTTTATTTCCTAAAGAACCGGAGTTGAGTTTACCGGAAATTATCGACGTTGTTTCGAAGAGACTGGGATTGGGTATGTTATCTGAAAACCACTTCGATCCAACTTAAGCGTTTCAAAGAAAAGACATCTTGAAGATGATGGAATTTCGGAGATGGAGCTCTCGAGTGTTTCGTTCAGTCCCAGAACGGACTTGTATGGATGAATGCTGGTATTGTATTTTTCCTTGGAAGGTAGTGTTAGCATTCTAAGTGGGAAGTGCTATAAAAAGGTAAAACGTAGACTCGAGCCTCATTTACCGGGAAATGACAAAAATCAGGCATGCAGCAGGGCCAAGTGGGTAGCTCCCAAGTAGGGTATGGTCATTCCAAATCTGGATCGGTTACTATCTATTCTTGTATGATTCGGGGCCCATTAACAGTGGGATGATCATATTCGGTACTTCTAGTCAAGTGGTAGGCTAGTCCTGTGTGGCAAGGGTACAAGATGTTCTTGTCAGACCCCGGTGCATTTATCTAGAGATGTACCTTCGAAAGGTAGTTCCTTACCTTGTCATAGTATGGAATCCCATCTCCAATACGTGCCTTACAGTTTTGATTGTAGAACCTAGTATGCTGGGATTTTATAAAGTAACAATTTCGACTAAGATTAATAAGTATTTGTATCTTAGACATTATTATAATGTCAGATAATTTCATATGAAATGTTTTGGTTATTGTAAGGTAAAACACGTCTGTGTTTATGTGCGGCGTGGTCTTACGAGATACTTTTGATTTCATGGATTTTTATAACTTTTAAAATCCAGTTGGGTGTGTTTTTCTCACGTTGGGTTTCAAGACTGACATGGGTGTTATCTATACTATATTATTATTAGTGAGTTGCATTTCAAGCTCACACAGGCCCCCTTGAAATTTGGCAACTGAACAGTCTCTGGATTGACTATTGTTAATGAGTTTGATTTCAAGGCCTCAGAAGCCTCCTTGGATATTTTATGAATTTTGAACTGAAACGTCTCACCAATATCTATTTCTTTCATGTCGCTTCTCTTTTTCTCCTCCTCCTTTCCCCATCTGTAGATAATTAGGTCATCTAGATTTTAACTTTTTCCGCCCGCGTTGCCCTCCCATCCAACCACTTCGCTAACTAATTCAACTCGTAATCACCTCCAAATTGACCGTCGACCGACTACTCCTCTCAATCCCTCCAGTCTATCACTGTTGTCCTTTCTTCCTAACACTATCGCATCCCTTTGGAATCTGATCTCTGCTAGATCGACTTTCGCCACTACCAGTTAGCCCGACTTCATCTTCAGACTTCACTAGGAGCCATGCCCTAGATATATATTTCTTTCAGGTTTGATTATCATCTTTCTCTTAGTTATAATCAATATTCTTTTTTGTTTACAATTATTTTATTTAGAAATTTTAATCATTGTCCTTCGGTTTTCTCAAGGTTGATAGTTTTTGTTCAGAAATGGTGATTCGCTTATGCCGTCCGCTTCAAAAGCATGGCCCCAAATTTTACTTCCTTTTCGGTATTATCCATTAATTTATGCTTGGTTCCAAATTTTGTTTCCAAATTCATTATTTAAGAGATATATGAATGCGTTTTTTTAATAATATTCAGGTCTTTTTTAGTTGTAGTATCTAAATTGAATAATTGCTTTATACAAATACAGATGGAATTGGCTTGATTAGCAATGAAAAATTAATCCTTAGGATATACAAATTGTATGTTTGTGTGCAACTTGCAGTCCATAACTTTAATCGTAATCATGTGAATTATTACCCATATATTAGACAACCCTACAATGTATATTGTATGCTGTTTTAAGACTAATAATTATGTAAGACTAGGTCCTTTTCCTGAAAATTTGATCTACAGTTCCATATTTTACAAAGGGAAATGCAACTTTGATTGTAGAGCTGAACAGTATCAGAAAATGGGTAGAGAAAACTAAGGGGACTTTATAACTCAAAGTCTCTAATGTTTTCCATTTAACAATTTTGAGTAAACTATACTTTTTATCATATAGATGTACATAACTTTGTGGGTAAGCATGACCAAATTGAATGTTTGTGTATAATAATTCAAATATATCCGCATTGAGCACGAATAGTCTATGCAGTATTTAACATAATCGAAATATGAGCAAAATTATGATTGGAATGACCGTCAAATGGTTACTCAATAAATAATAATGTATGACTTACTTATACTTATACCATTTTATTTCTTATGAAAAATTTAAATTAAAATCTGTGTGCATACCACGGGTTCGAGGATAATATAAGAAATCATTTAATGTCGCATTTATGCTCATTTATTGTTATAGTAATTATATTAATTCTGAACATCTTTGAGAGTTGCATTTGCATTTATATCATTCTCTGATTTGTTGCATTTATTAAAAAAAATCTGTTCACTCCAAGAACTTAATACTAGAGGTTTGAACTTGCAATTTAATAGATTTCGGTTATGTATTTGTTTTCAACACCGAATAATGAGTATAGTATATTGATGATAAATTTTTAGAAGAAATGATTATTGCTTGAAATCATTTAAAGTGTTTAGAAAGAAATGAATTGAAACGGCCCTACAGTGGTATTTATGGATGAAAAAACAACCATTGAATGGTTGATTGATAAATTGTCCTGTGTTTTATCCTACCAGCATTTATTTATCCATTCATTAATGCAACATATTACAATTTTGATTTATTTTATTTACAATTTATAATAGTTAGTACAATAAGCTACAAACAAAACTTTCAAAAAAGAATTTTAACACTTGGAATATTACAAGTAAGAATTTTTGATCAAATGGAATGTTGATATAATTGTGCTCAAGTATGGGATGATTTGGCAATGACTTGCAGTTTTGTGCTTAAATTTTGATTACTATAAGCATGCAAAAATGCTACTATAACAGAACACTTACGTTGTCAAATTATATGCCTGGAACATAATTTTAGAAGGGATCACAAAACAAATTACCAATTTACTCCCTGAATTCCTCCAAATTTGCTATTCTTACATTTGATTGAATTTACTTGCCACCATAGCAGCAAAACTCTTCCAGATCCATCTTTTACAAATTGAAATTAAACATTCATGCATTTATAATGTATACATGATAAGAACATGATTACGTTGCCTTCTTCCTAAATTAGCTTAATTATATCAATTGGAGATTTATGAAGAATTAATTTGGCTGTCAAGGGATATAGCATGCATGTTTATTTTTATTTTTATTTTCTTAAATTCAAAGCTTTAGTGTTGTCTAAACTTCTTATAATCAGTGGATTGACTTTTCACAATGTTTTAATATGCCTAATATGGAACAAAGCAAATTAAGACACTTATTAGTCAATTCAATGTTATATGTTAACCAAAAACATAAATTTTCTAACAAGAGATTTGATCATATTATTATCTCGATTTGTTTCATTTTCTTTGTTTAGACAACTATTGGCATGAGCTTTGCAACTTCTATCAGTATGCAGTTACCCATTTTTTTATGATATATAGAGTATTATGATATTTAATACATTGGAAACCCAAAGAGATGCCTACTAATAAGTTATACACATGATTTATGTTGCTGATGCTAAATTTTAATCTTCATTTTCCATAAAAATTATGGTAGTAATGCACAATATTTATTGTATTCATCTATTCATATGTTACAGGTCCACTTCTAGGCTCATCAATTTGTTAAACATGTACTTTGTGCATGGTGATTAAATAGGTGCATATTTCTTCCTATAATTTATGAGTTTTCTACATTCCATCATTATAATTTGCTAAACAATAAAAACCTGAATTTTTTTAGAACAAAGTTTTCAAAGAGGTTGGTTGGCCTAAGCATTTTTTTTCGCACTAGATATTTATAACCATACCACATTACTTTTGCAGTCAAATAATAGTAAAAAAATTATGCACTCTTTTATAATGATTATTTAACCAAAGTATAAATGTCCAAATTGGAAAAAAATGTTTGGTCGAGCCGTTTTAATGTATAAAGGGTATATCGATGCCAGAAGAAGCTTATAGTTCGATCTAAATGTGAAATTTATATCACTTTAATTATATCATTTTTTACTATTGTTTGTTCCTATGTAGATGTATGATTAAAATTGTCTTTGAATATTCAACCTGTCAGAGCACAGTATGTTACAGCTATGTTTATTTCTGTCTGCCATAGCATAAGATGTAATCCAGCCTTTTACTATGAAGGTTCGCTATTTGATTATATTTTTTGCAATACATGGGAAAGTACTCAAACATTTTAGGATTATATTCCTTCCAAGCCTTTCTGAATTTATTCAACATATAGTGTAACCTGTAAAGGTTTATTGAATTTATTATAATTTGTGAATATATTCTCTTTATATATCAAAGGTGGTGTAACAGTATTTATCATGAAGTGCCTCTCAAACTCAAGATGATAGCCGCTGCAAGGTATGTGGGTTGCTTGCTCTACTTCTTCTCTCTTTTCTCTAGCTCTACCCAATTAGATAATTAAGATTTGAAAATTTACATACTTCCAAAAAATTGATGTGTTAGATTGGTTAATTAATCTAAAATATGAAAACGTTTTTATTTACCTTGATGCCAGGTATATCATTAATCTCAAATTGATAGTAGCAACATATCTTATTTAAGAAATTAATTTAGAATATTATTCCTTCCTTAAAATGGAGATAAGGTACATGCATCCGTTTACAGAGTGGTGGTAGCAATTAATTATCTTGAATCTTGGTTTATTCATCTAAACATGTAAAAATTAAATAATTTTTTTTCTAATTTAAGGTTCTATTTTGAATTGTAGCAAAAAATAGACACTGCCCTTTTTGACGTGTCCAAAAGTTCACTAGACATGATACAAACTGGATCATTTGTTTCCATATGTTCCAAACTTCACTTCTATGGTACAAAACAAAAGAATAGATAATTTACCATTTTTGTATACAAAATTTTTTATACTGAAAAACATAATATAAGAGATCATGCTTGACTGTTCTTTTATTTTGAAACATGAGTATAAATAAACTTCTATTTCATAGTATACAAAGGGAGTGTAAATGAAGACGAGGAAAAGTTCATATAACCAACTTGAATTGGACATCATCAATAAGAATATGATTTCTAATGCACTAACACCCAATTCTACTTATAATGGGTGCAATTATTTTTTTCATCATAATACTGTCGACCAGATTTTTTAACTCACATACGTGCCTTCCATATTGGTCTTCGTGGAAGTAGTACCTTGAGTTGTGTTCTAATGCATAACACTAATTACTGTTTTTATGCAGTCCGATTTGGAGGTAACTACTGTAAGTTTAATTTGTTGTTTAATCAACCTCTCCTAAAAATAGTAAATTTTGGTAGGCAAATGTAAACAAATAATTTACACTCTCCACAATTAATTCCTCACCTAATAATTTTTTTCAAATGTTAAACTGGCTATGATGGCCAACATATACTTAAATTACAAAATATTAATGATTACACAGATAACTGTTAGGCTGATAGTTGTTATTTTAAATATTGACTATATAATTTTAAATGTGTGACAATAGTTAGTGATGAATTGAATTTATGAACATATATAATAAAAATAATAAATTTAATTATTATGATCAGACATCTGACCGCTTTTCATGCCCATTTTTACATCGGGGTTCTTGGTAATTGACGCAGCGGATATTACAAAACAATGTAGTTCGATGAATGTAGTAGTCGATGGATTGAAAGAAATGCCCAAATTCGTTGATCCGAAGATACTGAATTCTAGCTATCCCGAACTCGTTGATCGCGCACGATACCGGGTTCAAAGATCTTCAATTCTTCAAGCGTTGATCAAGCGCACTTGATTCCGCGAATCGGCTTCTACAATCGTTGAATCGAGCGGACTCGATTAATCGAAAGAGGAGATAGGAGATTACATTCAACTACCAATTGGAATGAAAGCACAAAGCTAACAAAAGAGAATTTTATTCAAAAATCAACAACCTTTTACAAATGACTCACACGGCCTATTTATAGGCGTTACAACTCATTCACAATTCTGTCCAACTCATAAGTCGATTCTGACTTATAGCCTCCGATCTAACTCCCTCGACTTACGACTTAAGAGTAGATGACTCAAGACAACACAGTTACAACACCTTACAACGACTCAACAAACATGGTCGACCTAACCTGGTACGACCTAAAAATTACAATACTCCTTATTTACAATGTACACGACTTAGTACATGGCGACTCAACTTAGGTCGGTAACGACCTAGCTACATCATTCAACGACTTACCAACATGTTACACAAAACGTACGACTTAAAAGATGCGACCTACGACTTATAACAGAAAATACAACAGATAGTTATTCACTTAGGTCGTTGCCGACTTAACAATATATCACGACTCATCAATAGCAGTGACTTTAGAAACAACGGTCCAGATTAACTCGGCAGGAAATCCATGGCTTCAGGTTTCAGCTACATAAGATGGTTCGCTTTAAAACTGTGCGACTTAACTAAGTCGTAACTCGTTTCCGACTTATCACTTGGCTCGTTAAGTCGTTTACGACCTATCTCTTCATCAATTTGCTTTGCCTTCTCACTGAGTAACCCGGTAGGTCTTCCTGGCGACTTAAGATCTTTGATAATCTGCACCTCTCCACGAGTTAGGTCTTCCACTCTCTTAAGTCGATCATGACTTAAGTCTCCCATCATGTTAAGTCGGTCATGACTTACGCTTATGTCTTCTGCTTCCTTGAGTCGGTCACGACTCATAGCTCCTTCCATAAGTCGCGTACGACTTATGCCTTCATCCCTGGCCTGAGCTACATCATCCTCCCCAGGTTGAGAGAAATTCGACCTCGAATTTGTAAATTCTTCCACATCAGTTCGTTCATCCCCATGATATGGTACAAGATGTTTAACATTGAATACATCCGACGTGTATACACCCTCTGGCAGCTTCAATTTATAAGCGTTTTCATTAATTCGTTTCACGATTTTTACGGGACCAATCTTTCTGGCTTTCAACTTATTGTAAGCACCCACTGGAAAACGATCTTTCGTTAACACTGCATAAACTAATTCACCTTCATTAAAGTTAACACTTCTCCGTTTTAAATCTGCAGATCGTTTGTATTTTCCATTTGCTTCCTCCAATCGTTCCTGAACGATTTTATGACATTCTGTCAACCCGTCAACAAAGTCAGCAGCTTTCTTAACTGTCCCCTTCGAGTGTGGTATTATCGTTAAATCCAACGGTCCTTTTGGTAAGCTCGAATAAACAATCTAAAACGGACTGAAACCCGTACTACGGTTCACAGCATGA
This sequence comes from Allium fistulosum, assembly GCA_030737815.1. Classification (NCBI taxonomy): domain Eukaryota; kingdom Viridiplantae; phylum Streptophyta; class Magnoliopsida; order Asparagales; family Amaryllidaceae; genus Allium; species Allium fistulosum. The sequence continues at coordinate 1,495,913,142 of CM060901.1, forward strand.
TTATGAGCAAACTCCGCTTGACATAAATTTACATCCCAACTCTTCAGATTGTCTTGCACAAGACACCTCAACAAATTTCCCAACGATCGGTTCACAACCTCGGTCTGTCCATCCGTTTGCGGATGATAAGCGCTGCTAAAATTCAACTTCGTTCCCACCATCTTCCACAAACTTAGCCAAAAATGAATCAGAAAACGGGTATCTCTATCTGACACAATAGATTCTGGCAATCCATGAAGTCGATATATCTCTTTGAAAAATAGTTGAGCAACATGAACAGCATCCGCCGTCTTCTTACAAGCAATAAAATGTGCCATTTTCGAAAATCGATCAACTACCACATAAATGGAATCATTACCACGCTGCGTTCTCGGCAACCCCAACACAAAGTCCATACTCACATCAACCCATGGTTTAGTTGGTACAGGTAGCGGCATATATAAACCAGCATTAGTCGCAGTTCCTTTCGAAACCTGACAGATATGACATCGCTTCACAAACCTCTCCACCTCTTTCCTCATCGATGGCCAAAAGTAAGATTGTGAAATCAACTGTAATGTACGGTCTCTCCCAACATGCCCTTCTTCATGTAGCTCTTTTACAATCTTCATTCTCAAACTACAATCAGGTATGCATAATTGTTTTCCTTTGAACAGAAAACCGTCTACCATCATAAACTCATCTGTCTTTCCCTCCTTGACTTTATCAATACACTTCGCAAAATAAGGATCATCGTCAAATAATTCTGGCAACACATCAAACCCTGTCACCTCAACCTTCAGTGTAGTCAACAAATGACTCCTCCTACTCAAAGCATCAGCCACACGATTCGTCACCCCTGACTTGTGTTTAACAACAAAAGTAAACTGTTGTAGATATGCAATCCACGATGCATGTCTTGCTGAAATCTTGTCTTGCCCTTGCAAATGTTTTATTGCTTCACGATCAGTGTAAAGAACAAACTCTTTCTGAAATAGATAATGTCTCCAATGTTTAATAGATTGCACAACCACATAGAATTCCACATCATATGTGTTGTATCTCATTTTCGCTCCTGATAACTTTTCACTAAAGTATGCAATCGGACGTCCCCTCTGACTCAACACCCCTCCAATTCCAACCTTGGATGCATCAGTATGTAGTTCAAACACTAGCTGAAAATCTGGTAATATTAGTATTGGTGCAGATGTCAAGAGTTCTTTGATTCGATCAAAAGCAACCCCTGCTTCCTCCGTCCATGCAAACTGTTTACCCTTCATACAATTTGTAACAGGCGCCATCACACTACTAAAGTGTGGAATGAACCTTCGATAGAATGAAGCCAACCCATGAAAACTACGAACTTCCGTTATCGTCTTGGGTTGCGGCCAATCTCTGATAGCTTCGACTTTACTTTGGTCAACCTGTATTCCTTCTTCCGACACAATATACCCCAGAAACAAAACACTCCTTGCCATAAAAACACACTTCTTTGTAGCAGCATAGAATTGTTCTTCACGAAGAATAATTAACACTTTCTTCAAATGTTGAACATGTTCTTCTGTACTAGTACTGTAGATCAGAATATCGTCAAAGTAAACCACCACAAATTTTCCAATGTATGGTCTGAAAATTTTGTTCATCACCCTCATGAAAGTACTTGGTGCATTTGATAAGCCAAATGGCATAACCAACCATTCGTATAGACCCTCCCTGGTTTTAAAAGCAGTCTTCCACTCATCACCTGGTCTGATACAAATCTGATGATAACCGCTCTTCAAGTCAATCTTAGAAAAGATTACGGGCCCACTGATTTGATCCAATAGATCATCAAGCCTCGGCATCGAAAATCTGTATCTGACTGTGATCTTATTCAATGCTCTACTATTTGTGCACATCCTCCACGTTCCATCCTTTTTGGGTACCAATAAAGCTGGTACAGCACAAGGACTTAAACTCTCCTGCACATGCCCCTGTTCAAGCAATTCTTCTACCTGCCTCCGCAACTCTTCATGTTCCTTCGGACTCATTCGATAATGTGGTCTGTGTGGCAACACAGCACCTGGAACAAGATCTATCTGATGTTGTATATCCCTCAACGGTGGCAACTCCGTTGGTAACTCCTCTGGAAATACATCATCAAACTCTTTCAATACCAGTTTAACTTCTTCTGATATTTCAACCTCTTCACTGCTTTCTCGCCCAATCAACAAAAACACTTCAGGCTCCTCCTCTACTTCCTTCACAAACTCCTTCAAAGTTAACAAAGTTTTAATCTCTTCAATCTCCTCCAACTTGTTTTCCTCCTGTTGCCGCTTCTTTGGAACTAGAGTAATCTTTGTGCCTTCAAACATGAAACTGTAAATGTTGGTACGCCCATCATGTTGCACCGCCCTATCATACTGCCACGGTCTCCCCAGCAACAAATGACAGACATCCATATCTACCACATCGCACCAGATTTCATCCTTGTATTTCTTTCCAATTGAAAACTTCACACAAGCCCTTCGTCCAACTTTCACCTCCCCGCCTTTCCTCAACCAAGCTAGCTTGTACGGTTTCAAATGTTTCTCAGTCTTCAACGCCAACTTCCTTACAACTTCTGAAGAAATTATATTATCACAGCTTCCAGCATCAATAACAAATTTGCAAACCTTCCCCAGAATGGTACATGTTGACTGAAAAATATTGCTCCTTAACCAACTACAATCCTCCTCTTGCTTTGGCGTTAAACATGACCTCTTCATCATTAGATTATAACCTTCGTCTCCCGTCACTTCTTCTTCCTCCTCATCAAGTGGTGAATTGGAACATTCAGCTTCTTCATCCTCATTCTCAACTTCCGCTATCATAGCTCTCTTCTTCGGCTTTGGACATTCGCTACTTTTGTGGCCCATTTCTTGGCAATTATAACACTTGAAACCATTATTGACTTTCGCCTTCCCAACCTCATTTACAACTGGTTTTGTAACAACTTTTGAAACATTAGAACTTCCACTAACACCCTTCACTTGATTATTGGAATTTGTAATTACACCACCTCCTCGTCTTCCCTGTTTCTCCCAAGCCAACGCTTTCTGATGTGCTTCCGCTACAGATCTGGGATCAAACATGTTAACCATATCCTGAATCTGCATTCGCAATCCCCCAATGAATATAGATGTCAGTTGCTCTTCCGTTTCCATAATATCATTCCTCGCAATAAGTTGATAAAATTCGTCAGCATAGTCATTCACAGATTTCGTCCCTTGTCTCAAGTTTTGCAATCTCTGATACATAAGCGACTGATAGTTATAAGGTAAGAATGTGGCCTTCATCATTTTCCTCATCTTCTCCCAAGATTCAACCTTTGACTTCCCCATCCGTTCACGTGTAAGTTTGGTTTGCTGCCACCATGCCAAAGCTCTACCCCTCAACCTTGTAGCAACCAACTTCACTCTACGATGTTCTGGAACTTCTTTGAAATCAAAAATTTCTTCAACATTAGCCACCCAATCCAAAAACTCCTCAGCTTGCATACCACCTTTAAATTCAGGAATTTCAGTCTTCATCCCCGACTCCCACTTGTGATCATACTCAGAGTGATTTCTTCCTTGTCCTCGTCCTTGTCCTCGAACACTACCACCATCATACTCCTCTTCAAAATCAGATGTATATCATTGTCTATCTCGTCCACCCACATCTCTACTACCATCTCGTCTACCACCATCATCCCTTCTATCTACATTCCTCCGTTCACGATCATCCACGTTCCTCCCACGCCTTTGATCATTGTCAACACTTCTTTCTCGATTGGATTGCGGTGAGACTCTACTTCCCCCATGGTTAGATTCAGGTGAAACCCTTCTCCGATTTTGATTCATCTCTAACATCATCTTCTCTAACCGACCAATTCCTTCGTTAAGCTTTTCACTAAAGTTTTCATTGATTCTTTGCTCCATCTCATCAGCTTCTTCTCTTCGATACAAAGCTTCAACGTTTTGATGTCGATTAGCTCTCCTTGGCGGCATACTTGAAACTTTACAAACTCTTCAAATTCAAACACAATTCGAACTTTGATCCAAAATGAAATGGATCGAAAACTCCCACTTTGTTGCAATTTGCGATGAACACGATGAACACAACTTTTCCAAATGATAAGATCCGATCTCTAAACTTCAATACAAAGTCGAACAACTTCAACTTGCTCTCGGACGTGATAAACAAAACTCAAATCTTCAAAATGATTAGGCTCCAAGTCTCGATCTAGCTATGATTGGCTAGAACAAGCTCCAATACCAAAACTGACGCAGCGGATATTACAAAACAATGTAGTTCGATGAATGTAGTAGTCGATGGATTGAAAGATACTGAAATGCCCAAATTCGTTGATCCGAAGATACCGAATTCTAGCTATCCCGAACTCGTTGATCGCGCACGATACCGGGTTCAAAGATCTTCAATTCTTCAAGCGTTGATCAAGCGCACTTGATTCCGCGAATCGGCTTCTGCAATCGTTGAATCGAGCGCACTCGATTAACCGAAAGAGGAGATAGGAGATTACACTCAACTACTAATTGGAATGAAAGCACAAAGCTAACAAAAGAGAATTTTATTCAAAAATCAACAACCTTTTACAAATGACTCACACGGCCTATTTATAGGCGTTACAACTCATTCACAATTCTGTCCAACTCATAAGTCGGTTCTGACTTATAGCCTCCGATCTAACTCCCTCGACTTACGACTTAAGAGTAGATGACTCAAGACAACACAGTTACAACACCTTACAACGACTCAACAAACATGGTCGACCTAACCTGGTACGACCTAAAAATTACAATACTCCTTATTTACAATGTACACGACTTAGTACATGGCGACTCAACTTAGGTTGGTAACGACCTAGCTACATCATTCAACGACTTACCAACATGTTACACAAAACGTACGACTTAAAAGATGCGACCTACGACTTATAACAGAAAATACAACAGACAGTTATTCACTTAGGTCGTTGCCGACTTAACAACATATCACGACTCATCAATAGCAGTGACTTTAGAAACAACGGTCCAGATTAACTCGGCAGGAAATCCATGGCTTCAGGTTTCAGCTACATAAGATGGTTCGCTTTAAAACTGTGCGACTTAACTAAGTCGTAACTCATTTCCGACTTATCACTTGGCTCGTTAAGTCGTTTATGACCTATCTCTTCATCAATTTTGCTTTGCCTTCTCACTGAGTAACCCGGTAGGTCTTCCTGGCGACTTAAGATCTTTGATAATCTGCACCTCTCCACGAGTTAGGTCTTCCACTCTCTTAAGTCGGTCACGACTTAAGTCTCCCATCATGTTAAGTCGGTCACGACTTACGCTTATGTCTTCTGCTTCCTTGAGTCGGTCATGACTCATAGCTCCTTCCATAAGTCGCGTACGACTTATGCCTTCATCCCTGGCCTGAGCTACATCAGTAATCTTCTTATCTTCTTGCATATTTTTCTTCTTATTTTTTCTTAGTTGAGGGTTTCCCTTTTCCAGACCTTAAATTTTAATAAAAGGTTTCAGAGATTTGAGTATGATTAAGTCATCAAGTACATGAGGAATTCTATAATTCTTTTTTATTTAAGTTACAATATTATTTGTACAGCATGAACTATAAGCTTTAAGTACAATGGGCATTAACTATAGAAAATTTTGGCCCCCACTTTTGCTTATTCGGTTCAAGTAGACCTCTGAAATCTAAGTTGAATCATGATCATAATTTGCAGATGACGTATATTTAGAGGTACATTTAGAGATTATGAATATAAGTTTTGAAATTCATTAGTTTACTGGATTTACTAAACACATATGTCATTAGTTTATAAAAATGTGAAGATTACCTTCACAACCTTTAATTCAGCTATATTTGTAGTTCTTTTCAAAATAAATCTTGGTTTAATATTTCTTGCTTTATCACTTTACCATTCGTTGCACACAGTCCTGATTTATTATAAGTATCCAAACATTTTGATTTACACATCCTTTGCCACATTTAACTCATTCCTCTTTAATGAGAAGTTCCTATTTTCACACATTTTGACTTAGACATCGAAATTCAATTTCGTTGGTTTCTTTGATGGAATTTGGTCAGCTTGGTACTTGATTTTTTTCAAAGCTTTAAGTTTTTCATGTTTCCAAATATGCATTTGGTTGGTCCTTAATTTGGGTTTGTTAATTGTTAATATTGCATTACCATTGGGATACATAGGATAGTTATAATGAGTGTCAGAAAAAAAATTATAGAATAAATCCTCTATGGTGACTTTTTTACATTCATTTTACTAATCCTCATAGTCGACTATTTAGGATATTACATAGATGCATGCAGGAAATATTGCTAATCATTAGAACATCCGGTTTTGCTTCATTTAAGCGAGTAAGAAATGGTGAGTTCTGAAGCTCTTCCCATTTCTCTATATTGTTAAGCTGAATAGTCTTAACAACAGATCAGCATACAACCTGTATTCCAACAACATCTTTTCTTTTGCCTTCGTCTCCCCTTTTTCTTTCTCTAACCCTAAATTAAATTGCGGCTATGGAGCAATTCCTTCTTCCATGATTTCTTGCAACTTCCATTATTTCAGGTACTTGACTATTTAACTAATTCTACATTAATTAAGATTATGCAATAGTTTTAATTTATACATCAGCGTCTCAGTTCTTCTAGATTGAATCGATTCATTAAACAATTGGTTCACTGTTTGGATAATAGTCTAAGCATCATCTATATTTTTCTGGATTTGGTCATCAATTAATCCATTATATCAGTTTTCTTTCTAAAGGTTTTAATACTTTCAAATTAATTTTTTCCTCAACATGTTACATACTTTTAAGGCTAACAAACTAACTTTTGTCACAGTTGTAGCTATGAATGTTCATCTAGCAGAATCTGCTGCACTCCAAAGGAGCTAGAGATACTTCAAAATAGTTTCTACATGAAAGTTTTTCCAAATAATGATTACATTTTCCAGGTAACTTAATCCGATCTATTTTTGTTTCTATGAATCCAAGCTGTAAAAGATCAGCATATTTAACGAACCCGCATGTACACTGGCTAAGGCTAAAGAGCCTACTTATTTGGAATTATTCCCTTTAATCCATCTTTAGTTTTGAACAGTCATAGTTTAGTCCTTGGCCTTTATATCTATAGGTAAATGACCATATTGCGTCAATGATTTTGGAGTTGATAAAAAGAATTGCTGTTGTATTGAGTATGACAACATCCAAAAAAAATCCATGTTTTCAACATTTTAGAATGTCCCATCCTAACTTTCGCCAATGCAAAATCTCAATGTAAAGAACATTACATAGGTGTTGTAATTCAAAATGTTAAAAAGTCGATATAGGAGTAGTTGCTATGTGTAAAAAAACATTAGACTCACAAATATACACATGCTATGACAATTATAAATTCTGAATCGAGTCTACCAAGTTATGTAAATGCTTATTGATTCATATTCTAACATTTTCTATTGCTTTGGGTGTACATTGCAGAGCCACTTAAGCTGAGTAGCTAAATGGAATAGTGCCATAATTAATTCCTTTGCCACAGTGATAATGTACACATGTGGACTCACCTGTGGGCCACAATGGTTCCTTTTCCAACTGAGATGAATTCTATAGAAGTCACAACGCAAACTAACATTTTTGCTAAAATTTGTACTATTAGCTTTGTAGATAAAGCTGTACTTTCTATCTATTTCCTTAAGCTTACTAAAGTTGCACATGCTAAAAGTAAAGAAATAATTAATATTTTGATTATATGTATATATGCCGACGTTTGAATTTTGTAATGGATGATTTAATTAATGGAAACATTTATATGTATCACATTTGAACTTTGAGTTTGGCTTCTTAGATTAGTTATATAATTTCATTTCCATACGTTTGATCTGAAGCATCCATACATTTGATCTGAAGCCACCAAAGGAAAGTAATATGGTATCCTCGTAAACCTATAGTCCATCATAAAATAAACCCAAAGAATATTCATCTGTGGTTGTAGGCTAATATTATTGTACTGATGCATCAACACATTAGGGTCTATTGCTATGGTTATAATTCTATAAAAGAGAGCATGATTATCTATAACTTTTCTTCTTTTTAAGTAGTCGCTATGAAGAAAGGAATCCAATCATTGATTAATTTATCTTTGTACATGCCTCCGCTTTTGTTGGACGGCTAAATATATATATTTCAACCAAAATACCACAGGTTCACAACATAGCCAAACATGCTAATAGGATGAGGTCCGTGTGCGTAGCACGGGTTCACACTAGTTTTATTATAATGCTCGGGTTTGGATGCTTGGAGCTTCAAGAGACGAGTTGGAGGTCCAGAGACGTATTCACGTAGATGGTTATTTTCCACTGTACCCATTGTTGTATTAATCAGCAATTATAAGGATAGGTTGTTATGACTGTCTAGGATGAAACAGGTTAGTATACTCTGATTGATGTTTGTATATACATATATTACCGTTTGTTTTTGTGTAAAGATTTGTTGTGTATTATAAAATATTCGCTCCGCTGTGAGATTCTATGTTGTTGAGTTTTTTTCTTATCTTCTTTATTCCTTCTTTTTTTCCTAACAATCGGGTTTTCCTGCATTCGATTTCTCGGAATGTAATACAGTGGATGTATTAGTGTCGATTTTCATGGGTTGAAAATTTGGTTCATTACATTTGGTATCAGAGCTGAAGGTTAAGCGAGAAACTTAGCTTTAGTGGGGTAATCATTGGAGATAGGGTCAGTAGCACCCTAGAATGAGTTTGAGTGTGAGTGTGTGTATGAGCGCATATTTGTTAGTGATATAAAAATATTTTATATTGTGTTGGTTGATTTGTTGAGTGGCTTATGGATTCTGGTCAATACGAGTTATTAACATTATTGATAGGGATCTCTAAACACTTGAAAGAGTAATTCTAAATGGTATTGTTTTGAAATGGGGTAAATGAAATAATTTTACCTTTATTATATTTTCTATATAAAGGAATAATTTTTCAAAAAATTATTATGGTATATATGGTGTGCTTGGTTGTTAGGAAATGATAATGTTAGACTATTATCATTTGTTGTTTGTTGTTTGTGTTTGAATAAAAGTCGTTGTTATTATAATACAAACAAGATTAACAATTAAGAAATAATTGTAGATAACCAAAGTGAGATATATAAATATATGATGTATAAAAGTGGTTTATAAAATTAAAAAGAATTTGTAGCAACCTATAGTTCCATACCCCTTGAGTTGATAATAATTCACTCCTGTTCAACCCAAATTGTACGAAAGAGCGACTAACTAAGGTAAAGAAGAAGAAAGAGATAGAAGAAAATAGAACAACAACCCAGAATCTCACAAACGCAGCGGAACAAAATATAATATATAATAACATATTGTTATACAAAAGAATCTGTAAATGTTTATACTTACAATCATCAGAGTACAATAATCAATACATCAATCTGGACAGTTATATTAACTTGTCCCCATAGAGCGGAAATATAAGTCAAGTACGGAGATACGTCTTGTAATATCCCGGGATTTCAGGGTATTTAAATTGTGATAACCTTTTAAATTAATTGGTAAAGTAGTTATTTTCAAACAATTTAATAATGAGTTGTTTTTAAATATAGATATAAATAGATTTTAAATAGACATATTATTTCAAATTTAATAAGAGTTGTTTAAGTGTATATATATGTATTTAAATTGATTTTAGATAGAATAATTATTTAGTATTAATAATGTGCTTGTTAAAATTTAATATATATATATATTTATTTGAGTTGATTTTAAATTGGATTTTTAAATTGAATTTAAATTTGAATCTTTAAAGATAATGATTTTAAATATTTTGGATTTAAACTTGAAATTAAAGGATATATATATCTTAAAAATATTTTGGATATAAAATATATGAATAAGTTTATTTAAAATAAGATTTATTTTCCTTAAAGGAATTTATTTATATGAATTTATAAGGTATTTAGTTAATAATAAATAAATATAAAAGTTTCATATTATCATTTAAAATGGATTAAATACACTATATATGATTTAGTTAAAATTTAATTGGTTTTTATTTTATTTTCTTTTAAAAAGTTTATTTTTATAAATTAAGAAAAGCATTTATAAAATAAGATATGTATTTATCTATTTAGAAAATGTAATTTAAAAGCTTTAAGAAAATCACTTAAAATTTAATTGTGCATGTAAAATTACATGTGTTAATCTAATAATCTCTTAAATGCCATGTGTTAGCAAACTAAGTAAGGTTAGGACAAGTGTCACATTTATTTTAATTTTCTTTTATTTTTAATAAAATCTAAATTAACTTATATAAACATATATCTTCCTCTTCATTTCCTTTTCTATCTTCTCATTTCTAAACGCAAAGAAACTTAACCTGTTCTATTCTCAAACCAGAAAAAAAATCACTACCCTGTAAACATTCTTCAAGCTTAAACACAAAATCCCTGTAATCAATTCATTTCTCAAATCCTCTAACCAGAAATTCAAGCAAGTAAACAAACACTGCAAACATTCTCAAAATCAAAACAACTCAAGTTCATAATCAAACCCTGTAAACTGTTCTCAAGCCTGCAATCTCCTCTAAAGCAAATGCAAATAAGAAATCATCAAAGCACTGTCATTCAAGCCTGTAACAAGTTTCAAAATACAACCTGAAATCAAAAGTTTTAAAGAATTCAAGTTTCCAGTAAAGCAAGAATCAAACTTCAGTTTCTAATCAACTTCAGATTCGAATTCAAAGCTTCAACCTTCTCAAAGCAACATCAAGTATTTCCAGTAAAACCCATCAAAGTCTTAAATCGTCTCTGCAAATCAAAGTTTCAAGTTTTCAAAGTTCAAATCCTAGTTTCAAGCTCTCTGTCTTAAAAAAAATGGTGAGTAAACTCTTATTTAAAAACAGTTTTAGATGTTGCATGTGATGATTTTGTGTGATAAAATTTTGACATAGTTTGCATGCTTTATTTATCTGGATATATGTATAAAACTTGCTTGTTTTCCAGTATGTGACTGTATGTGTTTATATGGTGCTCTGTATTTGTAATTAACAGACTCAATCATCATCATAGAAATTCCTATCTTCTCAAACAAGTAAAATTTGACTTTGATTGTTGAAAGAAAATTGTTAATAACAATGAGTTCTTGTTTTTAAAAATAATTTTAGGTTGTTTATTTATTAAATATACTATAAATTTAAAAATTACAGTAAAAATCAGAAAAAGGGTAAATATCAAATATGGAAATTTATATATTTGATCTTATAATCTGGTTAGTGAATTCAAATGATGATTTTAGAAAGTTATTTCAGGATTTCTAATAATGTATTAAGAATGCAATTTGGAATTGACTAGAAAATGGGTTTAAGGGAAATTCTGGCGATCGATGATGTTTTGGAGGTCTATGTTGTTATCGAAGATAGCCTAGGGAATGTTGATCGCGGGAAAAATACTAGTAGATTTTCTGGTGGGCCGTGGTGATGGGATTAGATCGAACTAGGGTTCGACGTTGGTTTTTGGCTGATGTGATTCTCGGAGAATCTGCAGCGTCATCATGAAAATGGAGACGATCGCGATGGGGGGAAGTGTTCGCTGGAGATCAAGGCGATGTTTCGGTGAGGTCGGAGGGGCTTCTCGAGGTCGGAGGCGATGAGGAGGAGCGGTTTTCAGTCGATGTATGGTTCCAGTAGTCGAGATTTTAACTCGATTTTGGGTTCTGGCGTAATCAATGTAGCTGGGTGGTCGGAGTGTTCGAGGGGATCACTGGCGACTGGTAGGCGATGGCGAAGTCGATCGGAGGAGGCTGGAAGCATTGTGCACGTGCACGTGCACGATTGATTACGTTCGCGTGTATCTGATGGGTTCGTTGGAGAAGAAGAAAGCGACTCGGAGTGGATCTCGTGTGGGTTGCGTTACGACTCGAAGCAGATGCGTGAGGAAAGACTCGGGGTTTTAGTGGGTTTACTCGGGTTTTCTTTTGTTTAGACTCGGGTTGTTTATTCCAGTAACCAGGTTTGAAATTTTAAAGCAAACCTTATTTTTAGTTTTAAAATTTAAAATAGGGACAAGTTTTTAAGTATTAAACAAGTTTTCTATAAATAATTTTTCAATTTGATTAAACATGTTTGAAAATGACTTTCAAAGATTTAAGTATATTAAAATTAAATGTTTGAATTGTTTTGTTAAAATAAATTTATTTCAAAAAAGTTGATTTCTAAATTTGCTTTTAATGAAGTAAATGATTTGAGTAAATATTTAAAATAAATGTAAAGTTTATTCTTAATTAGTTAAGTAGAGATTAATTAAGAACAATTAATTAATAAAATAAATTTGAGTTTAATTACTATTTGTAATTAATAATAAATTACTTAATAAAGTAATTAGTGGATAGTGAATGAATTAATTAGAGATTAAGAGATGATTAATTAGTTAATTAATTAATGAAAGAAATTTTAGATTAATTAATTAGCCTAATTAATTTAAGATAATCAATTTATAATTAAGTGAGTAAATTTCTTAATGAAGTAATTAATGGATAATTACTTAAAGTGATTAGGAGGAGTAAATTACTCATGGGAGCAATTAGCTAAGGTGATTAATGGGTAATCACTTAATATTATCAGTTAAGGAATTAATTAAGTTAATTGTTTGAAGTTAATTAATTATGGAATAATTAATTAATTAAAGGATTAAGAATTATTTAATGATGAGATTAATTACTTGTTAGGGTAATTAGTTAAGAGAGATCATTTAATGAAGTAATTAGAAGATAATTACTTATGTAAGTAATTAAGAGTTAATTACTTAATTATTTTAGTTAATTAATTAATGTGATTAATTAAATGTGTTTAATTTAATATTAATTACTAAGTGTAATTGATTAAAAAGTAATTAATTAATAAAGTAATTAATTAAGGATTATTTGTTAATATAATTGATTAATAATTACTTAATGAAGTAATTAAAGATTAATTAATTAGATTAATTAATCAAGGTTAATATAATTAATTAAGAAGTAATTAATTAAGATAAGTAATTACAAATTGTTAATTACTGTTTATGATTAATTAAGACTAATTAATGAAGTGGTTGATTAAAATTTATTATTTAATTAATTAAAAGATTAATTAATTAATAAGGATTATTTAATTAATGAATTAATCAAGGTTGATTAATAAAAGCAATTAATTTAAGTATGATTAATTAATTGTAGTTAATTGAGGATTAATATAATTAATTATAGTTAATTAATTAATGAAGGATCATTAATTATTGTAATTAATAATAGTAATTAAAGATTAATTACTGTATATGGTTAAGGATAATTACTTGAATGTAATTAAAGTATAATTAATCAAAGGAGATTAATTAAGGAAGATCATTAAGAAATGATTAATTAATTAATTTGGAATTAATTAATGTTAGTAAGTAGGATTAAGATAATCCAAGTGATTAAAGGATAGTAATTAATTTAATTAAAGGTTAATTAAATTGATTTGGAATTAATCAATTCTGCTTATAAATAATTGATTAATATTGGATGTTTGATATTGGGTGATTGGTTGATACTAGATGATTTGGATATGTGATATGTTGCTTTGTGAAATGAATGTTGATATGAATTATCTACTGTGATAATGTGATTTATCTATCTGTTTATATCATCCTGAATATAAGTTTAAATGTTTAAACCTTTAAACAACTTGGCCTTAAAAGATACGTTTTGGATTTCGATGAGACCGGGATCGGGTTTCCGTATACCGGTATTCCAGGTCTGGAGACCCGAATACCACATCGATCCAAATTAACGATAGGTCGTGAATCTCAAGTGAAGATGAAGATTCAGAGTGCAAGGGTTATTGTCGTTAACTCTGAGGGTGATTCCAAAACGAGTGTAACGAGATAATGCCTTCGGTTTCGTTCGAACCCGGAACGAACTTGTATGGATTGAATGCTTTCAGCACATCGTCAGGTGGACGATGAGCATTCTAAGTGATGTGTTCTGATTTAAAGGTAATCGTCGCCTCAAGCCTCATCAACCGGGAATGGCTAAAACAGGGGAGGTGGAGCAAGGTTAGTGGGTAGCACCCAAGTAGTATAAGATTCCCCTGTCTAGAGTCCCTTTTTATTTCGGCTGTGTGGGTGGTTGTTTGGCCGCAACCACGGGGTTTCTTATGCGGGAATTATCCAGTAAGGGATGTTCCGGCCTTGTGTTGCAGGGGATTGGGCGTGATCCTCGGTACGTTGATCTAGGCCACGTACTGTGACGAGCGGTACCCCGGTAGCTCTGCCATTGTATGGAATCCAAAATCCAATAAGTGCCGTACGATTTAGTTGTGCCCAACTATGTTGGAACGTGAGATGTAAGCATTCCAGCTATTTCTGTATTTTACTTGAAAACCCTAGACCCTATTATAATATAACTGGATTTCCTATCAAATGTTTTGGTTAGCGTAAGGTAAAAACTTACCCATGTTTATACTACTTTGTGGGGAGTCTTACGTGATACCTTTGTTTTCAAAAGGTTTTGAAGTTAAGCAATTTAAACCGTTTACTCACACCAGACCCATGTCTGACCCAAGTGTTTATTTTCTGTTTTATTAAACTCTTGGGTACTCAAATTTTTACGAGTAGCCAAGGGATTCAGGTTTGCTTTGACGAATCTTTGGAGGAGCAATGGAGCAGGAGGCTTCAGCGTTCGTAGATATAGTGTTCCGCTGTGTTAGTCTGTATGAGTCATTTGTTGAGTGTATTTGAGTTGTAATGACTAGACAGATGTTTATAACTGTCTAGTATGTGTTGTATAAGCTGTGTATCTCTGATGTAGATGATACAATGTAATATCTTATTTGATTAATATAATTTATTCGTTCCGCTGTTTAGATTCTGATGTGTTTCTTTCTTTCTTCTCTATCTTATCTCTTTTCTATCCCTTTCTTTCTTCTTGATGATACGACTTTTTGTGGAGAAAAAGCCGGGTCGTCACACGTCTCTATCATCCAGCTCGCCTCCTGAACTCCGTAGCACCCTATCCTGAAACTGTAATACTCGGTCTGACCCGAGTATTATAATAAAATAACATCAGAGTCAGTCTGGAAAACCAGCGTGAGAAAACACACTCAATTTGAATTATTAACTTTTCTCAAAATCCTTTGAAAATAAAGGTATCTCGTAAGACCACGTCACACATAACACGACGGGTTTTTACCTTACGATAACCAAAACAATTTTTATCAAAATCATCTGATATTATAATAGTGTCTACAGAAAGTAAATAGAAAATAGTTGAAATGCTTGCATCTCACGTTTCAGCATAGTTGGGCATAATCAAAACCGTACGGCGCTTATTGGAGAATGGGTTCCATACAATGACTGGTCCACTGGGGTACCGCCCATTACAGTACACTTCTAGAACAATGTACCAAGGACCTTGCTGGGATCCCCTGCTACACAAGACCGGCCTACCCCTAACTTGGATAGACCGAATATGTTATCACCCCGAGTGTTCCCACCCTTACAATCGAGCGCTCCTTCTTTCATGCACAACCATATCCATAATATATACGTTTTCGAGGATATCTAGAAAAGTGATAACATACCCTAATTGGGTGCGACCCACTTAGCCTTGCTGCATCTCCCGTGTTTTATTCATTCTCGGTTGATGAGGCTGGAGGCTAAGCGTTACCTTTCAAGAAAAAATTCTACTTAGAATGCTCATCATCCTCCAATGACGATGTTCTGATAGCATTCGTCCATACAAGTTGTCCTGGGTCTAGACAAACCGAATCACCATCTTCATTATCTTCACGGTATTCATTCGTAACGTTCAAACTGGATCAAAGTGGTTTTCGGATAATTAAATCTGATCCCGGTCTCTTCAAAACGATTAACGAGAATTGCCAATATTGATAGTCAGTTATTAACTATCAATAAAACATCCAGAAGTAGACACTAGGCCTTATTTCACAATTCTTCAAACATTTTTTTCAAAATATCTTTACCAAGATATATGTTCAAATTTCTTTCCATATTGAAACAATTTCGAATATTTAAATCATAACAGGATATTTTCAAACCATTTCAATGCTTAGAAATATTTCCAAATTTCCCCTTTTTATACTTAGGAAAACATTATAAATCTTATTTTCCAAAACCTTTTCAAATACCAACACTTAAGAGAATATTTCGTAGCTTATCTCATAAGTCTTCGGAATCACTGATAAATTCCCTTTTTCAATTTCCAAAACCAAGTATACTTATAATCCCATTCAACAATTTATAACTTCTTTTATAAATTCAGATTTCATTTTCAAAATTCCCATATTCAACATTTTGAAATCCATTTCCTCCAAATCCCTTATAAAATTCCTCTTTCCAAAATCATATCCATTTAAAAGCCCCATTTATGAATCTCGAGAGAATTTATAAATAAAATTTCAATCACTTTAAACTCTATATATATATAATAAGTTTGTAAAGAGGATAATAATTTATTTTTAAAACATGTTCAAGTAATTATTTAAAATATCGAAAACACTTTAATAAACATCAATAACTCATTTTTTAAACAAACAAATAAATTTTTAAAGCTAATTTTTAAAGTTAGAATTTACTAAAATAAATACTTAATATGTAACAACCCGTATATTTGGACCATTTAAATTGACAATAATCCACACATGTCAACTTAAATAATACAAAACACGAATCATTATGGGATTATGAATACATATATGTAAATGAGAATCAATACAACATCACAGACACAGAATAGTCACAGAATAATGCAGCGAAAAAGTACATCATCATAATAGTAGTTCATGAAGCTACTACAGGAATACAACAATGTCTCAACATAAAGTGAAAAATAGAAATACAAGATGTTCAATACATAAGTTCATCAAATACTAGAAAGGAAATAACTGATAAAGATAAATGCTAAGTCTTCAGCATCTTCAACCAACCTTGATCAGCAACTGGATAGCTTCAGACTGACCCGAGCATATACAAAAGAAACACTCGAGTCAGGACTCAAAATCATATATAGGATAATCAGGTGCAAATAATAAAGTTTATAACTCAAAGATGAATGTGATACACATCTTTAAGGATCCGATAAACTATCTATATATACAATAAAATACGCTAAATAGATAATGTCTAATCAGTAAAGTACGATATCAAAATAGCGTTAAGTCATGGCCCATTCCACCCTTAACACATTTTTTATTCCCAAAAGCATATACAAGACCGTAGTTTCCCCAAAACCGGAAGTCACCAGAGGGCAATCCATATACTAAAGGTACAAAACAAAACGTAGTGGTTGCGAATAGGATAATCAGTATGACAAGGTACATGAGGCGATACCAACTAGGATACTAGTAGTTGCCTGATCCGGACTGATGTTGAGCATAGCAGCTACTATCTCAACACCACGAAACAACACTCCCAAATCAAGGGGTGCACCCAAATCGAATCACGTAAGTAATAGATAAGGTATCGAAGAAGTGTGTCCGCTAGAGATGGCGATCCTCAATGGCTCGGCGCGGCTCCTGTTTTATTCATGTCAAGGGTCATCCAAAATCGTTCTCTTTCTTCAGTCAACGCGTTCACCAAAACCATCCACTTCGTTCTGGATCAACACTCCGCGTATATTAGTTATTAAAGTGGTTTTCGGTGTCGACAAAGAGTATGTCCATAACCGATCCCGGTCTCTTTAATAACTACGTATTAATTACCCGATGGTCATTTAATATTTAAAGTTTAAACAGATCAAAGACCAAAAGTCAAGTTGTAAGTTTGAATTTCAAATTTTCACATTTCGCAATTCAAATTATTTCGAACATTTAAAATCATATTTCCAAATGGAGTTTAGTTCAAGTCCAATACTTAAGTGATCAAGTTCAACTTAATTCCTATTCCCATTTATCGTTACATTAATTTTAATCAAAACTTTGATTTAACAATTTCAATAGCTAAATCAACTTCTTAAATTTAGTTGGTTTTACATTCCTTTAGGTCACTTTGCTACTTAATCTCAAATCAAATTTATAACAAATTCCAACTTAATTAAATTTATCCAAATTAGGTTTAATTTCGAACCTAATAAATTCAATTTATTAGATTCTACAACTTACTTATTCGAATCTTATTTCAATTAAATGTGTCCATCCGTTTATCTAATTAAATAGATTTATTAATCCATTCCAGTTTTCCATTAAGTTATTACAATTAAGTCCACCTGTTAGTTCATTACAATTAAATCCTTTAATTTATTACAATTAAGTCCATTAATTATTACAATTAATCCTATGAATCTAATCCATTGATTTATTTCAACTAAATCCATTTATTCATTACAATTAAATTCATTCGTTTATTACAATTAAATCCATTGATTTATTACAATTAAATCTATCATTTATTACAAATAAATCTATTCATTTACTACAATTAAATCTATCGTTTTATTACAATTAAATCTATAAATTTCGTTACTTACTTTCCAACAAATTTTTAAGTTCATTTCTTAATTTCAAATGAATTTAAATTCCAAAATGATTTTTGTTGACCAATCGGGTTTCTTATTTCTAATTATCTATCCTAGGCCAAGGTTGTTCAATTTGGGTATTTATCATTTCAACCCAATATAAATAAATACATAAACAGAGCATAACAAAGGGAACTTGCAGTGTGATAACTGGGATGGTGTCAAAGTAAATAAACAATCAATAGCAACCATACATAACAATTTAACCGTTTATTTAAATAATCCCGAAATAATCATATTTAATTTACATTTGTTATTTATGTAAATTAAATAAAATTATTCCTAGAATCCACACTATCATTTCATGCGGATTAAAGATCATTACATTATAGGTTTTCACTTGGCGTTTATTATCGAATTATTACAGCAATCATACATTCAATGGTTCAAAGTATAACTGATCATATTTCTACGTGTCATTTTATTTAACATTTAAAGGGACAAGTTTACATATATATCTTATTTTGAATTTTTTTGAATATCCTATATCAATTCAAATTTCATATTAATTATCACTTATATTAACAACCAAGCATCACATAACAAATTAAATGTCATAATTATTTTCATATCTAACTTCAAATCACCATTTAACATCAATTATTTTAACATTCAAATTAATACCAATAACATATATCACTCGATTATCATAGCATAATAGATTGAGTCGTGAATGAAATATTCACCTTGCGTGGTTGAAGAAGATGACGGCGAAGCACGAAATGAATAGACTAGATAGACGACACAAGCACGAATCCGAACACGAACAAAGCAAAGAAACTAGATAGATCTGACAAGCTGAATGAAAGCCTAAGTCTCCGAAGCAGTAGATGGAACAAAACATAGTAAAACACTGTATATGGGTAACCAGAAATTCAAAGTTATATACTGCTATAAAATATACAATTTCATATATATATTTATATATAAAACAGAAGTGCAATGAAAATTCGACTGCGGCCAAGGCGAGGCACAACCGTGACGGTGGAGCAGGGGACAACTTGGTGGTCGGGGTGTAAAGCGGGTCGGTCGTTGGCGGTTGCGGGCTGGGGTCGCTGGGGTCGCTGGCGGGTGTGGGCTGGGCGCTGCATGGGGCAGTGGGAAGGGACGGTTGGCGGAGGCAGGGCCTGGGCTGGTGGCGTAGGCAGTGCGGCAGAGCGGGAGTGGGTGGGTCGGGCGGACGGTGGCCTGGGGTGGGCGAAGGCGGAGGGGACTGGCGAGGCTGCTGGGGACAGTGGGTTGGGGGGGTACGGGTGGCGGAGGGGACTGGGGCAGGCGGTGGCTCGGCGTGGGTCAGGCGAAGGGCTGGAGACGGTGGCGGAGGGGACTGTGGCAGGCGGGTTCGGAGGCGAGGTGGTTGGGCTGGGCGTGGCGAAGGGCAGAGGCTGGGTTAGGCGGAAGGCTGGCGTGTTGGTGTGGCATGTCAGGCGGAGGGCAGGCGGAGGGTGGCAAACGGGTGGAGGCTGTGGGTTCTCTTTTTTTTCCCTCAACAGTAAAAAAAATAAATTAAAGAAGAGGAAGAAGGAGATGTGAACGAACCAGAAAGATGAATTGCTAACCAATGAATTATGAATTGAAGCCTGGTTTATACGAAATAGTACAGAATCGAAAAGTCTTTAATTGATTGTATTGGTACACTAAAAGGCTGTTGGGTTTCCTAGAGTAATTACTGACCAGAAGATGTCTCGAATTCCACACTAGTGAAGCCTAATAGTCACTGGTTTTGACAGTGTAACGGACAAGTTTTAAACCGTTAAACAATTTGTAACTTTCAACTCCAAACTCCGAATGACACAAATGAATATACCATTTTGATCAGCGCGACGAGGCGGACGCAACGGTATAAAGATATCAGTGGTACAATTAAATTATAAAATTCGAATTTTTTTCCACTGTGAAAAATGCAGCAAAACACCGAAGAATAAGATCGACGGAGCTGAAGATGTCCGAAATTTGAAAAATGAAAAATGACGTCTTGATCAGAAGATGTTTTAGAATTTTTCTATGTAAAAATATTTCGGTTCAGAAGATAAATTTTTTCGCGTTTAAAATGAACTGATGTGAAGTAAACGCGAACGAAATTTGCTGCGGTATTTTTCGACGAAACTTTTCCCATATCTATAACTATCTAGGCGAAATTTTTAAACAAAGTTTGGACGCTAATTGAAATCGTATGAAAGTTCCGTAATTTTATGTTAAAATAATGGATTCCAAAAATTTAAAATTGGGTCGGAATTTCAGGGTCGTTACATTCTCCCCCACTCAAAACTTTTCGTCCTCGAAAAGAACGAGGCGGTGAAGTAAGAATGGAGTAAGCGGAAAAGTTAAGATAGATTTTTAAGAAAATTTGATTTATACCTGAAATAAGTAATTCGGGGTTTGAATCCCGGATACTATCCTCAGTTTCCCATGTGCAATCTCGCTCATCTGCACTCCATTGGACTTTGACGAGGTTTATAGACTTCCTTCTTAGTTTCCTTGTTTCTCGATCGACTATCCGGAGTGGTCTTCTTTCGATAGTCAAATCTGGCTCAATATCTACTTCATCTAACTGAGCAATTGGGATGGTCATGGATGGATCTCGCACGACTTTTCGGAGATGTGAAACATGGAATACGTTGTGCACGCTCTCAAACTTTTCTGGTAATGCAACTCTATAAGCTAATGTGCCAATTCTCTCAGTGATAGTAAATGGTCCAACAAATCTTGGGGCAAGCTTCCCTCTATGACCAAATCGAATAACATTCTTCAAAGGTGATACTTTCAGAAATACCTCATTCTCAACCTAGAACTCCAAATCTCTTCTATGCCTATCTGCATAGCTCTTCTGCCTATCCTGTGTGGTCTTCATCTTCCTTCTAATCTCATTAACCTTCTCGGATGCTTCCATAATCATATCTGGGCCAAGAATTAATCGATCACCAGGCTCAATCCAACAAGCTGGCGATTTGCATGGCCGTCCATATAAAGCTTCGAACGGTGCCATATCGATACTTGCCTGATAGCTGTTATTATACGTGAATTCAACCAAATGGAGATGGTCTTCCCAAGATCCACCGAAATCAATTATGCATGCTCGGAGCAAATCCTCCAAAATCTGATTTACCCTTTCAGTTTGGCCATCCGTTTGTGGATGATAAGCTATGCTCAGATTCAGTTTAGTGCCCAAGACGTCCTGAAATGCTTTCCAGAATTTACTAGTGAAAATAGGGTCTCGATCGCATACTATAGTAGATGGAACCCCGTGAAGTCTAACAATCTCTCTCATATATATCTCTGCCAAACTTGAAGCAGTACGAGTGGTCTTAACAGGAATAAAGTGAGCAGATTTTGTCAATCTATCAACGATCACCCATATACTCTCGTTACCTTTTCTGGTCCTTGGTAATCCATCAATGAAGTCCATAGAAATCTGATCCCATTTCCAACAAGGAATCTCTAGCGGCTGAAGTAAACCGGCAGTCTTCTGGTGATCGGCTTTGGCTT
Organism: Allium fistulosum; assembly: GCA_030737815.1. Classification (NCBI taxonomy): domain Eukaryota; kingdom Viridiplantae; phylum Streptophyta; class Magnoliopsida; order Asparagales; family Amaryllidaceae; genus Allium; species Allium fistulosum. The sequence continues at coordinate 1,495,935,203 of CM060901.1, forward strand.
GTTGGCAAGTGGTGCATCTACTGACATATATAGAAATATCTCTCTTCATCCCACTCCACCAATATAAACGCTTCATATTACGATACATCTTAGTGACACCAGGATGAAGTGAAAGTGATGACTGATGATTCTCCCTAAGTACTTCTTGTCTCAATCCATCGACATTAGGAACACAAATACGGTTGTCGATCCTTAGAATTCCATTACTATCAATCTGCGCTCCTATTTTACTGTCGATATTTCCAACTCTACCAAGAACTAACTCCTTCATATGATAGAGCAAAGTGTCCTCGTATTGTTTAGCTTTTATGCGATCTATAAGAGATGGAGAGATGACAAGCTGAAATAACATGCCTTCAACAATATTGCAGCAAGACAATGCTTTGCTACGACTCAATGCATCGGCTACAACATTTGCTTTCCCAGGAGTATAAGCGATGTCAAGATCATATGCAGCTAAAAATTCGAGCCATCGGACTTGCCTCTGATTCAAATCCTTCTGAGAAAAGATATATCTTAAGGACTTATGATCAGTGAATAATTCGAATTTTGTTCCCAAAAGATGATGCCTCCATAGTTTCAGAGCAAATACAACGGCAAGAAGCTCTAGGTCATGTGTGGCATAGTTTAATTCATGAGTCTTTAACTGACGGCCAGCATAAGCAATAACCTTTCCATTTTGCATAAGAACAGCGCCGAACCTTCTCGGCAAGCATCTGTATAGACAGTTAATCCTTCACTTCCATCGATTACCGCAAGAACAGGGGCTGAAGTTAACTTACGCTTCAACTCATTAAAAGCTGATTCGCACTTCTCACTCCAAATAAACTTAACATCCTACCGAGTTAAAGCAGTAAGTGGGGCAGAAATCCGGGCAAAGTGCTCAATAAATCTGCGATAATAACCGGCTAAACCCAAGAAACTACGAATATCTGTAGGAGTTTTAGGAGTCTCCCAATCATTGATTACGGCGATCTTAGCTGGATCGACCGAGATCCCATTTTCAGAAACTATGTGGCCCAGGAATCTCACTTCATCTCGCCAGAAGTGGCATTTAGAGAATTTGGCCTTAAGTTGATGATTTCGAAGAGTTTCCAGAACATAAGCAAGGTGTGTCTCATGCTCCTTCTTGTCTTTGGAGAAGACGAGAATATCATCAATGAAAACAAGAACAAACTTGTTAAGCACATCACGGAAGACTCGATTCATCAAGTCAACGAAATAAGCAGGTGCGTTGGTCAAACCGAATGGCATAACCAACCATTCATAGAATCCGTTCTCGATACGGAAAGCTGTCTTATGGATACTATCTTCAGCAACTCTGAGTTGGTGGAATCCAGTGGCTAGATCAAGTTGTGAGAAAATTTTAGCTCCATGGAGCTGATCGAATAAATCGTTGATGCGAGGCATCGGATAACGATTCTTGAGGGTGCGTTTGTTCAGTTCTCGGTAATCAACACACATGCGAAGAGATCCATATGATTTGGTGACAAATACAACTGCGGCGCCCCATTCAGAGCAACTTCTCCTAATCAAACCTTTAGCAAATAGATCATCGATTTGGGTTTTTAGTTTAGCTTTTTCTTTAGGAGCCATCCTTCGGTGTGGGAGAACTACGGGAGTAGCTCCAGGAATAAGATCAATACGGAAATCGATTTCCCGTTTAGGTGGTAGAGAGTTGACCTCTCCAAATACATCGGGAAATTTCTGAACAATAGGGGTAGTATTAAGATCATCTGGATGAGCATCAAGAGAGAATATGAAGCTTCCGGCATATTTCTGAGGTGATTTGCATTCAATGACAAGCGGCTGATCCATGTCGCTTACCAAAGAAACTGAACGAGTTTTGCAGGAAATAACAGCATCAAATTTGCCTAACCAATCCGCTTCTAAAAGAAAGTCGAATGCTTGGAATCCAAGTACATAGAAATCCCAAGTGAATCGAGAAAAATCATACATAAGTGCAACTCCTTTGCAAACACTTTGGAGGTAGGCGGGTCCTCCGATAGGATTTGAGACACATAAGGAGGTAGTAGCAAGAGTAGGTTCTAATTTGAGTTTATTACAAAGGTCAACCGATATAAAGCTATGTGAAGCTCCAGTATCGAATAATACCCTAACAGGTGTAGCATGTAAATGAAAAATACTTCGTAAGGTACCTTGGTCATCCTGAGCAGGTGGTGGAGTTGGTGTAGGAGTGGTGATAGCAAATACTCCAGATGGTGTGCCACGCTTATACATTGGGCATTCTTTCTTGAAATGACCTGGCTGGAGGCAGACATAGCATAAATCTTTCCTAGTCGTAGAAGGTGGTGGAACAGCAGCTCCGGTAGATGGACAACTATTAGCATAATGGCCCTTCTTATCGCATTTGAAGCAAGTGATATTAGCAAGGTCGATTGGGCTTTTCTGAGCATATCCCAAACCTATAGTCTTCTGCCAAGCTTTCTTTTGTTGATCAAAGTTCATCTTCCTTTTTCCGGTCTGGCTAGAAGAGGGATGAGTAGAAATAGTTTTGATAGTAGGTCCCTTAGGCTTCGCCTCATATCTAAGAGCATAGTCAACAAGCTCTGTGAAGGTGCAGTGAGTGTGGCCAGTAAGCAAGTCATAATATTCAGGTCTAGCTCCCAAAATGAATTTCTCGTTCTTCAGAAGTGGTGTGTCGATCAAGCTAGGTCCGAATCTTGAGAGTTCGTTGAATTTCCTATCATACTCAGAAAAAGTCATACTGCCTTGCTTAAGATCCATGAAAGCTCTATAAAGTTGGGTTTTCCTAGCAGGTGGCATCCATTGTGCCGAGAAAGTATCCCTAATCAAAAGATAGGCAAGATGAATAACATTCCAAAGATTAAAGGAGAATTTAGATTACGGAATCTAGTTAAATTTTATACCTAAACTGGGCCCAAGTGATGGTGTCCTCCTCGATACGAGAAGTAACTGATTCCCACCAATCTTGCGCGGCATCCTGAAGTTGCCAGGCAGCAAGCTGACGCTTCTGAGCATCAGTGATCTCTAGACCCGAAAATATCTTCTCTAAGCTTTTAAGCCATTGCTGCGCCTCAATAATGTTCTCGGATCTAGAAAACTTAATACCTCCAAGCTGTGAATACTCTTTACTAAGGATGGTGAATCTGACAGGAGCTGGAGCGGCAGGTGCAGCCTGAGCAGGACCATTGCCTCTTCCACCCCTATTGTTTCTTCTGGCACTCATCCTGAAATACCAAAAGAAATTTAGGACCAAGGATAAAATCAGAGAACTCAAAGGAAAATTTAATCGACGAATCAAAAGAAGTTCGAATAGAAAGGACTTGGATATTGAATCGATTCTCCTCATTCTAGGGTATTGCTACCCTATCTCTAATGAGTTTCATAATCCCGAACTAAGGTTTTTAGGGAAACCGAAGCTCTGATACCAACTGTAACAACCCGTATATTTGGACCATTTAAATTGACAATAATCCACACATTTCAACTTAAATAATACAAAACACGAATCATTATCGGATTATGAATACATATATGTAAATGAGAATCAATACAACATCACAGACACAGAATAGTCACAGAATAATGCAGCGGAAAAGTACATCATCATAATAGTAGTTCATGAACCTACTACAGGAATACAACAATGTCTCAACATAAAGTGACAAATAGAAATACAAGATGTTCAATACATAAGTTCATCAAATACTAGAAAGGAAATAACTGATAAAGATAAATGCTAAGTCTTCAGCATCTTCAACCAACCTTGATCAGCAACTGGATAGCTTCAGACTGACCCGAGCATATACAAAAGAAACACTTGAGTCAGGACTCAAAATCTTATACAGGATAATCAGGTGCAAATAATAAAGTTTATAACTCAAAGATGAATGTGATACACATCTTTAAGGATCCGATAAACTATCTATATATACAATAGAATATGCTAAATAGATAATGTATAATCAGTAAAGTACGATATCAAAATAGCGTTAAGTCATGGCCCATTCCACCCTTAACACATTTTTTATTCCCAAAAGCATATACAAGACCGTAGTTTCCCCAAAACCGGAAGTCACCAGAGGGCAATCCATATACTAAAGGTACAAAACAAAACGTAGTGGTCGCGAATAGGATAATCAGTATGACAAGGTACATGAGGCGATACCAACTAGGATACTAGTAGTTGCCTGATCCGGACTGATGTTGAGCATAGCAGCTACTATCTCAACACCACGAAACAACACTCCCAAATCAAGGGGTGCACCCAAATCGAATCACGTAAGTAATAGATAAGGTATCGAAGAAGTGTGTCCGCTAGAGATGGCGATCCTCAATGGCTCGGCGCGGCTCCTGTTTTATTCATGTCAAGGGTCATCCAAAATCGTTCTCTTTCTTCAGTCAACGCGTTCACCAAAACCATCCACTTCGTTCTGGATCAACACTCCGCGTATATTAGTTATTAAAGTGGTTTTCGGTGTCGACAAAGAGTATGTCCATAACCGATCCCGGTCTCTTTAATAACTACGTATTAATTACCCGATGGTCATTTAATATTTAAAGTTTAAACAGATCAAAGACCAAAAGTCAAGTTGTAAGTTTGAATTTCAAATTTTCACATTCCGCAATTCAAATTATTTCGAACATTTAAAATCATATTTCCAAATGGAGTTTAGTTCAAGTCCAATACTTAAGTGATCAAGTTCAACTTAATTCCTATTCCCATTTATCATTACATTAATTTTAATCAAAACTTTGATTTAACAATTTCAATAGCTAAATCAACTTCTTAAATTTAGTTGGTTTTACATTCCTTTAGGTCACTTTGCTACTTAATCTCAAATCAAATTTATAACAAATTCCAACTTAATTAAATTTATCCAAATTAGGTTTAATTTCGAACCTAATAATTTCAATTTATTAGATTCTACAACTTACTTATTCGAATCTTATTTCAATTAAATGTGTCCATCCGTTTATCTAATTAAATAGATTTATTAATCCGTTGCAGTTTTCCATTAAGTTATTACAATTAAGTCCACCTATTAGTTCATTACAATTAAATCCTTTAATTTATTACAATTAAGTCCATTAATTATTACAATTAATCCTATGAATCTAATCCATTGATTTAATTCAACTAAATCCATTTATTCATTACAATTAAATTCATTCGTTTATTACAATTAAATCCATTGATTTATTACAATTAAATCTATCGTTTATTACAAATAAATCTATTCATTTACTACAATTAAATCTATCGTTTTATTACAATTAAATCTATAAATTTCGTTACTTACTTTCCAACAAATTTTTAAGTTCATTTCTTAATTTCAAATGAATTTAAATTCCAAAATGATTTTTGTTGACCAATCGGGTTTCTTATTTCTAATTATCTATCCTAGGCCAAGGTTGTTCAATTTGGGTATTTATCATTTCAACCCAATATAAATAAATACATAAACAGAGCATAACAAACGGAACTTGCAGTGTGATAACTGGGATGGTGTCAAAGTAAATAAACAATCAATAGCAACCATACATAATAATTTAACCGTTTATTTAAATAATCCCGAAATAATCGTATTTAATTTACATTTGTTATTTATGTAAATTAAATAAAATTATTCCTAGAATCCACACTATCATTTCATGCGGATTAAAGATCATTACATTATAGGTTTTCACTTGGCGTTTATTATCGAATTATTACAGCAATCATACATTCAATGGTTCAAAGTATAACTGATCATATTTCTACGTGTCGTTTTATTTAACATTTAAAGGGACAAGTTTACATATATATCTTATTTTGAATTTTTTTGACTATCCTATATCAATTCAAATTTCATATTAATTATCACTTATATTAACAAGCAAGCATCACATAACAAATTAAATGTCATAATTATTTTCATATCTAACTTCAAATCACCATTTAACATCAATTATTTTAACATTCAAATTAATACCAATAACATATATCACTTGATTATCATAGCATAATAGATTGAGTCGTGAATGAAATATTCACCTTGCGTGGTTGAAGAAGATGACGGCGAAGCACGAAATGAATAGACTAGATAGACGACACAAGCACGAATCCGAACACGAACAAAGCAAAGAAACTAGATAGATCTGACAAGCTGAATGAAAGCCTAAGTCTCCGAAGCAGTAGCTGGAACAAAACATAGTAAAACACTGTATATGAGTAACCAGAAATTCAAAGTTATATACTGCTATAAAATATACAATTTCATATATATATTTATATATAAAACAGAAGTGCAATGAAAATTCGACTGCGGCCAAGGCGAGGCACAACCGTGACGGGGGAGCAGGGGACAACTTGGTGGTTGGGGTGTAAAGCGGGCCGGTCGTTGGCGGTTGCGGGCTGGGGTCGCTGGGGTCGCTGGCGGGTGTGGGCTGGGCTGGGTGCTGCGTGGGGCAGTGGGCAGGGACGGTTGGCGGAGGCAGGGCCTGGGCTAGTGGCGTAGGCAGTGGGGCAGAGCGGGAGTGGGTGGCTCGGGCGGACGGTGGCCTGAGCTGGGGCGGGCGAAGGCAGAGGGGACTGGCGAGGCTGCTGGGGACAGTGGGTTGGGCGGGTACGGGTGGCGGAGGGGACTGGGGCAGGCGGTGGCTCGGCGTAGGTCAGGCGAAGGGCTGGAGACGGTGGCGGAGGGGACTGTGGCAGGCGGGTTCGGAGGCGAGGTGGTTGGGCTGGGCGTGGCGAAGGGCAGAGGCTGGGTTAGGCGGAAGGCTGGCGGGTTGGTGTGGTGTGTCAGGCGGAGCGCAGGCGGAGGGTGGCGAACGGGTGGAGGCTGTGGGTTCTCTTTTTTTTTCCTCAACAGTAAAAAAAAGAAGAGGAAGAAGGAGATGTGAACGAACCAGAAAGATGAATTGCTAACCAATGAATTATGAATTGAAGCCTGGTTTATACGAAATAGTACAGAATCGAAAAGTCTTTAATTGATTGTATTGGTACACTAAAAGGCTGTTGGGTTTCCTAGAGTAATTACTGACCAGAAGATGTCTCGAATTCCACACTAGTGAAGCCTAATAGTCACTGGTTTTGACAGTGTAACGGACAGGTTTTAAACCGTTAAACAATTTGTAACTTTCAACTCCAAACTCCGAATGACACAAATGAATATACCATTTTGATCAGCGCAACAAGGCGGACGCAACGGTATAAAGATATCAGTGGTACGATTAAATTATAAAATTCGAATTTTTTTCCACTGTGAAAAATGCAGCAAAACACCGAAGAATAAGATCGACGGAGCTGAAGATGTCCGAAATTTGAAAAACGAAAAATGACGTCTTGATCAGAAGATGTTTTAGAATTTTTCTATGTAAAAATATTTCGGTTCAGAAGATAATTTTTTTCGCGTTTAAAATGAACTGATGTGAAGTAAACGCGAACGAAATTTGCTGCGGTATTTTTCGATGAAACTTTTCCCATATCTATAACTATCTAGGCGAAATTTTTAAACAAAGTTTGGACGCTAATTGAAATCGTATGAAAGTTCCATAATTTTATGTTAAAATAATGGATTCAAAAAATTTAAAATTGGGTCGGAATTTCAGGGTCGTTACATAATATTTGAAAATCTACTTACCGAAATATTTCAATCCTAACTAGTTTAAAATTCCATAGTTTTAAATAATAAAAAATTTCCTTTTAAAAACAACTTAACTCCTTAGAATTAAAAATATATTTTTAAACCTCAATAACCAATTAAATTTTATAAATTCCTCTCGAATCACATCATATCACTTCCATTTCGATTTCCTTAACCATTTTCACTTTTCAAAAATAGTATTCACTATTTTTCTCACCCTATTTCCATATTCTAATATAAATTCTTCCTGTAAATTTATATTTTCCAATCTATCACCTGATATCGCTTTTATTTATAACATCGTTTATAAATTCTATAACACCTTTGAGTTTCACTTTTTATAAAACTAATCTTGTTTATAAAATTCCATTTTTATAAATCTATTACTTTAATAATTCCATTTATAACTTCAAATCTATTTTTAATTTCGACTTAAACTCTTTTTATATTTTCGGAATATCATTTATAAATTCTCTTATATAATTCATTTTTAAAATCTTCATTTAATAATTCACAATAGTTAAGTATAACCAAAAAATCAATTTATTTTTCTAACTCAATTTCTTTAAAATAATTCCTAATTTCAATATAAATATTTTTATATCAAAAATTCCCTTTAATTCCTTTAATTTTAAAATATATTTATGGTATTTAAAATATCAAAATTCAGGCCAGTGCTACAATAGCATCCAGAAATACCAATCACTACAATAATCTATAATAGATTATTCTACACAATCCATATCACAATTTATGAAATTAAATTAAACATTTTTTAGGAATCCAATTGGATCCCTCCAACCTATTCCCCTGCATCCATAGATGTTAATACAATATAAAAATACCAATCCCACTTCGAGGGGGATATCGCGGTATATAGGGTCATCCGCTATTATGCGGGGCGCATAGGGTCTCATCCGCTATAATGTGCGGGAATATCACTCTAATTACTAATATATATACTACAATATATATATATATAGTATCATTCAACAGATAATAATTATTTAATCAACCAGGCATCCACTAATTAAATTTTACTATTTTAAAATTTATCCGATAATGCAACTGAGTGAGAATTTTTTCACCTTGTTTTCTAGAAATTATTAATCACTCCAATTCCAATTTATTTCATTACATGGTGTTTTGTTGCTATGATCGATCGTGACTCGTTTTCGAAATTTTGGACCTCGCACGAATAAATTTACGACGTATATAAGTTAATGATTTTTTTCTATAATTAAACCCATTACACATTAATTAAAATAAATTTAAAATAAATCACCATATACCTCTCAATAATCGAATCGGCATGCTATACAGTCATCGTTATTCACGAACGCAGTGACTCCAAATGACAGTTCGACCTAGCAGCCAGCTAACTCCATCGCCAAAATCACCAAACCCAAGTCGTCGACCATCCCCATGTGCCGCCGCCATTGTCGACCAACCCCCAACAGACTCCACTATTTCGTGCACCAACCTCTGCCACACCCACTCCCCCAAAATCCGCCACCTCCAATCACCCTAGCATCGTAAAACACGGCCAAAGCAAACACAATCGCACCCGATTCCAGACTTCACAACCACCTGCCATCGACTTCACAACCACCAGCACTGCCGATATGCCCAACCTTCCCTCGACCGTGCCTTCGAGTACGCCTCTACCTAGTTCACGCGTGCGCCCAGACCCATCAGAACGCGACTCGATCGCGTATCTCACTTCCCCCTAGGTCGATGTTTCCATCATCGACTCGCCTGCCAAACATCGACCTAAAACCCTAATAACAATCCCCTCCGACCTTCGTCTCGACTACGCCGCCATCCTTCGCTGCTTCACCATTGCGACGCCGTCGTGCTCGAGTTCGAGCCCACAAAATCGCGACTGAAAAAAAACAACATCGAGCCTCGCCATTTCGATTTCAAACCCGACTCCAATTTTTTTTCTTTTTATCTGAGAACGATTTTCATGAATTTGAATTTGGAAAGAAGAGAGATTTTTTTTTTTTTCGTTTGATTTGCTTTGAGCTTTGAACGAAGAAGATAGGAAAGGGAACGCGATTTAAAATGGAAGAAAGGCGGCATGTGGATTTAACTAAAAGGAAAGGAAGAAGACGTGATTTACATGTGAAAGGGAAAGAGTAGGTCGGCTGAGGAATTTGACTTTGATTTGATTTTATATAATTTTATTTAATTATAAAATATCTCATTTTAGCAACTTAAAATTTTGATCTCCTATCGAGGCGTGCCGCCAGGCGTTTATAATGTTATACCCCTATTCCGAACGCAATGGAAAAGGTTTCGAGTCCTAATTCGATTGTATGGAGAAGATAGCTTTTTGGACCTAATTATTATAATGAATTTTCGATATAAATTTCAGCGCGTTTATATTCCGTACGACAAAAAGATGACTCCAAACTCTACGAAATTTGAAATCCGATAATAATACACTATTACGAATCCAATGGAACTAGTTTCGTCGAATTCCGAGACTGTGCCCCAAATCGCTATTTTAACGCGTCGATTTAATCGACGATTTCAAATTTTTTTACGAAATCGTTTGAAATTTTAGTTTCAAAAACTTATTAACTCAATTATAATCCAAAATTCAATATTTAAACCATTTAAATATTCTAAATTAAACATCGAAAAATCCGAGTCGTTGAAGAATTAAAAAGATGGTAATTGATAATTTAAATTCCATTAATTTTGGAAATTGTTTTTCAAAGTTTTGAGAAATAATAATATTATTATTTGAAAAATATTTTTGAATAGAAATATTTAAAAGGGTTTTAAAGGAAATAAAGAGCACTTAACTCACTTCAGTCGCTGGAAAATGATTTCGATGATGACTGCAGCATCATCGACGTTCATTTCGGGTTTCCAAGAGAGGAATTGCTACCATTGGAGTTTTGTTCTTATAAAACTAGCTAGACTTTTAAAATCCAAAAGAATGATTTGATACACCAAAGGGAATTATGTGTATGTTATTTCAAATTGATTTGAAATGAATAATAATAAGGTGTTTAAACTTTCGAAATTTTCAATTAAGTATTTTATGAAAATATGAGAAAATAAGTTTGACAGCTTATAAATTTTGAAATTTAGTAAGTTGAAACAATGTTTAAACTGTTGAATATAAATATTATGAAAAGCAAAATTGAAATGAATCTTACCTTAAGTTAAGTTAAATAAAATGGATTATGGAAAGAAAATTTAGCTTGGGTTAGGCTAAGTGCAATGATTTTGGAAATAAAATTGATTGCGATTGAAATGAATTAAAAAATGAACTAATTAAATTAATTAGTGAGTTGAATATGGTTTTGGAATATAGTTGATAAAACTGAATATTTATAATGACCCGCAAATTTATCACTTTTATAAATTGAATTTATTTTTAAATAAAAGGTTGATAATACAAATAATATTGTTTTGAGTGATAATAAGTAATAGTGAACTTATTTTGAAAAAATATTTACAAGAATATTTTCCTCGGGATATCTATCGATTAATGGCATCATATTTAAATATAGGTTTATTCAAATTAAATTAAGATTTAATGATTAAATAATTATTATAATTATTCAAATAATGATTTTAAAAAGAATAATTCATTTTAAATAGTTATAAAGTGATAATGAATCATTTATAATAGTTTTATAAAGAGATATATATGATTCTAAAATATAAGGAAATATCGATATCGCTTTATCGGTATAATAACGATTTTTGTAAGTAATTGTTAATATGAATTTATATGGTTTTATAAATGAAATATGATAATTTTAATTCATTTAAAATGATAAGAAATTTACGTTAAAGTATAAGCGAAAATATGAATGGGAATTGGTTCTCCGATCGGCAACAGTTTATCGAACGAAAGTTGTTCGGAACCAATGCAACATTGTTTATATGTCATGTACACATATGTAACATACAATTGCATCCACTAACATGCACATGAACATATGTATACATATATATATATATATACTTATACATTAAAAAATACATACATAGTACAAAAATCTAAGATATTTTAAGTAAAGCTTCCTCCTTAAGCTTAAACAAGTCAGCATATGCATACATAAGTGGATTGAAGTGATGTGCACATGGGGGAGGAGTTACTGCCGTGCATTTTGAAGGGGGAGGTGTGTTGAAGAAGCTTGAAAAAAGTGGAGTTTAGATATATTCCTTTACAAACTTCTTTTTTCCTATAAATACCATACACTTTTCTCTCTTTTTCCATTCATCTTCTTCTTCATATTTCTCTAGCTTTTGCTTCCTCTTTAATAGCTTCTAAACTAAAAGAAATAATGTCAAAAAAAATTCAAAAGAAACTAAAATCAAAAAATATAGTCATATATAGTAAAACACCTCAAAAACGATCCAAAAGCTCTTCATTTCCCTTTATTCTTCACCAACCCCTGTTATTTCCACCCTAGACCGAGCCTAACCCAAGCTACACCCTAGTCCGTGCCCTCCTTGGCTTTCACAAAGCTTGGTCGAGGCATTTAGGTGCTAAAATCCGAAGGATAGTGAGCTTCGGAACTCGAATAGCGGAGCTATAGTGATTTTTTGTGAATCATTCGAAATCTAAGGTGAGAACTCCTAATTTATTATAGTATATGTTCGATGATGATATGATGTTGCAAATGGATGTTTAATATGTTATGATCATCAAGTTTGGTTGTTTTCATATGAATGTTGAATATATATATATATATATATATATATATATATATATATCTATGTGTGTGTGTGTGTGCAAGTCACGAATATACACGTCGATAAACACAAATGGAAATCACTTTCCTTAGATTAAGGAAATGGTGTATATGGAAGTGTTAAACATCTTATAAATCGTTTATAATGTATTTGAAATGTTTTATAAATATTTAAAAGTGTTTTGGTGAAATTTGGAAAGAAATAGAAAAGTTAGTCAAAAATAAGCGCGTCGCGTAAGGGCAGTTCGCGATTTCGTGTTATAAAAGTCAAACAAGTGTAAAAGGTGGGATATAGCTCGGAATTCTTCGAGATAAGAATTTTCCGAATTATTATATCCATAATTTTCCAATGAAGAAAGAAAATCGAGATTTTGACAAGTAGATTTTGAAATATGAGTAAAACAAGTTTTGGAAAAATCCTGAATTCGCAGTTCGGAGTCCAAAACGAGATTTCTTTGAAAATGATGTTTTAAAATTGTTTAAAAATGTGAAATAAATCTTATAAATGTTATAAAATGGTTTAAAAGAGAATTGAGAAATAAAAGTAAAGTTTTGAATGATAAAAAGTCGTTTTGATCAATATAGCTTAAAATGCACTTTTCGTAGTATTTTTTTTAACTTTTGAAAACTAGTTTTAAACTTAACAATCCTTTTACAAATCTTTTGTAAATGTTTTTAAATGATTTATAAAGTTTTTTTAAAAGATGATTTAAAGAAGTTTTGGAATGATTAAAGATTTGGAGTCGATCAAATAACTTGACCGCCTTATGGGTGTTAGAGAGATAGTGTCTAGGCTTGAGTTTGGAAAACCAATTTCCTGCTCTCCCTGGCTATCCGGACTGGCCCGACGGAGGGAATGGCGAATTTTCTTTACTTGGATCAATTTCTTCCTAAATGAAATGATTTCAAGTTGATTCCTAGTAAAAAGAGTTTAAAAAGTTATTAAAAGATTTTATAAGAGAGGTTTGATAATTCCGTATATACCGGAAAGAATGTTTTAAAAATATAGATCTCCAAAAGAGATTTTAATAAAAAAGAGCATAATCAATTAAAGCATGATTCCTTATTTATAGAACCTCCTTTTATCGATGATTGGATTCGAAGGAACCAGGGTCGGATATTGGGAAATCCCTATCCGAAAATCACTTCGAACCAATGTATACGTTCGAAAAATGAACACCTGATAGAGAGAATGGAGGATGAAAACCAGGGATTTTTTGGGGTGAAAGGACTGCTTGTTGATAATTCTGGTTAGCTCCCAAATACTAAAGTAGCAGTGGTCCCTTCATTTCTGAAACTCTTTGGGTTACAAGGACTGCTCGCTACTAATCCTAGGGATAATTCCCGACAGGATGTGGTAGGAGGGTGCCTTCGGTTTCTTTTAGTCCCAGAATGAACTTGTATGGATGGATGTCTGACATTACATTCTTGAGATTTACATCACTGATTTTTATAAACGTGCATCTGCTTAGTGGCAGAGAAGGTAACTTATCTTAGCTTAACACCCTTCTTTGTGATGTATGAGCTCGGATGTTGTATGTTTGTGGAAGTCAACAAGTGATTGATGGAATGGTAGTGTGGCATTCAAAGGAAGATGATGGGCTATGTGAAAAGGTAATCGTTACCTCAGGCCTCACACCCGGAAATGACCGAAACAGGGTTGGATGCAGCAGGGCTATGTGGTTCGCAACCATTAGGGTATGATCATCCCCTTATAGATATATTTCTTTCCGCTATGACATTCGGGATGTAAATTATTGTGGATGTATGCTATGAGACATCTCAGATAGGTCGGTAACAACCGGGGTGATGACATATTCGGTACTATCTAAGGAAAGGTAGGTCGGTCTTGTGTTGGTAGAGGACCATCTGTTGGGCCTTGGTACATTCCTCTAGAGATGTACTACCGGAAGGTAGTCCCTTCACCTGGTCATTTTTATGGAATCCATTCTCAAATAAGTGCATGCTTGTTTGTTTGTAAAACCCGCGTTTATGGCTAGTATTGCTGGAATTTAATCAATGTAACAATTTCGGCTAAGATTGATAAGTTTACTTGCAAATGTTTTCAAAGATATGTCATTAAAAATAATATCAATTATTTTGACGTAAAATGTTTTGGTTAACATAAGGTAAAAACCCGTTCCATGTTTATGTGCGGCATGGTCTTATGAGATACCTTTTTGTTTTCAAAACATGTATCTTGAGTTCTCACACCAGTCCCATGACTGACCCGGAGTTTATTTTGTTTTCCCTTTAAACTCTGGGTGCCCTATTTTCCCGGGCAAACAAGTAGTCAGGATTCTATTTAAAGTAATTTGGGAGGAGCATGCTGGAGGAGATTTTTGGAGCATGAAGCTAGAGCACCCGATGGGAATATCTACGTATCTATATATTTTTATTTTCCGCTGTGTATAAGTTAGTAATGCTAGCAAGTATGGGAGCAGGCAGTTATAACTGTTCCTAGCTGGGTTTGTGCATACAAAACTCTAATGTACTTTGATGATGGAAGTTGTATGTACTATTTACCTATTTTAACGTAATGTGAGAATTTGTGTTTCTATCCTTTACTTTACCCCTGAAAATATGCCTCCCCGGCACTTCGATTTACAGCATGTGAATACCATGGATATATAAGTGTCGATTTCCGAGAGTCGAGGAGACGGGTCTTCACATTTAGTATCAGGGCTGAAGGTTAAATGAGAACCTTGGCTTTGGTGGGGTATAACTCATTAGGGATAGGGTTAGTAATGCCCTAGAATGAGTTTAAATCTTTGAGAGTGCGCATTTAGAAATCTCTAAAAGGTGTACATATTTCCCAAATATAATTTCATCTTTGTATTCTAAAGTTATCTAACTAAATCTAGGTGGTAAGACATGAGTACTGGTAGAGGATGAAGAAGGGGAAATAGCAGCACAACAACAACTAACGGTCGAGCTCAAACAGCTGTTGTAGAAGATATAGCTCTCGTACAACCCTAGGTTAATTTTGCCACTCTGTGCAAGAATTATACCAGCTTAGGGGGAAAACCATTCAAGGGTACAAAAGCTATCATTGAAGTGCAATCTTGGATTAAATCATGCGAAAGGATCTTTAAGGCGTTGTATATTAGTAATGAGCAAAAGAGGTTTTTGGCCTCGTAACAGTTACAGGAAGGGGCTTTGGTTTGGTGGGAGTCCGTTACCCTAAGTGAGTCAGAGGATACTTTCTCTTTGGAAAGGTTTAAGGAGGTTTTGAAAGAGCAGTACATGCCAGCATCCGGGACATCTCGTCTTTACTGAAGCTTTATGGATCTTAAGCAAGGTGAAATGACTATTAAGGAGTATGCGAATAAGTTCAATGAATTATCTTGTTTTAGGCCGGAACTAATTGACATGCCTTGAAAGAAGAATGAGAAGTTTATTTCTGGGATGAATGAGAAATGCCAGAGCAGGATGACTACCCATGTTAAAGGGTCCTTTATAGATTTGCTAGATATGGGATTCGTTATGAGACATTTGACAAGACGAAGCCGGTAAGAGCTCAGACAAACAACAACAACAACAACAACAACAACAACAATACCAGCAATTGGAAGAAGAGGAAGTTTAATCAAAATAGGAAAAAGTTAGATCAAGGAAAATCTGGAGGAGGAGCCCAAGGTAACTCTTTGAAGGAGGCTACGTGTTATAATTGCCAACAAAAAGCACACCTATCGACTCATTGCAAGAACCCCAAGGTTTATATACCACCACCAAAATGCTATAACTGTCATTAGCAGGGGAACATGATCAAGGATTGTCCGATCATGAGAAAAGGAGAACAAGCCCGAGTCTACACAATAAAGGATGAGCCTTCAAACTCTCAAGATGTGAAAGGCAAGGGAGTTTTGGAAGGTATTATTTTTCTTATAGATTTTTTAGTTAGAGTATTGTTTGATACAGGAGCTTCTCGTAGTTTTATTGCTAAGAAAACTGTACAAGAATTAAAACTTGAACCGAAAATAGTTGATACCCCTATTTGTGTGACAAATCCTATAGGTAGTACTACTAACCTTTGCATGAATTGTGAGAAAGTCCAAATTTCCCACTCTTCCCATAAATTTCCTTTTGACCTATTTGTCCTAGATTTTATTGGGTTTGAAATTTTACTCGATATGGATTGGATAACTAAACATGAAGCTATTCTAGATTGCGTGAAAATGATAGTATTCGTGAAAACAAAGTTAGGAAAGTTTATAGAGGTATCTTGTGAAGATCCTAGTCCAAGAAGGGGAAGTTTTGTTTATGCATTAAACTCATCCCAGGAAGGATTAGGAACCATACCCGTTGTTAAAAATTCTCAGACATTTTTGAGGAAGTAAAAAGTTTACCTCCACATCGGGAAATCGAATTCTATATCGATTTGATTTCCGGAGCAATGCCAATTAAAAAACGAAACCGAAGGTGGCTCCGAAGAAGAGAGAGGAGTTAGATAACCAAATCCAAGAGTTATTAAAGAAAGGATTAACCAAACCCAAGAGTTATTAAAGAAAGGATTGATAAGGCCGAGTCGTTCAAGTTGGGGATCGGCAGTGGTTTTTGTGGCCAAGTCAGATGTATTTTTAAGGTTATGCATAGATTACTGAGATCTGAATAAACAAACGATTAAGAACAAATATCCTCTTCCTCGAATAGAAGACTTGTTTGATCAGTTACATGGTGCTCGGGTATTCTCGAAAATGGATCTAGCTACAGGATTCCATCAGTTGAGAATTGCAGAAGAACGCATCCATCTAACTGCATTCAAAGGTCCAAACACTTTCTTCGAGTGGTTGGTTATGCCATTTGGGTTAACTAATGCACCCGCTTATTTTGTAGAACTTATGAATAGAGTATTTAGAGATGTACTCAATAAATTCGTGTTAGTCGTTATCGATGATATCCTTACCTATTCTAAGATAGAAGAAGAACACAAGAGACATATAGATATTATGTTGGAGATATCGAGAAATAATGTGCTTAAAGCCAAATTCTCAAAATGCCATTTTTGGAAGAAGGAGGTAAGATTCCTTGGACATATAGTGTCAAGGGATGGGGTTTCAGTAGATCCTGTAAAAGTTGCAACTGTTCTAAACTGGAAGCAACCATAAACTCCTAAAGAAGTTCGTAGCTTCTTAGGTTTGGCAGGATATTAGGGAAGATTCATTCAAGACTTCTCAAAGATTGCCTATCACTTAACAAATTTGACCATGAAGGATGCTAAATTTATTCGGACTCCTAAATGTGAAGCAGCGTTCCAAGAACTCAAGAAGAGGCCCAGTCTTGGGAATCATAAATGGAAATAATGGATTAACTGTTATACTGATGCTTGTGGAGAAAGAGTTGGTGTAGTTCTAATGCAGGAAGGGAGGGTGATTGCTTATGTAGGAAAACAACTAAAGACTCATGAGAAGGATTATGCAACGCATGACTTAGAATTATTAGCCATGGTGTTCGCATTAAAAATATGGAGGCACTATTTGCTGGGTAACAATTTTTCATAGTTTGGTTCAATTAAAACTTTGAATTAACCTTAGTAAATAAAAATTCCTTTTTTGACAAAGTGAAAATTTTGAGCTCTTCACGGATCATAAATCTTTAAAGTATCTTTTCACTCAGAAGGATTTAAACATGAGGTAGCAACATTGGTTGGAATTTCTTGCATCTTACGACCTAGATATTTTATACACACCTGGGAAAACCAACGCAGTAGCTGATGCGTTAAGTAGGAAGTATGCTGTTATTTCTTATCTTGTAGTAACTCCAACTCTTTTGGAAAGAATTACTGGCAAGCAAAAAGAAGATCAATTCCTAAAGAAGATTTTTAAGAATAAATACAAAGGGGAGAATTCAAGCTTTGAAATAGATGGCCACGGAGTATTACGATTGAATAGGCAAATTTGTGTTCCAGATGTGGAAAATCTTAGGTAGGAGGTGTTAGCTGAATGTCACAAATCCAAACTCAACATTCATCCGGGAGTTAACAAAATGTATAAAGATATGAAGCGCACATTTTGGTGGAGAAGTATGAAAAAGGCACATATCTATTTGCATTAGCCGATGCGTAAATTGTCAACGAGTTAAAAGCGACCAATAGAAAGTTGTAAGGTTACTTAAACCGCTAAAGATTCCAGTTTGGAAGTGGGATCAAATATCAATGGATTTCATTGATATCTTACCTCGAACGAGGAAAGGGAACGAAGGCATTTGGGTTATCATAGATCGATTAACTAAAAGTGCACACTTCATTCCTGTTAAGCCAACAAGGACCGCTGCAAGCCTTGCTGATATATATATGAAGAAGATTGTAAGATTGCATGGAGTTCCAAGCAGTATAATGAGCGATCGAGATCCGATCTTTACTAGCCAGTTTTTGGAAGCATTATAGATAGCTTTGGGAACAAGGCTGAATATAAGCACTGCCTATCACCCTCAAACTAATGGAAAGATGGAAAGGGTCAACCGTGTTTTAGAAGATCTTCTAAGAGCATGTATTCTAGACTTTGGAGGCTCCTGGGAAAATCATCTACATTAAGTAGAGTTCTCTTATAACAACAGTTATCAAGCTAGTATCGGCATGGCACCGTATGAAGCTCTATATGGTCGTCCGTGCAGGTCACCAGCATGTTGGATCGAAACCGAAGGTCGGTTAGTGCTTGGTCCTGATATGATGCGAGAAGTTTCAGAAATGGTTGATGTGATTAGAAAGAAACTAAAGGAATCCCAGAGCAGGCAGAAAAGTTATGCGGACCAAAGACGTAGAAACTTGGAATTCTCAGCTGGAGATTCAGTCTTTTTAAAAGTCTCTCCGATGAGAGGAGTAGTGAGGTTTGGAAAGACGGGGAAGTTAGCATCTCGGTATATTGGACCATTTCCCATTCTTGAACTAATTGGCCAACTAGCTTATCGAGTACAATTGCCAGAAAGGTTGGCAGGAGTGCACAATGTTTTTCATGTATCTCATTTAAGGAAACATGTGCATGACCCAGAGCAAATCATAGAAACAGCTGCTTAGGAAGTCTTGGTGGTGGAACCAAATTTAGCAGTTATCAGATGGCCTATTCGAATCGTTAACCGAGATGAGAAACGATTAAGAAGGAAGGTAGTAAGGCTAGTTAAAGTTCAATGGAGTGGTGATGCGGAGGATTGCACTTGGGAAACGGAGGATAGAATGAATAAGGCATATCCCGAGTTTAGAATTGAAGAATGAACTGTATCATTATAGTGTACTCACTGCCTATGGTTTAGTCACTTATTCCTACTTTTGTATATGTTCCATTATATCGAATATATTTCCTTTTGAACTATTCTTTCTTATCTTAATTCGGGGATGAAATTCTTTTAAGGAGGGGAGTCTGTAACGACCCGCAAATTTATCACTTTGATAAATTGAATTTATTTTGAAATAAAAGATTGATAGAACAAATAATATTATTTTGAGTGATAATAAGTAATAGTAAACTTATTTTGAAAAAATATTTACAAGAATATTTTCCTCGGGATTTTTATCGATTAGTGGCATCATATTTAAATATAGGTTTATTTAAATTAAATTAAGATTTAATGATTAAATAATTATTATAATTATTCAAATAATGATTTTAAAAGAATAATTCATTTTAAATAGTTATAAAGTGATAATGAATCATTTATAATAGTTTTATAAAAAGATATATTTGATTCGAAAATATAAGGAAAAATCGATATCGCTTTATCAGTATAATAGCGATTTTTGTAAATAATTGTTAATATAAATTTATATGGTTTTATAAATGAAATATGATCATTTTAATTCATTTAAAATGATAAGAAATTTATTTTGAAATTTTGTTTACAAATATATATACTTTAAAGTATAAGTGAAAATATGATCGGGAATCGGTTCTCCGATCGGCAACGGTTTATCGAACGATAGTTGTTCGGACTCAATGCAACGTTGTTCTTATGTCATGTACACATATGTAACATACAAATGCATCCACTAACATTCACATGAACATATGTGTACATACATATATACTTATACATTAAAAAATACATACATAGTACAAAAATCTAAGATATTTTAAGTAAAGCTTCCTCCTTAAGCTAAAACAATTCAACATATGCATACATGAGTGGATGGAAGTGATGTGCACATGGGGTAGGAGTTATTCCCGTGCATTTTGAAGGGGTAGGTGTGTTGAAGAAGCTTGGAAAAAGTGGAGTTTACATATCTTCCTTTACACACTTCTTTTTTCCTATAAATACCATACCCTCTTCTCTCTTTTTCCATTCATCTTCTTCTTCATATTTTTAAAGCTTTTGCTTCCTCTTTAATGGCTTCTAACTAAAAGAAATAATGTCAAAAATTATTTCAAAAAGAAACTAAAATCAAAAACTATAGTCATATATAGTAAAACACCTCAAAAACGATCCAAAAGCTCTTCATTTCCCTTTATTCTTCACCAACCCCTCGTCATTCCACCCTAGGATGAGCCTAACCCAAGCTACACCCTAGGCATTGCCTTCCTTGCCTTCCACAAATCTTGGTCGAGGCATTTAGGAACTAAAATCCGAAGGATAGTGAGCTTCGGAACTCGAATAGTGGAGCTATAGCGATTTTTTTGTGAATCATTCGAAATCTAAGGGGAGAACTCCGAATTATTATAGTATATGTTGGATGATGATATGATGTTGCAAATGGATGTTTAATATGCTTTGATCATCAAGTTTGGCTGTTTTCATATTAATGTTGAATATATATGCAAGTCATGAATATACACGTCGATAAACACAAAAGGAAATCATTTTCCTTAGATTAATGAAATGGTGTATATAGAAGTGTTCAACCTCTTATAAATGGTTTATAATGTATTTGAAATGTTTTATAAGCATTTAAAAGTGTTTTGGTGAAATTTGGAAAGAAATAGAAAAGTAAGTCAAAAATAAGCGCGTCGCATAACGGTAGTTCGCGATTTCGCTGTATAAAAGTAAAACAAGTGTAAAAGGTGGGATATAGCTCGAAATTCTTCAAGATAAGAATTTTCCAAACTATTATATCCATAATTTTCCAACAAAGAAAGAAAATCGAGATTTCGACAAGTAGATTTTGAAATATGAGTAAAACAAGTTTTGGAAAAATCCTGAATTCGAAGTTCGGAATCCAAAACGGGATTTCTTTAAAAATGATGTTTTAAAATTGTTTAAAAATGTGAAATAAATCTTATAAATGTTTTAAATGGTTTAAAAGATATTTGGGAAATAAAAGTGAAGTTTCAAATAGTAAAAAGTCGTTTTGATCAATATAGCTTAAAAAGCACTTTTCGCAGCACTTTTTCGCAGCACTTTTTATAACTTTTCAAAACTAGTTTTAAACTTAACAATCCTTTTACGAATCTTTTGTAAATGTTTTTAAATGATTTATAAAGTTATTTTAAGATGATTTAAAGAAGTTTTGGAATGATTAAAGATTTAGAGTCGATCAAATAACTCGACCGCCTTATGGATGTCAGAGAGATAGTGTCTAGGCTTGAGTCTGGAAAACCAGTTTCCTGCTCTCCCTAGCTATCCGGACTGGCCCGACAGAGGGAATGGTGAATTTGCTTTGCTCGGATCAATATCTTCCTAAATGAAAAATGAAATGATTTCGAGTTGATTCCCAGTAAAAAGAGTTTAAAAGGTTATTAAAAGATTTTATAAGAGAGGTTTGATAATTCCGTATATACAGAAAAGAATGTTTTAGAAATATATATCTCTAAAAGAGATTTTGATAGAAAGAACATAATCAATTAAAGAATGATTCCCTATTCATAGAATCTCCTTTTATCGATGATTGGATTCGAAGGAACCGGGGTTGGATCTTGGGAAATCACTGTCCGAAAATCACGTCGAACCAATGTGTACATTCGAAAAATGAAGACCTGATAGAGAGAATGAAGGATGAAGAACAGGGATTTTTCAGGATGAAAGGACTGCTTGTTGATAATTCTTGTTAGCTCCTAAATACTAAAGTAGCAGTGGTCCCTTTATTTCCGAAACTCTTTGGGTTATAAGGACTACTCGCTACTAATCCTAGGGATAATTCCCGATAGGATATGGTAGGAGGTTGCCTTCGGTTTCATACAGTCCTAGAACGAACTTGCATGGATGGATGTTTGACATTACATTCTTGTGATTTACATCGTTGATTTTTATAAACGTACATCTGCTTGGTGGCGGAGAAGGTAACTTCTCTTAGCTTAACACCCTTCTTTGAGACGTATGAGCTCGGAGGTTGTATGTTTGTGGAAGTCAACAAGTGATCAGTGGAATGGTAGTGTGGCATTCAAAGGAAGATGATGGGCTATGTGAAAATGTAATCGTTACCTCAGGCCTCACACCCGGAAATCACCGAAACAGGGTTGAATGCAGCAAGGCTATGTGGTTCACAACCATTAGGGTATGATCATCCCCTTCTAGATTTATTTCTTCCCGCTATGACATTTCGGATGTAAATTATTGTGGATGTATGCTATTAGACATCTCGGATAGGTCGGTAACGACCAGGGTGATGAAATATTCGTTACTATCTAAGGAAAGGTAGGTCGGTCTTGTGTTGGTAGAGGACTTTCTGTTGGACCTCGGTACATCCTCTTGAGATGTACTACCGGAAGGTAGTCCCTTCACCTGGTCATTTGTATGGAATCCATTCTCCAATAAGTGCCTGCCAGTTTGTTTGTAGAACCCATGTTTGTGGCTAGTATTGCTGGAATTTAATCAATGTAACAATTTCGGCTAAGGTTGATAAGTTTACTTGCAAATGTTTTCGAAGATATGTCATTAAAAAATAATATCAATTATTTTGACGTAAAATGTTTTGGTTTTCACAAGGTAAAAATCCATTCTGTGTTTATGTGCGGCATAGTCTTATGAGAAACCTTTTTGTTTTCAAAATACGTATTTTGAGTTCTCACACCAGTCCCATGATTGACCCGGAGTTTATTTTGTTTTCCCTTTAAACTCTGGGGGCCCTATTTTCCCGGGCTGCCAAGTAGTCAGGATTCTGTTTAGAGTATTTTGGGAGGAGCATGCTGGAGGAGATTTTTGGAGCATGAAGCTGGAGCACCCAATGGGAATATCTATCTATCTATTTTTGTTCTCCGCTGTGTATAAGTTAGTATTGCCAGTAAGTGTGGGAGCAGGCAGTTATAACTATTCCTGGCTGGGTTTGTACATACAAAACTCTGATGTATCTTGATGATGGAACTTGTATGTATTATTTACCTATTTTAACGTAATGCGAGAATTTGTGTTTTTATCTTTTACTTTACTTTACCCTTGAAAATCTAACTTCCAGGCACTTGGATTTACGGCACATGAATACCCTGGATGTATTAGTGTCGATTTCCAAGAGTCGAGGGGACGGGTCTTTACAATATTGAAATTGGAAAATGAATTGAGTTAAATGGAAGTGAATTTTGTTTGTAATGGATATCGACTTAAGTTGCGAAGTGGTAATAAACATGAGAAGAGTTGAATGATATGTTTGTTAAGTTGGATAAAATTTTATGAAATAATTCATAAATGAATTTAGTATGGAGTGAAATGTTGTTAAACATAGAATTTGGTGGAATAAGTCTTAAATGATATCAGTATTGAAAGGATATACTAAGAAATAAATGGATGTGAATAAAGCAATGTGAATAAATTGAAAGTAAATAAGATGAATGAGAATGAAATGAATGCGAATAAAGGAATTTGGTATAGTTAAGAATCAATTGAAATAAATACGTGGGTTGTACGTATATTATTTTATTCGCATAACGGTTTGATACAGATTCGAGTACATGATTTCTAGATGATTTACATCAAGCCGAGTTAGGATTTTTCACTCGATTCTTGATGGAAAACACTAGATATGGATTTTTGATTGATCCTGAAATTCTCTATCATAGTATATGGCTATGCAAAAATAATGACGGTTTCTAATCAAGAAACCAGATTTGAGTCTGCACTAGAGTGGTCGTGTGAATGATACTAGTTCGGAAGTGAGATTGTGTGATCAAGCGAGCGATCAGATTTGATTGTGCCTACAGATGATATATGTACATCGTATGAGCTTTAGTGAAGCAAATATTGAAATTTAAAGTTGCAGAATAATATGATTTAGAATTATATGATTGGATATCATTGGTAAATAAGATGCAGGTATATAAAAGCAAGAGCTAACTTGTTGCTCTTGGTTTTATAAGTAAAATTGGGTTGTCCGACTAAAAGGTACATGTTCTATTATTATTTGATTTGATGGTTTTATGATCAATCCACTTGGCTTTTGTTTTCTTGGTTTGAGCCCGCAGTGGTGATTTGTAGTTGTTTTGATCTAGCCGCGCAAAGGAGATGCTGGCGAAATTTTCCGAAATTTAAAGAGTTAGAAATTTTGAAGAAAATTTTTAATAACTAAAATTTGATTTTTGAATTACAAACTGAAATGATTGAATGGTTAGTTAGAATTTATGAATGAATTTGGAAACTTGGCAAAAGTAATAACAAGGTTCCAACAAATTGGTTTTGGAAAGTTAAGGGCTTAAAAGGATTTGGTAAGTTATTTCAACTAATTAGTTTCAATAAGTAATGGGTTTGGGCATTTATCCTACCTTAGCAATTTCGAGGACGAAATTCTTTTAAGGGGTGAAGAATGTAACGACCCAAAATTTTAGTTATTTGAGTTTGGAATATTTAATTAATTTTAAATATTGAAAAGTTAATTTATAGATTAAATAACTTGAATTTCAAATATAGCGATTTATTGGGTAATTTAATTGTTGAATTTAATAATTGAAAATCGTTTAAATAATCGAGTCTTGGGTTTTAAGTTGGATAAAAATGATTTAAAGGCTTATTTAATTTCTATTAATAAGAATGAAGGTAATAAAACCTTTAAATTGGATTTAAAAATGATTTACTCTATTTTGAAAATAACTCGTTTTAATTTACATATAAAAATAGCCTCACGGGGTAATGTCTTGGATTTCGACGAAACCAGTGTCATTGGGTCCGTAATAATGAACTATAATATGCCGTCAAATTTCATGGCGATCAGACGCATCGTTTGACCGTGGGAGATCGAAATGCATAGAAATTAATATTGAAAATTTAATATAATAATTGGGTTCAAATAGCTATCTTCTGCATACGATCAAATTAGGCCTCGAAACAAATTCCATTGCGTTCGGAATAGGGGTATAACATATAGAACGTCAGGCGGCACGTCTCGATTGGGGTTCGAAATTATATTGCTAGATATTTTGAATTTAAATAATATATATATTTATGCTTAATTTGACTTTACACACCATGACCATTCACATCAGCCCATTCCCTTATCTCTGCCCATTCCCGTACAAGCCCACCCCCTCTACATCTTCCCTCCCTTATTTAAATGCTGTTGGTAAGCAGAAAAGAGAAAAAAGAAAAAGAAAACAAGATTTTGAAAATTAAAATGGAAAAGTTTAAATCTTTAGGCTCTCTATGGGTAGATCTTCTTGCTGCTGTATTTCGAGGGGCTGCGGATGGATTGACGAGCTTGAAAGTGGACAGTCAAATAGGTTAAGGAGATAGGGTTGGCATTTTATTACTATTCGTGTGGATTTAGGGGAAATCGAAGTAGTGGTTGGATTCGTGGCATGAAACGGCAGCTACGGTCGAAGTTTCGTTAGGTGCGGCCTATAGATGGGGATCGCGACAATTGTACGGATGGCGAAGCTAGGTCAGGCCACGTTTTGGATGGCTCGACCATTCGAGGTGTTTGAGGCATCATTGCAAAGCCTGGAGGAAGAGGAGTTCGACGAAGCTGTCGTGAGGTAATTTCGTGGTGAAACGAGGGAGCTTCTCTGTATGTGTACGCTTGCATGGGTTGTGTAACCTATACATGTTCGTTGGGGAAGAAAGTGTAGCAGGGGTAAACTTGTAAATTGATTAAAGTTATTTAATTTTAAATTAATTTTATTTGATAACTTATAAAATTTATAACTCCTTCATACGAGGTCCGATCGAGACGAAACTTTTTGCGTTGCGCTCGTGACGATGAAAGCTTCGCAATGGAACTAGTTTGGTCGAATTTGGAGACTATCGGAAATTAGGCTAAAATCGTTCTAAACCGAAACGCCTCGGGGACGACAGAAAATTTCAGTGAGTTCAACTCGCCTTTTTGGTTAACTAGTTTGATATATAGTTGATAAAAATTGTTGGATGACTATTTGGATGAATTATTATATTTACTAGTTGGATTGGATATATTCCCACCAATTGGAGCGGATGAGACCCTAATACGTTCACGTGTAAGAGCGGATGACCATTTGTATACGGATCCTGCCTCGAAGCGGTTGATTATATTTTATGATTATATAACATTTGTGATGCAGGGAAAAACAGGTCGGAGCGATCCAACAGGATTCCTCACAACTATTGATTTTATTTACATATATATGTGCTAATATATATATATATATAAGCTGTGATGTAGGGGGAAACAGGTTGGAGGGATCCAACAGGATTCCTCACTATTGTTGAATTGTTTTCATTAATATTTCTTTATATGGATTATTGAAAAATGAACCCGATTGTGGACATTATGGTAATAACATTGTTATATATTGAAAACTAAAACCCAATAGTGATAGAAAAATCAATATTGATTTTGGTTAAACTGTTGGGTGGCTACTGGCCTCAAATTGGTACTTTAAGATACTATAAATTACCGTTTGAGTCGGAATTGGTTTTGAGATGAAAAACGTTTCTTAAATCTGAAATTGAACTTTGGAAATATTTTGTTTTAAGGATTGTCTATTTAATTATAATAATATTATTTTCAAGTTATTTAATTATACTAATATTGTTTTTAAGTTATTTAATTATAATAATATTATTTTAAAGTTATTAAATTATATTAATATTATTTAAGTATATTTAATTATAGTAGTATTGTTTAAAGTTATTTGTTTATAGTTAATATGTTTTTAGAATTTATAAAAATGCTAATATTTGGAAGGATTGGTTATTTCAAGAATAATTATGGTTTGGAATTAGTAATAAGGATTATTAATAAAGTTTGAAAATAAATTATTATTATGTATAAAAATGGTAAAGATTAATAATTATTGTTTCTTAACTATATTTTGAAGTTATTAATTATTAATTTAAAGATGTTTTAAAATTAATTTTCATTCATTTAGAATGTTTATTGTTAATAATTATTATTATATAATGGTGTTTTGAAAAAAAATATTTTCAATTGTTTATAAATGTTTTAGAGACCTATGAATGGAGTTGAAAGACTTAGATTTTATAAAGAAGCTTATAAAATGGTTAGGAGATGCAAGGAAAGTTATTTACAAGGTGAAGAGTTTATAAATGGTTAGATGTTTATAAATGGACTTAAGAAACGGGTTTATAGATTTATAAAAGAAGTTTTATAAATGGTTTATAGATTATAAAGGATTTATAAATGGGTTTGGAAATATACAAAGAGGATTTATAATTGATTGGAATGTATAAATGAAGTTTTATAAATTGGGTTATAAATTGTTTTAGAGAATTATAAGGAGTTTGTGGATGATTTTTAAATCGAATAAAAATGGAGTTTTTCTCTGTGTGTAAATATACTTATACTGTTGAGATAAATATATGGATATATTCTAAGTATTGAAAATATAAGAATTGGTGGGTATATCTTTGTAAAAGTATTCTTATACAAATAATTTACAAATGGTTTTATTTATGAAAGATTTATACAAGGAGGCTAGTGATTGCTTATATGCTTAACCAATGTTGGTTTTCCTTATGAAATAAATCCTTGATTGAATGTTTGTTATTCGATAGTTAAATAACCGACTATCGAAATTAGACCCAAAACGTCACTTTGTAATTATCTAGGAGGAACATGTGAGTTATATGGCATAGTCATCTCCGATGATGTTGTACTGTGCATATAAATCTCGTTTCGCTCTCCTAGGACAAAGATAAGGAAATCTGTCCACTAAAGGTTAGGAGATGATCTCTGCTCTTACTTTTGACTGTTTATTTCCTAAAGAACCGGAGTTGAGTTTACAGAAAATTATCGAACGTTGTTTCGAAGATACCAGGATCGGGTATGCTATCCGAAAACCACTTCGATCCAACTTAAGCGTTTCAACGAAAAGACATCTTGAAGATGTTGGAATTTCGGAGATGGAGCCTCGAGTGTTTCGTTCAGTCCCAGAACGGACTTGTATGGATGAATGCCCGTATTGCATTTTTGCCTTGAGGGTAGTGTTAGCATTCTAAGTGGGAAGTGCTATATAAAGGTAAAATGTAGCCTCGGACCTCATCAATCGGGAAATGACAAAAATCGGGCATGCAGCAAGGCTAAGTGGGTAGCTCCCAAGTAAGGTATGGTCATTCCAAATCTAGATCAGGTACTATCTATTCTTGTATGCTTTGGGGCTCATTAACGGAGGGATGATCATATTTGGTACTACTAGTTAAGTGGTAGGCCAGTCCTGTGTGGTAGGGGTACAAGATGTTCTTGTCAGACTCCGGTGCATTTATCTAGAGATGTACCTTCGGAAGGTAGTTCGTTACCTTGTCATAGTATGGAATCCAATCTTTAATACATGCCTTACGGTTTTGATTGTAGAACCTAGTATGCTGGAATTTAATAATGTAAAAATTTCGGCTAAGATTAATAATTATTTGTATCTTAGACACTATTATAATATCAGATAATTTCATATGAAATTTTTGGTTATCGTAAGGTAAAAACCCATCCGTGTTTATATGCGGCGTGGTCTTACGAGATACTTTTGATTTCAAGAATTTTTATAACTTTTAAAATCCAATTGGGTGTGTTTTTCTCGCATTGGATTTCCAAACTGAATTGGGTGTTATTTTATTATAATGCTCGGGTCAGACCGAGCATATTACAGATTAGTTTGGATGCATGGAGCTTCAAGAGATGAGTTGGAGGCCCAGAGACGTATTCACATAGATGGTTATTTTCTGCTGTATCGATTGCTGTATTTATCAGCAATTGTAAGGATAGGTTGTTATAACTGTCCAGGCTGAAATAGGTTAGTATACTCTGATTGATGTTTTTATATACATATATTACAGTTTGTTTTTGTGTAAAGATTTGTTGTATATTATAGATTATTCGCTCCGCTGTGAGATTTTGTGTTGTTGAGTTTTCTTCTTATCTTCTTTCTTCCTACTTTTTCCCTAACAATCGGGATTTCCTGCATTCGATTTCTCGGTATGTAATATAGTAGATGTATTAGTGTCGATTTTCGAGGGTCGAAAATCTGGTTCATTGCACATCTTCTCCTTCTTTTCTAAGCTCTTTCTCTCCTCTTTCATGGCTTCTCATGTTAACAAAATAATGTCGAGATATTTTTAAAAAAAAAATTAATTATAATATATATATATATATATAGACACACACTAAAGCACCTCAAAACTATTCCAAAACCCCACTCTTCCTCTCTACCATCCACGGCCTCACTTCCTCCATCAAAGTCCGAGCCCTCCTCTTTTCTAAGCCTAGGTCGTGAGCACTCTATCCCATCCCCAAGCAAGGCCGAGCCATCTAGGAGCTTAAGTCTAAAGGATCGTGAGCTTTAAAATCCAAGTAGCAAAGCTATAGCCATTTTTAGGTTATTCATTTAACCCGAGGTGAGAAACTCCTAAACTATAGTTATATATATTGTTGGATGATATATATATGTTTGGATATGATTGTTAATGATGGTTGTTTAATATGGTCGTCGAATATATATATGCAAGTCACGTTAATACACGTCGATAAGCACAAAGGAAATCACTTTCCTTTATTAAATGAAATGGTGTATATGGAATGTTTAAACCTCTTAAAAATTGTTTAATATGATTTAGAAACATTTAAAAGTGTTTTGGTAAAGTTTAAATAAATATTGAAAATTGAGTCAAAAAAGGCGTGTCGCGTAACGATAGTTCGCGATTTCGCGTTGTAAAAGTCAAATGAATATATGGAATATAGCTCGGAATTCTTCGAGATAAGAATTTTCTGAGCTATTATATCCATAGTTTTCAAACAAAGTAAGAAAATCGAGATTTTGGTAAGTAGATTTTGAAATATGAACAAAACAAGTTTTCCAAAAAATCGCGGTTTTGCAATTCGGAATCCATAAAAGGATTTCTTTAAAATTGATATTTTAAAATTGTTTAAAATATGAAATAAATTCTAAAAATGTTTTAAAATGTTTTAAAAGTGATTTGAGTTATAAAAATGTATTTCCAGATAATAGAAAAGTCATTTTGATCAATACAGCTTAATAAACACCATTCGTAGTACTTTTTTATAACTTTTTAAATATAGTTCCAAACGCAACAATTCTTTTCCAAATCTTTTGTAAATATTTTTAAATGAATAATAGAGTATTTTACAGGTGTTTTGAAGGATATATAAATTATTTCAAAGTGGTTAAATAAATAATTAAAAGATAATTAAGTATGTTAAAAGATTAGAGTCGGTTAAATAACTTGACCACCTTATGGGTGATAGAGAGATAGTGTCTAGGCTTGAGTTTGGAAAACCAGTTTCCTACTCTCCCTGGCTATCCGAACTAGCCCGATGGAGAGCATAGTAAATTTGATTTACTCGGATCAAAATTTCCCAAAATTATAAAATATATAATTTTCCAAGTTTAAAATAATTTGGATTGTATAGAGATAATCTTGTTAAACTTGGTGTAAAATCCTAAAGAGGGAACTCATACTATTCGTGGAATTTAAAAGGTGATTTCGCCGTTATTCCGCCCATAGTACTTGTGGAATACGGGAATTGATATTAAGTAGAATTAGATGGTTTCTATTGATCCTGCTCACTTAATATTTAGTGGTTTTGGATTAACATCCTAGATAACATGGTTTTAACTCAATCAAAATTTTGATTTTGAATATTCTTTGTTAAGATTTAAATAAATAATTTTCCAAAGAGAGGTTTAATGGTTCCGTATATACAGAAAATAATGTTTTAAAGATATATATCTCTAGAAGATATTTTGATAAAAAGAAATTAAACGATCAAAGAATAATTCCCTATTTACCTAACATCTTTTTATCGATGATTGGTTCGAAGGAACCGTGATCAAATTTGCTTATGGTCTGGCATGATAAGGGGTCCTCGCTTTTTGTTAGGTAGCGAGCGGATGACTCCTACCCTTACATGTCCCATTTATGGGTTGGTTAGGTAGGTGAGCTTAAAGTCTCCAAAGTATATACATACTCCTTAACCTACTCGTAAGAGTATCTAAGATTGTAAGGAAAAATAAATGTTGTGTTAGACATATGGTGAGAAACTCAAGAAATATGCATAAAGAATGAAATGGTAACTTATGACACCATGCCACAGAAAGAAACGGGTTCTCCCTCATAAAAACCAACCCATTTTATAAGGCGATATGATAGATAGTGTCTAAATGTTAATATATATAGACAAGCGGCTTTGATGCTTACATCTCACATCACAAAAGTATTAGGGTAAAAATCCAAATCATAGTGTCTACGTATTGTGGATTCCATGGAAAAGTCACGGTCGTTCATGAACTCTTTCCAATTAACAAGGATCGAGCGCCCTCTTCTATATAGTATATTGCTAGAGTCGATATACCCAAGTAGACTACTAGTTATTCAGGCTGCTCTCCCGTGGACTACAAAGTCGGCCTACCCCAAACAAGATAGTAACCCGAATGTATCAACTCTGGTAAGCACAAATCCGTAAATCCGATCTAGAATAAGACGACGATATATCCTAATGATAATGAACCACATCACTTTTCCCTATGTCCGGCTTCATTCATTTACCGATGTAAAGTCTATGTCCAACGCATCTTGAATACCACAACAAGTCCTTATTAACTCGAACAATCTCGATCTCCTCTATAGATCTTCAAAGATAACATGTAGAATTAGTTTTGAAGTAGTTACGAGTAATTCATACCAAAGTATACTTATCCGATACAGGACTCTTCAAAATGATTGCTTGAAGAATTTCCAGTCAAATCCATTCTGGTTCTTTTAGAAATAAACGGTCAACCTATAAGTTAGAGCCTTGCCGATAGGATATCCTACATTTTTCCCTTTAAGTAAAAGACGTGCTTATATGTACAGTAGAGTCTCACCGAGAGGATATCCATATCAAGTAAATTTCATATCTCTTTTTATATTTCTTAAGTTAAAGGTCATGTTCGACGGTTTCAAAAATCAACCATATAGGAAGTTCCACTTGTGGTGACCCTACTCTCAAACACATAGATTTTTTTAAAAAAAACATACCAAAGGAATTCACCACTAAACCCCATTTCTACTATATTTGAATATTTACATAATTTCCAAATAATTTTTCCCCAAGACCTTGGATTACCAATATAATTATATCAGTGCACAAAGCATATTAAGACAATTATATATTTGATGATATATAATTGTTTCCCTTGCCTTTCAGAGCTAACAAATTTGCAAAGAGAATTTGAATCAAATAGGCAACAAAATACCATATATGTTGTCGACATAACCATTTATTTCTTCCCTAATTTTGTTCTACTGCAAGTGATAGATTCTTAGCAATTATAATACTTATGTGTATAATATTGCAATGCACAGTGCATTTTTCCATGGTTTCTAGACTTTCTGCCTAAATAAGTCTATTGACACTAAAATACAATTACTTCCAGGTTTGTTTCTTTCATAATTTTTTTTGGTTAGAAATCAAATACACAAATGCATGTTATGATTGATTCTTACTCCAGAATTCATGCACAACCTGTATCACTTACCTACCATGCACAAATTCATTTCTCTTGAATACCCCTATTCAAATCTTGTGAGCTCATTTTAAATCAACCACCTTAGCTCTTTAATTTTCATAAATCATAATATAAACTCACGCAATAAAAATCAGAGATTATCACATACACATATCATATTTATATGATATGTCCATCACCTTGTTTCTCTAAATTAGACATTCATGAAATCAGCAGTTAACCAAACATCATCAATAGTCATTCAAAACAAGTTTACTTAAGTACATATTTTAATCCAAATACTTAGAAAACTCCCTACAATTAACTTCAACTACAACATGAAATCTGACTAATAAATTCATTACAAAACAACTGCAAATTTAAAAATGGTTTCTTTTATTTATACTAACAGCTAATGCCTTCTTCATCCATCAAGCCAACTTCAATTTCCTGCAAGCAATTCACTGAGCTTCCCCAATTTTAATGAGACACCCAGATTATTGCAAGGGCAACCAAACGGGTCAGTTTTCACTGGTATGAGCATATATCAAATTAATACACATATTCATAATTTTCGGTGAACTTGCAATGTCTACCTAATTTAGCAGATTTCATACTTAGCATATTATTGGTTAATACCAAATGATACAAAGACACATTCATTCATTCAAACAATACCCAGCAAACAATCAAAATAAATATATATAATTCTTGATTCATTTTTCTCCATTTCTGAATAAGTAAACTCAGATTTTATACTCCCAATTTCACCCAGCAATTAATCAAAGCACAATATTTAAACTTGATTGATTTAACTCCATATCTGGATATTTATAATTCAGATTTTTAAACCCCATTCTCCATTTATTTTATGGTCTTCAACTCCTTGTCAAATGAACACCATGTATGCATTGTGAAGGAAACTCCCAGGTTATTTAATTTATTCCAACACACAAAGGCCTCACGGTGCAATTGCACCATGCATATACTTACTCCCACCTGAAGCAAGCAGATCATTGACTAACTCCCAAATGACCAATTTAATTTTTCTTTAATAAATCCCCCTCCAGTCTCTGCTTATTTTATTAAGCTTCTATTTATGAATTCAATCATAAAAACTCCCAATTCATTCATGTTTCAGAAAGGCTTATCTACTTTTATACTTTCTGGTTCAACCCCATGTTCCCCATTTATTTTCCTTATTACAGAAAATACCCCAACATACCTATGGTTTTTCCTAAAAATAATTTAAGCATCATGATCCTATTATCTTTCTTCTATATTATTGTGAATATATGAATAAGGGTTTTATTAAGGAAATTCCTCAAAAACCTAGAAATTCTCCTCTGACTTATGATATGAATATTTAGTTTCATGCTTCATTATCTAAGAAATAAACATGAGCTAGATCACTGTCTTGCTGCCTATTTCCTAAATAATTTAGATGCATACTTCATAATAATAAAATAGAACAAAAATGCTCAAACCATTTTAACTTTGAAAACCCACATACATATTAAAACCCCAAACAAGAATGCACAAACAAACATCCATCTCACCCATAACAAATCATTTCAGAGATTTTAAATGATTTATAACATTTTAGGCTGCCTACAAGAGGACTTAATGCCATTACATACAAAGGGATAAATACTCACATAGTGTTCTCCTTTTACTGCCTTAATCCCCTGAACAGCAAATCCTCCAAAGTTTCAAGCTAATGTTTCTCATATTTTATTTGGTTTTGATCCCGAGAGAATGGTGGATATGGTTATGTGCAGGTATTATAAAACCATTCTAGGGTTTAAGAAAAATGGGTAATTCCCTTGATGCCCTTAGATATTCATGCACAAATCATTTCCCTATGTGGTCCTTAATTGGGAATGCACACTTCTGGTTACCTCAATTAGTTATTTCGGGAATCAAGCATTTTAAACACTTCATGCCATTTTCATGACTCTATTTTACTCATGCCATATGCATGTGACCCCTTGTTTATTTTTATTTCTTCTATGTTTAAAGAAACTGCAAACCCCCTTATGTTTTCTACCTAACTACCATCTCCATTCAATCATGCATACTATCATACATAATCATGTGATGTAAAAATCATTCACACTATGTTATTTGCTTGAAATAAATATAAGATATAAAATTCATATTTGATCCTATTTTTTTTTATTCTGCCTTTAGTTAAAACAGCAACTCCTCATACACCTTTATGTGATAAAAAAAATCACATATATCATGCTAATTATTTCTAGCATAAATATATAAGACATGTAAACCTTATATTAAACTTCATTTTATTATGTCTTTATATAAAACAGAAAACACCCCATATATTAAATATATGTATTTATATAATTCTTTGGACATAGAACTATATTTGTTTTGAGTCCCAATTTTTAATCACCTTAACTCCTTGCATTTTATCAAACAGAAACTCTTATGCACATTTTATTTATTAACAAGTTTTTTCTGTTTTAATGCATTATATATTTTATAATTTCAGAAATTCTTAAAATAAATGTAACTTTCATTTTTTTTCTTCTTTTAGGGTCATTACATACCCTCCCCCTTAAAGGAATTATGTCCCCACAATTCCTTCTAATTCTCCAAATAAAAGCACTAATCCATAGTCTGTTTTAACTCCATAACCCCATACTCACATTTTATGAAAGAAAGCAATATATAAAAATATTCAGAAAGCTATCATAAAGCTACTTAAACATACCTCTCCATCAGAAAACAAATTGGGGTATTTAGCCCTCATTTTGTCTTCAACCTCCCATGTACAATCATTGGTGTCCAAGCTCCATTGAATTTTCACCAGTTTGATCACCTTGTTTCTCAGCCTCTTTTCCTCCTTATCAACAATCCCCACTGGATCATTTGCATAGACCAAGTTCTTATGAATTTGAATTTGAGTAGGTGACTCTAAAATTGCTCCTTCATCATGTACCCACTTTCTCAATTGAGAAACATGAAATACTGGATGTACACCACTCAATTCTTCTGGTAACTTAAGCTTATAGGCCATGGCACCAATTCTCTATATGACTTCATATGGTCCTACAAATCTTGGTGAGAGCTTACCAGATTTCCCAAACCTGAACACCTTCTTCATTGGTGATACCTTCAGAAAAACATACTCTCCTACTTCAAACTCCATTGGCTTCCTCTTTCTATCTGCATAAGACTTTTGTCTTGATTGTGCTGCCTTCATCCTATGCCTAACTAACTCAATCATGTTGGAAGTTTCTTTAACATGATCTGGCCCCAATATTACACCCTCTCCCACATCCAACCAACAGGCAGGAGACATGCATGGTCTCCCATACAAGGCTTCAAAGGGAGCCATTCCTATTGTTGACTGATAGTTATTGTTGTAAGTGAATTCTGCCAAGTGGATATGATCCTCCCAATTACCCCCAAAATCAAGCACACATGCTCTAAGTAAATCTTCCAATATTTTATTCACTATCTCTGTCTGCCCATCACTTTGAGGATGGTAGGCAGTGCTTAAACAAAGTTGATTTCCCATTGCTTCTTGAAAGCTCTCCCAAAATCTTGAGGTGAACAAAGTGTCTCTATCACTTACAATGGTCTTTGGTATGCCATGCAATCTCACCACTTCCTTAATAAATAATTGTGCAAGCCTATGTGCATTTCTGTCTGACCTGACAGGGACAAAGTGAGCAGACTTGGTGAGTCTATCAACAATTACCCATATACTATCATTACCTTTCTTAGTTCTAGGCAAACCATCCAAAAAATCCATGGAAATACTTTCCCATTTCCACTGAGGTACCTCCAAAGGTTGCAACATGCCAGAGGGCTTTTGATAGTCTGCCTTGATTTGCTGACAGGTTAAACACTTTGCCACATATTTTGCCACTGCTTGTTTCATTCCTGGCCACCAGTAGCTCCTTTTCAAATCATGATACATTTTAGTGCCACCAGGGTGTATGGTGTACTTGGTTTTGTGATGCTCATTCATGATTTCTTCCTTTAATTCTGCAAAGTCTGGTACACAAAGCTTTTCATTTTTCCTCAAATATCCCTTGGGATCTATTTTAAAATTCTCTGACTCAATGTTATTTAATAACATTTCTTTCTTCTCCTTTAAATTTTGATCTTGATCTTGCATGCCACCAATTTTCTCCACCAGGTTAGATTTCACCGTGATTAATCCCAGTGTACCATACTCCACCATATCACCATGCTCTTTAAAATTCACTCCATCCTTGCTATATATATCTGCCTCCCCAAGCACTGCAAGGTCTTTAAATTCATCAATCATCAAACTTGCTAATCTAATATGATTTCTACTCAAAGCATCTGCCACTCTATTAGCTTTTCCAGGGGTGTACAAAATATCTAGATCATATGCAGCTAGAAACTCCATCCACCTTGCTTGCCTCATATTCAAATCTTTTTGAGAAAATAAATACTTCAATGCTTGATGATCTGTGAATAATTCAAATTTTTCCCCAAGCAAATAATGCCTCCAAAGTTTTAATGCAAACACTATTGCAGCTAATTCTAAATCATGAGTTGCATATTTGGTCTCATTGGGTTTAAGTTGTCTTGATGCATATGCCACCACCTTGCCATGTTGCATGAGCACTGCACCTAACCCAGACCCACTAGCATCAGTGTATACAACCATTCCTTCATTTACCTCTGGGATTTGCAAGACAGGAGCCTCCACTAATGCTTGCTTCAATTTTTCAAAGGCTTGATCACACTGCTCAGTCCACACATATGGTTGGTTCTTCTTTGTTAGCTTGGTCATCGGTGTGGCTATTCTTGAAAAATCCTTGATGAACCTCCTATAGTACCCTGCCAAACCTAAGAATGATCTCACCTCGGTCACTATTTTGGGTCTACTCCATGATTGAACTGCAATGACCTTGCTTGGATCCACACTCACCCCTTGCTGTGACACTATGTGTCCTAAGAATTTCACTTCATGTTGCCAAAATATACACTTTAAATACTTGGCTTTTAATTCATGTTCTTTAAGCCTGGATAATACTAAATGTAGATGCATAGCATGATCATTTTCTGACTTTGAATAAATTAATATGTCATCTATAAATACCAAAACAAATTTATCCAAAAAGTCTCTAAAAATTCTATTCATCAAATCTACAAAATAGGAGGGAGCATTGGTTAAACCAAATGGCATTACTAGAAATTCATATAGGCAATATCTTGTGTTAAAGGCTGTGTACTCAATGCTTTCCTCTACAACCTTCATTTCGTGAAATCCAAAGGCTAAGTCTAGCCTTGAAAATATTTTAGCTTCATGCAATTGATCAAATAGATCATCTATTCTAGGCAGTGGATACTTATTCTTGATGGTCACCTTATTTAAATCCCTTTAATCCACACACATCCTCATTGTTCCATCATGCTTCTTAACAAAGAGCACTGGGGAACCCCAACTAGAACTGCTTGATCTTATGAACCCCTTCTCTTCTAACTCTTATAGTTGATGTTTTAATTCCACTAACTCTTTTGGACCCATTCTATTAGGCTTCTTAATGATTGGGCTAGTTCCTGGCATTAATTTTATTTTGAATTCAATTGGCCTGTTTTGAGGAATTCTCCTCACTTCTCCAAACACATCTATATATTCATTGGCTACTTGAATTTCCTCTATTTTTAGTTCCTTTTGAACTTCATTAATACTCCAGATTTTATTAAAACATGTATTCTTTGCTATTTCACTTAGAATTGTAATTCTTTTGCCTTCATTTGTCTCCAAAGAAATAGTAAGATTTTCTAAATTTAAAATTCCTTTGTTTTTCATTAACCAATCCACCCCCAAAATAACCCCAATACCAGGATAATTTAAAGTATATAGATCTGAATTAAATTCATAACCCCCTATAATTAATTTCAGACCCATACACTTCATCCCTAACATACAATAACTCCCTATGGGGCTGTGTACAGTTAAGGGTTGATCAATATAAACACAAGCAAGTGCTAACTTCTTTGTAATTTCCAGAGATATTAGTGAATGTGAGGCACCAGTGTCATATATTACTGATATTGGTTGGGTATGAATTAAAATTATACCTTCAAGTTGCCCAACATTTCCAGTGTTGTTTGCTGCCAAAGCTCCTATCCTTGCTATTCTTCTATTAGTCTCTGGGCAATCCTTCTTTAGATGACCCATCCTTCCACAATTATAGCAGCCTCCTCTAGGTATTTTAGGGTCAGGGCATTGGTTACTATAATGTCCATCTTTTCCACAATTAAAACAATGAGTGAGTTTCTTGCTTTCAGGTGCTACTGCTCCTTCCCCCTTCTTAACTCCTTTGTTTGCCTTTTTTGTCATAAGGTTGCACCTTGTTCTGACCTCCCTTCTTCTTGTTGAACTTCATGTTCCTGAATTTCTCTCTGGTGGTGTCATGTTGCTCAAATGAGAGAGTTAGATCAATTACTTGATCAAAGGTTTTATCCTTGTATGGCAACATTGCCCTTGACAAACTAGGGTTCAAGCCTTGAATGTACCTTGCATTCTTTGCTTCTTCATTCCCTATTAACACCATTCCATACTTAGACAATCCTTCAAATTTCTGAGTGTACTCATTCACACTCATGCCTCCTTGCCTTAATCTAATAAAGTCTTCTAGCAGTGTGGCCTTGGCAGATGGTGGAACAAACCTAGCCTCAAGCATGACTTTGAGTTCATCCTAAGTGATGTTATTCTCTAGCCTTCCTGCTATCACAACCTCCCACCAATCCAGTGCAACCCCCTTCAACCTCCTTGAAGCTATCTGTCTCTTCCTTTGGTCATTGACTTGCATATCTGCAAAGACCCTCTCCATAGTTCTTATCCAAGTTTGAACACCCATAGCTCCTTCAGTGCCTTCAAAATCCTTTCCTCCCAAATTGGTGCATGTCTTAAGCAGTTTGGAGAGCTCCTCATGAGGGTTGTCATGCCTTGGTGCTATTCCATCTCTCAAAGCTCTCACAAAATCCTCCATGTTTATCACAGGTGGCTCATGTCATGGTCCTGCACCTGTGTGATGTCTTGTTCCTACCATATTGCTATAAATATGATTTTTATGTTAGTTTGTTTACCCCCATCATTCTTGGTGTCTTTACTTTATTTATTTTATTTCTGTGCACACTGTGCATGTATCACATGCACACTTTTTTTTTATTCAGACATAAAACAAAAGCATCCAACACCAATAATTCAAATAATGCATTCAAACATCCATATGCATACAATAATATTTACTATGTTATTTAAAACATAGCTTTGATACCAACTGTGGTGACCCTACTCTCAAACACATAGATTTTTATAAAAAAAAACATACCAAAGGAATTCACCACTAAACCCCATTTCTACTATATTTGAATATTTACATAATTTCCAAATAATTTTCCCCCAAGACCTTGGATTACCAATATAATTATATCAGTGCACAAAGCATATTAAGACAATTATATATTTGATGATATATAATTGTTTCCCTTGCCTTTCAGAGCTAACAAATTTGCAAAGAGAATTTGAATCAAATAGGCAACAAAATACCATATATGTTGTCGACATAACCATTTATTTCTTCCCTAATTTTGTTCTACTGCAAGTGATAGATTCTTAGCAATTATAATACTTATGTGTATAATATTGCAATGCACAGTGCATTTTTCCATGGTTTCTAGACTTTCTGCCTAAATAAGTCTATTGACACTAAAATACAATTACTTCCAGGTTTGTTTCTTTCATAATTTTTTTTTGGTTAGAAATCAAATACACAAATACATGTTATGATTGATTCTTACTCCAGAATTCATGCACAAGCCTGTATCACTTACCTACCATGCACAAATTCATTTCTCTTGAATATCCCTATTCAAATCTTGTGAGCTCATTTTTAAATCAACCACCTTAGCTCTTTAATTTTCATAAATCATAATATAAACTCAGGCAATAAAAATCAGAGATTATCACATACACATATCATATTTATATGATATGTCCATCACCTTGTTTCTCTAAATCAGACATTCATGAAATCAGCAGATAACTAAACATCATCAATAGTC
This sequence comes from Allium fistulosum, assembly GCA_030737815.1. Lineage (NCBI taxonomy): Eukaryota > Viridiplantae > Streptophyta > Magnoliopsida > Asparagales > Amaryllidaceae > Allium > Allium fistulosum. The sequence continues at coordinate 1,495,976,402 of CM060901.1, forward strand.
ATTCAAAACAGGTTAACTTAAGTACATATTTTAATCCAAATACTTAGAAAACTCCCTATAATTAACTTCAACTACAACATGAAATCTGACCAATAAATTCATTACAAAACAACTGCAAATTTAAAACTGGTTTCTTTTATTTATACTAATAGCTAATGCCTTCTTCATCCATCAAGCCAACTTCAATTTCCTGCAAGCAATTCACTGAGCTGCTCCAATTTTAATGAGACACCCAGATGATTGCAAGGGCAACCAAACGGGTCAGTTTTCACTGGTATGAGCATTTATCAAATTTATACACATATTCATAATTTTTGGTGAACTTGCAATGTCTACCTAATTTAGCAGATTTCATACTTAGCATATTATTGGTTAATACCAAATGATACAAAGACACATTCATTCATTCAAACAATACCCAGCAAACAATTAAAATAAATATATATAATTCTTGATTCATTTTTCTCCATTTTTGAATAAGAAACTCAGATTTTATACTCCCAATTTCACCCAGCAATTAATCAAAGCACAATATTTAAACTTCATTGATTTAACTCCATATTTGGATATTTATAATTCAGATTTTTAAACCCCATTCTCCATTTATTTTATGGTCTTTAACTCCCTGTCAAATGAACACCATGTATGCATTGTGAAGGAAACTCCCAGGTTATTTAATTTATTCCAACACACAAAGGCCTCAGGGTGCAATTGCACCATGCATATACTTACTCCCACCTGAAGCAAGCAGATCATTGACTAACTCCCAAATGACCAATTTAATTTTTCTTTAATAAATCCCCCTCCAGTCTCTGCTTATTTTATTAAGCTTCTATTTATGAGTTCAATCATAAAAACTCCCAATTCATTCATGTTTCAGAAAGGCTTATCTACTTTTATACTTTCTGGTTCAACCCCATGGTCCCCATTTATTTTCCTTATTACAGAAAATACCCCAACATACCTATGGTTTTTCCTAAAAATAATTTAAGCATCATGATCCTATTATCATTCTTCTATATTATTGTGAATATATGAATAAGGGTTTTATTAAGGAAATCCCTCAAAAACCCATAAATTCTTCTCTGACTTATGATATGAATATTTAGTTTCATGCTTCATTATCTAGGAAATAAACATGAGCTAGATCACTGTCTTGCTTCCTATTTCCTAAATAATTTAGATCCATACTTCATAATAATAAAATAGAACAAAAATGCTCAAACCATTTTAACTTTGAAAACCCACATAGAGATTAAAACCCCAAACAAGAATGCACAAACAAACATCCATCTCACCCATAACAAATCATTTCAGAGATTTTAAATGATTTATAACATTTTAGACTGCCTACAAGAGGACTTAATGCCATTGCATACAAAGGAATAAATACTCACATAGTGTTCTCCTTTTACTGCCTTAATCCCCTGAACAGCAAATCCTCCAAAGTTTCAAGCTAATGTTTCTCCTATTTTATTTTATTTTGTTTTGAATCCGAGAGAATGGTGGATATGGTTATGTGCAGGTATTATAAAACCATTCTAGGGTTTAAGAAAAATGGGTAATTCCCTTGATGCTCTTAGATATTCATGCACAAATCATTTCCCTGTGTGGTCCTTAATTGGGAATGCACACTTCTGGTTACCTCAATTAGTTATTTCGGGAATCAAGCATTTTAAACACTTCATGCCATTTTCATGACTCTATTTTACTCATGCCATATGCATGTGACCCCTTGTTTATTTTTATTTCTTCTAAGTTTAAAGAAGCTGCAAACCCCCTTGTTTTTTCTACCTAACTACCATCTCCATTCAATCATGCATACTATCATACATAATCATGTGATGTAAAAATCATTCACACTATGTTATTTGCTTGAAATAAATATAAGATATAAAATTCATATTTGATCCTATATTTTTTTTATTCTGCCTTTAGTTAAAACAGCAACTCCTCATACACCTTTATGTGATAAAAAAAATCACATATATCATGCTAATTATTTCTAGCATAAATATATAAGACATTTAAACCTTATATTAAACTTCATTTTATTCTGTCTTTAAATAAAATAGAAAACACCCCATATATTAAATATATGTATTTATATAATTCTTTGGACATAGAACTATATTTGTTTTGAGTCCCAATTTTTAATCACCTTAACTCCTTGAATTTTATCAAACAGAAACTCCTATGCACATTTTATTTATTAACAAGTTTTTTCTATTTTAATGCATTATATATTTTATAATTTCAGAAATTCTTAAAATAAATGTAACTTTCATTTTTTTTCTTTTAGGGTCATTACACCACTGTAATGTCATGAAAAGTAAATCATCAATACTAACATCCAGGTCAAGCTTTTTGACTATTCCCTTTGTCGGGCCAAGCAAGCAGCTAGGGGGAACAGGGCACTTAATTATCTAAACAAGCCTTGAATTTACTATTTTTGACACCCATAAGTTAGAATAGTTTATTAGTTAGCCCAAGTGTAGTGTATAAGTATTTCATTACTTCCCTAAAACCCATTTTATAATGTCCTTTAGGTTTAAAGTAATTATATTTAAGACTAATTAAAGAGAAAAGTCAATAGAAGGTGTTTTAACTGAACCTTAGTTACTTTAAAACAACATTCATACACAACTTATTTACATAATTAATATACTTTATTCCATACTAAAATACTTCACATAAGACTAACTTCCTTTATTTAAACATTTGAAAAGAAAACGATACTCAATTTAACAAGGTTTAAAACAATGTTTCAAAAGTGCTTCCATAGTGACTATTTTCAAAGTGCTTTTATGGCCACTATTTTAAAAAGTGTTTCTATAGCGACTACTTTCAAAATTCTTCTATAATAGTGACTATTTCTCTTTAACTTTCATATTGTTTCTAACTTTTTCACACTTTTACACAACCATTTGTACAATAAGTTGAGGCCACGTTCACATGTTCAAGGGCAAGGTGGAAGTGAATTAGTCCAAAATATTGTTCTCCTCTTATTTTAAAAGCAAGGCACGGATATATGCAATATCTTTACTTAACCAGTGACATTAATATTTATACTTTTGCATGGAATATATCATCAATGTTTCTACTTATAAATAGTGAGATAACTCGCTATAATTCTCACAATTTGAATCATAAGGCCTAGCACACGAAATAACTTCCTACCCTTCCATAAAATGTTGTAAAAACTCTTCCTAGCCTCCTTATTGCTCATGGCCAAGAAAGGTTTATCCTTCCACTTATTTTTGACCCCTCTAGCTTTGTATGCTTGCTTCTTATGATGAGAGAAAGTTATTGTTGAGGTTTGAGAGGATTTGGAGTTGTAGAGATGAAGTTATGGATTTTAAAGAGTTGGTTTAGTGTATTTCTAGCCTTTTATTTTTATTTAAACTTGTGACTTACATTGGAAATGGTATGGGGTATTTATAGGTGATAAAACGAAGGGTAAATAGGTCATCACATTCATGATATTTACCCCCTTCACATGTTAGAAAATATCTTCTTCTCTTTATAAAATTTCGGTACACCTTCCTTTTACTTCACTCTTAAGTCTCCTTATCTTATCCCTTCACCCTCATTTAGTTAACCGTAAAAGTGATTTTTTTAGCTTTTAATGTTAACATTAACTAATTAGAAATGTATAAAAATTCATGACAACTTCTAATGTGTTAAAAAAAATTATCGATAAAATGATTTTTGGTCATATCATCAAATATACTTCGAAGTATTAGTTTTTGTAAATTTATTTGAAAATAGCGTTTTATTAACATTTGTTATATTTAAATTATGTTTATTTCTATTATATGATTTATCCTTTGAATGTTTAAATAAATCAGATATTCAAATTCATAAGAGTTTAAATCCGAGTCGCTACATTCTCCCCTCTTAAGAAAATTTCATCCCTAGAATTCAAACATGCACAAAACAAATTAAGGGATCAATATGAACTAAAAGCATACATATATAACATACTTAATGTAAATACATACGAAGAAAAACGCAAACTAAGTGACTCCATGTTAGGCCCTGAGTACACTACAAAAGATGTCTAATATATGAAACCGCTAATCTAGTTGTAACTCGGGATAAGACTCCCTTGCACTGTCTTCGACCTCACAAGTACAATCTCTAGCATTGTCGCTTCACTGTACCTTAACCAACATTACGAACTTCATCCTTAACTGCTTTGTATGTTGATCAACTATATGAACAGGCCACCTTAGTATTGTTAAGTTTGGCTCGATCTCAAGGCCTTCATGATGTATCGGTTCTACTATCAAAGAAGGATCATGTACATATTTCCATAAATATGATACTTGAAATACATTCTGCACACTAGATATTTTAATTGATAACTGACTCTATATGCAAGTATACCAGTTCTCTTAAGTATCATAAAAGGTCCTATATATCTAGTAGCCAACTTTCTCGTCTTCTCGAGCCGAAAAAAATTTCTCATCGGAGAAATCGTTGGAAACACATAGTCCCTAATAGAGATATCCAAATCCCTATACCTTCCATCAGCATAACTCTTTTACCTAACCGACGCTTCCTTTATATGCTTTTGTACCTCAACTACTTTCTTTGTCACCTCTCAATCATATAGGGTCCATGTACTAAACGATCCCCTGTTTCTACCCAACACAACGACGATTTACATAGCCTGCCATATAATGCCTCAAAATGTGTCATTCCAATGATAGCATGGTAGTTGTTATTGTATGTAAACTTATCTAAATGCAGATGCTCTTCCCAAGAACCTTTGAAATCCAAAATATATGGTCGTATTAGATCCTCTAAAACATGGTTGACTCCCTCAGTATGCCCGTCAGTCTTGGGATGATCACCTTGTCTCAAACTAAGCTCCATCCCAAAGGAATCATGCAACCCTTTCCATAACTGGCTAGTAAATATTGGATCTCAATTACTTACAATATTACTTGGAATCCCTTGGAATTGTCAACCTCCTTTACAAACAAACTTGCAAAACTTGAAGCCGTCCTAGTCGAGTTTATTGTATAAAGTGTGCATTCTTGGTTAGTCGATTGACTATGACCCAAATGCCTTTGTTTCCCTGCCTCAACCTAGGTAGTTCGTTAATAGAGTCCATTGACTTTCTCCCACATCCACTTTGTAACCACAAGTGATTGAAGTAGTCCATCTGTCTTTTGATGGTCACCCTTTACTTGTTGACAGTTCGAACACCTACTAACATATATAGAAACATCCATCTTTGTGCGATCCCACCAGAAAGTTCATTCCAAGTCTTAGTACATCTTCATAATCCATGGATGTATCGTGAGTTTCAAAAGGTGACTCTCTACTAAAACCTTCTGCGTGATCTCATCGATATTTGGAATGCATAATCGTTTGTTCACCCTCAATTCCTCAAGACAATCAACCTTAAATCATGGCCAATTTCCCAGTGTTATATTCTCTCTTGCAGCATTCATAATATCTACAAGATGAATGTCTACTGCCGATTACACTCAATATGATTCAGAGGAGTAGGCCTAACCTCTATATTCGCTACAACTGCATGCCTTCTACTCAGAGCATCAACTACTACATTGGCTTTCCCGGGCGTATATAAGATATCAAGGACGTAAGCAACTAAAAATTCCAACTAATATTGTTGTTCCATGTTTAATTCCGTCTGTATGAACAGATACCTCAAGAATTTCTGGGTCGTGAATAACTCGAATTTTCCACCCAACAGGTGATGCTTCCACATTTTCAATGCAAATACAACCACTAATAACTTTAATTCATGCATTGCATACATCCGTTCATGCGGCTTAAGTTGTCGACTTGCATAAGCAATAATCTTCCCATGGTACATCAAGACTTCACCTAAACTAATGCCACATGCATTTGTATAAATAGTTAGACCCTCGCCCCTAATTGGAATAGTCAAAACAAGAGCGCTAGTCAACCTTTACTTTAACACGTTGAATGCATGTTCACATTTTGAAGTCCAAACGAACTTAACATCTTTCTTAGTCAAATAAGTCAAGTGCAAAGTGTTCTTGGAGAAGTCCTGAATAAATCTCCAATAATAACCTACTAACCTTAAGAAGCTTCTAATCTCGGTTGCACTTTCCCGTCTCTTCCAATCCTACACTACCACAACCTTTGCTAGATCAACAGAAATAATGTTCTTGGAGATGACATGTCCTAGGATCCTAACTTCTGATTGCCAAAAATGACACTTTGAAATTAAGTCGATACTCCTCAAAGTATTGAGCATAACTTTAAGGTGTGACTTGTGCTCCTCCTCAGTCGTAGAGTAGACTAAAATATCAAAGATGAACACAAAAACAAACTTATTTAGTTGCTCCTTGAAGACCTGATTCAATAAGTCAACAAAATAATCTAGAGCATTACTTAGCCCAAATGACATGGCTAACCATTCATAAAAATGAGTCGGAGTCCTAAATGCAGTAAGCGGCATACTATCCTCTGCCACCCTTAACTGATGGAACCCTTTAGCCAAATCTAACTGTGAGAAGATATGAGCCCCACCAAGCTGATCGGACAAGTCTTTTATCCTTTGCAATGGATACTTGTTTCGAATATTCCTTTTTTAAGCTCCCTACAGTCCACAAACAGCTTTAAGGAACCATCTGTTTTTATGGCGAACACAATAGGTGCCCCTTAACTTGAATGACTAATCCTAATAAACCCCTTCTGCAGCAAGTCCCTAGTTTGCTTAGCTAGTTTGGCTTTTTCCTTGGGAGCCATTCTCCAAATTGGTAACACGATGGGTTTTGCATCATGGATTAAATCTATACAGAACTCTACTTCATGGTGAGGGGGTTAACTAGTCACCGCCTCAAATACATCACCATACATTCTTGCAATCGGCACTGATGTCAACTCTTCGTGAGATATATCAAGTGAGTATAGAAAGCTAAACATCAATGAACTAGGCTACTCACACGTCACCTCTAAGCTTCCACGTCTTCCATCTCCCAGTACTACTGATCGCCTTATGCAGTCTAAAATAGACTTATATCGTTCATGCAAATTCATCCTGAGTAATACACCAAACACAAGGAAAACCAAAACATACATATTGCACACAAAAATATCGCAATAAGTGACATGCACTCCACAACTCATCATCCTAACTTGGCTAGACCCCCTACCGGGATAGACACTCTCATAAGTTCATTTACAATAATGTGTTTAAGCTCTAATCTAGTTACTAGGTAATTAGATATAAAACTATGTGAAGCTCCAGTGTCAAATAAAACTCATACAAGAATACCATAAACAAATAGAATACTCTCGAGCACTTGTTTCCTTTTATCTACGGTGGAAGTGGATGGGTTTGCTTCAATGGCATAAGCCCTAGGCTAGGTCACTTTCTTTAGCATTGGGCCCTCTCGTATCATATGGCCTGGATGATGGAATTGAAACAAATCTGCTTATGGAACATATGTCCTCCTTCAACCGGACAGTTATTGGCATAGTGCCCCTTCTGTTGGCATTTTGCACAAGTGATAGTGGAAAGATCAATAGGTTACTTTTGCGCCATATTACCTTCCCATGGCCTTCGATTTGGCTAATATTTCTATTTGTTTTTGTTACCCCTGGTCGATGCTGATGCTAGTATTGGTTTCTTTGGAGCTAAGCTTTCAAAACATAATCCAGTATCAATAAGGTTGACGAAAGTTCCACGGACATGGTTTATCATCTCCCTATGGAATTCTGGCTTCATCACCGCGATGAACATCTCATTTTTCTTCAACGTGGTATCAATAGTCTTAAGTCCAAAGAGAGACATTGCATTAAACTTATTTTCATACCAAGCCAAAGTCATATCTCCTTGCTTAAGATTGATAAAGTTTTGGAATAGCTAAGTCTTTCCTACTTTGTGAATAAACTTCACTGCAAATATCTCTTCAAGTTAGGCCTAAGAGAAGTCGTTCTCTAAAATTTTTTGATGACTGAATCCGACAAATCCATAGTAGCTTTCGTCAGTTGTCACCAAGCCAAAGGACATTTCTGAACATCTGATAACTTAATATCCCCAATGATCCTCTCACATGTATGAAGCTAAGTCTGAACTCCAATAACAGTCTCAGTGTCGTTGAACGGCTTACTACCCAAACTAGTGAAATCACGGCATAAAGAAGCAAAATTTATCTCAGGCTGAACCCGCACTATATCCTCTACTACATTTGCAATGCCAATAGGCACAACGGCATTCCTCTGAACCTAAGTACCTCTATTAGTAGTCGTGCAATCGGGTGTTTCGGATCCCCTTCTACTTCCTGCTCTAGTATTCATGTTTACCACTTGAGTATAACAAAACAACTCCTTAGAATAATTTATATATAGGATTTATTTTAAAGAGAAAAATAAATTTCAAAAGGACAAGTTTATAGAAAATACAAACATGCTCCCTTATATATATAATATACTATGTATCATTCTAGGGCATCATGTACCCTATCACTAATGAGTTTACCCTTAATCAAGCAAAGGTGTTAGCTTAACCTCGAGCTCTGATACCAAATATAATGACCTTCCTTTCTGATTCCTAAAGGCTATACTAAAGACATCCTCGATATTCGTGTGTCGATCACTTAAGTGTTCAAAAGATAGATTGTTAGAGTAAAAGAAAATTAAATATTATAACAATAATATCACATGGAGGAACGATAATATATAATATAACCAAAAGAAAGTACATGTGGATATTCTAAACTATAGAATATATCAAAGTTACAATAGATAAGTACTAACATCAACCGAGATAGTTATAACAACCTATCCTCACAAAACGAATGAATACATAATAGTAATGCAACAAAAATAAAATGATAGGTAGATGGAAGAAGCCACTTGCTCGAGTTCTAGCTCCAAAACATCTCCAAAATACTTACGTTCTCCTTTACCTACTCATACGAGTATCCAAGAGTTCAAGGAAAATTAAATTTTGTGTCTGAATAAGCTGGTGAGAAACTCAAGAAATATGGGTAAAGTGTGTAACAGTAACTTATGACACCACATCGCAGAACGGAATGGGTTTTCCCTCATAATAACCAAACCCATTTTATAAGTAAAATAAGATAATATAATAGATAATGTCTAAGTGTTAAAATAAATATAAAATTAGTTGTTATGCTTATATCTCACATCACAACAGTGTTAGGGTAAAAATCTAAATCATAGTATCTATGTATAGTGGATTCCATGGAAAAGTCATAGACGTTCGTGAACACTTTCCAACTAACAAGGATCGGGCATCCTCTTATGTACAGTATATCGCTAGAGTCAAAATACCCAAGTATTGTCCAAGTCATTCGAGCTACTCTCTTATGGACAACAAAGTCGGCATACCCAAACAAGATAGTAAGTCGAATTCATCATCTCTTGCGTGCAGAAAACATAAATCTTATCTAGAAATAGACGATGATATTTCTTAATGGTAGTGAACTGCATAACTTTTCCCCATGCCAAGCTTTAGTCATTTACCAATGTGAAGTCTACGTCCACGGTATCTTGAATACAATGCATGTCCTCATCGACTCGAATAATGTAATGAACCACCTTTTTGACTCTCGAATATCGACACTAATACATCACGGTATTCACATGCTGAGCACCCAAGTGTCGGAAAGAACGATTGTTAGGGTAGAGTAAAGGAAGAAAAGAAAATGAACAAGAAAGAGGAGACAAAAACATCAGAATCTCACATGCAGAATGATAACATAAAATATCAAAAGATAGTACACAGAGACACACTAATATACATAGCATTTCTAAGTTACTAATCAAAATACTATCAACAGCCTGGACAGTTATAATAGCATGTCCTTATAATTGCTGATATATATACATAATGTTTTATAGTAGAAATAAATATTACGGTCAATAAAACATCCAACTCCTCTCCAAGAGCTCAATGAACATCAACGAAAACCTACATTTCTCAGACTACTCGAAAGAGCACCCATGGATATTAAGGAAGTATAAAACCATGAGTCATACATAAGTCTGGTATGAGAAACTCAAGAAACATGTGGTCGAATATAACAATACTTTTGAGACTGCACGTAATGCCATAATGGTTATCCCCTCAAAAGAACTACCCATCCAACAAGTACATATTGTGACATAATAGATGGTGCCTAGGGTGAAGAATATAAATCAAAAAATAACTGTGCCGCTTGCATCTCACAACACAACAATATTGAAGTACAATCAAAACTACTAAGGCACGTTCGCATATGGATTTTCCATAGAGTCCTCCCCAGTAAACTGAGACCAATCTCTATGACAAGGATTAGAAACTACCTTTCGAGCATCGTATATCTCTAGATAGAATATACCATAAGGTAAACACAACTGACGGGCACCCTAACACATGAACCAAGTATCATCAACTCTCGCAGGCCAATATATAGAAAGCATCTCTAGATATGAAGTTGATATACCCTCATGCTAACCCGAGATTATGCATCCTACTCTATCTTTAGTCGTTTACCGATAATGAAGTCATGTCCAGCATCACAACACATGAGCCATCACTCAAATAGATCACGAATCCCTAAATAGAATACATTATCTCGAACAGATCGTGAAACTCTATAAGGGTTCGAGCATCTGAAACAGATCTCGAATCTCCACAAAGATTCCAAGATCTCTAACATATACGCTTTCAAGTGATAGAACATGTATCTCAGCCTTGAAGTGGTTTTCAGTAAGTGTTACCTAAGTATACTTATCTGATCCCGATCTCTTCAAGACTGAATCGACGAATTTTCGGTTAACTCTGGTTCATTCAAAAACACATGGACAACGATAAAGGTGGAGATTATCTCATATCCGGACGAATTTCCTTATCTCTTGTCCTATAAGAGCAAGACGAGTTTATACATAGGTTATACCATCATTGAGCAAATAACTGTACCGTATAATTCCCACGTTTCTTCAAGATATTTCCTAAGTTAATTTGGTCCAATTCAACAACAATGAGAATGATCGCATATGGAAACCAAGTCTTGTGTACTTATCATGCTTTCGATCTTTCAACTTCTATTATCATCGGTCAAGAGTGAAACCTGGTAGGTTAGAGCACTATTACTTCTATACCTTACTCGAATCATCAGTCTGAACTCTTATAGATAGAATCAAGTCTACCTTGTCAACTTTTAGTGTTATGCACACGACTAAATATTTTCCATACACAAGTAAACACATAAAGCACGATCAACTCACACAAAGCATGATCAAGTCACATAAACGACTTATGATTCCCTTTTTCTATCCAATTAACCTTTTTTTAATTAAAACCTCTTTTATTAGTAAAAACTCCTTTTATCTAATAAAACTTCTTCATTAATTAGAACTTCACTTATTTAATTAAGCTTCCTTTACTTAATTAAAGTTCCTTATTAAACTTCCTTGTTAATTAAACTCCTATATTTATTAAACTCCTTTATTAATTAAACTCCTTTATTACTTAATAAAACATCATATATTAATTACTACTTCCTTCAAAAGTAAGAAAACAATACATAGGAGTCCTCCCGGGGGATCTCTTATATATAAGTTCTTAAATCTAGAGATGTTATATACCAGTGCTCCCCTTCAGGGGTTCCCAAGTCATATGAACAGTGAAGCTTTTAGATACTTCCTTTTTATACTTGCATATAGATTTAATTTACCTTTATAAAAGATATATACTTGTATTCTACTATTTCACTATTTATTTATACTCTTTTCGCTGTTCATTTATAATCTTTTCAGTACTTCAAAAAGTATTCATATATTTATCTCAACGGAATAAGTTTATTCACAAATCACTTAAAAAGATTTACTTAATTTAAAATATAATCAAAGAGGCTAAAAACAAATTCCATTATTAAAGATCTTAGAATATTCATAATCATTTAATATTTTTTTTTCCACTTTAAAATAAAATTCAGGAGTTTGAAAACATGTTACTAAAACATTGTTTACTACAAACCCAAAACCATTTACTTATAATTATCTTTAAAACATTCTTTTATAAAAGATCTAGTTATAAGCCTAAGTATAATTAATAAGGGTTACAAATAAATGTTACTTAAACATTGTTTACTATAACCCAAAACCATTTTATACTTGTCATCAACTTTAAGGCATTTATTTTAAAGATCTAAGGATATCTACACTTATTGATTAAGTTAATACACTTTTATATAACTTCTCAAAACCATTTATTTTAAATTAAGAGTTAAAATCCAAAACTTCCTTTAGTACATTTACAAAATACCTAACTTACTTTTAAAAACTTATATATATATATAATACTTTTAAAATACTTACAAATATATTATAATTATATATAATATTATGTACAAATAATAAATTTTGAAATAAATGGAAAAACAAAAAATAAACATATTTATTTTAAAAGCCTCTTACTTTAAAAATGCATAATTAATTATTAGAAATATATTTAACCATGAAACTAATTTTAAAACATTCTCATATAAGTTAGAAAAAACCCTTAAAAGTTTAGAGAAATATGCTTAATTTAAATATCATTTTAACACAATTTAAAGTTTCAAACAGAAAAGACAGCATTTCCAGAATGTTGTAAAATGTCTCTGCAGTAGTTTAAAAATGTTTCAAAACAATTAGAGTTAAAAAACAAAAACCGCAAAAGTTACAAAGTGTTGTGAATAGTCTCTGAAACACCAAAAAATGTTTCAAAGCAAAATGCCATCTTAAACAATTTAAAGTTTCAAACAGGAACGATAGCATTTCAGGAAATGCTATCTACACAACTCGCAGGAGGAAAAATGTGTTTCAGAAGCAAAGACAGCATTCTTCCAAATGCTAGCTAAAGTTTTGTTTTCATAATTAACACGATTTTTACATGAACTTTGAGACTGGTTTTCGACACATAAACAAATGATTTTTGACCAAATTTACACACAACATTATCAAACATGTAACAACAAGTCATGGTCGTGATACATGTTTTAGAAGATTACAAGAGAGATTATACTGTATATAATGTCGTCACTTGCTTTCTAAAGCAAAGAGGAGTCCAAAAGTAATAGATTGCATTGTTCTGTATACAACTTCATATTTTACACCATAAGCATTATATACACAATATCAACTCATTCGATGGTGAGATAACTCACTTTAAAACCAAGTTAACAACCAATACAAGTCTCTAGAATCAAGAAACAACTTCCTACCATCACCCAAAGCCCAAAGCTACCAGCTTGCTTCATAAAATCACAAGCCAAATCCATCCCCATGCTAAAAGTGCTCAAGGCCTGGCCCCACTTCCCCATTTTTCTTTATTTCTTCAACTTTTTAAATGGTATAATGTGTTCTATAGTAGATATAAGGTCATTGGTAGAGTATGGAAGAGAATGGAGTTGGTTTGATAATGTTTGGAAGGATTTAAGAGGAGAAAAGAGCATGAAGAAGAAGCCATATTTATTCTTTCTTTAGCAAATGAAATGGTGATGTTATGAAATATTTTATGGTGTTTACAAACAAGATAAAGGACCACAACACCCTCCTTTGACCAGCCTAAAAGGAACTTTCCACCCAACTTGCTCTCCTGGAGACAAGCCTTAACACATGCCTTAAATCTAATCTTAAAACATGCCTAGATTCCCTCCCCATTGTCCCCTTAATTACACTTAGGTTTAATTAATCTTTTCTTAAGAGGTTTGGTGATTTAAATTGTTGTAAATGTCTTCATATGTTACTATACAAGTCAAAGATTCTCAATATCTTTTATTTACCAAAAAGTCATTTATCGATAAAATGAATTTTGGTCACATTATCGATATTTCTTCGAATTATTTATTTTTGTAAACAAAATTCAAAAACAAGTTTCTTATCATTAGTTTTAATTAAAAAGCGGTTAAAAAGGTTATAAATTGTATTTATTCGCATTAAATCCAAGATTCAAATATTTAAATAATTCAAATATTTAAATACGATCGAAATTTAGGATCGTTACATTCTCCCCCACTTAGAATATTTCATCCTCGAAATCCCAACACAATCAATAAAAGAAACAAGCACAATCAATACTTAACAGCATTCAAATTCACTAGCAAACATAGATCATGGTTTTCCTAGGTTCAAAAACCTTCTAATTACACAAGGATGATAAATAAGCTAATAAGCGTACCGTACACTCAACAGCCTTAGGCTAATACTTAGTCAATTATTCATGCTACCTTAGAACAAATCGAGAGTCATTCCCTAAACTCTCTATAAGCCAACAAACAAAGCAAAGAAATATACTAAGGCCCGTACGATGCATATGGACCTTGCGTATGCAATATCAAATCCGATCACTTACTCGATCACATAAATTTCACTTCCAAACTAGTATAGATCACTTAACCTCTCTAGTGCGGACTCCAATTAGGTTCCTTGATTAGAAACCTCAGTTTTCTTACATAGCCATATACTATGATAGAAAACTTAAGAATCATATCAATAATATGTATCACGTGTTCGCCGTCAATAATTTATTGAAAAATACTTGTTTGAACTGGTGTAAAGCACCCAAAAATCATGTACTCGAGTACTAGATCAAGAACTATCATGCGAATAAAATGGTCTATGTACGACTTACAAACTTTATTTCATTGGTTTCTTAACTACCCCAATTACTTTACATTTTTAAATCACATTCATTTTTTCAAATAGTATTTCTCATTTAATATTAAATCATTTATGAGGCATTTCATAAAATATTACTTAAGTTTATAAGTATTTCATAAAGATTTATCTTTACTTATAAAACATTTCACCAAAACATAATTTCATTTAAAACATTTCAAGACTTAAGTCCATACTCGTATAATACTCTACTACATCCACAGAGTATATACAAAACATTATATTTATTTTACTTCCTTTAATTTTAATGAAGACCCAAAATAAATTTGGATCTTATAATCGATTCAACCTTCTATACTTCTTCATCCATCGGGTTAGGCAAGTAGCTAGGAAGAGTTGGACTCTGGTATCCATCCTCATGACTTGAGTCTACTTTCCTTAGACAACCCTAAGGTAAAGACGTGTATTAGTTGGTCCAATAACGTCGAATGTTCTATTTAACAAAGATATTTAACAAATTTTAAAAAAATTTACTACCTTTTCAAATTAAGAATTATAAAAATTCAACTTTTACTTTTCAATGTCGATTTTTTTAAATAAAACTTTAAAACTAAACAATGGATTTTATTCTAATTTTTTTTTGAAATAATAATACATACATATATTGATTGTATATCAAATCATACTTGCAGGATTAAACCAAAAATCATGTTCCTTAAAATCCATAGAAAATATACATATAGATCGAGTAACACCAAAATGATACATGAACTTGGTCCTACTAAGTAGTATCATATATCCCTTTACTAAGAAGGGTAATACCCAAGAGAAGTGCTTACTATTAGAACAAATCTTTTGCCCATTTTTAGTCACTTTCGAGCCACTCGAACTAGTTAATATAAAAATACTTTATTCCAAAATCTACTCATCGATTCCAAGAGCAACCTCGAACTCAAAAAAATCTTAAAACTCTTTTAAAGCATTAGTCTTTTAAAATACTTTTAAATAATACTATTATTATTTACTCCAAACTATTGAAAACGATTTTCAAAAACACCAAGATTTAAGTTCTCAAATTCTTAATTTATATCCTTTTTAGTTTATAAATTATATTTTTATAAAGTCGCTCCTCTTACATAGAATCATTTCACA
The DNA here is from genome assembly GCA_030737815.1 of Allium fistulosum. NCBI lineage: Eukaryota > Viridiplantae > Streptophyta > Magnoliopsida > Asparagales > Amaryllidaceae > Allium > Allium fistulosum. Next base: position 1,495,992,179 of record CM060901.1, read on the forward strand.
AATACTAATTCTCAAAAATGTTTTATCTTTCTTTTGAATTATAATGAATAACTATCAATCCAACATTATCACCGAATGCCTTATAGTCAAACTTTAAAACTCAATTCACAAAGTGTTTGTTTCAATGTTCTCACAATCTTCATCTATCCAACCCATGTAGTAAAAAGGTAGATTACTTTTAAACTAGTTAACCAGAAAATAACAACCAATAAACAATAACCAATGCTCATAAATTGGCAAGCTTGATTAAGCTAATAAATGAGGGCTAAATGGACATCAGTAACCCCTATATTAATCAAATACACTATCGACCTATACTTATATATTGCTAATATGTAACAAATACTTATTCACTCTTATATATATAATACTCTCAATTCATAATATGGCAATCCATACCCTATCTCTTAATGAGTTATACCTAACCAAAGCCAAGGTTCTTGCTTAACCTTTAGCTGTGCTACCATGCTATGACGAATCACCTTTTCGAGCCATGAATGTCAACACTAGTATATCCACGATATTCACGTGCCGAGCACCCAAGTGTTGAAAAGATAGACTGTTATGGTAAAGAAATAGAAGAAAAGAAAAGGAACCTAGAACATCCTTAATTTTTGATAACATTATTCAGAAGATTTAATTAGATAAATTAAATAGAATAATGATGATAAGGAGATTGAGATTTGATTAAATAACATAATAGGGTCGTGCTTATTAACAAAGTAATTTGGCTTTAATTTGGTTTAAAGGTTAATTAAACAACACATGGGCATATTAGTAAATTAGCCAATTAATTGTACACGGCTATTACTTCTCCTCTATGTCCATTCACGTTTCATTTTTCTCACGATCACAAAATCTAAAACCTAAATCAAAGCCAGCCATTACCAAAGAGGAAAAGAAGGAATTTTAATCTAAAGCCAAAGATCAAGCTAGGAAGGATTAATCAACAACAAATCTCAAGTTTCTTATCAAATCTAAGGTGAATAATTGTTTATTCCATCTAATTTTGGTTTATATAATCCTATGAATTCGGATTAATGTTTTATTTCATTTCAATGAAATTTTGGATGATGATATGCTTAAATTATGAATTGTTTGATTTAAACAATTACTTTCTATACATAATTTGTATGATTTTAAGGGTAAAACCGTGAGATATTGATTTTGAAATGCCATGGAAAAAATTTATGCTAAGTAAGACATAATTTGGAGAAGGGTTTTAATTTTCAGAATTTTCCAAGCTATGGAAATTTTGTTATGAATTTTTGATGAAAAATATGATATGATTGGGTTAAATATTTATATTGTGAATTTCAGGAAGCAGTTGGGTCTAAAATTTTAATATGTTTGATTACATGATTAATTCGAATTTCTGTGATTTTTGGGGATTTTTCCCAATTTATTTACTAGGGGAAATGAATTATTCTGAAAGAGGGGCTTTTCTGTAAATGTCGGATTTAGGTTATTTGGAAAGGTTTTAACGTTTAAATCCTTTAATTTAGGATCTGAATAAATGTAGCAGTTTTAAAAGTAGAGTAATTGAAAAATTTTATGGAAACCAATATGTGTTTTATAACAAGGTAAGTTGTTAAAATGAAATTACTTCAAATTTCTATAATTCAGCCTTTAATCCGAAAAGGATATTTCACCTTTAATGGAAAGCACCTTTCGACTCCCTTAATTCTCCCCATCATAGTCGAAACCATCACTGTCGAATACATCATAATCGGAACCAATAGACATAGTATCTCTTGGATGATACACAATGGATTGGAAGATAGGCGGAAGCTTTGGTGTCGAAGGTAAGCTTCCGATGGGGTCGAAACCCTATTTTATTTTCATAAGTTAAATCCTTGCCTTGTTTTATTTAAAAGCTTTAGATTTAGTTGAAATGTTTGTTTAGCTTTCGAAGCAGGTTGCCATGTTAATACTAAATTACTAGCTTTCGAAAGGGGTTCTTTTGTTTAAACAAAAACTTTCGAAAGGTGTTGGTTTCGACCTAGTCGAAGCCTAGCCACTACTCTACCTTTCAACCATGTTGTCCAGTAATGCTTTCGAACAGTTGCACTTGTTTTTACCTTAAACCAGAATTTTTCCTAATTCTTTTCGAAAGGGGTTGGGGTTTTGAAGGAGATGGAGTAGAAAGGGGGTTTCGACCCAGACCTTCGAAGTTTTGATTTTCAAAGCCTTTATGCTTTCGAACTAGATGGCTCCGACACCATCAATTTTTCCCCAAACTAGTTTTTGTTGGTTTCAAAAGAGATACTTTCGTATACAACCATCTTGGCCCAAATTATGTTTTAAGAGTAAAACCCAATGCTTTCGAAAGGGTATTTCATTTATTTCGAAACCCATGTTTTAAAGAATGTTTTCTTGATACCATTGAAAGGTGTTATTGGTTTTGGAAGGTATATTTATACTTAGAGTTTTGGAAAGAGGATTTCTAAGCTTTCGAAGGAGGTCATCCAGGGGTTTTGAAAGTGATGTTTTAAGGTTTCAAAACAAATAACCCATTCTCATTTTTAAAGGAAAAACCATTGCATAAATAAGTAAAGAATTTGAAATGTTATTCACTTTGTTATTAACAAATAACTTTATTTTGGAAAAAAGGGCAGAATAACCAGTTAGGTTGACCCAATAGTGAATATAAATTAACAGATGTTAAAAATTCAACTAAAGATATTGGCGGGGACCAATAGGTTTGCAGTAAGCCCATGAAAACTATATGATATTGGCAGAGGCCAATAGGTTCAAAGTCAGCCCATGTAAACTATGATTTGATACTAGCAGGGGCCAGTAGGTTTGTAGTTAGCCCATGAAAACTATATCCGGATTAAGATATTGGCAGTCAGCCAACAGGTTCCTAGTTAGCCCATGAAAACTAGGATAAGAAATAAGATATTAGGGTTACCAATAGGTTCTTAGTGATCCCATGAAAACTAAGTAATTGGACAGACAGTTCTTAACATTTTAACAAGTTAATAGTAATCCAAGAAACTATAATTGAGATGGATGGTTAGAATGAATGGGGATGGGTAATCCAGAATTGATTTAATTATTTTGCATATCATCATAATGTTTTAAAATATTATTTTTTTAACCATTGTGGATGTAGGAGCACAGTATATGGTTTTATATATGTTTTAGGATACTACTGAGGGGAAAACCCGTTACGCTAAGCAGCGTGGTCTCACTAGATATCCAAATGGTTTGAGATGGTGAATTATTATTCATATCAGGCTTTATGTCTGACTCGAAGTTTTTGTTTTCCCCTTAAACTCTCGGGTACTCAATTGATTTTGAGTAGGTTGAGAGTTAAGGTTTCCAGGTGTTCTTTTAGCCGAATAAGGCTTCCACGAATGTGCAGGAGGCAAACTTGTTATTAGGGTTCTTTTTATTTCCGCTGTGTATTTTGTTTGTAAAGGAAAATTGTTTTCCTGACTATCTATATACTTTGATCTACCAAGGGGGCATCTTCATATGTCGCTCTTGGCGTATTTTGTAATAATTATATGTTATCTGAATGTGGTCTGCGAATTGGGATTATGCAATCAATTTGGAATATTTTGAAATGGAATATGGAATTTGTTTTGTTGTTTAATTTTTTTTTTCCATATTCTTGTGTTTCTGTGTATTAATGTATCTAATATCCCCGTGTTTGGCCACTGAGGATTAATAACTATGGATGACTGCAGCATCCGTAGCCATTATGTTTGGGCCTCCAAGCAGGGGGATGTTACAAGTTGGTATCAGAGCATAGGTTTATGAAACTTTAAAAGAAACTTAAACCAAAAAGATTTTCAAACATAATCCAATGAGTCATATAATAAGATTGGGATTTGGGTTAAAGCAATAATAACGTACTTGTATTTGATATATTTTGTTATATATATATATATAAGTACGTATACCCCGCTCTCTTAGACCGTTCTTCTGTATCTTACTAAGGCTCGTATACATATTTTCGAGAAAGGAGATATGGAAGCAGGAAACGGAAGCGGAAATCTCGGGGGAGGAAGCACCACGAATAATGGAAATGCTTGACCAACTACTAGGAGAAACCCAGGTCGACCGGCTAATGCTAGTAACCAAACTGCTGAAGCCAATGTGGTTGCTGGAAATCCACCAGTAGATATGGGGGCGATGTATCAGTTCTTAGCTAGTTTGATGCAAGCTGCTGTTGTTGCTGCTAGAGTTGCTGGAAATGGAGGAGGAGCAAATCCTGTGGCTCTAGTTGGGAATATTGCTTTGCTGAGTAGGGATTACACCAGTTTGGGTGGGAAGCCATTTTTGGGAACGGAGAGTGCTGTAGAAGTTCAGAATTGGATGTTGCATTGTGAGCGTATATTTACTGATATGGGTCTGATTGATGGACAAAAAAGAAGGTTGGCCTATAGAAAGTTGCAGGGGTCAGCACTGCATTGGTGGAACAGTGTCACTGCCGGTGTTCTGGAAGAATAATTAACTTGGAATGATTTTAAGATGAGATTTGAGCAAAAGTTTGTATCTGAGTTTGCTAAGTCTCAGCTGATGAGGAAATTCATGGATCTAGTGCAAGGGGATATTTCAGTGGTTGAGTATGTTACTAAGTTTGAAGAGCTATCTAGATATGGGTATGCTCTTATAGATACTGACATCAAAAGGAATGAGAAGTTCATACGAGGACTAAGGCACGAGCTTGCTAGGATGACCATGACACATGTCTATGATCCTTACATATAGTAGTAGAGATGGCTATTCGTCATGAGGAGCTGCTTGCTGATTTAGTTAAAGAAAAGTCAGTGGAAACCCAAGGTTCTCAAGGGAAGAAGACGAAGTTCTTTAAAAAGAAGGGAGCCCAGAAGGGAGACACGACTAAGAGGTCGAAGGCTGAGGTAGTTTGTTATAAATGTGAAAGAAGGGTCACTTTGCTAATGAATGCCGGTCAGGAAATAGGAGGAAGGCTGCAGTTAAGAAGAATGTGAAATGCTTCAACTGTGATCAAGTTGGGCATTACAAGAATCAGTGTCCAGAACCAGTTAGGAACGACAAAGGAAATGTTTTTGCTATAGGATTAGCTAGGCCTACTACAGCTGATAAGGGAAAGACTGTGATGGAAGGTACGCTTTTGATTCAGAGTATTTCAGTTAGAGTACTTTTTGATACCGGTGCATCACATTCATTTATATCTCAGTGTTTGGTTGATAGATTACGTCTAGAACCCACCTACCTTGTTACTACCTTAAGGGTTGTGAATCCAATAGGAGGCTATGCGACCCTAGGGTTAGGATGTGACCAGTTAGAACTTGACTTGTTAGGTCATAAGTTTGCATGCAGTTTGTATGTTATTGATTTCGTAGATTTTTGGATTATTTTGGGTATGGATTGGTTGAGTAGGTATGAGGTTAGAATATTTTTCCAGGATAGGGAAATATCACTGAGACACCCTGATAGTCATAACCGAGTGATATTTTCAGTAGAGAATACTGACCAAAGTGTTAGTGCTTTGCTCAATGCTATGGAGGTAGGAAATGAGTTAAGTCGGATTCAGGTAGCAAGAGAATTTGCAGATGTTTTTGAGCCAGTCACTGGATTACACCCTAAGAGAGCTGTTGAGTTTAAAATAGATCTTGTGCCAGGGGCTGAACCTGTAAGTAGACCACCTAGCAGGATGACACCAACTGAGATGAAGGTATTGAAGGTGCAGCTAGTGGATCTAGAAGGAAGAAGTTTTATTATACTAGGCAGTTCACCTTGGGGAGCGGCTGCGGTGTTTGTGAAGAAACCAGATGGGTCGTTGAGGATGTGTATTGACTATCGTAAGTTAAATGAAAGGATAATTAAGAATAAGTATCATTTGCCAAGAATAGATGATCTGTTTGATCAGTTGAGTGGAGCCAGAATGTTTTCCCGGTTGGATTTGGCGATAGGTTTCCATCAGTTAAGAGTGGCAGAGGACAGTATTCCTTTGACCGCATTTCAGACTAGATATGGTTCGTATGAGTGGTTGGTGATGCCATTTGGATTGACAAATGCACCTGCTTTCTTCGTAGATTTAATGAACCGAGTTTCCAAGAGTACATGGATAGGTTTATACTAGTATTTATAGATGACATTCTAGTATACTCTAAGGATGAGAGAGAATATGAAGTTTATCTTAGAGTAGTGCTTGAGACGCTGAGGCAGAATCCGCTAAAGGCGAAGTTTACTAAGTGTCATTTCTGAAAGAAAGAGGTAAAGTTTCTTGGTCACATAGTTTTAGAGAAAGGATTGTCAATCGATCTAGATAAGATTGAAGCTATGAATAATTGGAAGAGACTAGAGACGGTGACCGAGATTAGGAGTTTTCTTGGACTTGTTGGCTACTACTGGAGATTCATTAAGGATTTCTCGTGGATAGCAGCACCCTTAACTAAGCTAAACCAGAAAGGAAGCGAGATTTGTTTGCTCCGACAAATGTGAGGAGGCATTCCTTAAGTTAAAGCATCTGACCAATGCACCAGTATTAGTAGTTCCAGAAGGAAACCAGGGTTTGGTGATGTATACGGATGCATGTGGAACTAGATTAGGAGCGGTGTTGATGCAGAGTGGTAAAGTCATTGCCTACACATCTAGGCAGCTTAGACCACACGAAGTCAGATATCTTACTCAAGATTTGGAGTTGGCAGCTGTGATCTTCGCATTAAAGATTTGAAGACATTATCTCTTAGGGGAGAGATTTGAGTTGTATATGGATCATAAGTCTTTACGGTATTTATTCTCTCGGAAGGAGTTGAATATGAGACAGTAGAGGTGGCTGGAGTTTTCGACTGCTTATGATTTTGGTATAGAGTATACACCAGGAAAAGGTAATAAGGTGGCAGATGCCCTTAGCAGGAAACATCAAAATGTAGTGTTAGCTATGTTGGCGGAATGGAGAGATTTAGAAGCTTTAGTTAGTTGTGATGTGCAGTTCAGATCGACTGTTGGTTCTAGCCAGAGTACTGCCAGGTTGTCTTGTTTAGAAGTTCGACCAGTATTGATCGAGAGACTTGCTTCTAAACAAAAGGAGGATCCAGTCCTAGTAGAGAGGATCATAAGACTTGAAGTTGGAACGGAGATCGATGATTTAAAGGATTTTAGCCTTGACCAAAGAGGATGGCTAAGAAAGAAGGGATTGTTGTGTGTTCTGAATGTGGAGGACTTAAGGAAAGAAGTTCTTGGAGAATGTCATCGATCCAAGTTTACGATTCATCTTGGAGGAACCAAGATGTATCGGGATATGAAGAGGAGCTTCTATTGGGAAGGAATGAAGAGGGATGTTGGCTTGTGGGTTAGACAGTGTGCAAACTGTCAACAAGTGAAAGCTGAACATCAGAAACCAAGTGGGTTACTACAGCCTTTAGAGATTCCAGTTTGGAAATGGGATTCAATATCCATGGATTTTATAGACGGTTTGCCAAGGTCAAATATAGGTAATGAAAGTATATAGGTCATAGTGGACAGATTGACCAAGAGTGCCCATTTCATTCCAGTTAAGTCGACTCAAACAACGCCTGTTTTAGAAAAGTTGTTCATGAAGAACATAGTTAGACTGCATGGAGTTCCTAGTAGTATAGTCAGTGAGAGAGATGCATTGTTCACTAGTGAATTCTGAAAGAGTCTGCCGGAAGTGATGGGTATCAAGATTAATTTGAGTACTACATATCACCCTCAAACGGATGGGCAGACAGAGAGAGTCAACAAAGTACTCGAGGATTTATTGAGAGCTTGTGTATTGAATTTTGGTGGATCTTGGAAAGATCACCTACATTTGGTTGAGTTTTCCTATAATAATAGTTATCAGACTAGTATAGGAATGGTGTCGTTTGAAGCTTTGTATGGGAGACCATGCAAATCACCAGCATGTTGGTTGGAGACTGGAGACAGATTAGTCTTAGGTCCAGATTTGGTTAGAGAGGCGTCAGAGAAAATTGAGTAAATCCTAGAGAGGATGAAGGAAGCTCAGTCTAGACAGAAGAGTTACGCAGATAAGAGGCGTAAGGACTTAGAATTCTCAGTTGAAGATAAGGTTTTCATCAAGGTATCACTTATGAAGGGTGTGGTATGATTTGGAAAGTAGGGGAAGTTAGCCCCAAGGTATGTAGGTCCATTCCGGATTATAGAGAGGATTGGAAAGCTCGCATATAGAATAGGGTTGTCGAGCAGTTTGGCAGGTGTCCATAATGTATTTCATGTATCTCATCTCCGCAAGTATGTGCATGATCCAGAGACTACTATTCCTCCGACAGGGTTGGATAACTTAGTGGTAGAGCCTAATTTGACTTTTGTTAGACAACCGGTTCGGGTTGTAGCTAGAGATGAGAAAAGATTGAGGAACAAGATAGTCAGGTTAGTGAAAGTTCAGTGGAGCGACAACGAGAAGGACCGTACTTGGAAGATAGAGGACAAGATTAGAGATACTTATCTTGATCACCTTTAAGTGTATGTCTATATTAGATTTATATAGATAGCAGCTAGTCAGTTAGACTAGTATGGTTGTTCGGTGTTGTTACAGATGATTGCTATGTTTAGTATTTAGTCCTTACTGAATTTCGAGGCCAAAATTCTTTAAGGGGGGAGCCTGTAACATCCCAAATTTTTGATAACATTATTCAGAATATTTAATTAGATAAATTAAATAGAATAATGATGATAAGGAGATTGAGATTTGATTAAATAACATAATAGGGCCATGCTTATTAACAAAGTAATTGGGCTTTAATTTGGTTTATAGGTTATTTAAAAACACATAGGCATATTCGTAAATTAGCCAATTAATTATACACGGCTATTACTTCTCCTCTATGTCCATTCATGTTTCATTTTTCTCACGGTCACAAAATCTAAAACCTAAATCAAAGCCGGCCATTACCAAAGAGGAAAAGAAGGAATTTTACTCTAAAGCCAAAGATCAAGCTAGGAAGGATTAATCAACAACAAATCTCAAGTTCGTTATCAAATCTAAGGTGAATAATAGTTTACTCCATCTCGTTTTTGTTTATATAATCCTATGAATTCGGATTTATGTTTTATTTCATTTCTATGAAATTTTGGATGATGCTATGTTTAAATTATGAATTGTTTTATTTAAACAATTACTTTCTATACATAATTCGTATGGTTTTAAGGGTAAAACCGTAAGATATTGATTTTGAAATGCCATGGAAAAAATTTATGTTAAGTAAAACATAATTTTGGAGATGGGTTTTAATTTTCAGAATTTTCCAAGCTATGGAAATTTTATTATGAATTTTTGATGGAAAATATGATACGATTGGGTTAAATATTTATTTTGTGAATTTCAGGAAGAAGTTGGGTCTAAAATTTTAATATGTTTGATTACATGATTAATTAGAATTTCTGTGATTTTTGGGGATTTTTTCCAATTGATTTACTAGGGAAAATGAATTATTTTAAAAGAGGGGCTTTTCTGCAAATGTTGGATTTAGGTTATTCGGAAAGGTTTTAACGTCTAAATCCTTTAATTTAGGATCTGAATAAATGCAGCAATTTTGAAAGTAGAGTAACTGAAAAGTTTTATGGCAGCCAATCTGTGCTTTAAAACAAGGCAAGTTGTTAAAAAGAAATTACTTAAAATTTCTATAATTCAGCCTTTAATCAGAAAAGGATGTTTCGCCTATGGAAAGCAACTTTCGACTCCCTTGATTCCACCCCATCATAGTCGAAACCATCATTGTCGAAACCATCATAATCGGAACCAATACACATAGTATCTCCTGGAAGATACACAGTGGATTGGAAGATAGGCGGAAGCTTTGGTGTCGAAGGGTAAGCTACTGATGGGGTCGAAACCCTGTTTTGTTTTCATAAGTTAAATCCTTGCCTTGTTTTGTTTAAAAGCTTTTGACTTAGTTGAAACGTTTGTTTAGCTTTCGAAGTAGGTTGCCATGTTAATATAAAATTACTAGCTTTCGAAAGGGGTTCTTTTGTTTAAACAAAAACTTTCGAAAGGTGTTGATTTCGACCTAGTTGAAGCCTAGCCACTACTCTACCTTTCGACCATGTTGTCTAGTAATGCTTTCGAAGATTTGCACTTATTTTTACCTTAAACCGGATTTTTTCCTAATAGTTTTCGAAAGGGGTTGGGATTTCGAAGGAGATGGAGTCGAAAGGGGTTTCGACCCAGACCTTCGAAGTTTTGATTTTCAAAGCCTTTTTGCTTTCGAACTAGATGGCTCCGACACCATCAATTTTTCCCCGAACTAGTTTTTGTTGGTTTCGAAAGAGATACTTTCGTATACAACCATCTTGACCCAAATTATGTTTTAAGAGTAAAACCCAATGCTTTCGAAAGGGTATTTTATTTGTTTCGAAACCTATGTTTTAAAGAATGTTTTCTTGATACCATCGAAAGGTCTTATTGGTTTCGGAAGGTATATATACTTAGAGTTTTGGAAAGAGGATTTCTAAGCTTTCGAAGGAGATCATCCAAGGGTTTCGAAAGTGATGTTTTAAGGTTTCAAAACAAATAACCCATTCTCATTTTTAAAGGAAAAACCATAGCATAAATAAGTAAAGAATTTGAAATGTTATTCACTTTGTTATTAACCCATTACTGTATTTTGGGAAAAAGGACAGAATAACCAGTTAGGTTGACCCAGTAGTGAATATAAATTAACAGATGTTAAAAATTTAATTAAAGATATTGGCGGGGGCCAATAGGTTTGCAGTAAGCCCATGAAAACTATATGATATTGGCAGGGGCCAATAGGTTCATAGTCAGCCCATATAAACTATGATTTGATACTAGCAGGGGCCGATAGGTTTGTAGTTAGCCCATGAAAACTATATCCGGATTAAGATATTGGCAGCCAGCCAATAGGTTCCTAGTTAGCCCATGAAAACTAGGATAAGAAATAAGATATTAGGGTTACCAATAGGTTCTTAGTGATCCCATGAAAACTAAGTAATTGAACAGACAGTTCTAAACATTTTAACAGGTTAATAGTAATCCAAGAAACTATAATTGAGACGGATGGTCAGAATGAATGGGGTTGGGTAATCCAGAATTGATTTAATTATTTTGCATATCATCATAATGTTTTAAAATACTATGTTTTTTACCATTGTGGATGCAGGAGCATAGTATATGGTTTTATATATGTTTTAGGATACTAGTGAGGGGAAAACCCATTACGCTAAGCAGCGTGGTCTCACTAGATATCCAAATGGTTTGAGATGGTGAATTATTATTCATACCAGGCTTTATGTCTGACTCGAAGTTTTTGTTTTTCCCTTAAACTCTCGGGTACTCAATTGATTTTGAGTAGGTTGAGAGTTAAGGTTTCCAGGTGTTCAATTAGCCGAATAAGGCTTCCACGGACGTGCAGGAGGCAAACATGTTATTAGGGTTCCTTTTATTTCCGTTGTGTTTTGTTTGTAAAGGCAAATTGTTTTCTTGACTATCTATATACTCTGATCTATCAAGGGGCATCTTCCTATGTCGCTCTTGGCTTATTTTGTAATAATTATATGTTATCTGAACGTGGTCTGCGAATTGGGATTATGCAATCAATTTGGAATATTTTGAAATGGAATGTGGAATTTGTTTTATTGTTTAAATTTTTTTCCCATATTCTTGTGTTTCTGTGTATCAATGTATCTAATATCGCCATGTTTGGCTGCCGAGGATTAATAACTATGGATGACTGCAGCATCCTTACCCGTTAGTTTTGGGCCTCCAAGTAGGGGGATGTTACAGAACAAGAAAGAGGTGAAAAAACATTAGAATCTCACAAGCGAAATGATAACATATAATATCAATAGATACTGCACATAGCTGCTCTGATATATATATATAGTATTTCAGAGTTACTAATCAAAGTACTATCATCAGCATGGACAGTTATAACAATATGTCCTTACAATTGCTGATATATACACATAAAGTAAATGTAGCAGAAATAAATGCTATGGTATGCAAAAAATCCAGCTCCTCTCCAAGAGCTCAATAAGCATTAAGGAAAACTTACAGTTCTCATATTACTTGCAAGAGCACCTATGGAATAAGGGAAATACAAAACCATGATTTAAACATCAGTCTATTGTGAGAAACTCAAGAAATATGCGGCCGACATATAAGAATACTTTTGAGACTGCATGGAATGTCGTAATAGTTATCCCCTCAAAAGAACCACCCATCTAATAAGTACATATTGCAATAGAATAGATAGTGTCCAGGTGGAAGAATACAAATAAAAAAATAGACGTGCCGCTCTCACGAAACAGTAATATTAAAGTACAATCAAAACCGCTAAGGTATGTTCGCATATGAATTTTCCATAGAGACCTCCTAGTAAACTGAGACCAATCTCCATGATAAGGATCAGAAACTATTATTCGAGCATCATATATCTCTAGATAGAATGTACCATAAATTAAACATAACTGACCCATGCCCTAACACGTGAACCAAGTATTATCAACTCCCGCCAGCCAACATATCGAAAGCATCTCTAGATATGGAGCTAATATACCCTCATGGGTTAGATAAACCCAAGATGGTGCATCCTACTCTATCTTTAGTCACTTACCGATGGTGAAGTCACATCAGCATCCTGACACACGAGCCATCACTCGAATAGATCGCAGATCCCCAAATGGATTCCAACATCTTGAACAGATCACGAACCTCTACATAGGTTCAAGCATCTCATACAGATCTCGAATCTTCACAAAGGTTCCAACATCTCGAATAGATCCACTTCCAGGATATAGAACACATATCTCAATCTTAAAGTGGTTTTTGGTAAGTACTACCAAAGTATACTCATCCGATTCCAGTTGTAACACCTCAGAAATTTAGTGGAAAATTTAATAAGAAAATTAAATTTAAACAAAACATGGGCTAAAATGAAATTTTCACAAACATCCGAATTTGACTATGGAACTTGCGCCATTGCGTTTGTAGCGATTTTCTAGGCAATTTTCATATATAACACATTGAATTCAAAGTTAGTACGGGGAAATTATGGACGTTTGAAATTTGATAACGGAGAAGAATAAAGATAAAAAATTACCAAAATTAACGCTATGAGCGGTCGACCTCTAGGGCTCAACGGTCGACCAGTAGGTGTCGACCGATCCGCATTGGTGGTCAACCATTGACGTGTATTTTCATGGAACTAGAGCGTGAATTTTAAAGGAGACAATTGAACCGACTATTTTTCTTCATTGCCAAGTAATTGATGTGCGTCCAGGATGAAACTAAAGATTTTCTGGCTAAGTACAACTCTCCAACAATCTCTATCCCCTATAAATTTACACCTAAGCCAGCCCTAATTTCATTGGAAAACTTATTACGTACTGAAACTTTGCCAAAATTTCTTCTCTTTAGTTATAAAACTTCTTTCAGAAACAAATTAAAAACAAAGTAAAAGAACACTAATAGATCGAGGAGGCAAACTAACAGATGATGATTCTCCGATGGAGTTTAGAGTTAGAGCTTGGAACTGTGGTGAGTGGAAGCAAGTTTAATAAGTCGATTTTTTAGAGTTAATTTTAACCTATGATATTAGATCTAGGATGTTAGTAACTAAACCATAAATATTAATTGTTTAAATCTAAATTTAAATTAGAAATTAAAATTAGAAATTAAAATTAGTAAATTGATTAATATCATTTTAACCCAATTTAAACTCCTGTTATCAGTTAATAAAAACCCTAAAAATTGGTTTACTCTGATTTAAATAATTATGATTAAACTGTACAAACCTATGAATTTGAAATAAATAAAAAGTAGGGTAAATTACAAAGATTGGTCACTATAAATTCTTAGGGTTCGCTGTGTAAGTCGAATTAAATTATTAGAATTAACAAATAATTAAAAATAGAATCGTTAAAATAGAACAACCTAAATTTTACACTATGATTGGTCGATCGTTCAACTTGAGTGGTGAACCACAGGCAGTTGACCGATAGGGTGTAGCAGTCGATCGGTTTAAGGCTAAAACATGTAATATGAACCTCGGCCTAAGGCCCAAGTTAAAACATAAACTATTAACTATATGTATAAGTATATTTTATACATATGTGTGGATGTTAAGGATAATAGAGAAGCCAGTTCCCTATGAGATGAGACTAGGATGTAGTAGGGTTGGGTAAATGTATTTTACCAAATGGGGGTAATTCTATCGCAAATGGCACTCACAGTAGGTTTTATGGTGGAAGCGCAGCACTGACTGATGCATGATGAAGTGTGTGAGCCTAACACAAGGTTACACCTTGGTATTCACGATTTTGACATGGAAGGAAACTGTATTGTTGATGGATCTCGGTGCATGCAATAAGAAGTGAATACTACGATCGAGTGATGAACACTAATGCAGACGATGATACACATCGATTAGTCAGCATTATGGGCTCCTTCTCGATGCGTAATTCAGTTATGTGTAGTCGTAGTTATGGGAAATGTATTCCCATGTAGCACTAGAGTGGTGTTCCTATATTGAGTAGCTCTAGTAGCAGTGTCCCTATATGGAGTAGCTCTAGTAGCAGTGTTCCTATATAGAGTAGATCTAGTAGCGTTGTTTCCATATCGAGTAGCTCTAGTAGCTGTGTTTCTATATCAAGTAGCTCTAGAAGCGGTGTTTTCTTATTGAGTAACTCTAGGAGCCATGGTCGATCGTTAGTTATTAAGGTTCAATATGTAGTTCGATCAATGTAGTAGCCTGCAAAAGTTGTAGTGTGGGTGTGTGTTGGATAAAACCCTTGAGTAAAGGATCCTGGTAATATACTGACACCTGTAGGATATCGTAGATCACATAGAGTAGAATAAAAGTCAACTGCACATGATCATCATATATTAAACATGTACTAATTCACTAGACCTTTGTCTAACCCACTCCCTTCTTTCCATTTTTCCCACCATAGGATGACAGGTTAGCAGATGATTGGGCATAATACGTGGAGAAAGGAGATAAACATTGGAGTTCCCTTATTCATCATTATTTCTCATATAGTTATTAATTGTATTAAGTATCTATTAAAACTTATATTATACTTTGGAAACAATGTATATGAAAATTAAGCGCTCTAGAGACGGTTTTTCTTAAATGTCTATTTTCTGTACGTATATTTTAATTCCTTCCAGGATGGTAGAATGTCCTAGAATTTACCCTTATAATTATGCTCTGTAATGTTTTTAAAACCCAATAGCTCGCCTTTCTTGGCATATCGCAAGTCCGAAAGTCACCTTAAGCTTTGGATCGGTGTGCTGGGAAGTGCGGGTTGTCACACTTGGTAATGCAGCTTTTCAAAGAGAATATATATATATATATACAAGTATGTAGTTTTTCCAAAGGTTTTTCAATAAGTTTTTAAAGTGTTTTCGAAGAGAATATATATACACATATATATATGTAGTGTTTCAAAGATTTATTACAATCACAATCAATTATCCCTGTTAATACTGTCGGTGAGAAAGTTGAAAATAATTCCCAATCAAAGATAGTGAGAATGGGTAATTTTTAGAGGAATGGCTCTGGTAATATAGCTAAGATTCCAGGAGGGAACATCCCTAAATGGTTCACCGGTATCTACAAGCGAGGAGACAAGATGAGTCTAACCAGACTTAAGAAGCGTAATTATAATTTTATAATACGTATATTAATACACAACACCCTATACATTTGACTCATAAGGTAGTTGTTGGCTTATCCCTTATATAAGCAAACAGTTGTGGGTCAGAGTAAATGTTAATGTTATAACAATTGAGGGAAAAATAAACTTTTCATGTTTATTGTGGTTTACCCCATTAGAAAGGCTAGTAGAGGATTTCAATACCAACCAGCAATAGCAAGTAAATTATAGATTGGTGAGTGAAGAAGATTAGTACCATAAGACCCGTATAATAAGAATATGATGACGATAGCATAAGGGGAACATGAAAGAGGATGTTACAAACTTAAGGAAAATTTCCCTAGTTAAAGTAGAAGCCCTATTCTTATATTGGTAGTAGTTGCAAGGACTCTCATTAACTTAAAGGTATGGCTAAAGTATTTTCATATTGAAGTTGGACACCGTATTGAAAAATATACTTGAGTTAACCATCTTTGGAAAGAAGGATGGAAACCTTATGCACTTAAAGCATGGTTAGGTATAAGTGGGCTTAGGTAATTCGGTTGCTATTGTCTACTCCAATTTAAGTAATAAACCAATGAAAATGTTTTCTAAAAGTTAGAAACAATAGATGTCTGATATTTTAAATAGAAAAAGATTATGGGGTTATGATTTTATAAAAATAATTAGACAAACTTTATGGAATTTGTTTAAAAAGGAGAAATTAGATAATTTGATAAAAGCAATTTTTTAGAACTGTTTTAAAGCTTTTTTTGTATTTTGGGCACAATGTTACACTTACCGTCAATATGCACTTGCTTTTAATAGTAGAACTTAGGAAAAATAATATTAAGAAGTTTGTAAGACCCAATTTTTGAACTCCTTTTATAAATAACAAATGGTTAGTACTTAAAGCTATCTTTTATCAATGTTTCTGTCAAACTCTAAAATAATAATAATAAGTTTAAAATACCACATTATCTTTAAAAATACGTTTTTGTGAAAATTCGTTATTTATAAAAGAAATTTTTTGGAAAGGTGTGTTCTATGTATATTTTGCTAAGTTAAGCTTAACCATTTTGATAATTCAACTAAAGAAAATGTCGTGATTTTAGCAAAAAAGGAAACATTTGTTGAAAATGAATGGAGAGTTTTACAGTTTTGAAAAACTTATAAGTTTTGTGGAAAGGATGTTAAAATCAAAGGTGTTTATTTAAATGGGTAAAATGAAAATATTACGACTCACTTAAACTTAAAAGAAAAGAAATAGATTGAAGTTGGATAAATGGAATTAAAACAGCCCACTAGGACAAAATCAACTATGGAATTTAGGAGCATTGAAATGGTTGGAACTGAGATAAGAAGTAATATGGAAATTTGATGGCCTTTTGAATCAACGATTGAATTGGAAGGATATAGTATTATGTTGAACTTCTTGCAATAGTGAACAGTGAATAACACCTTGTGTCTTTCTACCTAAGTCTAGTTTGAATTGTAGGATCTTTGTCTAAAGAAGATTGAAAGTATGATTTGGGTAAACATATTTTTGAATAAGGAAAAGAGTAAGCCAAGATGCTTTATTATATCAAAGAATGCTGCAGAGGCATAATGTTTTTTGGTTTGAAGTGAAAAAGTGCCAAGTAGGATCTACTTCAATCCTTATATGGTGCGTTAAGTGACAAATGGGAAATTCCTTGATTACATTAGGCAATCTGAATGGAATGGTAAGTGTAGGCTCGACGATATGTCAGCAAGGTTGGTACTATATATGTGAGAATAGGCTACCTGTAGGCTACGGGCGGGCCAGGTATTATGTTGTTCCCATGAAGGCTACAGGCGGATCAAGTGGACGTGAATTGGAAAGTATATCTTGTAATATATGTTATTGGAGTTATATCATTGTAGATGTGTTCCATGCATGCCTAAATGTAGATCTTGGAATTGTAGGGTTAAATATTGCATGTATGTGAATCTGGAAAATGTTGGGTAGTAGTCCCTTTATTTAGTTTTGGGTATTAGTAGTCCCTGATACTTATAAAATTATGTGATAGTTCCAAATATGTAGAATTAAATTACCTTTGCAAGGGAAAACATAGGTTAAGTTACTGAAATAAATTGTCAGGATTTAAGTAGTAATTTACTTCATTGGAATATAAGGTGTTGCAATGTGAATTTCTATACATTAACAAGTTCAGTTTATAAATAAAAGCGTGCCATTTGAAATAATAAGGAATATAACCAAAAGAAAGAGATGTACCAAATAGGAATGCTTACCGTATTTTATAGCGTCTATTTTAATAATAACAGAAAAGATAATTCCTTATAATTTCAAACATAACACAAATCCTCTTTTAGGTTATTTCTAGAAAGTTACAATGTTCACGATTCCTTTTTGGGAAATATGTAAGTCCAACGCATTAAATACAGAAATCCATAAGTATAAATCAAGGTATCGGTCATTATGTCTAGTGGATTAAAATGGTAAGGCACTATTCCATATTGAGTCGTCTCAACTATGAAATAATTGAATAAAGTGGTAAGAGATTATGTTTGGTAAAAATGTCTCATTTACAGGATGAAATTAAGAGATGGTAAAGTATTGGAAGTTCAAACTTCAAAAGGTATCCTAGATAAAATTGTAGTCAAGATTATGCAATAAATGGTTAATTCAAGGATTTGGGTCTCCGCCAAAACAAGATATTGTTATTTGTACGCATTGGGAATGCAAAGACGATTTCCATAGAAAATAATATCGGGAAAATTTTCGGGAAAAATTGGAGGAAGGGATAAGAGGATTCTTTTCGGTATCCCTCGGATTGATAGAAGATTATTTACTTAAGGGAATTCATGGAAGACTAACTTAGAATACATAGTTTGTATTGGATAACAATTGCACGCAAACAAAGCACCACTTAGATGATTATCATCAATGCTAGAATGATTCTAGGCTACAACTTTAATTAATTTTAGGACTTTTATTATTAGGGTTGAATGAAAGATAGACCAAATTTTTGCTAATAGGACATTTGAATATTTACTTGTAAAACTTAGGAGGAATCCCTACAGGCTAGAAACGTTATACCTAGGTACCATGATTTTTGAAAGACTGAAGAAATAATTCAGAACTAAAACAAGATGACTTAAGTTGAATCAAATTGGAAAAGAAATTATGCTATTTTAAATAGTTAAGAAATCACCAAGTTTGGATATCCTTGGGTGAAAATGGAGAAATAGCAAAAAGATCTAAGTAGAAATTACTAGGGAGAGGACACCATCCGCTTTTGGGGTGTCTTACCTTAACATCTAGAAGATGAAGTGATTAGGTATATCACTGGATGATTTAAAGCAGTACATATGTGCATTGAGGATTGCATAGAGCTATAGTTTCGTGGAAGCATACTTATGCTCAAGTTATTTAGCATGGTGAAAGTTGACATAATATTAGTTAGTAGCAAGGATTGTAGAGGGTTACCGATGCACATACATTTGGATTGAAGATTTATGCCAGAGGTAAAGGTTGATAAGGGCAGTCAGAAGGACGGTTCAGTTAGAAGTACTTAAAGAGAGGACTCGATTCATATAAGGACAAGAACTGCACAAGATAGGCAAAAAGCATATACTGACAGGAGACACATGGAGTTGAGATTTACGGTGGTGACATGGTCTGTGTGAACACTTGCCTCGTCGATACGTATTGGGTTGGTAGTTCGAAAAAGTTAGCACCGAGACTTGTAGGGCCTGTTCCGATTTTGGATAGAGTTAGGGAGATAGCTTATGGAGCGGAACTTCCTGGAGATTTGGCAGGTGTTCACAATGTTTATTTTATGTCACACTTGCGGAAGTGTTTATGCAATGTAGTTACCACAGTCGAGCCATGTCGGTTAAGGAAATTTAAAAATGATAGGTGAGTCTTTTGTTCTCTATGCACCTACCCATATTTTTGGGCATGGGGCAAATCGACTTTGTGATGAAGTGATTAAACTGGTTAGAGTCCAATAGGGAGACGATCCAGTTGAGAGTATATAGGAGCCTGAGGAGAAGGTCCGAGCTATCCATCCATAACTCTTTTCTGGTGCGTTTCCATTTTAGTTAAAAAAGTTTAGATTACTTTTGTGTTTAGTTTCTAGTGTAGGTGGAGCCTATTGAATGGTTGGAATGGTTGCGAACATATCGTTAAGACATGTTATGGATGATGGATGCAAATGGGTGTATTCTTTGGATTATTATTTTTACACATTTAGGATAGCGTGTCCTCTAAATAGTACACACCCACATAATTTCTTATTTTGTTATTTATCTTGTTAAGCATTATGCATATGGATGGAATGGTGTGCGCATACATATAGAATTGCAAGTATATTACTAAGGATGTTACATATATATTGGATTCATGGCATGAGCACTTGCATGACAGGAGGTCGACAAGATTAGAAGACACCCTATTCTTTGCATTAATATAGGCTTACGTGCATTTCATGCTTGCATATATACATATTGCATTAGAAAAGTTTATTAAGGATAATGATTTCTCATGGATGATGGATGAGTAGATGGTTGTAGCTATTATTTGTTACATATACGAGTTACATTTTCCCATCCTTTGAGATTTCGGGGATGAAATACTTTTAAGGGGAGAGAATGTAACTCCTTGGAAATTTAGCGAAAAATTTAATGAGAAAAATAAATTTAAACAAAACAAGAGCTAGAGTGAAATTTTCACTAATGTCCAAATTTGGCTATGAAACTTGCACCATTGTGTTCATAGCGATTTTCCAAACAATTTTTATATATAACACTTTGAAATTGGAGTCAGTACGGAGAAGTTACGGACGTTTGAAAACTTGAAAACAGAATAAAAATAAAAAACTTGCCAAAATTAACACTGTGAGTGGTAGACCCCTAGGGCTCAACGGTCGACCGGTAGATGTCGACCGGTCCCGATTGGTGGTCAACCGTTGATATGTATTTTCGTGGAGCTGGAGCGTGAATTTGAAAGGAGATGATTGAACCGACTATTTTTCTTCGTTGCCAAGTAATTGATATGCGTCCAGGATGAAACTAAAGATTTCCTAGGCTAAATCCAACTCTCCAAATCAATCTCTAACCCTTGTAAATTAACACCAAGCTGACCCTAATTTAATAGGAAAACTTATTGCATACTGAAACTCTGCAAAATTTCTTCTCTCCACTTATAAAACTATTTTCAAAAATAAATTAAAAACAAATTAAAAGAGCACTAGTAGATAAGATCAAGGAGGAGATGAACTAATGGATGACGATTCTGCGACGATTTTAGAGTTAGAGCTTGGATTCGAAGTGAGTGGGAACAAGTTTAATAAGTTGACTATTTACAGTTAATTTTAACCTATTCTATTTTTTAGGATGTTAATAATTAAACTGTACACTTTAATTGTTTAAATCTAAATTTGTATTAAAAATTAAAATTGGTAAATTGATTAATATCATTTTAACCCAAGTTAAACCCCTTTTGTCAGTGAATAGAATCCGTAAAAATTGGTTAACCCTGAATTAAATAAGTATGATTAAATGGTACAAAACTATGAATTTGAAATAAATAAAAAGTAGGGTAAATTGTAAAGACTAGTCACTGTAATTGCTTAAGGATCACTGTGTAAGTCGAATTGAATTATTAGAATTAGCAGACAATTAAAAATGAATCGTTAAAATAGAAAACCCTAAATGTTACACTACGACCGTTCGACAGATCACCCTGAGCGGTCGACTGATAGGGTGTAGCGGTCGACCAGTTAAAGGCTAAAATGCATAATCGAACCTCGGCCTAAGGCCAGGTTAAAATATAATCTATTAATTTTATGTATAAGTATTTTGTATACATATGTGTGGATGTTAGGGATAATAGTGAAGCAAGTTCCCTATGAGATGATGTTAGGACGTTATGGGGTTGGATAAATGTACTTTACCCAATAGGGCAATTCTATCGCCACACTGACTGATGCTTAATGAAGTGTATAGGCCTGGCACAACGGGACTCCTTGGTATTCATGATTCTGACGCGTCGTGATGTTATGTTGTCGATGGATTCCAACGCGTGCAATAAAAGGCATATAATACAATCGATAGATGGACACGGATGCGGACGATGAGACATATCTACGAGTCGGCATTGCAGGCTCCTCATCGATGTGTAGTTGGGTTACATGTAGTCGTAGTTATCGAAAATTTGTTCCATGTTGCTCTAGAGCAGTGTTCCTATATTGAGTAGCTCTAGTAGTGGTGTTCCTATATCGAGTAGCTCTAGAGCAGTGTTCTGATATTGAGTATCTCTAGTGGTGGTATTAAGATATTGAGTAACTCAAGTAGCGATGTTCATATATCGAATAGCTCTAGTAGCATTGTTACCATATCGAGTAGCTGTAAAAGCAGTGTTTCCATATTGAGTAGCTCTAGGAGCGATGGTCGATCGTTAGTTATTGAGATTTGATTCGTAGTTTATTCTTGTAGTAAACTGCACAAGTTGTAGTGTAGGTATGTGTTGGATAAGAACCCTTATGTAAAGGACCCTAGGAATAAACGGACACATGTAGGACACCGTAGGTCACATAGAGTAGAGTTAAAGTCAAATGCATATGGTATTCATATATTAAACATGTACTCATTCACCAAACTTTTGTCTAACCCACTCACTTCTTTCCATTTTTCCCCACAATAGGATGACAAGTCAACAAATGATTGGGCATAACACATGGAGAAAGGAGCTAAACGTTGGAGTTCGCTTATTCTTCATTGTTCCTCATGTAATTATTAATTATATTAAATGTCTATTAAAACTTATATTGTACTTTGAAAACAGTGTATATGAAAATTAAGTATTCTGGAGACAATTTTTCCTGAAATGTATATTTTCAGTACTTATATTTTAATTGCTTCCACTGTGAGATCTGAAAGTGTTGAATGTCCTAGAATTTACCTTATAATTATGCTCTATAATGTTTTAAAAACCCAACAGCATGTATTTCTCGACGTGACGTGAGTCCGAAAGTCACCCTAAGCATTGGTTCGGTGTGTCAGGAAGTGCGGGTTGTCACACCGGTCTCTTCAAGACTGAATCGATGAATTTTCGGTTAAATTAACTCAAGTTTATTCAAAAATAAATAGACAACGATAAAGGTGGAGATCATCTCCTATCCGGACGAATTTCCTTATCTCTTGTCCTAGAAGAGCAAGACGAGTTTATATGTAGGTTATATCATCACCGAGTGAGTAACCGTACTGTATAATTCCCGTGTTTCTTCTAGATATTTCCTAAGTTAATTTGGTCCAATTCAACAACAATGAGAAGGATCGCATATGGAAACCAAGTCTTGTATACTTTCACGTTCCGTATCTTTTCAACTTCCACTATCCCCCGGTCAAGAGTGAAGCCCGGTAAGTTAGAGCACTACTGCTTCTATACCTTACTCGAATCATCATTTTTAACTCTCATAGATAGAACCAGGTCAATTTTTTCAGCTTTTAGTGCTAAGCACACGACTAAATATTTTTCATACACAAGTAAACACACAAAGCACGATTAACTCACACAAAGCACGATCAAGTCACAAAAATGATTTTTAATTCCCCTTTTTATTTAATTAATCCTTTTTGTTAATTAAACCCTCTTTTATTATAAAACTCCTTTTATCTAATAAAACGTCTTTCATTAACTAAAAATTCACTTATTTAATTAAACTTCCTTTATTTAATTAAAGTTCCTTGTTAAACTTCCTTGTTAATTAAACTCCTATATTTATTAAACTCGTTTATTTGTTTAACTCCTTTATTTATTAAACTCCTTTATTAATTGAACTCCTTTATTAATTAATAAAACTTCGTCTATTAATTACTACTTCCTTCAGAATAAAGCGAACTATACATAGGAGTCCTCCTCGAGGGATCTCGTATATATAAGTTCTTAAAGCTATAGACGTTTCATACCAATGCTGTAACGACCCGCCTTTTTTACCATCGAAAGTCGACACCAAACACTACTGTTGTATTCAAATGTCGCGCATCCAATCGACAAAAGGGCAGATTGTTAGGGTAAATAAAAAGAAAAGAACAGAGAATAGAGAAACAAAATCTCACAGCGGAATCGACAGCATATAATATAACAGGGATAGTAGAAACTGTCACTTCAAAAATATAGAGTATATCAAAGTTAAAAATAAACCTTATCAGCTGGAGAGTTATAAAATCCTAACCTTACAAAAGCTGATAGGTATACTATATAATACATCGAAAAATAAAATACTACGATAGGTGAATCTTTAGCTCCCTTCCACGTTCTCCAAAACTCCAAAGACAACCATGGAAAATAGTCGGTCTGACCCGAGTATTATAAATAAATAACACACGGGTCAGTCTGGAAATACCAGCGTAGGATAACTCGAATAATGAAGAACGTATATAAAAGTTCTGTGGGACCACGCCGCTAGCGCAGAGTGGGTTTTTACCTCACAAGAATAACATTCATACAGGAAAGAGTAGAAATAAATATCAGGAAACAAATCCAAATATGAATGAGTATAAATAATATTAAACCAGACTTGAAAGAATGGAAATAAATCAAGTAAAATCCAAACTGGACCGAATGGATAGAACAAGGAAAACAATCCAACTTGATAGAATAGACTTAATAAGGTAACAGTCCAAACTCGATAGAATGGACTAAATAAAGTAACAATCCAAACTCGATAGAATGGACTAAATAAGGTAACAGTCCAAACTCGATAAAATGGACTAAATAAACACTTAAATGACGCGATGAGGAGTTGGCTCTACTCGTGACAATTTAAAGCTAAAATAGATTCAGGGTTTTCGAATCAAATAAGGAAAGGAAGTTTTCCAACAAATGACTAGGAGGGTGCGCCCCCCTCACCGAAAGTATACCTCTAGAAAAATACCTGAGAGCTCCGATGGCTCTCGGAAACCTTCAAGCCGGACCCCGCCAACTGTTACCGAGTATCCGAGTATTTCACATCTCAATGTGCAACACCGAATCCAATCTAGAGTGGATGTGAAAATACCCTAATGGGAGAAACCCCACATAGCTTGGCCTCCACTCGCACTTTGGGTTTAGTCATTTCCGACAAAGGATAACAAAGCTTGATTGAGCAACAGAACATTAATTTTAAGGTGACGGTACACCATTAAGAAAGCTGAATCCGATAATTAATAAATCAACTATTGGGGATAATTAAAATGATCGTATATGGAAATTAAATTTCATATATTTACCATTACTCGTTGATTCCAGACAAGCCCTATCACTTGGTGAAAAATGAAGCCAGGCAAGTTGATGTAGTGTTACCTCTAGGCATCACCTTGACGACATTTTTAACCTTCGAGATAGAAACGAGTCCAAGCCTCAACGTTTAGCGTTAAATGCATGATTTGATCTTTTCTATATAAGCGATATCGATTACGGAACTACTATTCTATAACCGAAATCGAACTTTCACTTTTAAAAGAACTAAACTTGTGCTTGATTTCCATATTTCCACATTGGTCAAACACTCTTAGAATTAGTTCTTGATGGTTAAAATATTAAGAGAATAATTTTTCCAAGTGCGCGACCCCGAATGCCTAAACCAACATCAGACCGAACACCTAGAAGATTATCCAATCTAACATCCCAATAATCGAATTTAAATTCCCTTTTATAACTTTAAACTAATATTAATTATCCTAAAAGATAAATAACAACATTTAAATCTCTTTTAAATAAACAAATCCATTATCGTTAATAAAATAGATAATTATTCCCAAACACTTTTATAACATTGGTAAATTAACTTTAAATCGGTTGATTAAAGCAATTTTATTATATTAGTTAATTTACATAAATCATTTTTATTAAATCAATTAATTAACTTTAAATATCATTAATTAAAAAGATTTATTAAATTCAAATAATTATTAGTTAAAATGAATAAGTCATCTCAAACATCATTTATTAAAATGATAGGCAAGTTTTTAAGTGCCATTAAATAAAACAATTAATCAAGTTCAAATAAGCATAACTTAATTGAATTAATTAATATCAAACTCCATTAGCTAAAACAATTAATTTAAACATCATTTGTTAAAATGATTTATTTAATTATAAAACATCATCAATTAAAATGATTTAACTAAATTCCAAATATCATTAGTTAAGAAAATAAATTAAATTTAAAACAATCATTAATTAAAATGATTAATAAAATTCAAATATCATTATTTAAAATGATTAACCAATTTCAATTATCATTAATTGAAATAATTAATTTAATTCCATCATCGTTAATTAAAATAATTAATTAAGCTCAATAAATTAATTAAACTCGATTATCATTAATTAAAAGAATTAATTAAACTCAAATAATCATTAGTTAAAACTATTAATTAAGTATAAAACATCATTAGCAAAAATGATTAATCAAATCTAAAGATAAACCAATTTTTAATCATCGTTAATTAAAATGGTTAATTAATCTCAAAATCATTAGTTCAAATGATTAATTATTTTAAATTATCATTAATCAAAATGATTAATGAAATCTGCAACATTCTTTTTAGCGGAAACACAAGCTCAAGTTCATACGACAGGGTTTTTGGGATGAAATTTTATAAATGACGATATAGCGAAATCGCTATAACGACAATTAACAAGTTAAATGGAATATAAAATTTTAATTTAATTATAACAGCATAAAGAAGAAAATAAATAATTTATTGGCGAGAAACCCCCTTTGGGTCTCTCTATAGATTTTCCTTGCAAAACAATGGTTATAGATAATATATATTATCATATGGGTTTATAATGATCAAATTATGTCATCCATTTTCCAAATGGAAATTCAACCAAACAAGCAATCAAACAATTTAGCTAACATCCAAGCAATTAATAAACGTTTATAACATCATAGATATGATAAAAATAAAATTTAATGTGAGTTAAACTCACATTGATTTTTCGTTTTCATTGAAGCATTCGGTTTTGGACTAAAATTGAATAGGCGTTCGATTGTAGCCCAAATTTTCACAAGCTCCAAACTCCATTAATCTAACTCCATAACGTACACATCGTCGATAAGAGTACAACACGACTGACCGCGTTCGATTTGGACCTCGTACGAAAGAGTTATATACTTTTTAAATTATTGATTTTAAATAAAATTAATAAATCCCTTAATCCCATGCTTTAACTAATTACCTGATCTAATAACATCTTCCCCAAAAACAATCGTGCCTGTACATGTATCAAAGACACGCAAAAAATACCCAACCATGGCCGAACTTCAATGCCCCCCAACATGGCCGATAGTCGACGAAATCGACCCCCGCTTGCTCCGTTGGACTTATCTTTGCTAGTGCTTCCTCCACCGCCCCTTAAACACGAGCTCGACATCGCCTCAAAGATCGCAAACTAACACCATCTGCTCGTGACTTGAAAAGTCACATTCGCCTAAAAGCCGCCGCACTCCTTCATTCGATCACTACCCACTCAATTTTCCACCACGAGCTCAAAGAAACCGATGCCACAGCCCCTCGACGCCTACAATTCCACCAATACTAAACCCTAACTCCATTGTCGTGATGTCAGACTACCTAAATCACGATCATACCATATGAGACTTACACCGAATCAAAGCTCATGCTCACACAATTTCAAATAAGCTTACTTTACATTTTTTTCGTTGATTATTGGATTTGATATTGAATTTTGAAGTCACGGCCTTTTTTTTAAATTGTTGTTACTGGAAATGAAGAACGAGAATGAAGACAGGAGGACGAAGAAATTCTAAATCTTTCGTTGTGTGTTAGTTCATTTGATTTTATACCCAAATAAAAAAACATGATGATTATGTTTACGTTTTCCATAACAAAAGGACTTCTCGAGCCATCCAACATGTCCACGCCAACAAATCGTTATTTAAAATTTGAATTTTGATTTGATTTATAATGGTTTTTAAATGAAATATTTACGGTACCCCGCTATACAATATTTCGTTCACGTACGAACTACGAGTGACGGAAATAAAAATATAATCGTGCATTAATATGCAACACGATCAAAAATCAACAGTGAATTACATAGATTGTTTTATTTTGTGAAATTTCCCAAATATCATCGTTTGCCGATAAATCGTCAAACGAATAATTTCCACATTTTCCAAATTAAAAATTATGAAAAAATCATATAATTAAATTAAAAATACGTCAATGGAAATCGAATCGTAAACTAAAAATAAATTTTTTTTATTAATTATTCGAACTATTTACTACTACAAATAAATTTACGAATTGGTGAAAAATTGAATTCACCATTAATATTTATTAATTTTAAATGAAGTTGAATAAAATTATTAAATCCATTTAATTAACACTCCATTTCACATTTCAAATATTTTAAATATTCGCTATTGAATTAGAAGTTATTAAATTCTAAAATTTAATTATTTAAATATTTAAAATAAATTAAACATTTAAAATCAAATGACTCAAATTTTGGGTTGTTACATTCTCTCCCCCCCCCCTTAAATGGATTTCGTCCCCGAAATTCCTAAGGAAGAAAATGTTTCCAAACCCTTAGGTTTTAAAACTTATTAATTAAAATGCGTTGTCAAACTTATTTCTAAAACAAATTAGCTGGAATAGATTTTAAAATGTCTTAGTCTTTTAAATTCATTCACCTATACCAACTAATTTACTTCTATTCATTTCTCCGAAGATATAACTTAGAAAATCAAATTTTAGTTTTCAAACATTTTTCAAAATTCTTAAAAAATTTCTAACTCTTAAATTTTCGGAAAATTTCACCGGTGTCTCCTTTGCGCGACTCGATCGAATCAAAAAAACAAAAGCCAAGTGGCCTACCATTTCTGGGGCATAAAACCATCAACCAATTTAAATTTTCTAAATTTATTACGTACCTTTTCGCGTTTGATTTATATTCTTGGCTAGCAATTTATTATCTTCTTTGAAAATGCAGGTGCACAAGAATCAAATAGCAATCTCTTACATACCTGAACTTATGAAATCTAAAAGAAAATCAAGCTGACAAAAGTAATGTGATGTAACTCTACATGCAAAAACTAGTCTGATATAAATTTACATGCAACCAACAACCATATCTCAATCATATGCAACAAAATACAGAGAATATTTTGTGATAGATGATATGCATTTAGTAATTTTCAAATGACAAATTTAGATCTAAATACCCGGGTTTTTCAATTCAAAAGTCTATTTTCAAATTTCTCAAACGAGAAAAATCAAAGATCAAAATAAAAATGACAAGGAGGGAATTCCTCCTAATAAAGTATAGTGAAACTCTAGAATCAAAACAACATGGAGCGTCCAGTGGTATTCTGGTTCCTCCAAAAACATCAACTAGAGTGAATAAGTATCATTTCTTTCCCAAAATCTTCAAAAATCTCTTTTTCAAAATCATCGGGATTTAGGTCCTAATAACAACAATTCAAAATCCTTTGTCTATATATTTAAACTTTATATACAATGTTATATAAAATCACACAACCAATCAATTCAATTCAATCAAATCAACCAAATTCCGTGGAGGAATAAACTAACACTAACATTCAAACAAATTCCATAAGGGAAAACTGTCACTTAACA
The DNA here is from genome assembly GCA_030737815.1 of Allium fistulosum. Taxonomy (NCBI): domain Eukaryota; kingdom Viridiplantae; phylum Streptophyta; class Magnoliopsida; order Asparagales; family Amaryllidaceae; genus Allium; species Allium fistulosum. Next base: position 1,496,021,405 of record CM060901.1, read on the forward strand.
TTGTTTCAAAATGTCAAATGACTAGCAAACAAATCTTAACTTAGGTTTGAAACTTCCTTGACTGTCCAAAAATACAGATAATTATCTAAGCGTACCAATTTTCTCATTAGCCTTTGGTTATTGCTCAGAAGATTATCCAAACTCACTCGGACAAAATGGAAGTTATACTCTATATTTTATTAGTTTCTTAATTATATTAAAAAAATTCTAAACCACTATATTTTTTTCCACTTAGTACTTTTATTCAATACTAAAATTATTTATGAATTATTTCATAAACTCTCTCCCAAGTTTAAAAATATTTTATAAAATTATTTCTTTATAAAACATAAAATAATACCTTATTTCATTTTATTTACTTGTATAATACCCTTCAGATCCTAAGAGTATATACAAAACACCAATTTTATTTTATTTATTTGTTATTTATTTATTTTATTTTTCTTAAAATTTAACTAGAAGTCCAACCACAATATGGGTTTTCAAAACTGAGTCAACCCTTCGATTACTTTACCACAGAGTGTGCCAAGGGAAGATACTTACGGTTGGCCCAATATCACCAAATAATTTACATAACTTATATCACAAACAGAACTATGGTTTTTAATTAAAACAATGCTAATTAAAACATTCCTATCCAATTTAACCCATTTAAAACTTGAGTTAAATTATTTCTTTTCTATTCAAGAGTTTTAAAATTTTAATTTATCAAAACACCTTTTTATTTTAAATAATTTCCTATAAGGAAACGTAAAAATTTAATACCCTGATTTTAATTTCAAAAACTCATTTTTCTTAAAGCATACCACATTTTTTTTTTATTTTTTTTTATGAATAACTGCAAATGATTTATTTATTAAAACTCACTTTGGGTTCATTCGAATTTGAACTCATTTCGATCGCACAATGATAAGAAGAATAATTAACTAAGTACTCCACAACGTTCGCTTAAGCAAACATCCGATCGTTACTTAGAAGATTATTCAGATCACCACAAAACTAATCAAGATGTTTTCCTCCGAGTTATCCCAAAGAAAATGCATTCCATTTAAAATTTCACTTCCCAAATTATTTTTACTTTTTAAATACTTCCAAAAATACTACTATTTCATTTCTCAATATCCTTTTGAAATTATTTTCAAAAATTCCAAGTTTTAAATTCAAAAATCCTTTTTAAAACCCATTTTATAAACTAAATTTATATAAAATTTCCTTTATATAAACCAATTCATATTATAATTGTCCTTTTTTATTATAATAAAATTATCTTGAATATCTATACTCTAAAGGTCTTACCGTACCATTTAGATTATATTAACAACTTTTATTAAATTTTAATCCTTAACCCACCATTATTAAAAGGTGATTTATTTTTAACTTAACATATTCTTCGAACACCTTATAGTCAAATTGTGAAAATTAATTCACAAAGGGTTCATTTTAAATTGAAGCGATAAATGCACTTAAATAAATCGAGCACAATTTAGCAATTAACAACCAACAGTCTATGCTTCTCATTTAAGTTAAGAATAACCGAACAAACAATAATGATAATAAATAAATATTATCACATTTAAACAAACACATCTTAAAACTATATAAAGTTTTGAAAATTATTCCTTTATATATATAAAATGATCGTATATGGAAATTAAATTTCATATATTTACCATTACTCATTGATTCCAAACAAGTCCTATCTCTTAGTCAAAAATGAAGCCGAGCAAGTTGAGGCAGTGTTACCTCTAGGCATCACCTTGACTACACTTTAACCTTCGAGATAGAAACAAGTCCAAGCCACATAAATGCATGACTATATCTTTTCCATATAAGCGATATCGATTACGGAATTATTGTTCTATAACCGAAATCGAACTTTCACTTTTAAAAAAACTGAACTTGTGCTTGACTTCCATATTTCCACATCGGTTAAACACTTTTAGAATTAGTTCTTGATTGTTAAAACGTTAAGTAATTTTTCCAAGTGCGCGACCTCGAAGGCCTAAACCAACATCAGACCGAACACCCAGAAGATTATCCAATCTAACATCCCAATAATCGAGTTCCAATTCCTTTTTATAACTTTAAACTAATACTAATTATCCCAAAAGATAATTAATTTCATTTAAAATCTTTTTTAAATAAACAAATCCATTACCGTTAACAAAATAGATAATTATTCCCAAACACTTTTATAACATTGGTAAATTAACTTTAAATCAGTTGATTAAAGCAATTTTATTATATTAGTTAATTTACTTAAATCATTTTTATTAAATCAATTAATTAACTTTAAATATCACTAATTAAAAATATTTATTAAATTCAAATAATCATTAGTTAAAAATGAATAAGTCATCTCAAACATCATTTATTAAAATAATAAGCAAGTTTTTAAATACCATTAATTAAAATAATTAATCAAGTTCAAATAAGCATAACTTAATTGAATTAATTAATCTCAAGCTCCATTAGCTAAAACAATTAATTTAAAGATCATTTGTAAAAATGATTTATTTAATTATAAAACATCATCAATTAAAATGATTTAACTAAATTCCAAATATCATTAGTTAAGACAATAAATTAAATTTAAAACAATCATTAATTAAAATGATTAATAAAATTCAAATATCATTATTTAAAATTATTAACCAATTTCAATTATCATTAATTGAAATAATTAATTTAATTCCATCATCATTAATTAAAATAATTAATTAAGTTCAGTAAATTAATTAAACTCCATTATCATTAATTAAAAGAATTAATTAAACTCAAATAATCATTAGTTAAAATGATTAAGTATAAAACATCATTAGCAACAATGATTAATCAAATCTAAAGATAAACCAATTTTTAATCGTCATTTATTAAATTGGTTAATTAATTTCAAAATCATTAGTTAAAATGATTAATTATTTTAAATTATCATCAATCAAAATGATTAAAGAAATCTGCAATATTCTTTTTAGCGGATACACAAGCTCAAGTTCACACGATAGGGTTTTGGAGATGAAATTTTATAAATGACGATATAGCAAAATCGCTATAACGACAATTAACAAGTTAAATAGAATATCACGATTTAATTTAATTATAACAGCATAAAGAAGAAAATAAATAATTTATTGGCGAGAAACCCCATTTTGGTCTCTCTATAGATTTTTCCTGCAAAACAATGGTTATGGTTAATATATATACCATCATATGAGTTTATAATGATCAAATTAATATGCCATCCACTTTCCAAACAGAAATTCAACCAAACAAGCAATCAAACAATTTAACTAACATCCAAGCAATCAATAAACGTTTATAACATCGTAGATATTATATAATAAAATTTAATGTGAGTTAACTCACATTGATTTTTCATTTTCGTTGAAGCGTTCCATTTTGGACTAAAATTGAACGGGCGTTCGATTGTAGCCCAAATTTTCACAAGCTCCAAACTCCTTCAATCCAACTCCATAACGTAGACATCGTCGATACGAGTGCAACGCGACTGACCACGTTCGATTTGGACCTCGTACGAAAGAGTTAAACACTCTTTAAATTATCAATTTTAAATAAAATTAATAAATCCCTTATTTCCAAGCTTAAACTAATTACCTGATCTAATAACATCTTCCCCAAAAACAATCGTGCCTGTACATGTATCACAGACACGCAAACAATACCCAACCATGGCCGAACTTCAATGCTCCTTAACACGGTCGGTAGTCGACGAAATCGACCTCTGCTTGCTCAATTAGACTTATCTTCGCTAGTGCTTCCTCCACTACCCCTTAAACTCGAGCTCGACATCGCCTCAGAGATCGTGACCTGACACCATCTCCTCATGACTTGAAAAGTCACATTCGCCTAGAAGCCGTCGCACTCCTTCATTCGATCACTACCCACTCAATTTTCCACCACGAGCTCAAAGAAACCGATGCCACAGACCCTCGACGCCTACAATTCCACCAATACTAAACCCTAACTCCATTGTCGTGATGTCGAACTACCTAAATCACGATCGTACCCTATGATACTTACACCGAATCAAAGCTCATGCTCACACAATTTCAAATAAGCTTACTTTACATTTTTCCGTTGATTATTGGATTTGATATCGAATTTTGAAGTCACGGCCTTTTTTTATATTGTTGTTACTGGAAATGAAGAACGAGAATGAAGGCAGGAGGAGGAAGAAATTCTAAATCTTTGGTTGTGAGTTAGCTCATTTGGTTTTATACCCAAATTAAAAAAAACATGATGATTATGTTTACCTTTTCCATAACAAAAGGACTTCTCGAGCTGTCCAACATGTCCACGCCATCAAATCGTTATTTAAAATTTGAATTTTGATTTGACTTTATAATGGTTTCTAAATGAAATATTTACGGTACCCTGCTATATAATATTTCGTTCATGTACGAACCGCGAGTGACCGAAATAAAAATATAATCGTGCATTAATATGCGACATGATCATAAATGATGCAGCCCAAGTCTTAGGTCGCTCACGACCTATTGACAATTTAGGTCGTTCACAGGATGATACAGGCCAAGTCTTAGGTCACTCACGACCTAGTAACAATTTAAGTCGCTCACGACCTATGGAAGAGCGCTCACGAGTTAACGAAATTGGTGTTAAGGCATGTGAACGAGCTAACGAGTTAAAGGAAAAGGCGCTAGAACGACCTAACGAATTACTCATCTCTTTAGGTCGCTCCAATCTTTCGAGTACCAATTTCCACGAGTTACGACCTAAGTTAGGTCGCCGAGAGGAGCTACGACCTATGTTAGGTCGCGAAGGGGGATTACGACCTATGTTAGGTCGCGAAGATGTCCTGCAGCAATGTTTTTAGGTCGCTCGACCTTATGCACTGAAGAGTTAGGTCGCTGCCTTGTATTTTTAGGTCGTTCAGATTTTAGGTCGCTGCCGCGTTCTGCTTAAAGTCATTAACGACCTAAGATAGGTCGCTGAAGGAGGCTGATGTGTTGTAATATGTAAGTCGTAGGTCGTGTGCATTGTATTTTAGGTGGTAGGTCGTTTCTGTGTTAGGTCGTTGCCGACCTAAGTGTTGTGTTGTAAAGTGTGTGTTGTAAGGTCGTGAACGACCTAGTGATGTGTGAGTTGTACATCTATAAATAGACATGTTGGGTCATTTGTAATGGTCAGTTGATTTGAATAAAAACTTTTGTTTGTTAGCTTTGTGCTTTCATTAAATTGGTAGTTGAGTGTAATCTCCTATCTCCTCTTTCGGCATTCGAGTGCGCTCGGATCAACTATCGTAGAAGCCAATTCACGGTATCAAGTGCGCTTGATCAATGTCTGAAGAATTGCAGATCTTCTTTCACGGTATCGTGCGCGATCAATGTGACGAAGATAGCTAGAATTCAGTATCTTCGGATCAACGAATTTGGGCCATTCAGTATTTTCCATTCCATCGATTGCTACTTTAACAGAATCATCAATTTTGTTATTCCGCTGCTGCATCATTTGGTATCAGAGCTAGACTTAGCCAATCATAGCTAAGCTGAGTCTTGGAGCCAATTTATTCGAAGAGTTTGAGGAGTTAATTGACGAAGTACATCATTTAGAGAAGTTGGTTGTTCATCGCGTTCATCACAAAGTCGCAACAAGAGTGAGGATTTTGATCCATATCATTTTGGATCGAAAGAAGAAAAGTGTTTGAATTTTGCATGGGAGCTTTGCACGCCAAAGATTGAAGTTGAAGGCCGTGCATCATATTTGTTCACACCGAGAATTGAAGTGTTTGTGAAGTTTCACATCATGCCGCCGAGAAGAGCTAATCGCCATCAGAACGTAGAAGCATTGTATAGAAGAGAAGAAGCTGATGAGATGGAGCAAAGAATAAACGAAAACTTTAGTGAGAAGCTTAATGAAGGGATTGGTCGATTAGAGAAGATGATGTTGGAGATGAATCAAAATCGGAGAAGGGTTTCACCTAAATCTAACCATAGGGGAAGTAGAGTTTCACCACATTCCAATCGGGAGAGAAGTGTTGATAATGATCATAGAAGTGTGAGTCGAGAATGTTATAGAAATGATGATGATCGAAGACGTAATAGGAATATGAATGATCGTGATCATAGGAATGTAGATAGAAGGGATGTTGGTGGAAGACAAGAAGGTAGTAGAGATGTTGGTGGTCAGGATCGACATCGATATACATCAGTTTTCGAGGAGGAGTTTGATGGTGGTAGTGTTCATGGACGAGGACGAGGACAAGGAAGAAATCAGTCGGAGTATGATCACAAGTGGGAGTCTGGGATGAAGACTGAAATACCGGAATTCAAGGGAGGTATGCAAGCCGAGGAATTTCTTGATTGGTTAGCTTATGTTGAGGAAATATTTGACTTCAAGGAGGTTCCGGAGGATCGTAAAGTGAAGTTGGTTGCTACTAGGTTGAGGGGGAGTGCTATGGCATGGTGGCAACAAACCAAACTTATTAGAGAACGGATGGGGAAGTCAAGGATTGTTGCTTGGGAAAAGATGAAGAAATTGATGAAGGCTACTTTCTTACCCTACAATTACCAATCACTAATGTATCAGAGACTACAAAACCTGAGACAAGGGACGAAGGCTGTTACTGATTATGCAGATGAGTTCTACCAGTTGATTGCTCGAAATGACATTATGGAGACAGAAGAACAATTGACCGCTAGATTTGTGGGTGGACTTAGAACACAGATCCAGGATATGGTGAACATGTTCGACCCTAGATCTGTGGTAGAAGCACATCAAAAGGCGTTGGCTTGGGAGAAACAAGGTAGACGTGGGGGAGGTGTGTTTCCAAGTTTTACAGGGCAAAACAAAGGAGCGGGTAGTAGTTCTAATATTCCTAAAGCATCGAGTAAGCCAGTTGTTCATGAAATGGCTAAACCTAAAGTCAACCCCAATTTCAAATGCTATAATTGTCAAGAAGTGGGTCACAAGAGTAGCGAATGTCCAAAACCGAAGAAGAGAACTATGATTGCTGAGGTAGAGGAAGATGAGGTAGAAGCTGACTGTACTAATTCACTACATGATGAGGAGGAAGAGAATGTGTCGGGAGATGAAGGGTATTCATTGATGATGAAGAGATCTTGTCTAACGCCAAAACAGGAGGAGGAAACTAGATGATTGAGGAGTAACATCTTTCAGTCAACATGCACTATCTTGGGAAGGGTTTGCAAGTTCGTTATTGATGCGGGAAGTTGCGACAGTATTATCTCTACAGAAGCTGTGAAGAAGTTATCATTGAAGACAAAGAAGCATCCTAAACCTTACAAGTTAGCTTGGTTGAAGAAAGGTGGGGAAGTGAAAGTTGGAAGAAGAGCTTGTGTTAATTTTTCAATTGGGAAGAAATACAAGGATGAAATTTGGTGTGATGTTGTGGACATGGACGTATGTCATCTGTTGTTGGGGAGACCTGAAACGACCCTAGTTATTTCACCTAATTTTTACTAGGATTTCTTTTTTCTTTTTCTTTTTTTTCTGTAATTTCCTAGAGTCATTTAGCCTTTCTACTAAATTATCCAGGATCCTAATTTTTCTACTAATATATTTATATCAGTTCATTAATAAATATATTCACATACATATGAAGATGTATGTGACCCTCTTGCTTGGATCAGAGTATTGTTTAGCAAGAGTGCATCCTGATTGAATTTGAATATCTAATCAACCAGTACATAGCTCATTTTCCATGCCTATTGATATTTGAGTCAGGGTAATGAATCCTATATTCATATGCAATCTATACTTAGCAATTTTTGACCATTCCTATAGTGATTGTCTGTTAGTTTGAGATAGCAAAGTGATCTCAGATCATATAGCAAGCCACCTTAATTTTAGTTTAATTATTTGGTATTTGATTAAAGCTAGAAAGGAAAATGATATACTCATTTATCATTTTCAACACAAGTGATTTTATCACAAGGTTCTTTACTTATAACCAAGTCGGTTGAGTAATTCTTTCATAATCTATATAGTTGTATTTTTCTGAACCAAATTTATTCCTTAATCCCAGAGTTACCTCAGCTTGCATCTAATTTACAGGTTGCTTTACTGGATTTAGAGAATCCAGATTTTATGGTTACTTAACAAAAGTAGTAATTAAGTAATATGTGTGCATATCAGCTGTATTGTGCTCTCTGGACTAAGAAAGCTTCTCAAAAGTAAAAGAGAATTGCTCAAGTATTTGAAAATGTCTTTGTACTTGCATTTGCAAAGAAAGCTTCAGATTTTACAAATGCATTTTCAAACTTTACACCCAAAAACTCTGGTCATCTTGATCAACCCAGACCTCACTATTTTTGAAGTGGGTTAACCCCATGACTAGATCATCAAAACACTAGTGCCTGGCTTGCAATGTGAAATTAGATTTAAGATACTTGGAAAATCTCTTAGAACCATGTACACCTCTTTATAAAATGCACAAATATATATATATATATATATATATATATATATTCTTCTTTTATCAAAACACTTCTGCATATTATTTCTAAATTCTTGAAATATTACTTCTAGCTAAAAATTCAGATTTTTAACCTTCAAACTTAAAGTTTTAAGTAACTTGAAATTAACTAATACAGTATATGTATATACATATCCATTTCTCAAATACAAGCATATGTCATTTACAGATTTCCACCATAATACTCAAATATATATTTTCTTGCATAGATTCAACTAAGTCTTCGGTTAATCCCAAACTTAATACATTACTAGATTCAATTAAAACAACTAAATAAATCCAAACATTCAAGATCATTACATAACAACCAAAGAAGAACTATAAAAACTTCCCAGATTACAAGCAAATAATTCATTCTAAGTTCTTATTTAATTCTAATTTAGCATGCTTATCCAATCATTCTCATTAGCCATAGCAGCTTCCTATTTAGAACCAGCATTCCCTGAAAGAGCATTAGAGGCTGCCCCATTTTAAATGAAACACCCCAGATGCCATAAGCAAACAAGGGTCAGATACAAGATCTGGTATGAGCAATATCAAAAATTCCATGATATTAAGTAAATAAGTGAGACATAAACATTTTGTATAAGTTGGCATAGCTTCTTTGATCAATTTGCCTGACTTGTTTATGATATATTGTGCATATATGATCAGTATTTAAGACTAATTATGTACACACATTCAACTATGCAAACATACATTTCAAATAGAAATATTCAGGAACTAACATAGCTCCAGTCCAACCAACCTAGGAATAACTCAAGTTCTTACTTCATCAATTTAAGGTTGCATTTACTAAATTAATTCCTAGCCTCATCTGCCATAAGGAATCACAGGGACACGTTGCAATAAAATAATTCACAATATTGCACAAAGATCTCAGGGCTTAAACAAACCATGTGCCAACTTGCATACTTTAAATACAACAAGCATTCCAGTAGTCTTCTTGGCTCACAATCCTTAGTTTATTTACTAAGTATTCATGTTTGATCCTATCATGAGATAGCTAGGTGATTGACTCACAGTATACATGAAACATTACATAGAGCTTACAAGCATAATTCAAGAACAAGCTAACATTCATGTCCAATGGAAATCATATTTTCAAATATTATGGCTTAAAGAAAATACAAGAATATTTACAACTGGGAACAAAGACTAGGCATGTGGGTTATTAATGTTTCATAAGCAACCATGTTTGAACTAAATTCAAGATCTAGCTTAAACAAGATTTCTGGCTCATGGGTTTCTATTTGATCAAGGGTTCAACACTTTTGGATATTTCCTTTGCAACCTTGAGTCTTTCATTTGAGCCTCAGCACTTACACAAGTGTAATGCAACTCATATACATTTTGATTTCTATATTTTCCATGCCATATCTGAACCAGTTACAAGTATTCTCTATTTACTTTCATAATGTCATACTTTAACATTTCTGGGTATAACCAAACAGAGCAAAATACTCAACTATCAAAGCAATCAAAAGCATTCAGAAACACCCATTAAAGCATCCATTAAAACCATAGTAATAAATCAAAAATATGTAGAAAAATAACATAAGCTTGGCTGCCTCACAACAGGATTTAATGCCATGGGTTTAGTGAGATTACTCACAGAAAAATGCTTCTCTTGCTTAATCCAGAAAAGAAACCTTTTAAAACATGCTTTTCTGCTTGCAAATATTTTCTTCTTTGTTTTCTTAAATGTCTTGGGTAGCAAATGATTTTTTTCTGGTTTATACTTGGATTTATAAGAGAGGTTTTTCTAGGGTTTTATCATTGTAAAATCCCATTCCTACCCTGGCCAAGACTCATGCATTCTGCATTTCAGATTTGCTTATTTTTCACCCTTAATACCCCGATCATATGTGATGCTTACCTTCCCCTTTTTACTTTTCCAAAATATCATATTCTTATCAAGTCATGATAATTGTGTGACATTGTCACTTGTTTATTTTCTAAAAATCATCCTTTCTATTTTCTGCCTATAGCAATTATTTTGCTTGCAATTTGTCTTTTGCTATTTTGGTGTTAAACTTTCCCTTGCTTATTTCTTTTTAATATTTTCAGTACTTACAGGAATGTATATTTGCATACATATCCTATCTAGGATTATTTAACTCCTCCTTAATTTCAGAAAGATATGCACCTATATGTGCATACAGGTTTCCAAATCCTTGTAACATATATTTTCTTTTTTTTTCTGGGTTTTAAATAAAATCTGTTTACTGATTCAAAACAAAACTTACTTTTCTTATTTTCTGGGATGATTCATATAATTCCAGAAATCAAATATCTATATCACAAAATCATGTTTGTAATGCTTTTTAATTCTTGTTTTAAATTCAGGAAATCTGGAGTTCTTCATTGTGCCATATCAGTGTGCACATGCACACATGCACACACACTTGCACACAATTAATTCCATATATTCCTATACAGATAAATTCATATATTTTCAAAATTCAACCAAAATAAGATTCCATGAATTTCTGGGGCATTATAATCACCCCACCTTTTTAGGAATTGTGTCCTCACAATTTTCTCATTTTGACTTTAAACATTTCCAGATTTTTATAAAATCTATCAAACATTGCATAAGCAAACAATTTAGTCATAACAACCATACATATTAAACTTTTAGGAATTTGGTTTTTACCTTCCACTGCAAAAAGCTTAGGGTAATCCATCTTTATTATCTTATCATCCAACTCCCATGTACAATCATCAGGGTCTAGGCTCCATTGAACCTTTACCAATTTCAGAGTTTTGCTCCTCAACTTCTTTTCCTCTTTAGCTAAAATCCTCACTGGTTCTTTCTCATAGACCAAATCAGGATTTATTTGAACTTGAGTTGGTTTCTCTAGAATTTCCTCTTTATCATGCACCCATCTCCTAAGTTGTAATACATGAAATACATTGTGCATTGCACTCATCTCTTCTGGTAGCTCCAACTTGTATGCTAATGAACCTACTCTTTCCAAAATCTTGTAAGGTCCAACATATCTTGGGGTAAGTTTTCCCTGCTTGCCAAACCTCAACACCTTCTTCATAGGTGAAACTTTGATGAAAACATGATCACCAACTTCATATTCTACCTGCTTCCTCCTTACAGCTGCAAACTTCTTTTGCCTATCTTGAGCTGCTGCCATTCTTCTCCTCACAAGTTCAATTTTCTCTGTAGTTTCTTTGACATACTCAGGCCCTAAGACAGCCTTTTCTCCTGCTTCAACCCAACATATTGGTGACAAACATGGTTTGCCATACAAGGCTTCAAATGGTGCCATGCCTATGGTGCTTTGATAACTATTGTTATATGTAAATTCAGCCAAATGGAGGTGATCTTCCCAATTACCTCCAAAGTCCAATGCACATGCCCTCAACAAATCCTCCAAAACTTTGTTTATTACTTTAGTTTGACCATCTGATTGGGGGTGGTATGCAGTGCTCATGCATAATTCACTCCCCATGGCTTCTTGAAAGCTCTTCCAAAATCTGGAGGTAAAGATTGTGTCCCTATCACTCACTATAGTTTTAGGGATTCCATGCAACCTTACTACTTCTCTCATGAATATTTGAGCTAGTTTAGGTGCATTTATTTCTGCCTTCACTGGTATAAAGTGTGCCACTTTAGTTAATCTATCAACTACTACCCAAATGCTTGTATTTCCTCTTTTTGATCTAGGCAGACCATCTATGAAATCCATAGATATATCTTCCCACTTCCACTGTGGTATGCTTAGAGGTTGTAATAGGCCTGAGGGTCTTTGGGTTTCTGCTTTGACTTGTTGGCAAGTCATACACTTTGCAACATGTTTGGCCACATCAGTTTTCATCCCTCTCCACCAATAATCCCTCTTCAAGTTTTGGTACAACTTGGTGCTGCCTGGATGTATAGAATATTTGCTCCTATGATATTCATTAAGTATCTCTTCCTTCAATCCTATATCCTTTGGAACACATATCCTACCTTTATTCCTTAAGTAACCATTCTTATCAATGTGGTAGTTTGCTACTTCTTCTCCTTTTTCTATTAGAGTTTTCTTTTCTAATAAATCTGGATCTTTCTCTTACATTTTCCCCACTTTCAAAATTAAATCTGATTGCAAAGTTATCAAACTTAATTTTCCTCTATTCCATTCTTCAATCATCTCCATGTTTACCTCACTGTTTTCCTCAATTTCCAAATCAGTAAGTAGAGATAAATTTCTAAACTCTTCTATCATTAACATGGCTACTTTTGCATGTTGCCTGCTCAAAGCATCTGCAACCTTATTAGCTTTTCCTGGAGTATAAAGTATGTCTAAATCATATGCTGCTAGAAACTCAACCCATCTATGCCGCCTCATATTCAAATCTTTTTGTGAAAAGAGATATTTCAATGCCTTATGGTCAGTGTATAAGATAAACTTAGCACCTAGAAGATAATGTCTCCAGAACTTTAGTGCATACACTACTGCTGCCAACTCAAGATCATGGGTTGCATACTTTGATTCATGTGGCTTCAATTGTCTTGATGCATAGGCTATAACTTGATCTTGCTGCATTAATACAGCTCCTAGCCCAGAACCACTTGCATCAGTATAAACAATTAAATCCTCATTTCCTTATGGTACTTTCAACACTGGTGCATTGACTAAGGCCTCCTTGATTCTACTAAAGGCTTGTTCACATTTCTCAGTCCATATAAAGGGTTGGTTCTTTCTAGTTAGGTTGGTAAGAGGTGATTACATCTTAAAAAAATCTTTTATAAATCTTCTGTAATACCTTGAAATTCCCATAAATGACCTAACTTCTCCTACTGTGCTTGGCATTTTCCATGCTTGGATAGCCACAATTTTATTGGGGTTCACTGAAATGCCTTTGGCAGATATAACATGCCCAAGGAAATGCACTTCTTCTTTCCAAAATGCACACTTAGAAAATTTTGCTTTTAAATCTTTTTCTCTTAATCTAGACAAAACAAGGTGTAAGTGATTTTCATGTTCCTCTACTGTTTTAGAATAAATCAAAATATCATCAATAAAAATCAACACAAACTTGTCTAAATAGTCCCTGAATATCCTATTCATCAAGTCTACAAAGTATGATGGGGCATTTGTCAACCCAAATGGCATGACAAGAAACTCGTATAGACCATACCTAGTGTTAAAGGCTGTATACTTAACACTTGAGTTCTCAACCTTCATCTGATGGAATCCAGATGCCAGGTCTAACCTAGAAAATATTTTTGCTCCACTAAGTTGATCAAAAAGATCATCAATTCTAGGTAAGGGGTACTTGTTTTTGATAGTGACTTTGTTTAGCTCCTTGTAATCTATGCACATTCTTAAAGTACCATCATGTTTCCTTACAAACACTACTGGAGCACCCCAGCATGAATTACTTGGTCTTATAAATCCTTTGCTTTCCAATTCTTCTAACTATTTTTTCAATTCCTTCAACTCGCTTGGCCCATCCTAGTGGGTTTCTTAATAACTGGATTGGCTCCTGGTATCAGACTAATCTGAAATTCCACTGGTCTGTGGTGTGGAACACCCTCAACTTCTCTAAACACATCTAAGTATTTGTTAATTATGGGGATTTCTTCAATAGAAGGCTCACTGGAATCCTTATTTAAGTCAATCAAGTGATATAATTTTCTTTCTTTGGCTATTTCACATAAAATTGTGATTCTTTGACCTCTAGAATTTTGTAATGATATGGTGGATGAGTCTAAATTAATTATGGCTTTGTATTGCCTTAACCAGTCTACACCCAATATAATACCTATATTTGGGTAATTCAAAACATATAAATTGGAAATAAAAACATTTCCTCCTATGTTTAATTCCACATCCACACAAATCATGTTTAAAACACTAGAACTTCCCAATGGGCTTTGCACTAACAAAGGGGTTTCAACTAGTATGCAATTTAATTTAAGCAATGCAACTAATTCATGGGAAATCAGAGAATGTGTTGCCCCTGTGTCATACACTACTGATATAGGTAGGGTACAAATAAATAAGGTACCTTCCATTTGACCATGGTTTTCTGCAATAGCCTCTACTGTGGATTTGCTTTTGCTCTCCAAACTTGCTAGCTTCCCTTGCTGTTTATACTCAGGGCAATTTCTCTTGATATGTCCCTCCTTACCACATAGGTAGCATTTGAAAGCTCCTCCCTTCAATTCTGGACACCTTGGTTTGATATGTCCTTCTTTTCCACAATGATGACATGTTATTTTTCTCTTTGTATCAGTGGTCTTAGTATCATTGGTTTTCTTGCTTTTTGTCTCCTCCTTCTTTTTGTCATAGGGGTGATATCTTCCCTTATTTTTCTTATTGTTGTTATTCTTAAAACTCTTATACTTCTCCCTTTCCTTGTCATGTTGCTCAAATTTTAAGGCCAGATCAATGACTTGATCAAAAGTTTTATCTGCATATGGCAACATAGCCCTACTAAGTCATGGGTTTAAACCCTTAATATACCTATCATTCTTTGATGCCTCATCAGCCACAAGCATAGCTCCATACTTAGACAAGCCCTCAAACCTATGAGTATATTTAGTCACATTAAAATTTCCCTGCCTAAGCCTGATGAATTCTTCAAGTAATAGAGTTTTGGCTGATGCTGGAACAAATCTAGCTTCCAACATCTCCTTGAATTGATTCCAAGTGATTTCATTCTCAATTCTCCCAGCTATGACTACCTCCCACCAGCTTAAAGCCACACCTTTCAGTTGTCTTGAGGCCACTTGCCTCTTCCTTTGATCATCCAATTGCATGTCATTGAAAATTCTGTCCAGTGTTCTTAACCATGCTTGAATTTCCATCACATTTTCAGTCCCTTCAAAGCTCTTACCTCCCAGATTGGTATAAGTCTTTAATAGTTTTGAAAGTTCCTCATGTGGGTTCTCAAGTCTCTGCCCTACTCCATCCCTTAAAGCCCTCATAAAGTCTTGCATATCAAGCATTTGTGGTGTACTTGATCCTGCATTGTGATCAGATCCTCTTCCTACCATGATTGGATAACTAGAGTATGGGTAGATAGGGTTAGTTTATCATGAGTATTATTATTATTATTATTTTTAACTTTCTATCTGTATTATTATTTTACTCAAACAAACAGTACATACATATAGTTATAGTACTTCAATCAATCAATACAATCATTCTTAGCTATATATAGTTTTAACATAGCTCTGATACCAAATGAAATGACCCTAGTTATTTCACCTAATTTTTACTAGGATTTTTTTTTCTTTTTTTTTCTGTAGTTTCCTAAAGTCATTTAGCCTTTCTACTAAATTATCCAGGATCCTAATTTTTCTACTAATATATTTATATCAGTTCATTAATAAATATATTCACATGCATATGAAGATGTATGTGACCCTCTTGCTTGGATCAGAGTATTGTTTAGCAAGAGTGCATCCTGATTGAATTTGAATATCTAATCAACCAGTACATAGCTCATTTTCCATGCCTATTGATATTTGAGTCAGGGTAATGAATCCCATATTCATATGCAATCTATACTTAGCAATTTTTGACCATTCCTATAGTGATTGTCTGTTAGTTTGAGATAGCAAAGTGATCTCAGATCATATAGCAAGCCACCTTAATTTTAGTTTAATTATTTGGTATTTGATTAAAGCCAGAAAGGAAAATGATATACTCATTTATCATTTTCAACACAAGTGATTTTATCACAAGGTTCTTTACTTATAACCAAGTCAGTTGAGTAATTCTTTCATAATCTATATAGTTGTATTTTTCTGAACCAAATTTATTCCCTAATCCCTGAGTTACCTCAGCTTGCATCTAATTTACAGGTTGCTTTACTGGATTTAGAGAATCCAGATTTTATGGTTACTTAACAAAAGTAGTAATTAAGTAATATGTGTGCATATCAGCTGTATTGTGCTCTCTGGACTAAGAAAGCTTCTCAAAAGTAAAAGAGAATTGCTCAAGTATTTGAAAATGTCTTTGTACTTGCATTTGCAAAGAAAGCTTCAGATTTTACAAATGCATTTTCAAACTTTACACCCAAAAACTCTAGTCATCTTGATCAACCCAGACCTCACTATTTTTGAAGTGGGTTAACCCCATGACTAGATCATCAAAACACTAGTGCCTGACTATTGCAATGTGAATTCAGATTTAAGATACTTGGAAAATCTCTTAGAACATGTACACCTCTTTATAAAATGCACAAATATATATATATATATATATATATATATTCTTCTTTTATCAAAACACTTCTGCATATTATTTCTAAATTCTTGAAATATTACTTCTAGCTAAAAATTCAGATTTTTAACCTTCAAACTTAAAGTTTTAAGTAACTTGAAATTAACTAATACAGTATATGTATATACATATCCATTTCTCAAATACAAGCATATGTCATTTACAGATTTCCACCATAATACTCAAATATATATTTTCTTGCATAGATTCAACTAAGTCTTTGGTTAATCCCAAACTTAATACATTACTAGATTCAATTAAAACAACTAAATAAATCCAAACATTCAAGATCATTACATAACAACCAAAGCAGAACTATAAAAACTTCCAAGATTACATGCAAATAATTCATTCTAAGTTCTTATTTAATTCTAATTTAGCATGCTTATCCAATCATTCTCATTAGCCATAGAAGCTTCCTATTTAGAACCAGCATTCCCTGAAAGAGCATTAGAGGCTGCTCCATTTTAAATGAGACACCCCAGATGCCATAAGCAAACAAGGGTCAGATACAAGATCTGGTATGAACAATATCAAAAATTCCATGATATTAAGTAAATAAGTGAGACATAAACATTTTGTATAAGTTGGCATAGCTTCTTTGATCAATTTGCCTGACTTGTTTATGATATATTGTGCATATATGATCAGTATTTAAGACTAATTATGTACACATATTCAACTATGCAAACATACATTTCAAATAGAAATATTCAGGAACTATCATAGCTCCAGTCCAACCAACCTAGGAATAACTCAAGTTCCTACTTCCTCAATTTAAGGTTTCATTTACTAAATTAATTCCTAGCCTCATCTGCTATAAGGAATCACGGGGACACGTTGCAATAAAATAATTCACAATATTGCACAAAGATCTCAGGGCTTAAACAAACCATGTGCCAACTTGCATACTTTAAATACAACAAGCATTCCAGCAGTCTTCTTGGCTCACAATCCTTAGTTTATTTACTAAGTATTCATGTTTGATCCTATCATGAGATAGCTAGGTGATTGACTCACAGTATACATGAAACATTACATAGAGTTTACAAGCATAATTCAAGAACAAGCTAACATTCATGTCCAATGGAAATCATATTTTCAAATATTCTGGCTTAAAGAAAATACAAGAATATTTACAACTGGGAACAAAGACTAGGCATGTGGGTTATTAATGTTTCATAAGCAACCATGTTTGAACTAAATTCATGATCTAGCTTAAACAAGATTTCTGGCTCATGGGTTTCTATTTGATCAAGGGTTCAGCACTTTTGGATATTTCCTTTGCAACCTTGAGTCTTTCATTTGAGCCTCAACACTTACACAAGTGTAATGCAACTCATATACATTTTGATTTCTATATTTTCCATTCCATATCTAAACCAGTTACAAGTATCTCTATTTACTTTCATAATGTCATACTTTAACATTTCTGGGTATAACCAAACAGAGCAAAATACTCAACTATCAAAGCAATCAAAAGCATTCAGAAACACCCATTAAAGCATCCATTAAAACCATAGTAATAAATCAAAAATATGTAGAAAAATAACATAAGCTTGGCTGCCTCACAATAGGACTTAATGCCATGGGTTTAGTGAGATTACTCACAGAAAAATGCTTCTCTTGCTTAATCCAGAAAAGAAACCTTTTAAAACTTGCTTTTCTGCTTGCAAATATTTTCTTCTTTGTTTTCTTAAATGTCTTGGGTAGCTAATGATTTTTTTCTGGTTTATACTTGGATTTATAAGAGAGGTTTTTCTAGGGTTTTATCATTGTAAAATCCCATTCCTACCCTGGCCAAGACTCATGCATTCTGCATTTCAGATTTGCTTATTTTTCACCCTTAATACCCCGATCATATGTGATGCTTACCTTCCCCTTTTTACTTTTCCAAAATATCATATTCTTATCAAGTCATGATAATTGTGTGACATTGTCACTTGTTTATTTTCTAAAAATCATCCTTTCTATTTTCTGCCTATAGCAATTATTTTGCTTGCAATTTGTCTTTTGCTATTTTGGTGTTAAACTTTCCCTTGCTTATTTCTTTTTAATATTTTCAGTACTTACAGGAATGTATATTTGCATACATATCCTATCTAGGATTATTTAACTCCTCCTTAATTTCAGAAAGATATGCACCTATATGTGCATACAGGTTTCCAAATCCTTGTAACATATATTTTCTTTTTTTTCTGGGTTTTAAATAAAATCTGTTTACTGATTCAAAACAAAACTTACTTTTCTTATTTTCTGGGATGATTCATATAATTCCAGAAATCAAATATCCATATCACAAAATCATGTTTGTAATGCTTTTTAATTCTTGTTTTAAATTCAGTAAATCTGGAGTTCTTCCTTGTGCCATATCAGTGTGCACGTGCACACATGCACACACACTTGCACACAATTAATTCCATATATTCCTATACAGATAAATTCATATATTTTCAAAATTCAACCAAAATAAGATTCCATGAATTTCTGGGGCATTACAAGACCATGGCAGTATTATAGAGCCGTGCAACATGATGGACGTGCTAATAGTTACAGTTTCATGTTTGAGGGTACAAAGATTACTTTAATTCCTAAAAAGCGACAACACGAAGAAAGCAAGTTGGAGGAGATTGAAGAGTTGAAAACTTTGTTATCATTAAAGGAGTTTGTTAAGGAGGTAGAAGAGGAGCCTGAAGTATTCTTGTTGATTGGACGTGAGAGTCATGAAGTGGTTGAGATCCCTGAAGAAGTAAAGCCAGTGCCGGGAGAGTTTGACGATGTATTTCCTGAGGAGCTACCAACGGAGTTACCGCCGTTGAGGGACATTCAACATCAAATTGATCTTGTTCCAGGAGCTGTGTTACCTCATAGACCACACTACAGAATGAGTCCGAAAGAACATGAGGAGTTGAGAAGGCAAGTGGAAGAATTGATTGAAAAGGGGCATGTGCAGGAAAGTTTAAGTCCATGTGCTGTGCCAGCATTGTTAGTACCGAAGAAGGATGGGACGTGGAGGATGTGCACTGATAGTCGGGCGTTGAATAAGATTACTGTGAGATATAGATTCCCTATGCCAAGATTGGATGATTTGTTGGATCAGCTTAGTGGAGCTACTATCTTTTCGAAAATTGATTTGAAGAGTGGTTATCATCAAATTCGAATCAGCCCAGGGGACGAATGGAAGACAGCATTCAAGACGAGAGAAGGGTTGTACGAATGGCTGGTTATGCCGTTTGGTCTTTCGAATGCACCAAGTACATTTATGCGGGTGATGAACCAAATTTTCAGACCATTCATTGGGAAGTTTGTAGTGGTGTATTTTGATGATATACTGATATATAGTGGAAGTCCAGAAGAACACTTGCAACATCTGAGAGAAGTGTTGATGGTACTGTGACAGGAACAATTTTATGCTGCAACGAAGAAATGCGTGTTCATGACGCATAGTGTTTTATTTTTGGGATATGTTATATCGGGAGGAGGTATACAGGTGGATCAGAATAAAGTTGAAGCAATCAGAAATTGGCCATAACCCAGGACGATTACAGAAGGTTAGAAGCTTTCATGGTTTGGCATCATTCTACCGAAGGTTTATTCCACACTTCAGTAGCGTGATGGAACCAGTTACTGATTGTATGAAAGGGAAGCAATTTTCATGGTCGGAGGAAGCAGGATTTGCTTTTGAGAGAATCAAAGGACTTTTCACGACAGCACCGATTCTAGTGTTGCCGGATTTTCAGTTGTTGTTTGAATTACATACTGATGCATCGAAGGTTGGAATTGGAGGGGTGTTGAGTCAGAAAGGACGTCCTATTACATATTTCAGTGAGAAGTTATCAGGAGCAAAGATGAGATATAATACTTACGATGTGGAATTTTATGCTATTGTACAAGCTGTGAAACATTAGAGGCATTATTTGTTTCATAAAGAATTTGTTTTATATACTGATCATGAGGCGTTGAAGCATATGCAGGGACAGGACAAGATTGCGGCAAGGCATGCTTCGTGGATTGCATACTTACAACAATTTACATTTGTGGTGAAGCATAAATCGGGAATTACGAATAGAGTGGCGGATGCATTGAGTCGAAGGAATCATTTGCTGACTACAATAAAGGTTGAAGTAACGGGGTTTGATGTGTTGCCAGAAATGTTTGTTGATGATCCTTACTTTGCGAAGTGTGTAGATAAAGTCAAGGAGGGAAAGACGGATGAATTGTATTGGTGGATGGTTTTCTTTTTAAGGGAAATCGATTGTGCATACCAGAGTGCAGCTTACGTATGAAGATTGTAAAGGAGTTGCATGAGGAAGGTCATGTGGGTCGAGATCGTACTTTGCAATTGATTTCTCAATCTTATTATTGGCCTTTGTTGAAACGGGAAGTTGGGAGGTTTGTGGAGAGATGTCATATTTGCCAAATTTCCAAAGGGATAGCGACAAATGCGGGATTGTATATGCCGTTACCCGTGCCGGTTAGACCATGGGTTGATATCAGTATGGATTTTGTGTTGGGATTACTGAGAACTCGGAGGGGGAATGATTCGATATATGTTGTAGTAGACAGGTTTTCGAAGATGGCACATTTCATCGCTTGTAAGAAGACAGCTGATGCCGTCCGTGTTGCCGAGTTATTCTTTAAAGAAGTGTATCGCTTACATGGTTTACCTGAATCCATTGTTTCTAATCGGGATACTAGATTTCTAAGTCATTTTTGGCTGAGTTTGTGGAAGATGGTGGGAACAAAGCTAAATTTCAGTAGTGCTTACCATCCGCAGTCCGATGGTCAAACTGAAGTTGTTAATAGATCTTTGGGAAATTTGTTGCGGTGCCTGGTGAAGGATAATATGAAGAGTTGGGATATGAAGTTATGTCAAGCAGAGTTTGCTCATAATCATGCTATAAACCGTAGTACGGGTTTCGGTCCATTTCAGATAGTGTATTCAAGTTTACCAAAGGGGCCGTTGGATTTGACGATAGTACCACAACCAAAGGGAACCGTTAAACGGGCTATTGATTTTGTTGATGGATTGGCAGAATGTCATAAAATCGTTCAGGAACGATTGGAGAAAGCAAATGAAAAGTATAAACGATCTGCGGATTTGAAACGAAGAAGCGTTGAATTTAAGGAAGGAGATTTAGTATATGCTGTACTAACGAAGGATCGTTTTCCAGTAGGAGCATATAATAAACTTAAAGCTCGAAAGATTGGTCCTGTAACGATTGTGAAACGGATCAATGAAAACGCTTACAAGTTGAAGCTGCCGGAGGATGTGTATACTTCTGACGTGTTTAATGTTAAACATCTTATACCGTATCATGGGAATGAGTTTGTTGTGGAAGAAGAGGGCGCAAATTCGAGGATGAATTTTTCCCAACCGGGGGAGGATGATGCAGCCCAAGTCTTAGGTCGCTCACGACCTAGTGACAATTTAGGTCGTTCACAGGATGATACAGGCCAAGTCTTAGGTCACTCACGACCTAGTAACAATTTAAATCGCTCACAACCTATGGAAGAGCGCTCACGAGTTAACGAAATCGGTGTTAAGGCATGTGAACGAGCTAACGAGTTAAAGGAAAAGGCGCTAGAACGACCTAACGAATTACTCATCTCTTTAGGTCGCTCCAATCTTTCGAGTACCAATTTCCACGAGTTACGACCTAAGTTAGGTCGTGGAGAGGAGCTACGACCTATGTTAGGTCGCGAAGGGGGATTACGACCTATGTTAGGTCGCGAAGATGTCCTGCAGCAATGTTTTTAGGTCGCTCGACCTTATGCACTGAAGAGTTAGGTCGCTGCCTTGTATTTTTAGGTCGTTCAGATTTTAGGTCGCTGCCGCGTTCTGCTTAAAGTCATTAACGACCTAAGATAGGTCGCTGAAGGAGGCTGATGTGTTGTAATATGTAAGTCGTAGGTCGTGTGCATTGTATTTTAGGTGGTAGGTCATTTCTGTGTTAGGTCGTTGCCGACCTAAGTGTTGTGTTGTAAAGTGTGTGTTGTAAGGTCGTGAACGACCTAGTGATGTGTGAGTTGTACGTCTATAAATAGACATGTTGGGTCATTTGTAATGGTCAGTTGATTTGAATAAAAACTTTTGTTTGTTAGCTTTGTGCTTTCATTAAATTGGTAGTTGAGTGTAATCTCCTATCTCCTCTTTCGGCATTCGAGTGCGCTCGGATCAACGATCGTAGAAGCCAATTTACAGTATCCAGTGCGCTTGATCAACGTCTGAAGAATTGCAGATCTTCTTTCACGGTATCGTGCGCGATCAATGTGATGAAGATAGCTAGAATTCGGTATCTTCGGATCAACGAATTTGGGTCATTCAGTATTTTCCATTCCATCGATTGCTACTTTCATAGAATCATCAATTTTGTTATTCCGCTGCTGCATCAATAAATCATCAGTGAATTACACAGATTGTTTTATTTTGTGAATTTCTCAAATATCATCGTTTGCCGATAAATCGTCAAACGAATAATTTCCATCTTTTCCAAATTAAAAATTATGGAAAATCAAATAAATTAAATTAAAAATATGTCAATGGAAATCGAACCGTAAGACTAAAAATAAAAAAATTTCATTAATTATTCGAACTATTTACTGCTGTAAATAAATTTACGAATTGGTGAAAAATTGAATTCACCATTAATATTTATTAATTTTAAATGAAGTTGAATAAAATTATTAAATCCATTTAATTAACACTCCATTTCACAATTCAAATATTTTAAATATTCCCTATATTTGAATTATAAGTTATTAAATTCTAAATATTTAAATAAATTAAACATTTAAAATCAAATGACTCAAATTTTGGGTTGTCACAAATGCTCACCCAAGGGTTCTCAAATTGTATGAAGCCATGAAGCTTTTAGATACTTCATTTTTATACTTGTATATAGATGCAATTTACTTTCATAAAAGATATATACTTGTATTCTACTATTTCACTATTCATTTATACTCTTTTCACTATTCGTTTATTCTCTGTTCAGTACTTCAAAAAGTATTCATATACTTATGTCAACGGTATAAGCGTATTCACAAATCACTTAACAAGATTTACTTATTTTAAAATATAATCAAAGCGGTTAAAAGCAAATATTACTTAAACATTGTTACAATAAACCCCTTCTCCCTTTTTATACTTTAAGCTTATACTTTTTCTATCTTTATTTCAAAAGATTTCATACTTGTTATTATCTTTATATTTCATTATTAAAGATCTAAGTATATTCATAATCTTTTAATCAATATTTTTTCCACTTTAAAGTATAATTCAAGAGTTTAAAAATAAATGCTACTAAAACATTGTTTACTACAAACCCAAAACCATTTTACTTATAATTATCTTTAAAATATTCTTTCATAAAACATCCAGTTATAATCCTAAATATAATTAATAAGGGTTAAAAACAAATGTTACTTAAACATTGTTTTCTACAACCCAAAACAATTTTATACTTATCATTAAATTTATGACATTCATTTCAAATATCTAAGCATATCTACACTTATTGGTTAAGGTAATACACTTTTATTTAACTTCTTAAAACCATTTATTTTAACTTAAGAGTTAAAATCTAAAACTTCCTTTACTACATTTATAAAATACTTAACTTACTTTTAAAAACTTATATATGTGTGTGTATGTATGTATATATATATGTATGTGTGTGTGTATATATATGTATGTACATGTATGTATGTATATATATGTATGTACATGTATGTATGTATGTATGTATGTATGTATGTATGTATGTATGTATGTATGTATGTATGTATGTATATGTATGTATGTATATGTATATATGTATGTATGTATAGTACTTTTAAAATACATTTAAATATATTATAATTATCTATTAGAATATTATGTAAAAATAACAAATTTGGAAATAAATGGAAAAACAAAAACAAAACATGTTTTATTTTACAAGCCTCTTACTTTAAAAATTAATAACTAATTGTTAAAAATATATTTAAACATGAAACCTATTTTAAAACCAGGAAAATAGACACAATGACAAATTTTGAAAAAAAATTAGGATGAAGAACAAAAAGTTTTTTTTAGACCGAAGGACAATGTTAATTAGAACTAGCATTTTGTATAGTGTAAAACTGAAGATAGCATTAATCAAAAAGATGAAATTTAAGAGCTTAGACGAGGTTTGAAATACGAGCAAAAATTGGAGGAAATGAAAATGGAGAATTTTAAAGAAATGATCAAAGAGTGGTTCCAAGTGGCAAGAGATGAATTTCTTGACCATGAAAACGAGGTGAGCAAACCTTATATAATTTCTATTTTGAACAAACATATTTTTCAAATGATGTTTTTTGAAATGGAATGTAGAAGTAAAATTTAGGAAACATATGAAGAAACTGGATGCGCCAAAGATTACGAAAGTAAAATTATGAAAAAATACAAAGATAAAATATATGTCTCATTCAAAATTTATAATACTGAAATAAGACGGATGTTAGAATGCTTACTTTATAGAAAACTCTATTGTAACAGAGGACGAAATGAAAGAAGTAAAACAAGAATCCATAAACTTGCATTGAAGATCTCGACGTTAGATAATAAGGTCAAAGCAACGAAGAAAGTTTGGATAATATCTCTATTCCTACCAAAGCACGTGAAATACAAAAATTCCAAGTATTACTTAGTATTACAAAATCAAGTTTACACGGGAATGTTGAAAATAAACTAGATTTTGTATTTAATTAATCTGGATTTTTTCCATTTAGGAAATGTCTATAATCTAGAGTATATGTTAGATATTTATGGAATAATATATTTAAAATTATATAAGAGAATATTTAGAAGATATTTATGAAGAACCATTAGATTAAGTAAATCTCCACCGTTTATTTAAGATGTAAACTAGTATAAACAAGGATGAATTCTTTGAATTTGTATCCGACAATGAAAAAAGAAAAGTTGTTAATAATAAAGTATCTTTTCACATATTCTCTCAATCTTTCTCCTAACACTACAAGAAAATACGTATTTCACCACTGACAATGGCAATTGTAATAGGCCTATTATAACTAATAGCCGCCAATCTTAATATGCGCAGTTGTAATAGAAAGATTACATTTTACAACTATTTATGACAGTTGCAAGCGACCGTTGCAGTAAGACTTTTTTAGAACGGTTAAAAACAGTTGTAATATGCTCTTTTACAACTGTAGATGCTAGTTGTAAATTTATAACATTTATTTAAAAAGTATGATATTACAACTATTAAAGACATTATAGTAAATTGTATTACAACTGTCTAAAACCGTTGTAATATGATTCAACTACAACAATTTAAACCAGTTGTCATTTGAACTTTTACAATTTTTTTTGAAAGTTACAAAATAAATTTAAATATGCAGGAAAAAAAACAAAGCAGTCTTTCATCTTCAAATCTAAACGTCTAGATCAGAAATTTAACGATCTAAGATCAATTAATGCATTCAACCATTCCGGCATTTCCAAGAGCTCAAACATTATTTAACACACTTTACTAAGGATATTACTGGCTACATCAAGCTATAAAGCTGGGGAAGAAAAGAGAAGTAAAACGAATATCTATAACTGACTGAAAATTACAACCATTACTTCTATTATCTATAAAGAAAAAATCCTGGGCAGAAATCAACTTTTTTTAAACTGACCAAACAATTTGTATTGCAGTAAGTAACCCACAAGATTAAATATGGTTAATTAAAAAAAAATTCCTCGTGTGATTTAAAATCCTACAGAAGTTCAAAATATGGAATTAACGTTTCTACTTGCTTGCTTTAGAAGATTTTGATGGGCTGGCAACTATATGGATGAATAATTCGACAAATGCGAGAACTGAAACAAGAGATCCAAACTTGGCCAATAGCCTCTTTGCCCATTCAAAATTCTTTTCTGGTGGTTTTTCAGCCAGAATATATAGTAGTTGAATGTGTTGATAGTGCTTCCTAAAACATAAATCAACATCGTTAGCACAAATCACAATGATTCCTAGCATATTGGCCTATAACACCAAAGGAAGAAAAAAAGTAAAGAAGGAAAGGAAAAATAACTGTTCTAGACGAATTAAAGAGTTTCGGTGTCTCATGCATCCTGTGATATTTGGAATGAACATGCTAAATCTCAGAACACAGACTTGAAGGAAAAAATCAGTTTAGCATATAATTAATTAGATGAATAGCCGAAGAACTTCAACTTTTGCTTTTGTCAACTATATATTGGTTTCATAGTTGGAACGAACATGCTAAAGAATAGATATCCCAGAAAGAACCAAGCTCATAAAACAATATATGGATGCAGATGAAAACACACAGGAACTCATATTGCTTTTATGTATGAAAATATGATTCTATAAAACAAAATTATGAACTTTTTTCCACTTTCACAAATATTATATCAACCAAAAACTGATTAACTCATAAGTTATCAAAAAATATTCTAGAGTAGACAACATAATTATTTTGGATTTAATTATTGCAATTATTAAAATGAAAAATGTTGGACTGTTGTAAGAAAATTGAAAAAAGAAAACCTGAAGTGCGGCTTTTGTGGGGACACGATATTTGACAATAGCAGCCTTGAACTACACCCTTCACTTGGGAATCCAGAACAATTGAATGAGAGACAAAGGCGCCTCTATATGTAACAATGGATTAGCATTAGAGATTAAGACCAGAAAAAGGACCAAGTGCAAAATTGGACAAAGTAAAACTTCATTTAATATGAATTTACCCATCAAGTCTTTCCCGTGTCTTTGAGCAGCTACCTGAGGTAACATCAAACTTATCATGGCCCCCATCTATCATTAGTAAGACTTGCATCATATGCAGTCCTAGACAAAACCAATACCACGATGAAATAGGAAAAGCGGCGTAAATGAATCATTATATTCATACAAATGGGTAATCAGAATACCAGATTTTCCTTTCAAGTGACATTCTTCAGTAATTAAGGACAATATGTTTTACTGTAAATAGAATGATAGTTTCATTGTTTCACATCTAAATAATATGTTTATCTGTTAGGGTCTGTCTATCTCAAACCAGCAGAAAACAGCAATGGAAAGAAGCAAGAAAGATATGTGCTCGATTTGTTAAAAAAGATGCTTAGTTGTCATGAGATTATTGAAACTTTTTGTTGAAACTCCTGTAAACTTTGAATTCCTGTAAACTTTGAATGTTAGTAAGTGTGACTTTATTTTATTGCTTTGAATTCCTCTACACTTTGAGTTCCTATCAACTTTATTTTGTTGCTTATCTTATTTGTCAACTTTGAATTTTAGTGTAGTTTCTGTTTCAAAGTGTATACAAAGTGTAGCTGCTGTAAACTTTAATTTGTTAGTGCAGCTTCTATTTCTATCAACTTTATTTTGTTAGTGTAGCTTCTGCCAGTGTTGTTTATCTTTATTTTGTTAGTGTTGCTTATCTTTACTTTATTGTTGTGAACTTTATATTGTTAGTGTAGCTTCTGTTTCTGTCAACTTTATTTGGTTAGTCAACTTTATTTGGTTAGTGTAGTTTCTGTTCCATGTAAACTTATAACTCACGAGGATTAAATCATTTCAAGGCTAAGGCTAAACGGATATATGCAATTTCAACGCCACAAATAAGCGTGGATTTTGAACTTTCAACGCCTAGTGCATGAGACATGTAGTATATTACAACGCCTAGAGCTGACGTGGAATTTCATATTTCCACGTTTAAAACAATCATTGTTTTCATTTTTCCAACTTTCCTTTCAAGTTGTTTCAATTGTACCATGGGGCATAGCATATGTTTTTAATATCTCTGACAACTACGTGATTTACTTGTAATAGTGTCACTTTGTAGCGTGGATTTTTCTATTTCGACGCTTAAATGTTACGTTGATTTACTATAAAAAAACATCCGAAATGAAAATGGACGATGAATAGACATATTGTACAAATTATCTAATTAATTATTAAAGGGTATAATTGAAATTAAAATATTAAAATTTTAATGGAATGTGAAGAGCAAATAACGGGATGGCAATAGCCGCACCCTGTCTATTATTATTAAGCTACTACTGAATTTTATGGTTTCATGAATCATAAATGTATATTAATTCCTTTTTCAATTTTCTCCTTTCCTTAAAAATATTATAGTATATACAAACTTTATAGAGCAAACATACTGACAACAAATGACACGGGATGGTAGAATAGTACATAATCGCACACCTTACCCTGATAGAAAAATGACATAGGATTGTAGTATATTACATATTCGCACGCCTTACATAATCGATAGCATTGTTAGGTCAATTAGCTCCCCTGCCTCGCATATCGCGTTCGTCAACACGATCCTGTGTGCGAGCTTTGGTTCGAATCTTGAACGGCTGTCGAGGGCGAGTAGGAGGTTCGTTTGTTGATTGGGCTTTAGATCTAGGGCACGAGTATTATGGTATTTTGGTGGAGAAAGGGAATCATTTTGTTTTGGGATTCTGCGGGGGATTTGGAAATTAGGCTAAGGAAAAATGGGGCAACCGAAGCGGGAAATGAAAATCAGCCGAAAATGATGCGGGAAACAAGGGCATCTGTTGGCTAACGGTGTGAGTCCGCGTCGTTTCTTTGTTAAGTTCAGGCTTGTATCACTTTGCTCTTCAACTTTAATCAATTACAAGTAATATTTTGTATAGTATATATTTAATAGACCCAATTTGGCTAAAGTCTATATTAAGTTTCAAAATACATCAAACATCCTTTTCAAAAAAGTATGTAAATTAGATCTTTAAAATTAAGTTATGCAATTATTTAGTGAATAATTGCAGACATTTATGCAGTTATATTAAAAAATTGCAGACATTTCCACAATTATTCATTGAAAAACTGCAAAAATATCCATGATTATTCACTAAAAAATTATGGAAATTTCCGCAATTATTCAGTGAATAATTGCAGACATTTACGTAATTTTTGGATATAATTGCATAAATGTATGCAATTATTCAGTAACTTAATTTTAGAGACTTGATTTACAATCTTTTTCTGGGAGGAGTTTTCCTGTATTAAATTTAATTTTAAGGACCTGAGCCTAATATTCACTATTTAATATCGTAATTCATTTTAAACTTTAAATTCAAACACAAACGAGATATACCAGTTTTTGAAAGGGTCGTTGCCCCGCATCCCGCCATGGGACGTTGCTTCCTGAACCCCCGCGACCTTACCGGCCAGGGCTAGGGCCGGCCCAAAGGGCAGCCCACCAAGCCCGTGGGCTGGGGCAACCCACTGGGTCGGGGCAAAATTTACAAATATTTGAGTTATAAAATATTAAATATAAAGAACTTGTTAAAATTTACACAGATTGGAAGTGGTAGTTGAGTGGTAATGCCTATTGGTTTCTCCATGACATGCTAGGTTCGAGTCTTGTAGGACAATAAATTTTGGCATATAAGTTATTCTTCACGGAATCTTCATTTTGGACTGGGGCAGTAGATTACTTAGGCCGGGCTTGGCCAGGCCGACCGCCGTCAGCAGGGGTGTTGCATACAGACTAAGCTTGTGCGACAAGAGTACGATTTTATTTCTAACTATGTAATAAAAATTATCTTTTATTTATTGCATATTTTTGTATGTTTCCTGTAGTGAGATTTAGAAGAGATTTAGAAGAGATGCGCAGATTTTTATTTTTATTTAGAACCATGTTATAAAAAGTTATCTTTTTTATTGCATTTTTTTGCATTTCATAACCAATAAATAATATAAACTAAATACTTAATATTTTCCAAATATTAATTATTAATTACAATTATTAACTACAACTATTAAATACCAACACTAAATAATAAATATTGCTTATTAATTATTAAATATTAAATATTAATAACTTATTAATTATTAGTTACTAAATATTAATCTTAAATATTAATTATTTAATAGAAATGATTTAACATTAATCATTAGTTATTAAAAATTAATTGTTAAATATTACTTCTTATTTATTATTTATAAATTATCTATTATAACTTAATTTTTGTCAATTATAATTGAATATTAATTATTAAATACTAGTTATTATGTGTGTATTATTAATTATTCATTATTTAATAAATTATTAAATAGTATATTAATCATCATTATTAATTATTAAATTTTAAATATTATTTATTAAGTATTAAACTGTAATAAATTATTAAATATTAATTATTAACAGTTAATTATTGATGATTAATTATTTAAATATTAATTATTAAATACTAAATATCACTTCATAATTATTAAATTTTATTACTAATTATTAATTATTAAATAGTAATTATTAATTAACAATTATTAGAAATTAATTAGTAAATATTAATTATTACCTCTTTATTATTAGATATTATTTATTAATTAATAATTATTGAATATTAATCTTAATTATTAATTATTAAACATTAGTCTTAATTATTAATTATAGTTAATAATTAAATATTGATTATTAAGTATTAGTCTTAATTATTGATTATAATTAATTATTAAATATGTGAAATCATGAACTGTCTAAATTTTTCCATCTTACAAGTTGTTTTGAATCCGAAAAATAATGTGTTCAACCTTAACACTAATCTTACTAATAGAAACACTATTTATTGCGACGCCCATTTCCGACGGCTCGTCGTTTTTTTCCCGACGGCTAGTAATCGTCGTGGCATTACTGAAAATAAAATAAACTAGGTGTCCACTGCCGTCAGAAGCCATCGTAACCCGTCGGCGGCCGTCGGAAGCCATCGAAAAGTCGCGAATACTTCAGCCTCAGGCCGACACTTCTTCTTCATTATCTACCTTCCCAAATCTCACCTCCTCCACGCCGTCAGCAAGCCTCCGCCTCCAAGACTATCTCCATCTTTAATTTTCAAGTTTCTCCATTAGCTATTGCTCTTCAAGAAGGTTTAATTTATAAACCGTATTTAATTTTGATTTGATAAATTAGGGTTAATTTGTTGTTATAGTTGGTTATAATACCTCATTGATTGTTTGTTATACCCTATTGAATGCTAATTAGGTTGCTATTATGATTTTTTATCATTTAAATGTTGAGAAAAATAATTTGTTTAGTGTATATGTGCGTTAATTGGTGTATATGTGTTGATTAATTAGTGCATACGCGCATTAAAGCTAGTTTGGATTAATTAGAGTCGATGCTCGGGATTTACTGTATGCGTTCTTAAGATGACGAAAACGACGATTTAGTATATGCGTTTCTTAAAATGTAATAAAGTATTGTAAAAATTATTGTATAATACGCTTTACTTTTTATAAATCTCTTAGATAGTTTTTGGCCCTGTCTAACAAGTTACAAACACAATAAATTAATTATATTTTGCAATCTTCGTTCATTCATTCGATTCGATTACTACAAAAGCTATTTATGTGTACGGCTGCTAGATGTACATTCAACTTGAAGATTATAGACTGAATTACCTTAAGTTAATATAACTTTATTAATTACTAGTGGCCGGTGCGCACATGGGAAGCAAATGAACATTGTATGTAACTCATGATCTTATTATAACAGTTACTAATATGGCTTATATTACTGTAATCGCTTATACAAGTTTCTCTGATCAGAAAGTCAACTTTTTCATTAGCTCCCTAATCTAGTTATTAAAATAGGTTAAGCAGTTGAAAACTAATGTTCAGTTTCCATAAAGCTATCATTAGTTTTACGTATAACGCCATAAAATTCATATTTAGTTTAATGTAAACAGCCATAGAATTCATACTTAGTTTTATGTAATGCTTACCGTGATAAAAAGTTATAATGGAGAAAATCTTAACAATCTGTTTGACTTTACATCAGACAATTGAGATCAAATAGTACAAACTTAGTTGGGACTAAGCAACCAGACATTTTACTCTACGGCCGGTTGGATGAGTGGCGATCTTTAAAGTCTTAAGACTACAGATTTTATTGTATCATAATAGTCCTTTATGACGTATTGATTTATCGCTGGATCTAATTTAAATCCGTGTCAAAATAGAAAATCATAGTACCCAATAGTCAATACAAAGCCGGTCTTCGCTGCTTCTTCCAAAATAATAAAGCTTGCGACATAATCCACATCGTAAACCCATTTTTGCTTGCTTCATTTGCATGTAATCAAAGTCTAACTTGGCCTATAACGTATTGTTTTATGCAAGTCAACCACAATCTCCCATGCAAGAAACGCTACGTCCTCCTTTTATCTCCTCCATATAAATTCACATTCATCATCAACTCTCATATTCATCCATCAAATCAAAACAACAACTATACACAGCATTCAAGAACAAACATATTGAAGCTAACAATATTTCAACCGAATCGTCTTTCTTTGCAACAAACAAGACATGAGGCAATCAATATTTCTCCTCATGGCAATTACAATGCTTGCTTCTAATATTGCCATTGCAGCTCCTAATGGATTTCCTGTACGAAGAAGCCGTTTTCTTGTTCAAAATAATCAAGGCAACGGAAACGGCAACGGCAACGGAAACGGCAACGGCAATGGAAATGGTAATGGAAACGCTAACGGAAATGAGAAGTGCAGAATTGATCCGGAAATGTGTTTCATGGAGGGGAGCGAAGGAACAACATGCTGCGGGAGTTCATGTGTGAATCTGGAAACAAATCCATTAAACTGTGGAAAGTGCGGAAAGATCTGCAAGTTTACCGATTCATGCTGTGGAGGTAAATGCGTTGATCTCAATTACAGCAAAGCCCACTGCGGCGGCTGTGATAATTTATGTGCCAAGGGATCTAAATGCTATTACGGGATGTGCAATTATGCATAGATATGAGTGTATTGATTAAAGTGTACTTACTGCTATAAGCAAAGGAGGATGTTGGAGGTGGCGCACAAATGCAAAGATGTTAATACTACAATGGAAATAAAATAGTCTATTCCCATATTTCCTATTCTTGTATGCCATAAAAATCTTAGTCATACATTACAATATATTTCGTGTCCTCCTACGCCATAAAAATCTTAGTCATACATTACAGCATATTTTGTGTCCTCCTACGCCATAAAAATCTTAGTCATACATTATAGCAAATTGATGAGTTTGTGTGACTCGTCGTATTTAGTGAATGGTTGATTATTTAATGAATGGTTGATGATAAAAAATAAATAACTAAAATTATTGTGGTCTATGGAGACAGCCAGGGCGGGGACAAATGATTTGATCTGGTATAGCGGTGGTGATGAGTATGATATATGTGTTGCCAATTCTATTAGCAGCCTTACTTTTGCTTTTCACATCCAATTTAAAAAATAAAACATAGAAAAATGACTACGTTATCCTTATACAAAAATATTATGAACAGTTATGTTATTAGACTTCTCATATTTGAATCTACTTTTCCATTCTTTTATGTACTGCAACTGTGGAAAAATATGATAAGAAGAAGAATATATTCGAAGTGGACAACGGTTTTGAAGAAAACAATAATGGTTTCGAAGAAGATGATGTTTTATTTTAGATTTGTCTTTTTTTTCTTATGTTTTAGTATCTCTTTCCTTCGTTTTCTGCTTCTTTTTTCTTACTGTCGTTTGATTTTAAGATTATTCTTATCTGCCCCATATTGTCGTGCTAACTGGGAGTATATACAAACCTAGTTCTTTGGTGGCTTGGAATGTTAGAAAACCTTGTATGTATATGTTAACTAACATTGTTTAATGCAATAAATTGTATAAAATCCAATTTACTAAACAACATTTATTGGTTTGAAGTTTGAACTGTATTGTAAATTGTTTTCATTTTGTAGATTGTACTATTGATGAGGTGGAAGAAAGGAATAATCATGGATTATACCCTTTTTTTAATCTCATATCTTTATTTCTTTTTTCTTTCATTGTTAATATTAAGCTTTTGTTTTTGAAAGAGTAAAGTAACAATAGCGATATGTTAGTTTGCAAAGAAAGATCTTAAGGCTAATTTAACACTAGAAGAAGGGTAAATAGTATTTAGTAATTTTTATGAATCCTTTTGAATTCTTTTAAGATTATAGTTTAAATGATGCAAATTGACAATCACAGATGCAAACGCAGGTAGATATAAATACCGTAAAAGTAAAAAGTAAAGAGTTGAAGAGATCACATCAAGGATTTTATACTATTTTGGAGTTATTCTACATCCAATCTCGTACAATTTCTTGTACATATTTCTTTTCAAATATCAAAGTCTATACAATCTCAATTTCAAAGCTACGAGACCACCCTCCAGATTTTTCGAGCTCTGGGTACACTCACTAGATTCAGACGGGACACCAATACACCCACTAGGATTCAAACTGGACACCAAGCACACCCACTTGAATTTTAGAGACACCTAGCACACCCAAGAGTATTTAAGTATGATTTGAGAGAGTTTACAAAATCAATTTCTTGATCTTGAGTACAAATAATCCTATAGCCACTTGAATAGCACTTTGATCGTGATTTGAGTGAAAGATGAGAGAGATTAGAGAGTATTTAATAGAGTTCGAATTTGATTCTGATTGAATTTGAGAATAACTTGAGAAGAATTTATTTTAGAAATCAAGAGAGTGAAAGAGGAGAGAAAATATAAGAAAGTAGTTATATAAAATTCGTTCAGAGAACTCCTATTTATAGGGAAACAAAAGTCAAGTCCATTCGTGAAGAGAAATGATGAAAAGTCACTTCCTTTCGAAATTTGGATTTTGAAAATCTCGGTCTATATGTCGACATACATAAGGAGGTTATGTCGACGTATCTTTTTGTATTTAGAAAAATTAAAAAGGTGGAACCTAGTGCACGAGGCTCCCAGACAATAGTGGACTCCGGGGAGGTCGATAATGTACGTAGACTTTTCCTCGCACTGTGAAGATGCTGTTTCCGGACTCGAACTTGGGCGTCCAAATCACCATGCGAGTGACCTAACCGTTTTACCAAGGCTCCACCTCTATATTCAGAAAAAATACTTTGTAAAAATGGTTTTGAAAATATTAAGCTTTGTAAAATATTTTGATACTTTTTAAAATCATTTAAGCATGGTTTTATATACATTTTAATCATAATAAAACATAAGAAAACTTTATAAAATTATTTTGAAATATTTTAATATATAAAGGATTTAAATATAAATTTCTTTTGAAAAATAAAATAATATATAAAGTATAAGTGAATATATATATATATATATGTATGTATGTATGTATGTATATGTATATATCAAAGTATTAATGGATGTCAAAATATACTTTTAAATATTATAAACATTTAGAAAACCAAAGAATATATCTAAATATAATAAAATACTTGAAAACTTAGTATAATAATCTTATAAATAAATTATTAAAAGGTTAGGAATTTGAAGTCTATTTTGAAAAGATGTTTGAAAAATCATTTTGAAAACAGGGATTCTTAAAAATCAATTTTCTTGAACACCAGGATATTTGAAAATCATTAAAATCAGACAATAGATTAAAAAAAATAAAGAAAGATCAAAGAAGTGCTACTTGGGCTTTAACAAGATAATATATGACTTTATAACTTATCTTAATATCTTGAATCTCTATATCATCCTCTTTATCACTTGTGTTTGCTCTTGATACTGTCCAATCTTCTTAATCAACACATGTTTAATATCCTACACTATAGGTTATATATCTTCATAAAATATTAGTATCTATATTTTATATGATCTCACATGGTTATTGTCATCAAATCCAATACCTAAGTACTAACAATCTCCCCCCTTTTTGATGATGACAACCATGTATATAAAATATGATATAACCCCCTTGAGTTATAAAACCCCCCTTGATCTATGCTTGGATATTTTATATATTCTCCCTCTTTACCATCAACGAAAAAAAAATTAACCAAACACTCCCCATATCTAGAGTACTATATGATATATTATGAGATATTTATATATTGATAAGTAAGAAGTGATAATACAAACAAATTTTGATCAATCCAATTCAATATACAGTCAAACCAATCCAAAGTCAATACAATTTCAATCATAAGTCCAACAAATCAATCCAAACCAATTCTAATCCTAAACAAGTTCATACAAACCAATCCATACTTCTTATTCTAGTGTAATCTTTTAATATACAAACTTAAATCAAATCTTATATATTATTCAAAAGCTAACCAATCAACTTAAACTTACCTAGGAACTTCTACCCAACTATCGGGACCGAAAATTGGATCTACTTTCATGGCATTCCAATCTTCATTATCTTTGTTAATGGCAGTATTTGGATTGTTGGTTGGCTCATCTTTGATAAAGAAATCATCCATTGAATAAGCGTCAAAATGCTTTTCTTGTTCTTTTATCATCTTCATTTGACTCAATTCTAAGTATCATTGATTTCTAAGGATAAAATTAAGGATATTCTTGAACGATTGAAGGGTTTTTTCAAGATTCTCACACAACTTTTGGTGTGGAGAAGTCATTTTTGAGAAGTTAAGTTTAGTGAAAGGGAGAAAATGAGATTAGAAATGGTGTTTTTCTGGAGCAAATAGGTTAATATAGGGATGAAAAGTCGTTTGGATAATTTGAATAGATGGTAGTTATTTTATTTTAAATTTTAAATTTTTTTTCATACTGCCCATTATATGTCGACCTACAAAGTGCACATATGTCGACACACGTAGCATATTTTGCAATACTAATTTGCTATGTTTTTGTTATTACCCTAAACTATTGAACTTTTGTGACTTTCTAGAGATTAATAACAACATATAACAGTAATTAATAAGATTTCATTGATAACCAATGATAAGCACATGAAATTTAAGGATAAACATAAAAAAAATTCATGGATTAAAACTAGAACAATCCAAACTAAAAGCTAGAAAGTTATAGGAAATACAACTAGGAAGAAGGTAATGAAGATGAAGATGAGGATTTCCCACTAATCTTGCGAATAATCTTTCTAAAGTACTTGTCTACTTTGTTAGAAAGAAAAGTGAATGATTTCTTAAGTTTTTTTGGTTATTAAGAAGCGTCTCTTGATTCTTGAAATTTCTTTCATGGATGAATGAGTTGGCTTTTCGAAACTCTCCAAAGAAGTGTCTTCCTCCTCTTCTTGTTCTTCCTCCTCCTCTACTTCTATTTCTCCTCCTTCTTTCTCCTCTTCTCCAATTTCACGCTCCTCCTCCCAAGCCAATCTTGCTTCCTTCTCTGTAAGAGTTTCATAAGGCTCCAAGATGGGTGAAATGTGAATGAGAGAGATGTTAGCCTTGTCAAAGATTTTTTGAGTAATGGTTTCCTCTCCTATTAGATCAATACCAAAATATGTGAATACTCAAGTGAGATACATACCATGAAAGAGTGTGTTCTCGTCTCTAGAGATATTCTTAGAAAAGAATTCATCCGAAATGACTTTTGCCTAATTTATGTTATAATGAACATAAACCGCAAAAAGTGCTTTGAAAGGCTTTTGAGTCGGGTTATTATAATTTCCTATCCTCGGAGTTATGCTTTATTGCAAAATGAGACTCAATCCTCGCTTTAGGACATAAATTCTTATTTTAAACTAAAAATCATTATCACTTTTAAAAATATCATGAATAACTTCACGATTTTTATTTTTATTTTTATTTTTTAAAGGACGAAAGGTCCATTTAACAAGATTTGCATCTAAGAATGTGACCTAAAAGTTTATAATTCAAAACAATTTGAGTGCCTTTGACACTACTCCATACTTCACCTTCATTTCCTTCATAAAACTTTCCTTTCAAATTAGCATAAAATATTTTCACTAAATTTGGAAAACACACAAAATCATTTTGAGAAGCATCAACTAAACCAAGAATTTCATTTTGATCACAATGGTTATAAAGATCATAAGAAGAAAAATCATAGAATTTGGCAAATCTTTGAGGAAAGACTTTTCTGAAAGAAACGTATTCCATATAGGCTTCAATGGCCTTTTTTTCATGAAAAGATAGCCTTTGGCTTTCTTAGAAAGCCTTATGGTTTTTGAAGTGCTACTGTAGCAACACAGAATTTTATCGTTTGATTTTGAATACTTAATTAATTTAAAATATAGAAATATAAGGATTATTTAAAGTTCAATAACTTGAATTTGAATATAGGGATTATTTAAAGTTTAATAAATTGAATTCGAATATAGGGATTATTTAATTATTTGAATTAGGAATTTTATATTTAAATACTGATTCAAATATTGGAATTTTAAATTGAATATTAATTAAATGGGTTAGTGGTCTTATTGAACTCCTTTTAATTAATAAATAATGGAGAATTCATTTTGTAAATTTATTTACTATAATAAATAGTTCGAATAAATAATATGAAAAATTATTTTTACTTTTAAGACCCGATTTCTATTGACGTATTTTTAATTTAATTTATTTGATTTTTCCATATTTTAATTTGAAAATTATTTAAATTGCTGTTTGATGATATTCCGGCAAACGATAGTGTTTTTGTGATTTTATAAAATATGTTAACCAGTGTATATTATTATTGTTTTGAGGTTACATCACTGATTTAAGCGCGGCCATATTTTTGTTTTATCGTTTGTGGTTCGTACGCAAACGAAATCCTGTGCGAAGGAATGCCGGAAAATTATGAATAAGTCAAACTAACACTTAGATAAAAATCCAATATCTAATTCACTCTTTGTCAAGCACTATTCCATTGCTATTTTCTGAAAAGAGAAAAAAAACATAGATCCATCCTCTTTAAAAATAAAAAGCAAATCGAATAAAAAATAATATAAAACGATGATCTTTGGGTTTGTTGAGGGTAGATCTACCTTCCTACAAGCATTTGGTGAGGCTCGGTGGAGATTTACAGTGCTCGCTAGTTTTACAGGCGACTACAGTTTGGAACTTATGGGAGTTGGAGGCAGTGTTTAGCTAAATAGAGGATGGAAATTGGCTTAGGGGGCCTAGGCGGACGTTCGGGTGGTTTCTAGTAGGGTGCGGTGGTCCAGGCCGATTTGCATCGTCATGCTATCGTAAAGGGAGGGCTGGTGTCATATTTTGGCAGGGGTATGCGATCATGGATTTTTGGGCATAGATGGTTCCATCTTACCTTGAAGTGAGCATTAGTGGTGACAACATGAGGTATATATGATGGTTCGTAGTGGCGTGGAAGGAGGAGGTCGAAGCCTAGTAATGGGTTTAGGTGGGAACGTTTATTTGAGAGGTTTAGCTTAATAACAGGGTAATTAGTTTAAAATAATGGTAATTAGTATTTGTTTAAGTGATTAATTAAATTTTATAATTCTAAAATCTTATAAAAATCATACCTCTTTCATACGAGGTCCAATCGAGATGCGGTCTTTTGTGTTGCACTCGTAACATCAATAGCTATGTGATGGAATTGGTATGGTTGAATTTGGAGCAACTACAATTTCGATGAGTTAACTCATCTTTAAATAAATTATATGATATCTGTGTTGTTATACATTGTTATTTAATGCTTGGATGATGATTGATAGTTTTAACGAAGTATAGATTAATGGAAAAATTATAGTGATTTAATTTAATTATGCTTAACGTAATTATACCTCATGTGGGACATCTTTTTAGCAGAATAAAACAATGTTCTGCTGTAATAAAATTGAATAGATTATTCGGACACCTATCGAACATAATAAATCACCATTATGTGCT
The DNA here is from genome assembly GCA_030737815.1 of Allium fistulosum. Classification (NCBI taxonomy): domain Eukaryota; kingdom Viridiplantae; phylum Streptophyta; class Magnoliopsida; order Asparagales; family Amaryllidaceae; genus Allium; species Allium fistulosum. The sequence goes on from CM060901.1 coordinate 1,496,061,759, forward strand.
TGCAAAGTAAAAATATTATTATTATTCGACTGTATGTTTTGGTTTTGCATTTCCGCTTGATAGCGGATGGTAGAAATAATCATTTTGCTGTAGGGGACAAAAAGGACTAGTCATTCGTAGCAAATAGGCCGCTACGGAACACTTCGAAAAAATACATATACATATGTGTGATTTACCGGGAACTTTTGTAGAGAGACCCAAAGGGGTTTCTCGCCATTATTACTTACCGTTATCAGAATCTTAATTATATTATTTTATTTCTTGTAATAATGTTAGTTAAAATATCTATGTCATACTGTTTGATTTATGTTAGTGTCATTATAGTGATTTCCGCTATATCGCCACTTACAAAATATCATCTTCTTAAACCTTTGTGTGGACCGAACTTGTGCTTGTATTTTACTAAATAAATGTACGGTTGCATTTTTGCACTTTGAAAATCATTTAAATTGTATTTTCAAATATTTTGAGAATTTTGAAAACAAAGGTTAAGTTTTGGTTAAAAATTTATAAAAGAAGTTATAAATTTGATTTGTTATCTTCTAGGATAATAAATATTGTTTTGAATTTATAAATGATTATAAATTGATTAATTATCCTTTGGGATAATTTTATGTTGTTTTAAAATTTATAAAAGACTATAAATTTGTTTTACAGGAAAATAGGCACAAGGACAAACTTAGAAATTTTTTTAGACCAAAAGACAACAAGTTTGTTTTTTAGGCTGAAGGACAATGCTAGTTATAACTAGCATTTTGTATAGTGTAAAACTAAATATAATGCTAGATATAACTAGCATTTTATATAGTGTAAAAGTTGAATATAATGCTAATTATAACTATCATTTGTCCTTCAGCCTAAAAATGAAACTTGGTATCCTTTAGCCTAATTTTTTTTCAAAGTTTGTCCTTTTCCTTAATTCCCCCATTGTTTTATTATCCTTTAGGATTGTTGACACCAAAAATGTGCATCAACAACTAATAGAATCTTGTAGAGATTAAATGAAGACTGAAATTAAAATAAAGCAAAAATCATAAAGGAACACGCAGATTTTTATAGTGGTTCAGCAATCTTGGCCTACATCCACTTTTTATTGATCTTCCACTTGATTATGATTACAAGAATGTTTGGATCAGCTGGGATCCATTAATACAAAAGTGAAGAATAAAAGTGGCAGAGCCTCGGCATAGAAAGTAGGATCCTTTTTTTGATGCCATGCTTACTATCTTTATAGGGGAAGACGTGCATGGATTGGACTAAAATTTTGGCAGAAGGCTTGGGAGACCAAGACGAGGCTACCGAAAAATTTGCAAGGCCATCGGGGACCACAATGGGGATCAGTACGAATCCCTATTGGTGCATCCAAATGGGCTGCGATCCATAAGAGGGATACCGCATGATGTTAGCTACTTGCTCCTCAAATTTTGTCCAATTCCAACGTACGGTTCGAAAGATATCGCATTTTCTATGAAGTAGTGTTGCTTGAATTCTGATTCCTGCCCATCCCTCCGAAGAGAGTTATGACGATCCCTCCAACTTCCTCCAATTGGAATGTGATCCCTAGGGGGTGTTCCACATCTTGTAGTAAGCTTGTACTCCAAGTTATATGTTGATAGCATGTGTAGATTTTGAGTGACTGACTGATCATCACTGCAAAATTGAGTTGTAGAATCGATACGATATGGTCCATAGTGTTGAATATGGATCATACCTGATCCATCTTTAGGGAGTAGTGAGCTTTCATGCTTTTGCTTCATATTATCACCTTTGCTTGATTTTTGGACCCCACAATCATCGCTTTGGGCTACTGGCCTTGATGACAGTCAAGTCTAACTTGTCCAGTCAGTTCGAATATAGCCGAGTCAAAATGCCGGATAACATTTGCTCTCCAAAGTACATCTTGTTGTTTACATGACATGCTTTGAATCAAATTAAGTTAGAGTTGCTGGAAAGAAATCCATCCAGTTTCTTGAATAGTCGACATCCTTCCATTGAATTATCTTCATAAAGTGTTGTATCTCTCTTTGATCGTCATGACACTTAATCGATTTCCAATAGTATAAATTCTGGATTGTATTCCATCAGTTGTTATATGTGCCTAGTTCTATGGAGTTAGTAAGCTCTGGCTATCTTATCCAGTCTTTTCTTTAATAACCCCAAGTTAAAATTCAATTTCTGTCGATTTTAAGAAATCGAATTTTTTGAATATACATGTGCACATTCAGTTACACGTTCTTATCGTTGGCTCCTGAATGTGTTTATACGCTCACAAGTCATCACCAATTCCTTAGTTTAATTGCAATTCGATTGCAATTCCTTATTTATATTTTATTTTATAATGAAATAGGGGTTGTAATAAGTCACTCGATGTGAGGGGTTCAAGTTCTACAGGGATGACGACCTCGAAGCTGTAAGTAAGGGCGAATGGAGTATGGCCAGTCGCGGACATGTGGGTGGTTCTATAAACCCATAATGATGATGGGAGTTCATCCACCCACTTGCCTCTAGCCTTTTCCAAACGTTTCTTCAGAATGGACTTTATGATTTTGTTCACAGCTTCAACTTATCCATTTGCTCGAGGGTGAGCAACTGCCGCAAATCTCTTGTTAATATGGTATCGTCGGCAGAAGTTCTTGGATTCAATGCTATCGAACTAGGTTCTATTATCAGTTACAATGGTTCGTGGAAGGAAAAAGTGACAGATGATGTTCCAGACAATGAAGTTGATTACTTTTTTTTGTTGTGATCAGGACTAAAGTTTCAGCTTCACCCTATTTGGTGAAGTAATCCATTGCTATGATGGCCTATTTCGCACCACCTTTAGAAATCAACAAGGAGAAGATAATGTCAATACCCCAAGTGGAAAATGGCTATGGATTGACCATTTCAGTAATTTCCGTCGATGGGGCTCTTAGAATTTTTGCAAACATCTAGCACTTTTCGCATTGTCTAGTGTCATCAACTGCATCTCGATTGATAGTTGGCCAATAATACCCGTAGTAGAGTATTTTCTTTATCAAGGTTTACCCCCTGGTATGATCACCGCATTCTTCTTCATGGACTTCTCTCAAGACTCGTTTGATTTCATTATGGGTGATACACTGAACAGGGGAATGGAGAAAGCCCTTTCTATACATGACTCCTTCTTGGATGATGCAGCATGAAGCTTTAAGGAGGAAATATCGTTTTACATACCTCCATTCAGGAAGAATTCCCCAGTGTAGATAGTCTTTGATAGGAGTCATCTCTCCTTTTCTGGCTCCATCTCCAAAATCTAGTCGATCTCCATCTGTCAATGCTTGGAATGTTAAGTACTTCAACTAGGACAAGTCTATTTGCTGTGCATCTCCAGAACTGGCCAGCTTTGCCAGTGACTCGGACTTTTCATTTTGTTCTGTGAGGATGTGTGTAATGGTGTAATACTCGAAGTCGGCTAGTAGCTCTTGAACCCAGTTGAGATAAGGAGCAAGACGTTGCCCCTAGCAAGATAATCTTCCCTAACTTGGCATACTACTAACCAGGAATCACAAAAGCTATGTAAAGTTTCCACTCCTAGTTCTTTAGCATGTTTGAGCCTGGCAATCAAGGCTTCATACTTAGCTTCGTTATTTTTTGTAGGGAAGTTAAGTTTCAGGGTGTAGCAGATCGATCGTTCCTCAGGAGTCATTAACACAACTCCGGCACAAGAACACCGATCATTGGATGCTCCATCCGTGTACATTTTCCATTAGTTCGTCGGTTCTCCACTGCTCTTCGGATAGTCGTCTGATGTAGTGAATTCAGCTATGAAGTCTGCTAATGTCTATCCCTGGATTGCTCTTTGAGGGAGATAAGTGATATCGAATTGGTTTAGCTCGATATTCCATTTGAGCAACCTTCCAAACGTCCAAGGTTGTTGTAGGACCTGTCATACTCAGTGTAAACGTTGACGGGGTGAGCCTGGAAGTAAGGGCGAAGTTTTCATGATGCAATCAACATGCAGTACGCGAGATTTTCCAGCTTTGGATAGTTTCTCTCAACACTTGTTAATCGCTTGCTAACATAATATAATGGCCTCTGGATCTGATTCTCTTCACGTAACAATGTGGCACTTATGGCATGTACTAACACCGCTAAATAGATGTATAAGTCTTTACAATCCAGTACTTTGGATAGGATGGGAGGTCTCTTTAAGTGATCAACCAGAGCTTGAAATGCATCTATGCAATCCTGCATCCATTCAAAGTTTCTCTTCCCTCTCCTGATCAAGTCGAAGAAAGGAATACACTTGTCGGTTGCCCTGGAGATAAAAGCGGCTTAGGGTGACAACCTTCTCATTTAAGTTCTGTACTTGCTTAATCGTTTTTGGCACTTGGATGTTTCGAATTGCTTGAATCTTCTCGGCATCGGCTTCGATTCCGCGAGAGTTGATGATGAAACCCCGAAATTTCCCTGACGCAATGCCGAAAGAGCGTTTCAAGGGATTTAATTTCGTTCCATATTTTTGTAGAACACTGAACATCTCCACTAAGTCATCAATGGGGTTGTTCGATCGTCGTGACTTCACAAGCATATCATCCACATATACTTTCATCGATCGCTTGATCTAGTCTTTGAACATCATTTTGACCAGTCTCTGGTAAGTAGCTTCAGCATTATTTAGTTCAAATGGCATCATAACCTAACGATATAGCCCTAGATTGGTAATGAAGTTGGTGTGCCCCTGGTCGAGGATGTGCTCAGGATCTGGTTGTATTCGGAGTACATATCCATAAATGAAAGCAGTTCATATTCAGCGGTTGAGTCTACCAGCTGATCGATCCTCGAAAGTGGAAAGCTATCTTTCGGGCATGCCTTATTCATGTAAGAGTAGTCGATGCATGCCTGTCACTTTCCATCAGCTTTTCTCACAGGAACTGGATTGGATACCCATTTTGGGTAGAGGGTGTCATGGGTAAACCTATTGTTTTTTTAGTTTATCTACTTCCACTTTAAGTGCAACAGATCTCCGAATCCATAATGCATTGCTTTTGTTTCACTGGGACATGCCTCGGGTCGATATTCAATGCACGGCTCATGATAGTTGGCGAGATCCCACACATGTCAAATTAGGTCCAAATGAATACATCAAGAGTCGCTCAGAGAAAACTAGCTAATTCCTTCATCACCGTTGCACTGAGATGTGATCCGATCTTTTGGACCCATGAAGGGTCGTCATGGTCGACTGTATGTTAATCGTTAGCTCAACGGATGCAGCCTTGGATTCTTTGGGCTTCTCTTCTTCATATTCGTGGTCTATATCTTTATAGAACCGACTGTGCTAATGTTTCTTGATATTGCCTTATGTTGTGAGCTGAAAAATGCTTAAATGGATTTGCCCAAGCAACGGGATCTGTTTTGATCTCTTGTTTTAGTGGAATTAGCAGTTTTTGATTTGACATGAACATATTAGACCATGTGAACTCAAAATCAAACAATGGGACATGCCATATATGACTTGTATACTTGAATTAGCATATGGCCTTGAACCTAATATTTTCCACTTCAGACTTGAATATATTAGCATATTTTTACTTGTACGGACTGTAATAGGTGCCCTGAGTGAACTTAAATATGAATGTCAGATTCCTGTATGCCAATAGCCGATCCTTGAGTTCAAACGTAATTGTTTTGTGTGACAATCAACATGAAATATGATTGGGACGGTCAATGACGACGGGCACTCCAGTAAAATTCCAAAGTCTTGTCATGAACTGTTGAGTCTGATAGCGATGGGTTTTAGACGCCTTTAGCGATTATATGCGATGGTTAAAGATCAGGCTTAAAGGAGCGTTGAATCAAACACCAAGTAGAGTTTAATCTTGTATATCCGAGTAATGCACTTTCCATTCAATGTACTAACGATCTGTTACTCGTTGTTCGGGTTGGAGTGGTGGTCAGTTGCCAATAAGCTTGGGCATTGATTTGATAGTTCTATCTCTAGGCATCCTTTCAGTCGTAGCCTCGAGTCATCGTAAACATCAGGTATGAGTCACAGTATTGAGCTATCGCAGTCAGTCTTTGGATGATCACACTTCTACCCGCAGTCTCAAATTGATAAATGTACTACATGGACGGTCAAGTCTCGTCCTAGTCGTGTTTATACTCCCACCTAAGCTCCAAGGACTTAGAGCTGATCAATGAATGGTCGGTTCATATTCATCTTGTTTCTCGCTTGTGCCCCCAAGTTTGGGGCATACGTCGATAAGTAGGAAGGCAAGTCATGTCCAATCAATGATTGATGCTCTCCTTACTAGACCAAAGGCAAGGATCAGTGTTCGGACGATCGAGTCACGTCCATTTTATATTGCTCTTCTAGTCGGATCATGACAAGAGCCAACGAAAGAACGATCGCGTCACATTTATTCGAAGCTGGACGGTCAGTCGCGTCCATTTTGATTCATATTCTCCTGTCAGATCTAGGGATAAAGTTAGCTCAGGTGGAGTCGGGTCATGCTCATCTGATTTCATACTCCTCCTAACAGATCGAAGGAGAGTGCTGGAGAATTAACGATCTAGTCACAGTCATTCATGGTTTATTCTCTTATCCGCACTCTAGTGATCAAAGTTTCTTGGAGGACATCCGGGTTATATCCGTTTGTGTTTGGTGTGAATCGATATTGACTGCCGACCCAGCGACATGATATGGAAAGCTTGGATCGACATTGCCTGTCGACCCAGTGGAACGATATAGTCGGTCGCCCGTAACTTCGGACGTCGTTACAATTGGTTTTGTATTGAGGCCTTCTTGCGGTCGTTTCCTTAAGTTGTAAAAAACACCCAGCCGGAGCTATAGTAAGATGTCGTACTCAGCTTGTAGTAGTTTGTACTCTGATTCCCATTCTTGGGTTAGCAGAATTAGTTTGTGGACGGTCAAATTCCATTCGTAGTGAGTTTATACTCCTCCGTCGAGTTCAGGTCGAAGTTTATAAAATATTGAGTGGTCGAACTGCACTCATCTATTTGTTTATGCCCATATCCGCACTCTAGGGATAAGAGTTTGTTGGCAGGTGGTCGAACCGCACCCAATTTGTGTTTATACTCCAATTCGCACTAGGGGAACAGAGTTATATGCTGGATGGTCGAACCGCATCCATGTCTTGGTTTGGAATTTTGGCTTGTGATGTCCGGGCAAGGCTTGGATAGTTCACCATACCTCAGGCGCAAACAAGGTCGCGGATGGACTTATCACATCCTCTTTGGATTGGACGGTCGAACCATGTCCAATTTAGGCTTAGGGTCTTGAACTGTCCCTTACATCCAGGCCACGAGTCGATACGTGGATGGTCATACTACTTCCACTTCCATTTGGATTTAGTTTCTTCCGAGCCTTGGGAGTAAGATGAGTGTTCTAAAGAACTTTGAGCTCGAGCAGGGGAGGAGATGGTCAGATCGCATCCACATTGAGTCATGTGTCTGCCCCTAAGTAAAGGGCAAGAATTGAGGAGAAGATGGTCAAACCGCGTCCACCTTTTGTGTTTATACTCTGGTCCACGCTTTGGGGACCAGAGTTTTATGATGGGTGGTCAATCACACCTTTTTGATGTTTATACTCCAGTCTGCGTTCTGGGAACTTGAGTTGATCAATGGACGGTCAAACCGCGTCTATGTTTTTGTGTTTATACTCCGGTCCGCACTCTATGGACCAGAGTTTTATGATGGGTGGTCAGTCACACCTTTTTGAAGTTTATACTCCGGTCCCCGCTCTGGGAACCATAGTTGATCGATAGATGGTCGAACCACATCCATCTTTTTGTGTTTATACTCCGGTCCGCACTCTGGGGACCAGAGTTTTATGATGGGTGGTTAGTCACACCCGTTTGATGTTCATACTCCGATCCGCACTCTGGGAACCAGATTTGGTGGATGGACGGTCGAACCACATCCATCTTTTTGTGTTTATACCCCGATTCGCAGTTTGGGGACCAGAGTTTTATGATGGGTGGTCAGTCACACCCGTTTGATGTTTATACTCCGGTTCGCGTTCTGGGAACCAGAGTTGATCGATGGATGGTTGAACCACGTCCATCTTTTTGTGTTTATACTTCGATCTGCACTCTGGGACCAGAGTTTTATGATGGGTGGTCAGTCACACCCATTTGATGTTTATACTTTGGTCCGCACTCTGGGGACCAGAGTTGGTTAATGGATGGCCGAACAACATCCATCTTGTTGCTTCGTACTCCTCCCGAGAAGTTGAGAGAGAGAGTTTTCAGGTGGATGTTCAAGTCACATCCACCTCAAGCTGTAGTCGTGTCCACGTGATGAGGGCTGTGGTTGATGAGTAAGCAGTCAGCCACACCTACTTTAAGTTGAGCTTTCAAACTACCTCATGTGTCCAGGGCAGTAGTTAATGTGTGGACGATCAAACCGCGTCCACTTTAGTTGGACCTTGATTTTGCTGAGCTTCGGGAGAGGAATAAATATTTTGGTTAACTTCAAGTATGAGCAGGGGAGTGGATGGTTGGGTTGCATCCACTCCAAGTCTTTTTTTGGTCTCCAAGTCAAGTGTGGAGGTTGATGAGTGGACGGTTAGTCATGTCCACTTTGTATTAGATTCTGACCTTTTTGGGCTCTGAGTAAGGCATGGATGTTCTGTCAAAATTGAAGCATAGAGTATGAAGTGGATGGTCGAGTCATACCCATTTTCCATTTCAAGTCCTTGTTCCTAAGTGAGGGGCATATGGTAGCTAATGAGTGGTTGAATCATGCTTGTCTTAATGATCCTCCAAAGGTCCGATCATGGTCCGTGGAGGTTGGTTGGCACCCAAATCTAATTACTTGGTCACCGGCATCATTTGGAAGTAGTTTATTTCAAGTTAGTCATAGTTTGCAACATAATTGAAAATGAAATAAATCTTATTGATAAGTGAAGCAGAGTCGAATGCTCGCTATTCCACTTTGCCCCAGTTCTCCTCAGTTGGAAGTCGACCGTAGGTGGTCCAATTGATAATCAAAGGTCATTATTTTGTAAGTGTCGGATGTTCCCTGGCCGCCATTCTGCGGGGCTTGCACATATTGTTGAAGATTTCCTTTTCAGATCTGCTTTTCGATCACATCTCGGAGGTGTTTGCAATTGTTGGTGTTATGACCGTGTGTATCTTGAAATATACAACATTTCCTCGATTTCTTCTGGGTTTCGGTGGACTCTCTCGAGGCTGGTTTCTAGTACTGCTTCGAATCATGAGTCTCTAAGTAGATGTTTTCGATTGAATCGTTCAGAGTATGTGAGTCAGATTTTGAGATTTTGGGTCGTCTCCTAGAATCTAATTCCTTATCTAAAGCCTCAATGCTGCCTTTTCTTTGACTTCCTTCAGCCAATGGACTTGCATTTTTCTTCTATTTAGTATGTCTTGTGTAACGACCCGGTATTTTCAACCATTCGCATCCGCACATGTCGGACTTGAATTGCTCAAAATATCATATTGTTAATTTATATTTGGCAAAACTCAGCATATACAGTAAATAAATCAATCACAGAATCACAGACACAGAGTAATATAATAATAATGCAGCGGAATAGATAAATAGTAGTTCATGAAGCTACTATATAAACATCAGAGTTTGAAATAAAACACAACAGAATATCTCAAATACAGTGAAGTTTCCAATACAAACAGATGGCCTCTCTGAACAAACCAATTGGAAAGCTGAAAGCTGAATCGATAGTTGGATCTCCAAATGAAGCTCCAAACTCCAAAGGTGAGTCTCAAATGCTGTATCACTCAGTCTTCCCGAGCGTAAAGCAAAACACAAAACACACGAGTCAGGATTAACATTCTTATATCAATAAATCCAACTCAAGTGAAATATCAACTGAAATACAAGTAACTTAAAGGATGTTTGGGATTACCATCCTCTAAGGATCCATGGAACTATCTACTATGTAGAAATATACGCTATTAACAACCAAACGTCATTATAACATCGTGGTCATTTCAAAATAATTTATACTTCAAAACCAAAATATCATTTCCATTTCAAATATATATATTTCCAAATTATAGCACTTTCAAAACTAAATTGATAATTTCATATATATCTTACTTTAACTTCATTATTATTTAGTTTTGAAATATTCACTTAATAAATCCATTATCATTTAAATAACCTTAAATTACATTAAACTAAATATTTCCTTCGATTTATTTAAAACATGAAATATCCATTTAATCACTTTAAATCAAAATCAAGTTATAAAAATCATATCTTAAAACCCTCAAATTCAATAAGTTTCAAATCGATTTAATTAAACAAAATTCTTAATTAAATACAATTTCGAATAAATCCAAATTTATCTTTCCAACCTTAACTTATAGAATCATTATAAAAATCTATTTTTTTAATAAATACTTAAACATATTGCATTTTACTTAAATCGAACTTGACTAAATTTAAAGCTTATTATTAAATCTATTTTGTATTAAAACTTATTCATATACATAATATTTTCAAATTTAAATAAAACCATATATACTTCCTTTCAAAACCATAGAAACCATTTTAAAATATTTATATATAGACCAACGGTGCCTTTATAAATTTTCTATCCTATGGTCAAGTGATACGGATATTTATCATTTAAATCCGTAATTTAAATATATACGGGTATATATCCTTTCAACCCGCAATCCCAAATTAAATTCAATGAAAATCGCTTGGGTTTATTATTTCAACCCATAACGATTTTCTCCTATTCTATAAGATCGTTCGGGTATGTATCATTTCAACCCATAGGGAATACTACACTAACATGGAACTTGCAAAGTGATAATAGATATGATAATAATAATAACAGGCATATATCATCAATAACAATATAATATAAACAACAGGATATGGTGTCATATCCCAAAGGTGAACAATTACATATAAATGCATATATAACAATTTAAATAACTACAGCAGCATATTTCAATTGTCGTTTCAATTGAAATCAAATCTAATAAATACAAGAACGTTAATCGTGAGTGATTGCTCACCTTCCGAGGCTAGATAGATTTGACAAGGAAATGAGGTACGAGTTTCGAAGCAATGCTAGATGGACACGATTCGACGAAGAAAACATGCACGATGGACAAGCTGATAAATGGGAAATCAGAGAGAACTAATCAGAATCAGTCTTAATAGAGACAGAAACGAAATGTACGTTGTATTACTATTATAAATTTCAAATCAATAATAATTTAAACACATATTAAATTAAATATATATGTATTTCAAAATCATTGCTTTTAAATAAAAACGCATATAAAACAACATATTTATACAGTAAAATTTAGAATAAATGAATATACATACTTATAAAGATAAACAACATCTTACATGTATATATATAACATACACAAAATCTTATATAAACTATATATATATATATATATATATATATATACACATTCTATTTTAAAACAATACTCATATATATAAACCGATTGGCAGCTATATAGAACTAACTTACATATCAAATTATTCAGTATTAAACATGTATGTTACTGGAACTAATACATTTTATGTCATACAAACAATTATACTATATTATATGCTTTGAAAATGTAAGTTATTAAAATATCTATATTAACATATTCCATTATATTGTAAACAGCATATCAATACAGTAACACAAAATTTACTTCACCTATATTATCATATACAGTTAACAAAACTTTCATTATTTAAGTTGTATATACTATACAACATATAAGTATCAATTTATATAAAATTATATATATATATATAACGATTGTATAATGTAACCCTTAAACAAACAGAGACTAGTATAATATAATCTTTAAAACAAACAAACTAGTATATAAACAACTTTATAAATTTTTATAAACTTTAAAACTGTACAACAGAGGACACACATATATATATACTTAACTTATACAATCAAACTATCGTCAGTAATACCCAGTATAATATAAACTAACATAAAATATAAAGATACATATTAGTAACCAAAATAACTTGTATAACCTGCTTTATAAGAATACACACATATAAACATCAGAACATAACTGGTATTATAAAATGTATATTAACATACCATTAATAAACTGAAGTCAGCAAAACAAAAAAAAAAATTTAAACAATTAAAGTAAAAGATATATATATATAGACATACTTATACACTGAAATAGTTAGTATATACTAAAGCTTATACTGTATAAACATATATTTTTATATAGCTATTAAAACTTGTACAGTCTAATATGGTATATATATAACCAGACTTCATAATATATCCTATATACTAAAACTATAACAGACTATTATATACTATACTATATTTTCCTTTTCTTCCTTTTTTTTAAAGGTAAACGAGTTTTTATACTGGCCTCTACCAGATTTGAATTAAATGATAGAAATTAAAAAAATAAGTTCAATAAAATAAGTATACATGTAAAAAGCAAACGTAAAATAAAACAAATGCCGGTAATTAAAACAGGATTCAGGCCCATCAGAGCCCAAATACCATTTTAATTAATGCATCCAGTATGAAACAAGGCCGATAGAGTGCAACCATCGCATACGTTTGTTTATAGCCCCCTTCATCTCTGCCAATAACTCCCGCTTGATTTTACTCTTCTGCTCAAATATACGCCCGTTTCTCTCACACCATACAGTAGAAATGAAACACTTCAGTACCACAAGCATACGATTACCACTTTCGTCGCGCCATCTCGATCGTTTGAAAATCTCAAACCATTGTTGCCCCCGATGTGTGTTGCTGTAATATAGACCAGCACCAAGAATAACAGCCTTCCATAATCGATAAGTCACATTGCAATCGAAATAAATATGGTCTTTACTCTCGGGTTGATTATTGCAGAAAACACAGTAATTAGTATCTATGAATCCCCTCTCCAATAATTTATCTCTAGTGAGTAGCGAGTTGTGAATAGTTTTCCAGAGAATGAAGTTGTCTTTTTCAGAACCGAGTTTATTCCATATACGCCGATACCATGGATTTGTACAGGAATTATTTCCAGGAAGGAGAGCCTTGTATATAGTAGCAATCTTGTGTGTAGTGTATTTATCAGTCCATTGGATAGTATGCGAAGTGTTGATGTGTTTAACGTGCATGATCTTCATCCAGAGACGCTGAACCGCAGCAGATGCAGCCGTAGGCAAAATAATCTCGCCATGGTTGATGTAGTGTGTAATATTTGCATTGTCCGGAATGCCAGTGGATAGCTTTTGCATATTATTGAGCACATCATTAAGTATGATACCAGAGGATGACCAAGGGGAGTGGCAGAATGAGATGGGATTATCAAAGAATATATTGCATTTAACATGAGGTAGAATGATATATCTGATGCTAAGTATGTTCCTCCAGAACCAGCTCGACGTGGCACTAGGAATCGTATTCCAGAATTGTTTACCGAAGAGGTAATTTTTTCTAATCCAGCAATTCCATAGAGTTTGTTTGTTGGAAAGGATATCGTTGATGTGTTTAGAAGCCGCTGCGATATTCCAGTATCTTAAATTTATTATCCCCAATCCCCCCTTTTTTCTGGTCTGCATATCGTAGAGAAAGCAATCGGAATAGGTTTGCGAGACTGGCAATCACCGTGCCATAAGAAATGGTTCATGGTCGCGTTAATCATGGATATTAATTTCTTTGGTAAAATGAAAATGCGTGACCAGTATGATGTCATGCCAAATATTATTGATTTAACGATAGTAATTCTACCTACCTGCGATAGTAGATGTGAAGGCCAATACCTAAGTTTAGCAATGATCTTCTCGTACATAGGGATGCATTGTGTTGTATTCATTCTAGATTTGGTGAGAGGGATACCCAAATATACCGCATTATTTGGCATGGCATGAAGACCAGATAGACTAGTGATATGACTTTTATCACTCTCATTAAGCCCAGCAATGAGAATATGAGATTCCTTTTTATTTATAAATCTAAGGCAACTTACATATATAAGAAACATGGTTTATAACTCGCTTAAATAACAGACTAAAGTATATACATAACACTAATAAAATTTATACAACAGGTATAGATATATGAACTCACACATATAAACAAATTCATCTATAACAGATTCATATACACTGCCTAAACAGATTATAATATAAACTATATATATAATTACATTAAACAATTTTCTTTCATCTAAACATAAGTCATATAAGCATATAAACTTGTCTATATTTGAACATAAACCAGGTTAACATAGATCATAACATATAATCTGCATAGATATATATTAGCAAACATAGAATAACGTATGATAAAAATATATATATAGCTTATACTAATATAACTATAAATATACGAAAAAAATATAGCTTATACTAAGATATATTTATAAACTGGTCTTATACTAACATATATATATGAGCTAACAGATAATATTATATGACCATATTTATATTCAAAACTAACACACACGATACATATTCGAGCCGAATATATAAAGAGATTTATAAACTAACTTGTAAGTAATATATATATATACCTTATGTATATACACAAAGGTGCTGCCGTGCTCACGCAAGAAGGTGGCTTCAAAAACGAGGCCGAGATGTGGGCATGGGATGGGTGGCGGCAGGAGAAAGAGAAGGGAGAAGGATGGGTTTCGGCGCGGGGAAGCGGAGGATAATGGCGGTTGCGCTTGCCTTGGAGTGGTGCCGCTGCTCGGTGGTGGCTATAGGGTGGTAGGAGTCGGATCATGGAGGAGGTTGCACGAGTTGAACGAGAGGGGAGACTCAGGGCTTTCAGTTGTGTGGCCGAGTGAGAGGGATAGGGGAAGTTCGGGTTTGCAAGTGAAGGTAGGGGAATTGAAATGGAGAAGGTTGTGCAAAGGAAGAAGAATATACAGGAGAATTAAAATGAACAGTACAGAAATATATAAATTGTACGTTACACGTTTTCTCTGGCAGAAACAAACCATCACTTGAATAGAAAGGGCAAATGAAGCACGAGAATTCAGGGATCATTAAAGCAATTAATTTTTGTTGTTTGGACAGCACGTCAAGAGTTTTAAAAAGCAAGGAAACAAAAGGTCACAGTTTCGGTACCGATACGACACTATTTTCCTTTGTTTCCGTCGCTTACCGGCCCTCAAAATGCAGGAATAAATATAGTGCTGAGATCAGCACGACGAGATGAACAGAATGGTACACAGATATCAGGGATATGATCGAATTATAAAAATTTGATATCGGTGCCGAAAAATGCTGCTAAAATGTCGAAAATAAGAAAAACGGAGCAGTAGCAGTCCGAATTTGAAGAAACAAAATACGACGTCTCACTTAGAAGATGATTTACAAATTTATTATATAAAATATTCAGGTTTGGAAAACATTTTATTATCATCAAATATTAACTGGTTTAAATTGAAATAAAATTACACAAAAATAAACTTCCACATTTTTAGATGGAAATTTTCCTTTTGCTATGCTTAAATAAACGTATTTCAAATATCAAATTTTTATTCCCAAATTCAAATATTTAAAATTTCACAAAGAAAATTCCATTAAATATATTATTAAATCTAATAAAATTTTACGAGTCGTTACATCTTGCATCCTCCTTGTGTAGGCACTAGTTCGCTTTGTAATAGAAGCGATCCAAGGTCGTAGGTGGCTCTCCAGCTAACCAGTCGCTGAAATCCGACTTCGGGTCGTTTCCCTTTATCAATGCCATTAGTTTGATATCCATGCTAGGACTGCTCACTTTAGTGACAGGGACGTTGAATCTATGCAAGAAATCTTTGAGCATCTCGCTTGGTGCATGGATTAGGTTAGATAATGACATCGCATCCTTAGGGCGAGTAACATGAATTCTGAATTGCTTGGCCACCTTCTGAGCCAGTTAATCGAATAAGGAGATTGACCTAGGCAATAATCGCGTAAACCGTATGATTGCTACTACTTCAAAGAATATAGCAAAGCATCTGAATTTGATGGCATCCGTTGCTCTGCGGAATCCATGTACCACTCATATTCATGAGATGCCATCGAGGGTCTATATTTCCAAAGTACGCCGGCATGGTCAGCATGTTAAATCTCCTTGGATATTCTGCTCATAGAACGACTTCAGTGAACAGGTTTCGATAGGAGGAGATGCCTCGATCGTCGTTAGTCTGGTCTTGGCTCTCTCTCACAAGCCGTCGTACCAGCAAGTCAGGTGTTTGGAAGCTGGTAAGTTGAGGGCAGTCGCAATCTACCCTAGGAGTTTGACCCGACAATCGATCCTAGTTTATGTCATATCATCTCGGTTCTCCAGCCTTTGGAAGCACCTTTTGAGTAGCAGTTTCTTGTCCATTCCTTGGCTGCAATTCAGTAGCTGCCGCTTGATCCCCTGTACAGCAATCAGTCATAGGATGTAAGGGAAGTGGATAGAATGTACCGTTTATAAATTTGATTTGTTATCTTCTAGGATAATAAATATTGTTTTGAATTTATAAATGACTATAAATTGATTAATTATCCTTTGGGATAATTTTACGTTGTTTTAAATTTACAAAAGACTACAAATTTGTTTAATTATCCTTTGGGATTGTTGATGCCAAAAATGGGCATTAACACCTAATAGAATATAGTAAAGATTAAATGAAGATTGAAATTAAAACAAAGCAAAAATCATAAAGGAACACATAGATTTTTATAGTGGTTCGGTAATCTTGGCCTATGTTTACTTCATATTTTATTGATCTTCCACTTGATTATGATTACAAGAATGTTTGGATCAACCGTGATCTATTAGTATAAAAGTGAAGAATAAAAATGGCAGAGCCTCGGCACAGAAAGCAGAATCCCTTTTTTGACGTCATGCCTGCTGTATTTATAGGGAAGACATGCACGGATCGGACTGAAATTTTGGTAGAAGGTTCGGGAGACCAAAATGAGGCTACCCAAAATTTGTAGGCCCATAGGGGACCACAATAGTTGGTACCGATCCCTATTAGTGCATCCGAATGGGTTGCGATCCCTGCCGATCCCTCCAAAAAGAGTCATGTCGATCCCTCCTATTTCCTCCAATTGGAAATAGATCCCTAGGTGGTGTTCGACATGTTGTAGTAAGCTTGTACTCCAAGTTTCATGTTTATAGCATGTGTAGATTTTGAGTTACTGACCGATTATCGCTGCAAAATTAAGTTGTGGAATCGATACGATATGGTCCATAGTGTTGAATATGGATCGTTCGTGGTCCATATTTGGGGAGTAGTGAGCTTTCATGCTTCTGCTTCATATTATCATCTATGCTTGATTTTTGGACCCCACAATCATTGCTCTGGGCTACTGGCCTTGATGACAGTCGAGTCTAACCTGTCTAGTCAGTTCGGATATAGCCAGGTCAAAATGCTGGATAACAGGGATAACTAACATTGTTTAAAATATATAAAAAGATTATAACTTGATTTAAGGTCTTTTGGGATAATTAGTATGGTTATAAAATTTATAAAAGAATTATACCAATTATCTTTCAAGATGATTAACATTGTTTTAAATTAATAAAAGTATTTAGATTATTTATTATTTTCCGGAATAATAACTCTTGTTTTAAAAGTTGTAAATGATAGTTTAGAAATGAGAAAATCCTTTGAAAATGAATGTTTAAAAAAATACTAAATGTAAAATGTTTTGGGATTTTAAGTAAACAGTGTTTTAATGATAATTGCTTCTAGGCCATCTTTTTGATACACTTAGAGGTATAATTGGCCTTCTAAAAGAATATTTTTAAACATTATTTTTAAAGTGTTTTGACAAATATTCGTGGTGTGAAAATCAAGAATAAGTAAGAATCAAATGTTTTGAATCTTGATTCATTTATTGGTGACAAGTGTATGCGATCTAATTTCCATATACAATCATTCATTTACTTTCGGTAGTTGATTTCTTAACTATCGATTTTGATATCATTCCGTGTGCTTCATCAATCTAAGATGATTTATCGCTCATTATGAGCATTAGCATCCAATACTGCAGATAACTAAAACCAAAAAGCGAGTAGGAGCCAAGCCATGTAGGGTGCTGCACCCATTAGGATATATTCAAATTTATCTAAAAAGTTGTTGGAGCATGCATGCGTTGATGTGAGAATATTTTGGATGCCTGTGGATTTAACGGGGTCCAACTTGGAAGTTCCCGAGAGTGATGCGTATTTGGCGTGGGCTCTTAAGTCATGATGGATAAATTCATTTTCCTTGTTCTATTCGAACCTTGAAATTAATCTTTTCTTCTTTTGTGTTTCGCTAATCCTAGACGATTTGTTGCTCATTTGAGTGTTGTTATCCTTTGTCTGAAATGACTAAAACCAAAGCGCGAGTAGGGGCCAATTTATGTGGAATTATTCCCATTAGGGTATCTTCACATCTACTCTAGATTGGGTTAGGTTGTATGCTTTTAGAGATATGGAATACTCGGATTCTCAGTAAAGTTGGCGAGGTCCAGCTTGGAGTTCCCAAGAAGAGTCACATAGAAAATAATACCCTCACATATATTGTCTAGAGGTATACTTTCGGTAACGAGGGCGCACCCTTCTAGTCATTGTCGGAAAATTTCCCTATCCTTATTTGATTCAAATCTTTGAATTGATTTCTTAATTTCAAAAGGAAGTGTTTGAAGCTCTTCTCATTGTTTAATTATTTGTTTCCATTTTTTTAAGTTTGATTTTGATGTTGTCTATGTTCATTCCTTCTTGTTTAGATTGTTATTCTGATGTGTGTTACATTTCTTTATCTATGGATGTTGTTCTTGTGAGGTAAAAACATGTTCATGTTTAGCAGTGTGGTCTCATAGATTTGTTAAATATTCACTGTATTACTTGAGTTTTCTCACGCTGGTTTTCTGGATTGATCCAGGTGTTATTTTATTATAATGCTCGAATCAGACTGAGTGTTTTTCCAGGTTGTCGTTGGTGGATCATGGAACTCATGGAGTAGAGCTGGATGTTCACCTGTCGAGATAATTTTATTTTCTGCTATATCATTATCTATACACATCAGTAATTGTAAAGTCGGAAATTTAAAACTGTCTAGTTGAGAAAGTTTGTTTTTAACTTTGATGTACTTTATATCTTGGAGTGACAGTTTATACTGTCTTTACTATATTATATGTTGTCATTTCCGTTGTGAGCAACCGTTTTCCATTTCCTTTTATGTGTTGTTCTTTTAATTTTACCCTAACAATTTGCCTTTCCGACAATTGGATGTTCCGCATTTGAATACCGTAGATGTATTTGGTGTCAACTTTTGATGGTTGATAGGGCGGATCATTACAGTTGTTTAAGGAAGCCATTGATGAATTGTTTGAAGAGATAAGAGAGATAATGGATTTTTGAATTTTGAAAATGAGAGTGAAATGAATGGATGGAGACAGAGTTATTAAATAGAAAGTAAATGGACATGTTCTCTGGTCAATAGACAACTTTGAGAACATAGGGGCTGGTGAAAAGGTGGAGGGAAATTCAAATTTTGAATTTGAAATGAAAATTCAAATTTATGAATTCATGTGCATATGTTGACATATGGGTAGAGTGTATGTTGACATTAGCCCATGAATTTCAAACATAGGAGTTGAATAAATTATTTTTATTTACTTATATATGCATATGTCTAATTATCCTATAATTATTATTAATCTATATACTTATTAAATAATATAAATTTATTTAAAAATATACATATATTTTATATAATTTTTTATTCAATATTATATTCTTATTAAAATAATTTTATAAAATTTTCTTTATATATTTATATTATATTCATCCAATATTGTTATTAATCTAATCTTATAAAAAGCAACCACAAATCTAATCAAAAAAAATTAAATTTTAAATGCGTACCTATTTTTTGCTCTATTTCTTCAAAATTTTCTGAATTCGATTGATTATTGCTATGAAGCACATGTTGGCATCTTCCGTACCGGGATCATTATCACTTGAGGAAGTATCCTAACCTTCTAATGTTGCAGTATAAGCCTTTCACATTTTCTGGACGGATTAGTTTTTGGTGAGATTTTTGATTTCTCCGGTTGTGGGTAGTCTCTCTATATATGGCCAAATTCATTACGGTTAAAACATCTAACAACATTTCCACTTCCTAGATTTTTGTTATCATTTCTCTTGAGATTAATCATTTTTACGTATTTCAGAAATTTTCTGAAATTTCGAGTCATGAAAGCAATTTCCTCACCATCTTCGTCTGAATCCAGATCATCAATTGTTGCATTGAAAGCGATGGATTTCTTTTCTGTTGCCTTGCTTTCTTGACATCCTTGCATTTTTGCTTCATATGATATTAAATTGCCAATTAACTCTTCTTTTTAGAGTGCTAAAGTCATTAGCCTCTTCAATTGCAAGAGCTTTTTTTTCCCGTTCAAGAGTAAGTAAATTGAGGATTTTTCTAACTTGATCCTCTTCAGAAATTTTTTTACCCAATGCAATTAGTGAATGTACTATATCTTGAAATCTACTATATATATCGAAAATGGACTCATTTGGACTCATTTTAAATAATTGATACTGATTATTTAACATAGAAAACTTGGTTTGTTTGACTTTACTAGTGCCTTCGTGTTTAACTTGCAAAGTTTTCCATCTTTCATATGCAAACTTACAAATAGTGTAACAACCTAGAATTTCACCGCTTTGATTTGCGAATATTTAATTAATTTTAAATATTCAAATAATAGAATTTATATTTGAAATAAAAACTCTTTTAAATAATAACCATTGATGGTGAATAGTTTTTCAAATTTGTTTACGAAAATATTTAATTTGAAGAAAAATTGAAAATGTGATTGGAAACCTTTTTCGAATTTTCGACTTTTCGCCTCTAAACGTTATCGAAAACATTGTGAACGCTGTAGTATAAAAATACACATACAATTATAAATAAGTTAGGATATATATATGTACACTTAAGTATACAAAGATAGATGTGACATTTTATGAAATTTAAAATTAAATTAAAAGATGTTTAACATGAAATAACACCTTATGACATCTAAGTACAATGAGTGTTAAACATGTTGGATCAAAGAGGGGAACGGGGGACAAGTCCATGCGTGAGCTATAGGGTGGAGGGGGACAAGATTATGTGGCAATTGATTAGTGAAGGGTGGGTACGAAAAGGGTAATTTGTTTATTTCATTTTATATAAAAGCAAATTCTTATTTTTTTTCATTTTCAATTTCATTCCATTTCCACTCTCTTAAAATTCCTTCATGTTCATAAACATTTTCAATGGTTCCCATTTTATTTCCAAAGTTAAAATCATCTTTATTTCCACCTATGTAAATATCAGATAATATCGTTGATATATCACCAATATATCTCATATTGCTCCTAAGCCGATACTTTTTTTAAAATATCGCCTAAGTATCACTACCGATATATCTTCGAATATTTGTCGATATATCCTTTCGATATTTAATGTAAAATATATGATATTTTTTAAGAATATCGTTCATTGTTAGAGAAGATTTATTTACAAATCTTTACATTCTCAATATTTGTTTCTCTATGTGGTGAATGACAATATCTAGGCTATATTAGTAATCCCAATGCACTAATTTTTGGTTTTAACCATACAGTTTTAGTCTTCTTCATTAGTCTTTCAATAAGAAAAATATGTTTATTCCATTATTTTATATGTTTTATTTTCCATGATGACTTTACCACTAAAAACATGATCATAAAACAAAAGGAGCCACTTCTCTTTTTAGTTATTTTTGGTCACCATTTTGAATAGGTAAGTTAGCTTATTAAAATTCATTTTATTAGTTACTATCATGCACCAAGAACTAAAAGTAGAAGAGCGGTAAAATTATATATTTGACATACCAATAAGGAATGTACTAAAGTAGTAATTGTTATTAAATCCACATTGCTTATTCGATAAATTAAGTGAATATGAAAACGACGAAGCTATAAAAATGAAAATTTTAGGACAGTAATATAGATAATTAGATGACTGAAGAAACAAAAAATATGGTAAAAAAATGAAGAAAATAATAAATACACACAGCATACGGATTTCTCGGTTTTCATAAGCCTATATTATAATTTGTATTTAATATAATATCATAGTAAATTGATTGTAATCTGTAAACTATGTGTAATCAGTCTTTGATAGTTATTTAGCTTTATTTATCCTAAATTTTGAAAAACTTAACATGAATATAAAATTATAACGTAGAACAATATCGTTTATAACATGTTCTACACATTTCCAATATTTTACCGATGATATCCAATATTATCATGATATTTTAAAATATCTCATATCAGTACTTGATCGATATGTACCTGATATCAATATTAACTACTTAGATTTCCACTTTTAATCCTTTAAAAACTTGTTTAAAACGTTTCCTTCTCTTCTTACAACCCCTTCTTCTTAAAAAAAGTCCAAGATCCCCTCAAACACCCCTAGGCGGAGCCACCCTTCCCTTGGCCGAACCACTTTGGTCACTTAGGGCCTCCAAAAATTCATTTTTTATTCAAGAAAATCTAAGATCTGGGTCGTATATAAAAAATAGTGGAAGCCTGGTTCGATTTGGCTAACTTTTTGGTAAGTTAAAGCTCACTCTTATAAATAAAGTTTAACTTTATTTTTGATATTATTTGATTGCTAAATATGATAATTTTTAGATGAAATTGATATTGGCTTGTATGTGAATATATGTGTTTGGATATTTTGTGGTATAGACTTGAAAAAGGAAAACTTAAGTTAAGTTAGTTAGTAAGCTGAACCCTTGCTTGTGTATGTGGACTATAGCATGCAAGTTATGTTGTGATGATGTACATTGTGTTGTATATGCTAAAAAGTTAGCTCTTTGACTTGTTAAGCGACTTTCGATCCTTTGGAAAATCGAAATCATGTTTTACTAATTTTTGTTTAGTATCAAAAACCTTTTACTTATGTTTTTTAAAGTAAGTAAATACATAACGTATGAGTTCTGAAAGTGATTTGAATATAAAACAAGATTTAAAATTATGGGTCATATAACAATAGTCGCTATGGATATAGTTCGTGAAAACGAACTCTTTTTGAATTTAAAAGTGTTTTCACTTATGTATCTTTTTGAGAAGTGTTTTCAAAACAATTTATACGTAATAAAAAGTAATTATTTATTTAATTAATTATTTAATTAAGGTAATTAGTACTTAAGTGTTAATCAATTAAGTTAATTATTATTTAATTATTTATTATGGTTTAATTAATTATTTAAGGATTATTATTTAAGTAAGATTAATTTTTAATCAATTAATTATTATAAAGGATTTAATTATTTTTTTTTATTTTTTTTGGCAAGGCCAAATTATTTATTAATTACTAATTAAGTTAAATTAAGATATAATTAAGACTCAATTAAGATTTAAATCATTATTTGGTGAAGGTTTAAGTATTAGTTATTTATTAATTGAGATTAATTAATATTTAATTAAAGATTAACTATTATTTAATTATTTATTTAAAAGGTAATTATTGTTTAATTATTTATTTAATAGATAATTATTGTCTAATTATTAATTAAAGGTTTACTTATTATTAAAATAAAGAGTTTAAATGTTATTTAAATTTTCAAATAAAAGTTTTAAAGTTTAAACTACTTAAATTCTAAAGTTTGGTTTTGTTTTTAAAGCAACTGTAACAACCCAGAATTTCACTACTTTGATTTGCGGATATCTAACTAATTTTAAATATTCAATATATAAGTTTTATAATAAAAGTAAAACTCTTTTGAATAATAACTAATGATGGCGAAATAGTTTTACAAATTTTTTTACAAAAATATTTAGTTCATAGAAAGATCGAAAATATGACTGGAATTTATTTTCCTAATTTTCGACTTTTCGTCAGTTAAAAGTTACCAGAAACATTGTGAACACTAGTGTAAATTTATACACATTCAAAATGTAAATAAGTTAGTGTATAGTGGTATATATAAAGGTATATATACTTAATTATATACATGTATATACTAAAAGATGCCTTAAGAGACATGATTTGACATATTGGCAACTTAGTACCTAAGGGGGAGGACAAGGTGGTGGGCGAAAATGGTATGTGTGGTATAGGGTGTTGAGGTGGCAAAACAATGTGGAGGGTAGAAGTACAAGGATAGATAAGTAATTCTCTCTTTTCTCTTGTTTATAAATAGTCTTCCATTCCTTCATTTTTCCTCCTCTTCCTCCATCATATTTTCCTCATCTCTGATTCAAATGGAGAAATTCTTTTTCTTTTAACCGTGTAAAATTCCAATGGCTACAAAGAGTATTCAATAGCACTTTTATCGTGATTTGAGTGAGAGAGATCAAAGAGTATTCAATAGAGAATCAAATCAATACTGTTTGAATTTGATTTTGATTTAATTTGAGAAGATCTTGAGTAGAATTTCTTTTAGAAATCAAGAGAACGAAGAGAGGGGAGAAAATATAGGAAAGTAGTTATATAAAATTCTTTGAGAGAATCCCTATTTATAGAGAAACACCGGTCATGTCCATCGTGAAGAGATATGACGAAAATACGCTTCCATTCAAAATTGTAATTTTGAAAATCTCGGCCTATAAGTCAGACATACATAAGGAGGATATATTGACATATCCTTTTGTATTTTGAAAAATTATTTTGAAAATACTAAGCTTTGTAAAGTATTTTGATACTTTGTAAAATCATTTAAGCATAGTATATACACATTTTAATCGTAATAAATCTTAAGAAAACTTTATAAAATTATTTTGAAATATTTTAATATATAAAGGATGTAGATATAATTTCTTTTGAAAATTAAAATAATATATAAAGTATAAGTGAATATATATATATCAAAGTATTAATGAATGTCAAAATATACTTTTAAATATAATAAACATTTAGAAAACAAAAAATTATATCTATACATAACAAAATAAATTAAAAGTATATATTAAAATATAAAATACTTTAAAACTTAATATAATAATATTGTAAATAAATAATTAAAAGATTAGGAATCATTTGAAGGCTATTTTGAAAAGATGTTTGAAAAATCATTTTGAAAATAGGGATTCTTAAAAATCATTTTTCTTGAAAACCAAATATTTTAAAATCATTAACATCAGAGAATAGATTAAAAAAATGAAGAGAGATCAAAGAAGTGCTAAAGGGCTATAACAAAATAATCTATGACTATATAACTTATCTTGATATGTTGATATCTTGAATATTCAAACTCATGGGTCTTCAATCTCCAACTCTTGAATCTCTATATTAGCCACTTTATTTGACACTTGAGTCTGCTTTTAATACTGTACAGTATTCTTAATCAATACCTGTCTAATATCCTACACTATATACAATATATAACTTGATAAAACATTAGTATCTATATTTTATGTGATCTCATATGGTTTCAGTTATCAAAACCAATACCTAAGGTACTAACACGGTAGACTAGAAAGGTAGGCTAGTTTTAGTATAGTTTGGTGTGCGAAAAGCAAAATATGGGTGTGATAATTTTGTTTAAATAGTAAAGCAGGAAAGACAAAGAGTGGAATATGAACAAAATTGGCCTAAATCTATCCATTTATGTTTTCTATTTTTTCCTGGATTTTAAGAAACTCTTTAAGATTTGATTTAGTTGGTTTATTATTTATTTTTGAACATCTTTGTTTAGGTTACCTTTATTAGATTTTATCATATTCATGTAATTTATACTTTGTTAAAACATCCCATTTTGTATATATTATGTTTTGTTTATAACTTATCTCCAAAAATCCTAACTAACTTTTGTAAAGAGTATAAACTCTATATTACCTTGCAGTTCTTCCTATAATAGTTTAGGTTGATTAAATAAAAAATAAATTATATTAAATGAATCCACTGCAAGTTGAATTGTACAACATGTCCAACACTCCATGTGCATGTATGTGTGTCTGTGTGCGCGAGCAAGTGTGTGCGTGCATGCGCGTGTGTTTGTGTTTCATACATTAGTTACGATAAACATAACGGTCCGCCACATTTACTTATTTCTTCTCTTATACTTTAATTTGTAAATACCATTGCTTTTCTTCTACTATAAGTAATCATAAACTTTAAACTGTTTGATAAATGATTTTTTTACAAAATCTCTTTTAGTATGCGTTTTTACATAATTCTCTTACCATATTTGCATTGAAATTTGTATCTTATAATAAAATATTATGTTCTAAAACCTATTAAGAAATGTATGACATAGTCCAACCCTTTGTTCTTTCGTGCTAGACACAAAGGTATTAACTATGTCTTTGAGAATAAGATTTATTCAAACCTAGCATAGAAAGGGAAATATTGGTTCCCAAAGGGAGATCAGTTTGTTCGTCTTGTATCATTGTTATCACTTTTAAAGGAAAGATCATACCCGCTTACATCTTTTTAAATTTACTTATCACGTGGAATTACTGAATGAGTTTACTTTCCATATTCAAAATATAATACTAATAATTTTTTGGTATTTTGTTTGGATACACACATACACACACTGATTTGGTTTATTACATAGATATAATAATCAATGATTTGAAAAGACCTATTTTTTGCATAGATTAAGATAATATCTTTTTAATTCTTTTAGCAACATGGATCTTTTATATATTATAGAGAACTTGGTTGTTAATTTATTTGGAAGGCAATTTGGACTTAAAAATTCCATAAAATATAAATATACAGAATCATTTAAATTCTTAACGTATTGTTACCTGGCTTAAAGACTATGTAGCTTTCAAATGAATCTAGATGTTAGGATGAAAGAAAGTGGTTCATGTCTTGAGCACATGCTTGGAAGGATGTTAAAACAAGCTTCAAAAGGTCAAAGTGCCCAGGATAGGCAAAGTAGGTACCGACCTGTTTTCGAGCACGGCATGGTACTTTACAGCTACAACCTATGGGTTGCTAGTTAGAGTGGTCATCCCGAAGCTTTTTTGTGAAGGAATAGGTGAAAAACCCAAAGAGCTCTAAAGTAAAGGACATGTATTAAAGATGTTAGAACCTCTCAATAACAACCTAATTTCTATGACGAAAGTGCTCGGAGCTTGATGGATTGTAGTTAGAAAGATAAGTAAAAAAAAGATGATACAATTTGGCATTAACAAATCAGATCGGTACCTACACTTCTGTTTGTATCAAGATGATTTTATTGGCCAAGGGACTTCGTCTCCCTCTAAAATTCTTAGATCTAAAGATACAATTGGTTTTCGAGATTTGATGATTTTGTTGGATGATTTCTCTTTACACAGCAAGCATACAACAACACGGAAAGGAGTTTTGACACTTCATCTTCTTCACTCTCTCTCTCTCTCTAAATGACTTGGTTACAAAGGAAGCTACTCTTTATTGTTCTAAGTTGTTAGATCAACAAATCTCTTGTATTTATCACAAACAGTCTCAATAATAAGATTAAAGTGGACATTGCCTCAGATTTGTCGAACCACTATAAAAATTCTTGTATCTCTTACTTTATTTTGTTGTTTATAATTAGATCTCTATCTTTAAATTCGAATTTGGAGTGTTATGCCACTTTTTGGCCCAACATTTTTGTGCTTCCACTCAGAACAAGCTTCTTAGGTGTAGATCTAGCTGTCTATTATTGATTAGAGCATTTAGAAATTAGATCCAAAGGGTTTTTATCAAAAGGTTTGAGGAAATTTCATATTGGAATCAATGGCACCAACAAGGAAGTCTGGTAGATCTAAAGCAGCCAATGGTGGTGATAAAAGGAGCTTTCTACTATGATAAGGTGGCTAATTAACCTATAGTAGTGTTGCCAGAACCATTTGCCCCTCGGCAGATGGTCACAAGAGTGGAATTTGACAAGATGATGGCAGAGATGAATTAAAAGATAACGGATAGTTAGAATGCCCTCCTTGATAAGATGGAAGCTAGTATAGCCTTGGTGACCCAACAGTCTTAAAGGATTAGGAGGAGTAGAAGAAAAGCATCACTTGCTAGATCCGAAGAAGAGAATTTATATGCTTCTGGTCAGAACAAAAGGGGTGGAAAGCAAAAGCTGAAGAAATAGTCTAATGGAGCAGTAGGGAAGAACACTAGAGGGACTAAGCGGGCCCCGGCTAAGGGTATTCAGATCGGTAACGATCAAAATCATGTCGGTACTGACCTGAATTTGAGGCCCTCAGAAGGGCAGGGACCCAAAGCCGTCAACTTGTCTGATTTCGAGGACAACTTGCAACATGTTGGCGATGAGAATGGAGTGGATATTGAAGCTCAGGATGTTGGTGTTCAAAGAAGAATCGAAGGAGTGGTTCTCCCAGAGATTGGAGAATCTAGACGTCAATGACCAAACCGAGACCATTTACGGAGTCAAACATATAGCTTAGCTCTTGAAAATCATCCTTTGGGGTACCAGGCAAGTGAGGAATATATAGCATATGATTAAGAGGTTATTAAGGGAAAATAAATGGAGAAATAATGAAGACTGGGGTTCTGTGCCTAATAAAACTTTTTTCATGGAGAACATCTTAAGGGAAAAGGGGCCCCAGAAGATTACATGCCATCAATGTCATAGTATAATGGGACTACTGACCCAAGGTAGCATTTGTTTAATTATGAGTGGCATATGGATGGTGCCAGAGCAACGAATGCAGTTCAATATAGGTGTTTCCCTATCTTTTTAGATGGGGTTGCATCGATGTGATTTACTCGGCTTGTTCCAAAATCCATCTCGACTTTCAATGAGTTAGCTAAGAAGTTCTTGGAGAAGTTCAGGCTCCATCTACTCAGCTCAAGGATGTGATGTCTTTATCAAGCCTTTCTAAGGAACCCAAGGAGTCGCTAAATGGTTTTCTGAACAGGTTCATTATTCCAGTTACGGAAGTTAACAATCAAAATAAGGGCGTAACACCATGATATTTTATGGGAAATATAATTAAAAAGAAATTAAAAGCGCATTTGGTACAGTGGTAAAGGCGCATGTTGACTTCCTTAGCGACTAGGGATCAAGTTCCGTTGTCGCCCAAAATCTGGAGCGATGTTTTTGTTAGCGGGTTCGTTTGTAGCGATTTTCCTACGTATTTCAGCGTTGTTTCTGACATGTAGCGGCTTCCCATTCGCTCCAGTGATGTAATAGGATGAGATAGCTAAATTTTATTGGTTGAGTGATGTGTATGGGCTAGAATGGATAACCATTAAGTGTATGAAAGAACCATGTTTAATCTAAAATAATCTAATGGATTATATTCACTCAAACAATCTATAAATAAACCATCTAACCTAAACCTAATTTCATATTCAGCCGTCGCCATAATTCTATAGTAAAATTAGTGTGTATTATTCTTCCTTCTTTTCTCTACTAAATAAACAAATCTCTACCAAATTAAATTATCTATATATATTCAAGCAATTTGGGGAATTTAGAAGACTCAAAGGGAGAAAGATTAAAAAAAAAGCTTTTTTCAAATTTATGCAAGCTCAAGTGCTAGGCGAGTGGGAATTAATATGAAATAGAAAAATAAAGTAGTTCAATTTCAGTTCTTTTCTAGCACGTTAATATGAATTAATTTCTATTATTAATTGAAAACAGATGTAAATTATTGCAACTTCTTCTTCTTCTTCCACTTCTCAAATCTAATTCATGTTTGGTTTAAAATATGGAACATATAAATTGTCTATTAACATTTTATGACATAAATAAGATTGAAATTTATGTAAATTATTGTATCTTCTTCTTCTTCCACTTCTCAACTCTAATTCATGTTTGGGTTGAAATTTGGAACAAACAAATTGTTATTCACGTTTCATGGCGTAAATAAGATTAGTTTAATTAAATTAAATTAGAATTGTTATTCAATTTCTAATGGTAGAATAGGTTAGTTGAATAAATTCAGAATATGTTACTTGAATAAAATTATGATTTTGATTGATATAATTACATAATTTTGAATATGGTTTTGGAACAAAACTGGGAAGTCTAATTGGCATAATTGTTTGTTTCATATGTGGCCTAAAAATGTAAAAGTGGAATTTTGTGTAATTAAATGGTTTGTGGATATTGGATAAAAAATTTGTACAGATTAAATCTCTAAATGGAGAACGTAAATTAGGGTGGAAAAAAAATGTAAATTAAATGGACCCTAAAGGCTAGTGTAAATCTATAACAAAATGGCATAAAAATTACAGATAAACCATACCGACTGAACGGACGTGAAATTGAAATAGTACTTATGTAAGAAAAAGGGAAATTGTGAAATAACCAAATCGGATGTAAAAATGGCCTAAAGCAGATTAATGGAAATAAACAGTATGTAAACTGTAACGGTAAAATTAATTAATCTGGAAGCGATTTGGTAGGCGGACCTTGTAAAGGTCTAGATAGGTGTTTCATGTAGTTAAGACCAAAATATAGTTTTGGATGTACGTACTAGGAGCGGGAAAGTTGGTTTGCAAGGATGTTTGTTACCATTCATAGGTTGCTAGTACGTAGGATAGATAGCATCCGCAATCGTAGGCTTCTTCAGGCAGATCAA
This sequence comes from Allium fistulosum, assembly GCA_030737815.1. Classification (NCBI taxonomy): domain Eukaryota; kingdom Viridiplantae; phylum Streptophyta; class Magnoliopsida; order Asparagales; family Amaryllidaceae; genus Allium; species Allium fistulosum. The sequence continues at coordinate 1,496,092,255 of CM060901.1, forward strand.
CGCAGATGGAACATGACAAGTGTGCTTCGACGTAGGCTTCTTTAGGCAGATTATTGGAGGATTTTTCGCAACCGACCCAGCTGCGGGCGCTCTTTCAGAGGACCGACACTTTGGATAGGGGCAGGTCTACGTTGGTGACCGAGTAGACAAGAGGATAGGAGTCCAGTTTGGCGGAGCCTGAGCTCAACTTCGGGTTCCTGCGAGGTTGTTTGAGTCAGCGCCGGTCAGACGTAAGAGGCATTTAGTCATAGTGCATGGGTAAAGATCATGAATTTCACGCTGTAGCACGTGGATAGGTAAGGACAGCCGGTCTGGCAGGCCAACTGACATTTAGTATTACTACATGGTTGACTTCCCTAGAGTGACCACGGACTTTGGCTTCTTAGGTACTGTATCTAAGAAGGATTCACTGCATCATATTATTTATCCTCTGTGATATCCGGGGAAGACCTGGAATTAAATTATTTTATTATTTCTACTTCATTTTATTTCTCATTCACCAGACTTTATGTCCGACCCATTCATATTATATTTTCCCCAAATCACAGGAGGGCAGGTCTAGGTTGCAGTTCTTTGCAGCTTGGAAGGTCATTGGAGCAGTTGTTATTTTCAGCTTTTGTTTCTTTTGTTTCATGTACTTCGTTTCTCTTTTCTGTACATTACTCTATATATGGGGACCTATATTGTGAACTTTGTTATGTTTTATGTTTTGGTGGAGACTACTTGGTACTTTTGGTTTCAGAAATAAATTTGGGATAATGTTGTTTTTAATGAAGCTGCTTTGCTATTAATTTATAATTAGTGAAAGTTTTCTTCCGGTATAATATTTTAATCATTTTATGTTGTTTCCTTAGTCTCTGTGCAATGTTATGGATTTTTAATTCACCCAACCACCCGTGCTTTTAGTCATGTTCGATTTTCGAGGTGCCTAGAGGTGCGGGGTTTCGCAATTGGTATCAGAGCTAAGGTTTCGGTAATCCTAAATATTTTAAAAATATAAAGGTTTTCAAATAATTTTTAAAGGATATTCCAAATAATACTTTTAAAAGTATATGTATATATTTTGAAAAAAAAAGAAATTTTAGAAATAGGTCCCTTATATCTCTTCCTCCATATCATTGAACTATTTGTGGTGTACCTAATCCCATCTTTTTAATATCCACGATAGAAATGTCTGAACCGCAAGATATCTCCAAAGTTCCAGGGCTTCATATGCCTGCTTGGTTCAGACATTATTTGTAGGTTACTACACGAGCAAAGCCACCAGCTAGGGATGCTGCTCCGGTGGAAGGGGCTCCAACCCATCCGCCAGGCATTCCCGACTTTCCCAAGTTATGCAAGGACTACACCAGCTTAGGAGGCAAGCCGTTTCTTGGCACCGAGTCATATACTGAGGCGAAAGCTTGGATCCGTAGTTGTGAGCATATATTTAGACTTATGGGATTAGAGGACTTGGCTCGGAGGCAGTTGGCATCATGGTAGTTGCAGGGAGAGGCTCTTTGTTGGTGGGGGATTGTGGAGGCTGAGGCTGATAATTTGACTTGGGCGGATTTTCGTACTAGGTTCGAGAGGAAATTCTTATCGCAGGCTGAAGAGGGAGTGCAACTAGAGAAATTTATAAAGCTCAAGCAAGGGGATATGACAGTTAAGGAATATATTAATAAATTCAATGAGCTTGCCGGATTTGGACTAGACCTTATCAATACTCCTCATAAGAAGGCGATGAAGTTCACTAAGGGTTTGAGTCAGCCACTGCAGAGTTTTGCGGTGAGCCACATTCCGATGGGAGCCACTTTTGAGGGATTGGTAGAGATGGCTTTACTTGCTGATACTGAGAAGAAAGGAGATGTGGCGCAGAAGACTGATGGGAAGAAGCAGTGGAAAGGAAAGAGGAGAGGAGGAGGAGGGTCAGGTGGAAAAAGGAAAGTTCCAAGGAAGGACTGGAAGTGCAATACTTGTGGGAAACCAGGTCATCTTGCTAAGGATTGTAGAGGGGCAGGAGAGCGACCGAGACTGAGGTTCTATCTTTGCGATCAAGTGGGGGCATATGAAGAAGGACTGCCCATCAAAGCCCAAGGACAGTTCACAGACCCTTGACAGCCTGCTCAGGCTTATGCTTTAGACGCAACTCCTTCCTCTAGTACTCGTCCGGTTGTGGACAAGGGAAAGAAGGTGATCATCGAAGGTGTGTTATCTATCTCTGATTTTCCTATTCGTACCCTATTTGATTCTGGAGCTTCGCAATCTTTTATATCTAGTACTCTTGTAGAGAGTCTTTGTCATGATGCTTGCTTAGCGACCAACCTGGTAGTAGTATCAAATCTCATAGGAGGATCGGCCTATTTGTTCATGTTATGTCGGGATTTGAAAATTGTTTATTTTAGGGGTTGAGTTTGACTGTAGTGCCTTTGTATTGGGCTTTTCCAGGTTTGGGTTGATTCTTGGTATGGATTGGTTATCCATGTATGGTGCCGTTCTTGATTGCAATAAGAGGGTAGTGAGGTTAGGCACTTGTAGTGGACATACCTTGGAGGTATCTTGTGAACCTAGAGGGTTAGTCATGTTGAGCTACCTTTATTCTCTTGACTTATCATCCAATAGTTTGAGTTCGGTACCCGTTGTTAGAGACTTTCTAGATGTGTTTGAGGAGGTTGTTGGCCTTCCACCTCGAAGAGAGATCGAGTTCAAGATTTATCTTGTCGATAATGCACCAGTTGCTTTACCGGTAAGGCATATGGCTCCTAAGGAATGTCGTGAGTTAAGCAAGCATATTGGAGAGCTTTTGGAGAAGGGCTTCATTCGTAGGAGCATTTCTTAGTGGGGCGCACCCGTCGTCTTTGCCACTAAGGCGGATGGCTCTCTCAGGCTTTGCGTGGATTATAGGGAGCTTAATAAGCCGACGAAGAAGAATCGTTATCCTCTTCCCCGTATGGACGATCTCTTTGACCAGCTAGTAGGAGCTAAGGTATTTTCGCAGCTTGATTTGGCCATAGGATTTCATCAGTTGCGTGTGGCGGAGGACAACATCAAGAAGACTGCGTTTAGGACTCCGGATGGGTTATTTGAGTAGTTAGTCATGCCATTTGGGCTAACCAATGCTCCAACATATTTTGTGGACCTGATGAGTCGAGTATTTCGTGAATCATTGAACAAGTTTGTGGTGGTGTTCGTCGACGACATTTTGGTTTATTCGCGAAGCAAGGAGAAGCATACTGTTTACTTAAAAAAAGTGCTTAGGACCCTGCGAGCACATAAGTTGAAGGCGAAGTTCTCCAAGTGCCACTTTTGGAGGGATGAGGTTCGCTTTTTGGAACACATCGTTTCGAAGGATGGACTTGCAGTAGATCCGGTGAAAGTGGCAGTAGTACAGGATTGGCAGACCCCTAAGAATGCCACGGACATAAGGAGTTTCCTTGGTCTTGCGAGCTACTATAGGGAGTTCATTAAGGACTTTGTTAGGATAACAGCTCCACCTACCCGCCTTAGCAAGAAGAACTCAACTTTTTTTTGGGATGCCAAGTGTGAGGATGCCTTTGGTTGATTGAAGAAAGCTTTGACTACCGTGCCCGTATTGGTATTACTGGATGGAACCAAGCCTTTCTCGGTTTATACGTATGCTTGTGGTACTGGGCTAGGGGCGGTACTAATGCAAGAGGGTAATGTGCTATGCGAGTGGATAGTTGAAAACGCATGAGAAGAACTACCCGACGCATGATCTTGAGTTGGCAGCTATAGTTTTTGCTCTCAAGTTTTGGAGGCACTATCTCTTAGGATAAAGATTTGAGCTTTTCACGGATCATAAGTCTTTGAAGTATCTATTCTCTTAGAAAGACTTGAATTTAAGACAGCAAAGATGGATAGAGTTTTTAGCCTCTTATGACTTTGAGTTTTCCTATATTCCTGGCAAGGGTAATGTAGTGGCAGATGCGGTGAGTAGACGCAAAGTGGTTTTAAGTCCTCTGTTTTTGGAATGGAAGCATTTGGAGTACATTGCTACCTTTGATTTTAGACCTCCATCGGATTTAGCTCCGGGATTGTTAGCAGCCCTCGACGTCCAGCCTACTTTGATGGAGCAGATTGGAGCAAGGTGAGGACGAAGAGTTAAAGGACATTTTAGATAAGCTTGGTAGAGGAGAGTCATCGCCACATCTTAGGCGCTATACCATGGATACTACGGGATGTCTTAGAAGGGATGGTAGACTTTGTGTTCCCCATAGTGAGGATTTAGTAGATGCAGTGTTGGCCGAGTCACATCATTCTATGATGATAGTGAGCCCCGGTGGTGATAAGATATACCAGGATATGAAGAGGGTATTCTACTGGCCTGGAATGAAGAAGAGGGTAGCGGAGTATGTATCGAAGTGCATCGCTTGCCAAAGGGTAAAGGCGGAACAAAAGAAGCCCGGAGGACTATTGCAGCCATTAGATATTCCATTATGGAAATGGGAGAGCGTCTCTATGGACTTTGTGGATGGATTACCTAGGTACAGAGAGGGAACACGAGCATTTGGGTCATTGTGGATAGACTGACGAAGAGCACTCATTTTATACCCATTAAGAGAAATAGGTCGACAACTTCTTTGGCGACTCTTTATGTAAGGGAGATAGTTAGGCTTCATTGAGTTCCCACGAGCATTGTAAGCGACAGAGATCCATTATTCACCAGCGAGTTTTGGAAGAGTCTTCAACAAGCCTTGGGAACAGAACAGAATTGAATCTGATCACGGCATATCACCCTCAAACAGATGGACAAACTGACAGGATAAATAGGGTTTTGGAAGATTTGCTCAGATTGTGCATCATTGTCTTCGGAGGCTCTTGGGAAGACCACTTACCTTTGGTGGAGTTCGCGTATAATAATAGTTATCAAGCAGGCATTGGGATGGCACCGTTCGAGGCCCTTTATGGAAGACCATGTAGAGCACCAGCCTGTTGGTGGGAAACCACCGATAGGATCATGCTTGGACCAGACTTGGTGAGGGAAACTTCCAAGAAGGAGGATTTGATTTGCAAGAGGTTGAAGACTGCACAAGATAGACAAAAGTCATATGCCGACAAAAGACGTTCAGATTTGGAGTTTAAGGTTAGAGATATGTTTTTTGTCAAGTTTTCTCCTTTGAGAAACGTTATGAGATTTGGCTCAGTGGGTAAGTTGGCACTGAGATTTGTAGGATCCTTCCCTATTACCGCACGGATTGGAAAATTAGCATACAGAGTTGATCTTCTAGATAAGTTGGCAGGAGTTCACGATTTTGTTCATGTTTCGCAGCTGAGGAAGTGTCTACATTATTCCGCAGTAGTAGTAGAACCCGATCGGCTAAGGGAAGTGGAGGTAGAGCGCGAATCACTTGTGCGCCGTACACCCACCCGTATATTGGAACACGACGTCAAGAGATTACGCAACAAGGAAGTTCGTCTAGTGAAGGTTCAGTGGGAAGATGGCCCCAAGGAGTGCACATGGGAATCTGAGGAGAGCATTTGAACTTCTTATCCTTTTCTATTTGAAGGTACACTTCAAATAAATTATCTTTGATCTTTGATTTTTCCTTAGTTAGGTTCTTTTCGATAAGCTTTAGGTGAAACCTATGGATGGTAGCTTGGTTGTAAACATGTTATTAGGGTATGTTATGGTAGATGGATGAAAATGATTGCAAGTGGATGCCAATGTTTGCAAATGGGTGCATTGCATGCACTAGATAGATATTTATTAGGGTAATCGGCTAACTAGGTACACACACCTGCATATGCATGCCAGTTATCTATTGCATTTTCGCATGGTAGTATGTGTATATATAAATGGATGTTGCATATGGATGGTGCATTTGGGTGAATGATTGAAACATACATATAGAATTATCAATTATACTAGGGTAATTGCATACATTTGGTTGCATGGCATAAGCATACTTGCATTACTGGAGGTCAACTGAATCAGTAGATCGACTACCTTTTCGCACTAGGTAAGTTCATATGCATTTCATTTTGCATAAATCATAAATTGCATTAGTTAAAAATAAGGACAATGGTAGAAATGGATGATGGTTGAGTAGATGGATGTAGTTCTTGGATGCTGGTTGTTAATCACGTTCTTCCGCCTTTGGAGATTTAGGGGACGAAATCCTTTAAGGGGGGAGAATATAACACCTCGATATTTTACGGTAAATATAATTAAAAAGAAATTAAAAGCACATTTGGTACAGTGGTAAAGGCGCATGTTGACTTCCTTAGTGACCAGTGATCAAGTCCTGTTGAGGGGGGAGAATATAACACCCCGATATTTTACGGTAAATATAATTAAAAAGAAATTAAAAGCGCATTTGGTACAGTGGTAAAGGCGCATGTTGACTTCCTTAGTGACCAGTGATCAAGTCCTGTTGTCACCCAAAATCTGGAGCGATGTTTTTTTAGCTGGTTCGTTTGCAGCGATTTTCCTACGTATTTCAGCGTTGTTTCTGACATGTGACGGCTTCCCATTTGCTCCAGTGATGTAATAGGATGAGATGGCTAAATTTTATTGGTTGAGTGATGTGTATGGGTTAGAATGGATAACCATTAAGTGTATGAAAGAACCAGATTTAATTAAAATAATCTAATGGATTATATTCACCCAAACTATCTATAAATAAATCATCTAACCTAAACCTAATCTCTTATTCAGCCGTCGCCATAAATCTACAGTAAAATTAGTGTGTATTATTCTTCCTCCTTTTCTCTATTAAATAAACAAATCTCTACCAAATTAAATTATCTATATATATTCAAGCAATTTGGGAAATTTAGAAGAATCAAAGGAAGCAAGATTAAAGCAAAGATTTTTTCAAATTTTTGCAAACTCAAGTGCTAGGTGAGTGGGAATTAATATGAAATAGAAAATAAATTAGTTCAATTTCAGTTCTTTTCTGGCACGTTAATATGAATTAATTTCTATTATTAATTGGGAATAGATGTAAGTTATTGCAACTTCTTCTTCTTCCACTTCTCAAATCTAATTCATGTTTGGTTTAAAATATGGGACATATAAATTGTCTATTCAAGTTTTATGGCATAAATAAGAATGAAATTTATTTAAATTATTGTATCTTCATCTTCTTCCACTTCTCAATTCTAATTCATGTTTGGGTTGAAATTTGGAACAAACAAATTGTTATTCACGTTTCATGGTGTAAATAAGATTGGTTTAATTAAATTGAATTAGAATTATTATTCAATTTCTAATGGTAGAACGTGTTAGTTGAATAAATTAAAAATATGTTACTTGAATAAAATTATGGTTTTGATTGATATAATTACATAATTATGAATATGGTTTTGGAACAAAATTGGGAAGTCTAATTGGCATAATTGTTTGTTTCATATGTGGCCTAAAAATGTAAAAGTGCAATTTTGTGTAATTAAATGGTTTGTGGCTATTGGATAAAAATTTTGTACGGGTTAAATCACTTAATGGAGAACGTAAATTAGGGTGGAAAAATGTAAATAAAATGGACCCTAAAGGCTAGTGTAATTTGTAACAAAATGACATAAAAATTATAGACAAACCTTATGGACTGAACGGACGTGAAATTGAAATACCATTTATGTAAGAAAAATGGAAATTGTGAAATAACCAAATCGGATGTAAAAAATGGCCTAAAGAAGATTAATGGAAATAAATAGTATGTAAACTGTAATGGTAAAATTAATTACTCCGGAAGCGATTTGATAGGCAGACCTTGTAAAGGTCTGGATAGGTGTTTCATGCAGTTAAGACCAAAATATAGTTTTGGCTGTACGTACTAGGAGCATGCAAGTAGGTTCGCAAGGATGTTTGTTACCTTTCATAGGTTGCTAGTACGTTGGATAGATAGCATCCACAATCGTAGGCTTCTTCAGGCAGATCGATGCGGACAGAACATGATAAGTGTGCTCCGACGTAGGCTTCTTTAGGCAGATCGTTGGAGGATTTTGCACAGCTGATCCAGCCGTGGGCGCTCTTTCGAAGGACCGACACTTTAGATAGGGGCAAGTCCACGTTGTTGACCAAGGAGACAAGAGGATAGGAGTCCAGTTTGGTATAGCCTGAGCTCAACTTCGGGGTCCTGCAAGGTGGTTTGAGTCGGCGCCGGTCAGACGTAAGAGGCATTTAGTCATAGTGCACGGGTGAAGAGCATGACTTTCACGCTGTAGCACGTGGATAGGTGAGGACAGTCGGTCCGGCAGGCCGACTGACGTTTAGTATTACTACATGGTTGTCTTTCCTAGAGTGACCACAGACTTTGGCTTCTTAGGAACTGTATCTAAGAAGGATTCACTGCATCATATTATCCACCCTCTACGATATCCGGGGAAGACCTAGAATTAAATTGTTTTATTCTTTCTACTTCATTTTATTTCTGATTCACCAATCTTTATGTCTGACCCATTCCTATTTTACCTATTTTCCCCAAATCACGGGAGGGCAGGTCTAGGTTGCAGTTCTTTGCAGCTTGAAGGGTCATTGGAGCAGTTGTTATCTTCAACTTTTTTTTCTTTTGTTTCATGTACTTCGTTTCTCTTTTCCGTACTTTACTCTATATATGGGGACCTATATTGTGAACTTTGTTATGTTTTATGTTTTGGTGGAGACTACTTGGTACTTTTGGTTTCAGAAATAAATTTGGGATAATGCTGTTTTTAATGAAGCTGTTTTGCTATTAATTTATGATTAGTGAAAGTTTTCTTCCAGTGTAATATTATAATCATTTTATGTTGTTGCCTTAGTCTCTGTGCTATGTTATTGATTTTTATTTCACCCTACCACCCGTGCTTCTAGTCATGTCCAATTTTCGGGGCTCCTAGAGGTGCGTGGTTTCACAAAGGGTATGGTGTTGATGGCATTGGTCGGGCGGTAGATCCGAACATGAATTTTGGAAGCAGCTGACAACCATAGAGAAATTCCACTAAAAGGTAAACCAATTCTTGTATTTGGAAGAAGCAAGTCAAGTTGCTGGGAAGATTAGGGGTGGTCAATCGAAAGAAGTAATTCAAAGTGGCATTGCTATTAAACAGACCAATGAGAACATCGGTAATGTGGCTATGAACGTTTGTGATGCCAATAATAAAAGCAAGAGAAATCATAGCGTTGAGGCAGGTGGAATGATGCCAAAAAGGGTCCAAGGATTATGAGCCTGGATGAGTACACACCTCTAAACGATACATTTGAAAATATATACTTAACCACACAAGGCACAGAAAGATATTAGAAGCCGCTTTGGAGAGAGGCGACTGAGGTAGAAAAGCACTATAGAAAGTTTTGTCAGTTTTAGGAACTCACAGACATAACATAAGTGAGTGCATCTTAGAGATTTCATAAAAGAATTGATAAGGAAAAAGAAACTGCAGCAATACGCTAAAGAGCCATAGGATAGCGGACAAAATGTTAGACCCCAAGGGCCGAATGATCAAGGGAACCAGCCTGAACCAAGTGGAGAGGGGCTTAGACCGCCATATAGATGGATTGTTATTAACAACATAACTAGAGGACAAGCAATGGAGAAAAATTGGAATGAGATGGAGCAGTATGAAAGCTTAATGGGGCATGTACTATAAGAGAGATGCTTCACCATTAAGGATGAAGCCTCGGCTAAGCAGCGAAGGTTAATAACTAATGATATAGTTTTTTGAAATAGGGATTTTGAATGGATTGAAGTGCAATTTTTGATTCCATGATGATAACAACCATTGTAGGCCCAACTACATTGCACCGAGTCTTGGTTGATAGTGCAAGCTCAGCGAGTTTTTTTTTACCATTTTGGATCTTAATTAGGCCTATGAAGTCTAATTTGTTTAGAACATTTCTAATTTTCTTTTAAATAAAATAATTATATTATTTAAATTTATAATAAAATTTTATATTATATAATTACACATATACATGTATCTTATGTACATATATGTGTTTTTATATGTAACATAACAATCCATGCAAGGTATAATATGCCCATGTATCAGTGTTGGGATTTACACCAGAACGGACATGTCGGCTCATTTATTGTATGGATATATTGTCAAAAAGTATGATTATGTATTTTATTTCATGTATACAAAATATTGCAACATATCAATATTATATTTTGTTTTAAAATTATTTTATTAATATATATATATAAGAAACTTATAAGACATCCATATATATATATATATATTAAAATCATATAAAACTTATAACATATATACATATATATATATATATACATGCCTATTATACAACTCACGGCAATCTGGTTTTTTTGTTTTTTTAATTTTAAATAAATAAATATTTCCATATGGAAAATTAATATTGATTAATAAAAACTAGTTTTACAAGATATTTCGAAATTTAAATATTCTAGTAAAATCTAAAAGGTATTATGAAATGTAAATATGCATATATATATATATATTATTTAAAATTAATTTAAAAAATAATGTACTAATTTCAAAAATTAATTAAATTATGTAAAAAATTAAATATTTTATTACCGAAAATAATATTAGATGTACACTTAATTTTATGAAAATTAAAACATATTTTATAACATATATATGTATTAATATTATTTAGTTATAAAATTAAATTATTTAAATAATATTTAAATTATATATATTATTTTAATTCTATCGAAAATGTTTTATGTATAATATTACTTATATAAAAAATTTAAACCATATTTTACGCAATATATGATTTGATATTTGAATTATAAAGCTTATATAAATAAAACAATGAATATAAAATTAATTTTAATTTAAAAAGGTTAAAAAATTACTGCAATCAATATATATGCATGATAGTTTTAAACTTTTTTTTAATATAGAATACAACCAATTTTATCGTTACAATACATTGATATAATATAATCCTCAACTAACTAAAAAAACATTCTACATGATATAAATATTATCTACACATTAATAATCGTTAGTAGTTCAGAAAATTTACCTTATCACCTGTGCCTATAAGTAGACATTGAAATGATGAAATCTACTCTTTGAACTTGTTTTTAATCAAGTAGAGTGCTAGTCCCTGAACCGATGACCATAAGCTATCGAATAGTATTTGTTTTACTTTGATTTGATTTTGGAAATGGAGAGATGGGGAAGACTAGAATTCAACCAGAGGTAGGGGATAAGGAGGCTTCAAAAAAAATCTTCTAATAGGTGTGGGTTGAGATGCTTATGTAGTGTAGAGATTTCAGACAAGTTTGGATATAGATCCCTTTTATCTCTTACCAATTCTCCATATCTTGTCCATCCAAACCCTAGCCAATCCAACCACCAATTAGCCACCTCCTACGTTGCTCCATCTTGGTCGCACTAATCTACCCTGATATGGGCTTCAAATCCATTTAAAACCTGCTAAAATATTTTGCATTTAAATCCAATTTAAATGCATATCGATATCGTATATTGATTAATATATGTATAATTATTATGAATACATTTAATAATATTTGTTCATCAAATCAAAATAAATTTTTTATAAGTAATATTTCATAAATACACATTAATTTATAACAATTACAAATTAATTAAATCGTTTGGTCAAAGGAGTATTCAATATTTATATTGTGTGATCCGTTAGGTGTAAATTTGGTTAGCGATTAATATTGAACTCTCCGAATATTAAGGTTCATACATCACTTAGTGGGTGGTGTGACATTTTGGCCAAATTTATTGCTCACTTGATTTCGGTAAAATCTAATTTTACTTTATTAAGTGTTACTCGGTTTTGACTATTATTTACAGCAATTCTCTTCGTTAAAACTATATCACATTGAACTTATGGAATTTGGTAATGGAAAATATTTCAACATCCTCCACATTTAACTCTATAGTCCAAACACAAAGTCCTTGGCTAAATAATAACAATTATTATTAACCGAAATGCTCCAGCCAGAGACTTTGACTTTGAGTTGGCTTTAATTGACCATGATACTAACCTTATATAACTAAGTAGACGAATCCTCTCTTGAATATGTTTCAGTTCCAATGCTTCCGCTCAACTCGACTATAGTCATTCGATGACTCTCGTTCCACGGTTTAACTACAATCAAAGTAGAGCTTCTACATGGAAGACCAATAGTATTCTCAACTCATCAAAACTGTGTAATTTTGTCACATCGATATTTTCTATTTGGACATATTAACCAACAAAAAACTATATAGGTGGTCATTCCATAAGTCATCGAATAACTATCAGTACGTAAACCCTTGGTAGCCCCAGCAGCCATAGGAAATACACTACCCAACATTTAGAGATAATTACGTACCCTAGTCTCAACGGATATATTGATATCCAATTTCGATATATCTTGATTATGAATTTTTAAAATGGTATATGTTTGAACCAAAAATGGTACAAACACCTAGAAAATAAAGTAGTAGAGATTAAATGGAAGAAAGTAAACGAAAATAGAGTAAAAACAAGCACACACAAATTTATAGTGGTTCGGCAATCTTGGCCTACGTCCACTTGAATGATTTTATTGCTTTTGCACTAGTTTTTGTTATTACAAGTAGGAGGGATCAGTAGGGATCCTAGAGTACAATGGAGTTTGCATGTACCAACAGCGTAAAGATCCTTAGAATGAAGTATTGTCCATTATTTATAGGGGTAAACGACCAAATATCTTGCTGATATTTCACATATAGATCCTCACGATGAAGACGAATTCCTCCAAAAATATCAGCCCCGGATTCCCAAGGTTTAGGGATCAGTACCGATCCCTCTAGATGGATCTGTATCGATCCTTGTGTATGCATTATAAGGTCTTGCGACTTCTTGTGTTGGCTCATCTTGATGTTGGTGTTTTGCATACTCGCCTAAGTGTTTATTGGTCTAAGTGATGGATCTATAGAAGGTTGAATTATTGCTTTAGGTCGTATATGGAGATTGTCAATACGACGCATAGGAACTCCAGAACAACACTTGAATCAGGCTCTATGTAGAGAAGAGTGCCATAGGAGTAGGGGCTACTTTGGGTGTACCTATAGGGATCGGTACCGATCCCCTATGTAAGGTGGAGTACTAATCTATACTCGGTGTATTTTAGGGTGTCGCTGACTCTAGTGCTCGTGGAGATCAACATAGAATTGCATTGATTCAACAAAACAACTTTGAAAATAGGCGCTTAGCATCGACTTAGGGATGTATGCAGAAGATGAGGTCCATCCAAGGTAGAATTGATAGTCGGTACCGAACCCTAGAGTGGAGTCAGTAGCGATCCCCAACTTAGGTGATCATCTTGTTGTTTTGGTTTGGGTTAAATTTTCTCAGAGTCCAATTTGAGAAATTCGAGCGTTTACTTGGGGATCAACCTAAATATCTCTAAGATTTTTGTGCTCTAAGTTTTCCTTTGTTTGCTTGGAGTCAGACCCGAGATTTTTGAGTGTACTCCAAGTCATTAGGGGTTAACACTGAGTCAAATCCAGGGATCAGTACTGAGTCCACTCTGGGTGGCGCTTGGAGTTTTTTATGGATTGCTTTAGGTCTAACTCGAGGATTTCTCAAGTCTGTTCTGTTTTGAGTCTGACCTGATAATTATGTGGGTTGCTCCGAGTCGGCCCTTCCAAAAACTTCCAAATTTTCAACTTTTTTTGCTCATTTTTTATATCTCTTTTTTCTTGCCTTTTTATGATATTTCCAATGTCCTTAGGTCATTTCTCCATCATTCGCTCATCCGATTCAATCGTTTAAGTCTGTTCCAATACTGCCTAGTCAAAAGGCTGGATAACAATATATTTATTTTCATTGTGATAAATTACTTACAGTTATAACACTTTGTAACCGTTATAAAAAAAATACCATTTAGGAACTTTCTATTAAATATACTTTTAATTAAATTAATTAATTAATATAGCACATTATATCAAGTATATAATAGAAAGAAAACCCCTTTTATTTCAAACAAGATTTTTTTTATCGAGAGAGATAAATGTAACAAATTACATAATTGTCCCTAGGGAATACACCCAACTCTATCAATCTCCCAAATACACATAGGATCAATTATAGAATCTTATTTTAACTTCTCTATTCAATTTCCTCAAAATTAGTCGGGCCAGTTCCTCGGTGAACGGGTATGCTATTATGCTTCAATTATCTACTCTGTCAATCAACTCTCACTGACGCTGATAAACTGTTTTATAAGGTGGAACATTTCAAAGTATGCCTCTTGACTTCTAGTGAGCTCTAAGTTCTGTTACAAACTATACCATGACAATTTTATCATATAACCATGTTACAGGATTCTTAACATTTGGTATCACCTTCGGCTAAATTATAAATTTGTATATTTATTATACACACACACATTGTTTTATTGTGGGGCTTTTCAAGTCATTGAATCAGCCACAATCTCTTCTATTTGCAACATTACCAACTTAAAGACCATTAACTTGAATTTATTATTGACATATTATACTCAATATCATTTATGAAGTTTGAATTTGAACACTCCTTCATAAGGAGTTTGCTGTTTCTATAAACAATTCTCTAGTGTATCATAAATACACGAGAACACTCCAAACTATCATTTAGTGATGTCAATTTGGATTAGATATTTTCTTCATGTATCAAATACACAAACAGGTAATGATATCGTAGACATCATAACATGTATGATAATTCCTACTGCCCATGCAAAAGGAATCCATCTTACATGTTCCTTATTAAAAATTTTAATAAGGTGCCCTTGCATATCGTTTTTGGGAGATTCCCTATAACCTTTATTATTTCTATAAATGACATCATTTACAAATCCAACATTGAGTATTAAAACAACTAAAGCCGATTTTAACACAACTACATTGTTAAAAATCAGCAATGTGTTGTGTACTTATTGTTTAGAAATATTAATGTACCTTTTAACATTCTTTCTAATGAACATACGCTCACTCTTCACTTGATTGAAAATCAAACTATTTGATATTTCTATCAAAATACCTATTCAACTTTAATGCTTATAAAATGATATTTTCGTATCATTTCTTGGATCATATCCGAAAACTCATAACCTCTATATCGCTCCCACTGACTTCGAGACACTTTGGTTGTTATGTGCAAATAGTATACTCTAAATCATTATTTAGAATTTTCAGTTTATATATAAGCATACATATGTATCATATACATATGTATATATGTGTGCATGCGTAAAATGACATTCCGTGCAAAGTATAACATGCCCGTTTATAGATGTTGGGATATTCATCGCAATAGACACATTAGCTCATCATATATGTATTGTATATTGTCTGAATATATGCAGATACTTATAGTTAATATATATATATATATATATATATATATTCAAGTAGTTACATATGTATATATGTATATTATGAATACAATTATAGATATATATGTATATATAGTATATTATAAATATCAAACAAATATATATATGTACATATAAAATTAAAAGCTTAAAGAAATATTATATATATACTACGAATTAAAGTAAAGTAATTATTTGTGTGTATATATATATAAATATATGTGTACATACATAAATATAAATATAATAATTAAATGTAAATTTGTATTACAATAAATTATATAGATATATAATTTTTTTTTCTTATTTTAACATTCCAGATCGAAATACACTACAGATCAAAATGTATTATAAATTTATTATATTAATACATATTTATTATGAATTAATTAGTCAAATTGTCATAAATAAATAATATAAAATAATTATTTAATAAAAATATCAAATTTTAAATTTTTCATAAATCTACAATAATATATAAGGATTGTAAAATATTTTCGGATTTTCTATGTGAAAATATTATTTTTAATTAATTAAATACTATTCGTCCAATTTTAAAATAATTTTATGAAATATAGACATATGTTTAAAAAGTCTAAATTTTGATTGATAGCTTCTGAGAGGATAACTAATTTTAAAAAATTTAAAATTTTGAAACAAGATTTATTTTATATGAATTTATTAAATCTTATAGTGATTAAATAATAATAAAAATATCTAATAATTTCAAAAAAATTGTTTTAAATTATTAAAATCAATAATTAATATAAACATGTTTGTACTAAAAATGGGCACAACACTCTTCGGGTGTAATTGAAGAGATTAGAATGAAGAAGTAAAATGGAAAATGAGGCTAATCTAACAATCACACTAAGAAAAATAAGCAGTAACAAAAATAAAACAAGAATTTATAGTAGTTCGGCATTATAGCCTACGTCCACTTTGAAGGATTTGATGTTTATTACTGATTAGAAATGCAACAGTACAACGACTAACACTCGAATTTCAATGGAGTTTAACCCGAGCAGCAGCATAAAAGACCTTTTTTAGTTGCAACAAGGGTGCTATTTATAGGTGTGAAGCTGGAAATATCTGCCTTGAATCTTGGAATACCCTTTCTCAAGCCTAGGTGGGCCCACACAATCGATCTGGAGCCATTTGGGATCGATCCCTAATCGATCCACATTACTTTCGTATCGATCGAAAGTTTCTCAAATTGAGCTATGATCGATCATGGATATTCCTGAGATGATATGCAACCTTCTGTGAAAATCTCATTGTATTTGGATTTGTGGTTGTGGAGTTATTGATTGATCAAAGTTGCAATTATGAAGTGGCTGAAGCTTTCGTATCGATACCTTCGTATCGATCTCTTCGTGTCGATGATGTGGCGTGCGCGCTTTGTGGAGATCCATATTTTGTGCATAGGGACCGCTTCTTTTGGGTTGATCGCTTCTTTCATATCCATCCAATACCTTGCTTCTCGTATCGATGCCTTGCCACCGTCTTCGTATCGATTGTAAGCTATATTATTCGTATCGATCAAGTAGGTGATTGATATGAGAAATGGAGTTGTTTGCCAAGTGAAGCGCGATCGATCTGGGAAGTACCGAAGTCCATCGTTATGTTCTTAAACCATATGGATACGAACGATGGATGTCGAGTGATGGAGTTACGTTCATTTCGTATCGATGCTGATGGGTACGAAATGATGGATACAGATGGATGGATATGAAATGATGGATACAAGATGGGCGTGTTTCACATGGATCTTGATCGTTCCATAACTCAAGCATACGAACTCTGATTGACCTGAAATTTGGAATGTCGCCTTGCATAGCCCTACTTGTCATATCATGCTAACAGTGGATCGATCTAGACTCGAACCAAGTTTGCCTGTATCCATCGTGAATCTGTAGATAACTGATTTTCGGAGCGGACTGTCTTCTATCTCTAGTCAAGTCCTTGATATCACCGCCTTGCCAAAAGGAGGGATAACATTTGCCCCCCAAAGTACGTCCTGTGTGAACATGACGTTCTTTGAAAAGCTGCAATCTTCATTCTGAAAAGGCTCTATCTGATTTACTGAACAGTTGTTGTCCTTTCATAAAGAGATTTAACCTTTGGTTGATTTCTAGTTGTATAAATATTGCGTTGTAGACTACTAATGATCACGCAATTTTTGTTGTAGTTGAAGGTCAAGTGCTAGCAATTTGTTGTTGATTGTTCAGGCTGTCACCAGGTAAGCATTTAATTCCTTTTAACTTCAAGAATCAAACGTTAGTATATCATGTATGCACATATTTTAACCTGACTCCCATTCATGCTTGCACGTCCACGGGTCATTGTCAAGTTCTTGCTTCTTCTTCTTTTTTAAAATCAATTTTGGTGAAAAGAAGTTCTTGCCATCGATTGATGGTTCCTTTAAGATCGAGTTTCGTATTGATCCTCTCCTGGATCGATATAAAATCTGAGTTGCAACAGCGATTGATGGTTGTTTTAATGTCCTTCTTCGTATCAATCCGCTCCTGGATCGATCTGGGGCACATCAGAGTGGACTTAGTATCGATGGTGATCGATACGAGATGAATTTGCTAAAAGCGTGTTCCATAATGATGGATACGGTTTGGCTTGAATTGTTGTACAATGTGGATTTCGTATCGATGGATACGAGAGTTATAAGCATAAACGCATGGGAACGCTTCATATCGATGGATACAAGATGTTGGGGTTCAGATGTGCTTCGTATCGATGGATACGAAAGATGCACTGCGTATCGATGGATACAAAAAATGTGCTTCGTATAGATAGGCACATTGACCGATTCAATCGGTGACAAAACTGGGATACGAATCGTCTTTCATATTGGATACGAAGGAGTATAAATACTTTTTGTACTTAGCATATTTTTCCACCTTGCTTCTATTGCCATTTTGTATCCATCAAAGAAAAAGAAGAAACTGTGGATCCTTCCTCCCTAAATACCAAGCTGCTAATCTTTAACTCGGATCCTTCGAGCTAGGTAAATAATCAATAAAATCGTGCTTATAATGACGATACTTGAGTTTCATGCCATTTCGTTCATGACAACGGTCATCTCCGGTGTCATTGGTGCCGGAGTGTTACTGGGGTAAGGTTGAGAGTGTGGCTAATGGCAATTTGGATATTTGGAGAAGGAGGGTAGTTGGAAAGTATTGATGGACATGTAGTCACTGACTCCAGGTCTGTCTAATTCAGATGTTGATCTCGTATCGATGCGAGGGGATGGATGTGGAATCAATTAGAATACATGGAGTTTTGGAGATGGTGGGAAGCAGTCTTCATAATCGAGGTGAAGAGTAAGCATCTGGAAATGATGTGGAAAAATTGGCTTGTTGATCGATCTGAGGTGGAGCAACTCGTATCGATATGGGTGAGATGTCTTCTGATCAATCCAAAATCAAAGTCCATGGATCGATACGAAGTGATGGAATGATGGATACGGGGATCATCGATACGAATGGGGGCTATGGGTGAAGTGATCGATACGAACAAGTTATCGACTCGAAGGTTTGGTTGATACGAAGAGGCTATTGATCTGAATCATTGATCGATACGAACGAGTGACATGCAATCGATATGAAAGCTTGCTTCAGTGGAGCGATCCAAAATGAATTATGATGGATAAGAACATTATGACTTTTGCATACTCGAACACTTGACTTCGACGAGCTTTAGCCTTGCAAATTCGGACTCGACCATAAAATTGGATATGTGATTATCCCTCAAAGCTCGTCGATGGAATTGTAACTTGTTAAACGTAACAAATTTGAACATGGACCGTTCTTCGAAGTCGAAATGGCATGGTTGAGTCGGTCAGCGACGATGGTTGAGTCGGTCAGCGACGATGGTCGCTCCGGTCGAATCTCGAGGTCTTATCTCTTTACCATCTTTTAACCTTGTAGAATTTTAGAGTACTGTGCAGCACTTCATTACACAACACGATCACTCTCTTTGCACCGGGGGGACAGGGGTCTTTTTTACCATGTAATAATGGTTTTTACTGAGTTCAATAGCTATGGATCCTGGAAGCTAAGAGCAGTAAGAAGTTCAAAGTTCTCCATTCCCCAGAATAGAAAGGCCGGATGTCCTGGCAGATACAATGAATCCTGCTCCATATGAACTGCCGGATGCAGTGGTGATAATGAATCCGGAAGATTCCGTCCGATCCAAGATTACAGAAGAAATGCTAGGCAGAATTTTCCTTAGACACAGACTGTCTTTGGAAGAAGTTCGGTTACCAGGACTGGAAGATAGAGCACACAATCCCCCGAAAGGGTTCACCGCATGCAATAGATTCATATGCTAGACTGGAACAATGCCCCCATTCAACCAGTTCATTAGGGATGTGTTGGTTTATCTGAGGATTGCACCTTCTCAGCTTCACCCTAATGGATACGCACTACTCAACAGCTTGAACATTATATTTATGGAACATCTCTTTCGTCCCCCGACTATCGACGAGATCAGATATCTATTTAATATTAAGAGTCAGGTGGATAATCCATCATTCACCTTCCTGGAAGCTGTTAGGAACTGCCAAGTTGTGGCAGACACATTAGGCAAGCTGAGCTACTTCAAAACGGAGTGTTTTACGTGAGGTGCCCACCAGGATTCGCCAGGCGGTGGCTGGCAAGACGTAAGTTCTATTACTTGTTTCGTTGTTAACCATGACTGGATAATATAGATTGATGTTGACTTCATTGCTGTGATTCTTTTACAACTGCTATTCCACGGCCCGAAGGAGCCTAGTATAAATAGCTAGTGAGGACACTCCAGGCGGTGCCTGTTGAATTAAGAGAAATAGACGAAGTTCTCACTGACGACAATTTGATAGCCGCCGGGCTTTTAGAGGAAGGACAGAGCTTAGGGCTCACGTGGGTACCTAGAGTGGCCCCAATAAGACAAGGCAGAAGACAGGCTCCTATCATGCCCCCAATCGAGGGAGATCAGGCTGTGCCCGGCACAATAATCATCAAACCTCACGATGATGAGGGTACAGAGGCTGGTCAGGAGCCCGCGGTCGTGCCTCCGCATGGCCCTCAATCATCTATGTTAAAGAGATAAGGCAAAACTCCTTTTCACAAAATTCAAAGGCAAAAGAGCACCAAAACAACCCAACTTGTTACTGCTTCTATAGGTCTGGAGACCTCTTCCCTGTAGACAGAAAGTTCACTGAAATGGCTGTCGGATATTCCAATGCCGGAGGTTATACCATCGTTCCCTGATCATGGGCTAGAGGGGGTCCGCTCCCCTTTGAGAACCAGTGCAGACTAGACCTTAATAGATATAGGGGAGCCGACTCCAATAAGCAAAGCTGCTACAACCGATCGGTTGGGCGGTTTGCACATACATACATGCACTTCATGGCACTACACGACATTCCATCATATACTTCTTAATATTTGGCGATGACTAATTTCCTTCTTCTTTTTTGCAGATATAATGGTGAAACAAGGTTCCATGCTTGATAAACTCCGCTCCTTGCGCCAGTCATCTGGATCGCATTCTGAATCACATCACCGCGAGAGTGAGAGAGATTATGGTCGTGGCTACCATTCTAGCCGCTCTAGATCGCGATCTCCACCACTAAAAGGGCCTTCTAAACCTTCCGGCCCCAGTAGGCCCTCTTCTGAATCCACGCACCAAACAGCGCAACCTCAAGCTCAAAAAACCGGTGAACAACGCCGTAGAATTAAAACAGTTGGTCCTGTTGTCATAGAACAAACTACAATAGAGCCAACGGGGGGAGGTTCCATCCACATTACTAAAATAAAGAAAGATTTCCCAAACATATGCTTCAATGGTTTCCACTTTCCTCCCAACTTGAAGAGGATCCCAAATGATATAGAAAAATTGGTGCAAGATTATGTGCACGATGTATACAGCCAATACCATGAGTGGGTCTCAGCTGTGTCCTTCGAACGAGCCAAGGCGATTGAGAAACTGGACGACGACCTGTCTCACAAGAGCAAAATAATAGAGGTGCTCACCAATGAGCTCGAGTCCTAAAGAAAAAATGAGACGGAGGTTGACCAAAGAGCTGAGGAAGCTAGGAAGTCCATGAAAGAAATAAGGAAAACTCATATGGAATTGGTGCAGGAGATGGGTCACCGCAACACTGTTATCATTCGAGAAAGGGATGCTGCGCTGAAAAAAGTTGTCGAATTAAAGGCAAAGCTGACTAAGGCCACCAAAGAAAAAGATGAAGCTAATAAGGTTGCCCAGGAAGCATGTGAGGAGGTAGTGAAGCTTAGGGAGGAGAGGGACATCGAAAATCAAAAGGCCAAAGAAGCTGACACCAGGGTTGAAAGGGAAATAAAAGCCATTGAGACCAAGATGGAAAGCGAATTTGAGGACCTCTTGGTCACCTACAATGCAAATGTCCTAAGGAACCGCAACTTGAACTGGCTTGGCGAGGACTATCCCTTCCAACTGTATAAGTCCCGGGAATGCCTAGTTGAGGATGAATAGGCGCCCCGTAAAGTTGCAACTATCGATGAGTTTGAATTGGAAACTAAAGTGTTGATCGGAGACGAGCCCAAAGTTCTTTATGACACAACCATCCCGCTCCCGAGAGAAGCCCTAGCTGCCAAATATCCAAAGGCCGGAGAAGGATCTGGGGGTGAACACCATGACGCTACTTCTGAAATGCCCCCAGCATCTCAAACTGCGCCACATCTTCTGTCGACCCCCAGTCATCCCAGAGTATGATCCCGATAGGCCACATCTCTCTCCAGTCATCGAGCATAGCTTGGAAAACATGTCGGCTCAACCCGAGAGCCAATCCGAGGAAGTTATTCTGGACACTTCTCCTATTCTTAAAAATGTAGGAACACTATCAGAGGACATTACTAACATATTCCCCTATCTTTATTCAGCCTTAGATTCTGCATCGGTCAACCCTCCTGCAATTCAAGAAGTTCACCACGAGCAGGAGGCATTAACAACAGAGGCCACAACTATGATGATTACCACTTTGGCTAGGCAGATACATGATACCAACTGTGTGTTTGATGACTAATTGATGGAAGCACTTCTCAGCCGCCAAAGCGACTCGAGCATTGAGATGCCCTTTAATGTGGATGAAGATGTTATTATCATGGGTTCTTTAGGTCCACCTGATAGTATCCCGATGAGCGAGCACGTGGACCGGGAGGAACAAATAATGGAGGAAATTAAGGCTGAGATGGAGCAGAGTCTTAGAACCGGTGGAAGTATGGCGGGCCCTGGTCCTACCTCGATCCTTGTGCTCTCTCCGAGTGGCACCATAATTGAGACTAGCGGCCTTATCCTTCTGGTGTCGAAAGTGCCACCATTCCACCAGCTCCTCACACAGGGGATACTTCAATCCCCGTGGGCTTCCAAGAGGAGACCGCATCGATTCCTCCGGCTGGAGACAAGCCAACTGAAGCGAGCTAGGGAGGCAAGGGTTCCAAAAGAGGTCCGAGCGGTAGCTCGAGTGGGTCTACGCCAAAGAAAACTAAAAAGGAAAGGAAATCGAAGGCGTAGATTTTCATTTGGACTTCCTCTTTTCTTTTGCTTTTTGTAGGCCATGTATAGATGTGGGCCTGGCCCCCCCGCCTATAGGAATCCTTTGGATAGATTTTTTACTTTTTTTCTGAAGAATAGTATGAATAAAATCCCTTTTTTGTTTTCGGCATAACTCCATGTTTATTTGTTTAAGTACTTAAGCATTCACATTTCCATTCAATTTGCTCATGAAGCTTTAGTCTCTGAGTCGAACTTGAGTTCGGTCTTTAATTCTTGAGGTCATAGCCTCGGATCATAATCAAACGTTTAGTTGAGTCCCAACGTTGCGCTGTCTCGGCCAACGGCTGGTACTTGAGTTATGCCCCTAGTTCTGGGGATAGTTGAAGTAGTTAGTTGGCAGTCGTCCTCCACATTCACTAACTTTGATTTAACTTAGTCGGAACCAAGTTAAAGTAACATGAGTTTGAGTGGTCAGATCACACTAGCTCATTTGCTAGCATTTGCATCCACACTCTAGGGATTAGGTTTGTATGCCGGCGGTCCATCACGCCCGCGTATTGTTTAGGATTACGTCCGCATACCGGGGACATAAGTTATTTTGTGGGTGGTCAATCGCACATGTTTAATGTTTATACTCCAGTCCATAGTTTGGGAATCTAGAGTCAGTTGACAAACAGTCGGTCACATCTATTTAAGGATCAGGATCTTATCTGCGCTCTGGGAATAAGGAGTTGGTTAAGGTCGTGGATGGTTAGATCACATCCTCCTTGATATAGTAAGCGAATTTGTAGATGGACGGATCCATCCTCTTCGTGCTTGGAGAGAAACGAGGTCGTGGATGGATGGATCCATCCTCTTCGAGCTTGGAAAGAGGCGAGGTCGTGGATGGACGGATCCATCCTCCTCCTCCTCGAGCCGGGAAAGAGGCGAGGTCGTGGGTCATGGATGGACGGATCCATCCTCCTCAAGCCAGGAAAGAGGAAAGGTCGTGGATGGATGGATCCATCCTCCTCAAGCTGGATGGTCGATTCACGTCCTAATTTTGGAGTTTGCACTTCAGCTCGCACTCTAGGAGCTGGAGTTTGTTAGAGAATTATAGTGTTTCAATTCTCTTTTAATTGATTGTTGTTTGCCCTCCCCTTCGAGCTCGGGGTTTCATCTAGCGAGTGACCGGTCGGATCACGATCACTCTCTATTTGAATGAGTCCCACCGTAAGATGGAACTCAGCTCTTCTTACATCATGGTGGTTGCATAATGCATTTAGGAATCACTAATTTGGCTTGATGAGCCTGCGCTTTATTGCTAAAATAAGAAATCATGGCAAAATCTGTTGCCTTATTACAAGTACAAATTCTCGAATTGCATAAAAAAACTTGAAAAGGAAAGAAGACTAAATGAATGAAAGCCAGTTATATGTAATAGCGATGGAGACTTTCACTGTTCCATGCTCTCAGTAGAGTGAGACCATCAACAGTCGATATCTTGAATGTGCCGTCTCTAAGCCTTCGTTTGATGACATATGGTCCTTCCCATGTCGATTTCATTTGTGAAGGGACCGGATAGACCCGCTTAAGTATGAGATCACCGACTTCAAAGGTTCTAGGCCGGACCTTGGCATTGTATAATCGAGCGACTTGGCTACGATGTGTGGCTTCCCTCAAATCCGCCTCTTCACGCTTCTCATCTAATAAATCTAGAGATTCTGCAAGTAGGATGGCATTTGTCCTCGGATCGTAATAAGTCACACGTTGAGAAGGCACTTCTAACTCAACTAGAATAACGGCTTCGGAGCCATAAGAAAGTGCGAATGGAGTATGGCCGGTCGCGGACTTGTGGGTAGTTCGATATGCCCATAAGGTTATGGAAAGCTCATCGACCCACTTACCTCCAGCCTTCTCTATCGTTTCTTCGAAATGAACTTGATGATTTTGTTGACAGCTTCGACTTGTCCATTCACTTGAGGGTGAGCTACCACCGAGAATTTCTTCTAAATGCGATAGCATTGGTAGAAATTCTTAAACACGGCACTATCGAATTGGGTCCCGTTGTCAGTTACAATCATTTGTGGGAGGCCAAAGCGACAGATGATGTTGTGCACAACAAAGTTGATTACTTTCTTCATCGTGATAGTAGCAAAGGGCTCAGCTTCCGCCCACTTAGTAAAGTAGTCAACTGCAACGATGGCGTACTTTGCACCGCCTGTAGCTAGAGGCAAGGACCCTATTATATTAATACCCTATATGGAAAACGACCATGGAATGATCATCTGAGTGATCTCGGTTGATGGGGCTCTTGAAATTCTGGCATGTTTCTGGCACCTATCACATCTCTTAGCATAATCCGATACGTCTCGATTTACGGTTAGCTAGTAGTACCCGTATCTGAGTATTTTCTTTGCAAGGGCTTGCTCCCTAGTATGGTCGCCACATTCTCCTTCATGCACTTTCTACAGCACTCGCTTGATTTCATCGTGGGTTATACACCGGAGTAAAGGTATAGAAAATCCCCTACTGTACAAGACTCCATCTTGGATAACAAACCGCGAAGCCTTTCGGAGGACTTGTCTCTTCGCGCTCGGGCAACGTTCCGTGTTCAAGATAGTTTTTGATTGGAGTCATCCATGACTCCCTCTCGGGTGTTGCCTCATGAGACCAGTCTGTCTCCACCCGATCAATAATTGGGATGGTAACCGTCTCTATGGAGATGAGTCCCATCTGCTGTGCTTCGCCAGTGCTGGCCAGTTTTGCTAAAGAATCGACCTTCTGATTTTGCTCTCGGGGTATACAACGGATAGTATAATAGTCAAACTGATTCAACACTTCCTGGACCCACATAAGATAGGAGGCCAACCTTTGGTCTCTGGCTTGATATTCTCCTCGAACCTGGCACACCACCAGTTGTGAATCGTAGTAAATTTCCACAGCGACGAATCCCAAATCCTTGGTAAGCCTTAGTCCAACGAGCAAGGCTTCATACTCAGCTTCGCTGTTAGTTGCATGGAAGTCAAATTTCAAAGCATAGCATACGGATCGTCCCTTTGGGGTTTCAAGCACCACTCCAGTGCTTGAGCACCGGTCGTTTGATGCACCATCGGTGTATAGCTTCCATATGTAATTGGGAGGTTAACTGGTTTCGGGCAAGTCCTCCAGTATGGTGAATTCAGCTATGAAGTCTGCCAGAAATTGTCCTTGAATAGCTCGCCTTGATATATAAGTGATATCAAATCGACTTAGCTTGATGTTCCACTTGAGAAACCTACCAAACATCTCAAGGTGTGTCAGGATCTGTCGGAATGGCTGGTCGGTGTAAACAGTGATCGGATGAGCCTAGAAATATGGGTGGAGCTTTCTCGAGGCCACAACAAGACAATAAGCTAGGTTCTCTATCTTTGGGTAGTTTCTTTTCACCCCCGTCAATCTTTTGTTGATATAATAGACCAGTCGTTGGATCCGATGCTCTTCTCGAACTAACGTAGCACTGATTGCGTTTACCGAAACCGCCAGATAAACATACAACTTCTCGTGATCAACCAGCTTCGACAAGATGGGAGGTGTTGCGAGATGTTATACTAGTGCCTGGAAGGTGCTCTTTCACTCCTCTGTCCACTCGAAATTTCATTTTACTTTTCTGATCAGATTGAAGAAGGGAATGCACTTGTCCGTGGATCTGGAAATGAACCTTCTTAAGGCTGCCACCTTCCATTAAGACTTCGCACCTGCTTTATGGTCCTGGCAGTTTGAGATTCCAAATTGCCCAGATCTTTTCATGATTGGATTCAATTCCTATGGCATTGACAATAAACCCAAGGAACTTTCCAGATGCGACTCCGAAATGGAACTTCAGTGGATTGAGCTTCATTCTTTACTATTGGAGTACGTTGAACATCATCTCAAAATCACCGATATGGTTGCCGAATAGTCACGACTTCACGAGCATGTCGTCTACGTACAACTCCATAGTCTTCACGATTTGGTTTGCAAACATTCGGTTTACGAGCCTTTGATAAGTTGCTCCCGCTTTTTTGGGTCCAAACGGCATCACGATGTAACAATAAAGTCCCAGATCAGTAATAAAGCTAGTGTGCTCCTGGTCAGGAAGGTGCATCGGGATTTAATTGTAGCCGGAGTATGCGTCCATGAAAGATAATAGCTCATGTCCGGCTGTTGAATCCACTATTTCATCAATTTCGGGAAGTGGGAAACTGTCTTTGGGGTAGGCTTTGTTCAGATTTGAATAGTCCACACATGTCTGCCATTTTCCATTCGACTTTCTAACAAGCACTGGATTCGATAACCACTCCAGGAATAAAGCATTATGAATAAACCCATTAACCTTGAGTTTATCCACCTCTTCCTTCAGGGCAGCAGATCTCTCTGGATCCATACTGTGCCTTTTTTGTTTCATCGGGACGTGCCGTGGGTCGATATTTAGTGCATGGCTTGTGATATTCGGTGAGATCCTACACATGTCTGAACGAGTCCAGGCAAACACATCGAGGTTTTCCCAGAGAAAATCAACCAGTTCCTGTCTCATCTGGAAGCTGAGCTAAGATCCGATCTTTACCACTCTAGGATCGTCATCGTTGTTGATCGAGACATTAGTTGTCAACTCTGCTGGGGAAGCCTGGCATTCTTTGGCTTCCACTTCATCATCGTTGTCTCTATGATCAAGACCTTTAGGAAACTGGTCATTGCGCCCGAGCCTCGGCTCAAGCGTTAGTTGTTAATCCTTCGAGATATGGATGCAGAGAGATTCCTCCACGCCTTTACCTTTCTCTTTGCGTTGCGCATCCCATAGTTTCGCAACATAATAGGCACGTCGGGTTGCCTGATCTCCATGGATCACCCCAACTCCATTATCAGTAGGGAATTTCAGAGTCAAAAACCAATGAGCAATCGCTGCCCTGAAGTCCGCAAGGGCCAGTCGGCCCAGAAAAGCATTGTAGGGGGGATGTATATCCAACACCACAAACTGTAACATTCAGACTCTCCGGCAATCACCAACACGCAACTCAATAGGTAACTCTACCATTCCAGCTGGTATGGTGGCGCTTCCATTAAAACCATGTATACGTGACTGGCAAGGTTTCAGATCCTTCGCTTCCATCAGCATTTGGTCATAAGCATTCTTGAAAAGTATGTTTACAAAACTTCCACTATCAACTAAGATCCTCTTCATCTAAGCAGGACCTATTTGGGCAAAAATAACCAACAGATCAATGGTGGGGGCCTTGACTCTGTCGGCATCGCGGTTTCTGAAAACGATGTCATCTGTCATCGTCCTCTGTTGCTTTGCCAGGGCCCCTTCGTGGGTACCACTACAACATTCGAAGTCCACATGCCTAATCGAACTAGCATATGATTCCACTTCCTTCCAGCTCCGATCAGTCGAATGAGGACCGTCACTCAAAGTATTAATCACCAATCTCCCGCCAGTACATGCGGGTTCCTTAGGCCTTGCCTGGTCTTGGCCCCGATTGGGGTTGGATGGGCCTGCTCCAGTATCCTATGGAGCCCGGACAAACTGCTCTAACTTTCTCTCTCTAATCAACCTTTTAATAATATCCTGCAAATGACGGCATTCATTAGTGTTATGGCCGTAACAATCATGGAATCTAAAGAACTTCCCGGTCTGAATATGCTTCTCTGACGATGGTTTCAGAGTTGGCTTCTTGTACTGCCCTGTATTACAGGTTTGAAGATAAACATTTTCTAGAGACGTGTTCAAGGGAGTATATCGATCAAACACAGGGGCTCTCGGTCTCCCTTGATGGTGGTCTCTCTTCTTTCCTTGACCTCCGTTATCCTTCTACTGGCCTTGTTTATTCTGAATATTTAATTGTACTTTATCGGAGCTCTCTTTAGTTTGCTTCACTGCAACATTACTCTAGATACCTTTACTACTGGTCTCCACGATGTCGTGCTTCCTAGACCGTTTAACATCTTCTCTCCTCAAAAACTGGACTGCCTTTGCATATAAATGGTCCAACAAAGCGGGGGGTTTCCCAGCCAACCAATCACCAAATTCGGAATTAGGATCGATCCCTTTAGTCAATGCCATCAGAATAGATTTGTCATTGGGATTGCTGACTTCAACACAAGCAGCGTGGAACCTTTCCAGATAATGCCTTAGAGTCTCTCCTAGAGGTTGAGTAACACTGGACAAGGTGTTAACATCCTTCGGTCTTGTAGCATGCATACAAAACTGCTCAACAAACTTAGTAGCCAACTGGTCGAAACATGAAATAGATCTTGGTGGTAGACAGGTAAACCACATGGTTGCAATGCCTCCCAAGGAGATAGGGAAGCTTCTACACTTAACCGCATCATCAGCTCGAGTGGCATTCATAAGCCATTTATATTTCAGAATATGTTGGTTGGGATCTAAATTTCCTTCATACACCAGCAAGGTTGGCATCCTGAATCGATGGGGCAGTTCCGAATGTAAGATATCATTGGTGAATGGGGTATGACTTCTTGAAATTCCCCAATCATCATTAGTGAGGCCTTGACTTTCTCTTATTATCTGGCATATCATAGTTGGAATATCAGGCATCTAGAGATTCGAGGCCAAGGCACGGTCGGGTTCCATGTCACGAGGATGGTCCGGTAGCTGTCTACGGTCCGTTCCATGCCTCCTTGGCTCCCGGGCTTCATGAAATTGAGGATCCTGGGCATGAATGCGGTGATGAGGGGCTAGATCTAGTTGGCTCTGGATCTCGGGATCCAGATCCATAGCAACAGCAGCGTTGTCATGAGTAGTGTTGCAAGGAAGAGCCCCTCCTTGGGAGGAGGGTGCAGCTCGACGCCCTATAGAGGGACCTACCTTGGCCAGTACAGGATTTGCAGCATACGGGTGCCTGGAGGCTTCCGCGTAATTCTCATTTAATCGGTGGCATGTAGATCTGTGATTGAAGTCAGATGACGTCGAGCTTTCAGACAAGGAATAAGAGGTATGCTCCCTTCTAGATCTCCCTCGCCTTTCTTCATTTAGCTAGTTCACAATTTCTGTATTGGCACAGATCTGTTGAGTAAGCTCTTGACGGCTTTGAGTAAGCTCATGCATGAGGGTTTGGAATTCCTCTCTAGTTACTGGACCAGGTGGATCTGGAGGTACAACTGATGTTTGGCCTATAGTAGTCAGCTGCGCGGGACTTTGCATATCCCTTCCTTCGGGATTAGCGGCGTTGGAAGCGGTTTTGGTAGTGCGGACCATGTTGAATGTAGTTCTTCTTAAATCTGGAACGATCTGAATAGATTAGAAGGAACCACTGGAGGATGGATCTGGATCTCCTCCTTAGATTTTAGCAATCCAACAACAACAGGGGATCCACAGAATCAGAGAAAAAGCAGAGTCCGACGATCAAATACACATGCTGATTCTAAACCATTCAAAAGGGCGGATGGTTAATGGGGTAAATAAGAAAAGAAGAGAAAAGGAACAAGAAACAATCACAGAATCTCGCAGCGGAAAGATAAAATATAATAATCAAATAAACAGTTCATGAAGCTGTTTAATATACTTTTGATTATCATTTATACATCATTTATCAGAGTTATACATATACAGCAGAACAAATAAAATAATGCAGCAGACAGCATGATGCAAGGATAATAATAGTAATAGTATACCAAATCTCCGTCTTCGTCCTCCAGAATAGATCTTCAATAAGCTGAAAAAAACTCGGGACTGACCCGAGCGTAATGAAAAACAAAACACTCGAGTCAGGACTAAAATATCCTTATGAAAGTTAAATCAATCATAAATAAATATGAATGCAACGGCGTTAGAGATGTTTACGGGGTTTGACATCTCCTATCCAGTGTCAACGTGAGTGCAATAACTTAAGAGATGTTACGGGATTTTCCATCTCTCAAGGATCCGTTAAACTATCTACTATATAATAGAATACGCTATATACAATAATGTCTATCATAAAGTAAAATATCAAACTAGCGTTAAGCCATGGCCCATTCCACCCTTAACACATTTTTATTCCCAAGAGCATATACAAGACCGTAGTTTCCCCAAAACCGGAAGTCACCAGAGGGCAATCCATATGCTAAAGGTACAAACCAAAACGTAGTGGTCGCGACTAGGATAATCAGTATGACAAGGTACTTGAGGCGATACCAACTAGGATACTAGTAGTTGCGTGATCCGGACTGATGTTGGGCATAGCAGCTACTACCCCAACACCGCGAAACAACACTCCCAAATCAAGGGGTGCACCCAAATCGAATCACAAATGTAATAGACATGGTATCGAAGAAGTGTGTCCGCTAGAGGTGGCGAACCTCAATGGCCCGGCGCGGCTCCTGTTTTAGTCATGTCAGGGGTCATCCAATATCGTTCTCTTTCTCCAGTCAACGCGTTCACCAAACCATCCACTTCATTCTGGATCGACACTCCGCGTATAATAGTTATTAAAGTGGTTTTCAGTATCGACAGAGAGTATGTCCATATCCGATCCCGGTCTCTTTAATAACTACGTAATATTACACCGATGGCTCTTTTACATTTCAAATCGATTCATAATTGATATCAAAATATCATATTCGCTTCAAAATCAAATCCATTTCAAATATCATCATATCTATTCAAGATGTAAGATTCCGTTCAAAATCAATTTCGCCTCAATATCTCATTTCGATTTCAAAATCATTTTTCGCCTCAATATCTCCTTTCGATTTCAAAATCATTTCGAATTTCAATTTAGGTTGCAACTTCATTTAACCTAATTCGTATTTAAATTCAAGATTTAAATATAAACATTTAACCTTATTGACCAGCTTGAAACTTTAGAAAATAGTTTTAAGTAGTTTAAAAGTAGTTTTAAATAATTAAAATAGTTAACATACTTAAAATCTTTAAATGGATTTCAAATAGATAAATTAGTTTAAAATAATTTAAATTGGGTTAAGTAGATTTAAAATAGATTAAAATAGTTTAAGTATTTAAAAATGGTTTATAAAACAGAGTAATTTGGAAAACAAAATGAAACTGCTTCAAAACCAAACCATTTCAATTATAACTTCCCAATTCAAATCAATTTCAATTTCTATTCTACCGATTCAATTTCGATTTCAATTCAAATGAATGTCAACTTTGAATTCAAATTAATTAAATTCTACATTCACCTTCAATTAATTCAATTTCAATTTATATCGATTTGGAGCTTGATTTTTCAAAATATCAATTTATAACACTTAACAAAATTTATCCTTCAATATTCAATTTTATATCCAAATTCAAATATGATTCAATTTCAAGCTCAATTTCGAAATATCATTTTTATATCACTTTTACTTAGTAATACTCAAAGCTCGGAAAAAATGTTCAATCTTTAAAGCAAATAAATTTTCAAAATTCAATCATATCCCAACTTTAAATTTCAAAGTCTCAACTTAAATTATTAAGCAATTTCTTTTAACTAAAATTTATTTCAACATTCCCAACTCAATTTGCGATAAATTCGATTTCTATACATTGATTTTATTTATAACTTTTAAATCAAAACCTTTAAATAAATTTCAAACCAACTATTTTAAAAATAATTAAATTAACCAACCCGGTGTCCGTATATAGTTTACTATCCTATGGCCAAGTGATTAGTTATTTCAATTAAATGTCAGGGATGAATATATATCACTTAAACCAAATCACAGTGTCATATTATGCATAACAGGATATATATAAGCAAATAAACATCCAAACATTTAAATATCAACCAATAGCATCCATCGAAATAAATCATCCAATAAACAATACAATTCACGGCAATTTCATAGTTATCAATATCAGGTAATTTAATCACAATTAAATTTTTAATTTCAACTTGACCGTCAAATTTAATTTTCAACGGTGAATTCAAATGACAATCTATATGACAATTAAATTTTAATCAAACAACGACAAATAAAATTCATATCACTTCATAATATCCAATTTAACTACCATAAAGATATTTAGTACGTTGTGAATGTTATAAAACACTCACCTTGATTTTACGATTTTTAATCAAATCGAACGACGTTCGATTTGACCAAAAATTTAATAAGCTCGAAACAGTCCCGGATCTGCACTGCAGCGTAGCACTCGTCGCTGCGATTCCAACGTCGCCAGTTTCATCCGATTCTGATAACGAATGAAGGAGTTACACTATTTTCAAGTTTGAATACAATTTAATTAACAAATTTTTTTTTTATACCGAGACAGATCTGCTGTTTAATTTTGAAATTGAGATCTATGCCATGCGATCATGCTTCTCCCCCCTTCTCACGAACGTATCCCAGGTTATCACAAACCCATCAACGCCACCATCTCCTCGATGTCGCACCCACAACGAAGCTCTAGAAATCGATCGAGGACCACCAAACGATGCGCCTCCGTGAGCTCCACCACCGCCCTGAGCATGGACGAGCTCGGTTATCCCCTGTCTCCAGAAAACGTGCGCGAACGCGCTGCCTTCAAGCGAAAATTCTGGCCATCTCGTCGAGTTTCGCATCGACCCACCGTATGGATGCGAAGCTCACATCGTGCTCTACGATATTCGTGTTGGAAGTTTTCGAAAATATTGATTTGATCAAGAGATAATTTGAGGAACAATATGGGACGATTTCGGCCATAGAATGAATAAGTGGCGGCTACGAACACTCTCGGCCTAGGGTTCCACTGCAAATGTATATATACGCGTATAACTAATATTATTTTAATATTAATCTCACAAATTACATGATTTTCGAACGAACTCCAAATGACACGTGCCGACAGGCGTTCGTAAGGTTTTACCCGCCTTCCGAACACAATGGAATGTGTTTCGGAGGCTAATTCGATCGTCCGCGGAAGATAGCTTTTGAATCGAATTAAAATATTAATTTTTTCGATATTTATTTCAACGCGTTTCTAACCTGTACAACCAAACGATAACTCCAAACGCTACGAAATTTGGAATCCAATAATAATACACTATTACGGATCCAATGGAACTAGTTTCGTCGAATTCCGAAACTGTGCCTCGGAAGGCTATTTTTACCCGTTGATTATAATATAAAATTTTCAATTTCCAATTTTTCACTTTTAAATCCAATTTTAAAAGTTAACGATCTTCATTGTTGTTTAAATAAACTTTACATCAACTTCCGGTTTTATTTTCAATCATATTATATTCAGAATTCAATTGTTCAAATATTTGTAATATTAAATTTAAACAATTTTGATTGTTCAATAATTCGCTATCTTTTGAAATATATGAAAATGAACTTATAAGATTAAATC
Organism: Allium fistulosum; assembly: GCA_030737815.1. Taxonomy (NCBI): domain Eukaryota; kingdom Viridiplantae; phylum Streptophyta; class Magnoliopsida; order Asparagales; family Amaryllidaceae; genus Allium; species Allium fistulosum. The sequence goes on from CM060901.1 coordinate 1,496,126,344, forward strand.
TTTAAAACGAATTCACATTATATAACAATTATTTCCATTATACAGTTATTCAATTCCCGTTATTCAATTTTATTCAATTATTCAATTAATTTCCAATATTAAGTTTAAACAATTTAATTGTTCAATATTCAACAAATTTCAATATTAGATTTTAAATGAATTCTCATTACTAATCAATTACTTTATTTACATCTAATGAATTCAACATTTATTTATCCAACTATTGATCGTAAATTCATTCAATAAGTAGCATTTATATTTCAATATTAGATTTTTTTTTAAATAAATTTCCGTTATCAGTCAATTACCTTATTCACATCTAATGCATCCAACATTTGTTATTCAACTTTAGTTATTAATTGTAAACCCAGTTAATATATAAAATTTCATTTCATTTACAATTGGTTTCTAAATTCAATTCGACTGACAAATAAACTAGTAACTTATAATAATTATCACCATTTACTTTTAATCACACTTATAAGTTTATTATTTACTAACAACTGTCACAATTACCAATACAATACCAATTTGATTCCATTTCCGATGACTATATATTATTTCATTAGTTAACCCAATATTTACATTTGTTTTCTTATATTCCCTTATAACCAAGTTATAATATTTAAGTCATTTCAATTGATTGGAATATCATTTAATCCATTAATAAGTAATTGGATAAATATTGTTGCAATTCATTCTAGTTATTATTATCATAAATAAATTTCAAATTTTTAATTCTTCCAACATTAAACCATGAAATCTTATTAAATTAACATTTTTAATTATCGAAATTTTACGGGTCGTTGCAGTATTTGTACCAAAAATGGGCACAACACTCTTCGTGTGTAATTGAAGAGATTAGAATGAAGAAGTAAAATGGAAAATGAGGCTAATCTACCAATCGCACCAAGAAAAATAAGCAGTAACAGAAAGAAAAGAAGAATTTATAGTGGTTCGGCGTTATAGCCTACATCCACTTTGAAGGATTTGATGTTTATTACTGATTAGAAACTGAATTACAACAGTACAATGACTAACACTCGAATTTCAATGTAGTTTAACCCGAGCAATAACATAAAAGTCCTTTTTTAGTTGCGACAAGTTTGCTATTTATAGGTGTGAAGCTGGAAATATCTTCCTTGAATCTTGGAATACCCTTTCTCAAGCCTAGGTGGGCCCACACAATCGATCTGGAGCCGTTTGGGATCGATCCCTGATTGATCCACATTGCTTTCGTATCGATCAGAAGTTGCTCAAATTGAGCTGCGATCGATCATGGATGTTCCCAAGATGATATGCAACCTTCTGTGAAAATCTCATTGTATTTGGATTTGTGGTTGTGGAGTTATTGATCGATCAAAGTTGCAATTATGGAGTGGCTGAAGCTTTCATATCGATACCTTTGTATCGATCTCTTTGTGTCGATGACATGGCGTGCGCGCTTGGCGGAGATCCATATTTTGTGCAAAAGGACTGCTTCTTTTGGGTTGACCACTTCTTTCGTATCCATCTGATACCTTGCTTCTTGTATCGATGCCTTGCCACCGTCTTCGTATCGATTGTAAGCTATGTTATTCGTATCGATCAAGTAGGTGATCGATACGAGAAATGCGGTTGCTAGCCAAGTAAAGCGCGATCGATTTGGGAAGTGCCGAAGTCCATAGTTATGTGCTTGAACCATATGGATACGAACGATGGATGCCGAGTGATGGAGTTACGTTCATTTCGTATCAATGCTGATGGATACGAAATAATGGTACAGATGGATGGATACGAAATGATGGATATGAGATGGGCGTGTTTCACATGGATCTTGATCATTCCATAACTCGAGCATACAAACTCCGATTGACCTGAAGTTTGGAATGTCGCATTGCATAGCCTTGCTTGTCATATCATGCTAGCTGTGGCTCGATCCGGACTCGGATCAAGTTTGCCTGTATCCATCGTGAATCTGCAGATAACTCATTTCTGGAGCGGACTGTCTTTTGTCTCTAGTCAAGTACTTAATATCACGACCTTGCCAAAAGGCGGGATAACAAAACATATATTGGAAAATTATTAGATCAAATTTTATACAATATTTTGATATAAATTATATAGGTAAATAAATCTACATATTAATATATATATACATATATATATGTATGTATGTATATGTATGTATATATATATGTATGTATATAGTTTCTCTCACATGGGAAAGATACAGCCAGGTGATTCGATCAATTCTTAGTTTATTCTATATAAAGGGTTTCTCGTTCTCCAACCATCAAATTCAATTCGATTAAATTGGAGAATATCTTATACCAAACGATTCGCGATTTGGGATCAAGCAAATTAGGATCTGAATTCAACGTTAAGCAGGCAGTGCGATTTGGGTAAAAACTTGATTTGATATTCGATGCAGGGATCGTAAATCGATTTTGGATCTAAAAACCAAACGCTGAATTGTTTCGTTAGTAGAATTGGTGAAGCCGAGTTTAATCATTCTTTTGCATATGCCAATTCAAGAATTTGGTGATCGAGTTTGGTTATAACATCTCTTGTGATCGAGTTTCAATTTTGGGATATGGTACTCAAAATTAGTTAGGGGATCGGGAAACAAAAGAAGAACTGTCGAGTATCCCTATGATTGTTACTTTTTACTTGCAAAATCAAAGATTCAAGGAACTAGATTTTAGGCGTGTATGATTTTGGAGAGATCTGAAATTTTCTGCTATGGCGAAGCACTTTTCAGATCGGCTACTCTTTGTGAGCTGAATTCTGATAGATGAAATTATTATTATGATTATGGTTGTCAATTTGCATCTCAGAGAAATGGTGAACCAGATCTGTGCAAAACCTAACATCTACTTCGTCTTTGAAGGGATTACACCATGACATCGACAAACTAGTCATTAGTGAATCTCAGTCTGCTAGTATGAGTGTTTGGGTCTACATGAACCCTTATTTGTAGACCTAACGCGAGGAATATCATGTCAGAAACTTGAGGATTGATTAATAACTTGGTTCGTAGCTGTCTGTATCTCTTGTCAACAGTAGGGTAGTTTGGTTGGTTTGAGGAATGCATTGATGTTTGGTAGAGTTATTATTGTGGTACAATTCTAGTTTTAAGTGGATATTGATGAGCTAGGGATGATTTGTGCTCGTAGTTACAACGGGGAAGAAAGAATCACGTGATGAAACACACGACTGAGTTTGGGGAGTTGAAAAGGTGATGTGCGGTTATAATAACCAGTTATTTTTCAAGAAGGGACCAAGTGTCTTGTTCTCATGCAAGTTTCATTGGCATGGCTTATAACGATTGTGGGCTGAAGCATTTCACATTTGGGCTTGGATTATAACATGCGCATTAAAGATTTGAGCTTATATAAGGAGAAAACTACTTTTTTTTATTGGTTAGGTCTTAGATTTTTATGATGTAGGTTTTAGTAATTGGGCTGGACTGTGTAAATTTTGTGGATTAAGGTGATTATGATTGTAAGGGTAGTGTATTCATGTATTGATGCATTTTATTACACGTGTACTTTATTTGTTAGTTATTAATAAATGAACCCATTTTCAAAAAATATATTAATTAATATAATATTAAAGTAAAATACAGTAATTCGGCGTAGAACTTCAGATCATTAATAATATATATATATATATATATATATATATATATATATATATATATATATATTACAAGAGCTGAATTTCATGATTTAATGAGTGAGCTGATGGAGAGCCATCAACAATTAAATCAACAGATTCAGTCCAATATCAACTTGATGAACCAACTCAATCAGCAGCAGTGAGGGAAAGCTGGGTGGGACCCCACTTCTTACTCGACATCGAAGAGTTCTAGCTTATCAGATGAGTATTACAGTAATAGGTGTCGTATAACAGACAAATATCGAGTAGAAACTTCAGGGTATCAACCGGCAGACCATCGTGGTCTGCCATGATTCATCGGTATCAATCCCTCCACCAGAAGGGGGAATCCACCCATGCATCATGGCAAGCGGGTTGAAGCTGCTTAAATTGGTTTGGATGTTGGAGTTCAATTAAAAGTTGACCAAGTCCTTCCACAGAATGACGATGAAGTGAATTTACAAGATACACATCGGGAAGATGGTGAACCAAGAAGGAATGGAACGACCCGCAAACATCGACCGGACTATTCACGTCAGGTGGAAAGCGACCACCGCTTGACACCAACCATCCAAACACCGGACCTATCGGCAATGGTCAGACAGTTAGTGAGAGAGAGCCATGGCTTGACTAACAATGACTGGGGAATCTCAATAACCCATACACCGTTCACTGATAATGTTTTATATGCGGACTATCCAAGGAGGTTCAACATGCCATTAATGCCCGCCTATAAGGGAAAAGCCGACCCCAAGCATCATATCATGAAATACGAATGGCTGACGGATTCTGCACGAGCGGATGATGCAACCAAGTGTAGATGCTTTCCCATAACTCTCTCTAGAATAGCAACGATGTGGTTCACAAGATTACCCCCACGATCAATTTCTGGATTCGATGATTTGGCAACAAAGTTTATGGAGCCATTCTGGATGCACGCAACTCATCCCAAGGATGTGATGTCCCTGTCCAGCGGGATTCAGGCTTTAGGAGAATCATTGAAAGATTATTTAGAGAGATTTCATATAATTGTTACATAAATTAGTAATCTGAATGACCATGCGATATTGATGGATGTGACGAGAAGGATAGATCTAGAATATGATTTCGGCGATTAGTTAACTAGCAAGCCGCCTGAACATTGGAGCGCTTTTATGCAAAGGAAGCTTAGTATTTGAGAAAGGAGGAAGCCAAGTATCTAGGAAAAAGAATGCTACAGGACCGAGCGAAGAGGGAGTACAAAGTAATATCGTAGTAAAGCAGTCTGATGATAGCTCTAGAAAAGTTCAAGTGAATGTCCAAAACAAGTTGAATCAGCAAAAGAAAGGCAGAGATAGGGGTCGAGAACGAAAGAGGGATTCAGGAAGAGGAAAGCCTAGGATTCTGATGTACGATACTTACACACCATTGAATACGTCATTGTACAATATCTACTTGTCTACCTGCAATACAAGAAGCTGCCTCCAAAAGAATCAATGAGAAGTAGACACAAACTGGAAAATATTGTCGGTTCCACGAATGCTATGGACATGGCATGAATGAATGCAGGCATTCAAGACATTATTGAAAAGCGGATTCGAGAAAGGAAGTTGCAAAAATTTGTAAAAACTCCTTAGGATAGCGGACAGGGGACATCCGACCCCAAACAAGGACAAGTACCATGCAAGACTGAGGGGTCTGCATGAATTGGTGGAAGATTGTTAATAAATACGATAGTCGGAGGACCGCACCCAGTAGATAAGAGTTGACATGAGATGGAGCGTTATGCTAGCATGATTAAGCATGTGGATTTTGAATATTGTTCGAATACAAAAGATGGAGCTCTAACAAAACAACAACGTACAATGACAGATGATATCATGTTTAGAAACAGAGATGCGGACAAGGTGGAGGCTCCGACGATCGACCCAATGGTCATTTCGGCGATGATTGGCCCTGCTTTGGCGAGAAGGATATTGATTGATTATGGAAGTTCAGTAATATAATTTTCAAAAATGCTTATGATCGGATAAAAATGGAACCCAAGGACCTAAAATCATCTAAATCCCACATATACGGTTTTAACGGTGCTGCAACTAAAGCCGTTGGTTATGTTGAATTACCTGTACAGTTGGGAGAAGGTGACCGTAGGAGAGTGCGAATCTTGCAGTTTGTTGTTTTGGATGTCGACTCTCCTTACAACATTTTTCTAGGCCGACCGGTCCTAGCCGAATTCTAGGCAGCCCTTGCCCTATGGTGTTTTACTTTGAAATTTCAAACAGATAATGGTATTGGAATTGTTCACGTTGATCAGGCGACTGGATGTGCCTGTTTGTAGCTGAGATAAGGGATGCTTGACACATAGAGAAAGGTAAGGGTGTTGACAAGACTGCCCGCAACTAAGCTACCGAAGATTGACAACTAACACCTTAGCCTTGGCTCGGGCGCCATAGTCGGTTCTATAGAGATATAGATCCGAGAGATGAAGAGGAGGAGCCCAAAGAGGCCAAGGCTGCACCGACTGAACTGACGATTGACATCACAGTCAGCCACGATAACCCATCACGGGTCCTAAAGATCAGATCACAGCTCAGCCCCCTGATGATGGAAGAACTTGCTGGACTTCTCTGAGCGAATCTAGATGTTTTTGCTTAGACTCACTCTAACATGTGTGGATTCTCGCTTGCTATTGTGAGCCATGCATTGAATATCGACCCGAGGTATGTCCCAGTGAAGCAAAAAAGACGCGGCATGGATCCGAAGAGATCTTCCACTCTAAAAAAGGAGGTGGATAGACTCAAGACAACGGGTTTATCGGTGATGCCCTCTACCCTAAGTGGGTATATAATCCTGTACTTGTGAAAAAAGAGAATGGGAAATGGAGAACATGCATTGATTACTTAGACTTGAACAAGGCGTGTCCAAAAGACAATTTTCCCCTTTCGAGGATCGACCAGCTGATGGACTCAACCACGAAACACGAATTTCTATCTTTAATGGATGCATACTTGGGGTATAACCAAATCCCGATGCACATTCCTGATCAAGAGCACACCAGTTTCGTTACCGATGTTGGATTATATTGCTATGCAGTGATGCCGTTTGGACTAAAGAATGCAAGAGCGACTTACCAATGCCTAATCGACAGGATGTTTAAAGATCAGATTGGAAAAATAATGGAAGTATATGTGGATGGTATGCTCATGAAGTCACGACGATCAAGCGACCACATTAGAGACTTGGCAGAAATGTTCGGCGTCCTCCGAAATTATAAGATGAAAATCAATCCTTTAAAGTGTTCTTTTGGTGTAGCATCGTGAAGTTCTTGGGTTTTATTGTTAACTCCCGTGGAATCAAAGATAATCCCGAGAAGATTCAAGCTATCTGCGATATCTAAGCGCCAAAGATTATTAAACAAGTACAAAGTCTAAATGGGAAAGTTGCTGCCTTAAGCTCATTCATTTCCAGAGCTACAACAAATGCATTCCTTTCTTTGACTTGATTAGGAAAGGGAAAAGAAACTTCGAATGGACACAGGATTGTGAAGACGCATTCAAGCTTTGGTGAATCGTTTGGTGAGAACCCCCCATCTTGTCAAAGCCGGTGGATCATGAAGATTTATATATTTATTTGGCTGTGTCGGTACATGCTATAAGTGTTGCATTACTTCATAAGGAGAATCGAATTCAGAGAACATTTTTCTACGTTAGCAAGCGATTGATGGGAGATGAAAGGAACTATCCAAAAATAGAAAAACTGGCATACTAATTGCTGATTGCATCGCGAAAGTTCCGCCCGTACTTCCAGGCCCACCCAATCAATGTTTACACCGACAAACTATTACGACAGGTCCTGTAGCGACCCGAGACATCTGGAAGATTACTCAAGTGGAATGTCAAGCTTAGTCAATTCGATATCACTTATCTCCCTCGGAGGGCTATACAGGGTCAGGCATTGGCAGATTTTATAGTTGAATTCACTGTGCAGATGATTCCTCGAAGAGCAGCGAAATCCCTACTGTACAGTGGAAATTGTATACTAATGGGGCATCCAATGATCATTGTTCTGGAGCTGGACTTGTGTTTGTAACTCCTGAAGATCGGGCGATCTATTATGCTTTAAAGCTTGATTTCCCTACGACAAACAACAAAGCTGAGTACGAGGCTCTGGTTGCTGGACTTAAACTCGTAAGGGAGCTGGGAATAGAGCCTCTTGAAATCTTTTGCGATTCACTATTGGTTGTGTGCCAAGTCAGGGGAGATTATCAAGCTAAGGGACAACGGCTTGCTCCATACTTTACCCAAGTCCAAGAGTTGTTGACTGAATTTGAGTACTATGACATTACACATATTCCGTAGGACCAAACCAGAGTGGCTGATTCATTAGCAAAGTTTGCTAGCACCGGTGATGCATAACATGTGGGCTTGGTTCTGATCGAAGTATTAAATGCCCCGAGTATAAACTTGATATAAATCAATCGGGTACTAGAGGCGGAGCCTGAGAGGGAATCATGGATGACTCTGATTAAAGACTATTTGCTACATAGAGTCCTACCTGAACAAAGGAATGAAAAGCGATAGGTCCTTCATAAAGCTTCGTGATATATCATGCAAGAAGGAATTATGTATAGAAAGGGTTTTTCTGTTCCCCTACTCCGGTGTATCGCTCATGATAAGATAAAATGGGTCCTAAAAGAAGTTCATGAAAGGGAATGTGGCGATCACACCGGGGTCAAACTCTAGCAAAGAAAATACTCCATTACGGGTATTATTGGCCAACTGTCAATCGAGATGTAGCTGACTATGTAAGACGATGTGACAAGTGCCAAATATATGCAAAGGTTCCAAGGGCTCTGTCGATGGAAATCACGCAAATGGTCAGCCTATGCCGTTTTTCATGTGGGGTATATATATTATCGGTTCCTTATCGATCTCTAAAGGTGGTGCAAAGCATGCTATCATCGCAGTTGATTACTTCACCAAATGGACCAAAGAAGAACCTTTAGCCACGATCACAACCAAGAAAGTAATCAACTTCATTGTTCAGAACATCATCCGTCGTTTCAGTCTTCCACGAACTATTGTACCAGATAATGGGACTCAATTCGACAGTTTGTTGAATTCAAAGAATTTTGTCGTAGGTATCATATTGAAAATAGGTTTGAACAGTCGCTCACCCTTAAGCAAATGGATAGGTTGAAGCTGTGAACAAAATTATAAAGTCCATTCTGAAGAAGTGACTGGAAAAGGCTAGAGGTAAGTGGGTGGATGAACTCCCGACAGCATTGTGGGCTTACAAGACCACCCACAAGTCCACGACTAGCCATACTCTATTCGCCCTTGCTTACGGTTCTGAAGCCATCATTCCTGTTGAGCTCGAAGTTCCATCTCATCGAGTGACTTACTATGATCCCAAAACGAATAAAGATCTCCTCTTGGAATCTCTCTACTTTATAGATGAGAAGCGCAAGGAAGTCGATTTGAGGTCCGCTGCGCATTGACACCGAGTCACCCAATACTAGAACATTAAAGTCCAACCTAGAACCTTTGAAATAGGCGATCTAGGCTTGAAATGGATTTTTCCTACCCCGTCGCACATGAATCTAATATGGGAAGGACCATATGTCATTGAACGGCTTGGAGAGAGAACTTTCAAGCTAGCGACTATTGATGGCATCACACTCCCAAGGGCATGGAATAGCAAGCATTTACAACGCTATTTCACTTAGTTTATTTCTTTTTCATTCAGTTGTATTTGCTTTCAGAATTGACTTTAGCATTTGACTTTCTAGATATGTAATAAGACAGATTATGTTATTTCTTTCCATTTAGCAAATAGAGTTTCGAACTTCTTTATATTTATGCTTGCTGTAGCATTATGTATTAATTACATTATGAAACTGATTGATGTCGATATGTCCGAACAGGTTCCCAGAGTTTGGAATTAATCAATTACGCCAGTTCCCAATGGAACTAAACAAGATGAGCATGGTCTGACCGTTCAATTGATAACTCTCATTCATAACCCAATGGATGGGATACATAATGAGGAATGGATGTGACACGACCATCTGGTCATTAGATAAATCCCGCCGAATGATGGGACTGAGATAAAACAAGAGGGTTCGTGATATGACCGATCGCCTGCTAAATCAAACCTTGGATCTTGGGGGGCAAAATTAATCAATTAAGGAATGTACAATTAGACTGCTCTCCGAAATAACTCTAAGTCCTCAGAGTGCGGACTAGAGTATAAACATAAACCAGGTGTGAATCGACCACCCGCAAAATAACTCTAAGTCCCCAAAGTGCGAACTAGAGCATAAACGTAAATCGGGTGTAAATCGACCGCCCGCAAAATAACTCTAAGACACCAGAGTGCGGACTAGAGCATAAACGTAAATCAGGTGTAAATCGACCACCCGCGAAATAACTCTAAGTTCCCAGAGTGCAGGCTAGAGCATAAACATAAATCGGGTGTGAATCGACCATTCGTGAAATAACTCATCCCCAGAGTGTGAACTAGAGTATAAACATAAATTGAGTGCGGTTTGACCACCCATCAAGAGTGTGGATATGAGTATAAATAGATAGATAAGTGCGGTCCGACCATTCACTATTCCATGAATCTGGCCTGAAACCGACAGGAATAGTATAAACTCGCTAAGAATGGAGATCGACCATCCAATGTATAACCCCTCTAACCCAAGACTGGGGGCAGGAGTATAATAACTCATACCGTTGAATTCGACGGCGTAACACTAAAGCTCGAGCCTAGCGTTTGATGCGACTCAAGGCCACGACCACATGGAGGCCTTAGGACAGAGCTAGTGGATTTTTATCAGAATTAACGGACAACGAATTACAAGTACATTGAATGGAAAGTAATAGTTCAACTACTTAAATAACAGTTCACACGAGAGCTCAACAGAAATCAAAAACTTTTATTCACATGAGAAGTTTCAAAATTATGGTACAAGTTTATTTAAAAAACCAGGGGTAGTACCCGTACAACCACGACTAATAAAAGAAAAATGATGAACAAACAACTATGTAAACTATGTACACACCAAGCCGAAACGGCGGCTATTTCTTCGATCTTCTCTCCTTTTTGGATTTTTCGGGAGTGGCGTTGTCTAAACTTCTGCTTACTCTCTTCCTTGATCCTTTACCGCATTTAGTGGGAGAGCGTTCCAAGCTTAAAAGGAGTTCTTTGAGGATCGACCTACCAGGTGGAATGACTTGTAGTGGGATAAGGTGTGGATCATCAATGTCCACCATAATGGGCTTAGCTTTGGTCTTTTTCTTTAGCAACTCCTCCTTCTCAATGCGCTCCTTCAGTTTGATCTCATTAGTGCATTCGGAGGTGCCGGTAATCACAACATCGTCAGATTCATCCACCGATAGCGCATCTTCAGCCTTATCATCGTCGAGTGCTTCGATGACTTAAGCATCAGGCCGTGGAACATTGATGGCCATCGAAATCTCCGTTGATTTCTCTTATTGCTCCATGGTAGCGTCACTTTTAGGAGTTTGGCAGGGACCCAGAAGACCCGCAGATTTGTCAAAACAAGGTGATAAGCCTAAATCCTTAGGCATGAAGAACAAAACCTCTCAAAGAGCGGAGAGTAAAGTGCAATACCTGCATCCGGCTGGCTCTCGGTTGTCGCTGTAGTGCCCCCTTCCAAAATAGGGTTAGCACTTTAGATTGGTAACCGGGTTTATCTGGATAATAGTTCAAGTCTTTCCTCGGGCTAAAACAAACCAATGCTCTAGCCGCTTTAAAAGAAGAGGAGCCCTTAAGAGTATATTCCAAGGATTTAGCAATATTTTTCCCTTTATCGAAAGGTGCTAAAATGTTGAAATATCAGAGTCTCGCGGCGGCAAGGTCTAGGGGTTCATTTCCATGGAGGATCTCCCACATCAATTTCTCTTCATCTAACTCAACTTCGCCCAGCTCCCTCTTTATAATCTCGACGATATACTCCTAGGCTTCGGCGAGTGACTCAAGATAACCTTCGCCAAGAAACTCAAGTCGCGGTGGATGAGGACTTTAGCATTGTAATCGATGATCAGTGGATCAAATATGTCCTCAATTTCATTCCGACCGGACTCTTTTGCATCATCCACCTGGGCTTCAATTTGTTCCATCATCTCCTTGTGGCCTTCCCTCGTGCCTCTTTTTTAAGAGCTTCTATTTTAGCTAATTACTTGACGAGCAAAATCCTAGCTTCAACAACCTCCTTGCAATGCCTCTATGATTCTTCCTGAGCCTAAGTCTTCTCTTCTCCTTCTTTCCTGAGAAGCTCTTCAAACTCCTCAACGCGGCATGCCAAGATATCTTTCTCCTTTTGCAAGGAATCCTTTTCCAGAGCGAAGGCGATGCTGCGATTAAGGGCAACATCGAGTTCTTTCTTATGGGCAGTTTCCAAATGACTCACTGCCTCTGACGTTTCCTTGGCACTCTTTTCTACCTCATCAAGTTTTGTTTTCAACTCCGATAGCTCATTATCTTGGTGCTTGATTATGTCTTTATTATGGATCGCCTCTAGCTTGAGATAATCTATTCCATATTGTCACTTGATTGACACTTTGGAGATTTTTTCCACTAAGTGCTGGAATGACTCATGCTGCATGAAAACGACATTAACACATGCCAGAGAGCTTACTTTGGCATGCCCCGAGATCATATAAATTGCGGGAAGGAATTTAAGCCCATCAAAACAGATTTTCGGGAAAATGGCCTTAAGTTAGGCCAATTTCTCCATCGTGGAAGTGTCAGGGGCAGCGGTAGGCAAGGATGGATCAGAAGTGAAATTGGGTACTTGCTCGATCAGTGGTCGCGAGGTTGTTGGAGCTAGAAGAACCATAGTACTGCTCATGTGATACTGTGATTTGAGGTCCGGACAGGAAGTCTGATCTCCATAATAAACAGGAAGATTCGGTTGATCTTCTTAATGGAATGACTGAGGCTGGGACTTACGCTTGGACGAAGAAGATTCCCTTGAACGATGGCTTTTTTCCCGGCCGTCATCTCTTTCCCTATGCCTACCCGATTCTAAGCCTCGGTTAGATCCATAATGCATCGAAGAGCCCCTTAGGCGCTCAAAAGCCCGAGACTGAGTCATTGCACCTGCAAAGACCAAATGAGAACATGTAAGTAACCATTATGCAAAAGATTGATGAAGAGTGTGTAGTGAAGTGCATGTGATTGTGAGTGTCCTAATGTCCCTCCCGATAGACCAGTAGCTGTAGCCTTGCTTATGGATGTTTTCTCTCCTCTATCGGTAGGAAGAATGCCTTCACCACTCCTAGCAAGAGAATTGAGCCCCTCGATATTGATGTTTGGGAAGTCATTGGTCATAATGTCATCAGGAATCTTGAGATTTGAAAATCCTTTCAATTAAACTTTCTAAGTGTTGGGAAGATGATTCTTCATCAACAGAAGTGATAACAAATTCTGGATCTGTAGCGGTTTTTCTTCTGCAAAGTTTAATGCCAGTTTCTTCCTTCTCTTAGTTGGCGCTAAGGATTGCGCGCCTTGTGAAGGTTCGACCACAGGCGCCTAGCCTGGGCCTACATCAGCATCGCCAGACTCATTAGTCTGGGCATCCTAATCTTGTCTTCTTTAATGTCATCATGAGTCCCCTCGACTGGAGGCATGTAATGACCCGGATATTTAACAATTTTTATAACGTAATTAATTTTTTTTTTGAAATTATATATAAAGTTTTTGCAATGAAAATTTGATATTTGGTATGCGTCTATTTAAACATAGCAAGTGTTAGATTTTCATTAGAAAATATGTAAGTTTGTTCTGTTGTGTAATTTTCAATTTCAATTTAAAAATCAGTTAATTTGATGAAAATACAATATTGTTGAAACATGAGTATTTTTACATAATAAAAATGTAAATCATTTTCTAAGTGAGACATCATATTTCATTTCGCCAAATTTAGAGTGCTATAGCCCCGTTTATCTTGTTTTCGGCGTTTTAGCAGCATTTTCAGCAGTGAAAATCGAGTTTTAATAGGATAGTCGTATCACTCTGTGTACCATTCTGTTCGTCTCGTCATGCTGATCTTCGTAGTATATTCATTTGTGCATTTCAGTGTCCGGTACGCGGCGAAACCTGCGAAACGGTTAGCCATATCGGTACTCGTATTTTGAACCTTTTGCTTTTCTGCATGCCTTTTCATCTATCTATCGGTTGAAGACAAATAGTCATTGCTTTTATTATTTCCTAAATTTAATAATGACTTTTGTTATTCCATTGGCTTAAAATATTTCTCTAGTTGATTTTCATTTTACTGGTTCGTTTCCTTCTTCATCTTCTTTTGGTTCTGTACTCTGAATAAAATATAAAATAAGTTATATAAAATAATATATATATTTCTCGTATATTGTTTTTGAGAAACTTACCAGCTCCCCTTCTCCTCAATCTGGCCGCTCGTGACCGACCCCCCTTCCATTCTCTTACCCAACCAACCTCCATCAATTTTCCACCACCCACCGCCTTTACTCCACCACAATTGTCAACGTCCCAGCCTCCAGCCTGAGCCGAGCAGACCAAACCCTTCTTTCTCGGCCATCACTCTACTTAACACAGCCAAACATTGCCCAAAACCCGAGCGCCTGCAACCTCTCACTCCACCTCCGACACCCTCCTCGTGACAGCCGCCCATCGCTCTTCCACCCAAACGCCGACCAAAATCCACCTCTCCTTGTTTTCTGACCTCGCCCATTTCCATACCGCTCCACAACCAAAGCCATCTCTACGTCAGCTGCACTTCACCGCCTCACTCGACATCTTGCCTTACCTTTCAATTGCCAACGCAGATCGACCTTCGTCCTTCCTGCCTTGTTAACCCCACAATCATGGCAACCTCCTACCTGTGCTCCACCATAAAAGCCTCCGCCACCCTCTCTCAGACAACACACCATCACCTATTTCATCCAACCCGATCCACTCACCTGCTCTACTTTCCTTACTGATCATCAGCCACCATCAGCTGCTCCGACCCACTGTCCTCCTCCGCATAGCCGAAGCCACAACCACCCACACCCCCTCCGCCTAAAAACCCTGAGCAACCATCACCAAACACGTCAGCTGCGCCAAGCCTCCCTATCAGCCGCTGCCACACCCTCCGAACCACCTTGCCGTGATCTTCCCATCATCCATCTGAAAGCCTGCAAGCCCGCATCTTCTAATGCAACAGCTTCCACCGTGCTCACCACCTCCCACTCCAATCCCTCCTCATCGCCTCGGCTGAGTTTTATCCTTCGGCGACCACATCAGCACGAGTAGGCTCCCTTGCCTGAGAGTATATATATCGCCTGAGACTATATATATTGCCTGAGAATATATATTTTTTGAGATATAAAATAAGAGAGAGGGAGAAGGGAAATTATATTATATATATATATATTGGTGATTCATCGATTTCTTGTTCGTGTTGTTTGCTTGGCCTTGTGTATTCGCTGTCCGTATTGCAGCAGTATCTCTTATCTCGCTGTCCCGTATCCATGTGCGTGTCTGTGTCATCTTTTTCACCATCATTGTTTTCATAGCCTCGAAAGGTGAGCGATCACTCACGATTAACTTTCTTATATTTTTCACATGAAATGATGATTTAAATACGTTGTTAAATCTAAATTTGTTAGTAATTTGATCATTGAATATGATATATTAACTGTAATTGTTTACCTGTATTAATTGACATATGACACCATAACTTGTTGAATATATTTTAAGTAAAATTGTTAAGTATGATATATGCCTGCTATTGATATGTATGTCATTTTATAATATTATTCTATTGTTCTCACTCTACAAGTTCCTAGTTAGTTTAGAAATTCCATATTGGTTGAAATGATACATACCGGAATGATATTATAGATCAGGGAAAATCGTTACGGGTTGAAATGATAAACCCAAGAGATTTTATTAATTTGGAATTTTGGGATTACGAGTTGAAATGATATTTACCTGTAAATTTAAATTATTGCGGATTGAAATGATAAATATCTTTATCACTTGACCATAGGATAGAAAACTATATACAGACACCATTGGTCAATTTTTAAATGATTTCCAAAAAATTTGAGAAAGGAGAAATATGTTTTAAAATATAATATAAATATTTTATTTTAATATGTTAAAAATTTAGATTTTAAATTATATGTTGGTAAATTTTGAAATTATAAGTTAAGTTTGGAAAAATGTAAATTTTAAGGTTTTACTTATAACTTTACTATTTTTAAAAATATAAAAAAAGATTTAAATAAATTAATAATAAGATCTAATTTAATAAAATTATTATAATTTAATTTAATAAAATTTAATTAAACTAGTATATATAATATGTTTAAGTATTTATTTATAATTATATTGATATTTTAAAAATTATTTTTTGTAATAACTTTAATAATAGAGGTTGGAAAGATAAATTAAAGTTGACTTGAAATTTAAATTGGTTAATAATTGAATTCAAATAAGGATTGATTTGGGACTTATTGATTTTGAGATTTTAAAGATATGTTTTATAACCTAATAACTTGATTTTTATTTAAGAGGATTAAATGAATATTTTAAATTTAAATAAGATTGAATTTGAATATTTAACTTTGATTTAAATTTGTAAATTTAAAATTTTATTTAAATGTTTAACCAAAGGTGATTAAATGAATATTTATAAATTTAAATTGGATATTTATTCTAATTTAAATTTGTAATCTGGGATTTTGTTTAATTGGTTATTAAAATGATTAAGTGAATAGTTTTAAATTTAAATAAAAATTAATGTTGAATTTTGAAATATAGATGAAATTTATCAAATTAAGTTATTGTAAATTGTTGAATGTTCAAACTTTGAAACCCATGGAATTGAAACCTGGATTTGAAATCGATGTAAATTAAAATTGTTTTATTGAGAATTTGAATTGAACCTTTAACCTTTTTAAAATGGAATCGTTGAACTGAGATTAATTTGAATTGAATTTTTGGAACTAAAGTTAATTTGAATTGGTTTGTGAAATTGGAAGAAACAATTCTAATTTGAAACTATTTTCAATATAGACTCTTTTAAATATATATACTATTTTATTATTTTAAATTTATAAACAATTTTCAATATACATATTTTAATATTTAAACTATTTTTAATATATAAACTATTTTAATCTATAGCCTATTTTTAAATATAAACTATTTTTAATTATAACTATTTCAATATATATAAACTATTTTCAATATTTAAACTGCTAAGCTGGAACTGTTATGATTTAGGTTTAATGGATTTAAATGCGAATATTTTGATATGATGGTTAAAGCTATTTTATGGTTATGATTTCGAAAGAGATAATGATTTCGAAAGTGAATATGATTTCGAACGTGATATGATTTTGGATATGAATATGATATTTTGATATGAAGTATGAACTTTTTGAAATGAAAATGACCATGGTGTGAAATAAGTGTTTGGTTGTTAAAGAGACCGGGATCGGATATTGTCATACTCTCTTCCAATACCAAAAACCATTTTAACAATTGTGCACGTGGTGGAGATTCCAGAACGAAGTAGGATGATTTCGCGATGTCTATATGAGGTATGAATGCAGCCCTGACTCCCATGAGTCAGCTTGATGTGGCTAAAACAGAAGCTATACCTGGGCCAAGTGAGGTCACACCTCCGATCGAGCATGCTTCCTCGATACCATTCTATTACTTTGTGATTTGATTAGGTGCACCTTTGATTTTGGGAGTGTATCTCGAGGTGGCGGTAGTAGCTGCTATGCATTACCACCAGCCCAGTTCTGCAAAACGGTAGAATCCTACCCTACGCATTGCCTCGCGTGCCTTGTCACATTCCTTATCGCGCCCTCTACGACTTTGGTTTGTATCGTACCTATGGAGTGCTCCCTGAGTAAACCACCGGTTTGGTGGAGCTTACAGTATCTGTATAGACTACGGGAATATATAAAATATGTTAAGGGGGATATGGGTAACACCTTAATACTATTTTAATATTTTACTTTACTGTAGACATTATCTATGTAGTGTATTGTACTATGTATGTAGATAGTTCCACGAATCCTTAGAGGATGGGAATCTCAAACATCCTTTAAGTTATTTGCATCTCACTTGGACACTTCACTTGGGTTGATTTACTAGTATAATAATGTTAATCCTAACTCGAGTATTTTGTGTTTTTCCTTATGCTCGAGTCAAACTAAGTGTCACAACATTTGAGACTCAGCTTTGGGGCTTGGAGCTTTGCTTGGAGATCCATCTTTATCTATTCAGCTTTTCAGTTATTTCCTGTTGTTTATGTTCAGACTTGTCAGTTACTTTTGTATTAGTGACTTCTATGTATTCGGGATTTCCGTTGTATTTTGTTTTAAACTCTGATGTTCTATAGTAGCTTCATGAACTACTATTTATCTATTCCACTGCATATTGTTGTATTACTCTATGTCTGTGATTCTGTGATTGATTTATTTACTGTATATGCTTAGTTTTGCCAAATATAAATTAACAATCTGTTGTTTTGAGCAATTTAAGTCTGACATGAGTGGATGATTGTCGATTAATTGAATGGTTCGAAATGCCAAGCCGTTGGGCACGAAAGGATTGTTGACTTCCCTTTCTTGCTCTACAATATTTCTTGGTAATGCTGCACTTCGGGGGAGCCCAATGCTCTAACCCTCTTCCAACAGCCCGAATAGAGATAATATCTTGTCAATTATGAGAAGTCTAACGTCCCTATCTTCGACAGGAGTGGCATGAATAGCGGAGATCGCTTTGGAAAAACTAATGCCCTCAAGATGTAGGTGGACACATGTAGATATTCAGGATGTTAGTTGATTCAAAAATATGACTTGGATTAACGAATTTAAGTGTGAAGTGAGGACAACACTAACGTCCTTCCAACAATCGCCTTGCAAAGCCAGACGGGCACCGAACATAGAACCACTCGTGTTTGAAAAGAGGAATTTTATTCCAAGCACCCATTAAGACTTGGCAGTTGGGTGAAGGCTCAAGGAAAACATAAGAAGGACTTCCCGACCGTCTTTTAAAGTTATAAATGAACCGTATGTCCTTAGGAGTTGGCAATGAAACAGAATGCTCATGAATAGTAGAAAAGTTCAATGGAGTAAGGCGCAGCTGTTGGGTGAAATTGAGTGGGAGCTATTCCAAGATATCTTAGCATTTCTTGAATAAAAAATTGAAGGGCAGCACGCATCCGACCTAGCACATGAATTTGCTGCACGCTGTGTACCCCTCTGGGGGCAAGTGAGGCCAGTCATTTATTAAAGGAACCAAGACGTCTGAGAATGAAATTCCGTGTATGGAACATAGCCTACGAAGGACAGCCTCACAAATCCAGGAGGCTTGAGAATCTATCGGGTTATCTAAGAGAATGGCACCTCCTGCTATGTCGGGCGCAGGACTTACGTCTTCCGTCGGGAGGATGGGAACATCAGAAAAAACATTGATAACGGGCCAGCAACTTCCGTTTTTTCGGCCTGATGACCAGGAGAAAGCCTACCAGATATAGTCGCGTAGCTCGATTTTGCTTCAGGATCACTATGCTGCGGGACCGGTCTAGAAGACATTGCAGATAAACGCTCTGGGCGTTTGAACTCCATATTAACTATACTCAGTAGACAATCAAGAATAGAAAAAATTACATGTTCCCCCCGTGCTATGTGTGAACTAGTGCGGTGTAGTATAGTGTATAATAGAAATAAATAACTTTAAACAAGAAAACAAAGTTCAATGGTGAGACTTTGGATTCCGATCAGAGTGACCGTCATCGTTGACCGTCTCAACTGGTAAGGTGATTGATCAGTTATGAAAGTTTTGGGATCGATTATTGACATATCAAAGTACAAAATCTATCATTCAAGTCCATATGCTAAGTTTAAGTTCATGTTGAAAGTTCCAGGGATTTGGTTGTTCCTCAAGTTTGATAGTGAGTATGCAAGTTTTATTATTCATCGTCATCATATGTTCAAGTTCGGGTAGGTGAAGCGGCAGTAATAGTTCAAACAAGTAGGTTTGG
Organism: Allium fistulosum; assembly: GCA_030737815.1. Classification (NCBI taxonomy): domain Eukaryota; kingdom Viridiplantae; phylum Streptophyta; class Magnoliopsida; order Asparagales; family Amaryllidaceae; genus Allium; species Allium fistulosum. The sequence goes on from CM060901.1 coordinate 1,496,146,031, forward strand.
ATTAGGTTTCAAGTTCGAAGAGCATGTGTGTAGATCCCTATGTGCCAAACCCTTTATACTGATCCCTATTCCAAAGCGTATCAACCGATCCCTCCCTCAAAACAAACAGTACCGATCCCTCCAACCTCACTATTTAAGTCAATACTGATCCCCCTCAGAAGCTTCCCTACCGATCCCTCTCCCACATCATCAAACGAGGGATCAACATATCCACACTGTACGACACGTCCTAACCAATCCCTCCTCTACTCTCCTTTCTTCTTCCTTAATATTTATCCTACCGAACTCTTTTACATCCTACAAATCACATCCTCCAAGCCACTTCGATCGTTGCGGCATCAAGTACCGTTAAAGTCGCTAATCGTATGTAATCCATTATCACATTAGAAAATCAAAGAGTATAACTTAAAAGCTTACCTATGTGAGTATTTGAGTTAAAGTATGGGAGAGTGTTTGGTGATGTTCGAATTTGAAGGGGAGAAGAGACAAGTTCGTGGGATAGGCTAGATTGCAGATGGATTTCGAGCTAAGGATAGAAGGGTTTGGTTTTTTGAATGGAAGAAGAGGGTTTGATGCAAAGTTAGAAATTAGGAAAATTAGACAGTGAAGTTTGAAAGGTGGAATGATGGTTTATATAAGGAGAGGGTGGTTCGGCACGCAAAATGAAGGAAGATGGTTCAGTATTGAATGCATCGAGTCTTAGAGCATAAATATAAAAGGAGGGGTCGACATGGAACAAATGAAGAGGAGTTCGGCCCATAGTTATAAGCGAAAGAAGAAGGATTAGCTATCAATATGCCGATCCCTATGAGCATAAGGAATAGAAAGGAGGGATCGACGATGCACGTGCCGATCCCCACTAAAAAAACGAAAAAAAAACGATGAATGATAGGGATCGGCTATAGGTATGTACACAAATAAATATAGGCATAGAAATTATTGAAAGCATGTACATACAAAATGCTACGAAAATTGACGACGACGCATGAGTGTACGAACACGTCCGAGAGACAACAATAAAAACGTGTATATGAGCATGCACGTGTATGACCCAAAAGTTCAATTTTTGAAATCAACTGAAATTGAAATCAAATTTGAAACCTTCAAGTTTGAGGCTGGACCAGATAACAAAAGCTTATTAGTCTCATGAAACTGGAATTATATATCAATTAATGGAGTATAGCCCTGGATTTATACCAAGGGAAATCGACCAAGCGTCATGACAATCAATGAGAAATTCAGCACCTTGAAAAAACAATTTGACAAAGTAATGGCAACCATTCAGGAAGCTAGATGGACCTCTTCTCGATGATTCAAAGCATGTCATGTTCATTACAAGACGTACTTTAGGAGGCAAGTGCTATCCAGAATTCTAGCCCGACTATATTGAACTGATTGCATGAGTTAGATTCGACTTCCGTTAAGGCTAATGATTCCAAAGTGATGATTATGGGGCCCAGAAGTCAAGTACAGATGGTAATATGAAGTCAGGATTGAATGGAATTAATAGATGTACAATGTATAATGTTCGAAGTATGGAATATGGTTCTATGCATATGAGGAATCAGCATAGTTTGGCTCCAACAAGAGAGATCGACATGTTTTGAAGTAAAGCATCGCAAGTCATTTTAGTTTATGATTAATATATCACAATAAATTTATCATATAGTGCATAATAGAATATAATTTTAGCAATAATTAAAAGTTGAATAGTATTTTTTTTAACACCATTACCATGTGTAACGCATGGGGTACACACTAGTTTTAAAACAATTTTAAAAAATATTAAAAACATGTTTAAAAATCTAAATTATTGACTGAGAGCTTCTGTGATGATAAACTCATTTAAAAAAAATTAAAATTGAATTTTTGAAACAAGCTTTATTTTATATGAATTTATTAAATCTTACAATGATAAAATAATAATAATAAATATCTAATAATTTCAGAAAAATTATTTCAATTAATATATTAGTTAATATAATTTTCATATTAATATCTAATAATTTACATATTAATATATATGTTTATATATATATTAATTAATATAATATTAAAATAGAATACAGTAATTCGGCATAGAACTTTAGATCTTATATATGCACATAACCAATCATTATTGTGACAACATCATTACCGATTGAAATCTCACCTAACTAACAATACAGTAATAATATATATAGATGTATATGAGCAATAAGCAATTATACAATGATCATACATCTTATATGAAACAACGTTTACCTATAACTAATGCTCTCAAGTCCACCTTTAAATGATGAGTACTCTTCCTTTGGTAACCTTCTCGATTCATCAGATTGCTAGTCCTTGAACCGCCGACCCTTTTCTATCAAATAAAGATTGATTTGGATTTGATTTGATTTGAGATTTTAATGGGGTATATGCATGTATAGATCAGCCATGAGAAGGAAGGAGGAGGCGGCTAAAAACAAATTAATTAAGATTAAGGTTAGAGATGCTTTTATAATGATTGAGAGAAAAAATAGGATCATATCTTGCCTTTTTTAACCTATGATGGAGATGAACTCTTTGTGCAAGTTGCATATGAATACAACCCATTCCATGTGAATGATGTAGAGTTTATGGACATAATACAAGGAACTGTAATGTATCAACTATTAAGACATGGAAATCGACGTAGAATGCAAATGCTAATGTACAGTCTACAAATACGGATACATCATATAAATCAGTTACACAGCAACCTCCTGATAATTCTACGGGTACAACTATATAGCATCAAAATATGAATACAAGTGTGCAACAAAATGAGTCTGAAACTGGTACAATTAGAGACAATAAAGGTAAGGCTGCACTCTCAACTTCAAAAAACTTCTCATGTATATCCGAAGAAGAGGAATATATAACAGTTGGTGGTACTTCTAGAGTGGGTGATTCTTCAAGAGTAGCTGTTAATCCTTAACAGAGAATGAAATGTGGAAAAGGACCCGCAGTGCAACAAAGTGAACTCCTAATATGCAATCCTTTTGATTGTTTGCAGTGTGATGATACTTCATCTTCTACTAGCCCATTATCGGATCCAAAGCCGGTACACTCTCTAATGGTAGCTACACATGAAATCTCCGAACAAGACAGAGTGGTTATTTAAGATGTTAATGTAAGTTCTAGTTCCGAAGATTTATGTGAAGCAGATACATATTTTGGAGAGTCGTACCAACAGTTATAGAAAATGTTGCTGCATAAATAGAAGAAGTTCCAAAGTCATCGCCAAATATGAATTTCTCTTCTATGATAAACGATAACCCTGCATATGTTTAGAAATGATGCAAAAACACTACAAAGTCAACCACAAGTCCAACTAAAAGAAGAACAAGGAGCTCAGCGAATATAACTTGACTTTTATGGATGTCATTTTAAGGGGTACGAATGCAGATGCATTCAAGCTCCTTAGCCTCCTGTAGACTCTATATGAGTTTGATGGAATTAGTTATAAACTGATTTGAAAGGCGGTGTCAATAATTGTTTAAAACTTGGTAAGCTAGAAAGATGTGGGGATTTCTTAGAGAGATATACGGGGGATGAATGCTGCTTTTTCCAACAGGCAGAAGTTAAAGTCGGGTAACTAGACAATAAGTTCCTAGACCTGGAATACACAAAGTGTTTGTGGTATAGGAATTTGTGGATACCATGGCAACCTGACTTATTTTGCGTTGGTTAACATATTTAGACTTTCTTTGACTAGAGATTGTGATTGGGGAGTCTGGACCACTAATTCATGATTGTTGCTTGGAATCGGGTGTATTAGTGCACCATGTGTGCAATATCCCCTGATGTGCATTATGGGTATCTACTCTTCCAGTTAATGTTTCTCATTATTTGAGCACTTCACAAATTATGCAAAGAAAATACTTGTTGCAACAAAATCGTATACTAGATTTATACAACTAAGCATGACATGAAATAAGGAGTGGCTGTGGCTTCTGGAATTTGGACCTCATGACTAACTGTATGGGTCAGGCTTTTAGAAGTAGATTTTTTGTTTTGTTTCATAGTTTATGGGCTGGATGGGTAGTTTTGTAGAGGAATATGGGTTTGTGCTTTAAATGGTGAAGTGTATGAGTGTATGTAATGTATTGTATATATACATGCAAGGATATTTGGTTATTTAATAAATGTACCCAGTTTCAAAAAAAAGTATTTATTAATTTACAAACATATATATGAATAAATAAATATTATAAGTATTTATTAATTGAAAAATATATATATAACAATAAATTTTGTTTATAAATTAATGTAAATTTACATCAAGCTCTTGGCTCATATAACAAATTTTATGATAATTTTTTTATTTATAAAACAATTTTTAAATAAGCAGTTTATAATTAAATATAAAACCCGGTTGAAAAAAATACTAAAAATTTCAAAAAGTTAATTTTAAAATCTAAAAATTATGTTTTATTATCATATATATTTTTACACTTTATTTCATATTTTATTCGAATTTATATATATTTATTTGATTATATAGTTAATTTCTAGTCTGGTAATTAGTTAAAATAATATTTTAATATAAAATAAATATAATATATCTTAAAATAAATAATATATTGCCATCAAATTATATTTAGATAAAAATAAATTTTATAAATTTTAAAACATTTATTATATAATTTTATTCTTTAGAAAATGATTTATTATTTAAATGGGCATATTTAAATAATATTTAATTATAAATTTTTATTTTATTTTTTATTTTTAGTTAGGCCAAGAATTCAGTGCTCAAATATATTCAAAATGATAACAAATTTTATTTATACATATATGCGTTAATATATTCAAACATCATATATGTGATAACATAATGATAAACTAGATTCATAGTATTTCTACCTAAAGGTCATGTGATGTAACAATTAACTAAACATTGATAAATGAATGTAAATCAGAGAATTATCTTTCTCAAAGCTAATCAAAGACATGTTGAAATGAAGTCGAGTGTTCCTTGAATCAGATCCACAACTTGGAAGATCCCAGCTCTAAATTGTCTACCACCGTCAATCAGATTGAAGCGTTTTTTACGTGCATTTGAACTTGGAATTTTTTGGTAATTGGAATGAGGTTTCTATACCAAATTTTCAGGAAGGAGAAGTTGGAAAAGTCTATCAAAACTAAGGGTTAAGTGGCATTACATAAAGGAGAAATAATGGAGCAAAAAGTGGATCACCATCCCATTTTCTCTCTTTACCGTTTTTTCCCTTTTGGCCATTCAAATCTTAGCTACCTACGAACCCTTAGTTAGCCTGATTGTTTCCACTTCCTAGACGAAATTTTCATGCCCCATATGTGCCTCAAACCTAGTCCAAGCCTGAAAAAATATATTTCGCAATTTAAATCCAATTTAAACGCATACCGATATCGAATATCGATCAATATTTTATAACTGTTATAAACACACTGTTTATATTGTCCAACATATCAAATATAATATTAAATTAACAAATTATAAATATTAATCAGTTTAATTTAATTTATAACAATTATAAATTAATTAAACTAGGTGGTCATATTACTATACAACATTTCGGTTGTGTAACTCTTTAGGTGTAAATCTGGTCAGCGATTAATATCGAACAATTCAAATATTAACGTTCACACATCACTTAATAGGTGGTGTAACATTTTGGCCAAATTTATCACTTACTTAGTTTTGGTAAAATCCAATTTTACTTTGTTAAGCGTTATCCGGTTGTGACTATTATTTACACCAATTCTCTTCGTCAAAACTATATCACATTGGACATATGGAATTTGGTAATGGTCAAAACTATAATATCATCCATATTCAACTCTATAGTCTAAACACAAAGTCCTTGGTTTAATAATAACCAATATTATTAACTGAAATACTCTAAACAGAGACTTTGACTTTGAGTTGACCATGACACTGACTCCATATAACTGAGAAGAAGAATCTTCTCTTAAACAGTGCTTTAGATCCAATACTTCCACTCGATCCAACTATAGTCACTCGATGGATGAAATACCATGATTTGACTATAATTAAAGAGGAGCTTTCATATGAAGTTCGACAGTATTGTCAAGTCGAGAGAACTGTGTAAATCAGTCACATCAATATTTTCTGTTTGGCCTTAGTTATATTAACCAACAAAAAACTATCAAGTGAGTAATTCCATAGTTATCCAATAACTATCAATACATAACCTCTTGGTGTCCCTAGCAGTCATGAGTAATACACTGCCCAACATTTGGAGAGCTTTACATAATCTAGTCTCAACGAATATATCGATATCCATTCTCGATGCATCTTGATTAGGAACATTTAAAATGGTATATTTATTTTCATTGTGATACATTACTCACGGTTACAACACTTTATAACTACTATAACAAAACATACCATTTATAGATTTTCTATTAAATATGATTTTAATTAACTTAATTAATTAATATAATACATTATACCAAGTATATAATAGAAAGAAAACATCTTTATTTTGAACAAGATTGGTCAACAAGTTAGATATATGTAACAAATTACATAACTGCCCTTAGGGCATACCCATAACTCTATCATAATCGAGTATTAATTTCACTTGCTTCTATTCATGATTTGATAATACACTAAATAGATGTTAAAACTGCATTTTTATACGGTGAATTAGAAGAGGAAATTTATTTGGACCAACCTGAAGATTTTGTAATACACGGACAAGAAAAAATGGTTTTCAAGTTAGATAAATCTTTATATGGTCTAAAACAAGCACCTAAATAATGACATCAAAAATTTGACAACTTGATTATTTCACATGGTTTCAAAGTTAACAGAGTGACAAATGTATTTATTATAAATATGAGAACGACATTTGCGCTATTATATGTTTGTATGTAGATGATCTACTTATTTTTGGTTCAAACATTCATGCTATTAATACAGTTAAATCTTTTTTAAGTTCCAACTTTGATATGAAAGACCTATGAGAAGCGAGTGTAATATTTGGTTTTAAGATCACTAGGTTTAATAAAGGAATTTCTTTGGATCAATCTTGTTATATTGAGAAAATATTAAAGAAATACAACTACTTTAGCTGTAAACCTACTTGTACACCGTATGATCCAAGTGTAAAACTATTTAAGAACATTGGTGAAGGTGTAAGACAGTCTGACTATACGAGCATTATTGGCATCCTTTAGTATGTCATTGATTATACTAGACCCGACATTGCATATGTTGTGGGAATATTATGCGGGTTTACTACTAGACCTAGTATTGGGGATTGACATGCTATTAAAAGGGTCATGAATTACATAAAACGAACCAAGAACTTTGGATTATATTATGGAAATTTTCTAGGTGTACCGTGACACCTCGCACCTCTAGGCACCCCGAAAATCGGACAAGACTAGAAGCACGAGTGGTCGGATGAAATAAAAATCCATAACATAGCACAAAGACTAAGGCAACATCATAAAATGATTAAAATATTACAGTGGAATAAAACTTTCACTAATTATTGATTAATAGCAAAACAGCTTCATTAAAAACAACATTATCCCAAATTTATTTTTGAAACCAAAAGTACCAAGTAGTCTCCACCAAAACATAAAACATAACAAAGTTAACAATATAGGTCCCCATATATAGAGTAAAGTATGGAAAACAGAAACGAAGTACATGAAACAAAAGAAACAAGCTGAAGATAACAACTGCTCCAATAACCCTCCAAGCTGCAAAGAACTGCAACCTGGACCTGCCCTCCTGTGATTTGGGGAAAATAGGAAAAATAGGAATGGGCAGTCATAAAGTCTGGTGAATGAGAAATAAAATGAAGCAGAAAGAATAAAACGGTTTAATTCCAGGTCTTCTTCGGATATCGCAGAGGGTGAATAATATAATGCAGTGAATCCTTCTTAGATATAATTCCTAAGAAGCCAAAGTCCATGGTCACTCTAGGGAAATAAACCATTCAGTAATACTAAACGTCAATCGGACTGTCGGACCTGCTGTCCTTACCTATCCACATGCTACAGCGTGAAAGTCATGCTCTTCACCCGTGTACTATGACTAAATGCCTCTTACGTCTGACCGGCGCCGACTCAAACAACCCTGCAGGACCCCGAAGTTGCGCTCAGGATCCGCCAAACTGGACTCCTATCCTCCTGTCTCTTCGGTAACCAACGTGGACTTGCCCTTATCCAAAGTGTCGGTCCTCCGAAAGAGCGCCCGCAGCTGCGCCGGCTGCGCAAAATCCTACAACGATCTGCCTAAAGAAGCCTACGTTGGAGCACACTTGTCCTATTCCGTCCGCGTCGATCTGTCTGAAGAAGCCTACGATTGCAGATGCTATCTATCCTACGTACTAGCAACCTATGAAAGGTAACAAACATCCTTGCGAACCTACTTGCCCGCTCCTAGTACGTACAACCAAAACTATATTTTGGTCTTAACTGCATGAAACACCTATCCAGACCTTTACAAGGTCTGCCTACCTAATCGCTTCCAGATTAATTAATTTTACCATTACAGTTTACATACTGTTTGTTTCCATTAATCTGCTTTAGGCCATTTTTACATCCGATTTGGTTATTTCACAATTTCCCTTTTTCTTACATAAATGGTATTTCAATTTCACGTCTGTTCAGTCCGTATGGTTTGTCAGCAATTTTTATGCCTTTTTGTTACAGAGTTACACTAGTCTTTAGGGTCCATTTAATTTACATTTTTTTCCACCCTAATTTTCGTTCTCCTTTTAGAGATTTAATCTGTACAAAATTTTTATCCAATAGCCACAAACCATTTAATTACAAAAAATTCCACTTTTACATTTTTAGGCCACATATGAAACAAACAATTATGTCAATTAGACTTCCCAATTTTGTTCCAAAACCATATTCAATTTTATTCAATTTATTCAACTAACATGTTCTACCATTAGAAATTGAATAACAATTCTAATTCAATTTAATTAAACCAATCTTATTTACGCCACGAAACGTGAATAACAATTTGTTTGTTCCAAATTTCAACCCACAAACATAAATTAGAATTGAGAAGTGGAAGAAGAAGAAGATACAATAATTTACGTAAATATCAATCTTATTTATGCCATAAAACATGAATAGACAGTTTATATGTCCCATATTTTAAACCAAACATGAATTAGATTTGAGAAGTGAAAGAAGAAGAAAAAGTTGCAATAATTTACATCTATTCTCAATTAATAACAGAAATTAATTCATATTAACGTGCCAGAAAAGAACTGAAATTGAACTACTTTATTTTTCTATTTCATATTAATTCCCACTCACCTGGCACTTGAGCTTGCATAATTTTGAAAAAAGCTTTGCTTTTAATCTTTCTCCCTTTAATTCTTCTAAATTCCCCAAATTGCTTGAATATATATAAATAATTTATTTTGGTAGAGATTTGTTTATTTAGCAGAGAAAAGGAGGAAGAATAATACACACTAATTTTACTGTAGAATTGTGGCGACCGCTGAATAAGAGATTAGGTTTAGGTTATATGTTTTATTTATAGATTGTTTGAGTGAATATAATCCACTAGATTATTTTAGATTAAATCTGGTTCCTTCATACACTTAATGGATTCTAGCCCATACACATCACTCAACCAATGAAATTTAGCCATCTCATCCTATTACATCACTGGAGTGAATGGGAAGCCGCCACATGTCAGAAACAACGCTGAAATACGTAGGAAAATCGCTGCAAACGAACCAGCTAAAAAAAACATCGCTCCAGATTTTGGGTGACAACGGGACTTGATCACTGGTCACTAAGGAAGTCAACATGCGCCTTTACCACTGTACCAAATGCACTTTTAATTTCTTTTTAATTATATTTACCGTAAAATATCGGGGTGTTATATTCTCCCCCCTTAAAGGATTTCGTCCCCGAAATCTTCAAAGACGGAAGAACGTAATTAACAACCAGCATCCAAGAACTACATCCATCTACTCAACCATCATCCATTTCTACCATTGTCCTTATTTTTAACTAATGCAATTTATGATTTATGCAAAGTGAAATGCATACAAACTTACCTAATGTGAAAAGGAAGTCGGTCAACTGATTCAGTTGACCTCCTGTAATGCAAGTTTGCTTATGCCATGCAACCAAATGTATGAAATTACTCTAGTATAATTGATAATTCTATATGTATGTTTCAATCATTCACCTAAATGCACCATCTTTATGCAACATCCATTTATAAACACACACACACACACACACACACATATATATATATATACAACCATGTGCAAATGCAAATAATAACAGGCACGCATATGCAGGTGTGTGTACCAGTTGGTCGATTATCCTAATAAAAATCTATCTAGTGCATGCAATGTATCCATTTGAAAACATTGGCATCCACTTGCAATCATTTTCATCCATCAAACATAACATGCCCTAATGACATGTTTACAACCAAGCTATCATCCATAGGTTTCACCTAAAGATTATCGAAAAGACCCTAACTAGGGAAAGATCAAAGATAGGATATTTGAAGTGTACCTTCAAATAGAAAAGGATAAGAAGTTTGAATTCTCTCCTCATATTCCCATGTGCACTCCTTGGGGTCATCTCCCACTGAACCTTCACTAGATGAACTTCCTTGTTGCATAATCTCTTGATGCCATATTCCAATATACGGGTGGGTGTACGACGCACAAGTGATTCGCGCACTACCTCCACTTCCCTTAGTTGATCGGGTTCTACTACTACTATGGAATCATGTAGACACTTCCTCACACAACACCAGAATTGTCATTTTGTAACGGTTATAACCGTTGGTAATCAAATTCCCAACGATTATAACCGTTGGACGTAGGTACATTTTTTTTATACATATTTTGTAACGGTTATAACCGTTGGGAATTTTGGTCATTCCCAACGGTTATAACCGTTGGGAATTTTCGTACTTCCCAACGGTTATAACCGTTAGGAATCTTGGTCATTCCCAACAGTTATAACCGTTGGGAATATTTTAATTTCCAACGGTTATAACTGTTGGGAATTCCTTGCATAAGTAAATAGCAAAATTACCAACACTTATAAGTGTTACAAATTTGGTATAACTGAACCATATCTTATTTAACATTTAATAGTATTTCATTCAACTATATCTATACGAATTTACAACAATAGTAAACAAAAGACTAAATTTCAAAACTAACATCATCAAATCATTAAAAAAAATCAAACGTACAAAATAGAACATATCATATTCTACAAAGTTCATTGTGACAACTATTGGAGGAATACAGGTACAAACGACAGAACATATCAAACTAACATATCAAATGACAGAACATAGGTACAGTAAAATCAACGAACGACTTAATAAAACTTATTGTATGCACCTATTGGAGAACGAGTAGATATAGCCGGTTGCTGCATCAAAAGCTGCATGATTTTCATACCTGAAAAAAGGGACAATCTTAGATATGAGATAACAACAATAAAATGAAAATGATCATTTGTTCGGTTATTGTTGATGATGAGAAAACGCACATACCTTGCACTTCTTATTCTAGGATAGAACCATTGTGAGTGATCCTCGATAATAAAGGGTAGTTATGATTTCTATCATAATTAGGCCAAGATCTATCATTGCCATTAAGAAATTTGTTGTGAAGATTCCAAACTACTTTATCATAGTTCTCAAACAGTTCATACTTCAGCCCAAAACCTTCCAGCAGATGAACAAATTTGTCCAGTGAATCACCTCTTTTAGGATTGAAAAAGATTGCTTTAGAAGGTTCTGAATATTTTAACAGGGATTTGATCGTTTGCGCAAGATTTACATGGAATTTCTTGAAGAACGTACTACAAACAGAATACACAAGTTAGACACAAATCTTGTCTTTCATAACAATCATAAATTTCAGATAGCTGGACATATTAAGGTCTTTTCTCACAAACGAAGAGTTCTTTTCATTGTTATTTTCATATATAATTAGCCATTTTTGTGTTCGTTTGTCCATTTATTTTCCATTTGATTATGAACCATAAAACTACACGTGTTTGAAGTAACAACATTTCAGATGAAAGTTTGCAATTACACTTTTGATGAAACTTTGAAGTAGGTTGGAAAAATTTAACTATTAAATGTTTTAGAAGTACTGAACACATAAGTGTTGTAACATAACTTTGTTTTCTAGAGGGTTGAATATCATTATGATGTTACTAATTTGACTAGGATATATTAGCTTTTCAAGTTTGACTAAAAAGCTAGTAATATAATATAATACTTTTTAGGTGGAGGTTTGAATTCTCCACTCAATCAAATGCTTGTTCGTTATTAGAAAAAAGAATTGGGATATGACTACATGAATCAGTTAACATATACATACATACACACACATCTATATGTACATATATTTGTCATACTTAATTAATTACTTCTCTTCATTTAAAGGCTTTTAACTATTTACAGTAACCTCAAACATTTAATTGGTCTTTCTAATTGCAAAATAAAATCTACAAAAGGGTAATGTAATTTGCTTTAGTAAATATAAAGAGCCTATTATTTGCAAATATTGTGCATTGGAGGAAGATGCAATCTATTTATGACATAGCCAAAGTTAAAAATTGAAGTTTGGAACTTACTTTGTAATCCAGCAGTTGCATGTTCATCGCATAAGCCTTGATTTATGTCCAAATTCTTTGACTTACCAAGATCCATAGTCCTCCAAATCCGACTCTTATGGTTGTCCAGTTTGTACCATAAACCAAATTTGTCAAGACTATGTAAAACAATATCAGATATATACAATATTTAATACCCCGTTCTCTCGGATAGCCATGCTCATTGAATCAATGTCAGAAAAATTGCACTGTAATAAATACTCATAACTTATCATTAAGGACATTTAATGAAAATTATGATACCCAACAAAAAAAACGAGGATCAATGATTGAAAAATCCAACGTCTGAAATGCTAATTAAGAATAAAATATAATTTAATCGTTCAGATTTATCGAATTAAACAAAATATAAACAAGCATATAATATGAAGGAATTCATGGAAGAATACATGAAGAAATAATTTGCGAAAATGAATGTTTAAACAATGGCAAACAAATAAATACCACTATATGATTTTATTTCTTCTATGACATTACCATCTTATTGCATTTACCATCATGATGATATAACAATGCATGTAATAATGCAAAAAAAAGTATTAGTCTCCAGTTTTTTAAACAATTGAAGCAATAAGATTTAAAAAGAGAGAAAAGTTGAATGCAAACTATATAAAAAAAATTTAAAATTACCTTGTTCAATTTATCTTGCGAATTTCTTCATATCGTTGCCATTAATCGCTTAGCTAAAAAATGAAGAAGAGCAAACTAGAGAAGGCAGAGGATATATGGAGTACAAACAGTATAAAAGCGAGGGTGTAAGTGGAATAGCATATGATTATCAACATAAACAGCATGTAGATTAGACATAAATTTCTGCTCAAATGTGGAAATAGAAATATGCCAATAACATATGATTATAAACCATCTATATGTAAATATTGTGAAGTGTTTAGACATAGTGAAGGTAAATGCACCGACAAACCTCAGGCACGATGGGCATCAAAACAGCATGCGCATCAGAAAGATAAACATTTTAGAAAAGCAAACAACTGATAAAAAGCTAAATGTCCACTGAAACTAAGGTGCATACAAGCGTCATTGACTGCAAATTCCAGTACTTCAAATGAGGGAGGCATAAACCCACGAATAAATATGATCCTTTAATGCAAGATGAAACTCTGGAACACACATAGCAAGCACTGTACTGAACATCCAATCGGTGACAACATATGTGAAGAAGGCTAGGAAACTATACCTGAACCAGAACATGACAAGGTCAACACTGCAAATATTAACAATAATTCTTTCCCTGATGATAATGAAGAAATATATGAGCCTGCAATTGATGAATTCAAGAAGCAACTTTAATAGAAAATTTACCAGCAAATATTCAAGAAGACTCAAATGCACATGATGAGCAAAATGTAACACATATGCTTGAAGAAAATTTAGAATACATTCAAGAAGTATCTTCTCAGTTGCATTCTTATATTACAGACAATGTATTAGGCAAACAAAATTAAATATTATCTACAATTTATATGAACAGAAACTAAATTTTGTTTACAAATTTATTTTTGTAAGTTTTATATACAAAAATAAAATGAGAAAACAAGATCCAGTAAGGATGTAACAAAAACCAGATTCATATGAATAGAAAATAAATTTTATCTACAATTTTTTTATATGCTAAAATTAAATATTATAACGAGTTAAAGCAAAATCAAATATTATAAAGAGTTACAGTAGTGCATTGAATTTGTAGACTTGTTGTAGTGCACCGAGTTTGTTAACAATTTGAATATATTAAAATAATATATAATAAGGACATGAATAAAAAAGAGCATATCTACAGTTTGGAAGTTGAACATTGCGAACTGCAGTTCAATTGAAGTTCGACAGCAGTTCACTACAGTTTGGAACTACAGTTGAACTGCAGTTGCAATAGAAGTTTAACTGCAATTGACTCCAGTTCGGAATTGCAGTTGAACTGCAGTTGCAAACTGCACTGTGCATTGCAAGTCACCTACAGCTACTAATTTGTATTGAAATGTTTTATCCTGTAGGTTTACATATACAATATAATTATATAAGTAACCTGTGGGATTAATATGTGGAATGCACAGGTTTGTCCATATTTGTTTTTTCCATGGATGCAAAGTCTGAAGAGTAAGCTAGCTAAGATATTCTAATAAAAAAACAAATTTGAATATCTACGACCAGAGTAAATAGTAAAAAAATTTGTTTTTAAAGAAGTCTCGGATATTCAAATGCTTGGTGTTGCAATATAGTCAGAAATAAAGAGCGCATAATGCACTGTTCAATTTAGTTATCCTTGATAGCACACAGAAAAAAAAGCAAAGATTTCAAACATAAAACTATCATTTCATTATTATTAAATTAGAATATGAAAGAACACAGAGATGCCAAATGATAACTACACTTTTATTCTTTTACTTCACTTCAAGGCTACAATTCGCTGATGCAACAATAGTTATAAACTATACTTGTTTATTAATACAATAGGCAATATAAAATATGAAACAACAGCAGGTTGCAATGAGAAATAATTAGGTTAATAAGGCCATCAACATGATGATAACACTGCAATAAGACCGATATGAAAATTTAAAGCAATATATATATATATACACACACACAAAGCTACAAAATGATAGATGTACACAATATATTGACTAAACTTGTAGAGACAAGGATACAAAAGCACACAGCAAAAGCAAATACTTTACCAGTTATATTGAACATCAAATTTTAATTAATAAATAAACCATTTTTTATATCAAAAACATTACAAAACTTATAGTTTATTTTATATTTGATAGTAAAATCCAATCCATTCATTTGATGAGAATATGGTTTAATTAGTCTACTAAGTTCTCACTGGATAGGCTTGTTCAATAAATTGTGTTATGCTTCTTTAATTGGCTATAAATCAAATCATCAGTTTAAATCATAACTTTATGATAACTTTGAATAGTTTCTCAAGTACATGTATAATTAGAGTCAGCAAAATAAACAGTATAGTAGGTAGACAATAAAAATTTAGCTTCTCTGAAATTATGTACTCAAAAAACTTCATTTACAGCAAGGAATTAAAATAAGTCACAAGTAAATAACTTGTTCTTCATATTCACAATACCCGGGAAAAAACCAATAATTCTCTAAAATTTGGAACTTATTCATCTAAAAATATAGTTCTTAAAAAATAGATCAAAACAAAGACTACAACATTTGATCAAGTAGAACAACAATAGCCAATTAACTACTTAACAAGTTGACTCTTTTCCATGTTACAAGCATAATTGTTTTTTAGTTGATAAATTGCAGCCTTGATTTTCATTTAGCATTGATCTATCCTCAAAATGCATAATGCCCATATATCAACTTCATTAAACTTTTCATACGGAAATAATAAGTTATATTGATATATCTTGTTAGCATGTACATGTGAGGAATGCGGAATATGGATCTTAAGGCTAGGAATAACACTAGAGGGGGTGAATAGAGTTTTTAAGAAATTACTAAATCTTTTTGAGTTTATGTTAATTTGAACACAAATGTATGCAATATTCAGACATAGATATAATCACAGAAATAACCACAGATGCAGAAATAAAGTAAATGCAGTAAAGGAAAGAACACACCGGATTTTATACTGGTTCGGGGTAACCCTACATCTAGTCCCGCACAACTAAGTACAGATTTCCTTTCAAAAGCAATTCAACAATTACAACCCTCGGTTTCAAGGCTACAAGGTACACCCTCCAGAATCACAATCCTTTGGGTAGAGATACTTGATTTCCGGGGCAACAAGTTCACCCAATTGATTTCCAAGGCTACAATCACACCTTTTCTCACTTGATTGATTTCCAAGGCTACAATCACACCTTTTCTCGCTAGATAGATTACAAAGAAGCCTATAACTCTGAATAGCACTTGGATCTTGTTGAGATAGTGATAGAGAATCAAACCAGAGATAATCTAGTTAGATTCAATGTTGATTTTGGCAGAGTGATGATAGGATTTTGAATAAGAAAATGTGGAAGAAGAAGAGAAGTGAAAAACCAGAAAATCTGATATAAAATTCATTGAAACTAACCCCTATTTATAGAAGAACAACAGTCATGTCCATTCGTGAAATGTTATGGCGAATAGACACTTCTTTTGAAATTCAAATTTTGAAACTAACTAACACTATGTCGACATGGGGTACTAGGGCATGTCGACATCCCACAGGAAAATTTGATGTTTTGATTTTCTTTGAAAATAACCTTTATCTTATATTAAAACTATTTTAAACTTTATAAATATACTTTACTATTGATAAAATACATAGATAAATATAGAGAACAATATATATATAATTTTACTATAATTTTATATTTAAATCTAAGTATAAATATATTATAATTAAAAGATAGTTTAAAATAAACGAAGTTTAAAAACAAGAATATTTAAGGCTAAAACATCTTTTTGAAAATCATTTGAAAAGATAACTTTTAAGGCTAAAACATTTTGAAAAGCAATTTTGAAAATCATTCCAAAGTTGTTTTGAAAAACATTTTGAAGTAGTTTTGCAAGCTTCTTCCTACAGAATATCTCATCATGTCAGGACTCGAGAACTTGTACAAAACCAGGATGTTCGTGGGTTTGTAAGCCACTTGTCGTAGGTTTGTAAGCTACTTGTCGTGGGTTTGTAAGCCACTAAAAAGGTAGAAATGAGTTCCATCCCAAAATGAAAAATGGAGTGAAGATTTCAGTGCTATTGTGAAGTTTTAACATAATTATAGACTCAATACTTATCTTGAAATATTGAACGTGATAATCTTGATACTCATGAGTCTTCAATCTTGATATCTTGAATCTCTATACTGTACAGTCTTCATTCTTGGTACCTGCATGGTTAAATCCTGCATATACATATATATCTAGACTATAATGTTAGTATTTATATTTTATAATCTTATTCTAAGGTTGTTGTCATTAAAACCATCAACTCATGGACTAACAATCTCCCCCTTTTTGATGATGACAACCTTTGTTTATAAAATATTACTTCTATCCTATTGACTCCCCCTAAATCTAATAACTCCTCCTTAATCTATGCCTAACTCCCATATTTTATATTTCTCCCCCTTTGTCATCAACAAAAACAAACTAACTCCAAACTATATAACTCCCCCTCATTCTTGTACTCAAGTACCTGCATTAATAAACTATATAATAGAGTATATAAGAAATAACTATACTTATAGACATGATATTCAATCAACGATTATAAATATATTAATGTATATTTATACAATCATCAAACCACACCAATGTATAAATCAAATCAATCAAAACAACCAATTTCAATCAAAACAATCAATTCAAACAAAGTAATAAAGCAAACAAATTAAACGTTACGGGAAACATCCACACATCCTTCTTCTCCGAAAATAGGGTCTGCTTTGATGGCATCCCAATTTTCATTGTCATTTGTGAGAGAGACATGAGGATGTGCTTCGTTATCATCCTTGTGCAAAGAAGAAATAATCCATCGAATTGCCTCGAAATGCCTTTCTTGCTCCTTGATCATCTAAATTTGACTCAACTCTAAGTGTCGCTGGTTACGAAGAATGAACGAGAGAATATTCTTGAATGAATTAAGAGTTTCTTCAAGATTCTCGGATAAGTTATGAATTGGATTAGCCATTTTTGAAATTGTGAGAAGAATGAGAGATAGAATATATAAGAAATAATATTCAGTAATGAATTCTGGAGGAAATGGGTATTTATAGGTGTAGAAATTCGTTTGAAATGAATAGACATATGGTAGTTATTCAAATTTCAAATTCAAAACGAAATGTCATTTCTGACCAGTACATGTCGACATGGTAAAAGGGGGGATGTCGACATGAAGTATTGGAATTTGATGACCATTTTGATTTTGTGAATAATTGTGTATATATATATTTATAATATACTAACATTTATTCAAGAGATAAGATAAGCTAGATAACGGAAAGGAAATTCAATTTCATTGCATAGAAGAGTGATACAATGATTAATCATAAAGAACTACATAAACACTCAAATTAAGACAAACTTAAACTAATTCGATATGATATGAAAATATAGAACTACTTAGAGTATGATGAAGATGAAGATAATCCAAGTTTCTTGCTGACTTTGGAGAAAAAATTGTTCATCTTGGATGATATTTTGTCCAACTTCTTACTAACGGATCTGTTAAGAACCCGTTGATTCTCAACAATAATCTTTTGATTTTTGAGAAGGATTTTGTTAGTAGGATTGGAGTGATATTCAATACTTTCTAGGGATGTTTCACCATCTTCTTCTTCTTCTTCTTCTATTTCCATTTCATCCCCTTCTTCTTCTTCTTCCTCTTCCATTTCTTCATGAGCCAAACGCTCTTCCTTTTTTACAATAGTCTCATAAGGTTGAAAAACATATGGGATTTTCATGAGAGAAATGTTTGAGATATTAAAAACTTTTCTTGAAATAAATTCTTCTCCTTTGAAATTTACTCCAAAATAGTTGAAAATCCATGTAAGGTAAATTCCATGGTATAAAGTGCTTTCTCCCATTTCAAAATTTTTAGGACGAAGTTCATCCAAAATAACTTACGCCCAATTGATATCATAATTTCCGAAAATAGCAAAAAGTGCTTTGCATACTTTTGAAGTAGGATTGTTAAAATTTCCCGATCTTGGGGTCAAAGTATGTTGTAAAAGAAGATTGACAATTCTTGCTTTAGGACGAAAGTTTCGGTTTTTAAATTCAAAGTTTTCATCTCCTTCAAAAATATGATGAAATGTCTCACGATCATGTTCATCGATTTGAAAACTAGAAAGATCCATTCTCATGTTTTTGCAATTGAGAATGGTACCCAAAAGATCACAATTCAAAACAATTTTAGTGCCTTTGACACTACTCCAAATTTCATTATCATTTCCTTCATAAAATTCTCGATTGAGATTTGCATAGAAAATTTTAACAAGATTTGGGTAACAAACAAAATCATTTTGAGAAGAATCAATAAGACTAAGAATTTGATTGTTTGCGAAAAGAGTATCAATTTCATAAGAAGCAAAATCTTGAAAAATAGCAAACTCCGGGATGGACTTTTCCATAATTAGCATAATTGATGTATGCTTTTATTGCCTCCGGATTATTGAGGAGTTGCTCTTTCAAGTTTCTGGAAAGTCTCATGGTAGAGGGGTTGCTTGAAGAAGCCATTAAAGTAGAAAGTAGAGAGCTTGGAGTTTTGAAGAGAGAGTTTGAATTTGAAAATGAAAGTGAAAAGTTGTGATAAAAGATAGTGAATAAATAGATTTTTGAAAGACATGTTCTTTGGTCAAAAGATGCCTTTTCAAAGTATTGAATGAAGTGAAAAGATGGAGGGAAATTCAACCATTTGAATTCAAATTTTGAATTTCAAATTCTGGTACCTATGTCGACATCAGGGTAGGGACCATGTCGACATGTGCCTGTGAATTTCTATGACTTGTTTTTCCTAAGAATTCTAATATATATATATATATATTTACTTATTATTTTAATGTCTATATATATATATATGTATATATCTGGAATATTATTAGAATTATAGTATATTCCAGAAAATATTATTATATTATTAAAAAATAATAATAAAAAATAAATTTAAAATTTAATCAACACACCAATTCAAAAGTAATCAATCAAGCAATCAATCATCTAATTCTAAGCATGCAATTTCAATCAATTGTATTGTAAATGTGTACCTTTTTCTGAGTCCGTTTCCTTGAATTCGTTGAAGTCGTGGACTGCCGTGAAACACAAATTTGAATTATCCGTCTTCTGATCATTATCGCTTGAGGACGAGTCTGAGTCATCTAGAGTAGCAGTAAATGCACGCTTCCGTTTCTTTACTGATTCATTGTTTATTGGAGGATTATTCCTTTCTAGATACGGACAGTCTCTTTTGATATGGCCTGGTTCATCACAGTTGAAGCATTTGACATTGTTTGGCACCACACTCTGATTTCCAGAATTCTTATAGTTGTTTCTCTTGAGATTATTCATCTTTCTGTATTTTAGGAATTTCCAAAAATTCTTGGTCATAAATGCTATCTCTTCATCATTATCACCGTTTGAGTTTGATCCGTCGGTTAATGCATTGAATGCCATTGATTTCTTTTCAGATACTTTGCTTTCTCTTCTCCCGATCATTTGAACTTCAAATGACATTCGATTTCCAATCAATTCTTCTATCTTTAAACTACTGATGTCATTTGCCTCTTCAATTGCAAGTGTCTTTTGATCCCATTCTGGAGTGAGAGAATTTAAAATTTTTCTAACTTGATCTTTTTTCGAAAATTCCTTTCCCAAGGATATTAAAGAATGCACAATATCCTGAAATCGACTATACATATCTGAAATAGACTCATTAGTATTCATTTTAAATAACTGAAACTGATTTGTGAGCATGGAAATTTTGGTCTGTTTAACTTTGCTTGTTCCTTCGTGAGTCACTTGCAAAGTTTTCCAGATTTCATATGCAGACTTACAAACTGACACTCTATTAAATTCATTCCTATCAAGTGAACAAAACAGAATATTCATTGCTTTAGAATTATTTTGTGCAACAGTCTTTTGCACAGTGGTCCACTGTGCAAAATTAGTTGTAGGTTCAGAATATTCAGTTTGTGTGATATTCCAAGTGTCTAATCCTATAGATTGTAAGTATATTTTCATCCTACATGCCCAATATGCATAGTTACTGCCATTAAAAAGTGGTGGTCTGGCAGTAGACTGACCTTCTACAAATGAACTAGTGTTAGAAATAGTACCAGTGTTGGTAGCCATTTAAAAAACTTTTCAAAATTCAGATTATGAAACTTTTTGAAAACCTTGCTCTAATACCAAATGTGAGGAATGCGGAATATGGATCTTAAGGCTAGGAATAACACTAGAGGGGGAGTGAATAGTGTTTTTAAGAAATTACTAAATCTTTTTGAGTTTATGTTAATTTGAACACAAATGTATGCAATATTCAAACACAGATATAATCACAGAAACAAACACAAATGTCGAAATAAAGTAAATGCAGTAAAGGAAAGAACACACCAGATTTTATACTGGTTCGGGGTAACCCTACATCCAGTCGCCCACAACTAAGTATGGATTTCCTTTCAAAATCAATTCAACAATTACAACCCTCGGTTTCAAGGCTACGAGGTACACCCTCCAGAATCACAATCCTCTGGGTAGAGATACTTGATTTCCGAGGCAACAAGTTCACCCAATTGATTTCCAAGGCTACAATCACAACTTTTCTCGCTTGATTGATTTCCAAGGCTACAATCACACCTTTTCTCGCTAGATAGATTACAAAGAAGCCTATAACTCTGAATAGCACTTGGATCTTGTTGAGATAGTGATAGAGAATCAAACTAGAGATAATCTAGTTAGATTCAATGTTGATTTCGGTAGAGTGATGATTGGATTTTGAATAAGAAAATGTGGAAGAAGAAGAGAAGTGAAAAACCAGAAAATCTGATATAAAATTCGTTGAAACTAACCCCTATTTATAGAAGAACAACAGTCATGTCCATTCGTGAAATGTTATGGCGAATAGACACTTCTTTTGAAATTCAAATTTTGAAACTAACTGACACTATGTCGACATGGGGTACTAGGGCATGTCGACATCCCACAGGAAAATTTGATGTTTTGATTTTCTTTGAAAATAACCTTTATCTTATATTAAAACTATTTTAAACTTTATAAATATACTTGACTATTGATAAAATACATAGATAAATATAGAGAACAATATATATATAATTTTACTATAATTTTATATTTAAATCTAAGTATAAATATATTATAATTAGAAGATAGTTTAAAACAAACGAAGTTTAAAAACAAGAATATTTAAGGCTAAAACATCTTTTTGAAAATCATTTGAAAAGATAATTTTTAAGGTTAAAACATTTTGAAAAGCAATTTTGAAAATCATTCCGAAGTTGTTTTGAAAAACATTTTGAAGTAGTTTTGCAAGCTTCTTCCTGTAGAATATCTTATCATGTCAGGACTTGAGAACTTGTACAAAACCAGGATGTTCGTGGGTTTGTAAGCCACTTGTCGTAGGTTTGTAAGCTACTTGTCGTGGGTTTGTAAGCCACTAAAAAGGTAGAAATGGGTTCCATCCCAAAAGAAAAATGGAGTGAAGATTTCAGTGCTATTGTGAAGTTTTAACATAATTTTAGACTCAATACTTATCTTGAAATCTTGAACTCTTGATAATCTTGATACTCATGAGTCTTCAATCTTGATATCTTGTATCTCTATACTGTACAGTCTTCATTCTTGGTACCTGCATGGTTAAATCCTGCATATACATATATATCTAAACTATAATGTTAGTATTTATATTTTATAATCTTATTCTAAGGTTGTTGTCATCAAAACCATCAACTCGTGGACTAAAAATCTCCCCCTTTGGATGATGACAACCTTTGTTTATAAAATATTACTTCTATCCTATTGACTCCCCCTAAATCTAATAACTCCCCCTTAATCTATGCCTAACTCCCCTATTTTATATTTCTCCCCCTTTGTCATCAACAAAAACAAACTAACTCCAAATTATATAACTCTCCCTCATTCTTGTACTCAAGTACCTGCATTAATAAACTATATAATAGAGTATATAAGAAATAACTATACTTATAGACATGATATTCCATCAACGATTATAAATATATTAATGTATATTTATACAATCATCAAACCACACCAATGTATAAATCAAATCAATCAAAACAACCAATTTCAACCAAAACAATCAATTCAAACAAAGTAATAAAGCAAACAAATTAAACGTTACGGGGAACTTCCACCCATCCTTCTCCGAAAATAGGGTCTGCTTTGATGGCATCCCAATTTTCATTGTCATTTGTGAGAGAGACAGGAGGATTTACTTCGTTATCATCCTTGTGCAAGGAAGAAATTATCCATCGAATTGCCTCGAAATGCCTTTCTTGCTCCTTGATCATTTGCATTTGACTCAACTCTAAGTGTCGCTGGTTACGAAGAATGAACGAGAGAATATTCTTGAATGAATTAAGAGTTTCTTCAAGATTCTCGGATAAGTTATGAATTGGATTAGCCATTTTTGAAATTATGAGAAGAATGAGAGATAGAATAGATAAGAAATAATATTCAGTAATGAATTCTGGAGGAAATGGGTATTTATAGCTGTAGAAATTCGTTTGAAATGAATAGACATATGGTAGTTATTAAAATTTCAAATTCAAAAATGAAATGTCATTTCTGATCAGTACATGTCGACATGGTCAAAGGGGGGATGTCGACATGAAGTAGTGGAATTTGATGACCATTTTGATTTTGTGAATAATTGTGTATATATATATATATTTATAATATACTAACATTTATTCAAGAGATAAGATAAGCTAGATAATGGAAAGGAAATTCAATTTCATTGCATAGAAGAGTGATACAATGATTAATCATAAAGAACTACATAAACACTCAAATTAAGACAAACTTAAACTAATTCGATATGATATGAAAATATAGAACTAGTTAGAGGATGATGAAAATGAAGATAATCCAAGTTTCTTGCTGACTTTGGAGAAAAACTTGTTCATCTTGGATGATATTTTGTCCAACTTCTTACTAACGGATCTTTTAAGAACCCGTTGATTCTCAACAATAATCTTTTGAATTTTGAGAAGGATTTTGTTGGTAGGATTGGAGGGATATTCAATACTTTCTAGGGATGTTTCACCTTCTTCTTCTTCTTCTATTTCCATTTCATCCCCTTCTTCTTCTTCTTCTTCCTCTTCCATTTCTTCATGACCCAAACTCTCTTCCTTTTCGGCAAGAGTCTAATAAGGTTGAAAAACATATGGGATTTTCATGAGAGAAATGTTTGGGATATTAAAAATTTTTCTTGAAATAAATTCTTCTCCTTTGAAATTTACTCCAAAATAGTTGAAAATCCGAGTAAGGTAAATTCCATGGTATAAAGTGTTTTCTCCCATTTCAAAATTTTTAGGACGAAGTTCATCCAAAATAACTTGCGCCCAATTAATATCATAATTTTCTAAAATAGCAAAAAGTGCTTTGCACACTTTTGAAGTAGGATTGTTAAAATTTCCCGATCTTGGGGTCAAAGTATGTTGTAAAAGAAGATTGACAATTCTTGCTTTAGGATGAAATTTAAGTTTTTAAATTCAAAGTTTTCATCTCCTTCAAAAATATGATGAAATGTCTCACGATCATGTTCATCGATTTGAAAACTAGAAAGATCCATTCCCGTGTTTTTGCAATTGAGAATGGTACCCAAAAGATCACAATTCAAAACAATTTTAGTGCCTTTGACACTACTCCAAATTTCATTATCATTTCCTTCATAAAATTCACGATTGAGATTTGCATAGAAAATTTTAACAAGATTTGGGTAACAAACAAAATAATTTTGAGAAGAATCAACAAGACTAAGAATTTGATTGTTTGCGAAAAGAGTATCAATTTCATAAGAAGCAAAATCTTGAAAAATAACAAACTTTCCGGGATGGACTTTTCCATAATTAGCATAATTGATGTATGCTTTTATTGCCTCCGGATTATTGAGGAGTTGCTCTTTCAAGTTTCTGGAAAGTCTCATGGTAGAGGGGTTGCTTGAAGAAGCCATTAAAGTAGAAAGTAGAGAGCTTGGAGTTTTGAAGAGAGAGTTTGAATTTGAAAATGAAAGTGAAAAGTTGTGATAAAAGATAGGGAATAAATAGATTTTTGACAGAGATGTTCTTTGGTCAAAAGATGCCTTTTTAGAGTATTGAATGAAGTGAAAAGATGGAGGGAAATTCAACCATTTGAATTCAAATTTTGAATTTCAAATTTTGGTACCTATGTCGACATCAAGGTAGGGACCATGTCGACATGTGCCTGTGAATTTCTTTGATTTGTTTTTCCTAAGAATTCTAATATATATATATACTTATTATTTTAATGTCTATATATATATATATGTATATATCTGGAATATTATTAGAATTATAGTATATTCCAGAAAATATTATTATATTATTAAAAAATAATAAAAATAAAAATAATAATAAAATAATAAAAAAAAATTTAAAATTCAATCAACACACCAATTCAAAATTAATAAAAATAAAATAATAAAAAAATAATAATCCGTGGCAAACAATCAAGAGCCTCATGGAGATCTTTACTGCAATTACCAAATCAAAACCAAAAAACTAATTCAATCATTCATGTATGAAGCATTGTACATAATAACAAAACTCACTCTCCCAGATCCAGAAAGTCTAAATTAATCCATCCCCATTTCCCTGGTCTTTCTTTCTTTGTTCCTGCCTTTTTCTTAGCCAGACTAAAAAAGAACCAGCAGAAAATACCACATCAGCACAAAAGAAATCAAAAATTAATTCCTAAATAAATAATAATAATATGAAAATCACCCGCGTCCAACCAAACCACGATGATCATAATGCCGATGCTTGAAGCAAACCATCGCAATAGAATCCTCAAATTCTTGATCAGCATACTCTCCGCCGAGTCCGCACAAAAATCTACTATTAGTATTATTTAAAAAACTTCATTTTGGTCCTCCATTGACTGCATGTCGCGAGTTTCCAGCACTAGCATCTTTGCCGATCTCTCCATCCTCAAATATACTGAATTTCCTCCTAAATCCGCTCTCGGTCAAGCGGTTACCATCTTGATCGTCAATCTGAAGGAACTTTTTCACTGTTCTGCAACAGATCTAAGTTAAAAGACTCATAAAAGTGGAAAATGCAAAGAAATTAGAGCAAAAATGTTAGATAAGTACTCACGTAGCACTGAGCGATGATTGGGCTCGGACTGAATGGATTTTGGGGACTTAATGGATCTTAGGCGGTCGTAAATAAGGAGAGAAGAATCATCGGAGATAGAATCGGTAAGACAGTTGAATGTATCCTGATATTGATTGAGGAAGAGAATGGCACTAACGTGAATGAAACCCTAATATTGATTGCAAGCGGTGAAACCCTAGCTTGATGGAGAAAGATACGTGAAAAGTGAAACAAGGAATGAAAGAACCGTGATAGATGTTTTAAGTGCAAAAGCATGTAAATTACAAATTTATCCTAATAACTTTAAATTTATTAAAAATCACCAAATGTAGTCACGGTAATAACCGTTATAAATGGTTGTAACGGAAATAACTGTAATAAATTGGTAACAGTTATAAGCGTTACAAATTTAAAGCGGAAAAGTGTTACAAAATGGGCTGTTTGGTGTAGTGTCAGATGCGAAACATGAAAAAAATCGTGAACTCCTGCCAACTTATCTGGAAGATCAACTCTGTATGCCACTTTTCCAATCCGTGCGGTAATAGGGAAGGGTCCTA
Source organism: Allium fistulosum (assembly GCA_030737815.1). Lineage (NCBI taxonomy): Eukaryota > Viridiplantae > Streptophyta > Magnoliopsida > Asparagales > Amaryllidaceae > Allium > Allium fistulosum. The sequence continues at coordinate 1,496,173,110 of CM060901.1, forward strand.
CAAATCTCGGTGCCAACTTACCCACTGAGCCAAATTTGATAACGTTTCTCAAAGGAGAAACCTTGGCAAAAACCATATCTCCAACCTTAAACTCCAAATCTGAACGTCTTCTGTCGGCATATGACTTTTGTCTATCTTGTGCAGTCTTCAACCTCTTGCGAATCAAATCCACCTTCTCTGAAGTTTCCCTCACCTGGTCCAAGCAAGATCCTATCGGTGGTATCCCACCAATAGGCTGGTGATCTACATGGTTTGCCATAGAGGGCCTCGAACGGTGCCATCCCAATGCTTGCTTGATAACTATTATTATACGTGAACTCCACTAAAGGTAGGTGGTCTTCCCAAGAGCCTCCGAAGTCAATGATGCACAATCTGTGCAAATCTTCCAAAACCTTATTTACCCTCTCAGTCTGTCCATCTGTCTGAGGGTGATATGCTGTGCTCATATTCAATTCCATTCCCATGCTCATATTCAATGATACCACCCTCTTCTTCATTCTGGGCCAATAGAATACCCTCTTCATATCCCGGTACATCTTATCACCACTAGGGTGCACTGTCATCCTAGAATGATGTGACTCGGCCAACACCGCATCTACTAAATCCTCGCTACGGGGAACACAAAGTCTACCATCCCCTAGTGTCCATGGTATAGCGCCTAAGATGTGGTTATGACTCTCCTTTACCAAGCTTATCTAAAATGTCCTTTAACTCTTCGTCCTCACCTTGCCTTGCTCCAATCTGCTCCATCAAAGTAGGCTGGACGTCGAGGGCTGCTAACAATCCCAGAGCTAAATCCGATGGAGGTCTAAAATCAATTGTAGCAATGTACTCCAAATGCTTCCATTCCAAAAACAGAGGACTTAAAACCACTTTGCGTCTACTCAACGCATCTGCCACTACATTACCCTTGTCAATGGTATAGGAAATCTCAAAGTCATAAGAGGCTAACTCCATCCATCTTTGCTGTCTCAAATTCAAGTCTTTCAGAGAGAATAGAAACTTCAAAGATTTGTGATCCGTGAAAACTCAAATCTTTCTCCTAAGAGATAGTGCCTCCAAGACTTGAGAGCAAAAACTATAGCTGCCAACTCAAGATTATGCGTTGGGTAGTTCTTCTCATGCGTCTTCAACTGTCTACTAGCATATCACACTACCCTACCCTCTTGCATCAGTACCTCCCTAGCCTCATACCACAAGCATCCGTATAAACAGAGAAAGGCTTGGTTCCATTCGGTAATACCAATACGGGCGCGGTAGTCAAAGCTTCCTTCAATCGACCAAAGGCATCCTCACACTTGGCATCCCAAACAAAAGCCGAGTTCTTCTCGGTAAGGCGGGTAAGGCGGGTAAGTGGAGTTGATGTCCTAGCGAAGTCCTTAATGAACTTCCTATAGTAGCCCGCAAGACCAAGGAAACTCCTTATGTCCGTGGCATTCTTAGGGGTCTGCCAATCTTGTACTGCTGTCGCTTTTGCCGAATCTACTGCAAATCCATCCTCCGAGACGATATGTCCCAAAAAGCGAACCTCATCCCTCCAAAAGTGGCACTTGGAGAACTTTGCCTTTAACTTATGTGCTCGCAGGGTCCTAAGCATTTCTTCTAAGTGAACAGTATGGTGCTCCTTGCTTCGCGAATAAACCAAAATGTCGTCGACGAGCACCACCACAAACTTGTTCAACGATTCATGAAATACTCAACTCATTAGGTCCACAAAATATGTCGGAGCATTAGTTAGCCCAAATGGCCTGACTAACCACTCAAATAACCCATCCAGAGTCCTAAATGCTGTCTTCTCAATGCTATCCTCCGCCACACGCAATTGATGAAATCCCGTGGCAAAATCGAGCTGCGAAAATACCTTGGCTCCTACTAGCTGGTCGAAGAGATCGTCTATACGGGGAAGAGGATAACGATTCTTCTTTGTTAGATTATTAAGCTTCTCTATAATCCACGCAAAGCCTGAGAGAGCCATCTGCCTTAGTGGCAAAGACGACGGGTGCGCCCCACTCAGAAATGCTCCTACGAATGATGCCTTTCTCCTAAAGCTCTCCAATTTGCTTGCTCAATCACGACGTTCCTTAGGAGCCATATGCCTTACCAGTAAAGCAAATGGTTTGGCATTATCAACAAGATAAATCTTGAACTCGATCTCTCTTTGAGGTGGAAGGCCAGCAACCTCCTCGAACACATCTGGAAAGTCTCTAACAAAGGGTACCGAACCCAAACTATCGAGCGATAAGTCAAGAGAATAAAGGTAGCTCAACATGACTGATCCTTTAGGATCACAAGATACCTCCAAGGTATGTCCACTACAACTTCCTAACCTCACTACCCTCTTATCGCAATCAAGAATAGCACCACACATGGATAGCCAATCCATACCAAGAATCAACCTGAACTTGGAAAAGCCCAATACAAAGGCACTACAGTCAAACACAACCCCTAAACTAAACAATTTCAAATCCCGACATAACATGGACAAATAGGCCGATCCTCCTACGAGATTTGATACTACTACCGGGTCGGACACTAAGCAAGCATCAAGACCAAGACCCTCTACCAGAGTCCGAGATATAAAAGAGTGCGAAGCTCCAGAATCAAATAGGGTACGAACAGGAAAATCAGAGATGGATAACACACCTTCGATGATCACCTTCTTTCCCTTGTCCACAACCGGACGAGTACTAGAGGAAGGAGCTGCCTTTAAAGCATAAGCCTGAGCAGGCTGTAAAGGTGTCTATGAACTGTCCTTAGGCTTCGACGAACAGTCCTTTTTCATATGCCCCACTTGATTGTAAAGATAGCACCTCAGTCTCGGTCGCTCTCCTGCCCCTCTACAATCCTTAGTAAGATGACCTGGTTTCCTATAAGTATTGCTCTTCCAGTCCTTCCTTGGAACTTTCCTTTTTCCACCTGACCATCCTCCTCCTCTCCTCTTTCCTTTCCACTGCTTCTTTCCATCACTCTTCTACACCACATCTCCTTTCTTCTCAGTATCAGCAAGTATAGCCATCTCTACCAATCCCTCAAAAGTGGCTCCCATCGGAATATGGCTCACCGCCAAACTCTGGAGTGGCTGAATCAAACCCTTAATAAACTTCAGCGCCTTCTTGTGAGGAGTTTTGATTAGGTATAGTCCAAATTTGGAAAGCTCATTGAATTGATTAACATATTCCTTAACTGTCATATCCCCTTGCTTGAGTTGTATAAATTTCTCTAGCTACACTCCCTCTTCAGCCTGCGATAAGAATTTTCTCTTGAACCTTGTACGAAAATCAGCCGAACTCAAATTATCAGCCTCAGCCTCCACAATCTCCCGCCAACAAAGACCCTCTCCCTACAACTGCATGAAGCCAACTGCCTCCGAGCCAATTCCTCTAATCACATAAGTCCAAATTTCCACTCATAACTACGGATCCAAGCTCTCGCCTCAGTATATGACTCGGTGCCAAGAAACGACTTGCCTCCTAAGCTGGTGTAGTCCTTGTATAACTTGGGAAAATCGGGAATGCCTGGCGGACGGGCTGGAGCCCCTTCCGCCGGAGCAGCATCCCTAGCTGGTGGCTCTGCTCGATCGGTAACCTACAAATAACGTCTAAACCAAGCAGGCATATTAAGGCCTGGAACTTCGGGGATATCTTGCAGTTCAGACATTTCTATCCATGGATATTAAAAAGATAGGATTAGGTACTCCACAAATAGTTCAATAGATAAGGAGGAAGAGATATGAGGGACCCATTTCTAAAATTTCTTTTTTTTTCAAAATATATACATATACTTTTAAAAGTATTATTTGGAATATCCTTTAAAAATTATTCGAAAACCTTTATATTTTTAAAATATTTTTAGGATTACCGAAACCTTAGCTTTGGTACCAACTGTGACACCCCGCACATCTAGGCACCTCGAAAATCGGACATGACCAGAAACACGGGTGGTCGGATGAAATAAAAATCCATAACATAGCACAGAGACTAAGGCAACAACATAAAATGATTAAAATATTACAGAGGAAGAAAACTTTCACTAATTTTTAATTAATAGCAAAATAGCTTCATTAAAAACAACATTATCCCAAATTTATTTCTGAAACCAAAAGTACCAAGTAGTCTCCACCAAAACATAAAACATAACAAAGTTCACAATATAGGTCCCTATATATAGAGTAAAGTACCGAAAAGAGAAACGAAGTACATGAAACAAAAGAAACAAAAGAAACAAAAGCTAAAGATAACAACTGCTCCAATGACCCTCCAAGCTACAAAGAACTGCAACCTAGACCTGCCCTCCTGTGATTTGGGGAAAATAGGAAAAATAGGAATGGGTTAGACATAAAGTCTGGTGAATGAGAAATAAAATGAAGCAGAAAGAATAAAATAGTTTAATTCCAGGTCTTCTCCGGATATCGCAGAGGGTCAATAATATAATGCAGCGAATCCTTCTTAGATACAGTTCCTAAAAGCCGAAGTCTGTGGTCACTCTAGGGAAGTCAACCATGCAGTAATACTAAACGTCAATTGGCATGTTGGACCTGCTGTCTTTACCTATCCATGTGCTATAGCGTGAAAGTCATGCTCTTCACCCGTGCACTGTGACTAAATGTCTCTTACGTCTGACCGGTGCTGAATCAAACAACCTCGCAGGACCCCGAAGTTGCGCTCAGGCTCCGCCAAACCAGACTCATATTGTCACATCCTGAAATTTTCGACTTTCGAAAATTCGACATCGATACTCACTTTATCGACTGCCGAGCAATCGAGTGCCGGAAACTCCAATAGTGAGGGTTTTAGAAAGAAGAAAAAGTAAGAAGAAGAAGAAAAGAGAAGAACAACAACACAACATCAGATACAGAAGCAGAAAACAATATCAGAATCTCACATATCGCAGCGGAAAATATACAATAGATAATTACTAGTCTTTTAAAACAAAGAACTATCAGTTTATACATACATCAATCATCAGAGTCACATACAACAATGGACAGTTATATAAACTTGTCCTCATACAGAATACACAGCGGAATAAATACTATCAGATACAAATACTACGTCTCGTCATCCAGCTTATCTCCAAGCTCCAGAATATCCAGAATATCCTGATAATATAACTCTAGGATGCCCGTGTGGAAATTGGTGGGCACCCAGAGTTTAGAAGGGAAACAATAAACTCCGAGTCAGTCATGGTGACTGGTGTGAGATCGTAAAACAGTTATTCTTTAAAATAAACCACAGGATAATTTTAAAGTCAATTCGCAATGCTTTTGGAAAATGAAACTACCATAAGACCTCCCACCACACACACAATGCAAACGCAGACTTGGAGGAGATTTCTTCTTATGATAGTCAAAGATGCTTACTACGCAAAAAATCAAATTCTTTTTGATATTATTATTAGTGCATAGTGGAAAACATTTCGAAAGTAGAATATAAATCTTAGCCAGCATAGGTACCATTATATTATGCCTGCTATAGCTGCCTCCTGAGGAGACAGGTTATACAATTGAAATCGTAAAGGCTCGTATTGTTTCTTTGGATTTCCAACAAATGGTCAGGCAAAGGAACTTCCTATCCACGATGGGTACGTCCCTGGAATAGACGACCCGAGAACCTAACCGGATCTCTGCCAACACAAGGCCGGGTTACCTCTGCAAAAATAGGTAACTACTGACACGCGTATGCCATCCCCCGATCGTCACCGATCTTCCCGAGGATCCCCGATTCGCAACAAAGCACAAAGTAATAATAATGCAGTAACCACAGAGGTTAAGTATCTGGGCTCCATACCATGATACCACCTTTATCCAGAAGGAATGACATACACTAAGGGGCGCTACTCCCTAGAACCTTGCTGCATTCGTCCTGTTTCGACCATTTCCGGGGTGTGAGGCTCGACGAAGTCTCGTCCACAAAGCTACGCTTTCTACAAAAAGCCCTGCTTCGGGTCAAACAAAATGATCAACCTATGATCACAAAGATATAAGATCAAACAAATGATCATATCACAAATGATCAAACACTGATCATTTCACAGCAACACTCAGTATGCCACGTTACCAAATTGGGATATATCGCTGATAAATTTCAACTACATAACCTCTGAGCTCGTACGTCTCAGAGAAGGGTGTTAAGCTAAGAGAATAAATTCTCCGCCACCAACAGAAATGTATTTGAAAGAAATCAGCTTTATATCTCAAATTGTAACGTCAGACACATAATCCATAAAAGTCTGTTCCGGGATCGAACAGAACCGAAGGCACTTCTCACGAAGCCCTTGCATTTCCGGATAAATTTCAATCACGTCAGGACTTCCCGTCACTAAGGGTGATAAAACCTCTAAATCGAAGATCAGTCGATGTAGAGTAACTCGACGGTCATCCTTTCGTTTTCAAAAATATCCGGTCTTCAACACCGGTCTTCAAATGCGATTCATAACGACGTATCACATATTCGGAATGGGTTATACGACCCCATGGTCCTTTCCCGGCTAACCCGAATAGTGAGCGTTTATTCAAAAATAAGTGTGGCATTCAAATTCATCCAATCACAACAAATACCTATCTAAAGGTAATTATTGATAGTCGGTTATTTAACTATCAATAAAGATGCGCAACATCATCAGATTCCAAATAATTTTCCCAAATTATTTATTCTTCAAAAATATCTTTATAAGATATAAAATTTCCACACTTAACCATTTGAAAACAATTTCAAATATTCACTTTTCAATTTATCTTTAAAAGATAAAAACTCAAACAGTTCATTTCACATTGGAAAAGCATTTCCATACTTATTTAAAAATAAGTAATTCACAAATCATTTATTTTCAACACTTAGAAAATATTCGATATACTTAAAATCAAAATTAAGTATATATCTCATTCTTTAAGGAAATCATTCTTAAATCACATTTATTTGAGTCAAAACGAATGTTGCGTAAAACATCGTTACGACGACTCGAATCACTAGTATAGGGATTCAGAATTAAGATAGATATATAAATCCCAATACTATATAAAATATTTCCTTTCGGAAATCATTTACTATAACAACAGTGTTATAGTCCACCATTTCCTTATTTTTCGAAAACGTCTATTTCAACAATAAATGTTGAAATCTATGATTTCGAAAGTTCACACGTTTTAAAACATCTTTTAAAACAATTAACTTCATTTCATAATATCGCTTTCCCAAAACCCTATCCATTTTACTTAAAAATATATTCACTGTCCAAAATCGTGAATATACTTCACTAACCACATTTCAGTCTTTTCTACACATTTTATTTCAATAAAAATTCGCTATTCAAAATCGCGAATATATCTTCTTTAAAAATCTTCTATATTTAATTTATCAAATCCAATTGATTTCGAATTTATACAACAACTTTCATAAATTCTATTTTCTATTCTATAACAACTTCGATTTTGTAAATTTCCTTTAATGACCCATTCAATTTTATAACTCAACGTATACATCAAAAATCCATATTATAAGTTAAATACTTATAATTTATTTATTTTAAAAGAAATCGTTCTTTTAAACTTTACAAACTGTAAATAAACCCATTTTAACATCATTTCCATTTTTAAATCCACATTCCCAAATATTCACTTTTAACCCAAAAATCAAATCCCAAATTGATTTCTAATTTTACTTCAATACCAAATCAATTTCAATATTCATTTCTAAATTAATTTCCCATCCCAAATCATTTTATATTGATTTTTTTTCTAAACTTGTTTCAATTTGCCAATTAAATTTATAATTGGACTTCCAACTTATTTCACTTTAAACAAATTCCTCTTAAAGAAAATAAATTCCTTTATCTTTTTCAAACTATTTAGAAATCCAATTTAAATTAAATTCTTCAATTTAAAAATCACTATTATACGAAATTCATTTATTTAACATCTTCACTTGATTCTGGAACTAATTCAATAAGATTTTTTTTAAAAAAAAATCAGCCTTTATTCTTTTAAATTCTTTTCTTCAAATTTATTAAATTTCTAAAGTTAATTCACTTAAAAATTCCTACTTGAATTTCAAAAATTCAATTTCGTTTATTTTTTTGAAATCCAATGATATCAAACATCCATTCAGCTAAATTTTAGCTTTCAATCAATTTCCAGACATCGATATGATCAATAACATCAATATAATCATTCACAAATTCATATCATAGTATAAATAAAATCAATCAATGTGAGGGGTCCAGTTGGATCCCTCCAACCTGTTTCCCTGCATCCAAAGACGTCAGCACAATACCAATTCCGCTCCAGTACGGAATTATCGCGGTATATAGGTTTTTATAAATCCGCTTACTAACGGCGCAATAGGGTCTCATCCGCTATACGAGGCGGGAAATCATCAATCCAATATATACATATGCCAATATGTATATACTGCTATATATATAGATATATCCTATCATATCTAATACCAACAATCAAAACAGACAATCAAGCAATAACTGAAAATTCCACTTTTCCATTTTGAGTGAGAAAATCTCACCTTAGCTTTTATATTTGCCATCCCAATTTTCAATCCAGACTTGATTTCGACCTTGTATAAATAATTATACAATTCGTTAATATTTGAAATTATCGAACAAATTATTTCCGTTTTAAAATTTGACTTAACAAAAAATTAGTTCTAAACCAATTCTTTTCTTTAAAAATCTAGTCTTTACAACTCTGTATTGTTTTAAAATCCCTATACTTTCAAAATCCTATATATATATACATATATTTACTGTTTTAAATTTTAAACAAACGGTTATAACAAATATACATATATTTTCCTTTTAAATAATCTTCTTGATAACAAAGATAAATTTAACAAGTAATTATCACTTCTTCTCATTTTGAAATCGTAAATATATATTTTAATAGAACGAATAGAAAATACCTTTACTGATAAATCGAGTAAACCCAGGCCAATCGTGAATCGCCTCGCGAACGAAACCCATCGCCCATTCGAGAGCCACGCGGGATGTCGAGCTGCCCCAATCGAGTCTAACCCCTATCGTCTTCGCACCTTGCTCACGCGATGAACCTTAGTCGCCGCTGCCGTGCCCTAGACCTCCTCCCCCCCCATCGCGACCACAGATCGCCCCAAACTCTGACCACCAACAGAAATCGGCTCCCTAACTGATCGAGCTCTACTCGATCAAACTCCCTATCCGAGATTCCCCTATGCACGCGACTTCCAACAGCACAGCAGCGACAATCCTCCATCACCTCGTCAGCTCGAGCGCCAATGCCAACGCGAAGCCACTGCCCTAGCTTCGTCGCTCGAGAACAAGCCCTCGACTCCACCTCGCTGCCGAGCCCCTCCAGACTTGATCGAACGCGACATGACGCGTTCGTCCAATCCCCCTTTCTCTCGAGCGAGGCTGCGATTCTTTTCTGAGATGATTTCGATTTTCCTATTTGTAAATACTGAAGAGAGGAGTGGGAAACTGTGACGCCCCACCTCTATGCTCATAATAACAAAGAGTATTAAAAGAAATACTGTCTATTATTACGAAGAATAAGGCTGGATAGGAGCGACCATCCGTAATTGGCCTTACACTAATATTGGTTATCTCGGTAGGAGTGGTATATACTTTTTATTTTTCATTTATTATTTATTTACTCCCATCGACATATCCAATTATCAGTATAAAACAAACTACGATAGTTCATAATAGTTTAGGACATTAGATATAACAATAACACAGATAATATAAATGCGGAACAAAGATAAAAACAAAAGTCTCATATATATATAACTGATGTCAGTTAATACATAGTTGACACAATACATATGATACAACTACAACTGTCGACTCTAGAGGTTATATATACAAGTACATTATCGACTAATATACATGAATACATATCGTTCTATACAATGACACGACTACTACAAAATGACACTGACAACTTCAGAAGATGTGAAAAGTCTTCAAATCCCGAACAGCAACTCAAAGAAAGAAATCTACAACCTGAAATAACTCGGGTCTGACCCGAGTATTAAATTCAAAAGAAAATAATACACGGGTCAGTCTAATTCAAACTCAGTTATTAGTGCATAGCAGCAATAATAATCAGATAGTCAAATAGACGACAATCACAGAAATCTCGTATATCCAACTTCTCGGTAAGAGAATCGGATAACGACAGATATAACACCAAACGGTGGAAATCAACAAATCAGAAATCTCAAAATGATCAAATAAATCACAATTCTATGTGGCTGCAGTGCACGCACGCGTGCACTGCCTCGCCACACAGTACGTGAAATCATCAACAAAGATAAGAGAAAAGAATCTCAATGAAGACAATCATAAAAACATTAGAATTGCCTAACGGCAATTAACAACAACAAAATATCAATATAAAACACCAACTCTGTGGGGCTGCAGTATACGCACGCGTATACTGCCTCGCCACTACAACCTGAACCCGCAAAAAGTCAACAACCAGAATCAAATGAAGATTCAAAACTCAAAGTCATAGACTCAATGGTCAAAGCAGACAAATATGGACAATGTGCACGTATGTACACATTGGAAACTCACAACTATCATAAGGTCAAACCCGAGTATTTAAACTGGGTTCAACTCAGGTAAAAATCTAAATGAACTGGTCAAGACACAAAAATCAAACTTCGACTGAGATCAGGCAACAATCTCAAAATAAGAAAATAACTCATCATAATTCAAGATGCACAGATCAATGTTCACATATCAGGCTACAGGAAGCCCAAACCCAAATCAGTGAACATGCTACAGGCAAGAAGGTAACAAAACTCAAATCACAACAAAGAGAGGCCATGCAACATACTGGAATACGTATATATATATATGTAGCAACGCAACAATAACATGCACAGGTATGTTGCATGTACGACAAGCCAGTGATACCGTATAAACCCGCCTGGCATGCCGATACAACAAGTAGTCAAGCATCAACAAAGACCAGACCCAAAAGATCTGGTTCAATGCCAAAGTAAAAGAAAATAAAACATGTTTAGATATATACAATGAAGATGATCACCAAGAATGGAAGCATAGCTTATCCACTACAAAGTCTCCAGGTAATAAGAATGATTTTTGACCGAAGAAAAGGGTACAACTCAAATCTGGTAACCACATCACAATTAAGTGTAGTGAAGTACAACAGTGAATCAAGACATGTCCATAACTAACTGCTCATGGCAAAACAAATCAGAGGGGGCAACAGTTAAGCTGGATAGTGCCGCCTTCAAAAACATCAAACTCGAATACTAAACAATCCCAGTGAAACCCAGAGTTTACCCAATGCAGACATACAATGAAAACATACCCTACATATGGTTACAGTAAAGCTAAATCTAGGACTACAGTGGTGCCATATATACAGAAAGGTCAATGACTAACATATGTGCTATCAACCTGAGAACTGCAATATAACAATGAAATCGAAATTCGAGTCAAAGCCGAAGTCGACAAATTATTGGCCACAGTCGAACACAAAACGAATCAACATTATTAGAAAATTCACAAAAACAAAATGTCCAAAAGCCAAAACCGTGACCAGTAAGGGAATCAACCCAAAACAGTGAAGTACAACAACAAGATTTTCAAAACATTAACTGTCGTAATAAAATCAGGCAGCAGTTTTTAACAAACATGCCGAAGCCTAGAAATCACGACTAAAACACAGAACACCAATATGCGAATTCGAATTAGATGTGAGTAACTGTGACAAGCAACAAATTGTACCAATCTAAGAAAACAGGAAGCATTAAAACCGAACTAAATGTGAGTGATAAGAAATCACTCGAGTTCACAGTAGTGATAGCCGAGAAAACAAATACCAGATTCACAAATAACTAGATTAAATTAGATGTGAATGAGAGTTACTCACTCACCTTCGATCGGTCTAGAATTCGCAGACGAAGCTGAGAAAAATCGAAGCCCTAATCTCTATTTCTTCGAACGACGAACGCGAGGTTCCTTCTGAAGCCGCCAAAGCCCTAATTTTCGATGCAGGGGAAACGAACGAAAGACGAGCTGCCTCCATTACTTTCTTTCTTTTCGATTGTTTGCTAAGGGCTTGGAACGATTATAAACTGGAGGGGGAGGAACGAATGAAGATATCGTGGCCGCCATTAAAATTTCTTTCGAACGGTTGCTTAGGTTTTCTTTTCGAACGAAATTAAAATGAGGGAAGGCTGGGTTCTCATTTGATAACAAAGCACTGAATAAAGTAAAGCATGGGCTAGATTTAAAAGCCCACTAACACTTAACAATCTATAAAAGAATCTCAACCTGATTACATTTCCAACAGCAATTTATCCTTGTTTAAATAGTTAAATGACGATAATAGGTTGAAACTAAATCCTGGGTTGTTACAGACTCCCCTCCTTATAAAAATTGCGTCCCCGCAATTTTCATAATTAAGGTCGTCATTAACAATAAATTTTCTAACCTAAACTGGTTAAGCTAGAAAATAAAAGTCAAAATGCAAACACCAAATAAATCTTTCAATTTCAATAGAAGAAATCTACAAATTCTCAACGAAGCTTAATTATCAATAGATAATCAAAAACAGCAAAGCTGAATAAATGCAAACATCAGCAATATTCAATACAATCAACGTAATCTAGAATCAATAAGAAACTAGAAAATCTCATATCAATAAAATCAGCAAACATCTAATTATCCAAACGATAGACAGAAAACAAACCAACAAATATTTAATTACCACAAACGGTAACCAAATTTCAATTTCAACAAATATTCGATTATTAAAACGATAATCAAATTTCAAATTTAGCAAATATTCGATTATCACAATTGATAATCAAATTTTAAATTCAACAAATATTTAATTATCTCAAGCGATAATTTAGAGCAACAAATATTTAATTATCTAAAGCGATAATTTAAAGCAACAAATATTTAATTATCTAAAGCGATAATTAAATCTAAATTCAACAATTATTTAATTATCTCAAGCGATAATTAAATCTAAAATCAACAAATATTTAATTATCTGAAGCGATAATTAAATCTCAAATCAACAAGTATTTAATTATCTCAAGCGATAATTAAATCTAAAATCAGCAAATATTTAATTATCTAACAGCGATAATTAAATCTAAAATCAACAAATATTTAATTATCAAAAGCGATAATTAAATCTCAATTCAGCAAATATTTAATTATCAAAAGCGATAATTAAATCTCAAATCAACAAATATTTAATTATCTAAAGCGATAATTTAAAGCAACAAATATTTAATTATCTAAAGCGATAATTAAATCTAAATTCAACAATTATTTAATTATCTCAAGCGATAATTAAATCTAAAATCAACAAATATTTAATTATCTGAAGCGATAATTAAATCTCAAATCAACAAGTATTTAATTATCTCAAGCGATAATTAAATCTAAAATCAGCAAATATTTAATTATCTAACAGCGATAATTAAATCTAAAATCAACAAATATTTAATTATCAAAAGCGATAATTAAATCTCAATTCAGCAAATATTTAATTATCAAAAGCGATAATTAAATCTCAAATCAACAAATATTTAATTATCTAAAGCGATAATTAAATCTCAATTCAGCAAATATTTAATTATCTAAAGCGATAATTAAAGGCAACAAATATCCGATTATCGAAAACGATAATCAGAACTCATATCAACAAATATCTAATTATCACAAGCGATAATTAGAAACAACAAATATCTGATTATCAAAAACGATAATCAAAACTCATATCAACAAATATCTAATTATCACAAGCGATAATTAGAAACAACAAATATCTGATTATCAAGAACGATAATCAGAACTCATATCAACAAATATCTAATTATCACAAGGGATAATTAGAAACAACAAATATCTGATTATCAAAAACGATAATCAAAACTCATATCAACAAATATCTAATTATCACAAGCGATAATTAGAAACAACAAATATCTGATTATCAAAAACGATAATCAAAACTCATATCAACAAATATCTAATTATCACAAGCGATAATTAGAAACAACAAATATCTGATTATCAAAAACGATAATCAGAACTCATATCAACAAATATCTAATTATCATAAGCGATAATTAGAAACAACAAATATCTGATTATCAAAAACGATAATCAAAACTCATATCAACAAATATCTAATTATCACAAGCGATAATTAGAAACAACAAATATCTGATTATCAAAAACGATAATCAGAACTCATATCAACAAATATCTAATTATCACAAGCGATAATTAGAAACAACAAATATCTGATTATCAAAAACGATAATCAGAACTCATATCAACAAATATCCAATTACCTGCAGATAATTGGATGCAACAAATATCTAGAAATCAATTAAGAAGACTAGAAAATCAACATAAAAGCTTGGATCGATCCCATCAGATGGCGAGTTTTTAATTCGCCGCACGTGCATCAACAAATGGCCGAAGCCTACCAAGTACTCAACATAATTTTGGCGCCCATCAGATTGACCCGGAGGTCCGCAGAGTGACCCGAAGGTCTAGTACTGGTATTTGACCCGAAGGTCCGCAGAGTGGCCCGAAAGCCCAACAAATGACCCGAAGGTCCAACAAATGACCTGAAGGTCCTCATAGTGGCTCGAAAGCACACGAAAGCATCAAAATGTTTCAATTAACGAGTCCGGAATTAACCGAAATAGCAAACGCACATGTCCCATACCACGTGTTTTACTAAATCGTTTGATTCTCTTCATCGTTTCCTTGAAAGTGTAAAATTCATCAGAATCATCAAAACAACAGATATTCAATTAACGAGTCCGGAATTAACCGAAAAAGTAAAAGTGTGGTTCCATACTCCGCACTTTTTCTAAATCGTTTAAACCTCTTCATCGTTTCCTTAAAAGTGCAAAATTGTGTATTTTGTAAAAATACACTTTACATTCTCAAACGGACAAGTCCGGAATTAAGCGAATCAGTAAAAGAAAGGGGTCATAGTCCTCGATTTTGCTGAAACGTTTAAATCGCTTCCTCATTCTTTTGAAAGCGTAAACTGTTAAATTTCTGAAAACAATTTTTATTTATTTTATAAAAATAACAATTCACCTTCTCAACTGGACAAGTCCGGAGTTAAGCGAAACAGTAAAAGAAAGGGGTCATAATCCTCGATTTTGCTGAATCGTTTAAGTCGCTTTCTCATCCTTTTGAAAACGCAAACCGTTAAAAATTTATAAAACAATTTTCATTTTTAAAATGATTTTTCCAATCACGTGATTAAAGCAGCAATATTAGTAACAATTTCGATAAGGAAATTGTACTTCTCAAAATACCGTAAAAACGGTCACAAATCAGTATTGCGGAATAACCGCTTGAAAATCCACTTTTAAAATTTGACGGTAACTGAAGCCAAAGCGACAGTAATTTTAAAACGTCAAAATCACATCAAAACAATTTACATCTAAATGTAATATCAGATAATTTTCATTCATCAAAATGCCACAAAACACCATACTTCAAAATATAGCATTGGTGTAAAATTCCGTTGTAAAAATAACGGCAACAAAATACGTTTCATAACCAAGCATCGGTTCAACGTAAAATAAATGCAATAACGTGCAATTTAAATTTTTGCACGTACTACAAAATGAGCAAAGAATCATTCAAATGTATCTTCAATGAAGATAATTTAAAACAGCAAAAATCTAATCAATAGATGATTAGTACAAAAGAAAGTCAGCGGAAATTTCAACAAAAATTACATACCTGCAATTTCTTCGAATCCTCAATTCGGATTCGAAGTTCTCAAAGAAACAAAATAATTACAGCTATGTAAACAACAAATGAAATTCATATCAATTTCGTATTTTGATTTTTTTTTTTTTTTTTTTTTTCAAAAAAGATTATCAGTTGTACTCAGCGAAGACAGTTTCACTGTTTCCGCTGCGCACTCTGATAAACAGAACACAAATCAATCAAATCATCAGAATACAATTTCACTATTATTTTTAAATAAAGATATTTAAAAATTTCATCCAAATTTCAAAACTTTAGTTTTGACTCAAATCACAGATAAAACATCGACTAATAGTTGTAACATATGTTCCATCCAAGTTATGTTTTATATTATGTCCATAAACCCCAAGCTCTGATACCAACTGTGACGCCCCACCTCTATGCTCATAATAACAAAGAGTATTAAAAGAAATACTGTCTATTATTACGAAGAATAAGGCTGGATAGGAGCGACCATCCGTAATTGGCCTTACACTAATATTGGTTATCTCGGTAGGAGTGGTATATACTTTTTATTTTTCATTTATTATTTATTTACTCCCATCGACATATCCAATTATCAGTATAAAACAAACTACGATAGTTCATAATAGTTTAGGACATTAGATATAACAATAACACAGATAATATAAATGCGGAACAAAGATAAAAACAAAAGTCTCATATATATATAACTGATGTCAGTTAATACATAGTTGACACAATACATATGATACAACTACAACTGTCGACTCTAGAGGTTATATATACAAGTACATTATCGACTAATATACATGAATACATATCGTTCTATACAATGACACGACTACTACAAAATGACACTGACAACTTCAGAAGATGTGAAAAGTCTTCAAATCCCGAACAGCAACTCAAAGAAAGAAATCTACAACCTGAAATAACTCGGGTCTGACCCGAGTATTAAATTCAAAAGAAAATAATACACGGGTCAGTCTAATTCAAACTCAGTTATTAGTGCATAGCAGCAATAATAATCAGATAGTCAAATAGACGACAATCACAGAAATCTCGTATATCCAACTTCTCGGTAAGAGAATCGGATAACGACAGATATAACACCAAACGGTGGAAATCAACAAATCAGAAATCTCAAAATGATCAAATAAATCACAATTCTATGTGGCTGCAGTGCACGCACGCGTGCACTGCCTCGCCACACAGTACGTGAAATCATCAACAAAGATAAGAGAAAAGAATCTCAATGAAGACAATCATAAAAACATTAGAATTGCCTAACGGCAATTAACAACAACAAAATATCAATATAAAACACCAACTCTGTGGGGCTGCAGTATACGCACGCGTATACTGCCTCGCCACTACAACCTGAACCCGCAAAAAGTCAACAACCAGAATCAAATGAAGATTCAAAACTCAAAGTCATAGACTCAATGGTCAAAGCAGACAAATATGGACAATGTGCACGTATGTACACATTGGAAACTCACAACTATCATAAGGTCAAACCCGAGTATTTAAACTGGGTTCAACTCAGGTAAAAATCTAAATGAACTGGTCAAGACACAAAAATCAAACTTCGACTGAGATCAGGCAACAATCTCAAAATAAGAAAATAACTCATCATAATTCAAGATGCACAGATCAATGTTCACATATCAGGCTACAGGAAGCCCAAACCCAAATCAGTGAACATGCTACAGGCAAGAAGGTAACAAAACTCAAATCACAACAAAGAGAGGCCATGCAACATACTGGAATACGTATATATATATATGTAGCAACGCAACAATAACATGCACAGGTATGTTGCATGTACGACAAGCCAGTGATACCGTATAAACCCGCCTGGCATGCCGATACAACAAGTAGTCAAGCATCAACAAAGACCAGACCCAAAAGATCTGGTTCAATGCCAAAGTAAAAGAAAATAAAACATGTTTAGATATATACAATGAAGATGATCACCAAGAATGGAAGCATAGCTTATCCACTACAAAGTCTCCAGGTAATAAGAATGATTTTTGACCGAAGAAAAGGGTACAACTCAAATCTGGTAACCACATCACAATTAAGTGTAGTGAAGTACAACAGTGAATCAAGACATGTCCATAACTAACTGCTCATGGCAAAACAAATCAGAGGGGGCAACAGTTAAGCTGGATAGTGCCGCCTTCAAAAACATCAAACTCGAATACTAAACAATCCCAGTGAAACCCAGAGTTTACCCAATGCAGACATACAATGAAAACATACCCTACATATGGTTACAGTAAAGCTAAATCTAGGACTACAGTGGTGCCATATATACAGAAAGGTCAATGACTAACATATGTGCTATCAACCTGAGAACTGCAATATAACAATGAAATCGAAATTCGAGTCAAAGCCGAAGTCGACAAATTATTGGCCACAGTCGAACACAAAACGAATCAACATTATTAGAAAATTCACAAAAACAAAATGTCCAAAAGCCAAAACCGTGACCAGTAAGGGAATCAACCCAAAACAGTGAAGTACAACAACAAGATTTTCAAAACATTAACTGTCGTAATAAAATCAGGCAGCAGTTTTTAACAAACATGCCGAAGCCTAGAAATCACGACTGAAACACAGAACACCAATATGCGAATTCGAATTAGATGTGAGTAACTGTGACAAGCAACAAATTGTACCAATCTAAGAAAACAGGAAGCATTAAAACCGAACTAAATGTGAGTGATAAGAAATCACTCGAGTTCACAGCAGTGATAGCCGAGAAAACAAATACCAGATTCACAAATAACTAGATTAAATTAGATGTGAATGAGAGTTACTCACTCACCTTCGATCGGTCTAGAATTCGCAGACGAAGTTGAGAAAAATCGAAGCCCTAATCTCTATTTCTTCGAACGACGAACGCGAGGTTCCTTCTGAAGCCGCCAAAGCCCTAATTTTCGATGCAGGGGAAACGAACGAAAGACGAGCTGCCTCCATTACTTTCTTTCTTTTCGATTGTTTGCTAAGGGCTTGGAACGATTATAAACTGGAGGGGGAGGAACGAATGAAGATATCGTGGCCGCCATTAAAATTTCTTTCGAACGGTTGCTTAGGTTTTCTTTTCGAACGAAATTAAAATGAGGGAAGGCTGGGTTCTCATTTGATAACAAAGCACTGAATAAAGTAAAGCATGGGCTAGATTTAAAAGCCCACTAACACTTAACAATCTATAAAAGAATCTCAACCTGATTACATTTCCAACAGCAATTTATCCTTGTTTAAATAGTTAAATGACGATAATAGGTTGAAACTAAATCCTGGGTTGTTACAGAAACAGTTTTCTTTTTATTTTAAGGAAGAGGCTACGGCCATTTTTAAATTGGACGAGATGATTTTTTTGTTTAAGGAACGAAAGGGGAAAGGGACGAGTATACGTGATGGGGTGCACGATTATTCTCGTGATTCTCGGCTGAAATTAAGGGAAGAGAACGTGGTTTTTGATTTTGACCATAAATTTAAATTTAAATCTCGATAAAAACTTCAATGCGTTTTCGTGTCGTATTCTCACATACGAACTCCGAAAAATACGAAATTTGGAATCCGATAATAATTCGATATTACGGACCCAACGGCACTGGTTTCGTTGAATTCCGAGACAGTCTGAAAATTGACTATTTTAAATATCGATTCGAACAATTAAATTCAAAACTGAACAGACAGTTTCAAATTCAATCCTGACAGTTCGATTAGCTTCGGTATTATCAATACGAATTTTAAAAGCTTTCGAAATATTTTTCTTCAACTTTAAATTGAAGATTTAAATTTTATTCAACTTACAATAGATTAAATTCTGTAATTAAATCGCCAAAATTGAATTTATATCAAGGATTCAAATTAAATCACCGTTCAAATATTTAAAATTAATTAAATATTCTCAATTTAATTTGTTCAAAATTCTGGGTCGTTACAAACTTCCCCCCTTAAAAGAATTTCGTCCCGAAATTACAAGTTAGGAAGAAAAGTCCTTAACTCGTCTACTATTTTCCACAACCTAATAGTTTTATCAAATTTTATCAAAACAAATCTTTCTATTAAAGATTCGTTATCCTTTCAACTAACATTCTAACTTCAATTATAAGTTTCAAACAACTTTGTTTACTTCAAAATTCAAATTCGAGTTTAAATTCAAATTTTAAACTTTCAAAATTTCTCAAAAATTTTCTAACGCCCTAAATTTTCGAAAAATTTCGCCAGCGTCTCCTTTGCGCAGCTAATACGGTACGACTACAAAACGTCCCTACGGACTCTCAGATTTCAAAAAGAAAAAGAAACAGCCAAGCGGCTAGACCAGAAATCATCAAAAACTCATATTCAAATTTAAATACATACCTTTTTCGAGCAATTCAAATTATCTTCGAAATCAAAATTCCAATTCCTTTCATAACACCTGTATATCCTACTAGCCATTATATCTAGTTACAGCATTCAAATCATTTTGCAAATTCGATTACAAAATTTCCAATATAAACTAATTATATCATTTTTACTTCACTGTTGAAGTTATATATCTATTTCATTCAATTTGAACTCTCATTCCAATTCATTTGTTACTACTCCAATTTATTTATTCAAATTCGGTTTCAACTTCATTTACTACCAAATTCAAAAGAAGTTTAACATTCAGTTTTAATCTCATTCACTTCATTCAATTAGCTTCACTTACCAATTTTTAGTTTAATAGTTCACTTTGTTTTCCACAAATCTAAATTCAATTCAGTCTTACTTACCAATTCAAAATGAAGTTTTACATTAAATTTCGTTTTCTTGCATTTGCTATTGCAAATTCATTTATTCATTCGTTCACTAATTCATTCGTTTTCACTTTGAATTTCATTCTAATCAAAATTCAAATATTCTATAAGTTATTAACTTATTAATATTTCGTAAGTATTTTAAATAGGATTCCAGAGTCGTTTCCACTTTTTCAAAACCATTTGAAAACAATTCAAATTCCATTTGAATTTCCAAAACAAAAACCCAAATTTTCCCAAACACTTTCCATTTAAAACAACTTGGCAGCAATTTCTCTTTTGGAAATCCGAAAATGAACATCGATAATGCTGCAGTCATTACCGAAGTTATTTTCCAGCGACCGAAAAGAGTTTAGAGCTTTCATCTCTCTAAAATACTTTCCAAAACCTTCGAAATCCATTTTCAAATCAAAAATGATTTAAACTTCCAAATTTCCAAAATTTTCAAATCCTTTTCAAAACATTTCCAAAACTTCTTTGGGATTCCGTTTTAAATTATAAGTCACATTTATAATTTATAATCTCAAATTTCATTTGTAAATCACATTTACAATTCATATCCATAATTTTATTCTTATATGAATTTATTTCCAAATCTTTGGTTGTTATTTTTAATTTCTTATTCGATTTCAGATAACAATGATAATGTTTCAATGTTATTACTTCCTAACAACCAAACATCCATATACTATAGTATTTCATAGAAAAATCATTTCTTTTATATACAAAAATAGTTTTGGGTAAAATTATTTCATTCACCCTATTTAAAACAATATTGTGTCGTCTTGCCTCGTTTAAGTGTTTAGAAATTCCTATCGATAATATGGCGTCCCACATACCGACCAAAATTCACAAACATCTCAACGGATAAGCAAACACAATATAAAACATTTTTATATTCACTAACAAATACGCGCTCGTATCTATTATTACACTCAACTCATTCTAGAGTACTACTGACTCTATCTCTAATGAGTAACACCCAACAGAGCAGGGTTGTCGCTTAACCATATGCTCTGATACCACTTTGTCACATCCTGAAATTTTCGACTTTCGAAAATTCGACATCGATACTCACTTTATCGATTGCCGAGCAATCGAGTGCCGGAAACTCCAATAGTGAGGGTTTTAGAAAGAAGAAAAAGTAAGAAGAAGAAGAAAAGAGAAGAACAACAACACAACATCAGATACAGAAGCAGAAAACAATATCAGAATCTCACATATCGCAGCGGAAAATATACAATAGATAATTACTAGTCTTTTAAAACAAAGAACTATCAGTTTATACATACATCAATCATCAGAGTCACATACAACAATGGACAGTTATATAAACTTGTCCTCATACAGAATACACAGCGGAATAAATACTATCAGATACAAATACTGCGTCTCGTCATCCAGCTTATCTCCAAGCTCCAGAATATCCAGAATATCCTGATAATATAACTCTAGGTTGCCCGTGTGGAAATTGGTGGGCACCCAGAGTTTAGAAGGGAAACAATAAACTCCGAGTCAGTCATGGTGACTGGTGTGAGATCGTAAAACAGTTATTCTTTAAAATAAACCACAGGATAATTTTAAAGTCAATTCGCAATGCTTTTGGAAAATGAAACTACCATAAGACCTCCCACCACACACACAATGCAAACGCAGACTTGGAGGAGATTTCTTCTTATGATAGTCAAAGATGCTTACTACGCAAAAAATCAAATTCTTTTTGATATTATTATTAGTGCATAGTGGAAAACATTTCGAAAGTAGAATATAAATCTTAGCCAGCATAGGTACCATTATATTATGCCTGCTATAGCTGCCTCCTGAGGAGACAGGTTATACAATTGAAATCGTAAAGGCTCGTATTGTTTCTTTGGATTTCCAACAAATGGTCAGGCAAAGGAACTTCCTATCCACGATGGGTACGTCCCTGGAATAGACGACCCGAGAACCTAACCGGATCTCTGCCAACACAAGGCCGGGTTACCTCTGCAAAAATAGGTAACTACTGACACGCGTATGCCATCCCCCGATCGTCACCGATCTTCCCGAGGATCCCCGATTCGCAACAAACCACAAAGTAATAATAATGCAGTAACCACAGAGGTTAAGTATCTGGGCTCCATACCATGATACCACCTTTATCCAGAAGGAATGACATACACTAAGGGGCGCTACTCCCTAGAACCTTGCTGCATTCGTCCTGTTTCGACCATTTCCGGGGTGTGAGGCTCGACGAAGTCTCGTCCACAAAGCTACGCTTTCTACAAAAAGCCCTACTTCGGGTCAAACAAAATGATCAACCTATGATCACAAAGATATAAGATCAAACAAATGATCATATCACAAATGATCAAACACTGATCATTTCACAGCAACACTCAGTATGCCACGTTACCAAATTGGGATATATCGCTGATAAATTTCAACTACATAACCTCTGAGCTCGTACGTCTCAGAGAAGGGTGTTAAGCTAAGAGAATAAATTCTCCGCCACCAACAGAAATGTATTTGAAAGAAATCAGCTTTATATCTCAAATTGTAACGTCAGACACACAATCCATAAAAGTCTGTTCCGGGATCGAACAGAACCGAAGGCACTTCTCACGAAGCCCTTGCATTTCCGGATAAATTTCAATCACGTCAGGACTTCCCGTCACTAAGGGTGATAAAACCTCTAAATCGAAGATCAGTCGATGTAGAGTAACTCGACGGTCATCCTTTCGTTTTCAAAAATATCCGGTCTTCAACACCGGTCTTCAAATGCGATTCATAACGACGTATCACATATTCGGAATGGGTTATACGACCCCATGGTCCTTTCCCGGCTAACCCGAATAGTGAGCGTTTATTCAAAAATAAGTGTGGCATTCAAATTCATCCAATCACAACAAATACCTATCTAAAGGTAATTATTGATAGTCGGTTATTTAACTATCAATAAAGATGCGCAACATCATCAGATTCCAAATAATTTTCCCAAATTATTTATTCTTCAAAAATATCTTTATAAGATATAAAATTTCCACACTTAACCATTTGAAAACAATTTCAAATATTCACTTTTCAATTTATCTTTAAAAGATAAAAACTCAAACAGTTCATTTCACATTGGAAAAGCATTTCCATACTTATTTAAAAATAAGTAATTCACAAATCATTTATTTTCAACACTTAGAAAATATTCGATATACTTAAAATCAAAATTAAGTATATATCTCATTCTTTAAGGAAATCATTCTTAAATCACATTTATTTGAGTCAAAACGAATGTTGCGTAAAACATCGTTACGACGACTCGAATCACTAGTATAGGGATTCAGAATTAAGATAGATATATAAATCCCAATACTATATAAAATATTTCCTTTCGGAAATCATTTACTATAACAACAGTGTTATAGTCCACCATTTCCTTATTTTTCGAAAACGTCTATTTCAACAATAAATGTTGAAATCTATGATTTCGAAAGTTCACACGTTTTAAAACATCTTTTAAAACAATTAACTTCATTTCATAATATCGCTTTCCCAAAACCCTATCCATTTTACTTAAAAATATATTCACTGTCCAAAATCGTGAATATACTTCACTAACCACATTTCAGTCTTTTCTACACATTTTATTTCAATAAAAATTCGCTATTCAAAATCGCGAATATATCTTCTTTAAAAATCTTCTATATTTAATTTATCAAATCCAATTGATTTCGAATTTATACAACAACTTTCATAAATTCTATTTTCTATTCTATAACAACTTCGATTTTGTAAATTTCCTTTAATGACCCATTCAATTTTATAACTCAACGTATACATCAAAAATCCATATTATAAGTTAAATACTTATAATTTATTTATTTTAAAAGAAATCGTTCTTTTAAACTTTACAAACTGTAAATAAACCCATTTTAACATCATTTCCATTTTTAAATCCACATTCCCAAATATTCACTTTTAACCCAAAAATCAAATCCCAAATTGATTTCTAATTTTACTTCAATACCAAATCAATTTCAATATTCATTTCTAAATTAATTTCCCATCCCAAATCATTTTATATTGATTTTTTTTCTAAACTTGTTTCAATTTGCCAATTAAATTTATAATTGGACTTCCAACTTATTTCACTTTAAACAAATTCCTCTTAAAGAAAATAAATTCCTTTATCTTTTTCAAACTATTTAGAAATCCAATTTAAATTAAATTCTTCAATTTAAAAATCACTATTATACGAAATTCATTTATTTAACATCTTCACTTGATTCTGGAACTAATTCAATAAGATTTTTTTTTAAAAAAATCAGCCTTTATTCTTTTAAATTCTTTTCTTCAAATTTATTAAATTTCTAAAGTTAATTCACTTAAAAATTCCTACTTGAATTTCAAACATTCAATTTCGTTTATTTTTTTGAAATCCAATGATATCAAACATCCATTCAGCTAAATTTTAGCTTTCAATCAATTTCCAGACATCGATATGATCAATAACATCAATATAATCATTCACAAATTCATATCATAGTATAAATAAAATCAATCAATGTGAGGGGTCCAGTTGGATCCCTCCAACCTGTTTCCCTGCATCCAAAGACGTCAGCACAATACCAATTCCGCTGCAGTACGGAATTATCGCGGTATATAGGTTTTTATAAATCCGCTTACTAACGGCGCAATAGGGTCTCATCCGCTATACGAGGCGGGAAATCATCAATCCAATATATACATATGCCAATATGTATATACTGCTATATATATAGATATATCCTATCATATCTAATACCAACAATCAAAACAGACAATCAAGCAATAACTGAAAATTCCACTTTTCCATTTTGAGTGAGAAAATCTCACCTTAGCTTTTATATTTGCCATCCCAATTTTCAATCCAGACTTGATTTCGACCTTGTATAAATAATTATACAATTCGTTAATATTTGAAATTATCGAACAAATTATTTCCGTTTTAAAATTTGACTTAACAAAAAATTAGTTCTAAACCAATTCTTTTCTTTAAAAATCTAGTCTTTACAACTCTGTATTGTTTTAAAATCCCTATACTTTCAAAATCCTATATATATATATATACATATATTTACTGTTTTAAATTTTAAACAAACGGTTATAACAAATATACATATATTTTCCTTTTAAATAATCTTCTTGATAACAAAGATAAATTTAACAAGTAATTATCACTTCTTCTCATTTTGAAATCGTAAATATATATTTTAATAGAACGAATAGAAAATACCTTTACTGATAAATCGAGTAAACCCAGGCCAATCGTGAATCGCCTCGCGAACGAAACCCATCGCCCATTCGAGAGCCACGCGGGATGTCGAGCTGCCCCAATCGAGTCTAACCCCTATCGTCTTCGCACCTTGCTCACGCGATGAACCTTAGTCGCCGCTGCCGTGCCCTAGACCTCCTCCCCCCCCATCGCGACCACAGATCGCCCCAAACTCTGACCACCAACAGAAATCGGCTCCCTAACTGATCGAGCTCTACTCGATCAAACTCCCTATCCGAGATTCCCCTATGCACGCGACTTCCAACAGCACAGCAGCGACAATCCTCCATCACCTCGTCAGCTCGAGCGCCAATGCCAACGCGAAGCCACTGCCCTAGCTTCGTCGCTCGAGAACAAGCCCTCGACTCCACCTCGCTGCCGAGCCCCTCCAGACTTGATCGAACGCGACATGACGCGTTCGTCCAATCCCCCTTTCTCTCGAGCGAGGCTGCGATTCTTTTCTGAGATGATTTCGATTTTCCTATTTGTAAATACTGAAGAGAGGAGTGGGAAACAGTTTTCTTTTTATTTTAAGGAAGAGGCTACGGCCATTTTTAAATTGGACGAGATGATTTTTTTGTTTAAGGAACGAAAGGGGAAAGGGACGAGTATACGTGATGGGGTGCACGATTATTCTCGTGATTCTCGGTTGAAATTAAGGGAAGAGAACGTGGTTTTTGATTTTGACCATAAATTTAAATTTAAATCTCGATAAAAACTTCAATGCGTTTTCGTGTCGTATTCTCACATACGAACTCCGAAAAATACGAAATTTGGAATCCGATAATAATTCGATATTACGGACCCAACGGCACTGGTTTCGTTGAATTCCGAGACAGTCTGAAAATTGACTATTTTAAATATCGATTCGAACAATTAAATTCAAAACTGAACAGACAGTTTCAAATTCAATCCTGACAGTTCGATTAGCTTCGGTATTATCAATACGAATTTTAAAAGCTTTCGAAATATTTTTCTTCAACTTTAAATTGAAGATTTAAATTTTATTCAACTTACAATAGATTAAATTCTGTAATTAAATCGCCAAAATTGAATTTATATCAAGGATTCAAATTAAATCACCGTTCAAATATTTAAAATTAATTAAATATTCTCAATTTAATTTGTTCAAAATTCTGGGTCGTTACACATATCCTCTTGTCTCCTCGGTTACCAACGTGGACTTGTCCCCATATAAAGTGTCGATCCTTCGAAAGAGCGCCCGCAGCTGGGTCGGCTGCACAAAATCCTCCAACAATCTGCCTAAAGAAGCCTAAGTAGGAGCACACTGGTCCTGTTCCGTCTGCGTCGATCTGCCTGAAAAAACCTACGATTGCGGATGCTATCTATCCTACGTACTAGCAACCTATGAAAGGTAACAAACATCCTTGTGAACCTACTTGCCCGCTCCTAGTACATACAACCAAAACTATATTTTGGTCTTAACTGCATGAAACACCTATCCAGACCTTTACAAGGTTTGCCTACCAAATCGCTTTTAGATTAATTAATTTTACCGTTACAGTTTACATACTGTTTATTTCCATTGATTTGCTTTAGGCCATTTTTACATCCGATTTGGTTATTTCACAATTTTCCTTTTTCTTACATAAATGGTATTTCAATTTCACGTCCGTTCAGTCCGTATGGTTTGTTTGTAATTTTTATATCATTTTGCTATAGATTTACACTAGCCTTTAGGGTCCATTTTATTTATATTTTTTTCCACCCTAATTTATGTTCTCCTTTAGAGATTTAATCTGTACAAAAATTTTATCCAATAGCCGCAAACCATTTAATTACAAAATATTCCACTTTTACATTTTTAGGTCACATATGAAACAAACAATTATGGCAATTAGACTTTCCAATTTTTTTCCAAAACCATATTCAAAATTATGTAATTATATCAATCAAAACCATAATTTTATTCAAGTACCATATTCTGAATTTATTCCACTAACCCGTTCTACCATTAGAAATTGACTAACAATTCTAATTCAATTTAATTAAACCAATCTTATTTACGCCATGAAACGTGAATAACAATTTGTTTGTTCCTAATTTCAACCCGAACATGAATTAGAATTGAGAAGTGGAAGAAGAAGAAGATACAACAATTTACATAAATTTCAATCTTATTTATGCCATAAAACGTGAATAAACAATTTATATGTCTCATATTTTAAACCAAACATGAATCAGATTTGAGAAGTGAAAGAAAAAGAAGAAGTTGCAATAATTTACATCTATTCTCAATTAATAACAAAATTAATTCATATAACGTGCCAGAATAGTACAGAAATTAAACTACTTTATTTTTCTATTTCATATTAATTCTCATTCACCTGGCACTTGAGCTTGCATAAATTTGAAAAAAGCTTTCCTTTAATCTTTCTTCCTTTGATTCTTCTAAATTTCTCAAATTGTTTGAATATATATAGGTAATTTAATTTGGTAGAGATTTGTTTATTTAGTAGAGAAAAGGAGGAAGAATAATACACACTAATTTTACTGTAGAATTATGGCGACGGCTGAATAAGAGATTAGGTTTAGGTTATATGGTTATTTATAGATTATTTGAGTGAATATAATCCATTAGATTATTTTATATTAAATCTGGTTCCTTCATACACTTAATGGTATTCCACTCTAACCAATACACATCACTCAACCAATAAAATTTAGCCATCTCATCCTATTACATCACTGGAGCGAATGAGAAGCCGCCACATGTCAGAAACAACGCTGAAATACGTAGGAAAATCGCTAGAAACGAACCAGCTAGAAAAAATATCGCTCCAGATTTTGGGCGACAACGGGACTTGATCCTTAGTCACTAAAGAAGTCAACATGCGCCTTTACCACTGTACCAAATGCACTTTTTGTTTCTTTATAATTATATTTCCCGTAAAATATCGAGGTGTTACATGTACTTGAAGGATACACCGATGTAGATTGGAATACTTTATTCGATGATTCTAAAGCAACCAGCGGTTATAAGTTTAGCATGGCTAGTGCGGTTGTTTCTCGAAAATCCAAGAAATAGACTAATTTGGCTCAGTCCACTATGGAGTCTGAGATGATAGCACCTACAACAGCTAGTGAAGAAGCGGATTACTTAAGAAATCTGTTAGCTAAAATTTCTTTATAGGAAAAATTGATAACAGTTGTGTGGATCCATTACGACAGTACTGCGGTTGTTGCAAAGTTTAAAACATTATCATAACGGTAAGAGATGATATATATGTCATAAGCACAACACTATAAGGGAGTTACTCTCTTCAGGTGCTATTAAAGTGGATCATATTCGCACTGATGAAAATTTGGCAAATCCTTTGATGAAAGGATTGGTCAGAGAGAAAGTCAATAAAACATCCAAAAGTATTGGACTATTGCCCTTAGAAACTCACAATGGTCACCAAACCTATATGACTGGAGATCTCAAGAATTGGATTCAATGAGTAACAACAAGTTGTAAAGTGATAAGAGGTGAACATGCTATATTATAAATGTTTAGAAGCATGTATTTGTGTAGCGATGAGAGGATGAGGTAATAGAAACTCTTAATGAGATCTATACTCTATATGGAGTGGGGTACCTACCTATAGGAGTACTTCTGATAGTCTCACCCTTGCGAATGTGGAAATTAGGTCATTTCCTATGAAAACTTTAGAGGCAAAAGTTTTCTAGAGCGTTCACTAAATCGGGATAGGCGTGCCCGATCATTAATGTACGGGCTAGTTGAAAGCAGTTTAGAAAGGTTGTGTGTGGTTAAATGTCAAAGATAGAGTTCAAGACTACATGTCACTTTAATATATTCTGAATATTATTCACTATACAAAGGTTCAAATCGAAATATAAATTTGTTTATGCACAATCCTATATCTTCAGAAATAACTTGAAAATGTTTTTTTAATAATTCAAGTGGGGGATTGTTGGA
This sequence comes from Allium fistulosum, assembly GCA_030737815.1. Classification (NCBI taxonomy): domain Eukaryota; kingdom Viridiplantae; phylum Streptophyta; class Magnoliopsida; order Asparagales; family Amaryllidaceae; genus Allium; species Allium fistulosum. The sequence goes on from CM060901.1 coordinate 1,496,202,907, forward strand.
ATTTAAGTGAATTAATTTAAAAAAAATTAATAGTACTAAAATTCATAATGAGTGACATTGTATAACGGTAATAACTTTATAAGCTATTACTATTGAGCCATTGCAGAAAAATTAACGGTAATAAAATTCGTAATGAATGACGTTGTATAACGGTAATATATTTATGAGCTATTATTATTGAGACGTTGTAAAAATTAATTGTAATAAAATTCATAATGAATGGTAATAATTTCATATCCGTTAACAATCCATCATTTTAGTAACGCATACAATTTTCATTCTGTCTATTTAAATGATAGATTGGTAGAAGGAAAAAAGTGAAGGCAGCATACTATTTTCTTTCTTCTTCTTCCCCCTTTGTCATTTCTCTCTCTACCGAATTCTTCTAAGAAAATTAAATTAAAAAGTGCTAAATTCAAAATGATTTATTATCATGCGAACAACAAATCGACCCAATTTTAGAGGCTATTTTATCCTGAGGACGGAGCAGTTGCTAGCTAGCCTTGCATCTTGATACTAAGCCACGAATCATCTTAAAAAAGCGACGAAATACGCGACTCATCCATTTACAACAGTCAAATCCAACAACATTGCATGGAACTTATGATCTTGAAAGTAATTAGACCTATCCAACCAAATCCGAACCTAAGCCGATGGGTTTTGTTCTAGACGAATTGGGTTACGTTGGTTAATTACACTTAGAATACACGTATTTTTATGATTTTTGATCTAATCTTTCATATTGGGTCGGGTTTGATCGGGTCTAAATGGTATCTTTCATCAGCATAGACCTGATCCGAGACTTTTAGGTTCAAATCAAGTTCAATTTTCTCATATTTGTTTAGTTCGGTTTGCGGGTATAGCTCTAATTGCCGCTTTAATCTTACTATCTACATATAATAAGAACACTCTAATTTGAAGTATTTGAATTTACAAATTTGTCTTTCTTCAATAAAAAGTGAAACATATAACACAAAAAACATTTTGGTAACTCTTTCTTACACATGTTTGGATTTACTCTTACAGCATTATTAACTTTATGTTATTTCTCTCTCCTTATCCATGTTCAATTTCTAAACTAATTTATAACCAAAGCATCCATGATCATTTTAATTTTAGAACCAATTAGTGATATATAGAAGTTAACAAGTAGGAAAGAACTACCACAATGATATATGACAAAATGCATAGTCAAATGCTTCATATGATGAAAGAGAACAGAGGTGAGGAGATGGGTTTTACTATGCATTAGAAATCATCTCAGTCTTTGCATTAAGCTAGGTCTTTTATTTGCATCTTTAGGCCTTTTTGCCTCGTCGTGTCATTTAGGATTGTATTTCCTTAGTTGCGTTTTTCCACTGTAATTATGTAGCACGAACGTTACGGCACGAGTGTTACGGCACGAGCTTCGCACTGAATATTTTTTCTACAAATTGTATATGTTTAACACATTAAAAAGAAAATGATTTGCATAAATATTTAGCTATATTTTTGCGTTGAAACCATGTCTAGTTAGTTAGAATTTTTATTTTTAAGTTGCAACATTTAATTTTTTGTTAGTTTGAATTTTTATTTCTATTGTTAGTTAATAATAAACCAATTTGTAAAGAAAGCTGTTTGTTAAATCCTATTTTTAAGTGATATTAAAATGTAATAATATTTACATAGAGGCGTTTGTGATACTAATATTTGTAGATGGACATTTTAAATTTATAATGCAAGTTTAATTATTAGATTCTATTTTTAAGTGATATTTAAATTTGATAATATCTATAGAGAGATATTTTTGATAGTTCACACTGATACCAAAAAGTGCGACACGAAGGTGTTACAACTATTATTAAAGGAGAGCATTACGGTATGCGCTTCGTGCGTGATCATGTCACGTACTTCACGCCTGAATTGTTTTTCTACAAACTGTATATGTTTAACACATTCAAAAGAAAGTAATTTACATGAATATTTAGTTAAATTTTTACGTTGAAATCATGTGTAGTTAATTTGAATTTTTATTTCTAAGTTGCAATATCTTTTTTTTATTAGTTTTAATTTTTATTTGCATTATTAACTAATAAAGAACAATTTTGTCATGCAAGTTTATTTGTTAGATTCTATTTTTAAGTGTTATTTAATATTTGTAGAAAAGCGGTTTGAATTTGTAAAGAATGTTTAATTGTTAGATCCTATTTTTAAGTGATATTACAGAGGTATTTTGTATTTTGGTAGTTCACGCTGATACCAAAAAAATGTAACACCAAAGATATTATAACTACGAGTGTTACGGCACGCGCTACGTGCATGAATTGTTTTTCTTGTAAATTGTATATGTTTAAATCAGTCAAAAAAATGATTTTTTTATTTTCAAGTGATATTAAGATTTCTGTATTTGTAAAGAAGTATTTTGAATTTGTAAAGGAAGTTTAATTTTAGATCTTATTTTTAGAAGCATTTTGCATTTATAAAGCATGTTTAATTATTAGATCCTACTTTTAGAGCCGTTTGAATTTGTAAAAGAAGTTTAATATCAGATCCTATTTTTAAGTGATTAAGATTTGATAACCTATAGAGAGACGTTTTTGGCAGTTCACGTTAATTCCAAAAAAGTGTGATACTGAAGCTATTACTACAACTATTATTAAAGAAGTGTTACGACACGAGCTTCGCGCGTGAATTGTTTTTTTTTATAAATTGTATGCGTTTAAATCAGTCAAAAAAATGATTTTTTTATTTTCAAATGATATTAAAATTTGTATAGTTGTAAAAAAGTATTTTGAATTTGTGTAGGAAGTTTAACTTTAGATCCTATTTTTAGAAGCGTTTTGAATTTGTAAAACATGTTTAATTGTTAGATCCTACTTTTAGGGGAGTTTGAATTTGTAAAAGAAGTTTAATATTAGATAACATATAGATGGGTTTTTTTGGTAGTTCATGTTGATACCAAAAGGCATGACACTAAAACTATTACAACTATTATTAAAGATTATTACAGATAAAGATATATTAATGAACGGGTCGGACTCCCTTAGCACAAGCTTATATACTTCCCAAAAAAAGGAAAAAAAATGAAACTAGTACGTTTTTCTCTAGGCACAAAATGGATGTGCCATTAAATTTCTTACGGTATCAGTAATATGCTTATTTTGCCATAACTTTTATACAAGTTTTCTTCCAGTAAGTCAGCCAATTCGCTAATTCCTAAAATTAAGTTATCATATGTTTTTTATGTATAAAACCATAGATCATGTCGCTTACTATGGTAAAAGTTATGTGTACGAAGTGTATGTGTGTTTTTATATATACATACACACACAAATATGTATATATATGTATATGTACACACACGTGTGTGTAATCGATTATTTTGATATAAAATAAAACACAATTGATGGCATAATAGATCTGAATTGTTGGATCATTTTGTCCTTTCATGGAAGGATGAATCGGCATATTCGGTTTTTATTTTCCAACAGTTTCGCCACTCGATAATATTTAAGGTACTGCTCAATTTCCAATTCATGAAACCGACTTAGAATTAAACACTCTGATAATAAGCATCCAAAGAAGAATGCACATTAATTTAATGAACACACCTGAAGTCGGACGCTCATTTAGTGACTTTAATTTTCTTATGGATAGTCTGAGCATTCATTTAATAAGTGTTTAGGATCCAGACTATCATTTAATGAACATTTGATTTTCAGGTTTCCATTAAATGGTAGTCTAGACTAGATGTCTATTGGATGTATGCATCTAGTTGTTGTACTTTTTTTTGTCTTCAGCCCTGAATGTTCAACGTGCTGAATATTCATGACCGGAGAGGTTGGAGATGCCCTTGTGGGTACACTTTTGTTCAATCATAATAATTAATGTTATGATGCATATTTCTCATGGATCTCCCTCCCTTTCTCTATACATAATATCATATGACTATGTGTGTATCCGAAGGATAGGTTGTAATTTTATTGCTATGTTGAGTGATAACAAAGCATAACGTACATAACAAATCTAACCGTGTAATCGCAATACGACATACATGCATCTGAACACGATCTTCATTTAACTACCAGATAAGCTATTTTTATATATGGCTGCTAGGAGTACATTCAACTTGAAGACTGTAGACTGAATTAGCTTAGTTGAGTTAGATTTATCGATTACTGGTGTCGGTGCACATTTCATGGGAAGCAAATGAACATTGTATGGAAATGGAACTTATGATACTATTATTATTATAGCAGTGATATGACTTATATTACTGTTTCTGTTTACATAAGTTTTCATTTCAGGAAGTCAACTATTTCATTAATTTCTTAATTATGTTATTAGAATTGATTAATGCACTTGAAAAATGGCGTTCAGTTCCCATGAAGCTATTGTTATTTTTATGTATAAAGCAGTCGAATTCATATCGCTTACTATGGTAAAAAGTTATCGTAGAGTAAATCTGAACAATCTGTTTGACTTTATTTCAGAGAAATTAGATCAACGAATAGATACAAACTTAGTTGGGATTAATCAACTGGACTTTTCCATCTACTGTTGGATAAATCATGATCCCTAATGTTTTAGGGTTATTCCTTTTTCTTTATCTTCTTTCTATTTCTTATATCTTTATTTTTTTATGAATATTACCCATATATCCCACTGGATCCAATCCGAGTCAAAAAAGGAAATCACTGCACCCAATGCAGAGGCGGTCATCACTGCTTCTTCTAAAATAATAAATCTTGCAACATAATCAAAACCGTAAACCCCTTTTTGTTTGCTTCACTTGCATGTAATCAAAGTCTAACCTGGCTTAGAGTTGTATCATGTAATTCAAGTCAACCATAATCTCCCATGCAAGAAACCCTACATCCCACTTTAATCTCTTCCATATAAATTGACATTCCTCTTCACCTTTCTAATTCATTCATCAACTCAAACCAACAACAACAACTACATTCATCGATCAATATTACAACAAGAATAAACATATTGAAGCAAGCATCATATCAATCAAACATTCTTTCATTGCGACATGAGGCAATCAATATTTCTCCTCATGGCAATTACAATGCTTGCTACATCTACTGCCATTGCAGCTCCTAATGGCTATCCTTTGCGAAGAAGCCGCTTTCTTGCTCAAAGTAATCCAGGTAACGGCAACGGAAATGGAAATGGAAATGGTAATGGCAACGGCAATGGAAATGGAAATGGGAACGGCGATGGAAATGGTAATGTCAACGGCAATGGAAATGGTAATGGTAATGGAAATGGAAAAGGAAATGGCAACGGAAATGGCAACGGAAAGGGAAACGGTAACGGAAACGGGAATGGAAATGGCAACGCCAAGAAGTGTAGCATAGATCCAGCAATATGTTACAAGCAGGGAAGTGAAGGAACATCTTGCTGTGGAAGTTCATGTGTGGATTTGAATACGAATCCGCTAAACTGTGGAAAGTGTGGAAAGATATGCAAGTTTACCGATTCATGCTGCGGAGGAAAATGCGTTGATTTGAATTACAACAGGGCGAACTGTGGAAGCTGCAATAACGTATGTGCACAGGGATCTAAATGCTACTATGGGATGTGCAACTATGCATAGATTGATGGATTGAAATCTACTACTACTTTACTCATTATTTGGGATATATAGCAATAAAGGGCATTCGAATATTGGATGCTGATTCTTCATTGGCGGTGATAGAATTCTTGTAATGGAGTGTGATATGATCTATAAGTATCTATCATTATACATACATATATATGTAATAAGTAAATATCTGTTATAAATACCAAGTGTGCTTCTGTTTCTATGTTCAAGTTTTGTAAAATCAAACTATATAATCATGTGTGTTAAAATAGAAATATGCACTACATATTTATGTTTTTATATATCTAAACTGTTAGCATACTGAGAATGGCTTATATATTCAGTCTTGTTCAACTTCTATATATGATACAGCCTTATTCAACATGGATGCAATTTACTTGATAAACGCACAAAAGAATCATGTTAATTACAATAGGTAATGTGAACCCTTTTAAATTTAAGTAATTGAAAGGGACAAGACAACATAGGGTGATATCACAATTTATTTGATATTATATATCACACATAAAAACAGTAAATAGTTTATTATTTTATCGACTATAAAATCGTTGATACAGAAGCATGTTGCTTAATTTCGTTAATCACTTTCTTTAGCAATAGAATGCTGAATCCATTGTTCAAGGAAGAACTATAATATTATACCATGTGACGCAATGCTTGTTAGCCAGAGTTCTTATAGTGTACACATGCATTGGCGCGCTTTCATAAGCAAATATGGCTAAATTCACATGATTCTACTTTTGAATCTACACGGTTGCTTAAACTGGACAATTTTGAATTTGAATTCTTGTGCTAAGAAGAATTAAATAGAATAGTAACTTCTAACGCTTTCTTCCTCCTTTTTGTGTTAAAACTCAACCATATTTCTATAGCTATTGATATTTTCAGATGAATACTTAAAAAAAAGTCGATCTTCATTGAGTTTATACTAACAGTACGCAAATTTTTGAGGTAACTTTTATGTGTATCCACAATTTTATTAAGTCGATCCACCCGGCTTTTAAGTATTATTTGATTATTGCATATAATTCAGATATCTGATCCACCATATTTTATTTTGTATCAATGTTCCGTCTCCTTCCACAAACCAAGGACATACTTCTCACTATCGAGACAGATGCACATATTCAGGATCCTCTTTTAGTTTGGCAAGTTGACGGGTTTTAATTTGTTTGAAGTTTACTTGGATTAGAGGAGTGCAACACACAAATCTTCATTGTCAACACTACACAACACCTACTTGCAATCAAATAATGACTTAGAGAATGAGGCTATCTGCTTTGATATAAAAGAGACAACATCACGCGAATATATCATCCATTCATCCAGCCAGAGAAGATCAGAGCCGCATATTTGTTTTCCTGTTTTCTCAGCATTATTTGGGCTGCGGGCTCTAAGCCCATCAATTACATTATTTATATTACTCTTGTATCTCAAGTTGTTTGTATTACTCTGTACAATTCAAAATCAATACAACTTCAAGTTTTTCTCTTCTATAATTTCTTCTGTGAAATCATACTCTTCACACGCGTCATATTATCAAAATTCTAATATGGTATCAGAGCCATTCGGCTTAACAGCATAATATCACTCTCAAGAAGTTTTTCTATTGCTTCCTGCTCTATCAGAGTTTCTTCATCACTTGGAGAGCATATAACCCATCAGGTTGTTTCTCATCATTCGGGTTATAAGTTTGTATCAAGATTCCTATGTCGTGCCTAGTTTTTTGTACTGGCTGCACACGATATCATTGAAATCAAACTTGTTCAAGAAAATCATCAGAAAATAGATTCAAGAAGCCAGAAAAACAACTCAACAATTGAAAATAAGGTCTGTGCCGAGCCAAGACTCATCAGAAAACTTTCATCACGTGGAACTGGCTGCATCATACCTGTGTTAATCCTTTTCTTGTTGATTTTCTTTATCAAGAATCTATTCTGAAGCCCTTCTTGATTCTCTATCTCAAAGTTCTACATCATGTCTGATGATCAATCAGCAACCTCTGGCAACACCAGCACTGATCAGCAAACAGTGGCAATAGGAAAGCTGATCATGACTGTCACAAGCCCACAGAGCCAGTTAATCACTTTGCATCTTGATGAAAACAATTACTTGTTATGGAAACTGCAAGTTGAAACTGCAATTCAGGGATATGGGCTTGAAGGTTTCCTTCTTGGAACAATACCAATCCCACCAAAATGTACAACTGTTGAAGAAAACAAGATCATCAGTAATGAGGAGTATGTCAAGTATCACAGGCAAGACAGACTCATATGTTCATGGCTATTATCATCTATCAACACAAATTTGTTATCACATGTCATTGGCTTCAAATCTGCAAGTGAAATATGGTCAACAATAGAAAAGGTTTTCAATACTCAATCTGCAGCCAAAGTTATGTATCACAAAAGGCAACTGCAGAATATAAGAAAAGATAACTACTCTATGAGAGAGTACTTGTACAAGATTAAGACCATCTGTGATCTGCTTGAAGCTGCATGTCACAAAGTGTCAGACTCTGAACAAATACTGACCATTTTAAATGGACTAAGTGATGAATATGAAGCTGTGGTTGTAGTTATAGCTTCTCATAAAATCTTACCATCCGTTGATGATGTTCACTCTATTCTACAGGCTCATGAGGCAAGAATAGATAACAAAAGGCCAGAAGAATCAGAGTTTTCTATCAACTACACCACCAATACCAAAAACAAGAATAAAAACAATAACAAAAGTGGTCAATCATCTCAGAGAGGAGGACCTACTAATAGGTCAAGGGGAAGAGGCATGTATAATAATAGCCACATGCCAAAATGTCAAATCCGTGAAATGATCGGACACATTGCAGTAAAATGCTGCTTCAGATATTCAAATTAGAACAACAACAACAACAACAATCAAAGAAGTGGCAACTACAGTGTCAATGTTGCACAAGCAAGTTCAAGCAACCAAGCAGATAACAAAGATCACAGTTCTAGTGAAAATGGTCAGTCTGAATCTGTTCAAGATGTCCGTTGATATCCAGACTCAGGAGCAACAAACCATATAACTAATAATCTTGATAATTTGAATCTTGGCAACAATGAGTATAGAGATAAACAGTCAATTTGCATGGGGAATGGTAAGTGCATGAAAATTTTTCATGTAGGAAGTGCTCTTATTAAGGGAAAGAAACAATTGTTTCTGCATAACTTATTAAGAGTACCAAAGATCAAGAAAAGTCTAATAAGTGTATCTTAATTTGCTAATGACAATAAAGTGTTCTTTGAATTTTATCCTAAATATTGTCTTGTTAGAGACATACTGACTAAAGATGTTTTGTTGTAGGGGGATGCAGAAAATGGTTTATATAGGTTTAAATCTATCAATTGTACTAGCCCTGCAACTGAGAAAAGCTATTCTAATCAGTGTGAAAAGATAAACAGCAGTGGTGTATTTGATCTATGGCATTGCAAACTTGGTCATCCAAGTGTGAAAGTTGTTAAACAAATTCTTTCTGAAAATAATATTCTATATGATAATGTTTCTCATCCTTATGTATGCACCTACTGTCAAATGGGTAAGAGTCACAAACTGCCCTTTAATGACTCACAAACCAAATACTCTAAACCCCTAGAACTCATTGCTACTGATCTCTGGGGACCAGCACCAATATGTTCAGATTATGGATACAAATATTATATATCCTTTGTTGATGCACACACAAGATACACTTGGATATATTTTTTGAAAAATATATCTGATACACATAGAGTTATGATAAATTTCATAACAATGGTTGAAAAGCAACTAGATTCACAAGTGAAAATTCTACAATCAGATGGGGGAACTAAATATAAAGTTCTTAAAGATTATTTTAATGGAAAGGGAATAATTCATAGAATCACATGTCCCTACACATCTGAGCAAAATGGCTTAGTTGAAAGAAAGCATAGACACATAGTTGAATCTGGACTTAGCTTGTTAGCTCATGCAAATTTACCTCTAAAATTCTGGCCTGAAGCTTTTAACACTAGTTTATCTTATTAATAGACTGCCAACCTGAATTTTAGAAGGTATAAGCCCTCTAGAAAAGTTACAAGGGACAAAACCAAACTACTATAGCATAAAAACCTTTGGGTGTCTATGTTTTCCAAACTTAAGACCATACAACAATAACAAGTTGAATTTCAGATGAAAACCATGCACTTTCCTTGGATATGCAACAAATAAGAAAGGATATAAATGTCTTCATGACAGTGGAATTTTTTTTATTAGTAGACATGTTGTTTTCAGTGAAAATATTTTTCCTTTTAGAAAATCTGAAATCAAGACAACTATTAAAGTTTATAATCCATATGTTTATATATTTGAATTACCCATATACTCTGAGCATGATGATCCAACAGAGATGAGGAGGACTACTGATGATCATCAAACTCCCATAGTATCTGCTCAACTAAACCATGATTGGACAGATGATTTCAGTCATGCCAGTCACTCACCTGCACAATCAACAGACAAAGATGCATGTGAAAGAGAAGAAAATCAACAAAACAGTGCAAGAAACAGTTCAAATGAAAGAACAGAACAATTACCTCACACTGGAACTTCTGCTAGACCAAGTCATCCAATGATCACTAGAGCTAAAGGTGGCATCTTCAAACCAAAAATATACACTGCCAGCACAAGCTCTGATGAACCAACCACATATGAACAGGCTGCAAAAGACAACAAATTGAAGGCAGCCATGGATGAAGAGTTTAATGCTCTCATAAATAATAAAACTTGGGATCTTGTATGTCCACCAGCACATAAAAATGTAGTAGGTTGCAGATGGACATACAAGATAAAAAGAAATCCTGATGGCACCATCAATAAATACAAGGCAAGACCGGTAGCCAAATGCTACACTCAACAATATGGATTTGACTTCACTGAGACTTTCTCTCCAGTGATCAAACCCTCTACTGTTAGAATTGTCCTTACTATAGCTCTTCATAAAGGTTGTAGTACAAGACAACTAGATGTCAACAATGTCTTTTTGAATGGCATATTAGAAGAGGAAATTTACATGAAACAACCACTTGGTTATGAGAAAAATACAAATCTTGTATGCAAACTAAACAAGGCAATATATGGCCTTAAACAGGCACCAAGAGTATGGTTTGATAGACTGAAATCAACTTTACTGACAATGGGATATCAGTCTACCAAATCAGACTCTTCCTTGTTTATTAAAATCAGTCAGTCATCAACCATTTACATACTAATCTATGTTGATGATCTAATCATTGTAGGTAACAATCAAGATGAAATTAATCAAATCATTTGCTATATGGATAAGCAATTTTCTATTAAGGATCTTGGGGATCTAAACTATTTTCTGGGAATTGAAGTCTGAAAAGAAAAAAATTCTAAGATAATACTATGTCAGAAGAAATACATATCCGAATTCCTTGCAAAAACAAAAATGGAAGAGGCAAAACCCATGTCAACACCAATGATAAGCAATCAGAATCTATCAAAAAACAGGGGAGAAGCCATAAATAATGAACAATATAGAAGTGTTATAGGAGCATTGCAATATGCTATTATAAGACGACTAGATATTGTATTCAGTGTTAATAAACTTTCTCAATTCATGTAGAGTCCTCTGGATGAGCACTGGAAGGTAGTCAAGAGAGTGCTCAAATACTTAAAAGGGACCCTAAATCATGGTTTATCACTTAAAACTTGGAGCAATCTCAACATAACTGATTATGCAACGCTGATTGGACTACAGACCTAGATGACAGAAAATCTGTCAATGGATACTGCATTTTTATTGGACGGAACTTGATATCATGGTGCTCAAAAAAGCAAACTACTATCTCAAGGTCCAGTACTGAAACAGAGTATAGGAGTGTAGCAAGTGCAGTGGCCGAAACAATGCGGTTACAGTCAATCTTAAAAGAGTTAAAATCAGATTCAGGCATAAAGTCAACAGTGTGGTGTAACAATCAAAGCACTGTATATATGACTGCAAACCCTATACTACACTCCAAAACCAAACATATAGAAATAGATCTACACTTCGTTTGAGATTAAGTTCAAAAAGGAAACTTACAAATAAATCACATACCAGCTACCTACCAGAAGGCAGATACACTCACCAAACCCTTGTCGAGAAACAATTTTTTCAAGTTCAAATCTGAAATTGGAGTGGTTGAGAATCAAACCTCTTCTGAGTTCAAACACTCAGATTCCCTTTAAATTAAGGAGGCAAAGAAGAAGCAACACCAGAATCGCTAATTTGACTTCGATTTAGACAATCGAAACACTCTGAATGCTCAAGAGACACAAAATTACAGCATAAATTGGATGGAGAAGAGGTTAGAAACTGAGCAAAGATCAAAATTTGTGGCTATTGTCAGGTAATTTTATTTTCTGCCAAAGAATTTTTGGAATCACATACAAACCCTAGAAATCGAATTAAGGTTTGAAGGGGGAAATAATGACTTAGAGAATGCGGCTATCTGCTTTGATATACAAGAGACAGTATCACACGAATATATCATTCATTCATCCAGCCAGAGAAGATCGGAGCCGCACATTTGGTTTTCTATTTTCTCAACATTATTTAGGCTGCGGGCTCTAAGGCCCAGCAATTACATTATTTATATTTTTCTTGTATCTCAAGTTGTTTGTATTATTCTGTATAATTCAAAATCAATACAACTTCAAGTTTTTCTCTTATATTATTTCTTTTGTAAAATCATACTCTTCACACGCATCATATTATCAAAATTCTAATACAATCGCCATACTCTTCAATCACCAACAAAATTAACCACTTATCCCTCTCATTTAGTCCATGTATATGTGTGGAAGCATTCGTTGGAGAAGTCGCTAAGAGCGCTGGCCAATTAACAAGTGCTTTTCTGTATTTGATAAGTGTTTTATATATATTGATGTCGACCATGATGTTTCTTGCAGGTTATGACCATGCATGATTAGACCTTGTAGCTATTGCAATAGTTGATTGAAATTGAAATATTAATTGTAGAACGTCATTTTATTATGCAAAACATTTATCACAAATCAGACATCCATAAGTATTATTTGGTGACAGCAAATGAACATTCTATGACATTATAAATGTTACAGTGCATCCTTGTTATAATGTAATATTGTTCTAGATTTTATTGATACGGAAAATAATTTAATTACCCATACACACTACAATGTTTAACAAAATTTAATACAACATACAATGAAACGTTATAGCCAAACTAATAAAAACATCTTTAGTCTGGCATAACATTTCATTACAACTACTTTGAGTTGAAGTATATCACCACCTTGCTGCACTTAATTGACTGCAAATCTAGTATGTTAAAATACCAACCATATAATTTCTAAAACATTGAATTGCATTCAAAAAAGTTTCCCTTTTTTTCAAATATCGGATTTTTTTTTCAAATACAGGTGTAACAACCCATAATTTTCGATAATTAAATTTGTTAATTTAGTGAGATTTTGGTAATTTAATATTGAAAGAAATAAAAATTTGTAAATTAAAAATGAAATAATAACTAGAATAAAATGAACAAGGTTAATTTAAGTTAATTATTAACAAGTTAATGAAATCCAAATTTGATTGAAATAATGTAAATGTTATACTTGGCTATAAATTGAATATAAGAAAACAAATGTGAACATTGAATTAATTAATGAATTAATATAATAAATGGTAATTGAATAAAATCAATGTTTTGTAAGTAATTTTAATATCTGTTTGAAAGTAATAAACTTAGGAGTAATAAAAGGAAAAAGATGACAAATGGTTATCTGTTACCAATTTAATAACTCAATTGTAAATAAACGTAAATAAATGTTACATTAATGCGGAATAAGACAATAATTGTAGTGTGAATGTAATAAAGGGTATAGAAATGTAAAATTTATTAACATGACAACCATTGATGTAATAAAGGGAATGAAATCAAGATAAAATAATTAATTAGGATTTTAATTATAATAAACGAGTATATATGCATGGCCATATGGGCCAACATCCGATTACTTTGATATTTGGACATAAATATGAACACTATCATTTTTTCAAGCACTTGTTTATTTTCATTACAATACAATATATAGTTCAGTTAATCCAGATGTTAAATACTTTTTCTTTATTGCCTCAGTATTTCATTGATCCACATTTGTTCTCATCTTGTCCCCTATTTCAGCTAGTGTAACCAATTGCTTTTCGTGACTTATCAGTCTCATTCCCTCAATATTTCACTGATCCGCATTTGTTCTCATCTAGTCCATTATTTCAGCCAGTGCAACTAATTGATTTCAGTGACTTCTCAGTCTCATTCCTTCTATTTTAGCTGGTTTGTATACAACATATTCTTTCTGCCTCAACCAATGATGCCAACACACCTGTATGGTTGCAGCCTGAGTTCATTTCATTCAGTTGCAAAATTTTGAATTCATGGACTTCTAGTTCATTCAATTACCCGTTGTTCATCTTAGCTAATCTCCTGTAGTTGTTCATTCTCTAGCCATCGTGTCTTATTCTTCATGCCTCCTCTATGCCATTGTATGCATCATCCTGCAAAACTTCAAAATTCCAAGCCTGCAATCTTTCTCATCGAACTCTACATGGAGTGCACTATAAAACGTACATTAATAATTTGCATTAAACGATAACATTAATTTCCATAAATTCAAAAATCATGCTTGTAGTAAGGTTTTCACAACCATACATGCCATCTAGTGTGCTGCCTTGTAATGCTTCTAATTTGCAGTAAATAATCACACTTACACCAAGCTTCCAATGCATTGTGTGCTAATTTACATTAAATGGAATTTAATTGTCTCTGCATATAAATCGGACAATTTTTGACAATATTAGTTTATGTCAAAACATAAGTTTGTATTTTTGTTAAAAGAGTTTAATTTTGCTTGTTCCTCAATGGGATGGTCTTTTTGGACAATATTCTACCTTACTCCCTATCATTCACTTCTACAATCATGTATATGGAGAAATATAACTGGACAACAATTTTGCTAGATTGCCTGAAATAAAGTATGTCATTTTATGAGGGATGATGTGCAATTGCAGTGTACAACATCTCAGCCATAAAACAGAAATTGCCTTCGCTAATTTCCTTCGTAGGATTCCAATTCGTTTATTTTGACGAATTAACTTTCGGTCCTACCAGCATCATCCTGTATTTACAGATTACTCGTGCTTTGCACATGAAAATGATAAAACTTGTGCTTTTAGTAGATAAGTTATTTCCCATATTTAGCCGAATACAATTTTAAGAGCATGATGATTAGCTCTAATGGTTATTAATGTCTCTGTGTTGGTAATTTTTTTGATGATTAACATCCAACTTTATTTATGGTTACGTCTAATATAAATAAGTGATACGATTCTAGTGAAGACCTCAAAGTAATAACAAAATGAAAATCCATTAAGCTTCATGTTCACATGCAACATTTGATATCATAAATACTGCTGAATCATTGATTCAATTATCTACATTAACTGAACAATAACATCACTAAATAATCTATACGTAAAAAACAAATGGGTTGCCTATAATTTTACAACAAAAACTATACAACTTTACAACGAAATATTTCATTTCAGCTGACAATTTTTCAAATGTAACATAACACAAATTGTACATGTATTATACCGGATACAACTCGGCTTTTCTCATTTTCCAAGTCATAGCTTATAAGCCAAAGAGAACCTGAAACCTTGAAGGCAAAGCTCCATATTTCATACATGAACTCATCACTTGTTGTATCTACAAAGTTTAAAAATTCAATTCATCAAAATTAAATTACAGGTGACATGATTCCTAATGCCTTCTACATTCATATATAAACATTAAGCTCTTAAGAATAAAAAGAACCCACTTCTCTTCATAAGTTTCACTATAGTAAGAAAAAGATACAGATTTTAGTTTAGTACACTATAAAACTATTGTTGTTCGAAGCAGTAGTGATCAATTTTTTCCTCATCCAATCATATTATTTAAAAAAAGATGACATGTTGTGGTGATAAAGTAGGATTTTGTACATGAAAATGATTACTAATATTTATGTAAGTATATTACATACCTTAACATGTATATCAAAGCATTTTCAAGTAAAGATCATCAAACATTCAAGGCAAGTGTTATATAATTTAATTAGTTCATTATCAACTTTTGTGCTCCTATATTTGAAATTAGTCTGCTATAAAAAGCAAAGAACAAATTAGCTAAAACAACCATTATACGCATCTTTTTTCATTAATAAATGAAAAATAAAGAAAAAATTTATTAAAATTCTACCTAAGGTTCTCAGTAAAAATGATCCAATATATAATCTCAAATGTATAAGAAGAAGGAGAATCATCTCAAACCAAAAACTACAGTACATGAACGTAAATGGATAGATTACATTTCAGACTATAATGGAATATAAAATCTAGTGTAAATTAAATCATACTACAATTCAGCTTGCGTAAATCCATAAGAACTTCATAAGGGTATTGGGGTCGTGGAATTGAGTATGAATAACTAATTGGAAACATAATTCAATTTGGAGTCTATGAAAGACTTACCCGACAAGCAAAAGGAGAGTTAACCAAAAGGAATGAGAGTGAAGATGCTAAAGGTGGAAACTATGATGGCCGAAGGCGGTGAACATGATGGAAGTAGATGACGGTTCAATATAAATTGGCAAGGAATTTGAAATGTTGACATTGATGAATTAGGGATTTGAGGAAGCGAATTTTGAGTGTAGGCGGATTGGGGAAGAAGCAGCATATTAGGTTTTATGCAGCCGAGCTTTGGGATGGAAAATGGAAATATGGAGGGTATTTTGGGTATTTCCAAAAGACCAGGTTGAAATTAGTTCATTGAGTTTACATTATTAGTAGTAAAGATGTGTAAATTTATCAAAAATCTTATAAAATTGAAATATAATAGTTGATACAAATAAAGATGGAAATTGGAGTATATTAATGTAATGAAATGTAAAACAAATGTCAACAATGTATTAGATTTATTAATTTATTGGGATTTAAAATTATAATAATTGGATTAATTGCAAATAAACGAAATTAAATATTTAAATATTACGTTAATAGAGATTAGGATGAAATTTGAGAATATTAATGTAATAGATCATGAACCAATGTTAATTTCATCTATTTGATAAATATGGATTGAATAATAGGATGAAAGGTCAATTAAATGGAAATAATGAAAATTTAATTTATAATTGTAGAATTTAATGAAACTGAAATTTAACACTGAAATTGATGGATTAATCAACTTTAAATTGACATCTAAATTTGTTTAAATTATTGTAAGTGATTAAGAAATAAAAAATGATAGAAGTGGTAAATTATAAAATTTAAACCGAAAAAGTGACTTGATTAATTAATTATTAATTTATTTAATTAACTGAAATATAGCCATTTTGGCCACTGACTCGGATTTCGATGAAACTAGTTTCATCGGATCCGTAACGCTGAATTATTGTAGGATTTCAAATTTCGTAGCGATCAGACTTGTCATTTGATCGTACGGGCTCGAAACGCCTTGAAATCAATTTAATTGAAATCAATTGAAATCGATTTGAAATAAGCTGATTTTATCATAACTTCTTCATACGATGGAATTTGGGCTTGAAACCAATTCTGTTGATTTTAAAAT
The DNA here is from genome assembly GCA_030737815.1 of Allium fistulosum. NCBI lineage: Eukaryota > Viridiplantae > Streptophyta > Magnoliopsida > Asparagales > Amaryllidaceae > Allium > Allium fistulosum. Next base: position 1,496,220,202 of record CM060901.1, read on the forward strand.
TATCGAAAGCATCTATTTTGATATATGGGATGGCCCATTTTCGTTCCGGAGTTGAAAGGGGCTTTTCGGGTCGTTTATCGTTCAAAACCCAAATCGATATAATCCATTTGTTCTATTTCTGATCCATCTATAAATAGCTCGTTATAAACCCTAGTGTTCCTCAACTCAGTTTGTATATACGTAGAATTTCATATGTCCACTCTTTCCAATGGCAGACAAACCCTAATTGCAATTTCAAATCAAAAATCAAATCAAAAATTTCAAACTCCTCATTATATATCGATTTGAAGCCCTTGACGAGCGTAACCCAGATTTGTGATTCGTTTCTTGAATCAGATCATCGTTCGTCCAAAAATCAACGAATTAGTTTCGGCCGTTCATTTTGGCTTTAGTGATTTCGATGGTGGATCTTCCACGATTCGACGATCAGGAGGCACCATGGCGTAGAGCTCGACAAATGGGGTCAATCCATGCCATTCACTGTTGTCATAGGGTCCTCAAATCACCTGAAATCTCGCCTAAAACCTCACGTGTTAGTCTCGGCCTGAGGCGATTTGGAGGCGGCGGAGCATCGGGCTTTGGAGGCGAGGGGGCGGCCAGATGTGGTGGTCGTGCTAGCGTAGTCTGACCGATGTGATGATGGACGTGGGTGGTGCGTTTTAGCAGTATAGTTCGGCGGCTACGGTTGAGATGGAACGTCGTAGCGGGTTGGGTACGAAATGGTTACATGAGGTGATGACGTGGTCTTGGTGAACGTGAGCTTGCTTTATTTTTTTTATTTTATTTAAACTTTGAAATTCAATTGTTCTAATCTATATAACTTTCTCATACGAGGTTCAATGCACGTGCGGTTTCTTTCGTTGGGATCGTATCGAAATTCCAGACATTATGACGCTGTTTTGGACGAATTCTAAGATAGTTCAAATTTTGGGCTTATTTTGAATTTAAATTCGATTTAAATTCAAAGGTGAGTGTTTCAACCCACTCACAACTTCTAAAATTTCTTATGTTTGTTAAATTTAATTTATGATGTGATTAGAAATTTATTTATGACTGTTTGGTATATTTTAAATCATCATCTCAGTTAATTTGAATTTATTTAAATTAAATCATTATTTAATTTATTATTGAATATAAATTGCCAGTTAAATACCTGTTATTGATTATCAGTTCAATATTGATATTTATTGATTGATTTGGATGATTTTTGTAATGGATGTTGATTGTTGATATTGGATGAATGGATGTTTTATTTTATATCGTTATAAACTGCAAGTTCACTATGGGTTGAAATGATACATACCCGAATGATCAATAGATTAAGGAAAAATCGTTATGGGTCGAAATGATAGACTTGAGCGATTTTATGGATTTTAATATTTTCAGGATTGCAGATTGAATTGATATATATCCGCAAATATAAAATTTTAAATTGTGGATTGAAATGATAAATATCTGTATCACTTGACCCTAGGGTAGTGAATTATATACATACATTGGACTGGTTAAATTAAATGATTTTAAAGCGTTAAATTTTTGAATCCTTTTAAATGATACCTTGAAATAAAAATTGATTTATACGAATTGAATTATTATCGAACTTCAAGTTTATGATAAAATTGGAATTGGTTTAAAGGTATTGTTAAAAGAATTTAATTGAAATTTCAAAGTTGAATTTGAATAAAAAGTGAAATTTGTCAGAATTGAATTATTTTAAGTTGTTTGAAATATAACTTTGAAATATATTGAATTTGGAGTAATTTAAATTGATATTTCGAACATGGATTGGAGGCGATATTGAATTAAATATTTTATTGAGAATTGGAATTGGAAAATTTGAAATTGGGTTTTGGGATATTAAAATGGTCCAAACGTACTGGAATGGAATAAATAGTTTAAATTGATATAAATTTCAAATTCATATTTTTATATAAACTATTTTAAATATATATTATTTTAAAGACTTTAATTATTAAGATCTTCAACTTTTAAACTAATTAACCCGTTTTAACTTATTTTAAATCTAATTAATCTATTTTAAAGCTATTTAATCTATTTTAATTATATTTACCTATTTTAAAATCTATATTTACTATTTATAATTATTTAAAACTATTTTCTTCTAAATTCCAAACTAAGTAAAATTGATGGGTTTATATTCAAATTCTCGATTTTTAAGTGAATACGGTTAATGATGTTATAACCTACGTTGGGAATTAAATAACATATTTGGTATAATATGATAATTTTGAAATGAGAGTTTAGCCTATTTTGGAAATATGACTTTTGAAAGGAAATAAAATTTCGAACTATGATTTCAATATAATTTCGAAGGTAAGTAATGATTTCGAAAATGATATAATTTGAATTTAATATGATATTTTGATACCACTTATGAAATGGTTTTGGAAATGTAAAAGAACCATCCGGTGTGTAATAAGTGGTTGGTTATCAAAGAGACCGGGATTGGATATGGGCACACTCTCTGTCGATACCGAAAACCACTTTGACAACTATTTACGTGGTGGAGATTCCAGAATGAAGTAGGATGGTGGCGACGATCCTATATGAGTATATACATGGACCCGACTCCCGTGAGTTGGCTTAAGGTGGCTAAAACAGGAGAAATCAACGGGCTAAGTGTGGTCATTCCTCCGATCGGGCACACTCCATCGATTTATATTCCGACTTTGCGATTTATTTGGTGGCCACCCTTCGATTTTTACTCGGCAGTGTGTTTCGAGGTGGGCGGTAGTAGCTGCTATGCGTTACCACCGGTCCGGAAGTGTAATTGGTATAATCTACCCTAGCACTGCCTAGTTGTGCCGTGTCACCTACCCTAGCGCGCCTTCTACGAGTTTGGTTTGTACCATACCTATGGAGTGCCTTCTGACGACACCCAATTTACGGATGGGATTACAGTACTATATAGACCATGGGAAATAAAAATGTGTTAAGGGGGAAAACGTAACGCCTTAACGCTATTTTAATAGTTTATATTACTGTAGACATATTATAATAGCGTATTGTACTATTTAGTAGATAGTTTAACGGATCCTTAGGAGGTGTGAATCCCGAACATCTCTTAAGTTATTGCACTCACGTTAGACACTGGATAGAAGATGTCAAACCCCGTAAACATCTCTGATGCAGTTTACACTCATATATTTTTACCGTTGATATAACTCACATAAGATCTTTTAGTTCTGACTCGAGTGTTTTGTCTTTTCAATTCGCTCTCGTCAGCCTAAGCATTTTAGGATTTGAAGACCTTTTTCTGGAGGACGAAGACGAAGATTTGTACTATTATTACTTATTCTATTATTCCACTACATCATACTGTTCCGCTGCATTATTATTTGTTTATTCTTTATTTATGTAACTCTGATTTTGTATTGTATAAGTATAATCAAATGTTTTGTATACAGCTTCATGAACTGTTATTTGATTATTATATTTTGTCATTCCGCTGCGAGATTCTCTTTTGTTTTTTTCTTTCTCTGCTTTTTCTTATTCACCCCAATAACAATCCGCCCTTCTGTATGGTTTGAGTCGGCATGTGTGTCTGCTTAAAGCGTCCAAAAAGGCAAGATGGTATAGTTGGTATCAGAGCTTTGTTTTAGCGATAACCTTAGCTTTGTGGGGTCTGACTCTTTATTATTAGGGTAGTAATACCTTATGATGAGTCATTAAGCGTATACATATGAGAGAGCGTATTTGTTAGTGTTATAAAAGGTTTTTATGCTGTGTTAATTTGTTCTGTTTTGTATTTATAAATTCTGGTTGGTGCATAGGATGCTATGACATCAATAGGGATTTCTAAACACTTAATAGGACTCGCTGACACAATATTTGTTTTGAAATATAGGTAAATGAAATAAGTTTACCGATTGTATATTTTTATATATAAAATAATGATTTATAAATGATATATATTTGGTTGTTAGGTAGTGAAATTTATAAATATTGGTTGGAAATAAGATTTGAAAATAAAATAAATGAAATTTGGAAATTTAGAACTTAAGTTCCGGGGTTTTTGAAAATTTCTTTCGAATGATTTTGGGATGTAATAATAATATTATTAGAAGTATTTTCTGATATAAATATTTCAATATAATTTGATAGAATTGTTTTAATGAAATTTTGGAAAGAAATAAGTTCTGTACTCCCCTCTCTGTCGTTGGAAAATAATTTCGGTGACGAGTGGATGCATCGTCGACATTCATTTTCGAGTTTCAAAATGGGAAGGCCATTGTAGTAGTTTTACTACAGATCTATTTTGATAAACAAATAAATTTTTTGAAGTTTAAATATGATTGGATATAAAAGTTATGAGTATGTATATATATATATATATACTATTTTAAATGATTTGAAAGGGAACCCAACATTTAGTTCTTAAGTTTCTATAAATTAGAGATTTCAATTATTGTAGTGGAATAAAATTTTTAACTATTTAATAATTGAAACTTCTAAATGAAAATAAGAAATTATATGCTAAGTTATAACTGAAATAGACAAGGAATTTGAAATCTGTAACTTGTAAACGAAAAGAATATGAAAATAAGAGATGATAATTATTGAACCTTAAGTTAATTAGAATAAGTAAGTCAAAATTGTGTAACTTTCAATTACATTCTTAAAGACATATATATATATATATAACTTACCAATTATAAAAATTTGAAATGTTAAAAGAATATGTAATGGAAATTTTTACAAGTAAAACTTATGTAATGGAAGTGTTCAATGAAATTTACTTTATAAATAAAAATTTGATATGAAAATAGTTATAAACTTGAGTTAAAATTGTAATACTACTGATTAAATGAAATATAAAATGAGTATTGTAAGTAAAGAATTTTGAACTTAAGTTAATATTGAAACTATTTATAATTAAAATAAATAAATCAATGAATGTAATGCAATAAAAGAAATTTGCATTTTATGAATAAATGAAAAATGAATTTGTAAGTAATGAATGAGGATAAATGAAATAAGCACTGAATGAATGAATGGAAATAGAAATTTGTAAGAAATAAATGTAAATTTAAAAGACAAATCATTGTGTAAATGAAAAGGAAAATAAACAATAAATGTTGTGAAATGAAAATAATAAGAATGAACTTGATTAATGCTTAAAATTATTGTTTGTTTTGGTTTATGGGTTGTTTGGGATAAGATACTTCTAATTGTTTAAGATGTATGAATAATCTATTGAGTTCATCTAAGACTATTGAGTAAATGTTGCACTCAGTAGTTTATTTGTCATTCTAGGCGGTTAAAAATTTCTGAACCCGAACAAACTATTTGTTTTGGTTGATATGGATGGATAATTGATTATATTGATTTCATATAATGATTGTATGCTGTGATTGCAAGTGATTGTTGTTTTATATTGATTTGTTTGTTAGTGGTTGAAACAAATTTAAATATTTCATTTTATATATTTATTAACTCTTTTAGATTATATAAGTGAGATACAGGTTATGGAAGCAATTGCTACTACTTTTGGTTTTATAATTAAGCGTTGTTTGCCCGACAAATAGGTACGTTCTCGGATTACGGTTTTCTAGCGATATTATATTGTTTTTCCCGCTGTTGGGATATATATTATTTTGAAAATTATGATATATATTGTATTATTGATATTATTATTTCTCCCGAGCCTCTCCGTACAAAGGAGACTCTATCGAAATTTTCCGTAAATTTTGGACTTAGAAATTTTTTGAAATGTTTTCCAAACTTTTGTTAACTTGAATATAAAGGATTTAAGTGTTATAAATTGATATATTTTGTTTAAAATTGATTAATTTTGTAAATTATATGTTTATAAATTTAATATTTTGAATAAGAATATTGATTTCTAAATTCTTCTTTTCCCTCCTTTTTCCTTTTCGAGGACAAAAAGTTTTGAGTGGGGGAGAGTGTAACGACCCATAATTTTCGATAATTAAATTTGTTAATTTAGTGAGATTTTGGTAATTTAATATTGAAAGAAATAAAAATTTGTAAATTAAAAATGGAATAATAACTAGAATAAAATGAACAAGGTTAATTTAAGTTAATTATTAATAAGTTAATGAAATCCAAATTTGATTGTAATAATGTAAATGTTATACTTGGCTATAAATTGAATATAAGAAAACAAATCAAACATTGAATTAATTAATGAATTAATATAATAAGTGGTAATTGAATAAAATCAATGTTCTGCAAGTAATTTTAATATTTGTTTGAAAGTAACAAACTTAAGAGTAATAAAAGGAAAAAGGTGAAAAATGGTTATCTGTTGCCAATTTAATAAGTCAATTGTAAATAAACGTAAATAAATGTTACATTAATGTGGAATAGGACAATAATTGTAGTGTGAATGTAATAATGGGTATAGAAATGTAAAATCTATTTACATGACAACCATTGATGTAATAAAGGGAATGAAACCAAGATAAAATAATTAATTAGGATTTTAATTATAATAAATGTGTAAATTTACCAAAAATCCTATAAAATTGAAATATAATAGTTGATACAAATAAAGATGGAAATTGGAGTATATTAATGTAATGAAATGTAAAACAAATGTCAACTATGTTATTTGATTTATTAATTTATTGGGATTTAAAATTATAATAATTGGATTAATTGCAAATAAACGAAATTAAATATTTAAATATTACGTTAATAGAGATTAAGATGAAATCTGAGAATATTAATGTAATAAATCATGAACCAATTTTAATTTCATCTATTTGATAAATATGGATTGAATAATAGGAGAAAGATCAATTAAATGGAATTATTGAAAATTTAATTTATAATTTCTGAATTTAACGAAATTGAAATTTAACACTGAAATTGATGGATTAATCAACTTTAAATTGACATCTAAATTTGTTTAAATTATTGTAAGTGATTAAGAAATCAAAAATGATAGAAGTTTCAAATTATAAAATTTAAACTGATAAAGTGATTTGATTAATTAATTATTAATTTATTTAATTAACTAAAATATAGACATTTTGGCCACTGACTCGGATTTCGACGAAACTAGTTTCATCGGATCCGTAACGGTGAATTATTGTAGTTGGACTTGTCATTTGATTATACGGGCTAGAAACGCCTTGAAATAAGCTTATTTTATCATAACTTCTTCATACGATGAAATTTGGGCTTGAAACCAGTTCCATTGATTTTAAATTATCGAAAGCATATATTTTGATATATGGGATGATCCATTTTCGTTCCGGAGTCGAAACGGGCTTTTCGGGTCGTTTATCGTTCAAAACCCAAATCGATATAATCCATTTGTTCTATTTCTGATCCATCTATAAATAGCTCGTTATAAACCCTAGTGTTCCTCAACTCAGTTTGTCTGTACGTACAATTTCATATGTTCCTCTCTTTCCAATGGCAGACAAACCCTAATCGCAATTTCAAATCAAAAATCAAATTGAAAATTTCAAACTCCTTAATATATGTCGAATTATATATCATTGAAGCTCTCGACGAGCGTAACCTAGATTTGTGATTCGTTTCTTGAATCGGATCGTCGTTCGTGCAGAAATCAACGAATTAGTTTCGGCCATTCGTTTTGGCTTTAGTGATTTCGATGGTGGATCTTCCCCGATTCGACGATCAGGAGGCACCATGGCGTAGATCTCGACAAATGGGGTCAATCCATGCCATTCGCTGTTGTCATAGGGTCCTCAAATCGCCTGAAATCGCACCTAAAACCTCACGTGTTAGTCTCGGCCTGAGGCGATTTGGAGGCTGCGGAGCATCGGGCTTTGAAGGCGAGGGGGCGGCCAGACGTGGTGGTCGTGCTACCGTAGTCTGATCGATGTGATGATGGACGTGGGTGGCGCATTTTGGTAGTATAGATAGGCGTCTAAGGTTGAGATGGAACATCATAGCGGGTTGGGTTCGAAATGGTTACAGGAGGTGATGACGTGGCCTTGGTGAACGTGAGCTTGCTTTGTTTTATTTTATTTTATTTAAACTTTGAAATTCAATTGTTCTAATCTATATAACTTTCGCATACGAGGTTCAATTCATGCGCGGTTTCTTTCGTTGGGATCGTATCGAAATTCCGGACATTTTGACGCATGTTTGGACGAATTCTGAGACCGTTCAAATTTTGTGCTTATTTTGAATTTAAATTCGATTTAAATTCAAATGTGAGTGTTTCAACCCACTCACAACTTCTAAAATTTCTTATTTTTGTTAAATTTAATTTATGATGTGATTAGAAATTTATTTATGACTGTTTGGTATATTTTAAATCATCATTTCAGTTAATTTGAATTTATTTAAATTAAATCGTTATTTAATTTATTATTGAATATAAATTTCCAGTTAAATACCTGTTATTGATTATCAGTTCAATATTGATATTTATTGATTGATTTGGATGATTTTTGTAATGGATGTTGATTGTTGATATTGGATGAATGGATGTTTTATTTTATATCGTTATAAACTGCAAGTTCACTATGGGTTGAAATGATACATACCCGAATGATCAATAGATTAAGGAAAATCGTTATGGGTCGAAATGATAGACTTGAGCGATTTTATGGATTTTTATATTTCCGGGATTGCAGATTGAAATGATATATATCTGCAAATATAAAATTTTAAATTGCGGATTGAAATAATAAATATCCGTATCACTTGATCCTAGGGTAGAGAATTATATACGGACACTGGATTGGTTAAATTAAATGATTTCAAAGCGTTAAATTTTTGAATCCTTTTAAATGATACCTTGAAATAAAAATTGATTTAAACGAATTGAATTATTATCGAAATTCAAGTTTATGATAAAATTGGAATTGGTTTAACGATATTGTTAAAAGAATTTAATTGAAATTTCAAAGTTGAATTTGGAATAAAAAGTGAAATTTGTCAGAATTGAATTATTTTAAGTTGTTTGAAATATAACTTTGAAATATATTAAATTTGGAGTAATTTAAATTGATATTTCGAACATGGATTGGAGGCGATATTGAATTAAATATTTTATTTAGAATTGGAATTGGAAAATTTGAAATTGGGTTTTGGGATATTAAAATGGTCCAAACGTACTGGAATGGAATAAATAGTTTAAATTGATATAAATTTCAAATTCATATTTTTATATAAACTATTTATAAAATATATTATTTTAAAGACTTTAATTATTAAGATCTTCAACTTTTAAACTAATTAACCTGTTTTAACTTATTTTAAATCTAATTAATCTATTTTAAAGCTATTAATCTATTTTAAAATCTATATTTACTATTTATAATTATTTAAAACTATTTTCTTCTAAATTCCAAACTAAGTAAAATGGATGGGTTTATATTCAAATTCTCGATTTTTAAGTGAATACGGTTATTGATGTTATAACCTACATTGGGAATTAAATAACATATTTGGTATAATATGATAATTTTGAAATGAGAGTTTAGCCTATTTTGGAAATATGACTTTTGAAAGGAAATAAAATTTCGAACTATGATTTCAATATAATTTCGAAGGTAAGTAATGATTTCGAAAATGATATAATTTGAATTGAATATGATATTTTTATATCAATTATGAAATGGTTTTGGAAATGTAAAAGAACCATCCGGTGTGTAATAAGTGATTGGTTATCAAAGATACCGGGATCGGATATGGGCACACTCTTTGTCGGTACCGAAAACCACTTTGACAACTGTGTACGCGGCGGAGATTCCAGAATGAAGTAGGATGGTGGCGAAGTTCCTATATGAGGTATATACGTGGACACGACTCCCGTGAGTTGGCTTAAGGTGGATAAAACAGGAGCAATCGACGGGCTAAGTGAGGTCATTCCTCCGATCGGGCACACTCTATCGATTTATATTCCGACTTTGCGATTTATTTGGTGGCCACCCTTCGATTTTTACTCGGGAGTGTGTTTCGAGGTGGGTGGTAGTAGCTGCTATGCGTTACCATAGGTCCGGAAGTGTAATAGGTATATCTACCCTGGCATTGCCTAGTTGTGCCGTGTCACCAACCCTAGCGCGCCTTCTACGAGTTTGGTTTGTACCATACCTATGGAGTGCCCTCTGACGACACCCAGTTTACGGGTGGGATTACGGTACTGTATAGACTATGGGAAATAAAAATGTGTAAAGGGGGAAAATGTAACGCCTTAATGTTATTTTAATAGTTTATATTACTGTAGACATATTATAATAGCGTATTGTACTACATAGTAGATAGTTTAACAGATCCTTAGGAGGTGTGAGTCCCGAACATCTCTTAAGTTATTGCACTCACGTTAGACACTGGATAGGGGATGTCAAACCCCGTAACATCTCCGACGCCGTTTACACTCATATATATATATTTATCGTTGATTTAACTCATATAAGATCCTTTAGTTCTGACTCGAGTGTTTTGTCTTTTCAATTCTCTCGGGTCAGCCTGAGCAATTCAGGATTTGAAGACCTTTTTCTGGAGGACGAAGACGAAGATTTGTACTATTATTACTTATTCTATTATTCCACTACATCATATGGTTCCACTACATTATTATTTGTTTATTCTCTGTTTATGTAACTCTGATTTTGTATTGTATAAGTATAATCAAATGTTTTGTATACAGCTTCATGAACTATATTTGATTATTATATTTTGTCATTCCGCTGCGAGATTCTCTTTTATTTTTTTCTTTCTCTGCTTTTTCTTATTCACCCCAATAACAATCCGCCCTTCTGTATTGTTTTAGTCGGCATGCGTGTCTATTTAAAGTGTCCAAAAAGGCGGGATGTTATAACAGGTGTGGAAGGATTTCAGATTTTCCTGGTATCCATATGGATGAGCTTAATGTCTTGATGGTGAAAAGAGTTCAGTTACCCATTTCGGTGTAACATACATCAGATTGCTATGGTCGATGAGTTGTCACACCCCTTCATGTGGATCAACAACAAAGAAAAGGAACTAGTTATGAAATGATAAACTTAAATTCCATATTTTCATTTACTTTGAACATGATGTAAATGGTTGTTGGTAAATTATTTGGAGGCTGGCCTGGTCCCGGGGCCGTAAATTCTAATAGTCATACTTTGCAAATGCAGGTGTGTCAACCATTAGGAAATTCTTAACCATCTTTGCCATATAAATCAAACTAATGATTAAGAAATAAACAAAGGGCACATTCTTTCCCTTTTGAAATCCAACCATTTATTTTTTGTATGGATCCGACAGTTGCATTTGTTAACAAAGCAATAAAAAGCTATGATTTGATGGGTCCATGGAGGCACATGGTTTGAGAGCAAAGAAATTGAGCTCTAAACAAAGGCACCAACTACATAGACATGAATGCATGGAACAAGAAATGTTATAGATGATTAGCGACCCCATCTCGCTATATGAAACATATATCAAGTGTTACATCAACGAAGTCATTAAACTCGTATTCTCATATAATATATGCTACCGGTAGACATTGATACATCATCAAATTTGGCAAACGAGGTGGTGGTGCTTTAGTTTACCGAACAAGCATAAGTTGCAAAAAGAACATGCTGTTCGGCTTAAGCCCTTGTACCATTCACGTGAAAGCATGATTGGACATTTGTGAGTGTGTAGTAATGGTAAAGGATTTGAGACTCTTGTGATATGCCTATGTATGCAATAATATCATAGGTAACACAATGATAAAGTCCTTAAAAACATACCGTGAATTTTAAGAGATAAACACTGTTTTAATGTATGAAAAGATTAAAAAAAGAAAAAGAAAAAGTGAACAAGAGTATCAGTTTTTAAAAAGAAAAGAAAATTATATTAGTTAATTGTAATGACCCGTATTTTACATATCGAAAAATCATAAAATATTTTAATTTTATTCCTATGAGATCGTATGTTTCTATAATTTTGGAATATGACTCTTAGGGACATTTTACACACTTGTGATTTTTTTAGAATTTCTGTGGGACCCTTTTTACCCTGAAAACTTTGTTTATGCTATAATATTCGATGGGAGTCGAACTAGGATCTCAAACCAGTTACATTACTTTAGGATGATGGTTTTCCATTTCGTAGAGTTGTCATAATAGAAATACAGACTTATGTTTAGAAACTTTGTCGTATTTAAGTTTTAATAACTGTTGGTCATAATTAGTGTGTAATCAATTAAGCCCAAAGTAATCCTATTAGTCTAATTCGAGATTTACTATAAATAGGGGACTGGAGAGTCAATTTAAAACTTTTTCCTCTCTTCCAAGTCAGATCTAAACTCTCATTAACCCTATATTCATCCAAAATTACCCAAATTACTCTCTATATCAAATCAAATTAAAGAATAATGAATAGATCGTTGATTAGAAGATAGAGATCAACGATTTGGTTGATATGCATTGCTTTTGATCGTTGTCCCTATTGGATCGACACTCAAATTAGTTGAATTTGGCAATTAGTGAGTGGTTTATGCCTTCTCACTATCATATGCATGTTTATATGGTAGAATTATATGTTTTAACATGATTTTTGATCTTAAAATCCTTTTCTACCTAAATTACATGTCGACATATCTTTAATACCTAACTTGGTGAATTTTAATATGATTAGTAGAAATAGCCTTGTAATTCAGCTTATTCATTTTCATATGTTCATTGATTGCTTGGATGTGGACTAGAAATTGTTTGGTTGCTATAATTCCATGTGTTGCCTATGTGATTGAATGTGAATGTATGTTATTCTATGTTATATGTTGAGTTTCCATGTTGTTTGTTAGTGTTTTGGATGTGTAGGAAGATGGGTTGGTGAATTGGGCAAATCGGAGGCAAAGATGATCATAATTGGATGAAACTTGGAGGGGAGACTTTAGAGTATGGGAAGAGCTCGAAGTTTAAGTCGCGGGTCCAAATTCTCTAAGTGCATAACTTGGCACCGACATGAATAGGTCGGTACCGACTTATGCTGTTTGGTTCAACAAGTTGGTGGTTGGCACGGGATGATAGAGTATGGCTAGTAGAGATTGCTTATAGCAAGATGTTAGTGAATGGCTAAGGGATGGAGGTTAGACTGACTTATTTCTAGAAATTAAAGTTGGATGTTTTGAAGAGTGGACCGAGTTATATTGAAAGGATAGGTCATGGACAAAGCATCTAGGAGAGGAGTACTAGAAGCAAGGAAGGCGAGGGAGAAAACTTCACCAAAGATAGGTTAAGTGAAAATCCTATGGATTTGAAATTTTTGGGGGACGAAGTGGATGTCCTGTGGATCGTGCTAGAGGTGTTGGCTCATTCGAATCAAGGTTGGATGACGATGTAACAGAATGATGAAAACTATGAATCTTTGGTTTGTGACTCTTGCTGGGAGTAGGTACTGAAGATAACAGCTCGATAAAGGAGAGAGCTGTAAAATGAGGAACGTGGTTATTTCTTGGATAATGGAAATAGGATTAAGCAATATAAGGGCTCATAATCTGGATGGAGCAAAGGAGGGTTCGGATATGAATGTGATAAGGAACCATTGATACTCATAGTGTTTTCTTTTGTACTTAAAGCAGGGGCATTGTAAGGGGTATGCCCATGGATCATGTAAGGATTTGTATACCCTAGACCAGTGGCTTTGGATCTAGTGTCTAGTTTTAAGCTACGAGACACATATCGAGCTTTGGGCTATGTGATATGAGAGTACAACAAAAACTGGGATTTCCATTAGTGTAACGAACCGGGCTTTTCGACCCTCGAAAATCGAGAGTAATACGTCCATTGTATCACATGCCGAGCAATCGAATGCCGGAAGACCCGATTGTTAGGGAAAAGAAAGAAGATAAGAAGGAAACTAAACAATATAGAATCTCACAGTGGAACAAATAATCTATAATATACTATAAATTTTTACACAAAAACTGTTAACCTCTTTATTTTCGGTGTCCTAAAACTATACGACCTAACAACTCTTCACGACCTAAGAAACATAACGACCTAAGAGATCCAATGACTTATAGAAGCAAGAAACCTAAAGGACTTAACGACCTAAGGTAGTTAGCGATCTAAGGAACTTAACGACTTAAGGTAGCTAACGACCTAAGGAACTTAACGACTTAAGGTACCTAACGACCTAAAGAGCTTGCGACCTAACTATTGAAAGAACCTCGCGACCTAGCATGCTGAGCGACCTAAGAGGAGCTGCGACCTAAAAAAGCTCACGACCTAAAGAATGCTGAGCGACCTAAGGGGAGTTGCGACCTAAAAAAGCTCACGACCTAAAGAATGCCGCGACCTAAGGGACCTCGCGACCTAACTCTTGAAGAGGCTCAGCGACCTATGACTTAAGAGGCTAACGAGCTAAGGAGTTCATGACCTAAAGCTTACCGACCTAAGAGCTTCACGACTTAGCAGACTACGAGCTACCGACCTAAAAGCCCAACGACCTAAAGGCTTCACGAGCTAAAAGCAAAGAAAGGAGCACGACTTACTTTAAGTCGTTCATGACCTAGCGACTTATAAGATATTGCGACCTAGTAATATCACGACCTAAACAGCTTGTTGCAGGCCTTCGCCTTTCGACCTACCTCGAGTCGAGACCGACCTACCACTTGTTCAAATGAAGCCAAGTGCACCTTCATCAGCTGATTTTCTTAAGTTGCAAGCGGACTGCGACCTAGCTTAGGTCGCTCGCGATCTACGACCTAACTTAGGTCGTACGCGACCTAAGACTTGGCAAGAATTCTGCTCAGAAATCAACTCCTATAAATAGACCACCACTTTCAACATGAAGAGGACTTTTGGCCGATCATTTCTTGAAGCGTCGTTACTCTGCCGAGCTCTCAACCCATTCAACAATTGAAGATCTTTAGATATTCGAGACACTACAACAAGCTTCGAGAGGAATTTCATACATCCAACACGGATTCATCAAGTTTCATCATCGAAGTTTGAGCTAGTAGTCGAGATTGTCTATTTGATCAAACTGTATTGTTGTCATAAGTGTATTCTATCGAATTGTAATCGAATCAGTAATAAAAGACTATAAAGTGGATGTAGATCCAATTACGGGTCGAACCACTATAAATCTGTTGTCTTTTTACCGTTTTACTGCTATTTTCAGCTTGTATTCTGTTCCCGTACCAACGGGTGGTGCTTTCACGACTTTATTACACACACCGGGTGTTAGCGTTCACTTTTTAGCGTTAACATTTTGGTGCTTTCACTGAGAATTGAACTCAGAAAGATTTCCACCGTTGCTTCGCAAAGACTCATAAAAAGAACCTCTCTTAAAAACCAGAAGTTGATCCGAAATAATGGCTCCTGGAAAAAGAGGTAGACCTATCAGATCCAAAAATGCTCATGAAGGGACTTCCGCTTCCCCAACAGCAGACCAAGCAACTCCTACCGTTGGAGTCACCAGGGCTGAATTGGATGACGCAGTTTCTGGATTATACCAACAAATTGAAGCTCAAAACGCTTTGATGATGGATAGATTAACTGCTCTGCTCGGGGCAAATCGTCAACCAGAAAACCATCAAACAACCTTTCCTGAAATGCCACCTTTCCAAGCTGAGGGTTCTATGCCGCAACCAACTTGTCATGAACATGTGCCCAGGCAAGCTTCCGAGAGAAGGACTGAGGCCTGCCCGGAGATGTCTTTGAACAATAAAAAGTACCTGTCCGAAATGGTTGGTCGCATCATGAAAGAGAGCATGCAGAGGGAAGAGAATGAGAGTGACTGGGGATTTGCACCAAGCAGAACTCCGTTTACTGAAAGGATCCTGAAAGCGGAATTTCCAAGGAAATTTGCACCTCCTACTATCCAAGCCTATAGGGGAACGAGTGACCCTAATCATTTCCTATACAAGTACGATTGGCATATGACCGGTGCAAGAGCGTCAGACGAGATTAAGTGTCGATACTTTCCGGTGTACTTGGAAGGTGTGGCCTTACTTTGGTTCACAAAGCTTCCAATTCGGTCAATAGATCAATTCTCCGACTTGGCGCAAAACTTTAAAGAACAGTTCAGATTGTATGCTTCAAAAGCTAAGGATATAATGTCACTGTCTAGTCTTGAACAAGCTCCCGGAGAATCAATCAAATCTTTCTTAAGCCGTTTCAATATAGCTGTAGCCGAAGTGGATAATGTAGAACCGCTTATGATCCTGACCTACTTGATGCGAGCCATCAATAAATCGAGTGAATTTGGAAAATGGCTAAAAATGAAGGAACCAAATTCCCTTGAGAAGTTTTATAAAAAGGCCGATGAATTCATGCGCCTGGAAAACCTTTCCGCCTCAGCAAAAGTATTAGTTGCCAAGGACAACGATAATGATCTTGCTTCTAACAGAAGAAATTCTGAGAATCAGCGAAGGGAAAAAGACGGAGGAAACAATCAGGGGAATGAGAAGAAACTCCGCCGCTTCGATCTTTCAGATTTTACTCCTTTAACTGATACACCAAGAAATATCTTTTTTGCAACAAAGGATGTCGTCAGGTATCCTAAGCCACCTGAGATGAAGAGAGGTGCAGTGCGTAATGGAAAATTCTGCCAATTTCACAATCAACCTGGCCATGACACTGACCAATGTCGCCAGTTGAAAAATGTGATTGAAGAATTGCTGGCGCAGGGTAAACTCCAACAATACGTTAAGAGAAGCGGAGTCGATCCAACCTCATCCACTCGGGGTCAACAACATCCTACCCATCAATCTGATTCTCGCAACAACGCTGCAGTACAAGATTCAGAAAAGCTTGTCATTAATGTTGTCACAGGAGGTTCACACCCAGCATGCAGAAGTTGGGACGACTGATAATTGTCCACAAAACTGCAACTGGGGCATCTTTCACTTTCTCTGGCATATAAATCCGAAGCTATGAATCTAGTGCAAATGTAAAGTCAGCCCGGAGATTCTGAAACAACAATCACTAGCATCCATTTTTTACTTAACAACATTGCTTAAATTTGTAAAATTATAATGGATGTGTAACTTTTGCATTGTAAACCGCTGAGAAATCAGTATGATTGAATAGTGAAAAAACTATGAATTCTGTGTTTTCTGTTAAAAAATGCCTGTTATATTTCGATGTGTAAATACTCTAAATGTATTGCTAAAATGTCGATCTAATATTACAGGTCACTAAAGCGAAGCTCACCCATCGCAAAGCCAAGCGAGCCCTACAAATCACTTATTAAGAAAATACCAAGCAGCAAAAATTCCAGACTCAAATCCCATACAAGAGGAACTTCACATAAAAAGTTGGCGACGCCACTGTGTCAAGCACTCGTTAACTGGTTGCGGTCGTCAATATAAAAAGACATCCAACCAAGTAACTTGCGTTTACCCGGTGGA
Source organism: Allium fistulosum (assembly GCA_030737815.1). NCBI lineage: Eukaryota > Viridiplantae > Streptophyta > Magnoliopsida > Asparagales > Amaryllidaceae > Allium > Allium fistulosum. The sequence goes on from CM060901.1 coordinate 1,496,237,513, forward strand.
GTCACTTAACAGTGAAGTCTACTTCTTCGGATAAAGCAATTTACTTGCAAAAGAAAGGAAAACGCGCTTGGAAACAATGATAAAGGATCGCTGATTAGCAGATGATGAGGAAACATGGGCCGGCAAACATAGAAGCAGCCAAAAGGAGGTATGCCTCTCAATAAGAAGGCCGGTAGATTCACAAAAGGGACACCTTCCCAAGCAGAAGGAACAGGACCCTTGCTAACTGATCGTGATGCATCCGATCAGACAGCTTGTGTCCGTCCCGTGGATCCAATCGCCTCTGAGACACAACCCTCCTGGCACACCAATCCACCAAGGCTCCTCTCCGAAAGCAGAAAAAGCCCTCTTCGGAGGCACATTTCTCCAGTGTAGAAGTGCAAAATGCTCCTCTTCGGAGGCCCACTTCACCAGAGCTGAAATGATAAAAAGCCCTCTTCGGAGGCACATTTCTCCAGTGTAGAAGTGCGAAATGCTCCTCTTCGGAGGCCCACTTCACCAGAGCTGAAATGATAAAAAGCCCTCTTCGGAGGCACATTTCTCCAGTGTAGAAGTGCAAAATGCTCCTCTTCGGAGGCCCACTTCACTAGAGCTGAAATAATAAAAAGCCCTCTTCGGAGGCACATTTCTCCAGTGTAGAAGTGCAAAATGCTCCTCTTCGAAGTCCCACTTCACCAGAGCTGAAATGCCAAATTGCTTCTCCTCGGAGACCAAAATCGCTTCTCTTCGGAGACCAAAATCGCTTCTCTTCGGAGACCAAAATCGCTTCTCTTCGGAGACCAAAAACGCTTCTCTTCGGAGACCAAAATCGCTTCTCTTCGGAGACCCAAAAACCTCTTCGGAGGCACACTTCACCATGCTTGAAGTACCAGACATAAGCCCTCTTCGGAGGCATAAAAACAAAGCCTTCTTCGGAAGCACTAAACAAATCAAAAAAAAATTCTTCAGAAAGTTCACTTCACTGCATAGGAAAATCCACTTTTTAACAAATGAAAGTGATCATCCCCGAAAGTTGAAGTGTTCTTCAGAAAGAAAGAGAAAGTAAAAATTTCTCCAAACACGAGATATGATCTATTAAAAGAAGAATGATTCTTCCATTAAAAGTGGAATAGTTATTCTCTGAAATAACAGTATCAGTCTTGTAAAAGCTAGAAATGTTGCAATGCACTTGTGATATGGGGGCAATACTATACAATTCAATTATATTAATAAAAGTAACACGCAAGCAACATACCACAAGTTCATTGCAATATCACGGAAAATAGATGTGGAATAAATACATTCTCAAACACAGACAGAAAAGTTTGTACAAGTAAAAGGAATTCGTTTATTCTACACTAAAAATGAGAAACAGATGCGTTCTCACATACACAAGAATTTGTACAAGTATAATAGCTATTTTATTCAATGCTATGAAAATTGTTTACATTGTGCAGATTACAAAAAGAAGCGGGGATCGATACCCGCACAATCTACGGTCAATACATCCAAAAAAGCAAAACAAGAAGTAGAAAATCCAGCTTGTCATTCCTTCTCCCCGCTACCTTTGGAGCCTTTGTCTGGCCAGATAGTTAATTTCGGAATCCGGCGTGGGCGGGATGGAGAAGGAGGAGTGGTTGGGTCTTCTTCTATTTTGTCTTCCCTAGCTGAAGCACTTCTCTTTTTCTTCTTTAGTGCACACTTTCCTCTTCTCTTTGAAGAGGATTCACTTCCCGAAGTCAGTAGCTTGGAAAGTTTTGTATCGTCATCCAATGACTGCTCCGGAGTCCTCTCGCTGTCCTCCGTCCCTTCCGCTTTCTGCTCTTGAGAAGCGGGTGGATCCTCCAAGCCTTGGAGAGCTTCTATCTTTTCCTCCTGCAACCCTGGTTGAGAAGCTAGAGTAACTTGAAGAGTTGGAGGGGGAATAGCTGGAAGAGGGGAAGAGTGCACAGTGCTCGGTGCTCCCGCTACAGAAGAAAAGAAGTCAAAATTAATATTCTCCGAAAAAAGAGAAGATATCGGATCACCAGGACTTAAGTAATAAGAAAGAAATTCATCCAGGTCAATCGTATCAAATGAATAATCCACTTGAGCCAGATCTGATTTGAAGTTACCTGGAGGAGTCGGTTTGGCGAGATCAATCTCGAATTTCTCGGCCTCAGTATCATCCGGAGCTTCATCCTCAGTGGGAGTGGTCGCAGTTTCTTTGGCAACCTTAGCTGAAGGTGAGGAATGGGAACTGGAGCCCATGATGTTAACATCGGCCGAAGTCGAAGCATGAACGGGGGCAGTTAAAGGAGTTTCCTCCTTTGGATATTCTTCTCCTACCGGTTCAGTTCATGCTTTAGCAAGTTGTTGCTTCCACTTAGCAAGAGCAGCACGAATTTCGTCGTCCAGATAACGTGCCTCAAGCTCTGCATCATCATAGCCGGCGCCGCCTAACATATCAACTGCGGCCTCCCACACCTCAGCCAGAGTAATCTCGTATTCAGGACCCAGGAAAGAGAGGCTCCCACGTCCCAGAACGCTGTGCAAGTAAAAGTCAAATAAGGTGGAGCTGATGCTAGCTTTTGTTGTCTCATGAGATTGCTCGGCTGCCTCTTTTTCGACGACAGCTGCAGCTCGATCAGCAACAGCCTCATCACGCTCCTTCTCAGCTTTAGCAAGTCGAGACTTTAGCAATTCGATCTCCACATTCTGGGAATTAACTGTTTCCCGCAACTGAGTGTTATTTTTGCGGTATTCTTCAACAACGAACTGCTCAGCCGTGAATTTCATCTCAGCATCCCTCTGAGCAGCGTGCGCATCCCGCACTTGTTTTTGAAACACTTCTTCTTTCTGAGATTGCGAAGCGGAAGAAGCGGCGAGATCTTCCTTGAGTTTTTTAACCTCAGACTCAAGTCTTGCATTATCATCAGCAATGCTCGTCATCTCGGCATCATGCTGTTTGCAAATTTTATCCCACTCGGATTTATCATTCTCCATGGTTAGCATGGCCTCAAGATTTGCACGGTTAACTCTTTGCAGCTCATCGAAAAGCTTTTGCCATCCGGACACCCTTTCAATGTTAAGTTTGACGGCCTCAAGGCTACGCAGCATATCCGATTTATCGATCGGAACCAAATCAAGGTCAAAACGCACCCCTTTTAAGCACCAATTCGGAAATCGGCTTTGAAGAATAGGAGGGGCGTCTTTGACCTGATACTGAGGTCTGTTGATGATCGCCTTGATGTCAGATTTCTTTAAAGCAGGAGAGCCGGATGGAACATTAGGAGAGATGGGAGCATCAGGCTTCTCAGAAATTGCAGATGCGTCACTATGCTTGGACCGCTTGCTTGATTCGTCAGCAATATGAGTCTTCCCCTTATCATCATAAGACTTTCGCTTATGAGAACTATCGCTTCTGTGGGAAGAGTCGTATCGTTCGTCTCTCCTCCCGTATTGATTCTCGTAGTCCCGCCGCTCTTGCTCATAATCCCGTCTTTCCTGTGCTTTCCTAATAGCTCTTTCTTCATCTGTTTCCCTCGGGGCATCAAGGTATTGCCTAAAGTCATAAGTTCCGCGGCCCCCATAGCGCTGAAATCTGTCGTAATGTGAGCCAGTGCGCCCCATCGGAGAATCTGAAAATGAAAGAGAAGTGAAGTTTAGAAATTTCCAGGAAAAAGAGGATAAAGTGCTTATAAGTGCTGAAAATTCCTAAGTATGTGCGGCGTGCAAACTACGTGCGTCAAACTACAAACCACGCTTTAATGTGGAAACGGAAACGACAGGTGTAGAAGGTGTCGAAGCTTGTTTCAAAGAGGAAGTCGCTTCAACAACAGGAGAGATCGTTTTTGAAATATCGTCTTTGAAGAGCTCTTGAGAGGTTATCATGATATCGCTCAGACTGTCAAAAGTATCATCACCGTGATGCACGGGAGAATTATCTTTTTCAACTTCCACCTCAGCCATCTTTTCAGAAATGTGAGGATTTTCCTCCTCTTCAACAACCAGGGCAAGTGCTAACTTGCTGGACGACCCTGCAATGTCGGTAGAAGTAGAACACTTTACCAATGAAGTCTCAATGGTAGGTTCTTTTGGTGTAAGTTCTTCAGCAGGAACTGGGGCATCCGATGTTTTTACTGGAGAAACAGGGACTTCACAAGGCTGAGTAGATCGGGAAGAGTGTAAAAGTCCATGCTGATGCAAAAATTCATCTTTCAACAAAAATTTGGCGCTTCTTTCTTCCGCCGCCACAACATTTAAAGTTTCAAGGATTGACTTGAGGCTGGGATTTCTAAGCGGGGGAGGAAGTGCTGAAAAGAGAAAAGAACGAAGATAAGCATTTGATAATTCGGATTTCGAAAAATTTATAAGATGAACAGAAAAGTGCAATCTTACTCCCGATTCTCCAGACTGCATAGAATCCCGGGGACATCGAACAAAGAAGAATTGGTTTAGAAATCCGTGAGCACTATCAGGCAAATCCAAAATCAATTTCCGGTTTCTGGCGCTTCTTACTAGCACGATCGAAGGGTGATCTTTATTCTTTGAAAAAGTGCATAAGTAGCAAATTTCATCAAAGCTCAGAAGACGGTCAAGCGTCCTCCTAAACAAAACACACAACCCCATCAGAACGGCGTAACCGTTGGGGTGTAGCTGGAAGGGCGAGATGGCTAATCGAAGAAAGAGTTCACGAAGAAATTCATTGAAAGGTGGGATGGCTCCACTTAGGCACATCTGACGATTCACTGCGACAAAACCAAGAGGTGGCCTGTCAGCAGTATCGCTTGCCCCAGGGAATATAGCATCTGACCCGGCAATACCAAAATGGGTACATAGTTGTCTGAAAACTTTATGGCTTAGAGTGGTCGGAGTTCTTTCCGGAGGATCGATCAGTGGGTTGGCAATCGGAAAAGTTTCTCCGGCAGGTTCTGTATCTTCTTGTTGAGACGCCATTCTACACAAGGAACTGGATATTCAAATATGAAGGTGCATGTTTCCTAAAAATAGTGAAGTGTTGTGCAAAACTAATACAATAACAAGCAAATATAACAGAAACTAAATTAATTGATACTTGTCAATTATAAAGTTTCAAGGCTTGATATCTTAAGCCCAAGTGCAGTGTCGTGTTGATGCAAATAAATCAGCTTTAGTTGATCATTTCAATTTTACTTTAATACTTCACTTAGACTTGTTAGTTCGCAGCATTTCATTCACAAAGTTCGTTTAAGTTTGTTATTCTTTATCGACTAATCTGTCATTCGATGTGGGCAGTCAATGGCAGTATATTCGTCCCATTTTCCTGCAAATGTTGCTTTTAAACAGGTTATTAGCATTAAAGTTAAGGCAATCTGAAAATAAGTACTACAAAGTCCAAAACAATTCAAATTCAAGAATTAGTCAAATTCTGCTCAAATTTCCAAGTCTTAGGTCGTTCACGACCTAGCATAGGTCGAAGCATTTTTAAGTCGTGCTGTTCAAATTAAAGCGTTCAGGGCTGTGCAAAGTTGTTTCAAGTGCTAGGTCGTTCAACGACCTATCGTAGGTCGAGGCATAGTTAGGTCGCACAATGCAACAGTGTGGATCAAGGCAATGCAATTTTCTACATGTCCTAGGTCGCACACGACCTAGGATAGGTCGAGAACTCTTAGGTCGCAAAAGGGGTTGATCGGTTTCGTTTAAGTCGCGAATGTTTTTAGATCGCAAGGCTTAGGTCGCCAAGAATCTCGTTACGACCTAACTTTTAAAGTCGTCCGGATCTGGTAGGTCGCTGGCTTCCTCTCCAAGCAACATCCTACTGGATCCAATAACCCGATACTGCTAGTATAAAGAAAACGGTTCATCCTCTTCTTGAATCCCATTCATCTCTACATACCACCGAATCGCCCAGTAAATCGATTTCAAGTCCCTCCGATTCATTACGAACATTACCGTGCATTCACGAATCATGTCAACGTGTCGATTGTGATAATCATTCAAAAAACGAAACACAAATGCATGGAATTGAACTTGGGTCAGAAAACATGAACTCATGATTGGGCGGCGATTATGGTGGGATAGAGATCGAACTCACTTACGTAGTTTATTAGAAAGGATGAATCGTCGATTAAACAAGTTGAATTATCCCTTGGAAGTTCAAAGATTTGTCAATGGCAATGGGAAATCAGAGCAGAAGGATAAGGAGGAAGAAGGCGACTTAACAGTTTATATGGGGCTGAGAGTGGAAGGCGAATAGGCACGTAAGTTTTAGGTCGTCCACGATCTAGCAAGAGTAAGTCGAAGCACACGACCTATGGCATAGGCGTGTACTTCGAGGGGCAAATGTTAACCTCTTTATTTTCGGCGACCTAAAACTATATGACCTAACAGCTCTTCACGACCTAAGAAACATAATGACCTAAGAGATCTAACGACTTATAGAAGCAAGCAACCTAAAGGACTTAACGACCTAAGGTAGTTAGTGATCTAAGGAACTTAACGACTTAAGGTAGCTAACGACCTAAGGAACTTAACGACTTAAGGTACCTAACGACCTAAAGAGCTTGCGACCTAACTATTGAAAGAACCTCGCGACCTAGCATGCTGAGCGACCTAAGAGGAGCTGCGACCTAAAAAAGCTCAGGACCTAAAGATTGCTGAGCGACCTAAGGGGAGCTGCGACCTAAAAAAGCTCACGACCTAAAGAATGCCGCGACCTAAGGGACCTCGCGACCTAACTCTTGAAGCGGCTCAGCGACCTATGACTTAAGAGGCTAACGAGCTAAGGAGTTCATGACCTAAAGCTTACCGACCTAAGAGCTTCACGACTTAGCAGACTACGAGCTACCGACCTAAAAGCCCAACGACCTAAAGGCTTCACGAGCTAAAAGCAAAGAAAGGAGCATGACTTACTTTAAGTCGTTCACGACCTAGCGACTTATAAGATATTGCGACCTAGTAATATCACGACCTAAACAGCTTGTTGCAGGCCTTCGCCTTTCGACCTACCTCGAGTCGAGACCGACCTACCACTTGTTCAAATGAAGCCAAGTGCACCTTCATCAGCTGATTTTCTTAAGTTGCAAGCGGACTGCGACCTAGCTTAGGTCGCTCGCGATCTACGACCTAACTTAGGTCGTACGCGACCTAAGACTTGGCAAGAATTCTGCTCAGAAATCAACTCCTATAAATAGACTACCACTTTCAACATGAAGAGGACTTTTGGCCGATCATTTCTTGAAGCGTCGTTACTCTGCCGAGCTCTCAACCCATTCAACATTTGAAGATCTTTAGATATTCGAGACACTACAACAAGCTTCGAGAGGAATTTCATACATCCAACACGGATTCATCAAGTTTCATCATCGAAGTTTGAGCTAGTAGTCGAGATTGTCTATTTGATCAAACTGTATTGTTGTCATAAGTGTATTGTATCGAATTGTAATCGAATCAGTAATAAAAGACTATAAAGTGGATGTAGATCCAATTACGGGTCGAACCACTATAAATCTGCTGTCTTTTTACCGTTTTACTGCTATTTTCAGCTTGTATTCTGTTCCCGTACCAACGGGTGATGCTTTCACGACTTTATTACACACACCGAGTGTTAGCGTTCACTTTTTAGCGTTAACAAAAACAAAACTGTAATATATTTATATACAGACATCAATCGGAGTATACTAATCTATTTCAGCCTGGATAGTTATAAAAGATTGTCCTCACAATTGCTGATAACACAACAATGAATACAGTAACCATCTACGTGAATATGTCTCTGGCCTCCAGTCCATCTCTTGAAGCTCCAAGCATCCAAACTGATCTGTAATATGCTCGGTCTGACTCGAGCATTATAATAAAATAACACTCGAGTCAGTCTGGAAAACCAGCGTGAGAAAACACACCCAACTGGATTTTAAAGATATTTAAAAATCGTTGAAATCAAAAGGTATCTCGTATGACCGCGCCGCACATAAACACGGATGGGTTTTTACCTTACGATAACCAAAACATTTATATAGAAAATCCATTGATATTATGATAATGTCTAAGGGTAAAAATAATAATAACCAAGTAGTTGCGATGCTCGTGAGTGTACATCACAACAATACTAGGTATATAACCGAAAATCGATAAGGCGCGTTCGCTAATTGTGTAGGATTTCCATGGAGGTGCCATCAGTACTTCGAGGAACGGTCCTCCTGCACAAGGATCAGAGCTATCCTTCCGAAGCAGCATACATCCCTAGTAACGTACCATAGGAAAAACATGGCTGGTGTCGCTAAGACCGAGTGCATCGCCCCATGCATGCATAACAACTATAAGTGACATCTAGGAGGAGCCGACTACACCCTATGGGTTTGCCAACCCTACTGGCCATGCCTCCTATCTCTGGTTTTAGTCATTCCCACTGATGAGGTTACGTTCGGCATTCCAGCTTATGCACTGCCACCAAATAGATCACGGAATCCCACATGGATTTCCATACCCCAATGGGTCTCGGAATCACACAAAGATTCCCACATCTCAATTAGATCATGGAGTCACACCCGAATTCCCATACCCAAACGGGTCTCGGATTCACACATGGATCCCAACATCTCAATATATCACGAAACTCCTCTATAGAACCGTATATGGTTTTCGAAGTGGTCATGGGTTCGAGTCATCTCTTACGACTACACTCTTTTGTTTCCCAGGTGCTCCACAAATCCAACCGCCAATTTTTGAAATGCTCAATACCGGTTTTTTAGGAAATAGTCAGAAAATACATAAGAGCGAGGATCACCCCCTAACCATTTAAGTGGATGGATCTTCTTATCATCTGTCCCAGAAGAATGAAACGAGTTTATACGTACAGTACAGTATAGCACCACCGATGGTAACTGTTCCATATAATTCTCGTGCTTCCCCTAGATATTTTCAAAGTTAAAATCCTTCGTTGTTAAGTAGGGAATATTTTCATACCATCAAAATTAAGAAAGATTACATTTTTAGGCCAAGATTTTTGATAGTTGGTTATTTAACTAATCAAATTGAATAAACATTCAGACAAAGATTTATTCCATAGGTGAAACAACATAGGTTAAGTACATAAGCAACCATCGGCCTTCTTTTAATAAATCTTTCATTCATTTTAAAAGTACTATTGTAAATTACTTGTACAAAAACACCTTTACATGGGTATATTCGCCCATCCCTATATTTTCAAAACTTAGAAAATATCCATATACTTATCTCAATGGGATAAGTATATCCACCAAAGCGAGGAAGATTTTCTTTTTATTCGATTCTTACATCATTTATAACTCCCTTACAATTTTCCAAAACCATCTATAAACCATTTTATAAATCTTTGAAAAACCATTTATAATCCCTTTATAAAAATTCAACCCCTTATAAGCTCTTTTTACATTTCAAAAATCACTTATAAACCCTTTACGAATCCATACCCCATTTATAAACTTCTTTTATAAATCTATAAACCTGTTTCTGAAATTCGTTTATAAATATCTAATCATATATAAACTCTTCACTTTTCAAATAATCTTTCCTTAATTCTTCAAACTCGATTTATAACTTCTTTATAAAATCTAAGTCTTTCAAATATATTCCCGGAGTCTCAGAAATAATTATAAATAATTTAAAATATTTTACTTCAAACACCTTTATATAATAATGATTATTAACATTAAAATTTATAAATTTTAAAACATCTTAAAAATGATAATTACTAACTTCAAAATATTGTTTAATAACAATAATAATTAACCTTTACCATTTTCATAAATAATAATAATTTATTTTAAAACGTTATTAAAAATCCTTAATATTAATTCCAAACCATAATTATTCTTAAACAATTAACCTTATCACATTTTGATAATTCTTTAAATCCATATTAATATAGACAATTTACTTTAAAAAAATACCAATATAATTAAATAACCTTAAATTCTTATTAGTATAAATTAATTAATTTTAAAACCATATTAATATAATTAAATACTTTTTAAACAATATTAATTTAATTAAAACACTTTAAAAGTACTACTATAATAAAATAACTATAAAACAACATTAATATAATTGAATAAGCTAAAAATAATATTATTGAAATTAAATAAATAAATCCTTAGAACGAAATATTTTTGCAACCCGATTTCGGATTTAAAAATCATTTCTTGTCTTTTAAAACCAGTTCTGACTTAACGACAATTTATGGTATTTTTAAAATACTAATTTGAGGCCAATAGCCACCCAACACTTAACCAATATCAATATTGATTTTCTATCACTTCTAGGTTTTAATTCTAAAACATATAACAATGTTATAACCATAGTATCCAAATTCATATTTATTTCCAATAATCCATATAAAGGAAAATATTACTGAAATAATATAATTCAATAATAGTGAGGAATCCCGTTAGATCCCTCCAACATGTTTTCCACTGCATCACAAATTTAGATAATCATAAAATATAAATCAACTGCTTCGAGGTGGGATTCGTATAAAAAGGGTCATCCGGTCTGACATGGGAACGTAATAGGGTCTCATCCGCTCCAATAGGCGGGAATATATCCGAACCAACTAATAAATATAATAATTTATCGAAACAATTATTCAACAATTTTTATCAACTATATACCATACTAGTTATCCAAAAAGGTGAGAGTAACCCACCGAAGTTTCCTACTATCGCTGAAGCAATCCAGTTTGGAACTAAAACCGAACGACGTCCGATTTTAGCCCAATTTTCGACAGCCTCCAAATCCGTCGAAACTAGTTCCATTTCGAAGCTCTTGTCGATACAAGCGCAAAGCAAAAATCCGCATTCAAATTCGAACTCGCATGAAGGAGATATGAATTTTATAAGTTATCGACAATTTTAAATAATAATTTAAATAAACATTATAACTTTTAACTAAATTACACATTTGCCATCTTCTTCTTACCCAAATGTGCACAGGAAACATGCTCAGCCGATTATACACGAACGCCCACCGGTTGCCATCCCTCCACTAATACAACCAACGTCCATCCCTCCAAAGGGACCGAAGCCTGCTTGCGTGGTGCTGTAGCGACGCAAATTGCCTCGCCTCACCGCGTGCCACCAAACTCGCCCCTAGGTTCTGCTCTTCATGCTCATCTCGAATCTACCTTTCAACCCAACAATCGAGCACTAAATCTATGGCAATTCCCAACCCTAGCTTATAAACCCACTCAACTAACCACCGTTCACTTCCCCAATAGTTGTCGCACCCCCATAAACACATCCACGCGAAGATCTTATCGAACCGAGAATTGTAAGGCTTGTTTCATGATTTATATATTTTAATTTGATTGGATTCTTATTTTTTTATTTCTCTAGTAATGTTTAAATAGAGGAGGGGTCATGGGTGAAAAAAAGAAGAAGGGCGTGGGCTCGTACAGGTAGGTGCGGCTGATAAGAATGAACATGTGTATGGTTAAGTCAACAAAAATATATTATTTAAAATTCAAAATATCTAGCAATATAATTACAGACTCCAATCGAGGCATGCCGCCTGGCGTTTTATATGTTATACCCCTATTCTGAACGCAATGGAACTAGTTTCGCGTCCTAATTCGATCGTATAGAGAAGATAGCATTTTGAATCTAATTATTATATTAAATTTCCGATATTAATTTCAACGCGTTTCTATCCCGTATGACCAAATGATACGTCTGGTCAGTACGAAATTTGACGGTATATTATAATTCATTATTACGGACCCAATAACACTGTTTTGTCGAAATCCGAGACTTCGCCCCGGAAGGTTATTTTTATATGTTAATTAAAATGAGTTATTTTCGAAATTAGTTAAATCACTTTTAAATCCAATTTAAAAGCTTTAATACCTTCATTCTTATTAAATAGAAATTTAATAAGCTTTTAAATCATTTTTATCTAAATAAAAATCTAAGAGTCAATATTTTAAACGATTTCAATTATTAAATTTAACAATTAAATTATCACATAAATCACTATTTTTCAAATTCAAGTAATTTAATCTATAAAATTAACTTTTCAATATTTAAATTAATTAAATATTCCAAACTCAAATAACTAAAATTCTAGGTCGTTACATTCTTTCCCCCTTAAAAGAATTTCGTCCTTGAAATTGCCAAGATAGGAAAAATTCCCAAACCCATTCCTTTTTAAAACAATTTAGTCGAAATATTTCTCCAAATTAATTTAAGGCCTTAACCTTTTCCAAATTCAATTTGTTGAAACCTTGTTATTACTTTTACTAAGATTCCAAATTCATCATAGATTCCAATTAATATTATCCATTCAATCATTTCAAGTTATAATTCAAAATCAAATTTTAGTTATTGAAAATTTTCTTCAAAATTTCTAACTGGTTAAATTTTCGGAAAATTTGCTAGCGTCTCCTTTGCGCGGTTAGATCAGAACAACCAGAAGTTGCCACTATGGGCCCAAACCAGAAAAAGAAAACAAAAGCCAAATGGCTCAATCATAAAACCATCAAATTTAAACAACAATTTAAACATGTACCTTTAGTTGGGAAACCAAAACTTTTTACTTATGAAATCAAAGGCATCAATTTAGCTATTGCTTTTATATACCTGCATCTTATTTTCCAATGGTATACAATCATATAATTCATAATCGCATTATTTTGCATTTTTAATTTCCAACATTTAATTTACTAAAACTGTACGATGTAAATAAATCATCCGCACGCCATATCAAATCTGATCGCTTGCTCGATCACACAATTTCATCTCCGAACTAGTATCATTCACAAGACCATTCTAGTGCGGATTCTGGTCTTGTTCCTTGATTAGAAACCTTCATTCTCCTTGCATATCCATATACTATGATAGAGAATTGCAGAATCAACCAAAAATCCTTATCCAGTGTTCGTCGTCAAGAATCGAGTGAAAATTTCCAACTCGGATCGATATAAATCATCTTGAAATCCTGTGCTTGAATCTGGATCAAACCATTATGCGAATAAAATAATATACGTACAACTTACATATTTATTTCAATTGATTCTTAGTTACACCAAATTCCTTTTATTTACCTTCATCCCATTCTTTTTTACTTTATCCACATTCAGTTGATCTACATTCAATTTATTCACATTCCTTTATTTACTTAGTATATTCCTTTCAGTACTAATTATCTCTTAAGAATTATTCCATCAGATTTTCTTAAGTCTATTATAAACATTTTATACAAAAGTTCTTATGTTTATTACCACTTCACAACTTAAGTCCTTATCCATTTCTAACCAAATTCAATTTCATTCTCCAATTTCAACATATGATTTTATCAATCAACATTCCAAACCAAATCCAATTCACTAATTAATTTAATTAGCTCATTTCATTAATTTATTTCAATCTCAATCAATTCCATTTCCAAAAATTATTTCATTTAGTCTAACTTAGGCTAAATTTTCGAAATTCACTTTATTTAACTTAATTTAAGTTAAATTCCATTCCATAATTCAATTTAAATTTTTTTACTTTTCTTGCATTCACATTCAACAATTTAAAATATTGCTTTAACTTGCTAATTTTCAAATTTGATAAGTTATCAAACTTATTTTCTCATATTTTCATTAAAACATTTAAATGAAAATCCCAGAGTTTAAACACCTTGTTCCTAAGTATTTCAAATTATTTTTGAAATCATACACACACACAATCCCTTGGTGTATCAAATAATTCCTTTGGATTTTAAAATCAAAACTATTTTTTTCAAAACAAAAGTCCAATGGTAGCAATTCCTCTCTTGGAAACTCGAAAATGAAATCGATGATGTTGCAGTCATCACCGAAATTATTTTCCAGCGATCGAAGTGAGTTCAGTGCTTTTATTCCTTTTAAAACCCATTTAAAAATATGTTTTCCATTCAAAAACATTTTCCATATAATGCTATTATTATTTTCCAAAACTTTGAAAGATCATCTTCAAAACCATCAGAATTTAAATTCCCAAATTCAGATTTTTTAAATCTTTTCTAAGTTATAAATCACTTTTATAAATCATATTTATATAATATACTTTTGAAATTTCATTTCCTTTCAATTTATAATTCCCATTTATAAATCATACCTATATAATTCCATTTGGTTATATAAAATTATTTCTTAATTGTTAACCTTGTTTGCAATATAATATCAACTTTTATTTGATCACAAACGACAAACAACAAATGATAATAGTTTAACATTATCCTTTCTTAACAACTAAGCACACCATACATATCATAATAATTTCTAAAAATTATTCCTATATATATATAATCAGGGTAAAATGATTTTAGTTACCCAATTTTAAAACAGTACTATGTCTAATTGTTCAAGTGTTTAGAGATCATTATCAATGACGTTAATTACTCGTATTGACCAGAATCCATAAGCCTCTCAACAAATCAACCGACACAATATGAAACATTTTTATATCACTAATAAATATGCATTCATATATATATATACACACACACACACACACACACACTCAAACTCATTCTAGGGTGCTACTGACCCTATATCTGATTAGTACCTCACAAAAGCCAAGGTTCTCGCTTAACCTTCAGCTCTGATCCAAATGTAACAAACCAGGCTTTTCGACCCTCGAAAATCGACACTAATACGTCCATTGTATCACATTCTGAGCAATCGAATGCCAGAAGACCCGATTGTTAGGGAAAAGAAAGAAGAAAGAAGATACGAAGGAAACTAAACAACACAGAATCTCAAAGAGGAACGAATAATCTATAATATACAATAAATCTTTACGTAAAAAACTGTAATATATTTATATACAAACATCAATCAGAGTATACTAACATATTTCGGCGTGGATAGTTATAACAGCTTGTCCTCATAATTGTTGATAACACAACAATGAATACAACGAAAAAATAACCATCTACGTGAATACGTCTTTGGCCTCCAATCCATCTCTTGAAGCTCCAGGCACCAAACCAATCTGTAATATACTCGGTCTGACCCGAGCATTATAATAAAATAATACCCGAGTCAGTCTACAAAAGCGTGGCAAAACACACCCAACTGGATTTTAAAGTTATTTAAAAATCGTTGAAATCAAAAGGTATCTCGTATGACAACGCCGCACATAAACACGGATGGGTTTTTACCTTACGATAACCGAAACATTTATACAGAAAATCCATTGATATTATGATAATGTCTAAGGGTAAAAGTAATAATAATCAAGTAGTTGTGATGCTCGTGTGTGTACATCACAACAATACTAGGTATATAATCGAAAATCGATAAGGCGCGTTCGCTCATGTGTAGGATTTCCATGGACGTGCCCTCAGTACTTCGAGGAACGGTCCTCCTGCATAAGGATGAGGTATCCTTCTGAAGCAGCATACATCCCTAGTGATGTACCATAGGAAAAACATGGCTGGTCTTGCTAAGACCGAGTGCATCGCCCTATGCATGCATAACAACTATAAGTGACATCTAGGAGGAGCCGACTACACCCTATGGGTTTGCCAACCCTACTGGCCATGCCTCATATCTCTAGTTTTAGTCATTCTCGCTGATGAGGTTACGTCCGGCATTCCACCTTACGCTCCGCCACCAAATAGATCACGGAATCCCACATGGATTTCCATATCCCAACGGGTCTTGGAATCACACAAAGATTCCCACATCTCAATTAGATCTTGGAATCACACCTAGATTCCCATACCCCAATGGGTCTCGGAATCACACATGTATCCCAACATCTCAATATATCACGAAACTCCTCCATAGAACCGTATATGGTCTCCGGAGTGGTCACGGGTTCGAGTCATCTCTTACGAGTACACTCTTCCGTTACCCGGGTGCTCCCTAAAACCAATCGCCGACTTCCGGAATGCTCAATACTGGTTCTTTAGGAAATAATCAGACAATACATTAGAGCAGGGATCACCCCTAACCGTTTAAGTGGACGGATCTCCTTATCATTTGTCCTAGAAGAACGAAACGAGTTTATACGTACACTATAGCACCACCGATGGTAACTGTACCATATAATTCTGGCGTTTCCCCTAGATATATCCAGTGTTAAAATCCTTCGTGTTAAGTAAGGAATATTTTCGTACCACCAAAATTAAGAAGGATTACATATTTAGGCCAAGATTTTTGATAGTCGGTTATTTAACTATCAAATTAAACAAACATTCAACAAAGATTTATTCCATAGGTGAAACAACATCGGTTAAGTACATAAGCAACCATCGGCCTTCTTTTAATAAATCTTTCATCCATTTTAAAAGCACTTTTGTAAATTACTTGTACAAAAAGACCTTTACATGGGTATATTCGCCCATCCCTATATTTTCAAAACTTAGAAATATCCATATACTTATCTCAACAGTATAAGTATATCCACCAAAGTGAGGAAGATTTTCTTTTTATTCGATTCTCACATCATTTATAACTCCCTCACAATTTTCCAAAACCATATATAAACCATTTTATAAATCTTTTGAAAAACCATTTATAATCCCTTTATAAAAATTCGATCACTTATAAGCTCTTTGTGCATTTCAAAAACCACTTATAAACCCTTTATGAATCCATACCCCATTTATAAACTTCTTTTATAAATCTATAAACATGTTTCTGAAATTCATTTATAAATATCTAATCGTTTATAAACTCTTCATTTTTCAAATAACCTTTCCTTAATTCTTCAAACTCATTTTATAAATCCTTTATAAAATTTAAGTCTTTCAAATATATTCTTGGGGTCTTAGAAATAATTATAAATAATTTAAAATATTTTACTTCAAACACCATTATATAATAATGATTATTAACATTAAAATTTATAAATTTTAAAACATCTTAAAAATGATAATTAATAACTTCAAAATATTGTTTAAGAACAATAATAATTAACCTTTAGCATTTTCATAAGTAATAATAATTTATTTAAAAACCTTATCAATAATCCTTAATATTAATTCCAAACCATAATTATTCTTAAATAATTAACCTTATCACATTTTGATAATTCTTCAAATCCATATTACTATAGACAATTTATTTTAAAATAATACCAACATAATTAAATAACCTTAAATTCTTATTAGTATAAATTAATTAACTTTAAAACCAAATTAATATAACTAAATACTTTTTAAACAATTTGAATTTAATTGAAAAAATTTAAAACATTATTACTATAATAAAATAACTATAAAAGAACAGTAATATAATTGAATAACCTTAAATTAATATTATTAAAATTAAATAAATAAATCTTTAGAACAAAATATTTCCAGAACTCGATTTCGGATTTAAAAATCATTTCCTGTCTTTTAAAACCAATTTCGACTTAACGGCAATTTATAGTATTTTAAAATACTAATTTGAGGCCAATAGCCATCCAACATTTAACCAATATCGATATTGATTTTCTATCACTTCTGGTTTTTAATTCCAAAACACATAACGATGTTACAACCATGGTATCCACAATAATATTTATTTCCAATAATCCATATAAAGGAAAATATTACTAAAACGATATAATTCAATAATAGCGATGAATCCCGTTAGATCCCTCCAATCGGTTTTCCCATGCATCACAAATGTTAGATAATCTTGTAATATAAATCAACCGCTTCGAGGCGAGATTTTTATACAAAGGGTCATCCGCTCTTACACGGGAACGTAATAGGGTCCCATCCGCTCAAATAGGCGGGAATATATCCAAATCAACTAATAAATATAATAATTTATCCAAATAATCATTCAACAATTTTTATCAACTATATACCATACTAGTTATCCAAAAAGGTGAGATTAACTCACCGAAATTTCCTATTATCACCGAAGCGTTCCGGTTTGGAACTAAAACCGGACAACGTCCGATTTTAGCCCAATTTTTCAACAGTTTCCAAATTCATCCAGACTAGTTCCATTTCAAAGCACTTGTCGATACGAGCGCAATGCAAAAATCCACGTTCGAATCCGACCTCTTATGAAGGAGATACGAATTTTATAAGTTATCGACAATTTTAAATAATAATTTAAATAAAAAAATTATAACTTTCAACTAAATTACACACTTTCCATCTTCTTCTTACCCAAACATGCATAGGAAACATGCTCAGCCAATCGTACACACACGCCGACCGTTAGCCATTCCTCCACTAAAACGACAAACGACCATCCCGACGAAACTCTCTTCGAAAGAGCATCGCGATACGCCCCATCACATCTCGTCCGAGCTCCCTATCAAAAAGTGACCGAAGCCTGCTTGCGTGATACTGTAGCGACACAAATTGCTTCGCCTCACCGCGCGCCACCAAAATCGCCTACTAGGTGCTGCTCTTCATGCTCATCCCGAATCTACCCTTCAATCCAACAATCGAGCGCTAAATCTATGACAATTCCCAACCCTAGCTTAGAAACCCACTCGACTGTCCACTGTTCACTTCCCTAATAGTAGCCGCAACCCCCAAAAACCCATCTACATGAAGATCTTATCGAACCAAGAATTACAAGGCTCGTTTCATGATTTATATATTTTAATTTGATTGGATTCTTATTTTCTTTCTTTCTTTGGTAGTGTTTAAATAGAGGAGGGTGATGGGAGATTAAAGGAAGAAGGGTGTGGGCTTGTACAGGTAAGTGCGGCTGATAAGAATGAACATGGCAGTGTATGGTTAAATCAACGAAAATATATTATTTAAAATTTAAAATATCTAGCTATAAATTACGTATTCCAATCAAGGCGTGCCGCCTGGCGTTCTATATGTTATAACCCTATTCCAAACGCAATGGAACTAGTTTCGAGTCCTAATTCGATCATATGGAGAAGATAGCTTTTTTGTATCTAATTATTATATTAAATTTCTGATATTAATTTCAACGCCTTTCTATCTCGTACGATCAAATGATACGTCTGATCGCTACGAAATTTAATGGCGTATTATAATTCATTACGGACCCAGTGACACTGGTTTTGTCGCAATCCAAGACTATGCCCCAGAAGGCTATTTTCTTATGTTAATTAAAACGAGTTATTTTCAAAATTAGTTAAATCACTTTAAATCCAGTTTAAAAGTTTTATTACCTTCATTCTTATTAAATAGAAATTTAATAAGCTTTTAAATCATTTTTATCCAAATAAAAATCGAAGATTCAATACTTTAAACGATTTCAATTATTAAATTTAACAATTAAATTATTCCATAAATCACTATTTTTGAAATTCAAGTTATTTAATCTATAAAATTAACTTTTCAATATTCAAAATTAATTAAATATTCCAAACTCAAATAACTAAATTTCTTGGTCGTTACAATTAGCCTTAGTAGTAAGACGACCGTATGAGTTGTCATATATTCATAGCATGGGGATGAGTGATAGTGGGCATTGCTTAATGGATGATATGTTTGATTTGGTTGCTTTCTTTAGTGGGCTATCACTCGTGGATATCATTGAGAGTAGGTACTGAAGATAGGTAAATCTGTACATCAACTGTTGTATATTGTATGGTACCTTTATGATAGAGTAGCATATTATAGTTTTTTTGTGTTAACTCTTTGGTTGTAGGGATAGGTAAGGTATGGTTCGTGTACTTTTGTTCCTTGCCATATTTACCTATAAAATATTTTGAGATTTATTTACTGCCCACACTAGACTGTAGTCTGACCAAGGTTTTATGCTTTGCTTCTTATTATCTTGGGTACTATTAAATGAGTAAACTAGGTGACATGTCTAGGTAATGCAGTGACTATTCAAAGGACGAGCTAGATGGAGCTATCTCATATTATATAACATATATGAATTTCTACGCTTTTTCGCTGAGCAACAGCGTGGAGCCCATGGCAATGCTTGCTTATTTCTATTTATTGAACAGTTTATTGAGTTGATTTTGTTGTATACTCTACATTTGATGTATAACTCTGTGGATATTATACTCTAATGATTAGTTCACATTGTTATTGCTGTCTCTTTGTTGTATCCATGGTATTATATTTTTTTCATGCACTGTGAGATATACGACAGTTTATATGCTGCATTCATTCATTTTAAACCTTGATGATCGTCCTATATCGGTTGGGCATGTCTGCATCGTAATATTTAGTCATTATTTTGTACCGATGGTATAGGGCGATCGTCACATTAATCCACTAGTGGATAAACTCAGAAGGGAATAATGAAGTAACCCACTTCTCTTATCATTTATTTACAGTGATTTTCAGATGAGATTTTTTTAAACAATAGATCACTTCTTTCAATTTAATTTCCCAAGATCTAGAAATTTACTAATATAAATATATTAGTATTTAAATCAAGTCTTACCATTTATATATATGAGGATATATAAATGTTTCTTTGCTTATCAGAGTGTTAATGTAGCAAAGAAATTTGATCACACAATATTTTCCTAAATTGGAAGGTTTTGTGTCACATAGCTATATCTTTTTATTTTTAAATTTCAATCTCTTTTTCTTTTACTCAAGCTTGATTAATATATAATTCAAATATCGCCATTTATTATTTTCTTGTATTATTTCCCAGCTTGTTCCATAGCCTAGATAAATTAATTCCTGGATTTGCATCCCATGCATTTGATCTTTGGGGTTTAGGAATTTGATACTTGTGGTTTTAGATTGATAAAGGGTGTTAAAAAACTCATGCATATTAGTTTAGCCCGGGATTTTTATTTCAAACACAAACAATTTTATGTCAGGTAAAATACTCATACTTTGGTTTATAAAGTATGCAATGAACATAGGAATATTAAGGTGGTAAACTAGTTTAAAGGCCAAGCAGAGGAAAACAATACAATTGAACAAAATGCAAACTCAAACTAACATACCAAATGGAGACTTAGCATATACATGAAGACAGTATGATCAAGGCAATGTCAAAAATCAGACCAATGCAAAACTTTCAGATGAACCTATAATGAAGACAACTGATGTTCTCTAAGTAAATAATAAATGATAGTGATCAATATGCTGTGTAGTAATGGACATGCTCATTACAAACAAGACCACATGATACTACAAACTACAACAGGTTTGACTATAACCAAATGCAACCAGACTTGAATCAAGTATCTGGATAATAGGGTTCAGTTAAGTATAGTTGTACTGAAGCCTACAAGTACCAAGCATGCATATGAACTTACTTCACAAAGCAGTACAAGTTTCTACTGGAAAATCAAATGCCCAGATAGGATTACAGGATATGTCTTCAAGCTTTTGCATGTGCTTATATCAATTTCAAGTCATGATTAGGCTCTACTGGTTAGCCAAGACCTTATTCTACCCATTCACTTAAAACTTTGGCACATACTTATTCAAGAACAACTTCAATATTATAACTGAAGTCAAACAAATATGTCAAGGAGAACATATCCACATATCAGATTATATGGCATGTTCTCATCCATCTTAATCCATCAGATTACTTTAGAATCTATTACTTAACTCCATAACTCACAAGCACATCTGTTACTTAAATCAATAATCCACAAGCACATATAATACTTTAGTTTTTACATGTTCTTTTCAAAAACCCAGTAATCATCAAATTCTGAGAAATACATAAGACATAAAAGAGTTTGCCTAACTTATTTATTACAATAATACTGCTACTTTTCTTAAGCATTTTAAATTCATCAAGATCTTCAAATATCCATGCAAGCAAGCTACTCATGCATCTTTCCCTGCAGCAATACTTTGAACTGCCTAAATAAAATGAGACACCCCAAATATTGCAAAGGCAACAAAGAGGGTCAGAAATAAATTCTGGTGTGAGTGAAATTAAGGATTAAAAATAACTTGTAAATTCCTAAGACTGTGCAGAGAGCTTATATGTTTGATGCTATTCAAATTCATATTAAAACCTGAGTATATGTATATATGTAAGCTTATCTAACAAACATGCACCCAAGCATTCATCCATTCACATCATTCAGTTATACATGCACATGCTCCTATGGATTTACTCCCTAAATTCCATAGCTTAATTCCTCAATCTCATTTTTCATTTTATTTGGTCTGAACTCTTGCCATTGAACACAAAGTGTGCATTGCAAAGGGGCTCAGTTCTGTTAACCCTTTACACAGAGGCCTACAACAGTTAAGCAAGTCATGCACATACTCATCATCCACCTGATGATGAATAGATCAAGCCACTACTCCTAAATTAGCTTATAATTTAGAGACCATGCTTATTTGTTTTCTGAGGAATTTTATTAATACTTGAAATGCTTTATATTCATTTCTTCCTTCCATAAATCAAAAAGTATGAGACTCACTCAGGAATTTTTAGCCAGTCATAACAAACATTCATGCAAATACTACATCCCATTTTAAGGTCATTTTATTTATTCATATTTTCTAAAACCTGCTTATAAATTTGTTTCCAGAGATTTTCCCATTGCTTGCATAAATCAGATGAAATCATATGAAATATTATATTTATTTTTTTTACTATGAACATAGGGTATGGTTTTTGAGAAAAACCCATAAAAACATATTGGCTTGTGATCTGAACAAATCAGCACATATTTATGATATTGCATTGTTCACATCAATTTTTTTTTGAACTAAACATAAGCATGAATCTCCTTATCTACACTGCCTACTTCATCCTTCATTAATACCTACTTCTTAGCAAAATCATTTAACTCCTTTTCATGTAAAACTGGGTTATAAAATCATTTTCTGTGATCGGGGTAATTGTTTGTTTATTTATATATTTTCTCAAAGAAAAAATCAAAACAAACATAACATGGTTTTATGAAAATAATCTGGCTGCCCTTCACTTGGGTCTTAATGCCTTAAATCTCATAGGTGATTAATCACTCACCTTCCTTCCTCTTTTCCCCGAGAATGCTTAAGCTTGAAGACAGTGTGAGTTTTGCTTTTTTTTCCCAGAAACAAACTGCTGCTATCCTCTCATCTTTAAAACATTTAGCTAGGGTTTAGTGGAGAGAAAAGCCCATTTTTTCCTCATACAATTTAGAGAATTATGTATATATGTTTATGGCTAAATGTGCCATTTTCTTTTTGATTTCTATTTCAGGTATAAACAGTTGCCTTTCTTCTTTTCTGGGTACATGCCATTTGCATGTTTCTCATGCACATTATTTTCATGTGACTTAGCTTCATTGTGTATTTCCTTAAGCCTGAATTGTTCACTCATATCTCTCTTTATAAATTTAATTCCTAGCTATTATTTCTAACCATTTGTTTTTCCATAGGTTATTTAAAAATGTATTTATGCATAAATAATACTAAACTGGTTTTATGCATTTTAATTATCAGAAGAATTTATTTTATCACTCTATATTTCTCTGGCTACTCATATTTAATATATATATATATATATATGAGATATGTGTATGTAAAACTCACTCATACTTGATCATTTTCTTCTCATTATTATTCATTGAAAAATCACTATCCTCTTATTTAATTATTTCACTCACTCTTAATATTTATTTTCAAACTATTCTATTCTTTAAATATTCTCTGTTAACTGATTTCCAATTTTTTTTTAAATTATTTTTATCTCAAAAATTTAGGTCTTCACATACTCCCCTCCTAAAAGGAATTGTGTCCCACAGTTATTATTATTTTTCAATTGTATAGTATGACTTCATCTCAGAGATTTCAGAAACTCATGCATTCAAAACCATTCAAATATGCAAAAATGTTATTTAAATTTATCATAATTTTTAAGCATACCTTTAAGCAGAAAATAGATTAGGATATTTGTCCTTCATGCTATCTTCAGCCTCTTATGTACAGTCATTCTCATCTAAGCTCCATTGGATTTTAACTAACTTAATTATTTTATTTCTCAATTTCTTTTCTTCTCTAGCCACAATGCCTACTAGTTCTTTCTTATAAATCAATTTTTCTTGAATTTCAACATGTGTAGGAGATTCAAGAATGGTCTCCTTATCATGCACCCATTTTCTCAATTGAGATACATGAAATACATCATGTATATTACTCAATTCCTCTGGCAATTTTAGCTTATAAGCCAAAGTTCCTACTCTTTGAATAATTTCATATGGACCTATATATCTTGGTGTTAATTTTCCTGCCTTGCCAAATCTCAGTATTTTTCTCATTGGTGAAACTTTGAGGAATACATAATTTCCCACCTCAAATTCCACTGGCCTCCTTCCTCTATCTGCATAGGCTTTTTGTCTCTCTTGTGCTGCTTTCATTCTTTGCCTTACTAGTTCAATCCTTGCAGAGGTTTCTTTCACATGTTCTGGTCCAAGCAACACTCATTCACCTGCCTCCATCCAACATGCAGGAGATAGACAAGGCTTCCCATACAAGGCCTCAAATGGAGCCATACCTATAGTGGACTGGTAACTATTATTATAAGCAAATTCAACTAAGTAGAGATGATCTTCCCAGCTGCCTCCAAAGTCAAGTATACATGCTCTAAGTAAATCCTCTAAAATCTTGTTAACAATCTCAGTTTGGCCATCTGTTTGTAGGTGGTAGGCTGTGCTTAAGCTTAATTCTGTCCCTATGGCTTCTTGAAAGCTACCCCAGAACCTTGAGGTAAACAAGGTGTCTCGATCACTAATGATAGTCTTGGGGATGCCATGTAATCTCACTATCTCCTTCACAAATAATTGAGCTAATTTATGAGCATTTCTATTTGAGTTCACTGGGATAAAGTGTGTTGTTTTTGTGAGCCTATCAATTACAACCCATATACTATCATTACCTCTTCTTGTTCTTGGCAAACCATCCACAAAATCCATTGAAATACTTTCCCATTTCCAGGTATGTACTTCTAGTGGTTGTAGTAGGCCTGAGGGTCTTTGATAATCTGCCTTGACTTTTTGACATGTTAAGCACTTTGCCACATATCTTGCCATTGCCCCTTTCATACCTGGCCACCAATAATTTCTTTTAAGATCATGGTACATTTTTGTACCACCTGGATGTATAGTGTATTTTGTTTTATGATGCTCATCCATAACCTCTTGCTTCAGTTCTTTCACATTGGGTATGTAGAGCTTCCCTTTCTTCCTTAAGTAGCCTTTATCATCAACTTCATAATTTTCCACTGATATACCTTGTGATATCATGCCCTTCTTTTCTTTCAAATTAGCATCTTGGCTCTGCATTCTTCCTATTTTATCAACCAAAGTTGATCTCAAGGAGATAAGACTTAATCTTCCACATTCAATCATGTCACTGTGTGCATTGTCTGATGCACCAATCTCTTCTCTTATGTCTACTTCACTGAGGATTGTTAAAGCCTTGAATTCAGTCATCATTAGGCTTGCCAATCTTGCTTGATGCCTACTCAATGCATCTGCTACTTTGTTAGCTTTTCCAGGAGTATATAATATATCAAGATCATAGGCAGCTAGAAATTCTACCCACCTATGTTGCCTCATGTTCAAGTCTTTTTAGGAAACAAATACTTAAGTGATTTATGATTTGTAAACAATTCAAATTTAGTACCTAACAAGTAGTGTCTCCATAGCTTCAATGCATAAACAACAGCAGAAAGCTCTAAGTCATGTGTAGCATATCTAGTTTCATTTGGCTTGAGTTGCCTTGATGCATATGCTATGACTCTACCATGTTGCATGAGTACTGCCCCTAACCCAGACCCACTAGCATCTGTGTAAACCACTAATCCTTCATTTCCCTCTGGGACTTGCAAGACCGGAGCTTCCATCAATGCTTTCTTTAATGATTCGAAAGCTTGTTCACACTTTTCTGTCCACACATATGGTTGCTCTTTTCTGGTTAACTTGGTCAGTGGAATGGCTATCCTTGCAAAGTCTTTTATGAACCTTCTATAGTAACCCGCCATTCCTAAAAATGACCTCACCTCAGTCACTAATTTGGGTCTGCTCCATGATTACACTACCATGACCTTGTTTGGGTCTACACTAATTCCCTTTTGAGATATAATGTGTCCCAAAAATTTAACTTCACTTTGCCAAAATGTGCACTTAGTAAATTTTGCCTTTAAATTATGTGCTCTTAGTCTTGACAAAACAAGATGCAAGTGCTTTGCATGTTCCTCTTTTGATTTTGAATATACCAGTATATCATCAATAAAGACAACTACAAATTTATCTAGAAAATCTCTAAATGTCCTATTCATTAAATCTACAAAATATGGTGCATTTGTCAATCCAAAAGGCATTACTAAAAATTCATATAGCGCATACCTTATATTGAATGCAGTGTATTTAATACTCTCCTCCTCAACCTTCATCTGATGGAATCCAGAGGCTAAGTCTAGCCTTGAAAAGATTTTTGCTCCATTTAATTGGTCAAATAAATCATCAATTCTAGGGAGTGGGTATTTGTTCTTGATGGTGACTTTATTTAATTCCCTATAATCAATACACATTCTCATTGTACCATCATGCTTCTTCACAAATACCACTGGAGAACCCCAGTTTGAACTACTAGGCCTTATGAAACCTTTCTGTTCCAATTCCTCCAGCTGTTGTTTTAATTCCACTAATTCCTTTGGACCCATTCTGGTAGGCTTCTTGATGATTGGACTTGATCCTAGGATTAACCTTATTTGAAATTCAACTTGCCTATTTTCTGGAACTCCTATAACCTCTCCAAAAACATCTGTGTATTCCTTTATCACTTCTATATCTTCTAGAGTCAATTCTTTTTCAATTATGCTCCATATTTGATTAAGCCAATTTATCTTGGCTGTTTCACTCATGACTATAATATTTTTACCATTTTCTGTTTTCAAAGAAATAGTAAGGGCCTGTTTGGTTTGCTATTTTCAAACCATTTTCAATTTTCAATTTTCAAAATCAATGAAAACTCGTTTCTTTTACCATTTTGCAAAAATCATTTTGAAAATTTATCATTTTCGAAAATGGGCTTATTATACAAAACTGAAAATAAGTTTTTTTCCTTTTCCTTGTTTTCAGGCCCAACGAAAAAATGCAAAACCCAAAATCCAAAAAGCAAAGAAATGCAACTAAACCTACCTTCTTCTTCTCTGGCCACAAAAATCGTCTATTCCAGTTTTTCCTCCGTCGTCCAAAAATCAGGTAAATTCGTAAAATTTGTTTATTTCGTACTTTATTTAATTCAGTTGATAAAATTATCAAGTTTATGACTCTTCAATGCAGTGGTTCCTTTTCTCCAGTATGGCTTAGGGATGTTTGTTTCAAGCTTTCGATTCAATATTATTCGAGGTAAAATCTCTCTATTTATTTGTGTGTTTTGACCATATGTTTCTATTCTTTTCATTATGGATTAGGTTTTTTTTAGTTTGGTTTCTATCCAATATATAAAATTATGATTAGGTAGAGGAGAAACAATAAGAATTTGGAGGGTGGGGTAACTGACAGCTCTGATTCTCATTTCATGATTTTGGACTATTTGTTGTTTGTTCACTTCTAGTTATGTAATTTTGCGTTGGTTTGAACGTAGCATGGTTATAGTTTTATACAATGTTGGTGGTAGCTTTGTGTAACTATCCTTTCATGTTATCCTTTTAGTTATATAAACTTAACCTGAATAGGCTGAACTGAAGTCAGTAGAATTGCCATGTACTAAATTATAATATATAGAAAGTCAGCAGATTTTTCTCCCATGCCTACTGACTAGTGTTGCTTATCTGGAATTTTTGGAGATTCTCATGAACACATGAACCATGCGAAACTGAATAACAAATGTCTGAAATTTTAATTTATTAAGAGCGGTAAATAACAGTTGTTTTAATGGTAATTTTTTTATATATATGGATGCTGTTCTCTGTTCTTCATTTTATGTTTGCAACTCTTTCATTCGACGGTATATTGACCTACACTATAAGAATAAGTTCCCATTGAGGTGTAACCCTCTAAGTTCTTAATAGAAAATAGTCATACAATAACAACTACTATAGTGCCCATAAACTAAAAACAATGGAAGCCATAACAATAGAAACACAAAATAGCAAGCCAAGTAATGATAATGATAATGATAATATGTGTCCACTGTCTACGGTTTATAAGTCTGCCACCAAATGCAACTCTCTAAGCAGCCAATGCAACAGATAGTAGCCCAAAAACCAGCCCAAAAATTGTCATTTCCTTTCTTGCTGATGCACTCTGCATTCAACAGATAGATATCATCAATAAACAAATTGTTCTTTTTAAATAGTGCATTATTATGCAAGGAAAATTATATAAATAAAAGCAATGTATATGAAAGGAATACCTTGTCTTTTTCTAAGAGACAACAAAATGGTATTTCTAATTATGCATATGCCAAGAACTTCATATATAATGGAACTATATCCCTTCCATGCTCTAGCAACCGGAATATAAGGGAGCTTTGGTTCAGAATCCAATGTTCTAAGTATTTGTGAACTTATAATGAAAGAGTTGTATGGACCACTCAAAATAAAAATCATAGTATTGTCGTAGTATATAAATACATTTTACTATAGAAGATTATGAAGAAAGTGAACTCTTCCTTATAATTAATTCTAACTTGACTATGGCTGCTCAGAAAATTTATCTTTATTTAATTATTTACATAGAATATGGGAGGTCATAGTAAGGCAAAGGAACCAATGTCATGGTCATACGAGAACGAACGCGCTTTCATTGGAATACTCTATGAATATGTAAAAGCGGGAAAACTGCAATGCTCTACTTTCACTAAAGACCAATGGGGAAAAATTAATCAAGAGATGATTGAAGCAACAAAATCTGATTATGGGGTGGAGAGATTGAAGGGAAAGTGGAACCGTTTGCGCATTGTACATCGTTTGTTTTTACAACTATTAGGACATACAGGCGTTACATGGGATCCAAATACCAACAAGGTTAATGCTGCAGAAGAAGTTTGGCAACATTTCTATACGGTATGTGTTTAAAAATATAATTCATGAATATAAGTGTATGTCGAACTAATAATTGTTAAATTATTATAGATCAACAAGACCGAGTTTAAAATATTTAAGAAAGATGGTTGCAAGAATTATGAACTTTTGGGAGAGATTTTCGGTGGAACTACGGCTACTGGAGGTTTAAGTAATGCTTCAACTAAACTTCCTCTCAATTCAGACGATGAAAGACAATTAGAAGAGAATTTTTTAAGCAAGGGTGTGCATGTTCATGTGGTAAATGATGATGAGCAAATGAGTACTCGTCCAAGTGATGACACATCAACAAATGAACGACAACGGAAAAAACATAAAGCCAATAATGTTGAAAAGCTTGAGTCATGTATGGAAAAGTGGTCTTCTTCAATCGAAATACGCAATGAAGAAGCTGAACTTAGAGTATGTTACTTAAAAGGAAAAATTGCAAAAGTTGAAGGAAAGTCACCTAACCCAAATGATAATCAAAGTGATGTGTCGGATCCATATTCCAACATAGATTGTATGAATATATTAAATGGTATAGACGGTGTTCCTAATGAGGTCTACATGAAGGCAATGAAGCCTTTTAAAGATCCCGATTTTAGGATGCAATTTGTGATGATGCTGGAACGTAAAAGACTACCGATTTTAGAAATTCTTGAATAATTTTATTAGCTTGTAGGTTATGTTTTGTTAAACTTTGTGTTCACCGAACTATGTAGTTCTTATTCTAAGTACTTTTTTGTTCTTGATGCTTGAAATGTGATGTTTTTTTATGTCTACAACTTCAATACTCTTTTAGCTATTTGGGTATAAATCAAAAGTGGATGTTTGAAATGTGATGGTTTTTTTTCTATCCCTGTTGCTTGCATGTATTACCATGAAACAAGTATAAGTTTTCTTTATTAGTGTGCTCTGTGATCTTGCCCTACATATATAATTGCATAAACTTTTTAATGGTTAAAAATTTCTCTAGGCATAAACTGGTTCTCTTTTTTTCTCCTCAATTGAACTTGAGGTGTTATGCATTCTTATTTACTTGAAAACTAGATTGATTTGTATTTCTTTCTGAATGTGGCTTTTTTTTGGAGTTTGGAGATGCAAGACTAGTCAAAGAAAGACATTTATGCCCCCTTTATTTCTTTCTGAATGTGGCTTTTAGTTTTCATGTGGTTTGGTAATGTATCTATTTGCCTGTATTGGGAACCGTGGTTCTAGTTTTCTTTAGAAATTACTTCCAGCTTTGCAGACTTGTTATGTTTTTAGTTGGAGCTTGCTGTATTGATGGAATTTTAATTATAGATCAACTATTGTGGTTTTAGACTGTTATTATTGTTGCATTTGCACTTTGTTCATGTAGAGAAATTTCTGGATTGATTTCTTTACTTTCCCACTGACATTGTTCTTTGTAGTTTTACTGAATTTGCTGCTTCATGTTTCCTGTTTTTGCAGTTTTGTATTGTTGATTCTGAAAGGCACCCTTTCTTTGGCAACTGTTGTGCCATTTTTAGCAGATTGCAGATGGTTAAGAATTATAAATATACATTTTACTGTTAGTTATAATATATGTCCAACTATCTATAATAGAGCAAATTGTCATATGTCCAAAGGTTTACTGCAGTTAAGTTCTACTTCATGTTGTACACTTTATCAATGATATATTGCTGAATGCAGTGTAAATTTTAACTCTGCAAAGTAATACAGATCAAAAATGCATAAATATATATTACCATGAACTACTCTATACTTATATATATAACAATGTTCTTTATAATATATGCAAGTATTATTAGGATATGTTATCTAACTATATATGAATAATGTTCGTGATTTGTAGATTGTAAGAGAACTGGAAGCATCTATTTTGGCAACAAAGGTAAATTGTTTCTATCTACCATTTTTTTTAAATTTTCTGTTATATAGTACATGCACTTCTTGAAATGTCTCGTTACATTGGTTTGTCATTCATGGTTTCAATGAGGATTTTAAGCAACTTTCCTTGTCCTATACATAGTAGGAATATGGTATCACATTGTAGAGATATAGCATGATACATTTTTAAAACAATATTGTTATCTTTTATTTGAAGGATGTGCTTAAAATAGAATAGTTACCCAGTTTGAGTTGTTAGATATATTTTTTTGATACCTAAAGAGATTTTAGTTGCTTTGAATTGTTAGAAATAGTACATAGTTGCTTTAGGAGAAGAAGAAAAAAGTACCAAGGCAATATAAATTTATAAATTGAACATGAACACATAACATATAGTTATATTCATTTCCTAGTCTCTTTAGGTGGGCACTGCTAGCTATATAGACTTCCAAGTTATGACATATCAGGGAAAGATAAACCGGAAAGCTTTTCAGTTATGAATAGACTGGAAAGTTATTCAGTTGAAAATAATTGATTCAAGTTCATACTCCATCTCTGATCTTTTCAGTTATGCTTGGTTAGTAATCTACATATTCTTAAAGATAACAATATGGTATCACATACCCTTCTTGAATTCTTTTTGCTGCAACTTAGAATGCATCCATGTGCAAGTAAAGTTTGTAAATAACTTAAAATTCATATAGAACCAAAAAAATGCATCCATGCAATAGTTAATATAAATTTTATGCAGGGTAATGTCTATTGGATCTAGTATTATTTCTTATGAATCCGATGATGACTCTAGTTCTGATGATGATTTTATATTTATGGAGTACTATGATGAAGAGTTTGGTGATATGTTAATGATTAATTACTTTGTTGCTAACCAAAGGAGTATCATGAATAGAGTACCTTGTAGAACATCATCGCTTACGGGAAGGATGTTCTTACTTGATGTACTGAATGGAAATCCTTCTATATGTCATCAAATTTTTCGAATGCAGAAGCATGTATTCTTGAATTTTTGTGATGTTCTAAAAGAGAGAGGACTTTTGAATGATGGAAGAAAAGTAAGCGTGGAGGAGGGTGTGGCAATGTTTCTAATGATAATAGGACACACAACAAGATATAGTATTATTGCCGATCGTTTTCAGCATTCACACCATACTATTTCAAAATGGTTCAGAAGAGTTTTACGAGCTGTTTGTTCTTTGGGAACGGAGATAATACGTCCATCGGATCGAGATGTTATACATGAACGTCTTGCAAACAAGTATCCCTACTTTAAGGTCATTTTTTAGCACAAGTTTTATATTTATCAAATAATAAATAAAAATAATATTGTAGTATTATTTATTATAGGATTGTATTGGCGCAATAGATGGAACACATGTTGCTGCATGGGTGCCCGCATCGAGGAAAACATCTTTTCGTGGAAGGAAAACCAATATAACACAAAATGTCATGGTGGCATGTGATTTTGATATGAAATTCGTATTTGTATACGCTGGATGGGAAGGCGCTGCTAACGATTCTCGAGTATTCATCGATGCAGTTACAAGAATCGGAAATAATTTCCCAATGCCAAGAGGAGGTATATTTTATTGTATAAAATGTCACCATAAAATATTATTTTTTAAATAGTTACATAATACTTATCTTTATAATATTTATATAATACATGACCACTGTTTTATAGATCAATATTACCTTGTTGATGCTGGATACCCAAACATGCCTGGATTTCTAGCTCCTTATCGAGGACGTAGATATCATTTATGTGATTATAACGGACGAGGAAGACTACGTGGAAAGGAAGATTTGTTTAATTATAAGCATTCGTCGTGTCGAAATATAATCGAGCGTTGTATTGGTGTTTTAAAAGCAAGATTTCCAATTCTAAAACTCATGACCAATTATCCACTTCGTAGGCAAAGACAAATTCCTATTGCCTGTTGCACATTACATAACTTTATTCTACAAGAACATGTTTTGGATGCTCTTTTCACACAGTACTCATCCGAGAATATGGTATTTGAACATGCATTAGAGGCAAATCAAAATCAATAAGTCATACAATTTGATGTTAGTCAAACAACTCAAATGGGACATATCAGGGATCAAATTGCTATGCAAATGTGGAACGATTACATAACAACTCATCCATAAACCTAGATAGTTAAGTATGAAATTTGTCTTTTTTATCATTTCTTAATAGGAACTTGCTTTGCTAATGATAATAAATTTAACGATGCAGGTTATGAGTGGCTATACAACTACTTACTCTTTCTTAATTGGTCAAGTTTCTCTTGCTTGCTTCTATGTGCGCTTAGGTAATTCTTGATTTCAATAATGATTTTGATTAGATTTGTGTAATGTTTGTATAATTTATCACTAACCTGTGGGTCAATATTGGAAACTTTATCATGCTTGCATGTTTATCACTTCCCAAGTAAATGATTTATATCAATATTTGCTTTGATAACACTATTTCCATCGATCTATTACCCTTCATACTGAAATGATAGATGTAATCGAGTATTGGTGCTGATATATATATTAATATACTTGTATATTTGTATTTTCCAGAAAAGAGAAGGCTTAGCATGAGGAAGAAGAGCCACTTAAACAAAGCAAACACTACTTGCCTACAAGATACATCAAAACTTTTTTTCCTCTTTTTGTAATGATACAATTGATATGTTTTATCTACCTTGTAATGATTTTGAGTTGAGATATGGTTAATTTGTAGCACTATATGAGCTAGTCTCATTTTAATATAGTTCAAATATCAGTAGTCATTATCATTTTGTGATCTTTGTCAATTTATGATTTTCTCAGTTTCATGACATTTTTTGTTAGTCTCATTCATTACCTCCTTTTACCTCTATATTTAATGGCAAATTCCAACCAAATTTGAAATTGTCATTTTTGTTTTGGAATAGCATTTTTGATTTTTAATTTAAAAACGATTTTTCAAAACTGTAGAACCAAATACATTTTTCAAAATATTAAAAACACTGAAAATGAAAAACCGAAAATGGGCTTTGAAAACTAAAAACCAAAAACTAAAAATGAAAATAAACAGGGCCTAAAATTTTCTAAATTCAAAATTGATTTGAATTTACTCAACCAATCTACCCCTAGAATAATTCCTATTCCAGGATATTTCAACACAAATAAGTCAGATTTAAACACATTTCCACCTATGTTTAATTCTACTCCCAAACATCTTAATCCTAGTAGGCAAGAGCTACCTAGGAGACTCTGAATAAACAAGGGTTTTTCAACTAAATTGCATGTGAGAGCCAATTTATCCACTATGTCTTGTGATATTAAAGAATGTGTAGCCCTAGTGTCATATATAACTGAAATTGGATAATTTTTAATTAGAAGTATACCTTCCAATTGTCCAGAACTTCCCTCTGCACTTGCCTTTGCTTTGGCTTCTAATGCTCCTACCTTTGCTCCCTTCTGGAACTCTGGGCAATTCCTTTTGATATGACCTTCTTTCCCACAATTATAGCAACTGAATGGTGTCTTCTTAGCTGCTTGACACCTATTACTCATGTGTCCCTCCTTGCCACAATTGTAGCAAACAATTTTCTTCTTAGCTTCCCCACTAGTTGCTCCTTCAACCTTCTTATCTGCATTCTTTTTGTCATAGGGATGTGCTCTATTTCCCCCCTTCTTTTGGTTATTAGCCCTCATATTCCTGAATTTCTCTCTTAAATTATCATGTTGTTCAAAAGAAAGAGTGAGATCTATGACTTGATCAAATGTTTTGTCTTTGTATGGTAGCATTGCTCTACTTAAACCAACATTTAGTCCTTGTATAAACCTTGAATTCTTTGATTCCTCATTCCCTATGAGCACGGTTCCATACTTAGACAAACTTTCAAATTTTTGAGTGTATTCAGTCACACTCATTGGTCCTTGTCTCAGCCTTATGAATTCCTCAAGCAGTGTTGCCTTAGCTGTTGCTGGGACAAATCTTGCCTCAAGCACCTCCTTGAATTGATCCCATGTTATCTCATTTTCTAGTCTTCCTGTGGTGATCACCTCCCACCAGTCTAGTGCTGCTCCCTTGAGCCTTCTAGAAGCTATCTGCCTCTTCCTTTGGTCATTAATTTGCATATCTGCAAATATTCTTTCTAAGGTCCTCAGCCATGTTTGTACACCCATGACTCCTTCAGTGCCTTCAAAATCCTTGCATCCTAAATTTGAAAATGTTTTCAATAGCTTAGCTAACTCCTCATGAGGATTTTCTTCCCTTTGCACTGCTCCTTCCCTAAATGCCCTCACTAAATCTTGCAAATTGACCAATGGTGTTGCATTAGAGGGTCCTGCTCCAGTGCTTGGTGGTCTTCCTACCATGATTCACTATTCAAATTGCATAGTTAGTTAGTCTTGTTCCTAATTTAATTATTTCAGCAATATATTCCTGCTGAGAATATTATATATATATATATATATATATTTTAATATGCTATGTTCTTGTTAACATAGCTCTGATACCAACTGAAGTGACCCACTTCTCTTATCATTTATTTACAGTGATTTTCAGATGAATTTAAAAAAAACAATAGATCACTTCTTTCAATTTAATTTCCCAAGATCCAGAAATTTACTAATATAAATATATTAGTATTTAAATCAAGTCTTACCATTTGTATATATAAGGATATATAAATGTTTCTTTGCTTATCAGAGTGTTAATGTAGCAAAGAAATTTGATCACATAATATTTTCCTAAATTGGAAGGTTTTGTGTCACATAGCTATATCTTTTTATTTTTAAATTTCAATCTCGTTTTCTTTTACTCAAGCTTGATTAATATATAATTCAAATATCACCATTTATTATTTTCTTGTATTATTTCCCAGCTTGTTCCATAGCCCAGATAAATTAATTCCTGGATTTGCATCCCATGCATTTGATCTTTGGGGTTTAGGAATTTGATACTTGTGGTTTTAGATTGATAAAGGGTGTTAAACAACTCATGCATATTAGTTTAGCCCGGGATTCTTATTTCAAAAACAAACAATTTTATGTCAGGTAAAATACTCATACTTTGGTTTATAAGTATGCAATGATCATAGGAATATTAAGGTGGTAAACTTGTTTAAAGGCCAAGCAGAGGAAAATAATACAATTGAACAAAATGCAAACTCAAACTAACATACCAAATGGAGACTTAGCATATACATGAAGGCAATATGATCAAGGCAATGTCAAAAATCAGACCAATGCAAAACTTTCAGATGAACCTATAATGAAGACAACTGATGTTCTCTAAGTAAATAACAAATGATAATGATCAATATGCTGTGTAGTAATGGACATGCTCATTACAAACAAGACCACATGATACTACAAACTACAACAGGATTGACTATAACCAAATGCAATCAGACTTGAATCAATTATCTGGATAATAGGGTTCAGTTAAGTATAGTTGTAGTGAAGCCTACAAGTACCAAGCATGCATATGAACTTACTGCACAAAGCAGTACAAGTTTCTACTGGAAAATCAAATGCCCAGATAGGATTACAGGATATGTCTTCAAGCTTTTGCATGTGCTTATATTAATTTCAAGTCATGATAAGGCTCTACTGGTTAGCCAAGACCTTATTCTACCCATTCACTTAAAACTTTGGCACATATTTATTCAAGAACAACTTCAATATTATAACTAAAGTCAAACAAATATGTCAAGGAGAACATATCCACATATCAGATTATATGGCATGTTCTCATCCATCTTAATCCATTAGATTACTTCAGAATCTATTACTGAATTCCATAACTCACAAGCACATCTGTTACTTAAATCAATAATCCACAAGCACATATAATGCTTCAATTTTTACATGTTCTTTTCAAAACCCAGTAAGCATCAAATTCTGAGAAATACATAAGACATAAAAGAGTTTGCCTAACTTATTTATTACAATAATACTGCTACTTTTCTTAAGCATTTTAAATTCATCAAGATCTTCAAATATCCATGCAAGCAAGCTACTCATGCATCTTTCCCTGCATCAATACTTTGAACTGCCTCAATAAAATGAGACACCCCAAATATTGCAAAGGCAACAAATAGGGTCAGAAATTAATTCTGGTGTGAGTGAAATCAAGGATTAATAATAACTTGTAAATTCCTAAGACTATGCAGAGAGCTTATATGTTTGATGCTATTCAAATTCATATTAAAACCTGAGTATATGTATATATGTAAGCTTATCTAACAAACATGCACCCAAGCATTCATCCATTCACTTCATTCAGTTATACATGCACATGCTCCTATGGATTTACTCCCTAAATTCCATAGCTTAATTCCTCAATCTCATTTTTCATTTTATTTGGTCTGAACTCTTGCCATTGAACACAAAGTGTGCATTGCAAAGGGGCTCAGTTCTGTTAACCCTTTACACAGAGGCCTACAGGACTTAAGCAAGTCATGCACATACTCATCATCCACCTGATGATGAATAGATCAAGGCACTACTCCTAAATTAGCTTATAATTTAGAGACCATGCTTATTTGTTTTCTGAGGAATTTTATTAATACTTGAAATGCTTTATATTCATTTCTTCCTTCCATAAATCAAAAAGTATGAGACTCACTCAGGAATTTATAGCCAGTCATAAAAACATTCATGCAAAATACTACATCCCATTTTACGGTCATTTTATTTATTCATATTTTCTAAAACCTGCTTATAAATTTGTTTCCAGAGATTTTCCCATTGCTTGCATAAATCAGATGAAATCATATGAAATATTATATTTATTTGTTTTACTATGAACATAGGGTATGGTTTTTGAGAAAAACCCATAAAAACATATTGGCTTGTGATCTGTACAAATCAGCACATATTTATTATATTGCATTGTTCACATCATTTATTTTTGAACTAGACATAAGCATGAATCTCCTTATCTACACTGCCTACTTCATCCTTCATTAATACCCTACTTCTCAGCAAAATCATTTAACTCCTTTTCATGTAAAACAGGATTATAAAATCATTTTCTATGATCAGGGTAATTGTTTGTTTATTTATATATTTTCTCAAAGCAAAAATCAAAACAAACATAACAAATCAAAACAGCAACCAAATATTCAGCCAATGTATCAACCATATTCAACATTCATTTATTCAAAGAATACAAATTAAACATAAGCATAATATGGTTTTATGAAAATAATCTGGCTGCCCTTCACTTGGGTCTTAATGCCTTAAATCTCATAGGTGATTAATCACTCACCTTCCTTCCTCTTTTCCCCGAGAATGTTTAAGCTTGAAGACAGTGTGAGTTTTGCTTTTCTTTCTTTTTTTCCAGAAACAAACTGCTGCTATCCTCTCATCTTTAAAACATTTAGCTAGGGTTTAGTGGAGAGAAAAGCCCATTTTATCCTCATACAATTTAGAGAATTATGTATATATGTTTATGGCTAAATGTGCCATTTTCTTTTTGATTTCTATTTCAGGTATAAACAGTTGCCTTTCTCCTTTTCTGGGTACATGCCATTTGCATGTTTCTCATGCACATTATTTTCATGTGACTTAGCTTCATTGTGTATTTCCTTAAGCCTGAATTGTTCACCCATATCTCTCTTTATAAATTTAATTCCTAGCTATTATTTCTAACCATTTGTTTTTCCCTAGGTTATTTAAAAATGTATTTATGCATAAATAATACTAAACTGGTTTTATGCATTTTAATTATCAGAAGAATTTATTTTATCACTTTATATTTCCTTGGCTACTCATATTTAATATATATATATATATATGAGATATGTGTATGTAAAACTCACTCATACTTGATCATTTTCTTCTCATTATTATTCATTGAAAAATCACTATCCTCTTATTTAATTATTTCACTCACTCTTAATATTT
Organism: Allium fistulosum; assembly: GCA_030737815.1. NCBI lineage: Eukaryota > Viridiplantae > Streptophyta > Magnoliopsida > Asparagales > Amaryllidaceae > Allium > Allium fistulosum. The sequence goes on from CM060901.1 coordinate 1,496,276,142, forward strand.
ATTTTCAAACTATTCTATTCTTTAAATATTCTCTGTTAACTGATTTCCAATTTTTTTTTAAATTATTTTTATCTCAAAAATTTGGGTCTTCACAAATAAGTCGATCAATTAATTAATATAGAAATATGCATTAACTCACAAAATAGTGTGGATAAGGGAAAAAAGGTTCACTGAAACAATTCGCTAGTTCGACTAAAATTGTATGTTCATTAATTTATTGATGCAAACCCATCTGTATGATAAAAATTGATAATGTATCATGCAATCGCTGAAAATTCGCTTAACATATACTTATGTGATGTACATTTAAATACTGTTTAGTTACCATTTTCTCCTATTTGCATAAATAAAGTTTAGATAAAGGTCTCGGTCTAGTTAATTTTATTTTATTTACGATAATCAGTGCACAATTATATAATTTTCTATTGTGAAGTCAAACTTCGGAAAGTTAATATAGTATGGATTTAAATTCAGTGATCAATATCACTTGTCTTCGCCAATAGATATGCACACATCTAGTTGGTTAAAAACTAAAACGAGCATGTTTAAAATGTGTTAGGAACGGTTTAAAACGAAGATGGATCAAATTTGATAAGTATATTAGGTAGGGTCGTATAGGTGAGTTCTTAAATGCAAAGTTAGGCAGAGTGAATTTGGATTTTCACTTTGAAAGTGAAAGTAAAAGTAACGAAAAAATGTGAGATGCAATCCCACATATGGTGGCCAAGCGATGAACTAACCGAGTAACAAAATTTCATGAGTATGGGTCAAATTGGATATAACACCATATATATACCTAAATTTTGTGTTATAGATTCATGCGTACTTAAAGTTTTCAAGCAAGCTCGGCTCTTCAAATATTTAAAAGCTGTTTAGAAGATGTTAATTAAGTTAAATAGTTATTACAGCTTGTAATTGATTATGTTAAATAGTTATTTATTATTTACAGTTTTAAGAATTAGTTTAAAGAACAAAGTTGTGTTTAGTTTTAGTTTTCGGCCATCGACTTTAGAATCAAGAACAAAGATACAATCCACGTATTTTTTATTTACAAGTCACGACTCTCTTTACCTAACCACGCTTCCAACCCTTTCATCTACCTCGCTCCTCCTTCATCGCTTTCTTGTAGCCACTCCTCCTACCACCACCAAACCAGTTTAGGATCTCGATCTATTTCACGGCAGGTGAAATGGATAAATTTTGAAAAGAAATTCTAATTAGATCTTAGTAGGCCTACGAAATCTAATGTTTAATACTAGATCAGATTTAGTGGTTTAATGAAATCATATTTTATTGAGATTGTTTCATTCTTGATTGATCAAATCTATGTTAATTAGTTATGAAATTGGATTAAGTATAAATTCATCCAATGTATTCGTGTATGGGTATAAGGTTTGACATGGATATAATACACATACACACATAGCTAGGATCAATAACCCCTCTTTATTTAGCACCATTTCGCAGCCCCCGATAGCAGCCACACATTTTTATTTAAATATTTGTTCTTTCTCCCTGTCACATATTTATATATATGCATTAATAGAACAACTTGACAACAAATAGATATAGACATACATATAACCATATGTATATATGATAATGAGATTTATGTCTATTATATGTTATATTTACATATGTATGTCATAATTCCTTATACATATAGGAATATAAATGCCTAAGTATATACATATGTTTAAATGCACTATAATATATGTATATTGTTTGTATACACATATTAATTGTACCATATATATAGTTTAAACATATATGTATATATAACGTATTTCTATTTTTTCTATTTCTTTACACACACACATGCACACACACACACACATATATATATATATATATAAATATATATATCTGTGTATATGTATATGTATATGTATATGTGTATATATATTATATTTCTATTTTTTCTATTTCTTTACACACACACATATATATATCTGTGTATATGTATATATGTATATATATACATATAATTAAGAATGTAAATCGTTGTAACTGAATTAGGAAATGTTTTGTAATTAAAGAGAAAATGGAGAAGACTTTTAACCTTCCTCTTTTGCAAACTTCTAATTAGATCTAAATTTAATTTTTAGATGAAATTGAAAATACGATTCCATAGTTTTTCATGGTCAGAATGTTTAGACATTAAATATTAGATTTGAAGCATCGCACAAACATATATACAAAAATCATTTAAAACAATATTCTAATCAAAATTGTTCTAATAATTGTAAATTTCATATTCAAATTATTTGTTTGTTACATATGTCACAAAAAAAAGTAAAATTAAGTTTAAAAATCAAACATTTTATATATAAATATACATATGTACACAAAACAAGTTTATTGTTTAATTGCAACATAATAATGATGACATGAAATATTAAACATATGTGAATATGTGTGTGTGTGTTGTTAATTGGGCTTCTATCCAAGAAAAAGTCAAGGGAAGTTAGAATGTCGAAATGAAGATAAAACGACTTGAAATTTTGGAGGCACGCTTAGATGAAGCAAAGAAATGACTCAGAGAAAATTCACCTAAAAATAAGCTAACTAAACTATCGGCACCGACTTGTTTATGTCGATGATGACTTGTTTGGGCTTTATAATTCTCCTCTCCATCTTCATTCAAGTTATTCTCTACTTCTTCCATGCTTGCTCAAGTGATTTCCAAGGATTTTGAACAGTCTATTCCAACAATAGAAGAATTGTGTTAATGAATAAAGTCGCCGGCACCTAAAAGGTTGTATAAAGTGGCATATTCGAAGAAGTTCCGAATATACCCCTTGGTTTTTTGATAATTCACAAGTTCGTTTAAATCATAGTTCACATGTTCAAAAGATAGAATAGGCAAGTCCATTTGTTAATAGGCAAGTTCATAAGTCAAATATGCAAATAGGCAAGTCACGTCCTTTTATTCAATCATGGATATGATACCAATGTGCAAATATGCAATTGTTCAAGTCCTTATATGTAAATGTCATATGTCATCCTTCTTCGTTGGCCATTTTTCATTACAATAGTTCTCAAGCTCATGAGAGAGCTTAGAAAAGTTCTAGCTTAGAAATGATTTATGCTAAGAGAGGGGAAGAAGTTCAAGGCCCTTTCTATGAGGGGGTATATATATGTATGTATGTATGTATGGCGGTTGGAAGGAGGTTGGTTTACTCCAACTTGCGATGTAGGACTTGTGGCGCCATATGACGTGTGAATGAATGTGCAGGCTTTTGATGCTTTGTGAAGGAAAATGCACCAATTCCTCTTGAACTAGCTTTGTGAATGACTCTAGTCCTTCTTCCTTGCATTACTTTCAACATGCTCCAGCATTGATGTTATGCAACATCGATTATTATGAAATGTGGCCTTGATTTATGGCTTATGGAATGATTTTTTCATGACTTCGGCAAGCTTAGCTTTGACAGTGTCGATATGGTATGTTATTGGATTTCGACTCAATTCTTTTGGGCATATGTGGCACTGCTTTTATACAATATTAACGGCCTTTGTAATGATTGTCGATGAGCTTGTTACGAAGGCCATAGATGGATAATAGGGCTATTTAAGTCCAGCATCAATGAAATGTGGCATAGTTTGCATCGACATTCATTGATGGCTTATGATGTTGATTGTCTTCGATGCCTTTGCCTCTTTGGTTGTTTGTGACACTGATCCTTTTTCCTTGTCGAGGTTGTAACGACTCGTAATTTGATTGTTTTAATTAAATATAATTAAATTACTTTAAATATTCAAATATAGATTATTTTTCAACAAATACTCAAGTTTTAAGTAATGAATAATAAAAATAATGATGATGAACTTATTTTGAAAAAATGTTCAAAAAATATACATTTTGGAAAAATAGTGATAAAATGACCGAAAACCGTTTTATCGATACACAATTCTATAATCGTAAAACGTTGCGCATGGAGCTAGATATATACACTTATTTTATAATTGAACAAGAATGAAATAAAATTATTTATTTTATTTTTGGAAATTTAATGTATTTATGACGTCATCAATGATACCATTATAATTAATAATTGATTTTTGATTTTAAATTGATATTTAATGATTTAATAATTATTATAATTATTCAAATAATTGTTTTTAAATGATAATAATTCATTTTAAATAGTTATAAAGTGATAATAAATCATTTATAGTTTAATAAAATATATAATTGATTTGAAAATATAAGAAAATTCATATCACTAATAGCACATTTTGTAAACGATTATTTAATATTAATTTATATGGTTTTATAAATCAAATGTAATCATTCTAATTATTTAAAAATGATAAGAAATGAGCTTTCAAATTTTGTTTACATTTATATGTAAATTAACTTATAAGTGAAAATATTACCGGGAATCGGCTTTTTGATTTTCAAAGGTTTAACGAACGAAAGTCGTTTCAATTCATTGCAACATTGTAAATGACACTAACACATATTTATATGCATGCATACATATCCCGTACTCACATATACATACATATAACATGTATACAAATATATATACATTTGGGAAAATATTTATGATATTTTCTAAAGACTTCACCATTAAGAAATTAAAGTCAAACCCACATGCATAAGAACATGAATGGATGGTTTGGAAGAGAGTGGAGTGATGGAGGCACATGAAGGGGGCTAGTAGCGTATGGAACATGATGGAAAAGGAGGGGGTGGGTGCACATGTTGATGATGATGGATAATGATGGTGTTTTAGGTAATTTTACAACTCTTTAGCCTATAATTACAAGGTCATATCCTTCATAATTCTTAGGCCATTCCTCGTATTCCTAAGCTTCTTATTCTCCATGTGCTCTCTAATCGCTCCTCAAAGTAGAAAAGAAAATACCTCAAAATATTGGCAAAATATATACATACATACTTCACCTCGATTCACTTTCAAAAATAGTGCAAATCATACCCTACCACCTCCATAGTTCACGGCCTCCCCAATCCCCACCAAAGTCGAGAGCACCACACCCAAAAGAAACATGGCCATGCCTACCCTAGCTTAGGTCGAGCCATATAGGAAGAAGGAGGAGGAGTTTGAGAAGCTCCGGAGGAAGAAGTACCGTTGGAATCAAAAAGGAAGTATGCGGAAAAGATTGGTGGAGTGGAGTCATAAGTGAGTACTCAATCTTAGTTTTATTTAAATTAAACTTAAAGTGGTAATATATATGTTAAATTAGAGATTAATATGTTGAATATGGGTTGATATTGGGTGATAACTTGGTTGATTTTATGATTGGTTATATGGTTGATAACTTGATTTGATAAATGATAAGAGAAATGGTTAGTAATTAACTATAGTTAATTAAATGAAAATTTAATACACAAATAATATGTGTTTGGAGTGATTTATCCTTTTAATGGATTTAAACATATAAAAATAGTTGAAATTAATATTATAATAATATAGTATTATAATATGAAATGAAATGAAAAATGAGTTTGAAATATGAAAATTATTTGTTTAAATGAGTTTAAAATGATTTAGAAATTTTTATAAACATTTAAGGGTGTTTCCATGAAGTTTAAAAAAACAAAAAAAAAACTAGTCAAAACTAGGCACATCGCATAACAGTAGTTCGTGATTTCGCACCGTAAAAGTCAAACGCGTATATAGAATGGAATATAGCTCGGAATTCTTCGATATAAGAATTTTTCGAACTATTATATCCATAGATTTTAAATGAAGAAAGAAAATCAAGATTTCATCTTGCATATTTTTAAATAAGTCCAAAACAAGATTTTAAAATAGTCTAGGTTTGGCAGTTCGGAATCCATAAAGCGAATTCCTTTAAAATAATATATTTAAATTATTTAAAAATATGGAATAAATTCTATAAATGTTTTAAAATGTTTTAAAAGAGATTTGAGGTATATAAATGAATTTCCAAAAGATAGAAAAGTCATTTTGATCAATATAGCTTTAAAACACTATTTGCAGCACCTTTTTAATAATTGTTACAAACAATGGTTTTAACTTAATTATTCTTTCCTGAATCTTTTGTCAATCTTTTCAAATAAATAATTAAGTAATTTAAAGATGATTAAGAGGTTTAAAAATGAGTGTGCGAAAATGACTAGTACATTTGTTCCATTTGTGAGTGTCACATAAAATCCGACTGAGGAATGAAATAGATCGAAGGGAAAGCCCTAGTGCTCTAAAATAATTAAAAGTTAACTAAGTATTTTAAAAGATTTAGAATCGATCAAATAACTTGACCACCTTATGGGTGAAAGAGAGGTAGTCTCTACGCTTGGGTTTGGAAAACCAGTTGCATGCCCCTCCCTAGCTCCCCGGACTGGCCCGACAGAGGGGATAGTAAATTTGATTTAGTCGGAACAAAATTTACCAAAGTATAAAAGATATAATTTTCCAAATTTAAATAACTTAGATTGCATAGAAATGATCTTCTTATACTTGGTATTAAATTTTGAGGAGGAAATCTGTACTCTCCACGTGATTAAAAGGTGATTTCCCCATTATTCGTTGGATAATAAACGTTGAACACGGAAATTGATATTGAGTAGAATTAGTATAATTTCCATGATCCTTTTTACTCAATAATGGTTTCCAATATGAGATTTAAATAAATGATTTGGAAATGTTTTCCTAAATAGAAGGTGAAATGATTTGAAATTATTCCAAGATTCAAAACGGTTTAATTAACCAAAAGGATTTGATAAATAAGGCTTAATGATTTCATATACTGTTAAGAAGATAAATGGAATAATTTAAAATAATATGTCTCTCTGAGATATTTATGAATGAATTACATTGAATGATGATTTATAATCACATATGAACTTAACATCTTTTTAATCGATGATTGGTGTGGAGGAACTATGGTCAGATTTGAGTAACTTCTATCCAAAAACCACTTCGAACCAATGTATACATTTGGAAGTAAAGACCTGATGAAGATGATGATTTTTTAAGGTGGGGATTTTCATGATGAAGGGCTGTTTTCCACTAGTTCCTCGGGGTGAAATTTACGATATCATATATTTATAGTGGCAGTAGTGCTATGTTATGAAAATCTTTGATCACAAGGACCGATCACCACTAATCCTAGGGATAATTCCCGACAGAATGTAGTAGGAGGAGTGCCTTTAGTTTCGTTCAGTCTCAGAACGAACTTGTATAGACGAATGACCGACTTTGCATTTCTGATATCATAAACGTTGACTTTTACAAGCGTACATATGTTTGGTGGCGGAGAAGGCAACTTCTTTTAGCTTAACACCCTTCTTTGAGACCTACGAGATCAGAGGTTGTACATTTGTGGAAATCAATAGTGATCAAAAGAATGGCATTGTGGCATTCAAAGTGGAATCTATGATGATCAAAGCATGGTTGTTGCGTAAAGCAATGCATAACTTTGTGGAACGTAGCCTCAAGAGCCTCACATCCCAGGAATGATAGGGCCACTCTGTGGTCAGTTGTGTATATTTTAGGCTAGTACGAGGAAGTCGAGTGGATTCTGGATCCTCGGCCTTATGGGCAGATACAACGGCGTTTGAGTCCTTGGATGACTAGTCGTTGAGCATTCTGTTCCATCGGAGTGGAAATTGTATAGTGGCGTCTGAGTCCTTGGATGAGTGGCCGTTGGATACTATTATTATTCCACTAAGGGAAGGCCATTGGTGGTCTATCATGCTGCAAATCCAATTCCAATACGAACCTTTATGGTTTTATTTGTAGAACCTAATATGCCGTAAAATTTAATTATAGGCAACAATTTCGACTATTTTTATGATATGTGAAAAGTGTTTTCAAAGGAATGTCATTAAAGATAATATCAAATTATTTTGGTATAAAAGTGATTTGGTTATCATAAGTTAAAAACCTGTCTGTATTTATGTGTGGGCGTGGTCTTATGAGATACCCTTCTTTTCAAAGGTTTTAAATTGGCATCTATTTATAAATTGAGTATCTCATGCTAGTTTATCAAGCCTAATCCAGGTATTTTTAAAACTCATGTCAGATTCGAGTAGTTTCAGTTTTAGTTGAAGACGCTTGGAGTTTCCAGAGGAGAACTGGAGATCTTCATCTACGTATTGATGTATTCTATTATCCACTGCATCTATTGCATTTGTTTTTATTTTCAGCATTTGTAAGGACAAAGGGTTTATAACTGTCCAGGATGAATCTAGATTAGACTCTGATATTGTTTCAAATTTTTTCGCTGTAAAGATTATTGTTGAAATAATATGTTATTCCATTCGTGTGAGATTCTGTTCTATCTTTATTTTCTTTTTTCCCCTAACAATCGGGATTTTCAGCACTTGGATTTGCGGCATATGAATATCAAGAATGTATTAGTGTCGATTTTGGAGGTCAAAAATATCGTTCGTCGCATTTGGTATCAAAGCTTAGGTTAAGTGAACACCTAGGCTTTGTTGGGGGTAAGTCTCATCAGAGATAGGTTAGTAATACCCTAGGGTTAGTAACTCATTAGTGATAGGGTTAGTAATACTCTAGATTGAGTTTGAGAATATTATATATATACACACATATATATGAGTGTGTATTTGTTATTTGATATAAAAATGTTTTGTGGTGATTATTAGGTTGAGTGCTTTATGAATTCCGGTCGGTGCATGAAGAGCTCCATGTAATCGATAGAGATTCCTAAATACTTAAACAAAGCAAATCGATGCACCATTTTAAAAGGAGTACATTTAATATATTCAAAAGTATAAATATTTGTGTGACTTCGAAAATTTATAAGATGTTATCCCTTTGGAAAGTTCCAAGAATAAGGTTTTGATTTGTTTGGTGATGGTGAGAATAATCTTCTAAGCATCGATCATATGTTGGTTTGAGCGAATAATATCGAACACTTGGTAAATTATTCTTCTTATCATTATATGATCAAGGCAAGTTCAAATCCGAAAAAATTAAATCACGTTATTTGGATAAAAGGATTTTAAGTGAAGAAATAAAATCTTATAAAACTTCTGACGATGTTTTGGTATATCACTTAGGGGCATGATGACTTCTCATATGACGGGTAGTGAGTTTTAGTTGACTCCAAAGTAGGCACGTAGAATACGTGCACAAAATGATGCAGAAGAAAAAGCAAGACTAGGAGGGTTTGTTGGCATCTACTGTTTTAGATGTCTAAAAGAAGGACATTATGTAGTCCTGTGTCTGGCAGTATAAAAAGGAAGAAAGAGAAACCTGTTCGAGATGATATAGTTTGTTTAAAGTGCAAAAAAGAAAGGCCATTTTATACATAAGTGCCCTAAAACAAAAAAGAAACCCAGAGTCCCAACAGGAAAAGAAAAAAGTTGTTACCACTACAAGGAATTAGGACATATAGTCAAAGATTTCCATTTAAAGAAACGAGAAAATCCAGCTAAGGTATATGCCATTCAGGCAGCAACAATTTCATGGGCTTGCAGATGTTGTTATGAGTTTGGGCACTCAAAGAGGGCATGTCCAAAGGAAAGGTTGGTTGACTTAAGCCCCAAAGATAAAGCACCGTCTACCTTAGAGGGAGTCCAAGAATACTATGTATAGCAGTTCAATTATCTATATATGATGGTGGTGTGTGATAGGCTGTATTTCCTAAGAAGTTATTTCTAAAAGTTTGTAATACAGGCTATGAATGGATGTATAAATATGATGTTAATTAATAAACTTCTCTTTGGATTACCCTCTCGGAGCGCTTCGTCTATCTTATATCCAATCAAATTTAATAAGATATTTTGAAATAAAAAGATTTTATAATAAAAGAAGTGTATTTATAAAAAGTTTTTAAATTAAGAAATTATTTAAGAATATATTTTATAAAATAAAGTGTAATTAGCAAAATAAAATGATGTTTGAGAAAGATGAATTTGAGAATTCATATCCTAACATTTTGAAAAAGTACAAAAGGGAAAGTTATATAATATAAAATAAGTGGAATCAAATTTATAATGAGACGTATTAACAAAGAAATTTTAAAAGAAGTTTGAGATAAAAAATTTAACAATATATTCCAAATAAAAGATAAATGGTTCTTTTGGAAAAGAGATAGAAATATTTTATGTATAAATAATTTGAAGAAAAAAGGGTTTATAAAGGTATTTAAATGAAAAATAATAAGAGATGTTTTCATAAAGATTTGAAAAAGTTAAATAAGTTGTAAGTAGATCATTTCGTCAAACGATTTTAATCTAAGATTCGAGTACGGAATTTTGAGGTGTTTACACCGGTCTGAATAAAGATTTATCATTCAATTCTTGACGACGAACATTGATGAGGGTTTATGGTAAGGTACTTGCGTTTTCTATCATAGTTGCGTTTTCTATCATAGTTGAGAGCTATGTAAGGAGAACGAAGTTTTCTGATCAGAAAAGCTTATCAAAATCCGCACTAGAGAATCGAGGAATCGATACTAGTTTGGAAGTAAAATTATGAATTCTAATAATAGATCGAATCAGATATTGCGTACGAATAACCAACATACATCATACGGGGGTGTTTAAAAATAAATATTTGAAAAAACACTTTAGGTTTTGCATTGTAATTTCGGTGACGGAATTCATTTAACGAGGGGAGTATGTAATGACCCATAATTTTATCGCTTTAATTAAAGATATTAAATTATTTTAGATAATCAAATATAGGTTATTTTCAAAAAATAATCAAGTTTTAAGTAATGAATAATAATAATGAACTTATTGTTGAAAAATGTTCACAAAAAATATACTTGGGAAAAATAGCGATAAAATGACCGAAAACCGTTTTATCGATAAACAACTCTATAATCGTAAAGGTCGTGCACGGAGCTTGATATATATGCTTATTTTTATATTTGAACAAGAATATGAAATAAAATTATTTATTTTATTTTTGGAAATTTAATGTATTTATGAAGTCATAGTGATACCATTATATTTAATAATTGATTTATGATTTTAAATTGAGATTTAATGATTTAATAGTTATTATAATTGTTCAACTAATTATTTTTAAATGATAATAATTATTTTAAATAGCTATAAACTGATAATAAATCATTTATACCAGTTTTATAAAATATATACTTGATTTGAAAATATAAAAAATTCGTATCACTTTATCGATATAATATTACTTTTTGTAAACGATTATTTGATATTAATTTTATATGGCTTCAAAAATCAAAGGTAATCATTTTAATTAGTTAAAAATGATAAGAAATGAGTTTTCAATTTTTTTTACATTTATATGTAAAATAACTTATAAGTGAAAATATGACCGAGAATCGGCTTCCGATTTTCAACAGCTTAACAAACAAAAGTCGTTTCAAATCGTTGCAACATTGTAAATCACACTAACAAATATTTATCTGCATGTATACATATCACATACTCACATATACATACATATAATATATATACAAATATATATATATATATATGCATTTGGGAAAATATCTAAGATATTTTCTAAAGACTTCACCATTAAGCAAAGGAAGAGGTCAAGTGATGGAGGCACATGGAGGGGGGGTAGTAACATATGGAACATGATTGAAAAAGAGGGAGTGGGTGCACATGGTGATGGTGATGGATAATGATGGTGTTTTAGATATTTTTACAACTCCTTAGCCTATAAATACAAGGCCATATCCTTCATAATTCTCACACCATTCTTCACATTGCTAAGCTTCTTCTTCTTCTCCATATGCTCTCTAATGGCCTCCTTAAAGTAGAAAAGAAAATACCTCAAAATACTGGCAAAATATATACACACACACTTCACCTCGATTCACTTTCAAAACTAGCGTAAACCACATCCTACCACCTCCATAGCTCACGACTTCCCCATTCCCCATCAAAGCTGAGAGCACTACAACCAAAAGAAGCATTATCATGCCTACCCTAGCTTAGGCCGAGCCATATAGGAAGAAGGCGGAGTTTGAGAAGCTCTGGAGCAAGAAAAAGAGGAAGAAGTGCCGGCAGAATCAAAAGAGAAGTCTACGAAAAAGATTGGTGGAGTGGAGCCATAAGTGAGTACTTAATCTTAGTTATATTTAAATAAAACTTAAAGTGATAATACACATATTAAATTAGAGATTAATATGTTGAACATGAGTTGATATTGGATGATAACTTGGTTGATATTATGATTGGTTATATGGTTGTAATATGGTTGATAATTTGGTTTGATAAATGATAAGAAAAATGATTACTAATTAACCATAGTTAATTAAAAGGAAATTTAATCCATAAATAATATGTGTATGGAGTTATTTAGTGTCTTAATGGTTTTAAATATCTAAAAAGAGGTGAAATGAATATTATAATAATATAGCATTATAATATGAAATGAAATGGAAAATGAGTTTGAAATATGAAAAATATTTGTTTAAATGAGCTTAAAATTATTTAGAAATGTTTATAAACATTTTATAGTGTTTCCATGCAATTTGAAAAGAAATTGAAAAAAAAACAAGTCAAAATTGGGCGCGTCGTGTAACGATAGTTCGCGATTTCATGCCGTAAAAGTCAAATGAGTATATAGAATGGAATATAGCTCGGAATTATTTGAGATAGGAATTTTTCGAACTATTATATCCATAATTTTCATATGAAGAAAGAAAATCAAGATTTCATCTTGTATATTTTTAAATAAGTCCAAAATTAGTTTTCAAAATAGTCGTGGTTTTGCTATTCAGAATCCATAAAGGGAATTCCTTTAAAATGATATTTTTAAATTATTTAAAAATAAAAAATTAATTCAATAAATCTTTTAAAATGTCTTAAAAGAGATTTGATCTATATAAATGAATTTTCAAAAGATAGAAAAGTGGTTTTGATCAATATAGCTTTTAAAACACTATTTGCAGCAATTTTTCGCAGCACTTTTTAATAACTTTTGTAAACAATGGTTTTAACTTAATTATTCTTTCCCGAATCTTGTGTGAACCTTTTCAAATAAATAATTAAGTAACTAAAATATTATTAAGAGGTTTAAAAATAAGTATGTGGAAATGACTAGTGCATTTTGTGAGTGTCATAGAAAATTTGACCAAGGATTGAAACAGATCGAAGGGAAAGCCCAATGCTCTAAAATAATTAAAAGTTAATTAAGTATGTTATTAGATTTAGAATAGATAAAATAACTTGACAACCTTATGGGTGACAGGGATCCACTACAACAAAATATGATATTAATAACGCTATTTAATAACGCCTTATTCTGAAGCGTTATTATTGACCCTTAATTATCTAGTTACCGGTTGATTTTTATTCTCCCTGCAGGGTGTAACGCTGCTCCAAAACATCTCCCTCCAACTTCCCAAATTATTTTCCCTCTCCCTCCAAAACTATTCCGCCTCCCTCCAAAACGCGCGCTTCCGATTCGAAGAAAGCAGAAACCCTCTCAAGTTTCTTACCAAATACTTAATTTCTTACATTAAGACACTTATTTCCTTACTCTCGTTCTTCAGCCAAAATCAAGTAAAACCCTAATTCGCTTTTTGTTCAAAATCATAGATCGAGCGAGCTAGAGTCGAGCAGAGCTGCGAATCGAAGCTAGGGTAGCTTGCGAGTGCTGATGGCGGGTGGCGACAAAGCAGGTGGAGCGATGCGTGCAGGTTGACGTGACAAAGGTTCGTGCTCAGGCGAGCTAGTTGATGGTTGGGTATTTTTCCATTTTACCGATTTTCCGTCATTATCCTTCCATTTATTTTTGTGTTTTTAATGTACTTCCATTAAAATTAGTTCAAAAAGTATTCCTTTCGGCTGAGAAATTCTCTCCTCATTTAAAGCACTGCAATTTCAATTATTTTGCTTGTTTTTGTCCTTTTGCTTTAGATTTGTTTAATTGATGATGCTTTGGTTATCTATAATGTCTAAAACCTGATATATTAATAATGTTTTGGTTATCTATACTGTTTTAAAAGGTCAAATTGCAAGCCGAGTTGCAAAACATCATTATTGAAGCATGAAGATTGAAGAACGAAAATGAAAATGGAGAGGGCATGTGCCTAGGACCGAGAAAGTTAGACCTGTAAACATTTGATGGTGCGTTGGTATTTTATTCTGCCTATTCTATTTTTATTTCTTGATCTCTTATTTGTATTTAAATCATATTTTTAAACCCCAAGAATGGACCCTAATTGTTATTCTGATTTTGTCAGTAAATATAATGTAGTTCAACAAGGTGAGGTGGATATATTTCTCCATTGATGTCATTATATTAGACTGCATAATACACCTTTTATTGAATTCATAATCAAATAATGTGGACATAAGAATTGATTTGTCCATTACTATGGTATACATGTTTTTCATCCGAACACACATTCTTATAGACTTGAATATATCATTGTTTTATGCACACAAATTGATCAGTTGCCTAGTTGAATGGAAATCTAGTCATGGATTCCTGATGCATCCATCTTCCCTATATTTAGCAAATTATTAAAATTGAAAACCCAGAAAGAAAGTGGGTACGCAACATGTGAAGCCACTTACCATTAACAACAGTCAACCAAACATTAGAAAGCCACATCATTACAGTTGTATCTTGCAATGAAAAATTAAATTTGTTGGTAAATATTGGTTGAAAACATGTTGTAGTTAAAGTTAAGTGCAACTTGAAATAGTTTGTTTGAGCAATTATTTAGAAACTTCATTGGCAGTACCGGTAGATTGATTGAAAAATATCATAATGAAAATACCCTAATAATACAAATTGAATTTGTAGGCATCGATTGATAGGTGGGAATCAGGAGGCAGAAGAACCTGCAATAAAAAAATTTGTATGGAAGATTCAGAATTTTTCAAGATTGAACGTAAGAAAACACTATTCAGAAGTATTTTCTGTAGGAGATTATAAATGGTACACCATTTTTTCCCGTATGTTGAATTTTAATTTGTGGGTGTCAGAAATAAATGTTAATCTTGTTATATTTAACATGCAAGTGCTGATTTTGCCTAAAGGAAATAATGTAGATAGCTTGTCCATGTATCTATATGTTGCTGATGCAGCAGAATTGCCTTTTGGCTGGAATAGATTTGCACAGTTTAGTTTTTCAGTCATCAACCAAGCGAATAGCTCATATACCGTGAGGAAAGGTATGTATTTTTCAGAAGTAAAGAGTTATTAGGAAACTCAATGAATTATTTAACTAGCTTGAGGCACATGGATGACAAGAAGTTTATGACACAAATAACTTCTCCTTAATAACTTGCAATACTCAAATTTCGTTTTCCACTGAACACTTTGACTAGAATATCATGAGGTCTAGCATTCAGTTTGATTCTTGTTCCAAGCATTTGCATAGATAATTAATACATATCTGATTCCGTAGGTCATCCACAATTTATTTTCTGCAGACCATGTAGAACATTAATTTTGACCATAATAATACCAAGTTATACCTTTGCTGTTCAATCATTTTTATGTTAATTGAGGGAAGGTGAAGAATCTTCAAAAATGTGACTGAAGCGTAGATGTTTATCAAAATATAAGCTGCATGTCTAAGTCACATGAGATTGCTTCACGAGTTTTGGACCCAAACAACCTTGTAGTTAATAACTATTAATCATAAGTATCCTTTTCCTCTATTTCTATATTTTTTTCTTTAGATTCCGTGATGATCTGATTTTAGTAATTCTCCTTTTTCAAATATAATTTATGTTATACATTCAAAACCATATCCGATATATTTTTACCACATCATTCTTCTTCTAATATCATCAATCTATTTTAACATAATTGAAAAGCATCAAAGTTGAATAAAATATGAGTCTAATACAAGAAAGTTAACCAAAATGATTGTCACTGGTCAAGAACGATTTGAATCAACCAAATTTGAACGAGATCACTAACTGATATCAACTCGATCTTTTACTTCTACTATTATTTTGAATACTTCTGTAATGGATTTGAATATGATTCCAAGGTACAAAATTAAAGTTCTGTAATGGATTTGAATATGGATTTGAATACTTCTGTAATTAATACATATCTTTTACTACTACTAATATTTTGAATACTTCTATAATGTACTTTAATTTATTATCTGATTCCGTCGTAATATGCGAAGTTGTAATAGAGTGGGTAGATTTTACAACTATTTTTGACCGTTGGAAACAAACTTTGTAATAGATGTTTATTACAACTATTTTTGTCCATTGCAATAGAGTCTTTTACAACTATTTTTTGCCAGTTGTTAAAAAATTCAAATAAGAAAAAAAAATATAAATATCACTGTAGTGCACTTTAAAATTTAAAATTAATTTGCAGTTGAAACCAAAATATTGTACTAATAACAACTAAAATCACTCGTAATTACTAAAAATAACACGAGATGTTCACACTCTAAAAAGCCTAAATGAATCATACATCACATAATATAAACAAAATTTAAAGAAAACAATGACAAAAAAGTTGTACATGTATAGGCAGGATGATTACCTGACAATGGAAACTGATGCATGCACTTTTATTATTAGCTCAAAACACAAGAAAAAAATTCAACACAAGTGACTCAGTAGGAAAAGGTCAGTTTCAAAACAGTAAAAAACAAACATCTAAGACCATCAGTCTAAACCAAGCAATTTCTCACTAATCTCCCACAGCTTGCTTGCCTCCTCTAAATTACTAGCCTCCTATAGCAGCTATTTTTCAAAAGACACAGAGTTCTTGTTCCAGATCCAGTACACTCCTGATTTTGTCAAGCTCGGGTCGCTTACTACCTGTAATTCCATATCATATAACGTAAAAAGTCTTCAACAGTAAAGAAATTACTGTTATCAATTTGATATAAATGTTATTTCAGTTTCACATTATTATCAAGAGGTGAAAGCAGAATATATATACTCGAAAATTAAATTATATGCTTCCCTATAAGTTAGTTGTAGTGAAATACTGGTTTTGGTTGTTGAAAATAGGAGCCTAGTCTATTTATAGTTTAATTAATTTGTCGAAGTATACGCTTCAAAACTAGTTTAATCCAAGTATGGATTTTTTTACTAAAATTAATAGTTTTCCTACTGCAAAATTAAGTACTGCATATTAAGGCACTGATCCTGTGGGTATTTATTAAATTCATACATCAAACCATGGTCTGAAGTATGAATTTAGTAGATAGTAGTCAAAAACAAACTCTAGTCATTATTTTTAAATAAGTAGAAAAGAGATGATCAAACTTTACCATTTTTATGAAAGAGGGTTGTATAATAGTTATTTTAGCTATTGAACACACTGCAACAAAATAAATTTCATTAGTATGATTCAGTAAAGTTGGACAAGTGTAATTTATATTTGTTTTGACAAATACTTCTACTAATCAAGTGCAATAATGCACGATTGATTTGGAAGGAAAATAAACCACAATCCTTTGGCAGCTTGCAGAACATTAGCAGATGAGCTCACTGAACATAGATTTCCTGCTCCACACATCCTTGCTTTCAAAGTAATTCACTTCCCTTCTTTTTATAATTTTCCTTTGACTTTGTCATGTTTCCAGTTTCCATGGTTTATTTGATTGTACAAAACAAAAAAAATACTTGGGTATTGGGGATGCATGTTTTTTTAGCTTTTGACTAATCAATTTTGTGGCACCTGTTACATTGCTGAATCATGTTGAACATATCATAGGTATATAGTCGTATGTTTTTCTTACATATGGATTGAAGTTAAGCAAACGAGATCAGTTGGCATCTCTTCTTGAAGGAATCAGATTAACCATTACTAAAGTTATATAATATTTCTTGAAAGCTTTTTTTACAAGTACAACAATGGTTTTTGATGTGTTTTATGGTTTTATTTAATTCTAATATGTTTTTGAAAATAGGCGTACTCTATATTCAATTAAAATTGTAGTGTGCACCAAAACTGATTTGGATGTTCAATATTTCTGTGTAGTTGCTGTGATAACAAAACTGATGAGGGTTAAATTAAATATAGTCGATTTAATTTGTGATGGTCTGTTCTTTAAAACGGAAAAGGAATTCTAGTGTATTAACATGGGACAAGTGTAGATATTCTATGTTTGTATAAATCTATTTTATTTGGCTATGAATATATTTATATTAGTTAGACTGCTATGACTATATTTGCCATATTTAACTTGTTTTTCCTTAGAATAAAATACGACTTGTAAATATTGTTTTATAACATTTATGTTTTCTTTACATTATCAGATGTGGTTGCTCTCTGCTTTAAGGTTGATCTTTAATCTTCAAAGTGGTACGGTTTTAGAAGTTCTAGAATCAGAGATTAACAAACTGGTTACTGGAACTATCTCATTTCCTGTCAATTTACCTGGAACAAACTATAATAGAGGAGTAAAAGTAATTATCATTTGCTCGACAGGTTTCTACCCTTAGTTCTTATACTAATAGCGAAAATTTCTCATGTACAGGCAAGGAAGAACATTGTAGGCATGCTTGAAAGATTAATTCCGGAGAGAAGAGCTTTGAACTATGTTGTCTTTTGTTATCATGAATATGTATTGAATTTGGTAGCTCATGTATTGAACTTATTTTTTGTTAGTTGATACTTTAATTTGTTTTCATGAATATGCGTTACATTTGCTGATTATTATATTTTTTCGTTCATACATTGTTCAAATTGTTATCTATTTAAAGAAGATTCATTTTGATTGTTATTATTAAAATGTAATAGTGCATCAAATATATAGTAAAATAAAGCATAGCTCCTAAAAAGCGTTATAACTATATGACATAAGTGCTATAAAAAGATAATGCAATCTATGAGGTTTCTGTTAAAGGATAGCGGCAAATAGGCGCTATAGAATAACTATTTTTATAGCACGAAATAGGCGTTATGAAATCATGCTCTTTTATAGCGGGTTTTTTTGTGTTATAAATGTGCAATTCTTTTTTATAACATGTCGATATACAGCGTTTATCAAACTGCTATAGTTGTGTTTAATAGCGGCTATATGCCGCTATAAAAGACTGTTTTTCTTGTAGTGGGAGGTGGTCTCTAGGCTTGGATTTGGAAAACCAGTTGTCTGCCCTCCCTAGCTACCCAGACTGGCCCGATAGAGGGGATAGTAAATTTGATTTACTCGGATCAAAATTTCCCAAAGTATAAAAGATATAATTTTCCAAATTTTAATAACTTGGATTGCATAGAAATGATCTTCTTATACTTGGTATTAAATTCCGAGGAGGGAACCTGTACTATCCACGTGAATTTAAAAGGTGTCACTATTATTCGATGGATATTAAAGGTTGAATATAGAAATTGATATTTAGTAGAATTAGTATAATTTCCATGATCCTTTTTACTCAATAATGTTTTCCAATATGATATTCAAATACATGATTTGAAATGTTTTTCTAAATAAATGGTGAAATGATTTGGAATTATTCCAAGATTCAGAAATGTTTAATTAACCAAAAGGATTTAATAAATGAGGCTTAATGATTTCATATACTGTTAAGAAGATAAATGGAATAATTTAAAATAAAGATATTTATGAATTGATAAAAAGATGAATTAAATTTAATGATGATTGATAATCACATATGAACTTAACTTCTTTTTAATCGATAATTGGTTCGGACGATCCGGGTTCGAATTTGGGTCACTCCTGTCCGAAAACCACTTCGAACCAATATATAAGTTTGAAAGTGAAAACCTTATGGAGTTGATGATTTTTGAAGACGAGGTTCTTCATGATGAAGGGTTGTTTGCCACTAGTGGCAGTAGTGCTCTGTTATGAAAATCTTCGATCAGAATGACTAATCGCTACTAATCCTAGGGATAATTTCTGACGAGATGTAGTGGAAGGACTGCCTTCGGTTTCGTTCAATCCCATAACGAACTTGTATGGACGAATGTCCAACATTACATTTCTAAGATCACAAATGTTGACTTTTTACAAATGTACATCTATTTGGTGGCAGAGAAGATAACTTCTCTTAGCTTAACACCCTTCTCTGATACGTACGAGCTCAGAGGTCGTAAATCTGTGGAAATTGGTAGTGACCAAAGGAATGGCAATGTGGCATTCAAAGTGGAACCTATGATGATCAAAGCGTGGCTTTGCGAAAAACAAAGCGTAGCTTTATGGAACGTAGCCTCATGAGCTTCACATCCTAAGAATGATACGAGATGTTATGTGGTCATTTGCTTATATTTCAGGCTAGTACGGGGAAGTCCAGTGGATTCTGGATCCTCAGCCTTATGGGCAGATACTGCGGCGTCTGAGTCCTTGAATGAGTAGTTGTTTAGTATTTTGTTCCATCAGAGTGGAAATTATATAGTGGCGTTTGAGTCCTTGGATTAATGGCTATTGGATACTGTTATTGTCCCACCAAGCGAAGGCCAGTAGTTCCCTATCATGTTGCAAATCCAATTCCAATACGAACCTTTACGGTTTTGTTTGTAGAACCTAGTATGCGTAAAATTTAATTATAGATAACAATTTTGACTATTTTTATGATATGTGAAAAGTGTTTTCAAAGGAATGTCATTAAAGATTATATCAAATTATTTTGGTATAAAAATGATTTGGTTATCATAAGGTAAAAACCTATCCATATTTATATGTGGGCGTGGTCTTACAAGATACTCTTCTTTTCAAATATTTTAAATTAAAATCAATTTATAAATTGTGTATCTCATGCTGGTTTATCAAGCTGATCCGGGTATTTTTAATACTCGGGTCAGATCCGAGTAGTTTCGGATTTAATTGAAGACGCTTGGAGTTTCCATAGGAGAGCTAGAGATCTTCATCTATGTGTGGACGTATACTATTATCAGCTGCATCTATTGCATTTGTTTTTATTTTATAGCATTTGTAATGACAGAGGGTTTATAACTGTCAAGGCTGAATCTAGGTTAGACGCTTGTATTGTATTCAAAATTTCCGCTGTAAAGACTATTGTCGATGAGATTCTGTTCTATCTTTATTTTCTTTTTACCCTAACAATTGGTGTTACCCAGCTACTTGGCCCAGTTACAAAGCGATAGATGCAGAAGATATGGTTGAAACTAGACAGGACTCGAGCCAAGAGGAGATTGGAGATATAAGGGATTGATGCAACCTGTGTGGTTCGGCATGTCTATGTGGAGCGGTGTTTGATGGTGGTTTGGTTGGAGTAGGATAGATCTTATGGAAGGTCATGGATGGGTCGACCTTGGTGGGTCGGTACGTGTTGTTCGATCAGGGGAGACGAGCCAATGTGGGTCGGCACATAGTGGTTCGGCCTAAGTGGCTCGGTGTAGATGGGGATTGACCTCAGGAGGATTAGTATATATGGATCGGCATTCATGTGCGGTTCAGCACGTATGGGTCGGCATGGGTGGCTCTGTCAAGGAAGGAAGGTTGAAGTGGGTCGGTCAGGATGGTTTGGCTATTGTAGTTCAGCCTTGGTTGATCGACACGTATGGATCGGTGCGTGTGGGTCGGAAATTTTGGCTCGGTTGCAGTGGTTTGACAAAACAGCAGGAGAATTAGCAAGACTACCACAAGGCAATATGATCGATACTATTTCACTTCGAGTCACAGTGTCACACCCATAATTGCTTCGAGTTGCTTGTGGGTTTGCTTCGAGTCATCCACAAGGAGACCTTGGATCGGCATCAGGTTGATCGGTAGTAGTGGGTCGGCATGCCTGGTTCAGTCTACCTAATCTACCAGCTATGGATAGAGCTATCTTGGTCATGGGCCTGCACATGGGATCCAACCTATCCTCGTCTATAAATAGAGGGGCAGGGGTCCAGTTGAGGAGGGCTTTTTTGGAGAACTCCAGGGACACTCTACCATTTTCGGTACATGCTTCTTTTCTGTTCAAACTTGTATTCAAGTTGTTTGTTTACGGATTGTATCTATACTCAAGTGATTGGAAAAGTAATAAAGATTATATTCAAAGTGGACGTAGGCAATTACGCTGAACCACTATAAATCCGGTGCTCTCATTTTTGTTTTTCTTTTTGCATTCAACAGTGTTACTTCTCTGTTTTAATCAACTTTCTTCATTAATCTCTCTACACAATTCTATTCAAGGGTGTTATTGACCAATTTTGATGCTAACATTTTGGTCCTTTCATCGAGAACGTTCATTCTCAGGCTGTTAGGATCTACTTTGTTGCTACTAGATTGAGAAAATCCTCCGAAGGAGATCCAAGTTCATTCTCAAGTGTTCATAGGTTCTACTACGGACAACTCTAAGATGACAAGACCACGCACCAGATCCGCCTCCCACAACGCCAATGCTAATGAGACCGCTAGCGTCCAGCAAGTAGGACCTAGCAATCGGCAAGCTAATGCCGGTGCAGAACCCTCCATCATCGCAAACCAAGCAGAAGCTGTCACCAAGGAAGAGTTCAATGAGCTGATGAGGGAGCTCGTGGAAAGCAGGAGATAGCTTAACGAGTAGATTCAAAAAAAGCCAACCTGATGACCTAGATCGCTCAGCAGCAGCATTAGAACGCTAGAGGAAGTCCTGCTTCCTACTCATCATCCGACAGCTCCGCTTCGTCAGATGAACACCCCAGGCATAGACGCCGTAGGATTGAAAAGGCACAAACTGGTGCAATAGAGCAATTGGTGACGAGACGCCAAGAACAAACCAACAGAAATGATCCAGATTCCCAAGCTGGAACCGTGGCTCCTCATTTGCACTTGGGGAGTCGCACCCAACCTGGAGTGAGAAACTTAGGGTCTGGAGCACGCTTGGGAGCAGGTCAACCACCTTGCCAGGATCGTAATGAAGCGGGTCCTCAGGATGCACACTTAGGTGATCGCCTACCAAGGAGGCACCAGCCGGAGCAATCATGCTGGACGGATACCGACTTGGCAACCCCCATTCAAACTCCGGATTTATCAGTCATGGTCAGGTAGCTTATGAGGGAGAATTAGGGCTTGACTAATGACGATTAGGGTGTATCAAGGAGTCATACTCCGTTTACAAATAACATTCTACAAGCTGAGTACCCCCGGAAGTTCAGCATGCCAGCTATTCCAGCTTATAAAGGGAAGACCGACCCTTGATGGCTCATAATGAGATACAAGTGGATGATGGATTTGGCAAGGGCAAACAGTGCGACCAAATGCAGATGCTTCCCAATAACCCTATCCAGAATCGCTACCATGTGGTCCGCCAGACTTCCCCCACGATCGATCTCCAGGTTTGATGAGTTAGCGACGAAGTTCGTGGAGCAATTTAGGATCCATGCTACTCGCCCAAAAGATGTGATGTCACTATCCAGTGTGATTCAGGCTCCTGGTGAGTCGTTGAAGGACTATTTACAAAGATTCCATGTGGCTGCCACCGAAGTTAGTAATCCGAATGACCACGCCATCCTTATGGCCGTCATATGGGGAGTGGATCTGGAGTCTGAGTTTGGTGACTGGCTAGCAGGCAAACCATCGACTACCCTGGAATGTTTTTATTCAAAGGTGAACCAATTCATGAGAATGGAAGAGGCTAGGTAGTCAAGACGGAGCAGTGCATCGGGACCCAGTAAGGAAGCAATGCAAAGCAACATTGCGGTAAAGCAATCTGGCGAGAACTCGGGTAAGGTCTAAGTCAATGTTTAAAATAATTAGGAGCAGTTAAAGGGAACCAGAGGAGGAAATTCCGAACAGAAGAGGGAAGCAGGAAAGTGGAAACCAAGAATCCCGACCTATAATGAATATACACCTTTGAATACATCTTTGGAGAATATTTATCTACCAACTTGTAATACATTCCAATATCGAAAGCCGCGCCTAAAAGAATCGACTGAGGAACAAAAGCAGATTGGAAAGTATTATCGGTTTCACGAGACCTACGGGCACAATACTGAAGAGTGTAGACACCTCCATGATGCTATAGAAAAGCTGATTCGCCAGAAGAAATTACAGTAGTTTGTTAAGAATCCGCAGGAAGGCGGATAGGGGACATCCGACCCCAATCACGGGCAAGCTTTACACCGACCTGAGGAGCCCGCTCGGACCGGAGGAATGTTGGTCATAAACACGATAATTGGTGGACCTTATCCGGTAGACAAGAGTTGGCAAGAAATGGAATGCTATGCTAGTTCCTTGAAGCATGCGGGCTTCGAGTGCTGCTCGAACACAAAAGACGGGACTTCGGCGAAACAACAATGAATGACGACCCATGATATAGTATTCAGGAGTAGGGATGCCGATCAGGTGGAGGCACCTACCATTGACCCGATGGTTATCTCAGCTACGATCGGACCGGCGCTTGTGAGAAGAACACTAATTGATTGTGGGAGTTTTGTTAATATTATCTTCAAGAAGGCATATGACCAAATGAAGATGTAGGTGAAGGATCTGAAACCATCTAAAGCCCGCATTCATGGCTTTAATAGTGTAGCTACTGATGCAGTAGGTTTTGTCGAATTGCTAGTTGAACTAGGAGAAGGTGAACGTAGAAGGGTACGAATCCTAGCGTTCATTGTTTTGGATGTTGATTCCCCGTATAATGTTTTTCTGGGCGACCGGCCCTGGCGGAGTTTAGGGTAGCTTTGGCCCCGTGGTGTTTGATCTTGAAATTTCCAATGAACAGTGGAGTTGGTGTAGTGCATGGCGATCAAGCGACTGGTCGTGCATGTTATGTGGCTGAGCCGAGAGAGGCCCAACGAAGAGATAAGGGAAAGGATGTGGAAAAGCCTATCCGCATTCATGTTACTGAAAATTGACAAATAGCGCCTGAGCCTTGGCTTGGGCAACACAGTCGGATCTATAGAGACTTAGATCCGAGAGATGATAATGATGAATCCAAGGAGGCTAAGGCGGCGCTGACAGAACTGACGATTGACATTCCAGTCAGCCATGATGACCCGTCACGGGTGCTTAAGATTGGATCACAGCTCAGCCCCTCGATGATGGGCGACCTTACTGATTTCCTTCGAACGAATCTCGATGTTTTCGCTTGGACCCATTCTGATATGTGTGGGATTTCTCCCACCATCGCAAGTCATATGTTGAACATTGACCCAAAGTATGTGCTAGTGAAATAAAAGAGGAGAGGCATGGACTCGGAGAGGTCCGCTGCTCTCAAAGAGGAGGTGGATAAACTCAAAGCCAATGGGTTCTTCCGTGACGCCCTCTATCCTGAATGGATATCTAATCCCGTACTGGTGAGGAAGGCAAACGGGAAGTGGAGGACCTGTGTTGATTACTCGGACCTGAACAAGGGTGCCCTAAGGATAGTTTTCCATTGCCTAGAATTGATCAGTTGGTCGACTCGACATCAGGACATGAGTTGTTGTCATTTATGGATGCGTATTCGCGATACAATCAAATCCTTATGCACATTACGGATTAGGAGCATACCAGTTTTGCCACAGACATTGCATTGTACTGTTATGTAGTGATGCCTTTCGGGTTGAAGAATGCAGGGGCAACTTATCAGTGTTTGGTGAATCAGATGTTTAAATACCAGATTGGTAGAATGATGGAAGTCTATGTGGATGATATGCTCGTGAAGTCACGACAGTCAAACGACCACATTCGAGACTTAGCAGAGATGTTTGATATACTTAGATTTTATGGAATGAAAATCAATCCATTGAAATGTTCCTTTGGCGTTGCGTTGGGGAAGTTTTTGGATTTCATTGTCAACGCGCAAGGAATCGAAGCGAACCCAGAAAAGATTCAAGCTATTCGAGACGTACAAGCACCCAGAACTATAAAGCAAGTACAAAGACTGAATGGGAAAGTCGCTGCGTTGAGTCGATTTATATCCAGAGCAACCAACAAGTGTATTCCTTTCTTTGATGTGATAAGGAAAGGGAAAAGAAATTTTGAATGGACGTCGGATTGTGAGGACGTGTTCCGAGCTCTGATGAGTCACTTGGAGAGGCCCCATGTTCTGTCAAAGCCCATAGACCATGATGAGTTGTATGTTTACTTGGCTGTATCCCAGCATGCCATCAGTGCAGCTTTGATTCGTGAGGAGGACCGAATCCAAAAGCCGGTGTACTATGTTAGTAAGCATTTGACGGGGGCAGAGAGAAATTATCCCAAGATTGAGAAGCTGGCTTACTGTTTGGTGAACGCATCACGCAAACTCCGCCCGTATTTCCAAGCACATCTGGTCAGTGTCTACACCAATCAACCTTTGCGGTAGGTGCTCCAACGACCAAAGACTTCTGGAAGGTTACTCAAATGGAACATTGAGCTAAGTCAGTTCGACATCACCTACCTGCCACAGAGGGCTATCCAAGGACAAGCGCTAGCAGATTTCATTGCAGAGTTCACTATATCAGACGAGCCAAGTGGAAGTGATGTGATTCCCGCTGTTCGATGGAAGCTATATACCGATGAGGCATCCAACGACCATTGTTCTAAGGCTAGTATTGTGCTTGTAACTCCCAAGAACCGATCGATTTGTTATGCTTTGAAGCTTAACTTCCCTGCTACTAACAACGAAGCCGAATATGAAGCATTGATCGCTGGATTGAAGCTTGCCAAAAAACTTGGAGTGAAATCGATTGAAATTTTTTGTGACTCACTGTTGGTGGTATACCAAGTACGGGGGAACTATCAGGCAAAGGGACAAAGGCTTGCTACATACCTCGCTCGGGTTCAAGAATTGTTGGTGGACCTCGAATACTACGAGATTTCGCACATTCCACTCGAAAAAAACGGGGAAGCCGATTCCTTGGCAAAATTTGCAAGCACTGGCGATGCACAACAGATGGACTTGGTTCCCGTTGAAACTTTACATGTCCCAAGTATAAATGAGATGGAGGTTGATTTTGTGGTGTAGACGGAAACTGAAAGGGAGTCGTGGATGACCTCGTTTAGAGAATACTTGTTACATGGAACCTTGCTCGAGAGAAGGAACGAGAGACGACAAGTCGTTCGCAAGACCTCGCGGTATATAATGCAGGATGGAATGATGTATCAGAAGGGTTTCTCCATTCCCTTGCTTAGGTCCATCGCCCATAACGAGATAAAGCGAGTTTTAAGGGAAGTCCATGAAGGAGAATGTGGTGACCATACTGGGGGGCAGACACTAGCCAAAAGATACTCCGCTATGGCACTATTGGCCGACCATGAATTGCGACGCCGCGGACTATGTAAGGAGATGCGACAAATGTCAAAAGTACACAAAGATCCCTAGAGTACCGTCGACGGAACTCACGCAAATGGTTAGTCCATAGCCGTTTGCGGTATGGGGGATCGATATTATCGGCTCCTTGCCAATCTCCTAAGGTGGTGCGAAATACACAATTATCGCAGTCGATTACTTCACCAAATGGGCAGAAGCGGAGCCATTAGCTACGATCACCACCAAAGAGGTCGCTAACTTTGTTGTGCGAAACATTATATGCCGCTTTGGTCTCCCACAGACTATCATTACTGACAATGGAACTCAATTTGAGAGTAGAGAATTCAAAGAGTTCTGTTAAAAATATTTCATTGCAAAAAGGTTTGCAGCAGTCGCTCACCCTAAAACGAATGGGCAAGTGGGTGGATAAGCTTCCAACGGCAGTCTGGGCATACAGAACCACCCACAAGTCCACGACTGGCCATACTCCATTCGCCTTGGCATACGACACTGAAGCAGTTATACACATGAAACTTGAAGTTCCTTCTCACCAGGTGACTCATTATGATCCTAGAACGAACTGAGATTTTTTACTGGAGTTGTTGGATTTTGTCGACAAGAAGCGTGAAGAAGCTAATTTAAGTGCGGCCATATTTCGACACCGAGTCGCCCAATATTATAATGAAAAAGTTCGACCAAGAGCTTTCGATGTGGGCGACCTTATTTTGAAGCGAGTTTTTCCGGTCCCGTCACATATGAATCCCACATGGGAAGGTCGCTACGTCATCGAACGGAGGCTTAGAGAAGGAACCTTCAAGCTAGTGACTGTTGATAGCGTGACACTCCCCAGAGCATGGAATAGCGAGCATTTGCGCCGTTATTATACTTAGATTATTTCTTTTGCATTTTAGTAGCAATTGTTTCCGATATATGTTTCTTTTGTTATTCTCTGTTTCTAACATGTAATAAGACAATTAAGTTTGTCCCTATTTTCTACAATCAATAAAGGCTTGAAGCTGTTTTTCTATGAACTGTTGGTGTTCCGTGTTTTATAATTTCATGAAAAAATTAATTTTCATTAATCTGTATGGCGTATGAACGCACACACAAAACTAAAAGTCGACTAGCTACGTATTCAAAAATCTCTAAGTCCCTGAAGCAAACTAGAGTACTCTGAGTCCCTAGAGCGTGGACTAGAGTATAAACGACTCAAAAAACTCTAAGTCCCCAGAGTGCGGACTGGAGTACTCTAAAGTCCCCAGAGCGTGGACTAGAGTATAAACGGCTCAAAAATCTCTAAGTCCCTGAAGCGGACTAGAGTACTCTGAGTCCCCAGAGCGTGGACTAGAGTATAAACGACTCAAAAATCTCTAAGGCCCTGAAGCGGACTAGAGTACTCTGAGTCCCCAAAGCATGGACTAGAGTATAAATGACTCAAAAATCTCTAAGTCCCCAGAGTGCGGACTGGAGTACTCTAAAGTCCCCAGAGCGTGGACTAGAGTATAAACGACTCAAAAATCTCTAAGTCCTTGAAGCGTACTAGAGTACTCTAAGTCCCTAGAGTGTGGACTAGAGTATAAATGACTCAAAAATCTCTAAGAAGCGGATTAGAGTACTCTGAGTCCCTAGAGCGTGGACTAGAGTATAAACGACTCAAAAATCTCTATGTCCCCAGAGTGCGGACTGGAGTACTCTAAAGTCCCCAGAGTGTGGACTAGAGTTTAAACGATTCAAAAATATCTAAGTCTCTGAAGCGGACTAGAGTACTCTAAGTCCCTAGAGCGTGGACTAGAGTATAAATGACTCAAGAATCTCTAGGTCCCCAATGTGCGGACAAGAGTACCGAGTCCTTAGAGTGTGGACTGGAGTATAAACGGTTTGAAAAACTTCTTAAGTCCCAGAATGTGGACAAAAGTATTTTAAGTCCTTTGAATGTGGAGTGGAGTTTAAATGACCCGCAAAAGTTTGAATTTCAGTTTCAGACTAAATTATAAGTTATGCGACGAGAATTTGTGAATGCAAAGAAACAAAATATTATTTACTTATCAAAAATTTCCTTACAACTTCTTCGAAAGTTCGGAGGCCAAGTCTATCTACAATGAATACTGATGAAAGAAAGGAAAAAAAAGGAAAGAAAAGCAACTACATGATTTTCAACTATTTGAGCTAAGCAAAATGTTGCGAGGCGACGGTTACTTCTTCGGTTTTCTTTCCCTTTTTGGCTTTTCCAAAGTCTCCTCATGCGAGCGTCTATTCCTGGACCCTTTGCTTCCCGGCAACGTGGTGCCTGAGGAAGGAGGAGGAACTTCCAAGGGTGTGGTCCCACCGGGGAGAATGACCTTCAACGGCCTATTTAGGGGATCGTCGACCTCCACCACCTTGAGTTCTGTCTTAACTTTGATTCTCTCTTTCTCCTCCTCGAGTTGCTCCTTGATGCTAAGCTTGGAAGTGTGCTCGGAAGTGCTCGTGATTTCGACATCGTTGTGTTCTTCTACAGGTGAGGGATCTTCAGGTTTATCCTCATCTAGCGCTCTGATCACTTGAGCATCGTGACCAAGGGTATCTCCGTTTTGAGGTGCCTCAGCCTCTTTTTCTTCCCACTCCATGGCAACATCGCTCCTTGGAGTCGGCTCGGGACCAGAGTGACCTATACGAATTCATGAAAAGAAAATGTTAGAACACATCTGTTACTCGCCAAAAGCGATGATTTCCTGAACTCTAAAAGGTGAAGCTACGTACCAGCTACCAATTGACTTTCGATGGTCCTTGGAGTATCACCCTCAGGGATTGGGGATAAAATGTGAATGCCCAGTCTGGGCTTCTCCGGGTCATAACCGACATGCTGCTCGGGAGGCCCAAGTGACGAAATCTCGGCCGATTGAACGGGAGGAGGAACTTGAGAACAGTGCCGGACGGGCCAGCAATATCTTCCTTACCCTTCGATGATAAGGAGTCTCTTCCAAAGAGGGATTTTGCCGTAGGTAAGTCTGAAGGCTCATTTCCTCGGAGAACTTCCCTCACAAGAGCCTCTTCATCAACCTCTTCAACACCCAGCTCCACTTACTTAATTTTTATTAAAGTATCCCATGCTTCAACTAGCGATTCGAGATAACCATCGTCCAAGAAATATAGGTCGCAATGCATGAGAACTCTTGCATTGTATTCGGCGATGAGCGGGTCAAAGGAACACTTAATCTCTTCTCTGTCAGCCTCGGCCGCTTCCTCGATTCGGGAGTCTACCTCTGAAAGTGCCGCCTTTTTGCCTTCTTCACGAGCTGCATCTTTTAGCACTTCAATCTTGAGTATCTCTTCATCGAGTTTTGTTTTCAAATTCCTTATCTCGACGATTTCATCGCAGCATTTTTGTGATTCTTCCTACGCTATGATTTTTTCTTCCTTTTCTTTGGAAAGCAACTCCTCCAACTCTTTGACCCGACGGGCGAGGACATCTTTCTCTTTTTGCAGAGAGTCTTTTTCTAGAGCTAGAGCACCGCTACATTGAACTACCTTGTTTAACACTTTTTTATGACTGGCCTCTAAGCGTCTGACCGCTTCGGCTGTCTCCTTGGCATACTTTTGGGCGGTCTCGAGTTGAGATTTGTATGAGAGTAGTTCCTCATCCTGGACCTTTATAATATCTCTATCGTGAATAGCTTTGAGCTTAAGGCGATCAATCTCATGCTGGCATTCGAGGGAGACCTCTGAAACTTTTTCCACCAAGTGTATGAACGCATCGTGTTGGAAATACACATCGTTATTGCAAACAATAGCACTTTGTTTGACATTCCCAGGAATAGGATGAATTGCGGGAGAAATTTCAGTCCGTCGAAACAGATCTTCGAAAACGTAGCTTTAAGCTTGGCTAATTTTTCTTCCATGGACGGAACATGAGCGGGAGCTGGGGGAGTCTGCCTTACCAAAGTCATGGATTTGTTGTGAGGCTCGCGGGATTGCTTGGTGCTCGAGGAGCCAGAACGTTGGTTGCAAGGGACTTCGGACTGGGAGCCTTTTTAAGCAGACTTGTCCCCACTACGCGCCGGAAGATTGGAAAGATCATTTGGATATGAAGAGTGGCCGTGGGTCCTCCTTCTGGAAGATGAGGACGACTCTTTAGAATAATAGTCTCTATCTCCGCCTTCGTCCCTATCTCTTCGTTTGCTCGATCCTGAGTCTCAACCAGAATGATAGAAGAAGGAGGATCCTCAGAGATGGTCAATGCCATGTGTGCGCCCCATTTCACCTGTACGTAAGATTAAACGAGAACGAATTAGTAGAAGTCACACGATGAATTGAATTCAGGTGCATGGTAGAGTGTAAGTGTTCGTGTGTGTCCTAGTGCATCCCACTAACGGACCAGTGTTTATTGCTTTACTCATCGGGGTTTTC
Organism: Allium fistulosum; assembly: GCA_030737815.1. Taxonomy (NCBI): domain Eukaryota; kingdom Viridiplantae; phylum Streptophyta; class Magnoliopsida; order Asparagales; family Amaryllidaceae; genus Allium; species Allium fistulosum. The sequence goes on from CM060901.1 coordinate 1,496,307,547, forward strand.
TCTCCCTGATCATGAAGCTGAGTGCCTCATCACTTCTCACAGGCGAGTTAAATCCCATAGCGTCGGGATTACTGAAGTCATAATTCAACAGATCGTCGGGGATGGTCAAGTCAGATAGTCCCTTAAGTGAGCTTTCGAATTTTTGAGAAGACGATCCTTTCTCGATAGAGGTTATCGTGACCTTTGAAGTTCCGCCAACTTTTCTCTTTTTCAACTTATACGCTAAGCTCTTCTTCTTTTTCGAAGGAGGCGGTGGTTAGTCGGCGCCGGGTGCACCAGCTAATGGCGCTTGTCCGGAAATTATCATCAGTCGGCACTAGCACCTCAGTTTCTTTAATCTCACCTTCCTCGGTAGTATCGTGAGCCCCTTCGGCAAGGGGCACTGAAGGACCAGCTTGTTCTTTACTCGCTTCTGTAGTCGTTCTTGCAATTGTGTTTCCACTTGGAAGGCCAGTCATGCGACCCTCTTCTAGTAATCCAAACCTCGAAAGCAATTCATTGGGAACTACCGATTTGATGTCCCGATCTACCACAGGGGTAGCTTGAATAGCCTCAACTGCCTCAGAGTACCTGGCGCCTTCGAGTCGTGGGTGGATACCTATAAGGATTAAAAAAAGTTCAGACTTTCAAAAAGATGCGCCGTAAGTCTTAGAATGAAGAGTGAGATAAGGATGCGACTTACGTCCTTCCAGCCATCTTCTTGCAAAGCTAGGAGGACAAAGTACGTAGAACCACTCCTGTTTGAACTGAGAAAGCTTGTTCCATGCGCCCATCGGAACTTGACATTTGAGGTATGGCTCGAGGAATATGTAGGATGGACTATCAGTACGTCTCTTGAAGCGGTAGATGTAGAGGATGTCCTCAGGAGTTGGAGGTCTAAATAGGAAGCTCATAAAAAGAATGTAGGTACCGTGAATGAACACATGAATATTTGGATGCAGTTGTGCAGGGGCGATCCTTATATACTGTAACACTTCACAGATGAATGAATTGAAGGGTGGCACACTTCCGGCCCAAAACATGAATTTGTTGCATGTAGTGTATCTGACTAGGGGCAAATGAGGCCGGTCTTGTGCTGACAGAACCAGAATGTCTTTGAAGGGGATTCCGTGGATAGAACACAATCAACGAAGAAAGGCTTCGCCGATTTTTGAGGCTTGAGAATCGATGGGGTTATCCAGAACAACGACTTCGTCTACAGCATCGGGAGTCGGACCTATAACCTCAGTAGGAAGAACTGGAATATCAGTAATGTGGACAAATGATGGACTTGATGTCCCCACTACCTCTTGCCGTGAACTTGGTCCGGGCTTGTCGGATATAATGGCGGAGCTCGACTTCTTAGTCATTTCGGGATGACACTTGGGGTGAATAATTACCTGTTTAAGCTATACTCGAAAGATAATCAACATCAGATTAACAACAAAATATTCCCCCGTGTGGTGTGTGAACTAGTGCGACGATTCAAACATGAGTATAGATAAATTAAAGTTTTGAAAACTAGTGTAGCGTGATTGAGCTTTGAGTTATCAACTTTGGAAACCGTCATCACTGACCGCCTTCGATGTTTATCCTATGACCGGTAGAAGAAGTCTTTGGATCAGACAGTGGCATCATATATTGTGAAGGCTTTTACTTATTTTTGTTCTGTTAGATTCGTGTTTAGAATTACTTGAATTATGGAATTTCTAGTCCGAGTTAAGTCCATGGGTTCATATGCTTTGGTTCTTGTCATTGTCCATTGTTTTATGCTTAGGCGTGCAATGTATGGTCCTGGTGTATATTGTGTTCAAGTAGAGATAGTCCAGAAAGCCAATGCTGATTCCAATGCTCAGTACCGACTCTAACACTCGATATCGAACCACTCTCTCATTACCGACCCAGACCTCACTAGACAGCACGCCGAACGACCCACTCGATTTCTCAAACCACCGACCCACTGAGTCTTTCAGATCGCCGATCCACTCAATCTCTCTAATCATCGACCCACACTCTACCACTCTCGTTACCGACTCACTCTCTCCTTTAAACCACCGACCTACTACCTAACCCAAGCAACCGACCCACTTTTTCTCTCAAAGCACCGACCCAGACTTATAGGATCCTCTACCGACCAAGTATTATTGGTGTGTTTCAACCTGACTCTCCCTAAGATGGATCGGCCTACAAGGATTGCCGACCGGGCTTTCCTACTCCTCAAGCACCTGACTTCCCTCTCTCAGCACAACAAGTTCTCTCCTCCTACAAATTGCAGACCTCCCTAAAACCATCAAAGACGACTCCTCTCAAATTAGCACGAACCCATGCCATAAAGCCCTCTACTACCTTCACCCTAATATGCTTACTCACCCTATTTCTCTTTTCTCTCACTCATCACAATGATCCGTATATATGCGATAACTCCTAAGTGGAGGTATGAACCCTTACCTATGTGTTAATTCAGGGTTGGGATGAAAGGTTCTTGAAGCTTGGAGTCAAGGTGTATGGTGGTGGCACGTATGGAAGATGGTGGAATGAAGTTGTGAGGTAGTCCGATGGATTAGAGGAGATAAGGTTTGGAGCTGTGTTGGAGAAGAAGGGAAATAAAGTAAGAAGTGAGAGGGAAAGAATAGAGGTATGGGTTTATATAAAGTGAAGGGAGACGAACGGGCATTTTCCTGGAGAACCGGTCAACACGCTCAGGTGGGTCGGCAAAGTAAATATGCCGACCCTTTCCCCTAGTGAACCGATCGAGTGGGTCGGCCTACGTATGCCGACCCACCTCTTGTTTCTAAAAAATAATAAAAAGAATAAAAAAATAAAAAGAATAATAATAATAATGGTAATAAAATAAAATGTGTATACATGAACATATACACATGCGATGATGATAGAAGATGGTAGCGTGATGAGGAGACGGATACTACCGGGTCAGTGGAGAAGCGTGGGTTTGGAAAATCCACCGTGATTCAGCCTTCGAGAGGTTTTATACATTCAGCTTTGGAAAAGTTGTATCAAGATTTTAAGAGCTTCTTCAAGATTGAACTAATACGTTCAGACGACAAGAAGCTTCGTCGAAGGTCAATAAAAAGCGATAGTCAGTTACCATTCGGAACGAGCTAGCCTCTGAAAGAAGAAGTACTCGCTGATTCAAACCGCGTCATGTTGATTCACACAACGCACTTTGAGGGGCAAATGTTACCCGGCTACTTGGCCCGGCTACAAAGCGATAGTTATAGAAGATATGGTTGAAACTAGACATGACTCGAGCCAAGAGGAGATTGGAGATATAAGGGATTGATGCAACCTGTGTGGTTTGGCATGTCTATGTGGATCAGTATTTGATGGTGGTTTGGTTGGAGTAGGATAGCTCTTATGGAAGGTCATGGATGGGTCGGCCTTGGTGGGTCGGTACGTGCTGTTCGGTCAAGGGAGACGAGCCAATGTGGGTCGGCACATAGTGGTTCAGCCTTGGTCGCTCGGTGTAGATGGGGATTGGCCTCGGGAGGATTAGTATATGTGGATCGGCATTCATGTGCGGTTCAACACGTATGGGTCGGTATGGGTGGCTCGGTCAAGAAAGGAAGTTCGAAGTGGATCGGTCAGGATGGTTCGGCCTTGGTTGATCAACACGTATGGATCGGTGCGTGTGAGTCGGCAATTTAGGCTCGGTTACAGTGGTTCAGCAAAATAGCAGGAGAATTAGCAAGACTACCATAGGGCAATACGATCGATACTATTTCACTTCGAGTCACACCCATAATTGCTCTGAGTTGCTTGCGGGTTTGCTTCGAGTCGTCCATAAAGAGACCCTGGATCGACATCAGGTGGATCGATGGTAGTGGGTCGGCATGCCTGGTTCGGTCTACCTAACCTACCAGCTATGGGCCGAGCAATCTTGGTCATGGGCCTCCACAGGGGATCTAACCTATCCTCGTCTATAAATAGAGGAGCAGGGGTCCAGTTGAGGGGGGCTTTTATGGACAACTCTAGGGATATTCTGTCATTTTCGGTACTAACTTCTTTTCAATTCAAATTTGTATTCAAGTTGTTTGTTTACGAATTGTATATGTACTCCAATGATTGGGAAAGTAATAAAGATTATATTCAAAGTGGATGTAGGCAATTACGCTAAACCATAATAAATCTGGTGTTCACGTTTTTGTTGTTCCTTTTTGCATTCAACGGTACTACTTCTCTGTTTTAATCACCTTTCTTCATTAATCTCTCTACACAATTCTATTTAACGGTGCTAGTGACCAATTTTGTGCTAACAATTGGATTTTTCGACACTTGGGTTTACGACACGTGAATACCAAGGATGTATTAGTGTCGATTTTCGAGGGTCGAAAATCCTATTCATCATAGAGTTGATACGACGCTAATGTCTTGCAAAGTAATGAAGTGCGACGTGGTTGAGAAGTGACACCTAAGGGACATGATCATGATGAATGGCTACATTATTTAGCTCTTCGAACACATGCGACGTCGTTTATATCTCCATATTGACGAGGTTCGGTCTTCTATTCCTTTGATGCTTTCAGTTTTGCTCTTGATGTTAAAATTATATGGATAACATTTAACCGCCCTTGTATAAAGAATTTTTTTACTCTTTAGGGTAAAACCAAAAATTCCTTTGTATTGCTCCATCTTTAGTGAGATTTCCTTGCTAGTCTTGCTTTCCTCTAAAACATAAAGTGAATGATATCTCTCGTTATTAAGTTTAAACTTGACATCAAATTCAAGTAATCTAGTCCTGGATTTGAGTGAGTTATAGATTGGCACTGATTGCCTATATTGTCCGCGTGAGTTAAGATTATAATTTTGCTATAAAAAAAGCAAATAATAACAATAAGTTTTCAAATGGAAGTCTAGAAGATTATCAGGTAATATCATTGTAGGGAGCATTAGGAATTTTCTCTAGTGATAAATAGAATTCCAAAAACCCACTTGGTAATGATAACAGAATACCAGAAATCCATCTGATAATTATAATAGGAGACTAGAGATCCATATCTGGTAATAGAGGATACATAAACCAATATCTGATAAAAATAATGGAAGACTAGAGCTCTTTTTATCAATAATAATAGAAGTCCAAAAATTTTCATCTGGAAATAATAATAGAAGACCGGAATCCTTATCTAGTAATAATAAGAGACGACCAGAAACTCTTATATGGTAATAATAGCAGAAGATCAGAAATCTTTATCTGATAATATTAAGAGAAGACCAGAAACTCTTATCTGGTAATAATAAGATAAGACAGAATTCCTTATCTAGTAATAATAAGAGAAGGCAAGAAATCCTTATCTAGTAATAATAAGAGAAGATCAGAAACCCTTATTTGGAAATAATTATAGAAGACTGGAAATCCTTGTATGGTAATAATAACAGAAGACCAGAAACTTTTATCTTGTGGCCAAAAATTGCATTTTTTAGGAGACATAAATAGCTCATATTTGATGGACCTTTCTTTAGAAACTTGATTAGATTCGAAGCACTACTTGGTTCAGATTCTAATCGACTTGGTAGCACTACTTGGCTCAGATTTTGAATGACTTGGGGCACTACTTAACTATGATTTTGATTGACTTGAGAGCACTACTTGGCTATGATTTTGATTGACTTGGGAGCACTACTTGGATCGGAGTTCAATTGACTTGGAAGCACTTCTTGGCTCTTGATTTTGAATGATTTCCTTTTGAAGATTTCGATGCTCCAGTGAGGTCTCTAATGGAAGACACTAAAGGCTTATTCCATCCTCCCTCTAGAAAGTGTTTCAGTGAGGCCTTTGATGACGACACTAAAGGCTTGTTCGGTGCTTTAGTGGGGCCTTTGATGATGGCACTAAAGGCTTACACCTTCCTCCCTCTAGGAGGAGCTCCAACTAGGCCATGTAGGCAGGGGTTGAAGGCTTGCAGAAACTTTAGGCTGACCAAAGGATTACCCTGGCATCCCTCTAAGAGAGGCTTCAGTGAGGCCTGTGATGACGGCACTGAAGGCTTAGGGTCTTTGATGACCGGAACCTTTTGCGGCCAAGCCTTTGATGGACGAAATCTCTTACGGTCAGGCCTTTGATGACTGGGACCTCTTGCGATCAAACCTTTGATGGTCGGGGCCTTTGATGGTCGGGACCTTTTGCGGTCAAGCCTTTGATGGCTAGGGCCATTAACGGCTATGACATCTTGCTGTCAAGCCTTTGATGGCTAAATCTTTTATCTCAGGAGTATCCTACTCCTTTCCCTGATCGTGCTAATAGATTTTCCTTTTATTAATCCACTGTCGAAAAATATTGCCGTAAATGTTTGGCATTTCATGTTCTTGTTACGACATTGCAATCTGGTTGGCATAGTTCATAGGTCCTAGGCAGGATTACTTTGCATATGATTAGGATCCTTCCCAATTTGGCCCGAGCATTCCGTCCACTTGATTCTTAGTATTTGCCATAGTTTTTTGGAGCACTAAATATCCTTTTCAAAACGACTTTCCTCTTATTTTTGACCTGTAAACTCGATTATTCTTATTTGATGTTTGGACACTTACTTGGCCGTTTTAGTCGATTGATCAAATCCAGTAATTTCCTTTTATCTCTTAACTCTCTGATGGGATTCAATCTTAAGCTTATTTGAAAGCATGACTTATTATGTATAGGGATTTTATCCTGTTGTGACTTGATATATCCAGAATATGAGTGATAGTTACCTTATCCAATGCTTTGCAGCAAGAGTTGGGGAATTTCCCTTTTGATTGCACTTTGTAACTTCATTAGTAATTGGCTCTCTCGCTCTTATAAATGGAAATTCCGTAATTATTCCGAACATTTTGTAATGATCATACGTTGAATCCATACTAAGATAGGGACCGTGAATGCTTTTAGAATTCGATATAGTTATGTTGGAGTCACACGATTCCAAAGTCAATCTATGTAGAACAGTTTCATCCAAGTGGAAATCAAGATTACGAGTATTTTACAATTCGAAGCAACTTGTAATCCGAGATAGCTTTTAGCGATTTGTAATCTTATTATCATTTTTCAGATGATCTTTGTTGATCTAGTTTAAACAACGTCATTGGATAATGATTTTTCTCCTGAGTTCTTGAGTTTCTTCCTTACTTTGTTTCGATGTAGCGAAAATTTTTGCCAACGATTTCTTGTATTTTTCTTTACTTTACCTGGCTAAAGTAATCCATATAAAAATACTTTCCTGAATCTTTCATTTCTCTCTAAGTTCAGATCTGACGGAGTTGTTTCTTTTTAACTGTCCATGATCATGATGAATACTTTTCCATTCTACGGAAATTGTTTACAGTATCTTTAAGGCATAGATAAGAGATTTTGTTTTCAATCCTCAAAGTTCATAGGAGATTTCGTAAAACTTGTAATCTCATAATAGAAACGTAAATCTCGAACAAGGGACTGAATGATCATGATACATGAATCAATAGCCCTTTAATTGAGAATAGACCATCCTAGTTAGAGTTTAATAGTAAAAATAGATCATGATAGTTTTGAAAACTTTTCATAGTTCTCAATAGTATATGTTTTTTCATAACTTTGCAAATTTCTTTTTCGAAATAGATAGACATATGGAATAATCAGCAATAGCTCTTTTGATTTGCAAAGAATATTTTCCTCGAAGATGCGTGGTAAAATTCTTTAAATAAAATTGCTTGTTAAAATAAACATTAGTGATATTATTACACATTTTGTAAGATATGAAAAATTGTACTACAATAGCTTTCACTTAGTGAAAAGACATATCTCATTTATAGGTCTAAAAAGTCATGATTCATGAACTGACAGACTCTATAGACAAGAACATACTTTTCTATAAGAATTCCTTTTTAGTGAAATAATTTTCCTCGAAGGATTGTATTATCATATAAAGAATTAGAATTTTATACATCGCCTGAAAGGAATACTTGCAAAAATATACACACACATTTAGAATCCTTGTTATAAGAAACCTCATATAAAGCTTTGGGATATTGGAATTAGTAGGTTTGAAAGCAATCGATGTATATGAATCTAAAGGTGTAGCCGACATTCTCTAATTCTGTTTGATAAGGTTAAAGTCATTCGTAACTTGCAACGTTAATCCGTTTCATCATATTGGTGTAACCTATGTTAAAATCCACTATGCTTACAGTATTATTTAATTCATCCCTTATCCATATAGCATCATGGTGACACTTGATAATATCCAAATTCACCCTAAAGTTGTAGTTTTGCCTTAAGCTCGAGGTATCTTTAAACTCAAATTCTTGTATGTATCTTTCCAATTTAGAACCGTATATGCCTTGCGATCATACAAATTTGGAATCGTGCTTGTGCTCTGGATTACTCTTGTTTTATACCGGGTGAAAAATGCATTTCAGAATTGATTTGTATGTTGATACATTTAAAATTAACATATATTTCAGGATCCTAGATTTGAGTGAGTTATAGATTGGCACTCATTGCCTATATTGTCCGCATGAGTTAAGATTATAATTTTTCTATAAAAAAAGCAAATAATAACAATAAGTTTTCAAATGGAAGTCTAGAAGATTATCAGGTAATATAATAGTAGGGAGCATTAGGAATTTTCTCTAGTGATAAATAGAATTCCAAAAACCCACTTGGTAATGATAATAGAATACTAGAAATCCATCTGATAATTATAATAGGAGACTAGAGATCCATATCTGGTAATAGAGGATACATAAACCAATATCTGATAAAAATAATGGAAGACTAGAGATCTTTTTATCAATAATAATAGAAGTCCAAAAAATTTCATCTGGAAATAATAACAGAAGACCGGGAATCCTTATCTAGTAATAATAAGAGACGACCGGAAACTCTTATCTGGTAATAATAACAGAAGATCAGAAATCTTTATCTAATATTATTAAGAGAAGACCAAAAACCCTTATCTGGTAATAATAAGATAAGACCAGAATTCCTTATTTAGTAATAATAAGAAAAGACCAGAAATCCTTATCTGGCAATAATAAGAGAAGACCATAAACCCTTATTTGGAAATAACTACAAAAGACTGGAAATCCTTGTATGTTAATAATAACATAAGACCAGAAACTTTTAGTGGCCAAAAATTGTATTTGTTAGGAGACATAAATAGCTCATATTTGATGGACCTTTCAGTAGAAAACTTGATTTGATTTGAAGCGCTACTTGGTTCAGATTCTATTCGACTTGGTAGCACTACTTGGCTCTGATTTTGATTGACTTGGGGCACTACTTAACTATGATTTTGACTGACTTGAGAGCACTACTTGGCTTTGATTTTGATTGAATTGGGAGCACTACTTGGATCAGAGTTCAATTGACTTGGAAGCACTACTTGGCTCTTGATTTTGAATGATTTCCTTTTCAAGATTTCAATGCTCCAGTGAGGTCTCTAATGAAAGGCACTAAAGGCTTATTCCATCCTCCCTCTAGAAAGTGTTTCAGTGAGGCCTTTGATGACGACACTAAAGGCTTGGTCAGTGCTTAGTGGGGCCTTTGATGATGGCACTAAAGGCTTACACCTTCCTCCCTCTAGGTGGAGCTCCAACTAGGACATGTAGGCAGGGGTTGAAGGCTTGTAGAAACTTTAGGCTGACCAAAGGATTACTCTGGCATCCCTCTAAGAGATGCTTCAGTGAGGCCTGTGATGACGGCACTGATGGCTTAGGGTCTTTGATGATTGGGGCCTTTGATGGCCGGAACCTTTTGCGGCCAAGCCTTTAATGGCCGAAATCTCTTGCGGTCAGGCCTTTGATGACTGGGACCTCTTGCGGTCAAACCATTGATGGTCAAGGCCTTTGATGGTCGGGACCTCTTGCGGTCAAGCCTTTGATGGCTAGGGCCATTAACGGCTAGGACATCTTGCTGTCAAGCCTTTGATGGCTAAATCTTTTATCTCAGGAGTATCCTACTCCTTTCCCTGAACGTGCAAATAGATTTTCCTTTTATTCGTCCACTGTCGAAAAATATTTTCGTAAATGTTTGGCATTTCATGTTCTTGTTACGACATTGCAATCTGGTTGGCATAGTTCATAGGTCCTAGGCAGGATTACTTTGCATATGATTAGGATCCTTCCCAATTTGTCCCGAGCATTCTGTCCACTTGATTCTTAGTATTTTCCATAGTTTTTTGGAGCACTAAATCTCCTTTTCAAAATGACTTTCCTCTTATTTTTGACCTGTAAACTCGATTATTCTTCTTTGATGTTTGGACACTTACTTGGCCGTTTTAGTCGATTGATCAAATCCGGTAATTTCCTTTTATCTCTTAACCCTTTGATAGGATTCAATCTTAAGCTTATTTGAATGCATGACTTATTATGTATAGGGATTTTATCCTATTGTGACTTAATATATCCAGAATATGAGTGATAGTTACCTTATCTTATGCTTTGAAGCAAGAGTTAGGGAATTTCCCTTTTAATTGCACTTTGTAACTTCATTAGTAATTGTCTCTCTCGCTATTGTAAATGGAAATTCCGTAATTATTCCGAACATTTTGTAATGATCACACGTTGAATCCATACTAAGATAGGGACCATGAATGCTTTTAGAATTCGATATAGTTATGTTGGAGTCACAAGATTCCAAAGTCAATCAATGTAGAACAATTTCATCCAAGTGGAAATCTAGATTACAAGTATTTTACAATTCGAAGCAAATTGTAATCCAAGATAGCTTTTAGCGATTTGTAATCTTATTATCATTTTTCAGATGATCTTCGTTGATCTAGTTTAAACAACGTCATTGGATAATGATTTTTCTCCTAAGTTCTTGAGTTTCTTCCTTACTTTGTTTCGATGTAGCGATAATTTTTGCCAATGATTTCTTGTATTTTTCTTTACTTTACCTGGCTAAAGTAATCCATATAAAAATCCTTTCCTGGATCTTTCATTTCTCAGTAAGTTCAGATCTGACGAAGTTGTTTCTTTTTAACTGTCCATGATCATGATGAATACTTTTCCATTCTACGGAAATTGTTTACAGTATCTTCATGGCATAGATAAGAGATTTTGTTTTCAATCCTCAAAGTTCATAGGAGATTTTGTAAAACATGTAATCGCATAATAGAAACGTAAATCTTGAATAAGGGACTGAATGATCATGATACATGAATCAATAGACCTTTAATTGAGAATAGACCATCCTAGTTAGAGTTTAATTGTAAAAATAGATCATGATAGTTTTGAAAACTTTTCATAGTTCTCAATAGTATATGTTTTTTCATAATTTATAAATTTCTTTTTCGAAATAGATAGACATATGGAATAATCAGCAATAGCTCTTTTGATTTGCAAAGAATATTTTCCTCGAAGATGTGTGGTAAAATTCTTTAAATAAAATTGCTTCTTAAAATAAACATTGGTGATATTATTACACATTTTGTAAGATATGAAAAATTGTACTACAATAGCTTTCACTTATTGAAAAGACATCTCATTTATAGGTTTGAAAATTCATGATTCATGAGCTGATAGACTCTATAGACAAGAACATACTTTTCTATAAGAATTCCTTTTTAGTGAAATAATTTTTCTCGAAGGATTATATTATCAGATAAAGAATTAGAATTTTATACATCGCCAGAAAGGCATACTTCCAAAAATATACACACACATTTAGAAGCCATGTTATAAGAAACCTCATATAAAGCTTTGGGATATTGGAATTAGTAGATATGAAAGCAATCGATGTATATGAATCTAAAGGTGTAGCTTACATTCTCTAATTCTGTTTGATAAGGTTAAAGTCATTCGTAACTTGCAACGTTAATCCATTTTATCATATTGGTGTCATCCAATATCACTTAACCTGTGTTAAAATCCTCTATGCTTACGGTATTATTTAATTCATCCCTTATCCATATAGCATCACGGTGACACCTGATAATATCCAAATTCACCCTAAACTTGTAGTTTTGCCTTAAGCTCGAGGTTTCTATAAACTCAAATTCTTGTATGTATCTTTCCAATTTAGAACCGTATATGCCTTGCGATCATACAAATTTGGAATCGTGCTTGTGCTCTGGATTACTCTTGTTTTATACCTGGTGAAAAACGCATTTCAGAATTGATATGTATGTTGATACATTTAAAATTAACATATATTTCAAGATCAAAATTTTCATATATACTCAAAGTTTAATGTGCTTTCAAAAACAATTATATCAAATCCTTTACACATAAAACTGTCACATAAAACTGATACTCAGTAATTTACATTAATAACATTATCCACCTTACAAAATTATACCTCTTTTGCAATTGATATCTTCTGAAACTATGTATTTGTAGTTATATGAAGTGTATCTTTGAGAATAGCTTGTAAAAGAATCTCCACATTTCAAAGCCATATATCCATTTAAAGCTTATGCATGTAAAACCGCTCATACATAAAGTTATTATCAACTAAAAGGCTTATATCAAACATACCGCTAAAACCTTAAATATACGAAGTTTGAGTAATTTAAAAGCATTATTCTCAAAATCATTAAAGACGTATACACATATATCTGTTTTTTATATACTTGGATACACATATGCATGTGTACCTCAAATCATACGATTATCTGGAAAAGAATAATAATAATAATGGTAATAAAATAAAATGTGTATACATGAACATATACACATGCGATGATTATAGAAGATGGTAGCGTGATAAGGAGACGGATACTACCGGGTCAGTGGAGAAGCGTGGGTTTGGAAAATCCACCGTGATTCAGCCTTCGAGAGGTTGTATACATTCATCTTTGGAAAAGTTGTATCAAGATTTTAAGAGCTTCTTCAAGATTGAACTAATACGTTCAAACGACAAGAAGGTTCGTCGAAGGCCAATGAAAAGCGACAGTCAGTTACCATTCGGAACGGCTAGCCTCTGAAAGAAGAAGTACTCGTCGATTCAAACCGCGTCATGTTGATTCACACAACGCATTTTGAGGGGCAATGTTACCCGGCTACTTGGCCCGGCTACAAAGCGATAGTTGTAGAAGATATGGTTGATACTAGACATGACTCGAGCCCAGAGAAGATTGGAGATATAATGGATTGATGCAACCTGTGTGGTTCGTCATGTCTATGTAGATCAGTGTTTGATGGTGGTTTGGTTGGAGTAGGATAGCTCTTATGGAAGGTCATGGATGGGTCGGCCTTGGTGGGTCGGTACGTGTTGTTCGGTCAGGGGAGACGAGCCAATGTGGGTCGGCAAATAGTGGTTCAGCCTAGGTGGCTCGGTGTAGATGGGGATTGGCCTCGGGAGGATTAGTATATGTGGATCGGCATTCATGTGCGGTTCGGCACATATAGGTCGGTATGGGTGGCTCGGTCAAGAAAGGAAGGTCGAAGTGGATCGGTCAGGATGGTTCGGCCATTATGGTTCGGCCTTGGTTGATCGACACGTATGGTTCGATGCGTGTGGGTCGGCAATTTGGGCTCGGTTGCAGTGATTCGGCAAAACAGCAGGAGAATTAGCAAGACTACCATAGGCCGATACGATCGATACTATTTCACTTTGAGTCACACCCATAATTGCTCCGAGTTGCTTGCGGGTTTGCTTTGAGTCGTCCATAAAGAGACCCTGGATCGGCATCAGGTGGATCGAGATAGTGGGTCGGCATGCCTGGTTCGGTCTACCTAACCTACCAGCTATGGGCCGAGCTATCTTGGTCATGGGCCTGCACGGGGGATCCAGCTTATTCTCGTCTATAAATAGAGGAGCAGTGGTCTAGTTGAGGGGGGCTTTTTTGGACGACTCCAGGGATATTCTTTCATTTTCGGTACTCACTTCTTTTCAATTCAAACTTATATCCAAGTTGTTTGTTTACGGATTGTATCTGTACTCAAATGATTGGAAAAGTAATAAATGACAGGGACGCGGAAGATGATCTTAAAGCTATTTAACACTAGAGGGGGGGTGAATAGTGTTTTAAGAATTTCTTTAAAACTTCTTTGATTTAAATTGAATTAACTAACTTAATGCAAATACACAATCACAGATCAAATCACAGAATTACAAACAGATGCAAATATAAATAAAAAGCAAGTAAAGGAAAGAACACACCAGGAATTTTATACTGGTTCGGTGTTACCCTACATCCAGTCCCGCACAACCCGTACGGCTTTCTATTCAATAATAATCTAGATTACAATCCCTCGATTCCAAGGCAACGAGGTACACCCTCCAGATTCTCAAGTCTCTGGGTAGAACCACTTGATTCACAGGACACAAGTTCACCCGATCGATTTCCAAGGACACGATCACACCTTTATAACCCCACACAAGTTTCTTTGAGTACAAATGTATCTATAACTCTGATAAGCACTGAGATTCTTTGAAGAGAGTGGCAGAGAATCAAACTAGAGATATTCTGGTTTGATTCACTTAAAATTTCGGCAGAATATGGATAGGATGATTAGAAAATAAGATAAGAGAGTAAAGAGGAGAGAAAATAAAGAAAGTAGTTACTGGAAAACGTTCATAACAGTCTCTATTTATAGAGAATGAATGGATGTGTCCATTCGAAGAGGTTTAAACGAATAGACACTTCTTTTGAAAACAACCTTTGCTGTAACGAGAAGCATGTCGACATGACAAGTAAATAGGATGTCGACATGGTCTAGTAAAAGTGATGATTTGCTTTACTTTGAAAATGATGATTTAAAACATATGCAACTTTATTCAAATGGACTCTATGTATTTGTAGAAGGTATTTTAGAAGTAGAAATACTTATGAATGTATATATGTATATATACTAAAATATATTTAAAATCAAAGTAAATAAACTAAAGTAAATATAATATTAAAATAGATTTTGGGGCTAAAATATCAAGGACAATTTTGAAATCAAAATATAACAAAATGATAAATATGATTTTGAGGGTAAAACATTTTTGGAAATGTGAACGAAGGTTTTTCTTTTGAAAAGGAATATTTGAAAATCATTTTATAAAACAAGAGATAATTTTGAAAATCATTTTGAATCAAAATTAGTGGATAACAAAATAGGGCTACTATCCTTTCCACTAGATATTTCGTGAGTTCCATCTCACTAGGGTTCCATCCCTTTAAAAAGAACGAAGTGGATTCCATTCCACGAATAAATTGGATAAAAAAGAATGATAGTGCTTTCAAGGAGTTTTAACAAATATCTAACCTAACTATATTATTTGTCTTGAACTCTTGAATATCTTGAATCTCATGAGTCTTCAATCTTGAACTCTTGATCTTTGTCTTCATCAATTTGTTTTCTTTAGTGTACAGTCTTCTTTTGTTGATACCTGCATATAGATTTCCTGCACATATATATTTTATAACACTTCTATAGTTGTTGTCATCAAAACGACTATCCTATGGACTAACATTCTCCCCCTTTTTGATGATGACAACCTTTGTTTATAAAATATTTATATTCTCCTTATAACTCCCCCTAAATCTAATAACTCCCCCTTAATCTATGCTTAACTAATCCTATTTTATACTTCTCCCCCTTTGTCATCAACAAAAAAAATGACACTAACTCCCCCTAAATCTATGATATTAATGATAGTGTTATCATTAATAATACTAAAACTAGATATAACAATGCTAAATATTGTATACTCAGAATGATATATATGAGTAATATAAGAATGAGAATAATAAGTGTAACCACAGATTATTTTATTCATTTCAATATTACTATATACATGACTATTTAAACTTATAAACACATAAATAACTAAAACAAGAAAATAAACAACTCAACGGTTGGTTTTGATAATGGGAGACTTGTGGACAGGACAATTTGGGTAATGAAAATAGAAATTTCCATGTTGTTCCACAATGTTCCCATAAGCATCAAAACAAACTTCCCCTACACATACTGCTTCATCATCAGTTTCTTCCTCCATTGGTTCTTCCTCTTCTTCTTCGTCTTCGTCTTCTTCTCCTTCTTCATTTGCTTCTATGTTAGAAGAATCTTCAATTACAATTGGATTGGCATGATTATCCATGAGGAATTTTTGAAGATTCCTTAGAATTTTCCCTTGTTTCTCTTGCTCTCTTGCCATTCTCAATTGTTGAACTTGCATTTCAGTTAACATCTGCAGCGAATCATTAACTTTCTCCTCTATTTTGATGACACGAGCGAGTATGGAGTTTTGGAAAGGGCCATGAGAAGGGAAAGAAACCGGTGAAATTTGATTAGGATTGGATGTGGAAGCCATGGATTTGATGTTTCCAGAAAGTAGAATGAAGAAATAATGATTGGAGGTAAGAGAAACTCGGAATGGGTGAGTTAAATAACCACCCATTCAAAAATTAGAGGGAAAAACGAATTGTCATTTTTACTGTTTCATGTCGACATGACGCATGAATACTATGTCGACATGGTGTTGTAAAATGCTATGGTTAAGAAAACATTCATATATACCCTATGTATACTACTATACTATATACTATATTTCAGAAAGAGAACATATACCTAATTCTCTTCTTAACTTGGTGAAGACAGGTTCTCCTAAAGGTTTGGTTAAAATATCAGCTATTTGATTTTCAGAATTAACGAAATCAAGAGAAATTTTCGCTTTATTTACGTTATCTCTTAGAAAATGGTGTCTAATGTCAATATGTTTAGTTCGGGCATGAAGAGTTGGGTTTTTGGACAAACTAATGGCACTAGTGTTATCACAGAAAATTGGAGATTTCGTGATAGATATACCAAAATCATTCAAGGTTTGTTGCATATACAAAACTTGAGAACAAGCTAAAGCAGCAGAAACATACTCTGCTTCAGTTGTTGATAGGGAAACAGTATTCTGCTTTTTACTGAACCAGGAAATTAAGGAATGACCTAGAAAGTGACAAGTTCCACTTGTACTCTTTCGGTCTGACTTACACCCAGCATAGTCAGCATCACAGTAGGAAACTAATTCAAATGAATCATTCTTAGGGTAGAACAATCCATAATCAAAGGTGTGTTTAACATATCGAATGATACGTTTCACAGCTTTTAGATGAGTTTCCTTGGGTTGAGATTGATATCTTGCACAGAGACAGACACTGTTCATGATATCTGGTCTACTAGCAGTTATATAGAGAAGTGATCCAATCATTCCTCTATACAAGGTTTGATCTACGTCTTTGGATAGATCATCCTTACTTAACGCTATATTGGTTGCCATGGGAGTTGGTTTTCCACTCACATTGGTCAAGCCAATCTTACTAACTAACTCTCTCGCATACTTCTCTTGACTGATAAAGATACCATTATCTAATTGTTTGATTTGTAATCCTAGGAAAAAGTTAAGTTCACCCATATGACTCATCTCAAACTCTTTTGTCATAATGTCATAAAATTCTTTGTTCATGTCAGAATTGGTTGATCCAAAAATAATATCATCTACGTACACTTGTACAAGTTGAATATCATTTTTGTTTCTTTTAATAAAAAGTGTGTTATCTACTTTACCTATTTCAAAATTAGATTGCAAAAGATAAGACCTAAGTCTATCATACCAAGCTCTAGGAGCTTGTTTTAGACCATACAGGGCTTTCTTTAATTTAAAAACATGATTTGGAAATTTTGTATCTTCAAAGAGTGGAGGTTGTTCAACATAAACTTCCTCTTTTACAAAACCATTTAGAAAGGCACTCTTGACATCCATTTGAAAAAGTTTGAAATTATTGAAATTAGCAAAAGCAAGCAGAATTCTAATAGCTTCTAATCTTGCTACGGGTGCAAAGGTTTCGTCATAATCTATACCTTCTTCTTGACAATAACCTTGTGCAACGATTCGAGCCTTATTTCTAACGATCTCACCTAATTCATTTAATTTATTTTTATATACCCATTTAGTGCCTATAATGGATTTATCCTCAGGTCTAGGAATAAGTTCCCAAACATCATTTCTGGTGAATTGATTCAATTCTTCTTGCATAGCAAGAATCCATGAATCATCAGTTGATGCTTCCTTTGGATTTTTAGGTTCTATTGAGGATATAAAAGCAACATGACTCATACTGTTTAATTGATTCCTAGTTTTAACAACAGATTGCATATCTCCTAGAATATTTTCTACAGGGTGATCTTTTAAAAGCCAAATCTTTTTATTTGGATGAAAAGTTTCATTTGTAGCATCTACAGATTCATGATTAGAAATAACTAAGTCATCCTCATCATTAGTCTGATCAACTTCTTTGTAATTTTCATCAAAGGAAACATGTAAAGTTTCTTCAATAGTGTTTGTTCTTAGATTAAAAACTCTATAAGCTTTACTCCTGTTAGAATATCCGATAAAGATTCCTTTGTCGGATTTAGGATCAAACTTATCTAAATTATCTTTTGTATTTAAGATAAAACATTTACTTCCAAAAATTCTGAAATAAGATACCTTAGGTTTCTTATTGAAAAGAAGTTCATAAGGTGTTTTATTGGTTAGAGGTCTAATTAAAATCCTATTCAAAATATAACAGGCTGTTGCAACTGCTTCAGCCCAAAAATGTTTTGGTAATTTACTATCAGAAAGTAGAGTTCTAGCACACTCTTGAATCGTCCTATTCTTACGCTCAACTACTCCGTTTTGTTGTGGAGTTCTTGGAAATGAAAAATTGTGAGTAATTCCCTTTTGATTACAGAATTCCTCAAACTTCTCATTTTCAAATTCACCACCGTGATCACTACGAATAGTGATGATCTTGGAAGAAAGTTGGTTTTGAACTCTTTCTGAAAAACTTTTAAAATAATCAAAAGTATCACTTTTATGTTTCAGAAAGATTGTCCATGTATATCTGGAATAATCATCCACAATTACAAAGACATATTTACTATGGTTGATTGATTGAATCTGAGATGGACCAAATAAATCTAGGTGAAGTAACTCAAGGGGTTTTGAAGTAGAAATCATATCTTTAAGTTTAAAGGAACTTTTTCTAAGTTTTCCTAATTGACATGCATCACATATACTATCTACTTTAAATTGCATCTTAGGGAGGCCTCTTACTAGATCAAGTTTGGATAGTCTAGATAAGAGTTTAAAATTCAAATGTCCAAATCTCTTATGCCAAGTCCAAGGGTCACTTGTATTGGCCAAAAGACATAGATTATCATTTGAAATTTTCATACTAAGAATATAGATATTCTTTTTCCTAACTCCCTCAAAGATAATATTAGATTTATTATCTTCGATGTGACACTTGTCTTTTTCAAATTTAATCCTATATCCTTTATCACATAACTGACTAATAATAAGTAGATTATGTTGTAGATTTTTAACTAACAAAACATTTGAAATAATAGGAGTTTCAGAATTACCTACATTGCCGATGCCAATCACATAACCTTTTGAATTATCCCCAAAATTAACCAATCCTCCATCCTTGTAAATAATGTCATTGAGTATCTCTGGATTTCCTGTCATATGCCTTGAACATCCACTATCAAGTATCCACTTGTTTTTCCTTATTTGCACAGCTTGTCCATTGTGAATAGATTCATTTGTCGCCATGAAGCAAGATTCCTGCACAGTGAGCAACTTTTGTAGATTACCTGATTCTATATAACTATCATGCATCAATTTATGAGACCACAATGATTTGATCATTAAAGAAATATTTTTAGGAAACATTTCAAACTTAGCCATGAACTTTTCAAAAATCAGATTATGAATACTTTGAAAAACTTGCTTTGATACCAAATGACAGGGACGCGGAAGATGATCTTAAAGCAATTTAACACTAGAGGTGGGGGAGGGTGAATAGTGTTTTAAGAATTTCTTTAAAACTTCTTTGATTTAAATTGAATTAACTAAATTAATGCAAATACACAATCATAGATCAAATCACAGAATTACAAACAGATGCAAATATAAATAAAAAGCAAGTAAAGGAAAGAACACACCAGGAATTTTATACTGGTTCGGTGTTACTCTACATCCAGTCCCGCACAACCCGTACGGCTTTCTATTCAATAATAATCTAGATTACAATCCTTCGATTCCAAGGCAACGAGGTACACCCTCCAGATTCTCAGGTCTCTGGGTAGAACCACTTGATTCACAGGACACAAGTTCACCCGATCGATTTCCAAGGACACGATCACACCTTTATAACCCCACACAAGTTTCTTTGAGTACAAATGTATCTATAACTCTGATAAGCACTGAGATTCTTTGAAGAGAGTGGCAGAGAATCAAACTAGAGATATTCTGGTTTGATTCACTTAAAATTCCGGCAGAATATGGATAGGATGATTAGAAAATAAGATAAGAGAGTAAAGAGGAGAGAAAATAAAGAAAGTAGTTACTGGAAAACGTTCATAACAGTCTCTATTTATAGAGAATGAATGGATGTGTCCATTCGATGAGGTTTAAACGAATAGACACTTCTTTTGAAAACAACCTTTGCTGTAACGGGAAGCATGTCGACATGACAAGTAAATAGGATGTCGACATGGTCTAGTAAAAGTGATGATTTGCTTTACTTTGAAAATGATGATTTAAAACATATGCAACTTTATTCAAATGGACTCTATGTATTTGTAGAAGGTATTTTAGAAGTAGAAATACTTATGAATGTATATATGTATATATAATAAAATATATTTAAAATCAAAGTAAATAAACTAAAGTAAATATAATATTAAAATAGATTTTGAGGCTAAAATATCAAGGACAATTTTGAAATCAAAATATAACAAAATGATAAATATGATTTTGAGGCTAAAACATTTTTGGAAATGTGAACGAAGGTTTTTCTTTTGAAAAGGAATATTTGAAAATCATTTTATAAAACAAGAGATAATTTTGAAAATCATTTGGAATCAAAATTAGTGGATAACAAAATAGGGCTACTATCCGTTCCACTAGATATTTCGTGAGTTCCATCTCACTAGGGTTCCATCCCTTTAACAAGAACGAAGTGGATTCCATTCCACGAGTAAATTGGATAAAAAAGAATGATAGTGCTTTCAAGGAGTTTTAACAAATATCTAACCTAACTATATTATTTGTCTTGAACTCTTGAATATCTTGAATCTCATGAGTCTTCAATCTTGAACTCTTGATCTTTGTCTTCATCAATTTTGTTTTCTTTACTGTACAGTCTTCTTTTGTTGATACCTGCATATAGATTTCCTGCACATATATATTTTATAACACTTCTATAGTTGTTGTCATCAAAACCACTATCCTATGGACTAACAATAAAGATTATATTCAAAGTGGATGTAGGCAATTACGCTAAACCACTATAAATCTGGTGTTCACGTTTTTGTGGTTCCTTTTTGCATTCAACAGTGTTACTTCTCTATTTTAATCACCTTTCTTCATTAATATCTCTACACAATTCTATTCAACGGTGTTAGTGACCAATTTTGGTGCTAACAATTAGATTTTTCGACACTTGGGTTTACGACACGTGAATACCAAGGATGTATTAGTGTCGATTTTCGAGGGTCGAAAATCCTATCCATCATAGAGGTGATACGACGCTAATGACTTGCAAAGTAATGAAGTGCAACGTTGTTGAGAAGTGACACCTAAGGGACATGATAATGATGAATGGCTACATTATTGAGCTCTTCGAACACATGCGACGTCGTTTATATCTCCATATTGACGAGGTGTGGTCTTCTATTCCTTTGATGCTTTCAGTTTTTCTCTTGATGTTAAAATTATATGGATAACATTTAACCTCCCTTGTATAAAGAAGTTTTTTTACTCTTTAGGGTAAAACCAAAAATTCCTTTGTATTGCTCCATCTTTCGTGAGATTTCCTTGCTAGTCTTGCTTTCCTCTAAAACATAAAGTGAATGATATCTTTCGTTATTAAGTTTAAACTTGACCTCAACTTCAAGTAATCTCGTCCTAGATTTGAGTGAGTTATAGATTGGCACTCATTGCCTATATTGTCCGCGTGAGTTAAGATTATAATTTTTCTATAAAAAAAGCAAATAATAACAATAAGTTTTCAAATGGAAGTCTAGAAGATTATCAGGTAATATCATAGTAGGGAGCATTAGGAATTTTCTCTAGTGATAAATAGAATTCCAAAAACCCACTTGGTAATGATAATAGAATACCAGAAATCCATCTGATAATTATAATAGGAGACTAGAGATCCATATCTGGTAATAGAGGATACATAAACCAATATCTAATAAAAATAATGGAAGACCAGAGATCTTTTTATCAATAATAATAGAAGTCCAAAAATTTTCATCTGGAAATAATAACAGAAGACCGGGAATCCTTATCTAGTAATAATAAGAGACGACCGGAAACTCTTATCTGGTAATAATAACAGAAGATCAAAAATCTTTGTCTGATAATATTAAGAGAAGACCAAAAACCATTATCTGGTAATAATAAGATAAGACCAGAATTCCTTATCTAGTAATAATAAGAGAAGACCAGAAATCCTTATCTGGCAATAATAAGAGAAGACCATAAACCCTTATTTGGAAATAAGTACAGAAGACTGGAAATCCTTGTATGGTAATAATAACATAAGACCAGAAACTTTTAGTGGCCAAAAATTGCATTTGTTAGGAGACATAAATAGCTCATATTTGATGGACCTTTCTTTAGAAAACTTGATTTGATTTGAAGCGCTACTTGGTTCAGATTCTAATCGACTTGGTAGCACTACTTGGCTCTGATTTTGATTGACTTGGGGCACTACTTAACTATGATTTTGATTAACTTGAGAGCACTACTTGGCTTTGATTTTGATTGACTTGGGAGCACTACTTGGATCAGAGTTAAATTGACTTGGAAGCACTACTTGGCTCTTGATTTTGAATCATTTCCTTTTCAAGATTTCGATGCTCCAGTGAGGTCTCTAATGAAAGGCACTAAAGGCTTATTCCATCCTCCCTCTAGAAAGTGTTTCAGTGAGGCCTTTGATGACGACACTAAAGGCTTGGTCGGTGCTTTAGTGGGGCCTTTGATGATGGCACTAAAGGCTTACACCTTCCTCCCACCAGGAGGAGCTCCAACTAGGCCATGTGGGCAGGGGTTGAAGGCTTGTAGAAACTTTAGACTGACCAAAGGATTACTCTGGCATCCCTCTAAGAGATGCTTCAGTGAGGTCTGTGATGACGGCACTGAAGGCTTAGGGTCTTTGATGATTGGGGCATTTGATGGCCGGAACCTTTTTCGGCCAAGCCTTTGATGGCCGAAATATCTTGCGGTCAGGCCTTTGATGACTAGGACCTCTTGCGGTCAAACCTTTGATGGTCAGGGCCTTTGATGGTCGACACCTCTTGCGGTCAAGCCTTTGATGGCTAGGCCCATTAACGGCTAGGACATCTAGCTGTCAAGCCTTTGATGGCTAAATCTTTTATCTCAGGAGTATCCAACTTCATTCCCTGATCGTGCTAATAGATTTTCCTTTTATTCATCCACTGTCGAAAAATATTGCCATAAATGTTTGGCATTTCATGTTCTTGTTACGACATTGCAATCTGGTTGGCATAGTTCATAGGTCCTAGGCAGGATTACTTTGCATATGATTAGGATCCTTCCCAATTTGGCCCGAGCATTCCGTCCACTTGATTCTTAGTATTTGCCATAGTTTTTTGGAGCACTAAATCTCCTTTTCAAAATGACTTTCCCCGTATTTTTGACCTGTAAACTCGATTATTCTGCTTTGATGTTTGGACACTTACTTGGCCATTTTAGTCGATTGATCAAATCCGGTAATTTCCTTTTATCTCTTAACCCTCTGATGGGATTCAATCTTAAGCTTATTTGAATGCATGACTTATTATGTATAGGGATTTTATCCTGTTGTGACTTAATATATCCAGAATATGAGTGATAGTACCTTATCTAATGCTTTGCAGCAAGAGTTAGGGAATTTCCCTTTTGATTGCACTTTGTAACTTCATTAGTAATTGTCTCTCTCGCTATTGTAAATGGAAATTCCATAATTATTCTGAACATTTTGTAATGATCATACGTTGAATCCATACTAAGATAGGGACCGTGAATGCTTTCAGAATTCGATATAGTTATGTTGGAGTCACACGATTCCAAAGTCAATCTATGTAGAACAATTTCATCCAAGTGGAAATCTAGATTACAAGTATTTTATAATTCGAAGCAAATTGTAATCCGAGATAGCTTTTAGCGATTTGTAATCTTATTATCATTTTTTAGAAGATCTTCGTTGATCTAGTTTAAAAAACGTCATTGGATAATGATTTTTCTCCTGAGTTCTTGAGTTTCTTCCTTATTATGTTTCGATGTAGCGATAATTTTTGCCAATGATTTCTTGTATTTTGCCTAAGAACCTCACTTCACTCTTCCAGAAGTGACACTTCGCAAACTTAGCCTTCAGCTGATGTTTCCGTAAGATTTCCAAAACAATACGCAAATGCGTCTTGTGCTCTTCTTCAGTTCTGGAATAAATCAAAATATCATCCACGAACACTAGCACGAACTTGTTCAACTGATCTCTGAACACTCTATTCATAAGATCCACAAAATATGCTGGTGCATTAGTCAATCCAAACGGCATTACCAACCATTCAAAGAAACCGGACGGTGTACTAAAAGCAGTCTTCGGCACACTATCCTTAGCCACTCTCAACTGGTGAAATCCCGTTGCCAAATCCATCTGAGAAAACACCTTCACTTCGTGAAGCTGATCAAACAAGTCATCTATTCTTGGCAATGGATACTTCTTCTTCTTAGTCACTTTATTCAGCTCATGATAATCCATACACAACCTCAACGATCCATCCGCTTTGGTTACAAACACAACTGGTGCACCCCATTCGGACACACTACGCAGAATGAATCCTTTCTGTAAAAGATCATCAACCTGCACCCTCAACTCCTGCTGTTCCCTAGGCGCCATCCACCTAAGAGGCATCACAACAGGTCTGGCTCCTTCAACTAGATCTATACGAAACTCGATCTCTTTATGCGGCGGTAACCCTTTGACCTCATCAAAGACATCCTCAAATCCATTAGCGATTGGCATAGATGACAGTCCATCCCGTGGAACAACCAGCGAATACATGAAGCTCATGAAGACGCCTTCTTCATGCTTACATCGTATCACAATCTTTCGCCCCTCCACATTCTCGACTGTCACCTCCAACCTATCACAATCAACCTTTGCCGCATACTTCCTAAGCCAGTCCATACCCAAAATAATTCCGAACCCCGCAAAGTTTAGAACAAAACAATCACAAACAAAAGAGCAACCATGACTCGATACAATCAGACCACGGCATAGCATACACAAACAAGACGAACCCCCAATTGGATTAGTCACAACCAATGGCCTATCAATGATATCCGGTTCTAAACCCAACCGGCCTACAAGTTCATTACAAACAAACGAATGCGATGCCCCAGTATCAAACAGCACTCTAACTGGAACACCACATATGGAAAGAGTACCTTGAACCACCACACTCTTTCCTTTCTCTTCAGCGGTAGGAGCTTTCGAAGATGATGGAACAGCTCCCAAAGCATAAGCTTGCACAATCTGCTTGTCCTTTCGCGGTTCTGGACAATTCTTCTTGACGTGCCCCAGCTTGTCACAGTTGTGGCACTTCACCGGCACCTTCGGATTCTTACAATCCCTGGAGAAATGGCCCTTCTACTGATAATTGTAGCAGGTCACTTCGCCCTTCGGCTTCTTCTGGCCATCCTTACCCTTTTGCTGCTGCTGCTTCCTTTTCTTGTTTCCACCTTGCTGTGGTTTAGACTCTTCCCTGGTTACAGCAACAATAGATCCCTCTTTAGGAAACAGATTCTCATGCCTGAGAGCTTTCTCCACAAGCTTCTCAAATGAATCGTCCAAATGATCCACCAACTGCCTCCCAAGAAAACTGTCCAAGCCTGTCACAAACTTCTCATTCTTCTGATAAGGAGATTCAATATACGACCGGGCATACTTGGACAAAGCTTCAAACTCAGAAACATACTCAAGAACTGGTCTTCCACCTTGCTTGAGCTCCACAAACTTCTTGAACATAACAGACTTTTGGGCTGTAGAAATGAACTTAGCTTCAAATCTGGCTTGGAATTGCTCCCAAGTAATTTCTTCCTTCGGAGTATCAATGGTGATAGAGTTCCACCAATCAGAAGCTCTCCCTTGAAGCTGTCTTGATGCTAGCTTCCTCTTAGTCACATCCTCAATTCCCAAATCACTAAAGATCCTTCTACAAGCATCTATCCACCTTTGGACTTCAATGGTTGATTCTGTTCCCAAGAAAACCTTTCCTCCAAGAGCAGTATAATCTTTACACAGCTTAGCAAAATCCACTGATCTTGGAGTTTGAACTTGAACTCCAACATCTACTGATGGCCCCGGAGTTGGTATCCTTCTCATGATCGAAGTCATCATAGCTTCGAACATAGCAACATAATCAGCAGCCCCCTTAGTAGCACGGCCTTCCCTAGCAGCTGGTCTCCCTCTTCGACTCATTCTCAATATCTATAAAAAGGAATGATTAATACACCTTGAGAAACAACTGCATAAGGAATTCAAATCCTTCTAAGCTACTATATTATATATAGTAATCATCCATCAAAATACAATTACGTCTCTCATACGTAGTTACGTCAGCGAGCGTTGGGTAAAATCGATTAACCAAAGCTCTGATACCAAATGTGACGACCGCCCATGACCCCCGCACCGAACATAGGAATAGTGTGTTGTAAAGTGTGCCAGGCAGCCATGGACGGTTGCCAAGGTTAAGTTAAAACAGCGGAATATATCGTATTACTCACAGCGCATGGATAAAATACAATAGAGAATATATATAGTGAAGCTTCACCAAATAGCATCTCATCAATAAAACTTCATAATAGTTGAATACAAAAATATGAATAGTCAATACATCAAGCCTCACTACATATCACTCAGAGAATTATACAAGCAGCGGAACATCCAGTACATATAGTAAGAAAATAATACGCAAGCCTCCAGCTCGTCTTCATCATCAGCATCGTTGGAAGCAAGAACATCACCTGTCACCTGCTACCTAGTCTTCCCGTCCCAAAATCGACGAACAGCCCAAGGCAATAAGAGTTAAAACATAAAGCCTTGAGTCAGACAACAGTCTTAGTGAGCGGTAAATTAACTAGCAACATATCAAAAGAGCATAAAGGAAAAAGGAATAGGAATCCAACCCTCCCACTCCACCTCGTTCTACAGTGATAGCCCCAGACACATACTAAGCAGAAGCAAACAATTAAAGTAAAGTAATTATCACTCGAGTCAAGGGTGATGTTTTCCAAGTACAAACCCCCAAGGCCTAAACTAAGATCAGATAAGCACCCTGAAATACCGCTCTTGAGACCGAATGACGATACAACCAAACATCCATTACTCTGGCTATCACTGTTATCGTTGCTTCGATATCACCGTTAATTGAATGACTGGCACATTCTTTCAACCGTCCGTCAAGGGCTATTGGAAACCCCGGTTCTAGACATAACTCCGCACGTCGTCGTGACCCGTGCCTAGGACTATCGAATCTGCCCAGAGTACTCGACTGCCAATCAGTAGTCTTTTGGGACTATCGAATCTGCCCAGCGTACTTTTGCTTTGAGCATGCTAGAACCTTCAACAACGATGAAATCTTAGCCTTCTAGTCATCCTCCTCGACAACTATTTCCACACTAGCTCAAGCGCCTCTCAAGCCGACCATTATCCTCAAACTCGAACCATTTCACCGAGTTATCAACATGCTTGGAATGATCCCGTTTGGATTAAACCAAGGCTATCTCATCTCATGCCTCGCTTCATCTTATCATAGCAAAGCCTCTTCTCAACATCATCATCAAATCTATCCATATGAGCTTCATCATCCACTACATATGCCACGAGCAACTTTCCCAATTCAAGAGCCCTTCCCTTAGCTTTTGAATCATCTTTGACCATCTTGTCTAAATAAAATCATCAATCAACTAATTCACAACAATCAATCAAGTCAATCATTAATCCAAGTAATCAAACATTCAAACATGATCTAAATAACAATTATAAGAATAATGGCAATTTCGTAAATAAAGAGTCCAAATCTAACAAGTATGAAAACATGAGCAATATCTCTACAACTTGATGAATGAACTTGTATAGGTTAACATGTAGTAAAATGGATGTCAAATCATCATGAACAATGGATCTACACTTAAGTTTATGAAAATGCATGGAAATCACTATTTTAACCCCAAATCAAGCCAACAATCCGATATACTCCTTTGGATCCGTGCGAGAGATAATCACCACTCACTGAATCACCTAAACACCTCAAAAGCAACACACTTCAGATCTGGACAGCGAAGAATCTAACTCGATCTATCAAAACTCCGCTTCAAACGATGAAATCTCTCTTCGATGGATGAAGATCTTCAATCTAAGCTATTGGATCTTCGATTTGATCTTTGATTTGGATGAAAGGAATCACAAGATTAGAGTGGAGAAAAGAAGTGAAGAAGTGTAGAACTCGAGCTCTCAAAATAGCAGCACTTCGTCGCTTCGAAATCCGGATCCCAAAAATCAAGAAGAACCCACCTATTTATAGGCTGATTTCCCTTAGGTCGCTCGCTCTTAGGTCGTCCACGACCTAACAAACCTTCCGACCTAACACTCAGTGACCTAACATAATGCGACTTAACTACGCACGACTTACAACCTAACACATGCGCGCGACCTAACAGCTTAGCCTCTACGTGACCTAACATAAGTCGTCTACGACCTAACGACTTATCATAAGTCGCGACCTAAAATGTCATGACCTAATAACTCACGCGACCTAACAACTCTCGGCCTAACATCTTTAGGTCGTCTAACGACCTAACTACTCGTAGCCACTAAACTTAGGTCCCTCACGACTTAACTAATCACAACACCACTTAGGTCGCTCACGACCTAACTAAACTCAGTACTATCATAGGTCGTCCACTTCCTAGGTCGTTAACTTGCCCAGTTCCTTATGCCGCTAACTCTTAGGTCGGTCAAATCCTATAGGTCGTCCCAAACTATCATACGACCTAAACTACTACGTGACCTAACTGTTATACAACCTAAGTCCTTACCTCGTCCAGTCCTTAAGTCGCTTACCACTAGGTCGTTAACTTCCTAAGTCGCCTATTTCCTTAGGTCGCCAAATTCTATAGGTCGCTCCAATTCCTTAGGTCGTCAACTGCTACCACTTCCTTCCTTAGGTCACTCGACCGACCTAAACCATCACACGACCTAACTATCACACGACCTAACTATCACACGACCTAACTATCACAGGACCTAACTGCTTAGATCGTTCCAATCCTTAAGTCGCTCCAGTTCACTAAGTCGCTCAACTGACCCAGCCTTCTACACGACCTAGGCTACTTCATGACCTAAGCTCTGAACGACTTAACTACTATACTAACGGCCTAATGACAACAGTTTTATGATGTTTCGATCCGTAAAAATATGGGTCGTTACATTCTCTCCCACTTAGGAATTTCGCCCCCGAAATTCCAAACAAACAAGAGCAATCAAAGACTATTCTGCATGCCTACCATCCATAGCAATCAACATACCATGCATCCAATTCTAGCTTAGCATGCAGAATTCTAAAACGAGAACAAGTTACAATGTCGTTAGATGACACGACACCTTAGGGCATACCTTGAAGAGTTCAGGATGAGCTACCTTCATCCTCTCTTTCACTTCCCATGTACAGTCGTTATCATCATCACTCCATTGTATCTTGAGCAACCTAACTACCTTTCTCCTAAGCTGTTTCGTGTCAGTTTCCACAACACGAAGCGGCTTACGAGGTCTCTTGTCGACTGGATCAACTTCGAAATCTTCACAGCTATCAGCAGAAACCACTGTATTCGAGTCATGCACATACTTCCGTAGATACGATACATGAAAAACATTGTGCACACCCGACATCTTTTCTGGTAACTCCAATCTGTAGGCGAGCTTTCCAATTCGCTCGATGATCGGGAATGGTCCAACAAATCTCGGAGTCAATTTTCCTCTCTTCCCGAATCGAATGACATTCTTCACTAGAGAAATCTTCACAAAAACCATATCACCTACGTCGAATTCCAAATCCTTACGACGCTTATCGGCATAACTTAACTGACGGTCTTGGGCTGCCTTCATTCATTGCCGAATGATCTCTATACAATCCGAAGTCTTTCGAATCATCTCTGGCCCAAGTATCAGCTTTTCTCCTGTTTCTAACCAACATGTTAGAGAGTTACACGGTCTTCCATACAATGCCTCATACGGTGCCATACCAATGCTTGACTGGTAACTGTTATTATACGAAAATTCCACCAAATGAAGATGATCTTCCCACGATCCTCCAAAATCTAAAACACAAGCTCTAAGGAGATCTTCCAAAACTCGATTGATTCTCTTGGTCTGACCATCTGTTTGGGGGTGATAAGCTGTACTCAAACACAACTCGGTTCCCAAAACTTCCTGGAAGCTCTTCCAAAATCCACTAGTGAACAATGGGTCTCGATCGCTCACTATACTCTTCGGAATACCATGGAATCAGACTATCCACTTAACATACAACTCCGCCAACTTTGATGCAGTCCTAGTCGAACGAACATGAATAAATCTTGCACTCTTAGTCAGATGATCTACGATGACCCAAATCCCTTCATTTCCCGTTCTTGTTCTAGGTAGTCCATCAATAAAATCCATCGATATTTGCTCCCACTTCCATGTAGGAACTTCCAATGACTGAAGCAATCCACTTGGCTTCTTCTGTTCGGCTTTTACCAACTGGCAGTTCATGCACTTGGAAATAAAATTTCCAACATCCTTCTTCATACCTTCCCAGTAGTAGGTTCTCTTCATATCCCGATACATCTTATTTCCACCTGGATGAATGGTCAACTTCTAGTGATGACTTTCCTTCAAAACTTCATTTCTCAATTCATCTATATCGGGAACAACTAGTCGTCCTTGCTTCCGAAGCCAACCCTCTCGATCGACCTCGAATCCTTTATCCTTTTCTGGGTTCAATCCAGATTCTAAATCACGGATAATCTTGACAAGCTTATCGTCTCGCTTTTGGCTTTCGCCAATTCATTCCACAAGAGTCGGTCTTATCGATAAGTTTGCCAACATCTCAGGTTCCAATTCACATCTGGGCCTGAAGTCAAATCCAGCTAAATACTCGAGACTCTTCCATTCTGAAAACATGGCTCCCAATCCTGCATGTCTTCGACTTAACGCATCTGCTACTGCGTTACCCTTTCCCGGAGTATAGGCTACACTAAAATCATATGACGCCAAAAACTCTAGCCATCGTTGCTGCCGAAGATTCAAATCCTTTTGGGAGAAAAGATACTTCAATGACTTATGATATGTAAACAACTCGAATCGAACTCTCAATAGATAATGTCTCCACATCTTCAGAGCAAAAACAATCGCCGCTAACTCCAAATCATGAGTCGGATAATTCCTTTCATGCGGCTTCAGTTGTCGACTTGCATACGCAACAACTTTACCCCTCTGCATCAGCACTGCTCCAAGTCCAGTACCACATGCGTCGGTGTAAACCACCATCTCATCATTCCCACTCGGAATAGTCAAAATAGGAGCACTTGTCAGTCGCTCTTTCAGAATTCCGAAAGCTTGCTCACACTTAGCATCCCATTTGAATACTAGGTTCTTTTTCGTCAATCCTGTTAATGGTGCAGCCACCTTGGAAAAGTCTTTGATAAATCGACGATAATATCCTGCTAATCCAAGAAAACTTCTCACATCAGATGCATTCTTAGGTCTAACCCAATCTTGGATTGCTGCCACCTTAGCGGGATCAACCGCTATTCCATTTCCAGAGATAATATGGCCTAAGAACCTCACTTCACTCTTCCAGAAGTGACACTTCGATAACTTAGCCTTCAGCTGATGTTTTCGTAAGATTTCCAAAACAATACGCAAATGCGTCTTGTGCTCTTCTTCAGTTCTGGAATAAATCAAAATATCATCCACGAACACTAGCACGAACTTGTTCAACTGATCTCTGAACACTCTATTCATAAGATCCACAAAATATGCTGGCGCATTAGTCAATCCAAACGGCATTACCAACCATTCAAAGAAACCGGACGGTGTCCTAAAAGCAGTCTTCGGCACACTATCCATAGCCACTCTCAACTGGTGAAATCCCGTTGCCAAATCCATCTGAGAAAACACCTTCGCTTCGTGAAGCTGATCAAACAAGTCATCTATTCTCGGCAATGGATACTTGTTCTTCTTAGTCACTTTATTCAGCTCACGATAATCCACTCACAACCTCAACGATCCATCCGCTTTGGTTACAAACACAACTGGTGCACCCCATTCGGACACACTACGCCGAATGAATCCTTTCTGTAAAAGATCATCAACCTGCACCCTCAACTCCTGCTGTTCCCTAGGCGCCATCCGCCTAACAGGCATCACAACAGGTCTGGCTCTTTCAACTAGATCTATACGAAACTCGATCTCTCTATGCGGCGGTAACCCTTTGACCTCGTCAAAGACATCCTCAAATCCATTAGCGATTGGCACAGATGACAGTCCATCCCGTGGAACAACCAGCGAATACATGAAGCTCATGAAGATGCCTTCTTCATGCTTACATCGTATCACAATCTTTCGCCCCTCCACATTCTCGACTGTCACCTCCAACCTATCACAATCAACCTTTGCCGCATACTTCCTAAGCCAGTCCATACCCAAAATAATTCCGAACCCCGCAAAGTTCAGAATAAAACAATCACAAACAAAAGAGCAACCATGACTCGATACAATCAGACCATGGCATAGCATACACAAACAAGACGAACCCCCAACTGGATTAGTCACAACCAATGGCCTCTCAATGATATCCAGTTCTAAACCCAACCGGCCTACAAGTTCATTACAAACAAACGAATGCGATGCCCCAGTATCAAACAGCACTCTAACTGGAACACCACATATGGAAAGAGTACCTTGAACCACCACACTCTTTCCTTTCTCTTCAGCAGTAGGAGCTTTCGAAGATGATGGAACAGCTCCCAAAGCATAAGCTTGCACAATCTGCTTGTCCTTTCGCGGTTCTGGACAATTCTTCCTGACGTGCCCCAGTTTGTCACAATTATGGCACTTCACCGGCACCTTCGGATTCTTGCAATCCCTGGAGAAATGGCCCTTCTGCTGACAATTGTAGCAGGTCACTTCGCCCTTCGGCTTCTTCTGGCCATCCTTACCCTTTTGCTGCTGCTGCTTCCTTTTCCTGTTTCCACCTTGCTGTGGTTTAGACTCTTCCCTGGTTACAGCAACAACAGATCCCTCTTTAGGAAACAGATTCTCATGCCTGAGAGCTTTCTCCACAAGCTTCTCAAATGAATCGTCCAAATGATCCACCAACTGCCTCCCAAGAAAACTGTCCAAGCCTGTCACAAACTTCTCATTCTTCTGATAAGGAGATTCAGTATACGACCGGGGATACTTGGACAAAGCTTCAAACTCAGAAACATACTCAAGAACTGGTCTTCCACCTTGCTTGAGCTCCACAAACTTCTTGAACAAAACAGACTTCTGGGCTGTAGAAATGAACTTAGCTTCAAATCTGGCTTGGAATTGCTCCCAAGTAATTTCTTCCTCCAGAGTATCAATGGTGATAGAGTTCCACCAATCAGAAGCTCTCCCTTGAAGCTATCGTGATGCTAGCTTCCTCTTAGTCGCATCCTCAATTCCCAAATCACTAAAGATCCTTCTACATGCATCTATCCACCTTTGGACTTCAATGGTTGATTCTGTTCCCAAGAAAACCTTTCCTCCAAGAGCAGTATAATCTTTACACAGCTTAGCAAAATCCACCGGTCTTGGAGTTTGAACTTGAACTCTAACATCTACTGATGGCCCCGGAGCTGGTATCCTTCTCATGATCGAAGTCATCATAGCTTCGAACATAGCAACATAATCAGCAGCCCCCTTAGTAGCATGGCCTTCCCTAGCAGCTGGTCTCCCTCTTCGACTCATTCTCAATATCTATAAAAAGGAATGATTAATACACCTTGAGAAACAACTGCATAAGGAATTCAAATCCTTCTAAGCTACTATATTATATATAGTAATCATCCATCAAAATACAATTACTTCTCTCATACGTAGTTACGTCAGCGAGCGTTGGGTAAAATCGATTAACCAAAGCTCTGATACCAAATGTGACGACCGCCCATAACCCCGCACCGAACATAGGTATAGTGTGCTGTAAAGTGTGCCAGGCAGCCATGGACGGTTGCCAAGGTTAAGTTAAAACAGCGGAATCTATCGTATTACTCACAGCGCATGGATAAAATACAATAGAGAATATATATAGTGAAGCTTCACCATATAGCATCTCATCAATAAAACTTCATAATAGTTGAATACAAAAATCTGAATAGTCAATACATCAAGCCTCACTACATATCACTCAGAGAATTATACAAGCAGCGGAACATCCAGTACATATAGTAAGAAAATAATATGCAAGCCTCCAGCTCGTCTTTGTCATCAGCATCGTTGGAAGCAAGAACAGCACCTGTCACCTGCTACCTAGTCTGCCCGTCCCAAAATGGACGAACAGCCCAAGGCAATAAGAGTTAAAACATAAAGCCTTGAGTCAGACAATAGTCTTAGTGAGCGGTAAATTAACTAACAACATATCAAAAGAGCATAAAGGAAAAAGGAATAGGAATCCAACCCTCCCACTCCACCTCGTTCTACAGTGATAGCCCCCAGACACACACTAAGCAGAAGAAAACATAGCAAAGCAAACAATTAAAGTAAATTAATTATCACTCGAGTCAAGGGCGATGTTTTCCAAGTACAAACCCCCAAAGCCTAAACCAAGATCAGATAAGCACCCTGAAAATACCGCTCTTGAGACCGAATGACGATACAACCAAACATCCATGACTCTGGGTATCACTGTTATCATTGCTTCGATATCACCGTTAATTGAATGACCGGCACATTCTTTCAGCCATCTGTCAAGGGCTAATGGAAACCCCGGTTCTAGACATAACTCTGCACGTCGTCGTGACCCGTGCCTAGGACTATCGAATCTGCCCAGAGTACTCGACTACCAATCAGTAGTCTTTTGGGACTATCGAATCTGCCCAGCGTACTCTTGCTTTGAGCATGCTAGAACCTTCAACAACGATGAAATCTTAGCCTTCTAGTCATCCTCCTCGACAACTATTTCCATACTAGCTCAAGCGCCACTCGAGCCGACCATTATCCTCAAACTCGAACCATTTCACCGAGTTATCAACATGCTTGGAATGATCCCGTTTGGATTAAACCAAGGCTATCTCATCTCATGCCTCGCTTCATCTTATCATAGCAAAGCCTCTTCTCAACATCATCATCAAATCTATCCATATGAGCTTCATCATCCACTACATATGCCACGAGCAGCTTTCCCAATTCAAGAACCTTCCCCTTTGCTTTTGAATCATCTTTGACCATCTTGTCTAAATAAAATCATCAATCAACTAATTCACAACAATCAATCAAGTCAACCATTTATCCAAGTAATCAAACATTCAAACATGATCTAAATAACAATTATAACAATAATGGCAATTTCGTAAATAAAGAGTCCAAATCTAACAAGTATGAAAACATGAGCAATATCTCTACAACTTGATGAATGAACATGTATAGGTTAACATGTAGTAAAATGGATGTCAATCATCATGAACAATGGATCAACACTTAAGTTTATGAAAATGCATGGAAATCACTATTTTAACCCCAAATCAAGCCAACAATCCGATATACTCCTTTGGATCCGTGCGAGAGATAATCACCACTCACCGAATCACCTAAACACCTCAAAAGCAACACACTTCAGATCTGGACAGCGAGGAATCTAACTCGATCTATCAAAACTCCGCTTCAAACGATGAATCTCTCTTCGATGGATGAAGATCTTCAATTTAAGCTCTTGGATCTTCGATTTGATCTTCGATTTGGATGAAAGGAATCACAAGATTAGAGTGGAGAAAAGAAGTGAAGAAGTGTAGAACTCGAGCTCTCAAAATAGCAGCACTTCGTTGCTTCGAAATCCGGATCCCAAAAATGAAGAAGAACCCAACTATTTATAGGCTGATTTCCCTTAGGTCGCTCGCTCTTAGGTCGTCCACGACCTAACAAACCTTCCGACCTAACACTCGCGACCTAACATAATGCGACTTAACTACGCACGACTTACAACCTAACACATGCGCACGACCTAACAGCTTAGCCTCTACGCGACCTAACATAAGTCGTCTACGACCTAACGACTTATCATAAGTCGCGACCTAAAATGTCACGACCTAATAACTCACGCGACCTAACAACTCTCGACCTAACATCTTTAGGTCGTCTAACGACCTAACTACTCGTAGCCGCTAAACTTAGGTCGCTCACGACCTAACTAATCACAACACCGCTTAGGTCGCTCACGACCTAACTAAACTCAGTACTATCATAGGTCGTCCACTTCCTAGGTCGTTAACTTGCCCAGTTCCTTATGTCGCTAACTCTTAGGTCGGTCAAATCCTATAGGTCGTCCCAAACTATCATACGACCTAAACTACTACGCGACCTAACTGTTATACAACCTAAGTCCTTACCTTGTCCAGTCCTTAAGTCGCTTACCACTAGGTCGTTAACTTCCTAAGTCGCCTATTTCCTTAGGTCGCCAAATTCTATAGGTCGCTCCAATTCCTTAGGTCGTCAACTGCTACCACTTCCTTCCTTAGGTCGCTCGACCGACCTAAACCATCACACGACCTAACTATCACACGACCTAACTATCACACGACCTAACTGCTTAGGTCGTTCCAATCGTTAAGTCGCTCCACTTCACTAAGTCGCTCAACTGACCCAGCCTTCTTCACGACCTAGGCTACTTCACGACCTAAGCTCTGAACGACTTAACTACTATACTAACGGCCTAATGACAACAGTTTTACGATGTTTCGATCCGTAAAAATACGGGTCGTTACAGTTCCCAACAGTATATGTTTTTTCATAACTTTGCAAATATCTTTTTCAAAATAGATAGACATATGGAATAATCAACAATAGCTCTTTTGATTTGCAAAGAATATTTTCCTCGAAGATGTGTGGTAAAATTCTTTAAATAAAATTGCTTGTTAAAATAAACATTGGTGATATTATTACACATTTTGTAAGATATGAAAAATTGTACTACAATAGCTTTCACTTATTGAAAAGACATATCACATTTATATGTCTGAAAAGTCATGATTCATGAACTGATAAACTCTATAGACAAGAACATACTTTTCTATAAGAATTGCTTTTTAGTGAAATAATTTTTCTCGAAGGATTATATTATCATATAAAGAATTAGAATTTTATACATCGCCTGAAAGGCATACTTGCAAAAATATACACACACATTTAGAAGCCATGTTATAAGAAACCTCATATACAGCTTTGGGATATTGGAATTAGTAGGTATGAAAGCAATCGATGTATATGAATCTACAGGTGTAGCCGACATTCTCTAATTCTGTTGGATAAGGTTAAAGTCATTCGTAACTTGCAACGTTAATCCATTTCATCATATTGGTGTCATCCAGTATCACTTAACCTGTGTTAAAATCCTCTATGCTTATGGTATTATTTAATTCATCCCTTATCCATATAGCATCATGGTGACACCTGATAATATCCAAATTCACCCTAAACTTGTAGTTTTGCCTGAAGCTCGAGGTATTCTTTAAACTCAAATTCTTGTATGTATCTTTCCAATTTAGAACCATATATGCCATGCGATCATACAAATTTGGAATCGTGCTTGTGCTCTGGATTACTTTTGTTTTAAACCTGGTGAAAATTTCATTTCGGAATTGATATGTATGTTGATACATTTAAAATTAACATATATTTCAAGATCAAACTTTTCATATATACTCAAAGTTTAATGTGCTTTCAATAACAATTATATCAAATCCTTTACACATAAAACTATCACATAAAACTGATACTCGGTAATTTACATTAATAACATTATACACCTTACAAAATTATACCCCTTTTGCAATTGATATCTTCTGAAACTATGTATTTGTAGTTATATGAAATGTATCCTTGAGAATAGCTTGTATAAGAATCTCCACATTTCAAAGCCATATATCCATTTAAAGCTTATGCATGTAAAACCGCTCATACATAAAGTTATTATCAACTAAAAGGCTTATATCAAACATACCTCTAAAACCTTAAATATATGAAGTTTGAATACTTTAAAAGCATTATTCTCAAAATCATTAAAGACGTATACACATATATCTGATTTTTATATACTTGGATACACATATGCATGTGTACCTCAAATCATACGATTATCTGGAAAAGGATAATAATAGAAATGGTAATAAAATAAAATGTGTATACACGAACATATACACATGCTATGATGATCGAAGATGGTAGCGTGATGAGGAGACGGATACTACCAGGTCAGTGGAGAAGTCCATAAAGAGACCCTGGATCAGCATTAGGTGGATCGATGGTAGTGGGTCGGCATGCCTGGTTCGGTCTACCTAACCTACCAGCTATGGGCCGAGCTATCTTGGTCATGGGCCTGCATAGGGGATCCGGCCTATCCTCGTCTATAAATAGAGGAGCAGTGGTCCAGTTGAGGGGGGCTTTTATGGACAACTCCAGGGATATTCTGTCATTTTCGGTGCTCACTTCTTTTCAATTCAAACTTGTATTCAAGTTGTTTGTTTACGGATTGTATCTGTACTCAAATGATTGGAAAAGTAATAAAGATTATATTCAAAGTGGATGTAGGCAATTACGCTAAACCACTATAAGTCTGGTGTTCACGTTTTTGTTGTTCCCTTTTGCATTCAACGGTGTTACTTCTCTGTTTTAATCACCTTTCTTCATTAATCTCTCTACACAATTCTATTCAACGATGTTAGTGACCAATTTTGGTGCTAACTATTGGATTTTTCGACACTTGGGTTTACGACACGTGAATACCAAGGATGTATTAGTGTCGATTTTCGAGGGTCGAAAGTCCTATTCATCATAGAGATGATACGACGCTAATGACTTGCAAGTAATAAAGTGCGACGTGGTTGAGAAGTGACACCTAAGGGACATGATAATGATGAATGACTACATTATTGAGCTCTTCGAACACATGCAACGTCGTTTATATCTCCATATTGACGAGGTGTGGTCTTCTATTCCTTTAATGCTTTCAGTTTTGCTCTTGATGTTAAACTTATATGGATAACATTTAACCTCCCTTGTATAAAGAATTTTTTTACTCTTTAGGGTAAAACCAAAAATTCCTTTGTATTGCTCCATCTTTAGTGAGATTTCCTTGCTAGTCTTGCTTTCCTCTAAAACATAAAGTGAATGATATCTCTCGTTATTAAGTTTAAACTTGACCTCAACTTCAAGTAATCTCGTCCTGGATTTGAGTGAGTTATAGATTGGCACTCATTGCCTATATTATCCACGTGAGTTAAGATTATAATTTTGCTATGAAAAAAGAAAATAATCACAATAAGTTTTCAAATGGAATTCTAGAAGATTATCAGGTAATATCATAGTAGGGAGCATTAGGAATTTTCTCTAGTGATAAATAGAATTCCAAAAACCAACTTGGTAATGATAACAGAATACCAGAAATCCATCTGATAATTATAATAGGAGACTAGAGATCCATATCTGGTAATAGAGGATGCAGAAACCAATATCTGATAAAAATAATGGAAGACCAGAGGTCTTTTTATCAATAATAATAGAAGTTCGAAAATTTTCATCTGGAAATAATAACAGAAGACCGGGAATCCTTATCTAGTAATAATAAGAGACGACCAGAAACTCTTATCTGGTAATAATAACAGAAGATCAGAAATCTTTATCTGATAATATTAAGAGACGACCAAAAACCCTTAACTGGTAATAATAAGATAAAACCAGAATTCCTTATCTAGTAATAATAAGAGAAGACCAGAAATCCTTATCTGGTAATAATAAGAGAAGACCAGAAACCCTTATTTGGAAATAATTACAGAAGACTAGAAATCCTTGTATGGTAATAATAACAGAAGACCAGGAACTTTTATCTAGTGGCCAAAAATTGCATTTGTTAGGAGACATAAATAGCTCATATTTGATGTACCTTTCTTTAGAAAACTTGATTTG
The DNA here is from genome assembly GCA_030737815.1 of Allium fistulosum. Taxonomy (NCBI): domain Eukaryota; kingdom Viridiplantae; phylum Streptophyta; class Magnoliopsida; order Asparagales; family Amaryllidaceae; genus Allium; species Allium fistulosum. The sequence continues at coordinate 1,496,347,725 of CM060901.1, forward strand.
ATTCGAAGCGCTACTTGGTTCAGATTCTAATCGACTTGGTAGCACTATTTGGCTCTGATTTTGATTGACTTGGGGCACTACTTAACTATGATTTTGATTGACTTGAGAGCACTACTTGGCTTTGATTTTGATTGACTTGGGAGCACTACTTGGATTGGAGTTCAATTGACTTGGAAGCACTACTTGGCTCTTGATTTTGAATGATTTCCTTTTGAAGATTTCGATGCTCCAGTGAGGTCTCTAATGGAAGGCACTAAAGGCTTATTCCATCCTCCCTCTAGAAAGTGTTTCAGTGAGGCCTTTGATGACGACACTAAAGGCTTGGTCGGTGCTTTAGTGGGGCCTTTGATGATGGCACTAAAGGCTTACACCTTCCTCCCTCCAGGAGGAGCTCCAACTAGGCCATGTAGGCAGGGGTTGAAGGCTTGCAGAAACTTTAGGCTGACCAAGGATTACTCTGGCATCCCTCTAAGAGATGCTTCAGTGAGGCTTGTGATGACGACACTGAAGGCTTAGGGTCTTTGATTATTGGGGCCTTTGATGGCCGCAACCTTTTGCGACCAAGCCTTTGATGGCCGAAATCTCTTGCGGTCAGGCCTTTGATGACTGGGACCTCTTGTGGTCAAACCTTTGATGGTCGGGGCCTTTGATTGTCGGGACCTCTTGCGGTCAAGCGTTTGATGGCTAGGGCCATTAATGGCTAGGAAATCTTGCTGTCAAGCCTTTGATGGCTAAATCTTTTATCTCAGGAGTATCCTACTCCTTTCCCTGACCGTGCTAATAGATTTTCCTTTTATTCATCCACTGTCGAAAAATATTGCCGTAAATGTTTGGCATTTCATGTTCTTGTTATGACATTGCAATCTGGTTGGCATAGTTCATAGGTCCTAGGAAGGATTACTTTGCATATGATTAGGATCCTTCCCAATTTGGCCCGAGCATTCCGTCCACTTGATTCTTAGTATTTGCCATAGTTTTTTGGAGCACTAAATCTCCTTTTCAAAACGACTTTCCTTTTATTTTTGACCTGTAAACTCGATTAATCTGCTTTGATGTTTGGACACTTACTTGGCCGTTTTAGTCGATTGATCAAGTCCGGTAATTTCCTTTTATCTCTTAACCCTCTGATGGGATTCAATCTTAAGCTTATTTGTAAGCATGACTTATTATGTATAAGGATTTTATCCTGTTGTGACTTGATATATCCAGAATATGAGTGATAGTTACCTTATCCAATGCTTTGCAGCAAGAGTTAGGGAATTTTCCTTTTGATTGCACTTTGTAAGTTCATTAGTAATTGGCTCTCTCGCTCTTGTAAATGGAAATTCCGTAATTATTCCGAACATTTTGTAATGATCATACGTTGAATCCATACTAAGATAGGGACTGTGAATGCTTTTAGAATTAGATATAGTTATGTTGGAGTCACACGATTCCAAAGTCAATCTATGTAGAACAATTTCATCCAAGTGGAAATCTAGATTATGATTATTTTACAATTCGAAGCAAATTGTAATCCGAGATAGCTTTTAGCGATTTGTAATCTTATTATCATTTTTCAGATGATCTTTGTTGATCTAGTTTAAACAACGTCATTGGATAATGATTTTTCTCCTGAGTTCTTGAGTTTCTTCCTTACTTTGTTTCGATGTAGCGATCATTTTTGCCAACGATTTCTTGTATTTTGCTTTACTTTACCTGGCTAAAGTAATCCATATAAAAATTCTTTCCTGAATCTTTCATTTCTCAGTAAGTTCAAATCTGACGGAGTTGTTTCTTTTTAACTGTCCATGATCATGATGAATACTTTTCCATTCTACGGAATTTTTTTACAGTATCTTCATGGCATAGATTAGAGATATTGTTTTCAATCCTCAAAGTTCATAGGAGATTTCGTAAAACTTGTAGTCACATAATAGAAACGTAAATCTCGAACAAGGGATTGAATGATCATGGTACATGAATCAATAGCCCTTTAATTGAGAATAAACCATCCTAGTTAGAGTTTAATAGTAAAAGTAGATCATGATAGTTTTGAAAACTTTTCATAGTTCTCAATAGTATATGTTTTTTCATAACTTTGCAAATTTCTTTTTGGAAATAGATAGACATATGGAATAACCAGCAATAGCTCTTTTGATTTGCAAAGAATATTTTCCTCGAAGATGTGTGGTAAAATTCTTTAAATAAAATTGCCTGTTAAAATAAACATCAGTGATACTATTACACATTTTGTAAGATATGAAAAATTGTACTACAATAGTTTTCACTTATTGAAAAGACATATCTCATTTATAGGTCTGAAAAGTCATGATTCTTGAACTGATAGACTCTATAGATGACGCAAAAGCGGAAATAACAAAATGATGATACGGTGAAAGTAGCAGTTGATGGAATGAAGAATACTGAATGGCCCAAATTTGTTGATCCGAAGATACCGAATTCTAGCTATCTTCGTCACGTTGATCGCGCACGATACCGTGAAGGAAGATCTGCAATTCTTCAGACGTTGATCTAGCGCACTAGATACCGTGAATTGGCTTCTACGATCGTTGATTCGAGCGCACTCGAATGCCGAAAGAGGAGATAAGAGATTACACTCAACTACCAATTTAGATGAAAGCACAAAGCTAACAAAACAAAATTTTATTCAAAATCAACAACCATTTACAAATGACCAACATCCCTATTTATAGGGTTACAACACAACACACACTTAAGAAAAATTACAACACAATGACCTAAAGTACAACTCACGCGACTTAAGAAAATTACAATCAAGAATCATGCGACTTAACCTCTTGCGAACTACAGTGAACAATCAACGACCTAAGATATCTGGAGCTTCTCGCAACCTTCTGTAAACAATCGCGACCTAAGGTAGGTCGTTCACGACCTAAAAACAATCGCGACTTAAAGAGGAGCGACTCAGGTGCAGCGATTTTGATTTAGGTCGTAAGTCATTCGCGACTTTGATTTAGCTCGCGGTGAAGGATTAGGTCATTCGCGACTTTGAGATAGCGACCTTCTGTAGCTCGCAGCAGGGTTTGTTTGCTTGATTTAAGGTAGAGGCGCTGCGAAGTTTGTTCGCGAGCTAGGCTGGAAATCTAGAGCGATCTATGCCTTTGTCTTGTTCGCGACCTAGGGCAGAGCAACTTGCGCATCGTCTTGTCGCGACCTAGAGCAGAGTAACTCGCGGTATAGTCTCGTTCGCGACCTAAGGCAGAGCAACTCGCGGCATCGTCTTGTTCTTGACCTAGAATAGAGTAACTCGCGGCATAGTCTCGTTCGCGACCTAGGGTTTCGACTTCGCCATTGCGAACTGGAAGGAGCGATCTATGGTGGAGGAAAATTAAGGTATGCGCTGCATCATCCTCCCTTGGTTGAGAAAAATTCGTCCTCGAATTTAAAAGTTCCTCCCCATTGGGTTGTTCATCTCCATAATAAGGTATGAGATGTTTAACATTAAACACGTCAAAAGTATACACGTCCTCCGGTAGCTTCAACTTATAAGCATTTTCATTGATCCGTTTTATAATTTCTACTGGACCAATCTTTCGGGCTTTCAACTTGTTATAAGCACCCACTGGAAAACGATCCTTCGTTAATACAGCATACACCCAATCACCCTCGTTGAACTCCACACTTCTTCTCTTTTTATCTGCAGCTTGTTTATATTTCTCATTCGTCTTCTCCAAACGTTCCTGAATGATTCTATGGCATTCTGTCAATCCATCAACAAAATCAGCAGCTCGCTTAACTGTCCCCTTCGGTTGCGGTACTATCGTTAAATCCAACGGCCCCTTTGGCAAGCTTGAATATACCACTTGAAATGGACTGAAACCCGTACTACGGTTGATAGCATGATTATGAGCAAACTCCGCTTGACATAACTTCACATCCCAACTCTTCAGATTATCCTTCACAAGACATCGCAACAAATTTCCCAGGGATCTGTTCACAACTTCCGTCTGTCCATCTGTCTGTGGATGATAAGCACTACTGAATTTCAGCTTCGTTCCCACCATCTTCCACAAACTCATCCAGATATGGTTCAGAAAACGAGTATCTCTATTCGAAACAATAGATTCAGGTAATCCATGAAATCGATAGATCTTTCTGGAGTATAACTGAACGACATTAACGGCCTCTGCAGTCTTCTTATAGGCAATGAAATGTACCAATTTTGAAAAACGGCCAACCCCCACATAAATAGAATTATTGCCATGTTGCGTTCGCGGTAATCCCAAAACAAAGTCCACACTAACCTCCTCCCGTAATTTAGCATGTATATGCAACAGCATACATAAACTTGCATTTGTCATGGTCTTCTTTGAAACTTGTCGATTATGGCTTCTCTGAACAGACCTTTCAACTTCCTTCCTTAGGGACGGTTCAAAATAAGACTTTGAGATTAGCTGCATAGTACGATCACAGCTCAAGTGTCTTCCTACATGTAAGTCTTTGATAAATTTCATTTGCCAACTGCAATCTGTAGTAGACAGCTGACTTCCTTCGACTAGAAACCCATCAACCAGTTTTCTCAACTCTTCTTGCTCTATTGGACACATACGATATCGTGGACTATGCGGTACTATAGCACTTGACATTATATCAGTATGATGTTGTGTGTCCCTCAGTGGCGGTACCTCCTTGGGCAACTTTGTAGGGAGTACATCTTCGAATTCATTTACCACCGGCTTATCCTCCTCAGGAGTCTCGAGATCTTTACTGGTTTCATTCCCTTTCAACACAAACACTTCCGCTCTATTCTCCACTTCTTTAACCAACTCTTTTGTAGATAATAGACTAATCGAATCCACCTTCTTCACTGATAAATTACCCCCTTCATCTCTTGACACACTTTCTTCATCCTCCTCAAACCTCGCTGGTTGTGAATTTTCAACTTCATGTTCATCAAACTTTGTTGGTTGAAAATCATCAACTTCCTTTTTATCTAACTTCGCGGATTGCAAGTAATCAACTTTATGGTCATCAATCTTCGCGGGTGGAGAAGAGTCTACTTTATCTTCCACTTCAACACTACCTTTCTCTTCTTCAACAAATTCTTTCGAAGATATTAAATTAGTTGCTTCCACTTTCTTCTCTGGCTTGTAGTCACTTTGTTCACACTTCTTAAGAACTAAGGTAATCTTGGTTCTTTCGAACATGAAACTGTAGCTGTTGGCGTGACTATTATGTTGTACAACTCGATCAGACTGCCATGGACTTCCCAATAGTAGGTGACACATGTCCATATCAACCACATCACACCATATATCATCTTTGTTCTTTTTCCCAATAGAAAATTTAACCAATGTTCGTCTTCCCACCGTCACTTCTTCCCCTTCCTTTATCCATGCCAGTTTATACGGTCTAGGGTGTTTTTCAGTCTTCAACCCTAACTTCATAACGGCTTCTTCAGAGATAAGGTTATCGCAACTTCCCGCATCAATAACGAATTTACAAACCTTTCCCAAGATAGTACATATAGACTAAAAAATATTGTCCCTTAGCCAAATAGAATCATTCTCATGCTTTGGAAAATTACACCCTTCGTCTCTATGACCACGTATGTTTCTATGATCATGCAAATCTCTTCTACTCGATCTTTTGTCATCACGACATGGTTCATTGTCAAACTCACGTGGAGTTCTTCTCTCTTCTTCTCTGTACCCATGGTGATCTCGTCTCATTGAAATTGATGATTCCCTTTTATCTTGATAAGTTTGTGGTGACACCCTTCTTGCTTCCATAATCAATGGCGAAATTCTGTTTCCTCCATGGTTCAAGACTGGTGACCTTCTTCTTTGACTTTGATTCAAATCCATCATCAACTTTTCCAACTTTCCAAAACCTTTATTGAATTTCTCTTCGAGGTTATCACTAATTCGTTGCTCTATAGCCTCAGCATCTTCTCTTCGATACACATCTGCAACATTCTGATGACGATTAGCTCTTCTCGGATGCATTGTTGAATCAAACAATCTCCAACTAACTTTAACTTGGATTCAACTTAACTTCAACACTTTAACTCGGCCTTGATCTACAAATTGATGCACGGCTTCAACTAGCTCTCGGATCTAACACTGATAGGCTCGATTGAAATTGAACAAACACTTCCCTTTGGTCCAACAGGCTCGTCTTAGCTATGATTGGCTAAGTCTTGCTCTGATACCAAATGACGCAGCATCGGAAATAACAAAATGATGATACGGTGAAAGTAGCAGTCGATGGAATGAAGAATACTGAATGGCCCAAATTTGTTGATCCGAAGATACCGAATTCTAGCAATCTTCGTCACGTTGATCGCGCACGATACTGTGAAGGAAGATCTGCAATTCTTCATACGTTGATCTAGCGCACTAAATACCATGAATTGGCTTCTACGATCGTTGATTCGAGCGCAATCGAATGCGGAAAGAGGAGATAGGAGATTACACTCAACTACCAATTTAGGTGAAAGCACAAAGCTAACAAAACGAAATTTTATTCAAAACCAACAACCATTTACAAATGACCAACATCCCTATTTATAGGGTTACAACACAACACACACTTAAGAAAAATTACAACACAATGACCTAAAGTACAACTCACGCGACTTAACCTCTTGCGAACTACAGTGAACAATCAACGACCTAAGATATTTGGAGCTTCTCGCAACCTTCTGTAAACAATCGCGACCTAAGGTAGGTCGTTCACGACCTAAAAACAATGAATGACCTAAAAACAATCGCGACTTAGAGAGGAGCGACTCAGGCGGAGCGATTTTGATTTAGGTCGTAAGTCATTCGCGACTTTGATTTAGCTCGCGGTGAAGGATTAGGTCGTTTGCGACTTTGAGATAGCGACCTTCTGTAGCTCACAGCAGGGTTTGTTTGCTCGATTTAAGGTGGAGGCGCTGCGAAGTTTGTTCGCGAGCTAGGCTGGAAATCTGGAGCGATCTAGGCCTTTGTCTTGTTCGCGACCTAGGGCAGAGCAACTCGCGCATCGTCTTGTCGCGACCTAGAGCAGAGTAACTCGCGGTATAGTCTCGTTCACGACCTAGGGCAGAGCAACTCGCGGCATCGTCTTGTTCGCGACCTAGAATAGAGCAACTCGCGGCATAGTCTCGTTCGCGACCTAGGGTTTCGACTTCGCCATTGCGAACTGGAAGGAGCGATCTATGGTGGAGGAAAATTAAGGTATGCGCTGCATCAATAGACAAGAACATGCTTTTCTATAAGAATTCCTTTTTAGTGAAATAATTTTTCTCGAAGGATTATATTATCATATAAAGAATTAGAATTTTATACATCGCCAGAAAGGCATACTTGCAAAAATATACACACACATTTAGAAGCCATGTTATAAGAAACCTCATATAAAGCTTTGGGATATTGGAATTAGTAGATATGAAAGCAATCGATGTATATGAATCTACAGGTGTAGCCGACATTCTCTAATTCTGTTTGATAAGGTTAAAATCATTCGTAACTTGCAACGTTAATCCATTTCATCATATTGGTGTCATCCAATATCACTTAACCTGTGTTAAAATCCTCTATGCTTACGGTATTATTTAATTCATCCCTTATCCATATAGCATCATGGTGACACCTGATAATATCCAAATTCACCCTAAACTTGTAGTTTTGCCTGAAGCTCGAGGTATTCTTTAAACTCAAATTCTTGTATGTATCTTTCCAATTTTGAACCGTATCTGCCTTGCGATCATACAAATTTGGAATCGTGCTTGTGCTCTGGATTACTTTTGTTTTAAACCTGGTGAAAAATGCATTTCGGAATTGATATGTATGTTGATACATTTAAAATTAACATATATTTCAAGATCAAACTTTTCATATATACTCAAAGTTTAATGTGCTTTCAAAAACAATTATATCAAATCCTTTACACATAAAACTGTCACATAAAACTGATACTCATTAATTTACATTAATAACATTATACACCTTACAAAATTATACCTCTTTTGCAATTGATATCTTTTGAAACTATGTATTTGTAGTTATATGAAATGTATCTTTGAGAATAGCTTGTATAAGAATATCCATTTAAAGCTTATGCATGTAAAACCGCTCATACATAAAGTTATTATCAACTAAAAGGCTTATATCAAACATACCTCTAAAACCTTAAAATATACGAAGTTTGAAAACTTCAAAAGCATTATTCTCAAAATCATTAAAGACGCATACACATATATCTGATTTTTATATACTTGGATCAAGGTTTTAAATCTCCCCGAGATCAGCCGAGATGAAAATCCGAGATATTAGCCAAAATCCGAGATTTGGCAGCTTGGTTAGTTATAAGTCTTTTAAATATCGCCCGAGACAGCCGAGATATTTGCCCGAGATATTGGCCAAAATCCGAGATTTGAAACCTTGACTTGGATACACATATGCATGTGTACCTCAAATCATACGATTATCTGGGACCAATTATTTACACATATGCCTTAAGATTCCACACATTCAAAACTGATATATACTTGAAATCCGTATATATGAAACTGTATTCATCTCAAAACTTTCTCATTAAAAAAATAGAAAAGGAAAAAAAGAAGAAGAAGAAGAAGATCGAGACCGTTGTGTTTATTTGTTCCAGAATTCCATATATATCCAAAATCATACGTTATTCCAAAATTATATATCTATTTGATGCCCAGATATACGAAATTGATATATTCTTAAAATTTATACATATAAAAATACATCTTTATGTCTCTTTATAAATCAACGCACATGAGAAGTTTAATATAAGAAATCAGATATAGGTGAAACTAAAGTTGCATATACATATAAGCTAAATTACTCTTACACATTTAATATTCACATGAGCGTTACGGCACGCGCTTCGCGCGTGAGTTGTTCTACAAATTATATATGTTTCAAAACACTCAAAACAATAATTTTCAAAAATATTTAGTCATATTTTACGTTGAACTCATGCATGGTTTGTTTGAATTTTTATTTTTAAGTTTCAGTATATAATTATTTTTGGTAGTTTGAATTTATATTTCTGTTATTAGTTAATAAAGAAAGAATTTGTAAATGAATTTCATTTGTTATATCCTATTTTAAAGTGGCATTAAAATTTAATTATATTTGAGCGTTGTGAATTTGTAAAAAAAAACTATTTATCAGGTCCTATCTTCAAGTGATATTAATGTTTATTAATATTTGTAAAGACACGTGTTAATTTGTAAAGTGAGTTTATTTTTTGGATCCAATTTTTTAGGAATTTTGTAACACACACACATATATGAGCGTTAAATTATATATGAGTAAATGATATTTTCGAAAGTTTGCGGTCGGACCAAAAGTTTGCGCTTTCAAACCAACTATTAATATTCACATATATGGATCTGCACATATAAGAATTTCAGTATCTGAAAACTCATATTCTTGAAATCCAATGCATGCGTACAACATATAAAACTACGTATATGTAGAGCTGTTATGGTAATGGTTATCGTTACCATTTCTCAAATACCGTTACCGTACCATTTTTACTGGTAAGCGAAAATTGCTTACCGTTACCATTACCAATAGGTTGGTATACTGAAGACTGATATACTGATAATCTGGTAACCGTTACACTAGTAATGGTAAATTACCGTTTGTCTAAAAAAGGTTAGTAACATAACATGTATTCACACCATAATGGTGCTTCATTATACAATTTATAGTGCTACTTAATAAAAGACATAAATGTGAAAGAAGTGAAATGTATTTAACATTATTTCACATAGTTAATAAACTAAATTTAATCATTTGTTTGGTTCTAAATGTCTATACTAAAGCATGTTACATGAATATTCATGTATTATAAATTGACGGGTAAAATTATCGTTACCGCTGGTATTAAAGAAATGTTACCGATGATTTACCGTAGAAAATGGTAAATTTAACTTTACCATACCGATTAAACTGGTATACCGATTTCACTCGAAAATGATAACCGATTGGTTGATAATGGTATGGTAATGGTAAATTTACCGTTACCATAACAGTCCTAAGTATATGTGGGACTGTAATAGATTTAAAAGCCTATACCATATACCTTCTTAAAACCTCGGATATATGAAACTTAATGTTTTTAAAGCTCATTCGAACTTAGACTTAACAGATCTAAAACCAGTCAAGTATCTAAAATTTAGTAAATCTGTTCTCCAAAGCCTATAATATCCCAAACTGTCAGATTCATAATTTAGTATACATCTAAAAGCTTGGAATATTAAAATTCAGACATATACTTAAAACTTCTATGATTAGATATATATGAAAATCTCAAATTTTGAAATTTTACACTAAAATCTTTAGTTTATGGAACCATTAGCTTTTGAAATAGTTGATTTACAAAATCATTATCCGACTTTTTTGGAAATTCCCATATATTATAGGGATAGTTTGGCTCATATCGTTAAGTTTTAAAATAGAGAAAACATCCTCTCCAAAATAAACTTACCTTGCTAGTCCCTAGTTTCAAATCCGTCTGCGCTAAAAGACCCAAATACCCTTTACGTTTTTAGTATTTCAAACGTGCATAACTTTATATAGAAACATCAGATTAGCATACCGTTTTCACCAAAAAATCATAAATTTTACAATCTTTAAAATGAGATCCATTTTTAATACCAAAAAATCATATTTGCGGTAAGACTGCAATTATTCCATATATTTGCAAAGAATTCTGCAATTTTTGAAAAACGCCAATTTTTCTTCAAATGTCAGCAATTATTTCATATAATAGCAGACTTTATGCAATTGTATGAAATAATCATCATTTTATCTCCAAATTTAAGCAATTATTCCATATAATTGCATATTTTTATGCAATTGTATGGAATAATTGCAGACTTTTATGCAATTCAGTGGAATAATTGCAGACTTTTCTGCTATTATTTCATATAATTGCAGACTTTGATGGAATAGTTGCAGACTTTTCTGCAATTATTCAAACTAATCGCAGAAAAGTGCAACTACACCATATAATTGCAGACTTTTCTGCAATTATTGCATATAATTGTTGAATTGTCTGCAATTGTACCATATAATTGCAGAAAATTTGAATAACCTGTCATGTCATTGTTTTTACATATGCATATACCACTCATTACAAAGATAATAAAATTTATGACTTAATGGTGAAAACGATTTGTTAATCCATCATTTCTACAAAAAGTTATGTTGTGAATGCGGTTTGAGAAAAATTTGATGGCGATTGTGAAGAAGATAATGTTGTACTTCCGACTTCAAGGATCTATGGAATAGATTCTTTCAGACAATAGTTGAACCCACCAGGTACAAACGGGTTATCGAACTATCGACTTTCAGGATTCAATGAAACCCTATAACAGCCAAATCGGATTCAAAGTTTGTACGTCTTTGATCCGACCAAGAACACTTTAGTAACGGTTTCTGATGATGCAATTTGTATAGAATAGAATGAAGAGGAAGAAGAGAGCAATTCTGCGACGTTTTCTGAGATTGCAACACCTTGGAGGCGTCACAAAACAAAGTAACGGTGGCGTAGTGTTTTGTAACACTTTATGGCGACTGCTCTGTGAAGAAGAATACGATTCAGAATTATCTAACGTTTTCTGGGCGTCACTATTTATAGTGGTAGAAAGGTGCCTATTCACTAAGCGTCACAACCGTTTTCAACGGCTTTATCCATTCAATATTTAAACGTCGTGTCTATTTATTTTGTAACGTTTAGAAAACGTTACAAATTTCCCGCCATTTATTCAAATTCAGGAATTTCGGTCCTTAATGGGCTGAAATATGGTCTGTTACAGTTCACATATGATCCAAAAATATTTTCGGATCCGAAACCCGAACCTGACCCGGCCCGGTTCGGTCCGACGGACGGCGGCGGCGCGCGTGTGGTATTGCATGACTTCTCTCCTCACAACAAAGCAAACATGTGGGAGCCCCAAGGCCCCAACATCCACATGAGAAAGCTATATTTATACAAATATATTGCATAATTTTCTAGCATGTGGGACTAATTGATTTCTTCTTCCCTCTTTACTTCTTCTCATCCAAATCAAAACCCAAATCACCAAAAACTATATTTGAAAATTTTACAACAATCTCCCAATTTTCAAATAAGAAAAATAAATCAATAGGACGGCTGCATCACTAGAGTGACTTCCTACATACCCAAGTGGGATCAAGCCTATGTAGTTCTAAGATCAAGTTTTGCATCATCGTGAAAACCAACACATAAATAAAAGGTATCTTTTGGATTTGAACCTTTACTTAGTGTAAATCATTCATAGCCTTTTCGAGATTCTATGGTGAACAAAATCTTAAACCAAGTATCCCTAACGATAAACCGGAACAATCACACATGTTGATTTCCTTAGGTAAAGTGTTATGTATTGCTCAGCATGTTAATGGCCATGTGCTTAAATCCTGGTTCATGAGTCTACTTAGAAAGCGGTCTTACTTTCCTAGGAAATGGCCTGATTTCCATACTCATATAGGTAAGTCTCTTAAGGTGTTTCTGCGATTCACCTTTTAAGGTTTCTAGAATTATTAAGGATATATATCCATCCTTTGTTCTTGCAGAATCCAACACTAAATATTATGGGATTATCGATTTAGTGTTCCATAATCATTCTCTTAACTTGTTGGTACACATTGAACTTTGTCTATCCTTTTCAAGACATAAGTTGAGTTTCTGTTAAGGATGATCAACCTTCATTCAAAGACCTTAATCCCATTTCTTGTGACTTTATAGAAACCATTGCCTTTGGAAGACTCTTTGTAAGTGGATCGGCCAAGTTTTTCTTCGTTTCTATGTAGTCAACAGTTATTACTTCTCTTTTGAGTAACTGTCTCACCATTTGATGTCTTAGACTCACATTTCTAGACTTTCCATTATATGTCTTATTAGACACATTGTATATCGTTGCTTGATTGTCACAGTTAACCAAGACTGTTGGAGATGGCTTATTCCATAAAGGGATTTCCATTAATAAATTCCTAAGCCATTCCGCTTCTTTACATGCATCTACTAATGCAATCAATTATGACAACATTGTTGAGTCAGAAATACAGGTCTGCTTCTTGGAAGCCCAAGACACAATAGCGTCTCCTAATGTAAAGATCCATCCAGTAGTAGACTTGGATTTGGATTCTACATTGTTCCAAGTTGCATCACTATATCCTTCTATTACAACAGGATATCCTTTATAAGATAAACCATATTCAATAGTTCCTTTCAAATAAGCTAAAACTATGGAAATAGCTTTCCAATGTTCGAAACCTGGATTACTCTTAAATCGACATAATACACTTATAGCATGTGCGATGTATGGTCTAGTGCAATGCATAGCATACAAAAGACTCCCAATAACACTGGAATACTCTAGTTGAGAGATAGTACGTCTAGTGTTCTTTTCTAATTTAATACTAGGATCTAAAGAAGTTGGTGTTGGTTTGTCATCGTAATGACCATACTTTTGTAGGAATTTCTCTATGTAATGAGATTGAGTTAGTAATAACTCCCCCTCTTTCCTAACAATTTTAATTCGCAAAATTACATCAGCTTCTCCTAAATCTTTCATATCGAATTTAGAAGACAGAAACTTTTTAGTTTCATTCACACAGGATATATAGGAACCAAATATTAGCATGTCATCAATGTATAAACATATTATAACACTACCATTGTTATCTGATTGGCTATAAATACATTTATCAGCATCATTAACAATGAATCCATATGACAGTGCAACTTTATCAAATTTCTCATGCCATTGCATGGGAGCTTGCTTCAGGCCATAAAGAGATTTCACTAATTTGCAAACTTTCTTTTCTTGGCCTGGGGTTTTGAAACCTTCAGGTTGTTCCATATATATCTCTTCTTCTAAATATCCATATAGAAAAGCAGTTTTTACATCCATTTGATGTATGACTAATTTATGAATTGATGCAAGTGCAATTAGACAGCATATAGAAGATATGCGAGCAACTGGAGCATATGTATCAAAGTAATCTACTCCATGTTTTTGCTTATATCCCTTAGCAACTAATCTGGCTTTAAACTTATCAATGGATCCATTTGTGTTCAACTTTTTCTTGAATATCCATTTACATCCTATAGGTTTAGCACCAGGAAGTAATCAGTTAAAACCCAAGTTTGGTTTAATAGTATGGAATTCATTTCATCATTGATAGCTTTTTTCCAGAAATTGGAATCTCTGGAACTCATAGCCTCAGAATAAGTTTTGGGATCGTCATCGACGTTCATTACATATTTAGTCACATTAAGGACTTCGTCCTTACTGCCTTCTATAAGATATGTAGTGAAGTCAGGACCATAGTCCTTCTCTATTCTCGCTCTTTTACTTCTCCGTTGTTCAGTACTATTATCTAGTACTTATACTTCCTTGCTATTTTGAGCAGGAGCATAATCATCGTCATTGATATCATTAGCCATACTAGGTTCTGGACTAGATGATCTCAACGGGATCTCAACAGTTTGATTTTCAAAAAATTCTACATCTACAGATTCTATAACTTCTATGGTGTCAAGAATAAGGAATCTATAAGTTATATTATTAAGTGAATATCCTATGAAAACACATTTAAATACTCAATTTCCTAACTTCGGTCGTTTAGGGTCTGGTTTTCTAACATATGCTAAGCAACCCCAAACTTTAAGTCTAGTTAGATTAGGTTTTCTATTAAACCATAATTCATAAGGGGAAATATTATTCTTTTTAAGTGGTACTCTATTTAAAATATAACTAGTAGATAACATAGCATCACCCCATACGTTATAAGGTAAATTAGAACTTATGAGCATGGCATTAACCATTTCTACTAAGGTTCTATTCTTCCTTTCAGCAACACCATTTTGTTGTGGTGTATATGGGTCAGTACGTTGGTGAACTATACCTTGTTGTTTACAAATCAAGGTGAATTCATTTGAGAAATATTCTCCACCACGATCTGAATGTAATATTTTAATTTTAAATCCTAATTGTGTTTCGACCTCTGCTTTGTAAATTTTGAATTTATCAAAAGCCTCATCTTAAGTTTTCATTAGATATACATATGAATATCTAGTATAATCATCAATGAATGTTATATAGTATAGGTTACCACCATAGGTGATATGACTTTTTAAGTCACCCACATCACTATATACCAAATCAAGCAAATTGGTTTTCCTTTCTATGGATTTAAAGGATTTTCGGTGTATTTTTGCTTGAACACATATTTCACATTTAGAGACGGTAGCGAAATCACAATCAGAAATTAATCCTAATTTATACATATTTCTAATGGAATTATAATTAACATGTCCTAATCTACCATGCCGTAAATTAATAGAATCAATAATATAAACATAAGATTTCTTTATTAGATTCAACTTAATCATGTCGTTACAAGAGTATTCTTGTCCAATGAATCTACCATTCTTAGACAACACTAGTTTATCAGACTCATACACCATCTTGAATCCTCCTTTGTTAAGAAGGTACCCAGAGACCAAATTCTTACACATATCAGGTACATAAAATACATTTACTAATGTAAGAATTTTTTCAAAGGTGAAAGGAAGTTCTATAGTGCCTTTTCCCAAAACTATGCTCGGAACCTTATTTGCTCCAGTAATTTCGTCGGCTTCTCCTTTATTTTCTTCGTAACTTTTGAACAGATTACGGTCTTTGCAAATGTGAATGGTTTCTCTAGTATCGAACCACCAGTCAATATCATTGCCGCTAATGGAGTTCACCTCTTGCACTACAGCCACAAGAGAGTCTTCGACCACATTCACTTTTTGTTGTTTCTTCCGCAGACGGCAGTCTCGGGCATAGTGGCCTAGCTTGTTACAAAAATAACTAGCACCTTTCTTTTTGTTGTTGGTTTTGGAATGATTTTTCTTCTTAAACTGTGTCTCATTCTTTGGCTTTAACTTATCAGTAATTTCAACATTTTTTGCCTTAGAATGGGACTCAGTTTGTGGATTATCATCTAGATCGCGTTGCGAGATTCTTCTTCAATACGAAGATGACGCTGTAAACTGTCTAAATTATAATCCGTTTCCGCATGCTTCATCTTTTTCTTATAATCATTCCAACTATGCGGAAGTCTAGAAATTATAACTCCAACAACAAAAGATTCAGGGAGATCAATTCCATCATCTTTAAGTTGATTTATCAACAGTAAGATTTCGCTTACTTGTCCAATTATGGACTTATTGGTGACCATTTTGAAATCCATAAAATTGGAAATAAGAAACTTTTTATTACTTGCCTTAGATTTGCGGTACTTATTCTCCAGTGCAGTCCAGAGTGCCTTCGCTGTTTCCAAGGTCCTATGAGCATTGTAGACTGGGGTGGATAGCGCATTCAGAATATGGCCTCTGCATAGAAAACCATCCACTTTGCGCTTTGCACGTCTAGCCTTTAGAGCAGCATCATCCTTATCAGTTTCCTTCGGCATTTCTTCCAAGTCATGTTCCAAAATGTAGAACAACTTGACGGTGACTAAGAAAAATTTCATCGTCTCTTGCCAACGAGTGAAATTGTTGCCATCAAAACGCTCTAATCGAGTTAGATGGAGATTCATAACTTGTAGAACGCTCGAACCTTCCATGGTTGAAAATTATTGTCTGAAATTTGTTGTGAATTTAGCGGTTCAAGACAAATTTGATGGCGATTGCGAAGAAGATAATGTTGTACTACCGACTTCAAGGATCTATGGAATAGATTCTTTCAGACAATAGGTCAACCCACCAGGTACAAACGGGTTATCGAACTATCAACTTTCAGGATTCAATGAAGCCCTATAACAGCGAAATCGGATTCAAAGTTTGTACGCCTTTGATCCGACCAAGAACACTTTAGTAACAGTTTCTGATGATGCAATTTGTATAGAATAGAATGAAGAGGAAGAAGAGAGCAATTCTGCGAAATTTTCTGAGTTTGCAACACCTTGGAGGCATCACAAAATAAAGTAACGGCGGCGCAGTGTTTTGTAACACATTCCGGCGACTACTCTGTGAAGAACAAGAAGATTCAGAATTATCTAACGTTTTCTGGGCGTCACTATTTATAGTGGTAGAGAGGTGCATATTCGCTAAGCGTCACAACCGTTTGCAACGGCTTTATCCATTCAATATTTAAACGTCGCGTCTATTCATTTTGTAACGTTTAGAAAACATTACAAATTTCCTGCCATTTATTCAAATTCAGGAATTTCGGTCCTTAATGGGCTGAAATCTGGCCCGTTACAGATCACATATGATCCAAAAATATTTTTGAATCCGAAACCCGAACCCGACTCGGCCCAGTTCGGTTGGACGGATGGCGGCGACGCGCGTGTGGTGTTGCATGACTTCTCTCCTCACAACAAAGCAAACATGTGGGAGCCTCAAGGCCCCAACATCCACATGAGAAAGCTATATTTATACAAATATATTGCATAATTTTCTAGCATGTGGGACTCATTGATTTCTTCTTCCCTCTTTACTTCTTCTCTTCCAAATTAAAACCCAAAGCCCCAAAAACTATATTTGAAAATTTTACAACAATCTCCCCCAATTTTCAAATAAGAAAAATAAATCAGGACGGCTGCATCACTAGAGTGACTTCCTACTTACCCAAGTGGGATCAAGACTATGTAGTTCTAAGACCAAGTTTTGCATCATCGTGAAAACCAACACATAAATAAAAGGTATCTTTTGGATTTGAAACTTTACTTAGTGTAAACCATTCAAAGCCTTTTCGAGATTCTATGGTGAACGAATCATGAACCAAGTATCCCTATTGATAAAACCGGAACAATCACACATGTTGATTTCCTTAGGTAAAGTGTTATTTATTGCTCAGCACGTTAATGGCCATGTGCTTAAATCCTGGTTCATGAGTCTACTTAGAAAGGGGTCTTACTTTCCTAGGAAACGACCTGATTTCCATACTCATATAGGTAAGTCTCTTAAGGTGTTTCTGCAATTCATCTTTTAAGGTTTCTAGACTTATTAAGGATATATATCCATCCTTTGTTCTTGTAGAATCCAACACTAAATATTATGGGATTATCGATTTAGTGTTCCATAATCATTCTCTTAACTTGTTGGTACCCGTTGAACTTTTTCTATCCTTTTCAAGACATAAGTTGGTTTTCTATTAAGGATGATCAACCTTCATTCACAGACCTTAATCCCATTTCTTGTGACTTTAAAGAAACCATTGCCTTTGGAAGACTCTTTGTAAGTGGATCGGCCAAGTTTTTCTTCATTTCTATGTAGTCAACAGTTATTACTCCTATTTTGAGTAACTGCCTCACCATTTGATGTCTTAGACTCACATGTCTAGACTTTCCATTATATGTCTTATTAGACACATTGTATATCGTTGTTTGATTGTCACAGTTAATCAAGACTGCTGGAGATGGCTTCTTCCATAAAGGGATTTCCATTAATAAATTCCTAAGCCATTCCGCTTCTTTACATGCATCTGCTAATGCAATCAATTCTGACAACATTGTTGAGTCAGAAATACAGGTCTGCTTCTTAGAAGCCCAAGACACATCAGCGCCTCCTAATGTAAAGATCCATCCAGTAGTAGACTTGGATTTGGATTCTACATTGTTCCAGGTTGCATCACTATATCCTTCTATTACAACAGGATATCCTTTATAAGATAAACCATATTCAATGGTTCCTTTCAAATAAGATAAAACTCTGGAAATAGCTTTCCAATGTTCGAAACCTGGATTACTCTTAAATCGACATAATACACTTATAGCATGTGCGATGTCTAGTCTAGTGCAATGCATAGCATACATAAGACTCCCAATAACACTGGAATACTCTAGTTGAGAGATAGTATGTCCAGTGTTCTTTTCTAATTTAATACTAGGATCTAAAGGAGTTGGTGTTGGTTTGTCATTGTAATGACCATACTTTTGTAGGAATTTCTCAATGTAATGAGATTGAGTTTGTAATAAATCCCCCTCTTTCCTAACAATTTTAATTCCCAAAATTACATCAGCTTCTCCTAGATCTTTCATATCGAATTTAGAAGACATAAACTTTTTAGTATCTTTCACACATGATATATTGGAACCAAATATTAGCATGTCATCATCGTATAAACATATTATAACACTACAACTGTTATCCGATTTGCTATAAATACATTTATCATCATCATTAACAATGAATCCATATGACAGTGCAACTTTATCAAATTTCTCATGCCATTACATGGGAGCTTGCTTCAGGCCATAAAGATATTTCACTAATTTGCAAACTTTCTTTTCTTGGCCAGGGGTTTTGAAACCGTCAGGTTGTTCCATATATATCTCTTCTTCTAAATCTCCATTTAGAAAAGCAGTCTTTACATCCATTTGATGTATGACTAATTTATGAATTGATGCAAGTGCAGTTAGACAGCATATAGAAGATATGCGAGCAACTGGAGCATATGTATCAAAGTAATCTACTCCATGTTTTTGCTTATATCCCTTAGCAACTAATCTGGCTTTAAACTTATCAATGGATCCATTTGTGTTCAACTTTTTCTTGAATATCCATTTACATCCTATAGGTTTAGCACTAGGAAGTAATCAGTTAAAACCCAAGTTTGGTTTAATAGTATGGAATTCATTTCATCATTGATAGCTTTTTTCCAGAAATTGGAATCTCTGGAACTCATAGCCTCAGAATATGTTTTGGGATCGTCATCGACGTTCATTACATATTTAGTCACATTAAGGACTTCGTCCTTACTACCTTCTATAAGATATGTAGTGAAGTCAGGACCATAGTCCTTCTCTATTCTCGCTCTTTTACTTCTCCGTTGTTCAGTACTATTATCTAGTATTGATACTTCCTTGCTGTTTTGAGCAGGAGCATAATCATCGTCATTGATATCATTAGCCATACTAGGTTCTGGACTAGATGATCTCAATGGGATCTCAACAGTTTGATTTTCAAAAAATTCTACATTTACAGATTCTATAACTTCTAGGGTGTCAAGAATAAGGAATCTATAAGTTATATTATTAAGTGAATATCCTATGAAAACACATTTAAATGCTCAATTTCCTAACTTCGGTCGTTTAGGGTCTGGTTTTCTAACATATTCTAAGCAACCCCAAACTTTAAGTCTAGTTAGATTAGGTTTTCTATTAAACCATAATTCATAAGGGGAAATATTATTCTTTTTAAGTGGTACTCTATTTAAAATATAACAAGTAGATAACATAGCATCTCCCCATACGTTATAAGGTAAATTAGAACTTATGAGCATGGCATTAACCATTTCTACTAAGGTTCTATTCTTTCTTTCAGCAACACCATTTTGTTGTGGTGTATATGGGTCAGTACGTTGGTGAACTATACCTTGTTGTTTACAAATCAAGGTGAATTCATTTGAGAAATATTCTCCACCACGATCTGAATGTAATATTTTAATTTTAAATCCTAATTGTGTTTCGACGTCTGCTTTGTAAATTTTGAATTTATCAAAAGCCTCATCTTAAGTTTTCATTAGATATACATATGAATATCTAGTATAATCATCAATGAATGTTATATAGTATAGGTTACCACCATAGGTGATATGACTTTTTAAGTCATCCACATCACTATATACCAAATCAAGCAAACCGGTTTTCCTTTCTATGGATTTAAAGGATTTTCGGTGTATTTTTTCTTGAACACATATTTCACATTTAGAGACGGTAGCGAAATCACAATCAGAAATTAATCCTAATTTATACATATTTATAATGGAATTATAATTAACATGTCCTAATCTACCATGCCGTAAATTAATAGAATCAATAATATAAACATAAGATTTCTTTATTAGATTCAACTTAATCATGTCGTTACAAGAGTATTCTTGTCCAATGAATCTACCATTCTTAGACAACACTAGTTTATCAGACTCATACACCATCTTGAATCCTCCTTTGTTAAGAAGGTACCCAGAGACCAAATTCTTACACATATCAGGTACATAAAATACATTTACTAATGTAAGAATTTTTTCAAAGGTGAAAGGAAGTTCTATAGTGCCTTTTCCCAGAACTATGCTCGGAACCTTATTTGCTCCAGTAATTTCGTCGGCTTCTCCTTTATTTTCTTCGTAACTTTTGAACAGATTACGGTCTTTGCAAATGTGAATGGTTGCTCTAGTATCGAACCACCAGTCATTATCATTGCCGCTAATGGAGTTCGCCTCTTGCACTACAGCCACAAGCGAGTCTTCGACCACATTCACCTTTTGTTGTTTCTTCCGCAGACGGCAGTCTCGGGCATAGTGGCCTAGCTTGTTACAAAAATAACAAGCACCTTTCTTTTTGTTGTTGGTTTTGGAATGATTTTTCTTCTTAAACTGTGTCTCATTCTTTGGCTTTAACTTATCAGTAATTTCAACATTATTTGCCTTAGAATGGGACTCAGTTTGCGGATTATCATCTAGATCGCGTTTGCGAGAGTCTTCTTCAATACGAAGATGACGCTGTAAACTGTCTAAATTATAATCCGTTTCCGCATGCTTCATCTTTTTCTTATAATCATTCCAACTATGGGGAAATCTAGAAATTATAACTCCAACAACAAAAGATTCAGGGAGATCAATTCCATCATCTTTAAGTTGATTTATCAACAGTAAGATTTCGCTTACTTGTCCAATTATGGACTTATTGGTGACCATTTTGAAATCCATAAAATTGGAAATAAGAAACTTTTTATTACTTGCCTCAGATTTGCGGTACTTATTCTCCAGTGCAGTCCAAAGTGCCTTCGCTGTTTCCAAGGTCCTATGAGCATTGTAGACTGGGGTGGATAGCGCATTCAGAATATGGCCTCTGCATAGAAAACCATCCACTTTGCGCTTTGCACGTCTAGCCTTTAGAGCAGCATCATCCTTATCAGTTTCCTTCGGCATTTCTTCCAAGTCATGTTCCAAAATGTAGAACAACTTGACGGTGACCAAGAAAAATTTCATCGTCTCTTGCCAACGAGTGAAATTGTCGCCATCAAAACGCTCTAATCGAGTTAGATGCAGATTCATAACTTGTAGAGCGCTCGAACCTTCCATGGTTGAAAATTATTGTCTGAAATTTGTTGTGAATTTAGCGGTTCAAGACAAATTTGATGGCGATTGTGAAGAAGATAATGTTGTACTTCCGACTTCAAGGATCTATGGAATAGATTCTTTCAGACAATAGGTCAACCCACCAGGTACAAACGGGTTATCGAACAATCAACTTTCAGGATTCAATGAAGCCCTATAACAGCGAAATCGGATTCAAAGTTTGTACGCCTTTGATCCGACCAAGAACACTTTAATAACGGTTTCTGATGATGCAATTTGTATAAAATAGAATGAAGAGGAAAAAGAGAGCAATTCTGCGAAATTTTCTGAGTTTGCAACACCTTGGAGGCGTCACAAAATAAAGTAACGGCGGCGCAGTGTTTTGTAACACTTTCCGGCGACTACTCTGTTAAGAACAAGAAGATTCAGAATTATCTAACGTTTTCTGGGCGTCACTATTTATAGTGGTAGAGAGGGGCATATTCGCTAAGCGTCACAACCGTTTGCAACGGCTTTATCCATTCAATATTTAAACGTCGCGTCTATTCATTTTGTAACGTTTAGAAAACCTTACAAATTTCCTGCCATTTATTCAAATTCAGGAATTTCGGTCCTTAATGGGCTGAAATCTGGCCCGTTACAGTTCACATATGATCCAAAAATATTTTTGGATCTGAAACCCGAACCCGACTCGGCCCGGTTCGGTTGGACGGACGGCGGCGACGCGCGTGTGGTGTTGCATGACTTCTCTCCTCACAACAAAGCAAACATGTGGGAGCCCCAAGGCCCCAACATCCACATGAGAAAGCTATATTTATACAAATATATTGCATAATTTTCTAGCATGTGGGACTCATTGATTTCTTCTTCCCTCTTTACTTCTTCTCTTCCAAATTAAAACCCAAAGCCCCAAAAACTATATTTGAAAATTTTACAACAATCTCCCCCAATTTTCAAATAAGAAAAATAAATCAGGACGGCTGCATCACTAGAGTGACTTCCTACTTACCCAAGTGGGATCAAGCCTTGTAGTTCTAAGACCATGTTTTGCATCATCGTGAAAACCAACACATAAATAAAAGGTATCTTTTCGATTTGAAACTTTACTTAGTGTAAACCATTCAAAGCCTTTTCGAGATTCTATGGTGAACGAATCTTGAACCAAGTATCCCTATTGATAAAACCGGAACAATCACACATTTTGATTTCCTTAGGTAAAGTGTTATTTATTGCTCAGCACGTTAATGGCCATGTGCTTAAATCCTGGTTCATGAGTCTACTTAGAAAGGGGTCTTACTTTCCTAGGAAACGACCTGATTTCCATACTCATATAGGTAAGTCTCTTAAGGTGTTTCTGCAATTCATCTTTTAAGGTTTCTAGACTTATTAAGGATATATATCCATCCTTTGTTCTTGTAGAATCCAACACTAAATATTATGGGATTATCGATTTAGTGTTCCATAATCATTCTCTTAACTTGTTGGTACCCGTTGAACTTTTTCTATCCTTTTCAAGACATAAGTTGGTTTTCTATTAAGGATGATCAACCTTCATTCACAGACCTTAATCCCATTTCTTGTGACTTTAAAGAAACCATTGCCTTTGGAAGACTCTTTGTAAGTGGATCGGCCAAGTTTTTCTTCATTTCTATGTAGTCAACAGTTATTACTCCTATTTTGAGTAACTGCCTCACCATTTGATGTCTTAGACTCACATGTCTAGACTTTCCATTATATGTCTTATTAGACACATTGTATATCGTTGTTTGATTGTCACAGTTAATCAAGACTGCTGGAGATGGCTTCTTCCATAAAGGGATTTCCATTAATAAATTCCTAAGCCATTCCGCTTCTTTACATGCATCTGCTAATGCAATCAATTCTGACAACATTGTTGAGTCAGAAATACAGGTATGCTTCTTAGAAGCCCAAGACACATCAGCGCCTCCTAATGTAAAGATCCATCCAGTAGTAGACTTGGATTTGGATTCTACATTGTTCCAGGTTGCATCACTATATCCTTCTATTACAATAGGATATCCTTTATAAGATAAACCATATTCAATGGTTCCTTTCAAATAAGCTAAAACTCTGGAAATAGCTTTCCAATGTTCGAAACCTGGATTACTCTTAAATCGACATAATACACTTATAGCATGTGCGATGTCTAGTCTAGTGCAATGCATAACATACATAAGACTCCCAATAACACTGGAATACTCTAGTTGAGAGATAGTATGTCCAGTGTTCTTTTCTAATTTAATACTAGGATCTAAAGGAGTTGGTGTTGGTTTGTCATTGTAATGACCATACTTTTGTAGGAATTTCTCTATGTAATGAGATTGAGTTAGTAATAAATCCCCCTCTTTCCTAACAATTTTAATTCCCAAAATTACATCAGCTTCTCCTATATCTTTCATATCGAATTTAGAAGACATAAACTTTTTAGTTTCTTTCACACATGATATATTGGAACCAAATATTAGCATGTCATCATCGTATAAACATATTATAACACTACCACTGTTATTTGATTTTCTATAAATACATTTATCATCATCATTAACAATGAATCCATATGACAGTGAAACTTTATCAAATTTCTCATGCCATTACATGGGATCTTGCTTCAGGCCATAAAGAGATTTCACTAATTTGAAAACTTTCTTTTCTTGGCCAGGGGTTTTGAAACCGTCAGGTTGTTCCATATATATCTCTTCTTCTAAATCTCCATTTAGAAAAGCAGTCTTTACATCCATTTGATGTATGACTAATTTATGAATTGATGCAAGTGCAATTAGACAGCGTATAGAAGATATGCGAGCAACTGGAGCATATGTATCAAAGTAATCTACTCCATGTTTTTGCTTATATTCCTTAGCAACTAATCTGGCTTTAAACTTATCAATGGATCCATTTGTATTCAACTTTTTCTTGAATATCCATTTACATCCTATAGGTTTAGCACCAGGAGGTAAATCGGTTAAAACCCAAGTTTGGTTTAATAGTATGGAATTCATTTCATCATTGATAGCTTCTTTCTAGAAATTGGAATCTCTGGAACTCATAGCCTCAGAATAAGTTTTGGGATCGTCATCGACGTTCATTACATATTTAGTCACATTAAGGACTTCGTCCTTACTGCCTTCTACAAGATATGTAATGAAGTCAGGACCATAGTCCTTCTCTATTCTCGCTCTTTTACTTCTCCGTTGTTCAGTACTATTATCTGGTACTGATACTTCCGTGCTGTTTTGAGTAGGAGCATAATCATCGTCATTGATATCATTAGCCATACTAGGTTCTAGACTAGATGATCTCAACGGGATCTCAACATTTTGATTTTCAAAAATTTTTACATCTATAGATTCTATAACTTCTAGGGTGTCAAGAATAAGGAATCTATAAGTTATACTATTAAGTGAATATCCTATGAAAACACATTTAAATGCTCAATTTCCTAACTTCGGTCGTTTAGGGTCTGGTTTTCTAACATATGCTTAGCAACCCCAAACTTTAAGTCTAGTTAGATTAGGTTTTCTATTAAACCATAATTCATAAGGAAAAATATTATTCTTTTTAAGTGGTACTCTATTTAAAATATAACATGCAGATAACATAGCATTACCCCATAGGTTATAAGGTAAATTAGAACTTATGAGCATGGCATTAACCATTTCTACTAAGGTTCTATTCTTCCTTTCAGCAACACCATTTTGTTGTGGTGTATATGGGGCAGTACATTGGTGAACTATACCTTGTTGTTTTCAAAATAAGGTGAATTCATTTGAGAAATATTCACCACCACGATCCAAATGTAATATTTTAATTTTAATTCCTAATTGTGTTTCGACCTCTGCTTTGTAAATTTTGAATTTATCAAAAGCCTCGTCTTTAGTTTTCATTAGATATACATATGCATATCTAGTATAATCATCAATGAATGTTATATAGTATTGGTTACCACCATAGGTGATATGACTTTTTAAGTCACCCACATCACTATATACCAAATCAAGAAAACCAGTTTTCCTTTCTACGAATTTAAAGGATTTTCGGTGTATTTTTCCTTGAACACATATTTCACGTTTAGAGATGGTATCAAAATCACAATAAAAAATTAGTCCTAATTTATGCATATTTCTAATCGAATTATAATTAACATGTCCTAATCTACCATGCCATAAATTAATAGAATCAACAATATAAACATAAGATTTCTTTATTAGATTCAACTTAATCATGCCGTTACAACAGTATTCCTGTCCAATGAATCTACCATTCTTAGACAACACTAGCTTATCAAACTCATACACCATCTTGAATCCTCCTTTGTTAAGAAGGTATCCATAGACTAAATTCTTACACATATCAGGTGCATAAAATATATTTACTAATGTAAGAAGTTTTTCAGAGGTGAAAGGAAGTTCTATAGTGCCTTTTTCCAGAACTTTGCTCGGAACCTTATTTGCTCCAGTAATTTCGTCGGCTTCTCCTTTATTTTCTTCGTAACTTTTGAACAGATTACGGTCTTTGCAAATGTAAATGGTTGCTCTAGTATCGAACAACCAGTCATTATCATTGCCGCTAACGGAGTTTGCTCTTGCACTATGTTTGCGCCAAAAATGGTCACAAACCCTAAGTATCGTGAAAGCACCAAACAATGAATATAAATCAGCAGTATTAGTCACAGATCTAATTACACAGCGAACAACAGTCCAGAAATAATGAACAGAGACACAAAATTTATAGTGGTTCGGCTATCTCCGGCCTACGTCCACTCCAAAGTTTTATCCTTTATTGATTATCCTCGCTGAGTACAGTTGAATACAGCAATTACAATGAAGAAATTCATTTATAATAGCAATGATAGAATGCGAGTTTGAATCCGGCAGAGTCTGGGTGTTGAGCAGCAAAAAGATCCCGTTTCTACAGGCTTCAAGAGGCTATTTATAGCTGTAGGAGGCTGATATCGCGCTCAAACTTCGGGAGACTCCTTCTGGCATGTGAGGGGGCCCACCTGACCGACCCCACCAAGTTTTGACTCGATCTACGATCGATACGAAGAAATTTCGTATCCATCAAGAAATGATCTAATCGAGCTGAAACTTGGCAGGATTGTTCTCTGCCTTGTATGCAAGCTATTGCGAAAATTTCATTGCATTTGGATTTGTCGTTTAGGAGATATGATCGATACGAGTTGATGTTCTTCGGAAGGCTTTCCGGTTCGAATCGATTGGTTCGCATCGATTCCTTCGAATCGATCAGGGCACATGAGCATCAATGACGTGTCGCGAAATCCTTAGGTTGATCCTCTTTGTGTGCCGAGTTGAATGCTTCTTCCCTAGATTCGTGGATATTCTTCGCATGTATCCATGCTTCACGCTTGTTTTTGTCCACTGCCTCTTCATAACGTTCGTACTCAACTGTTTGCATCGTTACTTCATGTTCTTTCACATCGATTGTAAGTGTGTATTTCGTATCGATCTATGAACCGATCGATACGAAATGGTGAATTTGATCGATACGAAAGCCGCATGAAGGGACAACAGATGGGTACGAAACTAAACACAATGATGGATACGAACAAAGCCTTACCTGATGGATACGAGCGAGACTTTACCTGATGGATTCGATGAAGATCTGTAGAGCTGATGGAGTCGAACTGAGCTCCTGTGGTCGATACGAGATCATCGACTCCAAGTGCACCACCTGTCCCCATCCTGATCGATACAAAACATATCGATTTGAACAAACCACCTCACGCTCGCCTACCAATCTGGGTGCATTGCCATCGAGTGAAATCCATCTAGCCTTCCTATCTGACCGATACGAAACCATCGAGTCGAACCGAAACCTGATCGATACGAACTTCACCAAGCCGAACCTCTGCCGATCGATACGAATCCAATCGATTCGAAGTCCACAACTACGCTCTTCTTTTGATCGATACGAACAGTATCGATTCGAAACATCACCTGCCGATCTATGCAAAATGCATCGATACGAACCATTCCCTACATACTTTAATCCATCCACATCTCGAGCATACGACCTTCGATCGATTTGAAACTTGAAACATAGCCTCTCCTAGTCCTCATCATCATCTCCAATCGATTCCGTCCTAATCGGAGCTCGACCAAATTTTGACGACATCGATTGCATCCTTATTTCCAATTGATCTCCAATCCTAATATCCATTGTTCCTTGCCAATTTGTTGATATTCCAACTTTGACCAAAAGGCGGGATAGGATTTGCCCCCCAAAACATGCCTTGTGATAATAAGGCGTGTTTTGAATAGTTCCGAATCCAATATCCGAAGTCCATAGCCATATCATCAGAGTACATCATCCTTGACTGCTTGGAGTCGATGCCCAATTCCAAATCCAATAACCAAAGCCTTAGCCAATTCCATATCCATTCAAACTCGATAACCGAGTCCTAATCCACCCTTACCCAATAACCAATTACCGAATCTAGGACCTCTCCGGGTCGACATCCAAATCTATAACCTCTCCGGGTTCTTGCCAAGCGCAATCCACACCTAATGACCGTGGTCCAGTGTTCCTGGATGTTGAGCCAACCACTCCGGGTTCTTGCCAAGCGCAATCCACACTTGACGACCTTGGTCCAGTGTCCCTGGATGTAAGTAATGCCGTTGCTTAAGTCCTAAGCTGAATCCTGGTCGCTCCGGACCCTTGTTAAGCATAGTCCATACTCAACGACCTGAAACAATAATCGATAATAGGGGGCCTAAGTCCTAGGCCAAATTCTGGTCACTCCGGACCCTTGCTGAGCATAGTCCATACTCAGCGACCTGAATGAGTCACTTTACCGCGTTCGGGCAAAACGACTCACCCCTTGCCAGGCATAATCCATACCCAATGACCGTTTATCAAAACCCAAATAAAAATCCAGTCAAAATCCAATCCAAAACCCAAATCATATCAAAAAATCAGAAATCCAAACTAGCATTCAAAATAGAAACCAATCATCCACACGAAAATCCAAAACAGAAAGCAAACAAAACCAGGAGTTCAAACCAAACTCCAAAACCAAATCAGAAAATCAAACGTTCAATCCAAAACAAAAAACAAATTTCACAAACCATAGTTTCGCGGTTTATCATCAATCAGAGCATGCCTAGGGGCTATCTTTGTCCTCGTACATGTGTAAATGACTTGGTTGCTCGCCAATGGTTTGTTACTAATTTCATATTATCCTGGTCAATTGATAACCAATTGACTGTCATTCGTGGGCCTCACATCATCATGGTGCGAGGTCGGCGGTGGTGGCTGCTCCTGCTCCACCGCTACATTCCGTGTCCCACCATACTGTCTCAGTTGTCCATCCCTCACATGTTCCTCGATTATGTTCTTTAAGTGCCTGCAGCTGTTGGTATCATGTCCGTCCAAATCGTGGAAGAGACAGTGCCTTCCTGATGTCCTTTCCCATTCAGATGGTTCTCTCCTAGCCGGCCTTCGGTAAGGAAGGCGATTCTGGGTTTCCAAGTAAATCCGCTCCAGCGTCTCATTCAATCCTGTGTATGTGGAAAACTTTGGATCCTTCCATCACATCTAGCTTTTTCAAAATCATCATCCAGCTTCCTTTTCCCTTTATCTTTATCCGAACCTCTACTGGATGGTCCTCCACCCTCAGTTGCATTTACTTCCTTCAACTTTAAATCCGCACATGCATCCTCTTGTCGGAGGAACCTCTCAGCCTCGTGAAAGAATTCCTCGAGATCTCGTGGTGGGTCTCGTATCAAAGACACCTTGAAATCTGAATCCTCCCTGACTCCTGATACCGCCGCCATCAAAACCATCGATGGATCCGGCCGATCCACCGAAGCAACTGCCGCATTGAATCGAGTTAGAAATGCTCTAAGCGATTCATCCGTCCTTTGCTTTACCGATGTTAACGTCATCACGTTCTTAGGTCTTTTAATATGAACCCGAAACTGTCCCAAAAACCTATCCACCAATTCCCTCCAAGTGCTGATAGATCCTTCTTCCAGCTACCTAAACCACATTGCAACTAGATCCGTCAAATACAAAGGGAAACACCTGGCCATTACTTCCTCCGATGCCACCAGCACTTCCATGTGTCTAGTGTATCTCATCAAGTGATTAGTCGGGTCAGCCTTGCCATCATATACTTCCACGCTAGGTAACTTGAACTTAGGTGGATTCTAAGCAATCCTGATTTCCCGAGCGAATGGACTCCTGTTCACTCCTTCCAAATCTCCATTGGTCAAACTTCCATGCATAGTTTTCCTGATGATCTCCACCAATCCAGCATTGTCTGTCAGGGGTTGCCCCCCATGCCCCCGAGGGAACTTCGGTACATATTCTTCATGTGGCTCATTAGCAGCAACACTGGCTCTAGCCTGTTGAACTCCTTCTAAAGGTCCTCCTGTGTTGGATCCTACGGGCCTGCCCCCAAGCCCTCGTTGATTGCCTTCTGGTTCTATGTGCTATCCTCCATTGGGTTCCATAACCCTAGCTCCTTATTCTACATTAACAGCCACTGTGGCTGGTCCTAAGTTCTGCATCCCTGCAGCTCTCATCTATTCGAAGAAAGTTTGCATCATATCCTGTTGACTTTTCAACAACCTCTCTTTCTATGAATTTGCTATAGCTTCCATTTCATCTCTGGTGATGTAAATCAAAGCTTGTCCTTCTCCAGCTCCGGAGGATGCTTCTTGATTTCCTTCTTGTTGGCTTCTCTCAGCCCTCTGCCTTCTACTGTTTTTTCTAGTCATTTTCTCTAAATCTGAATCTTTCAAACCTTTCAAATTAGAACTTCAATCCGATGTAGCGGGTGCTAGTCCTTCTCAATGAAAGCACCAAACTGTTTGCGCCAAAAATGGTCACAAACCCCAAGTATCGTGAAAGCACCAAACAATGAATATAAATCAGCAGTATTAGTCACAGATCTAATTACACAGCGAACAACAATCCAGAAATAATAAACAGAGAAACAAAATTTGTAGTGGTTCGGTTATCTCCAGCCTACGTCCACTCCAAAGTTTTATCCTTTATTGATTATCCTCGCTAAGTACAGTTGAATACAGCAATTACAATGAAGAAATTCATTTATAACAGCAATGATAGAATGCGAGTTTGAATTCGGCAGAGTCTGGGTGTTGAGCGGCCAAAAGATCCCTTTTTTGTAGGCTTCAGGAGGCTATTTATAGGCGTAGGAGGCTGATATCACGCTCAAACTTCGGGAGACTCCTTCTGGCACGTGAGGGGGCCCACACGACCACCCCACCAAGTTTCGACTCGATCTGCGATCGATACGAAGCAATTTTGTATCCATCAAGAAATGATCCAATCATGCTGAAACTTGGCAGGATTGTTCTTTACCTTGTATGCAAGATGTTGTGAAAATTTCATTGCATTTGGATTTGTCGTTTAGGAGATATGATCGATACGAGTTGATGTTCTTTGGAAGGCTTTCCGGTTCGAATCGATTGGTTCGCATCGATTCCTTCGAATCGATTAGGGCACGTGAGCATCAATGACGTGTCGCGAAATCCCTGGGTTGATCCTCTTGTGTGCCGAGTTGAATGCTTCTTCCCTGGATTCGTGGATATTCTACGCATGTATCCACGCTTCACGCTTGTTTATGTCCACTGCCTCTTCATAACGTTCGTACTCAACTGTTTGCATCGATACTTCATGTTCTTTCGCACCGATTGCAAGTGTGTATTTCATATCGATCTATGAACCGATCGATACGAAATGGTGAATTTGATCGATACGAAAGCCACATGAAGGGCCAACAGATGGGTATGAAACTAAACACAATGATGGATATGAACAAAGCCTTACCTGATGGATATGAGCGAGACTTTACCTAATGGATTCGATGAAGATCTGTAGAGCTGATGGAGTCGAACTGAGCTCCTGTGGTCGATACGAGATCATCGACTCGAATTGCACCACCTGTCCCCATTCTGATCGATACAAAACATATCGATTCGAACAAACCACCTCTCGCTTGCCTACCAATCTGGGTGCATTGCCATCGAGTGAAATCCATCTAGCCTTCCTATCCGACCGATACGAAACCATCGAGTCGAACCGAAACCTGATCTATACGAACTTCACCAAGCCGAACCTCTGCCAATCGATACGAATCCAATCGATTCGAAGTCCACAACTACGCTCAGCTTTTGATCGATACGAACAGTATCGATTCGAAACATCACCTGCCGATCGATGCGAAATGCATCGATACGAACCATTCCCTACGTACCTTAATCCATCCACATCTCGAGCATACGACCTCTGATCGATTTGAAACTTGAAACATAGCCTCTCCTAGTCCTCATCATCATCTCCAATCGATTCTGTCCTGATCGGAGATCGGCCAAATTTTGACGACATCGATTGCATCCTTGTTTCCAATTGATCTCCAATCCTGATATCCATTATTCCTTGCCAATTTGTTGATCTTCCAACTTTGACCAAAAGGTGGGATAACACACTACAGCCACAAGCGAGTCTTCGACCACATTCACTTTTTGTTGTTTCTTCCGTAGACGGCAGTCTCGGGCATTGTGGCCTAGCTTGTTACCAAAATAACAAGCACCTTTCTTTTTGTTGTTGGTTTTGGAATGATTTTTCTTCTTAAACTGTGTCTCATTCTTTGGCTTTAACTTATCAGTAATTTCAACATTATTTGCCTTAGAATGGGACTCAGTTTGCGGATTATCATCTAGATCGCGTTTGCGAGAGTCTTCTTCAATACGAAGATGATGCTGTAAACTGTCTAAATTATAATCCGTTTCTGCATGCTTCATCTTTTTCTTATAATCATTCCAACTATGCGGAAGTCTAGAAATTATAACTCCAACAACAAAAGATTTAGGGAGATCAATTCCATCATCTTTAAGTTGATTTATCAACAGTAAGATTTCGCTTACTTGTCCAATTATGGACTTATTGGTGACCATTTTGAAATCCATAAAATTGGAAATAAGAAAATTTATATTACTTGCCTCAGATATGCGGTACTTATTCTCCAGTGCAGTCCAGAATGCCTTCGCTGTTTCCAAGGTCCTATGAGCATTGCAGACTGGGGTAGATAGCGCATTCAGAATATGGCATCTGCATAGAAAACCGTCCACTTTGCGCTTTGCACGTCTAGCCTTTAGAGCAGCATCATCCTTATCAGTTTCCTTCGGGATTTCTTCCAAGTCATGTTCCAAAATGTAGAACAACTTGACGGTGACCAAGAAAAATTTCATCGTCTCTCGCCAACGAGTGAAATTGTCGCCATCAAAATGCTCTAATCGAGTTAGATGCAGATTCATAACTTGTAGAGCGCTCGAACCTTCCATGGTTGAAAATTATTGTCTGAAATTTGATGTGAATTTATTGGTTCAAGACAAATTTGATGGCGATTGTGAAGAAGAAAATGTTGTACTTCCGACTTCAAGGATCTATGGAATAGATTCTTTCAGACAATAGGTCAACCCACCAGGTACAAACGGGTTATCGAACTATCGACTTTCAAGATTCAATGAAGCCCTATAACAGTGAAATCGGATTCAAAGTTTGTACGCCTTTGATCCGACCAAGAACACTTTAGTAACGGTTTCTGATGATGCAATTTGTATAGAATAGAATGAAGAGGAAGAAGAGAGCAATTCTGCGACATTTTCTGAGTTTGCAACACCTTGGAGGCATCACAAAATAAGGTAACGGTGGTGCAGTGTTTTGTAACACTTTCTGGCGACTACTCTGTGAAGAAGAAGAAGATTCAGAATTATCTAACGTTTTCTAGGCGTCACTATTTATAGTGGTAGAGAGGTGCATATTCGCTAAGCGTCACAACCGTTTGCAACGGCTTTATCCATTCAATATTTAAACGTCGCGTCTATTCATTTTGTAACGTTTAGAAAATGTTACAAATTTCCTGCCATTTATTCAAATTCAGGAATTTCGGTCCTTAATGGGCTGAAATCTGGCCCGTTACAGTTCACATATGATCCAAAAATATTTTTGGATCCGAAACCCAAACCCGACCCGGCCCGGTTCGATTGGACGGACGGCGGCGACGCGCGTGTGGTGTTGCATGACTTCTCTCCTCACAACAAAGCAAACATGTGGGAGCCCCAAGGCCCCAACATCCACATGAGAAAGCTATATTTATACAAATATATTGCATAATTTTCTAGCATGTGGGACTCATTAATTTCTTCTTCCCTCTTTACTTCTTCTCTTCCAAATCAAAACCCAAAGCCCCAAAAACTATATTTGAAACTTTTACAACAATCTCCCCCAATTTTCAAATAAGAAAAATAAATCAGGACGGCTGCATCACTAGAGTGACTTCCTACATACCCAAGTGGGATCAAGCCTATGTAGTTATAAGACCAAGTTTTGCATCATCGTGAAAACCAACACATAAATAAAAGGTATCTTTTGGATTTGAAACTTTACTTAGTGTAAATCATTCAAAGCCTTTTCGAGATTCTATGGTGAACGAATCTTGAACCAAGTATCCCTATTGATAAAATCGGAACAATCACACATGTTGATTTCCTTAGGTAAAGTGTTATTTATTGCTCAGCACGTTAATGGCCATGTGCTTAAATCCTGGTTCATGAGTCTACTTAGAAAGGGGTCTTACTTTCCTAGGAAACGACCTGATTTCCATACTCATATAGGTAAGTCTCTTAAGGTGTTTCTGCGATTCATCTTTTAAGGTTTCTAGACTTATTAAGGATATATATCCATCCTTTGTTCTTGTAGAATCCAACACTAAATATTATGGGATTATCGATTTAGTGTTCCATAATCATTCTCTTAACTTGTTGGTACCCGTTGAACTTTGTCTATCCTTTTCAAGACATAAGTTGGGTTTCTATTAAGGATGATCAACCTTCATTCACAGACCTTAATCCCATTTCTTGTGACTTTAAAGAAACCATTGCCTTTGGAAGACTCTTTGTAAGTGGATCGGCCAAGTTTTTCTTCGTTTCTATGTAGTCAACAGTTATTACTCCTATTTTGAGTAACTGCCTCACCATTTGATGTCTTAGACTCACATGTCTAGACTTTCCATTATATGTCTTATTAGACACATGGTATATCGTTGTTTGATTGTCACAGTTAATCAAGACTGCTGGAGATGGCTTCTTCCATAAAGGGATTTCCATTAATAAATTCCTAAGCCATTCCGCTTCTTTACATGCATCTACTAATGCAATCAATTCTGACAACATTGTTGAGTCAGAAATACAGTTCTGCTTCTTGGAAGCCCAAGACACATCAGCGCCTCCTAATGTAAAGATCCATCCAGTAGTAGACTTGGATTTGGATTCTACATTGTTCCAGGTTGCATCACTATATCCTTCTATTACAGCAGGATATCCTTTATAAGATAAACCATATTCAATGGTTCCTTTCAAATAAGCTAAAACTTTGGAAATAGCTTTCCAATGTTCGAAACCTGGATTACTCTTAAATCGACATAATACACTTATAGCATGTGCGATGTCTAGTCTAGTGCAATGCATAGCATACATAAGATTCCCAATAACACTGGAATACTCTAGTTGAGAGATAGTATGTCCAGTGTTCTTTTCTAATTTAATACTAGGATCTAAAGGAGTTGGTGTTGGTTTTTCATTTTAATGACCATACTTTTGTAGGAATTTCTCTGTAATGAGATTGAGTTAGTAATAACTCCCCCTCTTTCCTAACAATTTTAATTCCCAAAATTACATCAGCTTCTCCTAGATCTTTCATATCGAATTTAGAAGACATAAACTTTTTAGTTTCTTTCACACATGATATATTGGAACCAAATATTAGCATGTCATCATAGTATAAACATATTTTAACACTACCATTGTTATCCAATTTGCTATAAATACATTTATCAGCATCATTAACAATGAATCCATATGACAGTGCAACTTTATCAAATTTCTCATGCCATCGCATGGGAGCTTGCTTCAGGCCATAAAGAGATTTCACTAATTTGCAAACTTTCTTTTCTTGGCCAGGGGTTTTGAAACCGTCAAGTTGTTCCATATATATCTCTTCTTCTAAATCTACATTTAGAAAAGCAGTCTTTACATCCATTTGATGTATGACTAATTTATGAATTGATGCAAGTGTAATTAGACAGCGTATAGAAGATATGCGAGCAACTGGAGCATATGTATCAAAGTAATCTACTCCATGTTTTTGCTTATATTCCTTAGCAACTAATCTGGCTTCAAACTTATCAATGGATCCATTTGTATTCAACTTTTTCTTGAATATCCATTTACATCCTATAGGTTTAGCACCAAGAGGTAAATCGATTAAAACCCAAGTTTGGTTTAACAGTATGGAATTCATTTCATCATTGATAGATTCTTTCTAGAAATTGGAATCTCTGGAACTCATAGCCTCAGAATAAGTTTTGGGATTGTCATAGACGTTCATTACATATTTAGTCACATTAAGGACTTCGTCCTTACTGCCTTCTACAAGATATGTAATGAAGTCAGGACCATAGTCCTTCTCTATTCTCGCTCTTTTAATGGGCTGAAATCTGGCCCGTTACAGTTCACATATGATCCAAAAATATTTTCGGATACGAAACCCACACCCGACCCGGTTCGGTCGGACGAACGGTGGCGGCGCGCGTGTGGTGTTGCATGACTTCTCTCCTCACAACAAAGAAAACATGTGGGAGCCCCAAGGCCCCAACATCCACATGAGAAAGCTATATTTATACAAATATATTGCATAATTTTCTAGCATGTGGGACTAGTTGATTTCTTCTTCCCTCTTTACTTCTTCTCTTCCAAATCAAAACCAAAGCCCCAAAAACTATATTTGAAAATTTTACAACAATTTATTGCGTTTTAAAGATTGATAATCAATGGGGTGCAAATTTTAATTATGGATGTGAGAATAACATTCACATATGAAGAACCAAAGTTCAGCCATGGAGCGAGCAGAGGGGTATTTTAGGGAAAAAACTGCAGTATTTGAAAATATGATGTAATTTATATCTTTTTTTGGAGGATGTTTTTTGTATTGAATTTGATTTTAGGGACGTGTCTCTTATTTTCACTATATTATACATGTATAACAACATTGCATTTAAAATTCAATTTACTCCTTAAACTACATGAAATTTGTTAAACATATTTAAGATCATATAAAATCTTCTGAAATAAGCTTGATTAACCATTTGAAAATTACACATATTCAAAATTTTAGCTGGATAAGAATCCAAATATCCTAAATGGTTATATGTGAAGCCATGGATATTTGAAACCATACTTGCACAAAACATGTATGTATAAACTGATATATACTAAAAGCCCATATTTAACTGAAACAGAGTACTCATATAAGAGATAGGTATATGTTTAGAACCATATATGTATAAATATATTTAAAGCTATCATGTTCATAGCTTAACATATTTGAAATTGCTGAACACAAAACCACACTATATACTTTAGATTTATGTACCCTGACCTATCATATAAGAAATTTCATGTTCTTGAAATGTTATAAAATAGTGATATTCAAAGTTTTTATTGAAATCTTTATTTTATTTTCATAAACCTGTATTCATTTTAATCGCATGTGCAACTTAAATCCTTTTTCTTTGAAGTTAATAATCTTGAAACCAGCAAGCTCAAGATCAACAAAATTAAGCTTAAAATTAGTAAGCTTAAAATTCTGAAGTATTATTTTTCGAAACTTGAAATATTTGAATAGTCTTTTGAAACCTTCTGATTTTGGAACAAATAGATAAATTGAAGGTTTTTGAAACCAATTGTCCAAATTAAATCCTTTTGAAATCAAATTCTTCTTGAAATTATTTTCATTTTTTGACGTTGGGGGTGCATAATTTCAAATTTTAAAACGCCATTTTTCAAAATTCAAAGTGTTACTTTTCCAGATCTGAATATTTGAAAATTTAACTTCTATAATTTTTAAGCTTGTAGATTCCTTAAAGCTAATTCTCTAACTCTAATTTGAAGTCCCATACCTGGAGTTATCAGTTCTGGACACATAAATGACGGCTTATAAATAAATAGTGGGCCCTGACCAAGGTCGTCATCAATAAGCAATACCGATTGGTTGTCCTCTTCGTCCGTAATGGCTTTGAATTGATTAACCCATATAGGACGACTTCGGGCACTTTTTCCAGAACCGCTTCAAAATCATTGAACAACTTCGTCAATCATCACCGAACAACTTCGACAATCGTTGAACCACTTCACGAGTTTTTAAATGACTTCGACAATGTCATACCACTTCGAGTTGAACCTTACATCACCGTCGAAGTGAAAATTGGAACTTGTTGAACCGCTTTGAATCCCTTAATCACTTCGAAATTCACTTTATGAATCGTTGAACAACTTGGAGAATCACATTGAGTGCCATTTTGAAGACCCATTTCGAAGATTGATTTAGGGATCATTGAACCTCTTCAAAACTGAACCTCTTCGAAAATCACTGAACCACTTCGAAGATTGCTTCATGAATCACTGAACAATTTCGAGAACTTCCTGTTTGTACCAAAATTGGGCACAACACTCTTCGAAAGTCTTTGAAGAGATAAAGTGAAGAAATTAAATGAAAAGGAGGAATTATCTAATAAAAACTCCAAATTTCAGAAATGAGAATAATTAAAGTGCAAGGAGACACAAGAATTTAGATTGGTTCGGCGTATAGCCTACGTCCACTATGAAGTAGTTTGCTTTATTGATCTTTCTTTTGTGTTTACAAGTGAATTAAATGATTTACAGTAGGCAATTGTGATTTGCAGCAGTGAATTTCGTTGGTAGCAGCAACAATTGAGTTCAGATCTGGATCTGGTGGAGTCCGGGCATTGGAGATCTCAAAGAGGAAGAAGAACCCCTTTTCTGTTGGCTTTGGGGGTCTATTTATAGGTGTAGGAGGCTGATATTTCACTCAGATCTCGGGAGACCCTCTTTGGCACATGACCAGGCCCGCACGCCCAAGCCCGTGAAGTTTCGGTCCGATCCGTGGTCGACACGAACAGATTTCGACTCGATCAAGATTTCATCCAATGGAGTCGAAATTTGGCGTGGACATTCTTTAGCATGAACGTAGTCTTCTGTGAAAATTTCATAGCATTTGGACTTGTAGATTAGGAGATATGATCGATACGAAATGAGGTTTTCGGTAGGCTGTTTCCTTCTACTCGCTTATGTTTCGACTCGCTTCCATTCGACTCGGTGACGTGGCGCTTGGTTCTCACTCTGTCCTGGATGTTGTTTTGAGCAAGTCGAAATGTTCACTGATTGAGCGAGTCGAAGTGTGCCCAGATCGAGCGAGTCAAAGTATGCACTGGTCGAGCGAGTCGAAATGGAGCGTCTTGAGAGGTTTGAGCAGTGGAGTCGAAGTTGATGGAGTCAATCAGTGGTTCGAATGGAGCGAGTCGAAGAAGGAATCTGAGCGAAGCGAGTCGAAGAAGGCATCTGAGCGAAGCGAGTCGAAGTTGGCACAACTGAGTGTAGCGAGTCGATATTGGCACACCTGAGTGTTGCGAAGCGAGTCGAAGTGGGCAGTTCTGAGTGATATGGAGCGAGTCAAAGATGGCAGTTCTGAGTGATGTGGAGCGAGTCGAAGGGAGCGAGTCGACCGGTGATTGATTTTCGTCCAATTTTGTATCGTTCATAACTTGAGCATACGAACTCAGATTGACTTGAGATTTGGAACGTTGGCTCTCATGGCTTAGCTCGTCATGCCCTACCAATTTTCGCTCGATCTGGACCCGGACAAAATTCATCGATATCCATAGTGTGCCTGTGTATAACTGATTTCTAGGATGGGACGTCTTTGGTTACTAGTCGATTCCTTGGTGTCACGGCCTTGCCAAAAGGCGGGATAACATTTGCCCCTCAAAGTACATCTTGTGGAAACATGATGTGCTTTGAAATACTGCCATCTTTACTCTGAATAGTTATTGTTTTGTCGATGAAAGCTGTAACCTTTGATCGTTCTTCTTGATAATGTAAACTGTTAACCGTCGACTGTTGTACCATGTATTGTTGCAACTGATTGTTGTATGTTAGTGGTTACCCGTCTGTTGTTGTAATCGTCATTGGATGAGTTTCCGATTCCTGAAAATCTGTAATATTGAATATTAGTCCGACATTCATGCATATATGCTAACCTGACTCCCGTTGACGTTTGTACGCCTACGAGTCGTTGTCAGTTTATTTTACTTTTGAATTACGTATCGATCCACTCCTGAACCGACGTGAAATTCGCTGCAACAACACTCGATGGTTGCTTTTGAATGTTCCTTCGTAACGATCCTCTCCTGAATCGATGTGAAGGGTTGAAACAACGAAGATGATTTTCATTGGATTTTGGGATGCGAAGTAAGTATGTTGAGTCGATGGAGTCGGCCTCTGGAAGTCATGGTTCTATGGATTCGAACTGGTTGTTCGACTCGGTTCGAACTGCTTTGTTCGACTCGGTCTTGGATTCGAACTGCATAGGAGCCGAAGTTGAAGGGGAGCGAGTCGAAATGCGCAAGGAACGGAGGAGCGAGTCGAAGTGCACAAGAGACGGAGTCGAAGACAAGCGATACGAAGGGGAGCTCCGCATCAACGCACTGAAGAGGGAGTCGAAGCACGTGTTCGACTCCACTGGGATTCGAATCGTTTATTCCCCTTGCTTTTGAGTCCATATAAATACTTTGTACTTAGCCGTTTTTTCACTTTTTACCTTTCATCTCTATCTGCCTTGCTTTCGTATCGCTCCAGAGCCTGTTAAGAGAAAAAAAACCTTTGCCTTCGAATCGATTCCTATCTTCAACCATTTGAACTAACTGACAAATTATAGGTAATCCATTGAACGAAACCATCACGTAAACGAGGAGACTTGATTCTTAACACCAAATCGATCGGATTCGTGATCAATCGAAAGCTCTCTAGCCTCAGCTTCATCTCGATGGAGTATGGGTTTCGAGATGATGAGGCGAAGGACTTCGTATCGATCGATGGTGGAGCTTTGCATCGAATCGAGTGCTTTGAATACATGGATCGATACGAAGGGGTCGTGCTTGATGGACTCGAAACGATGTCCTTGGATCGAGTTGAAAAGGGTGGTTCTCGATCGAGTCGAAGCGTGCAGTCTTGGGAGTGAGTCGAAATGCGTGGTCCTGGGAGCGAGTCGAACTCGATGGCCCTGGCGGGCGAGTCGAACTGTGTGGTCCTGGGAGCGAGTCGAAATGTGTGGTCTTCGGGCCGAGTCGAACTCAATGGTCTTAGGGAGCGAGTCGAACTGGGGATTTCGAATCAAGCCTTCTAGTTCAAGTCAAACTTGCATGCCAACCTTCTGACCGGGTCTAATTCATATGCACATTACCATAGCGTATTGATGCGAACATGGCCTTCGTGAGCGACACGAATTAAACATTAGAAAATTTGAACTTTCTTGCACATTTGAACAATTGACTCCGACGAGCTTCAAACTTGTATTACTGGACTTAACCGTTTCACCGCATATCGGATTGCCTATCGAGGCTCGTCGACGGAACTGGAACTTAGCAAAATGACACCAAACTTTAATTTGGAATGATGGTTAATAACTGGATGGCACGGTTGTGACGGTCAGCGATGACGGTCCTTCCGACTGAATTCCGAAGTCTCGTCGTTTACATGCTTTCCTTAATCTGGTTGATCTTCTCAAATAATATACAGTACTACACCGCACAATACACTCACACACTTTACACTGGGGATGCACGAGTGTTATTTGTCAGTTTAACAATGATTTTTTATAAGCTATCTAGTCATGGACCCTTCGAGTTCTCAGCAGCCGGAAATCCCAAGTTCTATTCCTCCAACCATAGAGATACTGGTTATTGAAGTCGAAGTTATAGAGCCAGCTCCGGACGATCGTCCGGGTGCTCGGTTTATTTGTCATCCAACAAATTTTTTGCCGTCGGGTATCTCTAAAGATATGTTAGGACGGATTTGCTTAAGGCATGGTTTGTCGCTTGACGACGTGCTACTTCCTGGGCCAACTTACAGGCCACACAATCCCCCGGAGGGGTTTACTGCTTTCAACCGTCATGCCTGTATGGTGGGGACGCTTCCTCCCTTCAACCAATATATTAGGGAGATGTTATCATTTCTTGGTATAGCTCCATCTCAGTTGCATCCCAACGGGTATGCCTTATTGAACAGCACCTTTGTTCTCTTTATAGAGATCCTCTTTCGACCGCCGAAGCCGATCGAGATCCGATATTTATTTAATGTCAAGAGCCATGGAGACAGCCCCTCTTTCACCTTCCTGGAAGTGGTCAGGAGCTGCCACATTGTACTGGGCTCCTGGGGAAGGCTAAGTTATTACAAAACTGAATGGTTCTACGTTCGGTGCCCCCCTGGATTTGTTGGGCGGTGGTTGGATAGACGTAAGTGTTGCCATTTCTCTCTTGAATCATTTGAGATTAGTAACTGACTTCAAAAACTGACATACTTTTCCTTTCCTATAGCCGCAATCTCTCATCCCAATGGCTCATACTTCAGAGAGCTTGTTTGGATTCTTTAAGCGTTTTCGGGCAAAGAGAGACACATAGACTTAGTCCTGACCGACATGAATTTGAGGGCTATCGGGCTAATAGAACAGAGACAGAGCATACATCTGGAAGGGATACATAGAGTGGTCCTAAAGAAACGCGTGAAGCGCAAAGCGCCCGTAGTCGTGATCACCGAAGAAGTTGATCCATAAAGAACGCCCATCGATACCGAGCTCCTGGCCGGGCCTCCTTCCGATGTTCAGGATTCCGGAGGAAAGAGAAAAGGAAAGGCTGTTGCTCACAAACTTCCTAAATCCGGGAGATTTAAATCCATGGTCATGTCTTTGCCTGTCTCGGGGATTAGGATTGCGGAGGCTTCTCCTCCGCCGGTAGGGTATCTTTTTGAGGGACTTGCCGACGTTCCGATTCCGGACTTTGTGTCGTCTCAAAACGACGCCGGGATGGAGGAGCTCGATAGTGTTCATGAACCGAGCGGGTCGCCTGCCACGAGTGCGACCGACATTTCCGGTTGGTCGGGGGGTTGCACATGCATACACTTCACTATACTGCACAATTCACGATTGTAACTCGACCAACTTAAGAAGTCACTAACTCTTTCCTTGTTCTTCATTCTCAGATACTATGTCTGGTAGAGGATCTATGCTCGGGAACCTTCGCTCAGCCCGAAAGGCTTCTGGTTACTATGATTCCCGCAGGAGGGACTCAGATAGAGATCGCGATCGTGAATATGCTAATCAGGACAGGTACGGGCGTGACAGAGAGTATAGACATCGATCCGGATCCCGCTCTCCTCCTCCTAGACTTCCATCTCCTCCTCCTGTTCAAACTTCATATCCACCAGAGCCTCCTTGCCATAGGCCGTCCTCTCATGCTTCTAGATCCGAAACTCATCTTCAGAGGATCGGGACTACAGCCTCCATGATTACAGAGCAGGCTCCCGTTGAGCCCACAGGAGAAGGGGCCCTTAAATTAGCTCAGATGAGGAAGGATTTTCCGAATATCTGCTTTGATGGCTATGTCTTCCCCCCTCACCTAAAGAGAATTCCTTCAAGGGTAGAAGGCACGATGCATGATTATGTCCATGACATCTACACCCAATACCGAGAGTGGGTTAAGGCCGCAGAGAAGGCTTCTAAGGTGGACTTTGAGCGAGCCAAAGCACTCGAGAAGATGGACACCGAGCTTGCAAAAATGGATCGGATTATTCAGGTACTCTCTGCTGAGTCTGAGTCTTCTCAGAAATCTGAGATGGAGGCCGTAAAAAGGGCCGACGAAGCGAAGGCGGAAATGGAGAGGTTGGTGCAGACACATGTTGCCTTGGTGGAGGAGATGGGCCACCGGAACACCAAAGTCATTGCCGAGCGGGACGCGACGGTCAAAGAGCTTAATGAAATCAAGGCCAAATTTGCTGATGTGGCCAAGGAGAAAGATGACGCAAACAACGCAGCCCAAGAGGCATGCGAACAAGCTGTTCTGCTCAGGGATGAACGGGATGCGGTGGTGGCTAAAATCCAGAAGGTGGAGACTGAGGTCGAGGAGAGGGTGAAGTTGGCCGAGTCCAGGCTAGAGGTCGACATCTAAGACCTCCTTGTTGTCTACAATGCTAATGTGCTGAGGCATAAGGGCCTAGCCTGGCTCGATGACTTTTCGACGCATCTCTATAATGCATGGAGCCGACTGGTGGAGGAAGAGAAAGAGGCGCATCAGTGCGAGTCTTTGGATGAATTCGAACTCGAAAACCGCATTCTGACTGAGGACGAAAAGAAGGTTCTCCATGAGTTGATGATTCTATGTGAGAAGGAAAGACTTGGCGTCCAACACTTTGAAGTTGGAGAGGGTTCTAGAGTTGACCATCATGAAGCA
The DNA here is from genome assembly GCA_030737815.1 of Allium fistulosum. Taxonomy (NCBI): domain Eukaryota; kingdom Viridiplantae; phylum Streptophyta; class Magnoliopsida; order Asparagales; family Amaryllidaceae; genus Allium; species Allium fistulosum. Next base: position 1,496,392,244 of record CM060901.1, read on the forward strand.
AGCCTTGAAGTTCCAACGTCAACCCAGCCCGAATCCTCGTCTGCGATTGATCCCCATGTTGTTCCTGCTTGTAATCTGAATCAACCGCAGATGTCTCTGGCTGTAGTGCAAGTAACTGATGCCGCCCTGCCGCCTACAAGTCGAACTGAGGAAGGTATTCTGAACATTCCACTTTTCTTTCTTAAGTCGAAGCCTTCGTTCGAGTTAAATTCTAACAGTTCCTTTATTCTTTGTCCAGTGATTGACGCTGCCCCTGTCGAGCCTCCTGTTATTCAAGAATCACATCAGACGCAGGAGGCCGTTGTTACCGAAGCGATCACCGTGACCACCACTGCTGCGTCTCTGGACAATATACAGGGGAGTACACTTGCGTTCGATGAGCAGATGATAGACGAACTCTTTCGCCGCCATGGCGACCCTTTAGCTGATTTTCCCTTCGTCATGGGCGGAGGCGCTCCCGCCACAAACTTTTCGATGCCGACTTCTGAAGCTCCTGGTGGGGCTCGGTCGGCTGCTGAAGAGGAGGTCTTGGCGCAAATTGCTGTCGAAATGGATGCAGCAATTCATGGTGGCAGTTTTGGAGGTGGGATGGTAGCACTTGGTCTAGCTCCGCTCAGAATGATATCGCCTGGCGGCACATTCTCTGGTACCAGCGCGTCAATTCCATCTTCCACATCTGATCATATCCCTCCGACTCCTCCTGCAGGAAGCATCTCTGTTCATTCGAGTTCGGAGGAGGATGTTGACATAATGCCCTCGCCTGAAGACCCACCGCTGAAAAGCAAAGGCTCGAAGAGGAAGATTAGCGGTGGCTCCAGCGGGTCTACACTGAGGAGGAAGCCAAGGAAGAAGAAAGATTAAACATGCTTCCCTGGTGTATTTTGACTTTCATTTTGTTGGCCGTGTATTGATGCGGGTTCGGCACCTACTAGTAGGAATTTTTGGGACAAACTTGTATACAAACTTCTTTTATAAACAACAGAAATGAAACTTCTCTTTTTTGGTTTCTTTCCTGTCGTTGTGTATTCATCTAAGTGTTTCAGTGTCTGAAATGCACTTGTGAAGTTTCAGTTTCAGAACGAAGTTTGTTTCTGTTCGCCATGTTCGGGTATCGTGGACATGGTTTGCGACTGGGAAACGAGTCGAATTTTGACGTCGCATTGCTTCAGTCGATGGTTGATGCTTAAGTCTTGCTCCCTAGTCTTGGTGGTATGTTGTAAAACATCAGTCAGCGATTGCCCTATTCTTATAGCATGCCAAGTCTAGTGCCGCTGGATGGGCGTTTGAGACAAACGGGGATTGAGCGGTTTATTCACGCTTGTCCGATCGTCGACGATCATATCCGCACTACGGAGATCCTCATTTGTTTACTGGCGGTTGGTCACGCTGGCTTGAGTTTCAATCATATGCCCGCTATCTAGGGACTTGGAATTGGCATTTGTACCCCGACTCGCGCTCTGGGAGTTTGGAGTTGATAATTATACTTCGATCCATGCTTCGGGAACTTGAAGTTGGTGTTTATGCTCAGTTTTGCATTCTGGGAATCCAGAGTCGATGTCTATTCTCTGAATTGCACTCTGGAAGTTCGGAGCCGATGTTTATACTCCGGCTCACGCTCCGGGAGTTCGGAGTTGATGTTTATACTCCGCTTCGCACTCTGGGAATACAAAGTTGATGTTTATACTCCGACTCGCGCCCAGGGAGTTCGGAGTTGATGTTTATACTCTGGTTCGTGCTCTGGGAGTACGGAGTTGGATGTTTATACTCCGCTTCGCAATCTGGGAATACGGAGTTGATGTTTATACTCCGGTTCGCGCTCTGGGAACTCGGAGTTGGATGTTTATACTCCGCTTTGCACTCTGGGAATACGGAGTTGGATGTTTATACTCCGCTTCGCACTCTGGGAATACGGAGTTGGATGTTTATACTCCGCTTCGCACTCTGGGAAGAGGGAGTTAGATGTTTATACTCCGACTCGCGCTCTGGGAGTTCGGAGTTGAATGTTTATACTCCGACTCGCGCTCTGGGAGTTCGGAGTTGATGTTTATACTCCGGTCCGCGCTCTGGGAACTCGAAGTTGGATGTTTATACTCCACTTCGCACTCTGGGAATACGGAGTTAATGTTTATACTTCAGTTCACGCTCTGGGAACTCGGAGTTGGATGATTATACTCCACTTTGCACTCTGGGAATAAGGAGTTGGATGTTTATACTCCGCTTCGCACTCTGGGAATACGGAGTTGGATGTTTATACTCCGCTTCGCACTCTGGGAACTCGGAGTTGATGAAGGATGGTCGTGTATCAATCCTTTTTTGACTTTGGTGTGATGGCTTGCCCCCGAGCTCGAGTTTCACTTAGTAAGTGATTGGTTGCACCGTAGTCACTCTCTATTTCAATAAATCCCACCGTATGATGAGATTTAGCTCTCCATGCATAGTGATGGTCATATGAAGTATTTCAAGTAAATCACAGCTCTGGCTTGAAGAGGTTGCACTTTATTGCTGAAATAAGAAAGTATGGCAAAGTCAGTTGCCTTATTACAAGTTCTAATTTTGAAATGCATAAACAAATTGCAGAAAAGGAAAGTAAACTAAATGGATAAAGAAAGCCTGTCAGGTGTAATAGCAGCGAAGGCTCTCGCTATTCCAAGCTCTTGGTAGGGTAAGACCGTCGACGGTCGATAACTTGAATGTGTCATCTCCGAGCCTTCGTTAAATAACATACGGTCCTTCCCATGTCGGCTTCATATGCGAAGGAACCAAATAGATTCTTTTTAAGACGAGATCGCCTAGCTCGAAGGTTCGCGGACGGATCTTGGCGTTGTACAATCGGGCGACTCGACTTCGATGCGCAGCTGCCCTCAGATCGGCTTCTTCACGCTTCTCCTCTAGTAGATCGAGAGATTCAGCGAGTAATATAGCATTTGTCTTTGGATCATAGTATGTCACACGATGAGAAGGTACTTCTAGCTCGACTGGAATACAGCCTCTGAACCGTAAGAAAGAGAGAATGGAGTGTGGTCAGTCGCGGTCTTGTGGGTTGTTCGGTAAGCCCAGAGAACCATAGGGAGTTCATCGTCCCACTTGCCCCTTACCTTTTCCAATCGTTTCTTCAGAATGGACTTTATAACTTTATTAACTGCTTCGACTTGTCCGCTTGCTTGAGGGTGTGCAACTGCGGAGAATTTCTTTTGGATGTGAAATCGTTTGCAGAAATCTTTGAATTCAGCACTATCGAATTGGGTTCCGTTGTCCGTAATAATGGTGTGTGGGAGACCGAATCGACAAATGATGTTACGAACCACAAAGTTGATTACTTTCTTTGTTGTAATGGTAGCGAGAGCTTCGGCTTCAGCTCACTTTGTAAAGTAATCAACTGCGATGATGGCGTACTTCGCACCACCTTTTGCCAGAGGTAGAGCACCGATGATGTCGATGCCCCACATTGCGAACGACCATGGGCTGACCATTTGCGTTATCTCAGTAGGAGGAGCCCTAGGGATTCGGGCATATTTCTGGCACCTATCACATTTCTTTGCATAGTCCAATGCATCGCAATTCACGGTAGGCCAGTAATATCCGTAGCGAAGTATTTTCTTGGCAAGTGCTTGCCCCCTGGTGTGATCGCCACATTCTGCCTCATGCACATCGCGCAACACTTGTTTAATCTCATCGTGAGCGATACATCTGAGTAGGGGAACTGAGTACCCCCTTCTGTACATGAGTCCACTCTGAATGGTAAATCTTGAGGCCTTTCGAAGGACTTGCCTCTTCTCACTCCTGCGTTCCGGCAAGGTTCCGTGCTCAATGTAATCTTTGAGTGGGGTCATCCGTGAATCCTTTTCAAGAAAAATTTCGCATACCCGGTTTATTTCTGTCCGGTCGATACTTGGGGAAGATAGTGTTTCTACGGGAACGAGTCCCATTTGTTGAGCTTCACCTGTGCTGGCTAGCTTTGCCAATGAATCGGCCTTTTGGTTGCGCTCCCGAGGTATACAATAAATGGCGTAGTAATCGAACTGATTCAGTACTTCCTGAACTCGAGCTAAGTAAGCAGCCAACCTTCGATCTCTTGCCTGATACTCCCCTCGCACTTGACACACAACCAATTGTGAATCACAATAAATTTCCACAGCGATGATGTTCAGATCTCTGGTGAGTTTTAAGCCAGCTAAGAGGGCTTCGTATTCAGCTTCATTATTGGTTGCATGAAAGTCAAACTTCAAAGCGTAGAATATAGATCGATCTTCGGGTGTTTCGAGCACAACACCAGTGCCCGAACACCGGTCGTTTGAGGCACCATCGGTATACAGCTTCCAGACATATTCGGGGGATTTACTAGTTTCGGGCAAGTCCTCTGGAATGGTGAATTCAACTATGAAATCAGCGAGGACTTGTCCTTGGATTGCTCGTCTTGGGGTGTAAGTAATATCAAACTGACTTAGTTCGATGTTCCACTTGAGTAGCATACCAGACGTCTCAGGCCGTGAAAGGACCTGTCGTAACGGCTGGTCGGTGTAAACAACTATGGGATGTGCTTGGAAATACGGTCGGAGTTTTCTAGATGCGATTACAAGGCAGTAAGCCAACTTCTCCAACTTCGGATAGTTCCCTTCAGCCCCAGTTAATCGTTTGCTGACGTAGTACACTGGCTTCTGTATGCCGTCTTCTTCTCGAACCAAGGCAGTGCTGATAGCGTTTTCTGATATTGCCAAGTATGCATACAACTTCTCATGATCGATAGGCTTTGACAGTATCGGCGGTGTGGACAAATGTTGGACTAGTGCTTGGAAAGCAACCTCATACTCCGTGGTCCATTCAAAGTTTCGTTTCCCTTTTCGGATCAGATCGCAGAAGGGGATGCATTTGTAAGTGGACTTTGAAATGAACCTGCTCAATGTTGCTACCTTTCCATTGAGACTCTGGACTTGCTTTATAGTCTTGGGAGTTTCAAGATTTTTGATTACCCAAATCTTTTCAGGATTAGCTTCGATTCCTCGGGCGTTAACAATGAACCCAAGGAATTTTGCAGATGCAACTCCAAAGTGACATTTCAGTGGATTTAGCTTCATTTTGTATTCTCAAAGTATGTTGAACATAGTTTCCAAATCTTTAACATGGTTGGTGGAGAGTCGTGACTTCACAAGCATGTCGTCTACATATACTTCCATGGTTTTCCCGATTTGATTGGCAAACATCCGGTTGACCAATCGTTGATAAGTAGCTCCGGCGTTCTTTAGTCCGAATGGCATAACCTTGTAGCAGTAAAGTCCCAGGTTGGTCATGAAGCTGGTATGTTCCTGATCGGGTAAATGCATCGGTATCTGATTGTAACCAGAGTACGCATCCATGAAGGATAAGAGTTCATGCCCAGCTGTTGAATCTACTAGCTGATCAATTCTGGGAAGTGGGAAACTGTCTTTGGGACATGCTTTATTCAGATCGGAATAATAGACACATGTTCTCCACTTTCCATTCGGCTTTCGGACGAGCACGAGATTCGACACCCATTCAGGATATAGTGAATCTTGAATGAATCCGTTTGCTTCAAGCTTTTCTACTTCTTCTTTAAGGGCGGCAGATCTCTTTGGATCCATACCGCGCCTTTTTTGTTTGACCGGGACATGCCGCGGGTCAATGTTCAGAGTGTGGCTCGCGATGTCCGGCGAGATCCCACACATATCAGAATGTGTCCAGGCAAATACGTCAAGGTTTGCCCGCAGAAATTCAACCAATTCCTCCTGAGCTTGCTGGCTTAGCTGAGATCCAATCTTTATCTTTTTTAAATCATCGTCACTGTCAATCAGGACATCAATCGTCAGTTCGGCTGGTGATGCTTGATTTTTTTTAGATTCTCCTTCGTCTTCAGTCTCTCTTGGATCAAGGTCCTTGAGGAATTGGCTGGGGTGCCCGGGCCTGGGCCTGGGCGTTAATTGTCAATTATCGGCGAAACGGACGCAGAGAGATTCCTCTATGCCCTTTCCCTTCTTCTTTCGCTACGCCTCCCGCAGCTCAGCAACATAACAGGCACCAGCAGTAGCCTGATCTCCCTGAATGATTCCTATTCCATGATTAGTGGGAAATTTTAAGGTCAAACACCATGGGGCAATGGATACCCTAAATTCAGCGAGGGCCGGTCAGCCCAAGAAAGCATTGTAAGGGGAGTCTATGTCCAAAACAATGAACTGCAACATCCGTACTCTCCGACGTTCTCCAACTCCCAACTCTACAGGCAGTTCTATTATTCCAGTAGGTATAGTGGCACTTCCGTTGAAACCATGGACTTGAGAATGACAAGGCTTCAAGTCTGCGGCTTCCATCTTCATTTGATCATAAGCTCGCTTGAACAAAATATTCACAGAGCTTCCACTGTCAACTAATATCCTTTTCATCCAAGCGGGACCTACTTGTGCTGATATGACCAGTGGATCAATAGTGGGAGCTTCGACTTTATCTGCGTCTTTGCTCCTGAACACGATGTCATCCGTCATCATTTTCTATTGCTTGGCCGGAGCCCCCTCATCAAAACTACTACAACACTCGAAGTCCGCATGCCTGATAGAAATGGCATACGACTCCATTTCCTTCCAGCTTCGATCTGCTAGGTGAGGACCACCACTTATCGTATTGATGACCAACCTCCCGTCTACACGAGCGGGTTCCTCATGTCTTTCTTGATTCGGCGCGCGATTCTTATTTGATGGGCCCACACCACCGGATTGCGGCGCCCGTACATACTGATCCAACTTCCGCTCACGTATCAATTTTTCAATGAGGTCTTGTAAGTGATGACACTCATTGGTGGTGTGGCCATAACTCTCATGGAATCTACAGAACTGTCCTGTTTGGATTTGTCTTTCAGTTGGTGGTTTTGGGGCAGGCTTCTTATACTGCATGGTATTGCAGGTTTGCAAATACACATTTTCCAATGACGTGTTCAATGGAGTATAATTATCGTACATGGAAGCTCTACGCCGTGGTTCACGATCCTGATTGCATTTTTTGTTCTGATTTCTATTATCCCTCTGCTAATTCTGTTTACTTTGGGCGTTCAACTGAATTTTTCCAGAACTATCTCTGGACTGTTAAACAGCAACGTTACTTTGGATACCTTCGATGTTGGGCCCTGCGTCAGCCTGCTTCCTAGACTGTTTCACATCCTCCCTTCTTAGGAATTTGGCTGCCTTGGAATAGAAATGGTCCAATGATGTAGGTGGTTTCCCAGCTAACCAATTTCCGAACTCGGAATCAGCATCAATCCCCTTAGTCAGTGCCATCAGGATAGAGTTGTTGTTGGGATTGCTTATTTCTGCACACGCAGCATGGAATCGCTCCAAGTAATGTCTAAGTGTTTCTCCGGGAGCTTGCATAACACTAGATAGAGTGTTAACGTCCTTTGGCCTCGCCATGTGCATATGGAACTGCTCGACAAACTTGGTGGCCATCTGGTCAAAGTTAGAGATGGATCGCGGTGGCAAACGAGTGAACCACATGGTAGCGATGCCCCCTAAGGAAATGGGGAAACTACGGCATTTTACTGCGTCATCAGCTCTAGCAGCATTCATCAGCCATTCGTACTTCAGGACGTGTTGATTGGGATCAGAACTTCCTTCATAAACCGGCAAAGCTGGCATCCTGAAGTGTCGAGGTGTTTCAGCATATAAAACGTCATCGGTGAAAGGGGTATGACTCCGGGAGATTCCCCAATCGTCATTAGAGAGACCCTGACTTTCACGGATCATTTGGCGGATCATTGCTGGAATATCCAGTGTTCGGGTACTTGGATCATGTTGTGCCAAGGTGTGGTCGGGTTCCACAGTGCGAGTCGGGACCGGACGCAGTCGACGGTCCGTGCCTCGCCTCCTTGGTTCAATATCCTCAGGGACATAAGGCTCAGGAGTCTGTTCTTGTTGGCTACGTTGAGGATCAGCTTGGTTTCTAGCATCACCTCCCCGTCCGGCAGTGGTGGTAGTAGTAATGTTGCCGGTAACATGATAAGGAGCAGCTCCTCCCCGAGTTGAAGGTTCTGTGCGGAGGCTAGCGGATGGTCCAGCTCTAGGTTGCCCAAGGTTCGAAGCAGGTTGGTGTCCCATGGCTTGGGTGTAGCTTCCACCTAACCGTGGACGTGTGGATCTAGTTTGGCCATCGGAGGAGGCTGAACTTTCTGTGGAAGAGTGAGAACCTTGGTCTCTTCTGGATCTTCTTCGCCTTTGGCGATTTAGCTGGTTAGTCAACTCCGTGTTGGCGCGTAGTTGTTCCGCTAGCTGCTGTCGACTTTGGGTCAACTCTTGAAGCAATGTTTGGAATTCTTGTCTAGTGATTGGACCTGATGGATCTGAAGGTCCTGCAGCATTTCGGTTGGATGGAGGTGATTGCACGGGATTTTGTCGGTCCCATGCTCCTTGATCAGCAGTTGTAGAAGTGGTACGTGTGCTCACCATGGTGAGGAGATGAAAGTCCTTTCCTAGATCTGATGCAAATCTGAATAGAATGGAAGGGCTTCAAAGTTCTAGACCTGGATCTTCTTCTTAGATTTATGCAATCCAATATAGATAAGAGATCCAAAGAGCAGGAGAAAAATTGGGTTTTTCTCAGTGAAAGCACCAAAGTGTTTGTACCAAAATTGGGCACAACACTCTTTGGAAGTCTTTGAAGAGATAAAGTGAAGAAATTAAATGGAAAAAGAGGAATTATCTAACAAAAACTCCAAATTTCAGAAATAAGAATAATTAAAGTGCAAGGAGACACAAGAATTTAGAGTGGTTCGGCGTATAGCCTACGTCCACTATGAAGTAGTTTGCTTTATTGATCTTTCTTTTGTGTTCATAAGTGAATTCAATGATTTACAGTAGGCAATTGTGATTTGCAGCAGTGAATTTCGTTGGTAGCAGCAGCAATTGAGTTCAGATCTGGATCTGGCGGAGTCCGAGCGTTGGAGATCTCAAAGAGGAAGAAGAACCCCTTTTCTGTTGGCTTTGGGGGTCTATTTATAGGTGTAGGAGGCTGATATTTCGCTTAGATCTCGGGAGACCCTCTTTGGCACGTGACCAGGGCTGCACGCCCAAGCCCGTGAAGTTTCGGTCTGATCCGTGGTCGACACGAACAGATTTTGACTCGGTCAAGATTTCATCCAATGGAGTCAAAATTTGGCGTGGACATTCTTTAGCATGCACGTAGTCTTCTGTGAAAATTTCATAGCATTTGGACTTGTAGATTAGGAGATATGATCGATACGAAATGAGGTTTACGGTAGGCTGTTTCCTTCGACTCGCTTCTATTTTGACTCGCTTCCATTCGACTCGGTGACGTGGCGCTTGGTTCTCACTCTGTCCTGGATGTTGTTTTGAGAGAGTCGAAATGTTCACTGATTGAGCGAGTCAAAGTGTGCCCAGATCGAGCGAGTCGAAGTATGCACTGGTCGAGCGAGTCGAAATGGAGCGTCCTGAGAGGTTTGAGCAGTGGAGTCGAAGTTGATGGAGTCAATCAGTGGTTCGAATGGAGCGAGTCGAAGAAGGCATCTGAGCGAAGCGAGTCGAAGAAGGCATCTGAGCGAAGCGAGTCGAAGTTGGCACACCTGAGTGTAGCGAGTCGAAGTTGGCACACCTGAGTGTTGTGAAGCGAGTCGAAGTGGGCAGTTCTGAGTGATGTGGAGCGAGTCGACGAGGGCAGTTCTGAGTGATGTGGAGCGAGTCGAAGGGAGCGAGTCGACCGGTGATTGATTTTCGTCCAATTTTCTATCGTTCATAACTTGAGCATACGAACTCGGATTGACTTGAGATTTGGAACGTTGGCTCTCATGGCTTAGCTCGTCATGCCCTACCAATTTTGGCTCGATTCGGACCCAGACAAAATTCGTCGATATCCATAGTGAGCCTGTGTATAACTGATTTCTAGGATGGGTCGTCATTGGTTACTAGTCGATTCCTTGGTGTCACGGCCTTGCCAAAAGGCGGATAACACTTCCAAATTGACTTCGAATTTCATTAGACCATTTCAAGATTCATTTTTCGAGAATCACTTTGAGATTTATTGAACAAATTTGAGAATCGTTAGCCATTCGATCAACATTGAGAATCAGTTCGAGGATCAAATTTATTTTGAATTCATTCATAATTTCTCTGACTTCATTTTAAACTCATCCAGATTTGTAGATTCACAAAATTGATTGATGTCGATGTGAAATTGGTTGAATTAGTGGAGATCGATGCTAAATGGGTTGAGAGTTTATTTGAGATCGCGTTGAATTAGGTTAAACTATGTAGAGATTATCGAACGGTTTATGGACTAGGTAGAATGAAGAATTTGATGGATTTAAGAACAGCGAAGTAAGGTATCATGTGTAGGAGGTTGATTTGTTGTCGAATGTGTTTGAAGTGCCATAGGGCTCTTTTCAGATCTTCGTTGTCATATTTCTTGTAAGGTACTGTTCTCTTTGCAAAATGGAACTTCAGCGATGGCGTCTGCATCTGAGACCTGTCAAGCGTGGGTCTCACGTTGCTGCCCAGTTCAAACGAATCGTTCGCGTCTGACGTGTCGGACGCTGTCTGACGCGAACGGTTCATTTCCAACCGTCATATACCCTTTCACTCACTATATATACCATTCCATTTCTCAATCAAATCACCAACAAAAAAACAAAAAAAATCCAAAAATCCAATAATTTCTACAAGATTTGTTGTCGATTTTTTTAGGTAAATTTTTTTATATTTGCGTTTTTCGTATTATTATCTACCATATATATATTTTTTGATTTTTTTTTTGAATTACTTTTTTCAAAATGTCTAGCTACTATGCTTCTTCTTCTACCAGAACCATCGTCGATTGGAATGCCGACAGGACAAACGCGTTCATCGATGTTTGTTTCGAAAACATTGATACACGTGCCCACCGTGTTGCATGGTGGTATGAAGATATCACAGTCCTGTTCAACGTAAGAACTGGTCTGGATTACAACACTAGGCAAATGAAAAACAAGTTCGATAATCTAAAACATGAGTGGAGCCCATGAAACAAGCTTCTATAGATTCCAAGTGCCTATTGGAACGAAGAACAGGACAAGATTGGTGGATCCGACGAGTGGTGGGACACAGCTGCAGCAAGCTACCACAAATACGAACATGCCTCGCTTGCTCGTTTTAGGCAGTTGGATGTGATTTTTGATGGCTGCATCCGAACTGACAAATGTCAGTTCATAATTACACCAGATCCACCTGTTCAGCTACAGTTCAACGCACAGCTTTATGGCGACTATCTTAGGGGTGATGCTGCGGAGATCTCCAATTGCAGAGCGCCTTGACAGCAACGGTTCACTGGTGGTCCTTCTAGGTCTGTTGGAAGTTCTTTGCATGATCCGACTCTTGCTAGGTGTATGAAGCGAAGCAGGAGGATGACGATTATGAAGAATGGAAGGTCGCGATTTGTTTAGCTGAGTATGATAGCAGAGGTTACAATCCTTTGCATGCCCTGCTAGACAATCCCGAGCAGCTTTGGAAGGCTGTTATTTATCTTGTTGCCTAGTTGAGAAGGAGAATGTAGTTTGTTTTATCAGTATTTTATTTTCTGCATTTTTATTCGGTTCTTTTATTTCTGCCTTTGTATTGTGAATTCTGAACTATGAATTTTTATTTCTTCATTTTTATTCTGTATTTAAAAATAATTAACGTAAATAAAATAATAACATTAACAAACAATAAAATAATAACTTTGCCCCTTTCGCATTGCCCCTTTCGTAAAAAGAACGCATTCCCCTTTCGCGAACTAACCCCCTTCCCAGCCCCTTTCGTTTGCCCCTTTCATTTGCTCCTTTCGGTTCAAAAAAGAAGGCACCCTAAATGTATAAATGCTAGAAGTCATTAATTTCTAGATTAAAAATGGTTTCAAAAATTTTAAAATATGAAATTCAAATCCCCCCGGGTATTTTGGTCATCCTCGAACACGACGGAGGTTCCAGCCCTCATTCTAGCATCAAAATGTTAAACGAATAAATTCGTCAACATCCAAAAGGTTTTACAAAGTGGCATATTCAAAGAATTTCCAAATATACCGCTTAGTTTTATGATAATTCACATGTTCGTTTAAATCTAGTTCATAAGTTCAAAAGATATAACAGGCAAGTCCATTAGTCAATAGACAAATAGGCAAGTTCATAAGTCAAATATGCAAATAGGCAATTCATGTCCTTTTATTCAATCATGGATATGGTACATGTTATCCAGGTTTTTAACCCATCGGGATCCGAGAGAAGACAGAATGACTTGATGGAAGCAGAGTGGCTCAGGACTCAACCAAAAGGGCTAAAGTAACAAGTTAAAGAGAGCTAAGTCCTCTTACAAAAGCATTGATCGAGTTTGACTAGACCAAAAGACCAGCGTCCATCCAATCCAATCAGCAGCTAAATGCAACTGGTTAGTAAATCGTCATTAAAACTAAGCAACGTGCAACGAGACCACACGAACAACGTCGATACAAAGCAACAGAAGCATGTCACACATCAAAGTCCAAAACAAGTCTAAGTGTATGAATCACTAGCGATCCATACATTATGGATTGCCAGCAATCCATACTTCATCACTGAATCGCTAAGGCACAGGGGAAGCGAAGAAAGCAAAAATATGCTAAGTGTATGGATCGCTAGTGATCCATGCACTATGGATCGCCAACAATCCATGCTTGTTCATGGACTCTTGGCGAGCTAACTATGTGAAGAAGGGAAAGAGGAGCTAAGTGATTGGCTTACATGTGAGCTAAATCTATGGATCGCTAGCGATCCATAGACTAAGGATCGCTAATGATCCATGGTTTTGGCTCAGGTCGCGAGCTGAACTTCGTTGCATTCTCCTAATTCCATCTGTAAGCAATCATTGAACATGCCTGGCTCGGAAGCTCTCCGATCTTTATAAATACCATACTACCTGCAACATAAACGGGATTTTCTCCGGACTGGTTGCTGAAGCTCTGCTGGAAACTTTCTTTACTCTTCATCTCCCTCACGACAATCTCTAAATGAATTCACTGTGATTCTCCAGTTGATTCTAAACTTAGAGATTCAATCTAGCTAAGGATAATCAAAAGCCTCGTAACCAAACACTACTTGTAACAATAATCAATCTATAATAAAAACTATAAAGTGGACGTTGGCTTCATTAACAACCGAACCACTATAAAAATCTTCTTTTCTTCTTTCTTTTACTATTCTTTTCTATACCTATTATTTGTATTATTACTTTGTAAGAACAGGGCTGGTGCTTTCACACTAAAATCAGGGTGTTGATCCATTTTTTTGGTTAACATTTTGGTGATTTCATTAAGAGCTCCAACTCAGGATTCAGATCTAGCTATCTACTTTGGATCCTATATGTCCAGAAGTTAGATCTCTAGTCTTTGCTTGAAAAGATCCACCGCTTAGAATCAATGGCTCGTGGAAGAAGAAGAACTGCCTCTGCAAGGTAACGACCCGCTATTTTGAACCATTCAAATTGACAATAATCCACACATGTTAGACGTGAATTGCTCAAAACAACAGATTGTTATTTATATTTGGCAAAACTTAGCATATACAGTAAGCAAATCAATCATTGAATCAAAGACACGGAGTAATACAACAATACACAGCGGAATAGATAAATAGTAGTTCATGAAGCTACTATAGAAACATTAAAGTCTAAAGAAAAATACAATAGAAATCCCAATACAAAGAAGTCTCCAATACATAAACAAATGACAAGTCTGAACATAAATAACTGAAAAGATGAATAGATAAAAGATAGATCTCCAAGCAAAACTCCAAGCTCCAAAGGTGAGTCTCAAATGCTGTGATACTCAAGCTGACCCGAGCATAAAGCAAAACACAAAACACTCAAGTCAGGATTAACATTCTTATGTAAGTAAATCAACTCAAGTGAAATGTCCAAGTAAAATGCAATATAACTTAAAGGATGTTTGGGATTCCCATCCTTTAAGGATCCGTCAAACTATCTACATACATAATACAATGCGCTACATAGATAATGTCTACAGTAAAGTAAAATAAGCGTTAAGGCGTTACCCATATCCCCCTTATCACATTTTTATATAAATATCATAGTCTATACAGATACTCTAAGCCCCTCCAAACCAGTGGGATACTCAGGGACCACTCCATAGGTACGATGCAAACCAAAGTCGTAATGGGCTCGATAAGGCATATTACAAGGTACGTGCGGCAATGCCCAGGGTAGGATACTACCATTTTGCAGAACCAGGCCGGTGGTAACGCATAGCAGCTACTACTGCCCACCTCGAGAGACACTCCCATAATCAAAGGTGCACCCAATCAAATCACAAAGTAATAGATATGGTTTCAAAGAAGCATGCTCGATCGGAGGTGCGACCTCATTTGGCCCAGGTATAGCTTATGTTTTAGTCATCTCAAGCTAACCCGAGGGGGTCAGGGCTGCGTTCATACCTCATACAGTAGCGTTCACCAAACCATCCTACTTCGTTCTGGATTCTCCACCACGTGCACAGTTGTTAAAGTGGTTTTGGTATTGGCAAAGAGTAAGACAATATCTGATCCCGGTCTCTTTAACAACTAAACGCTTATTTCATACCGTGGTCAAATTATAAAAGCACTTTTATAAACATTTAAATAAAATCTCAAATTAAAATTTTAAATCGAAATTAGATATTCAACTTCAGTTGTATTTAATTTTGAAAATATTCACATAATCATTTTTAATTAAATCAAGTTATAAAATCGTACCTTTCAAAATCTCAAAATCAATAAATTTCAGATCAATTCTTATTTAAATTCAATTCTTAACAAATTAAATTTCAAATCAACTTTAATTTATCTTTCCAACTTTTATTTATTAAAGTTATCACAAAATCTATTTTTAAAATATTGACATAAAGCTAAATAAATATTTTAAACATATTATATGTGTTTGTACCAAAAATGGGCACAACACTCTTCCGGAGTTATTTGAAGAGATAAAATGAAGAATATAAATGTAAAACAGAGATTATCTAACAAAAACTCCAACAAACAAGAACGTAAAATGCAAAGGCAAGCGATTTAGAGTGGTTCGACGTAGTGCCTACGTCCACTATGAAGTTTTGATGATTTTATTGATTCTCTTTCAATGGTTACAAGCAATTACAGCGAACAACAGTGAATTACAGTTTGGAATTCGAATTCAACAGTAGGAATAAGATGCAACTCTCAATCCGGCAGAGTCTGGACGCTTCAGAATCAAAAGATCCCTTTTCTGTATGCTCTGGGGCTCTATTTATAGGCGTAGGAGGCTGAGATTCCGCTCAAACTTCGGGAGACTTGGTCTGGCACGTGAGGGGACCCACGCGACCATTTCCAGAAAGTTTCGCCTCGATCTGCGATCGATACGAATCCATTTCGTATCGATCAAGGTGATGTCCAATTAATCTGAAACTTGGCAGGGACATTCTTCAATGTGTATGCAAGCTTCATTGAAAATCTCATTGGATTTGGATCAGTGGATTGCGAGATATCGTCGATACGAAATGGCATTCATCGCTGGCTGTTCCGTTCGACTCCATGGCTTTGAGTCGATCCCATCGTATCGATCACTGCACGTGCTTCTGAGATGATGTGGCGCGCGCACTTCGTTTCGATCCAGTATTCACTCCGCATTGACCGCTTCGACTCCATGGATCTCGCCTCGTTTGCTTCGATGGATTACACGTCACCCTAGTTAGTTGACTTGTTGGATACGAACAAGTCATTGGGCATGGATTCGAAGTGAGGTCCTCTGATGGATACGAAGAGCACTGGTCCGATGGATACGAAGTAGACATTAACTGATGGTTGCGAGACACGTCAACCGTTGATGGATACGAATCTGATCGATGCGAACTCGATGGGTTCGAACGTTGCCAACCTGATCGTTACGAAGCCACGGGACTTGCCGATGTAAAGCGGATGATGGACACGAGCTGGATGGACACGAAGTAAGGTAACCCGGTGGATACGAGTAAGTCATTTGGCCAATCGATACGAGTTGTACTAACTATCGATGGACACGAAATCCATCGATACGAATTCGATGGATTCGAAACACAGCTACCTTTATTGATACGAAACGTCGTTCCCTGATGGATACGAAATGAACATCATTTATGGATACGAAAACATGTTTTTCCCTCTAAATTGTATCCGTCATAACTTGAGCATATGAACTCAGATTGTCTTGAAACCTGGAACGTTGGCTTCCTTCGCTCTCCTAGTCATGTCTCATCAATTGTAGCTCGATCCGGACTCATACAAGATTCATTGATATTCATGACAAGCGATATTTGGAATCCAATCAATTCCTTGGTGTCCTGGCCTTGCCAAAAGGTGGGATAACATTTGCCCCCCAAAGTACGTCTTGTGAAAACATGACGTGCTTTGAAAAGCTGCAAGTTCACGAGTCGTTGTCAGTTTAGCTCGTTATTGAATTTTGCATTGATTCTCTCCCGAACCGGTTTGAAATCCGAGTTGAAACGACGTTTGATGGTTGTTTTTGACTATCCTCTCGTATCGATCCTCTCATGAATCGATGCAAAAAGTTGGAAAGTATTGTTTCGTATCGATGCGGGCTGAATTGATGGACGAAATGTTCCTTCACATCGAGGGTCACAAATTGTAGTGGATTCTGATTCGCATCGATGATCTCTAATGGATACGAAATAATTATTCGTATCGATGGATTCTGATAGATACGAATACCGTGTTCGTATCGAAAAACCTGCTCTGTTGTAAATTGACGGCTCATAAAATGGATGCTTCGAATCGATGGAGTCCATCGACTTCAGGTGGCTTCTCTATGCGCTTCGAATCGATGAAGTCTGGTGGATTTGAAACGAGCATTCGTTTCGATGCGTTGTTTGACTGGTTGCGACCGGTCAGGTTGACTGGGAGACGAATCGACTCGGTTCTACCCTAGGCTCCATATAAATACCTGGGACTTCGTCATTTTTCACTTTTTCACTTTCTATTTTTACTGTTGCTCTCTGTTCTTTTTTACCTTCGTATCGATAGACTGAGAGAAAGAACTGCTTGTTTTCGAATCGAACCAAACCTTCGATCCTTTGAGTGTAATCGCTAAAATCAGGTAATTAATGGATAGAATCATGTTAATAATGACGAAACTCGAGATCCCAATCATCCTTCTTGCTTTTACGACCAGTTTTGATGAATTTGAGATCTGGACGAGAGAAAACGAGATTGGGGGACGGAGCGTGGCCATGGAGTTGAGATCCTTTGGGGAAGAAGGAGATACGGAGGAAATCATTTTTGCTTCGTTTCATGTGGACCCGAAATGGGATTATTCGAATCGATCCAGATAGCATACGTTCGTATCGGTAGGGAGACGAGAGCGGCGATCGATGCGAAGCCATTGTTTTCAGATCGATGTGAATTTGGCGAATTTGATCGATGCGAATTGATTTGCCTTCGATCGACACGATTCGTATCGATTCAAACCTGATCGATATGAAGCACTCTCACCCAGCTTGACCGATACGAACGTATCGAGTCGAACCCGATCGACACGAAGTACTCTCATTCCAGCTTGATCGATACGAACGTATCTCCTATTTCGAGACGATCGATACGAATGTATCGATTCGAACACAGCCGGGTCGTAATGCATGATTCCCCTGACTCGATACGAAAACGAAATGCGGCAATCGATTCCAACCTAAATTTTGACGAACTTAGAGAAATTTTGAATACCTAAACACTTGACTCCGACGAGCTTCTGCCTTGCATAACTGAACTTGATCACAGAACTGTATACTTGATTGCCTTTCGAAGCTCATCGATGGAACTGCTATTTAACAAAAGCAAAAAGTATAAAGGAACTTTAACTTGAATTGATCTCTAGTATTCGGATGGCGCGGTTGCGACGGTCAGCAATGACGGTCACTTCTGGTCTGACTTTCAAAGTTTCGTCTTTTGCATATTTCCTTTAGTTCTGCAGAATTTGCTCAAATCATGCACAACACTTGCACTGCACAACTCATTCATACACTTTATACTGGGGAATGCACGGGCTTTTTATCATCTAATTATGGTTTCTCGTGAGTTAGCTAGTTATGGAATCGTCAAGTTCGCAGCAGCAAGAAACTCAGAATCTAACCCCTCCCAGACTTGTAATACAGGACATCGAGGCCGAAGTCATCGGTCCAGCCTCGGATGAGTTACCTGACGCATCTTTCATCAATAGTCCACTGGACTCTGTTTCGTCCAATATCTCCGAAGATATGCTAGGGAGAATATGCTTAAGGCATGGCCTATCGTTGGACGATGTATTATTATCGGGATCGGATGACAGACCACATAATCCCCCGGAGGGATATACCGCATTTAACCGACATGCATGCACAGCCGGGACACTTCCTCTATTTAACGAATATATAAGAGAAGTGTTGGCTTATCTGGGGATTGCTCCGTCTTAGTTACACCCGAATGGATATGCTTCACTCAACAGCTTGTTCATCGCATTTATGGAGTACCTCCATCGACCTCCCCGTATGACCGATATAAGATACATGTTCAACTTCAAAAGCCGAACCGACAGCCCATCTTTCACATTCTTAGAGTCTGTAAGAAACTGCCAAGTGGTCACGGGGTCGTGGACTAGGCTGAGCTACTTCAAGTCGGAGTGGTTCTACGTCCGATGTCCTCCGGGGTTTGCCAGAAGATGGCTGTTCAGACGTGAGTATCGTCTCTTTCCCAAGTAGTTGACAAGGCAATTCATGAATGAAATTGAACTCATATTTTCTATTTCTTCTCTTCCAGCAATAATCCAGCGACATGGAGGCGGTTATTATAAAGAGATAGTCCGAGTCCTTCAAGAAGTTCCGAGCGAAGAAAGGAATATCGAATTGTTGTTGACGGACCGGAATCTCAGAATTCTTGGGTTGCTTGGGCGGAGACAAAGCATAAGGCTCGATGGCGCACTAAAGACTGTCTCCAGAGAAAAAGTCAGGTAGAAGAAACCTAAAGTCGTAATGATTGAGGAACCTGACTCCGAAAGAACTCATACCGATGAGGAGCCGTTGGTCGGGCCTGCTGATGCAACCCCAGATTCCGATGATAAAAGAAAAGGCAGGGCAGTGGCCTTTAAACAGGCTAAATCTGGGAGACAGAAGTCTGTGGTCTTAAACCGCCCTCCTTCAGGAGTTAAAATCTCGGAGGCCTCCTCCTTGCAAGCCGAAAATCAATTCGAAGGGCTCACTGACCTTCCAATTCCGGACCTTGCGTCCGCACAACAAGACGTTGAATTGGATGAATTACAGCATACCCTCGACGTTAGCAAGTCCCTTCCTACCAGCGCGATCGACACTTCTGGTTGGTTCGGGGGGTTACACATCCATACATTCTTCACGGCACATCACAGTTCTCTAACTGTAAACAGAATATCATAAATGGTTTCTGATCTTCCGTATTTTATTTTTCAGGTACGATGTTTGGACGAGGTTCTGTGCTGGGCAGTTTGCGCAACAAGTACCGTTACTATGAGCCACGCAGGAGGGAGGGAGAGAGGGACTATGATTCAGGACACTCTGGTCAGGAGAGGTCCGACAGAGACAGGGGATACGTGCGCCGATCCCGATCTCGCTCTCCTCCTCCTAGGACTTCCATATCGCCCACGGTAGTAGTTGCCCGTCCTCATGAAACTTCACGGCCCAAGCCGCCTTCTTAAGCACTGAGGCTCGATCCTCCACGTGGGACTAAAATAGCCACCTCCTTAACTACTGCACCGGTCGCGACTGATCTGACCGGGGAAGGAGCGCTTAAATTGGCACAGATGAGGAAGGAATTCCCCGATATATGTTTTGACGGTTATGTCTTTCCTCCACATCTGAAGGGAATTCTACCATCAGCTGAAAACACTATCCATGATTATGTTGCGGACATATTTAAGGAGTGGGCAAGGGCCGCGAGGAAAGCGTCCAAATTAGCATTTTATCGGGCTGTCGCCATTGAAAAGCTTGAGAAGGAGTTGGGTCAAAAAGACCGAATCATGAAAGTGCTCAACGCTGAGGCTGAGTCTTCCCGTAAATCTGAAATGGAAGCTTTGAAAAAGGTCGATGAAGTAAACTCGGCCATGACCAGAATGAAACAAGAGCACTATACCGCCATCGAAGACATGGGTCATAGGAACACCACCATTACTGCCGAGAGGGACACCGCTCTTAAGGAGCTTAATGAGCTGAAATCAAAATTCTCCGATATGGCGAGAGAGAAGGATGCGGCCAATGTCTCTGCTCAGGAGGCCTGTGATCAGGCGGTGGTGCTCCGGAAGGAGAAGGAAGCGGCTATGGAAAAAGTCCGCGAAGCTGAAGCTGGGGTTGATGAGAAGGTACGACAGGCGGAGGCCAGGATTGAGGCTAAGGTAGAAGAGCTACTTGTCACTTACAATGCCAACGTGCTAAGGCACCGAGATCTGACATGACTCGATGATTACCCAACACATCTCTACAACGCCTGGAACCTACTGGTTGAAGAGGAGAAATCTGGGCACCCTGATGAACCATCGATGAATTCGAGCTGGAGAATCGCATACTCAATGATGATGAGAAGAAAATTCTCCATGGCTCCATGATTTCTCACGAGAAGGAGAGGCTTGGTGCCCAGCCTCAGGAAGTTGGAGAAAGCTCTGGTGCTGTGCACCATATTATGAGTTCTGTGATTGTCGTGTCATCTCAATCTGAGCCAACTCCGATGATCGATTCCCAGCCTATACCAGCATATGATCCAGACCAGCCACGTCTATCTCCTATTAAGGAGCATCGTTTTGAAATTGTTCAGGCGACCCCGAGCCGAATCGAGGAAGGTACTCTGACTAATCTATTGTTTACTTGGACTGAAGAATTTGTATAGAAGAATATACTAACAAATGTTTCTCTTCTCTAATCAGTGATTGATGTTGCACCCGCTGCGCCACCTGCATCTCAGGAATCATGCCAAGTGCAGGAGGCCATCATCTCTGAGGCGACCTCCATTGCGACAGTTGCGCCGGTCGAAGTAACGCAGGGGAGTTCACTTTCTTTAGATGAACAGATGATAAACGAGCTCCTCGACCGTCAGAGTGACCCTTTTGCAGACTTACCATTCGGCCTGGGTGGATTCTCATCCGCTTCTAATATCTCAACTCAGACCACTACGGCACATAGTGAGGCCTGAGCATAGCGAGAAGCACTGATGTTGGCTGAGATTAATGCCGAGATGGCGGCGGCGGCGCACGGTGGCAGCTTAGATGGTGGAGCAGTAGCGCAAGGCCCTACTCCCCTTATGATTGTATCTCCCGGGGGCACGCTCGTTGATGTTAGTGCACCAATCCCGCCCCCGGCTATAGATCCTGTTCCTCCAACTCCTCCTGCGGGAAGTATCCCCATAGGCTCTAGCTCAGAGGATGATGTTGACATCATGCCTTCGTCCGAGGGAAGCCCGCCTAAGGAGAAAGGCTCTAAACGAAAGATCACTGGTGGCTCCAGTAGCTCCTCGAGGAAGAAGAAGCTGAGGAGGCAGAAAGATTAGACAGACCTTTTTTAGGCATGTGTTTTTCCTTTCTGCAGTCAAGAATTTTGTTGTCTTTTACTTTTTGTAGGCCGTGTTTAGATGTGGGTTCGGCCCCTGCTAGTAGGAACTTTTTTTTGGAAAGGCTCGTGTATGAACCATTGCTTTTGATTAGTTGAAATAAAATTTTGTCTTCTTGTTTCAACTTAAATTCCTTTCACGCTTAAATGTTGACGCTTTAGCATAGCTTGTTTTATCTGTCAAGTCTGGAAATTTTTGACTTGATTTGTGATCGGAGATTGAATCGAACTTGTACACCATGCAGTTTCGGGTAGTGATTAACAGTTGAACCTGCCCCCAGTTCCGGGGTGAAGTTATGGTGATCAGCTTGCGATCGTAAGGAGTGAAGATCGAGCGATCGAACCACACTTGTTTCCTTATGAATCGTTTTATCCACACTCTGGGGATACAAGTCATCTCGTGAGCGGTCGTTCACACTCTGACTCGCACTCCGGGAGTTCGGGGTCGACTGTTTATACTCCGTTTCGCACTCTGGGAATACGGAGTTGAATGTTTATACTCCGTCTCGCACTCTGGGAATACGGAGTTGAATGTTTATACTCCGCTTCGCATTCTGGGAATACGGGGTGGACTGTTTATACTCCGTTTCGCACTCTGGGAATACGGAGTTGAATGTTATACTCCGTCTTGCACTCTGGGAATACGGAGTTGATTGATGTTTATACTCCGTCTCGCACTCTGGGAATACGGAGTTGAATGTTTATACTCCGCTTCGCACTCTGGGAATACGGAGTTGATTGATGTTTATACTCTGTCTCGCACTCTGGGAATACAGAGTTTAATTTTTATACTCCGCTTTGCACTCTGAGAATACGGAGTTGATTGTTTATACTCCGCTTCTCACTCTGGGAATACGGAGTTGACTGTAGGATTGTCGTGTGTCAATCCTATTAACATTGGTGTAATGACTTGCCCCCGAGCTCGGGTTTCACTTAGCGAGTGACCGGTCGTATCACATCCACTCTCTATCTGAATAAATCCCACCACGTGATGGGACTTAGCTCTCCGTGCATCGTGATGTCGTACATTGTATTCAATGAATCACAGCTCTGGCTCGAAGAGATGGCATTTTATTGCTGAAATAAGAAAATACGGCAAAGTCAGTTGCCTTATTACAGAATTTCAAATTTCAAAACGCGGAAACAAATTGCTAAATAAGGTATAATGAAATAAATAAAGCATGTCATGTGTAATAGTGACGGAGACTCTCGCTGTTCCAGGCCCTTGGCAAATCAAGACCGTCAACGGTCGATAGTTTGAATGTGCCATTCCCTAGTCTTCGTGTAATCACATATGGCCCTTCCCAATTTGGTTTCATGTGTGAAGGAACTTGATAGATTCTTTTGAGAACGAGATCGCCGAGTTCAAAAGTTCGAGGGCGAACTTTGGTATTGTACAATCGGGCGACTCGACTTCGATATGCGGCTGCTCTCAAATCAGCCTCTTCCCGTTTCTCATCCAGTAGATCCAAAGATTCAGCAAGCAATATAGCATTCGTTTTCGGATCGTAGTAAGTCACGCGATAGGAAAACACTTCCGTCTCGACTGGAATAACGGCCTCTATGCCATAAGATAGGGAAAACGGGGTGTATCCGGTCACGGTCTTGTGAGTCGTTCGATAAGCCCATAATGCCATAGGAAGTTCATCAATCCATTTGCCCCCGGCCTTTTCCAGTCGTTTCTTTAGGATGGATTTTATAACTTTATTGACAGCTTCAACCTATCCATTTGCCTGGGGATGTGCGACTGCCGAGAATTTTTTATGGATATGAAACCGTTGACAAAAATTCTTGAATTCTGCGCTTTCGAATTGGGTTTCGTTATCGGTGATGATGGTATGCGGAAGCCCAAATCAACAAATGATGTTGCGAACCACAAAATTTATCACTTTCTTTGTCGTAATGGTTGCGAGGGCTTCAGCTTTAGCCCACTTTGTGAAGTAGTCAATGGCAACGATGGCGTACATCGCACCACCTTTTGCCAAAGGTAGAGCGCCGATGATGTCAATGCCCCACATCACGAACGGCCAGGGACTGACCATTTGAGTTATCTCGGTAGGCGGGGCTCTTGGAATTCGAGCATGTTTCTGGCACCTATCGCACTTTCTGGCATAGTTCGATGCATCTCGGTTCACTGTCGGCCAGTAGTATCCATATCGGAGTATCTTTTTAGCGAGAGCTTGTCCATCGGCGTGATCTCCACACGCTTCGTCGTGTACGTCATGTAATACTCGTTTGATTTCATCGTGTGCGATTGCCAAGAATTTTTTATGGATATGAAACCGTTGAAAAAAATTCTTGAATTATGCGCTTTCGAATTGGGTTCCGTTTCCAAACTGTAATTCACTGTTGTTCGCTGTAATTGCTTGTAACCACTGAAAGAGAATCGCTAAAATCAGGTAATTAATGGATATAATCATGTTAATAATGACGAAACTCGAGATCCTAATCATCCTTCTTGCTTTTACGACCAGTTTTGATGAATTTGAGATCTGGACGAGAGAAAACGAGATTGGGGGACGGAGCGTGGCCATGGAGTTGAGATCCTTTGGGGAAGAAGGATATACGGAGGACATCATTGTTATCACAAAATGTTGACCTAAAATATTGACATAAAGCTAAATAAATATTTTAAACATATTATATGTATATTAGTTAAATTAAATTTTATTATATTAATTTTTTTTAAATTAAACTTATTATTAAATATATTTTAAACCTTATTTTAGATATTTTAAAAATAATAAAGTTATAAGTAAAATTTTATAATTTACATTTTCAAAACTTAACTTATAATTTTAAAATTTTCAAAACATATAATTTTAAAAATCTAAATTTTAAACACATATTAAAAATAATATCTATATATTATATTTAAAAAAAATCAATATCCATCAAAACACATATATTTTACTTTCAAAATTTTGGAAATCATTTTTAAAATATACCAACGGTGTCCGTATATAATTTTATATCCTATGGTCAGGTGATATGAATATTTATTATTTCAATCCGCAATAATTTAATATTTATGGGTATATATCATTTCAACCCGCAATCCCAAAATTCCAAAAATTCGTAAAATCGCTTGGGTTTATCATTTCAACCCATAACGACTTTTCCTAATCTATAATATCGTTCGGGTTAGTATCATTTCAACCCATAGTGATTTTCCTAACTAACAGGGAACTTGCAGTGTGAGAACAATAGAATAACAACATAAAATGTCATAACATATCAACGACAAGCATATATCATAATTAACAATTTAAATATAACATATAAACAACATGTTATGGTGTCATATGTCAATTATCATAGGTAAACAATTTTAAATATTAACATATCATATTCAACGATCAAATCACTAACCAATTCAAATTTAATAATATATTTCAATTGTCATTTCATGTGAAATAAATTTACTAAACATAAGAATGTCAATCGTGATTGATCGCTCACCATTCAAGGCTATGGAAACAACGAGAACAAGATGCGACGATCCGCGGATACAGACACGAATAAGCGAGAAACCGCCAACGGACACGATAACTCGGATGCGGATTCGGAGAGCGCGGCGAAACAAGCAAGCGAACTACTTGAATTCGATGGGAAACAATATATATATATATATATATATATATATTATAAAGAAGGAGAAGGGGCTAGGAGGTTTGGTGGCTGCTAGGTTGTGGTGGAGAGGCCGAGGCTGAAGGGTTTGGTTAGGGAGAATGGCGCAGGCATGCTGGCGTTGCGTATAGGCAGCTGCTAGAGAGGGGATGAAGGCTACTGGTATGGAGGTTGGGTCGACTGACAGGCTGCGGGTTGTTTGTGAATGGAGGGAATGTGTCAGAGCAGTGGTCAGAGGGGAGAGTGGGTGGGTTCGGCGGGGTTGCGATGGTGGGTTGAGAGTAGAGCAAGGAGTTTTTGGCTATGCGGAGGAGATGAGACGCCGATGTGTTCGACTGGAGTAGGGGAGGATGCAGCAGTTCGATGGAGGGAAGGGTTTGGCTGGTAGGGAGACGAGGGAGGCGGGGTCAGATGGAGTGGGTTGCGTTTTTGTGTGGAGCGGAGGGTGGAGCACAGGGTGTGGTGGAAGTAGTGGTGGTGGAGGAAAGAGTATGGTAGGCGAAGGTGGGAAAATAGTGGATCGGGTTTTGGCGTGGGTTACAAAGGGAGAGGACGAGATAGGTTTCAGAAAAAAAAATATAAACTTTATAATAATTTTTCTTCTTTGTAAAAGCAAGAACAAAAAGAAGAGAAAGCAGAGAGAATGAAAGTGGACAACGAACCAGAATTATATCAAAACCAGAGGAATAGCAAAAGCCAATTGTTGAATTAAGGAAATATTAATAGCTAATAACTATTGGTTTCTGCCGTTGGATAGATGAAAGGACACAGGGAAACCAAAAGACTCAAAATGGGTACCGATATGGCTAACCGTTTCGCATATTTCGCCGTGTACCGGACGCCGAAACACACAAATAAATATACTGCGGAGATCAACGTGATGAGACGAACAAGATGGTACAAAGATATGAGCGACATGACTTACCTATCAAAACTCGATTTTCACTGCCAAAATGCTGCTAAATCATCGAAAATAAGTTAAACGAGGCTAGTGCAAAATTTTAAACTGAACAAACTTGGCTAGGGCAAATTTTTGAAATCAAAAATAAGATAAACGAGGTTAGAGCAAATTTTTAAAAATGACGTCTTCCATCAAATTTTTAAACTGAATTTCAATTGAAATTTCAAAACGGAAAAAACTTAAATATTTTTCGATAAAAATCTGCCACTTGCTATGTTTAATTAGACGTATTCCAAATATCAAATTTTCATCGCAAATTTTATTGTTTTATTTCCATGAATTTTTAGTTAATTACGTTATTTAAATCTTTAAAATTTTCAGGTCGTTACACTCTCCCCCACCCAAAAAATTTCGTCCCCGAAAAGGAATGAGATAGGAGAATAGAAGAAAACATAAAGATAAGATAAATTCAACGTGAATTTTACCCGAGACAAATAATTCAGGATTCGAAGCATGCATGGACTCCTTAGTTTCCCAGGTGCAATACCGATCATCTGTACTCCACTATACTTTGACCAGACTGAAAGATTTCCTCCTAACCTACTTCGTACCTCTATCGACAATACGTAGTGGCTTCCTCTCGATAGTGAGATTTGGCTAAAAGTCCAAATTCTCTAATAAAGCAGGCTGAACAATCAAAGATGGTTCATAAAGATATTTGCGAAGGTGAGATACGTGAAACACATTATGCACACCCGATAGCTTCTCCGGCAAATCCACTCTATAAGCCAAAGGACCAACTCTTTCCAAGATGTGGAAAGGAAAAATGAATATAGGAGCAAGCTTCCCTCTCCGACCAAAGCGAACCACATTCTTCAATGGCGAGATCTTAAGAAAGACCTGATCACCCACTGAAAATTCCAAATCCCTTCTACACCTATCAGCATACTTCTTCTGCCTATCCTGAGCAATCCTCATCTTCCTCCTAATCTCCTCAACCTTCTCGGATGCTTCCAGCATCATATCAGGCCCAAGAACTAAATGATCACCGGATTCAATCCAGCAAGATGGAGATTTGCAAGATCATTCGTAAAGAGCGGCAAACAGAGACATCTCGATACTTGCCTGAATTCAAAAGAATCGTATTAAATTGATTTAAGCTTAGGATGATTTAGATTTCAAAATAAAGTTATACCTGATAGCTATTATTATAAATGAATTCAATGAGATGGAGATGATCTTCCTAAGATCCTCTATAATCAAGAATATAAGCACGAAGGAGATCTTCCAAAATCTGATTCACCCTTTTCGTCTGACCATCAGTCTGAGGATGATAAGCAGTACTGAAGTTCAAATGGGTACCCAAAGCTTCTTGAAAAGCTTTTTAGAACTTGCTGTTAAAGATAGGATCACAATCGCAAACAATGCTAGATGGAACACCATGGAGTCTGATAATCTCTCTCATATAAACCTCAGTTAAGCTCAAAGCGGTTCGATTTAATTTGACCAGAATAAAATGAGCGGATTTGGTCAATCGATCGACAACTACCCATATACTCTCGTTACCCCTTCTAGTCCTTGGTAATCCATTAATAAAGTCCATAGAAATCCGATCCCACTTCCAAATGGGAATCTCAAAGGGTTGCAGCAATCCCGCGGTCTTCTGGTGATTAGCCTTAACCTGTTAACAAATGGCACATCTACTAACATAAATGGAGATATCCCACTTCATACCACTCCAGTAATACAGCCTCTTCGTATTCTAAAACATCTTCATGACACCTGGATAGATAGAGAGTCTGGACTAATGATTCTACTTAAGTACCTCTTGCCTCAAACCGTCGATGTTCGGAACACAAATTCGGTTATTAATCCTCAAAACTACATTTTGATCGATTTGTGCTCCTAATTCACTCTGGTTATCACCTTCCCAACTACAAATATTCTCCTTCATGAGCTTAAGCATCTCATCTTATCTTGCTTGGCAGCGATATGATCCATAAGAGACGGAGAAGCTACAATCTGATATAACATGGCTCTCTTCTAACTTAAGGCATCAGCCACAACATTGGCTTTTCCGAGAGTGTAGTTGATGTCAAGGTCATAAGATGCTAAGAACTCAAGCCATCTAACCTGCCTTTGGTTCAAATCCTTTTGGGTGAAAATATACTTAAAAGACTGATGATCCGTAAAAAGCTCAAACTTGGTTCCCAAATGTTGGTGCCTCCATAACTTCAAAGCAAACGCAACAGCACGCAATTCCAAATCATGAGTGGCATAGTTGCCTACGTTGGGCTTCAACTGGCGATTGGCATAAGCAATGACCTTCCCATCCCACATCAAGACAACTACCAAACCTTCTCGACTAGCATCGGTATAAACCGATAATCCTTCATTCCCATTTGAAACAGTGAGAACAGGAGCAGAGTAAGCTTTTGCTTCAACTCATTAAATGCTGCTTCAAACATATCACTCCAAACAAACTTAGCATTCTTACGAGTCAAAGTAGTAAGAGGTGCATCTATTCGAGCAAAATTCTCATGAATATCCGATAATAACTGGCTAGGCCCAAAAAGATACGAATATCGGAAGGAGTCTTAGGTGTCTCCCAATCCTAGAATAGAATAAGGTGGATGAGCTCAAAGGAAGAAAAGATAGTTAGATTACAAAAGAGGAAAGGTGGATAAACTTACATTAATCGCGGCGACCTTAACCGAGTCAACCGAAACTCCATTTTTAGAAACAATTTGCCCAAGAAATTGGACTTCATCCCTCCAGAAATGGCATTTAGAAAATTTGGCTTGCAACTGATGACTCCTAAAATTTTGGAGAACATAGCCCAAATGGGATTCATGCTCCTTCTCTGACTTAGAAAAGAGAGAATATCATCAACGAAAACTAGGACAAACTTGTTGAGAACATCGCGGAAAGCGCGATTCATGAGATCAATGAAGAAGCCATGAGCATTAGTTAATCCAAAGGGCATGTCTAACCATTCATAGAAACCATTCTCCGTTCGAAAAGCTGTCTTGGGAATGCTCTCCTCAGCTATACAAAGCTGGTGAAAACCGGTGGCAAGATCAAGCTGAGATAATACTTTAGCTCCGTAGAGCTGATTGAACATATCATTGATACGAGGCATAGGATATTTGTTCTTAAGAGTAAGCTTGTTCAGCTCTATATAATCAACACACATCCTCAAAGAACCATCAGATTTGGTGACAAAAACCACAGCTGCTCCCCATTCAGAAAAACTCTGCCTAATTAAACCCTTGGAGAACAGGTCTTCAATCTACTTCCTTAACTCGACTTTCTCTCTGGGTACCATCCATCTGGGGGGAAGAAAAATAGGTCGAGCTCTAGGAATAAGATCAATGCAGAATTCAATTTCCCGCTTGGGAGGTAGAGAGGTGACTTCACCAAAAATATCAGGATAATCCATGACTATCAGGTTGGAGTCAAGATCACTAGGTTGAGAACCAAGTGAAAAGATAAAAATGCCAACATAATCCTAAGGCATTCGACATTCGATCAAAGAGAATTACCCTGGTCGTCTACTAGAGAAATGGTTCAGGCTTTGCATGAGATAACTGCATCATAATGCTTTAACCAATCACCTCCAAGTAAGATATCAAACGCATCAAAACCGAGGACATAGAAATCTCCAATGAATCAATGCTTTTTGTAAAGAAGTTTCACCCCTTTACAAATCATACTAAGATTGGCGGGACCGCCGATGGGATTAGTCACACATAAGGATGAAGTTGCCAGTTGAGGTAGCAAGATGTGATCAAATTTATTACAAAGATCAACAGAAATAAAGCTATGGGATGCTCCAATATCAAAAAGAACACAAACAGGAAAATCGTGCAAAGAAAAGGTGCCATGGAGAGTACCTTGGGTATCACTGGCAGAAGGAGGAGTGGAAGAGGTCATGGCAAAGACACCGGATGTCTTGCCTCTCTACTAAGTGGGACAATCCTTTTTGAAATGGCCAGGCTGCAAACAAAGGTGGCAAAGGTTGTTCCTGGTCGTTTGGGCTGGAGGAATAGCGGCTCTGGCAGGAGATGGACAACTGTTGGCATAATGACCCTTCTGGTCGCACTTGAAACAAGTGATGGAAGATAAGTCAAGAGATCGCTTTTGAGAAGAATAACCAATACCTTGAATATTCTGCCATTTCTTCTTCTGTTGATAAAAGTTGGGCTTCCTGAAACGACCCGTCTCTCAGTCCATAGAAAGACGCATCATTATTAAGAAAGAAAGGGATAGAAAAGAGAAAAGATAGAAAAGAAAGAACGAAACAACATTAGAATCTCATAGCGAAATGAATAAATTATATTAATCACATAAGATATTACATAGTATCATATATATCAGAGATACACAGCTTATACATCACAAATTAGACAGTTATAAAGGCCTGCCTATCAATACAACTCAAGATACAACTCGGAGATACAGACACAAACACTAGCATAGCGAAACCATAATATATCTACACGCGGAAGCCTCCTGCTCCTAATCTCCTCCAGAATTCATCAAAGCTAACCTGAATCCCTTGGCTACTCGTAAAAATTTGAGTACCCAAGAGTTTAATAAAACAGAAAATAAAGTCTGGGTCAAACATGGGTCTGGTGTGAGTAAACAGGTTAAAGTTGTTTAACTTTGAAAATCATTTGGAAAGAAAAGGTATCTCGTAAGACTTCCCACACATAAACATGGAAAAGTTTTTACCTTACGATAACAAAAACATTTGATAGGTGTTTGCACAAAAAATGGACAAACACCTCAAAGTTGTATGATTTAGTAGATCTTATGTTGTTCTTAGTGATTTGGGTGATTTATGCAAATATATGAAAAACAGGGGCTAAACTGTAAAAAGACACGCAGATTTATAGTGGTTCAGCCAGAATGTGCCTACGTCCACTTTATATGTTATTTCTCTTCTTTTGTTGTGATTACAAGTACAAAGCTTTGGTACAAGTAAAAGAAAGTTGTTTGAAAGTTCCTTCCGTGCTTGAGCTCTCAAAAACTTGTCCCCATTGTTGTATCCCTGCCCCTCTATTTATAGAGTGAAGCTGGGGTAGGGGTCTTGGAGGTATATAGCAGCTGGCGGGCCTGGGCTGAGACAATCTGGCCTGGAACACCTTGGTTCGGCATCCCTTGATTCGGTGGTAGGTTGATTCGGTGAGGAGTTGGTCCGGTCGTGTAGTTTGGACCGGCGTGTAGGCTGATTCGGTATAGACTGATTCGGTGGGGAGTTGTTCCGGTCGTGTAGGTTGATTCGGCGAGGAGTTGGTCCGGTCGTGTAGTTTGGACCGGCGTGTAGGTTGATTCGGCATAGACTGATTCGGTGGGGAGTCGAACACGGTGGATGTTTGGTCCGGTAGGGTCAAAATATACCCAACACTTGCCCCCAAAGTAGGGTAGGTGCATGCACGTATCCTGCTTTGTTTTTGACCATCCTAATTCCCCGTTTTCATCTGGTCCGGTAGCCCGCTTTTGTCTATAAGTAGATGGTTAGGGCCTTCGTTTTTCCATCTACCGAACCATTCCGTTGTCTCTTGCCGAATCAAAGTGTATCCGAATCAATCTCGAGCGTTTGCCAAACCAAGCAATTTAGCCGGACCAAGCAACTTAGCCGAACCAGGTGAGATTTTTTCTGCCGAATGAGACTTCGTAATGAGAACACCGAATGAGTTTTTACCGAATCGACTCATGGATACCGAGTGCCGAATGAAATCCCATTCGTGAATAGCCGGATGAACTCGGGTAACCCGAGATTACCGAATGAACTGTGCATCTGTTTCCCGAATGAACTTGTACCGAGTGAACATGTGTTTTATACTTCGAACTTCCAGTGAAATTCCAAATTATACTGCTTGTATATTCTAACGATATATTTTTCCCATTTTTGCAGATAAATGTCTCGAAAAGTCGAAACTCGATCAGATAAGAGGAGATCCGGGGGTGAAGGAGAGTCATCGGCTGTGCCCCCAGCTCAATCAGGATCGGAGCGTCATGGGCCCGCCCCGAGGTCATTAGTGGATGGATATGGTCCCCAGGAGTTGCTGGATTCCCCGCCTGACTGCTTTCCTAGCCTTCTCAAAGAGGAGCAACTCGATGTTATATCTCGTTCTTTTGGGATTGATAGAGCCCTCATGCTGCTGCCGGGTCCAGGAGTCATGCCATACAGTCCTCCCGAAGGATACTTCGCTTATAGCAGGTACCATTGCATGTGTGGTGCTATCCCGCCTCTCAATGCTTGGATAGTTAGCTTCCTCACGTACCTGAAGGTGGCCCCATTTCAGCTTCAGCCTAACTCTTACGCCATACTGGTGAGCCTTTTCGTTATTTTTCGGAGGAAGTATGGTCGCGCTCCCTCCAACCGGGAGATCCGGTACTTGTACAACTTAAGGGGCTACAAGAAGGGGTCCCCATATATTAACTTGGAATCTGCTGTGACCTTCAAGCCGGTCCTGGACCTTTACTCCAAATTCAGCATGTTCAAGAAAGAATGGTTCTTTGTTAGGGACGACTCCGTCTCTATCCGGCGCTTTACCTCTGGATGTAAGTTGATGCTTTTACTTATAATTTCTATCCTGATTGTGATGCTTCTTCTCATACTTTCTCATTTTTGCTAGCGACAGGTGGCTTTCCTGTTGTGGAAACTGACCGCCTGGTTCAGATGGCGGCGGAGATAGAAGGCATTCTTGGGAAATACAGATCATCTGCTTACTTGATTAGAAATGCGATCCTTCTAGAATACAACTTGATCCTTCCGCAGCAGTCTGTAGTTAAGTTGAGGGAAACGGCGGAAGAGAGGGCGGCTGCTCAGGCCAAGGGAGGCGTTGCGGCAGAGGGTGGAAAGAGAAAACCATTCACGAAACCTCCAGCCGTTGGAGGTAAGAAACTTAAGAGGTCAGACGGTCCTTCTCCCAGCAATTGTCCACTTACTCAGGGGGAGATAGACGCGGAGGAGGAAAGAGGTGAGGCGGAGGGCGGGAGTGACGTTGAGCGTCTTGGTGACGAGGGTGGCGATGGACAGGGTGGTGATGGTTCCAGGGCTTTGTCTTCTGGGCAAGTAGGCGAGATGCAAGAGTGGACGGACGATGCTCTCCGTCAGGCTTTTGAGGAGTTGGGTGATGATCCGGCTTTGGTAGAGAAGACCGGGGAGGCGGACAAAACCGGGACTGGTGCAAGTGAGTCTTCTCCGACTATTCCGGCCAAGGTGGCTTTGACAACTCAAGGTGAACTCTTGACCCCTGCACGCTTCACTAATGATAGGGACTTAGGAATATTTTATGACCCGCTTCCGTCCTGGAATGAAATCCGGGACTTATTGCAGTATCCCACTCCTCCCCAGGGTTTGTACAACCACAGCTGTGTTTCTTTTCCTTTTCTAATCTTGCAATTTACCGCGTTCCTTGAATCATATTGTAATGTAAGATTATGACACTTGTTCTTTATATCAGGAGCAGGCAAGACGCCCAAAGCTTCAGACCTTCGACACAGGCTCGAGCAATATAAACTTTCCAAAATTTCTGCTAAGCCGAAGCCCTCAGCCCAACGCTCCGGGGATGTAGTCGGGTACCGTCCTCTTCTTGGGGTCATCGAAGAGGGTATTCAGCAGAGGAAGAGGAGTCATCCTTTATCCGAAACTTCGCTCGGTTCTCAGCCTCCGGCTCAGCCTATTCATGATATTACTGAGGAGGGCAGCGAGTTTGTATCTTCTCCACACCCATCCGGAAACCCTTCTGTTGTTCATATCGACCGTCCCGATCTGGCCCGTAATCCATTTGCCGGTCATCCTGATCTGGATCCGGGTTCTCAGGATATTAATTTTGACGAAGTTACTGGTGAACACCTTCTCCCCCGTAACCCCATGGTACGAGTACTTGACGAAGCTAAGTCCTTAGACCTCGATCTACTCACCACTCGTATAGTCACTATGGGAGACGAGGCCAAGGCCAACATTGATCGGGTGGCGGAGGAGGCCAAGAAGCTGATGGGGCATCACGCTCGGCTGGTTAAGGCCGGAGAGGAGATAGGGAGCGCCAATATCCGACTTCGATTGGTGGTCTCGGATCAGGCCAAGCAGCTTGCGGATCAGGCTATCCAGATTTCTCAGCATGAGGCTGCCGCTGGGCGATTAAGGAGAACCATGGAAGAGGCTAGTCGGGCCGAATTGCGGAAAATGGAAGCTGCTTGCAAAGAGCGGATTGATATGGCTATTACCACGGTGGATGAGGTTCGGAGAGCGGATCTCGAGCAGGTGGAGGAATTGTCCGAGAAGCTTGAGGCTGCCGAGCTTGCTCAAGCTAGGTTGAGGGAAGAGATGGCGGTGATGCGGAGGTCCCTTCAAGCTGATTGCTCGAGATACAGACTGGAGAGAGATGCTGCCGTGGAAAGGTTGTCGGCCTCCGATGCCCGGATGAGGGAGTTTGAGGAGAACGAAGGAATGATGGATGACATGCTCCAGGACATGTATTTCCGGACTTGGAAGCAGGGTAACCTCTCTTGGATGGATGATTATCCCAGAGTCATGGCCAAGATATATCTTCGGGCTTTGGAGGAGGCTAAGGCTGATGCAGATAAAGAGGGTGGAACGGTCTTCAGTATGGATGTGGTCACGGCCCAGTTCACCAAGGAGGAGAAAGTGGCGGTAAAGGAGGGTATGCGGCTGCTTGCTGCTGAAGAGGCGGGTGTGCAGGTAGAAAATGACGACCAGGATGGTCAAGAAGCTAGTACTGGTAAGTCTTCCTTTCTAGTCTTTCTGTTAACTTGGTTACTCATCACTAATGAACCCTTTTTATGACCGGACAGGCGGGCAAAAGAACAAGGACAAGACTTCGACGCAACCAGCTCCATGACTGAACCTGAAAAATTCTTTTTGTAGGCTTGGCATTGTTGTATCTGTTAGTCTTAAGACAGTAGGGTAACTTCCAAGTTGTAATTCTTGCTACTTGTAATAACATTATTCTTGACGTGTAATTTTTTAGCTCAAGTTGATTTTGTCATTTCTTGAATACTTGTTGCTATTTCGACATATCGTATGAGAAATGTAGCTATGTGTATTCTTGTAATTAAATTGTGTTTGATGTCAGATTCTGGTTTTAAATCATAATCTCATGACTTGCAATGTTAGCGTGTGGTGTGGAAAAATCAAATTATAGTCATGCATTTGTACACAAAGGAAGAAAATACCGCTTTTCATGTTCTGTTTGTAAATGGCAGTTTCGAATATCTTATATGACCAAGCATGGAGAGCAGTTGACTGCCCCGCCATCTGATTGTGAATCTCTGCATCCATTGGCGGGTACCTCTTACCCTGCATCCTGTACTTTATGGTTTGTTATAGAGGATAGGAGGAAAGTTTTTTAAGTAAAATTGAAACATGTGAAATAGTAAAACTTCCAGTCACGGAAGGCCTTCGATGTGCTTAAGTTCGTGGCAAACGGGTTTTGTAGTCACTTTCCCTAGCTGTGGGTCTTGGAGACATTTGTCACCCATCTTACGCCTCCGCGGGGAGTTAATTCTTTTTTACCACAGCCGCACTTAAGACACACCGGAGCCGAGATCGCGCACAGTAACTACCCGGGCCATTATGGCCCGTACTCATGGGTATTATTCGACTTACTGTGGCCGGCTAGCGTGGGTGCCGATCGTCAACTGTGAACTGCCCCTGGCTGGCCACACCTTATGTTGGGGCTTATAATCGGTTCACAGTCGCCGGCGAGCCTAACGCCGTAATGAGCTGCCTCGGCTATAGTCGGCCTTCTCGGTGGCTTATAATCGGCTCATTACAGTTGGCTTTAAGGGCCGTCGCGAGCAATGAGTTAACCCGCAGCAGAGGGATGCTGGAGCAAAAGTGTCTCATTGGCGAGGGCATAGATTCGCATAGTACCTGTTGGGGCTTGTCCACGTGGAGTTGCATCGTGGAGTGCTTTGAATAGAAATGCTATATGCTCAGGATTTTGTTCAACAGAAAAGGATAAAATTAACAAGCAGCCAAGATACAAAGGAACAAGTTAAACAGAGACAAGGCTTTTTTAAAGTGGTTCGGCACGAAAAAATGCCTACGTCCACTGATTCTCTCCGTTAATTCACTTCATATGGGCAATACAAGTTAAGAAAAGTATCGACGGAGGTGTTGGATGTTCCATGCCCTCTGGAACACCTCCCCGTCCACTGTTGACAAAATATAGGCCCCGTTGTGGAGATCTTTATGAATTACATATGGTCCATCCCAGATTGGGTCTAGTGCTCCGGGGCGAGGGAAGATTCGCTTGAGGACAAGATCCCCTTCTCGTAAGGCACGATGCTTGACTTTGGAGTTGTATTGTGCTGCCACCTTTTGCTTGTGGGCTGCTGTTTTTAGGACTGCATCATTCCTTCTCTCCTCGACTAGATCCAAAGACATGTTGAGGAGCTCTTCGTTTTCTTCTGGGTTATAGTGGATCCTACGGTGGGAAGGCACAATGGTTTCAACTGGGAGCATAGCCTCCGATCCGTATGCCAAAGAGAAAGGAGTGTGCCCTGTTGATGTTCTGAAAGATGTGCTGTAGGCCCATAGTGCCGTAGGGAGTTCATCCACCCAAGCGCCCTTTGACTTTTCGAGCTTCTTTTTGATCAGAGTTTTCAGAATTTTGTTGACTGCTTCGACTTGTCCGTTTGCTTGGGGATATGCTACGGATGAGA
Organism: Allium fistulosum; assembly: GCA_030737815.1. NCBI lineage: Eukaryota > Viridiplantae > Streptophyta > Magnoliopsida > Asparagales > Amaryllidaceae > Allium > Allium fistulosum. The sequence goes on from CM060901.1 coordinate 1,496,429,085, forward strand.
AGCTTTTGCGAATTCCGTGTTCTTGGCACCAGTTGGCGAATTCCTCGCTGTCAAACTGAAGTCCATTGTCTGATATGATTTTTAGTGGGACTCCGTACCTGCACAGAACATTTTTGATTAAGAAGTTGATAACTTTCGCTGAAGATACTTTATTTAGAGGTTCTGCTTCCACCCATTTGGTGAAATAGTCGACTGCTACTATAGCATATTTGGCGCCGCCTCGACCCATTGGCAGTTCACCGATTAAGTCAATTCCCCATACTGCAAAGGGCCAAGGGCTGGTCATCTGGGTAATCTCGGTTGTTGGTAGCCGAGGGACCTTAGCAAACTTTTGGCATCTGTCACACTTCTTGACGAAATCTAAGGCGTCCTTGCTTAAGGTGGGCCAGAAATATCCGTATCGGAGTATCTTTTTTGCTAATGTTTGCCCTCCGGTGTGATCTCCGCAGCTTCCTTGATGAATGTTGGATAAGATTTCCTTGGCTTCCCGTGATTTTACCAGCATGTCGTCTACGTATACTTCCATTGTTCGTCCTATTAGCCCTGCGAACATCTTGTTGACGAGGCGCTGGTAGGTGGCTCCTGCATTTTTAAGTCCGAAGGGCATCACTTTGTAGCAGTACAAACCCCGGTCGGTGATGAAACTAGTGTGATCTTGGTCGGGAGCATGCATAGGAATTTGGTTATATCCCGAGTATGCATCCATAAAAGACAGGAGTTCGTGCCCGGCTGTGCTGTCTACAAGTTGGTCGATTCTGGGAAGCGGAAAGCAATCCTTTGGGCAGGCGTCATTTAGGTTGGAGAAGTCAATGCAGGTCCGCCACTTCCCATTAGCCTTCTTTACTAGTACCGGGTTGGCGATCCATTCTGGGTAAATAGCTTCTCGTATGAAGTCATTGGCGAGTAGATTCTTTACTTCTTCATCGAGGGCTGCTGATCGCTCTGCCCCCATACTTCTCTTTTTTTGTTTTACGGGTGCCTTGGTAGGATCAATTTTTAATACGTGGCACGCTATGTTGGGGGAGATTCCGGTCATGTCAGCGTGTGACCAAGCGAATACATCCAAGTTGTGGCGGAGAAAATCAACGAGTTGTTCCTTCAATTCAGTTTTCAGCTGCGACCCAATTTTCAGTAGCCTACTTGAGTCGTGCTTGTCTACAGATATAAGCTCCATAGCCTCTGCAGGCTCGGCGGTGGCCTCCTCCTCTTTGTCCCTAGGGTCTAATTCATTGAAAGGGTCGCTGGTGTATCGAAGAGGAGGGGCTTTCTTTAGTTGCTATGCTTCAAGGCTTTTTGTGCAGAGGGCAATCTCTACACCTTTCCCTTTATCTCTCCTGTGGTTGTTGCGAAGTTCGGTTACATAGCAGTCTCGTGCAATATCCTGGTCTCCTTCCACTTCCCCTACCCCATTGTCTGTTGGAAATTTCATTTTCAGGCACCACGGGGCTAGGACAATCTGGAAGTCAGATAGGGCTGGTCTTCCTAGGAAGGCGTTGTAGGCCGAATGGTTTTCTATCAGCACAAACGTCTGTTTCCTTACAACGGAGCGGGGATGGCTTCCAATTTCAACGAAGAGGTCCAGCTGCCCGATGGGCATTTTCGCATCTCCAGTGAAACCGTGTAGCGGTTTATCGCAGGGAGATACGTCCTTCATTAGCAACCTCATTTTGTCGAATGCGTGTTTGAACAGGATATTCACAGAGCTTCCAGTGTCTACCAGGATTCGGTAAACTTCGGCGGGACCGAGTCGGGCAGAGATAACCATGGGATCCATGTGAGGGTACTGTCTTCCTTCTAGGTCGCGTTTACTGAATGTGATGTCATCACTTTCTTTCCGCTTTGGGTGGCGCTCTTCTATAACCGTATTGACGCAGTCTCTATTGTCTCTGAGCGACTTCCCATATCTTTCCATCTCTTTCCAGCTTCTGTCTGCGATGTGTGGACCTCCTGAGATGGTATGGACCACTATCTTCTCTTGACTAGAGCTGCTAGCGTTGCGGTCGCCTCTGCCGGTCCCTGGTGAGGGTAGCCTTGGGTTTTCATTGGCAGGAGCTGGAGTCCTGTCTTGACTTTTTACATAGCGCTCCAGTTTCTTTCTTCTGATGTGTTCCTCAATCAGATCCCGGAGATGATGGCATTCGTTGGTATCATGTCCGTGGGATTCGTGGAAGCGGCAGAATTTTCCAGATTTCTGTGCGCTATCTGATTCCTTCTTGTATGGTGGGCGTTTGTATCTAACTTCGCCTTGGGTGGCAAGGAAGATGTTTTCGACGGTCTCGTTCAAAGGGGTGTAAGAGTCGAATCTTGGTCCTGGCCGATATAGGCGTTTCTCTACTTTCTTGCCCCCAGCATTGTCTCTGGAATCATTTCTTCGAACGTCCCTTGCCACAGCAGGGGCGTTGCCATGGGTCGTCTTACTTTGCTGTCCTGACTGCCCCTCAATGGCGGCATCCTCAAGCCTCATGTATTTCCCGGCTTCATGGAAGAAATCGGGTAAAGTAGCTGGTTTTTCTTTTGTCAATCTCCTAGCAAATTTAGTGTCCGGATGCACCCCACTGCAGAGGGCCATTAGGATAAGCTTCTCATCGGCATCTTGAACTGCGGCTGCTGCGGCGTTGAATCTGGTTAGGTATTGCTGCAGCTTTTCTCCAGGTTTCTGTTTGACGCTGGATAAGGAATAAGCGTCCTTAGGTTGCTCCACATGAATGCGGAACTGACTGACGAATTTTTCTTTCAACATTTCCCACGAGCTGATGGATCCTTGGGGTAGATGACAGAACCAGGAGGTAGCAAGATCTGCTAAGAAGAGCGGGAAGCATTTGCACAGCACTCCCTCTGTTGCTCCACTCATGAGCATATGCTGCGTGTACCTCTGTAAGTGTACAACGGGATCGGAGGTTCCTTTGTAAGGTTCCATTGTTGGCATCTTCCATTCTCGGGGGGTGATAGCAATTTCGATATTGCGGGCGAAAGGGCTGGTTACCCTAGCGCCTATCCCTCGATCTCTTTGCTCCCGTTGGACACACTCTCTGAATAAGCGTACCATCCTTTCATCAGAATTTGGAGCGGACAGAAATGAGTTCGGTTCCGTCCTGTGGGGTTGATTCCGACCAGACAACCTGTAGGGATGGTATCGTCTATCATTCCTCATATTTTCCAGTGGCCGCCTTTGATCTTCTGGGAGCATGCTTGGATCAGCTACAGTTGGCCCTTGCCTTGATCTTCCCCTGTTGGGTTCTGATCTAAGCACTTCCTCGGGTCCAACTTCGGGCTGAACTCCAGCTCGGCCCCGTTCACTGGTGTTTCTGTGGTTAGGCAGCATGACAGGCTCAGCTGCAGTTGACCTCCGCCCGGTACCTTCCCCGTTGGGTTCGGCACCAAACGTTTCCTCAGGCCTAACTTCGGGCTGAGCTCGGTCTCGGCTCCTACCACGGCTACTCCTGCCGTTAGCTCCTTCGAAGAAAGAAGATCTTTGCTGTCTCTGAGATCCTCCAGATTGGGACTCGCCCCATGATTCAGTGTTGTGGTTGGATTCTTCAGCGTCCCTCAAGCGTGACATGAGATGGTCCACCAAGGCTTCCTGCTGGGACGTGAAGCGGTTAGTTACTTCAACAACAACTCTGTCCAAATCTGCCCTAGTAATTGCTGCAGGCTGTTCTGTGGCAGGAGTGGTGGGGTTAGCCTGTCCTCCATTTGTTACCGTTGCTGGAGGAGGAGGATTTACTTGATTTGCGATAGCTGGATCAGGAAGGCTACTGGATGCGATGTTTTTTCCTTTGTTAACATCTTTTCTCTGTTTGGGAGGCATGTTTTCCAAGTGGCGGATGAAGCTGTTAGGAAAACTTGTTAAGCGGATGAAGCTGGAGCTTCGAGCTTCAATCTCTCAATGAAAGCACCAAAAATGTTTGCACAAAAAATGGACAAACACCTCAAAGTTGTATGATTTAGTAGATCTTATGTTGTTCTTAGTGATTTGGGTGATTTATGCAAATATATGAAAAACAGGGGCTAAACTGTAAAAAGACACGCAGATTTATAGTGGTTCAGCCAGAATGTGCCTACGTCCACTTTATATGTTATTTCTCTTCTTTTGTTGTGATTACAAGTACAAAGCTTTGGTACAAGTAAAAGAAAGTTGTTTGAAAGTTCCTTCCGTGCTTGAGCTCTCAAAAACTTGTCCCCATTGTTGTATCCCTGCCCCTCTATTTATAGAGTGAAGCTGGGGTAGGGGTCTTGGAGGTATATAGCAGCTGGCGGGCCTGGGCTGAGACAATCTGGCCTGGAACACCTTGGTTCGGCATCCCTTGATTCGGTGGTAGGTTGATTCGGTGAGGAGTTGGTCCGGTCGTGTAGTTTGGACCGGCGTGTAGGCTGATTCGGTATAGACTGATTCGGTGGGGAGTTGTTCCGGTCGTGTAGGTTGATTCGGCGAGGAGTTGGTCCGGTCGTGTAGTTTGGACCGGCGTGTAGGTTGATTCGGCATAGACTGATTCGGTGGGGAGTCGAACACGGTGGATGTTTGGTCCGGTAGGGTCAAAATATACCCAACAATAGGAAATCTGGTTATATTATAATAGGGTCTAGGGTTTTCAAATAAATATTCACATAGCTGAAATTGTTACATGATTAAATTCCAGCATACTAGCCACAAAGTGGGTTATACAATCAAGTCCGCGATCACTTATTGGAGTTTGGATTCCACACAATGGCAGGGCTACTAGGGTACCGCCCGTCACAGTACGTGGCCTAGATCACCGTACCGAGGATCCCTTCCGACCCCCTGCAACACAAAGCCGGAACCTTCCCTTACTGGATAGTCCCGAACAAGACAACCCCAGCGGTTGTAGCTATTCAACCGCCCACACAGCCGAATAAAAGGGACTCTAGACAAAGGAAATCTTGTCCTACTTGAGCGCGACTCACTTAGCCTTGCTGCACCTCCCCTGTTTTATCCATTCCCGGTTGATGAGGCTTGAGGCTACGATTACCTATATAGAACACATCTATCTTAGAATGCTCATCATCCTCTTGACAATGTTCTGAAAGCATTCAATCCATACAAGTTTGTTCCGGGTTCGAATGAAACCGAAGGCATTATCTCGTTACACTCATTTTGGAATCGCCCTCAGAGTTAACGACAATAACCCTTGCACTTTTAAAAATCCATCTCGATCTTCACTTTGAGATTCCACGACCTATCGTTTAACTTGGATCGATGTGGTTTTCGGATAATCAAAACTGATATCCGATCCCGGTCTCATCGAAATCCAAACGTATCTTAAAGGCCAAGTTGTTTAAGGTTTAAACAATTTAATTCAATTCAATACTTGAATTCACATAGCAGTAACACAGATAAATATCACCCATTTATCACAGATATATCTAATATCATATCACAGAATAACATAGATTATCATACAATATATATCAATCAATCTAGACATTCTATTAAAACAATCATCCAAAACAGGAATTATTAATCCATATTATAATTAATCACTTAATCATGCTTAATTAATCATTAATTAATTAATTACAACCCATTTAATTAATTAATCAATTCTTAACCACCCCTTTTAAAATCAATTAATTAATCCTTAATTAATTTATTAATTATCCCTTTATTATTAATTAATAACCTTAATTATTGATTAATAAAACTTAATTACAAATTAATTAATTCTTAATTACCTATTAATCAATCCTTAATTACAAATTAATTATCTCTAATTACTTAATTAATTAGTCACTAATTACAACTTAATTACTTAATTAATTAATCACTAATTATTAATTAATTATCTCTAATTACTTAATTAAAAATTCTTAATTAAAAATTAATTAGCCTCTTAACTAATTAATTAATGCTTTCCTTAACCATTAACTAATTAATTCTTAATCAAAAATTAATAAAATTTATTTCACTTTTATTACTTATTTAATTATCAAAATCTTAATTATTTTTAAGATAATCATCATCTTTATTAATTACTAAAACATTTAACCTTTAATTATCACTTAATTATATTATAAAAATAAATAGGTTTAAAGTTTAATTTAGCACTTAAATTAAACAAACATATAATTTCTTTAATTAAAGGTTTAAGGAACATTTAAAATGAAAAAGGAAATTATTTAAGAAAGAGTTTAAAACAAATTTCATTTAAAATTTTCAAAAGTTTGCATTTTAAAATATGTTTAAAATTTAACTCATCGCCTACTTCGGGTTCAACCCGACACTTACTCGAAACCTGCTTCGAGTTTCTCCTCTTCTTCTTCATTTTCTTTTAACTTAGATAAATTAAAAAAAAACTACTATACTACACTTACTCGTGCACGAACCATCCTCGAGCCAAATTACCACTTACTTGAATACCCCTTTGAGTCGCCTACAAATTCATCTCCCTGACACACAAGATCAACGTTGTGCACATGCACAGGTGGTCGCGATGACGTCGCTCACCGACGACACTCCCAATCCATCAATGATCGTCCCACTACCAAGTTCTGACCTTCAAATCATGATCCCAAACCCAATAACAAAATCAAGGAACTCGAGCAATTCCTAGAACAACAGCCTCTCCTGAAAACCCATTGAACCCACGACGCCGACTACCGTACCACCTGAAACTCCGGCCACATCACCGCAAACCTCCCACACAGCCATCCCACTTGATCCCATACCACTTGATTTGCCAGAGACTCTGCGACGACCTCATTTCCACCCACGACCTTAAACCCTAGTTCACCCCAAATCCGACGCCACGATGATCTATCACCACAATCACCATTTTTCCCAACCTCGTCAGGCCTTCCTCCATCTCTAGTCCAATTCCTGACATCCAAAGGTCCTCCGATCATTTGAAATTGCTCGAAACCCATTTTCCAGTCATCCCCATAATGCTACCTCAATCCCAAACTAAAAAATTGTGATCTTACTCTTAAAAATCATATTTTTCCGAGTTGATTCAAGTTATATACTTGAATCAACAAATTGCAACGATTGATTTTTATATATTTATAAGATTTTTACTGTAAATCTTGAGTTCCAAATTCCATATATACCAGACATGTTTAAAACTATTTTTAAATCCTAGTTTATGTTTAAACAAACTTAAATTGTTTGAAAACTAGAACCTAACAGAGAACAGAAGAAGAGATTTTGGAATTTTTATCAAATCTAAACTCTGTAACATGAAACAGAGATACACACAGATATATCAGACATGCATACTTCAATACACTCATATACACAGAGATATCACTTATATATACACATGCAAAGCATAGTTCATTTCAGCAGATCACATGCAACAGATTTTTACTTAATTAAGCTTTTTTTTAAAAAGAATGTTTACTCACCTGGTTTATGATGTGCAGAGATTTTAAAACTGAGATGTTAGACTTTTGAAAACTGGAAAGCTTTGATTTCTTGATGATCTTTAGACTGGAAACTTGATGTTGTTGAGATGAAAAACTTTGAAAAAGATTACTGGTTGGAGCTTGCTTTTAAACTTGAATTGCCTACTAATCTGAGATGATCTTGGTTTCAGCTTGAATTGGTTTACAGGATTTAAATGTTTACAGGTTTGTGAATTGATTTCAGGTTTGAAAAAATACAGGCTTTGAGAAAAATATGTTTGAGTTGATCTGGTGATTGTTTTACAGGTTTCAAGTTCAGGCTCTTCTCTTTGTTTTCAGGATTTAGAAAGAAGATAGGAAAAAGAAATGGAGAGGAAAAAGTATATGTTTATATAAGCTAAATTAGATTTTATAAAAAATAAAAGAAAATTAAAATAAAAATTGACACTTGTCTCATACCTTATTTAATTTGTTAAAACATGTTATTAAGAGAGTTTAATAAGTTAACACTTGTAATATTACATGCATAAATATATTTTTAAATGTTAATAAGATTTTTAAAATAAATTTCCTAATAACAAAATACATCTTTTAAATTCCAAATTTAAATCCAAATTCAAATTCAATTTCACTTTTAAAATCCAACTTAAAAATCAACTCAAGTGTATATATATTTAAACAAACACAAATTAAATTTGTAAATAATAATTCTATTAAAATCTATTTATAACTATATTTAAAAACATCATATTATTATTTATTGTTTGAAAACAACAATTTTACCAAATTTAAATAATTTATAAAGGAGATTATCACATTTTAAATTGTTTGAAATTCCGGGATATCACATTCCTTCCCCCTTAAAAGAATTTCGTCCCCAAAATTTAAAACAAAAGATAATCCAAATTTTTTTTATTTTATTTCAACAATTTAAGCATACATATTAGCCATACACAAACAACCAAACAAACAATTTCATCCAAACAAACATTTCTAGCTATCCGGACCCAATGCCGGATATGCTTCCTAAAACTATCCAGAGTTTCCTAGGTACAAACACTGGAACACTCACTCTACAGAACCTTAACTAGCTATACCAATACAAATGGGTCACCAGAAAACTATGAGACAGATAAGAAAGCCTTAAGTCTCTACAGATCTTATCTAACTTGGTTACCTCGCCTATAAGATTAGATACAAAGATAGGACGGTCAACCTAATCAAAGGAAAAGATGAAACTTCTCTAGAAATCATGTTGGAAACCCGAACAGATAACCCAACAAATGGATAGGTATATAGTTATATAAAAATTACAAATACGCGCTCTCAAGATAGACACTACTCCAGAGCCTAGGTATTATCTCAACCTATGCTCTGATACCAAATGAAACGACCCGTCTCTCAGTCCACAGAAAGACGCATCATTATTAAGAAAGAAAGGGATAGAAAAGAGAAAAGAAAGAACGAAACAACATCAGAATCTCATAGCGAAACGAATAAATTATATTAATCACATAAGATATTACATAGTATCATATATATCGGAGATACACAGCTTATACTCACGAATTAGATAGTTATAAAGGCATGTCTATCAATACAACTCAGAGATACAGACACAAACACTAGCACAGCGGAACCATAATATATCTACACGCAGAAGCCTCCTGCTCCAAATCTCCTCCAGAATTCGTCAAAGCTAACCTGAATCCCTTGGCTACTCATAAAAATTTGAGTACCCAAGAGTTTAATAAAACAGAAAATAAACTCTGGGTCAGACATGGGTCTGGTGTGAGTAAACGGGTTAAAGTTGTTTAACTTTGAAATTCATTTGGAAAGAAAAGGTATCTCGTAAGACTTCCCACACATAAACATGGAAAAGTTTTTACCTTACGATAACCAAAACATTTGATAGGAAATCTGGTTATATTATAATAGGGTCTAGGGTTTTCAAATAAATATTCACACAGCTGAAATTGTTACATGATTAAATTCCAGCATACTAGCCACAAAGTGGGTTGTACAATCAAGTCTGCGATCACTTATTGGAGTTTGGATTCCATACAGTGGCAGGGCTACCGGGGTACCGCCCGTCACAGTACGTGGCCTAGATCACCTTATCGAGGATCCCTCCCGACCCCTTGCAACACAAAACCGGAACCATCCCTTACTGGATAGTCCCGAACAAGACTACCCCAGTGGTTGTAGCTATTCAACTACCCACACAGCCAAATAAAAAGGGACTCTAGACAGGGGAAATCTTGTCCTACTTGAGCGCGACTCACTTAGCCTTGCTGCACCTCCCCTGTTATAGCCATTCCCGGTTGATGAGGCTTGAGGCTACGATTACCTTTATAGAACACATCTATCTTAGAATGCTCATCGTCCTCTTGACGATGTTCTGAAAGCATTCAATCCATACAAGTTTGTTCCGGGTTCGAATGAAACCGAAGGCATTATCTCGTTACACTCATTTTGGAATCGCCCTCAGAGTTAACGACAATAACCCTTGCACTTTTAAAACTTCATCTCGATCTTCTTCACTTTGAGATTCCACGACCTATCGTTTAACTTGGATCAATGTGGTTTTCGGATAATCAAAACTGATATCCGATCCCAGTCTCATCGAAATCCAAACGTATCTTAAAGGCCAAGTTGTTTAAGGTTTAAACAATTTAATTCAATTCAATACTTGAATTCACATAGCATTAACACAGATAAATATCACCCATTTATCACAGATATATCCAATATCATATCACAGAATAACATAGATTATCATACAATAGATATTAATCAATCCACATTCTATTCAAACAATCATCCAAAACATGAATTATTAATCCATATTATAATTAATCACTTAATCCTGCTTAATTAATCATTAATTAATTAATTAGAACCCATTTAATTAATTAATCAATTTTTAACCACCCCTTTTAAAATCAATTAATTAATCCTTAATTAATTTATTAATTATCCCTTAATTATTAATTAATAACCTTAATTATTGGTTAATAAAACTAAATTACAAATTAATTAATTCTTAATTACTTATTAATCAATCCTTAATTACAAATTAATTATCTCTAATTACTTAATTAATTAGTCACCTATTACAACTTAATTACTTAATTAATCAATCACTAATTATTAATTAATTATCTCTAATTACTTAATTAATAATTCTTAATTACATATTAATTAACCTCTTAACTAATTAATTAATGCTTTCCTTAACCATTAACTAATTAATTCTTAATTAAAAATTAATAAAATTTATTTCACTTTCATTACTTATTTAATTATGAAAATCTTAATTACTTTTAAGATAATCATCATCTTTATTAATTACTAAATGTTTCCTGGGGATTTGACCAGGCAACTAGTGCTCGACAATAAGTGCTCGGCATCAGAGAGTGACCGGCATCAAGGAGTGTTCGGCGAAGCACTGGCCATCCAGGAGTGTTCGACGAAGCAACTGACATCCATGAGTACTCGGCATAGTACTCGGCATCCATTAGTGTCCGGCATCCCATGGTGCTCGGCGAGGCACTTGACAACCAGGAGTGTTCGGCGAGGCACCCAACATCCAACGAGTGCTCGGTAACGAGAGCGCTCGGCGTCAAGACTGCTCGGCATACGAGACTGTTCGGCATCAGGGAGAACTCGGCAGCATCTGTGGTTCGGCATACAGGAGTACTCGGCGTAGTACCCGGTGGGATTAGAAGTACTCGGCGTAAGGGCACTCGGCGTCTAGAAGAGCGTTCGGCTTCAACTGACTAACACCCTACACTTCCCAAACATCAACCACCTCGTTCGGCATAGAAGGGACCGTTCGGCGTCAGAGCGTTCGGCACATCTGTGGTTCGACATACAGCGCTCACTATACTCAGGCTGGAGTGTTCGGCCAACAGCCCACTTGGGAAGTCCAGCCCATCTTTGCCTATAAATAGAGGAGCAGGGTCACAGTGAAAGGGATCCTTTTTTGGAGAGAAAACACCGAGGAGACTCTGCCATTTTCAAGACTCATCTTCTCTACTTAACAACCTCATTCAAGCATTTGATTCACGAATTGTATTTGTAATCAACTATAAAGAAGATCAATAAAGTTTAACCTCAAAGTGGACGTAGGCAATTACGCTGAACCACTATAAATTTGGTGTTCTTACTTTCTGTATTTAGATTAGCACTGTCTTCTCTGTTTAATTTGATTTCATCACTTATATCTCTTCACAATCTTCTTCTACGAGGTTAGTGACCAATTTTGGTGCTAACACTTTGGTGCTTTCACTGAGAATCGAATTCTCAGACCTCAAGGATCTGCTTTGAAGCTACTGGATTGAACAAATCCCCCAAAGAAGATCCGACTTACTGATAGGACATCCGTTGATTCTACTCAGAGTTCATACCAATAACTCTACAATGGCAAGACCACGTACCAGGTTAGCTTCTCTTAATGCGGATGCCCGAGAGACTGCTAGCGTGCAACAAGCAGGACCTAGCAATCAACCAGCGATCCCGAGTGCAGGGATTGCCGCTCAAGAACAGACTCCAGTTGTCACCAGAGTGGAGTTCAATGACTTGATGAGAGAACTTAGGGAAAGCAGGAGACAACTGGGAGAACAGATGCAAGCTAATGCCAACCTGATGGCACAACTCACTCAACAGCAGCAACAGAATGCTGGGGGCAATCCAGCTGCTTATTCCTCTTCTGACAGCTCTACTTCTTCTGATGAACCACCCAGGTGTAGACGCCGTAAGACTAAAGCTGCAAGGGCGGATGCTGCTGTTCGAACAGCTGGAGACCGCGACCAAGCCAGAACTGGAAGCTTCCGAACCGGAGTACAGATGGAGGATGGAGCTCCAGATCATCAAAATGCTAACAATGTTGAACCTCACGACGCACGATTGGCAGATCGCCAGGAAAGGAGGCATCAGCATGGACAGGCGCGTAGAACTGACTCCAACCTCCCAGCTTCCATACAAACACCCGATCTGACAGCCATGATCAGGCAACTGATGAAGGAAAATCAGGGCTTATCAAATGACGACTGGGGAGTGTCAAGAAGTCATACTCCGTTCACGGATGTTGTGCTGCAAGCGGCGTACCCCAAGAAGTTTAGCATGCCAACCATTCCTGCATACGAAGGAAAGACTGACCCCAGACAACATGTAATGAGGTATGAATGGATGATGGATTCAGCCAGAGCAAATGATGCCACCAAGTGTAGGTGCTTTCCGATTACTCTATCTGGGATCGCTACTATGTGGTTCACCCGACTTCCTCCGCGATCCGTATCAAGCTTCGAGGAGTTGGCAAAGAAGTTTATTGAGCAGTTCAGGATACACACTACACGCCCGAAGGACGTGATGTCTCTGTCAAGTGTAATCCAAAATCCCGGAGAGTCGCTGAGGAGTACTTACAAAGATTCCACGTTGCGGCTACGCTAGAGCGTTTCTACTCCAAGGCACACCAGTTCATAAGAAGAGAAGAAGCTAAGTGGGTACGACGAGATAAGGCACCGTGACCTGCCCAAGAGTCAATCAAGAGCAACATTGCTGTGAAGCAATCTGGAGACAATTCGGGAAAGGTCCAAGTCAATGTCCAGAGTAAGCCTGTGCAGCCCAAAGAGTCCGGAGGACGAAGTCAAGGAAAGAGGAAAGAAGCAGGAAAGTGGAAATCGAGAATTCCAAGCTACAGCGTGTACACTCCGCTAAACGCCCCACTTGAGAACATTTACCTATCCACCTGCAATACTTTTCAGTACAGAAAACCACGTCCAAAAGAATCAACTGAAGAACAGAAGCGGACTGGGAAATATTGTCGCTTCCATGAGACTTATGGACACAATACGGAGGAATGTAGACACTTGCACGACGCTATCGAAAAGTTGATCAGGTAGAAGAAATTGCAGGAATTTGTGAAGGATCCACAAGAAGGAGGACAGGGGACGTCCAACCCAGGTCGTGCACCAGCTCCACGTCATCCCGAGGAGCCTGCCCGGACCGTGGGTAGACTGGTCATAAATATAATCATCGGCGGGCCTCACCCCGCGGATAAGAATTGGCAGGAGATGGAGCGATATGCAAGTTCCTTGAAGCATGCAGATTTTGAGTGTTGTTCGAACGTGGAGGACGGAGCCCCTGCTAAGCAGCAACGCGTAATGACAGACGATATTGTGTTCAGGAACAGAGACGCTGATCAGGTAGAGGCTCCGACCATCGATCCCATGGTCATATCTGCAATGATCGAACCAGCATATGTAAAAAGAATTTTGATTGATTGTGGAAGTTCAGTCAACATCATCTTCAAGAAGGCCTACGATCAGATGAAGCTAGAGACAAAAGACTTGAAACCATCCAAAGCTCGTATCCACGGCTTTAACGGCGCTGCGACTGATGCAGTAGGATATGTCGAGTTACCAGTTGAACTGGGACAAGGCGAGCGTCGGAGGGTACGAATTCTACCCTTTGTAGTTTTGGATGTGGACTCTCCGTATGATGTTTTCCTGGGTCGGCCGGCCCTGGCTGAATGTAGGGCGGCATTAGCCCCGTGGTGCTTAACTTTGAAGTTTCCGACTGACAAAGGAGTTGGCATTGTTCAAGGTGACCAAGCAGCTGGTCGTTCCTGTTATGTGGCAGAGCTCCGAGAGGCCCACCGGAGGGAGAAGGGAAAGGTTGCGGACAACCCCGTCCGCATCCTCAATGCGGATAATTGACAAGTAGCGCCCGAGCCCTGGCTCGGGCATAGTTCTCGGATCTACGGAGATATAGATCCGAGAGACGACGATGAGAAACCCAGGGAAGAGAAGGCGGCACCGGCTGAATTAACAATTGACATTTCAGTTAGCCGTGACGACCCTTCGCGAATACTGAAGATCGGATCACAGCTAGGCCCCGCAATGACTGAAGACCTTAGCAACTTCCTCCGGGCGAACCTTGATGTTTTCGCCTGGACGCATTCTGATATGTGTGGGATTTCTCCCACCATCACGAGTCATATGTTGAACGTAGACCCGAAATACGTCCCAGTCAAGCAAAAAAGGAGAGGAATGGATCCGGAGAGGTCCGCTGCTCTTGGAGAGGAGGTGGACAAACTCAAAGCAAATGGGTTCGTCCGCGACGCCCTCTACCCGGAATGGGTCTCCAACCCCGTGCTAGTAAAGAAGGCGAATGGGAAATGGAGGACTTGCGTAGATTATTCCGACTTGAACAAAGCATGCCCTAAGGACAGTTTCCCGTTGCCTAGGATCGATCAGTTGGTCGATTCCACCGCAGGACACGAGTTACTGTCATTCATGGATGCTTACTCAGGATACAACCAAATCCCAATGCATATTCCGGACCAAGAACACACCAGCTTCGTTACAAATGTCGGGCTATATTGCTATATAGTGATGCCCTTCGGTTTGAAGAATGCTGGAGCGACTTATCAACGTTTGGTGAATCGAATGTTCAAGGACCAGCTGGGCAAAACCATGGAAGTCTATGTGGATGACATGCTTGTGAAATCACGACGGTCAAACGACCACATTCAAGACTTAGCTGAAATGTTTAACATACTCAGGTTCTATGGGATGAAGATCAACCCGCTGAAGTGTTCTTTCGGCGTTGCATCAGGGAAGTTTTTAGGATTCATCGTCAACGCTAGGGGAATCGAAGCCAACCCAGAAAAGATCCAAGCTATTCGAGATGTACAAGCGCCCAGGACTATAAAGCAGGTACAGAGCTTGAATGGAAAAGTAGCTGCGCTGAGTCGATTTATATCCAAGGCAACTGACAAGTGCATCCTGTTCTTTGACATAATAAAGAAAGGAAAGAGAAATTTTGAATGGACGTCTAGCTGCGAGGAAGCATTCCGGAACCTGGTAAGGCATCTGGAGAGCCCACCAATGCTATCTAAACCAGTTGACCATGAGATGTTGTACGTTTACTTGGCTATATCCCCTCATGCGATAAGCGCAGCTTTGGTTCGTGAGGAGGATCGAGTCCAGAAGCCGGTGTATTATGTTAGCAAGCGTTTAACGGGGGCAGAGAAGAATTACCCTAAAATCGAGAAATTGGCTTATTGCTTGGTGATTGCATCATGCAAGCTGCGCCCATACTTTCAAGCGCATTCAATCGGTGTTTATACCGATCAACCCCTGAGGCAGGTACTTCAGCGACCAGAAACTTCTGGAAGATTGCTAAAATGGAACATCGAGTTGAGCCAATTCGATATCGCGTACTTACCACGGATAGCCATCCGAGGGCAAGCGTTAGCAGACTTCATCGCTGAATTTACCATACCCATCAAACCAAACGATCACGACATCATTCCCCCCATTCGATGGAAATTATACACTGACGGTGCATCAAACGACCGTTGCTCCGGCGCGGGCGTAGTTCTTATAACTCCGGAAAACCGATCAATCTGTTATGCCCTGAAGCTCGATTTCCCGGCTACGAACAACGAAGTTGAATATGAAGCACTAATCGCTGGCTTGAAGCTCATCAAAGAACTCGGGATCGAATCAGTCGAAATCTTTTGTGACTCGTAGTTGGTGGTTTACCAAGTACGAGGAGACTACCAAGCAAAAGGATGAAAACTTGCTCCGTACCTCGTTCAGGTCCAAGAACTACTATCAAATCTTGAGCGTTATGACATTTCACATATCCCGCGAGAGCAGAACAAAGAAGCCGACTTATTGGCCAAGTTCGCAAGTACCGACGATACGCAACAAATGGGATTGTATCCCGTCGAAGTCTTGCATGCCCCGAGCATAGACGAAATGAAAGTCGATCGCGTGTTGGGAACAGAAATCGAGAAGGAATCATGGATAACCACGTTCAAACTGTACCTAACGACCGGGGCCTTACCGGGAAAAAGGAGCGAAAGACGGCAGGTCCTTCGAAAGGCCGCGCGATACATAATACAGGATGGATCAATGTATCGAAAAGGATTCTCAGTCCCATTATTGCGGTGCATCGCTCATGATGAAACAAAGCGAGTCTTGAGAGAAGTCCACGAAGGGGAATGCGGCGACCATACTGGGGGGCAAACGCTAGCAAAGAAGATCCTCCGCTATGGATATTACTGGCCCACCGTAAACCGGGATGCTACGGACTACGCAAGAAAATGCGACAAGTGTCAAAGATATGCAAAAATCCCGAGGGCTCCATCAACGGAACTTACACAAATGATCAGTCCGTGGCCATTTGCGATCTGGGGAATCGACATAATCGGCTCTCTGCCTCTATCCAAAGGTGGTGCGAAATACGCAATAGTTGCAGTTGACTATTTCACGAAATGGGCTGAAGCAGAACCTTTGGCCACTATCACCTCCAAGAAGGTCATTAACTTCGTTGTACGAAACATTATATGTCGCTTTGGCCTTCCACGCACCATCATTACGGACAACGGAAAGCAATTCGAAAGTAGAGAGTTCAAAGAGTTCTGTTTAAAGTACGGCATCGAGAAAAAGTTCACCACCGTTGCACACCCAAAAGCTAACGGACAAGTCGAGGCCGTTAACAAAATAATCAAGTCCATACTAAAGAAGCGTCTGGAGAAGGTTGGAGGCAAGTGGGTAGATGAACTCCCGACAGCATTATGGGCGTATAGAACTACCCACAAGTCCGCGACCGGCCACACTCCGTTCGCCTTGGCATACGGCTCTGAAGCCGTTATACCCGTGGAACTTGAAGTTCCATCGCACCGAACGACGTACTATGATCCCAAGATGAACCAAAACCTCTTGCTGGAATCACTGGACTGCATCGACGAAAAGCGTGAAGAAGCTGAGTTAAGGGCGGCAGCGCACAGACATCGAGTCAAGCGTTACTACGACGGCAGAGTCCGCCCAAGAATCTTTGATGTGGGTGATCTCGTTCTAAAACGAGTCTTCCCAGTACCATCACGCAAGAATCCCAGCTGGGAAGGTCCATATGCCATTGAACGGAAGCTTGGAGAAGGAACATTCAAGCTAGCGACCATTGATGGCGCGACACTCCCCCGAGCATGGAACAGTGAACATCTGCGGCACTATTACATTTAGCATGTTTTCCTTTTTCTGCTGTAGGCACTGTTATTTCCTGCATGTTTCCATTCAATAATGACTTAGTTTCCTTTTTGAAAGTTGTAATCAAGCAATTTAGTTGATCTTCGTTAATAAAGGCTCGAAGCCATATTTTCTATGAAGTTTCTATATCTCTTAATTGGATGATAAACTACATTATCATTCACGACATGCAGACTAGTATAAACGATTCCAAATCTCCGAATCCCCAGAGTGCGGATCGGAGTACTCTAAGTCCCCAGAGCGCGGACTAGAGTATAAACGATTTCAAATCTCCGAATCCCCAGAGTGCGAAGCGGAGTACTCTAAGTCCCCAGAGCGCGGACTAGAGTATAAACGATTCCAATCTCCGAATCCCCAAAGTGCGGAGCGGAGTACTCTAAGTCCCCAGAGCGCGGACTAGAGTATAAACGATTTCAAATCTCCGAATCCCCAGAGTGCGGAGCGGAGTACTCTAAGTCCCCAGAGCACGGACTAGAGTATAAACGATTCCAATCTCCGAATCCCTAGAGTGCGGAGCGGAGTACTCTAAGTCCTCAGAGCGCGGACTAGAGTATAAACGATTTCCAATCTCCGAATCCCCAGAGTGCGGAGCGGAGTACTCTAAGTCCCTAGAGCGCGGGCTAGAGTATAAACGATTTCCAATCTCCGAATCCCCAGAGTGCGGAGCAGAGTACTCTAAGTCCCCAGAGCGCGGACTAGAGTATAAACGATTTCCAATCTCCGAATCCCCCGAGTGCGGAGCGGAATACTCTAAGTCCCCAGAGCGCGGACTAGAGTATAAACGATTTCCAATCTCCGAATCCCCAGAGTGCGGAGCGGAGTACTCTAAGTCCCCAGAGTGCGGACTAGAGTATAAACGATTTCAAATCTCCGAATCCCCAGAGTGCGGAGCGGAGTACTCTAAGTCCCCAGAGCGCGGACTAGAGTATAAACGATTTCCAATCTCCGGATCCCCAGAATGCGGAACGGAGAACTCTAAGTCCCAAGAGCGCGGACTAGAGTGTGAACAGTCTCAAGTCTCCAAGTCCTCGGAGCGCAGTGTCGGCAAACCAAATAAAGACAAGAGAATCATTCAAACAAAAAGAAACTAAAACTTTATTCAATAAGTCCAAAATGGGGATACATGATCACTCCTACAAAATTCAGACCTCTCTATACAAACTACAAATCATGGGAGATAAAAACAATTACAAAACTTAATCAGGAAACTTGTTGAACAAGTACATCGATTACTTCTTCGACTTCTTCTTCTTGTCTGCCTTTGGTGTTTCCGATGACTCCTCTCCCTCACGCTTTTTCTTGGACTTTTTGCTTGCTAGAGAGACGGAGTCAGGAGTAGGAGACGGAACATCTAGTGGTTTGGACCTGCCCGGGAGAATGATTTTCAAAGGTCTGTTCCGCGGGTCAGTGAGTTCCAGGACTTCAGATTCAACTTTGACTTTGACCTTTCTCTTCTCCTCGTCGGCGAGACGGTCCTTCATGCTCATCTCTGAAGTATGTTCAGAGGCGCCAGTGATTTTAACTTCGTCGCTTCCTTCGGCAGGAGACGAAGTATCAAGTTTGTCATCATCAAGCGCCCCGATCACTTGAGCGTCTGGACCGGGAGTTACCCCTGCGTGAGCAACGTCGCTTTTTTTCCCTGCTTCCTCCTTGGCGTCATCGCTCCTCGGAGTTAGCTCGGCGTCAGAACGACCTGCACGAAAATATAAGAAGTGGGCATTAGAACGAATAACCATTGCTGAAAAATGACGGGATCTCTTCGACTTCTAGAGAAAGAAGAATTTCCTACCAGGATCCGGTTGGCTATCGGTGGCGCACGGGGTTTCACCCTCCAGGATAGGTGACAGCACATGAACGCCGAGCCCGGGATCTTCGGGATCATAACTGGCATGCTGCTCGAATGGATCAAGCGTCGACCGACCGGCCGATTGAGCAGCATAAGGAGCGGCGATGTGAGGAGTAGTAGCGTCGGCCTCTGACGGGCCAGCCTCGTCGTTCTTATCTTTCGAAGGGGAAGAGCCTTTGCCATAAAGAGCCAACGCTGCGGATAAATCCGATGGCTCATTCCCCCTCAGGAACTCCTTCACCAATGCATCCTCGTCGATCTCTTCGGAGCCTGACTCGACTTTCTTGATCTTTATCAGAGTTTCCCATGCCTCAGCCAGGGATTCGCGGTAGCCGTCGCCCAAGAATGTTAGGTCGCGGTGCATAAGGAAGCGAGCTCCGTACTCGGCGATCAGCGGGTCGAACATACTTTTGAACTCTTCCCTGCCGGCCTCTGCGGCCGCCTCAAGGCGAGAATCAAGCTCCTCCACAGCCATTCTTTTGCCCTCCTCACGGGCCTCATCCTTCATTTTCTCGACCCCGGCAAGTTCACCGTCGAGCTTTGTCTTCAGGAGTCGGGTAGCAACAATCTCATCACAATACCGCTGTGATTCTTCCTGAGCAGCTATTTTGTCTTCTTTCTCCTTGGAGAGTTGTTCTTTCAGCTCTTTGACTTGAGTAGCGAGCGCGTCCCTTTCTTTTTGGATAGAGTCTTTTTCTAGGGCAAGGGCGCCGCTGCGCTGAACTGCTTCGTCAAGCTCCTTTTTGTGAGCCACCTCTAAGCGAGTAACTGCCTCAGCAGTATCTTTTGCGCCTTGTTCAGCGGCTTCTAGCTTTGACTTATAAGAGGCGAGCTCTTCGTCTTGGAGTTTGATGATTTTCTTATCGCTGTCAGCCTCCAGATTCAGACGGTCAATCTCGTGTTGACGCTCGACAGATACTTCCGAGATCTTCTCCACCAAGTGCACGAATGCGTCATGTTGAACATAGACGTCATTGTTGCAGGCGATGGCACTTTGCTTCATGTTTGCACAAAAAATGGACAAACACCTCAAAGTTGTATGATTTAGTAGATCTTATGTTATTCTTAGTAATTTGAGCGACTTATGCAAATACGTAAAAAAACAGGGGCTAAAATGTAAAAAGACACGCAGATTTATAGTGGTTCAGCCAGAATGTGCCTACGTCCACTTTATATGTTATTTCTCTTCTTTTTTTATGATTACAAGTACAAAGCTTTGGTACAAGTAAAAGAAAGTTGTTCGAAGAGTTCCTTCCGTGCTTGAGCTCTCAAACTTGTCCCCATTGTTGTACCCCTGCCCCTCT
Source organism: Allium fistulosum (assembly GCA_030737815.1). NCBI lineage: Eukaryota > Viridiplantae > Streptophyta > Magnoliopsida > Asparagales > Amaryllidaceae > Allium > Allium fistulosum. The sequence goes on from CM060901.1 coordinate 1,496,449,661, forward strand.
ATTTATAGAGTGAGGTTGGGGGCAGGGGTCTTGGATGTATATAGCTGCTGGTGGGCCTGGGCTGATGTATCTGGCCTGGCACATCTGGTTCGGCATGGTCTTGGTTCGGGACGCCACGGTCCGGTGGCAACTGGTTCGGTAGGCACGTAGAGGGTTGGTCCGGAGGTAGGTTGTCCTTTGATTCGGTGGCAACTGGTTCGGTAGGCACGTAGAGAACTGGTTCGGCCTCGTCTGGTTCGGTAGGTAAGTAGAGAACTGGTCCGGCCTCGTCTGGTTCGGTAGGCAAGTAGAGAACTGGTCCGGCCTCGTCTGGTTCGGTAGGCAAGTAGAGAACTGGTCCGGCCTCGTCTGGTTCGGTAGGCAAGTAGCGAGGTTGGTTGGAGTTGGTTTGACATCTGGGAGGAGAGGCTTGGCTCCTTCTTTTCTGATGGGGTTGGAAACACACCTAACATCTGCCCCCCAAAGTGGGGCATATGCCGGCATATGTCACGCTTTGTTTGTTTGTTGTTTTTTTTTTGGATTCGGTATAGCTTTATTCGATTCCGAGTGCCAAACCATCTGGTTTGGCTGTTCTGGGTATGTTTATAAATAGGGGCTACATTCCTTCGTTATTCCTTACCGAATCAACCTTTGCCGAATCAAACCTTTGCCGAATCAAACCTTTGCCGAATCAAACCTTTGCCGAATCAAACCTTTGCCGAATCTATCTCGTGCCGAGTCAGGTATATATCTTTTTGCCGAATGAACACGAAAATGCCGAATGAGTTAATGCCGAACGAGGCTCGAAAGTTTGACCAACCGAACGGAACTTGAAGATTTAAACACTGAATGGCACTTGATAACTATGCGTTTATGTTCCCATACTCCTTGTGCTAATATCATGCTTTTCTTATGTCGTAGATAAATGTCTCGAAGAGTCGAAACCAGGTCAGATAAGAAGAAGTCTGGGGGCGAAGGAGGTTCTTCTGCCGTGCCCCCAGCTCAGTCGGAATTGGAGCGTCATGGGCCCACCCCAAGGTCATTAGTGGATGGACATGGTCCCCAGGAGCTGCTGGATTCCCCGCCTGACTGCTTTCCTAGCTCTCTCAAAGAGGAGCAGCTCGATGTTATATCTCGTTCCTTTGGGATCGATAGAGCCCTCATGCTGTTGCCGGGCCCAGGAGTCATGCCATACAATCCTCCCGAAGGGTACTTTGCTTATAGTAGGTACCATTGTATGTGTGGTGCTATCCCGCCTCTCAATGCTTGGGTAGTCAGCTTCCTCACGTATCTAAAGGTGGCCCCATTCCAGCTTCAGCCCAACTCTTATGCCATACTGGCGAGCCTTTTCGTCATCTTTCAGAGGAAGTACGGGCGCCCTCCTTCCAACCGGGAGATCCGGTACTTATATAATTTGAGAGGCTACAAGAAAGGATCCCCATACATTAGCTTGGAGTCAGCCGTGACCTTCAAACCGGTCTTGGATCTGTACTCTAAATTCAGCATGTTCAAGAAAGAGTTGTTCTTTGTTAGGGACAACTCCGTTTCAATCCGGCGCTTTACCTCTGGATGTAAGTTGATGCTTTTACTTATAATTTCTATTCCGATTGCGATGCTTCTTCTCATACTTTCTCATTTTTGCTAGCGACAGGTGGCTTTCCGGTTGTGGAGACTGACCGCCTGGTTCAGACGGCGGCTGAGATAGAAGCCATTCTTGGGAAATATAGATCATCTGCCTTCTTGATTAGAAATGCGATTCTTCTGGAATATAACTTAATCCTTCCGCAGCAGTCTGTAGTTAAGTTGAGGGAAACGGCGGAGGAGAGGGCGGCTGCTCAGGCGAAGGAAGGTGTTACGGCAGAGAGTAGCAAGAGGAAACCTTTCACAAAACCTCCAGCTGTCGGAGGTAAGAAACTCAAGAAATCGGACGGTCCCTCCGCCAGCAATTGTCCACTTACCCGGGAGGAGGAAGACATAGAGGAGGAAAGAGGCGAGGGTGGAGATGGTCGGGATGGTGACAAAGGTGGCGATGGCATCGGGGCCCTACTTCCTGGGCAAGCGGGCGAGATTCAGGAGTGGACGGATGATGCGTTCCACCAGGCTTTTGAGGGGTTGGATGAGGATCCGGCTTTGGCAGAGAAGACCGGGAAGGCGGACAAAGCCGGGACTGGTGCAAGTGAGTCTTCTCCGACCATTCCAGCCAAGGTGGCTCCGACGACTCAAGGTGAACCCTTGACTCCTGCATGCTTCATTAATGATAGGGACTTAGGAATATTTTATGACCCGCTCCCGTCCTGGAATGAAATCCAGGAATTATTGCAGTATCCCACTCCTCCCCAGGTTTTGTACAACCACAGCTGTGTTTCTTTTCCTTTTTTAACTTGTAATTTACCGCATTTCTCGAATCGTATAGTAATGTAAGTTTGTGACACTCGTTCTTTATATCAGGAGCAGGCAAGACGTCCAAAGCTTCAGACCTTCGACACAGGCTTGAGCAATATAAACTTTCCAAAATTTCTACTAAGCCGAAGCCCTCAACCCAACGCTCCGGGGATGTAGTCGGCTACCGTCCTCTTCTTAGGGTCATCGAAGAGGGTATTCAGCAGAGGAAGAGGAGTCATCCTTTATCTGAAACTTCGCCCGGTCCTCAGCCTCCGGCTCAGCCTCTTCATGATATTACTGAGGAGGGTAGTGAGTTTGTACCTTCTCCGCACCCGTCCGGAAACCCTTCTGTTATTCATATCGACCGTCCCGACTTGGCTCGTAATCCATTTGCGGGTCATCCTGATCTGGATCCAAGCTCTCATGATATTACTTTTGACGAAGTCACTGGTGAACACCTTCTCCCCCGTAACCCCATGGTGCGAGTACTTGATGAAGCCAAGTCCTTAGATCTCGATTTACTCACTACTCGTATAGTCACTATGGGAGATGAGGCCAAGGCTAATATTGATCGGGTGGCAGAGGAGACCAAGAGGCTGATGGGGCATCATGCTCGGCTGGTTAAGGCCGGAGAGGAGATTGGGAGCGCCAATATCCGACTTCGATTGGTGGTCTCGGATCAGGCCAAACAGCTTGCGGATCAGGCTATTCAGATTTCTCAGCATGAGGCTGCTACTGGGTGACTAAGGAAAACCATGGAAGAGGCCAGTCGGGCCGAATTGCGGAAAATGGAAGCTACTTGCAAAGAGCGGATTGACATGGCTATTGCCACGGTGGATGAGGTTCGGAAAGCGGATCTCGAGCAAGTGGAGGAATTGTCCGAGAAACTTGAGGCTGCAGAGCTTGCTCAAGCTAAGTTGAGGGAAGAGATGGAGGTGATGCGGAGGTCCCTTCAGGCTGATTGCTTGAGATACAGATTGGAGAGAGATGCTGCCGTCGAAAGGTTGTCGGCTTCCGAGGCCCGGATGAGGGAGTTTGAGGAGAACGAGGGAATGATGTATGACATGCTCCAGGACATGTATTTCCGAACTTGGAAGCAGGGCAATCTCTCATGGATGGATGACTATCCCAGGGTCATGGCTAAGATCTATCTTCGGGCTTTGGAAGAGGCCAAAGCCGACGCGGATAAAGATGGTGGCGTGGCCTTCAGCATGGATGCGGTCACTGCCCAGTTTGCCAAGGGGGAGAAGGCGGCAGTGAAGGAGGGTATGCGGTTGCTCGCTGCTGAGGAGGCAGGGGTGCAAGTGGATGATGATGACCAGAGTGGCCAGTAAGCTTATGCTGGTAAGTTTTCCTTTTCAGCTTCCCGATTAACTTGGTTGCTTATTACTAATGAATCCTTTTTATGACCGGACAGGCGGGCAACAGAGCAAGGACAAGACTCCGACGCAACCGTCTCCCTGATTAGACCTGGAAAATTCTTTTTGTAGGCTTGGCATGGTTGTATATGTTAGTCTTAAGACAGTAGAGTAACTCCTAAGTTTTAATTCTTGCTACTTGTGACAATCAACATTATACTTGACGTGTAAATTTTTTTTTTAACTTAAGCTGATTTTGTCGTTTCTTGAATATTTGTTGTTATTTCGACATATCGTATGAGAAATGTTAGCTATGTATATTCTTGTAATTAAATTGTGTTTGATGTTAGACTCTGGTTCTAAACCATAATTTTATGACTTGCAATGTTAGCGTGTGGTGTGAACAAATTATAGTCATGTATTTGTACATAAAAGAAGAAAATACCGCCTTTCATGTTTTAATCGTAGATGGCAGTCTTGAATATCTTGTAGAACCGAGCATGGAATGTAGCCGAATGTCCTGCCACTGTGAGTCCCTACACCCATTGGCGAGTATCTCCTACTCTGTATCATGTACTTTAGGGATTGTTATAGGGGATAGGAAAAAAGCTTTTTAAGTAAAATTGAAATACGTAAAAAAGGTAAAACTTCCAATCACGGAAGGCCTTCGATGCGCTTAAGTTCATGGCAAACGGGTTTTGTAGTCACTTTCCCTAGCTGTGGGTCTTGGAGACATTTGTCACCCATCTTACGCCTCCGCGGGGAGTTAATTCTTTTTTACCACAGCCGCACTTAAGACACATCGGAGCCGAGATCGCGCACAGTAACTACCCGGGCCATTATGGCCCGTAATCGTGGGTATTATTCGATTTACTGTGGCCGGCTAGCGTGGGTGCCGATCGTCAACTGTGAACTGCCCCTGGCTGGCCATACCTTATGTTGGGGCTTATAGTCGGTTCACAGTTGCCGGCGAGCCTAACGTCGTAATTAGCTGCCTCGGCTATAGTCGGCCTTCTCGGTGGCTTATAATCGGCTCATTACAGTTGGCTTTAAGGGCCGTCGCGAGCAATGAGTTAACCCGCAGCAGAGGGATGCTGGAGCGAGAGTGTCTCATTGGCGAGGGCATAGATTCGCATAGTACCTGTTGGGTATTGTCCACGTGAAGTTGCATTGTGGAGTGCTTTGAACAGAAATGCTATATACTCAGGATTTTGTTCAACAGAAAAGGATAAAGTTAACAAGCAGCCAAGATACAAAGGAACAAGTTAAAAAAGAGACAAGGTTTTTTAAAGTGGTTCGGCACGAAAATGCCTACGTCCACTGATTCTCTTTGTTAATTCACTTCATATGGGCAATACAAGTTAAGAAAAGTATCGACGGAGGTGTTGGATGTTCCATGCCCTCTGGAACACCTCTCCGTCCACTGTTGACAAAATATAGGCTCCGTTGTGGAGATCTTTATGAATTACATATGGTCCATCCCAAATTGGGTCTAGTGCTCCGGGGCGAGGGAAGATTCGCTTGAGGACAAGATCCCCTTCTTGCAAGGTACGATGCTTGACTTTGGAGTTGTATTGTGCTGCCACTTTTTGCTTGTGGGCTGCTGTTTTGAGGATTGCATCGTTTCTTCTCTCCTCGATTAGATCCAAAGACATGAGAAGGAGTTCTTCGTTCTCTTCTGGGTTATAGTGGATCCGACGATGGGAAGGCACAATAGTTTCAACTGGGAGCATAGCCTCCGATCCGTATGCCAAAGAGAAAGGAGTGTGCCCTGTCGATGTTCTGAAAGATGTGCGATAGGCCCATAGTGCCGTAGGAAGTTCATCCACCCAAGCGCCCTTTGACTTTTCGAGCTTCTTTTTGATTAGAGTTTTCAGAATTTTGTTGATTGCTTCGACTTGTCCGTTTGCCTGGGGATATGCTACGGATGAGAAGCTTTTATGAATTCTGTGTTCTTGGCACCAGTTGGCGAATTCCTCGCTGTCAAATTGAAGTCCATTGTCTGATATGATTTTGAGTGGGACTCCGTACTTGCATAGAACATTTTTGATCAAGAAGTTAATAACTTTTGCTGAAGATACTTTATTTAGAGGTTCCGCTTCCACCCATTTGGTGAAATAATCAACTGCTACTATAGCATATTTGGCCCCGCCTCGGCCCATTAGTAGCTCGCCGATTAAGTCAATTCCCCATATCGCGAAGGGCCAAGGGTTGGTCATCTGAGTAATCTCGGTTGTTGGTAGCCGAGGGATCTTAGCAAATTTTTGGCATCTGTCACACTTCTTGACGAAATCTAAGGCGTCCTTGCTTAAGGTGGGCCAGAAATATCCGTATCGGAGTATCTTTTTTGCTAATGTTTGCCCCCCGGTGTGATCTCCACAGCTCCCCTGATGGATGTTGGATAAGATTTCCTTGGCTTCCCTTCCGGCGACACACCTTAATAATGGGTTAGAGAAACCGCGCCGATAGAGGATGTCTTCTTGTATTGTATAGCGGGACGCTTTCCTCAAGATTTTCTTGACTTCATTACGCCCGTTGGGTAGTGTGCCACTCTGTAGGTAGTCTCGGATGGGAGTCATCCAAGTTGCTTCTTCGGCTGCGGCTATCAGATTCACTTGCTCAAAGCTTGGGACCGTTTGCTTTGAGACGGTTACTGCCCCGAAGACGGCGATGTCTCTCATACTCGCTTGCTTTGCCAATTCGTCGGCCTCTTGGTTCTCTTCCCGAGGGATGTGTTTGACTAAGTACTGATCCAATCGGCTGAGAAGCAACTTGATCTTCCTTAGATATGCTATGAGTCGTTCCTCTCGAGCTTGGAATTCTCCTAGTATTTGATTAACAATAAGTTGAGAATCGCTGTGAAGACACAAAGAATTGGCTCCGATTTCTATGGCAATTTCTAGTCCAGCTATCACCGCTTCATATTCTGCATCGTTGTTGGTGGCAGCGAACTCCAACCTTATAGCATAGTGCAGTTTATTTCCCCTGGGAGTGATTATTACCACACCTGCCCCCGAGCCTTGTTCGTTAGATGCACCGTCCACAAAGAGATTCCACTTGATATCTTCCGTTATTTCCAGTTGCTCCTTATCCTCGTTGGTAGTGAATTCTGCAATGAAATCAGCCATGGCTTGTCCCTTGATGGCGGTGCGAGGGTGATAGGTGATATCATATTGACTCAGCTCAATACACCATTTAAGTAGTCGCCCGGAGGCGTCGGGACGATGGAGTACCTGCCTCAGTGGTTGATCGGTCAGAACTTTGATGGAATGGGATTGGAAGTAGTGACGTAGTTTTCGTGAAGTGATTAGTAAACAGTATGCTAACTTTTCAAGTTTAGGATATCTGACTTCTGCCCCAGTAAACCTTTTACTGACGAAGTAAACTGGTCGTTGCGTGCGGTTGTCTTCCCTTACCAAGGCAGCGCTTAAAGCGTGAGATGACACAACAAGGTATAGGTATAATTCTTCGCCTTCGCTTGGGGTCGAGAGTACCGGTGGTTTCTGGAGGTGTTCGATTAGGTTAAGGAAAGCGATTAAGCATTCGTCCGTCCATTCGAACTTTCCTTTATCTTTCTTTAGAGCTTCGAAAAAGGGGACGCACTTGTCCGTTGCTTTGGAGATGAATCGGCTTAGGGCGGCCACTTTTCCATTTAGGCTTTGCATCTCCTTTCGGGTGGAAGGTATCTTGATGTCCCTTAATGCTCGGACTTGTTCAGGGTTTGCTTCTATCCTTCTGGCATGAACGATGAATCCTAAGAATTTCCCTGACGACACACCGAAGGAGCATTTTAGTGGATTCAACTTCATTCCATATTGCCGAAGTACTTGAAACATCTCGCCTAGGTGGCTTACGTGATCTTTGGCTTTCCGCGATTTCACCAGCATGTCGTCCACATATACTTCCATAGTTTGTCCTATTAGCCCTGCAAACATCTTGTTGACGAGGCGCTGGTAGGTGGCTCCTGCATTTTTAAGTCCGAAAGGCATCACTTTGTAGCAGTATAAACCCCGGTCGGTGATGAAACTAGTGTGGTCTTGGTCGGGAGCATGCATAGGAATTTGGTTATATCCTGAGTATGCATCCATAAAAGATAGGAGTTCGTGCCCGGCTGTGTTGTCTACAAGTTGGTCGATTCTGGGAAGCGGGAAGCAATCCTTTGGGCAGGCGTCGTTTAGGTTGGAGAAGTCAATGTAGGTCCGCCACTTCCCATTAGCCTTCTTTACTAGTACCGGGTTGGCGACCCATTCTGGGTAAACGGCTTCTCGTATGAAGTCATTGGCGAGTAGATTCTTTACTTCTTCATCGAGGGCTGCTGATCGCTCCGCCCCCATACTTCTCTTTTTTTGTTTTACAGGTGCCTTGGTAGGATCAATGTTTAATACGTGGCATGCTATGTCGGGGGAGATTCCGGTCATGTCAGCGTGTGACCAAGCGAACACATCCAAGTTGTGGCGGAGAAAATCAATGAGTTGTTCCTTCAATTCAGCCTTCAGCTGGGACCCAATTTTCAGTAGCCTACTTGAGTCGTGCCTGTCTACAGATATAAACTCCATAGCTTCTGCAGGCTCGGCGGTGGCCTCCTCCTCTTTGTCCCTAGGGTCTAATTCATTGAAAGGGTCGCTGGTGTATCGAAGAGGAGGGGCTTTCTTTAGTTGCTATGCTTCAAGGCTTTTTGTGCAGAGGGCAATCTCTACACCTTTCCCTTTATCTTTCCTGTGGTTGTTGCGAAGTTCGGTTACATAGCAGTCTCGTGCAATATCCTGGTCTCCTTCCACTTCCCCTACCCCATTGTTTGTTGGAAATTTCATTTTCAGGCACCATGGGGCTAGGACAATCTGGAAGTCAGACAAGGCTGGTCTTCCTAAGAAGGCGTTGTAGGCCGAATGGTTTTCTATCAGCACAAACGTCTGTTTCCTTACAACGGAGCGGGGATGGCTTCCAATCTCAACAAAGAGGTCCAGCTGCCCGAGGGGCATTTTCGCATCTCCAGTGAAACCGTGTAGTGGTTTATCGCAGGGAGATACATCCTTCATTGATAGCTTCATTTTGTCGAATGCGTGTTTGAACAGGATATTTACAGAGCTTCCAATGTCTACCAGGATTCGGTAAACTTCGGCAGGACCGAGTCGGGCAGAGATAACCATGGGATCCATGTGAGGGTACTGTCTTCCTTCTAGGTCGCGTTTACTGAATGTGATGTCATCACTTTCTTTCCGCTTTGGGTGGCGCTCTTCTATAACCGTATTGACACAGTCTTTATTGTCTCTAAGCGACTTCCCATATCTTTCCATCTCTCTCCAACTTCTGTCTGCGATGTGTGGACCTCCTGAGATGGTATGGACCACTATCTTCTCTTGACTAGAGCTGCTAGCGTTGCGGTTTCCTCTGTCGGTCCCTGGTGAGGGTAGCCTTGGGTTTTCATTGGCAGGAGCTGGAGTCCTGTCTTGACTTTTTACATAACGTTCCAGTTTCTTCCTTCTGATGTGTTCCTCAATCAGATCTCGGAGATGATGGCATTCGTTGGTATCATGTCCGTGAGATTCGTGGAAGCGGCAGAATTTTCCAGACTTCTGTGCGTTATCTGATTCCTTCTTGTATGGTGGGCGTTTGTATCTAACTTCGCCTTGGGTGGCAAGGAAGATATTTTCGACGGTTTCGTTCAAAGGGGTGTAAGTGTCGAATCTTGGTCCTGGCCGATATAGGCGCTTTTCTACCTTCTTGCCCCCAGCATTGTCTCTGGAATCATTTCTTCGAACGTCCCTCGCCACAGCAGGGGCGTTGCCATGGGTCGTCTTACTTTGCTGTCCTGACTGCCCTTCAATGGCAGCATCCTCAAGCCTCATGTATTTCCCGGCTTCATGGAAGAAATCGGGTAAAGTAGCTGGTTTTTCTTTTGTCAATCTTCTACCAAATTTAGTGTCCGGATGTACCCCACTGCAGAGGGCCATTAGGGTAAGCTTTTCATCGGCATCTTGAACTGCGGCTGCTGCGGCGTTGAATCTGGTTAGGTATTGCTGCAGCTTTTCTCCAGGTTTCTATTTGACGCTGGATAAGGAATAAGCGTCCTTAGGTTGCTCCACATGGATGCGGAACCGACTGATAAATTTTTCTTTCAACATCTCCCATGAGCTGATGGATCCTTGGGGTAGATGACAGAACCAGGAGGTAGCAAGATCTGCTAAGAAGAGCGGAAAGCATTTGCACAGTAATCCCTCTGTTGCTCCACTCATGAGCATATGTTGCGTGTACCTCTGTAAGTGTACAACGGGATCGGAGGTTCCTTTGTAGGGTTCCATTGTTGGCATCTTCCATTCTCGGGGGGTGATAGCAATTTCGATATTGCGGGCAAAAGGGCTGGTTACCCTAGCGCCTATCCCTCGATCTCTTTGCTCCCGTTGGACACACTCTCTGAATAAGCGTGCCATCCTTTCATCAGAACTTGGAGCAGATAGAAATGAGTTTGGTTCTGTTCTGTGGGATTGATTCCGTCCAGACGACCTGTAGGGATGGTATCGTCTATCATTCCTCATATTTTCCAGTGGCTGCCTTTGATCTTCTGGGAGCATGCTTGGGTCAGCCACAGTCGGCCCTTGCCTTGATCTTCCCCTGTTGGGTTCTGATCTAAGCACTTCCTCGGGTCCAACTCCGGGCTGAACTCTAGCTCGGCCCCGTTCACTGGTGTTTCTGTGGTTAGGCAGCATGACAGGCTCAGCTACAGTTGACCTTCGCCCGGTACCTTCCCCGTTGGGTTCGGTACCAAACGTTTCCTCAGGCCTAACTTCGGGCTGTGCTCGGTCTCGGCTCCTACCACGGCTACTTCTGCCGTTAGCTTCTTCGAAGAAGGAAGACCTTTGTTGTCTCTGAGATCCTCCAGACTGGGACTCGCCCCATGATTCAGTGTTGCGTTTGGATTCTTCAGCGTCCCTCAAGCGTGACATGAGATGGTCCACCAAGGCTTCCTGCTGGGACGTGAAGCGGTTAGTTACTTCAACAACAACTCTGTCCAAATCTGCCCTAGTAATTGCTGCAGGCTGTTCTGTGGCAGGAGTGGTTGGGTTAGCCTGTCCTTCATTTGTTACCGTTGTTGGAGGAGGACGATTTACTTGATTCGTGACAGCTGGATTTGGAAGACTGCTGGATGCGATGTTTTTTCCTTTGTTAACATCTTTTCTCTGTTTGGGAGGCATGTTTTCCAAGTGGCGGACGAGGCTGTTAGGAAAACTTGTTAAGCGGATGAAGCTGAAGCTTCGAGCTTCTAGTTCTCAGTGAAAGCACCAAAAATGTTTGCACAAAAAATGGACAAACACCTCAAAGTTGTATGATTTAGTAGATCTTATGTTATTCTTAGTAATTTGAGCGACTTATACAAATACGTAAAAAACAGGGGCTAAAATGTAAAAAGACACGCAGATTTATAGTGGTTCAGCCAGAATGTGCCTACGTCCACTTTATATGTTATTTCTCTTCTTTTTTTATGATTACAAGTACAAAGCTTTGGTACAAGTAAAAGAAAGTTGTTCGAAGAGTTCCTTCCGTGCTTGAGCTCTCAAACTTGTCCCCATTGTTGTACCCCTGCCCCTCTATTTATAGAGTGAGGTTGGGGGCAGGGGTCTTGGATGTATATAGCTGCTGGTGGGCCTGGGCTGATGTATCTGGCCTGGCACATCTGGTTCGGCATGGTCTTGGTTCGGGACGCCTCGGTCCGGTGGCAACTGGTTCGGTAGGCACGTAGAGGGTTGGTCCGGAGGTAGGTTGTCCTTTGATTCGGTGGCAACTGGTTCGGTAGGCACGTAGAGAACTGGTCTGGCCTCGTCTGGTTCGGTAGGTAAGTAGAGAACTGGTCCGGCCTCGTCTGGTTCGGTAGGCAAGTAGAGAACTGGTCCGGCCTCGTCTGGTTCGGTAGGCAAGTAGAGAACTGGTCCGGCCTCGTCTGGTTCGGTAGGCAAGTAGCGAGGTTGGTTGGAGTTGGTTTGACATCTGGGAGGAGAGGCTTGGCTCCTTCTTTTCTGATGGGGTTGGAAACACACCTAACACTTCACGTGCCCAGGAATGTGATGGATGGCTGGGAGGAATTTCAAGCCGTCAAAATAGATTTTCGGAAACTTGGCCTTAAGGTCGACCATCTTTTCCGCGACAGTTGGGTCCACGGCAGGAATAGGAGGAGGAGGCTTAGAGAATTCTGTTCTTTTACGTTGCTCTCGAACTTGCCTCGTACTCGATGAACTGGAATGTTGTTCTCGAGCAGCATCAGACTGATAACCCTTCTGCAAAGACTTCTCTTTATCCGGCTCAGTTGGAGGAGGAAGATCGCGGGGCTGGGAAGATTGAGAGTGTGCTTTCTTGCGGTGAGACGACTGGCGAGGACGATTGTCCCTATCTTCATAATCACCTCGTTCCCTGCGTCTGCCTGAACCGGAATCCCGTCCGGAGTGTTGGAATATAGAAGACCCCTGAAGGCGATCAAGTCCGTGTGAGCGGCCCATATCACCTGCAAAGAATGGGGATAACAACGAGTTAAGGAGAATTCACAAATTAAAAAGACTTGAAGTATATTATGGAATGCGCATGTGCATGTGTGTCCTAGTGTTCCCCCCGACGGACCCGTTCGTTTATCTTTGCTAATCAGAGTATTGTCTCCTTGAGCCGGGAGTTGAGCTCCTGCGTTGCACCTCGCGGGCGAAGAGAATTTGAGGGTTTCAGGATCATCGAACCCATAATTAAGCAAATCATCGGGGATGGACAGGTTGGACAGACCCCTCAGAGAACTTTCCAGGTGCTGCGAAGAAGCCTCTTTCTCAGGAAGGATAGGCGTAACTTTTGAGGTGCCACCAACTTTCTCCTTTTGAACCGTGTATTTCAACTTCTTCTTTCCCTTCGAAGGGGAGGATGATGTCTCAATATCCTGAACTTCGATTGCTGGATTCCAAGCGGGACCCACGTTCTCGCCCTGAGTTTCGGGGGCATCATCCTCTTTGCGCTCGCCTTCTCCGTGCGTGTCGGGAGCGCGACGTGACGACGATCCGGCAAGTTTTTTTCCTTTACCAGATGGAGGTTTGGGAATTGTAACACCTTCTGGAAGGCTGATCCGACAACCAGGGGCTAGCAAACCGAACCCCGACAGCGATTCATTTGAAATGATAGTCCGGATGTCTCGATCCTCAGCAGGAAGAGCTCTAATGGCTTCAACAGCCTCAGAATATCCTCGGCCTTCCGGACGCGGGTTGATACTTGAAAAGATGAAATGAGGAGTTAGGAAAAGCATGACTCCAATTAAATACGAATAACGATTCAGCAGAGAGACTTACTACCTTCAACCCATCTCCTAGCAAAACCAGACGGGCAGCGCACATAGAACCATTCCTGTTTGTACAGGGCGAATTTTCTACATGCCCCTGTCAAGATCTGGCACTTGTGGTATGGCTCGAGGAACACAAAGGAAGGGCTATCTTTCCGTCTCTTGAACATATAAATATATCGGATATCACCGGGAGTTGGAGGTCTGGAGAAGACGGCCATGAAGAGTAAGTAAGTCCCGTATAGAAACGCATGACCGTTCGGGTGCAGTTGCGATGGAGCCATGTCTATGTACTGCAGAACGTCCCGGAGAAATAAGTTGAATGGAGGCACGCTGCCCATCCAATACATAAACTTGTTGCAGGTAGTGTACCCGACTGGGGGCAGATGAGGGCGATCGTGTCTTGAAGGAACTAACACGTCGGCAAAAGGAATCCCGTGAATAGAACATATCCGTCGCAGAGCAGCTTCGTTGATCTTCGAGGCTTGAGAATCGATCGGATTGTCTAGTAAGATGGTTGCCTCCAGAGCGTCGGGCGCCAAGTTATGAGCAGGAGAAGTTGATGGGTTAGAAGCATCAGCGGCTCCTTGCCTTGCTGACGGCCCAGGCCTGTCAGATATGGTGGCAGAACTAGATTTTCTCGACATCCCGAATAAATAATGAACCTGGCTAAATGCTTGAGAAAGCTATACTTAAAAAACGTTGAACGTTAGAATTAGCAACACGATTTTTTCCCCCCATGTGGTGTGTGAACTAGTGCGAGCAATTGTGTGCAGGCAATAAGAATCTAAAGGTTCTAAAGATGTAATATTTAGCTTCGAATCATCGCCTTCGAAGACCGTCATCGCTGACCGTCTCAGAAAGCTCGCCTTGAGGAGATTACAGTCCCAGATTCAGAAGACATATGATTTCTAAAGTAACCGGCTTAAGTGTAGTTAGACACTTATACTGTTCGGCATTTTAAACATCGTTCGGCATGTCAGTTGTGTTGTTCGGCTAAAGTCAGTGTTCGGCATGTCAGTTGTATTGTTCGACTAAAGTCAATGTTCGGCATGTCAGTTGTATTGTTCGGCTAAAGTCAATGTTCGGCATGTCAGTTATATTGTTCGGCTAAAGTCAATGTTCGGCGTGTCAATTGTATTGTTCGGCTAAAGTCATCGTTCGGCATGTCAGTTACATTGTTCGGCTAAAGTCAGTATTCGGCGTATCAATTGTATTGATCGGCTAAAGTCATCGTTCGGCTAAAAGTGATGCTCCGCCACGATTTCAACTCCACCCTACACCTTCTCCATCCACGCCGAACGACAGAGACGGATCGCCCGGCAAAGACTACGCCGTCCAACACCCCATCTACCTTTCTATCGTTCGGCACGGAGGAGCTAGCCCCAACTAGACAACTCAAAACGAGCGAACCACTCCTACCAGCCGCGTGTTTACAACTAAAGGAAATACTCTGTTTCCATAAGATGAACCTAAAATGGAAGTAGTCCAATTGTTAGAGGAAGGATACCTAATTCGACGATCGAAGTTGAGAATGGATTATATAGGCTTTATATCTGATAGGATTGCAAATCTCTAAGAGTGATAATAAAGAAGACGTAAAATAAAATGGTGGAAGGGCGCCTGGTTATATAGAGGGAGGTAGAAGACGAAGAGGCTATACCCGGTAGAACCGGTCAATACCAGAGCGTTCGGCTCACGAGGTACGTCCGGCTTCGAGCGTATCGTTCGGCATCGTAGCGGTATGACGTTCGGCACACGAGGTACGTTCGGCTTCGAGCGTATCGTTCGGCATCTAAATCTCGTTCGTCTTGCACCTCCTTCGCTAGCATTCTCGAGAAGGTACCTCCGAGGTAGATTGTACCAGATTCAAAGCGCATCAAGTTCGGCCACGCAATACACTTTGGGGGGCAAGTGTTTCCTTGGGATTTGACCAGGCAACTAGTGCTCGGCAATAAGTGCTCGGCATCAGAGAGTGACCGGCATCAAGGAGTGTTCGGCGAAGCACTGGCCATCTAGGAGTGTTCGGCGAAGCAACTGACATCCATGAGTACTCGGCATAGTACTCGACATCCATTAGTGTCCGGCATCCCATGGTGCTCGGCGAGGCACTTGACAACCAGGAGTGTTCGGCGAGGCACCCAACATCCAACGAGTGCTCGGCAACGAGAGCGCACGGCGTCAAGACTGCTCGGCATACGAGACTGTTCGGCATCAGGGAGAACTCGGCAGCATCTGTGGTTCGGCATACAGGAGTACTCGGCGTAGTACCCGGTGGGATTAGAAGTACTCGGCGTAAGGGCACTCGGCGTCTAGAAGAGCGTTCGGCTTCAACTGACTAACACCCTACACTTCCCAAACATCAACCACCTCGTTCGGCATAGAAGGGACCGTTCGGCGTCAGAGCGTTCGGCACATCTGTGGTTCGGCATACAGCGCTCACTATACTCGGGCTGGAGTGTTCGGCCAACAGCCCACTTGGGAAGTCCAGCCCATCTTTGCCTATAAATAGAGGGGCAGGGTCATAGTGAAAGGGATCTTTTTTTGGAGAGAAAACACCGAGGAGACTCTGCCATTTTCAAGACTCATCTTCTCTACTTAACAACCTCATTCAAGCATTTGATTCACGAATTGTATTTGTAATCAACTATAAAGAAGATCAATAAAGTTTAACCTCAAAGTGGACGTAGGCAGTTACGCTGAACCACTATAAATTTGGTGTTCTTACTTTCTGTATTTAGATTAGCACTGTCTTCTCTGTTTAATTTGATTTCATCACTTATATCTCTTCACAATCTTCTTCTACGAGGTTAGTGACCAATTTTGGTGCTAACACTAAAACATTTAATATTTAATTATCACTTAATTATATTATAAAAATAATTAGGTTTAAAGTTTAATTTAACACTTAAATTAAACAAACATATAATTTCTTTAATTAAAGGTTTAAGAAACATTTAAAATGAAAAAGGAAATTATTTAAGAAAGGGTTTAAAACAAATTTCATTTAAAATTTTCAAAACTTTGCATTTTAAAATATGTTTAAAATTTAACTCATCACCTACTTCGGGTTCAACCCGACACTTACTCGATACCCGCTTCGAGTTTCTCCTCTTCTTCTTCATTTTCTTTTAACTTAGATAAATTTAAAAAAAAACTGCTATACTACACTTACTCGAGCACGAGCCATCCCCGAGCCAAACTACCACTTACTCGAATACCCCTTCGAGTCGCCTACGAATTCATCTCCCTGACAAACAAGATCAACACTGTGCACGTGCACAGGTGGTCGCGACGACGTCGCTCACCGACGACACTCCCAATCCATCAATGATCGTCCCACTACCAAGTTCCAACCTTCAAATCCTGATCCCAAACCCAATAACAAAATCGAGGAACTCAAGCAATTCCTGGAACAACAGCCTCGCCTAAAAACTCATCGAACCCACAACGTCGACTACCGTACCACCTGAAACTCCGGCCACATCACCGCAAACCTCCCACACAACCATCCCCCTTGATCCCATACCACTCGATTCGCCAGAGACTCCGTGGTGACCTCATTTCCACCCACGACCTTAAACCCTAGTTCACCGCAAATCCGACGCCACGTTGATCTATCACCACAATCACCATTTTTCGCAACCTCGTCAGGCCTTTCTTCATCTCTAGTCCAATTCCCGACATCCAAAGGTCCTCCGATCACCTGTAATTGCTCGAAACCTATTTTCCAGTCATCCCCATAATGCTACATCAATCCCAAACTAAAAAATTATGATCTTCCTCTTAAAAATAATATTTTTCCGAGTTGATTCAAGTTATATACTTGAATCAACAAATTGCAACGATTGATTTTTATATGTTTATAAGATTTTTACTGTAAATCTTGAGTTCCAAATTCCATACATAACAAACATGTTTAAAACTATTTTAAATCCTAGTTTATGTTTAAACAAACTTAAATTGTTTGAAAACTAGAACCTCATAGAGAACAGAAGAAGAGATTTTGGAATATTTATCAAATCTAAACTCTGTAACATGAAACAGAGATACACACAGATATATCAGACATGCATACTTCAATAAATTCATATACACAGAGATATCACTTATATATACACATGCAAAGCATAATTCATTTCAGCAGATCACATGCAACAGATTTTTACTTAATTAAGCTTTTTTTTAACAGAATGTTTACTCACCTGGTTTATGATGTGCAGAGATTTTAAAACTGAGATGTTAGACTTTTGAAAACTGGAAAGCTTTGATTTCTTGATGATCTTTAGACTGGAAACTTGATGTTGTTGAGATGAAAAACTTTGAAAAAGATTACTGGTTGGAGCTTGCTTTTAAACTTGAATTGGTTACTGATCTGAGATGACCTTGGTTTCAGCTAGAATTGGTTTATAGGATTTAAATGTTTACAGGTTTGGGAATTGATTTCAGGTTTGAAAAAAATACAAGCTTTGAGAAAAATATGTTTGAGTTGATCTGGTGATTGTTTTACAGGTTTCAAGTTCAGGCTCTTCTCTTTGTTTTCAGGATTTAGAAAGAAGATAGGAAAAAGAAATGGAGAGGAAAAAGTATATGTTTATATAAGATAAATTAGATTTTATTAAAAATAAAAGAATATTAAAATAAAAATTGACACTTTTCCCATACCTTATTTAATTTGTTAACACATGTATTAAGAGAGTTTAATAAGTTAACACTTGTAATACTACATGCATAAATATATTTTTAAATGTTAATAAGGTTTTTAAAATAAATTTCCTAATAACAAAATACATCTTTTAAATTCCAAATTTAAATCCAAATTCAAATTCAATTTCACTTTTAAAATCCAACTTAAAAATCAACTCAAGAGTATATATATTTAAACAAACACAAATTAAATTTGTAAATAATAATTGTATTAAAATCTATTTATAACTATATTTAAAAACATCATATTATTATTTATTGTTTGAAAACAACAATTTTACCAAATTTAAACAATTTATAAAGGAGATTATCACATTTTAAATTGTTTGAAATTCCGGGATATCACATTCCTTCCCCCTTAAAAGATTTTCGTCCCCGAAATTTAAAACAAAAGATAATCCAAATTTTTTTATTTTATTTCAACAATTCAAGCATACATATCAGCCATACACAAACAACCAAACAAACAATTTCATCCAAACAAACATTTCTAGTTATCCGGACCCAATGCCGGATATGCTTCCTAAAACTATCCAGAGTTTCCTAGGTACAAACACTGGAATACTCACTCTACAGAACCTAAACTAGCTATAACAATACAAATGGGTCACCAGAAAACTATGAGATAGATAAGAAAGCCTTAAGTCTCTATGGATCTTATCTAACTTGGTTACCTCGCTTATAGGATTAGATACAAAAATAGGACGATCAACCTAATAAAAGGAAAAGATGAAACTTCTCTCGAACTCATGTTGGAAACCCGAACAGATAACCCAACAAACAGATAGGTATATAGTTATATAAAAATTACAAATACGCGCTCTAAAGATAGACACTACTCTAGAGCCTAGGTATTATCTCAACCTATGCTCCGATACCAAATAAAACGACCCGTCTCTCAGTCCACAGAAAGACGCATCATTATTAAGAAAGAAAGGGATAAAAAAGAGAAAAGAAAGAACGAAACAACATCAGAATCTCATAGCGGAACGAATTAATTATATTAATCACATAAGATATTACATAGTATCATATATATCAGAGATACACAGCTTATACATCACAAATTAGACAGTTATAAAGGCCTGACTATCAATACAACTCAAGATACAACTCAGAGATACAGACACAAACACTAGCACAGCGGAACCATAATATATCTACACGCGGAAGCCTCCTGCTTCAAATCTCCTCTAGAATTCGTCAAAGCTAACCTGAATCCCTTGGCTACTCGTAAAAATTTGAGTACCCAAGAGTTTAATAAAACATAAAATAAACTCTGGGTAAGACATGGGTCTGGTGTGAGTAAACGGGTTAAAGTTGTTTAACTTTGAAATTCATTTGGAAAGAAAAGGTATCTCGTAAGACTTCCCACACATAAACATGGAAAAGTTTTTACCTTACGATAACCAAAACATTTGATAGGAAATCTGGTTATATTATAATAGGGTCTAGGGTTTTCAAATAAATATTCACATAGCTGAAATTGTTACATGATTAAATTCCAGCATACTAGCCACAAAGTGGGTTGTACAATCAAGTCCGCGATCACTTATTGGAGTTTTGATTCCATACAATGGCTGGGCTACTGGGGTACCGCCCGTCACAGTACGTAGCCTAGGTCACCGTATCGAGGATCCCTCCCGACCCCCTGCAACACAAAACAGGAACCATCCCTTACTGGATAGTCTCGAACAAGACAACTCCAGCGGTTGTAGCTATTCAACTGCCCACACATCCGAATAAAAGGGACTCTAGACAGGGGAAATCTTGTCCTACTTGAGCGCGACTCATTTAGCCTTGCTGCACCTCCCCTGTTTTAGCCATTCCCATTGATGAGGCTTAAGGCTACGATACATTTATAGAACACATCTATCTTAGAATGCTCATCGTCCTCTTGATGTTGTTCTGAAAGCATTCAATCCATACAAGTTTGTTCCGGGTTCGAATGAAACCGAAGGCATTATCTTGTTGCACTCATTTTGGAATCACCCTCAGAGTTAACGACAATAACCCTTGCACTTTTAAAACATCATCTCGATCTTCACTTTGAGATTCCACGACCTATCGTTTAACTTGGATCGATGTGGTTTTCGGATAATAAAGACTGATATCCGATCCCGGTCTCATCGAAATCCAAACGTATCTTAAAGGCCAAGTTGTTTAAGGTTTAAACAATTTAATTCAATTCAATACTTGAATTCACATAGCATTAACACAGATAAATATCACCCATTTCTCACATATATATCCAATATCATATCACAGAATAACATAGATTATCATATAATAGATATCAATCAATCTAGACATTCTATTCAAACAATCATCCAAAACAGGAATTATTAATCCATATTATAATTAATCACTTAATCCTGCTTAATTAATCATTAATTAATTAATTATAACCCATTTAATTAATTAATCAATTCTTAACCACCCCTTTTAAAATCAATTAATTAATCCTTAATTAATTTATTAATTATCCCTTAATTATTAATTAATAACCTTAATTATTGGTTAATAAAACTTAATTACAAATTAATTAATTCTTAATTACTTATTAATAAATCCTTAATTACAAATTAATTATCTCTAATTACTTAATTAATTAGTCACTAATTACAACTTAATTACTTAATTAATTAATCACTAATTATTAATTAATTATCTCTAATTACTTAATTAATTATTCTTAATTACAAATTACTTAACCTCTTAACTAATTAATTAATGCTTTCCTTAACCATTAACTAATTAATTCTTAATCAAAAATTAATAAAATTTATTTCACTTTTATTACTTATTTAATTATCAAAATCTTAATTACTTTTAAGATAATCGTCATCTTTATTAATTACTAAAACATTTAACCTTTAATTATCACTTAATTATATTATAAAAATAATTAGGTTTAAAGTTTAATTTAACACTTAAATTAAACAAACATATCATTTCTTTAATTAAAGATTTAAGAAACATTTAAAATGAAAAAGGAAATTATTTAAGAAAGGGTTTAAAACAAATTTCATTTAAAATTTTCAAAACTTTGCATTTTAAAATATGTTTAAAATTTAACTCATCACCTACTTCGGGTTCAACCCGACACTTACTCGAAACCTGCTTCGAGTTTCTCCTCTTCTTCTTCATTTTCTTTTAACTTAGATAAATTTAAAAAAAAACTGCTATACTACACTTACTCAAGCACGAACCATCCCCGAGCCAAACTACCACTTACTTGAATACCCCTTCGAGTCGCCTACAAATTCATCTCCCTAACACACAAGATCAACGCTGTGCACGTGCACAGGTGGTCGCGATGACGTTGCTCACCGACGACACTCCCAATCCATCAATGATCGTCCCACAACCAAGTTCCGACCTTCAAATCCTGATCCCAAACCCAATAACAAAATCGAGGAACTCGAGCAATTCCTAGAAAAATAGCCTCGCCTTAAAACCCATCGAACCCACGACGCCGACTACCGTACCACCTGAAACTTCTGCCACATCACCAGAAACCTCCCACATAGCCATCCCCCTTGATCCCATACCACTCGATTCGCCAGAGACTCCGCGGTGACCTCATTTCAACCTAGGACCTTAAACCCTAGTTCACCCCAAATCCGACGCCACGATGATCTATCACCACAATCACCATTTTTCCCAACCTCGTCAGGCCTTCCTCCATCTTTAGTCCAATTACCGACATCCAAATGTCCTCCGATCATCTGAAATTGCTTGAAACCCATTTTCCAGTCATCCCCATAATGCTACCTCAATCCCAAACTAAAAAATTGTGATCTTCCTCTTAAAAATCATATTTTTCCGAGTTGATTCAAGATATATACTTGAATCAAAAAATTGCAACGATCGATTTTTATATGTTTATATGATTTTTACTGTAAATATTGAGTTCCAGATTCCATATATACCAAACATGTTTAAAACTATTTTTAAATCCTAGTTTATGTTTAAACAAACTTAAATTGTTTGAAAACTAGAACCTAACAGAGAACAGAAGAAGAGATTTTGGAATTTTTATCAAATCTAAACTCTGTAACATGAAACAAAGATACACACAGATATATCAGACATGCATACTTCAATACACTCATATACACAGAGATATCACTTATATATACACATGCAAAGCATAGTTCATTTCAGCAGATCACATGCAACAGATTTTTACTTAATTAAGTTTTTTTTAAAAAGAATGTTTACTCACCTGGTTTATGATGTGCAGAGATTTTAAAACTGAGATGTTAGACTTTTGAAAACTGGAAAGCTTTGATTTCTTGATGATCTTTAGACTGGAAACTTGATGTTGTTGAGATGAAAAACTTTGAAAAAGATTACTGGTTGGAGCTTGCTTTTAAACTTGAATTGCCTACTGATCTGAGATGATCTTGGATTCAGCTTGAATTGGTTTATAGGATTTAAATGTTTACAGGTTTGGTAATTGATTTCAAGTTTGAAAACAATACAGGCTTTGGGAAAAATATGTTTGAGTTGATCTAGTGATTGTTTTACAGGTTTCAAGTTCAGGCTCTTCTCTTTGTTTTCAGGATTTAGAAAGAAGATAGGAAAAAGAAATGGAGAGGAAAAAGTATATGTTTATATAAGCTAAATTAGATTTTATTAAAAATAAAAGAAAATTAAAATAAAAATTGACACTTGTCCCATACCTTATTTAATTTGTTAACACATGTTATTAAGAGAGTTTAATAAGTTAACACTTGTAATACTACATGCATAAATATATTTTTAAATGTTAATAAGGTTTTTAAAATAAATTTCCTAATAACAAAATACATCTTTTAAATTCCAAATTTAAATCCAAATTCAAATTCAATTTCACTTTTAAAATCCAATTTAAAAATCAACTCAAGAGTATATATATTTAAACAAACACAAATTAAATTTGTAAATAATAATTCTATTAAAATATATTTATAACTATATTTAAAAACATCATATTGTTATTTATTGTTTGAAAACAACAATTTTACCAAATTTAAATAATTTATAAAGGAGATTATCACATTTTAATTGTTTGAAATTTCGGGATATCACACTTCCCCTTCTTTGAACTGCTGGAATTACCCTGAGATGCTGACACAGCCTGCTTTCCTTTGGAATTAGGGTTCTCAAATCTAGTATCCATATCCATAAGAGAAGTGAAGGTGCAATGAACATGACTAATCAAACAGTCATAATACTCCGGGCGAGCACCATGGATAATGTTCTCATTCTTCTTGAGCGGGATGTCAATCAAACTATGCCCCAACATAGATAACTCATTAAACTTCCTCTCATACTCTACAAAGGTCATATCCCCTTGCTCAAGGTCCATGAATGCCCTATATAACTGAGACTTCCTGGCTTCGGGCATCCACTTAGCCACAATAGCATCCCTGAAAATATGGATCCAAGATAAAGGTAAAGACCAAAGAGATAGACTCCAAAGAGATGACCTAGCAAAAGGACAACTAAAGATCTCACTGAAACTGCTGCCAAGTGATATTAGCTTCGACAGTCTGAGCAGTAACTAACTCCCACCAATCCTGAGCAGACTCCTGCAACTACCAAGAAGCTACTGACGCATCTGAGCATCAGTGATCTCAAGTTCGGTGAAAATCCTCTCTAAACTCTTCAGTCACTACTGAGCCTCAATAATACTCTCTACTCCAGTGAACTTGGTACCTCCAAGCTAAGAGTACTCCTTACACAGAGTGGTGAATTTAACAGGCTGAGCTGGTGGAACGGGAGCAACAACCGGTGGTGCGGGGGCATTTCCACGACCGATACCTTGAATGTTCCTATAGTTACTCATTTGGAAAAGACAAGAATGGATTTTAGAACAAAGGTAATGTTCCAAAATTCAAAAGAAAATCCTAATCAAAGAGAATCCTAACTAAGAATTTCAAGCTTGAATGAAGATGATTCTATGACCAATTCTACTCATTCTGGGGTATTAAAACGCTATCTCTAATGAGTTTTTACTCCATAAGCTAAGTTTTGCCTAAACCAAGCTTCGATACCAATTGTAACGACCTGCTATTTCAAACCATTCAAATTGGAAATAATCCACACATGTTAGACTTGAATTGCTCAAAACAACAGATTGTTATTTATATTTGGCAAAACTTAGCATATACAGTAAATAAATCAATCACAAAATCACAGACACAGAGTAATACAATAATTCGCAGTGGAATAGATAAATAGTAGTTCATGAAGCTACTACAGAAACATCAAAGTCTAAAGCAAAATACAACAGAAATCCCAATACAAAGAAGCCTCTAATACATAAGCAAATGACAAGTCTGAACATAAAAAACTGGAAATAACTGAAAAGTTGAATAGATAAAAGATAGATCTCCAAGCAAAACTCCAAGCTCTAAAGGTGAGTCTCAAATGTTGTGATACTTAGGCTGACCCGAGCATAAAGCAAAACACAAAACACTCGAGTCAGAATTAACATTCTTATGTAAGTAAATCAACTGAAGTGAAATATCCAAGTGAAATGCAATATACTTAAAGGATGTTTGGGATTCCCATCTTTTAAGGACCCGTCAAACTTTCTACATGCATAATACAATACGATACATAGATAATGTATTCAGTAAAGTAAAATATTAAAATAGCTTTAAGGCATTACCCATATCCCCATTAACACCTTTTTATATAAATATCGTAGTCTATACAGATACTTTAAGCTCCACCAAACTAGTGGGATACTCAGGGAGCACTCCATAGGTTCGATTAAACCAAAGTCATAATGGGCTCGATAAGGCATATGTAACGACCCACCTTTTTGGATGGTTTAAATCGACAATAAAATACACATGTCTAATTCAAACCATTCAAAAGGGAGGATTGTTAATGGGGTAAATAAGAAAGTAAAAGAAAGAAAGAAAAAAACAAAAGTCACAGAATATCGCAGTGGAACGACAAAATATAATAATCAAATAAACAGTTCATGAAGCTGTTTTATAAATAACATTTGATTACACTTTTATAATTCAAATCAGAGTTATACATACATCAGAAATAAACAAATAATGCAGCGGAACACATGATGCAGTGGAATAATTATAATAAATAGTAGACTCATCTCCGTCTTCATTCTCCAAAATAAAAAGGTCTTCAATACACTGAAAATACTCGGGCTGACCCGAGCGTAAAGGAAAATAATACACTCGAGTCAGAACTAAAATTCTTATGCAAATTAAATCAAAATTAGATGAAATAAGAAATGCAGATAACTACATTTTTGAAGGTTCAAATTTCCGGAACAGTTATTGTTTCCATATTCAAAATACAATAGATTTCACAATAGATCCATTCTAGTAACATACAAATTTACAGAACAATTCCCAATTAAATTGCATAGTTCAAGAGATTTGATTTATAAAAATGTTCCAAAGTTTCAACATTCAATTTTATGGAAACTTCCCAATGTTTTAAAATTTAATTTTGAAAACTTCCAAATAAGGTAACGACGGTTTATTTCTCAAAATCATTTTTATGGTCCAAATAGTAAATCTAAACATACTAGTTTTTTTCCTCTAATGTAAATATATGAAATTCAATGGTTTTATATCTTTATTCGGTGTTCAAATAATCAATATGAAAATTTATATGATTACAATAAACTATAGGGTGATAACAAGGATATATCAAAAAAAATTAACAATACACATTCAATCATAATAGCATACATCACAACATACAATCAATATTCAAATCAACCAATTTAACAAATCAACCAATTCAATAACATGCCAAAATAATAACTATTTATCACATATTGGAGTTTAGGTATTCAAATAAAATATCAATTAAAATTCCAAACCAACAATCAAAAATTTATCACTATATGACCTGGTTTAACTTGCAATAAAATTTTAGTATTTCGCGAGTGAGTTTAAACGCTCACCTTATGGATTTCCCTTTTCTAGTCGGATATGGATCCGCTACTACTTCCTCCTTTTGAATTGTTTCCTTGCTATCTTAATCTTCTTCTTTTTTATAGAAAGTTTTGGAAGAGACGGAGAAGTTTGTATAGATCTAGATTTGAAGAAAAGGATTTGGAAAACGAAGAATGTTTGCAAAAGAAGAAGAAAATTTAAAGAAGATGAAGAATTGAAAAAGAAAAAGAAGGTTTGAAAAAGAAGAAAAAGATTTGAAGAATAATAATAAGAAAAAGGAATCTTTGGAGAGAAAAAAGAGAAGATGGAGATTTGAAGAAGAAGAGAAATGAAGGAGGAAAATGAAGAGAGAGAAAAAAATGAGATGGAAGTTTGTTTGAAAAAATGAAGCTACAGAAGATGAGATTTGAAAATGAAATGAGGCTACAGGAATGAAGATGGAAACAAATAAAAAGCTAATAAGGTATGTATAAATAAACTAGGAATTTGAAATAAAGTAAAAATACGAACAACCCTAAAATGGTAGTATTGAAAGAAGTGAAGTAAAGGAATAAATATATGAATAAAGATAAAAATAAATCATCCGTTCTTTAATATGAAGCTTCCGAAGAAAGAGTTGCTAATGAAAGGAAGCTACAAGAACTGATAACGAATAAACAAAATAAACTTCAGAAACAGAGAATAGTAAATGCTAATTAGATTGCATGAATATTAATTTGGATGTTCACATTAAAAATGGAAAAAATAAAATGAAAAAAACTCCATGTAAAGCACTTGAAAGGACCAAACGAACAAATGAGAAACAAATGAAAAGAATGAGGCAATTATTAATTAGAAATAAATCAAATAAGGCTATTATTAATTAATAAGAAACGAATGAGTAGTCTAATAATTAAATGGATGTTCAAGTGGAGGCTACGTTGAGAACTTGAAAACGAAAAGGGAGAGAATGCGACGTGATAATAAATGTAAAGCAAATGAAGGGACCACCTATATCCTATAAACAAACCTTTGGGGTTCAAATTCCAAAACTTACTCCAATTAATTCATATCAATAAACCCAAATATACACATATTTACGCCATTTGATTCAATATTAAAACATTCGTTTTATGTTAATATATGTGCACACTCCATTAACGCAATCAATCACTTAACAATCAATCAATCAATTAATCAACCAATCAACCTATATATTTATTTATATTACTCAAACCAAGTTTATTAATTAATGAATATATATCTACATATGCACTATAAAAATGATTTACTTTACTTTTTAATTACTATAACGGTCACATTAATGCAACCAATTTACAAGTTTTAACCATATATAAAATGGAAAAATAAATATATGTGAACCTATGTAGTTAATGTACAACTGTTAATACAATGTAATTCTAATTGATTCCACAACATTTACACAACCATGAACCCACTGATATATTTATAAATTGAATATTAATGTGTGTATATATATAGATTATTCTAAAATTCAATTTTTTTCTCCAAAATCATACTTATTCAAAATGAAAGTTTTATTTTTATACGTCTCAAAACATGCAATTATCTTAATTAAAATGTTCATTCCATATTGACACAAAAATGCAACTTCCTATATTAACTCTTTCATTAAGATTTCATTTATTATTCCTTTTAATTGAAACATTTCAATTAATCTAATTCCAATTCATTTCATTACTAATTTCAAACAAACTCTAATTATAAAACACCGTTTCTTTTCATTTATACCAATTCAAACATGTTTTATAAAATTTCATATACAACAAAATTTATACACTATTTACAAAGTAAATGTTTTTATCTTATTGAAAATCAACATCTCCAAGATGCATTCCAAATAACGACTTATGTTATTCTTTCATTAAAACATTCACTCCATCCTATATTCAAATTCAACATTTGTTATTCCGGTTAGAGACAAACATACAATTTTCTTTTCAAGTCAAAGCTTAAATTTCATTAAAACGTTTATCTTAATTTAATTTAAAATGTAAGTTCTTATGTTGTACTTATTAATTACAATGCACTTGTCTTTTCTTTTCAATTAAAGGATTCCAACAACTCTTATTGCAGTTTATATTCAATATTAGATTTCAAACGGATTCTCATTATACCACAACTGTTTTCTGTTCATTTCATATATTCCATTCTTATATTAACATCTATTATTACAATAAATGGAACTTACATTCAAACAATTATTAAAATAAATTGAAATTACACTAAAATAGTAATCAATTACATTAAATCACATTATTCAATTACATTCTAATTATTTTCTTACTAACAAATCATAAATTTCTAATTTCATACAATGTTAAATCATAAAATCTTATTAAATTCAATATTTTAATTATCGGAAAAATATCGGTCATTACAGCATATGACAAGGTACGCGCAGTAATGCGCAGGGTAGGATACTATCGTTTTGCAGAACCGGGCTGGTGGTAACACATAGCAGCTACTACCACCCTCCTCGAGACACACTCCCATAATCAAAAGGTGCACCCAATCAAATCACAAAGTAATAGTTATGGTTTCGAAGAAGCATGCTTGATCGGAGGTGCGACCTCACTTGGTCTCGGTATAGCTCATGTTTTAGTCATATCAAGCTGACCCGAGGAGGTCAGGGCTGCGTTCATACCTCAAACAGTAGCGTTCGCCAAACCATCCTGCTTCGTTCTGGATTCTCCACCACGTGCATAGTTGCTAAAGTGGTTTTTAGTATGGTAGAGAGTATGACAATATCCGATCCCGGTCTCTTTAAAAACCAAACGCTTATTTCACACCGTAGTCATTTTATAAAAGCACTTTTATAAACATTTAAATAAAATCTCAAATTAAAATTTTAAATCAAAATTAGATATTCATCTTCAATTTTATTTAATTTTGAAAGTATTCACATAATCATTTTTAATTAAATCAAGTTATAAAATCATACCTTTCAAAATCTCAAAATCAATAAGTTTCAGATCAATTCTTATTTAAATTCAATTCTTAACAAATTAAATTCAAATCAACTTTAATTTATCTTTCCAATTTTTATTTATTAAAGTTATCACAAAATCTATTTTGAAAATATTGACATAAAGCTAAATAAATATTTTAAACATATTATATATATATATATTAGTTAAATTAAATTTCTATTAAATTTTATTAAATTAAATCTTATTATTAAATCATATTTTAGATATTTTAAAAATAATAAATTTATATGTAAAATTTTATAATTTACATTTTCAAAACTTAACTTATGATTTTAAAATTTCCAAAACATATAATTTTAAAAATATAAATTTTACACACATATTTAAAAAAAATTAATATTCATCAAAAAACATATATTTTTCTTTCAAAATTTTGGAAATCATTTTTAAAATTGACCAACGGTGTCCGTATATAGTTTTCTATCTGATGGTCAAGTGATACGGATATTTATCATTTCAATCTGCAATAATTTAATATATACGGGTATATATTATTTCAACCTGCAATCCCAAAATTTCAAAAATCAGTAAAATCGCTTGGGTTTATCATTTCAACCCATAACGACTTTCCCTAATCTATAATATCATTCGGGTATGTATCATTTCAACTCATAGTGATTTTCTTAACTAACAGGTAACTTGCAGTGTGAGAATAATAGAATAATAACATAAAATGTCATAACATATCAACGATAAGCATATATTATAATTAACAATTTAAATATAATATATGCACAACATGTTATGGTGTCATATGTCAATTATCATAGGTAAACAATTTTAAGATTAACATATCTTATTCAACGATCAAGTCACTAACCAATTCAAATTTAACAACATATTTCAATCGTCATTTCATGTGAAATAAGTTTACTAAACATAAGAATGTCAACCGTGATTGATCGCTCACATTTTGAGGCTATGAAAACAGCGAGAACAAGATGCGACGATTTGCAGATATGGACACGAATAAGCGACAAACCACCAATGGATACGACAACTCGGATGCGGATTCGGACAACGACGAAAGCGGGAGAACCCAATTCCTAGTAAGGACCCTAAGAGCTTGGAAACAAGCAAGCGAACTACTTGAATTCGATGAGAAACAATATGTGTGTGTGTGTATATATATTTCTTTTATAAAGAAGGAGAAGGTGCTAGGAGGTTTGGTGGCTGCTCGGTTTTGGTGGAGAGGCCGAGACCGAAGGGTTTGGTCAGGGAGAATGGTGCAGGCGTGCTGGCGTTGCATTTAGGCGGCTGCTGGAGAGGGGATGGAGGCTACTAGTGTGGAGGTTGGGTCGGCTGGCAGGCTTTGGGGTGTTTGTGAATGGAGGAGTTGGGTCAGAGCAGTGGTCGGAGGGGAGAATGGGTGGGTTCGGCAGTGTTGCGATGGTGGGTTGAGAATGGAGCAAGGAGTTTTTGGCTATGGGGAGGAGACATGGCGCTGCCGTGTTCGGCTAGAGTACGGGAGGATGCGGCAGTTCGGTGGAGGGAAGGGTTTGGATGGTGGGGAGACAAGGGAGGCTGGGTCAGATGGAGAGGGTGGCGTTTTTGTGTGGAGCGGAGGGCAGAGCACAGGGTGTGGCGGAAGCGGTGGTGGCGGAGGAAAGTTGATGGCGAGAGAAGGTGGGAATATAGCTGATTGGGTTTTGGTGTGGGTTGCAAAGGGAGAGGATGAGATAGGTTTCAGAAAACAAAATATAAACTTAATAATAATTTTTTCCTTTGTAAAAGCAAGAACAGAAAGAAGAGAAAGCAGAGAGAATGAAAGTGGAGAATGAACCAGAATTATATTGAAACCAGAGGGAATAGCAAAAGGCAATTGTTGAATTTAGGAAATATTAATATCTAATAAGTATTGGTTTCTCCCGTTGGATAGATGAAAGGACACAGGGAAAACAAAAGACTCAAAATGGGTACCGATACGGCTAACCGTTTCGTAGATTTTGCCGTGTACCGGACACCGAAATGCATAAATAAATATACTGCAGAGATCAGCGCGATGATACGAATAAGATCGTACATAGATATGAGTGACACGACTTACTTATCAAAACTCGATTTTTACTGCCAAAATGCTCCTAAATCGCCGAAAATAATATAAACGGGGCCAGAGCAATCCAAATTTGGCGAAATGAAAAATGATGTCTTACTCAGAAAATGGTTTACATTTTTCTTATGTAAAAATATTCAGACTTCAAAACTATTTTATTTCCATCAAATTTTTTAACTAATTTTAAATAGAAATTTCACAATAGAACAAACTTAAATATTTTCCGATAAAAATCTGCCACTTACTATGTTTAAATAGACGTATTCCATATATCAAATTTTCATTGCAAATTTTTTTGTTTTATTTTCATGAATTTTTTAGTTAATTACGTTATTTAAATCTTTAAAATTTTCGGGTCGTCACAGTCCATAGAGGCAGTGATAGCTGGATAAGATGTTAATCCTCAACATACTAAAGTAAATGGCCCTAACTTAGGAAACCAGGCGCCAGCATCCTCCAGTCAGCACGAAGTCGTTACTAGGGATGAGTTGAATAAGATGGTTGACAAAATCAACCAAAGGATGGAAAGTAGCCAGAAGGCTCTGATGGAAAAGCTTAATGCTATCCTAACCCTACAATCAAATCCTACTCCGAGAATTATACCTGAACCCGCGGCTACTGTAGAACAAGAAAATTCTTTTGTTTCTGGTCTAAACAAAAGAAATGGAAAACAGCCGCAAAAAAGGGTAACAACAGGAACCATGGGACATAATGTAGAAGGAAATATAAATATTCCACCCGTCGCAAGGCAACCAAGTCTGAACTTAAATCAGGGAGCCAAGACCCTGCAAGAAGATATAGCTATGGACCTCTTCGAGTCAGAAAATGAAGAGCAAGAAAACCAGTTGGAAGAGAATGTCAACGCATTCAATGATGCTAGGAACGTCCAAACTGCTCCAATCAGGCCAATTGCAATCCAACGGGGCCCCACAAAAGTGGCTCTCCTGAAGACAGGAGTACCTAGGCTTCAACCCACGCGCCAAGACCATTTGCAAAGTCAAACACTTAGTGTAGTGACTAACTGCCGTCACTAGGATTACCGGACATCAGAGGCATACATAGTAGACACGGTCAAACGGTTAATGGACGAGAGTAAAAGTAAGAGAGATGAAGAATGGGGATCTGCTCCAAGTCAGACTCCCTTTACCGATGAAATCTTGAATGAAAAATATCCAGATAAATTCACAATGCCAATTATCCCATCCTACGATGGGATGAAGGACCCAAAAGCCGATTTATACAAGTATAGTTGGTATATGGACAGTGCCAAAACTTCAGAGGTTGTTCAGTACAGATGTTTCCCCATCTTTCTAGAAAGAGTTGCATCTATGTGGTTCACCAAGATTCCACCAAGATCCATCTCTACTTTTGACCAATTAGCAACACGATTCCTTGACCAATTCAGGCTCCATACTATAGAACCAACAGATGTCATGTCCTTATCCGGATTGTTCCAAGGACGCAACGAATCGCCGAAATCTTTCACGAACCAGTTCAACACCATAGTGACGGAAGTAAGCAACCCCAATGAGTGTATGGGTTTTATGGCGTTAGTCCGTACCATTCACCCAGAGACTGAATTCGAAAAGTGGATTAAGATGAAACAGCCTACCACGAGGAAGGACTTCAATCGTAAAGCAAGTCAGTACTTAAGATTGGAGGAAGCACAAGAGCTAGAAAGAGAGTCTACTAGTGTACAACCAATGAACATCGGACAAAGCGATGTAGCGATGAATCTAAACGTACACGCTTCCGGAACTACTGAAGGAGCCACATGGAAAGATGGAAATCAAAGGAGGAAAAATCATAAATCCAATAAAGGGAATGGTAATGGCAGCAATAAAAGTCTTAAAGGGTTCAGGCCTAAAGACTATACCCCTCTAAATGACACTCCATAAAATATTTATTTCGCAACACAAGGGATCGAGAAATACAAGAAGCACCCTAGGAATTAAGCAACTGAGCAGTAAAAATGCTCAAGAAAATTCTGCCGCTTCCAAGAAATTCATGATCATAACACAAATGAATGCCGCCATTTGAGGAATCTCATTGAAAAGTTGATTCGGGAAAAAAACTCCAGCAGTATGTGAGAAAGTCATAGAACCCTGATCAACCCACAGCTCCTCAGCCACCTAGAGGACGAAGGAATCAAGCCGGAACTAGTGAAGAAAGGTCCAAACGAACTAACTGAAGACTTATTATCAGAAAAATATCTAGGGGTCACATCCATCGCAAAGAAGTTGGAGAGAGATGGAGTGATATGCAAGATCGTTGAAGCATGCTCTAAAGGAATCATGTCTCGCACTAAAAGATGAAACCCTAGCCAAGCTATAGAAAATCTTAAGTGATGACATAGTGTTTCGAAATCGAGACACCGAAGGGATCGAAGCCCCGACTCTCGATCCGATGGTTGTAACAGTGGGAACCGGCCCCGCTGTTGTTCGACAAGTGTTGTTTAATAGTGGAAGCTCTGTTAATATACTTTTCAAACGTACTTTTGATCAAATGAAAATTGGCATGAAAAGCATGTCTGCATGCCAAACAAAGATCCAAGGGTTCACTGCCGAACCCAAGCAACCTGTGGGAACAATCGACCTGCCAGTGGAGCTTGGAGAGGGTGATTGAAGAGTAACCCCCATTTAGACTTTTGTAACTGTGGACAAAATGTCCTCATATAACGCCTTCTTACGATGGTTCGCTCTTGCAGATTTCAGAATAGCTCTGGCCTAATGGTGTCTAATCATGAAGTTCCCTATTGTAAATGGAATTGGAGTGGTGAAAGGAGATTAGTGCACCGCCAGAGAATGTTACATTGCAGAGTTACGTGAATCCAGAAGGAGAGAAAAAGGGAAGGATGTAGGGAGAACTTTCCACATCCGTGAACCTTCAGAATAGAAACTACAGGGTCGCCCTTGGCTTGAGGACTATAGCCGATTCAACAAGGCTTTGGACCCTAGAAGGAAGATTTCAGGGGTGGAACGGGCAGCATCGGCAGAATTGACAGTGTCAGTCCTGGTCGATATGGATGACCCAACTAAAGTCTTGAAAATTGGATCGCACCTTGGAAATAAGATGCGTTTGAGCTTACTAAATTTCTTCGTGCCAACTTGGATGTGTTCGCATGTACGCATTTCGATATGTGTGGGGTGTCTCCAGAAATCGCATGTCACCCGCTCAACATTGACCCCAACTTCACACCAGTAAAGCAAAAGAGGCGCAACCAAGGTCCTGAACGGTCCAAGGTGCTAAAAGAAGAGGTGGACAAATTAATGGTCAACGGTTTCATCCGTGATGCAACTTATCCGGAGTGGGTATCTAACCTGGTCATAGTCAAAAAGTCCAATGGGAAATGGCGAACCTGTATCGATTACTCAGACTTAAACAAAGCTTCCCCGAAAGATAGCTTTCCTCTCCCCAAAATAGACCATCTTGTGGATGGAACGGCAGGACACGAGCTAATATCATTCATGGAAGCATACTACGGGTACAACCAAATCCTAATGCATGAGCCTGACCAAGAAAACACCATTCATCACTGACCTGGGCCAGTACTGCTACAAGGTAATGCCATTTGTTTTGAAGAACGCGTGGGAAACTTATCAATGGTTGGTAAATACCTTGTTCAAGCGTCAGATCAGGAATATGATGGAGGTTTATGTGGACGACATGTTGGTCAAATCACGAGAAGCTGTTAACCACTGGATAATCTCGCTAAAATGTTCGAAATACTCCGAAATTACGAAATGAAATTCAATCCACTCAAATGTCACTTCGGGGTAGCCTCTGGGAAATTCTTAGGATTCATCGTAAGTGCCTGGGGCATCGAAACAAATCCATAAAAAATAATGGCACTACGAGAAGTCCAAGCTCTGAAGAATAAGAAGGAACTACAAAGTTAGAATGGAAAAGTCACAGCACTGAGTCGATTTATCTCGAAAGCTACCGACAAGTGTATACCATTCTTCGATGCGCTGAAGAAGGGAAAGAAGAACTTCGTATGGAGTGAAGCTTGTCAAACAGCATTAGAAGGACTACTGTGGCACATGAAAGCTCCGCCAATCGTATCGAAGCCCGTGGACGGAGAAGACCTGTTCATTTACTTAGCGATCTCACCTCATACATAGAGCGCCACTCTTGTGCGTGAAGAAGAAAAAATCCAACAATCCGTGTATTACATTAGCAAGCGGTTTGTTGAAGCCGAGAAGAACTAACTGAAACTGGAAAAACTAGCATACTGCCACTTGATTGCATCTAGGAAGTTACGACTATACTTTCAGGCTCATCCAATTAAAGTGTTGACTGAACAGCCCCTAAAGCAAGTGTTATATCGACCTAAAACTTCTGGACGAATTCTCAAGTGGAATATAGAATTAAGTCAATATGATATCACATACCACCCAAGGAAAGCCATCAATGGGCAAGCGTTAGTAGACTTTATCGTTGAATTTACTATATAGGATGATGAGGAAGAAACACAGCTGGAAGTAGACATGCGATGGAGACTCTTTGTCGATGGCTCATCTAACAACCTCTATTAGGGAGTAGGAGTAGTGCATGAAACCCCGAAGGACGAGCCATTAGCTATGCTCTACGCTTGGAATTCCCTGCTGCAAATAACAAAGCGGAATACAAAACACTGATTGCAGGGCTAAAAGTTGTGAAAGAGCTCAAGATAAAATCTGTTCACATATACAGTGACTTCCAACTAGTCGTCTGTCAAGTAAAATGGGAATACCAGGCTCGAGGGGAGAATCTTGCCTCGTACCAGTCCAAAGTGCAAGAACTGCTAAGCGACGTCGAGCACTACACCATAACTCACATTCCACGAGAGTAGAACATCAAGGCAGATTTTTTGGCTAAACTGGCAAGCTCCAGAGAAGCTCAGTCGTTAGGGCTAGTCCTAGTTGAAACTCTAACCAACCCAAGCATAGACGAAATGGACGTTAACTAGATCCTTGAGATCACTGTCGAACCAAGTACATGGATGACACCGATAAAGGAATATTTACTTGCAGGGACTCTTCTGATAGACTTGAATCAATGGAAAAGGCTTCTCCAAAAGGCACCGCGGTTCGTGATACAAGATGGAGTGCTCTATCGAAGAGGATTCTCAACCCCCTTTCTTAGATGTGTGTCTAATGACGAAGCTCGACGAATCCTAAAGGAAGTGCACGAAGGTGAATGCTAAGACCACACCGGGGGGCAAACCATTGCGAAGAAAGTCCTCCGGTATGGATACTTCTGGCCAACAATAAACCGCGACGCTGTAGACTAGGCCAGAAAATATGATCGCTGCCAAAGCTTCAGCAAAATTACAAGAACTCCTTCAACAGAGCTAACATAGACGGTCAGTCCATGTCCATTTGCAATATGGGGAATCGACTTGATTGGCATCCTGCCAATAGCAAAAGGAGGGGCCAAATATGCTATAGTTGGCATTGATTATTTCATAAAATGGGCCGAAGAAGAACCACTGGCCACCATAACCACAAAGAAAGTCATTAACTTTGTTACTAAAGACATTATTTGCAGGTTTGGTGTGCCATAGAAAATCATCACTGGCAATGGAACTCAATTCGAAAGCACCAAGCTCAAAGACTTCTGCAAACGCTTTCGAATTGAGAAGAGCTTCTCCGAGTAGCTCATCTGCAAGCAAATGGGCAAGTGGAAGTGATAAACAAAAGCATCCATCATCAAAAAGCGACTAACAAAAGCAAAAGGAATCTGGGTCGATGAACTTCCACTCGCACTATGGGCCTACAGAACTACCCACAAAGCGGCAATCGGCCACACTCCATTCGCTCTGGTATATGGCTCAGAAGCAATGATTCCAGTTGAATTAGAAGTCCCCTCGCACCGAAGGCAAAATTTCAATCAAAAGCAAAACGAGCAACTTCTAATCGAATCGCAAGATATGACCGATGAAAGAAGAGAAGAAGCCGAGTTGAGAACGACCGCCCATCAAAAAAGGGTCGCATGGTACTTTAACTCCAAAGTTCACAACAAAACCTTCGAAGTGGGAGATCTTGTGCTCAAGCAAGTCTACCCATTTACGGGGTCCTTCAGACCAAACTGGGAAGGATTGTACATCATCAATCAAAAGCTAAGGGATGGAACTTTCAAGCTAACAATCATCGACAGAATCCAAATTCCTAGGGCCTGTAATAGCGAATCACTCCACCGTTACTTCATTTGAAAACTAACTTATGTACTCTCTATTTTTCAGCAAATAAGCCATCTCGGGATGCTGGGGGCATTGTAAATAGGCAAAAGCCTACCCTACTTTCCTTAATAAAATTTGATTCGCTTTTTGAACCAACAAAACTATGTTCATAATAACTACCCGCCGGGTCAACGGAAGCAAATCGACTCAAACCGTTTTATCGGCGTAATCCGATCTTTTCCTTCTTCGGTGTTGCTTCGGCAACATCAGGAAGGCTAAAATAAACACTCTTCACGTTGCCCAAAGATAGGCAACATCGAGGAGTATGAAAATCCACGCATTCCATAAGCTGTGCATTAACTCTTAAAAAATTACACTGCTCACGTTGCCCGAAGATAGGCAACATCGAGGAGTATGAAAAGCCGCGCACTTCATAAGCCGCTCACTAAATTTCATAATACCAACTCCTCACCTTGCCTAAAGATAGGCAACACCGATGAGTACGAAAAGCCGCATATTACATAAACCGCGCAATAACACTTAAAAAATTACACTCCTTACGTTGCCCGAAGATAGGCAACACCGAGGAGTATGAAAAGCTGCACATTGCATAAGCCATGCACTAATTCTTAAAAAATTACACTCCTCACATTGCCCGAACATAGGCAACACCAAGGAATACGAAAAGACGCGCACTCCGTAAGTCGCGCACTGACTCTTAAAACTCAAACTCCTCATGTTGCCCGAAGATAGGCAACATCAAGGAGCAATAAAACCATTCTGGACTGACGGGTCATATCAGTCCCAAAAGTCATGCATTTCATAAGCCGCACGTTAACTCCCAAAGCCGTGAAATCACGCTCCTAAAACATAAACTCCTCACGTTGCCCGAAGATAGGCAACACCAAGGAGCACCAGAACCGTTCCAAATCAACGGGACGTATCGACCCTAAAATCCGCGCATCCCGTAAGCCACGCGCACTTTCAAGTGCCGAAATTGCCCCGACAAAGCCAGGGAACTTATCCATACAAAAATAACAAGATTCAATCCACTTCCATTGTTGGAAGCAATGGGCATGACTCCAACAAAATCGGAGTGCTGCAAACTATAACCCTCAAACGTTGGCAACGTGTAACAGTCTACAGTCAACTCATAGAGTGTGCACATCTCAAACATGCATATGTTGCATATTTACCTAAATATCGCAAAAAACTCGGACTATGTGCTCATGTCACAAAACTTCTGAAAAAATAAAAATCGAATTGTGATTTAGTCAATTATATGTGTAAATGTGCAGACTATTTAAACCCTAAGTTACCGGTCATTTGTCAATTGTTTGAAGTAAACAGCCCTGTGAACTGGGGGCATACACCAGCACTTAGATAAAAACACTTGAAAACAACAAGTTCACAAGTTATGTTACTCCAAACAAAGAATTGTTACTCCAACTAAAGAATTTTGTCAATAATCACAAGAACTGGATAAGTGTGAACAAAACAAGCACAAATGAATAGAACACATATGAATAGAGAAATAAGAGTATGGTCGAAATATCAATGTATTACTTATAATTTTCTTCTATACAGGGTCAAAACGTGGGGGTCGTACCCACACAACATCGGCCAACCAAATGAAAATACAGACTCCACAACAAAAACACTAAGTGTAGACTCTGCACTTGAACAAAATAACTCAAAAAGAACCAAAATCAGATCGGTGACCACCCAAGCTCCTCAGCACTTCTTTCCACCACTCCCCTTCCCACCTTTGGTTTGAAGTTTCTGCCTCGTCTCGGAAGTGGTGTCGCTGCTAGTAATATCAACAAACTCCTCGGCGCTAACATCCTCCTCTTGCTCTACAGCCTTCTCAGAAGATTCTCCCTTCTCTTTGCGCTTCCGTGACTTGCGGGAGCTCTTCGAGGCTTTGATCGCTTCAACCTTCTCTTTCTTCATAGCGACCAATTCATATTGAGTCTTGCGAGGCTGCTCCATTTGAACTTCCTATTCCCTAACTTCCACCGCTGTTACGTCACCTTCCAAAGATATAGAAGGGTCATCTAAGCCATTAAGTGTGGCTATCTTTTTGGACTCCGGCCTCGGCTGCGAGCCAGACACATACATGGAGACTGGAACAAGAATGAAAACGAGCATGGAGGCTGTGGAAATAGCAGCAGGTCCAGGCGCCAAGGAGGATGGCACATCAATAGAAAAGGTAAATGAATCTATAAGATAAAAAATGAAAGCATTAAATTCTTCATGCTCTTGCAGTGTAAGCTGAAGACTCTCGAACTCAGGAGAAGCGAGAAGATTACCTGCACCGGAAGAGTGACCAAGAATGTCAACTTCATATTCACCGCCATCACCCTCCTTAGACGATTCTATGATCCGAGGGGAAGCCCCAAGCCTAGAAGTTGTTGGCAGATAGCGGGGCAGCTTTGATGGCTCGTCGGTGCCAGAAATGAAAGGCTTTGTGAGTGCTTCGGTAGCCGCGTTCATGGCGGCATCGGCAGCTTCTTTCTCCCTCTCGGTCCGCAAAATCTCCTGGCCCTTCAGCAACGCCTTTGATTCTTCGTTAAGGTAGGCGTTTTCTAACTCTCACTCGGTGTAAATGTCATCGCTGTCATGAAAGTGGGTCAAAATTTCTTCCCAGACCACAACAAGAGTGCACGGAAATTTCGGGCCCAAGTAGCTAAGGCTCCCCTAATGAAGTAGTGAATTGGCATAAAAATTCAGGATGGTATCATCCATCTTCCACTCGAAAGCGTTTTGAAGCTCTAGATAATCCACCATAATGGCGGCCTTTTCAACCTCAACGCGGGACTTATCAGCACTAAGCTGTGCAACTTGGTACTGTAGTCATGCGATCGTCACAACCTGATAAGAGATGGTCTTATCGTGCCCCTCAACGATAAGGTCATGGTCGAAGATAGTTTTCTTCTGGGGTTCAATTGTCGCGCTACGAGCAGCCACTTCCTCTTTTAATTTGGCCTCCTCGGCACGAGCCTCCTTTATTTCGTCCCTATAGACGGTCTCAATCCTCTCATGGGCCTCTTTCACTTCTTTCAGCAAGTCAGCGTTCCTTTTGCTTTCTTGCAGCGCCGCTTCTTTCTCCTCCTCCAACTATTTAATCCTGGCATCGCGTTATGACAATGCTCTTTCAAAATCATCCTTCTTTGACTCAAAAGAGAGGATTTGCTGCTAGTTGTTGCGATTGATATCTGCAGCTGCTTATACAATTTTTCCCACTCTTCGGCCTGATCTAAATTGTTTTGAATAGCCTGAAGATGTGGTATGTAGAAATCTCTATGGACCGGACGAAGATCACAATCAAATTTAACTCCCCTTAGAAATCACCTCGGGAGCGCCGCCTCAAGCTTGGGAGGACCCGACGGAAGAATATAGGCTGTCTCTAGTAGGGACGTGAAGCACCGGGGGCAAGCACAATGGAAGATGGTGGGATGTAAGTTGAAGTCAGAACATGGGCAGAAGTAATATTGATTTCTTGACCCGCTGAAGAGTGCGTCGGAGCAAAAGCCTGTTGTTTCGAAGAATGGGGACGGTGATAGAATTTTGACATCTTTGATGGCTCCTTATCTCATTGAAAGTCCTCCTCTTCTCATACCTGCCTTTGTAAGACTGGCTCTGCTCTCTTTCATCTTGGAGATGGGGTTCGGCCTCTAGATCTTTTCGTCTTCTATACTCTTCCTGCGTCTCTCGGGGCTGGTGACTACTAGAAGAATGCTTGGAATAGCGCTGAGAGTCAATGAATTCCTTGAAGTCATCATAAAGGCCTCGTCCTCTCGTCATATTTGACACAAAACATAAATGAAAGGCTTTAGAAACAGAAAATAGACATGGAATGTGTATGTACAAGTGAGTGTGACCCTAGTGAAACGTGTGATGTGTTTGGGAGGAGATCCTAAAGCGACGTCACAAACCGGATCTCGCAGGCGCCACGAAGGGAATCAGACCAACTTCGGATGCAATGTGGCTCGAGCAAGGGGGCACCTCCACAAATCTGATTACGTCCCCCATAAGTGCATCAAAATCAAAATCGAACGAAACATCGCTCAAATCACCAAACTCCGCACCAGCATCTTTGCTTGGAGAATCATGACGTCCCCCGATCCCTAGGGCATTGTATTTATCACTTGTGTTTGGAGGAGGCGAGCTCGGAATAATGGGACTCATCTTTGGAGTTTCATAACACGATTCAGAATCCCCATCATCGGATTCCACATAGAAGTTGACTCGTTGCTACTACTCCCGACTTCCCCCTCCTCTTTTTCTATGTCCAGTGCGGTTTTGCCTTCCCTCTGCTTTGAACTCTTCTTCTCCTTCCTTTGGGATCGGAGGCATTCTAGTCGGGTGACTAACTCTAGTCGGAGCAACGTCTCTTCTATCACGAGCCTCTTCGGTTGATTCTCTGGATAAGCCCTCTCTCTCTTGAGAAGCGCCTTCTTCGGATCCGTGAGAAGAGGAAGTGGATCGCGTACGAACCCTGGATCTAGAAGGAAAGGGGGCTTCAACTAGAACGGCGGACCTTCCCGGATGCAATAATCTATATTGGAGTAAGTTCTTGTTTGTCAGTAAGACTTTAAAGGGCCTCTCCTCAGCATCGATAGCCTTCAGGGTTCGACAAACTTCATCAAGAGACAAGTCCCTATTCGGCCTCGGGATAACTGCTAGAAATTTTCAACTTGTTAGAAACTATACAACGACATGTTGAAACTCAATAAATAGGGAAAAGTAC
This sequence comes from Allium fistulosum, assembly GCA_030737815.1. Classification (NCBI taxonomy): domain Eukaryota; kingdom Viridiplantae; phylum Streptophyta; class Magnoliopsida; order Asparagales; family Amaryllidaceae; genus Allium; species Allium fistulosum. Next base: position 1,496,491,308 of record CM060901.1, read on the forward strand.
TAACCCCCCATCGTCCATAGACGGTTAAACCTTCGGGGCACCTAACGAAGAAAAATTGGGTCTTAAACTACGATAGGCTACTTTGCAGTCGTAGTACGATTTTCCGATTCCTTTGAGCTTCGATTAGAACCAAAGACGGACACTCATCCCTTCTCTTGAATGAAGGAAAATACTGTAACTCATCGAAGCTCGGAGCGCGATTAAATATGCGCATGAAAAGGACGTGCAAGCAAGTTAGGATGGCATAACCGTTGGGATGAATCCGGAACGGAGCAATGCCTAGATTCGACAGAGTCTCGTGCAAAAGGTCATTAAAAGGGGGCACAAATCCATTCAAACGCATATACCGATGACAAGTGGTATATCCTGGGGGAGGCATGTGAGCAAACTTATTCTTTTCTGGGAGGCGTACATCCTCCTCCGGTATGTCGTGCAGCATGCAGATATAATGCAAAACCTTAGTGAAAACAACAGAAGAAGCTCTCTCTGGCAGGTTGAAAAGAACCCTAAAATTGGGAGGAGTACGATCCAAGACCGGACCTACTGGGACCAAGTGACCATATTCTGCCTATGAAGTGGAAGGAGAAAGGGCAACGGACGATGACTTAGTTGCCGAAAGTGTCGGGTTTCCTCTGCTGGATTTACGGTGCAAAGATGGATGCTTCATTCTAAAATAACGGAACTTGCATTCAAAACGGTCAGGTGATTCTATTCTAAACTAATAATTTCCCCTACAACACTTGAATTCCGGAGAGATATTGATTTGTGCCGACAAAACGGAGTTCATGTATGTATCGGGGAAAGTGCAGTTTGCTACCTATAGGGAGTGAGCTTGGTGTCCGAAACACTACAAACGCTCTATCCCGTGTAGATAGTTCGCTCGGAGTGGAAAAGGAAAAGGACTTCCCGTATCGTTTCCATTTGTTTTTAATTCCTCTACACTTACCTGTTATAGATCAACGACCGATTATGAATCCGTTGTCTGAAGCGACATGGAAAATTCTTTTCATTACAGGGACACCGAGCGTGCAAAAAGCAAGTAAGACAAGTCCAAATTCTTCGGAAGAGCTAGGACCAATTCGCGATGTGTCATACAATATCAGCTATGGAACTTAGCATAAGTCAATTCTGGCTTAATGGACGAAGATAGCAAAACGTGTCAAGCACTGGGACAAAGCCCTAATGTCATTCCGGGAGGAACTCAAGACTCGATTTACTATCTTCTTCCATTAAGCTGCAATTAACTCAAACTCCTCACGACCAACATCACAAATGAAAACTCGCCATCAAATCATTAAACAAACACTGCGATTAGCAAACCCACCTCAGATTGAACTCTAAAACACAAAATTGGTCGAAGACTTAGATTAATGAACCAAGGACATGCTGGTGGCGAGCTAAGGATAGATCGACAACGATTCAAAGTAAAGGCGAAGCAAGGGTTTCTTGTCAGAGGTGGCTAGAGGATAGGAATTGGTGATTCTCCAGTGTTGGCAATGTGGAAGAAATCACGACGAAAAGCTTGGGCAAGGTCCGATCTTAGGAGTCGATGGATTGAAGGCTCGAATTGCTGCAAGTTGATGGATTGAAGGCTCGAATCGCTGCAGGTCAATGGAATGAAGGCTAGAATCGCTGTAAGTCAAAGGATCGAAGGCTAGAATCAATGCAAATGTTCAGATTGCATGAAGAAAAAGGTTAGGTCACGTGAAAGTGAAGAGATAGCTTGGCTCGACTGGCTATATAGGCAAATGGAAATATAAAACACGAAAAATCTCTAAGTACCCGGGTCACTAGCAATCCATCAGTAATGGATCGCCAGCCATCCATCAGCTATGGTCGCCAGCGGTCCATCAGCTATGGTCGCCAGCGGTCCATCAGTAATGGTCGCCAGCGGTCGATAGAATTACTCATCCCCGACTTTAAATTTGCATCACGACATTCACCCACTATTTCAGGGTATACCGAGAAGCTGTGAAGAGAAATTTGATCCATTATGGAGAATAGTAGTGGTTGAGACCAAACCTAAGTGATCAGCAGCGTAACCTAGCTCACGTCCACAAAGCTCTAACGCGATTACTTGAAATTTTTCAAGAAGAGACATAAAGGGCGATAACTTCCAGAGCACGCCTTGTTTCCAATGAAGACGTACTCTAGGGGGGCAAATGTTATCCGGGTTTTTTACCCATAGAGATTCGAGAGAAGATGGAATGACTTGATGGAATCAGAGTGGCTCAGGACTCAACCAAAAGGGCTAAAGCAACAAGTTAAAGAGAGCCAAGTCCTATTATAAAAGCAATGACTGAGTTTGACTAGACCAAAAGACCAACGTCCGTCCAATCCAATCAGCAGCTAAATGCAAGTAGCTAGTAAATCATCATCAAAACAACGCGACGTGCAACGAGACCACACGAACAACGTCAATACAAAGCAACATAAGCATGCCAGACATCAAAGTTCAGAAAAAGTCTAAGTGCATGGATCGCTAGCAATCCATACATTATGGATCGCCAGCGATCCATACTTCATCACTGAGTCGCTAAGGCACATGAGCAGCAAAGAAAGCAAAAACATGCTAAGTGTATGGAACGCTAGCGATCCATTCATTATGGATCGCCAAGATCCATACTTGTTCATGGACTCTTGGTGATCTAACTAGGCGAAGAAGGGTAAAGAGGAGCTAAGTGACTGGCTCACAGACGAGCTAAATCTATGGATCGCAAGCGATCCATGGTTTTGGCTCGGGTCGCGAGCTGAGCTTCGTTGCATTCTCCTAAGTCCATCCGTAAGAAATCAGTGAACAGGCCTGGCCCTGAAGCTCTCTTATCCCTATAAATACCATCATATCCGCAACATAAACGGAATCTTCTCCGGATTGGTTGCTGAAGCCCTGCTGAAAACTTTCTTCACTCTTCATCTCCCTCACAACGATCTCCAAAGAAATTCACTGTGATTCTTCAGTGGATTCTAACCTTGGAGATTCAATCTAGCTAAGGATAATCAAAAGCCTTGTAACCAAACACTACTTGTAACAATAATCAGTCTATAATAAGAACAATAAAGTGGACGTAGGATTCATTAACAGCCGAACCACTATAAAAATCTTCTTGTCTTCTTTCTTTTAATGTTCTTCTCTATACCTATTATCTGTATTATTGCTCTGTAAGAATAGGGCTGGTGCTTTCACACTAAAACCAGGGTGTTGATCTTTTTTGGGTTAACAGTACAAATGTGCTAATATGCAATTGTTTAGGTCCTTATATGTAAATGTCATATGTCCTCCTTCTTCATTGACCATTTGCCATTACAATAGTTCTCAAGCTCTTGAGAGAGCTTAGAAATGATTTATGCTAAGAGAGGGGAAGAAGATCAAAGACTCTTCCCATGACGGGGTACATCTATATATATAGTGACTGGAATGAGGTCGATTCGCTCCAACATGCGATTTGGGACTTATGGCGCCATGAGACTTTTGAATGAATGTGAAGGTTTTTGAAGCTTTCTGAGGGAAATTGCACCAATTACTCTTGAACTAGCTTTGTGAATGACTCCAATCCTTCTTCCCTGCACTACTTTCGACATGCTCTAGCATTGATGTTATGCAACATTGATTATCATGAAACGTGGCCTTGAGTTATGGCTTACGGTATGTTTTTTTCATGACTTCGGCAAGCTTAGTTTTGATAGTGTCGATATGATATGTTATTGGATTTTGACTTAATTCTTTTAGGGATATGTGGTGTTGCTTTTATACAATATTAACTGCCTTTGTAATGATTGTCGATGAGCTTGTTTTGAAGGCCATAGGTGGATAACAACGCTATTTAAGTTCAGCATCAATGAAATGCGACATGGTTTACATCGACATTCATTGTTAGCTTATAATGTTGATTTTTTTTTATGCCTTTACCTCTTCGGTTGCGTGTGACATTTATCCTTTTTCCTTATTGAGGTGATACGACGTTTGTTAACAAGAAAACTTGTCAACACCCCAAAGTAGAATTAAAGGTGCAGAAATGTCCTTTTAAGCTTCTTTTGATTAAGTAGAAAAGGTTAGAATTTTATTACTTTCTTTGATAAACCTTTCAAATAGGACTTTGTTGTGTAAACTCTTCCATGTTTGACCTTTCGACCCAGTCGAAACACTTATATCCCTTACTTTTGAGTCCTTTGAGCTTGTTGAAGTGGTTTGGTTATCCTTTGGAAACCTCCTTTCGAAATGGTTGCAAAACACTAAAAGTTGGCACTAAGAATTCAAGACTATGGTTTGACCGAATAGGTTTCGACTTCATCGAGAGTTGGTCTTTTAAATGGCTTGGGTTCAATCCTAAGATCTAAGGGAAAAACAAGCTAAGTTTATTGTTTCGACTCACTAAGAAGTGAGCGTTTGGGGGGTAGTGATTTGGAGCTAAGTACTTAAGTGTATTGGTAAGTGAGAGGCTTCGACTCACTCGAAAGGTATCCTTTCAATTAAGTTGACACAAGTAGAACACAATTGAATCAAATAAAAGCTTCAAAACAGTTGCATAATCACCAATTTTAAAATCTTGCTTTCATTAAACTAATGATATTCAAACTGGTCAACTTCTCCTAATATGATTTCCAAATTAGGTTTTACAAATTACAAATTTAAGAAAGTATAAGAAGAAGGCGAATTAATTTGGATCCCCTAAACTAGACCCCTAGGGTCTTATTTATTGGTGTGGGTTGGCACCTTTTGATTTAGAGCTTTCGATCTGGTTGAAAGGTGGCTTTATATACCTTCCGTCTCCTTTGACACTTGCGTACCCCTCTGCAATGCTTTTAACTGGGTTTGGATGCCTTCATCTTCGTCGAAAGGGGTGGTTGTGCCTTTTCCCTTTGTGTTGCTTTGTTGTTGCAAGTTGGAAGTAGCATGAGCTTTCGACTTCGTCAGCAGGTACATTCTTGGGGTTACGAAGGTATTGAAATACCTTAGGTTTCGATGCAGAATGCCACTTTCGAAGACACGCCTTCGGATAAATGCGGAACCTTCCCTGGATGTTAATGGCTTCGACCAATTTGAAAGGTTTTATTATGCTTTCGAAAGGGTTGTTCTGATCAAGGCATTGTTCTAAATAGTTTGAATGAAGGCAAAACCTTTGGTTTCGAAAGTTGTGGCGCACATGTGAAGGGTTGTTATCCACTGCCTTCAAAAGGTACTCCTCCTCTTATTCAAAATGTCTTCATGTAGGCGAAAGCATCTGTTGCGAAAGGTATACATTGACGCGAAATGGAGCTTTCGACCACATTGACCCCTTCGAAAGCTTGTAACATCTAGCTTTTGGCTATAGCATCCCTTCGACTCCTTCGAAAGGTTTTGTTGGTGCTGTCATCTCTCGTTCCTTTTTCATTTTAGTCATTTTGGTTTCTACAAGATTGAAGTAGGAATTGGTGGTAACAATCGCCCCTCTACGAAGGGATGCTCTTGATTTTCCAAGTCAACTCTTTCGAAACCTATTTCAGTTCCCGTCTTTTCATATTCATGCACTAATCCTGGCCGTTCATTTAAATTTGATCGTACGGTTTGTCGTCCATGCTGACTTTTCTTATAAAGCAAGTTCCTTTCTTCCCCTCTTTCACTTATCTGCAATTAGAAGAAATTTCCAGCAAGAATCAAAATTTTTAAATTCTCAAATAACTCCTATTTCAAATAAACAAAGACTTGAATCCAAAGTAAGTTTTCATTATTTCTGCTTAACTTTTTATATTAAACTTCGATTTCGACATTCGCCCAATTTGAATTCGAAACTCTTCTTAAATCTTACAAAGATAATTTCAAGTTTTTCGTTGATGAAAATGTCCATCGATTTGTTCTATGGCTTCTCTTGTTTCATTTCTTACTTCAATTCGTTTTTCGAATTCATCCAGAAAGTAATTTTTTAATTTTTAATTTCATAATTATTTTATTTTTTGAAAAGACAAGGTTCGAAAATAAATTTCGAGGATTTTGAAGATCATCAATTGTAAACTCATGCTTAATCAACTTGGTTATTGATTTTTTGAAGTTTTAGGTTAAAATTGAATTTAGGGAAGAAGGAGGTTTCCAATTACTTCATAGAGAAGCTTTTGCAGTATGAACCGTATTTTGGCGCTGCAATTTAACCTTTCTAACCCTTTGAAAGGGGTTAAGGCGGCAACTTTTGTTTTTCTTCCTCAACCTCTTTCGATGGGGTCGAAAGGTAATCCAGCGCATCTCTTAACTGACCTCGTCGAAAGGTTGATGTTATTAAAATGAAGAAGAATTCTTTGAAAGCATAGTCATTCTTTAGTATATTCTGGTACCTTTCAAAGAAGTTACCTAGTGCGTCTTGCTACACAATTGTCTAATGCATACTTTCGAAAGCATAATCGAATATGCTTTTTCCTAATTTATTTTAAGGGATGTGTGGAGTTGGAAATTTGCCATTCATTTTTTTATAAATTGCGTTAAGAATACTATACTTTGTTTATGTTGTAGATCAAATCAAACATTTCGACATAGTCGAAACCTATTGCATCGACTCAAATTTAGTCATTGGCATGCTTTCGAAACCATATACCCCTTTCGACTTGCTCAACATCCCTTGTAACTAACCGTGGAATTGACCATTATTCTATACAAATGTTGTCGAAATGTTTCAAAGCCTTTTCATTTACATCAATGTTGCTCAAATTCAAACCTTTCAACCCAATTGGTATATAGGGTTTCGACAATATTCGAACTTTCTTTGAAAAACCAAGTTCATGGGTTTCGACAGCGTCGAAAGGTTCTTTTGTCTTGTTTATTGAATGTTGGTAGCATATATTTTTATTCAAATTGGTTGTGTAGGTTTCAAATACTTCCTTTAATAACAGAATTATCCTTGAGCTTTCGACATTGTTGAAGGTTGTTTGTTGAACGTCAACTTTTACTCTCCCTTTCGACTCTGTCGAAAGATCAAAAAATTTCATTTTTCTAACTCTAAAATTCTTTCAAGAATATGAAATTTCATGTTTTTCTTGATATTCAAATGGTTGTGATAGGTTTCTAATATCCTCGAAAAAATGTTAATTTCATAACAAATTATAATTTCTAACTGAATTGATTTCACCCGCCAAGATCATGGCATTGAATAAGTCTTCCCAAAAACCAAAGAAGGACACAATACCAGTGATGGAATCTTCACCCAAAAAGATTGAAGAAACTTCCAAAGATCCTTAATATCTACCCAGGATGAGGTGGATGCAATTCTCAATGACTTCGGCGTTACTTAGGTGGAAGCTATTCCCCCGAGTGATAACGACACCATTCAAAGTCCACCTGAAGGTACTTTGCCTATATCGCTATCCATATTTGGCATGGAGGCTTCTTACCCTTCCCAGATTTCTTATCCAAGTTCTTGACCTATCTGGGTATTGCTCCTATATAGCCATCACCAAATGTTTATACATATCTTTTATCCCTGGAACTCATGGCATTGGAGTTCGACATTCCTTCTCTTGATGTTGAAGTGTTGAACTATCTTATTCAATTGGTTAAGCTTAGCAACTTGAATAACCAAATATTTAGAGAAAATCCCCCTAAAAAGCTAATATCCAAGGGGTAAACAAAATCAAGGATTAGAAACCGCCGTTCATCTTTGTTAAATGCTTTCCCAACATCAGTGTGGTTTTTCTTCTCCCGGTAAGTTGATCACAGTCTTTATTCTTCCATTTAGCTACTTTCCTTTGCTAATCCATGTTTCCTTTTCAGGTGCTCCTATTAAAGAGTTGAATGAAGAAGATAAGAAAATCTTAAAGTCGTTTATCGCTTCTTCAAGTAGGATTGGGAATATATTAACTCTGTTGAATCCTTCAAATCTACAAAAGCATTCCCTCCTACTAGTGGGACTTAGGATACTTGGTCAACTTACTTTACTTCAACATACATCTCGAAGCAAACGCTTCCTTTCTTTAGGTGATCCAAAGAATTTCTCCCCAATGTCACCAATTTGTCCTGATCAGTCCGGTAAGTTTAAACGTAGCATTTGTAATTTTTTATTGTGTTATTTTTTAAATTGCTTTTCTGACTTGTATTTTTTAAATTTTCAGCAGCTTCTTCTCAAGTTGAGCTAATTATAACCAATCCGACTCTCCCTAGTTCTGCAACCCATGTGTCATCTTTGTCTTAAGCCATTGCTAGATCAAAGATGGCTGGTAAAAGAAAGCTAGGTAAAGCGGCTGTGGCGGAGCCATCCCCCAAGAAGGCCAAGATCGTTGAAGTTACCGATTCTCCATCATGAGAAGAGGGGAGTTTGTAGACGTTAATAAAACTTTGGAGAATCCAACTATCGAAGCTTTTCTTGATCAACCTAAGAAGACTCCCTCATAGGTCGATCCATTGTCATGCATTGTCATTTCAAGCTCTCTACATGTAATTTAACAAATGCAAAAAAATTTGGGGACTTCGACCCTTTTTCAGGAGTTGCACTCTCCCAGATCCACATCACCTATGCCTCCGAGTGATTTTGAGAAGATGGTTCAGTCTATTTTGAGTTCTCTATCTTTTACTTCTATCTGTCCACCTTCGTTCGTTTCTGATCCAATGGATCATTGTCGATCTCTAGTTGAACAACAACTCCTGGTATGCTTCATATCACTTAATTTTATTGTTATTGTTTCTCTCTAAGTTTTTGACTTACATTATACTTTTTCTTTCAAATTTCCAAGAGATAGCTCTCATTGCAAGAAAACACATTAACATCCTTCGCTAAATTGTCTAAGCTTCAAGGAGAAATTTCAAACTTAAACAGTCAAGTTTCCTTCCTTCTCATAGATAAGAATGAAGCTATGATTGAATTAGAGCGATTAAGAGCTTCTCTTGCTCAATCAGAATCTGTTATTTTTGAGGAGTGGAAAGCACATCAACTCCTTGCCGATGAAAACTTAGCTTTGAAAATAGCCCTGAAAGAATCTGAGGACGAAAAAGCTCGAATGGCAATAAAATAATCTTCTCTAAAGGAAAAGCTGAAGAAGAATAAAGATTCTCTAAAATTGGCTATCGACGCTATTCCTGATGCAAAGCAGCAGGTGTCTCAATTCCTTGATACTTCTCTTGAGGACATCATTGTCAATTCTTTTGAAGAGGCTATGATGCTCGCTTACGCCGGTAATGTCGATAAATGCCCAGACTTGAGCTTTCCCCCACTCGACCTTGCTCTTGTCAATAGGGTTATGGACAAAATTAAAAGAATGGAGCAGGGGGTTGAAGTTGCTGAAAGAGTGGAGATCAATGCCCCTAAAATTCCATCTTTTGAAGTCCCTTCCTTCGAAGTAGACTCTGACTCTAAAGATGAAGGTGACAAGGATGAAGTTGCCGAGGAAGAGGGCGGTAACGATGATGATGATAATGATGATGATGACGACAATGACGATGACAATGTAGATGAAGGTCAAGGTTCAGGTGGCGACAGGGGTGGTCACACTGATGCTCCTGAAAAAGATGGTGATGAAATCACCAGGACTTCTAAAAAGGCCAATCCTGATCCATCTATTCATGAAGCAAACCCACCTAAACCCTCTGTGCCTACCAACCCTCAAGAGGGGCTTGCTTACGTTAATGTAGAAGAACCAAGAGAGAAAAAGCAGGTCTATCAAGCGTTAATTCCCATCTCTCAGGTATGGGATTCTTTGTTTAGGCTTTCAATTTCAAGATATTTTAAATCCTTTATTTTAGTTAAGGAGGAAACCCGTCCACCCCTATAAAACCAAGCTTGAAAGAAAACAAGCGAAAATAAATAGTTTGTATAGGAAGTTAGATAAACATCTGAAAGAACACAATATTCTCTTCGATAAGTATCATAGACTTAACAGAAGTGTGGCAGTGTTAGCATCCTTCAAAAATCAAGAAGCTGCCCCACGACTGAGGAGGACACGCATTCGATACGATGGTATTTTGAAAGAGAATCGGGAGTTGATTAGCCTCTTTTGGATGTTGATTGAAGAGAGAAACATTTTGGTAAACTTTCTATACGAAGCCTATTGTAGACACCCAACTGTAAATTTCTCGTACTTAGGTGATTTTAGCGAGGGTCTACTTAGGCGTTTACACAAAAAGTATTTGGATGAATTTAGATCTGATTAGCATCCTGGGGCATGTTGGAACATACCACGAGTCAGATCAATTTCCCAAGAATTGCCTCCTGATAAACTCAAATACTATAAGGATAAGTTTGTTTCAGAATTATTTACAAAGTCGATTTTGTATGAACCAGATGAACAGTCGTAATTATGTAATAATATTTATTTGTAAACTTTTGCTTTAGTTTTCTTTTATACTTAGCTGTATTTTATTACTCTATCACAAAATGAATGTCCTTAGGAAATTTTGTCTCTAGAGATTATCTAAGCAAGTATGTTAAACTAAGAAGCGATTATCTTGAAAATGCATCAATTTTGAAATCTTCAAAATTAGCCAGATATTGCTTTCTTAGAGATTTGCAAAAACTTTACATGGAACATCCTCGTCTTTGTTTCAATTTTCTTGGTGAAGAAAAAGAAAATCTTCTTAATTAAGGAAATCCAAACATATCATACCAAACTAATATGTGGTCGTGATGGTCCTACTACCGGGGAGTGGGACTATAAAAAACATCCTCCGGTTATTACCTCGGAAGGATTTAATGTTCCTTTTGACTCAACAGTTATTCTTTCTACTAATTCCTTATGTAAAGTTAGAAATGCAATTTCCCAACTTTATATGTGTAACAAATGCCTAATTGTACTTTTTTGTTTCATTTTTACTTGAGTTGTAACCCTTTATTGCTGTAATAAAGAGATTGATTATTCTTGTCTTAACTTCATTTTCTCATTTTCTTTTTGTTTAAATAGGAGTTACAGTTATCTATAACGTTTTTTTCATTAGATTCTCAATCTCATTTTATCATCATCAAAGATTGGCTATTAGCAGATATTGAAAAGAGAAAACTCACTAACGATCCCTTATCTTCTCGCTTTCAAAACAATGTCGCAGCTCTCGAATGGTACATAAGATATTTGCTTCAAAAGACGATTGTTAGAAATCTCAATGATCAGAATGCCAATCTTGAGGTGGATGTTAAGAGTAAGAATGAAACGATCTCCATTTTGAAGCGCCAAATGAAGTCAAATCCTTCAATTGACTTAGACCATAAGATGTCAGAACTTCTCCAACAAGTAAGTGATTTGGGAATTAAATTGAAAGATAGTCAAGCTCAATGTGCATAATATTTCAAACATCAATTCACCAGCTTCTTCCATTGTTCCATCTACTACAAAATTAACAAGGTATACGTCCCTTGCCATCCAAAATTTCCCTACTATGACTAATCCTCCTCCAGGTTTGGATTAAAAAGTAGTAGGAGAATGGTGAAGGAAGTTAAATTTGAGATGATGAAGTATTTTGATGAATAACAGAAAATGATATACTCGTAGCGCATAAATGAGTATGCTGCTAAAATTCAAAAACTGGAACGCGAGAAGTATCTTCTTCAGAAGTGTATCGCTAATTTGGAAAGGGAGAATAAAAATCTTAAAGGCACAAACAAAGCTTTTAATCGTGCTTTGAAGACCAACATTGAGGCTATTGATGACAAAAACAAGATGAGGAAAAAAGAGAAGAAACTTAAAGAAGTTCTTCGTATTGCTATTCATTACATTATGGATCCTTTAATTGCCGAGAATCTAAATATGGCTGTTCAAGACTCATGAACAATTTATATTAATGAAAGTTATATATTTGTTTTGTATACTTGTAAATAATTTCATAAATTATGATAATTTTGTAAATATCACCTAGTTTGTAACCCTTTCTTGTAATGTTGTTTTTGAATCAGCTCTTTGATAACTTGTACCGTGTTTTCTGAATTTGCTGGATCTTTCAATCCTTTTTTTTATTGTTCTTCTTTCCCTGAAAAGTATGAAGTAAACAATATTTCTTACTGATAGCTTGAAATATATATAGAAGTCTATTCATGTCATTTAAAGAAATTAACAAATCATCATGTTAACATATGAAAAGTAATCCTATGATTGAATGTGATTAAATTGTCTTGAAATCCATCTTTGGTAATGATGAGAGATAACCAAGAATTCAACTTCAATTATATTGCGAGATAATCAGAAGTTTAATGGTAGGAAACCATAAATTCAACCAAGGATTTAATTCTAGATGTTTAGAAATCCAACTTTTGGAGAGAGTCAATAGAAAATCGATAATGATCATGTAATAGAAGTCCAATGACCTAGATCGGGCATTAATGAATTAAATTTAAAAGTTAGAAGATCCAAAACCCAGATTCAAGTATTTGTGGATGTTAACCAGAAGTCCATAATAATAATATTCTTAATAGAGATCTTTAGCCCAGATTTGGGCATTAATGAGTGAAGTTCAGTGATTAATAGTTATAGTTCTGAAACCTAGATTCGAGTATGATGAAGACTATAAATTAAAAGACCCGAAGCCTAGATTCAAGTATTAATAAGTGAAATTCCGAACTCAATAATGAATGACCCGAAACCCAGATTCGGGTATTAATAAGTGAAGTTTGGAAAATCTTCATTGATGATTAGTTGGAGGCTTTTGATTCTTATTTAAGCCTTGTATGTAGCTGCTATTTGATCAGCTGCTTCTTGAGCTTAGACGTCTTAGTCCATCATTTGATATACCGCTTCTCGGGCTTGGATGTCTTAATCCGTTATCTGGTATGCCGCTTCATGGGCTTGGACATCTTAGTCTACTGTTTGATATGCTACTTCTTGGGCTTGGACATTGTAACGACCCTAATTTTGATTAACATTATTTAGGACATTTAATTAGGTAAATTAAATGAAATAATGTAAATGGTTAAGGGATTGAGATTTGTATAATCTAAGGGGTAGCGGTGCCTATTTGAACCAATGAACTAAGAGAATTAAAATGAATTCAGTTAGGATAGTAGACAAGGGCAATATAGGAATAAGTAATAACCTTATACCCTAAACCCTTATACACATTCATTTTACACATTTATTTTCACGACCTAAAACAAAACAAGTGGCCGCCCACTATTGAGGAAGAGGAAGAAGAAGATAAACAAGAATCTAAAGGAAGGTAGCTTAATCAACTTAAATCAGGATTAAACCTTAACTCCTTAATCACAAGGCTAAGGTGAATAATGACTATATCTCATATTTTTAATTGTTTTCATTTTTAGATCAAATCCGAACTATTTTGAAAGATTTTGCCATGTTTTTTATTGTTAAAATGGATATATATGATTGTTGATGATTTATGCTAATTAATATAGATTTTATGGTGAGTTTTAGATTGAAAAACCAATTAAATGACATCCAAATGCCTTATGATTTTGAGATAAGGTTATAAATAATATTTTGGAAATAGGTTTCAAATTTCATAACTTTATGAATTAATGTGGATTTATTATGAATTTCTAGTGAAGAAAATAGTTATTTTAGGTTTAAATTTATTACGGCTATTTTATGATGATTTTTGGTCATAAATTAATATATAATAATAAACATATTAAAAGTGATTTATGGAAATTTGTATAAAATTTTCCTAAATGTTTTAATAGATATATAAAATTATTTAAGGTATGGGACGTAAATGTTTTATATATTTATAAAAGGAGAAGGGTATTTTGTAAATGTTTTAAATTGTTACTTCTGAAATTTCGGCAGCACATTTAGAAAAGAATTTGGAAAAGAAATTAGCAACCAATCATTTGTTGACAAATAAGCTAGGTTAATTGAAACAAATTACTTTTTAAAGTAAAAATGCAGTTTTACCTTACTTTAACTGTTTCGCCACTTTCGGCACCCAACTCTCGACTAAGTTCTTCCGCCTCCATCACCATCGAAACCAATGCACATGGTATCAAAGACTTGGTATGCAGTGAATTGGACATAGGCAAAAGGTATGTAGTCGAAACATGGGGTTCCAAAGGGGTCGAAGCTTTGCCTTGTTTTAAAAGAAAATGCGTTTGCTTTGCTTTTGGAAAGGAATGCTTTCGACTTAGTTAACTTTCGACTTGGTTAAATGGCTTTAAGGAATGCTTTCGAAAGAGGTTGCGCCTTTTGTTTTATAAAGAAGCTTTTGACAGGGTCGAAACCCCTTGCTGCTGCATCCTACCTTTCGAAGCAATGCCTTCGAAAGGGTTTCTTTATTTTAAAACCCAAGCCGCTTCTCCAATGCTTTCGAAGGTATTGGTTTTGACACCATCCACTTCTTTTACTTAGGAAAGAGCTTTCAAAAGTATTGCTTTCGAATTTCTTCTTTTAAGACCCTTTCGAGATTTTGAAAGATAAACCCTAAAGGTTTCAAAAGGTGCAGTTTTGAATGGTTTCGAAAGATTATTCCACATGTTTTACTTGAATCCAAATGCTTTCGAAAGGTTTGATTTTATGAAAAGGATTTAGTTCTTTCGAAAGGTTTAAGAGAAAGGTTTCAAAGGGGTGGTTCCCTAATGTTTTTGAAAAGTTATAAACAGAAGGTTTCCAAAGGTTTTCGAAAGGCATATTTAAAGTGTTTAGAAAAGAGGATGTTTAAGGTTTTAAAAGGCTTTCGAAAGAGAGGTTTTGAATGTTTTCAAAAGGACCATGTAAATGGTTTTGAAAGGTATGTTTTGCCTTTCGGCCTAAGGTTTTACTTGTATTGAAAGGGGTACTTTCAAGGGTTTCGAAAGGGGTACTTTTAATGGTTTCGAAAGATATTAAAGGTTTAAACAAAGGTTTTGATTCTTTCATCAACAATGTTTTGGAAACAGTATATATATAACATGGCAAAGTGTTTTGAGCAAAGCATAGAATATTTTCCTTGTTTAAGTATGATTTAAAAGGATTAAATCATTTTGAAAAAAAATATTTTCAAGGAAAATTTATGGGTAGATGACCCTAAGTAAAATGAATCAGATATTAGAATACCAGATGGGACTGGTATGGGGTCGCATCCTATACTTTAGCTAGTAGCCCCTAGCTAACATAAGTCTAGAATTACAGTGTGTAGAGATTTGTCATAGGTAAGACTAAAATGATGTTACGCACAGAAAGGAATCTATAGAGGAGAGATAGGTTATTGGTGAGCCCGCAAAACCATTAGTATCAGTTGACCTTGGTAGAACTAAGTTAAGGACAGATCGTCCAGAAGTGGAGCATCTAACAAAAGTTAGATTATTTGTTTATTTTCTTTGGTAGGCTCAAGTCGGCCAAAGGTTAGTAGTTAGCCAAACAAAACTACAATGTTCGGATCGATAGTCTATTTGTTACCTGATTTGTATGCTTACATGATATTGCTTTATTGTTTTAACCAGTTTTGGTTGCACGATTAAATTTTTGCAAAAGATATGTTTTAAAAGGATATTAGTGAGGGGAAACCCGTTCCACTAAGCGGAATGGTCTCACTGAATATCAAATGACCGAGATGTATAGTATTACGCACATTAGGCTTTATGTCTGACTCAAAGTTTATGTTTTCCCCTTAAACTCTCGAGTGCTCAAAATTGATCTGAGTAGGCTGAGGGTTGAGGATTTATAGGTTTTAGTAGGTTGATGAATAAAGCTTCCGAAGACGAGCAGGAGGATGATGCAAGCTATATTTAGGAGTTGTTTCGTTTTATTTCCACTGTGTTGTATTAAGTCTGTTATGACTATATAGTACTCTGATCAACTAGGAGGGGCATCATCATATTTCGCTCTTGGCGTATTTATGTAATAATTATATTTGATCTAAACTTGGGAAACAATTGGGATTATGTAATGATACGAAATGTTGTTTTGAAATGTAATCAGAAAAGTGTTTTAATCTGTGATGATTTTATTTGATATTTTAGTGCTTCTGATATTATGGATACCATTAACATTACCGTATTTGGTCACTAGAAGTTAATACTATGGATGACTGTAGCATCTGTAGCACTTAGTTTCGGGCCTCCAGATAGGGGATGTTACAACTTGGTATCAGAGAATAGGTTTACGAAAAACTTTAAACTAAAATGGTTTTTGAAAACATAATCCTAAAGAATTAGAGAAAAGATCGGGGTACGGGATAACACTATAATAACGTACTGGTATTTGCTATATATAAGTATACACTATATCTCTATTCTCCTACCTCTCTTAGGCTATTCTTCTGTAACTTACGAGGCTTGAATACACATATGGATGCTAGAAGTGGAAGAGTTAACCTTAGAGGGGGAAGCACCAATACAAATGGAAATGCCTGACCAAATACAAGAAGGAACCAAGGTCAGGCACAAGCTGGAAATGTGGGTGCTGGATACCCGAATGTTGACATGGGAGCGATGTATCAGTTCTTTGTCAACATGATGCAGGCGAGTGTTGCTTCTAGAGTAGTTGGAGTAGGAAACCAAGAAGCTCCAGTGGTGAATAACTTTGCTGTTTTGAGTAGGGATTACGCTCGGTTGGGAGGAAAGTCATTCATCGGAACTGAAGACGCCATTGAATTAGAGAGTTGGTTATTGCACTGTAAGAGAATCTTTGCAGATTTAGGGCTCAATGATGAGCAAAAAAGAAGGCTTGCTTCTAGACAACTTCAGGGAGTAGCGTTGTATTGGTAGAATAGTGTGACGATTGGAGTAAATGAAGAGATAATGACATGAGCTAAATTTAAGAGGAGGTTTGAGGAGATATTTATGTCTGAGACTGTGAAGTCCACTCTGCTCAAAAAGTTTACTGAGTTGGATCAGGGGGGAGATGACTATACTAGAGTATGCTACAAGGTTTGAGGAGTTGGCGAGGTATGGGTATGCTACTGTTGATACTGTGATTTAGAGAAATAAGAAGTTCATTAGGGGTTGTAACCTGAATTGGTCAGGGCTACATTACCTCATATCAGGGATCATTGTGACGTTGTAGTAGAGATGGCTTTAAGATATGAGGAGATGCTTGCTTTTTTGGAGATTAATAAGGCAAAGGAAGTCCAGGTGGGGCAGAGTTAGAAAAGGAAGTCTTCCATAAGAAAGGGGATAAAAAGGGTGGAGCTATGAAGAAGCGGAAGTCAGAGGTTGTATGCTTTAAGTGTGATAAGAAAGGGCATTTTGCTAATGAATGTCATTCTGGAGAGGTAAAAATGGTGATCGGGAAGAAGAATATCAAGTGCTTCAATTATGATCGATTTGGACATTACAAGAACCAATCCAAGGAACCTACTAAGGATGGGAAGGGCAAAGTATATGCATTGGAGCTAGCTACCTTGAAGCCAATAGCAGAGGAAAAAGGAAAAGCTCTATTGGGAGGTACGCTTCTAATTCATGGTATGTCAGTTAGCGTTCTAGTTGATACTGGTTCATTGCATTCTTCTGTATCTTGTTGTTTGGTAGATAAGCTTAACCTAAAACCCTCATACTTAGTTACTTCCTTAAGGTCCATAGGAGGTTATGCGACACTTGGGATGAAGTGTGACCACTTAGAGTTTGATTTGTTAGGTCATACCTTTGTTTGCAGTTTGCATGTGTTTGATTTCGTAGGGTTTAGAATTATTTTGGGTATGGATTGCTTAAGTAAGTATGATGTTAGGATATTTTTCCATGATAGGAAAATATCGCTTAGACCCCCTGACTGTAGAGATTGGATTGTGTATACCGTAGAAAGCCTAACTATGAGGTAAATGCTTTGTTGGGTGTTGTGGAGGTAGAAGACGAGTTAAATCGAGTTTCCATGGTTAGAGAATTCATGGATGTCTTTGAACCCATAGTAAAATTGCCACCGAAACGAACCATTGAGTTTCAGATAGATTTGGTGCCAGGAGCAGAACCAATGAGTAGACCGCCAAGCAGGATGACGCCTACCAAGATGAGGGAGTTGAAGGTGCAGTTGGTGTATTTGGAAGGCAAGAATCTTATTAAGCTAAATAGTTCACCTTGGGGAGTAGCCGCAGTGTTTGCTAAGAAGCCAGACGGATTGTTAAAGTTATGTATTGATTATTGTAAGTTGAATGAGAAGACGATAAAGAATCGATATCCGTTGCCTAGAATTGACGATTTGTTCAATCAGTTGAGTGAAGCCATGGTATTTTCTTAGTTGGGTTTAGCAATAGGTTTCCATCAGCTTAGAGTGGCAGAGGATAGTATTCCTTTGATGGTATTTAGAACCAGATATGGATCGTACGAATGGTTAGTAATGCCGTTCGGACTAACTAATGCGACAACATTCTTTGTGGATTTGATGAATAGAGTTTTCTAAGAGCACTTGGATAGTTCATGTTGGTATTTACAAATGATATTTTGATATACTCTAAGGATGAAAGGGAGCATGAAGCTAATCTTAGAGTGGTGCTTGAGACACTGAGGCAGCATCAGCTGAAGGCAAAGTTTCCGAAGTGTCATTTCTGGAAAAAGGAAATGAAGTTTCTTGGTCATGTAGTCTCAGAGAAAGGGTTGTATGTAGATTTGACTAAGATTGAAGCGATGAATAGTTGGAAGAGACCGAAGACAGTGATAGAGATAAAAAGTTTTCTTGGATTAGCCCAGTATTATCAAAGATTCATAAAGTATTTCTCATGAATAGCAGCACCAATGACAAAGCTAACGCGAAAAGATATGAAGTTTGTTAGGATTGATAAGTGTGAGGAAGCATTCTAGAAGCTGAAACACTTATTGACTAATGCACCTGTGTTAGTTGTTCCGGAAGGGAATCGGGAATTAGTAGTATATACAGATGCTTGTGGAACTGGGTTAGGAGCTATGTTAATGCAAAGATGTAAAGTGATTGCCTATGCTTCTCGACAGCTTAGACCGCATGTGGTGAGATACCTGACGCATGATTTGGAATTGGCTGTGGTGCTTTTTGCGCTGAAGGTGTGGAGGAATTACCATTTGGGAGAAAGATTTGAGCTGTATACGGATCATAAGTTGCTAAAGTATTTATTCTCTCAGAAGGAGTTGAATATGAGACAACAGAGGTGGTTAGATTTTTTAGCCGCTTATGACTTTGGTATTAAGTACACACCAGGAAAGGGCAATAAGTTTGCAGACGCACTTAGCCGAAGACATCAGAATGCAGTGTTGGAAATGGTAGATGAGTGAAACAATTTAGAAGTGTTGATGACATGTAGAGTATAGTGGAGATCTGAAACTGGATCTACTGGAGAAACTGTAGTATTATTATGTTTAGAAGTTTGACCGACGATAATCGAAAAGATTACTTCTAAACAGATGGAGGATCCAGTATTAGTTGAGCGGATCAGGAAGTTAAAGGATGGAACCAAGAGCTTTGACCTGAAGGATTTTAGTCTTGACCAGAATGGGTGGTTGAGAAAGAAAGAAAGATTGTGTGTTCCGAATGTAGGAGACATTAGGAAGGAAGTTTTGGAGGAATGCCATCGTTCGAAGTTCAACGTTCATCCGAGAGGAACTAAGATGTATCAGGACATGAAGAGGAGTTTCTTCTGGGAAGGAATGAAGAGGGATGTAGCCTTATGGGTAAAGCAGTGTCTGAACTACCAACAGGTAAAGACCGAACATCAGAAGCCAAGTGGGTTACTTCAGCCATTAGATATTCCAGTATGGAAGTGGGATTCTATCTCAATGGATTTTATAGACGGGTTGCCAAGACCTAATAGAGGAAATGAATGTATATAGGCATAGTGGACAGGTTAACCAAGAGTACCCATTTCATTCTAGTTAAGTCAACAAAGTCAGCACCTGTTTTAGCTAAGTTGTTTATGAAGAATATAGTAAGATTTCACGGAAATCCAAGTAGTATAGTAAGTGATAGAGATTCATTGTTCACTAGTGAGTTTTGGAGAAGTCTACAGGAAATTTTAGGAACCAAGCTCAAGATGAGTACCGCTTACCATCCATAGACCGACGGGCAAACAGAAAGAGTTAACAAAGTCTTGAAAGATTTGTTGCGAGCTTGTGTGCTAGATCATGGGGGATCATGGAAAGATCATCTACACTTAGCCGAGTTTTCATACAACAACAGTTATCAGGCTAGTATACAGATGACACTGTTTGAAGCTTTGTATGAAAGGCCATGCAAATCTCCAGTTTGTTGGTTAGAAACCGAAGAAAGGTTGGTACTTGGTCCAGATTTAGTTAGAGAAGCTGCAGAGAAAGATTGATTTGATTCGAATTAGAATGAAGGAAGCTCAATCTAGGCAGAAGAGTTATGCTGATAGAAGACGGAAAGACTTAGAGTTCTCTATTGGAGATCATGTTTACATTAAGGTATCACCGATGAAAGGTGTAATTCGATTCGGGAAGTCAGGGAAATTGGCACCGAGATTTGTAGGACCATTTCTATTATAGAAAGGATTGGGAAACTCACATATAGAGTAGATTTACCGAACAGTTTGGCAGGAGTCCACGATGTTTTTCATATTTCTCATCTAAGAAAGTGTAATAGAGATCCAGAGACTACTATAACACCAACTATGTTAGAGGACTTAATGGTAGAACCGAACTTGACTATAGTTAGGAAGCCAGTTCGTATAGTCGTGAGAGATGAGAAGAGGCTAAGGAACAAGACAATCAGATTAGTTAAGGTCCAATGGAGCGATGACGAGAGAGACTGTACTTGGGAAACTAAGAGCAAGATTAGAGGCGCTTATCCAAATTTCTTGGATGGTATGTTTTACCTTTATGATTGATTCGTATGCGTACCTTATCGTAATTTCGAGGACGAAATTCTTTAAGGAAGGGAGTTTGTAACGACCCTAATTTTGATTAACATTATTTAGGACATTTAATTAGGTAAATTAAATGAAATAATGTAAATGGTTAAGGGATTGAGATTTGTATAATCTAAGGGTTAGAAGTGCCTACTTGAACCAATGAACTAAAAGAATTAAAATGAATTAAGTTAGGATAGTAGACAAAGGCAATATAGGAACAAGTAATAACCTTATACCCTAAACCCTTATACACATTCAATTTACACATTCATTTTCACAACCTAAAACAAAACAAGAGGCCGACCACCATTAAGGAAGAGCAAGAAGAAGGTAAACAAGAATCTAAAGGAAGGAAGCTTAATAAACTTAAATCAAGATCAAATCTCAACTCCTCAATCACAAAACTAAGCGAATAATGACTACATCTCATGTTTTTAATTTTTTTCGGTTTTAGATTAAATCCGAACTATTTTGCAAAGTTTTACCATGTTTTTGATTGTTAAAATGGATATATATGCTTGTTAATGATTTATGCTAATTCATACAGATTTCATGGTGAGGTTTAGATTGAAAACCAATTAAATGACATCCAAATGCTTTGCAATTTTGAGATAAAGTCAGAAATAATATTTTGGAAGTGGTTTTAAAATTTCAAAATTTTCTGAATTAATGTGGACTTATTATGAGTTTTCGAGTGAAGAAAATAGTTATTTTGGGTTTAAATTAATTACGGCTATTTTATGATGATTTTGGGTCTGAAATTAATATATGTTAGAAAACATATTAAAAGTGATTTATGGAAATTTTTATAAAATTTTCCTAAGTGTTTTAATAGATATATAAAATTATTTATGGTATGAGACTTAAGTGTTTTATATATTTATAAAAGAAGAAGGGGTATTTTGTAAATGTTTTAAATTGTTACTTCTGAAATTTCGGCAGCACTTTTAGAAAAATATTTTGAAAAGAAATTAGCAGCCAATCATTTGTTGACAAATAAGGGAGGTTAATTGAAATGAATTACTTTTTAACGTAAAAATGTTGTTTTACCTTACTTTACCTGTTTCTCCACTTTTGACACACAGCTCTCGACTAAGTTCTTCCGCCTCCATCACCATTGACACTAAAGCACATGGTGTCAAAGACTTGTACGCTGCGAATTGGACATAGGAGAAAGGTATGTAGTCGAAACATGGGGTTCCGAATGGGTTGAAGCTTTGCTTCGTTTAAAAGAAAATGCGTCTACTTTGCTTTCGAAAGGAATGCTTTCGACTTAGTTAGCTTTCGACTTGGTTAAATAGTTTTAAGGAATGGTTCTGAAAGAGGTTGCTCCTTTTGTTTTATAACAAAGCTTTTGACGGGGTAGAAACCCCATGCTGCAGCATCTTACCTTTCAAAGCATTGCCTTCGAAAGGGTTTCTTTTTTTAAAACCCAAGCTGCTTCTCCAAGGCTTTCGAAGGGATTGGTTTCGACACCATCCACTTCTTTTACTTAGGAAATAGCTTTCAAAAGTATTACTTTCGAATTTTTCTTTTAAGACCCTTTTGAGATTTTGAAAGATAAACCTAAAGGTTTCGAAAGGTGCAGTTTTGAATGGTTTCGAAAGGTTATTCCTCATGTTTTACTTGAACCCAAATGCTTTCGAAATGTTTGATTTTATGAAAAGGATTTAGTGCTTTCGAAATGTTTAAGAGAAAGGTTTCAAAGGGGTGGTTCCCCAATTATTTCGAAAGGTTATAAATGGAAGGTTTCCAAAGGTTTTCGAAAGGCATATTTAAAGTGTTTTGAAAAGAGGATGTTTAAGGTTTTAAAAGGCTTTCGAAAGAGAGGTTTTGAATGTTTTCGAAAGGAGTATGTAAATGGTTTTGAAAGGTATGTTTTGGCCATTCGGCCTAAGATTTTACTTGTATCGAAAGGGATACTTTTGAAGGATTTCGAAAGGGGTACTTTCAATGGTTCCGAATGATATTGTTTAAAGGTTTAAACAAAGGTTTTGATTCTTTCGTCAACAATGTTTTGAGAAAAGTATCTATAATATACTATTATTACTGAGTTGGATTTCAAGAGGACAGAAGCCCCCTTGAATTTCGTAGACAAATTTTAAACTCAACAATCACACACATATATTGTTTTTCTTTTTCTCCGCATCTTTCCTCTTCCTTCCTTACCATCCAAATCCTAACTGTTCTTTCTTAAGCCCTAAAACTATATTTCTCTCCGCCACAATTATCTCATATTTGATACCCGCGAAATAAAGCCGTATAATTTTAACCTAAGCCTATTTATTCTCTTTTCATTGAATCAATGGAGATAAACCATCAAGGATTTGAAACTGGAAAGTCTATCAATGTTAAGAAGAATTCCCAAAACCTTGCCATTCCAGCCATGCCTTCGTCAACGTAGTATTCGTCAAAGTTCGTCGAATTCAATTTCAGCTTGTGGCATGTTGTTGATGTCAGTTTTCTCCCAAATCATCGTCTTTAGTTTCAGGCCTTTTGGCTTCATCATCGCTCCTTGATTTTTCTTTCCTCACCGTTATTTTCACATTTAGGTACCTTTTAATTGCCCGACTTTTATTTTAAAAGCTGATTTAATTGTTCAATGACTATGTTTGGATGCTCACGTAATTTTAATTATTCAATTTCTGCTTTTTAAGATAACTTAATCGTTTTACTTTCGCAATTTGTACGTCCAATATTTTCTGGCTTTACAATTAATCGGTAAATCTATTTAAATTTATTTTATCCTTTCTTAAGGATTTTCACACAAACATATTATTTGTTTGTAGTCAAAATTTGTGTGTAATAATCTTTTGATAATTTGTATGTGACATCTGATCTGTTTACCATTAGACCAACGCACTTTGTTGCAACTATAGTGCATAGTTCCATCACTTTTGATTATAGTATTAATACCATAGAGGGTATTTTGATAACCAGCAATAGAATTGAATAAGCCGTGAAAAACGCTAACATATAATAGTCCTATGTTATCTAAATCATTCAACGCAATGGTCATAATTTTGATGTTTGGATTTCACCAAATAAGCAAAGATTTTACTACCCTGTATCAATTTCTACTTTGTATGTTTTAATTAATCACCACTGTCAATTTATAACTTTTAACTTTTATAGCTGGCATTATATTCTCTTGGAAATAAATACTTTATACTCCTTGCTTCTATGTATTTTTCGTATGTATTTTTAATGCCAAGTTTTTATATAATAATAAAAATCAGTACATAAATTATAATGTTAGTTTATAATCTATACTACCCTAGATTATAATGTTAGTGTATAATCTACACTTCCCTGTACTTATTTATATCAACTCTATAGTGAGATAATGAATTATGTTGAGATTAGGAACAGAATATGTACATACTGTCTATATAAACTTCTTCCTCTTTCTTCATTCCCTACTTTTGATTTATCGTATAAAATATGTACAAATGTTAAGAGTAGGTTGCTTTGTTTGAATATGTAGCATGTATGTTTGCTCATTATTGTGAGAGTCTTGATCCTATAAAATATGCTAAAAATATGTTGCTCTATTAGCTAAAATAACCTTTTCTTATATTGAGACCTTTATAATATTGAATGGTTATGTAGGTTTTTGGTCGGGAGAACCTTCAAACAACTACATTTTGGTGATGAGTCCATATCAAAGTAAGGGGTGCATTATAATTAATTTAGTGATATATTTCTTATTTACTCTTCGGACTATGGTTGTTTAGCATTAAATTATATAATCTATCATTGAACATTGAGCATATGTGTTGATCAAGTATCAAGGTTGAAGCAAGAAAAAATAACTGATCAGGATGTGCATTAAACATTTTTAGGTTTTTTAAAATCTAATATGAATTATGATCTTTAGTATTACTTCTGAAAAAAGATAATTTTAAGTTTGGGGTTATTTTTATCACCACTTAGTCGATTGATATTATTTTTATTTTATGAATTAGAGTAGTAAAATATGAGACTTTGGTTTTATCTTTTATGGAATTTTAGCTTTAACAAGTTTCATCTGGCTGAATGCTAGCTTACATTATGTTTTAGTATACAAGCATAGAAAGGTTTTAGATGTAGATAAATTTTGTTTAGCACCCAAATTTGTGCAAAGGTATACTTTTGGCTTTAAGGTAAATTTATTTGTTTGCTTCATCGTTTGATGTTATCCTTCATTATTTTTTACCAATTAATATATTTCATTGTACAACTTCATTATTGGTTACCGACACACATATCCAACAAATTTAATATAAAGCATGTGAATTATGAACTGCAGCTAAAGATTAACATATATGATTATCAAAGGTTTAAGAAATTGTATGCATAGGGTGAACATGCTATTAAAAGATGTGGCTTATAGTTTTATTTCAAACATATATCCAATATTTTATAAAATTGGAACAATGTCATTGATTTTTCTTTTTTTTTACAGAATTTTCAGAATTAAATCTCAAATTCTCCACTACTTCCGTTGTAGTTTTGTGTATTCGGCTTGAATGCTCATATGCTTTTGTAGTCGACCCTCTTGCTCCTCCCCTTTCAGTTATTTTTTCCCAAAACTTCATAATGAAGTGAGGTAAAATAAAATAGAAAGTTTGATTACTATTTAGTATATAATATTACAGATAGAAATATGCCATTTTTAGTTTACTTTGTTCTCATTTAAACGGTGCATCTTGCAACAAAGCGCAATGGTTTATAGGGTTTATTTCAAGGTTGTAACTGAGACCGCATGAGAAATGTTGAGTCTTTCATTAAAATTTGTGGAAATTATAATACTCATTAGTAAGTATTACATGACCTCCTTTTCCTTTAAAGAACTACACAAACTAGATAATTAAGTTGTCAATAAAATATAGGTTAATATGTTATATAAGTAGATAATACATCCAGTCTTTAGTTATATGATGAAAATTAGTGAATATAAATCCATGTCTAAATAAAAAAACCGCTGAGAATATTGTTTATAAATTTCATCGCCATGTTATTTTGTCTAATACCTTTTTATGTCTAAAAGAAACGATAATGCATAATTTTGATAGTAAATCCGTTGGTTATTGTGATATTATTTCTAATGGTTTATAGAAGTTATGCTAAAAGGAATCTACTGTAGTAGGTTTGAGGATTATGGAACTATGTACCAAAGATAGTTTTAGGATTAATTTTGCGATTTATGTAGACAAAATAATAGCATGTAGCTATCAGGTAACCAAAAGATCGAGTGACAGCTATCCAAGTGCAAGACATCAGGTCTATTAGATCAACTATTATAATTTCCAGGCAACTTGAGCATTCAACTCTATAAGGCAAGGTATTGTATGTTAGTCCTTGAGATGATGGCTTTGATGACAACAACCTTAGAATAGATTATAAAATATTAATACTAACATTACAAGTTTAGATATATATGTATTTGCAGGATTTAACCATGCAGGTATCAAGAATGAAGACTGTATAGTATAGAGATTCAAGATACAGAGATAGAAGACTCATGAGTATCAAGATTATCAAGAGTTCAAGGTTAAGTCTGTTTTATTAGGAATATTTGTTAAAACTCGTAGAAAAGCACTGGCATCTTAATATCCAATTTATTCGTGGAATGGAATCCACTTCAAGCCCGTTAAAGGGATGGAACCCTAAGTAGGATGGAACCTACGAAAATCTAGTGGGACATTGTTTTGTATCCACTAATTTTAATTCAAATGATTTTACAAAATTATCTTGTTTTCAAAATGATTTCAAAACTTACTTTTAAAAGATTCAAAACTCTCTATCCTGATTTTAAATAATTTTAGCCTCAAAACATCTTTAATTTCAAAGTCAAAATACTCCTGTTTTTAAATGTCTTTTCAAATAATATATTTAACTTTTAATATTTATACTTAGATTTAAGTATAAAATTATAGTTAAATTATGTATATATTGTTCTTTATATTTACTTATGAATTTCAACTATATTCAAGTATATTTATAAAGTTTTAAATAGTTTTATATAGGATAAATATTGTTTTTATAGAAATTCAAATTATCATTTTTGGCTGAGGGATGTCGACATGCCCCTAGGTAGTATGTCGACATAGTGACATTTGAAGTTCAAATTCAAATTTCAAAAGAAGTGTCTATTCGCCATAACTCTTCATGAATTGTCATGGCTGTTGGTTTTCTATAAATAGGGGTCAGTTTCAACGAATTTTTAATCATATTTTTCTGATTTTCACTCCTCTTCATCTTCCACATTTCTTATTACAAAATCATACCATTACTCTGCCAAAATCAATATCGAATCATACTCTATTACTTCTAGTTTGATTCTACATCACTATCTCTACAAGGTTCTCAGTGTTATTCAGAGTTACAGATTTCTTTGTAATATATTAGCGGGAAAAGGTGTGATTGTATCCTTGTAAATCATTCAAGCGAGAAAAGGTGTGATTGTAGCCCTGGAAACCAATTGGGTGAACTTGTTGCCCGGTAAATCAAGTATCCCTACCCAGAGGATTGGTATTCTGGAGGGTGTACCTCGTAGCCTTGAAATCGAGGGTTGTAATTGTTGAATTGCTTTTGAAAGGAAATCCGTACTTAGTTGTGCGGGACTGGATGTAGGGTAACTCCGAACTAGTATAAAATCCGGTGTGTTCTTTCGTTTACTGCTTTTACTTTATATTTGCATCTGTGTTTGATTCTGTGTTCATATCTGTGTCTAATTAGTGTATACATTGTTAATAAAGTTAGATAAACTCAAAAAGATTAACAAATTTCTTAAAACACTATTCACCCCCCTCTAGTGTTAATTCTAGCCTTAAGATCCTTAATCCGCATTTCTCACATTTGGTATCAGAGCTTTGTTTTCAAAAGTTTCATAATCTGAATTTTGAAAAAGTTTTTTAAATGGCTAGTTTTGAAAAATCTGTTAAAACTAGTTTAGAGTTGTTTAAATCATCATTGTTTCATGAGTCTGCATATGAATGTTATTCAAATTCTAGTTGTCTACCTAAATTTTATAATGTGCATGAAAGATGCTTTATGGTATTGAGGAATCAATCCACAATGGACAATCTGTGCAGATCAAAAGGAATAATTGGATACTTGATAGTGGTTGCTCTAGACACATGACTGGTAATCCAGATATGCTGAATAATGTTATATACAAAGACGGAGGACTGGTTAAATTTGGAGACAACTCGAAAGGATACGTGATTGGCATCGGCAATGTCGGTAACTCTGAAACTCCTATTATTACTAATGTTTTGCTAGTTAAGAATCTGAAACACAATCTGCTAAGTATAAGTCAGCTATGTGATAAAGGATATAAAATTAAATTTGAAAAAGATAAATGTCATATTGAAGATAATAACTCAACCATAATATTTGAAGGAACTAGGAAAAAGAATATTTATATTCTTAGTATGAAAGTTTCAAATGATAACCTATGTCTTTTGGCAAATACAAGTGACCCTTGGATTTGGCATAAGAGATTTGGACATTTGAATTTCAAACTCTTATCTAGACTGTCAAAACATGATCTAGTAAGAGGTCTCCCTAAAATGAATTTTAAAATAGATAGTTTATGTGATGCATGTCAATTAGGAAAGCTTAGAAAAAGTTCCTTTAAATTAAAAGATATGATTTCAACTTCAAAACCCCTTGAGTTACTTCATCTTGATTTATTTGGTCCATCTCAAATTTTGTCAATAAATCATAGTAAATATGTTTTTGTAATTGTAGATGATTATTCTAGATTTACATGGACAATATTTTTGAAACATAAAAGTGATACTTTTGAATGTTTTAAAAACTTTACAAAAAGGATTCAAAATCAATTATCTTTAAAAATTATAACTATTCGTAGTGATCACGGTGGTGAATTTGAAAATGAAAAGTTTGAGGAATTCTGCAATAAGAAATGAATAGCTCACAATTTCTCATTTCCAAGAACTCCACAACAAAACGGAGTAGTTGAACGTAAAAATAGAACGATACAAGAGTGTGCAAGAACTATGCTTTCAGATAGTAATTTACCAAAACACTTTTGGGCAAAAGCTGTTGCTACCGCCTGTTGTATTTTGAATAGAATTTTAATTAGACCTTTAACTGATAAGACACCTTATGAACTTCTTCTTGGAAAGAAACCTAAGGTATCATACTTTAGAATTTTTGGAAGTAAATGTTTTATTTTAAATACAAAAGATAATTTGGATAAATTTGATCCTAAATCTGACAAAGGAATCTTTATCGGATATTCTAATAGAAGTAAAGCTTATAGAGTTTTTAATTTGAGATCTAACACCATCGAAGAAACAATGCATGTTTCGTTTGATGAAAATTTAAAAGATTTTGAAATTACAAATAATGAAGAAGATTTAATTATTCAAAACCAAGAGTCAACTGAAACTAATAATGAATTAAATCATCCTAATAAAAGGATTGAACTTTTAAAAGATCACCCTATAGAAAATATACTTAGAGATATGCAATCTGTTGTTAAAACTAGAAATCAACTAAGTCAAATGAGTAATGTAGCTTTTATATCATCTATTGAACCCAAAAATCCTAAAGAAGCATCAACTGATGATTCATGGATTTTGGCTATGCAAGAAGAATTAAATCAATTCACTAGAAATGAAGTTTGGGAACTTGTTCCTAGACCTGAAGATAAAACTATAATTGGAACTAAATGGGTCTATAAAAATAAAATGAATGAACAAGGTGAGGTCGTTAGAAATAAAGCAAGATTAGTCGCCCAAGGTTATTATCAAGAAGAAGGTATAGATTGTGACGAAACCTTTGCTCCTGTAGCAAGATTAGAAGCCATTAGGATTCTACTTGCTTTTGCAAATCATAATAATTTCAAATTATTTCAAATGGATGTTAAAAGTGCATTTTTAAATGGATTTGTAAAAGAAGAAGTATATGTTGAACAACCACCACTTTTTGAAGATGAAAATTCACCAAACCATGTGTACAAACTTAAGAAAGCTTTATATGGTCTAAAACAAGCTCCTAGAGCCTGGTATGATAGACTAAGATCTTATTTATTACAATCAAATTTTGAAATTGGTAAAATAGATAATACTCTTTTTATTAAAAGAAATAAAAATGATATTCAACTAGTTCAAGTATACGTAGATGATATCATTTTTGGTTCAACTAACTTCAAAATGAATAAAGAATTTTCTGAAATAATGACAAAAGAGTTTGAGATGAGTCATATGGGTGAATTAAACTTCTTTCTAGGATTGCAAATAAAAAAGTTAGATAATGGTATTTTTATTAGTCAAGAAAAATATGCTAAAGACCTAGTTAGTAAATTTGGTTTGACTACTGCGAGTGGAAAATCCACTCCCATGGCAACCAATGAGTACCTTAGTAAAGAAGAACTCTCGAAAGATGTAGATCAAAAGTTTTATAGAGGAATGATTGGATCACTACTCTATATCACTGCTAGTAGACCTGATATCATGCATAGTTTATGTCTCTGTGCAAGATATCAATCTCATCCTAAAGAAACTCACTTAAAAGCTGTAAAACGTATCATAAGATATATTAAACACACCTCTGATTATGGCTTATTTTATCCTAAAAATGATTCATTTGATTTAATATCTTACTGTGATGTTGATTACGCTGGTTGTAAATCAGATCGAAAAAGTACAAGTGGAACTTGTCACTTTTTGGGACATTCTCTGGTTTCCTGGTATAGTAAAAAGAAAAATACAATTTATTTATCAACAACTGAAGTAGAGTATATTTCTACTGCTTTGGCTTGTTCTCAAGTAATATATATGCAACAAACCTTAAGAGATTTTGGATTAAATATCACAAAATCGCCAATTTATTGTGATAATACTAGTGCAATAAATTTATCTAAAAATCCTACTCATCATGCCGAACTAAACATATTGATATCAGACACCATTTTCTCAGAGATAATATAAGTAGAGAAGTAATTACTCTCGACTATATCAATTCTGAAAATCAAATTGCTGATATTTTAACAAAACCCTTAAATGAATCTACATTTACTAAATTAAGAAGAGAATTAGGTATTTGTTCTTTAACTGAAATATAAAATATAAATAACGAGTATAATTAAAATTAATTCAAAAAAAAATTAAAAAGGCAAAAATACAAGGACCATGTCGACATCCTCACTAGACCCATGTCGACATATAACGATTTTATTTTTAAAATATTTTCCCACCAAAATTCAAAAATTTAGTTATATATTCTTCTCTATTTTGAATTCTTATTCATTCTCTCTGGTTTCCCGTCAATTTCTATTCTGAAATAAATAAAATAATGGCATCTTCTTCTAAATCAAACATAAAACCAACTTTCTTATTCCCCTCTCCTACTTTTGGACCACTCCAATGCTCCACTCTTGCACGTGTTACTAAATTAGAGGAGTCTGTGAAGGATACTCTTCAGATGTTGACTGAAATTCAAGTGACTCAACTTCGTATGGCGAAAGAGCAAGAAAGGCAAGGGAAGATTCTTAGGAATTTACAAAAATTCCTAATGGATAACCAGGCCAACCCTATCTTGATCGATGAAGACTCTTCACTCAATCAAGAACATGAGGTCAGCAAAGAAGAAGAAGAAGAACTAATGGAAGAAGCACACGAGGAGGATAATGACCAAGTGGTATGCGTTGGAGAAGTGTGTTTTGATGAAAATGGGAATCTTGTCGAACAACGTGGAAATTTCTGTTTCCACTATCCAAACTGTTCGATTCATAAATCCCCTATGATCAGAAACACACATTAGTTTCTTCTCTTTCTTTCTGTTATTTATGTTTTTATGTTTTTAAACGCAAATGTAAATAAAACAATACTCGTAATAAATAAACTCGTGTTCTTATATGTGTTAGTATTATTGTGAATTCTTTATTAGGATAGTTAATAGTTTAGGATTATATTTCTGTGTTAATTATTTATGATAACACTATCATTATAATAACACGTCATGGAGTTATATAGTTTAGAGTAAATTTTTGTTGATGACAAAGGGGGAGAAGTATAAAATAGGATAGTTAGGCATAGATTAAGGGGGATTTGTTAGTTTTAGGGGGAGTTATTAGGATAGAAGTGATATTTTATAAACAACGGTTGTCATCATCAAAAAGGGGGAGATTGTTAGTCCTTGAGATGATGGTTTTGATGACAACAACCTTCGAATAGATTATAAAATATAAATACTAACATTACAAGTTTAGATATATATGTATTTGCAGGATCTAACCATGTTGGTATCAAGAATGAAGACTGTACAGTATAGAGATTCAAGATACAGAGATAGAAGACTCATGGGTATCAAGATTATCAAGAGTTCAAGGTTAAGTCTGTTTTATTAGGAATATTTGTTAAAACTCGTAGAAAAGCACTGGCATCTTAATATCCAATTTATTCGTGGAATGGAATCCACTTCGAGCCCGTTAAAGGAATGGAACCATAAGTAGGATGGAACCTACGAAAATCTAGTGGGACATTGTTTTGTATCCACTAATTTTAATTCAAATGATTTTACAAAATTATCTTGTTTTCAAAATGATTTCAAAACTTTCCTTTTAAAAGATTAAAAACTTTCTATCCTGATTTTAAATAATTTTAGCCTCAAAACATCTTTATTTCAAAGTCAAAATACTCCTGTTTTTAAATGTCTATTCAAATAATATATTTAACTTTTAACATTTATACTTAGATTTAAATATAAAATTATAGTTAAATTATGTATATATTGTTCTTTATATTTACTTATGAATTTCAACTATATTCAACTATATTTATAAAGTTTTAAATAGTTTTATATAAGATAAATATTGTTTTTATTGAAATTCAAATTATCATTTTTGGCTGAGGGATGTCGACATGCCCCTAGGTAGTATGTCGACATAGTGACAGTCGAAGTTCGAATTCAAATTTCAAAAGAAGTGTCTATTCGCCATAACTCTTCATGAATGGTCATGGCTGTTGGTTTTCTATACAAAAGGGTCTGTTTCAACGAATTTTTAATCATATTTTTCTGATTTTCACTCCTCTTCATCTTCCACATTTCTTATTACAAAATCATACCATTACTCTGCCAAAATCAATATCGAATCATACTCTATTACTTCTAGTTTGATTCTACATTACTATCTCTACAAGGTTCTCAGTGCTATTCAGAGTTATAGATTTCTTTGTAATATATTAGCGAGAAAAGGTGTGATTATATCCTTGTAAATCAATCAAGCGAGAAAAGGTGTGATTGTAGCCCTGGAAATCAATTGGGTGAACTTGTTGCCCGGTAAATCAAGTATCCCTACCCAGAGGATTGGTATTCTGGAGGGTGTACCTCGTAGCCTTGAAATCGAGGGTTGTAATTGTTGAATTGCTTTTGAAAGGAAATCCATACTTAGTTGTGCGGGACTGGATGTAGGGTAACTCCGAACTAGTATAAAATCCGGTGTGTTCTTTCGTTTACTGCTTTTACTTTATATTTGCATCTGTGTTTGATTCTGTGTTCATATCTGTGTCTAATTAGTGTATACATTGTTAATAAAGTTAGATAAACTCAAAAAGATTAACAAATTTCTTAAAACACTATTTACCCCCCCTCTAGTGTTAATTCTAGCCTTAGGATCCTTAATCCACATTTCTCACATTGTAGAACCAATTGTATTTAAAAAGTATATTTTATGATAGGTGGCTTTCAAGTTTTAATATGCAAGTAGATGGATTGTAAGTGGTCTTCCTTATGAATGGCAAGTATACAAGTACTTTTGTTAAATTTTATTTTTTGATTAACAAGAAGCTTAGAAACGGAGTGGTCGACGTTAGGAGACAAAGGGACAGGATCATCCTAGTTAAGCTGGTAGTGGGTGATATGATTCTGAACGTCATTAGTGCTTATGCCCCACAAGTAGGTCTAACTGAAGCCGTCAAGAGGAATTTCTGGGAAGAACTAGATGTCATGGTTAGGGATGTGCCTAGTAGCGAAAAACTTTTCATAGGAGGAGATTTCAATGGCCATGTTGGTATAACTAGTGGGGGGTTTGAGAGAGTGCATGGTGGTTTTGGATATGGTGATAGGAACCAAGTAGGAGAAGAAATATTGAATTTCGCTATTGCTTATGACCTCATGATAGCTAATACATTCTTTAGGAAGAGACAGTCACACTTAATTACTTTTAGTAGTGGCCAAAACTTTAGCTAGATTGACTTTGTACTTACTAGAAGAGACGACAAATGAGCTTGTGTAGATTGCAAAGTCATACCTAGAGAATGTTTTGTCTCACAGCATCAGCTTTTGATATCCGAGTTTCGTCTACGAATACGTGTTCAACAGGGTAAAGGAGCCAAGACTAGTCGGATGAAATGGTGGAAGCTCAAAGGAGACGCCTCACGGGTGTTTAGGATAGAGTGATGGTAGAAGGGGCATGGAATATGGAAGGAGAAGAAAATCACATGTGGGATGAGATGGCAAGACGCATTCGGAAAGTGGCTACCGAGGTGTTTGGGATAGCGAAAGGAAATAAACGCGAACCTAAAGATTCTTGGTGGTGGAACAGTGATGTGCAAAAGGCTATCAAAGAGAAGAAGGATTGCTATAAGTGCTTACATCATCACAGGAGCGAGGACAACATGAAAAAGTACAAAGTGGTAAAGAAAAACGCAAAGAGAGCGGTGAGTGAAGCAAGAGGTCGGGCGTATGAAAATCTATATCATAACCTAAGTACGAAAGAGGGTGAAAAAAACGTCTATAGGATAGCTAAGCTCCGCGAGAGGAAGACAAGAGACTCAACCAAGTTAAATGCATCAAAGATGAAAATAATAGACTTTTGGTGAAGGACGATGAGATAAAAAATAGATGGAGAGATTATTTCAACAAACTATTTAATGGAGAAGGTGATAGCACTACGATCGAGATAGACGACTCTTCTAACGACACTTGCAGACATTTTGTTCGGAGAATTCAAGAATCCGAGGTAAAGGAAGCACTAAAACGGATGAAAGCAGGCAAGGCATTGGGGCCTGATGACATCCCCATTAAGGTGTGGAGATGCCTTAGAGATGCAGGAATAGCATGGCTAACTAAGTTGTTCAATAATATTTTCAAATCAAACAAGATGCCAGATGAGCGGAGGAAAAGCATACTAGTTCCAATTTTTTAGAAAAAAAGGAGATATCCAAAGTTGCACAAACTATAGAGGAATTAAGCTTATGAGTCATACAATGAAGCTTTGGGAGAGAGTCATTGAGCATAGACTAAGAAGAATGACAAGTGTTTCAAAAAACCAATTTGGCTTCATGCCTGGGAGGTCGACCACAGAGGCGATTTTTTTGATAAGACAACTTATGGAGAGGTTTAGGGAGAAAAAGAAGGATCTACACATGGTATTTATCGATTTGGAGAAAGCTTATGACAAGGTACCGCGAAAGGTGATGTGGTGGGCCCTGGAAAAGAAGAGAGTCGCAACAAAGTACATTACACTTATCAAGGATATGTACGATGATGTTGTGACTAGTGTCAGAGCATGCGATGGTGAAACCGGTGACTTTCCGATTAACATAGGATTACATCAAGGGTCAGCTTTGAGCCCCTACATTTTTGCTCTAGTGATGGATGAGGTTACGAAGGGTATACAAGGTGAGATTCCTTGGTGTATGCTATTTGCTGATGATGTTGTGCTAATTGATGAAAGTAGGATTGGGGTTGATAGACAACTGGAGCTGTGGAGACAGACTTTAGAATCAAAGGGTTTTAGGCTTAGCATAACTAAAACAGAGTATATGAAGTGCGGGTTCAGCGGTGTCAGGTTGGAAGATGGAGATGTCACTCTGGCTGGACAAATAGTTCCCAAGAAGGAATCATTTCGATATCTAGGATCAATGTTGCAGTATAATGGTGAGATTGATGAAGATGTTAGTTTTAGAATTCGAGCGGGATGGGTGAAATGGCGACAAGTGTCTGGGATTCTCTGTGACAGGAAGGTCCCACAAAAGCTTAAAGGAAAGTTCTACAAAACGACAATCTGGCCTGCGATGTTGTATGGTGCAGAATGTTGGCCTACTAAAAGCCAACACGTCCAAAAGATAAGCGTAGCAGAGATGCGTATGCTACGATGGAGCTGCGGTCATATAAGAAGAGACCGAATTAGAAATGATGATATACGTGATAAACATAGAGTAGCACCAATTAAGGAGAAGCTAATTCAACATCGCTTAAAATGGTTTGGACATCTTCAACGAAGGCCGCCCGAGGCACCTGTGCGTGTTGGAATTATAGGCCGTGTGGAATGCTCAAAGAGAGGTAGAGGTCGACCAAGGTTGACATGGGAGGAAGTAGTAAAAAGGGATTTGAAGGATTGGGGTATATCCGAAGAGCTGGTGACTGATCGGAGTGAGTGGAAGTTAGCGATTCACGTACCAGAACCATGAGCGTTGAGTTTTATAAGTTTTAGATTATAGGACTAGGAAACAAGAGCCTAAGACGTAAGTTTGGTCTTTGACCAATATTACTATTAATATCATTATCGCTATTAGTATTATTATTATCATTCCTCTTATATATATACATATATATTTTTATTTTATTTTACTTTACTTAAGTATTATTATTGATTTACTTATTTGACTTTATTTTATTATTATTATTGCTATTGTTATTATTATAACTTTTAAATTGATTTTTTCATTTAGTTTTGGGTTCCATCTCTAGCTGACCCCAACTTGTTTGGGAATAATGGCTTAGTTGTTGTTGTTGTATCATAGCTACAAAGCTAAACTGCATGAATATGATATATTCACAACTTCGTGAATGCGTTAGGTTCAACCAGTTAAATAAATGTTATAAATTGAACATGATCTAATAGAAAAGAAACTCAATATTATTATATATACTGTAAGGAAATATTGAGGTAGGTATAGTCAGCTATAGAAACATTTGTATATGTTGAGCAATTGATTTCAAG
Organism: Allium fistulosum; assembly: GCA_030737815.1. Taxonomy (NCBI): domain Eukaryota; kingdom Viridiplantae; phylum Streptophyta; class Magnoliopsida; order Asparagales; family Amaryllidaceae; genus Allium; species Allium fistulosum. Next base: position 1,496,527,901 of record CM060901.1, read on the forward strand.
TGAAAATATACACAATGAATATATAAAGAATAAATAAAATAGTAAAATTAGAATAATAGAACTAAAAGGGATAGACAAGTTTATAGTCGGGCTTATATACTCAACTTTGACAAAACAACTATATCGGTACTAAAAATCAGGTTCAGGCAATATTCCTCCTTTTCCTAATCCAAATTTTAGAGGTTTACTTTGTATCTTATGATTATCTGGTCCACTGCTTATTTAAAATTCATTTTCCCTTAATTCATTGAAGATTTAGATATATTTTGTTACTTTCGGGTTAAAGGGGATAATTGTGTTTTATTCTACATGGAGTCCAATCCTCATTCACGGCTAATTTAATCGAAAAACCATATAAACACATGTAAACAGTAAACTCTTGAATTTATTAAACACTTCAGCCAGTAAGCTTCATTATTCTATGCTTATTATTATTTTGTATTTTTTCAATATTAGTTGCTGAGTTGCTTTTTTGAACACATCATTCATAAATATATGTATATTAGTTTGCGTATCAAATTCAATTTTTATAACTTGAGTTCTAATGTACGAAATTATTATTTCTTTGATATTTTGATAAATTTAAAATAATATGAAATTCGAGGAATCGCATACAGAGGCAAGTGATAACACTTCAATTTTCATTTCACGCTCACACTCAACTTTGGTTGGCATTTTTGAGTATTATACGCCCTAAGTTTCATGACCTTGATGAATGCAAACAGTATTTGAAAGGAACTTTTTGGCAAGTCTTCATTTGCATGTTTTGCTTTTCTACTAATTTAATCACTTTGCAATCTTAAAAGCAAGTTCCAGTTACCATGTCAAGATTTAAGTCCCAATCATCCTACCAATGTTATAAGGAACATTTGCATGTCCCTCATCTTTTTCAACTAGTTTCTTTGCTTTTATGTACAAATATTATATCCCTTGCAATCAGTAATCCGATGAATCTTAGGTAGCATAACGATTTAGTTATAGGTTTATTTTTTCTTACATTCCATTACAGGTTGATTTCATTAGTTGAAATCTAAAGGATTCTCTTATGTCATATATGATCAGAATTCACTTAAGTTTAAGGCTTGAGTGTTCGAGTACGATCAATATTTCTGAAACATAGATTACTTAAGATCTTTATAACTACTTTCTCCATTGAGTTTGATGGTAGTTACCATCATATATGAGATAAGCTTTCGTATTATTCTTAGTGATTTAAATTAATTAATAAATTAAAATATTTATATTAGTTGAATTTCACTTCTTTTCATAAATATGTGATATTCAAATTAGTTAATGTCAATGTCCACATATACTTTCATTTTATGTTCTTATAGATAATTTGAATTAGTTAGTCCAAAAATAGTGCATATTATTTTATTGTTATATTAGTATCATTCTTTGTATGCTTATAAAACAATATGTTTATAGACACACCATATCAATATATGTAAATTTATTTGCACTCCATTGAGTAAGGAGATGCAAAACATCAAATATAACTTTAAGCTATTTGTTCCAGGGATTTTATGATATCCAAATATACCCTAAACTTACCATGCTATATTTAATAATTGAGTTTGCACATCCAACCTCTAATATCCGCCCTAGCACAATTCATTAAATTTGGTCGGATATACCTTGGTTCATGTAATATGTAACGACCTGGCATTTTGAACCATTCAAATAGACAATCATCCACACATGTCAAACTTGAATTGCTCAAAACAACAGATTGTTAATTTATATTTGGCAAAAACATAACATATACATTAAATAAATCAATCATAGAATCACAGACATAGAGTATACAACAATAAGCAACGGTAGATAAATAGTAGTTCATGAAGCTACTACTGGACATCAGAGTCTAAAGCAAATACAACAGAAATATCAAATACAAAGTAGTCACTAATACAAAAGAAACTGACAAGTCTGAACATAAACAACTAGAAATAACTGGAATAACTGAAAGCTGAATAGATATAAGACAGATCTTCAAGCAAATCTCCAAGCTCCAAAGGTGAGTCTCATATGCCGTGACACTCGGTCTAACCCGAGCATAAAGCAAACACAAAACACTCGAGTCAGGATTAACATTCTTATAACAGTTAATCAACTCAAGTGAAATGTCAAGTGAAATGCAAATAACTTAAAGGATGTTGGGATTCCATCCTTTAAGGATCTGTTAAACTATCTACATACATAGTACAATACGCTACATATATAATGTTTACAGAAGAGTAAAATATTAAAATTGCGTTAAGGCGTTACCCATATCCCCATTAACACATTTTTATATATTCCCGTAGTATATACAGTGCCGTAATTCCTCCATAAACTGGAGGGCTATCAGAGGGCACTCCATAGGTACGGTACAAACCAAACTTGTAATAGGCTCGACAAGTCATGTGACAAGGCACGCCAGGCAATGCCAAGGTAGGATTCTACCGTTTGCACTCCCGGACTGGTGGTAACGCATAGCAGCTACTACCGCCCACCTCGAGACACACTCCCAAATCAAAGGTGCACCCAATCAAACCTCAACGTAATAAAATGGTATCGAAGAAATGTGCCCGATAAGTGGAGCGACCCCACTTGGCCCGGTATATCTCTTATTTTAGCCACATCAAGCTGACTCGAAGGAGTCAGGGCTGCGTTCATACCTCATACAGACGATCGCCAAACCATCCTACTTCGTTTTGGAATCTCCTCCACATGCACAGTTGTTAAAGTAGTTTTCGGTATTGGCAGAGAGTATGAAAATATCCGATCCTGGTCTCTTTAACAATCAAACGCTTATTTCACACCGTGGTCATTTTCATTTCAAGTAGTTCATACTTCATATCAAAATATTATATTCATTTCAAAATCATATCACTTTCGAAATCATATTCACTTTAAAATCATATCACTTTCGAAATCATATTTTCTTTCGAAATCATTATTCACTTTCAAAATCATAACCACAAAATAGTTTAAACATCATATCAAAATGTTCGCATTTAAATTCATTAAATCTAAATTATAATAGTTCCAACTTAAACAGTTTAAATATTGAAAGTAGTTTAAATATTGAAATAGTTATACATTAAAAATAGGTTATAGATTAAATTAATTTATATTAAAAATGGTTTATATATTAAAAAGAGTTTATATCGAAAATAGTTTCAAATTAGAATTATTTCTTCCAATTTCACAAATCAATTCAAATCAATTTTAGTTCCAAATTCAACTTAAATCAATCTCAGTTCAACAATTTCAAATTCTCATTAAAAACCATTTTAAATTTATATCGATTTCAAATCCAAGTTTAAACTATAAATTTAAACCACTTCAAATTCAATAGGTTTCAAAGTTACATATTCAAACATTTACCATAACTCAATTTTATGAATTTCATTGATATTTCAAATTCAACCTTAAATTTATTTAAATTGGAATCACTTAATCATTTCTAATAACATTTAAATAATTCTCAAATTAAAAATTTAAATAAAATCAAAAATTAAACATCTAACTTCAATTATATTTAATTCTAAAATATTCACCTAATTACTTTCAGAAACATTTAAATAAAATTTCAAATTACAAATTTAAATCAAAATTAAATATTCATTTTTATTTAAATTTGAAAATATTCATTTAATCAAGATATAAATTATACCTTTCAAAATCTCAAAATTAATAAGTTTCCAATCAATTCTTATTTATATTCAATTTCAGACAAATTAAATTACAAATTAACGTAATTTATCTTCCCACCTTTATTTTTATTAAAGTTATTAAAAATCTATTTTCAAAATATTAATATAAATTTAAATAAATACTTAAACACATTGTATATATATTAGTTAAATAATTTTTTTTATTAAATTAAATTAAACCTTATTATTAAATCTAATTTAAATCTTATTTTATATATTTTAAAAATAATAAAAATATAAGTGAAATCATAAAATTTACATTTTCACAACTTAACTTATAATTTTGAAATTTCCAAACATGTAATTTAAAAATCTAAATTTTACACATATATTAAAATTTAACTCTTTATATTATATTTTAAGAATCAAAACTCATATATTTTATTTTCAAAATTTTGGAAATCATTTAAAAATAGACCAACAGTGTCCTTATGTAGTTTTCTATCCTATGGTCAAGTGATACGAATATTTATCATTTCAATATGCAATTATTTAAATTTACGGGTTTATATCATTTCAACCCGCAATCCCAAAATTTCAAAATCAATAAAATCGCTTGGGTTTATCATTTCAACCCATAACGATTTTCCCCTAATCTATAATATAGTTTGGGTATGTATCATTTCAACCCATAGTGATTTCCTAAAACTAAGGGAACTTTTAGAGTGAGAAACAATAAAATAATTACAAGCATATATAATCATTAACAATTTAAATTAACTACATATACCAACAGATTATGATGTCATATGTCAATTAATATAGGTAAACAATTGCAGATGATAACATATCATATTCAACAATTAAATTACTAACAAATTCAAATTTAACAACATATCTAAATCATTATTTCATGTAAATTTAATTTACTAAACAAATGAATGTTAATCATGAGTGATCGCTCACCTTTCGAGGTTAGAGAAAACGGGAAATGAACACGATGCCTACATGGATACGGACACAGACACGCACACGAAGGAAAGCAAAAAGCTGCTGCGACCAATTTTGGACAGCGGCGAGACAAAAGCAATGCACGATGAACTTGGTTCGATGAAAATCAATTATATAAGTGAACTTATATATATAAGCTATATATATTTTAAAAACGATATTTTTTGAAACCCATATAATACTTCGACAAATTTTAAATGAATATTTAAACATAATATATATATATTAAAGCTATTACAAAAAAATCTATTAACATAAATTTAAGTAAATATTTTAAACATCTTATATATATCTTTAAACATAATATATATATATATATATATGAATATGCTTCTTACATATAATAGAAGAGGAGATAGATGGCCGAGTGCGAGCTGATGTGGGTTTCGGTGCTGGTCAAGGCTGTCAGATGGAGGATCGAGCTATGGCAGAGGGGAAGCATCTGCTTGCGGCCAGTGAGCTGTTGCGAGCTAATACCGGTTTGGATCGAAGATGGATCAGATGCGGAGGTGAAGATAAGGCGTGGGCAGGGAGACTTGGTGGGTTTGACAACGCTGTGGTGAGGAGGTTTTGCTGCCGCGTGTGTTGGTCGAGGTGCAGTTCGGTCAGAGGTTGCATTGATGGGATGGGTGGACAAGGAGATGGGTACTGGAGTTTGGTGTGGCCTCAGCTGGTGGGTAAAAGGCGAATGGGAGAGGGTCGTCTTTGTGGGTGGACGAGCTCACGGGTTGTAAAACGGTGGAGGGTAGCTGTTAGTGGAGTGAGCTGCTGACGTTGAGTTTTGGTCGGCTGTGCGGCTACTTGTGTGGCGACATAGGTGAACATCGATAGGAATGCGAGGGGAAATGAAGAGGCGGATGTGGGTTGTAACGACCCGTAAATTTCGACAATTAAATTTGTTAATTAAATAAGATTTTTGTAATTTAATTTAGTAGAAATATAAACTTTTAAATTAATTTTGAAATGAACGCTAAAATAAAATATAGCAATGGTAATTAAAACCTATTTATTTGTAATTTGAATAAAATTCTAATGATTGAAATAGTGAAAAGATTATACCTATATATAAATTGAATATGAGAAAGGAAAGTATTATATGGATTAATGTAATAAAACATTGTTAACGGAAATTGGAATAAATTAAGGAAATATGTTAATGCAAGTTCATTTGTTATCAACTTGAATGAACATGCAAATTTAAGAGAATATTTTTAATGTAATGACCTAGCTATAAATGGAATATTAAAAAATAAATAAAAACAAATGGAATCATTGTAGTAACGTATGGAATAATATTGCTTAATAGTAACTGAACGTAAATAAAAGGAAGTAAGGTTATGGCAAGTTGATAAATGTTAACAAATGAAATAGTATAATTTGTGGTGATTGAATGAATTCAAAGTTATATTAACCGATGGAGTAATACGTTATAAATTGAAAATTTATGCAATAATTGTAGAAAAGTAATTATAATGTGTGTTGTTGATAATAAACGTACTTAAATAGGAAATAAATTGAATATAAGAAAACAAAGGCATTTAGTGGATTAATTAATGAATTCATGAAATAAAAATCGATGCCCTGTAGGTAATTATAATATTGTTTGGAAGTGAAAACTTATAAAGTATGATACCAAGTAAGTAAATTAATTAAGAATATAAACAGTAATTAATGCACATATTTGGCAAATATAATTAAATAGTATGAAATGAAGCATACATTAATGAAATGTAATATAAGTCAATGTTAATTACACCCAAAAATGTCAATTTATTGAATAGCAAGATTTTAAATCAAGTAAACGGATTTGTTAAGATTCCAATTGATAATTTATAAAATGTAATGTGAAATCAACTGTAGTTAATTGACTTAGTTGATGCAGTTAGGGTGAATTTTGATTTTTCATTGAAGATTGTTAATTCCATAAGATGTAACCAACGTTAAATTTATTTATAATATAACAAGTGGTGGATTTTAGGAGTGAAAATCAAGATTTATTAATTTATTCGAAATTTAAAATTCAATAAGTGAAGTAATTACAAATAATTGGAATTTAATATTAAATTATGACGTTGATGGAAACGTGGATGAAATTTGTGGATATTAACGCAATAACTACGAACCAATGAAAATTCATCCAATTGATAATAGGATGAGAACGGTGTATGTAATCAATTTCAACACCTGTCCGCTAGTGATAACTTAAATGCAATTTAACGTTAATGGATTCTAATAAATTAAAATGGGTAATCAATTGCAATTAATTTAATTAAGGGTTATATTGGTATAAATTAGGTAGTGATGGGTAATAATGTATTGCAAATGGTGTATGAATGAATTGATGATTCAATTTAAGGAAATGATGTTAATGTTATTCATAAATTGGGAAATTTGCTGAATTTTATAAAAGTGGGAATAAATGTTTATTAATTTATTGAATTTGAGCTATATTAATAATTGGATTTATTGCAATTAAGTTAATATTTAATTATTGCGTTAATTGAGATTTAGATGAATTTTAAGAATATTAATGTAATGGTCTGAATCCAATGTTAAAATTTTTTCCATTTGATAGCAATGAAGTGAATAACATAATGAAAAGTAAATTAATTGAAATTATTGTAAATTAAAATTTTATTTCTGAATGTAAGGAAAATGAAGTTTAACGCTGAAACTGATCAACGTTAAATTGACCTTTAAATTTGTTTTAAATCATTGTAAATGATTGAGAAACATAAAAGTGATAATAAATTGTAAATTTTAGAATTGAAATTAAAAATGGGTTTGATTAATTAATTATTAATTTATTTAAAGGGTGTAAAAATAGCCATTTTGGCCACTGACTCGGATTTCGACAAAACAAGTTTCATCGGATCCGAAACGGTGAATTATTGTAGGGTTTCAAGTTTCGTAACGATCGGATTTGTCATTTGATCGTACGGACTTGAAACGCCTTGAAATAAATGCAATTGAAATCAATTGAAATCAATTTGGAAAATACTGATTTTTGCATAACTTCTTCATTCGATGGAATTTGGACTTGAAACTTTTCTGTTGCATTTAAAATATTTTAAAACATCTATTTTGATATATGGGTTGACCCAATTTCGTTCCGGAGTCGAAACGGGCTTTTGGGCCATTCATCGTTCAACGCGTTTATAGATCGGGTCCATCTATCCTATTTCGACTTTGCCTATATATATCCAGTTATAAACCCTAGCAGCCTCTATTCCTCATTTCTATACGTACAATTTCATTTGCTCTTCCTCATTCCAATGGCTGCAAACCCTAATCTTCCCAATCCAATTTGAATTTTATAAAAAAAAAAATTTGCGGATCTGCCGCAACTTCGGGTCGCGCTTCGAGTTTCAGAGGCAAAAACGCTGCATCTACTTCGGGTCAGGAAGAATAAGACTCGGGTCGCTCTGGGTTGTTTTCGCAAAAACTCCAAGCAAGCACGGGGATTTGAGGCTGTGGACCGAAGTTGAACCCAAAGTCAACCCAGGACCAGAATTTTCTAATCTTCAAATTTTCATAACTTTTTCATACGAGCTCGGATTCATGCGCGGTTTGTTTTGATGGGATCGTATCGAAATTTCGGACACTTTGATGCTGGTTTGGATGAATTTGGAGACTGTTCAAATTTTGGATTTAAATTGGATTTAAATTCAATTTAAATCCAAAGGTGAGTGTTTTAACCCACTCACAACTTCTAAAAATTTCTTATGTTTGTTAAATTGATATATGGTGTGATTTGAAATTTATTTATGACTGTTTGGCATATATTTAATCATCATCTCAGTTAGATAGCATTTAGTTAAATTAAATTGTTATTTAATTTTATTATTGCATATAATTTGCCAATTAAATTTATTTATTATTGCATATAAATTGCCAGTTGAACAGTTATTAATTTTTATTGAATATAAACTATTTGTTGATGCATGTTATAATTTTATATGCTTTATATTGATGTTTTGTTTAAATTGGATGATGATTGTAATAAATGGTTGTTTATTGATATTTGGATGAATGGATGCTATATTTTATATTGTATAAACTGCAAGTTATTATGCATTTTCATTTCATTCAGGATTGCGGTTTGAAATGATATATAACCGTAAACTTTTATTTTTAATTTACGGATTGAAATGATAAATATCCATATCACTTGACCATAGGATAGAAAATTATATACAGGCACCGTGGTCTATATATAAAAAATATTTTAAAGTGATTTTCTATGGTTTGGAAAGAAATACACGGTTTAATAAATATTAAATTTTGATATTAAATAAATATTATTTTATATATAGTAAAATTCTAAAATTTAAGCTATGTGTAACTTAATGATGTTTTAAGTTTGATTACAACTTATCGATTCTACTGGATGGAGAAGAAACCTTTCGATTCATTTCTACGTATGTTTCAAGTTTGAGCTTTATTTAAGGGATATTGAATTTATTAAATAAATATTTCTAAACTAAATAATAGTAAATTGAATTAAGGTATATATAAGATTATCAGATTTGGTTGCGAATTTTGGAATATTTAAAGACTTAAAATATATCAAAATTGAAATGTTTTATTGAAATTAAGGTATTATTGTTTTCAAAGTATTGGTTTTCGAAATTGTTATAACTTTGAAAGTACTATGGTTTGAAAATGAATTTATTTGAAATGGAATTTATTTAAGAATTATCTGTGAATATATTGATTGGAAACCTATTATTTATATAAGATACTATTGAATTGTTTTGGAAATGGAAATGATATATTATTGAGTTCGTTTTGAATGGCAATAATATTTTGGTTTTAAAGTATATACTATTTTGAAGTAAAGGATATGGTTTGAAATGGCAATAATATTTTGGGTTTTGAAGTATATACTATTTTGAAATAAAGAATATGTTTTGGAAGGGCAATGATTGGGTTTTAAAAGTATATATATTTTTAAATGACCACGGTGTTATAATAATGAATGGTTGTTAAAGAGACCAGGATCGGATATGGACATACTCTCTGTCGATACCGAAAACCATTTTGACAATTGTGTACGCGGTGGAGTTTCCAAAATGAAGTGGGATGGTGGCGACGATCCTAAGGTATATACGTGGACCCAACTCCCGTGAGTTGGCATAAGGTGGCTAAAACAGGAGCGATTGACGGACCAAGGAGGTAGCACCTCTTATCGGACACACTTCTTCGATACCATTTATTACTTGTGATTTATTTGGTGGCCACCCTTCGATTTGGGAGTGTTGTTCGAGGTGGGCGGTAGTGACTGCTATGCGTCACCACCAGTCCGGATGCGTAATTGGTATATCTACCCTGGCATTGCCTTGTGTGCCGTGTCACCTACCATATCGAGCTTTACTACGAGTTTCTATTTGTGTCGTACCTATGGAGTATCTTCTCGTAGCCTCTCGGGGTATGCAGGTACTGTATAGTCTACTGGCACTATTACGTGTTAAGGGGAATATCGGGTCACTCCTTAATGCTATTTAAAAGTATGTTTATTTTATATTAGACATTATTATAATAGCGAATATTACTACATAGTAAATAGTTTAACGGATCCTTAGGGGATGTGAATCCCGAGCATCTCTTAAGTTACTGCACTCACGTTAGACACTGGATAGGAGATGTCAAATCCCATAAACATCTCTGACGCCGTTCCACTCATATATTTATCATTGATTTAACTTACATAAGATCTTTTAGTTCTGACTCGAGTGTTTTGTCTTTTCAATTCGCTCGGGTCAACCTGAGCATTTCAGGATTTGAAGGCTCTATTTCTAGAGAACGAAGACGAAGATTTTATTTATTATATTCCAGTACACCATTGTATTCCGCTGCATTAATTATCATTCTCTGGTATGTGTAACTCTGATATGTGTTGTATAAGTATAATCAAATGTTTTGTAAAACAACTTCATGAACTGTTATTTGATTATTATATTTTATCGTTCCGCTGCAAGATTCTATTTTGTTTCTTTTATTTCTCCATTTTTTCTTATTTAACCCATAACAATCCTCCCTTCTGTATGGTTTAAGTTGGCACGTGTGTCTGCTTAAGCATACAAAAAGGTGAGTTTTGGTCAGCTGTGCGGCTACTTGTGTGGCGACATAGGTGAACATCTATGGGAATGCGAGGGGAAATGAAGAGGCGGATGTGGGTTGATTGTGGCACATGCAGGTCTGGGTCGGAGGAGGTCTGGATGGGGTGCAAGGCTATGCTATTTGGGATGGGGTTAACGTGGCAGATCTGGAGATGGCTACCATGGGCGGAGGACATGGCATGTGCTGTCAATAGGAGAGGAAGGCGGCTATGGCATAGAGGAGGCCGGAGGCTGTTGCACATGCTTTGGGCGCGGGGATGGTGGAGAAAAGGTCGAGAGGGTGAACAGTTCTGAAATTATAAAAATATATAAGCAAGCTTCAGAATATATATAAAAGTTTTTTAATATATAATTTTTTCTTTTCAAAGTAAGAACAAAGAGAAGAGAGTATACGGAAGAGAAAAATGAACCACTGCTAGAATAAATCAACCAATAAATTGAAAAGGTAAGAATAACAACAGCCAGGACCATTGAATTCAGAGAATATTAAAATATAGTGGCCATTCATTATCTCATGGCTGGACAATGAAAGGACACAGAACACCAAAAGGTTCCAAACGGGTACCGATACGGCTAACCGTTTCACAAATTTCCCCGCGTACCAGACGTCGAAATACATAAATGAATATACTGCAGAGATCAGCGCGACGAGGCGAACAGAATGGTACACAGATATCAGTGATACGACCATCCTATCAAAAGTCGTTATTCGCTGCCAAAAATGCTATTAAAACACCGAAAATAAGATAAACGGGGCTAGCAGTCCAAATTTGGCAAAACGAAATATGACGTCTCACTCAGAAAATGTTATACATTTTTATTATATAAAAAAATTCAGATTATGAAAATATTTAATTTCCATTAATTATTAGCTGATATCTAAATTTAAATTGAAAATTTTACAACTGAACAAACTTTCATATTTTCTAATAAAAATTTGCCTCTTGCCATGCTTCAATAAACGCATACCAAATATCAAATTATCATTGCTAAATTTTATTTGTTAAATTTCATGAAAATTCTAGTTAATTTCATTATAAAAATCATTAAAATTTCTAGGTCATTACATAATAACTTTGTTGTTTTAAGAATAATGGTAATGAAACCATGTTATTTTAATCGCTGATGTACTCCTAATGCTTCTTTCAGTCACATTATTCGCTACGAGCTTCTTTTATTTAGACAAGCAAGTGTTATTTAGTATGTCCTCTAAGGTAGCCTATGTTTTACATATGCAAGTTACTACATGCCTTATAGATCAACAACAACTTCGCAATTCATGGTTGTTCTCGGTGTATTTTTTGATAGCGTTTGCTGAAGTTGAGAAGATCAAGGGACAAAATAATGGTAATGAATCCAAGGTTTACTATTTTCATTTGATTTAGGCTATTTGATTGTTTTATTATATAGCATGTAATTTCATATTTATTTTAAAGATGATGTTCTTTGAATTTGTTAAACTAAAAACTCATATAGTTAACTAATGACTAATTAGCTATCAGCTACTGTACTCTAAATGTTTCAATGCGTCATATATTTTCTCTTTGATTGTCTAAGAATTTACTACTATTCAAGTTAATTTTTTAGCCATGCTATAGGACTATTTATTATCAGAATTAGCATGTATTTTTTGCGTATAATTTCACTATTCGTAAATAGGATAAAGAAGTGTGTTTCAAATGTCTTGGTGACCTTTTGTTGTTACTGATGAAAATATCTCTCTTTTGGCTTTTAGTAATGTGTGGTTGAATGTTCATTACATGAATACAGTATGTGCTATTATTTATAATGCTGAAATATTGGAGCTACAAGAATATCTATTAATTAACTACGATCAAGTTACACATTCATGATTCAAAAAATGATGCCTACTATTTACGAATAGGCATGCTAGGTAATTTAAAAAGTAATCTACGTACATGTAGTTAGGCAAGTATGTAAGCTACAAAAACAGTTAAAATAAAAATAGTTCTAATCCCGTGTGCGAAGCACGAGTTTTCACTCATATATATAATATGGCAAAATGTTTTGAGTAAAGCATATAATATTTTCCTTGTTTAAGTATGATTTAAAAGGATTAAATCATTTTGAAAGAAAAGGTTTTCAAGTAAAATTCATGGGTAGATGACCCAAAGTACAATGAATCAGATATTAGAATACTGGATGGGACTGGTATGGGGTCGCTCCCTCTACTTTAGCTAGTAGCCCTTAGCTAATATAAGTCCAAAATTCTAGTGTGTAGGGCTTTGTCACAGGTAAAAATAAAATGATGTTACACACAGAAAGGAATCTATAGAGGAGAGATAGGTTATTGGTGAGCCCACAAAACCATTAGGATCAATTCACCCTAGTAGAACTAAGCTAAGGACAGACCGTCCAGAAGAGGAGTATCTAATAGAAGTTAGATTATTTGTTTATTTTGTTTGGTAGGCCTGAGTCAGCCAAAGGTTAATAGTTAGCCAAACAAAACTATAGTGTTCGGATAGATGGTCCATTTATTACTTGATTTGTATGCTTACATGATATTGCTTTATTGTTTTAACCAGTTTTGGTTACACGATTAAGATTTTCAAAAGATATATTTTGAAAGGGTATTAGTGAGGAGAAACCCGTTCCGCTAAGCGGCAGGGTCTCACTTAATATGTATATTATTATTCACACCACGCTTTATGTCTGACTCGAAGTTTATGTTTTCCCCTTAAACTCTCGGGTGATCAAAATTGATTTGAATAGGCCGAGGGTTGAGGATTTACAGGTTTTAGTAGGTTAACGAATAAAGCTTCCAAAGACGAGCAGGAGGCTGATGCCAGCTATATTTAGGAGTTGTTTCATTTTATTTCCGCTGTGTTTTATTAAGTCTGTTATGACTATTTAGTACTCTGATCAACCAAGGAGGCATCTTCATTTGTCGCTCTTGGTGTATTTATGTAATAATTATATTTGATCTGAACCTGGGAAACGATTGAGATTATGTAACTTGGATATGAAATGTTGTTTTGAAATTTAATCAAAAAAGTGTTTTAATATGTGATGGCTTTATTTCATATTCAAGTGCTTCTGATATTATGGATACCATTAACATTACCATATTTGGTCACTGAAAGTTAATACCATGGATGACTGCAGCATCTGTAGTGCTTAGCTTCGGGCCTCTAGATAGGGGATGTTACATACATCTTAGTCTGCTGTTTGATATGCCGCTTCTTAGGCTTGGACATCTTAGTCCACTATTTGACATGCTGCTTCTTAGGCTTGGACATATTAGTCCATTATTGTCTAGTGCGCTTGGTTAGCTTATCTTCAAGCAGGACCTAAGGACTTACCCAACCACCCTCCAAAAGGCACCTTGACCTAGCCAAAGCATGGCGCGGTCAAGGGCTTGTCGATGCTTTGACCTGGCCATAGCGTGGCATGGATAAAGGCTTACTCTAACCTCCCTTAAGGAGGCATCTTGACCTGGCCATAACGTGGTACGACCAAAGGCTTGTCGATACTTTAACATGGTCATAGCGTGACATGGATAAAGACTTACTCTAACCTCCCCAAGGAGGCGTCTTAACCTGGTCATAGCATGGCACGACCAAGAGATTGTCGATGCTTTATCCTGGCCATAGCGTGGTGCGGATAAAAGCTTACTCTAACCTCCCTCCTGGAAGTGCTTTGACTTGGCCAACTCGGCACAGACAAAAGCTTTAACCATTTAAGGTAATGTCCAAGTGCAAGGAGTATTTCACTTCCAACCATGTAGATTCTCTTTAGTAAAGTAGTTCTTTATTGACTCCATTTTGGATCTCTTTACAAACCTATTAAGTTTGCCTTATCTGAAAAAGTTGATTATCATCTCTTCGAGCACTTTGCAGTGATTTGTTTCATGACCATTCAATCATATGGTAGTGGCAATAGGATCCTCCCAAATTCTTTTCATATTTTGGCTTTTTCTTTTGTGATGGCCAATATTTGAGTCCGTCCTTGGTTAGCAAGTAGACGTTCTCTATAGATGTTGTGAAGTTGCATTCTTTAGGAAGTCTCGACTTGAAGCTCTTTTCTTAGGATTATTTCTAGGTCTTTTATTACTTGGTTCTGGAGTTCCATCCTTGAAAACTGATTTTCTTTATAAAATCCTTTGGAGCTCATGTGTATGTAGTGTCCCACTCGTTGCTTGATTCCATTTGTGTGCAAAGGCGTTGTAATCAGCCATCATTTCTTCTTCAAAGATTGTGCCTTTGGTATAGTGTTGAATTGTTTTCCTCATTTGATCAAACAAGTTATCACTTTCATTTCTCCTTCCTCCTAAGGCAAAGACTGGAGTGGGGCCAATATGAAAAAGGTTTAAACTCCATTTAACTAGATCATAGGCTTCAACTTTCTTTTTCCTTATGATCCTTAAAGCCTTCATCCTTAACAGTTGTTCTTTATGTAGATTTGTATCATTAATTGTTTCACAGAAGAATCCAATTAGATGTGGCACTGAGGAACCTTGCTCGGATCTTTTGACTTTGCCAATCATGATGAAGTAAAGTATTAAATGGATAGGCTCGGAATGGAATTGGATTAAAGGAAAATGATGCGGAAGTTTAACAAGATCGGAGGTTCGAGGCCCTCCTTCTAGTGCCAAAATGTTAATAAGAAAACTTATCAACACCCCAAAGTATAATTAAAGGTGCAGAAATATCCTTCTAAGCTTTTTTTGATCAAGTAGAAAAGGTTAGAATCTTATTATTTTCTTTGATTAACCTTTCGAATAGGTCTTTGTTGTGCAAACTCTTCCTTGTTGGACCTTTCGACTGAGTCGAAACACTTATATCCCTTGCTTTTGAGTTCTTCGAGCTTGTTGAAGTTGTTTGGTTATTCTTTCGAAACCTCCTTTCGAAATGGTTGCGAAACACTAAAGGTTGGCACTAAGGATTCA
Organism: Allium fistulosum; assembly: GCA_030737815.1. NCBI lineage: Eukaryota > Viridiplantae > Streptophyta > Magnoliopsida > Asparagales > Amaryllidaceae > Allium > Allium fistulosum. The sequence goes on from CM060901.1 coordinate 1,496,543,587, forward strand.
AGAATATGGTTTGACCAAATAGGTTTTGACTTCGTCGAAAGCTGGTCTTTTATACGACTTGGGTTCAATCCTAAAATCTAAGGGAAAAACAAGCTAATTTTAAGGTTTTGACTCACTCGAAAAGTATCCTTTCGATTAAGTTGACGCAAGCAGAACACAATTGAATCAAATAAAAGCTTCAAAACAATTGCATAATCACTAATTTCAAAATCTTGCTTTCATTAAACTAATGATATTCAAACCGATCAATTTCCCCTAATCTGATTTCCAAATTAGGGTTTACAAATTACAAATTTAAGGAAGTATAAGAAGAAGGCGAATCGATTCGGATCCCCTAAACCAGACCCCTAGGACCTTACTGATATGTGCAGGTTGGCATCTTTTGACTTAGAGCTTTTCGATCTGGTCAAAAGGTGGCTTTATATACCTTCCATCTCCTTTGACACTTGCGCATCCCCCTGTAATGCTTTCGAATGGATTTGGATGCCTCCGTCTTCGTTGAAAGGGGTGGTTGCGCCTTTTCCCTTTGTGTTGCTTTGTTGTTGCAAGTGGGAAGAAGCATGAGCTTTCGACTTCGTCAGTAGGTACATTCTTGGGGTTTCGATGGTATTGAAATACCCTAGGTTTCGATGTAGAAGGTAGCTTTCGAATACATGCTTTCGGATAGATGCGCAACCTTCCCTGGACGTTAAAGGTCCCTGGACGTTAAAGGCTTGATTATGCTTACGAAAGGGTTGTTCTGATCAAGGCATCTTTCTGAGTAGTTTGAATGAAGGTGAAACCTTTGGTTTCGAAAGGTTTGGCGCACATGTGAGGGGTTGTTATCCACTGCTTTCGAAAGGTACTCCTCCTTTTATTCGAAACGTCTTCATGTAGGCAAAAGCATCTGTTTTGAAAGGTAGACATTGATGCGAAAAGGAGCTTTCGACCACATTGACCCCTTCAAAAGCTTGTAATAGATCTATTCTTGAGTGTTGATCCATTATTGGCATCAATATTTTGGTGCCTTCACTTAGAAAACTGAACCTAAGCTCTAATCTTGCTCTCTACTTTGGGTTTTACAAGATCCAGAAGTTATATCTGGAAAGTTAGCATGGAGAAATTTAAGATTTGCTATTCTAATGGCTCCAAGGAAAGGAAAATCTGCATCGAAAGATCTGTGGGAGCAACAGTTAGTGGTGGTGAAGCAACAACCCATCAAATAGAAGTAAACAATGAAATCCACTGCCTAGATCTTCTACTCAATAGGAAGTTCTTGCTAAAGGAGAGCTTAATCAAATTATTTATGACCTTAACCGGTATATTTACCGACAATCAGAAAGCTCTCATGGATAAGATGGATGCGTTGCTAACTTTGCAGCCGCCAACAATAAGGAGAACTAGAATAAAAATTTCTCCTTCCAAAGAACAAGAAATTCCTCCATTTCTGGCCTAAATAGGAGGGATGGAGAGCAAAAATAAAAGGAAGCAACCACTGGAGTTGCAGAGGATGTTATAGGAAGAAGTATGGGGTTCCTCTTGCAAAGAGACAGGTTGGTACGTAGCCAAAACAACTCTGTGTCGACCCAAACTTTAGGGTGAACACTCCTCAAGAAGGCGATGTTGTGCTTGTTTCTGACTCTGAAGATGATATGCAACTTGATGGTGGAGACTTAGGATTGAATATTAGTGTTAACAGACAAAATGTTGGAACTAAAGCTCTGGCTATTGTGGTAAGACCAACCGCACACCAATGGAACACTACAAGAGTGGTTCTCCGAAAGAATGGAGAAACTAGGTTTTCGTTATCAAACCAAGTTTGTTTGTAGAGTCATACACTTAGGGTATCCCCTGACAGCCGACCTGTAGATAACTGCATAAGTGAAGAATACATCACTGACATGGTCAAACGATTAATGAAGGAAAGCAGAAGTATGAAAAATGACGATTAATGAAGGAAAGCAGAAGAATATCCCTAAAGATTCACCATGCCAACTATGTCGTCGTATAATAGAATAACGGACCCTAAACAACACTTGTTTAATTACAAACGGCATATGGATGGAGCTAGAGCTACGGATGACCTCTGTTACATGTGTTTCCCTCTCTTTTTGGAAGAGTCCCTTCCATGTTGTTTACAAGACTTGCACCGAAGTCTATTTCCACTTTTGATGAGTTGGCATGAATGTTTCTGGAATAGTTTAGACTTCACAATGCACGACCAAAGGACATGATGTCCTTATCTGGCTTTTCTCAAGGGCCCAATGAGTCAATAAAAGCTTTCTTGAATCGATTTAACTTCATGGTTACTAAGGTTAGCAATCTAAAGGAATACATAGCATTTATGGCTTTGGTCTGAGCTATTCATCTAGATATAAATTTTATTAAATGAATTAAAATGAAGCAACCAACTACCATGGAAGAATATCACTGAAAGGCAAGCCAATTTCTAAGGCTGGAAGAGGCAAGTAAGATTGAAGGTAGAACCATCAATGAGAAATCGAAGGAAGTGATTCAAAGTAATGTTACAGTTAAACAGAGTTCTGCAACAGCTGTAGGAAGTGCTGGAAAGAATGCAAATTAGAAAAAGAGGAACTGGAATTCCGGTAAGCATGATAGGAACGAAAAATGTCTATGGAATCTAAGGCCTAAAGACTATACACCATTGAATGATACTTTAGAAAACATCTACTTTACCACTTAGGGAACTGAGTGATACAACAAACTGCCCAAGAGGGAAACGTCCGAATAACAAAAGAGATCGGGAAGTTTTTCTGCTTCTACGAGAATCAGGGGCATAATACAAATGACAGTCGACATCTCAAAGACTTCATTGAGGGACTAATAAGTAATAATAGGCTCCAGTAGTACATGAAGAAACCTTAAAACCTTGATCAACCTGCTAGCCTAAGCACCGAATGCTCAATGGAATCAGTCCGGACCCAGTGGAGAAGGGCCTAGATGAATAGATCAAAAGTTAGTTATAACCACCCTCACTGGAGGACCTCATCCAGCATATAAGATTTGGGGAGAAATGGAATGATATGCCAATTCTTTGAAGCATGCCCCCCAGGAGAGTTGCTATGCCATTGAAGACGGAGCTCCAGTAAAGCAATACTGAATGATTACCGATGACATCTTGTTTTAGAATCGGGACACTAAAGGCATTGAAGCACGAACTCTTGACCCAATGGTAATAACGGTTGGGCTTGGTCCAACAGTTGTAGATCGAGTTTTGGTCAACAATGAAAGTTCGGTCAACATTCTATTCCGAAAGACGTTTGACCAGATGAAAATAAGCATGAAAGATGTGACCGCCTGTCGAACAAAGATTCAAGGATTTATAGTGAACCAAAGCAACCGGTTGGGATGATCGATCTACCTATAGAACTTAGAGACGGAGAATGGAGGGTGGTCCTCATCCAGACATTTGTGATCGTTGATGAGTATTTTGCTTACAGTGCTTTCATCGGCTGACCGGCCCTCGCAGACGTAAGAATCGCTTTGGCTCCATAGTGTCTCACGATGAAATTCCCAACAGAGAATAGGATAGGAGTAATAAGAGGATATTAAAGCGCTGCAAGAGAATGTTATGTTGCTGAATTACGTGAATCAAAGCGCCGTGAAACGGGGAAGAATATGGAAAAGACCTCCACATTTGTGAGCCGCAAGCATAACAATTATATGACCGCCCCTGACTCCGGAACCATTGTAGCTTCGACAAAGCTATGAACCCTAGAAAAAAGAGTACATGGGAGGTACGGGAAGCATTGGAGGAGTTTACAATGGAAGTCCCTGTCGACATGGACGACCCAACTCGGATCTTGAAAATAGGTTCACAGCTTCAAATCAAGATGCAATATGAATTGATAAAATTTCTTTATGCCAATCTGGATGTGTTCCCTTAGACGCATTCTGATATGTGCGAAATATCACCGAAGATAGAGTGTGATGCACTTAATATTGATCCCAAGTTCACACTGATGAGGCAGAAGGGATGCGGTTTGGGTTCAGAGTGATCCGCTGGATTAAAGGAGGAAGTAGACGAGCTATTGGCCCACGGCTTCATCCATGATGCAACATATCCTGAGTGGGTATCAAATCCTATTGGTCCAAAAATCGAATGGAAAGTGGTGAGCTTGCATCGACTACTCGAATTTGAATAAAGCTTGCCCAAAGGATAGCTTTTCGTTGCTTAGAATCGACCAGCTCATTAAGAGAACCGCGGGACATGAGTTGCTTTCATTCATGGATGCCTACTAATGATACAATCAGATTATGATGCATGAGCCTGTTATCCTGCCTTTTGGCAATGCCGTAACACCAAGGAATTGGCTAGTAACCAGTGACGGCCCGTCCCAGAAATCAGTTATGTACGGGCTTACTACGGATATCGATGAATTTTGTCCGGGTCTGGATCGAGCCAAAATTGGTAGGACATAACAAGCTAAGCCATGGGAGCCAACGTTCAAGATCTCAAGGCAATCCGAGTTCGTATGCTCGAGTTATGAGCGATACAAGAATGGAAGAAGATCAACTGCCAATCGACTCACTCCTTCGACTCGCTTCACAACGTCCAAGAATGACAACTTCGGCTCGCTTCGCTCAGAGGCCAACTTCGAGTCAACCTGGTTTGATTCACTCTGCATCCCCCAGAGCTACTCACTTCGACTCGCTCCAGTTCGAAAGCATCGAAAGCACACGCATCGACTCGCTCCCCATTTCGACTCGATCTCCCAGTGATAGCTTCGACTCGCTCGACCGGTTCTAGCTTCGACTCGCTCGAAACAATTCTAGCTTCGAGTTGCTCGAAACAATGCTTGCTTCGACTTGCTCGATCAACACTTGCTTCGACTCGCTCGAAGCAACGTCCAGGACAGAGTGGGAATCGAATGCCACGCCATCGATTCGAACGGAAGCGAGTCGAAATGGGAAGCGAGTCGAAGGAAACAGCCTGCCGAGAACTCCTTTTCATATCGATCGTATCTGCCAATCTTCGACTCCATTGGATGAAATCTCAAGCGAGTCGAAATCTGCTCGTGTTAATCAGGGATCGGACCGAAACTTCACGGGCTTGGGCGTACGGGTCTGGTCACGTGCCTGGTCACATGCCAGAGAGTGTCTCCCGAGATCTGAGCGAAATATCAGTCTCCTAAACCTATAAATAGACCCCCAAAGCCAACATAAAAGGGGTTCTTCTTCCTCTTTGAGATCTCCAACGCCCGGACTCCGCCAGATCCATATCTGAAATCTGTCGCTGCTGCTACCAACAAGATTCATTGCTGCAAATAATAGCTACCTCTTGTAATTCATTGCATTCACTTGTAAACATCAAAGGAAGATCAATAAAACAAACTACTTCATAGTGGACGTAGGCTACACGCCGAACCACTCTAAATTCTTGTGTCTCCTTGCACTTTAATTATTCTTATCTCTGAAATTTGGAGTTTTTGTTAGATAATTCCTCTCTTTTCATTTAATTTCTTCACTTTATCTCTTCAAAGACTTCCGAAGAGTGTTGTGTCCAATTTTGGTACAAACACTTTGGTGCTTTCACTGAGAAAAACCCAGTTTTCTCCCACTCTTTGGATCTCCTATCTATATTGGATTGCATAAATCTAAGAAGAAGATCCAGATCTAGAACTTCGAAGCCCTTCCAATCAACTTAGATTTGCAATCAGATCTAGGAACGGACTTCTTTAATTCATTATGGTGAGCACACGTACCACCTCTGCAGCCGCTGATCAAGGAGCACGGGACCGAAAAAACCCCGAGCAATCACCTCCATCCAACCAAAATGCTGCAGGACCTTCAGATCCATCAGGTCCAATCACTAGACGAGAATTCCAGACATTGCTTCAGGAGTTGACCCAGAGTCGACAGCAGCTAGCGGAGCAACTACGCGCCAACACGGAGTTGACTAACCAGCTAAATCGCCAAAGGCGAAGGAGATCTAGAAGAGACCAAGGTTCTCACTCCTCCACAGAGAGCTCAGCCTCCTCCGATGGCCAAACTAGGTCCACACGTCCACGGTTGGGTGGAAGCTACACCCAGGCCACGGGACACCAAGCTGCTTCAAACCTTGGGCAACCTAGGGCTGGACCGTCCGTTAGCCTCCGCACAGAACATTCAACTCGAGGAGGAGCTGCTCCTTATCATGTTACCAGCAACATTGCTACTACCACCACTGCTAGGCGAGGAGGTGATGCTAGGAACCAAGCTGATCCTCAACATAACCGAAGGGAGCAGACTCCTAAACCTTATGTCCCAGAGGATGTTGAACCAAGGAGGCGAGGCACGGACCGTCGACCGTGTCCGGTCCAGACTCGCGCTGTGGAACCTGACCACACCTTGGCACAACATGCTTCGAGTGTCCAAACGACAGATATACCAGCGATGATTCGCCAAATGATCCGTGAAAGTCAGGGTCTATCTAATGACGACTGGGGAATCTCCCGAAGTCATACCCCTTTCACCGATGATGTTTTATATGCTGAACCACCTCGACACTTTAGGATGCCAGCTTTGCCAGTTTATGAAGGGAGTTCTGACCCCAATCAACACGTCCTGAAATATGAATGGATGATGAATGCTGCTAGAGCTGATGATGCAGTAAAGTGCCGTAGTTTCCCCATTTCCCTAGGAGGCATCGCTACCATGTGGTTCACTCGTTTGCCACCGCGATCCATCTCTAACTTTGACCAGATGGCCACCAAGTTTGTCGAACAATTCCGTATGCATGTGGCGAGGCCGAAGGATGTTAACACTCTGTCTAGTGTTACGCAAGCTCCCGGAGAAACACTTAGACGTTCTTAGAGCGATTCCATGCTGCGTGTGTGGAAATAAGAAATCCCAATAATAACTCTATCCTGATGGCTCTGACTAAGGGGATCGATGTTGATTCCGAGTTTGGAAGTTGGTTAGCTGGGAAACCACCCGCGTCATTGGACCGTTTCTATTCCGAGGCAGCCCAATTCCTGAGAAGGGAGGATGTGAGACAGTCTAGGAAGCAGGATGACGCAAGACCCAACATCGAAGGTATCCAGAGTAACGTCGCTGTTAAACAGACCGGAGATAGTTCTAGAAAAGTTCAGTTGAACGTCCAAAATAAGCAGAATTAGCAGAGGGACAATAGAAATAATAACAAAAAATGCGATCAGGATCGTGGACCACGGCGTAGAGCTTCCATGTACGAAAACTACACTCCATTGAACACGTCGTTGGAAAATGTGTACTTGCAAACCTGCAATACCATGCAATATAAGAAGCCTGCCCCGAAACCACCAACTGAAAGACAAATCCAAACAGGAAAGTTCTGTAGATTCCATGAAAGTTATGGCCACAACACCAACGAGTGTTGTCACCTACAAGACCTCATTGAAAAACTGATATGTGACCGGAAGCTGGATCAGTATGTACGGGCGCCGCAATCTGGTGGTGCAGGCCCATCAAATCAGAACCGTGCGCCGAATCAAGAAAGACAGGAAGAACCCGCTCGGGCGGACGGGAGGTTGGTCATCAACACAATAAGCGGTGGTCCTCACCCAGCAGATCGAAGCTGGAAGGAAATGGAGTCGTATGCCAGTTCTATCAGGCATGCAGACTTCGAGTGTTGCAGCAGTTTTGATGAGGGGGCTCTGGCCAAGCAACTGAAAACGATGATGGATGACATCGTGTTCAGGAACAGAGACGCAGATAAAGAGGAAGCTCCCACTAATGATCCACTGGTCATCTCAGCACAATTAGGTCCCGCTTGGATAAAAAGGATCCTAGTTGACAGTGGAAGCTCTGTGAATATTTTGTTCAAGCAAGCTTATGATCAAATGAAGATGGAAGCCGCAGACTTGAAGCCTTGTCAGTCTCGAGTCCATGGTTTCAACGGAAGTGCCACAATTCCCACTGGGATGGTGGAACTGCCAGTGGAGTTGGGAGTAGGAAAACGTCGGAGAGTACGAATGTTGCATTTCATTGTTCTGGACATAGACTCCCCTTACAATGCTTTCTTGGGCCGACTGACCCTCGCTGAATTCAGAGTAGCCATTGCCCCATGGTGTTTGACCTTGAAATTTCCCACTGATCATGGAATAGGAATCGTTCATGGAGATCAGGCCACTGCTAGAACCTGCTATGTTGCTGGGTTACGGGAAGCACAGCGGAAGGAGAAGGGAAAGGACGTAGAGGAGTCTCTTTGCATCCGTTTCGCCGACAATTGACAATTAACGCCCGGGCCCAGGCCCGGGCACCCCAGCCAATTCCTCAAGGACCTTGACCCGAGAGAAACTGAAGACGAAGGAAAATCTAAAGAGAGTCAAGCATCCTCAGCCGAACTGACGATTGATGTCCCAATTGACGGTAACGATGATTCAAAAATAATAAAGATTGGATCTTAGCTAAGCCAGCAAACTCAAGAGGAATTGGTTGAATTTCTACGGGCAAATCTTGACGTATTTGCCTGGACACATTCTGATATGTGTGGGATCTCGCCGGGCATCGCGAGCCACACTCTGAACATTGACCCACGGCATGTCCCGGTCAAGCAAAAAAGGCGCGGTATGGATCCAGAGAGATCTGCCGCCCTTAAAGAGGAAGTGGAAAAGCTTGAAGCGAACAGATTCATTCGAGATGCGCTATATCCCGAATGGGTGTCAAATCTCGTGCTCGTCCGAAAGCCAAATGGGAAGTGGAGAACATGTGTCGACTATTCCGATCTAAATAAAGCATGCCCCAAAGACAGTTTCCCGCTTCCTAGGATTGATAAGCTAGTGGATTCTATGGCTGGACATGAACTCTTATCCTTCATGGACACGTATTCAGGCTACAATCAGATACCGATGCATTTAGCCGATCAAGAACACACCAGCTTCGTGACCAATCTGGGACTTTACTATTACAAGGTTATGCCATTCGGACTCAAGAACGTCGGAGCTACCTACCAACGGTTGGTCAATCGGATGTTCGCTAATCAAATCGGGAAGACAATGGAAGTATATGTAGACGACATGCTTGTGAAGTCACGACTCTCCATCGACTATGTAAAAGACCTGGAAACTATGTTCAACATACTTCGGGAGTACAAGATGAAGCTCAACCCACTGAAATGTCACTTTGGAGATGCGTTTGGAAAATTCCTTGGGTTCATCGTCAACGCCCGGGGAATCGAAGCCAATCCCGAAAAGATTTGGGCAATCAGAAATCTTGAAACTCCAAAAACTATAAAACAAGTCCAGAGTCTCAATGGAAAGGTAGCAGCATTGAGCAGGTTCATTTCAAAGTCCACTGACAAATGCATTCCCTTCTTCGATCTGATTCGAAAAGGGAAACGAAACTTTGAATGGACCACAGAGTGCGAGGGCGCTTTCCAAGCACTAGTCCAACATCTATCTACACCACCGATACTATCAAAGCATATTAATCATGAGAAGTTGTTCATATATCTGGCGATATCAGAAAATGCTATCAGCGCTGCATTAATCCGAGAAGAAGACAAGATACAGAGGCCCGTATACTATGTCAGCAAATGATTGACTGGGGTTGAAAGAAATTATCCGAAGCTGGAAAAGTTGGCTTACTGCCTTGTCATTGCATCAAGAAAACTCTGACCATACTTCCAGGCACATTCCATTATTGTTTATACCGACCAGCCGTTACGACAGGTCCTCTCGCGACCTGAGACGTCTGGAAGGTTACTCAAGTGGAACATCGAACTGAGCCAGTTTGACCTTACTTACGCTCCAAGACGGACCATACAAGGACAAGTCCTAGCCAATTTCATAGCTGAATTTACCATCCCAGAGGACTTGCCCGAAGCCAGTGAATCCCCCCAGTACGTCTGGAAACTTTATACTGACGAAGCATCAAACAACCGTTGCTCAGGCGTCAATATTGTGCTTGAAACTCCCGAGGATCGATCCATATGTTATGCCTTAAAGTTTGATTTCCATGTGACTAATAATGAAGCTGAATTTGAAGCCCTCCTAGCCGGCTTGAAACTTGCTAGAGATTTGAGGATTATCGCAGTGGAAATTTATTATGATTCACAATTGGTTGTGTGTCAAGTACGAGGAGAGTATCAAGCAAGAGATCGAAGGTTGGCTGCTTATTTAGCGCAAGTTAAGGAAGTACTAGACCATTTCGATTACTACGCCATATTCAGTATACCTCGAGAACGCAACCAAAAAGCCGATTCGTTGGCAAAGCTAGCCAGCACAGGCGAAGCTTAACGAATGGGACTCGTTCCCGTAGAAACGCTATCTTCCCCAAGTATCGACCAGGCAAAAACGAACCGGGTATGCCAAATCGTCCCCGAAAGGGATTCATGGATGACTCCACTTAGAAATTACATCGAGCACGGAACCCTGCCGGAGCGCAGGAGTGAAAAAAGACAGGTCCTTCGAAAGGCATCAAGGTTTACCATCCAGAATGGGCTCATGTACAGAAGGGGGTACTCAGTCCTCCTGCTCCGATGTATTGCTCACGATGAAATCAAACAAGTGCTACGCGATGTGCATGAGGGAGAATGTGGCGATCATACCGGGGGGCAAGCACTTGCCAAGAAAATACTTCGCTAGGCCTACCGTGAATCGTGATGCGTTGGAATATGCGAAGAAATGTGATAGGTGCCAGAAATATGCCCGAATTCCTAGAGCTCCTCCTACTGAGATAAAGCAAATGGTCAGCCCATGGCCATTCGCAATGTGGGGTATCGACATCATCGGTGCTCTACCTCTGGCAAAAAGTGGTGCGAAGTACGCCATCGTCGCAGTTGACTACTTTACAAAGTGGGCTGAAGCCGAAGCTCTCGCTACCATTACAACGAAGAAAGTAATCAACTTTGTGGTTCGTAACATCATCTGTCGATTCGGCCTCCCACGCACCATAATCACGGACAACGGAACCCAATTCGACAGTGCTGAATTCAAAGATTTCTGCAAACGATTTCACATCCAAAAGAAATTCTCCGCAGTTGCACATCCTCAAGCAAACGGACAGGTCGAAGTAGTTAATAAAGTTATAAAATCGATCCTGAAGAAACCACTGGAAAAGGTCGGGGGCAAGTGGGTCGATGAACTTCCTATGGCTCTATGAGCTTACCGAACGACCCACAAGACTACGACCGGCCACACTCCTTTCTCTCTTTCCTACGATTCAGAGGCCGTTATTCCAGTCGAGCTAGAAGTATCTTCTCATCGTGTGACATACTATGATCCAAAGATAAATGCTATATTGCTTGCTGAATCTCTCGATCTACTAGATGAGAAGCATGAGGAAGCTGACTTGAGGGCGGTTGCGCATCGAAGTCGAGTAGCCCGATTGTACAACGCCAAGGTCCGTCCGCGAACCTTCGAGTTAGGCGATCTCGTCTTAATAAGAGTGTATCTGGTTCCTTCACATATGAAGCCAACATCGGAAGGACCGTATTTTATTGAACGCAAGCTCGGAGATGGCACGTTCAAGTTATCGACCGTCGATGGTCTTACCTTGCCAAGAGCTTGGAACAGCGAGAGTCTTCGCCGCTACTATGCCTGACAGGCTATCTTTATCCATTTAGTTTACTTTCCTTTTCTGCAATTTGTTTATGTATTTCAAAGTTAGAACTTGTAATAAGGCAACTGACTTTGCCATACTTTCTTATTTCAGCAACAAAATGCAACCTCTTCGAGCCAGAGCTGTGATTTACTTGAAATACTTCATATGACCAACACTATGCACGGAGAGCTAAGTCTCATCATACGGTGGGATTTATTCAAATAGAGAGTGGCTGCGGTGCAACCAATCACTCCCTAAGTGAAACCCGAGCTCGGAGGGCAAGCCATCACATCAAAGTCAAAAAAAGGGGATTAATACACGATGATCCTTATTCAACTCTGAATTCCCAGAGCGCAAATCGGAGTATAAACATTCAACTCCGTATTCCCAGAGTGCGAAGCGGAGTATAAACATCCAACTCCGAATTCCCAGAGTGCGAAGCGGAGTATAAACATCCAACTCTGAATTCCCAGAGCGCGGACCGGAGTATAAACATTCAACTCTGTATTCCCAAAGTGCGAAGTGGAGTATAAACATCCAACTCCAGATTTCCAGAGCGCGAACCGGAGTATAAACATTCAACTCCGTATTCCCGGAGTGCAAAGCGGAGTATGAACACCCAACTCCGAATTACCAAAGCGCGAACCGGAGTATAAACATTCAACTCTGTATTCCCAGAGTGTGAAGCGGAGTATAAACATCCAACTCCGAATTCCAAGAGCGCGGACCGGAGTATAAACATTGAACTCCTAATTCCCAGAGCGCGGACCGGAGTATAAACATTCGACTCCGTATTCCCAAAGCGCGAAGCGGAGTATAAACATCCAACTCCGAATTCCCAGGGCGCGAACTGGAGTATAAACATTCAACTCCGTATTCCTAGAGTGCGAAGCGGAGTATAAACATCCAACTCCGAATTCCCAGAGCGCGGACCGGAGTATAAACATTCGACTCCGTATTCCCAGAGCATGAACCGGAGTATAAACATTCAACTCCGTATTCCCAGAGTGCGAAGCGGAGTATAAACATCCAACTCCAAATTCCCAGAGCGCGAACCGGAGTATAAACATTCAACTCCGTATTCCTGGAGTGCGAAGCGGAGTATGAACACCCAACTTCGAATTCCCAGAGTGCGAACCGGAGTATAAACATTCAACTCCGTATTCCCAGAGTGCGAAGCGGAGTATAAACATCCAACTCCGAATTCCTAGAGCGCGGACCGGAGTATAAACATTCGACTCCGTATTCCCAGAGCGCGAACCGAAGTATAAACATTCAACTCTGTATTCCCAGAGTGCGAAGCGGAGTATAAACATCCAACTATGAATTCCCAGAGTGCAAATGCTAATTCCAAGTCTCCTGATCGCGGACATATGATCGAAACTTAAGCCGGCGTAACCAACCACCGATGAACGAATGGGAATCCCCGGAGTACGAAAACGATTATCGACAATCAAACAAGCATGGGTGCATTACTCAATCTCCACTTGACTCAGACGTCCATTCGGTGGCACAAGACTCAGCATGTTATAGGTAAGAAGTAATCGTCGACTGACGGTCTACTGCTCATCCCCAAGACTGGGGGGCAGAACTCAAGCATCAACCATTGATTGAAGCAATGCGACGTCAGAATTCAACTCGCTTCTCAGTCACAAGCCATGTCCACAACCTCCGAACTTGGCAAACAAAAACAAACTTGGTTTGGAACCTGAAACTTCATAAGCGCATTTCGGACACTGAAACACTTAGACAAATACACAACGACAAAAAAGAAAAGTTTCATTTCTATTGATTATAGAAGACGTTCGTGTACAAGTTTCCAAAAAAATCCTACTAGCAGGGGCCGAACCCGCATCTATACACGGCTAACAAAATGCAAAAAATCAAAATACGTCAGACGATCAGGCCTAGTCTCTCTTCTTCCTTGGCTTCCTCTTCAGTGTGGACCCGCTTGAGCCATCGCCAATTTTTCTCTTCAAGCCTGTACCTTTCGATGGTTGGTCTTCCGGCAATGGCATTATGTCGACGTCTTCCTCTGAACTAGTGTGAATGAGAATGCTTCCTACGGGCGGAGTCGGAGGAGCGGGATCAATTACAGACGGTGGAATGGGCAGGCTGGTGAGAAAGACAGAACCACCAGGAGACATCATTCCGAGCAGGGTAGGTCCCGATGCTGCCATCACACTTCCAAAGCTGCCGCCATAACCAGCTGCTGCCAGTTCAGCGTCGATCTGGGCATACATCTCCTCTTCGGTCACTGCTTGAGCCCCGCTGGGGGAATCAGCAGTCGACATTGAAGAGCTTGCAGCAGGATCAGTTCCGCTCATAACAGATGGCAAGTCAGCACGAGGATCGTCGTGGCAGCGAAAAAGTTCATCCATCAGCTGCTCATTGAACACAATCGAACCCCCTGCATATCATCAATCAGGGCAGCTGTGCTCACAGTGGTTGCCTCGGTCACGATAGCCTCCTGCGTCTGATATAGTCCCTAAGTAGCAGGAGGTATGTGCGGCGCAACGTCAATCACTGGACAAAGAATGAAAAAAAATTTAGAACTTAAACTCGATCGAAGACTTCGGCTCATGAAAGACATGTAGAATGTTCGGATTACCTTCCTCATTTTGGCCTGTAAGCGACGGGGCGGCTTCAGTCGTTGGCGCTGCAGTCGGAGACATTCGAGGCTGATCCGGATTATATGTAGGAACGGCTTGAGGGTCAGCTGCGGGCAAAGATTCAGGCTGGGTTGACAACAAAATGTCAGGACTTGCATCATGATGTCCAACCCCGGAGCCCTCTCCTATCTCCAAGTGCTGGGTGCCGAACCTCTCCTTCTCATAAGAGATCATTGAATCATGGAGAATCTTCTTTTTGTCATCAGTTAACAGACGATTCTCGAGCTCGAATTCATCCACAGATTCACCCGAGTGCACCTCTTTCTCTTCTTCGACCAGTCGGCCCCAAGCACTGTGGAGATGCGTCGAATAATCATCAAGCTAGGCCAGACCCCTGTGCCTCAGCACGTTTGCATTATAGACAACGAGGAGGTCTTCGATATCGGCCTCTAGCCTGGACTCGGCCAATTTTACCCTTTCCTCGACCTCAGTCTCCACTTTCTGGACTTTGGCCACCGCCGCATCCCGTTCTCCCTTGAGCAGAACAGCCTGATCGCACGCCTCCTGGGCTGCGTTGTTCGCGTCATCTTTTTCTTTGACCAAGCTGGAAAATTTGGCTTTTAGTTCATTAAGCTCCTTGACCGCCGCATCCCATTCGGCGATAACTTTGGTATTTCGGTGGCCCATCTCCTCCACCAGGGCAACGTGTGTCTGCCCCAACCTCTCTATCTCCACCTTCGCTTCATCAGCCTTCTTAATGGCCTCAATCTCAGATTTTCGAGAAGACTCGGACTCAGCAGAGAGTACCTGAATAATACGATCCCTTTTCGCATGCTCGGTCTCCATCTTCTCGATCTCTTTAACCCGCTCGAAGGCCTCTTTGGAAGTTTTTTCGGCAGCCTTCTCCCACTCTCGATATTGGGTACAGATGTCGTGGACAAAGTCATGCATCGTGCCTTCTACCGACGATGGAATTCTCTTCAAGTGGGGAGGGAAAACATAACCATCGAAGCAAATATTAGGAAAATCCTTCTTCATTTGAGCCAACTTAAGGGCCCCTTCTCCAGTGGGATTAGCGGGGACCTGCTCTGTAACCATGGAAGATGTAGTCTCGACTCTCTAGAGATGAGTCTCAGATCTGGAAGTGTGAGAAGAAGGCCTGTGACGAGGAGCCTCCGGTGGATGTGAAGTTTGAACGGGAGGAGGAGATGGAAGCCTAGGAGGAGGAGAGCGTGATCTAGACCGGCGTTGGTATTCTCTATCCCTGTCATGCCCATACCTATCCTGACTAGAGTGCTCGTGATCGCGATCCCTATCAGAATCCCTCCTGCGGGAATCGTAGTAACCAGAAGCCTTCAGGGCTGAACGAAGACTATTCAGCATTTATCCTCTTCCAGACATGGTACCTGAAAATGAGAAGCGAAGAAAGAGTTAGCAACTTCCTAAGTTGGACGAAGTACAGTTGTGGATCATGTAGTGTAGTGATGTGTATGCATGTGCAATCCCCCGACCAACCAGAAATGTCGGCCGCACCCATAGCAAGCGACCCGCTCGGTTCAAAAGCACTATCAAGCCCTTTCATCTCGGCATCGTGAGGAGACGACACGAAGTCAGGGATCGGAATATCATCAAGCCCGGCAAAAGGACTCTCCACTTGCAGGGAAGGAGCCTCTGAAATTATAATCCCCTGGGAAGGTAAAGACACGACCACAGATTTAAGTCTCTTGGATTTAGAGTGTTTGTGAGCAGCGGCCTTGCCTTTTCTTCTTCCACCCGAGTCTAGGACGTCGGCAGAAGGCCCAGCTGAAAGCTTGGTATCGGTGGGCGTTCTTTCTGGGTCAACTTCTTCGGTGATCATAACTGCGGGCGCTTTGCGCTTCACACGTTTCTTCGGGATCACTCTATGTACCACTTCCAGATGTATGCTCTGTCTCCGCTCTATTAGCCCAACAGCCCTCAAATTCCTGTCAGTCAGGACTAAGTCTATGTGCCTTTCTTCGCTCGGAAACGCTTGAAGAATCCGAACAAGCTCTCTGAAGTACGCGCCGTCGGGATAAGAGATTGCAGTTGTAAGAAGGGAAAAGTGTGTCAGTTTTTGAAGTCAGTTACTAGTATCTTAATGACTCAAGAGAGAAGTGGCAACACTTACGTCTATCCAACCACCGCCCAGCAAACCCAAGGGGGCACCGAACGTAGAACCATTCAGTTTTATAATAACTTAGCCTTCCCCAGAAGCCCAGTACAATGTGGCAGCTCATGACCGCTTCCAGGAAGGTGAAAGAAGGACTGTCTCCACGGCTCTTAACATTGAATAAATATCGGATCTCGATCGGCTTCGGTGGTCGAAAAAGGATCTCCATGAAGAGAACAAAGATGTTGTTCAATAAGGCAAACCCGTTGGGATGTAGCTGAGATGGAGCAATGCCAAGAAATGATAACGTCTCCCTTATATAGTCATTGAAGAGAGGAAGTGCCCCCGCTGTGCAAGCATGACGGTTGAAAGTGGTATACCCCTCCGGGGGATTGTGTGGCCTGTCAGTGGGCCCAGGAAGTAGCACGTCGTCAAGCGACAAACCATGCCTTAAGCAAATCCGTCCAAGCATATCTTCAGAGATAACCGACGGCACAGAATCTGATGGATTGAGTATAAACCGAGCACCAGACGCTCATCTGGAGCCGGCTCTATGACTTCGGCTTTGATAATCGGTATCTCTATGGTTGGAGGAATAGAACTTGGAATTTCCGGCTGTTGAGAACTTGAAGGGTCTAAGACTAGCTAGCTTATAAAAAATCATTGTTAAACTAACAAATAACACTCGTGCATCCCCCAGTGTAAAGTGTGTGAGCGTGTTGTGCAGTGCAGTACTATATGTTATTTGAGATGATCAACAGGATTGAAGGAAGCGTATGAACGACGAGACTTCGGAATTCGGTCGAACGGACCATCACCGTTGACCGTCGCAACCATGCCATCCAGTTATTAGCTATCAGTCCGAATTAAAATGTGTTATTATTTTGGTAAGTTCCAGTTTCATCGACGAACTTCAACAGGCAATCAGGTGTGCGATGATATAATTAAGTCCGGTTAAGAGAATCTGAAGTTCATCGGAATTAAGTGGTCAAAGGCATTATAATATTCGATATCGTCGAAATCAAACCAATGGTCAAACGTTAAAAGTTCAAGTTCAAGGCATGAATTCGGGTTCGAATTCAAATCGTTCACTAAGGCTCGAGGTCGAATCGATCGTTTGGGCGTATGAATCAAATTAAACTTTAATGAATAACTAATTGATTTCTTTTCTTTCAGTCATCCTCTTATCCCCCTCTCGTTAATTAATACCAAAACGGATTATGCACTTCGACTGATCCAAGACCATGTCCTTCGACTCGGTCCGGAATCTCGCACTTTGACTCGCTTCGAAGCCTCTGCTTCGACTCGATCAAAAGTCACGCACTTCGAATCGTTTCGAATCCTCTGCTTCGACTCGATTAAGAGCTATGCAGTTCGACTCGATCCCCAGGCACTCCTCTTCGAACAGTCCCAGGCCTGTACTTCGACTCGATCAAAAGATGTGCCTTTCGACTCGATCCAGGGTCATTGTTTCGAGTCCATTAGACGCAGCCCCTTCGTATCTATCCACATGTCTAAAGCATTCGACTCGATGCGAAGCTCCATCATCGATCGACATGAAGGCCTCCGCCTCATCATCTCGAAACCACAACTCCAGATCAGCACGAAGCTAAGGCCAGGGACTCTTCGATCGATCACGAATCTGATCGAGTTAGTGTTAAAAATCAAGTCTCCTCGTTTACAAGATGTTTTCGCTCGATGGATTACCTCAATTCGTTAATTGGTTCGAATAGTTGAAGATGTAAAATCAGTTCGAAGGCGAGAGTATTTTTTCTTCTTTGTTTTCTCTAAAGTCATAGAGCGACACAAAGGCCAGGGAGGTAAGGATGAAAAGTAAAAAGTGAAAAAACGACTAAGTGCCGGGTATTTATATGGAGTCGAAAGCAAGGGGGATAACCAATTCGAATTCCATTAGGGTCGAACACGTGCTTCGAATCCCTCTTCAGTGCACTGATGCGGAGCTCCCTTCGCTCATTCGACTCCATCCCCGTGACTAGTTCAACTCCCTCATATAGCCATAAAAGACATCACTTCGACTCGCTCAATCGATGAACTTCTCGACTCGCTCCTCTGCCTCCTGTGTACTTCGACTCGCTTCTCTGTGATTCGATCCAAGACCGAGTCGAACGACCAGTTCGACTCCATCAAGGAGTCAACTTCGACTCGCTCCACCTCGACTCGCTCAGTTCAAGTCCGTCATCGACTCAACATGCTTACTCCGCATCCACAAATCCAATCAAAATTATCTTCGACGTTTCAATCCTTCACAATGATTCAGGAGGGGATCGTTACGAAGGGACATTCAAAAACAACCATCAAGCATTGTTACAACGGATTTCACATCGGTTCAGGAGAGGATCGGTATGGAATCCAAAAACAATAAACTGACAATGACTCGAGAACGTACAAACGTCAACGAGAGTCAGATTAGCATACATGCATGAGTGACGGACTAATATTCGACATTCCAAACCTTTAAGAATCAGAAATTCATCCGGTAACGACTACAACAACAAATGGATAAACACTGGCATACAGCAATCAGCTGCAACAATACAGGGCACAGCAGTCGACAGTCAATAGTTTACATTATCAAGAAGAACGGTCAAAGATTACAACCTTCATCGAGAAGACGATAACTATTCAGAATAAAGATTTAAGCACATCAAAGCACATCATGTTTCACAAGACGTACTTTGGGGGGCAAATGTTATCCCGCCTTTTGGCAAGGCCGTAACACCAAGGAATTGACTAGTAACCAGTGACGGCCCATCCCAGAAATCAGTTATATACGGGCATACTACGTATATCGATGAATTTTGTCCGGGTCCGGATCGAGCCAAAATTGGTAGGATATAACAAGCTGAGCCATGGGAGCCAACGTTCAAGATCTCAAGACAATCCGAGTTCGTATGCTCGAGTAATGAGCGGTACAAGAATGGACGAAGGTTAACTGCCAATCGACTCGCTCCTTTGACTCACTCCTTCGAATCGCTTCACAATGTCCAGGAATGAAAACTTTGGCTCACTTCGCTCAGAGGCCAACTTCGAGTCAACCTGGTTCGACTCACTATGCATCCCCCAGAGCTGCTCACTTCGACTCGCTCCAGTTCGAAAGCATCGAAAGCACACGCATCGACTCGCTTCCCATTTCGACTCGATCTCCCAGTGATAGCTTCGACTCGCTCGACCGGTTCTAGCTTTGACTCGCTCGAAACAATTCTAGCTTCGACTCGCTCGAAACAATGCTTGCTTTGACTCGCTCGATCAACACTTGCTTTGACTCGCTCGAAGCAACGTCCAGGACAGAGTGGGAATCGAATGCCACGCCATCGATTCGAACGAAAGCGAGTCGAAACGGGAAGCGAGTCGAAGGAAACAGCCTGCCAAGAACTCCTTTTCGTATCGATCGTATCTCCCAATCTACAAGTCCAAATGCTATGAAATTTTCATAGAAGAGTACATACATGCTAAAGAATGTACACGCCAAATTTCGACTCCATTGGATGAAATGTCAAGCAAGTCGAAATCAGCTCGTGTCAATCACGGATCGGACCGAAACTTCACGGGCTTGGGCGTACAGGCCTGGACACGTGCCAGAGAGTGTCTCCCGAGATCTGAGAGAAATATCAGCCTCCTACACCTATAAATAGACCCCCAAAGCCAACAGGAAAGGGGTTCTTCTTCCTCTTTGAGATCTCCAACGCCCGAACTCCGCCAGATCCAGATCTGAACTCTATCGTTGCTGCTACCAACAAGATTCATTGCTGCAAATAATAGCTACCTCTTGTAATTCATTGCATTGACTTGTAAACATCAAAGGAAGATCAATAAAACAAACTACTTCATAGTGGACGTAGGCTACACGCCGAACCACTCTAAATTCATGTGTCTCCTTGCACTTTAATTATTCTTATATCTGAAATTTGGAGTTTTTGTTAGATAATTCCTCTCTTTTCATTTAATTTCTTCACTTTATCTCTTCAAAGACTTCTGAAGAGTGTTGTGCCCAATTTTGGTACAAACAGAGCCTAATCAGGAGAATACCACCTTCATCACATACTTGCGGCTGTACTGCTACCGTGAAATGCCACTCGGCTTGAAAATCACCGGAGCTACTTACCGGAGATTAGTAAAAACAATGTTCAAAAACCAAATTGGACGAACAACGGAAGTGTATGTGGATGACATGTTAGTGAAATCATGAGTGCTTGGAAATCATCTGGGTAATCTCTCGGAGATGTTTGAGATCCTCCGGGAATATGGAATGAAACTGAACCCACTGAAGTGTTCATTTGGTGTTGCTTCAAGGAAATTTGTTGGATTCGTAGTAAACACAAGGGTCATTGAGGTCTATCCAGAACAGATTACTGAATTATGGAATGTTAAAACACCGACAATGATAAGTGAGTTGCAAAGTTTGAATGGAAATATCGCGACGTTGAGCCCTTCATATCCAGAGCGACATGTAAGTGCATACCATTCATCAGATGCATTGAAGAAGGGTAAGAAAAACTTTGAATGGAACCAGGATTCCCAAACCGCTTTTGAAGGATTACTATGACACATGGACACACCGTTGATTCTATCTAATCTGATGGATGGAGAAGATCTATTCATTTACTTGGTAGTTTCAGCCCATGCGTTAAGTGCAACATTTGTGCGTGAGGAAGCTAGAATTCAACGATCATTCTACTACATCAGCAAACGGTTCACCGGAGCTTAAAAAAACTACCCAAAGTTGGAGAAGTTGGCATACTTTTTACTGATAGCTTCAAGGAAATTGCGGTCAAATTTTCAAGCTCATTCCATCAAGGTGTTAACAGATCAACCCTTAAGCAGATACTCTACCGACCCGAGACATCGGGATGAATTCTAAAATGGAATATTGAGCCAAGCAAATGCGATGCAACTTATCATCTCCAGAGAGCAATTAACGGATAGGCCTTGGCTGACTTCATCGCCGAGTTCAAAATTTAGGATGATGAGGAGGAGGACACTATGGTTGTAGTGTCACAATGGAAGTTGTTTGCCGATGGTGCATCAAACGAATTCTGCTTAGGAGCAGGAGTTATGCTTGAAACTCCTTAAGGACGGTCAATTTGCTATGCTCTAAGGCTAGAATTTTTTGCTACTAATTATGAGGCGGAGTACGAAGCATTAATAGTAGGATTAAAGATTGTGAAGGAACTGGGGATAAAAGCTCTGCATATCTATAGCGACGCTCAGCTAGTCATCTGTCATGTAAAGAGAGACTACCAAGCTAAAGGAGAAAATCTTGCCTTTACCTGTTGAAACCAAAGGAATTGCTCAATGACATTGAACAATACACAATAATTCCTATTCCTAGAGAACAAGACATGAAGGCCGACTATTTAGCAAAACTGGCCAGTTCTAGAGGCGCATAGATGCTGGGACTAGTTCTAGTAAAAGTATTATCTGCTCCCCACATAGATCAAGTGGATGTCAATTGGGTTCTAGAGGTCGTGGAAGATGAATCGTGGATGACGCCGACTATCTACTCAGAGGAATACTCCCTAAGGACCGGAACGAACGAAAGAAACTCCTTTAGAAGGCGCCACGATGCATAATGCAAGATGGAGTGCTTTATCAGAGAGGGTTCTCTGCCCCTTTTCTCAGGTGTGTAACCAAAGATGAAGTTAGAAAGATCCTCATGGAAATCCACGAAGGCAGTTGCGGTGATCACATCGGGTGAGGGGGCAAATGTTGGCGAAGAAGGCTCTTCGCTATTGATATTCTGGTTGAAATAAAAAATGATGCAACAGACTACACTAGGCGGTGTGATGGATGACAGAGATTTACAAAGATTCGAGAGCCCCATCTTCAGAACTTATGCAAATGGTTAGCCCTTGGCCGTTTGCAATATGGGGAATCGATTTAATCAGAATACTACCAATAGCAAAAGGAGGAACTAAATGCGTTATCGTTAAAGTTAATTACATTACAACATGGGCAAAAGCGGAACCACTTGCCACGATTACTACTAAGAAAGCAATTAACTTTGTAACAAAAATATTATTTATAGGTTTGGAGTACCGTAGAAAATCATCACAGACAATGGATTTCAATTCGAGAGTGGTTAGTTCAAGGACATCTGAAAGCATTACCATATCGAGAATAGCTTTTCCACGGTAGCGCATCCATAGGTAATCAGGCAAGTTAAGGCAGTGAACAAAATCATCAAATCCACCATAAAGAAGAAGCTTACAAAACCTAAATGAAATCGGATTCATGAGCTTCCGCTTGCACCATGGGCTTATAGAACGACACACAAATTTGCGACCGGACACTCAATGTTCACTTTGGCATATGGTTCAGAAGCTATAATACCGGTAGAACTGGAAGTCCATTCTTATCACAAAAGACACTCCGTTGAAAGAGAAAACGAGCAGCTGCTGCTCGAGTCACTCGACTAGATTGATGAGGAAAGGGAGCTGAACCAAGAGTCGTTGCTTACCAAAAGAGAGTGGCATGACATTTCAACTCCAAAGTTTGCAACCGCACCTTTGAAGTGGGAGATATCATCTTGAAACGGATCTTCCTGGATATAAGAGTGTTTGGCCTGAATTGGTAAGGACCCTATGTAATCGACCAAAAGCTTGGAGACGGAACATTCAATCTAGCAACAGTCGATGAAATCCCAATTCCACAAGCTTGGAAGAACGACTTGCTGTAGCACTACAACATTTGTTATGTATCTATGTATTTCCTATTTTCGCAAAAAAGCCATCCAAGGACACTGGAGGGATTGTAAATAAGCAGTACTTTCCTTTCCCTTTCGTTTTATCAATAAAGCTAGCTTCTTAAACCAATGGAACTGCATTCTTATAAGAAAACTATCGAGTTGCTCAGAAAAATTGACTCAAACCACCAGATCGATGGGGAAAATCGATCCTAACCTTCTAAGAACTAGTGATTCTCCAATAATGTAAGGAAGGTCCCGAACCGCCGAGTTAACGGGTAAAATCGGCTCAGATTGCTGGATCGACAAGGAAAACCGATCTGAACCTTCTGAGAGGGTGTTGCTTCGGTAACATAAGGAAAGTTCAAAGCCGTCGAGTTGACGGCAAAAATCGACTCAAAACGTTGGATCGATGGAGAAAATCGATCCACACCCTTTGAGGACCAGCATTGCTTCGGCAATGTCCAGAAGGCCCATATCCTTGTGCGACACACAATAAGCTGCACGACGCCTCTTGAACCAATGGAACCGCGTTCTTGTAAGAAACTCTCTTGTGTGCCACACAATAAGCCTCAAGAATGAGAAAATACTTCTCAATCTCATAATAATAAGTATGGACTCCCAAAACCGCCGATTCGATGGGGAAAATCGACTCAAACCGCCGGATCGACAGTGAAAATCGATCCTTATCATTTAGATACCGTTGTTGCCTCGACAACGCCAGGAAATGACAAATCACTAAACTTGTTGAGAAATCAACTCATAATTTTCAAAAGTTGACATCACCCAAAGATGGGCAATGGCAAAATGAATAAACAGGAGCCCGTAGACAGGTGGCGTTAAAGGAAAATCCAAGGACTTGAGCTGTTCGTGCGTAAACTTCCAAAGATAGAAATTAATGAGCGAACGAGATCTCAACACTAAACATGGAAGAACTTGTTATGGTAGCAAAATCACGATAATGTGTATTTTCGAAGCGAACATTCGGGGTGACAGTGGCTGATGATGTGAACTTGGAAGAAGCCAATTGCAGTCAAGGAACTAAATGCTCAACATCGATTGAAAAAACCGCAAGTTCCTAGAGACGGGAGCTAACGCACAACTCAAACTAGGGGCGTTTCCCGAAGTACCCGGTTTCTTATCAAATGCTTAAATCTGGCATTCATAGTAACCAGCCCTATGGAGTGGGGGGAAGATGTACTAACACATGGTCGAGATGAGCTAGACTGAGCTCAAACAGAAAACCGCCGCGGAGTCGGCAAAACCGAGACACATCACTGTTCTGCTCCACCGAACATAGTATTTTGGTAGTCATAACAGAGCTAAGTAATATAGTGTGCGAAATTACTGCAGGAATATTATTTACATGTACAGAGTTAAGGTAAATAGACATATAGTACAGAAATAGTGATGTATACATGTAGTGATACACAAACAGGAACAACACATCAAATATAGCAAAAGTACACAAGAGAGATTACAACGAAAAAGCTAATCTTTCATTACTATTATCTTTTAATATAGACAAACAAACAGCGGGGGTCGTAACCGCACAATTTCAACCTGTTTCAAACATTACAAAACCAAAAGAATCATAGTATAAACTCGGTCAACACAAAAACACACAAAAACCAAAATGCTTCACTCCATCAGCACTTGTTCAAATCATCACTTCTTGTGCCCTAGCGGGGGGTGATATTCTTTTGCTTCTTTCCGTTCTCCTTTCGAGAAGGAGTCTGGCCTCTAGAATGTGTGGGCCCTCCTCCGGTACCAAAATCAAGCTCTTCGGACCCACCAACGGGCACGTCTCCGAGTTTCAGCTTGCTAGTCTTGATTTAAATAGTATAAATCATGACTGGACGTTGCATGGCTCCGTCTTCAACTGTATCTTCTCTTCAACCTCTTTCTACAGCCGCTCTACCATCGTCTCTTCATTAGTTGGATCAGAAGCACCAACAATTTGGATGTCCTCCTTTAGCGACATAAAGATGTCTTCTAATCCTTCCAAGGCCACAATTCATTGAGCATCGGAGCTTGGCTCGGAGCAGTCATGCCTGTGGAAATAGTAGTCGAGGTGGTGAAAATTGTTTTAATGCCTGAACTCTAAGAGATGGGGAGCAGAGATGAGACATTCAACTTAGCTATAAGTTCACGAAGAGAGTTGTACAATTTCTTGAAGGACTCGAGAGTGAAATTGGGTTGCTGGAGCATTGGAGAAATGAGGTAAATACTTGAAGTAGGACTCTCAAACTTCAACTTCAAACTCACCTACTACTGTGATGGGGATATAAGGCTCAGTTGTTGCAGTAGCTATCGAAAAAGGAATAGTCATCATCGGGTTTCCAGACTTTGAAAGATGCACTTCAAGTTGACTCAAAGAGCTCGGGTCAGCGAGAGCACTTGCAGCACCACCAGCAGCCTTGTTGTCCTCTTTGGCAAGAGTTGCTTTTCCTACATCAAGCTTCTTAATCTCTTCAGCACCAAGGTATTACACCATCGGCTTGACTTCGTGGCGACCATTTTCAACGTAGTTCAGCACCTCTTCCGATGTATCGGCAAGAGTTGAAGGGTAATCATTTCCCAACCACTTTAGATTTATGTGCATAATAATGCTTACATAGAAGTGTTTGAGGTTGTTGTTAAGCTCTTCCCTTTCTCTTGCTCTTGCCTTATCCTCTTCGACCATCGTCTCTTTAAGATCTTTTAGCTCACATTGGAAAACTGTAGGCTCTATATCGTTTTCAAGCTTGTCGATCAACAAAGTATTCAACTTGGCGGCCAGCTTGTTGTTATCTTCCTGGAGCTTCTGGTTTTTCCTCACGAAGACGTTTGAGCTCAGTCGCCTATTAGAGAGGGCCTGGACTTTGGATTGTATGACTTTGTCTTTCTGATTAAGCGCTTGGACCCTCTCTTCGACTTGTTTCTTGAACTCTGCACCTTCAGTAAGAGCGGCCTTCAACTCGTTCCTCATCACGATTATGGCCCGATCTTGAGCTTGTTTCAACTCCTTCATTAACTTATCCGAACTTTCCTTCTTCTTCTTCAGGGAAGGATATCTTTCTTTAGCAACTTAATCAAATCGTTATCTCGCTCCTTTATCATCCTATCAATATTAGCTCTCTCCATTTCGGGTGACTGAATTTGTGTGTAGTTGATTCGGTTTACATCAATGAGAGCCTTTCATAAGCGCCTTCATTCAAACCCCGCTTCCACATCTTCTTCAACCTCTTGAAGCTTTTTCAAAGTGACCTCCTTCTTTACATCTTTATTTTCTTGATCAAACTTGACACTGTAAAGGAAAAGATGTGGATATGCAGTAGACAGGCATGGAGGGGCATTAGGAAGATTAGACTTAGCAACGCTCGTAGAATGAACATGAGGAGCGACGGTTAAAGCTTGAGACGATGGAATTTCACATGGAAAAATAGTCTGAGCACTAGTGCATAGAGGAATAGTAGAAACTTTGGTGCATGGAGGAATAGTAGAAACTTCAGAGTATGGAGGAACAGAAGGAGCAATAAGCCCATGATGCTTAGAGTTGTCTCTCCGGATGTGTTTGTGAGCATCGTAGGATGAATCTCCACCAGACTCTCTTTTCCTATTCTCCACTTCTTTTTCTCCCTCTTTCTTTCTTTCTTTCAGCCCTGTGAGCTTCAACCCACTCACGACTTTACTCTTCCATCTCTCTTCTTCAGTTTCATAACAACCAAACGAATAAGGCTTAGGGATATATCTCCTATACTCGCTTCCACTAGGAGAGAGTGCTCCATATCTATCACGATCCATTTAATCTGAAATAAGAAGAAAAATTATGTAAACGTTGGGATTATAGAAGTCGAGTATATGCAAGGATGAGCGTTCGTAATCCAAAGTGAAGTGTATGATGACAATGACCCCCTTATTTACTCTACAGACAATGTACGCATGGCTGTAAGGATAAAGTTTCTCCACCTTCGCTGATACTTATCCCTGGAAAAAAATTAAAGTTAGAACCCGCTTCACCAATGACATCACTAAATGTAAAGTTGATGTCATTTAGGTCATCCAAATTGACGAAAACATTACTAAATGGATGAGATCCAACTGCATTCTGTTTGGTATTTGTCACAACTTGGTCACCAGCTTCACCGGGACTTTTGGTAATCATGTGTTTCGGAGGAAGTGTGTGAGGGTGAGTAGGACTTATTTCGGGTGGTTCACCAAATGACTCATCTCCTTCCTCGCTAACATGATAGCCATCGCTAGCACTACAATTCTGCTCGCCAACGGCTGGCTCTTTTTCTTCTCTTCTCATGAATCCCATGACTTCCTCTAGGATTGTGGGCATTTTGGTGTCATCACCCTCATCACTGAGGGCATCACCTCCCATAGGCTCATCAGTCCCTTTATCGGTGACTTCCTTCATGTGCTCTTTACCTAATGCACCTTCTTCTTCCCCTTGAGAATTCTCGTTGGAGATATGAGTAGGGGCAGTGGAAAGAGTATGTGACCTGGCACTACTTTGTGTTAAGGACTCATTGTCAGCAACCCTTCCAGGGTATAGTAGTCCATACTCTTGGAAATTGTCGTTCGCTAGAAGGAATTTAACGGTACGCTACCGTGCTCTAGCAACCTTCAAACCATTGAGCATTTTCTTATGCTCCGCTCTATCATCGCATTTCAAAAGACCTGTGCGGAAATGAACATCAGACTAGAAACTCAGAGATTCCGTTATAAGAAAGACTGGTCGAAAGAAGCTTACTTACTCTTAACCAGAAGCGTTGAATCCCTCTAGACAGCATACGAAGAAGTATTCGTTCTTGATATAAGAACATTTCTTGTAAAGTTTCTTGATGACTTTTCATCCTTTCCAGGCATCTATTATCACAAAGGATGGACAATCCTTCCTTCTGTTGAACTTTAGAAGATAAGTGAGCTCATTGAATCGTGAGGGCCGTTCAAATCTTTGCATGAAAAGGACGTACAGCGAGCTCAACAAAGCATGTCCATTCAGATGGACTTGGAATGGAGAAAGCCCAATTTCTTATAGAAACCTCATCAGGAAAGAATTAAAAGGTGGAACGACACCACCAAGACATGGGTAGTATTACAGCTTGTGTAACAAGTGGATGACTATGAGAGAATTCATTTTCGGCTTGTAGATGGACACTTTCTTCAGGAATGCCACGTTCCAAACATATATTACGAAGCGATTTCGCTGTCAAGTTAGCGAGTACCCACTCCGGTGGGTCAATTTTAATCCTTAATCCTAAAGGAAATGGATGTGGTACCAAATTGACTGGTACTTGCTTGCCTTGAGGCTCAAAAGTTGTAGGCTAGTTAGATCCAATTGGAATAAATGGTGAAACCAGAGTAGAAGAAGATGCAGCTTTAGAAGGAGTAGACGATCCTTCCCAAGGCTTGATGCAGAGCGATCGACAATTCATCCTAAACAATAAAACTTGGCATTCAATAAGGTCGAGTATGAATTACTTAGAGGTAAACCCTGATATGACTAACACCCGGAATCTAGAAGAAGTCGACATGTGTTGCTCGATCGAATTTTGAATGTTGACTTGGAAAATGTAGTGTATTATCTATGCAAAGTGAGTCCGGTGTCCCAAACACTGCGAACGGACCATCTTGTGTAGATTGCTCGCTCACACAGGAAATACTAGTCGCATCGTGCTATAGAATTATCTCTTTTGGAACTTATCGCTTATTGATGGAAAATCGGTCATGGGTCAGTTGTCCAAAGCAATGCGAAAAGCTTTTCTTTTCAGGATCACTGTAAGTGCAGGAATAGAAAGGCGGTACAATGGAATTGTTTAATACACCTGATTTTAATGTAAATCATCGTATCAGAATCTTTTTGTCGATCAGGACTTAGCCAATTTCACAAAAAAATACAATTAAAGACAAAGAATCAAACTCCTCTTTGAATGACATGAATTCAGCTAGGGCAAGAACTAACTTCACCGTTGGCTGAAAAGCTAAAAATTAATTTCCTTCCATCGAATTAAAATCAACCAAGTCAATACCATCTCTTCCATTGTCGTACCTAAAAATTCATCGATGCCAACCTTCGGTCAAGTTGAAACTCAAGTCGGTTTCTAGGGTTTTGATTTCAATTGGGCCTTAGAGTTCAAGCAATGGATCTGAAGATGGTGGCAACTCACGACGATGGCGAGTAACCTAGAGAGGCAGCTGCATGTGATGGTGGCATGAAATCGGGTTGACGATGCTGATGGTTGAGGGTTGAAGTAAAGTCGGTAGAAGAATACTCGGGTTAGAGGAAAACTCGGCACTGAAAGGAAGGAATGAAAGCATAGGAGAAATTGTTATAAGTGCTTGACTTATACAAAATTTCTTAAGGAAACATGTCGATATTGACATGTTTAAGTCAGTACCAACTTGTTACCTTACATCGAATACAACTCAAATTCATTACGGTGAACTTACTCGACAATTTAAAGCGGTACGTGATTTCCGATATACAAATTAAAATGCAAATGCAGTGAAAGGAAATGTCGACAGAAACTAAAAAGGGTCTTTAACAAATTAAAGTTAAATAAAAGCAATGTCTCAATGTGACATCCAAACTATTAATTGGAATTCACGGAATAACGGCCCAAGCCTTGTTTCAATTTAGAGCACACTTTGTTTTCAAGGAAAGCATATTCTAGGTGGAAAATGTTAAATTGGGTTTTAGCCAAGCAAAAGTCAAGGGAAGTTAGAACGTGGAAACGAAGACGAAAGGACTTGAAATATTGGAGGCATGCTCAGATGAAGCAAAGATTTGGCTCAAAGAAAATCGCTTAAAAATAAGCTAACTAAACATGTTGACACCGACTTTTTTATGTCAGTGACGACTTGTTTGGGCTCCAAAATTCTCCCCTCCGACTTTATACGAGTTACTCTATACCTCTTCCATGCTTTCTCAAGTGATTTCCAAGGATTTTGAATGGTCTATTCTAATAATTGAAGAGCTAACAGCTAAAACAGCGGAGTAAGCCAAGTAATGAAGGAACGATCAGTAAAATCAACCAACAATTGATAGAAACAGCGTGGGACACCTCAAAATGAAGTAAGAAGAAAAGTGCAAGAGTTGGATGAAATTCGAGCTAAGCAAACATGTCGGCACAGACATGAACAAGCAAGTACCACATGTTTGTACAATTCGGTTGGTTCTACGATTTCACACACTACATCGGGCCGACATCTAAACTCTGCTCTAATTCAACTTCTAGCCCAAGACAACTATTTCCCCTATAAATACAAACCATAGAGCAATCAAAAAGAATATGGTTTCTGTCACCAGTACATGGAAGCTCCGCTTCTTCTTCTTCTTCTACCTCCACACTATAGTCACCGAGGCAACTACTCTGGGTAATTCTAGGACATAAAATCTGTCCAACCCCTGTACTTATGACTTATTCTCTTTCAATTCTCTTGTAATCTCAAGAAAATTACATCAAAACTATAAGCAAAAAAGGTATAAAGTGGACGTAGGCCATAGATTGCCGAACCACTTTAAAATCTTGTGTCTCTCTACTTCATTTCTGCTACTTTTATTTTATTTCTATTATTATCTGCTAGATCTAGGTCCTACAGGTTCCCTACAATCTATTCTTGGCGTTGATCCATTTTTGGCATAAACATATATATATATATGTGTGTGTGTGTGTGTGTGAGCGTGCGTGCATAAATAAATTTATTTTCCTAAAATTAACCTTAGTTAAAACAACTTTAAATCCAAACTTACATGAAACATTATTATCTATTTCAGATAACAATACATAAAAACATACAGACACATACATACATACATACATACATACATACATATTGTGTTTTTTTACTTTTGTAATTACAATGATTTACAGTTTGAAACCAAATAGAAAATTCATACTAAATTCAATTAATGAATAAAATCATTTGAAAAGATAGTAGGCAATATAAAGATACATTTAAGGGATGGTGACATTTGTAAATAAGGTATGAACAATTACCAAATTGAAAGGGAGTGCGGATTAAGGATCTTAAGGCTAATTTAACGCTAGAGGGGGGGGGGTGAATAGTGTTTAATGGATTCTAAGACTTATATGGACTAAATTAAAATTATGACACAAACAATTGCAGAACTTAATCACAGAATAAAACACAGATGTAGAAAGTAAATAAAAAGCAGTAAAAGGAAAGAACACACCGGATTTTATACTGGTTTGGAGTTACCCTACGTCCAGTCCTGCACTAAGGCAAACACCTCGTATAGATTTTTATTATACCAATGTCGAGATTACAATCATCAATTTTTAAAGGCCTTGAGGTACCCTCCTGTCTTCGAGTCCGGGGCAAACTCTCTTGATTTACGGGACACAAGATCACCCAATTGATTTCCAGGCACAACCACACCTTATAGAGAGAATCGATAAACCTTTTATTACAAATTGATCCTATAACTCTGAATAGCACTTTTATCTTCGAGAGAGGGCAGAGACTCAAACAAGAATGAGATTCTAATTTGATTCATTTGAGAATTTGGTAGAATTTCGGCATAATCTTAAAAATATGAATATTTTAGAATATGGATTTGTGGAGAAGGAGTGAAGAAAATAGTTAGTTAAAAAATTCGTTTGTGAAGGCTATTTATAGACCAATAACGGTCATAACCATTCGTGAAGAGATTTAAATGAATTGACACTTCTTTTGAAAATTTAAACTTTTGAATTTAACGGCCACCATGTCGACATGGGGTATACCATGATGTTGACATCCCTTAGTTAAAAACAATGTAAAATTTGTTTTGAAAATGGTATTGAAAGGAAAAAAGATGAAATGATTCTGGAGTAAAATAAGCTAATTTTCCTATGTTTTAAAATAAAGAAGAGTAAAAAAAAAAATTTTAGAATGTATATATAAATTTGATTTTAAATCTCAAGTATATATATATATATTATAAAAGAATATTTAAAAATCATAAGATAGTTTTAAAAACAAACGAAGTTTAAACAAGGGTTTATTTAAAAACAAAAACAAAGAATGTTTTAAGGCTAAAACATCTTTTTGAAAATCATTTGAAAAGATAAATTTTAAGGCTATAACATTTTGGAAAGCAGTTTTGAAAAACCATTTTGAAGTAGTTTTGCAAGCTTCTTCCTGCAGAATAACTCATCACATCAGGACTCGAGAACTTGTACAAAACCAGGATGTTCGTGGGTTTGTAAGCCACTTGTCATAGGTTTGTAAGCTACTTGTCATGGGTTTGTAAGCCACTAAGAAGATAGAAATGGGTTCCATCCCAAATGAAATTTGGAATGAAGATTTCCGTGCTATTATGAAGTTTTAACAAAAACTAGACACTTATCTTGAAATCTTGATCTTGATAATCTAGAGTCTTTAATCTTGATATCTCCATTCTGAATCTTGAGTCTTGAGTCTTTATACTAATCAGTCTTCAGTAATCAATACCTGCATATATATATATATATATATATATATATATATATATATATATATATATATCTTGCATAGTTCCTGCATATACATATCTATATAGACAATAGTGTTAGTATATATTTTATAATAAGATAAGTTAAAAAGGTTGTTGTCATCAAAACCAACATCTCAGTTCCTAACAACTATATCTAGTGCTTTGTAATACATTGATCTGAAAATTCTTTCCTAGATTCCTAGAATTAGCATTGAATTTTGTAAAAATCCAATGAACCACTTGTTTTAGTTTTGCTTGATTCAATTCTAGGTAAGAGGATAAAAAACATTTGGCCATCAAAGGGGCTACGATGCGGTGGCCATGGATGGAACAAACATAGTGGAAAAAAATTCATAGAAAAAATAAATGAGAGGAATTGTTTTAATGAAAGAATAAAAACCTTTTTCATTCTCTCATTTTAACTTCCTCTTGTAATTTCCAATCAATTTTCTGTTAAGCCAAGCATTTTGTCTCTCTTAATATGGCCGGCCATGGTTGCCCATGCATGGATAATTGTTTTTTTCAAAAAACCCATTTAGTATCTCTATTTAAAACTCGTTTAAATAAATACCGATATCGTATATCGATAAATACATATATGAATTTTATATAGACATCCAAATAATTACTAACAACACCCAAAACAATAAATAAATTAATAATTCTTAAATATTAATTAATTTAGTTAATATATAACATTTTATAGACTA
The DNA here is from genome assembly GCA_030737815.1 of Allium fistulosum. Taxonomy (NCBI): domain Eukaryota; kingdom Viridiplantae; phylum Streptophyta; class Magnoliopsida; order Asparagales; family Amaryllidaceae; genus Allium; species Allium fistulosum. The sequence continues at coordinate 1,496,576,720 of CM060901.1, forward strand.
ATTAAGTCATGTTGTTTTTCTATGAATTCACAAATACAGTTGTGTGACTCAGAGGTATGAATATAACCAATGATTAATATTGAAAAATTCAAATATTAACGTTCATATGTCACTTAGCTAGTGGTGTGACAATTCGACTGAAGTAACACCCTACCTCTATATCCATATTATACAAGAGTGTTACTGAATAATACTATCGAATAACACAGAGAATGAGGCGGTGTCAAGGCCTGTCAACGGATGCTTTCGGATGCGGATAGTTCCATATCCACATCCACATCCGAAATCATTTTTGGATATCGGATATCCGCATTCGCGGGTACGGATGGATATCGGATAATTATCCTATCTACTAACGACCGATAAATCAAGAATTACAAAAAGAAAATTTTAGTTTAACATAAATATTTTTCAATCTCATTTATTATAAAAGTATTAAAAATTAACAAATATGACGATAATAAATAGTTCGAGCAGTTAATAAGCACTAAGCGCATATAATATAAACTTAATAAAATAATAAAAGAATATCATTTCCTGCATTAAAATACACGAAATTTGAACTATAATCTTGACATAAACCAGACGAAAAATTTTCGGATGCGGATGTCTTCGTATCCGCATCCGCATCCGTTTTTCTGGATATCGGATATCTATCCATTTTTCAGATGCGAATGCGGACGGATTTCAGATTTTTGGTGTATCCATTGACAGCCCTAGCGGTGTGAGTGAAGCACACATGAATATCTCCTTGGACTAACACTAAATACATCTCGTAATACAAAAATCACTCACCTTGACGTAAACAATCTCAATACAAAGCATTAAACACGTGTGGTGCCCGAGGATAGAACAATACACAATATAAAATAAATCACAGAAAATATAGAGTCATCAACGTAGCGATAAAAATATAATACATCACATAAATCTGAGTGGGATACAAAAGGTCCAATTCCCACTAAATCATAACTATATACAATATAAATCCATTACATCTAATCCAACATCGTATACTTACACGAGTCTAAATGTACAATATACATGACATCTAGTTTTACAACCTCCAACTAAGCCCAATAAGCAAAACTGTCTCATCGCCCCTGAACATGAAATGTCTCAGTTGACCAGAGTATTATATAAATAATAAACGGGTCAGCCTATGTCTATATTCAATGATGAGAATATATATGGTATCTTAAAGAATCTTATGAACATCATAATAAGAAATTTATCCAAAGGAATAATAAAACATCCACGACACATAAAATAACACTCATCACTCATCGAACATCTAAACATCTACTAACCATCAAACATCAAAACATCTATCAAACATCAAAACATCCATCAAACATCAAAACATCCATTACACACATCACACATCGCAATCCCCACACATCACACATCACATACTACATGTATCGCAAACAACACAACACAAAAATCAATTATTCATAATTATTTAGCAGTATTAAGTTTATCATTACATTCTTCATTATTAATTTCATTACTGCTACTGCTATATATGTGCTGTTATTATTGCTAATGCTAGAAGCCAAATCTACACCCGAGCCTCGATGCTTCTTAGGTGCAAAGGGAGACCCAACTCGTAAAAAATTTGTGAGCATCCTCACCAGTCTTTAGCTGCATATTACATCGCACGTCGCTTCCTAGCGTCCTCGCTCCTTACTCCTATCATCAACCTCCTCAGTCGTTCTGAATTCATCCTGTTGGCTCGTGCGGCAGCCTGTGACCATGCAAAGAAGAGGCTATGTCACTGCAACCATCGGGGAGCAACCCTACGGTCGGTTATTTTAGGATAGGGCTAGCAAATACTTATGGCCGTCACATCCTCAATTGGGACTTCATAATCCTCGTTTCACTTAAAAGCGGAGATAATTATATTTCCACTTTAAATTAAAATAAGTAATAATATTTATTTCACACATCAAGTCCGAAATCCGAATAATATCAATCAATATGGGTGTACAATATTGAATAATCCACCGACATCCAAATATCAAATACCCGGTCCTCAATGAATTATTCGACATTGTACTTGAGTTAAATAAATAAATACACCCTACATGGACATCCCATAAATCCCGGTGAAATATATTTATATACACAACACCTTCAATTAATAAATATTAAACAAATTTCCGCTTCATTTATTAAGTCACTCTCACTTAAATCGCTTTCTAATTCATTTTTCTTCATTTTTATTACTTTATAATTCAACACAATGGGTAATTATAACTTTATCTCATTCGTAATATGCAACAACAATCAACCATTCAGAAATCAATATACTAATCAATTGATATTTAAGGAGATGAAGCGTTTATTTAAATATATTTCACTTCATTATCTTCCTTTTATAAAATTACTTCAATTTAATTTAAAATCAAAATCCTTTTTTATTTATTTCCCTTTTCTTAAAATAATTGGTTCACATCTAATTCCAAAAATCCATATTTCAAAATAATGTATGTGGTTTCAAAGAAACCTTTTATTTAAAAATGTAAATAAGTTTTAAAACCTCTAATTTACTTTCACTTCACATGTCCTTTCTAATAATATAGAAATACTTTAAAGGAATTTATATTTTCCATTCACCTATAAAATCGCACCGAAAAATATTCTCGATTCAAAGTATTTGCAAACCCAAGTATATCACTTCGCAATCATTATTTAAAATCCTTTTTATTCCAAACACGTCTTTTTAAGCTATTAATCCATCAATAATAATAATAATATATTACTTCCAAAATTCACTTCACATTTTATAACAAATATTGCTTTCCATTCAATAAGTAAAATAATTTGCATTCATCTAACCATTACTTTAAAATACCATTTTATAAACTTCCCATATTTTAATTCAAATTATTCATCATATTATAAATAAAAATTTCAAACTTCATTTCACGAATATCCTCTAAATATTTTTAGAATCATCGGTATATAAAATCAAATCTTCAACATTTTCTTATTTTATCTAAAATCCCAAAATTCATCCTTTTCCCAAAATTATTTTCCATTTCAAAATCCTCAAAATTATTACACCTATATATTTTATTCAAAATTATTCCTCTTTCAAATTCTCTATTTATCCAAAATCTCAATATTAAATAATACATCGAACAAAAATTCACTATTTACTTTAAAATTATTTCTTGGCTTTTATCAATTAAGAAATCATTCTATAATTCGCCAATTATTCTCAAAATAATTTATTTATTACAAATTCTTCATCTTTTAATTTTATTTTTCCCATTTTCCAAATTTTTTTAATTATCATTCATTTATTTGCAAATTAAATCACAACAAAAACCACCATCTAACTATAATCATTGCAACTACAAACAATCGTAGTTCATAGCACTATTCATCAAATTTAAGTAACATCAAACATCAATCATCAACAAACAATCAATCTCATCTAATAATCAATTCATCAATTCAGCCAAGCAATCAAGTAAATATATGAGGGATTATGCATCAAATAAAAAGAAATAGACATAGTTGTGAGTGAGATTAATTCATCGAAATTCCAAGCTAAGCCGAAAACAACATCGCTGCCTAAATATGCTTTCCAAATTGCCTACATATCTATATAGCTTTAGCCTCCCACTATCATCACACTTAATGTCCAAATGCAAAACTATCTTTACCAGCACCACCATTCACTACCTCAACCACTCGCAACCCCTTAGTATCACTTCAGACCAAAATATCATCGCGCTCATTCATAGCAGCCATCAGCCTCCTTCTTCCAACTTAGGTCGTAAAACCACTAGCCCAATATTATCACCAACTCCTATGCCACATCACCAATTGACCTCCGCCCTACGCCTAAGTCACGATGTCCACTGTTGGTCGCCTTCCCTTGCTCACAATGCTTACCGAGATCGAACGCGATTCTTCCAGGTAGCACCATTGTTCACATCACCCAAACCCCTTCGCGTCAAACCATGCAATGAACCATGCCGCCTACCGTGCTTCCCTAATCGCTTGCGACCTCCCCCGATGACGAGCGCCACAAGTGCCATTCTATTCATTATTTCATTTTTTATGTAATCTAAATGCAATTTTCTGATTTGAGGAAAAGGATTGGGAATAAATTGATTAGGAGGGTCCGGGCTTAGGCTTGAAGTTAGGAGATTTTTCTTGATCCAACGATATAAAGAACGAGTATGGGTTTGGTTGTTTTGGGCTTGAATAGTTGTAGGCTTGAATTTAATTCGATTCAATTTTAGTTAATTTGTAATGTATTTTAAATTTGAATTTTAATTCTCAAAATAGATTTCAATCTAGTATTAATTGGTTTACATGACAGTCTACAAATTATATTTCAATATTTGGACAATTTATTCAATCCAAGGCTTACTTAATTTTGTTTAATAATTCATCGTTCTATTACAAAATAAATTTGTTTTCCAACTCTTTCAATCTTATAAAAATTATTTACACCTAAAAATAGTTTATATTAATTGAAACATGTATTTGATTTCGACAGATTATTCGAAAAGAATTTATTTATTTAAATCAATTTATTTTAACGTAATTTTTTATAAAATATGATTTAATTAACTATTTGAAAATCATAAATCATCTCAAATCAAATTTATTCACTTTCAATTTAATAAAATTTATTAGTTTATACAGCATATAAAGTCGGGCTGTTAAAACTGAATTCATCACTTACATACTTTTTCGATAAAAATCCTATATTATTTTTACTTAAGTCGTACCGAAGTGACAATAGTTTACACATGTTATCTTCGCTAATACTATATCACTTTAGGATATATGAAACTTGGTACTGGTTAAAACTCCAAAAGTATGTACATTCAACTTGATTAGTCCATAAATGAAGTCATTGGTTTAATAGTAACCTTTATTATTAAGCTTCTACTCTAGCCCGAAATTTTGACTTTGAGTTGACTAAAGTTGAACATGATAATAAACTCATACAATTGAGAAGACGAATTCTCTATTAAATAGTGTTTAATTTCCACTGCTTCAACTCGAAACCCTAACCATAGTCGCTCGATGGATTGTCATGCCATGATTTAATTATAATCAAAGTGGGATATTCACATTAAAGTTCCACAGTACTATTAAGTCTAGGGAACTTTGTCATATTGTCACATTAAGATTATTTGTTTGACCTAGTTTTTATTAACTAATAGAACACTCTTGGATGAGTCATTCCATAGTTATCCAATAACTATAAGTACGTAACCCTTTGGTGCCTCCAGTAGCCATGAGTAATAGTGTACACTGCCCAACTTTTGTAAAGGATTACATACTATGGTCTCAATGGATGAGTCGATATACTTTTCTCCAAACATCTTGACCATGCATATTTTAAACAAAATGTTATTTTATTTTGTGATTAAATTACTCATGATTGCAACTATTTGCAACTACAATCACATAATATTTCATTTAAGTATTTCTGATTATATACTTTAAATTTATTACCTAATCATATCACATATAACAAAGTATATAACGGAAAAAAAATCTTTGTTACTACGAAGAAGATTGACTATAGAGTTCGAAATATATAACATATTACATAATTACTCATAGGGCATTGCCACTAACTCTTTCAACCTGCCTTCGTCGCCCTCTAGTCACTATGTAATCCTAGCAGCCACATCAATCTTGGAAACCCTAAAACCTTACAAATATAATCATGCTACATCATCTCAAATCCGATTGCAGCACTATGATACTATCACTTGTCTCCTCTTACCCCTAATAGGGTTAAGGATTTACCGTAATGGCAATTATGTAATTTGAACATTGTTATCCGGATTTTTAACCCATCAGGATCCAAGAGGAGATAGAATGACGCGATGAAGTCAAAACAGCATGGATCTCAACCAAAAAGGCTAAAGCAACAAGTTAAAGGAAGCCGAGTCATATCACTAAAGCAACGATTGAGTTTGATTATATCGAGAAACCATCGTTCGTTTAGTCTAATCAACAGCTATGCACAACCAGCTAGTAAATTGTCATCAAAATAGAGCAACCTTAAGCAAGACTACACGAACAACGTCGATACAAGGCAGTGAAGGCACTCCAGACATCCAACTCAAAAAATAGTTCTAAGTGCTTGGATCGCTAGCGATCCATACAACATAACGGTTCTCTAAGAAACATAGGATTCGAGGAGCCTAGAAGACAAAATGCAAAAAGGTACTAAGTGTGTGGATCACTAGCGATCCATCCATGATGGATCGCTAATGATCCATGTGAAGCCATAATACACTTGCGATCTTGCATAAAGGAACGATGGAGATAGAGGCTAAGTCATTAGCTCGCAAGAGAGCTAAATCTATGGATCACTAGCGATCCAGGATTTTGGCTTGGGTCGTGAGCTAGACTCCTATAGATCTGCCTACATTCATCTGCGAGCAAGAGCCGAACTGGCCTGGCCAAGGAGCTCTCCAATCTCTATAAATACCATCGTGCCTGCAACATAAACAGGATCTTCTGGGTACTGGTTGCTGAAGCTCTGCTGGAAAATTTCTTCACCTTCTACCTCCCTTACAGCAATCTCCAAATGGATTAACTGTGATTCTCCAGTGTATTCCAACTTTAGGGATTCAATCTAGCTAAGGATAATCAAAAGCCTTGTAACCAAACACTACTTGTAATAACAATCAGTCTATAATAAAACGATAAAGTGGACGTAGACCTCATTAACAACCGAACTACTATAAAAATTCTTTGTCATCTTTCTTTTACTGTCTTTCTCAATACCTATTATCTGTGTTATTGCTCTGCCAGAAAAGGGCTTGTGCTTTCATACTCAAACCAGGGTGTTGATCCATTTTTTGGGTTAACATTTTGGTGCTTTCATTGAGAACTCCAACTCAGGATCTAGATCTAGCTATCCACTTTGGATCCTATAGGTCCAGAAGTTAGATCCCCAATCTTCTCCTGAAGAATCTACCCCTTGGGATCAATGACTCCTGGATGAAAAGGAACTGTCTTTGGAAGATCCATAGGGGCAGTAAATGATGGAGGAGATGTTAATCCCCAATAAACTGAAGTAAATGGTGCTAACTTGGGAAATCAGGTACCAGCATCCTCCAGCCAACACGAAGTTGTCACCAGGGATGAGTTGAATAAGATGGTTAATGAGATCAACCAAAAAATGGAGAGTAGTCAGAAGGCTCTAATGGATAAGCTTAATGCTCTCTTAACCCTATAGTCAAACCCTGCTCCAAGGACTATGCATGAACCCGTTGCTTCTATAGAATAAGAGAATTCCTCCATTTCTGGTTTACATATAAGAAATGGAAAACAACCACAAAAAAGGGGGATAACCGGACATAATGTGGAAGAAAATGCGAATACTCCACCTGCCGCAAGGCAACCAATTCTGAACTTGAATCAGGAGGCCAAGACCCTATAAGAAGATATAGCTATGGATCTCTCCGATTCAGAAGATGGAGAGCAAGACAATTAATTGGTAGAGAATGTCAACGCGTTCGATGATGCTAGGAATGTCCAAACTGCCCCAATCAGGCCAACTGCAAGACAATGGGGTCCCGCGGGAGTGGCTCTCCCAAAGACATGAGAGCCTAGGCTTTAATCCACGTGCCAAGACCATTTGCAAAGCTAAATAGTTGGTGTTGTGACTGATTGTCGTCCCCAGGATTACCGGACATAAGAGGCATATATAGCAGACATGGACAAATGGTTGATGGACAAGAGTAAAAACCGAAGAGATAATGAATGAGGATCCGCTCCAAGTCGGGCTCCCTTTACCGATGCAATCTTGAATGAAAAATATCCGGACAAATTCACAATGCCAACTATCCCATCCTACGATGGGACAAAGGACCCAATACCCCATCTATACAAGTATAGCTAGTATATGGACGGACCCAACGCTCCAGAGGCTGTTTGTTATCGATGTTTCCCTCTCTTTCTAGAAGGAGTTACGTCTATGTGGTTCACCAGACTTCCCCCGAGATCTATCTCTACCTTTGACCAACTAGCAACAAAATTCCTTGACCAATTCAGGCTCCATATCGCACTGCCAAAAGATGTCATGTCCGTATCCGGATTGGTCCAGGGACGCTACGAGTTGCTGAAATCTTTCATGAATCGGTTCAATACCACGGTGATGGAAGTAAGCAACCCTAATGAGGATATGGTTTTAATGGCGTTAGTCCGTGTCATTCGCCCGGAGACAGAATTCAAGAAATGGATTAAAATGAAGCACCCTACCGCTAGGAATGACTTCAATCGTAAAGCGAGTCAGTACTTAAGATTGGAAGAGGCGCAGGAGCTGGAAAGAAAGTCTACTAGTGTATAATTGATGAACATCGGATAGAGCAACATGGCAATGAATCAAAATGCGCTCGTTTCTGGAACTGCTCAAGGAGTCACTAGGAAAGAGGGGAATCAAAAGAGGAAAAATCAAAGCTCCAATAAAAGAAATAGTAAGGCAGTAACAAAAGATTTAAAGAGCTTAGACAAGAAGATTACCCCCTCTAAATGGCACTCCAAAAAATATCTATCTGGCAACACAGGAAATCAAAGAATATAAGGAACCCCCTAGGAGGGAGGCAACTGAGCAGCAAAAGCGCTCAGGGAAATTCTACCGCTTCTACAAGACACATGGCCACAATACAAACGAATGTTGCCACCTAAAGAATCTTATTGAAGAGTTGATCCGGGAAAATAAACTCCAGCAGTACGTGAGAAAGCCACAAAACCCCAATCAACCTGCGACCCCTCGGCCTTGTAGAGAACAAAGAAATCAAGTTGGAACTAGTGACGAAGGGTCGAAACAAACTAACTAAAGGCTCATTATTGGAACGATATTTGGGGGACCACGCCCCATTAGGGAGAAATGAAATGTAATGCAAGTTCATTGAAACATGCTCCGAAAGACTCATGTCTCGTAATAGATGATGAAACTCCAGTCAAGCTACAAAAGGTTTTGAGTGACGATATAGTGTCTCGAAATCGGGACACCGACGGGATCGAAGCCCCCAATTCTCGATCCGATGGTGGTGACAATATTAATCGGCCCCATTGTAGTTCGACGAGTGTTGGTCGACAGTGGCAGTTCTGTTAATATACTTTTCAAAGGTACTTTTGACCAGATGAAAATTGGCATGTAAAGCATGTCTGCATGCCAAACAAAGATCCAAGGGTTCACTGGCGAGCCCAAGCAACCTGTGGGAACAATCGACCTGCCAGTGGAGCTTGGAGAGGGCGATCGAAGAGTCACCCTCATTCAGACTTTTGTAATTGTGGATGAAATTTCAGCATATAACGCCTTCTTGGGATGGCCCTCTCTAGTAGATTTCAAAATTGCACTAGCCCAATGGTGTCTAACCATGAAATTCCCTAATGCAAATGGAATCGGAGTGGTGAAAGGAGATCAGTGTGCTGCTGGAGTATGTTACATTGTAGAATTATGTGAATCCAGAAGAAAGGAAAAAGGGAGGGACGTGGGGAGAACTATCCACATCCATGAACCCTCCGAATAGCAACTATATAGCCGCCCTGGCTTAGGGACCTAGTCGATTCGACAAGACTTTGGACCCTAGAAAGAAGAGCTCAAGGGAGGAACGGCCGACGCCGGCAGAATTGACAATGTCCATCCCTGTCGCATTGGATGACCCAACTAAAGTTTTGAAAATCGGATCGCACATTGGAAACAAGATGCGTATGGAGCTTACTAAATTTCTCCACCCCAACTTGGATGTGTTCGCATGGACGCATTCCGACATATGTGGGATGTCTCCAGAAATCGCATGTCACACGCTCAACATAGACCCTAGGTTCACACCAGTAAAGCAAAAAGGGCGCAGCTTAGGTCCCGAGCGATCCGAGGAGCTAATAGAAGAAGTGGACAAGTTAATGGCCAACGGTTTTATCCATGATGCAACCTATCCGGAGTAGGTATCCAATCCGGTCTTAGTCAAAAAGTTTAACGGGAAGTGGCGAACCTGAATCGACTACTCAGACTTAAACAAAGCTTGCCCAAAAGATAGCTTACCTCTCCCGAGAATAGACTAACTTGTGGATGGAACGACAAGACATGAGCTGCTATTATTCATGGACGCATACTCCGGGTACAACCAAATCCTGATGCATGAACCCGATCAAGAAAACACCGGCTTCATCACCGACCTTGGCCTATACTGCTACAGAGTAATACCATTTGGTTTGAAGAACGCAGGGGGAACATATCAAAGGTTGGTAAATACCATGTTCAAGTGTCAGATCGGGAAAACGATGGAGATTTATGTGGACGACATGCTAGTCAAATCGTGAGTAGCCGTTAACCACCTGGAGAACATCATCGAAATGTTCGAAATACTTCAAAAGTATGGAATGAAACTTGAGTGGCCTCTGGGAATTTCCTAGGATTCATCGTAAGTGCTAGGGTTATCGAAGAAAATCCTGAACAAATAACGACACTACGAGAAGTCCAAGCTCCGAAGAATAAGAAGGAACTATAAAGCTTTAATGGAAAGGTTGCAGAACTAAGTCGATTTATCTCGAAAGCCACCGACTAGTGTATACCATTCTTTGATGCGTTGAAGAAAGGAAAGAAGAACTTAAAATGGAGTGAAGCTTGTCAAACAACATTCGAGGAACTGCTGCGACACATGGAGGCTCCGCCAATCCTATCAAAGACAATGGATGGAAAAGACATGTTCATTTACTTAGTGATCTCACCCCATGCATTGAGCGCTGCTCTAGTGCACGAGGAAGCAAAATTCCAGCGACCCATGTATTACATTAGAAAGCAGTTTACTAGAGCAGAGAAAAATTACTCGAAACTGGAAAAGCTAGCATATTGCCTCTTGATTGCATCTAGGAAGTTACGGTCGTATTTTCAGGATCATCTAATTAAAGTGTTGATTGACCAGCCCTTGAAGCAAGTGTTATACCAACCGGAAACTTCCGGACGACTACTCAAATGGAATATAGAATTGAATCAATATGATATCACATACCGCCTAAGGAAAGCCATGAATGGGCAAGCATTAGCCGACTTCATCGTCGAATTTACTATATGGTATGACGAGGAAGAAGTTCAGTTGGAAGTAGACATGCAATGGAGGTTCTTTGTCGACGGTGCATCTAAGAACCTCTGTTTGGGAGCAGGAGTAGTGCTTGAAACCACCGAAGTGGGAGCCATTAGCTATGCTTTGCGCTTGAAATTCCCTGCTACAAACAACGAAGCAGAATTCGAAGCACTAATTGCTGGACTGAAAGTTGTGAAAGAACTCAAGATAAAATCTATTCGCATATACAGCGAATCGCAGCTGGTCATCTGTCAAGTAAAAGTGGAGTACCAGGCTCGTGGGGAGAATCTTGCCCCGTACTTGTCTAAAGTACTAGAACTGCTAAGCGATATCAAACACTACATTATAACTCACATTCCACCGAAGCGAAACACCAAGGCAGATTATTTGGCTAAACTGTCGAGTTCTAGAGAAGTTCAGTCATTGAGGCTAGTCTCAGTTGAGACTCTAACCAACCCAAGCATAGACGAAATGGACGTCGATTGGATCCTCGAGATCACTATCCAACCAGATATGTGGATGACACCAATAAAGGAATATTTACTTGCAGGGACTCTTCCGATAGACCGGAATCGATGGAAAAAGCTTCTTCGAAAGGCACCGCGATTCATGATACAAGATGAAGTACTGTACCAAAGGGGATTCTCAACCCCCCTACTAAGGTGTGTGTCCAATGATGAAGCTCGACAAATCCTAAAGAAAGTGCATGAAAGCAAATGTGGAGACCACACTGGGGGGCAAACCCTGGCGAAGAAAGTTCTCCGGTATAGATACTTCTAGCCAACAATAAACCACGATGCTACAAACTACGCCAGAAGATGTGATCGCTGCTAAAGATTCAGCAAAATTAAACGAACTCCTTCAATAGAGTTAACACAGATGGTCAGCCCATGGCCATTACAAATATGAGGAATAGACTTGATTGGCGTCCCACCGATAGCAAAAGGATGAGCCAAATATGCAATAGTTGCCGTAGATTATTTAACGAAATGGGCCAAAGCGGAACCGCTGGCTATCGTAACCACAAAGAAAGTCATTAACTTTGTTACTGAAAACATTATATGCTGGTTTGGTATGACACAGAAAATTATCACCGACAATGGAACCCAATTCGAAAGCGCCGAGTTCAAAGACTTCTACAAACGCTTCCGGATTGAGAAAAGCTTCAGTAGTAGCTCATCCGCAAGCAAACGGGCAAGTAGAAGCAATACACAAGATTATCAAATCTACCATCAAAAAGCGACTAACTAAAGTAAAGGGAAACTGGGTTGATGAACTTCCACTCGCACTATGGGCCTACCGAACCACCTACAAAGCGGCAACCGGCCACACTCCATTCGCTATGGTGTACGGCTTAGAAGCAATGATCCCTGTTGAATTGGAAGTCCACTCACGTCGTAGGAAAAATTTCAATCAAAAGCCAAACGAGCAGCTCCTACTCGAATCGCTATATATGGTCGATGAAAGAAAGGAAGAAGCCGAGTTGAGAACCGCCGCCCACCGAAAAAGGATCGCACGGTACTTCAACTCCAAAGTCCACAACTAAACCATTGAAGTGGGAGATCTTATGCTCAAGTGAGTCTACCCCGTTCCGAGGGCCCTCGGACCAAACTGGGAAGGACCGTATGTCATCAATCAAAAGCTAAGAGACAGAACTTTCAAGCTAACGACCGTCGAAAGAATTCAAATTCCCAGGGCATGGAATAACAAATCACTCTGTCGTTACTTCGTTTTAAAACTACTTTATGTACTCTCATTTTTGAAACACCCCACACCCCTTAGTATACCCAAAAAGGACACTCTAGAGGATATGGTGCGTTATAGGTATAGCTAAAGCATCATAGAGACTAAGATTCACAAGACAAATAAATAAAACAGAGGAAACATTTAAATGGTAATTCATTATTCAAAATAAAACTTCATAAATAAGTCTGAAAAACCTCACATGTCTTAAATACCAAATACACATGTCTTAGGAAAAACAGATCTCGGTCTCATAAAATCAGAGTACAATAAAAGCAATCATCCCTCTCATAAGTACCAGTACATCAGAAGCCAAATGAAAAGAAAACTGAAAAGAAGAAGAATACATGAAGAATCTCCAAGAATATCTCTCCAAGAAAGCAGAAAATCTACTGCCCTTGCCTCTGCTGGCCTATGGGGGAAAAAGGGAAATAAAGGAGTGGGTCAGACTAAAAGTCTGGTGAATGAAAGTAATTACTAGTATATTTAAGCAAGATAAAAGTAATAGACTTAACAACAGTTCTAGTATAAAAGGAAATAAAGGAAAAGATAAAGCTGAATAAAATACTGTTTAACTGTTTGCTTTGATAGTGATTGTTTGCACTTGTCTTCAATATCTGCTTTGATTAGGTTGAAATCCTAATCCTATTTTAATTAGGCTGAAGTCCTAATTCTACCCTTTGATCAGCCTTCTATCTTTGTTGTGCCACTGTGAGCTAGTCCCATCCCGTGGGTCTCACAGCAAAAAGACACCTGTTTAGCGCTTTGGAACTCAATAGTGACTTATCTCCCTACTTTGATGTTGCACGCTCGGTCACCGCCGGTTCGCACCATCTGTTGCTCCCTCTTTGACCTCTTATCTACCTACGTCAGCATAAGCATGCCAGCCTCACCTGATCTGTTGTGAGACCATCAGTCCTAATCTGACAGGGTCCTGCCCAGCCTCACCTAAGTGTTTGTGAGACCATCAGTCCTAGTCTGAAAAGGGAATGGTGCCGGTATGGGTCCTAACAAACAAAATCTAGTTGCGCCCATTGCCCAAATCTCCTGATTTGAGCTTCTATTTATTGACCACTTATCTACCCTAATCAGCATAAGCGTGTCCCAGCCTCACCTAATCTATTGTGAGACCATCAGTTCCTGACTGAAGGGGAATGCTGCCAGTACGGGCCATACTTTTATCTTTGCTTATTAACTTAGTGTAAGTCTTTAAAATAAGCCTCTTCTGTTAATTCTGCTCTATTTGCTTATTAACTTATTCTAAGTCTTAAAGTAAGCCTCTTCTATTATCTCTCCTACATTTGCTTATTAACATAACTCTAAGTTTAAAAATAAGCCTCTTTCGGTTCTTTCTATTTAATTATAACCTATGCTATAATTGTTCTTCTATTCTGTCCTTTTAGTTATAACTACTAGCTATAAACTTGCTTGAAATGTCTCAAATTTTCCTATTTCAATCTATTTTCATTTAATTATAGTTCTTCTTATTTTACATCCAATTTCTGTAAATTTAGTGATCTTATATTTTATTCCATATTAGCGAATTATTCTCTTTTTATTATTTTATTCGCGTAAAAAGGAATAAAAAGAAACTAGCATTTACAGGCAAAATTCGAATGTGAAACGGATGTAAATAAAATGTAAATAACAGTAAATAACTCTAAATAAACGAATAAATAGCTAAATAAAAATAGCTGAATAAAATTGACTGAAAAGAACTTTAAAAATTAACTGTAACAACTTATATAAAAACTGTCTCAAAATTGCAGAAAAACTACAACTATTGAGAACTCAATTATTTTAAATTACTTAAAAATATAAAATAATTACTTAAACACTCACATGTGGTCCTCAGCTCTAGTCCTTGGTCTTCCTTGATCCTATCCTATAGCGTAAATTTTTTTTTTCAAAAAGATTCTCTCCTTAGAAATCTTTTATTTCTAGGGTCTAGCCTCTGGCAATGAACCTCAATAGGAGAAAATCTGAATGAAAAAAACATCTATGCCTAAGGTCTATTTATAGGGTTACTTGGGGATCTCAGACCAATGGATTTGAAGATTAAATTTGGTGCAACCACGTCATAGGCTCGCTGGGAACCGTCGGATGGAAGCATGAATGCATAGGATTGAAAACAAGTTGAGAAACACGTCATATTTGCATCTGGACGAATTAACGTCCAAAACACATAGGCGGGTCGACCTTATTGTCGACCAACTCATGCTAGGGTCGACCTAGCTATGGGGAGGGTCGACCCTAGGGTTGACCTGACCTTATATATATATATATATTCTTTTCTTGTTTAATTCATATCTTCTTCGTTTTAGCTTGGATTTTGACAATCTATGTATGGAAATTGACCAGAAAATTACCACGGACACAATGGTGCAACTCCCGTGGCTCAATTCTGATAATTTCACAAACTTATTTTATTATTTAATTAATTATTATATCTTAAATTTTGGGTTGTTACATTCTCTCTTCCTTAAGGGATTTCGTCCCCGAAATCTCCAAGGATAGGAGAATGAAATAAATGTTTTCATCCAAATTCTACAACCAACTACTCAACCATCATCCATTACATCCATTGTCCTTAAGTTTTTCTAATGCAATTCATGATATATATGCGGATAATGTAGTGTCAATGTTCCTAACTAATGCAAAAGATTCGGCGGTCTATTGATTCAGTCGACCTCCTTTTTATGCAATCATGTTTGTGTTATATATCCAAATGAATGCAAATTCCCTAATGAGAACTGATAGTTCTATATGTGTGCTACAATCATCATCCAAATGCAACAATCATATGATAATCATCCCTTTATAGCACCCATGGAATTAAAATAAAATGCAAATGCGTACAAATCCAAATGCATATACTCTAGTGACCTAGTTAGGCCGATCCCTAAGAGATAAAAGTGCCTAGTGTATATATATGCGTCCACTAGCAAACACTTGCAACCACTAGCATCCATCATACATAACACGTTCTAGTAACATGTTTACATTCAGTCCTACCATCCATAGGTTAAGTCCTAAGATCTACCCTCCTAAAGGATAATAAAGGAAAGAACCTATTCAAAACTAAAGATGGAAATAGGAAATTCTAAAACTTACTATCAAAGAGATGCAGATAAGAGGTACGAATCTTCTCCTCAGCCTCCCATGTAGCGTCTTCAACATCATCTCCCTACCGCACCTTTACTAACGGGACCTCTTTATTCCTAAGCTTCTTGATGTCACGTCCAATGATCTTGGTAGGAATACGACGAACTGTTGCTTCTCTCTCCACTTCAACTTCCTCCAGTTGACTAGGCTCCACAACCTCTGTTGAGTCATATAAGCACTTTCTCAAGTACGAAACATGAAAAACATAATGCACTCCTGCGAGCCTCTCCGGTAGCTTTGCTCGATAGGCCATCTTTCCTACTCTTTCTATAATGGGGAAGGGTCCTACGAATCTAGGAGCTAGTTTCCACTCGATCCAAATCTCACCACCTTCCCTAGCGGGGACACTTTAATGAAAACTAAATCTCCTAGCTCGAACTCGATGTCCCATCTCCGTTTGTCTACATAAGATTTATGTCTATCTTGGGCTGTCTTCATCCTCCTTCTAATCAAATCAATCTTCTCTGAAGTCTCCCTAACCATGTCAGGACCAAGTAGCAATCTCTCCGTGGGCTCCAACCAACATGAAGGTGACTTACACGGCCTTCAATAATGAGCTTCGAAAGGTGCCATCCCAATGCTAGTCTGAAAGCTATTATTATATGCGAACTCTACTAAAGGAAGATGCTACTCCCAAGTTCCACCAAAATCAAGAATGCACATCCTCAACAAATCCTAAAGAACTCTATTAACTCTCTCTATTTTTCCATCCGTTTGAGGGTGATATGTCGTACTCAATCTAAGTTGCGTCCCTAAAGCCACTTGCAAGCTTCTCCAAAACTCGCTAGTAAAGATAGGGTCTATATCACTCACTATGCAAGAGGGAATTCCATGAAGTCGGACTATCTCGCGAACATATAAGGATGCCAAATAAGGTGTTGTCCTCTTACTCTTTACCGGAATGAAGTGGGCGCTCTTAGTCAAATGATCTACAATCACCCAAATACTGGTATTCCCATTTCTAGATCGGGGTAAACCATCTATGAAGTCCATCGAAACACTATCCCACTTCCATTCGGGTACACCCAATGGTTGAAGTAATCCACCAGGCTTTTGCTGCCCGCCTTGACTCTTTGACACACAAGACACTTAGCTACAAACTCTGCCACATCCTTGTAACGACCCTAAAATTTTTAACGGTTTTTATAACGTAAGTAACTGAAACTTTGCTTGAAATTAAACAATAAAATTTTGAAATGAAAATTTGATATTTGAAATACGTCTATTTAAATGTAGCAACTGGTAAATTTTTACTGGAAAATATGAAAGTGAATTCTGTTGTGTAATTTTCAATTTAAAATCAGTTAAAATTTGAAATAAAATGTTTTCGAAATTTGAATATTTTTATATAATAAAAATGTAAACTATTTTCTGAGTGAGACGTCATAATTCGTTTCATCAAATTTGGACTTCTCTAGCCCCGTTTATCTTATTTTCGACGAATTAGCAATATTTTGGTAGCGAAATATCGACTTTTGATAGGATTATCGTATTGCTCATATCTGTGTACCATTATGTTCGTCTAGTCGGGCTGATCTCCATTGTATATTCATTTGTGTGTTTTATAGTCCGATACGCAGTGGAATCTATGAAAACAGTAACCGTATCGGTACCCGTTTCGTGTCTTTTGGGTTCTTGTGTCCATTCAATTTCCACCGTGCATTAATTAATAGCCGTAACATTTATTATTCCCAAAAAAATTTAATACGTGACTTTTGCTATTTCCATTTCAATATATCTATTTCGGTTTGTTTTGCCTCCCTCTTTGCTTCTTGACTTTATCTATTCATTCATTTGTGAAAAGGAAAAATATTATATAACCATAATTTGCTTACCTCTTGCTTTCTGGAAAACCTTCTTGTTCGTTCCTTGCCTTTCTACTTCCTCCTGTAGCGAACTCATATTATATACTATATATAAAGTAATATATAAGATGTTCATATTTTGTTCATGTTTTAACTCAGAGCAGTTCGCATATATAATATGAGATATAAGTTTATATTTTTCTATTGCTTTTATAATATAGAAATTGTTGTATACACCCAAACACCTTCATTTTCTTTTGAAACCAAGTCACCTTCCTTTGAAATCCACCATCTCCTTTCTCGACCTTCACGTCTCCATTGCTTTGCTTACCGTTATTCGCCCGCCGTCATCTTCTCTCTTGCCACCCGAGCATTTTCCTACTACCCTCCGCGTCAATCTCCCTCCCCAAGTCGACCGCCGTCTATAGCATCTCCATAGTTCGCCGCCTCTAACCCGCCACCTATCTCCATCAACCCTCCGACATAGTGCAGCTTCACAGCCCGCGCCTCGACTGCCAACTCCCTTCCCTGCTACCACAACCAGCGACCCGTATCTCGAGCACCTCGCCTTGCTTCCCAAGGCTGTATCTAGTAGCCTCCTCACCCGAAGTCACCACCGTCATTCTATCCCTTTCCTGTCACCTTTCCCGAACGAGCTGCACTCTCCGCCATCTCCAGCCCTTCCATCGCCCTGTGGCCATGCGCCGAGCACCATCCCCTAGCAGTATGCAGCCTTCTTATTTTACATTATAATATGAAATTTTGTTAATATAATATGGTTAGAGTATATATATTATTAAGCTCTTATTTTATGTTCTGTCTATGGAAATTTTATGTATAATAGGTTTATGGAGTTTAGTTAAATTTATGTCTATATTCTTAAATCGATGCTTGTTAATAACTTTAATTTATATAATGTGTTTAAGGAAAAGATTTTTAGATAATATATATTGATTTTGTTAATATGTGTCGTAAATTGGTTATTGATTTTAAATAAATAATATATATTTGGAAGCAGATTTTTCATAATATATATATATATATATATATATATATATATATATATATATTGTGTGTGTATATTTATCTGGAACTTTGAAAAGAAGTATCAAGTGTAAGTTATATATTAGTCTATATATTTGTTATATATATAAGTAGCTTATATATATAAGTTTATTTAGGTATTGATTTAGAAAAAATGATATATATTTTGATTTTGCATATGTATGATTCAATAAGCAGTTACTTTTATTTTATTCTGAAGCTCATATATATGTATATCAGGTACTTATATATATATTTTAGTTCAGTGAATCATGGTGATTGTTTATGCTATCCTGTTATATATATATGTTTGATTTTAAAATAAACGTGTTTTAAATTAAGTAATGATTGTGTAATATAATATATATAGATTTTGTGAATATTTTATGCTTAAATATATATATAATATGGAGATTTTATTTTAAAATGTGTATTTCTAAATTTAATTTTGGTTCTATATAATATACATTTTGTTTCAGTTATACAAAGCTGATTTTTGGATTTTTCACATTGATTCCAATTTATCAGCTTTGTTCGTCAAATTCGTGTCCATCTTGCTTTACTTTGGAATTCGTGCTTGGATTCGTAACCCATTTCATTGTCAAATCTCTTTAGCCTCGAAAGGTGAGCAATCACTCATAATTAACATTCTTGTATTTAATAAATTTAATTCACATTGAAATAAAAATTGAAATATGCGGTTAAATTAGAACTCCTTATTATTTAATTGCTATATATGATATGCCATTATCTGTAACTGTTCACCTATGACAGCTGACACCATCACCTATTGTTTATAAATTATAATTAAATTTGTTTTTAATGATATATGTCTGTTGTTGATATGTTATATTTCTATCATATCTGTTCTCACTCTTCAAGTTCCTGTTAGTTTAAGAAATCCCTATGGGTTTAAATGATACATACCCAAACGATAGTATAGATTAGGGGAAAATCGTTATGGTTTGAAATGATAAACCCAAGTGATTTTCATTGATTTTAATTTTGGGATTGCGGGTTGAAATGATATACACCCGTAAATATTTAATTTGTGGATTGAAATGAGAAATATCTGTATCACTTGTCTATAGGATAGAAAACTATATACGGACACCGTTGGTCTATATTTTGAAATGATTTCCAAAGTTTTGGAAGAAAGGATTTTTATTAAATATTGATTTTTAAATATATTATAAAGATATTTTATTTGGTAAAATTAGATTTTTAAATTTTTTGTTTGGAAATTTTAAATTTATAAGTTAGCTTTTAAAATATAAATTTTAAGATTTTACTTATAATTTTATTATTTTTAAATATATATAAAATAAGGTTTAAAATAGATTTATTAATAAGATATAATTTGATATAATTTATTTAAATAAAAATTTAATTAAATTATTATACATATATATGCTTAAAAATTTATTTAAAAATTTACATTAATATTTTTAAAATAGATTTTTGTAATATCTTTAAAAAATAGAGGTTGGAAAAATAAAGTAAAATTGACTTGAAATTTGATTGGATAATAATTGAATTTAAATAAGAATTTATTGGAACTTATTGATTTTGAAATTTGAAAGGTATGATTTGTAATTTGAGTTGATGAAAAGTGATTAAATGAATATTGTCAACTTTAGATAAAAATGAGACTAATATTTAATATTGATTTAAATTTATAAATCGAGAGTTTGTTTAATTGTTACTAAAATGATTAAGTGGATATTTCCCAATTTGAATAAAATTAAGGTTAAATGTTGAAATCTAAATGAAACTTATATTGAAAATGTTTGAATATTTAAACTTTGGATCTTATTGGAATTGAAATGATAGTTCAAACTGGATTTGAAATCGATACAAATTGAAATGGTTTATTGAAAATTTGAATTGAATCTTTGACCTTTTATTTGAAATGGTTAAACTGGAATCGATTTAATTTGAATTTTGAATTTAAGTTGATTTGAATCGATTTGCGAAATAGGGGGAAACAAATTTTATTATATAAAGTATTTTAAAGTATATAAAAACTATTTTAATTTATCACTATTTTAATATATATACTAATTTCAACATCTAAACTGTTTAGGTGGAAACTGTTATGATTACGGAAGTGTTATGATTTCGAAAGTGTTATGATTTCTAAAGTGTTATGATTTCGAAAGTGTTATGATTTCAAAAGTGTTATAATTTTGAAAGTGTTACAATTCTGGAAATGAATACTATTTATAGTGAATAATGATATCGAATTTGATATGGTTTTGAAATGAATATTATATTTTGATATGAAGTATGAACTATTTGAAATGAAATGACCATGGTGTGAAATAAGTGTTTGGTTGTTAAAGAGATCGGGATCGGATATTGTCATACTCTCTGCCAATACCGAAAACCACTTTAACAACTGTGTACGTGGTGGAGATTCCAGAACGAAGTAGGATGGTTTGGCGACGGTTCTATATGAGGTATTAGCACAGCCCTGACTCCCGTGAGTCAGCTTGATGTGGCTAAAATAGGAGGCACGCCGGGCCAAGTGAGGTCATTCCTCCGATCGGACACATTTCTTCGATACCATTCTATTACTTTGTGATTTGATTGGGTGCACCTTTGATTTAGGAGTGTGTCTCGAGGTGGGCGGTAGTAGCTGCTTTGCATTAACACCCGTCCAAATTTGCAAACGATATATCTACCCTGGCATTGCCTCGTGTGCCTTGTCACATGCCCTATCGCGCCTTCTACGAGTTTTTTTAATGTCGTACTTATGGACTGCTCCCTGATAGCCCACCCGCGGGTGGAGTTTACAGTATCTATATAGACTACGACATTATATAAAATGTGTTAATCGAGATATGGGTAACGCCTTAACGCTATTTTAATACTTTACTTTACTGTAGACATTATTATAATTGCGTATATTACTACATAGTAGATAGTTCCACGGATCCTTAGAGGATGGGAATCCCAAACAACCTTTAAGTTACTTGTATTTCAGTTCATATTTCACTTGAGTTAAATTTACTAATATAAGAATGTTAATCCTGATTCGAGTGTTTTGGTTTTGCTTTATGATTGGGTCAGACTTAGTGTCACCACATTTGAGACTCACCTTTGGAGATTGGAGCTTTGTTTGAAGATCTATCTATCCAGCTTTCAGTTATTTCAGTTTATTCCAGTCATTTATGTTCAGACTCCTCAGTTGCTTATGTATTAGAGAGTCATTTGTATTTGAGATTCTATTGTATTTTGTTTCAGACTTTGATGTTTTATAGTAGCTTCATGAACTACTATTTATCTATTCCATTGCTTATTGTTGTAATACTCTGTGTCTCTGATTCTGTGATTTATTTATTTACTGTATATGCAAAGTTTTGCCAAATATAAATTAACAATCTGTTGTTTTGAGCAATTCAAGTCTGACATGAGTGGATGATTGTCGATTTGAATGGTTTGAAATACCGGGTCATTACAATCCTTCTTCATACCGCTCCAATAAAACACTCTCTTCATGTCGCTATACATCTTATCACCACCCAGATGAATAATCATTCGAGAATGGTGTGCCTCTGCTAGAACTACTCTCATCAAATCACTAGTGCAAGGGACACAAAGTCTTCCATCTCTCCTTAGCCACCCTTTACTATCAATGGACTAGCATTGGAGATGTCTAGAGACCTCTCCTCTGCTAGTCCTCTCTAGAATATCCATAAACTCTGAATCCTCTCGCTGCCTCGAGCCTATCTGATCTATGAGGGTAGGCTTAACCTCAAGTGTTGCCAATAATACCAGGGTAATGTCCGTAGAGGGCTTAAAATCAAAGGTGGAATTAAACTCTACGCTTTTCCACTCCACAAACATTGGACTAAGGGATTCTCTCTTCCTACTCAACGCATCCACCACAACATTTCCCTTGCCGGGGGTATAAGCAATCTCAAAGTCATATGATGCTAAAAACTCCATCCAACGCTGCTGCCTCAAGTTTAAATACTTCTGTGAAAATAGGTACTTCAATGATTTATGATCAGTGAAAAGCTCGAACCTCTCTCCTAGCAAGTAATGTCTCCAAGAATTGAGTGCGAAAACAATAAAAGCTAGCTCTAAATCATGGGTGGGGTAGTTCTTCTCATAAGTCCTCAACTCTCTACTTCCATAGCATACTACCCTTCCTTCTTGCATCAGTACTGCTCCAAGACCCGTCTTACATGCATCAATGTATACAGTAAAAGGCTTAGCTCCGTCAAGTAAAACTAACACTGGTGCACTAGTTAGGGCTCTCTTTAGCATCATGAAGGAAACCTCACAATCCACGTCACACACGAATGCCGCATTCTTCTTAGTGATGCGAGTAAGTGGTGTTGAAATCTTAGCAAAATCTCTGATAAACTTCCTATAATAACCAGCCAAACCTAGGAAGCTTCTAACTTCGGTAACATTCTTGGAGGCCTTCCAATCTTGCACTGCTCTTACCTTAGCGGGATCAACAACTAAACCCTCTCTTAAGACTACATACCCCAAGAAACGCACCTCCTCACGCCAAAAGTGGCACTTCGAGAACATTGCCTTCAACTGATGAACACGAAGTGTACGAAGAACCTTCACTAGATGAATAGCATGCTCCTCCATACTCTTGGAAAACACCAAAATGTCGTCTACAAATACAACTATGAACTTATTTAGGACATCTCGAAAAACATGGATCATCAAATCTACGAAATAGGCTGGGACATTGGTCATCCCAAACGGCATAACCAACCACTCAAAGAATCCATCGGGTGTCCTAAATGTTGTATTATCAATGCTATCCTCAGCGACCCTAAGCTGATGAAATCCACTAGCTAAATCAAGCTGAGAAAATACTGAAGAGCCAACCAACTGATCAAAATGATCATCTATCTTAGGAAGTAGGTAACGGTTCTTCTTAGTGAGCTTGTTCAACTCTCTATAGTCTACGCAAAGTCGAAGGGAACCATCTGCCTTTGTAGCGAAGACGACTGTCGCTCCCCACTCAGATATGCTACGTCTGATGAAGCCTTTCTCCAATAGCTCACCAACCTGCTTATCTAACTCCTTCCTCTCCGTAGGAGCCATATGTCTCACAGGTAATGCCATTGGCTTAGCATTGTCATTAAGGTAGATCCTAAAGTCAATCTTTCTCTTAAGGGGTAGTCCCCTAACCTTCTCAAAGACGTCTGAAAAATCTTTGACGACTGGAACTGAATCCAACTCTGCTAGTGATGAATCGAGGGAATAAAGGAAGCTCAACATGACTGACCCCTATGGGTCGCAAGAAACCTCGAGAGTCCTACCGCTGCATGTCTCTAGTCTAACGACATTCCTCTCGCAGTCCAATATCACTCCATAAGTGGATAACCAATCCATCCCCAAAATCATCCCATACCCCCGAAAATCCTAGTACATAGGCGTCACAGTCAAACTCTACGCCTAGGATAAAAAATTTTAAACCCCTACAAATCATGGGTAAATGTGTCGATCCTCCTATGGGTATTGAAACAACTATGGGGTCTACTACTAAAGAGATATCTAAGTGCACACAATCAACCAAGGAACTAGAAATGAAAGAGTGTAATGCTCCAGAATCAAAAAGAGTTCGAATGTGAAAATCCAAAATAGAGATCAAACCTTCCACGGTGACTTTCCTACCTCTATCTGGTCCACTGCTAGAAGGTGCTGCATCCAAGGCCTGTACCTGCGTTGTAGGTGTGCCCGCTTCTTGCCCCGTCTTCTGATGACAAAATCTAATATGGTGACCGGGCTGTCCACAACTATAACACTTTCCCTTCATTTTATCCTCCTTGTAGACTTTTGCGTAATAACCAACAAGTCCATAGCTATTGCACTTCTCTCATTTCTTGATTTGCTTTTGAGGTCCTCCTCCTTTCTTCTTATCCTTGTTGTTCTTCCACCACTTCTTCTTAGAATTCTCTGACTTAGGGACCTCCTTAGACTCCCCTTCCTTCGCTGCATCGGACATGAAGGCCATCTCCACAAGTGACTCATATGTAGCTCCCATCGGTACATGTGTCAATGCCAACCCTTGGAGGGGCTGGTTCAATCCCTTAGCAAACTTCATGGCCTTATTGTGCGGCATATTGACAAGCTCCATCCCAAACCACAACAACTCATTAAATTGGTTGATATACTCCTTTATTGAAAGACTTACTTGCTTCAAACTAATGAACCTTTCCAAATGCATACTTTCTTCTGCTTGTGACAAAAACTTCCTCTCAAACCTTTCACGGAATCCATTCCAACAAATGTCTCTCCCTTCCAACTCAATAATCTCCTACCAATAAGAAGCCTCTCCTTTCAGCTGCCAAGATGCAAGCTGAACTCTCTACTGATCCTCTAATCCCAATAGCCTAAATATCCTCTCTGTATTCCTCAACCAAGCTCATGCCTCCGTGAAATCCTCTGTACCAGAAAATGTCTCGCCTCCTAGATTAGCGAAGTCTTGCATAGCTTAGAGAAATTGGCCATTGCAAGTGGATTGATGGGATTTCCACCCGCTGGTGCTGCGTCGGGCTATTGCCCTTGCACCTCTGGTGTCGTAGCTTGGAGGTATCTATGAAACCAGCCTGGGACTTGGATACCCTCTCGAAGATTAGGGGCATCCACCATTCTATGCAAAGAAAAGAGAATTTAGGCTCGAAAGAATCGAAAGAAGATTGAACTGGACTTTGAGGAGATTTTTATAAAAACTCTCTTATACTTGAAAAACCATTTCTAAAATAAGAGTTTCTTTCTGAAAAATACTTTTAAATAAATACGTTAATTTCTGAAAAATACTTTACTTTTATAACAAGGTTTTAGGAATCCTATTTCCTTAGGCTTTGATACCAAGTGAAATACCCCACACGTCTTAGTATACCCAAAAAGGACACACTAAAGGATATGGTGCGTAGCTAAAGCATCATAGAGACTAAGATTCACAAAACAAATAAATAAAACAACGGAAACATTTAAATGGTAATTCATTATTCAAAATAAAACTTCATAGATAAGTCTGAAAAATCTCACATGTCTCAAATACCAAATACACATGTCTTATGAAAAACAGATCTCAGTCTCATAAAATCAGAGTACATAAAAAACAATCATGCATCAGAAACCAAATGAAAAGAAAACTAAAAAGAAAACTGAAAAGAAGAAGAATACATGAAGAATCTCCAAGAATATCTCTCCAAGAAAGCTGAAAATCTACTGCCCTTGCCTCTGCTAGTCTATGGGGAATAAAGGGGAAATATAGGAGTGGGTCAGACTAAAAGTCTGGTGAATGAAAGTAATTACTAGTATTTTTAAGCAATATAAAAGTAATAGACTTAACAACCGTTCTAGTATAAAAGGAAATAAAGGAAAAGACAAAGTTGAATAAAATATTGTTTAACTGTTTGCTTTGATAGTGATTGTTTGCACTTGTCTTAGATAGCTGCTTTGATTAGGCTGAAATCCTAATCCTATTTTAATTAGGCTGAAGTCCTAATTCTACCCTTTGATCGGCCTTCTATCTCTGTTGTGTCACTATGAGCTAGTCTCATCCCGTGGGTCCCACAGCAAAAAGACACCTATTTAGCGCTTTGGAACTCAATAGCGACTTATCTCCCTACTTCGATGCCGCACGCTCGGTCACCGCCTGTTCGCACTATCTGTTGCTCCCTTTTTTGACCTCTTATCTACCTACTTCAACATAAGCGTGCCAGCCCCACCTGATCTGTTGTGATGCCATCAGTCCTAGTCTGACAGGGTCCTGCCCAGCCTCACCTAAGTGTTTGTAAGACCATTAGTCCTAGTCTGAAAAGGGAATGCTGCCGGTACAGGTCCTAACAAACAAAATCTAGTTGCGCCCATTGCCCAAATCTCCTGATTTGAGCTTCTATTTATTGACCACTTATCTACCCTAATCAGCATAAGCATGTCCCAGCCTCACCTAATCTATTGTGAGACCATCAGTTCCTGACTGAAGGGAAATGCTGCTGGTACGGGCCCTACTTCTATCTTTTCTTATTAACTTAGTGTAAGTCTTTAAAATAAGCCTCTTTTGTTAATTCTGCACTATTTGCTTATTAACTTATTCTAAGTCTTAAAATAAGCTTCTTCAGTTATCTCTACTATGTTTGCTTATTAACTTAACTCTAAGTTTTAAAATAAGCTTCTTTCTGTTCTTTCTACTTAATTATAACCTACGCTATAATATTTCTTCTATTTTGTCCTTTTAGTTATAACTACTAGCTATAAACTTGCTTGCAAATGTCTCAAATTTGCCTATTTCAGTCTATTTTTATTTTAGTACAGTTCTTCTTATTTTACATTCAATTTTTATAAATTTTGTGTTCTTGTATTTTAGTCCATATTAGTGAATTATTCTCTTTTTATTATTTTATTCGCGTAAAAAGGAATAAAAAGAAACTAGCATTTACAGGCTAAATTCTAACGTAAAACGGATGTAAATAAAATGTAAATAACTGTAAATAACAATAAATAACTGCAAATAAACGAATAAAATAGCTTAATGAAAATAGCTGAATAAAATAGACTGAAAAGAACTTTAAAAATTAACTGTAAACAACTTATATAAAAACTGTCTCAAAATTGCAGAAAAACTACAACTATTGAGAACTCTATTATTTAAAATTACTTAAAAATCTAAAATAATTACTTAAACACTCACATGTGGTCCTCAGCTTTAGTCCTTGGTCTTCTTTGATCCTCTCTTAGAGCGTAAATATTTTTTTCCAATAAATTCTGTGCTTAGAAATTTTTTATTTTTAGGGTTCAGCCTTTGACAATGAACCCGAATAAGAGAAAATCCGAATGAGAAAAACAATTATGCCTAGGGGACTATTTATAGAGTTACTTGGGGATCTTAGACCATTGAATTTGAAGATTAAATCTTGTGCAACCACGTCATAGGCTCGTTGGGAACCGTCGAATGAAAGCATGAACACAAAGGATTGAAAACAAGTTGAAAAACACCTCATGTTTGCATTTAGACGAATTAACGTCCAAAACACATAGGCGGGTTGACCTTAGTGTCGACCAACACATGCTAGGGTCAACCTAGCTATGGGGAGGGTTGACCCTAGGGTCGGCCTGACCTTATATATATATATATATATATATATATATATATATATCTTTTCTTGTTTAATTCATATCTTCTTCGTTTTAGCTCGGATTTTGACAACCTATATATGGAAATTGACCCAAAAATTACCACGGACACAATGGTGTAACTCCTGTGGCTCAATCCTGATAATTTCACAAACTGATTTTATTATTTAGTAATTTGTTAATTAATTATTATAGCTTAAATTTTGGGTTATTACAATTTTTCAGCAAATAAGTCGTCCTAGAATGCCCGGGGCATTGTAAATAGGCAAAAAATCTACCCTGCTTTCCTTAATAAAACCTGATTCGCTTTTTGAACCGACAAAACTATGTTCATAATAACTACCCACCGGGTTGATGGAAGCAAATTGACTCAAAACACTGGATCGGCGGAACCTGATCCTTGCCTTCTAAAAACCGATGTTGCTCCGGCAACATCGGGAAGGCCCAAAATTACACACCTCGCATTGCCTAAAGATAGGCAACACCGAGGAATACTAAAAACTGCGCATTTCATAAGCCACGCCAAAACATATGCTCCTCCCCTTGCCCGAAGATAGGCAACGCCGAGGAGTACCAAAAGTGTAACGACCCGAAATTTTCGAACCCGAAAATTCCAGATAGTTAGGAAAAAGAAGAAAGAGATAGAAGAAGAAGCAGAACACATCACAGATTCTCACATTCGCAGCGGATCAAAATATAATATCAAATAATATCAGTTTACAAAAGAATACTATATCTGTCAATTTACATTTATAATACATCAGAGTTACTCTCATACACAACACTGGGCATATACAAATAAAATATATCTCAGATAAACAGAAATAATAGTCACAGCGGAAACACTCCATACGCCCTGCCATCTAGCTCATCTCCTATGCTCCAGAACGTCCTTACCTGAAAATCTGTAATACTCGATCTGACCCGAGCATTACATCAGAGTAACACCCGGGTCAGGCTGGAAACCAGCGTGAGTAAACCCAACTAACATGGAATACAAAGATACAACTCATATAACTCGGGATAACTTACATCAATTTAACAAAGCTACAAGTTATTATAGACAACAATTATTTCACAAATCCATTTTTAAGTACCAAGATTTAGATTTAAATATTCCAATTCCTTTAAATCACTTCCTTCTAGCCTATAGATTTCACATATCAATCTATAGAAATTCGAAGTGGTTTCGGGTACTTACTAGTACCCGACTCCGGTCTCTTCGAACCCAATGTCATCTTATCTCAAGTTATCCAAATGAAAAATCAATTCAACTTAAAATGATGTTACTTTTTATCACCGCAATTCATCATTAATAGATAACCACATTCATTACCGTCTACTCAAACAAATCTTATCACAAAACATTTCATATCAGAGATATCAACTAATTTAAGTCATTTCACAACCGGATTTATCTCTTCCAAAATTAATTTAATTAATCTCTAATAAAATTAATTACCAATCTTAAATCACTCAGATTATCCTTACTTAATATTAATTTAATCAATTAACTTAATCACCTTTTTAATTATCCGTCTTAATTAATCATCCTTGATTAATTATCCTTTAATTACAACAAGTAATTAATTCTTACTTAATTTCACATATTAATTAGCCTTTACTCATCACATTAATAATCCCTAAATTTCTCCCCTTAGGTAATTACCATTAAATAAGTCACCTTTAGTAATTACCCATTAATTTCATATCTTATTTAGTGGCATTAAATAGTTATCTTTATTATTATCGTCGATTAATTAAGTAATTTAGTTTAAATAAATATATCACCCTTACTTAATTTCCTAAATTAATAAATCATTTAAAAATCAATCCTTTGTTTTATTACACAAACAAATTACTCTTTAATAAATAAATTGATTACTTACTTTCTTGACTGATTCTTATTAACTAATTGACCACTCCTAAATGATTATCCATGATTTAACCACATTATTTAAAACACTTTTGAAAACATTTAGAAATTAATCTATTATATTAATTATCCTTGAACAAACAAATCTTAAAACCTCTTAGAACTTTAAACAAAAACTTGTTTTTAAATCAAACTTGCCTTAAAGCCTGGTCTATACCTATATGTCAAAAGCTTGGGTCATCTGGTTTATCTGATATCTCCACCCATGCTTCAAACCTGAAGACAACAATCCCAAGACCCTTCCTAAAACATTGAGTAAACTCGAACACAACTCCACACATACCCTAGCTATACCCGAGTTCACGCGAGAACGCTGCACGCTCCAGCTTGAGTTAAACATCTTCCACTTCGAACAAAAACTGGAGAAAACACAACTCCTTCATCAACATCACACTGGAACACAAGCACGAAGGTCTCGTGCACGTGCACAAGACAACAACGGCATCGCCACTTCCGGTCACTCGCTCCACACGTCGGCGATCGTCCAAAAGTTCAACCCCAACTTCCGAACAGCGTCACGAAGCCCAAAAGAAAATTGAAGCTTCCAGTCAAAACTGGAACACTCGCCCTCACCAAAATCCACTTCGACACGGCCATCCCGACCACCAGAGTCGCCACGCCTTCACCTACGACTACCACCACATCTCAGGCACGTCTCCTTCAAATCTGGTCGAACTCGATGCAGTGAAGAACCCGTGTCGTCGATTTTTCCCTAACCAGATAAAACTAGGGTTTAAAGCTAAATTGGACCATTGCCGACGCCACGACGAACTGGAACGTCCACGACCATTTTCCCAGCTTCACCCATTGCCAATCTACCCTCGACCAATAACTCAACACCCAATATGCCTCTGATTGCCAGAAAATGATTAAAACATGTTTTCTGTTCGTCTCCAAACTACTCTTATCACACTAAACTAAAAATCACCATTTAATCTTAAAAATCCTATTTTCTAAAGGAGATTCGGATTATATAATTGAATTAACAATCTGTAACTTTTGAAGTTTAACATATATTTAAATCCTACTCTGTAAAACTAAGTTTCTAGCTGTTGTATTTCACCAACATGCTTAAAACAAATTTTGGGTCTTGATTTATGCTTAAACAAACTTGTTTGTTGTAAACTCTAAGCTTATCAATGCCTTGATGAAGGTATATTGAATTTTATTGTTAAATTCCAATTCTGTAGAAAACTAAGAAGTAACAGGCATTCTATAATATCATCATATATATACACAGAGAGTTACAAACTAAAAGAAGTACACAAGCAAAACACAATATTATCTATGAATCATATACACAGGTTTGTTTATACTTAAGGTCTTAGAATAATATTGTTTGCGCCAAAAATGGTCACAAACCCCGAATGTTGTGAAAGCACCAGTGTATGAATACAAATCAGCAATATTCAAACACAAATCTCAGATCTAAACAAACAACAAACAGCAATCCAGAAATAATGAACAAAAACACGAGATTTATAGTGGTTCGGCTATCTCCGGCCTACGTCCACTCCAAAGTTTTTATCTTTTATTGATCGATGCTTGAAGATTACAATTTCCTATCGCGTAGTATAATGGATTTTATGATTATAATCTGAATCTAAGGCAGCAATGGTGATCTGGAGTAAATCTGGCAGAGTCTGGGCGCTCCTTAGCTCTCAAAATTGTCCGACCCCTTTTTTGAATGACCAGGGGCTCTATTTATAGATGTAGGAGGCTGATATTTCGCCTAAACTGAAGGGAGACCAGTTCTGGCACGTGAGGGTGCCCACATGCCCGCTTTTTGAAAATCCGGGCCCACTTTGGGATCGATTCGAAGCTATGTTCGAATCGATCAAGAAATTGTCCAATCGAGCTGAAATTTGGCGTGAACATTCTTCAACATGTGCTAAAGCTACTGTGAAAATTTCATGGCATTTGGATGTGTAGATCTCAAGTTATGATCGATTCAAGGTTTCATTTCTGGTTGACTAGCCTGGTTCGAATCGATCTTCCTTCGAATCGATTAGGTCGAATCGATCCAAGCACGCGCCTCTGTGATGACGTGTAGCGCCCCCTTCGTATCGATCCGTTTCCTTTGTCGAGTTGACTGGGTCGAATCCAAAGGCTTAGCCGCGTTTATCTGGTGGACTCGAGACGTTGGATTCAAAGGTTTGCTTTCCTCGAATCGATGTAATTGGTGCCTACTTCGAATTGATCAAGACGTGCTGCCGTGGACATTGTGGATTCGAAGCTATGCTTCCTTCGAATC
This sequence comes from Allium fistulosum, assembly GCA_030737815.1. Lineage (NCBI taxonomy): Eukaryota > Viridiplantae > Streptophyta > Magnoliopsida > Asparagales > Amaryllidaceae > Allium > Allium fistulosum. The sequence continues at coordinate 1,496,608,880 of CM060901.1, forward strand.
GACCGAATGAACGTTCCCTTCGAATCGATCAAGGTAGGTTACAGTTGATCGATACGAAAGCTTCTTGTCTGAACCGATTCGAAGGTAGTCGTGGGATGGAGTCGAAGCTCTTTCACCTTCATGGATTCGAAGTAAAGAATGACCTGGTGGATTCGAATCATGGCTTGCCTAATCGATTCGAAGTAAGGCTATGCTTCGTGGATTCGAAGCACTTTCTCTCTATGGATTCGAACAGTACCTTCTCCCTACCTTGTATCGATCGTATCTTCTCCGTACAAACTCCGATTAACCTGAAACTTGAAACGTAGCCTCTCCTAGTCATTATCATCATCTCCAATCGATTCCGTCCTGATCGAAGCTCGGCCAAATTTTGATGATATCCATTGCAGCCTTGTTTTCAATTGCACTTCAATCCTGATATCCATCCTTTTCTTTCGATTTGTTTGATATCCCGACTTTGACCAAAAAATGGGATAACATTTGCCCCCCAAAACATGCCTTGTGATAAGAAGGCGTGTTTTGAATAGTTTCCAAATCCAATGTCCAAAGTTCATAGCCAATTCCGTGCCCATCCAAACTCGAAGGCTGAGTTATTAGTCCGTCCTTATCCAACAACCGAATCCAAGACCTCTCCGGGTCGATATCCAAATCCGTAACCTCTCTGGGCTTTTGCCGAGCGCAATCCACACCTGACGACCGTGGTCCAGTGTCCCTGGACGTTGAACTAACCTCTCCGGGTTCTTGCCAAGCGCAATCCACACCTGACGACCGTGGTCCAGTGTCCCTGGACGTTGAACTAACCTCTTCAGGTTCTTGCCAAGCGCAATCCACACCTAACGACCGTGGCCCAGTGTCCCTGAGCGTAAGTAATGCCGTGGCTTAAGTCCTAAGCCGAATCCTGGTCACTCCGGACCCTTGTTGAACATAGTCCATACTCAACGACCTGAAACAATAATCGATAATAGGGGGCCTAAATCCTAGGCCGAATCCTGGCCACTCCGGACCCTTGCTGAGCATAGTCCATACTCGACGACCTGAATGAGTTAATTTACCACGTTCGGGCAAAATGACTCATCCCTTGCCAGGCGTAATCCACACCCGACGACCGTTTATCAAAAACCAAAAAGGATCCAATCAAAATCCAATCAGAAATCCAATCCAAAATCCAAATCAAATCGGAAAACCGGAAATCCATATCAAAAATCGAAATCATCATCCAAAACGGAGAACAATCATCCGAATGAATGCTGAAACCAGAAAAACAAGCAAAATCAAGAGTTCAATCCAAACTCCAAAATCCAAATCAGAAAACCAAGTGTCCAATCAAAAACAAAAAACAGATTTCGCAAACCATGGCTTTGCGGTTTATCATCATTCAGAGCATGCCTAGGGGCTATCTCCGTCCCCATACATGTGTAAATGGCTTAGTTGCTCGCCAATGGTTTGTTACTTATTTCATATTATCCTGGTCAATGGATGACCAATCGACCATCATTCCTGGGCCCCGCACCATCATGGCTCGAGGTAGGTGGTGGTTGCTCCTGCTCCGCCACTGCATTCTTTACTCCAACATACTGCCTCAACTGTCCATTCCTCACATGCTCCTCAATTATATCCTTTAAATGCCTACAACTGTTGGTATCATGCCCGTCCAAATCGTGGAAGAGACAATGATTTCCTGATGCCCTCTCCCGCTCGGATGGTTCTCTCATAGCCGGCCTCCGGTAAGGAAGGCGATTCTGAGTTTCCATGTATATCCGCTCCTGCGTCTCGTTTAATTCTGTGTATGTGGAAAACTTTGGATCCTTCCATTGCTTCCTGGTTTTTCCTGAATCGTCATCTAGCTTCCTTTTTCCTTTATCTTTATCCGAGCTTCCGTTGGATGGTCCTCCACCCCCAGTCACATTCACCTCCTTTAACTTTAAGTCCATACATGCATCTTCTTGCCGAAGGAACCTTTCAGCTTCATGGAAGTATTCCCCGAGATCCAGTGGCGGGTCTCGGACTAAAGATACCTTAAAATCTGAATCCTCTCTGACTCCCGACACTGCCGCCATCAAAACCATCGATGGATCCGGCCGATCCACCGAAGCAACCGCCGCATTAAATCGAGTTAAAAATGCTCTAAGTGATTCATCCGTCCTTTGCTTTACCGACGTTAACGTCATAACGTTCTTAGGTCTTTTGATATGAACCCGAAACTGTCCCAAAAACCGATCCACCAATTCCCTCCAAGTCCTGATAGATCCTTCTTCCAGCTGCCTAAACCACATTGCCGCTAGATCTGTCAAGTATAAAGGGAAACATCTGGCCATCACTTCCTCCGATGCCCCCAGCACTTCCATGTGTCTAGTATATCTCATCAAGTAATCTGTCGGGTCAGCCTTGCCATTATATGCTTCCACGCTAGGTAACTTGAACTTAGGTGGATTCTGAGCTACCCTGATTTCCCGAGCGAATGGACTCTTGTTCACCCCTTCTAAATCCTTATTGGTCAAACCTCCACGCATAGTCTTCCTAATGATTTCCATTAATCCAGCGTTGCCTGTTAGGGGTTGCCCCCCATGTTCTCGAGGGAACTCTGGCACATATTCTTCATGTGGCTCATTAGCCGCAACGTTGGCTCTAGCCTGCTGAACTCCTTCCAAAGGTCCTTCTGCGTTGGATCCGGCGGGCCTGCCCCCAAGCCCTTGCTGATTGCCTTCCGGTTCTGTATTCTGTCCTCCATTGGGTTCCGCAACCCCCGTTCCTTGTTCCACATTTGCAGTCGCTATGGTTGGTCCAAGATTCTGTGTTCCTGCAGCTCTCATCTGCTCGAAGAAAGTCTGCATCATATCCTGTTGACTCTTCAGCAACCTCTCGTGTAATGAATTCGCCATAGCTTCCATCTCGTCTCTGGTAATGTAAATCGAAGCTTGTCCTTCTCCAACTCCGGAAGATGCCTCTTGACTTCCTCCTTGTTGGCTTCTCTCAGCTCTTTGTCTTCTACTTGTTTGTCGAGTCATTGCCGAGTCAATCTAAATCCTTCAAATTTTCAAATCTAAACTTCAATCCGATGTAGCGGGTGCTAGTCCTTCTCGGTGAAAGCACCAAAGTGTTTGCGCCAAAAATGGTCACAAACCCCGAATGTTGTGAAAGCACCAGTGTATGAATACAAATCAGCAATATTCAAACACAAATCTCAGATCTAAACAAACAACAAACAGCAATCCAGAAATAATGAACAAAAACACGAGATTTATAGTGGTTCGGCTATCTCCGGCCTACGTCCACTCCAAAGTTTTTATCTTTTATTGATCGATGCTTGAAGATTACAATTTCCTATCGCGTAGTACAATGGATTTTATGATTATAATCTGAATCTAAGGCAGCAATGGTGATCTGGAGTAAATCTGGCAGAGTCTGGGCGCTCCTTAGCTCTCAAAATTGTCCGACTCCTTTTCTGAATGACCAGGGGCTCTATTTATAGATGTAGGAGGCTGATATTTCGCCTAAACTGAAGGGAGACCAGTTCTGGCATGTGAGGGGGCCCACATGCCCGCTTTCTGGAAATCCGGGCCCACTTTGGGATCGATTTGAAGCTATGTTCGAATCGATCAAGAAATTGTCCAATCGAGCTGAAATTTGGCGTGAACATTCTTCAACATGTGCTCAAGCCACTGTGAAAATTTCATGGCATTTGGATGTGTAGATCTCAAGTTATGATCGATTCAAGGTTTCATTTCTGGTTGACTAGCCTGGTTCGAATCGATCTTCCTTCGAATCGATTAGGTCGAATCGATCCAAGCACGCGCCTCTGTGATGACGTGTAGCGCCCCCTTCGTATCGATCCGTTTCCTTTGCCGAGTTGACTGGGTCGAATCCAAAGGCTTAGCCGCGTTTATCTGGTGGACTCGAGACGTTGGATTCGAAGGTTTGCTTTCCTCGAATCGATGTAATTGGTGCCTACTTCGAATTGATCAAGACGTGCTGCCGTGGACATTGTGAATTCGAAGCTATGCTTCCTTCGAATCGACTGAATGAACGTTCCCTTCGAATCGATCAAGGTAGGTTACAGTTGATCGATACGAAAGCTTCTTGTCTGAACCGATTCGAAGGTAGTCGTGGGATGGAGTCGAAGCTCTTTCACCTTCATGGATTCGAAGTAAAGAATGACCTGGTGGATTCGAATCATGGCTTGCCTAATCGATTCGAAGTAAGGCTATGCTTCGTGGATTCGAATCACTTTCTCTCTATGGATTCGAACAGTACCTTCTCCCTACCTTGTATCGATCGTATCTTCTCCGTACAAACTCCGATTAACCTGAAACTTGAAACGTAGCCTCTCCTAGTCATTATCATCATCTCCAATCGATTCCGTCCTGATCGAAGCTCGGCCAAATTTTGATGATATCCATTGCAGCCTTGTTTTCAATTGCACTTCAATCCTGATATCCATCCTTTTCTTTCGATTTGTTTGATATCCCGACTTTGACCAAAAAACGGGATAACAAATATGTTTACTCACCAGAAATAATTTATCAGAGATCAGATTTTCAGTTCCCAGATGAACACAGTCTTGATTTGTTTTCCAATCTTCAAGCTTTGATTAAGTTGTTGAATTTAATTCAGATTAGTTGACATATTTTTTTTTCCAAGCTTATGAACGAAATGAAACGTATTAGATGATATATGTAAGAAACCAAATGTGCAAGCTTGATATACCACTGCTGGTCACAAAGATTTCTAGTTGTACTAGTATATTGTTGTTTATTATTTGGCCAGAGATATTTTATCAAAACGGAGGCTGGAAAAAAGTTTTTTATTCTTTTGTTGTGCTAGCATTAATGACCTTTGGCTTGTTCTATAAGCTTATATTTATCCTTCTCTCTCTCCCTTTTTTTTCAGTTTTGCTTGTAAGTTGCTAAATTATGTGAACGAACTAGAATAGTTTCATATATAAATAGAAGTGGCTTTGAGTAGGCTATATCAGGACAGCCTTACATGTTTGACCAAACAAGAATTTTTGTGTTCAATCACAATAAATTGGAATGACATTGTAATTTCGGCTGTATGATTTTCTTTGGCACAAAGTTGTGCTACTCTTAAATGCATGTCTTCAATTGTGTTTACAAATAATAAATGTCAGCTGACACTTAAATTTGGTACAAAGATATTTGTATATGTGTGAAATACATTTTGCAGTTGATTAATATACTTTGTCTTCTTTGCATTGCCCAATTCATATATATATATATACAGGTTATTCTTTTGTCTTGTTTATGTACAGCCAACACTTGATCATCTCTGATAGCATAATTTCCAATTTTATTTTATTTTCTAATTGTAATCAAGTTTTCAAACATTGATTTATAACTTATGTTTGTATTTGTATATTTTATATTTATATTTACATCTTATTTTATATCTTATATTCATAATTATACTTTATACTTTTGTTTTGTCTGTTTATGTTTATAATCATATATATAAGTTTTAAGTTTAACATTCATGTTAAATATTGTTAACGTTGCCTATTATCAAATATTATTATTAAAGACTCCATTATATTCATATATACATTATCAGATGTTAATAATACGAAATCTCATAAAACAAAAGAATTTTATTGAACAAGACAGATTTTGCTATAAACGTTTTTATTAGATTAAATATTTATTAAAATAACAGGGCCAAAATCCAGGGTCATCACAAAAAGTTGCACATTCCATAAGCCATGCCAAAACATATGCTCCTCACGTTGCCCGAAGACAGGCAACGCCGAGGAGTACCGAAAGTTGCGCATTTCATAAGTCGCGCACTAACTCCTAAAACATATGCTCCTCACGTTGCTCGAAGATAAGCAACACTGAGGAAAACTAAAAGCCCCGCATCTAATAAGCCATGCACTAACTTTCAAAACACAAACCCTTCGCGTTGCCCGAAGATAGGCAACGTAGAGGAATATCAAAAGCCGCACGCCCGTAAGCCACGCACCAACTCCTCGACATTGCCTGAAGATAGGCAACACCGAGGAACATCGCCGAAAATCACGCTCCTAAAGCGTAAACTCCACACATTGCCTGAAGATAGGTAGCGTTGAGGAGCATCAGAACCGGATCGACGGGCCATGTCGATCCCGAACACCGTGCATCTCATAGCCGACGCCAACCACTTCTATGATTAGGGATGATTGGCACAACTCCGACAAATGTGGAATATTACAAACCAATAGAAAAAGTTTCAACCAATGACACTTAATGATTAAAACTGTCCTTAGTTAACCCATGCAATGTGCTCCTCTCAAACACGCATATATTGCATACTTACCAAAATATTACAAGAAACTTGGATTACATGCTAAAGTTGCAAAACATCCAAAAGAAGTAGAATCAAGCTGTGACTTAGCCAAATTTCAAGTTTAATATGAAAATTATCTAAACTATAAGTTAACGGTCATTTGAAGTAAACAGCCCTGTGAACCGGGGGACAGACACTGATACTTAAGTAAAAACAATTAAAAACAATAAGTTCACAAGCTCTGTTACTCCAAACAAAGAATTGTTGCACCAAATAAAATTTTGACGGCAATCACAAAAATTGGATAAGTCTAAACAAAACAAGCACAAGTGCACAGAACACATATGAACAGACAAATAAGTGTACAGTCAAAATATCAATGTATTACTTAAAATTTTCTTTACGCATGGTCAAAACGTGGGGGCCGTAATCATACAACACCGGCCAACAAAAATAAAATAAAGACTCCACTACAAAAACACTAAGTGCAGACTCTGCACTTAAACAAAATGACTCAAAAAGAACCAAAATCAGATCGGTCTTCACACAAGCTCATCAGCGCTTCCTTCCACCGCTCCCCTTTCCACCCTTTGTTGGCATTTTCTGCCTCATCGCGGGAGTGGTGTTGTTGCCGATAATATCAAAACTCCTCAGTTGCAACGTCCTTCTCTTGCCCGTTGCCTTCTTAGAAGATTCTCTCTCTGCTTTGCGCTTTCGTGATTTGCGAGAGCTCTTTGAGACTTTGATCACTTCAACTTTCTTCTTCTTGATAGCGATCAATTCATGCTGAGTCTTATAAGGCTGCTCCGTTTGAACTTCCTGCTCCTTAGCCTCTGCCGCTGTCACATTACCTTCCAAAGACATAGAAGGGTCATCCAAGCCATGAAGCACGGCTATCTTTTCAGACTCCGGCCCCGGCTGTGTGCCAGACACGGACATGGAAATAGGAACAGGAACAGAAACAAGCACGAAGACTGTGGAAATAGCAGCAGGTCCGGGCGCCGAGGAAGCTTGCACATCAACAGGAAAGGTAGTTGGACCTATAAGATAAAAAATGAAACCACTAAATTACTCCTGCTCTTGTAGCGTAAGATGGAAGCTTCCGAACTCGGAGGAAATAAGAACATTACCTGCACCGGAGGAATGATCAAGAATGTCGACTTCATACTCACCGCCTTCGCCTTCTTTCGACAGTTCCACTACTTGAGGAAAAGTCTGAAGCCCTGAACTTATTGGCAGGTCGTGGGGCTGCTCCGATAGTCCACCAGCACCAGAAATGAAAGGCTCAGTGAGTACTTCGACGGTAACTGTCATGGCAGCATCAACGGCTTCATTCTCTCTCTCTACTCGTAAAATTTCCCGGCCCTCAAACAACACTTTCTTTGATTCTTCATTAAGGTAAGCGTCCTCCAACTCCCGCTCGGTGTAGACGTCACCGCTATCAGAAAAGCAGGATAAGACTTCGTCCCATACCAAGGCTAGGTCCATATCAGCACGTCTATTCATGCTGATCCAGCAAGGCATGAGGACTAGTACAACTTAGAAAAACATAAGAAAAACTTCCGGTCTCACTTACGATCGGCCCTTTCATGCTAGCCTACATTCAACATGCAAAAAGTTGGCCCGCCTACATAAACATCTCTCCCAGCTCTTTGCCGATCGGCACAGTTCAGGGTCGTCTTCGACATAGTCTGTCATTTGATCCAATTTCAGTGCAGCCACTTGCAGATTACAGGTCATTTCAACATCCCTTTCCTGCTCTGCATGTACTCAATTCTCAGCAATTCCCTATCCTCTTCATGGTCCAAGTGGCCGATGAACTAACTTGGCCCGTCTTACCACCTAGAAATATGGGAATAAGGCGATAAGAGGTACAACTAGTATTGCATAGTCCTGATAAGAAGCATGTTCCATTTCTCTAGCATGTCGGCATAGTAAATATGCATTGAATGTGAAGTAAGCCATGACATGCATCTGATATAGTTGTCCTACTGGCCCTCATCTCAACCACACATTCCTTACATTTAGCTAGCTATCTCCCATCAAGTCCATTGCACTTGATCAATGACCAAGCATATTTCCTACCCTTTTTACTGCACAGTCTCAGCTGTCCAAGCATCAGTTTAGCTAATATAAGAACCCAATTATAAGACTAAATACTTGCACTTAGTGTCAATTATGAGATCTCAATCCCATCGCTTCGATTAGTTTATTGAGAATTGATCGAGTAGACCTTTTGTGAATGGATCTGCTATATTGTTTTAATTATCTACCTCGTCAATCAACTCTCTCCAATGCTGAAAAAATACTTTTATCATGTGGAACTATTCAGTTTCTCGACCTTTAGTGAACTCTTATTATTAAATTGTTATCATATAACAATGATTAGTAGTCTTAATACTTGGAATCACCCCTAACTCAGTTATAAATTTGTGCATTTATATTTATACATTGCTTTCATCATGGCGTTATTCAAGGTGATGTACTTATCCATTTCATTAAATTAGCCATAATGTTTTATTTGGAACATTTCCAACTTAAAGCTTCTTAATTATGGTTTGAACATGAATTTAATATTGACATATTATACTAAATATCACTCATGAATTTTGAGTTTGTACACTCCTTCATAAGGTGTTTATTGTTTCTATAAATAATTCACTAGTATTCATAGATATTTGAGAATACTCTAAACTATCATTTAGTTATCTTAATTTGGATTTGATATTTGCTTCATGTATCAAGTACATAAGTAAAATACGATATTGTAGATAATACAATATGTAAGATAATTCTTATTGCTAAAGTATAAGGAATCCATCTTACATGTTCCTTATTAAACATTTTAATAAGGTGTCTTTGCATATCATTTGGGACATTCCCAGTATCCTGTATACTTACTATAAAAGATATAATTAGAAATCCAATATCGATTATTAAACAACCAAAGTTTTACTGATTTTAACATAAGTACATCGTTAATAATAAGTAGTATGTTGCTTTTTTATAGTATAGAAATATCTATGTACCTTTTAGGGTTCTTTATTTTGGACACATACTTCCTTTGCATTTTGACTGAAAATCAAACCATTTGATATTTCTATCAAAATGCTTATTCAATTCGGATGCTTATAAAATGATACTTTCATATCATTATTTGGGTCATATCCTAAAATCCACAAACTCAATATCGCCACCACGACTTCGAGGCACTTTGGTTGTTATGTGCAAACATTCTATTCTAAATCATTATTTGGTATTTTCCATTTCAACCCATATGCCTCAAACACAAAGTCATACCAAGAAATAATTTTGTGAGAAAATCCAAATTAACTTGAGCAAGTTTAATAAGGAATCTATTTCATTGATTTCAACAATTGAAATTTACGATGTTATTTTTATCAACATTGCTCATTAAATTCCAACTGCATTAGTCTTACTCTTAAAGATACAATCACGGCCGATGGATCACATCCCTTCGAGTACGACTATCAAAATCATATTTTGACAATGTACTTGGAATCCTTTCGGATTTGTGCATCATACCATATTGTAGAGTCAATACTCTTAATGGCTTGATTGACAACCGAGGATTATATATTCTCGACATTGATAAGAAACTCATAGTTTCTCTTTAATGTGAGAGGATATTTATTAGACACTCTAATGGATGTGTTCGTTTATGTAAGTTCAATTTCATTTCATTACACATAATTAACTTTATCGTTGGATCATATCTAAATTCATTTAACTATCAATAATTTTTGAAAGAAATTCTTTCGCTATGAAGCTAGTTTTTCATGAAACAACAGTCGTCTCTAAGTTCAACGGAATAGGTATTCTTAAACACTTTATGAATTTCCTTTCATATAAAATTTATTTGGTTTTATTTTACAATACTTATGTTCCAAACATGAATTTGTCATCTAATGACTGTTGTTCCCAAACTCATTTTGGGGCAATTCATACAAGATCCCTCATGAACAATTATTATGTGCAGTCTTTCGACTCGCTAAACCAGCCTACTCCTTGGCCTAGGATATGTTGGAGTTTCTTATAAACCCTTGTATTATATGCTATTGTACGCAATTATTTAAATGAAATTAATTTTAACCTTGTGTACTATTCTTAAGTACATTACCTTATAAAAAAGTTAACTCAACTTCACACAATTAATTGTACTTTGTCGAATAAAGTTCGATTACTCCTTATCAGTACATCATTATGTATCATAGGGAGGAGTGGTTTTTGAGATTGAATCTTGATTCATTTTTAGGTACGTTTGGAAAATTTTCCAATATACTCACTTATTCGATCAAATATAATCATTTTACTTTCTATCGCATGTTATCTTATTTACTTTAATTTTATATTCTATACGCTAATCATAGACATACTACATGTGTAATAAATACACACATCCATGTCGGTTATAACACATCAATAAATATAACGAAGTATTTGGATCTGTTTTGGTATTAATAGACTTGTGATTGCATACATCTATATGTAATCCGAAGAGTTCATCAACTCTTATCACGCTCACACTCAATGGATGTTTTGTCCTTCATCGTTTGAAATATAATTCACTAGTACCATATAATTCACAATCATATAACCAAAGAATTATTACCTAAAACTACGGCTCAACCCATAATTCCAAAATAATTGCACATAAATTTATACACTTTTATATTTTCCAATACATGACAAATACCACTATTATAGTTTATTTTATAACGAATATTCATAATGTCCATATTTAAATAAAACCATATCTATTTTTTAGTCAATACTGAAAATATTTATTATTTCATAAATAATGTTTGGTACATTTTACGGGAACAATTTTCGTAACTAGATGCGACCAATAAGTGTTATATGGCTTGCTCCCACTATTTCCGTCATTACTATAATAGCGTATGAGATACAAAGCTACATTCAACCACTTAATATAGTCTATTAATTTCATTTACAGTAATTTGTTTATAGTTGAGATTTTTCAGATCAAGTATCTTAAATTCAAAGAAATAAATATCGTAGAAAACAATTTTCTGTGTGAAAATATTTCTTAGAATAGAAATCATATTTCATATTCCAATGTTAAGTATTTGTTACTAGTTTACAATTCTCATTTCTGAATTTCTTTATGAAGTAGAGGTGACTATTCGCTCTCTTCATCCTAATTGTGCCATAGGTTACGTCCACTTTTGTACATTCGATTTCCTTTTTGAACAGTCAAACCATTCAAAGGAAATCCTTACTATAATATCATAACGAACTCTTTACAAAAGTGCATTTGGTTATCCTTAATTTTTTTAATGAACTTTACATAAACTGATCAAATTGCATTTCACTGATCGAATTCTTAGATCTATCTTGTAGCCTTTGGTACAATGTTACATTTAACAAAACAAGATAATTATTGTAATTAATCATATTGAATACATGATCTCACACTATAGTTTACTTATTTTAATGAACTATTTGCATCGAGGTTTTGTACGTTACGAGCTGTTCATCATATAACATTTATATGTGATCGTATATGGATCAAATACCCATATTCTTGTATTACTTTTAAAGTTCAAAACACATTGAAGCCAATACACAGTCTTGGGTAAGTAAACTCGTAAGCGGACAAATGACGAATGTATTTAGTGGTTGTATAATTAGGCACTTACATAGGTCAACATGGAAAAATTTAGTGGCGAGTATGTTTTATATTTCTATTTGTCAATATTAATTCAGTTCATTTGTATATTTTAATTGATAAACATTTTATCAATTATATTAATGTAGATTATTATAACTTTATATAGTAGATGTTCTTACAATATTAGAAAGGTTAAATGTTACTATTTCATTTTTCTAATAAGGCCCCACTAGTCTTTTATGTTTCTCCAAACCCTAAGACGGAAAATTGAAGTCTTTCGACTTCACTAGTGGATGTTAGGACTTGTTTGTCTTAGGATTCTAACCTTGAGTTTGCTCAACAAGTCATAGCCCCACAAATGATGGACAACTCCTTTTCGGTTGTATCATGTACAACTTCTAACCCATGGTTCCTTATCCTAATCTTATTTCGTCCTTGAATTTCCTCAAAAAATATAAAGAAATTATTCACTTGTACCTACCATTTCATGACGGCCTAAGTACAGTATATGTACCTTAAGTTTGCTCAACAAATACATATAATTATCTTACCTTGTCCAGTTAATTTATTAATAATACTACACACAACATCTCTAGGTTGAGTTTGCTCAACAACTAGAGAGTATGCAAGTAATTTATTGATATATAAATGGTTGAGGAAAACACTTACATTAAAATTTTATAATCTTTAATATATTTAATTGAGTGATATCGACTTATGGAATAATGTTTTCTTATGAAATACCATCGTGATTCAAGTGTCAGACGCATTAGAAATCACAGTATATGTACTATACTTATGTATTTATTCCTTAAGTCTAATTGGATTTTTCTTGTTCAACCTTTAGTTTATAGATTTATATTATATAAGTTTTATTATAATATAACTTTTATACTTTATTGAACTTATATAATATTTTATGTATAACATTATATTAATTAAATCTTATTTAATTAATTAACACTTTAATTAATTATTATACTATTTAATTATAACATATTATATTAAATACGTATACTATAACCTTTATAGTAATACATATATCTTTTATATATGTATTTTAATTTATTAATTTACTTATAATTAGTTTATTTAATTAAATAATTTTAATTAAATTTTATTAATTTCAAAACTCTTTTATACACACATGTATACTCATGTTATCGTAAACAATCAAGGCAACATAACATATATCATCATATTTATTATACATACATACATATATAATTTATTTATTTAGTTAATTCATTTATTTCACTAATCTTATTGATAAATAATATTTTTGAAATTAATTATATAACATTTTCAAATATTTTGAAAAATATATTATAATTTTTATAAAATGCATTTTATATTAAAGTTAAAACATTTATTTTAATTGTTAAAATAATTTGAAATTCTATATTATAACATTTATAATATCTGTCTTATCTTAAATTTAACTCTTAAATTCAAAAAAATTATTTTTAATTTTAAAACAATTATGATATTAGCCTAAGGCACAATTCAAATTGGATATTTTCTATTAGGGGAAACCATTGAGCTAACATAACTGTTCAGGCCAAACCGATAGCTAGGTACGTCAGGGTACTTGATTATCCAATTATCTGCCCAAACACTACCTTTCTTTGACAACCTATTAACTGGGTTGTAAGCTTAATTAGTTAGCCCTAATGTGACCAATTTAGACCGCACATACTATTAGGCTCGAATACCATTATTAGAACTGGACCGTCCCAAAGCGGAAGAAATGAGTGAGTTCATTTTTTTTTTACTATTTTGGATCTTTATTGGGCCTATGAAGTCTAATTCGTTAAGAACTTTTCTAAATTTCTTTTACAATGGACACGTTAGCCCCTTTGGTATTCTATGTGCTTCCTATATATATATATGCATCAAATGTTATACACACACACATACACTTACAATAAATGTAACGACCCGTATTTTACGGATCGAAAAGTTTGTCAAAATCTGGGATTTTCAGCATTTTCTAGTTGTTACAGACTTTGGATGAAATTGCCTAAGTCCTAGGTCGTACGCGACATAGAGAACTAAATGTTGTTGGCGACTTAGGAGATAAGTCGTGAGTGACTTAGAGAAGGTCTGCGACCTAAGGGGATAGGCAAGTTAAGAGATAAGTCTGGGTCGAGTTGCCGACTTAAGGTAGTGACTGACCTAAGTGATAAGTCGTGACCGACTTAAGAGGTTTAGGCGACCTAAGGAAGACTAGTAGGCGACCTAAGTATTCTGGGGTAGAGTTAGGTCGGCAACGACCTAAGGAAACTATTGTGAGCGACCTAAGAGTTTCGGTGAGCTAAGTGTTAGGTCGGCAGGGCGAGTTAGCGACCTAATGGTTACCGGGTTAGCGACTTAGTATCTTGGAGCGACCTATAGGTTAGCGACCTAAGAAGGGTAGCGTGTTAGCGACCTAAGGGTTAGGCGACTTAAGGAGTTAGAACATAACCCAGTTAGGTCGCGGGAGTAGTTTGTTGTATGAGTTGTTAGGTCGTAGGAGATAGTTTAAGTGTTAGGTCGCGTGTATTCTAAGTCGTAGGTCGCGCGAGTGTTAGGTCGCTAGGCTTTGGCTTAGTAGTTAGGTCGAAGTCCAGTTGTTTGCGACTTATGTTAGGTCGCGTGTTGTTTTAGGTCATCATGCGTTAGGTCGCTGAGGAGTTAAGTCGTAGCATCTGTTGGTCGCAAGGTTTTGTCTAAGTGTTAGGTCGTGATCTGTGTTAGGTCGTAAGTCGTATACAAGTGGAAGCGCATGTGTTAAGTCGCGCGTTGCGTTAGGTCGTAGGTCGCTGGGTGTTTGAATGCGCATGTGCATCTGTTAGGTCGGAGAGGCTTAGGTCGGAAATGACCTAGGGAGATAGCCGAGTTACGACTTAAGAGATTTTCTGCCTATAAATAGAGAGGGTTGTTCTCACTTTTTGGGATCCGGATTTTGAAGCGACGAAGTGCTGCCATTTTGAGAGCTCGACTTCTACACTTCTTCACTTCTTTTCTCCACTCTAATCTAGTGCTTCCATCCATCCAAATCGAAGATCAAGATTGAAGATTCAAGAGCTTAGATTGAAGATCTTCGTCTTTTCTAGTGAGATTTCATCGTTTGAAGCGGATTCGTGATAGATCAAGCTTGATCCCTCGCTGTCCAGATCTGAAGCGTATTGATTTGAGGTTGTTTAGGTGATTTGGTGAGTGGTGATTATCTCTCACACGGATCCAAAGGAGTATATCGGATTGTTGGCTCGATTTGGTGTTAAAATAGAGATTTCCATGCATTTTCTTCATCCTAAGTGTAGATCCATATAGATCCATTGTTCATGATGATGTTACATCCATTTTATCATATGTTAACCTATGCAAGTTCATTCATCAAGTTTGTAGAGATATAATCCATCTTTTCATGCTTATTGGACTTTCAACTCTTTAATTACGAAAATGCCATTATTGTTATAATTGTCTACTTAGATCATTTTAGAATGCTTGATTGCTTGGATTGATGTTTGATTTGATTGATTGTTATGAACTAGATGATTGATGATTAGATTTAGATCGAAGGTGATTCAAAAGCTAAGGGAAAGGCTCTTGAATTGGAAAAGCTGCTCGTGGCATATGTAGCGGGATGATGAAGCTCTTATGCATAGATTTGATGATGTGATGTTGAGATGAGGCTTTGCGAGGATGTAATGAAGCGAGGCAATCATGTGATGAAGACTTGGTCTAATCCAGACGGGATCATTCCAAGCATGTTGATAACTCGGTGATATGATTCGAGTTGAGGATAATGAATGGATATGAGAATAGTCGTCGAGGAGGATGACTAGGAGGCTTGGATAGCATCGTTGTTGAAGGTTCTAGCATGCTCTAAGCAAGAGTACGTTTGGGCAGATTCGATAGTCCCAACGGTTAACTGTTGATGGTCGAGTACTCTGGGCAGATTCGATAGTCCTAGGCACGGGCTGCGACGACGTGCGGGAGTTATGTCTAGAACCGGGGTTTCCATTAGCCCTTGACGGACGGCTGAAAGAATGTGCCGGTCATTCAATTAACGGCGATATCGAAGCAATGATAACAATGATAGCCAGAGTCATGGATGTTTGGTTGTAACGTCATTTCGGACTCAAGAGCGGTATTTTCTGGGTGCTTATCTGATTTAGGCCTTGGTACTTGGAAAACATCGCCCTTGACTCGAGTGATAGTAGCTTTACTTTAAATTGTATGCTCTGCTATGTTTGCTTCTGCTTAGTGTGTGTCTGGGGGCTATCACTGTAGAATGAGGTTGGAGTGGGAGGGTTGTATTCCTATTCCTTTTCCTTTATGCTCTTTTGGTATGTTGTTAGTTAATTTACTGCTCACTAAGACTGTTGTCTGACTCAAGGTTTTATGTTTTAATTCTTATTGCCTTGGGCTGTTCGTCCATTTTGGGACGGGCAGACTAGGTAGCAGGTGGCAGGTGCTGTTCTCTTCTCACGATGCTGATATCGAAGATGAGCTGGAGGGTTGCATATTGTCTTCTTATTATATGTACTGGATATTCCGCTGTTTTGTATTCTCTGAGAGATATGTAGTGAGGCTGGATGTATTGACTATGTGGATGCTTGTATTCAACTATTATGGAGTTTTATATGATGTCATTTTGTCCTGTAAAGCTTCACTATACATATGTTCTATTGTATTTTGTCCATGCGCTGTGAGTAATACGATAGATCCTGTTGTTTTAATCTTACCTTGACAATCGTCCATGGTCGCCTGGCACACTTTACAGCGCACTATCTCTAGATCCGGTGCAGGGGTCATGGGCGGTCGTCACATTTGGTATCAGAGCATTGGTTAATCGATTTTACCCAACGCTCGCCGTTGTAACTACATATGAGAGACGTAATTGTATTTTGGTGGATGAATAATATATAATATAGTAGCTTAGTAGAGTTTGAGTCCTTTATGCATTTGTTTCTCTAGATGTTCTAATCATTCCTTTTTATAGATATTGAGAATGAGTCGAAGAGGGAGACCAGCTGCTAGGGAAGGCCGTGCTACTGAAGAGACTGCTGATTATGCAGCCATGTTCGAAGCTATGATGACTTCGATCATGAGAAGGATACCAGTTCCGGGGGCAGCAGTTGATGTTGGAGTTCAAGTCCAAACTCCGAAACCAGTGGATTTTGCTAAGCTGTGCAAGGATTATACTGCTCTTGGAGGGAAGGTTTTCTTGGGAACAGAATCAATTATCGAAGTCCGGAGATGGATAGATGCTTGTAGAAGGATCTTTGGTGATTTGGGAATTGATGATGCAACTAAGAGGAAGTTGGCATCAAGGCAGCTTCAAGGGAGAGCCTCTGATTGGTGGAACTCTATTACCATCACTACTCCGGAAGAAGAGATTACTTGGGAGCAATTCCAAGTCAGATTTGAAGCTAAGTTCATTTCTACAGCTCAGAAGTCTGTTCTGTTCAAGAGGTTTGTGGAGCTCAAGCAGGGTGGAAGATCTGTTCTTGAGTATGTTTCTGAGTTTGAAGCTTTGTCCAAGTATGCCCGGTCATATATTAAGTCTGCTTACCAGAAGAATGAGAAGTTTGTGACCGGCTTGGATAGCTATCTTGGGAGACAGTTGGTGGATCATTTGGACGATTCATTTGAGAAGCTTGTGGAGAAAGCTCTTAGGCATGAGAGTCTGTTTCCTAAGGAAGGATCTGTTGTTGCTGTGACCAGGGAAGAGTCTAAACCCCAGTAGGGTGGAAACAAGAAGAGGAAGCAGCAGCAGCAGCAGAAGGGTAAGGATGGTCAGAAGAAGCCGAAAGGCGAGGTGACTTGCTACAATTGTCAGCAGAAGGGCCATTTCTCGAAGGATTGTAAGAATCCTAAGGTGCCGATGAAGTGTCACAACTGTGACAAGCCGGGGCATTTCAGGAAGAATTGTCCAGAACCGAGGAAGGACAGGCAGATTGTGCAAGCCTATGCTTTAGGAGCTGTTCCGTCGTCTTCGAAAGCTCCTACTGCTGAAGAGAAGGGAAAGAGTGTGGTTGTTCAAGGTACTCTTTTCCTATGTGGTGTTCCAGTTAGAGTTCTATTTGATACTGGAGCGTCGCATTCATTTGTTTGTAGTGAACTCGTAGGCCGGTTGGGTTTGGAGCCGGATATTGTTGATAGGCCATTGGTTGTGACTAATCCAGTTAGGGGTTCATCTTGTTTGTGTATGCTATGTCGTGGTCTAGTTGTATCGAGTCATGGTTGCTCTTTTGTTTGTGATTGCTTTGTTCTGAACTTTGCGGGGTTCGGAATTATTTTGGGTATGGACTGGCTTAGGAAGTATGCGGCTAAGGTTGATTGCGAAAGGTTGGAAGTGACAGTCGAGAATGTGGAGGGGCGAAAGATTGTGATACGATGTAAGCATGAAGAAGGCGTCTTCATGAGCTTCATGTATTCGCTAGTTGTTCCACGGGATGGACTGTCATCAGTGCCGATCGCAAATGGATTCGAGGATGTCTTTGACGAAGTCAAAGGGTTGCCGCCGCATAGAGAGATCGAGTTTCGTATAGATCTAGTTGAAGGAGCCAGACCTGTTGTGATGCCTCTTAGGCGGATGGTGCCTAGGGAACAGCAGGAGTTGAGGGTGCAAGTTGATGATCTTTTGCAGAAAGGATTCATTCGGCGTAGTGTGTCCGAGTGGGGTGCACCAGTTGTGTTTGCAACCAAGGCAGATGGATCGTTGAGATTGTGTGTGGATTATCGTGAGCTGAATAAGGTGACTAAGAAGAACAAGTATCCATTGCCGAGAATAGATGACTTGTTTGATCAGCTTCACGAAGCTAAGGTGTTTTCTCAGATGGATTTGGCAACGGGATTTCACCAGTTGAGAGTGGCTAAAGATAGTGTGCCGAAGACTGCTTTTCGGACACCATCGGGTTTCTTTGAGTGGCTGGTAATGTCGTTTGGATTGACTAACGCGCCAGCATATTTTGTGGATCTTATGAATAGAGTGTTCATAGATCAGTTGAACAAGTTCGTACTTGTGTTCGTGGATGATATTCTGATTTATTCCAGAACGGAAGAGGAGCACAAGACGCACTTGCGTATTGTTTTGGAAATCTTGCGGAAACATCAGCTGAAGGCTAAGTTTTCGAAGTGTCACTTCTGGAAGAGTGAAGTGAGGTTCTTAGGCCATGTGATTTCTGGAAGTGGAATAGCGGTTGATCCCGCTAAGGTGGCAGCAATCCAGGATTGGGTTAGACCTAAGAATGCATCAGATGTGAGAAGTTTTCTTGGATTAGCAGGATATTATCGACGGTTTATCAAAGACTTCTCCAAGATAGCTGCACCGTTAATAGGATTGACGAAAAAGAACCAAGTGTTCAGTTGGGATGCTAAGTGTGAGCAAGCTTTCGGAATCCTGAAAGAGCGATTGACGAGTGCTCCTGTTTTGACTATTCCAAGTGGGAATGATGAGATGGTGGTTTACACCGACGCATGTGGTACGGGACTTGGAGCAGTGCTGATGCAGAAGGATAAAGTTGTTGCGTATGCCAGTCGACAACTGAAGCCGCATGAAAGGAATTACCCAACTCATGATTTGGAATTAGCGGCGATTGTATTTGCTCTGAAGATGTGGAGGCATTATCTGTTGGGAGTTCGATTCGAGTTGTTTACGGATCACAAGTCATTGAAGTATCTTTTCTCCCAAAAGGATTTGAATCTTCGGCAGCAACGTTGGCTAGAGTTTTTGGCATCATATGATTTTGGTATAGCTTATACTCCGGGAAAAGGTAACGCAGTGGCAGATGCGTTAAGTCGAAGACATGCAGGATTGGGAGCCATGTTTTCTGAATGGAAGAATCTCGAGTATTTAGCTGGATTTGACTTCAGGCCTAGATGCGAATTAGAACCTGAGATGTTGGCAAACTTATCAATAAGACCCACTCTTGTGGAAAGGATTGGCGAGAGCCAAAAGCGAGATGATAAGCTTGTCAAGATTATCCGTGAATTGGAATCTGGATTGGATCCAGAAAAGGATAAAGGATTCGAGGTCGATCAAGAGGGTTGGCTTCGGAAGCAAGGACGACTAGTTGTTCCCGATATAGATGAATTGAGGAGTGAAGTTCTGAAGGAAAGTCATCACTCGAAGCTGACAATTCATCCAGGTGGAAATAAGATGTATCGGGATATGAAGAGAACCTACTACTGGGAAGGTATGAAGAAGGATGTTGGAAATTTTATTTCCAAATGTATGAACTGCCAGTTGGTAAAAGCCGAACAGAAGAAGCCAAGTGGATTGCTTCAGCCATTAGAAGTTCCTACATGGAAGTGGG
This sequence comes from Allium fistulosum, assembly GCA_030737815.1. Taxonomy (NCBI): domain Eukaryota; kingdom Viridiplantae; phylum Streptophyta; class Magnoliopsida; order Asparagales; family Amaryllidaceae; genus Allium; species Allium fistulosum. The sequence goes on from CM060901.1 coordinate 1,496,629,124, forward strand.
AACAAGTGTCGATGGATTTTATCGATGGGTTGCCTAGAACCAGAACGGGAAATGAAGGGATTTGGGTCATTGTGGATCGTCTGACTAAGAGTGCACGATTCATTCCTGTTCGATCGACTAGGACTGCATCAAAGTTGGCTGAGCTGTATGTTAAGTGGATAGTTCGTTTCCATGGTATTCCGAAGAGTATAGTGAGCGATCAAGACCCATTGTTCACTAGTGGATTTTGGAAGAGCTTCCAGGAAGTCTTGGGAACCGAGTTGTGTTTGAGTACAGCTTATCATCCCCAAACAGATGGTCAGACCGAGAGAGTCAACCGAGTTTTGGAAGATCTTCTAAGAGCATGTGTTTTGGACTTCGGAGGATCATGGGAAGATCACCTGCATTTGGTGGAGTTTGCGTACAATAACAGTTACCAGTCAAGCATTGGTATGGCACCGTATGAGGCATTGTATGGAAGACCGTGTAACTCTCCGACATGTTGGTTGGAGACTGGAGAAAAGCTGATGCTTGGGCCAGAGATGATTCGTCAGACTTTGGATTGTATAGAGATCATTCGGCAACGAATGAAGGCAGCCCAAGACCGTCAGAAGAGTTATGCTGATAAGCGTCGAAAGGATTTGGAATTCGACGCAGGAGATATGGTTTTTGTGAAGATTTCTCCACTGAAGAATGTTATTCGATTCGGGAGGAAAGGAAAATTGACTCCGAGATTTGTCGGACCATTCCCGATCATCGAGCGAATTGGAAAGCTCGCTTACAGATTGGAGTTACCAGAGAAGATGTCAAGTGTGCACAATGTTTTTTATGTATCATATCTACGGAAGTATGTGCACGACTCAAATGCAGTAGTTTCTGCAGATAGCTATGAAGATTTTGAAGTTGATCCAGTTGATAGAAGACCTCGTAAACCGCTTCGTGTTGTTGAAACCGACATGAAACAGCTTAGGAGGAAGGTAGTTAAGTTGCTCAAGATACAATGGAGTGATGATGATAACGACTGTACGTGGGAGGTGGAAGAGAGGATGAAGGCAGCTCATCCTGAACTCTTCAAGGTATGGCCCTAAGGTGTCGTCTCATCTCGCGATATTGTAACTTGTTCTAAGTCTTAGAATTCTGTACGCTAAGCTAGAATTAGATGCATGGTTTGTTGATTGCTATGATTGCCTGGAATTTCGGGGGCGAAATTCCTAAGGGGGAGAGAATGTAACGACCCGTATTTTACGGATCGAAAAGTTTGTCAAAATCTGGGACTTTCAGCATTTTCTAGTTGTTACAGACTTTGGATGAAATTGCCTAAGTCCTAGGTCGTACGCGACCTAGAGAACTAAATGTTGTTGGCGACTTAGGAGATAAGTCGTGAGTGACTTAGAGAAGGTCTGCGACCTAAGGGGATAGGCAAGTTAAGAGATAAGTCTGGGTCGAGTTGCCGACTTAAGGTAGTGACCGACCTAAGTGATAAGTCGTGACCGACTTAAGAGGTTTAGGCGACCTAAGGAAGAGTAGTAGGCGACCTAAGTATTCTGGGGTAGAGTTAGGTCGGCAACGACCTAAGGAAACTATTGTGAGCGACCTAAGAGTTTCGGTGAGCTAAGTGTTAGGTCGGCAGGGCGAGTTAGCGACCTAATGGTTATCGGGTTAGCGACTTAGTATCTTGGAGCGACCTATAGGTTAGCGACCTAAGAAGGGTAGCGTGTTAGCGACCTAAGGGTTAGGCGACTTAAGGAGTTAGAACATAACCCAGTTAGGTCGCGTGAGTAGTTTGTTGTATGAGTTGTTAGGTCGTAGGAGATAGTTTAAGTGTTAGGTCGCGTGTATTCTAAGTCGTAGGTCGCGCGAGTGTTAGGTCGTTGGGCTTTGGCTTAGTAGTTAGGTCGAAGTCTAGTTGTTTGCGACTTATGTTAGGTCGCGTGTTGTTTTAGGTCGTCATGCGTTAGGTCACTGAGGAGTTAAGTCGTAGCATCTGTTGGTCGCAAGGTTTTGTCTAAGTGTTAGGTCGTGATCTGTGTTAGGTCGTAAGTCGTATACAAGTGGAAGCGCATGTGTTAAGTCGCGCGTTGCGTTAGGTCGTAGGTCGCTGGGTGTTTGAATGCGCATGTGCATCTGTTAGGTCGGAGAGGCTTAGGTCGGAAATGACCTAGGGAGATAGCCGAGTTACGACTTAAGAGATTTTCTGCCTATAAATAGAGAGGGTTGTTCTCACTTTTTGGGATCCGGATTTTGAAGCGACGAAGTGCTGCCATTTTGAGAGCTCGACTTCTACACTTCTTCACTTCTTTTCTCCACTCTAATCTAGTGCTTCCATCCATCCAAATCGAAGATCAAGATTGAAGATTCAAGAGCTTAGATTGAAGATCTTCGTCTTTTCTAGTGAGATTTCATCGTTTGAAGCGGATTCGTGATAGATCAAGCTTGATCCCTCACTGTCCAGATCTGAAGCGTATTGATTTGAGGTTGTTTAGGTGATTTGGTGAGTGGTGATTATCTCTCACACGGATCCAAAGGAGTATATCGGATTGTTGGCTCGATTTGGTGTTAAAATAGAGATTTCCATGCATTTTCTTCATCCTAAGTGTAGATCCATATAGATCCATTGTTCATGATGATGTTACATCCATTTTATCATATGTTAACCTATGCAAGTTTATTCATCAAGTTTGTATAGATATAATCCATCTTTTCATGCTTATTGGACTTTCAACTCTTTAATTACGAAAATGCCATTATTGTTATAATTGTCTACTTAGATCATTTTAGAATGCTTGATTGCTTGGATTGATGTTTGATTTGATTGATTGTTATGAACTAGATGATTGATGATTAGATTTAGATCGAAGGTGATTCAAAATCTAAGGGAAAGGCTCTTGAATTGGAAAAGCTGCTCGTGGCATATGTAGCGGGATGATGAAGCTCTTATGCATAGATTTGATGATGTGATGTTGAGATGAGGCTTTGCGAGGATGTAATGAAGCGAGGCAATCATGTGATGAAGACTTGGTCTAATCCAGACGGGATCATTCCAAGCATGTTGATAACTCGGTGATATGATTCGAGTTGAGGATAATGAATGGATATGAGAATAGTCGTCGAGGAGGATGACTAGGAGGCTTGGATAGCATCGTTGTTGAAGGTTCTAGCATGCTCTAAGCAAGAGTACGTTTGGGCAGATTCGATAGTCCCAACGGCTAACTGTTGATGGTCGAGTACTCTGGGCAGATTCGATAGTCCTAGGCACGGGCTACGACGACGTGCGGGAGTTATGTCTAGAATCGGGGTTTCCATTAGCCCTTGACGGACGGCTGAAAGAATGTGCCGGTCATTCAATTAACGGCGATATCGAAGCAATGATAACAGTGATAGCCAGAGTCATGGATGTTTGGTTGTAACGTCATTTCGGACTCAAGAGCGGTATTTTCTGGGTGCTTATCTGATTTAGGCCTTGGTACTTGGAAAACATCGCCCTTGACTCGAGTGATAGTAGCTTTACTTTAAATTGTATGCTCTGCTATGTTTGCTTCTGCTTAGTGTGTGTCTGGGGGCTATCACTGTAGAATGAGGTTGGAGTGGGAGGGTTGTATTCCTATTCCTTTTCCTTTATGCTCTTTTGGTATGTTGTTAGTTAATTTACTGCTCACTAAGACTGTTGTCTGACTTAAGGCTTTATGTTTTAATTCTTATTGCCTTGGGCTGTTCGTCCATTTTGGGACGGGCAGACTAGGTAGCAGGTGGCAGGTGCTGTTCTCTTCTCACGATGCTGATATTGAAGACGAGCTGGAGGGTTGCATATTGTCTTCTTATTATATGTACTGGATATTCCGCTGTTTTGTATTCTCTGAGAGATATGTAGTGAGGATGGATGTATTGACTATGTGGATGCTTGTATTCAACTATTATGGAGTTTTATATGATGTCATTTTGTCCTGTAAAGCTTCACTATACATATGTTCTATTGTATTTTGTCCATGCGCTGTGAGTAATACGATAGATCCTGTTGTTTTAATCTTACCTTGACAATCGTCCATGGTCGCCTGGCACACTTTACAGCGCACTATCTCTAGATCCGGTGCAGGGGTCATGGGCGGTCGTCACAATAAATTATACATTTACAAAATACAATCATATATTTATATATAAATTATGGAAATAATAATTATAATAATTTTTATAAATTATTTAAGATGTATTTGTATAAATGTTCATTTATATTAATAACAAAGTCATTAATAACTAATATAAGAAAAAATTTTAAATTTTGTTTAATTGCCGTTGCAAACTCAAGAATAATTTTTTAAATTTTAGTTAATAAATAATTATAAATATACAAACACATGTGCATATACATATATATGCATGCATACACACACACACATACACACACACAGATATATATATATATATATATATATTAAAATTGATGCTAGTTGAAGTGGAGCTCACGACACAAAAAAGATTATTTTTTTGGGTTTATAAAATAATTTTTTTAATAAATAATTATAGTATAATTTACAAACCAATTGAAATTAGTGACTAAAATCAATTAAAAATTATTTTCAAAATCTAAAAATTATGTAATGTTATTAAATAAATTTTATAATTAATTTCAGATTATATTAATATGTATATATAATCAATTTCTAGTTAAATAAATAGTTATATTAATAGGTAAATATATAACAAATATAAATATATATTAAAATAAAATAAATTTTGATGCCGAATTATTTTTGTGCAAAATGAAAATTTTAAAGATTTTAAAATAATTATTATATGATTTTAATCCTTAGGATATAATTTACTCATTGATAAAATCATATATTAAATTATTTGATTAAAAAATGTTTTTTATTTTAGGTCGTGAGTTTAATACCAACAAAAATACAAAATATATATTTTATATGTAATATATAGATGCACCAATATATTCAACCATCCAATATATGATAGAATATCAATACACTAGATTTGTAATATAATCTAATAACCTACAATATATATTACAATAATAGATAAAATTATTAAATGAATCAATAAACATGTTGAATACCTTTCATAAACGCTTAGAGATCTCCTTTGAAATGATGGAATGGCTCATTGAATCAAATTCTAAGTTCTTGAGTTACTGGATCCCGAACAGCTTTACCACCAACGATCAAATCAGAAGGTTTTGATGTGATTTATTCTTGGATTTCTTTTGGGTTTAAATGGGTTTTACTGGTCGAAATACGTAGAGGGAGAAGAGAGACAAAGTATCAAAAAATGGTGTACAGGGTGGCATATAAATAGGAAGTTAAATGGAGAGAAAAATGGATCTTATCATTATCTCCCTCTTCCCAATTCCACTCTTTTAAACCATTTAAAAGCCTCCCTCTTTTGCCAATATCTGGCTGGCCTATCCAAGCTATTTTGGTCAAAATTTGCGTGACCCATATGGGCCTCAAAGCTAATTCTAGCCCGAACAATGGTCATTGCATTTAAATCCAAATTTAAAAGTGTACTGATATCGTATATCGATTAATATATTTATAACTATTATAAATACATTGTCCAACATTGTTCAACACATCAAATAAAATTTTTTATAATTATTATTTCATAAATATTAATTAGATTAATTAATTTATAAGAACTAAAAATTAATTAAATCGGCTAACAAAAGGAGTATTTATTGTTTTGGTTGTGTGGCTCTTAGGTGTAAATTTGGTAAGCAATTAATGCCGAATAATTCCAATATTAACTTTCATGCATCACTTAGCAGGTGGTATGACATTATGATCAAATTTATTGCTTATTAGGTTTAGGTAAATCAAATTTTACTTTATTAAGTGTTACCCAACTGTGATAATTATTTATACCAATTATATTCATCAAAACTATATCACTTTGGACTTAAGGAGTTTGGTTATGATCAAAATTCCAATATCATCCATATTCAACTCTATAGTCTAAATGTAAAGTCCTTCGTTCAGAAGTAAAAATTATTATTAACCTAACCACTATGGCCAGAGACTTTGACTTTGAGTTAACTTCAGTTAACCATGATACTAACCTCATATAACCGAGGAGATGAATCCTTTATTGAATAGTGTTTCACTTCCAATGCTTCACTTGACCTAACTATAGTTGTTTGATAGACGTGGTGCCTTGATTTAACTATAATCGAAGCAGAGTTTCCATATTAGAGCTCGATAGTATTCTCAATTCAAGGTAATTGTGTAAAATTATCACATCGATATTTTCTATTTGACTATAGTTTTACCCACCAACAGAAAACTATCGAGTGAGTCATTCTATAATTGTCCGATAACTATTAGTACATAACCCTTTTGTGTCCCCAGCAGTCATGAGTAGTACACTGCCCAGCATTTGGAGTGCGTTATGTACTCTAGTCTCATCGGATGCATTGATATCCAGTCTCAATACATCTTGACTAGGAATATTTAAAATGGCACGTTTATTTTATTATGGTAAATCACTCATGGTTATAGCGCATTCTAACTACTATCACAAAACATACCATTTATGGCCTTTCTATTAAATATACTTTTAGTTAAATTATTCAATTAATATAACATATTATATCAAGTATATATAGAAAATACCTTTTAATTCGAACTAGATTGGTTATCGAGTTAGATATATATAACAAATCACATAATTTCCCCTAGAGCGTATCTCTAACTCTGTCAAAGTGTATTATATATGAGAGCATATCTGTATTTATGATAAAATATACAACTATGAAAATTTTAAAAGCCTTATATATAGGTAATTTATATAAGTTAGATTTGTAAGTGTAGTTAAATAAATGTAGGGAAAATGATGGTCATTCATTATCCCTTACAGTTTAGTTTAGCCATGCTCGGATAGTTTACGAGGATTTATATCCTTCATAGATTGATTTGTCGTGCTTGACTAATTTATGAGAATTGTTATCATTTGCTGATCGATTAGTTATGCTTGGCCAGCATTTATTATTATCTATTAATTGTTGATTTATGCTCAACCAGTTTATAAGCAATTTACCTTTTTACTACATGGATTAGGTTAGACAATATATGTAGGAGTATTGAAACGAACACCTTGTGAATTGAATTTCACAGTTTGTCTATAAGGCATTCAGTGAAAATGTTGGATAGTTAACTTTAAAAAAAGAAGTTAATATGAATTTTCTATGAAAGTGATTTTATATAAGTATGGTTTATAAACAAAGAGGATTTACACTGATATTTTGAGAATTTAAATCTTGGTGTCTATGAAAATGATTTTCAAGATTTTAGAGAAAATAATGACATTATTATTTGAAAGTATTTGTAAATACTAACATTTTGAAAAGTGTTTTAAGATTCGTTTGAGTTCAAGGTTGCTCCCAAAATCGACAAATCTATTTAGGAACAAAATACTTTTATGTTAGCTAGTTTAAGTGGCTTGAATGTGACTAAAAATGGGTGAGAGATGTGTTCGGTTTGTAAGCACTTCTCATGAGTATTACCCTTCTTAATAAAGGGATGTATTATACGACTTGGTAGGAGCTATTTCCTCTGTGTCATTTTGGTGTTACTCGATCTACACACACACACACATATATTCTATGGATTTTAAAGAAAACATTTGGGAAATTAATTTATAAACTGAGATCATGATACTTAGTACTATTATACAAAGTATGTGATACAGCTTTGAAAATGCTTTTTGATTGAAATCCAAAAAGTATGATTTGATATACAAAAGGTATATGTGTATATTTTGATTTCAAATGATTTGGAATAAAACCAGAGTGTTTATTTCGAAGTTTTCTATAAATGATTCTGATACAGAGTAGTTTAATATAGAATATTGGATATGAGCTTTATGTATAGAAAAGATTTGTATATATGATATGTAGGGTGCCCAAGTGGTAGTGGCATAACGTAAATAATTATAAAACCTTTTCTTATTTTCCCATTTAGTAAAGATGCATCTAATAAATAAGTGAAACTTTGATAAGTTATTTTATTGATGCATGTATCCTATATAGTTAGGATGGTGTGGTATATTCATCATTTTATGATGTGTTTGTTTGGTAGTTTTCATTTGTTAGAATGAAACGGACTTTTCAGCCTTTTTGGATAGTTTGAAACTTCTAGATCATCATAGAACTTAAAGCTAAGCATTTTATGAAATGTTTTGTAAATAAAGTTATGTCTTTATAAAATGATTATAAACTTGAGGTATGTTTTATAAAATGTTTCATAAATGATTTTAGTATTGAATGTTATACTATATGTGTGAATGAAAGTGATATAAAAGTTAATTGGTATAATTCAAAAAACCAATGATATAAAATACATAAGGTATGCATAGATCATTTTATTCGCATAATAATTTTGATCTAGGATTCGAGTACATGGTTTCTAAGTGATTTACACCGGTTCGAACAAGGACTTTTCACTCGATTCTCGATGGCGAACACTTCAAACAAATTCTTGATATAACCCTGAGGTTTTCTACCATAATATATGGCTATGTAAGGATAATAGAGGTTTCTAATCATGGAACCTGATCCGACTCCGCACTATAGAGGTCAAGTGATCTATACTAGTTTGATAGTAAAATTCATACGATCGAGCAAGTGATTGGATATTGCATACGGATGATCCATGCACATCATACGGACTTTAGTATAGTCACATACTATGTTTTGTTGGCTTATGGGAAGTTTAGGGAATGACCCTTCAATTTGTTTTGAGTAGCATGAATAATGTAACAACCCCGGATTTCTTATAAATTTAAATTGATAATTAAATTAATTTTTGAATAAAAATTGTAAAATTGATTATAAATGGAATCGAGTTTCCCCGATTCAACTTGAAAATTATATAAAGTCATTAGGATTTGAAAATTTGTATATATGTGTATATATTGAATTTGAGTAATCTCAAGTAAATGGTTTAAAAATAATTTTAAAATATAAAACATTTGACGCAAGTATAAAAGTAAGTATAATAAATATATATGTTAGAAATAAAAATTTGAGTAACACTTAAATAAAAATTTTGATAACAAATTTAAAATAGAAATTTATTTATAAAGGAATGTTATAAAGACAATTAGTATTAAAGTTTGAAATGAATATTTGAGTTAGAAATAGAAATAAATAAATAAAAGATGAACTATAAAAATAAAAGCAACACTTGACTAAAATCTAACAACAAAGCTTTAATTATAAAGTAGCATTATAAAGACAAATCACAGATATCTAAGAATAAATGAATTAGATAAATCTGATAATACAAAACATATAAAAGATAAGTATGAGCTCTTACAAAAGGAAACAACAAATGAGTATGCTAGACAAGAAAAGAAAATATCTAGGAACACATATACAAAAATAGGATAAGTCTAAGATCTTATAGACTAAGTATATGTTGCAGGCAAGAATAAAGTAAAAGCATAGTAGGCAAGTAAAATAAAATATGTAAGTATGCTAGGCAAATAAGTATTGTATGTAACCTGTAAAAGTTAGAATGCAAGAACAAAGCAAAGTAACAAAATATCATACACATAAAAATAAGTAGTAGGACACAAAGTACTCAAGCATTTAATGCTTCCATTTCTTAACAGCATACAAGGTCATTCGAAATGTTTGAAATATCATTTCAGCCTCCAACACTTAAAAATCTCTGACCTATGTAATAAAATAAAAGATAGTGTACAAGGCAAAGGGCATAACCCTGTAAACACTTTTATATATTATCCTTCTCATTTCAATTCGTTTAACACTGCAAACCAGAAAATAGTAAGCTTTTCTTTTACAAACTTAAATAACTTCATCAAACAAAGGCAAGCTGATTAGGAAGATCAAAGCTTTCCAGTTTAAAGGAATCAAAGCAAGACAATGTTTTTAAGTTTTCTGGGATCAAAACAAAAACATGCAAATTCCATTTACAGTTTCAAAATTTGCTCTCTGTTTATCTTCAAGTGAGTAACATTCTTCTTTTTACCAGTGAGTAAACCCCTTCTTTTAAGATCTTACACTTGCATATCTTAATTGTCTGGGCTTGGAACTTGAAATATGCTATGATTTTTGTTTGTTTAGTTGTTAAGTATGTAGGTATATATGAACCTGGGAATGACTGGACATGCTTTTGTTGTTCCTCTGTTTTAATAACAGGCTTGATCATTGGATATAAATCCACATCTCCTTTTATAATCAGAATTAAGCCATGATATTTGAATGAAGAATGACACTTTTGATGTTACTTGTCGTACAATAATCTCTATTATTATAGCGTAGTATTAATTATGAAAATTGTTTCGAGATTTTATATTAAGCAATTATTTCAAACATTTAAATTTTACAATAAAAAAAAGTAATTTTTAGGAAAAATTCAAATATAGCAAAATATTAATTTGATTATATAACTTGAACAACATTCGAAAACTAGATTTTTAACAAAAAAATGGTAATTTTTAATTAAGTATTTTAAGAGCAGTTCTTAGTTTAACTGGAAATGCTTTTTTACTAAATTCCGGCGATCAAACAAATACTGGATGTTGAAACTTTGTGCAAAGCTAGTTCGGCAATCGATGATTTCAGGAAAATTGCTAAATAATTTTTTTACAAGAGATGGCAAAACGAGGAAGATTTAGGGTTTACACATGGTTTTGGGACTAGGTCAGAAACTAGGCGATCGAGCCTCCTCGGAGTGATCGAGTGGCTCGAAATTGAGGGGGCGAGTAGAACAGGGGATGGACGAGGTGAGGCCCGAGTGGTGGATTTTCTGATGGTCAGAGCCCGCTTGGACGAGGTGTTTTGTTGGTGAGTTCGAATTGCAGTTTTCAAACGAAGGGCAAAGATTTGATTTGGAACTCGTGGTATCGTATTTACCTTTGCAATCGAGTGTAGCATTAGTACGCGAATTACCGTAGGCAGCAAAGTCCGCCGGAGCACCGGCGAAGTGCCGTGCACGTGCACGGCAATGAAGTGGTGTCAGGAACTCAGCCGTGAGCAACTCGAGTTGGTACTCGAGAAAATGAATGCGTCGCTTCGGGATGGAACTCGAGGGTGTGAGCGTGTTTTTTTTATCTCGTTGATTTAATTTTTAACTTAAACTAACTGGAAAAAGAAATGCGGGGGAGGAAGCAGGTGCGTACATTAGAATGGCTCGGGGAAAGATGGAGGAAAACTCGAGTAACACTCGAGTAAAGCCTGGGTAAAACTCAGGTTCTATTTTCGAAAGGATTTAGCCTAATTAAATTTGAAATAAATGTTGTAAACAAAATTTAGTGCTAATGAAGTAATTAATGTTTGACAAATTAAGTTAAGAAACTATTCTAAATTTTAAATTATTAATATTGCTTTAATCTTAATTAATATTTTAATTGAATGGTTAACTTAAAGATAAGGGTGAAAGTTAATCAACATTAAAATTTTTTATAATTGTAATAAATTGATTTTCAACGTGTAAGGAAGATTTTTTTTAAAAGGTAATTAAGATAAATAATTACTATAAATTAATTGTTTAGAAACTAATTAAGAATAATTAATTAAATAGTAATTAATTAAGGGTTAATTAATTAAGGATAATTAATTAAACGGTAATTAATTAATTTATTAATTGAGGCTAATTAATTTATTATTAAAGGTTAATTAGTTAAAATAATTTGTAATTAGTAAATGTTAACTAACCAGAATTTGTAATTCATAAGTAATAGATCTGATTTGAATTAATCAGACAATTGATTAATTTTGCTTATGGATGTATGTATTCTATTGAATGCTGTGAATTGTTTGATATCCCTGATATGTGATGCTTTGTGATACATCATGATTTGTGTTGTGACCTGTAATGTGGTTATTTATCTGGGATGACTGTAATTTATTATCTGTGATATATATATATCTGTGATCTGTGAATGAACGATAAGCGTTATAGTTTATATCGCTTATCAACTATATCCTGTATTTTGATCTGTGATGATTCATTGTGTTCACTATTGTGTTAAACCCCTGGACTACACTTTTACACAACACAAATATGAATTTCACGTGGAAATTGGTTAAGTCACAGATAATTTAAATTTGATGTTTTTGAAATTAAAATTTTAATTTCAATTGATTTTGAAATTGGAAATTTGGGTTTAAAGTGAAAAGCTTTTTAAATGGAATTTCAAAGATAAAAGTTATTTTGAATAACTTAATCGAGTTTTGAAAATTTAAATAATTTGATTTAAATTTGAATTCAAGTTTGAAATTGAATCCTATGATTTGAAACTAGGGATTAAAGATGATATAAATGTGTTTGTATGAATTTAAAACCATTTTAAAAAATATGGTTTTGAGAATTTGGATTTAACCCAAGAACCTTAACTCGTATAAATGAATCAGATTTCCAAAATGAAAACTGTTTGTTTTAAAAGAATAAAAGCTTTCAGATAAGAAAAGAAATTCCAGTTTAATTAAAGGAATTCCAAGATTGAATTGAAAAAATGGTTTTCCAAGTTATGAATGAATTTTTTTTGAAAGCTATGAATTGAATCTGTTTATTTTTAACAGATTTAAAATGATGATTTGTTTAAACCATTTGAAATGGAATTGTTTTGAAATCTATAAGTGGAATCTTTGTTTTAAAGATTTAATGAGTTAATCCAATTGAAATGGAAATTAATTTGGAAAATCTGTGAATGAATCTTTTGGTTAAAAGGATTAAAGTGTGGAAATTGTTTAAACCGTGAAGGTTGTTAAAATGAATCTTTTTGTTTAAAGATTTGAAAATGGTAATTTGCTAAACCATTTGAAAAGAAAGTTTGGGTTTAAGTTGTGACTTAATCGAAATCCCAATATCCATATATTTTTAAAATATCGCGCTCATTATTCGATCTAGCCGGAGAGGACCTTTATGTCACATAACCCATTCCGAATAAGTGATACGTCGTATATGGATAGCATTTGAAGACCGGTGTTGAAGACCGGGTATTTGCGAAAACGATAGGATAACCTATCGATTGTCTCTACATTGAGTTGCTCCGGTATAGAGATTTCCTAAGTGATGGGAAGTCCGATCGGGATTGTGAATACCCGGATTGCAAGGTCTTCTTCGGAAGTGCCTTCGGTTCTGTTCGAACCCGAAACAGACTTGTATGGTTACGTGTCTGACATTACATTTTGAGATATAGAGTTGATTTCTTTCAAATACATTTCTGTTGGTGACGGAGAATTTATTCTCTTAGCTTAACACCCTTCTCTGAGACGTACGAGCTCAGAGGTTATGTAGTTGAGATTTATCAGCGATATATTCCCAATTTGGTAATGTGGCATGCTGAGTGTTGCTGTGTGATGATCATTGTTTGATCATTTGTGATATGATCATTTGTTTGATCATTTATCTGTGTGATCATTGCTTTGATCATATGTTGACCCAAAGCATGGCTTTGTGACAAAGCGTAGCTTTGTGGACGAGACTTCGTCAGGCCTCACAACCCGGAAATGGTCGAAACAGGAATGTTGCGGCAAGGTTATGAGGGTCGCGCCCTTTAGGGTATGTCATTTCCTTCTGGAAAGGGGTGGTATCATGGTATGGAGCCCAGATACTTACTCATGTGGACACACCTTATTTATTATGTGTGATGTTGGTTACCGAGCGCTCGGATAAAGGTCCCAAAGGACCGGGGGATGGCATATTCGTGAGTTACCTGTTATAGGGGTAACCCGGCCTTGTTGGCAGAGAGTAGTTTGTCTCTCGGAGCGTCCCGCCAGCGGCGTTTCTTTCGTGGAATAGGAAGTTCCTTAGCCTGACCATTTGTTGGAAATCCAAACAAAACAATACGAGCCCTTTACGATTGCAATTGTATAACCTGTCTCCTCAGGCGGCAACTATAGCAGGCATAATATAATGGTACCAATGCTGCCTAAGATTTATATTCTACTTTCGAAATGTTTCTGCACTATGCACTAATAATAATAATATCAAAAACGATTTGATTTTATTTTGCGTAGTAAGCATCTTTGACTATCATAAGAAGAAATCTCCTCCAAGTCTGCGTTTGCATTGTGTGTGTGGTGGGAGGTCTTATGGTAGTTTCATTTTCCAAAAGCATTGCGAATTGACTTTGAAAATTCTCTTGTTGTTCATTTTTAAAGATAAACTGTTTTTTTTGCTCACACCAGTCCCACGACTGACTCGGAGTTTATTGTTCCCTTCCTAAACTCTGGGTGCCTACCAATTTCCACACGGGCAGTCTAGAGTTGGGGTTTTCAGATATTCAGGTTGAGTAGATTATCTGGAGCTAGTCAGTCCTTGGACGACTGACCTTGCTTTCCTCTAGCTATGTATTGGAGCATTCTATTGGAGATATTCTATCTGTTGCTGGTGTTATCTATTTTCTTTCTGCTGTTATTTCTTGTATCATATCTCTGATGTATATTGATATCTGTTGTATCATCCCGTTGTATCATATTGAACCAGATTTTGTATCTATCATTGTATCAATGTTATATATATATATATATTGATATACTCTTTTTATTCTGCCGTGTTGTTATACTTAATGGTGTTATAAGCTCCGGCGACTCGGATTTGAACGGTCGAATCTACCGCATTCGAGTACGATGTAAAGTATGGATGTCGATTTTCGGGCGGGCAAAATTCGCTTCGTCACAAATAATCTTCTATGTAATAGCTTGGGGCTGTTGAACGTAAGGTACACTTAGTAAATTATTTGTCGTCTTTGGGCGATGAGGGGGTTGTTGAACCTGGGCAAACCATGAACTTTATTTTCTAATGATTTTGAATACTATTAAGTATTGAGGTGTGCTTGTTTCTTTTGTAAATTGGTCGTGTTGGAATTTCGAGGATGAAATATTTTAAGTGAGGGAGATGTAACGACCCAGAATTTCGAACACTTCGTATTTAAATTTCTGAATTATTCAAATATTTGAATCTTGGTTAAATGTGATTAAGTTTATTTTATAACCTTGTTAATCTCCTTTTAATTATTAACTAACAATAAAAAACTTGTTTTTAAAATATATTAAAAAAATAAATAGTTCGAAGAAATATCAGTAACGTGACCAAAAATCATTTTATCGATAAATGACTTTTTAGTCGATAAAAGTTGTTCTAACTGTTTGGGATTGCCCAACATATTAATGTGTAATTAATTAACAACTAAAAATATTTTAATATTTTATGGTAACTAAATCATATGATGATGTCATAGGTGATATTTTAGGGAGAGGTATTTTGAGAAGACTGTCCTAAGTAAGAGAGGAGCGATGTGTATAGTAAAGCACATGGAAGGGAGTGCATGTTTGTGGCTGGCCAAAAGGGTTATATACACATGTGTATAGTAAAGCACATGGACATCATCACCTCATAAACCCTTTTGGCCAGCCACAAACTCTCACAAACATTGGCAAACGACCAAAGGCAAGATAGGAGCTTGGAAAAGCAACTCAAATGTTGAAGGAGAGGAGCACAACAACACAAACATGGACTTCCCGAGAGCAAAAGAGGGTGAAGGTAGCATGGCCGTAAGCTTCTATGAAGTAAAGGTGGTGTCTTTGGTTGTTTGATGATGGTATGAAGTGTTCGTGTGTTCTTGTATGCTTGTGCTTGATGTTAACAAGGTTATGGGGTGAGTTAACTTGCCACTAAAGTGTATATATTATGTGTGTGTGTGCGTGTGTGTTTATTGTGCAAATATAAAGTTAATGTAATGAACTAATGCAAGCTATCATATTTGCACCCTCTTGCTTTATAAAGTTAGCGATAACTTTATATGTAGTATAATCACTTCTATTACGCTATAGTAATGTATTGTGGCCTGGTCATTATGTTTAAATATTTGGTGTGATTGTGTGTGAAGTTCAAGTGTGTGAGAACTTCGAGATCCTTTGTTTTTAAACTTCTTAAAATGGTTATATTTGAATACATAATGAATGTATATATTTTGGTTGTGCTCTACACTTATATTAGAGTATGGAAAAAAGAGGTGGTTGAAAAGTTATAGAACTTGTAGAACAAAGTGGAAAAATTTATAGCAAAAAAGGTCGCTATATGAGAGCACTTTGAAAATGCCTTGTGTTCGGCAATTTTTAATATAATTTTCAAAGACATCTTTAGGGATTTCTTTGCTATTTTTATAAGTACTTTAGGTTTATTTCTTATTGTAAAACAATTATAGTTTAAAAACTAGTTGAACATAGTTGCAAAAGTTAAAAGCGAAACCGTCGCTTTGTAAGCTCTTTAAAATGCCTTATTTTGGGAATTTTTAATATCATTTTGGAAGACATCTTCAGGGGTTTCTTTGCATCGTTTTTAAGTATTCTAAGCAAACTACTTACTGTAAAAAATTAAATTTTAAAACCTTTATTTCGATAGAGAAAACCGGCCTTAAATTTTCATGCTTTTTGAACATGCCCTATGTCCAGTATCTTTTACGACACTTATAAACGTTGTCTTTGACTTGCAACAACACTGTTTTGATGTTGTTTTTTTAAGAAAGTTTTGTGATTTTAAATGAGTCTAAAATCAAATTTAAATTAATTATTTTTCTGAGATCTTTTGAGGGAAGTTTAATAGCAGGTTTTTAAGTACTTTAAAAGTGGTTTCAAGTTTAAATATATATTTAGTAATTATTTAGGAATTTTTAAAGTAAAGGGTTATATATATAACATGATTTTTAAGATTTTTTAAAATTCGAAATCATTTATTTTTATGTAATATTTTATTTGGATATTTAAAATGTATTTATAAATATTTAAAAAGTAATTATATATAAGTTTGGGAAAGTAAGTATGAAAATAAGTAGATCTTTAAAAGAATATTTTAAAGAAATGACAAGTATAAATGGTTTTTGGTTTATAGTAAAAATGTTTAAGTAACATTTGTTTTTAACCCTTTTGAATTTACTTTTGAATGTAAGTTATAAAGAACATTTAAAGATAATAATAAGTGCGAAGCGTTTTGGGTTCATAGTAAACACTATTTTAGTAATATTTGTTTTAACCCATTTGAATATACTTTTGAATATAAGTGAATCTTTAAAAAGAATGTTTTAAAGATAGTGATAAGTGTGAAGTGTTGAAACACCCTGTAAAATTAACGATAATTAATAAATAGTTAATAAAGCTACAAAAATGAAATTTAGGCTGACTTTGAAATTTATCACGAAACATCCACCATTGCGTTCATGGTGATTTTTTGAGCAAATTTCATATTTGGAGTTTTGCGATTGAAGCTCAAACCAAAAAGTTATTAGTGTTTGAAGTTTTAAGAGCGAGAATAATTAAATATGAGAAAAGGAAATAAATAAACATTAATTTTTGGACCGAACTGATCGACCCCCACCATGGGCCAGTCGATCAGTCGACCACCTATAGGGGAGCAGTTGATCAGGCGGTCGACCGATTCGAACATGATGGGTAGGGTTTGAACTTGGGCCAATGGACTGGATTTAATTATTTTAATCTAACGGATACGATTGATTTGTGCGCCTATAAATAAAGGTCTAACCCCTCACTTTTCTTCTCATACTTTTCAATCCAAGCAGTAAAGCTTTGCCATTTTCTCTTCTCCACTACTTCTAAAAATTAAAAAATAATACACAAAAAACAAATTGAAGAAGGACGGAAAATAAAAGAGAAGAAGAGAATCAATACTGCAAAAAAAAGGAAAATATTAATCTATATTCCCCTACTCCAATCTCTTTTCAGATATGTAACTCTAATATTATTTATATACCTTGTTATACATGTTCTTTTGGATAAAAATAGATAAAGGAGTCAAGTAAAGGATTGGATTCAAATTTGGAGATTTGGAAAGCTTAAAAGGCGAGTGAGATATTATATAATTTATTTATAGCATTGCAATTTATCTCGTTGAATTCTTATTTAATTATTATTCCTAAATAAGGTCTAATGAATTGTAGGCTTAAAACAAATGTATAGTATTATCGCCTACATATTCAATAAAATAGGTAATTAGAATAAGAATAGTATGAACAACCTAATTTAGAAATTTGAGTTCAGTCCCAAATATTTATTATTTTAGAAGGTTTGTAAAGTTTATTCCAGATCTATAATTGAGTTGTAAATTAGGTTACCCAAGTTGGATTAGAATGTGAATTCCTATGCTTTGATTTATTTGGGGCACGTTCCCTGTAATATCCATAAATTATCCAATTTTAATAAAATATATGTAAAAAATGCATTGTTTGAATTAATAAGGGATATACCAAAAAGGAAAGAGATGTATAAGAGATGGATATCCTTTTCCGTAGTTTACATTGTCAATTCATTAAAAAAGGAAATATTTCTTTATAATTTCAAACAAAGCAAAGATCTCACTTTTTAAATTTATGGAAAATTATAACAATTATCCTTTTTAGAAGGATAGCTTTGATAAATTAAAATATGAAAATGAATGTTCTAGTTTAGAAATTAATAATTATACATATACACACACACAAAAGTATAACCACACTTAACGTTCAATATATATATAGTTTAATTTACGACTATATATGTAGTAGCTATGCTAAAAACAACGTAATAATTAACAGACTAGAGTTATGGACATTAATTGCAAATTTAATGAGCATTAGATTTGTAATTAATAGAGAGTTAAAAAGAAATTAAATGGGGACCAATTAGGGAATTTCATATGGCATTTATGGAGGAATAAAATAGACATAATAGGTGGATTTTGAAATTGGTAAATAGATTAGATTGATTAAATAAGGATTGATTAGAGATTGTCCAATTTTGACATCAATGACTAATTATTACAGGTAATAGACATTTATTAGATGTTATAAGGAATCTGAAGCATAAGCATATAAAATATGAAAAATAACCACTATGCCAAAAAGTGAATCAAACAACAACGATCACACAACGCATGGTAGATTTTTGGTTATCCTACTTTTCCACACTACACATGGACAAATCATCTGTTGTGTGGCACAACAGTGATCAGATAACATTATTTTTCAGACAATATTTATAAGTTGTTGGATTGAAATTATCAAAAATTTGGTTTTGCCTCCTTATCAAAATTTTTGTTTCCCTCTCAATATTGCCTAAGTGATTTTGTAGCCGCATTCATTTAGTTAGTTCACTCTCTCTTTCTTTAATTTGTAAAAGAAAAAAATGTCGTTCGCCGCCTTCATTCCTTAGTTATTTCCCTCTCCACTTTCTTTCACTCTATTTTTTACTCGTCTCCTAAATGAACTCTTTCCCTCTCAAAACCAAATCGGTAGTGATCTAAACTTGACTTCCTCTTGGAAATTATGGTTTTTCTGTAATTACATTAGGGTTTGATGGTCGTTGCTTGTAATATTTGATTTGATGGCTGCCGCATGTAATTAGGGTTTCACTGAATTGATGTGGCTTATAATTTGTCGAGTATTCTTCGATTGATATATGTTACGATTTCTACCCATTTTTGATTTTGTATTGATTTCATCTTGATTTTCCCATGATAATTTGGGTGTTTATATAGGAAGCAATGTCCTATACATTCCTCTATACTTTTGGTTTGAAATTTTTCAGAGTTTGTTTAGCATTCTGACTTGTTCATTGATATATATTCGATATTCTTGAATATATTTCGAATATAATTTGTCCATCATTTGGTTTTTGCTTTGGTTTATGCTTTGGTACTGCAATTTTCATGTAACCGAAAGTTTTTTCAATTTAAAAGCAGTAGCAGTTGTATATGTATGCACCGCTGTAATCATTTGATTTTTTTGCCTTACTTGGTCAATTTCACTATTACAGGTTGTCAAATTTTGGGTGATATCTGTAACGACCCCGAATTTTATATATATTTAAATTGATAATTAATTGTATTTTTGAATAAATATAGTAAAATAAATTGATTAAAGTGATGCGAGTTTCCCCAAAATCAAATAAAAAGGCGTTAAATCATTTAAATTTAAAATGATGTATATATATGTAGACATATATATTTTGATTTGAATTTAAATATTAAATAAATGGTTTAATAATAAATGATAATAATAAATATTAGAATTTATGGTTAATAATGGGTTGAGTTTATAAAATAATATAAGACAATAAATATGGATAAATGTAGACAAATATGAAAATAATAATACATTCAATTATATTACAAACCAATGTGACTAAAGCAAAGAAAAGAAGACAACATTATATACATTCAAGTATAAACAAATAAAAGGCTAAGTATGTAGACTTGAGAAAATAAAGCCACAACAAATCATTTCAGCCGAAATGAAGATAAGTATAAACACTAGGCAAAAGAAAATAATACTCATATATGTACAGCCGAGTTAAAGTAATGTAAAGCAAAGATATGTGTATTCATGTACAAGAATAATAAGATAAGTATGAACAAGTAAAAAGGAAAATATAAATATCATAAGGAAACACAAAGTACTCATGCATTTAATGCTAGCACAAATGAGTCATTCGAAATGTTGAAAAATGTTTTCAGCCTAGGAAAATCTCTGATCAAATACAAAGTATCTTGTACTAGAGAAGAAAAAGATATCATGTTGTACAAACCAAATAATATCACTTGTACAAAATAATTTATCAACCTGGTAACTTCATTTCTTTATATCAACATCCTTCTCATATCAGCTTCGTTCCATTCTAGCTGAGAAACTAAAGTAAATATCATTTAAACTAAAACAACAACTTAGATCAAAACAAATTGATGCAACCAGAGATCAATTGAAGACTTCAGCTTGCATTTTCAAAACTGTTTCAACTTGAAGCCCTGTTTTCTTTCTCTGGAAAAACAACTGTGAGTAACTTCACCTTTAAAACTTTAAGTAGGATTTGTGTGGATATAGATAAGTAAGTTGTATATTTATATGTGAAATATCTATGAATATATATATATATATACCTCTGTTCTTTGCTTTTTAGGACCCAGTTTGCAAACAAAATCCTTATCTTCTGATCTAAGATCTGTTAGAACTTAGAATATAATCAAATACTGTTTGTGTATGAAGTAAGTTTTAGATTTTATTTAAGATAAAATAGGTTTGAAAATCTCACTGGAAACCTCCAAGAACAGTGCAAGCTTAATTGATGTTAACCTTCAAACATAATAATTCAATGATCTAAGCATAAAATCTGAAAGCTTATTCAAAATCTTGGTTTTTAAAACTAAAAACAAAATTTTTAGTTTGGGATTGGATATACATTTCTGGTTTGAACGGAAATGGAGTTTTTGTTCATCTCTGGTGATCTGAATGATCTGGAGGTTCGAGTTTTCTTCTGGTGATAGTAGGATGATCGGAGAATCATAGAAAAATGTCAGGTGGTGGATCAAGACGATGTGACGGCGGCAGTGAGCATTTGTTTTTCGTAACCCTAGTTTTAGGTGTGATACTTATTTCGATTCGTGCGTGGTCCTCTGACGATCGAGCGTGGCGAGAGTTTGGGGAATGGTAGAGGAGAGGTTAGTAGCCGGAGGTGGTGATACTCCGGTGGTCGAGGTCTCGAGTTCGACGCATTTTTCCAGGTTGGGGTGGTTTCCCGTTCGTGTTTTCCAGGTTTCCATATGATGTTCGTTTTTTTTTCTTTCAAAAGTTCAGGGAGGTTCAGATGGTCGGAGGATGGTCTGGGGTTGGTTATTGACCTGTTCGACCTAGTGGCGATGAACGGAGGAGGGAGACGGAGCGGTGCACGTACACCGTGCCTTTGTTTCTGGTAGTCTGGAATTTTTTCAGTTTGGGGATAAAAGCAGGGATGTGCTCGGGTATTCTTGCAATGGTCTCGAGTGCTTACTCGAGCAAGTTGGTATCGGGCTCGAACCAATTTTTCGTGTAGCTCAGGCATATGTTGTTTCCAGGTTTTAAAACCTGAACTTGTTGGTTTTGTTTTAAACAGAACTTGAATTCAAACAGATTTTCATATAAGTTTAAAATCAGATTTTGGAAGATAGAATTCAAATTTACTTTTGAAATAAATGAAGTTTTATAAAATTTAAAGTATTCAAACAACTTTAAGATGTTCAAGTATACTTTATACAATGATTTGAATTTAAATAATTGGGTTCAAACTCTTATAAATTTCTTTTATAAGACTAATATTATTTAACATATGAAGTTTACAATAATTTGATTTAGAACTTAAATTCAAATTTGAACTAAATTGTAAGTTCAAAAGTAAAAGTTTAAAAATATGTACGTTAATGTTAATTAAGTCATTAATAAAGAAATGGGTTATCTTAGAAATAATTAAGGTAATTAAAATGATTTAATTAATAAGGAAATTAAAGAATGATTTATTTAATTTATAAATAAATAAAATTTAGATTAATTCATAATTAGAAATGATTAATAATGAATTAATCTAAGATTATTTCTTAAGAAATTAATTTAAGAAATGTTATTAGTTAATGAAGATAATTAACTACAAATTATTAAGTAATTAAATTAATGTGATTAAATTTGATGATTAATCAGATTTATTAATTAAGATAATCAATTGTAAATTGTTAATTACTTAATGAAAGCAATTAAGGGGTTAATAAATTATGGAATTGGTTTAAGGTTAATTAACTAATTAAAGGTTAATTAATAAATGATTAAAGATTAATTAATTGAAATGGTTTATAATTAATTAACGATTAATTAACCAAGATTTGTAGTTTATTTATAAGAACTTAATCTGATTTGAATTAATCAGACAATTAAATTGACCCTACTTATGAATATTTGGATTCTATTGGATGATTTGATTGTTTGATATCCCTGATATATGATGCTTTGTGATACATCCTAATTTATGTTGTGATCTAAAATTTACTTATCTGTGATATATATGTCTGTGATCTGTGAATGAAGATGAGCGTTATAGTTTATATCGCTTATCAACTATATTTCTGTATTCTGATCTATGATGATTGATTGATGTTGCACTATTGTGTGTTAAACCCCTGGACCACACTTTTACACACACAAATATGGATTTTACGAGGAAATCGGTTAAGTCACAGATAATTTAAATTTGATGTTTTTGAAATTGAAATTTTTAATTTCAATTGATTTTGAAATTGGAAATTTGGGTTTAAAGTGAAAAGCTTTTGAAATAGAATTTCAAAGATAAAAGTTAATTTCGAATAACTTAATTGAGTTTTGAAAATTTAAATAATTGGATTTAAATTTGAATTTAAGTTTGAAATTGAATCCTATGATTTGAAACTAGGGATTAAAGATGCTGTACAAGTTATATATGGGTTAAACCATTTTAAAGGTTTTGATTTAGAAATTTGGATTTAATTCAAGGGTTTTAACTCGTGTAAATATAACTGGATTTTTCTGAAACGAAAATTACTTGTTTTCAAATAGAAAAAGCTTTCATTTTAAGAAAAGGATTTCCAAATTGTGTTGAAAGGTTTAAAGTTTAAAATGAAATAAAATTGAAATGTTTTGAAAACTATGAAATGAGTCTTTGATTCAAAGACCGAATGAGTTAATCCAACTTGAAATAAAATTGTTTTGAAAGGCTATGAATGAATCTTTGGAAACGATTTTTGAAAGCTATAAGTTAAATCTTGAATTAAAGATTTAATGAGTTAATTCAATTGAAATAAAAATTGTTTTGAAATCCACAATGGATCTTTTTGAATGGGGTTAACTTTGTGAATTGAATCTTTTTGTTTAAAAGATTGGAAATGGTAATTTGTTTAAATTATTTGAAAGAAAGTTTTAAATTATTAAGTTGTGACTTAATTGAGACCCCAGTATCCATATGATTTTCAAATATTTCGCTCACTATTCGGGTTAGCCGGGAAAGGACCTTTGGATCGTATAACCCATTCCGAATATGTGATACGTCGTAATGGATGGCATTTGATGACCGGTGTTGAAGACCGGATATTGTCAAAAACGAAAGTGTTTCTTGTTGATTGTCTCTGCACTGGATGATCCCCGGTATAGAGATCTCCATTTGTGATGGGAAATCAGATCGGGATTGTGAATACCCGGAATTGCAAGGGCTTCGTAAGAAGTGCCTTCGGGTCTGTTCGAACCCGGAACAGACTTGTATGGTTACAAGTCTGACATTACACTTTGAGATATAAAGCCGTTTTCTTTCAAATACATTTCTGTTTGGTGGCGGAGAATTTATTCTCTTAGCTTAACACCCTTCTCTGAGACGTACGAGCTCAAAGGTTATGTAGTTGAAGGTTATCGGCTATATACTCCCAATTTGGTAATGTGACATGCTGAGTGTTGCTGTGTGATGATCATTGTTTGATCATTTGTTTGATCATTTATCTTTGTGATCATTACTTTGATCATCTGTTGACCCAAAGCATGGCTTTGTGCCAAAGCGTAGCTTTGTGGACGAGACTTCGTCGGGGCCTCACAACCCGAAAATGGTCGAAACAGGAATGTTGCGGCAAGGTTATGAGGGTCGCGCCCTTTAGGGTATGTCATTTCCTTCTGGAAAGGGGTGGTATCATGGTATGGAGCCCAAATACTTACTCATGTGGACACACTTTATTTATTATGTGTGATGTTGTTACCGAGCTCTCGGATAAAGGTCCCAAAGGACCGGGGGATGGCATATTCGTGAGTTACCTAGTTACAGGGGTAACCCCGCCTTGTTGGCAGAGAGCAGTTTGTCTCTCGGAGCGTCCAGCCAGAGGCGTTTCTTACGTGGCATAGGAAGTTCCTTAGCCTGACCATTTGTTGGCAAATCCATTTTCCAATACGAACCTTGTACGGTATTAGTTGTAGAACCTACTATTTAACATAGCAGCTATAGTAGGCATAGTATAATGGTACCTATGCTTGGTAAGATTAATATTATACATTCGAAATGTTTTCTGCACTATGCACTAATAATAATAATCCAATGATTTGCGTAGTAAGCATGTTTGACTATCATAAGAAGAAATCTCCTCCAATTCAGCGTTTGCATTGTGTGTGTGGCGGGAGGTCATATGGTAGTTTCATTTTCTAAAAGCATTGCGGGTTTCAATGTTTAAAACTCTTTTGTTGTTTGTTTTAAAGATAAACTGTTTTTGTTGCTCACACCAGTCCCATGACTGATCCGGAGTTTATTGTTTCTTTCCTAAACTCTGGGTGCTCAAAATTTTCTACACGGGCAATCTAGAGTTGGGTTTTTCAGATAGTCAGGTTCAGTAGATTATCTGGAGCTAGTTCAGTCTTTGGATATGGACTGCACTTGCTTATCTTGGTGCATCGTTATTGAGAGTTCAAGCTATTTCTGAATTGGCGTTTTGGAGATGGAGATTATCTGCTGCTGGTGTTATCTATTTTCTTTCCGCTGCTATTTCTTGTATCATATCTCTGATGTATATTGATATTCATGGTATCACTCTGTTGTATCAGATATTGTATATCAATGTATTATTCTTTTTCTTCCGTTGTGTTATTTACTTAATTGTGTTATAAGCTCCGGCGACTCAGATTTGAACGGTCGGACCTGCGGCATTCGAGTACGATATAAAGTATGGATGTCGATTTTCGAGCGGGAAAAATCCGTGACGTTGCATTTGGTATCAGAGCTAAGGTTGAACTTTAGCTCAGGAGTATAACACATTAAGTAACTCATTAGAGATATGGTGAAGTATCCCTAGAATGAGTATATCCCTAAGATATCCGTTTGAACGTCTTAGTAAATTCTTTTACTATCCACTAATAGTGAGTATGAGTGCAAGAAGAGGATGAGATAGGGGACATAGGAGTACGACTATAAATGGTCAATACCCTGCAACAGTGGAAACAGCTTTCTTATCGATCTCCTTTGATTCGTTTCCAAATTCTTTTGATTTCTTCGTATCAGCTACAAGAAGAAGTTTCGGTGTGATGGTGGCCCTACGAATCGTTGTAGAAAATTCTTACTTCTTATCTTCATCGGTTTCTTATCATCTTTTCATTTTTAAACTTTAATGAATTTGAAATTGGAAATTTTAATTTGAGGTAAGTTGATTAATAGAATATGAGGATAAAATTGAATTAAATCAATAAAACGATATCGTTTGGAACCAAATTTTGAAATCCTATTGAAATTTCTTGTGAATACCAAAGTCCGAAGAGGGACAAATTGGTATGTATTCTGAGATATTATGACTTGAGTTTGGAATTCATATCTTAAGTTTGAGGAATTATAGGAGATCGAATCTGTCTATCTCTGTGTTGTTTTCGTGCCTGCGAATTTCGAGGACGAAATTCTTTTAAGGGGGGAAGTTTGTAACGACCTCAAATTTTATATATATTTAAATTCATAATTAATTGTACTTTTGAATAAATATAGTAAAATAAATTGATTAAAGTGATGCGAGTTTCCCCGAAATCAAATAAAAAGGTGTTAAATCGTTTAAATTTAAAATGTTGTATATATATGTAGATATATATATTTTGATTTGAATTTAAATATTAAATAAATGGTTTAATAATAAATGATAATAATAAATATTAGAATTTATGGTTAATAATGGGTTGAGTTTATAAAATAATATAAGACAATAAATATGGATAAATGTAGACAAATATGAAAATAATAATACATTCAATTATATTACAAAGCAATGTGACTAAAGCAAAGAAAAGAAGACAACATTATATACGTTCAAGTATAAACAAATAAAAGGCTAAGTATGTAGACTTGAGAAAATAAAGCCACAACAAATCATTTCAGCCGAAATGAAGATAAGTATAAACACTAGGCAAAAGAAAATAATACTCATATATGTACAGCCGAGTTAAAGTAATGTAAAGCAAAGATATGTGTATTCATGTACAAGAATAATAAGATAAGTATGAACAAGTAAAAAGGAAAATATAAATATCATAAGGAAACACAAAGTACTCATGCATTTAATGCTAGCATAAACGAGTCATTCGAAATGTTGAAAAATGTTTTCAGCCTAGGAAAATCTCTGATCAAATACAAAGTATCTTGTACTAGAGAAGAAAAAGATATCATGTTGTACAAACCAAATAATATCACTTGTACAAAATAATTTATCAACCTGGTAACTTCATTTCTTTATATCAACATCCTTCTCATATCAGCTTCGTTCCATTCTAGCTGAGAAACTAAAGTAAATATCATTTAAACTAAAACAACAACTTAGATCAAAACAAATTGATGCAACCAGAGATCAATTGAAGACTTCAACTTGCATTTTCAAAATTGTTTCAACTTGAAGCCCTGTTTTCTTTCTCTGGAAAAACAACTGTGAGTAACTTCACCTTTAAAACTTTAAGTAGGATTTGTGTGGATATAGATAAGTAAGTTGTATATTTATATGTGAAATATCTATGAATATATATATATATACCTCTGTTCTTTGCTTTTTAGGACCCAGTTTGCAAACAAAATCCTTATCTTCTGATCTAAGATCTGTTAGAACTTAGAATATAAACAAATACTGTTTGTGTATGAAGTAAGTTTTAGATTTTATTTAAGATAAAATAAATTTGAAAATCTCATTGGAAACCTCCAAGAACAGTGCAAGCTTAATTGATGTTAACCTTCAAACATAATAATTCAATGATCTAAGCATAAAATCTGAAAGCTTATTCAAAATCTTGGTTTTTAAAACTAAAAACAAAATTTTTAGTTTGGGATTGGATATACATTTCTGGTTTGAATAGAAATGGAGTTTTGGTTCATCTCTGGTGATCTGAATGATCTGGAGGTTCGAGTTTTCTTCTGGTGATAGTAGGATGATCGGAGAATCATGGAAAAATGTCAGGTGGTGGATCAAGACGATGTGACGGCGGTAGTGAGCATTTGTTTTTCGTAACCCTAGTTTTAGGTGTGATACTTATTTCGATTCGTGCGTGGTCCTCTGATGATCGAGCGTGGCGAGAGTTTGGGGAATGGTAGAGGAGAGGTAGTCGAAGCAGTAGCCAGAGGTGATGGTACTCCGATGGTCGAGGTCTCGAGTTCGACGCATTTTTCCAGGTTGGGGTGGTTTCCCGTTCGTGTTTTCCAGGTTTCCATATGATGTTCGTTTTTTTTTCTTTCAAAAGTTCAGGGAGGTTCAGATGGTTGGAGGATGGTCTGGGGTTGGTTGGTGACCTGCTCGACCTAGTGGCGATGAACGGAGGGGGGAGACGGAGCGGTGCACGTGCACCGTGCCTTTGTTTCTGGTAGTCTGGAATTTTGTCAGTTTGGGGATAAATGCAAGGATGTGCTCGGGTATTCTTGCAATGGTCTCGAGTGCTTACTCGAGCAAGTTGGTATCGGGCTCGAAGCAATTTTTCGTGTAGCTCAGGCATAAGTTGTTTCCAGGTTTTAAAACCTGAACTTGTTGGTTTTTTTTTAAACAGAACTTGAATTCAAACAGATTTTCATATAAGTTTAAAATCAAATTTTGGAAGATGGAATTCAAATTTACTTTTGAAATAAATGAAGTTTTATAAAATTTAAAGTATTCATACAACTTTAAGATGTTCAAGTATACTTTATACAATGATTTGAATTTAAATAATTGGGTTCAAACTCTTATAAATTTCTTTTATAAGACTAATATTATTTAACATATGAAGTTTAAAATAATTTGATTTAGAACTTAAATTCAAAAGTAAAAGTTTAAAAATATGTACGTTAATGTTAATTAAGTCATTAATAAAGAAATGGGTTATCTTAGAAATAATTAAGGTAATTAAAATGATTTAATTAATAAGGTAATTAAAGAATGATTTATTTAATTTATAAATAAATAAAATTTAGGTTAATTTATAATTAGAAATGATTAATAATGAATTAATCTAAGATAATTTCTTAAGAAAGTAATTTAAGAAATGTTATTAGTAAATGAAGATAATTAACTACAAATTATTAAGTAATTAAATTAATGTGATTAAATTTGATGATTAATCAGATTTATTAATTAAGATAATCAATTGTAAATTGTTAATTACTTAATGAAAGCAATTAAGGGGTTAATAAATTATGGAATTGGTTTAAGGTTAATTAATTAATTAAAGGTTAATTAATAAATGATTAAAGATTAATTAATTGAAATGGTTTATAATTAATTAACGATTAATTAACCAAGATTTGTAGTTTATTTATAAGAACTTAATCTGATTTGAATTAATCAGACAATTAAATTGACCCTACTTATGAATATTTGGATTCTATTGGATGATTTGATTGTTTGATATCCCTGATATATGATGCTTTGTGATACATCCTAATTTATGTTGTGATCTGAAATTTACTTATCTATGATATATATGTCTGTGATCTGTGAATGAAGATGAGCGTTATAGTTTATATCGCTTATCAACTATATTTCTGTATTCTGATTTGTGATGATTGATTGATGTTGCACTATTGTGTGTTAAACCCCTGGACCACACTTTTACACACACAAATATGGATTTCACGAGGAAATCGGTTAAGTCACAGATAATTTAAATTTGATGTTTTTGAAATTGAAAATTTTAATTTCAATTGATTTTGAAATTGGAAATTTAGGTTTAAAGTGAAAAGCTTTTGAAATAGAATTTCAAAGATAAAAGTTAATTTCGAATAACTTAATCGAGTTTTGAAAATTTAAATAATTGGATTTAAATTTGAATTTAAGTTTGAAATTGAATCCTATGATTTGAAACTAGGGATTAAAGATGATGTACAAGTTATATATGGGTTAAACCATTTTAAAGGTTTTGATTTGGAAATTTGGATTTAATTCAAGGGTTTTAACTCGTGTAAATATAACTGGATTTTTCTGAAACGAAAATTACTTGTTTTCAAATAGAAAAAGCTTTCATTTTAAGAAAAGGATTTCCAAATTGTGTTGAAAGGTTTCAAGTTTAAAATGAAATAAAATTGAAATGTTTTGAAAACTATGAAATGAGTCTTTGATTCAAAGACCGAATGAGTTAATCCAACTTGAAATAAAATTGTTTTGAAAGGCTATGAATGAATCTTTGGAAACGAGTTTTGAAAGCTATAAGTTAAATCTTTACTTAAAGATTTAACGAGTTAATTCAATTGCAATAGAAATTGTTTTAAAATCCATGAATGGATCTTTGTGAATGGGGTTAACTTTGTGAATTGAATCTTTTTGTTTAAAAGATTGGAAATGGTAATTTGTTTAAATTATTTGAAAGAAAGTTTTAAATTATTAAGTTGTGACTTAATTGAGACCCCAGTATCCATATGATTTTCAAATATTTCGCTCACTATTCGGGTTAGCCGGGAAAGGACCTTTGGGTCGTATAACCCATTCCGAATATGTGATACGTCGTAATGGATGGCATTTGATGACCGGTGTTGAAGACCGGATATTTTCGAAAACAAAAGGGTTTCTTGTCGATTGTCTCTGCACTGGCTGATCCCCAGTATAGAGATCTCCATTTGTGATGGGAAATCCGATCGGGATTGTGAATACCCGGAATTGCAAGGGCTTCGTAAGAAGTGCCTTCGGTTCTGTTCGAACCCGAAACAGACTTGTATGGTTACATGTTTGACATTACACTTTGAGATATAAAGCCGATTTATTTCAAATACATTTCTGTTTGGTGGCGGAGAATTTATTCTCTTAGCTTAACACCCTTCTCTGAGACGTACGAGCTTAGAGGTTATGTAGTTGAAGGTTATCAGCGATATACTCCCAATTTGGTAATGTGACATGCTGAGTGTTGCTGTGTGATGATCATTGTTTGATCATTTGTGATATGATCATTTGTTTGATCATTTATCTTTGTGATCATTACTTTGATCATCTGTTGACCCAAAGCATGGCTTTGTGCCAAAGCGTAGCTTTGTAGACGAGACTTCGTCAGGGACTCACAACCCGGAAATGGTCGAAACAGGAATGTTGCGGCAAGGTTATGAGGGTCGCGCCCTTTAGGGTATGTCATTTCCTTCTGCAAAAGGGGTGGTATCGTGGTATGGAGCCCAGATACTTACTCATGTGGACACACTTTATTTATTATGTGTGATGTTGTTACCGAGCGCTCGGATAAAGGTCCCAAAGGACCGGGGGATGGCATATTCGTGAGTTACCTAGTTACAGGGGTAACCCCGTCTTGTTGGCAGAGAGCAGTTTGTCTCTCGGAGCGTCCAGCCAGAGGCGTTTCCTACGTGGCATAGGAAGTTCCTTAGCCTGACCATTTGTTGGCAAATCCATTTTCCAATACGAACCTTGTACGGTATTAGTTGTAGAACCTACTATTTAACATAGCAGCTATAGTAGGCATAGTATAATGGTACCTATGCTTGGTAAGATTAATATTATACTTTCGAAATGTTTTTTGCACTATGCACTAATAATAATAATCCAATGATTTGCGTAGTAAGCATGTTTGACTATCATAAGAAGAAATCTCCTCCTATTCAGCGTTTGCATTGTGTGTGTGGCGGGAGGTCATATGGTAGTTTCATTTTCTAAAAGCATTGCGGGTTTCAATGTTTAAAACTCTTTTGTTGTTTGTTTTAAAGATAAACTGTTTTTGTTGCTCACACCAGTCCCATGACTGATCCGGAGTTTATTGTTTCTTTCCTAAACTCTGGGTGCTCAAAATTTTCTACACGGGCAGTCTAGAGTTGGGTTTTTCAGATAGTCAGGTTCAGTAGATTATCTGGAGCTAGTTCAGTCTTTGGATATGGACTGCACTTGCTTATCTTGGTGCATCGTTATTGAGAGTTCAAGCTATTTCTGAATTGGCGTTTTGGAGATGGAGATTATCTGCTGCTGGTGTTATCTATTTTCTTTCCGCTGCTATTTCTTGTATCATATCTCTGATGTATATTGGTATTCATGGTATCACTCTGTTGTATCGGATATTGTATATCAATGTATTATTCTTTTTCTTCCGTTGTGTTATTTACTTAATTGTGTTATAAGCTCCGGCGACTCGGATTTGAACGGTCGGACCTGCGGCATTCGAGTACGATATAAAGTATGGATGTCGATTTTCGAGCGGGCAAAATCCGTGACGTTGCATTTGGTATCAGAGCTAAGGTTGAACTTTAGCTCAGGAGTATAACACATTAAGTAACTCATTAGAGATATGGTGAAGTATCCCTAGAATGAGTATATCCCTAAGATATCCGTTTGAACGTCTTAGTAAATTCTTTTACTATCCACTGATAGTGAGTATGAGTGCAAAAAGAGGATGAGATAGGGGACATAGGAGTACGACTATAAATGGTCAATACCCTGCAACAGTGGAAACAGCTTTCTTATCAATCTCCTTTGATTCGTTTCCAAATTCTTTTGATTTCTTCGTATCAGCTACAAGAAGAAGTTTCGGTGTGATGGTGGCCCTACGAATCGTTGTAGAAAATTCTTACTTCTTATCTTCATCGGTTTCTTATTAGCTTTTCATTTTTAAACTTTAATGAATTTGAAATTGGAAATTTTAATTTGAGGTAAGTTGATTAATAGAATATGAGGATAAAATTGAATTAAATCAATAAAACGATATCGTTTGGAACCAAATTTTGAAATTCTATTGAAATTTCTTGTGAATACCAAAGTCCGAAGAGGGACAAATTGGTATGTATTCTGAGATATTACGACTTGAGTTTGGAATTCATATCTTAAGTTTGAGGAATTATAGGAGATCGAATCTGTCTATCTCTGTGTTGTTTTCGTGCCTGCGAATTTCGAGGACAAAATTCTTTTAAGGGGGGAAGTTTGTAACAACCTCGAATTTTATATATATTTAAATTCATAATTAATTGTATTTTTGAATAAATATAGTAAAATAAATTGATTAAAGTGATGCGAGTTTCCCCGAAATCAAATAAAAAGGTGTTAAATCATTTAAATTTAAAATGTTGTATATATATGTAGATATATATATATATATTTTGATTTGAATTTAAATATTAAATAAATGGTTTAATAATAAATGATAATAATAAATATTAGAATTTATGGTTAATAATGGGTTGAGTTTATAAAATAATATAAGACAATAAATATGGATAAATGTAGACAAATATGAAAATAATAATACATTCAATTATATTACAAAGCAATGTGACTAAAGCAAAGAAAAGAAGACAACATTATATACGTTCAAGTATAAACAAATAAAAGGCTAAGTATGTAGATTTGAGAAAATAAAGCCACAACAAATCATTTCAGCCGAAATGAAGATAAGTATAAACACTAGGCAAAAGAAAATAATACTCATATATGTACATCCGAGTTAAAGTAATGTAAAGCAAAGATATGTGTATTCATGTACAAGAATAATAAGATAAGTATGAACAAGTAAAAAGGAAAATATAAATATCATAAGGAAACACAAAGTACTCATGCATTTAATGCTAGCACAAACGAGTCATTCGAAATGTTGAAAAATGTTTTCAGCCTAGGAAAATCTCTGATCAAATACAAAGTATCTTGTACTAGAGAAGAAAAAGATATCATGTTGTACAAACCAAATAATATCACTTGTACAAAATAATTTATCAACCTGGTAACTTCATTTCTTTATATCAACATCCTTCTCATATCAGCTTCGTTCCATTCTAGCTGAGAAACTAAAGTAAATATCATTTAAACTAAAACAACAACTTAGATCAAAACAAATTGATGCAACCAGAGATCAATTGAAGACTTCAGCTTGCATTTTCAAAACTGTTTCAACTTGAAGCCTTGTTTTCTTTCTCTGGAAAAACAACTGTGAGTAACTTCACCTTTAAAACTTTAAGTAGGATTTGTGTGGATATAGATAAGTAAGTTGTATATTTATATGTGAAATATCTATGAATATATATATACCTCTGTTCTTTGCTTTTTAGGACCCAGTTTGCAAACAAAATCCTTATCTTCTGATCTAAGATCTGTTAGAACTTAGAATATAAACAAATACTG
The DNA here is from genome assembly GCA_030737815.1 of Allium fistulosum. Taxonomy (NCBI): domain Eukaryota; kingdom Viridiplantae; phylum Streptophyta; class Magnoliopsida; order Asparagales; family Amaryllidaceae; genus Allium; species Allium fistulosum. The sequence continues at coordinate 1,496,662,942 of CM060901.1, forward strand.
TTTGTGTATGAAGTAAGTTTTAGATTTTATTTAAGATAAAATAAATTTGAAAATCTCACTGGAAACCTCCAAGAACAGTGCAAGCTTAATTGATGTTAACCTTCAAACATAATAATTCAATGATCTAAGGATAATATCTAAAAGCTTATTCATAATCTTGGTTTTTAAAACTAAAAACAAAATTTTTAGTTTGGGATTGGATATACATTTCTGGTTTGAACAGAAATGGAGTTTTGGTTCATCTCGGGTGATCTGAATGATCTGGAGGTTCGAGTTTTCTTCTGGTGATAGTAGGATGATCGAAGAATCATGGAAAAATGTCAGGTGGTGGATCAAGACGATGTGACGGCGGTAGTGAGCATTTGTTTTTTGTAACCCTAGTTTTAGGTGTGATACTTATTTCAATTCGTGCGTGGTCCTCTGACGATCGAGCGTGGCGAGAGTTTGGGGAATGGTAGAGGAGAGGTAGTCGAAGCAGTAGCCGGAGGTGGTGGTACTCCGATGGTCGAGGTCTCGAGTTCGACGCATTTTTCCAGGTTGGGGTGGTTTCCCGTTCGTGTTTTCCAGGTTTCCATATGATGTTCGTTTTTTTTCTTTCAAAAGTTCAGGGAGGTTCAGATGGTTGGAGGATGGTCTGGGGTTGGTTGGTGACCTGCTCGACCTAGTGGCGATGAACGGAGGGGGGAGACGGAGCGGTGCACGTGCACCGTGCCTTTGTTTCTGGTAGTCTGGAATTTTGTCAGTTTGGGGATAAATGCAGGGATGTGCTCGGGTATTCTTGCAATGGTCTCGAGTGCTTACTCGAGCAAGTTGGTATCGGGCTCGAAGCAATTTTTCGTGTAGCTCAGGCATAAGTTGTTTCCAGGTTTTAAAACCTGAACTTGTTGGTTTTGTTTTAAACAGAACTTGAATTCAAACAGATTTTCATATAAGTTTAAAATCAGATTTTGGAAGATGGAATTCAAATATACTTTTGAAATAAATGAAGTTTTATAAAATTTAAAGTATTCATACAACTTTAAGATGTTCAAGTATACTTTATACAATGATTTGAATTTAAATAATTGGGTTCAAACTCTTATAAATTTCTTTTATAAGACTAATATTATTTAACATATGAAGTTTAAAATAATTTGATTTAGAATTTAAATTCAAATTTGAACTAAATTGTAAGTTCAAAAGTAAAAGTTTAAAAATATGTACGTTAATGTTAATTAAGTCATTAATAAAGAAATGGGTTATCTTAGAAATAATTAAGGTAATTAAAATGATTTAATTAATAAGGTAATTAAAGAATGATTTATTTAATTTATAAATAAATAAAATTTAGGTTAATTTATAATTAGAAATGATTAATAATGAATTAATCTAAGATAATTTCTTAAGAAACTAATTTAAGAAATGTTATTAGTAAATGAAGATAATTAACTACAAATTATTAAGTAATTAAATTAATGTGATTAAATTTGATGATTAATCAGATTTATTAATTAAGATAATCAATTGTAAATTGTTAATTACTTAATGAAAGCAATTAAGGGGTTAATAAATTATGGAATTGGTTTAAGGTTAATTAATTAATTAAAGGTTAATTAATAAATGATTAAAGATTAATTAATTGAAATGGTTTATAATTAATTAATGATTAATTAACCAAGATTTGTAGTTTATTTATAAGAACTTAATCTGATTTGAATTAATCAGATAATTAAATTGACCCTACTTATGAATATTTGGATTCTATTTGATGATTTGATTGTTTGATATCCCTGATATATGATGCTTTGTGATACATCCTAATTTATGTTGTGATCTGAAATTTACTTATCTATGATATATATGTCTGTGATCTGTGAATGAAGATGAGCGTTATAGTTTATATCGCTTATCAACTATATTTCTGTATTCTGATTTGTGATGATTGATTGATGTTGCACTATTGTGTGTTAAACCCCTGGACCACACTTTTACACACACAAATATGGATTTCACGAGGAAATCGGTTAAGTCACAGATAATTTAAATTTGATGTTTTTGAAATTGAAATTTTTAATTTCAATTGATTTTGAAATTGGAAATTTGGGTTTAAAGTGAAAAGCTTTTGAAATAGAATTTCAAAGATAAAAGTTAATTTCGAATAACTTAATCGAGTTTTGAAAATTTAAATAATTGGATTTAAATTTGAATTTAAGTTTGAAATTGAATCCTATGATTTGAAACTAGGGATTAAAGATGATGTACAAGTTATATATGGGTTAAACCATTTTAAAGGTTTTGATTTGGAAATTTGGATTTAATTCAAGGGTTTTAACTCGTGTAAATATAACTGGATTTTTCTGAAACGAAAATTACTTGTTTTCAAATAGAAAAAGCTTTCATTTTAAGAAAAGGATTTCCAAATTGTGTTGAAAGGTTTCAAGTTTAAAATGAAATAAAATTGAAATGTTTTGAAAACTATGAAATGAGTCTTTGATTCAAAGACCGAATGAGTTAATCCAACTTGAAATAAAATTGTTTTGAAAGGCTATGAATGAATCTTTGGAAACGAGTTTTGAAAGCTATAAGTTAAATCTTTACTTAAAGATTTAACGAGTTAATTCAATTGCAATAGAAATTGTTTTAAAATCCATGAATGGATCTTTGTGAATGGGGTTAACTTTGTGAATTGAATCTTTTTGTTTAAAAGATTGGAAATGGTAATTTGTTTAAATTATTTGAAAGAAAGTTTTAAATTATTAAGTTGTGACTTAATTGAGACCCCAGTATCCATATGATTTTCAAATATTTCGCTCACTATTCGGGTTAGCCGGGAAAGGACCTTTGGGTCGTATAACCCATTTCGAATATGTGATACGTCGTAATGGATGGCATTTGATGACCGGTGTTGAAGACCGGATATTTTCGAAAACAAAAGGGTTTCTTGTCGATTGTCTCTGCACTGGCTGATCCCCAGTATAGAGATCTCCATTTGTGATGGGAAATCCGATCGGGATTGTGAATACCCGGAATTGCAAGGGCTTCGTAAGAAGTGCCTTCGGTTCTGTTCGAACCCGAAGCAGACTTGTATGGTTACATGTTTGACATTACACTTTGAGATATAAAGCCGATTTCTTTCAAATACATTTCTGTTTGGTGGCGGAGAATTTATTCTCTTAGCTTAACACCCTTCTCTGAGACGTACGAGCTTAGAGGTTATGTAGTTGAAGGTTATCAGCGATATACTCCTAATTTGGTAATGTGACATGCTGAGTGTTGCTGTGTGATGATCATTGTTTGATCATTTGTGATATGATCATTTGTTTGATCATTTATCTTTGTGATCATTACTTTGATCATCTGTTGACCCAAAGCATGGCTTTGTGCCAAAGCGTAGCTTTGTAGACGAGACTTCGTCAGGGCCTCACAACCTGGAAATGGTCGAAACAGGAATGTTGCGGCAAGGTTATGAGGGTCGCGCCCTTTAGGGTATGTCATTTCCTTCTGGAAAGGGGTGGTATCATGGTATGGAGCCCAGATACTTACTCATGTGGACACACTTTATTTATTATGTGTGATGTTGTTACCGATCGCTCGGATAAAGGTCCCAAAGGACCGGGGGATGGCATATTCGTGAGTTACCTAGTTACAGGGGTAACCCCGCCTTGTTGGCAGAGAGCAGTTTGTCTCTCGGAGCATCCAGCCAGAGGCGTTTCCTACGTGGCATAGGAAGTTCCTTAGCCTGACCATTTATTGGCAAATCCATTTTCCAATACGAACCTTGTACGGTATTAGTTGTAGAACCTACTATTTAACATATCAGCTATAGTAGGCATAGTATAATGGTACCTATGCTTGGTAAGATTAATATTATACTTTCGAAATGTTTTCTGCACAATGCACTAATAATAATAATCCAATGATTTGCGTAGTAAGCATGTTTGACTATCATAAGAAGAAATCTCCTCCAATTCAGCGTTTGCATTGTGTGTGTGGCGGGAGGTCATATGGTAGTTTCATTTTCTAAAAGCATTGCGGGTTTCAATGTTTAAAACTCTTTTGTTGTTTGTTTTAAAGATAAACTGTTTTTGTTGCTCACACCAGTCCCATGACTGATCCGGAGTTTATTGTTTCTTTCCTAAACTCTGGGTGCTCAAAATTTTCTACAAGGGCAGTCTAGAGTTGGGTTTTTCAGATAGTTAGGTTCAGTAGATTATTTGGAGCTAGTTCAGTCTTTGGATATGGACTGCACTTGCTTATCTTGGTGCATCGTTATTGAGAGTTCAAGCTATTTCTGAATTGGCGTTTTGGAGATGGAGATTATCTGCTGCTGGTGTTATCTATTTTCTTTCCGCTGCTATTTCTTGTATCATATCTCTGATGTATATTGATATTCATGGTATCACTCTATTGTATCAGATATTGTATATCAATGTATTATTCTTTTTCTTCCGCTGTGTTATTTAATTAATTGTGTTATAAGCTCCGGCGACTCGGATTTGAACGGTCGGATCTGCGGCATTCGATTACGAAATAAAGTATGGATGTCGATTTTCGAGCGAGCAAAATCCGTGACGTTACAATATCTGACTTGATCATTTGCTTTGTTGGTCTAATTTCTGAGTGTTGCACATGTGGCTTAACACTTGCACTTGTGCACTTAGATTGGTCTGATCATTTGCTTGATGCTAGACACTTGCTCTTGTGGCTTGACACTTACACTTGTGCACTTAGACTGGTTTGATTCATACTTATTGCCTGAAACTAATTTCCATCTTGTTACACTTGTGGTTGGACACTTGCACTTGTGCACTTAGACTGGTTTGTTGATTTGGTCTGTACCTTTGTGCATCTAGTTATGTGATTCCATTTTGTTGCATTGTTTCCTAAAACCGATTTTGTAACATCCCGCCGTTTTGGACCATTCAAATCGACAATAAAACCACTCATGTCAGACTTGAATAATTCAAAACAACATATTGTTAATAAAATTTTGGGAAAATAAAATCAATCACAGAATCACAGACATAGAATATCAGAATAACTCGCAGCGGAATAAAATAAACATAGGAGTTCATGAAGCTCCTAGATACATAGTCTCAAACTAATACATAATACCCAAGTATGAAAACAAATACAACGGAAATTTTAGATACATAAGTTCTCTACTACAAAAGTAAAAGCTGAGTGGAAATAACTGGAATGGAAATATCAGGTAGACAGCTAAATCTCCGGCGGACCTCTAGCTCCAAAAAGGATAAAACCAAAGCTGTGAAACACAGGCCAACCCGAGCGTAAAGCAAAAAAACAAAACACTCGAGTCAGGGCATACATACTTATAAAATGTAATTCAACTCAAGTGAACTGTAAAAGAAATGCATCAGTAACTTAAAGAATGCTTGGGATCGCCCATCCTTTAAGGATCCGTTAAACTATCTACTATGTAGTAATATACGCTATTATAATAGGGTCTAAAGTAAAGTATACTATTTAAAATAGCGTTAAGGCTTTACATTTTCCACCTTAACACATTTTTAGGTATGCCAATAGTCTATACAGTACCGTAACTCCCCGTAAACTGGAGTCGCCAGAGGATACCACATAGGTACGACATAAAACAAACTCGTAGAAGGCGCGCTAGGCTAGGTGACATGGCACAACTAGGCAATGCCAGGGTAGATATACCAACTACACTTCACCGCCCAACTCGATCCACACTCCCAAATCAAAGGTGCGCACCAAATCAATCACAAAGTAAAAGAATGGCATACGATGGAGTGTGTCCAATCAGAGGTGCTACCTAATTGGCCCGTCGATTGCTCCTGTTTTAGCCACCTTATGCTAACTCATGTGAGTTAGGTCCTCGTAAATATACCTTTAGGATCGTCGCCACCATCCTACTTCATTCTGGAATCTCCTCCACGTACACAGTTGTCAAAGTGGTTTTCGGTATCGACATAGAGTATGCCCATATCCGATCCCGGTCTCTTTAACAACCAAACGTTATTATAACCCATGGTTATTTAATTTTGAATGGTTTATTTTTCATATCAAACATATTCCTTTCAAAACCATATAAATTCCATATCATTATTCTTTAAAACATATTATTCATTTTTCCAAAGTTGTAACACTTCCAAATTCATTTAATTATAACCCCTTTGAAACGTAAAATTTAGAGATCATAGCACTCTAAAATGTAACCTTTAAAACCAAAACATTCGTAACTATAACCCTTTAGACAAATTTGTAGCATTCAGAAAATGCACTTTTAAGAAAACGCAGCAGTCCAGAAATGCTAGTGTAAGAATTCGCAGGAGTGCAGAAATGCTACTGTAAGAATTTGCAGTAATGCAAAAATGCTACTGTAATAATCCACAACAGCGCAGAATTGTTACAGTAAGAAAATCGCAGCAGTGCAGAATTGTTACAGTAAGGAGATCGCAGCAGTGCAGAATTGTTACAGTAAAGAAATCGCAACAGCGCAAAATTGTTACAGTTAGGAAATCGCAGCAGTGCAGAATTTTTACAGTAAGGAAATCGCAGCAGTTTTGAATTTTTACCATAATACTTCCTACTACAATAATTAATTGTATTTTTGAATAAATATAGTAAAATAAATTGATTAAAGTGATGCGAGTTTCCCCGAAATCAAATAAAAAGGTGTTAAATCATTTAAATTTAAAATGTTGTATATATATGTAGATATATATATTTTGATTTGAATTTAAATATTAAATAAATGGTTTAATAATAAATGATAATAATAAATATTAGAATTTATGGTTAATAATGGGTTGAGTTTATAAAATAATATAAGACAATAAATATGGATAAATGTAGACAAATATGAAAATAATAATACATTCAATTATATTACAAAGCAATGTGACTAAAGCAAAGAAAAGAAGACAACATTATATACGTTCAAGTATAAACAAATAAAAGGCTAAGTATGTAGACTTGAGAAAATAAAGCCACAACAAATCATTTCAGCCGAAATGAAGATAAGTATAAACACTAGGCAAAAGAAAATAATACTCATATATGTACATCCGAGTTAAAGTAATGTAAAGCAAAGATATGTGTATTCATGTACAAGAATAATAAGATAAGTATGAACAAGTAAAAAGGAAAATATAAATATCATAAGGAAACACAAAGTACTCATGCATTTAATGCTAGCACAAACGAGTCATTCGAAATGTTGAAAAATGTTTTCAGCCTAGGAAAATCTCTGATCAAATACAAAGTATCTTGTACTAGAGAAGAAAAAGATATCATGTTGTACAAACCAAATAATATCACTTGTACAAAATAATTTATCAACCTGGTAACTTCATTTCTTTATATCAACATCCTTCTCATATCAGCTTCGTTCCATTCTAGCTGAGAAACTAAAGTAAATATCATTTAAACTAAAACAACAACTTAGATCAAAACAAATTGATGCAACCAGAGATCAATTGAAGACTTCAGCTTGCATTTTCAAAACTGTTTCAACTTGAAGCCCTGTTTTCTTTCTCTGGAAAAACAACTGTGAGTAACTTCACCTTTAAAACTTTAAGTAGGATTTGTGTGGATATAGATAAGTAAGTTGTATATTTATATGTGAAATATCTATGAATATATATATACCTCTGTTCTTTGCTTTTTAGGACCCAGTTTGCAAACAAAATCCTTATCTTCTGATCTAAGATCTGTTAGAACTTAGAATATAAACAAATACTGTTTGTGTATGAAGTAAGTTTTAGATTTTATTTAAGATAAAATAAATTTGAAAATCTCACTGGAAACCTCCAAGAACAGTGCAAGCTTAATTGATGTTAACCTTCAAACATAATAATTCAATGATCTAAGCATAAAATCTAAAAGCTTATTCAAAATCTTGGTTTTTAAAACTAAAAACAAAATTTTTAGTTTGGGATTGGATATACATTTCTGGTTTGAACAGAAATGGAGTTTTGGTTCATCTCTGGTGATCTGAATGATCTGGAGGTTCGAGTTTTCTTCTGGTGATAGTAGGATGATCGAAGAATCATGGAAAAATGTCAGGTGGTGGATCAAGACGATGTGACGGCGGCAGTGAGCATTTGTTTTTCGTAACCCTAGTTTTAGGTGTGATACTTATTTCGATTCGTGCGTGGTCCTCTGACGATCGAGCGTGGCGAGAGTTTGGGGAATGGTAGAGGAGAGGTAGTCGAAGCAGTAGCCGGAGGTGGTGGTACTCCGATGGTCGAGGTCTCGAGTTCGACGCATTTTTCCAGGTTGGGGTGGTTTCCCGTTCGTGTTTTCCAGGTTTCCATATGATGTTCGTTTTTTTTCTTTCAAAAGTTCAGGGAGGTTCAGATGGTTGGAGGATGGTCTGGGGTTGGTTGGTGACCTGCTCGACCTAGTGGCGATGAACGGAGGGGGGAGACGGAGCGGTGCACGTGCACCGTGCCTTTGTTTCTGGTAGTCTGGAATTTTGTCAGTTTGGGGATAAATGCAGGGATGTGCTTGGGTATTCTTGCAATGGTCTCGAGTGCTTACTCGAGCAAGTTGGTATCGGGCTCGAAGCAATTTTTCGTGTAGCTCAGGCATAAGTTGTTTCCAGGTTTTAAAACCTGAACTTGTTGGTTTTGTTTTAAACAGAACTTGAATTCAAACAGATTTTCATATAAGTTTAAAATCAGATTTTGGAAGATGGAATTCAAATTTACTTTTGAAATAAATGAAGTTTTATAAAATTTAAAGTATTCATACAACTTTAAGATGTTCAAGTATACTTTATACAATGATTTGAATTTAAATAATTGGGTTCAAACTCTTATAAATTTCTTTTATAAGACTAATATTATTTAACATATGAAGTTTAAAATAATTTGATTTAGAATTTAAATTCAAATTTGAACTAAATTGTAAGTTCAAAAGTAAAAGTTTAAAAATATGTACGTTAATGTTAATTAAGTCATTAATAAAGAAATGGGTTATCTTAGAAATAATTAAGGTAATTAAAATGATTTAATTAATAAGGTAATTAAAGAATGATTTATTTAATTTATAAATAAATAAAATTTAGGTTAATTTATAATTAGAAATGATTAATAATGAATTAATCTAAGATAATTTCTTAAGAAAGTAATTTAAGAAATGTTATTAGTAAATGAAGATAATTAACTACAAATTATTAAGTAATTAAATTAATGTGATTAAATTTGATGATTAATCAGATTTATTAATTAAGATAATCAATTGTAAATTGTTAATTACTTAATGAAAGCAATTAAGGGGTTAATAAATTATGGAATTGGTTTAAGGTTAATTAATTAATTAAAGGTTAATTAATAAATGATTAAAGATTAATTAATTGAAATGGTTTATAATTAATTAATGATTAATTAACCAAGATTTGTAGTTTATTTATAAGAACTTAATCTGATTTGAATTAATCAGACAATTAAATTGACCCTACTTATGAATATTTGGATTCTATTGGATGATTTGATTGTTTGATATCCCTGATATATGATGCTTTGTGATACATCCTAATTTATGTTGTGATCTGAAATTTACTTATCTATGATATATATGTCTGTGATCTGTGAATGAAGATGAGCGTTATAGTTTATATCGCTTATCAACTATATTTCTGTATTCTGATTTGTGATGATTGATTGATGTTGCACTATTGTGTGTTAAACCCCTGGACCACACTTTTACACACACAAATATGGATTTCACGAGGAAATCGGTTAAGTCACAGATAATTTAAATTTGATGTTTTTGAAATTGAAATTTTTAATTTCAATTGATTTTGAAATTGGAAATTAGGGTTTAAAGTGAAAAGCTTTTGAAATAGAATTTCAAAGATAAAAGTTAATTTCGAATACTTAATCGAGTTTTGAAAATTTAAATAATTGGATTTAAATTTGAATTTAAGTTTGAAATTGAATCCTATGATTTGAAACTAGGGATTAAAGATGATGTACAAGTTATATATGGGTTAAACCATTTTAAAGTTTTTGATTTGGAAATTTGGATTTAATTCAAGGGTTTTAACTCGTGTAAATATAACTGGATTTTTCTGAAACGAAAATTACTTGTTTTCAAATAGAAAAAGCTTTCATTTTAAGAAAAGGATTTCCAAATTGTGTTGAAAGGTTTCAAGTTTAAAATGAAATAAAATTGAAATGTTTTGAAAACTATGAAATGAGTTTTTGATTCAAAGACCGAATGAGTTAATCCAACTTGAAATAAAATTGTTTTGAAAGGCTATGAATGAATCTTTGGAAACGAGTTTTGAAAGCTATAAGTTAAATCTTTACTTAAAGATTTAACGAGTTAATTCGATTGCAATAGAAATTGTTTTAAAATCCATGAATGGATCTTTGTGAATGGGGTTAACTTTGTGAATTGAATCTTTTTGTTTAAAAGATTGGAAATGGTAATTTGTTTAAATTATTTGAAAGAAAGTTTTAAATTATTAAGTTGTGACTTAAGTGAGACCCCAGTATCCATATGATTTTCAAATATTTCGCTCACTATTCGGGTTAGCCGGCAAAGGACCTTTGGGTCGTATAACCCATTCCGAATATGTGATACGTCGTAATGGATGGCATTTGATGACCGGTGTTGAAGACCGGATATTTTCGAAAACAAAAGGGTTTCTTGTCGATTGTCTCTGCACTGGCTGATCCCCGGTATAGAGATCTCCATTTGTGATGGGAAATCCGATCGGGATTGTGAATACCCGGAATTGCAAGGGCTTCGTAAGAAGTTCCTTCGGTTCTGTTCGAACCCGAAACAGACTTGTATGGTTACATGATTGACATTACACTTTGAGATATAAAGCCGATTTCTTTCAAATACATTTCTGTTTGGTGGCGGAGAATTTATTCTCTTAGCTTAACACCCTTCTCTGAGACGTACGAGCTTAGAGGTTATGTAGTTGAAGGTTATCAGCGATATACTCCCAATTCGGTAATGTGACATGCTGAGTGTTGCTGTGTGATGATCATTGTTTGATCATTTGTGATATGATCATTTGTTTGATCATTTATCTTTGTGATCATTACTTTGATCATCTGTTGACCCAAAGCATGGCTTTGTGCCAAAGCGTAGCTTTGTAGACGAGACTTCGTCAGGGCCTCACAACCTGGAAATGGTCGAAACAGGAATGTTGCGGCAAGGTTATGAGGGTCGCGCCCTTTAGGGTATGTCATTTCCTTCTGGAAAGGGGTGGTATCATGGTATGGAGCCCAGATACTTACTCATGTGGACACACTTTATTTATTATGTGTGATGTTGTTACCGATCGCTCGGATAAAGGTCCCAAAGGACCGGGGGATGGCATATTCGTGAGTTACCTAGTTACAGGGGTAACCCCTCCTTGTTGGCAGAGAGCAGTTTGTCTCTCGGAGCGTCCAGCCAGAGGCGTTTCCTACGTGGCATAGGAAGTTCCTTAGCCTGACCATTTGTTGGCAAATCCATTTTCCAATACGTACCTTGTACGGTATTAGTTGTAGAACCTACTATTTAACATATCAGCTATAGTAGGCATAGTATAATGGTACCTATGCTTGGTAAGATTAATACTATACTTTCGAAATGTTTTCTGCACAATGCACTAATAATAATAATCCAATGATTTGCGTAGTAAGCATGTTTGACTATCATAAGAAGAAATCTCCTCCAATTCAGCGTTTGCATTGTGTGTGTGGCGGGAGGTCATATGGTAGTTTCATTTTCTAAAAGCATTGCGGGTTTCAATGTTTAAAACTCTTTTGTTGTTTGTTTTAAAGATAAACTGTTTTTGTTGCTCACACCAGTCCCATGTCTGATCCGGAGTTTATTGTTTCTTTCCTAAACTCTGGGTGCTCAAAATTTTCTACACGGGCAGTCTAGAGTTGGGTTTTTCAGATAGTCAGGTTCAGTAGATTATCTGGAGCTAGTTCAGTCTTTGGATATGGACTGCACTTGCTTATCTTGGTGCATCGTTATTGAGAGTTCAGGCTATTTCTGAATTGGCGTTTTGGAGATGGAGATTATCTGCTGTTGGTGTTATCTATTTTCTTTCCGCTGCTATTTCTTGTATCATATCTCTGATGTATATTGATATTCATGGTATCACTCTATTGTATCAGATATTGTATATCAATTTATTATTCTTTTTCTTCCGCTGTGTTATTTAATTAATTGTGTTATAAGCTCCGGCGACTCGGATTTGAACGGTCGGATCTGCGGCATTCGATTACGATATAAAGTATGGATGTCGATTTTCGAGCGGGCAAAATCCGTGACGTTACAATATCTGACTTGATCATTTGCTTTGCTGGTCTAATTTCTGAGTGTTGCACATGTGGCTTAACACTTGCACTTGTGCACTTAGATTGGTCTGATCATTTGCTTGATGCTAGACACTTGCTCTTGTGGCTTGACACTTGCACTTGTGCACTTAGACTGGTTTGATTCATACTTATTGCCTGAAACTAATTTCCATCTTGTTGCACTTGTGGTTGGACACTTGCACTTGTGCACTTAGACTGGTTTGTTGATTTGGTCTGTACCTTTGTGCATCTAGTTATGTGATTCCATTTTGTTGCATTGTTTCCTAAAACCGATTTTGTAACATCCCGCCGTTTTGGACCATTCAAATCGACAATAAAACCACACATGTCAGACTTGAATAATTCAAAACAACATATTGTTAATAAAATTTGGGGCAAATAAAATCAATCACAGAATCACAGACACAGAATATCAGAATAACTCGCAGCGGAATAAAATAAACATAGGAGTTCATGAAGCTCCTAGATACATAGTCTCAAACTAATACATAATACCCAAGTATGAAAACAAATACAACGGAAATTTTAGATACATAAGTTCTCTACTACAAAAGCAAAAGCTGAGTGGAAATAACTGTAATGGAAATATCAGGTAGACAGCTAAATCTCCGGCGGACCTCTAGCTCCAAAAAGGATAAAACCAAAGCTGTGAAACACAGGCCAACCCGAGCGTAAAGCAAAAAAACAAAACACTCGATTCAGGGCATACATACTTATAAAATGTAATTCAACTCAAGTGAACTATAAAAGAAATGCATCAGTAACTTAAAGAATGCTTGGGATCGCCCATCCTTTAAGGATCCGTTAAACTATCTACTATGTAGTAATATACGCTATTATAATAGGGTCTAAAGTAAAGTATACTATTTAAAATAGCGTTAAGGCTTTACATTTTCCACCTTAACACATTTTTAGGTATGCCAATAGTCTATACAGTACCGTAACTCCCCGTAAACTGGAGTGGCCAGAGGATACCACATAGGTACGACATAAAACAAACTCGTAGAAGGCGCGCTAGGCTAGGTGACATGGCACAACTAGGCAATGCCAGGGTAGATATACCAACTACACTTCCGGACGGTTGGTAACGCATATCCGCAACTACCGCCCAACTCGATCCACACTCCCAAATCAAAGGTGCGCACCAAATCAATCACAAAGTAATAGAATGGCATACGATGGAGTGTGTCCAATCAGAGGTGCTACCTAATTGGCCCGTCGATTGCTCCTGTTTTAGCCACCTTATGCTAACTCATGTGAGTTAGGTCCTCGTAAATATACCTTTAGGATCGTCGCCACCATCCTACTTCATTCTGGAATCTCCTCCACGTACACAGTTGTCAAAGTGGTTTTCGGTATCGACATAGAGTATGCCCATATCCGATCCCGGTCTCTTTAACAACCAAACGTTATTATAACCCGTGGTTATTTAATTTTGAATGGTTTATTTTTCATATCAAACATATTCCTTTCAAAACCATATAAATTCCATATCATTATTCTTTAAAACATATTATTCATTTTTCCAAAGTTGTAACACTTCCAAATTCATTTAATTATAACCCCTTTGAAACGTAAAATTTAGAGATCATAGCACTCTAAAATGTAACCTTTAAAACCAAAACATTAGTAACTATAACCCTTTAGACAAATTTGTAGCATTCAGAAAATGCACTTTTAAGAAAACGCAGCAGTCCAGAAATGCTAGTGTAAGAATTCGCAGGAGTGCAGAAATGCTACTGTAAGAATTCGCAGTAATGCAAAAATGCTACTGTAATAATCCACAACAGCGCAGAATTGTTATAGTAAGAAAATCGCAGCAGTGCAGAATTGTTACAGTAAGGAGATCGTAGCAGTGCAGAATTGTTACAGTAAAGAAATCGCAACAGCGCAGAATTGTTACAGTTAGGAAATCGCAGCAGTGCAGAATTTTTACAGTAAGGAAATCGCAGCAGTTTTGAATTTTTACCGTAATACTTCCTACTACAATAGTTTAAAAATTCAAATGGTACATATATTTGCAGTTTTTATCATAGTCATTATATCATTCCTATTATATTACTCAAATTTTAGCTATTTGGTCCTTAAAGAAAACACAATTTTCGTTAAATAACTTTGTTACTAAAATGTCAAATTTTAAAGCTGAAATCCTTATGCTAAGTTAAAAGTACGTTATTAACATATACTTTATTTTCTTTTCAGTAAATAACATTTATCATTTTAATTACCCAAGTTATAACATTTACATTAGTTAAAAACTTACATGTCAAATGTACATTTTAACTTACAATTTTCCTTCTTCTCAAAAACTATTTATCATTTTAATCACTATTACATGAATTAAAACTTACAATTTATAGGTTAGAATAAAATACCATTATTAAGTCAAATCAGATTATTAAATTTAAATCAACCTTCATTCTGTAAATTAGATTCCAAAATTTTCATTTCCAACTATTTATTTCTTATAAAATCTTAACACATGTAAACAAATATTTCTTCGGCAATTCTTACATTAAATTTTAGTTGAGGTTCATATATAAAAATCCAAAATACTTAATAATTTTTAGAAAAATCATTTTTAAATCAACCACGGAGTCTGTATATAATTCTCTACACTAGGGTCAAGTAAATAAGGACATATATCATTTCAATCCTTAATTTCTAAATTTTCGGGTTTTATATTATTTCAAACCCGCAATCCCAAGTCAAAATAAAATTGTTCAAGCCTATCATTTCAGCCCATAACAATTTTCCTTAATCTAAAGATCATTCGGGTATGTATCATTTCAACCCATTGTGAAGGAACTTCCAGTGTGATTCCAGAATATTAAATAACATAAAAATATTCAACATATCATGACATATGATCAAACAGATATAATATGATATGAAATAACAAAATAAAATCATATGAATGACATAATATAAGCATATGAAATAACATGATATAAACATACGAAGTAACATGATATAAACATATGAAATAACATGATAAAACACATGAAATAACATGATAAAATCATAGGTGAAATGTCAAACTTGCATATACATATCCTCACAATTCAATTATCATCAATTCATCACATAAATAAGTACGTATGTCAAGTGTGACTTCTCACCATTCTTTGGTTAGAGAAGTGATTCAAAACGCAACACAACGACTACAACAAGCACGAAAAATTACGGACAAGCTTGAGTGAGAGGAGAATCCAAATCCGATGCTTTAAAAAAAATTTCCATACGTAAACAAATAATTCACATAGAAAATAAAAGTAGAAAATTATATATTTGTAAACATGTGAAGAGGGCTTGTCTAGGGAACACATAGGTTTGGTCTAGTGTTTGTTTCGGTTTGGTCTAGGCTAGATTTGGGTTAGGGTTTGGTCTATATGCTAGTGTTTGTGGCTACAAGGCTAGAGGAAGGCAAGGTTTGGGTTTAGGGTTCGGCCTACCTGGTCAACGCAAGGCTATGGTTAGGGTTTGGCTAGGTTTGGGGTTCGACCATAGGCTATGGCAAGGCTATGGTTAGGGTTTGGCAATTGGAGAGGAGGATGATGGTGATGGCCGAAATAAATGAAGAAGAAAAGGGAGGAATAGGAAGGGGTTCGGCTATAGGGTTTTTGGTTGGAGGAAGAGGAGGCGGAGGCCAAACTTGGTGAAGAGGAAAGGGGAAAAGGAAGGAGAAGAGGTAGTTTTGGCTAGGGTTTCTGGTTGGAGGAAGAGGAGATGGGTGTAGAGACAAGCATGGCCGAAATTTTTGAGGGGAGGAGGAGGAAAATCTGTAGAGGAAGAGAGGAAGAAAGTCTAAGGTTTTGAGGAGGAAGATGAAGAAGAAAACTTACATTGATTTCTTTCTACGGAGGCACAAATGAAAGTGAGTGTCTAGCAAAACCCTAGGATATTATATAGGCTACTCAATCATGTGGCTTCTCATCTACTAAAGGAATTCCTAGCCCATTAGTACATGCCCAAACTCACAATGTAAATAAGATGAATGTTAAGGGAAAATAACTGCGTGTAATACGCCAAAAGTTGTAAATTTTTAGAAGTTGGAATCAAAATTTAATAAAACGAAAAACAAAGGAAATGTTAGAATTAAATCCATCTTCATAAAAAAAGTAAAAGTTAAAAATTCACATTTTAAAATTTAAAATTTTCATAGAAAGTCAAACTTTGACCAAAGTTGACCAAAATTTGCATTTTAAGAAAAATCTTTATTTTATTAAATTTGGAAGAACATTTCACATCAAATCCCAAAATATTACATTAAATTTCCAAAGTTATCAAATTTTAAAATAATTATATTCCAAGTTTCAAATGAATTTTCATTTAAAATATTTTCAAAATTTGCAGGTTGTTACACTCTCCCCCACTCAAAACTTTTCATCCTCGAAAAGGAACGAGACCCATAAAACAAAGAGGGATAAGGTAGGATAAAAAATGATACCTGGAACAAACAATTCTGGATTCGAAGCACGAATGCTCTTTACCGTTTCCCAAGTACAATCTCGATCATCAGTGCTCCATTGCACTTTAACCAAGTTGACAGATTTTCTTCATAGCTACTTCGTACCTCTATCGATAATACGAAGTGGCTTCCTCTCGACAGTAAGGTTCGGCTCAACATCCAAACTCTCGAGAGCAGAAGGCTGGACAATCAAAGATGGATCATGAAGATATCGACGAAGATGTGAAACATGGAACACATTATGCATCCAGAAAGCTTCTCAGGCAAATCCAAACGGTAAGCTAAGGAACCAACTCTCTCTAAGATGTGAAAAGGACCAATAAACCTAGGAGCGAGCTTCCCTCTCCGACCAAACCGAATCACATTTCTTAATGGAGAGACCTTAAGGAAAACCTGATCACCAACAGAAAGTTCTAAATTCCTCCTACGCCTGTCAGCATACTTCTTCTGTCTATCCTGAGCAATCCTCATCTTTCTCCTAATCTCCTTAACCTTCTCAGATGCTTCTAGAATCATATCAGGACCAAGAACCAAACGATTACCGGATTCAATCTAGCAAGATGGAGATTTGCAAGGGGTCCATAAAGAGCAGCAAATGGAGCCATTGCGATACTAGCCTGAATTCAAAAAATGGGATAAGATCGATAAATGTTTAAGACAACCTTAAACATATATTTGAGATTATACCTGATAACTATTATTATAGGTGAATTCAACGAGATGGAGATGATCTTCCCAAGATCCTCCATAATCAAGGACACAGGCATGAAGAAGATCTTCCATAATCTGATTCACTCTTTCTGTTTGACCGTCGGTCTGCGGATGGTAAGCAGTGCTCAGATTCAGACGGGTACCTAAAGATTCCTGAAAAGCTTTCCAAAACTGACTGGTAAAGATGGGGTCTCTATCACAAACAATACTGACCGGAACACCATGAAGACGAACGATCCCTCTCATATAAATCTCAGCTAAACTCGAAGCAGAACGGTTGGATCTAACCGGAATGAAATGAGCTGACTTGGTCAATCTATCCACAATTACCCAAATACTCTCATTACCTCTCCTAGTCCTTGGTAATCCATCAGTAAAATCCATAGAAACTTGTTCCCATTTCCAATTGGGAACCTCAAGGGGTTGCAATAATCCAGCGATCTTCTGATGATCAGGCTTAACCTGCTGACAAGTTGCACATATACTAACAAAAAGGGAGATATCACGCTTCATACTACTCCACCAATACAGCTTCTTCATATCATGGTACATCTTCGTCACACCCGGATGAATAGAAAGTCTAGACCGATGATTTTCCCAAAGTAACTCTTGCCTCAATCCATCGACATTCAGGACACAAATCCGATTATTAATCCTCAAAATCCCTTTATCATCGATCTGAGCTCCACTTCCATCTTGGCTATTACCACCAACCCTGCTACGAACATTTTCCTTAATAAGCCTAATTATCCTATCCTCATTCTGCTTAGCAACAATACGATCCATAAGAGGAGAAGAAACAACAAGCTGACATAACATCGCCTTCTTCCTACTCAAAGCATCGGCTACAACATTAGCTTTCCCGGTGGTATAGGTTATGTCAAGGTCATAAGAAGCAAGGAACTCTAGCCACCTAACTTACCTCAAATTCAAGTCCTTCGGGGTGAAAATATATTTCAAAGACTTATGATCCGTAAGGAGCTCAAACTTAGTTCCCAATAGATGATGTCTCCAAAGCTTCAAAGCAAAAACTACGACAAGCAATTCCAAATCATAGGCTACATAATTGGCTTCATGAGTCTTCAACTAACGACTGGCATAAGCGATAACCTTCCCATCCTGCATCAGAATGGCTCCCAAACCTTCACAACTAGCATCAGTGTATACTGTTAATCCCTCATTTCCATTTGAAACGGTAAGAACTGGCGCGAAGGTAAGCTTGCGCTTCAACTCATTGAATGCAGCTTCACACTTATCATTTCATCTAAACTTAGCATTCTTACGAGTTAGAGCGGTGAGAGGTGCAGCAATCCGAGCAAAATTCTCAATGAATCTCCAATAATAACAGGCAAGGCCCAGAAAACTACGGATATCAGATGAAGTCCTAGGAGTTTCCCAATTCTAAAATAGAATAGGGAGAATAAGAACCGAGAAAAAGATAGAATAATTAATGTACAAAGGAAGAAGAGAAGATAGACTTACATTGATCGCATCGATCTTAACCAGATCAACAGAAACTCCGTCACCAGAAACAATATGTCCAAGAAATCAAACTTCATCTTTCCAGAAATGGCATTTCGAGAATTTGGCTTTAAACTGATGACTCATAAGTATCTTCAGAACAAAATCAAATATATTTCATGTTCCGCCTTAGACTTAGAGAAAACCTGAATATCATCGACGAAGACTAGAAAAAACTTATTAAGAACATCACGGAAAACCCGGTTCATAAGGTCGACAAAGAAAGCTGGGGCGTTAGTCAAACCAAAAGGCATAACTAACCATTCAAAGAAACCATCCTTAGAACGGAAAGCAGTTTTGGGAATACTTTCCTCGGCAATTCTGAGCTGGTGGAAACCGGTGGCAAGATCAAGCTGAGAGAATATAGTAGCTCCATAAAGTTGATCGAACATATCATTAATACGAGGCATTGGATATCTGTTTTTCATAGTGAGCTTATTCAGCTCCCTATAATCAACACACATCCTCAAAGAACCATCAGACTTAGTGACAAAACCACTGCTGCTCCCCATTCGGAAAGACTGGGTCTGATCAAACCTTTGGAGAACAAGTCTTCAATTTGCTTCCTCAACTCAACCTTCTCACGGGGTGCCATTCTTCTAGGAGGAAGAACTACAGGTCAAGCTCCAAGAATGAGATCAATACGGAATTCGATTTCCCATTTAGGAGGTAAAGAAGTGATTTCACCAAACACATCGGGATAGAGTTTGGCCATAGGAGTAGAATCAAGATCACTAGGGGAAGAATCAAGAGAATAGATAAAACTGCCTGCATACTCCTGAGGCATACGACATTGAATTACCAAGGGCTTACCAAAATCATCAACAAGAGAAATAGTCTGGGTTTTACAAGAGATAACAACTTCATGCATTGCAGCCAATCTCCTCCAAGCAACATGTCAAAAGCATCGAAAACAAGAACATAGAAATCACCAGAAAAGCGATGGTCGTAAAAGAAGAGTTTCACATTGTTAGAAATCCTACTAAGGTTTGCGGGACCACCAATCGGATTAGTAACACACAAAGGTTTGGTTGCAAACTTAGGTGAAAGGATATGCTCAAACTTATCACAAAGGTCCATAGAAATGAAACTATGAGAAGCTCCCGTGTCAAATAGAACACGAACCGGAAAATTAAACAAAGTAAAATTGCCCTAGAGAGTACCTTGGTATCACTAGGAGCAGGTGGAGCAGGTGGAGTAGGCGGAGCATGAGTGGAAGAAGTCATGGCAAAGACAAGATTCAACTAGAATGGAAATCCTAATCAAAGAATTCTATTAAACAAGGAGGATTCGAAAAGAAGGGAAATTCTAAGGAAAATTAAATTTTAAAACAAGAAAGATTTTGTATCCAAATAATCCTTTAAAATAATTTAAAAATCATTTGAAAACCATTTTATGCTTGAAAATACTTTCTCTCGCAAAGAATGATTCTAAGATTGATTTTACTCATTCTAGGGTATTTCTACCCTATCTCTAACGAGTTTTTGCCCCGTACGCTAAGGTTTGCCTAAAACCAAAGCTCTGATACCAACTGTAACATCCCGCCATTTTGGACCATTCAAATCGACAATAAAACCACACATGTCAGACTTGAATAATTCAAAACAATGGATTGTTAATAAAATTTGGGGTAAATAAAATCAATCACAGAATCACAAACACAGAATATCAGAATAACTCGCAGCGGAATAAATAAACATAGGAGTTCATGAAGCTCTAGATACATAGTCTCAAACTAATACATAATACCCAAGTCTGAAAACGAATACAACAGAATGTTTAGATACATAAGTTCTCTACTACAAAAGAAAAAGCTGAGTGGAAATAACTGGAATGGAAATATCAGGTAAACAGCTAAATCTCCGACGGATCTCTAGCTCCAAAAAGGATGAAACCAAAGCTATGAAACTCAGGCCGACCCGAGCGTAAAGCAAAATCACAAAACACTCGAGTCAGGACATACATACTTATAACATGTAAATCAACTCAAGTGAACTGTAAAAGAAATGCATCAGTAACTTAAGAATGCTTGGGATCGCCCATCCTTTAAGGATCCATTAAACTATCTACTATGTAGTAATATACGCTATTATAATAGGGTCTAAAGTAAAGTATACTATTTAAAAATAGCATTAAGGCTTTACATTTTCCAACTTAACAAATTTTTAGGTATGTTAATAGCCTATACAGTACCGTAGCTCCCCGTAAACTGGAGCCGCCAGAGGATACCACATAGGTACGACATAAAACAAACTCGTAGAAGGCGCGCTAGGGTAGGTGACACGGCACAACTACGCAATGCCAGGGTAGATATACCAATTACACTTCCGGACTGTTGGTAACGCATAGCCATAACTACCACCCAATTCGATCCACACTCCCGAATCAAAGATGCGCACCAAATCAATCACAAAGTAATAGAATGGCATATGATGGAGTGTGTCCGATCAGAGGAGCTAGCTCATTGACCCGTCGATTGCTCCTGTTTTAGCCACCTTATGCTAACTCACGGGAGTTAGGTCCACGTAAATATACCTTTAGGATCGTTGCCACCATCCTACTTCATTCTGGAATCTCCTCCGCGTACACAGTTGTCAAAGTGGTTTTCGGTATCGATAGAGAGTATGCCCATATCCGATCTCGGTCTCTTTAACAACCAAACGTTATTATAACCCGTGGTTATTCAATTTCGAATGGTTTATTTTTCATATCAAACATATTCCTTTCAAAACCATATAAATTCCATATCATTATTCTTTAAAACATATTATTCATTTTTCCAAAGTTGTAACACTTCCAAATTCATTTAATTATAACCCCTTTGAAACGTAAAATTTAGAGATCATAGCACTTTAAAATGTAACCTTTAAAACCAAAACATTCGGAACTATAACCCTTTAGACAAATTTGTAGCATTCAGAAAATGTCACTTTTAAGAAAACGCAGCAGTGCAGAAATGCTACTGTAAGAATTCGCAGCAGCGCATAAATGCTACTGTAAGAATTCGAAGCAGTGAAGAAATGCTACTGTAATAATCCGCAACTGCGCAGAATTGTTACAGTAAGGAAATCGCAGCAGTGCAGAATTGTTACAGTAAGGAGATCGCCGCAGTGCAGAATTGTTATAGTAAGGAAATCACAGCAGTGAGTGCAGAATTGTTACAGTAAGGAAATCGCAGCAGTTTTGAATTGTTACCGTAATACTTCCTACTACAATAGTTTATAAAATCAAATGATACATATATTTGCAGTTTTTATCATAGTCATTATATCATTCCTATTATATTAATCAAATTTTAGCTATTTGGTCATTAAAGAAAACACACTTTTCGTTAAATAACTTTGTTACTAAAATGTCAAATTTTAAAGCTGAAATCCTTATGCTAAGTTAAAAGTATGTTATTAATTTACACTTTATTTTCTTTTCAGTAAATAACATTTATCATTTTAATTACCCAAGTTATAACATTTACATTAGTTAAAAACTTACATGTCAAATGTACATTTTAACTTACATTTTTCCTTCTTCTCAAAAACCATTTATCATTTTAATCACTATTACATGAATTAAAACTTACAATTTATAGGTTAGAATAAAATACCATTATTACATCAAATCGGATTATTAAATTTCAATTAACCTTCATTCTGTAAATTAGATTCCTAAATTTTCATTTCCAACTATTTATTTCTTATAAAATCTTAACACATGTAAACAAATTTTTCTTCAGCAATTCTTACATTAAATTTAGTTGAGGTTCATATATAAAAATCCAAAATACTTAATAATTTTTAGAAAAATCATTTTTAAATCAACCATGGAGTTTGTATAAAATTCTCTACCCAGGGTCAAGTAAATAAGGACATATATCATTTCAATCCTTAATTTATAAATTTCCGGGTTTTATATCATTTCAAACCCGCAATCCCTAGTCAAAATAAAATTGCTCAAGCCTATCATTTCAGCCCATAACAATTTTCCTTAATCTAAAGATCATTCGGGTATGTATCATTTCAACCCATAGTGAAGGAACTTCCAGTGTGATTCCAGAATATTAAATAACATAAAAATATTCAACATATCATGACATATGATCAAACAGATATAATATGATATGAAATAACAAAATAAAATCATATGAATGACATAATATAAGCATATGAAATAACATGATATAAACATATGAATTAACATGATATAACCATATGAAATAACATGATATAACACATGAAATAACATGATAAAATCATAGATGAAATGTCAAACGTGCATATACATATCCTCACAATTCAATTATCATCAATTCATCAAATAAATAAGTACGTATGTCAAGTGTTATTTCTCACCTTTCTTTAGTTAGAGAAGTGATTCAAAATGAAACACAACGGCTACAACAAGCACGAAAAATTATGGACAAGCTTGAGTGAGAGGAGAATCCAAATTTAATGCTTTTAAAAAATAAAATAAATTCCATACATAAACAAATAATTCACATAGAAAATAATAGTAGAAAATTATATATTTGTAAACATGTGAAGATGGCTTGACTAGGGAACACATAGGTTTGGTCTAGGGTTTGTTTGGGTTCGGTCTAGGCTAGATTTGGGTTAGGGTTTGGTCTATAGGCTAGGGTTTGTGGCTACAAGGCTAGAGGAAGGCAAGGTTTGGGTTTAGGGTTCAGCCTACGTGGTCAAGGCAAGGCTAGGGTTAGGGTTTGGCTAAGTTTTGGGTTCGACCATAGGCTGTGGCAAGGCTAGGGTTAGGGTTTTGTAATTGGAGAGGAGGATGGTGGTGATGGCCAAAATAAATGAAGAAGAAAAGGGGGAAAAAGGAAGGGGTTCGGGTATAGGGTTTTTGGTTGGAGGAAGAGGAGGTGGATGCCAAACTTGGTGAAGAGGAAAGGGGAAAAGGAAGGAGAAGAGGTAGTTTTGGCTAGGGTTTCTAGTTGGAGGAAGAGGAGATGGGTGTAGAGGCAAGCATGGCCGAAATTTTTGAGGGGAGGAGGAGGATAATCTATAGAGGAAGAGAGGAAGAAAGTCTAGGGTTTTTAGGAGGAAGATGAAGAAAAAAACTTTCATTGATTTCTTTCTGTGGAGGCACAAATGAAAGTGAGAGTCTAGCAAAACCCTAGGATATTATATAGGCTACTCAATCATGTGGCTTCTCATATACTAAAGGAATTCCTAGCCCATTAGTACAAGCCCAAAGTCACAATGTAAATAAGATGAATGTTAAGGGAAAATAACTGCGTGTAATACGCCAAAAGTTGTAAATTTTTAGAAGTTGGAATCAAAATTTAATAAAACGAAAAACAAAGGAAATGTTAGAATTAAATCCATCTTCATAAAAAAAAGTAAAAGTTAAAAATTCAAATTTTAAAATTTTCACAGAAAGTCAAACTTTGACCAAAGTTGACCAAAATTTGCATTTGAAGAAAAATCTTTATTTTATTAAATTTCGAAGAACATTTCACATCAAATCCTAAAATATTACATTAAATTTTCAAAGTTATCAAATTTTAAAATAATTATATTCAAAGTTTCAAATGAATTTTCATTTAAAATATTTTCAAAATTTACAGGTTGTTATAGATTTCCATACATTCGAACTCTTATTATGCTATCTTCGATCATCCATACATGTTGTCGAGTTGCCTTTCTACTCACTGATCCCTAGTAAACAAATATTCATGCATGTATGCATCGTTGCGTTGTTTTGTTGGTCAGATTTACAACATAAGTTATGTATACATATATACATGTATACATCTTTGCCTTGTTTTGTTGGCCACTTCATTGGTGCCACTATGCACATGTATACATGTATATACATATATGTATATATATGCATATGGCTGAGTTATGTTTGGTGCCACTATGCTCATGTATACATGTATATACATATATGCATATATGTTCACATAGCTTAAGTTATGTTTGGTGCACTTCAATATTGAACTTATTGGCCACTTCAATTATATTGGTGCACACACTACACCTGTGAAATATCTGAATTGTTGGTCCATGTTGATTGCTGGTCCATGTTGAATTGCTAGTCCATGTTGAATGCCATGTTGAATGCTGGTCCATGTTGAATTTTTGCTTGATGAATTAATTGTTTGAATATATATTTGATATATATTCTGCATCCTCTGATATATATTTTATTATCTAAAACTTGACTTGTTTGTTGTTCGAATATATATTTGCAAATCCGGTCCATGTGATTTCTTTTTACACTTTCAATTGCAAATCTTATTCCAATTTAGTTCTTGTATATACTTGTATGTACTTACACATGCTTCTATATACTTTTATGTTCTTGTATATACTTGTATACACTTGTATATATACTTTTATATACTTGTATGTTCATTTGTACACTCGAGCTTATATATACTTGCTTCAACACTTGTTGTTTTTCCTGAGCTTGTTATGTGCACTGTGATTTCATATGTACACTTGAGTTTGAGTTTTCTGATAATTTCTGAAATGCTATTCTTATTCTTTCATATGTACACTTGGTTTCAGTTTAAGGTTTCTGATGATTAATTTGCTATGGGTATTTTGTGTTTTTTGACAAGGCAGTGCACACACTACCTTATTCATGGTAGTGCACAACGCTGCCTTGTCAAGGTAGTGTGTGCACTACCTTATCACGGTAGTGTGTGGTTGAATTGTTGCTCAATTTTACTTCCTGTTGTATTTCCTGTTCTATTCTCAATGATTTGAACTTCCTTGTCAAGGCACAGTGCGGTTGTTGTAATAGTTGTTCAAAGCAGTGCACACTATACTTATTTATGCACTTATTTGTGGCCTATGAACTTGAACAGTTCACTTCATTGTTCGATTTTAAGTTGCTTTCCATGTTCACTTCATTGTTTGATTTTTAGTTATTGCTATATGCAGTCTTCTTTCTTGTTAGTTCCATGTACATAGACGCATACATATGTATGCATATATGTGTGAAATATTACCATGTTTTTGTTTGGTTTACACATGTGAATTTGCAACTTGTTTATACATGTATAAATCTGTGCACATCTGGTTTATACATATGTTTTACTTCTATGTTTTTGTCTGGTTTATACATATGTGCACATCTAGTTTATACATGTGAATTTGCACTAGTTTATACATGTGCTTGACCTTGTGCACGTTTGCACTATGTTGAGCCTTTGTGCTTGACCTTTGAAATAGTCCATGATATTTAATCGATGTCCGACCTTGTGATATTCACAGTGATACATTGTGCATACCATAAGTTGTCCATGCACATATCTATTTGTCCTTGTCTAAAACATGAAGAGAACAAACCCATAAACTTAGGCAATATTAATATTCAATTCAATTTTATTTTCTGCTTCCTTTTCCATTTTACTGCATTGTTTATTTGACAGGCATATATGAGATGGCTGGACACAAGCTGGAGCAAGAAAATCAAGATCAACATCAAAAATAAACTCGAGTGAGTGTGAGCAAGAGTGAGTAAAAAATGTTATATATGAGAATGTAGAGAAAAGTTGTATATATGAAAGTGATAGTGAAAGTTGTATTGTATTTGAAAATGTAAGTATAGTGAAACTTGTATTGTATTTGAATTTGATTTGAAATAAAATATTTATTTAAATTAAATTGCGATTCATTTATTTCATTCTGCAAATATAATATAATTGTAATCGGTATGCATATTAGTCAATACTTATGTTGTATAATAGGAAATTCTAGAAATAATACTATAACATCAAACAACAAATGGGTTCTTTGTTGTGTTAGTGCATATCATACGATGGGTCATATCTATGGTCTAATGTGCAATGAGATGGTATAGGATTTAACGATAGATAGATATGCAATTAGACATCAGAGCATAACTGTCGTCTGATGCATTTTTTTCTATAGTGAACGTAGCGAACAAGTAAGTGTTGAAAACATTAGTTATACGTAGAAAGCAATATAATTTTCATTGTAGGAAATTATATAGCCCAACGCTAAGGCTTTGGGTGGCAAGTTTGGTTTAGCGGGTTGGGATGTGAGGTAGGTGGAGTTACACAATAGAACTCTACCCTTTACCTAGAGGCTACCAGCAGTTGTGTATACTTACTACTGATGTGGCATATCTCCAACTATAGGACCCATGGAGATGGGATATGCATAGAATGTAGGACTAGCTTTTGGGATAGAAGTATCAAGTAGCTATTTTAGGGTCTTCCTCCTCCCTATTTAGGAAGTGTTAAATGGTTAGGGTTAGCATTTAGGCATAGTAGTGGGAAATCTCGTGAAGCGTCCGCTTTGAGGTTAAGATATTAAGTGGACATTATGGGGTCTGCCTCTCCCCATAAAGAAGTATTAAGTGGCTTGATGAGATTTCGTGCGATGTCAGTTAGATAGTATTAAAGAGGAGTCCACCTTGGGATAGGTATCAGATGATGGGGACCTGCCTAAAATGTAGGTACTAGATGGTTAGATTCTACCTAACTCCCATCGAAAGGGTATTGAGTGGCTTGGGTACTATCTCTTACATTGTTAGGACATGACTGACGGTAGTTGCATGGGACTGGGAAGGGCATTTGGCCTACAGTTGAGGATATGTTGTAGAGTTGGAATGCGTCAGTAATATGTTAATTATATTATTAAGCCTTATCTAGGTGTCATCGGTCTCTATAGTTAGGATCGATTGACCAGTGGATATGTTGCAAGGGCCCACTTCGATATCTTGATGTATTAAATAACCGCTGGGTCAGCCTCCTTCCCATTTAAGAAGTATTAAGTGGCCGGTGTTTTGGGTAGTGAAATATTTAGTTGTAAATGAATATAAGCGTATATACATAATGATACCTTGGAGAAGTTTAAGTTAAGTATATTTCACGCGCACATTAGAATTATGGATTAGCCGTAAATAATAGACATAACATTTAAATGGAAATCAATCGGCATAAATTAATGGGATGGGTAAAGAATGTAATTTTTCAATCACCGGAACGTTGTTTTGACCACCCTCCTCATAACAACCAATATGATAGTTTATCTGGATAATGGAGCAAGATGGGAACTACAAATGGTGATGTCTTCTTATTCATGCTCGGCATAGACAAGGCAATTAAATATCCAAAGAATGATATCCCAATGTAGTAGCCTTAGTTAATATGTATGTTATATTATATTTTTCAATTCTGATGTGAGTTTATATTATCGCTCTCTGACATACCTGTGTTTATTACAGTTGACCAAAACCAAACACCTATCCACTAATTGACTTGGTTTTTGATTTAGTCAACATTTGTGTCCATTAGGATGCAGATTGTTACATTTGGTATTAGAGCTTTGGTTATTTGATCATGGGAATTAAGATACGCTGAGAGAACATATTTTTATTTTTACCTATAATTATATATATTAATTGTACGCCTAACTCTATAAATTTCGGCTATACAAGTAGTTGCATCCATTTTCCGAAAGGATGGGTGAGGCAATTATGAGTTGAAAAAATAAATAGAGTTAAAAATTTCTCCTACCTCGATTACCCCATGGGATGGAGGTTGTATTGTAAGGAGTGTACCGAGAAGAGCTTGAGCACGACATATAGAAGAATCTCAAAGGTTGGATGATACTTGACACCATTATTGAGCCTAAACTATCTTAAGATTTAGGACTTTGATGGATTGCCAATTGAAGACTTACATCTCATCTAAACCGATGGAAGGTAAGAACCTTAATGTTACAAGAATCCAAAAGTAAGGAATGATAGGAGTGGAACAAGATGTGAAGGAGTGGAGCAAGTTCCCGCTGAAGATATGTACTAATTACCATAAGAAGATAACTTGGAATTTTTGATGGAGATGAGTTAAGGGTGCATGAAAAAGAAGGAGAGTCCAAAAGGGAATGACAATTATAGTCCATTTCTAACTCCAACCACATGTGAAAGAATTTGATAAAAAGGTTTTTGAAAATACCATTAATTGTCTTGAATGGGGTTTTCAAAAGATTTATTAGGAAGTTGGTGTTTTTAAAAATCAAGGAATTTGGAAATTCATAATTTGAAATTTTATTGTGTCAGAATTTTTGATTTAGAGGTTTTTGGAAAAGAGGGTTTTTCATTTTTGGAATTCTAAGTTTAAAATTGATTAAGGCAAAGAGTTTGGATTTATATATTTTTAATAAAGATATTTTTTATTTTTGAAATAAATAGAAAATAAAGCATAGATTTGGCTCGGTGATTTTTCCTATTTTGTAAATTCCAATTTAAAATTCTTTTTAATGGTAGATAGATGGAAATGGTACTTGATTCAAATAGGGTATAAAGAATAGAAGGGTAAGAATGCCCGACAACATAGATAGTAATAGCATCTGCAATTTATATATAAAAAGATAGGATTAGTAATCTAGTTAGAAATAATATAGGAGGAAAACAGTAGGAATAAGATAGGAAGGTGGATAAATTCCATGGATATGTAGTAATTATGCATATACTTTAGGTAAACACTTAGATAGATGTAGCAATTGCTCATATCTTTTAGAATTCCCTCTCATATTCTATTAAAATCTCCATCTAAGGTGGAAATGGAGATAGCATGAGAATAGGATGGAAGTTATCCTCGTCCACTCCAGTTTTCATTGTGTAAAGTTAACAAAGCTGTTTTTTTAGAATAATTTTGTTTGAAAATTGGTTTAAATGTGATAAATGCTATGGGGTTAAAATCCTACTTCTGAAGAAGTAAGTCATTGATGTAGAAAGTATTTGGAAAGAGAAATTTTCATAGCTCCTTTTTGGAAACCAAGAAACTTAGAAATTTTGAACTTGATAAAAAGGTTTCTAAGTTTATATATTTAAAGATAAAAGTTTTGGATCAAGTGCTTCTTGATTGTGAAGTTTTAATTTTATAAAGAATGGTGACAACCACTAAGTTTTTAATATGGGGTAGACAGGGACCACTACCTAGATAAGATAGTGTAAAGGTTTTAGGCTATGAATAAAATAGCTACAAATGCTTGTAGGGTAGCAATAGGAAATCCCCGTCGAATTTAAATAATATTTGTATAAATCTAGGAATATTTTATTAGAGATGTGTGGATTCCATGAGAAGAACCTTCAAAGGAATAAGGAATGGTACCAAAGTACAATTTTGTAAGTCCAAGCTATACTGGCATGAAGGATCAAGGATGTAGAGGAAGTAAAAACCAAGTTTGGGGATGTTGTTAAGAGATTTTGATTTGAAGAAGATAGTGGTATGATTGGGGAAGAAAATAATAATATAGCATAACCCCCGTAGGATGTTGGTTGACTTAAGGTTATTGACCGTAAGATAGGTAGTAGGAGTTAGTCCACCAAACCAATTTTTTGACGAGTTATTCTAAATATGCATAGTTCATATTTCTTATCCACTACGATATGGGAACACACAATTTATTCCATAATCGGATACAGTGATTGAAGTAATGGATAGACCACACTTATTGGAAGTCAAGAAGGAGAGTTCAGGAAGGTAAGTGACAGTAGAAGGGTATACTAGAAATGTCCATCTTAACTTAGTAAGGAGTGTTAGGGCCATAAGAACATTAACCCCCATTGAAAATAAAGTGTAGCTTCTAGTAATTTTTTTAGGATTTTTGAGTTGTAATCAGTAGTTGTCTTCCTTCAAATTTAGGAAGATATGGTATGGGATATATTCCTATTTTATCACTGTGTTGATTTAATGAATGGGATGAGACCGCTATGCATACATATCGAGAAACAGTGTAAATAAGGAAATCTCATAAGGACACTTAACTAGTGACCAAATGTAGGTAAGACTGGAATGTTATAAAATAATTAGGAAATTCAGTTAGAAACTAGGAATTAAAAATACTTGTATCCTAAAACTTTACAAGTTTGGGAAAAATAAATTTTAGCAAGTGGAGGAAAGGGAAAGGTCATTATGGAATCACGGGTCACTATCCCTATGCCTTGAAAGCTAAAATCCATAAATACACTTGTAGGTTGTTTGTTGTTTTAGAGTAAAATAAAAGGAAAGATATGGTTCCTCAAATCTAGGATTAACTACATAATACTAGGGTTAATCATATGCATTAAACTCATTGGACTGAGTCCCGATTCATTAAGTTGTGTTTGATTTGTTTTATAAGGATAAAGAGGCATATGTTTTAGAAATTTTTTTGAAAGCTTTGGAAATTTTTAAATGCTTTTGGAAAGTTGATTTCGAACTATTTGGAAATTAAGAAATGATGGTTGTATATATAGAAGCTATATGAAATATTTTCAAAAAGGGATTTGGGAATTTCAAGATTGTTTGATATATTGTTTTGGAATTAATTTTAAAAGTAGTGGCATGTTTAAAAAGCAAAATAGTGGATAAATTTTGTATAAAGGAATTTCAAGTAATTTGAAAAAGTTGGCATAAGTTTTGAAAAGTTGAGTTCAAATGTTTTTGGAAGATTTTGTTCTAGTGCTTTAAAATAAAATATGGTGTTTAAATGCTTTTGGGATTCGATTCTTCAAACTATTTTACAAGTTGGAAATTCTTATGGAAATTGTGTTTAAAAGTTTTCTTTTGAAATGAGAAACTTTTCCGATTTTCAAATGCCACATACTAGCATAAGGAGCATCGATGTGTTAGTAAGTATGAGTTTTACCGTCCGTCTAGGGTGATAGTATACTAAGCATAGATAATAATAAGGGAAAAGACTGTTTTAGCTTTGAAATTTCTTTTTCTACACCTTGTTGATGGTGAAATAAAAGTTACGCTTAGGATAATTATGCTTTAACATCTAAGAATAGACCTCCTTATGTAAATTGTACTTTGAAAAGTTGAAAAAATAATAGGGGCGGAAGAGAAGGTTCCAAGTTACATCAGAATAGGTATTTAAAAGAAGGGTGGAAATGTAAGATTTTCTATCTAAATTTCCATTTCCGATGTAGGAGTAAAAATTTAGATATCTAAGTTCAAAATTTTTAGATGTTAAAAGTATATGCTAGGTTTTGGATGGTAGGGATTGGATGCTAAATTGGTTCAACCATACTCCCACTCGCAGGAGTGGGAAAACTTTTGTGTGATTTTAGAAAACATTTTATGTATATCTAGGTTGCTTGCATTATATTTTCAAAATGTTTTTAAAAGAATGCATTCATATAGGAGGTGCCGATTTAAAATCATTCTGCATACATGTCTTATATGTTGTGATACACTTCGCATTTATACACATTTGGTTGCGAAATTGGTTGTACACTAAATGGTTTGTTAGTTTAGATTGGTTGTGCGCTATGTTACATGTTCCAACCCATGAGAAATTTCAGGGACGATATTCTTTTAAGGAAGAATGTAACACCCCATAAAATTAATGATAATTAATAAATAATTATTAAAGCGCCAAAAAGAATTTGAGTAAGCAATGGAATTTGGTGACGAAACTTGCACCATTGTGTTCGTGGTGATTATCTTAGTAA
Source organism: Allium fistulosum (assembly GCA_030737815.1). NCBI lineage: Eukaryota > Viridiplantae > Streptophyta > Magnoliopsida > Asparagales > Amaryllidaceae > Allium > Allium fistulosum. The sequence continues at coordinate 1,496,695,390 of CM060901.1, forward strand.
CAATCATATTTGGAGTTTCGTAATTGAAGCTCAAATGAAAAAGTTATTAGCGTTTAAAGTTTCGAGAGTGAAAATAATTAAATACGAAAAAATAAAATAAATAAACATTAATTTTTGGGACCCCATCAGTCGACCCCCACCATGGGCCGGTCGATCGGTTCGAACATGGCGGTTAGGGTTTGAACCTTGGCCAAGGCGTGGATTTAATTATTTTAATCTAACGGTTATGGTTGATTCTTGCGCCTATAAATAAAGGCCTAATCGCTCACTTCTCTGCTCATATTTTCCAATCCAAGTAGCTAAGCTATATTATTTTTTCTTTTCCGCTACTTCTACAAATTATATATACACACACAGACATACATGCACACATACATACATACATATATACACACACACATATACACACACAAAAATCGAAGAAGGGCGGAAAATAAATAAGAAGAAGAGAAGAACCGAATCAATACTATGGAAAAACATAAATTTCAATCTATATTCCTCTCAACTTCTAGTCTCTTCTTAGATCTCTAATTCTAATAACATGTATATACTTTGTTATATATATTCTTTTAGATTAGAATTCATAAAGGAGTCAAGTAAAGGACTGGGTTCTGATTTGGAGATTTGGAAAGCTTAAAAGGTAAGTGAGAAATTATATAATTTACTTTTAACGTTGAAATTTATCTCGTTGAATTTTGTTTAATTATTATGCCTAAATAAGATCTAATGAATTGTAGGTTAAACCAAACATATATTATTATCGCCTACATCTTCAATAAAATATGTAATTGGAATAGGAATAGTATGGACAACTAAGTCTAGAAATTTGAATTCAGTCCCAAATATTTATTATTGCAGAAGGTTTATAAAGTTAGTTCCAGATCTATAATTAGTTTGTAAATTAGGTTGCCCTAGTTGAATTGGAATGTGAATTTCTATGATTTGATTTATTTAGGGCAGGTTTCGTGTAATTTCCATAAACTATCCATTTCAAAAAATATGTACAAAAGTGCGTCATTTGAATTAACAGCGGTTATACCAAAAAGGGAAAGAGATGTGTAACAATTGGATATTATTTTCCTTAGTTTACACTATCTATTTCAATAAAAGAAAAGAAATAATTCCTTGTAATTTCAAATGAAGCAAAGATCTCACTTGTAACGACCCGTAAAATTTAATGGTTTTAAAAGTATATTTAACTGGAAATTTGTGAAATTTTAAACAATAAAAATTTGAAATTAAAAATTTATTATTTGGAATACGTCTATTTTAATATAGCAACTGGTAAATTTTCATCTGATAATATTGAAGTTTATTTTCCTGTGAAATTTCATTTCAAATCAAACCGGTTAATAACAGTGGATTTAAAAGTTTTCCGAAACCAAAATATGTCAACAGGAGAAAATTTATTCAGATCATTCTGAATCAGACTGCAAAATTCGTTTTTCAAATTTGGACTTCTACTGCTCCGTTTATCTTAATTCTGGCAAAATAGCAGCATTTCTGGTACCGGTTATCGACTTTTGATCGGATGACTGTACCACGGATATCTATGTACCTTTTTGATCGTCTCATCGCGCTGATCACCATGGTATATTTATTTTTTGTATTTTGAGGTCCGGTACGCGACGGAAGCAATAAATTGTTCGTTGTAACGGTACCGTAAATTTGTGACTGTCCACTTTCTTACCCTTTCGAAATTGAAGCGTGCTGTCTAAACCATTAATTGCTTTTATATTTCAGCTCAAATCCACGGGTGACCATTGCCATTCCATAACTGGTTCAAAAATCAAAACGTACAAAAAAAAATTTGTATAGCCTTCATAGCTTTGTTGTTTTTCACTTCGTTTCTTGGCTGTCACTTTCCATTCTCCCCTCCATGCTTGTTTCCATGGCCCCAACCCTTCGAACCCACCACGCCCAAAGCTCCAACGTCATCCCTAAACCCGATCCTGCTTCCACCTCCTCCGAACAGCAGCTGTTCTGGCCTCCACTCCAGATCTCCAACGCCGAAGGCACGCAACCATCCATCCGCCACCTATTCCACCAGCATCATCCACAACTCCTCGGCCCGAGCTCAGGCAACTACCAGTCGAACCCCACTTCCAGCGAACCGCTCTTCCCTGTCCCGTCACTCACCCCTCCGCGCGCCTGACCCCGACCATGCACCTCTCTGCAGCCACCAACGCCCCACCCTTCAGCCCTCCAACCACCTCGCCACCACTTCACCACCCACCACCTTCAACTCGCCACCACTCCACTTCCCAAAGCCCAGCCCGTGAACCACCATTCATCCTCATCAGTTTTGCAAGCTTGGCCTCTGACCTTTAGCTTACTCAAATCTTGTGTACTGGTATATATAACTCGTATGAGTTCTGTTTATATATTGTTTTATATTTTCTTTTAACAATATATAGGTTTGTCTTGATTTTTCAAATATATGTGGATATACATACATGTTAGTTTTATATTTCACTGGGTATTATGACATGTGGGTTGTCGCAGTTATATATATTGGTATACTTAAGGATTGTTGGCTATAGTGTTTATATTTGTTTTGATTTTTTTTTAAGTTTGAATATATATAAATATATGTCTATATGTATTAGTTATAGATGTCACAGCATAGATAATGGTGTATATGTGTTTATATTAGCCTATACACAATTCGTTGTATATATTTTATAATATCATATTTTATGGAAAGATTTTTGTTATGTATATATTTATATAGTACAAAAGTTTTGTCAGTTTAAGTCTATTACCTGCTATCAAACTGTATAACAGTATGGGGTTGCTCGAATATAGTACTGTATACATTTTTAAGATTATATATGTGGTTAAAATATTCGAAGTAACATGATATAAACATACGAAGTAACATGATATAAACATATGAAATAACATGATAAAACACATGAAATAACATGATAAAATCATAGGTGAAATGTCAAACTTGCATATACATATCCTCACAATTCAATTATCATCAATTCATCACATAAATAAGTACGTATGTCAAGTGTGACTTCTCACCATTCTTTGGTTAGAGAAGTGATTCAAAACGCAACACAACGACTACAACAAGCACGAAAAATTACGGACAAGCTTGAGTGAGAGGAGAATCCAAATCCGATGCTTTAAAAAAAATTTCCATACGTAAACAAATAATTCACATAGAAAATAAAAGTAGAAAATTATATATTTGTAAACATGTGAAGAGGGCTTGTCTAGGGAACACATAGGTTTGGTCTAGTGTTTGTTTCGGTTTGGTCTAGGCTAGATTTGGGTTAGGGTTTGGTCTATATGCTAGTGTTTGTGGCTACAAGGCTAGAGGAAGGCAAGGTTTGGGTTTAGGGTTCGGCCTACCTGGTCAACGCAAGGCTATGGTTAGGGTTTGGCTAGGTTTGGGGTTCGACCATAGGCTATGGCAAGGCTAGGGTTAGGGTTTGGCAATTGGAGAGGAGGATGGTGGTGATGGCCGAAATAAATGAAGAAGAAAAGGGAGGAATAGGAAGGGGTTCGGCTATAGGGTTTTTGGTTGGAGGAAGAGGAGGCGGAGGCTAAACTTGGTGAAGAGGAAAGGGGAAAAGGAAGGAGAAGAGGTAGTTTTGGCTAGGGTTTCTGGTTGGAGGAAGAGGAGATGGGTGTAGAGACAAGCATGGCCGAAATTTTTGAGGGGAGGAGGAGGAAAATCTGTAGAGGAAGAGAGGAAGAAAGTCTAAGGTTTTGAGGAGGAAGATGAAGAAGAAAACTTACATTGATTTCTTTCTACGGAGGCACAAATGAAAGTGAGTGTCTAGCAAAACCCTAGGATATTATATAGGCTACTCAATCATGTGGCTTCTCATCTACTAAAGGAATTCCTAGCCCATTAGTACATGCCCAAACTCACAATGTAAATAAGATGAATGTTAAGGGAAAATAACTGCGTGTAATACGCCAAAAGTTGTAAATTTTTAGAAGTAGGAATCAAAAATTAACAAAACGAAAAACAAAGGAAATGTTAGAATTAAATCCATCTTCATAAAAAAAGTAAAAGTTAAAAATTCACATGTTAAAATTTAAATTTTTCACAGAAAGTCAAACTTTGACCAAAGTTGACCAAAATTTGCATTTTAAAAAAAATCTTTATTTTATTAAATTTGGAAGAACATTTCACATCAAATCCCAAAATATTACATTAAATTTCCAAAGTTATCAAATTTTAAAATAATTATATTCCAAGTTTCAAATGAATTTTCATTTAAAATATTTTCAAAATTTGCAGGTTGTTACACTCTCCCCCACTCAAAACTTTTCATCCTCGAAAAGGAACGAGACCCATAAAACAAAGAGGGATAAGGTAGGATAAAAAATGATACCTGGAACAAACAATTCCGGATTCGAAGCACGAATGCTCTTTACCGTTTCCCAAGTACAATCTCGATCATCAGTGCTCCATTGCACTTTAACCAAGTTGACAGATTTTCTTCATAGCTACTTCGTACCTCTATCGATAATACGAAGTGGCTTCCTCTCGACAGTAAGGTTCGGCTCAACATCCAAACTCTCGAGAGCAGAAGGCTGGACAATCAAAGATGGATCATGAAGATATCGATGAAGATGTGAAACATGGAACACATTATGCATCCAGAAAGCTTCTCAGGCAAATCCAAACGGTAAGCTAAGGAACCAACTCTTTCTAAGATGTGAAAAGGACCAATAAACCTAGGAGCGAGCTTCCCTCTCCGACCAAACCGAATCACATTTCTTAATGGAGAGACCTTAAGGAAAACCTGATCACCAACAGAAAGTTCTAAATTCCTCCTACGCCTGTCAACATACTTCTTCTGTCTATCCTGAGCAATCCTCATCTTTCTCCTAATCTCCTTAACCTTCTCAGATGCTTCTAGAATCATATCAGGACCAAGAACCAAACGATTACCAGATTCAATCTAGCAAGATGGAGATTTGCAAGGGGTCCATAAAGAGCAGCAAATGGAGCCATTGCGATACTAGCCTGAATTCAAAAAATGGGATAAGATCGATAAATGTTTAAGACAACTTTAAACATATATTTGAGATTATACCTGATAACTATTATTATAGGTGAATTCAACGAGATGGAGATGATCTTCCCAAGATCCTCCATAATCAAGGACATAGGCATGAAGAAGATCTTCCATAATCTGATTCACTCTTTCTGTTTGACCGTCGGTCTGCGGATGGTAAGCAGTGCTCAGATTCAGACGGGTACCTAAAGATTCCTGAAAAGCTTTCCAAAACTGACTGGTAAAGATGGGGTCTCTATCACAAACAATACTGACCGGAACACCATGAAGACGAACGATCTCTCTCATATAAATCTCAGCTAAACTCGAAGTAGAACGGTTGGATCTAACCGGAATGAAATGAGCTGACTTGGTCAATCTATCCACAATTACCCAAATACTCTCATTACCTCTCCTAGTGCTCGGTAATCCATCAGTAAAATCCATAGAAACTTGTTCCCATTTCCAATTGGGAACCTCAAGGGGTTGCAATAATCCAGCGATCTTCTGATGATCAGGCTTAACCTGCTGACAAGTTGCACATATACTAACAAAAAGGGAGATATCACGCTTCATACTACTCCACCAATACAGCTTCTTCATATCATGGTACATCTTCGTCACACCTGGATGAATAGAAAGTCTAGACCGATGATTTTCCCAAAGTAACTCTTGCCTCAATCCATCGACATTCAGGACACAAATCCGATTATTAATCCTCAAAATCCCTTTATCATCGATCTGAGCTCCACTTCCATCTTGGCTATTACCACCAACCCTGCTACGAACATTTTCCTTAATAAGCCTAATTATCCTATCCTCATCCTGCTTAGCAACAATACGATCCATAAGAGGAGAAGAAACAACAAGCTGACATAACATCGCCTTCTTCCTACTCAAAGCATCGGCTACAACATTAGCTTTCCCGGTGGTATAGGTTATGTCAAGGTCATAAGAAGCAAGGAACTCTAGCCACCTAACTTACCTCAAATTCAAGTCCTTCGGGGTGAAAATATATTTCAAAGACTTATGATCCGTAAGGAGCTCAAACTTAGTTCCCAATAGATGATGTCTCCAAAGCTTCAAAGCAAAAACTACGACAAGCAATTCCAAATCATAGGATGCATAATTGGCTTCATGAGTCTTCAACTAACGACTGGCATAAGCGATAACCTTCCCATCCTGCATCAGAACGGCTCCCAAACCTTCACAACTAGCATCAGTGTATACTGTTAATCCCTCATTTCCATTTGAAACGGTAAGAACTGGCGCGAAGGTAAGCTTGCGCTTCAACTCATTGAATGTAGCTTCACACTTATCATTTCATCTAAACTTAGCATTCTTACGAGTTAGAGCGGTGAGAGGTGCAGCAATCCGAGCAAAATTCTCAATGAATCTCCAATAATAACAGGCAAGGCCCAGAAAACTACGGATATCAGATGAAGTCCTAGGAGTTTCCCAATTCTAAAATAGAATAGGGAGAATAAGAACCGAGAAAGAGATAGAATAATTAATGTACAAAGGAAGAAGAGAAGATAGACTTACATTGATCGCATCGATCTTAACCAGATCAACAGAAACTCCGTCACCAGAAACAATATGTCCAAGAAATCAAACTTCATCTTTCCAGAAATGGCATTTCGAGAATTTGGCTTTAAACTGATGACTCATAAGTATCTTCAGAACAAAATCAAATATATTTCATGTTCCGCCTTAGACTTAGAGAAAACCTGAATATCATCGACGAAGACTAGAAAAAACTTATTAAGAACATCACGGAAAACCCGGTTCATAAGGTCGACAAAGAAAGCTGGGGCGTTAGTCAAACCAAAAGGCATAACTAACCATTCAAAGAAACCATCCTCAGAACGGAAAGCAGTTTTGGGAATACTTTCCTCGGCAATTCTGAGCTGGTGGAAACCGGTGGCAAGATCAAGCTGAGAGAATATAGTAGCTCCATAAAGTTGATCGAACATATCATTAATACGAGGCATTGGATATTTGTTTTTCATAGTGAGCTTATTCAGCTCCCTATAATCAACACACATCCTCAAAGAACCATCAGACTTAGTGACAAAACCACTGCTGCTCCCCATTCGAAAAGACTGGGTCTGATCAAACCTTTGGAGAACAAGTCTTCAATTTGCTTCCTCAACTCAACCTTCTCACGGGGTGCCATTCTTCTAGGAGGAAGAACTACAGGTCAAGCTCCAAGAATGAGATCAATACGGAATTCGATTTCCCATTTAGGAGGTAAAGAAGTGATTTCACCAAACACATCGGGATAGAGTTTGGCCATAGGAGTAGAATCAAGATCACTAGGGGAAGAATCAAGAGAATAGATAAAACTGCCTGCATACTCCTGAGGCATACGACATTGAATTACCAAGGGCTTACCAAAATCATCAACAAGAGAAATAGTCTGGGTTTTACAAGAGATAACAACTTCATGCATTGCAGCCAATCTCCTCCAAGCAACATGTCAAAAGCATCGAAAACAAGAACATAGAAATCACCAGAAAAGCGATGGTCGTAAAAGAAGAGTTTCACATTGTTAGAAATCCTACTAAGGTTTGCGGGACCACCAATCGGATTAGTAACACACAAAGGTTTGGTTGCAAACTTAGGTGAAAGGATATGCTCAAACTTATCACAAAGGTCCATAGAAATGAAACTATGAGAAGCTCACGTGTCAAATAGAACATGAACCGGAAAATTAAACAAAGTAAAATTGCCCTAGAGAGTACCTTGGTATCACTAGGAGCAGGTGGAGCAGGTGGAGCAGGTGGAGTAGGCGGAGCATGAGTGGAAGAAGTCATGGCGAAGACAAGATTCAACTAGAATGGAAATCCTAATCAAAGAATTCTATTAAACAAGGAGGATTCGAAAAGAAGGGAAATTCTAAGGAAAATTAAATTTTAAAACAAGAAAGATTTTGTATCCAAATAATCCTTTAAAATAATTTAAAAATCATTTGAAAACCATTTTATGCTTGAAAATACTTTCTCTCGCAAAGAATGATTCTAAGATTGATTTTACTCATTCTAGGGTATTTCTACCCTATCTCTAACGAGTTTTTGCCCCGTACGCTAAGGTTTGCCTAAAACCAAAGCTCTGATACCAACTGTAACATCCCGCCATTTTGGACCATTCAAATCGACAATAAAACCACACATGTCAGACTTGAATAATTCAAAACAATGGATTGTTAATAAAATTTGGGGTAAATAAAATCAATCACAGAATCACAAACACAGAATATCAGAATAACTCGCAGCGGAATAAATAAACATAGGAGTTCATGAAGCTCTAGATACATAGTCTCAAACTAATACATAATACCCAAGTCTGAAAACGAATACAACAGAATGTTTAGATACATAAGTTCTCTACTACAAAAGAAAAAGCTGAGTGGAAATAACTGGAATGGAAATATCAGGTAAACAGCTAAATCTCCGACGGATCTCTAGCTCCAAAAAGGATGAAACCAAAGCTATGAAACTCAGGCCGACCTGAGCGTAAAGCAAAATCACAAAACACTCGAGTCAGGACATACATACTTATAACATGTAAATCAACTCAAGTGAACTGTAAAAGAAATGCATCAGTAACTTAAGAATGCTTGGGATCGCCCATCCTTTAAGGATCCATTAAACTATCTACTATGTAGTAATATACGCTATTATAATAGGGTCTAAAGTAAAGTATACTATTTAAAAATAGCATTAAGGCTTTACATTTTCCACCTTAACAAATTTTTAGGTATGCTAATAGCCTATACAGTACAGTAGCTCCCCGTAAACTGGAGCCGCCAGAGGATACCACATAGGTACGACATAAAACAAACTCGTAGAAGGCGCGCTAGGGTAGGTGACACGGCACAACTACGCAATGCCAGGGTAGATATACCAATTACACTTCCGGACTGTTGGTAACGCATAGCCATAACTACCACCCAACTCGATCCACACTCCCGAATCAAAGATGCGCACCAAATCAATCACAAAGTAATAGAATGGCATATGATGGAGTGTGTCCGATCAGAGGAGCTAGCTCATTGACCCGTCGATTGCTCCTGTTTTAGCCACCTTATGCTAACTCACGGGAGTTAGGTCCACGTAAATATACCTTTAGGATCGTTGCCACCATCCTACTTCATTCTGGAATCTCCTCCGCGTACACAGTTGTCAAAGTGGTTTTCGGTATCGATAGAGAGTATGCCCATATCCGATCTCGGTCTCTTTAACAACCAAACGTTATTATAACCCGTGGTTATTCAATTTCGAATGGTTTATTTTTCATATCAAACATATTCCTTTCAAAACTATATAAATTCCATATCATTATTCTTTAAAACATATTATTCATTTTTCCAAAGTTGTAACACTTCCAAATTCATTTAATTATAACCCCTTTGAAACGTAAAATTTAGAGATCATAGCACTTTAAAATGCAACCTTTAAAACCAAAACATTCGGAACTATAACCCTTTAGACAAATTTGTAGCATTCAGAAAATGTCACTTTTAAGAAAACGCAGCAGTGCAGAAATGCTACTGTAAGAATTCGCAGCAGCGCAGAAATGCTACTGTAAGAATTCGAAGCAGTGAAGAAATGCTACTGTAATAATCCGCAACTGCGCAGAATTGTTACAGTAAGGAAATCGCAGCAGTGCAGAATTGTTACAGTAAGGAGATCGCCGCAGTGCAGAATTGTTATAGTAAGGAAATCACAACAGTGAGTGCAGAATTGTTACAGTAAGGAAATCGCAGCAGTTTTGAATTGTTACCGTAATACTTCCTACTACAATAGTTTATAAAATCAAATGATACATATATTTGCAGTTTTTATCATAGTCATTATATCATTCCTATTATATTAATCAAATTTTAGCTATTTGGTCATTAAAGAAAACACACTTTTCGTTAAATAACTTTGTTACTAAAATGTCAAATTTTAAAGCTGAAATCCTTATGCTAAGTTAAAAGTATGTTATTAACTTACACTTTATTTTCTTTTCAGTAAATAACATTTATCATTTTAATTACCCAAGTTATAACATTTACATTAGTTAAAAACTTACATGTCAAATGTACATTTTAACTTACATTTTTCCTTCTTCTCAAAAACCATTTATCATTTTAATCACTATTACATGAATTAAAACTTACAATTTATAGGTTAGAATAAAATACCCTTATTAAGTCAAATCGGATTATTAAATTTCAATTAACCTTCATTCTGTAAATTAGATTCCTAAATTTTCATTTCCAACTATTTATTTCTTATAAAATCTTAACACATGTAAACAAATTTTTCTTCAGCAATTCTTACATTAAATTTAGTTGAGGTTCATATATAAAAATCCAAAATACTTAATAATTTTTAGAAAAATCATTTTTAAATCAACCATGGAGTTTGTATAAAATTCTCTACCCAGGGTCAAGTAAATAAGGACATATATCATTTCAATCCTTAATTTATAAATTTCCGGGTTTTATATCATTTCAAACCCGCAATCCCTAGTCAAAATAAAATTGCTCAAGCCTATCATTTCAGCCCATAACAATTTTCCTTAATCTAAAGATCATTCGGGTATGTATCATTTCAACCCATAGTGAAGGAACTTCCAGTGTGATTCCAGAATATTAAATAACATAAAAATATTCAACATATCATGACATATGATCAAACAGATATAATATGATATGAAATAACAAAATAAAATCATATGAATGACATAATATAAGCATATGAAATAACATGATATAAACATATGAATTAACATGATATAACCATATGAAATAACATGATATAACACATGAAATAACATGATAAAATCATAGGTGAAATGTCAAACGTGCATATACATATCCTCACAATTCAATTATCATCAATTCATCAAATAAATAAGTACGTATGTCAAGTGTTATTTCTCACCTTTCTTTAGTTAGAGAAGTGATTCAAAACGAAACACAACGGCTACAACAAGCACGAAAAATTATGGACAAGCTTGAGTGAGAGGAGAATCCAAATTTAATGCTTTTAAAAAATAAAATAAATTCCATACATAAACAAATAATTCACATAGAAAATAATAGTAGAAAATTATATATTTGTAAACATGTGAAGATGGCTTGACTAGGGAACACATAGGTTTGGTCTAGGGTTTGTTTGGGTTCGGTCTAGGCTAGATTTGGGTTAGGGTTTGGTCTATAGGCTAGGGTTTGTGGCTACAAGGCTAGAGGAAGGCAAGGTTTGGGTTTAGGGTTCAGCCTACGTGGTCAAGGCAAGGCTAGGGTTAGGGTTTGGCTAAGTTTTGGGTTCGACCACAGGCTGTGGCAAGGCTAGGGTTAGGGTTTTGTAATTGGAGAGGAGGATGGTGGTGATGGCCAAAATAAATGAAGAAGAAAAGGGGGAAAAAGGAAGGGGTTAGGGTATAGGGTTTTTGGTTGGAGGAAGAGGAGGTGGATGCCAAACTTGGTGAAGAGGAAAGGGGAAAAGGAAGGAGAAGAGGTAGTTTTGGCTAGGGTTTCTAGTTGGAGGAAGAGGAGATGGGTGTAGAGGCAAGCATGGCCGAAATTTTTGAGGGGAGGAGGAGGATAATCTATAGAGGAAGAGAGGAAGAAAGTCTAGGGTTTTTAGGAGGAAGATGAAGAAAAAAACTTTCATTGATTTCTTTCTGTGGAGGCACAAATGAAAGTGAGAGTCTAGCAAAACCCTAGGATATTATATAGGCTACTCAATCATGTGGCTTCTCATATACTAAAGGAATTCCTAGCCCATTAGTACAAGCCCAAAGTCACAATGTAAATAAGATGAATGTTAAGGGAAAATAACTGCGTGTAATACGCCAAAAGTTGTAAATTTTTAGAAGTTGGAATCAAAATTTAATAAAACGAAAAACAAAGGAAATGTTAGAATTAAATCCATCTTCATAAAAAAAAAGTAAAAGTTAAAAATTCAAATTTTAAAATTTTCACAGAAAGTCAAACTTTGACCAAAGTTGACCAAAATTTGCATTTGAAGAAAAATCTTTATTTTATTAAATTTCGAAGAACATTTCACATCAAATCCTAAAATATTACATTAAATTTTCAAAGTTATCAAATTTTAAAATAATTATATTCAAAGTTTCAAATGAATTTTCATTTAAAATATTTTCAAAATTTACAGGTTGTTATAGATTTCCATACATTCGAACTCTTATTATGCTATCTTCGATCATCCATACATGTTGTCGAGTTGCCTTTCTACTCACTGATCCCTAGTAAACAAATATTCATGCATGTATGCATCGTTGCGTTGTTTTGTTGGTCAGATTTACAACATAAGTTATGTATACATATATACATGTATACATCTTTGCCTTGTTTTGTTGGCCACTTCATTGGTGCCACTATGCACATGTATACATGTATATACATATATGTATATATATGCATATGGCTGAGTTATGTTTGGTGCCACTATGCTCATGTATACATGTATATACATATATGCATATATGTTCACATAGCTTAAGTTATGTTTGGTGCACTTCAATATTGAACTTATTGGCCACTTCAATTATATTGGTGCACACACTACACCTGTGAAATATCTGAATTGTTGGTCCATGTTGATTGCTGGTCCATGTTGAATTGCTAGTCCATGTTGAATGCCATGTTGAATGCTGGTCCATGTTGAATTTTTGCTTGATGAATTAATTGTTTGAATATATATTTGATATATATTCTGCATCCTCTGATATATATTTTATTATCTAAAACTTGACTTGTTTGTTGTTCGAATATATATTTGCAAATCCGGTCCATGTGATTTCTTTTTACACTTTCAATTGCAAATCTTATTCCAATTTAGTTCTTGTATATACTTGTATGTACTTACACATGCTTCTATATACTTTTATGTTCTTGTATATACTTGTATACACTTGTATATATACTTTTATATACTTGTATGTTCATTTGTACACTCGAGCTTATATATACTTGCTTCAACACTTGTTGTTTTTCCTGAGCTTGTTATGTGCACTGTGATTTCATATGTACACTTGAGTTTGAGTTTTCTGATAATTTCTGAAATGCTATTCTTATTCTTTCATATGTACACTTGGTTTCAGTTTAAGGTTTCTGATGATTAATTTGCTATGGGTATTTTGTGTTTTTTGACAAGGCAGTGCACACACTACCTTATTCATGGTAGTGCACAACGCTGCCTTGTCAAGGTAGTGTGTGCACTACCTTATCACGGTAGTGTGTGGTTGAATTGTTGCTCAATTTTACTTCCTGTTGTATTTCCTGTTCTATTCTCAATGATTTGAACTTCCTTGTCAAGGCACAGTGCGGTTGTTGTAATAGTTGTTCAAAGCAGTGCACACTATACTTATTTATGCACTTATTTGTGGCCTATGAACTTGAACAGTTCACTTCATTGTTCGATTTTAAGTTGCTTTCCATGTTCACTTCATTGTTTGATTTTTAGTTATTGCTATATGCAGTCTTCTTTCTTGTTAGTTCCATGTACATAGACGCATACATATGTATGCATATATGTGTGAAATATTACCATGTTTTTGTTTGGTTTACACATGTGAATTTGCAACTTGTTTATACATGTATAAATCTGTGCACATCTGGTTTATACATATGTTTTACTTCTATGTTTTTGTCTGGTTTATACATATGTGCACATCTAGTTTATACATGTGAATTTGCACTAGTTTATACATGTGCTTGATCTTGTGCACGTTTCCACTATGTTGAGCCTTTGTGCTTGACCTTTGAAATAGTCCATGATATTTAATCGATGCCCGACCTTGTGATATTCACAGTGATACATTGTGCATACCATAAGTTGTCCATGCACATATCTATTTGTCCTTGTCTAAAACATGAAGAGAACAAACCCATAAACTTAGGCAATATTAATATTCAATTCAATTTTATTTTCTGTTTCCTTTTCCATTTTACTGCATTGTTTATTTGACAGGCATATATGAGATGGCTGGACACAAGCTGGAGCAAGAAAATCAAGATCAACATCAAAAATAAACTCGAGTGAGTGTGAGCAAGAGTGAGTAAAAAATGTTATATATGAGAATGTAGAGAAAAGTTGTATATATGAAAGTGATAGTGAAAGTTGTATTGTATTTGAAAATGTAAGTATAGTGAAACTTGTATTGTATTTGAATTTGATTTGAAATAAAATATTTATTTAAATTAAATTGCGATTCATTTATTTCATTCTGCAAATATAATATAAGTGTAATCGGTATGCATATTAGTCAATACTTATGTTGTATAATAGGAAATTCTAGAAATAATACTATAACATCAAACAACAAATGGGTTTTTTGTTGTGTTAGTGCATATCATACGATGGGTCATATCTATGGTCTAATGTGCAATGAGATGGTATAGGATTTAACGATAGATAGATATGTAATTAGACATCAGAGCATAACTATCGTCTGATGCATTTTTTTCTATAGTGAACGTAGCGAACAAGTAAGTGTTGAAAACATTAGTTATACGTAGAAAGCAATATAATTTTCATAGTAGGAAATTATATAGCCCAACGCTAAGGCTTTGGGTGGCAAGTTTGGTTTAGCGGGTTGGGATGTGAGGTAGGTGGAGTTACACAATAGAACTCTACCCTTTACCTAGAGGCTACCAGCAGTTGTGTATACTTACTACTGATGTGGCATATCTCCAACTATAGGACCCATGGAGATGGGATATGCATAGAATGTAGGACTAGCTTTTGGGATAGAAGTATCAAGTAGCTATTTTAGGGTCTTCCTCCTCCCTATTTAGGAAGTGTTAAATGGTTAGGGTTAGCATTTAGGCATAGTAGTGGGAAATCTCGTGAAGCGTCCGCTTTGAGGTTAAGGTATTAAGTGGACATTATGGGGTCTGCCTCTCCCCATAAAGAAGTATTAAGTGGCTTGATGAGATTTTGTGCGATGTCAGTTAGATAGTATTAAAGAGGAGTCCACCTTGGGATAGGTATCAGATGATGGGGACCTGCCTAAAATGTAGGTACTAGATGGTTAGATTCTACCTAACTCCCATCGAAAGGGTATTGAGTGGCTTGGGTACTATCTCTTACATTGTTAGGACATGACTGACGGTAGTTGCATGGGACTGGGAAGGGCATTTGGCCTACAGTTGAGGATATGTTGTAGAGTTGGAATGCGTCAGTAATATGTTAATTATATTATTAAGCCTTATCTAGGTGTCATCGGTCTCTATAGTTAGGATCGATTGACCAGTGGTTATGTTGCGAGGGCCCACTTCGATATCTTGATGTATTAAATAACCGCTGGGTCAGCCTCCTTCCCATTTAAGAAGTATTAAGTGGCCGGTGTTTTGGGTAGTGAAATATTTAGTTGTAAATGAATATAAGCGTATATACATAATGATACCTTGGAGAAGTTTAAGTTAAGTATATTTTACGCGCACATTAGAATTATGGATTAGCCGTAAATAATAGACATAACATTTAAATGGAAATCAATCGGCATAAATTAATGGGATGGGTAAAGAATGTAATTTTTCAATCACCGGAACGTTGTTTTGACCACCCTCCTCATAACAACCCATATGATAGTTTATCTGGATAATGGAGCAAGATGGGAACTACAAATGGTGATGTCTTCTTATTCATGCTCGGCATAGACAAGGCAATTAAATATCCAAAGAATGATATCCCAATGTAGTAGCCTTAGTTAATATGTATGTTATATTATATTTTTCAATTCCGATGTGAGTTTATATTATCGCTCTCTGACATACCTGTGTTTATTACAGTTGACCAAAACCAAAGACCTATCCACTAATTGACTTGGTTTTTGATTTAGTCAACATGTGTGTCCATTAAGATGCAGATTGTTACATTTGGTATTAGAGCTTTGGTTATTTGATCATGGGAATTAAGATACGCTGAGAGAACATATTTTTATTTTTACCTATAATTATATATATTAATTGTACGCCTAACTCTATAAATTTCGGCTATACAAGTAGTTGCATCCATTTTCCGAAAGGATGGGTGAGGCAATTATGAGTTGAAAAAATAAATAGAGTTAAAAATTTCTCCTACCTCGATTACCCCATGGGATGGAGGTTGTATTGTAAGGAGTGTACCGAGAAGAGCTTGAGCACGACATATAGAAGAATCTCAAAGGTTGGATGATACTTGACACCATTATTGAGCCTAAACTATCTTAAGATTTAGGACTTTGATGGATTGCCAATTGAAGACTTACATCTCATCTAAACCGATGGAAGGTAAGAACCTTAATGTTACAAGAATCCAAAAGTAAAGAATGATAGGAGTGGAACAAGATGTGAAGGAGTGGAGCAAGTTCCCGCTGAAGATATGTACTAATTACCATAAGAAGATAACTTGGAATTTTTGATGGAGATGAGTTAAGGGTGCATGAAAAAGAAGGAGAGTCCAAAAGGGAATGACAATTATAGTCCATTTCTAACTCCAACCACATGTGAAAGAATTTGATAAAAAGGTTTTTGAAAATACCATTAATTGTCTTGAATGGGGTTTTCAAAAGATTTATTAGGAAGTTGGTGTTTTTAAAAATCAAGGAATTTGGAAATTCATAATTTGAAATTTTATTGTGTCAGAATTTTTGATTTAGAGGTTTTTGGAAAAGAGGGTTTTTCATTTTTGGAATTCTAAGTTTAAAATTGATTAAGGCAAAGAGTTTGGATTTATATATTTTTGATAAAGAGATTTTTATTTTTGAAATAAATAGAAAATAAAGCATAGATTTTGCTCGGTGATTTTTCCTATTTTGTAAATTCCAATTTAAAATTCTTTTTAATGGTAGATAGATGGAAATGGTACTTGATTCAAATAGGGTATAAAGAATAGAAGGGTAAGAATGCCCGACAACATAGATAGTAATAGCATCTGCAATTTATATATAAAAAGATAGGATTAGTAATCTAGTTAGAAATAATATAGGAGGAAAACAATAGGAATAAGATAGGAAGGTGGATAAATTCCATGGATATGTAGTAATTATGCATATACTTTAGGTAAACACTTAGATAGATGTAGCAATTGCTCATATCTTTTAGAATTCCCTCTCATATTCTATTAAAATCTCCATCTAAGGTGGAAATGGAGATAGCATGAGAATAGGATGGAAGTTATCCTCGTCCACTCCAGTTTTCATTGTGTAAAGTTACCAAAGCTGTTTTTTTAGAATAATTTTGTTTGAAAATTGGTTTAAATGTGATAAATGCTATGGGGTTAAAATCCTACTTCTGAAGAAGTAAGTCATTGATGTAGAAAGTATTTGGAAAGAGAAATTTTCATAGCTCCTTTTTGGAAACCAAGAAACTTAGAAATTTTGAACTTGATAAAAAGGTTTCTAAGTTTATATATTTAAAGTTAAAAGTTTTGGATCAAGTGCTTCTTGATTGTGAAGTTTTAATTTTATAAAGAATGGTGACAACCACTAAGTTTTTAATATGGGGTAGACAGGGACCACTACCTAGATAAGATAGTGTAAAGGTTTTAGGCTATGAATAAAATAGCTACAAATGCTTGTAGGGTAGCAATAGGAAATCCCCGTCGAATTTAAATAATATTTGTATAAACCTAGGAATATTTTATTAGAGATGTGTGGATTCCATGAGAAGAACCTTCAAAGGAATAAGGAATGGTACCAAAGTACAATTTTGTAAGTCCAAGCTATACTGGCATGAAGGATCAAGGATGTAGAGGAAGTAAAAACCAAGTTTGGGGATGTTGTTAAGAGATTTTGATTTGAAGAAGATAGTGGTATGATTAGGGAAGAAAATAATAATATAGCATAACCCCCGTAGGATGTTGGTTGACTTAAGGTTATTAACCGTAAGATAGGTAGTAGGAGTTAGTCCACCAAACCAATTTTTCGACGAGTTATTCTAAATATGCATAGTTCATATTTCTTATCCACTACGATATGGGAACACACAATTTATTCCATAATCGGATACAGTGATTGAAGTAATGGATAGACCACACTTATTGGAAGTCAAGAAGGAGAGTTCAGGAAGGTAAGTGACAGTAGAAGGGTATACTAGAAATGTCCATCTTAACTTAGTAAGGAGTGTTAGGGCCATAAGAACATTAACCCCCATTGAAAATAAAGTGTAGCTTCTAGTAATTTTTTTAGGATTTTTGAGTTGTAATCAGTAGTTGTCTTCCTTCAAATTTAGGAAGATATGGTATGGGATATATTCCTATTTTATCACTGTGTTGATTTAATGAATGGGATGAGACCGCTATGCATACATATCGAGAAACAGTGTAAATAAGGAAATCTCATAAGGACACTTAACTAGTGACCAAATGTAGGTAAGACTGGAATGTTATAAAATAATTAGGAAATTCAGTTAGAAACTAGGAATTAAAAATACTTGTATCCTAAAACTTTACAAGTTTGGGAAAAATAAATTTTAGCAAGTGGAGGAAAGGGAAAGGTCATTATGGAATCACGGGTCACTATCCCTATGCCTTGAAAGCTAAAATCCATAAATACACTTGTAGGTTGTTTGTTGTTTTAGAGTAAAATAAAAGGAAAGAAATGGTTCCTCAAATCTAGGATTAACTACATAATACTAGGGTTAATCATATGCATTAAACTCATTGGACTGAGTCCCGATTCATTAAGTTGTGTTTGATTTGTTTTATAAGGATAAAGAGGCATATGTTTTAGAAATTTTTTTTGAAAGCTTTGGAAATTTTTAAATGCTTTTGGAAAGTTGATTTCGAACTATTTGGAAATTAAGAAATGATGGTTGTATATATAGAAGCTATATGAAATATTATCAAAAAGGGATTTGGGAATTTCAAGATTGTTTGATATATTGTTTTGGAATTAATTTTAAAAGTAGTGGCATGTTTAAAAAGCAAAATAGTGGATAAATTTTGTATAAAGGAATTTCAAGTAATTTGAAAAAGTTGGCATAAGTTTTGAAAAGTTGAGTTCAAATGTTTTTGGAAGATTTTGTTCTAGTGCTTTAAAATAAAATATGGTGTTTAAATGCTTTTGGGATTCGATTCTTCAAACTATTTTACAAGTTGGAAATTCTTTTGGAAATTGTGTTTAAAAGTTTTCTTTTGAAATGAGAAACTTTTCCGATTTTCAAATGCCACATACTAGCATAAGGAGCATCGATGTGTTAGTAAGTATGAGTTTTACCGTCCGTCTAGGGTGATAGTATACTAAGCATAGATAATAATAAGGGAAAAGACTGTTTTAGCTTTGAAATTTCTTTTTCTACACCTTGTTGATGGTGAAATAAAAGTTACGCTTAGGATAATTATGCTTTAACATCTAAGAATAGACCTCCTTATGTAAATTGTACTTTGAAAAGTTGAAAAAATAATAGGGGCGGAAGAGAAGGTTCCAAGTTACATCAGAATAGGTATTTAAAAGAAGGGTGGAAATGTAAGATTTTCTATCTAAATTTCCATTTCCGATGTAGGAGTAAAAATTTAGATATCTAAGTTCAAAATTTTTAGATGTTAAAAGTATATGCTAGGTTTTGGATGGTAGGGATTGGATGCTAAATTGGTTCAACCATACTCCCACTCGCAGGAGTGGGAAAACTTTTGTGTGATTTTAGAAAACATTTTATGTATATCTAGGTTGCTTGCATTATATTTTCAAAATGTTTTTAAAAGAATGCATTCATATAGGAGGTGCCGATTTAAAATCATTCTGCATACATGTCTTATATGTTGTGATACACTTCGCATTTATACACATTTGGTTGCGAAATTGGTTGTACACTAAATGGTTTGTTAGTTTAGATTGGTTGTGCGCTATGTTACATGTTCCAACCCATGAGAAATTTCAGGGACGATATTCTTTTAAGGAAGAATGTAACACCCCATAAAATTAATGATAATTAATAAATAATTAATAAAGCGCCAAAAAGAATTTGAGTAAGCAATGGAATTTGGTGACGAAACTTGCACCATTGTGTTCGTGGTGATTATCTTAGTAACAATCATATTTGGAGTTTCGTAATTGAAGCTCAAATGAAAAAGTTATTAGCGTTTAAAGTTTCGAGAGTGAAAATAATTAAATACGAAAAAATAAAATAAATAAACATTAATTTTTGGGACCCCATCAGTCGACCCCCACCATGGGCCGGTCGATCGGTTCGAACATGGCGGTTAGGGTTTGAACCTTGGCCAAGGCGTGGATTTAATTATTTTAATCTAACGGTTATGGTTGATTCTTGCGCCTATAAATAAAGGCCTAATCGCTCACTTCTCTGCTCATATTTTCCAATCCAAGTAGCTAAGCTATATTATTTTTTCTTTTCCGCTACTTCTACAAATTATATATACACACACAGACATACATGCACACATACATACATACATATATACACACACACATATACACACACAAAAATCGAAGAAGGGCGGAAAATAAATAAGAAGAAGAGAAGAACCGAATCAATACTATGGAAAAACATAAATTTCAATCTATATTCCTCTCAACTTCTAGTCTCTTCTTAGATCTCTAATTCTAATAACATGTATATACTTTGTTATATATATTCTTTTAGATTAGAATTCATAAAGGAGTCAAGTAAAGGACTGGGTTCTGATTTGGAGATTTGGAAAGCTTAAAAGGTAAGTGAGAAATTATATAATTTACTTTTAACGTTGAAATTTATCTCGTTGAATTTTGTTTAATTATTATGCCTAAATAAGATCTAATGAATTGTAGGTTAAACCAAACATATATTATTATCGCCTACATCTTCAATAAAATATGTAATTGGAATAGGAATAGTATGGACAACTAAGTCTAGAAATTTGAATTCAGTCCCAAATATTTAATATTGCAGAAGGTTTATAAAGTTTGTTCCAGATCTATAATTAGTTTGTAAATTAGGTTGCCCTAGTTGAATTGGAATGTGAATTTCTATGATTTGATTTATTTAGGGCAGGTTTTGTGTAATTTCCATAAACTATCCATTTCAAAAAATATGTACAAAAGTGCGTCATTTGAATTAACAGCGGTTATACCAAAAAGGGAAAGAGATGTGTAACAATTGGATATTATTTTCCTTAGTTTACACTATCTATTTCAATAAAAGAAAAGAAATAATTCCTTGTAATTTCAAATGAAGCAAAGATCTCACTTGTAACGACCCGTAAAATTTAATGGTTTTAAAAGTATATTTAACTGGAAATTTGTGAAATTTTAAACAATAAAAATTTGAAATTAAAAATTTATTATTTGGAATACGTCTATTTTAATATAGCAACTGGTAAATTTTCATCTGATAATATTGAAGTTTATTTTCCTGTGAAATTTCATTTCAAATCAAACCGGTTAATAACAGTGGATTTAAAAGTTTTCCGAAACCAAAATATGTCAACAGGAGAAATTTATTCAGATCATTCTGAATCAGACTGCAAAATTCGTTTTTCAAATTTGGACTTCTACTGCTCCGTTTATCTTAATTCTGGCAAAATAGCAGCATTTCTGGTATCGGTTATCGACTTTTGATCGGATGACTGTACCACGGATATCTATGTACCGTTTTGATCGTCTCATCGCGCTGATCACCATGGTATATTTATTTTTTGTATTTTGAGGTCCGGTACGCGACGGAAGCAATAAATTGTTCGTTGTAACGGTACCGTAAATTTGTGACTGTCCACTTTCTTACCCTTTCGAAATTGAAGCGTGCTGTCTAAACCATTAATTGCTTTTATATTTCAGCTCAAATCCACGGGTGACCATTGCCATTCCATAACTGGTTCAAAAATCAAAACGTACAAAAAAAAATTTGTATAGCCTTCATAGCTTTGTTGTTTTTCACTTCGTTTCTTGGCTGTCACTTTCCATTCTCCCCTCCATGCTTGTTTCCATGGCCCCAACCCTTCGAACCCACCACGCCCAAAGCTCCAACGTCATCCCTAAACCCGATCCTGCTTCCACCTCCTCCGAACAGCAGCTGTTCTGGCCTCCACTCCAGATCTCCAACGCCGAAGGCACGCAACCATCCATCCGCCACCTATTCCACCAGCATCATCCACAACTCCTCGGCCCGAGCTCAGGCAACTACCAGTCGAACCCCACTTCCAGCGAACCGCTCTTCCCTGTCCCGTCACTCACCCCTCCGCGCGCCTGACCCCGACCATGCACCTCTCTGCAGCCACCAACGCCCCACCCTTCGGCCCTCCAACCACCTCGCCACCACTTCACCACCCACCACCTTCAACTCGCCACCACTCCACTTCCCAAAGCCCAGCCCGTGAACCACCATTCATCCTCATCACTTTTGCAAGCTTGGCCTCTGACCTTTAGCTTACTCAAATCTTGTGTACTGGTATATATAACTCGTATGAGTTCTGTTTATATATTGTTTTATATTTTCTTTTAACAATATATAGGTTTGTCTTGATTTTTCAAATATATATGGATATACATACATGTTAGTTTTATATTTCACTGGGTATTATGACATGTGGGTTGTCGCAGTTATATATATTGGTATACTTAAGGATTGTTGGCTATAGTGTTTATATTTGTTTTGATTTTTTTTTAAGTTTGAATATATATAAATATATGTCTATATGTATTAGTTATAGATGTCACAGCATAGATAATGGTGTATATGTGTTTATATTAGCCTATACACAATTCGTTGTATATATTTTATAGTATCATATTTTATGGAAAGATTTATGTTATGTATATATTTATATAGTACAAAAGTTTTGTCAGTTTAAGTCTATTACCTGCTATCAAACTGTATAACAGTATGGGGTTGCTCGAATATAGTACTGTATACATTTTTAAGATTATATATGTGGTTAAAATATTCGAACATAAGCTTAATTTTATATATGCATATATATACATTAGCTTATAGAAGTTACAGTATTTATATATTTGTATACATCTTATTTTCTTTGTGCACACATACTTTATCTTTCTGGAAATCACGGTTGCTGTTCTGCCGAAGAAAAATAATGATAAGCTTGGTTTACTATTTGATAATATATTAATATAATATATTGTTTACATGTTATAAGAGTTGGGTTACAAATCTATTTTTATGTAGTATAAATTCCAGTTATATAAATCTACTTTACAGTTTATAAAGAAAAGAGAAAAAATGTTACAATCTGTTAGTATATAGCTTTGTAGTGGTGTATATTTATAGATATATTTTATGTAAACTTTCAAATCAAATTTTATATTGTATACGTGGGTTTGATTTTCCACACTTATACTATGTACATATTTAGGATCTGACGTATATATATGCTATAGTATATGAGGATTACAGTTATTATATGTGGTTAGGTTGTCATTCATGTTATACATTTATTTGATTATAGTGTGTCTGCATATGTTTATTTGGTCTGCATATTTCTTGGATCTGCTATACATTTGTTAAACATATGTCTGGTATCTACAGGGTACACATAAGTCACATATTTTGTTGTGTGTATTAGTTTGCATACCTGTTCATTTATATAAGATTTAAATCATAAGTTTGTAAAGTTTATCAAATTTTAAAGTTGTTTATATATTAGTTTATAAATTTTATAATCTGTTAGTTATTTGAGTTTAATGTATTGATTCAAAATTTTTTTATGTCGTACTTTAATGGATGAAATTAAATCTTGAGATTATGGATTTTGAAATACATATATATATATATATATATTTAATGTAATATGTGTTTAAATTTAGGATCTGATAATTTTATATAGTTATATAAGTTCACTTATACCCATCTATCTCCATTGATCCAATTCTGATTTAATTTCGCTTATTCCTGTTATCAGCTCTTTTCGTCGAAATCATGCCAATCCCGCTTTTGCTTTGAAATTTGTGCTTGGATTCGTAACCCATTCTAGTGACAAATCTCTCCATCCTCGAAAGGTGAGTAATCACTCACGATTTAACGTTCTTATATTGATTAAATTTGATTTCAATTGAAACGACAATTGAAATATGCTGCTGTAGTTGTTTAAATTGTTATATATGCTATCATCTGTAACTGTTCACCTGTGGGATATGACACCATATCCTGTTGTTTATATTATATTGTTTTTGATGATATATCTATGCCTGTTATATTATTTCTATATCTGTTATCACTCTACAAGTTCCCTGTTAGTATAGAAATCACTATGGGTTGAAATGATACATACCCGAACGGACTTTAGAATAGGAGAATTTCGTTATGGGTTGAAATGATAAACCCAAGCGATTTTCATTTGAATTGAAATTGGGATTACGAGTCGAAATGATATCTACCCGTATACATTTAAATTTCGGATTGAAATGATAAATATCCGTATCACTTAACCATATGATAAATATATATACAGACACCGTTGGTCCATATATATAAATATTTTGAAAATGAATTCTTAGGTTTGGAAAGAAATATATGGTTTAAAATGTTGAGCCTTAAATTATTATATAAATGGGAATGATTGATTAAATACATATAATATGGTTGAGTATTTAAATTTATGTTTCAAAATAGATTTCAGTAATAATTTGACTAAGTTAAGGTTGGGAAGATAAATTGGAATTTAGTAAAGAATTTTTTTTAATTAAACCGATTTAAAACTTATTGAAATTGGGATTTAAGATATGATTTATAACTTGAGTTTGATTTAAATAATTTAATGAATATTTCTTATTTAAATAAATTTAAGGAAATATTTAGTAAAAATGAAATTTAAGGCTAGTTAAATGATATTGAATTCATTAAGTGAATATTCCCTGATTAAATAATAATAAAGTTAAATCAAGAGCTATATGAAACTGTTAAATGTAACTTTGAAATGTTGAATATTAAAGCTTTGAAATATATTATAATTTAAATTTGTTATTTAGAAACTGAATTAAATTGATGAATTGAGCTTTGAATAAATTTGAATCTGGAATTTGAAGTTGATTTGAATCGATTTGCGAGACTTGAGGAAATTATAAATGCTTTACTTTATAAATTATTTAATGTATATACACTATTTTGGGTAAATAGTTATATTTGAAATGAAATGATATTTGGGTTTTGAAGTATAAATTTAATTGAAATGACCATGGTGTTATAATGTATATTTCCACCTTGTAGATAGTTCTGAAGATCCTTAGAGGATGGTTATCCCAAACATCCTTTAAGTTACTTGTATTTCAGTTGATATTTCACTTGAGTTGGATTTTATTAATATAAGAAGGATAATCCAGACTCGAGTGTTTTGTGCTTTGCTTTACGCTCGGGTCAGACCGAGTGAAACAGCATTTGAGACTCACCCTTGGAGTTTGGAGCTTCCTTTGGAGATCCATCTATCGCCTCAGCTTTCAGCTCTTCTAGTTGATTTGTTCAGAGACTTCACTGCATTTGAGATATTCTGTTGTATTTTATTTCTAACTCTGATGTTTATATAGTAGCTTCATGAACTACTATTTTATCTATTCCGCTGCGTATTATTGTATTACTCTGTGTCTGTGATTCTGTGATTGATTTATTTACTGCATATGCTGAGTTTTGCCAAATTTAAATTAACAACGCGGTATTTTGAGAAATTCAACTCCGGCATGAGTGTCTACCTATACACTTATAATGGATGCGAATGGTCCAAAATATCGGGTCGTTACAGTTGGTATCAGAGCTTTGGCTCTAGGCAAAACCTAGCATGTATAGTAAATTTATTTACAGAATCACTTTCGTTCGAGTTTGAATCTCTTCCGTTTGACTCGATTTCCTTTGAACTTTGGAACGTTCCTGCGGTTCCAAAATTCATTCTTGTCTCTCCCTATTTGTATTCTTTTGATTCTGGAGTATCCCATAACTCCACTTCGAATGATCTCTATAAGAATAGGCGATCCCGCCAATCTTTGAATGATTGTAAGGGGTGGAACTCCTTTACCATTGGCATTGATTCACCGAAGATTTATATATCGCTCGGTTTAGATGCTGCTATCTCTTGATATGCCGAATTCTATCTCTGGAGATCGAATGTCGATTTGCCTTAGATTTCCGCATCGATTATATTCTTGAAGTCACGGTTGACCCGGTTAAGGTCGCCCGCGATTTATATAAGTGTATTCATCTACTGTTTTGTAATTAATTATCTCATTTTCGTTCGAACTTATTTTCGAATCAGAATCCTATTTGATTAGAGTCCCTCTAATTTGAATTTCTATCTTTGTTTGAAATCCATTCTTGAACCATCCTTTGAAAAATCAGGCTTGTTTATATCTTAGAAATTGTTTTATATATCGAAATTATTATATTCTATATATAAAAGTGAAATGTTTTCGATAAAGATTATAAACTTTTTAAAATGAGAAATTGATGTTTCGAAAGGATTTGTAATTTTGAAAAAAATTATATAAGAAATTTGATTTATCTAAAAATGATTTTAACTGAAGGATTTTAAATTTGAAATTCGAGAATTGAACTCCGGTATGTTGAAATTGGTTTTAAGATTTTGAAATATATAATAATAATATGATTTAAAGGTATTCTTCCGAATAAGAAATGTTTCAAATGATTTTAATGAGTTTCAAATGATTTCGAAGAAATTTCAAAAGAAGTTTGAGAAAATAGAAGTCCAGAACTCACTTATGTCGCTGGAAAATAATTTCGGTGATGAGTGCACGCATCATCGACGTTGATTTTCGAGTTTCAGAGTGAGGGAAAGGCCACTTTAATAGCATGGCTATGCGAGTGATTTTGTGAAACCATTTTGATTTCAAATTCCGAAGTAAGATTTGATATTCGAAAGATATATGTATATGTATTTGAAATGATTTTAAATGAGCCGGTGTTCAGTCCTCGAGTTTTGGATTTGATATAACCCTATCTATTAAAATTGATTTACTGATTGGTTGCTGATTTCCAACTCTTGAATTTGAAAATGATTTCTTCAACTATTTTGAAGTTCGAGTACTTCCAAATCAAGGTTAACTTTTCAAAGCTAAGAAATTTTGAAAGTATTTTGATAATGTATATAAGTTGTTTTGAATGTTTAAGTATGAAGTAATATGATTTAATAAGTTGAAACTGTTTTGTTAAGTAAATGAATAAGGCTATTTTGAATTTTTCTAATATGAAATTTAGATTCGAAATGCTTTGAAAAGAATTTGGTCTTCAAAATATTTTGAATAAAATTTAGTTTAAATGTTTTAACTTAGTAACATCTTTATGAAACTATATATTTAACAAGTTGGAATAAATATATAAGTTGTACGTATGCTGTTTTATTCGCATAATTAATTTGATCCAAGTTTGAGTACACAAGTTCGAGGTGGATTACACCATTTCGTGTTAGGATTTTTTTCATTCGATTCTTGACGGCGAATATTTGATATGGATTTTGGGCTTGATTCTAGAATTCTCTATCGTAGTATATGGCTATGCAAGGAGACTGATGGCTTCTAGTCGAGAAACCATATCGGAATCCGCATTAGGGAAGTCGAATGGACAATACTAGTTCGAAAGCGAACTTGTGTGATCGAGCGAGCGATCAAATGTGATTCTGCGAAATGATGACGTATGTACATCTTATATTCTAATATCATTGATATATTGTGACGCTGAAATTGAAAGCTGTCATGTTAGAATATCTTTGCTTACTAAAAGAAAAATTTCCAATTTAAATTACAAAGATATATAACCCATAAAAGCAAAGATATTCAATCCCATATGGCTCTTCATACAGCGAAATTTATTTTGAAAAATTTTGATCCTTATATAAGATAGACCTTACGTAAGTATAAGATGGTTTTGAAGACATTTGATTTTGGAAATGAATTGGTTGACTTAAATTATATTGATTTGGAAATTTGGATTTATTTTCTAAATCTATTATTTTGGAAACTTTGAAACTAAAGATATTAATTTGAGAAGAAATAATTTGGTGAAATTGTATATGATTTTGGAATTGAACTGATATTGAAACAAATTGAAATTTGAGAACCTTATGTTACTAAACACTTGATTTGGGAGTTGTCGAACTTATATAAAATTGATTTGTATGAGTATGAAATTGATTCGAAAATATAGATTTGAAAAGGTACTCAATTTGAAAGTGAAATCTTATATAATTGAAGTCTATATAAATATGATTTGATATACTTTTGATTTTGGAAAAGTATTTGATTTGAAAATTAAATCTTATATATAATGGATTTTATATAAGTACGATATTTGAAAGTGATTTGTAAAGGTACTATATGATACATATTTTTGAAGTAAAGATATGGAAAGTGCCTTCTGCTTGATATCCGATTTGTGGCCACATCTTGGATTCATTCTATCGATATTATTCTCTCTGATTTTTGGTTTTCCGGATATGATACTCGAGTGTCCTTCGAATTCCATGGCGTTACCCATGGTCTTACGAACTCGACTGCATAGCGTAATTCGTAAGGCAGTGATTGCTTAAAAGGTACGGATGTTTCCTGGGGGATCCAGGCGTAACCATTGTGTATCTGCGATCTATGGTCGTGTTAGTGGCGTAATCCGCAAGGCAGAGATTGCTTACGGGGTATGGATGTTTCCTGGGGGATCCAGGCGTAACCATTTTTAAGTATCCTGCGGTCCACCGTTTTGTTGCATGGCGAAATTCGCAAGGCAGTGAATGCTTAAAAGGTACGGATGTTTCCTGGGGGACCCAGGCGTAACCATTGTGTATCTGCGATCCATGATTTGATTCGTTTTGTTTTGTTTGGATTGTACTTTCCATATCTGTTTTTAAAAGTTTTTCCAGTATTTTCACTAGGTGTTAAAACAGGTCTACTAAGTACCTGGAGAATTCTAGTTTTGCGCCTGATCAACGCACTACCAGAGTCTACAGGAACAAGGATAAACTTGTTGAAACATCGAGTTATAAAAGTATTTTATTATAAAGGTATTGTATTTTAAAAGTATTCCAACAAAGAAATTTTGTATTAATATTTGAAATTGAAATTCTTATGGTTCAAAATTAATTATTCATGCCCGATACCATTCTTTTGAATCTACCTTATCTGCTCAGCTTTATTTATTCACCTTATTCTGTTTTCCAAATCCCCCTTCCTTTCCTTGTTGACTATATTCTTTTAAGTATTGTTTAATTATTGACTACATGGTTTAATAGAAATTTTAGTGTTATAAATATTTTAGAAGTTATAAATTAAATAAACATTTTAAAGTAAAAGATTATTTGTTTATTAATAATATTTGAAAGTATCTTGAGATAAATTAATAAATTTATGATCATGGATTTAATAGCTTCTTTGTAAATATAAGTAATAATGTAAATATTTGTTTTCAAATGATTTTCATACATTTATAAAGGTGTCATTTAAACATATAAATGTTATTTATAAAGGAAGCAAGAAACTTTACAAATGGATTTTTTTGAAAGGTTTTAAAGTATATAAGATAATTGAATTGCAAATGAAGTTTTCAAATTTTAAGTAAAATTTATATAGTTTAAATTAATTATTTAATCTTGATTTTCCATCTATTTTTTCTGTTTGGTTGTTTCTATTCTTCTACCTCCTTCCTTTTCGGGGACGAAAAGTTTTGAGTGGGGGAGAGTGTAACGACCCGTAAAATTTAATGGTTTTAAAAGTATATTTAACTGGAAATTTGTGAAATTTTAAACAATAAAAATTTGAAATTAAAAATTTATTATTTGGAATACGTCTATTTTAATATAGCAACTGGTAAATTTTCATCTGATAATATTGAAGTTTATTTTCCTGTGAAATTTCATTTCAAATCAAACCGGTTAATAACAGTGGATTTAAAAGTTTTCCGAAACCAAAATATGTCAACAGGAGAAAATTTATTCAGATCATTCTGAATCAGACTGCGAAATTCGTTTTTCAAATTTGGACTTCTACTGCTCCGTTTATCTTAATTCTGGCAAAATAGCAGCATTTCTGGTACCGGTTATCGACTTTTGATCGGATGACTGTACCACGGATATCTATGTACCGTTTTGATCGTCTCATCGCGCTGATCACCACGGTATATTTATTTTTTGTATTTTGAGGTCCGGTACGCGACGGAAGCAATAAATTGTTCGTTGTAACGGTACCGTAAATTTGTGACTGTCCACTTTCTTACCCTTTCGAAATTGAAGCGTGCTGTCTAAACCATTAATTGCTTTTATATTTCAGCTCAAATCCACGGGTGACCATTGCCATTCCATAACTGGTTCAAAAATCAAAACGTACAAAAAAAAAATTTGTATAGCCTTCATAGCTTTGTTGTTTTTCACTTCGTTTCTTGGCTGTCACTTTCCATTCTCCCCTCCATGCTTGTTTCCATGGCCCCAACCCTTCGAACCCACCACGCCCAAAGCTCCAACATCATCCCTAAACCCGATCCTGCTTCCACCTCCTCCGAACAGCAGCTGTTCTGGCCTCCACTCCAGATCTCCAACGCCGAAGGCACGCAACCATCCATCCGCCACCTATTCCACCAGCATCATCCGCAACTCATCGGCCCGAGCTCAGGCAACTACCAGTCGAACCCCACTTCCAGCGAACCGCTCTTCCCTGTCCCGTCACTCACCCCTCCGCGCGCCTGACCCCGACCATGCACCTCTCTGCAGCCACCAACGCCCCACCCTTCGGCCCTCCAACCACCTCGCCACCACTTCACCACCCACCACCTTCAACTCGCCACCACTCCACTTCCCAAAGCCCAGCCCGTGAACCACCATTCATCCTCATCACTTTTGCAAGCTTGGCCTCTGACCTTTAGCTTACTCAAATCTTGTGTACTGGTATATATAACTCGTATGAGTTCTGTTTATATATTGTTTTATATTTTCTTTTAACAATATATAGGTTTGTCTTGATTTTTCAAATATATATGGATATACATACATGTTAGTTTTATATTTCACTGGGTATTATGACATGTGGGTTATCGCAGTTATATATATTGGTATACTTAAGGATTGTTGGCTATAGTGTTTATATTTGTTTTGATTTTTTTTTAAGTTTGAATATATATAAATATATGTCTATATGTATTAGTTATAGATGTCACAGCATAGATAATGGTGTATATGTGTTTATATTAGCCTATACACAATTCGTTGTATATATTTTATAATATCATATTTTATGGAAAGATTTTTGTTATGTATATATTTATATAGTACAAAAGTTTTGTCAGTTTAAGTCTATTACCTGCTATCAAACTGTATAACAGTATGGGGTTGCTCGAATATAGTACTGTATACATTTTTAAGTTTATATATGTGGTTAAAATATTCGAACATAAGCTTAATTTTATATATGCATATATATACATTAGCTTATAGAAGTTACAGTATTTATATATTTGTATACATCTTATTTTCTTTGTGCACACATACTTTATCTTTCTAGAAATCACGGTTGCTGTTCTACCGAAGAAAAATAATGATAAGCTTGGTTTACTATTTGATAATATATTAATATAATATATTGTTTACATGTTATAAGAGTTGGGTTACAAATCTATTTTTATGTAGTATAAATTCCAGTTATATAAATCTACTTTACAGTTTATAAAGAAAAGAGAAAAAATGTTACAATCTGTTAGTATATAGCTTTGTAGTGGTGTATATTTATAGAAATATTTTACGTAAACTTTCAAATCAAATTTTATATTGTATACGTGGGTTTGATTTTCCACACTTATACTATGTACATATTTAGGATCTGACGTATATATATGCTATAGTATATGAGGATTACAGTTATTATATGTGGTTAGGTTGTCATTCATGTTATACATTTATTTGATTATAGTGTGTCTGCATATGTTTATTTGGTCTGCATATTTCTTGGATCTGCTATACATTTGTTAAACATATGTCTGGTATCTACAGGGTACACATAAGTCACATATTTTGTTGTGTATATTAGTTTGCATACCTGTTCATTTATATAAGATTTAAATCATACGTTTGTAAAGTTTATAAAATTTTAAAGTTGTTTATATATTAGTTTATAAATTTTATAATCTGTTAGTTATTTGAGTTTAATGTATTGATTCAAAATTTTTTTATGTCGTACTTTAATGGATGAAATTAAATCTTGAGATTATGGATTTTGAAATACATATATATATATATATTTAATGTAATATGTGTTTAAATTTAGGATTTGATAATTTTATATAGTTATATAAGTTCACTTATACCCATCTATCTCCATTGATCCAATTCTGATTTAATTTCGCTTATTCCTGTTATCAGCTCTTTTCGTCGAAATCATGCCAATCCCGCTTTTGCTTTGAAATTCGTGCTTGGATTCGTAACCCATTCTAGTGACAAATCTCCCCAGCCTCGAAAGGTGAGTAATCACTCACGATTTAACGTTCTTATATTGATTAAATTTGATTTCAATTGAAACGACAATTGAAATATGCTGCTGTAGTTGTTTAAATTGTTATATATGCTATCATCTGTAACTGTTCACCTGTGGGATATGACACCATATCCTGTTGTTTATATTATATTGTTTTTGATGATATATCTATGCCTGTTATATTATTTCTATATCTGTTATCACTCTGCAAGTTCCCTGTTAGTATAGAAATCACTATGGGTTGAAATGATACATACCCGAATGGACTTTAGAATAGGAGAATTTCGTTATGGGTTGAAATGATAAACCCAAGCGATTTTCATTTGAATTGAAATTGGGATTACGGGTCGAAATGATATCTACCCGTATACATTTAAATTTCGGATTGAAATGATAAATATCCGTATCACTTAACCATATGATAAATATATATACAAACACCGTTGGTCCATACATATAAATATTTTGAAAATGAATTCTATGGTTTGGAAAGAAATATATGGTTTAAAATGTTGAGCCTTAAATTATTATATAAATGGGAATGATTGATTAAATACATATAATATGGTTGAGTATTTAAATTTATGTTTCAAAATAGATTTCAGTAATAATTTGACTAAGTTAAGGTTGGGAAGATAAATTGGAATTTAGTAAAGAATTTTTTTTAATTAAACCGATTTAAAACTTATTGAAATTGGGATTTAAGATATGATTTATAACTTGAGTTTGATTTAAATAATTTAATGAATATTTCTTATTTAAATAAATTTATGGAAATATTTAGTAAAAATGAAATTTAAGGCTAGTTAAATGATATTGAATTCATTAAGTGAATATTCCTTGATTAAATAATAATAAAGTTAAATCAAGAGCTATATGAAACTGTTAAATGTAACTTTGAAATGTTGAATATTAAAGCTTTGAAATATATTATAATTTAAATTTGTTATTTAGAAACTGAATTAAATTGATGAATTGAGCTTTGAATAAATTTGAATCTGGAATTTGAAGTTGATTTGAATCGATTTGCGAGATTTGAGGAAATTATAAATGCTTTACTTTATAAATTATTTAATGTATATACACTATTTTGGGTAAATAGTTATATTTGAAATGAAATGATATTTGGGTTTTGAAGTATAAATTTAATTGAAATGACCACGGTGTTATAATGTATATTTCCACCTTGTAGATAGTTCTGAAGATCCTTAGAGGATGGTTATCCCAAACATCCTTTAAGTTACTTGTATTTCAGTTGATATTTCACTTGAGTTGGATTTTATTAATATAAGAAGGATAATCCAGACTCGAGTGTTTTGTGCTTTGCTTTACGCTCGGGTCAGACCGAGTGAAACAGCATTTGAGACTCACCCTTGGAGTTTGGAGCTTCCTTTGGAGATCCATCTATCGCCTCAGCTTTCAGCTCTTCTAGTTGATTTGTTCAGAGACTTCACTGCATTTGAGATATTCTGTTGTATTTTATTTCTAACTCTGATGTTTATATAGTAGCTTCATGAACTACTATTTTATCTATTCCGCTGCGTATTATTGTATTACTCTGTGTCTGTGATTCTGTGATTGATTTATTTACTGCATATGCTGAGTTTTGCCAAATTTAAATTAACAACGCGGTATTTTGAGCAATTCAACTCCGGCATGAGTGTCTACCTATACACTTATAATGGATGCGAATGGTCCAAAATATCGGGTCGTTACATCACTTTTGGTTAATTTGTGGAAAATTATAACGGTAATCCTTTTTAAAAGGATAGCTTTGAAAATTAAAATGTGGAAAGGAATGTTGTAGTTTACAAAGCCAAAACTCTCTCAAACTTTGGCAAAGGACTAAAGGCAACATAGGAGCATGGAAAAGCAACTCAAATGTGGAAGGAGAGAAGAACAACATCACAAACATGGACTGCCCGAGAGCAAAAGAAGGTGAAGGTAGCATGGTCGTGAGCTTCTATAAAGGAAAGGTGGTGTCTTTGGTTGTTTGGTGATTGTAGGAAATGTTCAAGTGTTCTTGTATGCTTGTGTTTGATGTTAGCATGGTTATGGGGTGAGTTATCTCACCACTGAAGTGTATACATTGTGCGTGTATGTGTTTTTTTTGTGTAAATATAAAGTTAATGTAATGAACTAATGCAAGCAATCACTTTTGCACCCCCTTTTCTTTGGAAAGCAAGTGACAACTTTATATGTAGTATAATCACTTCTATTACCCTTTAAAACATGTATCATGGCCTAGAAATTGTGTTTAAATATTTGGTGTGATTGTGTGTGAAGTTGAAGTGTGTGTGAACTTGTTTGAAGCGAAAAAGTCATTATAAGTGCACTTCGAAATCTCTTATTTTTAAACTTCTTAAAATGGTTATATATGAATGAATCATGAGTGTACATATTTTGGTTGCGCTTTACACTTATAGTAGTGTATGGAACAAAGAGGAAGTGGTTTGAAAAGTTATAGAACTTGTAGAAAAAAGTGGCAAAATTTATAGTGAAAAAGATTGCTATATGAGCACTTTGAAAGTGCCTTGTGTTCAGCGATTTTTAATATGATTTTAAAAGACATCCTTATGGGTTTCTTTGCTATTTTTATAAATACTTTAAGTTTATTTCTTAATATAAAATAATTATAGTTTAAATCATTTTAGAACTGGTTGAACAAAGTTGCAAAAGTTAGAAGCGAAAATGTCGCTATGTGAGCACTTTGAAATGCCCTATTTTGGGAATTTTTAATATGATTTTTGGAGATATCTTTAGGGGCTTCTTTGCAAAGTTTTTAAGTATTCTAAGCATACTAGTTGTTGTTAAAATTTCAGACCTTAAAACCATCGTTTGGATAGAGAAAACAGGCCTCAAATTTTCATGCTTTTGGACGTGCTCTATGTCCAGTATTTTTTACACCACTTATAAATATTGTCTTTGACTTACAACATACTTCTGGCCTGCTATAACACTGTTTTGATGTTGTATTGTTTTAAGTGAGTTTTGTGATTTTAAATGAGTCTAAAAATCTTATTTAAATTAATTGTTTTTTGAGATCTTTTTAGGGAAGTTTGTAGCAGGTTTTTAAGTATTTAAAAAGTGGTTTCAAGTTTAAATATATTTCTAATAATTATTTATGAATTTTTAAAGTAAAGAATTATACATAACATGATTTTTAATATTTTTGTTAAATTTGAAATTAGTTATTTTTAAGTAATATTTTATATGGATATTTAAAATGTATTTATAAGTATTTCAAAATTATATATATATATATAAGTTTAGAAAAGTAAGTATGAAAATAAGTAAATCTTTAAAAAGAATAATTTAAAGATAATTATAGATATAAAATGGTTTTGGGTTTATAGTAAACAACGTTTAAGTAACTTTTGTTTTTAACCTATCCGAATTTACTTTTGAATGTAAGTGAATCTTTAAAAAGAATGTTTTCAAGATAATGTTAAGTGTGAAATGTTTTGGGTTTATAGCAAACAATCTTCAAGTAACATTTGTTTTAACCTATTTGAATATACTTTTGAATTTAAGTGAATCTTTAAAAAGAATATTTTGAAGATAATGATAAGTGTGAAGTGTTGTAACATCCTATAAAATTAACGATAATTAATAAATAGTTCATAAAACTCCAAAAATGGAATTTGAGCAAATGTTGAAATTTAGTCACGAAACTTCCACCATTGCGTTCATGATGATTTTCTGAGCAACTTTCATTTTTGGAGTTTCGCGGTTGAAGCTAAAACGAGAAATTTATTAGCATTTGAAGTTTTGTGAGTGAAATTAATTAAATATGAGAAAAGGAAATAAATAAACATTAATTTTAGGACCCTACTGGTCGACCCCTACCATGGGTCGGTCAATCGATCGACTACCTATAGAGGAGCGGTTGACTGATTCGAACATGACGGCTGGGGTTGAACCTTGGCAAATGACCTGGATTTAATTATTTTAATCTAACGGATATGATTGATTTGTGCGCCTACTAATAAAGGTTTGAAATCTCACTTCTCTTATCATATTTTCCCATCCAAGCAGCGAAGCTTTGCCATTTTCTCTTCTCTGCTACTTCTAAAAATTATAAAACAATATACTTGCACATACGTATAAAAATTAGAGTAGGGCGGAAAATAAAAGTGAAGAAGAGAAGAAAGGTCTCAATACTATAGAAAAAGGTAAATTTCAATCTAGATTCCTCTTAACGAATCACCTCTCAGGTACGTAATTCTAATAATATTTATATACCTTGTTGTATATATTATGTTGGATTAGAATGGATAAAGGAGTCAAGTAAAGGATTGGATTCAGATTTGAAGACTTAGCTTAAAAAGTGAGTTGAATATTATATAATTTATTTATAACATTGAAATTTATCTTGTTGAATTCTTATTTAATTATTATGGCTAAATAAGATCCGATGAGTTGCAGACTTCAAAAAAATGCATAGGATTATCATCTATGTATTCAATAAAATAGGTAATTGGAATAGGAATAGTATGAGCAACCTAATCTAGAAATTTAAATTTAGTCCTAAATATTTATTATTACAGAAGGTTTATAAAGTTCATTCCAGATCTATAACTGGGTTGTAAATTAGGCTGCCTTAATTGAATTGGAATGTGAGTTTCTATGTTATGATTTATTTAGGATGGATTGTAATTTCCATAAACTCTCAAATTTAAAAAAAAATACAAAATTGTATCATTTGAATTAACAAGGGATATACCAAAAAGGGAAAGAGATGTGTAAGATGTGGATATCCTTTTCTGCAGTTTACATTATCTTTATCAATAAAAGAAAAGAAATAATTATTTGTAATTCAAACGCAACAAAGATCTCACTTTTGGTTAATTTATGGAAAATTATAACGGTAATCCATTTTAGAAGGATAGCTCTGATAAATTAAAATATGAAAAGGAATGTTCTAGTTTCGAAATTAATAATTAGAAATACACACACACATATAACTACGCTTAATGTTCAAATATACGTACATATAGCGTAATTTATGACTATATACGGATCAGTTATTAACGTCATAATTACTAATGGAGGTTTATGGACCTTAGTAATATACTTAATAGGCAATAAATTTGCGGTTAATAGAGAGTTAAGAAGTAATTAAATGAGGATTGATTAAGGAATTTAATACGGCATTTATGGACAAACTGAATAAACATAATAGGTGGATTTTAAAATTGATAAATAGATTAATGGGTTAAATGAGGATTGATTGGAGATTGTCCAATTTTTATATTAATGACTAATTATTATGGGTAATAGACATTTATTAGATGTACAAGGAAACCAAAACCTAAGAATATAAATTAGGAATAATAACATAGCTAATAAGTAAGTATTAAAACTATTGATTGGACATAAAAAACAATATAATTTTCATAGTAGGAAATTATATAGCTTAAATTATACATTGAGGACAAACGTGAATTAGTGGTCCTAGCCTAACTCTTAAGATTTATGTGATAGGTTTGGTTTAGCGAGTTGGGATGTGATGTTAGTAGAGTTACACAACAAAAGTTTGCCCTTCACCTATAGGCTACCAGCAGTTGCATATACTAACTATTAATGTGGGACATCTCCAACTATAGGACCCATGGAGAAGGGATATGCTTAGGATTTAGGGCCTGCTTCTGGGATGGACTTAGGATTTATAAAATTTTCGAGGTTAGCGTTTAAGCAAGGTAGTGGGAAAGCTCAAGAGGGGTCCGCATCTTCTCTTAAAGAAATATTAGATAGTATCAAAGAGGAGTCCTCCTTGGGATAGGTAGTCAACGACCGGGGCCTACTCAAAATGTGGGCATTAAATGGTCGGAGTCTTCCTACTCCCATTGAAAAGTTATTAATTTGTTTGGGTACTACCTCTTACATTGTTAGGACATGACTGACGATGAAACGACCCAAAATTTTCGATCCCGAAAATTCCAAATAGATAGGAAAAGAAGAAAGAGATAGAAGAAGAAGAAACAGAAACACAACACAGATTCTCACATTCGCAGCGGATCAAAATATAATATCAAATAATAACAGTTTACAAAAGAATACTGTATCAGTTGTTTCCATTTTTATACACCAGAGTTACACACATACTCAAACACTGGACATATACAAATCAACATGTCTCAGATAAAACAGAAATATATCACAGCGGAAACACTCCATACGTTCCTGCCATCCAGTTCGCTTCCTAAGCTCCAGAACGTCCTTACCTGGAAATATGTAATACTCGGTCTGACCCGAGCATTACATCAGAGTAACACCCGGGTCAGGCTGGAAACCAGCGTGAGTAAACCCATATAATTTGAAATACCAAGCTATAACATATGTGAATACCAGGGTAACTGGTACCTTTTACGAGTTCTTACTTTATTATAATCAATCATTTATCACACACATCAGTTCTTAGGTTAAATGTCCATGTTACTTTATCCCATTCTAGCCTGTTAAATTTTACATATCAAATTTATAAGGAATTTGATTACTAATCGAAGTGGTTTCGGGCATTTACTAATTACACGACCTCGGTCTCTTCGATTTCAATGTCATTTCTAATTCCAGTTTAAGTGGATACAAATCAACAAGGTATCATAGTCACACAGAAAAATTAATTATCAATTGATACTCCACATTATTACTGTTCAATCCATCATATCATATCACCGTACATCATAACTCAATATCAGAGAT
This sequence comes from Allium fistulosum, assembly GCA_030737815.1. NCBI lineage: Eukaryota > Viridiplantae > Streptophyta > Magnoliopsida > Asparagales > Amaryllidaceae > Allium > Allium fistulosum. Next base: position 1,496,734,524 of record CM060901.1, read on the forward strand.
ATTCACAATCCAAGTCATCCAATATCATTAAATCATCCATAAGCAAGATTTATTATATAAAGTTACTAATTAATTTATTTAATCTCCAATTAAATTAATCAGCATCTTTAATTACTTGGATTACCTTAATCCTGCTCACTTAACATTAATTAATTAGAATCCAATTAATCAATCATTCTTTAATCATCCATCTTAATTAATCCCCCTTGATTAATTATTCTTTAATTACATCTTTTATTATCACATAGATTAATTACTCTTTAATTATTAATTAATAAAACTTAATTAATTACTCTTTAATTATTAATTAATAACCAATAATTAATCTTCAATTACTTAATTTATTAATCTTCAATTATTAACCTTGGAATTCTTATTAACTTAAATGCTTTAAGTTTAATTAAAAATTTAAAACACTTATCCTTTAATTTAAAACTACTTAATTATTTGCTTAATTAAGCCTTTAAACATCTTAAGGATTAACTTAATAACTTAAAATACTTTTGAACTTTAATTATCAAACATTTAATAATCAATTATTATTTAAAATAGTTTAAAGATAATTAATTTTAAACATAACTTTGTTAACCTTAAAACTTGTTAACAATTTATTTATAACCTGAGGCAAACCCAGGTTTTACTCCAACAGATCCTTGAGTTTCTCCAACTTTTTCCCGAGTTTTAATTTTTTTTAAAACTGTTTTAATTTTTAAACTGTTAAAGTTTAACACACTCTCAAATACGAGACAAAACCCGAGTCCACTTATCCTTTTCCCGAGACCAACCTGCAAAAACTTCATCGTTCCCAAAATAACACTGTGCACAGATAACTGGTGCACATGCACCCATCGCCGACGACACTTCGACACCCATAACCACCCTCAACAAGTCTACAACGATGTGTTCTGGCCATCAGACCATCCACCATCCTCAATCGAGCACAGAAACAAAATCAAACTCATCAGAGCTCCCTGGACCAAAACTCGACAACCATGCATCGCCTTGACAGGCTGATTCCGGCCACCAGAAATCCCAGTCTTTCGTCCTAAGGTTCGCCACTACCCCCCACTGCATTTCCACCTTGACCGATCCACTCTATTTCACCAACGACGACACAATTACCACTCAACACATCGACGACCAAACTCATCCTTAAACCCTATTATCACCTCGCCGCACCACCATGGCAAATGCTATCCCTTCCGACCAATTTTTCCATACACCTCGACACCCAAACCTGCTACAACCAAGAACTCGGCCCTCCTCAAATAGCCGATCGCCAGAATTTGTCCCAAATCCGAAATATGATCGACCCAAGATTTCTCAATACTCATCAACTTAAAAATCTCAATATTATTTTTAAAATTCATCATTTCAGGTAACGAATCTCAAATCGTGAAGATTTAAAAATCTAATTTGTGACATTGATGGATTTTCTCTGTAATATTTAAATTTTTGGAATATTTACCATATATTTTCTCTTGAATTTATTTTTAAAAATGATGTTATATACAATCAAACACTTTTATAGAGATCAAAGCCTAGAAATCATTTTTAGGTGGGTGGTTTGAATTTTTTTAAACAGGTTTTAGAATCTGTAATATTCAACAGAGATCGGTTATGTCTATTCCAAACATGTTCATAGATACTAACACACACACACACACACACACATATATATATATATATATATATATATTCATAAAATCATTTTTACACACATGCACAACATAATTCACATCATGTTTCAAGGATCATCACATACAAATTCAAGATATCTCAAATTTCAGAGATTACTCACCGAAATCAAAAGTTGAACAGCTGTCTGCCTTGAATTAACTTTTCACTGTATATTTCTATTTTCAAATTATTTACTCAATATTTTTACTTGAATCTATTTTTAGAAATGATGTTATACACATACAAACCCTTTTCTTTCAGAGATCAAGGTCTAAAATTATTTAGGTGAGATGGTGTGAATTTTTTTGAACAAGTTTTGTAATCTATGAACAGGGCTTAAAATACAGACATGTACATTCACCATTTCCATATATAGTCAGACATGCAGGCATATTCACACAATCATTCAATCACATTTCATATCATACTTCAAGGATCATCAAGATATAACAGGTTTAGGATTTTATAAAAGTGGTTTACTCACTTGAAAATGGTGAACAGAGAACAAGGATTTTGAAAAACTGCTATCTGCTTCCTTCGATCTTGATCTACTTTTACTTAGTTGTGTTGTTTAGTTTTGATTTCTTTAAGTTATAAAAAAATGGCAGAAATGTTTTAGCTTTTATTCAACTTGGTTCAAATGAAAAAAATAAAGCAAAGCACAGATATTTTTATTTTAGAGGGAATGGGTTGTAGCTTCCTATGTACACCAACTCATTTTTTTTATTTTTTTTATTTCCTTTTGTTTATTTGATTTGTACAAATGTTGACCTTGATCGAAGATTTTATACCCTGATTTGCTATTTTTATGGCTTGAGTTGGAGTTTCTTCATCATGAAGCATCCCTATATGTCTACAAGTATTTATGTGAATTGATGTATGAATATATATATTCATTTGTTTGTATGTATATATTTGCATCTTCCACCATCACTATTTTATATAACCTATATACATATAAGTATACATATATATTTCTATATGTTTTTTTAAATACACCCATGTTATATATATTTATATGTTCCACATATATACTTACTTATGTATATTCCTATCATCATTTTGCACACATTCTTCATTTATTTACTTATGTTCATTTTGTCATTATACATGTATATATACATTCTCAATTATATAAACCTTCCTATATTTTATTTTCATATGGGCATACACACACACACACACATATATATATATGCATTTATATACTTATATACATGTTAAACATTATAAGCTTGTATGTATTTTCAATTTTTTTCTTTTATGGATATTTCATCTTCATTTAAATTATGGAATTAACATATATACTTTATTTCAATACGACTTACCATATTCAGAGATTTTATAATTCAATATTTATTATAGTTTTTAAATCAATTTACATATATTCAGATATTTTAAATATCAGAAATTCATTTGTTCGACCCATCAAAATTAATACTCCTATATTTTAAACTAGTTAATTACCAATTAACAACCGTTAAATATATGGGTCGTCACAGACGGTAGTTGCATCGGACTGGGAAAGGTCTTTAACCTATAGTTGAGGGTCAGTTGTAGAGTTAGGATGCATTAGTAATATGGCAATGATATTATAAAGCCTTATCTAGGTGTTATTGGTCTTTGTAGCTACGACCTATTAACTAGTGGTTATGTTGCGAGAGCCTGCTTCGAGGACTTTAGTTATTAAATGACCATTGGGTTTGCCTCCTCTATATTTAAGAAGTATTAAGTGGTCGGGGTTTTGGGTTGTGAAATAGTTAGATGTAATGAATATAGGGATATATGCATAATGATACCTTGGAGAAATTTATGTTAAGCATATCGTATGTGCATAGAAGAACAAACAGATTAGTCGTAAATAATAAACATAACATTTAAATGGAAATCAATCGACATAAATTAATGGAATGGGTAAAGTATATAATTTTCCAATCACTAGAATGTTGTTTTGACCCCCTCCACATAACAATCCATATGATAGAATTAAAAGGACTGGATAATGGAGCAAGATGGGAACTACAAATGATGAAGCCTTCTTATTCATGCTCGGCACAGACAAGGCAATTAAATATCCAAAGAATAATATTCCAATGTGGTAGCCGTAGTAAACACAAGTGATTTGTATATGCTCTAAATACATTCATTTGTACAAGACTAGCATATATTTATATATGCAAGTTTGTATATGCAAGTCGAAAAGGTATAAGGTATGGTTATTTGAATTTGACCAAAATTCTTATAACGATGTATATATGCTGTAAAATAAATTATATGGTACGGTTATATATGCAAGTAACCATTATACGGTACAGTTATATATGCTCTAAAATAAATTAATGGGGAACTGGAATTCTTATACCGATGTATATGCAAGTTGAAAAGGTTAAAAACGTGATAAGTATATGAGACTTGCTTTCCATATGCAATCATTTTCATTACTATTTGAATTTTACCAAAGTTAACTTAGGAAATATCTTGAAGAAACATGAGAATTATACAGTATGGGTATCCTTTTGATGATGTTATACCCTATGAATAAACTCATCTTGCTCTTTTAGGATAAGAGGTAAGGAATCCTTTTGGATAGGAGATGAACTCCACCCTTATGCATTGTCTATTTATTTCTAAAAGAACCAGAGTTAAATTAACCCAAAATTTATCAATTGGTTTCGAAGACTCCAATAAGCGGGGTAGTGTACTTATATGAGATGACCTAAAATAGTAACCACTTCAAAATAGATATACGTGTTCTATGTTTTGGAAGCGATTGTGAAGAAAAATGTTATAGAATTGCACCGTTTATCCTATGGGTAACTCCGACGGAGAGGTCAACGTTAATATTTTGAATGATGCTATCGATTTGTATCGTCTATTTTGAGGATGATTTCAAGAGAGAGGACAACATTAACATTCATCAAACGACTTATGCTCAAATCCATGTAGAGATTCGTGAACTATTCGAGATGCTGGAATCCATTGAGAGATTCAATATCTATTCGAGTGACGAGGACTTGTTTGATGAGATGCCAAACGTGACTTTACCATCATAAATGATGAATACTAGGGTAGGATGCATAACTAGTGGGTTTAGCTAACCCAAGAATATATTAGCTCTATATCTAGAGATGCTTACGAATATGCATGTGGGGGGCAATGATATTCGGTATCACATGTTACAAGCATGAACCACCTATATTTATGTTATGGTATATTTTATCTAGAGGTATACACTATTTGGAAGGTTATTTTGACTCTTGTTAGGAGGCGCACCTCGATGTACTATGTGTACCTCCAATGAAAATCCGCATGCGAATGCACCTTAGTGCTTTTGACAGTATAATTAATATTGTTGTGTTGTACATGCAATGTAGCAATTTTTTTATTTATATCCTACACCTTGGATATTATTTATTACATCGTTATATGTACTTATTAGATGGTTTGGTTTTTCTTAGAGGAAAAACCATTCTAGTGATTCAGTTAGTCTCAAAAGATAATGTTATATGTTAGTTGCATATTTCTTGAGTTTCTCGTGCCGAAATTATGTCTAACTCGAGGGTTTATCTTTCTCTTAATTCCTCAAGTGCTCTTTCGAGCAGTTTGATAAAGATAGGTTTTAGTTGGATATTCTTTAGAGCTTAAGGGGATGAGCAAGATATTTCAACTACCGTAGTATTCTTATTTCTACTGCAGTACTAGTATGTATATATCAACATTTGTAAGGACATGTTGCTATAACTATCCAGGCTGATGATAGTGCTTGGGATTGTAACTCTGAAATGCTATGTATCTTAGACTGACACTTTGTATTGTCCTTTTGATAATATATGTTATTGTCCCATTATAAGATTCAGACGTTTTGTTCTCTTCTTTCATTTTCTTTTCATTTTATTATTATTATACCTTAACAATTTATATTTCCAATTCTTGGGTGTTCAGCACGTGAATATCATAGATGTATTAGTATTGACATTTAAGGATTGAAAAGCCTGGTCATTACATCCAACCTTGTGGTTAACAGCCACATGCTCTAACCCATGGTTGGGGCAACATCTTGATGCTATAACTAGTAACTAAGCCAAGTCCCCTTGAGAAGCTGGGCCATGATCTCAGTTTGGCTTCATGTCATGTTCCGCCACAGTGTGTGCTTACTCCCTTACATTATTGTTGTTATCAACAAAGTTGTGGTGGTTGCGCATGTGTTTCGTGTGTGGATCAGTTCAACCATCATAGGCTGAGTTCCCCTACCTTTCGTCTATCTCCATCAAAGAATGCTCCCTCCTGCAAGAATGCCTAGGTCGGCCCACAATCACATGTAAATTCAAGGGCATGACAACAAACCTTGCAATATTATCCACCCAGCATGTGTCACTCCATTCTAAATGATCCTGGAGTTGCTAAAAGCTTGGGTTGTGTCTCGATCATCCCATCCTTGGGCCATCAAGCAACACGTCATCCGCCTTCGCCCTTAAACATGTTTGATAGAAATCCAAGGGAAAGATAGGCAAGCCAGTAAGCCTGGCAATATTAGCCACTTTTCATGTGTCTCCCATTTCTAAAGGATCCTGGAGCGGCTTAGCGTTCCGAGTTGTGTCTAGATTAGCCTCTCCTTGGGCCACTAAGTATCCCCTCATCCATTTTCTCCTTCACTATGTTCAGATTTAGTCGGGTGCCTACTGACATATACAATGATATCTGGACAAAACAACTAGCGTCCTCAAGCACACTTAAAAGCACAGCCTAACATCATAGATAATTTCTTACTCATGATTATTAATTCAACGATTTACTAAGTTATTGTGAATGACGGCTCTCGCCATCCATCTCACCATTTAACATAACACTTATACTAAGTGATCAAGCTAACTCACTACAAAAATATGGACTTTTGGTAGCACTAATACACAGCGTTTCCACCTATCCTCCATTCAACACTATATAATGCAGGACTTCCTACGCTAAGAAGTAGCTATCCTCAACGCTATACGATAAAAAGGTGGGAAACAATTTATTTTGCGCGGGAATAAAAAATGCGTGTATTGCCCTTCTTTATGTCCAGCAGCAAAACACCGTCTCAAGCAAACCACATCCTCTTTCATTTCGTCACCTCCACCTCCAGAAAACAACTAAGCTCCACGAAATCCCTAAACCGCAACACTCAGACCTAAATCCTAAATCGCGAAACCTTAAATACCACCATCAACAGTCGATCGCCGTAATCATTCTCTCACATAGTCGATCCCAATCCTTAGCCGTAATCAACAGTCAATCGTTGTCATCTGCCTAGAACCCTAATCGCGTTTGCAATGATCTGAAGGTAAATTCAATTTTTACATTTGAACTCCGACACTTAGAAATAATTCTCTTTTAATATGGGTAAATACAATCTGTTCACAATCTATTAGTCAATTTTTAAGACAATTTTCTGTTTCGTTTGGCCTAACAAATCTTTTTTTTTCACACAAAGATATACAATTTGTGTTCATCAAGTTTCCGTGATCGGTAGAAATGTGGGAATAGTTATTGAACTTCTAACATTGTTGCCTAACCACAGTTTTATTCTTTAATTGAGTATGTTATAACTATAAAATAAAATATTCGCACCTATCAATTGCTACCTAATCACAGTTTTACTTTAATATTCTCAGTTTCCTCTTTTAGTTGATGATTTCTTGAAGCCATAAGATGCCTTCTAAGTATATATTTGAACCGAATAAATATATATATGGTAGTATGCCTATCCTGATACTTCCATCTTTTCTTTTACCCAATCGATGCCAACGCTTCTGTGCTGTAAATGCAATTTATCATGTTTTATCATGTTGATAACCATGTATTATCCATTTTTCAATACTTCACACTTTCAATTTCCCCTATTATTAAATATAATGCATTGTTATTGAACAATCGTGGTCGTAGTTATTAAAATTTGTACATTGTTAGCTAATCACAGTTTTACTCTTCTCGTAAATAGAGAGCGAACCTTATAACAAAGAATTTTGAAGTGAAAAGTTTTAATTTTTGAAACAGACTATTTTTGGAAATTGATATGAGTTAAATAAAACATTAAGCAGTGATAATATAATTTTAAACTTTAATACTTTTATACATTTATAGACATAACTTTTAATCTAGATATCTGATTTTGGATCCATTGTAAAATTAATTTGATAACAAACAACTTTGGTTTTGAAAGTTTCTTGAAAATTTTGAAAATTGCTATTTTAAAATCAATTTGAAATCAAATTAAAAATTCAGGCCTACATTAAAAAAAACCTAAATGTGTCATAGTATTACTTGGTTACAAAAACTATGTATGTTTTTATCATATTTTTAAGATGCATGATGAAGGAACACTTAGGTACCAAATATGCTAGGGCTGCTCCTAGCTACAGACATTTTCTTCAAAGGATGTGTAAATACACAAAAAATTACAAAGTTATTTATATCATCGCTTGCTTAATATTATACGAAAATCAGCTTACAGCATGGAATTTTGCAATGACTTATATTTATGTTAGCTTCCATTCACGTATTTATATTGGTATAAATTTAGTAACAAGCTCTTACGTTTGCAGAAACGACTACTTTATGTGCGTGTCAACCCTTAAAATCTTGACTTTTCAAATATTGGTTGTTTTTCACGTTTTTCTTTCTTTTCTTTGTCTCTAAAGTGAAGTTTTACTTATTGAGCTATTTTCTTGATGGAAGGTCTCATTTTCCTGTACTGCTGAAGATTAATATGTAAATACTATAACCGATCTTTCCATATGCAGCAAATCTTTTGCCAAAACCCTTCAAAGCATAGGTGTTAAAGTAAAATTAATTCTTTATGAAGGCAAAGCTCATATAGATTTGTTTAATCACATGACAAGTAACTTTTATTTTATTTTTTTAGGTCTTGAATGATATATATATATATATATATATATTGTCTATATAGTAAACTTACTAATTTGAGCATCATCTACAATCTATTGTGTGGTTTTTGATTTCTAAAGAAAAAATGGAGTGATATAATTTTTTTCTACTATAGCGTGGTGCCCATAAGTTATCGAGTAATCAAATTTCAACTCTGTAAGGGTTGGCTTTTCATGAAAATCAACTAATAGATAATAATCTGTACTAGTATAGAGGAAAAAATTCAAATATGCATTTGTGTAATCTTATCATTTTATAGTTTGTGGTGTATAATATGGTTATAATGTGTCTACTGTACCTCCTTCATCATTTTGTATGAATGGCATTATAATAAGCATGCAATTTATATCCTGGAAGCTATACCAAACCTTAATTTGAAATTTCCTGCAATGAGAATGGATATGTATTCTTTCGAACTATGACACTTAGATTATCATTTGCTTTTGATATTTCTAGTTACCCATATTAACTCTATGATTCCTTGTTGTATAAGTTATGATTTGTGTCTGCTTATGTCAGGATCAAATTTAAATGTGTTGTATGTTTTATTTGAATTCGGAAAATGAACAAGGTTCAATAGGAAAAATAATGAAATAAAAAATTAGCAAATTACCTCATAGAACAATTCTTGCACTTTATTCACAATACTGTCAGTTTTGCAGTTTTACTTCCGCGTGCACTAAAGTGCCTATTATTCGACTTAACTGGTAAGTATTTTTTGTATCGGTAATATTTAATGAAGTGAGAGGGGATATTTCAGTTGGTACTTTAACTTGATTATTCCATCAGATTGAATTAGTGGGCATGAAATTTTAGTTGCAAAATTATATCATAAATTTTGAATAAGTACCTCATACTAATATGTTGTGTAAAAGTACGTATCCATAAAGTGAACTTGATGTTGCTGTATAAGTTGATTAATGCCAGTTTCATGCAATGTAATAATGATTGGTGACATTGTTGTATAAGTTGATAAAATTATTGTTAATGGCGCAAGCCAAGTATCAGGAGAGGGGTAATGCATAGACATTAGTCCGGTGCTACAAAATAGCGCCGTTGTAATGACAAATTTTTTAGAAACAGTTTGGTGCTAATGTTGTATATTGTTCTGACATTGTTGTATATTTGTATCCATGCACCTTATAGTACTCAAGTTTTCCATATGAATTCTATTCTTTTTTGGGTTACATAGTTTCAGTAGGATGGTAACAATACATAAATACAGCCTGTAGATGTTTCATTTTGCTAATAAACTTCTACATGTCAGTTAGGCTTCAGTTTCCCTTTAACCTTAGATATTTACATTAACTGATGTAGAGTTTTCTCGAAATTCACATTTTGTTTTTGCTCTAGAATAACGTTGTTGCATCTATGTGTTTTGCCCATGTTTACTCGAGAGTACATAGGTTATGTTTGTATGCATTTTTTGTGATATTGACATGACCTGCAATGATATATCCTGAAAATTTCACTAGATACTTTGTGAGATGGCAAATTCTCTCCCATTTAGGAAGACTAGGGTGACCAATATTGCGTTTACCTTTGCTGTTTAATTTTCAGTGAATGCACTTAAACTATTTCTACATTCAACTAAATTGAATTATATGATGGTTCTAAATGCAAATATTTTTTCTAATTGTTATTTCGATTTTGCTTATTTTTTTCTTAAATTTAGCAATATGCCATGTTGGAAAAAAGAAAAAGAAAAAGAAACAGTGAGTGTATATTACCTTTTTCACTTCAGCCTACTGTTTTTGATGTCTTATAAATGTTTATCATTTCAATTATATCTTCCCCTAGTTGCTTTATTTTCTGAATAAATAGATTACCCATTTATAAAATTTGAGATACAAATATGGAAAACTTGTGTATATATTGTTTGACGTCATTAGTTGCATCTTCCAAAACATGAGTAACGATGCTACTGTTGTAGTAATTGCTGTTTTTGCTAGTGGAAGCAATTTTTGTTATATAAAGAATGAATGAATATGTGTCAAGAGAGATTTACTGTTCGTAAATCTGATATTTTTTTCCATTTGAAAAGACAAGAAATGATGGATAAAGACTGGGTATGTCTAAACAGGTAATTATATGGTACTTAAGTATAATATTGAATTTAAAACATATTTTAATATCTATGGTTATTATTTGTTTTTTATTATTATTGTAGAACCACTAAAGAATACGAGCAAGCAGCTTTGAATTTTGTAAACAATGCAAAGCTAAAGCTGCAAAAGGTGGAAAAAAATTTATGCCCTTATGTAGATTGCAGAAATCTTACCCGTCTTCATGGAGAAGTTATTGTTGAGCATTTGATTATAAGAGGAATGGATCCTAAGTACATGGACGGTGAGTGGTACAATCACGGCGAGTGAATAAATAAAAGAAAAAATACAAAGCCGAGTGATGTGTATGATTTGCTTAAAGCCATTATCTTTGAAGACGAAGATTTTATTAATCATACTTTCTTTGATGATGATAAAAGTGAAGATGATGCACAGAGACGAGAGGATGAATTACACAAAAATTTGGAAGATGCAGAGACCTCATTGTATCCTGGTTGCAAGGATCAAACAAAGTTATCTGCTATCTTTGCCTTGTATAATCTTAAATGTGAGACTGGATTGTCTGATAATGGTTTCGATAAGCTTCTAAATGTGCAGCAATTGTTGTTGCCAAAAAATAACGTACTTCCCAAGTCATTATATGAATTGAAGAAATTCCTTAAAATATTTGACATGGGTTTCGAGAAGATTCATGCATGTGAGAACGACTGTTGTCTTTTTAGGAATGAATATAAAGATTTGAATAATTGTCCAAAATGTGGATTTTTGAGGTGGAAAGTAAATCAACGGACAAAGGAGATTATGCATGGCATTCCAGTTAAAGTGTTGCGTTATTTTCCAATAATTCCGAGGTTTAGGAGAATGTTTAGATCCAAAAGGATGGCGGAAGATTTACGGTGGCATTTCAATAACAAAAGCACTGATGGAAAAATGCGACATCCGGTAGATTCTATAACATGGAATGTAGTGGATGAGAAATTCAAATCATTTTCAGCAGATCCACGCAATCTTAGGCTTGGTTTTGCAACAGATGGCTTCAATCCATTTTCTATGTTAAGTTCCAAATATAGTTTTTGGCTTGTAATGCTCGTGACATATAATCTTTCGCCTATGTTGTGCATGAAGAAAGATAATATAATGTTAACATTGTTAATTCCTGGTCCGAAGCAACCAGGAAATGGCATTGATGTATTTTTAGCGCCATTGGTAGAAGATTTATGTCATTTATGGAATACCGGAGTTGAGGTTTATGATGCATATAGTCAATCAATCTTTAATATGAAAGCAATTTTGCTTTGGACAATAAATGACTTTCCGGCATATGGTAATCTTGCTGGATGCTGTGTAAAAGGTAAAAAGGCTTGTCCATTATGTCATCGATGGCTAAACCACAGTAGAAAGACCGTCTATATGGGCCATAGAAGATTTCTATCTCCTTCAAACCCTTTGAGAAAACAGAAGGCCTTGTTTGATAACACCGTGGAGGAAGGGTGTAGACCTAGGATTCTAACTGGGAGAAAATTTCTATCATTTTAAAAGATTTTCCGAATAATTTTGGAAATGCAAAGAAGAACCAAAAAAAGAATAACAGAAAAGGTAAAAAATTGAATGAGCAAAATATAATAGGAAAAAAGAAGAATTGAGCATAGCAAGAAAAATGAAGATGATGAGGATAAAGATCTCGTGAGAATGGAGCTATTAAGGTGGAAAAAAAATCCATCTTTTTTCAGTTGCCATATTGGGAGGTTAGTGCATACGTTTTATTTTATTCTATTAGATTAACATTATGGAATCATACAACTAAATTGTTCCATTAATGATTTTTATAGGAACTTACAATACGTCATAATGTAGATGTAATGCATGTCGAGAAAAATGTTGGAGAAAGTTTACTAGGCACAATGTTGCATGACAAGAAATCAAAAGATGGAGTTAACTCTATAAAGGATTTGAAGGATTGGGGAATTCGACATGGTCTTCATACACAACCCCACGGGAAGAAGACATATCTTCCGCCAGCTCCATATACATTATCAAAAGGAGAGAAAAAAATATTTTGCAAAAGGTTGTATGATTTTAGAGGACCTAATGGTTATTGTTCAAATTTTAAAGGTTGCGTATCATTAGAGGACTGCAAAATTAGTGGCTTGAAGTCTCATGATTATCATGTATTAATGCAACAATTATTACCCGTTTTAATCAGAGGATTGCTTCCAAAGAAGCCAAGGAAAACAATAACTCGTTTATGTTCATTTTTTAATAAATTATGTCAACGTGTTATCGATAGAGAGAAATTAAATCAACTTGACGACGAGATTATTGTAACTTTGTGCGAGCTTGAAAAATACTTTCCACCATCTTTTTTTGACATAATGATACACTTGACAATTCATCTTGCAAGAGGAGCACGATTGTGTGGGCCAGTCCATTTTCGTTGGATGTACCCCTTTGAAAGATACATGAAGACACTAAAGGATTATGTAAGAAATCATGCTCGTCCTGAGGGGTGTATTGCAGAATCTTATCTTGCAGAAGAATGCATGAGATTCTTTGGTGAATTTTTAACAAAATCACAGAAGAAAGAAGTTAAAAATGAAGATTACCAAAGTAATGTAATACTTGAAGGACGTCCAATATCAGCACATAAGACAATCACATTGTCTTTAAATGAGAAAGAATCTGCTCATTTGGCTGTGCTAATGAATATGACCGTGGTAGAGCCATTTTTAGAGTAAGTGCATATTCCCTCTTTTTCATTGTTTGATTGTTTGTAATTTTAAATATAACATAACATCTCTTGTTATACGCTAGTTTGCATTTGGAGGAGTTACAAAATTCAGACAAGCGCATGGAAAGAAATGCAACGTTACTTTGGAAAAATCATATAGCTACGTTCTCTAATTGGATTAAAAAAAAGGTCAATTAAATTCTTAAATGTTACTAATTAACTTAAAACCGTATAAAGAATATTTTAATTAAATGAAATTATTTTTTATAGGTATCTGTTAGCTCCAAAGATCACGACGACATGTTAAAATGGATTGCTTATGGTCCAAAGAACGATGCTTTGTCCTACACAAGATACATCATTAATGGACAACGTTTTCACACAAAAGATGTTGGGAGAGAAACCCAAAATAGTGGAGTGACTTATGATGCAACAACCATGTGTAGGGCGAGCGCAAAAGATGTTTCTCAAGTGGTCGATGTTGTCAGTTATTATGGGATACTTACCGATATAATTTTGCTAGACTATAACATTTTTTATGTTCCGATCTTTAAGTGTGATTGGGAAAACATAAGAAATGGTGTGAAGGTTGAAGATGGATTTACGCTTGTCAATTTACCTCAAAGTCAAGCTTCATTTACAAAAGATCCATATATACTTGCATCTCAAGCAAAGCAAATTTTTTATTCAAAAGAAAATGATTCTTCTAATTGGTATGTGGTAATGAAAGCACCTTCGAGAGTTTTTGATGATTTAGAGATCCATGACTCCTTTGAGGAAGTAAGCCATGTTGGGGAAGATTGCCAAGAAATCAATATGGATGTTGATTAGTATGTTGAGGATGTTTCTTTTGTTAGAGAAGATTGTGAAGGCATACTTGAGTAGTCTTGAAATGTGTCCTTATATTTTCCTTATAAATCTTCCTTTTTTTGTTGAGGAAGATTGCCAAGAAATGTGTCCTTATATTTTCCTTATAAATCTTCCTTTTTTTGTTGAGGAAGATTGCCAAGAAATGCGTCCTTATATTTTCCTTATAAATCTTCCTTTTTTTGTTGTTTTTTCCAACACTTGTTTAAGAACTTGCTTGTTTAAAGCTTAACTCACACATCACAAGAATGCATATTCTTGTATTTTGTTGCATGAATGTTTTACTGCCTAATTGAATGTTTAAAGCATGGTTTCATTTGTCATAGTTTGTCTTCTTACAACAACATCCAAGTTGTTTGTTTCCATTGTCCTAGTTACTATGTCATTTGCTTTTTCTTTAATGTCTTTACCCGCATAGAACTATGAATTTTCTACATATAAAACGATTAGCCACTATTTGTATCCATATCCTTTTGGATGTTGTAAGGTGCATCAAAATGCCAAGCGAGTAATGGTAGATAAACTTAATTTGTGAAGTTATTAGAGCAAAATTACCAAAATTACCTGTGTGGTGGTTGATAGGCTGTGGGTTTTAGTGGCCATCTTCTTCGTAAATTTACTACACAGGCTCTGTTGCTTTAGAAGTTACTACGTTTTATGGCGTTAGTGTTAGAATTATTTAATTCCTTTTGGTTATCGTCTTTGTAATAATTACTACTGTTTTGAATATAAAAAAACCTTATCGTTATAATCCAATTTCGAAGCGAATTTAAACTTTACTAGATATACAAGCATATTAATGCATGTCTTGCTTCAAAAAATATATTTCTTATCCCTACAGCTAGTAGTAAAGATCTAAAAATAAATTATAAAAATTCAGGCACTTAATCGGATTTGATGAGTCTCTTACGGTAATGTATGCTGTCAAGCATTTTACATTATCATATACAAGTTCAAAAATTGCTCTATGCTTAGTAACAAGAAAAATGATGGATAAGTAAGATTATAAGTAACTTCTCATTTTATACCAACCAACAATAGTGAAAGTACATGTTTGTACCAAAAATGGGCACAACACTCTTCGGAAGTTTTTGAAGAGATAAAAGTGAAGAATGAAAATTAAAACTGTGGATTATCTAACAAAAACTCCAAATAACAGAAAATAAATTGCAAAGACAAGCGATTTAGAGTGGTTCGGCGTTTTGCCTACGTCCACTATGAAGTTTGATGATTTTATTGCTTGATTACTTGAAGATTACAGTAGTTGATAATGTAATACAACTGAATTCAAATGCTAAGTGTCAATCCAAAGCAGCGGCGGTGTTCTGGAGTAAATCTGGCAGAATCTGGGCGCTCTTCAGTACTTAGAATTCTCCGACCCCTTTTCTGAATGACCAGGGGGTCTATTTATAGGTGTAGGAGGCTGGTATTTCGCCTAAAATGTGGGGAGACCAGTTCTGGTACGTCGGGGGGCCCACATGGCCGAAACCTGGAGACCCGGGCCCACTTTGGGATCGATTCGACCCTTGGTTCGAATCGATCAAGAAATCGTGCTATTGAGCTGAAATTTGGTGTGCACATTCTTCATCATGTGTTTGAGCTTCTGTGAAAATTTCAGAGCATTTGGACTTGTAAATCTCGAGATATGATCGATTCAAGTTTGGGATTTTCGCCTCCTGGACCTGTTCGAATCGATCTGTCCTTATCGATTCGTTCGAATTAATCTGTTCGCATCGATTTGTTCGAATCGATTTTCTTTGCATGCGTGTGCTTCAAGTCGATCCTTATTTTCCTCCGGGTTTTAGCTAAGTTGCTTGGTGGATTCAAAGACTGGTTGATTCGAAGAGTAGTTCTTTCAAACCGATGGAATCGGCTCGTCGTTCGAATCGATCATTGCTTAGATGCTATGAATCGATTCGAAACTCTCTCAACCATCTGGACTCGAAGAACACTCCCTTTATGGATTCGAAGATGAGCAGGAGGTGGAGTTTGAGCTTCCTCATTCGATCGATTCGAAGGGTTCTCTTTTGATGGATTCGAAGTAAGAGGGGGTTTCATGGATTCGAACGAACAATCGATTCGAACTTAAGCTATGTGAGGATGGATTCGTAGTGAGGCTCTGGGCCGATGGATTCGAAGCAATCAACTTTTGATGGATTCGAATTATAGAAGGATTCGAACCAAAGCATATTGATGGAGTCGAACTATTGCACTTTGATGGGTTCGAACCATTGCATGTTGATAGACTCGAACTGAAGCATGTCTCCATTGTTTCTCCAACGGCGATAACTCGAGCATACGAACTCGGATTGCTTCGAAATTTGGAACGTTGGTTCCTACTGCTTTGCTTGACGTGTCTTATCTGTTATAGCCCGATCCGGACTCGGGCAAAATTCATCAATTTCCGTAGCGATCCTACGTGTAACCGACTTCCAAGACGATCTGTTACTGTTTTCTAGTTAAGTCCTTGGTATCACGGCCTTGCCAAAAGGCGGGATAACATTTGCCCCCCAAAGTACGTCTTGTGTAAACATGACGTGCTTTGAAAAGTTGCAGTCTCTCACTGGACAGCTATGACATGCTTTACCGAAAGTTGCATTCTGTATCGCTGTAATCGACCGTCGTACAATAGTGACTGGCTGTCAGTTTTTTGAGTCATGACGAGATGAACATGAATGTCCCTGTAAATGATAAAGATCAAACATTAGTCAGAAATACGTGCATACGTGTATTATCTTGACTTTGATTAACGTTGCGTGATCACAAGTCGTTGTCAGTTTGGTTTACTATCGAAACCTACATCGGTCCTCTCCTGGACTGATTTGAGATTTGAGTTAAAACACTGCCTTTATGATTGCCTATGATTATCTTCTTGTATCGATCCTCTCCTGAATCGAGGTAAAAAGGTAATCCAGTAATCTTTTCATGTCGAAGCGATGTGTTCATTTTTATAGATGGTTTTGATGGATTCGAAGTGCCCATTCGAATCGATGACCTTCGAACCGCTGCGAGTCGAGGGATATGAGGTTGGCACTCCGAATCGATAGGTACATGACGGCTTCAATTCTGTTTTTGCTAACTCCTTCGTATCGATAGTAGTTCGAATCGGTGCAGCTTCGTATCGATGAGCCTCGTGGAAATGTCGTTTTGATGGATTCGAAGAGTCGATGGATTCGAACGTGGACGTTCGAATCGATCAGCAGTTGACCGGTAAGTATCGGTCAATGCTAATCGGGAGGCGAATCGTCCCATTTTCTTTGTGAAGTCCATATAAATACGCGAGGCCGGTGTCACTTTCCTTTTTTACTTTTTACTGTCCACTGTAGCTATCTCTTCGACTCGATCCTTCAGAGCAGGAAACCTTCGTGTCTTCGTACGAATCGATCAAATTTTCCCAAGCTTTTGACTATAGTCGAATACAATCAGGTAAACATGGAACCGATTCGAGTGTAGAACATTAAAACTTGGAATTCTTGGCAGCGATTCCATTTTTTCTTTTGAAAATCATGAAGGATCAGTAGATCTGGGATGGGTCGAATCGATGAATCTAGGGAAAGAAACCTGTTATGGATGGACATCGTTCCTCTTTACTGCTCTGCATCGATCCGGGAACGTGCAATTCGAATCAGTCTTAAGTGTCAGGCTTCGAATCGATGATCATGAAAGAAAAAATAGATCAAAACGATCGATTCGAAGCAATGTTGCCCTGATCGATTCGAAGACATAAAATTCTGATCGATTCGAAGCTGTGTCATGCTCATGGATTCGAAGCATTTTCCCTTCTCCAGTTTTCATCGAGTCGTACCATATGGATTCGAAGTATTTGGACTTGAGCTTTATCGAATCGATTCACATCGATTCAAGCCAATGGATTCGAACTTTATTGACTCGACTCATATCGATTCGAGTCAATCGATTCGAACGTCCTGACTTTTGAAACTTCTGCTCTTCTGATTTACTCCAACATCTGAACTACGACCAGTTTCACGTTGAATTTCGACGAACATAATGAACTTTAGCATACTTGACTCCGACGAGCTTCGGCCTTGCATAGTCGAACTTGACCGAAAGATTTGACCTCCTTTTTGAAGCTCGTCGATGGAACTGTGACTTAACCAACAACATAACTGACTTATATACGAGGTTGGTTCGTAGCGTTTGGATGTTGCGGAAGTGACGGTCAGCGATGACGGTCATTTTCATTCTCAAATTCCCAAGATATGTTGTACGAACATCTTGTTTTATTCTGTTAAATTTGCTTAAGTGATGCATATTACTTGTACTGCACGACACGTTCACACACACACTATACTGGGGCATGCACGGGCTGGTTATGAACTTAACGTTGCTTTCTGATGAGTTAGCTAATTATGGAATCTTCGAGCTCCCAACAACAAGAGGTGCAGAGCTCGACTCCTCCTGTGCTTGAGATTCCTGACATCCCTGCCGACGTAATCGATCCGGCTCCAGATGAATTGCCGGAGGCGATATTTATTGAGGACCCTGTTGATTCGGTTCAGTCCAACATATCTGAATCCTTGTTGGGACGAATATGCTTAAAGCATAACATATCTCTGGGTGACGTATTATTGCCCAGCGCCACCGATAGACCGCACAATCCGCCTGAAGGATATACAGCATTCTACCGTCATGCTTGTGCGGCTGGAACTCTTCCTCCCTTCAATCAATATATCCGAAGGATGCTATCATATTTAGGGATCGCTCCTTCACAACTTCATCCCAACGGGCACGCGCTGCTGAATAGTGTCTTCGTAATATTTATGGACTGTCTCTTCCGCCCGCCTAGGCCCTCCGAGATCAGACACATATTTAACTTCAAGAGCAGGGGTGATAGCCCGTCGTTTACATTCTTGGAGGCAGTTAGAAATTGCCAAGTTGTAGTTGGAGCTTGGACGCGCCTGAGCTATTTCAAGAACGAATGGTTCTACGTTCGATGTCCTCCGGGTTTCGCTAGGCGATGGTTGTCTAGACGTAAGCGCCTTAACCTGTTTCTTTGACCAATAACTCTTCGGTGTTAAAATTGACATTTCATTCCTTTTTCAGCTATTATCTCTAGGCCCGATGGAGGGCGTTTCAAAGGTACCGTCCGGAGTCTTCAAGAAGTTCCGAGCGAGCTGAGGCATATTGACTCGGTGCTGAACGACTACAACTTAAGAGTTATGGGTTTGATCGACATTAATCAAAGCATAGTTGTTGAGGGATTTTCAAAGTCCGTCTCCAAGAAGGAAAGTAAGAAGAAACCCAAGAAGAGGAAAGCGAAGAGGTCACTCGGGATCAGAATAATCGAGGCGAGTGACGAAGAAAGAACTCAGACGGATTCAGAGCCAATGGCTGACCTTTCGGGAAACTTGGAGGAATCGGGAGAAAAACGGAAAGGCAAGGCCGCCGTTTCCAAAAAACTTAAGTCAAAAGGGGGAAAATCTGTAGATGTGTTTCTTCCCGCTTCCGGAGTTATGATTTCTGAGGCCGCCCCTTCTCATTTGAGAGATTCTCTCAAAGGGCTTGACGATATTCCTATCCCAGATTATATATCAATCTCTCATAATCCTGGGTTGGAGGAATTACAAGATGTCTTAAATATGAACGAGCCCTTTCCTTTAAGTGCGGTCAACACTTCCGGTCGGTTTGGGGGTTTACACATTTACACACACTTCCACGGCACTTCATGACTTCTGCATAGTAAACATTGCTTTATGGGATTTTAATCCGTAATTCTTTCTTATCGCAGGTGAGATGTCAGGGCGTGGCTCCACTTTAGATAGGCTTCGGAATGTGCGCCAATCTTCTCCATTTTATGACTCCCGTAGGAGAGAGACAGATAGGGACCATGGGCGAGGCTACTCGAGTCAAGAACGTTATGACAGAGACAGGGATTACTCGCGTAACCGTTCTGGTTATGATTACTCTGATAGAGACCGGGGATACCAGCATCGACCCCGATCTCGTTCTCCTCCGCCTCCCAGGGCTCCAGTAGACCTCCCAGGGCCATCTCATCAGCAACAGTTGCCTTCTCAATCTTCTCGGCCTGACGCTCAACGGCCAAGAGTGGAACCAACGGCAGCCGCTATAATTGAACAAGTTCCGGCTGAGTTGACAAGCGAGGGAGCTGCTAAACTCGCCCAAATGAAAAACGACTACCCGGAAATTTGCATGGATGGCTATATCTTCCCTCCTAACTTCAAAAGAATCCATCCGGAAGCTGAGACCACTGCTCATAACTACATCCACGACTTCTATGCTCAGTACAAGGAGTGGTATAAGGCAGCCGTGAAGGCTTCTAGAGTAGCTTTCGACAGGGCAAAGGTCATTGCCGAACGTGATGTTGATATCGCGAAGCAGAAACGCATCATTCAAGTTCTTCAATCCGAAGTGGAAACGTCCCGAAAGTCAGAGCTTGAAACACTTAAGAAACACGAAGGTGTCGTGGCCAAATTAGCGAGGATGCAGCAAGAACACTGTGCCACAGTGGAAGAGATGGGCCATCGCAATACCACCGTTGCAGCCGAGCGAGATTTAGCCGTTAAAGAGCTGAACGAGCTCAAGGCCAAATTCGCTGAAATGGTGAAGGAGAAGGACGATGCGAACGCTACTGCTCAAGAGGCTTGCGACCAAGCAGTATCCCTCAGGGCCGAACTTGCTGCGGCGGTGGTCAAGGCTAAGTCTGTGGAAGCGGAGATTCAGGAAAAAGTCTTGGAGGAGAGGTCTAGGCTAGATGCTGAGTTTGACGATCTCTTAGTCACGTATAACGCTAATGTGCTGGAACACAGAAATCTAGCGTGGCTGGGAGATGACTCCATGATCTTGTATAATGCCTGGACCCGGCTGGTGAATGAGAAGAGAGCAGCGCACCCAGATGGAGCACTTGACGATTTCGAACTGGAGATGCGTCTGCTTACTGAGGATGAGAGGAAGACCCTTCATGAGGTGGTAATCTCTATGGCGAAAGAAAAGCTTGGTGTTCCATCTCTAGAGACAGGCGAAGGTTCGGGGACCGCGCATCACGAGGCAAGTGTTGGAGCTGTACTCCCAACATTGCCCGAAACCACTGGTGCGGCAGACCCCCAATCTGTTCCTGCATATAATCCTGATCAACCGTTATTATCTTCCGCCGATGATTCCACCCATGCTTCGGTCCAGACTAAGGAAGGTACTTGAACGCTTCTCGTAGTTTAGTTGTGAAGGACCTTAAGCAACACACTTGTCTAACAATCTCCGTTTTGTCGCATTTCAGTGACCGAAGTTATAGTTTCTGCGCCCCTTGCTTTATCAGTTCCTCATCAAACACAAGGGGTAGTTTTTTCTGAAGCCATCACGACTTCTACTTTGATTGGCGAGGAGGGAGATGCAAATATGTTTTCTTTCAGCGCTCAGATGATTGAGGAGCTTCTCAACGAACCCATCGATCCCTCTGCCAATCCGTCCGATGCTGTGAGTGAGGCTGCTCCGGCCGTTAGTTTACCTATGCCAGCTATTGGCACATCTGATGCGGCCCAAGCATCTCGTGAGGACGACGTTTTAGCCGAGATTGCTGCCGAGATGGCGTCAGGGAATGTAGGTTCTAGTCCACCCGGGCCTGCCCCGTTAATGGTGATTTCGCCGGGTGGTACTGTGTTGATCGAGACCGCTCCTGTCCCTCCTCCTGCTACTACTCCTATGCCCCCAGCTCGTCCTCCTAGAAGAACTTCTGTCGCCTCCAGCTCTGAGGAAGATGTCGACATCATATCGCTGCCGGAGGGCAAGCCTGAAAAGAGCAAGCGATTGAGGAAGAAGTCGGGCAGCGGATCAGGTGGAGCTACCCTAAAGAAGAAGATAAGGAAGAAGAAAGAATGAACTTCTTTCCCCAAATCTTTGTTGCGTAGGGTAGCATTTTGTTGATTTTTCTATAGCCGTGTATAGATGTGGATTCGGCTCCCACTAGCAGAATTTTCCATAAACACTTTGTAATCAGATTCTTTTTGTTGATAATGGAAATGAAAATCTATTCCCTTTCTGTCTTCAACTTGTTATGTGTTATGGTTCTGCCCCCTGTATTGGGGAGAAGTGTGGAGTTGACGTATGTTTATACTCTGCCTTGCGTACTGGAAGCACGGAGTTAGTTAATGTTTGCACTCCAGTTCGCGTTCTCGGAAGCTGGAGTTCGTTAATGTTTATACTCCAGTTCGCGCTCTCGGAAGCTGGAGTTTGTTAGTGTTTATACCCAGCTCGCGCTCTCGGAGTACTCTGGGGTTTTTAGGAGAATGTTTATACCCCGCCTCGCACTCTGGGAGTACGGAGTTCGAAGGATGTTTATACTCCGCCTCGCGCTCTGGGAGCACGGAGTTAAGTAAAAAGCTTGTACCCAGCTCGCGCTCTCGGAGTACTCTGGGTTTTTAGGGAAAACGTTTATACTCCGCCTCGCACTCTGGGAGTACGGAGTTTAGTAAAATGTTTATACTCCGCCTCGCACTCTGGGAGTACGGAGTTGGAAGAATGTTTATACTCCGTCTCGCGCTCCGGGAGCACGGAGTTCAAAGAATGTTTATACTCCACCTCGCACTCTGGGAGTACGGAGTTAGATGTGAGTTTATACTCCGCCTCGCGCTCTGGGAGCACGGAGTTCAGTAAAATGTTTATACTCCGCCTCGCACTCTGGGAGCACGGAGTTTAGTAAAATGTTTATACTCCGCCTCGCACTCTGGGAGTACGGAGTTGAATGAAGGGTTGTCGTGTATCAACCCATTATCGTGGCCTGACGTGATGGCTTGCCCCCGAGCTCGGGTTTCATTTAGCGAGTGGTTGATTGCTTCACAGCCACTCCCTACTTGAATAAATTCCACTGTGTGATGGAACTTAGCTCTTCGTGCATCGTGATGTTGTACATTGTATTTAATGAATCACAGCTCTGGCTCGAAGAGATGGCATTTTATTGCTGAAATAAGAAAATATGGCAAATCAGTTGCCTTATTACAAATTCTAATTTCGAAATGCAAAAGTAAATTGCTGAATAAAAAATATAATGAAATAAATAAAGCCTGTCATATGTAATAGCGGTGGAGACTCTCGCTGTTCCAGGCTCTTGGTAAAACTAGACCGTCCACGGTTGATAGTTTGAATGTGCCATCTCCAAGTCGTTGCGTAATCACGTACGGTCCTTCCCAATTTGGTTTCATGTGCGAAGGAACCGGGTATACTCTCTTGAGGACCAGATCACCAAGATCAAAGGTTCGGGGGCGAACTTTGGTGTTATATAATCGGGCGACCCGACTTCGGTAAGCGGCCGCTCTTAAATCAGCTTCTTCTCGTTTCTCGTCCAACAGATCCAAAGACTCAGCGAGTAATATAGCATTTGTTTTCGGATCGTAATAAGTTACGCGGTGAGAAAATACTTCTGTCTCCACTGGAATGACGGCCTCCGAGCCATAGGATAAGGAAAATGGGGTGTGTCCAGTCGCGGTCTTGTGAGTTGTTCGATAAGCCCATAATGCCATAGGAAGTTCATCGACCCATTTGCCCCCGGCCTTTTCCAGTCGTTTCTTTAAGATGGATTTGATAACTTTGTTAACGGCTTCGACCTGACCATTTGCTTATGGATGTGCGACTGCAGAGAACTTTTTATGAATATGAAATCGTTGGCAGAAACTCTTGAACTCTGAACTTTCGAATTGGGTCCCGTTATCGGTGATGATGGTGTGCGGGAGTCCAAATCGGCAAATGATATTGCGGACCACAAAGTTTATCACTTTCTTTGACGTAATCGTTGCGAGAGCTTCGGCTTCAGCCCATTTCGTGAAGTAATCAACTGCAACGATGGCATACTTCGCACCACCTTTTGCCAGAGGCAGAGCGCCAATGATATCGATACCCCACATAGCAAACGGCCAGGGACTGACCATTTGAGTTAACTCGGTAGGCGGGGCTCTTGGAATTCGAGCGTGTTTTTGGCACTTGTCGCACTTTCTGGCGTAATTGGCCGCATCTCGATTTACTGTTGGCCAGTAATATCCATATCGGAGTATCTTCTTAGCAAGCGCTTGTCCACCGGTGTGATCGCCGCATTCTCCCTCGTGTACATCATGTAACACTCGTTTGACTTCGTCGTGAGCGATACACCGGAGGAGTGGAACAGAATAACCTTTTCTATACATGATCCCGTCCTGAATGATGAACCGCGAAGATTTTCGCAGAATTTGTCTTTTCTCATTTCGGTGTTCAGGCAATATCCCATTCTCAATATAATTTCGATATGGAGTCATCCATGATTCTCTGCTGGGAAAGGTCTCTAACACATCAGTTGTTTTGATTTGATCGATGCTCGGGAAAGGCAAAGTTTCGACTGGGACGAGTCCCATTTGCTGTGCTTCACCTGTGCTGGCCAACTTTGCCAATGAATCGGCCTTTTGATTGCGATCTTGTGGTATGTAGTAAATAGCATAATAATCAAACTGATCCAGCGCTTCCTGAACCCGGGCTAGATAAGCAGCTAACCTTCGATCTCTCGCTTGATATTCTCCTCGTACTTGACACACAACCAACTGTGAATCACAATAAACTTCTATAGCGATAATTTTCAGATCTCTGGCAAGCTTTAACCCAGCCAACAGGGCTTCATACTCGGCCTCGTTGTTGGTTGCGTGAAAATCAAACTTCAGAGCATAGCATATGGATCGACCTTCGGGGGTTTCTAGTACAACTCCGGCGCCCGAACATCGATCGTTTGATGCACCATCTGTATGAAGTTTCCATATATATTCAGGAGACTCGCTGGTTTCAGGTAATTCGTCAGGAACAGTAAATTCAGCTATGAAGTCAGCTAGGACTTGCCCTTGAATGGCTCTCCGCGGAGCATAAGTAATGTCAAATTGGCTCAGTTCAATATTCCACTTGAGTAACCTTCCAGACGTCTCAGGCCACGTGAGGACCTATCGTAACGGCTGATCGGTATACACAGTAAGCGGATGTGCTTGGAAATAAGGACGAAGCTTTCTCGAGGCAATGACCAAGCAATAAGCCAGCTTCTCCAACCTGGGGTAATTTCTCTCAGCTCCGGTCAATCGTTTACTGACATAATAGACCGGTTTCTGCACTCGATCTTCTTCCCGGACCAAAGCAGCACTGATCGCATGCTCTGATACCGCCAGATAAAGGTATAATTGTTCGTGATCAATTGGTTTCGACAAAATCGGTGGCGTAGAGAGATGTTGAACCAGCGATCGGAATGCGCCTTCACATTCCGTGGTCCATTCAAAGTTTCGTTTCCCTTTCCGGATTAGATCAAAGAAAGGAATACATTTATCAGTGGATTTCGAGATGAACCTGCTTAGCGCTGCTACCTTCCCGTTGAGACTCTAGACTTGCTTGATGGTATTTGGAGTTTTCAAATTCCTTATTGCCCAGATCTTCTCGGGGTTTGCCTCTATCCCACGAGCGTTAACAATGAACCCTAGAAACTTTCCGGATGCGACGCCGAAGTGGCATTTTAGCGGGTTAAGCTTCATTCCATACTCACGCAAGATACAGAACATTGAATTTAAATCCTTGACGTGATCTGTGGAAAATCAGGACTTAACTAACATGTCATCCACATAGACTTCCATGGTCTTCCCGATCTGATCAGCGAACATTCGATTAACCAAGCGTTGGTAAGTTGCTCCGGCATTCTTTAAACCAAAGGGCATGACTCTGTAGCAGTAGAGTCCCAGATCGGTTACGAAACTAGTATGTTCTTGATCGGGTAGATGCATGGGTATCTGATTATAACCTGAATAAGCATCCATAAAGGATAACAATTCGTGACCTACAGTTGAGTCAACGAGTTGGTCAATTCGGGGAAGTGGAAAACTATCTTTTGGACAGGCTTTGTTTAAATCAGAGTAATCGACACAAGTTCTCCATTTCCCGTTCGGTTTCCGAACCATTACCGGATTTGACACCCACTCTGGGTATAGAGCATCTCGGATGAAACCATTCGAATGTAATTTGTCAATTTCTTCTCTAAGGGCGGCAGATCTCTCTGGATCCATACCACGCCTCTTTTGCTTGACCGGAACATGTCGCGGATCAATATTTAAAGAGTGACTTGCAATGTTCGGTGAGATTCCGCACATGTCGGAGTGCGTCCAGGCAAAGACATCAAGATTCGCCTGAAGAAATTCAACCAATTCCTGTTGTATCTGTTTTCCCAGTTGAGATCCAACTTTCAGTACTTTCGAGTCGTCATCCTCACTGACCGGGACGTCCACAGTCAGTTCGGCTGGAGACGCTTGATTCTCTTCTACTTCATCTTTATCTTCGCTATCTCTAGGGTCAAGATCTCTAAGGAATTGGTAGTGGTGCCCGGGCCGGGGCCCAGGCGTTAGCTATCAATTATCAGAAAAACGGACGCAAAGAGATTCCTCTACGCCCTTTCCTTTCTCCTTCTTCTGTGCTTCTCGCAATTCAGCAACATAACAGGCTCTTCCTGCTGCCTGATCTCCTTGAACGATTCCTATGCCATGATCGGTCGGGAATTTTAAAGTCAAACACCACGGGGCAATGGCTGCCCTGAATTCAGCAAGAGCTGGTCGACCCAGGAATGCATTGTACGGTGAAGCAATGTCAAGAACAACGAATTGTAGCAGTCGGACTCTCCTGCGCTCTCCGATCCCCAGTTCCACTGGTAGTTCCACTATCCCAGTAGGTATCGTTGCACTGCCATTGAAGCCATGAACCCGGGATTGGCAGGGTTTTAGGTCTTTTGCTTCCATCTTCATTAAATCGTAAGCTCGCTTGAATAGAATGTTTACAGAACTCCCACTGTCAACCAGGATCCTCTTCATCCAAGCAGGACCAACCTGGGCAGATATGACCAGTGGATCAATCGTTGGAGCTTCGATTTTGTCAGCATCTCTGCTTCTGAATATGATATCGTCAGACATCGTTTTTTGTTGCTTAGCCGGGGTTCCATCCTCACAATTACTGCAGCATTCGAAGCTCGCATGCCTGATAGAGCTAGCATACGACTCCATTTCCCTCCAGCTCCTGTCCGCTGGATGAGGACCACCACTTATGGTATTGATAACTAGCCTCCCGCCTGTACGAGCGGGTTCCTCTTGCCTATCCTGGTCTTGCGCATGGTTTGGATTCGATGGGCCCGCACCACCAGACTGCGGCGCCCGCACGAATTGATCTAACTTCCTCTCCCTGATCAACTTTTCTATGAGATCTTGCAAATGGCGACAGTCATTAGTATTGTGGCCATAGCTCTCATGAAACCTACAAAACTTTCCCGTCTGAATCTGCCTTTCTGACGACCGCTTCGGAGCGGGTTTCTTATACTGTTCTGTGTTGCAAGTTTGCAGATACACATTCTCCAGTGATGTGTTTAACGGTGTATAACTTTCGAACATCGGAGCCCTACGCCGTGGGCCTGGATTTGGATCTCTCTTCTTATTCTGACCATTGCCACCTCTTGGCTGAGTTTGTTTGTTCTGTATGCTTAACTGGACTTTTCCGGAATTGTCACCGGACTGTTTAACTGCGACATTGCTTTGTATTCCCTCACTTCCGGGTTTCGCATCGTCCTGCTTCCTAGACTGTTTCGCGTCCTCTTGCCGTAAGAATTGAGCGGCTTTGGAGTAGAAACGGTCCAACGATGCGGGGGGTTTTCCGTCTAACCAGTTTCCAAATTCAGAATCGGGATCAATTCCCTTTGTCAATGCCATTAGAATTGAGTTTTCGTTGGGATTACTAATTTCCACGCATGCCGCATGGAATCTCTCCAAGTAACGCCTTAATGTTTCCCCACGAGCCTGGGTAACATTGGACAGGGTGTTAACATCTTTGGGTCTGGCAACATGCATACGGAACTGTTCAACAAATTTCTTAGCCAACTGGTCGAATGACGAAATAGATCTTGGAGGTAGTCTTGTAAACCACATTGTCGCAATTCCTCCCAGTGAAATGGGGAAGCTGCGGCATTTTACTGCATCATCGGCCCTTGCGGCGCTCATTGACCATTCGTATTTCAGTATGTGCTGATTGGGATCAGAACTTCCTTCGTACATAGGGAGAGTTGGCATTCTGAATCGCCGAGGAGGTTCAGCGTATAGTATCTCGTCCGTGAAAGGAGTATGGCTTCGAGAAATTCCCCAATCGTCATTGGTAAGCCCTTGGCTTTCACGGATCATCTGACGTATCATAGTCGGGATGTCCGGCATTGCTACATTTTGAGCATGCTGAGCTAAGGTGTGGTCGGGTTCCACAATGCGAGTTTGGACCGGGCGCTGTCGACGGTCCAAGTTTCGCCTCCTCGGCTCAGCGTCTTCCGGGACGTATGGTTCAGAAGTACGTCCTTGTTGTTGATTACCCGAATCTGGAAGATATCGGGTATCGACCCTTGTATCTGCTGTTGCAGCTGTGACATGATTGTCCGTAGTATATTGTGGAGTGCGGCCGCCCCGTGCTGATGGCCCAGCCTGGAAGCTGGTTGATGGTCCTACCCTCAATTGCCCGACAGTCAGGGCGGGCTGATATCCCGTAGTCTGAGCATAATCTCCGTCTAATCGGGGACGGGTAGATCTACGATGATAGTCAGATGAGGCAGAACTTTCAGTGGGCGAGCGGGAGACATCATCCCTCCTGGACCTCCTACGGGCCTGGCGATTCAGTTGATTTGTCAACTCAATATTAGCTCGCAACTGTTCGGCTAACTGTTGCCGACTCTGAGTCAACTCTTGGAGTAACATCTAAAATTCTTGTCTAGTGACTGCCCCAGACGGATCTGAGTGGGCAGTGTTGTCTTGGTTGGGTGGCTGCTGTTGAGCAGGATTTTGTCCATCCCTACCTTCTTGTCCTGGAGCTGCAGAAGTGGTTCTCGTGCTAACCATTTTGAACGATGAATCCTTTTCCTAGATTTTATGCAAATCTGAGTAGAATGGAAGGACTGTGAATCGAAGATCTGGATCTTCCTCTTGGATTTGTGCAATCCGGTATCGATGGTAGATCCAAGGAGCGGGAGAAAAAAGCTGGTTTTTTCTCAGTGAAAGCACCAAAGTGTTTGTACCAAAAATGGGCACAACACTCTTCGGAAGTTTTTGAAGAGATAAAAGTGAAGAATGAAAATTAAAACTGTGGATTATCTAACAAAAACTCCAAATAACAGAAAATAAATTGCAAAGACAAGCGATTTAGAGTGGTTCGGCGTTTTGCCTACGTCCACTATGAAGTTTGATGATTTTATTGCTTGATTACTTGAAGATTACAGTAGTTGATAATGTAATACAACTGAATTCAAATGCTAAGTGTCAATCCAAAGCAGCGGCGGTGTTCTGGAGTAAATCTGGCAGAATCTGGGCGCTCTTCAGTACTTAGAATTCTCCGACCCCTTTTCTGAATGACCAGGGGGTCTATTTATAGGTGTAGGAGGCTGGTATTTCGCCTAAAATGTGGGGAGACCAGTTCTGGTACGTCGGGGGGCCCACATGGCCGAAACCTGGAGACCCGGGCCCACTTTGGGATCGATTCGACCCTTGGTTCGAATCGATCAAGAAATCGTCCTATTGAGCTGAAATTTGGTGTGCACATTCTTCATCATGTGTTTGAGCTTCTGTGAAAATTTCAGAGCATTTGGACTTGTAAATCTCGAGATATGATCGATTCAAGTTTGGGATTTTCGCCTCCTGGACCTGTTCGAATCGATCTGTCCTTATCGATTCGTTCGAATTAATCTGTTCGCATCGATTTGTTCGAATCGATTTTCTTTGCATGCGTGTGCTTCAAGTCGATCCTTATTTTCCTCCGGGTTTTAGCTAAGTTGCTTGGTGGATTCGAAGACTGGTTGATTCGAAGAGTAGTTCTTTCAAACCGATGGAATCGGCTCGTCGTTCGAATCGATCATTGCTTAGATGCTATGAATCGATTCGAAACTCTCTCAACCATCTGGACTCGAAGAACACTCCCTTTATGGATTCGAAGATGAGCAGGAGGTGGAGTTTGAGCTTCCTCATTCGATCGATTCGAAGGGTTCTCTTTTGATGGATTCGAAGTAAGAGGGGGTTTCATGGATTCGAACGAACAATCGATTCGAACTTAAGCTATGTGAGGATGGATTCGTGGTGAGGCTCTGGGCCGATGGATTCGAAGCAATCAACTTTTGATGGATTCGAATTATAGAAGGATTCGAACCAAAGCATATTGATGGAGTCGAACTATTGCACTTTGATGGGTTCGAACCATTGCATGTTGATAGACTCGAACTGAAGCATGTCTCCATTGTTTCTCCAACGGCGATAACTCGAGCATACGAACTCGGATTGCTTCGAAATTTGGAACGTTGGTTCCTACTGCTTTGCTTGACGTGTCTTATCTGTTATAGCCCGATCCGGACTCGGGAAAAATTCATCGATTTCCGTAGCGATCCTACGTGTAACCGACTTCCAAGACGATCTGTTACTGTTTTCTAGTTAAGTCCTTGGTATCACGGCCTTGCCAAAAGGCGGGATAACAGTACACAAATGTAAATGTGTACGATTTACAACAGATCAACTACACAAAAGTGATTGCAGAACTTAAAAACAAAATACAAAACAAGCAGTATGAGCGACATAAATCTTAATTAGTGAAGACATTAACTCTAACTTGAGATGTGACTTCAGGATGCAGTTTGAGCTCTGCAATATATTCCCCGGTCTCTCTAATATCTGGAAGAGACACGATCCTCTTGTCCACATCCCTGCAATATATACAAATAAATCAGGCAACTTGTCATGTATAATCCAAGCTCATTATGTTTCTAAATTGGATGTGCCTAAGGTCGATCCTTTACCTTTGTAACTGCGCTTTAATAATGTCAACAAGATCTTGTGCAGTAACGCTACAAGGGGAAAATGAGCATTTTGATTTCTTTCATCGGTTTCCTTTTAATTATCAATAATTATTACTGAAATATTTTATCGAGCTATTTCATGCAAAGGATGTCATAATTTGCAAAACTTACAATAGTTTTTCTTATCCATTGAGACAGACATCTTAAGACCATTAATTAAATTTTATTTGACAATAAGGATGCTAAAAAATATATACATTGAGAAAACTAGTATATATGCTAGTAGTGTTTATGCTCATATATGAATGTATATCATGTTGTATAAACTGTAAAACCCCAAAAAAAAAGCCTATACTTCATTTTTTGTTCTGCTCTGTTATTTGAGAAAACTGATATGCTCAACTTCAAAAACCTTTACCTCTCAATCTAGTTAGTTTTAGGTGATGTTTTCAAAAGAAATTGTTTTCGAACATTGTTTGTTTTAAGAAAAAATTCATTAAACATTATCAAGTATCAAACAATAATTCATTAATATATATTGTGAATAAGTGAACTATGCATATTGTATGTATTAAATAGGAAAAGATAACATCATGTTGTTAACCAATGCAAATTCTTTTTCTTGCTTGATTTATAGTCAACATTCAAAGAAAAATGATATCTTTGTACTAACTACAGGATATGGCAAAGAAGAGGAAGATTACTCGCAAACAAAAACAAGCCGAGGAACCAAAAGAAGCAAATATTGAATCCAACAAGCAACCGGAACCAAATTTAGAAACCAATGAGCAACATGAAGCAAATTTAGAAACTAATGAGAAACATGAAGTCAATTTAGAAACCAATGAGCAAGGAATTGAAGCATGTACAGACAATATGATGCAAGTTGGAGAAAATATTGAAAACGAATTTGAAATTGGAAATGATGCGATGGAAAATGAGGCTGATATTCAACACACAGATGAAAGTACGATTCAAAAGAGAAAAGCTAGAGGCCAAACTAGAATGAAAAAACTGCCTTCGGATCATGTGTCTCGGATTAACGTTGAATTTAATGACAATGTTGTACCAATAGGAGAAGGTTCTATAAAACTATCTTCGTACTAAGGACCGCTCGTATGGGAGCATGTTCCATTCAGATTGATGATTGGCGGAATATTGGCGATGATTTAAAACATGTGTTGTGGAGATCCATTCAGGTATCACTATATTAAGTACTGCTTATTAAAACTGAACAGTTGCAAGAATCATTTGATATTCATATACAAGTTATCTCCCATCATAAACCCACAGTCATTTCCTAGGCCTTTGCTGCCTTTTCCTCTCCATGTCATTTTGAGGCCCTATAAACTGATTTGAGTATTTATACATAGTGGGGTAGTTATGTTTACTTGGGTAACTGAGTTTATAGTTTGTAAAGGTTTTATGAAATTAATTACAGATCTGTTATAAAGTTTCTCGGATAATTTCAATCGTTTGATTCTTAGTAGGTAATAAATAAATTAATTAAATAGAAGTGATAGTCAAGTCCAGGCATTATTTACTGTACTGTGAAGGTTGCAGTTCATTGAATAAGTGCAGGTGAGTGGTTTGTGATTTCTTATGCATTCATTCATTGCATTCAACAAAAGATAAATGTATAGTTAATAAAAATAGGTAGAGTGTTGCCGACTTTATATCTTAATCATTATGGCCGACTACCCATGTTTCAGATTCAATGTTATGTCGCATATACAGTCTACATACATTTGAATATTATAAAATGCATACATACAAATGAAGTGGATATAAAACTGTAACAGTTTTGGATTGATGTTTACTATATAAACTTAGGAATGATGCGTTTCTTTTGAATACAAGGAATGTGATGAATGGATTGTTGTTTGTTAAGTGGTAAGATATGATTTTATAACGAGACATGATGATTTATTGATGAGAAAGAGCCAAATATATGTACAGGAATATGGAGTTCGTGACCATACCAAATTTACCAACCACAGTCCATGTGTGAATTATATGGAGTTGTTTGTTTGTTCTTTGAAACAAAGCAACGTTGCTTTCCCACCAGTAATGTTTGAGCTGTTGCCTTATATCAGTTATTGCTAGAAATTATAGTGTAATTAACTGAGTTTACAAATATATTGATTGAACAATATATTTGGAATAAAA
Source organism: Allium fistulosum (assembly GCA_030737815.1). NCBI lineage: Eukaryota > Viridiplantae > Streptophyta > Magnoliopsida > Asparagales > Amaryllidaceae > Allium > Allium fistulosum. The sequence goes on from CM060901.1 coordinate 1,496,767,759, forward strand.
ACTCATCAGTAAATTTTATATGAACTGGTAGAACTGTGGTAAAACCGAACCCCATTATGCTTAATATGCATCCAACTGTTTCAGTGCCATTATATTTTTTAGTCCAACCTATATTTAACTCAGGTTTATAAATTGAAAAATCAAGTATATAATGTAAACCATGATGACTTGACAGACAAAATAATCCTAGATGTGTTGAATAGTGGCATGCATACAATTACAATCATTTGTCATTACATTTGATTTATAGGATTTAAATATAATTGTTATTTTTATACTACAAATGATTTGCAAGTTTTACTGTATACATTAAACATGTTGTAATATAATAATACAGATTATTGTTTGAATGTGTTTAATGATATTAATATTACTATCATTCAATGTATATATAAAATGTACTGATTACCAATCGTTTTGCATTTTGCAGGCTAGATTTAAACTGGATGAGGAGTGGCAGAAAGCGCCTATTTTTCAGCAAATGGGATGCATATGGAGGGCTTCAAAAAGCAGGTTCGTTAGGAAAATACTGGAAGCGAAGAACATGGAGGAAAGAATTAAGCTCAAACCTGGTAATGTCGAAAATATGAAGGATTAGAGGGATTTTCAAAGAAAGAAAACAGACTCAAAGTTCAAGGTAAATAAATACCAAATTCAATTGTATTACGTAATAATTATAATTATTCAGTGTATTATATCTTTTCATCTTAGGCACAAAGTGATCAATTCAAAGCTATTAGAAGTTTTCAAGTGCCACATACAGTAAGTCGCAAAGGAATGGCTCGATTAGCGGAAGATATGGTGAGAAAGAACAACTAGTTTAATTTGTGTAACATATTATGATTATGTATTTAATACAACTACATTCACTTTATCTATCATTCTTAACATAGAAACAGGAGAGTGGTGGCCACATCTCCATTCCTAGAAGTCAAATTTGGATTAAATCCCGCACTCGAAAGAATGGCTAAGCAGTTAATACATATGTTCTAGAGACTATTGTAAGACACCGCAATATTGATAAAAAATTGTATAGTATTGTCTTTCTATCCGTTATTGGCATTCTATCTATTACTTATATGTGAATAACGTTAACTTTTGTAGGAAAAGGTTAAAAAAATTGAAAGTGAATCAAACTCAACCAACAGTTCTTTGAGAGAAGATGCTCTCTCCCAAGTGTTGGGTTAGGATAAACCTGGATAACTACGAGCAATGGGAAGAGGTGCAAACTATACCAAGTTCTTGCTCTCACAAGCTAAAGATGATAGAATTTCACAATTGGAAGAGGAGGTTCACTTGCTAAAGAAAAATCTGGTATATAACATATCAATCTTTACTTGTTATTCTACTTGTGTGGTAATATTAGAGATATTGTTCGATTTTTTTTGCATATGGTTTTTTAATCCATCATCCACACTTGTTTTTTAGGTTACTGCATGTCAAAGAGAAGAATCAATGCCTCGGGTAAACATCGAATATTAGCATATGCATAATTTCACGTTTGCATATGTGTGCATATGATACTTTGCTATTAAACATCAAATACATTATCATTGTGATATTATCTAAAAATTAATTTTAATATAGTCTTTAACTTCAGACGCTTCTAATTAATTGCAGAGCAATGGAAATACATTTGATAAATGTGATTTATTGGATTGGAGCGGAACCGATGAAATAGTTGCTGAAGGAAGAGTCGTGTCAAGTGATCCAAATGAGCTTGTACATAGAATTCCTCTAGGACCAAATGCAAAGATAGTTTTGATTGAGTTTCCAAGGAAATTGGATGCATTTTTATGGAGAGCCGTGATTCATACGACACATATTGGAGAGGCTGCCGGTATGTTAGCAGCATGGCATGCCGATAAAGTTATTTTGCATAAGCTAGATCAAATCGACAACACGATAAATTAAATATCACTTTATTTATAATTTTTATTTCAAAATACAACTATTAATTTCATAAATACATATTTTTTAGAATAGACTAAAAGTAGCAGAACAGAGCCTTCATGCAAGCTGTATGATTGGGTTGGAGGTGAAGAAGTAGTTGCTGAAGGACGCTTGTACTCTAGCGATCCAAACCAGCTTGTGAATGGCGTTCCTAATGGACCATCAGCTATGGTAGTTTCTATTGATAATCCAAACAACCCCAAGGCCTTTTTATGGAAACCAAGAAATAATATGATATATGTTGGAGATGCCGTTGGTAATAAAGTTGCTTGGCAAAAATCAAAAGTAGTTGTCGAGAAAGCTAAAGCACCATCATTTGTTTCTAATAGTGGCAACATAACATCTCATACGGTAATATGTTTAAACATAATTATAGCAACTTGTTATCAAATTTATTAATATATATATATATATATATATATATATATTTATTAAAACCATCACTTTTCTTTTTCTTGTTTGATAGAGTGGAAGGCCAGCACCCAAAAGCAAATGCAGGCTGATTGATGTTAGTGGAACAGCAGCAATAGTTGCCGAAGGGGTTGTGGCTTCAACCGATCCAAATGAAATGGTCCATTTTGTTCAACTTGGAAGAGACGCCGTTAAAGTTTGGGTATTGAATGCTACAGTTCCCGATGCAGTTCTGTGGAGACCATCTTCTGATCTTGTCTGCATTGAAGATGCTGTAGGCTCTACAGTGGCATGGCCAACCTCAAAAGTTGTGATAGAATCTAGTTCTAGTAAGTATAATTTTTTCATACATATATACAAAATTTCAAAATGTATTCATATTTGATTGTATGATTTAATTCTTGACATTATACGGTTTTCTTTTATATAGGTAACCATTGTTAAAGTTTGTTGATTGATCAGAAGAAAAGAAAGCTTCACAACTTCACTCTAGGTAAATATACGAATAATACATCATGCATAAAAGTCATTTTATGTTTTTCGTTTGATATGCATATTTTGGTTCTTATCAAAGTGTAGCACTATGGTCAGATATACGAATATGTAAATATACAAATATGTGAAGTTTGATGGTCTGGGTGGTTTGCAGTGGGAAGTGGTCAGAAGTGTAGCACTGTTTGTGAGTAATTTACTTTTAATCACATGCCAACCTTAGCTGCCCATGCAGTAATCTAAGTTTGATGTACATCATTTTATCATGTGTTATACGAGCATTCACATATTAATTAATCAATATACGAACATGTAATTGTTTATTTGCCATGATGGAATTGATGGCGAAAATATAACCAGTTTACTAAGCAAAATCTGAGCGGTTTTTTTCTGCTGAATTTATACCCCAGTAACTCATGTGTTGATAACCGTATTATCCGTCTTTTCCTAAATGGGTTGCTTGCGAGGTATTTTCCTTTGTTTAATTATTAATATCATGTTATATACATGTATAATTTCTCACATTGCACTGTTGCTTTGTGATTTGGGTTGATAAAGAGAAAACTATTAGCTATGAAAGTTGTCTGCTTCAATTTTTTCAGGAGCAGAAAGATATTTCTGAATAGTATCTTCAGTGGATACCATAGTTCTCTTACAGCTCGAGTATTTTGGATTAATGTACCTAAAGTTACAAAGAAGTTATCATCCATTCAAGAGCCTAATCCCCACTGTCTTGTTTATTCAGCACTTTAATAATAGCCTAGTTTCGCCCCCAAAAAAGCTGTTGATGGAAGACACAAATAATGTGAGTTTTCTGATATTCTTTTTTCCTTTTTTTTTTACATGAAAGTAGAATTGTATTAAACATGTTTCAAATTATTTGCATGACATTATATTATCCTCTGTTGGAACATAAGATTTGAGTTTACATTTCATAATTTAAAGTATAGTTTTGTATAAAAACTCGCTTAGAGTAGTTACCAACCTATTGTTGGTTATTTTTGTTATAGATTTTAGATCTCCAGTTTATCATATTTGTTCTGTGTGCGTTGAATTTTGTGTGCGTTGAATTTTGTGTGATTTCATCTCATAATGTTCTATAGTTTGGTTATACAAATTTTCCAATTTTAATCAAATCTGCAGAGTTTGCACTTAAGACGTGTGTTCTGAATTCTGATGCTTGAAATTTGAACTTACAGATAGGATAAGATGCAAAAGATATACAAATTGCGCTATCTACATGTAGCATTGATCAGTAGAATTTAGCATAAAACTGACTAAAGTATTACCTGCTAAATTGAGTTGATGCATGTTTTAAGATTGTCCCTAGTTTAAGCTGTGAGATAAATTCCAAAAATCCGAAGTTGATGTAAACACCTTTACAGAAAATGTTTACTTTGCACAGAAAAGCTGAGACAGTGAGTTTTCGTGTCAAAATTTCTTCTTAACAAAATGCTGAAAGAATCTTTTATTATTATTGACTGTAACGTAACGGAGTAGATGCTCATTTGACTATGATTGTAAACTGTAGTGAATTTATAAAAAGCATAGACAGGTTACTTATGTTTCTGTCTCTTTGCTTGTTAAAAGTTTTGTGTTCTGTACGGAATGGAAGATATTAATAGAGAAACCTAATGATTCCGCCATGCAAAACAATGTGCCTTCGTCATCTTTAGATTTTTGCAATAATTCATGAAATTTCAGTTAGTTATATACTGTAATGTAATTCTTTGCTGTCCTGTACCAAATTTGTATAACCAATCTTTTCATGATATGTGGTGTCTCTTTTTGTTGGGAAATTCTGAGTGTGCTTTTGTAATGACAATATAAAATTATCTGCAAATTACCTCATATGTTCATTGAATTTGCACAGGTACGAGTAATACTGCAAGTTTGGCGAAACATCAAGCAAATCCTAAGGTATCTCCTGTGATTGCAAAAATGATGGGAAAGATGGATGCCTGGGCTAAGTAATATGCTTATGTTTTCTTCATACTTGTATTAGTACATTATGCTAGATAATTTTGTTATTATGTAATGTTGGAGGCAAACTGCTAATTATGACCAAGACTGTTATTATGTAATGTTGGAGGCAAACTGCTAATTATGACCAAGACTGTTATTATGTAATGTAATGTACTGTTGTTATTATGTAATGTAATGTTGTTATTATGTGATGTTGTATATACATATATCTATCTGTGTTCATATATATATAATATAATATAAAAAAAGAAAATTGAAACAAATGTTGAAAATTAATATTATATAGGATAGCGTTTGAAAAACGCTATTGATTCATCAAACACTATCGCAACTCTATATGAGATGTAAGATTTATGCATCAAAAACGCTATAGTAGAAAATAAAAAACGCTATACAAGAATGACAAAAAATGCCATCGAAAAACATTGTAACGCTATAACATGGTTTGATGAAACGCTATAAAATGTGCTCAAAAACGCTATAGAAGTTAAATGAAGGATTAAATTCCCTATAGCGTTTAAGTTTAATAACAGAGAAAAAACGCTATGGTAGGGTGCAAACGCTATGCACTTTTGTAAACGCTATTAGTTATTATAGCATTTTCCTTCCTGCTATGTAATGTTGTCGGCCTATTATAGCTTGTGGTTCCACGGTGTTCTCTGAAATGCTATGGTAGCCCGTTATAGCGTTTTTAAAACGCTATGAAACCCATAAACTGTTGTAGTGACTGTGTGCTCCAATTCAAGCTGGCACCTGTAGTCATCCTACGATTGGCGACATGTCACTAAGGATAACCCTCGAGCCTTGATGCACTCAAGTTGGAGCTGAGCCCGTCAGCCACTATGCACATGATTGCTTGTCTCCTAGGAGAATCCCTAGGGAAACACACAATCTCACTTAACAGCAGTGTCACCCGTGGCTCAAGACTTGCCCGACACTTGGTTCATATGCATGTCTGAGCTCAACCTATCACATAACCACATTACTATTTAATATATCCTAAATAGGTAAGCGTTATCTAAAGATAATGCAAGAACTCCTAATCATAGTGTTTCACCCGGGATAACCATCAGCCACTCCGTGTCTAGGTTTATCCTGGGACAACTAATAGTAAAGCAACACATTGAGGCCTAACTATCATATGTCAGCCTTTGCGCTGAATAAGTAACCAGGTTGCTCGATAAATGCTCGCTTCTAAGTCCATTGACCAGCCAGGCCTATCAACTAAAATAGATTGGTCAATCCAGTGCTAGGAATCCTACTAGCAATATGAGAAATGCTACCCTATAAGACAAAGCAACAAGTTCAAATGACAATTTGCAACAAAGAATCTGTTTATTCAATTCAGAAGAGTGTGGGGGCACAATGCCCGCCCGTTAAGCTTACGATGATATTCTTATCGCTAACTAGTTGGAATGAAGAAAAACAGAGAGAAGGAGAAGTAAGTCAATATCACACTTTATAGCTTCAAACGTGCCGATGAGTGCCCTAGGCACTTCAGTCGGTTTAGGGGAGCGCTAACACCTTGGCAGCCTTCCATATCAAATCTCACAATAAACCTTGAAAAGCATCCAATCAACATCATCAAAGGAGTAGAACAAGACTTAAATTGTGACGTTGAAGGAAAAACTGATAGCTACTCTTTCCAGCCGAGCGGTTGGGCTTCCAAGGCGCCTAGGTTTAGGAATGTCAGAACAAGATGATGAGGAAGCCCACCAACATCAACTGGGCCATTAGTTGGATCATTAACTCGAGACTGATGAACAATAATCATTGGAAAAATGACCAGAAAGTGCAATACCAGGCTAACCAGTGAAGCAAGGTCCGTCTCAAGAAGCAAAAATCCAAACAACGACCCGAACTACAATCGACAAAAAACATTTTGACACCCAAGAAAACTTCCTCCTTTCTATTAAATCCAAAAAAGTTTGATAAAACCAAAGATGCTCGAGAGCATTTGAAAAGGAAGAAAAAGATGAGGTTAATTTCTTTTACTAATGGAAAATCGTACAAAGTTCTAGTTATCTGAAAAAATTAAATGGAAAAAGCTCCATGAGTTCAAAGTGGAGGAAAAGGGGGTATTTATATTACTCTACCTTTAGCCGCAGCCATTATGCTCAAAACTGCAAAAAGGGTCTTAACCATTAAAGAATACTCAAGTGTTGTGTCACACACGCATGGGGTTAATTGACACATCTTTACCATGCCTCGAAAAGCACATCCGTTGTCACAAATGGTGCAATGCTATGTGGAAAGTGCATTAAATGCATAGAAGAGCCATCAATCGATGAAGGTTTGTGATTTAACAAGCATGCATACACATGCGGGCATGGACTTGGGGGTAAAATGTTACTCAATATTTTCATAAGGATATGGTGATTAAGGCTCCTAGGCCCGCCCGACCCGATCTGGTCCAACTTCGCTTGGGTCTTGGCCAGTCTCCCTCAAGCTTGCTAAAGGTTGATGGCGAGCTGTCAAGGTTCCTTCGATCATCATCTCTGGTCCAGGCAAGGCCCATATCAGCACGTCTACTCATGTCGATCCAACAAGGCATGAGGACCAATACAGCTTAGCAAAGCACAAGAAAAACTCCTGATCTCACTTACAATCGGTCCTTCCATGCCAGCCTGCTTTCAACATGACACTAAGTATGCCTGCCCACATATACATCTCTCCTAGATCCTTGCCGACCGTCAAAGATTAAGATCATCTTCAACGTAGTTCGTCATTTGATCCAATTTCTGTGCAACTACCAACGGGTTGTAGGTTGTTTTTCATCCCTTACCAAGCTTGGCATGTCCTTGGTTCTCAATAATTCCTTATCCTCTTTAGGGTCCCAATGGCCAGTAGACTAACTCTGTCCTTCTTTCCACCTAAACATACAAGAGTAAGGCGACAAAAGGTACAACCTGGTATACCTACTTCTAACAAGACGCATGTTCCATTTCTCTGGCATGCTACCATAGTACAAATGCATTGAATGCAAAGTAAGGCATGCCTAGGTACAGTTCTCTTATTGCCCTTCATCTCGGCCACGCATTCCTTTAATTTAGCTGACCATCTCCCATCAAGTCCATTCAGCCGAATCAATGACCAAACATGCTTTCTGCTTGTTTTACCACACGATCTTAACCGTCCAAGCATCAATTCATCTACTATAAATACCCCATGTATTGCAACATCAGTATAGGTTAGTTGATGGGGTTTTGGCTTTGGCTCCCAGCGCCAGGCTGGCAGATTAATCTGTGAGTCAATGAGCTACATCATGCATTACCACCTTAAAAGGTTGGCAAATAATGCATTGCCACATCGCCAACAACACACCACCAAAGAGTCCATTTCTTAGAATATCCTTGAGATTAGCAGTTTCATTAATGTTATCTACCTCGTTGTTTTATTATTCTTTTGTAGTTCCTCATAATTTAAGGGAGCCATATAGAAGAAAGTTTCATAGTGGACGTAGGCATCTTTGCTGAACCACTTTACATCTTGTGTCATTTACCTTTAAATTCTTGCTTCCCCATAGTTTTTCACTCTTAATCTTAGTGATTAGCAAGTGACATTTGCACTTCACCACACATCATCGTAATTCTAAGGTAGATAGAAACTATAGGCAATAATAGGGTATATTAACGCTCAAAGTTTATAATAAGGTATCAGGGTATCTATCGTAGCAATATCATAAGATATCATCATAATCTCACATCAACCAATGCAAACACAACAATCATAACATTCTGTGCAACCAAAGTAATCAAAGAAAATACCACACTCTCATATCCACCTACATCACTCATATAAGTCACAAAGATAGTTAGCGCGTTGATGGAAAAATGGATGAACACCAAAGATTGAGTTGTAGGGAACCTGTGAGACCTAATTCTAGCATATAATAGTAAAAATAAAATAAAAGTTGTAGAAATAAGAAAAAGAGACACAATATTTTATAGTGGTTCAGCAATCTATGGCCTATGTCCATTTTATAGCTTTGTTACTTATAGATTGATGTAATTTGCTTGATACTACAAGAGATTTGAAAGAGAATAAATCACTAGTATAGGGGTTAGACAGTTTCTAAGTCCTAGAATTGTCTATGGTAGCTACCTTGGTGACTATTATGTGAAGATAGAAGATGAAGAAGAGATAGAGCTTCTACGTAGTAATGGCAGAAAATAGATCCTCTTTTCGTTGCTCTATGGTTTGTATTTATAGGGGTATAGGAGGTGTTGGGTTGAAAGCCTGTTATCAGCAAGTCTAATAGTCAGTCCAGAGCAATGTAGGAGAATTCAACTCCATACAGTTGTTAAAACAACTCGGTACCGAGTCGAATGACTCGGTATCAAGTTATTTCCTTAGGTGGAAATGACCATATCTTTTCCAATTCCTTGATATCTTCTAGTTGATGTATCTCGCGCCCTTTCTCTAGTCATTTAGTTGACTTTGGTGATAGTTCCTTTAATACTTGGATTGCTTTGCTATCTGAGTTGCCTTCTCTTCAAACTTGGTGATTGGTCATCAATCCCTTATGAAAATGCTTAAGCACACACTAGAGGAGTGGAGAATAGATCGTATAAGGTTGGTGAGTTGATTCGTGGTGAAACAATAACTCAGCACCGGGTTAAAATAACTTAGTGCTGAGTTTTTTCCTTGGCCTATTTTGATTTGAGATTTTCCAGGACCTCTTCTTTTTTCTAAGCATGCCTACTAGAGTCTAAGTCATTTCGTCTTTACTCTCGACGTTCTAACTCCTATTGATCTCTTCTTTTGTTAAAAAACCCAGTTAACATCTGCCCTCTAGAATATGCTTTATTTAAAAACAAAGAGTGTTCTGGAAAAAGACAAGTCATGGACTGCTATCTTATGAATCCCAGTTGATTGGTTGAATGCCTTATTAAGATGTTACTTTCACTTGGTCGATTTTCAATTTAACGTTCATATTAGCTCTAGTTGAAATTTTATTTCTCTCCTTTGGTGATGTAATTTGTGCTCCGATGACTACATTGTGCCTTGGATTGGCTTAGGGACTCTCTGCGGTGACTTTGTATTAGAATGGGTGAAGAAAAATAGCTCGGTACCGAGCTGTTCAACTCATTACCAAGTTAAATTGTTTTTCTTCTATAAGTTCAACACTTGGGGAAATTTTAAGTTTTCATTTCCATTTGTCTTGCCGTCGAATTACTTAAGGTTGCCCTCCGAGTTTTTGCTATCGAGCTAAATAAGTCTCCAGTTGAATCACCCACCTTCGACAAGCCTCAAACTCGTCGTTGCCATCCTTTGAGCATCCACCACCAGTGCTACCTGTCATTGCCGCCACCAAGAGCCACCACCTACGTCCTGCCTTTTATCGAACTACTCGGACCCAAGTCAATTCAAAACCCTAGCATTCAATTTGACCAAATTAAGGTTGGCATAGGTTTGATTTGAGATAATCATAATAGTGATGATGGTTTGGATCGGTCTGATAGTAGCTTTAAGGAAGGTAGCTGAATTCTAGGCATGTTTGATTTGTGGTGGAGTTGAGTTTTTACCCCGATCGAATGCATGTTGTTCTGGGACTAAGTTCAACCTTCCAATTTCAACTGTCTCTTTTGGAAATCTGGCTAAGCTCGATTGCCAAATGGATTCTAATACAATGATTCATTTTCGAAAATCGGGCGTTTATATGATCCCATTGCACCGTTTTTCGTTTTTGCACTTTCAATGAAACTAAAAAGAAAAACTTTCTACATCTCTCCAAACAACCGATAGGTCATCGATTTTCAACCGATAATGGGTAAGTTCTCAAAGAAATAATTTTAAAGTATGATGCGATTCGTTCTTCTAGTGCAAGCAAGCAATCTACACAAGATGGTCCGTTCGTGGTATTCAGGAGACTGGACCTACTTTGCATAGATAACATACCACACTTCCCCCAGTTAATGCTCAGAATCTATTTGGTCAACACACAATGACTTCCTTAAGATTTCGGGTGTTGGTCACATGGGAATTTCATAAAAATAAAACATTACTAACCGTGTTGAACTCCGAATTTTATTATTTACAATGACATGCCAAACATCCCGCCTTAATCCCAATGAAGCAACATCTACACCTTCAGAGCTCCAGTATCTCCTACTGTCCTTGCATGGCTAAGTCGGCCCATTACATCAAAATATTATGGCCCACTTGTCCCTGCAGGCCTTGTACCTGAATGGTTACCTCCTAGAATAAGAATTCTGGACAACCCACCAGAACAAGTGCACTTAGTTCTCATGGCTAGATTACTACGGGATACATGTTTGCAGCATGGCATCCCGGAAGATGACATACTCATGCCGTCAAGAGCTGAACTTGCATATAACCCTCCATCGAACTTCACCGCTTACGACCACTATATGTGTTTAGGTGGTGTTGTGCCACCGTTTACTCGATTCTTAATGGTGGTGTTACGAGAACTTGGACTTGTGCCATTCCAAATACATTCGAACAGTTATGCACTCTTAACTTCTTTGTATGTCATGTTCATGAATAGACTTAATTGGCCTCTTAGATTCAATGAGCTAACTCATATCCTTTAGTTCAAAAGGAAAAAATAATATCCCATATATATGATAATAAAAGCCTAGAAGGGGTGCAAGTTTATAGAGAAAATCCACAATAAGCGCTCAACTTTCAAGAATGAATACTTCTTCGTTCGATGTCCGAAGGGGTTCAACTGTCTCTGACTGTCAGGAAATAAGCTACTATTTCTCGGCTTCCACCATCCTAGAGGTTCTAAGTCTCTAACTTGCTACATACTTCATTACAGACATCCCAGCTCAATATGGCGGCGATGAGGATAAAGAAACACTTAATACCTTGAAGGCAGTGAGAGCTTCCCAATGCTTCATGGACGTACGGCTTGCTTCAACTAGGAAGATCAATTGTGGCCGAGTCCCCAGCCTAAACGATTCTAGAATGCGAACTCGTTCCTCTACCCCATCTTATAGTTTCAACAAGAATGCTCAAGGAGATGTAGTTGGTCCGTCGAGTGAAGTACAACCTGGAGAAGCTCCTAAGGTTGAGGAAAATTCACATGCCGGAGAAGATATCTTGAGGGTTAGGGATGAAATAAGTAGGACGTCCCCGATCCCAGAGGAGGATGAGCCGGTCTAGAGGAGAGAGGGGAAATAACAGATGATAGTAGAAAAGGGGGAAGAGGCTTCACACGATGATGACGACACTGATTTTCACATCATCGAGGAGGGGATGAGTCATGTGGTGAATCACCAGAGAGAAGCCCCGATCTCCCACCTCTCACCTTCTCCAAAATGGCTAATTATTGAAAACATGAATCCTGAACTTCCTATCTCACCTCCTTCAAAATAGTTAATTAGTGAGAATTCTCAATCAACCGGAGACCAAGTTATGAAAACCTTTGTAGGATACACGACACATTCACACCCTCTAAGAGACGCCTTGATTAATCTGAGCAAATTCTAGGACTTCATAATCAGTGACATTATAAGAAAGATTGGTTCAGATATCACCCTATCTCTGAGCGGTTTCTTTAGCAAAGGTGGAAAGACTCTGACATTAAGTCCATTCTTCTCCTTATTTCAGGTTTGATGGGTCGTGGACTCTTCAATCAGCTCTACATCCACTCCAGCTCTTACAAGGATCGGACCCTGGATCAAGCTCGGTGTCTTCACCGTGAAACTGATGAGGAGAGAAGTAAGAGGGAAAATAAAGAGGCTGATGATGAACTCCATCATGTGGAAAGGGATCGAGAGAGGGGGTAAAAGAGAAGAAGGGACGGTGAAGATGATGCCCCAATCAATTTTCACAAGTGTCACAGAGACTCACCGATCGTTGTGGGCTTACAACATCCATCACTCTTCCCTGCACTGAGGTTCATGCTACTACCATGCAAGAAATCCCATCCTCTCAGGCCATTACTACTGCTGCCCTACTTCTTCTAAAAGAGCCGAAAAGTATATGCTTCAGCCAAGTCCAGCTCTCGTTCGGGTTACCTACCCACACTTATTCCTACATGGGGTTAAGTTTGATCAAACTATAAAGCCCACCAGTAGAGTTGCTTCTCTTTGAAATCTAGAAATTGTCCACGAGGACTTGGAAGCTGGGTTCAAGTGGCAATGTCTTATCTGGGCTCTTTCTAATGTGAATTGTAATACCCACCATTTCAACCCTTGAATTTTGATACTAATACATTTACGGTAGTCGTGTGCCGAACGTTAGACATAATTTTGGTACGAGAAACTCAAAAAATAAGCGGCGACATATAATAGTACTTTTGAGGCCATATGGAATTCCATAACCGTTATCCCCACAAAAAACCACCATCTAATAATTACATAAGGTGATATAGTAGATTATGTCTAGGGTGTAGAATATAAATCATATCAAATAGCCAGATTGGTTACATTAATTTCACTCAACAACATATTAGAGCGTATAATCAAAACCGATGAGGAACGCTCGCATAATGGATTTTCCATGGAGATGCTTCTAGTAAACTGAAGCAGATCTCCATACACAATGGTCAGAAGGTACCTCAAAGCATCATATATCTCTAGATAAAATATACTAATAAGGAAAACACAAGAGGCCCATCGTCTGCACATGAACAACATGAGCCAAATATAATCAACTCCTGCCAACCAACAATCGATAAGTATCTCTAGATATGTAGTTGATAATACTAAGATGCTAGTTAGCTAAACCCCAGGTCATGCATCCTACTCTGTTTTCTACAATTTCCAATGTTGAGGTAACGTTCGGCATCTTTCACACGAGTCTTCATTTCTCGAATAATAAACGAATCACAAATTGGATTTCCACCTCTCGAATAGATCTCGAAACCACACATGGATTCCACCATCTCGAACAAACCCAATTTCAAGAGATAAAACATGTGTCTTAGTCTTGAAGTGGTTTTCGGTAAATATAACACTTACTGATCTCGGTCTCTTCAAGACTGAATTGACGAATTTGATCAAGTTCGACAGTTGATTAATCGACTATCAAGTTTAAAATAGACAATCACATATGTAAACCAAATCTCGTATACTTATCACATTTTCAATATTTTCATTTCGCACTATCCCTCGGTCAAGTGTGAAGTTGGTAGGTTAGAGCTCTGTTGCTCATATCTTTACTCAAACATCAGACTTAACTCCCATAGATAGACAAGCCTATGTCGACTAAATGTTTTCCATAAATGAGTAAATATACAAAGCATGATCAAGTCATACAAAGCACAGTTATGTCGCATAAGCGACTTCTAATCCTCTTTTTGTTTAATTAATCTTTCATCAATTAAAACCTCTTTTACTAGTAAAACTTCTTTTATATAATAAAATATCATATATCAATTTTTACTATTCATTTGTACTATTTTTAATACTTTAAAAAGTATTCATATACTTGTCTCAAATGGTATAAGTATGTTCACAAATCATTAACAAGTTTTCTTACTTTACCTTTGTATTATCTTTTTCCAAAAGATTCCTTACTTACAATTTCCTTCCAAAATATCAATTTAAGGATCTAAGCAATTTAACAAATCCATTCAAAAGTTTTAAGACTAATGTTACTTAAACCATTGTTACTACAAATCCGAAACAATTCCATTTGTACTTATCTTTAAAGCATTCTTTTAAAGATCTATTTACGTTCATAAGTATGATCAAAAAGGGTTAAAGACGAATGTTATTAACACATTCTCACAACAAATCCAAAACCATTTCATGCTTGTTGCTATCTTTAAAACATTCTTTTTAAAGATGTAAGATAATAACTGGTTAAGTTCGATAGTCGACTATGCAGTTAAAAACAATTGCTTATAGAAATTATGATTTGTATACTTAACTCATTTCCGATATCCCAACTTAACTCTTCTTCGTCCAATAGTTAATCCAGGTAAGTTAGAGCATTGGATTCATGTTAAAGCCTTACCCAGACACTTCATTCTTGAATCTCACAAATAGATAATCTACCTCGTCGTCCTTTAGTGTGAAGTATAGTATAAATACTTTCATAAACGAGTAAGTATATAATATGATTAATAATTTTTTGATATTCCTGACTTAACTAATCGTCGACCAAGAGGGAAGCCATTAGGTCAGAGCTCTATTGCTCATATCCCTACTCGAACATCACTTTTAACTCTCACAAATAGATAAGCCAACTTCATCAGCTTTTAGCATTAAACAGAGTTAATTAATTTTCAAAAAAATAAGTAGCAACAAGGCTAACATGTTTCCGACATTCTCGCTTCAAACATTTTCCAACATATTTCAATTCAACATACAATCCAAACAACCATTTAGACTTCAAGTCATGGTCGTGCCACATGTTTATGAGGGTAATAGTTGTGATGTTATACAATATAAAGTTGTCAATTGCTTTCAAAAGTAAGAGGGTCCAAAGTATATAATTTTACTTAGTTAATATCACTTTAACTTTATACTTTGCACACATATATGCACATTATATATATAAGATAGTGAGATAACTCACTTAGATACAAGGTAAACACATGCTCAAGCATATAAGAACAAAGAACCACCTTCTACCATCACCAAAAGCCTAAAGATCCAACCTTAAGCACTTTCAAACCAATGCCACACCTCTCCTACTCTTCCATTGCTTACAGCCCATCCAAGATCCCCCCTTCTCCTTCACTTTCCTTCCACTTTGACACTATATCTAAGCTTCCTAAGGTGTTGGAGAAAGTTTGGAAGAGATTAGAGTTGATTTTGTTTAGACTTGAAAACATTAGAGAAGAATTAGTGGCTTAGTGCTTAAGCACGCCCACCATTTTTATTCCCTTACTTCATTTCAAGCATTGTGAATTTTTGATTACTTAACAAGAGTGTTCCCCTCCTTTCAAAAGTTTAAAATGGTGCTCTTTAAGCTTGTTCCCAACCCCCTCTCATGTTATGGAAGGCTCACCTCCCATCACTTCTTCTTTACACCTCTCTTCTTTTACTTAACACTTAAGAGTTACCATAAAAGCTCATTTCCAAGATATCTTCTATGACATCACCCATAACATTATCAAAAGCTATACTTACCATAAATGACAAAATATTTTTATTTCACGTTAATGTTCCTTTAAGAAAATAAGTGTGTGTAAAAAAAATATGAACAACTTCTGATGGTTAAAAAGCTGTTTATCGATAAAACGATTTTTAGTTACATTATCAATATTTTTCAAAGTACTTATCCTTTTAACATTTTTCCAAAACAAGTTTACCGTTATTACTTATGATTTAGAAGGGGTTTAAAAAGATTATTAAATCATTTTAATAACATTGAATTCAAGATTCAAATATTTAAATAATTCAGATATTTAAATACGAAGTGTCCGAAATTCTAGGTCGTTACATGAATCGAGCTAACTACTAGTAGCTTTTTTCGTCTGAGGTAGAGTGGGATGACTATGATAGAATGATCAAGGATTACGATAATGAGATAGCTCAGTTGAAACTAGACGAAGATACTGCCTTGAAAGGAAAGACTGCAAGTGACAAATTACTGAAAGAAGCGACTCGCTCCCATGAAAGGCCATGCCTCATGATTAGTAATCAGCTCAAAGATGCGCATGAGGAGTCATTTAAATTGAAGAAGTGGGTCACTAAGGGAGATAATGCCGTCAAGTCTGGGATCAGACCATAGTCGAACAAGCTGCAAAACTTGCTCGGCTCTATGAGGAGAATGCGAAATTGGCTAAAGGGAAGGAGACAATTGAATCTGACAAGTTGGCGGTGGAGATTGATTACTTGGTTACTCAGGAGGAACTTACGGACCTTTAGAGAACACAAGGAGACATGGAAACCTAGATGGATGCTACCATGTTACACTTCTATGTTTGCACCGCCATGAATAAGGGAAGCTTGAAGTGTCTAGTAGAAAACTAACCCTAGACTCTGAGTACATATGAAGACATGATGCCCTGGATGGATGCCACCATGTTACACTTCTATGCTTGCACTGTCATGAACAAGGGAAGCTTGAAGTGGTTGGAAGACAACTACTCTCGGACTCTCGCCATCGTTTGGGAAGAAGTATTGTTCAGGTCAGAGTGAGCTGGGGACATGTACTTCGAAGAAGAACTCATGGCCACCTATCTCAGTTTCAAGGAATAGACTTTCTTGCACATGGTAGAGAGATTCTAAACGAAGAAAAGGAGAATGTTGCTATTAATGCCACTCCTAAGGCTCATGTTGGCCTGAGCTCTTCGGGTTAGGGCGAAACATCCGCTTCCAAATCTTAAGAGCCAATAGGAACCATTTTCGAGTTTACAGGGGTCAGTTCTGCGACCGTCGGCGCCCTTCCATCTTTTAAAGCCTTACACGAGCCATATCTTCCTTCTGTTATTGAGCAACCCACTGACGTAGAAACTGGTAATGGGGGCTTCAGAATCTAAGTTCATGATCAGACTACTGGTTTAGGTATTTCTATCATTTCTCCAGTGCTCCAAAAGCTTCAGTTTACTCTAGAAATCTTTATAAACTATACAAATATGTTTTCCAACTTATAGGTCCATCGTCTCTCCCATCTCTGCCTCCAGCTACTCAGAGCTTGGGAGCCACTGCAATCTTCACTACTTCCACTGCCATCTCTACGGTGCTATTAGGTTCAATTCCTATTTTGAACTCTTGCCGTGGACCGGACTCTGAGCAGATAATGGCATTGCAGAACCTAGAGGATCATTCCATGTCATAAGAAGAAAATATAACGATCATAGGTGGGTTGGATCGAACTGACAAGGAGACGATGGTGGAGAGACTCAAGAAAGAGAAGGAGGGGCTACAATTCAAGAAGGAGAAAGAAGAGGCCAAGTGAAAGAATCCGACTGTAATCAAGATTCGAACGTTGAAGGATGGAGGTGCGGCTGCTGAGGGTTTTGGCGCTGCCATAGGAGCAGGGTCTGTGCACTTGGAGGGCGACACTACCTCCAACAAGGAAAGCAAGTAGAAGTCCAATTTGGAGACTTGTTCAGGCAAGAGTGGAAAAGGTGGCTGTAGCAGCAAAAGAGGGAAAACTCGGTTGCATGTATGCTAGCTGAGCGTGTTTTATTTTATGTCTACTTGTCTTGTGATGTTGCTGCATTGGACTAATCTGTATTTTGCTTTTTCGATGTCCGAAACAAGCCGAGATTGTGCAGGTTCGACCCCTATTGTTTGTACGTGTACATAAGAAGACATTAGTAATAATAGATTAGCTTTTCGATTGTAATCTCTTTTGTGTACTTATCTTATATCCATGTATAGTGCCTGCTAATATGTAACCACCTGTATATATCACTGTTTTTGCGCAATATGTCTATTTACCGTAACTCTATGCATGTAAATAGTGTAACTTATTTATTTACTGCAACTTTGTTCATGTAAATAATTCCTATGGTTATTTACCATACTATATTACTTAGCTCTATTGTGACTGCCAAAATACTCCATTCAGCATGACAGAACTATGGTGTGTCTCGGTTTAGCCAACTTCGCGGTTGTTTTCTATTTGAGCTCAGTCGAGCTCACTCAGCCATGTGTTAGTGTATGTGCTCCCCTCACCATAGGGCTTTTTAATCCGAACACAGGATTTAAGCATTTGATAAGAGACCACGTATTCAGGGCAACTATTCATTTTCCCCCAATCTGAGTTGCGTGATAGCTCCTATTTTGGGAACTTATGGTTTGTCGCTCGATTCCGAGCATTTAGTTCCTTTAGTTATCGCCTATCTCTAAGCTTTAGTTTATTCCCTTTTCAATCGCCTATCTCCGGGTGATGTCAAGTTTTGACAATTATGAGTTGATTTCTCAACTAGCTTGATGATTCATAGTTTCCTAGCATTGCCGGGGCAACACCAGTACCTAAATGATGGGGATTGATTTTCACCGTTGATCCGATGGTTTGATTCAATTTCTACCGTCGAATCGGCGGTTTTGGGAGTCCATACTTCTTAACTGGAGACTAAGAAGTATTTTCTCAATGGTGTGGCTTATCGTGTGGCAGACAATACTATTTCTTATGAGAACGCAGTTCAATTGGTTCAAGAAGTATCGTGCGGCTTATCGAATGACATATAGGAATATGGGCATTCCCAATGTTGCCAAAGCAACATCGGTTCTCAAAAGGTATGGATCAATTTTCTCCATTAATCCGGTAGTTAGAGTTGATTTCCATATCGACTCAGGGGCTTTGTACCTTCCTGATGTTGTCGGAGCTAGGCCGATTCTCAGAATTTTTGGATCGATTTTCCCCATTGATCCAGCATTTGAGTCGATTTTCCTCGTCGACTCAACAACTTTGAACCTTCACGATGCTGCCAGAGCAACCCGGTTCTCAAAAGGTTTGGAACGATTTTCACCGTCGATCCTATGGTTTGAGATGATTTTCCCCATCGACTCAGCGGTTTTGGACCTTCCCGACGTTGCCGGAGCAACACCAGTTATTAAAAGGTTTCGATCGATTTTCCCTATCGATCCGGTGGTTTGGGTCGATTTTCCCCATAGACTCAACGGTTTTGGACCTTTCCAACGTTGTCGAAGCACTACCGGTTCTTAAAAGGTTTGGATTAATTTTCCCCATCGATCTGGCAGTTTAAGTTGATTTTCCCGGTATACTAGGTGGTTTTGGACCTTCCCGACTTTGCCGGAGCAACACAAGTTCTTAGAAGGTTTGGATCAATTTTCCCCCTCGATCGGGCGGTTTGAGTGGTTTTTCCTCGTCGACTCGACCGTTTGCTTACAAGAACACGGTTTCATTGGTTCAAAAAGCTAGCTTTATTAGAAAATGAAAGGAAAGGCAAGTCCTGTCTATTTACAATGCCCCTAGTCCTTGGATAGCTTATTTACGAAAATAGGAAATACATGCATAAATGTCAAATGTAGTGGTGCCGCAATGAGTCATTGTTCAAAGCATGTGGAATTAGGATTCCGTTAATCATTGCCAACTTGAATGTTCCATCTCCTAGTTTTTGGTCGATCACATAGGGTCGTTCCCAGTTTGGGCCAAGTGCTCCTATACTCAGGATGATTCGTTTCAGGATGAGATATCTAACTTCGAAGGTACATTTGATAACTTTACTTAAAGTGTCATGCCACTTTCTTATGGTGAGCAGCAATCCTTAGTTCAACTTCCTCCTACTTCCCATCAACTTGGTCAAGTGATTCGAGAAGTCGTTGCTCGTTTTCTCTTTAGTTGAAGTGTATTCTACGGTGAGAGGGGACTTCTAGTTCCACTGGTATCATAGCTTCTAAACCATATACCAAAGCAAACGGAGAGTGTCCGATCGTAGATTTATGCTTCATTTTGTAAGCCCAGATTGTAAGCGGAAGCTCATTAACCCAATTTCCTTTAACTCTTGTTAGCCTCTTCTTTATGTTGGATTTGATAATCTTGTTCGCTGCCTCCACTTGCCTATTTGCTTGTGGCTGTACTACCATGGAAAAGCTCCTCTCAATCCAGTAATGCATGTAGAAGTCCTTAAATTCAGCACTTTCCAATTGAGTTTCATTATCTGTGATAATTTTCTACAGTACTCCAAACCTGCAAATAATATTTTTTGTTACAAAGTTAACCCAAATTTTAGTAGTAATCATGGTAAGCATTTTTGCTTCGGCCCATTTTGTAAAGTAATCAACTACAACGATAACATATTTGGCTTCTCCTTTTGTTATTGGTAGCATGCTGATTAAATCATTTACCAAACCATAAATAGCCAAGGGCTGACCATTTACGTAAGCTCTAAAGATGGGCTTGCGGAATATTCACAAATCCCTAGCATCAATCACATCGTCTAGTGTAGGCTACTGCATCTCAGTTCATTTTCAGTTAGAAATATCCGTAGCAAAGAGCCTTTTTTGCCAATGCTTTACCCTCCAGTGTAGTCACCGCAGTTGCTTTCATCTTAAGCAAGGGGTGAGGAGAATCCTCTCCTGTACAGCACTCTATCCTACATTAAGAATCATGTGCCTTTTGAAGGAGCTTCTTTCATTCGTTCTAGTCTCTAGGGAGTATTCTCTGAGAAGGTAGTCCTTGATCAGCGTCATCCATGACTCTTTCCCTTCCACTGTCTGTAGAACCCAATTGACGTCCGTTTGTTCTATGCTAGCAGCAGCTAATACTTCTACTGAAACAAATTCCATTGACTATGCATCTCTGAAGCTGGCCAGTTTGGCTAAGTTATTAGCCTTCATGTTTTGTTGTTTGGGAATATGAGTTATTGTATAGTGTTCAATGTCGTTGAGCAATTCCCATGCTTTCGACAAGTAGGGGCAACTTTTGCTTCCTTAGCTTGGCATCCCTTTTCACTTGACAGACGACCAGTTGAGAGTCACTGTAGATATACTGAGCTTTTGTTCCCAGTCCCTTCATAATTTTTAATCCCGCTATTAACGCCTCATACTCTGCTTCGTTGTTAGTAGTAGGAAATTCTAGCCTTAGAGCATAACAAATCGACCATCCTACGGGAGCTTCAAGCACAACTCTTGCTCTTGAGAAAAATTCGTTTGATGCATCGACGACAAAAAAATTCCATTGCAATACTATACCCGCAGTGTCCACCTCCTCATCAACCCAAATTGTGAACTCAATGATAAAGTCAGCCAATGCTTATCCATTGATTTCCCTCTGGGGATGATAAGTTACATCATATTGGCTCAACTCAATATTCCACTTTAGAAGTCGTCTCAAAATTTCGGGTCGGTAGAGTGCCTGCTTCAAGGGTTGATCCATCGACACCACGATCGAGTGAGCATGGAAATATGACCATAAATTCCTTGAAGCTATCAGCAAGCAGTATGCCAACTTCTCCAATTTTGGGTAATTTCGCTCAGCTCCGGTGAACCGTTTGCTGATGGAGTATACAGGTCGTTGAATTCTAGCTTCCTCACACACAAGTGTCGTGCTTAATGCATGGTAAGACACTGCAAAGTAATGAATAGATCTTCTCCATTCATCGGTATGGACATAACCAGCGGTGTCTCCATGTGTCGCAGTAATTCCTTAAAAGTGGTCTGGCGGTCTTGATTCCATTCAAAGTTCTTCTTACCCTTCTTTAATGCATCGAAGAACGGTATGCACTTATCCATTGCTTTGGATATGAAGCAACTTAACACTACGATATCACCGTTCAAACTTTGCAACTCCTTTATTGTCGTCGGGGCTCTAACATTCTGTAATGCAGCAATCTATTTTAGATTGGCCTCAATACCCCTTGCGTTCACTATGAATCCAAGGAATTTCCCTGAAGCAACACCCAATGAACACTTTAGTGTGTTCAATTTCATTCCATATCTCTGAAGGATCTCAAACATCTCCAAGAGATCATCCAGATGATTTCTAGATACTCATGAATTTACTACCATGTCATCCACATACACTTCCATTGTTCGTCCGATCTGGTTTTGAACATTGTGTTTACCAATCTCTGGTAAGTAGCACCGGTGATTTTCAAGTCGAATGACATTACACGATAGTAGTATAGCTCCAAGTATGTGATGAGGCTGGTATTCTCCTGATCGGGCTCATGCATCATAATCTAATTGTATCCTATGTAAGCATCCATAAATGAGAGAAACTCATGTCCAGGGGTTCCGTTAATGAGCTAGTCGATTTTAGGTAATGGAAAGCTATCCTTTGGGCAAGCATTGTTCAGATCTAAGTAGTCAATGTAAGTTTGTCGCTTTCAATTTGATTTTTGGATCAACATAGGGTTTGACACCCACTCAGGATACGTTGCATCGCGGATGAAGCCATTGACCAACAGCTTATCCACTTCCTCCTTCAGTGCAGCGGATCGCTCCGGACTCAGACTGCGTCTCTTCTACCTTACTGGTGTGAACTTAGGATCGATATTATGTTCCTGACATGCAATCTATAACGATATGATGCACATATCAGAATGTGTCTAAGTGAACACATCCAGTTTGGCACAAAGAAACTTTATCAATTCATTTTGCATCTTGATCTAGAGCTGCAAACCAATTTTCAAGACCCAACTCGGGTCGTCCATGTCGACTGGGAAATCCATCGTAAACTTCACTAATGCTAGTCGTACCTCCCTTGTACATGACTTCCTAGGATCTATAGCCTTGTCGAAGTGACCATAGTCCTCAAGCCAGGGGCGACTCTGTAATTGCTATGCTTGCGATTTACGAATGCAGAGAATCTTCCCCACATTCTTCCCCTTTTCACGGTGCTTCGATTCATGTAATTCAGCAAAAAAGCATTCTCTTGTAGCGCTTTGGTCTCCTCGTATTACTCATATCCCACTCTCCATTGGGAATTCCATAGTGAGACACTATGGAGCCAAAGCGATTCTAAAGTCAGCGAGGACTGGTTGGCCCAAGAAAGGATTGTAACCAGAATACTAATCGATGATAACAAATGTCTATATGAGAACCACCCTCCACTCTCCTTTTCCAAGTTCTACAGGTAGATCGATCCTTCATGCTTATTTTCATTTGGTCAAACATCCTTTAGAATAGAATATTGATCGAACTTCCATTGTTAATCAAAATTGGATGCACAACTGTTGGACCGAGCCTAATCATTACAACCATTGGGTCAAGAGTTGGTTCTTCTATGTTTACGGTATCCCGATTCCAGAACATAATGTCATCGATGATCGTCTTTTGTTACTTTATTGGATCTCGATCCGCAATGATGTAGCAACTCTCCTGAGGTGCATGCTCTAGAGAACTAGCATATCGTTCCATCATCCCCCAACTCTCTTGCGCTAGATGAGGTCCTTAGGCAATGGTGTTTATAACCAGCCTTTGATCTATTTTCCTAGGCCTCTCTCCGTTGGGTCTGAACCGATTTCCTTGAGCATTCAATGCTTGAGGTCCAGCAGGTTTATCAGAGAATTCTGATTTCTTCACATACTGCTAGAGCCTGTTGTTCCTTATCAGTTCCTCAATTCAAGTCCATCGGTTGTTGATGCTTATTTGTGTTATGCCCGTGAGTCTCGTGGAAGTGGCAGAACTTCTCTGATCTCCTTTGTTGGTCGGACGATTCCCCCTTGGGTAGTTTGTTGTATCGCTCAATTCCGTGAGTGGCAAGGTAGATGTTTTCCAAACTATCATTCGGTGGCGTAATAGTCTTCAGGCCTTGGATTCCTTAGATGTCTTTCATTCCTATCACACCTACCAGAGTTTTGATTTTTCTTCTTCCGGTTTGTAGTCTTTCCTGTATTTTCAGCAGTAGCTCCAGAATTGTTGCCTTCCTGTTTGACCGCAACGTTGCTCTAAATCACTTCCTTTGACTACTCATCGACGATTTTGCCTTCAATCGTACTTGCTTCTTCTAGCCTTATAAACTAGTTTTCCTTTCGGTTGAATTCTTCCATGGTAGTTGGTTGTTTCATTTTGATTCATCTACCAAAATCTGTATCTAGATAAATAGCTCAAACCAAAGCCATAAATATAATGTCTTCCTCTAGATTGCTTATCTCAGTAACTGCGGTTTTAAACCGATTCAAAAAAGCATCAATGACTCATTGAGCCCTTGAGAAAAACCAGATAAAGACATCACATATGGCGGTCGTGCAATATGTAGTCTCAACTGTTCTAGAAACTTTCTTGCCAATTCTTCAAAAGTGAAAGTAGTCTTTGGTGCGAGTCTTGTAAACCACATGGAAGCGAATCCTTCCAAGAAGATGGGAAAACATCTGCAACGAATAACATCCATTGCTCTAACTCATCCATATGCCATTCATATTTGAACAAATGTTGTTTAGGGTTCATTGTTCCATTGGATGATGGGATAGTCAGCATGGTGAAATTTCGGGGATATTCTTTTCTTAGAACGTTTGCGGTAAAGGAGGTTCAGCTTTGTGCGAAACCCCAATCTTCATTTTTCCTGCCCTTTTTGTCCTCCAACAACTATTTGACCATATCAACGATATACTCTTCACTAGTGCGGTAATCTACATGTCGACTGTCAGGTACTACACCAAGTGTTTGACTCTGCAAATGATCTTGGTTTTCCAACTGAAGCCTAAGTTCTCCATTCTTTGGGAGAACCACTACTACAGAGGTCCTTTGGTGTCCAGTTGGTCTTGCCATGACGGTTTGAGCTCCAGATCTAGCATTTTGTCCGCTAACACCAATATTCAATTCCAAGCCTCCACCATCGAGTTGCATATCATCTTCAGAGTTAGAAATAGGCACTGCATTTCCTTTCTGAAGAGTGTTCACCCTAATGTTTCGATCAATACCGAGTTGTTTTAGCCCAGATTAAATCTTTCTCCTTATGGGGCTAACCCCACTACTTCCTCCAGCAACATCCCCTGCAACTCCGGTAGCTATTTCCTTCCGTTTTTGCTTTCAATCCAAACGATTTAGACCAAAAATGGAGGAATTTTCTTGTTCTATTGTAGGAGATGTTTCCCTTCCAGTTCTTCTTATTATTGGCGGCTACAAAGTTAGCAACACGTCCATATTATCGATGAGAGCTTTTTGACTATCAGCAAATTTCTGATTAAGATCATTGATAATTTGATTAAGCTATCCTCTATTGACCACTTCCTACTGAGTAGAAGATTCTGGTAGTGGATTTCCATTGTTGACTTCACCTTGATCGGTGTTTGCTTCATCGTCGCCAATTGTTGCTCCTTCAGATCTTCTAGACTTAGAATTTCCCTTTCTTGGAGCTATTGGAATAGTAAACCCTAAAATTTTCCAAGTAGAACATTTGGAGCTAACTTCTGGATCTATCCAATTCAAAGTTGAGAGCTAGATCTAAGCCTGGGTTCAATTCTTAGTGAAAGCATCAAAATATTGACCCCAAAAATGGATCAACACCAAAGATTGAGTTGTAGGGAACTCGTGAGACTTGTCTAGCGGATAATAGTAAAAATAAAATAGAAGTTGTAGAGATGAGAAAGACAGATCTACTATTTTATAGTGGTTCGGCAATCTATGGCCTACGTCCACTTTATAGCTTTATTGCTTATAGATTGATGTAGTTTGCTTGAGATTACAAGAGATTTGAGAGAGAAAGAGAGAGTATGTTGCTAGTATAGGGGTTAGGTAGATTCTAAGTCGTAGAATTGCCTAGAGTGGTTGTCTTGGTGACTATTGTATCGAGATAGAAGATGAAAAGGAGACAAGGCTTCCGCGTACAGATGGCAAAAACCAGATCATCTTTTGGTTGCTCTATGGTTTGTATTTATAGGGGTATAGGATGTGTTGGGTTGAAAGCCTGTTATTAGCAGAGTCTAGTAGTCCACCCGAAGCAATAAAAGAGAATTCAACTCTGTACGAGCTAAAGAACAACTCAGTACCGAGTCATTTCCTTGAGTGAAAATGACCCAACTCTTTGTCCACTTCCTTTCTATTTTTGAGTTGATGTGTCACATGCTCTTTCTCTAGTCATTTGGTTGACTTTGCTAGATTTGCTATTTGAGCTGTCTTCTCTTTAAACTTGGTGATTGGTCATCAACGCCTTATGAAAATACTTGAGCATACACTAAAGGAATAGAGAATAGTTTTTATAAAGTTGGTGAGTTAATTCATGGTGAAAAAATGAATTGGCATCTAGTTAAAATGATTCGGTGCCGAGTTGTGTCCTTATCCTATTTTAGTTGAGAATTTCTAGGACCTCTTCTTTCTCTTTTCTAAGCATGCCTGCCGAGTTCCAAGTCGTTTCGTCATCGTCTCTACGTTCTAACTCCTTTTGATATGTGCTTGGTTGAAAATCCAGTTAACACAACAACCAATCAGAATCGTAGGTACCCAATATTTGAGCTCATGCCCACTCAGATGGCTGAGGATGTGGACCTCTCAGATGTCCACATATGGATCCGCTCATGGGTTCACTCAGACCACCTAGGGTATACTCAGATTATCCTTCCTCATATGGGCACCTAACACTAGTATACATACCGATAGTAAAACCACCTCTTTTCTACTTTAAAAGTGATCAGTTAGCACTTTCCCACTTAGTAACCCTTCTCATGCTACAGTCACTTTTCTTATAAAGTACTCAACCAAATTGATTCATATCGTCAATTTGTGAAAGCTTGAAGCTCCACCCTTAACTCCTAGGATTTCTCTATGCTCTGCTTGAAGTAAACTTCCCATTTTCATGCATACATCCCAAATTAGACCTCGAAAACGCTCAGTCCACATCAAAAATACTCCACTGATTGTATATGGGCCTCAAACTCAACTTCCCTTTCATTGAATCTTATGCGAAAAATAGTACAAGTCTACCATGGTGCGATGACCCCCTCATATCAGTCACCATGTCAACGAACCACATTTGGTCATGCTTTGGTGATCGATTGGCCATGATCTCACTACATCAGCTTACCTTGAAACTCCACTTTAATTGGCCCGAAGTTGCCATGTCTCTAGCCTGAAGCTCTAGCGCAAGCAACCAGAAGTAGTAACCACTTCCTTCACGTGACCCACATCTCAAAATATGTAAGACCCATATGGGTCTGTACACATAGGTCCGATCCGACCCAGGCTTAGTTCTTGAATTAGCCATTTTGGATAATTATATTTGCTTCTCAATTCAATGTCATGCCTTTTAGCATTTTCCTACAGTGCTCCATTCAAATACCCAAAGCTTCATACTCCAAGACTCAAATTCTATGCTACAACCCCACCAAGACCGACCCATACTTCCAAGGGTTGTAACTCTATCATATCTACTCCAATCAAAAAGCGATCCATCCCATAGCCTCTCCTCATCATCTCTAACAACTCATATTGACCACAAGTCCATTTAAGCAATTTGGATCAATTGGTTCTTATGGGTCAGATATGATCAATCAGGTATGATCGATCGTCCAAAAATACTTAGCTTAGTTCCAACATTTTCTAAATTGGTTCCCCTCTACAACAAATGCCTTAACTTCTCATGTAATCCTTTTGCGTCAATTCAACTCCAACTGCTCTAAAATTGATGGAGTCTACGAAATGCATATGGATACTCCACTTCCTACAATAAGCAAGCAAATACGATAAACGACCAAACCAATATTATATTAATGTTACAAACATAACACAATCATCATACATGAAATAAAATCATCATATATTCATAGTCAAGCCAAAATCATATGAAGTCCTACCTATATGAACATATAAGCAATTTCCTATATCTATTCATTTCAATTAGTTTTAAAAAAAAGTATGGATTCGATAAAAAAATCATATTTTTAACTTTAGAAATCATTTAAAAACACATTTTAATACTATATTGACATCAATAGTAATGTGAGAGACAAATATCACTCACCAAGGGTCCCAAATGCACAAAAATGGAGATGAATCTAGGTTGAATAGTTGAAATCATGGATCCCAAGGCATCAGGTAGTAATAAAAATCCTTAACTAATTCCCTTGCTAATTTCCCTCTAATTGCTTGATTTGGGTAATTAAAGTAAGGTTTGGAGTCTCCTTTTGGTTAAGAAAGAGACTAATGAAGGTTATAATATTTTGGGAAATGAGAAAAAGTGACTAGGAGGTTTTCCCATCAGCTCCATTGGTCACAAATCCTTAGATGGGGTTTTGTGTTTAACTCGGGCCTAACTAGTTACCCGCTAACCTATCCATAAACCAACAAACTTCAAATAACCATATCCTCTAATCCATAAAGCCAAAATCTATTATGACCACTCCACAGAAAGTGAAATCATTGTATCGTTCATTTGGAAGTGGCCTTAGAACATATTTTAGCTCCTATCAAAGTTATATACCTTACAAGTTCTCAGGGGTAAAATCTTCCAATAAAATTCATAAGGGTCAAAATTTTCAAAACTCGATGCTTCCTAAAGTTATAGCCTATTTGAAATTCATTTGGGTACAAAATAATATTTCTATGACTGGTCGATATGTAGAAATGTATAGAGAATATGGGTCATTATATTCTCCCCTTTTAGAAAGTCACCCTTGAAATCCAAACAAACAACATAGTTATCCCGCATGGCTACCAACCATAAGTAGACACAACATCAATCAAGCATGTATATGCAAGCAAGTAACATAGTCTACGCCTACTCTAACATGCAAGGTACTAAACTACGCTATACGACATCGAAAGTGAAAGTAAATGTGATAAATAGAAATTCTTACCAAGTAAAGAGCTTTGGATAAGCAATCCTTATGCTCTCCTCGGCCTCCTAAGTGCAATCGCTCTTGCTTTCAGTGTACTAAACTTTCACCAACTTCACCATCACTTCAAAAGTTGCTTCATATCATGAGCGTCTATATCAATAGGCCTACAAGGTCTTGAAGCTTTTGGTTGAACTTCGATATGATCCAGTTGATCCGATTCGACAATCACGCCTGAGCTTTCAAAAATTTCCACAAGTGAGAAACATGGTACACATTGTGCACACCCGCCAACTTCTGAGGTAAGTCAACTCTTCAAGCTAGGTTCCTAATCCTCTCGAGCACCGAAAATGGACCTATGAATTCCAGTATCAACTTCCATCTAAGACCGAATCGAACTAAATTCTACAATGGAGAGATCTTGAAAAACACCATGTCGCAAACAAAGAACTCAATATCATTCTTCTCTTATCAATGTAGCTCTTCTGTCTATTTTGAGCATCTTTCATTCATTGCCGAATGATCTTAATCTTCCCTGATGCCTCTTTAATCATATATGGCTACAATATCATTTTCTCACCCACTTCCCACCCATATAAAGAAGCGTTGCATGGTTTGCCATATAATGCCTCAAATGGTTCCATACCGATGCTAAACTAGTAACTGTTGTTGTATGAGAACTCAAAAAGATGCAAATGATCATCCCATGAGTCTTCAAAGTCGAGTATGCAAGCTCACCAGAGATCTTATAAGATATTATTCACTCTCTTGGTATGCCTATTGGTTTGTGGGTAATAAGCTATACTCAAATGCAGCTGTGTCCCCAATGCCTCCTATAAGCTCTTCCAAAACCTCTCATGGATATGAGTCTCAGTCGCTCACCATGCCCCACGATACACCAAGGAAACATACAATCCACTTCATATACAACTCGACTACTTTGAATACCCACCTTTTAGACTTTATGGGTATGAATCAAGCATGCTTCGTCAATCCATCAATGATGACCCGGGTGCTATCGTATGCACCTTTGGTCCTTGGAAATCCATCACCGAAAACCATCGATATATGTTCCCATTTCCACTTGGGAATCTTAAGTGGCTGCAGCAAGCCACTTTGCTTCTTCTATTAGCCTTCACTAGCTAACAGTTCATTCATATCGAGATGAATGCCCCGATGTCCTTCTTCATCCTTTCCCAATAAAATGTCTGCCTTATATCAAGGTATATTTTATTCCCTCCAGAATGTATAGTCAATCTTGAATAATGACACTCACTTAGCATCTCATCCCTGAATCCATCGAATCATGTACAAACAATCTCATATCCTGTAACGACCCGTAAATTTCAACTATTTTAATAACGTAATTAGTTGAAATTTTATGAAATTTTAAACGATAAAATTTTGAAATTTAAAATTGATATTTGGAATACGTTTAGTTAAACATAGCAACTGGTAAATTTTCGTTCAAAAATATGAAAGTTTATTTCGCGCGTAAATTCACTTCAATTTAATCAGTTAAAAAGCGTTGAAAATAAAACGTTTCCAAAACCAAAATATTTTTACATAGAAAAATTCTAAACCATCTTCTGAGCAAGATGTCAGTTTGTCATTTTTCCAAATTCGGACATCTTTGGCTCCGTCGATCTTATTTTTTAGTGTTTTTCTCGCATTTTCCGTAGTAGAAAAATTCGAATTTTTATACCGTTTTGATCGTCTCGTCATGCTGATCTCTACGGTATATTCGATTGTCAAATTCGGAGTTCCGTTGTACGTTGCACTTTGTGTAACGCCTACCGTATCGGTAGCCGGTTACAATCTGCTCTGAGACTTTTCGTTATCCTGCGTGTAATCCAATAGCCACTGGTATTTATTATTTTCAGAAAATCAACAGCTTGACAATTAATATTTCCAAATTTATCGTGCATGACTTTTGCTATTCCCACTGCCAATATACCTTTCTGGTTCATATTCTTCCATTCATTGCTTAGCTTCCTTCGTTCTGTCATTTCAAAAAAGAAAAAAATATATACAAAACAAAGTTATTCCACTTTTCATCTTTCCAGATCCATCACTGTTCCACCATCTTCCCAGTTGCTCATGCGTATGGCTCTCCTCCCTTGCATTTTCCACGTCGCGACCTTCCGCCTCCTCCGCTTTGCCTCACAACCAAGCAGCTCGCCCACCACCCAGTCACCATTGTCGAACCGAGCCCTCACCGATTCACCTCCAGCAAACCACCGAGCCCTCCAACGCCCTCCTCTCCGGCCACGCCCTCACCATCCCTCCGCCTGTTTGCCTCGGCCTGACACGCGAGCAGATCCCTTCCACGCCAAACCCGAAACCCGCCACCTAGACTCCGCAATCAACCGCCTCACCTTCCGACCGTCAACCAGGTACGCACCCTCCACCATCAACTCGCACCCAAACTCCTCTACACCCAAACCCACCTCGTCACCCACCCAAGTTTCCTCCATCGAGCAGCCGGCCACCCAACAGCCGTGGCATCCTCCACCATATATAATGGATACGAATATGTATATTTATAGTTGAAATCTAAAAAAATGTGTTTGTTTATATCTATTATTACATATACAAGTTAAGTATATGTATTAGATTATATTGTATATATTATATATGCAGTTGGCTTACAAAGTTTAAAAAGAAGTTATATTATATAAAATGGGTTGGTCAGGGAATTTTTGGCCTCTGTTTCGTGGCCTCTGTTTCATCTTGTACAGTTTTAATATTGATGCTAGTATATTTCAGTATATATAAAACGTTGTATATGTTGTACACAAAAACAGGTCTGCTAAGCATCGTTTTTTTTAAGTATACAAAAGTTTAGTATTATACGTTATATACATTCACTAAAAGAAAATACATGTCTACTAATAATACGTGTTTTGGGATATATGTTATACATAAATAGTTTTGTTTATATACATCTCAGTACATATGTTGTATGCTAGAAAATTTTGGTTTCAAAGTATATATACACGTCTTATATATGTTGTATGCACATTGTAGTTTATAACAGATTTATAAGCATATATATAAGAGTTATATGAAATGTTAATTTATATATTAGATTTTAAAGAGTTGTCTGTTATTACATATAATATATTTCGTGTTATATTAAGAGGGTAGTATAGGTTGATATGTTGTTATACAGTAAATATACATGTATTTGTTTTAGGTGATATATATGTATATTAAATTTGTTAAAAATCTAAGTGTACGGTTAACACTATACTTTTATATAAGTTAATATTTAAAAGACCCGGTGGTGTACAAAGTTATTTAAAATGTATATAGGTTGTGGAGTCCATATATGTTCTGTGTTGTATAAAAGTTCATGAGTTATACATTTTATATGTGCGTAAGTTAAATATGATTTTGAAATTTTATTTTATTATTTTTATATTTGTCTTAAATTAAATTATTGAAGAAAAAATATATTTTAATAACAATGTATATATTTTCAGTCTATATCAAACTGATTTGTTCTCTTCGACTCTCATTTATCAGCTTTGACCCTTCAAAATTCGTGCCAATACAGCTTGCTTTGGAATTCGGGTTTGGATTCGTAGCCTATCTCATTTCGTTGCCTATCATCTAGCCTCGAAAGGTGAGCAATCACTCACGATTAACGTTCTTTTATTTATTAAATTGATTTCAATTGAAACGACAATTGAAATATGCTGCTGTTAGTTAATTACACTGTTTTATATGCTATTACCTGTATCAGTTCACATGTGACATCTGACACCATTAAAATGATACAGTTTGGCTGATAATTGATTGATTGTTGATGTTTATATTGGACGTTAAATTGTAAATGTTAAAATGATAAATAGTATGCAATTGAAATTGATATAGGATAGTTAAATGTTAAATTTGATTAAATGACATTTGTATAACCTGACCCATTTGTATAATTTGATTAAAGGACATTTGACACGTAGGATTTGTTTAATTACACTTTGAACCACTGAATGTATGTTGTTAAATTGATGATGTATGAAATTGTAAATAGATGACAAGTGAAAACCATAATATAATAATCTTTAATCTACATGAAATGATAGTGTAGATTCTAGAAATAATTATATTAATTCGCACAAATAACAATGTGAATTAATACGGTTATTTCGGGATTATTTGAATTGATTATTGAATTGTTATTGATTGTTGTTATTGCTTGTTTATTTACTTTGACACCATCCTAGTTATCACACTGCAAGTTCCCTTTGAATGTTTTGATTTTGAATTGAATTGGAATCGGGTTGAAATGATAAATACCCAAATTGAACTTTGACCTAGGATAGAGAATTAAATAAAAACCCGATTGGTCAATAAATTTGATTTAAAAATAAAACGAAGATTTTATTTGAATAAATAATATGGTTTTGAAATGAAGTTGAAATTTGAATTTTTAATGAAAGGAAAATGTTAATGTTTAAAAATCTGAAACAAAATGTTAACAATGTAATCAATGAAAGAATGTTGTTTAATTTGAGAAATGATTGAATTAAGTTTGAAATGATTTAATAATTAAAGTTTGAAATTGAATTAAGTTTGAAATTATTGAACTTTGAAATTATTTAATAATTAAGTTTTGAATTATTTAATAATTAAATAAGATTGAATTATTTAATGATTAAATTAAATTGAATTTTTGAATAAGTGAATTTTACTTCGTAATAACTGAAATTGAGTTTCTTTATTAATTAAGTTTTGGAAAATTATTTAAGTAAGTAAATAAGTGAAATTGAATTTCTTTAACAAGAAATAAAATGTGATTTATTGAAATTAATGTAAGACTTGAAATTTAAAGAATTCAGTTTGATGAATATAATTTAATTAAATTGGTAAGTTTGATATAATGAAGTTGAATTTAAATAATGGATTTAATGAATTGGAAATTTAATAGAAATTGTTTTGAATGGAAAATTTACTTAATGAATATTGAATGAAATCGATAAATGAGTTTAAATTGATTTGAAAGTTAAGTAAAATTTATTTAAAGGATTTCGGAAATGAAAATTATATTCGAAGTTGAATCAATATTTGAATTGTTTTAAATAAAATTGAAATTGAATTATAAGATTGAAATGATAATTTGGAAGTTTTGAAACGTAAATTATTGGAAATTGGTTTTGAAAGACAATGAAATGTTGATTTACGAATTGAAATTGAAATTGAATTGATTTGGTTTTGAAATAAATAAACGACCAATCGGTGTAATAATTACGGAAGTTATTAAAGAGACCGGAATTCGGTTATGGATATACTCTCTATCTAAACCGAAAACCACTTTAATAACTATACGCGGAGTGATGATCCAGAATGAAGTGGTTGGAATGATGTACGCTGATGACTGAAGAAAGAGAACGATAATGGATAGCCTTGACACTTGTGTCAAATTGGAAATGACTAAAACAGGAGCTGTGCCGGGCCAATGGAGGATTTGCTACCTCAAGTGGACACACTTCTTCGAACTACTTACTTGTTGTCGATTGGTGCACCCTTGATTTTGGGAGTGTTGTTTCACGGTGTTGCGGGCGCTGCGGCGTTGCGTTCTCACCAGTCCGGATCAGGCGAATGGTAGTATCACTACCTTGGGTATTGCCTCATGTGCCTTGTCATACTTGTATTCCATTTATACACGACCACTACGATTTTGGTTTGTACCTTTAGTATATGGATTGCCCTCTGGTGACTTCCGGTTTTGGGGAAACTACGGTCTTGTATATGCTTTTGGGAATAAAAATGTGTTAAGGGTGGAATGGGCCATGACTTAACGCTATTTTGATATCTTTGTATATTACTGATAGACATTATCTACTTATCGTACACTACTACATAGTAGATAGTTTAACGGATCCTTAAAGGATGGTTATTCCAAACATCCTTTGAGTTACTTGTATTTCAAATTGCTATTTCACTTGAGTTGGATTTATTAATATAAGAATGTTAATCCTGACTCGAGTGTTTTGTGTTTTGCTTTACGCTCGGGTCAGACTGAGTGTACCAGTATTCGAGACTCACCTTTGAAGTTGGAGCTTTGCTTGAAGATCCAGCCATCTATTCTGCTCTCAGTATTCGATGATTCCAGTGATACATTCTGATTTGTATCTGATGTATCGTGTTACTCTTCCGTTGTATCTGGTTTAACTCTGATGTATCGTATTACTCTTCTGTTGTAAACTCTGGTGTATTTTATATATTCATATAGTAGCTTCATGAACTACTATCTCTTTTAATTCCGCTGCAAATTATTACTCTGTGTCTGTGATCTGTGATTATTTATTTACTATATATGTTCAGTTTTGCCAATTTAAATTAACAACGCGGTATTTTAAGCAATTCAACTCCGGCATGAGTGTCTACCTATACACTTATAATGGATGCGAATGGTGCAAAATGGCGGGTCGTTACATATCCTTAAGGAGCCAACCATCTCGGTTAAGTCTATACTGTCTGATTTTTAAGACTTTAATCCACTCTCAACTTTCGTAATTATCTCCACTTGTTTGGTATCACGTCTCTGACTAGTACGATCCACTCAATCAGAGTAGGTTTGATAGTCAAACTAGCCAAAATCTATGGCTCTAGCTAACATCAAGGTTTGAAGTCATAGTCAATAATATACTCTATCTGCACCCACTCTAGGAAGATAGCTCCTAAGCTGGCATTTCTTCTACTTACAGCATCAATGACTGCATCCTTACTATGCTATAGGAAATGTTAAAGTCATAGGAGGCAAGAATTCCAACCATCACCGTCGAAGAAGGTTGAGATCCTTTAGGGAGAAGAGATACTTCAATGATATTTGGCCAGTGAATATCTCGAACCTCTCTCCTAACAACTAGTGCCTCCAAATCTTCAGTGTGAACACAATCGTTTCCAACTCCAAATCATGGGTCGGGTAGTTCTTCTCATGTGGGTTCAGCTATTGACTTGCATAAGCGATAATTTTACACCTCTACATCAGTATCCCGCCAATCTAGTACCACATGCATCTGTATATATTGTTATCTCATCATTCCCACTCAGAATGGTCAATACCCGTGCAAGCACCAACCTCTCCTTCAAACTAAAAAATGCATTCTCATACCGCACATCCCAAACAAAAGTCTGATTCTCTTCCGTAAAGTTAGTCAACATTAATTCTACCTTTGAGAAGCCTTTATGAATCATTAGTAATATCACACTAATCAAAGGAAGCTTGTCACATCTGTAGCATTCTTGGGTTGACTCCAATCAGGGACTATTTCTACCTTTGCATGATCTACAATAATGTCCTGCTCACAATCATCCTTAAGAATTGCACTTCTTTCCTCCAAATGTGACATTTAGAAAGTTTTCCTATTGCTAGTGCTTTCTCAACACCTCTAGCACAATCGTCAAATGCATTTGTTCTTCCGTTGAAGAGAAGATGATAATATCATTAATGGATGCAAGCACAAATTATTCAAATTGATCTCTGAAAACAAGATTCATGAGATCGACGAAGTATGTTGGTGCATTGGTAAGCCCAAATGGCATAACCAACCACTCATAGAATCTTGATGCCATGTAGGATGCAATAATCGGCACATTCTCTTGCACCACTCTTTGTTGGTGGAACCCCATTGCTAAGAACAATTTAAAAACAATTTAGCATATTGGAGCTAATCAAACAAGTTATCAATACGCGGGAGTGGATACTTTTTCTTCTTCGCCACTTTGTTCAGCTCATGGTAATCAACATAAAGTCTCGGGGAGCCATCCACCATCATGGAGAACACTACTTGCGCTCTCCAACAGATATACTATAACGAACCCTTGTCTCACTGGGTCATTCACTTGCATGTCGAGCTCTCGTTGCTCCTTAGGTGCCATATGCCTCATGGGAAAACTGCTGGCCTTGCATCCTTTACCAAAAATTTTGCAAAACTAAATTTCACATAGTGGTGGCAATTCAATCACCTCCTCAAATATGTCTATATATTCCCTCATATATTCAATGATGACAAATCCACGCAAGGGACCTTGAGAAAATATAACAAGCTAACCATCACTGCATCATCGAGCATGTGGCTTAAATCTAGCCTACACTCATCATCTATCCCAGTCATCACTATTAATCTCTCACAGTCCACTATGACTCCGTACTTCCTAAGCCAGCCCATCCTCAAAATGATACTAAGCCCATAAAAACAAGAATAAAGTAATCACAATAAAACACGTAACAATGACTCGACAACACTATGTCATGGTATACCATACTCAAGTTGGTCGAACCACCAATGGAGTTCGATACAACCAAGGGTCTATTCACTAGGTCAGGACTCAACCCTAACCTATCAATTAGGTCACAAAATATTAAAGAATATGATACACCAATGTTAAATAAAACTCGAATAGGTATACCACAAGCAGAAAGTGTACCATAGACTGTAATGTCCTTCCCTTTCTCCTTCATCACTGGAGCATTCAATGAATTTTGATTAGCATTAAGTACATAAGCAGACACCAGATGCTTATCCACTAGTGGTTCTTGGCATTTCTTTTTTATATACCCAACTTTGTGGTAGTTGAAGCAGTTATTCTCTGCACCCTTGTAACTCTTACTCAAATGACCTTTCTCACCACAATTATAGCAAGTATGCTCCCGTTTGCCCTTCTTTTGTCCATCTTTAACTTGAAGTTGCTTCTTCCCTTTATTGTTGTTCCCTTCCTCTTGCCTCCCCCATTCACTTAAGGCTTTGGATCTTCTTTAGCAACAACAACAATAGACTTGGACTTTTGATACATACTCTTATGTTGGAGAGCCTTCTCAACCAGCTTCTCAAAGGACTCATCAATATGGTTCACAAGATTCTCCCCCAAATAGTCGCCAAAGCCCATAATGAACTGCTGATTCTTTTATAATAGAGTATCAATGAAAGATATGACATACTTTGATAGCAAGTCGAACTTAGCCACATTCTCTGATATAGGGGTCTCCCCCGTCTCATGTTAGAAAACTTTCCAAATAGCACCGTCTTCTAAGCAACCAATAGAAACTTCTTTTTGAATCGAGCTATGAATTGCTCATAAGTGAACTGATCCTCATGAGTAGCGATTTTAATAGCATTCCACTAGTTCATTGTTCATCCTTGCAGTTACCTAGAGGCCAACTTCCCTTTAATAGTGTCGTGAAGCTCTAAGTCCTTAAAGATATACTCGTAGGTATCCAACCACTCTTACACCAAAAATATGATTCCGTTCCAAGAAATAGTTTACCACCAAGGATATAATAACCCTTGTTTAGTTTAGCAAAGTCAGCTCTACGTGCCTGCACCGAAGCACTGCCACCAATAACAACAACATCAATAGAAACTTCTTGGCATTCTACAACATGTTCCTCATCATCTCAATGAACATAGCCTATAAGTCTAGGTTAGCAGCCTCTGAGCCTGTTACTTCCTCTTCTACTCCAGAGATGCAGTTTCTCAAAACATTCCTTATGTGTCGGTTCATTCTTACAATCTATAATAAGAACGATTAGTCTCTTAACAAGGAAATCCACATAATTAGTACTTGTGTATATAATGCGACTTATATTATATATACTACAATATAGTTTTAAAAATCAAAATATAAAAAATACACTCTCTTATATCTCCAGATCCATTCTAGAGTGATAAGTCATATTCTATCTTTGATGGGTCCATGTATCATCTATGGTGAACTATGCAACCTAAGCTTCGATACTAAACATAACGTCCACCCTACAACACCTGTACTCAAATACTTGTATAGTACGTTGTAATGGTACCCGATTAATGAAGGATGATAGTTAAGGATAAAATAACTAAAACAATCATAAAATCTATCATATATCTCACATCGCGTCAAATAAAAAACAAAATTCAAATACATATAAAAAGTTGAGATAGAAGTATGACTATATGAATCATTACAGGTGAGACCGTAGGTTCTATATAGTTGTACAAAGCAGAAATAGACTTTATACAATGTATAAATAAACTAAGATTTTTGTCTCAATAATAAAACATAGGATTGATAAAGCTCCATAGTGTTACACAATGGAATAAGCAATGGACTCATCTAATAACATATATAATAGTGGCAGCCTCATGCTCATCCTCTAAATAGCTCTATACGCTAGTACCAGGCCTGTTAGTAGTCTACTCCATTAAGAGTACCCGAGGTAATAAGAAGTAAAGTATTAAAGCTAAAGTCATACAGCGGTCTAGTGTAAACAATAAATAATCTCAAGATACTATACATGTATAAGGAACATTAGGTATGAACATTCATACTTGACCTATCCTTGCATCCAACGAGTTAGCACGTAAAATCAAATATATGCTAAACTATCATCATAGGGTGTACTAATGCTCAAACTACAGAATATGTGTTCAGGTGTCTATCAAAGAAATATCACAAGACATCTACCATAATCACACATCAATCAACTCAAACAAGAAAATCATAGCAGTCATGCTACCAAAGCAATAAGGAAATCATCACACTCTTGATGCTCTTAGATAGCTCATATGACTCACTTAGATAGTTAGTGACCACTCAGAGTCGCACATAATCAAAATCTCATGCGAACTCACATGGTTGGGGATAGAACCACTCAAATGTCCAAATATGGATGTGACTAATGGGTGCACTCAGACACCCTAGGGTACACTCAGGTTACCCTTCCCTATATGGGCACCTAACACTAGCATACGTACCGAAAGTAGAATTGCTTCTATATACTTCACAAGTGATCACTCAGCTCTTGCCCACTAGATAACCCATCTCATGCTACAGTCACTTCTCTCATGAAGTACTCGACCAAATCAATTCATGTCTTCGATTTTTCAAAGTCCAAAGCTCCATTCTTAAGTCCTAGGAGTTCCACATGCTCTACCCAAAGTAGACTTTCCATTATCATGCATACATCCCGAAGCAAACTTCGAAAATCCATGAGCCCACATAAAAAATGTCCCATCGATCGTCTATGGTCCTAAAACTTAATTTCCACTCCATGGATTCTTATGCAACCGATAGTACAAGTCCACCATGTTGTCATGGCCCCCTCATATCGGTCGCAAAGTCAACGGATCTCATTTGGTCATGCTTTGGTGATCGATCGACCAAGACCTCATCACACCAGCCAACCTTGACACTCCACTATAGTTGGCTCAAACTCACCTTATCTCTAGCCCGAAGTTCTAGCCTAAGTAGCGTGAAGTAGCAACCCCTTCCTCCATGTGATCCACATCTCAAAATATGCAAGACCTACATGAGTCGGTCCCCATGGTTCGGTTCCCATAGGTCGGATCCGATCCATTCTTTGTTCTTGACTTAACCATGTTGTCTAAGTCTATTTGATCCCCAATTCAATGTCGTGTCTTTCCAACATTTTCACGAAATGCTCCATCAAAATACCCCAAGCTTCATACTCCAAGACTTCTACGTCGTAACTCCACCATTATTGACCCATACTTCCAATGGCTGTAACTCCATCATATCTACTCCAATGAACATGCGACCCATCTCATAGCCTCTCGTTATCATCTCTAACACCTCATATAGATCATCAGTCCATTTGAGCACTTTGGATTGATCGGTTCTTATGGGTTGTGTATGATTAATTGGGTATGATCGGTCCAAATATACTTATCTTAGTTTCGGCATTTTCTGAGTTAGTTTCCCTACTCCAAATGTATTACCTCCCCATGCAACCCTTTTGCATCGATTCAACTCCAAACACTATAATTGGTGGAGTATACGAAATGCATGTGGATACTCCATTACCTATTTAAGAAAATAAATACAACAAACTATCGAAAAATTATTATATCAACATTAAAAGTATAACACAATCATCATGCATGAAATCAAATCATCATATTTTAATAATCAAGCCAAATTCATGTAAAGTCCTATCCAATTTCAATTCATTTTGAAAATATAATTAAGTTTAGATTTGATCAAAATTATATTTTTAACTTTAAAAATCATTTTAAATTGCATTTTAATATTATATAAACATTTATAGTAATGTGAGAGACAAATATCATTCACCAAGGGCCTTAAATGCACACAAATCCAGATAAATCGAAGTTGAAAAGTAG
The DNA here is from genome assembly GCA_030737815.1 of Allium fistulosum. Lineage (NCBI taxonomy): Eukaryota > Viridiplantae > Streptophyta > Magnoliopsida > Asparagales > Amaryllidaceae > Allium > Allium fistulosum. The sequence continues at coordinate 1,496,808,793 of CM060901.1, forward strand.
AAAGCATTTATCCCAAGGCACCCAATAGTAATAAAGGAATCTAAACTAATTCCTTGCTAATTGCACTTTAATTGCTTGTTTTGGCTAATTAAAGTATGAATTGGAGTCTCTTTTTGACTAAGGAGGAGATTAATGAAGGTTATAATATTTTGGAAATGTGGAAAAGTGATAAGGCGTTTTTCCAATCGGCACCATTAGGCACGAATCTAGAAATGAGCTTTTGGGCTTAACTCGGGCCTTACTGATTACCAACTGATATTTCTAGACACTGTCTGACTTCAAATAGCTATATCTACTAATTAGTAAAACCAAAAATCTAAAGAGAAACCGTCATATATTTCATTTGGAAGTGGCCTCAGAACCTAATTTGACTCCAGTCAAAAGTTATAGGGATTGCAAGTTTTTAGGGTTAAAGTCGTCTAATAAAATTCCTTAGGGTCAAAAATGTTAAAAATTAATGCTTTATAAAGTTATAGCCTATTTATAAGTTATATGATTACAAAATAATATTTCTTCGACATGTATATATGTAGAAATGGATAGAGGATGCGGATCGTTATAGTTTTCAACCGATGAATCAAGAAATGTTGTGGAAAATTGAATTTTTTTAAAAGTATCCTTTCTAAAAATGTTTGAAGTAAATCCATGAGAGGTTTTCAAAGATTAGTATTACTCTTTCAAATATTTTCTTGGTTTAGTTCCAAGTTGGTGAATTGAAAAAGTTTTCTTGGAAATTTGATTTTTTATGAAGGTCCCTTTCTCAACATTGTTTTAGTCAATATACTAAGAAAGGTCTTTGAAAAATCTCGTAATAGAAAAGTAAACCTCAAATAAAAGATTTTCTTTTCATGATCTATAAACTAGTAATTTTCAATCTGGAATAGACTTCTCTACCTAGAGTTACTATAAAGTTGTCTATGGATCTCGAAAATTCTACAAATCATTTTGAAAATAAATACCTATGTACCTCTTTTTGTAAATAGAAATAATTTGTAGTAATTTCTTTAAATCTTGAAGATACTAAATCAAAATGTTCCTAAGCCAAAAAATTTAAATGAAGTAATATTATCAAGATGAAAATGACATATTTTCCCCTTTTGAAAATATAAGAGTTTTACTTTCTTTTTCCACTCTACAAGACTCGTATTTTAAAAAAAGATAATAATTTTCGAACTATTTAGTTTATATGATGTGTATAGTAGTACTATGACTGTTTCCATAGTGAAAAGATGCATCTGGTTTTTGATCCTTAGAATCATGATTCATGGACTAATTGATGGAGCTAGGCCAGCACGCAACGGGATAAATGGATGAATTTCAAAAGAATTCCGTTTTAGATTATTTTAGGCGTATTAAGTCTAAATTATTTTAGATCTAATCTAAATAAATTTAAATAAAACCATTATTTTATTTTATTATTTTATATAAATGATTTTATTTTGTTTATATATATATAACGTATATATGTATCAAATACATATATACTTGTACATTGCACGTGCAACATATAGATGTGCACATGGTTTAATGTGCCTATATATAAGTGCTGGAAATTACACTACAACAGATACATTTCTCATTTTATATACATATTTGTTGTCCATAATCCTTTATTATTTATATACAACTTTAAATATATGTATGCATATATACACATGTATATATTGAACATTTATATATGTATATTCTAAATATGTCGACTAATTAAAAGTATTTTGAACTAATATTTAAAATATCTTATGATAGTTTAAATTCAAAAAAATCAGATCTAGATATAGGATAAAAATCTATTTCAAATTTTAAATGTTCAAATATTTATATATATAATTATTTTTTAAATAAACATTTAAAATATTTTATATTTGGTACTATAGAATATTAACTAACAAATATGCATATGTTTAAAAATTATAATTTTTTTATTTCAGTCAAAACATTTCTCATAATTTTTTAATATACCACAAATTTGTACAAATATTTACATAACAAATTTTCATTTTTTGTTATTATGAAACCATATGGATATTATAAATTTTTTAAATAATATAAATTCGTTTGGGTGTTTATTAAAATGAATTATTTTTGAGATATAAATAATAATTAAAAGAGTTTAAAATATATTTATCAATTATTATTCATATTTAAAAATTAAGTATATAAATATATATTTCTTTTAAACTATATATATATATGAATGTAAATTAATAAATTAATGTATATGTATTATATATATAATAACTACAAAATACATACTTTAATTTAAAAAATGTTTCAAAAACATTTAACTTTTAAATTTTTTATATAAAATGACTAGAAGGAAATACATGTATATTTATATGTAAGTTATTTTAAATGTGTATGTGTATGTATGTGAAATCGGACAGCAAATACATATATATAATTTCGTAATTATAACATAGACCTAATCTACACATGCATACAAATATAGATGAATATATGTATGTAGAAAATAATGTAGAATTTACTAGAATATGAAGCCAAGGAATAACACCATGAATGTTGAATCAAAACTCCTAAGATCCAATCAATACTCCTCTAGAAATATAGCTAACTGAAAAGAACATCGCATCTTTGAAATAAATTTAATTTGATTTAAATTTGATTTGGAAATGAAAGGGAGAACACCCTTGTGATTTGCGGACAAGAGAGGTAAGTGCTGGTGCTCGAAGTAAACAGAAAATAAAAGAGAACATGTGGTTTATATAGGCAAAAGGAAGGAGCTAAAAGAGGAGATCTAGATCTCCTTGTTTACCTCTTCTCTTTGCCAATTAAAAAACAATGTATTTCAAATAAATATCTCCTCTCACCTCCCACTAGTATGGCTGGATTATACATAGGCTTAGTGTACCTGCAGACATTTCCAAAACCAATCAACATTAATTCATTTTAAATCCAATTTAAATATTTACCGATATCATATATTGATGTGTACGTATTTAATATTTATGTACATACTTTATTAAATATCGATTCAATTAAATCAAATAAAATTTAATAATTAATATATCGTAAATATTAAATAATTTAATCGATTTATAATAACTATAATTTAGTTAATTGTGCGATATTTCAAAGTATTCGACATTGCGGTTGTATGACTCAAAGGTGTAAATTTAGTCAACAATTAATATCAAACAATTCGAATATTAAATTTCATATGTCACCTTAGCCAGTAGTGTGACAGTTTAGCTAAAAGTATCACTTATACATTTTTTGGTAAAATCCAATATCATTATTTTCAGTGGTATAACTCTTATCTACACCCATTCTTATTGTCAAATCTACATCACATTAGGACTTATGGAATTTAGTTTTTTCGAAAATTTCTATATCATCCACATTCAACTTGTACCGAAATACAAAGTCCTTGGTTCAATAATAACAATTATTATAAACTGAACTACTCAAGCTAAAGACTTTGACATTGATTTGACTACAATTGACTGTGATGCTAACCTCATATAACTAAGGAGATGAATTCTCTAATGGATAGTGTTTCACTTCCATTGCTTCAACTAAGACCCTACTATAGCTGTTCGATGGACATTGTTCCATGATTTAACTATAAACAAAGTGGAGTGTCCACAATGAAACTCAAAAGTATTCTCAAGTCGAGAGGACTATGTAATATCATTACTTTGAGATTTTCTGTTTCACCTTAGTTATACTAACCAATAGAAAACTCTCGAGTGATTCATTCCGTAATTATCCAATAACTGTCAGTACATAACCACTTGGTGCTCCCGACAACTATGAGTAATAGACTATCCAACATTTGAAGTGCGGTACATACTCTGGCCTTAATGGATGTATCGATATCCTACCTTAAAACATCTTGACTAGGAAAATTTAAACAATATTTAATTTTTAATGTAATAAATATATCATGATTAGAATACATTGTAATTATTATAACATAACATATCAATTAAAGATTTTTTAATTAAATATACTTAAATTAAATAATTGATTAGCATAACACGGTATAATAAGTATATAGTAGAAAGAAAAATACATATTATTTCGAACATTATTTTAATACGAAATTAATAATTTATAATAAATCATAGAATTACCCTTAGGGCATACCCCTAACTCTATCAATCTCCCACTTGCACTTAGGGTCAATTATGGAATCTTAATCTCATCTCTTTAATTGGTTTGTTGAGAACTGACCGAGCCAGAACCTTAGTAAATGGATCTATTATGCTGTCTTTTGTATTTACTCTTAGAATTACAACATCTTTCTCCTCGGGAAATTCTTTAATGAGGTGGAAATTCAGAAGAATGTGTCTTGATTTTTTATATGCTTTAGGTTCCTTTACAATCGACATTGCAGCATTGTTTTAATATAACAATGTCATTGGATCTTCCATGTCGGGAATCACAACTAGCTCACTCATAAGTTTGTGCATCCAGACCACTTCTTTACCTGCTTTATTGAGGGCAATGTAATCAACCAACATAATGGAACGGGCTACTGTTTCATGTTTCGAATTATTTTCAACTAACAACCCCACATTTTAAAACGTAACCAGATATAAGATTACTTTCATCAAAATTACATTGAAAGCCAGGTCCATATACCCCTCCATAAGTAGGTCTTTATACCCATAAATAAGGAATAAGTACTTAGTATTTCTTAGATGTAACACCCCTTATTTTAAATAACATTATTTAGGATATTTAATTAGATAAATTAAATAGAATAATGTAAATGTTAAGTGATAAGGGGACTAAGATTTGAATAAATACAAGTGGCCATTCTTATTAGTTTAATTGGGCTAAAGAATGGTTTATAGCCTAAATAAATTATGAAAGGGTATAATGGGATTTAACTACACCTAACCTTACCTTTATATATATATATATGTGTGTGTGTGTGTGTGTGTGTGTGTATTTACCCTTAAGCCATTCACACTCATATTCATTCTTCTCACAAAAATAAAAACGTAAGTAAAGAAGATAAGGCCGGCCATTAAAAAGAAAAGAAGAAGAGGAAATTCAAAGAAAAAGAAGAGAAAGTAAAAAGGGAAATCAAACTCATCTCAATCCACTTTCCTTATCAAAGATTAAGGTGAATGATAATTTCCATATATATTTGTTAAATATATGTTTCGGATTTAAGTTTAAAGTCGTATATATGATATTTGATGATGATATGCTTGAATTATGGTATGTTTAAATTTAAAAATACCATAAAACCTTGTGATATTGATGTTTTATTGTCATGGAAAAATTATATGTCATGCAAAACAAGATTTTAGAGTTGGGTTTTAAGTTTGATAATTTTCTAAGCTATGGAAAGATTATTATGAATTTTTGAATAAAGATATAGCACGTTGGGTTGATAATTTAATTTAGAAAAATATATTAAGAATTTGAGTCTGAAATTTTGATATGTTAGATAACATGATCAAAGTAAATTTCTGTGATTTTTAGGGATTTTTCCAAAGTGATCTGATATACCAAATAAATTATTTTGAGAAGAGGATCAAAATGATTTACATATAAATTAAAAATAAGGTTTTATTTGCAAAAGTTTTAGTTTGATACTTATCCAAATTAAAAAGCGGTTAGTTTTGAAAAGCATGGGAAAAGTTAAAGCAACCAATAAGAAATTTACACTTAGGCAGGTAGTTTATATAAGTTGCTTAATTTAGTATTTAACCTAGAAAAACAGGTTTCGCCTCTATTCAGAGTATCTTTTGCCCCTTTCCTTTCGCCTTCGACTATGTTGAAACGCCTTAGGATAAATTCAATACATAGGTTATCATTTAGGTGATACGTAATGGATTAGAGAAAGGCGAAAGGTGTGGTGTCCAAAGCATAACTTCCGATGGGGTTGTTTTTGAAAGAAGTTTATAATGGATTTCGAAGGGGTTGCCGTGTTTGTTTTAAAAGAAAAAGGGTTTTCGAGAGAGTTTCTTTAATTAAAAATTGATGCTTTTGAAAGAAGGAGTTCCGACACTGTCGAAGCCCTACCGCTTATTCTTTTAACTTTCAAGTGTATCGAAAGGTATTGATTGTTTTAAAGCTATATTAAGTCGCTTTCTAAATTCTTTCGAAAGGGTTATGGGTTTCAAAGGCAATGGTTTCGAAAGGGGGTTTCGAAGCTATCCTTCAATATTCTAAATGTATGCTTTCGACTCTGTCGAAAGGGATGGTTTTGACGCCATCATAAATTTTCCAATATTTTTATATATAAAGAATGGTTTCAAAAGAGACACTTTCGTTTATATAATTTCTTGGACCCAAATGATATTTTAATAAGGTAAACCCAATGACGTCGAAAGGGGGACTTTCAATTCTTTAGGAAGAGACACTTCCAATGGCTTCGAAGCTATGCTTCTAATAATTAATAAGTAACACATTATTATTCGAAGGGCGTCAAAAGAAAGACTTTCAAGAGCTTTTAAAGGCATAAGTCTAATTTTCTGAAAATAGATATATGCTTTCAAAGGAGATTTTCCAATAAGGTCAAAAGCAAGGTTTTGAAGATTTCAAAAGTATAGTTTTCAAAACTGTGATATCCCGGAATTTTAGCAATATCAATTTAATAATCTTTATTAATAATTAAATTGATTTGTTGATTTATTTTATAAATTGATGAGTTTATTCATTTTAAAAGGTTAATAATATTTTAAATTGGCAAGTTTATTTCTTTTGAAAAACTAATAACATTTTAATATTGGAAATATTTATTAAATATCTTTTCTAACCATTTTAAATTGGGAAGATTTATCTTTCTAAAACTAATATAAGTGTTTATATTTATAATGTATATATATATATATTGATATATATATATATATTGAATAGGGAATCTTTTAATTTAATAAAACTGTGTTTTCAAATTATAATATATATGAATATATATATTGTTATTTGAAGTTATGTATTAAATTCAATATGATAATTATCAAGCTAATGTTAAAAGTATTTTCCATTTAGAATATATACATTTGTATATATTGAGATGGAAAGAATATTGAATTTGAATTTAATGAAGTATTTTTCAAACTTTAATATATATATATATAATTTGTAATTTGGAAATTTGTAATTTAACTTAATACTTTTGAAAATGATATTTATGATTTAAATAACAAGAATAATTTCTTAAAATATATATGTAAGCTTAAGCTTAAATAAGGATTAAATTAAGAAGTTTTATTTGTTTTAATAATCTTTTCTCTTTTAAAATTCAATTGTTTTTAACATTCTTTTTTTTTAAAATTCAAAATGGTTTGTAAAAATATATATATAGTTAAGCTCAATTTCTCAAGCATTTATAAATATGTTATATATATTTGATTAAAGCTAAGATTATTTTAAATAATAGTTTTCACATTTGTATATGTATATAAGATCTTAAAGCTTAAATTTTAAAAAGATAAATACATTTTTATACTTATAAATATTTCATAAAAGCATATAAATGACTTAAATAAATGTATTAAAAACAAGGATAACATTTGTTGGCATATTAGAGTAGTTTAGTGACATTTGTAATTTGCAAACCTATGTGTAAGCTAATTAAAAGGACAAGTGGCTTTATCTATTTTATTTTCTTTTCTCCAAGTTGTAAAAATTTATGTAAGAAGAAAAAATCTGTTTTCATTTTTCAGTTAAGATTATCTTCATTTCTTTCTCCACTAAAATAATTCGAATCTAAAAATTCAAAGAAGAATGAAACCTGAAATCAAAATAGAAACCTGGAAACCAAATTCAAAGAAGATGTAAATCTGGAAATAAAACTGGAAATTCAAATGCAAACTGGAAATCAAAGAAACAGGAGATCAAAACTCAACATCAGTTTAAAATCTTCAAACAAATTGAAGTCCAGAATAAGGAAATCAAATTGCAAGTTTATCATTCAACAAGCAAAAAACAAAAGAAGTTCAAAACTGGAAAGCCTGGAAACAAAATCTGTTTTCTGTTTTAAATTACAGGTGAGTAAATTCTATTTTTAAAAACAGATTAATCTGGTTTAACTAAATTGCATGTGATGATATTGGATTATATTGAATTCTTCTGTTAGAATTTATCTGGATTTTCATAGGTATGTAGGTGAGATGTTTGATTTTATATATACTGTTCTCTGTTCAATATTACCTGATGAGCAAAACTTTCATTTTAAGACCTGGATCTATTATATAACTTGATCTTGTGATTAATTTCTAAAGTAAGATGGTGATATGAATGAAATATTATCTGAATATATATATGTATGTGTATGTAAAATTGCTTGCATGTCTGGTATATACTCAGTTCTCTGTTATATGTTAACAGGTTTAAAATAAAAATAGAACAAATTTAAATTCCTCTTTCCATAGTCTCTTTTAGGATCTGATGTATAAATGAAAAATGTTAGTATCAACTAGATTCAAAATTTAAAAATAATCTCAAGCATTTATATTAAACAGTTATTTTTAAATTAAGATATCATAATGTTGATTAACATTTAGTCATAAAATCGAATGATTAAATTTCGAGTTTTGATTATACAATCTGTTTCGAAATGGAAAATGAAGATTTTTGGTATGTATATCAAGATTTTTAGATTGGTAATTAAAGAGAATTTTGAAATTTATGTTTTTGGGCATTTTGGTCAATCGGCGGCGAACGAAGATGATCTGGGTGCCGTGGTTGAACTCGAAGGTGGAAGGGAAGGGGGAGATCATAGGAAAAATGCATAAGAATTTTTCTGATGAATAAATTCTTCGAATTTGATCGAAGTAGGGTTTTAGGCTGTTTTTAAATGGGTTGAACTGTTGAGGTAGTCGCGACGTCCAGGCGCAACCGGAAGTGATCGCTCTTGTTTTCGTAGATTCTGGAGGTCGAGAGGGAGCTACGGCTAAAGTGTCGGGGTTTCTCGAGGTTGGGGTCGCCGTGGAGGGTGGTCTTTGGTGATGGCGTTTTCGAGCTGATGGGTTCGATATAGTCGAAGTTGAATCTCGATCGAATGGAGAAGTTTGGGGTGGTCGATAGTGTTGCCATGACCAAAAGTGACTTGCCGGAGGACTGATTAGAGTTCATCGTCGTTCAGACGTGGCGTGCACGTGCACGAGTTTGTTCGTGTGCATCTGGAGTTTTGAATTGGGGAAGAAGGTTTCTGGCTCGGGTTTGTCTCGGGGGGTTCTGATGTTTTACTCGAAGCGAGTGGTAATGTGGTTTGGTCTCGAGGGCTACTTCGAGTTTTTAAGTGTTTTACTCGGGTGTGGTTTTGAAGCAGACTTTGGTATTTTTAAAGAAATGTTTAAAAACAAAAGAAATTGTTTTGAAATGTTTCGAAGTTCTTAATTCAAGTAAACAAGTCTTATTTATAAAATTAATTTGTTTTAAGTTAATGTTTAAACAAAGTTCTTGTATTTTTGAAATGTAAAAGTTTTTAAAATAAAATAAGTGAATTTTAATAATAAGTTTTGTATTAAATTTTATTTGATGACTTTGGAAAAAGTTTAAATATTTAAAGGTTTAATTTAAATGTGTTGATTATTGATTGATCGCTAAATCTTATATTTTAATTTAAGTAAGGTTTAATGGTTAAGATTTAGTAATCGATTAAAATAAGAATTTTCTTAAGTATTTAGAATGTTGATTTAATTAAAGATAGTTAAATTAAAAAGGAATTTAGATAATTAAATTATTTTAATTATCAAGTGTTATTAGTAAATAATTGATTTAATTAAGATAATAGTCTCTTAATTAAGAACCTCTAATATGGTAAGTTAAGAATCATTTAATTAAAATAATTAAGTTAAATTAATTTGTGATTAATTAAGAAAATCATTTATAAATTAATTAAGTAATTACTTGATGAAGTAATTAAGAAATAATTACTGGATGTAATTTAGTAAAGATAAAATATTTAATAAAGTAATTAGAGGATAATTATTTTATGAAAGTAATTAAATAAGAAGTGATTAAGGCTAATTACCTAGTATTATTAATTAAATAATTTATTTAATTAAAGGATTAAGGATAATTAATAAGGTAATTAATTATTTGTTAAGGTAATTAATTAAAAGTAATTAATTAAGGAAGATAATTAATTAGAGTTAATTACTGGTTAAGTTTAATCAAAGGTGATTAATAAATTATGGTTTAATTAAAGGTTAATTATTTAATGTAATTAATAAATAATTAAAGGTATAATTAGGGATCATTAGTTTATAATTAATGATGTGATTAAGAATTGATTAATTAAGATTAATTAATCAAATGACAACTAATTAATTGTAATTAATTAAGGATTAAAGTAATTGATTTTAATTAATTAATTTATGAAGTAATTAAAGGTTAATTACTGTATTTGATTAAGGATAATTAATTTGTGAAATTAATTAAAGATAATTACTTAAAGGTAATTAAATTATAATTAATCAAGGTGATTAATTAAAGTGGATAATTAGAGAAAGATTAATTAATTTATTTGTAATTAATTAATGATTATATAAGTAAGATTTATAATGAAATAATTAATTTAATTTACTTTAAATTAATTAAGGGATGAAGTAATTAATTTAATTCACTTTAAATTAATTAAAGATAGAGATAGTTAATTTAATTCATTTTAAATTAATTATGTTGTGATTAAGTAAATCATTGCTTATATAAGAATGGATGACATTAATTGTCCTGAATGGATGTAATCTCAGAAATGAGATAAGTAATGTTGTATGATATGAATGCTTGGTTGTATTATGATGGTATTATAGATTAACTATTATGATATTGAAATGGATTGCCTATTTGGTTATGAATCATCTGTTTAATTGATAATGTGATTATCAATTGTGAATTGTGAATTATCTATCTGTATGAATATAGATAAGTTAAATTGTTTAAACCTTTAAACAACTTGGCCTTAAAAGATACGTTTTGGATTTCGATGAGACCGGGATCGGGTTTCCGTATACCGGTATTCCAGGTCTGGAGACCCGAATACCACATCGATCCAAATTAACGATAGGTCGTGAATCTCAAGTGAAGATGAAGATTCAGAGTGCAAGGGTTATTGTCGTTAACTCTGAGGGTGATTCCAAAACGAGTGTAACGAGATAATGCCTTCGGTTTCGTTCGAACCCGGAACGAACTTGTATGGATTGAATGCTTTCAGCACATCGTCAGGCGGACGATGAGCATTCTAAGTGATATGTTCTGATTAAAGGTAATCGTAACCTCAAGCCTCATCAACCGGGAATGGCTAAAACAGGGGAGGTGCAGCAAGGTTCCGTGGGTAGCACCCACTGAGAGAGCAAGATAGATCCCTGTCTAGAGGTCCCTTTATTTTATTCGGCTTAGTGTGTGGTTGGTCGCGCCAACTACGGGATTGTCTTGTTCGGAATTATCCAGTAAGGGATGGTTCCGGCTTTGTGTTGCAGGGGAGCGGGCGTACTCCTCGGTACGGTGATCTAGGCCACGTACTGTGACGGGCGGTACCCCAGTAGCCCTGCCATTGTATGGAATCCAAACTCCAATAAGTGTCGTACGTATTAGTTATGCCCAACTATGTTGGAATGTGAGATGTAAGCATTTCAGCTATTTCTGTATTTTACTTGGAAACCCTAGACCCTATTATAATATAACTGGATTTCCTATCAAATGTTTTAGTTAGCGTAAGGTAAAAACTTACCCATGTTTATGTGTGGGGAGTCTTACGTGATACTTTTGTTTTCAAAGGTTTTCAAAGTGAAGCAATTTAAACCGTTTACTCACACCAGACCCATGTCTGACCCAAGTGTTTATTTTCTGTTTTATTAAACTCTTGGGTACTCAATATTGTATTGAGTAGTCGAGGGATTCAGGTTAGTCTTGACGAATACTGGAGGAGCTGAGGAGCAGGAGGCATCAGCGTGTAGATATATAGAGTTTCCGCTGTGTATGTTGTATTGTACTGATGTACTTGTGATGTATAATAGACAGAAGTTTATAACTGTCTATTCTATGTTGTATAAATTGTATACTCTGATGTATATGATACTATGTAATATCTTATGTGATATAATATATTTCTCGTTCCGCTGTGAGATCTCTGATGTGTTGTTGTTCTTTCTTCTTTTCTTTTCTTCTTCTATCCCTTTCTTTCTTTATAACGATGCGTCTTTCTGGGCAAAGAAAGCCGGGTCGTTACATTTGGTATCAGAGCTGTAGGTTGAGTGAATACCTAGGCTCTGAAGTGGTGTCTATCTTGAGAGCGCGTAATTGTTAGTTATATAAAAATGATTTTATATTGTGTTAATTGATCGGTTGAGTGGTATATGGATTCTGGTCAATACGAGTAGCTAACGTTATTGATAGGGATCTCTAAACACTTGAACCAGGTCAATGGACACAATATTGTTTTAAAGAGGTAAATGAAATAATTTTACCCAGAAATAATTTCTATATAAAAAGTATCATTTTAAATATATATATATATATATTTCTACCTATTTGTTGGGTTACCTGTTCGGGTTTTCCAATATAAGTTATAAGGGTAGATAGGATGGTAGTGTGTGTAACACAATTACCAATAGTTAGAGTTTGAATGTTGAGGTTGGAAGTGTATCTGACGAGACTGTAGACCAAATACTGTCTCGAGTAATTTTGTTGTGGTGTAAGGATTTCATCGATCTCCGAAGGAAACTGTTATGGTTCGGAGTTTATCTTTGAAGTTGGATGAATAGAGTTAGATCTATTGGATGAGCTGAAGCGAGTGATGGTATCTTGGCGACCTCAGGAAGTAGTAGCTGTGTGATGAGACGCGGTGGCTATGGACGTTTCTGAAGATGTTTCTTCTGAAGTAAGTTTAAGGAAGAGTGTCTGCTTCGGTGTTGTGGCTGAGTCCAGTGGGGTGTTTCTGTTTGCTTTGAGGTCCGAGTTTCTCGAGGAGTTTCGGATAAGAAGTCTTTGGCATCTGTGGTAGCAGTGCAGCTCGGAGTGTACGGTGTGCTGTCGAGATAAAGTTTGGAAGCAGCAGTGTGGTTCGTGTCTCCGATGATTCAGGAATCTTTGTGGTTCTTCTATCAGCAGTCCGGGAAGATGGTGAATGTTTTCTTGAAAAGTTAACCTTGTTTGGAAAAGTTTAAAGCTGTTTTAATTGGTAAAGAGAGAACAGTTTCTTTGGAATCCGAACTAGATAGGATCGCAAAAGTGACTTGCGATTAGTTTGAAAGTTCATCTTGAGTAATCTTTTGTATGGAGTTGAGGCATCTCAAGAGGAAGTAAAAGTTATCGAAGAGGTCAACGGTTTGCTCAAATTTAAAGATTTAGTTTATACCGATTTGGTTCCTAGAGAAGGATTTGGTGAAGTATCTTAGAATTTTATAGAGTATCTGTGTTTTCTCTTCTGCTTCTAATTTCGAGTTTCCTCTAGCTAAGGATAGCTGAAGACAGTACCCTTGACCGAGGACTCGTCTATTCTTTGAGAAGTTGGTTATGTCTTTAAGATAACCAATGTTTCCGTTTGTTTGTGGATCTAGTTTGTGCTCGAGTCCATCGACATTCTCATCTATTTCAAAATCAGAGTTGTGCAGCGAAAGCAAAGGTAGTAGCTGTGCAAGAAAGGAAGTAACCTCAGATTTCTACAAGAAGTTTATGTGAATTTCTAAGTGTGTATAGAATTTTTTTGAAATCTGGAAATTCAGTCTTCTATTGCTTGTGGAGTAGAGTTTGTGGATTTCAGTAGATTTTGGAATATCATCTTGTTGATAGGATCTGGAAATCATTTTGTTCTTAGTCCACTTGTTTCAAGAAGCATCAGCAAAGGTTAAGATGATCGGGAATAGATGAGGTAGCTCGGGATCGTCTGGTGAGTTATGCAGATATGAGTCGGAGTTTGGAATTCGGAGTTGGAAATTGGAAACTGTTTAAAATTTTCTCCGATCAAAGGAGATATAAGATTTAGTAAGATTGGAGAGTAAGCTCCGGAAGTATTATGAGATTTTTCTGTGTTCTCAAAAGGATTAGTTCTTTGATCTATAGGATTGAGTTGCCAATTCGGATAACTGGAATTCATTGTATTTCACGTATCTCTGAGGAATACGTGTATGTTCTGTTACTGGTTATGGAATCAGCAGTTCAGAAGGATTTGGTAGTTGGGATGGTTTGAGATAGTCTGATATCTTGTTCAGATTTGTGATCTAGATGGGAAGGAGTTCTAGATTTTTGTAGATAGTTAATTAAGATCATGTAGAACGAGTATCCCGGTATATATATATACTTGGGGAAACTCGAAGAAATTCTATCCAGATTTTTACTGGATAGTTAAATTTGTCTGATTAAATTGTTTGCTATGGTTGTTAGAATATGATTGATGGTGTGATTGCTGTTTAAATTAAAAATTTTACTGGGTTATTAAATAATCTTTGCTTTTAAATTTCGGGGACGAAATTATTTTAAGGGGGGAGGAATGTGATATCCCGGAATTTTAGCAATATCAATTTAATAATCTTTATTAATAATTAAATTGATTTGTTGATTTATTTTATAAATTGATGAGTTTATTCATTTTAAAAGGTTAATAATATTTTAAATAGGCAAGTTTATTTCTTTTGAAAAACTAATAACATTTTAATATTGGAAATATTTATTAAATATCTTTTCTAACCATTTTAAATTGGGAAGATTTATCTTTCTAAAACTAATATAAGTGTTTATATTTATAATGTATATATATATTGATATATATATATATATATTGAATAGGGAATCTTTTAATTTAATAAAACTGTGTTTTCAAATTATAATATATATGAATATATATATTGTTATTTGAAGTTATGTATTAAATTCAATATGATAATTATCAAGCTAATGTTAAAAGTATTTTCCATTTAGAATATATACATTTGTATATATTGAGATGGAAAGAATATTGAATTTGAATTTAATGAAGTATTTTTCAAACTTTAATATATATATATAATTTGTAATTTGGAAATTTGTAATTTAACTTAATACTTTTGAAAATGATATTTATGATTTAAATAACAAGAATAATTTCTTAAAATATATATGTAAGCTTAAGCTTAAATAAGGATTAAATTAAGAAGTTTTATTTGTTTTAATAATCTTTTCTCTTTTAAAATTCAATTGTTTTTAACATTCTTTTTTTTTAAAATTCAAAATGGTTTGTAAAAATATATATATAGTTAAGCTCAATTTCTCAAGCATTTATAAATATGTTATATATATTTGATTAAAGCTAAGATTATTTTAAATAATAGTTTTCACATTTGTATATGTATATAAGATCTTAAAGCTTAAATTTTAAAAAGATAAATACATTTTTATACTTATAAATATTTCATAAAAGCATATAAATGACTTAAATAAATGTATTAAAAACAAGGATAACATTTGTTGGCATATTAGAGTAGTTTAGTGACATTTGTAATTTGCAAACCTATGTGTAAGCTAATTAAAAGGACAAGTGGCTTTATCTATTTTATTTTCTTTTCTCCAAGTTGTAAAAATTTATGTAAGAAGAAAAAATCTGTTTTCATTTTTTAGTTAAGATTATCTTCATTTCTTTCTCCACTAAAATAATTCGAATCTAAAAATTCAAAGAAGAATGAAACCTGAAATCAAAATAGAAACCTGGAAACCAAATTCAAAGAAGATGTAAATCTGGAAATAAAACTGGAAATTCAAATGCAAACTGGAAATCAAAGAAACAGGAGATCAAAACTCAACATCAGTTTAAAATCTTCAAACAAATTGAAGTCTTGAATAAGGAAATCAAATTGCAAGTTTATCATTCAACAAGCAAAAAACAAAAGAAGTTCAAAACTGGAAAGCCTAGAAACAAAATCTGTTTTCTGTTTTAAATTACAGGTGAGTAAATTCTATTTTTAAAAACAGATTAATCTGGTTTAACTAAATTGCATGTGATGATATTGGATTATATTGAATTCTTCTGTTAGAATTTATCTGGATTTTCATAGGTATGTAGGTGAGATGTTTGATTTTATATATACTATTCTCTGTTCAATATTACCTGATGAGCAAAACTTTCATTTTAAGACCTGGATCTATTATATAACTTGATCTTGTGATTAATTTCTAAAGTAAGATGGTGATATGAATGAAATATTGTCTGAATATATATATGTATGTGTATGTAAAATTGCTTGCATGTATGGTATATACTCAGTTCTCTGTTATATGTTAACAGGTTTAAAATAAAAATAGAACAAATTTAAATTCCTCTTTCCATAGTCTCTTTTAGGATCTGATGTATAAATGAAAAATGTTAGTATCAACTAGATTCAAAATTTAAAAATAATCTCAAGCATTTATATTAAACAGTTATTTTTAAATTAAGATATCATAATGTTGATTAACATTTAGTCATAAAATCGAATGATTAAATTTCGAGTTTTGATTATACAATCTGTTTCGAAATGGAAAATGAAGATTTTTGGTATGTATATCAAGATTTTTAGATTGGTAATTAAAGAGAATTTTGAAATTTATGTTTTTGGGCATTTTGGTCAATCGGCGGCGAACGAAGATGATCTGGGTGCCGTGGTTGAACTCGAAGGTGGAAGGGAAGGGGGAGATCATAGGAAAAATGCATAAGAATTTTTCTGATGAATAAATTCTTCGAATTTGATCGAAGTAGGGTTTTAGGCTGTTTTTAAATGGGTTGAACTGTTGAGGTAGTCGCGACGTCCAGGCGCAACCGGAAGTGATCGCTCTTGTTTTCGTAGATTCTGGAGGTCGAGAGGGAGCTACGGCTAAAGTGTCGGGGTTTCTCGAGGTTGGGGTCGCCGTGGAGGGTGGTCTTTGGTGATGGCGTTTTCGAGCTGATGGGTTCGATATAGTCGAAGTTGAATCTCGATCGAATGGAGAAGTTTGGGGTGGTCGATAGTGTTGCCATGACCAAAGGTGACTTGCCGGAGGACTGATTAGAGTTCATCGTCGTTCAGACGTGGCGTGCACGTGCACGAGTTTGTTCGTGTGCATCTGGAGTTTTGAATTGGGGAAGAAGGTTTCTGGCTCGGGTTTGTCTCGGGGGGTTCTGATGTTTTACTCGAAGCGAGTGGTAATGTGGTTTGGTCTCGAGGGCTACTTCGAGTTTTTAAGTGTTTTACTCGGGTGTGGTTTTGAAGCAGACTTTGGTATTTTTAAAGAAATGTTTAAAAACAAAAGAAATTGTTTTGAAATGTTTCGAAGTTCTTAATTCAAGTAAACAAGTCTTGTTTATAAAATTAATTTGTTTTAAGTTAATGTTTAAACAAAGTTCTTGTATTTTTGAAATGTAAAAGTTTTTAAAATAAAATAAGTGAATTTTAATAATAAGTTTTGTATTAAATTTTATTTGATGACTTTGGAAAAAGTTTAAATATTTAAAGGTTTAATTTAAATGTGTTGATTATTGATTGATCGCTAAATCTTATATTTTAATTTAAGTAAGGTTTAATGGTTAAGATTTAGTAATCGATTAAAATAAGAATTTTCTTAAGTATTTAGAATGATGATTTAATTAAAGATAGTTAAATTAAAAAGGAATTTAGATAATTAAATTATTTTAATTATCAAGTGTTATTAGTAAATAATTGATTTAATTAAGATAATAGTCTCTTAATTAAGAACCTCTAATATGGTAAGTTAAGAATCATTTAATTAAAATAATTAAGTTAAATTAATTTGTGATTAATTAAGAAAATCATTTATAAATTAATTAAGTAATTACTTGATGAAGTAATTAAGAAATAATTACTGGATGTAATTTAGTAAAGATAAAATATTTAATAAAGTAATTAGAGGATAATTATTTTATGAAAGTAATTAAATAAGAAGTGATTAAGGCTAATTACCTAGTATTATTAATTAAATAATTTATTTAATTAAAGGATTAAGGATAATTAATAAGGTAATTAATTATTTGTTAAGGTAATTAATTAAAAGTAATTAATTAAGGAAGATAATTAATTAGAGTTAATTACTGGTTAAGTTTAATCAAAGGTGATTAATAAATTATGGTTTAATTAAAGGTTAATTATTTAATGTAATTAATAAATAATTAAAGGTATAATTAGGGATCATTAGTTTATAATTAATGATGTGATTAAGAATTGATTAATTAAGATTAATTAATCAAATGACAACTAATTAATTGTAATTAATTAAGGATTAAAGTAATTGATTTTAATTAATTAATTTATGAAGTAATTAAAGGTTAATTACTGTATTTGATTAAGGATAATTAATTTGTGAAATTAATTAAAGATAATTACTTAAAGGTAATTAAATTATAATTAATCAAGGTGATTAATTAAAGTGGATAATTAGAGAAAGATTAATTAATTTATTTGTAATTAATTAATGATTATATAAGTAAGATTTATAATGAAATAATTAATTTAATTTACTTTAAATTAATTAAGGGATGAAGTAATTAATTTAATTCACTTTAAATTAATTAAAGATAGAGATAGTTAATTTAATTCATTTTAAATTAATTATGTTGTGATTAAGTAAATCATTGCTTATATAAGAATGGATGACATTAATTGTCCTGAATGGATGTAATCTCAGAAATGAGATAAGTAATGTTGTATGATATGAATGCTTGGTTGTATTATGATGGTATTATAGATTAACTATTATGATATTGAAATGGATTGCCTATTTGGTTATGAATCATCTGTTTAATTGATAATGTGATTATCAATTGTGAATTGTGAATTATCTATCTGTATGAATATAGATAAGTTAAATTGTTTAAACCTTTAAACAACTTGGCCTTAAAAGATACGTTTTGGATTTCGATGAGACCGGGATCGGGTTTCCGTATACCGGTATTCCAGGTCTGGAGACCCGAATACCACATCGATCCAAATTAATGATAGGTCATGAATCTCAAGTGAAGATGAAGATTCAAAGTGCAAGGGTTATTGTCGTTAACTCTGAGGGTGATTCCAAAATGAGTGTAACGAGATAATGCCTTCGGTTCCGTTCGAACCCGGAACGAACTTGTATGGATTGAATGCTTTCAGCACATCGTCAGGCGGACGATGAGCATTCTAAGTGATATGTTCTGATTAAAGGTAATCGTAACCTCAAGCCTCATCAACCGGGAATGGCTAAAACAGGGGAGGTGCAGCAAGGTTTCGTGGGTAGCACCCACTGAGAGCAAGATAGATCCCTGTCTAGAGGTCCCTTTATTTTATTCGGCTTAGTGTGTGGTTGGTCGCGCCAACTACGGGATTGTCTTGTTCGGAATTATCCAGTAAGGGATGGTTCCGGCTTTGTGTTGCAGGGGAGCGGGCGTACTCCTCGGTACGGTGATCTAGGCCACGTACTGTGACGGGCGGTACCCCAGTAGCCCTGCCATTGTATGGAATCCAAACTCCAATAAGTGCCGTACGTATTAGTTGTGCCCAACTATGTTGGAATGTGAGATGTAAGCATTTCAGCTATTTCTGTATTTTACTTGGAAACCCTAGACCCTATTATAATATAACTGGATTTCCTATCAAATGTTTTAGTTAGCGTAAGGTAAAAACTTACCCATGTTTATGTGTGGGGAGTCTTACGTGATACTTTTGTTTTCAAAGGTTTTCAAAGTGAAGCAATTTAAACCGTTTACTCACACCAGACCCATGTCTGACCCAAGTGTTTATTTTCTGTTTTATTAAACTCTTGGGTACTCAATACTGTATTGAGTGGTCGAGGGATTCAGGTTAGTCTTGACGAATACTGGAGGAGCTGAGGAGCAGGAGGCGTCAGCGTGTAGATATATAGAGTTTCTGCTGTGTATGTTGTATTGTACTGATGTACTTGTGATGTATAATAGACAGAAGTTTATAACTGTCTATTCTATGTTGTATAAATTGTATACTCTGATGTATATGATACTATGTAATATCTTATGTGATATAATATATTTCTCGTTCCGCTGTGAGATCTCTGATGTGTTGTTGTTCTTTCTTCTTTTCTTTTCTTCTTCTATCCCTTTCTTTCTTTATAACGATGCGTCTTTCTGGGCAAAGAAAGCCGGGTCGTTACAAAAACAAATAATCCAATCTCATTTAAAAGCAAAACCATGGCATATTAACAAACCAAGTAATTTAAATAGAATTTATGAAGAAGTCTTAATGGGTTAAACAAATTAACCAAGTTATATTGTTTGCTTCTTCATATATGTATATATTCACTTTATAATGAATTCAAAAAAAACTATACTTTGGAAAAAGGGTAGAATAACCAGTTACGTTGACTTAGTAGTGAATATAAATAAAAGACATTGGCAAGGGCCAATAGTTTAACAGTAAGCCCATGAAAACAGTGTATGAAAAATGATATTGACGGATAGTCAATAGGTTCCTAGTTAGCCCATGAAAACTAGGGAAAAAGGGAGATATTGACAGTTAGTCAATAGGTTCCTACTCAGCCCATGAAAACTAGGATAAAAGAAACTGATATTGACAGTTAGTCAATTGGTTCCTGGTCAGCCCATGAAAACTAGGATAAAAGAAACGATATTGGAATTACCAATAGGTTTACAGTAATCCCATGAAAACAATATAATTGGACAGGGAGTCCTTAAAAGTTTAACCGATTATTAGTCAGCTCATGAAAACTATTAGGTTAATAGTAATCCTAGAAACTATAATTATGACAGATAATCAAAATTAATTGGGGATGGGTAAGCTAGAATTGATTCAATTGTTTTGCATACCATCACATAATAATGTTATGAATTGAATTAACCATTGTGGATGCAAGGGCAAAGAAATTTGTTTATAAAGGTTTTTAAGATACTATTGAGGGGAAACCCGTTACGCTAAGTGGCATGGTCTCACTAGATATCTAAATGATTTGAAATGGTATATTATTATTTATACCATGCTTTATGTCTGACTTGAAGTTTATGTTTTCCCCTTAAACACTCGGGTACTCAATTGATTTTGAGTAGTTTGAGATTTGAGGTTTTCAGGTACCTCTTAAGACGAAAAAGCTTCCGGAGTCGTGCATGAGGCATGTAGTTATTTATGTTCTTTCTCGTGTGATTCCGCTGTGTTGTTTTGTTAAGGCAAAGTTGCTTATTGCCTATTATATACTCTGATCACCAAGGGTGCAATTTCATATGTCGCTCTTGGGGTATATTGTAATAATTATATTTTACTGAACGTGGTTAACATTGTGGGATTATGTAAAAAATGTTGAAATTGTTTTGGAATGGAATGTGAAAATTGTTTTGAAATTTTAAACTTATTCCATATCCACGTGTTTCTGGTATATCAATTTATCTAACATCACGGTATTTGATCGCCGATGATAATAACTATGAATGACTGCAGCATCCGTAGCCGTTACTATTGGGTCTCCAAGTAGGGGATGTTACAAATTGGTATCAGAGCATATGTTTATGAAAATTTAAGTAATTAAAACCTAAATGATTTTGAAAACATAATCCAATGAATCAAATATTTGATCGGGGTTTGGGTTAACGTGATTGTAACGTACTTGTATTTGATATATATATATATAGGTGTATATATAAGTACGTAATTCCCCTTTTCTTAGACCGTTCTTCTGTATCTTACTAAGGCTCGTATACAGATTTACGAGAATGAATATATGGAAGCAGGAAACGGAAGAGGAAATCTAGGTGGAGGAAGCACCACAAATGATGGAAATGTTCGACCTAACACCCGGAGGAACAAAGGTCGACAAGATAACGCTAATCAAAATGCGAAAGCCAATGTGAGTGCTGGGAATCTGCCAGTAGATGCGGGGATGATGTATCAATTCCTTGCTAATTTGATGCAAGCGGGAACTACTGGAGCGGCTGTAAATATTGGAAGAACAAATCCTATAATTCCCATTGGGAATAATAATGCCAAGCTAAACTGGGACTACACCAGTTTGGGTGTAAAGCCGTTTAAGGGAACTGAAGATGCTATAGAAGTGGAGAATTGGTTGTTACACCGTGAAAGGATTTTCTCTAATTGGGTTTAGGAGATGAGCAGAAAAGAAGGTTGGCCTCTAGGCAGTTGTAAGGGTCAGCACTTCATTGGTGGAATGGTGTGACTGCCGGAGTTCCGGAGGAAGAATTAACTTGGGCTGATTTCAGAAGTAGATTCGAATAGAGGTTTATTTCTAAAGTTGCCAAGTCGGCATTTATGAGAAGATTTATGGATTTATTTTAGGGAGAAATGTCAGTTATCGAGTATGAAAATAGATTTGATGAGCTATCTCGATATGGATACGCTATTATAGACACTGACATCAGAAGGAATGAAAGGTTCATTCGAGGACTGAGGCTCGAGCTTGCTAGGGCAACCCTAACTCATATCCGTGATCCTTGTAATATGGTGGTGGACATGGCCGTTTTCCATAAAGAGATGCTTGCTATTTGTGCTAGAGGGAAGCCAATTGAATCCCAGGGTTCTCAGGGAAAGAAGAAAAAGTTCTTCAAAAAGAAAGGAGCCCAAAAGGGAGATTCTGCTAAGAAGTAAAAAGCTGATTTAGTCTGCTACAAATGTGACAAGGGTCATTTTGCAAACGAGTGTCGGTCAAGCAAGGGGTAGAAGAAGGCTGCGGATAAGAAGCATATTAAGTGTTACAAATGCGATCATGTTGGGCATTACAAGAACCAGTGTCCAGAGCCAGTTAGGACAGAAAAAGGAAAGGTTTTTTCCATTGGACAACCATCTTCTTCCAAATCAACTACAGCAGATAAGGGAAAGACTGGGATGGAAGGTACATTTTTGATTCAAAGAATTCCAGGTAGGATACTATTTGATATCGGTGCATCACATTCATTTATATCCCATAATTTGGTTAATAAGTTATGCTTAGAAACCAATTACCATGTTTCTTCCTTAAGGGTGGCGAATCCAGTAGAAAGGTATGCAACTCTAGGGATAAAATGTGACCAGTTAGAACTTGATTTGTTAGGTCATATGTTTGCATGCAGTCTATATGCTTATGATTTCGTAGATTTCGGAATCATTTTGTGTATGATTGGTTGAGTAGATATGAGGCTAGGATATTTTGCCAGGATAGGGAAATATCAGTAAGGCACCTAGATAGTAATAACCAAGTCATCTTCTCAGTAGAGAATTCCAACCGAAGTGTTTGTGCTGTGTTAAGTGCCTTGGAAGCAGCAGAGGATCTAAGTCGGGTTCGAGTTGCAAGAGAGTTTGCAGATATTTTTAAGCCGATTATAGGACTACCACCAAAACGAACTATTTAGTTTCGGCCAGGAGCTGAACCTGTCAGTAGACCACCTAGCAGAATGACACCGACTGAGATGAAAGAATTGAAGGTGCAGCTAGTGGATCTAGAAGAAAGGAATTTTATTAGACCAAGTAGTTCGCCTTAGGGAGCGGCCGTGATTTTCGTGAAGCAGTCAGATGGGTCATTGCGGATGTGCATCGACTACCATAAGCTAAACGAAAGGACGATTTGTTTGATCAGTTGAGTGGAGCCAGATTGTTTTCCCAATTATATTTGGCGATTGATTTCCATCGGTTGAGAGTGGCAGAGGAAAGTATTCCTTTGACAACATTTCGGACTAGGTATGGTTCGTATGAGTGGTTAGTGATGCCATTCGGATTGACGAATGCACCTGCTTTCTTTGTGGACTTGATGAACCGGGTTTTCCGAGAACACTTGGATAGGTTCGTGTTAGTATTCATAGATGACATTTTGGTGTACTCGAAAGATGAGAGAGCGCATGAGGATCATCTGAGAGTAGTGCTTGAGATGCTAAGGCAGCATCAGCTAAAGGCGAAGTTTCCTAAATGTCATTTATGGAAAAAGGAGGTCAAGTTTCTTGGTCATGTTGTTTCGAAGGAAGGTTTGGCAATAGATCAAATTAAGATCAAAGCTATCAATAATGGGAGGAGACCAAAGACGGTAACCGAGATCAGAAGTTTTCTTAGACTTGTTGGCTATTACCGGAGATTTATCAAATATTTTTCACAGATAGTAGCACCTTTGACTAATTTGACAAGGAAGGATGTGAACTTAATTTGGTCCGACAAATGTGAGGAATGGTTCCTTAAGTTAAAACATTTGTTGACCAACGCGCCAGTGTTAGTTGTTCTAGATGGAAACCAAGGGTTGTTGGTGTACACTAATGCATGTGGAACATGATTGGGAGCTGTATTATTGTAGAATGGTAAAGTTATTGCCTACGCTTCTCGACAGCTTAGACTGCACGAGGTAAGATATCATACTCATGATTTGGAGTTGGCTGCGGTGATCTTTGCATCGAAGATTTGGAGACATTATCTTTTAGGGGAGAGATTTGAACTATACACTGATCATAAGTCCTTAAGATATTTATTCTCATAGAAATAGTTGAATATGCGGCAGCAGAGGTAGCTGGAGTGTTTGGCTGCTTATGATTTTAGTATAGAATATACTCCCGGGAAAGAAAATAAGGTAGCACACACCCTTATCAGGAAACATCAGAACGTTGCGTTAGCTATGTTTGGAGAATGGAAGGATTTAGAAGTTTTGACTACATGTAGTATAAAGTCGGGATCAACTGCTGTTCCTAGTCAGAGTAATGCTATGTTGGCCTGTTCAGAGGTTCGACTAGTGCTAATCGAGAGGATAACTTCTAAATAGAAAGAGGATCCAGAGATAGCCGAGAATATTAGAAGACTCGAGCTGGGATCTGAGATCGATGATCTTAAATATTTGACATTGACCAAAAAGGATGGTTGAGGAAGAAGGGACAATTATGTGTTCCAAATGTAGAGAACTTGAGAAGAGAAGTTCTAGATGAGTGTCATCGATCCAAGTTTACGATTTAATCTAAGGGAACCAAGATGTATCAAGATACAAAGAGAAGATTCTATTAGGAAGGCATGAAGAGAGATGTTGGCTTATGGGTTAGACAATGTGTTAACTATCAACAAGTGAAAGCCGAACACCAGAAGCCAAGCAGGTTGCTTCAGTCTTTAGAGATTCTAGTTTGGAAGTGGGATTCTATATCCATGGATTTTATAGACGGGTTGCCAAGGTCGAACAACGGAAATGAAAGCATATGGGTCATAGTAGACAGATTGACCAAGAGCGCCCATTTCATTCCAGTCAAGTCAACTAGGACAACACCTGTTTTGGCAAAGTTGTTCGTGAAGAACATAGTTAGACTTCATCGAATTCCTAGTGGCATAGTCAGCGATAGAAATGCATTATTCACTAGCAAGTTTTGGAGAAGTCTACAGAGAGTATTAGGTACCAAGCTCAAGATGAGTACAACATATAACCCACAGACAGATGGGCAGACTGAGAGAGTCAATAATGTACTCAAAGATATGTTGAGAGCTTGTAACTAGACTTTGGTGGATCTTGGGAAGATCACCTACATTTGATTGAGTTTTCCTATAATAATAGTTTTCAGACTAGTATAGGAATGGCGCCTTTTGAAGCTTTGTATGTAAGGCCATGCAAATCACCTACATGTTGGTTAGAGACTGGAGACAGATTAGTCTTAGGTCCAGATATGGTTAAAGAGGTGTCATAAAAGATTGAATTGACCCAAGATCGGATGAAGGAAGCTCAGTCCAAACAAAAGAGTATGCAGATAAAAGGCGTAAAGACCTAGAGTTCTCAGTTGGAGACGAGGTTTTTATTAAGGTGTCACCGATGAAGGGAGTGATACAATTCGGAAAGTCGGGGAAGCTGGCACCAAAATATGTTGGTCCATTCTAGATTATAGAAAGGATTGGAAAGCTTGCATACAGAGTAGAATTGCCGAGCAATATGGCAGGTGTCCATAATGTATTTCATGTGTCTCATCTTCGCAAGTATGTGCATGATCCTGAGACTACTATTCCTCCAATAGGGTTGGATGAGTTGGTAGTAGAGCCTAATTTGATAATTGTTAGACAACCAGTTTGGGTTGTAGCAAGAGATGAGAAAAGATTGAGGTCCAAAATAGTCAAATTGGTGAGAGTTTAGTCGAGCGACAACGAGAAGGACCGTACTTGGGAGATTGAATACAGGATTTTAGATACTTATCCTGATCTGTTTTAAGTGTATGTCTATATTAGATTTATATATATATATATGATCACTACTCAGATAGACAAGTATGGTTTGTTAGGAGTTGTTACAGATATTTGCTATGATTTGTAGATAGTCCTTACTGAATTTCAAGGACAAACTTCTTTAATGAGGGGAGCCGGTAACACCCCTAATTTTAAATAACATTATTCATGATAGTTAAATAGATAAATTAAATAGAATAATGTAAATGTTAAGTGATAAGGGGATTGAGATTTGAATAAATATAAGTGGTCGTGCTTATTAGTTTAATTGGGCTAAAGAATGGTTTATAGACTAATTAAATTATGAAAGGGTATAATGGGATTTAACTACACCTAACCTTACCTTTATATATGTATGTATGTATGTATGTATGTATGTATGTATGTATGTATATATGTATATATGTTTACCCTTAAGCCATTCACACTCTTATTCATTCTTCTCATAAAAATAAAAACGTAAGCAAAGAATATAAAGCCGGCCATTAAAAAGAAAAAAAGAAGAGGAAATTCAAAGAAAAAGAAGATAAAGTAAAAAGGGAATTCAAACTCATCTCAATCCACTTTCCTTATCAAAGATTAAGGTGAATGATAATTTCCATCTCTATTTGTTAAAAATATGTTTTCAGATTTAAGTTTAAATTCGTATATATAATGTTTGATGATGATATGCTTGAATTATGGTATGTTTAAATTTAAACAAGATTGTTTAAATAATGGTTCATACGGTTTTAGATCAAAACCTTGTGATATTGATGTTTTAATGTCATGGAAAAATTATATGTCATGCAAAACATGATTTTAGAGTTAGGTTTTAAGTTTGATAATTTTCCAAGCTATGGAAAGATTATTATAAATTTTTGAATAAAGATATAGCATGTTGGGTAGATAATTTAATTCAGAAAAATATATTGAGAATTTGAGTATGGAATTTTGATATGTTGGATAACATGATCAAAGTAAATTTCTATGATTTTTGGAGATTTTTCTTATGTCATCTAATATACAAAATAAATTATTTTGAGAAGAGGATCAAAATGATTTACATGTAAATTAAATGAAGGTTTTATTTGTAAAATTTTTAGTTTGATACTTATCAAAATTAAAATGGCGATTAGTTTTGAAAAGCTTGGGAAAAGTTAAAGCAACCAATAAGAAATTTACACGTAGGCGGGTTAGTTTATATAAGTTGCTTAATTTAGTATTTAACCCAAAAAACAGGTTTCGCCTCTATTCAGAGTACCTTTCGTCCCTTTCCTTTTGCCTTCGACTATGTCAAAACCCCATTAAGCTAAATTCAATACATAGGTTATCATTTAGGTGATACGTAGTGGATTGGAGAAATGCGAAAGGTATGGTGTCGAAAGCATAGCTTCCGATGGGGTTGTTACCTCAGTTTGTTTTAAAAAGATAAGCACTTGCCTTTGTTTTACTAAGCTTTCGACTTAGTCGATATGTTTTTTTTGAAAGAAGTTTATAATGTCTTACGAAGGGGTTGCCATGTTTGTTTTAAAAGAAAAATGGATTTCGAAAGAGTTTCTTTAATTACAAATTACTGCTTTCGAAAGAAGGGGTTCCCACACCATCGAAGCCCTACCGCTGATTCTTTTAACTTTCAAGTGTATCGAAAGGTATTGATTGTTTGAAAGCTATATTAAGCCGCTTTCTAAATACTTTCGGAAGGGTTATGGTTTTCGAAGGCAATGGTTTCCAAAGGGGTTTCGAAGCTATCCTCCAATATTTCAAATGTATGCTTTCGACTCTGTCGAAAGGGATGGCTTCGATGTCATCATAAATTTCCCAATATTTTTATATGCTAAAGAATGGTTTCAAAAGAGATAATTTCGTTTATATAATTTCTTGGACCCAAATGATATTTTAATAAGGTAAACCCAATGATGTCGAAAGGGGTACTTTCATATATTTAGGAAGAGATACTTCCAATTGCTTCGAAGCCGTGCTTCTAATAATTAATAAGTAACAATTTATTATTCGAAGGGTGTCGAAAGAAAGATTTTAAAGTGCTTTTAAAAGCAGAAGTCTAATGTTTTGAAAAGATATATATATTTTTTAAAGGAGGTTATCCAGTAAGGTCGGAAGCAAGGTTTCGAAGATGTCGAAAGTATAGTTTTCAAAACAAATAATCCAATCTCATTTAAAAGCAAAACCATGGCATATTAACAAACTAAGTAATTTGAAATGGAATTTATGAAGAAATCTTAATGGGTTAAAAGAATTAACCAATTTATATTTTTTGCTTCTTCAAATATCTATATATTCACTTTACAATGAATTCAAAAAAAACTATACTTTGGAAAAATATAGAATTACCAGTTAGGTTGACCTAATAGTGAATATAAATAAAAGATATTGCAAGGGGCCAATAGGTTAACGGCAGGCCCATGAAAACTGTGTAAGAAAAATGATATTGACAGGTAGTCAATAGGTTCCAAGTTAGCCCATGAAAACTAGGGAAAAAGAGAGATATTGACAGTTAGTCAATAGATTCCTAGTCCACCCATGAAAACTAGGATAAAAAAAATTGATATTGATAGTTAGTCAATAGGTTCCAATTCAGCCCATTAAAACTAGGATAAAAGAAAATATATACCCCACCACGTATGCATTCTCTATGGCTTGTCGAATTAGGGCATTGCATTTATCTACGAAAGAAGTTGGAATTAGCAATAGGTTCATAGTAATCCCATGAAAACTATATAATTGGACAGGGGTTCCTTAAAAGTTTAACCGATTATTAGTCAGCTCATGAAAACTATTAGGTTAATAGTAATCCTAGAAACTATAATTATGACAGATAGTCAAAATGAATTGGGGATGGGTAATCCAGAATTGATTCAATTGTTTTGCATACCATCACATAATAATGTTATAAACTGAATTAACCATTGTAGATGCAGGGGAACCGAAATTTGTTTATAAAGGTTTTTAAGATACTAATGTGGGGAAACCCATTCCGCTAAGCGGCATGGTCTCACTAGATATCTAAATGATTTCAGATGGTATATTATTAGTCATACCAGGCTTTATGTCTGAATCAAAGTTTATGTTTTTCCCTTAAACTCTCGGGTACTCAATTGATTTTGAGTAGTTTGAGATTTGAGGTTTTCAAGTACCTCTTAAAATGAAAAAGCTTCCGAAGTCGTGCGGGAGGCATGTAGTTATTTAAGTTCTTTTTCATGTGATTCCGCTGTGTTGTTTTGTTAAGGCAAAGTTGCTTATTGCCTATTATACACTCTGATCACCAAGTGGACATTTTTGTATGTCGATCTTGGGGTATATTGTAATAATAATATTTTTCTGAACGTGATTAACATTGTGGGATTATGTAAAGAATGTGGAAATGGTTTTGGAATGGAATGTGAATATTGTTTTGAAATTTTAAACTTATTCCATATCCATGTGTTTCTGGTATATCAATTTATCTAACATTACCATATTTGGTCGTCGAGGATTAATAACTATGGATGACTGCAGCATCTGTAGCCGTTAGTTTTGGGCCTCCAAGTGGGGGATGTTACATTAGATACTTAAGTATACACTTTACAGCAGTCCAATGTTTTTTTGGTATTAGATTGGTATTGGCTTACGCATCCTAAAGCATAAGCCACATTCGATACATTACAGGGCATACATAATGGAACTCATTGCTAATGCATACGTTATCCACTTCATACACTCCTTCTCCTCATCATTATGAGGAGCTTCCTTCTTAGAAAGGACGATTCTAGATTACAACACAATATTTTTGCACTTGGAATTCTCCATGTTGAACTTTTTTCAGTATGACATCTATGTACAAGGATTGGGACAGTCCTATTAGCCACTTAGATCTGTCTCTATAGATCATAATACTTAGTATATAGGCTACTTCTCTCAAATTCTTCGAGGTGAAGTTCTTGGATAACCAAGCTTTTACTGATTACAACAATGCAATATTATTATCAATCGCTTACAAATTCCCGACATATAAAACTAAGAATAGTATATCACTTCCTTGTTCTTTCCAATATATGCATGTTATCTCCATCTCCTATAAAAACCATATTGCATGATTACTTTACCAAAACACTTATTCTAACTTCGTGAAGCTTCTTTAAGACCATAAATGGATCTTGACAACCTGCAAGCTTTGCTCTCACTCACACTTACTTTAAAACCCTCGGGCTGTGAAATTTAATGTAACACCCCGCAATTTTAATGATATTTAATTATAAAAATTAACTAATAATTAGTAACGTCAAAAATAGAATTTTGACAAACGTCGGAATTTCACTACGAATCTTGCACCATTGGGTTCGTGGCAATTTTTTGACAATTTCCATATATAAAGTTTTATGATCGGAGTTCAAACAAAAATGTTATTAACGTTTGAATGTTTCAAATCGTAAATAACTATACACATAATTAAGGAAATAAAATGCAATTAACAAAATTAATTCACGTTGGTGAAATCTAACAGTTGCTTAATAGTTAAGAAAGATTAACAATAATCAATTCTCCTAAATTTATAAAGAAAATAACGTAATTCAAAAATGAATAGACTTTAACCGAAAATGAAACTGGTAGACAATCAGCGGTCGATTGGTGGATATTGTTGGTTGTGAATTTTGACGTGGTCGAATGGCCCAAATTTAAAATAATTTAATCTAATGATTAATACTAATTCAAACCCCTATAAATATGGGCCTAACCCCTCACTTTTCTTCTCATATTTTCTGAAGCGATGGCGAAGCTCTGCCATTTTATCTTCTACACATGTTCTTAATTCTAAATAAAATTATAGTATATAATTATAGTGATGGAACTTCTAACTGGTATGATAAACAGGCTTATAAGTCAAGGTGGTTTTAAACTTCACCATGCTTGTAAGGATCCCCAAATATCCTCTCTGATGTTCGCTGATGATTTAGTTATATTCTGTTCCCCTGACATTGACACTATAAAGAACTTAATGCATACCCTGGATCAGTTTTATGTCATGACTGGTTTGAAAGTTAACTTTCTGAAATCTGATATTAAAATTGTTGGGGTTAGTATAAATCAGATGGCCGAAATTGCTCTTCTCACTGGCCTCTCCCCTAACAACAACTCTATATCCTACTTAGGGCTACCCCTGGCTTCTTCTAGAATTACTACCATGCAATGCCTTCCTTTGTTTCAGAAAATTACTGCAAGACTGGATTGCTGGACTGCAAGGAAGCTTAGTCAAGCTGGAAGGCTCACTTTAATTAAATCAGTGCTCTTTGCAATGCAAGTGTACTGGGCAAGGTCCTATGTTCTTCCTCTTAAACTTGTTAAAATGATTCGTAGTGCTTTTATGAGATTTCTCTGGCTGGGTAAAACCTCAGGCAGATATCTTGCTCCGTTAAATTTCAACAGTGTTGAATGTCCATTGAGCAAAGGTGGGCTTGGATTACTCAACATCGCTCAATGGAATCAGGCTGCTTTCACTAAGCATATTGACACCCTCTTCAACTGCCCTACCAGTCTCTGGGCTTCCTGGTCGCACAGTAATATAATCAAGGGAAGGAGTATTTGGACCATGTCTAAGCCTTCGAATCTCAGCTGGTCCTGGCAGTGTATCTTTAAGCTCAAAGAAAAATTCCTTCCAATCATTAGTATGAACACCAACCCTGAATATAACACTAAATTCTGGGATGACCCGTGGCTTGAGGCAGGCATGATCCTTAGGAGGCAATTAACTCACAGTGAGATGATGCAATCTGGTATTCACCCTTTGGCTCATGTCAAGGATGTTTTTCAAGTTAACTCAGGTTTTAGATTATTCTCCTCGAATACGAGAATTCAAAATATCTGGAACAGGATTAAACATTTTGTTCCTATTATCAGGTCCTCTGACCAACTTGTTTGGGGAAATGATAAAGGTAAATTCACGATTGGGGCTGCTTATGAGTTCCTGATGAAGACTAATATGTATCCTGACTGGAAGTGGTGGAAACGAACTTGGAACAGGGACTGTAGCTTGCGTGAGAACTTGTTGCTGTGGAAAGTTCTCCATCGTGCCATCCTAACTAGAGCCAAACTCGTAGCCATGGGTATGAATGTTAGTATCTACTGCACTTTCTGTTCTGTCCACCCTGAAACTGTTGAGCACTTGTTCTTTGACTGCCCGGTTATTAAGGTGATATGGAATGATGTTAAGACAAAGTTACGTATTGGTAATGCTGCTAATCACAATTTGGATGAATGGAACCATATCTATGCTAGCACGGGGTGTAATCAAGTGATGAAGAAGCTAACAACTACTGTATTAAAGAGTTTTATCATGACAGTCTGGACTGAGCGTAATATCAATGTCTTTGATCCTATCAACTCGAAGTCAGGTTCTTTTCTAAAGAAATGGATCTTGCATCAAATTAAACGAGACTTGAGTATGCTCCGGTTCTCCTTTGATCCAGGAATTCTACAGTGTTTCTCTACCTGAGACCCCGCTGCGTTGTGTTGTTTTTGTTTTTTGCTGTGTTTGTCTCTCGCTGTGATTGTGGCACTTTGTTCCCCTTTGTTTTTCTTTCCTGTTTGTAAGTCGCTCTTTGGTGTCGCAATAAAATGGTCGGGGTCCATCTAACCCCGTCGGCCTTGCCAAAAAAAAAAAAATTATAGTATATATATATACACACACACAAGTGGAGAATAGCAAAGGATAATTAAAAAGAATAAGAATATGGTTGAATCAAATCGTCACAGCTAACGTAAAATATAAATCTAGATCTGAATATTAATTGAATCCAAATCGCTTCTTAGATCCTGATTTCTGGTAGATATATGTATGCTTGCAGTATATATATTCAAATAGGAAGAATAAAAGGTGTAACAACCCTGTATTTTACAATTATTTTTAAATTGATTTCCAGATTTAAAAGCTTTATTTATGAAAAGAATAAATTTTGTTATTGTAAATATAAAAAAAAACTTTGATTTTGTATGTGGATTAGAATTCCAAATATGACTAAATTTAATATTTCCAAAAATGTGAATTTTGGTCAAATAGTCAAACTTCGACTTTTAACTTAAAAATTTAAAAGTTTGAAATTATAAATTTTATCTTTTATTATAAAAATAGATTTAATAACTTGAATACTGCTTTTCATTTCGTTGAAAACGGAGTTAAACTATAAAAGATATGTACATTTCAATTTTGAGTATAAATTGTTTATTTTGCAATTTTGTTATTTTAAATTGTATAAATTATATTTTCTTTGTCATATTTTATTTTAATATGTTTAATATGTTATATTATTTATATTTTGACTTTTAATTATTTTTAAATTAATAATAGAATTTTTCCAATGTTTACTGTGTTGATTTCCTATTTTTAAAGGCTGTTTTCTTATTTTCTGCTATTTTCTTCATTAAAATTATATTTAAATTAAATTTTATATATTTATTTTGTGAATGTATTTTTATTTTATGTTATTATTTATGTTTAAAAATATATTACAATCTTATATGAATTTTCTAAAGTTTATACCATTTATTTTCAATTTTTCTAGCCTAGTTGACAATTTTTGCTATCTTCTTGATTTAATTATTTATAATTAATATTTATTTATTTATTTATTTATTATTTGTTACATTTTCGAATTTTAACTGAAATTATATGTATTTCCAGATATTTAAACTTATTAAAAAGAAATAGAGGAAATTTGAAAAGTTTTAAACTCTTGAAACTCCTAAGGCTTTCCATCTCCCGACCTTTCATTTTCCCAACTCTTCTCTTAATTGTTTTGGGCGTGTAATCTACTCATTTCAGCTGCATTTTTTTTCACTTTCACGAAATTCATTTCTCCTCCTCTTACAAAAAAATCACGGCTATTCTCCTTGTGAAGCTTAGGTAAAAAAATTCTATCTTCTTCTTGTCTTTTTATGATTTTCTACTTGAATTTGCACATGCTCTCCACCTTCATAGCTGTATTCCCCTTCCTCCAAGCTGTGGCTGACCACCACCACCACTTTTCTCTGACCATCACATAGCCTAACACCTCTCCTCCTCAGGCCAAGCCAATCCATGATGAAGATCATCACAAAAATCCATCTAAACTAGCACTAGCCATCACCTATGCACTCAAGCTGACCTAGTTTTGGTACCATCACCTTCCACCACCCATGGCCGCCACCAACACCACCTCCAGCACCACCTGGACCCTCTGCCACGTCATCACCTTGGACCCCACTCCTTTGACCATGCCCCATGAGCCTTGGCCGAGCCTTGAATTGCCTTGAATCCATGTTAAAGTGACATTGTTTTGCCTTGTTGTGTTGTTTCATGCATACTCACCTTTTGCTATCCTCTAAACATGTTTGGCCGATCCTTAGGCAACCAATACCTGATCCAAATCTTGCCTTAGACCTGTAGTACACCATATGGCTGAACCTGAAGGTTGTTGGAAGCAAGTGCAAAGCAATTCTACTTTGATTCGTGTAGTTGATTCTATATTATTCTATCGTATTGTGCATTTGAAAACTTATATTGTTTGTATTGTTTTGTCTTATGTATTCGAGGAAGTTAACCTTGTCTCTCCCACACTCATCATCATCATGGCTGAGAAAATGAACCCCTTGTTCGAGCTTTTGAATGGTTAAAGCATAGTCAAGTAATCTATTCCGTTGTTGCTTCTTATCTTCATTGTTTCAACATTGTTTGCGTTGAATATTTATGTGTATATTGTCTTGTTTGGTTATTGTTTACAAGATAAATATCAAGGCTCTCCATTCATTCAAATCAAAAGTCATGCTATATTGTGCTTGTTGTGCTTTCTGGAATCTATTCTGTGTGTTTTGATCGCTAATCTCAAGCTTTAACAGGTGAGTTATTCTCACCAGACAATATGTACCTATATAACTAGTAAATTGACAACCTGTGAATCTGTAGAAATATATTATCATGTTATACTTGACTATGTTATGATCATATGATGTTTATACACCTGTTATATCATCCGTTACTGTTATATAATGTATTCTGTTCATTTATATCTTTTTATCACACTGCAAGTTCCCTGTAGACTAGAATCACTATGGGTTGAAATGATACATACCCGAACGGACTTTAGAATAGGGAAAGATCGTTATGGGCTGAAATGATAAGCCTTAGCGACTTTTTGTTTAATTTATTTTAACTTGGGATTGCGGGTTTGAAATGATAGAACCCGGATTTTTCTTTTTAAACTGCGGATTGAAATGATACATATCCGTATCACTTGACCTAGGTTAGAAAACTATATACAGGCCCGTGGTTATTTTATAAAGTGTTTTGGATGATTTTAAGTATTTTTAAAAATATAAATTTATGAAATTTGATTTAAATAGATTTGAAATGTTTTAAAATAAAGAAATTATGATTTTTCTATGAGTAAAAATGTAATTAATGAATGGTTAAATTGGATTATTGAAATATAACTTAAGTTTGGAATTTGGAATTTTGGTTAAAAATGATATTTAAGTTATATGAATAAAATGGAAATTTAATTATATTTGGAAAATGGTAAAATATGATAATTTGATTAAATTTGAATTTAAGTGATTTATTAAAGTATTATTGATTTTTCTATGAATTTAAGTGGTTAAATAAATGAATGTTTAAAAGTGATCTTTTAAAATATAACTTGACTTGGAAATGTGAAATTTGGTTTTAATTAAAGGTTTAAGTTAATTAAATAAAATTGGAAATTTAGTTAAATTTGTGAAATGGTAATTTAAATTTGAAGTGTTAAGTTTATGTGTTGAAATGTGAAGAATTGGAAACTTTTACACTTAAATTTATTAAGTAAATTGTTGAAATTTGGATTTAATTATAAGAAATTTATTGTGAAAAAGATATATGTTAAATGATAGGTAAATGAACATTTTAAATGTTAAAATATGATTTTAAAATGTTTATGTGTTTTAAATTGAAGTTATTTAATTGCTGGAAATACACTAAAACCTGAAATCTACTTTTAATAGCATTCAGAAATGCTATAGATTCCGTTTTGAACTAAAATTGTGTAAAAAGAGCTATTACAGCATTTCTGAAATGCTGTAGTTGCTGTAATTGAACTTATAGGCTAATATTGAACTCATGTCTATTATAGCATTCTCTAGAAATGCTATAATGGTCTGCAGTCTTTGCTGAAACCAAATTTAACCCTTGTTTTGAAATCTGAACTACCGCAGCACTTCTGAAATGCTGTCTTTTCTGTTTTGAACTATAATTCAACTAAAAATGAGTTTTAACAGCAGTTTTAAGTGCTGTCTTTGCTGAATTAAAAATGTTTTCAAATATAACTTATGGCAGTTGTTTTTAAATGCTGTGAAATGCTAAAATTTTAATAATTAGGGTTTTTGACTTAGTAAACGAACTCAGAATGGTTTGAAACTTTAGAAATTAAATACTTGATTTGAAAGTATAATAATTACACTTTTAAAAGGGTTAAATGAATTATTTTGATTGAAATATAAACTATTTAAAGGTGATTTAAAATGATAGTGAATGAACGATATCTTTGAATTTAAAAGGTATTTAAGGTTGAATATTTGGATTTGAACTGATAGGATATTTTATTATATTAAAATGATTTGAAATGAAGATTTGGAAAGATTGATATTTGATATATTAAAATGATTTGAAATGAAGTTTTGGAAAGATATGATATTTTGATATATTAAAATGATTTGAAATGAAGTTTTGAAATGATATGATATTTTAAATATATGGAAATGGTTTGGAATTGATTTAATCTTTATTTTGATAAATATATGGTTTTGAAATGATATTTTATTTTGAAGAAAAGTATTGTTTTAAAAGTTATAACCACGGGTTATAATAACGATTGGTTGTTAAAGAGACTGGGATCGGATATGGACATACTCTCTGTCGATACCGAAAACCACTTTGACAACTGTGTACGCGGTGGAGTTTCCAGAATGAAGTAGGATGGTGGCGACGATCCTAAGGTATATACGTGGACCCAACTCCCGTGAGTTGGCATAAGGTGGCTAAAACAGGAGCGATTGACGAACCAAGGAGGTAGCACCTCTTATCGGACACACTTCTTCGATACCATTCTATTACTTGTGATTGATTTGGTGGCCACCCTTTATTTGGGAGTGTTGTTCGAGGTGGGCGGTAATAGCTGCTATGCGTCACCACTAGTCCAGATGCGTAATTGGTATATCTACCCTGGCATTGCCTAGTTGTGCCGTGTCACCTACCATATCGAGCTTTACTACGATTTTGATTTTTAAGATCCGACCGCGTTAAGGTTCTCCATCCCCTTAATGCTATTTTCTATATGATTATACTTTACTGATTAGACACTACTGTATATAGCGTATATTACTATATAGTAAATAGTTTAATGGATCCTTAGAGGATGTGCGGTCCCAAGCATCTTCTAAGTTACTTCTACCTTTACTACAGTTCACTTGAGTTGGTTTACATTGTATAAGTATGTATGTCCTGACTCGAGTGTTTTGTGTTTTGCTTTACGCTCGGGTCAGACTGGGTGATACAGCATTAGAGACTCAACTTTGGAGCTGGAGTTTTGCTTTGAAGATCCAAATATCTATTCATCTTGTTATCCAGTTGATTCCAGTTGTATTCTGAGTTGTACCTGATTATCATACTGTTACTCCTGTTGTATCTTGGTATTCCTATTGTATCTAAATTAACTCTGATGTATTTATATAGTAACTTCATGAACTACTATCACTTCTATTTCCGCTGCATTATATTACTCTGTGTCTATGATCTGAGATTTTATTTACTGTATATGATGAATTTGCCAAACTTTTATTTACAACGCGATATTTTGAGCAATTCAAGTCCGACATGTGCGGATGCGAATGGTTGAAAATACCGGGTCATTACAAAAGGAGTCGAACTAGAATAATAAAGATTAGATCTAGAGATCTGGAAAGCTAAAAAGGTGAGTGAAAAATTATATATTTTTACATAATATTGGATTATATCATTGTATATGTATTCATGTATGTATAAATGTAATTTTGGACTTGTAATCCTAATTGTATACATATAATGATTTTATAAACCCTTTCTACATATTCTATGATTGAAAACTTAGATCTCATATTGCATGTACTTGAATCTAGAAAGTATTGGGTAATAGTAGTCCTTGAATTTGATAAATTATGTAGCAGTTCTAGATTTGTCAGTTAAATGGTTTATGCAAGTAAATATAATTTAGAAGTTATCACAATAAATTATTAGGATTTAAGGAGTATTTTAATTCATTGGAATGTTGGATATTGCCATGTGAATTTCTATAAATTATCAAGTTTAGATTCATAAATAAAAGAAAGAGATGTATAAATAGGGATATTTACTGTATTTTGCACTCCCTATTTCAATAACCACAAAAATAAGATTTCTTGTAATTTCAAACGTAGCACAAATTACTTGTTTGGATAAGATATAAAGATTTATAGTGTTAACCTTTCCTTTTAAGGGCGATGTGATTCTAATGCATTAAAGTGCAGAAATCCTTAAGTTTGAATTAAAGAATTGTAGTTGTGATAATATAAATGGTTAAATTGTAAAATTAACACACATACACATATGCAATAAGGACAAGATAGAAATCAAATGGTAAATGATAAAACGTAGGCAAGTAATAAAATGAATAAAGGCGAGAAGCATATAAAATATACAGGTATGGGAAGTCTAATAAATAAGGAAGGATTGTAAAGGTTAAAAAGGATAAAAATAAGGATTCGATAATAAGAGAAGAAAGTAAATAGTAAAAGATACCTAAATCTTTAAGTTCATGGAAACCGGTAAATGATATTAAACTAAGATTAATGAAACAAGGAGTCAGCTAAATAAAAATAATTGAATATGAGTATGAACATTGGAGGCGTAATAATGAAACAAAAATGATTATATATACACACATATATACATAGCCTCAAGTATATGTTTATGACGTGTGTGAATTATTAAAATTAGCCAAAGCTTAGCTTAGATAAGAATGATATAGTCACTAAAATAGGTTGGAATGCGAGGTCAGTAGTGTTACACAATAGAATTCTACCCACCGCAAGATTCTAGCAGCAGTTGTGTATACATTATATCGACGTGGGACATAAACAACTGTAGGACCTGTGGAATTATACATTCGCATATTGGTAAAGGGATACCCAAATAGAGTCTGCTTTAATCTTTAAAGGGTATTGCCTTGATTACATTAGGAAATCTAAATGGGACAATGAGCAAGGCTCGGTGCTATGTCAATGTGTTCGATACCATATTCGGGAGTATGAGCTATACATTAGTCGATAACATCATCAATCTCGAGTGATCAGTTGAAAAATAGGGTAACACCTAAACAGGCTACACCTCTTACAAATGCAGATCACGCTTAGGTCGTGCATCGCCATAGTTGTTTGCAAATTTGTTTATTAGGAGGCAGGGCAAGGTAACCCTTAAGAGAGGTCTTTCAAATGAATGAGGTAGTCCGAGGAGCTAAGTCATCAATAGTTCATGGAGCTGAGTCCATAATATAAATCATTTATGTAAATCCCCAGGATGATATAGAATATGGCCAAACTATTAGAATGCCGTTATTTGGCACTACGGAAGTTCCTTGGTATGTACGACGACGATGACATGATACTACATTGATAATGGATCTTAATGAGTTGCTAGGTTATAGATACTAGCGAGGTTAGTATCTTGGTCCAAAGGGGCACTATGGTACTTATACACAGACACAAACACACACACACATAGATACTCACACATACATTGTAGTTATTGTCTACTTAGGTTCGATGGGGCGTATTGCACACGTATGTGGAGTCGAGACGACTAAGTAAAAATAAAAACATAATATAATGGAAGACAATCGACATAAAATGGTGTTTGAATAAAGTGTGTAGTTTACCAATCAACAGAACATTGTTCTTACCCCCTTCTCATTACAACCCACGGGCTAGCTTAGTAGGACATGTACCGGTACAAGGCAGGAAGAGTGTAAGGACAGGTTTCCTTATGCATGCTCCGTATGAACAAGGATAATAGATATTGGAAGTGTCACTCTTGGTCAGTAACTGTATGTTTTATTATACTTTACTATTCCATTGTGGTTTATATCGATAGTGCTCTGATATGCATTTGCTTATATGTAGGATACCAAAAACCAACGATCCGTACTTTGGTGGACTTGGGCTTTCGTTTTAGAGAAAATTCGGGCCTACTAGGGTGTGGGTTTCACATGTAAATGGTCTCTTCTCAATCACTATTTAGAAACGCTAGTTTAATGTCCATTTTCCATATTTCTTAGTCATAGAAAGAGGCAAAAAATATCATTGTTCGAATCGACTTAAGCATTGCTACGGGTAAAAATATTTCGTCATATTCAACATCTTGAATTTTATGAAACCCTTTTGCAACTAATCTTACTTTATAAGTCTCTACTTTTACATCTGCATTTGGATTTTTCTTAAAAATCTAGTGGCAGCCTATGGGTTTTATCCCCTCAGGTATGTCAACCAAAGTCCATACTTGTTTTCATACGTAGAATCCATTTCAGATTTTATAGCTCCAAACCAAAGTGCAGAGTCTTTAATCTGCAGTGCTTATTAGAATGAGAGAGATCCGTCATCTTTTAAGACACAATCATCTTTCTTACCATCCATGAGAAAACCGTAGTATCTCTATGGTGCACGAGATTCCCTATTAGAACTTCTAATAGATTGCATGTTTTCGTGTAAAGGTGAATTTGATTCATCTACTGGTTCAGCCTCTGTATTAATTTCTTAGATCCCTTCTAAGTCCATAATCTCACCGTTAATTTCGTTCATAATAAATTCCTTTTCCAAAAAGACAACATGCCAAGAAATAATATTTTCTTGTTCCTTGGTGTTATAGAAAATACATCCCATTTAATTCCTAGGATATCCTATATATTAACACATCGATGATTTTTCCTCCAGTTTATTGGGACCAACATTCTTATTGTAGGCTGGACAAGCCCACATTTCCAAATATTTGAGTAAGGTTTCCTTCCCTTAGCACATCTCATATGGAGTCTTAGGAATAGATCTAGTGGGCATCAAATACAACATATGTGTTGCGGTTTCCAGCACATATCCCTAAAAGGAAAGAGGTAACTCAGCTTTACTCATTATAGAACTAACCATATGTAATAGGGTTCGATTCCCTCTTTCTAAAACAACGTTGTGTTGCAGAGTATAGGGTGGAGTAATCTGATATATAATCCCATTATCTGTTAACTGTTGTTAGAGCTCATATCCAACATACTCACCTCCTCGACTAGATCAGAGTATTAATCTTATGGTTCGTTTGATTTTCTACATCATTCTTATACTCTTTAAATTTCTCATAGACTTTGGATTTGTTCTTCTTAAGATACATATATCCTAGCCTTGGGAAATCATTATTAAAAGCTACAAAATAATAGGCATTATGTTCGGTAACTATAGGCATTGGCCTACACATATCAATATGTATGAGACCTAAGAGTTTATTTACTCTATCATTGCTCCTATTAAAGGAGTGCTTGTTCATTTTACCTTTAAGATAATACTCACAGGTATCAAATGATTTAGAATCGAAATATGGTAGGAAACCTTTGATTTTCAATTTTTGTAGTCGTTTCTTACTTATATGACCTAGTATATATTGCCATAGATAATTATCATAAATGTCAATATTAAAAGAATTGTTTACAGCATAGATATAATTAGAATTAATAACATAAATGCCATTATTCAAAACACCAATGTAGATTTTATTTCCATACAACATAATGTTTATAAAATTATCAACACAATGAAAAATAAACCTAATTACAGATAATCTAGACATAAAACTTATTCCATAAATAAAGGATTTTACATAATAGAAATAATTCATAACTAAAATTGATCCATTCGATAAAACAAGTGATAGTCTCCAACTGCAGTTGCATCTACTAGAGATCCATCAACAATTTGAAGTCTCAACTCACCCTTTACAACATATCGCCTATTTCTATGTCTCCGTAATCAGTTAAAAATATGAGTTCTAGATCCAATATCTAAAGCCCAAAATAATTTATTGATTGCAAAACATTTTTGAATCATTATTATAATTGTGGGAGCGGAAGAACCATTTTGTTTCTTCTCTTGGATAACCTTAAGGCAATGTAACATCCCACATCTTGAGGCCAAAACCTAAGTTCTACAGATGGTGCAGTCATCTGTAGCATTAACTTCTGGTTACAAAATATGGTAATGTTAATGGTATCCATAATGTCAGAAGCGCTTAAATATGAACGAAATCACAGCTTTCAAAAAACAACAATTTGCTGATTGCATTTCGAAACAATAATTCATATCCAAGTTACAATATCCCAAAATGTTTCCTAGGCAATGATTAAATATAATTTACAATAATACGCAAAGAACGACATATAACAATGCCCTCTTGGTTGATCAAAGCAATATAGTCGCATCTGACTTAATACACAGCAGAAGTAAACAAGATAATCTGCACTCCTAATTAGCTATCCGTCAGCCACCTGCTCGTCACCGGAAGCTTTATTCGCCAAAACAACAAAACCTGAAAACCTCAACCCTTAGCCAACTCAAATCAATTTTGAGCGCCCGAGAGTTTAAGGAAGAACAAAAATTTCGAGTCAGACATAAAGCCTAGTGTTAATAATATTGTTCATCTCTGTTATTTTATTTTAAGTGAGACCACGCCGCTTCACAGAACGGGTTTCCTTTCACTAACATCCTTTTAAAACATATCTCTTGCAAATCCTTTCCTGCAACCAAAACTGGTTAGAATCTGTAAAGCATTATTATGTTAACATACATATCGGGTAATAAATGAACTATCTGTTCAAACACTTCGGTTTTGTTTGGCTAACTATTAACCTTTGGTTGACTCGGGCCTACCAGACAACATATCAAATTTTATCTAACATCAGTTAGACACTTCTTTTCTTCTGGACGTTCTGTCCTTAACTATCTGTTAAATACTTCTCTTCTGGATGGTCTACCCTTAACTTATCTTCTCCCAGGGTCACCTGACCCTAATGGTTTTACAGGCTCACCAATAACCTATCTGTATACAAATATATATTCCTTTCTATGTGTATTAATAATTTTAGTCTTACCTGTGACCAAGCACTACACACTGGAATTTTGTACAAAATTAGCCGGGGCTAATAGCTAATGTATCGGGGGCGACCCTATACCAGTCCCATCTATTATTCTAATATCCGAGTCATTTTACTTAAGGATCATTTCCCATAATTTTCCTTGAAAACCTTTTTAAAATGATTTAAAACCTTTAAATCAAACTTAAACAAGAAAAATTTATATATTTTATGCTTTACTCAAAATCACCTTCCCATGTTATATATATATATATAGATACACACACGCGCACACACACACTTTACTCAAATCTTAGTTGATGGAAAACATTTAAACTTTTGAAAGTCCCCCTTTCGAATCTATTGAAAGTACCCCTTTCGAAACCATTTAAATCATCTCTTTCGAAACCATTTGGGTTATACATTAATCGCGTAAAAGGGTCATTAAAACCATTTAAGTCGAAAGCCTACCTTTCGAAAGCATTCCTAAGTAAAGGAGTGATGGTGTCGAAACCATCCCTTCAAAGCATTGGAGAAGCGGCCAAATTTTAGAAAACAAAGTACCCCTTCGAAATCCTCTGGGTCGAAAGGTAAAAAGGCGGCAGTAAAAAGTTTCGACATAGTTGAAAGAAGTTTGTTTAAAAACAAAGGCAAAACCCAATAGAAACCATTTCCTTTATATCCGTTCGACCTAGTTGAAAGCCAACTAAGTCGTAAGCTTCTTATTCTAAAGCTAGCAGGTGCATTTTTATTTAAAAACAAAGTAAAGCCTCAACACCTTCGGAATCCCTATGTGATAACCCTGATTTTGTAAAGTAATTTCATGATTTAATTTAGTTTGTATTTGTTTGAAATTACATTGAAAGGATAGAGATAGGAAACTGATTTGCAGATGCATAGTTTTAAAAACACTTTAAAAATACGAATTAAAATGAAAATTTTGGATAAAAATCCAAAGGAAATAAAATTTTGTGTTGTTAAAAGTGAATTACAAGTTAAAATACAAAACTGAATTCTGAAATAACTTATTTGTAAATTAAATATGGATGTTAACTTGTAGTGAATGTAAATAATGGATTGAATTTGATTGTAAACCAAATTGGTTATGATTGTAA
Organism: Allium fistulosum; assembly: GCA_030737815.1. Classification (NCBI taxonomy): domain Eukaryota; kingdom Viridiplantae; phylum Streptophyta; class Magnoliopsida; order Asparagales; family Amaryllidaceae; genus Allium; species Allium fistulosum. The sequence goes on from CM060901.1 coordinate 1,496,853,094, forward strand.
AAAAAGAATAAATAAAATGGTAGATTTAATAATGGAAGTTTATGTTATTGAAACTAATATAAATAAATGTAACTTAATATTACAGTTGATTGGAAGCAGATAATGACTGAAACGGTAATTCGATAAAGATGTTAACTTGTAATTGAACGTAAGTAAAGATTTAAATTTGAATGTAACAAGTAATTGAATTGAATTGAATTTGATTGTAAACAACGAAATAAATAAAATGTTACATCTAATATTGAAGTTATAATATGGAAATCAACGTAAATGAATGTAATTTAATATTACTGTGAATTTAAATAAGATGATAGCTGAAGAAAATGAAAGTAAATGAATTATAAACTATTGATAATAATGTATAGGTAAATGGTTGATTCAATAATGAAAGTGTAAATCGAAATAAAAGAATTCATTGGAATTAAGTAACTTGAATTTGAATTACAATATAACTGAACGCTGAATCTAATATAATCTTTTATATTGGGTTTATAATGGAAAACTGCATTGTAGAAGATTGTTAATTACTGTGAAATTAAAAATGGGATTTGTGAACAATTGAAATTTGATTTAAAAGTTAATAATTTAAATTGGGAATTTTATATAAAAATTAAACAGTCGAATAATTTATTTTTCGAATATTGGATTTAATTAGACAATTAAATCGATAATTTAATAAGTTAAAATTCAAAAATAATTGTAAATCGAGTTGAATATGATTGAAAATGATTTGCAAAATTTTATCTTATCATATTGGAGTTATAGTAATGTTATAGAACTTTTAAAATTGAATTTAAAGTTAATTTGTGAAAATTGAATATTTTTAATATTTAATTTTTGATTGAAAATAGCCATTTTTCGAACAGTCTCAGAATTGAACGAAACTAGTTCCATTGGATCCGTAATAGTTTGTTATTGTCGGATTTCAATTTTCGTAGCAATCGGAGTTATCGTTTGATCGTGGCAGCTCGAAACGCATCGAATTGTTTTTAATATTAATTCACCGAGAGAAAATAGTCATTTTTCAAAAAGTCTCGGATTTCGACGAAACCAGTTTCATCGGATCCGTAATGTCATATTATTGTAGGGTTTCAAATTTCGTGTCAATCGGAGTTACCGTTTGTCCGGGGCAAGCCAAAACGCATCGAAATCGGTTTAAATCGGTTTAATTTAAAACTGATCGTTTTTCTCCGTAACTCGCACAGATGACCGAATTAGCCTCCGAAACATGTTCCATTGCGTTCGGAACGTGGGGTAAACCTTAGAAACGCCAGCCGGCACGCTTCGTTTGGAGTTCGGAAATTTTGGGTGAATAGTGTTTTGAAATTTTCTATAAAAGGCCCTCCATTTCACAATTTGCAAACAAAGGCTAGGGTTTCAAGCCAGCCGCCACTTATACTTCAATGGCCAGAAATGCACGAATCTTCTCCCCTCAATTACTCAAAATCCGTCGATAATTAGAGAAAACTTCCAACACGAAAGTTGTAGAGCACGACGAGAGCTTCAAATCCATACGGAGATGATCGAAAACAGAGCTTCGAGTCAACGGGAAATCGAGCACGAAGGGGCTGCGTTTTTCACGCAATTCGAGGCAGAGAAGGAGGCCGAGCTTCAAGCTATTCCAGGTGAAGGTGGAGTAAGGCGGTGGCTTCGAAGTGGTGTAACCTGATCGTCTTCAAGTTGCTCGGTTTGGTCGTGAAAATTCATGGAGTAAAGGCGGCTATGGGTTTGTGTTGTACGTGTTTATCACGTTGAAGAGGAAGATGAAGGGGACGGCCCAGATCTGAAGATGCTGAAACGAACGGCCGTGATCTGATCTAGGGTTAGTAAAAAAAAAAAAAAAAATAAAGCTGAAATTGTATATTTAAATTCATACAAACTTTGAAAAATCATAACTTTTTCATACGAGGTCCGTTTTGCGCGAAACAAGATGCATTGGAATCGTATGGACTAGCACTACGCTATGCAGCTAGATCGGAATCATTTGGAGCTAGAGAAAATTTGAGTTAAATCGAACGTCGTTCGATTTGATTTAAAATCGTAAAAATCAAGGTGAGTGTTTTATAACGCTCACAACGTAGTAGAATATTCTGATGCTAGTTAAATTTGATATTGTGAAGTGATATTATTTTATTAGTCGTTGTTGATAAAAATTTAATTGTCATCTAGATCGTCGTTGTATTTAATGTTAGAAATTAAAATTGACAGTTAAATTAAATAGGAATTTGATTGCGATTAAATTACCGGGTATTGATAACTATGAAATTGCTGTGAATTGTATTGTCTATTGGATGATTTATTCGATGGATGCTATTGGTTGATATTTAATTGTTTGGATGTTTATTTGCTTATATATATCCTGTGATACATATGACATTGTGATCGGTTTAAGTGATATATATTCATCTCTGACATTTAACTGAAATAAATAATCACTTGGCCATAGGATAGAAAATTATATACGGACACCGGATTGGCTAAATTAATTGATTTTAAAAGTTGTTTTGAAATTATTTAATTGAATGGATTTTAAGAATAAAATCCAAATTATGGAAATTGAATTATTTTGAATCGGAGCTGGAAATGTTGGAATTTAAACTTGATAAACGAAATTGTTAATTAATCGAAGTTTAGTTTCTTTTAATTAAAAATTGAAATACGGCATAAATTTTCGGAAGTTGATTTGTTGAAAGATTGGACTTTTATTCGAACTTTGACTATTTCTAAGAAAACTTATATGAAATGATATTTTAGGTTTGAGTTTAGAATTGAAATTTGGATTCAAGAATTTGGTATTGAAAGTAAAATTGATTTAATGTTTAAATCGATATTTTGAAATTGGATTTGGAATTGAAATTGGAAATTAATTTGGAATTGGAAATTAATTTGGAATTGGTAATTAATTTGAAATTGGAAATTAAAAGTGAACGGAATTTGTTTATTGGAATCGAAATTTATATGGAATCAAAATTTATTCGAGTTGAAATCGGAATTGAATCGATTAAATCGAAATGGAAATTTGAATTGATTTGGGTAGGAAATTGGGAAGTTGACCGGTTTGACTTTGGAATTTGTTTTAAATGAATATTTTAGTATAAATGATTTAAAATCTATATTCTTTAAATATTGAAATTATTTTGATTTTCAAACTGTTTTACTATATAAACCATTTTTATATTCAAATTATTTTCGATTAAACTATTTAAATATTTTCTATTAACCTATTTTAACTATTTTAATTATTTAAACTACTTTTAAACTACTTAAAACTATTTTCTAAAATTTTCAAGCTGGTCAATAAGGTGAATTGTTTATATTTAAATCTCGAATTTAAATACGAATTGGGTTAAATGAAGTTGCGACCTAAATTGAAATTCGAAAATGATTTTGAAATCGAAATGAGATATTGAGGCGAAAAATGATTTTGAAATCGAAATGAGATATTGAGGCGAAAATGATTTTTGAAATGAAATGGTATACTTTGAGTAGATATGATGATTTTGAAATGGATTTGATTTTGAAGCGAATATGATATTTTGATATCAATTATGAATCGATTTGAAATGTAAAAGTGCCATCGGTGTAATAATACGTAGTTATTAAAGAGACCGGGATCGGATATGGACATACTCTCTGTCGATACCGAAAACCACTTTAATAACTAGTATACGCGGAGTGTTGATCCAGAACGAAGTGGATGGTTTTGGTGAACGTGTTGATTTGAAGAAAGAGAACGATTTTGGATGACCCCTGACATGACTAAAACAGGAGCCGCGCCGGGCCATTGAGGATCGCCATCTCTAGCGGACACACTCCTTCGATACCATGTCTATTACTTTTGTGATTCGATTTGGGTGCACCCCGCGATTTGGGAGTGTTGTTTCGCGGTGTTGGGGTAGTAGCTGCTATGCCCAACATCAGTCCGGATCAGGCAACTACTAGTATCCTAGTTGGTATCGCCTCATGTACCTTGTCATACTGATTATCCTATTCGCGACCACTACGTTTCGGTTTGTACCTTGAGTATATGGATTGCCCTCTGGTGACTTCCGGTTTTGGGGAAACTACGGTCTTGTATATGCTCTTGGGAATATAAACTGTGTTAAGGGTGGAATGGGCCATGGCTTAACGCTATTTTAATACTTTTACTTTAATGTAGACATATTATAATAGCGTATTGTACTACATAGTAGATAGTTTAACGGATCCTTGAGAGATGGAAAATCCCGTAACATCTCTTAAGTTATTGCACTCACGTTGACACTGGATAGGAGATGTCAAAACCCGTAAACATCTCCGACGCCGTCACACTCATATTTTCTTATTCGATTTGACTTACATGAGATATTTTAGTCCTGACTCGAGTGTTTTGTCTTTTCATTACGCTCGGGTCAGCCTGAGCATTTCAGTTTAGGTTGAAGACTTATTCTGGAGGACGAAGACGGAGTTTGGTATTATATCATTTGTATTCTACTACTGTATTATTGTTCCGCTGCATTGTTGTATTATCTCTGATATGTATGAACTCTGATTTATAATGTATAATAATAATCAAATTTATTTATTTAACAGCTTCATGAACTGTTATTTTATTATTATATCTTGTTCCTTCCGCTGCAAGATTCTGAGTTTGCTTCTGTTCTTTCTTTCCTTTTCTTATTTAACCCCAATAACCATCTGCCTTTTTGAACGGTTTGAGTTGGACATGTGTGGATTATTGTCGACTTGAACGGTCAAAAATGTGGGTCGTTACAGTTGGTATCAGAGCTTTGGTTTAGATTACCTTGGCTCTAGTGGGGAATAACTCATTGAAATAGGGTTAAACCTTATGAATGAGTTTGAGTGTATATGAGAGAGCGTATTTGTAATTTTGATATAAAAATGATTTTATATTGTGTTAATTTGTTCCGTTGAGTATTTATGAATTCTGGTTGGTACTTGGGACGCCAAGGCATCGATAGGAATTTCTAAACACTCGAATAGGACAGATTGACATAATATTGTTTTGGACTATATTTTTATATAAAAGAACTATCTTGAAAATTTATAAATTTTGATTGTATTGGTTGTTAGGAGATGATAATATTAGATTATCATCATTTATTGTTGATTAGTCAATATTTCTAACTATTGACTATTAGACAAATTTAAGAAATGAAACTTGTAAATATGATTGACAATGAATATAAATGGTAAATCAAATAAAATAAAAATGAATTTAAATTAAGATGGAGAATTTAAATTCCGGTGTTTTGAAAATTTATTAACAAAAATTTGAAATGTATAATACAAGTATTATATGATAGTATATTCGATTAGAAATGGTTTTCAAAGGATTTTCAAATGAAGTAAGGGTTATACTCCCCTCTTGACACTAGAGAATGATTTCGGTGATGAGTGCACGCATCATCGACGTTTATTTCCGAGAGTCTAAGTGGGGGAGATCACTTAATAGTTTTCTAAACCCTGTTTGATTAAAAATTGTGAATTTCTAAAGTATGAAATGAAAATAGGTATATGTATATATATATTTCAATGCTGATTAAAATTCTTCTAAAAAGTATGATTTGAGATATAAAGATATTAGTATATATATATTTATATTTTATAAAAAAAATGGTTTAAATCGAATCCGGAGTTGTAATTCTTAAGTTCTCTAATAAGGAATGATTTTAATCATTAAACTAAAGTAAATCTTGAATTGTTTGAAACTTATGAATGAAAAAGGTGAAATTGAATTTAAGTGTTAAAAAAAAAAATTAATTTAAAATTGTAGTAGTAACCCTTAATTTGGAAAATAATAAATTGGAAATTTATTTAATAGGTATAACACTCAAATTGAACGAAAAGAAGTTGTATATTGTTTAACTACATTCTATTTGCATAGCTATAACTTACCAAATACTTAAAAAGTTTAAAATGCTAATAAGGATAAGTAAATGAATAATATACAAGTGTGATTGCAAATAATAAAAATGTGAAGATCTATTGATAGTTGTAAATATAAAGGAAATTTAAGTTGTAAAATGAATTAAATTTAAAATTAATTAAAAATAGAATTAGTAAATGGAAACTAATTAAATTTGAATAAAACTAAATGTCAATAAACTTGGAAGTGTATGAAATTAAAATTTTGACTTGGAAATGTATAATTGATTTATTATAGATTTGGATGGATGTTAATGTTTGATATGCATTGGTTGTTAGATGGATGATAATTGATTAAATAGAATTCATTAGTGTTAATGTAATTGAATAAACGGAATAAAATTTTAAATAATTAAATTCAAATTTGAAGCAAAGTGAAATTAAATATAATTGAATTCAAATTAAATTGAAGCAAATTGACTTGAATTTAAATTAAGAATGAAACAAACTTGAATAAATTGGAAACAAATCGAATGTAAACTTATTTCATGGATATATAAGAAAATAAACGACTTTGTGTTTGTGATTGTTTCTTTAGAAAATTTGAAGATTGATGGTTTGTACTTTGAAATAACAAAAGCAAAATTTGAAAAATCCAAAATACTCAAAGAGAGCTGAAATGAAAATAGCCATAACTTTTAAATGGTTGAACGAAATTAGACGATCTTAGACTTTTCGGAAAGCCTAGAAACTGTGCTACATCTTTTGTTTAGAATGTTTTGATAAATACCTTCATCCACTAGGCTTAAAACACCAATATTAGTCGCTGGCCTGTGCGAGGTAGAAAATCTAAAGCACCTTAGTATTCTCGCCATAACTTTTTACTGGTTTATCAGATTTTGATGATCTTGCCTTTTCTGGAAAGCTTAGAACTTAAGCTAAAACTTTTGTGTTAAATGTTTTGTGTTATTCTGTCATTTAGAGGGTCGAAAACGTAAGTAAACATCGCTGACCTGCGCAATTCATTGCCAGGCTGAGGCGTTCCTATTTAGTAAAACGGTCGTAACTTTTGAACGGATGGTCCGAATTTTATGATTTTGGACGTTCCGGAAAGCCTGAAACAAATGCAACAACTTTTATTTAGATTCCATTTTAAAATTTTATCGTTTAGGTGACCAAAAACTGGGATTTGTTCGCTGTCCTGGATTTAAAATTTTCAGTTTTGAAGTTAAATATGTATATGTATGTTGTTTATGCTAAGTATATCGATCTATCTTTATATGCATGGTTCTAACTTGGTTATTGAGCATTTTAGTAGGTAGCAAAGGGGTTGCGCTTCGCTTGTGGAGCTCGCTTCTGCGCTAAATGCAAAATGTAAGTTAAAATGCTAATAAACGCTTAATAAAAGGTACGTTCTCGGATTACAGTTTATGTTGTGGTATATTATTGTGTTCCCCATGTTTTGGGATGCCTCATTCTTGTAATGAGATGTATATCATGCAATTATTACCACTGTGAAATTTTTCGGTCCTAGCCGCGCAAAGGAGGTGCTGCCGAAATTTTTCAAAAATCCGGGAGTTAGAAAATTTTGAGAAAAAAAATCCTATAACTAAATTTTGCAAAAAAGTCAAATATTTGAATGAATTATATCTAAATGATGGTTTCTCCTTCTCCGTTCCTTTTCGAGGACGAAAAGTTTTAAGTGGGGGAGAATGTAACGACCCGTATTTTTAACACTTTAAAAATACGAATTAAAATGAAAATTTTGGATAAAAATCCGAAGGAAATAAAATTTTGTGTTGTTAAAAGTGAATTACAAGTTAAAATACAAAACTGAATTCTGAAATAACTTATTTGTAAATTAAATATGGATGTTAACTTGTAGTGAATGTAAATAATGGATTGAATTTGATTGTAAACCAAATTGGTTATGATTGTAAAAAAAGAATAAATAAAATGGTAGATTTAATAATGGAAGTTTATGTTATTGAAACTAATATAAATAAATGTAACTTAATATTACAGTTGATTGGAAGCAGATAATGACTGAAACGGTAATTCGATAAAGATGTTAACTTGTAATTGAACGTAAGTAAAGATTTAAATTTGAATGTAACAAGTAATTGAATTGAATTGAATTTGATTGTAAACAACGAAATAAATAAAATGTTACATCTAATATTGAAGTTATAATATGGAAATCAACGTAAATGAATGTAATTTAATATTACTGTGAATTTAAATAAGATGATAGCTGAAGAAAATGAAAGTAAATGAATTATAAACTATTGATAATAATGTATAGGTAAATGGTTGATTCAATAATGAAAGTGTAAATCGAAATAAAAGAATTCATTGGAATTAAGTAACTTGAATTTGAATTACAATATAACTGAACGCTGAATCTAATATAATCTTTTATATTGGGTTTATAATGGAAAACTGCATTGTAGAAGATTGTTAATTACTGTGAAATTAAAAATGGGATTTGTGAACAATTGAAATTTGATTTAAAAGTTAATAATTTAAATTGGGAATTTTATATAAAAATTAAACAGCCGAATAATTTATTTTTCGAATATTGGATTTAATTAGACAATTAAATCGATAATTTAATAAGTTAAAATTCAAAAATAATTGTAAATCGAGTTGAATATGATTGAAAATGATTTGCAAAATTTTATCTTATCATATTGGAGTTATAGTAATGTTATAGAACTTTTAAAATTGAATTTAAAGTTAATTTGTGAAAATTGAATATTTTTAATATTTAATTTTTGATTGAAAATAGCCATTTTTCGAACAGTCTCAGAATTGAACGAAACTAGTTCCATTGGATCCGTAATAGTTTGTTATTGTCGGATTTCAATTTTCGTAGCAATCGGAGTTATCGTTTGATCGTGGCAGCTCGAAACGCATCGAATTGTTTTTAATATTAATTCAGCGAGAGAAAATAGTCATTTTTCAAAAAGTCTCGGATTTCGACGAAACCTGTTTCATCGGATCCGTAATGTCATATTATTGTAGGGTTTCAAATTTCGTGTTAATCGGAGTTACCGTTTGTCCGGGGCAAGCCAAAACGCATCGAAATCGGTTTAAATCGGTTTAATTTAAAACTGATCGTTTTTCTCCGTAACTCGCACAGATGACCGAATTAGCCTCCGAAACATGTTCCATTGCGTTCGGAACGTGGGGTAAACCTTAGAAACGCCAGCCGGCACGCTTCGTTTGGAGTTCGGAAATTTTGGGTGAATAGTGTTTTGAAATTTTCTATAAAAGGCCCTCCATTTCACAATTTGCAAACAAAGGCTAGGGTTTCAAGCCAGCCGCCACTTATACTTCAATGGCCAGAAATGCACGAATCTTCTCCCCTCAATTACTCAAAATCTGTCGATAATTAGAGAAAACTTCCAACACGAAAGTTGTAGAGCACGACGAGAGCTTCAAATCCATACGGAGATGATCGAAAACAGAGCTTCGAGTCAACGGAAAATCGAGCACGAAGGGGCTGCGTTTTTCACGCAATTCGAGGCAGAGAAGGAGGCCGAGCTTCAAGCTATTCCAGGTGAAGGTGGAGTAAGGCGGTGGCTTCGAAGTGGTGTAACCTGATCGTCTTCAAGTTGCTCGGTTTGGTCGTGAAAATTCATGGAGTAAAGGCGGCTATGGGTTTGTGTTGTACGTGTTTATCACGTTGAAGAGGAAGATGAAGGGGACGGCCCAGATCTGAAGATGCTGAAACGAACGGCCGTGATCTGATCTAGGGTTAGTAAAAAAAAAAAAAAAAAAAAAGCTGAAATTGTATATTTAAATTCATACAAACTTTGAAAAATCATAACTTTTTCATACGAGGTCCGTTTTGCGCGAAACAAGATGCATTGGAATCGTATGGACTAGCACTACGCTATGCAGCTAGATCGGAATCATTTGGAGCTAGAGAAAATTTGAGTTAAATCGAACGTCGTTCGATTTGATTTAAAATCGTAAAAATCAAGGTGAGTGTTTTATAACGCTCACAACGTACTAGAATATTCTGATGCTAGTTAAATTTGATATTGTGAAGTGATATTATTTTATTAGTCGTTGTTGATAAAAATTTAATTGTCATCTAGATCGTCGTTGTATTTAATGTTAGAAATTAAAATTGACAGTTAAATTAAATAGGAATTTGATTGCGATTAAATTACCGGGTATTGATAACTATGAAATTGCTGTGAATTGTATTGTCTATTGGATGATTTATTCGATGGATGCTATTGGTTGATATTTAATTGTTTGGATGTTTATTTGCTTATATATATCCTGTGATACATATGACATTGTGATCGGTTTAAGTGATATATATTCATCTCTGACATTTAACTGAAATAAATAATCACTTGGCCATAGGATAGAAAATTATATACGGACACCGGATTGGCTAAATTAATTGATTTTAAAAGTTGTTTTGAAATTATTTAATTGAATGGATTTTAAGAATAAAATCCAAATTATGGAAATTGAATTATTTTGAATCGGAGCTGGAAATGTTGGAATTTAAACTTGATAAACGAAATTGTTAATTAATCGAAGTTTAGTTTCTTTTAATTAAAAATTGAAATACGGCATAAATTTTCGGAAGTTGATTTGTTGAAAGATTGGACTTTTATTCGAACTTTGACTATTTCTAAGAAAACTTATATGAAATGATATTTTAGGTTTGAGTTTAGAATTGAAATTTGGATTCAAGAATTTGGTATTGAAAGTAAAATTGATTTCATGTTTAAATCGATATTTTGAAATTGGATTTGGAATTGAAATTGGAAATTAATTTGGAATTGGAAATTAATTTGGAATTGGTAATTAATTTGAAATTGGAAATTAAAAGTGAACGGAATTTGTTTATTGGAATCGAAATTTATATGGAATCAAAATTTATTCGAGTTGAAATCGGAATTGAATCGATTAAATCGAAATGGAAATTTGAATTGATTTGGGTAGGAAATTGGGAAGTTGACCGGTTTGACTTTGGAATTTGTTTTAAATGAATATTTTAGTATAAATGATTTAAAATCTATATTCTTTAAATATTGAAATTATTTTGATTTTCAAACTGTTTTACTATATAAACCATTTTTATATTCAAATTATTTTCGATTAAACTATTTAAATATTTTCTATTAACCTATTTTAACTATTTTAATTATTTAAACTACTTTTAAACTACTTAAAACTATTTTCTAAAATTTTCAAGCTGGTCAATAAGGTGAATTGTTTATATTTAAATCTCGAATTTAAATACGAATTGGGTTAAATGAAGTTGCGACCTAAATTGAAATTCGAAAATGATTTTGAAATCGAAATGAGATATTGAGGCGAAAAATGATTTTGAAATCGAAATGAGATATTGAGGCGAAAATGATTTTTGAAATGAAATGGTATACTTTGAGTAGATATGATGATTTTGAAATGGATTTGATTTTGAAGCGAATATGATATTTTGATATCAATTATGAATCGATTTGAAATGTAAAAGAGCCATCGGTGTAATAATACGTAGTTATTAAAGAGACCGGGATCGGATATGGACATACTCTCTGTCGATACCGAAAACCACTTTAATAACTAGTATACGCGGAGTGTTGATCCAGAACGAAGTGGATGGTTTTGGTGAACGTGTTGATTTGAAGAAAGAGAACGATTTTGGATGACCCCTGACATGACTAAAACAGGAGCCGCGCCGGGCCATTGAGGATCGCCATCTCTAGCGGACACACTCCTTCGATACCATGTCTATTACTTTTGTGATTCGATTTGGGTGCACCCCGCGATTTGGGAGTGTTGTTTCGCGGTGTTGGGGTAGTAGCTGCTATGCCCAACATCAGTCCGGATCAGGCAACTACTAGTATCCTAGTTGGTATCGCCTCATGTACCTTGTCATACCGATTATCCTATTCGCGACCACTACGTTTCGGTTTGTACCTTGAGTATATGGATTGCCCTCTGGTGACTTCCGGTTTTGGGGAAACTACGGTCTTGTATATGCTCTTGGGAATATAAACTGTGTTAAGGGTGGAATGGGCCATGGCTTAACGCTATTTTAATACTTTTACTTTAATGTAGACATATTATAATAGCGTATTGTACTACATAGTAGATAGTTTAACGGATCCTTGAGAGATGGAAAATCCCGTAACATCTCTTAAGTTATTGCACTCACGTTGACACTGGATAGGAGATGTCAAAACCCGTAAACATCTCTGACGCCGTCACACTCATATTTTCTTATTCGATTTGACTTACATGAGATATTTTAGTCCTGACTCGAGTGTTTTGTCGTTTCATTACGCTCGGGTCAGCCTGAGCATTTCAGTTTAGGTTGAAGACTTATTCTGGAGGACGAAGACGGAGTTTGGTATTATATCATTTGTATTCTACTACTGTATTATTGTTCCGCTGCATTGTTGTATTATCTCTGATATGTATGAACTCTGATTTATAATGTATAATAATAATCAAATTTATTTATTTAACAGCTTCATGAACTGTTATTTTATTATTATATCTTGTTCCTTCCGCTGCAAGATTCTGAGTTTGCTTCTGTTCTTTCTTTCCTTTTCTTATTTAACCCCAATAACCATCTGCCTTTTTGAACGGTTTGAGTTGGACATGTGTGGATTATTGTCGACTTGAACGGTCAAAAATGTGGGTCGTTACATTCTTATTCTAAAGCTAGCAAGTGCATTTTTATTTAAAAACAAAGTAAAGCCTCAACACCTTCGGAATCCCTATGTGATAACCCTGATTTTGTAAAGTAATTTCATGATTTAATTTAGTTTGTATTTGTTTGAAATTACATTGAAAAGATAGAGATAGGAAACTGATTTGCAGATGCATAGTTTAAAAACATGTACATGTGCATAAGACAGTGCACAAACATGCACACAGTTTTCTGTGTGATAAAATAGGCAACAGTTAACAAATATGATAGGATAAATAAATTACAAATATATAGGTAGGCAGAAATGATCAAGTCTTGAAAAAAAAGACTTAGGCCAGAATAGGCATACATGTATTATACATGTGCACCAAACAAATGCTTGCTGAAATAAAAATTAACATTGCATGAAAATGGTATGAGCTTTTGAACAAACACTTTATTCATTTTTAGCAATTCCTTTTTGCTTTAGAAAACAGAAATCATGCTAATAACATGACCGGGGTAATGAGTTATATTGTCTGGAAAAAATGCCAGGACTACTTACCCATTTTCTCTAAAAAGTAGAATGAGAGGTAGATCATAGTTGGTGGGGTAAAATTGGCATTGGGTAATTTCCTTAAACCCTAGTAGCAGCCAGAGTTTATATAAGAAGACCTGGTGTAGTAAGGTTTTTATTATTATTGCTCTGCCTCATAAAAGAAATATATATATATATATAACAGAAGTTAGAAAAGAAATGTGGAACACCAGTCATTAGAGTAGGAAGAAGGCAGAAGATTAAAGGAAGAAAAAGAAAAGCTTAGAAAAAAAAGAAAAGGGGATTAAGGTGAGTAATCTCACTGGAAATATGTGCAATAAGTCCTGAATATTGAGGCAACCCAACTAAAATTCATATTTCATTTTTTTGCAAGCTAGATTCATTTTTATGATTTAGTAACTTTGACTTGTTTTATGATCTGTTTTAATGGAAACCTCTTTATATTGATTCACTCAGTATGAAAGAGCCATGAATCTAATGTTTAAATAGGTTTTTCTGTGTTATAATATAACTTTGAGGTGAAGCAGTTAATATAGGTTTTCTTTATACATTTATTAGTTTAAAACCCAGGATGCTTAATATGGATATATGGTCTAAATATGAGAAAGGATATGGGGCTGCAACATGGTGTGTTTGCTTAAGTCTCATCTTAACAGAAAATAACTTATATAAAAAGGAAAAATATAGAGGTGCAATGTATACATGTGCTGAGCCTCTACATTCATGAACTATCCAGTAAATCTTATACTTGTGATTTAGTCAGATTTGAAGATCTACATGGATCTGACTGAATCAGAGGTAGAAAAAGAAAAGAAAAACATACAGAAAATTATCTATGACCATACATTTGTATTAGGATCTATTGAAGCCCATAGAAAAATAATATTTTTAAGAGACCACCTCTATTGTTATGATGAATTGCTTGTTCATGAAAATATGTCTTGTTAATCTTTGGATGTATGCCTGTGACTGAATGTATTATCCACTGCTTGAAACATGTGATGTAGAGAGGAAATTAACACTAAAGGGTAGTGACACTTAGTAATTTAACTAAGGATTTTGGATCTTAGGGCTACAAGATATAGCTTGGCAAGGTGAACATTGCAAGCTCACACATGGTATGTTTATACCCAGGGGCCTGAGTGTGCTGGGTTAACAGAGAAATGTCCCAGGCAGTGTGTGTTTAAAAAAAAGAGAAAGTAGCTAAAGACCATAACATATTTGATATTGAACATTAGAAATAGGTTCATATGAAGGCTTGGGAAAATCCCTGAAGGCCAGAAAATCTATAAATGAGGAATGATGATTTAATTGATGATTGTGTTGACTGTTTTAGGATATTCTATGGATGAACTCTATGTTTGTTTTCTCTGCAATAAATCATGTAATTATATATCATTTTGTTGTGCATGCCCAGGTTGCACAGAAATGAGTACAAGAGTAATATTGCATTCCTTTATTTATCTTAAGTTTATTTGAATACGAAAAAAAACTATATAAAAATTTATGTTTCCAATTAGATTACTCATACCAGACCAAGTCTGACCCATGTGTGTTGATGCACTATTGGGTGTCTCGTATTTAATGAGGTAGTCCATAGTGATTATGCAGGTAAATAGGCATTTCTTTGATCAAGCTTTGGATGGGTTGGCTGCTTAAGGAATTGGATGCAATAGTTACAAATTTACTGAAGTTAAATAGATGTTTATGCCAAATTTATGTTAAGCTATGTTGTTTAAGTTGCTTAGAAAAACCAATGTATTGTTATTTACTGTTTTGTAAGCATTGGACTTAAATAGGTGTTTCAACTGAAACTTATGGATTTTATTTTGAAAATGTTTTACTAAGTAATGAAGATTTTAGGCTCTTTGATTAATTAATTTATGATGATAGGAAACCTGAGATTGTGAGGATTTATAAACTAAAAGAACAACTAGATACTTGACATGAGAAATTCATGTTTAAGTTAAAGAAAAATCTGGTAGAAAGATTTTGAGTTGCCTTGATAAGATAGAACAAAATAACATGTATTTTGAGAGGAAAAAGTTCAAAGTAAATATGGCTAACATAAACATTTTCTTGAGCCTGGGTTAAGTTAGCACAGAGGGTTTTCTAAACTAAACTTTCAGTTATGATGTTACCACCCAAGTACAAGGTAGACTCAGACCTTTTTACTAACAAGAAAAGAAAGAAATTAGGCACATGTAAGAGCACAGGAACATGCACACATGCACGGGCAAAAGCCCAGTTCATACAGTAATACAATTTTGGGAAATACGTACATAGTTTTAAATCTATAAGTCATGAAATCAATAGATATGAAGAAATAGACATGACTGGAAAATTTTAAAAATACTTTTGCTATGTGGAGAATCACTTGAAAATCCCCAAATAGATTCTCTACTTCCAAACCTCTATACTCTGACATTAAAACAGAAAGTATTATTTATATATTTTTTCATATGTGAAGGTTTAAGATAATTTTAACACAACAATATTTTTATATTGGTTTTAAGATCCTGGTTAGAAGGTGAACCAGAGAATGATATTCTCTTGACTAAGTGACCACTGGGATTAATTGTAAAAAAAAATTCTGAATTTTAGGTAAAAGAAAGTGGGTCATCTCATTTGGTATCAGAGCTATGTTGTTAAATAATATAGAAAAATGTTGTATGAACATTGTTTGCATTGGATGTATGGTGTGTTGACTGCTTTGGATGCCTTGTTTTAATTAATGCTTATACTAATAATTACTAGGATTGGATAGAGATAAATTAAATGAGTTAATTTATAGAAAATAAACAAAAATGGACTAACCCAAGTGTCATATCCATAGAATCATGGTAAGACCAAGACAACAAGAGGTAGGATCAAGTTAACCACCAATGGTGAATATGCAAGATTTCATGAGAGCTATAAGGGAAGGGGTAAGCAATAGGCAAGAAAATCCACATGAGGAGCTTTCTAAACTACTCAAGACCTTTACCAATCTGGGAGGCAAAACTTTTGATGGAACAGAAGGGATCATGGGAGTTCAAAATTGGCTCAGAATTTTGGACAGGATTTTTATAGATATGCAAGTTGAAGACCAAAAGAAAAGGCAAATACATCCAGACAATTGAGAGGAGCAGCTTTGGACTGGTGGGAGGTTATCATAGCTGGAAGACCTGAAGGAGAAGTGACATGGGATCAATTTAAGGCAATGCTAGAAGGTAGATTTGTCCCAGCATCAGCCAAGGAATCTTTGCTAGAAGAATTTATTAAATTAAGGCAAGGGGCTATGAGTGTTACTGAGTACACACAGAAGTTTGAATCACTAGCCAAGTATGGTGCAGTGCTTATCACAACTCAAGAAGCTAAAAATGGCAGATACATTCAAGGACTGAATGCCAGCCTTAGTAGAGCTATGTTGCCATATAAGGACATGACATTTGATCAAGTTTTGGATCTGACTCTGAGCTTTGAACATCATGATAAACCCAGAGAAAATTTTAGAGCATTCAAGAATAATCAAAATAAGAAAGGGAAGGGTAAGTTTCATCCTTATGATAAAAAGAAAACAGATGTAGCTTCCACTAAGAAACCAGAAGAAGCCAAGACTGCTGAAGTTAAGAAGAAGATCACTTGTTACAACTGTGGCCAAGAGGGGCATATGAAGAATAGGTGCACCAATCCCAGGCCACCATCCTTCAAGTGTCACCAGTGTGGAAAGGAGGGTCACATAAGGAGGAACTGTCCAGATTTTAAGCAAGGAAAAGTAGGAACCTTGGAAGGGAAAGGTAAAGCAACTGAGGGACCAAATGTTGAGAACCATGACCAAGTTGAAGGTACTTTGCTCATTCACTCAATACCTTTTGTAGTAGTGTATGATACTGGGGCTACACACTCCTTGATTTCACATGATATTTGTTCATCAACATAAATTCTATCGGTTTAGAAAACCGTCGGACGAATTTAGAAATAAAATTAACCGCAAGCGCACGGCGTACACTTTGTAGTACGTGGCGAATACGGGTCGATCCACAGGGAATTGATGAAATTTTAAGATTTTCTATTCAATCAAATTAGACCAAAGAGAGATGAAGTTGTTAACTACAAAAAAGAAGCTAAAGCTAAAATTAAAATGTGATTTAAAAAACTATTAAACTAGAGAACAATTTAGAGGCAAATCCACTCTAATATTTTTATAAATCAACAAACATAGAATTTATGATCTCTAACTTTGATATTAAGTGAAATAAGTGTTGCATTTATCATAAGTATGGTTTGTTTATGTTATTAATTAACATAACTCAAACCATCAAACTATAATACAACAATTATACCACTTATAATTCTCATGAAAATGAAGCCAAAGCAAAAGTTATTTTAAGTATGATCTATTTACTATTGTAACTAGTAATATAGATCATCAAATTTCATTTTTACTTTCATTTCAAAATCAAAATTGGATTAGCAAATGATGATGTAACTTGTGTTTATGTTGAATAAGAATAACTCATTTGCAAAAGCAACATAAGTTATCAAACCCACTTGTATAAACTTGCATCAAAATTTACTTTCATGAAGCATAGACAAAGAGATCATAAATCATATAAATGTTGAAATTACATAATATTTGAGAGCTTCATTACCCCTAAATTGAAGGGTTTAGCTACTCATTTGTGGCATTGAAGCAACACTTGTAAATTTCAACATGAAAGAGCAAAGAAATGAAAACTAAGCAAAGGAAGAAAGAGAGATTAACTAGTAACTAATTGCATAAAAATTAAAGCTACACTACTTGCATAAATGTAAATCTAAGCTATGAACATTAAAGGAAAGAGAGCATAGAAATAAACATTAACAATAAAATAAAGAAAAGCATGTAGAAAAGAGAGAAGAAAGAGGCTTGGAAGCCATTTTTATTTCATAGAACATTGAGCTTACAATTTGTTCTCTTAACTTCCTAAGTAAAATAAAAGAGTAGAAGATATGTTCATGTACATAAGAGGGCTATTTATACATGCATAAAACCCTAATTCTCTTTTTAGGAAGCTTCCCAAAATACCCTTGAGGTAGTGTAGCCTCCAAGTAATCATTAACATTCAATAATCCCCCACTTAATATGTACATGAAGCTTTAAGTCCTTTTAGCATGTGCTTAGCTTCTAATTGGAAGTTAGGTAAGTGGGTGGGGTCCTCCATGATATTGAACTTGAATTATTTCCTCTTCATTCCTTTGTATTTCCTTGTGCATGCATATATCATCATGAATCCCACTTCCAAATGCATCAAAATATCCTATAAAAATCATAAAAATTGTCCAAGTAAAAATTCTTAAATTAACACATGCACACAAATGACCATTTTTCCCCTGAATGAAGATGAAAATATGATGGTTTGAAAATAATTGAATTTTGGTTTTAACATGTAAAAATTCCCAAATATGATGTTTATTTAAATAAAAAGAGATAAAATATGGATGTAAATATACGCACATTTACGTGCACATCAAATACCCCCACACTTATCTTTTTATTCGTCCTCGAATAAAGGAAAAATTAGATAAATCCATTTTTGTAGGGAGCACGATTGCATTGAGCGTATGCAATAAGCCGTTAAACCTTTGGGTGTCCCCAGTAGGACGAGTGTTGTCTCGTGAGGGTTTTCAGCGGATACTACCCACAAAATCCAGATGCAAAGTGAAAATATTTACAAAATGCAAGATTTATTTACAATGGGATGAATGCAAGTTCTTGAAAATATTTACAAATGACGGATTTACTCTTAAATCGACACAAAGAAGTTAAATATAAGTCTTGGTCATTATCTTGAAAATTTAAGTCATTCCTCATCAAAACTTCCAACAAAAATCAAGTTATCATAGCAAATAGACAATAGTTTAACTCGATGTTTCGGTTAATAACAAAGTGTAACTATGAAATAAATCCTTAGTTGATTATCAAAGTTTATTAAAGTGGTATTTTTATTTCTTTTCAATAACAAATCAAATCAAATAAGTAAAAATAGTGCTAGGATTTCAATTGCTTGCTCTCTTATTATTTGTAAGAAAATAATTACACACCTAGCTCAGGTAAACTGAGGCCAGATATACCACCCATGCACTGCCTTTCGGGCTTATGTGAGGGGAGTACAGAGCATGGCGAGTGCACACACTTTCATGCATACACCTATCGACCGTAGGTGGTTTTTTATTAAGTCTGTTCTTTGTTTTTTTTCTTTCTTTTTTTTTATTATGAAAAACATACTAAATAATAATAAAAAAAATTGTTGAATATATCTTGTGTTTCATCTCAGGTTGCCAAAGCAGAAATTCCAAAAGGAAGAAGTGCTTGCCCAAATAAACTACTTTGCCTTGCTTAAAAAATTGCCGCTTAAAAAAAATTGCTAATAATCTGCACGCTCTGGTATTGTGCTTTCATCTCTAGTGCATTGTTGGTTGCTTGCATTTGCAATTATATACAAAAAAAATTCAAAATCCAAAAACAAAAACAAACTTCATTTTAGTTGCATTGTAAATTCACGTTTAATTTTTGTTTTGCATCCATCTCATCTTATTTTCTTTTCTAAGGGCAATACCCCAATTCACATAAGGTGAGGGATTTCATCACCCTTTCCTTAGCCCACAAACGCATTTCATCGTAGAATTTGACTAATAATAAAGGTTAGACATTCGACTTAAGGGTGTCGCGAGCTCATCTAGGGCTTAATTGTATCTTCACAATTGTTTTATTTGAACGATTTTATTTCTTGGTGTCTAGGCTACGGCAGAGTAATAACCAGTTATAAAAATTACGGTGATACGTAAATATTATACTGGTTGTTCCTCTGAAGGTATTTAAACCTTCGGCTGCATTGCTACGGTGATTCGTGGTGCACCGATAACTCCTGTCCGTTACCTGGCTGAGAAATATTTTTGTTGATTTAAGACAAAGTGTGATTATACAATTTTGGGTTAGGAGCTAGTAAGGACAGAAAATTGTAATTAAGTCCTTTGCATTCATTTAGTTGCATTAGTTCATGCATATTTAAAAACAAAACAAAAAACAAAAAAATAAAAAATCCAAAAACCAAAAAAAAAATCCTTTTAAATCCTTTCCTTTGAAATTTTTCAATCAAAACAAAAATCCAAAAAAAAAATTTAAAAATTCAAAAAGAACAAAAAAAAAATCAAACTTCCATTTTCTAAAAAAAATCCTTTTGGTAAATATTTGAAAAAAAAACATATAAAAATTTGAAAAACCAAAAATCAAACTTCTCTTTTGAAATTGAATTCCACTTGATAAATAGTCTTCTTCCTTAAAAAAAAACGTTTTCAAAACTTCTTTCATTCTCCAAACTCGTTCCTAATTTCTTTCTCTTTTCGACTTTCACTTGTGCATGAGTACGTGGAATCGTGACACAACAACAAATCGTTGGACTCGCGACCCTTCTACAAACCGTTTAACTCGAACAGACGATCCTCCCGAAATGGCAAACGAAAATGCCCCTCGAACTCTTATGGATAGAATCTTTCCCGATAGAGTTTCTATTCCATCTTGCATCACGTTACCCGCCCCTACGGGTAACCATTTCGAAATTCACTCAAACCATATTGCCACTCTTCCGAAATTTGGCAATTTCGAACACGATGATCCATACATCTTCTTGACTAAATTCGAACAAGTTTGTGCAACCATTAAACTCCAACAACTTTCTGATGACGGAATCAAACTTCGATTAATCCCATTCGCTCTTACGGATTACGCTGAAAAATGGTTGTACAGCTTACCATCGAACTCGATTAAAACGTGGGAAGAATTCGTAAAAGCTTTCTTAAAAAAGTTCTACCCTTTGGAAAAAACGAGTAGAATTCGAAACGAAATTGTAAACTTTCATCAATTCAAGGGAGAGCCATTCGGAAAATATTTTGAAAGATTCAAAGAGCTTTTGATAAAATGTCCACACCATAATTTTGAAAAATGGACGATTTGCCAAATTTTATACGATGGACTCGAAAATAGCTCACGTACCATGCTCGAATCAATGTGCCAAGGCAACTTTCTTGCCCAACATCACGACGATGCTTGGCAATTTCTTGAAAATCTCGCCGAAAAATCATCCCAATGGGAACGATTGAACGAAAAATCAGTTTACTCACGATCGAGGGCACACTCGATAGGATCCTCTATTGCTTTGGAAGCTAAGATCGATGCAATGATTAAAAAATTCGATAACGTTTTCTCATCGAATCAAATGAACCAAACTTCCTAACCGATGTGTTATAAATGCAACGATCCTAATCATATAGCCGATCAGTGTCCCAATTCTGTTGAACAAATCAATGCTTTCAATAAAGCCAAAAATGATTCGTTTTCTCCAACGTACAACCCTGGTTGGAGAAATCATCCGAATTTTGCGTGGAACCAAAACAATCCCAACACAAATACGATTCGTCCCAATTTTCAAGCATTTCCGAATAATGCTTCGAATCCCCCCTTTCAGCCCAACAATTTTCAACCAAACCTTGCGGGTCCGTCACATAATCAGCCGCAACAAAATGCTGCTCATCCTCCCCAAGACGATAAACGCTTAACTTCACTTGAGAAAACTCTTGAAACGTTGGCTAAAGCAACCACAAAGCCTTCAATCAAACAGCAATTTGCAAAATTTATTGACTTCATATATGCAAAACACGAACCAATCAATTGCAAAAATCGAAATGCAAATGAGTCAATTAGCCACGTCTGTGAGCGAACGTGAACGAGGAACATTCCCAAGCCAACCCATTTCAAATCCCAGAAATCAAAACGCAAATTTAAATCAAGCCCATGTTGTTCAAGATAGCAACGTCACCCAATTGAATGCTATCACAACTCTTCGTTCCGGGAAACAAATCGATAATCAAGTCGTTAATCCAAACGATTTACCGGAAACTTCTCTCGATACTTCTAAAACAACAAATGAACCTGAACAGAACGTGGAGCCAAATGTTGAATCGAATGCCAGTCAAAATTCTTCTTCTTCTACTCGAGTAGACCCGCCTACCGAGTATCGTGTCCTATTTCCACATCGTCTCCGACCTAAGAAACACTCGGACCAAATGGAAAAGATGTGGGAAATTTTTAAACAAGTCAAAGTTAACATTCCGCTTCTTGACATCGTTCAGCAAGTCCCAGCATACGCGAAGTTCCTTAAGGACTTATGTACCCAAAAGCGACACACTCAAGTGCCCAAAAAAGTCTTCTTAGCCGCCAGTTTGAGTGAAGTCTTGTCCCAATCCATGCCCGTAAAATACAAAGATCCTGGCTGCCATACGATTTCATGTACAATTGGAAACAAGACGATTAACAAATGTCTGATAGACTTAGGCGCGAGTGTCAATTTGATTCCATACTCTGTGTACGAACAATTAGGCTTAGGTGAGCTCAAACCCACAAAAGTCACGCTTCAATTTGCCAATCGCTCGATTAAGAAGCCCGTGGGAGAAATCGAGGACGTGCTCATTCGAGTAGGGCAATTCATATTCCCCGTTGATTTTATCGTTCTTGAAACACAACCCATGACGAATCCCTCGAATCAAATTCCATTGATTTTAGGCCGACCATTCTTAGCCACCTCAAATGCCTTAATCAATTGTCGTAA
The DNA here is from genome assembly GCA_030737815.1 of Allium fistulosum. Taxonomy (NCBI): domain Eukaryota; kingdom Viridiplantae; phylum Streptophyta; class Magnoliopsida; order Asparagales; family Amaryllidaceae; genus Allium; species Allium fistulosum. Next base: position 1,496,875,823 of record CM060901.1, read on the forward strand.
CGGTTCGATGAAAATTTCTTTTGGAAACATGACTTTGGATCTTAACATTTTCAATCTTGAAAGCCAATCGAACGAACCTCATGACCAAACGTTGGAAGTTAGTGTCATCAACGAAAACCTCGAAAATGAAACAATTGACCTTAGCGACGAACGCGAAACTGAATATGAAAAATTATTTCATGAAATTGCCAGCGAAATTGAATACACTCTTCCCTTTGAATCGCTTCCAGTAGAGACCGAATCTCAACCCCATTCTTTGATCGAAAAACTCCCGAAGTTGGACCTCAAACCACTTCCCGATCACCTTAAGTATGCATACTTAGGTGATAACGAAACGTTACCCATCATCATTTCTACGACTCTCTCCCTTGACCAAGAAACCTCCTTACTTTCTATTCTTTCTAAAAACAAGGAAGCGATTGGATGGTCGATCTCCGATATAAAGGGGATTAGCCCTGCTATTGTTCAACATCGCATCCATTTAATCGACGATGCCAAGCCTGTTCGTGACGCGCAACGAAGGCTTAACCCAAAAATGAAAAATGCGGTACGTGATGAAATTCTTAAACTTCTCGACAATGGAATCATTTACCCAATCTCCGATAGTTCATGGGTTAGCCCAATTCACGTTGTACCAAAAAAGTCTGGGCTAACCGTTGTCAAGAATGATTCAAACGAACTTATTCCAACTCGTACTCAAACGGGTTGGCGTGTTTGCATTGACTATCGAAAACTAAATGCCGCGATACGAAAAGATCACTTCCCTCTTCCTTTCATTGACCAAATGCTCGAACGTTTAGCCGCCCATGAATTCTATTGCTTCCTTGACGGTTATTCCGGCTATAACCAAATTCCTATCGCTCCCGAAGATCAAGAGAAAACGACTTTCACGTGTCCATTTGGTACCTTTGCTTATCGACGTATGCCATTCGGACTTTGTAACGCTCCTGCGACTTTCCAACGATGCATGTTTGGAATCTTTTCCGACATGATTGAACGCTTTCTAGAAGTTTTTATGGACGATTTCTCAATCTTTGGCGATTCTTTTTCCCAATGTTTACATCATCTCGAGTTGGTTCTAAATCGATGTAAAGAAAAACATTTGACTTTGAATTGGGAAAAATGCCACTTTATGGTCAAACAAGGCATAGTCCTTGGACATATCATCTCAAATAAAGGCATTGAGGTAGATAAAGCGAAAATCGATGTTATTGCAAATCTACCCATTCCCAAAACTGTTAAGGACATTCGATCATTTCTTGGACACGCTGGCTTTTACCGACGATTTGTGAAAGACTTTAGCAAAATTGCTCGCCCTTTGACGACTCTTCTTGGAAAAGACGTTACTTTCGATTTTAACTCTGATTGTATCTCTTCTTTTGAACGTCTTAAGAACGAACTCATTTCTGCTCCAATCATTTGTGCGCCCAATTGGGATCTTCCTTTCGAGATAATGTGTGATGCTTCAAACTTTGCTATTGGTGTTGTCTTAGGACAACGAATCAACAAGATCCTTCACGTGATTTACTACGCGATTATGACTTTGAACGACGCTCAACTCAACTACACAACAACTGAAAAAGAGCTTCTAGCTGTCGTTTTTGCTCTTGAAAAATTCCGACAATACTTGATAGGGTCACACATTACTGTGTACACGGACCACTCCGCACTTCGATATCTCTTCTCTAAAAAGGATGCCAAATCCCGCTTGATTCGTTGGATCATTTTACTTCAAGAATTTGACCTTACAATCAAAGATAAAAAAGGATCTGATAATGTCATAGCTGATCACTTGTCTCGTCTTCCAAACGCACCATCTTCTTTGCCGATCAATGAAAACTTCCCCGGCAACGGCGCCAAAAACTTGTTCGTCAACAGAAATTCTATCGGTTTAGAAAACCGTCAAACAAATTTAGAAATAAAATTAACCGCAAGCGCACGGCGTACACTTTGTAGTACGTGGCGAATACGGGTCGATCCGTAGGGAATTGATGAAATTTTAAGATTTTCTATTCAATCAAATTAGACCAAAGAGAGATGAAGTTGTTAACTACAAAAAAGAAGCTAAAGCTAAAATTAAAATGTGATTTAAAAAACTATTAAACTAGAGAACAATTTAGAGGCAAATCCACTCTAATATTTTTGTAAATCAACAAACATAGAATTTATGATCTCTAACTTTGATATTAAGTGAAATAAGTGTTGCATTTATCATAAGTATGGTTTGTTTATGTTATTAATTAACATAACTCAAACCATCAAACTATAATACAACAATTATACCACTTATAATTCTCATGAAAATGAAGCCAAAGCAAAAGTTATTTTAAGTATGATCTATTTACTATTGTAACTAGTAATATAGATCATCAAATTTCATTTTTACTTTCATTTCAAAATCAAAATTGGATTAGCAAATGATGATGTAACTTGTGTTTATGTTGAATAAGAATAACTCATTTGCAAAAGCAACATAAGTTATCAAACCCACTTGTATAAACTTGCATCAAAATTTACTTTCATGAAGCATAGACAAAGAGATCATAAATCATATAAATGTTGAAATTACATAATATTTGAGAGCTTCATTACCCCTAAATTGAAGGGTTTAGCTACTCATTTGTGGCATTGAAGCAACACTTGTAAATTTCAACATGAAAGAGCAAAGAAATGAAAACTAAGCAAAGGAAGAAAGAGAGATTAACTAGTAACTAATTGCATAAAAATTAAAGCTACACTACTTGCATAAATGTAAATCTAAGCTATGAACATTAAAGGAAAGAGAGCATAGAAATAAACATTAACAATAAAATAAAGAAAAGCATGTAGAAAAGAGAGAAGAAAGAGGCTTGGAAGCCATTTTTATTTCATAGAACATTGAGCTTACAATTTGTTCTCTTAACTTCCTAAGTAAAATAAAAGAGTAGAAGATATGTTCATGTACATAAGAGGGCTATTTATACATGCATAAAACCCTAATTCTCTTTTTAGGGAGCTTCCCAAAATACCCTTGAGGTAGTGTAGCCTCCAAGTAATCATTAACATTCAATAATCCCCCACTTAATATGTACATGAAGCTATAAGTCCTTTTAGCATGTGCTTAGCTTCTAATTGGAAGTTAGGTAAGTGGGTGGGGTCCTCCATGATATTGAACTTGAATTATTTCCTCTTCATTCCTTTGTATTTCCTTGTGCATGCATATATCATCATGAATCCCACTTCCAAATGCATCAAAATATCCTATAAAAATCATAAAAATTGTCCAAGTAAAAATTCTTAAATTAACACATGCACACAAATGACCATTTTGCCCCTGAATGAAGATGAAAATATGATGGTTTGAAAATAATTGAATTTTGGTTTTAACATGTAAAAATTCCCAAATATGATGTTTATTTAATAAAAAGAGATAAAATATGGATGTAAATATACGCACATTTACGTGCAAATCAATATTGTACAACAACTAAAATTGAATTGTATGATTGTTGATAAGCCATTGCTTATTAGAAGTCCTTTAGGTAGTTCCTGTGTTTTGGGTATGATGTGTATGCAACTGGGATTAAATATAGGGGGATGTGTGTTTAGTGCAGACCTATATGTGTTGCAATACCCGGGCACAGGAGTTATTCTAGGAGTTGATTGGTTGAGGAAATATAAGGATATTATAAATATGGAAACATCTACCATATCACTAAAAATTTCTGATGGAAAAAGGGTAGTTGTTCTGTGTGAGGCAAACAAGAGCATAAATATAGCTACTCTTGTTACTTTGTCTAGTGAGAAGCCCATGCCCACATTAGAAGAAATCTCTATAGTAAATCAATATACTGATGTGTTTGGTGAGGTTAGGGGAATTCCAAACCATAGGCCAGTAGAGTTTTCAATTAAACTAATTCCAGAGGCTAGCCCAGTAGTTAAGAGGCCAACTAGAATGGGGCCTAAGGAATTGATAGAGCTGAAAAAGCAACTGGTTGAACTAGAAGAAAAAGGCTTCATCAGACCCAGTAGCTCATCATGGGGAGCACCAGTGGTTTTTGTTAAGAAACAAGATGGATCTCTCAGATTATGTATTGATTATAGGGAGTTAAATAAAATCACAGTTAAAAACAAATACCCCTTACCAAGAATTGATGATCTCTTTGATCAATTGAGTGGTGCAAAAATATTCTCTAGACTTGATTTAGCTTCAGGATTCCATCAAATGAAAGTAGAAGAGGAAAGCATTAAATACACAGCTTTCAACACTAGATATGGACTTTATGAATTTTTAGTAATGCCATTTGGTTTGACAAATGCTCCCTCTTACTTTGTTGATTTGATGAATAGAATTTTTAGAGAATACTTGGATAAATTTGTATTGATATTTATTGATTATATACTAATTTATTCTAAGTCAGTTGAGGAGCATGAGAATCATTTGCATATAGTACTTCATAAACTGAGGCAAGAAAATTTGAAGGCAAAATTTTCAAAATGCACTTTTTGGCAAAAGGAAGTAAATTTTTTAGGACATGTGGTATCAGAAGAAGGTATATCTGTAGATCCCAACAAAGTAATTGCAGTTCAAGCTTGGAAAAGGCCTACAAATGTCACAGAGGTTAGGTCATTTATGGGAATGGCTGGGTACTACAGAAGGTTTATAAAAGATTTTTCAAAGATTTCAATCCCATTAACCAGATTGACTAGGAAGAATCAGGTATTTGCTTAGACTGAGGAATGTGAGAAAGCTTTTGGGAGGTTAAAAGAAGCACTGATACAAGCTCCAATACTAAAAGTACCTGAGGGGAATGAAAATTTAGTGATATATACTGATGCAAGTGGACAAGGGCTTGGGGAAGTATTGATGCAACAACACCAAGTGATAGCTTATGCCTCTAGATAGTTGAAACCCAGTGAGGTAAGGTATGCTACACGACCTTGAATTGGCTGCTATAGTGTATGCTCTTAAATTATGGAGACATTATTTGTTGGGGGCAAGGTTTGAAGTTTACACTGACCATAAGTCACTTAAATATTTGTGTTTGCACAAAAAATGGACAAACACCTCAAAGTCATATGATTTAACAGATTTTATGTTGTTCTTAGTGATTTGGGTGATTTATGCAAATATATGAAAAGCAGGGGCTAAGCTGTAAAAGACACGCATATTTATAGTGGTTCAGCCAGAATGTGCCTACGTCCACTTTATATGTTATTTCTCTTTTCTTATTTAGATTACAAGTACAAAGCTTTGATCCAAGTAAAAGAAAGTTGTTTGAAAGTTCTCTCCGTGCTTGAGCTCTCAAACTTGTCCCCATTGTTGTACCCCTGCCCTTCTATTTATAGAGTGAGGTTGGGGGTAGGGACCTTGGATGTATATAGCAGCTGGCGGGCCTGGGCTGATGTAATCTGGCCTGGTGGAGCTGGTCCGGTTTTCCTTGGTTCGGTGGTAGGAGTATGGTGGACCGGTGTACTCTGTTTCGGTGGTAGGAGATGAGTGGACCGGTGGAGCTTGGTTCGGTGGAAGGAGACGAGTGGACCGGTGGAGCTTGGTTCGGTGGAAGGAGACGAGTGGACCGGTGGAGCTTGGTTCGGTGGAAGGAGACGAGTGGACCGGTGGAGCTTTGGTTCGGTGGAAGGAGATGAGTGGACCGGTGTACCTTGATTCGGCAGCGAGGAGATGAGTGGACCGGTGTACCGAATGACACTCTTACACTCAAATTACCTTGATTCGGTAGCAAGGAGATGAGTGGACCGGTGGTCTACTCTTCCTGGATCGACGGTGTGTAGGAAATGTACCCAACAATTGCCCCCCCAAAGTAGGGCATATTCCTGTATATGGCGTGCTTTGTTTTAGCGTGGTCATTTTCATCCGGTCTCTGACGCCGAGCCATCCGGTTTGCTTATAAATAGGGACCATATGCCTTCGTTATTTCTCACTAACCGAGCCAAATCTTTTGCCGTATCAAACTCTCGTTTTCGCATAATCAAAGCGCTAGCCGAACCAGGTGAGACCTCTTTGCCGCCGAATGGATTTTTTATTGTACTACCGAATGGGCTTTAGGGCTCTGAGTACCGAATGACACTCTTGCCGAATGGAGATGGGTGTTTGGACCGCCGAATGAAACAGAGAGTTGGAATGCCGAATGAGCTCTTGGTTCTGAGTACCGAATGACACTCCTACACTTGAATTGCCGAATGGAGAGGGGTGTCTGGACCGCCGAATGAAACTGAGAGTTGGAATTACAAGTGAGATTCCAAACTATAATGTTCGTATGTTTTAACGATGTACTTTCTCGTGTTTGCAGATAAATGTCTCGAAGAGTGGAAACCCGATCAGAGAAGAAAAGATCTCAGGATAGAGAAGAGCCTTCCTCAGTGTCCCCGGCTCAACCAGGACCTGCCCGCCATGGGCCCGCCCCGAGATCATTGGTGGATGGATACGGTCCTCAGGAACTTCTTAACTTGCCCCCTGATTGCTTCCCTAGCTTACTCAAGGGCGAGCAACTCGATGTTATATCTCGCTCTTTCGGGATCGACCGAGCAAGCATGTTATTGCCGGATGCGGGAGTGATACCGAATGATCCTCCCGAAGGATATTTTGCCTACAGCAGATACCATTGCATGTGTGGGGCCATCCCGCCTCTCAACGCCTGGGTAGTCAGCTTTCTCACATATCTAAAGGTAGCTCCATTCCAGCTTCAGCCCAACTCTTATGCCATTCTGGTGAGTCTCTTCGTCATCTTCCAGAGGAGATATGGGCGTCCTCCTTCCAACCGGGAGATCCGGTATTTGTACAACTTGAGAGGCTACAAGAAGGGGTCTCCCTACATCAGCTTGGAATCGGCCGTATCCTTTAAGCTGGTCCTGGATTTATACTCCAAGTACAGCATGTTCAAGAAGGAGTGGTTTTTTGTCAGGGATGATTCCGTTTCTATTCGGCGCTTCACCTCCTGATGTAAGTCAAAGCTTTATTTTTAATTCCCGTTCTGATTGCAATACTTTCTCTTATGTGTTTTTATTTTTTGCTAGCGACAGGTGGTTTTGCGGTCGTGGAGAATGATCGCCTGGTTCAGACGGCAGCAGAAATAGAAGCTATTACTGGGAGAGATAGGTCGGCTGCCTACCCGATCAGGAATGCTACACTCTTGGAGTACAACTTGATCCTTCCACAGCAGTCCGTGGTCAAGCAGAGGGACACGGCTGAAGAGAAGGCTGCCCAAGCTAAAGATGGGGCCGAGTCGAAGAGCAGTAAAAGGAGGCCCTTTCCGAAACATCCGGTTGCCGGGGGGAAGAAGCTCAAAAAGTCTGACGGACCCTCTCCCAGTACATGTCCAGATATCCCAGAGGAAGGAGAGGTGGAGAAGGAGCAAGGCGAAGATGGAGGAGAAGGCGCTGGAGGTGGCGACGGTGTCGGGGCTTTGTCTTCTGGGCAAGTAGGCGAGATGCAAGAGTGGACGGATGATGCCTTCCGCCAAGCCTTCGAAGGTTTGGAGGGGACGGAGAAGTCCAAGAGAGCCGATAAAGTTGGGACCGTCGTTGATTTATCTTCCGGGAGCGCCTCTACTGAAGCAACTTCGGCGGTTCAAGGTGAATTTCTCTTTACTGTTTTAATTCTTGAATGATGGCTTAATACATATTGGTGACACTTTGGTTTTCATATCAGGAGCGGGTAAAACGGCCAAGACCTCGGATCTTCGGCACAGGCTTGAACAATACAAGCTCTCTAAAATTTCCGCCAAGCCGAAGCCTTCTACTAACCGCCCAGGAGACATAGTCGGCTATCGTCCTCTTCTCGGAGTTATCGAAGAAGATATACAGAAGAGGAAGAGGAGTCGATCTTCGTCTGAGCCTCTTCTTGAACCCCCGGCCCCACTCCAGCCTATTCACGACATTACAGAGGAGGATACCGAGCTTATGACCTCTCCTCATCCGTTTAAGAACCCAACTGTCATCCCAATAGATCATCCTGGCTTAGCACGCAATCCGTTTGCGGGTCATCCGGACCTGGACCCAGCATCTCATGACATTTCTTTTGATGAGGTTACTGGCGAGCACCTTCTTCCTCGCAATCCTATGGTAAGGGTGCTTGATGAAGCCAAGTCTTTGGACCTTGATTTGCTTACTACTCGGGTTGTCGCTATGGGGCACGAAGCTAAAGCAAATATCGAGCGGGTTGCTGAGGAGACCAGGAAGTTGATGGGGCATCATGCCCGACTGGTCAAGGCCGGGGAGGAAATTGGGAGTGCCAACATAAGACTACGGTTAGTGGTTTCCGACCAGGCCAAGCAACTCGCTGATCAGGCCATCCAGATCTCTCAGCACGAGGCCGCCTCCGGACGTCTAAAGAAAACTATGGAAGAGGCCAGTCGGGCCGAACTGCGGAAAATGGAGGCTACTTGCAAGGAACAGATCGATATGGCCATCGCCATGGTGGACGAGGTTCGGAATGCGAATCTTGAGCAGATAGAGGAGTTATCTGGGAAGCTTGAGGCTGCAGAGCTTGCTCAAGCCAAGTTGAGGGAGGAGATGGAGGCGATGCAGGAATCCCTTCAGGCTGACTGCTCGAGATACCGATTGGAGAGAGATGCCGCCGTCGTAAGGTTATCGGCTTTCGAGGCCCGGACGAGGGAGTTTGAAGAGAACGAGGGGCTGATGGAGGGGATGCTCCAGTATGTATTTCCGTACTTGGAGGCAGGGTAACTTGTCCTGGATGGATGATTACCCCCGGGTTATGGCTAGGATCTATCTCAGGGCTCTAGAGGAGGCCCAGACTGAGGCAAATAAGGAGGGTGGTGTGGCCTTCAGGATGGATGCGGTTACCGCCCAGTTTACCAAGGAGGAGAAGGTGGCGGTGAAGGAGGGCATGCGGTTGCTTGCAGCTGAGGAGGCAGGTGTGCAAGTGGAGGATGATGATCAAGCTGATCAAGGAGCAGATGCTGGTAAGTCTTCCTTTCTATTATTTCCATTAACTTGGTTGCTTATCGCTAATGAATTCTTTCTCTGATCGGACAGGAGGGCAACAGGACAAGGATAAGACTCCGACGCAGCCGGCTTCTTGACTAGACCTGGGAAATTTTTTTTTGTGGACTTGACAAGGTTGTATATGTTAGTCTTAAAACAGTAACGTAACTCTTAGGTTGTAATTATTGCTACTTGTAATAAATAGTTCTATTCTTGACGTGTAATTCTTTAACTTAAGCTGATTCTGTTGTCTTTTGAATGTTTTTGCTATTTTGACATGTTGTATGAGAAATATAGCTATGCATGTTCTTGTAATTAAATTGTGTTTGATGTCAGGTTCTTGTTTAAAACATAATTTCATGACTTGCAATGTTAGCGTGAGGTGTGAATAAATTACAGTCATGTGTTTATACATGAAAGAAGGAAATACCCCCCTTTATATTTTTCTTGTGGATGGCAGCTTTGAATATCCTGTGTGCCCAAGTAAGGGATGCGGTCCAGTATCTTGCTGTGAGTATCCGCTTCTATTAGTGAATGTCTCCTGGTTGCATCCTGTACTTCAGGGATTGTTACAGAGGATAGGAGAAAATTTTCTTAAGTAAAATTGAAATATGTGAAATAGTAAAACTTCCAATCATGGAAGGCCTTCGATGTGCTTAAGTTCGTGGAAAACGGGCTTTGTAGTCACTTTCCCTAGCTGTGGGTCTTGGAGACATTTGTCACCCATCTTACGCCTCCGCGGGGAGTTAATTCTTTTTTACCACAGCCGTACTTAAGACACATCGGAGCCGAGATCGCGCACAGTAACTACCCAGGCCGTTATGGCCCGTAATCGTGGGTATTATTCGATTTACTGTGGCCGGCTAGCGTGGGTGCCGATCGTCAACCGTGAACTGCCCCTGGCTGGCCACACCTTATGTTGGGGCTTATAGTCGGTTCACAGTTGCCGACGAGCCGAACGCCGTAATGAGCTGCCTCGGCTATAGTCGGCCTTCTCGGTGGCTTATAATCGGCTCATTACAGTTGGCTTTAAGGGCCATCGCGAGCAATGAGTTAACCCGCAGCAGAGGGATGCTGGAGCAAAAGTGTCTCATTGGCGAGGGCATAGATTCGCATAGTACCTGTTAGGTCTTGTCCATGTGAAGTTGCGCTGTGGAGTGCTTTGAATGGAAATTCTACATGCATAGGATTTCGTTCAACAGAAAAGGATAAAGTTAACAAGCAGCCAAGATATAAAGGAACAAGTTAAAAAAAGAGACAAGGTTTTTTAAAGTGGTTTGGCACGAAAATGCCTACGTCAACTGATTCTCTTTGTTAATTCACTTCATATGGGCAGTACAAGTTAAGAAAAGTATCGACGGAGGTGTTGGATGTTCCAGGCCCTCTGGAACACCTCTCCGTCCACTGTTGACAAAATATAAGCTCCATTGTGGAGATCTTTATGAATTACATATGGTCCATCCCATATTGGATCTAGTGCTCCGGGGCGAGGGAAGATTCGCTTGAGGACAAGATCCCCTTCTTGTAAGGTACGATGCTTGACTTTGGAGTTGTATTGTGCTGCCACTTTGTGCTTGTGGGCTGCCGCTTTAAGGACTGCATCATTTCTTCTCTCCTCAACTAGATCCAAAGACATGTGAAGGAGTTCTTCGTTCTCTTCTGGGTTATAGTGGTGGATCCTACGGTGGGAAGGCACAATGGTTTCAACTGGGAGCATAGCCTCTGATCCGTATGCCAAAGAGAAAGGAGTATGCCCCGTTGATGTTCTGAAAGATGTGCGATAGGCCCACAGTGCCGTAGGGAGTTCATCCACCCAAGCGCCCTTTGACTTTTCGAGTTTCTTTTTTATTAGAGTTTTCAGAATTTTGTTGACGGCTTCGACTTGTCCGTTTGCCTGGGGATACGCTATGGATGAGAAGCTTTTGTGAATTCCGTGCTCTCGGCACCAGTTGGCGAATTCTTCGCTGTCAAACTGAAGTCCATTGTCTAATATGATTTTAAATGGGACTCCGTGCCTGCACAGAACATTTTTGATCAAGAAGTTAATAACTTTTGCTGAAGATACTTTATTCAGAGGTTTCAACCCATTTGGTGAAATAGTCGACTGCCACTATAGCATATTTGGCCCCGCCTCGGCCCATCGGTAGTTCGCCGATTAAGTCAATTCCCCATACTGCAAAGGGCCAAGGGCTGGTCATTTGTGTAATCTCAGTTGTTGGTAGCCGCGGAATCTTAGCAAACCTCTGGCATTTGCCACATTTTTTGACGAAATCTAAGGCGTCCTTGCATAGGGTGGGCCAGAAATATCCATATCAGAGTATCTTTTTTGCTAAAGTTTGCCCTCCGGTGTGATCTCCGCAGCTTCCTTGATGAATGTTGGATAAGATTTCCTTGGCTTCCCTCCCAGCGACACACCTTAATAACGGGTTAGAGAATCCACGCCGATAGAGGATGTCTTCTTGTATTGTGTAGCGAGAAGCTTTCCTCAAGATTTTCTTGACTTCGTTACGCTCGTTGGGTAGTGTGCCGCTTTGTAAGTAGTCTCGGATGGGAGTCATCCAAGTTGCTTCTTCAGTTGCAGCTATCAGATTCACTTGCTCAAAACTTGGGGTCAGTTGCTTTGAGATGGTTACTGCTCCGAAGATGTCGCTGTCTCTCACACTTGCTTGCTTTGCCAATTCGTCGGCCTCTTGGTTCTCTTCCCGAGGGATGTGTTTGACTAGGTAGTGGTCCAATCGGTTGAGAAGTAACTTGGTCTTCTTTAAATATGCTATAAGTCGTTCTGCTCGAGCTTGGAATTCTCCTTGTATTTGATTAACAATAAGTTGAGAATCGCTATGAAGACACAAAGAATTGGCTCCGATTTCTAAGGCAAGTTCTAATCCAGCTATCACTGCTTCATACTCTGCGTCGTTATTGGTGACAGCGAACTCCAACCTTATAGCATAGTGCAGCTTATTTCCCCTGGGAGTGATTATTAATACACCTGCCCCCGAGCCTTGTTCGTTTGATGCACCATCCACAAAGAGATTCCACTTGATGTCTTTTGCTATTTCCAATTGCTCCTTGTCTTCGTTGGTAGTGAATTCTGCAATGAAATCAGCCATGGCTTGTCCCTTGATGGCGGTGCGAGGGTGATAGGTGATGTCATACTGACTTAGTTCAATGCACCATTTAAGTAGTTGCCCAGAAGTGTCGGGACGATGGAGTACCTGCCTCAGTGGTTGATCGGTCAGAACTTTGATGGAATGGGACTGGAAGTAGTGATGCAGTTTCCGTGATGTGATTAGTAAACAGTATGCTAGATTTTCAAGTTTAGGATATCTGACTTCTGCCCCCGTAAACCTCTTACTTACGAAGTAAACTAGCCGCTGCGTGCGGTTGTCTTCTCTTACCAAGGCAGCGCTTAGGGCGTGGGATGACACAGCAAGGTATAAGTATAACTCTTCGCCTACGCTCGGAGTCGAGAGTACCGGTGGTTTCTGGAGGTGTTCGATTAAGTTAAGGAAAGTGGTTAAGCATTCGTTAGTCCATTCGAACTTTCCTTTGTCTTTCTTTAGAGCTTCGAAAAAGGGGACGCACTTGTCCGTTGCTTTAGAGATGAATCGGCTTAGGGCGGCCACTTTTCCACTCAGGCTTTGCATTTCCTTTCGAGTGGAAGGTATCTTGATATCCCTTAGCGCTCGGACTTGTTCAGGGTTTGCTTCAATCCCTCTAGCATGGACGATGAATCCCAAGAACTTTCCTGATGATACTCCGAAGGAGCATTTTAGAGGATTCAACTTCATTCCATACTGGCGAAGTACTTGAAACATCTCGCCTAGGTGGTTTACGTGATCGTCGGTTTTCCTTGACTTTACCAGCATGTCATCCACGTATACTTCCATAGTTTATCCTATTAGCCCTGCAACATCTTGTTGACGAGGCGCTGGTAGGTGGCTCCTGCATTTTTAAGTCTGAAAGGCATTACCTTATAGCAGTATAAACCCCGGTCAGTGATGAAACTAGTGTGGTCTTGATCGGGAGTATGCATAGGAATTCGGTTATATCCTGAGTATGCGTCCATAAAAGATAAGAGCTGGTGTCCGGCTGTGTTGTCTACAAGTTGGTCGATTCGGGGAAGTGGGAAGCAATCCTTTGGGCAGGCGTCGTTTAGGTTGGAGAAGTCAATGCATGTTTGCCACTTCCCATTAGCCTTCTTTACCAGTACCGGGTTAGCGATCCATTCCGGGTAGATGGCTTCTCGTATGAAGTCATTGGCGAGTAGATTCTTTACTTCTTCATCGAGGGCTGCTAATCGCTCTGCCCCTATACTCCTCTTTCTTTGTTTTACGGGCGCCTTGGTAGGATCAATGTTTAGTACGTGGCATGCTACGTCGGGGGAGATTTCGGTCATGTCAGCGTGTGACCATGCGAATACATCTAAGTTGTGGTGGAGAAAGTCGATGAGTTGCTCCTTCAACTCTGCTTTTAGTTGGGACCCAATTTTCAATAGTCTACTCGAGTCGTTATTGTCTACAGATACAAACTCCATAGCCTCTGTAGGCTCGGCGGTGGCCTCCTCCTCTTTGTCCCTAGGGTCTAATTCATTGAAAGGGTCGCTGGTATATCGAAGAGGAGGAGCTTTCTTTAGTTGCTATGCTTCTAGACTTTTCGTGCAGAGGGCAACCTCTACACCCTTCCCTTTATCCTTCCTGTGGTTGTTGCGAAGTTCAGTCACATAGCAGTCTCGAGCAACGTCCTGGTCTCCTTCTACTTCCCCTACTCCATTGTCTGTTGGAAATTTCATCTTTAGGCACCATGGGGCTAGGACAATTTGGAAATCAGACAAGGCTGGCCTTCCTAAGAAGGCGTTGTAGGCCGAGTGGTTTTCTATTAGCACAAACATCTGTTTCCGTACAACGGAGCGGGGATGGCTTCCAATTTCAACAAAGAAGTCCAGTTGCCCGAGGGGCATCTTCGCATCTCTAGTGAAACCGTGTAGTGGTTTATCGCAGGGAGATACATCCTTCATTGATAGTTTCATTTTATCGAATGCATTTTTGAATACGATATTCATTGAGCTTCCCGTGTCTACTTGAATTCGGTAAACTTCGGCGGGACCGAGCCGGGCAGAGATAACCATGGGATCCATGTGAGGGTATTGCCTTCCTTCTAGGTCACGCTTACCGAATGTGATGTCATCACTTTCTTTCCGTTTCGGGTGGCGCTCTTCTATAATCGAATTGACACAGTCTTTATGGCCTCTAAGCGACTTTCCATATCTTTCCATCTCTTTCCAGCTTTTATCTGCGATGTGCGGTCCTCCTGAGATGGTATGGACCACTATCTTCTCTTGACTAGAGCCGCTAGTGTTGCGGTTTCCTCTGCCGATCTCAGGTGAGGGTAGCCTTGGGTTCTCATTGGCAGGAGTTGGATTCCTGTCCTGACCTTTCACATAGCGTTCCAGTTTCTTCCTTCTGATGTGTTCTTCAATCAAGTCCCGGAGATGACGACACTCATTGGTATCATGCCCATGAGATTCGTGGAAACGGCAGAACTTTCCAGACTTCTGTGCGTTATCTGATTCCTTCTTGTATGGTGGGTGTTTGTATCTAACTTCGCCTTGGGTGGCAAGGAAGATGTTTTCGATGGTTTCGTTCAAAGGAGTATAGGTGTCGAATCTCGGTCCTGGCCGATATAGGCGCTTTTCTCCTTTCTTGCCCCCAGCATTGTCTCTGGAATCATTTCTTCGAACGTCCCTTGCCACAGCAGGTGCGTTGTTGTGAGTTGCCTTATTTTGCTGTCCTGACTGCCCCTCAACGGCAGCATTCTCAAGCCTCATATATTTCCCGGCTTCATGGAAGAAATCGGGTAAAGTAGCTGGTTTTTCTTTTGTCAACCTTCTAGCAAATTTAGTGTCCGGATGCACACCACTACAGAGGGCCATTAGGATAAGCTTCTCATCAGCATCTTGGACTGCGGCCGCCGCGGCATTGAATCGGGTTAGGTATTGCTGCAGTTTCTCCCCAGGTTTCTGTTTGACGCTGGATAAGGAATAAGCGTCCTTAGGTTGTTCCACATGAATGCAGAACTGACTGATAAACATTTCTTTCAACATTTCCCACGAGCTGATGGATCCCTGGGGTAGATGACAGAACCAGGACGTAGCGAGATCTGCTAAGAATAGTGGAAAGCATTTGCACAGTACTCCCTCTATCGCTCCACTCATGAGCATATGTTGTGTGTATCTCTGTAAGTGTACAACGGGGTCGGAGGTTCCTTTGTAAGGTTCCATTGTTGGCATCTTCCATTCTCGGGGGGTGATAGCAATTTCGATATTGCGGGCGAAAGGGCTGGTTACCCTAGCGCCTATCCCTCGATCTCTTTGCTCCCGTTGGACGCACTCTCTGAATAAGTGTGCCATCCTTTCATCAGGATTTGGAGCAGATAGAAATGAGTTTGGTTCTGTTCTGTGGGATTGATTCCGTCCAGATGACCTGTAGGGATGGTATCTTCTATCATTCCTCATATTTTCCAGTGGCTGCCTTTGGTCTTCTGGGAGCATGCTAGGGTCAGCTACAGTTGGCCCTTGCCTTGATCTTCCCCTGCTGGGTTCGGATCTAAGCACTTCCTCGGGTCCAACTTCGGGCTGGTCTCTAGCTCGGCCCCGTTCACTGGCGTTTCCGTGGTTAGGCAGTATGACAGGCTCAGCTACAGTTGACCTCCTCCCGGTACCTCCCCCGTTGGGTTCGGTTCCAAACGTTCCCTCGGGCCTAACTTCGGGCTGTGCTCGATCTCGGCTCCTACCATGGCTACTTCTGCCGTTATCTCCTTCGAAGAAGGAAGATCTTTGTTGTCTCTGAGATCCTCCAGATTGGGACTCGCCCCATGATTCAGTGTTGCGGTTGGACTCTTCAGCATCCCTTAAGCGTGACATGAGATGGTCCACTAAGGCTTCCTGCTGGGATGTGAAGCGGTTAGTTACTTCCAACACAACCCTGTCTAAATCTGCCCTAGTAATTGCTGCGGGCTGTTCTGCGGCAGGAGTGGTCGGATTAGCCTGTCCTTCATTTGGTACTGCTGCTAGAGGAGGACGATTTACCTGATCCGTGACCGCTGGATCTGGAAGACTGCTGGATGCGATGTTTTTTCCTTTGTTAACATCTTTTTTCTGCTTGGGAGGCATGTTTTCCGAACGATGAATGATGCTGTTAGGAAAAAGGCTAAGTGGAAGAAGCTGAAGCTTCGAGCTTCTAGTTCTCAGTGAAAGCACCAAAAATGTTTGCACAAAAAATGGACAAACACCTCAAAGTCGTATGATTTAACAGATTTTATGTTGTTCTTAGTGATTTGGGTGATTTATGCAAATATATGAAAAGCAGGGGCTAAGCTGTAAAAGACACGCAGATTTATAGTGGTTCAGCCAGAATGTGCCTACGTCCACTTTATATGTTATTTCTCTTTTCTTGTTTAGATTACAAGTACAAAGCTTTGATCCAAGTAAAAGAAAGTTGTTTGAAAGTTCTCTCCGTGCTTGAGCTCTCAAACTTGTCCCCATTGTTGTACCCCTGCCCTTCTATTTATAGAGTGAGGTTGGGGGCAGGGGCCTTGGATGTATATAGCAGCTGGCGGGCCTGGGCTGATGTAATCTGGCCTGGTGGAGTTGGTCCGGTATTCCTTGGTTCGGTGGTAGGAGTATGGTGGACCGGTGTACTCTGGTTCAGTGGTAGGAGATGAGTGGACCGGTGGAGCTTGGTTCGGTGGAAGGAGACGAGTGGACCGGTGGAGCTTGGTTCGGTGGAAGGAGACGAGTGGACCGGTGGAGCTTGGTTCGGTGGAAGGAGACGAGTGGACCGGTGGAGCTTTGGTTCGGTGGAAGGAGATGAGTGGACCGGTGTACCTTGATTCGGCAGCGAGGAGATGAGTGGATCGGTGTACCGAATGACACTCTTACACTCGAATTACCTTGATTCGGCAACAAGGAGATGAGTGAACCGGTGGTCTACTCTTCCTAGATCGGCGGTGTGTAGGAAATGTACCCAACAATTTGTTTTCACAAAAAGAATTAAACATGAGGCAGCAAAGGTGGATTGAACTCCTAGCCTCATATGATTTTGAAATATTGTACACCCCTGGCAAAGCTAATAAAGTAGCAGATGCTTTAAGTAGACAGCATGCTAATGTAGCTAGGTTAATGATATAAGAGTTTAACACTTTATCACTATTGATTGACTCAGAGGTAGAAAGTGGAAGTGTAGAAAATATGAGTATATGCAATGAGAATGTAGAAGTGGGAAAGTTAAGTTTTGTTACTTTGGGGTCAGAATTAAAGAATAAAGTTGTAAAGTTACAAGACCAAGATCCATTTTTATTTGAGAAGAAAACTCAGATATTAAATGGAGAAGCAGTGGAGGGCTTTCTGTTGAATAAACAAGGCCAATTGGAGAAAAGAAAAAGAATATGTGTCCCTGCTATTGATGAGTTGAAGCAAGAAATCTTAGATGCTTATCACAAAAACAAATATACCATACGCCCAAGAAGTACAAGAATGTATCACAACCTTAAAAGAGATTATTGGTGGAGTGGTATGAAGAGTTCAGTGGCATCTTTTGTGTCTAAGTGCATGGTTTGTCAACAGATAAAGGCTGAATATCGAAAACCCTCCGGAATGCTTCAACCTTTACCAATACCACAGTGGAAATGGGAAGACATATCAATGGATTTCATTGATGGTTTGCCTAGAACTAGGAGGGGAAATGATAGTATTTGGGTTGTAGTTGATAGGCTAACCAAATCAGCCCATGTTATACCTGTGAAGTCAGAAAGAAATGCATGCACATTAGCTCAGTTATTTATTAAGGAAATAATCAGACTACATGGAATACCAAAGACTATAGTGAGTGATAGAGACACCATCTTCACTTCAAAATTTTGGCAAAGTTTTCACAAGGCAATGGGGACTGATTTATGCTTGAGCACAGCATATCATCCTCAATCGGATGGCCAAACAGAAATTGTAAATAAATTGCTTGAAGACATGTTGAGAGCATGTGTATTGGATTGGGGAGGAAGCTGGGAGGATTATATATATCTAGCTGAATTTTCATACAATAACACCCATCACAGTAGCATAGGCATGGCCCCCTTTGAAGCTCTTTAAGGAAGGCCATGTTTATCACCCTTAAGTTGGCATGAATCTGGAGAAAAGGTGGTCTTAGGACCAGAAAATGTAAAAGAAACTTCTGAAAAGATAGCTTTGATTAGAAAAAGAATTGCTTCTGCCCAAGATAGGCAAAAGAAATATGCAGATCAAAAGAGAAAGGAAGTACATTATGATGTTAGGGATTTTGTATTTATTAAAATATCACCCATGAAAAAGGTTCTAAGGTTTGGGAAACAAGGAAAGTTGATTCCTAGATATATAGGGCCATATAAAATTTTAGAAAGAATAGGAACTGTGGCCTATAGGTTAGAGTTGCCAGAGGAAATGAGAGCAATACATGATGTTTTTCATGTATCACAGTTAAGAAGATGGGTTCATGACAAGGAAACAATTCTAAATTTTTTTAAGGATGTACAGATTGATTCTAGATTGGTGTATGAAAAGGAGCCAGTGGGCATAGTTGCCAGAGAAATCAAGAAATTGAGGTGCAAAGAAATAAAATTAGTGAAAGTGCAATGGAGTCTTGACCCAAATGATTGCACATGGGAGGTGGAAGATAAAATCAGAATTGATTATCCACAACTGTTTGATTGAATGAAAGGTAAATTTATGTATATACTGATAAATGTTTTGATTGAATTGAATTGTGATTTTTTTGGTTGTTTTGATACACTTAGAGTTTAATCAAATGATTGATTTGAGAATGATTTGAGATCAGAAATTGATTTTCTGAAGTAAGGATACTTAAGTTAAGTATGAAAGAATTGTGGGGCACAATTCCTAAAAGGAGGGGTATATGTGATAACCCTGATTTTGTGAAGTAATTTCATGATTTAATTTAGTTTGTATTTGTTTGAAATTACATTGAAAAGATAGAGATAGGAAACTGATTTGCAGATGCATAGTTTAAAAACATGTACATGTGCACAAGACAGTGCACAAACTTGCACACAGTTTTCTATGTGATAAAATAGGCAACAGTTAACAAATATGATAGGATAAATAAATTACAAATATATAGGTAGGCAGAAATGATCAAGTCTTGAAAAAAAAGACTTAGGCCAGAATAGGCATACATGTATTATACATGTGCACCAAACAAATGCTTGTTGAAATAAAAATTAACATTGCATGAAAACGGTATGAGCTTTTGAACAAACACTTTATTCATTTTTAGCAATTCCTTTTTGCTTTAGAAAACAGAAATCATGCAAATAACATGACCGGGGTAATGAGGTATATTTTCTGGAAAAAATGCCAGGACTACTTACCCATTTTCTCTAAAAAGTAGAATGAGAGGTAGATCATAGTTGGTGGGGTAAAATTGGCATTGGGTAATTTCCTTAAACCCTAGTAGCAGCCAAAGTTTATATAAGAAGACCTGGTGTAGTAAGGTTTTTATTATTATTGCTCTGCCTCATAAAAGAAATATATATATATATATATATATATATATAACAGAAGTTAGAAAAGAAATGTGGAACACCAGTCATTAGAGTAGGAAGAAGGCAGAAGATCAACGGAAGAAAAAGAAAAGCTTAGAAAAAAAAGAAAAGGGGATTAAGGTGAGTAATCTCACTGGAAATATGGGCAATAAGTCCTGAATATTGAGGCAGCCCAACTAAAATTCATATTTCATTTGTTTGCAAGCTAGATTCATTTTTATGATTAAGTAACTTTGACTTGTTTTATGATCTGTTTTAATGGAAACCTCTTTATATTGATTCACTCAGTATGAAAGAGCCATGAATCTAATGTTCAAATAGGTTTTTCTGTGTTATAATATAACTTTGAGGTGAAGCAGTTAATATGGGTTTTCTTTATACATTTATTAGTTTAAAACCCAGGATGCTTAATATGGTTATATGGTCTAAAAATGAGAAAGGATATGGGGCTGCAATATGGTGTGTTTGCTTAAGTCTCATCTTAACAGAAAAGAACTTATATAAAAAGGAAAAATATAGAGGTGCAATGTATACATGTGATGAGCCTCTACATTCATGAACTATCCAGTAAATCTTATACTTGTGATTTAGTCAAATTTGAAGATCTACATGGATCTGACTGAATCAGAGGTAGTAAAAGAAAAAAAAACAAATAGAAAATTATCTATGACCATACATTTGTATTGGGATCTATTGAAGCCCATAGAAAAATAATATGTTTAAGAGACCACCTCTATTGTTATGATGAATTGCTTGTTCATGAAAATATGTCTTGTTAATCTTTGGATGTATGCCTGTGACTGAATGTATTATCCACTACTTGAAACATGTGATGCAGAGAGGAAATTAACACTAAAGGGTAGTGACACTTAGTAATTTAACTAAGGATTTTGGATCTTAGGGCTACAAGATATAGCTTGGCAAGGTGAACATTGCAAGCTCACACATGGTATGTTTATACCCAGGGGCCTGAGTGTGCTGGGTTAACAGAGAAATGTCCCAGGCAGTGTGTGTTTAAAAAAAAGAGAAAGTAGCTAAAGATCATAACATATTTGATATTGAACATTAGAAATAGGTTCATATGAAGGCTTGGGAAAATCCCTGAAGGCCAGAAAATCTATAGATGAGGAATGATGATTTAATTGATGATTGTGTTGACTGTTTTAGGATATTCTATGGATGAACTCTATGTTTGTTTTCTCTGCAATAAATCATGGAATTATATATCATTTTGTAGTGCATGCCTAGGTTGCACAGAAATGAGTACAAGAGTAATATTGCATTCCTTTATTTATCTTAAGTTTATTTGAATATGAAAAAAAACTATATAAAAATTTATGTTTCCAATTAGATTACTCATACCAGACCAAGTCTGACCCATGTGTGTTGATGCACTATTGGGTGTCTCATATTTAATGAGGTAGTCCATAGTGATTATGCAGGTAAATAGGCATTTCTTTGATCAAGCTTTGGATGGATTGGCTGCTTAAGGAATTGGATGCAATAGTTACAAATTTACTGAAGTTAAATAGATGTTTATGCCAAATTTATGTTAAGCTATGTTGTTTAAGTTGGTTAGAAAAACCAATGTATTGTTATTTACTGTTTTGTAAGCATTGGACTTAAATAGGTGTTTCATCTGAAACTTATGGATTTTATTTTGAAAATGTTTTACTAAGTAATGAAGTTTTTAGGCTCTTTGATTAATTAATTTATGATGATAGGAAACCTGAGATTGTGAGGATTTATAATATAAAAGAACAACTAGATACTTGACATGAGAAATTCATGTTTAAGTTAAAGAAAAATCTGGCAGAAAGATGTTGAGTTTCCTTGATAAGAATATAAGATAGAACAAAATAACATGTATTTTGAGAGGAAACAGTTCAAAGTAAATATGGCTAACATAACCATTTTCTTGAGCCTGGGTTAAGTTAGCACAAAAGGTTTTCTAAACTAAACTTTCAGTTATGATGTTACAACCCAAGTACAAGGTAGACTCAGACCTTTTTACTAACAAGAAAAGAAAGAAATTAGGCACATGTATGAGCACAGGAACATGCACACATGCACGGGCAAAAGCCCAGTTCATACAGTAATACAATTATGGGAAATACATACATAGTGTTAAATCTAAAAGTCATGAAATCAATAGATATGAAGAAATAGATATGACTGGAAAATTAGAAAAATACTTTTGCTATGTGGAGAATCACTTGAAAATCCCCAAATAGATTCTCTGCTTCCAAACCTCTATACTCTAACATAAAAACAGAAAGTATTATATATATATATATTGTTGGGTGAATTCTTACCCAGAGGATCTCGAGACCAAGAGGCATCAGTTACATCCAGATTCGCCGATTCCTATGTCCATTCGGTACCCATGCCAAACCGAACCAGACAACTCGTCTTCACCGAATCAAGACACCCATCCTTCACCGAACCAACCTCCTCCAGGCCTAACCGAACCAACTCGCCACCGAACCAACCCGCCACCGAACCAACTCGCCACCGAACCAACTCGCCACCGAACCAACCCAACACCGGACCAACCCATCTTCCAGTCCACGCTGAACCAAAGCTTCGCCGAACCAAAGCGCCTCCAGGCCAGACTGCTTCAGCCCAGGCCCACTAGCAGCTATATACAACCAAGACCCCTGCCCCCAGCCTCAGTCTATAAATAGAGGGGCAGGGGTAAAACAATGGCAGACAAGTTTGAGAGCTCAAGCACGGAAGGAACTCTTCAAACAACTTTCTTTTACTTGTACCAAAGCTTTGTACTTGTAATCATAACAAAAGAAGAGAAATAACATATAAAGTGGACGTAGGCACATTCTGGCTGAACCACTATAAATCTGCGTGTCTTTTTACAGTTTAGCCCCTGCTTTTTACGTATCTGCATAAGTCGCTCAAATTAATAAGAATAACATAAGATCTACTAAATCATACAACTTTGAGGTGTTTGTCCATTTTTTGTGCAAATATTTTTGGTGCTTTCACTGAGAACTAGAAGCTCGAAGCTTCAGCTGCACCTACTTAACAAGTTTTCCTAACAGCATCGTCCGCCACTTGGAAAACATGCCTCCCAAACAGAGAAAAGATGTTAACAAAGGAAAAAACATCGCATCCAGCAGTCTTCCAGATCCAGCTGCCACGAATCAAGTAAACCGTCCTCCTCCAGCAACGGTAACAAATGAAGGACAGGCTAACCCAACCACTCCTGCCACAGAACAGCCTGCAGCAATTACTAGGGCAGATTTGGACAGAGTTGTTGTTGAAGTAACTAACCGCTTCACGTCCCAGCAGGAAGCCTTGGTGGACCATCTCATGTCACGCTTGAGGGACGCTGAAGAATCCAACCGCAACACTGAATCATGGGGCGAGTCCCAGTCTGGAGGATCTCAGAGACAGCAAAGATCTTCCTTCTTCGAAGGAGCTAACGGCAGAAGTAGCCATGGTAGGAGCCGAGACCGAGCACAGCCCGAAGTTAGGCCTGTGGAAACGTTTGGTACCGAACCCAACGGGGAAGGTACCGGGCGAAGGTCAACTGTAGATGAGCCTGTCATGCTGCCTAACCACAGAAACACCAGTGAACGGGGCCGAGCTAGAGTTCAGCCCGAAGTTGGACCCGAGGAAGTGCTTAGATCGGAACCCAACAGGGGGAGATCAAGGCAGGGGCCAACTGTAGCTGACCCAAGCGTGCTCCCAGAAGATCAAAGGCAGCCACTGGAAAATATGAGGAATGATAGACGATACCATCCCTACAGGTCGTCTGGATGGAATCAATCCCATAGAACAGAACCAAACTCATTTCTATCCACTCCAAGTTCTGATGAAAGGATGGCACGCTTATTCAGAGAGTGTGTCCAGCGGGAGCAAAGAGATCGAGGGATAGGCGTTAGGGTAACCAGCCCTTTCGCCCGCAATATCGAAATTGCTATCACCCCCCGAGAATGGAAGATGCCAACAATGGAACCCTACAAAGGAACCTCCGACCCCGTTGTACACTTACAGAGGTACACGCAACATATGCTCATGAGTGGAGCAACAGAGGGAGTACTGTGCAAATGCTTTCCGCTCTTCTTAGCAGATCTTGCTACCTCCTGGTTCTGTCATCTACCCCAAGGATCCATCAGCTCATGGGAAATGTTGAAAGAAAAATTTATCAGTCAGTTCCGCATTCATGTGGAGCAACCTAAGGATGCTTATTCCTGGAGAAAAGCTGCAGCAATACCTAACCAGATTCAACGCCGCAGCAGCCGCAGTTCAAGATGCCGATGAGAAGCTTATCCTGATGGCCCTCTACAGTGGGGTGCATCCAGACACTAAATTTGCTAGAAGATTGACAAAAGAAAAACCAGCTACTTTACCCGATTTCTTCCATGAAGCCGGGAAATACATGAGGCTTGAGGATGCTGCCATTGAAGAGCAGTCAGGACAGCAAAGTAAGACGACCCATGGCAACGCCCCTGCTGTGGCGAGGGACGTTCGAAGAAATGATTCCAGAGACAATGCTGGGGGCAAGAAGGTAGAAAAGCGCCTATATCGGCCAGGACCAAGATTCGACACTTACACCCCTTTGAACGAGACCGTCGAAAATATCTTCCTTGCCACCCAAGGCGAAGTTAGATACAAACGCCCACCATACAAGAAGGAATCAGATAACGCACAGAAGTCTGGAAAATTCTGCTGCTTCCACGAATCTCACGGACATGATACCAATGAATGCCATCATCTCCGAGATCTGATTGAGGAACACATCAGAAGGAAGAAACTGGAACGTTATGTAAAAAGTCAAGACAGGACTCCAACCCCTGCCAATGAAAACCCGAGGCTACCCTCACCAGGGACCGACAGAGGAAACCACAACGCTAGCAGCTCTAGTCAAGAGAAGATAGTGGTCCATACCATCTTAGGAGGTCCGCACATCGCAGACAGAAGTTGGAGAGAGATGGAAAGATATGGGAAGTCGCTTAGAGACAATAAAGACTGTGTCAATACGGTTATAGAAGAGCGCCACCCAAAGCGCAAAGAAAGCAATGACATCATATTCAGTAAACGCGACCTAGAAGGAAGACAGTACCCTCACATGGATCCCATGGTTATCTCTGCCCGACTCGGTCCCGCCGAAGTTTACCGAATCCTGGTAGACACTGGAAGCTCTGTAAATATCCTTTTCAAACACGCATTCGACAAAATGAAGCTATCAATGAAGGATGTATCTCCCTGCGATAAACCACTACACGGTTTCACTGGAGATGCGAAGATGCCCCTCGGGCAGCTGGACCTCTTTGTTGAGATTGGAAGCCATCCCCGCTCCGTTGTAAGGAAACAGACGTTTGTGCTGATAGAAAACCATTCGGCCTACAACGCCTTCTTAGGAAGACCAGCCTTATCTGACTTCCAGATTGTCCTAGCCCCATGGTGCCTGAAAATGAAGTTTCCAACAGACAATGGGGTAGGGGAAGTAGAAGGAGACCAGGATATTGCACGAGACTGCTATGTAACCGAACTTCGCAACAACCACAGGAAAGATAAAGGGAAAAGTGTAGAGATTGCCCTCTGCACAAAAAGCCTTGAAGCATAGCAACTAAAGAAAGCCCCTCCTCTTCGATACACCAGCGACCCTTTCAATGAATTAGACCCTAGGGACAAAGAGGAGGAGGCCACCGCCGAGCCTGCAGAAGCTATGGAGTTTATATCTGTAGACAGGCACGACTCAAGTAGGCTACTGAAAATTGGGTCCCAGCTGAAAGCTGAATTGAAGTAACAACTCATTGATTTTCTCCGCCACAACTTGGATATGTTCGCTTGGTCACACGCTGACATGACCGGAATCTCCCCCGACATAGCATGCCACGTATTAAACATTGATCCTACCAAGGCGCCTGTAAAACAAAAAAAGAGAAGTATGGGGGCAGAGCGATCAGCAGCCCTCGATGAAGAAGTAAAGAATCTACTCGCCAATGACTTCATACGAGAAGCTGTTTACCCAGAATGGATCGCCAACCCGGTACTAGTAAAGAAGGCTAATGGGAAGTGGCGGACCTGCATTGACTTCTCCAACCTAAACGACGCCTGCCCAAAGGATTGCTTCCCGCTTCCCAGAATCGACCAACTTGTAGACAGCACAGCCGGGCACGAACTCCTATCTTTTATGGATGCATACTCAGGATATAACCAAATTCCTATGCATGCTCCCGACCAAGACCACACTAGTTTCATCACCGACCGGGGTTTATACTGCTACAAAGTGATGCCCTTCGGACTTAAAAATGCAGGAGCCACCTACCAGCGCCTCGTCAACAAGATGTTTGCAGGGCTAATAGGACAAACTATGGAAGTATATGTAGACGACATGCTGGTGAAATCACGGAAAGCCAAGGATCACGTAAGCCACCTAGGCGAAATGTTCCAGGTACTTCGACAGTATGGAATGAAGTTGAATCCGCTAAAGTGCTCCTTCGGAGTGTCATCGGGAAAATTCTTAGGGTTCATCGTCCATGCCCGAGGGATTGAAGCAAACCCTGAACAAGTCCGAGCATTAAGGGACGTCAAGATACCTTCCACCCGAAAGGAAATGCAAAGCCTAAATGGAAAAGTGGCCGCCCTAAGCCGATCCATCTCAAAGCAAACGGTCCCAAGTTTTGAGCAAGTGAATCTGATAGCCGCAGCCGAAGAAGCAACTTGGATGACTCCCATCCGAGACTACCTACAAAGTGGCACACTACCCAACGGGCGTAATGAAGTCAAGAAAATCTTGAGGAAAGCGTCCCGCTATACAATACAAGAAGACATCCTCTATCGGCGCGGTTTCTCTAACCCATTATTAAGGTGTGTTGCCGGAAGGGAAGCCAAGGAAATCTTATCCAGCATCCATCAGGGGAGCTGTGGAGATCACACCGGGGGGCAAACATTAGCAAAAAAGATACTCTGATACGGATATTTCTGGCCCACCCTAAGCAAGGACGCCTCAGATTTCGTCAAGAGATGTGACAGATGCCAAAAATTTGCTAAGATTCCACGGCTACCAACAACTGAGATTACTCAAATGACCAGCCCTTGGCCCTTCGCAATATGGGGAATTGACTTAATCGGCGAGCTACCGATGGGCCGAGGCGGGGCCAAATATGCTATAGTGGCAGTTGATTATTTCACCAAATGGGTGGAAGCAGAACCTCTGAATAAAGTATCTTCAGCAAAAGTTATTAACTTCTTGATCAAAAATGTTCTGTGCAGGTATGGAGTCCCACTCAAAATCATATCAGACAATGGATTTCAATTTGACAGCGAGGAATTCGCCAACTGGTGCCAAGAACACCGAATTCATAAAAGCTTCTCATCCGTAGCATATCCCCAAGCCAACGGACAATTCGAAGCAGTCAACAAAATTCTGAAGACTCTAATCAAAAAGAAGCTCGAAAATTCAAAGGGCGCTTGGGTGGATGAACTTCCTACGGCACTATGGGCCTATCGCACATCTTTCAGAACATCGACAGGGAACACTCCTTTCTCTTTGGCATACGGATCGGAGGCTATGCTCCCAGTTGAAACTATTGTGCCTTCCCATCGTCGGATCCACTATAACCTAGAAGAGAACGAAGAACTCCTTCACATGTCTTTGGATCTGATCGAGGAGAGAAGAAACGATGCAATCCTCAAAACAGCAGCCCACAAGCAAAAAGTGGCAGCACAATACAACTCCAAAGTCAAGCATCGTACCTTGCAGGAAGGGGATCTTGTCCTCAAGCGAATCTTCCCTCGCCCCGGAGCACTAGACCCAATCTGGGATGGACCATATGTAATTCATAAAGATCTCCACAACGGAGCCTATATTTTGTCAACAGTGGACGGAGAGGTGTTCCAGAGGGCATGGAACATCCAACACCTCCGTCGATACTTTTCTTAACTTGTATTGCCCATATGAAGTGAATTAACAAAGAGAATCAGTGGACGTAGGCATTTTCGTGCTGAACCACTTTAAAAAACCTTGTCTCTTTTTTAACTTGTTCCTTTGTATCTTGGCTGCTTGTTAACTTTATCCTTTTCTGTTGAACAAAATCCTGAGTATATAGCATTTCTATTCAAAGCACTCCACAATGCAACTTCACGTGGACAAAACCCAACAGGTACTATGCGAATCTATGCCCTCGCCAATGAGACACTTTCGCTCCAGCATCCCTCTGCTGCGGGTTAACTCATTGCTCGCGACGGCCCTTAAAGCCAACTGTAATGAGCCGATTATAAGCCACCGAGAAGGCCGACTATAGCCGAGGCAGCTCATTACGGCGTTAGGCTCGCCGGCAACTGTGAACCGACTATAAGCCCCAACATAAGGTGTGGCCAGCCAGGGGCAGTTCACAGTTGACGATCGGCACCCACGCTAGCCGGCCATAGTAAATCGAATAATACCCACGATTACGGGCCATAATGGCCCGGGTAGTTACTGTGCGCGATCTCGGCTCCGATGTGTCTTAAGTGCGGCTATGGTAAAAAAGAATTAACTCCCCGCGGAGGCGTAAGATGGGTGACAAATGTCTCCAAGACCCACAGCTAGGGAAAGTGACTACAAAACCCGTTTGCCACAAACTTAAGCACATCGAAGGCCTTCCGTGATTGGAAGTTTTACTATTTCACGTATTTCAATTTTACTTAAAAAGCTTTTTTCCTATCCCCTATAACAATCCCTAAAGTACATGATACAGAGTAGGAGGTACTCGCCAATGGGTGTAGGGACTCACAGTGGCAGGACATTCGACTACATTCCATGCTCGATCCTACAAGATATTCAAGACTGCCATCTACGATTAAAACATGAAAGGCGGTATTTTCTTCTTTTATGTACAAATACATGACTATAATTTGTTCACACCACACGCTAATATTGCAAGTCATAAAATTATGGTTTAGAACCAGAGTCTAACATCAAACACAATTTAATTACAAGAATATACATAGCTACATTTCTCATACGATATGTCGAAATAGCAACAAATATTCAAGAAACGACAAAATCAGCTTAAGTTAAAAAATTACACGTCAAGAATAATGTTGATTGTTACAAGTAGCAAGAATTACAACTTAGAAGTTACTCTACTGTCTTAAGACTAACATATACAACCATGTCAAGTCTACAAAAAGAATTTTCCAGGTCTAATCAGGGAGCCGGTTGCGTCGGAGTCTTGTCCTTGCTCTGTTGCCCACCTGTCCGGTCGTAAAAACAATTCATTAGCGATAAGTAACCAAGTTAACGGAAAGACTAGAAAGGAAGACTTACCAGCACCTGCTTCTTGACCATCCTGGTCGTCATCCTCTACCTGCACACCTGCCTCCTCAGCAGCAAGCAGCCGCATACCCTCCTTTACCGCCACTTTCTCCTCCTTGGTAAACTGGGCAGTGACCACATCCATACTGAAGACCGTTCCACCCTCTTTATCTGCATCAGCCTTAGCCTCCTCCAAAGCCCGAAGATAGATCTTAGCCATGACCCTGGGATAATCATCCATCCAAGAGAGATTGCCCTGCTTCCAAGTTCGGAAATACATGTCCTGGAGCATGTCATCCATCATTCCCTCATTCTCCTCAAACTCCCTCATCCGGGCCTCGGAAGCCGACAACCTTTCGACGGCAGCATCTCTCTCCAATCTGTATCTCGAGCAATCAGCCTGAAGGGACCTCCGCATCACCTCCATCTCTTCCCTCAACTTAGCTTGAGCAATCTCTACAGCCTCAAGTTTCTCGGACAATTCCTCCACCTGCTCGAGATCCGCTTTCCGAACCTCATCCACCGTGGAAATAGCCATGTCAATCCGCTCTTTGCAAGTAGCTTCCATTTTCCGCAATTCGGCCCGACTGGCCTCTTCCATGGTTTTCCCTAGTCGCCCAGTAGCAGCCTCATGCTGAGAAATCTGAATAGCCTGATCCGCAAGCTGTTTGGCCTGATCCGAAACCACCAATCGAAGTCGGATATTGGCGCTCCCAATCTCCTCTCCGGCCTTAACCAGCCGAGCATGATGCCCCATCAGCTTCTTGGTCTCCTCTGCCACCCGATCAATATTAGCCTTAGCCTCGTCTCCCATAGTGACTATACGAGTAGTGAGTAGATCGAGATCTAAGGACTTGGCTTCATCAAGTACTCGTACCATGGGGTTACGGGGGAGAAGGTGTTCACCAGTGACTTCGTCAAAAGTAATATCATGAGAGCTTGGATCCAGATCAGGATGACCCGCAAATGGATTACGAGCCAAGTCGGGACGGTCGATATGAATAACAGAAGGGTTTCCGGACGGGTGCGGAGAAGGTGCAAACTCGCTACCCTCCTCAGTAATATCATGAAGAGGCTGAGCCGGAGGCTGAGGACCGGGCGAAGTTTCGGATAAAAGATGACTCCTCTTCCTCTGCTGAATACCCTCTTCGATGACCCCAAGAAGAGGACGGTAGCCGACTACATCCCCGGAGCGTTGGGTTGAGGGCTTCGGCTTAGCAGAAGTTTTGGAAAGTTTATATTGCTCAAGCCTGTGTCGAAGGTCTGAAGCTTTGGACGTCTTGCCTGCTCCTGATATAAAGAACAAGTGTCACAAACTTACATCACTATACGATTCGAGAAACGCGGTAAATTACAAGTTAAAAAAAAGGAAAAGAAACACAGCTGTGGTTGTACAAACCCTGGGGAGGAGTGGGATACTGCAATAAGTCCTGGATTTCATTCCAGGACGGGAGCGGGTCATAAAATATTCCTAAGTCCCTATCATTAATGAAGCATGCAGGAGTCAAGAGTTCACCTTGAGTCGTCGGAGCCACCTTGGCTGGAATGGTCGGAGAAGACTCACTTGCACCAGTCCCGGCTTTGTCCGCCTTCCCGGTCTTCTCTACCAAAGC
Source organism: Allium fistulosum (assembly GCA_030737815.1). Classification (NCBI taxonomy): domain Eukaryota; kingdom Viridiplantae; phylum Streptophyta; class Magnoliopsida; order Asparagales; family Amaryllidaceae; genus Allium; species Allium fistulosum. Next base: position 1,496,906,240 of record CM060901.1, read on the forward strand.
CGGATCCTCATCCAACCCCTCAAAAGCCTGGTGGAATGCATCATCCGTCCACTCCTGAATCTCGCCCGCTTGCCCAGGAAGTAGGGCCCCGATGCCATCGCCACCTTTGTCACCATCCCGACCATCTCCACCCTCGCCTCTTTCCTCCTCTATGTCCTCCTCCTCCCGGGTAAGTGGACAATTGCTGGGGGAGGGACCATCCGATTTCTTGAGTTTCTTACCTCCGACAGCTGGAGGTTTTGTGAAAGGTTTCCTCTTGCTACTCTCTGTCGTAACACCTTCCTTGGTCTGAGCAGCCGCCCTCTCCTCCGCCGTTTCCCTCAGCTTAACTACAGACTGCTGCGGAAGGATTAAGTTATATTCCAGCAGAACCGCATTTCTAATCAAGAAGGCAGATGATCTATATTTCCCAAGAATGGCTTCTATCTCAGCCGCCGTCTGAACCAGGCGGTCAGTCTCCACAACCGGAAAGCCACCTGTCGCTAGCAAAAATGAGAAAGTATGAGAAGAAGCATCGCAATCGGAATAGAAATTATAAGTAAAAGCATCAACTTACATCCAGAGGTAAAGCGCCGGATTGAAACGGAGTCGTCCCTAACAAAGAACCACTCTTTCTTGAACATGCTGAATTTAGAGTACAGGTCCAAGACCGGCTTGAAGGTCACAGCTGACTCCAAGCTAATGTATGGGGACCCCTTCTTATAGCCCCTTAAATTATACAAGTACCGGATCTCCCGGTTGGAAGGAGCACGACCATACTTCCTCTGGAAAATAACGAAGAGGCTCACTAGTATAGCATAGGAGTTGGGTTGAAGCTGAAATGGGGCCACCTTGAGATATGTGAGGAAGCTGGCTACCCAAGCATTAAGAGGCGGAATGGCACCACACATGCAGTGGTATCTGCTGTACGCAAAGTACCCCTCAGGGGGGTCGTATGGCATAACATCTCTCCCTGGAAACAGCATTCGCGCCCTATCAATTCCAAAAGAACGAGAGATGGCATCTAGCTGCTCCTCCTTGAGGGAACTAGGAAAACAGTCGGGCGGGGAGTTCAGAATTTCCTGAGGGCCGTACCCGTCCACTAATGATCTCGGGGTTGGTCCGTGACGTTCGGGATTCGGCTGAGCTGGGGGCACGGCAGAGGAACCTCCTTCACCCCCGGATTTCTTCTTGTCTGATCGAGTTTCTACTTTACGGGACATTATCTACAACACCGGAAAAGCATAGTGTTAGAACAAAGGATGTAAACAAGTAAGCATATAATATGGAATTTCACTTAAAAGTTCGAAGTATGAAACACATGTTCACTCGGTACAATAGTGCATTCGGCGAACAGATGCAGCACTTCAATGGTTCATTCGGTAGTATAATATAGGTTTTCATTCGGTGCCCAAAGAACCAAGTTCATTCGGTAAATAAGGACCAAAACTCGTTCGGCACTAAGCCCTATTCTCATTCGGTAGTGCGATACAGGAAGCATTCGGCTTTAGAAACCTATCATGTTCATTCGGCGAAAGGACGTATACCTGGTTCGGTACGAGCTTGATTCGGCAAAGAGTTGATTCGGCTAGACTCGTCTCTCTGGTTCGGTTGTTCGGTAAGGAAAAGCAAAGGGGGTATAGCCCCTATATATAGACAAGCGAAAGGCAACCGGATCAACCGGTTCGGCATTCCTCGCCGAACGAACCTATCTCAACTACAGGAAACGCCCAAGCTAAAACAAAGCGCGACACATGCAAACACGTGCCCCGCTTTGGGGGGCAAATGTTGGGTGAATTCTTACCCAGAGGATCTCGAGACCAAGAGGCATCAGTTACATCCAGATTCGCCGATTCCTATGTCCATTCGGTACCCATGCCAAACCGAACCAGACAACTCGTCTTCACCGAATCAAGACACCCATCCTTCACCGAACCAACCTCCTCCAGGCCTAACCGAACCAACTCGCCACCGAACCAACCCGCCACCGAACCAACTCGCCACCGAACCAACTCGCCACCGAACCAACCCAACACCGGACCAACCCATCTTCCAGTCCACGCTGAACCAAAGCTTCGCCGAACCAAAGCGCCTCCAGGCCAGACTGCTTCAGCCCAGGCCCACTAGCAGCTATATACAACCAAGACCCCTACCCCCAGCCTCACTCTATAAATAGAGGGGCAGGGGTACAACAATGGCAGACAAGTTTGAGAGCTCAAGCACGGCAGGAACTCTTCAAACAACTTTCTTTTACTTGTACCAAAGCTTTGTACTTGTAATCATAACAAAAGAAGAGAAATAACATATAAAGTGGACGTAGGCACATTCTGGCTGAACCACTATAAATCTGCGTGTCTTTTTACAGTTTAGCCCCTGCTTTTTACGTATCTGCATAAGTCGCTCAAATTAATAAGAATAACATAAGATCTACTAAATCATACAACTTTGAGGTGTTTGTCCATTTTTTGTGCAAACATATATATATATATTTTCATATGTGAAGGTTTAAGATAATTTGAACACAACAATATTTTTATATTGGTTTTAAGATCCTGTTAGAAGGTGAACCAGAGAATGATATTCTCTTGAGTAGGTGACCACTGGGATTAATTGTAAAAAAAATATTCTGAATTTTAGGTAAAAGAAAGTGGGTCATCTCACCCTGGTTTCGACCCACTACCTTTCGCCTACATCCAATTCACTACGTACCAGTTCCCTGATACCATATACATTGGTTTCGACTGTGTCGGAGGCGAAGGTATAGAGGCGGAACCTGGTGCCGAAAGCATCGAAATAGTGAAAAACATGTTTATTTGTTTTTTTAAACTATTTCTTTTGTACCTAACCTGCCTTGTTTGTCTAAATCTAATTAGTTGTCATTTTAATTTTTCAAAAGTGCTGCCCATTTTCCAGTAATAACAAATTTGAAATATTTGCAAAGTGTCCCTTCTCCTTTTATAAATATTGAAAACATTTAAGTCGCTTACCTTAAATAATTTTATATATCCATTAAAACACTTAGGAAAAATCTACAAAAATTCCAAAAAATCTCTTTTAATATGTTTTCCAACATATAAAAATTTCAGACCCAAACCTTTTATTATTTAACCATAAATAATTTATAACCCAAAATAACATTTTCTTTACTAGAATATATATATAAAATCCACAACATTCAGAAAAATCTGAAAATTCTAAACCATCTCCAAAATATTATTTCCGGTCTATGTAAAAAATTTCAAAGCATTTAGACGTCATTTAATAAGGTATTTTACCTTAAAACATATCATAAAATCAATATGAACATGCATATATCATCAACAAGTATATATAACCATTCAACATTGCAAAACATTTCGGATTTCTCCTTAAAACCAAAAACAAAAAAATGAGAGATGTAAATATTACTCACCTTAGTTTTAGAGATTAAGGATGTGAGATTTGAATGAATTTGATGTTGATTAAACTTCCCCTTAATATTTTTTTCTCTTGCTCTTATTAATGGTAACCGTCTTTAGCTTTTAAAATTTTGAGAATGAAATGAACGCGTATAGGATACACGGCCAACAATGATATAGGAATGGCCTCTTTCCTATTTTACCCCTCCTATATTTCATGTTAAACTCTTCTTTTAATTCACTGTTTAAATGGCACGGCTACCCCTTAATTTAGTCAAATCTCAATCTCCTACTCAACACATTATTTTATTTTATTTAGCTAATTAAATATTCTAAATAATGTTATCAAATACATGGGGTGTTACAGACTCCCCTCCTTAAAGAATTTCATCCTCGAAATTACGATAAGGCACACAACAAATCAAACAAATAGGTAAAACATACCATCAAACAAATAAGGATAAGCCTCTCTAATCCTGCTCTCAACCTCCCAAGTATAGTCCCTATCATCGTCCCTCCACTAGACGTTAACTAATCTGACTGTCTTGGTTTTAAGCCTCTTCTCATCTCCCATAACAATACCAACTGGCTTTCTAACTATGGTCAAGGCCGGTTCTAACACTATTTTATCTAGCATAGTCGGTGCAATAGTAGTCTCTGGGCCTCTAACATACTCTCCAAGATGAAAAACATGGAAAACATCGTGGACTCCTGCTAAACTGCTTGGTAACTCAACTTTGTATGCAAGTTTCCCGATCCTCTCAATAATAGGAAAAGGTCCAATGAATCTTGGTGCCAACTTTCCTGATCTTCCAAATCTGATCACACCCTTTATCGGTGACACCTTAATAAATAACCGATCTCCAACTGAGAACTCTAAATCTTTCCGTCTTTTGTCTGCATAACTCTTCTGCGTAGACTGAGCCTCCTTAATTATACCCCGAATGACCTCAATCTTTTCTGCAGCTTCTCTAACTAAATATGGACCAAGAACCAACCTATCCCCGGTCTCCAACCAACAAACGGGAGATTTGCATGGCCTTCCATACAAAGCTTCAAACGGTGACATCCCAATACTATTCTGATAATTGTTGTTATGCGAAACTCAACTAAATGTAGATGGTTTTCGCATGATCCCTTGAAATCAAGAACATAAGCTCTTAAAAAATCCTCCAAGGTTGATTAACTCTTTCCGTTTGCCCATCTGTCTGCGGATGGTAAGCGATACTCATCTTGAGCTTGGTTCCCAAAACTTCCTGTAGACTCTTTCAGAACTTGCTAGTGAATAAGGAATCTCTATCACTAACTATGCTACTAGGAATTCCATGTATTCTAACCACATTCTTCATAAACAACTTCACTAAAACAGGTGTCGTCCTAGTTGACTTAACTGGAATGAAATGGACACTCTTGGTCAATCTGTCCACTATAACCCATATACTTTCATTCCTCTGTTCGACCTTGGAAACCTATCAATAAAAACCGTAGATATAGAATCCCATTTCCATACCGGAATATCTAATGGCTGAAGCAATCCACTTGGCTTCTAGTGTTCAGCTTTTGCCTATTGGCAATTCAAGCATTGCTTTACCCATAAGCCAATATCCCACTTCATACTTCCATGAAGAAACTTCTCTTCATATCCTGATACATCTTAGTACCTCCTGGATGAATAGAAAACTTCGAACAATGGCATTCCTCCAAGAATTCCTTCCTTATGTTTCCTACACCCGAAACACATAATCTTCCTTTCTTTCTCAACCACCCATTCTGGTCAAGACTGAAATCTTTCAAGTCTTCGCTCTCGGTTCCTTCCTAACTTCATGATCTGTTCAGCTAACACTGGATCCTCTTCCTATTTAGAAGCAATCCTTTCAATCATCACTGGTTGAACTTCCAAACATGATAACACAACAGTCCCTCTGATATACCCAGCCTCGGATTTCCACTACACCCTGCAATCTGCTAACACTTCCAAATCTTTCAACTCAGCAATCATCGCCAACACCGCATTCTGATGTTTCCTACTAAGCGCATCTACAAACTTGTTGCCTTTCCTCGGTGTGTAATCAATCCCAAAATCTTAAGCGGCTATAAACTCTAACCATCTCTGTTGTCTCATGTTCAACTCCTTCTGAGAAAACAAATACTTTAGTGACTTATGATCTGTATATAACTCAAACCTTTCTCCCAAAAGGTAATGTCTCCACACCTTCAATGCAAAAATCACTGCAGCCAGTTCCAAATCATGTGTTTGATACCTGACCTCATGTGGTCTATGCTGTCTAGAAGCATAGGCAATCACTTTACCTTTCTACATCAGCATAGTTCCTAATCCTGTTCCACACGCATCAGTATAAACCACCAAATCTTGATTCCCTTCCGGAATAACCAACACAGATGAATGGGTAAATAACTATTCCAAACTCTGGAATGCTTCCTCATGCTTATCGGTCCACAAAAAATTCACATGCTTTCTCGTTAGCTTTGTCATCAGTGCTACTATCTGCGAAAAATCCATATGAACCTCTGATAATAAATAGTTAATCCAAGGATACTCTTTATCTCAATCACTGTCTCGGGTCTCTTCCAACAGTTCACCTCTTCAATCTTAGTGGGATCTACTGACAACCCTCCCTTTGAGACTATATAACCAAGAAACTTCACTTCCTTCTTCCAAAAAATGACATTTCAAAAACTTTGCCTTCAGCTGATGCTGCCTCAGCGTCTCAAGCACCACTTTGAGATGAACTTCGTGCTCTCTTTCATCCTTAGAGTATATCAAGATATCATCTATAAAAACCAATACAAACCTATCTAAGTGCTCTCGGAAAACTCGGTTCATCAAATCGACAAAGAATGCAGGCGCATTAGTCAGTCCGAATGGCATAACTAACTATTCGTACGATCCATATCTGGTCCTAAACGCCGACAAAGGTATACTATCCTCTGCTACTCTGAACTGATAAAAACCTGTTACCTAATCCAACTGAGAAAATACCTTGGCTCCACTCAATTGGTCGAACAAATCATCAATTCTGGGCAATGGATATCAATTTTTTATCATCCTCTCATTCAACTTATGATAATCGATACATAGCCTCAACGATCTGTCCGACTTCTTAGCAAACACTGTTGCTGCTCCCCAAGGCGAACTACTCGGCTTGATAAAACTATTACCTTCTAAATCCACCAATTTCATCTGCAACTACCTCGACTTTGAAGGGGTCATCCTGCTTGGCGGCCTACTCGCTGGTTCTGCTCCCGGAACCAAATCTATCCGAAACTCAATGGCTCGTTTCGGCGGCAATCCAACTACTAGCTCAAAAACATCCACGAATTCTCTAACCACGAAAACTCGACTTAGCTCATCTTCTAACTCCATAACACCCAATAAAGCATTCACCTCACCACTAGAACCTTCTACGGTATAAACAATCCGTTCGCTACAATCAGGTGCCTAAGCGATATTTTCCTATACTAGCAAAATATCCTAGCATCGTACTCACTTAGCCAATCCATCCCAAGAATAATCCCGAACCCCACAAAATCAAACACATGCAAACCGCAAAAAAAGTATGACCTAACAAGTCAAACTCTAACTGGTCACATCTCAACCCTAGAGTTGCATACCCTCCTATTGGATTTGCAAACCGTAAGGAAGTAACTAAATATGTGGGTTCTAGGTTAAGCTTATCTATCAAACATCTAGATATAAAAAGAATGCGATGCACTAGTATCAAATAGAACGCTAACAGACATACCATGGATCTGAAGCGTACATCCCAAAACCGCCTTTCTTTTTCCTGAACTGTCGGCTTAGAAGCAGCAGGCTCTAATCCATACACTTTGCACATTCCATCCTTAGCGGGCTCCTTGCACCGGTTCTTAAAGTGGCCTATCTGATCGCAGTTGAAGCACCTGATGTTCTTCTTCGTGATCACTTCCTTAACCTTCCCAGTACGACACTCATTAGAGAAATGACCCTTCTTGTCGCACTTAAAACAGATCACCTCAGACTTCCCCTTCTTGGCTACTCCACCATTCTGAGTACCTTTCTTATGAAAGAACTTCCTTTTCCAACCCTGTCCAACCTAGATCTCTTTCACCTTATTCTTCTCCTGACAAGCGAGCTTCTCCTCGTGTCTCAAAGCCATCTCTGCAACCACATCACAAGGATCTCTAATATGTGGTAATGTAGCCCTGGCTAACTCAAGCTTCAATCCCATGATAAATTTCTCTTTCCTCTTCATCACTGTATCAACAGTAGCATAACCATATTTGGCTAACTCATCAAACCTACCGGCATACTCCAGAACAGTCATGTCTCCCCGTTCTAGCTCAACAAACTTCCGAATCAAAACAGACTGTGCCATCACCGACGTGAACCTCTCCTGGAACCTCTTCTTAAACTCCGCCCAAGTTATAGTCTCCTCATCCACTTCCACAGTCACACTATTCCACCAAAACAAAGCAGCTCCATGAAGCTATCTCGATGCCAACACTACAACAAAACAGTCTTTTTACAACGGTCAATGCCCGTTGTAATATGGTTTTCGCAACGGGCATGTGACCGTTGTAATAGGCCTCGTTGTAATAGATCCACCACATTTTACAACGGGCAAAGCACATTGTAAAAACCGTTGCAGTATACCTTTTTACAACGGGTTATGACCGTTGTAATAGACTATAATACAACGTCCATAACCCGTTGCAATAGACTAACCATGCTAGTTGCATAGCCTGTTTCACAACATGCATTGACTGTTGTAAAAAGCATCCACGGTAAGCTGATCTTGAACCTGCATATTGTTACTCTCGCTCTGTGACTGCAAGCAAAAAACCATGGAACAAGGTCATATAAAAATACTGAGATTCAAAAGGTAAGTATGGAACAAGGTTTATATTACAGTATTCATCATATTTGACATACTCTAGTGCAACCACATCACCAAAAAAACATGCACATTTCAAAACAAAAAGAAAATCATTTCATTTTTCTTTTTACAGCACTATTTCAATTTACATTTTCAGTTTTCATTTACAATTTCAAAAAAACTGCTCTCTGACCGTTACTGTGCGTTGTGCACAAACACTTTGCACCTTTCTACTTTAATTCAACTCACCTCCACAACCTTTCAACCGCCTCACCTCAAAACCAATCACGAACCCACTATCTTGCTACTGAATCAATAACTTCCTGTTACCTTCCTCTACACTGTCACTTAACCACAGACATACCAGAACACTACTACCTTCCTCTAGTTCAACAGCAGCAAGCAAACATTTCCACCCACTCAACTACCACCCCATAACAACATCACAACAACTCATCACATTATGTAACAACCCGTGATTGCAATTACCAAATACTAAATTAAAATTCGGATTTTAATTTAATTGGAGCTATTAATGAATTTTTAATGTGGCTAATTTGTTCAAAAGTTAGTTATTTTGAATAAATTAATATTTTGGGCTTAAGTGTAAAATGGAGAATTTAATGGAAATTAATTAGGGTAAATGGAAATTTATAATATTGCAAAATTTTATATGTGTAAAATAGTGCAATATTTGAATTGGGAATTTAATTGCAAAACGGTGATTTTTGGGCAATTTTGACTAAAAGATGTTTTGGAATAATTAGGAGTTAAATTATAAGTTGGCAAATATTGTGATGTAAAATTTTATAACTATAGCTAAATTATTTTGGTAACATATTTTAAAATTTTATGGGTAAATAATGTGTAGTTTGTATTTAGAGAAATTAGCTAACTTGAGATATAGAACATATTCCAAGTCCTAATGGGTATTAGACCCACTAACCCACTTCCATTAGCCTATAAACCATCTTCTACCCATTTGTTTCAACCAACATCTCATTCCATCAACCCTTAAACCCTAGAGCAAAACCTAATTAATGGCCTCCATTTGGTAGAAGATCCATTTTCCTCTCTACATAGCTAATCTAGGTTAATACAAGTTAAAAGGTAAAGCAATCCTTCTCTAATCACTCTCTAATCTTCATTCTAATTTTTGAAATTAATTTTTAATACATGGTTTTTGGTTTATTTTTTTTATGAAGCCTCTTGATCTCCTCTCTCTAGCTTTTGGAGTGCACATCAAGCGTTTGTGCATATTTTCTTGCTTGGGAAAGAGGTAATATATGCTAGCTGAAATTATAATTAGTTTATTGCTGTTAGTAAATTAGGCATATCTCATTCATCTTAAATCGGAATTAAGATTTTCTCGATGTTCTGGAAAGCATATTCTATAGGCTATAACTTTTATGTTTTGAGCTTTGCCTAATTTTGTGGTTTGAATGGTCAAAATCACGTTTGTTTGTCGCTAACCTGACAACAAACTACAGGGTTGATAAAATAAAAACCTGAAATTGATTTGGCCATAAGTTACTCGTTTCTTATCCAAATCTAATAATTTTGGATGTTTTGGAAAGCATAGATATAGTACAAAAACTTTCATGTTTTGAGTTTCATGAAATATCGAAGTTAATTTGGTCAAAACTGTGCATTCTTACTACTGTCCCGAGAGCACATTGACAGTGATATAGAATTTAGATCTGAGAATTGTTTTAGTCATAAAATTTTCATCCTCGATCGGAATTTGACGATCTTTGTCATTCCGGAAATCTTAGAAACTAAGCTACAATTTTTATTTTATTCATTTTGTAAGAATTGGAAGTTTACTATGCCAAAATTGTGGTTTTTCATCTCTGGTCTGTTAGTGCATAACTATAGGCCTTAGTCTCTTTTCTCCCGTTGTTTTCAGTACAGAACCCCGACTTTGCGACGCCATCCCGGGCTCTTCCTTTGTCGGATTTCAACGATTTTAGTCTCGTTGGAAAGCTGGAGTTCCGAACTCCATCTCTAGAAAGTTTGATTAGTATCCGAGTTCATTTGACTCTTCGAAATTGCTGTCGAAGAGGGACCCGGATCTCAGCCTGATACAGTGTACTCACTGTTTCCAGGTCCGACTTTGGAGCGTCGCTGCGACTTCGTTTCAAGTCGGAATCGAGTAATTATTTTTGCGTTCTGAAGTAAGAATGTCGGACTACGTTCCTACCTATTTTCATGCCATTCGGATTCAGTTTGCTGGTCCGAATAATTTTCCGAACTTGGGTTCGCGTCAGTTTTGGACTATTTTCCAACACTTAAGAATATTTTCAGTGATTTTCTGGTTTTATCGATTTCTTTGAGATTGGTCGCTGGATTTCGTACACGGGCCTTATAAAATGGTTTTAAAAGGATTTTTCACTCCGAAATAACTTTCAAAATTATTATATAATATTATTTTTAATTAATAAATTAATTACTCCATAATAGGGGAGTTTTCAAAGGCCGTTTTATAGTGATTTCAAACCAATTATAAATCCGTTTTCCGTAATTATTTTCTATAATAAAATCCCACACTCACACTTTAGCACTTCGAGCGAAGTGGAAAGGTGCTTAAACGATTGGGAAAAACTTCGGCCTATGAAACTGTGTGTATTTCCTTTCCAGTTAATCCCCGACCTATTCGATTGATCATTTTGGCCTTTCGGCCTAGTTTACCGATGACATGAGGTGAACTTTATACTACTTTCAGTGTGGAAGCTTACGATTGGTTAGTAAATCGTTTAGTGCGAACGTGGGGTATGGGACTCACATTAACACTTTACGGGTTCCTTGCTAATAGTTCGTGACACATTCCTTTTATTACCTTTGGGATAGTGTCTTCGGACTGTCTCCCTTAGAGGTATCGTTTTGGCATCTCTACTTAGATGGCCGTTATACATCTCTACATAGATGTATCGTTTTTGGCATCTCTACTTAGATGGCCGTTATACATCTCTACATAGATGTATCGTTTTTGGCATCTCTACTTAGATGGCCTGTTATACATCTCTACTTAGATGTATCGTTTTTGACATCTCTACTTCGATGTTTTTGTTTTGGCATTTGTGCTTACGTTATGCCGATGATATGAGGCTTATTATACATCTCTACTTAGATGTTTTTGTTTTGGCATTTGTGCTTACGTTATGCCGATGATATGAGGCTTATTATACATTTCTACTTAGATGTTTTGTTTTGACATTTGTGACTATGTTATGCCAATGAGACAAGGTTTGCTATACATCTCTACTTAGATGTTTATTTGTTCTCTATATGAGAGTTTGTGGTCTATAGTATGTTATATATCGCCTCATTATCTATCATGTTTATCTCAGTTTATTAACTGATTGTTTAGCTAGCCAGACCCGAGTGTTTTTTTTCGCTTGGGTCAGATCGAGTTGTTTCAGGTTAGGCCTCTGGACTTAGCTTTCTGTGCTTCCGCTTGGACATTATCTGCTATGCTGATAGATAGCTCTTTATATTTGTCCACTATTTTGATACTCTGATTATTCGGTCTCTTATGTACATATTTTTGACTCACTTGTGTGAGTGGCGGCTTTGTACCCACCTTATGATATATTTGGATCTGTATTGATGATGTATTGTTCTGAGACTTTGTGATGTTATGTGATACTGTTCTGTGATGCTATTTCATTATGTTATTATGCTTTGTTCTGATAGATCTTTAGCCATTTGTAATTTCGTTATAAGTAATTATCGAATATGTCGAACCACCTGATTGAGAAAAATTTAAATAGATTCCACCTTTCGACGTATACGGTAGATAGTTATAGCATAATTACATTTGGTCGCTCCTATTATACTCTATTCTCCGCATTAGCAGACGGAATCACCTCCGTGATTCTCTTTGCGAATGACGGTCTTGGAGTGGGGCGTTACATCTTGGTATCAGAGCTTGGTTCAGAATTAAGCATAACAAACACAGAACAGACACGTAGTACAATACGTTATAATACGATCCAAATTGAACATATCCACCTTTAGATAAATAAGTTAGGAATATGTGTAGGAATCTATTATATTCCGTAATATTCCTTAATGAATTATCTATCATTATATCATGCTTAACTAAATCTTAACTTATCTTTCAGTATGGTTGGGAGAGGTAGGAACCTCCGTTCTGCTGATGCTTGACAGTCCAGCAACCCTCACCCAGAGGGCGTATACATGACCACGGACCAGATCATGGAGCTGGTTCGTAACTCTTAGTCACACTCTCAGTCTCCTGCACCAGTTTCTAATGCACCGCGCAAGTCTGATTTTGCACGTCTATGCAGCGACTTTATTCATCTCGGAGGGAAGCCGTTTAGTGGCTCCGAGACTATTCTGGAGGTCCAGGCTTGGATCAGAGTTTGCGAGCGTAACTTTACTCGCATGGCTATCCCCGACCACGACAGAGTTCTTGTTGCTTCTAGCCATCTTGACGGTCGTGCATTGGATTGGTACGAGCTACTTGTATCCGAGACCGATGAGGCCTCACTCACTTGGGACCAGTTCCGAGAGCGTTTCTTACTCAAGTTTGTCCCCGAATCCGAGAAGATAGCCCTTGCATGCCGCTTTATTTACCTTAAGCAAGGGAAGGCCTCTGTTGCAGACTATTCATCATCTTTCGAGGCCCTGTCTAAGTATAGCCTCGAGTTCATTAGCTCTCCTTATAAGAAGAATCTCAAGTTTGTAGAAGGCCTAAAGAAATATTTGAAGAAACAGCTTATACTCCAGCTTAAGCTCCATTTTGATGAGCTAGTTGACGCAGCGCTTCACCTTGAAGCGGTTGAGCGTGAGAGAGACAATGATGGGGATGGTGAGGACTCCAAAAATCCCAATCAGAAGCGAGGCCCATTTCAGAAGTCCAAGTCTTGGCATAAGAAGAAGAAGACAGGCAGTTCTACTTCTCAGACTCAGCCTCAGTCTATTGCTTAGCTTAGTGGAACACCTACCATTCAGAAGTGTTTCAACTGTGGATCTATCGATCATATGTATAAAGAGTGTCCCAAGCCACTTTTCTGCCGCTATTGTAAGAAGGAGGGTCATCTTAATTCCACTTGTCCCACTGCACCTCCTAGATCTGGCAAGCTTAATGCTGCCAAGGCTCCTACATCTTCAGCTCAGCCTCAAGGTACACATCCTTCTGTTCTCGAAGGTTCTATTTTATTTCATGGTAGATCATGTAGAGTTCTCTTTGATACGGGTGCCTCTCACTCATTTGTATCAAAGGAACTAGTTGATACTTTATCTTTGGATGTTACTTGTTTGGTTTCTTCACTAAGGATTGTGAATCCCATCGGCGGATCCACGACCCTTAGCTTGTTTTGTGAGGATATGGATATCGACCTTTGTGGATTTTCTTTCCGTGCGAATCTGCACGTTATGGAGTATTTGGGCTTTGACATGATTCTTGGCATGGATTGGATCGCTCAGTACGACGCCAAAATCATTTGTTCAGAGCGGATATTATTTCTTCGTCATCCTGACTCGTCCGCTCCGTTAGCTATTGCTCTTCAGGATGTTGGGATTTCTGATATTACTTTATTTGCTCTTGATTCACGAGATGAGAATGTGGACATATCCCGTATTCTTGTTGTTCGGGATTTCCCCGATATATTCGAGCCAGTATCAGGCCTGCCGCCAAAGCGGGCCATTGAGTTCCGCATCGATCTCATTCCAGGCTCCCACCCAGTTGGGCGTCCTCCCACGAGGATGTCTACTAAAGAGAATGAGGAACTCAGGAACCAGTTAGTAGAGCTTGAGGCGAAGCAGTTCATTCAGTCCAGTTCTTCGCCATAGGGTGCTGCTGTGGTCTTCGTTAAGAAGCCCGATGGCTCTCTTAGGCTTTGCATTGACTATCGCAAGCTTAATGAGTTGACCATCAGAAATCATTATCCATTGCCACAGATAGACGATATGTTTGATCAGTTGAGCGGTGCGAAGGTCTTTTCCCAGCTCGACCTTGCCACCGGATTTCATCAGCTCCGAGTTGCGGAAGATAGCATTCCTCGTACCGCTTTCCGCACTCGTTATGGTTCTTTTGAGTGGTTGGTCATGCCATTCGGCTTGATGAACCCAACGGCTTTCTTTGTCGATCTTATGAATCGAGTATTCCGGGAATACGTCGATAGATTCGTTCTGGTTTTCATCGACGATATTCTTATTTATTCTAGATCCGAGGCAGAGCATGCTCATCATTTGCGGATCGTCTTGGATACTCTTCGTCAGCATCAGCTTAAGGCCAAGCTCTCTAAGTGCCATTTTTGGGAGAGCAAGGTCATGTTCTTGGGCCATATTGTATCATCTGAGGGTATTTCTGTCGATCCTGCCAAGATCGAAGCTATTCAGAATTGGAAGCAGCCCGAGAACGTTCATGATATTCGCAGCTTCCTTGGGCTGGCGGGTTATTACCGTCGGTTTATCAAGGATTTCTCTTGAGTTGCACTTCCCCTTACGACGCTGACTCGTAAGGGTGTTCGCTTTATTTGGTCTGATAAGTGTGAAGCTTCCTTTCAGCGACTGAAGGAACTTCTCACTCATGCTCCTATTCTAGTGGTTCCAGAGAGTAACCATGATCTTGTTGTTTACACTGATGCTTGTGGTAGTGGGCTATGTGTTGTGCTTATGCAGAAGGATCGGGTAGTTGCTTATGCTTCCAGGCAACTGCGTCCGAATGAGGTTCGCTATCCTACTCATGATCTTGAGTTAGCAGCTATCGTCTTTGCCTTGAAGACTTGGCGTCACTTTCTATTAGGCGAATGCTTCATTCTGTACACCGACCACAAGTCGCTGAAGTATCTATTCAGTCAGAGGGATCTCAATATGAGGCAGCAGCAATGGCTTGAGTTTCTCGCCTCATATGATTTAGATATTCAGTATACCCCTGGCAAGGGTAATCGTGTTGCAGATGCGCTCAGTCGCAAGCACTCGGCGGTAGTTTCTATGATGATTGCCGAGTGGGATATTCTTGAGACCCTATCTTTGTGTGATATCAGATATCGAGCTCCATCTTCTAATTCTCCGGTCTTATTATTCAGCTTGGAAGCTCATCCTATCTTATTGGATCACATTGCCCATGCTCAGCGGCAGGATCCAGACTTATTGCATCTTATTCATCTTCTCGAGTCGGGATCTAGTGATGATACATTGCTGGATTATTCTCTTGATTTTCATCGGTGTCTTCGTAGGTGGAACCGTATTGTTGTACACTTTGATTAATCACTTAGGCGTGACGTCCTAGACGAGTGCCATCGCACAAAGTACACTATACATCCCGGTTCGAGTAAGATGTATGCTGATATGTGCCGGCTATATTATTGGGAGGGTTTGAAGAGAGATGTTGCAAGTTATGTGAGCGGTTGCATGACTTGTCAACAGATCAAGGCCGAGCATCAGCGTCTATCTGGTTTTCAACCTCTAGAGATTCCATTATGGAAATGGGATCAGATATCCATGGATTTCATTGACGGTCTGCCTCGATCAAGGTCAGGCCATACTTCTATCTGGGTTATTGTTGATCGCTTGACCAAATCGACTCATTTCATTCCGATTAAGTCCACTCGGACTGCACCTCAGTTGGCCAAGCTCTATGTGAAGGAAGTCGTACGACTTCATGGCATTCCTAGCTCTATCGTGTGTGATTGAGACACCATTTTCACTAGTCACTTCTGGAAGTGTCTATAGTCAGCTTTGGGCACAAAGCTGAATCTCTCTACTGCTTATCACCCTCAGACTGACGGTCAGACTGAGAGGGTGAGTCATGTTTTGGAGGATCTTTTGCGCTGTTGTATTCTGGATTTCGGGGGTAGTTGGGAGGATCACTTACCTCTCGTAGAGTTCTCCTACAACAACAGCTATCAGTCTAGTATTGGCATGGCACCTTTCGAGGCTCTATACGGAAGGCCATGTCGCTCTCCTGCTTGTTGGTTAGAATCTGGCGAGAAGCTCATTCTTGGTCCAGATTCAGTTCGGGAATCTTCTGAAAAGATTGTTCTCATCCGTCAGAGAATGAGAGAGGCACAGGACCGCTAGATATCTTACGCGGACAACCGTAGGAAGCCTCTTGAGTTCTCCATTGGTGATTTTTTCTTTATTCGGATTTCTCCCATGAAGGGGGTAGTGCGTTTCAGCTCTACAGGGAAATTGGCTCCTTGCTATGTTGGACCATTTCCTATCACGGAACGCATCGGCCCCGTTGCTTATCGTGTGGCTCTACCTGCTCACTTTTCTGGAATGCATGACGTATTCCATGTGTCTCAGCTTCACAAGTGTCTGCGCGATCCTGATTCTATTATTGAGCCACATATCGTGCCTGATTTAGAGATCTCACCTGATTTATAATTGGAGCAGCAACCTCTTCGTGTTCTTAATTCGGAGGTCAGACGCCTTCGCAACAAAGAGGTTCAGCTTGTGAAAATTCAATGGTCACCGAATCCTAAGGACTGCACTTGGGAGACCAGAGAATTTATCGAGCGTTCTTATCCTGGCTTTCTTCCATCTTCTAGTACGGGTGAGAATCTCTATTTGATCTTCTAGCATTTCTTTTGTGGATTTGACGTTATGACGACGTCCATCTTAAGAAATTGCGGCGACACAATTTTCTTAAGTGGGAGAGTCTGTAACAACCCGTGATTGCAATTATCAAATAATAAATTAAAATTTTGATTTTAATTTAATTGGAGCTATTAATGAATTTTTAATGTGGCTAATTTGTTCAAAAGTTAGTTATTTTGAATAAATTAATATTTTGGGCTTAAGTGTAAAATGGAGAATTTAAGGGAAATTAATTAGGGTAAATGGAAATTTATAATATTACAAAATTTTATATGTATAAAATAGTGCAATATTTGAATTGGGAATTTAATTTACAATTTAATTGCAAAACGGTGATTTTTGGGCAATTTTGACTAAAAGATGTTTTGGAATAATTAGAGGTTAAATTGTAAGTTGGCAAATATTGTGATGTAAAATTTTATAACTATAGCTAAATTATTTTGGTAACATATTTTAAAATTTTATGGGTAAATAATGTGTAGTTTGTATTTAGAGATTTTAGGTAACTTGAGATATAGAACATATTCCAAATCCTAATGGGTATTAGGCCCACTAACCCACTTCCATTAGCCTATAAACCATCTTCTACCCATTTGTTTCAGCCAACATCTCATTCCATCAACCCTTAAACCCTAGAGCAAAACCTAATTACTGGCCTCCATTTGGTAGAAGATCTATTTTCCTCTCCACATAGCTAATCTAGGTTAATACAAGTTAAAAGGTAAAGCAATCATTCTCTAATCACTCTCTAATCTTCAATCTAATTTCTGAAATTAATTTTTAATACATGATTTTTGGTTTATTTTTGTTATGAAGGCTCTTGATCTCCTATCTCTAGCTTTTGGAGTGCACATAAAGTGTTTGTGCATATTTTTCTTGCTTGGGAAAGAGGTAATATATGCTAGCTGAAATTATAATTAGTTTATTTTTGTTAGTAAATTAGGCATATCTCTTTCATCTTAAATCAGAATTAAGATTTTCTTGATGTTCTGGAAAGCTTATTCTGTAGGCTATAACTTTTATGTTTTGAGATTTGCCTAAGTTTGTGGTTTGAATGGTCGAAATCACGTTTGTTTGTCGCTAACATGACAACAAACTACAGGGTTGATAAAATAAAAACCTGAAATTAATTTGGCCATAATTTACTCGTTTCTTATCCAAATATAATAATTTAGGATGTTCTGGAAAGCTTAGATTTAGGGCTAAAACTTTCTTGTTTTGAGTTTCATGAAATTTCGAAGTTAATTTGGTCAAAACTGTGCATTCTTACTACTGTCCCGAGAGCACATTGACAGTGATATAGAATTTAGATCTGAGAATTGTTTTAGTCATAAAATTTTCATCCCCGATTGGAATTTGACGATCTTGGTCATTCCGGAAAGCTTAGAAACTAAGTTACAACTTTTACTTTATTAATTTTTTCAGAATTGGAAATTTACTATGCCAAAATTATGGTTTTTCATCTCTGGTCTATTAGTGCATAATTATAGGCCTTAGTCTCTTTTCTCCCGTTGTTTTCAGTACAGAATCCCGACTTTGCGACGCCATCCCGGGCTCGTCCTTTGTCGGATTTCATCGATTTTGGTCTCGTTGGAAAGCTGGAGTTCCGAAATCCATCCCTAGAAAGTTTGAATAGTATTCGAGTTCATTTGACTCTTCGAAATTGCTGTCGAAGAGGGACCCGGATCTCAGCCTGAAACAGTGTATTCACTGTTTTCGGGTCTGACTTTGGAGCGTCACTGCGACTTTGTTTCAAGTCGGAATCGAGTAATTATTTTTTCGTTCTGAAGTAGGAATGTCGGACTACGTTCCTACCAATTTTCATGCCATTCGGATTCATTTTGCTGGTCAGAATAATTTTCCGAACTTGGGTTCGCGTCAATTTTGGACTATTTTCCAACATAGAATATTTTCAGTGATTTTCTAGTTTTATCGATTTCTTTGAGATTGGTCGCCGGATTTCGTACACGGGCCTTATAAAAAGGTTTTAAAAGGATTTTTCACTCCGAAATGGCTTTCGAAATTATTATATAATATTATTTTTAATTAATAAATTAATTACTCCATAATAGGGAAGTTTTCAAAGGCCGTTTTAAAGTGATTTCAAACCAATTATAAATCCGTTTTCCGTAATTATTTTCTATAATAAAATCCCACACTCACACTTTAGCACTTCGAGCGAAGTGGAAAGGTGCTTAAACGGTTGGGAAAAACTCCGGCCTATGAAACCGTGTGTATTTCCTTTCCGCTTAATCCCCGACCTATTCGATTGATCGTTTTGGCCTTTCGGCCTAGTTTACCGATGACATGAGGTGAACTTTGTACTGCTTTCAGTGTGGAAGCTTACGATTGGTTAGTAAACCGTTTAGTGCGAACGTGGGGTATGGGACTCAACACTTTACGGGTTCCTTGCTAATAGTTCGTGACACATTCCTTTTATTACCTTTGGGATAGTGTCTTCGGACTGTCTCCCTTAGCGGTATCGTTTTGGCATCTCTACTTAGATGGTCGTTATACATCTCTACATAGATGTATAGTTTTTGGCATCTCTACTTAGATGGCCGTTATACTTCTCTAAATAGATGTATCGTTTTTGGCATCTCTACTTAGATGGCCTGTTATACATCTCTACTTAGATGTATCATTTTTGACATCTCTACTTCGATGTTTTTGTTTTGGCATTTTTGCTTACGTTATGCCGATGATATGAGGCTTATTATACATCTCTACTTAGATGTTTTTGTTTTGGCATTTGTGCTTACGTTATGCCGATGATATGAGGCTTATTATACATCTCTACTTAGATATTTTGTTTTGACATTTGTGACTATGTTATGCCAATGAGACAAGGTTTGCTCTACATCTCTACTTAGATGTTTATTTCTTCTCTATGTGAGAGTTTGTGGTCTATAGTACTATGTTATATATGGCCTCATTATCTATCATGTTTAACTCAGTTTATTAACTGATTGTTTAGCTAGCCTGACCCAAGTGTTTTTTTTCGCTCGGGTCAGACCGAGTTGTTTCAGGTTAGACCTCTGGACTTAGCTTTCTGTACTTCCGCTTGGACATTATCTGCTATGTTGATAGATAGCTCTTTATATTTGTCCACTATTTTGATACTCTTATTATTCAGTCTCTTATGTACATATTTTTGACTCACTTGTGTGAGTGGTGGCTTTGTACCCACCTTATGATATATTTGGATCTGTATTGACGATGTATTGTTTTGAGACTCTGTGCTGTTATGTGATACTGTTCTGTGATGCTATTTCATTATTTTATTATGCTTTGTTCTGATAGATCTTTAGCCATTTGTAATTTCGTTATAAGTATTTATCGAATATGTCGAACCACCTGATTGAGAAAAATTTAAATAGATTCCACCTTTCGACGTATTCAGTAGATAGTTATAGCATAATTACATTTGGTCGCTCCTATTATACTCTATTCTCCGCATTAGCAGACGGAATCACCTCCGTGATTCTCTTTGCTAATGAGGGTCTTGGAGTGGGGCGTTACACATTACTTCAATCCTCTGCCTGAAAACTTCACCATCTCAACATACAACATTCACCCCAACCATCTTCCTTGATCTTCATCAAACTTCACAGCCACCAACATCAAACCTTCCCCACTGCTAGCACTTCATATTTAACTACAACTTTACTACCAGAACCCCTTCAAACCATTCACAGAACCACTGTACCACTGCATATTACCATCATTCCCTCACATCTCCACATTACCATCAACTTCCACTTCTATAACCATCAACAAGCACTATCACTGCATTCCACCATCACTGCAGTCTCCCCTCCTCTGCCTGCCTGCACATTAGTGTAACTTGATTTTACTTCCTCACTTCACTGCAAACATCCTCCAACCATCACTAACTCACATACACCTGCCATTACTCCTAAACTAACTGCTTCTTACACCTGACCATCTGCCACTGCACTACAAGCCACTTCATCCATACAACCCAACATTTCCACCAAACAACCATCTAACTCACTCTGACCACATCAAACAGACTACCACAACAATCCCCTTCCTTCTCTGTCACTACCATACAACTGCAACTACCACAAACTTCCTTCACTGACCACCATATATTAGTCAACAAACTTTCATCACCACCACATCAAAACTTCAGTCTTCCATCCTCTGTGCCACTTCTATACAAACACTCTGAACATCCACTTCCCCATACCCATCACTCTCTGTTCCAACAATCCCTCACCATCACCATTCATAGTTTCCAACTCAACACAATCCTCCAGCAACTACATCAACAATTCCTGCATTTCTGCCAACGC
Organism: Allium fistulosum; assembly: GCA_030737815.1. NCBI lineage: Eukaryota > Viridiplantae > Streptophyta > Magnoliopsida > Asparagales > Amaryllidaceae > Allium > Allium fistulosum. The sequence continues at coordinate 1,496,927,390 of CM060901.1, forward strand.
TGCTTCAAAACTACAAACACATACCCATTACCTTACCGTTCCACCTTGCCTGCACGGTCACACATCCTTCCTACTGCAACAAACCATCTCCTGACATTCAACTGTGTATCCCCTGCTACAACTCCCAACTAACTCAGTGAACCACTTCCTCCTAATCACCACAACCACTAAACCAAACTGTCAACAACTTCCTCGATAACACATCACCCCAATCGCCAATCCATCTGCTCTCTACATTATTTATGTGAATATGAACTTCACCAAAAAAGTTACATTATTTATGTAAAAAAGAGTAAGGTTTGACCTAAATGTTTTTTTCCTTTTTTTCTAAAAATAAATGAAATGTGAGCTAATTAAACTAATTGAACTACTACCATGAATCTTGACTGCACAACAAAAATCAGAAAACTGAATTCAAAGTGCATTATAGTAAACTGAATTATGAAAACGGGTCTAGAGCCAACGTTAAGCAATATAAAATATTATTCAGTGTATTTGGATGACAATTGAAGCAAATGTTTACTAAAATTTATATCTTAGGCAGTTATACTCTTCGCATTCAATAATAATGTTGATCATTTTCTGTTTGAAGTTTGAAACATCAACTGTGAAATGCAGACCTTAAAATCATTTTTGGTGTTTAAAGTTGATTATTTAATGTTTATTACATTTTCAGAGGCCATTTCCAAAAATTATAATATTATTATGAGTTAATTTGCAATAGACAGTCAGAAAATTGCCTAAATATTTAAAGTGGTTATCCGTGGTGGGAAAAGAAAAACTTTACGTAAAGAATTAATTTTGATGACACTATAAGTGTTATAGATTTCTAGAAATCTTTAGGCAGTGTTGGGAACAGGAAATGCATTGCTGATAAGAATTAAAATAATTGTGATTCTTGCCCAAGTGCATTAATCATTTGCTGATGCAATACTAGAATATTAGTGTTCGGTTTCAGGTGGTCAAATTTCATTTACTGATAATACCCATTGTACGAAATGGTAGTTCCACAAGCAGAGAAAATTTGAAGATTTGAGCTCGTTTTAACAGCATAATTTGGAAGCTTATTATAGTTAAAGAAAAATATTGGAACAATATAATGGAACTAGTAGCAATCCATGCTACATACTCCGTAATTTAGGGAAGAAGAGGTAATATAATAGGTATCATAGCTGTTGAACCACTATTACTTTGTCAACAACCCTTGTTCATACCACATGTACATGTTTAATTTTAGATAACAACCATAAGCTCAACTTTTGAAGTCGTGGTCTTTAGTTCACGCAACTAGTGGCAATTACCTTGGTTTTCCCTTGCGGTAGTGTTAATCATTGATGTATTATGGTAATATCTAATTACAATTGTCACCATATGTTTCAAATTGTCATATTCGTGTTCTCATGACTAAAGGTAGGAGAATAGAACATTGGCCACTCAATAAAAATAAGCATACCTTGATTCTTAGGTTATTTTTAATACAGAAATGAATTTCTAGTACTTGCTATATGCATCCAGTATACCAATGATTATAATGGTGGCCATTATTTCTAGAGGCTTACTTTTGATCTTCAGAATTACAGATTTGTGTTTACAAATTAATGTGATGATGTACATGGAATAATATATATTTTTACTGTAAGGAAAGAATTTTTTTCAATGTCTGTGGACCCTTACCAGAAACATTTTATTAAATGGTGTAGCTGAACATTTGCACTCAATATTGAAACAATAAGTTTCTTAAAAGCCAAAACTAATAATAAGAGCTAAAACTTGAAGAATAATTTTAATAAACTGTATTGAAGTGATAAATATAGTAATTTATTCGGTTTTAATCTCTAATTTGAAATACCGTTTATAAAAAGTGGGCAAATGCTCCATTTACAAATTGAATAAATGCTCAGTTTAAAAACTAAATATGCATTTTAAAAACTAAGCATTGCTTAGTTTTAGAAACTAAGCATGCTCGGTTTGTAAGCAGAGTTATAGCTTAGTTTTAGAAAACTGGGCAGTGCACAGTTTTAGAAAATGGGCAATACCCAGTTTTAGAATTTGAGCATTTTAGAAACTAAGTATTGATTGTTGATTGCGTACGCTGTAACGTTATTTGATGCTTACGTGAAGACATATCTCCAGTTCTTCATATGTTAAGTAGACATGACAAAAAGTTCAAGCAATAATGGATAAAATAGGTAAAAGAGCAGGGAAAAGCCTTTAATTTTTAAAAACCATACATGTAATTAGTTATAAATCAACATAAGATCAAGGCAATTAGATAATAAGCTCTTTACATAGATAATACTCTGCAAATTGTAGAAATTTGAAACGAAAAAATTTCAAACAGAGGTAGGTTGTCGCCAACTTTAATTGCATGGATCAACAACTACATAAGCAGTTTTGTAGATATGGTTGGATGAACATTTTATAATTGTGTATCATAGGAAAAAAAATCAATGTGCACCTCTATACATATGCCATTAATTTATCTAAAACAAATATGGGTTTTATATTACAAAAAATGAACACAATGCCTAATGAATTTTTCCTATTTACGTAACACACATATTATGTGTCTAATTAAGCTTTTTAATATGAATTTATGGGATTATGAAGACCGAAAGAAAGTAGAGTAGAGAGCAGAGGAAGATGTCAAATAATATTTTATAAACAATATTTTTTTACTCAAATATATAGCTCACATAGCAAAACCATCACGTACTTTTTGTTGTTAGATGGTTATAAGCTATTTTGAACAAATCGTGGTTAATCCAGTGTACACCACAGTTTGTGTAACAAGTGTAGAAACATTAAAACTGATCTTTTTGAATCTAATGGACTGGGTTCCATCTAATGAAATTCATAAATCAAGTCTGAAACGCATTTAAGTTTCATTTATTATTGCATGTGGGTCGCAACAATTATTTCATATTCAAACAGGGGGCTGCTGATAGCCTGACTTGCATATGCGGTGCCTTTGTGGTTCATCCTTGATATAATAAAAGTTTTTAAAAAAAATATGCATATGCAGAAAACTATGTGTGGAAATAAAAAATTTATGTCATGATATAAGAAATGCTAGTTTAAAAAAAATAGAAGTGCATATTAAAATTTTAATATTTTACCTCTCCTTGACCTTGCTCCATTTTACCCATTGATGCTTCAAGTTTAAATATCTTCCGTTAAGGGAGGAACCTAGAAAAAAACATAATATATATATAAATAATTAGAACATCACACTAATTAATCATTATTGTAAAGTATGACAATCCTAATATACAATAGCAATACTTTGCAAAAGAAAGATTTTTTTTTCCAAGTTTACAAATCAAAATTCATGGTTAATAATTCATGATTAATTAATATAACTATGCATAAAACTATGTATAATTACACTCTTTACGTATATAACTACGTGTAACACAAATATCAATAAAAGATGCTTATATCATACCAAAATATTGTCACAATCCTTCCTTATATAACTTTCATCCCCATCATCGACATCTCTATCATCAAGTAGCGACTCATCTACCGGTTTGCTAGTTGACTCATCCTCCTCATCATAGCTTTCCAACTCATGAAAACCTCTAGGGGGTGCTCTTAGCACAACATACCAATTTGAAAAACTACTTTCTCTACCAATTTGAAAAACCTCTAGGGGGTGCTCTTATCACGTAAGTTTTACAAATCTTAATAACTTGTTGCATAACAGGCAGTGAACTACTGTTACCCAGCAACAGCTTTCAGAATCAAATCCCCTTGTACTACCAACAAACCACTGATGGAATGCTCTTATGTACAATTTTTGACTGCAATGGAATGAAAGTTTAAAGATAGCTAGTGACACTGCATATACAGATAGAACGAGCTTATTACATAGCTGACTTTTACGAACTCGTACATTTATCCTTTAGCATATGATGAATGAATATGCCATCTATGTTTGTAAGTGACTTATTTTGATAAATAGCTATGGCATGGATTGTCAATTTTGGATACCAAACATGAACAACAATTGCTTGAAATCCAACACAAACTCAAAAGTTCTTGCCACTAAAATATGGGTTACAAATTAAGAATACAACTATCTAAAACTTCAACTATATTCCATGCTCCAAATTCACAAAATAATTGCCACCAGTTTAATGTGCATACCTTTTGGTCAAAAAACATATAGTTTTTCGGCCTGCTGCTCTACAAATAGAATATCGACACAGTTAATTAAAAATTATTATTGATATAGTCAGTTAAAAATAAAAACAAATAATTAATTATTTGAAATGCTAAATGGCACTTGACTTGAACAGAAATTGGTATAACATTTTTTCTTCCCGAACCACAAATTCGTTGGTATAAATAAAGAAAATGAACTAATTTTTTCCTTATGCATATATTTTGTATAGATTTAGTGTATGTAGGTTCGAAAGCTAGGGATGATAACAATATTAACACTTAAATATTAACTATAATCCATGTAGATGATCAAATTGTAAAGAACGTTACTGTATTTATAACCACAATTCAAGTAACTTAAAATGGGAGTGAAGTTAACATTATTATAACACAATATTTAATGCATAATTCTTGTGTCACATAGATGACCATATATTACTTTATAATTGGCTTTGAGTGAATATCACATGATCCTTCTTGTAGTCAGTAAGTTGATGATTTATCAAGCCAAGGAGATAAATAAAAGAATCACTCCCAAAAGGCCTAATTCAAGGATTTATTCATATGTGAAGTTTAGTACATGATTAACTATTGGAAGATGATTGTACGCACTTAAAATCAGTATTTCACTTATTATACTACAACGGTAACAGTGTATGAATGCAAACAAAAATGAATTTAAAAATATCATTGTCATACTTTACATCAAATACTTATATTTAAATGATTAATATTGTTATCCACCAACTTCTATGATAGAAAGAAAAACTTGTGGAATCTTATTGAATTGATGTTAAAAGAAAAAGCCCTATTAATTTACAATGAAATTGACATATATGGAATAACAATCGAATAGAAGGAATTTGAACCTGCATGGTAGACCAGTTCTCTCAGTTGCGAATCACTTAACTTCCCAAATCGAAAACCCTAGCTTCAAAGCAGGCAAACAAAAGTGCATACAAATCGCAAAATTACTTAAAATGGTGTTTTTATCTCAATCCAAATGCGAGTGACTACCTGCTAACTGACAATGAGTATTACTTTGCATATACAGATAGATCAAGCTTATTACATTGCATATACAGATAGAAAACCTAAATCACACATAATCAAAACCCTAGATGCAATCATCAATTGGATACGAAAAGCACAAACCATAGATACGAAAAGCACAAACCTATTCGCTCTTCACCAATTTTGAATCCTGAATTCCTCGATTTCTTCGATCGCGAAGTGGAGAGAAGATAAAATACGTAGTGCCCTAATTTCGCGAAGTGGAGAGAAGATAAATTTCGTTTGCGTGGGGAGAGAAGTGCCCTAATTTCATAGTCTAGAAAATGAAATACGTAGTCGATAAACTAGATAAAACTGTTTAAAATTTACATCGGTCCTTTGTTACAACGGGCCTTGATTTCGTTGTCGATAAACCACGTGATAACTGGGATTAGAAGTGCCCTAATTTCGTAGTCGATCTATTACAATGGGCATTTGCTGAATGTTGTAAAATATACTTCCATTACAACGGGCAGAAGTTGACCGTTGTAATATCTCTCTATTACAACGGGCAAATAATGCAAGTTGTAAGAAGGGCGTTGGGCAGAGCATCTATTACAACGTTCCTAAATCGACCGTTGTAATAGCCGTCTATTACAACAGGTAGAATTTGCCCATTGTAAAAAGGACGTTGTAATAGGGTATTTTTGTTGTAGTGAAATCTCCTCTGTGCTCATCATTGAGCCTTAAGTCTGCAAAAATCCTTTCGTAGTGCAACAACTAGTTTTCCACCTCAATGGCATCCTCTGTTCCAAAAATGGCTTCCCTCCGAGCTTAGTGTAATCTTCACTCAACTTAGCATAGTCGTTGACAACTAGAGCTCCCGGAACTCCTCCTCCTACTACTCCAGCAGCAACACTCGCTTGCACCATTTTCACGAAGAACTAATACATAGCTTCCATTCCAACTTGCAGGACTCTAGCACCCACATTCTCTGCTTGTCCCCGACCTTCACCTCTTCTCGCATTAGGCCTGGAATTCCTATCGGTGCCTTCCCCTCTTCGGTTAGCTCTTCCTCTTCTACCTTCAATATTTGTATTCAAACCTAATGAGATACAGAAAAATAACCTAACAAAGATAGGAGACTAGAGATAAAGCATATACTTATATATAACAAATACAAGTATGTTACCATAGCGTTATCCCATAGCCCAATCTTACTCTAATTGTTTAGGATTATGTTTTCAAAAACCATTTTTTAGTTAAAGTTTTTCATAAACCTATGATCTGATACCAAGTTGTAACATCTCATATCTAGAGAACAAAAGCTAAGCACTACAGATGTTGCAGTCATCTATAGTATTAACTTCTGGTGACAGATACGGTAATGTTAATGGTATCCATAATATCAGATGCACTTAAATATGAACAAAATCGCATATTTCAAAAAAAAACATTTTGCTAAATACATTTCAAAACAATAATTCATATCCAAGTTACAAAATCCCAAAACGTTTCCCAAGCAATGATCAAATATAATTTACATTAATATGCCAAGAGCGACATATGACGTTGCCCTCGTGGTTGATCAAAGCAATATAGTCGTATCTGACTTAATACATAGCGGAAGTAAACAAGATAATCTACACTCCTAATTAGCTATCCGTCAGCAACCTGCTCGTCTCCAAAAGCTTTATTCGCTAAAACAACAAAACTTGAAAACCTCAACCCTCAGCCTACTCAAATCAATTTTGAGCACCCGAGAGTTTGAGGGGAAACAAAAATTTGAGTTAGACATAGAGCTTGGTGTGAATAATATTGTTTATCTCTGTTATTTTATGTTAAGTGAGACCACGCTGCTTAGCAGAACAGGTTTCCCATCACTAACATCCTTTTAAAACATATCTTTTGCAAATCCTTTCCTGCAACCAAAACTGGTTAAAATTTATAAAGCATTATTATGTAAACATACGTATCAGGTACTAAATGAACTATCCGGTCAAACACTTTAGTTTTGTTTGGCTAACTATTAACCTTTGGCTGACTCGGGCCTACCAGACAACATACCAAAATTTATCTAACATCTGTTAGGCACTCCTCTTCTTCCAGACGTTCTGTCCTTAACTATCTGTTAAATACTTCTCTTTTGGACGGTCTGCCCTTAACTTATCTTCTCTCAGGGTCACCTAACTCTAATGGTTTTGCAGGCTCACTAATAACCTATCTACATACAAACATATATTCCTTTCTGTGTGTATTCATAATTTTAGTCTTACTTGTGACAAAGCCCTACACACTGGAATTTTGGACAAAATTAGCTGGGGCTAATAGCTAATGTATATGGCGCAACCCTATACCAGTTCCATCAGTATTCTAATATCTAAGTCATTTTACTCAGGGATCCCTTCCTATAATTTTCCTTGAAAGCCCTTTCAAAATGATTTAAACCTTTAAATCAAACAAAAATAAGGAAAGTTTATATATTCTATGCTTTACTCAAAATCACCTTGCCATGTTACACACACACACACACACACACTTTACTCAGATCATAGTTGATGGAAAATATTTAAACCTTTGAAAGTCCCCTTTTCGAATCTATTGAAAGTACCTCTTTCGAAACTAAGTAAAACCCTTTATTTAACCTAGGTCGAAAGGCCAAAACCTTCCTTTCGAAACCACCGAAAAACCTTCCATTCGAAAGCTTTAAAAACCTTAGACATCTTTCTCTTAAAACCTTTAAACATTGCCCTATCGAAACCTTGGGAAAACCTTTCCTTTTAATCCTTTCGAAAAAACCTTCCCTTTCAACTCCTTCGAAACCATTGGGGAACCACTCCTTCAAAACCTTACTTTAAAACCTTTCGAAAGCATCAAATCTAAACCTTTCGAAAGCACTTGGGTTTAATTTAAAATATGTGGAATGTTTCGAAACCATTCAAAGCTTCCTCCTCCCTTCGAAAAATGTTTCGGTCAAAACCATTTGGATTATGCCTTCAACTAAAGCAAAAGGATCATAAACCCTTATAGTTGAAAGCACTTCTTTTCAAAATCATTTAAATCATCTCTTTCGAACCATTTGGCTTATACTTCAATTGAGTAAAAGGGTCATTAAAACCATTTAAGTCGAAAGGCTGCCTTTCGAAAGCATTCCTAAGTAAAGGAGTGATGGTGTCGAAACCATCCCTTCGAAGCATTGAAGAAGCGGCCAAAATTTAGAAAACAATGTACCCCTTCGAAACCCACTGTGTCGAAAGGTAAAAAGGCGGCAGTAAAAGGTTTCGCATAGTTGAAAGCAGTTGTTTAAAAACAAAGGTGAAACCCAATCGAAACCATTTCCTTTAAATCCATTTGACCTAGTTGAAAGCCAACTAAGTCGAAAGCTTCTTATTATAAAGCAAGCAAGCGCATTTTTATTTAAAAAAAAGTAAAGCCTCAACCCCTTCGGAATCCCTGGTTTCGACCCACTACCTTTCGCCTACATCCAATTCACTACGCACCAGTTCCCTGATACCATGTGCATTGGTTTCGACTGTGTCAGAGGCGATGGTAAAGAGGCAGAACCTGGTGCCAAAAGCATCGAAACAGTGAAAAACATGTTTATTTGTTATTTAAACTATTTCTTTTGTACCTAACCTACCTTGTTTGTCTAAATCTATATGGTTGTCATTTTACTTTTTCAAAAGTGCTGCCCAATTTCCAGAAATAACAAATTTGAAATATTTGTAAAGAGTCCCTTCTCCTTTTATAAATATATAAAACATTTAAGTCTCATACCTTAAATAATTTTATATATCCATTAAAACACTTAGGAAAAATCTACAAAAATTCTAAAAAACCTCTTTTAATATGTTTACCAACATATAAAAATTTCAGACCCAAACCTTTTATTATTTCACCGTAAATAATTTATAACCCAAAATAACATTTTCTTTACTAGAAAATATATATAAAATCCACAAAAATTCAGAAAAATCTGAAAATTGAAATCCATCTCCAAAATATTATTTCTGGTCTATATAAAAATTTGCAAGGCATTTAAACGTCATTTATACCTTAAAACATATCATAAAATCATTATGAACATGCATAAATCATCAACAAGTATATATAATCATTCCATTATTCAAAAACATGGCAAAACATTTTGGATTTCTCCTTAAAACCGAAAACAAAACAAATGAGAGATATAAATATTACTCACCTTAGTTTTAGAGATTAAGGATGTGAGATTTGAATGAATTTGATGTTGATTATACTTCCCCTTTATCTTTCTTTCTCTAGCTCTTATTAATGGTGACCGACCTTAGCTTTTAAAATTTTGAGAATGAAATGAACGTGTATAGGATACACGGTCAACAAAGATATAGGAATGACCTCTTTCCTATTTTACCCCTCCTATATTTCATGTTAAACTCTTCTTTTAATTCACTATTTAAATGGCACGACTATCCCTTAATTTAGTCAAATTTCAATCCCCTACTCAACACATCATTTTATTTAATTTAGCTAATTAAATATCCTAAATAATGTTATCAAAAATATGGGGTGTTACAGGTAATTTGTACAATCCTGTTTCCAATGCCCCTTCTTATGATAGTGATGACAATCACCTTGTCATTTGGAGTGTTCTTCTTAATCTTCTTACTAACCCGTTTTCTTTTCTTTGAACTATTCGAAGTGCCTCCCCTTTCCTCTCGAGCACTATGCCTTGATCCTTGGATGAAGACTTGCTGATCTCAATATGTTGAGTAGCTCCACAAGGCTTACATTCAACCAGTTCTTATTGTAGTTCAATATGTACAGCTCAAACAATAATGTAAGAGAACCTAAGAACAAGTCCACTTACAGCTTGTTTCTTAACATAACATCCAATTGAGAAGGTTTATCAATATAACCTTGATCTGAAGACATACTCATCCAATTTCATGCCCATCGACATCTTCATATTCAACATTTTTTAAGTAACCTTATGCTTTGAGGAATGAGATTTCTCCCTAAACAACATTTTAAGGCTATCAAAGATTTAATAGACAAATATGTTTTCATGTTGTCTTTGCAATTGTTTGTATAACATGGACAATACGTAAACTTGAGAGATGTTTAAGTCCACAACCCATTTGTTATTGGGTCTGCTTTATCAATGTGTCTTACTCTAGGAGGTTTAGCTATTGACGACCATAAGTATTCTTATGTAAGTGCTATTTTAATCGCTCTTAACCAGTCTATGTGGTTAAGCTCAGTGAGTTTGTCATTTCAAAAAAAAACTTGGTGCGGACATTTTTCTACAAATTTAATTTAGTAGACTTGGACATTAAATTCATAGAAAATGTTCTTATAATATTAGTAAGGTTAAAAATTATATTTAATTTTACTATTAAGCTCCTAGTAGACTTTTATGTTTTTCAAGAGCTTAAGAGGAAATATAAAAATCTTACGACTTCTCTAGTAGGTGTTAGGATTCGCTTGCCCTAAGTTTATAACCTTGAGTTTGCTTAACAAATCATAAGCCTGTAGTGATGGATGATACTTTGTCGGTTGCATCATATGCAACTCCTAACTTATCATCATTGTCCTTATCTCATTTCGATCTTGAGTTTGCTCAACAAATTGAAAGAGGTTATTCACTTGTACCTACTATTATGCAATGACTTAAGTATACCATATGCTAACAAATATATAAAACTATCTTACCTCCTCTAGTCAATATGTTAGTAATGCTGCACATAATATTCTAGCTTGAGTTTGCTCAACAACTAGAGAATATGTAAGTAGTTAAATAATATATAAATGATAGAGGATAATACTTATATTAAAGATTCATAATCTTTAATATATTTATTTGAGTATATCGACTTATGGAATAATGTATTCCTTATTAAATACCCTCGTGGTTCAAGTATCAATCACATCTAAAATCACGACATACGTACATTACATATGTATTTATTCTTTAAATTTAACTTGAGTTTATTTCAATTTCACCAATTGTTATACATTTATATTATGTAAGTTAAATTCATGTTTAGAAGTCTATAATTTTAATTGACTTATATAAAAATCATATGTAGACTTTTACGTTAATTTTATTAATTAAATATTATCTAATTTTTTTGATTAAGTCTTATTTTATTAATTTAATTAATTAATTAATTAATTTTATTTTATTCATTTTAAACATTTTAAATTGCATATGTTTATTATAACATTTATAGAACACCCATATATAATAATACATGCATGTTATTTTATAAATTAACGTTTAATTAATTTATTTAATTAAAACAATTATAATTAATTTTAACTAATTCAAAAATTATATATTAAGTATCTTAAACATTTAGAGATTGGACATATACCAGTGTGTGTGTATATACACATATATGTTTTATTGAAATTAATCATCTATATTTATTTATTTATTTATTTAGTCCAATTAATTATTATAAAATTTTAGAAAATAATTACTTTATTTTTGAAACAATTTTGAAATATTTTATAACATTTGTAAAATTTTCATATTCCAAACTGAAACTTTTAAATTTAAAATATTATCTATAATTCCAAAAAGGATTTTGAAAATTAGCCCAAGGAGCAAATTTAATTTAGGCCTTTATATTGAGGAAAACCGTTGAGCTTAATTCACTTTTCGAGCCAGACTAGTAGCTAGGTAGGGCAGGGTATTTGATTATCCAACAACATATCCTTCAATGTTACCCTTCTAGACAACCAACTAAATGGCTAGACTTTAAAAGTTAGCCCTAATACTGTTAACCGCATAGTCTATTGGGCTTTGATACAATTAATGGAACCAGACCAGCATGCATTGAGATAAATGAGTTAATTTCAAAAGACAATTTCTATTTTAGATCTTACTGGGCCTATGAAGTATAAATTAATTTAGATATAATCTAAATAAATTTAAATAAAATCATTATTTTGTTTAAAAAGTTTACATAAAAGATTTGATTTTCTTTATATTATATATATACATATATATAATTTTCAATATATATATATATAATGTATATGTGTATCAAAACTACATATATGTATACAATGCACGTTGCAACATATAGATCTATACATGGTTTAATGTTTTCATTTATAAGTGTTGGAATTTATACCGCAATAAACACATTTGTCACTTTATATACATATTTGTTATTCATAATTAATTTATTACTTATGTACATTTTTATATATATGTAGATTTATCTTAAATATGTTTACTAGTTCAAAGTAATTTAAATTAATATCCATAATATATTAAGATAGTCTAAATTAAAAAAAAGTATAGCAGAACTAGGATAAAAATTTATTTCAAATTTCAAATTCATATTTCAAATGTTGATATGTTTATTATATATGAATATATAATTATTATTTTAAATAAACATTTAAAATATTATATATTTAATATTAAAATTTATTTATAGACTATTAGCTAACAAAATATAAGTTGCATATGTTTAAAAATAATAATTTCCTTTTATTTCGATCGAAACATTTCTCGTAATGTTTTTAAGTTAATAGAAATCAGTGCGGAGTTGAATATAACAATTATTATTATTATTGTAAAATCTATAAGTATTTTATTAATTTTTTATAATAAAACTCCACACAGATTTATATTAAAAGTATTTTTTATTAATGTACATGATATTTAAAATAGTTTAAAATATTTTTGTTAACTATTATTCATATTTCAAAATAAATGCATATATAGATTTATAATTGTTTTTAAACTATAAACATATATATGAATATAAATTAATTTCTGTATTATATATATATATGCTACTTACAAAATATATATTATAATTTTAGAAATATTTTAACAACATTTTAACTTTCATATTATTTTTTTATATAAAACGACCATAAAGAAATACCAGTATATTTGACATATATGTAGGTTTTTAAAAAAAATCAATTTAAATGTGTATATATGTGTAACACCCAGGTTCTCACGATCGAATTATCGAAGGGAGTTCACCATCCGATAGCCTAGATCAAATGGCTCGGAAGCTGCGATCTCTCGTGCATGCTACTTTGGATCAACACGGATATGTTACAATACCCGATCATATATGAAATAATACATATCTTCTCCCGACACTAAGAACATGCACGAGTTGTCCATACTGAATAATACAGTATTAGAGACACAATCGAGAATAAACCTAGCTAATAGGATTCAAAGTGAAAAAAAAATAGTGGATATTATACCATATCTCAAAATCAGCTACAATATCTCTTACATACATCTCCCACTAGTACATGGCTATGCAATACAAGTAAAGCATGCCATCCAAAACAACCGAGTCTCAATAAAGGTAAAATGATATCTGTCATCATCATTTGCTCGATCTTACGAAGTGCATATAAGCACATATCCGCCTGCAGAATATCCGTAGTATGACTAGAGGTTGTTAAGTACACAACAAATCCCGAGTTAGGCTAGAACTAGTTGGGAGTGTAATCATGCTCAATACATAACATAATGAGTGTGTTCGGTTTAAATATGATATGCATTACATAACTATATTCAGTTATAAACACTTGTCACCATAGTCTATACCCATAAATTATTCTGTATAAGCTATGTAATTAAAAACATTTCAAAATAGATTTCCAAATTCTTTTACTCCAAATCATTTACCCAAAATCACTTCAAAACGAATTTATAAATTACTCTGATGAAATCACTTCATTCAAATCCTATATATTTAGAAATCATATACCAAAGGTTCAGTTTGCAAATGATGTCAAAATACTGGTTTTGTATATAAATAATTTACCATAATATTACCCAATTTGTATAAAACTAAGTATTTTTACAATAATTTTCTCTAATCGATTTGCATAACCTGATTTATCTAAAACCACTTTCCAAAACAATGTACAAAATAACATCACCCTTTATTTATTTAAATTGCTAGCTTTCCATTAATCAAAACCAGTTTCGCAATATTCCCCAATTTTCATCAAAACTAGATTTCACAATACAATACGGTTTCACCACATCTGATATAAATAAATATCCTTATATGGTGAATGTTAGTCATAATAAATCATCTGAATCGACACATAGGGAAGAAATCCATTATTCTAACCCTTATGATTCAGGCCCTACACAAACAAAATCATTACCTTTGACTGATATATATCAAAAAACCAAATATCCAAACTATAATGATCCACCTTTCTTACACCCAGTGACGACACTTAATACATCCACGTATTCATGTGTCGACCATCTAAGTGTCCGAATAACAAGCCGTTGGGGTTAAAAAAAGAACAGACAAGGAGAAAAGAAACACAAAATCTCACAACATTAGGCAATCATATATAATAGTGAACATAAGATAATACATAACATCATTCGCAAAGTGAATATCAGAGTTACACAAATACCAACTTCAGCTAGGAAAAGTTAAAACTGCCTACCCCTACAATGCTGATAGAAAAATATATTGAAATACAGTGAAAATAAATAGATAACTAGCAACATCAAAGCCACTTGCTACATGCTCTTCCATAATGCATCTGTGAGAAACCTGGACTACTTGGCTACTCATACAAATTTGAGTACCTAAGAGTTTTAGGGAAAGAAAGAAAAACTCTGGTTCAGACATGCATCTGGTATGAGCAAACTTTAAACAACTGAATTATTATACATAAAACCCTTTTGAAAATAAAGGTATCTCATAAGACCATGTCGCATATAAACACGGACGGGTTTTTACCTTATGATGACAACATTTCTATAAAAGTCAATCGATATTATAAAAATGTCTAAGGTTTAAAGTAAATATTGAACATAGCCGAAATGGTTACATTAATTACATTCCGGTATAATAGGTATACCACTAAGTCCGTAAAGACACTTATGGAAATTGAATTCCATCGATGACAAGGCTACTAAGGTACCGCTTGCCACAGTACAACTCTAGATAAAGTGTACCGAGGGCCTCACATGGACCCCCGTCAACATAGAACCAGCTTACCTCTTTACTGGATAGTATTAAATATATCACCATCCCGGTTGTGATTAACAGCCATACCTAGGTCAATATCATACATAATTTTAAATATCGATTTGGATTGGGTGATGACTGTACCCTAATGGGTGGGACCCACATAGCCCTTCAGCATATTCCCTATTTTAGTCATTTCGATTATGAGGCTTGAGACTATGTTTACCTTTTCATATAGAAATTCCAGTTGGAATGCAAACACTACCCTCCAGGTGAAAATGCAATGATAACATTCGTCTATACAAATTGTTTAGGATATAAACTAACCAAATGCACTATTTCTACTACATCCATTATGCAATCACTATCAGGAGTAGTAGCAAGTAGCCATTGCACTTCAAAGATTTTCATCTTTGATTCTATCATATTCCAGATGTTTTCGAAGTCGAACGCTTACTTTGGTTCGAAGTGGTTTTCACATAACTCATGCTATCTAATCTCGATCTCTTCAGACAAACATTTGATAATTTTTAAAGGGTCAAGTTATCGATAACGGACAAATCCACTATCTGGGGTGTGTATAGATTTTGCATACGATAAATAAGATATCCTATACGTATCCCTACTTTCCGATTTCAAATAGTACTATCCCTTGATTAACAACAAAGTTGGATATGATAGAAAACTAACCTTGACTCAATGTACATTCTTATCTCTCGGGATACAGATGAGTTTTCATACCTTAGAATTTTATTTTAGGTATACGATGAAATATCTTCCATATACTTAATTTATCATGACCCATTTACTGAAACCAACTATGTTATATCTATCACGTTTTCCGACATTTCTACTCTCTATCCCCCACCTAGAAAATCTAGTTCTAGATCTCATAGATAAAGGAAAATCTACTTATCGGCTTTTAGTGCTAAATACAAGACGGTTTACTTTCAATAAAACATGTCAACGTTTTAGTATAACTTATTCACATTTGTTTGGCTGCTTAATGGCACAGACAAAGAGAATCCCTTGTATTTAACCCATCCTTAATAGAGAAAGTTATTTTTAAACAAATCGATCCTTGAATATAAAATGATTAAATTTTAAAAAATCTTATTTAAATAAATTAATAATAATTTAAACCCTTATTAAGTAATACTTAAATAATAACTAACCCTTAGTTAATTAATAAAAAAATTAAGCTTTATCTAATTAATAATTAAATAATTATTATTTCACTTAATTGATAATTTAATCATAATTAAAAATCAATTAATTAATAATTAACCTTACTTAATTAATAACTAATCTTTACTTAATAATAATTAATTGATAAATAT
Organism: Allium fistulosum; assembly: GCA_030737815.1. Lineage (NCBI taxonomy): Eukaryota > Viridiplantae > Streptophyta > Magnoliopsida > Asparagales > Amaryllidaceae > Allium > Allium fistulosum. The sequence continues at coordinate 1,496,943,876 of CM060901.1, forward strand.
ACCTTTACTTAATTAACAATTAAGTACTAATTACCTTCACTTAACAAATGACCAAAATATAATTAATTAATTAACAATTAAACCCTTTTTTGTACTTATAATATAGTTTTAAAATCTCTTTAAAAATATCTAAAGTGAAAACCCATTTTATTTTACACAAGAATTCTCATTTACGAACTGCTTCCATAACGGCTATCGCTATGAATACCATAACCGTAAAACTTGTTTTATATGTCAAATTGCTCTTAAACTTTACCCTTTATATGTAAAACACTTTATAAACTTTGTATAAAAGTTTTGGACACAAAAGTAAAGTTTTTGAAACTAATAAAACATTTCTAGAAGATAAGATAAGTAAAAACAAGTTTGAACCAAAGGATCTCGATGTCTTACATATACAAGTTCAAGTGTCAACTTTCCTTTTAGCATACAAGATCTATATAGATGAGCACAAACATATATAAAAATGTAATAACATTCATTTACAAAGTAAAGATCATCACTTTCAACACCACTTGACATTCTGACTTCATTTCCAAGTCTATAACAAACATTACATATAATCACACATATGTAAAACACAAGCAAACAACTTTCAAAAACAACAACTAGCAAGAATTTATTACGACAACATAAAGTATTAAACTTTGATTTTTAAAGTGAGATTTACTCACCAAAATTAAAGGAATTTCAAATTAATTGTCACTACCCCTTTGCACCAATCCCCAATCTTAGATTTTCACTATAAAAATTGGATTATTATGGACTTAAAGAGGCTAAATGGATTTGGCCCTAGGTATATCAATCTTAGCCCAGCTTCGAGAAGGTGAATTTAGGCTTATTTTGGAAACGGAGGAGGTGTAGAAAAGGAAAGGAGAAATAATTAGCTTGGTTTAAGGTTTTAAAATAGAAAATGGTAGGAATTTTAAAATTTTAAAACTTTAGGAAGCCATGGAAGTGGAAGAGAACGCTTGAAAAAGAAGGAGCATAAATTTCGAAAAGAAGAAGTGAAGTAAAATGAAAAATGGAAATAGAAAATAGTTTTTATATAAAATGAAATGAGAAAATTACCCATTTTCCCTTAAAAAATGGAAATGGGAAAAATAGTCTTTACATTCTCCTCCTTAAAAAAATTCGTCCCGAAATTAACCCACAAAAAGATAACTCAAAATAACTCAAGAAGCCATATATTAAATGTAATAAAGCATATACAAAAGGCACATGCTAAGAAACTACATAAAAAATAGTGAGTACACAATCCATACAACTAGAAAACAACTAGCCTACCACCGATTTGGGATAAGCTTCCCTTATGTTATCTTCCATCTCCCAAGTACAATCTCTGGAATCTTCAATCCGTTGAACATTAACCAACCTTACTACCTTATGACTTAATTTCTTCACATTTCGATCCACAATTCGAACTGGATGCCTTACCACGTTCAGGTTCGATTCTACCTCCAAATCCTCTTGAATAGATGGCTCCATAATTAGCGATGGGTCATGCACATATTTCCTTAGATATTATTCATGAAAACATTATGGACCCCCGACAATCTCTAAGGTAACTCAACTCTATACGCAAGTGGCCCAATCATATCAAGAATTTGAAAAGGTCAACATACCTTGGCGCCAACATCCTAGCTCCTCCAAATCGAAAAACTCATTTAATTGGTGAAATCTTCAACAACGTGAAATCTCTAATTACAAATTCCAAATCCCTTCGCCTCTGATCTTCATAATTCTTCTATCAATCTTGGGCTTCCTTCATCCTGCTCTTGATCACTACAACCTTTTTCCTAACTTTTCAAATCATATCAGGTACAAGCACTAGTCGATCCACGGTCTCCACCCAACACGCTGGCAAGTTGCATAGCCGTCCATAAAGAGCTTTATAGGTTCCATGATAATGCTTGCTTGATAACTATTGTTATATGAGAATTCCACCAAGTGCAGATGGTCTTTCTACAATCCTCCAAAGTCCAAGATGCAAGCATTCAGAAGATCTTCCAAGATTCATTTCTTTCAGTTTGACCATCAGTTTAAGGGTGGTAGGCAGTGCTCAGACTTAGCTTTGTTCCCAAAGCTCGTTGTAATGCTTCCCAAAATTGGCTAGTAAAGATGGGATCAGGAACACTTACAATACTAATTGGGACCCCATGCAGTCGAATGGTCTCCCTTATATAAATCTCTACCACTGTTATTGCGGTCCTCATCCGTTTATTGGAATAAAATGAGCACTATTAGTTAGCTGATCCACAATGACCTAAACCCCTTCATTACCTTTTCTCGATCGAGGCAACCAGTCTATAAGATCCATTGATGTATGCTCCCATTTCCAGTTTGGGATCTCCAGTAGTTGTAGTAGCCCAACAATTTTTTTCTTGATCACCCTTGATTTGCTGGCAGTTCATAAATTTGCACACATTGTAGAGATATCCCACTTCAACCCCTTCCACCAGAATACCCGCTTCCTACCTCGATGCATCTTTGAAACATTAGGATGTATACTCAACATGGATTGATGACATTCTGTTAAAACTTCCTATCTAAGGCCATCGACAGTAGGAACACATATCCTCCATTCATCCGTGATACACCCAAATGGTGATCTATCTCAAAGTTCGAACAATTGCCTTCTTCTACATCTTGGATGATTTCCAATAAGCATCCATCTTCCCTCTGTTTTCTTATTATCCTCTCTAGAAGAGTCGGAGTAACTTCCAAAAGAGTCAAGATTGCATTCCCGCTCAAAGCATCTGCTACCACATTTTCCTTTCCATGTGTATATAAATATCAAAGTCGTAGGCCACCAGCAATTCTAACCACCGTTGCTACCGCGTATTCAGATCCTTTTGTGTGAAAAGATTCTTCAGGGACTTTTGATCTATGAAGAGCTTGAATTTTTTTCCCAACAAATAAGGCCTCCGCATCTTTAAAGAAAACACCATAGCTAGATGCACTAAATCATGTGTTGCATAAATCCTCTCGCGAGACTTGGCTACCTACTAGCATAAGAAATGACTCTCGCATTCTACATCAAAACTATGCACAGTCTTACATCACAAGCATCTATATACACAGTTAGCCCTTCCCCTCCAGCCGAAATAGCTAAAACCATAGCGCCGATCAACCTCTTCTTCAATTCGACAAACACTTCTTAACACTTTGGAGTCCAAACAAATTTCTTATCCTTCTTTGTCAACTTGGTTAGGTGAAAGGGGACCTTGGAGCAGTCCTGGATGAATCTCCTATAAAATCTGGCCATGCATAAGAAACTTTGGACTTCTTTAAAAGTCTGCGATGTCTTCCATTCTTGAACAGTCGTACCTTTGCTGAACCCATCGAAATTCCATCCCATGTCACTACATGCTTGTGGAACCTCAATTCTGACTGCCAAAAATGTCACTTAGAAATTTTTCCTTAAGAATGTGTTTCCTTAACTTTACTAACACCACTTCCAAATGGTGTTTGTGCTCTTCCTTAGTCTTGGAGTAGATAAGGATATCGTCTATGAAGACCAACACGAACTTATTAAGAACAATCCTTAAAACGTGATTCATAAGAGCTACAAAATACGCAAGTTCATTGGTTAGCCCAAATGTCATAACTAACCACTCAAAGAAAAAGTCTAGCCCTCTAAATGCAGTTAAGGGTGTACTATCATCCATTACCCTTAACTGGTGAAATCCTGTAGCAAGGTCTATTTATGAAAATGCTTGAGCACCGTGAAGTTGGTCAAAAAGGTTGTTTATGCGGGGTAAGGGATACTTATTCCACATGGTTTGTTTTTTTAACTCCCAATAATTCATACAAAATTTTAATGATCCATCAGACTTGGCCACAAAAACTACAGTTGCTTCCCAACTGGAACAACTCGGTCTAATCAGCCCTATTCTGAACAAATCATCAGTCTGATCCCTTAACTCCTACTCTCTGAGATCCACTTTAAGAATAAGTGAATAACAGGTCTCGAACCAGAAATTAAGTCAATACAAAACTCAATCTCCAAATGTGGGGGTAGACTATTAACTTCTTAAAACACATAAGAAAAATTCTTAACAATTAATATAGACCATAATTCTTCTTGGGATGATTCTAAGGCATAAAGAAAATTCCTCATACATTTTCCTAGATCATCACACGACACCTCCATAAAGTTCCTCAATTTGGTTTTTAATGATATCGTTCTCCCAACACAATCTAATACAACTTCATTCTTCGACAACCAATTGATACAAAGTATAATTTCAAACACCTTAAAATCTGAGACATAAAAGTCGCGTGAAAAATAGTGGGTAAGGTAAATAATTTGCACATCCTCATAGATCATGCATAGATTAGTGGTACCTCCTATGGGATTACACACATGAATATGGGTGTCTAAAATTCTTGGGGTGAGTTGTAGTTTTCCTACCAATTCTAAATAAATAAAACTGTAAGAAGTCCCAATATCAAATAATACTCTAACAAAAATGCCATTAATCATTAAATTACCTCCAAAGACTCCCTTTCCTTTCACATATGCTAAGGTCGATGGTTCTTCGTTGATAGCGTACACTTTGAACAGCTGTGCCTTCTTCATTGGTGAGCAGTCCTTCACCATATACCCTGGTTGTTGATAGTTGTAACAAAGTGTTTTCTGAACCATTGAAGGAACATATCCTCTTTGCTACTTCGAAGCTTCAAAATTCAATACAATACCTGAGCAGATGGCCCTTCTACTTACATTAATAATAGTCAACATCTTTGAACTTGTTCCCTTAGTCTCCTTCTGACTTTCCCTTCCACTGCTTCTTCCATTGTGGGATAAAATTCCTCTTATTGAGGTTACTGTTATTGCCACAAGGTGCTGTCGTTGGCTTCTTCATCTCAAGAACCTCATACCACAAAGCTAGATCTACTAAATCCACAAAATATCCCTTTAGATGGGCGGTCATCTTCTCCTGAAAATCTTCTCACATTCCCATCACAAACATCTCATTCTTCTTAAGAGGGATGACAATCAACTCCGGTCCATATCGTAATTGCTTATTAAAATTGGTCTTATATTTAGCTACCGACAAATCTCCCTGCTTAAGATCCATGAAACTCCTATACATATGAGCCTTTCTTGCAGTAGGCATAAACTGGTCTTCAAACACCTCATTAAATCTAGCCTAAGAAAAATCATCCTCTGAAACATCCGCAGTAACAGAGCTCCACCCAGTTGTTACTCCATCTTGTAACTGCCAAGATGCTAAAAACTGCTTCTACTCATCCGTAATATCTGACACCTTGAAAATCATTTCGCAAGAACGAAGCCAAGCTTGGACATCGATGAAGGATTCTGTGCCTTTAAACGGCTTTCCTCCCAAATTAGTATAATCCTTGCACAGAGCTACAAAGTTCACACGAGACTGCACTGATGCTTCCTTTTCAACTACTCTAAGTCTTCCAACATTCGGAGCTCGACCATTGGTGGTCGTGATGCTACTAGCTCCTTTACCTCATCTTATCATATTGCTTATTCTTACTACCTGGATATAGTAAGATAACTTTTAGAATACTTGGACGAGATAATCTTAAGGGAAAGGGTACTGAATTGAACATAACAAAGACGATTTAAGTAATTCAAATATATATATTTATAAAAATTACAAATATGCGTTCTCATAAACTAAACTCATTCTAGGGTATTACTAACCCTATCTCTAATGAGTTGACCTCAACCAAGGCCTACGTGTTTTCCCTACCTAAGCTCTGATACCATTTTTAATGATCCGCCTTTTTACACCCAAAGGCGACACTTCATACATCTACATATTCATATTCCACTATCTAAGTGTCCGAAAAACAAGCCATTAGGGTAAAAAGAAAAAGAATAGACAAGGGGAAAAGAAACACAGAATCTCACAATGCAAGGAAATCATATATAATAGTCAGCATAGGATAATACATAGCATCTTCCTAAAATGAATATTAAAGTGCACAAAAAGCAACTTCAGCTAAGGACAGTTATAACCCCCGCCTCAACAATGCTGATATAAAAAAATATACACATATAGGGGAAATAAATAGATAACTAGTTATTGCTGAAGCCATCTGCTCCATGCTCCTTCAAAATGCATCCATGAGAAACCTGGACTGCTTGGCTACTCATACAAATTTGAGTACCTAACAGTTTAAAGGAAAAAAGAAAAACTATGGGTCAGCCATGGGTTTAGTGTGAGTAAACTTCAAAAAATTGAATTATTATACTTATAAAACCATTTGAAAATAAAGGTATCTCATAAGAACACGCCACACATAAACACGGATGAGTTTTTAACTTATGATAACCATATTTCTATAAAAAATCAAGTGAAATTATAATAACATCTAGGGTTTAAAGTAAATATTGAATTTACCCAGAATGGTTACATTAATTACATTCCAGAATAATTGATATACAACTAAGTCCGTAAAGGCACTTATTGGAGATTAGATTCCATTAATGACAAGGCTAGTGGGGTACCGCTTGCTATAGTACAACTTTAGATAAAGTGTACCGAGGGCCTCACATGGACCCCCTACTAACACAGGACCGGTCTACTCCTTACTAGATATTACCTGATATATCACCACCCCAGTTGTGATCAACAACTATACCCGAGTCACTGGGATACATAATCTGAAATATTGATCTAGATTGGGTTATTACTATACCCTAATGGGTGCGACCCACATAGCCCTGTTGCATATCATCTATTTTGGTCATTCCCGATTGTGAAGCTTGAAGCTGCGCTTAACATTTCATATAACAATCCCACCTAGAATGCTAACACTGCCCTCCAAGGGATAATGCAATGCTAGCATTCATCCATACAAGTTGTTTAGAATATGAACAAACCGAAGCTACTACTTCTACTATATCTATTTTGGAATCACTCAGGATTAGTTACAAGTAGCACTTACACTTCAAAGATCTTTGTCTTTGATTCCGTTATCCTCCTGATGTTTTTCAATTCGATTTCTTATGTTGGTTTGATCTGGTTTTCGGATAACTCATGATATCCGATTCTGGTCTCTTTCGAACTAACATTCGATAATTTTAAAAGGGTCAAGTTATCGATAGTAGACAAATCCACTATTTAGGGTGTATAGATTTTGCATATGAAAAATAAGATAGCATATAGTTATCTCCACTTCCCAATTTCAAACAATATTATCCATTAATTAACAACGAAGTCAGACAAGTCAGAAAACTAAACTTGACCCGACATACATTCTTATCTCCCCGGATAGAGATGAGTTTCCATTACCTAATTTGGCGGTAGGTATACAATGAAATATCTTCCATATATTTAATCTATCATGACCCATTTAACGAAATTAACTCTCTTATATCTATCATGTTTTCCGACATTTTAACTCTCTATCCCTCGCATAGAATATCATGTTCTAGATTTCACAGATAGAGGTACTCATTGTTTGGCTACTTAATGGCACAAACAAAGATAATCCATTGTATTTAACCCATCCTTAATAAAGAAAGTTGTTTTAAACAAACCAATCCTTTGAGATAAAATGATTAAAAATTAAAAACCATTATTTAAATAAATTAATGATAATTTATACCCTTATTAAATAGTACTTAAATAATAATTAACCCTTAATTAATAATAATAATAATAACAAATATTAAATCAAATTAATGATTAAATAATAATTATCTCACTTAATTGATAATTTAATCATAACTAAAACTTAATTAATCAATAATTAAACCTTACATAATTAATAATTAATCCTTACTTAATTAATAATTAAATGATAATTATACCTTTATTTAATTAACAATTAAGTACTAATTACCTTCACTTAACTAATAATTAAAATATAATTAAACCTTAATTAATCAATAATTAAACCTTTTTATACTTAGAATATAGTAATAAAAATTCTTCAAAATTATCTAAAGTGAAAACCCATTTTAGTTTACACAAAAATTATCATTTTACAAAATGCGTCTATAGCGACCATCGCTATGGATACCCTAACCTTAAAACTTGTTTTATATATCAAGTAGCCCTTAAAAAATTTATGTGTAAATCACTTTATAAATTTTGTGTAAAAGTTTTGGAAACAAAGGTAAACTTTTTGAAACTAATAAAGCATTTCTAGAAGATAAAAAATGTAAAACAATTATAAACCAAACGATCTCGATGTCATACATATATAAGTTCAAGTGCTAACTTTTCTTGTAGCATGTAAAATCCATATATATGAGCACAAACATGCATACAAATGCAGCAACATCCATTCACAAAGTAAATATCATCAATTTCAACATCACTTAACATTCGGACTTTATTTCCATGCCTACAACAAACAATACATCTAATCACATACATGTAAAACACAAGTAAACCACTTTCAAAAATAACAACTAGCAACAATTATTACAGCCAAATAAAGTTTTAAATTCTAATTTTTAAAGTGAGGTTTACTCACCAAAATCAAAGGAATGTCAAAGAAAAGTCACTAAATAAAGTTTTGAACTTTGATTTTTAAAATGAGATTTACTCTCCAAAATCAAAGGAATTTAAAAGCAAAAGTCACTACCCCTTTGCACCAACCTCTAATCTTAGATTTTCTTTTTAAAAATAGTATTTTTATGGTCCTAAAGAGGCTAAATGGGTTTGGACCTAGGTGTATTGGGCTCGGCCCAGCTTTGAGGAGGAGAGCTTGCAAAAGAAGGAGCAAAAATTTTGAAATGAAGAAGTGAAGTAAAATGAAAAATGGAAATAGAAAAATAGTTTTTATATAAAATGAAATGAGAAAGCTACCCATTTTCCCTTTATCCATTTACCCTCCACCATTTTGTGCCACCTCACCCTCACCTTGCCCTCCCCTACTTGCAACTCCCTAGTCCACTCCACCTCTAACTTTATTCCATCACATCATTCCCTTTGTGATGTGATAATACCTTTTACATCTTTCCTTTTTTTAACTTAAAAAGGAAAAGTCAACTTATCCTTTTACTTTAAGTAAATAAAATTTAACCTATTTTAAATTTACCATTTCATAAGTTATATAAATAAGTGTGTGTACATATCTACTCTTGTGTACACAATGTTTTTCGATAACGTTTAGACGATGAAAAGTCGAAAAATCTGGAAAATGATTTCCAGTCACATATTCGATTTTTCTTCGAACTAATTATTTTTGTAAACCAAATTTCAAAACAACTTCACCATCATTAATTATTATTTAGAAGAGGTTTATTTCAGTTATAAAATCTATAAATTAGTTATTTAAAAATATATTAAATATTTATATTTAAAGTGATTAAATTTCGGGTTGTTACACAAACGGTTTATAAAACAAGTAGTAATCAATTTTAGAAAGGTAAAATCACTAAAATTATTACCAAATGGGGAGACACGCTATCAAAATTCCTATGGTTTATTCCCACAAATCATTTTATTTTATCAAATGAATATTGTTTCATCAAAATCAGCTTCATAGTATTTCATAGTTTCCAAAATCCAAACTATATAACAAAAATACTGAAATCTCGTTTCAATCTCTAAAAATAATTTTAAGAATAAATCATATTTAATAGAGATATGGGTGTGACTAAAAACTAGCATAATAATGTTTGATTCTTTAGGTCCATAATACTATAAATAAACAACTTACATTCTTAATTTATAAGTAAAAAATATTCGAGAGTAACCAAATATCATTTTTAAGCAGAGTTTTGTTTTATTCCGCTTAACTAATAAAATGTCAATTTTAATCATCTAATGTAATTAAATTTTAACATCTAATACAATCAATGCCATAATATCAAACAACTCATTCAGCCATTCTGAATCACATCATGCTATTCAACAATCAAATATTAGCTTAGCAATTCTATCAGATAGCATCAAGAAACAATAAAATACATAATAAAACTCAAACATAAAACATAGAAAAGGTAGCTTCGAAGTAGGAGAGCTTATACCCACCCATAGCATTAGAATTGAAACTATATTCATTAAGGTTCAATGTACAACTGAAAGAAATGATTACTTTCACTTTATATTAAAATGAATTGATTATACTCACATCCTAAAGCTTTGATTTCTTGGATTTGGTGAAGAATTGCTAACCCTAGCATGCTTGAATGATGATGGATAGCTATATTGATTTGCTTCAAAAAAAAATAGAAAGAAGCATTGGGTATTTATAGGCATGACTGAAAGGATAAGAATGGAAGAAGATCTAAATAGTACAAATAATAAGCATCAAAGAAGAGTTAAAGTAGTATGATCACAAAGAATAAGCATCGAAAAAGAGATAAAATAGTATGATTACAATAGATAAGCACAGAAAAAGAGTTAAAATAGTATGATTACAAATGATAAGCTTTAAATCTATGGTCCAATAAATTCATAGCCCTAACCGCCTTTTAATCGAATCGCCTATAAACCAACATTTTATACCCGTTTAAATATCCACGCCTGACATTTTATCAAAAATTTATTTCATTCTTATAACTGAGTCTCAATCCAAGAGTTAACCTCTTCTCTTTGCTAATTCAAAAACCTGATATTTCAAACAAATACCTCCTCACCCCAACTAGTATAGTCGGCCTATACATGGACTTAATGGACATATGGATATCTCAAAAATCAATCAACATTATTTCATTTTAAATCAACTTTAAATATTTATCGATACCATATATCGACGCGTACATATATAGCTTTTATATATGTACTTTATTCAAGGCTAATTCAATTAAATAAAAATATAATAACTAATATTTCATAACTATTAATTAATTTACAACAATTATAATTGTTCAACGATAAATGTTCTATCGATTAGAAAAATGCCGATGAATTTCGAAATAAAATTTTCCGCAAGCGCACGGTGTACACTTGTAGTACGTGGCGAATACGGGTCGATCCGTAGGGAATTGTTGATTTTAAAAAATTCTATTCAATCAAATTACCAAAGTTGAAAATGTGATTAGCTAAAAATGTAAGAAACTAACAAAAATTAGCAAAAGAAAAATAGATAAAAATATGAGAGTTAAATGACAATTTAGAGATAAATCCACTCTCTAGATCATATAATTCAACAATTAATGAAATTATGATCTCTTTTTTTGGTCATAAGTGAGTTTAAATGATGTGTTTATCATAAGTATGTCTTATTTGTGCTATTAATTAGCTCAACATAAGCCATCAAACTATAACACACCTCTTAAACCACTTACTAACTCTCATGAAAACAACAACAAAGTTGAAAATGAAATCTATTTTAAGCATGACCTATTAACTATTGTTTAGAAATATAGGCCATCAAATTTTAATTTCACATTCACTTCATTACCATCATCATATGTAGATGAAGAGGTAATTATTGCTTGTGATTGTTTAAGCATAACCTATTTGTTATGAACAACATAGACTATCAAATTCAACATGAAAATATAAATCACATCAAAATTCCTTTAAGCACAAAAGAGATCAAAATTATCAAAATGTTGAAGCTACATGATTAGAGGCTTCATTACCCCTAAATTGAAGGGGTTAAGCTCTCATTTTTGTTATCATATGAACAAATGTAGCTAGCAACATGAAAGCAAAAAGAAAGGAAAATGAAAGCTAATGGAAAAGAGAAGCTAATTAACAAGAATTAAAACTAATCTACTTTGCATAATGTAAACTACACTACTAACATAAGAAGAGAAGAAGCATGTAAATAAAGAGAATTATCATTGCATAAAATAAAGAAACATTACATGAAATAAAATGGCTAAGTAGCCATGGAAAAAGAAGAGAGAAAAGCTTTGATTTATTTCCTAAGCTAAAAACTAAGTAAGAGAGACTAAGGGAGGAAAGGGTTACATGAAACATAAGGGGATTTTATACATGTGTTAAACCCTAATTCATATTTTTGGGGAATGCCCAAAATACCCTCTTAGGAAATGTGGAGGCCAAGTAATCATTAGCTTCAAATAATCCTCATTTAAGTGTACATGAAGCCATTTATTCCATAAGCATGTGCATTAGCCTCTAATTTGTACATTAAGATAGGTGGATAGGTGGGTAGGTGGGGTCCTCCATTATCTTCACTTTGAATTATTTCAATCTTCATTTGTTCTCTTCACTCTTATGCATGCATATATAATCATGTAACCACTTGTAAAATTCACCAAATTTCCTACAAAACAACATAGAAAATTCCAAGTAAATTTTCACAATTTAATAAATGCATAAAAATACTATTTTGCCCCTATATGAAGATGAATATGTGAGAATTTCAAATAATTTGAATTTTGGTTTAAACAAGTTAAAATACCCAATATGATCATTTATTTAATTTAAATAGATTAAATATGGTGGTAAAAATATGCACATTTACATGCACATCAAATAACCCCACACTTATCTTTTTATTCGTCCTCGAATAAAGAAAAACTAAGATAAATCCGTTTTCGTAGGGAGCACGATTGCATTGAGCGTATGCCACAAGCCGTTAAACCTTTGAGTGTCCCCAGTAGGACGAGTGTTGTCTCGTGAGGGTTTTCAGCGGATACTACCCACAAAATCCAAATGCAGGATGAAAGTATTTAAATAATGAAAGATTTATTTACAAGGAGATGAATGCAAGTTTTTTTGAAAATATTTACAATGAAGGATTTATTTTTAAATTAACACAAATAAGTTAAATATAGGTTTTGGTTATCATCTTGAAGATTTAAGTCATTTTACTTGTCAAAATTTCCAATAAAAATCAAGTTATCAAAGCAAATAGACTATAGTTTAACTCGTTGTTTCGGTTGATTACGTAGTGTAACTATGAAATTGATTCTTATCGATTATCAAAGTTCATCAAAGTGGTATTTTTCATTTCTTTTCAATAAAAAGTCAAATCAAATAAGTTAAAACAGTGCTTGGATTTCAATTGCTTACTCTCTCCATTTTTTTTCTTTTGAAAATTTTGTTGATATTTGCAATATTTACATATGCCTAACTCAAATAAACTGAGGCCAGATATATTACCCATGCACTGCCTTGCAGACTGATGTGAGGGGAATACAGAGTGTGGCGAGTGAACACACAAGTGTGAACACCTATTGACTGTAGGCATTATTAAAAAGAATTTATATATATATATATACATCTAACTCGGATAAACTGAGGCCAGATGTACCGATCGTGCACTGCCTTTCGGGCTTACGTGAGAAGGGTACAGAGCATGGCGAGTGAACACATGACTCTAGGTGTTAATTAAAAAATATATACATATATACAAGAAATAATTTTTTTGTTTTTGAGTTGGTTTTTTTTTGAAAGAGAGTTTCACAAAATTATCTTAGCACTAGTTAACTTAGAAGACAAAAAAATGTTATATCTTTACTTTAAATCAACCACTTTTTAGAACAAAGATTTTCAATTAGGATATATTTCATAAATAACACGTATGAATCTTTCTATATACAAGTTAAACCATTGTTATTTGTAATCAAACTTCATTTTTATTTTTGTTAAGACAAATAAATTTTCAAAAATTTCAATTTAATTAACCAAAACCATATATTTATCCTATAGTGTTTCTTTTTTAAAAAATAAATCAAAAATTCTTAACAATTTTTTTTTGAGATTTTTTTTTTAAATTTTGGAAAGAAAAAATAAAAATAAACAATGAAAAATTGAAAAATGATGATGAATCTCCCCCCACACTTGATTTTGATTGTGTCCCCACAGTCAACCCAAGTGGAGGGAGAAAAATAAAAAAAAATAAAAAGATGACCTATATTTACATGAAAATGAAAAGATTATTATTTACAAGAGTTCAGAAAGTATATCGTCAAAAAGTACATGAAACGGTCTTCCTAAGACCGATTCATTTGTCTCTTCAAGCATACAAGACACAACTTAAGCTCGAAAAACCAATCCATACAAGATTTCGAAGTTGGATGGATTTGGAAAAACTAATGTCGTTTTATTAAAAATCTTACGAGTTGTTTCCTTTTCGATGAATTTTGGGGTCGATAAAACAATTGATTGAAATTCAAGTTCATTTTCACCACATTGAAATTCAAATTTATCATTGAAAACTTTTTCAAAATTGTTTATTTCAAAATCAAAATGGTGATTTAAATCTTCCCCTTCAGAATTTAACAATTCGTCATCCAAAAGTCCAAAAAATTCGTGTTCATTAAATTCGTCTTCCTTTGTTGGATTATCAACAACTTCATTGCGTATCTCAAGTTCAAAATCCAAATTTTTTGTATTCAAGTTTTCGAAATCGAGAAAAGGAAGATCAAATTTTAAATTTGGTTCCACACCCTTAAAAGAATTGAAATCCAACTTAATTACCGTGTTTTCAACAACTTCATTAAGATTATTATTTTCAATTTCAAAAGCTGTTATTTGAAAATCGTCGATTTGGGTAAAAGATGGATTATTACTTAACTCGTCACACGTTGGGATTTGGTTTTGTTGTTCACGTTGTTTCATATAAGTTCCAAACAACAAATCTATGTGATCATCGTAAATTTCGTTCATTTGTTCAACAAAATCCAATTTATAATTATTAGCTTGAGGATTTTCGATTTGGATTTGTTGAGAACAAAAATTTTCACTTGCATAATAGTCGAGATTATTCCCATTGCCAAAATTATTTGAAAAGTGGATCACATTTTCGTTTTGATTTTGAAATTCATTTTGGAGTTCAAAATTGAATTGGCATGGGTTATACTCGAAATCGTTTGAATTTTGAAGTGAATTCAAATTTTGATTATTTTGAAAACTTTGATTTGAGTTATCGCACAAATATGAATTACACAACTCATTTATCATTTGATTTTTTTGTGTAGAGATTTCAAGTAGAGATGAAATGCTATTTTCGAGATTCGAGGGTTGGTCATCGTTTGAAAATTCTGTTGTTCAAGATTCGAATTATTTCAAGAATAGTTGTCGTTAAAACTTCCATACGAATTTGGAGTGAAATCATATGGATTATATTGATTTTCACAACTATTGTAAAATTCACGTAAGTGGGGAAACTCGGACATTTTCAAGAATGTTTTTTTTAATAAAGGAAAAATATTTACAAATGAAATTTATTTTTCAAAAGGGAAATTGATTTTTGTTTTGTTTTTTTGGTTTTTCAATTTTTTTTGTTTTTGAAAAGGTTTTATAATTTTTTTTTTGGATTTTGGTTTTTTCTAAATTTTTTGGATTTTTAAAATTTCAAAGAAAAAGGATTTAAAAATTTCAAAGGAAAAGGAATATATACAATTTTTTTTAATTTTGGATTTTGATTTTTTTAAATATGCATGAACTATTGCAACTAAATGAATGCAAGGATTAATTACAAATGATTTATCCTATGTTAACCCAAAATTGTATAATTACACATTGTCTTAGTTCAACAAGATAGTTCTCAGCCAGGTAACGGACAGGATTTATCGGTGCACCACGAATCACCGTAGCTATGCAGCCGAAGGTTTAAGTACCTTCAGAGAAACAACCACTATAATATTTACGAATCACTATAATATTTATAAATGGTTATTACTCTGTTGTAGCCTAGACACCAAGAAATTAAATTGTTCAAAGAAGACAACTTGTCAATATACAATTAAGAGTTATCGATGTCTAACCGTTATTATTAATCAAAATCTAAGATGAAATGCAAAACAGAAATTAAACATGTATTAACAATGCAACTACGAATGTAATTTTTTTTTAATTTTTGAATTTTTATAAATATATATATATATATATATATATATATGCAAATGCAAGCAATCAACAATGCAACTAAAATAAAAACAAGAGATATATACAATGCAAGGCAAATAAAAACAATAGATATCAAGCAAGTAGTTTTTCTTTTCTTTTTATAAAGCAAAGCGAAGCAATTATTTTTGGGCAATAGTTGAGCGAAGCAAGCAACTTTTCCAATCTGCTTTGGCAACCTGAAATTTAAAACAAGATATATACAATTGTTTTTTTTTAGTTTTTTTTAATTGTTTTTTTTTCTAAAAAGGAAACTTAAAAGTTAGGTTTTACTTAAAAAAAATTTAAGAAAAAAAGCATAAGGATGGCACTTAAAACAATTTAAAACAAACCAAAATAAATTTAAAACTTCAATTTTTTTTTCAAAGAAAAAAGGTTGAAACAAAACTAAAATTAAAGAAAGAACATCAAATTAAGCAAACCTACAATTTTTTTTTAATTTTAAGCCCGACCCATTACAAATTCACAATTCAGAAAAGAAAATTATTCCTTCACCGTGAAAAGAAAAACGCACATTTCACCTTTTCAATTCTATTTCTCTCGTTATTTTTCCAAAATCCCAAATCACAAAAAAAAATTCGCAATGACATTCACATCTTAATAATCGAATCTCCATATGGCTCGACAATCGCGGAGGCAAGAATTGTTGTGTGGCTGGAGATTGTTTGGGTTTTGGTGATGGGGGTTCAAAGCGATGGGTTTATTCGGCGACTGCGGAGGTGAGGTGGTTGAATTTGGTTGCGGTTTGTTCAAGTGGTGGCAGCTGGTGATGTTCGAATTGGGTAAGGCGATTGTGGGAGGTTGCGAGACATGTTTGCAGTCGTTGGTTGTAGGAGGTGTTTTGGGTTGCGACTCTTGTTTTGGGTGGAGTCGCGAGTTTTGGTCGATGGCAGTTGCACTGCAGAGAGATGACGTGTAGAAAATGTTGTCAGAGGTTCAGGCTGTATGCAGAGGGCAGGCAGTTCAGTTTTGTAGCTTTAATGGTGAAATGCAGCTGTTTTGTCAAAGGCAGTGGTACAGCGGTGGTCAGGTGTTGTGGTGGAGCTACAGTACGTATGGGTATGAAGTGATGAAAGATGGTCAGAGGTAGACTGATATGGTAGAAGGCAGTTGTGATTTGATGTTAATGATGGTTGTGGAGGATTGTTTGGAAGATTTGTGGTAGATGATGAATATGGAGGTCAGTGAATGGTGTAGTTGAAGTTGAAACAGTGTGCGCTCTGGTATCATCGTGGTTAGCTGAAGGATGTTTGGTTTGGGGACTGCAGTTGTTATGATTTGCAGGTAGTCGAGTTAGGGTTTGTGAATAATTCGTGACTTTTGTGGTTTCAAGTGCAGGAGATTTGCAGGTAGTCGAGTTGTTATGATTTGCTGCTCCTAAGATCCCCTTGCCTCGCCCCCCGCTCCAGAAATGGGTCCCTATGGTTTCTGCCTCTGTCCCTCCTCCTGCAGTTCCTTTATCTGTCTCGAGTTTGCCTCCTTGTCCTGTTGATATGCCTGTCTCTATTTCTGCTCCTGTGGTCCCATGTGATGTCTCTGCAGTTCCTTTTCCTTCTCCGGTTCCTTCTCCGTCGCGTGTTCCTATTGTTTGGGACGAGTCCGAGAGGTGTTGGGTTGATCTCAAGTTCGATGTGAGATTTAATCCCATTGCTGATTCCTTTTTTCGATTTGTTTCCGATGATCATTTGGATCTTAGATGCCTTCATTATGTTCCTTCTGGTGATTCTTTAGTCCTCGATATGGATGGTCTGCATGCGAGATCTAATGCTGTCATTTTAGCTGATTCTTCTTGGGATCGTTCCTTTGTTTACTCTCCGGATTCTGTTGATTATGATCCTTGTCTGGCGAGCCTCTTCCGCCCTTATGCTGGTTTAATTGGGAAAGACCCTTTGGTCTCTTCCCAGGTGTTAGTGGATGATGGGGATGATACCTCTTCGGAGGAATCTTAGTCTTGTTGTTACTTTAGTAACTATGGCATGTCGGTCACATTCCTGTGCTTATTTTTTCCCATCTAGTAGTTAAGGCGCTTTTGCCTTTCTCCTGTACTTCAAATTTTTATTACGTTCGTAATAAAAAGTGGATGGTCCACTATAAAACCAGCTTGCCTTGCAAAAAAAAAGTTCAGGAGAGCAGTTGGTTTTGGTAGTGAGATGGTGGTTTTTGCAGCAATGAACTGTGGTGGTTGATTGAAGTGAAGGAATGACTTGTCGATTGGGATGGTATGTTGTATTGCAAAGTGATAGGGGGAGTGTAGTTGAATGGTAAGATGGAGTGCAAGTTGATATTGTGGAGTATGTCAGGTGCAAGTTGATATGGTGTTTATGAGGAAGAGTGTAACGACCCGGAATTTTCGAACCCGAAAATTCCAGATAGTTAGAAGAAAAAGAAAGAGATAGAAGAAAGAAACAGAAAGAAGAAAGGAGAACAGAGAGCACAACATCTCACATTCGCAGCGTATTAAATATAATAACAAATAATAATATCAGTTATACAAAGAAAAACTGTATTTGTTAATTACATTTTAATACATCAGAGTTACAACATTCACAAATGTACTAGACAGTTAAAATTAACATGTCTCAAACAACTATAATATCACAGCGGAATATACTCCATACGTTCCTGCCATCCAGCTCGCCTCCTGAGCTCCAAAACGTCCTTACCTGGAAATCTGTAATACTCGGTCTGACCCGAGCATTACATCAAAGTAACACCCGGGTCAGGCTGGAAACCAGCGTGAGTAAACTTATCTAACATGAAATTCCAATTCATAGATCTTATATAAAATCAGGGTAACTCGTATCTTCTACGAGTTCTTACTTATTATATTCAAATAATTTATTTCACAAAATAATATCTAAGTATCGTTACTTAGTTCCAATGATCCAGATTACTCGATTTATTTCATTCCAGCCTATTCGATTTACAAAACAAATCTATAAAGAATTATAGATTACTAATCGAAGTGGTTTCGGATATTTACTAATACCCGACCCCGGTCTCTTCGAATTCAATATCATCTTAACCCAAGTTATTCAATTGGATACAATTCAAATTTAAATACAGAGTGCCACTTTTGCACAGCAAATTATCATAGGTAAACACATCATCATTGTTCACCCAAATATATAATATTACAAAAATATGGCAGATCACATAGCATCACAATCACATACCCGGGATAACAAATAGTCCAAGGCATTCAATATCATTCAGTCACCCATAAGCAAGGTAAATCACTTCCAAAATTAATTTAATTTATCTTAAATTAAATTAATTACTAATCTTTAATCACTTAGATTATCTTTACTCAACATTAATTAATTACAAACCAATAAATTAATCATCCATTAAGTATCCGTCTTAATTAATCATTCTTGATTAATTGTTCTTTTTAATTTCATTACATAATTAGCCTTTAATAACATAATTTAATTAACCTTTAATTTATTTATTTATTTAATTGAGGATTATTAAACAATGGGATAATCACATTAATTAATGATCCTTAATTAATTACTTTCAATAACTAATTAACTATAGTTAATTACATTAATTAATTAATCATACTTTAAATTAATCACTTCCGTTAATTAATTTCTCATTTAATTACCTTAGCAAATAATTAATCACATTATTAATTAATCCTTAACTCTCTTATTAATTAATTACTCTTTAATTAATTAATTAACTCATTAATTAGTTGTATGAATAAATCCTTTAATTAATATTAAGTGATTATCCTCTAATTAATTTAGTAAATTAATTATACTTCAACCATTACCATTAATTATCCTTTAATTAATTCCCTTATCTTAATCTAAATACTTTATTACCTCGTTAACTTTATTTTAGAAACCATTAGGAATTAATTAGACCAACTGATATTTTTATAAAACATTAAAAACAGGCTTTTCACTTTTCCTCTCCCGATCCTTACTCCGAGTCATCCCCACGTTCTACTCGAGATCGCTTCGAGTCTCCCTCCTTCCAGCTTCTTCTTCTCCCCCTAGTTTCTTCAAAACTTAAAACTGTTAAACTATTAACAGCTACAACTACCTTACCAACACGAGTTAATACCCGAGCAACTTTGTCTTCCCCAAACCCAGACTTTCCTGAACACCACAACACCCACTACACCCAGATACGCGAAGACACATGTGCACATGCACAGACCACTGGCGATGCTCCGACCACCTCCGACAACCCTCGCACCTCGACGATCACCAACCTATCTGATTCCGACAACCCAACCACACAAACCAATTCTATATCGAAATCGAGGTAACTCGATAAATTCCTGGAACTAACCCCTCGCCTGAATCTTCCTCGAACTGCCACCGCCGACCACCAGAACTCCTGGAACTCCGGCCACACACTTGCTGACCTTCAAAGCTATCATTTCCCTAAGTCTGGTGAAACTCGATTCACCAGAGACTCTGCCTTGACAGTGTTTTCAGACTTCGACCAAATTAGGGTTTAAAACCCAAATCCACCTGCCGCCGTTGCCACGACCATCAGACAACTCACCACCCATTTTTGCCGTACCACCAGATCCTTCCTCTACCTCCTTCCAAAATCCCGATTCCCATAGACCTCGTGATCATCAAATCTCACCCAAAATCCCAATTCCAGAAAATTGCCAAATTCTTATTCCTTACTTCATTTAAAATCTTGACTTTGATTCTAAAAATCCTAACTTTTCAAATGGATTCAATACATGAACTTGAATCAATCAAATTCATCATTTGATTATTCATGTTTTAAAGGATCTCTACTGTTATTACACAAATGCAAACATATTTCAAAACATATATACTTGTTTATATTTTTAGTACTTAGATTATATTAAAACTAAACTAATTTGTCTGTAATCCAAGTGTTAACAGTGAATAAACAAGAAGGTATGGAATTTGGTAATCTGGTTATCACAACAATCTGGAAACAGAGGCATATAGTTCAATACATACAAACAGTATACATCCATATCTATAAACATGCAAAGTTACTTCATTCAACAATCATATGAAAGCAAATTTAATCCATTTTAACTTTTGAAAAGGATGTTTACTCACCTTTAAATGTTGACAGAGAAGTTATAACTGGAAGCTTTGCAACTGAACTGCTTCATTTCTTTAAAAACAGGAAAGCTTGCTTTTAAAAACTGAAATGTTTTGGAAACTTTGCTTTGATTTCTTTAAAAGATTGGAAAGCTCTTGAAAACTTCAGATTATATTGCATGCACTTGGAATGGTTACAGACTTAAATTATGAAACAGGAACATGGTTACAGGTCATGATTGTACTTTGCGATTTGTTTTTGAGGAGTGTTTTCAAGTTGTTTCTGGTCGAAGAAATGAATCTGCAGGGTTTTAATTTGAGAGATTTGATTCTGGTTTGAGATGATTTCAGGTTGTATATTTTTGGTTTGACAAGATCATTTCAGTTTTGGGCTGGAGATCATTTCGGGTTTGATAAATTTTCTGTTGGTTTTAGTTTTTGTCTTTGAACTGAAATTAGGAAAAGAAAATGAAAGGGAAAGATAGAAGTTTATATAGTTAATTTAGATTTAATAAAAATTTAAAGAAAATAAAACAAATGGTTGACACTTGTCTCTACCATTGCTTAATGATCTTACACATGTATTTATGATGCATATAAAATTAACACTTGTCCTTAATTAATTTTATATTATTTTTAAAAAGATTATAAAAGCTTTTATATTTCTTTCCTAAATAGATAAATACATATCTTATTAAAAATTAATCTATACCATAATTAAAATATCATATTATTATTATTGGGTTATTTAAATTTGAAAATAACCATTTTATCTATTTAAAATAATTTAAATTTAGAGATTATCACATTTTAAACTTCTTGAAATTATGGGATATCACAAAGAGGATTTTAAGAAGTGTGAATGTATAAGTGATGTAGGTTGTTGATGGTAGAATGGACAGAGGGGTTTGATGTTGAGAAGGTGATGTAACAGAGAGGTGTGGGATGTTGGCAGTGGAGGATGTATTGGTTCTGTTGTCAGGATGTCAGGGAGCTTGTCGAAGCAGCAGATGATACGAGATGCAGAAGTAGATAGGGGTATGTGAACAGCAGTGGGGAGGATGTATTGTGGTGATGTGAAGTCTTGGAGTTGTTGTGATGTTGTGATGTGCATTGGCACAGTTTGAATGAAAGTGGATTTGCAAGGCCAAAGGAAATGTAGAATTGTTTGTTGGAAGTTAAAAGCAAGATGAAGGGGGTTGGCTGTGAATTGTTGAGAAGAAGGCAGAGGAAAGAGTAACAGGGAGGCAATGGTTGATGAAGTTATGGTTATAGGGGATAATATGCATAGAAATAGCAAATGCAAGTTAAAATTGTAAAGAAGAAAAAATTGTAAAAAGAAAGTGAAATGGAATAATAATTTTTTTTATATATGGAAATACAAGTAGAACAACAACCACACAAACAAAACGAGAAAAACAAACACACAATTTTTTTTTATTTTTTTTAAAATGCAAACACACAAAAGACAATCACACAAAAATCAAACAAAAATAATTCGAAGAATAGAAAGTTAAAATCAAAACAATTCTCCAGCAATGGTGCCAAAAACTTATTCAACGGAAAATGTTCTATCGATTAGAAAAATGCCGATGAATTTCGAAATAAAATTTTCCGCAAGCACACGGCGTACACTTGTAGTATGTGGCGAATACGGGTCGATCCGTAGGGAATTGATGATTTTAAAAAATTCAATTCAATCAAATTAACCAAAGTTGAAAATGTGATTAGCTAAAAATGTAAGAAACTAACAAAAACTAGCAAAAGAAAAATAGATAAAAATATGAGAGTTAAATGACAATTTAGAGATAAATCCACTCTCTAGATCATATAATTCAACAATTAATGAAATTATGATCTCTTTTTTTGGTCATAAGTGAGTTTAAATGATGTGTTTATCATAAGTATGGCTTATTTGTGCTATTAATTAGCTCAACATAAGCCATCAAACTATAACACACCCCTTAAACCACTTACTAACTCTCATGAAAACAACAACAAAGTTGAAAATGAAATCTATTTTAAGCATGACCTATTAACTGTTGTTTAAAAATATAGGCCATCAAATTTTAATTTCACATTCACTTCATTACCATCATCATATGTAGATGAAGAGGTAATTATTGCTTATGATTGTTTAAGCATAACCTATTTGTTATGAACAACATAGACTATCAAATTCAACATGAAACAATAAATCACATTAACATTCCTTTAAGCACAAAAGAGATCAAAATTATCAAAATGTTGAAGCTACATGATTAGAGGCTTCATTACCCCTAAATTGAAGGGGTTAAGCTCTCATTTTTGTTATCATATGAATAAATGTAGCTAGCAATATGAAAGCAAAAATAAAGGAAAATGAATGCTAATGAAAAAGAGAAGCTAATTAACAAGAATTAAAACTAATCTACTTTGCATGAATGTAAACTACACTACTAACATAAGTAGAGAAGAAGCATGTAAATAAAAGAGAATTAACATTACATAAAAGAAAGAAAAATTACATGAAATAAAATGGCTAAGTAGCCATGGAAAAAGAAGAGAGAAAAGCTATGATTTATTTCTTAAGTTAAAAACTAAGTAAGAGAGACTAAGGGAAGAAGGAGTTACATGAAACATAAGGGGATTTTATCATGTGTTAAACCCTAATTCATATTTTTGGGGAATGCCCAAAATACCCTCTTAGGAAATGTGGAGGCCAAGTAATCATTAGCTTCAAATAATCCATATTTAAGTGTACATGAAGCCATTAATTCCATAAGCATGTGCATTAGCCTCTAATTTGTACATTAAGGTAGGTGGGTAGGTGAGGTCCTCCATTATCTTCAGTTTGAATTATTTCCATCTTTATTTGTTCTCTTCACTCTTATGCATGCATATATCATCATGTAACCACTTGTAAAATTCACCAAATTTCCTACAAAACAGCATAGAAAATTCAAAGTAATTTTTCACAATTTAATAAATGCATAAAAATGACCATTTTGCCCCTATATGAAGATGAATATGTGACAATTTCAAATAATTTGAATTTCGGTTTGAACAAGTTAAAATACCCAATATGATCATTTATTTAATTTAAATAGATTAAATATGGTGGTAAAAATATGCACATTTACGTGCACATCTATAATTTTATCGTGCAGTATTCTAGAGTATTCAACATTGCGGTTGTACAACTAAAAGGTGTAAATTTGGTCAGCGATTAATATAGAAAAATTCGTACATTAAAGTTCACACATCACTTAGCTGGTAGTGTGATAAGTTTGGCTGAATTTATCACTTACACATTTTTTGGTAAAAAACTAATTTCACTACTTTAAGCAGTACCCAGTGGTGATGGTTATTTACTCCAACTCACTTCGTTAAACTATATCACATTAGGACTTATGGAATTTTGTTTTTAGTTCAAATTCTAATATTATCCACATTCGGCATACATAATCCAAACACAAAGTACTTGGTTCAATAATAGTAGTTATTGTTAACTGAACTGCCTTGGCTTGAGACTTTGACTTTGAGTTGACTATAGTTTACCATGATACTGACCTTATATAACTAAGAAGACGAATTCTTTATTAATTAGTGTTTCACATACAGTGCTTCAACTCACACTCGATGGATCATCGTGCCATAATTTAAATATAATCAAAGTGGAGTATCCATACTAAAGGTTAACGGTATTTCAAGTAGAGAGAACTATGTAATATCGCCACTTTGAGAGTTTTTATTTAACCTTTGTTATATTAACCAATAGAAAACGCTCGAATGAGTCATTCCATGGTTATCCAATAAATATCAGTGAATAGCCACTTGGTGTCCCTAATAGCAATGAATAATGGACTTCCCTACTCTAGTTTCAATGGATGTATCGATCCTATCTTAAAACATCTTGCTTTTGAATATTTGAAACGATATGTTATTTTTAATGTGATAAATTTCTTATGATTACAACATACTATAATCACTTTCACATAACATATGATTTAAGGATTTTCTACTAAATATACCTAAGTTTAATAATTAATTAGCATGATACAGTATGAAAAGTATATAGTAGAAAGAACAACACATTTTATTTTGAACAAGATTTTATTATAGAATTAGTAGTTTACAATAAATTACAGAATTGCCCTTAGGGCATACCTCTAAGGCATATCCTTAACTCTACTAGCCTCTCTAGATAACAATTAGTTTTCTACTAGGAATCCTTCCCTACGTAAGATAAATGATAAACTTATGGAAACATACAACCTAAATTTTTTTTAAAGTATATACGCTATATGCATACATTGAAAACTACTTTGTAAAATATAATTATTATAACATATTTTGTTTTGTATAATTGAAAATTATTTTTTATTTCAAATTTCAAAACTTTGAGGATTTCAAATACTGATCTTTTAAGAAATTTGTATGAATTATGGAACCAACCACATTAATATTCCATTTAACAAATTTCACTGATTATTATACGGGGAGCGACGTGCTTTGATAGAAGGAGTTCATCATAGAAATACTAATAAAGATGACCAAAATCCCATATAATCAAGGAATCTATCACCATACAATAAAGAATTTGAAACCAGGTCTCAAAATTTAAGGTTTGGACTTTATTTCTAATAAAATCTTCCTTTGTTGGAGTGATACGGGAATCATAATCCCAAGTTCTGTACCAATAATGATTACACAATTTGAATGGAAATATTTTGGACTTTATCATCTGATAATAATTTGTGTCTAACAATGAAATCCAGCACTTCATAGAAGTATTCTTTTGACAATGATATCTATATGCTTAAATAGATAGGCCTTCCTTTTTGTAGCAAGGCTAGCCGGCTTTATAGTGGACCGTCCACTTTTATTAATGAAATTTAAACAGTTGTTCTAAACATGCGCAAAACAACTATGCCGAATTATAGTGTCCATACCTCTTTATAACAATTTTTATAGGTGTGAGGCAGAGACGCCTCATCAACTACTTATAGTAGACGAGAAACATACAACACACTCATCAATAGCTAAATTGTAACAACACACATTGATGTTTATATAAGAATAGACATGAACGACGGTCTTCACCGATGTTCATATTTTTCCAATAGCTTTACAACGGTACTAAATTCATCAAAAGCTACTCTATCTGAATTTTCATGAATAGATATGGTCAATCACGACCATTGATTTGCATCTTTTGATCTGAAGATCCATTTGTTAAATTGATTACATAGCCTTCTTCTTCTCTATGAGTATAATCGATCCATGATCGCCAACCCTCTTATAAATTTATACATATTATACATATATGTAAAGTATAATTGATACATGCATATGTACATACTATATAGTAAATCAACAAATACACACACATATATAAAATATACATATATATACACATAAAAAATTCATTTCGTCCGGGAACAAAATTGCTATTATTTTTTAAAACTGAAAATTATTTTATTTAATAAATGTACATATTACTATTAAATATAACTGTATATATAATAATGATATATATATATATATTATAAGTAAAATACCTTTTGGTTAGAATTTCATATTATTATTTTAATTTTTCAAAAGTGAATAAGTAATTAACAAATATATATAAATAGTTTTAGATGTATAATTAATGTATTTTCTGTTTTAAAATAAATAAACAACTATTAAAGTTTTAAAAATATGTATGTTTAGAAACTTATTAAAAATGTTTTACAACATATATTTGCCAAAATTAGTTGTATACACACACACACACATTTATTTTAAATTTAAACTATTAAGATAATTGAATTAGATCATATAATTTGATCGTTTGATTAGTTAAAATTATCTATAGTTAATGATGGGGCAATAATAGATATACAAAATTGTGATAAGGACTAATCGCTATATATAAATGATAAATATGAGTATACCTTAAAGAAGAAGGTTTTGAATACACCTAGATCTATGAGAACTCCTAGATTCTATAGGACTGTCAAACGATTTTGTAACAATCAAATGTACCACTGACTATCGATTGATGTTTGATGTTTTTAGGCTAAAAGGAAGTCGTGACCATGGGGAAGGGAGATAACAACCATCTAGAGGAAATTTTGAAGAAGTAATGATGAAGGCTTAGTTTGGTGTTTATAAGAAGAAATGGGAGAAAATATCTTACACATTTTACTCGTTCTCCCTTTACCAATCCAAATTCAAATCCATATCCTAATTTAAAACCTCCCCTTTCTTCCTACCATGATCGACCATGTTTGGACCAAATATGAGATAACAAATCTCAAAACTTGTTTGCTAATTAATTGCATTTAAATCCTATTTAGATATATATCGACATCATATATCGACACGCACATATATTACATAATATATACCCACCCAGGACATAAAATATATTAATATTTCACAAATAACAATTTTAATAATATCTCGCAAATATTAATTAATTTAATTAATTTGTAACATATATAAACTAATTAAATTGTTTTCTATTTCAGAGAATTCACAAATATGATTGTGCGATTCATAGGTTTAAAATTAATTAGCGATTAATATTGAACAATTCAGATATTAATATTCACACATCACTTTGGTTAGTGGTGTGGGATTTTCGCCAAATCTATTGCTTATAAGTCTTCACCAATGAAATCCAAGTTTATAAATTTAAATGTTACCTTTTAGTGACTATTGTTTACACTAGTTCTCTTTGTCAAAACTATCTCACTTTAGGACTTATGGAATTTTGTTTTGGTCAAAATTCCAATACGACTACTTTCAACTCGATTTATCCATAACAAAGTCCTTGGTTCTATAATAACATTTATTATTAACCATACCGCTCTGGCTTGAGACTTTGACTTTGAGTTGACTACAGTTGACTGTGATACTAACCTCATAAAACCAAGAAGAAAAATTCTCTATTGAATACTATTCACTTCTAGTGCTTCAGCTTAGACCAAGCCATAGTAGTTTTGGGTATGTCAGGCCACGATTTAACTATAATGAAATTGAAGTATTTATATTAAAGTCAAACAGTTTCCTTAAGTCAAGAGAACTGTGTAATAAAGTGTGATATCCCGGAAATTTTGGCCAATATCAATTTGATAATCTGTTTAAAAATCAAATTGATTTAATAATCTTTGTTAATAAAGATTTAAATTAGTTTAATAAACATCTTTTAATAAATATATGATTGGTAAATATTTATCTTTTAAAAGCTAATTAAATTGTTTTCTATTTATAATGAATATATATATAATTGTATATATTGTAAATAGGAAAGCTTTGGATTGAATTTAACAAATAAAAACATAATTTTCAAATTCTAATATATATTGGTAATTTAGGAATTTTGATTAAATTTAATATAAAGCTTTTCAAAGTCATTTAATAAATAAATTATATGGTTTTTAAATACTCAATATAAATGTTAATTGTTTAAATTCATTTTAGCTTTAGTTTAAAATAGAAATTAATTAACAAAAAGGTTTGTTTTATTTTATTTTTGAATATAGCTTGCTAAATATGACTTGAATAATGTATATATATAGTTTAAAATACAATTTTACAAAAGAAACATTAATTCATTTGGTAAGATAAGTAATTTATACTAAGGGATAATTTCTTTTATAAATTATTTAAGATTTGATAAATTGTTATTTCAAATTGAATTTGTGTAGTTATATGTATATATATATAACTTTATTTTTAAATTAGATTTTCAATTTTAATTTGAATATGAGTTTGGATTTGTAATGTAAATTCAAAGGATAAGATTTAATAAAGGTTTTAATTTGTTTTCTTTTTTTAAAAAAAAATAAAAAAATAAGTAATTAAACTAGAATGGGTTAAAATAAGCTTTCTTTTTAAATATCTTTTGAACTAAAATTAGTTATTTTATTCTTTTTCTTTTAAGAAGAATTATTATTTATATAAATTAAAATAAATATTTAGTTATTAGGAAATTAATTAATAAAAGCTTTATTCACATTTATAAATTATTTTGCATGTAAAGTTACAAATGTAAGATAATAAATCAATCTAAGTACATGTGTTAATTTTTAAAACAACTTAAGTGACAAATGTCATTCTTTTAAATTTAGTTTTTATTTTTATTTTTAATAAATCATTTTCACCATTATAAACATATGCCTTCTTCTCCTCATTTCTTTTCCTATTTCTCTTTTCTAATACAAAGAAGTTTCAGCCTGTATATACCCAAGCAAAATTTCTCAAAACAAATTCTCAAAAACAAAACCCTGTTAACAAATTCACAAGCAAGTTAAACTCAAACAAAATCCTCATAAACAAATCTGAAATCAAAGCCTGCATGCATTCTTAAAACCTGAGATTTTCAAAAGCCTGTAACTTTCTTCAACCTGAGATGAACCAGCCTGCAAGCATTTCTTCCTAGAAACAAAGCAGTTCAACTATGTTTTCAAGCTAAAGCATTCTTCAGCAATTTTAGTTTATAAATCAAAGAAGCATTTCCAGTTTAAAAGTTCAACAGTTATCTAAAGCTTTTCAAAATGGAGGCTCTGTTCTCTGCTTTATTAAAGTGAGTAAACATTTATCTTAAAACTTAAATATGGTTATAAGCTTTAATGCATGTGAAGAATGTTAAAGTAAATGATGTTTGCATAAGAATATATGTGGATGTATGAAATGGATGATATCTGTATTCCTCTGTTCTCTGGTTTTTATTATCAAGTAAATTTAATATTTGTAAAAACTAAATTCCTTATTACTTGATGCATGTGAAGAATAGGTACAGTAAAGTTGTAAATTTAGTTTGCATTGATAATTTAACTAGATTTTAGGTAAATTATACTGAATATTGGTGTGCATGTTTGTGAGTCTATATATTCTTGCCTCTGTTGTACTCACAGTCTTTAAACAACACAAAATAATTCATATCTTCCCAAAGATTCAAGATTAGTATAAGATCCCTGAAGAGCAAATGATTGTATGAACTTAATATCAATTCTAAAATTTATTTCAAGTGTATATGTGGAGCATTTACTTCGAAAATTTATAAATAACAGTAAAATGATATAGAAGTCAAAAATCAATGATTATGATTTCATGTTTGGATTTCATATATGAATTCGTACTAGAAAATTAAGAATTTTGATAGTAATTTCAAGATTTTTAAGTTTTGAATTATCAAGTTATCTTGAGTTGAACGGAATTGGGCTCTCTGGCATTTTCTGGCGATCGGTACGATGGACGTCATCGGGCTCGTGGTCGAAGATGGCTGGAGGGTGGACGATCATGAGAAAAATGGGGTTGTATTTTATTATGGAACGTGGTGGTCGGAATTCGATGATCTAGGGTTCCAGGGACAATTGGGAACGATGATGTTCTCGAAGCTTTCGCGATGGCCATGGGGGATCGTGGACGATCGCGATGGGGGGGATCGATGCGTGGGATGGTGATAAAGTTTCGTTTGGGATGGCGTGGATGATCAAGGCTGGGATCGTCGGCGAGGGGGTGGTGTTGTTGACTAAGCTTGTTCCAGGAAGTTGCATAATAGCTCGATTTCGATTATTAGAAGAAATCGCAAAACTGGGTGGTCTGAGGATTTGAGATGATCGACATCGACTTGTCGAAGGCGTCGACGTTGGTCTGAGCGCTGGCGAACTCTCGTACACGTGCACGTGTGCACGGTGATGTCTGGATTTGTTTGGAATGTGGGAAGATGCAGTTTTCTCGGGTCGATCTCGAGTTGTTTACGTGTGTGACTCGAAGGGAAGAAAGGACAGGAGTAACACGGGGATAGCTCGGGGTTTTTAGTTGTTTTGCTCGAGCCTGTTTTGATAAGCTAACCAGATTTAAAAATTTAGTAAAAAGCATGAACAGTTTTTATAAAAAGCAAAATGTTTTAAACTTAATATCTTAAGTTAATGATAATTAATTCCAAGGGTTTATTAAATAAGATTTTAATGAAAATCAAGAAAAACTAATTAAGATAAATGATTTACCTTTTAATTAATTAGAGTTTTGGGTAATTGAAGATTTATTAATTAAATGAAGGTAATTAAAGAGTAATTAATTAATTAATTAGTAATGAATAGTTAATGAATGTAATTAAGATAAGGATCGTTAACTAAAGATTTGGGGATAGTTAATTAATATAATTAATTTAAGATAATTAATTAATTTAGGATAATTACTTTGAAACTGATTAAGTATAACTACTTAATATAATTAATAAAGTATAATTACTTAGTATAAGTAATTAGCAGTTAATAAATGAATGTAATTAATAAAAGGATAATTACTTAATGAAAGTAATTAGAGTTAATTAATGGAAGTAATAAAAGGTTAATTTCTTAAAAGGAAGTAATTAAGGAATTAATTACTTAATGTAATTAATTTAGTTTAAATGTAATTTGTTTAAGTTAATTAATTAAGTTTAATTAATTTAAACATTTGATGATTTGATAAATAATTATTTAATTTAATAAATGGATTGTAATTACTTAGTTAAGTAATTAATGATAATTACTGGATGTAATTAATGGAAGATGATTTAAGGTTAAGAAAGGAATTTGGATTAAATTACTTTGTAATTAATCAAGAGATTAATTAAAGATAATTAATTAAGGAATAATTAATTTATGTAATGAAGTAATTAAGGGAAGTTAATTACTAAATGAGATTAATCAAAGGTGATTAATAAATGTGGTTTAATTAAAGATTAATTATTAAAAATAATTCATTTTAAATAGGATAATTAATTAAGAAGTAATTAAGGATCATTAATTTATTAATATACTTAATAATGTAATTAAGGGTTGATTAATTAAGACTAATTAATCAACAATAAGTAATTAAAAAGTAATTAATTAATGTAATTAATTAAGGATTAATGTAATTAATTATAATTAATTAGTTTATGAAGTAATTAAAGATTAATTACTGTAATGGTTTAAGATAATTAATTTGTGAAATTAACTAAGAATTAATTACTTAAAGTAATTAAAGATAATTAATCAGGATGATTAATTAAGATGGATACTTAGAGTATGATTAATTAATTGGTTTAATTAATGATTAAGTAAGCAGGATTTATAGAATGAAGTAATTAATTTAATTCACTTTAAATTAATTAGAGATGGTATAAATCATTACTTAAGGATGGATGAATAATATTGAATGCTTTGCATTGTTTGATATCTCTGATGAGATATGTGCTGATCTATGATATGGATGTTTTGGTTGAATTGTAATGATAATGTGAATTATCTGTTTGTGATGATAATATGGATTATCTATTTTGAATTATCTATCTCTATGTATATAGATAAAGAATTGAATTTGTTTTAACCTTAAAACAACTTGGCCTTAAAAGATACGTTTTGGATTTCGATGAGACCGGGATCGGGTTTCCAGATTTGGATATCCGAATACCACATCGATCCAAATTAACGATAGATCGTGAATCTCAAGTGAAGATGAAGATTCAGAGTGCAAGGGTTATTGTCGTTAACTCTAAGGGTGATTCCAAAACGAGTGTAACGAGATAATGCCTTCGGTTTTGTTTGAACCCGGAACGAACTTGTATGGAAATGCTTTCAGCACATCGTCAGGAGGACGATGAGCATTCTAAGTGATGTGTTCTGATTAAAGGTAATCGTAGCCTCAAGCCTCATCAACCGGGAATGGCTAAAACAGGGGAGGTGCAGCAAGGCTTCGTGGGTAGCACCCACTGAGAGTAAGGTCATCCCTGTCTAGATGTCCCTTTTTATTTCGGCTTAGTGGTGCGGTTGCTGATCACAACCGTGGGGTGATTTTATTCGGAATTATCCAGTAAGGGATGGTTCCGGCTTTGTGTTGCAGGGGAGCGGGCGTACTCCTCGGTACGGTGATCTAGGCCACGTACTGTGACGGGCGGTACCTCAGTAACCCTGCCATTGTATGGAATCCAAAATCCAATAAGTGCCGTACGATTTAGTTGTGCCCAACTATGCTGGAACGTGAGATGTAAGCATTCCAGCTATTTCTGTATTTTACCTGAAAACCCTAGACCCTATTATAATATAACTGGATTTCCTATCAAATGTTTGGTTAGCGTAAGGTAAAAACTTTTCCGTGTTTATGTGCGGGGAGTCTTACGTGATACCTTTTGTTTTCAAAGGTTTTTAAAGTTAAGCAACTTTAACCCGTTTGCTCACACCAGACCCATGTCTGACCCAAGTGTTTATTTTCTGTTTTATTAAACCTTGGGTACTCAAATTTTTGCGAGTAGCCAAGGGATTCAGGTTAGCTTTGACGAATCTATGGAGGAGATATGGAGCAGGAGGCTTCAACGTTCGTAGATATATAGTATTCCGCTGTGTTGGTTTCTCTGAGTCTTTTGTTGAGTTGTATTTTGTGTTGTATAATAGACAGAAATTTATAACTGTCTATTTTGTGTTGTGTAAGCTGTGTAACTCTGATTATGTAAAGACTATGTAATATTTATGTGATATATTATATTTTGTTCCGTTTCCGCTGTGAGATTCTGATATTGTTTAGTTCTTTCTTCTCTTCTTTTCTCTTTTCTATCTCTTTCTTTCTTATTAATGATGCGTCATTCTGTGGAGAGAAAGTCGTGGTCGTTACAGTGGTATCAGAGCTATAGGTTGAGTGAATACCTAGGCTCTGGAGTGGTGTCTATCTTAAGAGAGCGTATTTGTAATTTTTATATAACTATATATATTTATTCTACCTATTTGTTGGGTTACCTGTTCGGGTTTTCCAATATAAGATATATAGGTAGATTGGGTGGTGTTGTGTGTAACACGACTACCAATGGTTGGATTCTGATGATTGAGGTTGGAATTGTATCTGTCGAGACTGTAGACCTAATACCGTCTCGAGTAAGCTTTGCTTGATGTAAGGATTTCATCGATCTCTGAAGGAAACCTGTTAAGGTTCGGAGTCCATCTTTGAAGTTGGGTGAGTAGAGATTGGATCTGTCGATTGGGCAGAAGCAAGTGATGGTATATCAGGAAATTGTAGCTGTGTGATGAGACGCAGTGACTATGGATGTTCCCGAAGATGTTTTCTTTTGGAACAAGTTTAAGGAAGAATGTCTGCTTCGGTGTTGTGGTTGAGTTCAGCATAGTGATTCTGTTTGGTTTGAGGATCGAGTTTCTCGAAGAGCTTTGGATTAGGAAGTCTTTGGCATCAGTGTCAGTGGTACAGCTCGGAGTGGTCTGTGTTGGCAGGAAGTTTTCTGGCTGAGTGATTTTCTGAAGGTGAAGTTCAGAAGCAGCAAAGTGGATCCATTTCTTCGATGGATTGGATAGTTAAGTATGAGCTGTTCTGATTTGTTAAGAAAGAACAGTATTCTTTGGAATTTGGCTGGGTTAATCGCAAAAGTGACTTGCGATTGTTGAGTGATCTTTGGGTTATCAAAGTTTTTCTGGATGTCTTCAGGGAAGTCAGAAGTTTGTCCGCATCTGGAGATTGAGTTTTCTTATCGACTTGGATTCCAGGATTGGTACCGGTGGTTCAGCTAGTTGAAGGATGGTTCCTAGAGATGGAGTTTGGTGAAGCAGCTCAAGTTTTGGTGGAACTTCTGAGTTTTCTTTTATGGATCTATTGAACCATATTTCTGGGATATGTTGACTAGTCTGTGTTCGTGTTCTTCATCAGCATTTTTCTTCTGCTCCAAATCAGAGTTGTGCAGCGGAAGCAGTTTGGCGAGTGCTCCTGTTTATCTTTTCTGGATAGGAGGAGTTGAAGTCTTCTGTTGATAGTAGAATTGGTGTCTTTGGGTTTGGTTAACCTTGAGGAGATCATTGTGTTGGGATTTGGTCTAGTTTGTTTCTAGAGGTATCAGCGAAGGTTGAGCTGATCAAGAGGGTTGTAGGCAGCCTGGATCGTCCGAAGAATTTTGTAGACGGAGATTTGATTTTGGGTAAGTTTTCTTCGATCAAAGGAGCTATAAGATTGGGTAAGACTGGGAAGTCAACTCAGATGTATTTTGGATCTCTTTTGTGTTTTGATTTGAATAAGAGCTTGGTCTACAGGATTGAATTGTCAGTTTGGATAATTGGGATTCGATGTGTTTCATGTATCTGAGGGAGTACGTGTAAGATCTATCTCTGGTTTTGGAATCAGCAGTTTAGGAGATTTGATTGTTGAATCAGACTCGTCTATAGTCTGATATCATGTTTAGTTATGTGGATCTAGATGAGTAGGAGCTCTATAGCTTCGTAGTTTAGATTGTTTGTAGAGCGAGTATTCCGGTATATATATATACTTGGGGAAACTCGAGGAAATTCTATCCAGAATTTTGTCTGGATAGTTAGAATTGTTTGTTTGGATGATTGGTTGCTATGGTTGAAAATATATACTTGTGATTTAAAATTAAAATCTTAAATAGATTATTAAATTACCTTTGTTTTTAATTTCGGGGATGAAATTATTTTAAGGGGGAGGAATGTGATATCCCAGAAATTTTGGCCAATATCAATTTGATAATCTGTTTAAAAATCAAATTGATTTAATAATCTTTGTTAATAAAGATTTAAATTAGTTTAATAAACATATTTTAATAAATATATGATTGGTAAATATTTATCTTTTAAAAGCTAATTAAATTGTTTTCTATTTATAATGAATATATATAATTGTATATATTGTAAATAGGAAAGCTTTGGATTGAATTTAACAAATAAAAACATAATTTTCAAATTCTAATATATATTGGTAATTTAGGAATTTTGATTAAATTTAATATAAACCTTTTCAAAGTCATTTAATAAATAAATTATATGGTTTTTAAATACTCAAGATAAATGTTAATTGTTTAAATTCATTTTAGCTTTAGTTTAAAATAGAAATTAATTAACAAAAATGTTTGTTTTATTTTATTTTTGAATATAGCTTGCTAAATATGATTTGAATAATGTATATATATAGTTTAAAATACAATTTTACAAAAGAAACATTAATTCATTTGGTAAGATAAGTAAAATAAGTAATTTATACTAAGGGATAATTTCTTTTATAAATTATTTAAGATTTGATAAATTGTTATTTCAAATTGAATTTGTGTAGTTATATGTATATATATATAACTTTATTTTTAAATTAGATTTTCAATTTTAATTTGAATATGAGTTTGGATTTGTAATGTAAATTTAAAGGATAAGATTTAATAAAGGTTTTAATTTGTTTTCTTTTTTAAAAAATAAAATAAAAAAATAAGTAATTAAACTAGAATGGGTTAAAATAAGCTTTCTTTTTAAATATCTTTTGAACTAAAAATAGTTGTTTTATTCTTTTTCTTTTAAGAAGAATTATTATTTATATAAATTAAAATAAATATTTAGTTATTAGGAAATTAATTAATAAAAGCTTTATTCACATTTATAAATTATTTTGCATGTAAAGTTACAAATGTAAGATAATAAATCAATCTAAGTACATGTGTTAATTTT
The DNA here is from genome assembly GCA_030737815.1 of Allium fistulosum. Lineage (NCBI taxonomy): Eukaryota > Viridiplantae > Streptophyta > Magnoliopsida > Asparagales > Amaryllidaceae > Allium > Allium fistulosum. The sequence goes on from CM060901.1 coordinate 1,496,980,158, forward strand.
TAAAACAACTTAAGTGACAAATGTCATTCTTTTAAATTTAGTTTTTATTTTTATTTTTAATAAATCATTTTCACCATTATAAACATATGCCTTCTTCTCCTCATTTCTTTTCCTATTTCTCTTTTCTAATACAAAGAAGTTTCAGCCTGTATATACCCAAGCAAAATTTCTCAAAACAAATTCTCAAAAACAAAACCCTGTTAACAAATTCACAAGCAAGTTAAACTCAAACAAAATCCTCATAAACAAATCTGAAATCAAAGCCTGCATGCATTCTTAAAACCTGAGATTTTCAAAAGCCTGTAACTTTCTTCAACCTGAGATGAACCAGCCTGCAAGCATTTCTTCCTGGAAACAAAGCAGTTCAACTATGTTTTCAAGCTAAAGCATTCTTCAGCAATTTTAGTTTATAAATCAAAGAAGCATTTCCAGTTTTAAAGTTCAACAGTTATCTAAAGCTTTTCAAAATGGAGGCTCTGTTCTCTGCTTTATTAAAGTGAGTAAACATTTATCTTAAAACTTAAATATGGTTATAAGCTTTAATGCATGTGAAGAATGTTAAAGTAAATGATGTTTGCATAAGAATATATGTGGATGTATGAAATGGCTAATATCTGTATTCCTCTGTTCTCTGGTTTTTATTATCAAGTAAATTTAATATTTGTAAAAACTAAATTCCTTATTACTTGATGCATGTGAAGAATAGGTATAGTAAAGTTGTAAATTTAGTTTGCATTGATAATTTAACTAGATTTTAGGTAAATTATACTGAATATTGGTGTGCATGTTTGTGAGTCTATATATTCTTGCCTCTGTTGTACTCACAGTCTTTAAACAACACAAAATAATTCATATCTTCCCGAAGATTCAAGATTAGTTTAAGATCCCTGAAGAGCAAATGATTGAATGAACTTAATATCAATTCTAAAATTTATTTCAAGTGTATATATGGAGCATTTACTTCGAAAATTTATAAATAACAGTAAAATGATATATAAGTCAAAAATCAATGATTATGATTTCATGTTTGGATTTCATATATGAATTCGTATTAGAAAATTAAGAATTTTGATAGTAATTTCAAGATTTTTAAGTTTTGAATTATCAAGTTATCTTGAGTTGAACGGAATTGGGCTCTCTGGCATTTTCTGGCGATCGGTACGATGGACGTCATCGGGTTCGTGGTCGAAGATGGCTGGAGGGTGGACGATCACGAGAAAAATGGGGTGGTATTTTATTATGGAACGTGGTGGTCGGAATTCGATGATCTAGGGTTCCAGGGACAATTGGGAACGATGATGTTCTCGAAGCTTTCGCGATGGCCATGGGGGATCGTGGACGATCGCGATGGGGGGGATCGATGCGTGGGATGGTGATAAAGTTTCGTTCAGGATGGCGTGGATGATCGAGGCTGGGATCGTCGGCGAGGGGGTGGTGTTGTTGACTAAGCTTGTTCTAGGAAGTTGCATAATAGCTCGATTTCGATTATTAGGAGAAATCGCAAAACTGGGTGATCTGAGGATTTGAGATGATCGACATAGACTTGTCAAAGGCGTCGACGTTGGTCTGAGCGCTGGCGAACTCTCGTACACGTGCACGTGTGCACGGTGATGTCTGGATTTGTTTGGAATGAGGGAAGATGCAGTTTTCTCGGGTCGATCTCGAGTTGTTTACGTGTGTGACTCGAAGGGAAGAAAGGACACGAGTAACACGGGGATAGCTCGGGGTTTGTAGTTGTTTTGCTCGAGCCTGTTTTGATAAGCTAACCAGATTTAAAAATTTAGTAAAAAGCATGAACAGTTTTTATAAAAAGCAAAATGTTTTAAACTTAATATCTTAAGTTAATGATAATTAATTCCAAGGGTTTATTAAATAAGATTTTAATGAAAATCAAGAAAAACTAATTAAGATAAATGATTTACCTTTTAATTAATTAGAGTTTTGGGTAATTGAAGATTTATTAATTAAATGAAGGTAATTAAAGAGTAATTAATTAATTAATTAGTAATGAATAGTTAATGAATGTAATTAAGATAAGGATCGTTAACTAAAGATTTGGGGATAATTAATTAATATAATTAATTTAAGATAATTAATTAATTTAGGATAATTACTTTGAAACTGATTAAGTATAACTACTTAATATAATTAATAAAGTATAATTACTTAGTATAAGTAATTAGCAGTTAATAAATGAATGTAATTAATAAAAGGATAATTACTTAATGAAAGTAATTAGAGTTAATTAATGGAAGTAATAAAAGGTTAATTTCTTAAAAAGGAAGTAATTAAGGAATTAATTACTTAATGTAATTAATTTAGTTTAAATGTAATTTGTTTAAGTTAATTAATTAAGTTTAATTAATTTAAACATTTGATGATTTGATAAATAATTATTTAATTTAATAAATGGATTGTAATTACTTAGTTAAGTAATTAATGATAATTACTGGATGTAATTAATGGAAGATGATTTAAGGTTAAGAAAGGAATTTGGATTAAATTACTTTGTAATTAATCAAGAGATTAATTAAAGATAATTAATTAAGGAGTAATTAATTTATGTAATGAAGTAATTAAGGGAAGTTAATTACTAAATGAGATTAATCAAAGGTGATTAATAAATGTGGTTTAATTAAAGATTAATTATTAAAAATAATTAAATTTAAATAGGATAATTAATTAAGAAGTAATTAAGGATCATTAATTTATTAATATAATTAATAATGTAATTAAGGGTTGATTAATTAAGACTAATTAATCAACAATAAGTAATTAAAAAAAGTAATTAATTAATGTAATTAATTAAGGATTAATGTAATTAATTATAATTAATTAGTTTACGAAGTAATTAAAGATTAATTACTGTAATGGTTTAAGATAATTAATCTGTGAAATTAATTAAGAATTAATTACTTAAAGTAATTAAAGATAATTAATCAGGATGATTAATTAAGATGGATACTTAGAGTATGATTAATTAATTGGTTTAATTAATGATTAAGTAAGCAGGATTTATAGAATGAAGTAATTAATTTAATTCACTTTAAATTAATTAGAGATGGTATAAATCATTACTTAAGGATGGATGAATAATATTGAATGCTTTGCATTGTTTGATATCTCTGATGAGATATGTGCTGATCTATGATATGGATGTTTTGGTTGAATTGTAATGATAATGTGAATTATCTGTTTGTGATGATAATATGGATTATCTATTGTGAATTATCTATCTCTATGTATATAGATAAAGAATTGAATTTGTTTTAACCTTAAAACAGCTTGGCCTTAAAAGATACGTTTTGGATTTCGATGAGACCGGGATCGGGTTTCCAGATTTGGATATCCGAATACCACATCGATCCAAATTAACGATAGATCGTGAATCTCAAGTGAAGATGAAGATTCAGAGTGCAAGGGTTATTGTCGTTAACTCTGAGGGTGATTCCAAAACGAGTGTAACGAGATAATGCCTTCGGTTTCGTTCGAACCCGGAACGAACTTGTATGGATTGAATGCTTTCAGCACATCGTCAAGAGGACGATGAGCATTCTAAGTGATGTGTTCTGATTAAAGGTAATCGTAGCCTCAAGCCTCATCAACCGGGAATGGCTAAAACAGGGGAGGTGCAGCAAGGCTTCGTGGGTAGCACCCACTGAGAGTAAGGTCATCCCTGTCTAGATGTCCCTTTTTATTTCGGCTTAGTGGTGCGGTTGCTGATCACAACCGTGGGGTGATTTTATTCGGAATTATCCAGTAAGGGATGGTTCCGGCTTTGTGTTGCAGGGGAGCGGGCGTACTCCTCGGTACGGTGATCTAGGCCACGTACTGTGACGGGCGGTACCTCAGTAGCCCTGCCATTGTATGGAATCCAAAATCCAATAAGTGCCGTACGATTTAGTTGTGCCCAACTATGCTGGAACGTGAGATGTAAGCATTCCAGCTGTTTCTGTATTTTACTTGAAAACCCTACACCCTATTATAATATAACTAGATTTCCTATCAAATGTTTTGGTTAGCGTAAGGTAAAAACTTTTCCGTGTTTATGTGCGGGGAGTCTTACGTGATACCTTTTGTTTTCAAAGGTTTTTAAAGTTAAGCAACTTTAACCCGTTTGCTCACACCAGACCCATGTCTGACCCAAGTGTTTATTTTCTGTTTTATTAAACCTTGGGTACTCAAATTTTTACGAGTAGCCAAGGGATTCAGGTTAGCTTTGACGAATCTATGGTGGAGATATGGAGCAGGAGGCTTCAGCGTTCGTAGATATATAGTATTCCGCTGTGTTGGTTTCTCTGAGTCTTTTGTTGAGTTGTATTTTGTGTTGTATAATAGACAAAAATTTATAACTATCTATTTTGTGTTGTGTAAGCTGTGTAACTCTGATTATGTAAAGACTATGTAATAGTTATGTGATATATTATATTTTGTTCCGTTTCCGATGTGAGATTCTGATATTGTTTAGTTCTTTCTTCTCTTCTTTTCTCTTTTCTATCTCTTTCTTTCTTATTAATGATGCGTCATTCTGTGGAATGAGTGGCGTGGTCGTTACATAAAGTCACTTCAATATTTCATGTTCGACCACAATTAGTATTAACCAATAGGAAATTATCGAGTGAGATTCCATAATTATTCGATAATTACCAGTACATAGCCCCTTAATGCCTCTAGTAGCCACGAGTAATATACTACCAACATTTGGAGACTGTTGCGCACTCTAGTCTCAATGGTTTTATTGATATCCTTCCTCAAAACATCTTGACTAGGAATATTTAAATCAATATGTTATTTTAGATTGTGATAATTTTCTCATAGTTAAAACTCTTTGTAACAGTTATCACATAAAATATTATTTAACACTACAACAAAAATAACCTATTACAACGTCCTTTTTTACAATGGGCATTGGTTGCCCGTTGTAATAGAAGGCTATTACAATGGTCCATTAGCGTCTGTTGTAGAAGATGCCATATATAACACCCTTTTTACAACAGGCATTGGTTGCCCGTTGTAATAGAAGGCTATTACAACGGTCCATTCAGGCCCGTTGTAATAGATGCCAACTTTACAACGGTCACAAAATGCCCGATGTAATAAAATTTTAGCCGGCCCAACTATTATGAAATAATAAAACACTGTCCCCCTTTTCTTTTATTCCTTCGGCTGTGTCTTTGCTTGTGAAAAATGGCGTTCGTCCTCTTTTCGAAATCTAGGGTTTTTTGGGAATTGAGTCACCACTTCAATTTGTTGCTGATGCTTTGATTTCTTTTATTCGATAAATTAGATTGCTCTCGGCTTCTTCAATTTAGTCGAGTACTGGTATGTGCTTTTACTTTTCAATTTGCCTATGCTCGACTTGATTGAAACCGAAATGTTCAAATCGATACCCAGTTCATTTTGCAATTCAATTCCCAGAAGAAAGAAGAAGAAAAAATCGCGAATTGGGTTTAGATTTTGGAGGCGGAGGTTAGGTTCTTGCAATTCAATTTAGTTTGAGCTTTCTGCTAATTTTTTTTCGCCTATTTAATGTTCATCTTACATGAAATATATTTCGATCTGAAACTTTATATTTTTAAGTGGTATGATTTTTTTTATAAATATAAATCGCAGGCCTTTGATTGAGTGATAGAAAGGATAAATCCACAAAACCAAGTTCGGACGTCACCACTGAGGAAAATAAACGCAAATAGAGGTTAAAATTTTATACTTGATTTCAACTGGATATTTTAATGCTTTTCTGCTGGTTGCATACATATTTTGCAGGGTAGAAACACTATTTTGTGTGAGTTTAGATTCATGCATTAAGTGTGAGAATGCAGCTCCATTTTTGTAGGGGCCCAACTCTATTTACGGGTAGTGCAATTGTGCTTGTTTGTGAAAGATAAATAGATGTACTGGGCAATCCTCCATACTTTTGTAGACTTTATGATTACATAAATTTATTTTGGAGAAAGTATTTCACCCCTGCCATGACACTCACACTTTGTATTACATATATTATATATCTAATCCATCCACATCTACCATTTATACTCGACCAATGCGAGAGAGTCTACTTTTTTATTGCTTCAGTGGTGTTAGTTTTGTTAATAGCGGAGAGTTTATTTTGAAAACAAATTTTTAGCCTAATGTGGTACTAAGTGTGCAGAACACTCAAAGACATTGTAAAGCTCATCATATTGCCTTGTTGGGCTGCGTTGGACTTGTAACTGTTCATCGTTCATCTAATAGGGTTTTAAACCAGTAAAACCATTGAATTTGTGGAGCATTTCCAGTCTTATTGCTGCGTAGATATAAAACAATGTATAAAACAATGTAAATAAATGAAAAAACTATATCTCAATTCTATTGCCTAAATAAATTGTGACATCAACTTGATAAACTAATGGTAGATGTGGCGCAGAAAAATGTGGTTTTAAATAAGGATAAATTTTCAATTTGGGCTAATTTTCAAAACTTATTTCACTGTTAGGTAGTTTTGAAACTATTTTTCTATCAAGTCGGCTGACGTGTCATGTTCTCTTTTGTTTTTTTGTTTTCTTTGTTTAAAAAAACAGCTTATGGATGCAACTGAGTTGTGCACATAGTTTTTTACACTGGCGACCTGTTGCGCCAATATGGTTCTATATAAGTGCAAGTGACAGTTACTCCAGTGTAAAAAAATATGAGACTGACGCTTCAACATTGACGTGCTAGAAATCAATATATAATTGCAAATAGTTTCAAAATTAGCATATAAGTGCAATAAATTTTGAAAATTAGCCTAAAATAAGAATGTCCTTCAAATAATTATCTCGAATTGATATGTCTAGTAATTGTAACACCACCATGCTGAATTGATACAAGATATTGTCAGATACATGGAAAAGGTTGGAGACCTCAAATAAAAGACTTCAAAATGTTTTTTTCCTTCCCTTTCTTTCTTTCGTTCTTTTCTTAATTAATTTATTTTGTCTTTCTAAAGGCAGTCAAGTTGCAGCATATTAATGATTCCAATTAAAGTCAACTGATTGATATCTTTCTATATTTAGTTCGCATTAATGAAATTTTTAGAGATGTAAAAGGTTGATATTAGAAACGAGAACAATTATATCATTTGGGTTAAAGTGTATAAAGCTTACTTAGAAGACACCTTTCTCATTTATAGTTTCAAGTCTTAAATTCAAACCACTGGATTACACTCTTGTAATACTTTAAACTTTCAATTAAATTTTTATTAAAATATTTTGACATCTCTCTCCTTCCAAATTTCTTTTATGATTTACCACTCATTGTTGTTATAACAAGGCCAAAACAACCGCCTTAGAGGTAGAACATCTCATAAGTTATTATGGAATTTTCAGCAAAAGAACCAAAAATTATAGGCACTTCTTACAGAATTTGAAAGCTTAAATAAGACTGCAACATAAAAAAAGTAAGGGAAATACAAAGACCCCAATTTGAAATTATCACAATAGCCTTCTAAGTTCTAAGGAGACAAGGGATGAAAACAATGCTTTATATGTGTATATTTTTGCTACTGATATGATCAATAAATTTTAGCTTCAGACTATATTTATACAAAGGACAAGTTAGACTTAGCATACAGTTGCCAAATATAGTGTAGTTTAGGGAATATAGACCAAGGCAGTAGTAATGTGCTGATTGTGATGGAGATATTAACTTTTGACTTTCTCAATCGTGTTACTTCACTGACCAACTAACATACATTTTTGAGTTGAGTAAAATCATCATTATGATAAGAATAACAATCTCTTTTGGTGCTTATATTTTAAACATAAATCGCTTATCTAGGAACTAAAGTTATTGAGTAAAAGGACTCTTAATTCTAGTTATTATGATATTTGTCTCAACCTTGCATCCAAAAATAACATATAGTGACTTATAACTAGTTATTATTACCTTTGCGAACAATTTGATTGTACCTGACCATAGTTCTAAATGTTGTTCGGAAGCATGCATTTACATGAACACACTTTTATTTTTCTTGAATTTTTACTCTTAGAGTGCTTGAAATATTAAAACTTCAACTGAAGAGGATGATTTTTACTCAGTAAGCTAATGTAGCACTAGTAATGAATTGATTTGGCTGACGTCGTTTTTGATTTTTCAACTGTTGCCTTTGGTATTCAAAAGTTGCATTCACTCTTCAGCTATTGAAAATCTGAAATAGAGAGAGTAAGAGTGTCATGTGGAAACAATTGAACCATAGTTGTATGATAATATATAATTAAGTAATTAGTGCGCTACTATGTATAAAGAAACCTATGCATTTGTTCCTGTGTTAGATGGAGGCGATGGGGTTACAACAGTAGGAAGCAGAGGTTGAATTTGCACTGTTGGTTTGGTGGTTTGACTAGAAGGAGTTGCGGTTATGTTTTGCTATGCGATTGGTTTGTGGAGATGTTTCAGGGGATGTCGTAGCTTGTTCGAGTTTGTCAAATGTCAGGGGTTGGTTGCGTGTTGTTAGGTGGTTGTGATTTGGTTGTAGATTGTACTGAAGTGATGGTGCACAGGGGGAGTTTTAGGTGGCTGAAGTGTTGAAGAAGAGAAGAGCAGGTGGTGGGCAGTTTTTAGGTGGAGTATGATGAAGCCAAGCAGTTTGTGGTCAGGAAGGAATGTTATAGGGAAGAGTGGGTCTGAAGACAATGATGTGTATGCTTGGTTGATGGTCACTTGAAAGGAGATGGTCACTGTGGAGGTAGTGCGAATGTTGAAAGCAGTGGGTTGTGATGGCGATGGAGTAATATTTGGGGGATGCTAGTTTTGACTGTAGTTTCTCGGTAGTGGAAGTCTGGAAGTGGTTTTTATGAAACTAGTTTTCATGTGTATATTAGAACTATGTCGATGTAAACTTATCTAACTTTTTGGAATGTGTTGGAATTTTATGACTCTAGCTTTTAGTCTTTTCGTATGTAATTTTGGTTGTTTTATGATAATATTTATTACTCGTTAAATAATTCATTATTGGTATGGATGTATTGCATGGATGCTGCTATAATTTTTTTAAAATTTGCATTTATTTTGCAACGGTCAGAAACCGTTGCAATTTCATGTATTACAACGGGTATTGCCCGTTGCGAAATCCATATTACAACGGGCACTGCCCATTGTAAAATATGGTCGACCTATTACAACGAGGCCTAATACAACGGGCGCATGCCCGTTGCGAAATCCATATTACAACAGACATTGCCCGTTGTAAAATGGCTGTTTTATTGTAGTGTAAGGATTTTCTTATTTATATATCATAAATTAATTACTTAATTAGTTCACTATATAACAAAGTATACAATAAAAATCAAATACCTATATTATGAATTTGGTCGGTCACAAATTTAGATATATGTATCAAAATACCAATTGCTCCTAGGTCATATGCCTAACTCCATCATAAGAACCTACTATAGAAAACAAAGGAGATAGTAAGAGGCTAACAAAATCTCCTCTGGATTTAGTAACAAAACAAGAACTAGATAGGATTATGGCTATTGTTGACCAAAAGATAGAGTTGGCGAAAAGAGCTATCCTAGAAGTAACTCAAAAGCCATTTGCATCAATGATTTAACTCCAGGATTGAGAATTATCTCGTCATAAAGATCACGATAAGGAAAAGAGTTCTCTATCTAGTTTGAACTTGGACAATGCTTTAGATAAGCACATGATGGAAAAAAATGCTCAAGAAGGGGTGTAGAAGGAGGGTGAAAGAAAAAAACCCAAGAAGTACCACAAACTAACCAATGGATAGATACTGATTCATCATGGATCGGGCCTAATCCATATAGGTGAAAGCAGGAAGTTAGGGTGGCTTCAGGCCATGTAGATGTTGATGATGGCAAGACTGTGTACCCTCGGGATAAAGAAACTGAAAGTGGTACCAATAGAAATACTCACAGAGGACATAGTCCCATCAACACCGACGGAAGCTGGAACGAATGGAGTCTCAAAGACAGTAAGATTTAGGCATCCTAGAGTTAGTCATGACCATTTGCGAAGTCATATAAATGGCAATGCACAATATTTCCATCATGTAGGGTGAGATGAAGGATATGATGAAATGATCATTTAAGTGATCCAGAGATTGCTTCAAAAAAATCAACATGATGATAGTTAGGAAACCACTTCTAGTATGAATCTGTTCATTGTGGAGATTAGAGTGGCTCAGTATCCAAGGAAGTTTGCCTTGATGATGATGCCTAGTTATAATGGACTGACAAAACTATTGCAATACCTAATGAAGTATGATTTGCATATGGACAGTACCAAAGCTAATGGTGACATTAAATGCATATGTTTTCCATTATTTCTTGAAGGACTTGAGACGACGTGGTTCTATAGGTTGGAACCAGGATTCATCACATCGTATGATTAACTAGCTAATAAATTTATTAATCAATTACGAGTCCAGTTGGTGCAACCCAATTATGTAGTGTCATTGGCCAACATCCGTGAAAGAGCTTAAGAGACTCTGAAGAGTTACTCAAAGAGGTTCAATGCCATGATGATTGATGTATAGATCCCAAGAGATAATGTTCTGTTAATGACAATTTTGGGAGGAGTAGAGAAGGAGACGATTTTGGTAGGTGGTTGACTATATAGAAGCCAGACACTTTAAAGGATTTTTATATAAATCTAATGAATTTCTATGCTTGGAAGACGGGAAATTAGAAGACCTGTTGAGCGCTAACAGTCAGGTTGGATCGAGCAGCATTGTAAAGAGAAATACGGTTGTTAAGCAGGATGGTAACAACGTGAATAATAATAATGTAGGTGATAACAAACGAATGAATAATAACATTGGATTAAAGAAACAAGATGTAAGGAAGAATTTTCGTTTCAACCACGATACGAAGTACATGAGGTTGAATGACTCCATCGTGAATATATACCTCACAACGCAGGTTACAACAAGATATAATAAGATTTCTCCAAAAGAGGCAAATGACAAGGAGAAACGTTTTGGAAAATAATGCTGGTTCCATAAGATTCATGACAATAGTATGGCCGAATGTCGTCATTTTGAAGGAAATGATTGATTAGCTGATTAGGAAGAAGCAGCTCTAACTATATGTAAGGAACTTTTAGGAAGGTAGCAAACTAAATTCCTAAACCCCGAGGCAATCGCCTTGAGAAAAAATTAAAGGGGCTAGTGGGGATAGTCCGAGGATGCTAACTCATGCGTTGGTGATGAATACTATTTCTGGAGGTCTATATCCAATGAAAAAATGCATGAATGAAATGGGGCGTTATAGGAGCTCGATGAATGCTCTCCGCAAGAGATGTGTTATGCAATTGAAGAAGGTGCTCCCAAAGCAACATTTGAATGAAAAGATTTCGTTATGATATCGTAGTAATGATTTCCTTTGAATGGTTCGAGGTTTAGAAAGGAAATCAAATTTATAAGTGTGGATGTAACCTATGATACGGTTGGAATGAAGAGAGTGAATGGTCACTTATGTTTTATAAATAAACATCAGAAACGAGGATTGTAATATAATAGTTGATACTTAACCTCGGAATAAGAAATATGATTTCCATTTTAAAATGTATTTTCAAATAGAAAATTTTTCCTTTGAATTTTTTTATTTATTTAAGATATTTGATCTAAAAATTCTCGAGTGTAAACCAGTCATAGTAAATGAAATAGATAGCTATATTAAATGGTAAAATGGAGCTTTGTATTTCATATACTATTCTAATAATGTATGAAATAGTAGGAGCATGCCATATAGACTTATTAGACGCATCAAATTATGAAAATTGTTTTCGTAAAATGTACCAAACAATATTTATGAAATAGTAACTATTTTTCAGTGTTAAATAAACATATAGAGTTTTATCTCAATACGAACATAATGAATATTCGTTATGAAATAAAACTATAATAGTGGAATTTGTAATGCATTGGAAAATACAAAAGTATCTAAATTATTTGCATTTGTTTTAGAATTATGGACTAAGCCAAAGTTTGAAGAAATAATTCTTTGATTATATGATTATGAATCATTTAGTACTAGTGAATTATATCTCAAACAATAAAAGGCAATGCACCCATTCCAGGGGAGTGATTGTAACATCCCCCTGTTTGGAGGCCCAAAACTAACGGCTATGGATGTTGCAGTCATCCATAGTTATTAATTCTCGGTGACCAAACATGGCGATATTAGATACATTCATACACAAAAATACAAGAATATGAAGAAAAAAATTAAACAGCAAAACAAATTCCACATTCCATTTCAAAATATTCCAAATTGATTACATAATCTCAATTCGCAGACCAAGTTCAAATAACATATAATTATTACAAAATACGCAAAGAGCGACACATGAAGATGCCCCTTTGGTAGATCAGAGTATATAGATAGGCAAGAAAATAGTTTTCCTTTACAAACAAAACACACAGCAAAAATAAAAAAACTCTAATAACAATCTTGCCTCCTACACGTCCTCGGAAGCTTTATTCGTCTAAAAGAACGCCTGGAAACCTTAACTCTCAACCTACTCAAAATCAATTGAGTACTCGAGAGTTTAAGGGGAAAACAAAAACTTCGAATCAAACATAAAGCCTGGTATAAATAATAATTTACCATTTCAAACCATTTAGATATCTAGTGAGACCACGCCGCTTAGTGGTATGGGTTTTACCCTCACTAGTATCCCAAAAACATTTATAAAACCATATATTGTGCTCCTGCATCCACAATTGTTAAAAACATAGTATTTCAAAACAATATGATGATATGCAAAACAAATAAATCAATTTTGGATTACTCATCCCCATTCATTCTGACTATCTGTCTCAATTATAGTTTCTAGGATTACTATTAACCTGTTAAATGTTAAGGACTATCTGTCCAATTGCTTAGTTTTCATGGGATCACTAAGAACCTATTGGTAACTCTGATATCTTATTTCTTATCCTAGTTTTCATGGGCTAACTAGGAACCTATTGGTTGGCTACCAATATCTTAATCTGGATATAGTTTTCATGGGCTAACTACAAACCAACTGGCCCCTACTAGTATCAAGTCATAGTTTTCATGGGCTGACTATGAACCTATTGGCCCCTGCCAATATGATACAGTTTTCATAGGCTTACTGTAAACCTATTGGCCCCTACCAATATCTTTAATTAAAATTTTAACGTCTGTTAAGTTATATTCACTACTGGATCAACCTAACTGGTTATTCTGCCCTTTCCCCAAAATACAGTTATAGGTTAATAACAATGTGAATAACATTTCAAAATCTTAAGCCATGGTTATTACTGTTTCTGAAGCATTGGGTTGACTCTTTAAAAATATCATTTGGGTCAAATTGGTTATATATGAAAGTATCTCTTTCGAAACCAATAAAAACTAGTTTGGGAAAAATTGATGGTGTCGGAACCATCTTAGTCGAAGGCCAAGACCTTTAAAATAAAAACCTTGAAGGACAGAGTCGAAACCCCCTTTCGACTCCATCAGCTTCGAAACCCTCAACCCCTTTGAAAGCATACAGGAAAAAGGCTTAAGTAAAACAGAAGTAACCCCTTCTACAACATAAATGACTTCAATGCAGTCAAAAGGGGAATTAGCGACTTGGTTTTGACTTGGTCGAAACCTATCCTTTCGAAACCAATTTTGAAACGAAAAAGGTACTCCTTCGAAAGTAAATACTTTAACACATATGGCAACATCATTCGGAAGCTAATTATAAAACATTTTTGAAAGTAAATGTTTTGACGGTGTCAAAAGCTTTAGGTAAAACAAGATAAAGACTTTCAATTTATGAAAACATAGCAGGGTTTCGACCCCATCGGAAGTTACCCGTTCGATAGCTATGCTTCTGCCTTCCTTCCAATCCACCGCATACCATCTAAGTGATATCTTGTGCATTGGTTTCGACTAGGATGGTATCGACTATGTTGGTTTCGACTGGACGAGGCAGAATCAAAGGAGTCGAAATATTCTTACTAATAGAGGCAGAACACCCTTTTCTAATTTAAAGGCTAAATTATAACAACTTTAAGTAATTTCTTTTTAACAAATTGCCTACTTGTAAAACACTAATTGGCTGCCATAAAACTTTTCAAATACTTTATATCTAAAACTACTGCATTTATAGCCAAAAACCGACATTAAAGGAATTTAACGTTAAAACCTTTCCATATAGCCAAAAACCGACATTTGCTTAAAAGCCCTTCTTTTAAAATAATTTATTTCCCATAGTAAATCAATTGGGAAAATTCCTCAAAAATCAAAGAAATTCAATTTCATCATGTAATCAAACATATTAAAATTTTAGACCCAATTTCTTCTTGAAATTCTCGAAATAAATTTTAAACCCAATTATACCATATCTTTCATCAAAAATTCATAATAAAATTTCCATAGCTTAGAAAATTCTAAAAATTAAAAGCCATCTCCAAAATCATGTTTTAGAAAACATAAAAATTTTCCATGATAAAATATTATATTCTCAGTTTCATGTCAAAACCGTGCAAATTCATGTGCCTATGAATTAAAAGAACTCATCATAATAAAACTCAAGCATATCATCATCCGTTTTATAACAAAAATGAATTTAAATCATATCCAAAACCATAGAATCATGGAACAAAAATAGAGATGGTAAGAGATTATTATTCACCATAAACTTGATAAGGATTTTGTGATTTTTTGTTGATTAATCCTTCCTAGCTTTTGATCCTTAGCTTTAGATTAAAATTCCTCTTTTCGCTTGTTAATGGCCAACTCTACTAGGGTTCTTGCGTTTATTTTTTATTTTGAGAATAATGAACGTGAATGGACAAGACGTGGAGTGTATAGTTGTGTAATATGAAATGGCTATTTACTAATTATGCCCTTGTGCAGTTTAATTAACCAATAAACCAATTTAAAGCCCATTTATCTTATTAATAACCATGGTCCTGCATAATTTATTCAAATCTCAATCTCCTTATCATCATTATTCTATTTAATTTATCTAATTAAATTACCTGAATATTGTTATCAAGAATTTGAGATGTTGCAGTGATCGTAAGAGTTAATGAACTTTTTAGATTGATGCATATAGACATATGAAATCCCATGTCTACTAACACCAAAATGGTTCCACGGACTTCAATATATTCACCGATGAGTTGTCACCAACATATAGTATGCCTATGATAAACTCATAGAATAAAATATGGAAGTAAATAAAATATGGAAGTAAATAAAATATGAAACAAAATGATTTGATTTGATCGAATGGGTGGGTATATTAGAAAGAGTTCCAAACATACCTAAAATGAAAATATATCCAGTCTCAAGAATCACTACTCCCTGTAATACATAATAATGTATTGATAAAGAGTAATCGAACTTTGGTGGACAAAGTATGATAAATATTAAGTGAAGTTAAATTCTTTCTATATGGTGTGTACTTAAAAGTAGTGCACAAGGCCAAAGTTAAGAATATCCAAAAAATAGTTTACAAGGTAACACAAGATAGGGGTTTATAAGAAACCACTTCATGTCCTAGGCTATGGAGTTGACGGGTTGTGTGAGTGGAAATACTGCACATAATAATTGTACATAAGGAATCTTGTGTGAATCACAGTAAAAGAAGTTTGAGAACTGTAACAACCCTGTTTTTGAAGCCATAATATAAACAAATTTAATAGAAATAAAAATATTCGAAATCAATTATGATAATTATTATTTCGAAAATAAATTTTTATTTAATTGATGTCTAGTTAATACAAGATTTTTTAGTAAATTGAATTAATCGATAAATTTCATAATAAATAAATTGAACTTAAATAGAATATCTTTTGGTATAAATAATTTTTGAGTATGAATCAAATAACTACAAAATATAAATATTTAGTAAAATTTGTCAAAATATATTCTGTAAAAGATAGGATAGATAAATTTAAATTGAAAATTTATTTATGAATAAGTGATAGAATTATTCATATGTGAATGTTGAAATTTAATTTGCAATTAAAGGATAATTTTTTTTATATTTTCTCAAGGGCTTATAGTTAAATAAAAGAAGAAATAAACTTAATAACAAATGAAAAGCCTATTAATTCTTACCAAGCCCAAGCCTATTTTTGTATATTCACATCTCCAACCCTAAATGCCCAAATTGGAAATCAACAAAAAAGAAAAAGAAAAAGGGAATGCACATTTTCATGTGCAACTTCGAGGTGGAGTGATGCATCACACCAAGTCCTTGGGAGAGGGTAGATGGCATGTGCATGGATGCTGAAGGGGGCTGATGGTGATCGCGTATGCAACGACAGGTGGAAAGGGTTCGTGCATGGTCGATGCTTGAAGGAGTGCTTGTGATGTTGATACCGAGGCTTGGCTGCAACTGAAGTAAGGGGATTTGCAATAGTGGCTGGTGATTGGGGGGCGAGGCAGTTGCTGCCATAACTAAGGTCATGAAGTTGGTTGAGACATGTATGTCATTGGCTGTGCTGGCGATAGTGAGGGTTGGACGTTGGCAATTGAGGAGCTCGGATAAGCTAAGAGGCAATGAGCGAAGCATGGTATATTCATGTCATTTTGGGTTGCTGCTCTTGTCGTCAAGCGCAATTTTGGAGTGCAGGTGGTAGCAAATGGGTATTTCAACAAGCAATATGATAAGGTGAGTTGTTTAACTCACACATCTATATCTAAAATAATTATATTTTTTTGTGCATGCCTTGCTTTAGTTATGAATTGCCTTAATCTTTGGTAGTGATTGAATGATATGATTTAAATACAATTGCATGTTATAGTTTCAATTGGTTTGGTGTTAAATTGGTTGAAATTTTAAATTTGATTCGATTATCGATTATGAAATTGCATGTACATCGAGAACTATTAAAACTCATTTGATTTTTGCAGCTAGATTATATGATGTTTGTGCATTCTTTGTGTGACTGGAGTTCGCCAAAAAAGCGATTCGGATCATTAAATTACTTCTCTACTTGATGAATGATTTTATTGGATGCTTTTAAATATTTCAAAAAATTTCGAATGTGATTTTCCCTATTTTGGATTCTTGTTAAAATTGTTTTAGGAAATTTTATTAAACCTTATTAAATTCATAACTCATTTTCGTATTTGATTTCTATTTCAAGCTTTTAAAATGATTTAATTATTTACAATCCTCTAATATCACTATTTCTTTTATATTGAAGTCTGAGAATGTTTTGAGAGAATAAAAATATGCTGCTCTTTTATAAAATATATTATTAAATAAATTATCTTATTTCAAGTGATCTTGATTATACAAGTTATTTACATAATTTTGGAAGAGCTTTCAAACCTTTGTAAATAAACAACTCTTCTTTAAAATGAACTTAAGGATTTTAAAAATTGTTTTGGAAAATCATGTCTTTGTATATATATAATTAATTTAAAACTCTTTTATTTATTTATTTATTAAGGATTTGGGGTTTTATTGAGATTTTGTGCTTTTCTATGAAATGAGGAATTTTAATAAACGATTGAATCATGCATATTGGTATGGGATTTTTTATACAATTCTTTCACTTATTCTTATAACTTGCTCAATAAAGTATATTGAGCGGAATTTACTAGCTTTTGGTAAGCACTTGAATAGCACTAGGTGGTATGGGATATTTAGTGAAATTCTAGTAATTATTAAAGTGACAGTGATTTACATTTTAGAGTTGTACTATCTTGGGTTTTTTGGTTATATGGGCTAATAGATCTCTAAGAAAAAAATAACTCATGGTTTTGATGATCATGACGATCATTTGATTTTGACGATCACATTGATCGTTCATGATCCTGGTAACTTACTATACGGTCCAAGGATGTTATCTTCTTTTGGAGATCAATTGATTATCGTCGTAATCTTTTGAGGGTTACTAGCTATCACTATATCCGATGTCTAGGAGGGGACCGTACTATACCTCTACATATGCATGTAGTAGATTACAAGTGGCTACATTCGCAATTTCATGCTTATGCATTGAGTAGTAGTTTACTAGTGACTACATTCATGATTTCGTGTTGCTAAGAAGTGATAGAAATTATTAGTAGCTTCCTAATAGTTACATTAGTGTTTCTATGATTTATCTAAGAGGGGACCATACCTCTATGTGTTGTCCACAAAGGGGACAATGCCTTTGGTTTAGTATCCTTATATGGATTTATTTTAGTTCTATTGATTAGAAATGGACATATGTGAATCACTATATTTGCGTATGATAGTCTATAGTAGAGTTGAGTGTTTTATAAAATGGTGATTATTTTGTGATATTTTATAACGAACGAGATTTTTGACCCTAAAAAATCGACACTAATACGTTCACTATATTGTGTACCGAGCAATCGAATGCTGGAAAACCCAATCGTTAGGGGAAAAGAAGAAGAAAGAAAGAAGAAAACTAAATAATACAGAATCACATAGTGGAACAAATAATCTATAATATACAACAAATCTTTACACAAAGAAAAAATGTAATGTACATACACCAATCAGAGTACGCTAACCTATTTCAGCATGGATAGTTATAACAGCGTGTCCTTACAATTGCTGATAAATACAACCAACGAAACACAACATAACACAAATAAATTCGTAGATACATCTTGGACCTCCAGCTCATCTCCTGAGCTCCAATGCATCTACAGCAATCTATAAATATGTTCGGTCTGACCCGAGCTTTGAAAAAGAAGAACTCCTGGATCTGTCTGGTAAACCAACGTTAGAAAAATTCCCAAAGGAAATTTAGTGTTTATAAAAAACCTTTCAGATAAAGGTACCTCGTAAGACCATGTTGCACATAAAACACGGATGAGCTTTTACCTTACGATAACAAAAACATTTTCTATAGAAAATCCAGTGATATTATAATAATGTCTAGGTTTTTCAAGTAAATAATTAACATAGCCGAAATTGTTCCATTAATTAAATTCCAACATAATAGGTATACAACTAAGACCAAAGGCACTTATTTGGAAATGGATTCCATAAAATGACTAGGCTATTGGGGTATCACCTGTCACGGTGCATCTCTAGATAAAATAACACCGAGGTCGAACCTATCGACCCTTTCCAACATAGAACTGCCCTACCCCTTACTTGATAGTACCGAATATTATCACTCCTTAGTTAATGGGCCCCGTAGCATACAAATGAGAGATAATATCGACTCTAGATTGGGATAACCATACCTTAATGGGAGCAACCCACCTAACCCTGCTGCATCTCCCCAGTTTTAGTCATTGCCGGTTGATGGGGCTTGAGGCTACCTTTTACCTTTCATATAGCACTTCCCACTCAGAATGATAACACTACCCTCTAGGCAATAATGCAATGCCAGCATTCATCAATACAAGTTGTTCAGGATATGAACAAACCAAAGGTACTATTTCTACCACATCCATTATGGAATCACCCTTAGGATTAGTAGAAAGCAGCCCTTACACTTCAAAGAGCTTTGTCTTCAAACACCATCATCTTCGAGATGTCTTCGGTTCGAAATTCATTTGTTGGTTTGAAGTGGTTTTTGGATAATATATCCGATCCTGGTCTCTTCGAAACAACATTCGATAATTTTTGTTGACTCAATCTCGGTTCTCCTAGAAGTAAGTATTCGAGTCCTCACGGGGGAACTCGAATTTACAATCATACTTCTTAAGTCAAAATTGGCCGGATTTGGTAGTTGGTTATTTAACTATCAATAAACACACATTCAATTTTAGAGATTTATTTTCAAAGGGAAAAAAACATTGGTTAAGCACATAAGTAACCACTAGCCTCTTTAATTAATCTTTTCATTAATTAAATTCATCTTGTAAATACATGTATCAAAATACTTTTACAAAGATATATTCATAAATCCCTATATTTTCGATACTTGGAAAATATCCATATACTTATCTCGACAGTACAAGTATATTCATAAAAAATTACACTTCCACAACTTAGAAAATGTACTCATATACTTATCTCAACGGTATAAGTGTATTTACAACACTAAGAATGATTTCATTTTATAAAATTCTTAAATCATTTATAAGCCTCTTTATAGATTTCTAAAAAATCATTTATGAACTCTTTTATAAATCCATAAAACTATTTATAAAACCCCTCTTAAAAAACCCAAGTCTGTTTATAAAACTCTATTTATAAATCATGAAACATTTATAAATAAATAATAATCATTTACTTCAAAACACTATTGTATAATAAAATTATTAACAATAAACATTATAAATAAATAATTATTATTAACATCTTAAAATAATAATTAATAATTTCAAAACATCATCAAATAAACAATAATAATCAAGCTTTACCATTATTATAAGTAGTAATAATTAATTTCCAAAACATTATTAATAAATCGTTATTTTTTATTTCAAACCATATTAATTATTTAAATAATTAACTTTTCAAAAAAATATTGATAAATAACTATAAACAATATTAAATATAAATAAACAACTTTTAAACAATATTAAATATAATTAAACAATCCTTTAAAACAATATTAAATATAATTAAATAATCTTTAAAACAATATTAAATATAAATAAATTATCTTTAAAACAATATTAAATGACTTAGAAAAGACAGATAAAAAGGTTGCAGTAGAATAGAAGTTAAATCCTTTCAAAATAAATATTTTCGAAACCCAAATTCAGACTTTCAATCATTCCTCATCTCAAAACCCATTTCAACTCAAATAGCAATTTATAGCATTTCAAAATACTAATTTGAGGCCAATAGCTATCAAACGCTTAACCAATACCAAGAGTGATTTCCTATCACTATAGGGTTTAAGTTTGTTAACCCAAAAAATGGATCAACACCCTGGTATGATTGTGAAAGCACCGTCCCTGTTTATCTGGACAAATTAAATAGAGAAAAACACTCTTCAAATTGTAGAAAAGATAGAATAAAGTAGAGAAACACAAGAATTTTATAGTGGTTCGGCTGTTAATAAAGCCTACATCCACTTCCTAGATTTTGCTGATTGACCATTGATCACAAGTATAAGTTGTTTACAATTCTAATAATTGAACGAAGAAAGATCGAACCACCATTGATGGAGACAAAAGGAAGGATCTCAATTGCCATATGACAGCTATTTTGAGAAGGAAGAAGGTTGAATAATCTTAGTAGCAGAGTTTCCCTAGTGATTAGAGGAGCCGGCCCCCTTTCTGTTGAAGATAGGATGGTATTTATAGGATTGAGATAGCATTTGGATTGGAACCAGTGTACCAGAAGCCTATAGCTATCCATAGGAGGAGGCGCATAAAAATTGGGGTAATTTTGAACTAGCTTTTTGGATCGGTACCGATCCAAAATGCTGTGCAATTTTTGCACAACTCCTACTTTGTTGGATTCCGTTCTTGCATGCGAGGTTCCCCATGTGATTTCATAGCTTGTTGACTTCTTCAACTTAGATGCTCAGAATGTTATCAAACTTGATAGATAAGTTAAGGAAAGATGTAGGAACATAATGCATGTGGATTGGAGAATCCAAATGTAACAACCCGCATATTTTTACGATAATATATTTAAATGATTTATTTAAATATAGCATCGTTAGATGAATTTAAAGGTTCAAAATGTGACTTTTTGTAAACGGTCGAATCCGGACTCGAGACCACTTCCATTGAGTCCAAAATGGCGTTTGCGACCTTTTTGAGTATAAACATCGATATGTTTGGAGTTGAATAGAATTTTGCTATTTTTCTATTGGGCTTTGGGTTTGGGTTTCAGTCCACTAACCCAACAAAATACCCTAACTCCACCACCTCTTCATTCATTCATTCATTCTATTTTCCTAACACTCTCAAGCTAAAGGAAAATGGGGGAAAGAATAGGAAATTAAAATTCCTAAGCCCTAGTTTACTAGGAAATTCAAGTTCTAGAAATCAAAGAGAAGCTTAGGTAAGCATCCTCTTCATCTTCTCCATCTCAATCTCTCTTCAATTTTCAAAAATTCCTAAACCCTAACTTAGAAAATATTTGCTTATGAGCTTAGATTGGAGCTTCTTGAGTTGAAGTTGAAGAGTGCTTGACCTTTCCTTTGTTTTAAAGCTTCTCATTCGTTGTTTTGGGTTTAAAGGTGAGTTTTTGAACTCACATCTACGTCTATAGCTTTCATTGTTGTTAGGTATGAATTTCTAACATCTATTTCATATTCTTTTGCTTTGATTTGAATTGATTTGGTGAATTTTCCAATTTTGGTATTTTGAAGTCAAAATCTTTAAAGATCCTACCTTGGATGTTTGGACATGTTTTTGGTGGTGTATCGAAGAGCCTATAGGGCTGGGTTGTCGATGGGTATAAATCCTTAGCATCCATCGCTCGTTCGATCATTTCCGGTTGGGATTTTTTCCCGTTATGGGCTAGGCTGATTTTTGCCTAGCAGGAAAATCCAGACGTCTGGAAGAAATTCCAGACGTCTGGAAGGGGTCCCTGGAAAAAGAAAAATAAATAACAAATGCAGAAAAATGGCAGAGACAAAATCCAGACGTCTGGAAAAACAACCGGACGTCTGGTCCTGTGCAGTTTTGCCTATTTTGGCTGTTTTTGAGTGGAGTTAATCAATTTTGGTTGATTCGGTTAGTTGTTGTTTTTTATTATTGACTTTGATGACTTCTTTTTTGGATTTTTGGGAATATCCATTTGATGGATTTGATATCGATTTTTATGGTTTTAATTCACGTCGTCGAATGTGAATTTTTGGTGATCGATTGTTTTTACAATCGTTTTCTATGATTTGTCACTTCTAAAATACAAAGGTTTCTAAACTAGTAGTAAATACTCAAACTCTTTTACATAAACGATTTTAACACTACTTTTAAATACAAAACTCATTTTTAAAACCGTTCTATAATATATTAGTATATACAAACCTTTACCTCATTCGTACGAGAAATCCAATTAAAAGACTTAGCAAAACAAGTGGTATGAAACGCTTGCGTTTACTTCGTCGGTTAATTCTTGGACTTGTTCGATTGAAATCTTGTGATAATTTTCGAGTCGAAATCTACAATTTGTTCGTAAATATTTAAGTTAAGCCAGTGGTTATGGGACATGAAGCTAAACTCATTTATTTACCAGCTTAGTGTAATTTATGCTTTTATTTATCAATGATGATCATTTTATGGTTTAGACTAGCGATATGCGATGTCACTTTGTCCGCGTGGGTGACTATACTCGTTTTGTGGAGCTTCGTCTCATTTCATGGGCTAACAACCCATGGTCTTTTGACCGTTCGTGGAGCAATCGGCTTGATGAGTCGGTGCATGGGGCGTATCTTTTTAGGTGCGTCGATGTTCGTTTGTGCATGGAGCGTATCTTTTTAGGTGCGTCGATGTTCGTTTGTGCATAGGGCGTATCTTTTTAGGTGCGTGGATGTTCGTTTGTGCATGGGGCGTATCTTTTTTGGTGCGTCGATGTTCGTTTGTGCATGGGGCGTATCTTTTTAGGTGCGTCGATGTTCGTTTGTGCATGGGGCGTATCTTCTAGGTGCGTCGATGTTCGACTGTGCATGGGGCGTATCTTTTTAGGTGCGTCGATGTTCAGCTCATTTTATGGGTTAGCGACCCATGGGATAACATCCCATTTATGTTAGGCCTCCCCCTTTTTTGTGTTTTCTGGATTTTCTATTATGGATTTCTGGAATTTGTGTTTCACCGATTTTTTTGTGATTGACATTGATATGTTTTGTCAATATTTGAGGTTTGGTGAATAAGCTAAGAATGTGATATTCTTTTTGGATATTTGAGATGATTTGAGATATTATATGATTTTTGTTGTTATCAAATGTATACTTGTATGGCATTATTGTTATCATACGTTTTTGTCATATCTCTTATCCTATCTCATTTTTTATGATATTTATAGTAAACTGATCCGTTTATTATTTTCTTCTTAAATAATACTCGGGTAAGACCAAGGCATTTCAGGTGCTTCTGCTTGACTTCTTACCAGGGTCCGTCACCTGACTTTTGGCTAACTACTTTAGCTTAGTAGTTTTTGTTATTATACATTCGAGATAGAGACTTCTTGATGTATACATATTTTTTTGTCTAGCACTTGTACCTATTCTTTTGTGATGTAGTGGATCTTTTATGACCACTACTTTGATGTACACTTTTATATGATATATTCATATATGTTTCCGCCTTAGTGATATGAATATCTGTGGCAGTTTTGTGTTATGCTTATTTTATATTTGTTTCCGAAGACCACATAGCCACTGTGTAGTAGCTTTGAGTTTGTAATTGATGTGTCAGATTTCCTCTCGAAACGAAATGCACATAATACTATCTGACATATTGGTACTCGCACAAAGCAATTACACAGATGGTTGCTCCTCAATAGCCTTATTCTTCGTGTTAGTCGACGGCATTACCTCGTAGTGTCCTTGGCTAGTGTGAGTATAGAGGTGGGGTGTCATAGCTTGGTATCAAAGCCAAACTTCGAAACAATTTAGAATAATCTAGCAAGGATCAATGTCCTAAGTCCCTCTTAGGCATCATGCCATAGGATTTAATTCGAGTCTTAGGACCCATTCTATCCTATTTCCTTTTATGATGCCTTGTTTTATCCATCAAGTTTGTTTGATATTCATTCTGAGAATAACCTTTTTCCTCTTCTTTCTTTCTTTCTTTCTTAAAGAAGAGAAATGGTTAGATCTGGCAGTCCTTGCGCTGGTCAATCCAGTGGTCCTCCTCTGGATGGCATATTTATGTCTGCCCAACAACTTTTGGATCTTGTAAAGAATCAAAGGCTTATCTATGCTTTGAATAAGAACCCTAAAAAGGTTTTACCTCTGAAATTAGAAGTGCCTTTCGACCAGTTTGTAGATATCACTCTTCGATTTGAAGAGGCCGATAAAGGAAGTGATGGTGATATTGGGGTTTCCAAGAAGAGACATATTAAGTTCAAAAGCCCTAATCCCAACAAGAAAGTGAAGCAAGCAACTTCGGTAGCAAAGACTCCAATCGCCAATCGTGGAGTATGCTACAATTGTATTTCTACGGACCACTATGCAAATAAGTGTCCGAAGCCCCTTACTTGTCGCTATTGCAAAGGTTTGGGTCATCTTTTATCTTCATGTCCCATACTTCAAAGTAGGAGAGAGGGAAAGCTGAATGTTGTGCAAGCCCCTAGTAACACTTCTTTTGGTCAAGGTATTTCTCATTCTGTCCTTGATGGCATTATTATGTTTCGTGATCATCCTATTCGAGTTCTTTTTGATACGGGTGCATCTCATTCTTTTATATCAAAAGAACTTGTTGATACTTTTTCTTTAAATATTATGGGCTTGAGGACTTCACTGAGAATTGTGAATCCGGTTGGTGGATCCGCAACACTCAGTTTATTTTTTAAAGATGTCGAGGTTATTTTATGTGATTATGCTTTCAAAGCCGATTTGCATGTTATGCGCTACTTAGGTTTCGAAATGATTTTGGGAATGGATTGGCTTAATCGTTATGAAGCCCATATTCTATATCCCGAAAGGACTATCCATCTTTGACATCCTCAATCTGTTAAGCAGATTTCTATTATTCTTAATGATTTCGACTCCAATTCGGTGGCATCATTTTATTCCTTAAACCCACATGATGAGGAAGGTGTTATTTCTCTCATTCAAGTAGTTTTTGAATTTTCCAGTATTTTTGAGCTTGTCTTAAGATTACCACCTAAGCGATCTATTGTGTGGTGCTAAGGTCTTTTCAGCTCGACCTTGCCACCAGTTTTCATCAGCTACAAGTTGCGGAGGGTAGCATTCCACTTACCGCATTCCACACTCGTTATGATTCTTATGAGTGACTCGTGATGTCATTCAGTTTGTCCAGCTTATTTCATCCATCTTATGAATCGAGTATTCTGCGAATATCTCGATGAGACCATCCCTGTATTCATTGATTATGGATGAAAACAACAATTTAAAATTTGCAAATCTTTTTAATAAGATATTTATAAGTATAATTGGATTTTGTTCTTAAAACGAGCAAAGAATATTCATAAATTTTTTAAGAGACATGTTTATCATATAGAAGATGATTTTTGTTGTATTGCCCATTGAGTGCTTTAAGAATTCTGGTCGATGCGCTTGATCAACGTTATCGATAGGAATCTCCTAAACACTATGATGAGACAGTCAGACACAGTAAATTGACTTGTAATAAGTAATTTTTTCTAAAAAGATGATTACATAAAGTTAATTATAATTTTGAATGTCTTAGCTTTTAGGGTAAGAGGATCATGAAATAAATAATTTAGCATAGAAGCTGCTTTTCAAAAATTAAAAGAACTCTTTTCCGATGCTTCTATTCTTGAGATTCCCGAAGGGAACCAAGACTTGAATTGTTTATACCGATGCTAGTCGTATTGGTTTGGGTGCCATTCTCATGCAAGAGGGAACATGTTATTGCTTAAGTTTGTAGACAATTAAAACTTACCGAGACTAGATATGACACTCATGATTTAGAGCTCGCGGCTACAGTTTTCGCTCTTAGAGTTTGGCGTCATTATCTTTTGGGGGAGAAATTTATTTTCTACACCGATCGTAAATCTTTGAAGTATTTGTTCTGTCAAAAGGAACTTAATTTGCGTCAACAACATTGGCTTGAATTCCTTGCATCTTATGATCTTGATATTCTCTATACTTTCGGAAAAGGAAATCGTGTTGGCGATGCCCTTAGTCATAAGCAACAAGCGGTTTTTTCCATGATGATGTCTGAATGAATGATCTTGAGAGTTTGTCCACTTGTGAGATTTGAGATCGTGGATCTGATTCATGTTCGTCCCTTAGTTTATGTAGCCTTGATGCTCATCCTTCTCTTTTAGCACCGCTTATCATCCTCAGTCCGATGGACAAACGGAGCGTGTGAATCAAACTCTTGAAGATCTTCTTCGTGCACGTGTTCTTGGTTTTGGTGGAAGTTGGGAATATCATACTTCTCTTGTTGAGTTTTCTTACAACAATAGGTTCCAATCTAGTATTGGTATGGCACCTTTCGAGGCACTCTACGGAAGGCCATGCCGATCTCCTTCGTGTTGGCTTGAAGCCGGTGAAAAGCTGGTTTTAGGTCCAGATTTTATTCGTGATTCCACAGAAAAGATTGACCTTATTCGTCATAGGATGAGAGAAGCTCAAAGTAGATAAAAATCCAATGCCGATAACCAAAGAAGGAATTTGGAAATTTCTATGGGAGATTTTGTATTCATTTGTGTTTCACCTATGAAGGGTGTTGTGCGTTTCAGTCGATCGGGAAAAGTAGCACCTCGATATATTGGTCCATTTCCCATCACCGAATGCATTGGTTCCGTGGCTTATTGCCTTTTATTAGCGGCTCAATTTTCTGATATTCATGACGTATTCCACGTCTCTCAATTTCGGAAATGCCTTAGAGATTCCGATTCTATTCTTGAGCCCGGTGTTATTAAAGAAATTGAAGTTTCGCCTAATTTAACTTATGATCAGCATCCTATTTGTATCATTGCTACGGAGGTTAAACGCCTTCGAAATAAAGATGTTCCGCTTGTGAAAGTTCAATGGTCCTCAAATCCTAAGGATTTCTCTTGGGAATCCAGAGAATTCATCGAGCGAACACATCCGGACTTACTCTCTTGTGCTCCTTAAGGTGAACTTCTCATTTCAAAATTTCTTCTTTTGTGTTATTATGCCTTAGTATGGTTGTTACATTTTATTTTCTTCTTAAGTATTGCGAGGACACAATTTCTTTAAAGTGGGGAGTCTGTAACAACCCACATATTTTTACTATAATATATTTAAATGATTTATTTAAATATAGCATCGTTAGATGAATTTAAAAGTCCAAAACATGACTTTTTGTAAACATTCGAATCCAAACTCGAGACCACTTCCATTGAGTTCAAAATGGCATTTGCGACCTTTTTGAGTATAAACATCGATATGTTTGGAGTTGAGTAGAATTTTGCTATTTTTCTATTAGGCTTTGGGTTTGGGTTTCAGCCCACTAACCCAACAAAATACCCTAACTCCACCCCTTCTTCATTCATTCATTCTATTTTCCTAACACTCTCAAGCTAAAGGAAAATGGGGGAAAGAAGAGGAAATTAAAATTCCTAAGCCCTAGTTTACTAGGAAATTCAAATTCAAGTTCTAGAAATCAAAGAGAAGCTTAGGTAAGCATCCTCTTCCTCTTCTCCATCTAAATCTCTCTTAGATTTTCAGAAATTCCTAAACCCTAACTTAGAAAATATTTGCTTATGAGCTTAGATTGGAGCTTCTTGAGTTGAAGTTGAAGAGTGGTTGATCTTTCCTTTGTTTTAAAGCTTCTCATTCGTTATTTTGGGTTTAAAGGTGAGTTTTTGAACTCACATCTACGTCTATAGCTTTCATTGTTGTTAGGTATGAATTCATAACATCTATTTCATATTCATTTGCTTTGATTTGAATTGATTTGGTGAATTTTCCAATTTTGCTATTTTGAAGTCAAAATCTTTAAAGATCCTATCTTGGATGTTTGGACATGTTTTTGGTGGTGTATCGAAGAGCCTATAGAGCTGGGTTGTCGATTGGCATAAATCCCTAGCATCCATCGCTCGTTCGATCACTTCCGGTTTGGATTTTTGCCCTTTTTGGGCTAGGTTGATTTTTGCCTAGTAGGAAAATCCAGACTTTGGAAGAAAATCCAGACCTCTGGTTGAAAAATTCAGACATCTGGAAGGGGTCCCGAGAAAAAGAAAAAGAAATAACAAATGCAGAAAAATGGCAGAGACAAAATCCAGACGTCTGAAAAACAACTAGACGTCTGGTCCAGTGCATTTTTGCCTATTTTGGCTGTTTTTGAGTGGATTTCCATTTTTAATCAATTTTTGTTGATTCGGTTAGTTGTTGTCATTTATTATCGACTTTGATGACTTCTTTTCTGGATTTTTGGGAATATCCATTTGATGGATTTGATATCGATTTTTATGGTTTTAATTCACGTCGTCGAATGTGAATTTTTGGTGATCGATTATTTTTACAATCGTTTTCTGTGATTTGTCACTTCTAAAATACAAAGGTTTCTAAACTAGTAGTAAATACTCAAACTCTTTTACATAAACGATTTTAACACTACTTTTAAATACAAAACTCGTTTTTAAAACTATTTTCTAATCTATTAGTATATACAAGCATTTACCTCATTCGTACGAGAAATCCAATTAAACGACTTAGCAAAACAAGTGGTATGAAAAGCTTGCGTTTACTTCGTCGGTTAATTCTTAGAGTTGTTCGATAGAAATTTTGTGATAATTTTCGAGTGGAAATCTACAATTTGTTCGTAAATATTTAAGTTAAGCCAGTGATTATGGGACATGAAGCTAAACTCATTTATTTACTAGCTTAGTGTAATTTACACTTCTTATTAATCAATGATGATCATTTTATGGTTTAGACTAGCGATATGCGATGTCTCTTTGTCCGCGCGGGGGACTATACCCCGTTTTGTGGAGCTTCGTCTCATTTCATGGGCTAACAACCAATGGTCTTTTGACCGTTCGTGGAGCAATCAGCTCGATAAGTCGGTGCACGGGGCGTATCTTTTTAGGTGCGTCGATGTTCGTTTATACATGAGGCGTATCTTTTTAGGTGCGTCGATGTTCGTTTGTGCATGGGGCATATCTTTTTAGGTTCGTCGATGTTTGTTTGTGCATGGGGCGTATCTTTTTAGGTGCGTCGATGTTCGTTTGTGCATGGAGCGTATCTTTTTAGGTACGTCGATGTTCTTTTATGCATGGGGTGTATCTTTTTAGGTGCGTCGATGTTCGTTTGTGCATGGGGCGTATTTTTTTGGTGCGTCGATGTTCGTTTATGCATGGGGCGTATCTTGTAGTTGCGTCGATGTTCGACTGTGCATGGGGCGTATCTTTTTAGGTGCGTCGTTGTTCAGCTCATTTTATGGGTTAGCGACCTATGGGATAACATCCCGTTTATGTTAGGCCTCCCTCTTTTTTATGTATTATGGATTTTCTATTATGGATTTCTGGAATTTGTGTTTCACCGGTTTTTTTGCGATTGACATTGATATGTTTTGTCAATATTTGAGGTTTGGTGAATAAGCTAAGAATGTGATATTCTTTTAGGATATTTGAGATGATTTGAGATATTGTATGATTTTTAGTTGTTATCAAATGTATACTTGTCATAATATGGCATTATGGTTATCATATGTTTTTGTCATATCTCTTATCCTATCTCATTTTATATGATATTTATAGC
Source organism: Allium fistulosum (assembly GCA_030737815.1). NCBI lineage: Eukaryota > Viridiplantae > Streptophyta > Magnoliopsida > Asparagales > Amaryllidaceae > Allium > Allium fistulosum. Next base: position 1,497,010,390 of record CM060901.1, read on the forward strand.
TAGACTGATCTGTTTATTATTTTCTTCTTAAATAATACTCGGGTTAGACCGAGGCAATTCTGGTGCTTCTTCTTGACTTCTTATCAGGGTCCATCACCTGAGTTTTGGCTAACTACTTTAGCTTAGTTGTTTTTGTTATTATACATTCGAGATAGAGACTCCTTGATGTATACATATTCTTTTGTCTAGCACTTGTACATATTCTTTTGTGATGTAGTGGATCTTATATGACCACTACTTTGATGTACACTTTTATGTGATATATTCGTATCTGTTTCTGCCTTAGTGATATGAATATCTGTGACTGTTTTGTGTTATGCTTATTTTATATTTGTTTCCGAAGACCACATAGCCACTGTGTAGTAGCTTTGACTTTGTAATTGATGTGTCAGATTTCCTTTTGAAACGAAATGCACATAATACTATCTGACATATTGGTACTCGCACAAAGCAATTACACAGATAGCCGCTCCTCAACAGCCTTATGCTTCATGCTAGTCGATGGCATTACTCCGTAGTGTCCTTGGCTAGTGTGAGTATAGAGGTGGGGCATCACACCAAAAGTCAATATTTAGGATCAACTCTGATCCAATTGGATCGGATCTATGCCGATCAAAATAATTGGCATATTTTTGGTTCAAACTCCCAGGGTTTCTTTGTCATGTACTTTTAGGTCTTCCGATCAAGTTTCGAGTCATTCTAGCTTAGTCTGAATGTTCTAACTCCTTCTAAAATCTGCTGGGTTAAAAACCCGGTTAACTTTGCCCCAGAGCATACTTTCATTGGAAACAAGGCGTGCTCTAGAATTAATTATCTTCCGATTTCCATTTCATGGAGCTTTATTGGTCGTATTTAGCTTCCTTGAGTAGCTGCCTATGACGTTCAGGGAAACTATCCAGTCCTTAGTGGAAGTCTTCATCAGTCATAATTACGAAATGTTCTTGACTTGAAACTTCCAGAATGAATACAAACACCGAGTTGGACAAAGGGGGAATGTTTGAGGTCATTTTGAGGGAAATTAATCAGATCGGCACCGATCTAAGTGCTTAGGAAAATTTTCAGCCTTTCTTTTTTATATATATAAGCGGGATCGTATCTCCGTTCTCCCATTTTACATTTTCAAGCCGAGCTAATCCAAAGGAAACCAACCTTCGTCGATCCACCTTTTTCCATCACCGAAGCACCATCATTGTCGATCCTCACTCCTAGCGCCACCTACTGCCATGATTTTGCCTGCCTTGAGGTGCTGCCGATCCAAAGCGCCCTCGTTCAAGCCATCATGAATTAAAGACCTCATTGTGTTTCTCAATTTCGAAGGTGGGCGAAGTGGATTTTGATTTGATATTACATCGTCGATCGATGGTGAGGTTATGTTGATAATGGATGCAGTGGAAGATTCGAGTTGATTGTGATTTTGTGGAAAAAGATAGTAAATCGAGTCCATGGTTCTTCATGGATCGAAGCCAGGGTTTTGCCTCGGCGCTCGACATATTTTGCTATTTTCATCCACAAAATTAGAATTAACTTGTACTAAGTTTCACGGTCTATTTCGGCGTGACATCTTGCGGATTGATTGATTTTTCTGGGAGGTGATAATTACTTAGGATAGAGTCTTGCATGCAGCTTAGGCTGTTATCACTTTCCAAGTAACTAAAATTGACTTATGCTGATAATTTTCTTCCCGATTCGGACCACCTGTCTGAAGTTGCTTGCATTGGTTTAGTCTTGTCTTTGCATAGTCAGTGTACCTAGAATTTGAAGAGCTTTCCATGTCACTTTGGATAATGGATCCATTATCGATCATTGATCGATAATGGGTAAGTGTAGAAGAAAAGACATTAACAGCTTATATGGATTGCTTTTTCCGATGTGAGTGAGCCATCTACACGGAGAGGCTAAGCCCGTTCTTATATAGATCACACATCACACACACACTCATGGTTATTTGGAATCCGATTGGTGATTGATGTACATCAATCACCCTTCGAATTACAAGTATCAACCATATTAGTTATTTATAGTTAAGGATTTGGCGCACCTGAGCATATTGAACACAAGCTTTCTTTTATAGAATGATGCGCAAATCCTCTCAGTGCAAGTTAGTTGAAGGAAGCTCACCTATTTCTGAAGCGGAGTCTTCATCGATCACAGCTGGACCTGCTACCTCCAAGCTTCGAGGCAGGATGGCCGTCTGATCCTGGTTAGCCTCGTCGTTGACCGCACTCCCCCTAACTTCAGGGTTTTTCTTGATCCTATGGAGAAAGCCTCTTCGATCCTTACACACAGGGCGTTGCAAAGCATTTGCTTGCAATACAACATCCTAAAGGATGACGTGATTCTGCCGTCAAGTGGGGAATTCCCTCATAGGTTGCCTTCCGGATACGTGGCTTGCCATCGCTTCATGTGTATGTATGTATGGTGTGTTGCACCCGTTTAATCTCTTTCTTATGGCGACTCTTCAAAACATGTGGTTGGACCCATTCCAAATCCTCCCGAATGGTTATGCCATGCTAACTTGCTTGTATATTCTGTTCATGCAAAAAATTAACTGTGCCCTGAGCTTTGCCGAGCCGCAGTATCTCCTGTTGTTTAAAAAGAGGTTGGCTAACCCATCACTCATTTATATTGAGGTGCAACGCAGCCGAAAGCTTATACTTGATCTTCCTAGCAGGGTTCCCTCATTCAAAAACCGGTTCATTTTTATCAAGTGTCCAGAGGGATTCACCCATCTACGAACCACGAGGGGTAAGTTTCTTTCACCACGCATGGAATTTCCTTTAGCTGCTAAAAAGACTTCTGAATGATCGACCACTCTTTCGCAGTTCTCCTGAAGGTTAACAAAGATCTGATGTTCGGCCTTGTTCTCAACCCCTTGAAAGAGGTCGATGCTCGAGAGCACACGATCAAGTTTCTACTTACAGACGAAAATCTTCACCAGTGTGGCCTCCTACATCCCGGGATGTATGTTGGATTCATTGGCGCCTCTTCTCGCTCCAAACTCGTACTCACTCGGTTTCCTCTTCCCATAATTTTAATGAAGGTGACGACGATGATGATGATGATGAGGAAGAAGATCTTAGTTCCTTAAATGATGGTTTTGATGACAACAACCTTAGGACTTGTTATAAAATATAAATACTAATATTCTTGTCTAGATATATATGTATATGCAGGATATATATGCAAGTACTGAGAATGAAGACTGTACAGTATAAAGATTCAAGACTAAGTATAGAGATTCAAGCCTAGTGAATTCAAGATTGAAGAAATCAAGACCGAAGACTCAAGAGTATCAAGAGTTCAAGATATCAAGATAAGTAATAGAGTCGAGATTTATGTTAAAACTTCATAATAGCACTAAAATATTTATTCGGATTTTAATTGTGGAATGGAATCCACCTTCTCGCTTTAATAGTGGGATGGAACCCACGACTTCTTTAGTGGGATGGAACCCACGACCTACTCTAGTGGAATGGAATCCACGAAATTTTAAAATGATTTATTTTTTCAAAACTATCTTTTTAAAGTCATATCTATTAAATATTTTAGCCTTAATTCAAAATCTATTTTTAATCATATTAATTTCAAAATCATCTCTTGTTTTTTAAACTATCTCTTGATTTTAATATTTTAGCTTTAATATATTTTAAAGAAATCTATACTTAGTTTTTAAGAGATTGAGAGATTGAAAGAAGGAGTGGAATGATGCCCTGAAAAGACAAAGTAGTAGTGCTTCTTTATTCAAGGAGCTAAAGGAGGCTACCGACCAAGCCAACTCATATTCAGAGATGAAATAATGAAATGCCACATCGAAGAGGCGGCTGTGAAAGAAAAATTGAAGGCAAGCGAGACGATGGTCGAGGCAGAGAAGAAAGTTGTCGTCGAACAATCCTAAAAAACCGCCTCTCTATGTGCGCGAATTTTGACTTTGGATGCTAAGAAAAATTAATTGGCACTGGAGAAAGCTAGCACGGAGGCCAGCTTTTCAGAGCTCCAAGATACTTTCGCAAAGAAAATGGAAGGCTTGGATGCTACCATTTTAGGCTTCTATGTAATTCTGTGCTTCATCAGGGTTGCCTCAGTTATTTGGGTCCACTGTTCTCTTGCACACTCACTATAGTTAAGGTTTGGTTTCAAGGCGTGGGCGGTATTTACATCGAACAGGAGCTAGTTCAGGCTTACTTGAATGAAGAATCCTGTCTAGCTCTAGTGGAAGGCCATAAAACCTTAAAGCTGGAAACGAAGCGTGAAACCATCGATGTCACGGCCACCACACGTCTACTACTGAACATTTTTCCTTCAGGCTAAAGCGAGCCATCTTCCAATCTTCATACTGGCGAAGGGATCGTTACCACTACTCCAGTAGTCATGCAGCTGTCGAAGGAAGGCAACGGTGAAGGCTTCAAAGTCGTTGCACATGAAAAAACCCCCACAGTAGGTAACTTTCTTATCTCTTCCGTGCTTGAAGATTTTCAATTCACGCTTGATGAAATTGCCGAGATAACGACCCTTTATTTTGATATTATTGATCAACCTTCTATTCCTGTTGGATTGCCTTCTCATCACGATGTCGGGTCCATTGCTAGTGTCATCTCTGCTTCTAGCTCGCAGCCTGGTTTGCCGACGCTGCATGGTTTGGACAGCCGCTCTGTTTCTCAAGAGGAGAGCTTGGCAACTGGTGATACACGAGAGCAAGTAGACCAAGGCAGCCAACCTAACAGAGCAAAGGCTGAGTAGCCAAAGACCGATCAACAGATGATCGCGGTGAAGAATGAGAAGGTTGAAGCATAGAAGAAGTCGTTGAAGAGCTTTCACCGATCACACAAGCATAAATGGAAAGGAGGATCCACCAAAGACCATGCTTCGGCGAGTGAGACTGCCTTAGGAAAGGATAAGCCCTAGAAATTGCAAATTAAAGGTGGAAAAGGAGACTAGGGAGCGGTGAGAAGACATCTTTATTTGTCTTTTCCTCCTTTTGTTGTTTTTTGTTCATCTTTTGTACAAGTGTAGAGTCTGCACTTAGCAATTTTCTTGCCGTTGTGACGGTGGTATTTTGTATTTTTTGACCTTCTTTAGCCGATATTGTGTAGGCACAGCACCCGCTGTTTGTTGTTGTACAATGAAAATGTTATAAGTAATAAAATGTAGACACTTTGATTATAACTTTATTTGCCTACTTATCTATGTTTCAAGCACTTAGGCCTATTTTATTTATCACTATTTTATTTTGTCCTGTAATCTCCACCAAAATTCTTTGTTTGAAGTAACAGAACTGTGAAGTATTTGGTTTTTTGGTTGAGTATTGGTGTGTGCGCCCCCCAGTTCACGGGGCTGTTTACTTCAAACATTTGACATGAGACTGGGTGCTTTTTGTGGCCTTTCGAATGCCCCTAGTCAGATATGTATTGCAACTCCTATCTTGGGGAATTTTTGGTTTGAGATATTCATGAAGCTCTTTTAGCGGCCTCACGGCGGGCATTTTACACATTCTAGTGATTTGTGTACTTAAATAATCGGCGACGCCGGGGCGACGCCGGTTTCATAATTATTTGTTTAAGTTACTTTGTCGTGATGCTGAAATTAAGGCTATCTAGCATGCATATCGCTACTTGGAGCACTACATTCTGGGGTCCCAAGGCGACATGCGATTTTTGCAATGTATGAATGTCTTGTCTTTGGATGCAATTTTGCCGATCCAAGTAGTAGTATGCGGCTTACGAAATGCGCACAGTGAGATCGGGGCTTGCATGGTCACAGTTTTGCGAATCCAAGAAGCGGTAGTTGTGCTTGCTTGGATGTGATTCCACAATCCAAGAAGCGGTGTGCGGCTTACAAAATGTATGGTTTTGATTTAGGCCTTCCCGGTGTCGCTAGAGTAATACTTGTTCTTAGAAGGCCGGGATCGGGTTCCGTCGATCTAAAGATTTGATTTCGGCCTTCCCGGTGTCGCCGGAGCAACACCGGTTCTTAGACGGCAGGGATTGGGTTCCACTGATCCAATTGTTTGAGTTGATTTGCTTTCGTCGACCTGGAGGGTAGGTGTGGTGTACTTGAGCATGGTTCCACTATCTCAAGCAGCGATTGGTTGGTTTTGTCGATTTTATCCCGTCAACTCAATAGGTTACTTTTATGAACACGGTTTTATTGGTTCAGAAAGCAAAGCGATTTATAAGTTGGGCAAGTTCTGCCTATTTACAATGCCATCGGTACTTTGAGATGGCTTATTTGCAAGAAATAGGAAATACATAAGATAATCTTAAATAAAGTAACGATGCAGCGATTCACTGTTCCATGCTCGAGGAATTTGGGCTCCATCAATGGTTTTTAGCTTGAATATGCCATCCCGTAGCTTCTGCTGGATCACATAGGGTCCTTCCCAATTTAGTCTGAATGCTCTTGATATAGGGTGGACCCTCTTGAGGACAAGGTCTCTTACTTCGAAGGTGCAGTTACGAACTTTGGAGTTGAAGTACCGAGCAATCCTTTTGTGGTTAGCGGCAGTCCTTAATTCGGCATCCTCCCTCTTCTCATCGATCATACCAAGTAACCTAAGTAGGAGCTTCTCATTATGCCTTTCATTGAAGTTTTTCCTTGGATGAGAAGGGACTTCTAGATCAACTGGGATCATTGCTTATGAATCATATGCCAGGGCGAGTGGAGAGTGCCCATTTGTAGATTTGTGCATTGTCCTGTAAGCCCATAGTGCGAGTGGAAGTTCATCGACCCAATTTCCTTTCACTTTAGTTAGCCACTTTTTGATGGTTGACTTGGTGATCTTGTTTACTACTTCAATTTGCGGAAATGCGATAACATAAAACCTTTTCTCGATTTGGAAGCGTTTGCAAAAGTCTTTGAACTCAGTGCTTTTGAATTGAATCCCATTATTTGTGATGAGTTTTTATAGCACATCAAACCTACAAATAATATTTTTAGTAACAAAGTTAATAACTTTCTTTGTGGTAGTAGTGGCTAGCGGTTTCACTTTGGCCCATTTGGTGAAATAGTCAACAGCAACGATAGCATATTTGGCTCCTCCTTTAGCCATCGATAATGCACCAATTAGATCGATTCCCCCGATTGCGAATGGCCATGGGCTGACCATCTTTGTTAGGTCCATCGAAGGAGTTCTTTTGATCTTGTTGAACCTTTGGCATTGGTCGCACCATCTGGCATAATCTGCTGCATTGCGGTTTACTATTGGCCAAAAATACCCATACCGGAGAACTTTCTTTGCAAGGGTTTGCCTCCCGGTATGATCTCTGCAGTCGCCTTCATGAACTTCTCTTAGGATCCTTTGAGCTTAGTCGTTGGTTACACATCTGAGAAAGAGGGTAGAGAATCCTCTTCGGTAGAGTATCTCATCCTGTATTGCGAATCGTGGTGTCTTTCGAAGAAGCTTTTTCCACTGATTCTTGTCCAGGAAAGAGTTCATGTGAGCAGGTAGTCCTTGATCGGCGCCATCCAAGTTTCTGGTTCTTTGTTTGTCTCAAAGATCGAGTCGATATCTATTTCGCTTATGCTTGGAGTGGTCAAGGTTTCAACCGGGACTAGCCCCAATGACCGAGCTTCTCCAGAACTGGTCAGCTTGGCTAGATAATCTGCCTTCGTGTTTTGTTCCCTCAGGATATAAGTTATGGTGTAATGCTCGATTCTGTTCCGCAGTACCTGCACTTTAGATATGTACGGAGCAAGGTTCTCCCCCCGAGCCTGGTATTCGCCTTTCATCTGACAGACGACTGGCTGAGAGTCGCTATAGATGTGTATGGACTTTATCTCAAGTTCCTTTACAATCTTTAGCCCAACTATCAATCCTTCGTATTCTACTTCATTATTTGTTGCATGGAATTCCAAGCGTAAGGCATAGCAAGCGGATCGTCCTTCGAGAGTCTCAAGCACTACCCCTGCTTCTGAGCAGAAGTTGTGAGATGCACTATCGACGAACAACTTCCAGCGTGTTTCCACTTCCGAAGTAATTTCTTCTTCATTATCCCATATAGTAAATTCAACAGTGAAATCGGCCAATGCCTACCCATTGATCGCCCTTCGAGGATGGTAAGTGATTTCATATTGACTCAATTCAATGGTCCAATTGATAAGCCGCCCGGAGGTCTCGAGGCGTTACATTACTTGCTTTAAGGGTTGATTTATTAATACTTTGATCGGGTGTGCCAAGAAATATGGTTGTAACTTTCTGGATGCAAGAGGCAATATGCTGGTTTTGCAATTTTGGATAGTTCTTTGCGGCTCCAATGAACCGTTTACTGATGTAGTATATGGGTCGCTGGATCCTAGCTTCTTCACGTACAAGCATGACACTTAATGTGTGAGGTGAGACTACTAAGTAGATGAACAAGTCTTCTCCGTCCACCAGCTTGGATATGATTGGCGGGGTTGCACATGTCGTAGTAACTCTTCGAACGTAGTTTGACAAGCTTGATTCCACTCAAAGTTCTTCTTTCCCTTCTTTAGTGCGTCAAAGAACGATATACATTTGTCAATTGCTTTGAGATGAACCGTCTTAGTGCTCCAACATATTGATTCAAGCTTTGTAACTCCTTGTTCTTTGGGGCCTCAACCTCTCATAGAGCAGTAATTTGTTCTTGATTTGCTTTTATGCCTTTGGCGCTCATGATGAATCCGAAGAACTTTCCCAAGGCTAATCCGATGTGACATTTAAGTGGATTGAGTTTCATTCCATATTAGTGGAGTATTTCAAACAATTTCGGCAAGATTATCCAAGTGATTTGCGGCTATATGCGATTTAATCAATATGTTATCTATGTAGAATTCCATAGTTTTCCCGATCTGATGCTTGAACATGGCATACACTAATCATTGGTAGGTTTCCCAAACATTCATTAAGCCGAATAGCATCACTTTATAACAGTATAACCCCAGATCGGTAATGAAATTGTTGTTTTCTGATCAGGTTAGTGCATCATGATCTGGTTGTATCCAGAGTATGCATCCTAAATGATAGCAATTCATGTCTAGTCGTCCCGTCCACAAGCTGATCGATTCTAGGAAAAGGAAAGTTGTCTTTCGAGCAAGCTTTGTTTAGATCTGAGTAGTCGGTACAGGTTTGCCATTACCCATTGGACTTCTTGACCAAGACCACGTTAGACACCATTCAGGGTAGGTTTCATCATGGATAAAACCATTCGCCATTAGCTTGTCTACTTCTTCTCTTAGCGCTTTGGACCGTTCGGGTCCTAGGCTGCGTCTCTTCTGCTTTACCGGTGTATGCTTGGGATCGATGTTGAGTGTGTGGCATGCAATCTCCGGCAACACCCCGCACATATCGGAATGCGTCCAAGCGAATATGTCCAAGTTAGCGTAAAGAAATTTAATGAGTTCCAATCGTGTTTTGTCCCAAGATGCAATCCAATTTTCAGGACCCATGACGGGTCATCCATATCGATAGGGCGGACACTGTCAATTCTTTCGACGCTACCCGATCCTCCCTTGAACTCTTCTTTCAGTCCAAAGCCTTATCTAATCGGCTATGGAGCCCAAGCCAAGAGGACTTGTAGTTGCTATTCGGTAGGTTCATGAACATGGAGAGTTCTCCCTACATTCTGCCCCTTTTCCCTTCTTTTAGACTCACGTAGTTCTGCGATATAGCATTCTCTAGCGGTACTTTAGTCTCCTTTGATCACCCCAACTCCATTCTCTGTCGGAAATTTCATAGTTGGACACCATTAAGCTAAAGCAATTCTAAATTCTACCAAGGCGTGCCGCCCCAGGAAGGCATTGTAGGTGGAACTTTCATCTATGATCACAAAGGTTTGGATGAGGGTGACTCTTCTATCGCTTTCCTCGAGTTCTACGGGCAAATCAATTATTTCAACAGGTTGTTTGGGTTCACTGGTGAACCCCTAAATCTTTGTTCGGCAAGCGAATACATCTTTCATACTGATCTTCATTTGATCGAAGGTGCGTTTGAAAAGAATATTCACAGAACTACCACAATCTACCAATACTCGTCGGACCATGGCTGGTCCGCTTCCTACTGTCGTGACCATGGGATCGAGACTTGGAGCTTCTATCCCTTCAATGTCTCCATTTTGGAATACTATATCATCATTCAGGGTTCTCTACTACTTGGCACGGTTTCCATCTTCGATTGCAAAGCACAAATCTTTTGAAGTGTGCTTTAATGAGCTTGCATACCACTCCATTTCTCCTAAACTCTTCAAAGCAGGATGGCGTCCTCCAGATATTATTCCAATGATGAGCCTTCCGTCAGTCCATCTAGGTCCCTCTTCTCTGGTTCCACCTTGATTCCCTCGATCTCTAGAAGCTTAGGGCACTAGGGGTTGGTCATGATCCTGTAGTTTCCTCACATATTGCTGAAGCTTGTTTTCCCGAATCAGCTCCTAAATCAAGTTCTTCAGGTGACGACACTCATTCATGTTGTGGCCATGTGTTTCATGAAAGCGGCAGTACTTTCCAGAGTGCTTTTACTATTTAGTTGCTTCCTTTTTAGGAAGATTCTTGTACTCTTCTGTCCCCTATGTCACGAGATAGATATTTTCTGGAGTATCGTTGAGCGGGTTGTATTATACAGGCCTCAAACCCTTAAGTTACTTGTTACTTCCATTTCTCTTATTAGAATTCTGGCTCTTCCTTTTTTGATTTTCATCTGTTCCTGTATTTCCTTCACCGGTCTCAGTGGTATTTATATCTTGCTTTGTCTCCATACCACTCTGCCCAATGTTTGTTGGTTGTGAGTTAGCAGATTTCCTTTCTAATTCCTGTGCCTCTTTCAATCTCAAATGCTAGCTCACCTTTCGGTTAAATTCTTTCCTAATGGTAGGTTATTTCATTTTGATCCATTTTCCAAATTCAGTTTCGGGGTGGATAGGGCGGACCAAGGCCATGAAAACCATATCCTCATTTGGATTACTTACTTCAATTATCTTAATGTTGAACCAATTCATGAAGGACTTCGGAGATTCATTTCGTCCCTGGAATAGGCTGGATAAGGACATCACATCTTTTGGTTGTGCCGTGTGAGGCCTAAATTAAACAAGGAATCTTATTGCTAGTTGATTGATGGTGGAGATTGATCTTGGCGGAAGCATGATGAACCACAAGGAAGGAATTCCCTTCAGGAAAATCGGGAAACATCTACATTGAACAACATTCGAAGCATTTGCTCCGTCCATGTACCAACTGTACTTATACAAGTGGGGTTTCAGGTCTCTCGTTCCATCGTAGGATGGAATAGTTAGCATAGTCCGAATGTCATCAGTGAAGGGAGTCTGACTTGAAGCAGATCCCTATTCATCATCCCTTCTTTCCTTACTTTCATCCATTAGTCGCTTAACCATGTCCGCGATATATGACTTAGAGTCTGGCAATCTGCGGGTTGGCTGTCAGTGACTACACCAAGTGTTGGTTTTGCAAACGATCTTAGTAAGTGGACTAAAGCCTAGGCCCTCCTATCTTCTGGAGAGCTACACCTCAGAGTTCGATTGGCTTGCAGTTGGTCGAGTAGGGGCAGTTTGGATCTCCCTAGCATTATTGAATGCATTGGTATTTCCTTCCAACTTTTCGTCGTCAAGTCTCTCACCATTTACTAAGTCGGAGAGATCCATTACTATACCTTCTGGTGGGGTTTTCGCCCCTAGATTCAAGTTTGTAGCCAGTTGCCTCGTAGTTGGTGGAGTGCTTACATCTCCTACCATATTAATTCCTATGGTCCCGCCTATCACCCTTATCTACTGATGCTTTCCGTTTCTCCTGTTTAGGCCAAAGACGAAAGAATTTTCTTGTTCCATGGCAGCCGCGGGCTCAGTCATGGTTCTTGGAGCAGCATATGACTGTAAGGTCAATAGAGCATTCAATTTTTCCATAAGAGCACTTTTGCTGTTTTTCATCTTCTAATTAATTTCATCAACCATTTTATTTAATTCATCTCTAATGTCAACTTCATGCTAAATAGAGGATCCCGACACTTGATCTCCTGTGTTAGTGCCATTAACTTCAATTTATTGAGGATTGATCTCTTATCCAGTAATTACGGCTCCTATGAATCTTCCCAAGGTAGTTCTCCTTCTTCCTGGTGCCATTGATTCTCAGCAGCAGATCATTTGAGCAAGGATTAAGGATCTAACTTCTGGACCTATCTGATCCAAAGTGGACAGCTAGATCTAAGCCTGAGTTTAATTCTCAATGAAAGACTAAAATATTAACCCAAAAAATGGAGCAACATCCTGATATGATTATGAAAGCACAACCTTATTTATTAGGACAAATTAAGTAGAGCAAAACACTCTCTAGATTGTAGAAAAGACAGAATAAACTAAATAAACATTAGATTTTTATAGTGGTTCGGCTGTTAACGAAGCCTACGTTCACTTTATAGATTTAATTGATGCATTGACTGTTGATCACATGTACAAGTTGTTTACAATCCTAATAATTGAACGAAGAAAGATTAGACCACCATTGATGGAGACAAAAGGAAGAATCTCAATTGTCCCATGGCAGCCATTGTGAGGAGGAAGAAGGTTGAAGAATCTTAGTAGCAGAGTTTCCCCACAAATCAGAGCAACCAGCCTCCTTTCCGTTTAAGATAGGATGGTATTTATAGGATATAGATAGCACTTGGATCAGAACCAGGGTACCATAAGCCTGTATCTATCCATAGGAGGAGGCACATAAAATTTGGGGTAATTTTGAACTAACCTTTTGGATCGGCAGCGATCCAATTGGATCGGATCGGTATCGATCCAAAATGTTGTACAATTTTTGCACAACTCCTACTTAGTTGGCTTCTTTTCTTGCATATGAGGTTCCCTCTGTGATTACATATCTTTTTGACTTTTTTTGATGATGTTTTGCCTGTAAATTAGATTGAACTGTAATCCGAATCGGATAAGTCTTGACTTCTTCAACTCTGATGCTCAGAATGTTATCAAACTTGGTAGATAAGTTTAGGAGAGATGTAGGAACATAATGCTGGACGGTTGGAGAGTCCACAAGTAAATAATTTGGATCGGTGCTGATCCAAATACTTGGCGTATTTTTGGTTCAAACTCACGGGGTTTCTTTGTCATGGAATTTTAGGTCTTCCGGTCAAGTTTCGAGTCATTCTGGCTCAGTTTGAATGTTCTAACTCCTTCTGATTTATTAGGTTAAAAACCCGGTTAACAAAGTTGAATATATAACAATGTCATAATCAATAGAGCAAACAATCAGGTTTAATATCTAATAATTCATATGATAGGAATATATTGAAATTAAAATTAACAATGGCGAGGAATCCTATTGGAACCCTCCAATCTGTCTCCCTACATCACAACTACTATATATGTTTATATATCAATATATATATATATATTAATCAATGGTGGTGAGGAATCTTGTTAGATCCCTCTAACCTGTTTTCCAACAGTTGATTTCATATATTAACTGCTTCCAAAAGCGATAATTCCTTAAAACCAAACAATCAACATATAAACATCCAAACATCCAACCAATTTTTTTTATCGACTATATAACATTACTAGTTAACCAAAAAGGTGAGTTTAACTCACCATTATTCCAGCTGTCACTAGGTGTTTTGGTTCCGTCCGAATTCGAACGACGTTCGAATTTAGTGTAAAATTCAATAAGCTCCATTCGCCGCCAAACCAACTCCATCACGTAGTATTTGCTGACTCGATCCTAACGCGACTAACCGCATTCAATTTGGACCTAATATAAGTAAGATATCGATATTATAAAATTTTAGATTTAAATAATAAATTAAATATACTAATCATTTTATTAATCACCTATTTACTAAACATCTTCCCTAATCATTCTTCTTCTCCATCTCTTAACCCTTCCTGTACACGAGATACTCAATGCATGGTCATGCATTTCAACCAAGGATACAGACCTCCATTTTCCAACCCGTCGATTCTAATGAACTCCGCTTCGGGATCTCCTCCTAATCGACCTAACCACCATCACCTCGTAAGCACCTACCAAATCGTGACCTGATGCCTTACCCCCACTCACCCATATGATGCGACCACCAAACCCCAATCGGCCTCCTCCAGAATTTGCCCATAGATATTATTTTCAACCTCGAATCCAAATCCAAGCTTCGATTTGCAAATCGACGACTCAATCAAAACCAAACTAAAACCCTAGATTTTATACTCAAAGTCGAACACCAGAAAAACAATGTCACGCCTTCTAATACTTTTACCAAACGAAGATCTACAGTTCCAACAAAGCAAAGTTTGCATTTTTTTGTTGAGTGTAGATTTTGAGTTTTGAAACTTTTTGAGAAGAGGATTTGCATTTTTTTCTTTTTTTGAGAAGTGTTTATATAGAGAGGGACAAGTAAGGGTATGGATGTGGGGAGATGGCCTGGTATGGGCTAGGTATGGTGATAAGTATGTGGTACATATTATTTTAGTTAAAAAAATCTAGCTATAGAAACTCAAAAATCTCGAACTCCTGTCGAGGCGTGCCGATTGGCATTCTTTGCTAAATACCCCTATTTCGAACTCAATGGAACTAGTTTCAAGACCTAATTTGATCATATGTAGAAGTTAACTTTTCAATCCTAATCATATTATATTAATTTCTGTAATTAATTTTACGCGTTTCGAGCTCACACGACCAAACGATATGTCTGATTGCCGCGAAATTCAATGGGGTACAACAATTCACTACTATGGATCCTATAGCACTATTTTTGTAAAATTCCAAGACAGTGTCCCGGGATGATAATTTCACATGCTAATTAAACAAATTATTATTAAATCCAAATAAATCACCTTTAAATATAGATTTAAAAGTTTATTATTCCAATCTTATTTATACTGAATTTAAAAAAGATTTTGAAACCAACTTTATACACAATAAATTCAAGGTTCAATTATTAAATTCACAATTTACATATTTATATAAATATCTATATTTGAAATTTAAGCTATTTTACTTATTCAACCAATATTTTCATAGTTAAAATTAGTTAACTATTTCAAATTCAAATGACTAAAAGTCTACGCCGTTACAAATTTATTTTTGGATTGATTTGGATTGGCATATTTTATATGATTTAGTAACTATGTGTAGTCATATTTTATTGTGATAATTATTCTTGCACCTTTAAATTAGATATAATCTGACCCATTTATTTTCATAATATTCTAGTCAAACCGAGACTTATAGGTATCAGGACTCGCTGACCTTGGACATGTGTGCTCGCATAGGGATAAACTATTTTTGACAGTTTGAGTTTACCTCCTGTGTGTGTGTATGGATATATTTTGTATGGGATGCTATATGTATATTAGATATGTGGGTCTAGTATAACCATTTTGTAGACTCATACTTTTGTAGTTGTATATGATGTATATTATTCCGTTGTGATCTGTGATTCCATGACTGATATTGTAAATTGTTATGATTTATTTTAACTTATATGTTTATTGTTTTGTGTCGGGATTGTACACGTCAATTATTCAGTTCAGGTCCTCAAAAAAACTAGTAAGAATGACGTGTTAACCTAACGTAATAGTCACATCAAGTCGCTCTTAACAAACCTCATGCTCTGTATTACTAGACAGTATTACTTCGTAACACTCTTTAGGAAGTAGGACATTACAGGAACGATAGTTATTGGATCACTAATTTATGTTAATATTGTGAACTAATACCAAATCCACTATAGACATTTTATAAAAAAATTATTTCATTCTTATAACCAAGTCTCAATCCAAGAGTTGACCTCTTCTCTTTGCCAATTCAAAAACCTGATATTTCAAACAAATACCTCCTCACCCCCACTAGTAAGGCCGGCCTATACATGGGCTTAATGGACGTATAGATGTCTCCAAAACCAATCACCATTTACTCATTTTAAATCCATTTTGAATATTTATTGATATAATATATCGATGCATACGTATATAACATTTATATATGTACTTTATTAAATTCTAGCACAATTAAATAAAAATATAATAACTAATATTTCCTAACTATTAATAATTTACAACAATTATAATTTTATCATGTGTTATTTTAGAGTATTCAACATTGCAGTTGTGCAACTCAAAGGTGTAAACTCAGTCAGCGATTAATATTGAACAATTCGAACACTGAAGTTCACATATCACCTTAGCTGGTAGTGTGATAGTTTGGATGAATTTATCGCTTACACAATTTTTGGTAAAATCTAATGTCACTATTTTAAGTGGTAACTAATAGTGATGATTATCTACACCAAACTCTCTTCCTCAAAACTATATCACATTAGGACTTATAATTTGGTTTTTGGTCAAAATTCCAGTATAATCTATATTCAACTTGTATAATCCAAACACAAAGTCCTTGGTTCAAGAATAATAGACATTATTAACTGAACCGCTCTAGCTTAAGACTTTGACTTTGAGTTGACTACAGTCTATTACTAACCTAATATAAATAAGAAGACGAATTCTCTTTTGAATATTGTTTCACCTTCAGTGCTTCAACTCAGACTCAACTATAGTCACTCGATGGATTGTCATTTAACTATAATCAAAGTGGAGTGTCTACATTGAAACTCAACGGTATTCTCAAGTGGAGAGAATCGAGTAATATCGTCACTTTAAGGTTCATTGTTTAACCTTAATTATATCAACCAATAGAAAACTCCCAACGAGTCATTCCGTAGTTATCTAATAACTATCAGTATATTGTCCCTAGGTGCCCCCCAGTCACTATGAATAATGCACTTTCCAACATTCAAAAAGAAATATGTACCGTAGTTTCAATGGATGTATCGATATCCTATCTCAAGTCCTCTTGACCTTGAATATTTAAAACAATTGTTTATTTTTATTGCGATAGATTTCTCATGATTACAACACGTTGTAATTACTGTCACATAATATATCATTTAAGTATTTTCTATTAAATATACCTAAACTAAATAATTAATTAATTAACAAATACGGTATAAAAAGTATATAATAGGAAGAAAACACATTTTATTTCTAACAGGATTTTATTACACAATTAGTGTAACGACCCAGAATATCAGTTATTCGAATTTGAAATATTTAATTGATTTTTTAAATATTGAAAAGTTAATTTTATAAGTTAAATAACTTGAATTTCGAATATAATGGTATTTTGAATAGTTGGATTATTAAATAATTAAATCCTGAATTCTTTGTGAATGAAAATGATTTCGAAAGTTAATTTAAACTATATTTGGATAAAAATGAAGATAGTAAACTTTTCAATTTGAATTAAAAGTGGTTAAACTTGTTTTATTAATAATTAGTCTAAATTAACGTCTGAAAATGCCATTCCGGGGCACTGTCTCGAATTTTAACAATATTAGTGCCATTAGATTTATAATAATGAATTATTATACATCTATGAATTTCATGACGATCGGACATATCGTTTGGTCGTGCGAGCTCGAAACGCTTAGAAACTAATTATAGAAATTATATAATTGGATTGGAAGGCTAACTTCTGCATATGAACGAATTAGATCCCGATTCTTGTTCCATTGAGTTCAGAATAGGGGTATTTAGTATTGAATTCTAGTGAGCATGCCTTGATAGGAGTTTGAGATTTTTCGAACGTGTAGTGTTAGCTATTTTTGAATATAATAATATGTACCCATCTTCTTAGCCCATACCCTATCCCATACCCTAGCCACGTCTTCAACTGTTCAAACAATACCCTCCTTTATTATAAAATCGCGACTTCAACTAGAGAACAAGTTCGCTTATTTTTTCAAATTCATCTCCTCTAATCCAACGGCTCGTAGCCATCACCGCCACAAGAGGCACTTTTAGCCTGCGACCCCAACTGAAGAAATAACCGCGACGAAGAAAAGAGGACAGTCAACGGTTGGATTGGGCTAAAGTGATGTATGATGGTCGCGTTTCATTAATGTACGATAGTCGCGATTTCATCGATTCCAACGATTCTGGACACATTTAGGCGATTGGATATGAAGGGAAGATGAAGGGGATGGTGAGAGCTACCTTCGACCAAAGTTTGGTAGCGAATGAACGATTGTGGTGGTCGGATTTTCAAGTTGAACGTGGGCATTTGGGTTTGATTTTCGAGGCGACGGCGGCGAATTAGGTGATGAGGCCAACGGCGGTGAGGTTCTCGAGGACGGGAGAGAACGTGGTGATGGTGCGGCGTCGTATGCAGGCGCATAGGTGATGGTGGAGCTTGATGGAGTCGTGTTTTAGTGGCTGGATCATTTACGTACGAGAGAGATAAAAGAAGGCGGGATTAATATTTGATTAAGTTAAGCAAATCTGTATTTAGGTTTTAAAATTATTTTTAATTAATTCAAGTGTAGTAAAACAATAACTTATTCGTTTTAGTCCCAAATCAAACGCAGCTAGTTGTGTTAGGATCATATCAACGAATACTATATGATGGAGTTTGGCGATGATTGGAGCTTATAGGAATTTTAGCTAAAAGAAATCCAAAATGCCTCGGCGGCAACTAGAGCTTCGGCGAGTCAAACTAACCATTTTAGTTAACCAGTACGTTATATAGTTGAATTTTTTTTATTGGATGGTTGGATGATTTACTACCTTATCGGTCGGTTTGGATTTATTCCCGCCCCTGGAGCAGACGACCTTTTATATGTACTTTCCTAGTAGTGAATGACCCATATTATATAATTATATATTGTTTGTCATGGATGGGAATAGGTTGGAGGGATCCAACAGGATTCTTCACCACGTTGATTTATATATATATATATATATATATCTGTGTGTGTGTGTTTGTTGATATATATATGAGTTGTGATGTAGAGGAGCAGGTTAGAGGGATTCAACATGATTCCTCGCCATTGTTGAATTGTTTTCAATAATATTCCTATTATATGAATCATCGAATATCAAACCTGATTGTTTGACACTATTGGTTATTGTGACGCCTCACCTCTATGCTCACGCTAGCCAAGAACACTACTGGGTAATGCTGTCGACTAGCGCGATGAATAAGGCTGTTGAGGAGCAACCATCTGTGTAATTGCTTTGGGCGAGTACCGATATGTCGGATAAAATAACTCACATTTTGTTTCAAGAGGAAATCCGACGTATCAAATACAAACTCAAAGCTACCACACAATGGTATGAGGCCTTCGAAAAAATATATAGAAATAAACATAACACAAATCAGTCACATGCATTCATATCACAAAGGCGAAATTAGATATGAACATATCACATAAAAGTGCACATCAAAGTAGTGGTCAATCTTGATCCACTACATCACAAAAGAATAGATACAAGTAGTAGACAAAAGAATAATTATACATCAAGGAGTCTCTATCTCTAATGTATAATAACAAAAACTACAAAACTGTGTAGTTAGACAAAAGTCAGAAGATGGTCCCAGGTAAGGATTCAAGCAGAAGCACCTGTAACATCTCGGTCTGACCCGAGTATTATTTAATAAGAAAATAATAAACGGATCAGTCTAGCTATAATTATCATTAAAGGAATGAGATATAAGCAGAGATATAATAAGAACGTATGATAACAATAATGTCATACCAGGACAAATATGATTTAAACAACAACAAAATCATACAATATCTCAAGAATCTCAAGGCACCAAAAAGAATATCATATTTTTAATTTTATTCACCAAACTACAAATATTGACAAACATATCATTGCCAATCACATAAAGAGGTGAAACACAAATTATAGAAATCATCAATCAGAAATCCAGAAATCACAAAGGGGGAGGCCTATCACAAACGGGAGCATGAAAACTCACCAACACGTGCATCACAAACGGAATGCTATTCCATGTTCGCTAACCATAAATTTTGAGCCGAAGCACCACAAACGACCCGAAGACCATGGGTGGCTACCCCACCACATTGAACCGAAGTTCCACAAACGAGGATTGTAATCCCCAAACAAACAAATAGACATCGCACATCGCTAGTCTAAATCACAAAATGATCATCATCGATCAATAAAAAGTGTGAATTACACTAAGCCAGTAAATATAAGAGTTTAGCTTAATGTCCCATAACCACTAGCTTAACTTAAATATTTACGGATGAATTGTAGATTTCCACTCGAAAATTGTCACAAGATTTTCAATCGAACAAGTCCAAAAATTAACCGACGAAGTAAACGTAAGCGTTTCATACCACTTGTTTTGCTAAGCCGTTTAATTAGATTTTCTCATTCGAATGAGGTAAAGGTTTGTATATACTAATAGATTAGAAAACGGTTTTATAAACGAGATTTGTATTAAAAATAGAGTTGAAATCATCTTTGTAAAGAGTTTGAATATTTACTACTAGTGTAGAAACCTTTGTATTTAGAAGTGACAAGTCACAAAAATGATTGTAGAAACAATCAATTACCAAAATCCACATACGAAGACGTGAATCAAATCCATAGAATCGATACCGAATCCATCAAAATGGATATACCCAAAAATCCCGAAATAGAAGTCACCAAAATCGATAATAAATGATAAAACAAATCGGATAATCATGAATCGATTAACATCGGAATCTCAAGCAAAGTAGGCAAATGGGGCTGAAGCAAGTAGGTTAGTCGACTGAACCAGGTGGTCAGTCGACTGACACATGGATACGATTTTTGTATCCCCAGGGTCAGTCGACTGACCCAGATGGTCAGTCGACTGATACAGACCCAGGAAATTTCCTGGGTCTGGTTGAGTCGACTGAACCACTGGTTCAGTCGACTGAACCAGCTTCAGAAGCACATTCAGCCTAGCGCTCTTTGGGGCAAATTCGATAACATGGACAAAAGCGAACGAACGAGCAACTATGACTGAGGATTTACGACAAACGACAACCCAGCCTTGTATGGCCCTCCGAAACGCTCCACTAACTTGTTCAAACATCAAAGGTTGGATTTTTTACAAAAATTGGATTCCAAAAACCAAAAATTGAACGATTCACCAATTCGACCCAAATTGAAAGCAAATGAACATAAATAAGTGTTAGGAATTCATACCCAACAACATTGATATCTATAGAAATAGATGTGAGTTCAAAAACTCACTTTTAAACCCGAAAACGATGAAGGAGAAGCTTGAATGCAAAGGAAGATCAACTTCTCTTCAACCTCAACTCTAGAATCTTGAATCTAAGCTCAAAAGAAGAACATTTCCTAAGTTAGGTTTAGGAATTTCTGAAATTAAAGAGAGAATGAGTTGGAGAAGAAGAAGGAGATACTTACCTTAGCTTCTCTTTGAATTTGGAGCAAGAATTTGTATTTACAAAGAAGATTAGGGCTTAGGAATTCTAATTCTTTTTCTCTTCCCCTATTTTTCTAAAGCTAGAGTGTTAGGAAATATTATGAAGGAGTGAAGAGAAGTGGAGTGGAGTTAGGTTGATATGTTGGGTTAATGGGCTGAAACCCAAACCCAAATCCCTAAATGAAAACATCAAAATTTTACTCAACTCCAAACATATCGATGTTTATACTCAAAAAAGTTGTAAATGCCATTTTGGACACAATGGAGGTGGTCTTGAGTCCCAACTCGACTGTTTACAAAAAGTAGCTTTTCGGACTTTTAATCCGATTAACGATTCTATATTTAAATAAAATATTTAAATATTCAATCGTAAAATATGCGGTGTGTTACAGACTCCCCTTCTTAAAGAAATTGCATCCTCGCAATCTTTAAGAATAAATAAGAAGTAACAACAATAAAAGCATATCAACACAAAAGGAAGAAATTTGAAATAAGAAGTTAACCTTAAGGAGCACGAGAGAGCTAGTGCGGATGTGTTCGCTCGATGAATTCTCTGGATTCCCAAGAGCAATCCTTAGGATTTGAGGACCATTGAACTTTCACTAGAGGAACATCTTTATTTCGAAGGCGTTTAACCTCCGTAGCAATGATTTGAATAGGATGTTGCTCATAAGTCAAATTAGCCGAAACTTCAATTTCTTCAATAACACCGGGCTCAAGAATAGAATCGGAATCTCGAAGGCATTTCCGTAATAGAAAGACGTGGAATATGACATGAATAGTAGAAAAGTGAGCTGGTAATAAAATGCGATAAGCCACGGATCCAATGCGTTCGGTGATGTTAAATTGGCCTATATATCGAGGTGCTAATTTTCCCGATCGACTGAAATGCACAACACCCTTCATAGGTGAAACACGAATAAACACAAAATCTCCCACAGAAAATTCTAATTTCCTTCTTCGATTATCGGCATAGAATTTTTGTCTACTTTGAGCTTCTTTCATCCTATGACGGATAAGGTCAATCTGTTATGTGGCATCCCGAATAAAATCTGGACCTAAAACCAGTTTCTTCCCGGCTTCAAGCCAACACGAAGGAGATCGGCATGGTCTTCCGTAAAGTGCCTCGAAAGGTTCCATACCAATACTAGATTGGAAGCTAATATTATAGGAAAATTCTACAAGAGAAATATGATCCTCCCAGCTTCCACCAAAATCAAGAACACATGCACGAAGAAGATCTTCAAGAGTTTGATTCACACGATCGGTTTGTCCATCGGACTGAGGATGATAAGCGGTGCTAAAATTAAGCTTCGTTCCCAAAGCTTTTTGAAGACCTTTCCAAAATCCACTAGTAAACAATGGATCACGATCACTAACAATAGAAGTAGGAACTCCATGCAATTTAACAATTTCCTTGACAAAGAGTTTAGCCAAAATAGGTACGGTACGATTGGACCGAACGGGAATAAAATGGGCAGATTTTGTAAGTCTATCTACTATCACCCATAGGCTATCATGGCCCGAACGAGAATGGGGAAGACCGTCAATATAGTCCATTGAAATTTGATCCCACTTCAGTATTGGAATGTCTAAAGGTTGCAATAACCCACCGGGCCTTTGATGCTCGGCCTTTACGAGTTGGCAAGTCATGCAACGCTTAATAAAGTTAGCAATATCAAATTTCATTCCCTCCCAATAATAAAGTCGCTTCATATCCACGTACATTTTACTACTATCGGGATGAATGGTAAATTCAGAACGATGAGAATCTTCTATAATATCTTTACAAAGATCAATTATATTTGGCACAATAATTTTACCAAATTTTCGAATATTGCCACGAGCATCAATATCAAAATCTTTCAAACCTTCAATATCAATTTTATCCCAACAACTTTGTCCAAGAAGAACCAATTCGGGATCATGCTTTTGAGCTTCAAGAATGCGGTCAAAAAGAGAAGGATGAGCCTCAAGGCTACACAAAACAAGAGATGAACATAAATCGGACTCACGATCTCGAATCTCACAAGTGGATAAAGTCGCGAGTTCATTCCACTTGGATATCATCAAAGAAACAATCGCTTGTTACTTACGACTAAGGGCATCGGCAATAAGATTTCCCTTTCCGGGAGTATAGAGAATATCAAGATCATAAGATGCACGAAACTTGAGCCAATGTTGTTGACGAAAACTAAGTTCCCTTTGAGAAAATAAATACTTCAAAGATTTATGATCGGTGTAGAGAACAAACTTCTCTCCCAAAAGATGATGACGCCAAATTCTAAGGGCTAAAATAATAGCCGCGAGCTCCAAATCATGAGTGTCATATCTAGTCTCGGCCGGCTTTAATTGCCTAGAAGCATAAGCAATAACACGTTCCCGCTGCATGAGAATAGCACCCAAACCAACACGACTAGCATCGGTATAAACAATAAAATCTTAGTTCCCATCAGGAATCACAAGAATAGGAGCATCGGAAAGGAGTTCTTTTAATTTTTGAAATGAAGCTTCACATATGTCTGACCAAATCTATTTAACTCCCTTCTTTGTCAAACTAGTAAGAGGTATGGAAATCTTGGAAAAGTCTTTTATGAACCGACGGTAATAGCCCGTCAATCCGAGAAAGCTACGAATCTCCGTCACACTCTCCGGTCTCTTCCAATTTTGAATTGCTTCAATCTTTGAAGGATCCACGGAAATTCCGAATTCAGAAATAATATGCCCTAAAAATTTCACATGAGATTGCCAAAAGTGGCATTTAGAAAATTTTGCTTTTAATTGGTTGCTCCTAAGAGTTTCCAACACAACCCGAAGATGATTTTCATGCTCTTCCTCGGTTTTAGAATAAATAAGAATGTCATCTATAAAGATGAGAACAAATCGATCGAGGAAGTCTTTGAAAACTCGATTCATAAGGTTGATGAAATAAGCTGGAGCATTCGTCAAGCCAAATGGCATAATAAGCCATTCATAAGATCCATAACGAGTACGGAACGATGTCAAAGGAATGTTATCCTCTGCAATACGGAGCTGATGAAAACCGGTTGCTAAGTCTAAATGTGAAAAGACATTAGCACCACTAAGCTGATCGAATAAATCATCAATCCGAGGCAAGCGATATTTATTCTTGATGGTGAGATCGTTAAGCTTGCGGTAGTCAATGCAAAGCCTAAGTGTACCATTCGATTTCTTCACAAAAATGGCTGAAGCTCCCCATGGAGAGGAACTAGATTGAATAAATTGCTTCGCTTCCAATTCGGATAATTGTTTACGCATCGCCTCATTTTCTTTATTGGACATACGATAAGGAGGACGAGTAATAGGTAGAGCTCAAGGGATTAGATTAATTCTGAACTCAATTGCTCGCTTAGTTGGTAATCCTAAAACGAGCTCAAATATGTCGGGAAATTCACGAACAATGTGAATGAGAGAAATAACATCTTCTTTATCATCATTATCGTCGTCATGAGGATTTAGTGAATACAAGGATGCTTTCGAATTGGAATCTGAATCTTTCAGAATAAGAGAAATATGCTTAACAGATTGAGGATGTCGAAGATATATAGTCCGCTTAAGACACAGGATATGGGCTGTATAACGGTTAAGCCAATCCATTCCCAAAATCATTCTGAAACCTAGGTAATGCATAACATGCAAATCGGCACGGAAAGAGTAATCACATAAAATAATTTCGATATCTTTACAAAGTAAACTGAGTATTGCGGATCCACCAACTGGATTCGCAATCCTTAATGAAGTCATCAAGCCAATAACATTCAAAGACAAAGAATCAACAAGTTATTTCGATACAAAAGAGTGAGATGCACCCGTATCAAAAAGAACTTGAATAGGAAGATCACGAAATACAATAATGCCATCAAGGATAGAATGAGAAATACCTTGTGAACGAGAAGTGTTAGCAGGAGCTTGTACAACATTTAGCTTGCCTTCCTTCTGGCCTTGAAGTTTGAGACATAAAGATATAGTATGACCCGAACTCTTGCAATAGCGCCAAGAAATAGACTTCGGGCACTTGTTTGCATAGTGGTCCTTAGAACCACAATTGTAACATTCTCCACGACGAGGGGTAGGAGTATTTGCTACCAGTGTTGCTTGCTTTCCCTTATTGTTGGGATTAGGCTTGAATTTAAAAGGTCTCTTCTTGTTGATGTTTTGCTTGACCTCAGCATCACTATCTTTATCAGCCTCTTCAAGTCGCGCAATATCAACAAGTTGATCAAAAGATACTTCCAATTTCAGAAGTAATGACTTTTTGAGGCTCTTGTTCAAGCCATACACAAATCTCTGATTTTTCTTCAATGGGGTGTTAATATATTCGACCCCACATTTGGAGAGAGATTCAAAAGATGCGACGTAGTCCGTCACGGAAGATTCACTTTGAACAAGGTCAATAAATCGTCGAGCTAAAGATACTTTCTCAGCTTCCGGCATGAATTTCAACTCGAACCTTTCCCGGAATTGCTCCCAAGTAAGGTCCGCTTCAATAATTTCAGAGATTAGAAGCTCGTACCAGTCTAATGCTCTTTCTTGGAGCATAGTAGAAGCCACTTGGACTCGATGAAGATCAATAAGATTCATGCGAGAAAAGATGCGGTCGCATGTTCGAAGCCAAGCTTGGACTTCTATAACGCTCTCGGAACCTTTTAATGGCTTTCCACCCAAATTAGTGTAATCACTACACAAGCGTGCAAACCCAAATTTAGGATGTGTGGGCTCAGGAATAGGTCCGACAGCTTGAGCATTTCTCACAAGATCAAGAAGTTGCTGAGCATACATAAATACTCCATTCTGGGGAGTAGCACTAGATTGACCGGCGCTGGGACGACAAGGTCTAACCATTTCTCTTCTTTAAGAAAGAAAGAAAAGAGAAAAAAGGTTAATCTCAGAATGAATATCAAACAAACTTGATTGATAAAATAAGGCATCATAAAAAGAAATAGGATAGAACGGTACGAAGACTCGAATTAAATCCTATGGCATGATTCCTAAGAAAGACTTAGGACAATGATCCTTGCTAGATTATTCTACATTGTTCCAAAGTCCGGCTCTGATACCAAGCTGTGACGCCCCACCTCTATGCTCACACTAGCCAAGAACACTACTGGGCAATGCTGTTGACTAGCGCAAAGAATAAGGCTGTTGAGGAGCGACCATCTGTGTAATTGCTTTGGGCGAGTACCGATATGTCGGATAAAATAACTCACATTTCGTTTCAAGATGAAATTCGACGTATCAAATACAAACTCAAAGCTACCACACAGTGGCTATGAGGCCTTCGGAAACAAATATAGAAATAAACATAACACAAATCAATCACAGACATTAATATCACAAAGGCGGAATCAGATATGAACATATCACATAAAAGTTCACATCAAAGTAGTGGTCAATCTAGATCCACTACATCACAAAAGAATAGATACAAGTACTAGACAAAAGAATAATTATACATCAAGGAGTCTCTATCTCTAATGTATAATAACAAAAACTACAAAACTGTGTAGTTAGACAAAAGTCAGAAGATGGTCCCAGGTAAGGAGTCAAGCAGAAGCACCTGTAACATCTCGATCTGACCCGAGTATTATTTAATAAGAAAATAATAAACGGATCAGTCTAGCTATAATTATCATTAAAGGAATGAGATATAAGCCGAGATATAATAAGAACGCATGATAACAATAATGTAATACTAGGACAAATTTGATTTAAACAACAACAAAATCATACAATATCTCAAGAATCTCAAGGCACCAAAAAGAATATCATATTTTTAATTTTATTCACCAAACTACAAATATTGACAAACATATCATTGCCAATCACATAAAGAGGTGAACCAAAAATTATAGAAATCATCAATTAGAAATCCAAAAATTACAAAGGGGGAGGCTTATCATAAACGGGAGCATGAAAACTCACCAACACGTGTATCACAAACAGAACGCTATTCCATGGTCGCTAACCATAAATATTAAGCCGAAGCTCCACAAACGGCCCTAAGACCATGGGTCGCTACCCCGCCAAACTGAACCGAAGTTCCACAAAAGGGAATTGTAATCCCCATACAAACAAATAGACATCGCACATCGCTAGTCTTAATCACAAAATGATCATCATCGATCAATAAAAAGTGTGAATTACACTAAGCCAGTAAATATATGAGTTTAGCTTAATGTCTCATAACCACTAGCTTAACTTAAATATTTACGGACGAACTGTAGATTTCCACTCAAAAATTGTCATAGGATTTTCAATCGAACAAGTCCAAAAATTAACCGACGAAGTAAACGCAAGCGTTTCATACCACTTGTTTTGCTAAGCTGTTTAATTAGATTTTCTCATTCGAATAAGGTAAAGGTTTGTATATACTAATAGATTAGAAAACGGTTTTATAAACGAGCTTTGTATTAAAAATAGAGTTGAAATCATCTTTGTAAAGAGTTTGAATATTTACTACTAGTATAGAAACCTTTGTATTTAGAAGTGACAAGTCACAAAAATGATTGTAGAAACAATCAATCACCAAAATCCACATACGAAGACGTGAATCAAATCCATAGAAATCGATGTCGAATCCATCAAAATGGATATACCCAAAATCCTGAAATAGAAGTCAGCAAAATCGATAATAAATGATAACAACAAATCGGATAATCATGAATCGATTAACATCGGAATCTCAAGCAAAGTAGGAAAATGGGGCTGAAGCAAGCAGGTCGGTCAACTGAACCAGGTGGTCAGTCGACTGACACAGGGATACGATTTTTGTATCCCCAGGGTCAGTCGACTGATCCAGATGGTCAGTCGACTAATACAGACCCAAGCAATTTCCTGGGTCTGGTTCAGTCGACTGAACCTGCTTCTAAGCAGTTTTGATATTCTGGTTCAGTCGACTAAACCACTGGTTCAGTCGACTGAACCTGCTTCAGAAGCACATTCAGCCTAGCCCTCTTTGGGGCAAATTCGATAACACGGACTGAAGCGAACGAATGAGCAACTACGATTGAGGATTTACGCCAAACGACAACCCAACCTTGTATGGCTCTCCGAAACGCTCCACTAACGTGTTCAGACATCAAAGGTTGGATTTTTTACAAAAATTGGATTCCAAAAACCAAAAATTGAACGATTCACCAATTCGACCCAAATTGAAAGCAAATGAACATAAATAAGTGTTAGGAATTCATACCCAATAACAACGATATCTATAGAAATAGATGTGAGTTCAAAAACTCACTTTTAAACCCGAAAACGATGAAGGAGAAGCTTGAATGCAAAGGAAGATCAACTTCTCTTCAACCTCAACTCTAGAAGCTTAAATCTAAGCTCAAAAGAAGAACATTTCCTAAGTTAGTTTTAGGAAATTTCTGAAATTAAAGAGAGAATGAGATGGAGAAGAAGAAGGAGATACTTACCTTAGCTTCTCTTTGAATTTGGAGAAAGAATTTGTATTTGCAAAGAAGATTAGGGCTTAGGAATTCTAATTCTTTTTCTCTTCCCCCTATTTTTCTAAAGCTAGAGTGTTAGGAAATATTATGAAGGAGTGAAGAGAAGTGGAGTGGAGTTGGGTTGATATGTTGGGTTAATGGGCTGAAACCCAAACCCAAATCCCTAAATGAAAACATCAAAATTTTACTCAACTCCAAACATATCGATTTTTATACTCAAAAAAGTTGTAAACGTCATTTTGGACTCAATGGAGGTAGTCTCGAGTCCCAATTCGACTGTTTACAAAAAGTAGCTTTTCGGTCTTTTAATCCGATTAACGATTCTATATTTAAATAAAATATTTAAATATTCAATAGTAAAATATGCAGGTTATTACAGACTCCCCTTCTTAAAGAAATTGCGTCCTCGCAATCTTTAAGAATAAATAAGAAGTAACAACAGTAAAAGCATATCAACACAAAAGGAAGGAATTTGAAATAAGAAGTTCACCTTAAGGAGCACGAGAGAGCAAGTCCGGATGTGTTCGCTCGATGTATTCTCTGGATTCCCAAGAGCAATCCTTAGGATTTGAGGACCATTGAACTTTCACTAGAGGAACATCTTTATTTCGAAGGCGTTTAACCTCCGAAGCAATGATTCGAATAGGATGTTGCTCATAAGTCAAATTAGGCAAAACTTCAATTTCTTCAATAACTCCGGGCTCAAGAATAGAATCGGAATCTCGAAGGCATTTCCGTAATAGAGAGACGTGGAATACGTCATGAATGGCAGAAAATTGAGCCGGTAATAAAATGTGATAAGCCACGCAACCAATGCGTTCGGTGATGGGAAATTGGCCAATATATCGAGGTGCTAATTTTCCCGATCGACTGAAACGCACAACACCCTTCATAGGTGAAACACGAATAACACAAAATCTCCCACAGAAAATTCTATTTTCCTTCTTCGATTATCGGCATAGGATTTTTGTCTACTTTGAGCTTCTTTCATCCTATGACGGATAAGGTCAATCTTTTATGTGGCATCCCGAATTAAATCTGGACCTAAAACCAGTTTCTCCCCGGCTTCAAGCCAACACGAAGGAGATCGGCATGGCCTTCCGTAAATCGCATCGAAAGGTGCCATACCAATATTAGATTGGAAGCTATTATTATAGGAAAATTCTACAAGAGAAATATGATCCTCCCAACTTCCACCAAAATCAAGAACACATGCACGAAGAAGATCTTCAAGAGTTTGATTCACACGCTCGGTTTGTCCATCGGACTGAGGATGATAAGCGGTGCTAAAATTGAGCTTCGTTCCCAAAGCTTTTTGAAGACCTTTCCAAAATCCACTAGTAAACAATAGATCACGATCACTAACAATAGAAGTAGGAACTCCATGCAATTTAACAATTTCCTTGACAAAGAGTTTAGCCAATATAGGTACGGTCCGATTGGACCGAACGGGAATAAAATGGGCAGATTTCGTAAGTCTATCTACTATCACCCATAGGCTATCATGGCCCGAACGAGAACGGGGAAGACCGTCAATATAGTCCATTGAAATTTGATCCCACTTAAGTATTGGAATGTCTAAAGGTTGCAATAACCCACCGGGCCTTTGATGCTCGGCCTTTACGAGTTGGCAAGTCATGCAACGGTTAATAAAGTTAGCAATATCAGATTTCATTCCCTCCCAATAAAAAAGTCGCTTCATATCCGCGTACATTTTACTACTACCGGGATGAATGGTAAATTTAGAACGATAAGAATCTTCTATAATATCTTTACGAAGATCAATAATATTTGGAATAATAAGTTTACCAAATTTTCGAATACCGCCACGAGGATCAATATCAAAGTCTTTCAAACCTTCAATATCAATTTTATCTCTATAACTTTGGCCAAGAAGAACCAATTCGGGATCATGCTTTTGAGCTTCAAGAATGCGGTCAAAAAGAGAAGGATGAGCCTCAAGGCTACACAAAACAAGAGATGAACATAAATTAGATTCACGATCTCGAATCTCACAAGTGGATAAAGACACGAGGCCACTCGGATATCATCAAAGAAACAATCGCTTGTTGCTTACGACCAAGGGCATCGGCAACAAGATTTCCCTTTCCGGGAGTATAGAGAATATCAAGATTATAAGATGCACGAAACTCGAGCCAATGTTGTTGACGAAAACTAAGTTCCTTTTGAGAAATTAAATACTTTAAAGATTTATGATCGGTGTAGAGAACAAACTTCTCTCCAAAAAGATGATGACGCCAAATTCTAAGGGCTAAATCAATAGCCACGAGCTCCAAATCATGAGTGTCATATCTAGTCTCGGCAGGCTTTAATTGCCTAGAAGCATAAGCAATAACACGTTCCCGCTGCATGAGAACAGCACCCAAACCAACACGACTAGCATCGGTATAAACAATAAAATCTTAGTTCCTATCGGGAATCACAAGAATAGGAGCATCGGAAAGGAGTTCTTTTAATTTTTGAAATTAAGCTTCACATACGTCTGACCAAATGTACTTAACTCCCTTCTTTGTCAAACTAGTAAGAGGTACGGAAATCTTGGAAAAGTCTTTTATGAACTGACGGTAATAGCCCGCCAATCCGAGAAAGCTACGAATCTCCGTCACACTCTACGGTCTCTTCCAATTTTGAATCGCTTCAATCTTTGAAGGATCCACGGAAATTACGAATTCAGAAATAATATGCCCCAAAAATTTCACACGAGATTGCCAAAAGTGGCATTTAGAAAATTTTGCTTTCAATTGGTTGCTCCTAAGAGTTTCCAACACAACCCGAAGATGATTTTCATGCTCTTCCTCGGTTTTATAATAAATAAGAATGTCATCTATAAAGATGAGAACAAATCGATCGAGGAAGTCTTTGAAAACTCGATTCATAAGGTCGACGAAATAAGCTGGAGCATTCGTCAAGCCAAATGGCATAACAAGCCATTCATAAGATCCATAACGAGTACGAAACGATGTCAAAGGAATGCTATCCTCTGTAATACGGAGCTGATGAAAACCGGTTGCTAAGTCTAACTGTGAAAAGACTTTAGCACCACTAAGCTGATCGAATAAATCATCAATCCGAGGCAAGCGATATTTATTCTTGATGGTGAGATCGTTAAGCTTGCGGTAGTCAACGGAAAGCCTAAGTGTACCATCCGATTTCTTCACAAAAATGGCTGAAGCTCCCCATGGATAGGAACTAGATTGAATAAATTTCTTCGCTTCCGATTCAGATAATTGTTTACGCATCTCCTCATTTTCTTTATTGGACATACGATAAGGAGGACGAGTAATAGGTAGAGCTCTAGGGATTAGATTAATTCTGAACTCAATTGCTCGCTTAGGTGGTAATCCAAAAACAAGCTCAAATATGTCGGGAAATTCACGAACAATGTGAATGAGAGAAATAACATCTTCCTCATCATCATTATCGTCGTCATGAGGATTTAGTGAATACAAGGATGCTTTCGAATTGGAATCTGAATCTTTCAGAATAAGAGAAATCTGCTTAACAGATTGAGAATGTCGAAGATATATAGTCTGCTCAGGACACAGGATATGGGCTTCATAACGGTTAAGCCAATCCATTCCCAGAATCATTCTGAAACCTAGGTGTTAGCACCAAAATTGGTCACTAACCTCGTAGAAGAAGATTGTGTAGAGAAATAAGTGATGAAGGTAAATTAAACAGAGAAGACAATGCTAATTTAAATGCAGAAAGTAAGAACACCAAATTTATAGTGGTTCAGTGTAATTGCCTACGTCCACTTTGAGATTAAACTTTATTGATCTTCTTAATGATTGATTACAAATACAATTTGTAGATCAAATGCTTGAATGAAGTTGTTAAGTAGAGAAGATGAGTCTCAAAAATGGCAGAGTCTCGCCAGTGTTCTCCAAAAAGATCCCCTTTCACTGTGACCCTGCCCTTCTATTTATAGGCAAATATGGGCTGGACTTCCCAAGTGGGCTTGGTGGCCGAACACTCTAGCCCGAGTACAGTGGTTGCTGCTTGCCGAACCAGGCATGCCGAACGCCATAATGCCGAACGATCCTTTCCATGCCGAACGGCCCCTTCCATGCCGAATGGTACATTTGATGTGTGGGAAGTGCAGGATGGTTGCAGTTGAAGCCGAACGTATCTCTGTCCGAAGCTCTTGATCGAACAATGCATGCAGGCCGAACGATACTGTCACATTGAGTAGTTATGCACACTGAACGTCTTCTGGATGCCGAGCACTTCTGTCGTCGAGTTCTACTGGGCACCGAATACTAATTGACGCCGAGCTCCAGCTGATGCCGAGCACTACCTGACGTCGAGTACTACGCCGAGTACTACCTGATGCCGAGTATCATGGATGCCGGGTACACTGGATGCCGAGTACTTTGCCGAGTACTCCTAGATGCCGAACACTCTCTGATGCCGAGTCCCACTGGATGCCGAGTACTTCGCCGAGTACTCCTAGATGCTGAACACTCTCTGATGCCGAGTCCTACTGGATGCCGAGTACTTCGCCGATCACTCCCAGATGCCGAACACTCTCTGATGCCGAGTGCTACCTGATGCCGAGCACTAGTTGCCTGGTCAAATCTCCAGGAAACACTTGCCCCCCAAAGTGTATTATGTGACTGAACGTGATGCGCTTTGAATCTAGTTTAGCTTACCTCGGAGATGCCTTCTCAAGAATATTAGTGATGGAGGTGTGAGACGAGCGTGGTTTGGACGCCGAACGATGCGTTCGAAGCCGAACAATCCTCATGTGCCAAGCGACACTTCGCTTTGAAGCCGAACGCTACGACTTTGACCGGTTCTACCGGATATAGCCTTTTCAACTTCTATCTTCTCCCTATAAAACCAGGCATCCTTCCACTATTTTCCTTTTACACCTTCATTTCTGTCACTCCCTAGAGACTTGCAATTCTCGCCAGCCTATCAGATCTAATGCCTAATCGATCTTTCCTCAGCTTCGATCTTCGAACTAGGTATTATCCCTTCCATGATCAAATTACTTCAACACGAGATTTAGGTTTATGTGCAGCCGAGAGGGTCACGTGGAAAACTGGATATTTCTATGGTTGTATGATGTGTGTCGAGTAGAAATGGCTCGCATATTTGGAGTTGTCGAACGGTGCATGGTAGTTAGGCCTAGTTCCTTCGTGCCGAACAAGACTGGGAGAAAAAGAAAGATGGGGTGCCGAACGACGTAATCTTCGCCAAGCGATCTGCTCTTGTTCTTCGGTGCAGATGGAGAAGGAGTTGGGTGGAACTGTAATCGAGGGTGGAGCGCTACTTTAGCCGAACAAACTAAGGCCGAACACTACCCAAATGCCGAACAGTATATGTGCCGAACAACTGACATGCCGAACAGACACACACATGTCGAACAGAACTTAGACCGAACAATACAATTGCCGAACACCATTTAAATGCCGAACATTATATGTTTCGAATAACTGGCCTGCGGAACAAACATTCATGTCGAATACTATACCTAGGCCGAACAATATCAAGGCCGAGTAATGCACATGCCAGGCAATTATAAATGCCGACCAATGATAAATGTTGAACCATACTTAGGCCGAACACTGTAAATGTCGAACAAACAATTGCCTTGCCTAATCAATACAAGGACAAAGATCTAAGCACACCATCATGCAAAACTGACCCGGATCATTAACTCCCTAGCTTTAGTAAACTCAAACCTGGACTTTGAAACTGTAATCACCTCAAGGCGAGCTTTTTGAGACGATCAGCGATGACGGTCTTCGAAGGCGACGATTCGAAGCTCATTTTTATATCTTTGAAATCTTTAGATTCTTATTGCTTGTACACAACTGCTTGCACTAGTTCACACACCACATGGGGGGAAAACTCGTGTTGCTAATCCTAACGTTCAACATTTTTTTAGTATAGTTTTCTCAAGCACTTAGCCAGGTTCGTTATTTATTGAGGATGTCAAGAAAGTCTAGCTCCGCCACTATATCCGACAGGCCTGGGCCGTCATCGAGGCGAGAAGCCGCTGATACTTCTAATCCGCCGACTTCTCCGGCTCATAACTTAGCACCCGATGCCCTAGAGGCAACGATTCTACTAGACAATCCGATCGATTCACAGGCTTCGAAGATCAATGAAGCCGCACTCCAACGGATATGCTCCATCCACGGGATTCCTTTTGCTGATGTGCTAGTCCCTTCGCGACATGATCGCCCTCACCTGCCCCCAGTCGGATACACCACTTGCAACAAGTTCATGTGTTGGATGGGCAGCATGCCTCCGTTTAACCTATTTCTTCGGGATGTGTTACAGTATATCGACATTGCCCCGTCGCAGCTGCACCCGAATGGTCACGCGTTCCTTCATGGGACCTACCTACTCTTTATGGCCGTCTTCTCCAGACCTCCAACTCCTGACGACATCAGATACATCTATATGGTCAAGAGGCGGAAAGACAGCCCTTCCTTCATGTTCCTTGAGCCCTGCCACAAATGCCAGATCTTGACAGGGGCATGTAGTAAATTCGCCCTGTATAAACAGGAATGGTTCTACGTGCGTTGCCCTCCGGGTTTTGCGAGAAGATGGGTTGAAGGCAGTAAGTCTCTCCACTGAATCATCTTTCGCGATTAATCGGAGTCATGCTGTTTCTAACTCATCGTTTCATCTTTTTTAGATATCAACCCGCGTCCGGAGGGTCGAGGATATTCTGAGGCCGTTGAAGCCATTAGAGCTCTTCCTGCCGAGGAACGAGACATTCAGACTATCATTTCAAATGAGTCATTGTCGAAGTTTGGCTTGCTTGCCCCTAGTCACCGGATTAGCCTTCCAGAGGGCGTCTCTATTCCCAAGCCGGCATCCGGTAAAGGGAAAAAACTGACTGGGTCGTCATCACGCCGAACTCCCGATGCGCACGAAGAAGGCGAGCACAAAGAGGATGACGCTCCTGAGACCCAAGACGAGAATGTGGGTCCTGCTTGGGATCCGGCTGTCGAAGTTCACGACATTGACACATCATCCTCCCCTTCGAAGGGAAAGAAAAGGTTAAAACACAAAACCCGGAAAGAGAAAGTTGGTGGTACTTCAAAAGTTTTGCCTATCCCGCCCGAGAAAGAGGCTTCCTCACAACACCTGGAAAGTTCCCTGAGGGGCCTGTCGAACCTGTCTATTCCCGATGATATACTTAATTACGGGTTTGACGATCCTGAAGCCCTCAAGTTTTCTTCGCCCGCTAAAGGCAACGCGGGAGTTCAACTCCCAGTCCAGGGAGACAATACTCCGATTAGTAAAGATAAAAGAACTGGTCTGTAGGGGGGAACACTAGGACACACACGCACATACGCATTCCATCATACACTTCAAGTTCTTTCTTATTTCCCGGATTTTACTTAACTCGTTGTTATCTCTATTCTTTGCAGGTGACATGGGACGCTCTCACGGATTTGATCGCCTTCATGGCTCTTCCATATTTCATCATTCTGGACGGGACTCTGGTTCGGGCAGACGCAGGGACAGAGATGATTATGAGGATAGAGACAATCGTCCCCGCGAGTCATTTCAACGTAAGAAGGCATATTCTCAATCTTCACAGTGCCGTGATCCTCTTCCTCCAACTGAACTGGATAAAGAGAGGTCTACCCAGAAGGGCTACCAATCTGATGCTCCTCGAGAACAACACTCCGGTTCATCGAGTACAAGGCAAGTTCGGGAGAAACGAAAAAGAGTAGAACTTCCAAAGCCTCCTCCCCCTACTCCCGCGGTTGATCCAACTTTCGCGGAAAAGATGGTCGATCTTAAGGCCAAGTTTCCAAAATTTGCTTCGACGGTTTGAAGTTTCTCCAGGCTATTCACCATATTCCCGGTCACGTTAAGCAGAGTGCCATTGCCTGCAATAACGACGTCTATGTTCAACATGACACGTTTGTACACTTGGTTGGAAAAGATCTCGGAGGTGACCGTTGAGCGTCAATATGAGATTGATTGCCTGAATTTGGAGGCTGGCTGCGATAAGAACATCATAAAGCATCAGGACGAGGAGCTCGCTTCGTACAAGTCAAAGCTGGAAGCCGCTGAACAAAGTGCAAAAGATACTGCCGAGGCAGTTACTCGTTTAGAGATGGCTCACAAGAAGGAACTTGATGAAGCAGTCCAGCGCAGCGGTGCCCTTGCCCTAGAAAAAGATTCCGTTCAAAAAGAAAGGGACGTGCTCGCCATACAAGTCAGAGAGCTGAAAGAATTACTCTCCAAGGAAAAGGAGGACAAGGTAGCTGCTCAAGAAGAATCACAACGATACTGTGATGAAATCGTTGCTACTCGTCTCCTAAAAACGAAGCTCGATGATGAACTTGTTGGGGTTGAGAAAATGAAGGACGAAGCCCGTGAGGAGGGCAAAAGAAAAGCTGCGGAGGAGATTGACTCTCGCCTCGAGGCGGCCGCAGAAGCTGGCAGGGAAGAGGTCAAATGCATGTTTGACCCGTTGATTGCTGAGTATGGAGCCCGCGTCCTTATGCATCGTGACTTGACATTCTTGGGCGATGGCTATCTCGAATCCCTAGCCGAGGCCTGGGAAACCTTAGTAAAGATCAGGAAAATCGAGTCGGGCTCTGAGGAGGTCGATGAGGATGCCTTGGTGAAGGAGTTTCTTAAGGGGAATGAGCCAACGGATCTGTCCGCAGCTTTGGCGCTTTGGCTCTCCCCTTCCAAAAGAGAAAAGTGACGAAGCTGGCCCATCTGGGGCTGAGACTACGGCACCTCATATTGCTGGTCCTCCCGCTGCTCAAACGGCCGGTCGGCCGACACTTGACCCGTTCGAGCAGCATGTCGGCTATGATCCTGAAGATCCTAGGCTTGGCGTTCACGTGCTATCTCCTATTCTGGAGGGTGAAACCCCACGCGCAACCGATAGCCAACCAGAACCCAGTAGGAAACTCTTCTTTTCTAGAAGTCAAAAGATCTTATTATCTTCCTGCATTTATTCGTTCTAACGTTCATTCTTTATGTTTTCATGCAGGCCGCTCTGATGCTGAGCCAACTCCGAGGAGCGATGACGCCAAGGAGGAGGCAGAGAAAACAAGCGACGCTGTTCATGCGGGAGTAATTCCTGGCCCCGATGCTCAAGTGATTGGGGCGCTAGATGATGATAAGCTTGACACTTCATCTCCTGTCGAAGGGAGTGACGAAATCGAAATCATTGGCGCCTCTGAGCATACCTCAAAGGTGAGCATGAAGGACCGCCTCGCCGTAGAGGAGAAGAAAAAGGTCGAGGTCAAAGTTGAACCCGAAATACTGGAACTCACCGACCCTCGGAACAGACCTTTGAAAATCATTCTCCCGGGCAGGTCTAAACCACTGGATGTTCCGTCCCCTACTCCCGACTTCGCTTCTTTGGCAAGCAAGAAATCCAAGAAAAAGCGTGAGGGAGAGGAGTCGTCGGAAAAAACAAAGGAAGATAAGAAGAAGAAAACAAAGAAGTAATCGATACACTCGTTCGACGAGCTTCTTGCTTAAGTCTTGTCGTTGCTTTTATTTTTTTGTGGCTTGCAGTTTGTATAGATAGGTTCTGAACTCTGAGTTTTGTAGGAGTAACTGTGTAACCCCGTTTTGAACTACTGAATGAAGTTTAGTTTCTTTTTCGTTTGAATGATTCTATTGCTTTTCTTGGCTTTGTTGACTAACTGTAGTCATGACTCCACTTGTTACGAGTTGCATTATCTCACAGTCCATTTTCGTGTCGTTCAAACATCTCCGGACGTGGCATATTTCTCGTTCCACATCTCTCGAGTACTTGGACTTTTTTCTAAATCTGCTCTCCGGGGATTTAGAGTAAGTTGATCCACGTTCAGGGGATTCGGAGGTTCGTATTAGTTTATACTCTAGTCCGCGCTCCGGGGACTTGGAGTACTCCGCTCCGCACTCTGGGGATTCAGAGATTTGAAATCGTTTATACTCTAGTCCGCGCTCCGGGGACTTAGAGTACTCCGCTCCGCACTCTGGGGATTCGGAGATTTGAAATCGTTTATACTCTAGTCCGTGCTCCGGGGACTTAGAGTACTCCACTCCGCACTCTGGGGATTCGGAGATTTGGAGTCGTTTATACTCTAGTCCGCGCTCCGGGGACTTAGAGTACTCCGCTCCGCACTCTTGGGATTCAGAGATTTGGAGTCGTTTATACTCTAGTCCGCGCTCTGGGGATTTAGAGTACTCCGATCCACGCTCTGGGGATTCGGAGATTTGGAACCGTTTATACTCTAGTCCGCGCTCCGGGGACTTAGAGTACTCCGCTCCGCACTCTGGGGATTCGGAGATTTGAAGTCGTTTATACTCTAGTCCACGCTCCGGGGACTTAGAGTACTCCGCTCCGCACTCTGGGGATTCGGAGATTTGGAGTCGTTTATACTCTAGTCCGCGCTCTGGGGATTTAGAGTACTCCGATCCGCGCTCTGGGGATTCGGAGATTTGGAATCGTTTATACTCTAGTCCGTGCTCTGGGGACTTAGAGTACTCCGATCCGCGCTCTGGGGATTCGGAGATTTGAAGTCGTTTATACTCTAGTCCGCGCTCCGGGGACTTAGAGTACTCCGATCCGCGCTCTGGGGATTCGGAGATTTGGAATCGTTTATACGAGTCTGTATATCGTATAGGATAATGTAATTCATCATCCGATCATGAGATATAGAAACATTAGTGATTTGTGGAAAATACAGCTTCAAGCCTTTATTAATGAAAAGCAACTAGACTGCTTGATTACATAGTTAAAAAGAAGCTAAGCTAAAACTGAACGAAAACACATAGGAAATAACAGTGCCTAAGACAAGAAAGGAAAACATGCTAAATATAATAATGTCGCAAATGCTCACTGTTCCATGCCCGGGGGAGTGTCGTGCCATCAACGGTCGCTAGCTTGAATGTTCCTTCTCCAAGCTTCCGTTCAATGACGTATGGACCTTCCCAGCTGGGATTCATACGCAATGGAACCGGGAAAACTCGTTTCAGAACGAGATCACCTATATCAAAAGTTCTTGGGCGGACTCTGCCGTCGTAGTAACGCTTGACTCGGTGCCTATGTGCTGCCGCCCTTAATTCGGCCTCTTCATGCTTTTTATCGATGCAGTCCAGTGATTCCAACAAGAGGTCCTGGTTTGTCTTGGGATCATAGTACGTCACTCGGTGTGATGGAACTTCATGTTCCACGGGTATAACGGCTTCCGAGCCGTATGCCAAGGTGAATGGAGTGTGGCTGGTCGCGGACTTGTGGGTAGTTCTATAAGCCCATAGTGCTGTTGGGAGCTCATCTACCCACTTTCCTCCAACCTTCTCCAGACGCTTCTTTAGTATGGACTTGATTACTTTGTTAACGGCCTCGACTTGTCCGTTAGCCTTTGGGTGTGCAACGGCGGCGAACTTCTTCTCGATGCCATACTTTAAACAAAACTCTCTGAACTCTCTGCTTTCAAATTGCGTCCCGTTGTCTGTAATCATAGTTCGGGGAAGGCCAAAGCGGCATATAATGTTTCGTACAACGAAGTTAATGACCTTCTTAGAGGTGATTGTGGCCAAAGGCTCTGCCTCAGCCCATTTTATGAAATAGTCGACTGCAACTATCGCGTACTTCGCACCACCTTTAGATATAAGCAAAGAGCCGATTATGTCGATTCCCCAGATTGCAAATGGCCAGGGACTAACCATTTGTGTGAGATCCATTGATGGAGTCCTCGGGATTTTCGCATATCTTTGACACTTGTCACACTTTCTTGCATAGTCTGCGGCGTCCCGGTTTACGGTTGGCCAGTAATATCCATAGCGGAGGATCTTCTTTGCTAGCGTTTGCCCTCCAGTATGGTCGCCACATTCCCCTTCGTGAACCTCTCTTAAGACCCGCTTTATCTCATCATGAGCGATGCATCGTAATAATGGGACTGAGAATCCTTTTCGATACATTGTCCCATCCTGCATTACGTATCGCGAGGCCTTTCGAAGGACCCGCTGTCTTTCGCTTCTTTTTTATGGTAAGGCCCCAAATGTCAGGTACAGTTTGAATGGGGTTATCCATGATTCCTTCTCGATTTCCATTTCCAACACGCGATCGACTTTCATCTCGTCTATGCTCGGGGCATGCAAGACTTCAATGGGATACAATCCCATTTGCTATGCATCGCCGGTACTCGCAAACTTAGCCAATAAGTCGGCTTCTTTGTTCTGTTCACGCGGGACATGTGAAATGTCATAACGCTCAAGATTTGACAGTAGTTCTTGGACCTGAACAAGGTACGGAGCAAGCTTTCGTCCCTTTGCTTGGTAGTCTCCCCGCACTTGGTAGACCACCAACTGTGAGTCACAAAAGATTTCAACTGATCTGATCCCGAGTTCCCCGATGAGCTTCAAGCCAGCGATGAGTGCTTCATATTCCGCTTCGTTATTTGTGGCTGGGAAATCGAGCTTCAAAGCATAACAGATTGGTCGGTTTTCCAGAGTTATAAGAACTAC
Source organism: Allium fistulosum (assembly GCA_030737815.1). NCBI lineage: Eukaryota > Viridiplantae > Streptophyta > Magnoliopsida > Asparagales > Amaryllidaceae > Allium > Allium fistulosum. The sequence continues at coordinate 1,497,051,594 of CM060901.1, forward strand.
GCCCGCGCCGGAGCAACGGTCGTTTGATGCCCCATCAGTGTATAATTTTCATCGAACGGGGGGAATGACGTCGTTACTACCCGGTTCGACGGGTATGGTAAACTCAGCGATAAAGTCTACTAATGCTTGCCATTGTACGGCTCTCCGTGGTAAGTAGGCGATATCGAATTGGCTTAACTCGATGTTCCATTTTAGCAACCTTCCAGAAGTTTCTGGTCGTTGGAGTACCTGCCACAGGGGTTGATCGGTGTAAACACCGATTGAGTGGCTTGGAAGTATGGGCGCAGCTTACGCGATGCAATCACCAAGCAATAAGCCAATTTCTCGATGTTAGGGTAATTTCTCTCTGCCCCCGTTAAACGCTTGCTAACATAATACACCGGCCTCTGGACTCGGTCCTCCTCACGAACTAAAGCCGCACTTATCGCATGCGGGGATACAGCCAAGTATACGTACAATGTCTATTGGTTTACTGGTTTTGACATCATTGGTGGACTCTCCAGATGCCTCACCAGACCCCGGAATGCTTCCTCACAACCAGGTGTCCATTCAAAATTCCTCTTTCCTTTCTTTGTTATATCAAAGAATGGGATGCACTTGTCAGTTGCCCTTGATATGAATCGACTTAGCGCTGCTACTTTTCCATTCAAGCTCTGTACCTGTTTTATAGTCCTGGGTACTTGCACATCTCGAATAGCTTGGATCTTTTCGGGGTTAGCTTCAATTCCCCTAGCATTGATGATGAATCCCAAAAACTTCCCCGACGCAACGCCGAAGGAACACTTCAGAGGGTTGATCTTCATCCCGTAATACCTGAGTATGTCGAACATTTTAGCCAAGTCTCGAATGTGGTCGTTTGACTGTCGTGACTTCACGAGCATGTCATCCACATAGACTTCCATCGTCCTACCAAGCTGGTCCTTGAACATTCGATTCACCAAATGTTGATAAGTCGCTCCTGCGTTCTTCAGTCCGAAGGGCATTACTACATAGCAATATAGCCCGACATCTGTAACGAAGCTGGTGTGTTCTTGGTCCGGGATATGCATCGGGATTTGGTTGTACCCCGAGTACGCATCCATGAATGATAACAGCTCATGTCCTGCGATGGAGTCGACCAACTGATCGATCCTTGGTAACGGGAAACTGTCCTTAGGGCACGCTGTGTTCAAATCAGAATAGTCTACGCAAGTTCTCCATTTCCCATTTGCCTTTTTCACCAGTACGGGGTTCCATACCCACTCAGGATAGAGGGCGTCGCGGATGAACCCATTGGCTTTGAGTTTGTCCACCTCCTCTCTGAGAGCAGCGGACCTCTCCGGGTCCATTCCTCTCCCCCTTTGTTTAACTGGGACGTATTTCGGGTCTATGTTCAGCATATGACTCGTGATGGCGGGAGAGATCCCACACATATCAGAATGCGTCCAGGCGAAAACATCAAGATTCGCCCGGAGGAAGTCACTAAGGTCTTCAGTCATTGCGGGGCCAAGCTATGATCCGATCTTCAGCAATTGCGAAGGGTCGCTTTGGCTGACTGAAATGTCAACCGTCAGTTCAGCCGGCGCCGCCTTTTCTTCCCTGGGTTTCTCCTCGTCGTCTCTCGGATCTATGTCTCTGAAGATACGAGAGTTATGCCCGAGCCAGGGCTCGGGCAATACTTGTCAGTTATCCGTATTATGGATGAGGACGGGATTGTCCGCAACCTTTCCTTTCTCCCTCCGGTGGGCCTCTCGGAGCTCAGCCACATAACAGGAATGACCAGCTGCCTGGTCGCCATGAACAATACCTACTCCTATGTCAGTTGGGAACTTCAAAGTTAAACACCATAGGGCCAATGCTGCCCTAAACTCAGCCCGGGCCGGCTGGCCCAAGAAGACATTATATGGAGAATCCACATCCAAAACTACGAAGGGTAGAATTCGCACCCTCCGACGCTCGCCTTGTCCTAGTTCAACTGGTAACTCGACATACCCCACCGCATCGGTCGCAGCGCCGTTAAATCCATGGATACGAGCCTTGGACGGTTTCAAGTCCTTTGTTTCCATTTTCATTTGGTCATAAGCCTTTTTGAAGATGATGTTGACAGAGCTTCCGCAATCAATCAGAATTCTCTTCACATATGTCGGTCCAATTGTCGCAGATATGATCATCGGGTCGATGGTTGGAGCCTCCACTTGATCAGCATCCCTGTTTCTGAACACTATGTCATCTGTCATTATGCGCTGCTGCTTGGCAGGAGTCCCATCCTCCACGTTCGAACAGCACTCAACATCTGCATGCTTCAGGGAACTTGCATATCGCTCCATCTCTTGCCAATTTTTATCCGCGGGGTGAGGTCCGCCGATAATTGTATTTATGACTAGTCTACCTACGGTTCGGACAGGCTCCTCGGGATGACGCGGAGCTGGTGCACGACCCGTGTTGGACGTTCCCTGTCCTCCTTCCTGTGGATCCGTCACAAATTCTTGGAACTTCTTTTGCCTGATCAACTTCTCGATAGCGTCATGCAGGTGTCTGCACTCTTCCGTATTGTGCCCATAAGTCTCATGGAAGCGATAATATTTCCCGCTCCGCTTCTGTTCCTCGGTTGATTCTTTTGGACGTGGCTTTCTGTATTGAAAAGTATTGCAGGTGGATAGGTAAATGTTCTCAAGCAGCGCGTTCAGCGGAGTATACTCGCTGTAGCTTGGAATTCTCGATTTCCACTTCCCCGCTTCTCTCTTCTTCCCTTGACTTCTTCCTCGGACTCCTTAGACTGCCCAGGCTTGTTCTGGACATTGACTTGGACCTTTCCCGAGCTGTCTCCGAACTGCTTCACAGCAAAGTTGCTTTTCATAGACTCTTGGACAGGTCCTGGTGCCTTATCTCGTCTTACCCACCTGGCTTCCTCTCTCCTTATGAATTGGTGTGCCTTTGAGTAGAAACGCTCTAGTGTGGTCGGAGGTTTTCCTGCCAACCAGTCTCCAAATTCAAACTCCGGATCCACACCTCTCATCACAGCCATTAGAATTGCATGATCATTGGGATTACTGACTTCAGTTGCCGCGACATGGAACCTTTGTAAATATTCCTTCAATGACTCCCCGGGACTTTGGATTACACTTGACAGAGACATTACGTCCTTCGGAGGAGTAGTGTGTATCCTGAACTGCTCAATAAAATTCTTTGCCAACTCCTCGAAATTGGATACAGACCGCGGAGGAAGTCGGGTAAACCACATAGTAGCGATCCCAGATAGAGTGATTGGAAAGCATCTACACTTGGTGGCATCATTTTCTCTAGCTGAATCCATCACCCATTCGTACCTCATGACATGCTGTCTGGGGTCAGTCTTTCCCTCGTACGCAAGGATAGTTGGCATACTAAACTTTCTAGGGTACGCCGCCTGTAACACAACATCTGTGAACGGAGTGTGACTCCTTGATACTCCCCAATCGTCATTCGTCAAGCCCTGATTTTCTTTCATCAATTTCCTGACCATGGCTGTCAGGTCTGGTGTCTGTATGGAAGGTGGGAGATTAGAGTCCGTTCTACGTGACTGTCCATGTTGATGCCTCCTCTCCTGGCGGTCTGCTAATCGTGCGTCTTGAGGTTCGACATCATTAGCGTTTGATGGTCTGGGCCTCCAGCTTCCACCTGTACTCCAGTTCCTAAGTTCCCAGCTCCGACTTGGTCGCGGTTTCCAGCTGTTTGGGCAGCAACACCCATCCGTGTAGCTTCAGTCTTACGGCGTCTGCGCCTGGGAGGTTCATCAGAAGAAGTTGAGCTGTCGGATGAGGAATAGGGAGCGGGATTGCCCCCAGCATTCTGTTGCTGATGTTGAGTGAGTTGTGCCATCAGGTTGGCGTTAGCTTGCATCTGCTCTCCTAGTTGTCTCCTGCTTTCCCTGAGTTCTCTCATCAAGTCGTTGAACTCTATTCTGGTGACAACTGGAGTTTGGTCCTGGGCGGCAATTCCTACACCCGGAATTGCTGGCTGATTGCTAGGTCCTGCTTGTTGCATGCTAGCAGTCTCATGGGCATCCGCATTATGAGAAGCTGACCTGGTACGTGGTCTCGCCATTGTAGAGTTATTGGTATGAACTCTGAGTAGAACCAATGGATGTCCTGTCAATGACTCGGATCTTCTTTGGGGGATTTGCTCAATCCAATAGCTTCAAAGCAGATCCTTAAGGTCTGAGAATTCAGCTCTCAATGAAAGCACCAAAGTGTTAGCACCAAAATTGGTCACTACCCTCGTAGAAGAAGATTGTGTAGAGAAATAAGTGATGAAGGTAAATTAAACAGAGAAGACAATGCTAATTTAAATGCAGAAAGTAAGAACACCAAATTTATAGTGGTTCAGCGTAATTGCCTACGTCCACTTTGAGATTAAACTTTATTGATCTTCTTAATGATTGATTACAAATACAATTCGTAGATCAAATGCTTGAATGAAGTTGTATAGTAGAGAAGATGAGTCTCAAAAATGGCAGAGTCTCCCCAGTGTTCTCCAAAAAGATCCCCTTTCACTGTGACCTTGCCCCTCTATTTATAGGAAAATATGGGCTGGACTTCCCAAGTGGGCTTGGTGGCCGAACACTCTAGCCCGAGTACAGTGGTTGCTGCTTGCCGAACCAGGCATGCCGAACGCCATAATGCCGAACGATCCTTTCCATGCCAAATGGTCCCTTCCATGCCGAATGGTACGTTTGATGTGTGGGAAGTGCAGGATGGTTGCAGTTAAAGCCGAACGTATCTCTGTCCGAAGCTCTTGACCGAACAATGCATGCAGGCCAAACGATACTGTCACGTTGAGTAGTTATGCACACTGAACGTCTTCTGGATGCCGAGCACTTCTGTCGCCGAGTTCTACTGGGCGCCGAATACTAATTGACGCCGAGCTCCAGCTGATGCCGAGCACTACCTGCCGTAGAGTACTACCTGATGCTGAGTATCATGGATGCCGGGTACACTAGATGCTGAGTACTTTGCCGAGTACTCCTAGATGCCGAACACTCTCTGATGCCGAGTCCCACTAGATGCCGAGTACTTCGCCGAGTACTCCTAGATGCCGAACACTCCCTGATGCCGAGTCCCACTGGATGCCGAGTACTTCGCCGATCACTCCCAGATGCCGAACACTCTCTGAAGCCGAGTGCTACCTGATGCCGAGCACTAGTTGCCTGGTCAAATCTCCAGGAAACACTAGGTAATGCATAACATGCAAATCGGCATCGAAAGAGTAATCACATAAAATAATTATGACATCTTTACAAAGTAAACTGAGTGTTGCGGATCCACCAACTGGATTCACAATCCTTAATGAAGTCATCAAGCCAATAACATTCAAAGAAAAAGCATCAACAAGTTCTTTCGATATAAAAGAGTGAGATGCACCCGTATCAAATAGAACTCGAATAGGAAGATCACGAAATATAATAATGCCATCAAGGATAGAATGAGAAATACCTTGTCCACGAGAAGTGTTAGCAGGAGCTTGTACAACATTTATCTTGCCTTCCTTCTTGCCTTGAAGTTTGGGACATAAAGATATATTATGACACAAACTCTTGCAATAGCGGCAAGAAAGAGACTTCGGGCACTTGTTTGCATAGTGGTCCTTAGAACCACAATTGTAACATTCTCCACAACGAGGGGTAGGAGTATTTGCTACCGGTGTTGCTTGCTTTCCCTTCTTGTTGGGATTAGGCTTGAATTTAAAAGGTCTCTTTTTTTGATGTTTTGCTTGACCTCAGCATCACTATCTTTATCAGCCTCTTCAATTCGAAAAGCAATATCAACAAGTTGATCAAAAGAAACTTCCAATTTCAGAAGTAATGGCTTTTTGAGGCTCTTGTTCAAGCCATACACAAATCTCTGATTTTTCTTCAATGGGGTGTTAATATATTCGACCCCATATTTGGAGAGAGATTGAAAAGATGCGACGTAGTCCGTTAGGGAAGATTCACCTTGAACAAGGTCAATAAATCGTCGAGCTAAAGATAATTTCTCAGCTTCCGGCACGAATTTCAACTCGAACATTTCTCGGAATTGCTCCCAAGTAAGGTCCGCTTCAATAATTTCAGAAATTAGAAACTTGTACCAGTCTAATGCTCTTTCTTGGAGCATACTAGAAGCCACTTGAGCTCGATAAAGATCAATAAGATTCATGCGAGAAAAGATGCGGTCGCATGTTCGAAGCCAAGCCTAGACTTCTATAACACTCCCGGAACCTTTGAAAGGCTTTCCACCCAAATTGGTGTAATCACTTCACAAGCGTGCAAACCTAGATTTAGAATGTGTGGGCTCAGGAATAGGTCCGACAGCTTGAGCAGTTCTCACAAGATCAAGAAGTTGCTGAGCAGACATAAATACTCCATCCTGGGGAGTAGCACTAGATTGACCGACACTGGGACGACCAGGTCTAACCATTTCTCTTCTTTTAGAAAGAAAGAAAAGAGAAAAAAGGATAATCGCAGAATGAATATCAAACAAACTTGATTGATAAAACGAGGCATCATAAAAAGAAATAGGATAGAACGGTACGAAGACTCGAATTAAATCCTATGGCACGGTTCCTAAGAAAGACTTAGGACAATGATCCTTGCTAGATTATTCTACTTTGTTCCGAAGTCTGGCTCTGATACCAAGCTGTGACGCCCCACCTCTATGCTCACGCTAGCCAAGAACACTACTGGGTAATGCTGTCGACTAGCGCGAAGAATAAGGCTGTTGAGGAGCGACCATCTGTGTAATTGCTTTGGGCGAGTACTGATATGTCCGATAAAATAACTCACATTTCGTTTCAAGAGGAAATTTGACGTATCAAATACAAACTCAAAGCTACCACATAGTGGCTATGAGGCCTTCGAAAACAAATATAGAAATAAACATAACACAAATCAGTAACAGACATTCATGTCACAAAGGCGGAATCAGATATGAACATATCACATAAAAGTGCACTTCAAAGTAGTGGTCAATCTTGATCCACTACATCACAAAAGAATAGATACAAGTACTAGACAAAAGAATAATTATACATCAAGGAGTCTCTATCTCTAATGTATTATAACAAAAACTACAAAACTGTGTAGTTAGACAAAAGTCAGAAGATGGTCCCAGGTAAGGAGTCAAGCAGAAGCACCTGTAACATCTCGGTCTAACCCGAGTATTATTTAATAAGAAAATGATAAAAGGATAAGTCTAGCTATAATTATCATTAAAGGAATGAGATATAAGCAGAGATATAATAAGAACGTATGATAACAATAATGTCATACCAGGACAAATATGATTTAAACAACAACAAAATCATACAATATCTCAAGAATCTCAAGGCACCAAAAGAATATCATATTTTTAATTTTATTCACCAAACTACAAATATTGACAAACATATCATTGCCAATCACATAAAGAGGTGAAACACAAATTCTAGAAATCATCAATTAGAAATCCAGAAATCACAAAGGGGGAGGCCTATCATAAACGGGAGCATGAAAACTCACCAACACGTGTATCACAAATGGAACGCTATTCCATGGTCGCTAACCATAAATTTTGAGCTGAAGCTCCACAAACGGCACGAAGACCACGGGTCGCTACCCTGCCACATTTAACCGAAGTTCCACAAACGGGGATTGTAATCCCCAAACAAACAAATAGACATCGCACATCGCTAGTCTAAATCACAAAATGATCATCATCGATCAATAAAAAGTGTGAATTACACTAAGCTAGTAAATATAAGAGTTTAGCTTCATGTCCCATAACCACTAGCTTAACTTAAATATTTACAGACGAATTGTAGATTTCCACTGGAAAATTATCACAAGATTTTCAATCGAACAAGTCCAAAAATTAACCGACAAAGTAAACGCAAGCATTTCATACGACTTGTTTTGCTAAGCCGTTTAATTAGATTTTCTCATTCGAATGAGGTAAAGGTTTGTATATACTAATAGATTAGAAAACGGTTTTATAAACGAGCTTTGTATTAAAAATAGAGTTGAAATCATCTTTGTAAAGAGTTTGAATATTTACTACTAGTATAGAAACCTTTGTATTTAGAAGTGACAAGTCACAAAAATGATTGTAGAAACAATCAATGACCAAAATCCACATACAAAGACGTGAATCAAATCCATAGAAATCGATGCCGAATCCATCAAAATGGATATACCCAAAAATCCCGAAATAGAAGTCACCAAAATCGATAATAAATAATAACAACAAATCGGATAATCATGAATCGATTAACATTGGAATTTCAAGCAAAGTAGGCAAATGGGGCTGAAGAAAGCAGGTCAGTCGACTGAACCTGGTGGTCAGTCGACTGACATAGGGATACGATTTTTGTATCCCCAGGGTCAGTCGACTGACCCAAATGGTCAGTCGACTGATACAGACCCAGGCAACTGAACCACTAGTTCAGTCGACTGAACCTGCTTCTAAGCACTTTTGATATTCTGGTTCAGTCAACTGAACCTGCTTCAGAAGCACAATCAGCCTAGCCCTCTTTGGGGAAAATTCGATAACACGGACGCGAACGAACGAGCAACTACAACTAAGGATTTACGCCAATGACAACCCAGCCTTGTATGGCCCTCCGAAACTCTCCACTAACGTGTTAAAACATCAAAGGTTGGATTTTTTACAGAAATTGGATTCCAAAAACCAAAAATTGAACGATTCACCAATTCGACCCAAATTGAAAGCAAATGAACATAAATAAGTGTTAGGAATTCATACCCAACAACAACGATATCTATAGAAATAGATGTGAGTTCAAAAACTCACTTTTAAACCCGAAAACGATGAAGGAGAAGCTTGAATGCAAAGGAAGATCAACTTCTCTTCAACCTCAACTCTAGAAGCTTGAATATAAGCTCAAAAGAAGAACATTTCCTAAGTTAGGTTTAGGAAATTTCTGAAATTAAAGAGAGAATGAGTTGGAGAAGAAGAAGGAGATACTTACCTTAGCTTCTAATTGAATTTGGAGCAAGAATTTGTATTTGCAAAGAAGATTAGGGCTTAGGAATTCTAATTCTTTTTCTCTTCCCCCATTTTTCTAAAGCTAGAGTGTTAGGAAATATTATGAAGGAGTGAAGAGAAGTGGAGTGGAGTTGGGTTGATATGTTGGGTTAATGGGCTGAAACCCAAACCCAAAGCCCTAAATGAAAACATTAAAATTTTACTCAACTCCAAACATATCGATGTTTATACTCAAAAAAGTTGTAAACGCCATTTTGGACTCAATGGAGGTGGTCTCGAGTCCCAATTCGACTGTTTACAAAAAGTAGCTTTTCAGACTTTAAATCCGATTAACGATTCTATATTTAAATAAAATATTTAAATATTCAATCGTAAAATATGCGGGTTGTTACAGTTATGACATTGTTATATGTTCAAAACTTAAACCCTATAGTAATAGAAAATAAATATTGATATTGGTTAAACGCTAGGTAGCTATTGATCTCAAATTAGTATTTTAAAAGTACTATAAATCGCCATTTGAGTTGAAGTTGGTTTTTGAGACAGGGAATGATTTTAAATCTGAAACTGGATTTCAGAAATATTTTGTTCTAAAGGATTTAACTTCTATTTTGCTCCAACTTTTATCTATCTTTTCTAAGTTATTTATTTATATTTAATATTGTTTTAAGATTATTTATATTTAATATTGCTTTAAAGATTATTTACTTATATTTAATGTTGTTCAAAGGTTATTTATCAATATTTAAAAAAATTGAAAGGTTAATTATGTAAATAATTAATATGGCTAGAAATTAATAATAAGCATTTATTAATAATGTTTGGAAATAATTACTATTATTTATAATAATGGTTAAGATTAATTATTTTTGTTCATTTAATAATGTTTGAGATTATTAATTATTACTTTTAAGAAGTTTCGAAGTTAATAATAATTATTTATTTATAATATTATTGTCAATAAATATTATTATAGTACAGTGTTTTGAAGTAAATGATTTTATAAATGTTTTCGAGAATTATAAATAGGGTTTTATAAACAGACTTTGGTTTTCATAAAAGAGGTTTTATAAAATAGTTTGAAGACTTAAAGGAAGATTATTTATAAGGTAAAGAAGTTTTATATATGGTTAGATACTTATGAATGAATTTTAGAAATGGGTTTATAGATTTATAAGAGAAGTTTTATACTTAGTTTTATGGATTTATAAAGGGTTTATAACTGATTTCAAAAATGATTTTGAGACGTTTATAAATGGTTTGTAGAAATTTATAAAGGAGTTTATAAATGGTTCAAGAATTTGTATAAAAGAGGAAATCATCCACCGTTCTATGAATATACTTATACCGTTGAAATAAGTATATGGATATTTTTCCAAGTATTGAAAATAGAGGTTTTGAATATTTCTTTATAAAAGCATTTGTTGGGTGCGCTTCCACCACCACCGAACCAGAGGAAGGGAAGACACCACCGAGCCAAAAGCAAGCAAGGCACTGCCGAATAAACACATCTCCAACACTTTACCGGACCGAATCAAATCCACTCTTCCCCGAACCAACACCAACCAACCTCTACCGAACCAACCTACTTCCCCTATCGCCGAACCAAAGCACCACCGGATCACTCACTACCAATCCACTCTTCCCCGAACCAACACCAACCAACCTCTACCGAACCAACCTACTTCCCCCATCGCCGAACCAAAGCACCACCGGATCACTCACTACCAATCCACTCTTCCCCGAACCAACACCAACCAACCTCTACCGAACCAACCTACTCCCCCCATCGCTGAACCAAAGCACCATCGGATCACTCACCACCGGACTGAGTTCCACCGGACCAAGGCGTACCGAACCAACATTACCAAGCCAGATTGCATCAGCCCAGGCCCACCAACAGCTTTATACATCCAAGACCCCTACCCCAGCTTCACTCTATAAATAGAGGGGCAGGGTTACAACAATGGGGACAGGTTTGAGAGCTGAAGCATGGATAGAACTTTCAAACAACTTTAATATACTTGTATCAAAGCTTTGTACTTGTAATTTGAATATAAAAGGAGAATAACATATAAAGTGGACGTAGGCACATTCTGGTCGAACCACTATAAATCTGTGTGTCTTTTACAGTTTAGTCCCTGCTCTTCATATATTTGCATAAATCACCCAAATCACTAAGAACAACCTAAAATCAATTAAACCATACGACTTGGAGGTGTTTGTCCATTTTTTGTGCAAACATATTTGGTGCTTTCACTGAGAACTGAAAGCTCGAAGCTTCAGTTTCTCCCACTTAACCTTCTTCCTAACAGCGTCGTTCATTGCTTTGAAAACATGCCCCCCAAGCAGAAGAAGGATGTTAACAAAGGAAAAAACATCGCAACCAGCAGTCTTCCAGATCCAGTGGTCACAGATCAAGTAAGTCGTCCCCTTCCAGCAGCACTACCAAATGAAGGTCAGGCAAATCCGAGAACCCCTGCCACAGAACAGCCTGCAGCAATTACTAGGGCAAATCTAGACAGAGTTGTGGCTGAAGTGACTAACCGCTTCACATCCCAGCTGGAAGCCTTGGTGGACCATCTCATGTCACGCTTAAGGGATGCTGAAGAGTCCAACCGCAACACTAAATCATGGGGTGAGTCCCAATCTAGAGGATCTTAGAGATGGCAAAGATCTTCCTTCTTCGAAGGAGCTAATGACAGAAGCGGCCATGGTAGGAGCCGAGACCGAGCACAGCCCGAAGTTAGGCCTGAGGAGACGCTTGGAACCGAACCCAACGGGGGAGGTACCAGGCGGAGGTCAACTGTAGCTGAGCTTGTCGTGCTGCCTAACCACGGAAACACCAGTGAACGGGGCCGAGCTAGAGTCCAACCCGAAGTTGGACCCGAGGAAGTGCTTAGATCAGAACCCTTCAGGGGAAGATCGAGGCAAGGGCCAACTGTAGCTGATCCTAGCATGCTCCCAGAAGACCAAAGACAGCCACTGGAAAATATCAGGAATGATAGACGATACCGTCCCTACAGGCCTTCCGGACAGAATCAGTCCCACAGAGCAGAACCGAACTCATTCCTATCTGCTCCAAATTCTGATGAAAGAATGGCGCGCTTGTTCAGAGAGTGCGTCCAATGGGATCAAAGAGATCGAGGGATAGGTGCTAGGGTAACCAGCCCTTTCACCCGCAATATCGAAATTGCTATCACCCCCCGAGAATGGAAGATGCCAACAATGGAACCTTACAATGGAACCTCTGACCCCGTTGTACACTTACAGAGATACACACAGCATATGCTCATGAGCGGGGCAACAGAAGGAGTACTGTGCAAATGCTTTCCACTATTCTTAGCAGATCTAGCTACCTCCTGGTTCTGCCATCTACCCCAAGGATCCATCAGCTCATGGGAGATGTTGAATGAAAAATTTATCAGCCAGTTTCGCATTCATGTGGAACAACCCAAGGACGCTTATTCCTTATCCAGTATCAAACAGAAACCTGGAGAGAAGCTACAATAATATTTAACCCGATTCAATGCCGTAGCGACCGCAGTCCAAGATGCCGATGAGAAGCTTGTCTTAATGGCGCTCTGTAGTGGTGTGCATCCGGAAACTAAATTTGCTAGAAGATTGACAAAAGAAAAACCAGCTACTTTACCCGATTTCTTCCATGAAGCCGGGAAATATATGAGGCTTGAAGACGCTGCCACTAAGGGGCAGTCAGGGCAGCAAAATAAGGCAGCTCACGGTAACACGCCCGCTGCAACAAAGGATGTTCGAAGAAATGATTCTAGAGACAATGCTGGGGGCAAGAAGGGAGAAAATCGCCTATATCGGCCAGGACCGAGATTCGACACTTACACTCCTTTGAATGAAACGATCGAAAACATCTTCCTGGCCACTCAAGACGAAGTTAAATACAAATGCCCCCCGGACAAGAAGGAATCAGATAACGCGATTAAGTCTGGAAAATTCTACCGCTTCCACGAATCCCATGGGCATGATACCAATGAATGCCATCATCTCCGGGACTTGATTGAAGAACACATCAAAAGAAGGAGACTGGAACGCTATGTAAAAGGTCAGAACAGGACTCCAGTTCCTGCCAATGAGAACCCGAGGCTACCCTCCCCAGAAATAGGCAGAGGAAATCGCAACACCAGCGGCTCCAGTCAAGAGAAGATAGTGGTCCATACCATCTCGGGAGGACCACACATCGCCGACAGAAGCTGGGCAGAGATGGAAAGATATGGAAAGTCACTTAGAAAAAATGAAGACTGCGTTAATTCTGTCATAGAAGAACGCCACCCGAAGTAGAAAGAGAGTGATGACATCACATTCAGTAGGCGTGACCTAGAAGGAAGTCAGTACCCTCACATGGATCCCATGGTTATCTCTGCCCGGCTCGGTCCAGCTGAAGTTTTCCGAATTCTAGTAGACACGGAAGCTCAGTAAATATCCTATTCAAGCATGCATTCGACAAAATGAAACTGTCAATAAAGGATGTTTCTCCCTGCAATAAACCACTACACGGTTTCACTGGAGATGCGAAGATGCCCCTCGGGCAGTTGGACCTCTTTGTTGAAATTGGAAGTCATCCCCGCTCCGTTGTGCGGAAACAGACATTTGTGCTGATAGAGAACCACTCGGCCTACAACGCCTTCTTAGGAAGGCCAGCCTTGTCTGACTTCCAAATTATCCTGGCCCCTTGGTGATGAAATTTCCAACGGACAATGGAGTAGGGGAAGTAGAAGGAGACCAGGACGTTGCTCGAGACTGCTATGTAACTGAACTTTGCAACAACCAGAGGAAGGATAAAGGGAAGAGTGTAGAGGTTGCCCTCTGCACAAAAAGTTTGGAAGCACAGCAACTAAAGAAAGCCCCTCCTCTTCGATATACCAGCGACCCTTTCAATGAATTAGACCCCAGGGACAAAGAGGAGGAGGCCACCGCCGAGCCTGTAGAGGCTATGGAATTTGTATCTGTAGACAAACATGACTCGAGTAGACAATTGAAAATCGGGTCCCAACTAAAAGCAGGGTTGAAGGAACAACTCATTGACTTTCTCCGCCACAACTTGGATGTATTTGCATGGTCACATGCTGACATGACCAGAATCTCCCCTGACATAGCATGCCACGTACTAAACATTGATCCCACCAAGGCGCCCGTAAAACAAAGAAAGAGAAGTATGGGGGCAGAACGATCAGCAGCCCTCGATGAAGAAGTAACGAATCTACTTGCCAATGACTTCATACGAGAAGCCATCTACCCAGAGTGGATCGCCAACCCGGTACTGGTAAAGAAGGCTAATGGGAAGTGGCGAACATGCATTGACTTCTCCAACTTAAATGACGCCTGCCCGAAGGATTGCTTCCCACTTCCCCGAATCGATCAACTTGTAGACAGCACAGCCGGGCACGAACTTTTATCCTTTATGGACGCATACTGAGGATATGACCAGATTCCTATGCATGCTCCCGATCAAGACCACACTAGTTTCATCACTGACCGGGGTTTGTACTGCTACAAGGTAATGCCTTTCGGACTTAAAAACGCAGGAGCCACCTACCAGCGCCTCGTCAACAAGATGTTTGCAGGGCTAATAGGACAAACTATGGAAGTGTATGTGGATGACATGCTGGTAAAGTCAAGGAAAGCCGACGATCACGTAAGCCACCTGGGCAAGATGTTTCAAGTACTTCGCCGGTATGGAATGAAACTTAATCCTCTAAAATGCTCCTTCGGAGTATCATCAGGAAAGCTCTTGGGATTCATCGTCCATGCCAAAGGGATTGAAGCAAACCCTGAACAAGTCCAAGCTCTAAAAGATATCAAAATACCTTCCACTCGAAAGGAAATGCAAAGCCTGAATGGGAAAGTGGCCGCCCTAAGCCGGTTCATCTCCAAAGCAACAGACAAGTGCGTCCCCTTCTTCGAAGCTCTAAAGAAAGACAAAGGAAAGTTCGAATGGACTGACGAATGCCTAACCGCTTTCCTTAACTTAATCGAACACCTCCAGAAACCGCCGGTACTCTCGACTCTAAACGAAGGCGAAGAGTTATACCTATACCTTGCTGTATCATCTCATGCTCTAAGCGCTGCTTTGGTAAGAGAAGACAACCGCACGCAGCGGCCAGTATACTTTGTATGTAAGAGGTTTATAGGGGCAGAAGTCAGATATCCTAAACTTGAGAAACTAGCATACTGTTTGCTAATCACATCATGGAAACTGCGACACTATTTTCAATCCCATTCCATCAGAGTTCTGACCGATCAACCGCTGAGGCAGGTACTCCATCGTCCCGACACTTCCGGACGACTACTAAAATGGTGCATTGAACTAAGTCAATATGATATTACCTACCATCCTCGCACCGCCATCAAGGGGCAAGCCATGGCCGATTTCATTGCCGAATTCACCACCAACGAAGGTAAGGAGCAATCAGAGATAGCTGAAGACATCAAGTGGAACCTCTTTGTGGATGGTGCATCAAACGAACAAGGCTCGGGGGCAGGTGTGGTAATAATCACTCCCAGGGGAAGTAAGCTGCACTATGCTATAAGGTTGGAATTCACTGCCACTAACAACGATGCAGAGTATGAAGTAGTGATAGTTGGATTAGAACTTGCCTTAGAAATCGGAGCCAATTCTTTGTGTCTTCATAGCGATTCTCAACTTATTGTAAGTCAAATACTAGGAGAATTCCAGGCTCGAGAAGAACGACTCATAGCATATTTAAAGAAGACCAAGTTACTTCTCAGTCGATTGGACCACTATTTAGTCAAACACATCCCTCGGGAAGAGAACCAAGTGGCCGACGAATTGGCGAAGCAAGCTAGCATGAGAGATGGCGCTATTTCCGGAGCAATAGCCATCTCAAAGAAACTAACCCCAAGTTTTGAGCAAGTAAATCTGATAGCTGCAACCGAAGAAGCAACTTGGATGACTCCCATCCGAAACTACTTACAAAGTGGCACACTGCCCAACGGGCGTAACGAAGTCAAGAAAATCTTGAGGAAAGCTTCCCGCTACACAATACAAGAGGGCATCCTCTATCGGCGCGGCTTCTCTAACCCCTTATTGAGGTATGTCGCTGGAAGGGAAGCCAAGGAAATCTTATCCAACATTCATCAAGGAAGCTGCGGAGATCACACTAGAGGACAGACTTTGGAAAAAAAGATACTCTGATATGGATAATTCTGGCCCACCTTAAGCAAGGACGCCTTAGATTTCGTCAGAAAATGTAACAGATGCCAGAAGTTTGCTAAGATTCTGCGGCTACCAACAACTGAGATTACTCAAATGACCAGCCCTTGGCCCTTTGCAGTATGGGGAATTGACTTGATCGGCGAATTGCCAATGGGCCGAGGCGGGGCCAAATATGCTATAGTGGCAGTCGACTACTTCACCAAATGGGTGGAGGCAGAACCCCTAAATAAAGTCTCTTCAGCAAAAGTTATTAACTTCTTGATCAAAAATGTTCTATGTAGGTACAGAGTCCCATTCAAAATTATATCAGACAATGGTCTTCAGTTTGACAGCGAGGAGTTCGCCAACTGGTGCCAAGAGCACGGAATTCACAAAAGCTTCTCATCCGTAGCTTATCCACAGGCAAACGGACAAGTCGAAGCCGTCAACAAAATTCTGAAAACTCTAATAAAAAAGAAACTCGAAAAGTCAAAGGGCGCTTGGGTGGATGAGCTCCCTACGGCACTGTGAGCCTATCGCACATCTTTCAGAACATCAACGGGGCATACTCCTTTCTCTCTGGCATACGAATCGGAGGCTATGCTCCCGGTTGAAACCATCGTGCCTTCCCACCGTAGGATCCACTATAACCCAGAGAAGAACGAAGAAGTCCTTCACATGTCTTTGGATCTAATTGAGGAGAGAAGAAATGATGCAGCCCTCAAAGCAGCAGCCCACAAGAAAAAGGTGGCAGCACAATACAACTCCAAGGTCAAGCATCGTATCTTACAAGAAGGAGATCTTGTCCTCAAGCGAATCTTCCCTCGCCTTGGAGCACTAGATCCAATCTGGGATGGACCATATGTAATTCATAAAGATCTCCACAATGGAGCTTATATTTTGTCAACAGCGGATGGAGAGGTGTTCCAGTGGGAATGGTACATCCAACACCTCCGTCGATACTTTTCTTAACTTGTACTGCCCATATGAAGTGAATTAACAAAAAGAATCAGTGGACGTAGGCATTTTCGTGCCGAACCACTTTAAAAAATCTTGTCTCTTTTTTAACTTGTTCCTTTATATCTTGGCTGCTTGTTCACTTTATCCTTTTTTGTTGAATAAAATCATGTGCATATAACATTTCCATTCAAGCACTCCACAGCGCGACTTCACCTGGACAAGAACTATCAGGTACTATACGGATCTATGCCCTCGCCAATGAGACACTTTTGCTCCGGCATCCCTCTGCTACGGGTTAACTCATTGCTCGCGACGGCCCTCAAAGCCAACTGTAATGAGCCGATTATAAGCCACCAAGAAGGCCGACTATAGCCGAGGCGGCTCATTATGGCGTTCGGCTCGCTGGCAACTGTGAACCTACTTTAAGCCCCAACATAAGGTGTGGCCAGCCAGGGGTAGTTCATGGTTGACGATCGGCACCCACGCTAGCCGGCCACAGTAAATCGAATAATACCCACGATTACGGGCCATAATGGCCCGGGTAGTTACTGTGCGCGATCTCGGCTCCGATGTGTCTTAAGTACGGCTGTGGTAAAAAAGATTAACTCCCCACGGAGGCGTAAGATGCGTGACAAATGTCTCCAAGACCCACAGCTAGGGAAAGTGACTACAAAACCCATTTTCCACGAACTTAAGCACATCAAAGGCCTTCCGTGATTGGAAGTTTTACTATTTCTCATATTTCAATTTTATTTAAAAAACTATTCTCCTATCCTCTGTAACAATCCCTAAAGTACAGGACACAGAATAGGAGACATACGCCAATGGAAGAGGGTACTCACAACAAGACACTGGACTGCATTCCATACTCGGTCACATAAGACATTCAAAGCTGCCATCTACAAGCAAAATATGAAGGGCGGTATTTCCTTCTTTCATGAATAAACATGTGGCTATAATTTATTCACACATCACACTAACATTGCAAGACATGAAATTATGTTTTAAACAAGAACTTGACGTCAGACACGATTGAATTACAAGAATATGCA
Organism: Allium fistulosum; assembly: GCA_030737815.1. Taxonomy (NCBI): domain Eukaryota; kingdom Viridiplantae; phylum Streptophyta; class Magnoliopsida; order Asparagales; family Amaryllidaceae; genus Allium; species Allium fistulosum. Next base: position 1,497,069,770 of record CM060901.1, read on the forward strand.
TAGCTATATTTCTCATACAACATGTCAAAATAGCAAAAACGTTCAAAAACGACAGAATCAGCTTAAGTTAAAAAATTACACGTCAAGAATAATGTTGTTTATTACAAGTAGCATAATTACAGCCTAAGAGTTACATTACTATTCTAAGACTAACATACACAACAATGTCAAGTTCACAAAAAGGTATCCAGGTTAGATCAAGGAGCCAGCTGCGTTGGAGTTTTATCCTTGTCTTGTTGCCCACCTGTCCGGTCAAAGAAAGAATTCATTAATGATAAGCAACCAAGTTAACGGAAAGACTAGAAAGGAAGACTTACCAGCATCTGCTCCTTGATCATCTTGATCATCATCCTCTACTTGCACACATGCCTCCTCAGCTGCAAGCAACCGCATGCCCTCCTTCACCGCCACCTTCTCCTCCTTGGTAAACTGGGCAGTAACCACATCCATCCTGAAGGCCACGCCACCCTCCTTATCCGCCTCAGCCTTGGCCTCCTCTAGAGCCCTGAGATAGATCCTAGCCATAACCCGGGGGTAATCATCCATCCAGGACAAGTTACCCTGCCTCCAAATACGGAAGTACATATCCTAGAGCATCTCATCCATCATCCCCTCGTTCTCCTCAAACTCCCTCATTCGGACCTTTGAAGCCCGTAGCTTTGCAACGGCAGCATCCCTCTCCGATCGATACCATAAACGGTCAGCCTGAAGGGACCTCCTCATCACCTCCATCTCCTCCTTCAACTTGGCCTGAGCAAGCTCCGCGGCCTCAAGTCTCCCCGATAGTTCCTCTACCCGCTCGAGGTCCGCTTGCCGAACCTCATCCACCGTGGCAATGGCAATGTCAATCCGCTCCTTACAGATGGCCTCCATCTTCCGCAACTCTGCCCTACTGGCCTCTTCCATAGTCTTCCTCAATTGTCTGGATGCGGCCTCGTGTTGAGAGATTTCGATGGCTTGGTCGGAAAGTTGTTTAGCCTGGTCGGAAACCATCAACCGTAGCCGAATGTTGGCGCTCCCTATCTCTTCCCCAGCCTTGACCAGTCGGGCGTGGTGCCCCATCAATTTCCTGGTCTCCTCAGCAACCCGGTCAATATTTGCCTTAGCCTCATCCCCCAGAGTTACAACCCGGGTAGTAAGCAAATCAAGGTCCAGGGACTTAGCTTCGTCAAGCACCCGTCCCATAGGATTGCGAGGGAGAAGGTGCTCACCAGTAACCTCATCGAAGGAGATGTCATGAGATGCCGGGTCCGGGTCCAGGTCCGGATGACCAGCAAACGGATTGCGAACTAAGCCAGGGTGATCTATCGGGGTGACGGTTGGATTCTCAGACAGGTGTGGGGAAGGTATAAACTCGGTGTCCTCCTCCTCAATATCATGAATAGGCTGGAGTGGGGCCGGAGGGCCAGGAAGAGATTCAAACGTAGATCGACTCCTCTTCCTCTTTTGTATATCTTCTTCAATAACACCAAGAAGAGGACGATAGCCGACTACGTCTCCAGGACGGTTAGTAGGAGGCTTCGGCTTGGCGGAAGCTTTGAGGAGTTTGTATTGTTCAAGCCTGTGCCGAAGATATGAGGTCTTGGCCATTTTGCCCGCTCCTGGAATAAAAATCAAGTGTCACCAGCAAGCATTGAGCCATCATTCGAGAATTAAAAAGAATAGAGTGAAATTCACCTCGAAACACAGAAGTTGCCTCAGTAGAAGCACTCCCGGAAGATAAATCGACGCCGGTCCCAACCTTATCAGCCTTCTTGGACTTCTCCGTTTCCTCCAATTCTTCAAAGGCTTGGCGGAGAGCATCATCCATCCACTCTTGGATCACGCCCGCCTGCCCAGGAGGCAAAGCCCCGGTGCCATCACTGCCCTGTCCTTCGCCACCATCATCGCCGTGACGATCACCGTCACCTTCTCCACCGCTTCCGCTCTCCGCCTCACCTCCTTCATCCTCGCCTTTTTCCCCCTCCACTTTATCCTCCTCCTGAACATCTGGATGTGTGCTGGGAGAGGGTCCATCAGACTTCTTGAGTTTCTTCCCCCCGGCGACTGGATGCGCCGAGAAGGGTCTCCTTTTGCCGCTTTTTGCTGTGGCCCCTCCTGTGGCTTTGGCAGCCCTCTCCTCCGCCGTGTCTCTCTGCTTGACCACAGACTGATGTGGTAGGATCAGGTTGTGCCCCAGAAGTGTAGCATTTCTAATAAGGTAAGAGGCCGACCTATCCCTTCCCGTGATGGCTTCTATTTCCACAGCCATCTGAACCAGGCGGTCATTCTCTACGACCGCAAAGCCACCTGTCGCTAGCAAGAAATAAAACCACATGAGAAGAAGCATTGCAGTCAAAACAGAAATCATAAATAAACTTCGACTTACAGCCTGAGGTGAAGCGACGGATGGAAACAGATTCATCCTTAACAAAAAACCATTCTTTCTTAAACATGTTGAACTTCGAATATAAGGCCAGGACCGGCTTGAAAGATACAGCTGATTCCAAGCTGATATATGGAGACCCCTTCTTGTAGCCTCTCAAGTTGTACAAATACCGGATCTCCCGGTTGGAGGGAGGACGTCCGTATCTCCTTTGGAAAATGACAAACGGGCTCACCAGAATGGCGTAGGAGTTAGGCTGAAGCTGGAATGGAGCCACCTTCAGATATGTGACAAAGCTGACTATCCAGGCATTGAGAGGCGGGATGGCACCACACATACAGTGATACCTGCTGTAAGCAAAGTAGCCTTCAGGGGGGTCATACGGCATCACTCCTTCCCCCGGCAATAGCATGCGTGCTCTATCAATCCCAAAGGAGCGAGAAATAACATCAAGCTGCTCGCCTTTGAGTGAGCTAGGGAAACAATCAGGAGGCGAGTTCAGAAGCTCCTGAGGACCATATCCATCTACTAATGATCTCGGGGTGGGCCCATAACGTCCCGGTCCTGACTGGACTGGGGGCACTGTGGAAGGCTCTTCTCTGTCCTGGGATTTCTTCTTATCGGAACGAGTTTCGACTCTGTGAGACATTTATCTGCAAACACAAAGAAGTTCGTAGTTAGATGAAGAAAGTAAACAAGCAACCATACGAAGACTAGAATTGCATTTATAAGTTGAAACATAAAATCCCTCTCGGCAGAAGAGAACACACCTGATTCGGCATTTAGGTGATTCGGCACTTGGATGATTCGGCACTTAGGGTGATTCGGCACTTGGATGATTCGGCACTAGGCAATTCGGCACTTGAATGATTCGGTACTTTAGGTGATTCAGCATTTAGGGGGTTCGGCTATCTCAAACGATGGAGGATAAACGAAGGCTCGAATCCCATACTTATAGACGGGTATGGGCGACCGAACCAACCGGATTCGACACTTAAAAACGAAGGAACTAAAATAAAGCGGGGCATACAATGGCATATGCCCTACTTTGGGGGAAAATGTTGGGTGTGCTTCCACCACCACCGAACCAGAGGAAGGGAAGACACCACCGAGCCAAAAGCAAGCAAGGCACTGCCGAATCAACACATCTCCAACACTTTACCGGACCGAATCAAATCCACTCTTCCCCGAACCAACACCAACCAACCTCTACCGAACCAACCTACTTCCCCCATCGCCGAACCAAAGCACCACCGGATCACTCACTACCAATCCACTCTTCCCCGAACCAACACCAACCAACCTCTACCGAACCAACCTACTTCCCCCATCGCCGAACCAAAGCACCACCGGATCACTCACTACCAATCCACTCTTCCCCGAACCAACACCAACTAACCTCTACCGAACCAACCTACTCCCCCCATCGCCGAACCAAAGCACCACCGGATCACTCACCACCGGACTAAGTTCCACCGGACCAAGGCGTACCGAACCAACATTGCCAGGCCAGATTGCATCAGCCCAGGCCCACCAACAGCTTTATACATCCAAGACCCCTACCCCCAGCCTCACTCTATAAATAGAGGGGTAGGGGTACAACAATGGGGACAAGTTTGAGAGCTGAAGCATGGATAGAACTTTCAAACAACTTTCATATACTTGTATCAAAGCTTTGTACTTGTAATTTGAATATAAAAGGAGAATAACATATAAAGTGGACGTAGGCACATTCTGGCCGAACCACTATAAATCTGTGTGTCTTTTACAGTTTAGTCCCTTCTCTTCATATATGTGCATAAATCACCCAAATCACTAAGAACAACCTAAAATCAATTAAACCATACGACTTGGAGGTGTTTGTCCATTTCTTTTGCAAACAGCATTTGGATTCAAATATTTACAAGATGAATTTAATTAATGAAAAGATTAATTAAGGAGGCTAGTAGTTACTTATGTGTTTAACCAATGTTGGTTTTCCTATTTGAAATAAATCCCTGATTTGAATATTTGTTTATTTGATAGTTAAATAACCGACTATCAAATTTGGACTCAAAAGGCAACTTTAAAGATATCTAGGAGAAACACGTGAGTTATATGGCACGTCATCAATTATGATGTTGTACTGTGCGTGTAAATATTGTTTCGTTCTCCTAGGACAAATGATAAGGAAATCCGTCCACTAACGGTTAGGAGGTGATCTCCGCTCTTATCTTTGACTGTTTATTTCCTAAAGAAACGGGGTTGAGTTTACCGGAAACTATCGAATGCTGTTTCGAAGAGACCGGGATCAGATATGTTATATGTAAACCACTTTGATCCAACTCAAGCATTTCGAAGTGCAGATATCTTGAAGATGAGGAATTTAAGGCGGAGCTCTTTGAAGTGCAAGGGCTCCTTGCTACTAATCCTGAGGGTGATTCCAAAATGGATGTTGTAAAAGTAATGCCTTCGGTTTGTCCATCTCCTGGACAACTTGTAAGGACGAATACCGGCATTGCATTGTTGCCTAGAGGGCAATGTTAGCATTCGAAGTGGGAAGTGCTACATGAAAGGTAAAATGTAGCCTCGAGCCTCATCAACTTGAAAATGACAAAAATCAGGCATGTAGTAGGGCCATATGGGTCACTCCCATTAAGGTATGGCCATCCCAAATCTATATCGATTACTATCTACTCATGTATGCTTCAGGGCCCATTAATAAAATGGGCGATGATATACGGTACTACTAGTGAAGTGGTAGGCCAGTCATGTGTAGCAGGGATACAAGATGTTCTTGTCAGACCCTGGTGCATTTTATCTAGTGATGTACCATCGGAATTAGTACCTTACCTTGTCATAGTATGGAATCCATTCTTCAATATGAGCTTTACGGACTTAGTTGTGCCCAACTATGTGGAAACGTGAGATGCAAGCATTTCAGCTGTTTTATATATTTACTTTTAATCCTAGACATTATTACAATACCACCGGTTTTTCTATAGAAAATGTTTTGATCGTAAGGTAAAAGCCTGTCCGTCTTTATTTTCGGGATGGTCTTATGAGATACCTTTATTTGAAAGGTTTAACACAAACATTAAATTCCATTTGGATGTGTTTATCTCACACTGGTTCATTAGACTGACTAGAGTGTTATTTTATTATAATGCTCGAGTCAGAGCGAGCATATTTACAGATTGCTTTGGATCACTGGAGCTCAGGAGATGAGTTGAAGGTCCAAAACATATCTACAAGTTTCTTTGTGTTTAGTTGTGTTGTATATTGGTTGTATTTATTCGCAATTATAAGAACAGGCTGTTATAACTGTCCGGGCTGAAATAGGTTAGTATACTCTAATTGGTGTATGTATATTATATTTCTCTATGTAAAGATTGCTGTATATTATAGACTATTCGTTATGCTGTGAGATTATGTTTTGTTTAGTTTCTTCTTGTCTTCTTTCTTCTTTCTTTCCCCTAGCGATCGGTTTTTCCAGCATTTGATTGCTCGACACGTAATACAGTGAACGTAGTAGTGTCAATTTTCGAGGGTCGAAAATCCTGGTTCGTTACACCTGGTATCGGAGTGCAAGGTAAAGCGAGAACCTTGGCTTTGGTGGGGATTACTCATTAGATATTGGGTAAGTAGCACCTAGAATGAGTTTGAGTGTGTGTATATATAGGAGCGCGTATTTGTTAGTGATATAAAAATGTTTTATATATCGTTGATTGATCTGTTGAGTGGCTAATGGATTCTGGTCAATATGAGTAATTAATATTATTGATAGAGGTTTCAAAACATTTGAACATAGCAATTTGACACAGTATTGTTTTTAAATTGGGTAAATGAAATAAATTTACCTTGATTATATTTTATATATAAAGGAAAAAATTTCAAAAATTATTATAGTATATATAGCGTGTTTGGTTGTTAGTGAATGCTAATATTTGATTATTATCATTTGTTGTTTGTGTTCTGATAAAAGTTGTTATTATTGTAATGTAAACAAGATAAACAATTAAGAAATGGTTTTATATGACCATAATAAAATTATATATAGGGGAAATTTATAAATACAAAGGGATTTAAAAGTTGAGAATTTGAGAATTTAAACCCTGCTGATTTTGAAATTTGTTTTCAAATTTTGGAAAATAATAGTAATATTATTTGGAAAATATTTTTGGATGGAAATATTTTGAAATGGAATTTAAAAGTGTTAAGAAAGCACTGAACTCACTTTGGTCGCTGGGAAATAATTTCGATGAGCACAACAGCATCATCGACGTTCATTTTTGGGTTTCCAAGAGAAGAATTGGTACCATAGGAGATTTGTTTTGGTAAAACAAGTTTTGATTTAAATCTCAAAAATAAGTTTTTTAATACAAAAGGAGATATATATTATATTATGTATTATTTCAAAATGTAATTGAAATAAACAGAGTGTTTAAATTCTGAAAATTTTTATCTAAGTATTTTGTTGAAATTATAAGAAACCATTTTTGTAGCTTAAGTCGAGGAACAATAAGTTAAAACAAAGTTTTAAATTGTTGAATATGAATGTTAAGAAAAGCAAATTTGAAATGAAATTTAACTAAAGTTAAGTGAAATGAAATTTAACTAAAGTTAAGTAAAATGAAATGATTTTTGAAATGAAATTGTTTGTGATTTGAAATGAATTAATGAAATTGAATAATGAAATGAGTTAAATGATATTAAATTTGATTTAAAACGAATATGAACTTAAGTTGTGAAGTGATAATAAACATAAGAAGTGTTTTCAAAAATGTTTATAATAAACTTATGTAAAATTTGATGGAAGGGTTCTTAATTGACATTAGTATTGAAAGAAATATACTAAGTAATAAATGGATGTGAATAATGATTATGAATAAATAAATGTAAATAAAAGAATCTGAATAATGAGAAACCAATTGAAATAAATACGTAAGTTGTACGCATATTATTTTATTCGCATAACTGTTTGATCCAGATTCCGGCATATGATTTCGAGATGATTCACATCGGTCCGAGTTAGAACTTTTCACTCAATTCTTGACGGTGAACATTTGATACAGGTTTTTGGTCGGTTATGAAGTTCTCTATCATAGTATATGGCTAGAAAGAAAAATGGTAGTTTCTAATCAAGGAACTGGATCGGAGTCTGCAGTAGAGAAGTCGATTGGACGACACTAGTTTGAAAGTGAAATTATGTGATCGAGTGAGCGATCAAATTTGATATTGCGTGGGATGGTATATGTACATCTTACGGGCTTTATCGTAATTAAATGTTGTCATTGGAAAATGCAAAATGATATGGTTAGAAATTATATGATTGGATATTATATGCATAGAAGCAAAAACTAGTTTGATGCTTTGGTTTCATGAGTAGACTTTGGTTGCCCGACAAATAGGTACATGTTTATATTGTTGTTTGGTTTGATGGTTTTATGATTGAGCCACTTGGCTTTTGTTTTCTTTTGGTGGATTTGGATCCATAGTGATGATTTTGTAGTTATTCCAATCTAGCCGCACAAAAGAGACGCTGCCCAAATTTTTCGTAAATTTAAAGAGTTAGAAAATTTTAGAATAAGTTTCAACTAATTGTTTTGAATATTTAATGGGTTTGGGGCATTTTTCTTACTTGCTAATTTTGGGGATAAAACGCTTTTAAGGAGGGGAGAATGTAACAATCCAGAATTTCAGTCATTCGAATTTGGAATATTCAGTTGATTTTTTTAAATAGAAAAGTTAATTTTATAAGTTAAATAATTTGAATTTCAAATATAAGGTTATTTGAATATTTGGTATTGTTTAAATAATTAAATCTTGAATTCTATGTGAATGAAAATGATTACGAGATTTGATTTGAATCCTATTCATATAAAAACGACGATAGTAAACTTTTGAATTTGAAATAAAAGTGATTAAACTTGTTTTAATAATAATCCATTTTAATTAATTTGTGAAAATGTCTTTCTAGGGCACTTTCTTTGATTTTAATGAAACTAGTGCCATTGGACCCTAATAATAAATTATTATATACCGACGAATTTCATGACGATTTGACGTATCGTTTGGTTGGGCGAGCTCGAAATGCTTAGAAACTAATTACAAAAATTAATATAACATAATTGGATTAGAAATTAATTTTTGCATACGAATTAGGTCCCGATTCTAGTTCCATTGTGTTCCGAAAAGAGGTATTTAGTATAGAATGCCAGTGAGCACACCTCGATAGCATTTTGAGATTTTTCGACCGTGTAGTGTTAGCTATATTTTAATATAATAATACATACCCATCTTCTTAGCCCATACCCTATCCCATAATTGAGCCAGTTCTTCAACTGTTCGAACCAATGAACCATACCTTCCTTCATTATAAAATCGGGACTTAAACTAGAGAATAAGTTCCCTGATTGTTTCAAATTCATCTCCTCCAATCCAATTGCTCTTAACCATCACCGCCAATAGAGGCGCTTTTATCCCACGACCCCAGCTGAAGAAATGATCGCGATGACGAATAGAGGACAATCAACGGTTGGATTGGGCTGAAATAATGTGTGGTGGCCACAGTTCATCGATGAATGGTGGTCGTGGTTTTGTGGATTCCGACGATTCTAGACACTTTTATGCAATGGGGCATAAAGGGTGGATAAAGGGGATGGTGAAGCTACCTTCAATTTGAGTTTAGTGGTGAATGGACGATTGTGGCAGTGGGATTTCGAGTCCAATATGGGCATTTTGGTTTGATTTTCGAGGTGATAGAGGCGAGTTGGGTGATGAGGCCAACGGCGGTGAGGTTATCCAGGACAGGGGAGCACGTGGTGATGGTGTGGCGTGGTACGAAGGCGACTAGGCGACGGTGGAGGTTGATGGAGTCGAGTTTTCATGGCTAGAGCATTTGCGTATGAGAGAGATAGAAGAAGGCGGGATTAATATTTGATTAAGCTAAGTAAATATGTATCAAGGTTTTAAAATTATTTTTAATTAATTCAATTCTTGTAAAACCAATAACTTATTTGTTTTAGGCCCGAATCAAATGCGGTCAGTCGCGTTAGAATCGTATCAATGAATACTACGCGATGGAGTTGGTTTGGCGATGATTGGAGCCTATGGGAATTTTAGCTAATTTAGATGGAATCTAGAATGCCTCGGCGACAACTGGAGTTTCGGTGGAACAAACTCACCTTTTTGGTTAACTAGTACATTATATAATTGGAAAAAAAAATTTGATTGGATGTTTGGATGATTTACTGCCTTATCAATTGGTTTGGATTTATTCCCACCCAAGAAGCGGATGACCTTTATATATACCCATCCAATAGCGGATGACCTATATTATATGATTATATATGGTTTGTGATGCTGGGAACCAGGTTGGAAGAATCCAACAGGATTCCTCACGACCATTGATTTTTATTTATATATACGAGTATATATGCACGTCTAGGTGGACCTGCATTTAATTACACAGGCATGCATTTTTAGTTGCACCTGTGGAAGTAGAACTGACAGTAGCATTGCCAGCATAAATTGATCCTGAGGCAATGGCCAAGTAGACTGAGATAACTGAAGAACATTCATAGAACCATTAACTTGAAAGCATTCGTAGTTTATCATTCCTTTCTTTTGTTTTAGTTTATTTTATACTGCTGGAAATAGAAATAACACATGTACTTTTACTTGCTTATGCTCTTTTAGCTAATGTGAGCTGTGAGCAAAAATGTATCAAAATATATCAACGATTAATTGTTTCTTTACCTCTTTTGTAGATTTTTGTCTTTTATGCTTTCAAGCTACTCTTTTGGAAACCAGCTTTCAAATTACTATATTTTCCTTTGGTAACCGGTAATTTTATATTTGTCTTTCTTAAGTTTGTGCTACTTATTTTAATAGGGTTAATTACCTAAGCAAAATCTTTATATTTTATTTCCATTTTAATGATTTTTTCTTTATTTGTTTCAGCATTCAAGAAAGGAAACATGAACCTAAAAAAATAGACATGAATAAAGTCAGAAAAGGAAGTATAAATGACTTATTGGTTTGTACATGCAAACCTGGTATTTAAACTCCATCTAAACAAAAGCCGTTATTTCTTTTAATCAAACTGCAGTAACTTCTTCATACTAACTCGGAATCAAGCGAGACTTCGACTGATGAACTCCCACCTAAATTACGGACATATGGAACACTCGGATACTTCAGCTTATGAACGTATACCATAGTTCTCCATGGTGATTAAGAGTTGTACTTAGAAACTAACAGACTACATCTCCATATTTGAACTCCACTAAGGCAGAAGCCGCTATTTTTTTGGCTCATACTGCAATAATTTTTTCACAATAGTTGGGAATTAGGTGAGACTTTGACCGATGAACTCCCACTAAAATTACGGACAATATGGAACGCTCGGATACTTTAGCTAATGAATGTATACCTTAGTTCTCCATGGTGAGTAATAGTTGTACTTAAAAATGACAGGCTGCATCCCCATATTTGAACTCCACCCAAGCAGAAGCCGCTATTTTTTTCCATTCTGCAATAACTTCAACATACTAACTTGGAATCAAGCGAGACTTCCACTGATGAACTTCCATCTAAATTATGGACAATATGGAACACTTGGATACTTCATCTCTTAAACGTATACTGTAGTTCTCCATGGTGACTAACAGTTATACTTCATTTGCTTATATAATTTATTCTTTTACAATTATTGTTTTTATTTAGATTATTCAAACAGCTTTTATTAACTTGTATATATTTACATTTTCAAACAACAAATCAATCAATTTATATACTATAATAATTTCTGAAAAATTAATTCCTTTATATATAAAATACAATCGAGGTAAAATTATTTTATTTACCCAATTTAAAAACAATACTATATCGACTTGCCTCGTTTAAGTGTTTAGAAATCCCTATTGATAACATGGCATCCCACATACCGACCAGAATTCACAAACAATTCAACTGATAAGTAAACACAATATAAAATATTTTATATCATTAACAAATACGTGCTCATATATATAATACACTCAAACTCAATCTAGGATGCTACTGACCCTATATATACTGAATACACATAGAAGCCTAGAAATATACTAAATCTAAGCTCTGATACCACGTGTGACGAACCACAAATCCATACCCTTTGAATCGACAATAAACCACACATGTCCGACCCAAAAAGCATCGACTGACGGAAAGTCAGTAGAAAGAAAAGAAGAGAGAAGAAGAGAAGAGAAGAAAGAGAGAAGAGTGAAGCAAATAGATCAATACAAAATCTCGCATCGCAGCGGAAAACTTGTAATATCATATCAATGATCTTTACAAAATAAAAACTGTATATACATACATCAATCAGAGTTCAACAATCAATCACCAATCATCAGCCTGGACAGTTATAATAACCTGTCCTTACAATTGCTGATAATATAAATAACAAAGCAGCAGAAAATAAACAGATACATGTATACGAATATGAAGATCTCTAGCTCTCCTACTGAAGCTCCAAAAGCACCAAATCTGAACCTGTAAATATACTCGGTCTGACCCAAGCATTGAAAAGGAAGAATGCCCAGATCAGTCTGGTAAACTAGCGTGAGAAACACACTCAACTAAATTTATTAGATTACCAAAACTTTTCCTTCCAAAACAAAAGTATCTCGTAAGACACCCACACATAAACACAGACATGTTTTTACCTTATGATAACCAAAACCTTTCATATCAAATCATGTTGTATTATATTAGTGTCTAGTATACAAATAATATTAATCATAGCCGAAATGGTTACCTATATAGCGTTTCAGGGCTATTCATTACGCCAATACAAACAAAACCGCAAGCTCGTGGTGGAGTTTGGATTTCCATACAAATGACCAGGTGAAGGGACTACCTTTTAGCAGTACATCTCTAGAGGAATGTACCGAGAAATATCACAAAGGAACCTCTACCAACACAAGATCGGCCTACCTCTATAACTTGGTAGTACCGAATATATCATCCCCCGGTCGTTACCGACCTTTTCCGAGGGCCCTCATAGCATACATCCACAATAATTTACATCCCGAACGCCATAGCGGAAAGAAATATATCTAGAAGGGAATGATCATATCCTAATTGGAAATGACCCACTTAGCCTTGCTGCATCTAACCCTGTTTCGGTCATTTTCCGGTTGATGAAGCCTGAGGTAACGATTACCTTTCACATATCACATATCACATCACTTTTGAATGCCACATTTGCCATTTTCGATGACTACTAATTGCCTTTCACAAAAATACAACCCTTGAGCTCGTACGTCTCAAGGAAGGGTGTTAAGCCAAGAGAAGTTGTCTTCTCCGCCACCAAATAGATGTACGTTTGTAAAAACCAATGTACGTAATCATTAGAAAGCAATGTCAGACATTCATTCATAGAAGTTGTCCAGGAATAGGACAAACCGAATGCACTTTCCTACCACATCTCGTCGGAAAATCCCTAGGATTAGTAGCGAATAGTCCTTGCATTGGATATTTCATAACGAAGAGTCTACTGCTACTATATGTACATTGGGATTTTAACCCCAAATGATCAACAAGCAGTCCTTCACTATGAAAATCCTAAATATCAATATCATCAATAACCTGCACAATAAAACGCATATATGCTGGTCCGAAGTGGTTTTCGGATAAACCGATCCCGGTCTCTTTGCACCAACAACGCAAAAGTGTTTTTCAGCCTCACACAAAAACTAAGTCTCATAGACTTATCACGTCTCCAACTTTCAACTTGCTATCCTTCGGCCAAGAAGGAAGCTCGATAGATCGGAGTAATACTCCACACTACACGAATCAACATCCTTAACACAAACAATAATCAAGCCTACACAGATGGCTACGTACTAAGTGTACGACTAAATAGTTCCCACATCAAGTCGAAGAACTAAAAATAGCCAAATTTGATAGTCGGTTATTTAATTATCAAAGCAAACAAACAAATATTTAGCACCATAAGCAATCACTTGGCCCTTTCAATATTACAATCACTTTCCAAATATTCACTTCAAATTATCTTTAAAAGAATATATTCTCAAAACCATTTCAATATTACAATATTTGGAAAACATTTCCATATACTTATTTAATAAGTAATTCACAATTGTCTTTATTTTCAACACTTAGAAAATATTACATATACTTAAATCATGATTAAGTATATATTTTATTCTTTAAGGAAAACATTCTCTTAAACATATTTATTTGGGTCAAAACGAATGTTGCGTAAAACATCGTTACGACAACCCAAAATCATTAGTATAGGGACTCGATAATTAGATAGATATATAAATCCCATATACTATACAAAACATCTCCTTTCGAAAATCATTTACTATAATGACAGTGTTATAGTCCATGCTTTCCTTACTTCTCGAAAACGTCTATTTGAATAATGAATGTTGAAATCTATGTATTCGATGCTCAACACATTTTAAAACATCTTCAAACCATTTAAATCCATTTAAAAATCACTTTTCCAAAAATATCCATTTTATTCAAAGAATTATTCACAGTCCAAAATCATGAATAAAATTCTCTAACCAAATTCATTATTTCTACACATTTATTAAAGGATTATCCACTGTCCAAAATCGTGAATGAAATTCCTTTAAAAACTTTCATATTTAACTTATCAAAATAAGTTGATTTCACATTTATAAAACAATGTTTATAATTCACATTTCTATTTTATAAAAACTTCCATTAATAAAATTCCTTTGCTGATAAATTCCATTTATCTCATCTATATGCCAAAATCCAATTATAAGTAAATTTACTTATAAATCTCTTATTACAAATTCGTTCCTTTTATAACTTCATAAATTTATAAATCTTATTCACTTATAAGATTCAATTATAACTTCATTTTAACACTTATAAAACTCCTTCATAATTCCATTATTATTATTTATAAAATATCAATTTTATAAATCTTATATATATAAACCATTTATAATAAATCAAAATTCTCAATTAACTTATTTTACCAAATAGTCAACTCCATATTTCAAAAATCATATTTTGATTCCATTTAAATAAACTTCTTCTTTTAATAATTTACACATCATTATTAAAACTATATAACTTCAAAAATCACTTAAACGCCTTTTAAATTTGAAATCATCATTTTAATATTTTAAATTTCCAAAAATATGGCCCAATGCTACAACAGCACTAAATAAGGTGATTCACATCAATCACGGCATCCAAACACCAAATATCACAGGATAACAGCATAAATCACAATATCTGTAAATAAAAATCAAAACTGGTGAGGAATCCAGTTGAATCCCTCCAACCTGTCACATGCAACAAATATACATATTAGAAATATGTACAATGTCCTCTTCGAGGAAGACGCGCGTACAAAAGGTCATCCGCTTATACACGGGAACGTATAGGGTCTCATCTGCTCTAGTAGGCAGGAATATATCCAAACCAATCAATATATATATATATATATAATATCATATATCATATATCATCCAAACAATCATCAATCAACACAAAATAAATTTATTCTCACTTATATAAAAATATAAGCGAGTCAGATAGAGTGAATTGTACTCACTTTAATTCCAATAGCCGCTGCAGCGTTTTATTTCGAATAATACCCAAAATTTTCACTAGCTCCAATCAACTCCAAACAAGCTCCATCGCATAGTGTTCGCGAAGACGAACCCAACACAACATGTTTCGTCCGATTTCGACCTCGTATGTAAAAGATACAGAATTTTAAAGTTTACACAATTTAAATTATAATTAATTTACACTTTTTTTAAACCTTCTTACATCAGGGCCGCACAATCCATCATCAATGAATCAGAGCCGCACCCTTTTTCTTTCCTTTATCCTTCCAGTTACGAGTGCATCAAAACCCAATTGGCCGTCGTGCTCTTCCAATTGTCGCGCCCTCCTCCTTCATCGATGAGTTGATCAACCTCCACAGGTCGATGCGCCGAAGCCCCACGCATGTCCACTCGAAATCTAGTCATTCGAAGCTCCACCTTTGCCATGTTTTTCTGCCTTGACCTAGGCACGAACGTGAGCCCATAACCATTGATCCACTGCTCTATTCTCAATCATAGCCATTGATCTGAGAGATCTTGTCGTGCTCTAGATTTCTGTAGTTGAAAGTTTTTTACGATAGTGGATGGATTGAGAGAAAAAGAGGGAAGAACGATAGAGTTTTCTGGCCATCAAAATTATAGTGGCGGCTAGCCCTAGGAGATTAGGGTTTTGGCAATTTAGAAAATAGTTAGGTCCTTTTATAGCAAATTTCGTGACACTATTCATCTAAAAAAAATTCAAACTCCAATCGAAGCGTGCTACCTGGCGTTTATAATGTTTTACCCCTATTTCGAACGCAATGGAATATATATCGGGAGCCAATTACATCATATTTAGAAGATAGGTTTTCGAATCGACATATTTTAATTAAAATTTACTAAAATAAATTTCTACGCATTTCAGCTTCCCATGATCAAAACGTAAATCCGATTGACACGAAATTTGAAATCCTACAATAATATAACATTACGGATCCAATGAAACTGGTTTCATCAAAATACGAGACCGTGTTAAAAATGACTATTTTTACACGTTAATTAAATACTAAAATATTCAATTTCTTTAAATTAACTTTTAATTCAATTTTGAAAGTTTACTAACATCATTATAATTCAAATAAAATTTAATTCAACTTTATAAATAATTTTCTTTCACATTAAATTTAAATTTCAATTATTTATGTAATTTCAAATATTAAATTAACGATTAATTTATCCAAATAAATCTATATGTTTGAAATATAACTTATTCAACTTATAAAAGTAACTTGTGAATATTTAAAATCAATTAAATATTCGAATTTCAAATGACTGAAATTCTGGGTCGTTACAGGTAACATGAGCATGGTGGTGATTACACCTGCGACTTCCATTCGGGTGCTCGGTAATCGTTATGAGTTCCAAGCGCTTAGTATGTGTGTCTTTCGTAGACACCATGGCCTTCTGTGTAGGCAGCTATATAGCATCCAGTCCGTAGTAGGTCTATGGAGTAGCAGGCCGATCAAAAGGTAGTATTAGGAATTCAGCCTAATCTAAGCAGCTATCAAAAAAAAGTGCAAACAATCAAAGTTAATCAATTATGTTGATCTAGTTAATTCGTATTTATTTCCAGCTTATTCCTTCTCTCTATTTCCTTTGTTTCCTTTTATATACTAGAACTATTGTAAAGTCTATTACTTTTACTTTGCTTAAAGATTCTAGTAATTACTATCATTCACCAGACTTTTAGTCTGACCCACTCCTCCATTTTCCTTTTTTCCCCCATACGCAATCAGGGGCAAGGACGGTAGACTGCAGGCATTTGGAGATTTCTTCGAAGGAGATTCTATCATGTATTTCTTTTCTTCGGTTTCAGTTTTTAGTTCTTTTTGTTGAGATGGAATTTTGTGAGGGATGTATTGTACTCTGATTTTGTTGAGACTGAGGTTTTTGAATACATATATGGATATTTTTGAGACATATGATGTATTTGGTTTTATAATTCCATATTATGAATTTTGACTTTTAGAAAATTATTATTTTAATTGTTTTGGCTGTTTTTATCTATTTTTGTCTTGTGAATCTTTGTCTCTGCTAATTTTAGCTATACCTACAATGCACCACACCTTTTAGTGTGTCCTTTTGGGTGTACTAAGGGGTGTGGGGTGTTACACTAACATTTTTGAAAAGTAACGATCTAAGGTTTCGAAAGCCTTAGTTTTCAAAACAAAGAACCCAATCTCGTTTAAAGGAAGACCCATAGCAATATAAAAGAGCTTTGAAATAATTTTTAAATTTTGAAGTTTTTGAAGAAATTTTCCTTGATAAAAATAATGGGTTAAAGGTATTAACCATGTTTCATGTGGAAATGATTTCAAGGATGTTAAACCATAAATATTGGTATTGTTATTTTATTGTATATGCTTCTTCTATAAACATATTCACTGTAAAATGGACCCATAACTGTATTTTTGGGTGTAAGGGTAGAATAACTATCTAGGTTGACCTAGTAGTGAATATCGATAGAGTTAACTCCTACATGAGTAGAATTTCATCCAGGAGGTCAGGTAGACCAGAACATAGGATGCCTAAAGACTAATCAAAGAGGTTGTCAGCTTAGATAGGTTAATAGTAAACCCATGAAAACTATGTTTGGAAAGAATTATTGGCAGAGTGCCAGTAGGTTTGTAGTGATCTTATGAAAACTATATATGCATAAAGTTATTGACAAAAGTCAATAGGTTCATAGTCAACCCATGAAAACTGTTTGCACAAAAAATGGACAAACACCTCAAAGTTGTATGATTTAGTAGATCTTGTTTTATTCTTAGTGATTTGAGCGATTTATGCAAATATATGAAAAACAAGGGCTAAACTGTAAAAAGACACGCAAATTTATAGTGGTTCAGCCAGAATGTGCCTACGTCCACTTTATATGTTATTTCCCTTCTCTTATTCTGATTACAAGTACAAAGCTTTGATACAAGTAAAAGAAAGTTGTTTGACGGTTCCTTCCGTGCTTGAGCTCTCAAACTTGTCCCCCATGGTTGTACCCCTGCCCCTCTATTTATAGAGTGAGGCTGGGGGTAGGGGTCTTGGAGGTATATAGCAGCTGGTGGGCCTGGGCTGCTACAATCTGGCCTGGCAATGCTTTGGCTCGGTAGGACTTTGGTTCGATGGTTGGAGATGAGGCCTGGACCGGCAATGGGTTGGTTCGGTGGTTGGAGACGAGATTTGGACCGGCAATGAGTTGGTTCGGTGGTATCCGTCCGGTGATTAAGCTTGGATCGGTGTGGGCTAGGCTCGATGGTGAGAAATAGCCCAACATTTGCCCCCCAGAGCGGGGCATATGCCAGCGTATGCCACGCTTTGTTTTAGCTCTGTCATTCTTATCCGGTCCGCGTGCCGAGTCAGTTGGTCCGGTCGCTTTTGTTTGCTTATAAGTAGGGGTATCATGCTTTCGTTATTCCCTACCAAGTGAGATAGCCGAACCGACTGATTGCCGAATTTAAAATTCCTACCCTTTGCCGAATCAGCTGTGTTAGCCGAACCAGGTGAGACCCTTTTACTGCCGGATGAACTTGTATACTGCACTACCGAATGAGCTTTGGGTTTCCAAGCACCGAATGAATGGTGGAGTACGATTGCCGAATGGGATTTAGTTGAGATTGCCGAATGGGATCTCGTTGAGATTGCCGAATGGGATCTCGTTGAGATTGCCGAATGGGATCTCGTTGAGATTGCCGAATGGGATTTTACATTTACTTTACCGTATGTCAATGGGAGTCTGAGCATTTCGATTTTATGAGTGAAATTTCATATTACACACATACTTGTTTACATCCTCTGTTCTAACGATGTTCTTCTTTGTGTTTGCAAATAAATGTCTCGAAAAGTAGAAACTCGCTCGGATAAAAAGAAGTCCCAGGGCGAAGGAGAAACTTCCTCAGTGCCCCCTGTTCAGCCAGGTCCGGAACGTCATGGATCTACCCCGAGATCACTAGTGGACGGGTACGACCCTTAGGAGCTTCTGAACTCCCCGCCCGATTGCTTTCCTAGCTCCCTTAAGGAAGAGCAGCTTGATGTCATCTCCCGTTCTTTCGGGATTGACAGGGCTCGAATGTTGTTGCCAGGGAGAGAAGTTATGCCGTACGACCCTCCTGAAGGGTACTTTGCCTACAGCAGATACCACTGCATGTGTGGTGCCATTCCCCCTCTTAACGCTTGGGTAGCCAGCTTCCTCACATATTTAAAGGTGGCCCCATTCCAGCTTCAACCCAACTCTTATGCTATACTGGTGAGCCTCTTCGTCATCTTTCGAAGGAAGTATGGTCGTGCTCCTTCTAACCGGGAGATCCGGTACTTGTATAATCTGAGGGGCTATAAGAAGGGGTCCCCATACATCAGCTTGGAGTCAGCTGTGACCTTTAAGCCAGTCTTGGATCTGTATTCCAAATTCAGCATGTTCAAGAAGGAGTGGTTCTTCGTCAGGGACGACTCTGTTTCTATTCGGCGTTTTACTTCTGGATGTAAGTCGACGCTTTATCTATAATTTCCATTCTGGTTGCGATGCTTTTCCTCATACATTTTCATTTTTGCTAGCGACAGGTGGCTTTGCAGTTGTGGAGACCGATCGCCTGGTTCAGACGGCGGCTGAGATAGAAGCTATTCTCGGGAAATATAGATCATCTGCCTACCTGATCAGAAACGCAATCCTTTTGGAGTATAACCTAATCCTTCCACAGCAGTCAGTAGTCAAGCTGAGGGAAACGTCGAAGGAAAGGGCGGCTGCTCAGGCTAAGGGAGGTGTCATGGTAGAGAGTAGCAAGAGGAAACCTTTCACAAAACCTCCAGCCGTCGACGGTAAGAAACTCAAGAAGTCGGACGGTCCCTCCCCCAGCAACTGTCCACTTACCCAGGAGGAAGAAGACATAGAGGAGGAAAGAGGTGAGGGTGGAGATGGTCGGGAAGGTGATAAAGGTGGCGATGGCATCGGGGCCTTGCTTCCTGGGCAAGCGGGTGAGATTCAGGAGTGGACGGATGATGCGTTCCACCAGGCTTTCGAGGGGCTGGACGAAGATCCGGCTTTGGTAGAGAAAACTGGGAAAACTGACAAGGCTGGAACTGGCGCAGGCGAGCCTCCTCAGACTATCCCAGCCAAGGTGGCTCCGACGACTCAAGGTGAACTTTTGATTCCTGCGGGCTCCATTTATGATAGGGACTTAGGAATATTTTATGACCCGCTCCCGTCCTGGAATGAAATCCAGGACCTATTGCAGTATCCTACTCCTCCCCAGGGTTTGTACAACCACAGATGTGTTTCCTTTCTTATTACCTTTTAATTTACCGTGTTTTCTCGAATTATAGATCAATATATGCTTGTGACACTTTTTCTTCATATCAGGAGCAGGTAAAACGGCCAAGGCCTCAGATCTTCGGCACAGGCTTGAACAGTACAAGCTTTCCAAAACTTCTGTCAAGCCGAAGCCTTCGACCCACCGCTCCGGGGATGTAGTCGGCTACCGCCCTCTTCTCGGGGTTATCGAAGAGGGTATTCAGCAGAGAAAGAGGAGTCGTCCTTTATCCGAACCTTCGCCCGGTCCTCCGCTCCCGGCTCAGCCTCTTCATGATATCACGGAGGAGGACAGCGAGTTTGCACCTTCTACGCACCCGTCCGGAAACCCTTCTGTTACTCATATCGACCGTCCTCACTTGGCTCGTAATCCATTTGCGGGTCATCCTGATCTGGATCCAAGTTCCCACGACATTACCTTTGACGAGGTTACTGGTGAGCACCTTCTTCCCTGCAATCCCATGGTACGGGTGCTTGATGAGGCTAAGTCCTTAGATCTTGATCTACTTACCACTCGGATAGTTACCATGGGAGACGAGGCCAAGGCCAGTATTGATCGGGTGGCGGAGGAGACTAGGAAGCTGATGGGGCATCATGCCCGGCTGGTTAAGGCTGGAGAGGAGATTGGGAGTGCCAACATCCGACTAAGATTGATGGTTTCAGACCAGGCCAAACAGCTCACTGACCAGGCCATTCAGATTTCTCAGCATGAGGCTGCCTCCGGGCGATTGAGGAAGGCTATGGAGGAGGCTAGTAAGGCGGAATTGCGGAAGATGGAGGCCGCCTGCAAGGAACAGATAAATATGGCCATCTCGATAGTGGATGAGGTTCGGAGGGCGGATCTTGAGCGGGTAGAGGAGCTGTCGGGGAAGCTTGAAGCCGCAGAGCTCGCTCAGGTTAGGCTGAAGGAGGAGATGGAGGCGATGCGGAAATCCCTTCAGGCTGACTGCTCGAGATACCGTTTGGAGAGAGAAGCTGCTGTTGGAAGGTTGTTGGCTTCCGAGGCCCGGATGAGTGAGTTTGAGGAGAATGAGGGGATGATGGATGAAATGCTTTAGGACATGTACTTCCGAACTTGGAAGCAGGGCAACCTATCTTGGATGGATGATTATCCTAGGGTCATGGCTAAGATCTATCTTCGGGCTTTGGAGGAGGCTAAGGCCGATGTAGATAAAGATGGTGGCGTGGTCTTCAGCATGGATGCGGTCACTGTTCAGTTTACCAAGGAGGAGAAGGTGGCGGTGAAGGAAGGTATGCAGTTGCTTGCCGCTGAGGAGGTAGGCGTGCAGGTAGAGGATGACGATCAGGATAGTCAGGAAGCAGGCGCTGCTAAGTCTCCCTTTTTAGTTTCTCCATCAACTTGGTTGCTTATTGCTAATGAATCCTTTTTCTGACTGAACAGGGGGTCAACAGGACAAGGATAAAGATCCGCTGCAGCCGGCCCCTTGATTATACCTGGAAAAGCTCTTTTTGTGGATTTGACAGTGTTGTATATGTTAGTCGAAAAATAGTAAAGTAGCCTTTAGGTTGTAATATTTTGCCACTTGTAATAAATAGTCTTATTCTTGACGTGTAATTCTTTAACTTAAGCTAATTTTGTCGTCTTTTGAATGTTTGCTGTTATTTTGGCATGTCGTATGAGAAATATAGCTATGTATATTCTTGTAATTAACTTGTGTTTGACGTCGGGTTCTGGTTTAAGACATAATTCCATGACTTGCAATGTTAGTGTGTGGTGTGAACAAATTATAGTCATGCATTTGCACATAAAGGAAGAGAATACCGCCTTTCATGTTCTGTTTGTAGATGGCAGTTTCGAATATCTTGTATGACCGAGCATGGAAAGCAGTTGAATGCCCTGCCATCCGATTGTGAATCTCTGCATCCATTAGCGAGTATCTCCTACTCTGTATCCTGTACTTTATGGATTGTTATAGAGGATAGGAGGAAAGCTTTTTAAGTAAAATTGAAATATGTGAAAAAGCAAAACTTCCAATCACGGAAGGCCTTCGATGTGCTTAAGTTCGTGGCAAACGGGTTTTGTAGTCACTTTCCCTAGCCGTGGGTCTTGGAGACATTTGTCACCCATCTTACGCCTCCGCGGGGAGTTAATTCTTTTTTACCACTGCCGCACTTAAGACACATCGGAGCCGAGATCGCGCACAGTAACTACCCGGGACATTATGGCCCGTGATCATGGGTATTATTCGATTTACCGCGGCCGGCTAGCGTGGGTGCCGATCGTCAACTGTGAACTGCCCCTGGCTGGCCACACCTTATGTTGGGGCTTATAGTCGGTTCACAGTTGCCGGCGAGCCTAATGCCGTAATGAGCTGCCTCGGCTATAGTCGGCCTTCTCGGTGGCTTATAATCGGCTCATTACAGTTGGCTTTGAGGGTCATCGCGAGCAATGAGTTAACCCGCAGCAGAGGGATGCCGGAGCAAAAGTGTCTCATTGGCGAGGGCATAGATTCGCATAGTACCTGCTAGGTCTTGTCCAGGTGAAGTTGCGTTGTGGAGTGCTTCGAATAGAAATGCTATATGCTCAGGATTTTGTTCAACAGAAAAGGATAAAGTTAACAAGCAGCCAAGATACAAAGGAACAAGTTAAAAAAAGAGACAAGGTTTTTTAAAGTGGTTCGGCACGAAAATGCCTACGTCCACTGATTCTCTTTGTTAATTCACTTCATATGGGCAATACAAGTTAAGAAAAGTATCGACGGAGGTGTTGGATGTTCCATGCCCTCTGGAACACCTCTCCATCCACTGTTGACAAAATATAGGCTCCGTTGTGGAGATCTTTATGAATTACATATGGTCCATCCCAGATTGGGTCTAGTGCTCCGGGGCGAGGGAAGATTCGCTTGAGGACAAGATCCCCTTCTTGTAAGGTACGATGCTTGACTTTGGAGTTGTATTGCGCTGCCACTTTCTGCTTGTGGGCTGCTGTTTTAAGGACTGCATCATTTCTTCTTTCCTCAACTAGATCCAAAGACATGTGGAGGAGCTCTTCATTCTCTTCCGGGTTATAGTGGATCCTACGGTGGGAAGGCACAATGGTTTCAACTGGGAGCATAGCCTCCGATCCGTATGCCAAAGAGAAAGGAGTGTGCCCCGTTGATGTTCTGAAAGATGTGCGGTAGGCCCACAGTGCCGTAGGGAGTTCATCCACCCAAGCGCCCTTTGACTTTTCGAGCTTCTTTTTTATCAGAGTTTTCAGAATTTTATTGACTGCTTCGACTTGTCCGTTTGCCTGGGGATATGCTACGGATGAGAAGCTTTTATGAATTCCGTGTTCTTGGCACCAGTTGGCGAATTCCTCGCTGTCAAACTGAAGTCCATTGTCTGATATGATTTTGAGTGGGACTCCGTACCTGCATAGAACATTTTTGATTAAGAAGTTAATAACTTTTGCTGAAGATACTTTATTCAGAGGTTCCGCTTCAACCCATTTGGTGAAATAATCAACTGCCACTATAGCATATTTGGCCCCGCCTCGGCCCATCGGTAGCTCGCCGATTAAGTCAATTCCCCATATTGCGAAGGGCCAAGGGCTGGTCATTTGAGTAATCTCAGTTGTTGGTAGCCGTGGAATCTTAGCAAATTTCTGGCATCTGTCACACTTCTTGACGAAATCTAAGGCGTCCTTGCTTAAGGTGGGCCAGAAATATCCATATCGGAGTATCTTTTTTGCTAATGTTTGCCCTCCGGTGTGATCTCCGCAGCTCCCCTGATGGATGTTGGATAAGATTTCCTTGGCTTCTCTCCCGGCGACACACCTTAATAACGGGTTAGAGAATCCGCACCGATAGAGGACGTCTTCTTGTATTATGTAGCGGGATGCTTTCCTCAAGATTTTCTTGACTTCGTTACGCCCGTTGGGTAGAGTGCCACTTTGTAGGTAGTCTCAGATGGGAGTCATCCAAGTTGCTTCTTCGGTTGCAGCTATTAGATTTACTTGTTCAAAACTTGGGGCCAGTTGCTTTGAGATGGTTACTACCCCGAAGATGGTGATGTCTCTCACACTTGCTTGCTTTGCTAATTCGTCGGCCTCTCGGTTCTCCTCCTGAGGGATATGTTTGACTAAGTAGTGGTCCAATCGGCTGAGAAGTAACTTGGTCTTCTTTAGATATGCTATGAGTCGTACTTCTCGAGCTTGGAATTCTCCTACTATTTGATTAACAATAAGCTGAGAATCGATGTGAAGACACAAAGAATTGGCCCCGATTTCTATGGCAATTTCTAGTCCAGCTATCACTGCTTCATATTCTGCATCATTGTTGGTGGCAGCGAACTCCAACCTTATAGCATAGTGTAGTTTGTTTCCCTTGGGAGTGATTATTACCACACCTGCTCCCGAGCCTTGTTCGTTTGATGCACCATCCACAAAGAGATTCCACTTGATATCTTCTGTTATTTCCAATTGCTCCTGATCTTCGTTGGTAGTGAACTCTGCAATGAAATCAGCAATGGCCTGTCCCTTGATGGCGGTGCGAGGGTGATAGGTGATATCATACTGACTCAGTTCAATGCACCATTTAAGTAATCGCCCAGAAGTGTCGGGACAATGGAGTACCTGCCTCAGCAGTTGATCGGTCAGAACCTTGATGGAATGGGACTGGAAGTAGTGACGCAATTTCCGTGATGTGATTAGCAAACAGTATGCTAACTTCTCAAGTTTAGGATATCTGACTTCTGCCCCAGTAAACCTTTTGCTGACGAAGTAAATTGGTCGTTGCGTGCGGTTGTCTTCCCTTACCAAGGCAGCGCTTAGAGCGTGAGATGACACAGCAAGGTATAGATATAATTCTTCGCCTTCGCTTGGAGTCGAGAGTACCGGTGGTTTCTGGAGGTGTTCGATTAGGTTAAGGAAAGCGGTTAAGCATTCGTCCGTCCATTCGAACTTTCCTTTATCTTTCTTTAGAGCTTCGAAAAAGGGGACGCACTTGTCTGTTGCCTTGGAGATGAATCGGCTTAGGGCGACCACTTTTCCATTTAGGCTTTGCATTTCCTTTCGGGTGGAAGGTATCTTGATATCCCTTAGCGCTCGGACTTGTTCAGGGTTTGCTTCAATCCCTCGGGCATGGACGATGAACCCTAAGAATTTTCCCGATGATACTCCGAAGGAGCACTTTAGTGGATTCAACTTCATTCCATACTGTCAAAGTACCTAGAACATTTCGCCTAGGTGGCTTACGTGATCTTTGGCTTTCCGTGATTTCACCAGCATGTCGTCCACATATACTTCCATAGTTTGTCCTATTAGCCCTGCAAACATCTTGTTGACGATGCGCTGGTAGGTGGCTCCTGCATTTTTAAGTCCGAAAGGCATTACCTTATAGCAGTACAATCCCCGGTCGGTGATGAAACTAGTGTGGTCTTGGTCGGGAGCATGCATAGGAATTTGGTTATATCCTGAGTATGCGTCCATAAAAGATAGGAGCTCGTGCCCGGCTGTGCTGTCTACAAGTTGGTCGATTCTGGGAAGTGGGAAGCAATCTTTTGGGCAGGCGTCGTTTAGGTTGGAGAAGTCGATGCAGGTCCGCCACTTCCCATTAGCCTTCTTTACCAGTACCGGGTTGGCGATCCATTTCGGGTAAACAGCTTCTCGTATGAAGTCATTGGCGAGTAGATTCTTTACTTCTTCATCGAGGGCTGCCGATCGCTCTGCCCCCATACTTTTTTTTTGTTTTACAGGCGCCTTGGTAGGATCAATGTTTAATACGTGGCATGCTATGTCGGGGGAGATTCCGGTCATGTCAGCGTGTGACCAAGCGAATACATCCAAGTTGTGGCGGAGAAAATCGATGAGTTGTTCCTTCAATTCGGCTTTCAGTTGGGACCCAATTTTCAATAGTCTACTTGAGTCGTGCTTGTCTACAGATATAAACTCCATAGCCTCTGCAGGCTCAGCGGTGGCCTCCTCTTCTTTGTCCCTAGGGCCTAATTCATTGAAAGGGTCGCTGGTATATCGAAGAGGAAGGGCTTTCTTTAGTTGCTATGCTTCCAGACTTTTTGTGCAGAGGGAAATCTCTACACCATTCCCTTTATCCTTCCTGTGGTTGTTGCGAAGTTCAGTCACATAGCAGTCTCGAGCAACGTCCTGGTCTCCTTCTACTTCCCCTACTCCATTGTCCGTTGGAAATTTCATCTTTAGGCACCATGGGGCTAGGACAATTTGGAAATCAGACAAAGTTGGCCTTCCTAAGAAGGCGTTGTAGGCCGAACGGTTTTCTATTAGCAAAAATCTCTGTTTCCGTACAACGGAGCGGGGATGGCTTCCAATCTCAACAAAGAGGTCCAGTTGTCCGAGAGGCATCTTCGCATCTCCAGTGAAACCGTGTAGCGGTTTATCGCAGGGAGATACATCCTTCATTGATAGCTTCATTTTGTCGAATGCGTGTTTGAATAGGATGTTTACTGAGCTTCCAGTATCTACCAGGATTCGGTAAACTTCGGCGGGACCAAGTCGGGCAGAGATGACCATGGGATCCATGTGAGGGTACTGCCTACCTTCTAGGTCATGCTTACCGAATGTGATGTCATCACTTTCTTTCCGCTTCGGGTGGCGTTCTTCTATAACCGAATTGACATAGTCTTTATTGTCTCTAAGCGACTTTCTGTACCTTTCCATCTCTTTCCAGCTTCTGTCTGCGATGTGTGGCCCTCCTTAGATGGTATGGACCACTATCTTTTCTTGGCTAGAGCTGCTAGCGTTGCGGTTTCCTCTGTCGGCCCCCGGTGAGGGTAGCCTTGGGTTTTCATTGGCAGGAGCTGGGGTCCTGTCCTGACCTTTTACATAACGTTCCAGTTTCTTTCTTCTGATGTGCTCCTCGATCAGATCTCGGAGATGATGGCATTCGTTGGTATCATGCCCGTGGGATTCGTGGAAGCGGCAGAATTTTCCAGACTTCTGTGCGTTATCTGATTCTTTCTTGTATGGTGTGCGTTTGTATCTAACTTCGCCTTGGGTGGCAAGGAAGATATTTTCGACGGTCTCTTTCAAAGGGGTGTAAGTGTCGAATCTTGGTCCTGGCCGATATAGGCGCTTTTCTCCCATTTTGCCCCCAGCATTGTCTCTGGAATCATTTCTTCGAACGTCCCTTGCCACAGCAGGGGCGTTTCCATGGGTTGACTTATTTTGCTGTCCTGACTGCCCCTCAACGGCAGCATCCTCAAGCCTCATGTATTTCCCGGCTTCATGGAAGAAATCGGGTAAAGTAGCTGGTTTTTCTTTTGTCAACCTTCTAGCAAATTTAGTGTCCGGATGCACACCACTGCAGAGGGCCATTAGGATAAGCTTCTCATCGGCATCTTGGACTGCGGCTGCTGCGGCGTTGAATCTGGTTAGGTATTGCTGCAGCTTTTCTCCAGGTTTCTGTTTGACGCTGGATAAGGAATAAGCGTCCTTAGGTTGCTCCACATGAATGCGGAACTGACTGATAAATTTTTCTTTCAAAATTTCCCACGAGCTGATGGATCCTTGGGGTAGATGACAGAACCAGGAGGTAGCAAGATCTGCTAAGAAGAGCGGAAAGCATTTGCACAGTACTCCCTCTATCGCTCCACTCATGAGCATATGCTGCGTGTACCTCTGTAAGTGTACAACGGGATCGGAGGTTCCTTTGTAGGGTTCCATTGTTGGCATCTTCCATTCTCGGGGGGTGATAGCAATTTTGATATTGCGGGCGAAAGGGCTGGTTACCCTAGCGCCTATCCCTCGATCTCTTTGCTCCCGTTGGAAACACTCTCTGAATAAGCGTGCCATCCTTTCATCAGAACTTGGAGCAGATAGAAATGAGTTTGGTTCTGTTCTGTGGGATTGATTCCGTCGAGATGATCTGTAGGGATGGTATCGTCTATCATTCCTCATATTTTCCAGTGGCTGTCTTTGATCTTCTGGGAGCATGCTTGGGTCAGCTACAGTTGGCCCTTACCTTGATCTCCCCCTGTTGGGTTCTGATCTAAGCACTTCCTCGGGTCCAACTTCGGGCTGGACTCTAGCTCGGCCCCGTTCACTGGCGTTTCTGTGGTTAGGCAGCATGACAGGCTCAGCTACAGTTGACCTTCGCCCGGTACCTTCCCCGTTGGGTTCGGTACCAAACGTTTCCTCAGGCCTAACTTCGGGCTGTGCTCGGTCTCGGCTTCTACCACGGCTACTTCTGTCGTTAGCTCCTTCGAAGAAGGAAGATCTTTGTTGTCTCTGAGATCCTCCAGACTGGGACTCGCCCCATGATTCAGTGTTGCGGTTGGATTCTTCAGCGTCCCTTAAGCGTGACATGAGATGGTCCACCAAGGCTTCCTGCTGGGATGTGAAGCGGTTAGTTACTTCAACCACAACTCTGTCCAGATCTGCTCTAGTAATTGCTGCGGGCTGTTCTGTGGCAGAAGTAGTTGGGTTAGCCTGTTCTTCATTTGTTACTGTTGCTGGAGGAGGACGATTTACTTGATTCGTGACTGCTGGATCTGGAAGACTGCTGGATGCGATGTTTTTTCCTTTGTTAACATCTTTTCTCTATTTGGGAGGCATGTTTTCCAAGTGGCGGACGATGGTGTTAGGAAAACTTGTCAAGCGGATGAAGCTGAAGCTTCGAGCTTCTAGTTCTCAGTGAAAGCACCAAAAATGTTTGCACAAAAAATGGACAAACACCTCAAAGTTGTATGATTTAGTAGATCTTGTTTTATTCTTAGTGATTTGAGCGATTTATGCAAATATATGAAAAACAGGGGCTAAACTGTAAAAAGACACGCAAATTTATAGTGGTTCAGCCAGAATGTGCCTACGTCCACTTTATATGTTATTTCCCTTCTCTTATTCTGATTACAAGTACAAAGCTTTGATACAAGTAAAAGAAAGTTGTTTGACAGTTCCTTCCGTGCTTGAGCTCTCAAACTTGTCCCCCATGGTTGTACCCCTGCCCCTCTATTTATAGAGTGAGGCTGGGGGTAGGGGTCTTGGAGTTATATAGCAGCTGGTGGGCCTGGGCTGCTACAATCTGGCCTGGCAATGCTTTGGCTCGGTAGGACTTTGGTTCGGTGGTTGGAGATGAGATTTGGATCGGCAATGAGTTGGTTCGGTGGTTGGAGACGAGATTTGGATCGGCAATGAGTTGGTTCGGTGGTTGGAGATGAGGCTTGGATCGGCAATGAGTTGGTTCAGTGGTTGGAGATGAGGCCTGGACCGGCAATGGGTTGGTTCGGTGGTTGGAGATGAGGCCAGGACCGGCAATGAGTTGGTTCGGGTCCGGTGATTAAGCTTGGATCGGTGTGGGCTAGGCTTGATGGTGAGAAATAGCCCAACAAAAACAATGATATGAGGGAAGTTATTGGAGACACCAATAGGTTCAGGGAGAACCCATGAAATAAGGTTAATAGTGACCCTAGAAACTATAACTGAGATAGATAGTCAAATAAATGGGGATGGGAAATCCAGGATATTTTGCATATTTTCATATCATCATGATATATTTTAAATTTCTATGTTTTTAACCATTGTGGATTCACGAGCACAGTATATGGTTATTATAAATTTTGTGTAAGATACTAGCGAGGGGAAAACCCATTCCGCTAAGCAGCATGGTCTCACTAGATATCTAAATGGTTTGAGATGGTAGGTTATTATTCATATGTGTGACTCGAAGTTTATGTTTTCCCTTTAAACTCTCGGGTACTCAATTAATTTTGAGTAGTTTGAGAGTTGAGGTTTTCAGGTACTCCACTAGACGAATAAGCTTCTGGAGAGTACAGGAGGAAAGCTAGCTATTAGGAGCTCTTTTCTTTTTGATTCCACTATGTTTTGATGTAATGGAAAAGTTGTTTAATTTCCTATTTATATACTTTGATCATCCAGGGGGCACTTTATATGTAGCTCTTGACATAGTTTGTAATAATTATATTTTCTCTGAATGTGGTACTCGAATTTGGGATTATGTAATGAATTTGAAACATGATTGAAATGGAATGAGAAATTTGTTTAATAGTCTTAAAACATTTTCATATCCATGTTTTTTATCAATGTATGTAACATTACCGCATTTGGTCACCGAGAATTAATAACTATGGATGACTGTAGCATCCGTAGTCGTTAATTTTGGGCCTCCAAGTGGGGGATGTTACAAAAATCCTTCAGTACATACATAAAGGAAGCTGTAGCAATCACATTAAGGGGCTTGGCAAATAAGTTACTTCACTATGAATAATCCCAACCAATTGTCAATCGAGATGCGTATGAATGCTCAAAGAAATGTAACAATTGCTAGATATTTGTGAAGATACCTAGAGCCCTATCCAACAACCTTACACAAATGGTTAGCCCGTAGCCTTTTTCGATTTTGGGAATTGATATAATTAGAGTGTTAAATATGGCTCAAGGAGGGGTAAAGTACAAAACTGTAGCAGTGGACTATTTCAAAAGATAGGTCAAGGAGAAGCCCCTCACCATGTTCACTTTGGAAAATGTGTTTAATATCTTGGTCAAAAACATTTTGAGTAGATTTGAAGTATCATTTAAGAATATAACAATAATGGAACTCAACTCAGACGTACAAAGTTATGCAAGTTCTGTTTTCGAAATTAAACTGAGAAGGGCTTCTCAGCGGTAGCATATCCATAGGCGAATGAACAACGGGATATGGTGAATAAAATCATCAAACCCATCATTAAAATGTTATTGAAACAAGCTAAGGGAATTTGGTGCATGACTTAAAAGTGGCTTTGTGGACTAATCGGACAGCCTAAAAGTACACAATTGGACATACTTCATTCCCTTTAGCTTACGGAACTAAAGCAATGATACCTATTAAAGCTAGAGTCCCTTCTCACTGACAAATGCATTATGACCCTAAGATGAACAAGAAGTCATTGCTAGCATCTCTTGACTAGGTAAAACTAAACCGAGAAAAGACAAATTTGTTGGTAGCTACTCACCAGCAAAGAGTGGATATGCAATTCAATACCAATGTCGAGAATGGTACTTTCATGATTTTCAACCTTGTTTTAAAACAAGTCTTTCCAAGTACAAGGATATTTGGTCCGAATTGGGAAGGACCATATATGATAGGACAAAAGCTTAGAGATGAAACTTTCAAGTTATCGATAGTCATCGAGGACCCAATTCCACTGAAGTGAAATAGTGAGCATTTGCACCACTACTTCACTAGATTTCTTGCACATTTCAGGATTTACTTTCATTTGGACTTTTTGATTTGGATTGGATGTAATAATAAAGAGATTCGCGATTGGATTAACGGAATAAAGTTTGCTTTTTGAATCAATGGAACTGTATTCATTAATTTTGATTACATGCTACAGGATCAGTAACACAGATATACATTATGTGTTGAAAACTAGGCATCTACGAACCCGTAGATCGGTGCTAATGGAATCATTTGAACCATGATTGATTCACTAGCATATGGTCGGATTACGGCCAAATTGGATAATTCATCCAGCTACATCTTGTCTTTTCCCTACCCTGCTAATAGGCGAGGTCAGGGATAGATAACTAAAGATAGACATCATGAACACTAATACTCGAAATTTTGGTGTCGTTGTATAATTCAATTTTTGTTGGTACAATTATTGGGATTATGTTAGTTATCATAAAAATAGAGGGGAAAACCATATATTTTCAGTCGGAGCATCATAACATGGTTTTATTTATGGTTGAACAAGATAAGTTTAAATAGTAATAAATAAAGCTAGGTAAAAAATGGTTTTGCGTAATTGTGAAAGTTTATTTACATACGTAGAGTTATAGTAAGTAAATGCATTGCACAGATCACATACACAGGCAACTATAATATATGTATATTATTACAGGCAATTATATATTTATACATATTTAGGAGCAGTACATATGTGCAAAATATAAAACGTGCTACAAAGTAAATGGAATGAGATTTGAACAAAAAATATTTTATTTATCCACTTTTTATATATAATATTCGAGGCCAAACCCATACAACTCATCGACATATGTATAAAAGACAAAAAAGCATAATTGTTCCAAAAAGCATCAAGTGAACAAAAGCTCCATATCTTAGAAGGATTGCTTGGGCTTAATTGGATTTTTAGTAGTGGCCTTCTTCACGAGCTTTGTCTTAGAAGGAGTGCCTACCGAAGGAATAATTTCTTTCACAGCAGTTAAAGAATCATCAATAGAGATAATATGCTTGCACTTTAATGTCTAAAAGGATCCGAGAGTAGGAAAAATAACTATTAGCATGGAAGAAGTAGAAAGCTTAGAGATGGAGACAGTCGATTATAGAGAAGGAAGGGTTACTCTAGGTTCCAGTTTTACTCGGACCATTTAGGTAGTATCCTCGATAAGGGATGATGCTATAGAACACTATAAGAAAACTAGTTAATATTAGCACTGCCTTATAGCATTGATAATCTACTTGCTACTAGTAATGTTTTAGAAAAGAAAATAATAACCAACTATGATGCTATAAAAAATATATGTTGCTAAGGGCACAACTAAAAATGCTTCTTAATACCATTGCTAAAAAATATTAAAAAATTGTGTTTTCTCCTCTTCCATATACCACACTCTTTTATGTGCTACCAAAGATTTTGTTAAGCTATTTATAGCCGTGAAAAAATATTTCAGTCGACGTTGTTGGTCGTGCAGATCGGATGGTGTGGAAAAATGATGACGTAGTATTTGATAGTCGTGCAAATATATTTTAAATGGTGATTTTTACTTGTGTAGATTGATTTATGTGAAAAAATGATGGTTCGATGGTTGATGATCATGTAAAAAAGTTTCGGATGATGGTTGATTACCATGGAAGAATTTTCAGTACAGTTGTTAAAGGCCGTGTAAAAACATTTTACTTGGTAATTAATGGCCGTGTAAAAATGTGTGGTATCAGGAAGCATACAAAGTTTTTTTTTATGGTATTAAGAAGCACAAATTGCAGTGCTCTTAGCACTACACTAAAAAAACCTACCGATTTTAGCCCAAGGCGGGCTTC
Organism: Allium fistulosum; assembly: GCA_030737815.1. Taxonomy (NCBI): domain Eukaryota; kingdom Viridiplantae; phylum Streptophyta; class Magnoliopsida; order Asparagales; family Amaryllidaceae; genus Allium; species Allium fistulosum. The sequence goes on from CM060901.1 coordinate 1,497,103,046, forward strand.
TTATTTTATTTGGGTGGGTTAAGGCTGCATATTCTCACATCTATTTCCCTTCCCAAAGAAAGCCTCAATCACTACTTGCCACTTCGATTTTATGTGAAAACCCTAAATCCACTTCCCTACTTCAATGTTCATTGACACATAAAGAAGAAGAAAACATCGAAGTTGGATTTGGAAATTGTGACTGGTGAAGAAAAGGCCACACGGTGGTTTAATTCAGGTGGAGGTGATTAAAGGTAAGAGGCGAGATTAGTGGTTTGGTTGGTAGCGGTTGATGTTAGGCGATGGTCTAGGACATTGCGGAGGAGGCTTTGTTAAGCCACGCTATTGGTATGGTGATTGTGAAGAGGGGATTGTTATGGGTAGCGGTTTGCTATTGAGAGGTTGGAAGAAGTGGATTTGAGATGTTTTGGGTTTGGATTTCACAATTGGTTTGGGAGGTTTGTGGGGTTGCGATAGTTGATTTAAGTGGAGGTATTACAGTGATGCTTTAATGAAAAACCTCAATCAGATTCTTCTATTTAATATGCACATACTTTTGCACTAAGGCCTCTTATTTCTCCTAGTCTCGGTAGTGCATTTGTTGAAAAATGCACTTTCTGTTCAATCTTCGAGTGTTTCTCATCCATTAAGGTAACTTTATAAGTATATTTTAGTTCATATTATTAAATAATCTAAAGCTGAATAGAATTCATGGGTCGTAGCTGTTTAGTTGAAATAATTATATTTCAATACATATTGGAATCTCATGATGAATAATGTTGCACAAATGTTACAGTGTAAATACTAAAGTGGAAAAGATTGATCATCTCAGTAATCAATCAAATATCATGAATTGAACTAGCTATTTTATGATGCTGAAGTTTCTAGTTTAGTATGTAAGGTAAGATCTATCATTTCCCATTACCAGTATTATTGATGACCTAACACATAGTTTAAATATTATAGTTGTGATGACCCAGAATTTTGAATATTTGAAATGAGAATATTTAATTAATTTTAAATATTCAAAAGGGTAATTTTGACTTGAATTTCAAATATTACTATTTATTGGGTAATTAAATTATTAAATTAAATAATTTAAAGTAGGGTAAAATGTCGAATCTGGAGTTTTAAGCTTGTTAAAAAATAATTTGAAGGCTTATAAAATTCATATTAATAATACTGAAGGTGATAGAAGTTTTAAATTTGAATTTGAAAGTGTTTTGTTCAGTTTTAAATTATATTGTTTAAATTGAATTTAAAAATATCCTTCCGAGGTACAGTCTCGAAATTCGACGAAACCAGTTCCATTGGATTCGTAATATTGTATTATTGTCGGATTTCAATTTTCGTTGTGTTTGGAGTTATTGTGTGAGCGTACGATAAGTAAACGCGCTGAATTTATATCGAAATTTAATATTATAACTGGGTCCAAAAAGCTATCTTCTCCATACGATCGAATTAGGACTCGAAACCTTTTCCAATGCGTTCAAAATAGGGGTATAACATTGTAAACTCCTGGCTGCACGTCTCGATAGGAGGTCGAGATTTTAAGTTGCAAATATCGAGATGATTTAAAATTTAAAATTTAAAAATATATTTTATCCTGTCAACTTCAGCTGTAATTCTTTCACCATCACCCCTATTTCTTTCTTAGCAGCTTTTAATTTTCAGAGCATTATAGTCTTCTCTAGCACGCAACCATCTCTTCATGTCCCCCGTGCTCCTTTTTCAAATGCAAGCAGATTTCAAAAGCAATCTCGTTCTCTTTCAGTCAAAACAAAAATCATAACCGAAAGATATAGAGAGGAAAAAAATCCGTTCGTCTCCTCTTCTCTTTTAAACACGATAATTTCATTTGTTCGTTTTTTAAAAATCCACTCCAGATTCGCATCCCAGATCGGAGAATTCAAATCTAATTCGATTATCATCGAAAACCTATGACGCAAAGGCAAGCGGCATCTATGTTGAAGGGGGAGTCTCGAGCTCGGCGTTCGCAAGGAGGAGGGGTTGGTCGTCGAACATCTGGGGTCGGCGATCGGATCGCGCTGGCTTTGACGAGGTCGAGGCATGGAGGAAGCAGTAGCGCTCTGGGTTTTGGATGGTCGTGTTCGATTGGGGAACTCGGGTGGGCGAGCAGATGGTCGTCGAGCGGGTTAGCGTCATTCGTGTGCGCGATGGGGTAGTGGAAGCTCCATCATCGTTCAAGGTTAGTCGGAGCCTTTAGCAGTGAGGTATTATTGTATCTTCTTGATTCATATATGTGTAATTATATTCAAATTTTTTTTACAGTAAACAATCACTGTTGTGTTTACTGGAAATGAAAAAAAAGTTTAAAGATATATATCCATATTCTTTCATATAGATAAGATTTTAAAATAATAAGGATTTTAGAATATGGTAGAGTTTAAAAATTATATATATATATATATATATATATATGTGTGTCATTTTGGGTATAAATGGTTTCAAAGAAGAAAATAAAAAAATAAATATACATATATAAATATTTTATCCTACTAGTTTATATTAAAGGAAGTGGGTTTGATGATTCAACTATTTTAATTAACTTATTTAATTATTGGGTTACTAAAGATAATTTGTTAAAGAAAAATTATTAGTTTAAAATTTTTAAATTAAATTATAAGTTAAAATAAATGGGTAAATGTTAATTAATTATTGGATTAATTCAAGTGTTAATAAACTATATAATGTTATACAAGGTCTAAAATCGAGAAAACAAGGCAAAATGGAAATGGGTCACAGGAAAATTAAAGGTGAGTTAATCTCACTCTTCTGGATTTTTATTTAAATTTAAATGGTTAAATTTAAATGATTGGTTGAATGATTGAATTGGTTTGATGTGCTATATTATATATAGTAGTATATATTGGAGTTATTGATATTCCCGCATTATATAGCGGATGAGACCCTATGCGTCGCATAATAGCGGATGATATTATATAAACCCATATACCGAGATATTCCACCTCGAAGTGGAATTGGTATTGTGCAAACATCTGTGGATGCAGGGAAACAAGTTGGAGGGATCCAACTGGATTCCTTAAAATCATTTAGATTGTTAATATTCTATGTGATGATTATTAGACATTCTGTGATAAATTATATTGATAACTGGAATGTTGGATGCTATGGTTTGATTGGATATATTTGGACATTGAGTTATCAAATATATATAATTGGATTTTTGAAAGAAAATATAAGAGAGAATTTTTAAGTAAAGAAATTATAGAGATTTCGGATAAATTAAAGAATGATTTAGAAAAGATAAAGTTTGATTTCTTTAAAATTCCAAAGTATGGAAGAGAAGATGTTTGAGTAAACGGGAATAAATGAATATTAAAACCTAAGTGATGATAATTAAAGGAATAATAGATTATTTCTAAAAATTCAGGATTTAGAATGGTTAAGGAAGGATTAAAGGAAGAATTCACAATAAATATGAAGTTGGTATTTTCAGTTCAAATAAGATTTTAATAAAGGATTAAATCTAAAATTAATGGGTTCTGAAATAAATTTGGAAAGTAAAGGAATTTATTTTAACAAAGTAAAATTTTGGAAATCAATCTGGAAATTGATTAAGTGTTTGAAACTAGGATTTTAAAAGGGAAATGAGATTATGAATTTATAAACTGGGTTTATAAAAGTGAAGTAATATATCAGTGGATATTTGGAAGAATAAATTCAAGGTGGGAATTTATAAAAAGAATGGGTAAATTTGATTAAAAATAAATAGTGATTTATTTTTAAATATGTGAAAGAGAAGTATATTTCCCTAGATAGCCAAGTACATTTTCAAAACAAATTTTTAAGTATAAGTTAAAAGTTTTAAAGTTGTTTTAAAGGTATGTTTTAGAAAATTTATTATTTTTAAATATTTAAATTTTAAAGTAAGTATTTTTCAAATTTATCTTAGTAGGAATTATTTAGAGGTGACTTGGTATTAAGTTTAAAAAGAGGAAAATTTAGTTTTATATTTTATAATTAGCTTTATTTTAAATATTCTTAAAGTATATATTTTTAAATAAAGTATTAAAGTAGTTTTGAATCTAAATGTTTAAAAGTATATTTTATAATTAAGTGTTTTAAATGATTTTAAAGTCTAAGTATTTGTACTTGGTGATTTCAGTGGAAATAGAAAATATTGGGAAATTTATTCCGTGAAAGAAGAGAGTTTGAAACTGTTTCAAAGGGTTGAAAAGTGGAAATATATCTTGCGAAGATATTTTGAGGTTAATAAATAATTTGGGAGAAATTATTTAAAGGTCTGATGGTTGTTTGTGAATGTTATTTGATAGTTAAATAACCGACTATCAATATTGGCCAATGCGCTAATCGTTTCGAAGAGACCGGAATCATGATTTATCTCCCGAAAACCACTTCGATCCGGTTTGTACGTTTTCGTGGGGAAACGAGTTTGGAATCGAAGATGGAGCAGTGAAGTGCAAGGGCTAATCGCTACTAATCTTGAGGGTGACTCCAAAATGGATGTAGTAGGAATAGTACCTTCGGTTCCGTTCGAACCCGGAACGGACTTGTATGGATGAATGCTTTCGGAACATCGTCAGGTGGACGGTGGGCATTCTAAGTGATATGTTCTAAAAAGGTAACGCTTAGCCTCGAGCCTCATCAACCGGGAATGACAGAAAATCAGGGGTTATGCAGCAAGGCTATGTGGGTAGCACCTATTAGGGTGAGGTCATCGTTGTCTAGATGTCCCTTTTTATTTCGGCTTAGTAATGCAGTTGCTGATCTCAACCGTGGGGTGATCTTACTCGGAATTATCCAGTAAGGGGTAGTTCCAGTCTTGTGTTGCAGGGGATCGGGCGTGGTCCTTGGTACGCTGATCTGGACCAGGTACTATGGCAGGTGTTACCCCAGTGCCTAGTCATTAGATGGAAATCCATTCTCCCTACGTGCCCTTACGGTTTTTGTTTGTAGAACCCACTTTATGGCTAGTATGATGGAATTTAATCATGTAACAATTTCAGCTATTTGAATAAGTATTTGTATATAGACACTACTATAATATCAGAGGATTTTGATAAGAAAGTGTTTTGGCTATCGTAAGGTAAAACCCGACATGTTTATTTGTGGCGTGGTCTTACGAGATGCTTTTGTTTTCAAAGGGTTTGGAAAACTTTAATAATCCAATTGAGTGTGTTTCTCACACTGGTTTTCCAGACTGACTCGGGTGTTATTTTATTATATTGCTCGGGTTAGACTGAGTATTATAGATTACAAGAAAGGATACTGAGGAGCTCAAGAGACGAGCTAGATGGCGAGACGTATCACTTGTACTTGGTATATATTCCGCTGAGTTGTGTACTGTGTACTGTGTATTCTGTTGTGGGTCAAGTTAATATTACTGACCGGTATTTGATTCTGATTGTATTATACTCTGATGATGTAATGTATAAACAGATTTGTTTTTGGTGTAAAGATTAGTTATGCTCTATTATATTTTACTCCGCTGCGATGGTTAGACTCTGATGTTGTCTTCTATTTTCTTCTTCTACCTCTTTTTCTTTAACCCAAATGGTTCGTATTTCCATTCTTCTTGAGTTGATTTGATGGAAATGAATGTCAATTCAAGGGGTACGGTTGGCGGGTCATCACACTTGGTATCAGAGCTGAAGGTTAAGCGAGAACCTTGGCTCTGGTGGGGATTAATCATTTGAAAATAGAGTCCGTAGTACTCTAGAATGAGTTTGAGTGTATTAATAGATATGAGCGCGTATTTGTTAGTGAATATAAAAAAATGGTTTTATATTATGTTGATTGGTTTGTTGAGTGGTTTATGGATTCTGGTCAATACGAGTAATTAACGTTATTGATAGGGATCTCTAAACACTTGAATAGACCAATTCGATATAGTATTGTTTTAAAATAGGGTAAATGAAATAATTTTACCCAAATTATTTTTGTATATGAAAGGAATAATATTCGTAAATTATTATAGATATGTATGGTTGCTTGGATGGTAGGAAGTGATAATATTAAATTATTATCACCATTGTGAGTAAATTGAATAAGAAATTTAAATCATAACTAACAGCTAAGAAATAAATTCATATACAAATGAGATATGTAAATGTAAACTATAAATGTGATATATAATTGAAATTGAGATGAAATCCCAAAGTAATGTTTGAATATGAATTGGATGGGTTTGGAATTTTTTGAAAAAGTCTAAATTATTTTGGGTTTGAAAATGGTTTTCAAAGCTTTGGAAAAATAATAGCGGTATTATTTGAGAAATATTCTTGGATTGGACTTGAAATCTGGAGAGATTTGAAATTAAAAATATTTGAAAATTATTTTAAAGAGATAAAAGCATTGAACCCTTTCGGTCGTTGGAAAATAACTTCGGTGATGACTGCAGCATCATCGATGTTCATTTTCGAGTTTCCAAGAGACAAATTGCTGCCTGGAGATTTTTAAATTGGAATTGTTTGCAAAAGTTGGGTTTGATTTTAGAGATGCAAAGGATTTTGGATGTAATTGATTCCTGTTTGCACAAAAAATGGGCAAACACCTCCAAGTCGTATGATTTAGTCGATTTTCTGTTGTTCTTAGTGATCTGGATACTTTATGCAAATATGTAAAAAGCAGGGACTGAACTGTAAAAGACACACATGTTTATAGTGGTTCGGCCAGAATGTGCCTACATCCACTTTATATCTTATTCTCCTTTACTGTTCAGATTACAAGTACAAAGCTTTGATTACAAGTGTATGAAAGTTGTTTGAAAGTTCTGTCCGTTCTTGAGCTCTCCAACTTGTCCCCATTGTTGTACCCTTGCCCCTCTATTTATAGAGTGAGGTTGGGGGTAGGGGTCTTGGATGTATGTAGCTGCTTGCGGGCCTGGGCTGATGCAATCTGGCCTAGCAACGTTGGTTCGGTAGTGCTTTGGTTCGGCTATGGGTGGAGGCGTGGATTGATCCGGTAATAGAGGATTGGTGTTGATTCGGCTAGGCTTTGGAAGCAAGTTGGTCCGGTGGTGGGAGTAGGTGATTGACTCGGTAGGGAGTGGTTCGGTAGGGCCTTGGTTCGACAGTGAGTGGTCCGATAGGGAGTGGTTCGGTAGGGCCTTGGTTCGGTGGTGAGAATACGCCCAACATTTGCCCCCCAAAGTGGGGCATATGCCTGCATATGTCGCGCTTTGTTTTTTTTTCAGTTTGGATTCTCCTATTCGGCCCAAGTGCTGAACCAACTGGTCCGGTTATCCTATGCTTGCCTATAAGTAAGGGCCTTATGCTCTCGTTATTCCTCACTATCCGAAATAGCCGAACCAAATTCTTGCCTGCCGAATCAATCATTTCACCGAACCAGTTTCATTGCCGGACTAGGTGAGCTTTTCTTCTGCCAAATAAACTTTATGCTTGAATTACCGAATGATCTCCTAAGGAGCGTAAGTGCCGAATGAACTTCAAGTCTCGAATTACCGAACGGTACTTTTATGTTTTGAACTATAAATGAGACTCCAGACTGTTAGGTATTTGCTTGTTTATATTTATATACTCCTTGTTCTAACGATACGTTTTCTCGTGTTTGCAGATAATGTCTCATAAAGTAGAAACCCGTTCTGATAAAAAGAAATCTAAGGATAAAGGAGAGTCCTCCATCGTGCCCCCAGTCCAGGCAGAACCGAGACGACATGGACCTACCCCGAGATCGTTAGTGGACGGGTACGGTCCACAAGAGCTCTTGAACTCACCGCCTGACTGCTTTCCCATCTCCCTAAAAAATGAGCAGCTTGACGCTATATTTAGATCTTTTGGGATTGATAGAGCGTAGATGAGGTAGCCGGGGAAAGGAGTGATGCCGTATAACCCCCCAGAAGGATATTTTGCTTACAGCAGGTATCATTGCATGTGTGGTGCCATCCCTCCGATTAACGCCTGGATAGTCAGCTTCATCACATACTTGAAGGTGGCTCCTTTCCCGCTTCAGCCTAATTCCTATGCTATCTTGGTGAGTTTGTTTATTATCTTCCAGAGGAGATACGAGCGTCCTCCTTCCAACCGGGAAATTTGGTACTTGTACAACTTGAGAGGCTACAAGAAGGGGTCTCTGTATGTTAGCTTAGAGTCGGCTGTGTCCTTCAAGCCAGTCCTGGATTTATATTCGAAATTCAGCATGTTCAAGAAGGAATGGTTTTTTGTCAAAGCTGACTCCTTTTCTTTCCGCCGCTTCACCTCTGGCTGTAAGTTGAATCTCATTTATGATTTTTGTTCTGACTGCAATACTCCTCCTTACGTGCTTTATTTCTTGCTAGCGATAGGTGGCTTTGCGGTTGTAGAGAACGATCGTCTGGTTCGGATGGCTGAGGAAATAGAAACCATTCCAGAAGGGGAGAGGGCGGCTTCTTATTTGATCAGGAACGCTACTCTTCTGGGGCTCAACATGATTCTTCCACGTTAGTCTGTGGTCAAGCAGAGAGACACAGCTGAGGAGAGGGCCGCCAAAGCTAAAGGAGGGCATACGGCGAAGAGCGGTAAAAGGAAACCCTTCTCAAAGCATCCAATTGCCGGGGGGAAGAAACTTAAGAAATCCGATGGACTCTCCCCCAGCACATGTCCAGACGTTCCGGAGGAAGAAGACGAGGAGGAGGAAAGAGGCAAGGGTGAAGGAGGTGAGGCGGAGAGTGGAAGTGGTGGAGAAGGTGATGGACAGAGTGGTGATGATGGTGGCGACGGACAGAGTGGTGATGGTGCTGGGGCTTTGTCTTCTAAGCAAGCGGGTGTGATCCAGGAGTGGACGGACGATGCTTTCCGCCTAGCTTTCGAAGGGCTGGAGGAAGAACCGGCTCTGGTAGAGGAGCCTAAGAAAGCTGACAAGGCCGGAGCCGGTGCCGACTCATCTTCTAAAAGTGTTCTAGTTGAGGCCGCCCCCGCGACTCAAGGTGAATTTTTGACTTCTGCAGACTCCATTTATGATAAGGACTTAGGATTATTTTATGGTCAGCTCCCGTCCTGGAATGAGATCCAGGACTCATTGCAGTATCCCACTCCTCCCCAGGGTTTGTATAACAAAAGTGTCTCCTTACTTTTATTAACTTGACATATTTCTTGAATTATAGTTCAACGTTTGCTTGTAACACTTGGTTTTTGTTCCAGGATTCGGTGAAGTGGCCAAGACATCGGGTGTTCGGCACCGTCTTGAACAATATAAGCTTCTAAGGGCTTCCACTAAGCCAAAGCCTCCGACTAACCGCCCTCGAGACGTAGTCGGCTACCGTCCTCTTCTTGGAGTTATCGAAGAGGATATCCAAAAGAAGAAGAGGAGTCGCTCCTTGTTGGAATCTCCACCTGACCCTTAGCCCCCGACTCAGCCTCTTCAGGATACCACGGAGGAGAATACTGAGCTTATTCCTTCCCCGCATCCGTCTGAAAATCCTACCGTTACCCCGATAGACCATCCTGGCTTGGATTGTAATCCGTTTGCGGGTCATCCGGATCTGGATCCGTGTTCTCACGATATTTCCTTTGATGAGGCTACTGGTGAGAACCTTCTCCCTCGTAATCCCATGGTAAGGGTGCTTGACGAGGCCAAGTCCCTGGACCTTGATTTGCTTACCACTCGGGTTGTAACCTTGGGGAACGAAGCTAAGGCAAACATTGACCGGGTTGTTGAGGAAACCAGGAAGCTGATGGGGCATTATGCTCGACTAGTTAAGGCTGGAGAAGAAATCGGCAGTGCTAACGTTCGACTGCGTTTAATGGTTTTCGACCAGGCTAAACAACTCGCTGATCAAGCCATCCAGATCTCTCAACATGAGATCGCATCTAGGCAATTAAAGAAGACCATGGAAGAGGTCAGCAGGGCAGAGATGCGGAAAATGGAGGCCGTTTGAAAGGAACAGATTGATATGGCTATTGCAACGGTGGATGAGGTTCGGAAAGCAGATCTCGAGCGGGTACAGGAGTTGTCCGGGAAACTTGAGGCTGCGGAGCTTGCTCAAACCAAGCTGAAGGAGGAGATGGAGGCGATGAGAAAAACCTTTCAGGCTGACGGCTCGCGATACCAATCGGAGAGGGACGCCACCATTGCAAAGCTATTGGCTTCTGAGGACCGAATAAGGGAGTTCGAGGAGAATGAGGGGATAATGGATGAGATGCTTCAAGATATATACTTTCGCACTTAGAAACAGGGCAACTTATCTTGGATGGATGATTACCCCCGAGTCATGGCCAGGATTTATCTCAGGGCCCTGAAGGAGGTTAAGTCCGATGCAGATAAGGAGGGTGGCATGGCCTTTAGAATGGATGTGGTTACGGCTCAATTCACCAAGGAGGAGAAGGTGGCGGTGAAAGAGGGTATGCGGCTGCTTGCTGCTGAGGAGGTTGGTGTGCAGTTGGAGGATGATGATCAAGGAGCAGAGGCTGGTAAGTCTTCTCTTTTAGCTTTTTGTAACCTGATCGCTTATCGCTTATCTAATGGATTCTTCTTCTGGATTGGACAGGTGAGACCTCCGAGGTACCGACTACCTCCGGCCAGCATGTTGAGAGTTCCGATCCCGTGGCTAAGTAGATCTTAGAGGGCCAACAGGATAGAGGTGAAGCTCCGATGCAGCTGACTCCCTGACTTGACCCGGATGTCCTTTTGGTTTGTTTGACATTGCTGTCTACGCTAGCTCTAAAACATTAATGTAACTTTTAGGCTGTAATTATGTTATTGGTAACAAACGACTTTATTCTTAGCCTGTAATTTTTAACTTAAGCTGATTCTGTCATATTTGACTGCCTTAGTTATTTTGATGTGTTGCATAAGAAATACAGCTGTACACATGCCTGTGATTCCATCGTGTTTGATGCCAGTTTCTTGCTTAAGATATAATTTCATACCTTGCAAAGTTAATGTTATGTGCGAATAAATTATAGCTATGTATTTATTTACAAGAGAAGAAAGTACCTCCATTCATGTCTTAGTTGTAGATGGTAGCCTTGAATGTCTTATATGACTGAGTATGGAACGTAGTTGATTGACCTGTCATCCCATTGTGAGTTCTTATTCCCATCGGTGAGCGTTTCCTACTTTGTGTCCTGTACTTTGGGGATCGTTATAGAGGATAGGAGGAAAGTTTTTAAATAAGATAGAAATATAAGAAAAAGTAAAACTTCCAATCACGGAAGGCCTGTGATGTGCTTAAGTTCGAAGCAAACGGGTTTTGTAGTCACTTTCCCTAGCTGTGGGTCTTGGAGACATTTGTCACCCATCTTACGCCTCCGCGGGGAGTTTATCTTTTTTACCACAGCCGTACTTAAGACACTCGGAGCCGAGATCGCGCACAGTAACTACCCGGGCCATTATGGCCCATAATCATGGGTATTATTCGATTTACCGTGGCCGGCTAGCGTGGGTGCCGATCGTCAACCGTGAACTACCCCTGGCTGGCCACACCTTATGTTGGGGCTTAAAGTGGGTTCACGGTTGTCGGCGAGCCGAACGTCGTAATGAGCTGCCTAGGCTATGGTCGGTCTACTCGGTGGCTTATAATCGGCTCATTACAGTTGGCTTTAAGGGCCGATCGTGAGCAATGAGTTAACCCACAGCAGAGGGATGTTGGAGCAAAAGTGTCTCATTGGCGAGGGCATAGATTCGCATAGTACATGTTAGGTCTTGTCCAGGTGAAGTCGCGCCGTGATGTGTCTTGAATGGAAATGCCATTACACTGGATTTCGTTCAACAGAAAAGGATAAGGTTAACAAGCAGCGAAGATATAAAGGAACAAGTTAAAAAGAGATAAGTTTTTAAAGTGGTTCGGCACGAAAATGCCTACATCCACTGATTCTCTTTGTTAATTCACTTCATATGGGCAGTACAAGTTAAGAAAAGTATCGACGAAGGTGTTGGATGTTCCATGCCCTCTGGAACACCTCTCCGTCCACTGTTGACAAAATATAAGCTCCGTTGTGGAGATCTTTATGAATTACATATGGTCCGTCCCAGATTGGATCTAGCGCTCCGGGGCGCGGGAAGATTCACTTGAGGACATGATCTCCTTTTTTTAAGCTACGATGCTTGACTTTGGAGTTGTATTGCGTTGCCACTTTTTGTTTGTGAGCTGCTGCTTTGAGGGCTGCATCATTTCTTCTTTCCTCAATTAGATCCAAAGACATGTGAAGGAGTTCTTCGTTCTCTTCTGGGTTATAGTGGATCCTATGGTGGGAAGGCACTATAGTTTCAACTGGGAGCATAGCCTCGGATCCGTATGCCAAAGAGAAAGGAGTATGCCCCGTTGATGTTCTGAAAAATGTGCGATAGGCCCAAAGTGCCGTAGGAAGTTCATCCACCCAAGCGCCTTTTGACTTTTCAAGTTTCTTTTTGGTTAGAGTTTTGAGAATTTTGTTGACAGCTTCGACTTGTCCGTTTGCCTGGGGATAAGCTACAGATGAGAAGCTTTTGTGAATTCCGTGCTCTTGACACCAGTTGGCGAACTCCTCGCTGTCAAACTGAAGTCCATTGTCCTATATGATTTTAAGTGAGACTCTGTGCCTGCATAGAACATTTTTGATCAAGAAGTTAATAACTTTTGTTGAAGATACTTTATTTAGGGGTTCTGCTTCCACCCATTTGGTGAAATAGTCGACTGCCACTATAGCATATTTGGCTCCGCCTCGGCCCATTGGCAGTTCGCCAATCAAGTCAATTCCCCATACTGCAAAGGGCCAAGGGCTAGTCAATTGAGTAATCTCAGTTGTTGGTAGCTGTGGAATCTTAGCAAATTTCTGACATCTGTCACATTTTTTGACGAAATCTAAGGCGTCTTTGCTTAAGGTGGGCCAGAAATATCCATATCGGAGTATCTTCTTTGCCAGAGTCTGCCCTCCAGTGTGATCTCCGCAGCTTCCTTGATGGATGGTGGATAAGATTTCCTTTGCTTCCCTTCCAGCGACACACCTTAATAAGGGGTTAGAGAAGCCGTGCCGATAAAGGGTGACTTCTTGTATTGTGTAGCGGGAAGCTCTCCTCAAGATTTTCTTGACTTCGTTACGCTTGTCGGGAAGTGTGCCATCTTGTAAGTATTTTTGGATGGGAGTCATCCAAGTTTCCTCTTTGATTGCAGCTATCAGATTCACCTGCTCGAAACTCGGGGTCAGTTGCTTTGAGATGGCCACTGCTCCGAAAATAGTGCCATCTCTCATGCTAGCTTGCTTTGCCAATTCGTCAGCCTCTTGGTTCTCTTCCCGAGGGATGTGTTTGATTAAATAGTGATCCAATTGATCGAGAAGCAGCTTGGTCTTCTTTAGATATGCTGTGAGTCGTTCTTCTCGAGCCTGAAATTCTCCTAGTATTTGATTTACAATAAGTTGAGAATCACTATGAAGACATAAAGAATTAGCTCCAATCTCTAAGGCAAGTTCTAATCCAGCTATCACTGCTTCATACTCTGCATCGTTGTTGGTGGCAGTGAATTCCAACTTTAGAGCATAGTGTAGCTTATTTCCCCTGGGAGTGATTATTACCACACCTGCCCCCGAGCCTTGTTCGTTTGACGCTCCATCCACAAAGAGATTCCACTTGATGTCTTCTGCTATTTCTGATTGCTCCTTACCTTCATTGGTAGTGAATTCAGCAATGAAATCGGCCTTGGCTTGTCCCTTGATGGCGGTGCGAGGATGGTAGGTGATATCATATTGACTTAGTTCAATGCACCATTTAAGTAGTCGCCCAGAAGTGTCAGGACGATGGAGTACCTGCCTTAGCGGTTGATCGGTCAGAACTCTGATGGAATGAGATTGGAAATAGTGACGCAGTTTCCGTGATGTGATTAGTAAACAGTACGATAGTTTCTAAAGTTTAGGATATCTGGCTTCCGCCCCTGTAAACCTCTTGCTTACAAAGTATACTAGCCACTGCGTGCGTTTGTCTTCTCTCACCAAGGCGGGGCTTATAGCATGAGATGACACAGCAAGGTATAGGTATAGCTTTTCGCCTTTGTTTGGAGTTGAGAGTACTGGTGATCTCTGGAGGTGTTCGATTAAGTTAAGGAAAGCTATTAAGCATTCGTCAGTCCATTCGAACTTTACTTTGTCTTTCTTTAGAGCTTCGAAGAAGGGGATGCATTTGTCAGTTGCTTTAGAGATGAATCTGCTTAGGGCGGCCACCTTCCCATTTAGGCTTTGCATTTCTTTTCGGGTAGAAGGTATCCTGATATCTTTCAGAGCTCGGACTTGTTCAGGGTTTGCTTCAATTCCTCTGGCATGGACGATGAATCCCTGGAACTTTCCTGATGATACTCCGAAGGAGCACTTTAGAGGATTCAACTTCATTCCATATTGGCGAAGTACTTGAAACATCTCGCCCAGGTGGCTTACGTGATCGTCGGCTTTCCTTGACTTTACCAGCATGTCATCCACATAAACTTCCATAGTTTGTCCTATTAGCCCCGCAAACATCTTGTTGACGAGGTGCTGATAGGTGGCTCCTGCGTTTTTATGTCCAAAAGGCATTACTTTGTAGCAGTACAATCCCCAATCAGTGATGAATCTAGTGTGGTCTTGATCGGGAGCATGCATAGGAATTTGGTTATATCCTGAGTATGCGTCCATAAAAGATAAGAGTTCGTGCCCGGCTGTGATGTCCATAAGCTGATCGATTCGGGGAAGTGGGAAGCAATCCTTCGGGCAGGCGTCATTTAAGTTGGAGAAGTCAATGCATGTTCGCCACTTCCCATTAGCCTTCTTTACTAGTACCGGGTTAGCGATACACTCTGGGTAGATGGCTTCTCGTATGAAGTTATTGGCAAGTAGGTTCTTTACTTCTTCATCAAGGGCTGCTGATCGTTCTACCCCCATACTTCTCTTTTTCTGTTTTACTGGCGCCTTGGTAGGATCGATGTTTAGTACGTGGCATGCTATGTCTGGGGAGATTCCAGTCATGTCAGCGTGCGTCCATGCAAATACATCCAAGTTGTGGCGGAGAAAATCAATGAGTTGTTCCTTCAATTCTGCTTTTAGTTGGGACCCGACTTTCAATAGTCTACTCAAGTCGTGTTTGTCCACAGATACAAATTCCATAGCCTCTACAGGCTCGGCGGTGGCCTCCTCCTCTTTGTCCCTGGGGTCTAATTCATTGAAAGGGTCACTGGTATATCGAAGAGGAGGGGCTTTCTTTAGTTACTATGCTTCCAAATTTTTCGTGCAGAGGGTAGTCTCTACACTCTTCCCTTTATCATTCCTGCGGTTATTGCGAAGTTCAGTTACATAGCAATCTCGAGCGATGTCCTGGTCTCCCTCTACTTCCCCTATTCCATTGTCCATTGGAAATTTCATCTTCAGGCACCATGGGGAGAACAATTTGGAAGTCAGGCAAGGCTGGTCTTCCTAAGAAGGCGTTGTAGGCCGAGTGGTTTTCTATCAGCACAAATGTTTGTTTCCGCACAACGGAGCGGGGATGACTTCCAATTTCAACAAAGAGGTCCAGTCGCCCGAGGGGCATCTTCGCATTTCCAGTGAAACCGAGTAGCGGTTTATTGTAGGGAAAAACATCCTTTATTGACAGCTTCATTTTGTCGAATTCATGCTTGAATAGGATATTCACTGAGCTTCCAGTGTCTACTAGAATTCGAAAAACTTCGGCTGGACAGAGCTGGGCAGAGATAATAATAGGATCCGTGTGAGGGTACTGCCTTCCCTCCAAGTCACGCCTACTGTATGTGATGTCATCATTCTCTATCCGCTTCGGGTGGCATTCTTATATAATAGAATTAACGCATTCTTCATTGTTTTTAAGTGACTTTCCGTACCTTTCCATCTCTGCCCATCTTCCGTCGACGATGTGTGGCCCTCCCGAGATGGTATGGACCACTATCTTCTCTTGACTGGAGCCGTTGGTGTTGCGATTTCCTCTGCCTATTTCTGAGGAGGGTAGCCTTGGGTTCTCATTGGCAGGAGCCGGAGTCCTGTTCTGACCTTTTACATAGCGTTCTAGTCTCTTTCTTCTGATGTGTTCTTCAATCAAGTCCCGGAGATGATGGCATTCATTGGTATCATGCCCATGGGATTCGTGGAAGCGGTAGAATTTTCCAGACTTAATTGCGTTATCTGATTCCTTCTTGTACGGGGAGCGTTTGCATTTAACTTCGTCTTGAGTGGCCAGGAAGTTGTTTTCGATCGTTTCATTCAAAGGGGTGTAAGCGTCAAATCTCGGTCCTGGCCGATATAGATGCTTTTCTCCCTTCTTGCCCCCAGCATTGTCTCTAGAATCATTTCTTCGAACGTCCTTTGCTACAGCGGGCGTGTTGCCGTGAGCTGCCTTATTTTGTTGCCATGTCTGCCTCTCAGTGGCAGCGTCTTCAAGTCTCATATATTTCCCAGCTTCATGGAAGAAATCGGGTAAAGTAGCTGGTTTTTCTTTTGTCAATCTTCTAGCAAATTTAGTATCCGGATGCACACCACTACAGAGGGCCATTAAGATAAGTTTCTCATCGGCATCTTGGACTGTGGCCGCTGCGGCATTGAATCGGGTTAGATATTGCTGCACTTTCTCTCCAGGTTTCTATTTGATACTGGATAAGGAATAAGGGTCCTTGGGTTGCTCCACATGAATCCGGAACTGGCTGATGAACTTTTCTTTCAACATATCCCATGAGCTGATGGATCTTTGGGGTAGATGGCAGAACCAGGAGGTAGCTAGATCTGCTAAGAATAGTGGAAATCATTTGCACAGTACTCCTTATGTTGCTCTACTCATGAGCATATGTTGTGTGTATCTCTATAAGTGTACAACGGTGTCAGAGGTTCCCTTGTAAGGTTCCTTGTTGGCATTTTCCATTCTCGGGGGGTGATGGCAATTTCGATATTGCAGGCGAAAGGGTTGGTTACCCTAGCGCCTATCCCTCGATCTCTTTGATCCCATTGGATGCACTCTCTGAACAAGCGTGCCATCCTTTCATCAGAATTTGGAGCAGATAGAAATGAGTTTGGTTCTTCTCTGTGAGATTGATTCCGTCCAGATGACCTGTAGGGATGGTATCGTCTATTATTCCTAATATTTTCCAGTGGCTGTCTTTGGTCTTCTGGGAGCATGCTAGGGTCAGCTACAGTTGGCCCTTGCCTTGATCTTCCCCTATTGGGTTCTATTCTAAGCACTTCCTCGGGTCCAACTTTGGGCTGGACTCTAGCTCGGCCCCGTTCATTGGCGTTTCCGTGGTTTGGCAGCATGACAGGCTCAGCTACAGTTGACCTCCGCCTGGTACCTCCCCCGTTGGGTTCGGTTCCAAGCGTTTCCTCGGGTCGGAGTTTGGACTGAGTTCGGTTTCGGCTCCTACCATGGCTGCGTCTGTCGTTAGCTTCTTCGAAGAAGGAAGATCTTTGTCGCCTCCGAAATCCTCCAGACTGGGACTCACCCCATGATTCAGTGTTGCGGTTGGACTCTTCAGCATCCCTTAAGCGTGACATGAGTTGGTTCACCAAGGCTTCCTGTTGGGATGTGAAGCGGTTAGTCACTTCAGCCACAACCCTGTCTAGATCTACCCTAGTAATTGCTGCCGGCTGTCCCATGGCAGGGGTTGTCGGATTTGCCTGACCTCCATTTGGTACTGTTGTTGGAATGGGATGATTTACTTGATCTGTGACCACTGGATCTGGAATACTGCTGGTTGTGATGTTTTTTTCCTTTGTTAACATCTTTCTTCTGCTTGGGAGGCATGTCTTCCAAGCAATGAGCGATGCTGTTAGGAAGAAGGTTAAGTGGGAGAAGCTGAAGTCTTGAGTTCAATTCCCAGTGAAAGCACCAAAAAATGTTTGCACAAAAAATGGGCAAACACCTCCAAGTCGTATGATTTAGTCGATTTTCTGTTGTTCTTAGTGATCTGGATACTTTATGCAAATATATAAAAAGCAGGGACTAAACTGTAAAAGACACACATGTTTACAGTGGTTCGGCTAGAATGTGCCTACGTCCACTTTATATCTTATTCTCCTTTACTGTTCAAATTACAAGTACAAAGCTTTGATTACAAGTGTATGAAAGTTGTTTGAAAGTTCTGTCCGTTCTTGAGCTCTCCAACTTGTCCGCCATTGTTGTACCCTTTCCCCTCTATTTATAGAGTGAGGTTGGGGGTAGGGGTCTTGGATGTATGTAGCTACTGGCGGGCCTGGGCTGATGCAATCTGGCCTAGCAACGTTGGTTCGGTAGTACTTTGGTTCGGCCATGGGTGGAGGCGTGGATTGATCCGGTAATAGAGGATTGGTGTTGATTCGGCTAGGCTTTGGAAGCGAGTTGGTCCGGAGGTGGGAGTAGGTGATTGACTCGGTAGGGAGTAGTTCGATAGGGCCTTGGCTCGGCAGTGAGTGGTCCGGTAGGGAGTGGTTCGGTAGGGCCTTGGTTCGGTGGTGAGAATACGGCTAACAATTCCAAAGGTGATTTTGAAATATTGAAGTTTTGGTTGGGTAAAACCGCTTTGATTTTTGAAATATTTAAGTGATTGTTAGAAACTCTGGAGTTGGTGAATTGAATATAATTGGAAATGTTGTCGAATAAAATAGAGTTGGATTGAAATAGTGATGGTTTTTATTGCAAATAAAATCCAAGTAAGTAGAAATAAATTGGAAATGGCCTTGTTATTAATAAAATAAATTTAGGATGAATTGAGTATGGAAATTAAAATTCATAATGGATTGAGTGAATAAACTAATTATATTGAATAAATAAATGGATGTAATTTGATTAAATAAGAATCAAATGAAAGATGGAAATAGAACTTGTTGCAAAAAGAAATGGAAGTTGGTTGAATGAAATGAATATATGTTATAATGTTAAAAATGGAATAGTTTTAGTCGCAACAAGTTAAGAAGAAATGAAAGGAATTGAAATAACTTAAAGAAAATAAGAGATATGGAATGTTTTCAAGCTTAATAGAATGGTTTCAAATGAAATGAACGTGGATAAGAAAAGAAACACAAATGAAGGGATTGTGAATAAAATTGAAATGGAATAAAATTGAAACGGAATAGAATTGAATGTAAATTGAGTTGGAATCAATTTAAAATGGTTGTAAGCTTGAGTAATTATTTATTCACATGAATATAGTCGGATTGCGTAGAAATAAACTGTCGTTTGACGAAAACGAGATTTAATAAATTCTATGAATTGATAGAAGTGAAATAAAATTGATTTTGAAATCAATTGAATTGAATATGAGCTTGTTTGGATTAAAAATGAACTGAATGTAAGAAATTGAATTGTAAACCCTTAAAATTGAATGAAATGGCATATGAATTGATTGAAAGCAATTGAATTAGTTTTGTAATCATATAAATTGCTCATGGAAAGTGTTTGGTGTATGTTGCTTATGAAAAGCATGTGTTTAGTAATTGAAAGTATGTGAAATGTTAATAAAATTCATATATTTAGTACTTACATGTTTAAATTGAGTGAGTACAGGTTTTTGGAAGCCGTTTGGCTGGTTTTGATCGCGCAAAATGCTAAATAAATAAGCCGCTTGCTTAAAAATGCTAAATAAGGTACGCCTATGCAATAAAAAGATAGGAAATATGAACTGTTGTTTGTTTTTGTTTTCCGACCGTGTGGGTCGATGTATATATATTTATATTTCTTGTCAAATTGCAAAAGCTCCTCCGTACAAAGGAGACTCTGCCAAAATTTTCTGAAATTTTGGGAGTTAGAAAATTTTTGGAAATTTTCACTAACGACAAATGGTTTAAAATTTGAATTTGAGATAAAGGTAAATAAAATTCAATATTCAGAGGTTGGAGATGAATTGAATTCAAGTAAAATTGAAAAAGAAAATCTGATTGAAAACTTGGAAAAAGTATTAGATTTGAAGTAATTCGTAAATTGAAGAAAATTGAATTCAAATGGAATTGTGAAGGCAAAGTGAATAGAAATAGATATAAACTTCAATAGTGAAGTAAAAATAAATTTAAGAAGTATATAAAATATTTATATTGAACTTAAGAAATGAAGAATGAAGTTCTTAAGTAAATTGGTATTGGGAATATACTAAGTAATTTTGGGATGGTTGTAAATAAGTGAATGGAAATCAAAATGAATGTGAATAAAAATAAAATTGATATGGTTAGTAATCAATTGAGATAAATACGTAGGATGTACGTGTATTATTTTATTCGCATAGTGATTTGATCCGGATTCGAGCACAGAATTTCGAGGTAATTATACCGATCCGAGTTGGGATTTTTCACTCAATTTTCGACGGCGAACCCTGGATATGGATTTTGATTGATTCTGGATATTCTCTATCATAGTCTGTGGCTATGCAAGGAGAATGACGGTTTCTGTAACAACCCGGGATTTTGTAAAAGTTAGTTATCGTCATTAGACGATTAAAATTGCTAACAAAATTGCTATTGGAATTTTAATCAAGTTGAAGTTCTTTTGTAAATTCATTAATTGTTATGTGGGCTTTAAAACTTAAAATTTAGGCCACATTTTCATTAGTGTGTTGCCATGATAGTATCTATGCCTGTTCTTTTTCCCCGATCGATTCACTTGATTGAAAACCCTAAACTAAACAAAAGAAAACAAATGGCGGCTTGTCCCCTTTGCGAAATTTAGGGTTGCTCGTTCGTCGCTCGTCCCCCTGTGCTCAGATTTTAGGGCTTTTGATTTTTCGTAGGCGTCGACTTCAATGTATCGATCGAATGCAAAGGTGAGTGATTTTTAATTACTCACATCTAATTCATACTTCATATACTTGTGATTTTGTGGTTTCCATGGCTTCGAATCCTCTGGTACTCTGACTTCGGTCACTTTGATTTGTGGTAGTATTTTGGCTTCGGCCTCCTTGTGCTTTGCGAATTCAATTTGGGTTTTATTGATGGTTGCCGCGGTTATCAAGTATTCGAACTTGAGTTATCCGAGTTAGTTGGCATTTTTGTCGCGTTTAGGCTTGCTGCCTGGTCACCATTATATGCTATCACTGCTTCGACTTGTGAATTATTTGATTATCTGAATATCATGGGTTTGGGTTTTTGATATTCGAACTTGACATTGTTTATAATTTTGGTTTGTGGTCATCCAGCTTTGATTGATTTTGTTCACTGTTTCATTGCCTCTGATTTTTGCACTAAAATGCATATTGTGTTGTTGAGTACATTAGAGCTGACTCCGGGTAGATGCTGTGCACATTGATGTATATACATTCATTTTGTACTTGCACTTGTATTTCATGGTTGTTGTTTCCACACTTGTGCAAGCTGTTTCAGTCTGGATTTGATTTCTTTATACAGCCATGTTGACTCGAAGTCTAATCTCCATGTAGCTTGACTTTAAGTTGTGTGGTCTGGACTTGATTCACTTTATTGTGTTGTCTGCACATCAACTTGTAAATGTGACTTGCTTGCATTGTTCACTTGTTCTTTGCTTGGAGTTCAGTAACTTGGGTAGTCTTCACTTTTGTATAGTCTGTACGTACACTTTTGTAAAGTCTGGTTCAGTCTTCATTGTGTTTGACTTGTATTCTGGTTATATTCTGGTTCACGAGGTTCAGCATTGTTGAGTTCATCATGCAGTTCACGGTCTTGATTTGAAACAGTGTTCATATGCACTTGAGTCATGTTTCCATTTGCTTGAATTTGTTGAGATTGGTTTGTTGGTTCTTGAGTACTAGTTTGGGTCATGCCTTGCTCACTTTTTAATTCATTTGTTGCATTTTGGTCTTGGTTCACTGGCCTCTCAGGTGCACTTTGTTGTACCTGGTGTTGTAGTTTGCATAGTGCATAGCATATTGAATTGTGATGCATTGTGATATTTGCAGTCTGATTATTTCACTTGCATGTGGTCTGCACTTGCTTAGTCATTTGGTACTTCTGGTCTGGTATACATGTGTACATGTTGTAGCTTGAGAATGATTTGTGCTTAACCATCCCATGTTGATTTTGAGATTTTACTTGAGTTGAATCCAGTCTCAAAGACTCGGGTTTGACCTTGTACTCGGTCGTGAACTTTCATTGTGCATTCGTGTGCACTTCGTTCATTTCGAATTTGACTTGTTCATATTGAGCACGGTCTAGATTTTGTGTTTGTGAATCCACGACTTCAAGTTTACTTGTGGTCTTTGTGATTCTGGCTTTAAACAGTTCGTTTTCGTTCTTGGTTAACTTCGATGTTGATTTGAACCGTCGTTTCTTTTGTAGTCATATCCACTTGCAGTTGATTTTTATATAGCTGCTGTTTCATAATTTCACTTGACTTCGATTTTGCAGTTTCTTTGTGTATTGGCTTTGACCCTTACGTCTCTGACTTTGATGACTTCGACACTGTCATTGTCCACTAGTCATTAATAGTTTGGTTTGGGATTGTTGTGACATTTACTGGCTCCCTTAAACTCCTTGTGGTGGCTGTAGTGCTTTTGTTTAAATTTTGCCTTTGTTGGTTTGCATTGCATTGATGCTTTGCATTCATTTGAGTTTGCATTGTATTCGAGCTGCTATATATATGTATGCTTGTATCTGAATTACGTATTTGATGCAGTTCTCATGCAACTGGTTTCTGGTATCACTCTTTATTATAGAGTGCATTTTTATTGTTGGCATCGGCTTCGATGTTTTGACTTATTCGATTCTTTGCGTGTAACTACTGTGACTTCGACATTGCTTTTGACCCGATGCTTGATCATTTGTAGTGTCGTAGCATTGCAGTCGTTGACATTGTGTTATTCCACTCTGTTGACTTTGAGTTTGTTGTATTTATGAACTTGGTTCATATGTAGTTTTGATGTGTACATTCTAGTGCATATCACTTCTCATTTTGAATTATGATGGTGCCATCTGCTTTCGATTCATTGAGGTAGTTTGTATATGGTTTGACTTGAATTTGTGCATTTATTTGACTTGACCTTTGCAGTTTTGACTTACTGTAGTGGCGAGGCAGTGCACGCGTGCGTGTACTGCAGCCACACAGAAATTTGGTTTGATTTGATCATTTTGTTGTTAATTGCTGTTTAGGCAATTCTGTGGTTTTCATATTATCTTCATTGATAATCCTTACTTTTATCTTTGTTGGTGATTTGAATTTGCTGATTTGTTGTTTAACACTAGTTAGTGTTATATCTGTCGTTATCTGATTCTCTTATCGAAGAGTTGGATATACGAGATTTCTGTGACTGTCGTCTATTGATTATTTAATTATTATTGCTTCTGTGAATTTATAACTGAGTTTGAATTAGACTGACCCGTTTATTATTTTCTTTTGAATTTAATACTCGGGTCAGACCGAGTTATTACAGGTTGTAGATATCCTGCTTTGGGTTGCTGCTTGAGCTATGAAGTCTTTTCATATCTTTTGAAGTAGTCGTCGTCATTTTGTACTTGTATATATAACTTTCAGAGTCGATAGTTGTAGTTGTATCATATGTATAGTGTCAAATGTATTGTAACTGACATCAGTTATATATATATGAGACTTTTATTATTTGTGTTCCGCAATTTTATTATCTATGTTATTATTATATATATTGTCCTAAACTATTATGAACCTTCGTAGTTCGTTTTATACTAGTACTGGGTATGTCGATGGGAGTAAATAAATAAGAGATGAAAAATAAAAATATATACTACTCCTATCGAGGTAACCAATACTAGTGTAAGGCCCAACTATGGATGGCCGCTCCTATCCAGCCTTATTCTTCATAATAACAGACAGTATTTCTTTTAATAATCTCTGTTATTGTGAGCTTAGAGGTGGAGCGTCACAGTTGGTATCAGAGCTTGGGGTTTATGGACATAATATAAAACATAACTTAGATGGAACATGTGTTACAACTATTTGTCGATGTTTATATTTGTGCTTTGAGTCACAACTAAAGTTTTGAAATTATGATGAAATTTTTAAATATCTTTATTTAAAAATAAAAGTGAAACTGTGTTTTGATGATTGAATAATTTGTGTTCTGTTTATCAGAGTGCGCAGCGGAAACAGTGAGACTGTCTTCGCTGAATACAGCTGATAATATTTTTGATTTAAAAATCAAAATATGAAATTGAAATAAATTTCATTTGTTGTTTACATAGCTGGGTTTATTTTGTTTCTTTGAAAATTTCGAATCTGATTTGAGGATTCGAAGCGATTGCAGTTATGTGATTTTGTTGAGATTTTTGCTGGTTTTCTTTTATGCTAATCATATATTGATTAGATTTTGCTGTTTTGAATTATCTTCATTGAAGATACATTCGAATGATTTCTTTGTTCATTTTGTAGTACGTGCAAATTTGAGTTGCACGTTACTGCATTTATTTTACGTTGAACCAGTGTTTGGTTTAAATGTATTCTATTGCCGTTATTCTATAACTGGATTTTTACACCGATGTTAAGTTTTGAAGCATGGTGTTTTGTAGGCATTTTTAATGAATGAAAATTCACTGGTATTACATTTTGATGTGAATTATTTTGATGAGATTTTGACGTATAAAAATTACTGTCGCTTTGACTTCAGTAACTGTCAAATTTTAAAAGTAAATTTTCAAGCGGTTATTCCGCAATGCTGATTTTGAGATTCGTTTTACGATGTTTTGGGAAGTGCAATTTCCTTTTCGAAATTGCTACTGAGGTTGCTGTTTTAATCACGTGTTCTAAAAATTGTTTTAAAATTTTTACAATTTGCGCTTTCAAAAGAATGAGGAAGCGATTTAAACGCTTCAGCAAAATTGAGGACTATGAACCCTCACTTTTACTGTTTTTCTTAATTCTGGACTTGTCCATTTGAGAACGTAAAATGTTAATTATATAAAATACAAAATTTTATAGTTTGCTCTTTCAAAAGAATGAGGAAGCGATTTAAACGATTCAGCAAAATCGAGGACTATGAACCCTTTATTTTACTGATTCGCTTAATTCCGGACTTGTCCGTTTGAGAATGTAAAATGTTAACTATTTAAAATCCACAATTTTACACTTTCAAGGAAACGATGAAGAGAATCAAACGATTTAGTAAAACACGTGGTATGTGACATGTGCGTTTGCTATTTCGGTTAATTCCGGACTCGTTAATTGAAACATCTATTGTTTGATGATTTTGTGTGCTTTTGAGCCACTATGTTGGACCTTCGGGTCATTTGTTGGACCTTCGGGTCATTTGTTGGGCTTTCGGGCCACTCTGAGGACCTTCGGGTCAAATACCAGTACTAGACCTTCGGGTCACTCTACGGACCTTCGGGTCATTTGTTGGGCGCCAAAATTATGATGAGTACTTGGTAGGCTTCGGCCATTTGTTGATACACGTGCGGCGTAGCTAAAAACTAGCCATCTGATGGGATCGATCCACCTTTTATGTTGATTTTCTAGATTATCTTAATTGATTTCTAGATATTTGTTGTTTCTGATTATCGTTTTTGATAATCGGATATTTGTTGTTTCTGATTATCGTTTTTGATAATCGAATATTTATTGTTTCTGATTATCGTTTTTGATAATCAGATATTTTTTTATTTGAGTTCAGATTATCGTTTGTGATAATTAGATATTTGTTGATTTGATGATTTCTGATTATCGTTTTTGATAATCGGATATTTGTTGATTTAAGATTTCTGATTATCGTTTTTGATAATTAGATATTTGTTGATTTGAGATTTCAGATTATCGTTTTTGTTAATTAGATATTTGTTGATTTGTGATTTCTGATTATCGTTTTTGATAATTAGATATTTGTTGATTTGTGATTCCTGATTATCGTTTGTGGTAATTAGATATTTGTTGATTTGATGATTTCTGATTATCGTTTTTAATAATTAGATATTTGTTGATATGAGATTTCTGATTGTCGTTTTTGTTAATTAGATATTTGTTGATTTGTGATTTCTGATTATCGTTTGAGATAATTAGATATTTGTTGATTTAAGATTTCTGATTATCGTTTTTGATAATTAGATATTTTTTGATTTGAGTTCTGATTATCGTTTGTGATAATTAGATATTTGTTGATTTGATGATTTCTGATTATCGTTTTTGATAATTAGATATTTGTTGATTTGAGATTTCTGATTGTCGTTTTTGTTAATTAGATATTTGTTGATTTGTGATTTGTGATTTCTGATTATCATTTTTGATAATTAGATATTTGTTGATTTGTGATTTCTGATTATCGTTTTTGATAATTAGATATTAGAGATTTGTGGTTATCGTTTTTGATAATTAGATATTTGTTGATTCGAGAGTTATGATTATCGTTTTTGTTAATTAGATATTTGTGTTTTCTGATTATCGTTTTTGACAATTTGATATTTGCTAGTTCTGCTGATTATGATATTTTCTAGTCTCTAATTGATTCTAGATTATGTTGATTATATTGAATTGCTATTTCCTATCTATCTCTGTTGATAGTTAGAGTTTGTTGATTATGAAGTTCGTGTTTTCTAGTTATTTGTTGGATAACTAATTGATTGCGGTTTTGCGATTTGTGATTTGTGTTTTCTAATTGTCTTTGTTGATAATTAGATTTTGCCATCTTCTAATTATCGTATCGATAATTAGATATTGCTGTTTTGTGATTTTTGTATTCTAATCATCTAATTGAAAATTTGATATTGCTGATAATTGTATTTATTCAATCTTGCCGTTTTCTAATTATCTATTGATAATTAGATTTTTGGTGAGAATTTGTGAATTTCTTTTACGTAATTAAAGGATTTCTTTGACGTCTGTATTCTGACCTTTATTTTTCTAGCTTAACCAGTTTAAGTTAGAAAAGTAATTTTTATTGATGACTTTAATTATGAAAATTACGGGGATGCAATTTTTATAAGGAGGGGAGCCTGTAACAACCCGGGATTTTGTATAAGTTAGTTATCGTCATTAGACGATTAAAATTGCTAACAAATTTGCTATTGGAATTTTAATCAAGTTGAAGTTCTTTTGTAAATTCATTAATTGTTATTTGGGCTTTAAAACTTAAAATTTGGGCCACATTTCCATTAGTGTGTTGCCATGATAGTATCTATGCCTATTCTTTTTCCCCGATCGATTCACTTGATTGAAAACCCTAAACTAAACAAAAGAAAACAAATGGCGGCTCGTCCCCTTTGCGAAATTTAGGGTTGCTCGTTCGTCGCTTGTCCCCCTGTGCTCAGATGTTAGGGCTTTTGAATTTTCATAGGCATCGACTTCAATGTATCGATCGAATGCAAAGGTGAGTGATTTTTAATTACTCACATCTAATTCATACTTCATATACTTGTGATTTTGTGATTTCCATGGCTTCGAATCCTCTGGTACTTTGACTTCGGTCACTTTGATTTGTGGTAGTATTTTGGCTTCGGCCTCCTTGTGCTTTGCGAATTCAATTTGGGTTTTATTGATGGTTGCCGCGGTTATCAAGTATTCGAACTTGAGTTATCCGAGTTAGTTGGCATTTTTATCGCGTTTAGGCTTGCTGCCTGGTCACCATTGTATGCTGTCACTGCTTCGAATTGTGAATTATTTGATTCTCTGAATATCATGGCTTTGGGTTTTTGATATTCGAACTTGACATTGTTTATAATTTTGGTTTGTGGTCATCCTGCTTTGATTGATTTTGTTCATTGTTTCATTGCCTCTGATTTTTGCACTAAAATGCATATTAAGTTGTTGAGTACATTAGAGCTGACTCCGGGTAGATGCTGTGCACATTGATGTATATACATTCATTTTGTACTTGCACTTGTATTTCATGGTTGTTGTTTCCACACTTGTGCAAGCTGTTTCAGTCTAGATTTGATTTCTTTATACAGCCATGTTGACTTGAAGTCTGATCTCCATGTAGCTTGACTTTGAGTTGTGTGGTCTGGACTTGATTCACTTTATTGTGTTGTCTGCACATCAACTTGTAAATGTGACTTGCTTGCATTGTTCACTTGTTCTTTGTTTGGAGTTCAGTAACTTGGGTAGTCTTCACTTTTGTATAGTCTGCACGTACACTTTTGTAAAGTCTGGTTCAGTCTTCATTGTGTATGACTTGTATTCTGGTTATATTCTGGTTCACGAGGTTCGGCATTGTTGAGTTCATCATGCAGTTCACGGTCTTGATTTGAAACAGTGTTCATATGCACTTGAGTCATGTTTCCATTTGCTTGAATTTGTTGAGATTGGTTTGTTGGTTCTTGAGTACTGGTTTGGGTCATTCCTTGCTCACTTTTTAATTCATTTGTTGCATTTTGGTCTTGGTTCACTGGCCTCTCAGGTGCACTTTGTTGTACCTGGTGTTGTAGTTTGCACAGTGCATAGCATATTGAATTGTGATGCATTGTGATATTTGCAGTCTGATTATTTCACTTGCATGTGGTCTACACTTGCTTAGTCATTTGGTACTTCTGGTCTGGTATACATGTGTATATGTTGTAGCTTGAGAATGATTTGTGCTTAACCATCCCATGTTAATTTTGAGATTTTACTTGAGTTGAATCCAGTCTCAAAGACTCGGGTTTGACCTTGTACTTGGTCGTGAACTTTCATTGTGCATTCGTGTGCACTTCATTCATTTCGAATTTGACTTGTTCATATTGAGCACGGTCTAGATTTTGTGTTTGTGAATCCACGACTTCAAGTTTACTTGTGGTCTTTGTGATTCTGGCTTTAAATAGTTCGTTTTCGTTCTTGGTTAACTTCGATATTGATTTGAACTGTCGTTTATTTTGTGGTCATATCCACTTGCAGTTGATTTTTATATAGCTATTGTTTCACAATTTCACCTGACTTCGATTTTGCAGTTTCTTTGTGTATTGGCTTTGACCCTTATGCCTCTGACTTTGGTGACTTCGACACTGTCATTGTCCACTGGTCATTGATAGTTTGGTTTGGGATTATTGTGACATTTACTGGCTCCCTTGAACTCCTTGTGGTGGCTGCAGTGCTTTTGTTGAAATTTTGCCTTTGTTGGTTTGCATTGCATTGATGCTTTGCATTCATTTGAGTTTGCATTGTATTCGAGCTGCTGTATAGATGTATGCTTGTATCTGAATTGCGTATTTGATGCAGTTCTCATGCAACTGGTTTCTGGTATCACTCTTTGAGACAGAGTGCATTTTTATTGTTGGCCTCGGCTTCGATGTTTTGACTTGTTCGATTCTTTGCGTGTAACTGCTGTGACTTCGACATTGCTTTTGACCTGATGCTTGATCATTTGTAGTGTCATAGCATTGCAGTCGTTGACATTCTGTTATTCCACTCTGTGGACTTTGAGTTTGTTGTATTTGTGAACTTGGTTCTGTAATGCCCCAGAAATTCATGAAACCTTATTTTGGTTGAATTTTGAAAATATATGGATTTATTTGTATAGGAATGTATGGAATTAATTGTGTGCAAGCGTGTGTGCATGTGTGCACGTGCACACTGATATGGCACCAGGAAGAACTCCAAATTTCCTGAAATTAAAACAAGAACTGGAAAAGCCTTATAAACATGATTTTGTAATGAAAATTATCAAACCAAACATGGATATTTGATTTCTGGATTTATATGGATTATTTTAGAAAATAAGACAAAGCAAGTTTTGTTTGAACAAGTAAACAGATTTTACTTAATTTAAACCCAGGATAAATTAGATAAGGATTTGAAACATGTATGCACATATATGTGTATGTCTTTCTGAAACTAAGGAGGAGTTAAGTAAGCCTAGATAAGATATGTATGCATATGTACATTTCTATAAGTACTGAAAGTATTAAAAAGAAATAAGCAAGGGAAAGAATAACATTAAAATAGCAAAAGACATATTGCAAGCAAAACAATTGCTTTAGGCAGAAAATAGAAAAGAGGATTTTTAGAAAATAAACAAGTGACAATGTCACATAATTGTCATGATTTAGAAAGAGAACAAAATAGATATTCTGGAAAAGAAAAAGGGGAATAAGCATTACATGGCCGGGGTATTAAGGGTTAGAATAAGCAAATGAGAAATGCAAAATGCATGAGCACTGGCCAGGGTAAGAGTGAGATTTTACATTTGTAAAACCCTGGAAAACCTCTCTTATAAATCCAAGTTTAAACCAGAAAAATCACTTTCTACCCGAGACATTTAAGAAAACAAAGAAGAAAAATATTGCAAGAAGAAAGGCAAAGTTTCAAAGAGTTTCTTTTCTGGATTAAGCAAAAGGAGCATTTTCTGTGAGCAATCTCACTAAATCCCATGGCATTAAGTCCTGTTATGAGGCAGCCAAGTTTATGTTATTTTCCTACATATTTCTGATCTTATTACTATGGTTTTAATGGATGCTTTAATGGGTGTTTATGAATGCTTTTGATTGCTTTGATGGTTGAGTATTTGCTCTGTTTGGTTACACCCAGAAATGTTAAAGTATGAAATCATGAAAGTAAATAGAGAATACTTGTAACTGGTTTAGATATGGCATGGAAAATACAGAAATCAAAATATATATATATGAGTTGCATTACACTTGTGTAAGTACTGAGGCTCAAATGAAAGATTCAAGGGTGTAATGGAAATATCCAAAAGTGCTGAACCCTTGATCAAATAGAAAACCCATGAGCCAGAAATCTTGTTTAAGCTAGATCTTGAATTTAGTTCAAACATGGTTGCTTATGAAGCAATAATAACCCACATGCCTAGGCCATATTCACAGTTGCAAATATTCTTGTATTTTCTATGAGCCAGAATATTTGAGAAGTATGATTTCCCCTGGATATGAATATTAGCTTTCCTTTGAAGTATGCTTGCAAGTTTTATGTAATGTTTCATGTACACTGTGATTTAATCAGCTAGCTATCTCATGATAAGATCAAACATGAACACTTAGTAAATAAACTAAGGATTGTGAGCCAAGAAGACTGCTGGAATGCTTGTTATATTTAAAGTATGCAAGTTGGCACATGGTTTGTTTAAGCCCTGAGATCTTTGTGCAATATTGTGAATTATTTTATTGCAATGTGTCCCCGTGATTCCTTTATGGCAGATGAGGCTAGGAATTCATTTGGTAAATGCAACCGTAAATTGATGAAGTAGGAACTTGAGTTATTCCTAGGTTGGTTGAATTGGAGCTATGATAGTTCCTGAGTATCTCTGTTTGACATGTATGTTTTCATAGTTGAAAGTGTGTACATAATTAGTTTTAATACTGATCATATATGCACAATATATCAGAAACAAGTCAGGCTAATTGATTAAAGAAGTTATGCCAACCTATACAAAATGCTTATGTCTCACTTATCTACTTAATATCATTGAATTTTTTATATTGCTCATACCAGATCTTGTATCTGACCCTTGTTTGCTTATGGCATCTGGTGTGTCTCGTTTAAAATGGGGCAGCCTCTAATGCTCTTTCAGGGAATGCTGGTTCTAAATAGGAAGCTGCTATGGCTAATGAGAATGATTGGATAAGCATGCTAAATTAGAATTAGATAAGAGGTTAGAATGAACTATTTGCATGTAATCTTGGAAGTTTTATATTCTTCTTTTGTTGTTATGTAATGATCTTGAATGTTTGGATTTTATTTAGTTGTTTCAATTGAATCAGGTAATGTATTAAGGTTGGGAAAAACCAAAGACTTAGTTGAATCTTATGCAAGAAAATATCTTTGAGTATTATGGTAGAAATCTGTAGATGATATATGCCTATATTTGAGAAATGGATACATGTATATATATATATATATTGTGTATTAGTCAATCTTGAGTCACTTAAAAGCTTTAAGTTTTGAGGTTAAAAATCTGAGTTTAGCTAGAAGTAATATTTCAAGAATTTTGTGACTATATACAGAAGTGTTTTGATAAAAGAAACAATATATTTTTGTGCACTGTATAAAGATGTGTACATGTTTTAAGGGATTTTTCAAGTATATTGTATCTGAATTTACATTGCAATAGCCAGGCACTAATGTTTTGATGACCTAGTCATAAGGTTAACCCACTTCAAAAGGAGTGAGGTCTGGGTTGATCAAGACGACCAGAGTTTTTGGGTTTAAAGGAAGAAAATGCACTTTGTAAAATATGAAGCTTTCTTTGCAAATGCATGTACAAAGACATTTTCAATACTTGAGCAATTCACTTTTATTTTGAGTGGTTTTCTTAGTCCAGAGAGCACAATACATCTGATATGCACACATATTACTTAAATACAACTTTTGTTAAATGACCATAAAATCTGGATTTTCTAAATCCAGTAAAGCAACCTTTAAATTAGGATGCAAGCTGAGGTAACTCAGGGATTAGGGAATGTATTTGTTTCATAGAAACACAACTATATAAATGGTGAATGAATCACTCAACTGGCTTGGTTATAAGTAAAGGAATTTGTGATAAAATCACTCATGTTGAAAATGATAAATGTGTATATCATTTTTCTTTCTGGCTTTTGATCAAATATCAAACAATTAGATTAAAACTATGATGACTTGCTATATAATCTGAGATCACTTTGCTAAGTCAAACTAACAGACAATCACCATAAGAATGATCAAAATTACTAGGTATAAATCATATATGATCATGAGATTCACTCTCATGACCCAAATATCAAAACAAAGGAAAATGAGTTGTGTACTGGTTGACTAGAAATTCAAATTCAATCAGGATGCACTCTTGCTTACCAACACTCTGATCCAAGCAAGACGGTCACATACATCTTCACATGTATGTGAATATATTTATTAATAAACTGATATAAATATATTAGTAGAAAAATTAGGATCCTGGATAATTTAATAGAAAGGCTAAATGACTCTAGGAAATTTATTAATGTAAAAAAAAATCCTAGTAAAAATTAGGTGAAATAAATAGTGTCATTTCATTTGGTATCAGAGCTATGTTAAAACTGTACATAGCTAAGAATGATTGTATTGATTGATTGAAGTACTATAACCATATGTATGTACTGTTTGTTTGTTTGAGTAAAATAATAATTCAGATAGAAAGTTATAGCAAAAGAAAAATACTCATGATAAACTAACCCTATCTACCCATACCCTAGTTATCCAATCATGGTAGGAAGAGGATCGCATCACAATGCAGGATCAAGTGCACCACAAATGCTTGATATGTAAGACTTTATGAGGGCTTTAAGGGATGGAGTAGGGCAGAGACTTGAGAACCCACATGAGGAACTTTCAAAACTATTAAAGACTTATACCAATTTGGGAGGCAAGAGCTTTGAAGGGACTGAAAATGTGATGGAAATTCAAGCATGGTTGAGAACACTGGATAGAATTTTCAATGACATGCAATTGGATGATCAAAGGAAGGGGCAAGTGGCCTCAAGACAACTGAAAGGTGTGGCTTTAAGCTGGTGAGAGGTAGTCATAGCTGGGAGGATTGAGAATGAAATCACTTGGAATCAATTCAAGGAGATGTTGGAAGCTAGATTTGTTCCAGCATCAGCCAAAACTCTATTGCTTGAAGAATTCATCAGACTTAGGCATGGAACCTTTAATGTGACTGAGTATACTCAAAGGTTTGAGGGCTTGTCTAAGTATGGAGCTATGCTTGTGGCTGATGAGGCATCAAAGAATGATAGGTATATTAAGGGTTTAAACCTAGGGATTAGTAGGGCTATGTTGCCATATGTAGATAAAACCTTTGATCAAGTCATTGATCTGGCCTTAAAGTTTGAGCAACATGACAAGGAGAGGGATAAGTATAGGAGTTTTAAGAACAACAACAACAACAAGAAAAATAAGGGAAGGTATCACCCCTATGACAAAAAGAAGGAGGAGACAGAAAGCAAGAAAACCAATGATACTAAGACCACTGATACAAAGAGGAAAATAGTGTGTCATCATTGTGGAAAAGAAGGACATATCAAACCAAGGTGTCCAGAATTGAAGGGAGGAGCTTTTAAGTGCTACCTATGTGGTAAGGAGGGACATATCAAGAGAAATTACCCTGAGTACAAACAGCAAGGGAAGCTAGCAAGTTTGGAGAGGAAAAGAAAATCCACAGTAGAAGCTATTGCAGAAAACCATGGTCAAGTGGAAGGTACCTTATTTATTTGTACTCTACCCATATCAGTAGTGTATGATACAGGGGCAACACATTCTCTGATTTCCCAAGAATTAGTTGCATTGCTTAAATTAAATTGCATACTGGTTGAAACCCCTTTGTTAGTGCAAAGCCCATTGGGAAGTTCTAGTGTTTTAAACATGATTTGTGTGGATGTGGAATTAAACATAAGAGGAAATGTTTTTATTTCCAATTTATATATTTTAAATTACCCAAATATAGGTGTTATATTGGGTGTAGACTGGTTAAGGCAATACAAAGCCATAATTAATTTAGACTCATCCACCATATCATTACAAAATTCTAGAGGCCAAAGAATCACAATTTTGTGTGAAGTAGCCAAAGAAAGGAAATTATATCATTTGATTGACTTAGATAAGGATTCCAGTGAGCCTTCTATTGAAGAAATCCCCATAATTAACAAATACTTGGATGTGTTTGGAGAAGTTAAGGATGTTCCACACCACAGACCAGTGGAATTTCATATTAGTCTCATACCAGGAGCAAGTCCCATTATTAAGAAACCCACTAGGATGGGGCCAAGT
Organism: Allium fistulosum; assembly: GCA_030737815.1. Lineage (NCBI taxonomy): Eukaryota > Viridiplantae > Streptophyta > Magnoliopsida > Asparagales > Amaryllidaceae > Allium > Allium fistulosum. The sequence goes on from CM060901.1 coordinate 1,497,137,504, forward strand.
GAGTTGAAGGAGTTAAAGAAACAGATAGAAGAATTAGAAAGCAAAGGATTTATAAGACCAAGTAATTCATGCTGGGGTGCTCCAGTAGTGTTTGTAAGAAAACATGATGGTACTTTAAGAACGTGTATAGATTACAGGGAGCTAAACAAAGTCACTATAAAAAACAAGTACCCCTTACCTAGAATTGATGATTTTTTTGATCAACTTAGTGGAGCAAAAATATTTTCTAGGTTAGACTTGGCATCTGGATTCCATCAGATGAAGGTTGAGGACTCAAGTGTTAAGTATACAGCCTTTAACACTAGGTATGGTTTATATGAGTTTCTTTTCATGCCATTTGGGTTGACAAATACCCCATCATACTTTGTAGACTTGATGAATAGGATATTCAGGGATTATTTAGACAAGTTTGTCTTGATTTTTATTGATGATATTTTGATTATTCTAAAACAGTAGAGGAACATGAAAATCACTTACACCTTGTTTTGTCTAGATTAAGAGAAAAAGATTTAAAACCAAAGTTTTCTAAGTGTGCATTTTGGAAAGAAGAAGTGCATTTCCTTGGGCATGTTATATCTGCCAATGGCATTTCAGTGAACCCCAATTAAATTGTGGCTATCCAAGCATGGAAAGGACCAAGCACAGTAGGAGAAGTTAGGTCATTTATGGAGATGGCAGGGTATTATAGAAGATTTATAAAGGATTTTTCTAAGATGTCATCACCTCTTACCAACCTAACTAGAAAGAACCAACCCTTTATATGGACTGAGAAATGTGAGCAAGCCTTTAGTAAAATCAAGGAGGCCTTAGTCAATGCACCAGTGTTGAGAGTACCAGAGGGAAATGAGGATTTGATTGTTTATACTGATGCAAGTGGTTCTGGGCTAGGAGCTGTATTGATGCAGCAAGATCAAGTTATAGCCTATGCATCAAGACAATTGAAGCTACATGAATCAAGGTATGCAACCCATGATCTTGAGTTGGCAGCAGTGGTATATGCACTAAAGCTATGGAGACATTATCTTCTAGGTGCTAAGTTTATTTTATACACTGACCATAAAGCATTGAAATATCTCTTTTCACAAAAAGATTTGAATATGAGGCAGCATAGATGGGTTGAGTTTCTAGCAGCATATGATTTAGACATACTTTATACTCCAGGAAAAGCTAATAAGATTGCAGATGCTTTGAGCAGGCAGCATGCAAAAGTAGCCATGTTAATGATAGAAGAGTTTAGAAATTTATCTCTACTTACTGATTTGGAAATTGAGGAAAACAATGAGGTGAACATGGAGATGATTGAAGAAGGGAGTAAAGGAAAATTAAGTTTGATAACTTTGCAATCAGATTTAATTTTGAAAGTGGGGAAAATGCAAGAGGAAGATCCAGCTTTATTAGAAAAGAAAACTGTAATAGAAAAAGGAGAAGAAGTAGCAAACTACCACACTGATAAGAATGGTTACTTAAGGAATAAAGTTAGGATATGTGTTCCAGAAGATATAGGGTTGAAGGAAGAGATACTTAATGAATACCATAGGAGTAAATATTCCATACATCCAGGCAGCACCAAAATGTACCAAAACCTAAAAAGGGATTATTGGTGGAGAGGGATGAAATCAGATGTGGTCAAACATGTTGCAAAGTGTATGACTTGCCAATAAGTCAAGGCAGAAACCAAAAGACCCTCAGGCCTATTGCAACCTCTAAGCATACCACAGTGGAAGTGGGAAGATATATCTATGGATTTCATAGATGGTCTGCCTAGATCAAAGAGAGGAAATACAAGCATTTGGGTAGTGGTTGATAGATTGACTAAAGTGGCACACTTTATACCAGTGAAGGCAGAAAGAAATGCACCTAAACTAGCTCAAATATTCATGAAAGAAGTAGTAAGTTTGCATGGAATTCCTAAAACTATAGTGAGTGATAGGGACACAATCTTTACATCCAAATTTTGGAAGAGCTTTCAAGAAGCCATGGGGAGTGAGTTATGCTTAAGTACTGCATACCACCCCCAATCAGATGGTCAAACTGAAGTAATAAACAAAGTTTTGGAGGATTTGTTGAGGGCATGTGCATTGGACTTTGGAGGTAATTGGGAAGATCACCTCCACTTGACTGAATTTACATATAACAATAGTTATCAAAGCACCATAGGCATGGCACCATTTGAAGCCTTGTATGGCAAACCATGTTTGTCACCAATATGTTGGGTTGAAGCAGGAGAAAGGGCTGTCTTAGGGCCTGAGTATGTTAAAGAGACTATAGAGAAACTTGAGCTTGTGAGGAGAAGAATGGTAGCAGCTCAAGATAGGCAAAAGAAGTTTGCAGATGTAAGGAGGAAGCAGGTAGAATATGAAGTTGGTGATTATGTTTTCATCAAAGTTTCACCTATGAAGAAGGTGTTAAGATTTGGTAAGCAGGGAAAACTTACCCCAAGGTATGTTGGACCTTACAAGATTTTGGAAAGAATAGGTTCATTAGCATACAAGTTAGAGCTACCAGAAGAGATGAGTGCAATGCACAATGTATTTCATGTGTCACCACTTAGGAGATGGGTGCATGATAAAGAGGAAATTCTAAAGAAACCCACTCAAGTTCAAATAAATCCTGATTTGGTCTATGAGAAAGAACCAGTGGGGACTTTAGCTAAAGAGGAAAAGAAGTTGAGGAGCAAAACTCTGAAATTGGTGAAGGTTCAATGGAGCCTAGACCCTAATGATTGTACATGGGAGTTAGAGGATAAGATAAAGATGGATTACCCTAAGCTTTTTGTAGTGGAAGGTAAATTCTAATTTCCTAAAAAGTTTAATATGTATGGTTGTTTTGACTGAATTGTTTGCTTGTGCAATGTTTGATAGATTTTATAAAAATCTGGAAATGTTTAAAGTAAAAAATGAGAAAACTGTGAGGACACAATTCCTAAAAAGGTGGGGTGATTGTAATGCCCCAGTAATTCATGAAACCTTATTTTGGTTGAATTTTGAAAATATATGAATTTATTTGTATAGGAATGTATGGAATTAATTGTGTGCAAGTGTGTGTGCATGTGTGCACATGCACACTGATATGGCACAAGGAAGAACTCCAAATTTCCTGAAATTAAAACAAGAACTGGAAAAGCCTTACAAACATGATTTTGTAATGAAAATTATCAAACCAGACATGGATATTTGATTTCTGGATTTATATGGATTATTATAGAAAATAATACAAAGCAAGTTTTGTTTGAACAAGTAAACAGATTTTACTTAATTTAAACCCAGGATAAATTAGATAAGGATTTGAAACATGTATGCATATATATGTGTATGTCTTTCTAAAACTAAGGAGGAGTTAAGTAAGCCTAGATAAGATATGTATGCATATGTACATTTCTATAAGTACTAAAAGTATTAAAAAGAAATAAGCAAGGGAAAGCATAACATTAAAATAACAAAAGACATATTGCAAGCAAAACAATTGCTTTAGGCAAAAAATAGAAAGGAGGATTTTTAGAAAATAAACAAGTGACAATGTCACACAATTGTCATGATTTAGAAAGAGAACAAAATAGATATTCTGTAAAAGAAAAAGGGGAATAAGCATTACATGGCCGGGGTATTAAGGGTTAGAATAAGCAAATGAGAAATGCAAAATGCATGAGCACTGGCCAGGGTAAGAATGAGATTTTACATTTGTAAAACCCTAGAAAACCTCTCTTATAAATCCAAGTTTAAACCAGAAAAATCACTTTCTACCCGAGACATTTAAGAAAACAAAGAAGAAAAATATTGCAAGAAGAAAGGCAAAGTTTCAAAGAGTTTCTTTTCTGGATTAAGCAAAAGGAGCATTTTCTGTGAGTAATCTCACTAAATCCCATGGCATTAAGTCCTGTTATGAGGCAGCCAAGTTTATGTTATTTTCCTACATATTTCTGATCTTATTACTATGGTTTTAATGGATGCTTTAATGGGTGTTTATGAATGCTTTTGATTGCTTTGATGGTTGAGTATTTGCTCTGTTTGGTTACACCCAGAAATGTTAAAGTATGAAATCATGAAAGTAAATAGAGAATACTTGTAACTGGTTTAGATATGCATGGAAAATATAGAAATCAAAATATATATATGAGTTGCATTACACTTGTGTAAGTGCTAAGGCTCAAATGAAAGATTCAAGGGTGCAATGGAAATATCCAAAAGTGATGAACCCTTGATCAAATAGAAAACCCATGAGCCAGAAATCTTGTTTAAGCTAGATCTTGAATTTAGTTCAAACATGGTTGCTTATGAAACAATAATAACCCACATGCCTAGTCCCTGTTGATACACAAAGATTTTGATCAATGACAACGTGCTTCAACAAAAAGGAAGAGATATATGCAAAATCAGAGGAAGATTGATAAAGACCAAAGTATAAACATGAGTATGATTTTTATAGGTCTAAAGTCTAGATTATTTGTTAAAATCTATCCTCAAGAGATTTGCACGAACACTAAAACACATTCATAAAACTTCATTTTTTCACTGTGCATACTTTTATAGTTCAGTCGACTGAACAGGCATGGACAGTCGACTAAAACTGGCACACATTTACAAATATGCACAGTTTCAGTCGACTGAAATTCCTGTGCAGTCGACTGAAAGTTTTCCTGGAAATTTTTCTTTATATTTTCAGTCGACTAAATATCCTACTCAATCGACTGAATTTAAACCAGCGAATTTTTTCTAAATAGACACCTTCCTCTTCCCAACAGTTGCAACCATTCTCCAATGGAAATAGAAGCATCTCTTGTCTGCAACCTTTTGCAACACATGCACCTCTTCTTCAAGAATAAATACATGATTCTAACATCATTTGATTTACCAATTCTAATTGCTTTAATCTTTCTATTTACTTGAACATACTTTCAGATTTCTTAAGTTTTCAAAAGCAATCACAAACCAATTGCTTGAATCTCTGTTTTAACTATAACACCTTTTGATTCATAGCAATTCACATTTCCTAAATCTTCACAAACACTTTGTATACTCTCGAGGATAAGATTATAGGAAAGTTGTACTTAATTTGACTCATTAGTGTTATCAAGAACACAACAAGTCAGAAATACCTTTTGTATCCAGTTTGAAGTCCTCTTCGGTAGTTGAGGCAAGAAATCTCGTTCGGTTGTTCGGGTAAGTTGTAAACCTATTCCTCCAGGTTAAGTGAGGGTTGTTGGTTAGTTGAATTCCTAAGAGGAGCTTAGGGACTGGATGTAGGACAAGAGGTCCGAACCAGTATAAATTCTTGGTGTCTACTTTACTTACTACTTATTATTATCTACCTAGACCATTTTACTATTCCATATTATACGATCCTACTGCATAGACTCTTTCAGGTCCTATTCACAGTTGCAAATATTCTTGTATTTTCTTTGAGCCAGAATATTTGAGAAGTATGATTTCCCCTAGATATGAATATTAGCTTGCCTTTGAAGTATGCTTGCAAGTTTTATGTAATGTTTCATGTACACTGTGATTTAATCACCTAGCTATCTCATGATAGGATCAAACATGAACACTTAGTAAATAAACTAAGGATTGTGAGCCAAGAAGACTGCTGGAATGCTTGTTATATTTAAAGTATGCAAGTTGGCACATGGTTTTTTTAAGCCCTGAGATCTTTGTGCAATATTGTGAATTATTTTATTGCAATGTGTCCACGTGATTCCTTTATGGCAGATGGGGCTAGGAATTAAAAATGGTAAATGCAACCCTAAATTGATGAAGTAGGAACTTGAGTTATTCCTAGGTTGGTTGAATTGGAGCTATGATAGTTCCTGAGTATCTCTGTTTGACATGTATGTTTGCATAGTTGAAAGTGTGTACATAATTAGTTTTAATACTGATCATATATGCACAATATATCAGAAACAAGTCAGGCTAATTGATTAAAGAAGTTATGCCAACCTATACAAAATGCTTATGTCTCACCTATCTACTTAATATCATGGAATTTTTGATATTTCTCATACCAGATCTTGTATCTGACCCTTGTTTGCTTATGGCATCTGGGGTGTCTCGTTTAAAATGGGGCAGCCTCTAATGCTCTTTCAGGGAATGCTGGTTCTAAATAGGAAGCTGCTATGGCTAATGAGAATGATTGGATAAGCATGCTAAATTAGAATTAGATAAGAGCTTAGAATGAACTATTTGCATGTAATCTTGGAAGTTTTATAATTCTGCTTTTGTTGTTATGTAATGATCTTGAATGTTTGGATTTTATTTAGTTGTTTCAATTGAATTAGGTAATGTATTAAGGTTGGAAAAAATCAAAGACTTAGTTGAATCTTATGCAAGAAAATATCTTTGAGTATTATGGTAGAAATCTGTAGATGATATATGCCTATATTTGAGAAATGGATACATGTATATATATATATATATATATATATATATATATTGTGTATTAGTCAATCTTGAGTCACTTAAAAGCTTTAAGTTTTGAGGTTAAAAATCTGAGTTTACCTAGAACTAATATTTCAAGAATTTTGTGACTATATACAGAAGTGTTTTGATAAAAGAAACAATATATTTTTGTGCACTGTATAAAGATGTGTACATGTTTTAAGGGATTTTTCAAGTATATTGTATCTGAATTTACATTGCAATAGCCAGGCACTAATGTTTTGATGACCTAGTCATAAGGTTAACCCACCTCAAAAGGAGTGAGGTCTGGGTTGATCAAGACGACCAGAGTTTTTGGGTTTAAAGGAAGAAAATGCACTTTGTAAAATCTGAAGCTTTCTTTGCAAATGCATGTACAAAGACATTTTCAAATACTTGAGCAATTCACTTTTATTTTGAGTAGCTTTCTTAGTCCAGAGAGCACAATACATCTGATATGCACACATATTACTTAAATACTACTTTTGTTAAATGACCATAAAATCTGGATTTTCTAAATCCAGTAAAGCAACCTTTAAATTAGGATGCAAGCTGAGGTAACTCAAGGATTAGGGAATGGATTTGTTTCAGAGAAACACAACTAGATAAATTATGAATGAATCACTCAACTGGCTTGGTTATAAGTAAAGGAATTTGTGATAAAATCACTCATGTTGAAAATGATAAATGTGTATATCATTTTTCTTTCTAGCTTTTGATCAAATATCAAACACTTAGATTAAAACTATGATGACTTGCTATATAATCTGAGATCACTTGGCTAAGTCAAACTAACAGACAATCACCATAAGAATGATCAAAATTACTAGGTATAAATCATATATGATCATGAGATTCACTCTCATGACCCAAATATCAAAATAAAGGAAAATGAGCTGTGTACTGGTTGACTAGAAATTCAAATTCAATCAGGATGCACTCTTGCTTACCAACACTCTGATCCAAGCAAGAGGGTCACATACATCTTCACATGTATGTGAATTATTTATTAATGAACTGATATAAATATATTAGTAGAAAAATTAGGATCATGGATAATTTAATAGAAATGCTAAATGACTCTAGGAAATTTATTAATGTAAAAAAAAATCCTAGTAAAAATTAGGTAAATAAATAGGGTCATTTTAGGTTCATTTGTAGTTTTGATGTGTACATTCTAGTGCATGTCACTTTTCATTTTGAATTATGTTGGTGCCATCTGCTTTCGATTCATTGAGGCAGTTTGTATATGGTTTGACTTGAATTTGTGCATTTATTTGACTTGACCTTTGCAGTTTTGACTTACTGTAGTAGCGAGGCAGTGCACGCGTGCGTGTACTGCAGCCATACAGAAATTTGGTTTGATTTGATCATTTTGTTGTTAATTGTTGTTTAGGCAATTCTGTGGTTTTCATAATATCTTCATTGATAATCCTTACTTTTATCTTTATTAATGATTTGAATTTGTTGATTTGTTGTTTAACACTATTTAGTGTTATATCTGCCGTTATCCGATTCTCTTATCGAAGAGTTGGATATACGAGATTTCTATGACTGTCATCTATTGATTATTTAATTATTATTGCTTCTGTGCATTAATAACCGAGTTTGAATTAGACTGACCTGTGTATTATTTTCTTTTGAATTTAATACTCGGGTCAGACCGAGTTATTACATGTTGTAGATATCCTGCTTTGGGTTGCTGCTTGAGCAATGAAGTCTTTTCATATATTTTGAAGTAGTCGTCGTCATTTTGTAGTAGTCAATGTATCCGATCTAGGTTGATATGTATTCATGTATATTAGTCGATAATGTACTTATATATATAACTTCCAGAGTCGACAGTTGTAGTTGTATCATATGTATAGTGTCAAATGTATTGTAACTGACATCAGTTATATATATATGAGACTTTTATTATCTGTGTTTCACAATTTTATTATCTGTGTTATTATTATATATATTGTCCTAAACTATTATGAACCATCGTAGTTCGTTTTATACTAGTACTGGGTATGTCGATGGGAGTAAATAAATAAGAGATGAAAAATAAAAATATATACTACTCCTATCGAGGTAACCAATACTAGTGTAAGGCCCAACTACGGATGGCCGCTCCTATCCAGCCTTATTCTTCGTAATAACAGATAGTATTTCTTTTAATACTCTTTGTTATTGTGAGCATAGAGGTGGGGCGTCACAGTTTTTGATCAAGAAACCAGATCTGAGTCCGCACTAGGAAGTCGGGTGGACGATACTAGTTCGGAAGTGAAATTTTGTGATCGAGTGAGCGATCGGATTTGATATTGCGTACGGATGATATATGTGCATCGTACGGGCTTGAGTAAAGCAAATATTGAAAATTTGTAAAGTGATGAATAAAATGATTTGGGAATTCTGTGATTGGATATTATTGCTGAGTAGGACACATGTGTTTTAAAAGCAAAAGGAATTGGTATTTTTGATTTCAGAAGATAAATCGAAATTTGTTCGGAATAGGTATGTGTTTAAATTTCAGTATGAAATTTGATGGGTTTCTGATTTTGCCACTTGGCATTTTGTTTTCTTTTGGAATTTGAGGGCCCGTAGTGGCATTTTGTAGTTGTACCGAGCTAGCCGCGCAAAGGAGACGCTGGTAAAAAATTTCAAAATTATAGGGAGTTAGAAAAATTTTGAAAAAAATTTGATAATTCAAAATTTGGTTTTGAATTTAAAATTTGAATTGTTAAGTAAGTAATGTTGCTTGGGACTTGTGGATAAGTTTGAAAAGTTAATAAGAGGGATATTATGTCTTTGATAAAAAGATTGTTTTGAGAAGTTGTGTGAAACTGTTTGGTTTTGGGAAATAATAAGCGGGTTAAGGACCATTCTTCTTAACTAGTAATTTCGGGGACGAAATTCTTTTAAGGGGGGAGGAATGTGACGACCCGGAATTTTGAATATTTGAAATGAGAATATTTAATTAATTTTAAATATTCAAGGGTAATTTTGACTTGAATTTCAAATATCACTATTTATTGGGTAATTTAATTATTAAATTAAATAATTTGAAGTTGGGTAAAATGTCGAATCTAGAGTTTTAAGCTTGTTAAAAATAATTTGAAGGCTTATAAAATTCATATTAATAATACTGAAGGTGATAGAAGTTTTAAATTTGAATTTGAAAGTGTTTTTTTCAGTTTTAAATTATATTGTTTAAATTGAAATTAAAAATAGCCTTCCAAGTCACAATCTCGGAATTCGACGAAACCAGTTCCATTGGTTCTGTAATATTGAATTATTATCGGATTTCAATTTTCGTTGTGTTTTGAGTTATTGTGTGAGCGTACGATAAGTAAACGCACTGAATTTATATCGAAATTTAATATTATAACTGGGTCCAAAAAGCTATCTTCTCCATATGATCGATTCAGGACTCGAAACCTTTTCCAATGCATTCGAAATAGGGGTATAACATTATAATCGCATGGCGGCACGTCTCGATAGGAGGTCGAGATTTTGAGTTGCAAATATCGAGACGATTTAAAATTTAAAATTTAAAAATATATTTTATCCTATCAACTTCAGCTGTAATTCTTTCACCATCACCCCATTTTCTTTCTCATCAGCTTTTGCTTTTCAGAGCATTATAGTCTTCTCTAGCACGCAACCATCTCTTCATGTCCCATGTGCTCCATTTTAAAATGCAAGCAGATTTCAAAAGCAACCTCATTCTCTTCTAATCAAAACAAAAATCATAACCGAAAGATATAAAGAGGAAAAAAAATTTGTTCGTCTCCTCTTCTCTTTTAAATACGATAATTTCATTTGTTCGTTTTTTAAAAATCCATTCCAGATTCGCATCCTAGATTGGAGAATTCAAATCGAATTCGATTATCATCGAAAACCTGTGACGCAAAGGCAGGCGGCATCTATGTTGAAGGGGGAGTCTCGAGCTCGGCGTTCGCAAGGAGGAGGGGTTGGTCGTCGAACATTTGGGGTCGGCGATCAAATCGCTCTGGCTTCGACGAGGTCGAGGCATGGAGGAAGCAACAACGCTTTGGGTTTTGGATGGTCGTGTTCGATTGGGGAACTCGGGTGGGCAAGCAGATGGTCGTCGAGCGGGTTAGCATCATTCGTGTGTGCGATGGGGTAGTGAAAGCTCCGTCATCATTCAAGATTAGTCGGAGCCTTTAGCAGTGAGGTATTATTGTATCTTCTTGATTCATATATGTGTAATTATATTCAGAAAATTTTTATAGTAAACAATCACTATTGTGTTTACTGGAAATGAAAAAAAAAGTTTTAAAGATATATATCCATATTCTTTCATATAGATAAGATTTTAAAATAATAAGGATTTTAGAATATGGTAGATTTTAAAAATTATATATATATATATATGTCATTTTGGGTATAAATGGTCTCAAAGAAGAAAATAAAAAAATAAATATACATATATAAATATTTTATCCTACTAGTTTATTTTAAAGGAAGTGGGTTTGATGATTCAACTATTTTAATTAACTTATTTAATTATTGGGTTACTAAAGATAATTTGTTAAAGAAAAATTATTAGTTTAAAAATTTTAAATTAAATTATAAGTTAAAATAAATGGGTAAATGTTAATTAATTATTGGATTAATTCAAGTGTTAATAAACTATATAATGTTATACAAGGTCTAAAATCGAGAAAATAAGGCGAAATGGAAATGGGTCACAGGCAAATTAAAGGTGAGTTAATCTCACTCTTCTGGATTTTTATTTAAATTTGAATGGTTAAATTTAAATGATTGGTTGAATGATTGAATTGGTTTGATGTGCTATATTATATATAGTAATATATATAGTATATATTGGAGTTATTGATATTCCCGCATTATATAGCGGATGAGACCCTATGCGCTGCATAATAGCAGATGATATTATATAAACCCATATACCGCGATATTCCACGTCGAAGTGGAATTGGTATTGTGCTAACATCTGTGGATGCAGAGAAATAGGTTGGAGGGATCCAACTGGATTCCTCAAAATCATTTAGATTGTTAATATTCTGTGTTATGATTATTAGACATTCTGTGATAAATTATATTGATAACTGGAATGTTGGATGCTATGGTTTGATTGGATATATTTGGACATTGAGTTATCAAATATATAGAATTGGATTTTTGGAAGAAAATATAAGAGAGAATTTTTAAGTAAAGAAATTATAGAGATTTCAGGTAAATTAAAGAATGATTTAGAAAAGATAAAGGTTGATTTCTTTAAAATTTCAAAGTATGGAAGAGAAGATGTTTGAGTAAACGGGAATAAATAAATATTAAAACCTAAGTGATGATAATTAAAGGAATAATAGATTATTTCTAAAAATTCAGGATTTTGAATGGTTAAGGAAGGATTAAAGGAAGAATTCGCAATAAATATGAAGTTGGTATTTTCAGTTCAAATAAGATTTTAATAAAGGAGTAAATCTAAAATTAATGGGTTCTGAAATAAATTTGGAAAGTAAAGGAATTTATTTTAGCAAAGTAAAATTTTGGAAATCAATCCGGAAATTGATTAAGTGTTTGAAACTGGGATTTTAAAAGGGAAATGAGATTATGAATTTATAAACTGGGTTTATAAAATTGAAGTAATATATCAGTGGATATTTGGAAGAATAAATTCAAGGTGGGAATTTATAAAAAGAATGGGTAAATTTGATTAAAAATAAATAGCGATTAACTTTTAAAGATGTGAAAGAGAAGTATATTTCCCTGGATAGCCAAGTACGTTTTCAAAACAAATTTTTAAGTATAAGTTAAAAGTTTTAAAGTTGTTTTAAAGGTATGTTTTAGAAAATTTATTATTTTTAAATGTTTAAATTTTAAAGTAAGTATTTTCAAATTTATCTTAGTAGTAATTATTTAGAGGTGACTTGGTATTAAGTTTAAAAAGATGAAAATTTAGTTTATATTTTATAATTAGCTTTATTTTAAATATTGTTAAAGTTTATATTTTTAAATAAAGTATTAAAGTAGTTTTAAATCTAAATGTTTAAAAGTATATTCTATAATTAAGTATTTTAAATGATTTTAAAGTCTAAGTATTTGTACTTGGTGATTTCAGTGGAAATAGAAAATATTGGGAAATTTATTCCATGAAAGAAGAGGGATTGAAACTGTTTCAAAGGGTTGAAAAGTGGAAATATATCTTGCGAAGATATTTTGAGGTTAATAAATAATTTGGGAGAAATTATTTAAACGTCTGAAGGTTGTTTGTGAATGTTATTTGATAGTTAAATAACCGACTATCAATATTGGCCAATGCGTTGATCGTTTCGAAGAGACCGGGATCGAGATTTATCTCCGGAAAACCACTTCGATCCGGTTTGTACGTTTTTGTGGGGAAAACGAGTTTGGAATCGAAGATGGAGCAGTGAAGTGCAAGGGCTAATCGCTACTAATTCTGAGGGTGACTCCAAAATGGATGTAGTAGGAATAGTGCTTTCGGTTCCGTTCGAACCCGGAATGGACTTGTATGGATGAATGCTTTCGGAACATCGTCAGGTGGACGGTGGGCATTCTAAGTGCTATGTTCTAAAAAGGTAACGCTTAGCCTCAAGCCTTATAAACCGGGAATGACTGAAAATTAGGGGTTATGCAGCAAGGCTATATGTGGGTAGCACCCATTAGGGTGAGGTCATCCCTGTCTAGTTGTCCCTTTTTATTTCAGCTTAGTGGTGCGGTTGGTGATCCCAACCATGGGGTGATCTTACTCGGAATTAACTAGTAAGGGGTAGTTCCAGCTTTGTGTTGCAGGGGATCGGGCGTGGTCCTCGGTACGTTGATCTAGACCAGGTACTATGACATGTGGTACCCCAGTGCCTAGTCATTAGTTGGAAATCCATTCTCCCTACGTGCCCTTACGGTTTTTGTTTGTAGAACCCACTTTGTGACTAGTATGCTGGAATTTAATCATGTAACAATTTCAGTTATTTGAATAAGTATTTGTATGTAGACACTACTATAATATCAGAGGATTTTGATAAGAAAGTGTTTTGGCTATCGTAAGGTAAAATCCGACATGTTTATTTGTGGCATGGTCTTACGAGATGCTTTTGTTTTCAAAGGGTTTGGAAAACTTTAATAATCCAATTGAGTGTGTTTTCTCACGCTGATTTTCCAGACTGACTCGGGTGTTATTTTATTATAATTCTCAGGTCAGACCGAGTATTATAGATTACAGGAAAGGATACTGAGGAGCTCAGGAGACGAGCTGGATGGCGAGACGTATCACTCGTACTTGGTATATATTCTACTGATTTGTGTACTGTGTACTGTGTATTCTGTTGTGGGTCAAGTTAATATAACTGACCGGTATTTGATTTTGATTGTATTGTACTCTGATGATGTAATGTATAAACAGATTTGTTTTTGGTGTAAAGATTAGTTATGCTCTATTATATTTTACTCCGCTGCGATGGTTAGACTCTGATGTTGTCATCTATTTTCTTCTTCTACCTCTTTTTCTTTAACCCAAATGGTTCGTATTTCCGTTCTTCTTGAGTTGATTTGATGGAAATTAATGTCAATTCAAGGGGTACGGTTGGCGGGTCATCACAATAGTTGTTTGGTGTGTATTTGCAACTTGCATGTTTGATTTTTCTAGTTTTTATACATACTCATTATGTAGGTTCATTTTTCTATGTGACCCTTTTTTCTTGGTTCCATAATCATTTATAAAACTAATGCAACAACCTGCATCATTAGACAAATTTTACATTATACCCAACTTATTCACCCCACAACATTATGTTTATATCGTGATGCAACCATTAACCTTGAAATACTAGATATCCTATTGACAAGGCTACATGGACAGATAGTTCATCACACTTTATGTTTGTAGTTCCTTCTATTTTTGGTATGATGGCTAATAAACCTGTATGTACTTCCATATAATCACCACACCACATGTAATAACATCCCACATCTATCCAACTTAGTTAACTACTACGTGGATCTAGTCAAAATGTGAACTTAATTTCTTCAAATTGTCTCGATGTTACTTGAATTATTGAAAACGGTGTTATTTTGATTGTTAGGTGATGCTTAATTTCTTCAAATGGTCTTGATGTTACATAATATTATATAGTACTAATTGTTTTCTTCTTGGTATATTGCACATGTACTTAGTACCACATTGCACAAAAGGTTTAGCATGTTTAATTTTTAAAGTTCATTATATTTAATCCAATAACTGATTTGTATAGTAGGACGTTATTTAATTGATAATAATAGGAAATGAATTTCAGAGATTATAAAAAAATCTTATTTTAAGTATTTATAGTGGTCATATTCCCAATTGAATGAGTTAGGGGTATACCCTAGGAGCAATTATGTAATTCATTACATAAATCTAACTCGATAACCAATCTTATTCGAAATAAAAGGTGTTTCCTTTCGGTTATATACTTGTTATAAAATGTCATAAATAATTAATTGGTTAATTTAAGACTATATGTCAGAAAGTTCATAAATGATGTGTTTGTAATAGTAGTTACAAATAGTTGTAACCATGAGTATTATATCATAGTATAGTAAGCAAATCAATTTAAATATTCCTATTCAAGATGTAATATCCCGGAAAAATATAAATAACTTATATTCAAATGTAGGGATTAATTAAATATTTGAATTATGAATTAAATATTAATTAAATGGATTTAATAGCCTTATTTAACTTCTTTTAATTAATAAATAATAATAGTAAACTCATTTTGCAAATTTATTTACAATAATAAGTAGGTCGAATAAATAATAAGAACATCAATTGTTAATAAAACGACTTGATTTCTGACATACTTTTTAATGAGTTTATAGGATTTTTATATAATTTTTAATTTGAAAAATATTTAAATTATCGTTTGACGTATTTTTTAGGCAAACGATGGTATTTTTGAAATTTCACAAAATAAGGTAACCAGTGTATTTTGTTGTTGTTTTGGGATCGTGTCTCATTTTTGTGCACGAACAAATTTTTATTTATGTCATTCTTGGTTCGCCCTTGAATGAAATTCCGTGTAGCAATGTACTAGGAATTGTAAAAAAACAACACTTAACCCAAAGATTTTTATTCACTTTTCCTTTCCGTCTCTTTCTCTTATTTTCCATCTCATTTATTTTAAAGTAAAAAAACCTAGCCATTACTTTCAAAATTTAAAATCTTGAGCTATAATCAACGAAAAAACATATCGTTGGATCTGTTGTACTCGTGCAGAGAGGGCCTAAAATCCATATGGGTTTTCAGATGCACGACGATGATTTTCCATGATCGACATTGTGTGGTGGTGCTAGGGTTTCATTTTCCAAGTGATGGAGGATGAATTAGGCGAAGACGATAGCGGGATTGCGTTTCTCATGCGAAGAGAGGTTGGTGGAGCTTGATCTGCCATAGTGAAATGCAACCGTGGGTTTTTTGTTAGTTGTTGTTTCAAGTAGCAATAGAGTAGGAGGTGTCGAGTTGCATATGGGTGTGTCCGTGGCAATGCTCGTGTAAAGAGATAGTCGTTGGATTTGACGGGAGTTGTTTTCGTCGAGTGATGAGCATGCTAGGAGGAGGGAGTTTGATTTGGTGCGCGTACGTGTGTCAATGCACTTTTATAATTTAGGACAGAAGGTTAGATTGGTAATTAAAGTGCAAGATGCTAAATAACATAAATTAATTAATTTAATTGATTTGGTTTCTTATAAAATCGATATCTTCACCATACGAGGTCGAATGGATGAGGTCTTTTGCATTGGACTCATATCGATGTTATCTACACATTGGAGTTGGAATCGTCTAATTTAGAGCTAGTAGAATTTTAAGCTAAAATCGAACGTCTTTTGATTTTAGATCGAATCGGAATGCGAAAGTGTCAACTGGAATTTTGGTGAGCGTACCCACCTTTAAATAAACAATATGATAACTGT
The DNA here is from genome assembly GCA_030737815.1 of Allium fistulosum. Taxonomy (NCBI): domain Eukaryota; kingdom Viridiplantae; phylum Streptophyta; class Magnoliopsida; order Asparagales; family Amaryllidaceae; genus Allium; species Allium fistulosum. Next base: position 1,497,153,853 of record CM060901.1, read on the forward strand.
GTTGTTAAAGATTATTATTAATGTAACGACCCGTATTTTTAAACATTTAAAAATATTAAATTAAATAAGATTTTTGAATAAAATTGTTAGGAAATTTTTTGTAAGATTTTACTGATACAAATTTAATTATAATCCAAGTTATGAGCTTAAGTAAAAATTCTATTAATGAAACTTGTTTGCAATAATGTAAGGATGATAACAAATGCTAGTGTGTATTTTAATAGCGTTGGTTTGAGTGAAATTAACAATTGTCTGAATGTAAATTTCCAATTGATTGTAATAATAAATGTTAATGAAGAATAATAAATGTTTCTTTATTAAATAAGAAATCATATGTTTATTTATTTGAAATGTTTGGTAGCTGAAAGATTGATTGCAGAGACGAGAAACTATTATTTGGTAAGAAATGTATAATTTCTGTTTGTATCCAATGGTGTGTAATTATGTTTAAATTACTATTAGATAGGAAATAATTGTTATATTTCTCATTACATTTATTTTGTTCATTTTAAATTCACCTTTGTAAACAATTGAAATTAATGTAATTGAATAATTTCAATTAATGGTTGAGAGGACACCAAATTGTAAATTAATAGGTGTAATTAAACGTAGCTTATGTCTTATGAATATATAGGGAAAGTTGATTTAATGAAAAGAACATTTATATCAAATGAAATGAATGTTTCATTTGTGAATGTAGGTTTAATTTCATTAAAATAAAGAATAGAATGATTGATTTAAAGGAAGAAATATATGTATATTTGAACTATGTTTTAGCATACAGATGGATTACAAGAGTAGGAAAATAATCTATTTAAGCAAGTTAATTTATAACTCTTATGTGTAAACAACGGTTCTATAAATGTATTTAAGTTACTGTAAAAAGAATTCAATTGTTTTTATTATCTATCCATTAATTATTTTCCATTTTAAATTTTAATGTTGAAATTTATTACCGTGGATTTAATTTGAAATCTTTCAATAAAAGGGAAAGATAATTTAATTGAACTTAATGATGTTTATTGAATGAAATGTATAGGATCCACTTTAAAGTGTAATTTTGAAACTAATTAAAATTATGTCGATTTGGAATCTTTCAATATTAAAGAGGCAAAAAAAAAACCATTAATTGTAATTAATGGATTTAACGAAAGAAATGTACGTTATTGTTAAAAAAAGTATGTTTTAATGAAAACAAAATAAACGTTGTTGTTTTTAAACTAAGTGTAATTTTATAAAAAGAATAAAATTTGAATTTTGAAGCAATATTTTATAGTTGTTGAATAGTAATCTTTGGCAGTATAGAAGTGATTTTAATGCTAATCGTAAAATTTAGAATAAATTAAACATTTTATGTTTATGATTGTGCGCTGAGCCGATTTTGAATTGGAATTTGGAATCATGGTTCTCCTTTTATTTTATGTAGCGGTGGTCATCGTTACTTTAATTGGTGTGTTCAAATTTTATTTACTGTATGTTAATAAAACTTTTAGATAGGTGTAAAGTTGAGTTGATTTGGAGTTAAAGAAATTAATTGAATAGAAAAATATTTCCATATTGAATTAATGTGACATTAAATTCCTTTTGAAGTATGAAAGGTGATGTTCATCATGAATTCATATTCATGCACGTTTCATATTCTATTGCGTTTTCTAACTACTATCTCATTCATATTTTTCTGCCTTGTTTACTCTCACATTTCAGCTATTCATATTAAAAAAAACCTCTCTCTTTATTTCATAAAACTTTCATTTATTCTCTATATATTCATTTTCCATTCTTATTATTAGATATACATTCTCTCACCCACTTTTATTCGACCTAATTCTTATATACCTCTTGTATTTGCATCTAAGCATTTATTTTTACACGTTACAACTTTTAGTATTCACTCTTTTTCATAACTTTTGCCTGCACTAATTCGTCCATTAACAATTCAGATTTAATGCACATGCATCATTCATGCTAGCCTGTTCATGTTTATATTTATTAAACACATAACCACATCGTTTCTTTGAAAAGCTTACTTTATTTTTGTATTCTTTTATCACCTTCCCACTTTCCAACCTGTTGACTTTTCAATTTCCCACTTGGGAACAAAACCAAAGTACGTACAGATTGTTTCTCATTCCTCTATCTGAAGCTTTCTGCTCACACTTCCTCCATCCTCAAAACTACATAAACTCCAAAATTTCTAAATCCATAAATTCCCCTTGCTTCATCTCTCTAAAAAAAGAAGAAGAAAACTCAATCTGTTCGATTTGCATTGTCGTGCTTTGCTTTTCTATTAGATTGTTGCTATGGATAAGATTGGTTAGCTTGTCATGTTTGGATTTCAACTAGGATCTACATATTTGTGTTGTCAAAAACTCTCTAACCTCGAAAGGTGAGCAATCACTCACGATTAACATTTTTATTGTTAGGTAAATAAACATCAAAATGTTATAAGAAATGTTTGCTTTAGATATGAATATGTGATATATGTTGTTATGTTCCCTTGAATTTGTGTTATGATATTCACATGCACATGTTGTTTTATATGTCACAAGTAGTATGTTATGTTGATTTGATTAATTGTCACATATGTATGTGAAATACATCACATATGATATGTAAAAAAAATGTGTTATGTTAGAAAAATATATTTTTATATGCCATGTTGAAATACATAACACATGATATGTAAAAAAAATGTGTTATGTTAGAAAAAAATATTTGTATATGCCTTGTTGAAATACATCACATATGCTATGTTGAAACAAATGTGTTAGTTAATAAAATCATATGTTGCACATGCTATGTTAATAACATGTCACATATGCTATGTGGAAATAATGTGTTATGTTTGTGAAAAATGATATGCCATGTTAATTTATTGTAAATTACCTTGCAAGTTCCTTGATATATGTCATGTTATATATTTATATGTTATGTTAGAATTTTAAATATTCACTTATGTTGTTTACGATATGTGACACATGTGATATGTTAGTTATGCATGTGTATATATTAAATTGTTAATTATGCGCGCATGTTGGTAATTGACATGTTATGTTATTTATGTTGTTATTGTTCTCACACTCCAATTTCTCTGATAGTTAGCAAAATCACTTTGGATTGAAATGATACATACCCGATATAAAACCACTTTGGGTTTAATTGAATTGATTTAGAAATAAAATTGGAATATTGTAAGTTTAAATTTATGTTTGAACTTGAAATTATGAAATTGAAATTTAATGAAAGTTTTAATTGGATTTTTTAGATTTAAACTTGTTGTTTGATTATAACTTAATAGCTTTAAGTGAAAAATTGAAATCTGAAGTTGGATTTAATAATGAATCGATTGGAAACGAACATAAAGTCGGTATTTGAACTTAACTGATTATAGTGTGAAAGATGATGTTTATTTAAACCTAAGCATTTCACTTATTGAGTTATCTGTACATTTCACTTGAGTTGACTTACTTAAATAAGAATGTTAGTCCTGGCTCGAGTGTTCTTGTTTTACTTTACGCTCGGGTCAGACCGAGTATTTCAGTTTAGCGAAGACACTTATTTTCTGAAGGATGAAGACGAAGATTTAATATATTATTGCTATTTATTATTTCACTACATTCTGTGTTCTACTGCATTATTTGTTTATTTCTGATGTATGTATAACTCTGATTTGAATTGTAAAAGTGTAATCAAATGTTATTTGTAAAACAGCTTCATGAACTGTTTATTTGATTATTATATTTTGTTATTCCGCTGCGAGATTCTGTGTTTTGTTTTCTTTTTTTCTTATTTACCCCATTAACAATCCTCCCTTTTGAATGGTTTGAGTCTGACATGTGTGGTTTGTTGTCGATTTGAAACGTCCAAAAAGGTGGGTTGTTACAGTTGGTATCAGAGCTTTGGTTTAGACATACCTTAGCCTGTTGGGGTTAACTCATTAGAGATAGGGTAGTAGTACCCTAGAATGAGTTGTCTGAATGTATATACGAGAGCGCGTATTTGTTAGTGTTATAAAAATGTTTTATATATATTTTGAAATGAAATTATTTTTCCTAATATTATATGATATTTATAAAGGAATAAATTTTTATAACTGATATAGTTATTTGTAATGTGTTTGTTTTATGAAATGGTAATATCTAATTATTATCATTTATTGTTAATTTGTTGTATTTAATCAAATTATAAACATTGGCAATTATTGTTAATTGAAATAATGGACTAAACACTAGTTTAATAATGGTGTATTAAAGAGAATAAAATGAATAATTAGGATATTTGTTTATGAAACTGAAATGTTGTTGTGAATTTTGTTGTTTGTTGACCGGTAGTTTCAACTATTGAAATAAAATGGAATATCTGGATATTTTGGATAATCGAAACCTTCTAAATTAATATATGAGTTAAAACTTAGAAATTGTGTTGAATTATGCAGTTGAATTTGATAACATTAATTTGAAAGCAAGTGAAACAAGGTTTAATTTGTTATATTTATGTCTAGTAAATGAATAAAATTGTTGTATACATTCTTGGCATGTAATGTAATAATATAAAAGTGTGAACTTTAAGCCTTGGGATGTTTAAATTGAAATTGTGATTAAGGAAATGTTGTAAATGTGATTAAATTGGAGAAAAATATGTTTATAAATTTAATTAACATAAATAAATTGAAAGGTAAAGGTTAAAGTAAATGGGATAAGCAAATATGAATTAAAAGTGAAATGATTATAAATAAAGCCATGACTTGTAAATTGTTATGAAATTAATGGATGTAATAAATGGTTATAAATAAAGTTGTGATAACTTTAAACTCGAACAATGTCTTATAAAAAGGAATTAAGTTTTATAAATTGGTTATGAACTTAAGAAAATTACTTATGAAAAGATTTGCAAATAAATGTTGTATTAAATGTGAAATATTACATGTGAAATGAATGTAATTTAAAGTGAAGAGAAATATAAGCAATTTTATGAGAATGAATACATTAATGTTTTATATTAATTGGAGAAATTCTGTGAAACAAATATTAAAGTATGAAGTGATATTTGTGTTAATCAATGAGATTAAAAATGAATTTAATTGAAATGTAATTGTGATGAAACAAATTAGAATAATTACGTGTATATTGTTTTATTCGCAAAAATATTCGGATTTGAGTACACGAGTTCTATGTGAATTACACCACTTCGTGTTAGGATTTTTCATTCGATTCTTGAAGGCGAATATTTGATACGGATTTTTGGTTTGATTCTAGAATTCTCTATCATAGTATATGGCTATGCAAGGAGAAGGTTGGTTTCTAGTCAAGAAACCTTATCGAAGTCCGCATTAGGGAAGTCAAATGAAAATTACTAGTTCGAAAGCAAACTTGTGTACTCGAACGAGCGATCGAATGTGATTTTGTGAAATGATGACATATGTACCTCTTATGTTCTAATATTATTAATATGCTTTGACGCTGAATTTGAAAGTCGTTGGGTTGGATATCTTTGTAATTTAAATTGGAATTCTTCTTGTATGCAAAACTACTATTAATTTAAAACCATTTTACAAAACTATTTTCTTTTATTTTTCTTATACAAACTATTTTATTTACAAAACTATTTTACAAACTATTTTATTTACAAAACTGTTTTACAATTATTTTTACAAAACTGTTTTACAAACTATTTTATTTACAAACTATTTTACAAAACTATTTTATATACAAAACTATTTCACAAAACGATTTTATGTACAAAACTATTCTAAATTCAAAACCTTTTATAAAGCAAAGATGTTCAATCCCATATGGCTTTTCATACAACGAAATTGATTTTGGAAAAATTTTGATTCTTGTAAAAGACGGACTTTATATAAGTATAAGGTGATTTTTAAAACTGTTGATTTTAGAAGGTATTCGATCTAAAGAGATAAATCTTACATATAAAGGAATTTATATAAGAATGATTTGATATATTCGAGATTATTGATTTTGGAAAGTACTTTATTTGAAAATGAAATCTTATATATAATGGAATTTATATTAGTGCGATATTTGAAGCTATTATTTTGTAAGGGTACTATATATGGTATGTTATATTTTGAAGTAAAAGGTATGGGGAAGTACCCTCCACGAAGAAGTATAGTGTGATATGCTTCGACCCAGATGGACTTGGGGAATCCAGGAATGGATTCGACCGATAAACCCTAATATACTTGGGTGAATTCAGAAATGGATTCGAACCGATATGGTTGTCCGGACTTAAACTCATGAGTTTCTCGATTTTTTTTCAGAGTAGATGGTTCTTTAGTTTACCCAATGGAGGCGCTTTCGATCCTGGGATCTGTTGTTTATGGATCTTCCGGGAAGGAAGTGCATCCGTTGCGTAAATCATTGAATCGCAGTTACCACTGCAGCAGGGGTCGATGGTCCCTTGTTTACAAAATGGCTACGATATTTTTCTGGAATCCGGAAGGTGGAAGGATCTTCTGGAAAGTTTTGTGTCCATTGCGTAAATTCTGGATCAGCAGCGGGCCAATGCTATCGTAACATCATCATTTGAGATTAAATTTTGAGCGGTACTTCTCATAACTATTTTTAAGTATTTTTCACTGGGTGTTGAAACAGTTCTACTAAGTACTTGGAGAATTATAGTCTTACGCTTGATCAACGTACGACCAGAGTCTGTAAGAACGAGGATAAACTTGTTAAAACATCGAGTTATAAAAGTATTTTGATAAAGTATTATATAAAAGATATTTTGGTTATTTTTTTTCATTTCTAAATACTTTAAAATGTTTAAAATATTTTTTATTTATGTAAAACATGGTTTAATAGTAAATTATTAGTGTTGTAAATATTGTGGGAAGTTATTGATTAAATAAAATGTATTTAAAGTTAATGATTATTGATTTATTAATGATGTTTAAAAGTATTTTGAGATTTAAAACTAATAAATTTATAAATAATGGATTTAAGGTTTTCAATAACTTCCTTTTAAATGTAAGTAATGATGTAAATAATTGTTTTCAAATAGTTTACCTATATTTATAAAAATGTTATTTAAAAATTTTAAATGGTTTTTATATATGAAGCAAGAAATTTTTCAGATGAATTTTTTCGTAAAGTATTAAAGATGATTGATTTGCAAATGAAGTTTTCAAATGAAGTTTTCAAATGAATATTTCAAGTAAAATTTATATAAGTTTCTTTGAATGTATAATTTAAAGGTATTATATAAATGAAAAAAAAATTGATTTGTGAAGTTCATTTATGGTAATATACTTGACAAATGAATTTGAATCTCTATTTTGGAGGTATGGTTTGAAATATTTACTTGCTTTCGAAGTACTAATAGTAAATTTATAGGTTTATTTACTATTTGAATTTTATATTAAACCATAATAAATGATTTTCCATGATTTGAATATTCGTTTTAAAACAAGTGTGTACAATTAATTATGAAGATATGAAATTTTATACTTTGATTTGGATATTTTATGTAAGATTTGAGTATACTATTAGTTTCAGTTTAATAATCTAGAGTTTATACTTATTTTAAATTAATGAGTCTAATAAATTATCAAATTTAAGGAACTTTATTTTTTTTAAAAAGCTTATCATATGTTTTGATATAAACTTTTAACATTGTTTAAACTTTTTGGAAAATCCTTGCAAAATGCTATGAGGATGTTTTAAATATATCTTATATTCTTACTAAGTGAATGAGATTAAATGTTTTAATTGAATTTTTAGATATATTGAAATATTTCTTTTCTCTTCAAGAGCGAATACCAAAAACTTAAATTTTTATTCTATAACAGAATTAAGTTATAAACTTAGGTAAGGCAGTTGGAGCTTAAGTAGTATTTTATGAAATGATTCATTAATGACTTAAATCTTTAATGGAAAACAAATTATCCAAGTGATTGATCTTTATATAAATAAATGAATGGAAAGGTAAATGATGAGAGAAAAAACTAGTAGAATAAATTTAAGTAAATTTAAAATTCTTGTTGTTTGGCTGATGGGAAGTTTGGAAAAGAATACTTCTAATTGTTTGAGGTTGTATGAATAATCTATTAAGTGATTATCTAAGGCTGTTGAGCATAAAGTACACTTATTAGTTTATTTATCACCCTTGTACGATTAAAAGTTCTGAACCTGAACAAACCATTAGTTTTGGTTGCTATGGATGTGTGATGGATTCTTTGTTGCCTATGATGGTTGTATAGTTTTGTGTGCATATGATTGTGATATATTGTATGTTGTTTGTGCTATTGATTTGAAACAACTGAAATATTATTTTTTCACATAATTTTAACTCGGTTGATTATATAAGTGAAATACAGGTTATAGAAGCAACAACTACTGCTTTTGGTTTCATAAATAAAGTTTGTTTGCCTGACAAATAGGTACGTTTTCGGATTAATAAATTGACTTTTTTAAATAAAATATAACAAATTTTTGAATTCCTTCTTGTTTCTTTTCGGGGACGAAAATTTTTGAGTGGGGGAGATTGTAACGACCCGTATTTTTAAACATTTAAAAATATTAAATTAAATAAGATTTTTGAATAAAATTGTTAGGAATTTTTTTGTGAGATTTTACTGATACAAATTTAATTATAATCCAAGTTATGAGCTTAAGTAAAAATTCTATTAATGAAACATGTTTGCAATAATGTAAGTATGATAACAAATGCTAGTGTGTATTTTAATAGCGTTGGTTTGAGTGAAATTAACAATTGTCTGAATGTAAATTTCCAATTGATTGGAATAATAAATGTTTCTTTATTAAATAAGAAATCATATGTTTATTTATTTGAAATGTTTGGTAGCTGAAAGATTGTTTGCAGAGACGAGAAACTATTATTTGGTAAGAAATGTATAATTTATGTTTGTATCCAATGGTGTGTAATTATGTTTAAATTACTATTAGATAGGAAATAATTGTTATATTTCTCATTACATTTATTTTGTTCATTTTAAATTCACCTTTGTAAACAATTGAAATTAATGTAATTGAATAATTTCAATTAATGGTAGAGAGGACACCAAATTGTAAATTAATAGGTGTAATTAAACATAGCTTATGTCTTATGAATATATAGGGAAAGTTGATTTAATGAAAAGAACATTTATATCAAATGAAATGAATGTTTCATTTGTGAATGTATGTTTAATTTCATTAAAATAAAGAATAGAATGATTGATTTAAAGGAAGAAATATATGTATATTTGAACTATGTTTTAGCATACAGATGAATTACAAGAGTAGGAAAATAATCTATTTAAGCAAGTTAATTTATAACTCTTATGTGTAAACAACGGTTCTATAAATGTATTTAAGTTACTGTAAAAAGAATTCAATTGTTTTTATTATCTATCCATTAATTATTTTCCATTTTAAATTTTAATGTTGAAATTTATTACCGTGGATTTAATTTGAAATCTTTCAATAAAAGGGAAAGATAATTTAATTGAACTTAATGATGTTTATTGAATGAAATGTACAGGATCCACTTTAAAGTGTAATTTTGAAACTAATTAAAATTATGTCGATTTGGAATCTTTCAATATTAAAGAGGCAAAAAAAACCATTAATTGTAATTAATGGATTAAACGAAAGAAATGTACGTTATTGTTAAAAAAAGTATGTTTTAATGAAAACAAAATAAACGTTGTTGTTTTTAAAGTAATTGTAATTTTATAAAAAGAATAAAATTTGAATTTTGAAGCAATATTTTATAGTCGTTGAATAGTAATCTTTGGCAGTATAGAAGTGATTTTAATGCTAATCGTAAAATTTAGAATAAATTAAATATTTTATGTTTATGATTGTGCGCTGAGCCGATTTTGAATTGAAATTTGGAATCATGGTTCTCCTTTTATTTTATGTAGCGGTGGTCATCGTTACTTTAATTGGTGTGTTCAAATTTTATTTACTGTATGTTAATAAAACTTTTAGATAGGTGTAAAGTTGAGTTGATTTGGAGTTAAAGATTTTAATTGAATAGAAAATTATTTCCATATTGAATTAATGTGACATTAAATTCCTTTTGAAGTATGAAAGGTGATGTTCATCACGAATTCATATTCATGCACGTTTCATATTCTATTGCGTTTTATAACTACTATCTCATTCATATTTTTCTGCCTTGTTTACTCTCACATTTCAGCTATTCATATTAAAAAAAAACCTCTCTCTTTATTTCATAAAACTTTCATTTATTCTCTATATATTCATTTTCCATTCTTATTATTAGCTATACATTCTCTCACCCACTTTTATTCGACCTAATTCTTATATACCTCTTGTATTTGCATCTAAGCATTTATTTTTACACGTTACAACTTTTAGTATTCACTCTTTTTCATAACTTTTGCCTGCACTAATTCGTCCATTAGCAATTCAGATTTAATGCACATGCATCATTCATGCTAGCCTGTCATGTTTATATTTATTAAACACATAACCACATCGTTTCTTTGAAAAGCTTACTTTATTTTTGTATTCTTTTATCACCTTCCCACTTTCCAACCTGTTGACTTTTCAATTTCCCACTAGAGAACAAAACCAAAGTACGTACAGATTGTTTCTCATTCCTCTATCTGAAGCTTTCTGCTCACACTTCCTCCATCCTCAAAACTACATAAACTCCAAAATTTCTAAATCCATAAATTCCCCTTGCTTCATCTCTCTAAAAAAAGAAGAAGAAAACTCAATCTGTTCGATTTGCATTGTCGTGCTTTGCTTTTCTATTAGATTGTTGCTATGGATAAGATTGGTTAGCTTGTCATGTTTGGATTTCAACTAGGATCTACATATTTGTGTTGTCAAAAACTCTCTAACCTCGAAAGGTGAGCAATCACTCACGATTAACATTTTTATTGTTAGGTAAATAAACATCAAAATGTTATAAGAAATGTTTGCTTTAGATATGAATATGTGATATATGTTGTTATGTTCCCTTGAATTTGTGTTATGATATTCACATGCACATGTTGTTTTATATGTCACAAGTAGTATGTTATGTTGATTTGATTAATTGTCACATATGTATGTGAAATACATCACATATGATATGTAAAAAAAAATGTGTTATGTTAGAAAAATATATTTTTATATGCCATGTTGAAATACATCACATATGATATGTAAAAAAAAATGTGTTATGTTAGAAAAAAATATTTGTATATGCCTTGTTGAAATACATCACATATGCTATGTTGAAACAAATGTGTTAGTTAATAAAATCATATGTTGCACATGCTATGTTAATAACATGTCACATATGCTATGTGGAAATAATGTGTTATGTTTGTGAAAAATGATATGCCATGTTAATTTATTGTAAATTACCTTGCAAGTTCCTTGATATATGTCATGTTATATATTTATATGTTATGTTAGAATTTTAAATATTCACTTATGTTGTTTACGATATGTGACACATGTGATATGTTAGTTATGCATGTGTATATATTAAATTGTTAATTATGCGCGCATGTTGGTAATTGACATGTTATGTTATTTATGTTGTTATTGTTCTCACACTCCAATTTCTCTGATAGTTAGCAAAATCACTTTGGATTGAAATGATACATACCCGATATAAAACCACTTTGGGTTTAAATAAATTGATTTAGAAATAAAATTGGAATATTGTAAGTTTAAATTTATGTTTAAACTTGAAATTATGAAATTGAAATTTAATGAAAGTTTAATTGGATTTTTTAGATTTAAACTTGTTGTTTGATTATAACTTATTAGCTTTAAGTGAAAAATTGAAATCTGAAGTTGGATTTAATAATGAATCGATTGGAAACGAACATAAAGTCGGTATTTGAACTGAACTGATTTATAGTGTGAAAGATGATGTTTATTTAAACCTAAGCATTTCACTTATTGAGTTATCTATACATTTCACTTGAGTTGACTTACTTAAATAAGAATGTTAGTCCTGACTCGAGTGTTCTTGTTTTACTTTACGCTCGGGTCAGACCGAGTATTTCAGTTTAGCGAAGACACTTATTTTCTGAAGGATGAAGACGAAGATTCAATATATTATTGCTATTTATTATTTCACTACATTCTGTGTTCTGCTGCATTATTTGTTTATTTCTGATGTATGTATAACTCTGATTTGAATTGTAAAAGTGTAATCAAATGTTATTTGTAAAACAGCTTCATGAACTGTTTATTTGATTATTATATTTTGTTATTCCGCTGCGAGATTCTGTGTTTTGTTTTCTTTTTTTCTTATTTACCCCATTAACAATCCTCCCTTTTGAATGGTTTGAGTCTGACATGTGTGGTTTGTTGTCGATTAGAAACGTCCAAAAAGGTGGGTTATTACAATTAAATACTTGGATGATAGTCTATATATTATTGTTTGATTATTTATTTGGATTTGACTCCCGCTTTGAAGCGGATGACATAAATAACCATTGTTTTGTAGGGAACAAAAGTAAGAGGAAGTTGAAGTGTACGTAGCGAATAGGTTGCTATGGAACACTTCAAATACAAATACATATATGTGATTTACAGTGGACTTGTGTAGAGAGACCCCAAGGGTTTCTTGCTACTATTGATTTACTTATATTCTTATGTGCTTATATTAATGTTTGGTTGAAATATTTGTGACATATTGTTTTATTTGTGTAACTGTCATTATTGATATACCATCACTTATGAAATGTCATCTGGTTTAATCTTTGTCTATGTTGAGCTTGAGCTTTTATTATTACAAAATAAATGTTTGGTTGCTTTTTGTCCTTTGAAAGTTGTTTACACTATATTTTCAAGTATTTTCGAGAATTTTGAAATAAATGGTAACTGTTGTTTAATATTTATAAAAGAAGTTATAAATTGGGTTAATTGTCTTTTGGGATAACTATTATTATTTTAAATTAATAAAAAGATCATAAATTTAATTTAATTATTTTTCAGGATAATTAATGTTGTTTTAAATTCATAAAAAACTATAAATTTGATTAATTTTCTTTCAGGATAATCAATATGTTCTAAACTTGATTTCTCTTCTTCAATCCTTTTAGTAAACTTTTCTAACATATATTTTAGTCTTTTAAAAGTGGTTTGAAATTGATATGTATTTTAAATGATTTAATATAAATTATTGAAGAAGAAGTTTTATTCCAAAATAAAGAAATGTTTTTGAGATTTTATTATATTTTAGACTTGAGATTTACCAAGTAATATTTGAAATGGTTGATTTAAATTATATTTCATATAGTTTTGAGTTTATTAAAAAGTGGAAAGGAAGCATGGATTACAATATTGTTCTTGCAATAATTGTTTTTTTAGGAATTAAGAAAAGAATTCGTGGATTATAACACCATTATTATAATAAATGATTCGCAAAGTTATTAATGAAACATATTACTTGACTTAATAAATGTTGCTATCCTTAAATCATTGGGGAAGTTTTTTTAGAGATAACGATAACTCATTTTATAAATGATAGTTTATAAATGAGAAAATCTTTAAAAATGAATGTTTAAAAAACAGAGCTAAGTGTAAATTGTTTTAGGATTATAGTAAATAATGTTTTAATTACATTTGTTTTTTTACCTTTCCTTTTAATACATTTATAAATATAATTAGATCTTTAAAAAGAATATTTTAAAGAGTGTTTTTGAAGTGTTTCATAAATATTTGTGACGTGAAAATCAAGCACAAGTATGAGTCAAACGTTTTCAATGTTTGATTCGTTTCTAGAAAATGTTTAGCCTTGCACTTAGTACTAAACGTTAAAGGAACTCTTGCTATTCTAAAAGTTGAAAATGTTGTTATGACAAGGTGGGAAGCAACACTGCCTTTACTTGTCCGACTCTATTGTTTTCCCCGGGGTAGTGCTAGTTCAAGATCGAATAGTGTGATAAGTGTAATGACCCGCCACTCATTCTATAGAATGACGTATCATTAATAAGAAAGAAAGGGGTAGAAAATAGAAAAGAAGAGAAGAAAGAAAGAAACAACAACAACGATCTCACAGCGGAACGAATAAATTATATTAATAACATAAACTATTACATAGTATACAACAATTTACAGAGTTACACAGCATATACATCACTTACTAGACAGTTATAACATCTGTCTAGACATTACAACTCAATACACTACAGAGATACAGACACAACGGAACTACTATATATATCTACAACGCTGAAGCCTCCTGCTCCATTGCTCCTCCATAATTCGTCAAAGCTAAACCTGAATCCCTTGGCTACTCGTAAAAATTTGAGTACCCAAGAGTTTATAAAACAGAAATAAACAACTTGGGTCAGACATGGGTCTGGTGTGAGTAACAGGTTAAACTTGTTTAACTTCAAAACCTTTTGAAAGAAAAGGTATCACGTAAGACTCCCCACAAATAAACATGGGTAAGTTTTTACCTTACGCTAACCAAAACATTTGATAGGAAATTCAGTGATATTACAATAGGTCTAGGGTTTCCAAATAAATATGAAATAGCCGAAATTGTTACATTCATTAAATTCCAGCATACATAAGTATACAATCAAGTCCGTTATCACTTATTGGAATTTGGATTTCCATACAATGGCAGAGCTACCGGGGTACCGCTCATCACAGTACGGGGCCTAGATCACCGTACCGAGGATCACTCCCAATCCCCTGCAACACAAAGCCGGAACCATCCCTTACTGGATAATCCCGAATAAAATCACCCCACAGATGGCCGTCGCCAACTGCACCACTAAGCCGAAATAAAAGGAACTCTCTAGACAGGGATGACCTTACTCTCAGTGGGTGCTACCCACGAAGCCTTGCTGCACCTCCCCTGTTTTAGCCATTCCCAGTTGATGAGGCTTGAGGTTACGATTTACCTTTAAATCAGAACACATCACTTAGAATGCTCATCGTCCACCTGACGATGTTCTGAAAGCATTCAATCCATACAAGTTCGTTCCGGGTTTGAACGAAACCGAAGGCATTATCTCGTTACACTCGTTTTGGAATCACCCTCAGAGTTAACGACAATAACCCTTGCACTCTGAATCTTCATCTTCACTTGAGATTCACGATCTATCGTAAATTTGGATCGATGTGGTATTCGGGTCTCCAGACCTGGAATCCCGGTATACGGAAACCCGATCCCGGTCTCATCGAAATCCAAAACGTATCTTTTAAGGGCCAAGTTGTTTTAAGGTTAAAACAATTCAATTCTTATCTATACTACACACAGATAGATAATTTACAATAGATAATCCATATTATCATCCAAACAGATAATTCATATTATCATTTCAATCCAACCAAACATCTATATCATAGATCAGCACATCTCTTATCAGAGATATCAACAATGCAAAGCATTCAATATCATTCATCCATTCTTAAGTAATGATTTATCATCTCTAATTAATTTAAAGTGAATTAAATTAATTACTTCATCCTATAAATCCTGCTTACTTAATTATTAATTAAACCAATTAATTAATCATACTTAAAGTATCATCTTAATTAATCATTCCTGATTAATTATACTTTAATTAATTTAAGTAATTAATCCCTAATTAATTTCACAAATTAATTAACTTAAACCATTACAGTAATTAATCTTAAATTACTTTATTAATTAATTAATTATACTTAATTACATTAATCCTTAATTAATTACAATTAATTAATTACTTTTAATTAATTAATTTAATCCTTTATTATTGATTAATTAATTTTAATTAACCAATCCTTAATTACATCATTTAAATTAATTATATTTAATAATTAATTCTTAATTAAACCCATTTATTAATCACCTTTGATTAATCCATTTAGTAATTAACTACCCTTAATTACTCTTCCATAAATTAATTACTCATTAATTAATTAACTATTAATTAATCCCTTGATTAATTATTTAAAGTAATTAACTCAAATTACTTTCATTATATCATCCTTAGTTAATTACATCCACTAATTAACTTTAATTACTTTCCTAAGTAATTACACTTCAATAATTATACTTAAGTAATTATCAAATCACCAAGTACTTATTTTAAATTAATTTAATTAATTAATTCAAACTTATCAAATTTATTTAATTAATTACCTTAAGTAATTAATTTCTTTAATTACTTTATTTAGTAATTATAGCTAACCAATTCCATATTAATTAATCCAATTGATTATCAAAACTAATCACATTAATTAATTATTTAAAAATCCCTAATTAATGATCTCTCATTAATTATTAACAATTCTTTATTCAAGTAATTAAACTTAAATCAAACATTATTAATTACAAATTAATTAAATCTTAATTACCCATCAATTAATTTCTAATTACTAAATTAATTTACTTAATAAATCTTAAATCACTTAAATAATTAATTTCTAATCATTTATTAAAAATCTATATTTATCTAAATAAATGATTCTTAATTCCAAATTAATTAAACCTTAATTAATTAACTTATAATCCTAATTATTTAATTCATTAACACTAAACCATTTATTAATTAAATTATCAAATTATTCTTAATTTACTTTATTAATTTAATGACTCCTATATCATTCAACCTTAATCACTTCCTAAATTAAAGTATTAACCTTAACTACTTTAATTTATTATTAACAAGGCTTTAAAACATTTAACTTTACAATCTTCCTTTTTATTTATTTTAAATTAAAGATTTAAAATAAATTACAATTTAACTTTAACCAATTTAAATCAAATTTTACAAACTCTTTTTAAATTCTAATGTTAAAGAACACTTAACATTTAAAAGATTTTAAACCAATTTATTTAAATTCAAAATCTTTTTAAAAATATACTTTTAATAATTCAAATTTTGTTAAAACATTATAAATTTTATAAACTTATTTTACTTCAACTAAATATAAATCTAGATTTGAATCCATACCTTTAAAATTTTGATTTAGAACCTGTTTTAAATCCTGCTCTACCCTTTTTAAACCCATTTTAACTTTTAAAACACTGTTAGGCTTTAAAACTGCAACATCACAACTTACCCGAGCCATATATCAAAATACCCGAGCCAAAACCCTGTTTTCCCGAGTACTCCTTCGAGTTTTCTTCTTCCCCTTTTATTTTAAACTTTGTTATAATAAAAAACTTAAAAACAGTATAACCCACGAGTCTCCCCTTCGAATTCCCGAGCCAAGTCCACATTTCCACGAGCACGACTTCGAGCTAACTCATCAACCTACTCGAGAACATCTGCTTCTTCCCCAATCTCAAACCTAGACATTACTGCTACTTTGTGCACGTGCACAGGCGACTCGATCGCCTCCGACTACCCATGCCATCGCCGACATGTCGTCTACAATACCCACTCGTGATCCCAATTACCAGAACTACGAACAACCTCATCAATCAAAATCGAGCATTAAGGATTCAACTGAAACACAGACTCGACCAAACTGGAATCGCCTCGTGCCACCGCCAACGTTCATCTGAAGCCACGCGAGTCTACCCAGAGCAACGCCTCCGATTTTAGCTTCGATCCCACCACCCCTTAACTATTCCGATGAACTCTCGACAACACAGCACCACGTTTCCTATATTGACCCAAAATTAGGTTTACAGAAAATCTCGATCAATTCCCATCGCCACAGTCGTCAATACGGCCACCCACTATTTTTCCTCTAATCACCAATAGCTCTTCTTCCCCCAGAATGAACCACGACCCTCCAGACTAAGGTGATCATCAGAAATCGTTCGAAACCCAAATTTTGTTCAACCACGAACTGCTCTCTCTTCCTACTTCTAAAAATCATGATTCAAATCTTAAAAATAATGTTTTCAATCAAGTATTCAGATCATATGCCTGAATCAATGATTTAAGGAATTCGAATTTTTAACAAAACTTGAGTTTTCCTGTTCTATTCTATTTTCCAGAGAAATCCTTATTTTATTTTAACTTAAACAAAAATTTAAACTCTAATATATGATAAAACAATCAATTTTTGTTTATAATTTGCATCATAATATTTACTAGATCTAGAGATACAGAATTTTTAAATCAAAACTTAAATTTGAAAACTGGAAAAAGAGATACATATAAGTATCAGACATGCACACCAATTTACATCCATATATAAAGATATACACTCATACCAAACATATTAAACAATCATGCAGGCATATTACATCATAGATTCAAGGATTTATAGCATGCAAACAGATATACTTAAGTTTTTAAAAATGTAAGTTACTCACCTTTTTAAAAGTTAACAGAGCTTATTCTTTGAAATAGCCTTAGCTTCTGGTTTTTTGATTTAAAACTTGAGTTTGCTTCTTTGAAAACTTGAATTGCCTTTTTTTTGCTCCTTCGATTTAAAACTTGCATGTTGAAATATAGTTGATTTGCTTTAATTTTTCCTTTGAACTTGCTATCAATCTTTGAAGAAGATGCAGGTTTGCTTGCTTCCAGATTTTGAAATGCAGGCTGAAACTTTGATTTAGTTGTATTTTGGAAAATGGGTTACAGAGATTTGATTTTGATAATCTCTGGTTTGAGGAAGATTTAGTTGCAGATTATTGAGATGAGGGATTTTATTACCGATTGTTTATGAGAAATTTGTTTTTGAGAGGAAACGATTTCAGGTTTGTTTCTTTCTTCTTTTTTTTCAGTTTAGATCTGAGTTTACTTAATTTTCTTTGCTTTTGAATTTGTCAAAGAAATGGATAGAGAAAAGTATATGTATTTAGGCTGAAAATCATTTAGTAAAAATAAAAGAAGATTAAATCTAAAAATGCCACTTGTTTTAGAATTCAACACTTGTCATATATCTTTGTTCACAACTTAACACATGTTATTTTGAGTCTTAATATGATAACACTTGTATTTTAAGTAATTAATACTTATTTTTAAAATGTTAATAAAGGCTTTTATACTTAAATTATAAATTTACAAATACTTATTTATATACATAGATAATTTTTAAAGAAATAAAACCAATTATATATATAAATAAAAGCTTATACAAATATCAAAAAAATCCAAATATTTAAAATATTACCCCTTTTTGAATTTCAAAATTAATTTAAATTCAAATTCAAATTATATTTAAAAATCCAATTTAAAGTCAATTTAAAACAACACATTCAATTTGAAATAATAATCCTATTATAATTATTGTTTGAAATAAGAAATTTATCAATTTTAAAATAATTTATAAAAGAGATTATAAATTACTACTATTACTAAATGAATTAACATATCATATGTAAATTAAATACAAACCAAAGCTTTTCTATTTACAATATATACAAATATATATACATTATAAATAGAAATCAATTTATTAGGTTTTAAAAGATAAAATTCACTAATTAAATATTTATTTAATTAGATTATTAAACCAATTCAAATTTTATTATCAAAGATTATCAGATCAATTTAATTATTTAAACAGATTATTAAATTGATATTGTCCAAAAATTCCGGGATATCACATTCCTCCTCCCTTAAAATAATTTCGTCCCCGAAATTTAAAACAAAGGTAATTTAATAATCTATTTAAATCACAAGCATATATTATCATCCATATGCTAACAACCATAGCAAACAATTCACCCAATCAAACAATTCTAATTATCCAGACAAAATTCTAGATAGAATTCCCTAGAGTTTCCCAAATATAAATACCGGGATACACGCTCTACAGAATCCAAACAATCAATACTACTAAGCTATAGAGCTCCTATTCATCTAGATCTACAGAACTAAACAGGATATCAGACTACAGACGAGTCTGACTCAATAACCAAATCCTCCAAAACTGCTGGTTCCAAAACCAGAGATAGATCAAACACGTACTCCCTCAGAGATACGTAAAACACAATGAATTCCAGTTATCCAAACTGACCATTCAATCCTTGTAGACCAAGCTCTTATACAAATCAGAACACAGAAGAGATCCAAAACAACTCGGAGCTGACTTCCCAGACTTACCCAATCTTATAGCTCCCTTTACCAGAGAAAACTTCAACAACAACGAAGTCTCCAACTTCGAATTCAAAATTCCTTCATCTCTTATCCACAAATTCTTCAGACGATCCTGAGATGTCTACATCCTTCCTGATCAGCTCAACCTTCGCTGATGCTTCTAGAAACAAACTAGACTAAAAATAACTCAACAGAATGATCCTCTCAAGATCTACCCATAATCCAGAACACAATCCTACTCACAAACATCAGTAGACCGAACTAACTTCTCTTATCCAGAGATGCACTCCCAAACTGCTTCCGCTGCACCACTCTGATCTGGAACAGAATGAAAATGCTGATGAAGAACACGAGCACAGACTGGACAACTCATCCCAGAAAATCTCAGATAACTCAAGAGAATACTCAAACTATCGCAAGTCACTTTTGCGATCAACCCAGTCAACATGCAAAGAAACTATTCTCTCTTTACCAATCAGAACAGCTTACACTTATCTATCCTATCTATCGAAGAAATGGATCCACTCTGCTTCTTCTGAACTTCACCTTTAGAAAACTGCTCAGCCAGAAAACTTCCTGCCAATACAGAACACTCCGAGCTGCACTGCTGCCACAGATGCCAAAGATTTCCTAACCAAAGCTCTTTGAGAAACTCGGACCCAAACCAACACAAACACCATGTTGAACTCAGCCACAATACCGAAATATACACACTTCCTTAAACTTGTTCCAAAGAAAACATCTTCGGGAACATCCATAGTCACTGCATCTCATCACACAGCTACTATTACCTGAGGTATCAAGATACCATCACTCACTTCTGCCTAACTGACAGATCCAACTCTACTCATCCAACTCCTAAGATAAACTCCGAACCTTAACAGGTTTTTCTTCAGAGATTGTGAAATCCTTACAATTGCAAAGTTCACTCGAGACGGTATTAGGTTTACAGTCTCGACAAATACACTTCCAACCTCAACACTCAGACTCCTAATCTTAGATGATAAATTATTATCATCTCAACCAATCATTACAAATACCATATACATTTAAAATGATACTTTTTTATATAGAAATTATATCTGGGTAAAATTATTTCATCTACCTTTTTAAAACAATATTGTGTCTGTTGGCCTGGTCCAAGTGTTTAGAGATCCCTATCAATAACGTTAGCTACTCGTATTGACCAGAATCCATATACCACCCAACCGATCAATTAACACAATATAAAACCATTTTATATAACTAACAAATACGCGCTCTCGAATATATATATACACTCAGACTCAAACAGGTTGTTACAGATCCTGTCTCTAATGAACAATCCTTCCGAACCTAGGTATTCACTCAACCTAGTGCTCTGATATTCACTTAACCAATAGCTTAGGTATTCGCTCAACCTGGCTCTGATACCACTGTAATGACCCGCCACTCATTCTACAGAATGACGTATCATTAATAAGAAAGAAAGGGGTAGAAAATAGAAAAGAAGAGAAGAAAGAAAGAAACAACAACAACGATCTCACAGCGGAACGAATAAATTATATTAATAACATAAACTATTACATAGTATACAACAATTTACAGAGTTACACAGCATATACATCACTTACTAGACAGTTATAACATCTGTCTAGACATTACAACTCAATACACTACAGAGATACAAACACAACGGAACTACTATATATATCTACAACGCTGAAGCCTCCTGCTCCATTGCTCCTCCACAATTCGTCAAAGCTAAACCTGAATCCCTTGGCTACTCGTAAAAATTTGAGTACCCAAGAGTTTATAAAACAGAAATAAACAACTTGGGTCAGACATGGGTCTGGTGTGAGTAACAGGTTAAACTTGTTTAACTTCAAAACCTTTTGAAAGAAAAGGTATCACGTAAGACTCCCCACAAATAAACATGGGTAAGTTTTTACCTTACGCTAACCAAAACATTTGATAGGAAATTCAGTGATATTACAATAGGTCTAGGGTTTCCAAATAAATATGAAATAGCCGAAATTGTTACATTCATTAAATTCCAGCATACATAAATATACAATCAAGTCCGTTATCACTTATTGGAATTTGGATTTCCATACAATGGCAGAGCTACCGGGGTACCGCTCATCACAGTACGGGGCCTAGATCACCGTACCGAGGATCACTCCCAATCCCCTGCAACACAAAGCCGGAACCATCCCTTACTGGATAATCCCGAATAAAATCACCCCACAGATGGCCGTCGCCAACTGCACCACTAAGCCGAAATAAAAGGAACTCTCTAGACAGGGATGACCTTACTCTCAGTGGGTGCTACCCACGAAGCCTTGCTGCACCTCCCCTGTTTTAGCCATTCCCGGTTGATGAGGCTTGAGGTTACGATTTACCTTTAAATCAGAACACATCACTTAGAATGCTCATCGTCCACCTGACGATGTTCTAAAAGCATTCAATCCATACAAGTTCGTTCCGGGTTTGAACGAAACCGAAGGCATTATCTCGTTACACTCGTTTTGGAATCACCCTCAGAGTTAACGACAATAACCCTTGCACTCTGAATCTTCATCTTCACTTGAGATTCACGATCTATCGTAAATTTGGATCGATGTGGTATTCGGGTCTCCAGACCTGGAATCCCGGTATACGGAAACCCGATCCCGGTCTCATCGAAATCCAAAACGTATCTTTTAAGGGCCAAGTTGTTTTAAGGTTAAAACAATTCAATTCTTATCTATACTACACACAGATAGATAATTTACAATAGATAATCCATATTATCATCCAAACAGATAATTCATATTATCATTTCAATCCAACCAAACATCTATATCATAGATCAGCACATCTCTTATCAGAGATATCAACAATGCAAAGCATTCAATATCATTCATCCATTCTTAAGTAATGATTTATCATCTCTAATTAATTTAAAGTGAATTAAATTAATTACTTCATCCTATAAATCCTGCTTACTTAATTATTAATTAAACCAATTAATTAATCATACTTAAAGTATCATCTTAATTAATCATTCCTGATTAATTATACTTTAATTAATTTAAGTAATTAATCCCTAATTAATTTCACAAATTAATTAACTTAAACCATTACAGTAATTAATCTTAAATTACTTTATTAATTAATTAATTATACTTAATTACATTAATCCTTAATTAATTACAATTAATTAATTACTTTTAATTAATTAATTTAATCCTTTATTATTGATTAATTAATTTTAATTAACCAATCCTTAATTACATCATTTAAATTAATTATATTTAATAATTAATTCTTAATTAAACCCATTTATTAATCACCTTTGATTAATCCATTTAGTAATTAACTACCCTTAATTACTCTTCCATAAATTAATTACTCATTAATTAATTAACTATTAATTAATCCCTTGATTAATTATTTAAAGTAATTAACTCAAATTACTTTCATTATATCATCCTTAGTTAATTACATCCACTAATTAACTTTAATTACTTTCCTAAGTAATTACACTTCAATAATTATACTTAAGTAATTATCAAATCACCAAGTACTTATTTTAAATTAATTTAATTAATTAATTTAAACTTATCAAATTTATTTAATTAATTACCTTAAGTAATTAATTTATTTAATTACTTTATTTAGTAATTATAGCTAACCAATTCCATATTAATTAATCCAATTGATTATCAAAACTAATCACATTAATTAATTATTTAAAAATCCCTAATTAATGATCTCTCATTAATTATTAACAATTCTTTATTCAAGTAATTAAACTTAAATCAAACATTATTAATTATAAATTAATTAATTCTTAATTACCCATCAATTAATTTCTAATTACTAAATTAATTTACTTAATAAATCTTAAATCACTTAAATAATTAATTTCTAATCATTTATTAAAAATCTATATTTATCTAAATAAATGATTCTTAATTCCAAATTAATTAAACCTTAATTAATTAACTTATAATCCTAATTATTTAATTCATTAACACTAAACCATTTATTAATTAAATTATCAAATTATTCTTAATTTACTTTATTAATTTAATGACTCCTATATCATTCAACCTTAATCACTTCCTAAATTAAAGTATTAACCTTAACTGCTTTAATTTATTATTAACAAGGCTTTAAAACATTTAACTTTACAATCTTCCTTTTTATTTATTTTAAATTAAAGATTTAAAATAAATTACAATTTAACTTTAACCAATTTAAATCAAATTTTACAAACTCTTTTTAAATTCTAATGTTAAAGAACACTTAACATTTAAAAGATTTTAAACCAATTTATTTAAATTCAAAATCTTTTTAAAAATATGCTTTTAATAATTCAAATTTTGTTAAAACATTATAAATTTTATAAACTTATTTTACTTCAACTAAATATAAATCTAGATTTGAATCCATACCTTTAAAATTTTGATTTAGAACCTGTTTTAAATCCTGCTCTACCCTTTTTAAACCCATTTTAACTTTTAAAACACTGTTAGGCTTTAAAACTGCAACATCACAACTTACCCGAGCCATATATCAAAATACCCGAGCCAAAACCCTGTTTTCCCGAGTACTCCTTCGAGTTTTCTTCTTCCCCTTTTATTTTAAACTTTGTTATAATAAAAAACTTAAAAACAGTATAACCCACGAGTCTCCCCTTCGAATTCCCGAGCCAAGTCCACATTTCCACGAGCACGACTTCGAGCTAACTCATCAACCTACTCGAGAACATCTGCTTCTTCCCCAATCTCAAACCCAGACATTACTGCTACTTTGTGCACGTGCACAGGCGACTCGATCGCCTCCGACTACCCATGCCATCGCCGACATGTCGTCTACAATACCCACTCGTGATCCCAATTACCAGAACTACGAACAACCTCATCAATCAAAATCGAGCATTAAGGATTCAACTGAAACACAAACTCGACCAAACTGGAATCGCCTCGTGCCGCCGCCAACGTTCATCTGAAGCCACGCGAGTCTACCCAGAGCAACGCCTCCGATTTTAGCTTCGATCCCACCACCCCTTAACTATTCCGATGAACTCTCGACAACACAGCACCACGTTTCCTATATTGACCCAAAATTAGGTTTACAGAAAATCTCGATCAATTCCCATCGCCACAGTCGTCAATACGGCCACCCACTATTTTTCCTCTAATCACCAATAGCTCTTCTTCCCCCAGAATGAACCACGACCCTCCAGACTAAGGTGATCATCAGAAATCGTTCGAAACCCAAATTTTGTTCAACCACGAACTGCTCTCTCTTCCTACTTCTAAAAATCATGATTCAAATCTTAAAAATAATGTTTTCAATCAAGTATTCAGATCATATACCTGAATCAATGATTTAAGGAATTCGAATTTTTAACAAAACTTGAGTTTTCCTGTTCTATTCTATTTTCCAGAGAAATCCTTATTTTATTTTAACTTAAACAAAAATTTAAACTCTAATATATGATAAAACAATCAATTTTTGTTTATAACTTGCATCATAATATTTACTAGATCTAGAGATACAGAATTTTTAAATCAAAACTTAAAATTGAAAACTGGAAACAGAGATACATATAAGTATCAGACATGCACACCAATTTACATCCATATATAAAGATATACACTCATACCAAACATATTAAACAATCATGCAGGCATATTACATCATAGATTCAAGGATTTATAGCATGCAAACAGATATACTTAAGTTTTTAAAAATGTAAGTTACTCACCTTTTTAAAAGTTAACAGAGCTTATTCTTTGAAATAGCCTTAGCTTCTGGTTTTTTGATTTAAAACTTGAGTTTGCTTCTTTGAAAACTTGAATTGCCTTTTTTTTGCTCCTTCGATTTAAAACTTGCATGTTGAAATATAGTTGATTTGCTTTAATTTTTCCTTTGAACTTGCTTTCAATCTTTGAAGAAGATGCAGGTTTGCTTGCTTCCAAATTTTGAAATGCAAGCTGAAACTTTGATTTAGTTGTATTTTGGAAAATGGGTTACAGAGATTTGATTTTGATAATCTCTGGTTTGAGGAAGATTTAGTTGCAGATTATTGAGATGAGGGATTTTATTACTGATTGTTTATGAGAAATTTGTTTTTGAGAGGAAACGATTTCAGGTTTGTTTCTTTCTTCTTTTTTTTCAGTTTAGATCTGAGTTTACTTAATTTTCTTTGCTTTTGAATTTGTCAAAGAAATGGATAGAGAAAAGTATATGTATTTAGGCTGAAAATCATTTAGTAAAAATAAAAGAAGATTAAATCTAAAAATGCCACTTGTTTTAGAATTCAACACTTGTCATATATCTTTGTTCACAACTTAACACATGTTATTTTGAGTCTTAATATGATAACACTTGTATTTTAAGTAATTAATACTTATTTTTAAAATGTTAATAAAGGCTTTTATACTTAAATTATAAATTTACAAATACTTATTTATATTCATAGATAATTTTTAAAGAAATAAAACCAATTATATATATAAATAAAAGCTTATACAAATATCAAAAAAATCCAAATATTTAAAATATTACCCCTTTTTGAATTTCAAAATTAATTTAAATTCAAATTCAAATTATATTTAAAAATCCAATTTAAAGTCAATTTAAAACAACACATTCAATTTGAAATAATAATCCTATTATAATTATTGTTTGAAATAACAAATTTATCAATTTTAAAATAATTTATAAAAGAGATTATAAATTACTACTATTACTAAATGAATTAACATATCATATGTAAATTAAATACAAACCAAAGCTTTTCTATTTACAATATATACAAATATATATACATTATAAATAGAAATCAATTTATTAGGTTTTAAAAGATAAAATTCACTAATTAAATATTTATTTAATTAGATTATTAAACCAATTCAAATTTTATTATCAAAGATTATCAGATCAATTTAATTATTTAAACAGATTATTAAATTGATATTGTCCAAAATTTCCGGGATATCACAATAAGTATATGAAATTTTAAGTTTTCATATATGACCATTTTTTGTTATTCTCTATAGTTGATTTATTGACTATCGATTCCACTATCTTTTTTGTATTTCATCAATCTAAGATGATTTTTTGCTTGTTTGAGCGTTGATATCCATTGTACAAAATGACTAAAATCAAAAAGCGAGTGGACGTCGAGCTAAATGGGGTTGCTCCAATTAGGGTATTTCATGTGTCGACCCGCAAATCTGTTCCCTTTGAATCTACAATAATCCACACATGTCCGACCCAAAAAGCACAGACTGATGGAAAGTCAAGAGAAAGATAGGAAGAGAGAAGAAGAGAAGAGAAGAAAGAGAGAAGATAGAACCAAACAGAACAACACAGAATCTCACATCGCAGCGAAAAACATATAATATCATATCAATGATCTTTACAAACAGAAACTTTATATATACATACATAAATCAGAGTCAACAATCAATAAATAATCATCAGCCTGGACAGTTATAATAACCTGTCCTCACAAATGTCGACAATAAACAATAACTAAACACAGCAGATAATCAAGCAAAACAGGTACGTGTATACGAAAATGAAGATCTCCAGCTCTCCTGCTGAAGCTCCAAAAGCACCAATATGAACCTGTAAATATACTCGGTCTGACCCAAGCATTGAAAGGGAAGAATGCCCGGATAAGTCTGGTAAACCAGCATGAGAAACACACTCAACTGAGTTTATTAAATTACCAAACATTTCCTTTATCAAAACAAAAGTATCTCGTAAGACAAGTCCACACATAAAAACGGACATGTTTTTACCTTACAATAACTAAAACATTTCATATCTAATCACTTATATTATACTAGTGTCTAGTATATACAAATAATATTAATCATAGCCGAAATTGTTACATTGATTAAATTCCAGCATATAGCCCAAAATGGGTAATACAATCAAAATGGCAAGTACGTAGTGGAGTTTGGATTTCCATACAAATGACTAGGTGAAGGGACTACTTTCCAAAGGGGTACACTCTAGATGGATGTCCCGAGGCACAGAACATCTGCCCTCTACCAACGCAAGACCGGCTCACCTCTATAACTAGATGGTACCAAAAATGTCATCCTTCGGTCGTTACCGACCTTTACCGAGGTCCCTCATAGCATACAAACCACAATAATAAAATACACGACGTCATAGCGTATAAAGATATATCTAGAAGAGGATGATCATATCCTACTTGGGAGCGACCCACTTAACCTTGCCACATCTAACCCTGTTTTGGTCATTTCCATTTGATGAGGCCTAAGGTAACGATTACCTTTCACAAATCACAATCACGTCACTATGAATGCCACACGGCCATTTTCGTTGACTACTAATTGCCTTCCACAAAAATACAACCCTTGAGCTTGTACGTCTCAAGGAAGGGTGTTAAGCTAAGAGAAGTTGCCTTCTCTGCTACCAAACAGATGTACGTTTGTAAAAACCAATGTTTGTAATCTTTAGAAATGCAATGTCAGACAAACATTCATACAAGTTGTCCAGGAACAGGACAAACCGAAGGCACTTTCCTACCACATCCTGTCGGGAAATCCCTACGATTAGTAGTGAATAGTCCTTGCATTGGATATTTCATAACGAAGAGGCTACTTCTACTGGATGTATATTGGGATTTTAACCCCAAATGATCAATAAGCAGTCCCCCACAATGAAAATCCGGAATATCAATATCATCGTAAGCAACCTGCACAATCGTTGCATATACGTTAGTCCGAAGTTGTTTTTAGATAAATCTGCTCCCGGTCTCTTTGCACCAATAATGCAAAAGCATTTCTCAACCTCACACAGAAACTGAAAGTGTATATGTATCGATAATA
Organism: Allium fistulosum; assembly: GCA_030737815.1. Lineage (NCBI taxonomy): Eukaryota > Viridiplantae > Streptophyta > Magnoliopsida > Asparagales > Amaryllidaceae > Allium > Allium fistulosum. The sequence continues at coordinate 1,497,182,656 of CM060901.1, forward strand.
TATAGTAGGACTAGTCTAGCAAGTGCGGAATTATAAATAATAGTAAATAGCAGTAATAAAAATGACACCAGGGATTTTTATACTGGTTCGAACTTCCCGTTCTACGTCCAGTCCCAGACTCCTTCTGGAATTCTTTGAATAACCCTCACTTAACCCGGAGGAACAGGTATTACACCGCCTGAGCAACCGAACAGGACTTTTCCGCCTAAGCAACCGAATAGGACTTCAAATACAATTTGGTAAATTGTTTCTTGACTTGTGTGTTCTTTGAATAACACGAATATAGTCAATGTAGTACACCCTTCCTATAATCTTCTTGATATGATGATTTGAACGTGCAATTTGTAGGAAGTATAGATGGAAAATCGCTTGTGATTATGATAATACAAAGCAAGTATAGATAGAAAGAATTAGTTATTGAAATAGTGGATTTTCATCTCTATTTATAGTATTGAATAGTTTTAATTTAATAGTTGCAACCATTAGAAGAAGTGCAACTCTTGATGAAGAAGACAACTCTTCAGAATTTGATATTTCATGAAGAGATGCTTCAGTTCGTCAAGTTCAGATGTCTGAGAGAAAAGTGACAGATGTCTGACTATGTTTAAAAATACAAAAAAATAGAAGAAACGAAAATCAGTCATTTCAGACGTCTATCATTTAATTCAGACGTCTGTCTATGATGACAGACGTTTGTTATTAAATTGAAAGACGTCTATTTCATATAGAAATAGAAGTACTTTATACTGAGGGTTCAGACGTCTGTTATTTTATCTTTAGACGTCTGACATTGATGTCAGATGGCTAGATAAAACTACAAACGTCTAAACCTGTATTGTTTTGTTCCTTCCTTTGTTTTAGCACTTCTGAACTTGAGATATTATATAATTTTGAAAATACCTTTTTATATCTTTAAATAATTAAAGATATTTATTATTTTAAAACATGATTTTCAAAAGTATATTTGTGTGTGTGTGTGTTTTATCATCATATCAGAGATTGTACAAGAATATTTAACTTAGAAATAATAAAATTTGAGAACTTGATCTTTGTTGATGATATGATAATAGCTTCTCTTTGTAGATTCCTGCAAGAATATTTGACATCATAGTATATAGGTTGAAATATATTGTTGTCGCATTAAAATCAAAGAAGGCAGGTTCCAACATTCTCCCCCTTTTTTATGATGACAACTATATAGTTCAACGGTTAGTATAACCATACCTTTTGCTCCCCCTGTCAATATGACCAGTTTATATAGCAGAAATGTTATTATTTCTCCCCCTTTGTCATTAACAAAAAGAGTTGTAGGGGGTGTGAGATATAAAGAGATAGTAATACACATTAAAAGTTTGTACTAAAGGGTGACAAAACTGTGAATAAGAAAAATATATGTGTTAAAACTGAATGTAACAGGAGTGAAAAAAAAAATGTTAGAACATGAATATCACAAAAGATCTAAGAAATGTAGACAATACATAGTTGATCAACCAAGTGTGTACCAAGATGATAAAAACAAATCAATTTTTCAGGACAGAGCATTAGTTTAACCAAAACACAGTGAACCAAATGTTTCAAAGAGACATAGTAAATTATACAAACAACAACACATAAGTTTTAAAAGCCACAAAAAATTACAGAATTTTATGAACCTGAAGTTTTTGGACTAAAGGACAAACCAAAAGAAATCATCTTCTTTCAGCAGTCTCCCCAAGTTGGAGAGGGAGGAGGATAAGATCCATGAGAATTTTTCCACAATCGACGAAGAATTGTTTTGACATTCTTCATCTCTCGTGCATTCTCTTCAACTTTGGCATCTAGATGATCGAATCTAGAATTGATGGAAGAAAAGCCTTGTGAAATTTGTTGAGAGATTTTCTTTTGATTTTTAGAGATGTTGATGTCGGACTTGAGCTTTTCATTTTTTGTATATGTGCGTGAAGTTCCAGAAATTTGTTCAATCTCGTAATTTTCCGAGATTGAACTTTGGATAAAAGTTTGCTCGATAGCTTCGTCTTCTCCTTCTTCATCTTCCCCTTCATCTCTATCATCCCCTTCATTTACAGTATCTCCTTCATCTCCATCGTGTCTGGAACTGCCTACTTTAGTTTTTCCTTTTTCTTTTTGTAAAGCTAGTTGTTCCGCTTTATAATCAGGATATGTTGGATATGTTGGATATGTCGGAGGAGATTCCAATAATCCCATCAAACTAAAAAAGCGAATATTGGATACCTTAATCTTTTCAAACTCAATTGCCGGACTTTGAATAGACAAGTCAGTTAGTATACGAGTAATGTAAGGGGCATAGACAATTGATCGCTTCTTCGAGTCGTGATAAGTACAAAATGCATCGTATAAATATTGTGCCCAATAGATTTGTAAATTTGATAATATTGCTTGAAGCGCCTTATCTTCATCATCATAAATGATCTCGTGGCTTCCTTGCCGGGGAAAAATTGTTTTTATTAGCATTCTAAGCAACAATCGAGGTCGGGGACAAAGATGATTTGATCTATCTGTGGACTGTCCTGGATCAAAAAGACGATATTCTATGTGTTTAAGATCCTCACCTTCTAACTTAAAATCATCTAAATCGACCCCATCCGTGCTACATTTTAAAATTCGTCCAATGTCAGCCGGAGTTATTTGTAGAATATTTCCAAATACGCTTGTCCAAAGCGTTCCTTTATCTCTATGAAGCCTAATTTTGGGATTGTTGACATTTGCAAGAAATAATAGGACACTAAGTCTACATATGTTCACTTGATTGTCTTTGAAATCAATAAGACTGGTGATCTGAGATCTATCAGTAAAGAACTTAATTTTGTAAGCAGGAAAATGATCAAGGTCATGGAAAATACCGTGAAATGAAGGCAGAGAAGATAGATGTTTGTAACGAGCCATACTTCGGGGTTCATGGTAGAGCCAAGCGGAAATTTGATCTTCTGTAGGGAGAATATGAGGAGCTTGTTGAGAAGAATCCCCTTTTTGTTTCTTGGTTTTTGATTTGGGCGCCATTGTTTTTTAAGAAGGCTAGGGTTTTGAATTTCGATTTTGAGAGAAGATTGAATGAATAGTCGTGTTGAAGAAGGAAGGCCGTTGGTTTGAATTATAGGGTTTTCTGTCTAACAGGGTTTTAGACGTCTAAAAAAAATATACAGACGTCTGAAGTCCTGTAGATAAGAGAATCAATGAACAATTAAGAGGAGTTTAGACGTCTAAATGTTAAGAATAGACGGCTAAAATGAAGGACAGACGTCTAAAAATTAGTGACAGACGGCTCAGATGCTTTTAAAAAGAAACAAAGAACTAAAAACATTTTGAACTGAAATCAGACGTCTGAATATTTATGTTAGACGTCTATTTTGAGGACAGACGTCTGTTATTTTTACACAGATGGCTAATTTGATAACAGAGAATTTCTAATTTTTCGAACTAAAATCAGACGGTTGAATTTTATTGTTTAGACGTCTATATTCAGGGACAGACGTATGTGACAAAAATATTCAGACGGCTAATCTAGGAACAGAGAATTTGAAACTTTTTACACTGAAATTAGACGTCTGTGATAAATGCTCCAGACGTCTATGTGTCTGAAATAAATATAAAATAGGTGTTTTACAGAAGTCTGTGTAAATGTCTAGACGTCTATATGTCTGATGTTTAATGTTTTTGCTCTGTTTAATGATAAAAGAAAATATTCATATATTTATTTATTTTGAAAATAATACAAAGCAAAAATGAGTAACCAAATGAACGTACAATCATATCATATATATATATATATATATATATTATATTTACTTAGGAGTCTTCGGAGTTTTTGAAGACTTCGGAGACTTCCCTTTGGATAATTCGAGTTGATTGTGTTCATCAAACGGTTTAATGGGAGACCATTGAGGCTGACGATCCCACGGATTTGGAGAAACATGAGGACGTTGAGGTGAATGAATATGTGCATTTGTGTTGATCGGAGATGAACCACATATTTTTGCAGCACAACGTTCAAGAAAACTGAGTCTTCTACCATGACTCTTTTGCTCAAAATACATTTCACGCTGATGATTAAGTGTTTCCCTCTGATAGTGATGTAAGTCATCTATCTTTTCTTTAGTAGTTGGAGATGGAAATAACTTCGCGTGCGTTTATTTTCTGGCGTATATCCCGTATGATGACTTTGTGGTGGACATATCGGAATATAGGCTGGAGTTGGAGTTGGAAGTTCGGAAGACCCAGAACTAAGTGTTTCAAAGTCAATTGAAGAATATCCAGATGAATAGGAAGGCTCATCTGAAGATGAACCGGCCATGTTATATATGAATAATGCAAAATTAAAAAACATAATTGATTTTCTTCTTTCACCTTTTTATTTGAAATAAGCTGAATGAAAGTTTTCTTCTGAATGAAAGAATTTATATATAAAACTGAAGGCTAAACAATGAATAGTTAAGATTAAATGTAGAATAATTTAATTTTAACCAGAAGAAAAATGTGAGGACAAAAACCAAGTTTATATTAACCTTTAAATAAAAACAGAAATGAGTTGAAGTAAATTTCATAAATTTTTGAATGAGATGATTCCAAGTTCTAGTCTCAATTTTACAAAAGTGTTTTCATTTAATGGTTTGGTAAAAATATCTGCTAATTAATTTTCCGAAGATACGAATTCTAGATTGATTATATCTTTTTCAATATTATCACGAATAAAATGATGACGAATGTCAATATGTTTTGTCCGTGAATGATTTACTGGATTTTTAGATAAATTAATAACACTTGAATTATCACAGAAAATTATTGATTTAGATAATTTAAAACCAAAATCTTGAAGAGTTTGTTGCATATAAATTACCTGAGCACATGCCAAAGCTGCAGATATATATTCTGCTTCACAAGTAGAAAGTGATACACAATTTTGTTTCTTACTAAACCAAGATACTAGAGACCGTCTAATGAAGTGACAAGTCCCACTAGTACTTTTTCTATCCGTCTGACTTTCTCCAAAATTAGCATCACTATATGAAACTAATTCAATGGGACATTCTTTTGGATAGAATAGTCCAAAATCTTTGGTTTTGTTGAGATAACGTAAAATACGTTTCACCGCTCTAATGTATGATTCTTTAGGATCTGCTTGAAATCGTGCACACAAACAAACACTCATCATTATATCGGGTCTACTAGCGGTTAAATATAATAAAGATCCAATCATACTACGATATAATTTCTGGTCTACACTCTTGCCGTTTTCATCTTTTTCAAGATGTATGGTTGTACTCATAGGAGTTGGTTTGGCAGAAGTATTTTCCATACCAAAACATTTAATTAAATTATTACAATATTTTTCTTGATTTATAAAATTGCCATTATTAACTTGTTTAATTTGAAGTCCAAGAAAATATGTTAATTCTCCCATGTGAGACATCTCAAATTCATTTGTCATTATTTTAGAAAATTCTTGACATAATTTATCATTAGTTGATCCAAAAATAATATCATCTACATAAATTTGAACAATTAAAATATCATGTTTCTTTTTCTTAATAAAAAGAGTTTGATCAACCTTTCCAATTTCAAAACCAGAGTCGATTAAATAACTTTTTAAACGATCATATCAAGCACAAGGTGCTTGTTTTAAACCGTACAAAGCCTTTTTAAGTTTATAAACATGGTCTGGAAATTGTTCGTGTATAAACAAGGGAGGTTGTTCAACATAAACATTTTCTTTAATAAACCCATTTAAAAATGCACTTTTAACATCCATTTGATATAATTTGAAATCATGAAAGCAAGCATAGGCTAATAGGATTCGTATTGCTTCTAATCTTGCGACAGGAGCAAACGTTTCTTCATAGTCAATTCCTTCTTCCTAATTATATCCTTGTGCAACTAATCTAGATTTATTTCTAGTGATATTACCATTTTCATCAGCTTTATTTTTAAAAACCCATTTAGTGCCAATAACTGATTGATCATTCGGTCGTGGAACTAAATCCAAACGTTATTTCTTTCGAATTGGTTTAGTTCTTCTTGCATCGCAATAATCCAATAATCATCAGTTGAGGCTTCCTTAATATTTTTAGGTTCTATATTAGAAAGAAAAGCTATATGACCCATTTGATTTAGTTGATTCCTTGTTTTAACTCTTTCATCAATTTCTCCTATTATATTTTGAATTGGATGATCTTTTGAAATTCTTGGTGGGGATTTTAATTCCTTTTCACTTTGATTTTCAGAAGAAGTGTTTTTAGGTATATTGATGTCAATATTTGAATTAATTATAATATCTTCATCGTCATTTGTGTTAATTTTGAAATTTTCATCAAATGATACATGAAGTGTTTCTTCAATTATTTTAGTTCTTTTATTATAGATTCTATATGCTTTGCTACGTTCTGAATATCCGATGAATATACATTCATCTGATTTTGGATCAAATTTTCCTAGTTGATCTTTCGTATTTAAAGCAAAACATTTCGAACCAAAAACTTTAAAGTAAGAAATATTAGGTTTTCTACTGTTGAAAAGTTCATATGGAGTGTGTTTAGTTAAAGATCGAATAGAGACACGATTTAGGACATAACAAGCAGCAGCAACGGCTTCTGCCCAAAATTGTTTTGGAAGAGTGGTTCCATTCAGTAAAGTCCTAGCACATTCTTGAAGTGTTCTATTTTTACGTTCAACAACTCCATTTTGTTGAGGCGTTCTTGGAAATGAAAAGTTATGAAATATTCCTTTCTTATTACAAAATTTATCAAACATTTCATTTTCAAATTCACCTCCATGATCACTTCTAATGTTTTTAATTTTTAGATTTTTAATATTTTGAATACGTTTAGCAAAGATTTTGAAATTTTCAAATGTATCACTTTTGTTTTTCATAAAAAGGTCCATGTATATCTAGAGAAGTCATCAACTATTACAAAAACATATCTATTATGATTAATAGATTGAGTCTGAGTTGGTCCAAATAAGTCTAGATGTGACAACTCAAGAGGTTGTAAAGTTGAGATGATCTTCTTAGATTTAAAAGAAGATTTAGTTAGCTTTCCTAGTTGACAAGCATCACAAATGCTATTTACCTTAAAATTCATTTTAGGTAAACCTTTTACTAAATTATTTTTGGATAATTTATTAATAGCTTTGAAATTTATATGACAAAATCTTTTATGCCATAGCCAAGGATCATTTTCTTTGACTAATAAGCACATATTTGTATTATGATTTATTTTCATATTCAGAATATAAATATTACGATCTCTAACTCCTTCGAAAATAAGATTTTTGTAATGATAAAAAATATTGCATTTATTTTCAGAAAATACTATGTTAAAACCTTTATCACATAATTGACTAATACTTAGTAAGTTGTGTTTTAAATTTTTAACTAATAAAACATTTGTAATAAGAGGTAAATTAGATGTACCGTCATTGCTCACATTGCCATTGCCGATGATGTAACCTTTGGAATTATCTCCAAAAGTGACAGATCCTCCATCTGAGTAGATAATGTTAGTTAACATATTTTTGTCGCCTGTCATGTGTTTTGAGCAACCACTGTCTAGAATCCATTTTCCTCTTTTCTTAATAGGTACCTGCAAAAAATATTGAAATTCTATTGGTACCCACTTCCTCTGTTAGGGTCCTAAGGGTTAAATCTTAGGAAGCCAAACCCAGTTGGGTTTAGGGTTCCCTTTAAAAATAAAATTTTCATTCTTATGTACAGAATTAATGAATGATTTAATGTAGTTATTCCTAATCAAATTATTATTAGTCTTTGGAACCCAAATCATAATTGATTTTGAATGACCAATTTTTGAAGAAGATTTTTGAGCAGATGTAGATTCCTTTTTCCTAAAATTAGTATATAAAGAACCATTATTTTTATAATGCTTTTGTATTGGTTTTTTATATCCTAACCCCTTTTTATTTGAACAGGTTTGAGAGTTCTCAATTATTTTAGAGAGACTCTCTCTTCCACTGTTAAATTTAGAAACATTTTTAGAAATATTTTCCAGTTTTGTTTTAAGATGTGATACTTCTATATCAAGTGTTCCAATTTTAGAGTTTAAATCATAATTCTCTTTTGCTAATTTAATATTCTCATATTTCTGTCTTTCTATTTCACTGCTTAAATCAGTGAATTGAGATGTTATATTAACATAAGATTCTTGAGATTTTACTAACTCTTCCTCTAATATTTTCTTTTCATCTTTTAACATGTCAGTTTCTATTTCAGTTCTATTTAATTTTCCTAAAGCATCTTTATATTTACTCTTTAGGATTTTAAGTTTATCTAACAATTCAGAGTTTATTTCTATTAACTCGTCAAAAGTTAGATCACTTACATCATCATTTGTTACCATAAAACAAACGTTGGCTTGTTTTGAATCACTGTCATTATCACTGTCTGACGAAGAAGATTCTGTATCATCCCATGTAGCTGAGAAGGCTTGCTTCTTTTTATATTTGTCCTTTTTGAGATTATTTTCTTTCTTCCGATCAGGACAATCTTTCTTTATGTGGCCCTTCTTGTGACATTCGTAGCATTCAAGAGATGAGCTTGATGGCTTATTGAAACCCTTGTTATTTCCAAATTTATTACCCTTTTTGAATTTCAAAAACTTTTTGAAATTCTTAGCTATAAATGCCATATCGTCTTCTGATTTAGAGTCTTCTTTTTCTGCTTGAAAAGCAATAGTTTTCTTGTCCTGTGCTTGTGCTCGTATTGCCTGTAAGTTTACTTCATAGGACATTAGATTACCTATTAATTCTTCTGTTTTTATGGTTGAAATATCATTAGCTTCCTCGATAGCTAAGACTATTCGTTCCCATTCATCAGTTAAAGAGTTAAGGATTTTTGAAACAATATCAGGTTCAGTAAAAGTAACTTCTAAAGCTAATAGTGAATGATAGATATCCTTGAATCTAGAGTACATTCCACTAATACTTTCTCCTTGCTTCATTCTAAAATTTTGAAATTGGTTTTTAAGCATAGAAATCTTGCTTTGTTTTACTTTATTCGTTCCTTCGTGTGTAACCTTAAGTGTGTTCCAAATTTCATATCCAGTTTTACAAATACTGACTCGATTGAATTCATTTTTGTCTAAAGCGCAAAATAACATGTTCATTGCTTTTGCGTTTGCAGTAGCATCTAGTTTTTGTGTATTAGACCAAGCAACATACTCTGTAGTAGGAATAGTATATTCAGTTTGAATGATATTCCAGGTTTCAAATCCACTAGCTTGCATAAAAATTCTCATTCTAGTTGACCAATAACTATAATTTAATCCGTTAAACAATGGTGGTCGTGTAGTGGCTTGTCCCTCAGTAAAACTATTGCTAGTGTTATTGTCCATATTATTAAAAATCAGATAACTGTGTTATAGTTATGTGATGACCTTGCTCTGATACCAAATGAAAGTGTATATGGATCAATAATATATAGTAGGACTAGTCTAGCAAGTGCGGAATTATAAATAATAGTAAATAGAAATAATAAAAATGACACCAGGGATTTTTATACTGGTTCGAACTTCCCGTTCTACGTTCAGTCCCAGACTTCTTCTGGAATTCTTCAAATAACCCTCACTTAACCCGGAGGAACAGGTATTACACCGCCTGAGCAACCGAACAGGACTTTTCCGCCTAAGCAACCGAATAGGACTTCAAATACAATTTGGTAAATTGTTTCTTGACTTGTGTGTTCTTTGAATAACACGAATATAGTCAATGTAGTACACCCTTCCTGTAATCTTCTTGATATGATGATTTGAATGTGCAATTTGTAGGAAGTATAGATTGAAAATCGCTTGTGATTATGATAATACAAAGCAAGTATAGATAGAAAGAATTAGTTATTGAAATAGTGGATTTTCATCTCTATTTATAGTATTGAATAGTTTCAATTTAATAGTTGCAACCATTAGAAGAAGTGCAACTCTTGTTGAAGAAGACAACTCTTCAGAATTTGATATTTCATGAAGAGATGCTTTAGTTCGTCAAGTTCAGATGTCTGAGAGAAAAGTGACAGATGTCTGACTAAGTTTAAAAATACAAAAAAATAGAAGAAACAAAAATCAGTCATTTCAGACGTCTGTCATTTAATTCAGACGTCTATCTATGATGACAAACGTCTATTATTAAATTGACAGACGTCTATTTCATATAGAAATAGAAGTACTTTATACTGAGGGTTCAGACGTCTGTTATTTTATCTTTAGACGTCTGACATTGATGTCAGATGGCTAGATAAAACTACAGACGTCTAAACCTGTACTGTTTTGTTCCTTCCTTTGTTTTAGCACTTTTGAACTTGAGATATTATATAATTTTGAAAATACCTTTTTATATCTTTAATTATTAAAGATATTTATTATTTTAAAACATGATTTTCAAAAGTATATTTGTGTGTGTGTGTGTGTTTTATCATCATATCAGAGACTGTACAAGAATATTTAACTTAGAAATAATAAAATTTGAGAACTTGATCTTTGTTGATGATATGATAATAGCTTCTCTTTGTAGATTCCTGCAAGAATATTTGACATCATAGTATATAGGTTGAAATATATAGTTGTCGCATTAAAATCAAAGAAGGCAGGTTTCAATAGAAACTAAGTCTCATAGACTTATCACGTCTCCAACTTTCAACTTGCTATCCTTCGGGCCAAGAAGGAAGCTCGATAAATTGGAGTAATACTCCACACTAACGAATCAACATCCTCAACACAAACGATAATCAAGCCTACACAGAAGGCTACGCACTAAGTGTACGACTAAATAATTCCAACATCAAGTCGAGGAACTAAAATGGCCAAATTTGATAGTCGGTTATTTAACTATCAAAGCAAACAAAAAAATATTTAGCACCATATACAATCACTAGGCCCTTTTAATTAATCTTTTATTTATTTAAATCACTTGCCAAATATTCAGTTATAAAATCCATTTATAACTCCATTTTATCATTTACAAAATTACTTAATAATTCCTTTACTTTGATTTATAAAAATTCAATTTTATAAATCTTCTATATAAACCATTTATAATAAGTCCAAAATCTCAATTTAAACTATATTTACAAAATAGTTCATTTCATATTCCAAAAATCACATTTTGGTACATTTCACAAAAATGATAATTTTTATAACATAAAAAATTATAACTTTAATTTATTCAAAATAAATTCAATTCCTTTACAATTCAAAAATCAATAAAACATCTATTTTCAAACTCACTAGAAAATCCTTTTTAATTTGAAAACAACACTTTAACATTTTTAAATTTTCAAAATAGGCCCAATGATGCAACATCACTAAATACATCAATCACGGCATCCAAACATCATATATCACATGATAACAGCATATATCACAATATCTGTAAATAAACCAATACTGGTGAGGAATCCAGTTGGATCCCTCCAACCTGTCACCTGCAACAAATATATATGTGAGAATACGTGTACAATGTCCGCTTCGAGGCAGACACGCATACAAAGGGTCATCCGCTCATACACGGGAATGTATAGGGTCTCATCTGCTCCAATAGGCAGGTATATATCCAAATACCAATCAATATATAGATAATATATCATATATCATCCAAACAATCATCAATCAGCATAAATAACATTTATTCTCACTTATATAAAAATATCAGTGGGTCAGAAAGAGTGAGTTGTACTCACTTTGCTTCCAATAGCAGTTGAAGTGTTTTATTCCAAATAAAATTAAACGAGCGTTTAATTTTACCCAAAATTTACACTAGCTCCAATCAACTCCAAACCAGCTCTAAAATTTAGTGCTCGTCAATACGGACCCAACGCAACGTGTTTCGTTAAAAACGGACCTCGTATGACAAAGTTATAGCATTTTAAAGTTTATACAAATATATATATATATATATATACACACACAAATTTACCATTTATTTTATTTTTAAACCTAAGCTTCAATCCAGCCGTTCATTTTGCTTCACTAGATCACAGCCACTTGTTTCATCTTCCCCCCCTTCAAACTCACGTACGAAACCGAACCCATGCCGCCGATTTTGCTTGAATTTTCATGGCTCCACCACTCCACTCGACGATGATCCAACACCATCATCTTGAAGCCCGTACTCTACTCCACCTTCACCCACAATCCGGTCGAGCTCGGTTGTGTATTGGCCGAGAAAAACGTGTGTGAACAATACGACTTTGAACTTGAATTGTCATTGATCCATAGCTCGAATTTCGATCATACCCGTTGGATTCAAAGATCTCGTTGTGCTCTTCGATGTTGTAGTTGGAAGTTTTTCGTATAGGTGGATGGATTGGAAGAAAAACGAGGAGGAAGATCGAACATTTCTAGCCATTAACAAGAAGTGGCGGCTAGCCCTAGCTTTGTTAGGGTTTGTGAAATTAGAAAATTTTGAGCCCTTTTATAGAAAATTTCATGCACTATTCACCCAAAATTTTTCCGAACTCCAAATGAAATGTGCCGCCTGGCGTTTATAATGTTTACCCCTATTCTGAACACAATGGAATATATATCGGGAGCCAATTTGATCGTATTTGGAAGATAGGTTTTTGAATCGACTATTTAAATTTAAAATTCACTTAAACAAATTTCTACGCGTTTTAGCTTGCCCCGGAAAACCGTAAATCCGACTGACACGAAATTTGAAATGTTACAATAATATAACATTACGGATCCAATGAAACTGGTTTCATCGAAATCTAAGACTATTTGAAAAATGGCTATTTTTACTCGTTAATTAAATATTAAAATATTCTATTTCTACAAATTAACTTTTAATTCAATTTCAGAAGTTCTCTAACATCATTCTAATTCAAATAAGATTTAATTCAACTTTATAAATCATTTTTATTCACATTAAATTCAATTTCCAACTATTTCTACAATTTCAAATATTAAATTAACAATTTAATTATCCAATTAAACCACTATATTTGAAATATAAGTTATTCAGCTTATAAAATTAACTTGTGAATATTTAAAATCAATTAAATATACGAATTTTGAATGACTGAAATTCGGGGTCGTTACATTCTTCCCTACTTAAAAGAATTTCGTCCTCGAAATTACCAAGTAAGAAAAAGTCACAAAATCCATTAACTTTTCAAAACAAATCATTAATACTAGATATCAAATCTATTTAAACATTTTAACTTTTTCCAAAATCCATTCGTTAAACTTCTTATAAAAATTTTCTAGTTTTCAAATCCATACTTAGTTATCTTTTTCAAAACCAACTAATATCGTTTAACCTTTAACTCAAAATTAAAATTTTAGTTATCAAAATTTTTCCTTTCAATTTTCCCAAAAATTTTCTAACGCCTTAAATTTTCTGAAAAATTCGCCATAGCCTCCTTTGCGCGGTTCGATCGTAGTAGGATCACAACATATATATATCACAAATATACATCTCATCTTCGAGGATGAGGCATCCCGTAGGGAAAAAAGTATAAATGTACGATATGTAATCCGAGATATGTACCTTATATATTATTAGCAATCATATACGGCTAATATAGCGCGAAAGCGAGCTCCAATTGCGAAGCAAGCGCCATCCGCACCTACTAAACTCAATCAATAATGAGAAACATGTATATATGAAAGTAATATCAATATACAACATATACCAATACAACAACTATATATGCCAATATAGCAAATGCAAACAATAAGCAACAAATCCAACCATCAAACAACTATCATCATACAAACATCTAATCAATATCTATCCAACAAATCCATACCAAATCAATATAAGTTCACTTCTTATTAATATTCATTGAATTGATTTTCAATTTAATCACATTTGATTCATTACCATTTGATTTTACTAACATTCATTCATATTCAATTAGTTTACATTCACTAATTTACATTCAAGTTAATTCGCTTCCACATTAAATCAAATTCAATTTTATTTAGATTTACTTCACTTCCAAATTGAATTCAATTACTTAGCTTTTAATTTTATTAATTCAACTTCATTAACACTTAATGAATCTCTATACAATCAACTAACATCCATTTATCAACCAATGCATATCCAACATAACCAATTCTATTTACTTTACTTCGTTTACCATCAATTTGGAACAACACTTTTTAGTTTCAATTTGGTTGATATTCAATTTAGATTGAATTTTAGTATTCACTATATTCACATTTACAATTAAAGTTGAATTTTATTACATAACTCAAATTCATATTCATTTAAATTACTTCGTTTCATTATTCACTTTATTAATTCATTTTGATATCAAATTTAGCTTCATTCAACATCACTTAAGTTACGTTTCATTTCAACTACTTGCATTTACTTCCAGTATAATACTTAAGTTCACTACTAATTTAATTCAAATTCTATTTTATTTCACTTAACTTAGATTTCATTTCTAAAGTCGTTTTATTTAACTTTTACTTAAGTCAAATTTCATATCACTATCCAAATTCAGATTTTGTTTTGCTTAACAAAATTATTTAACCATTTTAACAATTGGTTTTACTTAATTTTCTCATTTTATAAGTTATACAACTTATTTATTTAAACTTTCAAATTTAGGTTATATAATCACTTATCTTTTAAGTTTAAATTTCCATTTCAATAATTTATTTAATCCGAGTAGTTTTAGGTTTAGTCGAAGACGATTGGAGATTTTAAGAGGAGAGCTGGAGATATTCATCTACGTATGGACATATTCTATTATCCGCTTTACTTAGTTTGTTTTAGTTGATGTTTGTCAGGAATTGTAAGGACAGATGTTTATAACTGTCCAAGCTGAATTTAAGTTAGACTCTGATATATGTATTTAAATGTTTTCCGCTGTAAAGATATTTGTTCAATATTATATGTTATTCCATTCATGTGAGATTCTGTTCTGTCTTATTTTCTTTATTACCCTTCATGTTCCGTATTTTCGTGCAATTTGAGTTGGACATGTGTGGTTTATTATCGATTCAAAGGGTATGGAAAAACGGGCAGTGACATTCACGTGTAATGACCATGATTTTCGAACCGGTTAAAATTGCTGAAAAATCCGTCCGTTCTAAAACTACTAATGAAAACTACCAACTTGATACACCATATTTGATAAATATTCAATATTTCTAAATGTATAGGATACAATTTCAATTATACAACTTATCAGAGTAATTTATTTATTTATTAATTCTACAAAGTGTGCTTTAATACATACCAAATTCAATGACTATAAATCTACCACTGCACAACTCTAATTAGAGAGACAACACTATCCTTACCTATGAACTCAATAGACAATGTAAATGTGGAATAAAATAGTAGGCATGAAAGATGTAATAACACAAGCTAAACAATAACCCATGACAGATAAACATGAAAGAGTTATATTATTTTAGAGGCTGCATCACTACCACTTGTGACTGCCAACGTACCCTTATCTAATTGGGTACCCAATTAAATATAGGATCAAGCCAACATAGTTCTCCTACCACAAATAGGACTCATGGAGCCTACAATGCCACAAACAATATGGAATTCCTAAAACTACCCATTTAGGCTTAATCTTCAATTTTAGATTTTCAAATCTAATTACCTTTACGGAAATTATCTCTTTGGACTTTATTCTCGAATTTTTATTTCAAAACTGTTGAAATATATATATCTTTTATATTCAAATTATACTTTACTTCGGGATCTTAAATCAAATCACTATTAAAAAGTTTATTTGGAAATCGCAAATACTGTAATAAAAACATATCAAACCATATGCAACCAGATCGAGAGGTTTCTCCCAATAACAAGGCAACTGGGTCCCAGCCTTCATACAATCGATAAATAAGTACATCCCTCTATTCCAAGAGCGGACTATAAAAAAAAATATGCCCAATTTTTAGTTACGGGTTACCCGAATCATCGGTAACATAACAAATCATTTTATATCCCGAAGCGATAAATCATTTCACTAATATTCACAAGTACTTTCAAATCTATAATAATTTTCATTTCCCAAATCCATTTAAAAAATCATCTTAAAATCATTGGGTTTAATCGTCGAAATTCTTTCCGTTTTATAAAACACTTTTATAAAACCATTCATTATATAAATCAGTTCAAAATATTTATTCTCAAATATCTTTTTTTCTCTTTTAAAAGAAAACATTTCATAGCATTTCAACTTTAAAATCAATCTTTAAAACAATTAATTAAATTGAAGTGAACCAAGTATTACCGCTAAACACCTTATAGTCAAATCGTGAAATAAATCACAAGGTGTTATCCTACAATTATTTCTACCCAGCCCATGCATATGGATAATTAATTGCTCATAAACTGGTCGAGCAAAGTCAACAATCAATAAATACTAATCAATGCTCATAAACTGGCCGAGCCTAATTCAAACAACCAAAAAATCAATTAACAAAATAAACACAACAATAAATGATAAATCAACGCTTCATTCTATCAAATATTTATAACACTTTATTTTATCTTGGGTTAAAACGGTTTGATATTTATTTTGGAGCATCCAGGCTTTCCCTTCGACATGTTCCATCCCTCGCCCAAGTCTCCTTGGATCTTACAGACGAAACACATGTACTAGTCGTTTCCACATACCCCATTAAGTATTTATCTTCTAAATTTTAAATTGATTAATTAACCATCCAAACATAATATCGAGCAAGGAAATCAAACCATTGTTTTAGAAAAAAAAGTAAACAAGCATTCAACAAGGGTTTTCAAACAACACTTAACACTTAAAGTTCCTTTAAACTTAGCAATGGTTTTAATGAACTTAAAATAAGAAATAACTTACTTTGGATTCCACTCCGTCAAACTTTAAGGCAAGGAACTTAAGATCTAACGCATACTTGCTACCATGCTTCGGAACCAAATGAAAATAAGCCAGATTTTCTCCTTCCTAGTGCTTAGCCAAGACTTGAGATGGAGGTTGGCCGAAAGTATAGAGAAGTAGTGGTGGAGCTTTGACCTTGAATTCTCAAAATTAGACTAAAAAATAGGTCATTTTCTCTCTAGTTTTTGACCCTCTTACTCTCAAAATTGGAAAACCTGTTAACTGAAAAATTATTGCAAATTATTTTCTCTTGAATTCAAAAAAAGAATCACTTGATTTTGATTAGTTTTGAGGAAGATATGGTCAAAAGAAAAGTAGCTATTCTCGGATTCACAAATATAAAGCCCAAAAATGTACTTCAAAGAATTGAGGTTCAGGTATAGAAAACCTCAAAATTGGGAAAATTGATCAAAATAAAAGTTGTAGCCACTGGAATTTCATATGTTTTAAAAAAGAATTTCTTATTTTGGATCAGTTATGATCCAAACAAATTACCTTATTCTCTGGTTTAAAAACTAGGATAGAGAATGCACTGGAAAGAAGTGTATTTTTTACATAGTTAACTTTGGAATGAGACAAAGTGGTCAACATAAAAGTTGTAGCCACTGGAAAAATACATTATTTGAAATAAATATTTTTGCATTTTGGTTCAGTTTTAAAGAAGTTATGATCGAGAGAAGAAGAGGTAAAATATGGAGAAAAAAAGAGTTTGATTTGAAGAGGGTGAACATTGATTTCTTTTGAATGTTTTGTAAATATTTTTACATTATTTCTTTCTAATTTTTTGCTATGTCTTGGAATCCATTAAAGATAAGTGGAAGAAGGTGAAGAAGCTTGAGAAAAGAAGAAGAAGAAATGTGAATGAAAGTGAAGAAGGAGGTGAGTATTTATAAAAAAAGAGAGAAGTGGTAATTTACCAAAATAACCTCTTACCAAATTACCAAACTAACCTTACTTCAACCTAAAGCAAACTCCACTTTTTCAATACTTAACATCATCATTTCACTTCTTACTTTATGTCTTAGTCCCTTAAGAACTAAGCTATGTAAAATAATAATTATGTTGGTTTGTGATGTGATATTGATTTGATGTTTACTTTTTCTTACTTTTGTTAATTTTTACTTACTTTTACTAATGACTTCTAGAAGTTATCTAATTATATTTAGTAAAAGTAAACATGTTTGGTTATTAAAATGTGTAATATATATGTTAAAATGTGTTAACAAAGGTGCGATAACGTTGCGACAACTTATTTTGAACAAAACGTTGATTTTCGACAAAACGTTTTACGGTCATATTTTGACGTTTTTGTTAAACTATTTATCTATGTAAACCAAACTCAAAATTGATTTGTTATTATATTTAAATAATTAAAACAAGTATATTTGACTTATAAAATAATATAAAATAATATCCAAATCTATTTGTAAAAATACAAAATCGATTTATCGATATGCAACTAAATTTGTCAACTTTTATAAAACAAGTTTTATATATTTATCGAACCATTATAAATTAAATTACTATTATTATTATCAAATGAGTTTGATATCGATTATATATATATATATATATTTAAAAGGAATTATTTATCTTTAAACAAATTCCATGAATATTTATCTTCTTCATTGGAATCCGACTTTTGTCAATTTTACAATGGAAATCCAAAATTTTTATTCAATATCAAAAATAAGTTTACCATTCTTATTTATCATATAAAACTTGATTGTTTAAGTTTGAAAATTCTATATTTGAATATTTAAAATAATTAAATATTCCATTTTTAAAGTGTTAAAATTACGGGTCGTTACATTTCACATTTACCCTAGATTGGATTTAGTTATATGCACGCGGAGATGTGAAATACTCAGATACTCGGTAAGAATGGGAGGGTCCGGCTTGTACATTTTTCGAGAGATTCATAGAGTAACTGACCCTCTCAAGTATATATTCTAGTGGTATACTTTAGATAAGGAGGGCGCACCCTCCTAGTCATTATTGGAAAATTTCTCTTTCCTTATTTGATTTAAATCTTTGAATTGTTTTCTTAATTGTGTCCATTCTTTAAGTTTGGAATTTGATCCTGTTTATGCCCATTTTTCAAGTTTGGATTTAGTTCTAATTTTTTTCCTTTCTTTCTTGTATGGAAGCTGTTCTTGTAAGGAAAAACTCATTCTATGTTTAGCGGCGTAGTCTCCCAGAATTATTATATGTGTACCATATTTCTTGAGTTTTTTCACTGGTTTTCCAAACTGATCCTGGTGTTATTTTATTACAATGCTCAGGTCAGACAGAGTTTTTTTCCAGGTTTTCATTGGTGGGATGTGAAGCTCATGGAGTGGAGCTGGATGTTCACATGACGTAGTATTTTTATTTTCCATCGTATTATTATGTATACCCATCAGCAATTGTAAGGTAAGAAAGTTATAATCGTCCAAGCTAATGAGGTTTAATTTTAACTCTGATATACCATGTATCTTAGAGTGACAGCTTTTACACTCTTTATTATATTATATGTTATCGTTCCTCTATGAGATTCTATTTTCCCTATTCGTTTTCTTTTACCCTAACAATCTACCTTTCTTTTACTTGGATGTTTGGCATTTGAATACTGTGGATGTATTAAGTGTCGACTTTCGAGGGTTGAAAAGGCGGGTCGTTACACAAGATGTATCGAGACTGGGCATGATACATCTGTTAAGACTAGAGTATATAATGCACTTCAAATGTGGGGCAGTGTATTGCTTTTTGCTACTAGAGGTACCATAGGATTACGCACTAATAATTATTGGATAACTATGGAATGACTTACACGATAGTTTTCTGTTGGTTAATATTACAAAGGTCGAACAAAAAATATCGAAGTAACTAATTTACATAGTTCTTCTGATTTGAGAATACTATTGATCTTCAATATGAAAGTTCCACTTTAATTGTAGTTAAATTGTGGCATAATGTCCATCGAATGATTATAGTTGGGTCAAATGGAAGTATTGGAATTGAAACACTATTCAAGAGAGGATTCGTCTCCTCAATTATATGGGGTTAGTATCATGGTCATCTCAAAGTCAAAATCTTTGCCTAAAGTAGTACGGTTAAATAAATATTATTATTGAACCAAGGAGTTTGTTTTTAGGCTTACATTATTGAATGTGGATGATGTTGGAATTTTGACCATAACCAAATTCCATAAGTCCTATTGTGATATAGCAATGATGAAGAGAATTGGTGTAAATAATCTTTACTACCAAATACCGCTTATAATAGCAAAATTTGATTTTATCGAGAAGATATAAGGAAAAAATTCGACCACAATGTCATACCACTAGCTAAAATGATGTGTGAATGTTAATATTCAAATTGTTCATTATTAATAGCTGACAGAATTTACACCTTTGAGTCGCACAATCATAATGATGAATGCTTCGAAAAACCACATGATTTATCTAATTTATAATAATCATTGTAAATTAATTAATTAATTAATTAATATTTACTAAATATTAATTATTAATTATTTTTACTTGATTTATTTGAATGCCATTAGTATTTGATAAAGTGGGTATGTAAAAGTTATATATGTACGTATCGACATAAGATATTGATAAAACATTTAAATTGGATTTAAATAAATTAATTACCAAATGGGTTTGGGAATATTTTGAGGCCAATCTAGCATTATTCATAGATGTCCATGGGAAGAAAAAGGAGGCTTGAAATCTAATGATTGATCTAGAAAATAAAGGGAGGAGGTTAAGGAAAGTTCCCTCTACGAATACTTTGTCTTTCATTCACTTGCCTCTCTTAATCAACTTAATTTTTTAACATTCCTGGTCGAAAATTCACGGTCTCAAAGCCACAAAAAATTTCATAAAAAATAAAACAAATAAAATAAAATAAATACAAAAGTGGTGTTTTAGGTTATTGCAATTTTTGGAGGTGATTCAATCGGATATAGGAGCCTTCTCCATTCATGGTGCAAATAAAAAGGCAACTTAAACAAATCAATTAGGTTTTATCTATATATTCCATTATAGTGTAGATCTAGTAGTTAATTCATTCTGACAAATTTATATATGCATTTCTTGTCCCTTATAAATATATAAGTGTAGACCTTAAAGTTTTATAACTTGTTATCATTTAATTTTGTTTTGTTTTAATGTTGATAATTTCCGTTAATTATTTTCAATGATAATTTCCATTGATTTTGACCTAAATACATATCTGGTAATTAATATGTTGTTTTGTTTTTTTATTTTGTTAACCCATTTTTTAGCCAAGCAGATTTCAACTAGACTTAGAAGATCAAAATGAGGATGAAATGATTCACAGACTTGGAAACATGCTTAGAAGAACAAAATATTCATACTCAAAAAGTTTATGGAAAAAATGAGTTAAGTGGATCACTAGGTTTCGAGAGGTGCCTTTAGGTACTAAGAGGTTTTTCTTCTACTTAAAGCCTTCCAATCTCCTTATACTCTAAGTACTTCTTTAAGCAATTGCGGTAAAGTGCTTTTCCTAGAAGATTGGACTCAAGAAGTTTAAAGAGCCAAAAGGACCTCTTGGTACCAGGAGGAACCTCTGGGTACTGAGAGCTTTTTGTTGCTCTTTTGATCCCCCAAAGCTCCATAGATCTCAAGTCTAATCAGAAGTGATTATGGTCAAGTGCTTTTCTCGGAGAGTTAACAAGCAACACTAAGGATTTGTGAGAAAAAGGAAAAGAAACCAGGAAAAGACAAGCGATATCAAGTGAATCATTAGAAGGAACTTGAACTATATGGAAAATAGTTTGAAACACATCGAAATAGAGATAGAAAGGAAAGACAAATAAGATAATAGACTTTCACCCTAAAAAACCACCCAGTACCAAGAGGACCGAGAGGTTTTTATTGGTTGTTGCACTGGCATGCTTACTTCAGAACACCTAGACTTGCATTTGGACTTTATTTAATGTGGGCTCCTAAGTCTACTGGCGAGTTTCTCTATAAATACCAGCCCTATAACAACCGAAGAAGGGATTGACAATCTGCATCTTCGTCACTCTTATTTCCTTCCACAAATATACTCCATAAATTCCATTGTAAATCGAAGATCTACTAGATTGTGGTCCAATCCGATAAGATTAGTTGTATTTCAGAGAGAAGCCAACTAATAACAAAGATTAAAGTGGATGTCGGCCGAAGAATTTTCCGAACCCTATAAAAATTGTATCTCCTTTTCTACTTTTACCTTTGTTTTATTAGAACTGCTGCTTTCATCTGATATTTGGGTATTGGTGCTATTTTTGGCTTCAACATTTTGGTGCTTTCACTGAGAAAGAGTTATATTTCACAACCTAAAGCTTGGATATGAAATTTGGAAAAAATAAATAGACCTAACACTGGATCTAAGATTGGAGGAAGTCAGCTAGAGCATGGGGGCAGCCAGGAGGTGTCCTCAAATTCCAATCAATCTATCTAAGTGACCAAAGAAGAGATGGAGACAATAATGAAGGAGATACAAGATGGATTAATGAGTCGACAACATGAGATGCTAGATGGACTTTTCAAAATGATGGGACAACAAAGAGAAGCCGGAGCAACTAGAGCTCAAAATCTAAGGCCATGAACCAATGTGGGAGCATTTGGAACTGTAGCGGAGCCAATCGTAACAATTCCACCACAACTAGAACCAGTTGGTGCCGAAACAATGCCTGGAACAGCCGATTCTGAAGCCAGAAAGGTAGAACAAAATGCGTTTACACAACAGCAAGGGCTGAAACTAGAAGTACACCACAGGAATGGAAGGAAGAATGAAGTTATAGATCAAAGACTTCAGTGGTTGATAACCCTATAATCGAATGGATTGGAGTAAGGTTTGATCCCCTTATCTCGCCTTTTATTTTAAATAAAAGATGCAATACCATTATCAGCCCGCTTACACATGCACGGGATCCTGATCGTTCCCTAGGCACACTCTGTGTTGCATGTCTGAAGGTGATCTTTGGTAAGATTAGATATTTTGATGTTTGCTAGATGCCCTTAGCCTTTATAAGAGATGATCGACATCGATTGGGAAACACCAATGGACATTGATGATCCTCTGAAATTGATTAGAATTTTATAAACCACTTGAACGTAATGACTGACATTGATCATGGCAGTTACGTCTGGAGAGATGGGGCGGTGACTCCAAGAAGTAAGTCCCCTTACCGGAGGGTAAACGGACGGACTTGCTTATCGCTGAGTCCCCTCGTCGGAGAGCGAACGTATTTGGCTCAGCATGGATTCGGAGAGATTAAAATAAGTTCGCTCACTAGAGAGTGAGTGGATAAACTTGCTTATTTTTGAGCCCCCTCACCAAAGAGCGAGCGGATTGGGATAAGCAAGCCCAGATTAGATGCAGAACGATCTGAAGTGATCACACCGTAAATTGGATGAGATCCTAGATTGGATAAGACTCTACATTGGGTGAGACCCTAGATTGGATGGAACCCTAGATTGGATGTTAGACGATCCAGAGAGATCGGAACCTAGAATGGATGTTTGCTTGACCTTAGGATTTGAATGCCTTATAATTAGAGTAAAACAGATGAATTCCAGATGAACAAAGGATAATTTTGATATACGATATTATAACTCGGATGAAAATGGACTGTTATGACTTATGGCTAATACTTAAGCAAGGACTAGAGTCCTTAATTAAGATGGTCTAGAATGACCTTTGATTTGTAGATGAATCTTAAGGAACTGGATGATTCATTGAGTTCGAGATCAATGGATGGTCGAAGAGCTCAACTACCAAAGACTAACTACTATTGAAACTTGTTCTTGAGCAAAACACGCCTTAAATTAGAAAGGCATACTTTGGAGGGCAAGTGTTAACCTGCTTTTTAACCAAACAGATTTCAATTGGACTTAGGAGACCAAAATGAGGACGAAATGATTCACAGACTTGGAAACATGGTTAAAAGAACAAATGAATTGTATTCAAAAACTTTAAGGAAAAAATGAGCTAAGTTGACCACTAGGTACCGAGAGGAACCTTTAAGTACCAAGAGGTTTTTCTTCCATTTGAGGCCTCCTAATCTCATTAAACTCCAACTACTTCTTCAAGCAATCGTGGTAAAGTGCTTTTCCCAAGAGATTAGACTCAAGAAGTTTAAAAAGGCAAATAGGACCTCTTGGTACCTAGAGGAACCTCTAGGTCCAAGAGATTTTTCTTGCTCTTTTGATCCCCCAAGCTCCGTACACCTCAAGTGTAATCTTAATTGATTATGATCTACTTCTTTTCTCAGAGAGTTGACAAGCAACACTAAGGATTTGTTAGAAAAAGGCAAAGAAAGCAGGAAAAGACAAGCGATATGGGATGAATCATCAGAACAAACTTGATCTTCATGGAAAAGAGTTTGAAATGCATCGAAATAAAGATAGAAAGGTTAGACAAATAAGATAAAAGAATTTCACCCTATAAAAACCACCCATACCTAGAGGAATCTCTCAGTACCAAGAGGGTTTTATTTGTTGTTGGGCCAACGTGCTCACTCCAGAACATTTGGACTTGCATCTGGACTTTATTCAACGTGGTCTCCTAAGTCTACTGGCGAGTTTCTTTATAAATACCAGCCCTATAGCAACGAAAAAAGGGATTGACACTCTGCATCTTCTTCGCACTTATCTTCTTCTCCAAATATTCTAAAAATTGCATTGTAAATTTGAGATCCACTAGGTTATAGTCAGATCTGATAAGATTATTTGTAATCCGGAGAGAAAACGACTAATAACAAAGATGAAAGTTGATGTAGGCTGGAGAATTCATCGAACCACTATAAAATTTATATCTCCTTTCCTACTTTTACCTTTATTTTTGAAGGAACTGGGCAAGCCCGCAATGGAAGAAATGGGCAAATTTCAAAAATTTTACCATTTTGGATCATTAATGGGCCTATGAAGTCTAAATTCATTTAGAACTTTTCTAAATTTCTTTTAAATAAAATCAATATTTTATTTTATTTATAAATAAAGTTTTACTTTAATTAATGTGTATGTAAATTAGAGTATATCAAATATACTCTTATGTACATATTTATGTGTAATGGAATGAATGTATCAAATCCATTCATGTTGTGAAATATTAGTGTAACATATAAGAAGTGTATATTTGTGTAACTAAGCATGAGAAATTTTAGAGAAGGAAAACCTTTGATTTTCTTTCTCTTGACATGTATAATAAATTGAGGGAATATAAGGCTATAAATGTGGAGAGAGAATTCCTTACGTTTCTTTCCCTTTTTAATTACATTGAAGGACATATTAAATGGCATTTACAATAGAATTTGCATATGCCTTTGTTGTCCAAGTTTTTTTAGGCAATTGAATATATATGTATAATAATTGATATGTTTACACATACACATGTTAAAATAAGTTTTCCTATATATATGAGTTTTTCAAAACAAGAATTAACAATTGTAACAAAGGTTTCAATTAAGAAAGAGCTTGAAATCAGATTCTATAGTTTCAAAAAAAGGCCCATTTTGATTTAAATTAAAATAACATAAGCACACGTATATCTATAAGTATAAATAATTGCAAGTTATGTGTTCATTTTAAAATAACACATATATTTATATATATGTATGAAGATTGCAATTTAAGTAAAATATATGTTTAAAATTAATGCTAACAAAATGATTCAATCTTTTAATCTTAGGTATGAAATAAAAGTCTATAACTTTACATAAATGACCACTTATGAATTCTAAAACAAAAGGAAAATTTTACTTTTATAACTAAAACAAGTAAAATTAAATAATTTTGGAAATTAACTATGTAACATAGGAAATTAATTTTACTGTATTAAACCACCGACAAATATAGTATATTAATATTTATGTATACAAATTTACAAAATTTTATATACAACATTACAACATAATAAAATATTTTCACATTCCTTTTTATTACAATTCCAAAACAATGACAAAAGACATATCGGACAAATTGGGCATATACAAATTTGTTGTATGATAAATCAGATCTGACTGTACAAAAGGGACACACAATAAAATAGATAAAGGATTTGAAGTCAACCATAATAAACATATAGTCAATGGATATGCAAATAAGGAGAGATTCAAATTAAATCTACATAATGATCATATAATTAAATAAGATGAACAAATGGGGATCTAAGTTATATTGCAAGATGAATACAAAAGACAGAAGAGATATAATATGAATAAATCTAAATCTTTTAAACATGAAGAGATAGAAGATATATACTATGAATAAATCTAAGCCAATGATTTTCACCTTGAATGATGAATCAAATCTCCTAGATTTAGAAATCAGCATCAAGATGTTACAAGGATCAAGAGAAATAAACCACTTTTCATAATTGATTTTATTTGTATTTGATTTTAGGAATAATTGAAGCCATGGAAGATCTCATATTTTCAGCCATTAGAGAAGGAGTATTAGAAAAGTTACAGAAAGAAGAATGAAAAATGAGAAACTCAGTTGTACGTACAAAATGAATTAGAGAATATGTATTATTTGAAAGAAGGAAACCTTTCCCGTTCTTTAATTAAAACTTCTCTAATTAATTCTCTTAATTAACTTTCTTTTTTTACTCCTATTTCTTTACATGGTATGGCTGAAAATTACATGCCATCAAATGACATAAGATTCCATAAATTAACGTATGTAATTGTCTTTTATTTAATTACAATGATATCATATATCAATGCGTGCAAATATAACTTTTATAAATACATTCAAATAATTTCAAATAACTCCCAAACATCAAATAAAATAAATAATAATTAGTATTTCTCATATACTAATTAATTTAATTGAATTAAAACTTTTTATAAATTAATTAAATCATATGGTTTTTCGGAGAATTCATCATTATGGTTGTGCGACTCAAATGTGTAAATTCAATCAGCGTTTAATATTGAACAATTCAAATAATAACGTTCAACCGTCATTTAGCAAGTGGTGTGACATTTTGGCTTAATTCATCACTTACACGTCTTTCTGTAAAATCCGATTTTACTTATTATACGTGGTACCTAATAGTGACAATTATTTACACCAATTCTCTTCGTCAAAACTATATCACTTTGGATTTATAGAATTTGGTAATGGTCAAAATTCCAATTTCATCAACATTCAACTTTATAGTCCAAACACAAAGTCCTTAGTTCAATAATAACAATTATTATTAACCAAAATGCTCTAGCCAGAGACTTTGACTTTGAGTTGACTTGTGTTGACCATGATGCTAACCCCATATAACTGATGAGACGAATCCTCTCTTGAATAGTGCTTTACTTCCAATACTTCCACTCGACCCAACTATAGTTACTCGATGGAACGCCATGTCATGATTTGACTATAATCAAAGCGGAGCTTTCATATTGAAGATCCATAGTATTCTCAAGTCGAAAAAACTGTGTAAATCAGTCACATCGATATTTTCTGTTTGACCTGAGTTATATTAACCAACAGAAAACTATCGAGTAAATCGTTCCATAGTTATACAATAACTATTAGTACGTAACCCCTAGGTGCCCCCAGTAGTCATGAGTAATACACTACCCAACATTTAGAGAGCGTTACATACTCTAGTCTCAACGGATACATCGATATCCAGTCTCGATGCATCTTGACTAGGAACATTTAAAATGGTATATTTGTTTTATTGTGATAAATTACTCACGGTTACAACACTTTGTAACTACTATCACAAAATATGCCATTTATGGATTTTCTATTAAATATACTTTTAATTAAATTAATTAAGTAATATAACCATATTATATCAAGTATACAATAGAAAGAAACACCTTTATTATGAACAAGATTGTTCAACGAGTTAGATATATGTAACAAATTACATAATTGCCCCTAGGGCATACCCTTAACTCTATCAATTTTTTTAGAACTGGTGCTTTAGTATGATATTTGGTATTGATATCATTTTTGCGTTAATATATTTATTCGAATGTTGGGTGCATTTGATACACTATACATTTAAATTTAAATTAATTTTTAAACTTCTTTTCAACCAATTTTAAATAAAATAAGATTTCATTTAAAACTCTATTAGTTTGGATTTAGTGTACCTTTAGACTTTATAGCCTAAAGATCCAATAAAGGAAATTTTTAAAATTCATCCATTTCTTTCGCTGCGGGCTGGCCCGGTCCCAGTAATGGTATTAGAGCCTAATTGCTTATGCGATCTAAATTAGTCATGTTAGGGATAACTAATGTAACAACCCGCATATTTTACAATTATATATTTAAATGTTTTGTTTAAATATAGGATTGTTTGTTGAATTTAAAGTCCAAAATGTTACTTTTTGTAAACAGCTGAATCCGGACTCAAGACCACTTCCATTGAGTTCAAAACGACGTTTACAACTTTTTTGAGTATAAACATCGATATTTTTGTTGTTTAGGATTTTGGTATTTTCATTTGGGCTTTGGGTTGTGTTCTAGCCCACTAACCCGACAAGGTAACCCAACTCCTCTACCAAATACCCTAACTCCTCTACCCTTCATTCATTCTACTCATCATTTCCTAACACTCAAGCTAAAGTTAAAAATGGGGGAAAAGAGGGGAAATTAAAATTCCTAAGCCCTAGATTCTTAGGAAATTCAAATTCAAGTTCTAAAATCAAAGAGAAGCTTAGGTAAGCATCCTCTTCACCTTCTCCATCTCAATCTCTCTTCAATTTTCAGAAATTCCTATAACCTAACTTTAGGAAATTCATTTTATTTAATAATAGATTGAGATTCTAGAGGTGTAGTGAAGAGGAATTGATCTTGCTTTGCTTAGAGCTTCTCATTCCTTGTTTTTGAATTTAAAGGTGAGTTTTTGAACTCACATCTATGTATATACCTTTGATAGTTGTTAGGTATGAATTCCTAACATCTATTTCATGTTCATTTGCTTTTGATCTGAATTGGTTTGGTGAATTTTCCAAATTTTGGTATTTTGAAGTCAAAATCTATGAAACTCCTACTATGGATGTTTGGACATGTTGTTTGGAGTGTATTGAAGAGCCTATAAGGATGGGTTGTCGCTTGGCATAAATCCCTAGCCACCATCGCTCATCCAATCGCTTCCGAACCGATTTGGCCATTAATGGTCTAAGCTGATTTTTTCCCTGAGCTTCAGCTCAGACGTCTAGGAAAACACTCAGACGTTTGGGCCATCGGAATAAAAATTCCAGATATACAGCTCAGACGTTTGAGGTTATTCCCAGACGTCTGGGCGATTTGGAAGAAAATTTCCAGATTCTCAACTTAGACGTCTGGGAAAACCACCAGACGTTTGGTGTTTAATTCAGCCAATTTGCCTAATTTTCAGTGGATTTCCGTTCTAATCGATTTTTTTTGATCCGGTTGGTTGTTGTCATTTATTATCGACCTTGATGACTTCTTTCCTGGATTTTTGGGAATATCCATTTGATGGATTCGATATCGATTTTCATGGTTTTTATTCACGTCGTCGAATGTGAATTTTTGGTGATAGATTGTTTTTACAATCGTTTCTATGATTTGTCACTTTAAAATACAAAGGTTTCTATACTAGTAGTAAATACTCAAACTCTTTCACAAAAACGATTTCAACACTACTTTTAAATACAAAGCTCGTTTTTAAATTCGTTTTCCAATCTATTAGTATATACAAACCTTTACCTCATTCGTACAAGAAATCCAATTAAACGACTTGGCAAAACAAGTGGTATGAAACGCTTGCGTTTACTTCGTCGGTTAATTCTTAGACTTGTTTGATTGAAATCTTGTGACAATTTTCGAGTGGAAATCTACAATTTGTTCGTAAATATTTAAGTTAAGCCAGTGGTTATGGGACATGAAGCTAAACTCATTTATTTACTATCTTGGTGTAATTTACACTTTTATTGATCTATAACGATCATTTTTTAGGTTTAGACTAGCGATATGCGATGTCTCATTGTCCGCGTGAGGGACAGTACCCCGTTTTGTTGAGCTTCGTCTCATTTTTATAGGCTAGCGACCTACGGGTTTTATGGAGTTCGGTTCATCGGGCGTACCATTGTACTAGGTTGTTGTTCCAGATTTTTTGAGTTTCAGGTTCCTCGGGCGTACTGTTGTACTACGTCGTTGCACCGGCTATAGGTTAGCGACCCATGGGATAGCGTCCCGTTTGTGATACACATGTTGGTGAGTTTTCATGCTCCCGTTTATGATAGTCATCCCCCTTTTTGTAATTTCTGGATTTCTAATTGATGATTTCTGGAATTTGTGTTTCACCAATATTTCTGATTTGCTTAGATAAGCATTATCAATATTTCTGACTTGGTGAATAAAATAAAGAATATGACATTCTTTTTGGTGTTTGAGAAAATTTGAGGTATTGTATGATTTTTGTAGTTATCATATATATTTGTCATATCTCTTATACTATCTCATCTTATCTGATATTTATAGCTAGACTGATCTGTTTATTATTTTT
Organism: Allium fistulosum; assembly: GCA_030737815.1. Classification (NCBI taxonomy): domain Eukaryota; kingdom Viridiplantae; phylum Streptophyta; class Magnoliopsida; order Asparagales; family Amaryllidaceae; genus Allium; species Allium fistulosum. The sequence continues at coordinate 1,497,213,005 of CM060901.1, forward strand.
CTTCTTAAATAATACTCGGGTCAGACCGGGGTGTTTCGGGTGCTTCCACTTGACTTCTTAGCAGGGACTAGCTTCTGACTTTGGCTAACTACTTTAGCTGAGTAGTTTTTGTTTTTTTATACATTCGAGATAGAGACTCCTTGATGTATACATATTCTAGCACTTGTACCTATTCTTTTGTGATGTAGTGGATCTTGTATGACCACTACTTTGATGTACACTTCTATGTGTTATTCATATTTGTTTTCACCTTTGTGATATGAATATCTATGACTGATTTATGTTATGCTTACTCTATATTTGTTTCCGAAGGCCACATAGCCACTGTGTAGTAGCTTTGAGTTTGTATTTGATATATCAGATTTCCTCTTGAAATGAAATGCATGACATACTATCTGACATAGCGGTACTCGCACAAAGCAATTACAGATGGTCGCTCCTCAACAGCTTTATCCTTCGTACTAATTAACGGCATTACCCAGTAGTGTCCTTGGTTAACGTGAGTATAGAGGTGGGGCATCGCAACTAACTAAGCATGCTCATTTAGTACTGTGTCTAGAAATGTAATGTCTAGGATTGGAATTGGATAATTAAATACCCTGTCTTACCTGGCTATCGGCATGGCCTCAAAGGTGAAGTGAGCCTAAAGGTTCCCCAATAGAAAAGACTCAATTTAAGGCTTTAGGATAAATTTCAAAATTGTTTTGAAAACTAAACGAAATATTTCAAATTTAAAAGTTTAGTTTAAAATAAAAACATTATTATGTAAGTAAAAATGCAACATAAGTTTTCAAATTGTTTGAAAAGATGATGATATTTTCAAAATGTTTGAAAATTTTAAATATTAATTTCAAATTTTATTAATGATATTGATAAAATAAATTAATTAAATAAGTTAATTAGTTCATAAATATTTGGATATACTATATATATTAATATATGTTCTGTTATTTTAAAATGTTTAAGATAATATAAGTATACATTTATGTATATAAAATAAAATTTTGAAATTAATATAATTTAATTAAAATTGTTTAATTAAATAAATAATTAAAGGTTAATTGATTAAGTAAATTATATAAAGGTTAATTATCTAAATAAAAATACATACATATATAAGATATTGTATTGCTATAAAGGTTATAATATATATATATATATATATATTTATATGTATGTATGTACATATTCAATATAATATGTTATAATTGAACAATATAATAATTAATTAAAGTGTTAGTTAATCTAATTAATTAAATAAGATTTAATTAATTTAATGTTGTACATAAAATATTATACAAGTTAGTAAAGTATAAAAAATTTATGGTGATAAAATTTATATAATATAAATGTATAAACTAAAGATGGAACAACAAGTCGACTTAAGGAATAAATACATACTTATAGTACATATACCATGAATTTTGATGTGTCCAACACTTGAATTACGAGGGTATTTCATAAAAATTACATATAGGAATAAGCTCTTCATTATTAAACCGTGGGATGCTACTGTAGGAAATAGTTATGGTACCATTCAATCTTTCCCTATGTGGATTAAACTTAATAACGTACCTCTCTACGCCTGGTCACACTACGGAATCAATTGGCTTGCTTCAAGAATTGGAAATTTTTTATGTATGGACGAATCTATTGAAAAGCTTGAGAGAATAACCATTGCCAAATGTTTGGTTGAAGTTAATCCTGATCAGAAGCTATTGGATCAGTTTTCGGTGAAATTACTGGATGGTAGTGACCAGATGGTGCAAGTTAACTACCTTTGGAAACCTGAAATATGTGCAAGATATAAGGAGTTTGGTCACATTGATAATTCTTGCCTGTTGGCAAATTGTAATGACAAGAAAGTTGATGGTTGTGAAACTGTTAATATAGAACCAACAAAGGTACACAACAGAGATATTGAAGTTTTGAGCAAGGTAGTTAAGTCGAAACAAGTTTGGCAGAGAGTATCTCACTATAAGAAGAAAGATAAGGGCACTAAACTGCAGAATAACATGTCAAATGAAGTTCGGGAAAATGCAGATATTGGTTTAATTAAGAGTTGTGTTAATGAAGATGGGGAAGATGAAATTGAGAATTATGAATGTTCTGATCAAACTACCAATCAAAATAAATCTATAAGCAAGGTGAACACTTCGAACAGATTTAGTGTTTTGGAAGACGAAGATGACATTGAGATTGAAGAAACTGTAGGGGGTGGTGATGAGGAAGTAAGTGTAAATGTAATTGTTGTTGAGGATGGTGAATTCCCCCAAGCCGACCATGATTTTACTAAGTAAAGAACCAGAAGGAATGAAGAGTTGTTTTTAAACCAAAACATGGGTATTAATAATCAATGTAATATCCATGTGCGCGTGCATAATGACACTGCGAATGATCTAACCAGTAACAGTGTGTCTGCACTATCTGCTCTTGAGGATCAGTAGCAAAAATTAAATGCTATTACTGATGGAGGAATTAATGATGTTAGTTGTTTGCCCCCAAAATTGGGCACAAACCCCAAATATCGTGAAAGCACCAGTGTATGAACACAAATTAGCAGTATGTAATCACATATCTCAGATCTAAGTAATGTAGAAGATAAAAGGTGAAGAATAATAAACTTAAAATGAAAAGAAATAGACAGAGACACAAGGTTTATAGTGGTTCGGCGATCATGCCTACGTCCACTTTGAAGTAGTTTGCTTTATTGATCTATCTTTGATGATTACAAGTGAATTCTATGAATTACAACAGGTAATTATGATTTGCAGCAGTGGAATTCGTTGGTAGCAGCAGCAATGGAGTTCAGATCTGGATCCGGCAGAGTCTGGGTGTTCAAGATCTCAAAGAAGAAGAAGAACCCCTTTTCTGTTGGCTTTGGGGGTCTATTTATAGGTGTAGGAGGCTGGTATTTCGCTCAAGTCTCGGGAGAGCCTCTCTGGCACGTGACCAGGCCCACGCGCCCGAGCCCGTGAAGTTTCGGTCCGATCCGTGATAGATACGAACATATTTCGTATCGATCAAGATTTCATCCAATGGAGTCGAAATTTGGCGTGGACATTCTTTAGCATGCACGTAGTCTTCTGTGAAAATTTATAGCATTTAGACTTGTAGATTAGGAGATATGATCGATACGAATTGGGATTCTTGGTAGGCAGTTTGGTTCGATTCGCTTTCGTTTCGACTCGCTTTTCATTCGACTCGATTCTGTATGACTCGGTGACGTGGTGTTAACTTGTGTTGACTGCTGTGCTTTGCTCCACATCGATGGACACGAAGTAGAAGTCTTTGGATGGATGCGAAGTCGACGAAGTGGAGTGAGTCGAAGTATGGCTTGAGGCGGAGCGAGTCGAAGTACGCATCGATCGAGCGAGTCGAAGATGGCATCTGATGGAGGTGAAGTGGAGCAAGTCGAAGTCGTCACTCTTCGAAGCGAGTCGAAGTTGTCACTCTGCGAAGCGAGTCGAAGTTGTCACTCTGCGAAGCGAGTTGAAGTTGTCACTCTACGAAGCGAGTCGAAGTTATCACTCTATGAAGCGAGTCGAAGGGATCACTGCTGATGGTTGCGAAGCGGAGTGAGTCGAAGTTGCCACTTCTGAATGTTGCGAAGCGAATCAAAGGAAGCGAGTCGACCGGTGATTGGTTTTCAGCCAAATTTGTATCGTCCATAACTTGAGCATACAAACTCGGATTGACTTGAGATTTGGTACGTTGACTCTCATAGCTTTGCTTGTCGTGTTATATCAATTTAAGCTTGATCCAGACTCAGACAACATCCATCGATACCCATAGCGAAGTAGTGTATAACCGATCTTCGGGACGAACCACCTTTGGTTTTTAGTCAATTTCTCGGTGTCACGGCCTTGCCAAAAGGCGGGATAACATTTGCCCCCCAAAGCACGTATTGTGGTAACATGATGTGCTTTGAAATGCTGCAATCTTTATTCTGAATAGTTATCATTTTTTCGATGAAAGTTGTTGCTTTGTAATGCCATGAGCTGGATGTTCATATCCTGTTGATGACCTGCAAAGAAATTGATAGTTTTATCTGATCGCGAATGACGATCATTCGGGATCGTATGTCATTCGGGGTGATATGTGACCATTCGCGGTCGAATGCCGTTCGTGGCGAATAGTGACCCTTCGCGGTCGGGGTGCCGTTCGAGGCGGTTTGTGACCGTTCGCGGTCGGGTGCCGTTCGAGGCGAATTGTGACCGTTCGCGGTCGGGGTGCCGTTCGAGGCGGTTTGTGACCGTTCGCGGTCGGATGCCGTTCGAGGTAAGTTGTGACCGTTCGCGGTCGGGTGCCGTTCGAGGCGAGTTGTGACCGTTCGCGGTCGGGTGCCGTTCGAGGCGAGTTGTGACCGTACGCGGTCGGGGTGCCGTTCGAGGCGATTTTTGACCGTTCGCGGTCGGATGCCGTTCGAGGCGATTTTTGACCGTTCGCGGTCGGATGCCATTCGAGGCAAATTTTGTGTGCCCGGGGGGGGGGGGGACTTAGCATTTACAATGTCAAATTTCACATTCGAGTGAGTTTCTGAGTTGTTTGTGGTGGCGGTTTATCGCCGTTTCAGAGCATGCCTGAGGACCGTTCGCGATCCCTTACATGTGTAAGTGGCTTAGCCGTCATGGTATCACAAATGGCATGCTTTTATTCAAAACGAGTTTTTCAAAAGAAATGTTCAACAAAATCAGGTTCAAATATCAGAAATGGAAAATAAAAAGGAAAACAAGGACGTCAAAGTGCAAACACCTACACCGTTGCGATTAGTAGTCGTATCAGAGCATGCCTGAGGATCGTTCGCGGTCCTGTACATGTGTAAATGACTTAATCGTGTGTATGTGGAGTTTGCTACTTATTCGTCATTACCTACATCAATTGATGATAAGCTGACGCCGCGATCCTGAGCCGTCCCCAGCAGGTGCAGGTGGTGGTCGCTCCCATTCCACCGTTGTCGTTCCCCTTCTTACATACTGCGATAGTAGACCGTTCCGGATATGTCCCTTAACCTCATCCTTCAAGTGTCGGCAATCATTCGTGCTATGACCATTCAGCTCGTGGAATAAAAAGTACTTGTCTGACCTTCTTTCATTGTTGGTCGGATCCCTTCTCATTGGCTTTCGATAAGGAATCTGCCCCCGGTGTCCTGGTAGATTTGCTCCAAAGTCTCATTCAATTCCGTATAAGAGGTGAATCTCGGTTCCTTTCGTGGTCGCGTCAGTCCATCGCTATTATCCTCAGTTTTTCATTTCCCTTTACCATTCCTTGCATCTGTTCTCGGAGGATTTTCACCCTTGACTGCATAAACCTCGATTCCTTCTCCTTCCTCTCTTTCAGTATTTGCATCCTCTAATCGTAAAAACCCTTCAGCCTCGTGATAAAATTCTCCCAGATCCATAGGTGGATCCCTTGTCAATGAATTCTTGAATTTTGTGCCATCAGCTATGCCAGATAAAGCTACCATCAAAACCATGAATGGATCGGGTCGATCCACTGATGCTGCCGCTGCATTGAATCACGTCAGAAAGTCCTCAAAGACTCCCTGGTTCTCTGCTCCAGTGCTGCCAGACTCATCACATTTTTGGGTCTTGAAATGTGAACTCTGAATTGCCTCATAAACCTCTCAGTCAGATTGGTCCATGTTCCTATGGAGCCACTCTCCAGCTGTCTAAACCATAGTGCTGCAATGTCTGTCAAATACAATGGGAAGCACCGGGCCATGACCTCTTCCGATGCCCCCAACACCTCCATATGCCTCATGTGTCATGTCAGATGCACTGCAGGATCTGTCCTTCCATCGTGCGTCTCTAATGTTGGTAGCTTGAATTCTGGTGGATTCCTAGCTTGCCTGGTCGTAGGAGCAAAGGAACTCCTATTCACATCCTCCAGATCTCTATTCACTAGTCCGCCTCATGGCTTGTCTGACCATTTCTGCCAATCTGTCACTATCTCCAAGTTGTAGTCCTTGTCCGTTGCTTCCGATTCGCCCCCGAGTTCACGAGGGATTCCTGGAGTCTGCTCTCCTGAACGAGCATTCGCTTCTCTATCAACGCCGCGCTACACAGCTCCTCCTGGTACTGCTTCTGGGATCGGGTCAACATGCTCTGGGTAAGTGCCCCCTAGTTCTGGGGTTGTGCCAGATGGTCCTGCTTCGTTCTGAACTCTGGTTGTTCCTTGATTTTGCGCTCCAAGTTGCCCAATCTGAAGAAGCAAGTTCTGGATCATTTCCTCTTGTCTTTTCATCATTGTCTCTATCTCATCCCTGGTGATGAAGATTGATGTCTGATTTGCACCTGAGGAAGCCTCTTGACTCCCTTCATGCTGACCTCTCTTCGCCCTTTGTCTTCTATTTGATTGCCTTGTCATAACTTCTCAAATTTGAATTCTTCAAGCCTTCAAATTCAATTTCCAAATGATAGAATCCCTGAGTTCGGTTCTCAGTGAAAGCACCAAAGTGTTTGCCCCAAAATTGGGCACAAACCCCAAATATCGTGAAAGCACCAGTGTATAAACACAAATTAGCAGTATGTAATCACATATCTCAGATCTAAGTAATGTAGAAGATAAAAGGTGAAGAATAATAAACTTAAAACGGAAAGAAATAGACAGAGACACAAGGTTTATAGTGGTTCGGCGATCTTGCCTAGGTCCACTTTGAAGTAGTTTGCTTTATTGTTCTATCATTGACGATTAGAAGGGAATTCAATGAATTACAGCAGGTAATTATGATTTGCAGCAGTGGAATTCGTTGGTAGCAGCAGCAATGGAGTTCAGATCTGGATCCGGCAGAGTCTGGGTGTTCAAGATCTCAAAGAAGAAGAAGAACCCCTTTTATGTTGGCTTTGGGGGTCTATTTATAGGTGTAGGAGGCTGGTATTTTGCTCAGATCTCGGGAGAGCCTCTCTGGCACGTGACCAGGCCCGCGCGCCCGAGCTTGTGAAGTTTCGGTCCGATCTGTGATCGATACGAACAGATTTCGTATCGATCAAGATTTCATCCAATGGAGTCGAAATTTGGAGTGGCCATTCTTTAGCATGCACGTAGTCTTATGTGAAAATTTCATAGCATTTGGACTTGTAGATTAGGAGATATGATCGATACGAATTGGGATTCTCGGTTGGCTATTTGGTTCGACTCGCTTTCGTTTCGACTCGCTTTTCATTCGACTCAGTTCTGTATGACTCGGTGACGTGGTGTTAACTTGTGTTGACTGCTGTGCTTTGCTCCACATCGATGGACACGAAGTAGAAGTCTTCGGATGGATGCGAAGTCGATGAAGTGGAGCGAGTCGAAGTATGGCTTGAGGTGGAGCGAGTCGAAGTATGCATCGATCAAGCGAGTCGAAGATGGCATCTGATGGAGGCGAAGCGGAGCGAGTCGAAGTCGTCACTCTGCGAAGCGAGTCGAAGTTGTCACTCTGCGAAGCGAGTCGAAGTTGTCACTCTGCGAAGCGAGTCGAAATTTACACTCTGCGAAGCGAGTCGAAGGGATCACTGCTGATGGTTGCAAAGCAGAGCGAGTCGAAGTTGCCACTTCTGAATGTTGCGAAGCGAATCGAAGGAAGCGAGTCGACCGGTGATTGGTTTTCATCCAACTTTGTATCGTCCATAACTTGAGCATACGAACTCGGATTGACTTGAGATTTGGAACGTTGACTCTCATAGCTTTGCCTGTCGTGTTATATCAATTTAGGATCGATCCGGACTCGGAAAAAATCCATCGATACCCATAGCGAAGCAGTGTATAACCGATCTCCGGGATGAACCACCTTTGGTTTTTAGTCAATTTCTCGGTGTCACGGCCTTGCCAAAAGGCGGGATAACATTAGTAATTGTGACGGCACGGATTTTCGATGCTAAAAAATCGACATCAATACGTCCACTGTATTAGATGCCGAGCAATTAAATGCTGAAAATACCAGATCGTTAGGGAGAAGAAGGATGAGGTAGAAGAAGAAAATAGAAACAACAACACATAATCTCACAATCGCAGCGGAACAATATATAATAGATATAACATGTCTACATACAAAAAAGAACTATAACTGTTATTTATACATTACATGATCAGAGTACAATACATCAATAAAACGATACTGGACAGTTATAATAACTTGTCCTCACAAAAGCTGAATATACAGCCTACAATACACAGCGGAATATAAACCGGATACGTGAATACGTCTTCACCATCCAGCTCGTCTTCTGAGCTCCATAGCATCCTATCATGTATTTTAATACTCGGTCTGACCCGAGCATTATAATAAAATAACACCTGAGTCAGTCTGGAAAACCAACGTGAGAAAATACACTCGATTTGAATTATTTAAATAGTGTCTAAGTACAATTACTTATTTAAATAACTGAAATTATAATAGTGTCTAAGTACAGTTACTTATTCAAATAACTGAAATTGTTACATTAATTAAATTCCAGCATACTAGGCTCAACAATCAAAACCGTAATGGCACGTATTGGAGAATGGATTCCATACGAATGACTAGGCACTGGGGTACCACCTATCACAGTACACGTCTAGAAACAGCGTGCCGAGGACCACGCCGGGATCCCCTGCCACACAAGACCGTACTATCCCTAACCTGGATAGACCGAATATGCTATCACCCCGAGTATTCCCACCCTCTTTCGAGCTCCTTCCATACATCGTAGTAATAAGTAATATCCGCGGGTATCAAGAAAGGTGATAAACATACCCTAATTGGGTGCGACCCACTTAGCCTTGCTGCATCTCCCTTGATTTTCAGTCATTCCTGGTTGATGAGGATAGCGGCTACGATTACCTTTTAAGGAATTTTTCACTTAGAATGCTCATTGTCCTCCAATGACAATGTACTGACAGCATTCATCCATACAAGTCCGTCTTGGGTCCGAACGGAACCGAAGGCACAGTTCCTACTACATCCATTTGGAATAATCCTCGGAATTAGTAGCAATTAGCCCTTGCACTTCACTGCTCCATCTTCGACTCCATGCTCATGTTTTCACATCAGAAACGTACTCGTTGGATCAAATTGTTTTTTCGAATAACTTATCCGATCCCGATCTCTTTGAAATACCGTTCGACATTTTCTAGTAAACTCAACCCCGATTCTCTAGGAAATATACAAACGAAAATAAGATCGGAGATCACCTCCTAACCGTTAATGGAGGGATTTCGTTATCAACGTCCTAGAAGAACGAAATGAGTTTATACGTACAGTATAGTACCTCGAACGGTAACTGTACCATATAATCCCCGAATTTCACCTAGATATTCCCAAAGCTATATTTTTGGTCCAGATTTTGATAGTCGGTTATTTAACTATCAAATAAACAATCATTCAACCAAATATTCCATTTTCCACTAAAAAACTCCAAATTTCTTTTTAATTTAATTTTAATAAATTAAATCTCTTTATCCAAAATATATGTACTTATCTTATCGAGTTTAGTAAATCCACAACTATCCCTTTTTCAAAAAGAATATTTGAAAACCCTTTTAAAATAATATGGAAAGTTCCACTACGGCATCAAACCATGGATTCACAGCTCAATGGTTATGTCTCTATCCCAAAGAAATCCAAGAATTAACTGCAGGCACTCACTGCCTCCGATTTCGCCATGCAGGTATACCATTACTTCCCGAAAACTTTATTTAAAATTTTTCAAAATAATACTTATGAAATTTCTATAATAATTTTCCAAGTTAACTTTAGGCAGTTGCTCTTATAAAATAAAAGTTATAGAATAATCTATCTCTAAAAATAATAATTCAGATTAATTCTTAAATAATAATTAACTTAATATCAACCATTTCTAAAACTACATAATTAATGCTTAAATATACTTCAAACAATTTTAAATGAATAACTAATTTCTGAAGTATTCTTAAACACTTTTAAATTTTCTAGTTAATACTTAAAATCCTCCTTTTTAAAATAAACTTAACTGTAACGACCTGTAGTTTTAACACTTTAAAAATACGAATTAAAATAAAAAATTTGGATAAAAATCCGAAGGAAATAAAATTTTGTGTTGTTAAATGTGAATTACAAGTTAAAATGCAAAACTGAATTCTGAAATAACTTATTTGTAAATTAAATATGGATGTTAACCTGTATTGAATGTAAGCAATAAATTGAGTTTGATTGTAAACCAAATTGGTTATGATTGTAAACAAAGAATAAATAAAACAGTAGATTTAATAGTGGAAGTTTATGTTATTGAAACTAATATAAATAAATGTAACTTAATATTACAGTTGATTGAAATCAAATAATAACCGAAACTGTAATTTGATAAAGATGTTAACTGGTAATTGAACGTAAGTAAAGATTTAAATTTGAATGTAACAAGTAATTGAATTGAATTGAATTTGATTGTAAACAACGAAATAAATAAAATGTACATTTAATATTGAAGTTATAATATGGAAATCAACGTAAATGAATGTAATTTAATATTACTGTGAATTTAAATAAGATGATAGCTGAATAAAATGAAAGTAAATGAATTATAAACTATTGATAATAATGTATAAGTAAATGGTTGATTCAATAATGAAAGTGTAAATCGAAATAAAAAAATTCATTTGGAATTAAATAACTTGAATTTGAATTACAATATAATTGAACGCTGAATCTAATATAATCTTTTATATTGGATTTATAATGGAAAATTGCATTGTAAAAGATTGTTAATTACTATGAAATTAAAAATGAAATTTGTGAACAATTGAAATTTGATTTAAAAGTTAATAATTTAAAATTGGGAATTTTATATTGAAATTAAACAGTAAAAATAGCCATTTTTACAACTGTCTCGGATTTCGACGAAACCAGTTTCATCGGATCCGTAACAGTGAATTATTGTAAGGTTTTAATTTTCGTAGCAATCGGACTTGTCGTTTGATCGTACGGACTCGAAACGCCTTGAAATAAATGCAATTATAATCAATTAAAATCAATTTGAAATTTTGATTTTAGCATAACTTCTTCATACGATGGAATTTGGACTTGAAACCTTTTCCATTGCGTTTAAAATATTTTAAAACACTTATTTTGAAATATGAGTTTACCCAATTTCGTTCCGGGGTCAGAACGGGCTTTTCGGGCCATAGTTTGTTCCGCACGTTCATCTATCCAGTCTATCTACTCTATCTCTAACATACCTATATAAACACAGTTATAAACCCTAGCCTCCCTAATTTTTTTTGTCTGTACGTACAATTCATCTTCTTCTTAGCTTCTCATTCCAATGGCAGACAAAACCTAATTCCCAAATTCCAAAATAAAAAAAAAATTTGAGATTTACGCGCTTCGGGTCGCGCTTGGGGTTTCAGGGGGAAAAACCCTGGAGCTACTTCGAGTCGGGAAGAAAACTACTCGGGTCATCGGGTCGTTTTCGCAAAAACTCCAAGCAGGCATCGGGTATTTGAGGTGGGAACTCGAAGTCGACTCAGCACCAGAATTTTCCAATCTTCAAATTTTCATAACTTTTGCATACGAACTCGGATTTGGACGAGGTTTCTTTTGTTAGGATCGTATCGAAATTACGGACACTTTGACGCTTGTTTGGATGGATTTGGAGACTGTCAAAATTTTGGGTTTAAATTGAATTTAAATTCAATTTAAATTCAAAAGGTGAGTGTTTTATAACGCTCACAATGTACTGAATATTTTTATGGTAGTTAAATTTGACATTATGAAGTGATATGAATTTATTTGTCATTGTTTGATAAATTTTAATTGTCATATAGATTGTCGTGTGAATTCACCGTTGAAAATTTAAATTGACAGTAAATTGAAATTAGGATTTAATTGAAATCAAATTTCCCGATATTGATAACTATGAAATTGCCGTGAATTGTATTGACTATTGGATGATTTATTTCAATGGATGCTATTGGTTGATATTTAAATGTTTGGATGTTTATTTGCTTATATATATCCTGTTATACATGCACATGACACTGTGATTGGTTTAAGTAATATATATTCATCCGTGACATTTAATTGAAATAACTAACCACTTGGCCATAGGTTAGAGAATTATATACGGACACCGGGTTGGTTAAATTAAATGATTTTAAAGTTGTTTTAAAATTATTTAAATGAATTGATTTTAAGAATAAAAATCCAATTTATGGAAATTGAATTATTTTGAATTGAAGCTCAAGATGTTGGAATTTAAACTTGGTAAATGAAATTGTTTAATTATTTGAAGTTTAGATTTTTTTAAAAAAAAGAAAAAAAAAATTTTGAAATACGGTGTAAATTTTCGAAGGTTGATTTGTTTTAAAAGATTGGACTTTTAATCGAACTCTGAATATTTCTAAGAAAATTTTTATGAAATGATATTTCAAGTTTGAGTTTGGAATTGAAAATTTATTTAAAATTGAGATTTAATTAATTTGGAATTTAATTGAAATTCAAAGAAATTTGTGAATTGGACTAAATTGAAACTATTGAATTATTTAATAATTAAATAAGGTTAAATTATTTAATGATTAAATTGAATTGAAATTCTTTAATAAGAAAAAATTTGAACTTTTGAATAAGTGAATTTTTACTTCGTAAATAATTGAAATTGAGTTTCTTTATTAATTAAGTTTTGGAAAATTATTTAAGAAAGTAAATAAGTGAAATTGAATTTTTTTAACAAGAAATGAAAATGTGATATTTTTGGAATTAATGTAAGACTTGTAATTGAAAGAATTGATTTGACGAATTTAATTTAATTCAAAATTGTAAGTTTTGATTTAATGAAGTTGAACTTAAAAAGGTAGTGTAATGGATTTGAAATTTAATAGAAATTGTTTTGAATGATAAAGTACCTTAACGGATATTAAATGAAATCGATAAATGAATTTAAATTGATTTGAATGTTGAATTAAATTAATTTAAATGATTTCGGAATGAAACTTATATACGAACTTGAATCAATATTTGAATTGTTTAAATTGAAATTGAAATTGAATTATAAGATTTTGAAATTTTGATTTGGAAGTTTTGAAACGTAAATTGTGGAAATTGATTTAGAAAGACAAATGAAATGTTGATTTATAAATTCTAATTGAATTGAAATTGATTTGGTTTTGAAATAAATAAACGACCAATCGGTGAAATAATTACGGAAGTTATTAAAGAGACCGGAATTCGGTTATGGATATACTCTCTATCTAAACCGAAAACCACTTTAATAACTATACGCGGAGTGATGATCCAGAATGAAGTGGTTGGAATGATGTTCGTTGATGACTGAAGAAAGTGAACGATGATGGATAGCCTTGACACTTGTGTCAAATTGGAAATGACTAAAACAGGAGCTGTGCCGGGCCAATGGAGGATTTGCTACCTCAAGTGGACACACTTCTTCGAACTACTCATTATATGTTGTCGATTGGTGCACCCTTGATTTTGGGAGTGTTGTTTCACGGTGTTGCGGGCGCTTGGGCGTTGCGTTCTCACCAGTCCGGATCAGGCGAACGGTAGTATCACTACCTTGGGTATTGCCTCATGTGCCTTGTCATACTTGTATTCCATTTATACGCGACCACTACGATTTTGATTTGTACCTTTAGTATATGGATTGCCCTCTGGTGACTTCCGGTTTTAGGGAAACTACGGTCTTGTATATGCTTTTGGGAATAAAAATGTGTTAAGGGTGGAATGGGCCATGGCTTAACGCTATTTTAATACTTTTACTTTAATGTAGACATATTATAATAGCGTATTGTACTACATAGTAGATAGTTTAACGGATCCTTGAGAGATGGAAAATCCCGTAACATCTCTTAAGTTATTGCACTCACGTTGACACTGGATAGGAGATGTCAAAACCCGTAAACATCTCTGACGCCGTCACACTCATATTTTCTTATTCGATTTGACTTACATGAGATATTTTAGTCCTGACTCGAGTGTTTTGCCTTTTCATTACGCTCGGGTCAGCCTGAGCATTTCAGATAAGGTTGAAGATCTATTCTGGAGGACGAAGACGGAGTTTGGTATTACATCATTTGTATTCTACTACTGTATTATTTTTCCGCTGCATTGTTGTATTATCTCTGATATGTATGTAACTCTGATTTATGATGTATAATAATAATCAAATTTATTTATTTAACAGCTTCATGAACTGTTATTTTATTATTATATCTTGTTCCTTCCGCTGCGAGATTCTGAGTTTGTTCTGTTCTTTCTTTTCTTTCTTTTCTTATTTACCCCAATAACTATCCGTATTTCGGATTGTTTGAGTCGGCATGTGTGTATGTTTTGTCGACTTGAACGGTCAAAAATGCGGGCTGTTACAGTTGGTATCAGAGCTTTGGTTTAGATTACCTTGGCTCTAGTGGGGAATAACTCATTGAAATAGGGTTAAACCTTATGAATGAGTTCGAGTGTATATGAGAGAGCGTATTTGTAATTTTGATATAAAAATGATTTTATATTGTGTTAAATTGTTCCGTTGAGTATTTATGAATTCTGGTTGGTACTTGGGACGCCAAGGCATCGATAGGAATTTCTAAACACTCGAATAGGACAGATTGACATAATATTGTTTTGGACTATATTTTTATATAAAAGAACTATCTTGAAAATTTATAAATTTTGATTGTATTGGTTGTTAGGAGATGATAATATTAGATTATCAACGTTTATTGTTGATTAGTCAATATTTCTAACTATTGACTATTGGACGATTTTAAGAAATGAAACTTGTAAATATGATTGACAATGAATATAAATGGTAAATAAAATAAAATAAAAAAATGAATTTAAATTAAGATGGAGAATTTAAATTCCGGTGTTTTGAAAATTTATTAACAAAAATTCAAAATGTATAATATAAGTATTATATGATAGTATATTCGATTAGAAATTGTTTTCAAAGGATTTTCAAATGAAGTAAGTGTTATACTCCCCTCTTGACACTAGAGAATGATTTCGGTGATGAGTGCACGCATCATCGACGTTTATTTTCGAGAGTCCAAGTGGGGGAGATCACTTAATAGCTTTTTCTAAACCCTGTTTTGATTAAAATTGAATTTTATTTTGTATTCTCTATAGTATGACTTGATACACATTAATATAAGTATATATTATTTCAAACTTGATTTGAAATGAAACCGGAGATGAAATTCTTAAGTTCTTTAATATTTAATGACTTTAAACTATTGAGATAAACAAATACTTGAATCATTACGGAACTTCTAAATTGTGAAATGAGAAATGAACCTAAGAGCTAAGTGAAAATATCAATTGAAGTAGAAATCCTTAGAATTAGGAAATTATGAATTTAAAATAAAATTGAAACTGTAAAACTCGCATAGTATTAAATTTCATTCTATAGCATAAATATAACTTACCAAAATATTTAAGAAGTTCAAAAATGTTATATGAATTGTTAATTGGATAATATACAAGTTTAGGTTTGAATAATGAAATATGCATTTAATTAATGGTTTGCAAATATAAATAAAATTGTTAGTAAATAATTGGAATTTAAAGTAACATTTAAAGGTGATTCACCATTATGTTAATATAAAATGGAAATACTATATGTGAATGTAAATGTGAAATTAAATTATAGTGAAATTTAAGTAATGACTTAAGAATTAATTAATTGAAAATTCAACTTTGAATGGAAAGGGGTTGTATGTTGTTTAACTACATTCTATTTGCATAACAAAAACTTACCAAATACTTAAAAAGTTTAAAATGCTTATAAGGATAAGTAGAGGAATAATATACCAGTGTGAGAGTGAATAATAAAATGTGAAGATTTATTGATAGTTGTAAATATAAAAGAAATTTAAGCTGTAAAATGAATGATATATACAAGAGAATGAATAAAATTTAAAATTCATGAAATATAAAATTTGTAAATGGAAACTAATTAAAGTTGAATATAACTAAATGTCAATAAACTTGGAAGTGTATGAAATAAAAAATTTTGACTTGGAAATGTATAATTGATTTAGTGTAGATTCTGGATGGATGGTAATGTTTGATATGCATTGGTTGTTTGATGGATGGTAATTGATTTAGTAGAATTCATTAGTGTTAATGGAATTGAATAAACGGAATAAAATTTTAAAATAATTAAATTCAAATTTGAAGCAAAGTGAAATTAAATATAATTGAATCCAATTTAAATTGAAGCAAATTGACTTGAATTTAAAATGTGAATGAAACAAACTTGAATAGATCGGAAACAAATTGAATGTAAACGTATTTCATGGATAAATAAGAAAATAAACGACTTTGTATTTATGATTGTTTCTTTAGAAAATTTAAAGTTTGATGGTTTGTACTTTGAAATAATAAAAGCAAAATTATGGAAAAAAAATCCAAAATTGTCCAATATATGCTGAAACGAAAACAACCATAACTTTTAAATGGCTGGACGAAATTCAGCGATATTAGACTTTTCGGAAAGCTTAGAAACTGTAGCACGACTTTTGTTTAGACTGTCTTGAGAAATTCCTTAATTTACTTAGTTAAAAATTTGAATCTTCTCGCTGGCCTGTGTAAAAGGGAAGCAAAATCAGTAGCATATACTCTTAGTATTTTTGCCATAACTTTTTACTGGTGTATCGGATTTTGATGATCTTGCACTTTCTGGAAAGCTAAGAACTTAAGTTAAAACTTTTGCTTTAAGTGTTTTGTGTTTTGCTGTCATTTAGAGGGTCGAAAACGTGACCAAACGTCGCTGACCTGCGCAATTCATTGCCAGGTTGAGGCGTATCTATTTAGTAAAACGGTCGCAACTTTTGAACGGAAGGTCCGAACTTAATGATTTTGGACATTACAGAAAGCCTGAAACGAATGCAACAACTTTTGTTTAGATTCCATTGTTAAATTTTATCGTTTAGGTGACCAAAAACTGAGATTCGTTTGCTGTCTTGAAATTGGAATTTCAGTTTTGAAGTTAAACATGTTATATGTGTGTTGTTTATGATAAGTATATCGATCTATCTTTA
The DNA here is from genome assembly GCA_030737815.1 of Allium fistulosum. Taxonomy (NCBI): domain Eukaryota; kingdom Viridiplantae; phylum Streptophyta; class Magnoliopsida; order Asparagales; family Amaryllidaceae; genus Allium; species Allium fistulosum. The sequence goes on from CM060901.1 coordinate 1,497,229,994, forward strand.
TATGCATGGTTCTAACTTGGTTATTGAGCATTTTAGTAGGTAGCAAAGAGGTTGCGCTTCGCTTGTGGAGCTCGCTTCTGCGCTTAATGCAAAATGTAAGTTAAAATGCTAATAAACGCTAAATAAAAGGTATGTTCTCGGATTACAGTTTATGTTGTGGTATATTATTGTGTTCCCCATGTTTTGGGATGCCTCATTCTTGTAATGAGATGTAAATCATGCAATTATTACCACTGTGAAATTTTTCGGTGCTAGCCGCGCAAAGGAGGTGCTGCCGAAATTTTTCAAAAATCCGGGAGTTAGAAAATTTTGAGATTTTAAAAAAATCCTATAACTAAATTTTGCAAATAAGTCGAATATTTTGAATGAATTATATCTAAATGATGGTTTCCCCTTCTCCGTTCCTTTTCGAGGACGAAAAGTTTTAAGTGGGGGAGAATGTAACGACCTGTAGTTTTAACACTTTAAAAATACGAATTAAAATAAAAAATTTGGATAAAAATCCAAAGGAAATAAAATTTTGTGTTGTTAAATGTGAATTACAAGTTAAAATGCAAAACTGAATTCTGAAATAACTTATTTGTAAATTAAATATGGATGTTAACCTGTATTGAATGTAAGCAATAAATTGAGTTTGATTGTAAACCAAATTGGTTATGATTGTAAACAAAGAATAAATAAAACAGTAGATTTAATAGTGGAAGTTTATGTTATTGAAACTAATATAAATAAATGTAACTTTATATTACAGTTGATTGAAATCAAATAATAACCGAAACTGTAATTTGATAAAGATGTTAACTGGTAATTGAACATAAGTAAAGATTTAAATTTGAATGTAACAAGTAATTGAATTGAATTGAATTTGATTGTAAACAACGAAATAAATAAAATGTACATTTAATATTGAAGTTATAATATGGAAATCAACGTAAATGAATGTAATTTAATATTACTGTGAATTTAAATAAGATGATAGCTGAATAAAATGAAAGTAAATGAATTATAAACTATTGATAATAATGTATAAGTAAATGGTTGATTCAATAATGAAAGTGTAAATCGAAATAAAAAAATTCATTTGGAATTAAATAACTTGAATTTGAATTACAATATAATTGAACGCTGAATCTAATATAATCTTTTATATTGGATTTATAATGGAAAATTGCATTGTAAAAGATTGTTAATTACTATGAAATTAAAAATGAAATTTGTGAACAATTGAAATTTGATTTAAAAGTTAATAATTTAAAATTGGGAATTTTATATTGAAATTAAACAGTAAAAATAGCCATTTTTACAACTGTCTCGGATTTCGACGAAACCAGTTTCATCGGATCCGTAACAGTGAATTATTGTAAGGTTTCAATTTTCGTAGCAATCGGACTTGTCGTTTGATCGTACGGACTCGAAACGCCTTGAAATAAATGCAATTATAATCAATTAAAATCAATTTGAAATTTTGATTTTAGCATAACTTCTTCATACGATGGAATTTGGACTTGAAACCTTTTCCATTGCGTTTAAAATATTTTAAAACACCTATTTTGAAATATGAGTTTACCCAATTTCGTTCCGGGGTCAGAACGGGCTTTTCGGGCCATAGTTTGTTCCGCACGTTCATCTATCCAGTCTATCTACTCTATCTCTAACATACCTATATAAACACAGTTATAAACCCTAGCCTCCCTAATTTTTTTTGTCTGTACGTACAATTCATCTTCTTCTTAGCTTCTCATTCCAATGGCACACAAAACCTAATTCCCAAATTCCAAAATCTAAAAAAACAAAATTTGAGATTTACGCGCTTCGAGTCGCGCTTGGGGTTTCAGGGGGAAAAACCCTGGAGCTACTTCGAGTCGGGAAGAAAACTACTCGGGTCATCGGGTCGTTTTCGCAAAAACTCCAAGCAGGCATCGGGTATTTGAGGTGGGAACTCGAAGTCGACTCAGCACCAGAATTTTCCAATCTTCAAATTTTCATAACTTTTGCATACGGACTCGGATTTGGACGAGGTTTCTTTTGTTAGGATCGTATTGAAATTACGGACACTTTGACGCTTGTTTGGATGGATTTGGAGACTGTCAAAATTTTGGGTTTAAATTGAATTTAAATTCAATTTAAATTCAAAAGGTGAGTGTTTTATAACGCTCACAATGTACTGAATATTTTTATGGTAGTTAAATTTGACATTATGAAGTGATATGAATTTATTTGTCATTGTTTGATAAATTTTAATTGTCATATAGATTGTCGTGTGAATTCACCGTTGAAAATTTAAATTGACAGTAAATTGAAATTAGGATTTAATTGAAATCAAATTTCCCGATATTGATAACTATGAAATTGTCGTGAATTGTATTGACTATTGGATGATTTATTTCAATGGATGCTATTGGTTGATATTTAAATGTTTGGATGTTTATTTGCTTATATATATCCTGTTATACATGCACATGACACTGTGATTGGTTTAAGTAATATATATTCATCCGTGACATTTAATTGAAATAACTAACCACTTGGCCATAGGTTAGAGAATTATATACGGACACCGGGTTGGTTAAATTAAATGATTTTAAAGTTGTTTTAAAATTATTTAAATGAATTGATTTTAAGAATAAAAATCCAATTTATGGAAATTGAATTATTTTGAATTGAAGCTCAAGATGTTGGAATTTAAACTTGGTAAATGAAATTGTTTAATTATTTGAAGTTTAGATTTTTTTTAAAAAAAGAAAAAAAAAATTTTGAAATACGGCGTAAATTTTCGAAGGTTGATTTGTTTTAAAAGATTGGACTTTTAATCGAACTCTGAATATTTCTAAGAAAATTTTTATGAAATGATATTTCAAGTTTGAGTTTGGAATTGAAAATTTATTTAAAATTGAGATTTAATTAATTTGGAATTTAATTGAAATTCAAAGAAATTTGTGAATTGGACTAAATTGAAACTATTGAATTATTTAATAATTAAATAAGGTTAAATTATTTAATGATTAAATTGAATTGAAATTCTTTAATAAGAAAAAATTTGAACTTTTGAATAAGTGAATTTTTACTTCGTAAATAATTGAAATTGAGTTTCTTTATTAATTAAGTTTTGGAAAATTATTTAAGAAAGTAAATAAGTGAAATTGAATTTTTTTAACAAGAAATGAAAATGTGATATTTTTGGAATTAATGTAAGACTTGTAATTGAAAGAATTGATTTGACGAATTTAATTTAATTCAAAATTGTAAGTTTTGATTTAATGAAGTTGAACTTAAAAAGGTAGTGTAATGGATTTGAAATTTAATAGAAATTGTTTTGAATGATAAAGTACCTTAACGGATATTAAATGAAATCGATAAATGAATTTAAATTGATTTGAATGTTGAATTAAATTAATTTAAATGATTTCGGAATGAAACTTATATACGAACTTGAATCAATATTTGAATTGTTTAAATTGAAATTGAAATTGAATTATAAGATTTTGAAATTTTGATTTGGAAGTTTTGAAACGTAAATTGTGGAAATTGATTTAGAAAGACAAATGAAATGTTGATTTATAAATTCTAATTGAATTGAAATTGATTTGGTTTTGAAATAAATAAACGACCAATCGGTGAAATAATTACGGAAGTTATTAAAGAGACCGGAATTCGGTTATGGATATACTCTCTATCTAAACCGAAAACCACTTTAATAACTATACGCGGAGTGATGATCCAGAATGAAGTGGTTGGAATGATGTTCGTTGATGACTGAAGAAAGTGAACGATGATGGATAGCCTTGACACTTGTGTCAAATTGGAAATGACTAAAACAGGAGCTGTGCCGGGCCAATGGAGGATTTGCTACCTCAAGTGGACACACTTCTTCGAACTACTCATTATATGTTGTCGATTGGTGCACCCTTGATTTTGGGAGTGTTGTTTCACGGTGTTGCGGGCGCTGCGGCGTTGCGTTCTCACCAGTCCGGATCAGGCGAACGGTAGTATCACTACCTTGGGTATTGCCTCATGTGCCTTGTCATACTTGTATTCCATTTATACGCGACCACTACGATTTTGATTTGTACCTTTAGTATATGGATTGCCCTCTGGTGACTTCCGGTTTTAGGGAAACTACGGTCTTGTATATGCTTTTGGGAATAAAAATGTGTTAAGGGTGGAATGGGCCATGGCTTAACGCTATTTTAATACTTTTACTTTAATGTAGACATATTATAATAGCGTATTGTACTACATAGTAGATAGTTTAACGGATCCTTGAGAGATGGAAAATCCCGTAACATCTCTTAAGTTATTGCACTCACGTTGACACTGGATAGGAGATGTCAAAACCCGTAAACATCTCTGACGCCGTCACACTCATATTTTCTTATTCGATTTGACTTACATGAGATATTTTAGTCCTGACTCGAGTGTTTTGCCTTTTCATTACGCTCGGGTCAGCCTGAGCATTTCAGATAAGGTTGAAGATCTATTCTGGAGGACGAAGACGGAGTTTGGTATTACATCATTTGTATTCTACTACTGTATTATTTTTCCGCTGCATTGTTGTATTATCTCTGATATGTATGTAACTCTGATTTATGATGTATAATAATAATCAAATTTATTTATTTAACAGCTTCATGAACTGTTATTTTATTATTATATCTTGTTCCTTCCGCTGCGAGATTCTGAGTTTGTTCTGTTCTTTCTTTTCTTTCTTTTCTTATTTACCCCAATAACTATCCGTATTTCGGATTGTTTGAGTCGGCATGTGTGTATGTTTTGTCGACTTGAACGGTCAAAAATGCGGGCTGTTACATTAACTTTCTAGGAAAAATATATTTTCAACTCCAATATAGCCAGTCTAATTATTTATAAATCCCTCTCGATTTATTTCCAGTTTGAATTACGTTCCAATTCCATAAATTCCCTTTTTCACATTTCTAAAAATAATCTACCATTTATTTTTAAACCTAGTTACCCATCTCCTTATAAATCCTCACCGTGAATTTATAACTTCAATTTATCCACTGATAATTACTTTACTTTTTTTATAAACCTTGTTTATAAATTTCATAATCTCATTTCCTGTTTATAACGGTTTTTCAATACTTAATCGATATAAATCGATTTCTAAGTTAAATTCCATTTTTAAATTAATTTCTTAAATAGCCAAAATATATTCCAAAACCCAACTAATTTCGATTCCACTCCCATTTCATAAATTTTAAATCTTATTTAAAATCTAGTATAACAATTCTATGTTTTATTTTTTTCAAATTTCCCTTTTTATTCTCCCAACTATTTAAATCTCGGCTTTAAAAGTAAATCCTTTTATACTTAAACAATATCGCTAAAGTTCTATTTTTTTTGTAACGACCCTGAAATTTAAATTTATTTAAATTAATAATTAAATGAATTTTTGAATTAAATTGAGTAATTAAATAAAATTTTGAATAAAAATTGTGAAATTAAATTGATTAAATGGAGCGAGTTTCCCCGGATCAAATGTATTCTGTATAAATCCTTTTAATTTAAATATATTATAAAAATTGCATATATGTGAATATATATGTATATATGATATATGAGTAAATTTGAAATTCTATATATAAGTATATATATATTATTTTGGATTTAAAATTGTAAATAAATGGTTTGATAATAAATACTAAAGTAAAATAAATATTTAAGTTAAAATGGAAGTAAAACTATAAAGTAATGACAAAAGAAATATAAGTATGATACAAAGTAGTCAATGCAATATCTTTAGCATGCAAATACATATACCTTCAGCCGAGAAAAATAAGAACAAAGCAAACAAAGATAAGAAAATGTCTTTAGTCAAACAAGCAAGACATCAGCCACCATACCATATCAATGCAGCAATTAATGCAAGCATGGCCAAACAAAGGAAAAATCACTGCCTATTGTACAAAATAATAACATGCCTATCAACTTCTTTTCTTTTTTATATACCAACCTCATACATATCAGCTTCCTCCTCTCAATTCATTCGAAACTGAAAAAGAAATACTAAAGTAAAACCTCTCAAACTCAAAAACAAAAGCAACTACATCAATTCAAACTAAAGCAACAATTCAATCAATGAAAACTAGAGAATCAAAGAAGATCTTCAGCTAGCAAATTCAAACAGGTTTTAAAATCAAGTGAGGCTAAATAAAAATTCCAGATCAAAGTTTAAAACAGTTCTCTGCTTTCAAACATCAAGTTCAGGTGAGTAACACTTGTTTTAAAATTTTAAACATAGTTTCAATCTGTTGGTATGTTGTTTACATGTGGTAAAATTCTGAAGTAATCTAGTGAGTAAACAAACTTTTTGTCTTAAGCTTTAAGTTTAATAAAACAACAGCATAGGATTATTGATAATATGGTGTGTATGCTATAGTCTTGAATATAATTTTGTGTTGAAATGGGTTGCTCTGTAACTATTCTTCTCTGTTTTGCTTTGTTACAGAGTTAAGAAGTCATTCAAAAATCCAAAGTGTCTTTATCTAGCTACTATTTAGCTTTGAGCTTAAAACAAAATATGTTGTTTAGATATAAATCAAGCTGGTAAAATTTGTTTTCAACCTGTTAGTGAAGTATATTAACTAACATCTTGTTTTACAGTACAACATCCAGATTTTCTGTTGAATTCAAGTATTTTAAAATGCTAATTAAATTTTATAACTTGAATCCACAAAGCAAAACAAGATTTTTGAAACAAATTTTGTGATTTTTAGTGAAATATTTTGAGTACAGTTCCAAGTTGAACTGGAAATGCATCTCCGGCCATTGCCATCGATCAAAGAAATATTGAATGCTGAGATTATGTTTGAAGCTTGCTTAGACATAAATGGAGTCAGGAAAAATGCTAAAAAATTTATCGAATGCGTGAATTTTAGGGATGAAGCAAAGATAGGGTTTTGGGTTTATCGGTTCTAGGTTCTGTAAATTTTCGTTTTCGACGCCGTTGCGTGATCGAGTTCGTCGTGGTTTGGGGGAATGGTGGAGGAGACGTCGATGAAGCTCTGACGAAGTTTTCATGGCCTCTGATGGCCAGAGGAGGTGGCACGGATTCGATTTCTGGTGGTGACGATGAGTTCGAGTTTCGAATTAAAAGCTCAATTTCGTTAGGGAATCGTTAGCCTCGAGTTGATCATTGCTAGCGAGTGTAGGGTAGATGAGTAACTTGCGGAGGGGAGCGAGGTTCGCCGGAGCGTCGCCATGGTGGTGTGCACGTGCACGAATTCTGGTGATCTGATGAAGTCTGGGAGCAGTGAAGTGAGACTCGAGTTTTCTCGAGTAAATGTCGAGTGTTGCTCGAAGTAAGTGGGGTTGTGGCTCGGGTAGATGATTACCCAGGTTTAAAAAAAAAAGACTTAACAAAAATCTAAGTTTGAAAGAAAAGGGCATACGGGTTGGTTTGGGGAGAAACTCGAAGTGGATGGCATGTCGACTCGGGTAAGACTCGAAGCGGGTCTCGGGTCTGTTGTATAAACAGTTTTTTTCTTTAAAATAAAATTCAAACTTTTAAACATTTTTAATTCATGTTTTAAAATGATGACTTTGATTTAAGTTTGAATTAATTAAGGATTTAATAAGACATTTTTAAAATAATTAATAAAGCTGGAAAGATGTAATCTTTTAATCTATTAAGTAATTAATGGTTTGTTTAATTAAAGAATAATTACCTAACTGATTACTTAATATTAAAGGTTAATTTAACAAATAAATTAAGGTAAATTAATTTGTTATTGGTTATTAAACAATTAAGGAGTAATTAATAAAAGTAATTGAGAGTCAATTAATTAACAATTAAGGGTTAATAAGTTAAGATAATAAATTAAGAAATAATTAATTTATGAAGTGATTAAGATTTAATCAAATTGTAATTAATGCTAATTAATCATTGATTTAAGATTACTAATGAAAGTAATTATGTGGTTGATAAATTTAAAACCACACGATTTATTCATATAAATTGAAGATAAACTGATTTAAATAGTGAACTAAATAATCAAAAGTTAATTATCTAATAATTAAAGGTTGGTGAATTAAAATTTAAAAGTTAATTAATGTATTATTAATGGTAAATTAATAAATGATTAAAGAATAATTGATCAAAACGATTTGTAATTTATTAATGATTAATTAACCAAGATTTGTAGTTTATTCATAAGTAATTAATCTGGTATAAATTAATTATAATCAGATATTAATTGACCCTACTTATGAATATTTGGATTTCGTTGAATGTGAATTGTTTGATATCCCTGATATATGATGCTTTGTGATATACCCTGATTTATGTTGTGATCTGTAATTTACTTATCTGTGATGTTTATATCTGTGATCTGTGAATGAAGATGAGCGTTATAGTTTATATCGCTTATCAACTATATCCTGTATTTTGATCTGTGATGACTGATGTTGCATTATTGTGTGTGAAACCCCTGGACCACACTGTTACACACATAAATATGGATTTCACGTGGAAATCGGTTAAGTCACAGATAATTTAAATTTGATATTTTTGAAATTGAAATTTTAATTTCAATTGATTTTGAAATTAGAAATTTGGGGTTTAAAGTGAAAAGCCTTTGAAATGGAATTTCAAAGATAAAAGTTATTTTAAATAACTTAACCGAGTTTTGAAAATTTAAATAGTTAGATTTAAATTTGAATTCAGGTTTGAAGTTAAATCTATGATTTGAAACTAGGGATTAAAAAGGTCATAAATGTGTTTGTATGAATTAAACCATTTTAAAAGTATTAATTTGGGAATTTGAATTTAACCCAAGGATTTCAACTCGTATGAATAAATCAGATTTTCCGAAATGAAAACTGTTTGTTTTCAAATGATAAAAGCTTTCAGATAAGAAATGAAATTCCAGTTTAATTAAAGGAATTTCAAGATTTAATTGAAAAATGATTTTTCCAAGTTATGAATGAATTCTTTTTGGAAGCTATGAATTAAATCTGTTTATTTTTAACAGATTTAATATGATGATTTGTTTAACCCATTCGAAATGAAATTGTTTTGAAAGCTATAAGTTGAATCTTTGATTTAAAGATTTAACGAATTAATTTAAACTGAAATGGAAATTGATTTGGAAAATCTGTGAATGAATCTTTGTGAAATTAAGTGAACTTTGTGAATTGAATTTTTTTTTTGTTTAAAAAGATTAAAATGGTAATTTGTTAAACCATTTGAAAAGAAAGTTTGGGTTTAAGTTGTGACTTAATAGAAATCCCAATATCCGTATGTTTTTAAATATTTCGCTCACTATTCGGGTTAGCCGGGAAAAGACAATTATGTCATATAACCCATTCCGAATAGTGATACGTCGTATATGGATAGCATTTGAAGACCGGTGTTGAAGACCGGATATTTTTCGACAATGAAAGGACAACCTGTCGAATGTCTCTGCACTGAGTCGCGCCGGTATAGAGATTTATATCACTCTTTTGTGACGGGAAGTCCGGACGTGATTGAAAGTTATCCGGAATTGCAAGGGCTTCGTGAGAAGTGCCTTCGGTTCTGTTCGATCCCGGAACAGACTTGTATGGATACGTGTCTGACATTACACTTTGAGATATAAAGCCGATTTCTTTCAAATACATTTCTGTTTGGTGGCGGAGAATTTATTCTCTTAGCTTAACACCCTTCTCTGAGACGTACGAGCTCAGAGGTTATGTAATTGAAATTTATCAGCGATATATCCCAATTTGGTAATGTGGCATGCTGAGTGTTGCTGTGTGATGATCAGTGTTTGATCATTTGCGATATGATCATTTGTTTGATCTTATATCTTTGTGATCATAGGTTGATCATTTGTTGGACCCGAAGCATGGCTTTTTGTAGAAAGCGTAGCTTTGTGGACGAGACTTCATCGAGCCTCACATCCCGGAAATGGTCAAAACAGGAAGGATGCAGCAAGGTTCTAGGGAGTAGCGCCCCTTAGTATATGTCATTCCTTCTGGATAAAGGTGGTATCATGGTATGGAGCCCAGATACTTAACCTCTGTGGTTGCTGCAAATTTATTACTTTGTGGTTTGTTGGAAATCGGGGATCCTCGGGAAGATCGGTGACGATCGGGGGATGGCATACGCGTGTCAGTAGTTACCTATTTTTGCAGAGGTAACCCGGCCTTGTGTTGGCAGAGATCCGGTTAGGTTCTCGGGTCGTCTATTCCAGGGACGTACCCATCGTGGATAGGAAGTTCCTTAGCCTGACCATTTGTTGGAAATCCAAAGAAACAATACGAGCCTTTACGATTGCAAATTGTAGAACCTGTCTCCTCAGGAGGCAGCTATAGCAGGCATAATATAATGGTACCTATGCTGGCTAAGATTTATATTCTACTTTCGAAATGTTTTCTACACTATGCACTAATAATAATATCAAAAATGATTTGATTTTTGCGTAGTAAGCATCTTTGACTAACATAAGAAGAAATCTCCTCCAAGTCTGCGTTTGCATTGTGTGTGTGGTGGGAGGTCTTATGGTAGTTTCATTTTCCAAAAGCATTGCGAATTGACTTTAAAATTCTCTACTATTTGTTTTAAAGATAAACTGTTTTTGTTGCTCACACCAGTCCCATGACTGATCCGGAGTTTATTGTTTCTTTCCTAAACTCTGGATGCTCAAAATTTTTCTACACGAGCAGTCTAGAGTTTGGTTTTTCAGATAGTCAGATTAGTAGGTTATCTGGAGCTAGTTCAGTCTTTGGATCGGACTGCACTTGCTTATCTTGGTGTATCGTTATGGGGAGTTCAAGCTATTTCTGGATTAGTGCTTTGAAGATGGAGATTATCCGCTGCTGATGTTATCGTTTTCTTTTCCGCTGCTATTTGTTGTATCATATCTCTGATGTATATTGATATTCATTGTATCGCTCTGTTGTATCAGATATTGTATATCAATGTATTATTCATTTCTTCCGCTGTGTTATTTACTTAAATGTTGTTATAAGCTCCGGCGAATCGGATTTGAACGGTCGAATCTACGGCATTCGAGTACGATGTAAAGTATGAATGTCGATTTTCGAACGCGAAAATTCGAGTCGTTACATTTGGTATCAGAGCTAAGGTTGAACTTTAGCTCAGGAGTATAACACGTTAAGTAGCTCATTAGAGATAGAGTGAAGTAAACTCTAGAATGAGTATTTCTCAGATATCCGTTCGAACGTCTCAGTAAATTCTCTTACTATCCACTGATAGTGAGTATGAGTGCAAGAAGAAGACGAGATAGGGGACAGGAAATACGACTATAAATGGTCGATATCCTGCAACAGTGGAAACAATCTTTCTCTATCAATTTTCTTTGATTCGTTTCCAAATTCTTTTGATTCCTTCGTATCAGCTACAAGAAGAAGTTTCGATGTGATGATGGCTCTACGAATCGTTGTAGAAATTCTTACCTCGTATCTTAATCGGTTTCTTATCAGCTTTTTGATTTAAACTTTAATGAATTTGAAATTGGAAATTCTAAATTAATTGGAAATTTTAAATTGAGTTAAATTGATTAATAGGATATGAAGCTAAAATTTGAATTTAATCAATAAAACGATTTCGTTTAAAACCGAATTTGAAATTCTATTGTAATTTCTTTTGAATACCGAAGTCCGAAGAGGGACAAATTGGTATGTATTCTGAGATATTCCGACTTGAGTTTGGAATTCATATCATAAGTTTGAGAAGTTATAAGGAGATCGCATCTGTCTATCTCAGTGTTATTTTCGTGCCTGCGAATTTCGAGGACGAAATTCTTTTAAGGGGGGAAGTTTGTAACGACCCTGAAATTTAAATTTATTTTAAATTAATAATTAAATGAATTTTTGAATTAAATTGAGTAATTAAATAAAATTTTGAATAAAAATTGTGAAATTAAATTGATTAAATGGAGCGAGTTTCCCCGGATCAAATGTATTCTGTATAAATCCTTTTAATTTAAATATATTATAAAAATTTCATATATGTGAATATATATGTATATATGATATATGAGTAAATTTGAAATTCTATATATAAGTATATATATATTATTTTGGATTTAAAATTGTAAATAAATGGTTTGATAATAAATACTAAAGTAAAATAAATATTTAAGTTAAAATGGAAGTAAAACTATAAAGTAATGACAAAAGAAATATAAGTATGATACAAAGTAGTCAATGCAATATCTTTAGCATGCAAATACATATACCTTCAGCCGAGAAAAATAAGAACAAAGCAAACAAAGATAAGAAAATGTCTTTAGTCAAACAAGCAAGACATCAGCCACCATACCATATCAATGCAGCAATTAATGCAAGCATGGCCAAACAAAGGAAAAATCACTGCCTATTGTACAAAATAATAACATGCCTATCAACTTCTTTTCTTTTTTATATACCAACCTCATACATATCAGCTTCCTCCTCTCAATTCATTCGAAACTGAAAAAGAAATACTAAAGTAAAACCTCTCAAACTCAAAAACAAAAGCAACTACATCAATTCAAACTAAAGCAACAATTCAATCAATGAAAACTAGAGAATCAAAGAAGATCTTCAGCTAGCAAATTCAAACAGGTTTTAAAATCAAGTGAGGCTAAATAAAAATTCCAGATCAAAGTTTAAAACAGTTCTCTGCTTTCAAACATCAAGTTCAGGTGAGTAACACTTGTTTTAAAATTTTAAACATAGTTTCAATCTGTTGGTATGTTGTTTACATGTGGTAAAATTCTGAAGTAATCTAGTGAGTAAACAAACTTTTTGTCTTAAGCTTTAAGTTTAATAAAACAACAGCATAGGATTATTGATAATATGGTGTGTATGCTATAGTCTTGAATATAATTTTGTGTTGAAATGGGTTGCTCTGTAACTATTCTTCTCTGTTTTGCTTTGTTACAGAGTTAAGAAGTCATTCAAAAATCCAAAGTGTCTTTATCTAGCTACTATTTAGCTTTGAGCTTAAAACAAAATATGTTGTTTAGATATAAATCAAGCTGGTAAAATTTGTTTTCAACCTGTTAGTGAAGTATATTAACTAACATCTTGTTTTACAGTACAACATCCAGATTTTCTGTTGAATTCAAGTATTTTAAAATGCTAATTAAATTTTATAACTTGAATCCACAAAGCAAAACAAGATTTTTGAAACAAATTTTGTGATTTTTAGTGAAATATTTTGAGTACAGTTCCAAGTTGAACTGGAAATGCATCTCCGGCCATTGCCATCGATCAAAGAAATATTGAATGCTGAGATTATGTTTGAAGCTTGCTTAGACATAAATGGAGTCAGGAAAAATGCTAAAAAATTTATCGAATGCGTGAATTTTAGGGATGAAGCAAAGATAGGGTTTTGGGTTTATCGGTTCTAGGTTCTGTAAATTTTCGTTTTCGACGCCGTTGCGTGATCGAGTTCGTCGTGGTTTGGGGGAATGGTGGAGGAGACGTCGACGAAGCTCTGACGAAGTTTTCATGGCCTCTGATGGCCAGAGGAGGTGGCACGGATTCGATTTCTGGTGGTGACGATGAGTTCGAGTTTCGAATTAAAAGCTCGATTTCGTTAGGGAATCGTTAGCCTCGAGTTGATCATTGCTAGCGAGTGTAGGGTAGATGAGTAACTTGCGGAGGGGAGCAAGGTTCGCCGGAGCGTCTCCATGGTGGTGTGCACGTGCACGAATTCTGGTGATCTGATGAAGTCTGGGAGCAGTGAAGTGAGACTCGAGTTTTCTCGAGTAAATGTCGAGTGTTGCTCGAAGTAAGTGGGGTTGTGGCTCGGGTAGATGATTACCCAGGTTTAAAAAAAAAAAGACTTAACAAAAATCTAAGTTTGAAAGAAAAGGGCATACGGGTTGGTTTGGGGAGAAACTCGAAGTGGATGGCATGTCGACTCGGGTAAGACTCGAAGCGGGTCTCGGGTCTGTTGTATAAACAGTTTTTTTCTTTAAAATAAAATTCAAACTTTTAAACATTTTTAATTCATGTTTTAAAATGATGACTTTGATTTAAGTTTGAATTAATTAAGGATTTAATAAGACATTTTTAAAATAATTAATAAAGCTGGAAAGATGTAATCTTTTAATCTATTAAGTAATTAATGGTTTGTTTAATTAAAGAATAATTACCTAACTGATTACTTAATATTAAAGGTTAATTTAACAAATAAATTAAGGTAAATTAATTTGTTATTGGTTATTAAACAATTAAGGAGTAATTAATAAAAGTAATTGAGAGTCAATTAATTAACAATTAAGGGTTAATAAGTTAAGATAATAAATTAAGAAATAATTAATTTATGAAGTGATTAAGATTTAATCAAATTGTAATTAATGCTAATTAATCATTGATTTAAGATTACTAATGAAAGTAATTATGTGGTTGATAAATTTAAAACCACACGATTTATTCATATAAATTGAAGATAAACTGATTTAAATAGTGAACTAAATAATCAAAAGTTAATTATCTAATAATTAAAGGTTGGTGAATTAAAATTTAAAAGTTAATTAATGTATTATTAATGGTAAATTAATAAATGATTAAAGAATAATTGATCAAAACGATTTGTAATTTATTAATGATTAATTAACCAAGATTTGTAGTTTATTCATAAGTAATTAATCTGGTATAAATTAATTATAATCAGATATTAATTGACCCTACTTATGAATATTTGGATTTCGTTGAATGTGAATTGTTTGATATCCCTGATATATGATGCTTTGTGATATACCCTGATTTATGTTGTGATCTGTAATTTACTTATCTGTGATGTTTATATCTGTGATCTGTGAATGAAGATGAGCGTTATAGTTTATATCGCTTATCAACTATATCCTGTATTTTGATCTGTGATGACTGATGTTGCATTATTGTGTGTGAAACCCCTGGACCACACTGTTACACACATAAATATGGATTTCACGTGGAAATCGGTTAAGTCACAGATAATTTAAATTTGATATTTTTGAAATTGAAATTTTAATTTCAATTGATTTTGAAATTAGAAATTTGGGGTTTAAAGTGAAAAGCTTTTGAAATGGAATTTCAAAGATAAAAGTTATTTTAAATAACTTAACCGAGTTTTGAAAATTTAAATAGTTAGATTTAAATTTGAATTCAGGTTTGAAGTTAAATCTATGATTTGAAACTAGGGATTAAAAAGGTCATAAATGTGTTTGTATGAATTAAACCATTTTAAAAGTATTAATTTGGGAATTTGAATTTAACCCAAGGATTTCAACTCGTATGAATAAATCAGATTTTCCGAAATGAAAACTGTTTGTTTTCAAATGATAAAAGCTTTCAGATAAGAAATGAAATTCCAGTTTAATTAAAGGAATTTCAAGATTTAATTGAAAAATGATTTTTCCAAGTTATGAATGAATTCTTTTTGGAAGCTATGAATTAAATCTGTTTATTTTTAACAGATTTAATATGATGATTTGTTTAACCCATTCGAAATGAAATTGTTTTGAAAGCTATAAGTTGAATCTTTGATTTAAAGATTTAACGAATTAATTTAAACTGAAATGGAAATTGATTTGGAAAATCTGTGAATGAATCTTTGTGAAATTAAGTGAACTTTGTGAATTGAATTTTTTTTTTGTTTAAAAAGATTAAAATGGTAATTTGTTAAACCATTTGAAAAGAAAGTTTGGGTTTAAGTTGTGACTTAATTGAAATCCCAATATCCGTATGTTTTTAAATATTTCGCTCACTATTCGGGTTAGCCGGGAAAAGACAATTATGTCATATAACCCATTCCGAATAGTGATACGTCGTATATGGATAGCATTTGAAGACCGGTGTTGAAGACCGGATATTTTTCGACAATGAAAGGACAACCTGTCGAATGTCTCTGCACTGAGTCGCGCCGGTATAGAGATTTATATCACTCTTTTGTGACGGGAAGTCCGGACGTGATTGAAAGTTATCCGGAATTGCAAGGGCTTCGTGAGAAGTGCCTTCGGTTCTGTTCGATCCCGGAACAGACTTGTATGGATACATGTCTGACATTACACTTTGAGATATAAAGCCGATTTCTTTCAAATACATTTCTGTTTGGTGGCGGAGAATTTATTCTCTTAGCTTAACACCCTTCTCTGAGACGTACGAGCTCAGAGGTTATGTAATTGAAATTTATCAGCGATATATCCCAATTTGGTAATGTGGCATGCTGAGTGTTGCTGTGTGATGATCAGTGTTTGATCATTTGCGATATGATCATTTGTTTGATCTTATATCTTTGTGATCATAGGTTGATCATTTGTTGGACCCGAAGCATGGCTTTTTGTAGAAAGCGTAGCTTTGTGGACGAGACTTCATCGAGCCTCACATCCCGGAAATGGTCAAAACAGGAAGGATGCAGCAAGGTTCTAGGGAGTAGCGCCCCTTAGTGTATGTCATTCCTTCTGGATAAAGGTGGTATCATGGTATGGAGCCCAGATACTTAACCTCTGTGGTTGCTGCAAATTTATTACTTTGTGGTTTGTTGGAAATCGGGGATCCTCGGGAAGATCGGTGACGATCGGGGGATGGCATACGCGTGTCAGTAGTTACCTATTTTTGCAGAGGTAACCCGGCCTTGTGTTGGCAGAGATCCGGTTAGGTTCTCGGGTCGTCTATTCCAGGGACGTACCCATCGTGGATAGGAAGTTCCTTAGCCTGACCATTTGTTGGAAATCCAAAGAAACAATACGAGCCTTTACGATTGCAAATTGTAGAACCTGTCTCCTCAGGAGGCAGCTATAGCAGGCATAATATAATGGTACCTATGCTGGCTAAGATTTATATTCTACTTTTGAAATGTTTTCTACACTATGCACTAATAATAATATCAAAAATGATTTGATTTTTGCGTAGTAAGCATCTTTGACTAACATAAGAAGAAATCTCCTCCAAGTCTGCGTTTGCATTGTGTGTGTGGTGGGAGGTCTTATGGTAGTTTCATTTTCCAAAAGCATTGCGAATTGACTTTAAAATTCTCTACTATTTGTTTTAAAGATAAACTGTTTTTGTTGCTCACACCAGTCCCATGACTGATCCGGAGTTTATTGTTTCTTTCCTAAACTCTGGATGCTCAAAATTTTTCTACACGAGCAGTCTAGAGTTTGGTTTTTCAGATAGTCAGATTAGTAGGTTATCTGGAGCTAGTTCAGTCTTTGGATCGGACTGCACTTGCTTATCTTGGTGTATCGTTATGGGGAGTTCAAGCTATTTCTGGATTAGTGCTTTGAAGATGGAGATTATCCACTGCTGATGTTATCGTTTTCTTTTCCGCTGCTATTTGTTGTATCATATCTCTGATGTATATTGATATTCATTGTATCGCTCTGTTGTATCAGATATTGTATATCAATGTATTATTCATTTCTTCCGCTGTGTTATTTACTTAAATGTTGTTATAAGCTCCGGCGAATCGGATTTGAACGGTCGAATCTACGGCATTCGAGTACGATGTAAAGTATGAATGTCGATTTTCGAACGCGAAAATTCGAGTCGTTACATTTTTAAAAAAAATCCTTTTATTTACATTATTCAAAATCCCTTTTTTCCATATTATGAAATTACCAAGTACAAATTTCAAACCAAGCTATTTATTTTTGCAAATTCATTTCATTTAATAAATCCAAATTTCACCATAAATATTTTTACTTCAAATTTCCTTTTTAATTTCTTTCCAAATTTTAAACATTTATCATTGGTATTTAAAAATACCCAAAATCTAACCAGTGATTCCATATCACCTAATAAATCCAAATTCCACTATACTCTATCACATATTATTCAAATAATTCATATATCATTATATACGAAAATTAAATTCAATATTTTTTTTGAGGAATCCAGTGGGATCCCTCCAACCTATTTCCCTGCATCCACAGATGTTAGCACAATATAGAAATACCAATCCCACTTCGAGGGAGATATCACGGTATATAGGGTCATCCGGTATTATGCAGGGCGCATAGGGTCTCATCTGCTATATACATATGCGGGAATATCAATCACTCAAATATATATACAGTATAAATATATAATATCACATTCAACTGATAAAAATATATCAATTTATCCCATTAGTCAATAATTAAATTTAACTACAAAATTAATTACGGTAAATCCAAAATTGGGTGAATTAACTCACCTTTATTTCCTGTTGCTTTCCGCATTCTAGTTCTGATTGAATCCGAACGCATTTGAAATTATTTGAAAATTTCAAAAGCTTCATTTACGTCCAAACCATTTCCTATGCGTAGATGATGACATCACGATCCCAACGAATCTTGAATCGTCCGAATCGGGCCTCGTGAGAGAGAGATATACATTTTTATAAGTTATCGGTATTTTAAATTTATAAACACAATTTATTTACATTTTAAAATAATCCCATATTCAGATATACAAACCTGGCCCGCTTCTCGGATTCTTCTTCCCCAAATCAAAATTTGCCTGCTCCTCCAAATCGTGCACGCATGCACTGACACGCCCCCACCGACCACCTACGGCCAATCCACCATCGCCAAACGCCTCCGCTAATCACCACGAACTCGCTCATCACCATCTCATCAACGCCGCTTCACTATAGCCAAACGCGATCGGCCACTCATGAAAACTGCTGTATCTAAAGTTGCATGCCTCAAACCATGACCGTGCTTTACCGAACTTCGCCCACGGTGCGCGTATCCCCCACGAGGCCAAAACTACCCACCATTCGCCCAAACTCTGCCCGAAACCAAGCCTAGGTCAAACCCTAGCATCGAATGCAGTTCGACTTTTGAAGTCGATCGACCCAAATCATCGCCGAACCATTCCTTACACATATCAAATTGAAACTCAAGTTGAAATAAAAAATTTAAAGAAGGTTTCAAATTTTTTTCTTTGAGTATTCTTGAAGATATGAATTTTTTTCAAGCTTTCATTTTTTTTCTTTTTGTTCTGATCGGCATAACGACCCGCTATTTTCAACCATTCGCATCTGCACATGTCGGACTCGAATACTTCAAAATATCAGATTGTTATATTAAATTTGGAAAAACTCAGCATATATAGTAAATAAATCAATCACAGAATCACAGACACAGAGTAATACAATAATACGTAGCGGAATAAATAAATAGTAGTTCATGAAGCTACTATATAAACATAAGAGTTAGAAATAAAATACAACAGAATCTCTCAAATGTAGTGAAGTCTCCAGTACAACAGATGACCTCTCTGAACAAATCAACTAGAAAAGCTGAAAGCTGAGTCGATAGTTGGATCTCCAAAATGAAGCTCCAAACTCCAAAGGTGAGTCTCAAATGCTGTATCACTTAGTCTGACCCGAGCGTAAAGCAAAACACAAAACACTCGAGTCAGGATTAACTTTCTCATATTAATAAATCCAACCCAAGTGAAATATCAACTGAAATACAAATAACTTAAAGGATGTTTGGGATATCCATCCTTTAAGGATCCGTGGAACTATCTACAATGTAGAAATATAAGTTATCAACAACCAACCATCATTACAACACCGTGGTCCTTTCAAAATGTTTTATACTTCAAACCCAAAGTATCATATCCATTTCAATTATATATATATATATATATATATATATATTTCAATTCAACTTGAGTTCCAAATTCCAATTTAATTCAATCTAAATTTTTCCATTTTTCAATTCAGCTTCTAAATAACAAATTCAAATTATATTGATTTCAGATACAGATCTAAATCACAAAATAAACCATTTAAATATCAATACATTTAAAAGCTTTAATATTCAACATTTTAAATGTTAAAATTAATAGTTTCATATAGATCTTGATTTAACTTCATTATTATTTAGTTAGAGAATATTCACTTAATAAATTAAATATCATTTAACTAGCCTTAAATTAAATTTTACTAAATATTTCCATAAATTTATTTAAACGAGAAATATTCATTAAATTACTTAAATCAAGACCAAGTTATAAATCATATCTTAAATCTCAATTTCAACGAGTTTCAAATCGGTTTAAATAAATAAATTCTTTATTGAATACAATTTCAACAAATTCAAATTATCTTAACTTATTCAAATTTTTACCAAAATCTATTTTTAAATATAAATTTAAACACTTAAACATATTATATGTATTAGATCAATCTTAATTAAATTAAATATTATTATTAAAGCTATATATATCATTACCCTTTATATATAATAATTTAAGAATCAACTTTTATTAAAACCATATATTTCTTTCCAAAATCATAGAATTTATTTTTAAAATATTTATATATGGACCAATGGTGTTTGTATATAATTTCCTATCCTATGGTCAAGTGATGGATATTTATCATTTCAATCCGTAATTTAATTGAAAATCGCTTGGGTCTATCATTTCAACCCATAACGATTTTCTCCTATTCTAAAGTCCGTTCGGGTATGTATCATTTCAACCCATAGTGAATTCTATACTAACAGGGAACTTGCAGAGTGATAACAGATATGATAATAACATAACATGCATATATCAATCAATATAAATAACAGATAATGGTGTCAGATGTCACAGGTGAACAGATAGCATATAATGGCATATATATAACAATGTAAATAACTATCAGCAACATATTTCAATTGTTATTTCAATTGAAATCAAATTTAATAAATACAAGAACGTTAATCGTGAGTGATTGCTCACCTTTCGAGGCTAGAGAGTATAGAAGATGACACAGATACGCACACTAATACAGACACTGAAATTTGAATGACGAATCGAAGCAAAGCAAAAATCGGCACGGATTCAAATATCAAAGCTGATAATAAGAATAGATGGAACAAATCAGAACGGGGTCGATGAAGATAATCAGAATCATCTTAATAGAACAGAAATATATACATTATTTGTTAAAATCAATTTCCATTTAAAGAACAAATATATATATATATATATATTTAAAGCCTCAAATATTCAAAATAAAAAATATCTATATAATCAAAAGTAAAATAGAAATGCAGACCACTAACTATACATGATAGACTTACAAAGAATAAAATAAAACATATGCAAATTCTTAGATCAAAATGTATACCGACTCATCATAATACTGTAAACAACAATTGAAATACATAATGTAAATAAAACAACGTAAACTAGTATATATAGAACCAAACTCACTAAAACAGTATTTTAATAACAAATATATATATTACGTTCGGCACATCAAATATATATACATTTAAATTCCCATATACTATAGAAAAAACTATAAACATATATGTACGGCCCTGATAAAACTCATTTAACCTTTGCATATAATAACTTACTTCATTACATAAAACAATTTGTAACCAATACAACATCTTATATATGCAGATCATATATATAACAACAAATATATTTAGTTAATATAGGGTATAAACTTCTCAACATCATATTGTAAACATACGCCCTCATATGCAAACTGACATATCACAGCTAACAGAAAAACAAAACATATAAATATGTGCGGCAACATAGAAAATGCATTTTCCAAAATAATATATATATACTTAAATTTGTATACAGGTTTTATTAAAAATATATACTTAACGTCTTATAACATATATATCAATAAATATATAATACCTATACCGATTCATCAACCTCATATATAAATATAGGCTGCATAAAAAATATATAAGACACAACAGCTTTACACAAACTTTAGAACCATAAGTATATGATATATTCAACTAACAAACTTGCAAACCGATATATACTATCACGTGTGCAGCAACCTATATATACAAACTGATATCATAATCCTTAACACGTCTTAAAAATCAAAGTATATATATGCATCGCATTTTAAAACCAATACTCAAATAAATGTTTATAACCAAAGACGAATACTTACATATATATAATACTATAAAAAAAATATAGAATCGAAGTGACTGTAGTAGCATACACACGTTAATATAGATCCAAAAATTTATACTTTAAGGTGATGTTTATTAAATCATATATATGTAAACTTGCTTTATGCTATACTTTTGACTAACATTTGTAAATTTTCATAAGTCGGTGGAACAAAAACTAATAGACATGCGAAATGAGTATAAAGTTTTCAAAGGCCAAAGGATACCTGGAAAGTAAAAGAAGGTGGAACAAGAACGGAAAAGAGGAGCAGGCAGCCAAAGCTAGAGGTGGAGATCCAGGCACTAATGGTGGTCGTTGGGCGTGGGTATGGTCGGAGAGGATGGGATCGGCGGTTGGGTGAGACTGACATAGGAAAGGAAGGAGAGGGCTGCTCACGGTGGTCGGAAATGGAGGTAGTGCATGGAAGGGCCGGGCGGAGGCTGAGTTGATGGTGGAGGGCAACGGTGCAAGTGGTGCTTGCGTTTGGGTTAGAGGCTTTGTGGTGGGAAAGATGGATTGGCACAGCATATAGAAAAGAAGAATGAGAGGATAGGAGTGTAAGCTTCACAGAGAACAAATGCTTTCATATATAATAACACGTACATATAACTTATAATATATAAAGAAGGTGAAAGGTATAGGAAAGAAAGGAATAGCTGCCGCAACAAAATCAATACTAGGCTGTTAAAATTTAACCATTGGAAGAAAAGGAAAAAGACACCAGAGTAATATATATTGAAACAAAATAATAGCAACGGTCATAAGGTATTGATTCTAAAAAAATTATTAAAGCAGTTTATTTTATTGCTTGAGATCCACGTTCAAATTGAAAAGGAAAAGGAAGGCTAACGGTCACAATTTAGGGTACCGATACGACGCACCATTATTGTTTCCGTCATGCATCGAACCACAAAATACAGAAATAAGTATACCATTGAGATCATTACGACGAGACGATCAAGACGGTATACATATAACAGTGGTACGATCATTCGATCAAAAAGTCGATACAGACACCGATATACGTTACTATTCCGTATGGAAAAATCCAAATAGAGCTAGAAACATCCGAATTTCGCGAAACGAATTTCGCGGTCTGATTCAAAGTGTTCCAAATAAATTTTCTCATGTTGACATATTTAGATTTCAGAATACTTTTAAATTCAACTGTTATTAACTGATTTGAATTGAAATAAAATCACACAATAAACTTCAATATTATCAGATGAAAATTTACCAGTTGCTAAGTTAAAATAGACGTATTCCAAATAATAAATTTTTTATTTTCAAATTTTATTGTTTAAAATTTCACAAAATTTCAATTAATTATCTTATTAAAACCATCAAAATTTTCGGGTCGTTACACTCTCCCCCACTTAAAACTTTTCATCCCCAGAAAGGAAGGAGATAGGAGAATAGAAACAACCGGAAAGCAAAATAGATTGAAAGACAAGGATAAACAATTAATTTAAAACTATATAAATTTTACTAAAAAAAATTCATTCGAAACTTCATTTGCAATTCAATTATCTTTAATACTTTAATATTTTTTTCAAACTCATTTGTAAAATTTCTTGCTTCCTTTATAAATATCATTTATATGTTTAATTGAATTAATAATTTCTAAAATATTTATAACACTAAAATTTTCTATTAAACCATATAGTATATAAATAAACAATATTTTAAAAAGGATATAGTCAACAAGGAAAAGAAGGAGGATTTGGAAAAACAAAATATAGGTGAATAAATAAAGCTGAGAAGATAAGGTAGATTCGAAAGAATAGTATCAGGCATGAATAATTAATTCAAACCATAAGAATTTCAATTTCACATATTAATACAAAATTTCTTTGTTGGAAATACTTTTATAAATAAATACCTTTATAATAAAATACTTTTATAACTCGATGTTTCAACAAGTTTACCCTCGTTCATGTAGACTCTGGCAGTGCGTTGATCAGGCGCAAAGCTAGAATTCTCCAGGTACTTAGTAGACTTGTTTCAACACCCAGTGAAAATACTGGAAAACTTTTTAAAACAGATATGGAAAGTACAATCCATACAAAACAACCAAAACCTTTGTCTAACCATGGATCGCAGATACACAATGGTTACGCCTGGATCCCCCAGGAAACAATCCATATCCGTAAGCTTTCTCAGCCCTGCGAGTTACGCCATGATGACTAGTAGAATGCATGATACACAATGGTTACGCCTGGATCCCCCAGGAAACAATCCGTACCCCTAGGCCATCTCAGCCAGGCAGTTTCGCTACTAATGCGACCTACATAGATCACAGGATACACAATGATTACGCCTAGATCCCCCAGGAAACAATCCGTACCCCTAGGCCATCCAGCCAGGTAAATTACGCTATGCAGTCGCGCTCGTAAGACCATGGGTAATGCCATGGAATTCGATGGACACTCGAGTATCATATCCGGAAAACCAAAAATCAAAGAAATATCGATAGAATGAATCCACAATGTGGCCACAAAGCGGTTATCAAGTAGAAGGCACTTTCCATATCTTTACTTTGAAAATATGTATCATATAGTACCTTTTCAAATCACTTTCAAATATCGTACTTATATAAAGTCCATTATATATAAGATTTCATTTTCAAATCGAATACTTTCCAAATCAAAAGTATATCAAATCACACTTATATAGACTTCAATTATATAAGATTACACTTTTCAAATTGAGTACCTTTCCAAATCAATAGTTTTCGAATCAACTTCATATTTATACAAATCAATTTTATATAAGTTCGATAACTCCCAAATCAAGTATTTAGTAAAATAAGGTTATCAATTTCAATTTGTTTCAACATCAACTTAGTATCAAAATCGTATACGATTTCACCAAATTATTTCTTCCAAATTAAATATCTTCGGTTTCAAAGTTTCTAAAATAATAAGTTTAGAAAATAATCCAAATTTCCAAATCAACATAATTTAGGTCAAACAAATTCATTTCCAAATTCATCATATAAATACTGGGTTATATTTGAATTCAAGTTAAAAATTAACTTTTAAATATTTAAAATCAATTAAATATTCCAATTTCAAATAACCAAAATTCTGGGTCGTTTCATTCCTCCCCTTATAAGAATTTCATCCTCGAAATTGCTAAGTAAGAAGAATGGTTCAACACCCGTTTACTTTTCCAAAACCCGGACAGTTTAAACAACTTCTCAAACCACACAGTTTTAAACAATTTTTCTGAAAACAATTTTATTGGAAACACGCTATCACTTTTACTAATTTCCAAACCCCTCCATAGATTCCAAATAATATCTTTTACTCAACCATTTCAAGTTATAACTCAAATCCAATTTCAAATTTCAGTTATTAAAAATTTTCTTCAAAATTTTTCTAACTCCTTAAATTTCTGAAAAATTTCGCCAGCGTGTCATTTGCGCGGCTAGATCCGAAAAACTACAAACTGCCTCTACGGGCCCAAATCATCAAAAGAAAACAAAAGCCAAGTGGCTCAATCAGAAAAATCATCAATTTCATACAACAATTTAAACACATACTTTTTTGTCGGGCAATCAAATTTTAGTTCTGAAATCGAAGACATCAATCTAGCTTTTGCTTTTAATTACCTGCACCATACTTACCAATAGTATCCAATCATACAATTCAAAATCATTTTATTTATTCCCTTTTAAAATTTTCAATATTTGCTTTACTTAAGCCCGTGCGATGTACATATATCACCCGTACGCAATATCAACTCTAATCGCTCACTTAATCACACAATTTCACTTCCGAACTAGTATCGTTCACACAACTCTCTAGTGCGGACTCAGATCTGGTTCCTTGATCAGAAACCATCATTCTCCTTGCATAGCCACATACTATGATAGAGAATCCCAGAATCAATCAAAAATCCATATCCAGGGTTCGCCGTCTAAAGTCGGGTGAAAAATCCTAACTCGGACCGATATAAATTATCTCAAAATTCTATGCCCGAATGTGGATCAAATCGTTATGCAAATAAAATAATATACGTACAACTTATGTATTAATTGCAATTGATTCTTAGCTATATCAAATTATTTTTATTCACATTTATTTTAATTTCCATACACTTATTCACAATTATCCTTTTACACAACTTTTATTTAATCTTCATTCAAATACTTACTCAGTATATTTTCCAATACCAACTTTACTTAAGGACTTTACCATCAACTTTCTTAAGTCTACTATAAACATTTCATACAACTTCTTATATTTATTATTTTTATTTTTTTCCATTTTATCACTTTGGTTTATATCCATTCTATTCAAATTAAATTTTCAATTTCATTTGAACTCAATTTACCTTCCATTTACCAAATTATTTCCAATCAAATTTAATATTGAATTTTATCAACCATCCCTCAAACGCTTTTTAATCCACTAATTATTTTAATTAGTTCCGTTCACTAATTTATTTCATATCTCAATCAAATTTTATTTCCAAACCTTTATTTTATTTAGTCCACTCGAACTAATTCTTCAACTTTACTTTATTTAACATAATTCAAATTAAACATCATTCCAATATTCAATTTCAATTCCATTTACTTACAAATTAAATTAATTTGTTCATCCACTAATTTATTCCCAACTTAATAAATTCTATTTCAATAACTATCCCGTTTAGCCTGCTTAGGCTCAATTTCCCAAAATTCACTCTTATTTAACTTAATTTAAGTTAAATTTCACTCCACAAAATCAAATTTCAAAATTTCTTAAGTTATCAAACTTACTAATATTCTATTCACCATTTCCTTCCAGTTCACTTCATTTAATTGGTTTACTTTACTAATTTATTTCATTATCAGACTTACTTTTATTTAACTCTTCTTAAGTTAAATTTCATTCTAAACAAATTTCAAATTCTTATAAGTTTTTTAAAGTTATTTATATTCCTTAAAACATTTTCGATCAAACTCCAGAGTTTAAACAATTACTTAAGTATTTTGAAATCATTTTTGAAATCATATATACCCCAAAATCCTTTGGTATACCAAATTATTCCTTTGAATTTCAAATCAAATCAGTTTTACCAAACCAAAACTCCAATGCAAATCATCAAGGTAGCTAATTCCCCCTTGGAAACTCGAAAATAAACACCGATGATGTCGCGATCATCATCGGAATTATTTTCAAGCGACCGTAGTGAGTCCAGTGCTTTTTCCTCTTTTTAAAACCATTTTAAATATTTCAATTCCAAATCTCAATAGATTTCATTTCCAATTAAAAAATATTTCCAAATAATATCACTTTTATTTTCCAAGACATGAAAAACATTTCAAAACCAACAGGAGTTAAATTTCCAAATTTCGAAATTTCAAATCCATTAAATCTATATTTAAATATTCCTATGGAATTTTATTCTATTTCAAATTATAAATCACATTTATAAACTCATATTTACAAACTCCGTTTTGTTGTATAAATTTATTTCTTAACTTTTGGTTATAATATCAACTTTTATTTCAATTACCACAACAACAATGATAATAGTTTAATATTATCATTTCCTAACAACCAAGCGGACCATATATAACTATAATAATTTCTGAAAAATTATTTCTTTCATATACGAAAATATTTTGGGTAAAATTATTTCATTTACCCTGTTTTAAAATAATACGATGTCGAATTGTTCTATTATAGTGCTTAGAGATCCCTATCAATAACGTTAATTACTCGTATTGACCAGAATCCGTAAGTCACTCAACAAACCAATCAACACAATATAAAACAATTTTATATTCACTAACAAATACGCGCACATATCTATTAATACACTCAAACTCATTCTAGGGTGCTACGGACCCTATCTCTAACGAGTTACCCCCACCAAAGCCAAGGTTCTCACTTAACCTTCAGCTCTGATACCAAGTGTGACGGCCCGGTAGGCTTTTCAACCATCCCAAGCAGCGGCCACTTTCCGCCATGGCACCACACTGGTACCTCGAATTTGCTTTTACGGCCAGCCTCTCGACTGCAACCAACCACTCTGGACATGTAGGGGTAAGAGTCTTCTGCTCGCCACCAAACACGAAGTAAGAACCCCCTATCATGCTCTAATGAAGCAAATCTGGTCCCGGTCTCTTCGAAATAACGTTCGATATTTTCCAGTAAACTCAACCCCGGTTCTCTAGGAAATAAACATACGAAAATAAGATCGGAGATCACCTCCTAACCGTTAGTGGACGGATTTCCTTATCAACGTTCTAGAAGAATGAAACGAGTTTATACGTAAAATATAGCACCTCGAATGGTAACTGTACCATATAATCCCATCCTAGATATTCCCAAAGTTATATTTTTGGTCTAGATTTTGATAGTCGGTTGTTTAACTATCAAATAAACAATCATTCAACCAAATATTTCATTTTCCACTGAAAAACTCCAAATCTCTTTTAAATTTAATTTTAATAAATTAAATATCTTTATCCAAAATATATGTACTTGTCTTATCGAGTTTAGTAAATCCACAACTATCCCTTATTCAAAAAGGATATTTGAAAACCCTTTTAAAATAATATGGAAAGTTCCACTACGGTATCAATTCATGGATTCACAGCTCAATGGTTACGTCTCTGTCCTAGAGAAATCCAAGACTTAACTGCAAGCACTCACTGCCTCCGATTTCGCCATGCGGGTATACCATACTTCCAGAAAACTTTATTTAAAATTTTTGAAAATAATACTTATGAAATTTCTATAATAATTTTCAAAGTTAATTTTAGGCGGTTGCTCTTTTAAAATATAAGTTATTATAAAATAATATTAATAGAGAATGATCTATCTCATAAAATATTAATTCAGATTAATTCTAAAATAATAATTAACTTAATATCAACCATTTCTAAAATTACTTAGTTAATGCTTAAATATACTTCAAATAATTTTAAACGAATGATTAATTTCTGAAGTATTCTTGAACAATTTTGAACTTTCTAGTTAATACATAAAATCCTCCTTTTTAAAATAAACTTAACTTTCCAGGAAAAATATATTTTCAACTCCAATATAGCCAGTTTAATTATTTATAAATCTCTCTCGATTTATTTCCAGTTTGATTTACATTCCAATTCCGTAAATTCCCTTTTTCACATTTTTAAAAATAAATCTACCATTTATTTTTAAACTGATTTACCCATCTCCTTATAAATTCTCACCGTGAATTTACAACTTTAATTTATCCACTGATAATTACTTTACTTTGTTTATAAACCTTGTTTATAAATTTCATAATCTCATTTCCCGTTTATAACGGTTTTTCAATACTTAATCGACTTAATATGATTTCTAAGTTAAATTCCATTTTTAAATTAATTTCTTAAATAGCCCAAATATATTCCAAAACCCATCTAATTCTGATTCCACCCCCATTTCATAAATTTTCAATCTTATTTAAAATCTAGTATAACAATTCTATGTTTTATTTTTTTTAAATTTCCCTTTTCATTCTCCCAACTATTTAAATCTCAGATTTAAAAGTAAATCCTTTTATACTTAAACAATATCGCTAAAGTTCTTTTTTTTTTAAATCATTTTATTTACATTATTCAAAATCCCTTTTTTTCCATATTCCGAAATTACCAAGTACAAATTTCAAACTCAAGCTATTTATTTTTCCAAATTCATTTCCTTTAATAAATCCAAATTTCACCATAAATATTTTTACTTCAAATTTCCTTTTTTAATTTCTTTCCAAATTTTAAACATTTATCATTGGTATTTAAAAATACCCAAAATCTAACCAATGATTCCATAGCACCCAATAAATCCAAATTCCACCATACTCTATCATAGATTATTCAAATAATTCATATATCACCATATACGAAAATTAAATTCAACATTTTTTTAGGAATCCAGTTGGATGCCTCCAACCTGTTTCCCTGCATCCATAGATGTTAGCACAATATAAAAATACCAATCCCACTTCGAGGGGGTATCGCGGTATATAGGGTTATCTGCTATTATGCGGGACGCATAGGGTCTCATCTGCTATATACATATGCGGGAATATCAATCACTCCAATATATATATATATATATATATTACTATATATAATATCACATTCAACTAATAAAAATATATCAATTCAACCAGTCAGTCAATAATTAATTTTAACTACTATAATTAATTGCGGTAAATCCAAAATTGAGTGAGATTAACTCAACTTTATTTCATGTTGCTTTTCGCGTTCCGGTTCCGATTGAATCCGAACACGTTTAAAATTATTTGAAAATTTAGAAGCTTCATTTATGTCCAAACCATTTCCTATGCATAGATGACGACATTACGATCCCAACGAATCTTGAATCGTCCGAATCGGGCCTCGTGAGAGAGAGATATACATTTTTTAAGTTATGGGTATTTTAAATTGATAAAAACAATTTAATTACATTCTAAAATATTCCCATACCCAGATTGTAATGACCCATAATTTTCGATAATTTAATAAGATTTTGGTAATTTAATATTGAAAGAAATAAAATTTGGGATTTATTAATGAAGTAATAACCAAGATGATAGGTAATAATGTTAATCTAAGTTAATTATTAATAAATTGAATGAAATTCCAATCTATTGAAATGACTCAAATGTTATAACTTGGTTATAAGGTGAATATAAGGAAACAAATTAATATTGAATTAACCAACGAAATAATATGTAGTTAATGATAATTGAATAAAATCCGTGTTATGTAAGGAAAGGGTAACATTTATTTGTAAACAATAAACTTATAATGTGATTAAAAGTTAATGGTAACAATTATTATAAGTTACCTATTTAATTAGTCTATAAAAATTTAATTGGAAATCAATTATAATTGAATGGAATTAAATGTTACACTAATGTGAGTAAGACAATAACTGTAAATTGTGAATGAAATAAAATGAATAGAAAAATTAATTTTATTCATAAGGTAATAATTGATTTAATAAAAGAATGAAAACTAGATAAATAAATTAATTTGGATTTTAAATTGCAATCAATGGGAAAAATCGACAAAATTCCAATATAATGGAAATATAGTAGTTAATACAAATAAAAGATGGAAATTGAAGAATATTAATGTAATGAAATATAAAACAATGTTGACCGTGTTATTTGGGTAATAATTGATTGAATATAAAGATTGAAATCAAATTAAATCAATCTATTGGAATTAAATTATAATTAATCGGATTTAATTACACTTGAAATTGAACACCGTAATTAGTAAGATTTAAACACTGAATTGATGTGTAAACTTGTTTTGAATTATTATAAATGTCTAAGTAATTAAAAATGATGAAATTTGTTAGTTGATAAATATTGAATAAAAAAACGAATTAATTAATTTAATATTAATTTATTTAATTCATGTGAAAATAGCCATTTTGGCCACTGTCTCGGATTTTGACGAAACCAGTTTCACCGGATCCATAATGGTGAATTATTGTAAGGTTTCAAGTTTTGTAGCGATCGGACATGTCGTTTGATCATACAGACTCGAAACGCCTAGAAATCAATTTAACTGAAATCAATTGAAATCAATTTGGAATATGCTGATTTTAACATAACTTCTCCATACGATAGAATTAGGACTTGAAACCCATTCCATTGAATTTGAAATCATCAAAAACATCTATTTTGATATATGGGATGACTTATTTTCGTTCCGGTGACAGTATGGTTTTTTTGTGTTGTTTATCGTTCAACTTCCAAATCAAATCTTGTCCATTCATTCTATTTTCAGCTTTGCCTAAAAATAGCCTGTTATAAACCCTAGCCTCTTCTTATTTTCATTTGTTTGTACGTACAATTTTATCTTGCTCCTCTCTTGTCAATGGCAAAAACCAATTCAAACTCCAAACCCTAATTCAAATGCAAATACAATTTCAAAATCAATTCCAAAATCAAACTCCTCCAAAACCTATCAAACTATATACCGTTTCGAAGCACTCAACGAGCGCAACTCAGATTTGCGATTCATTTTTGAAATCGAATCATTATTTGAGCAGAAATTTTCCGTTTATCCACGGCCTTTCATATGGGAATGTTGGATTGGACGGTAGATCGTCGATCTTACGACGATCGGGATGTGTTGCATCGAAGAGGGCGTTGAGGGAAGGAGATCAATGTGGTCGCTTGGGATCGTAGGTTGGTGAGATCACCAAAAATGGCCGTAGGATGGAAGCGGCGGCGAACGTGGAGGGAACGACCGGAGGCTCTGATCCAGTGGCCTTAGGCGCGGTTTAGGTTGGCAGGGCCAGCGGCATTGCCTGATCGTGGCGCTTCTGTTCGTAGGCGGCGAAATTATTGGTCAAAGTTGACCTAGTGACGACTATTACTCGTGTCGCGATTTGGTTTTCCTGGAACGAAGCACGTGTTGCTGACGTGGCCATGAGTGTATGTTTCTTTTTCTTCTTTTTTATTTATTTAAATTGAGATTTCATAACTTCTAATTGTCATAACTATTTCATACGAGATCCGATTGACGCGTGGTTCATTCCACTGGGATCGTATTTAAATTCTGGACATTTTGACGCTAGTTTGGATGAATTCTGAGATCGTTTGAATTTGGACCCTAAATTGGATTTAAATTCAAAGGTGGGTGTTTTAACCCACTCACAAATTTTATAATTTCTTATGTTAGTTAAATTAAATTTGTGATGTGATTAGTAATTTATCTATAGTTGTTTGGCATGTTTAAATCATCATTCCAATTAATTTGAATTTATTTTGAATTTATTGTTATTTAATTTATTATTGAATTTAAATTGCCTTTTAATTTCCCGTTATTAATAGTCATTTATTTGTTGAAATTTATTAATTGAATTGGATAATGATTTTGATGGATGTTTGATGGTTGATATTAGATGATTGGATTTTATGTTGATTTATATACTGCTATCACTCTACAAGTTCCCTATGGGTTGAAATGAGACATACCCGAACGATCTATAGATTAGAGAAAAATCGTTATGGGTTGAAATGATAGACTCGAACGATTTTATGGATTTTTATATTTAATTCGGGATTGCGGTTTGAAATTATATATAACCGTAAAATTTTAAATTGCGGATTGAAATGATAAATATACGTATCACTTGACCCTATGGTAGAGAATTATATACGGACACCGGATTGTTTAAATCAAATTATTTTAAAATTCTTGATTTTGAATTTAATTAAATGATATTTCGAAATAACATTTGATTTATATAAATTGAATTATTATTGAAAAATCAAGTTTTATGTTGAAATGTGAATTGGTTTAAAGGAATTGCTTTAAGAAATTAAATTGAAATTTAATGTGGAATTTGAGATATATGTGAAATTTGTCAGAATTGAGTTATTTGAGTTGTTTGAAATATAACTTTGAAAAATATTTAAATTGGAGTAATTTAAATTGATATTTCAAACATGGATTGGAAGCAATATAGAATTAAATATTTTAGTGAGAATTTGAATTGAAAGGTCTGAAATTGGGTTTTGAAAATTGGAAATGGTTCAATGTGTTGAAATGAGATAAATAGTTAAATTGATATTAATTTCAAACTCATATTTTAATATAAACTGTTTTAAAATTATATTATTTTAAAGACTTTAATTATTAAGATTTTCAAACTATTAAACTATTTTAACCTATATTAACTATATTAAATCATTTTAACCTATTTTAAACCACTTAATTTATTTTAAACTAATAAACCCATTTTAACTTATTTTAAATCTAATTAATCTATTTTAAAGCTATTTAATCTATTTTAATTATATTTAATCTATTTTTAAAAAAATAACTATCTTAAATCAATTTAATAGTATCTTTAATTTATAACTAAACTATTTTAGAGTATTTTAACTATTTATAATTATTTAAACTATTTTCTAAATTTTCAGAATAAGTAGAGGGAGGTGTTTTTATTCAAATTCACTGGTTTAAAAGAAAATACGGTTAAATGATGTTATAACCTAAGTTGGGATTTAAATGTTATAATGAATTGAATATGATGATTTTGAAGTGAGGATTTAACCTAACTGGAAATATGATTCTTGAAAGAAATTATGACTTCAAAAATGATATGATTTCAAAGATGAACATGATTTCAAAGTGAATATGATTTTTGAAAGTGAATATAGTTTGGAAATGAATATGATTTCAAAAGAGATATGGTTTGAAACTGAATATGGTATTTTGATATAAACCATGAATTGACTTTTGAAATGTAAAAGAACCATCCGGTGTGAAATAAGTGTTTGGTTGTTAAAGAGACCGGGATCAGATATTGTCATACTCTCTGCAAATACCAAAAACCGGTTTAACAACTGTGCACGTAGTGGAGATTCCAGAAATGAAGTAGGATGGTTCGATGAATGATTCTATATGAGGTATTTACATGACCCTGACTCCCGTAAGTCAGCTTGATGCGGCTAAAATCAAGAGCCATGCCGGGCCAAGTGAGGTCATTCCTCCTATTGGGCACACTTCTTCGATACTATATTTTGACTTTGTGATTGATTTGGTGGCCACCCTTGATTTTGATTTGGGAGTTTGTTCCGAGGTGGGCGATAATAGCTGCTATGCGTTACCACCAGTCCGGATACGCAAGTGGTATATCTACCCTGGCATTTCCTCGAGTGCCATGGCGCAAGCCCTATCGTGCCTTCTACGAGTTTGTTTTGTTTCGTACCTATGGAGTGCTCCCTGATAGCCCACCTATGGGTGGAGTTTACAGTATTTGTATAGACTATGGCATTATATAAAATGTGTTAAGGGGGATATGGGTAACGCCTTGACGCTATTTTAATACTTTACTTTACGGTAGACATATTACAATTGCGTATTGTACTACATAGTAGATAGTTTAACGGATCCTTAGGAGATGTAAATCCCGAACATCTCTTAAGTTACTATACTCACGTTAGACACTGAATAGGAGATGTCAAACCCCGTAAACGTCTCTGACGCCATTACACTCATATTTATTTACCGTTGATTTGACTTACATAAGATCTTTTAGTTCTGACTCGAGTGTTTTGTCTTTTCAATTCGCTCGGGTCAGCTTGAGCATTTCACGGTTGAAGACCTTATTTCTGGAGGACGAAGACGAAGATTGTACTATTATTATTTAATATATTATTCCTACTGCACCAGACTGTTCCACTGCATTGTTATTTATCTCTGTTGTATGTAACTCTGATTCTGTGTGGTATAAGTATAATCAAATATTTTGTAAACAGCTTCATGAACTGTTATCTGATTATTATATTTTTTCATTCTGCTGCGAGATTCTGTTTTATTTTTTTTCTTTCTCTGCCTTTTCTTATTTACCCCAATAACAATCTGCTCTTTTGTACGGTTTGAGTCTGACGTGTGTGGCATATTTGTCTGCTTAAAACGTCCAAAAGGGCAGATCGTTACAGTTGGTATCAGAGCTTTGGTTTAGCGATAACCTTAGCTCTGTGGGGTCAGACTCATATTTAATATGGTAGTAATACCCTAGAATGAGTCGTTGAGTGTATATATATATTTGAGAGAGCGTATTTGTTAGTGTTATAAAAAGGTTTTTATATTGTGTTAGTTTGTTCCATTTTGTATTTATAAATTCTGGTTGATGCATAGGACGCTATGACATTGATAGGGATTTCTAAACACTTGATAGGGCAGGACGACACAATATTTGTTTTGAAATGTAGGTAAATGAAATAATTTTGCATGTTATATATTTTTGTATATAAAATAATGATTTTATAAATGATATATTTGGTTGTAATATATTTGTTTGTTAGGTAGTGAAATTCATAAGTATTGGTTGAAATATGAGATTTGTAAATAAAATGAATATAAATTGGAAATTGTAGAACATAAGTTTCGGGATTTTTGAAAATTTATTTCAAAGGATTTTTGAATATAATATTAGTATTATTTGGAAGTATTTTCTGATACAAATATTTAAATATAATTTGAAAGAAATGTTTTGAAGGGAATTTTGGGATGAAATAAGTTCTGTACTCCTCTCTCTATCGCTAGGAAATAATTTCGGTGATGATTGCATGCATCATCGACGTTCATTTTCGAGTCTCAAAGTGGGGAGGCTGCTGTAGTACTTTTACTGCACAACCGTTTTGATAAATTAATCTTAATATCAATTCCAAATATGATTTGATATATTTAAAGATATGGTTATATTTATTATTTTAAATGATTTGAAATGGAACCCGGCATTTAGTTCTTAAATTTCTATAAATTAGAGATTTCTATCATTGTAATAAAATGAAATTTGACTATTTAATAATTGGAACTTCTAAAATGAAAATGAGAAGATTAAATGCTAAATATAAATGAAATTTCAAGAAATTTGAAAATTTGTAACCTGAAAACTTAAGGATATGAAAATGAGAAATGATAACTATTGAACATTAAGTTATTAAAATAAATAAGATAAACTTGTGTAACTTTCAATTGCATTCTTAGAAACATAAATATATTGTTTGTACCAAAATTGGGCACAACACTCTTCGGAAGTCTTTGAAGAGATAAAGTGAAGAAATTAAATGAAAAAAGAGGAATTATCTAACAAAAAATCCAAATTTCTGAAATAAGAATAATTAAAGTGCAAGGAGACACAAGGATTTAGAGTGGTTCGGCGTATAGGCTACGTCCACTATGAAGTAGTTTTCTTTATTGATCTTTCTTTTGCGTTTACAAGTGAATTCAATGATTTATAGCAGTAAATTGTGATTTGCTGCAGTGAATCTCATTTATGACAGCAACAATTGAGTCCTGATCTGGATTTGGCGGAGTCAGGGAGTTGGATATCTCAAAGAGGAAGAAGAACCCCTTTCTTGTTGGCTTTGGGGGTCTATTTATAGGTGTAGGAGGCTGGTATTTTGCTTAGATTTCGGGAGACCTTCTCTGGCACGTGACCAGGCCCGCACACCTAAGCCCGTGAAGTTTCGGTCCGATCCGTGATCAACACGAACAGATTTCGACTCGATCACGATCTCATCAAATGGAGTCGAAATTTGGCGTGGACACTCTTTAGCATGCACGTAGTCTTCTGTGAAAATTTCATAGCATTTGGACTTGTAGATTGGGAGATATGATCGATACAAAATGGAGTTTTCGGTAGGCTGTTTCCTTCGACTCGGTACCATTTCGACTCGCTTCTGCTTCGACTCGGTGACGTGGCGCTTTCTGGATCGCTCTGCCTTTGACGCTGCTTTGAGCGAGTTGAAGTGCGCACTGGCCTGAGCGAGTCGAAATGAGCATTGATTGATCAAGTCAAAGTGCATGGTTCGATTGATTCGAACAGTGACCTTGCCAACCGGAACTGAATTCGATGGAGTCGAACAGCTGTTTAGGAGGAGCGAGTCGAAGCGTGCACTTTTGATGGTTCCAAACTTGTAGCGAGTCGAAGAGGGAAGCTGAGCGAAGCGAGTCGAAATAGGTACTTCAGATGGCAGTGAAGCGAGTCGAACA
Source organism: Allium fistulosum (assembly GCA_030737815.1). NCBI lineage: Eukaryota > Viridiplantae > Streptophyta > Magnoliopsida > Asparagales > Amaryllidaceae > Allium > Allium fistulosum. The sequence goes on from CM060901.1 coordinate 1,497,267,369, forward strand.
GGAACGAGTCAAAGTTGGTATCTGAGGGAACCGAAGCGAGTCGAAGGGAGCGAGTCGAAGGAGCGAGTCGAACGGTGGCTGATCTCTTGTTCAATTTTGTATCCTTCATAACTTGAGCATATGAACTCGGATCGACTTGAGATTTTGAACATTGGCTCCCATGGCTTAGCTTGTCATGTCCTACCAATTTTGGCTCGATCCAGACTCGAACAAAATTCGTCGATATCCATAGTGAGCCTGTGTATAACTGATCTCTAGGACGGGCTGTCATTGGTTATTAGTCGTTTCCTTAGTGTCACGACCTTGCCAAAAGGCGGGATAACATTTGCCCCCCAAAGTACGTCTTGTGGAAACATGATGTGCTTTGAAGTGCTGCAGTCTTTACTCTGAATAGTTATCGTCTTTTCGATGTAAGTTGTAACCTTTGACTGTTCTTCTTGACAATGTAAACTGTTGACCGTCGACTGCTGTACCCTGTATTGTTGCAACTGATTGTTGTATGCTAGTGGTTTCCCATTTGTTGTTGTAATCATTACTGGATGAGTTTCTGATTCCTGAAAATGTTATTGTCTTTTCGAAGATGATTTTTCATTGGATTTATGGATGCGAAGCAGACATGTCGAGTTGATGGAGTTGGCCTCTGGAAGCCATGATTCGATGAACACGAAGTGCTCATTCGACTCGATGATGGATGTGAACTGAGCGAGTCGAAATGGAGCGAGTCGAAATGCGCTTCCCTGATGGATTCGAACTGCTTGTTTTGCTGCACCGGAGAGGGGGTCGAAGGAAGCGATATGAAAGAAAGGGATTCGAAATGTACGTTCGAATCCATCGGGATACGAAGCGTTTATTCCCTTTGTTTCCAAATCCATATAAATACTTTTTACTTAGTCGTTTTTCACTTTTTACCTTTCATCTTTATCTGCCTTGCCTTTGCATCGTTCCAGAGCATTTCAGGAGAAAAGACCTTTGCCTTCGAACCGATTCCTATCTTCAACCATTTGAACTTAACTTTCAGATCTAGGTAATCAATAAAACGAATCCACGCGTAAATGAAGAAGCTCGGGTTTTCTTATCAAATCAATCAAAGTCGTGGTTGATCGAACGCTCTCTGGCCTCCGCTTCGTGTCGATGGAGTATGGGTTTTGAGATGATGAGGCGAAGGTCTTCGTATCGATCGAGGGTGGAGCTTCATTTCTAATCGAACGCTCTGAATTCATGGATCGATACGAAGGGGTTGCACCTGATGGACTCGAAATGATGGCCTCGAATTGAGTCGAAAAGTATATCTTTTGATCGAGTCGAAATAGAGGCCTTGGAATGGTTCGAAGCGGAGTGTCTGGAGATCGAGTCGAACTGTGTAGTTCTCGATCGAGTCGAAGCAGATACTTTGGATCGAATCGAAGCGCGTGGTTTGGGATCGAGTCGAAGTAGGGGCTTCGAAGCGAGTCGAAGCACGTGGCCTCGTACCGAGTGGAAGGACATGGTCTTGGATCGAGTCGAACTGCACACTCCCGAACGATCGATTCGAACTCAAGCCTTAGCGAACAATTCGAATTTGAACTTGAATAATTTCCTTGAATTCGAACTTTTGACATTTGACCATTGGTTCAATTTCGATGATACCGAAAATTCTATTGCCTTTGACCACTTAACTCCGACGAGCTTCAGATTTGCTTAATTGGACTTAATTGTTTCACCACCCACCTGATTGCCTATTGAAGTTCGTCGATGAAACTGGAACTTAAGATAATAACACATTTTAACTTGATCTGATAGCTAATAACTGGATGGCATGGTTGTGACGGTCAGCAATGATGGTCCTTCCGACTGAATTCCGAAGTCTCGTCGTTTACACGTTTTCCTTAATCCGGTTGATCACCTCAAATAATACATTACTACACTACACAACACACTCACACAGTTTACACTGGGGGATGTATAGGTGTTATTTGTCAGTTTAACAATGATTTTTTATAAGCTAGCTAGTCATGGACCCTTCAAGTTCTCAGCAGCCGGAACTCCCAAGTTCTATTCCTCCATCCATGGAGATACCGGTTATCGAAGCCGAAGTTATAGAGCCATCTCCGGACGATCGTCCGGGTGCTCGGTTTATTTGTAATCCAATAGATTCAGTGTCGTCGGGTATCTCTGAAGATATGCTAGGACGGATTTGCTTAAGGCATGGTTTGTCGCTTGACGACGTGCTACTTCCTGGGCACACTAACAGGCCACACAATCCCCCGGAGGGGTATACCGCTTTCAACCGTCACGCTTGCACAACGGGGACACTTCCTCCCTTCAATGACTATATAAGGGAGATGTTATCGTTTCTTGGCATAGCTCCATCTCAGCTACATCCCAACGGGTATGCCTTATTGAACAACATCTTTGTCCCCTTCATGGAGATCCTTTTTCGACCGCCGAAGTCGATCGAGATCCGATATTTATTCAATGTCAAGAGCCGTGGAGACAGCCCCTCTTTCACCTTCCTGGAAGCGGTTAGGAGCTGCCACATTGTACAGGGCTCCTGGGGAAGGCTAAGTTATTATAAAACTGAATGGTTCTACGTTCGTTGCACCCCTGGATTTGCTGGGCGGTTGTTGGATAGACGTAAGTGTTGCCACTCCTCTCTTGAGTCATTGAGATACTAGTAACTGACTTCAAAAACTGACACACTTTTCCTTTCTTACAGCTGCAATCTCTCGCCCCGATGGTGCATATTTCAGATAGCTTGTCCGAATTCTTCAAGCGTTTCCGAGCGAAGAGAGGCACATAGACTTAGTCCTGACTGATAGGAATTTGAGGGCTGTCGGGATGATAGAACGGAGACAGAGCATACACCTGGAAGTGGGACATAGAGTGGCCCCAAAGAAATGCATGAAATGCAAAGCGCCTGTCGTTGTGATCACCGAAGAAGTTGATCCAAAAAGAACGCCCACCGATACCGAGCTCCCAGCTGGGCCTTCTGCCGATGTCCTGGACTCGGGTGAAAGAAGAAAAGGCAAGGCCGCTGCTCACAAACGCCCTAAATCTAAGGGATTTAAATCCATGGTCGTGTCTTTACCTTTCTAGGGGATCAGAATTTCAGAGGCTCCTCCCCCACAAGTGGAGAATCCTTTTGCAGGGCTTGCTGACATTCCAATCTTGGATTTCGTGTCGTCTCCACACGACGCCGGGACGGAGGGGCTTGATTGTGCTTTCGAACTAAGCGGGTCACTTGCTACGAGTGCTGCCGACATTTCCGGTTGGTCGAGGGATTGCACATGCATACACTTCACTACACTACATGATTGACAACTGTACTTCGTCCGACTTAGGAAGTTTCTAACTCTTTATTCGCTTCTCATTTTCAGGTACCATGTTTGGAAGAGGATCAATGCTAGCTAGTCTTCGCTCGGCCCGAAAGGCTTCTTCTTACTATGATTCTCGCAGGAGGGACTCTAATAGAGATCGCGATTGCGGTTACTCTAGTCAAGATAGGTATGGGCGTGATAGGGATAGAGAATACAGGCACCGGTCTAGATCACGCTCTCCTCCTCCTAGGCTTCCATCTCCACCTCTTGCTCATGTTCCACAGCCGTCAGAGCCTCCTCATCCCAGGCCTTCTTCTCACACTTCCAGACCTGAGACTCATCTTCAGAGAGTCGAGGCTACATCATCCATGGTTACAGAGCAGGTCCTCGCTGATCCCACTGGAGAAGGGGCCCTTAAGTTGGCTCAAATGAGGAAAGATTTTCCAAATATTTGCTTCGACGGTTATGTCTTTCCTCCCCATTTGAAGAGAATTCCATCAGGGGTAGAGGGCACGATGCATGATTATGTCCGCGATATCTACACCCAATACCGGGAGTGGGCAAAAGCTGCTGAAAAAGCTTCCAAAGTGGCATTCGAGCGGGCCAAAGAGATCGAGAAGATGGAGACCGAGCTCGCAAAAAGGGATCGGATTATTCAGGTACTCTCTGCCGAGTCCGAGTCTTCTCGGAAATCTGAGATCGAGGCCATTAAGAAAGCTGATGAAGCAAAGGTGGCCATGGAGAGGTTGAGGCCGACGCATGTCGCCTTGGTGGAGGAGATCGGCCATCGGAATACTACGGTTACTGCCGAGCGGGATGCGGCAGTCAAGGAGCTGAACGAACATAAGGCCAAATTCGTCGATATGGCCAAGGAAAAAGACGACGCGAACAACGCAGCCCAGGAGGCGTGCGAACAGGCTGTTCTACTTAGGGGTGAATGGGATGCGGCAGTGGATAAAGTCCAAAAGGTGGAGACTGAGGTCGAGAAAAGGGTGAAGTTGGCCGAGTCTAGGCTAGAGGCCGACATTGAAGACCTCCTCATTGTCTATAACGCTAACGTGCTGAGGCACATGGGTCTGGCTAGGCTCGATGATTATTCGACGCATCTTCATAGTGCTTGGGGCCGACTGGTTGAGGAAGAGAAAGAGGCGCACCCGGGTGAGTCTGTGGATGAATTCGAGCTCGAGAATCGTCTGTTAACTGATGACGAAAAGAAGATTCTCCATGATTCAATGATCTCTTATGAGAAGGAGAGGCTCGGCTCCCAGCACTTGGAAGTAGGAGAAGGCTCCGGGGTTGGACATCCTGATGCAAGTCTTGATCTTCCGGTATCAACCCAGCCTGAACCTTTGCCTGCGGTTGATCCTCAAGTTGTTCCCGCCTATAATCCAGATCAGCCGCAGATGTCCCCGACTACAGCGCAAACGACTGAAGCCGCCCCGTTGCATATAAGCCAAACTGAGGAAGGTACTCCGAACATTCCACATGTCTTTCATGTGTCGAAGTCTTCGATCGAGTTTAAGTCCTAACAATTCTTTTATTCTTTGTCTAGTGATTGACGTTGCGCCGCACATGCCTCCTGCTACTCAAGGATTATATCAGACACAGGAGGCTATCGTGACCGAAGCAACCACCGTGGCACATCTGCCACGATTGATGACATGCAGGGGAGTACAATGGCATTTGACGAGCATCTGATGGATGAACTCTTTCGCCGTCACGGCGATCCCCCTGCTGACTTGCCACCTGTTGTGAGCGAAACTGATCCTGCTGCAAGCTCTATAATGCCGACTGCTCATGCCCCCAGCGGGGCTCAAGCAGTAACTGAAGAGGAGATGTTTGCTCAGATCGACGCTGAACTAGCAGCAGCGGGTTATGGCGGCAGCTTTTGAGGTGGGATGGCAGCATCGGGACCTGCCCCGCTCGGAATGATGTCTCCTGGTGGTTCTGTCTTTCTCACCGGCCTGCCCATTCCACCTTCTGTAGTTGATTCCGTTCCTCCGACTCCGCCCGTAGGGAGCCTTCTTATTCACACGAGTTCGGAGGAGGACGTCGACATAATGCCCTCACCTGAAGACCAACCGCCGAAAGGCAAGGGTTCGAAGAGGAAGAATGGCGATGGCTCCAGCGGGTCCACATCGAGGAGGAAGCTAAGGAAAAAGAATGATTAGGCATGCTCTCCCGGTGTAATCTGATTTGCATTTTGTTTGCCATGTATAGATGCGGGTTCGGCCCCTGCTAGTAGGAATTTTTTGGAAACTTGTATACGAACTTCTTCTATAATCGATAGAAATGAAACTTTCCTTTTTTGACTTCTTTTTTGTCATTGTGTATTTGTCTAAGTGTTTCAGTGTCTGGACTGCACTTGTGAAGTTTCAGTTTGCGAATGAAGTTTGTTCCTGTTTGCCAAGTTCGGGTATTGTGGACACGATCCGCGACCGGGAAACGAGTCGAATTCTGATGTCGTATTACTTCAGTCAATAGTTGATGCTTAAGTCTTTCCCCCCAGCCTTGGTGGCATGTTGTAAAGCATCAGTCAGCGATTATTCTTTTCTCCTAGCATGCCGAGTCTAGTGCCGTTGGACGGGCGTTTAAGGCAAACGGGGGTTGAGCGGTTTATTCGCACTTGCCCGATCGTTGATGATCATATCCACACTCCGGGGATCCTCATTTGTTTACTGGCGGTTGGTCACGCTGGCTTGAGTTTCAATCACATGCCCGCTGCCTGGGGACTTGGAATTGGTTTTTGTACTCCGACTTGCGCTCCGGGAGTTTGGAGTTGATAATTATATCTTGATCCATGCTTCGAGAACTTGAAGTTGGTGTTTAGGCTCTGTTCCGCATCCTGGGAATCCGGAGTCGACGTCTATGCTCCGACTTGTACTCTGGAAATTCGGAACTGATGTTTATACTCCGGTTCGCACTCTGGGTGTACGGAGTTGAATGTTTATACTCCGCTTCGCACTCTGGGAATACAGAGTTGAATGTTTATACTCCGACTCGCGCTCTGGGAGTTCGGAGTTGAATGTTTATACTCCGACTCACGCTCTGGGAGTTCGGAGTTGAATGTTTATACTCCGCTTCGCACTCTGGGAATACGGAGTTGATGTTTATACTTCGACTCGCGCTCTGGGAGTTCGGAGTTGGATGTTTATACTCCGACTCGCACTCTGGGAGTTTGGAGTTGAATGTTTATACTCCGACTCGCGCCCTGGGAGTTCGGAGTTGAATGTTTATACACCGACTCGCGCTCTGGGAGTTCGGAGTTGAGTGTTTATACTCCGACTCGCGCCCTGGGAGTTCGGAGTTGAATGTTTATAATCCGACTCGCGCTTTGGGAGTTCGGAGTTGAGTGTTTATACTCCGCTTCGCATTCTAGGTATACGGAGTCGGATGTTTATACTCCGACTCGTGCTCTGGGAGTTCGGAGTTGAATGTTTATACTCCGACTCGCGCTCTGGGAGTTCGGAGTTGAGTGTTTATACTCCGCTTCGCACTCTGGGTATACGGAGTCGGATGTTTATACTCCGCTTCGCACTCTGGGAATACGGAGTCGAATGTTTGTACTCCAACTCGCGCTCTAGGAGTTCGGAGTTGAATGTTTATACTCCGCTTCTCACTTTGGGAATACGGAGTTGAATGTTTATACTCCGACTCGCACTCTGGGAATACGGAGTCGAATGTTTATACTCCGACTCGCACTCTAGGAATACGGAGTCGAATGTTTATACTCCGACTCACGCTCTGGGAGTTTGGAGTTGAGTGTTTATACTCCGCTTCGCACTCTGGGTATACAGAGTCGGATGTTTATACTCCGCTTCGCACTCTGGGAATACGGAGTCGAATTTTTATACTCTGACTCGCGCTCTGGGAGTTCGGAGTTGAATGTTTATACTCTGCTTCACAGTCTGGGAATACGGAGTTGAATGTTTATACTCCGACTCGCGCTCTGGGAGTTCGGAGTTGATGAAGGATTGTCGTGCATCTATCCCTTTTTTGACTTTGATGTGATGGCTTTCCCCCGAGCTCGGGTTTCACTTAGGGAGTGATTGGTTGCATCGCAGCTACTCTCTATTTGAATAAATCCCACCGTATGATGAGACTTAGCTCACCGTGCATAGTGACAGTCATATGAAGTATTTCAAGTAAATCACAGCTCTGGCTCGAAGAGGTTGCATTTTATTTCTGAAATAAGAAAGTAGGGCAAAGTCAGTTGCCTTATTACAAGTTCTAATTTCGAAATGCATAAACAAATTGCAGAAAAGGAAAGTAAACTAAATGGATAAAGATAGCCTGTCAGGTGTAATAGCGGCGAAGGCTTTCGCTATTCTAAGCTCTTGGCAGGGTAAAACCGTCGACGGTTGATAAGTTGAATGTGCCATCTCCGAGGCTTCGTCCAATAACATACGGTCCTTCCTATGTCGGCTTCATATGTGAAGGAACCGGATAGATTCTTTTTAAGACGAGATCGCCTAGTTCGAAGGTTCGCGGGCGGACCTTGGCATTTTACAATCGGGCGACTCAACTTCGATGCGCAGCTGCCCTCAAATCAGCCTCTTCACGCTTCTCATCCAGTAGATCAAGAGATTCAGCAAGTAATATAGCATTTGTCTTTGGATCATAGTATGTCACACGATGAGAAGGTACTTCTAGCTCGACTAGAATAACGACCTCTGATCCGTAAGAAAGAGAGAACGGAGTGTGGCCGGTCGCGGTCTTGTGGGTTGTTCGGTAAGCCCATAGAGCCATAGGAAGTTCATCAACCCATTTGCCCCCGACCTTTTCTAGTCGTTTCTTCAGGATGGACTTTATGACTTTATTAACTACTTCGACCTGTCCGTTCGCTTGAGGGTGTGCAACTGCGGAGAATTTCTTTTGGATGTGAAATTGTTTGCAGAAATCTTTGAATTCAGCACTGTCGAATTGGGTTCCGTTGTCCGTAATTATGGTGTGTGGGGGACCGAATCGATAGATGATGTTACGAACCACAAAGTTGATTACTTTCTTCATTGTATTGGTAGCGAGAGCTTCGGCTTCAGCCCACTTCATAAAGTAATCAACCGCGACGATGGCGTACTTCGCACCACCTTTTTCCAAAGGTAGAGCACCGATGATGTCGATGCCCCACATTGCGAACAGCCATGGGCTGACCATTTGCGTTATCTCAGTAGGAGGAGCCTTAGGGATTCGGGCGTATTTCTGGCACCTATCACATTTCTTTGCATAGTCCAACGCATCGCGATTCACGGTAGGCCAGTAATATCCGTAGCGAAGTATTTTCTTGGCAAGTGCTTGCCCCCCGGTGTGATCGCCACATTCTCCCTCATGTACATCGCGTAACACTTGTTTAATTTCATTGTAAGCGATACATCGGAGTAGGGGAACTGAGTACCCCCTTCTGTACATGAGTCCATTCTGGATGGTAAATCTTGAGGCCTTTCGAAGGACCTGCCTTTTTTCACTCCTGCGCTCCGACAGGGTCCCGTGCTCAATGTAATTTTTGAGTGGAGTCATCCATGAATCCTTTTCGGGGACGGTTTCGCATACCCGGTTTATTTCCGCCCGGTCGATACTTGGGGAAGATAGCGTTTCTACGGGTACGAGTCCCATTTGTTGAGCTTCGCCTGTGCTGGCTAGCTTTGCCAACGAATCGGCCTTTTGGTTACATTCTCGAGGTATACTGTAGATGGCGTAGTAATCGAAATGGTCTAGTACTTCCTTAACTCGAGCTAAGTAAGCAGTTAACCTTCGATCTCTTGCTTGATACTCTCCTCGTACCTGACACACAACTAAATGCGAATCATAATAAATTTACACTGCGATAATTCTCAAATCTCTAGCAAGTTTCAAGCCAGCTAGGAGCGCTTCATATTCAGCTTCATTATTAGTCGCATGGAAATTGAACTTTAAGGCATAACATATGGATCTACCTTCGGGAGTTTCAAGCACAATACCAGCGCCTGAACACCGGTCGTTTGATGCCCCGTCAGTATAAAGTTTCCAAACGTACTCGGGGGATTCACTGGCTTCGGGCAAGTCCTCTAGGATGGTAAATTCCACTATGAAATCGGCTAGGACTTGTCCTTGTATGGCCCGTCTCAGAGCGTAAGTAAGGTTAAACTGGCTCAGTTCGATGTTCCACTTGAGTAACCTACCAGACGTCTCAGGCCGCGAAAGGACCTTTCGTAACGGCTGGTCGGTGTAAACAATAATGGAATGTGCCTGGAAGTATGGTCGGAGTTTTCTTGATGCAATGACAAGGCAGTAAGCCAACTTTTCTAGCTTCGGATAATTTCTTTCAGCCCCAGTCAATCGTTTGCTGACATAGTATACTGCCTATGTATCTTGTCTTCTTCTCGGATTAATGCCGTGCTGATAGCGTTTTCTGATATTGCCAAATATACGTACAACTTCTCATGATCAATAGGCTTTGACAGTATCGGCGGTGTGGACAGATGTTGGACTAGTGCTTGGAAAGCACCCTCGCACTCTGTGGTCCATTCAAAGTTTCGTTTCCCTTTTCAAATCAGATCGAAGAAGGGAATGCATTTGTCAGTGGACTTTGAAATGAACCTGCCCAATGCTGCTACCTTTCCATTGAGACTCTGGACTTGCTTTATAGTTTTGGGAGTTTCAAGATTTCTGATTGCCCAAATCTTTTCACCTAAATCTTTTCGGGATTGGCTTCGATTCCCCGGGCGTTAACGATGAACAAAAGGAACTTTCCGGATGCAACTCCAAAGTGACATTTCAGTGGGTTGAGCTTCATCTTGTACTCCCGAAGTATGTTGAACATAGTTTCCATGTATTTTACATGGTCGGTGGAGAGTCGTGACTTCTCAAGCATGTCGTCTACATATACTTCCATTGTCTTCCCGATTTGATTAGCGAACATCTGATTGACCAACCGTTGGTAAATAGCTCCGGCGTTCTTGAGTCCGGATGGCATAACCTTGTAACAGTAAAGTCCCAGATTGGTTACGAAGCTGGTGTGTTCTTGATTGGGTGAATGCATCGGTATCTGATTGTAGCCTGAATACGCGTCCATGAAGGATAAGAGTTCATGTCCAACCGTCGAATCCACTAGTTGATCAATTCTAGGAAGTGGGAAACTGTCTTTGGGGCATGCTTTATTCAGGTCAGAATAGTCGACACATGTTCTCCACTTCCCGTTTGGCTTTCAGACGAGCACGGGATTTGACACCCATTCAGGATATAGCGCATCTCGAATAAACCCGTTCGCTTCAAGCTTTTCTACCTCCTCTTTAAGGGCGGCAGATCTCTCTGGATCCATACCGCGCCTTTTTTGTTTGACCGGGACATGCCGCGGGTCTATGTTCAGCATGTGGCTCGCGATGTCCGGCGAGATCCCACACATGTCAGAATGTGTCCAGGCAAATACGTCAAGATTTGCCCGTAGAAATTCAACCAATTCCTCTTGAGTTTGCTGGCTAAGCTGAGATCCAATCTTCACTATTTTTGAATCATCGTTATTGTCAATTGGGACATCAATCGTCAGTTCGACCGGGGATGCTTGACTTTCTTAGATTCTCCTTCGTCTTCAGTTTCTCTCTGGTCAAGGTCCTTGAGGAATTGGCTGGGGTGCCCAGGCTTGGGCCCGGGCGTTAATTGTCAATTATCGGCGAAACGAACGCAGCGAGATTCCTCTACGCCTTTTCCCTTCTCCTTTCGCTGCGCCTCTCACAGCTCAACAACATAGCAGGCTCTGGTAGTGGCCTGATCTCCCTGAATGATTCCTATTCCATGATCAGTGGGAAATTTTAAGGTCAAACACACCATGGGGCAATGGCTATTCTGAATTCAGCGAGGGCCGGTCGGCCCAAGAAAGCATTGTAAGGGGAGTTTATGTCCAAAACGATGAACTGCAACATCCGTACTCTCCGACGTTCTCCAACTCCCAACTCTACCGATAGTTCCACCATCCCAGTGGGGATTGTGGCACTTCCGTTGAAACCATGAACTCGAGATTGACAAGGCTTCAAGTCTGCGGCTTCCATCTTCATTTGATCATAGGCTCACGTGAACAAAATATTCACAGAGCTTCCACTGTCAACTAAGATCCTTTTTATCCAAGCGGGACCTACTTGTGCTGAGATGACCAGTGGGTCGATAGTGGGAGCTTCGATTTTATCTACATCTCTACTTCTGAACACGTTGTCATCCGTCATCGTTTTCTATTTCTTGGTCGGAGCCCCCTCATCAAAACTACTGCAACACTCGAAGTCCGCATGCCTGATAGAACTGGCATATGACTCCATTTCCTTCCAGCGTCGATCTGCTGGGTGAGGACCACCACTTATCGTATTGATGACCAACCTCCCGTCTGCACGAGCGGGTTGCTCCTGTCTTTCCTGATTCGGCGCACGGTTCTGATTTGATGGGCCCGCACCACCGGATTGCGGCGCCCGTACATACTGATCCAACTTCCGCTCACATATCAGTTTTTCAATGAGGTCTTGTAAGTGACGACACTCATTGGTGTTGTGGCCATAACTCTCATGGAATCTACAGAACTTTCCTGTTTGGATTTGTCTTTCAGTTGGTGGTTTCGGGGCAGGCTTCTTATACTGCATGGTATTGCAGGTCTGCAAATACACATTTTCCAACGACATGTTCAATGGAGTGTAGTTTTCGTACAAGGAAGCTCTACGCCGTGGTCCACGATCCTGATCGCATTTTTTGTTCTGGTTTATATTGTCCCTCTGCTGATTCTATTTATTTTGGACATTCAACTGAACTTTCCCAGAACTATCTCCGGACTGTTTAACAGCGACGTTACTTTAGATACCTTCGATGTTGGGTCCTGCGTCATCCTACTTCCTAGACTGTATCGCATCCTCCCTTCTTAGGAATTGGGCTGCCTTGGAATAGAAACGGTCCAATGACGTTGGTGGTTTCCCAACTAACCAACTTCCGAACTCGGAATCAACATCATTCCCCTTAGTCAGAGCCATCGGGATAGAGTTATCGTTGGGATCGCTTATTTCTGCACACGCAGCATGGAATCGCTCCAAGTAACGTCTAAGCGTTTCTCCGGGAGCTTATGTAACACTAGACAGAGTGTTAACGTCCTTTGGCCTTGCCACATGCATACGGAATTGTTTGACAAACTTGGTGGCCATCTGGTCAAAGTTAGAGATGGATCATGGTGGCAAATGAGTGAACCACATGGTAGCAATGCCCCCTAGGGAAATGAGGAAACTACGGCACTTTACTGCGTCATCGGCTCTAGCAGCATTCATCAGCCACTCGTATTTCAAGACGTGTTGATTGGGATCAGAACTCCCTTCATAAACTGGCAAAGCTGGCATCCTGAAGTGCCGAGGTGGCTCAGCATATAAAACATCATCGGTGAAAGGGGTATGACTTCGGGAGATTCCCCAGTCGTCATTAGAGAGACCCTGACTTTCACAGATCATTTGGCGGATCATCGCTGGTATATCCGGCGTTCGGACACTTGGAGCATGTTGTGCCAAGGTGTGGTCGGGTTCCACAGTGCGAGTCTGGACCGGATGCGGTCGACGGTCCGTGCCTCGCCTCCTTGGTTCAACATCCCTAGGGACATAAGGCTCAGGAGTCTGCTCTCGTTGGCTATGTTGAGGATCAGCTTGGTTTCTAGCATCACCTCCCCGTCCAGCAGTGGTGGTAGTAGCAATGTTGTCGGTAACATGATAAGGAGCAGCTCCTCCCTGAGTCGAAGGTTCTGTGCAGAGGCTAACAGATGGTCCAGCTCTAGGTTGCCCAAGGTTAGAAGCAGGTTGGTGTCCCGTGTCCTGGGTGTAGCTTACACCTAACCGTGGACGTGTGGATCTAGCTTGGCCATCAGAGGAGGCTGAACTTTCTGTGGAAGAGTGAGAACCTTGGTCTCTTCTAGATCTTCTTTGCCTTTGGCGATTTAGCTGGTTAGTCAACTCCGTGTTGGCGCGTAGCAGCTCCGCTAGCTGTTGTCGACTTTGGGTCAACTCTTGAAGCAATGTCTGAATTCTTGTCTAGTGATTGGACCTGATGGATCTGAAGGTCCTGCAGCATTTTGGTTGGATGGAGGTGGTTGCGCGGGATTTTGTCAGTCCCGTGCTCCTTGATCAGCAGCTGTAGAGCTGGTACGTGTGCTCACCATAATGAATTGATGAAGTCCTTTCCTAGATCTGATTGCAAATCTGAGTAGAATGGAAGGGCTTCAAAGTTCTAGATCTGGATATTCTTCTTAGATTTATGCAATCCAATATAGATAGGAGATCCAAAGAGCAGGAGAAAAACTGGTTTTCTCAGTGAAAGCACCAAAGTGTTTGTACCAAAATTGGGCACAACACTCTTTGGAAGTCTTTGAAGAGATAAAGTGAAGAAATTAAATGAAAAAAGAGGAATTATCTAACAAAAACTCCAAATTTCAGAAATAAGAATAATTAAAGTGCAAGGAGACACAAGAATTTAGAGTGGTTTGGCGTATAGCCTACGTCCACTATGAAGTAGTTTTATTTATTGATCTTTCTTTTGTGTTTGCAAGTGAATTCAATGATTTACAGCAGTCAATTGTGATTTGCAGCAGTGAATCTCATTTATGACAGCAGTAATTGAGTCCAGATCTGGATTTGGCGGAGTCCGGGCGTTGGAGATCTCAAAGAGGAAGAAGAACCCCTTTCTTGTTGGCTTTGGGGGTCTATTTATAGGTGTAGGAGGCTGGTATTTCGCTCAGATTTCGGGAGACCCTCTCTGGCACGTGACCAGGCCCGCACGCCCAAGCCCGTGAAGTTTCGGTCCGATCCGTGATCGACACGAACAGATTTCGACTCGATCAAGATCTCATCCAATGGAGTCGAAATTTTGCGTGGACACTCTTTAGCATGCACGCAGTCTTCTGTGAAAATTTCATAGCATTTGGACGTGTAGATTGGGAGATATGATCGATATGAAATGGAGTTTTCGGTAGGCTGTTTCCTTCGACTCGCTACCATTTCGACTCGCTTCTGCTTCGACTCGGTGACATGGCGCTTTCTGGATCGCTCTGCCTTTGACGTTGCTTTGAGCGAGTCAAAGTGCGCACTGGCCTAAGCGAGTCGAAATGAGCATTGATCGATCGAGTCGAAGTGCATGGTTCGATCGATACTAACAAAGACCTTGCCAACCGAAACTGAATTCGATGGAGTCGAACAGCTGTTTGGGAGGAGCGAGTCGAAGCATGCACTTTCGATGGTTCCAAACTTGTAGCGAGTCGAAGAGGGCAGCTGAGCGAAGCGAGTCGAAATAGGTACTTCAGATGGCAGTGAAGCGAGTCGAACAGGAACGAGTCGAAGTTGGTATCTGAGGGAACCGAAGCGAGTCGAAGGGAGCGAGGTTAACGGTAGCTGATCTCTCGTTCGATTTTGTATCCTTCATAACTTGAGCATACAAACTCGGATCGACTTGAGATTTTGAACGTTGGCTCCCATGGCTTAGCTTGTCATGTCCTACCAATTTTGGCTCGATCCGGACTCGGCCAAAATTCATCGATATCCATAGTGAGCCCGTGTATAACTGATCTCTAGGACGGGCCATCATTGGTTATTAGTCGATTCCTTGGTGTCACGGCCTTGCCAAATGGCGGGATAACATATATAACTTACCAAAATATTAAAAGTTGTAATGTTAAAAAGAATATGTAATGGAATATATACAAGTAAAACTTAAATAAATGAAAGTGTTCAATGTAATTACTTTATAAATAAGAATTTTGATATTATAATTGTTATAAACTTAAGCTATAATTGAAATGTGTAACATCCCACTATTTTGGACCATTCAAATCGACAATAAATCCACACATGTCGGACTTGAATACTTTAAAACAGTGGATTGTTAAGAAAATTTGGAGCAAATAAAATCAAACACAGAATCACATACACAGAATATCAAAATAACTCACAGCGGAAATAAAATACCATAGTAGTTCTTGAAGCTACTACATAAATAATCTCAAAACAGATACAAAATATCATAGTCTGAAAAACAAATACAACAGAAGTCTGAATACATAAGTCAACTAATACAAAAGCAATACTGAATAAGAAATAACTGAAATGGAAATAGATGATAGATAGATAAATAAGCTCCAGCAAATCTCTAGCTCCAGAAGATGAATCAAAGCTGTGATACTCAAGCTGACCCGACCGTAAAGCAAAACACAAAACACTCGAGTCAGGACTTACATACTTATACAATGTAAACCAACTCAAGTGAAAAGTAATAGAAATGCACACGTAACTTAAAGGATGCCTGGGATCGCCCATCCTTTAAGGATCCGTTAAACTATCTACTATGTAGTAATATACGCTATTATAATAATGTCTAAAGTAAAGCAAATTATGCAAAATAATAGTGTTAATGTGACTGGGGTGACGCAAAGCTGCAGCAATTGCCCACCTCTAGCCACACTTTATAACATCCAACCGTTATTATAACCCGTGGTTATAAATTTCAAAATGATTTATATTTCAAATCAAAGTAATTCATTTAAACCATTTAAAAGTGAAGTCGTTATCCTCTCAGATCAATTATTCAATTTCCAAAAATTGTAGCATTTTCTAAGTTCATTCGTTTAATTACAATATTCCAAAACATTGTATTTTCAGCATTCGCAGCACTTAGAAAATGCTGCTGTAAGTATAGTGGTAAAATTGAAAAACAACACAATTCAGAAACAGTAGCACTTATAAACTACTGCTGTAGATACAGTGGTAATTTGGAAACAGTTCATTGTTGGAAACAGCAACACTTATAAACTACTGCTGTAGACACAGTAGTAAATTTGAAAAACAATACACTGAAACCACAGCATTTTTGGAATGCTACAATTTCTGTTAAGTTGTACTATGACATTTTTAAACAACATATCTTCCACTTTTATCATTTTTAACTTATCAAACTTATTCCACTTTTCAATATTATTTATCAGGATATCATTTAACTTATAAATTTTATAAAATAACATTTTATTAATAAATATCCAATTAAATTATAATTCATTTACATTAAGTGAAAATTCACTACAAGTTGCTTAACTTTTATTTTAACAAATAACTTGATATTTTCTTTTACTTTAAAAAAAGTATCCATTTCATAAATAAATATTTTAATTACTAAGTTAAGCTTAAAATTTCCATTTTAACTCAAATTTCAATTATTAAGTTAAATCAAATTTTAAATTACAATTTAAACCATTTATCAACTTATAAAATTTTAACTTTTAGGAAATCACTGTTTAAATCATTTAAATCCAATTTAAGTCAAAATTTCACATTTTAACATTTAAAAATACTTATTAATTTCTAGAAAATCATATTTTAAAATTAACCAGGGGTCTGTATAATATTTTCTAACTTAGGTCAAGTGGTACGGATAATATATCATTTCAATCCGTAATTAGTTAAAATTCCGGGTTTCATCATTTCAAACCCGCAATCCCAAGTCAAATAAAAATCGCTCGAGCCTATCATTTCAGCTCGTAACAACTTTTTCCTTATTCTAAAGTCCGTTTAGGTATGTACCATTTCAACCCATAGTGATTTTATACTAACAGGGAACTTGAGTGTGAGAAATAGAAAAAAAGAATAAACAGTAAAACATATCATATGATGTCAGGTGATGTAACAGGTATATAAACAGGTAATATCATCATATAATGTCAGATAACAGGCAGATGTGAACATATAACATGGCATATCAATTACTACAATTCAAGTGACACTGTTTCACATTTATATAAGTACGGTTTGTCGAGAGTGATAAACTCACCTTCTAAAGCTAGACATGACAAATTCGAGATACACAACTAAACTCTGAAAATCATGACAAAGCACAAACTAGATTTGAGTGGATGGAGAGCCAAGATTCAATCTTGTAAACAACATATATATATCATATATATAAGTATAAAATTTATCAAAGGAAAATGAATCAAAATAAATGCACAAAACAAATCAAAATGAAGCAAGGATGGCTTTACCAAGGCAAGTAGGTTCGGCCACTTTGTAAATTGGCTAGACCACCATCAAAATGCTCGGCCTATGATCTGATCTAAAGCAACTAGGCTCGGCTATGGTCAGCAAATAGAAGGCAAAGGCTAGAATGTGAAGGGGTAGGAGTTACAATTCATGGAAGGTAAAGAGGCCAAGGCAAGTTGAATTTTGGGTTCAGCCCTATGCTATTGGGCTCGGTCAGGTGGTTGCATGGTCAGGTTCAGGTCTAGTCACATCTTGAAGGGTGCGGCAGTGGTCATGTCATGGCAAGGGGATGGAGGAGGTGGAAGACAAGGTGGAGGCCGAGGCAACAAGGAGGAAGGTGGTGATTCAATGGAGTTCGGCTAGGGTTTTTCTTTTGTGGTGGAGTTTATGGATCATGGTCACGGCTAGGGTCATGTCAGGCTGGAGGAGGAGTTGCTGGCCGATCAGGTGGTGGAGGAGGAGGAGGTGATGGTCGGTGGAGGTGAGTATGTGATGGTGGCCGAACACTTGCAATTGAAATAGGAAGAAAAAAAGAAGAGAAGGAAGAAGAGAAACCATGGAAACTTACAAAAAAATTTCTTCAGGAATGATAAAAATGAAATGAGGAGTTGAACCAAATTTTTGTACGTGAGAAAATGAATATGAGGAAGTGGAGTTTGTACGGCCAAAAAAAGGAACGGCTAGGAAATGAAAAGTTAGGAAAATGTAAAGGCAAAATAAAAATATAACTTAAGTCTCTTGAATTTCCAAAGCCCAATATCAACACAATTCAAAACAACAAATAAAATCAAAGCCTAAACAAAATAAAAATGGAGAAATGAAAATAGAAAATAGAAAATAGATAATAGAAATACAGAAAATAATTGCGTGTAAACGCTAAATTTATCAAATTTAAAAAAATTTTAAAACAGAATTTGGCAAAACGAAAAGCAGAACGGATATCAGAAATAAATACTGCTTCAAAGAAAAGGATTAGATATTTAAAATTCAAATTTAACATTTTCAACTAAAAGTCAAAGTTTGACCAAAATATAAAATTTCCAGAAAATTATTATTTCAATATATTTGGAAAATAAAACATAAAAAAATCCAAAATTATATTGAAAAATTCCAAAATTCAATTTAAAATGATTTAAAAATCAAAGTTTCAACAAAATTTAATTTAAAAATATTTGTTAAAATATGGGTTGTTACAAAATGCTACTTAGTAAAATGTAATAATAAAGTGAGTACTGTAACTAAAAGATTATAAACTTAAGTTAATGTTTGAAGCTATTGATAATTAAGGTAAATAATAAAATGAATACTATATTAAATTAAATGGTTATAACTTCAGAAAGTTGAAATGATTTAGAAAATGGATTTAATATTCAATGACATTAAATAAGAAAATGAAGGTAAATTTAAAAGGTAAGAAACGTAAGTATGAACTTATGCACTAATGAATATTAATATCTAATTGAAATCAAGTATATAAATTAATGTGAACTAAACTGTAATAAAATGTATGCAATACTTGAATAATGAATTCGGTGATTATTATAAACAACTGAATGGAAATAACATATGTAAGAAATGAATATAAAGTAATGGAAAGAAATTGACATTATTTGAACAAATGAAAATGAAATTTTGTAAGTAATAAATGAAAATAAACGGAAATAAGTACTGAATGAATGAATGTGAATTTATTTACAAAGAAACCTATATAGCACTTTAAATTGATTTACATGTGTTTAAAATTTGTGTATAAATAACATAGGTAAGAAAATGTAAATAACATATGTAAGAAAAAGTAAATGACATATGTAAATAAATGGAATTAAGCATTACATGAATGAATGGGAATTGAATTTGCGAGAAATAAATGTAAATTTAAGAAATGATCATTGTATGAATGAAAAGGAAAATAAACAATAAATGTTGTGAAAGGAAACTAATAAGAATAAACTTAAATAATGTTTGGAATTTGTTGTTGTTTTGGTTATGGGTTGTTTGGGAAAGGATACGTTTAATTATTTAGGATGTTATGGATAATCTATTGAGTTTTATGTAACGACCCACCTTTTTGGGCAGTTTAAATCGACAATCAAACACACATGTCAACTCAAACCATTCAAAAGGAAAGATTGTTAATGGGGTAAATAAGAAAAGAAGAGAAAAGGAAGAAGAAACAACCATAGAATCTCGCAGCGGAAAGATAAAATATAATAATCAAATAAACAGTTCATGAAGCTGTTTAATGTACTTTTAATTATCATTTATACATCATTTATCAGAGTTATACATATACAAAAGAATAAATAAAATAATGCAACTGACAGCATGATGCAAGAGTAATAATAGTAATAGTATACCAAATCTTCGTCTTCGTCCTCCAGAATAGATCTTCAATAAGCTGAAAAACTCGGGACTAACCCGAGCGTAATGAAAAAAAAAACACTCGAGTCAGGACTAAAATATTCTTATGTAAGTTAAATCAATCGTAAATAAATAAGAGTGTAACTGCGTCAGAGATGTTTACGGGGTTTGACATCTCCTATCCAGTGTCAACGTGCGTGCGATAACTCAAGAGATGTTACGGGATTTTCCATCTCTTAAGGATCCGTTAAACAATCTACTATGTAGTAGAATATGCTATTATAATATGCCTATAGTAAAGTAAAGTATTAAAATAGCGTTAAGGCATTACCCATATCCCCCTTAACACATTTTATATATTCCCATAGTCTATACAGTACCGTACTCTCCTCCGAGAGGTTTACGCAGAGGGCACCCCATAGGTATGGTACAAAACAAACTCGTAGAAGGCGCTCTAGGGCATGTGAACACGGCACACAAGGAGATGCCAGGGTAGATATACCAATTGCACTCCCGGACTGGTGGTGACGCATAGCAGCTACTACCGCCCACCTCGGACACACTCCCATAATCAAAATCGAGGGGTTGCCACCAAATCAATCACAAAGTCAGAATATAGTATCGAAGAAATATGCCCGATAGGAGGAATGACCTCATTTGGCCCGGTATAGCTCCTGATTTTAGTCACATCTAAGCTGACTCACGGGAGTCAGATCCACGTCATACCATATAGAATCGTCTCCAAACCATCCTACTTCATTTCTGGAATCTCCATCACGTACATAGTTGTTAAAGTGGTTTTCGGTATCGACAGAGAGTATGCCCATATCTGATCCCGGTCTCTTTAACAACCAATCGCTTATTACACACCGGAAGGCTCTTTTACATTTTCAAAATCAATTCATAATTCATATCAAAATATCATATTCGCTTCAAAAATCAAATCCATACCAAAATCATCATATCTACTCTAAATATACTATTCCAGTTCAAAAAAATCATTCGACCTAAATATCTCGTTTCAATTTCAAAATGGTTTCGAATTTCAATTTAGGTTGTAACTTCATTTAACCCAATTCATATTTAAATCCAAGATTTAAATATAAACATTTCACCTTATTGACCAGCTTGAAATTTTTGGAAAATAGTTGGAATAGTTTAAAAATAGCTTAAATAATTAAAAATAGCTTAAATAATTAAAAATAGCTTAAATAATTAAAAATAGTTAAAATCCTCTAAAATATTAAAGATAGATTTCAAAATAGTTTAAATTGATTTAATATAGTTAAATAGTTTTAAAATAGATTAAATATAATTAAATAGGTTAAATAGCTTTAAAATGGATTATATATAATTAAAATAAATTAAAATAGGTTAATTAGTTTAAAATAAATTAAATTGGGTTAAGTAGATTTAAAATAGATTAAAACAAGTTAACATGGTTTAAGATAGGTTGAAATAATTTAATATAGTTAATATAGGTTAAAATAGTTTAAGTATTTAAGTGGTGTATATAGCAGAAAAATTTGGGAACCCAAAAATGACATAGCTTCAAAGTCAAACAATTTCAAATTCCCACTTCCCAATCCGAATCAAATTCAAATTCCCATTTAGTCGATTCAATTTTGATTTTAATTCAAATAAATTTTGACTTCGATTTCAAATTAATTTAATTCCATTTTTCAAATCTAATTTCTTCAATTTCGATTTCAATTTATAACGATTTCGAGCTCGATTTCCAAAATATCAATTCAAAACATTTAAATCAAATTACCTTTAATATTCAATTTAAAATCCAAATCTTCAATATAATTCAATTCCGAGCACAATTTCGAAATGTCATTCTTCTATCACTATTACTTACTAGTATTCAAAGTTCGAATAAAAGTTCTATCCTTTAAAACAAACAAATCAATTTACGAAATTCAATCATATCACAATTATAATTTTCAATGTCTCAACTTTAATTATTTAACAAATTCTTTAACCAAAATTTATTTCAACATTTCAAACTCAAATTCGCGATTAATTCGATTTCTATAAATTGATTTTTTTTTCAAAACATTTAAATAATTTCAAATCAACGATTTTAAAAATTATTATTTAATTTAACCAATCCGGTGTCCGTATAAAATTTTCTGTCCTATGGTCAAGTGATCGGTTATTTCAATTTAATTTTAGGGATATATATATATATATATATATATATGTATATATATCATTTCAATTCAAATCAGAGTGTCATAGGTATATATCTTTTCAATCTATTTCTCAATTTATTCGAAATGATTCAATTTACAACTGTAATAATACACAGGGTGATGACGGGATATATACAAACAAATAAACATCCAAACATTCAAATATCAATCAATAGCATCCATCGCAACCAATCATCCGAACAAACAATATAATTCACGGAAATTTCATAGTTATTAATATTCGGAAGTTTAATTGCGATTAAATTCCCATTTCAATTTGACTGTCAATTTTAATTTCTAACATTAATTGAATGATAATCTAGATGACAATTAAATTTATCAACAATGACCAATAAGATCATATCACTTCCTAATATCAAATTTAACTAGCATGAGAATATTCTACTACGTTGTGAGCGTTATAGAACACTCACCTTGAGTTTCAATTTTAAATCAAATCGAACGACGTTCAATTTAACCTAAAAAATTAACGAGCTCCAAGGGTCTCTGGATCTGCACTGTAGAGTAGCTCTCGTCGTTGTGATTCCAACGTCGCCAGTTTCATCTGATTCTGATAGTGTATGAAGGAGTTATGCATTTTAGAGGATTACACGATTTTTATATAATAAAATTTATACACTTTTTTTTATAACCTTGTTATCAGGCCCGCAGATTCTAGCTTCCTCAAATCCAGGCCGTAGATTAGCCTTCTTCTCCAACGTGCAGAACCAAGGCAAGAAAACGCATACGAACCCATCGCACGTTCGTATACATCATCACGTGCGCCTCCACGCTCACCTATAAGACGATCGACTAGTGCCAACTCAAAGCCCACACTACTCCTCACCCATGGCCGGAGTAGCATCGAATTCGATGCCACGAAGGCCGAGAAAACTGCCCCTAAACGCGAGATGAACGTGACCAAATTCAGGCTCTAAATGACGACAATAAACCAAATCTACCGTTGGATTGGAAGTTCGTGGAGAGCTCTTCAACTTTGCAGTTGGAAATTTTTGAAATCAGTGAGTGGATGGGAAGAAAATTAAGGAAGAATGGGAGAGCATTCCGGCCATTAAAAGATAGCGGCGGCCACGAAATGGGGCTAGGGTTTACTGTTCATGAACATTTATCTAATATCTTTATATATTATTTTAATATTATATTCAATTTTAACTGCTTTTTCAAACGAACTCCAAACGAAACATGCCGCTAGGCGTTTTTAATGTTTTACCCGTATTCCGAACACAATGGAACGTGTTTCGGGGCCTAATTCGATCGTATGAGGAAGATAGCTTTTTGAATCGAATCAAAATATTAAATTTTCGATATTTAGTTCAACGTGTTTTTATTCCGTACGACCAGACCATAACTCCAAACACTATAAAATTTGAAATCCGATAATAATACACTATTACGGATCCAATGGAACTGGTTTCGTCGAATTCCGAGACTGTGCCCCGGATCGCTATTTTAATGTCTTGATTTTAATATAAAATTGTCAGTTTCTAGTTATTCACTTAAAAATCCAATTTTAAATTGTTAATAAATTTCATTGTTGTTTAAATAAACTTTACATCAACTTCTGGTTTCATTTTCAATCATATTATATTCAAAAATCAATTATTCAAATATTTGCAATTTTAAATTTTAAACAATTTTGATTATCCAAAATTCACTATCTTGAAATATTTGAAAATGAACTTATAAGATTTAACTTTAAAACGAATTCAAACTGTAGAACAACTATTTCCATTATACAGTTATTCAACTCTCGTTATTCAATTATTCAGTTAATTTCAAATATTGAATTTAAACAATTTAATTGTTCAATATTTGACAAATTTCAAATATTGGATTGTAAATGAATTTTCGTTATCAATCAATTTTTTTATTTACATCTAATGAATTCAACATTATAATTTAATCCAACTATTAACCGTAAACTCATTCAATGAGTAGCATTATCTTTTAATACTCGTTATTACTTAAATCTTCGAAATCAGTTCATTTCAAAATTCTATTTTCTATCCAAATAATCCTCAATTATTATTCAACTTCAGTTATTGATCATTAACCCGGCTAATATATATAATTTCATTTCAATTGCAATTGGTTTCCAAATTAAATTCGACTGACTAAATAAACAGGTAACTATAATAATTATCACCATTAACTTTTAATCACACTTATAAGTTTATTATTTGCAACAAGTGTCACAATTACATACACAATACCAATTTGATTCCCTTCATAACCAAGTTATAACATTTAAGTCATTTCAATTGCTTGGAATTTCATTCAATTCATTAATAATTAACTTAGATAAATATTGTTGCAATTCATTCTAGTTATTATAATCATAAATAAATTACAAAAAAAATTTCTTCCAACATTAAATCACGAAATCTTATTAAATTAACTATTTTAATTATCAAAAATTTACGGGTCGTTACATTTTATCTAAGATTGTTGAGTGTCTGGTACACTTAGTAGTTATTTGGCACTCTATACGATTAAAAGTGTCAAAACCCGAACAAACAATTTGTTTTGTTTGATATGGATGTATGATTGATTACATTGGTTTCGTATGACGATTGTATGCTTTTTGGTTGCCAGTGCTTGTTTTATGATGTTTGCAAGTGAATATTGTTATGATTTGTTTGTTATAAATTGAAGCAATATAAATATTCCTCTTAATTAACTATTAACTCTTTTTGGATTATATAAGTGGAATACAGGTTATGGAAGCAATAGTTATTGCTTTTGGTTTCATAAAATAAGCGTTATTTGCCCGACAAATAGGTACGTTCCCGGATTACGGTTTTATAGCGATATTATATTATTTTCCCGTGGTTTGGGATATATTATTTTGAAATATGTGATATATATTGTTATTATTAATATTATTATTTTTCCCAAACATCTCCGTACAAAGGAGACTTTGTCGAAATTTTCTGTAAATTTTGGACATAGAAAATTTTATGAAATGTTTTTCGAACTTTTGTTTACTTGAGTATAAAAAGGATTTAATTGTTATAAATTGATATATTTTATTTAAATTATTTAATTATGTAAATTAAATTGTTTATAAATTTAATATTTTGGATAAGATATATTGATTTCTTAATTTCTTCTTTTCCCTTCTTTTTCCTTTTCGGGGACGAAAAGTTTTGAGTGGGGGAGAGTGTAACGACCGGTAATTTTGGATAATTTAAATTAGTTAATTTAATAAGATTTTGGTAATTTAATATTGAAAGAAATAAAATTTGCGATTTATTAATGAAGTAATAACCAAGATGATAGGTAATAATGTTAATCTAAGTAAATTATTAATAAATTGAATGAAATTCCAATAAATTGAAATGACTCAAATGTTATAACTTGGTTATAAGGCGAATATAAGGAAACAAATGTAAATATTGAATTAACCAACGAAATAATATGTAGTTAATGATAATTGAATAAAATCTGTGTTATGTAAGCAAAGGGTAACATTTGTTTGTAAACAATAAACTTATAACATGAATAAAAGTTAATGGTAACAATTATTATAAGTTACCTATTTAATTAGTCTATAAAAATTTAATTGGAAATCAATTATAATTGAATGGAAGTAAATGTTACACTAATGTGAGTAAGACAGTAAATGTAAATGGTGAATGAAATAAAATGAATAGAAATATTAATTTTATTCATAAGATAATAATTAATTTAATAAATGAATGAAAACTAGATAAATAAATTAATTGGAATTTTAAATTGCAATCAATGAAAAAATCGACAAAATTCCAATATAATGGAAATATAGTAGTTAATTCAAATAAAAGATGGAAATTGAAGAATATTAATGTAATGAAATATAAAACAATGTTGACTGTGTTATTTGTATAATAATTGATTGAATATATTGAAATCAAATTAAATCAATCTATTGGAATTAAATTATAATTAATCGGATTTAATTACAGTTGAAATTGAACACCGTAATTAGTAAAATTTTAAACACTGAAATGATGTGTAAACTTGTTTTGAATTATTATAAATTTCTAAGTAATTAAAAATGAAGAAATTTGTTAGTTGGTAAATATTGAATTAAAAAGTGAATTAATTATTTTAATATTAATTTATTTAATTTATGTGAAAATAGCCATTTTAGTCACTGTCTCGGATTTCGACGAAACAAGTTTCATCGGATCCGTAACGGTGAATTATTGTAAGGTTTCAAGTTTTGCAGCGAGCGGACCTGTCGTTTGATTGTACGGACTCGAAATGCCTAGAAATCGACTTAATTGAAATCAATTTGGAATAAGCTAATTTTAACATAACTTCTTCATACGGTGGAATTAGGACTTGAAACCCATTCCATTGAATTTGAAATCATCAAAAACATCTATTTTGTTATATAGGATGACCCATTTTCGTTCCGGAGACAGAATGGGCTTTTCGGGTTGTTTATAGTTCAACTTCCAAATCAAATCTTGTCCATTCATTCTATTTTCAGCTTTGCCTACAAATAGCCCATTATAAACCCTAGCCACTTCTTATTTTCATTCGTTTGTACGTACAATTTTATCTGCTCCTCTCTTGTCAGTGGAAAAAACCAATTCAAACTCCAACCCTAATTCAATTGCAAATTCAATTACAAAATCAATTCCAAAATCAAACTCCTCCAAAACCTATCAAACTATATACCGTTTCGAAGCACTCAACGTGTGAAACTCAGATCTGTGATTCGTTTTTGAAATCGAATCATCCTTTGACCAGAAATTCGCCATTTATCCATGGTCGTTTATATGGGAATGTTGGATTGGACGATAGATCGTCGATCTTACGACGATCTGGATGTGCTACATCGAAGAGGGTGTTGAGGGAAGGAGATCCATGCGGTCGCTTGGGGTTATAGGTCAGTGAGATCGCCAGAAACGGCCGTAGGATGGAAGCGGCGGCGAACGTGGAGGGAACGACCGGAGGCTCTAATCCGGTTGTCGTAGGCGCGGTTTAGGGTGGCAGGGCCGGCGGCACCGCCTAATCGTGGCGCATCTGTTCGTAGGTGGCGAAAACGTTGGTCAAAGTTGACCTAGTGACGGCTGTTACTCGGTGTCGCGATTTGGTTTTCCTGGAACGAAGCACGCGTTGTTGACGTGGCCATGAGTGTACGTTCCTTTTTTTATTTAAATTGTGATTTCATAACTTCTAACTTTTTCATACGAGATCCAACTCACGTGCGGTTCATTCCACTGGGATAGTATTTAAATTCCAGATGTTTTAACGCTAGTTTGGACGAATTCTGAGATTGTTTGAATTTGGGCCCTAAATTGGATTTAAATCCAAAGGTGATTGTTTTAACCCATTCACAACTTTTAAATTTTCTTATGTTAATTAAATTAAATTTGTGATGTGATTAGGAATTTATTTATAGCTGTTTGGCATGTTTAAATCGTCATTCCTGTTAATTTGAATTTATTTTGAATTTATTGTTATTTAATTTATTATTGAATTTAAATTGCAAGTTAATTTCCTGTTATTAATAGTCAGTTATTTATTCAAAATTTATTAATTGAATTGGATAATGATTTTGATGGATGTTTGATGGTTATAATTGGATGATTGGATGTTATGTTGATTTATATACTGCTATCACTCTGCAAGTTCCCGATGGGTTGAAATGAGACATACCCGAACGATCTATAGATTAGGGAAATCTCGTTATGGGTTGAAATGATAGACTCGAACGATTTTATGGATTTTTATATTTAATTCGGGATTGTGGTTTGAAATGATATATAACCATAAAATTTTAAATTGCGGATTGAAATGATAAATATCCGTATCACTTGACCCTAGGGTAGAGAATTATATACGGACACCGGGTTGGTTAAATCAAATGATTTTAAAATTCTTGATTTTGAATTTAATTAAATGATATTTCGAAATAACATTTGATTTATATAAATTGAATTATTATTGAAAAATCAAGTTTTATGTTGAAATGTGAATTGGTTTAAAGGAATTGCTTTAAGAAATTAAATTGAAATTTTAAAGTGAAATTTGAGATATAAGTGAAATTTGTCAGAATTGAGTTATTTGAGTTGTTTGAAATATAACTTTGAAAAATATTGAAATTGGAGTAATTTAAATTGATATTTCAAACATGGATTGGAAGCGATATAGAATTAAATATTTTAGTGAGAATTTGAATTGAAAGCTCTCAAATTGGGTTTTGAAATTGGAAATGGTTCAATGTGTTGAAGTGACATAAATAGTTAAATTGATATTAATTTACAACTCATATTTTAATATAAACCGTTTTAAAAATATATTATTTTAAAGACTTTAATTATTAAGATTTTCAAACTATTAAACTATTTTAACCTATATTAACTATATTAAACCATTTTAACCTATTTTAAACCACTTAATTTATTTTAAACTAATTAACCCATTTTAACTTATTTTAGATCTAATTAATCTATTTTAAAGCTATTTAATCTATTTTAATTATATTTAATCTATTTAAAAAAAATTACTATCTTAAATAAATTTAACTGTAGCTTTAATTTATAACTAAACTATTTTAGAGTATTTTAACTATTTATAATTATTTAAACTATTTTCTAAATATTCAGACTAAGTAGAGGGAAGTGTTTTTATTCAAATTCACTGGTTTAAAAGAAAATACGGTTAAATGATGTTATAACCTAAGTTGGGATTTAAATGTTATAATTAATTGAATATGATGATTTTGAAGTGAGGATTTAACCTAACTGGAAATATGATTCTTGAAATAAATTATGATTTCGGAAACGATATGATTTAAAAGTTGAACAAGATTTCAAAGTGAATATGATTTTTGAAAGTGAATATAGTTTGGAAATGAATATGATTTCAAAAGAGATATGGTTTGAAACTAAATATGATATTTTTATATAAACTGTGAATTAACTTTTGAAATGTAAAAGAACCATCCAGTGTGAAACAAGCGTTTGGCTGTTAAAGAGACCGGGATCGGATATTGTCGTACTCTCTGCCAATATCGAAAACCACTTTAACAACTGTGCACATGGTGGAGATTCCAGAAATGAAGTAGGATGGTTTGGTGAACGATTGTATATGAGGTATTTACGTGACCCTGACTCCCGTGAGTCAGCTTTATGCGGCTAAAATAAGGAGCCATGCCGGGCCAAGTGAGGTCATTCCTCCTATCGAGCACACTTCTTCGATACTATATTCTGATTTTGTGATTGATTTGGTGGCCACCCTTGATTTTGATTTGGGAGTGTCTTCCGAGGTGGGCGGTAGTAGCTGTTATGCATTACCACCAGTCTGGATACGCAAATGTTATATCTACCCTGGCATTTCCTCGAGTGCCATGGCGCAAGCCCTATCGTGCCTTGGCGCAATCCCTATCGTGCCTTCTATGAGTTTGTTTTGTTTCGTACCTATGGAGTGCTCCCTGATAACCCGCCTACGGGTGGAGTTTACAGTATCTGTATAGACTACAGCATTATATAAAATGTGTTAAGGGTGATATGGGTAACGCCTTAACGCTATTTTAATACTGTACTTTACGGTAGATATATTACAATAACGTATTGCACTACATAGTAGATAGTTTAACGGATCCTTAGGAGATGTAAATCCCGAACATCTCTTAAGTTACTGTACTCACGTTAGACACTGGATAGGAGATGTCAAACCCTATAAACATCTCTAACACCGTTACACTCATATTTATTTACCATTGATTTGACTTACATAAGATCTTTTTGTTCTGACTCGAGTGTTTTGTCTTTTCAATTCGCTCGGGTCAGCCTGAGCATTTCAGGGTTGAAGACCTTATTTCTAGAGGACGAAGACAAAGATTGTACTATTATTATTTAATATATTATTCCTACTGCACCATACCGTTCCGATGCATTGTTATTTATCTCTGTTGTATGTAACTCTGATTCTGTGTTGTATAAGTATAACCAAATGTTTTGTAAACAGCTTCATGAACTGTTATCTGATTATTATATTTTTTCATTCCGCTGCGAGATTTTGTTTTGTTTTTTTTCTTTTTCTGCCTTTTCTTATTTACCCCAATAACAATCTGCTCTTTTTTATGGTTTGATTCTGACGTGTGTGGCATATGTGTCTGCTTAAAACGTCAAAAAGGGCAGGTCGTTACACAGATATTCAAAACCGGCCCGCTTCTCGAATGCTTCTTCCCCAAATCGAAATTCGCCTGCTCCTCCAAATCGTGCACGCGTGCACTGACACTCCCCCACCGACCACCTACGGCCAATCAACCATCGCCAAACGCCTCCGCTAATCACCACGAACTCGCCCATCACCATCTCGTCAATGCCACTTCTCTATAGCCAAACACGATCGGCCACTCATGAAAACTGCTATAGCTAAAGTCACATGCCTCAAACCATGACCGAGCTTCACCGAACTTCGCCCAACGGTGCGCCTATCCCCCACGAGCCTGAAACTACCCACCATTCGCCCGAACTCCGCCCAAAATCAAGCCTAGGCCAAACCTTAGCTTCGAATGCAGTTCGAATTTTGAAGTCAATCGACCCAAATCATCGCCGAACCATTCCTTACACATATCAGATTGAAGCTCAAGTTGAAATATAATTTTTAAAGAAGGTTTCGAATTTTTTCGTTGAGTATTCCTGTAGATATGAATTTTTTTGAAGCTTTCATTTTTTTTCCTTTTTGTTTTGATCGGCTGTAGTTATAAAAAAAGAGGGAAGTGATGGAAGAGAAGGGAGGCGTGTAAAAGAAGGCTACAGTGATTTGAGAATAAGAAAGGATGGGCTGACGTGAATATTTTTGTGAATTTAATGAATATATATATATATTATTTAAATTTAAATCATCTTGATTTCGTAGCTTAAAATCTCGATCTCCTATCGAGGCTTGTCGCTAGGCGTTCATAATGTTATACCCCTATTCCAAACGTAATGGAAAAGGTTTCGAGTCCTAATTCGATCGTATGGAGAAGATAGCTTTTTGGACCTAATTATTATACTGAATTTTCGATATAAATTCCAGGGCGTTTCTAACCCGTACAACCAAACGATAACTCCAAACGCTACAAAATTTGAAATCCGATAATAATACACTATTACGGATCCCATGGAACTAGTTTCATCGAATTCCGAGACTATGCCCAGGAAGGCTATTTTTAAATGTCAATTTAAACGATATATTTTTAAAACTGAACAAATCACTTTTTAATTCAATTTTAAAAAGTTTTATTATCTTCGGTATTATTAATATAAATTTTATAAGCCTTTATTTTATTTTTAACAATCTTAAAACTTAAGATTCACTATTTTAACAAATTTTCAATTATTAAATTCAATAATTTAATTATCCAATAAATGGTTATATTTGAAATTCAAGTTAAAAATTAACTTTTAAATATTTAAAATTAGTTAAATATTCCAATTTCAAATAACCCAAATTCTGGGTCATTACAGTAATAAGGTAGCTGAAACAAAATTTTGTGATGGTCTTCAAACTCAACTGAAACAAATTGTGTTATCTATGCATGAACAATCTGTACCATCAATTTGTTTATCTACTTCCTTTTCATTACCAACCAGTCCTTCCTCTTCTTCCCTTCATAATCTCCATAGTCCTATTCCTCTAATTGTTTCTCCTTCCTTTCCTTATATCAAAAATTCTCATACTCCTGGTTAGGTGTCATCTCCTCTGTCAAACATTGCCACTGTCCCTCATTCAATTGTTGAGCTCCATCAGGTTGATATTGTTAATGATTCAAGGAAGAAAAAAAATGCAACCATAAAAAACACTCGGTAATTTATCTGCAATTAAAAATTCCTTATCTCCTGCAACCAGGAGCAAGAAAATTATTAACCATCAATCTCTTTAGTTTTATGATGATACCAAACCTTGGAGTATGGAATATTAGAGGTGCTCACAATCACTTAAAACTTGATCAGGTTAAAAACCTCAATTCTATCTATGAACTTAAACTTGTTGCCATAATTGAAACAAAACTTAACCTGCCATTAACCATCCGTGCTGCCAGCTTCATCAACCCACCTTGGACTCTTCATCATAATTTCAACGATGTTGAATATGGAAGGATTCTTGTTCTTCACAATCTGACCTTTTTCTTCATGAAAACTATCATCTCTTCTAGACAGTATATTCACTTTCATGTAACTAGCTCTCAACCTTTCGTTTCCTTTTACCTCACTATTATCTATGTAGATAATTCCATTGTCTCGAGACAAAATCTTCTTAACTCCTTCCTTATTTAAGGCAGGAAACTCACACATGAATTGTCATGGGTGATTTCATCTGCTGTCTTAATTTAGATGATAAACAATGTGGCCTTCCCCTTCCGCCTAAGGAAATCCAACCTCTTAACATTTATACCTTTGATTCTAACCTCATCAAAATTATGTCTTCTGGTGCTAAATTCACATGGAATAATAGGAATAGGAGTGGTGTTAGAACTTTTTCTACTATTGATCATGCTTTGTGCAACTATTTCTCTTATACTCTCTGGACAAATCTCTCTGTGCATATCCCTTATCCTATCTTGTCTGACCATTCCCCTCTTATCTTTTCTTCAGTTTGTCCCAAATTTAAAGAGAAAAGAAGCTTTAAATTTTACAATGCATGGATTGAATCCCCTGAATATGAAACTATTGTTAGATCTGCTTGGTCATCTAGAAGTTATGGTAACCTAATGTTTAAATTTTACAGGAAATTAAAAAATGTTAAGCTGCCCTTAGATCATGGGAAAATGGGAAATTTGGTGATGTCTCCAAAAAGTCTACCCATATTAAGGAGAAGCTCTTGGTGGCACAGGAAAAAATGATGAGCAACCCTGATGATGGTGAAGCGGCTGAAGAGGAAGGAAGGCTATTTATCTCCCTCAACCAAGCTCTTGATATTGAAAGCAACATGAAAAAGCAGCAGTTAAATAACAAATGGCTGCAATAGTGACAGAAACACTGCATTTTTTCATGCATTTATCAAAATCAAGCAGGCTAGAGAACATATTCACTCTATTCATGGAGAGGATGGCTGCCTCTACTCTTCTTCTGAACAGGTGGATAATGCATTCCTTAACTATTTCAATGATCACCTGGGTAACTCATCCAGCTTCTCTCCTGATCTAAATATGATTGATGAAATTCCTCTTCCTATGCTCAACTCTGACCAGGCATCCTTGCTGATCACTAAAGTTACAGATGAAGAAATAAAACACACTTTTTCTCTATGAATAAGGAATCTAGTGGGGGTCCTGATGGGTTCAATGTCCCTTTTTCACAAATACCTGGGAAATGATTCGAACTGACTTTTGTAAAGCTATTCATAATTTTTTGATAAGTGCAAACTTCTCTCTGAAGTTAATACAACGAACCTTGTTCTTGTCCCAAAAACATCTCATGCTTCTTCTGTTTACTCCTTTTGCCCTATCTCTTGTTGCAATGTTGTATATAAGTATATCTCTAAAATTCTGGCATCAAGACTTGTCCATATGCTGCCTGACCGTACCTCCCAAAATCAAGTTGCTTTTTTTCCAAAGAGGAATATATTGGACAATGTTCTTCTAGCACAAGAGGTGCTTTTTGGTTATGGTTAAGCTAATGCTTCCTCGGCTGCTATGATGAAACTTGATATTGAGAAAGCTTATGATTCAATTCACTGGTCATCTATAGTTTGTATCATGGCTCTCATGAGACTCCCTAAACCATTTGTAGGCTGGGTATATGAATCAATATCTTCTCCTAGTTTCTCCCTCATTTTAAATAGTCGATCTTTTGGCTTTTTTAAAAGCAGGCAGGGTTTATGTCAAGGTGACCCAATATCCTTCTATATCTTTATCCTTGTTATGGAAGTTTTTACTAGACTCATATCTCTAAAGTATAATAGCAATCTCATTAAGTACCATCCTAGGTGTAGGGAACCCCATATCTCCACACTTATGTTTGCCGATAACATAATGATTTTTATGAAACTTCACCTGCCTTAAATTAATTGCATTTTGTCCACCTTGTTATCCTTCTCTAGTATGACAGGTCTAATTCTTAACCATACCAAATCTAGCATTATTTTCTCTGGAGTTCCCCTGCATCTTTCAATAGAACTTTCTCATTCTTCTGGCCTTCATTTGATGAATAATGACATGTCCTATTTACAATTGCCACTCATTTCATCCAGGATAACACTGTTTGCTTTTCTTCCCCTATACAACAAAATCACTTCAACCATGAACAGTTGGGCTAATACATTCCTATCTCAAGCTGGCCGCCATATTCTCATAAAGTCTGTTAGCTTTTCTATGGTGGTAAACTGGGCCAGAGCCTTCATCTTGCCAAATAAGCTGTTAAGGTTGACTAGAAGTGCACTGTTGAGATTTTTTTGGTGTGGTAGTATCCATATGAAGAAGCCATCGCCATGGTCCTTCAGTTTAATTGAAATGCCAAGGAGTAAAGGAGGGCTAGGAGTGAAGAATATTTTACACTAGAAAGTGGCTGCTTTCAGTACCCACTTTGACTCTATTCTTTCTAAGAAGGAGAGTGTGTGTGGATGAAATGGATATGGGCACATAGCATTGGTAGGAAGGATTTATGGTGTATGGATGTTCCACAGTCATGTAGTTGGACATGAAGAAAATTCTTGGGTTTGAGATCAACTTTCCTTCCTTTCATTTTGATGAAGATGTCTGATACATCCACTGTTAAATTCTAGTCTGACCATGGGGTGCAAGAGGGATGATTCTGTCTAAACTTATGTCATATCAACATACTATTCAATCTGGTATTGCAAAGGAGGCTAAGGCAAATGAATTTATATTGAATAGCCATCTACTGCTACCTTACTCCACCAATCAGATCATTAGAACTGCCTGGGATTAGCTACAAGCTACCTCTAATCCAGCTGTGATTCATGATCATGTTGTCTGGAAGGAAAAGCTTTACTCAGTTGCCCATGTGTACAAGATGATATCCAGGGTTGATTCCTTGCCTTCATGCATGTGGATGAAGATTATATGGAATACTGCTTCAACCCCTAAGGAAAATCTGATGTTGTGGAAGGTGCTGAACCAGGCATTGCTAACTATGGATGTTTTGTTAAGGTATGGTCTGAATCATGGCATCTTATGTTGTTTCTGTGGTGTGCATAATGAAATCTTTAACCACATCTTCTTTAGTTGTGATGTGAATCTCCCATTATGGAGAAGGATGATGAATAGGGCAGGAAGCAATAGTTTGTCTGGGCTTTCTGATATCGACTGAAATATGATATATAACTCGACTAGATGGCAACTAGTGGATCTCAACTAATAGTTCTATGTCTTAAGAAATACTTGTTATTGATATAGGGGAGAGGAATCACATTTTCTTTGAGAATAAAAGGAGAGACGGTGAAATGCTTTGGAAAGTGTTAAAATATGAAGTGTCTATTACTATGAAGAGGATGGCAGTCTTCTCCGATGCATTAATTTTTGCTTCGAGTTAACCTGTGCTTTGCTTCAGGTTTCTTCCTGTTTTTTTTATTTTCCTTCATTCTCTTGTTGCTTATGAGTGTGTTGTTCTTCTTGTGTGTTACTTTTGTGTTCCTTAGCTCGAAGCATGTTTCGAACTAATTTTATTTTATTGTTTTCCTTGCAATAAAATCTGGTAGGGGCCTAGTCAACCCTCCTAGCTTTGCTAAAAAGATTGTCGAGTGTAGATACATTATACATTTAAATTTAAATTAGTTTCAAACTTCTTTTAAACTAATTTTAAATGAAATAGGATTTTATTTAAAAAATTTATTACTTTGGATTTAATATATCTTTAGACTACATAGGCCAAGAGATCCAAAATAGGAAAATTTTAAAATTCACTCGTTTCTTCCACTACGGGTTGGTTCGGTTCCAACAATTATATCCAAGCCTAATAGCATATGATTAGTACGTTATGGCTAACTAATTAAGATTTCCCACCTGGTGTTTAGAAATGTAATGTCTAGGATTGAAATTGAGTAATCAAGTACCTTGTCGGTTATCGGCCTGGCCTGAAAGGCGAAGTGAACCTAAAGATTTCCCATAATAGAAAATGCCCAATTTGAATTGAGTCTTGGGCTAATTTTCAAAACTGTTTTGAAAATTAAACAAAAGGTTTTAAATTTAAAAGTTTAGTTTAAAATAAAAACATGTTTATTATAAAAGTGATAAAACAACATAAGTTTTCAAAATGTTTGAAAATATAATGATGATTTCGAAATGTTTGAAAATATTTAAATATTAATGTTGTAAATTAAAATTTATTAATAAGATTAATAAAATAAATATGTGTTTTACTTCATAGATACATCATAGTTTTAAATTTTAAGCAGATGCAAATGTTTAAGAAAATGTATTATGTTGTTCCATATGTTATTGAAAGCGAATTATGTTATCCATATTATCAATTAATTATTTTATGTTGGTAGTTTTTGTTTATAAAATATGTAGTCACAATAATATGCAACCAAAACCATGGCCTCTTAATTCTCTTGTTATCGCTTATTAATCTTTTCTCATGCTTTCTTAACAGGCCACTTAGATCCCATGAATGTAAAGATAGCTGAACTAAGAGAAGTGTTGGAAAAAAATGATCTTCGGTTGAGTCATGTACTTGGTCACTGTCTTGACGACGTTTCGGCGTTCTGCTCGGCGGTGCAAAGCAGTCTAACTAACGACGCCGCTTCTAGGATAAAACAGCATCTTCTTTCTGATTTGATATCGATTCACTTGCACAGATGAAATCGACTCAGTTGCACTCAAAAAAACGATTGCTTGTCTTTTAACTTTAAGAATTTCATGGAGAAGGTAGGTTTAGGTTTTTTACAGAGGTTAAAAAATGCCATTCTCTTTTGATTTCGTCTAAAAACTAATTAAATAGATGAAATACCAAATCGAACGTATTACCGAATAGTTTGGTGACTTCAAATAAAATAACGGTCATAAAACGCCGAACAAATTTTGTTTAAAAATTTAAGTGCTACATCACAACAAGCCCAAGCCTGAGCCGAGCCCGGCCCGGTCCGAGTCGGGTTGAGTCGATCGGTCGGTGTATGCATGTGTGTGATGGTCATTCATGTGCTCCCACTTCAACACAAAAGCAACATTTGGGTGCCCAAAGGGCCCAATTTAGGAGCTAAGAAACTCATATATATATATATATATAAGTATCTTTCAATTATCCCTATGGTGTGCGACACAATCAATAAATGCACTTATTCCAAAGTATTTAATTTTTAAACAATTCATAAGCACAATTTCCAACAATCTCCCACTTGAATTTTTTAAAATATTTTTCGAGCAGTTTCTGAAAATATAAGATTATGCATAAACAAAGGTGTCTTTCGACTTGAACCTTTGCATAGTGAATAAGATTCAGTTTTTACTAGAGTGACACGTAGTCTTGAACTCTATTGCTAACATCAAACCACAAACAATCTTTCTAGAGTGCAATCAAATAACCCCGTACATTTATGGTCATGTACGTCTATCCCATTTAGTGAATGCTATAAGAATTTTGCCCAAAATTCCATAGAAACGACCACATTTTCACATCCATATAGGTGATTCTATCAAGAGTACTCCTAAAGGTAGGTACTCCACTTTATATAGAGTATAGATCTCATTAGGAGTTTCTATTAACTCATCCTCTAATTACTTCAGGAAAAATGCTTCTAAATATATAAAAATAGTATGTTCAACTCATATCACTTCATAACTGTTCTTAACCATTGAGCCTAGTTCTTGGGATCTCCAGTCATTAGGTTGGGTTACCATTGTGCAGGACTCAACGATCTAAGGGCAATAGTCCCATTCTTTTAGAGGTTCTAAGGACTTTCTCTCTGGCTAGTCCTTTCGTCAAAGGATCAGCCAAATTCTCATCACTGCGTAAGTGATCCACTCTAACAGCTCGTGAAGAGAGTAGCTCTCTAACAGTGTTATGCTTACAACGTATCTGTCGTCCCTTACCGTTGTAATAACGGTTCAATACTTTTGCGACAGCCGCGGTGCTATCGCAATGGATCAAAACACCTGGCATCGGTTTTTCCCATGAAGGAATCTCAGCTAGCAGATTTTTTAATTAATCTGCTTCTTCACTAGTTGTGGCTAGTGCTATCATCTCAGACTCCATAGTGGACTGAGCCAAAATAGTCTATTTCTTAGATTTCAAAGAAATAGCTCCACTAGTAATGCTAAAGATATAGCCACTGGTTGCTTTCGAATCATCAAATAAAGGATTCCAGTCTGCATCGGTGTATCCTTGAAGGATAGCTGGAAACTTTTCATAATGTAACCCAAGGTTCGTAGTTTGTTTTAGGTATCTCATGACCCTTTCGATAGCATACTGATGCTCTATACTAGGTCTACTAGTAAACCTGCATAATAATCCCATGACATAGACAATGTTGGGCCTAGTACAATCAGTGGCATACCGAAGACTGCCAATGATACTCGTATAATCTGACTGTCTTACACCTTCACCAGTGTTCTTAAATAGTATTACACTAGGATCATATGGTGTACATGCAGGTTTACAGTCAAAGTAATTTTATTTCTTTAGTATCTTCTCAATGTAATGAGATTGATCCCAAAAAATTCCCTTTTCTGATTTAGTAATCTTAATTCCAAGGATTACACTCGCTTCACCTAGATACTTCATATCAAAGTTGGCACTTAACAAAGATTTGACAATGTTTATAGCATAAATGTTTAACCCAAAAATAAGTAGATCATCTACATACTGACATATAATAGTGCAAATGTCATTCTCAGATTTATAGTAAATACATTTGTCACTTTCATTAATGATGTGCACGTAAATGTGCATATTTTTACCACCATATTTAATCTATTTAAATTAAATAAATGATCGTATCGGATATTTTAACTTGTTTAAACCAAAATTCAAATTATTTCAAATTGTCACATATTCATCTTCATCCAAGGGCAAAATGGCCATTTTTGTGCATATATTAATTTTCTAAAATTTAATTGAAAATTTCTATATTATTTTGTAGGAATTTAAATTCATATACAAGTGGTTTGATGAAGATATATGCACAAGAGTGAAGATAAAGGAATGAAGATGGAAATAATCCAAAGGCATGATAATGGAGGGGCCCACCTACCCACCTTTCTTCATGTACAAATTAGAGGCTAATGCACATGCTTATGGAATTAATGGCTTCATGTACACTTAAATGATGATTGGTAGAAGCTAATGATTACTTGGCCTCCACACTT
This sequence comes from Allium fistulosum, assembly GCA_030737815.1. Lineage (NCBI taxonomy): Eukaryota > Viridiplantae > Streptophyta > Magnoliopsida > Asparagales > Amaryllidaceae > Allium > Allium fistulosum. The sequence continues at coordinate 1,497,306,502 of CM060901.1, forward strand.
TCTCAAGGGCAATTTGGGCATTCCCAAAAAATATGAATTAGGATTTAACACTTGTATAAATACCCCATATCTTCATGTAACTTGCTCTCCCTTAGTCTCTCTTTAGTTTAGTTTAGGCTCACAAATAAACAAGCTCTTCTCTTTCTCTTTTCATGGCTACTTAACCATTTTTATTTTCATGTAATTTTCTTTTTTTTATGCAATTTAATATATGATCTTTTCCCTTTCTTGTTTATTTCCTTTCATGTTATAGTGTAGATTTACTTTCATGCAAGTAGAATAGTTCTAATTCTTGTTAATTAGCTCTTTTTCATTAAGCTCTCATTTTCCTTTCATTTTGCTTTCATGTTGCTAGCTACATTTGTTATTCAAATGACAAATATGAGAGGCTAAACCCCTTCAATTTAGGGGTAATGAAGCTCTCTAATTATGTAGCTTCAACTATTTGTTAATTCATGCTCTCTTTTTGTGCTTAATGATGATGATAGAAATGGTTTACTAGTTGTTTTTTCTTTGAATTTGATAGCCTATATTGTTGACACCAAATAGGCTATGCTTAAACAATCACTAACACTAATTGTCTCTTCATAAAAATATGATTATGGCAAAAGAAAGTGATTTGAAATAAAATTTTGATGGTCTATTTTTCTAATCAATAGTTAATAGGCCATACTTAAAATAGATTTCATTTTCATTGTCAAATTTCATGAAAGTTAGTAAGTGGTTTAAGGGGTGTGTTATAGTTTGATGGCTTATGTTGGCTAATCAATAGCACAAATATGCCATACTTATGATAAGCACATCAACTAAAGCACTAATGACCATAAAAGAGAGATTATGATTTCATATGTGTTGAACTACATGATCTAGAGAGTGGATTTATTCTCTAAATTGTCATTTAACTCTTATATTTGCATCTCTTTTCTCTTTGTTAGTTTTCTCATTTTTCTAGCTTAACAATCTCTCGACTTTGGTATAATTTGATTGAGTAGAAATTATTTAAAATCATCAATTCCCTGCGGATCGACCCGTACTCGCCACATGCTTCAATAGTACGCCGTGCGCTTGCGGTTATTTTTATTTCAAAATTCGCTCAGCTATTTTCTAATTCGATAGACATTTAGCCGTCCGAACAAGTTTTTGGCGCCGTTGCCGAGGAATTTGTTTTGATTTTGATTTTCTATTCTTTGAATTATTTTTGTTTGATTCTTATGTGTTTTATTTTGTGTGTTTGTTTGCATTAAAAAAAGTTCGTGTGTGTGTGTGTGATTTTAATTTTAATTTCGTTTGTATGTTTGTTGTTGTTCTCTAGTTATTTTGTTCCTTTGCATTTCATATAAAAAAAACAACAACACAATTTCAAAACAAAAAAAAATATTTTATTAATCCACATTTGCATTTACATATTTCATTTTCTTTTCTTTGTTTACACATTTACAAAAAAAACAGAACAAACTGTGCACATTCTCTGTTTTCTTCCCCTGCCACTGCTTTGGTCATCCCCCTTACATTCCCTCTTCAACCACAAACTAGCCTTCAAACTGCCCATATCACTCCATAACAGCAAGCCATCTCCAACACTACATCACTAACCACATTTAGTCAACAACTTACCAACACCACTCATTCAAATAAGCCACCAAACACCCCATCACATCACCGAACTTCCCACTTGACCATCATCTGCACTACTGCTACAAACTCCTCACTATCTCAACCCATACCATCTCACTGCTACACAAAACAAACACACTCCATCTCCATCACTTGTCACTGGTAGCCTGCACATAAACTTCACTGGTAGCATGTGCACAAACAATTCCCGCAACCACTTCAAGCTACCTCTCATCTTACCCATTGCCACAGCATTATCCTTCCACCATCTGTTTACATTATACAAACTTGCTACCCCTTCCCCGACCAATTCCCCGACCACAATAGCTCCACCATCATTCTAACATACCAAAACCTGTCATCAACCCATTTTCCTCAAACACTTCATTTTCCTCATTTTGATACTTCACTGCATATATACCATTCACATCCCTTCTCCAGTCATCTTATCGCTGTCCAAACCATATTGCTACTAACACTCCGACCATCAACACACTGCAAACATTTCTGTCATCTCCAGTACAAACCTTCCTCTACCAACCAACACATAACCATACACTATCACAGGCATTTCATTCATACACCCTGCAACTGACTATCAACCCACTGCAGCAATACAAAGTGCACACTATTAAAGGAAACATTGCTTACTGCCTTACCTTTACATCACCCAATACAAACTTTCACCTCTAACGTAACACCTCTGTCAACTGTGCAACTTATCTGAGCAACATTGAACATATTTGTGCACTTCAATTCTCACAAAATACCATTGCTATTGATATCAAATACCCAATTTCAATTTCAAAGTTTCAAGTCTTCCCACATATCTTAGCCACAGCAACTAACAACAACACTGCCTCAACATATACCATCACTTCTAGCTGCATATTACCTCGACATATACCAGCACTTATATTTCTGTTCCACTGGATATTTCCACAAGTTCAGTGACTCTTCCATTTCAACTGTTTCACATCCCACAGCCTCTTCACCACTGCAGCACCATCACAGCTGTGCACAGAAACCCACCTCAACTGCCTTCCTCTGAAAACTGCTGTAATACCCCCACACTACAGTACCCTCTGCTACCTCCTCCTTCCTCTTCCATTACTGCAGTTCCAACATCCCATACATCTTCAAGCTACAGCATTCACTTCACTTCCCTGCATCCACCAGTACCTCTACATCCATACAACATATATACCAACAACTTGCTTGCGGCCACATTACAAACGACAAGAAACTCACCAAACAACCCAACCACAAGCTTGTAATTGTGAACAAACCACCAAATCTTCACCACACTTACCATCCAACACTTCAAAAACATCCTCTATCCACCTGCTAAATCAAAAACTTCACCAAGCATCCCTACCTTTCTCCCCTGCTCAACCAATTGCCAAAGAAAACTGCAACCTCGATCACAAACTCACACAATTACCGTGCTCTCCTTAACATTGCAGTACCGATAAAAATCTCACCAGAGTAGCCACTCACCTTACTACATTCATCTTTGAAATGCCAATCATCTTTGAACTTCCCACAACATCTACAGACTTCCTTACTACAAACCACATCTTCCAACACATTGGACAGCGATAACAATCTCACCAGAGAAGCCACTCACACTGCTTAAGCTCAATCCCCAATTCACCACTTCGCCACCCTATTCCATAGACTTAACCACCTTCCATCGACATCGCCTCTTAACTCGAACAACCCACAACACAGTCTCCAACGTCGAACATCGAAACCACCAATCATCGAACTCCATCGCGAACTCACTACAATCGAACTCATTTCATCAGTTTCAACTTCCACTTCCACCACCAGAGCTAACCACTCCAAACTCAAACCACGACCATCTTCTGCAATCGCCCAAATTGCGTGATTCATTGATTGTTGTAGTGTGGGAAAATCGTTGTTGTTTGATTTATGGATTTGGAAATTCACAAGGAAAGGGGATTTACGTTCGGGTATTTTGATAATTTTTGATTGAACAAGGAGAATTTTATTTTCTTTTGGATGTGATATACGGTTTCTGGAGTTCGAATTGTTTTTGGGAACGATAAAGGTATGGGTTGGTTTTCTTTTCTTTTTTTAGGCCGGGTGAGAGTTTAGAGTTTTGTTTTGTTTACATTTCTTTGCAAAAAGTTTTTTGTTTTGTGTACATTTTGTTTTTCCATCCTTTAAAAAAAACTTTTGTTTGGGGTGAGTTGTTTTGTTTTTACTTTCTTGCTTAAAATTTTTTTTAGGGTAAAACTTCGCTTTTAAGTTTCCTTCCCAAATAAAAACTTTGGAATTTGTTAAAAAAAAGGTGGGGTTGTTTTGAATTTTTTTGGGTTTAGTTTGTTCTATTTTTTTCATTTATTTTAGTCTTTCTTTGATATAAAAAAATTATATATATTTTGTTTTTATTTCAGGTTGACAAAGCAGAATTTCAGAAGAAGAGGAGTCGCTTCTATAAAACTGCTCCGCTTGCTTGTTTAATTTTTTTTTTTTGCTTTCATCTCTAGTTTGTATTTTCCTTGCATTGTTGTTTGCTTGCATTTTAGAAAAAAAATCAAAAATAAAAAAAAACAAAGAACAAAAACAGAAATTTCATTCGTAGTTGCATTGTTAATACACATTTAATTTCTGCTTTGCATTTCATCCTAGAATTTTGATTAGTAATAACGGTTAGACATCTATAACACTAAATTGTGTATTTGCAAGTTGTCTTCTTTGAACAATTTAACTTCTTGGTGTCTAGGCTATGGTAGAGTAATAACCATTTATAAATATTACGGTGATTCGTAAATATTATAGTGGTTGTTCCTCTGAAGGTACTTAAACCTTCGGCTACATTGCTACGGTGATTCGTGGTGCACCGATAAATCCTGTCCGTTACCTGGCTAAGAACTATCCTGTTGAACTAAGACAATGTGTAATTATACAATTTTGGGTTAACATAGGATAAATCATTTGTAATTAATCCTTGCATTCATTTAATTGCATTAGTTCATGCATATTTGAAAAAAATTCAAAATCCAAAACTAAAAAAATTATATATATTCCTTTTCCTTTGAAATTTTTAAATCCTTTTTCTTCGAAATTTTAAAAATACAAAAAAATTAAGAAAAAAACCAAATTTTTTTTAAAACCTTCTCAAAAATAAGGAAAAAGTTGAAAAACCAAAAAACAAAACAAAAATCAATTTCCCTTTTGACAAATAAATTTTATTTGTAAATATTTTTCCTTTACAAAAACATTCTTGAAAATGTCCGAGTTTCCCCACTTACTTGAATTTTACAATAGTTGTGAAAATCAATATAATCCATATGATTTCACTCCAAATTCGTATGGATATTTTAACAACAACTATTGTGTAAATAATTCGAATTTCGAACAACAAAATTTTCAAAACGATGACCAACCCTCGACTCTTGAAAATAGCATTTCATCTTTACTTGAACTCTCTACACAACAAAATCAAAATATAAATGATTTGTGTAATTCATATTTGTGTAATAACTCGAGTCAAGGATTTCAAAATTTGAATTCAATTCAAAATTCAAACGATTTCAATTATAACCCATGCCAATTCAATTTCGAACCCCAAAATGAATTTTAAACTCAAAATGAAAATGGAAACAGCTTTTCAAACGAATTTGGCAATGGGAATAATCTTAACCACGTTACAATTGGAATTTTTTGTGCTCAACAATTTCAAACTGAAAATCCTTATGCTAATAACTATAAATTGGATTTTGTTGAGCAAATGAACGAAATTTACGATGATCACACGGATTCGTTGTTTGAAACATATATGAAACAACGTGAAAAACAAAATCAAATTCCAACGTGTGATGAGTCAAACAATAATCCACCTATTACCCAAATCGACGATTTTCAAATAACAACTTTTGAAATTGAAAACAAAAATCTTAATGAAGTTGTTGAAAGCACGGTAATTGAGTTGGATTTCGATTCTTTTGAGGGTGTGGAACCAAATTTAAAATTTGATCTTCCTTTTCTCGATTTCGAAAATTTGAATACAACGACTTTGGACTTTGAACTTGAGACACGAAATGAAGTTGTTGATAATCCAACAAACGAAGACGAATTTAACGAACGTGATTTCTTGGGAATTTTCAAAAATGAGTTGTTCAATTCTGAAGGGGAAGATTTAAATCATCATTTTGATTTTGAAATCAATGATTCAGAAGAAGTTTTCAATGATAGGCTTGAATTTCAAATTGGTGGATAAACTTGAACTTCAATCAATTGTTTTATCAACCCCGAAAATCATCGAAAATAAAACAACTCATATGATTTTCAATAAAACGACATTCGTTTTTCCAAATCAACGTTCAACTTCGAAATATTTCATGGTTAGGTTTTCCAAGCTTAAGCTGTGTCTCATATACTTGACGAGACAAATGAATCGGTCTTCGTAAGACCGTTTCATTTACTTTTTGACGATATACATTCTGATCTCGTGTAAACACCGTTCGTTTTCATATAAATAATGGCCATTTTTTTATTTTATTTTCTCCTTTCACTTGGGTTGACTGTGGGGACACAGTCAAAATCAAGTGTGGGGGGAGACTCATCATCATTTTCGACTTTTCATGGTTTATTTTTAATTCTTCTTTCCAAAATTTAAAAAAAAATCTCAAAAACAAAAAACAAATTTTATTTTTTAAGCATTTTGATTTATTTTTAAAGACACGCTATATGATAAATATATGGTTTTGGTTTATAAAATTGAAATTTTTGAAAATTTATTCGTCTTAATGAAAATAAAAATGAAGTTTGATTACAAATAAAAATGGTTTAACTAGTATATAGGAATATTCATACGTGATAATTATGAAATATATCCTAATTGAAAATCTTTGTTTTAAAAAGTGGTGAGTTTAAAGTAAAGGATATAACATTTTTTTGTCTTCTAAGTTAAATGGTGCTAAGACGATTTTGCAAAACTCTCTCTTCGAAAAAAACAAAAAGAAAATACAATATATATATATATATATATATATATATATTTCTTGTATATATGTATAGTTTTTAATAAACACCTAGAGTCATGTGTTCACACTCGTGTGTTCACTCGCCATGCTCTGTACCCTTCTCACGTAAGCCTGAAAGGCACTGCACGATTGGTATATCTGGCCTCAGTTTATCTGAGTTAGGTGTGTATATAAAAAATTATTTTACTAATAACGCCTACAGTCAATAAGCGTTCACACTTGTGTGTTCACTCGCCACGCTCTGTATTCCCCTCACATCAGTCTGCAAGGCAGTGCATGGGTAATATATCTGGCCTCGGTTTATCTGAGTTAGGCATATGTAAATATTGCTAATATCAACAAAATTTTCAAAAGAAAAAATGGAGAGAGTAAGCAATTGAAATCCAAGCACTATTTTAACTTATTTGATTTGACTTGTTATTGAAAAGAAATAAAATTACAACTTTGATAAACTTTGATAATCAACTAAGGATCCATTTTATAATTACACTTTATTATCAACCGAAACAACGAGTTAAACTATAGTCTATTTGTTATGATAACTTAATTTTTGTTAGAAATTTTGACGAGTAAATGACTTAAATTTCAAGATAAAGACCAAAACCTATATTTAACTTATTTGTATCAATTTAAAAGTAAATCCTTCATTGTAAATATTTCCAAAAACTCGCATTCATCTCTTTGTAAATAAATCTTGCATTTTGTAAATATTTTCATCCTGCATTTGGATTTTGTGGGTAGTATCCGCTGAAAACCCTCACGAGACAACAATCATCCTACTGCGGACACCCAAAGGTTTAACGGCTTGTTCCATACGCTCAATGCAATCATGCTCCCTATGAAAATGGATTTATCTTAGTTTTCCTTTATTCGAGGACGAATAAAAAGATAAGTGTGGGGGTATTTGATGTGCACGTAAATGTGCATATTTTTACCACCATATTTAATCTATTTAAATTAAATAAATGATCATATCGGGTATTTTAACATGTTTAAACCAAAATTCAAATTATTTTCAAATTGTCACACATTCATCTTCATATAGGGGTAAAATGGTCATTTTATGCATTTATTAAATTATGAAAATTTACTTGGAATTTTCTATGTTGTTTTGTAGGAAATTTGGTGAATTTTACAAGTGGCTTCATGATAATATATGCATGCACAAGAGTGAAGAGAACAAATGAAGATGGAAATAATTCAAAAGTGATGATCATGGAGGACCCCACCCACTTACCTTGATTTTCAATTAGGAGCTAAGCACATGATAAAAGGACATTAAAGCTTCATGTACATTTAAGTGGGAGATTAGTGGATGTTAATGATTACTTGGCCACCACACTACCTCAAGGGCAATTTTGGCATTCCCCAAAAATATGAATTAGGGTTTAACACATGTATAAATACCCCTTATATTTCATTGAACCCTCCTCTTCCTTAGTCTCTCTTAGTTTAGTTTAGCTTAGAAAATAAAATCAAGTTCTCTCTTTCTTTTCATGGCTACTTAGCCATTTCTCTTTATGTAATTTTTTTTATGCAACTTCATTACATGTTCTTTTCCTTTTCATGCTTATTTACTTTCATGTTAGTAGTGTAGATTTATTTTTCATGCAAGTAGAATAGTTTTTCTTTACTTTGCTTTCTTTTTCCTTTTCTTTTTCTTTCATGTTGCATGCTACATTTGTTCATATGATAACAAATATGAGAGGCTAAACCCCTTCAATTTAGGAGTAATAAAGCTCTCTAATCATGTAGCTTCAACTTAATTTGATGTTTATGCTCTCTTTTTGTGCTTAATGAAAATGATTGAAGTGGTTTAATGATGTTTTTTAGCTTTGAATTTGATAGTCTATATTGTTCATAACAAATAGGCTATGCTTAAACAAACAAAACACAAATTGCCTCTTCATCTACATATGATTATGGCAAAGAAGTGAATGTTGAAATTATAATTTGATGGCTTATATTTCTAATTAATAGTTAATAGGCCATGCTTAAAATAGATTTTTCTTTCAACTTTGTTGTCATATTTCATGAGAGTTAAATGTGTATTACTGGTTGTGTTATAGTTTGATGGTTTATATTGTGCTAATTAATAGCACAAATATACCATACTTATGATAAGCACATCAACTAATTACACTAATGACAAGAAAAGAGAGATCATAACTTCATTTTGTTGATTTATGTGATCTAGAGAGTGAAATTATCTCTAAATTGTCATTTCATTCTCATAGCTTTCATTCACATTTGTAGTTGTTAGTTTGTTAAGTTTCCTTATTTTCTAGCTTAAATATTCTTCAACTTTGGTTTAATTTGATTGAATAGAAATTTAAAATCAACAATTCCCTATGGATCGACCCGTATTCGCCACGTACTACAAGTGTACGCCGTGCACTTGCGGTATAAATTTTATTCCAAATTTTTCGATGGTTTTCTAATTCGATAGAATTTCCGTCGTTAAACAAGTTTTTGTTATTTGATGTGCACGTAAATGTGCATATTTTTACCACCATATTTAATCTATTTAAATTAAATAAATGATCATATCGGGTATTTTAACTTGTTTAAACCAAAATTCAAATTATTTTCAAATTGTCACATATTCTCCTTCATATAGGGGTAAAATGGTCATTTTATGCATTTATTAAATTGTAAAAATTTACTTGGAATTTTCTATGTTGTTCTGTAGGAAATTTGGTGAATTTTACAAGTGGCTTCATGATAATATATGCATGCACAAGAGTGAAGAGAACAAATGAAGATGGAAATAATTCAAAGTGGTGATCATGGAGGACCCCACCCATTTACCTTGATTTTTAATTAGGAGCTAAGCACATGATAAAAGGACATTGAAGCTTCATGTACATTTAAGTGGGGATTAGTGGGTGTTAATGATTACTTGGCCACCACACTACCTCAAGGGCAATTTTGGCATTCCCCAAATATATGAATTAGGGTTTAACACATGTATAAATACCCCTTATGTTTCATTGAACCCTCCTCTTCCTTAGTCTCTCTTAGTTTAGTTTAGCTTAGAAAATAAAATCAAGTTCTCTCTTTCTTTTCATGGCTACTTACCCATTTCTCTTTATGTAATTTTTTTATGCAACTTTAATACATGTTCTTTTCCTTTTCAAAAAAAAATGTATATATTTTGTTTTATTTCAGGTTGCCAAAGCAGAATTTCAAAAGGAGAAGGATTGCGCTGCTAAGCTTGCCAAAAATAATAACTGGTTTCTTAGTAAAAATTTTCTTTTTATTTGCCTTGCATTTTGTATACCTATTGTTCTTGTTTGTCTTGCATGGTTGTTTATTTGCATTTGAGAAAAAAAAATTCTAAAAATTCAAAAGCAAAACAAAAATCCATTCGTAGTTGCATTGTTAATACACGTTTAATTTCTACTTTGCATTTCATCCTAGATTTTGATTAATAATAACGATTAGACATCGATAACTTTTAATTGTATATTGACAAGTTGTCTTCTTTGAACAATTTAATTTCTTGGTGTCTAGGCTACGTTAGAGCAATAACCATTTATAAATATTACGGTGATTCGTAAATATTATAGTGGTTGTTTCTCTGAAGGTACTTAAACCATCGGCTGCATTGCTACGGTGACTCGTGGTGCACCGATAAATCTTGTCCGTTACTTGGTTGAGAACTATCTTGTTTATTTAAGACAATGTGTGATTATACAATTTTGGGTTAACATAGGATAAATCATTTGTAATTACCCTTGCATTTATTTAGTTGCATTAGTTCATGCATATTTTAAATATAAAAAATCAAAATCCAAAACTAAAAAATTGTAAATATTCCTTTTCCTTCGAAATTTTTAAATCCTTTTTCTTTGAAATTTCAAAAATCCAAAAAAATTTAGAAAAAAACCAAAATCCAAAAAAAATTATAAAACCTTTTCAAAAACAAAAAAAAATGAAAAAAAAAAAACAAAAATCAATTTCCCTTTTGAAAAATAAATTTCATTTTTAAATATTTTTCCTTTATAAAAAAACATTCTTGAAAATGTCCGAGTTTCCCCACTCACTTGAATTATACAATAGTTGTGAAAATCAATATAATCCATATGATTTCACTCCAAATTCATATGGATATTTTAACAACAACTATTGTTCAAACGATTCGAATTTTGCACCACAAAGTTTTCAAAATAATGAGCAACCCTCAGATCTTGAAAATAGCATTTCGTCTTTACTTGAAATCTCTACACAACAAAATCAAATGATAAATGATTTGTGTAATTCGTATTTGTGCGATAACTCGAGTCGAAGTTTTCAAAATAGTCAAAATTTGAATTCAATTCAAAATTCAAATAATTTCGAGTATAACCCACGCCAATTCAATTATGAACTCCAAAATGAATTTCAAAATCAAAACGAAAATGTGATCCACTTTTCAAATAATTTTAGCAATGGTAACAATCTCGACTACGATACGAGTGAAATTTTTTGTTCTCAACAAATCCAAATCGAAAATTCTCAAGTTAATAACTACAAATTGGATTTTGTAGAACAAATGGACGAAATCTACAATGATCACTTGGACTCGTTGTTTGAAACATATATGAAACAACATGATAAACAAAACCAAATCCCAACGTATGATGAGTTAAGTAATAATCCATCTTTTACCCAAATCAACGATTTTCAAATAACAACTTTTGAAATTGAAAATAATAATCTTAATGAAATTGTTGAAAACATGGTAATTGAGTTGGATTTCAATTCTTTTGAGGATGTGGAACCAAATTTAAAATTCAATCTTCCTTTTCTCGATTTCGAAAATTTGAATACAACAACTTTGGATTTTGAACTTGAGATACGCAATGATGTTGTTGATAATCCAACAAAGGAAGACGAATTTAATGAACGCGAATTTTTTTGGACTTTTCGATGACGAGTTGTTAAATTCCGACGGGGAAGATTTAAATCATCACTTTGATTTTGAAATCAATAATTCTGAAGAATTTTTCAATAAAGAGCTTGAATTTCAATTTGGTGAAAATAAACTTGAACTTCAACCAATTGTTTTATCGACCCCAAAAATCATCGAAAATAAAACAACTCGTACGATTTTTAATAAAATGACATTCGTTTTTCCAAATAAACGTTCAACTTCGAAATCTTTCACGGTTTGGTTTTCCGAGCTTAAGGTGTGTCTCGTATACTTGACGAGACAAATGAATCGGTCTTTGGAAGAGCGTTTCATTTACTTTTTGACGATATACTTTCTGATCCCGTGTAAAAACCGTTCGTTTACATATAAATAAAGGCCATTTTTTTTCTCCTTTCACTTGGGTTGACTGTGCGGACACAGTCAAAATCAAGTGTGGGGGGAGACTCATCTTCATTTTTTTAATTTTCATGGTGCATTTTTTCTTTTTCTTTAAAAACAAAAAACAAAAATATATATAAAAAAATCCCAAAAACAAATTCTCTTTTGATTTATTTTTAAAGAAACACTATAGGATAAATATATGGTTTTGGTTTATTAAATTGAAATTTTTGAAAATTTATTTGTCATAACAAAAATGAAAATGAAGTTTGATTACAAATAACAATGGTTTAACTAGTATATAGGAAGATTCATACGTGTTAATTTTGAAATACATCCTAATTGAAAATCTTTTTTTAAAAAAGTGGTTGATTTAAAGTAAAGATATAACATTTTTTGTCTTCTAAGTTAAATTGTGCTAAGATGATAGTGCAAAACTCTCTTCTAAAAAAATACAAAAAAAATATATTTCTTGTATATATGTATATATTTTATAATAAACACCTAGAGTCATGTGTTCACATTCGTGTGTTCACTCGCCATGTTCTGTACCCTTCTCACGTAAGCCCGAAAGGCAGTGCACGATACTACCTACAGTCAATAAGTGTTCACACTTGTATGTTCACTCGCCACGCTATGTATTCCTCTCACATAAGTCCACAAGGCAGTGCATGAGTAATATATCTGGCCTCAGTTTATCTGAGTTAGGCATATGTAAATATTGTTGATATCTATAAATTTTCAAAAGAAAAAATGGAGAGAGTAAGCAAATGAAATCCAAGCACTATTTTTACTTATTTGATTTTACTTGTTATTGAAAAGAAATGAAAATACCAATTAATAAACTTTGATAATCGACTAAGGATTTGTTTCATAGTTACACTGTGTTATCAACCGAAACAATGAGTTAAACTATAATATATTTGCTTTGATAACTTCGTTTTTATTGGAAATTTTGATGAGTAAATGGCTTAAATTTTCAAGATAATGAACGAAACCTATATTTAACTTATTTGTGTCTATTTAAAAGTAAATCTTTCATGTGTAAATATTTTAAAAAAAACTTGCATTCGTCCCATTGTAAATAAATCTTGCATTTTGTAAATATTTTCATCCTATATTTAGATTTTGTGGGTAGTATCCATTGAAAACCCTCACGAGACAACACTCATCCTACTGGGGACACCTAGAGGTTTAACGGCTTGTTGCTTACGCTTAATGCAATCGTGCTCCCTACGAAAACGGATTTATTTTAGTTTTTCTTCTTCTTTATTCGAGGATGAATAAAAAGATAAGTGGGAGGGTATTTGATGTGCACGTAAATGTGCATATTTTTACGACCATATTTAATCTATTTAAATTAAATAAATGACCATAACGGGTATTTTAACTTGTTTAAACCAAAATTCAAATTATTTTAAATTATCACATATCCATCTTCATCCAAGGGCAAAATGGTCATTTTAGTGCATATATTAATTTTCCAAAATTTAATTGAAAATTTCTATATTATTTTGTAGAAATTTAAATTCATATACAAGTGGTTTCATGAAGATATATGCACAAGAGTGAAGATAAAGGAATGAAGATGGAAATAATTCAAAGGCATGATAATGGAGGACCCCGCCGACCCACCTTTCTTCATGTACAAATTAGAGGCTAATGCACATGCTTATGGAATTAATGGCTTCATGTATACTTAAATGATGATTGGTAGAAGCTAATGATTACTTGGCCTCCACACTTTCTCAAGGACAATTTGGGCATTCCCCAAAAATATGAATTAGGGTTTAACACTTGTATAAATACCCTATATCTTCATGTAACTTGATCTCCCTTAGTCTCTCTTTAGTTTAGTTTAGGCTCACAAATAAACAAGCTCTTCTCTTTCTCTTTTCATGGATACTTAGCCATTTTTATTTTCATGTAATTTTTTTTTATGCAATTTAATATATGATCTTTTCCCTTTCTTGTTTATTTCCTTTCATGTTGTAGTGTAGATTTACTTTCATGCAAGTAGAATAGTTCTAATTCTTGTTAATTAGCCCTCTTTTTCATTAAGCTCTCATTTTCCTTTCATTTTCCTTTCATGTTGCTAGCTACATTTGTTAATCAAATGACAAAATATGAGAGGCTAAACCCCTTCAATTTAGGGGTAATGAAGCTCTCTAATTATGTAGCTTTAACTATTTGTTAATTCATGCTCTCTTTTTGTGCTTAATGATGATGATAGAAATGGTTTACTAGTTGTTTTTGCTTTGAATTTGATAGCCTATATTGTTGACACCAAATAGACTATTCTTAAACAATCACTAACACTAATTGCCTCTTCATCAAAATATGATATGGCAAAAGAAAGTGATTTGAAATTAAAATTTGATGGTCTATATTTCTAATCAATAGTTAATAGGCCATACTTAAAATAGATTTCATTTTCATTATCAAATTTCATGAAAGTTTGGAAGTGGTTTAAGGGGTGTGTTATAGTTTGATGGCTTATGTTGGCTAATCAATAGCACAAATATGCCATAATTATGATAAGCACATCAATTAAAGCACTAATGACCATAAAAGAGAGATTATGATTTCATATGTGTTGAACTACATGATCTACAGAGTGTATTTATTCTCTAAATTGTCATTTAACTCTTATATTTGCATCTATTTTCTCTTTGTTAGTTTTCTCATTTTTCTAGCTTAACAATCTCTCGACTTTGGTATAATTTGATTGAGTATAAATTTTTTTAAATCATCAATACCCTACGGATCGACCCGTACTCGCCACGTACTTCAATAGTACGCCGTACGCTTGCGGTCATTTTTATTTCATAATTCGTTCGGCTATTTTCTAATTCGATAGACATTTAGCCGTCCGAACAATAAACTTTAAAACAATGTGAGGTTATTAAGTTATCAAATTTCTTATGCCATTGCTTAGGTGCTTGTTTTAAATCATATAATGATTTATCCAACTTGCAAACTTTATGTTCTTGAACCATGAATTACAAAGCCTTCAGGTTGGTCCATATAAATTTCCTTTTCTAATTCACCATTTGAAAAGGCAGTTTTAACATCCATTTGGTGTATTATTAAATTATGAATAGATGTTAGTGAAATTAGTACTCGAATGGATGTAATTCTAATTAAAAGTGAAAAAGTGTCAAAAAGTCTACATTTTCTCTTTGCTTAAACCCTTTAGCTAGTAAACGGACTTTATATTTATCAACTATGCCATTAGGTTTTAATTTCTTTTTAAGTACTCATTTAGAGCCTATAGACTTACAACCAGGTAGTAAATCTACTAAGTGCCAAGTCTTATTGGATTGCAAAGGATTCATCTCATCATTTATAGCCTCTTGCCAAAAATCGGCATCTAAAGAAGATAAGGCTTCTTGGAGGTTTAAAAGATCCTCCTCTATAGTAAAAGTGCAAAAATCTGAACCATAATCTTTTATAATTCTAGCTCTTTTACTTCTTCTAGGTTTGTTTTCAGAAGATTCATTATGTTTTATTCTAATAGGCATAGTGTTACTTGATGTGCCCCCACTATTCCTCAATTTAAAAGGAAATCTCATTTCATAAAAATCACATCATTAGATTCTATTTTATTGCGTGTATTCAGATCATAAAATCTATATGATTTGCTATTAATAGCATAGCCAATAAATACACATTCATATACTCTACTTGCTAATTTTATTCTCTTAGGGTCAGATATACGAACATATGCTGAACATCCCTAAGTTCTAAAATAAGACACATTTGGTTTATAATTTCTTAAGATTTCAAAAGGAGAAATTTTGCCTTTTGATTTAGAGATCCTATTCAAAGCATAACACACGGTCAACAAAATTTTCTCCGCCAAGGTGATGATGCACCAGAATTAAGTAAATAGCAACTACTAATTCAGTTAATGTTCTATTTTTCCTTTCAGCTTTACCATTCATTTCAGGTGAATATGGTGCAGTTCTTTCATGTATTATTCCATGTGAGTTGTAAATTTCAATAAACAAACTTAATTCATACTCGGTTCCTCTATCACAATGCAATCTTTTAACTTTCTTATTAGCTGATTTTCAATTTCAGTTATGAAAGATTTAAACATCTCAAATGCATCACTTTTATTTTTCATAAGATATACATAAGTAAAGTCAGAGCAATCATCAATGAAAGTGGTAAAGTAGCGGTGTCCATTTCTAGTCAGAGTGCCATCAAGCTCACATATATCAGAATGAATCAAGTGTAAGGGTTTTGATTCTCTAATTACATATTTATGTGGGGTTTTAGTTATTTTTGCTTGACTAAAAAAAATCACATTTTTCAAAATCATTTAGTGACATATTAGGGATTATACCTAAGCTACTCATGTTCTTTATTATTCGTTTATTTACATGACATCGTCTAGAGTGCCAGATATTAAAATCACACAACATATAAGCAGAAGCAGACATTTTATTACATTCAACATTCAGTTTAACCATCCATTAGTTGCATAACCCCTACCCACAAACATATCATTCATGGTGATGGTGTACATATCAGCCTCAATAGTCTGTGTAAACCTAGCCTTATTAAGAAAATAACTCGAAACAAGATTCTTTCTCATCTCTGAAGTGTGCATGACGTCTTTTAGAATGACAGTCTTTCCAGAGGTAAACTTCAGCTCTACGCTTCCAATCCCATCAGCAATAGTGGTGTGAGAGTCTTCCAACAACATTTTCTTATCCTCGGTCTTCGTGTATGTAGCACGGTCATAGCACACATAATGTGTAGCGCCAGTACCTACCCACCAACCCTCTGATCTCCCAACAAGGTGAATCTCATCAGAAATAATAGCCGTGAGAGGCTCCTCGGTCAGGTTAGCCTATGGTGCAGAGCTTGGCCTGTTCCAACACTTGCATGCCATATGACCTGGTTTTCCACAGTTGTAACAAAGAAACAACTGTCCAGAGTCATTCTTTTTAGGTGGTTTCTGTTGACCTCTATGGTTTCCTTGCGAATTCAAATTCTGTTTGTTGTAGTTCTGATTAAGCTTGCGGTTCTGATTCTTAAAGCTTTTGGGATTCGGTTTCAGAACTGCAGCTTTCTTAGTGTTGCTTGAAATAGCAAGCGCTTCTTCCTTCATATTCTATTTACGAGATTCCTCCTCAATACAGAGACTTGTTATTAGACTTTCTAATGAAAATTTCTTAGTTTTATGTTCAAGATTATTCTTAAAATCCTTCCAACCGGGAAGTAATTTATCAAACAAAACTGCTATTTGAAACTGTTTATCCAAACTCATACCTTCAGAGATGATCTCATGAGCTATTTTCTGAAGCTCATGAGACTGTATCTCTATTGATCTGTCATCCATCATCTGATACTTGAGATAGCGGCTGACGGCTTCTTTGCTCCTGCTTCTTCTATGTCGTACTTTTTCTTCAGCGCTTCCCAAATCTCCCTTGCTAATTTGTCAGAGTTGTAATAGTCATATAGATCCTCGCTGAGTCCGTTGAGGATGAAGTTCTTGCACAAGTAATCCTACTCGGTCCAGTTCTGCAACTCTTTTGATTTCTCTGTCTAAGTTCTCATCTGATCTGCGCCTGCTTCGTTGGGTTGTCTGGCAGCCGCGGTTTATCTGTTTTTAGCACAGCGGCAACCTTCCTCATCGTTAGAAAGAACTTCATCTTCTGCATCCAGCGCTTGAAACAGAGGCCCTCGAATCTAAAGGGTGCAGCAGACGCCATGGGGACCTGGAACAGTGACGTGGAGGCGCCATCTTTCAAATTTGCAACAAAAGTCATTGTTGTTGGCGTCGTCTTCAAATTGTTGGAAACAAATGACCTTCGGCTGAGTTATGTACTTGATCACTGTCTTGAAGATGTTTCGACGTTCTACTTAGCTTTGCAAAGCAATATAACTAACGTCGCCGCCTCAGGGATAAAACAGCCTCTTCATTCTGGTTTGATATCGATTCGCTTGCACAGACGAAACCGACTCAGTTGCACTCAAAAAACGACTGCTCGTCTTTTAACTTTAAGACTTTCGTGGAGAAGAAGGCAGGTTTAGGTTTTTTTACAGAGGTTTAAAAAAATGTCGTTCTCTTTTGATTTAAATTTTACCATTTCAAATAAAATAATGGTTAGAAAACGCCGAACAAATTTCGTCCAAAAATATAAGTGCTACATCACAACAAGCCCGGCTCGGCCAGGGTCGAGTCGGTCGACTCGCGCGCGTGTGATGGTCATGCATTCGCTCCCTTTTCAACATAAAGCAATATTTTGGAGCCCAAAAGGCCCAATTTAAAAGCTACAAAACTCATATATATATACATACACACACACATACAAGTATCTTTCAGTCATCCGTATGGTGTGTAACTCAAACAATAAATGCATTTATTTCAAGGTATTTAATTTTTAAACAATTCACAAGCACAATTTCCAAGAAAAAGTATCGGAATCCGTTACAGCAAACAAAAAAATTTGAAAGCACAGGAAGCCCATCACCGTTGTAGTTAGCGGTATCATATCAAAAACTAATTATGTATTATGTATTGCTAAACTGATATATGCATGTTCACTCATATAATCGAGATATAATTGGCCATTTTATAAACTCGAACAAAGGTATATTTGATAGAACATTGATCCATGGATAAACTTTGTACTCATCCTGTATAGTAGAGTGAGACAAGACACCGATTGGTTGAAACAATTAGAACTTTTTGAGTTCTAATAAATTTGTACAAGTTAAAAAATGATACTTTCGTTGTTTTTATCAGGCACAGTTAAACATGTTACTTCATACACTTAGATGAAGTGTCAAAATACTTGATACAGTATTTACATTGTGTATTGGATGATTGGTCAAGTAGAAGACCTGCATTTAGCTCGTGCTGATTAATAATAGTTGGTTTTTGATTAATCATTTGTTTAAAATTTAATTACTGGAAATTTTGTTTTTATTTTCAAGAAATAAAGTTCTTTTTTTTTATAAAAATCCGAGAAACGATAATCGAATTTATACAAGATAAACTATGTGTGTTGATATCTAGAGTAAAAATGAATAAACCATTTGAACAAAATCTCATTGTAAAATGATATTTATATATTTTGACTACGTTATTTCCAATCGGAAATATGCATTGCTATGAATATTACGCAAATTTTTGCCAAAACACTTGTTATTTGAATTCATTGTTATGATACTTTGACTGGTGTCGTTCAGATCATTCTATGTCAGCTTCCAAATTTTCACAAGATATCATGGCTTTCGATTGTTGCAGCAGTTATATCTGTTACTTACTCTGTGATAGACCTTGGGCTCTCTGTTGCAACCATTGCAGGTAAAGATAGTCAAGTAAAAAAAAAAATTCTAATTAACTTGTAAATTTTCATTCTGTCCCTCTAATACGTCAAAAATACAGACAAAAGCCACCATGTGAGAACATGCTTAACAGGAGTTTCTGTTAGCATAGATGTCACTGTAAGTGACAAAATCTGGCGGACTTTTCGGTCTTTAGGAAATATAGCATTCGCTTAAGCATTCTCTAATGTTCTGATTGAGATAATTATGTTCTTATGTATTGATATGTGAAAAGTTTACAAATCCACAACTTTAACAATAAGTTTATTTGTATCATTTTTTGAATGTTGAAGACACTTTAAAACGAAGCCCAGCTGAAAATCCAGTAACGAAGACGGCTTCTGCTGTTGGAATTGACACAACAACCACCTTCTACATGTTGCGTGGTTTGCTTGGATATTCAGCATTTGGTAGAACTGCTCCAGGAAATTTTATCACTGGGTTCGGATTTTATTAGCTTTGTTGGTTGATTTACATTGGCAACATCTGCATTGCTGTTCTTCCTGTTGGCGCATATCTTTAATAACAGTTGTAATAGCTTTATTGTCATATTTTTTTGGTTCAATGTGAAATACCAAAAACGTCCATCTATATATTATTAAATCTTTATCACTGATAAGTAGTATCCAATATTAAATTTCTTGTACAAATTCAAATGCCCCTAAAAGTAAAATCTAACAATTAAACATGTTTTACAAATTCAAAACACTTTTAAAAATAGGATATAAAATTAAACTTCTTTACAAATTCAAAATACTTATTTACATAAAAAAATTATTTTTTGACTGATTCTAACATATGCAATTTGTAAATATAACAATTCACGCGCGTAGCGCGTGCCATAACACTCGTCAAGTATAATGGTGCTGACCGTATATTAAGACCTTACAAAGAATAATAATTTAAGCCCAAAGAGATTGTTGGAGAGACGACCGTTGGAGTTTTGAATTAGTCTTGTTTTGATTTAGTCTTTGCTGTTTAATCTTGTTAATAAGGAGGTCCGAGTCTTATGGCTCAATCTCAGTAGTTGTTATTTGCTTCCGTAAGTTTCTGCAATTCTAGTTTGTAAGGCTATTTAAAGCCATCTCTTTTATCTGAATGAAGTATCAGTTTTCAGCATTCTAAACAGAGAGCACTTTTACAGTTTCAAATTGGTATCAGAGCCAGGTTAGAGTAAAACTGTGAGAGAGAGAATGGGAGAAGAGAAAACGAAATTGCCAAAGTTTGATGGACACTGGGACCATTGGAGCGAGGTCATGGAGAATTTCTTCAGATCAAAGAACCTGTGGAGTACCATTGAGACCGGTGTTGTGGAACCATCAACCACAACAGCACTCACGGCGACTCAGACACAGCAGCTGGAGGAAGCCAAGAAGAATGACCACAAGGTGAAACATTATCTCTATCAATGCATCGATAGAGTAATTTTTGAGCAGATCTTGGATAGGAGCACATCCAAGATCATTTGGGAGTCCATGAAGAAGTTTGGTGGCAATGATCGGGTGAAGAAGTCTCTCCTGCAGAAGCTGAGAAGAGACTTCGAGATTCTGGAGATGAAGGAATCCGAAACTGTGGAAGAATATTTCACCCGAGTCTTAGGCGTCACCAACCAAATGAGGAGCAATGGAGAGGTCTTGAACGATGCCAAAGTTGTAGAAAAGATTCTCAGGACACTGAGTGAGAAATTTATGTATGTGGTGGTGTCGATAGAGGAATCCAAGGAGATCGAGAGCATTACACTCGACGAATTGCAGAGTTCTCTCACTGTCCATGAGCAAAAATTCAAAAAACCTGAGAAAGGAGAAGATCAGGTGCTCAAGGTGAGCTATGGAGGAGGAATGAGCTCGAACCAAGGCAGAGGAAGAGGTCAAGGTGGTAGAGGCAGAGGAAGAGGCCGTGGTCGAGACAAAAGCACAGTGGAGTGCTACAAATGTCATCGTCTTGGACATTTCAAAAACGAATGTCCATTGTGGGATGAAGAGGCAAATTATGCCGATTTTGATGAGAAAGAAGAGATACTTCTGATGGCGTATATTGAAGAAGAAGATGAAACTGAGAAAGATATTGAAGAGACTGCAGAGAAGCTGTTCATGGCGTGCACTGATGGGAATGAGAACATGAGAAAGAGAGCCTGGTTCCTCGACTCAGGCTGCTCAAATCATATGAGTGGCAATCGAAATCTGTTCTCCTCTATTGATGAAGATTTCAAGCACACTGTAAAGCTGGGAAACGACAAAAAGATGGAGGTGACTGGGAAGGGCAATGTGAGGCTTCTGATGAACAATGTAAGCTATACAATCAGAGATGTATATTACATTCCAGAACTCAAAAACAATCTGTTGAGCCTTGGACAGCTGCAAGAAAAGGATCTGACAATCATTATACGGAGAGGAGTTTGTAAGATCTTTCATGATGAAAAGGGTCTTTTGGCAGAGAGCAAGATGAGCTCAAATAGAATGTTCATGCTATTCGATCAGACCATCTACAAAGGGGAACCAAGCCAGGAACAATGCCTACAGGCAACTGGAGAAAACATGTCAAAGCTCTGGCATGAACGCTATGGCCATCTCAGTCACAGTGGAATGAAGATACTGCAGAGCAAGGAGATGGTTCGTGGCCTGCCAAAGTTTGATACTCAGAATTTCACCTGCTCAGATTGCTTAGTTAGGAAGCAATCAAGAAATCCGATACCAAAGAAAAGTTCATGGCGAGCAAAGGGTATTCTTGAGCTGGTGCACTCTGACATATGTGGCCCAATCAGTCCCACCACATCATCTGGAATCAGGTATGTCCTATGCTTCATTGATGATCACAGCAGGAAGGCATGGGCATACTTTCTGAAAGAAAAGTCAGAAGCTTTCAGTTACTTCAAAGAGTTTAAGAAGAAAGTAGAAACGGAGACAGGAAAACAAATCAAGTGCTTAAGGACTGACCGGGGAGGGGAGTATACCTCAGCCGAGTTTTCTATTTTTTGCAAAGATCATGGTGTTAGGAGACAACTGACCACAGCCTACACACCTCAACAGAACGGCGTCGCAGAGAGAAAGAATCGTACGGTGATGAACATGGTGAGATCGATTCTATCAATGAGAAAAGTTCCAAAGATTTTTTGGGCAGAAGCTGTCAATTGGACATTTTATGTGTTGAACAGATGTCCTACTTTGGCTGTTAAAGATGTCACACCACAGGAGGCTTGGAGTGGTACTAAACCAAACGTGGAACATTTCAGAGTGTGGGGGAGTTTGGCACATGTTCATGTACCAAACGAGAAGCGAGGAAAGCTGGATGACAAAAGCAATAGCTGCATTTTGTTGGGTTTCTCGGAAGAGTCTAAGGGCTACCGTCTCTATAATCCTGCAACAAAGAAGGTCGTCGTAAGCAGAGATGTGGTTTTCGAAGAGATGAAAGGATGGAGATGGGAAGGAGATCAAGATGAACCAGAGTTAAAATGGAGTGACAATGATCAGACATGGGAAGAATATGAAAGTGATGGAGAAGAAGAACCTGCAAATAACGAAATTGCAGAAGATGCTCAGGCTATAGCCAGGGAGGGAAGAATGGTGACAAGACACCCACAGGCTATAGCCAGGGAGGGAAAAAGACAAACAAAGCGTCCTGGTTATCTGAGCGACTATGTCACTGAGAATGAAGAGGAAGAAGACGAAGTAAACATGGTCTTGATCAACATGGTCTTGACAAACTCCTCTGATCCAACAACCTTTGAAGAAGCGCAGAAGAGTTCAAAGTGGATCAGAGCCATGGACGCAGAAATAGAGTCATTAGAGAAGAATCAGACATGGGTACTTTCTGATCTGCCCAAGGGAAGCAAGTGCATTGGGGTGAAGTGGATTTACAAGACAAAACTGAATGAGCTTGGAGAAGTGAGCAAATACAAAGCACGTCTTGTGGCAAAAGGATATTCACAAGAACAGGGAGTTGACTACACGGAGGTATATGCACCTGTTGCACGTATGGACACCATCAGAATTGTTCTCTCCACTGCTGCTCAGAAAGGTTGGGACATTTTCCAGCTTGATGTCAAGTCAGCATTCCTGCATGGAGTGCTTGCAGAGGATGTTTATGTTCAACAGCCAAAAGGTTACGAGATCAAAGGCAAGGAGGACAAAGTTTACAAGCTACATAAGGCGTTATACGGGCTGAAACAGGCTCCAAGGGCATGGTTTAGCAGAATTGAAGAATATTTTGCCAAGGAAGGGTTCAAGAAGTCAGATAATGAGGAAAATCTGTTCATCAAAACAAATGAACGAGGTAATCTTCTCTTTGTCAGCGTATATGTGGATGATTTGATATACACTGGTGACGACATTGCTTTGATAAAAGAATTTAAGTTTTCCATGGAAAGAGAATTCGATATGTCTGATCTTGGCAAGATGAGATATTTTTTGGGAATAGAAGTGTTGCAGACAGATCAGGGAATTCATATCTCTCAAGCAAAGTATGTTATGGAGGTCTTGAGACGTTTTGAAATGGAAGATTGCAACTCAGTGCTCAACCCAATGGTGCCTGGAAACAAGGTGGATATAGATGAAGATGGTGAACTAATCGATGAGACTCTCTACAAGCAGATCATTGGGAGCCTCATGTACATTACAACGACGAGACCAGACATTCAATTTCCTGTAAGTCTACTGAGTCGCTATATGTCCAAGCCCACGAAGATGCATTTGCTGGCTGTTAAGCGTGTTTTGAGATATCTTAAAGGCACGTTGGATTTTGGCATTTGGTACAAAAGAGGAGGAGTTGGAGAATTGCAGGTGTATACGGACAGTGATTTTGCAGGTGACGTTGATGGCCGAAAGAGCACCTCTGGTTATGTGTTTATTATGGATAATGCAGCTGTGGCATGGTTATCTAAAAAGCAACCGATCGTGACACTATCCACCACGGAGGCAGAGTATGTAGCAGCATCTGTTTGTGCGTGTCATGTCATTTGGGTGAAGAGAATCTTGGGAGAATTGGGTTATGAAGTCGAAGGAAGCACCACTATTCTCTGTGACAACACATCAACAATCAAGTTGTCTAAGAATCCTGTTTTTCATGGTAGATGCAAGCATATTGGAGTCAGATTTCATTTTCTTCGTGATCTGGTTAAGGGAAATGAGATACAGTTGGAGCATTGTGGATCAAATGATCAAGTGGCAGATATTTTCACCAAACCTTTGAAGCGGGAGACATTTGAGAGGTTAAGGAGTCAGCTTGGAGTTTGCTCAGTTAAGGATAAGCAAAGCTTGGCTCGCCAAGTTTAGCTTAGGGAGGGTTTGTTGGAGAGACGACCGTTGGAGTTTTGAATTAGTCTTGTTTTGATTTAGTCTTTGCTGTTTAATCTTGTTAATAAGGAGGTCCGAGTCTTATGGCTCAATCTCAGTAGTTGTTATTTGCTTCCGTAAGTTTCTGCAATTCTAGTTTGTAAGGCTATTTAAAGCCATCTCTTTTATCTGAATGAAGTATCAGTTTTCAGCATTCTAAACAGAGAGCACTTTTACAGTTTCAGAGATATATATGAAATAGAGAATATCATGAAGGTTATCTTGAAAGGTACGAATAACATCATCTTGCATAGAAATCGGGGGCACAACAACAATAACCTCTCAGCAAAGTTCAGAAAACTTAGTTGAGTATAAGCAAATGTAACAACCATAATCTGCTCGCCATGATTAAAGAGCACGGAAGCTGCTGTGAGAGAACTGAAGGAGGAGATGTTACGTCGACTGAATGGCATCCACTGGGAGTAGCTGAAGGTCATCAGAAAGTGTGACTTGTATGAGGGATGGAAGCATAAGAAACTGGCAGAAGAAGAAGAATGTGTACTGGTCTATAAGTGTGTTTGTTCGAGTGTATCAGTGTACAAATTGATGTATCTGTAACTGGGTTGTTATTGGGCTGAGTACAAATGTGTGTACTGGTCTATAAATACTAGTGTGTGTGTCTTGTAATGGTGTGTGAAGAAATCTGAACAATTACTCCTTTTCAGTTCATTCCTGTTCTTAGTTAGCAGAAAATCTCCATTTTCTTTCTTTTAGTTCAATTCTGTTTTTTTTTAAGTAAAATTTCCATTTTTCTTATCTTCTTGATACTTCTTATATTTTAGATCTGTCACTCAGCAACTTTTAATTTATTTTCTGTTGTGTAGTTAATTCATTTTTGCTGTTCAATTTCCTTCATTTACAAGTCAGTACTTAATTCTTGAATTTGTTATTTTCCTTTAACTCATGTTCATAGAATTAGCTGTTTGATTGTAAGTTGGTTCTTGAATTCTGTTCAAGTTGCAATTGTGAATGCTCTCTTTGATATTCTTGCCATTTATCATTTCCAATTCTTGATATTTTTTTCTTTTCAAGATGATACCCCTTTCTTTTCTTGCATTACACGATCATTTTTGTACATTGTAAACTGTTGCCATAAATCTGGTATCTACTTTCCGGAAACTTCATCTTCCACTTCGAGTAAAACCATTAAATTCCCTATACTTCCTTCGAGTCACCACAAAAACTGCTTGGTTCTTGATTTTACCAACCTCTGTTCTTTTTCATTGAGTAAATTGTGTACAGAAGCAATCTGTGCACGTGCACACACCCAAATCATCATCTTCTTCCCAGAACTTATCATCACCATTTCAGATCCTCCTTGCAAACGCCATGGCCAAGAACCCAGATCAACTTGGGCCTTCCAGCAAACATCAGAAAAATAATTCCTTCACTATTTAGTAACTTTAAAATTAATCATGCATTGACATTGACATTTAATATCTCATAAACTAATTCGGTAAAGTCAGTTCCGCATGTATATGTATATGAGCAGATATAAAGAACTGTGTTTGTTAGATAGGCAAGTTGGTTGTAGGTGAAATTAATTTGTAATATACATGTTTTTTTAAAAATATGTAAATTTGTTTACAAAAATACTGGAAACATAGTTGCGTAAAGATGTTAGAAGTATATTAGTACATGGCTTCTTAGCAGAATAACTTGTGTGTACTGTATCATAACCTCATCTGCAAAGTCCATAAAATTTTATGTTAGTATAACATTATGAGTGGTAATGATGGTCACTAACTTTTCGACTGGAGGTTGATGAATTCCAATATGCTATGTCCGTCCATGAGACTAACTTATAACCTGCAAAAGGAAAATTAAATCCAAAAAAAATTACAATTATATTGCAATTGAAAATGATGATTTGCTATAAAAAAAAAATCACTTATCACTTTAAACATTTAATGCTTTTCCGGTCACCAAGTGAAATGCTTGCATTCAATATTTCAGTTAATCATGCTCAGAAGTTGAGTCTTAAGCTTTAAATAGAGGAGTTTTCAATCAAAACGAAATTAATTTGTCTGGATTCATGTATGTGTACGTTAAGTGAGTATGCGTACATGTATCATTTAAGAAAATAAAAGGCAATTTAATAAACAAATATATATATGCTGGATGAGCAAAGACTGAAATCTACATAATTAGTAGTTTCCATTTACACCAAGATTCAAATTTTCATTTCGATTATTGACAATGAAATATAAGTTAGGTAGGGCACGTAGTGGTAAAGCAAGCAACTAAATATTGGGTGCTATTTTGAAGGCATAAATCATAATGCAGGTATATTTTCATTCTCACAATAAACCATGTCGGTTTCATTCTCATAGTAAACCATATCAGGTTTTGACATAAGATCATTCTGGCTATTGGATACTGAACTTTCATCAGAAATTTTTCTGTATGTGAAACTACTATAATGCTCAAATTCACAAAGTTATGGTAGCTGGCCTAAACTTAACATTGAGTTTCACCCTTTTCTCATTCATAACATTAGGAACTCTTTCTTAGCAAATAATAATTCCAAAATTCTGATTTTGTCACTTAGGCAACCAGCAAGGATTTAGCAAATACATCCACCGAACCTACTTTTATATTGTACCTCCATAAATACTCATTTCACACAATAAAGAAGGAAATGGGATGAAGTCATCACGTTAAGAGACAATTATACGACTACAGTATTTCATTATGTGGATGAGTATTTATGTATGTGTAAAATGAAATGATTTGTTGTTTGAGAAATAATTATGTGAAATGATTTGTTGTTTTTGTGAAATGAAATGATTTTGTTTCCGTATACTGATTTGACAAACCTTTTCTGTTTATGTGAAGGAAATAAGCATGCTGACTTTGATTTCAATTCCTTTTTCACAAAAACTCATAATTGCAGGACCATTTTCCATATAACTTCACACAAACAACAAACCTACAAAGGTTTGTGTAATAGATTTCTTGAGAATTGATGAAACAGATTTAGTAGCAGGAATGATGAAATTGTAAGAATTGAGAAATGGTATTGTTGCCTTGTAATGAAAAGTATAATTTCTTTTATCAGAGATTGCAATATGTACACCGTTACATCAGTTTATATATAAGTGTACAATACAGTAATGGGCCGGTCAGTATACCAAGCCCATAACCCATATCTAAGAGATAAAGTATGTTCTGTGTTACTTTTATCATTCTAACTCCCCCCTTCAATTTCATCTAGGGTTTCCTTCTTTCGTCCCCATTTTAGCGCCGACATCTTCAACTCTTAAGTCCATCTTTAATCGAGTGAAATTCTTTGTCGAGAGAGACTTTGTTAGTATATCGGCTCTCTGAAACTGAGCTAGTACATGATTGACTCTCAGTTTTCCTTCTAAAACTTTTTCACGAACGAAGTGCAGATCCACTTCGATGTGCTTCGTTCGTGTGTGCTGAATTGGATTTGATGAAAGAGACATAGAGCTTAGATTATCGCACCAGATTATTGGAGTGTTTGTGGGATTGATTCGAATTTCAATGAGTAGTGACATAATCCAGGTGATCTCTGCTGTAGTGCTGGCAATTGCTCTGTACTCGGCTTCGGTACTGGAGCGTGAAATTGTGACCTGTTTCTTTGAGCTCCAGGAAATTGGATTGCAGCCAAAGTAAATGCAGAATCCTGTAGTCGATCTCCTATCGTCTGGATCTGAGGCCCAATCTGCATCACTGTAAGCTTGTATGTTCAAACCCTTTTCATTGTTGAGATGTAGACCATGACTCATAGTTCCTCTCAAGTATCTTAATATACGCGTTACTGCTTTCCAATGGCGACTAAGTGGGTTATGCATGAATTGGCACACTTTGTTTACACTATAGCTTATGTCTGGTCTGGTTATTGTGATGTATTGTAGTGCTCCTACGATACTTCTGTATTGTTTTTCATTTGTTATGGTTTCTCCTGAGTCTCTTGATAGTCTGAGATTACTGGTCATAGGAGTGGGGAGTTGCTTTGCCTGATCCATATTTGCTCGTTTTAGTAAATCCTGTATATATCGTTTCTGACATAGGAACATTTCTGAATCTGATTTTCTGATGACTTCAACTCCGAGGAAGTAATGTAAGTCACCTAGATCTTTTATAGAGAACATTTTGTCAAGATGGTTGACTGTCTGATTTATTGTTTGATCATCATTACCAGTGATTATGATGTCGTCTACATATACCAAAATATAGGTGACCTTTTCTTGTTTGTATTGCATGTATAGAGAGCTGTCTGACCTTGTTAGAGTAAATCCCAAGTCTATTAGTGTTGACTTAAGTTTTTCATTCCATACACATGAGGCTTGCTTCAATCCATAAATGGCCTTGTGTAATTTGCATGCTAGATTGTTGTTGCCCCCCTTTTCTGTAGCCCTCTGGTTGCTCCATATATACATTCTCTTGTAAGTCTCCATTAAGAAATGCATTATTTACATCTAGTTGCCTAACCTTCCATCCTTCGTGAAGAGCTATGGTTAACATAATCCTTATTGTAGTTGGCTTGACAACTGGTGAGAATGTTTCATTGAAATCGAACCCATATTGCTGATTATACCCCTTAGCTACCAGTCTTGCTTTAAATTTTGCAATACTTCCATCTGGATTTCTTTTGACTTTGTAGGTCCATTTACATCCTACTATGTTGTTGTCTTTGGGTGGTGGTACTAGACTCCAAGTTTTGTTTTTGATAAGAGCATCGTATTCATTGTCCATGGCTTGTTTCCAGTTGTTGTTTGTAATGGCTTCACTGTAGTTTCTTGGCCCAGTTGCATCAAGTTGCACATTGTATGTTTTTGGTTTAAATATTCCACCTTTTGACCTTGTAATCATATGGTGTCTTGATATTTCAGGTGGTGGCTCTTGAATATGTGTGTTCTCATCAGTATGTTGAGACATTGATGGGAAGGATTCTCCTTGACCTGGGTTGACATTACTCTTTTGACTTGCATTGTGAAAGGAGCTAGAGGATTCAGGTGAATCATGACCAGATCCAGTATCACTGCTGGGTAGAGTGTGTTGTGATCCTTGATCTCTCTGCACACTTTCATCAGATTTGTTCCATTCAGATACAGTGGGTATAGAAGGTATTGAAAAGCTATTTTTATTGTGAACTTTCTTGGTTGTCTGTATATTTGTATCTGCAAAAGGAAAAATAGTCTCATTAAATACCACATGTCTTGAAACATAGATCCTACCATCATTGCTTAAGCATCTATACCCTTTCTGATTATTTCCATACCCTATAAAGGTGCATGGGGTAGACCTGAGACTTAATTTGTGTTTGTTGTATGGTCTGAGACATGGAAAACATAAACAACCAAAGGTCTTTAGACATTTATAATCTGGTTTCACCCCAAATAGCACTTCTATGGGAATCAGATACTTAAGAACTTTAGTAGGAAGTCTGTTAATTAAGTATACAGCAGTATTAAAGGCTTCTGGCCAGAATTTCATAGGTAAAGATGCCTGAGCTAGTAAAGTTAAACAGTTTCCACTATGTGTCTATGTTTTCTTTCTGCTATTCCATTTTGCTCAGATGTATGTGGGCAAGTTGTTCTGTGAATAATGCCCCTTTTCTGGAAATATTCCTTTAGTGGCTTATATTCACTCCCACCATCTGTTTGTATAGTTTTGACTTCATTACACAGTTGTTTCTCTACTTGAGTTATAAATTGTATTACAGCCTTTTGTGTATCTGATTTTGACTTTAAGAAATATATCCATGTATATCTAGAGAATAAGTAAACAAATGATATATAGTACATGTATCCATAATCTAAATTTATAGGGGCTGGACCCTATAAATCTGTAGCAACCACTTGTAGTAGTTTGCTTATAACTGTTGTTGAATCTGCAAATGGCAATTTGTGGCTCTTGCCTAGTTGACAATAAGTGCACACAAATGGCAGAGAAACATCAACAGAGATATTATTACTCAAAAGTACTTGTTTTACAGTGTTTACATTGGGATGTCCTAGTTTATAAAGCCAATGAGTAAATATTTCTTGATTATTTGTAACATGAGACTCAGTACTGTTACAATGCATATTTCTAAAGTTGCTCTTTCTTGTATTCCCAAGATTGAATTTATACAATCCCTTGTCCAGTTTACCCTGTAACGATATGTTTTGACTTAGTAGATCCTTAACTAGACAGAATTTAGTGTGAAACTCAAAATACACATTATTATCATTAGCAAATTGAGATACACTCAATAGATTTTTCTTGATCTGTGGTACTCTCAATAGATTATTAAGGTAAATAATTCTTTTACCTGGAACACTGCTGGTTCCAACATGTGTGATTTTTAGAGCTTCACCATTCCCCATAAGAATAGAGTGCATACCTGTGTATTCTTTGTTGCCAAGATTGAGATTCTGCAAGTTGTTTGTGAGGTGATTCGTTGCACCTGAATCTGGATACCATTCCTCTCCTGCTATCTCCTCAGATCTGGTAATTCTTTCTGAGTTTAAGCTTTGAGTTCTTAAACTTTCTGTATGACTGCCTTGCCTTTGATCAATATGTGCTATGTTTGCACTGGAGTTTTGATTTCTCTGATTTGACTGATTTTGTTGATTTGGGTAGTAATCAGTGTTGAGTCTGAAGTAACATTGTCTGGTTGTATGTCCTGGTTTTTCATAGATCTGACATCTTGTTCTATTATTATTCCATCTTCCATTTCTTCCTCTACCTCTCTGAGTAGCATTGTTTCTCTGATTGAAATTGTCTTGTCTGGTATTCTGATTTTCTTGTTTCCTCCCTTGACTTCTGTTTCTTGAATTTGAGGCATAATTGAGATACAATACTGTGTTGTTTTCTTTTCTCTGTTCAATTCTTCCTTCATGAGCTAACAGTGTTGAATTGACATACTGCATGTTGGGTAGATCTTGTTGCGATGAAATGATTGCTACTATAGATTCATATTCACTATCCAGACCATTTAAGATGGTTAGTATCTGCTCAGTCTCTGATGCTTTATGTCCAGTTGTGTCAAGAATGTCATAGTATAATTTTGCCTTAGTCGGATATTCTCTCATTGACATGTTTTCTGTCTTGAGATTCTGCAATTGTCTCTTGTAATACATAATTCTTGCAGCTGATTATGTGTTGAAGTTTTGTTGTATTGCAGACCATATTTCGAATGATGTTTTACATCAAACAATCTGTGATATTAGTTCTGAACTGATGGATGACAGTAGCCATGCAGCCAGTAGACTGTCCTGTCTCTGATGATTGATGAATTCTTTGTTGATGATCCTCTCTCCTGTGCTATCAGTTATCATTCTTGCTGGTACAGTTCCATAAAGAAAGTCTTCCAGTCCATACACTCTTATACTAGTTTCAACTTGATACTTCCATAATATGAAGTTGTTTTCATCAAGTGTTGTTGTTACTAAATTGTTCTTTGGCTTTATGATCTTGCAGGAATTTGTTCCAGTATTTGATGAATCATGGTTTCTTGATCTTGACCCTTCCTGATTCTTCACTCCACTGGTTGCTGATGATGCAGTGTCATCGTCTCCTGCCATGGTGGATTATGAGGAAGTCCAGTTGAGATTATCTGATACTATTGATTTGATGGTGCAGCCAATGTTCTTGATTCAAGAATCTTGACGATGCACTTTTACAGGGAATTTTTAATACTGGGATAGGTAAGCTTTAACCCTTAGATGATGAGATAGCAATAATCTGAGAGCAACCAGGATGGTGGATAATGATAACTCTATGACACCTTCTTGGATGGCTCAGTGATGATGTAATGATTCTCTGATGAGGAACTGAAGATGATTTGATTTTGAATTACTGTCGTTTGACAGATTTCAATGGCTCTGATACCATAATAGATTTCTTGAGAATTGATGAAACAGATTTAGTAGTAGGAATGATGAAATTGTAAGAATTGAGAAATGGTATTGTTGCCTTGTAATGAAAAGTATAATTTCTTTTATCAGAGATTGCAATATGTACACTGTTACATCAGTTTATATATAAGTGTACAATACAGTAATGGGCCGGTCAATATACCAAGCCCATAACCCATATCTGAGAGATAAAGTATATTCTATGTTACTTTTATCATTCTAACTTTGTGATACTTAGGTACCGTTCTTATGTTGAACTGGGCAGTTGAAGTTGGCGTCCATGCTAGACGTGTTGGATGTGGGCCTCACAAGTTTGCCCAGTTCAACTTACTCGTTGAAGAAAAGCCATTCGCGTATGAGGCGTCGGACGCGAACGTCTTCCCTCCAATGGCCATATTTCTCAACTACTTTTATATAACCCCCCTTCTCTATCACTCTCCTCACTCACATTCATTCTATAAGTTCACTAATCCGAGCGTTCGTCGCAGCAGCACCATATTTTGGTAATTTTATTTTTGTTTTTTGTTCATTTCCTTCGTTTCTTTTCTTTTTTTTATTTTTTGACATATTTTGTCTCAGAAATGGCCGAACAAAATATACCGAGAAGTTCCCGCCGTAGCCCAAGAATTTGGTCCGCTCACGCAAATTCTGCATTTTTACGAATAGCTGCCGAAGCTTATCAAGCTGACGGTCAATCCAAAAAAGGAAGCTATAAGAAGATAATGGTAGAACTGAACGAGGCTTTAGTGGGTGTTCTGAACGAAGGACTGTTCATTGTCGAACAAATTACGGCCAAATACGACGCGTTGAAGAAGAAATGGGCGGTTTGGCGTAATTTGAGAAATAAAACGGGTGTAGGATGGGATATTGTTCGAGGAACGATTAGTGAAAGCGAACATAGGTGGATCGATCGCGCAGAGTAATACTTTTTATCTTTTTTAATTTCTATTTTACCACAACTAATTTATGTTTATTTTTAATTTTAGGAGTTTGCAACTCGGTTTTGAAGTATATGAGACAACCGATAAAGAATTTGAACGAACTCGAACAAATTTTTGGTAACAGTATTGCAAATGGTGCCGATGCTTTCACTCCTGGCACTACCGAAGGTTCCAACGCTCAACAGTAACCACATTCTTCTGCTCAAGAATACATCACACACATGTATTTTGACCGAACATGGGGAACAGAAGGTTTTCAAGTCCCACTTGAAGACATCAACACGCAACAGTCGTTTCAACAACCTACACAAACACGTGGCGTAGGTTCTTCTTCCAAGTCTCGATCAAGTAGAAGAAGACGGACAGAGAATGAGGAAAAAATGGATGCACTTGTTGATATGATGTATGAAAAACATAAAAACAAGAAATATCGTTCAGACACAGATAGCCCATCCTCTAATCCATCCACTAATACTAGTAGCTCCTCTTATGCTAATGGAAGCCCACAATCCACTACCCCAAGTTCGGATTCGAAGGCTACAATTGAGCGTGTGAAGAAATTTGAAGATATTCAACTTTTCAAAGCAATTTCACTACTCCAAATTAAGGACAAAAGAGATACGCTCACACTTTTAGAAGACGACGAAGCTCGAGAATGGTTGCGGTACAAGATTGACAAATGCAATCATAAAATCAGATACCAACAGTATATGATGTCTATGACACCACCTGCCTTTCCAGTTGCATTTCCACTTACATTTCCACCGAACTTTTTACCTACCTTTATACCTACATATCCACCGAACTTTCCACCTACCTATCCACCGCAATACCTACCGCAGTAGTTTGTATTTGTAGATTCTGCTTTGTATTTCGTATTGTGTATTCTGCATTTTGAATTCTAAACTATGTATTCGGTATTATGTATTCTGTATTCGGTATATATCTATTTTATTAAAAAATAGTTAACACAAATAAAATAATAATATAAATAATAATTTTTTCCCTTTCGCGTTGCATCTTCTGTAAAAAGAACGTATTCCCCTTTCGCGAACTTGCCCCTTTCCCAACTCCTTTCGTTTGTCCTTTTCATTTTCCCTTTTCGTTTAAAGAAAGAATGCACCTTTAATAGTGTAGAATAGTGTGCGTAGATGGTATTTTAAATGTCCACTCTTGTACGTAGATGGCATTCCACTTATACTAAAATTTGTCTTAAACATCCCCTCTAGTAAATGAATGACATTCCATTTATACTATGATTAATCTTTTACGTCCACTTAGTACGTATATGACATTCTTTTTATACTATGATGATTTATCTCTAACGTCCACTCTTGTAATACGTTAGAGGCATGGGAAAAATAGGTCGGCAATCTAGGTAAAGAACACTAAGATGAGATACATACAACAACAAGAATGCTATCGTCAGTCGCCCAGATGCCAAATAGTATGTGCATCGTTGGAACCATAAGAGCAAAGTCAAATAGTATGTGCATGTGAAAAATGCTGATGTTGTAAACTTTGACAGGCGAGTAAATGGGCTAAAAATTATAATAAATTATCAATGTGATGCATCATGAATCTTATAAAGAATGCAAAATTTTGATCAATTTTCGTTAGTAAAATCGATGACAGGAGAATTACTGAGAAAAACAGAGGTAAATTAACAAAAAAGCTATACAAATTATATGACAATTGACGATGGGCAGATCTAACATGACTGAAACACCAGACCAAATGAAAATTAGGTAACAATGTCATTTTGGTACGTATACACCAAAGAACAGTTATACTGAAATTAAATGTGGAATCACACACTCTGAACCTCGTGGTAAGATGCACGTTGTAAATTAGGTTTGAAAAATGTGAAAAAACAAATCATTCATTAAATTTCTTCCTAAACTCACACAGAGCTGGTAGGGGAACATCTAGCAAGGTTTTAATACTAAATCAAATGAAACTCGAGTAACAACTCGCAAATAGCATTGTTGTTCTCTAATTTTGTGACCAAGTCATATTTGAACGAATCATAATGATCGAACAAAAACTAACCGAACAGAAGACTAGAACACTCATTGTTGAACTCAAAAACCAAGCAGGATCAATAAGTGGAGCCATAAGCATGCCAAGAGCCTTCAAGGGTAGCCTACACATCAACCCACTTCAAGTGCAAAATACAAAACCCAAGAACCAAGATAAGTCTTGGATCGGTACCGATCCACAGGGTCGGCTGCATAGTTTTGGTTGCCCTAGGCAACCTATAGCTGAAGTTCAAAAACGGCTCCACAATTTTGGTTGCCCTAGGCAACCTATAGGTAAAGTTCAAAAATATCATAGAACAAAAAAATTTGTAGTCTCTAGGATTTGAACCCCCGATCTCATGCATGATAGGCATGCATACAACCAACTATACCACAGAACCTTGTTGCAAATTATATATCTAAATCATTTTTTAATAAATAATTATTCATCATTGGCATATTTTGCCTTGGTGGTTGCACCTGCCGAGGGGGCTGCCCTAGGCGGCTGCCTGGCCAGCCTAGCCCTGGAGCCGACCCTGCCGATTTATAGCTATGGATCAGTACTGATCCCTGATAATAAATGAAACCCACCAATGGTTCATATTGTGGATGACTAGAGTAATTGTTAGTCGATACATGCCATACAAGATGGTTCACTAGCCCATCATGACTCAAACGTTCGATGGATAAGTTCAAGTTGTAGAATAACTAAACCACATGCTTTCACCTACTACCGAACCATGATTTCTACACAAATAAGAGCTCATACCAATACATCCAAGATCCACAAGACGATATCAATGGATCAAGGAAGGATTTATATCCCATCTTATGGATCGGTACCGATCCATGAATGTAACGACCCGAAATTTTATCGTTTTAATTTGTGAATATTTAATAAATTTTAAATATTAAATTAATGGTTTTTAATGGTCAAATAACCCTCTTTTCATTAATAAATAATGATAATATGTTTTTTTTTGAAATTTTATTTACAAAAATAGGTAGTTCGATGAAAAATTGAAAATGTAATCGAAAATCATTTTTCCGATTTTCGACTTTTCATGAAACGAAAGTTCTCGCAACGTCATTGCACACATGTACACAAACATTTACACATTTGAAAACTTGTCAAATATATGTAAAGAAGATTAATAAAAGTAAGTATAATTAAAGAGGTAATTAATTAAGTTAATAAAGTTAAAAAAAGACACTTCTTTATTATTTTAAGTGTAAAGTACTTGAAGTACATAAGCAAAAGGAGGTTTGATGGCTTAGTATCATGGCATGATGAAAGGAAGGTGTGCTGTCTAGTTTCTAAGGAGGGTATAAAACATATTTTAAGAAATGGTAGTTTAGTAATTTACCAAGTTTCAAGATCTATAAAACGAACAAACTTTTTACTTTTTCACTTTCATCTTCTTTCTATTCGTTTCCATGTATTCCTCCTTCTTCATCCATTTTCTAAAAAGAAATTTCACTTCAAAATCACTTCCTTCCTCATTTAAATTCATAAACAAGTCCATTAAATCATTGTCATCACTCTCTACATCACAAAGATCCAAACTTGGATGCCGAAAACCCCCAACCTACCCTAGGCTGTGAGCTCTGATAAAGGAGGGGAGGCTTGGCCGAGTCCATTTAGGCTGTGTTAGCCTTGGACGCAAGCTTGAAGGGGGGGGGGGTAAGAGAGGCCTAGGGGGAGCGAAAGTAAAGAAAGGTGGTGCTTTGTGTTTGGTTTGAATTAAAGTGAGATTTTCACTTGAAAAATTGTTTTTAAAATCAACAGAGTATGTAGTTGTGATGTGCATTTATTGTTGTTTGTTGTTGATTCTCACTTGAAAGTAGATGACATAAATAATCAGTGTTGTAGGGGACAAAAGTGATGAACGAAAGTCGAAATGTCTTCATAGCGAATAGGTCGCTACGGAAGCACTTCGAAGAATAGAAATATGTAGACGGGTCCAAAAAGATTCCTCATTCATTGTTTTACATTTTATTTATATATGTATTTATGAAATGATTATATGTTATGGCTTGGTAATATTGAATATAACTTGGAAGGTTGAATTCTTTTGAGAATAAATACAAATAGTAGCTTGTTTAAGTACCATAACTGTCGTGAAGCCTCTTTTCGAATTTGAAAAGTTATGGATTCAAAATTAACTTCAATTTTATAATATTTTGAAGTAAAATATTTTCTATATTAAAGTGGTTTAAAATATTGAAAGGAATGGAGTTTAAAAGCTATTTTATTTACAAATCAAAGTTTGGTGTTACAGTCCGTATAGCAATAACCGCTATTGATGCACCTTAGAAATCATTGTTTTTAAATGTTGTTTCTTTTGGATATTTTATAAAATATTCTCAAATGATTTTTATAAAAGGTAAATTTAAAAATTGTTTTGAAGAGTTTAAATTTATTTTATTTTCAAAACAAAGTTTTAAAAGTTATGGTCCATATAGTGATAGTCGTTATGGACGCAGTTTGAAAATCTTTGATTTTAATAAAATATAAAAGATTATCTATTTTAGATAATTTATAAATTGCGAATATGCTTTATAGAGGTTATATAAGTATTTTAAAAGAAATTTGTGATGAAAAATATTTATTTCGAGATATTTAAACAAGTGGTTTATTTAAAGGAAATCGGTTTACTTTTCTAAGTCAAATTCTTTTTAAAGGTGATGGTTTAGAATTATGATTTGTATGAAGTTTTATACTTTGTTTAAAAGTGTTTTAAAAGAGGTTTGAAACTTATACATTTGATTTGAAGGATTATTTGATATAATAAAATTAGTGGTACTTTTACAAAGAAAGAGGTATTATCTTTTCAAATCAAATGTATAAGAATGGTTTTCAAGTGAGACTTGATATGGAAATTTCCAAGTGAGACTTGATATGGAAATTTTCAAGTGTATTTTAAGGGTTTTAAGTGGAATTTTAAAGAGACTATATATTCTAATTATAGGAAAAGAATTTGGGAAGTGGAAAAGGAAGTTTAAGTTTGTTTTATAGCACTTTATTTTAAATGAATTATAATATACGGGATTTATGATC
The DNA here is from genome assembly GCA_030737815.1 of Allium fistulosum. Taxonomy (NCBI): domain Eukaryota; kingdom Viridiplantae; phylum Streptophyta; class Magnoliopsida; order Asparagales; family Amaryllidaceae; genus Allium; species Allium fistulosum. Next base: position 1,497,345,004 of record CM060901.1, read on the forward strand.
ATATACTTTGACATCAAACGTCGAGGTAGGGAAACTTCTACCTATCCTAAAAGATAAGAATGTTGTCAAGTCAAGGTTTGAGAGGTGATAATACCCCAACTTGAACGATCTCATTGTTATCCAAAGAATAGTTTACGTTTGAGATCGAAGATTGGTGTTTGGAATATGAAGTATTATTTCTGTATATGAATTGGGTTACTTATGGAAAGTAAGTAGTCCTATACTTGACACTAAAAGCCGATGAGTATGTTGATCCTCTATCTTTGAGATCAAGAATCGGAGTGCCAAAGGCAAGGCTTTGATATGCAACCAGTGCTTTGACTCACTTGGCTTCGAGTCTAGGTGAAGGATTGAGTCAGTCGAAATATCGAAAATGTGGCAAGTGTAGGAGATTTGATTTCATAAATGATCTTTATAATTATGGTGATACGAAAAGTATTCTTTCATACTTAACACCAAAATCCAAGGTATGCAAATTCATCCCTATCTTGAGAATTAAGAATGTATGTCGAGGCAAAGATAGTTTTTTAACTTGTCTGATTTTATTGTTAATTGAGGGATAGTACTGTTTGAAATCGAAAAGTGGTGGTAAGATATTTGGTCTAATTTTCATACTATCTATTTACTTATACCTAGAGAAAGGTGGTTTGGATTTATAATTAAATGTATTCAAATGATAATTGGTTTGGCCCATTTAAGTATGATTTTAAAAATGAAACTTTTTGTAAGTATTTTGTGAATATACATATACCGTTGAGATAAGTATATGGTTAAATTTTTTAAGTATTAAAATTATAATGCTTTGTGAATATACTTATACCATTGAGATAATTTTATGGTCACATTTTCTAAGTATTGAAAGTGTAGTGTTTTGTGAGTATGCTTATATTGTTGAGATAAGTTTATGGTTACATTGTCTAAGTATTGAAAGTGTAGTGTTTTGTGAATATATTTATACCGATGAGATAAGTATATGGATATTTTTCCAAGCATTGAAGGAATATAAACAAATATTGATTGAGTAGTATACATATGTGATTCGCTGCCATTAGGCACTACAAGAAAAGTCCTTATTCATTGCATAAGTTTTTTTTTAAAAATAGCGTTTTAGCATTGCGCGCCTTCGTTCCTCGTTTAGTTAAACAAAAGTAAATAATGGCTCGCTGTGAATTGTTCTCGCTTACTACTCAGTGAAATTTTGTGAAAATTTTTGAAGGTCGCTCATTTCACTTTTCTCTGTTTCACTCTTTCCTCCCCAAAACGAAGAAAACCCAAATGAAAGAATGAACTAACCCTAAAAAATCATCTCTCTTTCCAATTTGATACCTCTTGCCCTTATTCCTCTCTTCTTCGATCCTCTCTCTCACCAAGATTATAAGTCATCTCTCCTTCAGCAAATGGTTAATTTGGCTTGTCTGCGAAGAAAAGATTGTGAGTCTATGCCTACAAAGGTATGCTCTAACTACTAGTGCTAGGACTGGAGCTGCGGCTGTTGTGACGCCCCACCTCTATACCCACGCTAGGCAAGGACACTACGGGGTAATGCCGTCAACTAGCGTGGAGAATAAGGCTGTTGAGGAGCGACCATCCATGTAATTGCTTTGTGCGAGCACCGATATGTCAGATAAAATAATAACTTTTCATTTCATCTCAAGAGGAAATCCGACATACCGATACAAACTCAAAGCTACTACACAGTGGCTATATGGACTTCGGAAACAAATATAGAAGTAAACATAACACAAATCAGTCACAGATAATTCATATCACAAAGGCGGAAATAGATATGAATATTACACAAAAAAGTGTACATCAGAGTAGTGATCAAATAAGATCCACAATAACACAAAAGAATAGATACAAGTGCTAGCCAAAAGAATATGTAGACATCAAGGAGTCTGATCTCAAATGTATACAACAAAAACTACTAAACTAGAGTAGTTAGCCAAAAGTCAGATGATGGTTCCCGATAGGAAGTCATGAAGAAGCACCTGTAAAACCTCAGTCTGACCCGAGTATTATTTAAGAAGAAAATAATAAACGGATCAGTCTAGCTATAAATATCAGATAAAGTGATATAGAATAAGAGATATGACAAAAACGTATCATAACCGTAATGCCATACTGTGATAAGTACGTAATTGAAAATCAACAAGAGATTAATCAATATCACAAGAATCTTCTCAAAGATTAAAAAGAATGTCATATTCTTAATTTAATTCACCAAGCCACAAATAAAGACATACATATCAATGCCCATCGTAAATGCTGGTGAAACATAAATTCCAAAAATCAATATCCAAAAATCACAAAAGTTAACGACACACAAATTCTAGAAATCATCAACAAGAAATCTAGAAAACACAAGAAAGAGGATGGCCAATCCCATAAAAATGAGCCGGAGCTCCTCCTGATGAGCCGAAGCTCCTCCTGACTGGGTATAGTCCCCCATTGCGGACTTTGAGCCGAAGCTCCTCCTGATGAGCCGAAGCTCCTCCTGATGAGCCGAAGCTCCTCCTGACTGGGTATAGTCCCCCATTGCGGACTTTGAGCCGAAGCTCCTCCTGATGAGCCGAAGCTCCTCCTGATGAGCCGAAGCTCCTCCTGATGAGCCGAAGCTCCATAAAACGAGGAACAGTCCTCCACGTGGACAAAGAGACATTGCACATTGCTAGTCTAAACCATAAAATGATCATCATCGATCATCAAGAAGTGTCAATTACACTAAGCTAGTAAATATATGAGTTTAGCTTCATGTCCCATAACCACTTGCTTAACTTAAATATTTACGAACAAATTGTAGATCTTCACTAGGAAATTGTCACAAAAAGGGTTCAATCGAACAAGTCCAAGAGCTAACCGACGAAGTGAACGCAAGCGTTTCATACCACTAGTTTTACTAAGTCGTTTAAGTCGATTTCTCATCCGAGTGAAGTAAAGGCTTGTATATACTAGTAGATTGGAAATCGGTTTGAGAAAACGAACTTTTGATATTTAAAATAGTGTTGAAATCGCTTAGATGAAAGAGATTTGATATTTAATACTAGTATTGAAACCTTCATATCTTTAAAGTGACAAGTCACAAAACGATTGTTGAAACAAATCGAATCACATCAATTCACGTTCAAAGACGTGAGTAAAGTCCAAAGAAATCAATCCCAAAACCATCATAGTAGAAATTATGATGAATGTTTTTCAGATAAGATCCCCTACGAAGGGGGGTATGGGATTTCCAGACGTCTGAGGGGTTGGTCCAGACGTTTGGATTTCGTCTCTGGAAATATTCCAGAAAACAATCCAGATGTCTGAAACCTAGAATCAGACGTCTGAAGGCATTCAGACGTCTGGGGAAAAGTCCAGACGTCTGGATTCAGTTTCTGGGAATATCCCAGAAAACCAACCAGACGTTTGAAAACATAAATCAGACGTCTGACATCTTTTCAGACGTCTGGAACAATGGTTCAGACGTCTGAAATTAGTCACTGCCCTTTTTATTTTTCTGCCGTATGTTATTTTTCACCAGGAGGCAAAACCAGACATCTGGCATTGACCTCCAGACGTCTGAACACCTAATCTGGGCAGAAATTTACCTGGGCCAAGATGGCCAAAACGATCTCGGAAGCGATCGAGCAAGCAATGACAACTAAGGATTTACGTCTAGCAACAACCCGGCCTTAAAGGCTGCTTGATACACTCCGAATATCAATGTCCAAATGTCCATAGAAGGATTTTCATAAAAATTGGACCAAAACACCAAAATTGAAGAATTCACTAAACCAATTCAAATCACAACAAGTGAACACGAAATAGATGATAGGAATTCATACCTAACAATAAAGATAGTTAAAGGCATAGATGTGAGATAAAAATCTCACCTTTGAACCCGAAAACAATGAATGAGAAGCTTGAAGATAAAGGAAGATCAACCACACTTCAATCTCAACACAAGAAGCTTGAATCTAAGCTTAAAAGAGAAACATTTCCTAAATTAGGTTTAGGAATTTTCTGAAATCAAAGTGAGAATGAGTTGGAGAAGAAGGAGATGATACTTACCAAAGCTTCTTCTTGAATTTGGAGGTAGAAGCTTGAATTTGCAATTGAACTAGGGCTTGGGGTTTTAATTTCCCATTCCTCTCCCCATTTTCAGTTTTGATGAGTGTTTAAGAAAGTAGAAATGAAGTGAGGAGGAGAGGGGCTGAACTAGGTTATATGATCACTTGGGTGAAACCCAAGCCCAAAAGCCCAATAGAAAATAGCAAAAAAACAACATACTCCAAACATATCGAAGCTATACTCAAAAGGATCACAAATGCCATTTTGAACTCAATGGAAGTGGTCTCGAGTCCTAATTCGACTGTTTGCAAAAGTAGCTTTTCGGACTAAAATCCGACTAACGATGAAATATTTAAATAAAATATTTAAATATAAAATCGATAAATATGCTGGTTGTTACAGCTGTTAGTTATATTTTTGTTGCCGAGAAAGGGAGAATGCGAAGTCGGATGAAGGTATTCTTTTCTTTCTCTAGTACTACTTATACAATTGTGATTAATTTATACAAGTATGATCGATTTACATATAAGATGATGGTAGCTATGTAGTAACCGGAAAATATTGCATTAAGAATTTGCCGATGACAGGTAAATATGAAATATTATGAGCTCAGAGCAATTGTGATCAATTTACATATAAAATGATGGTAGCTATGTAGTAACCGGAAATGTTGCTTTAAAAATTTGCCGATGACAGGTAAACTACTAAGTATAGATTATGGCAAGTGTGTTTTTTCTTTAGAAATATGTAACATATATAAATTACATAATCCTGCAGCAAAGATTTTCATTTGTAGTCCTATGGAGCAACCAAATATTTGGTGATTCAGATGGTTGGATTTTCAATTTAACATTGCTGAACTCAAAATAGTTGGTTTGATAGTCTTGTCAATGAAATTTGATTGGAAAATAGATATTCTTTCCACAATTTATGTGCACACTAGGCATTCTAAAAATGGTGTAACAAATTTAATCCACTTCCAGTGGATAATTCTTTTATACTTGTATTGATTGCAAGCATGATCGATTGTTCAGGTCATTTACTTTAAGTTTTTGGGACCGCTGGTAAATTTTGCTTACTGTGTGGCATCCTGAATAAGTTGAAGTTCAGCTTTGCAACTTAAATTTAAAGAAATTTCTTATAATAACTGACTTCAGTGCTTCAATTTTCATTTTGTTTATTTGGTATGATTTCTGTACTGCTAGAGTAAGTACATTAACTATTATAACAGAGTCAAGTCGAGCACTACTAAGTGGTAAAATAAATCTGGTCAGGTTGGGCTTGCAATTGGAGTAGCGATTCTTTGTATTGGTGCAGGAACATTAGCGCTGTACTATACAAAGGATTTAGATTTGATGGACTCATTATATTTGTCAGTTATGTTAGTTACAACATTTAGGTATAGTGATAGAGCATTTAAAACATTGCAAGGAAGAGTACTTGCTTCATTTTGATTGCTGATATCAACGCTTGCAGTCACACGAGCTTCTTTATATTTAGCAGAGGCAAGAATTGATAAAAGACATAGAAGAATAACAAAGTTGGTGCTACATAGAGATTTGACTGTCGATGGTTCGTTTGCTACTGATCTCAATCACAATGGATTCATCAGGTTGGTTGATTTCCCTTCATTAAGCTTATATGAATCAACTAAAATTTATAAAAATTAGCTGTGACGCCCCACCTCTATACCCACGCTAACCAAGAACACTACGATGTAGTGTTGTCAATTAGCACGGAGAATAAGGCTGTTGAGGAGCGACCCTCCGTGTAACTTCTTTGTGCGAGCACCGATATGTCAGATAGAATAGAATGCATATCTTTTAAAGAGGAAATCCGACATACCGATACAAACACAAAGCTATCACACGGTGGCTATATATAATCTTCGGAAACAAATATAGAAATAAACATAACACAAATCAGTCACAGACAATTCATATCACAAAGGCGGAAATAGATATGAATATAACACATGAAAGTGTACATCAGAGAAGTGGTCAAATAAGATCCACAATAACACAAAAGAATAGATACAAGTGCTAACCAAAAGAATATGTATACATCAAGGAGTCTAATCTCAAATGTATACAAACAAAAACTACAAAACTAGAGTAGTTAGCCAAAAGTCAGATGATGGCTCCAGATAGGAAGTCATGAGGAAGCACCTGTAAAATCTCAGTCTGACCCGAGTATTATTTAAGAAGAAAATAATAAACGGATCAGTCTAGCTATAATTATCAGATAAAATGAGATAGAATATGAGATATGATAATAGAACGTATGATAACAAAAAGGTGTCATACTATGATAAGTATACATTAGAAATCCCACAAAAGTCATACAATATCTCAATAATCTCAAAACAGAGAAAAGAATGTCATATTCTTAATTTAATTCACCAAGCCACAATAAAATGACATACTCATCAATGTCAATGGTAAAAGCTGGTGAAACATAAAATTCCAGAAATCAATAATTAGAAATCCAGAAATCACAATAAAAGAGGATGGCCAATCCTATAAAAATGAGCTGGAGCTCCTCCTGACTGGGTATAGTCCCCCATTGCGGACTTTGAGCCGAAGCTCCTCCTGATGAGCCGAAGCTCCTCCTGACTGGGTATAGTCCCCCATTGCGGACTTTGAGCCGAAGCTCCTCCTGATGAGCCGAAGCTCCTCCTGACTGGGTATAGTCCCCCATTGCGGACTTTGAGCCGAAGCTCCTCCTGATGAGCCGAAGCTCCTCCTGACTGGGTATAGTCCCCCATTACGGACTTTGAGCCGAAGCTCCTCCTGATGAGCCGAAGCTCCTCCTGACTGGGTATAGTCCCCCATTGCGGACTTTGAGCCGAAGCTCCTCCTGATTGAGCCGAAGCTCCTCCTGATTGAGCCGAAGCTCAATAAAATGAAGTACAGTCCTTCACATGGACAAAGAGACATCGCTCAATCGCTAGTCTAAATCACAAGAATGATCATCATGATCATAAGGAAGTGTCGATTACACTAAGCTAGTAAATATAAGAGTTTAGCTTCATGTCCCATAACCACTTGCTTAACTCAAATATTTACGAACAAATTGTAGATCTACACTAGAAAATTGTCACAAGAGTTTCAATCGAACAAGTCCATAAATTAACCGACGAAGTAAACGCAAGCGTTTCATACCACTTGTTTTGCTAAGCCGTTTAATTATATTTTCTCATACGAATGAGGTAAAGGTTTGTATATACTAGTAGATTGGAAAACAGTTTTATAAACGAGTTTGATATTGAAAATAGAGTTGAAATCGTTTTGATGAAAGAGTTTTGATATTTACTACTAGTATTGAAACCTTTATATTTTTAAAGTGACAAGTCATAAAACGATTGTTGGAACAATCCATCACAAAAATTCACATTCGGAGACGTGAATAAAATCCAAGGAAATCAGCTCAAAATACATCAAAATGGAAGTTCTGATGAATGCTTTTCATATAAGATTGCCTACGCAGAGTAATACGGGGTTCGACCTAGTGAAGACAAGCGACCTAAGTTTAAAAAGGCGGGCGACTTAACAAAGTGGCCGATAATAAATGACAACAAAAAGGGAATCAACCCGATTTGATTAGAGTTGGATATTCAAGCTAAAAAAACAACTAGGCAAAACACAGCAGATTCAGACGTCTGAGATCAAGAATTCAGACGTCTGAATCTGGAAAATAAACTATTTTCCAGAACAAAATTTAGACGTCTGAATCCTAGATTTCAGACGTCTGAAATAGGCACTTTTTAGCCTATTCCTTTTCTGGTTCTAAACGAACCAATTCAGACGTCTGAAACTTTGATTCAGACGTCTGAATGCTGGAAGAAGAAAATTCCCAGTATTCCATTCAGACGTCTGAACCATACGTTCAGACGGCTGAAACTGTTATTCAGGGCATTCCCTGAACCTAGGCCAAAAATGGCCAAACGACATCGATAACGATCGGTCGAGCAACAACGACTCAGGAATTGCACATGGATAAGTGTTAGGAATTCATACCTAACAATCGAAGATAATTATTGACTTAGATGTGAGATAAAAATCTCACCTTTGAACCCAAACAAATGAAGAAGAAGCTTTGAAGCAATGTCAAGAGCAATTACTCTTCACTCTCAACACAAGAAGCTCCAACTAAGATCAAAACAAGCATTTCCCAAATTTAGGTTTAGGAAATAAACTGAAATTGGAAAGAGAAAGAGTTGGAGAAGAAGGAGATGAAGCTTACCAATGGGGTCTCTTTGAATATGGAGCTAGAACTTAGTTTGCAAGTGGAAACTAGGGCTTGGGAATTCTAATTTCCCATCTCTCCCACCATTTTTGCTTTGAGACTGAAATGAGGAGGAAGTGAGGGAGAATGGGGAGGAGTGGTTCAGATTTGGGGGTTAAGTTGGCACAGGGGCTGAACCCAAAACCAAACCCAAAGTGCAAATGGTCAAATTTTTGACTAGCTCCAAACATATCAAAGTTTATACTCAAAAAGGTCGCAAACGGCATTTTGGACTCAATGGAGGTGGTCTCGAGTCCCAATTCGACTGTTTGCAAAAAGTAGCTTTTCGGACCAAAATCCGACGAGCGATGAAATATTTAAATAAAATATTTAAATGTAAAATCGATAAATATGCGGGTTGTTACATTAACTAAGTTAATCAAGTTTATATAAATTTATTATGTTTGTATATAAATTAATTAAATTTAATATAAATTTAATTAAGTTAACTAATTTTTATAAAGATCAACTAGGTTTATAAAAATTAACCAAGCTAACTAAGTTCATTTGCTTGTTTTTTTATATTACTTTTAAAACTGCTAATTGTTCAATTTCTTTTTCATAGGTAATTATAGATCTATGGTGCATACAAATGGCAACAATAGTAATCAATTAAACAATGATCTTGATTTTGTGCTTTGAATCCAACTTCGCAAACTTGAATTCAATCAGAGCACAAATGGGTTAATTCTAGTCTATTAGTACATAAATTTAGTTAAAAGGAAAAAAGTATCCATTAAGTTAAGACATAATTACAACTACCGATTTAACTTTATTTTATCGATTTTAGTTTGGATTAAAAATTATAGCTGTAAAAACTTGAGTATTATGCTCCAAAAAATTCTATAACTCATGCTTTTAGATGTATTATTAAGTCTGCTATGTTTTATGATAGTGCTTTAATTTGTTTTGTTTTCTTTGTCTTGTTTTATTCTTAAAACTCAACATAATTTTTTGTTCCACTACTTCAGCTCGCTCTTGCATCAACCATTGTTTTGTTGACAAAGCTCAGTATATCTTTGACGCAGCGGATATATCAAAACAAACTTCGATCGGTGAAAGTAGCAATCTGTGGATTGATGGATACTGAAATGCCCGAATTCGTTGATCCGAAGATACCGAACTCTAGCTATCTCGAACTCGTTGATCGCGCACGATACCGGGTTCAAAGATCTTCAATTCTTCAAGCGTTGATCAAGCGCACTTGATTCCGCGAATCGGCTTCTACAATCGTTGAATCGAGCGCACTCGATTAACCGAAAGAGGAGATAGGAGATTACACTCAACTACCAATTTGAATGAAAGCACAAAGCAATCAAAAGAGAATTTTATTCAATATTCAACAACCTTTTACAAATGAGAGTCTCGACCTATTTATAGGCGTTTTACAACTCACACAAAAAAACAACAAATTTACACAAGTCCTAAGTCGGCTCCGACTTATAAAAAGAGACTCAACAATAGCCGACCTACCATAAGTCGTATACGACTCAACAGTTTACAACACAACCGACTTACCACCTTCCGACTTACGACTCATAACATCTTCCGACTTAGCCTATGCACACGTCTTACGAATTACCACACAGAAAGATAACTCTGCGACTTATCTCTTAAGTACAACGACTCACGACTTATACAAAACATACGACTTAAAGGCAGAAAAGTACAAACAGAACATTACTTAAGTCGTTGCCGACTTAACAACATATCACGATTCATCAATAGCAGTGACTTCAGAAACAACGGTCCAGATTAACTCGGCAGGAAATCCATGGCTTCAGGGCTTTCGCGACTTAAAATTTCGACCGACTTAAATAAGTCGTAACTCGGTGCCGACCTATCACTTTCCTTAAGTCGTATCCGACTTAAGCCTTCACATTTTCCACCTCGTGTTGCTCCTCCTGTAGTTTTAGGTCGTAGCTCGTTCGAGTTGAGTCGGTCACTACTTATGTCTTCTCTCCAGTTAAGTCGGTCACGACTTATAAGTCGGTCATGACTTATGTCTTTTGCTCTGATAAGTCGGCTACGACTTATGCCTTGGGAAATTATAGCTTGGCCTACATCATCCTCCCCAGGTTGAAAGAAATTCGTCCTCGAATTTGCACTTTCCTCCCCCTCTATATGCTCATTCCCGTGATATGGTACGAGATGCTTCACATTGAATACGTCGGATGTATACACATCATCTGGCAGCTTCAATTTATAAGCATTTTCATTAATTCGTTTCACGACTTCCACCGGACCAATTTTCCGTGCTTTCAATTTATTGTAAGCGCCTACTGGAAAACGATCTTTCGTTAAAACTGCATAAACCAAATCACCTTCATGAAATTCAACACTTCGTCGTTTCAAATCTGCAGATCGTTTATATTTTTCATTTGCTTTCTCCAATCGTTCCTGAACGATTTCATGACATTCCGACAACCCTTCAACAAAATCAGCAGCTTTCTTAACTGTCTTCTTTGATTGTGGCACTACCGTTAAATCCAACGGTCCCTTTGGTAAGCTCGAATAAACAATCTGGAATGGACTGAACCCAGTACTTCGATTCACAGCATGATTATGGGCAAACTCTGCCTGGCATAACTTCACATCCCAACTCTTCAGATTATCTTGAACAAGACACCTCAACAAGTTTCCCAATGATCTATTAACCACCTTTGTTTGTCCATCAGTTTGCGGATGATAAGCACTACTACATTTCAGCTTCGTTCCCACCATTTTCCATAAACTTAACCAAAAGTGACTCAGAAATCGGGTATCTCTATCTGACACAATAGATTCTGGTAATCCATGAAGTCGATAGATCTCCTTGAAAAACAACTGAGCAAAATGAACAGCATCCGCCGTCTTCTTACAAGCAATAAAATGTGCCATCTTCGAAAATCGATCAATCACCACATAAATGGAATCATTACCACGCTGCGTTCTCGGCAACCCCAACACAAAGTCCATACTCACATCAACCCATGGTTTAGTGGGTACCGGTAACGGCATATATAAACCCGCATTAGTCGCAGTTCCTTTCGAAACTTGACAGATATGGCATCTCTCAACAAATCTTTCCACCTCTTTCCTCATTGATGGCCAAAAGTAGGACTGTGAAATCAACTGTAAGGTACGGTCTCTTCCAACATGTCCTTCTTCATGTAATTCCTTGATAATCTTCATTCTCAAACTACCCTCCGGAATGCACAATCGATTTCCTTTAAAAAGAAAACCATCAACCATCATAAACTCATCAGGCTTCCCTTCATTGTCCCTTTCAACAAATTTCTTAAAATAAGAGTCTTCTGCAATCTGCTCCGGTAATAGTTCAAAACCAGTCACCTCAACTTTCATCGTTGTCAACAAATGACTCCTTCTACTTAAAGCATCAGCCACTCGATTCGTCACCCCTGACTTGTGTTTAACAACAAAAGTAAACTGTTGCAGATATGCAATCCACGATGCATGTCTCGCTGAAATCTTGTCTTGCCCTTGCAAATGCTTCAATGCTTCATGATCAGTATACAGAACAAACTCCTTCTGAAATAGATAGTGTCTCCAGTGTTTAATAGATTGTACAACAGCATAAAACTCCACATCATATGTACTGTATCGCATCTTCGCTCCTGACAACTTCTCACTGAAATATGCAATAGGACGCCCCTTCTGACTCAACACCCCTCCAATCCCAACCTTGGATGCATCAGTATGTAGTTCAAACACCAACTGAAAATCTGGTAATACTAGAATTGGTGCAGTCGTCAGCAATTCCTTGATCTTCCCAAAAGCACTCCCTGCTTCCTCTGTCCATGCAAACTGTTTACCTTTCATGCAATCTGTAACAGGCGCCATCACACTACTAAAGTGTGGTATAAACCTTCGATAGAATGAAGCCAACCCGTGAAAACTACGAACTTCCGTTATCGTCTTGGGCTGCGGCCAATTTCTGATCGCCTCAACTTTACTTTGGTCAACCTGTATTCCTTTCTCTGAAACAACATACCCCAGAAATAAAACACTATGCGTCATGAACACGCATTTCTTCGTTGCAGCATAGAATTGTTCTTGTCGCAATACCATCAGCACTTCTCTAAGATGATTCAAATGTTCCTCTGGACTCCCACTGTAAATCAGAATATCATCGAAATACACCACCACAAATTTCCCAATGAACGGTCTAAAAATCCGATTCATCACCCTCATAAAAGTACTTGGTGCATTGGATAAACCAAAAGGCATGACCAACCATTCGTATAGACCCTCCCTGGTTTTAAAAGCAGTCTTCCACTCATCTCCTGGTCTGATACGAATTTGATGATATTCGCTCTTCAAATCAATCTTCGAAAATATAGTAGCTCTGCTTATTTGATCTAACAAGTCATCCAACCTCGGCATTGGAAATCTATATCTCACGGTAATCTTATTTAATGCTCGACTATCAGTGCACATCCTCCACGTTCCATCCTTCTTGGGTACCAATAAAGCTGGTACAGCACAAGGACTCAGACTCTCCTGCACACGCCCCTGTTCAAGCAATTCCTCTACCTGCCTTCGCAACTCTTCATGTTCCTTCGGACTCATTCGATAATGTGGTCGGTGTGGCAACACAGCACCTGGAACAAGATCTATTTGATGTTGTATATCCCTCAACAGTGGCAACTCCGTTGGTAATTCCTCTGGAAATACATCGTCAAATTCTTTCAGAACTGGTTTAACTTCTTCTGGAATTTCAACTTCTTCACTGCTCTCACGTCCAATCAACAAGAATACTTCCGGCTCTTCTTCAACTTCTTTAACAAACTCCTTTAAAGTCAATAAAGTTTTCAGCTCTTCGATTTCTTCTGACTTACTTTCTTCTTGTGATCTCTTCTTCGGAACTAAGATAATCTTCGTGCCTTTAAACATAAAACTGTAACTATTGGTCCGACCGTCATGTTGTACTGCTCGATCATACTGCCATGGTCTTCCCAATAATAAATGACAAACATCCATCTCTACGACATCACACCAGATTTCGTCTTTGTATTTCTTCCCAATAGAGAATGGAACACGAACTCGTCTATCCACTTTCACTTCTCCTCCTTTTCTCAACCATGCTAACTTGTATGGATTCGGATGTTTCTCTGTCTTTAATTTCAACTTTGTCACAGCCTCGGTCGAAATAATATTATCACAGCTTCCTGCGTCAATTACAAACTTACACACCTTCCCCAGAATAGTACATGTTGACTGAAAAATATTACTTCTCAACCAACTGGCTTCCTCCTGCTTCGGTGTTAAACACGATCTTCTTAGCATTAGATTACAACCTTCATCTCCTGACGCAATATCCTGCTCGTCCTCCTCAACTGGGCTAGAACAATTCCCATCACCATCCTCATCTTCAACTTCTACAATCATGGTTCTCTTCTTTGGCTTTGGACACTCACTGCTTTTATGACCCAATTCCTGACAATTGTAACATTTGAAACCATTGTTAACCCTTGTCTTCTCAACCTCCTTTATCACTGGTCTACTGATAGGTTTAGTAACATTAGAACTTCCACCAACACCCTTCGCTTGATTGTTAGAATTAGTAAACACACCACTTCCTCGTCTCCCTTGTTTTTCCCAAGCCAACGCTTTCTGATATGCTTCTGCTACAGATCTTGGATCGAACATATTCACCATATCCTGAATCTGCATTCTCAATCCCCCAATGAACCTAGATGTCAGCTACTCTTCTATTTCCATAATATCATTCCTTGCAATGAGTTGATAGAATTCATCAGCATAGTCATTAACTGTCTTTGTGCCCTGCCTCAAGTTCTGCAAACGTTGATACATCAAAGATTGATAATTGTAAGGTAAGAACGTTGCTTTCATCAATTTCTTCATCTTCTCCCAAGATTCAACTTTTGACTTTCCCATTCGTTCACGTGTAAGCTTGGTTTGCTGCCACCATGCCAAAGCTCTACCCCTCAGCCTCGTAGCAACCAACTTCACTCTACGATGTTCTGGAACTTCTTTGAAGTCAAAAATCTCCTCAACATTAGCTACCCAATCTAGAAACTCCTCCGCTTGCATACCACCTTTGAATTCAGGAATTTCTGTCTTCATCCCCGACTCCCACTTGTGATCATATTCAGAATAGTTTCTTCCTTGACCTCTTCCTTGAACACTACCACCATCATACTCCTCTTCAAAATCAGATGCATAACGATGTCGATTCTGACCACCAACATCTCTACTACCATTGCGTCGTCCACCTTCATCCCTTCTATCGACATTCCTCCGTTCACGATCATTCACGTTCCTCCCACGCCCTTGATCATTTTCAACACTTCTATCTCGATTGGAATGTGGCGAAACTCTACTACCCCCATGGTTAGATTCTGGTGAAACCCTTCTCCGATTTTGATTCATCTCCGTCATAAGCCTCTCTAACCGGCCAATTCCTTCGTTAAGCTTTTCACTAAAATTCTCATTGATTCTTTGTTCCATCTCATCAGTTTCTTCTCTTCGATATAAAGCTTCTACGTTTTGGTGGCGATTAGCTCTTCTTGGCGGCATACTCGAAAACTTCACAAATTCTTCAACACTTCAAATTCAAACACTTTCCGGACTTTGATCCAAAATGAAACGGATCGAAAACTTCCACTTTGTAGCAAATCGCGATGAACACGATGGACAAAGTTTCGGCCTCCAATGCAAATCCGATCAAACAATCTTCGAATAATGATGACTCTTCTTCCTCTTACTCTCGGCCTCACTTGTTTACCACGGCCCAACTTCAAAATGATTAGGCTCCAAGTCTCGATCTAGCTATGATTGGCTAGAACAAGCTCTGATACCAAAACTGACGCAGCGGATATATCAAAACAAACTTCGATCGGTGAAAGTAGCAATCTGTGGATTGATGGATACTGAAATGCCCGAATTCGTTGATCCGAAGATACCGAACTCTAGCTATCTCGAACTCGTTGATCGTGCACGATACCGGGTTCAAAGATCTTCAATTCTTCAAGCGTTGATCAAGCGCACTTGATTCCGCGAATCGGCTTCTACAATCGTTGAATCGAGCGCACTCGATTAACCAAAAGAGGAGATAGGAGATTACACTCAACTACCAATTTGAATGAAAGCACAAAGCAATCAAAAGAGAATTTTATTCAATATTCAACAACCTTTTACAAATGAGAGTCTCGACCTATTTATAGGTGTTTTACAACTCACACAAAAAAAACAACAAATTTACACAAGTCCTAAGTCGGCTCCGACTTATAACAAGAGACTCAACAATAGCCGACCTACCATAAGTCGTATACGACTCAACAGTTTACAACACAACCGACTTACCACCTTCCTACTTACGACTCATAACATCTTCCGACTTAGCCTATGCACACGTCTTACGAATTACCACACAGAAAGATAACTCTGCGACTTATCTCTTAAGTACAACGACTCACGACTTATACAAAACATACGACTTAAAGGCAGAAAAGTACAAACAGAACATTACTTAAGTCGTTGCCGACTTAACAACATATCACGATTCATCAATAGC
This sequence comes from Allium fistulosum, assembly GCA_030737815.1. NCBI lineage: Eukaryota > Viridiplantae > Streptophyta > Magnoliopsida > Asparagales > Amaryllidaceae > Allium > Allium fistulosum. The sequence goes on from CM060901.1 coordinate 1,497,360,884, forward strand.
AGTGACTTCAGAAACAACGGTCCAGATTAACTCGGCAGGAAATCCATGGCTTCAGGGCTTTCGCGACTTAAAATTTCGACCGACTTAAATAAGTCGTAACTCGGTGCCGACCTATCACTTTCCTTAAGTCATATCCGACGTAAGCCTTCACATTTTCCACCTCGTGTTGCTCCTCCTATAGTTTTAGGTCGTAGCTCGTTCGAGTTGAGTCGGTCACTACTTATGTCTTCTCTCCAGTTAAGTCGGTCACGACTTATACCTTCGCCTTCCATAAGTCGGTCACGACTTATGTCTTTTGCTCTGATAAGTCGGCTACGACTTATGCCTTGGGAAATTATAGCTTGGCCTACATCAATCTTGCTGCAACATCGCAAGGTAATCAATTCTGCTCCTGCTACTCCATTATCTCAGTCAGTGTTTGCTACTGTTTTGACCAGACCACTCAATGCGCAGCTTAACACATTTTTTCAGTTGAGAGTAATGCTACTACCTTCAACTACCGCCACAACCAGCATGCGTCTACCTTCAACCACATTCAACTTCATTCAACAGTACTGCTTCAGCATCTTTTTCTTAGTATATCAGGTATCCACTTCAGTCTATATTTAAGCTTCTCATCGTTATGCACATGTTGTACAGTATATTTGGTGCACTATTGGTTGTAGTATTTCAGTTACCTGTTATAGTAGTTGTTGAGGTAACTTTGGTCTTCATTTTATTCGCCAACATTCACTCAATCAACTCTAGCCGGTCAAGTGTTTAACTACATATTTTGTTTCAGCTTGTTTACACTTTATTTCACTTAGTCTGCATTTAGCACATATTTTGGTCTAATATTGCTACACTATTGGTCGGCAGTTAGCAGCATCTCAACTAGTCAGTAGGGTTTCAATACTCTTCGGCTTCATTTGTTTGGTTCAGTCCTTCCATTTGTTTTTCCTATAGAACACAAAAGTTTAAGTTTTAACACTGTATGAAATGATTGATATTTGACTAGGATTAAATTTATTTTATATATCTTATGACTCCACAGCTTAAAAATCTGGATGAGAACCATTGAAACCCCACTGACTTTCTAGCTCTATTGGGCTGCTTCTGACATTGAGTTCATAATATTACAATAGATAACTTCACACACTACACCAAAACTTACTTTAACTGCACTCATTCTCAGCGTTTGAACCTTAATTGCAGTAAAAGTTAATTGATTCAGAAAATAATTTGCGTTCTAACGCTGAGGATACTCATGTTTCAAAGTCGTTTATCTGCCGCCACTCTCAATATACTTTTACCAGAAATTTCATCTTCCCACTTCTATCAAAACTACCGCCCCCCCGGTCCCTCATTTCATTCTCCTTCGTTTGCAGTTTCCCTCAAATTTTGCTTGTTCTTTGATGTTTCTTTGGTGGAGTTGATCGTCATCGCCCTAATTACGTGTTCATACTTTAGGTAGCCCTACTATTTTATCTTTATTCAATTAATCAAATTTTAGGTTTATTTCATTCGAAATTTTCATATTCCAAATACCCTGCTTTGGTATTGCTGCAAGTCGAACTTTTTTCGATTATCAATTATCGGAACGGCTTTCTAGAAACTCGGTGAAGTGGAGCCATTGATAAAGTTTGATTACTACAGGTAACTTTAGGTGCTTTAGTAGATGAAACAAAACACTTTCATTTGATTTATATAAGCTAAGAAACTAACGGCGCATACCTGTTTTAAGAAAGCGTAGTAAAGTTGGAACCACCTTTGCATCCTCCACTATTAGCTATATCAGCTACATCTGATTTAATATTTTTCCAATAGCTTTCTTCCATTGGCATCATCCATAATTTCTAATCTGACACGTCTAAAGCTGCAACTACTTCCTTTGTCATTTCATTACTTGGTGTGAAAATCCATGTAGAAAGTAGAAACAAGTTTACTTGGTGTGTAAACTAGCATTGTTGTTCTTCCTTTCTAGTGCAGTTTTAAGTTGTATCGGTTGATATATGCCTAAGTCCTACTTTATTCTCTGTTTAGAGTATATTGCATTATTCAATTGTTTGCTGTCAGTACCATTTATTTGTACTGACATGGAAAATCATGTACTCCCCTTCGAATGTTTTTGTCGTTAAGTTTCTAAATCAAAGTCCACTGGCCATCTAATTGATGTCCATGCAGCACTTTTATTATTGGTAATTGCCCTACAATTGACTACTGCTGCTTTTATACTCTAGGTATGTTGTTTGCAACAAAAACAAGTCAATAAGTCCAATTCATATCTTTATCTTTAGGTACAAAATTATGTATTTTACTTTACTTGATGAGACACCTGATGTTGAGTCCGCTAATTAATACTAAGTTGTGTGATTCCATTTTAATAGAATATCTTTACTTGAATATCCATACATGGCTATTCATATTATCTTTGCTGACTTTCTTCAAGCACATCATATCTCTATATATAATAAGTTTTATTCAATATCTAACATCCATAACATTGTTTGAAAACAAATATTGTTTATATATCCAGATCACAATTCTTAAGGCTTCTTGATGTCAAGAAATAATCTTATTAGGAACAAACATTCTCTCTAAATAAATATTTTTCATGGGACATCTAGTTTGAGTTGTTAGAGTTCTTAGGTTCGAACATGGGTGTATATAATAAACATGTTTAGGGACAAAGTAAATATTTTGTCTGATTAAACACGGGAAGAATCTATGGCATATAGTTTGAGTTTGTGATCCCCTGCCATGCTTGAATCAATTATTTCATCGACATGCTAATTGATTCTTAATATATTATAAAGCCTATGATAGAAAAGTTTGACTTTGGTCATAGGATTTTCAATGTTTAGAATACAATATTGCAAGTTGTTGGTACAGAACTGTCTTTTTTCTCTCATTTTATATATTTTCAGAAATTAATGTCTTATTATTTTGTAAACACAGATATCCTTTGCAACAAGCTTGTTCTTGTTATTACATTGTTTCCTTGTATGCTATTGCTTTATGGACAATAGTAGAAGTAGAAAGTGTAGTAAATAGTTTTAGTATGATGTACTAAACCTGTAACCTATGACAGCATGTCATGACATGATGGACTTCATGCCTTAACCTATGACAGTTTATCATGACCTAAGTTTAGCTTAAAGCTCAGCCACCTTATAAATCACCAATGGCCTTTAGCTTACCCCATTCATACACTATTCTAATGCTTCCGAGTCTAGACTCCATCTCAGCCTCCTGTTACTTCAAATCTATTTATGTGTTAGGATTGCATGCAGAAAATTTATGTGCAACTTCTCTTTCTGTTGGATTTTGTTCTGGCCTATTTTTTGAGATGGTTCTCGTTTTGAGTTGCATGCTCTGACGCTTTTGTGCTATATCTGGATTGGCTATGCATTTTAGTGGAAGAGTTTTACACACTCCTGTCTCAGGTCAACTTTTATGACAACTTCCCTAAATCAGTTTTCAGTTGCCTTGTCTCCACTTCTACTGCCAGCCTTTGTAGCTCCAGCTTCTCATATTTCTTATAGCATGCTTCATTCCCAGTGTAGAAACTATCTCAGCCTTCTTATCTTCATTGGCTTTGCACTTCACTGGCTACCCTGGAACCTCAAGAATCAAATATTATCCTTTATTTTCATATTGCATTATGCTATCACTTTCGATTGAAATTGTTAATTATATGCAATTTAGAGTTTGATTTGTGTTCGACCTTAGTTATTCAAGGACCATATTTAATTTGAATTTTAAATCTTCTTTTTCTCTGTATTCCAAATTTTCCATTGAAATCTTTAGTGCATTTAACTATATTTAATAGAATATATGTGATGTGTGATAGGCTAAAGAAGATGGAGTTACTACACTTTGCTAGGCATGGCTACTAGATCAGTGTGGAGTTCTTCATGATGGGAAAAAACCGAATCTTGGTTCCATCTCAACATGTAAGTTCAAATTGGAAAAACCAGTGGCCTTTTAATGATTATATATACTCCGATTACCTTTTCAAATAGTATAAAACAAATAATACAACAACTGTTATTTTATGGCTCGTTCTGTTCCGAGTTGTAAAGAGATTTAAAGCATTCATCCTCCATCTTTGTATTATTATGTAGTGATGTAGACGTATGCACATCTATTACACTATCATTTGAGATAATTCCATTACTTTGCAATACCGAGTCATTGTTTTGTTTGAAGTTTTGCATGATAAATTGGATTGAGTAACTAAGTGCATATGGTTAGAATTAGATGCATGAAGTTGAACATTTGAACTTCACTTGCTAGTCATGTTATTATGCGATACAATATGTGGCTGCACTGGATTCAAGGGTTATTACTGAACCTTGGACCACAGCCTTGCCGAGTTCGTTTATTATTTTTTACTCTACTTCACTTGTAAATGCTACTTGATTTTATGGCATGTTGTATACTTTGTATTAGTCAATCGCCTAATGAAATAGTGTGATGAATATTTAGTGTTTGCATTATGAATCCGATTTAACTTTGTGTACACTTTTTTGATGAATTGATTCTCAAGCATTACTTTTGCCTTACAGGTAAATAGATGATTGTGATGCAAAAAAAGGTTGCAACGAGTTATGGATCAAAGTTATTTTTGCTGCTAGAAATACTTTTTGGTTTTAACGTATGTACTACTTGCTTTTGTTTTGCTATTTTTACTTGTTCTATATTTTGTTTTTGAACTATTGATGACAAACTATTTATGTTTGGTGTAAGAATATTGTGTATTTTGATTATGAAATTTCATACGTTGGTTATCAAATATGTGTCCAAAATGTGGTATTGATACAATATGTTGATTTTGAAATGTGATATTGATATAATATGCTAATTTTGAAATGTGGTATATACACACATTGTGGCGGATGTTTATTGAAATGCAATTAAAATATTCCACAGGGTTTTTAAAACGCTGTTAAAACATTCCACAGCGTTTTTAAAACACCGTTGAAAGTTTTACCAGCGTTTTAAAAATGACGTTAAATTGTATCTAAAAACATAAAGCACGATTTATTGCAACAAGGAAAAGCTGTAAATAAATATTACAGCATTGAAAAAATGCTATAAAATCTTATCTTAGCACGAAACAAACGCTAAGAAAGATCTCTAACTGCACCCAACCAAACGCTGTTAAATGATTTCATGACACCAGGGAAACGCTGTTAAAAAGGACATTTAACGGCGTTTATTTCTTGTCATTGTATATCTCTGACATATAACTGCATGTCGATATACAGTGTATGTAAAAACGCTGTTAATAGCTTTTATAGCGTTTTTAAAACGCTGTTAAAGGTCCTGTTTGTTGTAGTGAGGGTATGGTCATCACTTATATCTATGTTGGTATTTTCGGATCATTCATGCTTGTGGTAGTAGAAATGGCTTGTCAAGTTAGCAGCCGAGATGGTGATTATATTCGGTACTATACTGGAAGGGGTAGGCCGGTTATGTATTTGTAGAGGTGCATGGTTTGCAGCCTCGGTACAGTTTATCTAGAAGTGTATTATAAGGAAGGTAGTCCCTTACATTATCATTGATGGAATCCATTTTCCATTACGTACCTTTATGGACTTAGTTGTATACTAAATGTTGTTGAATGTAATTAATGTAACCATTCCGACAATGATTCAATATTTATTTTAAACCCATGACATTATTTTAATATCATTATATTTTCTATAAAAATGGTTTGGTTATCGTAAGGTACAAAAACTTGGTCTATGTTTATGTGTGGCGTGGTCTTACGAGATACCTTTATTATTGAAAGGGGTTTTATAAATATAACAATCCATTTGATTTGAGCTTCTCGGACTGGTTTTACCAGACTAATTCGGGTGTTATTTTCTTATAATACTTGAGTCAGGCCCGAATACTTTTCTAGATTTAGTTATGGATGCTTTGGAGCTTCATGAGATGAGCTGGATGCTTCCAAGATGTATTCACGTATTTTTATTTCTGTTGTATTTTCTTGGTTTTTTATCAGCAATTATAAGGACAGACTTTTGTAACTCTTCAGGCTGATGACAGATAAGTTACTCTAATTGATGTATGCATATTACAATATTAATTTTCTTTTGGAAAGATTATTGATATATTATATATATATTACTTGCCACGTTGTGAGATTCTGTTTTGTCTTACTTTTTTTCACCCCAACAATCTATCTTTCCAACACTCGGATGTTCGGCACGTGAATACCGTGGATGTATTAGTGTCGACTTTTTAGGGTCAAAAAGGCGGATCGTTACAGGCATAGTTTAGTACCGACCCCTGGACTTTGCTGATCTGGCCACGATCTCTTTAAGGCAACTCCTTCACATCGTGGGGAATGTGGTTGAGAGAATTCCATCGACCTTCAACTATAAATAGAAGGTGATCGGTAATGTTTGGTGGATCTTTTCTGCTTTCATTCTAATTTTCTATACTTTTGTAATCTCGTGAGTTTATACTGATCGATAAAATACTGATTCATAAGAACAGCTTTGTAAAATTGTATAACCATAAACAATGCTCAATGGACTATAGCACCCTTAATTTTTGTTTAACGTTATTTAGGAAATTTAATTAGATAAATTAAATAGAATAATGTGTGGTGATAAGAAGAATGAGATTTGTTAACTAATTAGGTCGTGCCTTAAGTAATCAATTAATAAAAAAAATTAAACTTAGAATAGAAAATGGTACATGAGAGGGGCATAATGGGAATAATCCCTTGATTCATTCCCTAAATTCTTCCTCTCCCATTTCCTTTACAAAAATTAAAACAAAACGGAAAGAAAATGGCTATTACTAAGAGGAAAAGAAGAAGAAAATCAAGAAAATTCAAAACGGAATTTATCTACATCAAATCTCAATATCTCTTATCCAATCTAAGGTAAATAATGGTATCCGTCTCAATTATTTATGCTTGTTTCGTATCTACATTAATTTCCGATTTGTTGTGATGATATGTTATGCTTAGATGCTTTATATCATTATTTGATTGAATGATGATTTATTAGAATTATTAAAGAATATTTCTTATGGGTTTTTAAAGGTAAAACCTAGTTTTAATCTCAAATTGACTTGAAATTTGAATATGTAGTGTAAAACATTATTTTGGAGATAATTTTTTAATTTTATAATTTTCCAAGTTCATATGAATATTTTATGAATTTCCTAAGAGGAAAAGGTGTTTATTTCGGGTTTTAATTATTAAAAAAAATTAATATTTTGGTCTCGAAATTTTTATATATGAAACAAGAAGGAAATTTGGATTTTTATTGAGATTTGGGGAATTTTCCCTAAATGTTACGATTGTCTACGAATTTATTATGCTAGAAAAGATTTTAATTAATATTAATTATAAGGGTTTGCAAATTATTTTAAGAAGGTAGAATGAGATCTACCAGTAGTTTTTGAAAAGAAAATGAAAAGTATTTTGTTAACCAATGATAATTTAACAAGAGGCAAGAGTTGTTGGAAAGTATTAGCTTTAAAAAAATAAAACAGTTTTAAACTTATTATAGAAATGCTGTTGCAGATACTTGACATAGCTGCTATATTGATATTTGACAGATATAAAGGTCGATACATGGAACAACTACTCGATAGTTATATGATGTATCTACTTTATAGACTCGGCATCTTATGGACTGATACATGTGATATCTATTTAGTAGATATGTGATGTATTTATGTATATAGTAGTTCGGTACCAAGTGTTTAGGGGTTCGGTATCTCATGGTTATAGAGGCTCGGCAACCTTTGATTTCTGAGACTCGACATTATTCTTTTAAAGTTCGACACCTTCTTTGTTTTAGGGGCTCGGTACCCCTGAGATCTTAAGGGTTCGATAACCCTATATGTTTTTGAATTTGAAACCTCTTCTCCACTATTGATTCGACACCCATGTTTTAGCAGCTCGATGGCCGTATGTTTCCTGACTTAATATTTATGTTTTATAGGCTCGATAACCTTATGTTAAACAAACCAAATCACTATGTTTAAAATGATAGACACCTATGTGTTTATGGGTTCGGTAACCATGTTTTAGCGGCATAATAACCGAGTGTTTTATAAACCAAACAATTATGTTTTAGGGGCTCGACATAGAGACTCGACATCTTATTTTAGTGGCATAATAGTCGTTTGTTTATAATTGAATAACTTTGTGTTAGTGGCTCGACATCCATGTATTTTAGAGGCTTGATAGCCTTGTTTCTAAATCGAATGATTTAAAAAGCTAGTTAAAATGGTTATATTTTGGCGCAAGATTTTGGCTAAGTATTGGGCTAGGTTTTCCTTATTTTTTTAATAATAATTTTAAGTGGGTAATCATTTATAAGGATAAATATTTTCAAGGAAATAAAATGAAGTTTTAGCCCAAAGTTTTACATGGATTTTGCCAAGGATATTATTACTTAAATTAAGTAATTTTATGATGCTAACGACTATTGATTGAACATATATTAAAAAATGATGTTATATGTTCTTGTTATCACTTAATTAGTTAAATTTGCTTATTTATCAATTGTTATACTCACATCATTATAACCTAACATTGCATCGTGGCATTTGGGAGCAGAATTACCGATTAGGTTGTCCCAATAGTGAGTATGGTTAGACTAAACTTCTAAGTTATTAGAATTACATGTAGGAGATCAGATAGATCATTTGTGTTAGAATATCTTGAACTGATCAAAAAAATATGAATCATGGATTTAAAACCATATAATAAGTGCAAATGTGGGACTGGTGTAGGGTCGTGCCCTATGCATCAGCCGTTAGCCCTCGGTTGGTAAAGGTTCGTAATTCTAGTGCGTAGGCTTATCATTAGTGAGACTAAAGGATGTTTACGCATAGAAAGTAATATCTCTATATGCTCATAGAAAAAGGTTATTGGTTGGCCTGCAAAACCAATTTGGTTCATAGTGACCTTAAGAAAACTATGATTTGGACAGTCAGTCCAGTATCCTCCTAACCAACTCTAGAAATTCTGAATATCTAGTTAAAGTTTTGACCGAGTCAGCCCAATAAGTTATTTGTTGGCCTGCAAAACCATTTGGTTCATAGTGATCCTAAGAAAACTATAATTTGAGACAAACAAACTATTTTGGAATGGGTAAACCTTGGGTGTGCATAACCCTAGGATGATAGACAAGTCAGACTTTTCTATGTTGCATGCGTGCATATGATCATGTTATGTTTTGTTCTGACTATTGTGTTGTAGGTGCATGATTTATAATTGACATATTAGCATAAGATACTAGTGAAAGGAAAATCCATTGCGCTTAGCGGCATGCTCTCACTAGATATATATTTTGGTTTGAGATGATATATTATTATTCACACCAGACTTTTTGTCTGACCCAAAGATTTTGTTTTCCCCCATAAACTCTTGGTTACTCATTTGAGTAGGATGGGAGTAAGGATTTTCAGGTTAGATGAATATGCTTCCAGAGACGTGTAGGAGGCAAGTTAGCTAATATTATGAGTTTATTTCCACTGAATTGTTTAAAATCTATGCTATGTTTGAATGGATGTAATGACAGAATTTATGACTGTCAAGTGGTTAAACTCTAATCATCCAAGGGGGCATCTTCATATGTCGCTCTTCAAATATAATTGTAATTATTATATTTTCTCTGAACGTGGAATCAGTGGGATTATGTAATGGGATGTGATGAATATGAAAGTTATGAATGAAATATGTTCTGAGATTTTTCATACTCATGTGCCCTTTATGTTATAGATACAATTAACCATCTCATTTTGTCTTTGGAAATTAATATTATAGATGACCGCAGTATCCGTAACTCTTAGTTTCGGGTCTCAATATGGGGGACGTTATAAACATGGTATCAAAGCATAGATTTATGTCAAACTTAAAAGATTTTGAAAAAAAAAACTTATAAGATTTTGAAAACATAATCCAAATAAATTAGAGAATAAGATTGAGGTATGAGATAATGCTATAGTAATGTGCTTGTTATTCGCTATATATAAGTATGTATTATATCTCTATTCTCCCCTCTCTCTTAGACTATTCTTCTGTATCGTATGATGACTTATATGTAGATTACGAGAAAGCAAGATATGAAAGTAGAAAATAGGAGAGTGAATATAGGTGGAGGAAGCACCACGACTAATGGAAATGTTTAGCCCAATACTAGAACAAATCCGGATCGACAAGCAAACGCTAATCCAAATGCAAATGCTAATGTGAGTGTTAGGACCCTACCAGTAGATATATGGACTATGTATCAGTTCTTCATGAATATGATGTAAGCTGGAGCTGCAACTGGTTTGACTGGAGGAAACATTGGCAATTCGGGAGGTGCTAGTCTTGAGGTACCTACCCAAAACAATTATGCTAAGTTAAGCTATGATTATACCAGTCTTGGAGGGAAGCCTTTTCTTGGAACGGGAAGTGCTATTGAAGTGGATAATTGATTGTTGCATTGTGAAAGGATCTTTGCTCACTTACGCATGAATGATGAGCAAAAGAGGAGGTTGACATCTAGACATTTGCAAGGAGCTGCTTTGTATTAGTGGAATGGTGTGATGGTAGGAGTACTGGAGGAGAATTTGACTTGGATTGAATTTAGAAGGAGACCTAAGGAAAGGTCTTTGTCCGAGATAGCTAAGTCAACTTTGCTCAGGAAGTTCATGAATTGGAGCAGGGAGAGATGTCTGTACTAGAGTATGCAAAAAGTTTGATGGGTTGTCCAGGTACGGATATGCTATTATTGATTCTGTTATCAAAAAGAATTAGAAGTTCATTCGTGGGTTGAAGTCCGAGATTGCCAAGGCGACTACGCCGCATCTCAGAGATCCATGTGATGTGGTGGTAGAGATGGCATTAAGGAATAAGGAAATGCTTTTGACATTTGGAAGTAACAAGCCTGTGGAGATTAAAAGTTTTCAAGGCAAGAAAAGGAAGCTCTTTAATAAGAAGGGAGCACAGAAGGGCGGAGCTGCCAAGAAAGGGAAGGTTAATATTATTTGTTATAAGTGTGACAAGAAAGGGCACTTCGCTAATGAGTGTCGATCTGGTGATGGAAAGAAGGTAGTGAGAAAGAAGGGCGTGATGTGTTACAACTACAACCAGATGGGGTGTTACAAGAATGAATGCCAGAAACGACCAAAGCTGATAAAGGGAAAGTTTATGCTCTGAAGCCATAAGCTTTTGGGCCGACTACCAAGGAGAAAAGAAAGTCTACGATGGGAGGTACGCTTTTGATTCATGGACTACCTGTTAAAGTATTATTTGATACTAGCGCATCATATTCTTTTATCCCGCAATGTTTTGTAGGTAAGTTAAATCTAGAACCATCATACCTTATCACTTTCTTAAGGGTTGCGAACCCGATAGGTGGTTATCAAGTCTTGGGATGAGATATGACCATTTAGAATTTGAGTTGTAAGGTCATATGTTTACCTACAATTTACATGTATTTGATTTTATGGGTTTTAGGATTATTCTGGGTATGGATTGGTTAAGCAAATACGATACCAGGATAATTTCTAGGATAGAGAGATATCATTAAGGCACCCTAATAGCCGTGATCGAATTATATACTTGGTAGAGAATTCAAATTTAGATGTATGTGCTTTATTAGGTGCAATGGAAGTGGAAGACGAGGTGAATCGGGTTTTCCTTGTAAGAGAGTATATAGATGTTTTTGAGCCTGTTACGGAACTACTACCAAAACGAGCTATTGAGTTTCGAGTAGATCTTGTACCTAGAGCTGAACCTATGAGTAGACCGCGTAATAGAATGACATCTACTGAGATGCAAGACTTAAAGGTGCAACTGGTGGACTTAGAAGAAAAGAATTTTATTAGGCCAAGCAATTCACCTTCGGGAGTAGTCCTGGTGTTCGTCAAGAAATCGGATGGGTCGTTAAAGATGTGTATTGATTATCGTAAGCTGAATGAGAAGACAATAAAGAGTCGATATCCTTTGCCGAGAATAGATGTTTTGTTTGATCAATTGAGAGGAGCCAAGGTATTTTCCCAATCAAATTTAGCAACAAGGTTCCATAATTGAGAGTGGTGGAGGATAGCATTCTATTAACGGCATTTTGAACAAGATATAGTTCGTATGAATGATCAGTCATGCACTGTGGACTGCCCTTTAGACCGATTAATGCGCCTGATTACTTTGTGGATTTGATGAACCAGATCTTCCAAGAGTATTCGGATGGATTTGTGTTGGTATTTATAGATGACATTCTGGTATATTCTTAGAATGAACAAGATCATGAGATTCATTATAGAATAGTGCTAGAAATGTTGAGGCAACATCAAATAAAAGCGAAGTTTTCAAAATGTCATTTTTGGAAGAAAGATGTGAAATTTTTTGGTCATGTAGTTTTAGAAAAAGGGATGTCAGTAGATACAACTAAGATTAAAGCTGTTAATATTGGAAAAGACCCAGGACTATGACCGGGATAAGAAGTTTTCTGGGGTTAACTGGCTATTGCTGGACAATCATCAAAGATTTCTCTCGTATAGCGGCACCTATGACAAAACCAAAAAGGAAGGACATAAAGTATGTTTAGACCAATAAATGTGAAGAGGCGGCCTTAAAGCTACAACATTTATTGAACAATGCGTCCATGTTAGTTATAGCAGATGGAAATCAAGATTTAGTGGTGTATATGATGCATGTGGAATAGGGTTAGGTGCCATGTTAATGCAAAATGTAAAGTGATTGCCTTCACTTCTCGACAGCTTCGACCACATGAAGTTAGATATCCGACTCATGATCTAGAGTTGGCAACAGTGATCTTTTCCTTGAAAGTGTGGAGACACTATCTTTTGGGAGAACAATTCGAGTTATTTACAGATCATAAGTCTTTGAAGTATTTATTCTCTAAAAAGTAGTTGAATATGAGACAGTAAAGGAGGTTAGAGTTTTTGGCGGCTTATGATTTCGGTATTGAGTATAAGTCAGGGAAAGGAAATAAAGTTGTAGAGGCACTTAGTAGGATTGACCACTTGTGGTGTGCAACTAAGATCGATGGCCAATTCTAGTTGGAATACCGTAATTTTATCCTATTTAGAAGTTCAACTAGTAATGATCCAAAGAATTATTTCTAAACAGAGAGATGATCCAATACTAGCTAAATTGATTAGAAGGCTAGAAGGTAGAATAAAGGTTGATGATTTAAAAGATTTCAGTTTGGACCAGAATGGATGGTTGAGTAAGAAGGGACGATTGTGTGTTCAAGATATTGGTAACCTAAGAAAGAAAGTTCTTAGGGAATAGTAAACTTTACTATTCATCTGGGAGGAACTAAAATGTCTCGGGATATAATGAGGAGTTTCTTTTAGGAACGAATGAAGAGAGATGTCGTCTTATGGATGAAACAATATTTGAATTGCCAACAAGTAAAAGCCGAGCATTAGAAACCAAGTGGGTTACTTCAACCTTTATAAGTGCCCCTTTGGAAATGAGATTCTACACCTATGGATTTTATTGATGGGTTGCCAAGGTTGTTGAATAGGGGAAATGAAAGTATTTAGATCATGGTAGATAGACTGACTAAAAGTTCACACTTTATTCCCATTAAGTTAACAATGACGACGCCTACTTTGGCGAAGTTGTTTATGAAGAATACTATAAGATTACATGGGATTCCTAGTTGTATAGTCATTGACAGAGATACTTTATTCAATAGTGAATTCTGCAAGAGTCTACAAGAAGTATTAGGTACCAAACTGAATATGAGTACCGCTTACCATCCACAAACGGATGGACAGATGGAAAGAGTTAACAAAGTTCTCGAGGATTTGTTAAGAGCTTGTGTACTAGATTTTGGAGGGTCTAGGAAGGACCATTTGCACTTATTCGAGTTTTCTTTTAGAACATCAAACTAGTATAGGAATGATGCCTTTCAAATCCCTTTAGGGAAGGTCATGCAAATCACCGGCATGTTGGTTGGAGATCGGAGACAGATTGATTCTTAGTCCAGATACGGTGAGAGAATCTATGGAAAAGATTGAGTTGATTTGAGTAAGGATGAAGGAAACTCAATCTAGGCAGAAGAGTTGCACAGATAAAAAGGCATAAGGATTTAGAGTTCTCAGTTGGAGACAATGTTTTTGTTAAAGTACCGTCGATGAAGGGTGTGATACGGTTTGGGACGTTGGAGAAATTGGCACCAAGATATGCTGGTCTATTTCCTATTATAGAAATGATCGGAAAACTCGCTTATCGGATAGAGTTATCGAATATTCTGGCAGGAGTCCATAATTTTTTCATGTTTTTCATCTTAGGAAGTGTGAATGATCCAGAGACTACTATTGCACCGATTATATTGAATGGTTTAGTAGTGGAACCAGATATGACTTTTGTTAGACAACCTGTTCGTGTTGTGGCAAGAGATGAGAAGAGATTAAGAAGCAAGACAGTCAAGTTACTAAAAGTTTAGTGGAGTGACAATGCAAAAGAATGTACTTGGGAGATAGAAGACAATATTAGAGATACTTATCTTGAGTTGTTTGATGGTATGTTCTATATTTGTCATATAGACCTTTTGCTAATCTGATAGGCTGGTATTGTTGTTATTTGTTTAATAGATGTACACCTGATTGATATGCTTGTTATTTTTCTTATCGTAACTTTAAGAATGAAGTTCTTTAAGGAGGGGAGCCGGCAATACCCCTAATTGATGTTTAACATTATTCAGGAAACTTAATTTGATAAATTAAATAGAATAATATGTGGTGATAAGGAGAATGTTATTTGTTAACTAATTAGGTTGTGCCTTAAGTAATCAATTAATAAGTTTGTGTTAAACCTAGAATAGAAAGGAGTACATGAGAGGGGCATAATGGGAATAATCCCTTGATTCATTCCCTAAACCCTTCCTCTCTCATTCATTCTCACTTCATTTTACAAAATCAAAACAAAACATAAAGAGGCCAACCATTACTAAGAGAAAAAGAAGAAGAAAATCAAGGGAATTTAAAGCGCCATTTATCTACATCAAATCTCAATCTCTCTTAACTAATCTAAGGTGAATAATAGTATACATCTAATTTATTTATGCTTGGTTTCGATCTATTTTGATTTTCGAATTGTTGTGATGATATGTCATCCTTGGATGGTTTATATCACTGTTTGATTGAATGATGATTTATTGGAATTGTTATGGAATATTTCTTATAGGTTTTTAAAGGTAAAACCTAGTTTTTAATCTCCAATTGGCTTAAAATTTGAATGTGTTGTATCAAACATTATTTTTGAGATGGGTTTTTAATTTCATAATTTTCCAAATTCTTATGAATATTTTATGAATTTCCTAAGAGGAAAGGTGTTTATTTCAGGTTTCAATTATTAAAAATAATTAAATTAATATTTTGGTCCCGAAATTTTTTTATATGAAAGAAGAAGGAAATTCTGATTTTTGGTGATTTTTGAGGAATTTTTCCTGAAGGTTGTGAGTTTCTATGAATTTTTTATCCTAGAAAAGCTTTTAATCGATATATTATTAGAGAAATGGGTGATCCTCTAGGAAGAGGAGAATACTCTTGTAATTTTATTCTACACTTAAAAAAGAGCTACCAACAAGCCTGGCAGGTAACTCTTACCATTGAACCCATACAAGTAAAATAAAAAAAAACCTCCTAAGACAACCTAGGAAAAAGCTAAAGAACATGAAAAGGAATTGGAAAAAAGAAAACATATGAAGTGCGACATAAACCGGATGTGATGTCAAAAATGAGGCCAGGAGAAGGCCTCGGCTGGTCCTTGTAGGGGGGGAGAGCCATATAAGTAACCGTCGATAAGGTCCAAAGACGCTGTAAGAGCTCCAACAGCATATCGATATTCAGCTCACCCAGTGTATATGGATGCCTGACCTGAACTGCCTAACTCAATAGCGAGAACTACAAAAACTTAGCAGACAACATGAGGCTTAAACATATATACGTATATAAGTCCATTATATACATAAATATGCAATAGGAGATAAAGGAATATGAACGAAATAAAGTATAATAGGGTGGCAAGGAAATGACCATAACACCACATAAATTAGTTACCTAATAGTAGAAGTGTCAGGAAGGTCGTGTGCGATTTCCTCTAGTAGGGTGACAATTACAGCATTATTATTCTATTGCTAATAATGATTCTCTCCCGTATGACATCGATGTGGGATTTAACCCTTTTAAGGAACTCTTGGAAGCCGTTGTTATTTGCTAATTTATAATTTTTATTTGAAATCCAATTAAAACAAAATAAAGCAGTTATATAAGTCAAATTATATGATGTAGAAGTATTGTTAATATTATTGAAAAGTTTTGATTTCTATCAAACCAAGAATACCAAGCTACGATGGTGAAAATAGTGTCTAATAAGAAACAACGAATGGGAGTAAAGTAAAACCTCAATCTAGGCCAATAAGACTCACAATTAAGAATATTTGAGGAAACATTAAAACCAAAAATTTTAAGAACATGCAGAAGCACAAACCTAGTAAACTGACACTCATAATATAAGTGTGCAGTTGTTTCGAGGTACACATTGCAGAAAATACATTTTTATCAATATACACATTCTTCTTTTTTAAAAGTTCGATGGTATTAAGTTTCCCAAGGAGTATTAACCACATATGCAACTTGGATTTAAGGGGAGCATTCACTTTCCACATATATTTAGAAAGATTTGATTTAACTCTCGAAAAATTAAAAATTTGTAAAATAAATTAGATGTGTAGTTGTTAGTCCTGTCCCAACACAAAATTTTGATATCGTTATTATTTTCTATATTATATAGTTTTACTTTGGCACATAGAAGAACAAACTGGTGGAAAGTAGTTCCTTCTATTGCACGATTAAAGCTGAACTCTCAAGGAAAGTTCACATTAGGTCTATAAACTTCCGAAGTGAGTACATTTTTAAAATCACAAATATCATAGATTTCTGTAAGTTCTACTTTAAGGGGAATAGGACATATCCAGCAATCATGCAAGAATGATGTATTATTCCCCAAATGCACTATGTTATCAATACTTAGTTTAAAAATACCCAAGCATTTCAAATCTGATTTCCAAAAGTGTGATAAGGTATTGTGATTGTTAGACGTTAATTGGTGCAAGTTATGAGAGCCTTCATAAAATTGATTAGAAATTAATTCTTTCTAAACAAATTTTCATTATTAACATTGAACTTTCACAACCATTTCCCTAATAGAGAAAACATTAAGATTACGAAGATTAATTATTCCTAAACCTCCCTGGTCATTCAGTTTACAAATTAATTCCCAACTGATGTGACATTTTAAACTACTATTAGGATTAACTTCGACCTATAAAACGTCTCTTATAGTTTTATCTATCCGATCGATTACCATTTTGGAAAGAGATAAAATGACATCCAATAAATGGGTAGTGATGATAAAACATAGTTGATTAGAACAACCCTACCTACCCGTGAATTTTTTTTCCATTCCACCTACTTAGTTTTTTTGCTAATTCTATCAATGATAAATAACCAGTCATCGTGCCTAAATTTGGTCGTTCTTATTAAAAAAACCCTAAGTAATTAATAGGAAAGTTCATTGTGTTATAGTTTAAGGTGGTGGCAACCTAATTCTTTATATTACAAACATCATTTAGCACTAAAACTGAACTTTTATCAAAATTAATTTTTAGACCAGTTAGCAACTCGAAGCTGTACAAAACAAACTCAAGAGCTATAATATGACGACGTAGAGGCGAAGTAAAGAGCATGGTGTTGGCTACGTACTAGAGGACCGCGAGACCACGACTCGTAACCTCATTTCCAACCCTACCTAAAATCTCATTACTAGTAGCTAGCTTAATAATTCTCACAAAAACATCAACCACTAAGTTAAACAAAAGAGTTGACAAAGGATCATGTTGCCTATGCCCACGTTTTGATTGGATTTTATGACCTACAGCACCGTTTACCATAATACTAGAATTATTGGTCCAAAGTAAAGCCATAATCCATCCTACCCATTTTGCGCAAAAACCTCTAACCAGTAATAAGTTACTAAGGAACGTCCAGTCCAAACAATCAAATGCTTTCGTGAAGTCTAGTTTTAAGAGCGTGCAAGTAATATAATTTTTACAGCAGAAATTAATGAACTCTTGAACAGCCATGCCCCTCTGCGATATTTCAACCCTCGATAAAAGCAGGTTTGGAACTATCGATTAGATCATTCATTTTGGAACTAAGTTGTAACGACTCGTATTTTTAACTATTTTAAATTATTAAATTTAATATAATTATTGAACAAAAATGGTTAGAAATAAATTAATGATTTGCTAATGTAATTTATTGGATATGAACTTAGATAAAAAAATTAAATAACAAAATTCAATAAGGTAAAAGATGATAACTTATATTAGAAAGTAAATTAAATGATATTGAATTGTAAGCAATTGATAACAGAAATCGAAATAATCAATGTTAAGTAAATAAAGAAACGAATGAAAGTTTACTAAAAGTAAAAGCATAAGTTTATTTGTATAAAATTGTATTTTTGGTAAGTATAAATTTTAGAAAGAAGAAAACATTTATTTGGTAAGAAATGAATAACCTTTGTTGTATACAATAATTGCAAAGATGTTGAATTACTGTAAAATAGAAGTAGTTGTTTTATCATTGGAATTCCTTTTGAAAGCAAATTTTATAAGTTAAATAACTTATATTTCAAATATAGTGATTTATTTGACAATTTAATTGTTATATTTAATATTTGAAATTATTTAAATAATTGAATCCTGAATTTAATATGAATGAAAATGATTTCGAAAGCCTATTTAGATTTTATTTAAACAAGAATGAAGATTGTTAACTTTTAAAATTGAATTTAAAGTGAATAAATTTATTTTGGAAATTACTCGTGTTAACGCTGAAAATTGAACGCTAACACCCGGTGTGTGTAAAGAAAAAGTGAAAGCACCACCCGTTGGTACGGGAATAGAATATAAGCAGAAAATTAGTAGAAAGCAGTAAAAGACAGCAGATTTATAGTGGTTCAGCTTAGGATCAAACCTACGTCCACTTTAATTTCCTTTATTACTGGTTTGATTACAATTTGATACAATGCACTTCAAATCCAATTCACTTTGATTACAAAACACTTCAGACTAGTAGCTCAAACTTTGATGTAACGAGGCTCCTTGATTCCATGTCGGATGGTCAAGATCTCATTCAAAGCTTGTTGTAGTGTCTTCGGTGTTTGGAGTTCTTCAAGTGTCGGTTCAGTTAAGAAAGTGGCAGAGTATCGGCGCTTCAGAGAATGATCGAAAAAGTCCTCTTTTTAGCTGGAGATAAGGCTGTATTTATAGGAAAATCTTGAGCTGGTTCGTAGTCGTGACCGACCTAGGATAGGTCGTAGGTCGTGGCCGACCTATCTGACATGGTTCACGGCTTAGCAGGCGCGCTTGTTCGTTTGGATATACTGGCAAGTCATAGGTCGCAAACGATCTAGGAGGAAACGGCTTAAGTAGTTGCGGCATAGAGATTTGCCTTTGTTTGTTTAGGTCGCAAGCGATCTATCATAAGTCGTAGGTCGCTAGCAGCTTCAATGATACGGTTGAATAGGGTAGCACTCATCTTTGGAACAGGCCTGTAAGTTGTAGGTCGTGGGCGACCTAGGGGAGTAGTTAGCGACCTACAACGCTGAGACATCCAATGTAGCGACCTATCATAGGTCGTTTAATCTTGCTATGTCGCTTAACTCACTAGGTCGTTAGGTCGTAGATTGCCACCTGTTAGGTCGCTTAGTAGCGTTCCATCTTTTAAGCCGCTGGAGCTTTTAGGTTGCAAAGGACTGGAGCTACTAGGTCGCTAACCCCTTAAGTCGTTAGGTCGTTTCTGAAGTTAGGTCGCTAGCCTCCTTAGGTCACCTAGTCCTTTTTGTAGTTAGGTCGTAGAATACTTGAGCCGTTAGGTCGCTTTCTTCTTAAGCCATTAGGTTGCTTTGTCTAGTTGAGTTGCTAATCAAAGAGGAGTTAACATTTGCCCCTCGAAGTACACGCCTAAGTTGTAGGTCGTGTGCTTCGATTTCATTAACTCGTGCTTCAATGAGTTGTTAGGTCGCGAACGACTTAGCGAGGAAACTAGGTCGTGTGGTGCCGATTCGCATTTCATTACCCCGGTGTATAAATAGCTTAGGTCGTTCCTCCTTCATCTCATCTGTTCTAACATTCCATCCTGCCATTAACAAGTTCCCAAGCTCTCGAAGGCGAATTCAATTACTCGATCATTAGTCATCCCTATTATTACACTATGTAAGTGAACCCGCTTTCTACTCAATCCTCGATTAACATTGATTCATGAACCCCATCTTTCATATCTGACCGACTTCCTTACGCCGCGTTTCATCACAAATCTCGTTCCATCGACTGTTGGTGGACTTGAGGTGAATCGATTTGGCTTTAGACGATTTGCGAGAAGAAGGAGACGGGTTACAGTGCTTTAGGCTAACTGATTTGTGATTTTAGAGGGGATGAGGAGGTTGTTAACGAGTTATAGAGTTATGGGGGATGAGATTTGGGTTTGGAAATTGATGAGTTAATGAGCTTCTCAGTGGAGAGGAAGGTAATTGGTGAAAGGAAACGAAGCTTTGGCTCGAGCAGGAGATAGCTCGTGATTCCATTGGAGACGACCTAATGAATCTTAGCGACCCATGAACCTTCGCGACCTAGGACTTACACGACCTAACAGGTTGCAATCTAGATCGCACATGACTTTACTCCTTAGGTCGCTTCTGTCTTCATACGACCTAGGACTTAACCGACTGTATAATGCCTTGAACTGTTGGCTTAGGTTGCGACCTATCGAATTAACGGCTTAATCTCTTGCGGCATAGGGTTTAGGTCGCGGCCGAGCTAGGACTTGAATGATTTGTATTGCATTGACTTGAGGCCTTTTACTTCATATGCCTTACGACCTAAAGAATCAACGACTTAATCTAACTCACAGCATACCCTTCAGGTCGTGGACGAGCTAACACTTGGACATTTGCAAAGCTTTGACAGAACTTGACTGAATTTTCGGTTTGAACAGCCAAAATGAACCGCTTGAACTTTGAACTGTTTGAACTTCTTTACAGATTATCTCTAATGCTAATAACCTGTTAAACACAATATTTGCAGAAAACTGGGACGAATATACTGCCATTGACTGCCCACATCGAATGACAGATTAGTCGATAAAAATAATCAACTTAAATGAACTCTGTGAATGAAATGTTGTGGATTAACAAGTTCAAGTGAAGTATTAAAGCAAATTTAAAATAATCAACTAAAGCTGATTTGTTTGCGTCAACACTGCACTTGGACTTGAAATAACAAGCCTTGAAACTTTATAATCGACAAATGTCAATTAACTTGATTTTAGTTATATTTGCTTGTTATTGCACTAGTTCTGCACAACACTTCACACTTTTTAGGAAACGTGCACCTTCACATTTGAACATCCAGTTGATTGTGTAGAATGACTTCTCAATAAGAAGAGATAACAGTTCAAGCTGGAGAGGCTATTCCTATTCCTTCTCCATTAACTGATCCTCCAGAAAGGACCTCAACTACACTAACATATAGAGTTTTCCGCCAATTGTGCACTCAGTTCGGGATTGCTGAAGCAGATGCCATACTTCCTGAGAAAAGCGACACTGCTGATATACCACCTTCTGGTTTCGTCGCAGTTAATCATCAAATGTACATGAGTGGAGCTATCCCTCCTTTCAACGACTTTCTTCAGCAACTTCTTCTCCGACTGGCTATCTCCCCCTTCCAGCTACACCCCAATGACTATGCCATTCTGATGGGGTTATGTGTGCTATTTAAGAGGACGCTGGATCATCTTCCGAGTTTTGATGAAGTTTGTTACTTGTGCACATTTGCTAAGAATAAAGACCATCCATCCATCACGCTCGTGAGAAGTGCTAGGAACCGCAAACTGATCATTGGTCTTCCCGAGAGTGCTCATGGGTTTCTGAGTCAGTTTTTCTTTGTTTGCTGTCCTCTGGGATTCTACGCTATCTGGAGAGTAGGAAGTAAGATCATTTATTTTTGTTCCTTATGCTTTCTGAACTTTTCGAAGCCCGAGTTGTCAAGTGTTAACTTCGCCCTTTACTTTTCAGCGCTTCCTCCTCCTTCTAGGGATCCGGGTCACAAACCAACTTTTGAGAGGCTCATGGCCGTGTCGGTTAAGGAGAGGAGCGTTCAATTTTTGTTGAAAGATGAGTTTTTACATCAGTTCGGACTTCTTCA
This sequence comes from Allium fistulosum, assembly GCA_030737815.1. NCBI lineage: Eukaryota > Viridiplantae > Streptophyta > Magnoliopsida > Asparagales > Amaryllidaceae > Allium > Allium fistulosum. Next base: position 1,497,383,143 of record CM060901.1, read on the forward strand.
CTCCTCCCGATCTACTTAGATTCATGAAGTTTTTGATTCTCAAGCAGAGATATCGGATGCCACAGTTTCAGCAGAAGAGATTGGTCCGAAGGAACCTATTGTAGAGGCTGCACTGGTGAAGTGTTCCACCTCTGCCGATGTTGCGGGTTCATCTAGCAAGTTTACACTCTCTCCGGTTATCGAAGAGGAGGAACTTCCTCAATGCACCGGAAAGCAGCCGATGAAGAGGCTAAAAAAGAGAGTTCCGCCCGGCTTGTTGGTGAAAAAGAGAGTTCCTCCCAGCACGATGGCGAAGACATTTTTGGTGAGCGAAGTGACCTAATGGTGACTTCTCGCGAGCTTTTCAAAGATGATACAACGAAAGTCACATCTCCAGCAGCCGAAGTGACATCTGCCTTGCAGCAAATTTCGTCAGCTCAAAAGTTGACTTCTACTCCACAATCTGCTATCACTCCTCAACCAAAGAGTGGTTTTTAGTTTGACGCGCATAGTTTACACGTCACACACACTTAGGATATTTGGCACTTATATGCACTTAGCTTCCTCACTTCGAAGATTTTTAAGACTTGTCTTTTTTTCATTTTCAGATTCTCCGATGGGACGCAGTGGTTCATATTATGACAATTTCCAGCGCCATGGAAGCCGCAATACTTATGATAAGCGTTATCTCACTGCCCCGCGGGAAACAGATAAAGAAAGAGCTGCCAGAAAAGCTCATGAAAGAAAACTTATGAGGAGTGGCAAAGAAGAAGGGATGATGACTCCCATAAAAGGAAATCCTATGACATTAAAGGGAAAAGTCACGTTGCTGAAGATTCGAGCAAACGGACCAAGCTTAGCGAAAAGGACGCATCTGCAATTTCTGAAAAGACTGTTGCTTCTGTTTCCCTTGACATCCCCTCCGGTTCTCCTGCTCTTGAGAAGACTGACATTCATACAATTATCAACAGGTCTCAGTATCAAGTAAAGGATGCTCCACCCACACTTCAAAACCGATTCCCAAATTGGTGTTTAAAGGGAGTGCGTTTCGACTTAGACTTGGTACCGATTGATAAGCAAGCTATGTTAAGAAACCTTGATGCTGTCAAACTCGATATCGAGAGGATGTCTGGCTGGCAGAAACTTGTTGACGAAGTTCAAAGAGTTAACCGCATGAACCTCGAAGCTATGCTGACTATGGAGAATGACAAGTCGGAGTGGGATAAAATTTGTAAGCAGCATGATGCAGAAATGACAAGCATTGCGGACGATAATGCGAGACTTGAGTCTGAAGTCGAGAGACTAAAGAATGAGCTCACCACTTCTTCCACTTCCTTCACACAAAAGGAAGAGATGCTCCAGAAGCAAGTTCAAGATGCTCATGCTGCTCAGCGAGATGCTGAAGCTAAACTTGAAGCGGAGCAGCATGTTACTGAAAAGTACCGCAACGACGCCGTCCAGCTTCGGGAGAAAGTTAGCTCCCAAGATTTGGAAATCACAAGGCTGCAGTCTCAATTGTTAAAGGCTGAAAGAGAGCGCGACGAAGCTATTGCTGGCAAATTTGCAGCCGAAGAATCTCATGAGGCTACTAAAGCCAATATCAGCTCTACTTTGTTTGATTTTTACTTGCACAGCGTCCTGGGTCGTGGTAGCCTCTCGTTTATGGGCCCTACATATGAAATTACTTTGGCCGAAGTGTGGGAAGCGATAATTGACATGTTCGGAGGTGCTGGCTATGCAGAGGCGGATCTTGAGGCAACTTATTTGGATGATGAAGCACGCACCACCCTTGCCAGGGGAAAAGAGCAGCTTGCTAGGGAGCGAGCCGAAGCAGCAGGAGGAGAGCGTTTAGAGAAAGCGACTTCAACTGACCCCGCTCGTCCTCCAGCTTTGGTCGACCCTGATACCATTGGCTCTGGTTCTTATTCTCCACCTCCTGCAAAAGCCGAAGTCAAAACCACAACTACTGAGCCTCCCACTGTTCAAGACAAGGAGAAGACTCAGGACGACATTGAAGCTGAACAATTTGAAATCAATGTGATTAAACCAACTTCTCCAAGTAACTCCAAGTCTGATCTAGCTCAAGTAGATTACTCGTTCGATTCGTTCGATTCAACTGAGCTCGATGAATTTATCGCTTGTTACTTAAGTCCTGATGATCCAACATCTTCTCTTTTTTCGGAGAATACTGATTTTAACTTCTTTTCTTCTGTAGCGGAAACACTGAATGCTGCGCAAACTTCTCCCCTTCCAACTATTCCTCCTCCATCCCTTCAGATCACTCCTGCTTCTCAGCCAGGATCGCAGGAAGAGCAAATAGAGACCCTTCAAGGCTTGGAGGATCCACCCGCTTCGCAAGAGCAGAAGGCGGAAGAATTTGAGGACAGTGAGAAGACCCCGGAGCAGTCTTATGATGATGATACAAAACTTTCTGCGTTGCTTACTCCGGGAAGTGAATCTTCTTCAAAGAGGAAAGGGAAGCGCGCAATGAGGAAGAAGAAGAAAAGCACTTCAGTTGGAGAAGATAAAGTAGAAGAAGATCCGACTACTCCTCTTTCTCCTTCCCCCCCCGACCCGTCCACAACGGCTTCCAAAACTAGTTATCAAGCCGGGAAAGAGCTCTAAGGGTGGCGGGAAGAAGGAATGATAAGCTGGACTTTAGGCTTCTTGTTTTACTTTTTGCTTTTTGTATGTATTGATCGGAAATTGTGCGGATACCGGCCTCCGCTGGTTGAAACCTGCATATGTGCAAAAATTTCATAGTATGGAATAATATGGTTCTTTTTGCTCGTACAATTTCTTGTCAGTATATGTGTGAATGCATTTATTCCTTGTTTTTGCACAAGTTTATTTATTTACTTTATACGATACTGCAGTGAGCTCGTGGTATGATGTTTGAGCGTTATTTTTATTAATATAGCTATGTGCCCCCATACCACGGCTCATTGCAATATTATGAAAAGAATCGTACTCTTATTTTAGAGAATAATTTTTCCGTTTTTGAGGAAATATTATTTTGCTTTCAATAGAGTACGCCTTGTATCGGAGACGTTTTCTCTTCTTTTTCTTTCTTTCTTTTAGAACACTTCAACTTTCGAGGATGATCACTTTTATTTGTTGAAAAGTGGATTCTCCTACGCAGTGAAGCGAGCTTCTGAAGAATATTTTGACATTTCAACTCCTGTGAAGTGGTTTTTGCACTTCAAATTTGGTGAAATGCGCCTCCGGAGAGGTCTTTTTGGCATTTCTGAGGAGTAGCATTTGAACTTTGTGGAGTATCATGGACTCCAAAGAGTAGCATTATGCTCTGTGGACTCTGAAGATTAGCATTTAGACTCCGAGGAGTAGCATGGACTCCGAAGAGTAGCATTGTGCCTCCGGAGAGGTCTTGTGCTTCCGGAGAAGTCTTGTGCCTCCAGAGAGGTCTTGTGCCTTTGGAGAGGTCTTGTGCCTCCGGAGAGGTCTTGTGTGCCTTGGGGAAGGTCTTTTGCCTCCGAAGAGGGCAGCGTGTGCCTTTGGTGAAGGCTTGTGCCTCTGAAGAGGGCTTGTGGTGCCTCGGGAGAGGTCTTATGCCTCCGGAGAGGTCTTGTGCCTCCGAAGAGGTCTTTATTTGACTTCCTGGAAGTTACTTACTCATAGTTAAATGGATCCATGGGACGGACGCAAGTTACTTAATTGGATGTTCGTTTGCACAAACGATCGCAACTAGTTAACAAAGGTCCTGCGCCTTCTGGTTCCACCAACCTCTTTGTTGATAAGAGAACTTCCATCTTTTGGTGTGCCTCCGAAGAGGGCTTGTGCCTCCGTAGAGGTCTTTATCCTCCAAAGAGTTGCGCCTCCGAAGAGGTCTTGTGCCTCCGAAGAGGGCTTTTGTTGACTGGCTTGCCCACGTCTCTCCGTCGTTTGCTCATTAGCGGTCCCCTGTTATCGTCTCCGAGCCCATGTCCCTTTCTTTCGTGAGTAGTTTGCTCCATCCGAAGATGTGTACTTCACTGTTAAGTGATTCCACGGGGCAGGCGCGAGCTATCTAATCAGATGTCTGCTTGTACAGACGATCATATTTAGTTAACAAGTGTCTGGTTCCTTTTCTTTGGAAAAGTACCCCTTTGGCAGAACCATCAACTTTTTTGCGTGAAGTTCATCTTATGTTGGATTTAAGTCTGGAACCATTTGTGGCTTGAAATTCGTTTATTGAGTGATTTACGGGGCTCACTTAGCCTTGTGATGAGTAAGCTTTGTTTTAATGTCCTGTAGTATTAAATCGACATTTTAGCAATACATTTAGAGTATTTAATCATCGAAATGAAACAGTCATTTTATAATAATAAAGAACACAGAATTTATAGTGGTTCGGCCAAGAATTGGGCCTACATCCACTTTATAGCTCTTTTATTGATTATCACTGATTTTACAATGGTTTACAATACAATTGATACATCCATAATCATTTTACAATTTCAAGCAAAGCTTTTTAAGTAAAATATGGACGCAAATGATTGCTGTTCCAGGCTCTTGGGATTGGATCTCCTTCGACAGTTGTGAGTTTGAAGGTGCCATCAAGGAGTTTATTGCCTATGACATATGGTCCTTCCCAATTTGGTCCAAACACTCCAGTTGCTGTCATGATCCTCTTCAAGACTAAGTCCCCGATTTCAAAGCTTCGTTGACGAACTTTAGAATTGAAGTGCCTTGATATCCTTTGCTGATGGGCTGCAACTCTGAGCCTAGCTTCTTCCCTTCTTTCATCAAGAAAATCAAGTGCTTCGAGTTGCAATTTTTCATTTTCTGTCTGGTTGAAATGAATTCTCCTGTGTGAAGGGACTTCTAGTTCTACTGGAACCATTGCTTCTGATCCGTATGCCAATGAGAATGGAGTGTGCCCAGTCGCAGTTTTATGGGTTGTTCTGTATGCCCATAGTGCTAGTGGTAGCCTATCAACCCATCCACCTTTAGCTTTTTCAAGCTGCTTTTTGATGGTTGACTTGATAATTTTGTTTACTGCCTCCAATTGCCCGTTTGCCTACGGATGAGCCACTACTGAGAAGCTTTTTCGGATTTTGAATCGCTTGCAAAAGTCCTGGAACTCTTCGCTTTCGAATTGAGTATTGTTGTCTATGATTATCTTCTGCGGCACACCATACCTGCAAATGATATTTTTAGTCACAAAATTTTTCATCTTTTTAGAGGTAATAGTAGCCAAAGGTTCTGCTTCAGCCCATTTAGTGAAATAATCAACAGCAATAATAGCATATTTGATTCCCGACTTGGCAATTGGCAAAGGTCCGATTAGATCTATCCCCCAAACGGCGAACGGCCATGGACTGACCATCTGTGTTAGTTCGGTGGAAGGTGCTCTTGGGATTTTTGCAAATCTCTGGCACTTGTCACATTTTCGGGAGTAGATAGCAGCATCTCGATTAATATCTGGCCAGAAATACCCATACCGGAGAACTTTCTTGGCAAGAGTTTGGCCACCTGAATGATCCCCACATTCTCCTCCGTGCACCCCTGCTAAAATTGTCTTGGCTTCTTCCTTGGTTACACATTGGAGTAATGGCATTGAGAATCCCCGCCTGTATAACCGGCCGTCTTGAATTACATATCTCGATGCTTTTCTTAACAGCTTTCGGCGTTCTTTAGAACTTTCCGGTAGGGAGCCGTTGAGTAGATATTCTTTGATCGGGGTCATCCATGACTCTTGTTCTTGAGATACAGCCATGATCCAGTCGATATCCATCTCATCAGTGCTTGGAGCTGACAAGACCTCCACAGGAACCAATCCCAATAATTGAGCTTCTCCGGAGCTTGAATACTTTGCGAGAGAATCCGCTTTCATATTTTCCTCTCGTGGTATGTGGCTTATCTGAAACTGTACGTGTAGTACTAAGGATCGTGTAATATGGTATATTAATGCGGAAACTGGTAATAACAGTAAAGTAAAAATTAAAGTAAGCACACCAGGAATTTTTATACTGGTTCGAACTTCCCGTTCTACGTCTAGTCCCAGAATACCCTCTGGATTTAAACTAAACCCCTCACTTAACCCGGAGGAATAGGTATACGACACCTGAGCAGCCGAACAGGAATTTTTCCGCCTCAACAACCGAAGAGGACTTCAACTTAATACAAAATGTTTGTTGACGAATGTGTTCTAAATAACACTGATTGTCTTTTGATAGTACAACTTTCCTATAATCAAATCCTCAAGAATATGTATGTGTGTGAAGATTTAGAAGGAAGATAATCACGTAGAATCGAAGTATATGAATAAATTCAAGGATTCTAGTGATATTGAATAAGAGTGAATGCTTTTATTTGCAGAAATGAGAAGAGATTAGATTTCAGAAATATAAACAAGAATCGGTGATTGTAGAAGTGAATTGAATATGTTTATATAGTTGTAGAAGAGTTGTAATCTTTCATGAATAGTTTTAGTCAACAGTAGTGTCCATACCTCTTGAAATAGAGGACATTACTCTTCATGAAAAGATCGCGTCTCTTCAGAAAACTAGCCGTTTTTCTCTGGTCGGTCGACCGAAAAAACTGGCCGGTCAGCTGAGTTGAAAAACGTATACAAAACAGAAAGTCACTATGCATATGATACAGGGTCGGTCGACCAAGGATCCTGGTCGGTCGGCCGACCTGGTGTTATATGCACAGTGAACATATTTTTTGATATAAAATGTTTTGTGTGCGTGTGTGATTATTTGAGGAATGATTTTAACATTGTTCTAAGACTCAAATAAAATAAAATATCCATACTAATCTCTGAATTGTAAGATTATCTTCTTTGTAGTGCACGGTATGCATTTATTCTCTTTTTGTCGCTTTCATATAGCATTCTCGTCGTATGATCTCTGAAGCTTGTGTCATGAACCAAAACTCATGAATCAACATTCTCCCCCTTTTTGATTGATGACAATACTTATGTGACGAAGTAATATTGACATATATATTATAGTTCTCCCCCTGAATGTATGGCGACTTTTCTGCAAAAATTCGTTAATTTGCATACATTTCTCCCCCTTTGTCATCGACAAAAAGGAATACTTATAACAGACTGAAGTAATGCAAAAAACATTTAAATTTACATGGTACATTCTTTGAGCTTAATTAGAAATAATTTAAAGATGTTTGCTTAGAACATAACATAACAATTAATTAAGAAACAAAATAAACTACAAGAGATTCTTGAAAGTTAAAATAAATTTAAAAAAATACTACAATTACTCCTCATCATCGTCGGTATCCCACTGTTCTGGATGAAGATTTTCATCGAGAGGAGCCGGTTCCTTACCCCGTCTGTGAGTGGTAGGTGTGGGAGTTGCCGATGTGCTGGAACTTGTGTTCTCGGATGTAGACCAAGAGAAATTTGGTGCGGGTCTTTTTCCAGGAGCAACAAATGAAGCACCGGCTTCAGAAGAGCATGATAAGGCATCCCATAAATTTACGAAGAAGCCTTTGATCTTTTTGAAACGCCCATCAATTTTTCGAAGGCGAGAATCCAAAGCTAGTTGATTTTGGGCTAAAATATCTATGGCAGCCGCTGTGCTAGTACCGGGAGGTGGTCTTTGGATAGAGGTTTGACGAGTTAAACGTTCTGTGGAATGAGTGGAGGGTTGAGGAGTAGAATAGCTACGACGTAGTTGTTCTCGTGGAATGGTACGTCATTGCTGAAAGGTTGTGATTTGGGATGGTGCATCGGGTAACTTCATCAATTTTATTGTTCGTGAGTCAAAGGTACGAACTTTGGATGTTTCGGATTCCGGTGCATGAGTGACAAAGTTGTTAATCAACCGCATTATGTATTCTCCATAGTAAATATGGAGCATTTTTCCTTGGTTGAATGTAAGGAATTCATCCATAAGAAGTTGTGTCCAATTTACCCGAATGTTTCCACACATAGCATATAACGCCTTGAAGTTTTCGGGATATACTAAGTGGTACGACCCTCCTCTTGGAACAATAGACTTCATCATGAATCGATGAAAAAGTCGTGCTTTAGGTCGGAGAGATGAAGTTTGCCTTAAGTCGGTAGCATCATCTTCAAAGAATAAGTGACTTAGGCGGTCACGAGTTGATGGATTACAATCTACATCATGTAATGAGATTCCACCCGGTCGAGCATTTAAAATATGATTCATTCGATCAATGGAGAGAAACATCGATGTGCCACATACCGAAGTCCAAACACAATTTTCAGTGTTTCTAGGTGGATTGACAAGATTGAGATTTGCTAAGAATAACTTGACCATTATATGATTAATCTTCAAATTGTTTTTCCTATGGTCAAGAAAAGCATCAAGACCACTTTCAAGAGCGGCGTTTTCAACACCGTAGGCGGTAAAATCAGGATAACTTACAAACGACTCCTCAAAGATTTTTGCATCTTGAAGCTTTATCCATCTTTCTAAAGCTTTTTCACTTACTAACCAAGAAGCAATTTGAGAATCTACAGGAGTTGAGGAAGATTGGCCAGCGGTAGTCTTAGATTTCTTTTTGGGAGCCATTTTTCTTGAAGAATTTGAAGAAGTTTTAGAAAGGTTGTAATGGGGGCTAGGGTTCAAATCTGTTGTGGAAGAGTAAAGTGAAGAGGTGAGATAAAAAGGTGAAGGGTTGGGTTAAAATATGAAGACAATTTTAGCAGAATAACACGTTCGGTCGACTGAAGGACCTGGGTCGGTCGACCGAGTTTAGGTTCAGAACAGTGCTGAAACTTTCGGGAAAAGCTTCGGTCGACTGGTGCAGGGAATTCGGTTGACCGAGTTTAAAAAATATTCTACTGTTATTCGGGAAATACGTTCGGCTGACCGAGTCAGGTATTTCGGTCGACCGACTTGGAAGAAATCTGTTTTTAAAAACTTCTCGGGACAGCTTCAGTTGACCGGTTCAGGCATTTCGGTCGACCGAAAGCATGTCATGTTGTTGTTTTTTTTTTTTTTTAAATAAGAATTATAGAAATATAATCATATTATTACATCATATTTATTTATACAGCTTATATAAAAAATAACATATATATACTAAAATATAGCCATGATGAATTAGCATCGACGTTCCCATGAATTTGGAGATGGAACGTTTTCTACCGGTGACCATATTGGAGCTATTGGAGATTGAACATGGTTAGAGGGAGATGGAGTTCTATAAGAAGGTTCAGCAACATCATCCTTCTTAGATGAACAAAATTTCATGGCAATCTTTTCAAGGAAGCTTAAACGTCTTGCCGTGACTTTCTGTTCGTAATAAAGTTCCCTTTGCATATTCATCTGTTGTTGTTGGTAGTGATGAATTTCATCAATCTTTTGTTTGGTTGATGGAGTTACTACCATTTCCTTTTTCCCTTTCTTTTTATCAGGTGTATAACCTGTATGGGAGTCTTCCCATGGTTTCCACCTGTGTCGGGGATCATTATCTGGAGAGGGAAATTCTAAAACACGATTTGGCATTGGAAATGTAGGATAAGGACCACCTTCGGGGATACGATCAGAATAGTCGTCGTCCGGGGAAGTATAAGAGAGATGAGAATTTTCAGAATTGTAGACATCATTATTAGAAGACATTTTTGTTTTAAGTTTTTGTTTTGTATTTGATACTCTATTCAATAAGCATATGTATGTATATATATAACCATATTTTCTAAAAAAATAGTGGTCTAAAATCAAATTTTAGTTTTAATCACATAATTCTTTAAACAAAAACTGTTTACACATGAATGACATACAAAGCTTTAGAGTTAAAAAATAGTATATTCTGAAATCAAGTTTCAATAATGTAAATTAGAAACAGAGCTGGAACAAGAAACACCCATAGCCCAAGTGGCTATACTACAACATCTTACATAAAAGTCAGAAGTCATGAGTTCGAGTACCGCTCTGGTCAGAAAAAAATAATTTTATATTTTTCATCATTTTATATATATATATATATATATATATTTTATTATAATAATTTTATTTTATTCATAAGTCTTTAAACGACATTATACCTAAATCTCGTCTTAGTTTTATAAAAGAAATTTCATTTAGTGGTTTAGTAAAAATGTCAGCTATTTGATTTTCAATATTGATAAATTCTAGATTTATTAATCCTTTTTCCAAACAATCACGAAGAAAATGATGACGAATATCTATGTGTTTTGTTCGGGAATGATTGACCGGATTTTTTGAAAGGTTTATTGCACTGGTATTATCACAATAAATTATTGATTTTTCAAGATGACAATTAAAATCTTGTAATGTCTGTTGCATATATACGACTTGTGCACATGCCAAAGCAGCAGATATATATTCTACTTCACATGTTGATAAAGAAACACAATTTTGTTTCTTACTAAACCAAGAGACTAAAGAACGTCCAATGAAGTGACACGTTCCGCTCGTACTTTTTCGATCCGTCCGACTTCCTCCAAAATCAGCATCACTGTAGGAAACTAATTCAAAAGGACATTCTTTCGGATAAAATAGTTCGAAATCTTTGGTTTTAGTTAGATAACGAATAATGCGTTTAACTGCTCTCATATGTGATTCTTTGGGATTTGCTTGAAATCGAGCACATAAACAGACACTCATCATAATATCGGGGCGACTCGCTGTTAAATAAAGTAAAGAACCTATCATACTACGATATAACTTTTGATCAACACTTTTGCCATCTTCATCTCTATCGAGATGAACCGTTGTACTCATAGGAGTTGGTTTGGCAGCAGTATTTTCAAGACCAAAACGTTTGATTAAATTATAACAATATTTTTCTTGATTAATAAAAATTCCATTTTCAATTTGTTTAATTTGTAATCCAAGAAAATATGACAATTCTCCCATATGAGACATTTCAAATTCATTTGTCATTATGGTTGAAAATTCTTGACATAATTTTTCATTTGTCGAGCCGAAAATAATATCGTCAACATATATTTGAATTATTAAAATATCTTTACTAGTTTTCTTAATAAAAAGTGTTTGATCTACTTTACGATTTCAAAACCAGATTCTAATAAATAACTTTTAAGACGATCATACTAAGCACGTGGTGCTTGTTTTAAACCGTATAACGCCTTTTTAAGTTTATATACATGATCCGGAAATTTTTCATGATTAAACAAAGGTGGTTGTTCAACAAAAACATTTTCTTTTATGAATCCATTTAAAAATGCACTTTTAACATCCATTTGATATAGTTTAAAATTATGAAAACATGCATAAGCTAATAATATTCGTATTGCTTCAAGTCGGGCGACTGGAGCAAACGTCTCTTCGTAATCAATACCTTCTTCTTGATTATATCCTTGTGCAACTAATCTAGCTTTATTCCTTGTTATATTTCCTAGTTCATCTGCTTTATTTTTGAAAACCCATTTAGTACCGATGACTGATTGATCACTAGGTCTAGGAACGAGTTCCCAAACTTCGTTTCGTTCGAATTGATTTAATTCTTCTTGCATGGCAAGTATCCAGTAGTCATCAGTTGAAGCTTCTTTTATATTCTTAGGTTCTATGTTAGAAAGAAAAGCAACATGACCAGCTTGATTTAATTGATGTCTGGTTTTAACATTCGTATTAACTTCTCCAATTATATTTTGCACAGGATGATCTTTTAAAATTCTAGGTGGAGATTTTATTAAATTGGAAGTTATATTTGTATTGGTTTCATGAATATCAAGATTTTCATTTGTACTAATATTCTCATTCTGAGTAGATTCATCATCAGAATCAATAGTAACACTCGGATTTATATTTTTAAAATTTTCGTTGAAAGAAACATGTAAACTTTCTTCAATAATTTGAGTTCGTTTATTATAAATTCGATAGGCCTTGCTTCGTTCCGAATATCCAACAAATATACCTTCATCGGATTTTGGATCGAATTTGCCTAGTTGATCTTTAGTATTTAAAATAAAACATTTGGAACCAAAAACTTTTAGATATGAAATATTTGGTTTTCTTCCATTTAGAAGTTCATATGGTGTATTTTTAGTTAATGGTCGAATAGAAACACGATTCAGTACGTAACAAGCAGTAGCTACAGCTTCTGCCCAAAATTGTTTCGATAAAGTTGTTCCATTTAGTAAAGTTCTTGCACATTCTTGTAACGTTCTATTTTTCCTTTCTACAACTCCATTTTGTTGTGGTGTTCTAGGAAAAGAGAAATTATGGTTAATACCCTTTTTGTTACAAAATTGTTTAAAAACTTCATTTTCAAATTCGCCTCCATGATCACTTCTTATATTTTTAATTTTCAAAGTTTTAATATTTTGAATTCTTTTAACAAAAACTTTAAAATTATAAAAAGTATCACTTTTATTTTTCAAAAAGAAAATCCAAGTATATCTAGAGAAATCATCTACAATAACAAAAACATATCTATTATGATTAATAGATTGCACTTGAGTTGGACCAAAAAGATCCATGTGTAAAAGTTCAAGTGGTTGTTCTGTAGATATTACTTTCTTTGATTTAAAAGAAGATTTTGTTAATTTTCCTAATTTACATGCATCACAAAATATGTTAGTTTTGAATTTTATATCGGGTAACCCTTTAACTAATTTATTTTTAGCAAGTTTGTTGATGGTATTAAAATTTATGTGACAAAATCTTTTGTGCCAAAGGCAAGAATCATTCTCTTTAGCTACTAGACACAAATTTGAATCATTATTAACATTCATATTTAGGATATAAATATTTTTATCTCTATTTCCTTCGAAAATAATGTTGTGATTTTTATCAAAAATGTTACATTTATTTTCTGAAAAAGTTATATTAAAACCTTTGTCGCATAGTTGACTAATACTTAATAAATTATGTTTTAAATTTTTAACTAATAAAACATCAGTAATGAGAGGTAAATTAGATGTACCATTGCTATTGACATTGCCTTTGCCGATGATATACCCTTTTGAGTTATCTCCAAAGGTGACTGCTCCTCCATTTGAGTATATAATGTTTGATAACATTTCTTTGTTTCCAGTCATGTGTTTTGAGCAACCGCTATCTAAAATCCATTTTCCTCTCTTTTTATGTGGTACCTGCAAAAATTATAAAAAGTTGGTACCCAATCTTTTTAGGGTCCTAAGAGTTAGATCTTAGGAAGCCAAACCCATACGGGTTCAGAATTCCCTTTATAAACATAATTTTTGTTATTATGAACAGTTTCCATAAAACTTTTGATATGTTTATTCCTTATCAATGTATTATTGGTTTTTGGAATCCATATCTTAATAGTTTTAGTATTTGAATAAACTGTTTTCCTAATATCTTTCTTAATTTTATTATTAATTTTACTTTTAGCATAATTATTTTGTTTCTTAAATCCTAGTCCAGATTTATTGTTGGAAGTTTGAGAGTTTTCTAGTATATTAGAAAGATTTTCTCTTCCTTTATTGAAATTAGAAACATTTTTAGAAATATCATCAAATTTTATTTTAAGACTAGATTTTTCTAACTCTAAATCCTTAATTTTAGATATTAAATCATTATTTTCAAAAAGTAAAACATCATTTTTATTTTTCTGAATTTCTAGTTCCTCAGATATTGACGTAATTTGAGAAGATAAGTGTGATATCCCGGGTTTTTGAGCAATATAAATTTAATAATCTGTATTGATAATTTAATTGATTTGATAATTTTCTTTATAATTTAAATTTAAATTGGTTAATTTAATATTTTAAAGGTTAATAAATTATAATCTGGAAATTGATAAGATTTGTTTGTCAAAGCTAATAAAATTTTATTCTATTTATAATATATATATTTGATATATATTGTGAATGGAAATATCTTTTGTTTAAATTAAAGATGAATTTTCAAATTGTAATATATATGTATATGTATGTTATAATTTGGATTGTTTGAAATTTAATTAAATCTATTGATAATTTATATATGTATGAAGTGTGATTTAAAGCTTTGTTTTAAAATTTATATTTTCAAAAGCTAATTTAAGGTTAATTCAATTGTTTTCAAAATATAAGATAATTGTTTATTTAAAATATGATAGTTTAAATAAAGTTTTATTTTGTATTCTTTAAAGTGTTTAAATTTAAAAGGTTATAAAAATACATGTATAAGAATTTATTTGTATTATAATTGGTTTTATAATATTTTCCCTAAAGTAATTTATATATATATATATACATATATACTAAGATAAGTATTTATTAATTAGTAAATTAAGTATGAAAAGTTTTATATTAACATTTAAATTAAATAAAAATTTATTTAAAATTACTTAGGACATGTGTTAATATCTTAACACATGGTAATAACAAGTGTAATCTTGATAATCAATCTAAATACAAGTGGCATTATCTTATTTTTCTTTAAGAATTTACCATTTATAAATAAATGTTTATTGAGAAACCTGGTTTCATTTTCTCAGTTCAAATCTTTCTTTCCTCCATCTTCTTTTTCTCTCCATCTTTTCTAAATTCAAAAGAAAATTTAAAACTGGAAGTGAAAACTAAAAGCAAATCTGAAACCTGAAATTCAAAACTTCAACCTGAGCAAGGAGCAACAACATTCAACTTCACATAAATTCGATTCAACATGCAAATGGTTCTAATACAACAATTCAAGTTAAAAATTCAACTAAACAAGCTTCCAGATTTCAACTATTAACAAGCATGCAAGGATTCAAATTTCAACAGCAAAGAAAATCAAAAAGCTTTTTGCCAGATTAAAAATATTCAAGCCTGGAAAACACTGCTCTGCTCTGTTCTTTGAATATAAGGTGAGTAAATTATTTTAAAAATAGTTTGAGATGGTTTAGATTCTAATGCATGTGTTAAATCTGTGAATTGATCTTGGTGATTGCATGAAAATCTTTCCAGTATTTATATTATTGAATATATATAGATTTGCATGATTACAGGCTTCTCTGTTTCAATATCCTGTGAGCAAATTTTAAAAAAATTTCTCCTTAGATTGTATGTATATAATGATGGTTGGGTTGAGAATTGAAGTTGCTGTGAAATTATTTGTAGAAAATGAAAATGTGTCTGTATGTAAATATATATATACATATATTTTGGTATGAATGTATGTTCCCAGGCATATATAAATCTTTGTAAAACATTGACAGGTAAAAATATACCTTGATCATTTAAATTCCCCTCATGAAATCGATAATAAGCTAGGAACTTTGAAGATGAAATGTATATAAGATAATAACATTGTTGTTAGAAATATTTTCAGATGAAATTATTTTGTATTTAATTTAAAAATATAACATCAACAGGGAAGATCATATTTATGTAAAAAATTTATTATCTTAATTTTAATTCTGGATTACATAACTAAATTCGTATTGCAAATTTATGATTTTTGATAAGCATTTCAGAATTTTTAAGTGAGTATCCAAAGAGAACGCTCGAGTTGAACGGAATCGCCCTTTTCACAAAATTCTGGTGATCGGCGTGATCGAATGGGATGGTGTTTGGCCTGGGGGTGGTCTGAGTGTTGGAGAGTAGGGGAAAAATGTCGGTGAATTTTTCTAATGGCCACGGTGGCCATGCGGGAGAGATATAGGGTTTAGTTGCCTGTTTTTGTCGAAGTAGTTTCGGTGGAAAATGCGTCGCCGATGGAATGCTGGTGACGATTGCGACGTGGAGGATGGTAACGTGAATGTTGCGGCGATGTTCTGGAGTGGTCGTTGGAGCTGCCGGCGGTGGCGATTGTGGGAGGCGATGGGATTTGGGAACGATGTTTTCTGTAGTGTTCAAGCTTGATGCTCGAATTCGATTTGATGACGTATTGTACGATCTGGGTTTGTTTTTGTGCTCGCGTGCTCACGTGTGATCGTCGGCGATGGATGCGATGGCCTATGGTGGTCGGCGGCGATGGTGCAAGTGCACCACGTGCACGTGAACGTTTGGGTGTACTGGAGTTCGAGAGTTTGGGGAAGAAGAGTGCGACTCGGTGCAGTTTCGTGCAAATTGGAGTTACGACTCGAAGTAGACGAGCGTGGGGATCGACTCGGGGAAGACTCGTGTTTTTGGTGGGGTTTACTCGGGTTGTTTCTGGGTTTTAAAACTGGAAGCTTGATTTTAATTGTTTTCGAGTTCAAAGCAAAGTAAATTAGTTTAAGTTATGAAAATCATCTTGTTTTCAAAGATAAATGTTTAACAAGTTTTAAAATATAATTAAGTAAATAAGTTTTAAAGAATATGATAATCAAGTTTCAAAGATGAATATTTGGTTAATTTAATTAAACATGTTTGTTTAAATGTATATAAAATTATGGGTTTAAATTGTTTTGTTTAAAGGTAAAATTTTATTCAAATATAAAATTATTTCTAAATGTTTAAATGGAGTTTAATGATAGAAATTAATATGTAATTTAAATGAAAAGTTTATCTTTAAAGAGTGAATTTTATTAAGGATAATTAATAAATAAATTGAATTAAAGCTTAATTACTATTTGTAATTAAGAATAATTACTTAATGAAGTAATTAGTGAAAATGAATGTAATTAAGAAATAAATTAATTTAAAATTAAGTGATGATTAATTAAGTAATTAATTAATGTAATTAATTTTAGGTTAATTAATTAGTCTAATTAATTAAAGATAATCACTTGTGATTAATTTAGTATAATTACTTAGTGAAGTAATTAATGGATAATTACTGAATGTAATTAAGAAAAGAGAAATTACTTATGAAAGTAATTAAATGTAATTGATTAAGGGTTAATCACTTGATATTATTAATTAAAGAATTAATTAATATAATTGATTTGAAGTTAATTAATTAAAGAGTAATTAATTAATTAAAGAGTTAAGGTTAATTAATAATGTGATTAATTACTTAATAAGGTAATTAATTAAATGAGTAATTAATTAATTAAGGATTAATATAATTAATTAAGAAATTAATTAATTAAGATAAGTAATTAAAAGTTATTAATTACTGTTTATGATTAAAGAGATGATTAATTATAAATTAATTATTTAATTAATTAAAAGGTTAATTAATTAAAAGGATTATTTAAGTAATGAATTAATCAAGATTGATTAATAAAAATAATTAATTAAAGTATGATTAATTGATTATAATTAATTAAGTTTTAATGTAATTAATTATAGTTTAATAATTAATGAAGGATCATTAATTATTTAATGATAGTAATTAAAGATTAATTACTGTAAATGGTTAAGGATAATTACTTGAATGTAATTAAAGTATAAATTAATCAAGGAAGATTAATTAGGAAAGATCATTAAGAAATGATTTATTAATTAATTTGTAATTAATTAATGTTAGTAAGTAGGATTAAGATATCCAAGTGATTAAAGGATAGTAATTAATTTAATCAAAGGTTAATTAAATTGATATGGAGTTAATCAATTCTGCTTTTGAATGATTGGTTAATATTGGATGATTGATATTGGGTGATTGGTTGATATTGGATGATTTGGATATCTCTGATATATGTGATATGCTGCTTTGTGAGATGAATGTTTGATATGAATTATCTATTGTGATAATGTGATTTATCTATCTATTTATATCATCCTGAATATAAGTTTAAATGTTTAAAACCTTTAAACAACTTGGCCTTAAAAGATACGTTTTGGATTTCGATGAGACCGGGATCGGGTTTCCGTATACCGGAATTCCAGGTCTGGAGACCCGAATACCACATCGATCCAAATTAACGATAGGTCGTGAATCTCAAGTGAAGATGAAGATTTAGAGTGCAAGGGTTATTGTCGTTAACTCTGAGGGTGATTCCAAAACGAGTGTAACGAGATAATGCCTTCGGTTTCGTTCGAACCCGGAACGAACTTGTATGGATTGAATGCTTTCAGCACATCGTCAGGCGGACGATGAGCATTCTAAGTAATATGTTCTGATTAAAGGTAATCGTAACCTCAAGCCTCATCAACCGGGAATGGCTAAAACAGGGGAGGTGCAGCAAGGCTTCGTGGGTAGCACCCACTGAGAGCAAGATAGATCCCTGTCTAGAGGTCCCTTTTCTTTTATTCGGCTTAGTGTGTGGTTGGTCGCGCCAACTACGGGATTGTCTTGTTTGGGATTATCCAGTAAGGGATGGTTCCGGCTTTGTGTTGCAGGGGAGCGGGCGTACTCCTCGGTACGGTGATCTAGGCCACGTACTGTGACGGGCGGTACCCCAGTAGCCCTGCCATTGTATGGAATCCAAACTCCAATAAGTGCCGTACGTATTAGTTGTGCCTAACTATGTTGGAATGTGAGATGTAAGCATTTCAGCTATTTCTGTATTTTACTTGAAAACCCTAGACCCTATTATAATACAATCAGATTTCCTATCAAACGTTTTAGTTAGCGTAAGGTAAAAACTTACCCATGTTTATTTGTGGGGAGTCATACGTGATACTTTTGTTTTCAAAAGTTTTCAAAGTTAAGCAATCTAACCGTTTACTCACACCAGACCCATGTCTGACCCAAGTGTTTATTTTCTGTTTTATTAAACTCTTGGGTACTCAATATTGTATTGAGTAGTCGAGGGATTCAGGTTAGCTTTGACGAATTCTGGAGGAGATTTGGAGCAGGAGGCTTCACCGTGTAGATATATGATGATTCCGCTGTGTATATGTTGTGTCTATATCTGTGATACTTGAGTTGTATGAATTAGACAGATGTTTATAACTGTCTAATATGTGTTTTATAAGTTGTGTAACTCTGATGTATATGATACTATGTAATATTTTATATGATATATTATATTTCATTCGTTCCGCTGTGAGTTTCTGATGTTGTTGTTCTTTCTTCTTTTCTTTCTTTTCTTCTTCTATCCCTTTCTTTCTTAATTCACGATACGTCTTTCTGGGCATAGAAAGTCGGGTCGTGACAGTTGGTATCAGAGCAGTAGGTTGAGTGAATACCTAGGCTCTGAAGTGGTGTCTATCTTGAGAGCGCGTAATTGTTAGTTATATAAAAATGGTTTTATATTGTGTTAATTGATCGGTTGAGTGGTATATGGATTCTGGTCAATACGAGTAGCTAACGTTATTGATAGGGATCTCTAAACACTTGAACCAGGCCAACGGACACAATATTGTTTTAAAGAGGTAGATGAAATAATTTTACCTAGAAATAATTTCTATATAAAAAAATATATATCATTTTAAATATATATATTTATGTATTTCTACCTATTTATTGGGTTACCTGTTCGGGTTTTCCAATATAAGCTATAAAGGTAGATAAGGTGGTAGTGTGTGTAACACAATTACCAATAGTTGGGGTTTGAATGTTTGAGGTTGGAAGTATATATCGAGACTGTAAACCCAATATCGTCTCGAGTAAGTTGGCAGTATGGAGTAAGGATGTCTCGGATCTCTGAAGAAAATCCTTTTCAAGATTCGGAGTCCATTATTGGAATGTAAGATTGGTTGAGCTCGGGTGAGCAGATTTTCTAGAGTTGAATCTATCAGTTGTGCAGAAGTAAGTGATGGTAGCTTGGCGACTTCAGGAAGGAGCAGTTGTGTGATAAGACGCAGTATCTATGGATGTTCCCGAAGGAGATTTTCTTTTTGGAGCAAGATTAAGAAGGTATTGGAGGAACAGTTGATGTCTACCGCAGGAAAGACTCGACTGTATAGGAATTCTCTGATATCAAGTAAGAGAGTTTTGTCTATTTTGAAGTATGGGACTAAGGTCGATTAGTTGTTGTTCTTCGGACATGGTCTCATTGTTCCCTTAAGAAGAGTAAGTTATTGGCGATTGGTTTGGAGCCCGAGTTTCTTTTGGATGTCTGCCATCTCGGAGATTCGTTGAGAGGTTTGTTGATGGTTTTAGTTTTGAGAAGCCTTTGGATTAGAAGTTCTTGGTTAGCTGTGATAGCAGTGCAGCTCGGAGTGTTCGGTGTGCTGTCAAGATAGAGTTTGGAAGCAGCAGTGTGGTTCGTTTCTTCGATGGTTCCGGAATCTTTGTGGTTCTTCTATCAGCAGTCCGGGAAGATGGTGAATGTTTTCTTGAAGGGTTAACCTTGTTCGGAAAAGTTTAAGGCTGTTTTAATTAGTAAAGAGAGAACAGTTTCTTTGGAATCCGAACTAGGTAGGATCGCAAAAGTGACTTGCGATTAGTTTGAGAGTTCATCTTGAGTAATCTTTTGTATGGAGTTGAGGCATCTCAAGAGAAAGTAAAAGTTATCGAAGAGGTCAAAGATTTAGTTTATATCGATTTGGTTCCTAGAGAAGGATTTGGTGAAGTATCTTAGAATTTTATGGAGTATCTGTGTTTTCTCTTCTACTTCTAGTTTCGAGTTTCCTCTAGCCAAGGATAGCTGAAGACAGTACCCTTGACCGAGGACTCGTCTATTCTTTGAGAAGTTGGTTATGTCTTTAAGATAACCAATATTTCCGCTTGTTTGTGGATCTATTTTGTGCTCGAGTTCATCGACATTCTCATCTATTTCAAAATCAGAGTTGTGCAGCGGAAGCAAAGGTAGTAGCTGTGCAAGAAAGGAAGTAACCTCAGATTTCTACAAGAAGTTTATGTAATTTCTAAGTGTGTATAGAATTTTCTGGAATCTGGAAGAAGGAAGTTCAGTCTTCTATTTCTTGTGGAGTAGAGTTTGTGGATTTCAGTAGATTTTGGAATATCATCTTGTTGATAGGATCTGGAAATCATTTTGTTCTTGGTCCAGTTGTTTCAAGAAGCATCAGCAAAGGTTAAGTTGATCAGGAAGAGATGAGGTAGCTCGGGATCGTTTGGTGAGCTATGCAGATATGAGTCAGAGTTTGGAATTCGGAGTTGGAAATTGGAAACTGTTTAAATTTTCCTCGATTATAAGAGCTATAAGATTTGGTAAGTCTGGAAGCTAGCTCCAAAATATTTTGGAATTTTCTTGTGTTCTTGAGAGGAGTAATTCTTTGTCTACAGGGTTGAATGGCCAGTTTGGATATCTAGAATCCATTCTATTTCACGTATCTCTGAGGGAGTACATGTATGATCTATTACTGATTGTAGAATCTGCAGTTCAGATGGATTTGGAAGTTGTGCTGGATTTGAGTGTGGTCTGATATTTTGTTCAGATTGGTAGATCTAGAGAAGAGAGGAGCTCTGGATTATGGTGGTGTAGTTTGTTTAGCTTCTGTAGAGCGAGTCTCCCGGTGATTTATATCCGGGGAAACTCTAGATAGTGTTAGTAGATCTATCCTGATTTGTATTAGGATAGTTAGTTAGGTTTGTTTGATTGTTTGATTGGTTGCTTTGGTTGTTAGGAATTGGATGATAGGTATGCTTTGTTGTTTTAAAATCTTGGCTGGATTATTAAATTAACTTTGCTTTTAATTTCGGGGACGAAATTATTTTAAGGGGGGAGGAATGTGATATCCCGGGTTTTTGAGCAATATAAATTTAATAATCTGTATTGATAATTTAATTGATTTGATAATTTTCTTTATAATTTAAATTTAAATTGGTTAATTTAATATTTTAAAGGTTAATAAATTATAATCTGGAAATTGATAAGATTTGTTTGTCAAAGCTAATAAAATTTTATTCTATTTATAATATATATATTTGATATATATTGTGAATGGAAATATCTTTTGTTTAAATTAAAGATGAATTTTCAAATTGTAATATATATGTATATGTATGTTATAATTTGGATTGTTTGAAATTTAATTAAATCTATTGATAATTTATATATGTATGAAGTGTGATTTAAAGCTTTGTTTTAAAATTTATATTTTCAAAAGCTAATTTAAGGTTAATTCAATTGTTTTCAAAATATAAGATAATTGTTTATTTAAAATATGATAGTTTAAATAAAGTTTTATTTTGTATTCTTTAAAGTGTTTAAATTTAAAAGGTTATAAAAATACATGTATAAGAATTTATTTGTATTATAATTGGTTTTATAATATTTTCCCTAAAGTAATTTATATATATATATACATATATACTAAGATAAGTATTTATTAATTAGTAAATTAAGTATGAAAAGTTTTATATTAACATTTAAATTAAATAAAAATTTATTTAAAATTACTTAGGACATGTGTTAATATCTTAACACATGGTAATAACAAGTGTAAGCTTGATAATCAATCTAAATACAAGTGGCATTATCTTATTTTTCTTTAAGAATTTAACATTTATAAATAAATGTTTATTGAGAAACCTGGTTTCATTTTCTCAGTTCAAATCTTTCTTTCCTCCATCTTCTTTTTCTCTCCATCTTTTCTAAATTCAAAAGAAAATTTAAAACTGGAAGTGAAAACTAAAAGCAAATCTGAAACCTGAAATTCAAAACTTCAACCTGAGCAAGGAGCAACAACATTCAACTTCACATAAATTCGATTCAACATGCAAATGGTTCTAATACAACAATTCAATTTAAAAATTCAACTAAACAAGCTTCCAGATTTCAACTATTAACAAGCATGCAAGGATTCAAATTTCAACAGCAAAGAAAATCAAAAAGTTTTTTGCCAGATTAAAAATATTCAAGCCTGGAAAACACTGCTCTGCTCTGTTCTTTGAATATAAGGTGAGTAAATTATTTTAAAAACAGTTTGAGATGGTTTAGATTCTAATGCATGTGTTAAATCTGTGAATTGATCTTGGTGATTGCATGAAAATCTTTCCAGTATTTATATTATTGAATATATATAGATTTGCATGATTACAGGCTTCTCTGTTTCAATATCCTGTGAGCAAATTTTAAAAAAATTTCTCCTTAGATTGTATGTATATAATGATGGTTGGGTTGAGGATTGAAGTTGCTGTGAAATTATTTGTAGAAAATGAAAATGTGTCTGTATGTAAATATATATATACATATATTTTGGTATGAATGTATGTTCCCAGGCATATATAAATCTTTGTAAAACATTGACAGGTAAAAATATACCTTGATCATTTAAATTCCCCTCATGAAATTGATAATAAGCTAGGAACTTTGAAGATGAAATGTATATAAGATAATAACATTGTTGTTAGAAATATTTTCAGATGAAATTATTTCGTATTTAATTTAAAAATATAACATCAACAGGGAAGATCATATTTATGTAAAAAATTTATTATCTTAATTTTAATTCTGGATTACATAACTAAATTCGTATTGCAAATTTATGATTTTTGATAAGCATTTCAGAATTTTTAAGTGAGTATCCAAAGAGAACGCTCGAGTTGAACGGAATTGCCCTTTTCACAAAATTCTGGTGATCGGCGTGATCGAATGGGATGGTGTTTGGCCTGGGGGTGGTCTGAGTGTTGGAGAGTAGGGGAAAAATGTCGGTGAATTTTTCTAATGGCCACGGTGGCCATGCGGGAGAGATATAGGGTTTAGTTGCCTGTTTTTGTCGAAGTAGTTTCGGTGGAAAATGCGTCGCCGATGGAATGCTGGTGACGATCGCGACGTGGGGGATGGTAACGTGAATGTTGCGGCGATGTTCTGGAGTGGTCGTTGGAGCTGCCGGCGGTGGCGATTGTGGGAGGCGATGGGATTTGGGAACGATGTTTTCTGTAGTGTTCAAGCTTGATGCTCGAATTCGATTTGATGACGTATTGTACGATCTGGGTTTGTTTTTGTGCTCGTGTGCTCACGTGTGATCGTCGGCGATGGATGCGATGGCCTATGGTGGTCGGCGGCGATGGTGCAAGTGCACCACGTGCACGTGAACGTTTGGGTGTACTGGAGTTCGAGAGTTTGGGGAAGAAGAGTGCGACTCGGTGCAGTTTCGTGCAAATTGGAGTTACGACTCGAAGTAGACGAGCGTGGGGATCGACTCGGGGAAGACTCGTGTTTTTGGTGGGGTTTACTCGGGTTGTTTCTGGGTTTTAAAACTGGAAGCTTGATTTTAATTGTTTTCGAGTTCAAAGCAAAGTAAACAAGTTTAAGTTATGAAAATAATCTTGTTTTCAAAGATAAATGTTTAACAAGTTTTAAAATATAATTAAGTAAATAAGTTTTAAAGAATATGATAATCAAGTTTCAAAGATGAATATTTGGTTAATTTAATTAAACATGTTTGTTTAAATGTATATAAAATTATGGGTTTAAATTGTTTTGTTTAAAGGTAAAATTTTATTCAAATATAAAATTATTTCTAAATGTTTAAATGGAGTTTAATGATAGAAATTAATATGTAATTTAAATGAAAAGTTTATCTTTAAAGAGTGAATTTTATTAAGGATAATTAATAAATAAATTGAATTAAAGCTTAATTACTATTTGTAATTAAGAATAATTACTTAATGAAGTAATTAGTGAAAATGAATGTAATTAAGAAATAAATTAATTTAAGATTAAGTGATGATTAATTAAGTAATTAATTAATGTAATTAATTTTAGGTTAATTAATTAGTCTAATTAATTAAAGATAATCACTTGTGATTAATTTAGTATAATTACTTAGTGAAGTAATTAATGGATAATTACTGAATGTAATTAAGAAAAGAGAAATTACTTATGAAAGTAATTAAATGTAATTGATTAAGGGTTAATCACTTGATATTATTAATTAAAGAATTAATTAATATAATTGATTTGAAGTTAATTAATTAAAGAGTAATTAATTAATTAAAGAGTTAAGGTTAATTAATAATGTGATTAATTACTTAATAAGGTAATTAATTAAATGAGTAATTAATTAATTAAGGATTAATATAATTAATTAAGAAATTAATTAATTAAGATAAGTAATTAAAAGTTATTAATTACTGTTTATGATTAAAGAGATGATTAATTATAAATTAATTATTTAATTAATTAAAAGGTTAATTAATTAAAAGGATTATTTAAGTAATGAATTAATCAAGATTGATTAATAAAAATAATTAATTAAAGTATGATTAATTGATTATAATTAATTAAGTTTTAATGTAATTAATTATAGTTTATTAATTAATGAAGGATCATTAATTATTTAATGATAGTAATTAAAGATTAATTACTGTAAATGGTTAAGGATAATTACTTGAATGTAATTAAAGTATAAATTAATCAAGGAAGATTAATTAGGAAAGATCATTAAGAAATGATTTATTAATTAATTTGTAATTAATTAATGTTAGTAAGTAGGATTAAGATATCCAAGTGATTAAAGGATAGTAATTAATTTAATCAAAGGTTAATTAAATTGATATGGAGTTAATCAATTCTGCTTTTGAATGATTGGTTAATATTGGATGATTGATATTGGGTGATTGGTTGATATTGGATGATTTGGATATCTCTGATATATGTGATATGCTGCTTTGTGAGATGAATGTTTGATATGAATTATCTATTGTGATAATGTGATTTATCTATCTATTTATATCATCCTGAATATAAGTTTAAATGTTTAA
This sequence comes from Allium fistulosum, assembly GCA_030737815.1. Classification (NCBI taxonomy): domain Eukaryota; kingdom Viridiplantae; phylum Streptophyta; class Magnoliopsida; order Asparagales; family Amaryllidaceae; genus Allium; species Allium fistulosum. The sequence continues at coordinate 1,497,408,411 of CM060901.1, forward strand.
AACCTTTAAACAACTTGGCCTTAAAAGATACGTTTTGGATTTCGATGAGACCGGGATCGGGTTTCCGTATACCGGAATTCCAGGTCTGGAGACCCGAATACCACATCGATCCAAATTAACGATAGGTCGTGAATCTCAAGTGAAGATGAAGATTTAGAGTGCAAGGGTTATTGTCGTTAACTCTGAGGGTGATTCCAAAACGAGTGTAACGAGATAATGCCTTCGGTTTCGTTCGAACCCGGAACGAACTTGTATGGATTGAATGCTTTCAGCACATCGTCAGGCGGACGATGAGCATTCTAAGTAATATGTTCTGATTAAAGGTAATCGTAACCTCAAGCCTCATCAACCGGGAATGGCTAAAACAGGGGAGGTGCAGCAAGGCTTCGTGGGTAGCACCCACTGAGAGCAAGATAGATCCCTGTCTAGAGGTCCCTTTTCTTTTATTCGGCTTAGTGTGTGGTTGGTCGCGCCAACTACGGGATTGTCTTGTTCGGGATTATCTAGTAAGGGATGGTTCCGGCTTTGTGTTGCAGGGGAGCGGGCGTACTCCTTGGTACGGTGATCTAGGCCACGTACTGTGACGGGCGGTACCCCAGTAGCCCTGCCATTGTATGGAATCCAAACTCCAATAAGTGCCGTACGTATTAGTTGTGCCCAACTATGTTGGAATGTGAGATGTAAGCATTTCAGCTATTTCTGTATTTTACTTGAAAACCCTAGACCCTATTATAATACAATCAGATTTCCTATCAAACGTTTTAGTTAGCGTAAGGTAAAAACTTACCCATGTTTATTTGTGGGGAGTCTTACGTGATACTTTTGTTTTCAAAAGTTTTCAAAGTTAAGCAATCTAACCGTTTACTCACACCAGACCCATGTCTGACCCAAGTGTTTATTTTCTGTTTTATTAAACTCTTGGGTACTCAATATTGTATTGAGTAGTCGAGGGATTCAGGTTAGCTTTGATGAATTCTGGAGGAGATTTGGAGCAGGAGGCTTCACCGGGTAGATATATGATGATTCCGCTGTGTATATGTTGTGTCTGTATCTGTGATACTTGAGTTGTATGAATTAGACAGATGTTTATAACTGTCTAATATGTGTTTTATAAGTTGTGTAACTCTGATGTATATGATACTATGTAATATTATATATGATATATTATATTTCATTCGTTCCGCTGTGAGTTTCTGATGTTGTTGTTCTTTCTTCTTTTCTTTCTTTTCTTCTTCTATCCCTTTCTTTCTTAATTCACGATACGTCTTTCTGGGCATAGAAAGTCGGGTCGTGACAATAAGTTAGCATTCGATTGTTGAGAGATTTCAAGTTCTTCTTCCAATATTACCTTCTCATCTTTTAACATATCTACTTCTAAAACTGTTCTATCTAACTTTCTTTGCAACTTCTTATTTTTCTTTTTAAGTTGTTTTGTTAAATTTACTAATTCAGAATTTATTTCAATTAAATCTTCAAAAGTAAAATCACTTACATCGTCTGACGAAGCCATGAAGCATACATTTGCTTGTTCATTATCACTTTCACTCTGTGATGAGGATGATGAGTCAGTGTCGTCCCAAGTGACTGAAAAAGCTTTTCGTTTGTTTTTGTCCTTCTTGAAATTGTTCTTTTTACGATCTGGACAATCTTTCTTCATGTGTCCTTTCTTGTGACATTCATAACATTCCATTGTTGAAGATGATGGTTTGCTGCTATTAGAATTGTTGTTGGAATTATTTTTGTTTCCCTTGAATTTGTTTCTGTTGAATTTCAAAAACTTTTTGAAATTTTTAGCGATCATTGCCATATCTTCATTATCTGAGTCGGAATCATCTTTTTCTGCTTGGAATGCTACATTTTTCTTTTCTTGTGCTCCATTTCGTTTTGCCTGCAAATTTACTTCGTAGGACATTAAATTACCTATCAATTCTTCTGGTTTTAATGTTGACAAATCAGTTGCTTCTTCAATAGCTAGGACTTTTCGTTCCCATTCGTCCATTAAAGAATTCAAGATTTTTGTAACAACATCAAAATCAGTAAACTTTTGTTCTAGAGACAATAGAGCATGATAAATATCCTGAAATCTAGAGTACATGTCATTTATAGATTCATTTGGCCTCATTTTAAAGTTTTCAAATTGATGTTTCAGCATAGAAATTTTGCTCAATTTAACTTTGTTCGTTCCTTCGTGTGAAACTTTAAGAGTTCTCCAAATTTCATAGCCGGAAGTACACATACTAACTCTATTGAATTCATTTCTATCTAATGCACAAAATAAAATATTCATAGCCTTAGCATTTGATGTAGCATCTAGTTTTTGTGTGTTACTCCAAGTCGAGTATTCTCCAGTAGGAATTGTGTATTCCCTTTGTATAATATTCCAGATATCAAACCCACTTGATTGCATATAGATTCTCATTCTAGTTGACCAATAATTATAATTTATACCATTGAAAAGTGGAGGTCGTGAAGTCGATTGACCTTCTGTGAAACTAGAATTAGTGTGAGTGTTAACATCGTTAATTTGTGTGGTTGCCATATTACTAAAAATAAGTAAATATCAAATAACTTTGTGATGGTTATAAGATAACCTGGCTCTGATACCAAATGAAAGTGTACGTGTAATACTAAGGATCGTGTAATATGGTATATTAATGCGGAAACTGGTAATAACAGTAAAGTAAAAATTAAAGTAAGCACACCAGGAATTTTTATACTGGTTCGAACTTCCCGTTCTACGTCCAGTCCCAGAATACCCTCTGGATTTAAACTAAACCCCTCACTTAACCCGGAGGAATAGGTATACGACACCTGAGCAGCCGAACAGGAATTTTTCCGCCTCAACAACCGAAGAGGACTTCAACTTAATACAAAATGTTTGTTGACGAATGTGTTCTAAATAACACTGATTGTCTTTTGATAGTACAACTTTCCTATAATCAAATCCTCAAGAATATGTATGTGTGTGAAGATTTAGAAGGAAGATAATCACGTAGAATCGAAGTATATGAATAAATTCAAGGATTCTAGTGATATTGAATAAGAGTGAATGCTTTTATTTGCAGAAATGAGAAGAGATTAGATTTCAGAAATATAAACAAGAATCGGTGATTGTAGAAGTGAATTGAATATGTTTATATAGTTGTAGAAGAGTTGTAATTTTTCATGAATAGTTTTAGTCAACAGTAGTGTCCATACCTCTTGAAATAGAGGACATTACTCTTCATGAAAAGATCGCGTCTCTTCAGAAAACTAGCCGTTTTTCTCTGGTCGGTCGACCGGAAAAACTGGCCGGTCAGCTGAGTTGAAAAACGTATACAAAACAGAAAGTCACTGTGCATATGATACAGGGTCGGTCGACCGAGGATCCTGGTCGGTCGGCCGACCTGGTGTTATATGCACAGTGAACATATTTTTTGATATAAAATGTTTTGTGTGCGTGTATGATTATTTGAGGAATGATTTTAACATTGTTCTAAGACTCAAATAAAATAAAATATCCATACTAATCTCTGAATTGTAAGATTATCTTCTTTGTAGTGCACAGTATGCATTTATTCTCTTTTTGTCGCTTTCATATAGCATTCTCGTCGTATGATCTCTGAAGCTTGTGTCATGAATCAAAACTCATGAATCAACATTATCAAATAGTGATCGAAATCATCGAGAAGCTCAGAAGCCTTTGACAAGTAAGCAGGCAGATTTCCTCCTTTAGCTTGAAACTCCTTCTTGACTTGACATACAATAAGCTGAGAATCATTGAAGATCTACAATGCTTTGATGTTCAATTCCTTTGCTATCTTTAATCAAGCAATTAGAGCTTCATATTCTGCTTCATTATTTGTAGAAGGAAATTCCAATCTTAATGCGTAACATAACGATCGCCCTTCAGGGGTTTCAAGCACAACCCCAGCTCTGGAACAATAATCATTTCTTGAGCCATCAACATATAACTTCCATTTGGTTGGGATGTCAACTGTAACCTCTTCCTCAATGTCCCCCTTGTCTGTGTACTCTGCAATGAAATCTGCTAAAGCTTGTCCGTTGATTGCTCTTCGGGGATGATAAGCGATATCATATTGGCTAAGTACAATATTCCACTTCAGAAGACGGCCTGAAGTTTTAGGTCGAAAGAGGACTTGCTTTAGGGGCTGATCAGTGAGAACTTTGACAAGGTGAGCTTGAAAATATGGCCTCAACTTTCTAGAACCAATCAGTAGGCAATAGGCGAGCTTTTCTAGCTTTGAATAATTCATTTCTGCCCCAGTGAATCTTTTGCTGATATAGTAGACCGGGCGCTGAACTTTTGCATCCTCCCGCACTAATGCTGCACTCAGGGCGTGAGACGAAACTGCCAAGTATATAAAAAGGTCTTCGCCATTGTTGGGCTTGGAAAGTATTGGAGGCGCTTCCATGTGACGGATTAGTTCATCGAAAGCTTTCTGGCATTCAAGAGTCCATTCGAAATTTTTCTTTCCTTTCTTTAAAGCGTCAAAGAAGGGGATGCATTTATCAGTGGCTTTGGAAATGAACCGACTTAAAGCAGCAACTTTCCCATTGAGGCTCTGCAGTTCCTTCTTTGTCCTAGGGGCTTTGACTTCTCTTAGAGCAGTAATTTGAGCAGGATTAGCTTCAATGCCCCTAGCGCTTACGATAAATCCCAAGAATTTCCCGGACTCTACTCCGAATGAACATTTCAAAGGGTTGAGCTTCATTCCATATTTTCGGAGGATTGCGAACATTTCTGCTAAGTGATCCATATGGTCAACTGGTTTCTTTGATTTTACCAACATATCATCGACATAGACTTTCATAGTTTTCCGAAGCTGTGATTTGAACATTGCATTAACAAGCCTTTGATATGTTGCCCCTGCATTCTTCAGTCCGAAGGGCATGACTTTGTAGCAGTAAAGACCAACATCTGTGACGAAGCTCGTATCCTCCTGATCCGACTCATGCATCATAATCTGGTTATACCCGGAGTAAGCATCCATAAAAGACAACAATTCGTGCCCGGCTGTTCCATCTACCAGCTGATCAATCCTTGGCAACGGGAAGCAGTCTTTGGGACAAGCTTTGTTTAAATCTGAGAAATCGATGCACACTCTCCACTTTCCATTTGCTTTTTTAACCAGTACCAGATTTGAAACCCAATTGATAAGTGGACTTTTTGATGAAACCATTCTCCATGAGCCGATCTACTTCTTCCTTTAGCGCTGCTGACCTTTCTAGGCCTTGAGTTCTCCTTTTTTGTTTTACAGGTGTGAATTTCGGATCAATGTTCAGAGTATGTACAGCAACATCTGGAGATATTCCACACATATCGGCATGACTCCAAGCGAATACGTCCAGATTTGCTTTCAAAAATGATATTAGCATATTTTGGACTGCCACACTGAGTTGCGAACCCACATTTAGCACTTTGTTTGGGTCTTTAAGATCAACAGGTACTGGTACCGTTACTTCCATTGGCACCACTCTATTTTCCCCTGCACTGGCCTTTCTGGGGTCCATTTCTCTCCTTGCACCACTATGCTCACCAGTGTAGGGGCCACCCTGTACTTGATACAAGGTTGGGTTTTTGATGCGGAGCGGGGCTGCCGCATCTTTTCCCATCTCTCTCTTCCTTGCCTCTCGAAGCTCTATAAGATAACATTCCCGCCCAGCATTTTGATCTCCTTTAATGACACCAACACCATTATCTGTGGGAAATTTCATAGTTAGGCACCACGGGGCGAGAATGGCTTTGAATGTAGCTAAAGTTGGCCGGCCCAGGAAGGCATTGTAGGCAGAAAATCCATCAACAATTACAAAAGTCTGTTTCCGAACTACCTTTTTCTGTCCCTCTCCAAGTTCCACAAGCAAGTCGACAGTTCCAATTGGCTGCTGCGGTTCCCCAGTGAACCCAACAATCTTCTGCGATGAAGCCTGAACGTCAGCCATTGGAATCTTCATTTGATCAAATGTCTTCTTGAAGAGTATATTGCAAGAGGCGCCGCAATCAACAAGCACTCGTCTTACAATAGCTGGCCCAATTCCTGCAGAAATGACCAAGGGATCTATGGTTGGAGCTTCAATACCCATAGAATCCCTAGCTTTAAACACAATGTCATCATTAGAAGTTCTCTGCTGTTTCATAGGTGCAGCGTCTTCTAAAACAAGAACATCTTCTTCCGCTGGGGTATATTTCAAGCACGAGCGTATCTTTCCAACTCACCCCAGCTTCTGCCTGTTGGGTGTGGGCCTCCTGTAATCACATTGATAACAGACCTTTCAGATTCATGTGCGGTAGTGCCCTCACCCGAGCCAGATGGATGAGTAGGGGGTTGCTGCCCCTGAGCAGACGAAGTTTAGTCATTTCGGTTCCTCTTAACATACTGTTGCAGCTTGTTTTGTCTTAGCAATTCTTCAATCTAGCTCTTCAAATGACGACATTCGTTGGTATCATGGCCGGGTTGGTTATGAAATCGACAGAATTTTCCATTTCGCATAGCATTCTTTCCAGGCTTTATCTCAGCTGGTTTAGGATACTCCACAGCATCTTTGGTGGCAAAGAAGATATTCTCCGGAGTATCGGTTAAGGGGGTGAAATCTGAGGGTTTAAAGAAGCGAGGTTTCTTTAAGTCCTTTTGTTTCTTCCCATCATTATTCTCCCTCTTCTGACCTCCGGAATCTTTCTTAGTCGAAGCAGCAATGTTATTCTCTACCCATGTCGCCACCACTTTCGCTGGCGCAGGAAGATTCTCCAAGCGCATGAACTCGTCAGCTTTCTTATAAAATTTCTCGAGTGAATTTGGCTCCTTCATTTTCAGCCATTTCCCAAATTCACTTGACTTATCGATAGCCCGCATCAAATAAGTCAAAACAATCCGTGGCTCCGCGTTATCGACTTCAGCTAGAGCTATATTGAAGCGATTCAAGAAGGACTTAATAGACTCTCCCAGATTCTGCTCAAGGCTAGACAATGACATTATGTCTTTCGCCTTTGAATCGTATAGTCTGAATTGCTCTTTAAACTTCCGAGTTAAATCGGAGAACTGGTCTACAGATCGAGCAGGCAGCTTTGTAAACCAGAGTAGTGCCACCCCTTCCAAGTATACTGGAAAGTACTGGCATTTAATTTCATCTGTTGCCCTGGCACCCGTCATGTGCCAGTCGTATTTGTACAGAAATTGATTAGGATCGCTTGTTCCTCGGTAAGCTGGAATGGTAGGAGGGACAAACTTTCTTGGAAATTCAGCTTTTAGAATTTTCTCAGTGAACGGAGTCTTACTTGGAGCAAACCCCCAGTCGTTCTCATCTTCATTTCTTTGCATGCACTCTTTCATGATCTGTCGTATCATTTCCGAGAGGTATTCCTCGTTGTTTAGAGGCTCTGCGGGGCAGTCATCGGCCATTTTCTCAGAAGTTTTCTTAAACAAACGTTCGTGGAGGGTTGATTGCGGCCTTGTCACTCCAGCTTGGGGAGGTGCCCCTTCGGCAGTGCCATCTACCCTTTGAGGAATACTCCTCCCTTCAGATTTGTGAACAGCATCAGCAAAATTTTCCTCATTATTCGCTGGTTGACGGTTAGCTCCGAGCATGGCATTCAACCTTTCTAGCATCAAGGTGTTCTAGGTTTCAATATGCTGATATAACCCAGACACCGCAGCATCTAACTCCGCTCGTGTCACTCCAATGCTTGGAGCTGCTTGACTTGATGAAGGAGAAGTAGTAGTGTTATCATGAGTATTGACGGATCTGGTAGACTTGCGTTTTCTTCCGGGAGCCATTATTTTCGACAAACTTCTGGTTTTCAAAGAAATTTTTTCCACAAACTCATGTAAAGCAATGATGACAATATTCCTGAGTTGGCTTCTCATTGAAAGCACCAAAATGTTAACGCTGAAAATTGAACGCTAACACCCGGTGTGTGTAAAGAAAAAGTGAAAGCACCACCCGTTGGTACGGGAACAAAATATAAGCAGAAAATTAGTAGAAAGCAGTAAAAGACAGCAGATTTATAGTGGTTCAGCTTAGGATCAAGCCTACGCCCACTTTAATTTCCTTTATTACTGATTTGATTACAATTTGATACAATGCACTTCAAATACAATTCACTTTGATTACAAAACACTTCAGACTAGTAGCTCAAACTTCGATGTAACGAGGCTCCTTGATTCCATGTCGGATGGTCAAGATCTCTTTCGAAGCTTGTTGTAGTGTCTTCGGTGTTTGGAGTTCTTCAAGTGTCGGTTCAGTTAAGAAAGTGGCAGAGTATCGGCGCTTCAGAGAATGATCGAAAAAGTCCCCTTTTTAGCTGGAGATAAGGCTGTATTTATAGGAAAATCTTGAGCTGGTTCGTAGGTCGTGACCGACCTAGGATAGGTCGTAGGTCGTGGCCGACCTATCTGACATGGTTCACGGCTTAGCAGGCGCGCTTGTTCGTTTGGATATATTGGAAAGTCATAGGTCGCAAACGATCTAGGAGGAAATGGCTTAAGTAGTTGCGGCATAGAGATTTGCCTTTGTTTGTTTAGGTCGCGAGCAATCTATCATAAGTCGTAGGTCGCTAGCAGCTTCAATGATACAGTTGAATAGGGTTGCACTCATCTTTGGAACAGGCCTGTAAGTTGTAAGTCGTGGGCGACCTAGGGGAGTAGTTAGCGACCTACAACGCTGAGACATCCAATGTAGCGAACTATCATAGGTCGTTTAATCTTGCTATGTCGCTTAACTCACTAGGTTGTTAGGTCGTAGGTTGCCACCTGTTAGGTCGCTTAGTAGCGTTCCATCTTTTAAGCCGCTGGAGCTTTTAGGTTGCTAAGGACTGGAGCCACTAGGTCGCTAACCCCTTAAGTCGTTAGGTCGTTTCTGTAGTTAGGTCGCTAGCCTCCTTAGGTCGCCTAGTCCTTTTTGTAGTTAGGTTGTAGAATACTTGAGCCGTTAGGTCGCTTTCTTCTTAAGCCGTTAGGTCGCTTTGTCTAGTTGAGTCGCTAATCAAAGAGGAGTTAACAACTCATTTTAATTAACGTGTAAAAATAGTCTTTTTGGGCACACTCTCGGATTTCGACGAAACCAGTTTTGTCGGATCCGTAATAGTGGATTATTATAGGTTTCAAGTTTCGTAGCGATCAGACTTATCGTTTGGTCATGCCAGCTTGAAACGCATAAAATTTATTTTTAAAACTTTAATTAATATAATTCGATTTTGAAAAGCTATCTTCTGAATATGATGGAAATGGCTCTCGATACATATTCCATTGTGTTTGGAATAGAGGTATAACATATAAAACGTTAGGTGGCACGCTTCGTTTGGAGAGCGAAATTTTCACGGATGAATAGTGCCATGAAAATTTCCTATAAATAACCCTTAACCTTCTTCCATTTGCTAAAACCCTAAACCTAAAACTTCCAGCCGCCATTAAACTAATTCATCCAATGGCCGACGTCGATCGGAGCCGCTAGAGAATGTATTAGCCTTCGACTTCAACTAGGGAAATGTAGAGCACGTTGATATGAGGCAAACTACCGGTTGGATTGTCGATCAACGAACTAAGGCGATGGAAAATTGCCTCTGTTCATCTGCAGTAACATGGGTTTCTCGAGGTGGCTTTTGCGCGTAAGCACACGCGAAGGAAGGCGGCGGCAGTGGAGGCGGCGCGCTGTGGTTCGGCGGCGTGGGCTGGTGGATAGCGCGCGATCGATTCGAAGTTTGGAAAATATAAAAAAGAAAACGAAAGCTCAGATCTTGGAGGAGTAACACGTGCATGAAGGGGAAAGTATGAAGAAGGTTAATTTAAAATTTAAGTTAATTAAGTTTTTTAATTATATTGAATGTTAATTAATTCGTAATTTTTTCGTACGAGGTCGGATTCAAGCGAAACAAGTTGCGTTGATTCGTATCGAAGTCGTCTACGACATAAAGTTGGATTCGTATTTGTTTGACTCTGAAAAAAATTTAGTTTCAAATAAAGGTCAGTGTTTTAAACCGCTCACGAAATACTAAAATATTCTGATGTTAGTTAGATCGAAATCATGAAATGATTTATTTCTATTGACTATTGTTTGGTAATTTAACTAACATTTAAATTGACATATGAATTGAACTGATAGGAATTTTAATCGACGGTTAAATTTGAAAGTGAAATTGAATTGCTAATTAAACACCTGATATTGATAGCTAGTTCACTGTTGTGATTTATTGGCTGATTTGGACGTTGATTGTGATGAATGACTATTGGTCAATATTCTGGATGATTGGATGTTTATCTAATTTTATATATCATGTTATCACCCTGTATATTATTTGACCGCATATAAACTGTTATTTGAATTATATTCGAATAAATTAAGAAATAGGTTGAAATGATATATACATATGACACTTTGATTTGGATTGAAATGATATATATCCATCTCTGAAATTAAAATCGAAATAACTGATCATTTGGCCATAGGATAAAAAATTATATATGGACACTGGATTGGTTAAATTAAATGGTTTTAAATTCTTTTATTTGAATCTAATTAAATGATTTTGTTTTAAAGAAATAAAAATCAAATTTATAAAGATTGAATTATTTTCAAATTTGAGCTTTGAAATGTTGAAGTTGAAATTTGTAAAAGAAATTGTTTTAAAGAATTAAATTTGAAATGTGAACTTATAATTGACATAAGACTTGAATCATGGAAATTGAATTGTTTTAAAGGTTTGAACTTTTACTTGAACTTTGAATTTATCTAAGTAAAAGTGATAACAAATTTGAGCTTGGAATTGGATTATTTTAAAGATTTGAACCTTAAATTGAACATTGAAGTTTAATTTTATTTAAGTGATTTAAATTGGTAAATTGAAATTGGACTTGAAATATATATAAATTAAAATGGTTTAAAATGAGAATTGAGTTGAAACTTAAACCACTGAATCGAACATTGAATCAGATTTAAAGAAAAAAATGAAGATTTCAAAATTAAAGTTTATTTGAATTGAAATCGAAATTAAAGTTAATTCGAATTGAAATCGAGATTGAGTTGATTTGATATTAAATCAAAATTGAGTCGATTTAAAATTGATTTGAGATTGAAGATGATTTAAATTGAAAGATTTGAAATTGAATCAGTTTGATTGAAATTTGGACCTGAGTCCAGATTTATTGGAAATGGAAAGAAACAGTTTTAAATTTGAAATTATTTTCACTATAAACTATTTTACTATAAACTTTATTAAAATTCAACTTATTTTAAAATTTCAAATTATTTAAATTTTCAAACAATTTTAATATGTAACCCATTTTCAATATTCAAACTATTTTATATCAAAATGTTTTCAGTCTCTAAACAATTTTAATTATTTAAATTATTCAAACTATTTTCAAAATTCAAGCTGTTTAAGGTCGGATTTTTATGTTTAAATCATTGATTTAAAATGTGAATGTGGTTAAAATGAAGTTATAGCCTAAGTTGAAATTCGAAATGGAAGTTTTCAATGAAATTATTTTTAAGTGAAAATGACATATGAAGTAAATGTGATGATTTTGAAATAAAGGATATTTTGAAGTGAATATGATATTTTGATATCAAGTATGAATCGTTTTCAAAATGTAAAAGAACCAACTGGCATGCAAAATGACGTTTGGTTGTTAAAGGGACCGGGGCTGATTATTGACATACTCTCTGTTAATGTTGGAACCACTTTAACAACTGTATACGTAGAGGAGACTCCATAATGAAGTGGTTGGATTTGATGTATGTTGATGGATTTGAAGAAAGAGAACGATGATGGATAGCTCTGACCCTGTTGTTAATTTGAAATGACTAAAACAGGACTGCTTGAACCAGACCAAGTGGGCTAGCTACCCCTAGCGGACACCTATTCTTCAATTTTTCTTGTGGACTCGGTCCATACTATTACCTTTGTTGTTAGTCTCGATTGGTGCACCTTTATTTGGGATAACCTCCCTTTGACTCGATATGGGATGGGTGGACGCAGTGGGCGATCATTGCGGCGATGTGTTAGCACCATCCTGGCAACTCAAACTGGTAGCATACTACCTTAGGCATTACCTCACGTGCCTTGTCATACTTTATCCTTATACGAGACCACCACGAGTTTGGTTTAGTGTTGTCGTATCATGGTACATCCCTAATATAACGACCCGGATTTTTCGACGTTTAATTTGGAATATTTAAATGATTTTAAATAGGGACAGTTTGGCACAGGTCCCTAATAAGTTTCAAAATACACAAAAACCCCAGTAAAAAAAAGTTTGTAAATTAGGTCCCTAGAATTAAGTTACTGAATAATGATATACACTTATGCAATTATTCAGTGAATAATTGCAGACATTTATGCAATTATATCAAAAAATTGCAGACATTTCCACAATTATTCATCAAAAAAATTGCGGAAATTTCTGCAATTTTTTCAAAAAATTGCGGAAAATTCCGCAATTATTCACCAAAAAAATTGCGGAAATTTCCGCAATTTTTTCAAAAAGTTGCGGAAATTTAGTAACTTAATTTTAGGGACCTAATTTATATACTTTTTTTACTGGGGTTTTTGTGTATTTTGAAACTTATTAGGGACCTGAGCCTAATATTCACTTTTAAATATTGGATTTGGAATTTTAATTGAGTTAATAAGTTTTTAAAACTGGGATTTCAAGCGATTTCGTAAATTGTCGAAATCGTCGATTTAATTGACGCATTAAAATAGCGATCCGGAGCACGGTCTCAGAATTCTAAGAAACCTGTTCCATTGGATCCGTAATAATGTATTATTATCGAATTTCAAATTTCGTAGCTTTTGGAGTTATCGTTTGATCGTACGGGATATAAACGCATTGAAATTAATATCAAAATTTAATATAATATTTCGGTCCCAAAAGCTATCTTCTCCATACGATCGAATTAGGACTCGAAAACTTTCCCATTGCATTCTGAATAAAGGTATTACATTATAAACGCCAAACAGCACACCTCGATAGGAGATCGGAATTGTAAATTGTTATAAAACAAGATATTTTGGAATAAATTTATATTATAAAATTTAAAATCAACTCATACCCGTCGTTTCCATCCCTTCAGCCCCCTACCGTGTTCGAGATGCCTTCCTCTTCCTTGTTAAATCACGTTCCCCTCTTTCATTCTTTCAGTTCGAAATCAAATCAGAAAAAAAAAGCAATCGTTCGAAAATCAAAAGAAATAAAAATGCGCCTTCCTTTCATCTTCAGTTTAAAAGAATTCTCAAATTCATCATTCTCAAAAAAAAATCGAACGAAGGCAATTTAGGAATAAATCACGGCTGCCACAAATTAAAAAAAAATTCACGATCGAAGTCACGACGAGGCGTGCGACCGATTGAGGGGGCTCGACCTGGAATGGGCGAGCGGCGGTGGCATCGGCGGCGCTTGGAGATGGAGGGGATTTTGGCGACGATCGGTGATGATGGGTGGCTCGCAAAGTGGGTTTCTTGCATGGTTGAAGGGGTGCGGCACAGCAGTTCGCCATCGTCAGGCGATGAGGAAGGGCGCGGCGACGTGACTGGTGGGAAGAAGCGATCGAGTGATGAGGGGTGTCGCGATTAAAGGCTGAAGGGGGCCGAGCACAGTAGAGGTGGATGATCGGGAAGTCGTTTGTTTCCTCGCATCTATATGGACGTTTTGCAGAAGCTCGTCGTTGAATTATTTTCATATTCTCCAAATCATGTTACGGCCAGAGGAGCTTCGCGGTGGTAGTATCGATGGTTGAGCGTGGGCAGTTTGATGGGTTTTGTGTCTCGGAGGCTTTGTACGACTGTAGGACAGTCGACTTGGGGAAGCGACGGAAGAAATTGCTAGTGGTGGTTCGGGTTTGCCAGACGGTGTCGGGAAGGTAATTAATTTTTCTTAAGTTGTAATTAGTGGGATTAATATATATTTTAATTCGAGAATGTTATTAACACCATCACTAATTTATACGAGGTCCAAAATCATGAAAACAAGTCGAGATTGGAATTATTTGCAAATAAAAATCAAGGTGAGAAAATTCTCACTCATTTGGATCGCCAGTTTAATTTTAAATAGTTAAAATTAATTATTGGTTGCTTGGTTGAATTTAGAAATTATTAACTGTTGAATGATATTATCTATTATTTAAAATGGAAAGGAGAAACCAAACAATTGCCAATAAGACACGTGTCTTCGATTACTTTTCAATGCACGGTTAGTTCTCCTCAAATGAATTTTGTATTACCAGTAAAAGTAGTTCCTTATCGTTTCATTCACAACTGCCAGTACCACTTTCTTTCCCAAATCAACATCATCCGCCATGAAATTAAAATGGAAAGGAGAAACCAAACAATTGCCAATAAGACACGTGTCTTCGATTACTTTTCAATGCACGGTTAGTTCTCTTCAAATGAATTTTGTATTACCAGTAAAAGTAGTTTCTTATCGTTTCATTCACAACTGCCAGTACCACTTTCTTTCCCAAATCAACATCATCCGCCATGAAATTAGGATTTTTTAATTATCGACAAATCAAATATTACTTCTTCCATCCTTCGTTATCAAATCAACATCATGGACGATGAAATCGACTGATGAATTTGATACTACGTCTTTTATTCACTGTTTTCATGCCTGCAATTTTGTACACTGTCTGAGCGAAATGAATTGATGGCAAGTCTGGAATACTATTTTGATGCTAATGATTTCTGAAATTGCACTACTCCTTTGGTCCCTTCTGTTGGTAAGATTTTCATTCATACCTTCGCCAAATCTACTATGCTGCCCTCTTATTTTGAGTATATTACCTATCTTTTCTTCCCCATTTTCATTTATATTGATATTCTCATTCAATTACATTGTACTAGGATGGTGATGTAGTTGACATGTCTGTTTTTTTTTATTGTATGGATTTTGAGTGGTACATTTAAGCATCATTTGAACAGTGTGAGATCTGGAGAAAAATTGAAGAGGGAACAATGCATGAAAAAAAAATTTGTGCTCAAAGAAACACTTATATTGATAAGGATGCTACCATAATTCTCAGTTACAGAAAGGTTCTTAAGCACATGTTGGTTTAACATTTATCCTTTACTTTTCTTTTGAATATTAATCAGTATTAACTGTGAACTTCCATATTTTCCTTTGGGAATAGTTGTTACACAATTAGACATTATTTTCTGTGGAAATTCCTTAACATATATTGATTTATTTATCCACTTTGTATCAAAACTCATGTTCTGTTTAGTTACTTATGGATCTTGGACAGATGGATATAAGGATATAGTTCAATGTGAAAAATCAACATATTATACATGTCACCATGACATATATCTTTGTGATTGATATCATGATGTTAACGAATGATGTATTCAAAATTTTGATGTCCCTACACCGACCATGCAGTTTTAAAATGTAATAACTGCCATAAGTTTAAATGTAACATTATAATATTGTTGTACCATTTTGATAGTTTTTAACATGTCATCTTTTAGTCTTAACCTGCCTTTAAAACAGATTACAGTAACCATGTGAATCGATTAGAAAATTATTTATATTTATTTTATATCCCTTTTCCATTTTTCATTAGTTCAATAATAAATTTTAACTGTCATTATATAATAATGGGACCGTGTACATAATTTTGGTGTATAAAGTAAAAAAAATTCATAATTTTAGAAACTTCAGATGAAGTATTTTGATGACGTACTCTCCCTACCAAATTAGCCTTAAATGACTGGTTCTAATACAATTTGAATCGACGAGTCTAATTGTATTAAACCAATGGGATCCTTTTTTTTACCAGTGGTTGGTGAGAAGCTCTTATCGATATAGGCAATATTTCAGCACATGCAAACATTAACCTCTGAATATCGAGAGGGGGATAGTTGTAACCACAGAAATCATGAACTGGTAACCCTTGGTTATAAAATTGCTTTTCATATAAAGAAAATGAAGTTAGAAATATACATGAGTATGATTTATGGTTCTTTGTAAAATGAGGAATATTTTGTGAGGTTCTTAGCTGTTTAACAATGGTATACATATTTGTTTATTTAATAAAATCAAACATGAGTCACCTGACTAAATATTATCTTTTATATTTAGTTTAGTCTTCTTGATCGGAAGTATAACATCTTAAAGGTGCAACTTGAAAGAATTAGTCACATCTTACCCAGTAAATAGAACTATGTATCAAACAGCTATAACCATATAAGAGAATAGTTTTTGCTACACAATGAATCTTTATGATTGAACATTACAGATATCAATCATTTTTTCTCCTAAATGATGTTCGATAATCAGTTTTTTGCACAGGAATGGGATGCGGATGTTGATCAATGCAGTGCACTGGTAAGTCAACTATTTTGATCAGACTCCAACCCGAGGGATTCTCGATGTGAACCAAAAAGGCACTTCAAATTAAGGAAGTTGATGATGTTGTTGTTGTTTTAAGTTTTAACCTTCATGTTGTCAAAGTGTACTAAAGAAATTATATTCATATGGTATAACTATTGAGAATACATAAATCAGTTTTCACACTTGATGTATTTAAATTTTCAGGATTAATGTATGCACAGTATATGGTAATTTTTATGGTATGATGTATATAAATCTGATGGGAAATTGGAGTGCATCAAAGACTGCGATAAAGTAGTGGAGAGAGGGAGAGAGCTTCGTTCGGACTTCAAGATGATAGCAAGAGAGCTGACCAGAAAAGGAAGCGCATTGGTGAAACTGGCAAAGACTTCAAAGGACTTGGATCCTGCAATAGAAACATTTCAGAAAGCATTGACGGAGCATTGTGATCCGGAAACACTAAAAAACTGAACAACGCAGAGAGAGCAAAGAAGGAAGTGGAACAACAGGAATACTTCGACCCTCAGCTGGCAGATGAGCCAGCTGAAGAGCATGAGAAAGGTACAATTTTGTTTGTGCTCACTGTAAATATGTTGATGCTACCTATTGATAGGTCAGTGAGCGAGTGAGAGCAAAAATGATGAATGCTTACTTGATGATTTCAGGCAATGAATATTTCAAGCAGATGAAATATCCAGAAGCAGTGAAACACTACACGGAGGCACTGAAGAGGAATCCACGAGACCCAAGGGCATATACGCAAATCTCAAGCCTGTTATTTGTACTATACCAGCTACCAAAGGCTTTTTTAAATTATAATTTAAAAAACTATGGTGATATATATGTGCAGATTTACAGCTACAGAGCTGCCTGCTACAAAAAGTTGGGAGCTCTTCCCGAAGGTTTGAAGGACGCTGAGAAGTACATAGAATTGGACCCGACGTTCACAAAGGGATACACAAGAAAAGGTGCAGTCCAATACTTCACGAAAGAGTACGACAAAGCTCTAGAAACATATCAAGAGGGTCTCAAATACGATGCTAATAACCAAGAACTTCTAGATGGCGTTCGAAGGTAAAGCAATCTGCGCATGCATGTAAACCGTTCCTTGCTGAATTTCTTTCCTATTCGAGAACATGAACGGTAATGAAATATAATGAAAGATGATCGAAACTCTTATTTAGACAGCAGTACAGAACACATCTCATGTGTGATTGTGAATTGGATAGGTGTATAGAACAGATCAACATGACAAACAGAGGCGATATTAGTCCTGAAGAGCTAAAAGAAAGACAGGTTATTTATCCTTCCTCATCGTGTATTATGTTTGTCCCTGAAGACTTTTTTGCACTGTTATTTAGCTATGTTTTTGAATGAATGTGCAGGCGAAGGCAATGCAAGATCCAGAAATCCAGAATATCTTATCCGACCCTATGATGCGACAGGTAAACTCTTTGCTTCTCTGTTATATTTAGGTTTTGTATGACGTCTATTTATCTGTGTATTAATGTACTGAAATGTTATTTTAGGTGTAGGTGGACTTCCAAGAAAATCCAGTAAGTGCCAGAATCATTTAAAAAACCTGCAAGTAAAGCATAAGATTCAGAAGTTTATCAGTGCAGGCATTGTGCAAATGAGATAAAAACGATAAACACAGACTCTGATATCTTCTTTATAATTAGGTCGTAAACTCTTGCATTTGTGAATGTAATCCATTACATGCTCTTCTTTTGTCAGCTGCTTCTCTTTCACTAGTGTGCATGGTTGCTGTTTTACATGGTGGACTGTATGATTTTGGGGTATAATCTATTTGTATTTCAATAATTATTCCTACTTCTTAATTTTTGCTTTATTCTGATTTCAAGAGATCTTATGGAAAATTTTAGGATTGATGTATAAATATTTGAACCTTTCTTTAAGTAAATGTCTTAACAGATTCTTTTTGCAAACTTCATATATAAGGTCTTTATTTTTAACTTAATTGGGTTTAATGCTATCAACCAACTGATAACATTACAATTTAATCTCATAAGAGGTATGACGATGCCTTTAAGAGAAGCGAAAGTTAAATTCATGCTCTTTGATGTAGATGTTTGATGATATATTTGTTTCAATAACATTTATTGTACTATTAACTTCAACTTTCATATTTTTGCTTATTAATATCTAATTTTTAAGACTGAAACTTGGTGGATTTTTGGTTGGGAACTCCACAGTAAGTGGGTACATACTCTACTGACTTTTTCCAAGCTTAATAGGCTTTTACAAATGAAATAGGAATTATTGATCTGTATAACTAATGATTTTTAGGACTTATCTGAGCCGGCTACAAAAGAATAATATGTTTTCGATAAAATTATTAAATGTATAGTTTTTATTAGTTTTGAATGAGTTTGTTTAAAATGAGATTCTTTTGTCTATTGATTGATTGTGTTTCAAATAAAATATGTACATGTGTTACAAAATTATATAAATATGAAAAAAAAATGTAATGTTGAAATTATATGAGTATTGAAAAACAATGGAGTTTTTGATGAGTATTATTAATAGAAAAAAGAGTTACAGGAATCATTAATGATATTAAACACTATTTACCTGGAAAAAATGTGAGCATGAAAAAACATGGAGTGGTCACTGAGTATAATTAATATCTGAGTATAATTAATATAAAAATATCGGTTACAAGAACCATTAATGACATTAACCACTATTTATCAGGAAAAGCTAACTTCATGCCTTTTACTATGCATTTTTTTGTTCTTTCCATTAGGTTGTCTTGACAATCCAAATCCATTGCTAGACAATACCATATACGAAACTAATCATTCCGTGTAATTTACATTGTTCATACAAACGGACTATTCAAAGATTTAAATATTGTTACATCACATTTTCTTTAGTAGAATGGCATATCTAATCAGATAGGAAAAGCATTTAGGTTCTACGGAATTACCTCCATAATTTGAAATGCAACGACAACTCTAACAACGTTTTTAAACCTAGCTGATAACGATTTTGACCCTAAAATAATGAAAGTTGACGTTTGTAAATGAAAATAATAACATATATGTCAATATAAAATTGAATACCATACAATTCTGGAGAGTTCCATTGAATTTTACATTATTTTTAATTTGAAGAGTTACATCCTACACTTCTCTTTTCTTAACTTACTTTTGTATTTTTAATGCTAACGTTTTTTCATGTATTAAGCTGCATATATTTAGTGCTTTGGTTTCATTTTTCTTGAGGTGATTTGCATTTTTACATTTTTTGTATTTTTTCGTAAAGTGTATAATATCCACATTCTCAAAAAATATTCTTTTATTCATTGTTATGTTCATACGTTTAAGATGCAAATACAGTACTATTTTAATTTGCCGTTGATAATTCTCTGTTATTATTTATTTTCGAAAATGAGTAAAGGTTTTACGTCTACATAAAATATCCAAAATTGCCTTTTGTAATGTTTTTGTTGCAAAATGATGTATTACAGTAATCTTCTCATTGCATTTAATCTGCACTTTTATTTATATGGTTTGTATATGGATTTCAAAAAAACATATATTCTGCACTTTTATTTCTAGAAATGCATATATTCTACACTCCCATAACATATGTTTTTATTTTGTATATTTTATATTTTTTTAACATAAAGAAGGCGACATCTATTTGTATTCCAAGTTTTGCAAATTTTTAGACAACTTTGCCTATTTATTTTAATATAATTGCGTTTTCTAAAATACCATGAGATGTATGCGAACTTGATTTGTTTTTTAACGGCACAAGTATTGATGAAAACTTTCAAGATTTGTGTATTTTGAGTATATGCTATTTTCTGTATTTTTCTATATTGTAAATTTTAATTTTGGAGAGAAAATGAAGATGTCAATTTTAGCATTTTATGATTTCAAAAACATGCCATTGCCATGACATACAATTTCCGTTTGTCCTTCCGCTTTATTGAAATAAGGACTAGATCATAGAAAGACCTAATCAAAAACCGGTTTGCATTACTTTCTATTTTCTATTTGTCTCTTCCATTATAGGAATTCTTCAAAATTTACCAATTTGTTATTAATAAGTAAGCTTTCAAAATTTAGTGACCACTACGCATATTGAAAATCTAAGAACGAACATTGGAAAGCTACTAACTCTACTTATATATATATATATATATGTGTGTGTGTGTGTGTGCGTGTGCGTGTGCGCGCGCGAGACATTTGCATATACACATCATAATAAACTAAAATTCTACATTCATCTACTATGTAGAATTTCTTTATATTTACGGCTTATATTCTAAACAACTTTAACATCAATTTAGTTACCAACGATGCCCGTGTGCGTAGCACGGGCCACGCACTAGTAATATATATATAGTAGTATATATATTAGAAGTTGGATTGGTATTCCCGCATATTTTAGCGGATGAGACCATATGCGCTCCGTATAATAGCGAATGCCCATATATACCGCGATATCCCACTCGAAGTAGGATTGATATTTTTATGTTGTATTAACATCTGTGGATGTAGGAAAACAGTTGGAGGGATCCAACTGGATTCCTCAAAATGTTGAATTTAATTTCATATATTGTGGTATATGGTTTGTGTAGAACAATCTATTATAGATTATTGTAGTGATTGGAATTATTGGATGCTATTGTAGCACTGGCCTGAATTTTGGTATTTTAAATACCATAAATATATTATTTTTGAATTGAAGGAATAAAAAAAGAAATTTGGAGATAAACATATTTATATTGGAATTTGGGTTATTTTAAAGGAATTTGATTGGAAAAAAATATATGATAATAATAAATATTTTTTTTAGTTGTACTTAACTATTCATAAATTGTTTAAGATAGAGATTTTTAAAAATGAATTATATAAAAGATTTTCTAAAGGATATTTCTGAAAATATGAAAAGGAGTTGAAGTCAAAATTAAAAATAAATTCGAAAAAAATGGAATTTATAAAGGAATGGACTTATAAAAATGGAATTTTATAAACGAGATTAGTTTTATAAAAAAAAGTGAAACTCAAAGGAGTTATAAAATTTATGAACGATGTTTATAAATAAGGGAAATTGATATCAAATGATGGATTGGGAATATAAATTTACAGGGAGAGTTTATATTAGAATATGGAAATAGGATGAGAAAAATAGTGGATACTAATTTTGAAAGGTGAAAATGGTCAAGGAGATTGGAATGGAAGTGATGTAATATGATTCGAGAGGAAAGTATAAATTGAATTGGTTATTGAGGTTTTTAAAATATATTTTTATTCTAAGAAGTTAAGTTCGTTTTTTATAAAAGAAAATTTTGTTATTTTGAAACTATGAAATTTTAAATTGGTTAGGATTGAAATACTTCGGTAAGTAGATTTTCAAATATTAAGTATTTATTTTAGCAAATTCTAACTTTTAAATTAGCTTTGAAAATTTTTTGTTTATCTAAAAATGAGTTATTGATGTTTATAAAAGTGTTTTCGATATTTTAAATAATTATTTGGACATGTTTAAAAATATTATTATTCTTTTAAATACTTATTTTATATACATATATATATAGAGTTTTGAAGTGATTGAAAATTTTATTTATAAATTCTCTCGAGATTAGTAAATGGGGCTTTTAAATGGATATGATTTTGAGGGGAGGAATTTTATAAGGGATTTGGAGGAGATGAAATTTCAAAACGTTGAATATGGGAACTTCGAAAATGAAATCTGAATTCATAAAAGAAGTTATAAATTGTTGAATGGGGTTATAAATAAGTATACTGGGTTTTGAAATGGGAAAAGGGAATTTATTAGTGATTCCGAAGACTTATGAGATAAGTTACGAAATATTCTCTTAAGTATTGATATTTGAAAAGATTTTGGAAAATAAGACTTATAATATTTTCCTAAGTATAAAAATGGAAGGGAATATTTCTATGTGTTGAGATGGTTTGAAAATATCTTGTTATGGATTTAAGTATTTGAAATTGTTTTCAAATATTGGAATATGGAAAGGGATTTGAATATATATCTTAGTAAAGATATTTTGAAACAAATATTTGAAGAATTATAAAATAAGGCCTAGTGTCTGCTTATGGATGTTTTATTCATAGTTAAATAACCGACTATCAATATTGACCAATTTCGTTAATCGTTTTGAAGAAAACAGGATCAGATTTAATTATCCGAAAACCACTCGATCTGGTTTGAACGTTACGAATGGATACCGTGAAGATAGTGAAGATGGTGATCTGGTTTGTCCAAACCCAGGACAACTTGTATGGACGAATGCTATCAAAACATCGTCATTGGAGGACGATGAGCATTCTAAGTGGAATTGTTTCTTGAAAGGTACCATTTAGCCTCAAGTGTAACGACCCAGAATTTTGAACAAATTAAATTGAGAATATTTAATTAATTTTAAATATTTGAACGGTAATTTAATTTGAATCCCCGATATAACTCTGAATTTTGCGATTAAACTTTAAAATTTAATCTATTGAATGTTGAATAAAAATTGGTATCTTCAATTGTAAGCCGAAGAAAAATATTTCAAAAGCTTTTAAAATTCGTAATGATGATACTGAAGATAACAGAAGCTTCAAAATTGAGTTTGAAAACGATTTGTTCAATTTTGAAATTTAATCGTTCGAATTGATATTGGAAAATAGCCGTCCGAGGCACAGTCTCGGAATGTGACGAAACCAGTTCCATTGGATCCGGAATATTGTATTATTGTCGGATTTCAATTTTCATATTTTTTGGAGTTAATACATGACCGTACGGAGAGTAAACGCATTGAAATTAAATCAAATTCAATTTAAATTTTAAATCTAGTCAAATTCCTTTCAACTCAGCCACCCTACTTCTGAGCAAGCAGACATGCCCTCTGCTTAATCACGTTCCTTTGTCTCCCATTTCTTTAAACGCAAGGAACAAAGCGAAATCATTTCGTTCAGAAATAATTATGGCCGATAGAAGAAAATGAAAATCTTCCTCTCGTTCAATTTTAAACATCCCTCTCCTCTTTTCAAATCTCGAATGAGAAAATAAAAAAAATGGCGACTAACAATTTCGTTCGAAGTACAGTTCAATAGCAATCTCCATGTCGCGATGCTTGAACCCGAGAGAAACTAGGGTTTCAAAAATCAACGCCTTCATAATAATCATCGCGGCATACTCGCTGTTCTACCAGCCATCGTCGAACTCATCCTCCTCCTATGCGATACTTTCTACTACTGATTTGAAGACCGGCTACTGTCTCTTTTTACTTCCACTGCTAATTTAATCGAGGAGGCGATTCGATTAGGGATTGGGATTGGGGTGGTCCTTGTCGTCGATGCCGTGGCTTGGGGATATCTGACATCTAGGCGAGTAGCGAGGCGAATTCGTGGGCTCGACACTGCCATGGGATTCGCGAGGTAGAGCTAGGGTTAGGGCATGGGAGGTTCGTGGAAGCACGGCATGGGGTTGTTCGCAATCCAATTGCCCCTGTTCGAAGTCATAGTCGCGAGTCAGTAAAGTTAGGGATGTGGCGATGTTGCTCTCAGGTAACGATAGTGTGGTATATTTTCAAATTTATTTCAAGTTTAAATCTAATATATATATGTAAATGTTAAAAAAAAAGGTTTTTTAAAAAACAGTAGAGAATTTCTGCTGGTTGTATACAACAAAGAAAAAAAAATGAAAATGAAGATTGATGTTAAGCAGATTTAAGCTTTCTGAAACAATAAGCAAAGTTTTGGTAATCCTATTATGACAGTAAATAAAATCTCAGTAGAAGAAAAAATATATATATAGTTTAGACATTTTCAGTTTGTATAAAACTTACAGTAGATATATGAATATATAGGATTTTGAAAACCATAGAGATTTATATAAAGATTTGGTCTTTATAGGTTATTTTTGAAAGTTTATATGTGATTTCAAAAGAAAAGAAAATATTTTGTTGTTCCGAATCGAATTTTTGTTTTAAAATCATCGGTTAATTAAAATTATCCCATTAAAAAAACTTGATCATTCGATTATTTCGAATATTAATGAGTTGTATAAATTGTTTTATACAAGGTCAAAATTTGGAGAAAAACAATCTGGAATAAAATGGATTGCTAATAAAAGCTAAGGTGAGATTTTTCTCACTCAAATGAAAAGTTGAATTTGCAGTTATTTATTGACTGATTGATTGCTATTTGGATGTGATATTAGATATAGTAGGATATATCTATATATATATAGCAATATATACATATTGGCATATGTATATATTGGATTGATTGATTTCCCGCCTCGTATAGCGGATGAGACCATATTGCGCCGTTAGTAAGCGGATGATTTTTATAAAACCCATATACCGCGATATTCCACCTCGAAGTGGAATTGGTATTGTGCTAACGTCTGTGGATGCAGGGAAATAGGTTGGAGGGATCCAACTGGATTCCTCAACAGTATTTATTTATTTATAGATATTGTGATGTATATTCTATTATCATATGTTGATATATGATGTTTGTTGTTGTGATTGACTAATTTGTGCTGTTGCATCATCGGATTCATTTTTGAAATTTAAAAATAACGACTTTTACTTAAAAAAAAGATTTTAAAGTGATTTTTGAAAGTAGACGTTTTATTGAATTTTTGAATTGATTTATTTCAAATAAATAAACGTCTAAAATTTTAAAGTTATAAAAGTTAAGATTTTTGTGAAATAAAATCAAAGTGTGATTTTTTTAATAAAAGTTAAGAAATTTATGAAATGGTTTAAATTTGGATTTCTAGTATTATAAACGGTTTATTTAAAAGATGTACAAAAATGGATATTTATAAATTTGAAATATTGGGATTATAAGACAAGTTTCTATAAGTGTTAAAATGAAGTGTAAATGGGATTTCATAAGTTAATGAAATCTGAAAGTTTTAAATTTTGTGAAGTTTAAAAGAACGATTTCTTTTAAAATAAATGAATTATAAGTTATATTAACTTATAAATTGAATGGGTCATTAAAGAAGATGTATAAATCGAAGTTGTTATAAAATGGAAATAGAATTTATAAACGTTGTTTTTATAAATTCGAAAATAAATCAAATTTGATTGATTTTAAATATAGAGATTATTAAGGGAATTTTATCCACGATTTTGGACAGTGGATAATTCTTGAAATAAATGTGTAGAAAAGATTGAAATTTGGTTATTGAAGTATATTAACGATTTTGGACAGTGAATATATTATGGAAAAAAAATGGTTATGTTTGGGAAAGCGATATTATAAATGAAGTTAATTGTTTTAAAAGATGTTTTAAAACGTGTGAACTATCGAAATCATAGATTTCAACATTTATTGTTGAAATAGACGTTTTCGAAAAATAAGGAAATGGTGGACTATAACACTGTTGTTATATTAAATGGTTTCCAAAAGGAAATATTTTTTATGTAGTATTGGGATTTATATATCTATCTAAATCCGAATCCCTATACTAGTGATTTTGAGTCGTCGTAACGATGTTTTACATAACATTCGTTTTGACTCAAATAAATGTTGTCAAAGTAAATGATTTCCTTAAAGAATGAAATATATACTTAATTTTGATTTAAGTATATAGAATATTTTCCAAGTGTTGAAAATAAATGATTTGTGAAATACTTATTATTAAATAAGTATGGGAATGTTTTCCAAAATGAAATGAAACGTTTTGAGATTTTATCTTCTAAAAGATAAAATGAAATTGAATATTTGAAATCGATTTGAGAATCGTATATCAGTAGATATTTTGAAATATAAATTCAATATGGAATTTATAAAGGAAAGGGAAACTGTTTAGAAAAATAAACGTTGATTTATTTTTGAAGTGTGGAAATTTTATATCTAGTAAAGATATTTTGAAAGATACAATAATTTGGAAAATTATTTGGAATCTGATGATGTTGCGCATCTTTATTGATAGTTAAATAACCGACTATCAATAATTACCTTGAATGGGTATTTGTTGTGAATTGGATGAATTTGAATGCCACACTTATTTTTGAAAAATCGCTCACTATTCGGGTTAGCCGGGAAAGGACCATGGGGTCGTATAACCCATTCCGAATATGTGATACGTCGTTATGAATTGCATTTGAAGACCGGTGTTGAAGACCGGATATTTTTGAAAACGGAAGGATTACCGTCGAGTTACTCTACATCGGCTGATCTCCGATTTAGAGGTTTTATCACCCTTAGTGACGGGAACTCCGGACGTGATTAGAAAATTATCCGGATATGCAAGGGCTTCGTGAGAAGTGCCTTCGGTTCTGTTCGATCCCAAAACAGACTTGTATGGATTGTATGTCTGACGTTACAAATTGAGATATAAAGCTGATTTCTTTCAAATACATATCTGTTGGTGGCGGAGAATTTATTCTTTTATCTTAACACCCTTCTCTGAGACGTACGAGCTCAGAGGTTATGTAGTTGAAATTTATCAGCGATATACTCCCAATTTGGTAACGTGGCATACTGAGTGTTGCTGTGAAATGATCAGTGTTTGATCATTTGCGATATGATCATTTGTTTGATCTTATATCTTTGTGATCATAGGTTGATCATTTGTTTGACCCGAAGCATGGCTTTGTAGAAAGCGTAGCTTTGTGGACGAGACTTCGTCGAGCCTCACACCCCGGAAATGGTCAAAACAGGAAGGATGCAGCAAGGTTCTAGGGAGTAGCGCCCCTTAGTGTATGTCATTCCTTCTGGATAGAGGTGGTATCATGGTATGGAGCCCAGATACTTAACCTATGTGGTTGCTGCATTATTATTATTATGTGGTTTGTTGGAAATCGGGGATCCTCGGGAAGATCGGTTACGATCGGGGGATGACATACGCGTGTCAGTAGTTACCTATTTTTGCAGAGGTAACCCGGCCTTGTGTTGGCAGAGATCTAACCGTAATGTTAGGTTATTTCTCGGGACGTCATTCCAGAGGCGTTCTATTCGTGGAATAGGAAGTTCCTTAGCCTGACCATTTGTTGGAAATCCAAAGAAACAATACGATCTTGTACGGTTTTAGTTGTAGAACCTATCATTCACTTATGGTGGTCACCACTGTTTGGATGGTAGCTATAGTAGGCATAAGTGCGGAATGCCTATGCTGGCTAAGATTTATATTATACTTTCGAAATGTTTTCTACACTATGCACTAATAATAATATCAAAAATGATTTGATTTTTGCGTAGTAAGCATCTTTGACTATCATAAGAAGAAATCTCCTCCAATTCTGCGTTTGCATTGTGTGTGTGGTGGGAGGTCTTATGGTAGTTTCATTTTCCAAAAGCATTGCGAATTTGTTTTATTTTCTTTGTGAAAAATAACTGTTTTACGATCTCACACCAGTCACCATGACTGACTCGGAGTTTATTGTTTCCCTTCTAAACTCTGGGTGCCCACCAATTTCCACATGGGCAGTCTAGAGTTATATTATCAGGATATTCTGGAGCTTTGGAGATAAGCTGGATGGCGAGACGTAGTATTTGTATCTGATAGTATTTATTCCGCTGTGTATTCTGTATGAGGACAAGTTTATATAACTGTCCATTGATGTGCTGTGTTGTATTGAGTCGTATATTGACTCTGATTTATGTATGTATAAACTGATATAGTTCTTTGTTTTAAAAGACTAATGATTATCTATTATATATTGTTCCGCTGCGATATGTGAGATTCTGTTATTATTTCTGTTTCTGTTGTTGTTTTGTTGTTCTTTCTTTCTCTTCTTCTCTTTTTCTTCTACTTCTTCTTTCTAAAACCATCACTATTCGAGTTTCCAGCGTTCGATTTCTCGGCAGTCGATAAAGTGAGTATCGATGTCGAATTTTCGAAAGTCGAAAATTCCGGTACGTGACAGCGTGGTATCAGAGCATATGGTTAAGCGACAACCCTGCTCTGTTGGTTATTACTCATTAGAGATAGAGTCAGTAGTACTCTAGAATGAGTGTGAGTGTAATAATAGATATGAGTGCGTATTTGTTAGTGAATATAAAATTGTTTTGTATTGTGTTGACTTATCGGTTGATTGTTTATGGATTCTGGTCGGTGCAGTCTAGCTAACTGTAATCGATAGGGGTTTCTAAACTCTTAAACAAGATAAACCGACATAGTATCATTTTAAAATAGGGTAAATGAAATAATTTTGCCCAAAACTATTTTTGTATATAAAAGAAATGATTTTCTGTAAATTATTACAGTATATGGTTGCATGGTTGTTAGGAAGTAATAATATTGAATTATTATCATTATTATATGAAATTGGATAAGAAATTCAAATCGTAACTCCAAAGTTAAGAAATAAATTCATATACAAATGAAATTAAGGAATGTAAATTATAAACGTGATTTATAAATGAAAACGAAATTCCAGAGAAGTTTTTGGAAATGTTTTGAAAAGAATTTGAAAATTTTGGTGATTTGGAAAGTTTAAATCTTTTTAGAGTTGAAAATGAATTTCAAAGGTTTTGAAAAGTATTTTGGAGAGATGAAAGCTCTAAACTCTTTTCGGTCGCTGGAAAATAACTTCGGTAATGACTGCAGCATCACCGGTGTTCATTTTCGGGTTTCCAAAATGGGAAATTGCTGCCAAATTATTTTAAATGAAAGTTGTTTGAAAAATTTGGATTTTGTTTTGGAATTCAAAGGATAAATTGAATTGTTTTCAAAAATGGTTTTGAAAGGTTGAAAAAGACTCTGGAATACTATATATAAAAATATTTATGAAATATTGTAAGTTGATAACCTATACAAATTGAATTTTGATAGAATAAATCTAACTTAAAAGATGGAGTTAAATAAATGTAAGTACAGGTGAATCAATTAAATGAAAGTGAAATTGAAAGTTGAAATTCATTTCGAATTTGTAAGCATTGAATTGGATTGAATAACTACAAATGAAAGACGAATTAAAATTCATATGGAATTAGAAATTCAGTATAATATAAGTGGTTATAAACCAAAATAGTGAATTGAAAATAAATTTTGGGAATGAACATAAGAATAAAACTGGAATTGAAACTGAATGTTGAAACAAATTTGAATAAAGTGAATTAGAATTTGTAATGAATTAGTAACTGAAACTAATCTAAAATAAGCAGTTGTAAATGAAAGTTAATCGATGAAATTCAATATTCAGAAGTTGAATTGAATCCAAATTAGATTGAAATTGAATTCAAATGAATTTGAAATGTAAACTTGAATGAAAAGAATATATAACTTCAATAGTGAAGTAAAAAAATGATATAAGTAGTTTATATTGAAAATTTTGTAATAGAATTTCCAAAATGGTTTGAATAGTATAACTAGATATGATGGCTAGTAGGACATACAGGTGTTATAAAAGGAATTGGAATTTTGATTTCGAAGATAATTTGAATTGCTCGAAAAAGGTATGTGTTTAAATTTGAATATGAGATTTGATGACTTATTTCTCTAGCCGCTTGGCTTTTTCTTTTTCTTTTTGAAATCTGAGAATCCATAGGGACGTTTTGTAGTCGTACCGTGTTAGCCGCGCAAAGGAGACGCTGGCAAAATTTTTCGAAAATATCGGGCGTTAGAAAAATTTTGAGAAAATTTTGAAAGTTTAAATTTGAATTTGAATTTAAATTTGAAAAGAGAAGTTAAATAATATTGTTTGAAAACTATGAAAGGTTTGGAAAACTAGTTGAAATAATAATGAATCTTTAGTAGGAAGATTTGTTTTGAAAATTTGATAAAACTATTTAGATGTTGGAAAATAGTAGACGAGTTAAGGACTTTTTCTTCCTGACTTGTAATTTCGGGACGAAATTCTTTTAAGGAGGGAAGTTTGTAACGACCCAGAATTTTGAACAAATTAAATTGAGAATAATTAATTAATTTTAAATATTTGAACGGTAATTTAATTTGAATCCCCGATATAACTCTGAATTTTGCGATTAAACTTTAAAATTTAATCTATTGAATGTTGAATAAAAATTGGTATCTTCAATTGTAAGCTAAAGAAAAATATTTCAAAAGCTTTTAAAATTCGTAATGATGATACTGAAGATAACAGAAGCTTCATAATTGAGTTTGAAAACGATTTGTTCAATTTTGAAATTTAAACGTTCGAATTGATATTGGAAAATAGCCGTCCGAGGCACAGTCTCGGAATGTGACGAAACCAGTTCCATTGGATCCGGAATATTGTATTATTGTCGGATTTCAATTTTCATATTTTTTGGAGTTAATACGTGACCGTACGGAGAGTAAACGCATTGAAATTAAATCAAATTCAATTTAATTTTTAAATCTAGTCAAATTCCTTTCAACTCAGCCACCCTACTTCTGAGCAAGCAGACATGCCCTCTGCTTAATCACGTTCCTTTGTCTCCCATTTCTTTAAACGCAAGGAACAAAGCGAAATCATTTCGTTCAGAAATAATTATGGCCGATAGAAGAAAATGAAAATCTTCCTCTCGTTCCATTTTAAACATCCCTCTCCTCTTTTCAAATTTCGAACGAGAAAATAAAAAAAATGGCGACTAACAATTTCGTTCGAAGTACAGTTCAATAGCAATCTCCATGTCGCGATGCTTGAACCCGAGAGAAACTAGGGTTTCGAAAATCAACGCCTTCATAATAATCATCGCGGCATACTCGCTGTTCTACCAGCCATCGTCGAACTCATCCTCCTCCTACGCGATACTTTCTACTACTGATTTGAAGACCGGCTACTGTCTCTTTTTACTTCCACTGCTAATTTAATCGAGGAGGCGATTCGATTGGGGATTGGGATCGGGGTGGTCCTTGTCGTCGATGCCGTGGCTTGGGGATATCTGACATCTAGGCGAGTAGCCAGGCGAATTCGTGGGCTCGACACTGCCGTGGGATTCGCGAGGTAGAGCTAGGGTTAGGGCATGGGAGGTTCGTGGAAGCACGGCATGGGGTTGTTCGCAATCCAATTGCCCCTGTTCGAAGTCATAGTCGCGAGTCAGTAAAGTTAGGGATGTGGCGATGTTGCTCTCAGGTAACGATAGTGTGGTATATTTTCAAATTTATTTCAAGTTTAAATCTAATATATATATGTAAATGTTAAAAAAAGGTTTTTTTAAAAACAGTAGAGAATTTCTGCTGGTTGTATACAACAAATAAAAAAAATGAAAATGAAGATTGATGTTAAGCAGATTTAAGCTTTCTGAAACAATAAGCAAAGTTTTGGTAATCCTATTATGACAGTAAATAAAATCTCAGTAGAAGAAAATATATATATATAGTTTAGACATTTTCAGTTTGTATAAAACTTACAGTAAATATATGAATATATAGGATTTTGAAAACCATAGAGATTTATATAAAGATTTGGTCTTTATAGGTTATTTTTGAAAGTGTATATGTGATTTCAAAAGAAAAGAAAATATTTTGTTGTTCCGAATCGAATTTTTATTTTAAAATCATCGGTTAATTAAAATTATCCCATTAAAAAAACTTGATCATTCGATTATTTCGAATATTAATGAGTTGTATAAATTGTTTTATACAAGGTCAAAATTTGGAGAAAAACAATCTGGAATAAAATGGATTGCTAATAAAAGCTAAGGTGAGATTTTTCTCACTCAAATGAAAAGTTGAATTTGCAGTTATTTATTGACTGATTGATTGCTATTTGGATGTGATATTAGATATAGTAGGATATATCTATATATATATATATATAGCAATATATACATATTGGCATATGTATATATTGGATTGATTGATTTCCCGCCTCGTATAGCGGATGAGACCATATTGCGCCGTTAGTAAGCGGATGATTTTTATAAAACCCATATACCGCGATATTCCACCTCGAAGTGGAATTGGTATTGTGCTAACGTCTGTGGATGCAGGGAAACAGGTTGGAGGGATCCAACTGGATTCCTCAACAGTATTTATTTATTTATAGATATTGTGATGTATATTCTGTTATCATATGTTGATATATGATGTTTGTTGTTGTGATTGACTAATTGGTGCTGTTGCATCATCGGATTCATTTTTGAAATTTAAAAATAACGACTTTTACTTTAAAAAAAAGATTTTAAAGTGATTTTTGAAAGTAGACGTTTTATTGAATTTTTGAATTGATTTATTTCAAATAAATAAACGTCTAAAATTTTAAAGTTATAAAAGTTAAGATTTTTGTGAAATAAAATCAAAGTGTGATTTTTGAAATAAAAGTTAAGAAATTTATGAAATGGTTTAAATTTGGATTTCTAGTATTATAAACGGTTTATTTAAAAGATGTACAAAAATGGATATTTATAAATTTGAAATATTGGGATTATAAGACAAGTTTCTATAAGTGTTAAAATGAAGTGTAAATGGGATTTCATAAGTTAATGAAATCTGAAAGTTTTAAATTTTGTGAAGTTTAAAAGAACGATTTCTTTTAAAATAAATGAATTATAAGTTATATTAACTTATAAATTGAATGGGTCATTAAAGAAGATGTATAAATCGAAGTTGTTATAAAATGGAAATAGAATTTATAAACGTTGTTTTTATAAATTCGAAAATAAATCAAATTTGATTGATTTTAAATATAGAGATTATTAAGGGAATTTTATCCACGATTTTGGACAGTGGATAATTCTTGAAATAAATGTGCAGAAAAGATTGAAATTTGGTTATTGAAGTATATTAACGATTTTGGACAGTGAATATATTATGGAAAAAAAATGGTTATGTTTGGGAAAGCGATATTATAAATGAAGTTAATTGTTTTAAAAGATGTTTTAAAACGTGTGAACTATCGAAATCATAGATTTCAACATTTATTGTTGAAATAGACATTTTCGAAAAATAAGGAAATGGTGGACTATAACACTGTTGTTATAGTAAATGGTTTCCAAAAGGAAATGTTTTTTATGTAGTATTGGGATTTATATATCTATCTAAATCCGAACCCCTATACTAGTGATTTTGAGTCGTCGTAACGATGTTTTACGTAACATTCGTTTTGACTCAAATAAATGTTGTCAAAGTAAATGATTTCCTTAAAGAATGAAATATATACTTAATTTTGATTTAAGTATATAGAATATTTCCAAGTGTTGAAAATAAATGATTTGTGAAATACTTATTATTAAATAAGTATGGGAATGTTTTCCAAAATGAAATGAAACGTTTTGAGATTTTACCTTCTTAAAGATAAAATGAAATTGAATATTTGAAATCGATTTGAGAATCGTATATCAGTAGATATTTTGAAATATAAATTCAATATGGAATTTATAAAGGAAAGGGAAACTGTTTAGAAAAATAAACGTTGATTTATTTTTGAAGTGTGGAAATTTTATATCTAGTAAAGATATTTTGAAAGATACAATAATTTGGAAAATTATTTGGAATCTGATGATGTTGCGCATCTTTATTGATAGTTAAATAACCGACTATCAATAATTACCTTGAATGGGTATTTGTTGTGAATTGGATGAATTTGAATGCCACACTTATTTTTGAAAAATCGCTCACTATTCGGGTTAGCCGGGAAAGGACCATGGGGTCGTATAACCCATTCCGAATATGTGATACGTCGTTAAGAATTGCATTTGAAGACCGGTGTTGAAGACCGGATATTTTTGAAAACGGAAGGATTACCATCGAGTTACTCTACATCGGCTGATCTCCGATTTAGAGGTTTTATCTCCCTTAGTGACGGGAAGTCCGGACGTGATTAGAAAATTATCCGGATATGCAAGGGCTTCGTGAGAAGTGCCTTCGGTTCTGTTCGATCCCGGAACAGACTTGTATGGATTGTATGTCTGACGTTACAAATTGAGATATAAAGCTGATTTCTTTCAAATACATTTCTGTTGGTGGCGGAGAATTTATTCTTTTAGCTTAGCACCCTTCTCTGAGACGTACGAGCTCAGAGGTTATGTAGTTGAAATTTATCAGCGATATACTCCCAATTTGGTAACGTGGCATACTGAGTGTTGCTGTGAAATGATCAGTGTTTGATCATTTGCGATATGATCATTTGTTTGATCTTATATCTTTGTGATCATAGGTTGATCATTTGTTTGACCCGAAGCATGGCTTTGTAGAAAGCGTAGCTTTGTGGACGAGACTTCGTCGAGCCTCACACCCCGGAAATGGTCAAAACAGGAAGGATGCAGCAAGGTTCTAGGGAGTAGCGCCCCTTAGTGTATGTCATTCCTTCTGGATAGAGGTGGTATCATGGTATGGAGCCCAGATACTTAACCTATGTGGTTTCTGCATTATTATTATTATGTGGTTTGTTGGAAATCGGGGATCCTCGGGAAGATCGGTTACGATCGGGGGATGACATACGCGTGTCAGTAGTTACCTATTTTTGCAGAGGTAACCCGGCCTTGTGTTGGCAGAGATCTAACCGTAATGTTAGGTTATTTCTCGGGACGTCATTCCAGAGGCGTTCTATTCGTGGAATAGGAAGTTCCTTAGCCTGACCATTTGTTGGAAATCCAAAGAAACAATACGATCTTGTACGGTTTTAGTTGTAGAACCTATCATTCACTTATGGTGGTCACCACTGTTTGGATGGTAGCTATAGTAGGCATAAGTGCGGAATGCCTATGCTGGCTAAGATTTATATTATACTTTCGAAATGTTTTCTACACTATGCACTAATAATAATATCAAAAATGATTTGATTTTTGCGTAGTAAGCATCTTTGAGTATCATAAGAAGAAATCTCCTCCAATTCTGCGTTTGCATTGTGTGTGTGGTGGGAGGTCTTATCGTAGTTTCATTTTCCAAAAGCATTGCGAATTTGTTTTATTTTCTTTGTGAAAAATAACTGTTTTACGATCTCACACCAGTCACCATGACTGACTCGGAGTTTATTGTTTCCCTTCTAAACTCTGGGTGCCCACCAATTTCCACACGGGCAGTCTAGAGTTATATTATCAGGATATTCTGGAGCTTTGGAGATAAGCTGGATGGCGAGACGTAGTATTTGTATCTGATAGTATTTATTCCGCTGTGTATTCTGTATGAGGACAAGTTTATATAACTGTCCATTGATGTGCTGTGTTGTATTGAGTCGTATATTGACTCTGATTTATGTATGTATAAACTGATATAGTTCTTTGTTTTAAAAGACTAATGATTATCTATTATATATTGTTCCGCTGCGATATGTGAGATTCTGTTATTATTTCTGTTTCTGTTGTTGTTTTGTTGTTCTTTCTTTCTCTTCTTCTCTTTTTCTTCTACTTCTTCTTTCTAAAACCATCACTATTCGAGTTTCCGGCGTTCGATTTCTCGGTAGTCGATAAAGTGAGTATCGATGTCGAATTTTCGAAAGTCGAAAATTCCGGTACGTGACATCAAGCCTCATCAAACGGGAATGACTAAAACAGGGGAGATGCAGCAAGGCTAAGTGGGTCACACCCAATTAGGGTATGTTATCACTTTTCTAGATTTCCTCGGAAATATATACGAACTATGGATATGGTTGTGCATGAACGGGGAGAGCTCGATTTTTAAGGGTGGGAACACCTGGGCTGATAACATATTCGGTCTATCCAGGTTAGGGGTAGGTCGGTCTTGTGTAGCAGGGGATCCGGGCGAGGTCCTCGGTACATTTTTCTAGAGGTGTATTGTGATGGGCGGTACCCCAGTGGCCCAGTCATTGTATGGAATCCATTCTCCAATACAAGCCTTTACGGTTTTGTTCATAGAGCCTAGTATGCTGGAATTTAATTAATGTAACAATTTCGGCTATTTGAATAAGTATTTGTACTTAGACACTATTATAATGCCATTAAATTTTCTATAAAATGTTTTGGTTATTGTAAGGGAAAAACCCGTCGTGTTTATGTGTGACGCGGTCTTATGAGATACCTTTGTTTTTCAAAGAATTTGATAACTTTAATAATTCAAATTGAGTGTGTTTTCTCACGCTGATTTTCCAAAGTGACTCGGGTGTTATTTTATTATAATGCTTGGGTCTGACCGAGTATTACAGATTCATGATAGGATGCTATGGAGCTCAGGAGATGAGCTGGATGACAAAGACGTATCTCCGTACTTAGTTTATATTTCCGTTGTATGAGGACATGTTACCATAACTATCCAGATTTATGTATGGATTGTTGTACTCTGATGATTGTAAGTATATAAACTGTTACAGATTCTTTTGTATAAAAATCTGTTATTATATATTATATTTTGTTCCACTACGATTGTGATATTCTATGTTGTTGTTCTATTTTCCCATCTATCTTTTTCTTCCTCACCCCTAATGAATCGGTATTTTCTGGCACTTGAATATCTGCATGTTATACAGTAAACATATTGATGTCGATTTTCGAGGGTCGAAAATCCCGATTTGTTACACCTATCTACCGATGTTCTACTGGTTGTGTTATATGCAAGCTGTACGACAATACTTAAAAACGCGTTAAGTGGGATTAATGTAAAGCCTTAATGCTAGGAAAAATATTTATTTTATTTATTAGACATTACATATATAGCGTATTCTACTATATATAGATATTTTGATGGATCCTTAAGAGATGGAAAATCCCGTAACATCTCTTGAGTTATTGCATGCACGTTGTACACTGGATAAGAGATGTAAAACCCCGTAAACATCTCTGACGCTATTACACTCCTATTATATGTGATATTGATTTGACTTACAGGAGAATATTTTAGTTCTAACTCGAGTGTATTGTTTTACTTTATGCTCGGGTCAGCCCTGAGTTTTCGTTGTATTGAAGATCATATTATTATAAAGGATGAAGCCGAAGATTGGTATATTATATCACTAGTATTATTCCCCTACATCATGTTGTTCTGCTGCATTGTTTTATTTTATCTCTGTTGTATGTATAACTCTGATAGATGTTGTAAAATTTTAATCAAATGTATAGTATAAACAGCTTCATGAACTATTTATTTGATTATTATATATTGTCTTCCCGCTGCAAGATTCTGTATTTGTTTTCTTATTTTCTTATTTTTCTTAATAAAACCTCATTGATTATCTGTGTTTCAGATTGTTTTGAGTTGGACATGTGTGTTTTATTGTTGACTTAAACCTCTCGAAATGCGGGTCGTCACAGTTGGTATCAGAGCTTTGGTTTAGCGATAACCTTAACTTTGATGTGGATTGACACATTAGAGATAGGGTTGTAATACCCTAGAATGAGTTTGTTTGTGTGTGTATATATGAGAGCGCATACTTGTTAGTGTTATAAAATGTTTTATATTGTGTTTACTTATCTATTGAGTTGTTTATGAATTCTGGTCGGTACATGAGGCGCCATGTTATCGATGGGGGTTTCTAAACACTTAAACAAGGCAAGTCGATATAATATTGTTTTAAAATAGGGTAAATGAAATAATTTTACCTAAATTATATTTTATATATATAAATAAATAATCTTCCATAAATAACCATATAGCTTTATGGAAATACGAATTTATTTATGGATGTTTGTTGTTAGGAGATGATAATATTTAGTTATCATCAATTATTGGTTGAATTAAACTAAATACGAATACTTTGTGAACTCTACTTCATGAAGCGTTCAATAATTAAATGAAATTGAAATCTAAATACAATAAGAATTGTTTGCAATAACAAAGATGTAAATTAACGAAATGTTTTCATAATAAGGTAATGAAATTGTATAAGTATGTTTATAATATGGTTTTTAAATACAAAGGATTTAAATGCTAAGAATTTTAGAATTTAAATCCCGTTGCTTTCAAAATTGGTTTCAAAGCCTTCAGAATTAATAATAGTATTATTTTGAAAGTGTTTTGACTAGAAATATATTTTTAAAAGGATTTTAAAAGAAATAAAAGCACTAAACTCAGTTTAGTCGTTGGGAAATAATTTTGAGGATGGCTACAGCATCGTCAGTATTCATTTTTGAGTTTCTGTGTGAGAATTCCAACCAAAAGGAATTTATTTCTGGTTAAAACAAGTTGTTTATATTTCAAAGATATAATTTGTTATATAAAGTAAATTTATATGATAGTATTTCCAAATGATTTAAAATATAAAATTCGGTGTTTAAATTTTGAGATTTTCAGCTAAGCTAGGTTATAATATGATTTTGTGGATTTTGAAGGTATTTGAGTTTGTTTGGTAAAGTTTTAAAAGTATTTTAACTTGTGTATAAAAGGTTTGGAAAATAAATAAAAATAAATTGTCACGTTTTTGTAATCCGTAAATTTTATAATTTTCAAACTATTTAAGTAATGAATAAATAGATTTGGAAGTTTGTTTAATAAAACCAAATCTGAGTGGGTATATATATAACCTTTTGGTAGAAGAGTATTATATTAATTTGAACTGGAATCAAGAAATGTTTATGCACTTTAGTAAAAGTGGTAAGAAATATTTTAAACTTTAAGTTCAAATTTATGAAATGAATGGATTTATAAAATAAATTGAATATGAAGTGAATAGGCTATATAACCAAGTTTGAAAATATTAACTTAACTAATTTGAGTTTATGGATGTTTACAAGCTTAAGTAGTGAGTTATGAAATAAAAATCTAACTTTAGTTAAGTTAAAGAATGAATTAGACTGAGAATTTGAGAACTAAAACTTCGGTGCTTTTAAAACTGTTTTCTATGATTTTGAAAATAATATTAGTATTATCTAAAAATATTTACGAATAAAAGTTGTTTCAAAGGGATTTAAAACAGGAAGTAAGTCCTGTACTCCACTCTTCTATCGTTGGAAAATAATTTTGATGATGACGGTCGCATCCTCAACATTCATTTTTGAGTCTCAAAGTAAGGGAGGCCACTTTATAGCTTTGCTACGCCTTTGATTCGATAAACAGTTTTTGATTTAAAAATTTTAAATATGATTTGATATATAAAAGATATGAGTATATATATTATTTTAAAATGATTTAGAAAGAAACCCGATGTTTAGTTCTTACGTTCTTTGTAAATTAGTAATTTTCACTTATTGAAATGAAATGAATTAATAAAATGACTTTATAAAATGGTTCATGAATGATTTGATATGAAATGTGTTAAACATACAGTGAAATAATTGAAATTTGAATAAATTAAATGTAAATGAAATAGATGTGAATAAATTGAAAGTAAACCAATTGGATGTTAATAAAGAATGGATGTTAATAAGAGATGATAGTGTATAAATAAATTGTTGACAAAGGATAATGTAAGTTGATAGAGTTTAGATTAATTAGTTGAATATTAATTGTTGAACAATTTCTTTTGTTGCAAATCATTGTTATAACTGTTTTGGCTACAAATGATTGTTATGTTGTGTATTAGTGCTTATGCTTATGATTCGGATTAAGAATACATGTTATATAGTTCTATTAAACTGATGCATGTTTTCTATATCTTATTATAAGTGACTAATATTCAAATTGAGTTGAGATAGGTACATATGAAGCCGTTTGGACGTATATGCGATTCGACATGCTTTTGCTCGATTTAAAATGAGTGAACTCGCTCATATTAATAATAATAAGGTACATATTTCGGATTACATACTGTACTTTTATATTTTTCCCTACGGGATACCTCATCATTGAGATGAGATGTATATTTGTGATATATATGTGCATATTTTAAATTTTTACGATCGAGCCGTGCAAAGGAGACGCTACCGAAATTTTCCGTAAATTCGGGGGTTAGAAAAATTTTGAGACTTTTAAAATTTTATAACTTGTTTTACAAATAAGCCAATACCAAAGTAGCGTAGCGAAAGCATGGTAAAGGTTTTGCTAATAATAGTTTAATGTTTTATATGTTGATTATTTTGAGTAAAATATATCAAATGTTAGATTCCTTACTTATTTCCTTTTCAAGGACGAAAAGTTTCAAGTGAGGGAGATTGTAATGACCCGTTATTTTTAATTATTTTAAATTATTAAATTTAATATAATTATTGTACATATATGGTTAGAAATAAATATTTAATGATTCATTAATGTAATTTATTGGATATGAACTTAGATAAAAAATTTAAATAACAAAATTCAATAAGATGAAAGATGATAACTTATATTAGAAAGTAAATTAAATAATATTGAATTGTAAGCAACTGATAACAGAAATCGAAATAATCAATGTTAAGTAAAAAAAAATCGAATGAAAGATTATTAAAATTAAAAGCATAAGTTTATTTATATGAAATTGTATTTTTGATAAGTATAAATTTCAGAAATAAGAAAACATATATTTGGTAAGAAATGAATAACTTTTGTTGTATACAATAATTGCAAAGATGTTGAATTACTGTAAAATGAAAGTAGTTTTTTTATCATTTGAATTCGTTTTAAAAGCAAATTTTATAAGTTAAATAACTTATATTTCAAATATAGTGATTTATTTGACAATTTAATTGTTATATTTAATATTTGAAATTATTTAAATAGTTGAATCCTGAATTTAATATGAATGAAAAAGATTTCGAAAGCCTATTTAATTTTATTTAAACAAGAATGAAGATTGTTACCTTTTAAAATTGAATTTAAAGTGAATAAATTTATTGGAAACTACTCGTTTTAATTAACGTGTAAAAATAGTCTTTTTGGGCACTATCTCGGATTTCGACAAAACCAGTTTCATCTGATCCGTAATAGTGGATTATTATAGATTTCAAGTTTCGTAGCGATCGGACTTGTCGTTTGGTCGTGCGAGCTTGAAACGCGTAGAATTGTTTTTGGAACTTTAAATAATATAATTTTATTTTGAAAAGCTATCTTCTGAATATGATGGAATTGGCTCTCGATACATATTCCATTGTGTTTGGAATAGGGGTATAACATATAGAACGCCAGGCGGTATGCTTCGTTTAGAGTTCGAAATTTTCACGGATGAATAGCGCCACAGAAATTTCCTAAATAGCCCTTAACCTTCGTCCATATTCTAATACCCTAAACCTAAAAATTCCAGCCGCCATTAAACTAATCCACCTAATGGTCGACGTTGATCAGAGACTCTAGATGTCGTATTAGCCTTCGACTTCAACTAGGGCAATGTAAAGCACGTAGATACAAGGCAAACTACCGGTTGGATCGTCAATCGACGAACCGAGGCGGTCGAAAATTGCCTCGGTTCATCTGCAGCAACATGGGTTACTCGAGGAGGTTTTCGCGCGTACACGCACGTGATGGAGGGCGGCGGCAGTGGAAGCGGCATACGGTGGTTCGGCAGCGTGGTCTGGTGGATGGCGTGCGATCGATTCAAAGATTGGAAAATAAAAAAAACCGAAAGCCTGGAACTGGAGGCGTAATGCGCGTGTGAAGGGGATGGTATGAAGAAAGGTTAATTTAAAATTTTAAGTTAATTTAGTTTTGTAATTATAAAATTTAATTATAAGGAATGCTAATTAATTCGTAACTTTCTCGTACAAGGTCGGATTCGAGCGAAACAAGTTGTGTTGGATTCGTATCGAAGTCGTCTATGACATGGAGTTGGATTCATATTTGTTTGACTTTGAAAAAAATTAAGTTTCAAATAAAGGTGAGTGTTTTAAACCCCTCATGAAATACTAAAATATTCTGATGTTAGTTAGATCAAAATCATAAAGTGATTTATTTCTATTGACTATTGTTAGGTAATTTAACTAACATTTAAATTGATATATGAATTGAACTGTAAGGAATTTTAATCGATGGTTAAATTTGAAAGTGAAATTGAATTGTTAGTTAAACACATGGTATTGATAACTAGTTAACTATTGTGATTTATTGGCTTATTTGGATGTTGATTGTGATGGATGACTATTAGTTGATTTTTTAGATGATTGGATGTTTATCTATTTATATATATCCTTTTATCACCCTATATATTATTTGATAGCATATAACTATTATTTGAATTATATTCGAATAAATTAAGAAATTGGTTGAAATGATATATACCTATGACACTTTGATTTGGATTGAAATAATATATACCTATCTTTGAAATTAAAATCGAAATAACTGATCACTTGGTCATAGGATAGAAAATGATAAACGGACACCGGATTGGTTAAACTAAATGGTTTAAAATTCTTAAATTTGAACCTATTTAAATTATTTTGTTTTAAAGAAATAAAAATCGAATTTATAAAGATTGAATTATTTTCAAATTTGAGCTTTGAAATGTTGAAGGTGAAATTTGTAAAAGATATTGTTTTAAAGAATTAAATTTGAAATGTGAAGTTATAATCGATATTGAAAGTTACTGTGCTATAGGATCGTGTAATATGGATGTATTTATAAACTACTTGTGTGGATTATATAATAAGTAAGTAAATAAATAAAGCAGTAAAGTAAATGACACTAGAGATTTTTATACTGGTTCGAACTCCTGTTCTACGTTCGTCCAAGGCTCCTTCTTGAATTAAACTAGCAACCCTCACTTAACCCGAAGGAATAGGTTTACACCACCTGAGAAACCGAATAGGACTTCTATCGCCTAAGCAACCGAATAGGACTTCTACCACCTGAGCAACCGAACAGGACTTCTTTAAAAATAAGCAAAAGTATCTAACTGTAGTATGCTCTTTAAATAGCACTGATAAGTAGATTAAGTACAATCTTCCTATAATCTTCTCCTTTATGGTATATAATGTAATGTTCTTAAGAAATGTGGAAGATAGAGTGATCAACGATCAAAGATTGTATGCAGTTTGAGTGCAAATTGAAAACAGAGAGTAAGAGATAAGAATTCAAGAATACTAAAATCAATTAGGTTAATTGATTGCTAAATTCTAAACTCTATTTATATAGATTTAAAAGTTGCAATCTTTCATGAAAGAGAACGATGAAAAGAAACATATGCAACTGTTAGATTTGAGATGTTTCTCTTTGTTGAAGAGAAATGTCTTTTCATAAAAACTAGCTGTTATAAATAATCAGTCGGTTGAAATTATAATTCAGCCTTCTGAATTTAATTAAATTCGAAACAGTAAGGAAATAGGCATTTTTAGGCCTAATTCAGCCGTCTGAATGAACTTATTCAGCCGGCTGAATATGCATGAAATATAA
Organism: Allium fistulosum; assembly: GCA_030737815.1. NCBI lineage: Eukaryota > Viridiplantae > Streptophyta > Magnoliopsida > Asparagales > Amaryllidaceae > Allium > Allium fistulosum. Next base: position 1,497,451,745 of record CM060901.1, read on the forward strand.
AATTTATTTCAACAAACAGATGGCTGAATGAGGTCATTCAACCGGCTGTTTTCAGCCTGAATTGTGCATGTGTGTGCATATTAATATTTATATACCATATCGGAGAGATTTTAACATATTTCTAATAACATACAGACTCTAAACAATAGACTAACAACTTCAAAACATTCTCAATCTGAATCTGCAACAAATCTCCTGCATAAAGGATTAGTACACAAAAATATTGATTTATATATAGTTGTCACAATCAAAACGATGAAAATCGAGATTGTAACATTCTCCCCCTTTTTGATGATGACAACTATATAAGTATAAATAATATATTACCTTGAAACTTACATGAATACTCCTCCTATCAATATGCACAATAATTTAAACAGATTTATGCTAAATTTCTCCCTCATTGTCATCGACAAAATGAAAAGATATACAAAATTAATATTAGAAATAAAAACAGGTAGAGATAAATTGGAACATAGCGAAAGAAAAAACATACTAGAGATAATATTACATAAAAAAAGTCACAACATCCTATACATCATTACATACACAACCGAAAAGAACCATAGAAGTTTGAAAACAATATTACAGAGCCAAATATTAAAGTTCATAGAATATAAAAAATAAAACTAGATAGAAGGAGAGGGATCATCTCTACCATCATCATCATTTTTCGAACTTGAAAACGACTATTGGAAGGGAGATGGATTGTATGCTTCGGTAGATGTTAAACCGGAGCAAGAGATCTTCTACAAAATTGAATTTCTTTTCCGTCTTCTTTTCAAGAGATTTGATTTCCCAATGAAGCTTTGATTGATTTCGGGATAAAGTAATGATAGCTTGTCTAGAGGAGGTGTCCGGGCCGATAATTTGAATGGAGTCATCATCCTCTTCTTCTTCTTCTTGGTGGGTTTGTGAAGAGGAAGGGATATTAGTGTCACGTGGTTGTGGAACACCTCGTTCAACATTGTGAGCCCATTCTTGGAAGGAAATAATTTGTTTGGGGGGAGGACGGTGAGGAAGACCCATCAATCCTAAGTTTTTTCTCCTAACTCGCTTATGGTTGAATACTTAGAGTCTGGCATTTGAACACCAAAATTAAGTAGGATATGTATAATATAAGCACCATAATGGATAGTCTTGTATTTCCTTCGGATTGTGACATCTTGAAATTCATCAAAATTAGTTTGCCCCAATTTACTTGTTGGTGTGAGTAGTTGGCATAGAGAGCTTGAAAGTCTCTTTTGTAAACTTTTTCATAGCTTCCTGTATGGGATTGTAAGGATCAATTGAAGGCTCGGTGAATGAGACGTGCTTGAGGTCTTAAAGCACTAGATTTTAGCTCATTTAAATTGATAAGTTGATCGAACAAGAAGTGGTGTGAAACTTCATCTCAATGATCCATACCAACCTCTATGTCATCTATATCGATACCTTGATACGGATAATTCAAAATGTAGCCCACTCGTAACACAATTTTCTAGTTTTGAAGGTTTTGGTGATCAAGATTCAAATTTCAAGGAATAGTTTAACCAAAAGATGATTTATTCTAACATTATTAGGTTCATACCCTATGAGAGTTTCAAAGTGATATTGCTCGGCCTTTTCTCGAATCCTATATGCTGCGAAATCCAGGAATTTCATGAAGGCCCCTTCAAAAATGTTGGAGTTTTTCATTCTATAGCCATCTTCGGATTTGGTCTTGGGAAGGTTCGAAGGTGGATTCTCTTGAACTTTTTGAACTTGGAGCCATTGTTGATTGAAAAATTGAAGTTAGAAGTGGATTTTTTGAGAGAGTGGAGGCTAGGTTTCTGAAATGAGGAGGGAAAAATTGAAAAAGTGAATATATAGATAGGGTAAAAGGTGAGCGTAGAATGGGTTGTTGGGTTGAAAGCCCATATAAAAAAATTGCCTGGAAACATTCAACCGGCTGAATGATTGTGGTCAACTGTCTGTTTGCTTTCCCGCAAGAAGATAGTTCAAAATTGAACTGATTCAGCTGGCTGTTTATAGTGTATTCAGCCGTCTGAATCTGGGCAAAAATTATCCCCAGTATAATATTCGGCCGTCTCCTTTTGCAGAAAAAAATATTGTCACCCTCTTTTTGAACAAGCAACATTATTTTTGAATGAAAAACATATATATTCATATGAACAATTAATAAAATATAGTAGACATTATATATATATATAAACAGATTTTGATGAAGAACTGGGAGTGTGATATTCCGTCGGTTCAATCTTGGTATGCTCCTGTAGTGGATGGAGAGGGGACCAGCAATTTCCACGTTCCCAAGAGTTCGGAGACACTGGAGGACGTTGTGGCGATGGTTCCCAAGGATTGTGCCGAGGAGAACGGATAGGAGATGGTTGATGAACCGTGCTCTTGGATGAGGAACCGCAGAATTTCAAGGCGACTTGCTCCAAAAAGCTTAAACGCTTAGCGTTAACTTTTTGTTCGTAATAAAGTTTGCGTTGTAATTCCAGCATTTCCCTTTGGTAGAGATGAATATCGTCTGTCTTTTCTTTAGTAGACGGTGAGCCGAAGAATAGAGAGTGTTTGGTTCTTTTACTGGGTGGAGTATAACCCACGTGAGTGGAAGGAGGAACAATGGAGACGGGTTCATAAATGGGTGTGGGGGTAGGTAAATTTAATGATCCTGAACTTGGAGAAGAGTATAAGAGTGAGAAGGATTCAGAGTTGTGTTGAGAAGATATTTTTAAAAGAGTTTGAGAAATGTTTTTCTATTTCTTTGTAATGATATTAAAAAAAACTTGAAAGGAAGAGAAGTATTTATACTAATGAGGAAATCAGAATTAGAAATAGGATTAGTGGTCAAATTGTTTTTAGCTAGAGAAAACAATGAGAGGCTAAAATGAAAGAAAAAATATGTAAGGTAGAAAAAGGAATTGATAAAAATAGTAAAAAGATATAATACAAATTGGGAATATCGTTCTGTTGTGAAATGTTCTATAGTGAAGTGGTAGTGCATCTGAATTACAAGTAAGTGACCAGAGTTCGAGTCGTGGAAACTCAATTTTTGTAAAAAAATTATTTTTGACAAAAATAAAATAAAATAAAAAATATAAATCTTTAAAAGATAAAATTCCTATTTCTCTTCTTAGTTTTATAAAAATATTTTCATTTAAAGGTTTTGTAAATATAACAGCCAGTTGGTTTTCAGAGGATACAAATTCTAATCTGACTATATCCTTTTCAATATTATCACGAAGAAAATGATGACGCATGTCAATATGTTTAGTTCGTGAATGATTGACAAGATTTTTAGAGAAGTTTATAGCACTTGTGTTATCACAAAAATAGTTGATTTAGATAAATTTATACCAAAATCTCGAAGCGTTGTTGCATGTAAATGAATTGAGCACATGCTAAAGCAGCATAAATGTATTCTGCTTCACACGTCGATAGTCAAACACAATTTTGTTTTTTGCTAAACCAGGAGACTAAGGATTGTCCAATGAAGTGACAAGTCTCGCTCGTACTTTTTTGATCCGTCCAACATCATCCAAATTCAGCGTCACTATATGATACTAACTCAAAAGGACATTCTTTCGGATAGAAAAGTTTGAAATCTTTGGTTTTGCTTAGATAACGTAATATTCGTTTCATTGCACACATATGTGATTCTTTAGGATTTGCTTGAAATCGAGCACATAAACAAACACTCATTATTATGTCAGGTCTACCAGCAGTTAGATAGAGTAATGATCCAATTATACTTCGATATAATTTTTGGTCAACACTCTTGCCATCTTCATCTCTATTGAGATGTATTGTTGTACTCATTGGAGTTGGTTTGGCAGAAGTATTTTTCCATACCAAAGCGTTTAATTAGATTATTACAATATTTTTCTTGATTAATAAAAACCCATTTTCTAATTGTTTAACTTGTAAACCAAGAAAATAAGATAAATCTCCCATATGTGACATTTCAAATATTTTGGTCGTTATAGTAGAAAATTCCTGACATAATTTTTCATTTGTAGAACCAAAAATAATATCAACTACATAATTTGAACAATTAAAATATCCTTTTGGATTGAAGTTGCTGTTTGCTTAAAAGTGTGTATGTCAGTAATTTGGAGAGAGAGAAATGCCATAATCTTTGACAAAGTTAGAAGAAATGATGAACTGATTTGGATTGAAGTTAGAACCAGAACTTATAGGCAATTACAGAATAGTCCAACTGTTTTTCACCAATCCATGATTGATGCCTGGACTTGATTTTGATGTGCTTTCTTGCTTGTTCTTTGTATTTTCCTTTCTTTTTTCTGTTGTACCTTTTTATTGTTTGTTGCAATAAAACTGGTAGGGGCCCAGTTAACCCCGCTGGCTTTGCCAAAAAAAAATATATCCTTTTTGGTTCGTTTAATAAAAAAGAGTTTGATCAACCTTCCCAATTTCAAAACCAGAATCTATAAGATAGCTCTTAAGACGTTCATACCAAGCATGGGGTGCTTGTTTTAGACCGTATAAGGCTTTCTTAAGTTTATAGACATGGTTCGGAAATTTTTCATGTGAGAATAGAGGAGGTTGTTCAACATAAACATTTTCTTTTATATATCCATTTAAAATGCACTTTTTACATCAATTTGATAAAGTTTGAAACTATGAAAACATGCAAAGGCCAGTAAGATACGTATTGCTTCTAGTTGTGCGACTGGAGCAAACGTTTCTTCATAGTCAATTCCTTCTTCTTGATTATATCCTTGTGCAACTAATCTAGCTTTATTCCTAGTTATATTTCCTTGTTCATCTTCTTTATTTTTGAAGACTCATTTAGTACCAATGACTTTTTGATCACTTGGTTTGGGAACTAATTCCCAAACTTAATTTCGTTCGAATTGGTTTAGATCTTCTTGCGTAGCTATAATCCAATAGTCATCAATAGAGGCTTCTTTTTGCATTTTTAGGTTCAATATTAGAAAGAAATGCTACATGGCCCATTTGATTAAGTTGATTTCTAGTTCTGACATGTGAATCAATTTCTCCTATGACATTTTCTACTAGGTGATCTCGTAAAATACTAGGAGGAGATCTTAATTCATTTTCATTTTGAACAATATTTTCTTCAAAATTATGAACAATATTTTCATCTTCTTCTAAATTATTTTGAGTAATCGTATTTGTGATCATCTTAGTTATTATCTCGTCATCCTCAAATTTCTTTTTAAACTTAAAATTTTCATCGAAGGAAACATGAAGTGTTTCTTCGATTGTTTTAGTTCTTTAATTAGAAATTCGATAAGCCTTACTTCGTTACGAATATCATTTGAAAATTCCTTCATCGAATTTTGGATCGAATTTTCCAAGCTGATCTTTTGCGTTTAAAATAAAACATTTTTGTAACGACCCGATATTTTCAACCATTCGCATCCGCACATGTCGGACTTGAATTGCTCAAAATACCGCGTTGTAAATAAAAGAAATTGTAGTTCATTAAGCTACTATGTAAATATATCAGAGTTACATAAGATATAACAGAAGAAATAGAGTACAACATAAGTCTCAATAAAATAACCAAGTACAAGCTGAGTAGAACAATGGAACTGAAATAGATAGGACAAGACAAGCAGATAATCTCTAGCGATTCAAATCTCCAAGAGAGTGGAAATCCAAATCTGTGAATAACTCAGGCTGACCCGAGCATAAATAAAAATACAAACACTCGAGTCAGGACAATATATACTTATATAAGGTAAACCAACTCAAGTGAACTGTAATAAAGGTACAAGTAACTTAAAGAATGCTTGGGATCGCCCATTCTTTAAGGATCCGTTAAACTATCTACTATGTAGTAATATTCGCTATTATAATAATGTCTAATCATAAAATAAACATACTTTTAAATAGCGTTAAGGCTTTACATTTTCCACCTTAACACGTAATATGCCAATAGTCTACACAGTACATGCATACCTCGCAAGGCTATGAGAAGATACTCCATAGGTACGACACAAATAGAAACTCGTAGTAAAGCTCGATATGGTATGTGACACGGCACACAAGGCAATGCCGGGGTAGATATACCAATTACGCACACGGACTGATGGAAACGCATAGCAGCCACTACCGCTCCACCTCGAACAACACTCCCAAATCAAGGGTGCGCACCAAATCAATCACAAGTAATAGAATGGTATCGAAGAAGTGTGTCCGATAAGAGGTGCTACCTCACTGGTCCGAGATCGCTCCTGTTTTAGCCACCTTATGCCAACTCACGGGAGTTGGGTCCACGTATATACCTTAGGATCGTCGTCACCATCCTACTTCATTCTGGAAACTCCACCGCGTACACAGTTGTCAAAGTGGTTTTCGGTATCGACAGAGAGTATGTCCATATCTGATCCCGGTCTCTTTAACAACCAATCGTTATTATAACCCGTGGTTATAATTTAAAAAACAGTTTATACTTCAAAATAGAATTTCAAATCCAAATCTTTATCAAAATAAAGATTAAATCAATTCCAAAACATTTCAATGTATTTAAAATATCATATCATTTCAAAACTTCATTTCAAATCATTTCAATATATCAAAATATCATATCTTTCCAAAACTTCATTTCAAATCATTTTAATATATCAAAATATCAATCTTTCCAAAACTTCATTTCAAATCATTTTAATATATCAAAATATCATATCCTTTCAAACTTCATTTCAAATCATTTTAATATACCAAAATATCATTTGAGTACAAATCTAAATATTCAACTTTAAATACTTTTTAAATTTAAAGATATCATTCATTTATTATCATTTCAAGTCACCTTTTTAAATAGTTTATATTTAAATCAAAATAATTCATTTAAATCCTTTAAAAGTGTAATTATTATACTTTCAAATCAAGTATTAAAATTTCCAAAGTTTCAATTCAATTCAATCATTTATTTCAATTAAATTTCCATAGACCATTTCAAATCTTATAAATTTCAAATATAGATTTAATCCACAAAATAACTATTCAAATTATAAAATAAATTCCAAAGCTTTATTATCCTATATTTCATAAGTCCAATATCTTTTAAATAGATTCAAATTACAAGTAAACCAAATATTTTTCATACTAATATAAACTTCAATTATTTATTCCAAGATTTAATATCATTTCAAATTCATTTCAAAATATCAAAATATCATTTCAAAACATCATTTATTTAATTTAAATACTATTTAATCACATTTCAAAATAGTTGTATTTCCTAAATCAACTATTCCATTTAAATCATTTAAAGTCAATTCATTATATTTAATAATTAAATATTTGATTTCCAAAATTTAATCTTTTCCAAGATCATTTATCCATTTAAGTTTATTAAAACAATGAAAATTCAACTTTCGCAGCACTTAGGAAATGCTACGAAATGTTATGTTTTAAAATAGTTCATTAACAAAAGACAGCATTAAAAATGTTGTAATATCTTAATTTAGTTTCAATTGAAATTTTAGTTAAATTTAACAACTATAGCACTAACAAAGTGCTATAATAACCTTTAGTTCAAATTTGCTATATGGTTCATTTAAAACAACTACAGCATTTACCAATGCTTTAATATCTTTACATTATATTTCAAAAATGCTGTCAAACCAAATTCAGAGTTTAATTATGATTTCACAAAAAATTAACTTTTAGTATAAATCCTTTTTACTTATAAAATCAAATATTTTCACATTTTTAAAACAATCATTTATATACCTTTATTTCTATGATTTTATAAAGTCCAATTTCCATACAAAAATCAAATTAAATAACAATTAAATTTTCATTTCTTTAATTAAATTCTTAACTTAACAACTAAGTTTAAATTTCCAAAATATAACTTATTTCCATTTATTTTACTAAATTAAAATTTCACTTTTAGACAAATTCCACAAAATTCAATTTAAGTTATATTTCCAAATTCAGCTTAAATATTCATTTATTTCATATTTTAATTTATACAAAATCATTAACCCTTTTAAAAATTATTATTACTTAATAAAGATCATTAAATTCATCTTTTAAATCAAATTTGTCATATATTCTTACTTTACATAAATTCCATTTATAAACAAAATCATAAATTCCAAAATTAACTTATATTTCAAATTCTACTTCACCATATACTTAATTCACTTATTTAATTTGTAGAAAATCACAAATATTTTATAGAAATCATTTTAATAAAATTTAAATCAAAATATCATAATATTTACATTTTTAAATATTTTAAAATTTTCAGAAAAATATATAAACCACGGGTCTGTACATAATTTTCTAGCCTAGGTCAAGTGATACGGATATATATCATTTCAATCCGTAATTTACAAAGAAAAACCGGGTTCTATCATTTCAAACCTGCAATCCTAAGTTAAATAAAAATAAATAAAAACCGTTCAGGCCTATCATTTCAGCCCATAACGATTTTTCCCTATTCTAAAGTCTGTTCGGGTATGTATTGTTTCAACCCATAGTGATTTCTATACTAACAGGGAACTTGCAGTGTGATAAACAGATATAAATGAACAGAATGGCATCATATAAAAGTAACTGATGATATAACAAGTGTAATAACAAGGGTGAGCATTATATGATCATAATATAACAGTTATAACAGGATGATATAATTTTACATATTCAAATGGTGTCAGTTTACTAGTTATAAAAGTACACATCGTCTGGTGAGAATTACTCACTTGTTTAAGCTGGAGATGACGACCAAAACACACAACATAGAATCTACGAAGGCACGAGAGCACGAATATGATTTGAGTGGGAGAGCCAAAGATTAATATCTTTACACACATGCAAACAAAACAAGTATATATAACATAAGTTTTCAACTCAAATTATACATAAACAGTGTTAGAAATGAATGCATGAAACCAAGACAAAGTGTTTGCACTTGCTTTCTACCATCTATGCTTCAGCTCCAGATCTGAAATGGCATGGCTAAGGGCATGGTTTGGATCTGGTTTGGGTTCCTAAAGGTTGGCCTAGCATGTGTTAACAAAGTGGTGAAGTCTAGGTGCATAAACTAGGTGTTCAAGGCTAAACAATGCAACATAACCTCACATCTTTGGCATAAATAGGTTCGGCCAGAGGTCATGGGTCACGGCCAGTGGCTCCAGGAGGTGGTGGGTGACATGGAAGAGGGTGGAGGTCAGGCCAGAGGTGGTGGTGGTGGAGGTTGTGGCGGCTAATGGTGGTAGAAGGTGGAGATGATAAACTAGGATTGGTTTCAACAATAGGTGATGGGTTGTGATAGTTTTATTAGATTTTTGTGTAGATCTTGGCCTTGGGTTGGTTCGGCCTGGGGAGGAGGGGTACTAGAGTGGGTGATGGTCAGAAGAAGAGGGTGGTGGTGGTCGGCCAAAGCTTGGAGTCGGAGGAACAATGCTATGAAGTAGAGAGCATATGCAAAATTTCAATAAGAAAAGTCATAAAAACAAAGGAAGAAGATGATAATTTTTACCAAACCTTGAACACAATGGAGCCATGATTTTTTTTTGTGTTTTTGAGGAATGTTTTTCTCGTGAAAAAAATGAAGAATGCAGCTGAAAGAAAGTAGGAGAGGTACGGCCAAAAAATCAATTAAGAGAGGAGTTGAGAAAGTGAAAGGTCGGAAATGCAAAGAGACTTTGGAAGTTTAAAACCTTTCAAATTTCCACTATTTTCTTTTTAAATTTTAGATAACTGAAATATATATAAACTCAGATAAAATATGAAAATTTAGTAAATAAACAAAAATTAATTAATTAATTATTAATTATATATAATTTAATTAAGTAAAACAGCAAAAATTGCAACTAGTCTTGAAAATATGAAAAATAAATGCAATGAACTTTGGAAAAAATTTATGTACTTGAAAAGTATTTATAAATAAAGATAAGAACACAAAATAAAATTGAATTCACAAAATAAATAAATAAATTTTAATTAAATATAATTTTAATAAAGAAAATAGCAGAAAAATGGAAACTAGGCTTTATAAATTGAAATAAATTCAAGTAAACTTTGGACAAATTATATTATCACTTTAAAAATAATAAAAGACAAAAATATACATAAAATAAAATATTAACACATATTAGAACAAAATATGACAAATAAAATATAATTTAAAATAGACAATATTGCTAAATACATCAGTTTACACACAATATTGAAATGTACATAACTTTCACAGTTTAAGTCCGTTTCCAACGAAACAAAAAGTAGGGTTCAAGTTATTTCATCTATTTTCATAATAAAAGGTAAAATTTAATATTTTAAATAATTTAAATTTGAAGTTTAAAAGTCAAAGTTTGAACAGTTTGACCAGAAATTCAATTTGCATTAAAATATTCAAATAATACTAGTTTGAACTATAAATCACTTAATAATCAACATATATATTTAAAAATGAAATGTTTGAAATAAAATAATTTAAAAATAAAAGAAAGTCCAATTTAAATAATATACAAGAATCTAGGGTGGTTACACTCTCCCCCACTCAAAACTTTTCGTCCCCGAAAAGGAATGAAGTACGGGAAACCACAGAAAAAATAGAGTGAAATAAGATTAAGACAAGATGACAAGGAGATTGAGATTATACCTGACAACTATTGTTATAGGTAAGTTTAACAAGGTGGATGGCAAGCAATGCTCAGATTAAAATAAGTACCAAAGATTATTAAAGATTATAGAAAGATTTCTAAACAGAAAGATTATAGAAAGATGCCTATACCGGTCTGTAGCAAGATGAGGAAAATAAGGACAACCAAAAGACAGTTTGAAAACAAAATAAGATAATAAGTTTGAAAAACAAAATAAGATAATAGGTTTGAAATTTCCATGGTTTCAGCTTAAATTGATAATTAATTTTACACAAGTTAAATAAATCTTACTATCTCTAATTTCAATATCTTATCGTCAAATTTTCTTAAACTAACAATTTCAAAAATCATGGATTTGCAAAATCATTTATTATACTCATAATGTACTTAATAAATTTAATTCTTCTTTATTCCTAATTAAAATTAAATTTATTCCTTTAACATCATTTATATTGTAAATTATTCAATTAACCTTTTATTCTATTTATCTCTGTTAATCTTTTATAACTAAAATTTAAGTGTGCAACAATTATTATAACCACTCAAATTTTTATTTATAAAAACTTTTTATATTGTATATTATCCAATTACATTGTTAACTTCTGAAAATTAAGGGAAGTTATATTTGAATGCAATTGTATTATATAAATAAAACTTTCCAATACAATCACTTCAAGCTAGAATATTTATTCAAATTTTGATTTTATTTTTATACTTGAAGTTATTATTTAAGATAGAATTTAAGAATAAAATTTCCGATTCCTCTCAAACCATTTAGAGATAAATAAATGTATGTACATAATTTGTCAACTCAAATTTAAATCATATATCTATATATATTATAAATCAAATCATATTTTAGAAATTCAAATCAATTAAATTTCCCAAAACAACACTGTAGCAGGACTACAGAACGGTCTCTTCACTTCGAAACTCGAAAATGAAAGTCGATGATGCCGCGGTCATTACCGAAATTATTTTCCAGCGACAAAGAGAAGAGTACAAAAATTTTAAAACTTTAAAATTCTTTGGAAACAAATTTTTTTTCAAAAATGCTTTAAATAATATATCCTTTTAAAACTTTAAACACAAGGTTTGAAACCATCGAAAATTAAATTCTCAAATTCTTGATTTATATTCATTTCAGTTCCCAAATCAAATTTATGAACAACTATTTATAAATTCATTTATAGAATGATAAATCAAGTATTATCATTTCAATTAATCAATTTAAATCAATTTTATTAAGTTCCATAATATTTAATTATATATCAAAATTTATTTTATTAACAATTTTAAAATAATATCGTGTTAGTTTGTTCTGTCAAAGTGTTTTAGGAATCCTATCGATAGCGTTGATCAGACGAATCGATCGGAAATCCAAATCAACATCAACAACTCAAACAACACAACATATAAATCAAAACATAGATTTACAAGTAAAATTCAAAATGTTTGGAGATAGTTTGGAAACAAAAGACAAGATGATTAATTAACAAAATAGGAAGATGGATAAGCTTAGATAAATCGCGGGCAACCTTAACCGGGTCAACCGTGACTTAATGAATAAGATCAAATGTGGATTGTCTGGAGTAAATCTACATTAAATCTCAAGAGATAGAGTTTGGAGTAATAAAAGATATCAGCATCTAAACCAAGGATAGATATAAATCTCTAGTGAATCGATGCTAATTGTAAAGGCGTTTCTCCCTTTTACAAGCAAATTAACATATTGGCGAAACTGCCAATTCACTATAAAGATCATTCAAAGTGGAGTTATGGGATACTCCAGAATCAAAAGAAGATGAATAGTGAGGAACAAGAATGGATTTTGGAACCGCAGTGAACGTTCCAAAATTCAAAGGAAATCAAATAAAAATGAAGAGATTCAAGCGCGAATGAAAGTGATCCTGTAACTAAATTTACCATACATTCTAAGTTTTGCCTCAAAGCCAAAGCTCTGGTACCAACTGTAACGACCCAATATTTTCAACCATTCGCATCCGCACATGTCGAACTTGAATTGCTCAAAATACCACGTTGTAAATAAAATTTGGCAAATCTCAGAATATACAGTAAATAAATAATCACAAATCACAGACACAGAGTAACAAGTGCAGCGGAAGTAAAAGAAATAGTAGTTCAAGAAGCTACTATGTAAATATATCAGAGTTACATAAGATATAACAGAAGAAATAGAGTACAACATAAGTCTCAATAAAATAACCAAGTACAAGCTGAGTAAAACAATGGAACTGAAATAGATAGGACAAGACAAGCAGATAATCTCCAGCGATTCAAATCTTCAAGAGAGTGGAAATCCAAATCTGTGAATAACTCAGGCTGACCCGAGCGTAAATAAAAATAAAAACACTCGAGTGAGGACAATATATACCTATATAATGTAAACCAACTCAAGTGAACTGTAATAAAGGTACAAGTAACTTAAAGAATGCTTGGGATCGCCCATTCTTTAAGGATCCGTTAAACTATCTACTATGTAGTAATATTCGCTATTATAATAATGTCTAATCATAAAATAAACATACTTTTAAATAGCGTTAAGGCTTTACATTTTCCACCTTAACACGTAATATGCCAATAGTCTACACAGTACCTGCATACCTCGCAAGGCTATGAGAAGATACTCTATAGGTACAACACAAATAGAAACTCGTAGTAAAGCTCGATAAGGTAGGTGACACGGCACACAAGGCAATGCCAGGGTAGATATACCAATTACTCACACGGACTGATGGAAACGCATAGCAGCCACTACCGCTCCACCTCGAACAACACTCCCAAATCAAGGGTGCGCACCAAATCAATCACAAGTAATAGAATGGTATCGAAGAAGTGTGTCCGATAAGAGGTGCTACCTCACTGGTCCGAGATCGCTCCTGTTTTAGCCACCTTATGCCAACTCACGGGAGTTGGGTCCACGTATATACCTTAGGATCGTCGTCACCATCCAACTTCATTCTGGAAACTCCACCACGTACACAGTTGTCAAAGTGGTTTTCGGTATCGACAGAGAGTATGTCCATATCTGATCCCGGTCTCTTTAACAACCAATCGTTATTATAACCCGTGGTTATAATTTAAAAACAGTTTATACTTCAAAATAGAATTTCAAATCCAAATCTTTATCAAAATAAAGATTAAATCAATTCTAAACCATTTCAATATATTTAAAATATCATATCATTTCAAAAATTCATTTCAAATCATTTCAATATATCAAAATATCATATCTTTCCAAAACTTCATTTCAAATCATTTTAATATATCAAAATATCAATCTTTCCAAAACTTCATTTCAAATCATTTTAATATATCAATATATCATATCCTTTCAAACTTCATTTCAAATCATTTTAATATACCAAAATATCATTTGAGTACGAATCTAAATATTCAACTTTAAATACTTTTTAAATTTAAAGATATCATTCATTTATTATCATTTCAAGTCACCTTTTTAAATAGTTTATATTTAAATCAAAATAATTCATTTAAACCCTTTAAAAGTGTAACTATTATACTTTCAAATCAAGTATTAAAATTTCCAAAGTTTCAATTCAATTCAATCATTTATTTCAATTAAATTTCCATAGACCATTTCAAATCTTATAAATTTCAAATATAGATTTAATCCACAAAATAACTATTCAGATTATAAAATAAATTCCAAAGCTTTATTATCCTATATTTCATAAGTCCAATATCTTTTAAATAGATTCAAATTACAAGTAAACCAAATATTTTTCATACTAATATAAACTTCAATTATTTATTCCAAGATTTAATATCATTTCAAATTCATTTCAAAATATCAAAATATCATTTCAAAACATCATTTATTTAATTTAAATACCATTTAATCACATTTCAAAATAATTGTATTTCCCAAATCAACTATTCCATTTAAATCATTTAAAGTCAATTCATTATATTTAATAACTAAATATTTAATTTACAAAATTTAATCTTTTCCAAGATCATTTACCTATTTAAGTTTATTAAAACAATGAAAATTCAACTTTCGCAACACTTAGGAAATGCTACGAAATGTTATGTTTTAAAACAGTTCATTAACAAAAGACAGCATTAAAAATGCTATAATATCTTAATTTAGTTTCAATTGAAATTTTAGTTAAATTTAACAACTACAGCACTAACAAAGTGCTATAATAACCTTTAGTTCAAATTTGCTATATGGTTCATTTAAAACAACTACAGCATTTACCAATGCTGTAATATCTTTACATTATATTTCAAAAATGATGTCAAACCAAATTCAGAGTTTAATTACGATTTCACAAACAGTTAACTTTTAATATAAATTCTTTTAACTTATAAAATCAAATATTTTCACATTTTTAAAACAATTATTTATATACCTTTATTTCTATGATTTTATAAAGTCTAATTTCCATACAAAAATCAAATTAAATAACAATTAAATTTTCATTTCTTTAATTAAATTCGTAACTTAACAACTAAGTTTAAATTTCCAAAATATAACTTATTTCCATTTATTTTACTAAATTAAAATTTCACTTTTAAACAAATTCCACAAAATTCAATTTAAGTTATATTTCCAAATTCAGCTTAAATATTCATTTATTTCATATTTTAATTTATACAAAATCATTAACACTGTTAAAAAATTATTATTACTTAATAAAGATCATTATATTCATCTTTTAAATCAAATTTGTCATATATTCTTACTTTACTTAAATTCCATTTATAAACAAAATCATAAATTCCAAAATTAACTTATATTTCAAATTCTACTTCACCATCTACTTAATTCACTTATTTAATTTGTAGAAAATCACAAATATTTTATAGAAATCATTTTAATAAAATTTAAATCAAAATATCATAATATTTACATTTTTAAATATTTTAAAATTTTCAGAAAAATATATAAACCACGGGTCTGATATAATTTTCTAGCCTAGGTCAAGTGATACGGATATATATCATTTCAATCCGTAATTTACAAAGAAAAACCCGGTTTTATCATTTCAAACCTGCAATCCCAAGTTAAATAAAAATAAATAAAAACCGTTCAGGCCTACCATTTCAGCCCATAACGATTTTTCCCAATTCTAAAGTCCGTTCGGGTATGTATCATTTCAACCCATAGTGATTTCTATACTAACAGGGAACTTGCAGTGTGATAAACAGAGATAAATGAACATAATAGCATCATATAAAAGTAACTGATGATATAACAGGTGTAATAACAAGGGTGAGCATTATATGATCATAATATAACAGTTATAACAGGATGATATAATTTTACAGATTCAAATGGTGTCAGTTTACTAGTTATATAAGTACACATCGTTTGGTGAGAATTACTCACTTGTTTAAGCTGGAGATGACGACCAAAACACACAACACAGAATCTACGAAGGCATGAGAGCACGAATATGATTTGAGTGGGAGAGCCAAAGATAAATATCTTTACACACATGCAAACAAAACAAGTATATATAACATAAGTTTTCAACTCAAATTATACATAAACAGTGTTAGAAATGAATGCATGAAACCAAGCCAAAGTGTTTGCACTTGCTTTCTACCATCTATGCTTCAGCTCCAGATCTGAAATGGCACGGCTAAAGGCATGGTTTGGATCTGGTTTGGGTTCCTAAAGGTCGGCCTAGCATGTGTTAACAAAGTGGTGAAGTCTAGGTGCATAAACTAGGTGTTCAAGGCTAAACAATGCAACATAACCTCACATCTTTGGCACAAATAGGTTCGGCCAGAGGTCATGGGTCATGGCCAGTGGCTCCAGGAGGTGGTGGGTGACATGGAAGAGGGTGGAGGTCAGGCCAGAGGTGGTGGTGGTGGAGGTTGTGGCGGCTAATGGTGGTAGAAGTTGGAGATGACAAACTAGGATTGGTTTCAACAATAGGTGATGGGTTGTGATAGTTTTATTAGATTTTTGTGTAGAT
Source organism: Allium fistulosum (assembly GCA_030737815.1). Lineage (NCBI taxonomy): Eukaryota > Viridiplantae > Streptophyta > Magnoliopsida > Asparagales > Amaryllidaceae > Allium > Allium fistulosum. Next base: position 1,497,468,324 of record CM060901.1, read on the forward strand.
CTTGGCCTTGGGTTGGTTCGTCCTGGGGAGGAGGGGTACTAGGGTGGGTGATGGTCAGAAGAAGAGGGTGGTGGTGGTCGGCCAAAGCTTGGAGTCGGAGGAACAAAGCTATGAAGTAGAGAGCATATGCAAAATTTCAATAAGAAAAGTCATAAAAACAAAGGAAGAAGATGATAATTTTTACCAAACCTTGAACACAATGGAGCCATGATTTTTTTTGTGGTTTTGAGGAATGTTTTTCTCGTGAAAAAAATGAAGAATGCAGCTGAAAGAAAGTAGGAAAGGTACGGCCAAAAAATCAATTAAGAGAGGAGTTGAGAAAGTGAAAGGTCGGAAATGCAAAGAGACTTTGGAAGTTTAAAACCTTTCAAATTTCCACTATTTTCTTTTTAAATTTTAGATAACTGAAATATATATAAACTCAGATAAAATATGAAAAATTAGTAAATAAACAAAAATAAATTAATTAATTATTAATTATATATAATTTAATTAAGTAAAACAGCAAAAATTGCAACTAGTCTTGAAAATATGAAAAATAAATGCAATGAACTTTGGAAAAAATTTATGTACTTGAAAATTATTTATAAATAAAGATAAGAACACAAAATAAAAATGAATTCACAAAATAAATAAATAAATTTTAATTAAATATAATTTTAATGAAGAAAATAACAGAAAAATGGAAACTAGGCTTTATAAATTGAAATAAATTCAAGTAAACTTTAGACAAATTATATTATCACTTTAAAAATAATAAAAGACAAAAATATACATAAAATAAAATATTAACACATATTAGAACAAAATATGATAAATAAAATATAATTTAAAATAGACAATATTGCTAAATACATCAGTTTACACACAATATTGAAATGTACATAACTTTCACAGTTTAAGTCTGTTTCCAACGAAACGAAAAGCAGGGTTCAAGTTATTTCATCTATTTTCATAATAAAAGGTAAAATTTAAGATTTTAAATAATTTAAATTTGAGGTTTAAAAGTCAAAGTTTGAACAGTTTGACCAGAAATTCAATTTACATTAAAATATTCAAATTATACTAGTTTGAACTATAAATCACTTAATAATCAACATATATATTTAAAAATGAAATGTTTGAAATAAAATAAATTTAAAATAATTTAAAAATAAAAGAAAGTCCAATTTAAATAATATTCAAGAATCTAGGGTTGTTACAATTTTGAGCCAAAAACTTTAAAATATGAAATATTTGGTTTTCTTTGATGAAACAGTTCATATGGAGTGTGTTTAGTTAGTGGTCGGATGGAAACATGATTCAGAACATAACAAGTAGTTGCTACAGCTTCTGTCCAAAAATGTTTTGGTAAAGTGCTTCCGTTTAACAAATTTTTTGCACATTCTGGTAAAGTTCTATTTTTCCTTTCTACAAATCCATTTTGTTGTGGTGTTCTATGAAAAGAAAAATTATGGTAAATTCCTTTTTTATTACAAAAATGTTCTAAAGCTTCATTTTCGAAGTCACCTCCATGATCATTTCTAATATTTTAAATTTTTGAGAATTTGAATTTTTTTAGCAAAAATTTTGAAATTTTCAAAAGTATCACTTTTATTTTTCAGAAAAATAGTCCAAGTATATCTTGAAAAATCATCTACTATAACAAACACATATTTGCTATGGTTTATAGATTAGACTTGAGTTGGACCAAAGAGATCCAAATGCAATAGTTCAAGTGGTTGTACAGTAGAAATATTTTTCTCTGAGTTAAAGGATGATTTTGATAATTTACCCAATTGACAAGCATCACAAATATTGTTTACTTTAAAATTCATCTTTGGTAAACCTTTTACTAATTCATTTTTAGATAATTTTTTTATAGCTTTGAAATTAACATGACAAAAAATTTTGTGCCATAGCCAAGGATCATTTTCTTTGGCTATTAAACACATGTTAGTATTGTAATTTATATTCATATTTAAAACATATATATTTTTATCTCTAAAAACTTTAAAAATAAGGTTTTTATTTTGATCAAAAATGCTACACTTATTTTTAGAAAAAGATACATTGAATCCTTTGTCACATAGTTGGCTGATACTAAGTAAATTATGTTTAAAATTTTTAACTAATAAAACATTTGTAATAAGAGGTAAATAGATATATACCGTTATTGCTCACATCGCCTTTGTCGATGATATATCCTTTGGAATTGTCTCCAAAAGTTACAGATCCTCCATCTGAGTAGGTAATGTTCGTTAGCATCTCTTTGTTTCCTGTCATGTGTTGAGCAACCACTGTCTAATATTCATTTTCCTCTCTTTTTAGGTGGTACCTGCAAAATATAGAATTAACATTGCTACCCACCATTTTATTTGGGTCCTAAGAGTTAGGGCTTACGAAGCCAAACCCAAGAGGGTTCAGAACTCCTTTTAAAAATAAAATCTTTGATTTTATGAATAGTTTCTATAAAAGATTTTATATATTTATTTCTAATCAAAGAATTATTTGTTTTAGGAACCCAAATCTTTATTGATTTAGAATAATTTAAAACTTTTGAATTAGGTTTTTCAATTTTATTATTATTCTTTTTAAAATTGCTATATAATGAATTCTTTTTCTTTGGAATAACTTTAGAAATTTGCTTATATCCTAGTCTTCTTTTATTTGAAACAGTATGAGAATTTTCTATAATTTTAGAAAGATTTTCCCTACCTTTGTTAAAGTTGGAGACATTTTTAGTAATATCATCTTATTTTGTTTTAAGACTGGAGATATCTAATTCCAAAATTTTAATATTTGCTTTAAGATCATGATTTTCAATTAATAGAGCATCATTCTTTTCTTTCTAAGTTTCTATCTCTTGACTTAACATAGAAAGTTGAGATGTTGTATTAGAATAAGACTCTTGAGTAGTTTCAAGTTCTTCTTTTAAAATTTGTTTTTCATCTCTTAACATATCTACTTCAATTTCAGTTCTATTTAATTTTTCAAGAGTTTCTTTATACTTTCTTTTGATGTCTCTTAGTTTGTCAAGTAATTTAGGGTTTATTTCTAATAAATCATCAAAAGTTAGATCACTCACCTCGTCTTTTGTGGCCATAAAACATACATTGGCTTGTTCGGTATCACTGTCTAAGTCACTATCTGATGATGAAGATGATTCTGAATCGTCCCAAGTGACGGAGAAAGCTTTCTTTTTGAATCTGCCTTTCTTTTGCTTATATTTGTCTTTCTTTCTATCAGGATAGTCTTTCTTGATGTGGCATTTCTTGTGACACTCATAACATTCTAGAGCAAACGATGGTGGTTTGTTGCTGTTATTATTGTTGCTGGAGCTGTTCTTGTTGTTTCTGAATTTGTTGCTCTTTTAGACTTTTAAAAACTTTTTGAAATTTTTAGCAATGAATGCCATATCTTCCGATTCATCCTTTTCTGCTTGGAATGTTATATTCTTCTTATCTTGAGCCTGTACTCGTTTTGCCTAGAGATTAACTTCATAAGACATTAGATTCCTATCAACTCATCTAGTTTAATGGTTGAAATGTTGTTAGCTTCCTCGATTTCTAAGGCCTTTCATTCCCACTCATCCGTTAAAGAGTTGAGGATTTTTGAAACAATATCAAAGGCTATATATGTTTCTCCTAAAACTAAAAGAGAATGATATATATCTTGGAATCTAGAGTATATTTCATTTATTTTTTCATCTTGCTTCATTTTGAAATTCTGGAACTGATTTTTGAGCATAGAGATGTTACTCTGTTTTACTTTGTTAGTACCTTCATGTGTAATTTTAAGTGTACGTCAAATTTCATAAGCCGTTTTACACATGCTTACTCTATTAAACTCATTCTTGTCTAATGTACAATATAACATGTTCATGGCTTTATCATTTGAAGTAGAATCCAGTTTTTGTGTGTTAGACCATTGTGAATATTCTGTAGTAGGTATGTCATATTCAGTTTAAGTAATATTCCAGGTTTCATAACTATTTGCTTGTATATAAATTCTCATCCTAGTAGCCCAATAGTTATAGTTCATTCCATTAAATAGAGGTGGTCATGCAGCAGATTGACCTTCAAGAAAGCTAGTGTTAGTTAAGGTGCTGGTGTTGTTTTCCATATTCAAATATAAGATAACTATGTTATGGTTATATGATGACCTTGCTCCGATACCAAATGAAAGTTACTGTGTTATAGGATGTATTTATAAACTACTTGTGTTGAATATAAAATAAGTAAGTAAATAAATAAAGCAGTAAAGTAAATGACACCAGATATTTTTATACTGGTTCGAACTCTCGTTCTATGTCCAGTCCCAGACTCCTTCTGGAATTAAACTAGCAACCCTCACTTAACCCGTAGGAATAGGTTTACACCGCCTGAGCAACCGAACAGGACTTCTACCGCCTAAGCAACCGAATAGGACTTCTACCGCCTGAGCAACCGAACAGGACTTTTTTACAAATAAACAAAAGTATCTGACTGTAGTATGCTCTTTAAATAGCACTGATAAGTCAATTAAGTACAATCTTCCTATAATCTTCTCCTTTATGATATATAGTGTAATATGCGTGAGAAATGTGGAAGATAGAGTGATCAACGATCAAAGATTGTATGTAGTTTGAGTGCAAATTGAAAACAGAGAGTAAGAGATAAGAATTCAAGAATACTAAAATCAGTTAGGTTAATTGATTATTGAATTCTAAACTCTATTTATATAGATTTAAAAGTTGCAATCTTTCATGAAAGAGAACGATTAAAAGAAACAGATGCAACTGTTAGATTTGAGATGTTTCTCTTCGTTGAAGAGAAATGTCATTTCATAAAAACTAGCCGATATAAATAATCAGCCGATTGAAATTATAATTCAGCCTTCTGAATTTAATTAAATTCGAAACAGCAAGGAAATAGGCATTTTTAGGCCTAATTTAGCCGTCTAAGTGAACTTATTCAGCCGGCTGAATATGCATGAAATATAAAATTTATTTCAGCAAACAAACGGCTGAATGAGGTCATTCAGCCGGCTGTTTTCAGCCTGAATTGTGCATATGTGTGCATGTGGGTGCATGTTAATATATATACACCATATCGGAGAGATTTTAACATATTTCTAATAATATACAGAATCTAAACAATAGATTAGCAACTTCAAGACATTCTGAATCTGCAACAAATCTCCTGCATAAACGATTAGTGCACAAAAATGTTGATTTATATATAGTTGTCATAATCAAAACGATGAAAATCAAGATTCTAATAGACATATGACTTGAATCATGGAACTTGAATTGTTTTAAAGGTTTGAACTTTTACTTGAACTTCGAATTTATCTAAGGATAAGTGATATATAGGGATATTTAAAATTTTAAGCTAGAAATTGAATTATTTTAAAGATTTGAACCTTAAATTGAACATTGAAGTTTAATTTGATTTAAGTGATTTAAATCAGAAAAATTGAAATTGGACTTGAAATCTATATAAATTGAAATGGTTTAAAATAAGAATTGAATTGAAACTTAAACCATTGAATCGAATGTTGAATCGGATTGGAAGAAAAAAATGAACGTTTCGAAATTGAAGTTAATTTGAATTGAAATCAAAATTAAAGTTAGTTTGAATTGAAATAGCGATTGAGTTGATTTGAATTTAACTCAAAATTGATTTGATATAAAATTGATTTGAGATTGAAGATGATTTAAATTGAAAGATTTGAAATTGAATCGGTTTGATTGAAATTTGGACCTGAGTCCAGATTTATTGGAAATGGAAAGAAACGGATTTAAATTTGAAACTATTTTCACTATAAACTATTTTACTGTAAATTGTTTTAAAATTCATCTTTTTTTCATATTTATTTAAATTTTCAAACCTTTTTAATATGTAACCCATTTTCAATATTCAAACTATTCTATATCAAAATGTTTTCAATATCCAAACTATTTTAACTATTTCAACTATATAAAGTATTTTAATTATTTAAACTATTCAAAACTATTTTCAAAATTCAAGTTTTTTAAGGCCGAAACTGTTTATGTTTAAATCATTGATTTAAAATGTGAATGTGGTTAAAATGAAGTTATAACCTAAGTTGAAATTCAAAATGGAAGTTTTGAATGAAATGATTTTTAAGTGAAAATGACATATGAAGTAAATATGATGATTTTGAAATGAAGGATATTTTGAAGTGAATATGTATTTTGGTATCAAGTGTGAATCATTTTCGAAATGTAAAAGAACCAACTGGTGTGTAAAATGACTTTTGGTTGTTAAAGAGACCGGGGCCGATTATTGGCATACTCTTTGTCAATGTTGGAACCACTTTAACAACTGTGTATGTGGAGGAGACTCCAGAATTAAGTGGTTAGATTTGGTGTATGTTGCTGGATTTGAAGAAAGAGGACGATGATGGATAGCCTCGACACTAGTGTCAATTTGAAATGATTAAAACAGGATGGCTTGAACCAGGCCAAGTGGGCTAGCTACCCCTAGCGGACACCTGTTCTTCGATTTTTCTTGTGGACACAGTCCATACTATTAACTTTGTTGTTGGTTTTGATTGGTGCACCTTGATTTGGGATAACCTCCCTTTACTCGACATGGGATGCGTGGACGCAGTGAGCGGTCATTGCGGCGATGTGTTACCACCAGCATGGCGACTCGAACTGGTAGCATACTACCTTGGGCATTGCCTCACGTGCCTTGTTATACTTTATCCTTAGACGAGACCACTACGAGTTTGGTTTAGTGTTGTCGTAACACGGCGCATCCTTATCTACCGACGTTTTATTAGTTGTGTTATATGCAAACTATACGATAATGCTTAAAAACTCGTTAAGGGGGATTATTGTATAGCCTTAACGCTAGGAAAAATATTTATTTCATTGGTTAGACATTACATATATAGTGTATTCTACTATATATAGATATTTTGACGGATCCTTAAGAGATGGAAAATCCTCTAACATCTCTTGAGTTATAGCACACACGTTATACACTGGATAGGAGATGTAAAACCCCATAAACATCTCTGATGCTATCACACTCCTGTTATAGGTGATATTAATATGACTTACATGAGAATATTTTAGTTCTGACTCGAGTGTATTGTTTTACTTTATGCTCGGGTCAGCACTGAGTTATCAGTGTATTGAAGATCGTATTATTCTGGAGGACGAAGCCAAAGATTTGGTATGTTTTATTACTAGTATTATTCGCCTACATCGTGTTGTTCTGCTGCATTATTTTATTTTGTCTCTATTGTATGTATAACTCTAATAGATGTTGTAAAATTTTAATCAAATGTAAAGTATAAATAGCTTCATGAACTGTTTATTTAATTATTATATATTGTCATTCCGCTGTAAGATTTTGTGTTTGTTTTCTTATTTTCATATTTTTCTTAATAAAACCCCATTGATTATTATTTTTTTGATTTTTTTGAGTTGGACATGTGTGGTTTATTGTCAACTTAAACCTCTCGAAATGCAGGTCGTCACATAAGTGTGTTTGCTAATACTTTCAAGATAACTTTAAAGGAGCAATTTAGAAGTGAACTAGTTCTAAAATCTTTTAATTCGTTCGCACAACTTTCCTTTGTAATAGAATAACATTAGCAAAATTAAAAATACCTAATCACATTGTACCACTATAAAATTCAGTAAACATATTACTTAGATTAGATTTTAGTACAGACCAAAACTTTTTGTAAAAAAGAATCGGAAACCCATCAACTGCTAGCACACCATCGCGTGGCATATCATTAAATGCCAAAAATAAATTCCTCCTCGGGAAATGGAGAGTCCAAATTGTCAATGTCAATTAGGGTATCAACGGGATATATATCATTCCAATTGACTCCAATACTATTGCTTATCCTAGTTCCAAAATTCTCTTTAAAATATTTGGTAAAAGCCTCGGATATTTCATTTTGTTCAAAAATTTCAACCTCATTAATAATAAGAGAGTTGATGGAGTTACTATGTTTTCTACGGTTAGCTACTATATGAAAAAATTTAGTGTTTTTATCACCCTCGTCCATTCCATCCACTTAATTCTAGCACTTCGTTTCCATATAATTTCCTCCTGAGACAAAGTTTTGTTCAATTCCTCCTTTAAGTTTGGAAGGACATTCTTCTCTGATAATTCAAGTGTCTAGTTTCTTCAATTTTATTTAAGCTCAGGATTTCGTAAAGTAAATTCTCTATTTTAAGATTAGTATTCCTGAAAGTATCCTTGCTCCATTTCTTAAAACTCTAAGTTTGCTTACAAGTATCTTGGCTATACTCCCCGAAAATCTAGCATTATAAAAACTCAAGGAAAACCATTTGTTTGTAATTATATTTGTAAAGTTATTTTCGAATAACCTCAATTTTCAAATCTAAATTTTTCTGAAAGCCGCTAAGATTATCGCAAAAAAAGGATAATTGGACAATGATTTAAAAAAATACTCAAAAGGCCAACAATCTTGCAAATAGGGAACGTATCTTCAATCTCATCGCTAATGAAGAACCTATCCAACAAAGCCATCGATGGGACCTCTCTAATGTTCGATCAAGTAAAATATCTGTTAGTTAATGGTATTCTATCAAATTACTATCTTTGATAAACTGGTCGAACTCTTCCATAACGGTAAAATCTCCTTCTCTAGGAGACCACTACCTTAAGAATCTAGTAATGTTGAAGTAATTAAAAGTAATTAATGATGTTGATTATAAAGGTTTGCAAATTATTTTGGGAAGGTAGAATGAGATCGACCAGTAATTTCTGAAAAGAAAATGAAAAGTATTTTATTTAACAAGTGGCAAGAGTTGTTGGAAAGTATTAGATTTAAAAGAAAATAAAACAGTTTAAACTTATTTACAAAAATGTCATTGTAGATACTCGACACTCCTGCTATATTGATGGTTATATGAGGTATCTACTTTATAGACTCGACATCTATATGGACTGATGCATGCAATATCTATTTAGTAGATATGTGATGTATTTTTGTATATAATAGTCTGGCACCAAGTGTATATGGGTTTGGTATCTCACGGTTGTAGAGACTCAGCTACCTTAGATTTTCGAAAACTCAACATTATTCTTTTAAACTTCGGCACCTTCTTTGTTTTAGGGGCTCGGCACCCCTGAGTACTTAAGGGTTCGACAACCCTATATGCTTTTGAATTCGAAACCTCTTGTCCATTATTAGTTCGACACCCATGTTTTAGCGACTCGATAACCGTATGTTTTCTAACTTAACACTTTTGCTTTATTGGCTCGATGAGATTATGTTTTACAAACAAAATCACCAAGTTTTAAATGATCGATGCCTATGTTTTTATGGGTTGGCGACCATGTTTTAGCAGCATAATAGCTGAGTGTTTTATAAACCAAACAACTATGTTTTAGAGGCTCGATATGGAGACTCGACATCTTATTTTAGTGGCATAGTAGTTGTTTGTTTATAATTGAATAACTTTGTGTTAGTGGCTCGATAGCCATGTATTTTAGAGGCTCGACGGCCTTATTTCTAATATCGAATGATTTAAAAAGCTATTTAAGATCGTTGTATTTTGTCACAAGATTTTGGCTAAGTATTGGGCTAGGTTTCCCTTATTTTTTTAAGAATGATTTTAAGTGGTTAATCATTTATAAGGATAAATGTTTTTAGGGAAATAAAATTGCTTTTTAGCCCAAAATTTTATATGGATTTTGCCAAGGGGATTATTGCTTAAAATAAGTAATTTTGTGATGCTAATGCCTATTGATTGAACATATGTTGAATAATGACCATATATGTTCTTGTTATCACTTAATTAGTTAAATTTTCTTATTTATCAATTGTCATACTCACATCATTATAACCTAACATTGCATCTTGGGATTTTGGGGCAGAATTACCGGTTAGGTTGTCCCAGTAATGAGTATGGTCATACTAAACTTCTACGTGAGTAGAATTGCATATATGAGATCAGATAGATCAATTGTGTTAGGATGTCTTGAACTTATCAAAAGAAATATAACTCGTGGATTTAAAACCAAGTAATAAGTACAAATTTGGAACTGGTGTAGGGTTGTGCCCTATGCTTCAGCCGTTAGCCCTTGGTTGGTAAGGTTCGCAATTCCACCGGGTTAGCTTGTCATTAGTGAGAATAAAGGATGTTAACGCATAGAAAGTAACTATAGCTCTATATGTTCATAGAAAAAGGTTATTGGTTGGCCTGCCAAACCATTCAGTTCATAGTAACCCAACGAAAACTATAATTCGGACAGTCAGTCCAGTTTCCTCCTAACCGTATTTGGAGATTTCAAATATATGGTTAAAGTTTTGGCCCGAGTCAGTCCGATAGGTTATTAGTTGGCCTGCAAAACCATTAGGTTCATAGTGACCCTTGGAAACTATTATTTGAGATAGACAGACTATTTTGAAAAGGGTAAACCTTAGGTGTGCATAACCATAGGATGACAGACTAGTCAAACTTACCGATGTTGCATGCATGCATATGATCAAGTTATGTTTTGTTCTAACCATTGTGGTTGTAGATGCATGATTTATGATTGAGATATTGGGATAAGGTACTAGTGAAGGGAAAAACCCGTTCCGCCCAGTGGCATGGTCCCACTAGATATTTATTTTGTTTCGAGATGGTATATTATTATCTACACCAGACTTTTTGTCTGAATCGAAGTTTTTTTTCCTCCCTAAACTCTCGGGTACTCATTTGAGTAGAACAGGAGTAGGGATTTTTAGGTTAGACGAATAAGCTTCTAAAGACATGTAGGAGGCAAGTTAGCTAATATTAGGAGTTTATTTTTGTTGTGTTGCTAAAAGTCAATGCTATGTTTGAATGAATGTAATGACATAATTTATAACTGTCAAGTAGTTAGACTCTGATCGTCCTAGGAAGCATCTTCATATGTTTATCTTAAAATATAATTATAATTAATATATTTTCTCTAAACGTGGAATCGATGGGATTATTTAATGGGATGTAATGAATATGAAAGTTATGAATGAAATGTGTTTTGAGATATTTCATACTCATGTGCTCTTGATGTTGTAGATACAATTAACTGATCATATTTTGTCAACTGAAATTAATATTATGGATAAGATAACGAAGAAGTTGAATTTACTGAACCAGTTATCCCATAGCCATAGAAGGAACAGGAGGGGGTTATCATCTTCTGATTCAAATGGGGATAGTTCTTCATCATCTGGTGGAAACTATAGAGAAGGGAAACAAAAAATAAAGAGGAAGCCGAGACCTCGAGAAGCAAGTTGGACAATGTTAGTAGTGGCTTGGATGATAATGTTAGTAGTGGAGATGGTATTGGCTTGGTATCGAACCCTAAGGACTTGTATCGAAGACCTATCATCGTGATTTAGGCGCAAGAGGTGGTATTGGCTTGGATGATAATGTTAGTAGTAGAGATGGTCAATGTTGTTGGCAAGAATGTTGAGATTCCAGTAGTTGTTGTCGATCCGTCTCGTAGAAATCAAAGAAATAGATCGATTGGACGAATGATTCTCCCAGAGACAAGGGAACACTGGTACCATGTAACTAATCGAGACCATTTGCAGAGCTAAAACACTCGGGGCAGGCCATGATTATCACCGTCTAGTAGATCAAATTGAAGAGATTCTTTGGCTGATATGGTAAAGAAGTTAGTAAATGAAAACCAATACAGAAACAACGATGAATAGTCCATGTATTCATAGAAGAGATATTGCATGTGGAATATCCCCGAAGGTTCACTATGCATACGATACCTCCTTATAGTGGAACGACAGATCCAAAGCAGCATTTGTTGAAATATGAATGACATTTGGACACGGCAAGGGCAGAGAATGCTATCAGGTGTCAGTGTTTCTTAATTTTTTTTGAAGGTGTAGCTACGATGTGGCTCATTCGTCTTCCACCAAGATCCATATCGTCATTCGATCAGTTGGCAAGGAAGTTTTTCAAACAGTTTCGCTTGCACACTACCTGATTTGATGTTTTTATCGAACCTTTTCCAAAGTACCAAAGAGTCATTGAAGGACTTTTTGAGTAGATTTAATATGGCAGTAATGGAAGTGAATAACGCTAAAGTGGACATAATATTGATGGCTTTGATCAGGGGATACATCCAGACACTGATTTTAGAAAATGGTTGAAGATGAAAACCCCACCGACTATGGTTGATTTTTATAGAAAGGTAACTCAGTTCTTGAACATGGAAGAGGAAAGTATGACTACCAGGAAAGTCGATGGTGGACAATTGGCTGTGATTCAAAGTAATGTTGCAATGAAGCAATCCAATGAAGGTTCCAGGAATATCGCTGTCAATGTGGGAAAATAAGAGCAAAACCTAAAAAAGAAATAATCAAGGTGTCAGAGGTACGAAGCCAGATTTCAAGAAATGTCTGAAGTACGAAACTTACACACCCCTAAAAAATTCAATTGAGAACATATACCTTATGACGCGAGGTACTGAGAATTATAAGAAGCGGGCTCCGAAGGAGTCGACTGAGAGGGATAAAAATTCTGGGAAGTTTTGTCTCTTTCATAAGACCAATGGTTAACATGAAAGAATGTAGACATTTGTGAGATGTGATTGAGGATTTGATCCAGAAGAAGCTTCAATAGTATGTGAAAGCTCCGTAGGATGGCAGGTAAAGGAATGCTCGACTGCAGGAGCAACTGCTTCAACGGGGCCAGGCTGGCCTATTGGTGATAAGCCTAGGTAGCTTGGAAAAAGAGTTGTTATCAACACAATAACTGGTGGACCTCATCCAGTTAAGAGGAGTTGGAATGAGATGGAAAGACATGGGAGTTCTTTGATGCATGTGGTATAAGAGAGTTGTTTTGTCATCGAAGACAAAGCCACAGTGAAGCAAATGAGGACTATGCAGGATGACATCATGTTCAGAAGTCATGATGCAGATGAGGTACCTATGATCCCTTGGTGATAACGGCCGTGATTGGGCCAGCAACTGTGAAGAAAGTGATTGTTGATTGTGGAAGTTTTGTCAAATACTATTTAAGACAGCTTATGATCGGATGATGATGGATGGCCAGGACCTGAGGCCTTGTAAATCCTGAATTCAGGGATTAACAAAGAGGCTACAGAGCCTGTTGGATGTGTTGATTTACTTGTGGTTTTAGGAGAAGGTAACCGCAAGAGAGTGCGGGTTGTGACCATCATGATGATGGATATCTTTTCAACTTATGATGCCTTTTTGGGTCGACTAACCCTCGCTAGTTTCCAAGTGGCCTTGGCTTCGTGGTGCCTATAAATGAAAATCCCTATGGAAAATGGAATGGGGGTCACAAAATGTGATTAGAATTTAGGACGTGAATGCTATGTCGGGCAGCTAAGGGAAGTAAAGCCACATGTGAAAGGAAAGGACATAGAGAAGACTATCTACATCAAGTCAATGGACGCACAGCAACCACTACCTAAGCCCTGACTCAGTCGGCATAGAAGGCTCCACAAAACTATGGATCCAAGGAAGCAACAAGAGGTTGCGAGGGTGGCCCGGGCCGAGCTAACGATCAGCATCCCAGTTAGTCAGGATGGTCCTACTCATGTCCTGAAAATCAGATCTCAATTCGGCATAAAGATGAAGAAAGAATTAACGCGTTTCTCTGGGCAAACTTGTATATGTTTGCCTAGAAAAACTCTTACATGTATGGAATATCGCTGGAGATAGCGTGTCATGCATTGAATGTGAATGCCAAATTCTTCTTGTGAAATAGAAATGGCGTACCCTGGGTCTGGAGCGATCCGCTGCACTGAAAGAAGAAGTGGATAAGCTAAAAGTCAATGGCTTCATCGTTGATGCCCTATACCCAGAGTGGGTATCCAATTCAGTCCTAGTCAAGAAGTCCAACAAGAAATGGAGGACGTGCATCGACTATTTAGACATGAATAAGGCGTGTCCAAAGTATAGTTTCCCACTACCGAAGATCGACCAACCGGTGGACTCGACCGCCGACCGTGAATAGCTACCGTCCATGGATGCTTACTCTGGCTATAATCAAATTACAATGCATATTCTAGACCAGGAACATACGATCTTCATAATCAATGTAAGGATTGTATTGCTATCTTATCATGCCATTTGGTTTGAAAAACGTCGAAGCTACCTACCAGAGACTAGTGAATTCGATGTTCAGAGATCAGATTGGATGCTCAATGGATGTCTAAGTGGATGATATGTTGGTAAAGTCACGGTGATCGAAGAACAATCTAGAGGACTTTCTAGAAATGTTTAGCATGCTCCGGAGATATGGGGTGAAGCTCAACCCGCCGAAATGCTTGTTTGGTGTTGTGTTAGGGAAGTTCTTGGGTTTTATTGTGAACTCAAGATGAATTGAGGCTAATCTAGAGATGATTGAAGCCTTAAGGAATGTTGAAGCCCCAAAGACGGTAAAGGAGGTACAACGTCTTAAAGGGAAAGTAGCTGCGCTAGGCCAACTCATCTTGAAGGCTACAAACAAATGTATACTGTTTTTCGATGTCCTTAAAGGCGGAAATAAAATTCGCCTAGACACATGAATGCAAGGATGCTTTTCAAGCCTTGGTTGATCATCTGGAAAGGCCGCCTGTCTTATCAAAGCTTTTGGATGGAGAGGATTTATTTTTTATCTAGCAGTGTCTATTCAATGCTTTGATTGTTGCCCTAGTACGTGAAGATGCCAGAATCCAAACTCCAGTATACTATATTAGTAAGTGATTTGCAGTAGCGGAGAGAAATTATCAAAAGTTGTAAAAGGTGGCCTATTGATTGTGAATAATTTAATAGAATAATGTGAATAATTAAGGAGAACGGGATATGGGCAATCTAATTAGGTCGTGCCTTAATAAAATAAGTAAAGTTGTTTTAAAATTTTGACCTAATGGAGAAGGAATGAGAGGGGTAACTTAGGAATATACTAAATCCTCTCCTCTCATTCTATTCTCATTATCTATCATTCAAAAAACAACCAAAAGGTGATATCAAGGCTGACAATTAAATCAATCTAAGGAGGACAAAATTGAGGGATTCAAAGGGAAGTAATCTTAGGAAATCAAAGCTAAACTAAGTCTCAACTCCATACATCAAGTTTAAGGTGAATAATAATACTTATCATCTCTTAAATCTTTATTTTGATAAGGTTATGGCTAATACTCGATTCTCACATGTTTGATTGATCAAGTTAAGATCTAATATTCATTGTTTGGATAGAATAATGGTTAATGGGAACTTTTGGAATTTATTAGAAATGGTTTAATTTGGTTTTGGGGTTAAATCCGAAGTTTTTATCCTCCAAATGATTTGAAACTTTTGGTATTTAAAGGAAACATTATTTTCGAGATGAGTTTTTAATTTCATGATTTTTTGAATTATAGAGATTATTTTTTGAATTTCCTATGGAAGAAATGGCTTAATTACGGGTTTTAATCATATTAAATAATTAAATGAGGTTTTGGGCTCCGAAATTTTATATGATATAAGGAAAGGTATTCTCTAATTTCTATGAATTTTTGGGATTTTTCCCATGTAATTTTGAATTATAAAGAATTATTTATGCTAGAATAAGCATATAAAAGTTTAATTAATTATGGCTATTAGTTAATTATTTGAAATAATGTTTTGGATCTGGGAAATAGGGTGTGGCAGTTTTTAAGTAAAGAAAATTGATAAAGTTTTGCTAGCCAATAAGCTTTTGACAAATTATAGAAGTTTAGTGAAAAGTAATATCTTTTTATAGTATTTTGGAAGTTTTTAAGTTAATTACAAGTTTACTATGTCGATATTGGCTATGTCAAGCCATGTCTCCTCATCCCAGCATCATCGATGCAGAACAAAAAAATGCCGGATGATGTCAATGAGTTTGGCATGCAGTGGATTGGTTTTGAGCCTCGTCGAGGCCAAACTAACAAAGATTAAAAGGATATTCCTCGACAAGGCAATGTCGATGTTTATTCTCACCACTTTATAGCATTGATGTTTCACTGTTTTATAAGTGACTCTAAGCTTTGGGCCTCGAAGACCCAAATGGTCATCGAGCCAACCCCATGTTACTCTCAACCTGTTGTCGAGCCTAGTTAGGCCACTTTTGACTTGCCATCGAGTTTACCCTATGCCGCTTTTAACCTGTGATCGAGCCTTGTCAATGCCGATTTTAATTAGTCTTCGAGTTTTTCTAAATAGGAGGATAGCCTGTATATTATAAGGATCAATGACTTTATTGTCATTGAGGCTCATGATGCCGCATGTTTAGTCTTCAAGTTTTAATAAGCGGAAAGCCTTATGCTTTTACATTGACATGAGATGGATGTCAACGCTAATACACATCGAGCTTATAAATGATGGAGAGCCATTTGTTGCATAATTTTAACTTCAAACCTTAGGGATACTAAGGTACATCTTAATGGGTTTGACATGAAATCTCTTGGGTAAGTCACCATGAAATTTAGGTAACTAAGAGGAAATAACTTAATTGGGGACACCAATAGAAATAAGTGATACATGTGGATAACATGGATTAAAGTTGAACATGTGGGTAGAATGAAGTAAATTTAAACATGTGTATTACATGGGATAAATAGAAACATGTGGATAAAATGAATTAAATGGCCAAGTGATGGGTTCGTAGTCATCCTAGAAAAACTATAGGATGTATTATAGATAGTCTGCGTCATGATGGAGATAGATAGTCTCTAATTGGTTAATTTAAGGGTTCACGGCCATCCTAGATAAACTATGAGATGTGAGATGGATAGTTCACATCAATTTAAATGATAAAATGTTAGATGGATAATCTACATTAGTTTAAGTAAAATAAAATATGGGATGATTAGTCCATACAAATATAAGACAGATAGTCAATAAGAACTTAGATGGGCAGTCTAATAAATGGGGATGGGTAATCTGTTACATATGACATGTTTATACATTATTATATTATTCTGTTATAACCATTGTGGATGGAGGAGCACAGTATATGGTTAAGATGTTTAATTGGGTAACAATGAGGGGAAACCTATTTCACATTGTGTCATGGTCTCACTAGATATCTTTTTGTTTGAGATGGTAGATTATTATTCACACTAGACTTCTCATCTGACCAGAAGTTATTGTTTTCCCCTTAAACTCTCAGGTACTCATTTGAGTAAGTTGAGAGTGAGGGCTTTTCAGGTTCTCTTTAGACGAGTAAGCTTCCGGAGATGTGCAAGAGGCAATCTAGCTAGTAGGACCTACATAACTATTTTCCACTCTGTTTTAATTCTGCTTTTGTGTTATAATGACAAGTTGTATTAAATGCGAGATATTAGACTCTAATTGTCCAAGGGGGCAACTTCATATGTCGCTCTTGGAATATGTTGTAATAATTATATTTTCTCTAAATGTGGTTTGTGGATTGGGATTATGTAATGAAATGGAATCTTATTGTGAAGTGAAATAAGAAGATTTATTTTAAAAATTGTGTTGAATTTCCTTATTCATGTGTTTCTGGTATTACCAAAATGATTAACATAACCACATTTTTCACCGGAAATTAATAACTATGAATAACTACAGTATCTGTAGCACTTAATTTCGGGCTTCAAAAGGGGGATGTTACAGTTTGGTATCATAGCATAGGTTTATGTAAACTTAAAAGGACTTCAAACATAAAAAATATTTTGAAACATAATCCAATGAATCAAAGAATAAGATTGTGGTTAGGATAACGCTATAATAATGTACTTGTATTTTGCTATATATATATATAAGTATGCTTCCCCTCTCTCTTAGACCGTTCTTCTATATCTTACTAAGGCTTGTATGTAGATTTACAAGAAAGAAAGGCGTGGAAGCAGAAAACAAAAGAGTGAATCTAGGTGGAAGAAACACCACAACTAACGGAAATGTTCGACCCAATACTAGGAGAAAGCCGGATCGACAGGCAAATGCTAACCAAAATGCAAATGTCAATGTGAGTGCTGGAACACCACTAGTAGATATGGGGATGATGTATCAGTTCTTCGTTAACTTGATGAAAGTTGGAGCGACTGTAGGAGTAGCTGGAGGAAATGTTGTGAATGCGGGAGAAGCAAATCTCATGGCGCCAGTTGGCAATAACTATGCCAAGCATAGTCGATATTATACCAATTTGGGTGGGAAGCCTTTTCTGGGAACTGAAGATGTTGTAGAAGTGGAAATTGGCTTTTGCGTTGTGAGAGAATTTTTGCTGATCTTGGTTTGGATGATGAGCAGAAGAGAAGATAGGCTTCGAGACAATTGCAAGGTGCAGCATTGTTCTAGTGGAATGGAGTTATCGTGGGTGTGCCACAGGAAGAGTTTACTTGGGAAATTTTTTGAAGGAGATTCGAGAAGGGATTTTTGTCCGAGGTAGCTAAGTCCGCTTTGCTCGAAAAATTTGTGGATTTGGCACAGGGGGAGATGTTAGTGTTGGGGTATTCTGCAAAGTTTGATGAGCTATCAAGGTATGGATATGCCACTATGGACACTGTTGTTAATAGAAATGAGAAGTTTATCCGGGGGTTAAAGCCAGAAATCGCTAGGGCAACCATGCCACATTTCCGAGATCCATCAAATGTAGTAGTGGAGATGGCAATTAGAAACGAAGAAATGCTTTCTACCTTCAAAAATGAGAAGTCAACGGAGACTCAAAAATCCTGGAATAAGAAAAGAAAATTCTTTAAAAAGAAGGGTGCTCAGAAAAGAGCATCAGCTAAGAAGGGGAAGGCAGATATTGTCCGTTATAAGTGCGATAAGAAGGGGCACTATGCTAATGAGTGTCGCTCGGGTGATGGAAAGGTGGCCGTGTGGAAGCAGAATGTGAAGTGCTTTAACTGTGACCAAGTGGGGCATTACAAGAAAAAGTGTTCAAAAGCAACTAAGGCTAAGAAGGGTAAAGTCTATGCCTTGGAACCATCATCCTCTAGACTAACAGTGATGTGAAGGGAAAGTCTATGATGTAAGGTACTCTTTTGATCCTTTGTATACCAGTTAGGATAATATTAGATACCGGTGCATCGTATTCATTTATATCTCAGTGTTTGGTAGATAATATATACTTAGAACCTTCATACCTAGTTACTTCCCTCAGGGTTGCGAATCCAATAGGAGAGTATGCAACTCTGGGGATGAGATGTGACTAGTTAGAACTTCATTTGTTAGGTCATAAGTTTGCATGCAGTTTGTATGTATTTGATTTCGTAGGCTTCGGAATCATATTGGGTATGGATTGGTTAGATAGATATGATGCTAGGGTATTTTTCCAAGATAGGGAAATATCATCAAGACATCCTAGTAGTAGTGACCGAATAGTATACTCAGCTTAGAATTCGAGTCCAAGAATTAGTGCTATGTTGATTGCTATGGAAGCAGAAGAAGATTTGAATCGGGTTTTAATAGCAAGAGAGTTTGCAGATGTTTTTGAACTAGTTACAAGACTACCACCGAAGCGGACTATAGAGTTTTGAATTGATCTTGTACCTAGAGAAAAACCTGTGAAAAGACCACCAAGTAGAATGACACCTGCCGAGATGATGGAGTTAAAGGTGCAGCTAGTGGACTTGGAAGGAAAGAGTTTTGTTAGGCCAAGCAATTCATCTTGGGAAGCGGCCGCGGTGTTCGTGAAGAAACTGGACGGGTCATTAAGGATGTCTATCGACTATCGTAAATTGAATGAGAAAACTATTAAGAATGGGTATCCTTTGCTAAGAATCGATGACTTATTCGATCAGTTGATTGGACCCAAAGTGTTTTCCTAGTTGGATTTTGCTACAGGGTTCCATCAACTAAGGGTGGCAAAGGACAGTATTCCTTTGACGGCGTTTCGAACAAAATATGGTTCGCATGAATGGTTAGTGATGTCATTTGGACTAACTAATGCTTTCTTCGTAGATTTGATGAACCAGATTTTCCAAGAGCACTTGGATAGGTTCGTATTGGTGTTTATATATGACATTTTGATATATTCCATAAGGTTCATCTTAGAATAGTGTTAGAGATACTGAGACACCATCAGCTGAAGGCGAAGTTTATAAAGTGTCATTTCTAGAAGAAAGAAGCAAAGTTTCTTGGCTACGTAGTTTCAAGAGGAGAGTTATCAGTTGATCCAACTAAGATTGAAGCGGTTAATAGTTGGAAGAGACCCGAGACAGTGACCGAGATGAGTAGTTTTCTTGGATTGATTGATATTACTAGAGATTTATCAAGGATTTTTTGCGGATAGCAGCACCCCTGACTAAGCTAACTAGAAAGGACGTGAAGTTTATTTGGTTTGACAAATGTGAGGAAGCATTCCTTATGTTAAAGCATTTTTTGACTAATGCACCAGTGTTAGTTGTGCCAAACGGTAATTAAGGATTAGTAGTGTATATTGATGCATGTGGGACTGGATTAGGAGCTGTGTTGATACAGAAGAGTAAGGTAATCGCCTTAGCTTCTCGACGGCTTAGATCGCATGAAGCAAGATATCCAACCTATGATTTAGAGTTGGCAACGATGATCTTCGCATTGAAAGTATGGAGACATTATCTTTTAGGAGAAAGATTTGAGTTGTATATGGATCATAAGTCTTTAAGGTATTTATTCTCAGAAAGAGTTGAATATGAGACAACAGAGGTGGCTGGAGTTTTTAGCGGCTTATGATTTCGGTATTGAGTATACACCAGGAATGGGTAATAAAGTAGCAGAAAACATTAGAATGTGGTGTTGGCAATGTTGGCAGAATGGAAGGATCCTAAGGCATTGACTACATGTAGTGTGCAGTTAAGATCGACTGCTAGTTATAATCATAGTACTGCCATGATATCATGATTGAAAGTTCGACTAGCTTTGATTGAAAGGGTTTCTTCTAAGCATAAAGATGATCCATAATTCACCAAGAAGATTAGAAGACTTGAGATTGGAACTGAGATTGATTATTTGAGAGATTTTAGCCTTGACCAGAAGGGGTGGTTGAGAAAGAAGGGACAATTGTGTGTTTCGAATGTTCAGACCCTAAGGAAAGAAATTCTTAGGGAATTTCATCGATCAAAGTTTATGATTCATCCTAGAGGAACCAGGATGTATCAGGATATGAAGAGAAGTTTCTTCTGGGAAGGTATGAAGAGGGATGTGGGCTTATGGGTAAAGGAATGTTCGAATTGCCAGTAAGTAAAAGCTGAACATCAGAAGCCAAGTGGGTTGCTTCAGCCTTTAGATATACTAGTTTGGAAATAGGATTCGATATCCATGGACTTTATTGACTGGTTGCCAAAGTCGAATCGAGGAATGAGAGTATGGGTCATAGTGGACAGATTGACCAAGAGTGCCCATTCCATTCCCGCTAAGTCACCTAGAACGACACCCATTTTGGATAAGTTATTTATGAAGAACATAGTTAGACTGCATGAGATTCCTAGTAGTATAGTCAGTGAAGGGATGCAATATTCACTAGTGAGTTCTGTAAGAGTCAGCAGAAAGTGTTAGGTGCCAAGCTTAAGATGAGTACCGCTTTTCACCCTTAAACAGATGGGCAGACAGAGAGAGTCAATAAGGTACTCGAGGTTTTGTTAAGAGCTTGTATGCTAGATTTTGATGGATTATGATAAGACCACCTACACTTGTTTTAGTTTTCCTATAATAATAGTTATCAGACTAGTATACGAATGACACCTTTTGAAGCTTTGTACAGAAGGCCATGCAAGTCACTAGTATGTTGGTTGGAAATCGAAGACGGGTTACTCTTAGGTCCAGATTTGGTGAGAGAAGCAACAGAGAAAATTGAGTTAATCCGAGGTAGGATGAGAGAAGCTCAGTCAAGATAGAAAAGTTACGCAGACAGAAGGCATAATGATCTAGAGTTCTCAACTGGAGATAAGGTTTTTATTAAAGTATCACCGATGAAGGGTTTGGAACGTTTTGGAAAGTTAGGGAAACTGGCACCGAGATATGTTGGACCGTTCCCAGTTATAGGGAGGATCGAAAAGCTCGCATATCGAGTAGAGTTACCGAGCAATTTGGCAGTTTCCATAATGTTTTTCATGTTTCTCATCTTCGAAAGTATGTGCATGATCCAGAGACTACTACCACTCCGACTTCATAAAAGATTTAGTACTAGAAGCGGATCTGACTTTTGTTAGGCAGCCAGTTCCGCGAGAGATGAGAAGAAGTTAACGAACAAGACAGTCAAGTTAGTGAAAGTTCAGTGGAGCGACAACGAGAAAGACTATACTTGGAAGATAGAGGACAAGATTAGGGATACTTATCCTGAGCTGTTGTGAGGGTATGTTCTATATTTGTTGATTTTATGGCAGGTAGGATATACTAGCTTTAGTTGGATGTTTGTTATGCTTATGTTGTAGTCCTTACTGAATTTCGAGGACAAAATTCTTTAAGGACGGAGCTTGTAACACCCCTAATTTTTAGTTAACATTATTCAAGACATTTAATTGGATAGATTAAATAGAATAATGTGAATAATTAAGGAGAATGAGATATGGGAAATTTAATTAGGTCATGCCTTAATGAACTAAGTAAAGTTGTTTTAAAATTTTGACCTAAAGGAGAATGAATTAGAGGGGTAACTTAGGAATATACTAAACCCTTACCTTAAACCCTCTTCCATCATTCTATTCTCATTTTTTGTCATTCATAAAACAATCAAAAGGAGATACCAAGGTCGGCCATTAAATCATTCTAAAGAGGACAAAATTGAGGGATTCAAAGGGAAACAGCTTAGGAAATCAAAGCTTGACCAAATCTCAACTCCATACATCAAGTTTAAGGTGAATAATAACACCTATCATCTCTTAAATCTTTGTTTTGATTCGATTATGGGTAATACCCAAAGCTTATGCGTTTGATTGATCAAGTTATGATCTAATAATCATTGTCTGGATAGAATAATGGTTAATGGGAATTTTCGGAATTTATTAGAAATGGTTTATTTCGGTTTTGGGGTTAAATCCGAAGTTTTTATCCTCCAAATGATTTGAAATTTTGGTATGTTAAGTAAAAGATTATTTTGGAGAAGAGTTTTTAATTTCATAATTTTTTGAATTATAGAGATTATTTTATGAATAACTTATAGGGGAAATGGCTTAATTATGAATTTTAATCATTTTAAATAATTAAATGAGGTTTTGGGCTCCGAAATTTTATATGGTATAGAGAAAGGTATTTTCTAATTTCTATGAATTTTCTGGATTTTTCCCATCTAATTTTGAATTATGGAGAATTATTTATGCTAGAATAAGCATATAAAAGTTTAATTAATTATGGTTATTAGTTGATTATTTGAAATAATGTTTTGGATCTTGGAAATAGGGTGCGACAGTTTTTCAGTAAAGAAAATTGATAAAGTTTTGGTAACCAATAAGCTTTTAACAAATTATAGAGGTTTGGTAAAAAAGTAATATCATTTTATAGTTATTTGCAGTTTTTAAATTAATTACAATTTTACCTTATCGATATTGGCTATATTGAGCCATATCAACTCATCCAAGTGTCAACGACATAGAACAAAACAATATCGCATGATGTCAACGAGTTTGGCCTGCAGCGGACTGGTTTTGAGCCTAGTCAATGCCAAAGTAACAAAGAAAAAAAGGGATAGGCCTCGACATGGCGATGTCGATGTTTATACTCGCCAACCTTTATAGCATTGATGTCGCACTGTTTATAATTGACTCCGAGCTTTGGGCCTTGAAGATCCATATGGTCATCGAGCCTACCCCATGCCACTCTCAACTTGTTGTTGAGCCTAGCCAGGCCGCTTTTGACTTGTCATCGACTTTAACCTATGCCGCTTTTAACCTGTTATCGAGCCTTGTTAATGCCGATTTTATTAGTCTTCGAGCTTTTTTAAAATAGATGGATAGTTTGTGTATCATGAGGATCGGTGACTTCACTGTCACTGAGGCTCATGATGCCGCATGTTTAGTCTTCGAGTTTTAAAAAGCGGAAAGCCTTATGCTTTTACAACGACATGAGATGGGATGTCGATGCTAATACACATCGAGCTTATAAATGGCAGAGCCATTTGTTGATTGATTTTAACTTCGAACCTTAGGGATACTAAGGTACATCTTAATGGTTTTGACATGTAATCTCTTGGGGTCACCATGAAATTTAAATAACTAATAGGAAATAACTTAATTGGGAACACGAATAGAAATAAGTTGTACATGTGGATAGCATGGATTAAAGTTGAACATGTGGATAGCATGGAGTAATATTAAACATGTGGGTATCATGGGATAAATAGAAATATGTTGATAACATGAATTAAATGGCCAGGTGATGGGATCATAGTCATCCTAGGAAAACTATGGGCTGTATGATGGACAGTCTGCATCATGCCGGAGATGGATAGTCTCTAATTGGTTAATTTAAGGGTTCATAGTCATCCTAAGGAAACTATGAGATGTGAGATGGATAGTCCGCATCAGTTTAAATGATAATATGTGAGATGGATAATACACATTAGTTTAAGTAAAATAAAATGTGGAATGGGTAGTCCACATGAATATAAAACGGGAAGTTAATAAGAACTTAGATGAGCAGTCTAATAAATAGAGGATGGGTAATCCGATACATATGACATGTTTATACACTATCATATTATTCTGTTATAACCATTTTGGATGCAGGAGCACAGTATATAATTAAGATGTTTAATTAGATACTAGTAACGGGAAATCCATTCCGCACAACGACGTGGTCTTACTAAATATCTATTGGTTTGAGATGGTAGATTGTTATTCACACCAGGCTTTTCATCTGACCCGAAGTTTTTGTTTTCCCCTTAAACTCTTGGGTACTCAATTGAGTAAGTTGAGATTAAGGGCTTTTTGGGTTCTCTTTAGACGAATAAGCTTCCTGAGACGTAGAGGAGGCAATCTAGCTAGTAGGAGCTATATAACTATTTTCCGCTATGTTTTAATTCTGCTTTTGTGTTGAAACGGAAAGTTGTATTAAATGCCAGATATTAGCTCTGATCATCCAAGGGGGCATCTTTTTGTGTCGCTTTTTGAATATGTTGTAATAGTTATATTTTCTCTAAACATGGTTTGCAAATTGGGATTATGTAATGAAATGAAATCTTTTTATGAAATGAAATGAGAAAATTTATTTTAAAATTTATGTTGAATTTCCATATTCATGTGTTTTTTGTATTATCAAAATGATTAATGTAGCCGCATTTTATCATTGGAAATTAATAACTATGGATGATTGTAGCATCCGTAGCACTTAATTTCGGGCCTCAAAATGGAGGATGTTACATTGGCCTATGGAGAAGAGGCCATGATTCCAATTGAGTTGAAAGTACAATCTCATCGAAAATTACATTGTGATCCCAAAAAGAACGAGGAACTCCTACTTGATTCCCTCAATATGATCAATGAGAAGCGCGATGAAGATGAATTGAGAGCCGCTGCTCATCGAAATCGAGTAGCTCGGCATTACAACAGAAAGGTCTGGAACTAAAACTTCAAGGTCGAGGATCTCATTCTTAAATGAATCTTCCCTTGTCCAGTAAATATGGGCCCTACTTGGGAAGGTCTGTATGCTATCGAATATAAGCTTGGATATGGAACATTAAGCTAGTAACTGTTGATGGAATTTCACTTTCGATGACATGGAATAGGGAGCATTTACGATGATATTTCGTTTAAAACTATCTTTGTACATACTTTTGTTGATTTCAATGTAATAAGGCATGATTTTCCATTGTTGTGGTAACAATATGAACTAGCTTTAGGAATCAATGACTTTGCATTCTCGTTAGCTAAATTTTGTGCTGTGAACAATAGAAAAATTGAACAGTTTACACTTGTATGATACATGTATGCAGGTATTCGGAGATAAGTACCGATTGAACTTTGATGTCCATGACTGGACCTGAGGAACATGACCATTCTAGGTATCCATTGTAGATGCCAAATAACTTTATTAAAACCCATGACTTAGGCGTTGGAGTATAAACACATGGGAGTCGAGAAATACAGTGCATCCTAAGAAACTTTTCCTAGAGATAGGAAAATCATCGAATCAATGTCTGAAGGTCGGAAAAACTAACAACCAATGCCCAAAGTTAGGCGAGATCTGATTCAAAAGTTCGAAGATTGACATTACGCCTACTGTAACTTAGCCCTATGAATAGGGCCTAAATGATTGACGTCCAGAATTAGGCGAGACTGGATAAAAATTGTCTAAGAAATAGACATCCAAAACACCGCTCAATATGACCAATCTCGGTCGATGCCCGGAGATTGGCTAGACCAAACATGGATGCCCAAAGTTAGGAAATCAAGCTATAACTCTATTAGTGCATAGAGTAATATAAACTCTATAGCTTTCACTACTCAAATAAAGCTTGGCTAAAGATGGACGAAGCAAGCTACCAAGTTAGCCAAATAAAAACATTTCCTTATACATGAACAAACAGACATAGGATTTTTGAAGGGAAACAAATCTACTCTTTATTAACAAACTTTCTTGACATAAGTCCTAAAGCTAAAACAAGAAGCAGAAAAAGGGATAGCTGTGATCAAGATTTCCTCCTCTCTTCTTCTCTTTCCCTCCTTCTCCAAAAGAATGAGCACTACTGCCTTTGCTAGGTTTCCTTTTACTCGTTCATCTGCCTTTTCCCTCTTTTGAAAAGTAACAATTTAGGTTATTTTTCCAATCATAATCACTTCTCGGATAGTCAAGAGGCTCAACATGACTACTTACAATGACCTGAGCAGAGGTAGGAACGACAATGGCCAACGAAGGCAGCGAAAAGGATAAAGGAGAAGGAACATCTTCAGTCTTTTCTTGTTTAATCTTCTTTGTTAACAGCTCCTGTATTTGTTGTATCTCCAACATCGAAGCTCCTGATGAGCGTTCGGTAACCCCGGTAATGGCTATGTCTTCCTCCTCCTAAGCCCCATGAAGATCACCTCCAACTTCCTCATGCAAAAGGTGAATCATTGTCGAGAATAAGAATGGTAGCCGCCAGAGGGACTGAGGTTGGGGTAGTGGTAGACACAACGACTGATTCAGTCATTGGAGCTTGTGCCCTCTAGTGGTAAGCTTCCCTCGGGCAGAGGAACGATGAGAGGTTGACCTGAAACTTGAAAAACATAAAACTAGAGATTAGTCACGTCGACCGTTGTCATATGAGCCATCTAAAATACGGGCAAGGTTAATGATATACCTTGGAGAGATTTTAACTCGATATGAGCCGGAGTGCCACCAGAGCCTCCTATCAGAATGGGAGATAAGATAGGTAACTTTGCAAGCAAAGGCTTTTCAGGATTGTATTGAGCATTCAACGAGGGTGGCAAAACAATCGAAGCATCAAAAGCTGCAATGGCAGTAGAAATAGTGGTAGAGCCAAGAAGAGGAGCGATATTTTCAATAATCAACAGCTCTAAAGTCAAAGGAGCACTAACGTTTACTGTTGAATCATGAAGAGCAGATCCAAAACACTCACCCTGATCTTTTTGGTTCTCGCTAATCAATTCATGGTGTAAGATGCACTCACCGACCTTGAGCATTCCTAGGTTTTCGACATCCAAAAGGTCGAGTTTTATCTCCTCTTCAATGACCTCGGCTCCTTCGGAGTGTTCTCACTCCTATCTCATGATCTCCTCCAGGCCATGGCTAAAGCTTGGGGATATCCCTCGTCCAACCATTTCAAGTTACCAAACTTGATGACGTTTCATTGCACCACATAAGAATAGACTTAAGTTTAGATATAACTCTATTCTCATAGCCTCAACCTACTCCTTGATACCCCTTCTTCGGGCATCTGCATCATCTTTCTCTTTGCGAGCATCTGGCTATTCCTCGCAGTAGCCCTGAGCCAAGATAAGAGTATCATCTTTTTCCTTCTTTTCATCTTCTAGCAAAATTTCCAACCGAGCTATTTCTGAGGCTCGCTCTTCCATGGTTTTTTTGAGCTGCCCATTCTCTAGTGATAGAGTGTGGCTCCTATGATAAGCAAACTCGACTTGCTTTTGTTGATTCAGACAATCCTGCTCAACACATATAGTTAGGTCTTCCAGGTTCTTCTTGGCCTCAGCCAACGAAGCGTTGAGCTCTTCAACTTCCTTTCAGGATGAAAGACGATGTGCTTAAATATGCTTCATCCCATTGAGCTCTACTTTCCTCTTATAGGAGGCTTTAGAAATAGCATCAACTCTTTTTTTCCACTTGAAATATTGGTCGTATACGTCGTCCACATAAGCTACAATGTCGGACTTGACCCTCGGGGGGTTATCCTTCAGATGAGGAACAAAGAGGACATCATTGAGGAATTTTTTTGGAAAAACGCGCTTCATGGTAGCTACATAAGTGTTGGAAACAGATTCCATCTCTGCAATAGTAAGAGCTTTAATCGGCCTCTTTTCAGATCTCAAGTGAGGAAAATCAAAGGGAACCATCCCAGACGACTACTCATAGCATCATGGCAAGTGAGGAGATGTCATCATTTTTTTTAATGGAGGAACTAAAATAGGAGTCATCGATATCTCAATGTATGGGACAGGATCGGGTCTCACCGATTGCTTATCCATATTATACGACAAAAGGGAACGAGAACTGCATCTTGGAGATAACTCACGAGACCTGTAACCTCTGTCCTGACTCCTATGATTCCAACTCAAGTATCTTTTTGAATCAGAGTTATGGGATGAACCGTGAGAACTGTCGGAGGATCCAACTTTCTTGTATTTGCTCCACAGATACAACGACCCATATTTTACATTTCGGAGAATCATAAAATATTTTTACTTTATTCATATGAGGTCGTATGACTCTAAAATTCTAGAAAATTACTCTTAGGTACATTTTCCACTTCTATGATTTTTGCCGAATTTTATATGATACTTTTGACCCTAAAAATATTGTTTGGATTATAACTTTTGATAGGAGCTGAATTATGGTGTCAAACCATATCAATTGCTTTAGAATGATAGTTCCCCATTCTGTGGAGAGGTCACAGTAGTAAAACGAAATTACCATTTGAGAGTTATTGTTGTTTAAAATTTTAAGGGCCTCCGGGCAGATATTGGAATAATTAAACAGGCCTAAACTCAAGCCCATTAGCCCATTTTGGATTTTAGAGCTAAGAATAGGTGTTTGGGCTGAGATGATTCACTTTTCATCTTCCCAAAACATTAACAAACCTTCATTATTCATCTTTTTACCTAAAAATTTCACCTTTTCTACTTAAACTAGCTTAACTTGATTTTTAGAGGGGTAATTTGCATAGAGGATTTTCAACTCATCATTTTGGTACCTTATGGTAATTTAGGGTATTTGGTAAGTGATTACCTGATCTCATTATCATATACATGTTAATATGGCAAAATTCAGCATTTTTTATATGATTTCTAAGTTAAATTGTTGTTTTGGATGATATTTGCTGAAATTTACGCTTGGATGAATTGGTTTCATATGGTTTGTTAGTATCCTAATGTAGTTAGGGAAAGGGGTGGTCGAGTTGGGCAAAAAAAAGGAAAAACAACTCCAAATCAAATGAAACATGGAGAAGTGGCTTTGGAGTACGGGATAAGTTCAAGATTCAAGTTGCATTGAATTTGAGCTAAGTACAGGGGTCGGTATCGAGAGGTT
The DNA here is from genome assembly GCA_030737815.1 of Allium fistulosum. NCBI lineage: Eukaryota > Viridiplantae > Streptophyta > Magnoliopsida > Asparagales > Amaryllidaceae > Allium > Allium fistulosum. The sequence continues at coordinate 1,497,497,895 of CM060901.1, forward strand.
TGATCAGTACCTCTTGGTACCGAGAGCTTTTGATTAGTAAAGAAACCTCTCAAAGGTCTGGGATAAGAGAGATGAGTGAAGGCCATATGCAAGAATTGGTCTAAGTATTGGGCCAAGCACTGAGACTGTTAGGGGCAATATCGAGAGCTTTTGGAGTTAGCATTTGGGGCTTGGAGTTGATGTCGAGAACTTTTGTGGAAAGTAGTTAGAGTCCAAGCACTTAAAAGATGGAGCTTTAGAAGAGAAGGAAGAAACTTAGCCAATATTTGGCTAAGTACACCACTCGGTACCAAGAGGTCTGGTCTGTACCGGGAGGTCTAGTTTGTTGGGATTAGGGTGAAAACTTCCATGAGGGGGAGTGGAGGTCCTGCAAGTCATGCTAAAGGCGTTCGTTTGTTCACTTGGGGTTTATTGGCGATAGGATACCACAATGATAGCTTCGGGACTTCGGTGGTGGAAAATCGTTGGTGAATGGAGTTAGGTTCCAAAGGTGGTGGCTTGATGTTGAATGGAGTTGTGAGAATAATGGTTATCTACAAAGGATGGGTTCTAGAAAAGGTGACCCATAGATAGAATGTGGAACAGTCCTATCATGGAAAAGGTGGAATGTGGAATGGTTCCTTAAGGATAATGGAAACTAGATGGAGCAAAGAAAGGGCTTGAATACACATGTTAAGGAATCGTTGATACTTAGAGTGTTTTCTGATGTACTCGAAAGCAGGGGTATTAGGAGCGCACCTATAGTTACTTTGAAAGGCTACCCGGATCATTTGAAAGGATCCATATACCTTAGACTGGGGAAAAGGATCGAGTATCAGTTTCAGGCTAAAGGTGAGTACGTTGAAAACCAGGATTTCCATTAGTCCCTGGCATGGGAAAGGCCATACGAGTTATCGTATATCTTGAGCACACTGAGTGATAATGAGGATTGTTTGATGGACTATGGTTGCTTTGGTTGTCTTCTTCCGTATTACATCACTCTAGGGATGTCACTCGAGATTGGTATTGGGGATAGGGATACCTGGACACCTGCCATTATACTTAGTTTGCAGTATACCTTTACGGTATTCTTAAGTAACATATTATGTTCGTTATGTGCTAAGTCTTTGGTTGTAGGGACAGGTTAGGTATGGTTTGTATACCCTTGTTCCTTACTATATTAACTTATATAGTATTTTGAGATTCATTTACCACTCACACCAGTTTACTGTCTGACCCAAGATTTTATGCTTTGCTTCTTATTATCTTAGACACTCTTAAATGAGTAGATTAGATAGCATGTTTTGGTATAACGTGGTAGCTGTGCAGAGGACAAGTTCGATGGAGCTATCTCGTATTACATATGAATTTCTATGCTTATTCCATTGTAAAACACTATGGATCCTTGACAGTGTCCACTTACTACTATTACTATAACATGGTTATTTAAGTTTATTTCCATTTTGTATCAACTCTATTACTCTATTGTATAACTCTGTAGATCTATACTCTGATATTTGGTTCGCTTAGTTATTACTTTCTCTAATGTTTTATATCTATGATGAATATGATATTTTATTCCATGCACTATGAGGTATATGATAGGTTCTGCGATTTGTTTTATTTCATTTATAATCATTGATGATCGTCCTACATCGGCTGGGTACATCTACAGCGCATTATATAGTTATATCGAGTGCCAGTGGTGTAGGGTGGTGGTCACATTTGGTATCAGAGCTTAGGTTACACGATTATCCTGAGTTGATACCATGGTCCAATAGAGATAGGGAAGGAGTTAACACTCTAGACTAGATCGAGAGAGAGAGAGAGAGAGAGTGTGTGTGTGTGTACGAGAGAGTGCATACATGTTATATGTTTTGGTTTTCAAAACTATATAGTATTATATATAGTATATAGGTAGTATGTACACACGAGTACAATCGACATAGATTTCTTTTTGAGAGACTAGTCATTATTGTTACAGATCAAGAATGAGCTGATAAACAAGAAACACTATAAGGAACTCCATCTTTGGAGTTAAGGAAGGAGTGGTGTTCGTCGACGGAAATTCTATCGGTTTAGAAAACCGTCGAATGAATTTAGAAATAAAATAACCGCAAGCGCACGGCGTACTATTGAAGTACGTGGCGAGTACGGGTCGATTCGCAGGGAATTGATGATTTTAAAAATCTATTGAATCAAATTAAACCGAAGTCGAGTGAAAGTTAAGCTAGAGAATTAGAGAATTAACTAACTAACTAAAAGAAAAGGAATGCAAATATAAGAGTTAAATGACAATTTAGAGAATAAATCCACTCTCTAGATCATGTAGTTCAACACATATGAAATCATGATCTCTCTTTTATGGTCATTAGTGCTTTAATTGATGTGCCTATTATAAGTATGGCATATTTGTGCTATTAGTTAGCCAACATAAGCCATCAAACTTTAACACACCCCTTAAACCACTTACTAACTTTCATGAAACTTGACAATGAAAATGAATATGAAATCTATTTTAAGTATGGCCTATTAACTATTGATTAGAAATATAGACCATCAAATTTTAATTTCAAATCACTTTCTTTTGCCATAATCATATTTTGATAAAGAGGCATTTGTGTTAGTGATTGTTTTTGTATAGCCTATTTGGTGTCAACAATATAGACTATCAAATTCAAGGCAAAAACAACAATGAAACCACTTCAATCATTCTTCATTAAGCACAGAAAGAGAGAATGAATTAACAAATAGTTGAAGCTACATAATTAGAGAGCTTCATTACCCCTAAATTGAAGGGGTTTAACCTCTCATATTTGTCATTTGATTAACAAATGTAGCTTGCAACATGAAAGCAAAAAGAAAGCTAAATGAAAGAAAACTATTCTAATTGCATAAAAGAAAATCTACACTACTAGTATGAAAGGAAATGAACATGTAATTAAAAGGAAACAATAATTATATTGCATAGAAAAAAGGAAGTACATAAGAGAAGAAATGGCTAAGTAGCCATGAAAAGAAATAGAGCTTTGATTTATTTTCTAAGCTAAAAAGTTATAAAAGAGACTAAGGGAGGGGGGTAGCGCGAATGGCTGTGAGTTCGAATTGAATTGGGTTTGCGTAGTTGAGGCTTGTAGTCGAAGATTGTGAGTGGGTTCGAAGTGCCGAGGCGATTGATGGAGGGGATGTAGTCGTAACCTGGTTTGTGGTAGTGCTATGGTTGCGTGTGGAAGTGATTTTGGGTTGCAGTGGTGGGTTGTAGAGGGTTAAATTGGGTAATGGTGGTTGAACAGTTCGTTGAGTGTGGCCGATTGCTGTAGGGATGTCTTGTTCGATGAAGATGCAGATGATGTAGTGGAGTTGATATGCAGATGCAAGGGTATGGAAGTGGTAGTGATGTAGCTTTGAAGTGGCTGCGACTGTTGGGTGAGGGAGGTGTATCTTCAGTGGTGGTTCAGGGGGGTTAGTGATGCAGTGTAAAGGAGGGATTTGTTAGGTGTAATTGTGTATTGCAGAGGATTTCAATAGGAAGAGGCGATGAAATTAATGGATGGAGTTGTTCAGGTAGAGGCTCGAACTGTTGTTGTTCAATTGTGGCAATGAGTTGCAGGGAAGAGATGGTATTGGTTGTGTTAATGAGGTGTGGGTGGGAAGTCTGTACAGGCATTTTTTTGAAGTATGAAGGCACAGGCACAGTGCCTGTCGAAGCAGTGAAGTATGGATTGTAAAGTTGAAAGTGACAGAGTGAATGAAGTTTGAGAATGTTGTTGTATATTGAAAGCAGTGAAGAAGGCAGTTTGGGTTGAGAAGAAATTATGACGGTTGAAAATTTGAGAACTGAGATGAGTGGTCGTATTTGGAGAATGGAAAATGTCAAGTATTTGGAGAATGGAAAAGGTCAAGTGTGGTATTAGTTATGAATTTGGTGTGAGATGATGAACTTCAACTATTTTTGTTTAGTTGTGAGGAGATGAAGTATGAAAATGTATGAAATTGTTGCAAGAAGTTGTGAAAAGTTGATGAGTGCAATATTGAAGTTGTATGGTGGAGTTGTTGTGATCTCTAGTTTGTTTGCAACTGTAGTGAAGAGGAGGTGTGTAGTTTTTCGGTATAGGAAGTTTGTGATGGTGCTATGTGCAGTTTGTAATGGAGACGAAATGTGGATGGTTTTATGACAGTGTGTTGTCAGGGGTTATTAGGTTAATATGATATGCAGAGGAACTGATGTAGGAAGTGATGGACTGTCTGTTGTTGTTCACTGTATTTGGGGCAGTGGTGTGGATATGGCAGCTGTATTGGCAAGAGGTGGTGATAGTGGTTTGGAGTTTGCACTGTGGCAGTAGTCAATGGAGAATGAAGTTTGGTGATGGGCAGAAACAGTGAACAGAGAGTGTTGATCAGCAGTAAGGTGCACAGTGCACTGTTATATGCACAGAAATCTTTTTTTTTTGTAAATGTAAAAAGAAGGGAAAAAAATTGTAAATGTAAAAATAGAAATGCAATAAAATATTTTTGTTTGTGTTTTGAATTTTTGATGTTTTTTTTAAAAATAGAAATGCAATACAAAATGAAGAAGGAAACTAGAACAATAAACACACAAACAAATGCACACAAAAATAAAAATAAATAACACACAATTTTTTTTAATGCAAACACACATACGAAAATCAAACAACAAATAATTCGAAGAATAGAAATTCAAAATCAAAACAAATTCCCCGGCAACGGCGCCAAAAACTTGTTCGTCGACGGAAATTCTATCGGTTTAGAAAACCGTCAAACGAATTTAAATTAAAATATCCGCAAGCGCACGGCATACACTTTGTAGTATGTGGCGAATACGGGTCGATCCGCAGGGAATTTTTGATTTTTAAAATTTCAATTCAATCAAATTATACCAAAGTCGAGTGATTGTTAACTAACTAAAAGAAAGTAAAAACAAACTAAAACTAAGGAGAATAAAACGATGATATTAAAGAGCAATTTAGAGGCAAATCCCCTCTCATGATCATATAAATCAACATAATGACATTATGATCTCTTTTTGGTCATGTGTGAGTTTAGTTGATGCATTTATCATAAGCATGGCCTAATTGTGTTATTAATTAACACACATAAACCATCAAACTTTAATGTACCCTCTAACCCACTTACTAACTTCAATGAAAATGATATAAAATCAAAAGTAGAATCTATTTTAAGCATGGTTTATTAACTATTGAATTAGAAACATAAACCATCAAATTTTGATTCTAAATCCACTTCCATTACCATGATCATATGTAGATGAAGAGGTAATTAATGATTCATCTGACTAAGCATAGCCTATTTGTTTTGAACAATATAAGCTATCAAACTCAATATTAAACACAAAACCACACAAACATCTACTTTCCATTAAGCACAAAAGAGACATAAAAGAAATTATGTTGCATCTACATGATTCAAGAGAGCTTCATTACCCCTAAATTGAAGGGATTAGCCTCGCATATTTGTTATCAAATCAACAAATGTAGAAAACAACATGAAACTAACAAGAGGAAAAAAGGGAGAAAAATGAAAGGAAAACTAACTATTCTACTTGCATGAAAAATAAATCTACACTACTAACATGAAAGTAAATAAACAAAAGAAGCATGTAAAAGAAAGAGAGCACTAATTAACGTTGCATAAAAAAATGGAAGTTACATGAAAATAAAAATGGCTAAGTAGCCATGGAAAAGAGAAGAGAGCTTTCTTTTATTTGATCTAAAACTAAAACTAAGAGAGACTAAGAGAGAAGATAACATGAAACATAAGGGGATTTTATACAAGTGCTAAACCCTAATTCATATTTTTGGGGAATGCCCAAAATACCCTCTTAGGAAGTGTGGTGGCCAAGTTATCATTAGCTTCAATAATCCCTCACTTAAATGTACATGAAGCCATTAATTTCATAAGCATGTGCATTAGCCTCTAATTTGTACATTAAGGTAGGTGGGTAGGTGGGGTCCTCCATTATCTTCACTTTGAATTATTTCCATCTTCATTTGTTCTCTTCACTCTTGTGCATGCATGTGTCTTCATGAAACCACTCCTAGTCGGCAATAAAAGTGCAGGATTAGTTGGACTCCTACGAGCGTATCTTTAGTGACATTGAACTAAATGATGCCATGAAAAGGAAGCTTGCCTCTAAACAGCTTCAAGGGCGGGCCATGAACTGGTGGAATGTCATTACTATTGCTATAGCTGATAACCAATTCACTTAGGACCAGTTCAAGGCCAGGTTTGAGGAGAAGCTTATTTCGACTGCTCAGAAGTTGGTACTATTTAGGAGATTTGCTTATTTAAAGCAGGGAGATATGTATATCTCTAAATATATTACTGATTTCAATGCTTTGTCGAAGTAGGGGATGTCTTTCATTGACACTCCAATAAGGATGAACAAGAAATTTCTTCTGGCTTTGTAAGACTATCTTGGGGAGAAGTTGGTGACTCATATCAAGGAGCCATTAGAGAGACTCGTCGAGAAGGCTCTTCACCAGAAGAGTTTATACCCTTAGTCCAAATCAGTTGTTGTTGTTAAAGAGAGCCAAAATCGCAAAAAGATGGTGGAGGCAAGAAGAATGCTCAGAAGAAAGCCAAATGGGATCCTGTGTGTTATGGTTATGGAGATAAGGGTCACTTAATCAGAGACTGAAAACTGATGAAAAGAAGAAGTGTTACAACTATGGCAAGTTCAGACATATGTAGAAAAGTTGTCCAGAACTATCATCGTAGATACAGGTTGTGAAGACATATGCTTTAGATGTGGTCCCAACTTCGTTAACTGCTCCCTAAGCAAAAGAGAAGGGAAAGGGCATCGTTATCAAGGTATGCTCTCCATTTATGATGCTGTCATATGTGTTTTATTCGATACTAGTGCTTTACATTCCTTCATATCTAGTGACCCAGTAGATAGATTAGAATTGAAACGCGAAATAGTTGACTGACCTTTGATTGTGACAAACCTTATTAGAGGCTCTACTAGCCAGTGTATGTTAGGTATGGTTTGGTCTTATTGAGTCATGGATGCTCTTTTATTTGTGATTGCTTTGTTTTGAATTTCGTTGGGTTTGGAATTAACTTGGAGATGGACTGGCTAAGGAAGTATACGGTGGTAGTGGACTGCGAGAAGCTATTGATGATGATCGAGGCTGTGGAGGGGTGGACGGTAGTGATTAGTTGCTTGTTGTGGGATGGGGTTATGATTAGCTTCCTATATTCACTCAAGGTTCCATAGGATGGGTTGTCATATATGCCTATCGTTAGAGAGTATCCAGATGTGTTTGATAAGGTATCCGGATTACCGCTGCACCAAGAGGTTGAGTTGGCGAAGGATGGCAGACCAATAGTTATGCCTTTGAGGCGTATGGCACCTAGAGACCAAAAGGAGTTAGAGGTGCAAGTGAATGACCTGTTGAAGAGAGGGTTCATTTGTAGGGGCATATCTGAATAGGGTGCACCTGTAGTATTCGCCACTAAGGTGGATGGCTCTCTAAGGTTGTGTGTAGATTACCGTGAGCTGAATAAGGTGATGAAAAAGAACAAGTATCCACTCCCTCGTATTAATGACTTATTTGATCAACTCTATGGTATGAAGGTGTTCTTCCAATTGGATTTGGCGAAGGGATATCACCAGTTGAGAGAAGCAAAGAAGAGTGTGTCGATCACCTTGTTTCATACACCGTCTGGTTTCTATGAGTGGTTGGTTATGTCATTTGGCTAATCAATGCTTCACCATACTTTTTTGATCTCATAAACCGCGTCTTCATGAATCAGCTAAACAAATTTGTGTTTGCTTTCATGGATGATATTCTGATCTATTCTAGGATGGAGGAGGAACATGAGACGCACTAGAAGATTATGCATGAAGTGTTGAGGAGGCATAAGTTGAAAGCAAAGTTTTCGAAATGTTACTTCTCGATAAAGGTAGTGAGATTCTTGGATCATGTCATCTCTGAGCAGGGCGTCTCAATAGATCCTACCAATGTGGCAGTAGTTCAGGATTGAAGCTAACCAAACATGCTATGGGTAAGGAGTTTCCTAGGATTGGCAGGATATTATAGACATTTTATCAAGGAATTCTCAAAGGTAGTAGCACCGTTGATCAAGTTGACAAAAACAAATCAGACTTTTGTTTGGAATGTAAAGTATAAGCATGCATTAGTAAGTCTAAAGGAGAGGTTGATGAGTGCACCAATATTGACCATTCTAAGTGGAAATAGGAGATGACAGTATACACAAACACCTATGGTATTGGATTTGGTGCGGTATTGATGCGGAAGGCGAAAGTTGTCGCCTATGTTAGTCGACAGCTAAAGCCACAAGAGATGAAGTATCCAACTCATAATTTGGAGTTGGCGGCGATAGTGTTTGCTTTGAAGATTTAGAGGCATTATCTATTAGGGAAAATGTTTGAGCTATTCACGAACCACGAATCCTTGAAGTACCTTTTCTCCTAGAAGGATCTCAATCTTCGCCAATAGCGATGGTTCGAATTCTTGGCCTCCTATGACTTTGACATTCTTATACGCATGGTGTTAACCCGCCTTTTGGCAAGGCCATGGACATGCAGATTTAACTAAATTGACTACTCGTTTGTCGAAGCTGGAATACGATGGGTTTAAATACTCGGGTGGATAGACGATCAATCACGGATGATAAATATGATTACGAAGTCGGGGTTCGGCGTAACATGGTTCGGTCATTGGATTTCGGCCATGTGGGTCGGTCGTTCGACCAAGGTGGCTCGGCCATACATGGCTTGGTCGAGGAGAAGAGATCGTGCATGGTTCGGTCTGGTTGGAGTGGATCGACAGAAGGTGGGTCGGCTTCGAGGAGTACTTCAGGTCGGCACGTTCGTAACTCCGGGTCGGTGAGTTTCATACTCGGGTCAGCATCTTGGATTGGATCGGCATGGAAGGGACTAGGCTGAATTGGCTATGATGAGAGAACGTAGGTGGTCCAGCACATTTGGTAGTGGTTTGGCATGCTTGAGAGGTATTAGAGTTGGGAGTGGCTCGTTGTTGGAGTATGGATATGGTTCGACCAAGGTAGTTCGGCATAAGTCGATCGGCATGTGTGGATCGACATCTCGTTCTGGGTTCAGCAAGCATTTGGAGACACTGGATCGGTGTTGTGAAGGCTTTGGGTTGGTAGGAAGGTGGTTCGGTCAAGATGGTGTGGGTCGGTCGGGTAGATAGGATTGGCATTGAGGAAAATGGGATCGGATCGGCATATGGAGCCTGGGTTCGGTATTAGCTTTGCTATGGGTTCTAGCCTAGTTTACTCCGAGTCATGGATAAGTCTGCTTCGAGTCATGCCCAAGGGATATCGGGTCGGTGTATTATGAACTTGGGGTCGATCGTGGTGTTTGAGGATCGGCTGTGGTGTTGGTGAGCCCGGACCACTCAGGGAGCCCAGTAACTCGGGTTTTGCCTATAAATACAGCAGGCAGGCTTCAAAAAGGGGATCTTCATTCTGTTTTCCCTTCATCTTCTATACTAAGGCTGCTCTGCCATTGTTGTTCTAAAAACTCTGGATTGTAACTGTAATTGATTCTGACATCAATAAAAAGGAAATTTCTGGAGTGGACGTAGGCTGGAGTCAGCCGAACCACTATAAATCCTCTGTTATTATTGCTTTCCTTTTAATTTTTACTGTACTTCATATTTATACTCTCTATATACATTCTGTCTGTTATTTGTGACTGTTAGTTGGTGCTTTCATCTGGATTTGGGTGTTAGTGACCAATTTTGGCGCTAACATTTTGGTGCTTTCACTTAGAAAGCTAGCACACAGAGATTCAGAAGCTCGGATTTTCGATTTAATGGCCTAGGAACTTGGATTCTAGAGACTATGGCAAAGCAATCAACCAGGAGACAAAGGACATAGAGGAGTTAGCAAGAGGGAAGTCGAGAGGCTTCCTCTGGAGCTAATCAAGCCTCGATCTATATCACTAGGGACGAGATGCAGGTTATGACGAATTCCATGCAGGAGCAGTTGATGAAAAGGCAAGAGGAAATGATACAAACACTTTTCAGACAATTTGGATAAGCAAGAAATGCAGGAGCTCAGATCCATGGAGCTGGATCAGAAGAACTTAATAGACAAGCAGATGGAGTGGATCAGCAAGGGGTATGCCCCAATCAGCAAACAACTATCAATCTGGATGGACCTAGACTTGGGGGCACACCACCGGGTACTGCTGGACCGATCCATAGAGGGATACCAGATGACGTTGCGTAGCCCGGCGCCAACGGGAATACAGGAGTGCATGATGAGGAGTATGTACCAGAATTCCCTTGAGGACTTGGAGGGCAGTTAGAAAATGGAAATAAGGGGCAACCCTTGGTAGATAACACTGGATTAGCTGACATTATCAGGCGAACTATTCGCGGAGGTCTAACAAATAGAGATTTGGAGGGAGTAAACAAAAGTCCGTTTACCCGTAACATCAGGATGGCTAGGAATCCACCAGATTTCAAGCTGCCCACTTTGGAAGTATACAACGGTAAGACGGATCCCATCAACCACTTGATGAGGTAGACGATGAAAATTACTATAGGATCGAGTAATATGGAATAGTATAAACGCAGTGCGGAATAATAGAATAATTAGCAGATAATAGTAAATAATAAACGAGCACACCAGAGATTTTTATACTGGTTCAAACTTCCCGTTCTACGTCCAGTCCCAGACTCCTTCTGGAATTTCACTAAAACAACAACCCTCACTTAACCAGGAGGAACAGGTCTATACAACCCCTAAGCAGCCGAACAAGGACCTGAGCAACAGAACAGGATTTCGCCTCAACAGCCGAAGAGGACTTCACTTGCCTGAACAGCAGAACAGGACTTCAACTTATACAGAGAGTATTTGACACAGTGTGTTCTTGATAACACGGATTTGTCTCTTGATAGTACAACCTTCCTATAATCTTCTCCTTTTGATATATGTGTGTATGTGAAGAATATGGAAGTAAAAGAATGATTTTGTATGAACTTGAATGCACAAGAGTGTTATAATCAAAGTAGATTAGAATAGAAAGAGTTAGATCAATTAGGTAAATCAAACTGATGATTCTAACATGTTTATATAGATTATAAAAAGGTGCAATTGTTCGTGAATAGTTATCATGAAAGTATATGGTCATATCTGTTGATTAAAAGTCATATCTCTTCATGGAAGAGAAGTGACTATTTAGAAATATAGCCGTTATAGGAATTCAGACGTCTGAAAAATAGAATTCAGACTTCTGAAATCGTTTACGTGCAAATCAGAAAGCAAGTAGGTCATTTTTGACCAGATTCAGACGTCTGAATATTTTCATTCAGACGTCTGAATATTGTGAAACAATATTCAGGTTTCAGCATTCAGACGTCTGAATGAAGTTATTCAGACGTCTGAATTTAGCCTGTAACAAAAAATTACCATAGCTCAAATGGTTAGAGCATTTGCCTTCTAAACTAGTGACCCGGGTTCGTGTCCCGCTCCATGCAATTTTTGAAAACTTGGTTTTTCATTTAAAATATGAATGTATATGTGTGTATATCATTTTGAGAAGATTTTAACATTTGTAAACTCTAGACACGACATTCTATGACTAATAATACTTTGTTTGTCACCTTCGTCTTGTCTTTATCGTATATATCTCTTCTTGTATCTCCATATACATTCTTTCATCCTTTTGTACTGCGTATCTTCATTTTGAACGTATTTGATTATCTCTTTTTGATGCTTATGTACCTGCAAAATAGCTTGGAGATTCTTTGACATAATTGTATAGTTGTTGTCATTAAAATCCAACAATTGAGGTTCTAACATTCTCCCCCTTTTTGATGATGACAACTATACAATTTTAAAAAATATTCATTCTATATAAAAAATAATATTAATATGTTTAAAGCTCCCCCTAAGTATAACATCTCCCCCTAAGTATAATATCTCCCTCTATTAATATGCATATGAATTTCTCCCCCTTTATCATTATCAAAAAGAATGAGGGAATATAATAAATTATATAAAATATCTTGTAAATAACGAGATAAACTCATTATTAATTATGAAAGAAAAATAAAATAGATTTTACCATATTTGCTGAAGTCCATATTTCATTGTAAGCACGTAATTCTATTAAACGTATGGAACATTCGTTAAAATTCCAAAATCTATCCTTTTCCTTTTGTTTCTCTGAGTACCTGCAAAAAATAATAATCATTTTTGGTACCCACTTATTATGTTAGGGTCCGGGGGGTTAGGTCTTAGGAAACCATACCCATTTGGGTGTGGTTGAACCTTTATAAATATAATTTTCATTATTAACTACCATATCAAAATAATCATCAATGTATTTTTCTCTATTTTTCCAATTAACAGGAACACAAATACTTAAATAATTTTTATTCATATTTCCCGTCAATGATTTTGCACTTCTAGAGAAATTATAAACATTATTGGTCATAGCAGTATTTGAATTTCTATTAAAATTGGATTTACACTTTACTCGAAATTTAGTACTAGCACTAACATTTTTACTATACATGAAAGCGTATCCAGTGCTATTTCTACGATCAGTTTTATTATATCCTAAACCACTTTTATCATGTAAAGGTCTAGAACTGGATAAAATCATGTTTAAATCGTTTTGACCTTTATTAAATTTTGTGACTTTAGTGTTAAGTTTATCAAATTTAGCTTTAAAGTCACAATTATTATTTTCAAAAGAAATATTACTGTTTTTCAAAATATCAATTTGCTTGTTTAATTCAAAATTATCTCTTTTTATCGTACAGTTCTCATTTTCGAGAAGAAAAATTTGAGATTTTGAATTATCTAAAGATGATTGTAATAAATCATTTTTATTAATATCTTCTAACTTAGTTTTGAGACTAGATTTTTCTAACTCTAATACTTTAGTGTTAGATTTTAAACCATTAATTTCTACTGATAAATCATCATTTTTATTCTTCTGAATTTCTAATTCCTGAGTGATCATAGATAGTTGAGATGTTAAATTAGAATTAGATTCTTGAGATATTTTAAGTTCTTCTAGGATTTTCTTTTCATCTCTTAGCATCTAATTTCTAATTCAGATCTATTTAATTTTCCTTGTAACTCCTTTTTCTGCTTTTTAGTTTGTTTTACAAATTCCACTAGTTCTGAATTAATTTCAACCAAATCTTCAAAACTTAGTTCACTTACATCATCACTTGTAGCCATGAAGCATTTGCTTGTTTTCTCCTTTGATTCTTCTTTATTGTTCTTCCTCTTCCTATTGCCTTGACTAGATCTCTTTATAGCCATTTATTCTAGGATGTTGTTACGATCTCTAGAATCCCAGGTTATTAGATTATCAGATAACTGTGTTACGGTTATATGATGACCTTGCTCTGATACCAAATGAAAATTACTATAGGATCGAGTAATATGGAATAGTATAAAAGCAGTGTGGAATAATAGAATAATTAGCAGATAATAGTAAATAATAAACGAGCACACCAGAGATTTTTATACTGGTTCGAACTTCCCGTTCTACGTCCAGTCCCAGACTCCTTCTGGAATTTCACTAAAACAACAACCCTCACTTAACCTGGAGGAACAGGTCTATACAACCCCTGAGCAGCCGAACAGGGACCTGAGCAACAGAACAGGATTTCGCCTCAACAGCCGAAGAGGACTTCACTTGCCTGAACAGCAGAACAGGACTTCAACTTATACTGAGAGTATTTGACACAGTGTGTTCTTGATAACACGGATTTGTCTCTTGATAGTACAACCTTCCTATAATCTTCTCCTTTTGATATATATATGTGTGTATGTGAAGAATATGGAAGTAAAAGAATGATTTTGTATGAACTTGAATGCCCAAGAGTGTTAGAATCAAAGTAGATTAGAATAGAAAGAGTTAGATCAATTAGGTATATCAAACTGATGATTCTAAGATGTTTATATAGATTATAAAAAGGTGCAATTGTTCGTGAATAGTTATCATGAAAGTATATGGTCATATACGTTGATTAAAAGTCGTATCTCTTCATGGAAGAGAAGTGACTGTTCCGAAATATAGCCGTTATAGGAATTCAGACGTCTGAAAAATAGAATTCAGACATCTGAAATCGTTTACGTACAAATCAGAAAGCAAATAGGTCATTTTTGACCTGATTCAGACGTCTGAATATTTTCATTCAGACGTTTGAATATTGTGAAACAATATTCAGGTTTCAGCATTCAGACGTCTGAATGAAGTTATTCAGACGTCTAAATTTAGCCTGTAACAAAAAATTACCATAGCTCAAATGGTTAGGGCATTTGCCTTCTGAATTAGTGACCCGGGTTCGAGTCCCGCTCCATGCAATTTTTGAAAACTTGATTTTTCATTTAAAATATGAATGTATATGTGTGTGTATCATTTTGAGAAGATTTTAACATTTGTAAACTCTAGACACGACATTCTATGACTAATAATACTTTGTTTGTCACCTTCATCTTGTCTCTATCGTATATATCTCTTCTTGTATCTCCATATACATTCTTTCATCCTTTTGTACTGCGTATCTTCATTTTGAACGTATTTGATTATCTCTTTTTGATGCTCATGTACCTGCAAAATAGCTTAGAGATTCTTTGACATAATTGTATAATTATTGTCATTAAAATCCAACAATTGAGGTTCTAACAGACGAGGCATCTAGAAGTGCTGTGGACATCAGAGGAGGTTATGGCCCGATGTTTCCCACTGTACTTGACCGATATAGCTGCTATGTGGTTTAGACAGCTGGATGATGGATCTATTGGAACATGGACAGAATTGGTGGATAGGTTTTTGATATAGTTTCGAGTCCACATCAAAAGGCCGAAGAATGTGATGACTCTGACGTCAGTTAAGCAGAGGGGGGTTACCGCATCCCGAAACCTCGGTCCCCCCTTGGGGAGACCCTCCCGAACAATATAGTTGTGAAAGTCTTGCTACAACCTATAACCATTGGAGGATTTTTCCTCACTTCGCTCACCTCCTCAATCCACTTTTCTTTTCCTTTGTCCTTGACTACTGGGGGTTTACGCTTGGGTAGTGTCCACCGCCTCGCTTCCACTCTCGAGAGAACTAGCTCTCTTGGATTCCCGCATCTCAAAATACTATCCTGGTTTCATTCATCAAAGAGAAGGGCGTTTTTGCTTTTGCCAGATCTATAGAGATATTACGAGTCCTCCGTCCCAGATTCCCTCGGCCATCTGGTTCATCGGTACTACAAAAAAGTCACATGCTTTAGTTACTGTGACTGATATATAAGTCTTATCTCGGACCATGAAGACCCCGGTCGTGCTTCTGGTTTCCATTCCCATCATCATATTGAAGGAAACTCCTCGTGCTCTGCCATAAGAACTTGGAGTCCGTATCATGGTGAAGGCGCTGTGATTCTTGCTCAAAAAATGGACCGAACACGTTCTAGTTATTGGCTCGTCCGACCCAGCTGCATTCATGAGTCGCTCGTTCAACTGTCCCTCGTAGACATGGTCGATAAGTGCCATGCATGGTCGCCCCCGTCCTTCTCTCGGTCCCACCCAGGCCCGGGTAATAAAGAAATGGATCAAAAAAGGGGACTTCTGCTATGGGCTATGCTACCCATTACTGATGAGGGAAGTCGCATCTGTCCCATCGCAAGATCCTACAATGTCATGATCACATTGGTTTACCCTTTTTTGGTAGTTCAACAGACGGTCGCCCCTCCAACAAGAAAAGGTAGAAATATGGAAACTTCTCTGCCATTTGGATCGGAGAATTTATGGAGGAAATCGGGTTTTAAATTCCCAGAAACCACACGATTATATAGCCAAAGGGAATACGCCGCACCTAAAATCATCCCAAGCGCTGCTAATGTGGCTACTAAGCTATTTCTTTGGAAAGCTCCTACTAATATCGGAAATTCCCCTATAAAGCTGCTAGTACCAGGTGAACTCATATTGGCCAAAGTGGAAGAGAAGGAAATGGTAGAGAGATTCAGCATGGTGCTCACTAAACCTTTATAATGTCTAACAAGTCGAGTCTTATGTTGGTCATATAGAACACCAACACATAGAAAAAGGGCTGGAGGAACCAGTCCATGACTTGACATCGGTAGAATGCTACCTCCAATTCCCTGTATGTTCGATAGAGCCAAATATTCCCCTCACTGATCGGAGTACGCCAATTACCCCCTGAACCGTACAAGATAGTTACCACCTATCATGCGGCTTTCTAACAAAAAATTTTCTGGTCGTTCCGCTCTGTCGGATCGATGGTAGTCTTAGAGATCTGTAACCCCCGATATTTTTTACAACACGGTTCCTGCTTCCATTCTGAGTTGCGCATCTTTCTCCCTGGGTTATAGTATCACATCGTAGACTTATCAATCGCTCCCAATTAATATACTGGCGCACCTCAGAACAAGCAAGAACTACGCCAGGGACAGGCAACCCAGCTACAAGGGAACGATCAACAACCATTTTAGGAAGCTAGACGGGATTCACTCTTAACAAGGGCTCCAGCAAGCTACAACTCCGCTGATCAAGCAGGAATCATAAGTCGACGTCAGGAAGAAGATCTTGATTACTTACAGGGCGAAGGAACTCATAGCTAAGAGGGGCGGGCCCGGCAAAAAATTTCACAACTATACCTACCCCTTAGGACCAAGGGCTTTTTAACCACCGAATACGAGAAAATGTGCGTGAGATTGAGGGGTGCTGATTCAAGAGTGCGGGCAACTACTTTACTTAACCTGCCCCATAGGGCTTTCCTGATGCAAGATGTGCTGCTGACGCGAGATGGACTGCTGCTGTAAGATAAACTTTTCCTATAATATTTATCCATCTCAAGAAGTCAATGAGAAAAGAATGGTATTCTCCAGCCTCGAAAGACAAGTCTGCAATGGAAGCCCAATTAATATACTGGCGTGACAAACAAATGCTGTAAATGAGATGACCCAGAATGCCGATCAGCAGTTGCTTCGGTGGATCGGCCGGATCCATCAATGGTCCTGATGGCTGCGGTATCAGGAGTCAGGGATAATTCGGATTTCAAAGTATCGTCGATACGGGACCCACCAATGGATCTCGGGGAATTATTTCATTAAGCTGAGAGATTTCTTCGACAAGAGGATGCATGGTTGGATATGAAGTCAAAGGAAGTGAACATGGTTAAGGATGGAGGACCGCCCGATGAAAGCTCGGGTAAGGACAAGGATAAAGGGAAGAGGAAGCGCTAGGGAGAACCAAAATTCTCCACTTACACAGGATTGAATGCAACATTGGAGCGGATATTCTTGGATACTCGGGATCGCCTTCCTTATCGAAGGCTGGCGAGAAGGGAACCCTCAAAACGCGAAAGGGCATCAGGAAGGCACTGTCTCTTTCATGACCTGGACGGGCATGATACTAACAGCTGTCGGCATCTAAAGGATATAATCAAGGAGCATGTAAGGAATGGTCAGTTGCGGCAATATGTCAAAACTCAGAATGCGGCGGTGGAACAGGAGCAACCACCGCCTACCTTGAATGACCATGGAACGAGACCCAGGAACGGCGGTCGGTTGATCATCGGCTAATCGTGGTGGTTTGGAATAAGTAACAAACTCTGGGCAAACGGCTAAATCACTTACTCATGTATGGGGATGGAGATAACCCTTAGGCATGCTCTGAGATGATGATAAACCGTGACGCTTTGGTTTGTGAAATCAGTTTTTTCTTTTTGGCTTGGACACTTGCTTTTTCCGCTTTGGTTTTGGAGTTTGGTTTGAACTCCTGGTTTTGTTGGTTTTCTGGTTTGGATTTTGGTTTGGATGCTTGATTTTTTATTTGGATTTTGATTAGGATTTTCGATATGGATTTCTGGTTTTCTGGTTTGATTTTGATTTCGGATTGGATTTTTATTGGCTTTTTGCCTCGTTATTGGCTGAAAGGTCATCGAGCATGGATTATGCTCGGCAAGGGTCCGGAGAGACCAGGATTCGGCCTAGGACTTAGGTCCCATATTCTCTATCGGTTACTATTCCAGGTCATCGAGTGTGGACTATGCTCGGCAAGGGTACGGAGAGACCAGGATTCGGCCTAGGACTTAGGTCCCATATCTCTATCGGTTATTATTCCAGGTCATCGAGTATGGACTATGCTTGGCAAGGGTCCGGAGCGACCAAGATTCAACTTAGGACTTAAGCCACGACATTAATTAGCATTCAGGGACACTGAACCAGGAACACCATGGCATTACTTAACACAGGTCACCGAGTGTGGATTAAGCTTGGCAAGAACCCGTAGAGGTTACAAATTTGGATATTGGCTATGAACAGCTAAGGGTTCGAGCATGGACCCGGAGCTGTCTCGGATTTGGATATTGACCCGGAGAGGTCGCGGATGTGGCTATTTGTTATTGGATATGGATGGATTAGAACTCGGTTGTCGGGTTCGGATGGATGTGGAATTGGATAAGGATTTGGACTGGATAGGAATCAGATATCGACTCGGAGCCGTCGTAGATTTGGATAAGGATACGACAATGGCACTTGGATAAAATGGATTGGATTATGAATCGGAAAGTATGGCTATGGATAACATATGGACTTTGGGTATCGGGTTTGAGGCTATTCAAAACACACCTTCCAATAGCAAGGCATGTTTTGGGATGTAAATGTTAACCCACCTTTTGACAAGGCCGTGGACAGGTGGATTTAACTAAATCAACTACTCTTTTGTCGAGGCTGGAATACGATGGGTTTGAGTCAACTGGATGGATAGACGATCAATCACGGATGATAAATATGATTACGAAGCCGGGGTTCGGCGTAACATGGTTCGGTCATTAGAGTTCGGGCAAGGGGCTCGGCCGTTCGACCAAGGTGGCTCAGCCGTACATGGCTCGGTCGAGGAGAGGAGATCATGCATGGTTCGGTCTGGTTGGAGTGGATCGGCAGAAGGTGGGTCGACTTCGAGGAGTGCTTTAGGTCGGCGTGTTCGTAACTCCGGGTTAGTGAGTTTCATATTCGGGTCAGCATCTTAGATTGGATCGGCATGGAAGGGACTAGGCTGAATTGGCTATGATAAGGGAATGTAGGTAGTTCGGCACATTTGGTAGTGGTTCGGCATGCTTGAGAGGTATTAGAGTTGGGAGTGGCTCGGTGTTGGAGAATGGATATGGTTCGGCCAAGGTAGTTCGGCATAAATCGATCGGCATGTGTGGATCGGCATCTCGTTCTGGGTTCAGTAAGCATTTGGAGACACTAGAACGGTGTTGTGAAGGCTTTGGGTTGGTAGGAAGGTGGTTCGGTCAAGATGGTGTGGGTCAGTCGGGTGGATAGGATCAGCATTGAGGAAAAGGGGATCGGATCAGCATATGGAGCCTGGGTTCGGCATTAGCTTTGCCCCGGGTTCTAGCCTAGTTTACTCCGAGTCTTGGATAGGTCTGCTTCGAGTCATGCCCGAGGGATATCGGGTCGGCGTATTATGAACTTGGGGTCGATCGTGGTG
Organism: Allium fistulosum; assembly: GCA_030737815.1. Classification (NCBI taxonomy): domain Eukaryota; kingdom Viridiplantae; phylum Streptophyta; class Magnoliopsida; order Asparagales; family Amaryllidaceae; genus Allium; species Allium fistulosum. The sequence goes on from CM060901.1 coordinate 1,497,517,389, forward strand.
TTTGAGGTTTGGGTCGGCTGTGGTGTTTGTGGGCCCGGACCACTCAAGGAGCCCAGTAACTTAGGTTTTGCCTATAAATACAGCAGGCGGGGATTCAAAAGGGGGATCTTCATTCTGTTTTCCCTTCGTCTTCTATACTAAGGCTGCTCTGCCATTGTTGTTCTAAAAACTCTGGATTGTAACTATATTGATTCTAACAACAATAAAAAGGAAATTTCTGGAGCGGACGTAGGCTAGAGTCAGCCGAACCACTATAAATCTTCTGTTATTATTGCTTTCCTTTTAATTTTTACTGTTCTTCATATTTATACTCTCTAGATACATTCTATCTGTTATCTGTGATTGTTGGTTTGTGCTTTCATCTGGATTTGGGTGTTAGTGACCAATTTTGGCGCTAACACCTGGTAAGGGAAATGCGGTCGTCAATACATTAAGTAGGAGACATGCTAGTTTGGGGGCAATGTTCGTGGAGTGGAAGCAGTTAGAGTATATTGCAGGCTATGAATTCAGACCTCACTATGAGTTAGAGATAGAGATGTTGGCAAGTTTGACCATCAGACCTACTTTGAATGAGTGGATCGATACTAGTCAGAGGTGAGATGCTAGCCTAGCAGAGATCATGGCAAAAATAGGAGCAGTAGAGTCTAAAGATATGAAGCAACATGGACTCGATCCAGAAGGTTGGCTCCGTAAGGATGGGAGATTGTTTGTTCCTGATGTTAACGGTTTATGCGATGAGGTGCCATGAGAGTGCTACCATTCTAAGTTGACTATATATCCTAGCGGTAATAAGATGTATCATGATATGAATTAGACCTACTATTAGGAGAGGGTGAAGAAAGATGTCGGGGCATTTAACTTAAAGTGTATGAACTGCAAGTTGGTGAAGCCAAAGCATAGAAAGCCAAGAGGATTACTGCAACAACTTGAAGTTCCCAAATGGAAATGGGAGCAGATAAATTGCATCGACAAATTGCTAAGGACCGGAGAAGGGTACGATATCATTTGGATCATAGTCAATAGATTGACTAAAAGTGCCCGATTCATACTTGTAAAGTCTACTGGACGACATCCAAATTGGTCGAATTGTATGCTATGCAGTTAATGAGCTTAGTGGTTCTATAGCGGTGGATGTGCAAAAAGTAATAATGGGGATAAAGCTGGGATATGGTGGAAATAACGAAGATGAAAAATACTTCATTAGATATAAAACCAAATGTTTAGTTAATTCATTCTTATTCTCACACCATTTGTGTAGGAAAAAGAAATATTGTTTTATGTTATATAACAAAAATAAAGAATATAAAGATTTATGCAGACCAGATTTTGTGACTGCAATAGATTTCTATCCTATATTGAGCACTTATGCCTTAAAATTAGGTCTTGCTCCTAAATTTATTGATTTGTTTGAAAGAGACTAGTCAAATCAACCTTTATATATTAATTTGCTAAAGCGGATGCTAGAAAGCCTTGATTTAGCGGGTGTAGTAGAAAATAGCATAGCTTAAAGCGGAACTACTGCTTAATAATGCTAAAATTGAAATAGCATAGCGGTCGAAGAGCACTATGCGCTATATTAGGGATTTTATGGGGCTTTAATCAGGCTTTAACTGCACAAGCTATACGTGAAGTAGATAGTACGGTTTCATGGTGTATAGAAGAGCATTGTGATTGATCAAGACCCGTTGTTTACTAGTGGATTTTGGAAGAGCTTATAAGAGGATTTAGGGATCGAGTTGCATCTCAGTACAGCTTATTACCCATAAACTGATGGGCAGACCGAGAGGGTGAATCGTATATTGGAGGATCTTTCGCAAGCTTGCATTCTTGATTTCAGAGGCTAGTGGGATGATCATCTGCATTTGCTAGAATTTGCATACAACAATAGTTATCAGTCTAGTATTTGTATAGCACCATTCAAAGCATCGTATGGTCAACCGTGTAATGCTCCTTCGTTTGGTGGAAAGCAGGCGAAAAGCTGATACTCGAGCCAAATATGATTAGAGAAACCTCGAAGAAGATAGTGATCATTCAGCAATTAATGAAAGTCGCTCAGGATGGACAAAAGAGTTCACTGATATGAGACATAGAGATTTGGAGTTCTTTGTCGGCGATATGGTGTTTTTGAAGATTTCTCCATTGAAGAATGTTATTCGATTCAATGATAAAGGGAAGTTGGTACCGAGATTTGTAGGTCCTTTTTTGAGTGTAGAGAGGATTGGGAACCAAGCATATAAGGTCAACTTACCTCAGAAGATGGCGAGCGTGCATAATGACTTCCATGTTTCTTATCTATGGAGGTTTGTGTGCGACTCAGGCATGACGATTACACCGGATCAATTATGATATTGAGATTGAAGCATAAGTTTGAAGGCCTCGTAGGCCAGTTCATATTATCGGACACGATACGAAATAGCTTAAAAGGAAGATGGTGGAGTTAGTGAAGGTTTAATGGGGCGAAAGTAAAGGCGATTGCACGTGGGAAACCGAGGAGAGCATGAGGGCCACATATCCGAAGCTCTTTGCATAATAAGGCCTATTGTTTATCGTGTTTACTTTTACCTTTGATATCATATAGGGTAGTTTAGTATCTCACATGCTAAGGTAGGCATATTTATACTAATGATTACATGGTCGTTTGTTTGATATGTATGATGGTTGCATATGATTGTTAGTCATGTGGGGTAACTATGTTTGTCTATTCCTTGACTTAATGGAGATTTCAGGGGCGAAATTCCTAAAGGGATGAGAGTGTAGCAACCCGTATTTTACATATCGAAGAATCATATAATGTTTTTATTTTATTCATAGAAGGTCGTATGACTCTAAAATTATGGGGAATGACTCTTAGGGACATTTTGCACTTCTATGGTTTTTTCCGAATTTCTATGCGACCATTTTTTGACCTTGAAAATCTTATTTTGGACTATAACTTTTGGTAGGAGCTGAATTAGGATCTCAAACCACTTCCACTGCTTCAGAATGATGGTTTTCTCATTATGTAGAGTTGTCATAATGGAAAAACGGACTTATCGTTTGAGAGTTACTGTTTTTTTGTTTTTAAAGGCCTCCGAGCAGATATTGGAATAATTAAACGGGCCTAAACTCAAGCCTATTAGCCCATTTTTTTATTTTAGGGCTAAGAACGGGTGTTGGGGTTGAGATGATTCACTTTTCATCTTCCCAAAACATTAGCAAACCTCCATTATTCATCTTTTCACCTAAAACGTCGCCTTTTCTACTTAAACTAGCTTAACTTGATCATTCGATGGGTAATTCACATAGAAGATCTTCAACTCATCATTTTGGCACCTTGGGTTTGGGTTGCTTGCTCTCCAATTCGGGTTTGGATCTAAAAGTGGTAATTGGTGTATTTGGTGAGTAATTACTCGATCTCACTATCTTGTACATGTAAATATGGTTAAAGTTAGAATTTTTAATATGATTTCTAAGTTAAATTATTGTTTTGGATGATATTTGCTAAAATGTATGCTTAGATGAATTAGTTTGATATGGATTTTTTTATCTTAGTGTAGTTAGGAAAAGGGGTGACGATTTTAGCAAAACAAGGGCAAAACAACTCCAAACCAGATGAAACTTGAAGGAGGGGCTCTGGAGCATGGGAGGAGTTCAGGGTTCAAGTTACATTAAAATTAAAGCTAAGTACAAGAGTTGGTACTGAGAGGTTTGATCGGTAACGAGAGCTTTCGATTAGTGGGGAAACATCTCGATGGTAGAAGATACTTACGTCGGGGATAGGAGAGATGAGTGAAGGCCAAATGCAAGAATTTGGCTAAGTATTGGGCATAGCACCAAGAGCTTCTGGGTCAATATGAGAGCTTTTGGAGGTATAATTTAGGGCTCGAAGTTGATGCTTAGAGCTTTTGTGGGAAGTTGTCAGAGTCCAAGCACTTAGAAGATGGAGCTTTAGAAGAGAAGGAAGATATTTAGCCAATATTTGGATAAGTACACCACTTGGTACCGAGAGGTTTGGTCAGTACTGAGAGGTCTGGTCAATTGGGATCAGGGTGGAAACTTCCAATAAAGGGAGTGAAGGTCCTACAGGTCATGCTGAAGGTGTTCATTTTTTCACTCGGGGTTTGATGGCGATAGAGTAGCACGACGATGGTTTTAGGACTTCGGTGATGGAAACTCGATGGTGAATGGAGTTAGGTTCCGATGATGGCGGCTTGGTGTTGAAAGGAGTCATGAGAATGGTTATCCACAAAGGACGGTTTCTAGGAAGGGTGACTCGTGGATAGAATGTGGAATGGTTCTATCGTGGAAAAGAAGGAATGTGGAATGGTTCTACCGTGGAAAAGAAGGAATGTGGAATGGTTAAGGATAATGAAAACTAGGCAGCTTAAGAAAATAGCTCGGATACGCGGTGCTCAGAGTGTTTTATATTGTACTTAAAAGCAGGGGTATTATGAGTGTATTCATAGGTACTTTGAAAGGCAACTCTGGATCATTTGAAAGGATCCGTATACCTTGGACTAGTGAAAATAGTCTTGTAATAGCGTTAGGATAAAGGCTTATATGCTGAAAACTAGGATTTCCATTAGTCCCTGGCATTGAAAGGCCATACGGGTTATCATATTTCTAAAGCGCATTGAGTGAGGATTGTTTGATGGATGTTATGGTTTCTTTGGTTGTCTTCTTCCGTAATCTATCACTCTAAGGATGTCACTTGAGGTAAATAATGGGGATAAGATACCTAGACACCCTCAATTAAACTTTGTTTATAGTATACCTTTGTGATGTTCGAAGAGTAGCATATTATGTTCGTTATGTGCTAACTCTTTGGTTGTGGGGACAGGTCAGGTATGGTTCGTATACCCTTGTTCCTTACTATATCGACTTGTATAGTATTTTGAGATTCATTTACCGCTCACACCGGACTGTTATCTAACCCAACGTTTTATGCTTTACTTCTTATTATTTTGGGTACTCTTAAATGAGTAGACTAGATAGTAGGTCTACATGCAATGCAGCAGCTGTGTAGAAGATGAGCTGGATGGAGCTATCTCATTATATATGGATTTCTATGCTTATTCCGCTGTGCAACACTGTTGAGCCTTGACTATGTCTTCTTATTACTATGATATGAGATATTTATTTGAGTTTATTTCCATTTTGTATAAACTCTATTACTATGTTGTATAACTCTGTGGATCTATACTCTGATATTTAGTTAACTTAGTTATTACTATCTCTCCTGTTTTATATCTGTGATGCATATCATATTTTTGTCCTTGCGCTATGAGATATACAATAGGTTCTACGATTTGTTTTATTTCATTTATAACACTTGATGATTGTCCTGCATCGGCCGGGCACGTCAGTAGTGCACTATGTAGTTATATTGAGGGCCGATGGTGTAGAGCGGTCGTTACACTTGACTTTGGGCAGTGTCATATAAATTCATGTGCTCCATAGAATCTGTAAATGAAACACGAACAAGTTAACACCAAAAGGATGAAAATATAATGCAAACAGAGTAAGGGTGTAGTATCGTGTGAATGTGGATGTGTCCTAGTGTCCCCCCACGGACTGTGGACTTGGAGCTTGCTAATAGGGGTTATTTCCCCAGGACGAGTAGCGAACACATCATCAGGCAAAAGAATAGGAGATCCAATATTCCCAATGCTGATATTACCGAGGTCGAAGGAGCCAATTTTGTCCGGAATACTCCCAAAGGACCTAGAGATATCCCTAGAAGGTGGGATGGGAGTCTTCCTTACCGTAGAAACTAGTGGAAGCTGCATGGATGCCCTAGAAGAAATTATCGTTATTTTGGGCTGCCTAGAGACAAGTAGCATGTGGGCTTCTTTGCTCTCATCACTAGATGACTCATGACTCAGGTCAGCACCCTCAGTACCACTATCCTTATCCTGAACAGGTTCTACTCTTTCTCCGTCGCTACCGCCAGCCCTTTGAGTCCTTCAGTATCGATAACGAGGTTCGGGATAGGAGGCACCTCGTGACCTTCGTTGATATCCACGGCAACTTCGTGTTCCTACGAGGAATCATCATCATCATTCTCCCTAACTTCCAGAATATGGCCAACACTATGGCCTTCCTCTAAAAGGCTGTAAGCACGCGATTTTTCATCAGTGAGGAGCGATTTCATCTCCCTTTCTTCAAGTGGGACTTGTTGGAAAGTTGCGAGAGTCCCCACTAAGGCTGCGTCGTTGGGCCTCCTTGAATTATCTACTAACATAAGAAGTGATAGTGTGGATAGCTGAACTTATGGCCTCCAAACTAGAAAATAGAAAACGAGAATAAGACTTACGTTTAGATAGCCACCTTTGTGCAAAACCGGGCGGGCAACGTATAAAGAAAAATTCATCAGTAAAGTATCTTAGCCTGTTCTAGAGGCCCAGCAGTATCCGACAGCTCCTAGCGAGTTCCAAGAAAATGAGTGAAGGAGACCCCTTCTGGCACTTAAAGCTAAATAAATAACGGATCTCCTTAGCGCTAGGCTCGTCTTCCTAATAATGGACAAAATTCATATACATACTATTTACAAAAGCATAGCTATTCGGATGCAATTGGGTTGGAGCGAGCTTCATAATCTACGGGACTGTGCAAATAAAATGGTTGAATGGTGGAACACAGCCGACCATGCAAATATACCGATTACAAGCTGTATATCCCGTTGGTGGTAGATGCGCCCACTAATAGCGTGAAGCAACTATCACATCTTCATATGGAATACCATGCTTCTCACGTATTCTCTTGAGAGATTCTTCATCAACCTTCAAAGCTGGAGAGTATTGGAGATCATTTAGAATGATAGCATTACCCATATAGATATCGAGGGAACCCCTACCACGGGCTCTTTAACCAAAACAAAAGGAACTATTTCTAAAGGCTTCTCTGCCCAATGACTAGCAAAATGAGATTGAGATGGAGCAGGAGTGGACTTTGTAACAGGCATAATCGTCGAGCTGGATTCAGTATTAGACTCGGCATATAGTGATGTTGAAGGACCTGCGGCCATAGCGGAGAGACCCGAGGAGCATCTACCATCCGTAACTTCCAAAACTTCACATAAAAGATATTATGAATATTAAAAACTGCAATCTTCATGTTGGAAAAAGAGACATGTATAGTCGATGTACCAGACCCGACGGGTACCAACGTGTATTGATCGATCGGATCTTATACATCGATGAGGGAAATAGTGTGTAGTTAAAATCGTGCAGTGTGTGCATCTAAAATCATGCAACTCAAATCAATCATTCAACTAAAAGGTTGCCAACCAGTCTGTTCAAATGTCGATTTACATCCGAAGTGATCGTTATCATAAACCGTTCTAACAAATCATGCATCATCGACCATGGCTCAACCATATTTGATTATAGAATCCCATTTAAAATTTGACTTGAATATGTTTGGAAATTTTTCATTAAATATAGGTCATAAGAAAAAACTCAAGTTTGCCTTGAGTAAGACTCGAAGCAAACACGGGTCAAACCCCAAGAACTGAAACTCGAGTCATGCTTCAAGAAAATCAGGCCGTGCTTTGAGTAAATTCATGTCTTACACAAAGCACTTTCAAGCACTCAAATTTTCAATGAAAAACTCCCAAGTACGGGATCGGCACTGATCCACAGAAGGAGAGGATTTATTTTTCCCTCTCTTGGTTATGCATGGTCGAGGAGCAAATCGACGGCAAATTTGGCTAATCAAAGCTGCGACCTGCCTAAACTAGAAGGCGGGGATGGGTTTGAGGAAGTTCAAAGTTGAAGTCCAAGATGTTCAAATCGATTGGTGTTTGTAGATAAGAGGAGAATAATGCCATTTCTAATGGTTCGGCATTGAAGTGAGGCAGCGATCCAAGGTTCAAAGATGGGTCGAGGACACGAGCTTTGATAGTGGAGTGCTTAGGGTAAAATGATCTCAAGAAAATAAGTGAAAACAGATGAAAAAGTTGAAGTTTGGGCTCATGCTTATATAAGCATCAATCCCAAAAAACAAACAGATGAATCGCTTATTTTTAAGACACTGGTCCATGACCAATGGGTCAGTACTGATCCATGGCCTATGGATCGGTACCGAATCATGAAATAAAAAATATATGTATGGATATATATGTATATGGTGTACGTATGTGTGTGTGTGCATGCATGATAATAGACAGTTGAAGTTCCATGAAACCAAGGTCTTACCTGAGTAATTCGAAGAAGGAGATTGTTTAAAACTTTCTGAAATTAGAATTGTGGATTAGAAGAACATGTTAGTTCTTATGCACCTTAAAGGTTGCAAATTCAAAACCGTCCAAAGCGATACAGCAATTAGCAAAGACATAACCCATCATGGAAATAATTCAAAGGAAAAGTAGCATCTGTTTGGAATGAAACTTGAAACCGATAGTATGGAATCAACAGTTTGTCTTGATCCAAAACATATCATGTTAACATAAGATATACTTTGGAGGACAAATGTTATCTAACTTCATGACCATGCCATATTTGGACAAGTCAGAATGGTCGAACAAAAATTAACCGAACAGAAGTCCAGAACAATAACTTTTGAACTCAAAAACCAAGCAGGATAAATAAATTGAGCCATAAGCCTTCTAAGAACCTTCAAGAGTAGCCTACACATCAACCCACTTCAAGTTAAAAATCCAAAACCCAAGAATCAAGATAATTCTTGGATCGATATCGATCCATAGCTATGGATCGGTACCGATCCTTGATAATAGCTCAAACCCACCAAATGGTTCATGCCATGGATGACCAGAGTAATTGTTAGACAATACATGTTATACAAGATGGTTCACTAGCCCATTATGACTCAAACGATCGATGGATAAGTACAAGTTGTAGAACAACTAAACCACATGCTATCACCCGCCACCGAACCATGATTTCTACTCAAACAAGAGCTCACACCAATACATCCAAGATCTACAAACAAAGGTACAAGCCATACAAACAATATCAAGGGATTAAGGAAGGGTTTATATCCCATCTTATGGATCGATACCGATCCGTGGAACTTGGTATAGTACGAATCCCTGGGCTTTGCTGATATGATCACGGTCTCTTTAAGGTAACTCCTTCAGGTAATGGGAAACATGGTTAAGAGAATTCTATTGATCTTCAGCTATAAATAGAGGGTGGTGACAAATGTTTAGGGGATATTTTTCGCTTTCATTCTAATTTTCTGTACTTCTGCTGTAATCTAGTGAGTCTATACCGATTGATAGAATACCGATCTATAAGAACAGCTTTGTAAAAAATTTATAGAATTGTAAACAATGTTCAAGTAGACGTAGGCCAGCGATTAGCCAAACCACTATAATTGTTTTATGTGATTTTTATCTCTTTTTCCATTTAATTTTTTCATTTTAATCTCTTCTGTAATCTTTTGGGTGTTTATGTCAACTTTTGGTGTGAACAGATGTACTATTCAGATAGTAAACAAAATTAATAGGCAGAACGAATATAATTATAAATAACAGTTGTAGTTGTTGGCATATGGTTAGCACCTAAACGGTGTTGAATCAAATACCTATGGTCGAACAAATTTTGTGTGGAGTCAAACTTCTATAGCCTCTAGTTAATCGATAAATACCAACATTGAGTTACTAAAAATGGATCAAGGCAGTCAAAATCTTTGGTCGAACGACAATTGCTACTTCATAACTGCATGCTAACATTATTCAGGTAGGTAATTCATCGAATAAGGAAAAGGGCATAGAGAAATTTAAGTGAAATGTAAGTTAGGGTTTTCAGCTTAAGGAAAATATCGTGTGATTTTAAACTGTTTTGCAAAAAAGGTTGAGGGTAAAAAGGGGGGAGGTACAGGGATGTGTTATTTTGAAATGGGAAGAAAAAAGAGTTGCTATACTAGCATTATTTTTTTCCTGTTTTTAAGTTTAATTGGTAAATTAGTGACACAATAGATCTAGACCGTTGGATCTCCATGTGTTCACACATGGGGTGGAAATCAGGGGTAATCCAACTATTCAAATTCATTGTATCACCATTTTATGTTCTAATAGATTCCTATATAACATATATATACATACATCCATATATGCACACACCTTATGCATATACCTATACATAGAAAAAACTGACCATAGTTGGATGCGAGTTTAAATTTGGATTGTTGGTACCTTGCCTTTTGTTTGTTTCTTCATAGCTGATTCATTTCAATAAAGATGCATAGGTTGTTTGTAATAGGTGGTTGCTTCGGTATACTAGATTTATACATGAATAGTTTATTTGCATACAAAAAAGGATTAGGTAGCTTGTACATATATAATATAATATTATGTACCTTTTATATTGCAGGCATATTATATGTTCTACGCTGTAAGAGTTGCAGTTTGCTCCAAATGTAAATATAGTTTAAAGCTTCAGAGTATGAATAGAGAACTATTTCTTAACATGTAGTAATTTTTTATTACTTCTTGTTTTCATAAAGGTTAGCAATTGAATGTCGACTTATTTAGGAGTTGTTTGCATCCAAAAAAGGGCATGTTACCATTGTGGACACATCCGATGGATGCGTTGGAAGTCCGAACGGTATTAGCCCATTCCTTAGCTTCGTTGGATGAATATTGTGGGGAGATACGTTGGCGTTCGGCCCTTCGGATGCCAATGTATTAACCAACCCAACCATTTAAAACACTCTCCTTGCCCTTCCTTCTTATTCACCCCAGTCTTCTCCTCTCTACTTCCTTATCTTCTCCAACACTAGCAATGGTTGATCCTCAATGTAATATTGTTTCATATCATATTAGAACTTCAAACTAATATTATCCATATTTTAGAAACTGTGTTGATGATATAGATGGTACACACGTAATGACACACTTACCTACAGATTGAGTTATTCCATATATTAAACGAAAATGTTTTGCTACATAGAATATCTTAGCAGCATGCTCATTCCATTTACAGTTTACTTATGTTATGGCTGGTTGGAATGGTAATGCGCATGATAGTAGAATTTTTAATGTAGTTATAAATGATAAAAACTCTAACTTCCCTCACCCTCGACCTGGACAGTATTATGTAGTTGATTAAGGATATCCACTTCAGCCTGGTTATTACCACTTTATCGAAATATTAAATATAATATTCCTTATTTCATGAAATCGCAAATCAACAAAAATTGACCGATGAAAATTTTAATTTCTATCATTCGATTTTACATACGATAATTGAGAGAACCTTTGAAATATGGAAGAATTTTTTTATCATTTTGAAGAACATGCCAACATACTCATTTAAAATTCAAGTAAAAGTTGTCATATCTACAATGGATATACAATACGAAAATACAATAATGATGACCTAGATTTTATGGCTTATGATGATGATCCCAATCTTATTCCAGACAAATATAAGGAGGAATATTAAAAACAGAGCGACTAAACAGATACAATGACACATAGGCCATGTTAGCGCCAAAATTGGTCACTAACCCCCAAATCCAGATGAAAGCACCAAATACCAATCACAGCTCTGAGATAGAATGTATGTAGAGAGTAATAATGTGAAGAACAGTTAAAACTGAAATGAAAGCAGTAAAGAACAACAGATTTTATAGTGGTTCGGCTAACTTCGGCCTACGTCCACTCCAGAAGTTTGCTTTTTATTGCTGTAATAATCGATTACAGTTACAAAATGGCAGAGTTGCCTTAGCCTTAGAAAAGAGAAAGTAAGAGAGCAGAAAGAAGATCCCCTTTTACTGTGCCCCTGCCTCTCTATTTATAGACAAAGATGGGTTGGACTTCCCTGGTGGGCCTGGCAGCCGAGTACCTCAACCCAAATGGAGTGGTCTCCATATGCCGAACCATAGATGCCGAACGCTGAATGTCGAACAAGGTGTGAATGCCGAACGATCTCCTCATGCCGAACGTTGGGAGGCGCAAGGTACAGAGGTATCGAGGTGCGAGGTACCGAGGTATGGAGGTGCGAGGTACCGAGGTGCGAGGTGCAATGTACCGAGGTATGGATGTGCGAGGTACCAAGATATGGAGGTGCGAGGTATGGAGGTGCGAGGTGCAATGCCGAGTGAGGTGAGGTATGCCGAACGACCCATCCAATGCCGAACGCTCCTTGATGCCGAACGATCCATCCAATGCCGAACGTCTCCAGATGCCGAACGAGATTTATGCCGAACACTCCATCCAATGCCGAACGTCGATCTCTCTATGCCGAACGCTCGTCCAGTGCCGAACATTCCTCTATGCCGAACGATCCTTCTAATGCCGAGCACTCGTTCAGTGCCGAACGATCCCTCTATGTCGAACGACGATCTCTCTATGCCGAACAGCCTCCAACGCCGAACCATCCCAATGCCGAGCGACATCTGCCAAACTGCCTATCATCATTTTAAACCGAACCCATCATACTTTAGTCTCGATAGTTGTGAAGTTGTTTAAGTTAAATCCGTCTGTCCGCGGCCTTGCCAAAAGGCGGGTTAACACTTGCCCCCCAAAACATGCCTTGCTGTGAAAGGTGTGTTTTGAATAGCCTCAAGTCCAATATCCCAAGTATGTAGTTATCCACATCCATACTTTCCGATTCATAACCCAATCCATTACCAAGCCATCTTATCCGAGTACCACAGCCATATCTTGATCCATTTCCACGACTGTTCCGAGTCGATGTCTGATTCTTATCCAGTAACCAAGTCCTTACCCAATTCCACATCCATCTGAACCCGACTACCGAGTTCCAATCCATCCATATCCAATAACCTATAACCATATCCATGACCTCTCCGGGTCGATATCCAAATCCGGGACCGCTCCGGGTCCTTGTCCGAATCCTTAGCTATTCATAGCCAATATCCAAATCCGTAACCTCTCCGGGTTCTTGCCAAGTGCAATCCACACTTGACGACCTACGTTAAGTAATTCCATGGTGTTTATGGTTCAGTGTCCCTGAACATCGAAGAATGCCGTGGCTTAAGTCCTAAGTCGAATCCTGGTCACTCCGGACCCTTGCCGAGCATAGTCCATACTCGACGATCTAAAATAGTAACCGATAATATATGGCCTAAGTCCTAGGCCGAATCCTGGTCTCTTCGGACCCTTGCCGAGCATAGTCCATACTCGACGACCTTTTAGCCAAAATCCAGAGAAAATCCAATCAAAATCCGATCCGAAATCCAAATCCAAAATAGAAAACCAGAAACCCATATCGAAAATCCATACCAAAAAACAAACATCCAAACCAGAAAATGAGCAAAACAGGGAGTTCAAACCAAACTCCAAAACCAAACCAGAAAAAGCAAATGTCCAAGTCAAAGGAAAAAACAGATTTCGCAAACCCGGGCGTTTCGATAAGCCATCATCTCAGAGCATGCCTGAGGGTTATCTCCGACCCCGTACATGAGTAACTGATTTAACCGTTTGCCCGGAGTTTGTTACTTATTCCAAACCATCAAGATTAGTTGATGACCAATCGGCCACCATTCCTGGGCCTCATGCCCTCGTCGTTCAAGGCAGGCGGTGGCTGCTCCCGTTCCACCGCCGCATTCCGAGTTCCGACATACTGTCGCAATTGACCATTCCTTATATGCTCCTCGATTATGTCCTTCAAATGCCGGCAGCTGTTAGTGTCATGCCCGTCTAGGTCATGAAAAAGACAGTGCCTTCCTGACGCCCTTTCTCGTTCTGAGGGTTCCCTCCTTGCTGGCCTTCGATAAGAAAGGCGATCTCGAGTATCTAAGAAAATCCGCTCTAACGTTGCGTTCAATCCTGTGTAAGTGGAGAACTTTGGTTCTCCCCAGCGCTTCCTTTTCCCTTTATCCTTGCCCCCACCCGAGCTTTCGTCGGGTAGTCCTCCATCCTTAGTCATGTTTACTTCCTTTGACCTCATGTCCAAACATGCATCCTCTTGTCGAAGAAATCTTTCAGCTTCATGAAAGAATTCCCCAAGATCCAACGATGGGTCCCGTACCAATGATACTTTGAAATCCGAGTTATCTCTGACTCCTGATACCGCAGCCATCAGAACCATTGATGGATCTGGCCGATCCACCGAAGCAACTGCTGCATTAAATCGAGTTAAGAATGTCCTGAGCGATTCATCTGCCCCTTGTTTGACTGACGTTAGCGTCATCACGTTCTTTGGCCTTTTTATGTGAACTCGAAACTGACTTAAGAACTTGTCCACCAGTTCTGTCCATGTTCCAATGGATCCATCCTCCGCTGTCTAAACCACATAGCAGCAATTTCAGTCAAGTACAGGGGGAAACATCGGGCCATAACCTCCTCCGTTGCCCCCAGCACTTCCATATGCCTAGTGTATCTCATCAAGTGGTCGGTGGGATCCGTCTTCCCGTTGTATACTTCCAGAGTGGGTAGTTTGAAATCGGACGGATTCCTAGCTGTCCTGATGTTCCGGGTAAACGGACTTTTGTTAACTCCCTCTGAATCCCTATTTGTCAGACCTCCGCGAATAGTCCGCCTGATAATGTCAGCCAATCCAGTGTTTCCAACCAATCCAGACTGCCCCCCAAGTCCCCGAGGAAATTCTGGCACATATTCTTCATCACGTACTCCTGTATTCCTATCGATGCCAGGCCGCGTAGCGTTATCCGGTATCCCTCCATGAACTGGTCCAACATCACCTGGTGGTGTGCCCCTGAGTCTAGGTCCATCTAGATTATTAACTGTTTGTTGATTGGGAGCTGCCCCCTGCTGATTCACTCCATCTGTCCGTTGGTTGAGTTCCTCTGGTCCAGCTCCACGATCTTGAGCAACTGCAGTTCCTGGTTGTCCAAATTGCCTAAGAAGAGCCTGCATCATCTCCTCTTGCCGTTTCATCATCTGCTCTTGCATAGAATTCATCATCACTTGCATCTCGTCCCGAGTTATGTAGATGGATGCATGACCCTCCCCAGCTCCAGAAGATGCCGCTTGACTTCCTTCCTGATTGCTCCTTTCCATTGTTTGCTTCCTCGTTGGTGGTCTTGCCATTGCTTTCTAAGATCCAAGTTCCTAACTCCAAAATTCCTGAGTGTTTCAATTCTCAGTGAAAGCACCAAAGTGTTAGCGCCAAAATTGGTCACTAACCCCCAAATCCAGATGAAAGCACCAAATACCAATCACAGCTCAGAGATAGAATGTATGTAGAGAGTAATAATGTGAAGAACGGTTAAAACTGAAATGAAAGCAGTAAAGAACAACAGATTTTATAGTGGTTCGGCTAACTCCGGCCTACGTCCACTCCAGAAGTTTGCTTTTTATTGCTGTAATAATCGATTACAGTTACAAAATGGCAGAGTTGCCTTAGCCTTAGAAAAGAGAAAGTAAGAGAGCAGAAAGAAGATCCCCTTTTACTGTGCCCCTGCCTCTCTATATATAGACAAAGATGGGTTGGACTTCCCTGGTGGCCCTGGCAGCCGAGTACCTCAGCCCAAATGGAGTGGTCTCCATATGCCGAACCATAGATGCCGAACGTTGAATGCCGAACAAGGTGTGAATGCCGAACGATCTCCTCATGCCGAATGTTGGGAGGCGCGAGGTACAGAGGTATGGAGGTGCGAGGTACCGAGGTATGGAGGTGCGAGGTGCAATGTACCGAGGTATGGAGGTGCGAGGTACCAAGATATGGAGGTGCGAGGTATGGAGGTGCGAGGTGCAATGCCGAGCGAGGTGAGGTATGCCGAACGACCCATCCAATGCCGAACGCTCCTTGATGCCGAACGATCCATCCAATGCCGAACGTGTCCAGATGCCGAACGAGATTTATGCCGAACACTCCATCCAATGTCGAACGTCGATCTCTCTATACCGAACGCTCGTCCAGTGCTGAACATTCCTCTATGTCGAACGATCCTTCTAATGTCGAGCACTCGTTCAGTGCCGAACGATCCCTCTATGCCGAACGACGAAATCTCTATGCCGAACAGCCTCCAACGCCGAACCATCCCAATGCCGAGCGACATCTGCCAAACTGCCTATCATCATTTTAAACCGAACCCATCATACTTTAGTCTCGATAGTTGTGAAGTTGTTTAAGTTAAATCCGTCTATCCGCGGCCTTGCCAAAAGGCGGGTTAACAGGCCATGAAATGTTAATAATTCGAAATACCATAAGTAATAAAATTGTTGTAGTAGGGATGCACTGAAACATTGTATCATTTTATCTATACATACTAGTATTGTATAATTAATTTGCGATTATTTCGATTTTTGTATTGTTATTTCATTTTAATTAAACGCATATTATACAACAATACAAATAATTAGTTAACTATAAATCAACTAAATTAAAAATCACATTTTAAATAATTCGCTTAAATACTCCGCTCAGATTCTCTGCTTGCAACATACAAACGCATCTCTCGTTCACTTAACTTCCTGCTCAAATGCTCCACTCAAATTCTCTATTACCATTCGTCAAGAATGCACCCTTATTCTTTGAATGCTTGCAGGACAAACTTCTGACATAACATCGAGGGAAAGGAAGGATTAAGTCAAGCTAGAGTATAGTGCAATATTACTATATATGTTGCTGATATAAACACACTGATTTTAGTTCCTGACATATGAATATACTATTATTATTATTATTGCATAGTGACCTTCAACTCAGAGAAGTATTTTAAAATAGATAATAGAACGATAAACTTGTAGGAAGAGAATAGTAAAGATGATAAAATAATGACAGTCAGTTTGAGAAAACATAACAAAACATATTGTAATAACTAAGATGATCATTTGTTATACTATCTTTTGATCGTTTGTTATACAATCTTTGCATCAACTGATTCCATTAAGTTCAGAACACTTTTTAACCATTATATTGTGATTACACAATAGTTAATTTTTTTCCATTACCACAAAAAGGAAAAAAACATAAGTTTTTTATTCATACCTATTACTCAAGTGAAGAGAGAAAAAAGTATGAACATGTATAATTTCAATCAACATACAGAGAATCCAAATTTCAAAGAGGGCATGCCCACAACAATAGTAAAACATGAAAATGTAAACCTACTATATTATGTTGCTTACCTCAAGATATCAATCTTCCCATGTCTTCTGTTCCTCATTGGAATATCTCGTCCTCGTCCAATTCTGCCAAAGATTAACCGTCCTTGTTATCATCTTTCCTAGAATTTGACTACACTTCTAATCCACTGGCTAATACACTTTAGTAGTTTCTTTTGAATTAAAACCTCTCCCCTCTACATACAAAAATTCATTTGATCTTCCTTGCAATTTTTAATATACTCGGTACCATGTCGACTTCTTGTGTGTTGTTGAGTTAAACATGGAGAATGAGAATGAAAGTGTGTTGTATTTGTATAGATTTGTTTGAAACAAGGAAGTTAATTGAATGTTTGTAGGATAAAGTGAATTGGGTAAATCGTGGGTCCTAAAGCCATGAAATATTCAATGTAGCCTAAAGTGAAAAATTTATAATCAAAATCAAACTTAGATAATGGGTGTTTTTGGTAAGTGGGGGTTTGGCTCATTAAAACATGAATAACTATTGAAACAGCTGATTGAAATGACTAAGATTCCCTACTACATTACTATATTATTTTATTCTGTAGAATTTTAGACGTGGGTATTTTTGGTATTCTGAAAAAGCATTAAGTTGACTCGTTTGACCAAGGTTTTGCATTATAATATATACACACACACACATACATATATATGTGCATGTGAACACACACATATATAAGCATACACACACGTATACACACACATACACATGTATATATATATATATATATATATATATATATATATGCATGTATACACGTACATATATGTGTGTGTGTATATATGTACGTGTATACATGCATACACACACATGTGTATGTGTATGTCTGTATATACATATGTGTGTATATGTATACGTATGTATATGCGTGTGTATGTTTATATATATATATATATATATATATATATATATATATATGCACGTGTGTGGAGGGTATGTGCGTGTATAGAAATTAATTGATCGGCTTTGCGACATGGTGCAAAATGTAATCTTAGTAGCATAGAAAGGCATACGTAAGGCACCATAGGCAAAGGCCAGAACAAAGCAGTAAAGGTCATTCTATCTATACTACTCAGGCCTAGGGGACTTCTTAACCTTAATAAGCCAAAATAAGTCATCTGGAGACTGAGAAGCTCTCTGGGACTTTAACTAGGACGAGACAACAAAAACTTTAAGATGAGCTAGAGTTATATAGTTACATATATGTATGTATACATGTATATGTTCATCCTTTATTATCCCAAAATCTCATCCATAAGGTCTACTCTATCTCCAACATTCAATTTGTTGGTCAAATTTTCGTGTTGACCATTCATGTTATCTTTTAGACCTAACAGACGAGTTGTGGAGATAAATAAAATGGGATAGAACTCGAGATTTAGACCTCTTACATAGAGCAAGATTCAATGGCACCCTTATTTTTAGCACCCTGAAAATCTGTTAACTTCCACCATTTATTCATCAAATCAATGAATATGAGAAAGTGAAAAATGTCGCATGCAAGAAAGATAAAAAATATATTCAAATTCATCCATTGATTCGATGAATCTAATGGTGGAAGTTAAGGGGCATATGTGTGTATGTGCAGGGGGACATCAAGGAACCCTGACTTAAGTGGTTAGAGGTATGACATTTTAGACCAAGGTTCAAGAGATTAAGGATTCGAGCCATTGAGACATTACAATGAGTACACTCTACTTCAATAAAGTATCACTCTCATAATGAAAAGTGTATATATATATATATATATATATATATATATATATATATATAGAGAGAGAGAGAATCTATTAGGACACAAATTAGTAACATGGTAAATCTCAACTATTGAATTGCCTCCTAAATGAATCTCGAATATTTACACAGTCAGATTCAACAGTCCAGATTTATTGTGCTACTAATTATGTTTTATTTCGTGTCGAAATAATAGGTCATAAATATACATACATATACATTGAAAATTGGTTTTTTTTACTGACATATAAGAATCCTAGATGACATATCTCCTTAAAAAATTGTACCAAAGCAGTAGGGAAAAAGAGTACTAAAACTGCTTAGTAATAAAGTACATAACACAATATAGATGTACTGAACAACAAATGATAAAACGAAAATAAATTAAAACTTTGAATCCCAACCATAAGTCCAGCCTTATCACTCCTAATTTAGGTCAGGCAAAACATATACCAACATTTAAGCTTCAGCTGGTTTCACAGCAAAATCCATGGCGATTAGCCCGTATCATTCAAATTCACATCCCATTGCTGTAGAATCTCTACATTTCTAGAAGTACGAGATGTCTTTGCTGTAGATCGGCGAATAAGATAAGTAATATCCACTTGAATCAATTTAGCTCATTCAATCTTATTTAATTTTTGATTCTAAAAGATCCGCTTGTTTCTTTTGTCCAACAGGTGGTAAGTAGTTGTTACAAGGCAACATGAGGCTAATTGTGCGAGCTGATCCTTGCTGATGAAGTTGCATTTAATAGTAGCTATTTCTCCATC
The DNA here is from genome assembly GCA_030737815.1 of Allium fistulosum. NCBI lineage: Eukaryota > Viridiplantae > Streptophyta > Magnoliopsida > Asparagales > Amaryllidaceae > Allium > Allium fistulosum. Next base: position 1,497,536,902 of record CM060901.1, read on the forward strand.
AATATCAAGGGGGGTATCACTGTTATTCAGTAGATTTAGTTTCACTTGAATGAGAGTCCATGTAAATCTACTGTATGTGTAGTCGAAAAATAAATGATGAACAGATTCATCTTGCTCATCACACAACACACAATATCAAGGGGGGTATCACTGTTATTCAGTAGATTTAGTTTTACTTGAATGAGAGTCCATGTAAATCTACTGTATGTGTAGTCGAAAAATAAATGATGAACAGATTCATCTTGCTCATCACACAACACACAAGTAGTATTAATTTGTATTTGTCACTGTTGTAGCTTGTCTTTTGTATTAAGTCGACCCAGTAGAGAGCTCTATATGCAAAATGAGACATTTTTTTGTTGTTGATGTTATTCCAAACAACTGAACACCAATCATATTGCTTTGGAACTTGTTTGCACTTTTTCCATGTAGTGGAAAAAGGAGAATTCCTATTGTCTACACCATTCCAAATAGTCTTGAGACCCTTCAGATTGAATAGGTACTTGGTTGATAATTGCACTGCACCCTCTGGTTTCCATTAAACTGCCTGTGATCCAATGCCCTTCTTAAATTATACGAGATACTAGAACATATTTATGCTCACTTAAGTAATATCGATCTCATCCTAGTATTTCCATAAGACTTGTACAGTTAATCCAAGGGACAGTCCATAATAAAGTGTTGCTACCATTAACTATCACTTTCTTAATGCATTTTAAACTAGTAGCTCTGTACTTAATCATATTCTTCATGGTGCATGACATATTATTGTTATACTGGAGTTGCCAAAAATTTGATTGAGAACAGTACTTGTCGATCATCCATTTGGACCATAAGTTGTCTTTAAAATGCAGCCGCCAAATAAGTTTTAAACATGCTTTAGTATGTAGATCAACAAATTTTTTAAGACCAAAACCCCCCTCCTTTTTAGACCAGCACAATTTAGTCCAAACAATTTTATGTGTCTTGCCTGCCTAAAAAAGTATGCACATAAACTATCTATCTTCAGTAAAGTAGCCATAGGCATGTGATATATCACCATCCAATAGAGGACCATTAGTGTGATTGCAGTTTGGATGAGCTCGGCTCTCCTTACCATAGATAACAGTTTGCTATCTCAAGTGTCAAATTTGTTCGTTATTTTCTAAGATAGTGTACTCTGAGTAATGCAAACGGTCTGAAGAGAGTGGTACACCCAAATATTTTACGGGCAATTGTGACTCCTGAGATTATAGAATTTGCAATATAGAATTTTTATTCTGATAACTTGTGCTAAAATATACTTTGGTCTTCATCTGATTAATGTTTAAGCCTGCTATCATTCCTATATGTTTTGTGATATCTCTGATAGTACATGCACTCTTTTCAGAAGCTGTAGCAAAAAATCATTATATCATCAGCATATCATAAATGTGATATAACTGGCTGAATATTGCTAATAAGAGTAATGTCTTTAATTCTAGTAGCTGCTTCTAATTTCAGAGACAAGTAATCCATAGCAATACAAGTGTTATAAAAGTATGGTTAAGACCCTTAGGAATATCAGCAGTGTCATAAATATAATTTATAGCAGAAGTCAACTCAACTTTGAACAGTTCCCTGTGCAATTTATAAAATTTAGATGTAAAACCATCTGGACTACGGGATTTTTCATCTTTAATTGAATAAGTGGGATCCTTCACTTCATGTGTTGTGGTTTGCTGCAATAAAAAACTGGTCCCCGGATCGTTAACTATTGTTCTGCAGTTGACATCATCAGGCCTTTGTGTATGTTGAACGTCCCCATTATATAAGTCTTGATAGTATTGTACAACCTGTTGTTGAATATGGGATGCATCATTTATAAGTTGGCCTCTTCCATTAAGTAAAGTTGAAATATTGTTCCTGCATTTCCTCCTTGACATCTTGGCGTAAAAAAATCTTGGTTTGGTGTCCTCCTCAGTAAGTCAGCTGACTTTTGATTGCTGTAAATTTAAAATGTATTTTTCATGCATCTTTTGTTTCAATAAATTTCCAGCATTCAGAAAGTCTTCATAAGCAAATGCATCATGTAGTTGACTATCTACTGCAATCGGTTTTTCATTATATTGTTGTTCCAAAGTTGATAGATTTGTGTTGTCTTTCTGCTTTGTTCTATTCCACAGTTTTAGATTCTACTTTATTCTTCTATGTTTGATCATAAATTTTTGAACATCAGTTCCCCAAGTTGACTCTGATAGTACCTGTGTAGTTAAAGCGCTTTTGTGTAGTTAAAGCGCTCTGCCGCTTCATAGCGTTTGAGGTGTGAAAAGTTATAGCGAAGATATATCGAAGATATAGCAAGATATAGCGGACGACTTTAAAAAGAGGAATGATGAACATTCTACATTAAAAAGAGAAGCAATTATTACTTATTATTTCTCACCAAGCAAAACAAGTTATAATAAAGTAAAGATAAACAAACTTGACACTTAAAAAGTTAGAACTAGTTATAATAACCAACAACGTATATCATTGTTACATCAACTTTGAAGTTATCATAAAACTTAAAAGCAAGGCATCATGCAAAATGTCTATTTATAGGAAAGGGGATATAGCGGGGCAACAAAATCGGGGATATAGCGGATTATTGCCCCAATATCGGGGATAATAGCGGATCCGCTATATTAGACTGCTTTATAGGAATATCGTTGCTCCAAAAGAACGCTACGGGATATATCGGGACAATATCGGAGAATTGACTAAACAGGATAGTACATATACTACCTGATTCTCATAGCCATCTATCTTATGGCAACTATTGACATATTTGCATGGTGTCCCCTTCTATTAAGTCCCTTTTGCAAGTAGTTTAATGATGATAGGAGTATGATTGCTCAATGCTGATGAAGTGGCAATCACTACAGATTCTTGGAAGTGTTGTAGGAAAAGGTCATTTGCTATAACCTTATCGGTGTGTGTGGCTACCCCTCTCCTTCTCCATGTGAATTGGAAGTCTTGCATATTAATTTGGCAAGGCCACATGTGACTAAGCATTTAGTGAACCTTCTGAAATGAGAAAAGGTGATAGGGTGTCCATCTTTTTATATATATATATATATATATATATATATATATATATATATAGTATCAATAACATGCTTTATTTAGTATGTAGCCTCTTATATCAACCACAAGTTATATTTAAATATTTATTCTATGTGACAAAAGAGAAAGAGAATAAATATTTAAATGAAAACTTATGTTCTATGTCAAAAGGCTATCGGCTACACAATGGTGCTAAATAATTGTTCTTTATTTAGAGAGTCTCAAGGAGACAAGTTCTTACAGGATTACGTAGTATAGGCCATTATTGATCCTTGTTTAATTTTTAGAAATAGAACAAATGTTGATCCTTGTTTATATAGGATTAGAGAGGCTTAATAAGACATTCTTTATTTTTTTTTGTTACACATAAATTGGTTGTAAGTGTACGGTAAACAAATATTTCTAACGGTCGACTTGATTAATGAAAAATTATATTAACTTTTTTTTGAAAATTATGTTATCTTGCGGTCGGTTTTTCACCGTTATGCGGTTGTAATAGTTAGAAAATTGTTATCAATAACCATGAGTTTATTTTAAATGATGTTGCTTTTATTTGTTTTTTTATTTCGATATAATACTTTCGGAAGATGATAATTTACCATGTAAATACATTTAGCTAATGAGATACGTATTTTTGTTAAAGTTCGAATTTCTGACCTTTTACCTTCGGATTGCATTTATCAAATGTGCAAGTTTACAGCATGTAACCAATGAATTCCCATAACTAAAAACAATTAGATGCTTTGTTTAACGGCTTTTTCTAGGTAGACACTGGTTAAATATAATATTATTGTTATATTTAAAACGAATAAATAGTGTTGTAGTATGTGCATCTGACAAAGTATACAATAAACATTATAAATGTGATTTAACGGTCATTTATATGTTGGGTGCTGTCCGATAAACATATATATAGTGGAACGATGTCAAACAGTTGTCCACCTTCAACTACGGATATGCATGTAGCACGGCGATTTTTTTTTCAAATTAGAACATGAAACCCACTGTATTTTAGCAAGTGAGATGGAGGTAAGTCAGACGAGAAAATGGTAGTTTATAGAGTGTTAATTATGATCCATTCACTTCAACTGTTAATTTCGGTTTGTTCGTCCCAACGGGACAAAAGGACAAAATGATGGAAACCACTTCGAGGAACAAAAATTGTCACAAAGGTGCAGAGTTCTTAACTGTACAAATAATAGAGAGGTTGGTGTTAACCCTCTTTTTACAAGGCCATAAACATGCGGATTCAACTTAACCAACTTCACGATTATCGAGGTTGGAATATGATGGATTCAGTTTAAAAGGATGAAGTCCACTTGGATATGTCCTTCGGTCTGGAAGTTGTGGGTCGTTCGGCATGGACGGCTCGGTCTGAAAGTAAGGGCGATCGGCATTGTCACTCGTCATAAGTGCCGCTCGGCATACTTTACTCAGCATATGCCGTTCGGCATACTTCACTCAGCATATGCCGCTCGGCATACTTCACTTATCAAAGGTCGCTCGGCACAGGAAGTCGCTCGGCACAGGATGTCGCTCGGCATCTGGGTGGTTCGGCACTCGATGGTGGCTCGACATTTGGGTAGTTCGGCATTGATGGTGACTCGGCATTTGGGTGGTTCGGCACTTGAAGGTGGGTCATGTTACTTCGAGTCGCTGAGCATATCACTTCGGGTCAGTACCATGGTTACTTCGGGTTGGCCTATGGAGGACTTGGGGTCGGTTGAGGTGAAGGATGTGAACTCGGCCGAAGTCTTAATGGGCCCGTATCACTTGAGAAGCCCAACTACCTGGTTTTGCCTATAAATACAGCACGTAGGGCTTCTCAAAATGGATCTTCTTTCTGCTCTCTGGCTTTCTCTTTTCTAAGGCTATCTGCCATTTTTGTAACTGTAATCGATTATTACAGTAATAAAAATGAAACTTCTAAGTGGACGTAGGCCAGAGTTAGCCGAACCACTATAAAATCTATTGTCCTTTACTGTTTTTATTTTAATTTTTACTGTTCTTCACATTATTACTCTCTACATATATTCTGTCTGTGAGTTGTGACTGGTGTTTGGTGCTTTCAACTGGATTCGGATGTTAGTGACCAATTTTGACATTAACATTTTGGTGCTTTCACTGAGAAGGCAAGCACTCAGGAATTTTGGAGCTAGGAACTTGGATTCTAGGAAGTAATGGCTAGGCCATCGGCAAGGAAGCAAGTGACGGAAAGAAGTCAGCATGAAGGAAGTCAAGAGGCTTCCTTTGGAGCTAATCAGGCCTCGATCTATATTACTAGAGACGAGAGGGAGACTATGCTGATAAGGCAGGAGGACATGATACAGAACCTACTTCGACAGGTTGGACAAGTTGGAACACAAAGTCAAGGGAATGGACCAACCGCGGCTGCTGACAATGCAGAACCAGGATCCGGAGCTGTAGAAGTTTCTGGAGGTCAAAACCAGAACCAGACTGGAGAGGTTGGAGGAAATCAGCCAAGGCCTGGGGCAGACCTCCAGGATTGGATACTGGAAGAGCGGTGAATGAAGCTCAGCAAGCAGGGACCAACGTGAACGTATATGACCGACATGAAGAGTACTACCCGGAGTACCCCCTAGGACATGGGGGGCAAGGTAGAGATGTAAACAGGGGACTACCCCCGGATGGAGACGAGGGAATGACTGGATTAATAAGAAGGATTATGAGAGGAGGACTGCCGAGTAGAGACTTGGAGGAGGTCAGTCGAAGTCCGTTCACTTTGGAAATCAAGAATGCAAGGAACCCTCTAGAATTCAAACTGCCAATACTGGAGGTCTATGATGGAAAATCAGATCCAACTATGCATATAACTAGATACATCAGACTTATGGAAGTGCTGGGGGCATCTGAGGAGGTGATGCAAGATGTTTTCCTTTATACTTGACGGATTTGGCTGCGCTTTGGTTTAGGCAGATGTAGAACGGATCGATCAGGACATAGGGCGAGCTAGTGGAATGCTTCATGAGACAGTTCAGGGTCCATGTGACGCGACCCAAGAGTGTAATGACACTGGCATCGATGAAGCAGAGGTCATGAGAGTCCGTGAGAGGTTTTCTTATGCGATTTAATGCAGTTGTGGCCTCGGTAGATCGCCTGGACCCATCAATGATTTTGATGGCGGCGGTAGCAGAGATTGCGGAAGGCACGGAACTCAAGGATTCATTAGCATGGGATCCACCACAGGATCTTGGAGAATTCTATCATGAGGCTGGGAGATTCATTCAGCTGGAAGATTCACGCGCCGAGAGGCAGGAAATAAATGCCGTGCAAGGCGAAGGAACCTCCAAGGAACAGTCTGGAATAGACAAAGGAAAGCGGAAGCAGGATGACAGATATGATGGTCCTGACAAACGGAAGAAATTCCGAGAACCCAGATTCAAACAATACGCTGACTTGACAGCAAACCTGGAACGGATTTACACGGAGACTCGGGGGCAGCTCTCCTATCGGAAACCACCCAGGAGAGATCCCACGGAACGGGAACGGAGAAGTCGAAAGTACTTCCTATTCCATGAGCTAGAAGGGCATGCTACTGATGAGTGCCGTCATTTGAAGGATGAGGTGGAAGAGCATGTTAGAAGTGGTAGATTGCCACAATACGTGAGAAATCAAACAACGGCCATAGGACCTGAGCAACTACCGCTTGCACCCAACAGAACTAATCCTGGATCGGGATCACGACTCGTCATCAATTGATCGTGATGGCACGGGCCAAGTTCAGGACTTGAACTTTGGTCGATTACCTAAAATTCTTAGGTTTGATTTCAAAATAAAACAGCTATTCCACTTACACATGTAAGGGAACCGGAGAGATCCCCAGGCATGCTCTGAAATGGTAATAGACCGCTCTGCCCAGAATGGCAGTATCTAGATTTTTTCTTTGTTTGTGATTGAACACTTGATAATTTAAATTAATAAATGAACTTGAATTTCATAAAATAAACCTTTGACCAGAGAGTTAAAGGATGAATATTGTAAGTCAATTTGAAATTAATCGCTTTATGACCCTACCCGGAGAGACGGAGTCCGGAGTGCAAGAAGTGAGTTGCTTCACCGGAGAGCGACAGTATCAACTCACTTAACGTTGTTCCCCATTCACCGGTGAGTGATTGGATCGAGGTTCGATAATAGCCCGGAGTGGCTGTAATCGGCCTAGGATTTAGGCCATGACATCGCTTAATGTTCAGGGACACTGAACCGGAGTACAGGGAGTGACGCTGCTTCGCTAAAGAGCGACAGGATCGGCTCACTCAATGCTGTTTTCCATTCACCGGAGAGTGACAGGATGGGATCCAGTAAGAGTTCGGAGAGGCTGACATCGGTCCAGGAGGATCATGACATCGCTTAATGTTCAGGGACGCTGAACCAGAGTGCAGGGAGTGACGCTGCTTCGTCGGAGAGCGACAGGATCGGCTCACTCAACGCTGTTTTCTCCTTCACCGGAGAGTGACAGGATGGGATCTAGTAAGAGCCCGGAGAAGCTGACACTGGTCTAGGAGGATCAGGACATCGCTTAATGTTCAGGGACGCTGAACCGGAGCGCAAGTGATAGGTTGCTTCGTCGAAGGGCGACATGATCTACCTATTCAATCGTTAAGTTTGGATCGAGCTTAGCAAGGGTCCGGAGAGGCCGTCAACGGTCTGGAAAGGTCGTAGGATTCGATTGCTGACTTCCAAGAGGAGAATTCGGAATTGGATAAACGACTTGGAACGGTCGCGGAATAAACTATCAGATTCATATGTATTCGTTTGATAACGAATATAGCATAGACCTTGGATATCGAGATAGAGACTATTCAAAACACACCTTCTATTAGCAAGGTATGTTTTGGGGGGCAAATGTTAACCCACCTTTTTACAAGGCCGTAAACAGGCGGATTCAATCTAACCAACTTCACGATTATCGAGGATGGAATATGATGGATTCAGTTTAAAAGGATGAAGTCCACTTGGATATGTCGTTCGGTCTGGAAGTTGTTTGTCGTTCGACATGGACGGCTCGGTCTGGAAGTAAAGGCGATCGACATTGTCACTCGTCATAAGTGTCGCTCGGCATACTTCACTCAGCATATGCCGCTCGGCATACTTCACTCAGCATATGTTGCTCGGCATACTTCACTTTCAAAGGTCGTTCGACACAGGAAGTCGCTCGGCACAGGATGTCGCTCGGGATCTAGGTGGTTCGGCACTCGATGGTGGCTCGGCATCTGGGTGGTTCGGCATCGATGGTGGCTTAGCATCTGGGTGATTCAGCATCGATGGTGGCTCGGCATTTGGGTAGTTCGGTATTGATGGTGGCTCGGCATTTGGGTGGTTCGGCACTTGAAGGTGGGTCATGTTACTTCGAGTCGTTGAGCATATCACTTCGGGTCAGTACCATGGTTACTTCGGGTTGGCCTATGGAGGACTTGGGGTCGGTTGAGGTGAAGGGTGTGAACTCGGCCGAAGTCTTAATGGGCCCGTATCACTTGAGCAGCCCAACCACCTGGTTTTGTCTATAAATACAGCACGTAGGCTTCTGAAAGGGATCTTCTTTCTGCTCTCTGGCTTTCTCTTTTCTAAGGCTACTCTGCCATTTTTATAACTGTAATCGATTATTACAGCAATAAAAAGAAAACTTCTAAGTGGACGTAAGTCAGAGTTAGCCGAATCACTATAAAATCTGTTGTCCTTTACTGCTTTAATTTTAATTTTTACTGTTTTTCACATAATTACTCTCTACATATATTCTGTCTGTGAGCTGTGACTGGTGTTTGGTGCTTTCAACTGGATTCGGATGTTAGGGACCAATTTTAACGCTAAGAGCATCTCCAACAGAACGAGAATTCTCAAATCCGCACCCAAATTCGTCCCCAACAGAGCGCGAGAAAATGTAATAGTGCAGATTGGGGGGCCTTCGGGCTGAGAATTGGAGATGCGTTGAGGCGCCTGTTGAACAGGCGCCTGATGTTCAGGCGCCTGTTCAACAGGCGCCTGACAACAGGCGCCTGTTGCAAGTAGGCGCCTGTTAAACAGGCGCCTACTATCTTCAACGGCCATTTCCCAACGGTCGTTTTCCCTCTTTAAATAACACTCCCCCCCTCTTCTTTCATTTCAAACCAATTTTCATTTTTGCAATTTTTTTCTGCCACTGATCTCAACTGAAAATGTACTCCGATTTCGACGATGTAGCTGCAAGGGCCAGTTTTGAAGAATACGATTTGCAAGACGCTACGATTCCTATTGGGGGGGAAGTAACTAATGCAAGTTGGAGCGCTGCGGAAGACTACGATCTTTGCTACATTTACTGTGCACTATCAGTCGATCCTATTCGAGGGACCGATCAAAGTGGTGAATCTTTTTGGGGCAAAATTACTAATTGCTACAATCAGAAGAACATTAATCGAAAAAGAACGCTATCTTCGGTCAAAGGTCATTATGGAAAAATAAATCGTCAAACGCAAACGTTCGATTCTCAAATGTTCAAATTGAAGCAAACGAATCCTAGTGGCTTTGGGAATGAAACGCATTTAGTAAGCTTCAATGTAATTTCATTGTATTTTTTTTATCTTAGTTCCTTAAGTTTACCAGTTTTTTTTTGAACAGAGAATGGCCGCAAACAAGTTGTTCAAACAAATCTATAAACCTGATAGTAAACAAGCACCACATTTTTATCAGTTCATGCACGTGTATGACATGTTGGTCGAGCATGTTAAATGGAAATCATCGCTTCAGAAGACCGTTCAACAAGTTCAATCAAACAGCGGTAGGGGTAAAACGCCTAGAGTTGGAGAAACCTCCAGTCCTATGGAATCCCAAGGAAGCTTCGGTTTAGGATCAGAAGAAGGCCCATCCCCAAATGAAGATCATTTTGTTAGGCCACAGGGAGCAAAAGCGGCCAAAAAGAAGCAGACTGCGGCAACGGATCAAGATGAAATTAAAAAACTCATGCTTGAATCTGAGGAAAGATTTAACCGGGCAATGGACACTCGAGCACTGCAACACCAAGAAAAGTTATCAAGAATGGATCAACTTATTGCTGGAAATCGCCAAAGAGATGAAGATGCAATCATGTTTATGGATACGTCACATATGTCTGCAGAACAACTGCAGTATACGGAGCAAAGAAGAAGAGAAATTATGAGGCGTAGACTTGAAGAGGATCATTAAATGAATTACCGTTTCTACAACCATTGTATCTTTAAGTACCGTTATTTGTATTGTGTTCTTAATGCAAGTAATTAGTAATATAAGTTTTTCATTTAAATTGCATTACACTAAAAAATGATTTTAACAACCTTAGCTTAATTATACAGAAACAGATTACAATAACCTTAATACGAAACAACATAAACAGTAGTAGAAAATAAGAATAGAAATAGAGTTTCACTGATTTCCAGAAAACCCCCAAAGATGATCTATGAGATCATTTTGTAGTCTTCGATGAAGTTGAGCACTGCGGTATGACATTTGACTTTGTACATGAAACTCGAGTTCAAGTGCGCTTCCAATCATATCGTTGCGCCAAACATGCGGTGGTGTAGGAGCACCCTCGTACACGTAATCTTCTTCCATGTCTTTTTCATCCTCTATAATCATATTATGTAAAATAATACAAGTGTATATTATTTTTGTCATTTTAACTGGTGACCAAAGTCTGCATGGATTACTGACTATGGCAAATCTAGACTGAAGAACCCCAAATGCTCTTTCAACATCCTTCCTCTGGCCTTCTTGCATCGCTGCAAACTTTGCTTGTTTATTGTTTTGTGGGTTAGAAATTGTCTTGACAATGGTACTCCATTTCGGATATATACCATCACCTAGATAATATCCATGATCGTACGCGTTACCTCCCAAAGTAAATGTACAAGGAGTAGATCTTCCGTTTGCTAAATCATTGAACAACGTAGATCGTTCGACTACGTTAAGATCATTGTTCGAACCTGGCATTCCAAAAAATGCATGTCATATCAATAAGTCATAAGACGCTACAGCTTCAAGAATAATAGAGGACCTATGAGATTTACCCTGATAAGCTCCAGCATACGCCTTTGGACAATTCTTCCACTCGCAATGCATGCAGTCTATATTGCCTAACATTCTGGGCCAACCTCTACTACCATGCATATTTAATAAGTTAATTATATCGGCCTCGTTCGGTCGGCGTAAGTATTGATCACCGTAAATGTCCACGATAGCTTGACAGAAATGTTCCAAACACTCTAATACCGTGCTTTCCGCCACTTTCAAATTTTCGTCAAGTGCGTCCGCCGGTCCTGCATATGCAAGCATTCTGAGTGCAGCTGTCATTTTTTGAATTCCTGTCAAACCCATTGTACGAGATGCATTGGGTTTGAAGATAAAGTATTTGTCATGCTGCTTGATACATTGGAGGATTCTAAGAAATAGAGGACGCCGCATGCGGAATCTTCTTCTAAAATCGGCATCTGTGTAAGTAGGATTCAGAACAAAGTAGTCTTCCATCAGTCTGTCGTTGTGCCATGAATGTCTACGATTTTTATACCGACGACCAACAACTGATCCACCGTGTTGCCTGCTCGATTGACCAACCTGTAGCGCAGCCATACTTAGTAGTTCCTTTTCGCGGCGAAAATGATCTTCCATCATTTCATCAAATTCGTCGTCGCTATCATCAAAAAATATATAATCGTCGGCCACCATTTGTTATATTTGAAATTGTATGAAATAAGACTGAGCAATAATACTTCTCAACATTTAGCAAGCCTTTTATAGCTTAATTCCCGGTACTGTTGCCATCCCATCATACAACTGTAGCCATCCCAGCATACAACTGTAGCCATCCCATCAAACAACTGTAGCCATCCCATGTTTAAGCAACTACTGTATGTAGGAGCAGTGTTGAATGGTTCTTATCGTACAACTGTAGCAATATTACTTTATCTTATCATACAACTGTAGCCATCCCATCAAACAACTGTATCATCACATCATTCAACTGTAGCCATTTTCTTAACGCAATAATACAGAAAGAAACAAACCAATGTTACTGAAACAGCCAACAGTAATACAACCAACAAAAAAATACCACTACAACCAACAAGTAACAAACTCAACGAGAATACACTCAACTTAAGGATATCCAAATCATTCTAGCCAATTTTGACGTACGATATAAGCCTCATGTCCAGTGAATGTGCTGTGATATTTGAGAAAGTAACGACCTTCAAAGGTGGAACGGGTTGGTTCGAATACATTTTCAAATATAACTTCATTGATAACTGTACTGTACCGCGTACAGGCGTTGCAGAAGTTCCCATACGTAGTCCTCAACTCTACCTTCGTACGTCTTGTTCTACACTCAACATTGTTATTGTATAGTTCAGCAATGGTGTCCCAAAACTGAGTTGCCATTATCTCTTCATCGTCGCACATCTGATCAGTTTGTATAAAAACATTTACTAACTGTTTCAATTCCGTAGCCGAAAATATTATGTTACTCATTGATTGAATTTACCGAACTTTTAAATGCTGTGACATAAGAGTACAAAACTTTCTCTTAAATAAACAAGTCGTGATCCGCGTACAATAAAATGAAGCATGAGATTAAAGACCACGTGTCAAACATCCATAAACTGTTTGACAAACAAACACAAATGTGTTTGTTACATCAAAATCTTCAAAATTCTAGTACATATACGCTCAATAATAACCAAGCATAAATTAGCATCATCACCACCATATATACAGTCACATAATAACACAGTCTAAAACATCTAAATGGAGCACATCAGTCTATGTGATCAGAACCGCTATCAATCTCCTCATCGTCGTCACTATCGTCGTTGACGTCATCAAAGTCTTGCGGTTGAGGTCCCGCATGGAGCTGCTCCTGAAGCTGCTGAATCTGGGTCTGTAATCCCTGTATCTGCGCATCATACTGAGTCTGCTGTTGTTGGACCGCGGTCTGGTAACTCTGATACATCATCCCTGTATAATCGAGCGTCATACGCTCAAATGCAGCAATCATCCGTCTATCATAATCCATGTACTGAGAAAACTGATATGCGCACAAGAAAAATTATACACAAGTGGATAATATAATGACAAGTAATATAATGACAAGTAAATTAAGGAAAATTAAAAACTAATACAGACCTGATGAGGCTGGTACAATCCGGCGGATGGTATACCCGTAATAGCGTCGTCTGTAGGATACTGCAAGGGATACTCCACAACCTGACCGTGTACATCATACGCTCTAAACGAATGAGGTGGTGGGTCGAAAGTAGGAGGCTGTGTGTACTGAGATGATGTAGGCTCAAAGGTGGCAGGCGGTAGTGGAACTCTACCAGTAGAGGTACGCGGTCCAATATGATCGGAGTTCAAACCCCGAATATAATCAGGTAAAGCGTAAGCACGTGGGGCTACTCGAGCCCAATATGAATCAAAGTCTTCCAAAACTGTAAATGGTTCACCATCCACCCAACCTGCACCCCTCATCGCATGAATATAAGCTGGTCCAACCCGAATATCACCATACATATCATCCCATGGTAGCGGATCTGATGGAATGCGAACTATACCATACAACTGTAGCCAACACCGATCCCCTAAATACCATATGAATGGACATGTAGCAACCTGAAAGAAAATCCTACGTCGCGACATGGATACATGAAAAGTGAGTGGATGTTCAGGACCGGGCTCTAGGAACTGTAAGTACTGATCCCATGGACGAATGATAATGTTACCACGCCGCCTCATATCCATCTGCTATCTAGCCTCCATCAACTCATTGTGCACCCCTTGTGCAACACGGGACAAATGCATAGGAGGACCCCAACGACGCAATCTGGAAAAGTAAATATAAGGTGTGGCATTCGCCTCTACAATAAGTCGGGGGTGCATATTGGCAGTATACTCGTAGTACCAAAATGGAAGAATGTACCAAAAGCCATACATCTGTCTGGACTGCTGAAGCGCATATGTATCTAATGCTACGTACAAATAACCAATAATAGCAGTACCATAATCATATATATGGAGTCCATCCACATCTACTAACCCAGCCAGAAAACCAAGTCTAATAGTACCCTTATTGTTACTAAAAAATGTAGACCCAAAAAGGTATAGTATGAATGCACGGATAACGGGAGTGTGCATATCCTCAACGGCCATGTACTCTACTATATAACGCTGCAAACAAGGTAGAGTAACAGCTCCTCCTCTAACCTTCTCATCGGCCATAGTCGGTAAATAAGCTGAATATGACTCGAACTCCTCAAATGAACTATCAAATGGAACAGGGAGACGGTCAGGTCGACCAACCTCTATGCCAGTGAGCATATAAAAATCTAGGGGAGTCAGTCCTAACTCAAAATCAGGAAAATGAAATGTGTGAGTGGTCGGCCACCATCTCTCGGTAAGGGCCTCTACTAGACAACGATCTACATGTGCAAATCTAGGTAAAGCAAGAAATTCACCAAAAGGTGATGCATGTAGCCTATCCAAAATCGGCTCCGGTAACTGATCAAAATATTCAGACATACACCTATACCAACTACCTCGCATCGCTACGTGACGAACCTAAATATATGATTATTTAATGTCAAAGTAAATAAGGAATTATTATACATTTATATTTACATGGTCGTTTATTAAGCAATAAATAAATAAACGTATACCTGTGGCGTCGCTATAGCTGCAGTAAGTCGATGCGAAACAGTAGGAGGCAAGTTGTGCAAAGATCGAAGATCGGCTGGAGTCACGGTAGCATCGGGAGGGATATGAACAGGTCCGATATTGGCATTAGTCGTATATCGAACGGTGCGTCTACCAGTTTTGACCGGACGAGGCAGCATTTGGACGTGAAGCTGGTTGGAAAATGGGGGATGGGAAGAGTGTGGAATGAGAGGGAACGTGGAAAATGCGCCTAATATAAGCGCATTAACCAGACGCCTGTTGAACAGGCGCCTGGACATCAGGCGCCTGGACATCAGGCGCCTGTTCAACAGGCGCCCGAGTTTAATTAAACTCGGGCTCAACAGGCGCCAGTTCAACAGGCGCCCGCCCTCATTTCTGTTGTAGAAATGAGGGCTCCAACATTTTGGAGTGCGGAAAATCGAATTTCCGCACTTCAAACTGTTGGAGATGCTCTAACACTTGGAGATATGAATTTTGACCCCACACACCCTCACATTGTCACGTTTTACCAACAAAGTCTCACGCAACGCAGTTAAGAACACTGCATTTTATTTCATGTGCAAGTGGATTGGCTCTTTTTGCAATCCCATCCTCCTTTGTTAGTAGATGCTCCTAGTAGCATAGGTGTACCATGTGGACCACTATGTCCCTTTGAAAAATATTTCACGCGTAGAGGTAGCCATGGAAAATAGTAAGATAAACGCAATAATGTGGACACAACATCTGCGTGCTTTTTTGTTCACGTTTATTTCGTTTCATGGGCTCACGAGATTTTTATGTTTACAACTTATGAACTGTGGGCCCATGGCCCATCCTTGTAACATAACTGGTTCGGAAGCATGGGCGGATGCGGAATGCTGATAATTACATATATAAGATCATCTAAAGTCAGAAAATGTAACATCTTTTTACATAATCTATATATAATAGAAATATCTTCGTTTCTTTGGTAGCTTCTCCGATGATAAATTAAAACAAAAAGCACATAGTACATTTTGATAGCTCTTTTAACTCCGGTTTTGCTTTGCTCTTCAAACATTAATAATTGCATACTCTTCTCGTTCAATGTTTAAATTTCTAAACCAACTATCTAACAAATTTATTGAAAGGGTCATTTAAATTTCTAAATTAAGAAATCCAGGATTATTTTAATTTTAATTTTAGTTTTGTACGTATTTACACTAATTAACAATAAACATACTAATTAACAATAAACAGAAATCAACACATGTTTTTTTGAAGCATCCAACTGCAAATAATATGCTTTTGACTAAATTTTAAGTATTAAGTATTCTTTACATATGACAAAATCACAACAGCATTTGCCTTTTGACATTATAATCATAGAAATTACATAATACCTTTTATGTATATGATAAATCATATATGTTTGTTAATAATTGGAGTAGGTTTAGATGTTTTTTGATCCGATCTTAAAATTTGAATATGCTTTTGACACAAAACTAAAGAAACTAAGATGTGACTAGAATTATATAGCATTAGCTTATATGTATTGTCCGCGGGTGCGGAGCAGTGGAAATGAGGCTTGGGTTCTGGTAAAAAAACTCAGATTCGATTCCTATCACGCGCTTTCCTATCCTATATAAATTTACCCGGGGGTATGGAGGATTGGATCAGCGGACGACTTTACTATACCCTCCTCAGGAGTTTACCGGTACGCCGGATTCTTCTGGATTTTTTTTTTAAAAAATAAACTTATATGTATTACTTTAACCGTATAATTGAAACACTGAAATGAATCAAAAGAGGATCACAAAAAGTACTTCTTTTCATGTCATTTGATCATGTATGTATGGTGAAAATACCAACTTAAATGTGTCTGTTGCTTTTATTGTAATTTCAGTTTTGTGTTTTCGTTTAAATAAAATATCGGACCGCACATGTATGTTTTGATTACAACCAATTTGAACTCCGTCATCCCTCAATCTCTTTCGTCGTCCTCCGTTGTTTCTGCATCCCCTCCGTCATGGAAAAGTGATCCCTTTGTTTTAAATATTCTGAATAAAAATGAAAGCGTTTACCATAACTATTCATTTGTACAAATTCAAATTGCAATCTCTTTTACTTTGATGTTCCGCAACTGGTCCAGTAGGGCTTTACAAAAGTTCATTGAAATTCCAAAAACAAATATTTTGACCCCTTACCGCAATTTAATTATGCTCTTCAGGAAATGCATACAACACCGTATCCAGTAGGATATAATGCCATTTATATTAATTTATCAACTGTCGTATTATATAATCAGTTATTATATTATGTTAAAATTTCTCATGTTGCTCTTGGCCCACACTAAAAAAAAAAGAAAAAGATGATTTATTGATGCCAAAAAGGCTTCGACGCGGTATCGACAAATAACTTATCGACGCCCCGCCAATGACTTCTTAGGCGTCAGTGAAAATGTGTTAGAAAATGAATTATGATACCTTGCAGATGCCTTGTGTGGTGTCATTACCGACATCAAAAAGACGACAATGGTATACCCTTGTCAATGCCTCTACGCCAATGCAATTTCGACGTCTTGTTGACTACTTTTAAAATTATAAAATACAGAACCGACAATGTCCGATCAAGGTGCAAAAATTAGACCTTTCGACTGTTGAGATTCTACGATTCAAATTATATGTCATTTTGAATAGAATACTGTGTCTTCACTATGAAAGAGACGGGAGGTCGTTCGGAGCATCGAGGAGGAAATTATGGTAACAAGGAAAGCAATCATGTTTGTTTATTATTTTTAACATGGAAATGCATAAATTATTGGATTGCATTTGCATGAGATGACAAGGAAATAAATACATACACATGTTATGAAATAATATATATGCAAAATGATATGCATATTATTTCTTTCTTAGTAAACGCATTGCTTTAAGATTATTTATTTCCATCTTTCCCAATTAAAGGAATGAGTGAATTACTTGCTATATTTGCACTATTTGTTACCATTGTAAATTGCTTTCATTATCTTCTTACCATATCTTGGTAATTTAATCGACGACCCTTATGGATTTGCACTATCTATATATTGATGGTAGACTATATTATAAACCTATCCTAACATTCACTCAGCGATCCCCAAATAGAGTATCTCTTCTTGTTAACCCTAGTTTAGGGCTTTGGTATATAAACTCTTATTTTGTGGTCTCTTATAGCTCTCTCATGTGTAATAAAATCTCTCTCATTTAGACTGGACGTATACTATCTTGATGATATTGGAACCAGTATAAATATTGTGCGTCTCTTTTTTCTTCTTTATAGTTATTTACTATTTATTTGAAGTAATAAAATATTTGTTGTTGGATTGAGTGATTTTCAAATTGGCAAATCTAGATCTTGTTTATTGTTTTTTTCGCATTTATGCAATTTTTGCACAACAGATTGGTATCGGAGCAGTAGATTTTGCTCAACAGATTGGTATCGGAGCAAGGCGATTTGTTTAAATTGTGCATCAATGGTTTCTAGAAAAAGCGGTAGATCCGGTGGTAATTATGCTATTACTCATTTTAATGGAAAATAAGATTTTGGCATATGAAAGATAATGACGGAGGAGATTATGTTGAGAGAGAAGAGCGTTTCAGTCTTGGAAGTTTGGTGATAAAAAGTTTAGTGTGTTGAAGGAACATCTGGATTTGTGAACTATATCTGCGTTATGGCTGAACGCTGTTGTGAGAGTCTTATGTTGATTTCCATGAGAAATTTGTTGTTTGACAAATAAGGTATGTGGGAGGAGAGAGATTCGATCGGTGATTGAGAGGATTTTTTGGTCTTGGTGGCTTTGAGATTATTTTGGTATCTACCTTTTTTGATTTTGGATATTTGCAATATTTTGTTGACAGGCGGGGAAATAGTCTGAGCTCGTTAGCAAGGTTCGTTAGCAAGGTGTGATAGGGGGTGTGATGCAGCAGCGGATAACTGAAATGGATAAATCAGTGAAAGTAGCAATCGGGGAATTGAAGATACCAAATGGCCCAAATCCGTTGATCCAGAGATATCGGATTCTAGCTATCTCAAACACGTTGATCGCGCACGATACCGTGTTTAAAGATCTACGATTCTTCGTACGTTGATCTAGCGTACTAGATACCGTGAATCGACTTCAACAATCGTTGATTCGAGCGCACTCGAATGCCGAAGGTGGAGATAGGAGATCACACTCAACTATCGATTTGAGAAGTGGCACAAAGCACACAAACAAGTTTTATTCAAAATCAACTAAACTTTTACAAATGACACCACCATTCCTATTTATAGGGTTACAACAACTCACTTACACGACTCAAAACAAACAACTCATAGGTCGTGACCGACCTAACACATACGACCTAAAAAACAAAGCCATGCGACCTAACAAATAACGACTTTACAGATACAAGTTACAACAAGAACACACGACTTACAATCTTTACATCACGCGACCTAAGTACAACACACGTGACCTAAACTCCACGCGATTTAAGTCAAAGCAGCATATGCGGTACTAGGTCGTTGGCTCCCTTGAGCGACCTAAAGAATAGCGGCATAAGGTCGATCGACCTAAAAGAAGCGGCTTCAGGAAATCTTCGAGCGACCTAAAGAATAGCGGCATAAGGTCGAGCGACCTAAAAAGAAGCGGCTTCAGGAAATCTTCGAGCGACCTAAAGTTGAGCGACCTAATTTCTTCAGCAACGGAATCTTCTTCACGCGACCTATCTTCACGCGACCTATCTTCAAGCGACCTAACACCCCGCGACCTAACTTAGGTCGTAACTCGTCTTTCTTCCCGCAATATAAGGTCGAGCGACCTAATAAAATACGCGCCGGTTTGTTCATCTCCTTAGGTCGTTTGCATGCCTTAATGTTGAATCCAGTAACTCGCGAGCAACCTTCACTAGGTCGTGAGCGACCTAAAATCTTTGAATGACTCAAATCTGAAAAGTTAGCAGATCGCGCTGCATCATCCTCCCCCTGTTGACAAGAACTCGTCCTCGAATTTGCACCTTCCTTTTCCACAACAAACCCATCCCCATGATACGGAATCAAATATTTGACATTGAAAACATCAGAAGTATGAACATTATCTGGCAATCTCAACTGATTTGCATTCTCATTGATTTTCTTTAAAATTTTCACTGGACCGATTTTTCGAGCTTTCAACTTATTGTACGTTCCCATTGAAAAACGATCTTTTGTCAACACGGCGTAAACCAAATCGCCTTCTCTGAAGTTCACACTCCTTCGCCTCTTATCCGCCAATTGTTTATACTTTTCGTTTGATGCAAGCAATCGTTCATGAACAGTTCTGTGGCACTCCTGCAACTCGGTCACAAAATCACAAGCACGCTTAACCACTCCCTTCTAATATGGCACTGTCGTCAAATCCAATGGACCTTTCGGACTTGCTAAGTATACAACTTGAAACGGACTGAAACCCATACTACGGTTAACAGCGTGATTATGTGTAAACTCTGCCTGACATAATTTCATATCCCAACTATTCAAATTATCCTGTACAAGACATCGCAACAAGTTTCCCAATGATCTGTTGACCACTTCCGTCTGCCCATCTGTTTGCGGATGATAGGCACTACTAAAATTCAGTTTCGTTCCAACCATCTTCCACAAACTTAACCAAAAATGGCTTAGAAATCTAGTATCCTGATCAGAAACAATAGATTCAGGTAGCCCATGCAATCGATACACCTCTTTAAAGAATAATTGAGCAACGCGGACGGCGTCAGCTGTCTTCTTACAAGCGATAAAATGTGCCATTTTCGAAAATCTGTCCACCACAACAAATATAGAATCATTCCCCCTTTGAGTTCTAGGCAAACCCAAAACAAAATTCATGCTCACATCAACCCACGGTCTAGTAGGCATAGGTAATGGCATATATAATCCTGCATTCGTCGCAGTCCCTTTGGAAGCTTGATAAATATGACATCTCTCCACAAATCTCTCAACTTCTCTTCTCATAGATGGCCAAAAATATGATTCGGAAATCAACTGCAAAGTACGATCTCTACCCACATGACCTTCCTCATGCAACTCCTTCACAATCTTCATTCGTAAGCTGCACTCTGGTATGCACAATCGATTCCCCTTAAAAAGAAAACCATCCACCAACACAAACTCATCTGTCTTTCCCTCCTTGGCTTCATCTACAAACTTCGCAAAGTAAGGATCATCAACAAATAATTCTGGCAACACATCAAACCCCTTCACTTCAACCTTCATTGTAGTCAACAAATGATTCCTTCGACTCAATGCATCTGCCACACGGTTTGTAATTCCCGACTTATGCTTCACCACAAATGTAAACTGTTGCAGGTATGCGATCCTCGAAGCATGCCTGGCTGCAATTTTGTCCTCCCCCTGCAGATGTTTCAGTGCTTCATGATCAGTATATAAAACAAATTCTTTATGGAACAAATAGTGTCTCCAATGTTTTATAGCTTGAACAATAGCATAGAATTCCACATCCTAAGTATTATATCTCATTTTTGCTCCCGATAGCTTCTCACTGAAATATGCAATAGGACGTCCCTTCTGACTTAATACTCCCCCAATTCCAACCTTCGATGCATCAGTATGTAATTCAAACAACAACTGAAAATCCGGCAACACTAGAATTGGTGCTGTCGTCAAAAGTTCCTTGATTCTCTCAAAAGCAAATCCCGCTTCCTCTGACCATGCAAATTGCTTCCCCTTCATACAATCAGTAACTGGTGCCATCACGCTACTGAAGTGTGGAATAAATCTTCGGTAGAATGATGCTAAACCATGAAAACTTCTAACTTCTGTTATCGTCCTGGGTTGTGGCCAATTTCTGATTGCTTCAACTTTATTCTGATCCACCTGTATACCTCCTTCTGAAATAACATATCCCAAAAATAAAACACTATGCGTCATGAACATACATTTCTTCGTTGCAGCATAAAATTGTTCATGTCGCAGTATCATCAACACTTCTCTCAAATGTTGCAAGTGTTCTTCTGTGCTTCTACTATATATCAGTATATCATCAAAATACACCACCACGAATTTCCCAATAAAAGGTCTAAAGATCTGATTCATCACCCACATAAATGTACTAGGTGCATTCGAAAGACCAAACGGCATGACCAGCCATTCATATAATCCTTCTCTCGTCTTGAATGCTGTCTTCCATTCATCCCCTGGTCTTATACGAATTTGATGATAACCACTCTTCAAATCAATATTCGAAAAGATAGTAGCCCCGCTCAACTGATCCAACAAATCATCAAGCCTCGGCATCGGAAATCAGTATCTGACAGTTATCTTATTGAGTGCCTTGCTATCCGTACATATCCTCCACGTTCCATCTTTCTTCGGTACTAACAAAGCTAGCACCGCACAAGGACTTAAACTTTCCTGTACACGCCCCTGTTCAACCAACTCTTCCACTTGCCTTCTCAACTCCTCGTGTTCCTTTGGACTCATTTTGTAATGTGGTCTATGAGGTAACACAGCTCCTGGAACAAGATCGATTTGATGTTGAATGTCTCTCAACGGTGGTAACTCCGTTGGTAGCTCCTCAGGAAATACATCGTCAAATTCTTCCAGCACTGGCTTTACTTCTTCAGAAATTTCAACCACTTCATTACTCTCACGTCCAATCAATAAAAATACTTCGGGCTCCTCTTCGACTTCCTTAACAAACTCTTTCAAAGATAGCAAAGTTTTCAGCTCTTCAATCTCCTCCAACTTGCTTTCTTCTTGTTGTCGCTTCTTAGGAATTAAACTGATTTTTGTGCCTTCAAACATGAAACTATAACTGTTAGTACGACCATCATTTTGCACAGCCCTATCATACTGCCACGGTCTCCCTAGCAACAGATGACATACATCCATATCCATAACATCACACCAAATTTCATCTTTGTATTTCTTCCCAATCGAAAAATTAACACAAGCTCTTCGTCCAACTTTCACCTCCCCACTTTTCCTCAACCAAGCTAACTTGTAAGGTTTCAGATGCTTCTCAATCTTCAATGCTAACTTCTTCACAGCTTCTGTAGAGATAATATTGTTACAACTTCCTGCATCAATAACAAACTTGAAAACCCTTCCCAAGATAGTGCACGTTGACTGAAAGATGTTACTCCTCAACCAACTTGAATCATCCTCTTGCTTTGGTGTCAAACACGACCTCTTCATCGTCAATGAATACCCTTCATCTCCCGACACATTTTCTTCCTCCTCTTCATGTAGTGAATTAGAACATTCAGCTTCTACCTCCTCATCCTCTGCCTCAGCAACCATCACTCGCTTCTTTGGCTTTAAACATTCATTGCTTTTGTGACCCATCTCCTGACAATTGAAACATTTGATACCACTATTAATCCTGGTCTTAGCAACTTCATTAACAACCGGTTTTGCAACAGCCTTTGAAACATTCGCATTGCCACTAGCCCCTTTCATTGGATTGTTGGAATTTGTAAACACATCACCACCTCTCCTACCTTGCTTCTTCCAAGCTAGAGCCTTTTGATGTGCTTCAGCAACAGATCTGGGATCAAACATGTTCACCATATCTTGAATCTGCATTCTCAACCCTCCAACAAATCTAGCTGTCAACTGCTCCTCTGTCTCCATGATATCAGTCCTGGCAATAATATGATAGAACTCATCTACATAATCATTCACTGACTTTGTTCCCTGTCTCAGATTCTACAAACGTTGATACATAAGAGATTGATAATTATACGGCAAGAAAGTAGCTTTCATCAACTTCTTCATCTTATCCCATGACTCAATCTTTGACTTTCCCATTCTCTCCCATGTTAGTTTAGTTTGCTGCCACCATGCCATAACTCTCCCTTTCAAACGTGTAGCAACCAACTTAACTCTCCGATGCTCGGGTACTTCTTTGAAGTAAAAAATTTCCTCCACATTAGACAACCAATCCAAGAATTCCTCCGCTACCATTCCACCCTTGAATTCTGGAATTTCAGTTTTCATTCCCGACTCCCATCGTCGATCATCTTCTACATCCCGATATGCATTTCGTACTTGGTCTCGATCTCGAGAATGAACACTACATCTACCACCATCTTCATCAAAAATAGATGTACTTCGATAACGATCTCGACCACCCACATCTCTATGATCTCGCATATCTCTTCTACTTTGTCTGTCATCATCACGGTATGGTTCATGTGCAAACTCACGTGGAGTTCTTCTCTCTTCATCTCTATACTCATGATGTTCTCTTCTCAATGAAACTGAAGATTCTCTTCTTTCTCGATAAGATTGTGGCAACACCCTCCTTGCTTCCGTAACCGATGGCGAAACTCTGTTTCCTCCATGGTTCGAGATTGGCGACCTCCTCCTTTGACTTTGATTCATATCATTCATCAGTTTCTCTAACTTCCCAATGCCTTCATCAAACTTTTCATTGATGCGTTGTTCCATTTGCTCGGCTTCTTCTCTTCTATACAACGCTTCAACATTCTGATGGCGATTAGCTCTCCTCGGTGGCATTGTCAAATCTCACAAACTTTAACTCTCGGCTTGTACTTCAATTGAACTTCATACTTCAACTAGCTCGGCCTAACTTGATTGGCTCGGTTTGAACTTCTTCAATAGTAATTGGCTCCAAGACTCGGCATAGCTATGATTGGCTAAGTCTACCTCCGATACCAAATGATGTAGCAGCGGATAATTGAAATGGATAAATCGGTGAAAGTAGCAATCAGGGAATTGAAGATACCAAATGGCCCAAATCCGTTGATCCAGAGATACCGGATTCTAGCTATCTCAAACACGTTGATCGCGCACGATACCGTGTTTAAAGATCTACGATTCTTCGTACGTTGATCTAGCGCACTAGATACCGTGAATCGACTTCAACAATCGTTGATTCGAGCGCACTCGAATGCCGAAGGTGGAGATAGGAGATCACACTCAACTATCGATTTGAGAAGTGGCACAAAGCACACAAACAAGTTTTATTCAAAATCAACTAAACTTTTACAAATGACACCACCATCCCTATTTATAGGGTTACAACAACTCACTTACACGACTTAAAACAAACAACTCATAGGTCATGACCGACCTAACACATACGACCTAAAAAACAAAGCCATGCGACCTAACAAATAACGACTTAACAGATACAAGTTACAACAAGAACACACGACTTACAATCTTTACATCACGCGACCTAAGTACAACACACACGACCTAAACTCCACGCGATTTAAGTCAAAGCAGCATATGCGGTACTAGGTCGTTGGCTCCCTTGAGCGACCTAAAGAATAGTGGCATAAGGTCGAGCGACCTAAAAAGAAGCGGCTTCAGGAAATCTTCGAGCGACCTAAAGTTGAGCGACCTAAGTTCTTCAGCAACGGAATCTTCTTCACGCGACCTATCTTCACGCGACCTATCTTCAAGCGACCTAACACCCCGCGACCTAACTTAGGTCGTAACTCGTCTTTCTTCCCGCAACATAAGGTCGAGCGACCTAATAAAATTTGCGCTGGTTTGTTCATCTCCTTAGGTCGTTTGCATGCCTTAATGTTGAATCCAGTAACTCGCGAGCAACCTTCACTAGGTCGTGAGCGACCTAAAATCTTTGAATGACTCAAATCTGAAAAGTTAGCAGATCGCGCTGCATCAGGGTGGCCTTCCCGAAACCCA
Source organism: Allium fistulosum (assembly GCA_030737815.1). NCBI lineage: Eukaryota > Viridiplantae > Streptophyta > Magnoliopsida > Asparagales > Amaryllidaceae > Allium > Allium fistulosum. Next base: position 1,497,562,324 of record CM060901.1, read on the forward strand.
TTGAGTAAGTATTCATTTCTGGTATCTATCTCGTTAAGTGATTTTGGTTGAAGGTGGAGTTCGTTTTTAAGATTTTTATGTTGAAAAGTGAATTTGAATCAAGGTGGAGTGTTGAGATTCTACGATTCAAATTATATGTCATTTTGAAGAGGATTATGTGTTCTTCACTATGAAAGAGATAAGAGGTCGTTCGGAGCATCGAGGAGGAAGTTATGGTAACAAGGAAAATAATTACGTTTGTTCATTATTTTTAATATGGAAATGAATAAATTACTGGATTGCATTTGCATGAGATGGCAAGGAAATAAATACATGCACACGTTATGCAATAATATATATGCAAAAGGATATGCATTTTATTTCTTTCTCAGTAAACACATTGCTTTGGGATTATTTATTTCCATCTTTCATAATTAAAGGAATGAGTGATTACTTGCTATGTTTGTACTATTTGTTACCATTGTAAATTACCACCATTATCTTCTTACCATATCTTGGTAATTTAATCGACGAATCTCATGGATTTGCACTGGCTATATACTAAGGGTAGACTTCATTATAAACCCATCCTAGCATTCATCCAGCGATCCCCAAATAAAGTGTCTCTTCTTGTTAACCATAATTTAGGGCTTTGGTATGTAAACTCTCGTAACTTTCTCATGTGTAATAAAATCTCTCTCTTTTGGACTTGACGTACAATATCTTGATGATAGTGGAATCAGTAGAAATATTGTGCGTCTCTTTTTCTTCTTTATAGTTATTTACTATTTATTTGGAGTAATAGAATAATTGCTGGTTGACTGAGTGATGTTCCAATTGACAAATCTAGACCTTGTTTATTGTTTTCTGCATTTATGTAATTTTTACACAACAGATTGGTATCGGAGTAGTAGATTTTGCTCAACATCGACGTCATGCAGATGCCCTTCTGACACCTTAGCCGAAACATATTTACAATATTTATATTGCATTTCTCACCTCAATCACACATTCGTATATATATTACGGTCAAATCATGACATATGGGCAAATCTCAAAACACCAACAACAATACTAACCAAAATATCCAAATTAACCAAATATACATATGCATTCACCATCAAGATCTCCAAACAAACCAAATATACATACAATCACCATCTTCAAAGAAGCCAAATATACACAAGCAAATACCAACTCACCCGAACCCTGCCCAGCATCACCATCTCCATCACCACCACAGCCCCTAGCAAAAATGCCCTTGTTTGGAAAGCATCGCAAAAATGCATCCATAGCAATCCAAGCTGCTTCTATAGCTGACTGACATATGATTTCAACTATCGGTTTCCTTCTTCTATAACAATGCTAAATGTAGAAGCTATATTCAATGACGATCTCTACATTTTAACCAAATTTGTTTTGTTAATAATAATTTTTTATATTTCAATTACTGTATTTATTGAAACAAAATTATTAAATTTGTGTTAACCATGTATTTGTTTAATTGATTGAGTGATTTAAGTTATATATTTATTTAATTTACTGGGTTATTTAACTTTTATATTTGTTAATTATATACATGTATATGTATGTATATATATATCTAATTTATTGAGTGATTTAACTTTTATAAATATAATGTTGTTTAATTTTTTGAAACAAAATTTATAATTTAACTCAATTATATGTACATTTATTTAATTTATTAAGTGATTTAACTTATATATTTGTTTAATTTATTCTGTAATTTAACTTATATGTTTGTTTAATTTATTGTGTAATTTACCTTATATATTTGTTTAATATATTGTGTGCATTACATGTTTTTTTTTCAATTAACAACATTTTAAATGTTCTATAACCATTTAAGTCTATATATTATAATTAATTAACTATGTAATTTTAAAACTATTTAATAAATTTAGTAAAGTATTATTCATTGATTTGTAATAAAATATGAAATTTTAAATATATATACCATATACATATTAACATAGTAAAAAAATTCAGTCATATATTCATATACATACACATACATACATACATACGTACATACATATAGGTCAACATATACATATATGTATGTATGTATATAGACACGCACACATCAATACATAACGTAAATTATATACATTAATATAATTAAAAATTTAATTTATATAAATATTATTATCATGCATGATATAGTGTAAAATTCTATTTTTTAATGTCATGTACCTACATTTTGAATTTATATAGTTATTTACAAAACCCTTCATAGTATCACCTAGTATTTTACGTTCAAGTCAATATATTTAAATTAATTATGTAATTTTGTATTTATACTATTTGAATAAATTTAATAACAATTATTTGTTGATTCACCCAATAAATTCTAAAATATAGCGGTATTAATATGTTTACCATATTCATATCAACATAAGTGGTAATTTTTTTTATTTAAATATAATAATATATATGTCATATAACATTAGTAAAATGCATAAATAATACTAAAAAAATTGATGTATTATTCATTTATCTCGATAAATTTATCGTACTTTGCATTGCAAATTTTTGCTTTTATCTTCAAACACCAAGACTTGACATTTCAACAATTGTTTACAACCTTCTTGTTTCAATTCTTTCTTAATATTTTATATTTAGATCCATATATTTAAACTATTTATGGAATCTCAAATTTAAACTATTTAAAAAATCTCAGTAAGTAGTTAGTTTAGTCTTCTAATAAATCGTAAAACTATATGCTAATTTTAGTGATATATATATATATACATGGTAAAATTATTTTTTCCATTTAACTATAAAGATATATAAATCACATAAACAATAATGACAAAGTTAATTTGTACATCAATTATAATTCATTCATCTCAAAAATTTGTCATACACTACATAATAAAATTCTACTGTTAACTTCAAATAACCACGCATTAAAATTTCTATGATTTTTTACAACATGCCTCTTAATATTTTCCAACTATTTACCTTTAAGTCGATATATTTAAACTACTTAGCTAATTCTTAACTTAACCCATTTAAACAAATTCAATTATATAATATTAAAATAGAAGAAATTTTAGCTATCTCGTTAATATAGGAGTTTTCTCTTTACTCCTTAATCCTCTCTCTTCATATTTATTTTCAAACCCTTTTAATTTACCACTATACACTTATTTTATAATACTCTCCTATAATTTTATATTCTAGAATGTACATTCAAAAGTTTATACAATTATCACCAAATAACTCATCATGTACCTCCTAATATTTTATATTCAATTCCATATATTTAGATTAATTACACAATACAAAATTTAAAGTATTTAAATAAATTCAATTAACTAATATTTCTTATAAATACTAAAAATATGGCACTGCTGTACCAATCAAAATGGTAAATTATTTTTTCACTCAATTACGATGCATAAATTAAATAAAACAACAATAAAGATTTAATTTGTAGTTCTGTTACGATGCATAAATCAAATAAAACAGCAATAAAGATTTAATTTGTAGTTCTGTTATCTTAATAGATTCATCATAAATTCAATTGCAAAATTCTACTTGACTTAAATACCCATATTTAAAATTATCAAAATTATTTACAAAACTCATCTCACTTTTCTCCTAATATTTAACATTTTAGTCCATATATTTGAATTAATTGTGAAATGAACTAATTAGATAAATCCAATTGACTGATATTCGTTCATTTATCTACTAAATTACGAGAATATGGTATTTCAATATATACACCATATTCATATTAACAAAAATGGAAAAAAACTACTTTTTAATCAAAGTAAAGATACATAGTCATATAACATAAAGTATAGTCATAATAATTAATAATTAGTTCAATTTACAATCCATTTATCTCATTAAATTTATCATGTAGTGCATTACAAAGTTATGTCTTTTATTTCAAGTACTTACATTTCAAATTTTCTATAATCATTTACGAAACACATCTCAATCTTCTAATATTTCATATTTTAGTCCATAAATTATAATTTATTAATTAATTACGTGATATAAAGACTATTTAAATATAGTAAGTGTAACAAACCACCCCGGAACAGGCCTAAATTTCAACCCAGAAAAGGCCCATCGAAACTTAGATCCATTCTAAGGCAAGCTATTGGTAGTAAAAAGAAATAATACTATAGAGCTATAAATAAAATTTCAAAAATCTCAATGGATGGAATAAAATATAATAGTAAAGTGTACCCATTTATTTCCTATAACAACCCATAATTTTGTGAATATTTTTAATTAAATTTTTATTTGAAATTTTGATTTTTAAAATCATTTAAAAGTGAATTTTTAGAATTTTTCCAATGTAAGTTTGGAATTTGTTTGTAATTTATTTTCCAAATGCAATAAATAAACGATTTTTGAAAATTTTATATTTTGGTCAAAATTTGAATTTTCAGTAAAAAAAAAATTGAATTTTAAATTTTAATCTTTTTCTTTGAAGCAGAATATATTTGTGATATCTGTTCTGCATTTCGTTTCGTTAAATTCTGAGTTATACTTTTTAAATTAGATAAATTACAGCATTTTTACATGCAGTTATTTTCTGTATTTCAATTTCTAGTTTTCTATGTGCGTTTCTATATTTTATTTTCTATGTTATTTTATTTTATTTTTCTATTTTGTTTATCTAAACTTTATTTATTGGATTTCACTTATGTGTATATCTTTTCATAAAAGGCTTGGAAGAAATCAAGGAGACATGCGTTACATTTCTTTAATGCTTGCCTTTTTTATTTACCTACCCTCTTTATTACTTACCCTAGCCATTCACCATTCATAGCCATGAATTTCTCTTATTAATCGCGTACAAACATCTCAAAATATCTTTTTTCAATTGCATTTAAGAATAATATATATATATATGTGTGTGTGTGTGTGTGTGTGTGTTTCTTTCTTCTTATTTCTTTCCTTTTATTTCCTAGTTTTTTGTTTTTCTATCATTTACTCCTCTTTAGCCATTCATAACCTATCAATTCACATGAAAAAGCAAGTAACTTACCCCATTTTGTTCCATTGTTTCTTTTTATTTAATAGGAAATAAATCCCTTCAAATCTCTAGCCATTTAAGCACTTAATTACTTGCCAATTCATTGCACTTGATTAGGCGTGAATAACTCCCCTATTAAATTCCAATTCACGTACAAAAACCTTTTACCAAATCTCATTTTCATTTGCATCTTCACGTGAGAAATTTTCTTGTAAGTAATGGCTTCTTTTTATTTTGTTTTTCTATTTTTTTTCTTTCTCTTCTATTTTCTATTATTTTCTTTGTTTTCCTTCAAGCTAGGCTTAGCCTCCATCTTCTTATTTACTTCTATGCTGTGTATAAACTTTATTTATTTAGTGAAGGTCTCTTTTGTGTATATACATCTATATTTATTGGATAAGTAACAAATCAATTAAGATACGTTTTAAATATAGGCATACGTTTCTTAATTTATTTATTGCCTTTATATATTTCCCACCTTTTAATCTTCTACCATATCTATTCATAAATGCATAGACGTGATTTTCTTCTTTTCAATCACGTACAAAGTTATCAAACTCCTCTGTTCATTTGTTTAAGATTTATATATACAAGATCTTTTCCCTACTTAAATTATGCCTTTTTAAATTTCCTTGCATTTTTATTTTCTAACTATTCCTAAACTTTAGCCATTCAAATCTTTTTAAACCTAGCCGCCTCTTATCATTCACGTGAAATAAAAAAAAGGTTTCTTATTGTATTATTTGAGTGAGGAAGGAAAAAGTCTAGATCCATGGCTTCCTTCTCTCTTTTTTTTTCTTCTTTCACTTTTATATTTTTTTTCCTCTTTTTCCTTTTGTTTTCTCCTTGCATAGCTCAGCCTCCACCACCACAACATTACCTCCTCCTCACTATTAGACCATGGCAAAGCCCACTTGATGGTTGAAAGCAAGGTTATGTTCTTTGATTCGTAATTGCATAGTTTAATTCATTTTGTTGTGTTGAATCTTAATTCTTATGATTTGTGTATTTGTTATATACAAGATCAATATCTTGGCTCTCCATCCATTCAAATCAGAATTGTGTCTAGTCGTGCTTTCGTGCTTTCCGGATTTTGTTTGTGTGTTTGCTTTGCAAACTTCAGCGTAAAAAGGTGAGCAATCACTCACGATTAACGTTTTTCTTTTATTTATTAAATTTGATTTCAATTGAAACGACAATTGAAATATGCTGTTGTTAGTTATTTACACTGTTTTATATGCTATCACCTGTATCAGTTCACTTATGACATCTTACACCATTAACTGTTAATTATGAAATGATAATCTAGTTTGGCTGAGAATTGATTGATTGTTCGATGTTTATATTGGACGTTAATTTGTTAATGTTAAGTGATTAATAGTATGCAGAATTGAAATTGATATAGGATAGTTAACAAATTTAGAACCGATTTATATGTTAAATTTGATTAGTTGAATATGACCCCCTTTAATTGTTAAATTAATTGACATGTAGAATAGTGATAATTACACTTTGAACCATCGATGTATATTGGATTAATTGTTGTAGTATAAAATTGTAATCGAATGACAAGTGAAAAACCGTATAAATAATTAGTGGAATAATCTTTAATCTGCATGAAATGATAGTGTAGATTCTAGAAATAATTATATTAAATTGCACAAACAACAATGCGAATTAATACGATTATTTCGGGATTATTTAAATAAACGGTTAAATTGTTATGTATGGTTGCTATTGATTGTTTATTTACTTCGACACCATCCCAGTTATCACACTGCAAGTTCCCTTTGCTATGCTTTTTTTTTATTTAATTATATTGGGTTGAAATGATAAATACCCAAATTGAACAACTTTGGACTAGGATAGATAATTAAAATAAGAAACCCGATTGGTCAACAAAATCATTTTGGAATTGAAATTCATTTGAAATTTAGAAATGAACTTAAAAATTTGTTGGAAAGTAATTAACGAAATTTATGGATCTAATGGAATTAAATTAATAGGATTAATTGTAATAAATGAATGGACTTAATTGTAATTTATGAATTTAATTGAAATAAAACGATAGATTTAATTGTAGTAAACGAATAGACTTAATTGTAATGAATTTATAGATTTAATTGAAATAAAACGATAGATTTAATTGTAATGAATGAATAGATTTAATTGAAATAAAACGGTAGATTTAATTGTAATGAATGAATAGATTTAACTGAAATAAAACGATAGATTTAATTGTAGTAAATGAAGGGATTTAATTGAAATAAATCAATGGATGTAATGGTATTAAATTAATAGGATTAATTGTAATAAATTTATGGACTTAATTGTAATAAATAAATGGATTCAATTGTAACGAATTAATAAGTGGACCTAATTGAAATAAATTAATGGATTAAATTGAAACGGATTAATAAATCTATTTAATTAGATAAACGGATTTACACATTAAATTGAAATGAGATTTGATTAAGTAAGTTTTAGAATCTAATAAAGTGAATTTATTAGATTCGGAATAAAATCTAATTTGGATAAATTTAATAAATTTGAAATTTGTCATAAATGAGATTAAGTAACAAAGTGACCTAAAGGAATGTAAAACCAACTAAATTTACGGAGTTGATTTAGCTGTTGAAATTGATTAAATCAAAGTGTTGATAAAATTTAATGTAACGATGAATGGGAATAGGAATTAAATTGAAATTGAATACTTAAGTATCGTTAACTCAAGGACTTGAACTAAAACTCCATTTGGAAATATGATTTTAAATGTTCGAAATAAATTAAATTGCGAAATGTCAAATTTTAAAAGTCAAACTTGCAACTTGACTTTTGATCTCTGATTTGTTTAAACTTTAATTATTAAATGACCATCGGGTAATTAATACGTAGTTATTAAAGAGACCGAGATCGGTTATGGACATACTCTCTGTCGATACCGAAAACCACTTTAATAACTAATATACGCGGAGTGTTGATCCAGAACGAAGTGGATGATTTTGGTGAACGCGTTGACTGAAGAAAGTGAACGATTTTGGATGACCCCTGACATGACCAAAACAGGAGCCGCGCCGGGCCATTAAGGATCGCCATCTCTAGCGGACACACTTCTTCGATACCATTCTATTACTTTGTGATTGATTAGGTGCACCCCTCGATTATGGGAGTGTTGTTTCGCGGTGTTGGGGTAGTAGATGCTATGCCCAACATCAGTCCGGATCAGGCAACTACTAGTATCCTAGTTGGTATCGCCTCATGTACCTTGTCATACTGATTATCCTATACGCGACCACTACGATTTTTTTTGTACCTTTAGTATATGGATTGCCCTCTGGTTACTTCCGGTTTTGGGGAAACTACGGTCTTGTATATGCTCTTGGGAATAAAAATGTGTTAAGGGTGGAATGGGCCATGACTTAACTCTATTTTGATACTTTATATTACTGATAGACATTATCTACTTATCGTACATTACTACATAGTAGATAGTTTAACAGATCCTTAAAGGATGGTTATTCCAAACATCCTTTGAGTTACTTGTATTTCAATTGCTATTTCACTTGAGTTGGATTTATTAATATAAGAACGTTAATCCTGACTCGAGTGTCTTGTGGTTTGCTTTGCGCTCGGGTCAGACTGAGTGTACCAGTATTCGAGACTCACCTTTGGAGTTGGAGCTTTGCTTGAAGATCCAGCCATCTATTCTGCTTTCAGTATTCGATGATTCCAGTGATGTATTCTGATTTGTATCTGATATATCATGTTACTCTTCTATTGTATCTGGTTTAACTCTGATGTATCGTATTACTCTTCTGTTGTAAACTCTGATGTATCTTATATATTCATATAGTAGCTTCATGAACTACTATCTCTTTTATTTCCACTACATTTATTACTCTGTGTCTGTGATCTGTGATTATATTATTTACTGTATATGTTCAGTTTTGCCAATTTAAATTAACAACGCGGTATTTTGAGCAATTCAACTCCGGCATGAGTATCTACCTATACACTTATAATGGATGCGAATGGTCCAAAATATCGGGTCGTTACAGTTGGTATAAGAGCTTTGGTAGCTCTAGGCAAAACTCAACATGTAGGGTAAATGTATTTACAGAATCACTTTCATTTCGAGTTTCAATCTCTTCCTTTTTGATTCGATTCCTTTGAATTTTGGAACGTTCCCTACGGTTCCAAATTTCATTCGTGTCCCTCACTATTCGTCTTCTTTCAATTCTGGAGCATCCCATAACTCCACTTTGAATGATCTTTATAATGGATCGGCGGTCTCGCCAAACTTCGAATGATTTGAAAAGGAGAAAAAAAACTCCTTTACAATATGCATTGATTTACCGGAGATTTCTGTATCCTCGGTTTACGATGCTATCTATCTCCTGCTATACCTGAATTCTATTTCTTGAGATCGAATGTCGATTTACCTCGGAATTCCACATCGATCTTATGCTTGTAGTCACGGTCGACCCGGTTAAGGTTGCCCGCGATTTATATAAACTTATCAATCTTCCTACTTTGCTATTAATCATCATATCTTGTTTCGAACTTATCCTCGAATCAAATTTCTCTTTGATTTGAGTCCATCAATTTGATTCCCTATCCTTATTTTGAAAAATTAATCTTGTATTTGTAATTTTTATATTTTAAAGATGTTTTATATATTGTGTTGTTTGAGTTGTTGATGTTGATTTGGGTTTCCGATCGGTTTGTCTGATCAACGCTATCGATAAGATCTCCAAAACACTTGAACAAAGCAAACTGACACAATAAGGTTTTAAATTTAGTAGATGGATAAATTTTGTATAATTATAATATGTATAAGGTTAATTTTCTAAATTTTTGATAATTAATGGAATTGGGTGTTAAGAAATAATATTTAACTTTGCATGTATTTTATAATCATTGGCTTTAGTTCCATATATAAATAATTAAACATGGTTATAAATTAATTTGGAAATTTAAATGGATTTAAATCAAGAATGTGAGAATTTAATTTCCGATGATTTCGAACTTTGTTTTGAAAGTTTTAAAAAGGATATATTATTTAAAAGTATTTCTAGTAGAAATTATTTCAAAGGATTTTTTTTTAATTTGTAAATTAGTGCTCTTTTCTTTGTCGCTGGAAAATAATTTCGGTGATGACTGCAGCATCATCGACGTTCATTTTCGAGTTTCGAAGCGAATAGACCATCTTGTAGCCTTGCTATAGTTTTGTTTTGGAAAATTAAATTGATTTGGCTTTCTAATTATGACTTGATTTATAATATATGTGATTTAGAAGTTGATTTGATATATATTGTGTATATTTAATTATCTCTAAAATAGTTTGAAGTTAATTAGAAATCTAATTCTTAAATTTTATCTTAAAGGATAATTTCAATTATAAAAGGAAGTCAAAATTTGAATAAATATTGAAGCTTAGATAATTGAGTTAAGAAATTTTTATTTGTGTAATATTCTCTTGCATTCCAATATAACTTACCTAAATTATTAAAAGTTAAATATGTAATTGGAGAACACACAATATAAAGGAGATTTTATAAATAAAATTTGAGTGGTCATAATAAATGTTATACACTTAAATTTTAGTTATAAAGGATTAATAAAGGTAAATAGAATAAAAAGTTAATTGAATAATATACAGTATAAAGTGATGTTAAAGGAACTTATGAATAAATTGGAGTAAATCATAATAAGTGTAAGTATACTTAATATATGTGATTAGACATATATTAAGTGGAATAAATGTAATAACCATCTGGAATAAAGAAGCATGAAACTTATTGAATAAAATTTTGAGTATAATGAATGATCTCAAATTCACGATTTTAGAAATTGTTAATTGGGTGATAAGATAATGAAATTATAAATAGATAAGATTTAATTAACTTAGGAAAAATCAAATGGATGAAATCAATTATTAATTTAAGTTGAAACTTTTATGGTTTTAAAATTTATCATCTTATTTTGTTTTCCAATCTCTTATCCTTCGGTTGTTCCTATTCCCCTGCATCCTAAGCGGGGAATTGAATTCCAAATTGATCTTATCTCCTTAAGTTCGATTTGTAGTTCTTCCTCCCAAAATACCTTTACCAGTCTGTTTTGGAAAACTTTTCAAGAATCTTCTTCGTGCTTGTGTCCTTGATTTAAGAGGATCTTGGGAAGATCATCTCCATCTTGTTGAATTTACCTGTAACGACTGTTACCAGGTATAATTTCAATCTTCTTTTTTTATTGTCTTAGTTCTATCTCATTCTATCTGTTGTCTCTATTTTCCATGCCTCGTTCCTTTTCGAGGACGAAAAGTTTTGAGTGGGGGAGAGTGTAACAACCCATAATTTTGTGAATATTTTTAATTAAATTTTTATTTGAAATTTTGATTTTTAAAATCATTTAAAAGTGAATTTTTAGAATTTTTCCAATGTAAGTTTGGAATTTGTTTGTAATTTATTTTCCAAATGCAATAAATAAACGATTTTTGAAAATTTTATATTTTGGTCAAAATTTGAATTTTCAGTAAAAAAAATATATTTTGAATTTTAAATTTTAATCTTTTTCTTTGAAGCAGAATATATTTGTGATATCTGTTCTGCTTTTCGTTTCGTTAAATTCTGAGTTATACTTTTTAAATTAGATAAATTACAGCGTTTTTACACGCAGTTATTTTCTGTATTTCAATTTCTAGTTTTCTATGTGCGTTTCTATATTTTATTTTCTATGTTATTTTATTTTATTTTTCTATTTTGTTTATCTAAACTTTATTTATTGGATTTCACTTGTGTGTATATCTTTTCATAAAAGGCTTGGAAGAAATCAAGGAGACATGCGTTACATTTCTTTAATGCTTGCCTTTTTTATTTACCTACCCTCTTTATTACTTACCCTAGCCATTCACCATTCATAGCCATGAATTGCTCTTATTAATCGCGTACAAACATCTCAAAATATCTTTTTTCAATTGCATTTAAGAATTATATATATATATGTGTGTGTGTGTGTGTGTTTCTTTCTTCTTATTTCTTTCCTTTTATTTCCTAGTGTTTTTGTTTTTCTATCATTTACTCCTCTTTAGCCATTCATAACCTATCAATTCACATGAAAAAGCAAGTAACTTACCCCATTTTGTTCCATTGTTTCTTTTTATTTAATAGGAAATAAATCCCTTCAAATCTCTAGCCATTTAAGCACTTAATTACTTGCCAATTCATTGCACTTGATTAGGCGTGAATAACTCCCCTATTAAATTCCAATTCACGTACAAAAACCTTTTACCAAATCTCATTTTCATTTGCATCTTCACGTGAGAAATTTTTTTGTAAGTAATGGCTTCTTTTTCTTTTGTTTTTCTATTTTTTTTTCTTTCTCTTCTATTTTCTTTTATTTTCTTTGTTTTCCTTCAAGCTAGGCTTAGCCTCCATCTTCTTATTTACTTCTATGGTGTGTATAAACTTTATTTATTTAGTGAAGGTCTCTTTTGTGTATATACATCTATATTTATTGGATAAGTAACAAATCAATTAAGATACGTTTTAAATATAGGCATACGTTTCTTAATTTATTTATTGCCTTTATATATTTCCCACCTTTTAATCTTCTACCATATCTATTCATAAATGCATAGACGTGATTTTCTCCTTTTCAATCACGTACAAAGTTATCAAACTCCTCTGTTCATTTGTTTAAGATTTATATATACAAGATCTTTTCCCTACTTAAATTATGCCTTTTTAAATTTCCTTGCCTTTTTATTTTCTAACTATTCCTAAACTTTAGCCATTCAAATCTTTTTAAACCTAGCCGCCTCTTATCATTCACGTGAAATAAAAAAAAGGTTTCTCATTGTATTATTTGAGTGAGGAAGGAAAAAGTCTAGATCCATGGCTTCCTTCTCTTTTTTTTTTCTTCTTTCACTTTTATATTTTTTTTCCTCTTTTTCCTTTTTTTTTCTCCTTGCATAGCTCAGCCTCCACCACCACAACATTACCTCCTCCTCACTATTAGACCATGGCAAAGCCCACTTGATGGTTGAAAGCAAGGTTATGTTCTTTGATTCGTAATTGCATAGTTTAATTCATTTTGTTGTGTTCAATCTTAATTCTTATGATTTGTGTATTTGTTATATACAAGATCAATATCTTGGCTCTCCATCCATTCAAATCAGAATTGTGTCTAGTCGTGCTTTCGTGCTTTCCGGATTTTGTTTGTGTGTTTGCTTTTCAAACTTCAGCGTAAAAAGGTGAGCAATCACTCACGATTAACGTTTTTCTTTTATTTATTAAATTTGATTTCAATTGAAATATGTTGTTGTTAGTTATTTACACTATTTTATATGCTATCACCTGTATCAGTTCACTTATGACATCTTACACCATTAACTGTTAATTATGAAATGATAATCTAGTTTGGCTGAGAATTGATTGATTGTTCGATGTTTATATTGGACGTTAATTTGTTAATGTTAAGTGATTAATAGTATGCAGAATTGAAATTGATATAGGATAGTTAACAAATTTAGAACCGATTTATATGTTAAATTTGATTAGTTGAATATGACCCCCTTTAATTGTTAAATTAATTGACATGTAGAATAGTGATAATTACACTTTGAACCATCGATGTATATTGGATTAATTGTTGTAGTATAAAATTGTAATCGAATGACAAGTGAAAAACCGTATAAATAATTAGTGGAATAATCTTTAATCTGCATGAAATGATAGTGTAGATTCTAGAAATAATTATATTAAATTGCACAAACAACAATGCGAATTAATACGATTATTTCGGGATTATTTAAATAAACGGTTAAATTGTTATGTATGGTTGCTATTGATTGTTTATTTACTTCGACACCATCCCAGTTATCACACTGCAAGTTCCCTTTGCTATGCTTTGTTTTATTTAATTATATTGGGTTGAAATGATAAATACCCAAATTGAACAACTTTGGACTAGGATAGATAATTAAAATAAGAAACCCGATTGGTCAACAAAATCATTTTGGAATTGAAATTCATTTGAAATTAAGAAATGAACTTAAAAATTTGTTGGAAAGTAAGTAACGAAATTTATGGATCTAATGGAATTAAATTAATAGGATTAATTGTAATAAATGAATGGACTTAATTGTAATTTATGAATTTAATTGAAATAAAACGATAGATTTAATTGTAGTAAACGAATAGACTTAATTGTAATGAATTTATAGATTTAATTGAAATAAAATGATAGATTTAATTGTAATGAATGAATAGATTTAATTGAAATAAAACGGTAGATTTAATTGTAATGAATGAATAGATTTAATTGAAATAAAACGATAGATTTAATTGTAGTAAATGAAGGGATTTAATTGAAATAAATCAATGGATGTAATGGTATTAAATTAATAGGATTAATTGTAATAAATTTATGGACTTAATTGTAATAAATAAATGGATTCAATTGTAACGAATTAATAAGTGGACCTAATTGAAATAAATTAATGGATTAAATTGAAACGGATTAATAAATCTATTTAATTAGATAAACGGATTTACACATTAAATTGAAATGAGATTTGATTAAGTAAGTTTTAGAATCTAATAAAGTGAATTTATTAGATTTAGAATAAAATCTAATTTGGATAAATTTAATAAATTTGAAATTTGTCATAAATAAGATTAAGTAACAAAGTGACCTAAAGGAATGTAAAACCAACTAAATTTACGGAGTTGATTTAGCTGTTGAAATTGATTAAATCAAAGTGTTGATAAAATTTAATGTAACGATGAATGGGAATAGGAATTAAATTGAAATTGAATACTTAAGTATCGTTAACTCAAGGACTTGAAATAAAACTCCATTTGGAAATATGATTTTAAATGTTCGAAATAAATTAAATTGCGAAATGTCAAATTTTAAAAGTCAAACTTGCAACTTGACTTTTGATCTCTGATTTGTTTAAACTTTAATTATTAAATGACCATCAGGTAATTAATACATAGTCATTAAAGAGACCGGGATCGGTTATGGACATACTCTCTGTCGATACCGAAAACCACTTTAATAACTAATATATGCGGAGTGTTGATCCAGAACGAAGTGGATGATTTTGGTGAACGCGTTGACTGAAGAAAGTGAACGATTTTGGATGACCCCTGACATGACTAAAACAGGAGCCGCGCCGGGCCATTGAGGATCGCCATCTCTAGCGGACACACTTCTTCGATACCATTCTATTACTTTGTGATTGATTGGGTGCACCCCTCGATTATAGGAGTGTTGTTTCGCGGTGTTGGGGTAGTAGCTGTTATGCCCAACATCAGTCCGGATCAGGCAACTACTAGTATCCTAGTTGGTATCGCCTCATGTACCTTGTCATACTGATTATCCTATACGCGACCACTACGATTTGTTTTGTACCTTTAGTATATGGATTGCCCTCTGGTGACTTCCGGTTTTGGGGAAACTACGGTCTTGTATATGCTTTTGGGAATAAAAATGTGTTAAGGGTGGAATGGGCCATGACTTAACTCTATTTTGATACTTTATATTACTGATAGACATTATCTACTTATCGTACATTACTACATAGTAGATAGTTTAACGGATCCTTAAAGGATGGTTATTCCAAACAACCTTTGAGTTACTTGTATTTCAATTGCTATTTCACTTGAGTTGGATTTATAAATATAAGAACGTTAATCCTGACTCGAGTGTCTTGTGTTTTGCTTTGCGCTCGGGTCAGACTGAGTGTACCAGTATTCGAGACTCACCTTTGGAGTTGGAGCTTTGCTTGAAGATCCAGCCATCTATTCTGCTTTCAGTATTCGATGATTCCAGTGATGTATTCTGATTTGTATCTGATATATCGTGTTACTCTTCCGTTGTATCTGGTTTAACTCTGATGTATCGTATTACTCTTCTGTTGTAAACTCTGATGTATCTTATATATTCATATAGTAGCTTCATGAACTACTATCTCTTTTATTTCCGCTGCATTTATTACTCTGTGTCTGCGATATGTGATTATATTATTTACTGTATATGTTCAGTTTTGCCAATTTAAATTAACAACGCGGTATTTTGAGCAATTCAACTCCGGCATGAGTATCTACCTATACACTTATAATGGATGCGAATGGTCCAAAATATCGGGTCGTTACATTTCCAAAACTAGAAAAATGTCATAACACAAAATCCCAATAAAACCGAAATATAACATCATCTACAACAATTGTTTAAATCAATTGGTACACATGAAAGCAAATAATAATAGATATTGCCACTTGCCAAGCTTCTTCACCTTTAAGCATCGTCACCGCCATCATTCCATCCTTAACCCATGTTGTAATGAAAAGGGAGTAAGAATAACAAATGTCCGGTGAATAAAAACTTCGAATTTTACCTTTTCAGTGCTTGGGCAGTATATTTGAAAACAAGAATATGTCTACGAACATAAAATCACTAATCATTTAATACTTCTTTATAAGGAAAGGAGGCAGGTCCAACCACTTAATACCTTCCATTCCAAAAGTAAATCACATATCCCAATCATACGTCATAAATGGCTAATAATGTAAGAGACGATATCCAAGCCACTTGATACATCCTAGTGGAAAATAGGAAGATCCCATTATTTAAGGCCTAACTCCAGAAGCGTGCTCCTCAATGGTACTATCTAGCTGACATCATATGGAATCTCATAGGCCACTTAATACTTCCAAGTAGAAAATAGGTCGATCCTATCATTTAAGGCCTAATACCAGAAGCGAACCCCTGTAGAGATACCACCTAGCATAACCCCTTGGTCATTTAATACTTCATCTGGGGTATAAGGCGGGTCCAATAACTTAATACGTCAAACTCTAAAGCAGGCCCTTCGTCTTATGGCCTATACCTATAATGACGTCTCACATAGTCCATCATTCGTAGGAACTGACAGCCGGATTAGCTGGGTAGATTTTCCCTACTGGATTTGGAACTAACCTCGCGTCATTACAAATATTTATCATAAGGATATCTCACATCAATAAAAGTATAAACAACTATTGGTAGCCTCATAGTGAAGGGCAGACTTCTGTCATGCAACTCTATTGACCTTGCATCCCTATGACTTAGCCATAAATTAATTACTCTATACACACACACACACCTTACTGTTTCTTAAATAAGGCCTTATAAGGAATCTTCTTTATTATGCCTTAAAATAATAATTAGGCTATATAACAGGTTCATCTTATTTTCACCTCAAAATCAGTTACCTTCCTAATGGGGGAAATAAATATAAATAAATGCCTAATTAACTACATCGTATATGAAATAGGTATACGTTAATTACGTAGATAGAAATAAATAAACATTCATGCTTAGTAATTTCTAAACGCATGGATTTTACACCCTAAACTATCTTTTAATGTCAATTTCCTAATCAATTATTATTACAATCCCCTTTTCTTCAATTATCCAAGATTTCATGGAGTTCAAATGTCCAAAACAGGGAATAAATATTCATAGTCAAAACTGTAGTAACAGATTTATAAATAAAATAAAAACTCAATTTATTACACCAATTCAATGAAATATCTTAAACAATAAGAATTGCAATCTAGACCCATAGTCTATTCAACTCCTCTTATACAAAGAGATAGATAAGAATAAGTGATGTAAACTACGAATAGAAGTTGTAATCTAAGCCCTTATTATATTGAAGAATCATAATTTAACCCAAAGAAGAAAGAGAAGTGGAATAGATAATGAAACTATCAAAAATTATATAAAGGAAATAAATTCCATCAAATTAATGTAAAGAATTGAGAATCTCGACATAGAATTGACATTTTGAAATAAAAAGGAATTTTGGGGGATTTTATCTATCATATTTTCGAAATCCCAAAATCCCTAAGGTGTATTCAAATCCAAAAGAAATAAACTAAACAATTGCTGAAAAGGAATACTAAGGTTTCCACTCACAGATTAGCCTTAGCTTTACTCAAATGAATTTGTAGCCTTCCAATCTCTTCTAGAATCTCTCTTTACACACACACACACATAGACACACAATAGGAAAGGGGTGTATATATTCATTAGATTCAGGATAATTAGAGAAGAATAGGATAAATAGATTGGAGGAAGAAGAAAAAAAATAGGAAATAAGTTGAATCCTTACCTGAATTTTCTATGGAGTTTCTAAATCTTATTAGAGAGATAGCAATGGCAGAGTTTCGTCGTATTCCTCAAAATAATATGAATAAAAGTGGAGAGGATAGAGTCCTATTTATAGGAGTTGAAACGCACCAGAATCGTAAGACGGAAGTAGGTAGGAAATAGGTAAATCTAGAGCGCACAGCCGAATAGAACATAGCATAAAACCCTAGCCAACACTGGCAACTTTCTTTGCCAAGCGGTCGACCGCCCTTTAGCGACCGGTCGACCTATTTAAATCTGAAAACTTCAAATGCTCATAACTACTTTGTTTGAGAATCGTTTTCACCATATTATATATGGAAACAGATCAGAATTTCACCACGAACACAATGGAATAACTTTCATGATCAAATTCCAACTTTTATAAGATTCCCATATCCAACCCTTATCATATTTGATTTACTTTATTTATTTATGATTTATTTTATGGGATGTTACATTCTTCCCCCCTTAAAAAGGATTTCATTCCAAAATCTTCCAAGAGGCTAACAACATAAATTGCAATACATCCATCTTATACAACCAAGTTTTCTACACAACCATTTACTCAACCATTAGTGCAATGTGATTATGTAATATAGACATGCTAAAATGAGCTCAATCCTAGCGTAAGTGTGTAATCGTGTCTTGTAAGTATGTATGCAAATATCCTAAACATGCATAAAAATTTCTAAATGAGTGTAAAGTGATTGTGAAAAGTGTAACAGTGATCTCCTACCATCCAATCTAACAACCGCGATGTAACAAATATCCTAATTTTGGAGAGAAAATTTACCAGCGAAAAGCTCAGGGTGAGTGTTTTTCATTTTCTCCTCGGTCTCCCATGTGCTTTCCACCGGATTGTCCCTCCATTTTACTCGGACCAACTTAATTATTTTTTTGCGGAGTCTCCTAATACCATGCTCCACAATTCGTGCGGTGGCACGGGGCACTGTCAGCTCCATCTCAAAATCCCCCAACTGATCAGGCTACACTCCTCTAGCAGTGTCATGAAGGCATTTCCTAAGGTAAGAAATGTGGAAAATATTGTGGACTTCTGCCAACTTGTCAGGAAGCTCCACACGATATGCCAATTTTCCCATTCTTTCCAGAATTCTAAATAGCCCAATAAATCTAGGTGCCAATTTTCCATTCTTGCCAAATCTAACAACTTTCCTAAGAAGGGAGATTTTAACAAATACCATGTCTCCAACCTCAAATTCAAGCTCTTTCCTTCTTTTATCCGCATAAGATTTTTGACGGTCTTGAGCTACATTTATCCTTTGTCTGATCAAATCAACTTTTTCCACGGTACCACGGATCAAATCGGGTGCGAGCAACACTTTGTCGGCGGTTTCCACCAACAACTAGGAAATTTGCATAGCCGACAATAAAGTGCTTCAAAAGGGGCCATACCAATCGTAGTTTGGTAGCTATTATTATATGCAAACTCAACCAAAGGTAGATGTTGCTCCCAATATCCTCCGAAATCCTAGACACAAGCTCTCAACAAGTCTTCTCAAATTCTATTCACCCTCTCTATTTGTCCGTCAGTTTGCGGGTGATTGCCGTGCTAAAGGTTCAGAGAAGTTCCCAAAGCTGTCTATAGGCCCCTTCAAATCTCGCTAGTGAACAATGGGTCTCGATCACTAACTATGCTTATAGGAATTCCATGTAGATGAACTACCTCTTTAATATAAATTTGGGCAAGAGAGACGCTAGTCCTATTTCTCCTAATCAGAATAAAATGAGCAATCTTGGTGAGTCTATCTACAACAACCCAAATAGCCTCATTGCTCTTTTGACTTTTAGGAAATCCTTTCACAAAATCCATTGAAATATGCTCCCACTTCCAAGTCGGAATTTTCAAAAGTAATAATAATCCACCAAGCTTACCTTGCTTAGCTTTTATCTTTTGACATGTCAAACACCTAGAAAAAAACTTAGCTACACTCCTCTTCATTCCATTCCATAAGAAAATTCTCTTCATGTCCTTGTATATCTTATCTCATCCGGGATGAATGGTCATCCTTAAGTGGTGACACTCCATAAGCACATCTCTTATCAAGTCATTTATCATTGGGACGTAAAGACGTCCATCTCTTCTTAAATATCCCTTCTCATCAACTGAGTACCTCTTAGCATGGGGAAAATACTATCCTTTTTTCAAATATCTACTAGATCCTTGTTTTTTACTTGCTCGTGTCCTATATGATCCATTAAGGCTGGTCTAACCTCCATAACTGATATAAAACATTGGATGGGTTCTGTTGACGGTTGGAGATTAAAATTCGAGAGAAACTCCAACAGTCTCCATTCATATATAGCACTTAGAGTAGACTAAGAGCATCGACGACTATGTTTCATTTTTCGGGGGTATATTTAATACCAAAGCCGAAGGGTGCTATATACTCCATCCATCTTTGCTACCTAAGATTCGAATATTTTTGGGAAAATAGGTATTTGAGTGATTTATGGTCAGTGAATAGCTCAAACCTTTCCCCCAAGAGAAAACGCCTCCACATCTTCAAGGAAAAAACAATAGCTGCCAATTTTAAATCATGTACTGGATACCTCTTCTCATGATCTTTTAGCTATCTACTAGCATAGGCAACTACCTTCCCTTCTTGCATAAGAACTGCTCCTAATCCGGTGCCACATGCATCCATGAAAACCGTAAACGACTTAGTTCCATCTGGAATAGTGAGCACGGGTGCGCTAGTCAATAACTTCTTAAGCTTCTCAAATACCTTGGTGCACTTATCATCCCAAACAAAGACTAGATTCTTCTTAATCAATTGGGTTAAAGGGGCTGCTATTTGTGCAAAGCTCTTGATGAACTTCATATAGTAGCCTGCTAACTCTAGAAAACTTCTAACCTCCGATGCATTACTAAGAACTTTCCATCCTTGGACAGCTTCAACTTTAGTAGGGTCCACTGCCAATCCTTTCTCTGAAACAATATACCCAAGGAACCTAACTTCATTTTTCCAAAAGTGGCATTTAAAAAAATTGGCTTTGAGTTGGTTTCTTCTCAAGGTCTCCAATATTTCCCTATAGTGGTCCTCATGTTCCTTCTATTTTTTTTGGAGAAAACTAAGATATCATCAACAAACACCGTAAATTTATTAAGTTGCCCTCCAAATATTCTATTCATCAAATCCACAAAGTATATCGCGGAATTTGTTAGACCAAAAGGCATTACTTCCCACTCATAGAGTCCATTTGGCATACGAAAGCGGTCTTCAACTTGCTTTCCTCTACAATCCTTAACTGATGGAATCCCGTTGCTAAGTCTAATTAGGAAATGACTTTAGCTCCTAGAAGTTGGTCAAACAAGTCATCTATTCTAGGTAGAGGGTACCTATTTTTCCTTGTTAACTTGTTCAAATCCCTATAATCGATGCAAAATATTAAAGATCTGCCTTAGTAGCGAAAATGACAGTGGCTCCCTACTCGGAAGTTTTCCTATGGGCGAATCCTTTCTTCAATAGCTCTACAATTTGCTTATCCAATTCCCTTCTTTTTTAGGGGTCATATGTCTCAAAGGAAGAGCGATGGGTCTTGCGTCTTTCTCCAAATTGATTCAGAACTCAATCTTCCTTTGGAGTGGGAGATCTGAGACCTCCTCAAAGACATCAAGAAATTTACAAACTACGGGTACAAATAATGGTTTCAATCAACAGATAAATTTAGTGAGTGCAAATGGCTTAACTCAACTAAGGCTTTGGGTGTATGAACAACTTCTAGGTCATGACCTCGACGACTCCTTAATCGTACTACCCTTTTGTCACAGTCAAGAATGGCCCCATATATGACAACCAATCCATACCCAAGATAAGTCCATACCCCTCAAAATTTAGAACGTACGCAGTACATATGAAATCAACGTCGCATATGACTAGCACTAGGTCTTTGCAAATAAGAGAAAGATGGGTCGACCCCTAATAGGATCGAAAACCTCTATTGGGCTGTTGACCATCTAGGTTTTAAGGTTTAAGGAATTCACTACATCCTTAGCTGTAAAGGAATGTGATGGCCTCGAATTAAATAGGGTACAAATAGTAATCCCGTAAATAAGAGTTATACATTTTAAAGCTACTTTTCCTTGGTCCCTTGGTGGGTTACCGGCAATAGGGATAGCTTCAATAGCGTAGATCTATCCGCTTGGTTCTTCCTTAGCCATCTTTGAACATTGATTCTTGTGATGCCCTTCCTCATGGCAGTTAAAGTACTTTCCTTTAAAGGCTTCCTTCATCAGACTGACCCTACAATCTTTAGCTTCATGACCTCTCCTTTGGCATCTCTTACACACCTTTGCTTCCTTCTTAAACTTCCCCTTCAACTTCTTATTGGCCCAAAAACTCCCCTTCTTAGACCCTCCTTGCTTTTGGGTCTGTGCAGACTTCTCTTTCCCTTATGTATCTTCCACAGTGGCCACGTGCAGCATTGCCTTTATACCAACGTCTCATACATGGCCCCCATAGGTACTTGGGTCAACAACATTTCTCTTAGCGGGGAATTTAAGCCCTTTATGAACTTTATGACCTTTTTCATAGGTGTGTCTATCAGATTCATCCCAAATTTAGCCAATTCAGTAAACTTAGCTATGTACTCCTTAAGGGTAGAATCTCCTTGTCTCAATTGAATGAACTTTTACAATTGCAAGTTAACCTCTGCTCTAGACATGAATCTCATCTCGAATCAGTCCTTGAATTCATGCCAAGAGAAATCCTCCCCGTATGCTCATCTATCACAAAGTTCCACCAATTTAAAGCTTCTTCCCTAAGGTGCTAAGCTGCCTTTCTTCTTCTCAACTGATCATCCCAACCAAGCTCTCTAAATATCTTCTCACGGTTACCAATCCATGCTTTAGCTTCTGAATATCCTTTAGTTCCAGGGTATGTCTTTCCTCCCATATTGAGAAAGTCCTTACATAGCATAGGAAAGTCGGCAGGACATGGTGCTACATCAGTGGCTAGGGCATTGGGTGTTATCGGTGCAGTTGGAGGAATAGGAATCTGCCCGATAGTCCTAAGATATTGTTTAAATCATTCGAACATTCCACAAATGGGTGGTCTACCATGGGAAGGGTTCACTTGTTCGGAAGAAGATTGATTATCAGCCATATCAACTATCTGTAGGTTAAACCTTTAGTGATGATTTCCTAAGATAGTATTTACATGCTAAAAGAAAAAGAAAAGTTTGCCTAGTGTATATGCGTATGTTCAAGAAGAGGGGGTATAGGGGTGTGTGTGTGTATAGCAAGAATTCTTTTGAAAATTCTTTTTGAAAAACCTTTTCAAACAAATACGTCTCTCATACATATAGTTTTTCCTTTTTGATCAGGTAACTTAGAACTCTGATACCAAATATAACAACACACCCCGGAACAAGCCTAAATTTCAACCCAGAAAAGACCCATCGAAACTTAGATCCATTCTAAGGCAAATTATTGGTAGTAAAAAGAAATAACATTGTAGAGCCATAACTAGACTTTCAGAACTCACACCAGATGGAACAAAGTATAATAGTAAAGTGTACCCATTTATTTCCAAAACCAGAAAAATATCATAACACAAAATTCCATAAAAACCGTAATATAATATCCGTTACAACAATTGTTTAAATCCATGGGTACACATGAAAGCAAATAATAATAAATAATGCCACTTGCCAAGCTTCTACACCTTTAAGCATCTTCACCGCCATCACTTTGTCCTTAACCTATGTAGTAATGAGGAGGGAGTCAGAACAGCAAGTGTTTGGTTAATGAAAACCCCGAGTCTTACCTTTTCAGTACTTGCGTAGTATATTTCAGAATAAAAATATGTCTATGAACACAAAATCATTAAAGTCATTTAATACTTCTTTATAAGGAAAGGAGGCAGGTCCAACCACTTAATACGTTCCATTCCAGAAGTAAATTCCATATCCCAATCATATGTCATAAATAGTTGATAATGTAAAAGACGGTACCCAAGCCACTTAATACTTCTTAGTGGAAAATAGGTAGACCCCATTATTTAAGGCCTAATTCCAGAAGCATGCTCCTTAATGGTACTATCTAGCTGACATCATATAAAATCTCACAGTTTGATAAATAAGGCCTTATAATGAATCTTCCTTGTTATGCCTTAAAATAATAATTAGGCTATAAAAGAGGTTCCACTTATTTTCATCTCAAAATCAATTACTTTCCTAATATGGAAAAATAAATATAAATAAATGCCTAATTAACTATGCCATATACGCAATAGTCATGAATTACGTAGATAGAAATAAATAATATTCATGCTTAGTAATTTCTAAACGTATAGATTTTACGCCTTAAACTAGTGTTTAATGTCAATTCCCTAATCAATTATTATTACAAGTCCTATTTCTTCAATTTCCCAAGATCATGCAATTCAAATGTCCAAAACATGGAATAAATATTCATAATCAAAACCGCAATAATAGACTTGTAAATAAAATAGAAACTCAATTTATTACACTATTTCAATAGAATATCTTAAACAATAAGAATTGCAATCTAAACCCCATATTTTATTCAACTACTCTTTTACAAAGAAACAGATAAGAATAAGTGATATAAATTACGAATAGAAGTCATAGTCTAAACCGTTATTATATTGAAGAATCATAATTTAACCCAAAGAAGAAGGAGAAGTGCAACAGACTATGAAATTGTCAAAAACTGCATAAACGAAACAAATTCCATCAAATTAATGTAAAGAATTAATAATCTCAACATATAATTGACATTTCGAAATAAAAAAGAATTTTGAGGGATTTCATCTGTCATATTTTTGAAATCTCAAATTCCCTGAGGCGTATTCAAATCCAAAAGAAATACGTTAAACAATTGCTGAAAAGAAATACTAAGGTTTCCACTATCATATTAGCTTTAGCTTTACTCAAATGGATATGCAGCCTTTCGATCTCTTCTAGAATCTCTCTTTTGATATACACACACACATACAGAATAAGGAAGGGGTATATATATTCATTAGATTCAGAATAATTGGAGAAGAATAGGATAAGAATAGACTGGAGGAAGAAGAAACAAATATGAAATAAGTTGAATCCTTACCAGAATTTCTACGGAGTTTTGGAATATTATTAGAGAAATAGCAATGGTAGAGTTTCGTCGTATTCCCCAAAATAATATGAATAAAAGTAGAGAGGATAGAGTCCTATTTATAGGAGTCAAAACACACCAGAACCGTAAGATGGAAGTAGGTAGAAAACGGGTAAATCTGTAGCACAAAATCAAATGGAACATAGCATAAAACCCTAGCCGCCACGGGTTAACTTTCGTTGTCAAGCGATCGACCGCCCTTGGGCGACCGGTCGATCGCTACGGTCGAACGATTGACCTATTTAGGTCGACCGCTATCTTATTTAGCGGCGTTTATTTTACTTTCCATTGCCGAGTTATTTTATTCCCTAATTAACTTTTTAACGTTAAGCATTAATTAATCTTTTACTTAGCCCCTAATCTATTTTTTGAAATTTAAATCCTAAATTTTATTTCTCATGTTTGCACCAAATTGGTAATAAACCCCAAAAATAGTGAAAGCACTAGTGTATATATACAGT
This sequence comes from Allium fistulosum, assembly GCA_030737815.1. Lineage (NCBI taxonomy): Eukaryota > Viridiplantae > Streptophyta > Magnoliopsida > Asparagales > Amaryllidaceae > Allium > Allium fistulosum. The sequence goes on from CM060901.1 coordinate 1,497,588,122, forward strand.
TCCACAATATCCAAGCACAATCTCAGATCTAGATAAAGTAGAGAATAAAGATGAAGAAATAGCAAAATTAAAATGAGTAAGAAAGCAAAGAACACAAGATTTATAGTGGTTCGGCTATTTCCGGCCTACGTTAACTTTGAATCAATCCTTTTATTCCTTTTTGTATTGAGATTACAATTACAAGCCTTTGAACATCAATGGACAAAATAGCAAAGTTTCAGCGTAAAGAGCAGAAAAAGATTCCCTTTCAGTTGCCATATGACTGCTATTTATAGGTGTAGATCCGAAAATATCCGCCTCAAAATTTGGAACACCTTTTCTCTTGCATAGGTGGGCTCACCAGATCGATCCAGAGCGATTTTGGATCGATCCCAGTACATTTTGTATCGATCCAAAATTATCCCAATCGAGTTGATCAATCATGAACATTCTTGAGTGCATAAGGAAGCTCCTATGAAAATTTCGTCGTATTTGGACTTGCCATTTGTGAGTTATGATCGATCCAAGGTCTAGTTTTTATGTAGGCTTGTCACTTTGTATCGATCGATTAACATCGATCGCCTTCGTATCCATCCCATTCCCACATCCATAGCCATAGCTTCCACATCGATCCGAGTTTCACGCCTAAATCCATGTTGAGTGCTTCATCACTTGACTGGCTCCACTACTTCATATCAATCCAAGCGCTTAGGAAATGTACGCTTTCGTATCCATCGGTTGCCCCTTTCTTCGTATTAATCCAGCCCTGATCGATACGAAATGTGCCAACAAGTTCTGCCACATTCATCGGTCGATACGTAAGTATCGGTACGAACCCATATCCATCAAGTCTGCATCCATTCAAGTCTCGCTTCTTTCGTATCGATCCAGTGTCATGTTCTTCGTAGCCATCCCATGCTTCTATCAATATGAAATGCATCGAGACGAATACCGACTGATCCAAACCAAATGCCAAGCGTACGCGTTAGTCCAAACATGTATCCATCCTGATAACAATCCATATCCATGCTGATCGATACGAACCATATTCATACGAACTAATTTCCCATGAATATTGATCCATCCATAACTTGAGCATACGAACTCCGATTGACCTGAAATTTGAAATGTAGCCTTACCTAGCCTTGTTTATCATTCCCTATCGATCCCACCTTGATTAGAGCTCGGTCTAATTTTGACGGTATCGATCACAGCCTTGTTTCCAATCGATCTCTAATCTTGATATCCATCCTTTTATAGCCAATTTGTTGATATCCCGACTTTGTCCAAAAGGCGGGGTGACATTTGCCCCCCAAAATATGCCTTGCGGTTGGAAGGCGTGTTTGGAATAGCTTTAAATCTGTCATCCAAAGTCCATATTCCATCCATAGCCATACCGTCTGATCCATAACCCAATCCATTACCAAGCCATCATATCCAGTGCCATAGCCATATCCTTGTCCAAATCCGCGACTACTTCGAGTCGATATCCAATTCAAAATCCATTAACCAAATCCTTAGCCAATTCCATAGCCATCCGAACCCGACAACCGAGCTTTAATCCGTCCATATCCAATAACCAATAACCAAATCTATGACCTCTCCGGGTCGATATCCAAATCTAAGGCCGCTGCGGGCCTATAGCCAAATCCAAGACCACTTCGGGTCCTCAGCTAATCCTTAGCTGTTCAAACCCGAAATCTGAATCCATGACCTCTCCGGGTCTAGATTCAAATCCATAGACCTCGCCGGGTCATTTTATCATGCTCCGGCCTCGACTCTCCGGTCAAGGGCTTTTATTCTCCAGCCTCGACTCTCTGATCAAGGACTTATATATTCTCCGGCCTCGACTCTCCGATCGAGGACTTTTATATTCTCTGACCTCGACTCTCTGGTCGAGGACTTTTATATTCTCCGGCTTCAACTCTCGGGTCAAGGACTTTTATATTGTGTTCGAGTCCATTCCATCGCTCTCCGGCGAAGGGACTCATAACTTGCGATTACTGCCCAGTCTCTCCGGTCGGGACCGTAATCGCGAAACTTGTGTTATTTATTACATTAATCCAATCAACACAAAGTCCCATTGACAAAATAAAAGTCCTTACAACCAAGAAAATCAAATGTCCGTGGTACCAAGAAAGAAACCAGAGTCCATAGTAAATAGAAAGAAAATAATATTTCATAAACTCGAGCATCACGGTTTGTCATCATCCTATAGCATGCCTAGGGACCGTCCTCGATCCTGTACATGTGTAAGTGCATTAGCCGCATCACTTCGGGGTTTATTACTTATTCAAAGCCATAAATCCATTCAGTTGATAACAAGCTGTTGACGTTGCCTAGATCCAGTTCCATCTTCGCTTGCAGTGGGCGGTGGCCGCTCCTGTTCCACTGCCACAGCTCGATTCCTTATGTACTGTTGTAGATGACCATTCCTCACATGTTCCTCAATAATTTCCTTCAGATGCCTGCACTCGTTCGTTTTGTGTCCATTCAGCTCGTGGAAGGCAATGCTTTCTCGATGCCCACTCGTATTCAAAGGGCTCCCTTTTTTTCTGGCCTTCGATACTGAAGGCGCCCTCGAGTATCCAAGTAAATCCTTTCCAGAGTTTTAGTCAAATCCATGTAGGAAGAGAATTTGGATTCCCTCCATTGCCTTTTTGAAGTGTCGCCATTGTCATTCGTTTTCCTTTTACCTCTATCATCTTTGTTTGAATCCTCCCCGGGTGGACCTCCACCTTTCACCGCATAAGCTTCAGTCTGTCTCCCTTCTCTTTCAGCCTGTGCATCTTCCTGCCTTAAAAATCTTTCCGCTTCATGGTAGAACTCCCTAAGATCCATCGGCGGATCCCGTTCAAACGAATCTTGAAATCCGAATTATCTGCAATTCCTGAGACTACCACCATCAAAACCATCGATGATCAAGTCTATCCACCGAAGCCACTGCCGCATTGAATCTGGTTAAGAAATCCCTAAGCGAGTCTCCCTTCCATTGTTTCATCGATGTCAAAGTCATCACATTTTTGGGTCTGACTATGTGGACCCGAAATTGCCTCATAAACCTCTCAATTAGCTCCATCCATGCGCCAATAGAGCCACTCTCCAGCTGTCTGAACCATAATGCCGCATCAAATATAAAGGGAAGCACCGCGCCATGACTTCCTCCAATGCCCTCTAGCACTTCCATGTGTCTCATGTACCTTGTCAAATGAACAGCAGGATCCGTTATCCCATCGTACATCTCCAGCGTTCATAATCTGAAATCCGATGGGTTCCTAGCTTGCTTGATCGTAGGAGCAAAGAGACTCCTATTCACATCTTCCAAGTCTCTATTCACTAATCCTCCCCTCATAGCCCGTCTGATCATGTCCGCTGATCTATCGTTGTCATCAAATGGTAGGCTTTGCCTGCTATCTCCAACCTGCCCTCCTCCTTCCCCCCGAGTTTGTGAGGGAACCCTGAAACTCGTCCTTCTGGAGGAGCATCCATATCCCGATCAACTCCAAACTGCACAGCGCTGCCTGGTATTCTTCCTGGAATTGAGCCAACATGATCTGTGGGTATGCCCCCGAGTGTAGGAGCTACTCTTGATGATCCTGCTCTGTCCTACATCCTGTTTGCTCCATGCCCCTGATCCTGATTTTGAACTGTCTCCACTCCTGCTGCTCCAGCTTCGTGATTCTCATTCCCAGCATTCCCTGCAATTCTGTTCCCTTGGCTTTGCACTCCATCTTGTCCAACCTGTCGGAGAAGATTCTGTATCATGTCCTCTTGCCTTTTCAGCATCATTTCCATCTCATCTCTAGTGATGAAGATTGAGGCCCGATTAGCTTATGAGGAAGCCTCTTGACTTCCTTCATGCTGACTTCTTTCCATTCTCTGCCTCCTTGTTGATTGCTTAGCCATGGTTTCTCCAAGATCTAATCCTTTAGCTTTCCAAATCTGAAATCCAAATCCGTTGTAGCGGGTGCCAGTCTTCTCAGTGAAAGCACCAAAGTGTTTGCGCCAAAATAGGTCACAAACCCAAAAAATAGTGAAAGCACCAATGTATATATAAAGATCCACAATATCCAAGCACAGATCTCAGATCCAGATAAAGTAGAGAATAAAGATAAAGAAATAACAAAATTAAAATGAGTAAGAAAGCAAAGAACACAAGATTTATAGTGGTTAGGCTATCTCCGGCCTACGTCCACTTTGAATCAATCCTTTTATTCCTTTTTGTATTGAGATTACAATTACAAGCCTTTGAACATCAATGGACAAAATAGCAGAGTTTTGGCGTAAAGAGCAGAAAAGCTCCCCTTTTAGCTGATATGGAAACGCTATTTATAGGTGTAGATCCGAAAATATCCACCTCAAAATTTGGAATACCTTTTCTCTTGCGCAGGTGGGCCCACCAGATTGATGCAAAGCGATCTTGGATCAATCCCGGTACATTTTATATCAATCCAAAATTAGCCCAATCGAGTTGAGATCGATCACGAACATTCTTGAGTGCATAAGGAAGCTCCTGTGAAAATTTCATCGTATTTGGACTTGCCATTTATGAGTTATGATCGATCAAAGATCTGGTTTTTATGTAGGCTGGTCACTTCGTATCGATCGATTGACATCGATCGCCTTCGTATCCATCCCATTCCCACATCCACAGCCATAGCTTCCGCATCGATCCGAGTTTCATGCCTAAATCCATGTTGGGTGCTTTATCACTTGACTGGCTCCACTACTTCATATTGATCCAAGCACTCTCTAAATGTACGCTTTCGTATCCATTGGTCGCCCCTTTCTTTGTATCGATCCAGCCTTGATCGATACGAAATGTGCCAACAAGTTCTTCCGCATTCATCGATCGATACGTAAGTATCGGTACGAACCCATATCCATAAAGTCTGCATCCATTCAAGTCTCGCTTCTTTCGTATCGATCCAGTGTCATGTTCTTCGTATCGATCCCATGCTTCGATCGATACGAAATGCATCGAGATGAAGACCGACTGATCCAAACCAAATGCCAAGCATACGCGTTAGTCCAAACCTGTATCCATCCTAATAACAATCCATATCCATGCTGATCGATACGAACCATATTGATACGAACTGATTTTCCATGAATATTGATTCATCCATAACTTGAGCGTACGAACTCTGATTGACCTGAAATTTGAAATGTAGCCTCACCTAGCCTTGTTTATCATTCCCTATTGATTCCACCTTGATTGGAGCTCGGTCCAATTTTGACGGTATCGATCACAGCCTCGTTTCCAATCGATCTCCAATCCTGATATCCATCCTTTTTAGCCAATTTGTTGATATCCCGGCTTTGTCCAAAAGGCGGGGTAACATCTCATTTGAATTTGAATTCAAACTAAATTAATTTAAATTTGAGAACTTCAAATGCTCATAACTTCTTTGTTTGAGCTCCGTTTTCAGCATATAATGTACGGAAACAGATCATAATTTCACCATGAACGCAATGGAATAACTTTCGTGGTCAAATTCCAACTTTTATAAAATTTCCATATCGAACCCTTATCATATTTAATTTAATTTACTTTATTTATTTATGGTTTATTTTACAGGGTGTTACAGTAAACTATTATTCATTGATTCATTTAACAAATCTTAAAAATATGAAAATTTTAGTATTTATATTACATTCATACTATAAAAATGGTAAAATAAATTCATTTTGATATATAAATACATCAATCGAATAACATAAATTTTATACGTAATAATATTACAAAATTAATTTATAATTAATTTATATCAATATATTTACCCTGCTTTTCGTTGTAAAATTATTATTTTTAATGTTGCCTACATTTTGAATTTTTATTGTTATTACTAAATCCTTTAAAATATCCTTAATATTGTATATTTAAGTCATTTTTTTACATTTAAACCAATATATTTAAACTAGTTATGTAATCTTGAGTTTAAACCATTTGAATAAATTCAATTAACAAGTATTCATCATCTATTAAATTATAAAATATGATCTTCTCAACAAGTATACCATATTCATATTAACAAAAATGGTAAAAAAAAATTCTCATTCGAATATAATGATGTATAAATCAGATACTATTAACAAATTTAATTTATACATTGCACGGCAATATTCCACTTTACCTTTAGTTGCCTACATTTTAAAATTTGAACAATTATTTACAAACCCCCTCAATTCCCTTTTAATATTTTATATGTAAATCCATATAGAAATTTCAAATTTAAACTATTTAAATTATTTTAGTAAATAGTTAGTCTATCCTTATAATAAACCATAAAAATATTTGCTAAATTTAAAGAGAGTGTGTGTGTGTGTGTGTTAACCAAAGCATTTAAAGTAATTTTTGGTCTAACTAGAAAGATATATAAATCATATATAACATAAATTATGTACATAAATAATAGTGACATAGTTAATTTGTAAATTAATTATAGTTCTTTGTCATAAAAATTTATCATACACCACAATATAAGTTTATGTTTTTAACTTCAAATAACTCCATACTAAAGCTTCTACAATATTTTACAAAACCTTTCTCAATTAGTTCCCAGCAATTACCTTTAAGTCCATATATTTAAGTCGTTTATCTGATTCTGAATTTAACTTATTTAAACAAATTCTTTTAAGTCATATCTGTTTATTCATCTAATAAACCATTAAAATATGTCAGTTGCAACATGTATACCATATTCATATTAACAAAAGTGATAAACTTATTCTTTTTAGTCTAATATAATGATATATTAGCTACGTAATTTAAATTATATATATATATATATATATTTATAGTTCATTTATTTCAATGAGTTTATCATATGTTGCATAACAAAGTGATAATTTTTACATTAAAGTATAAATACTATATTTTAAAATATTACCATATGCAACGCTTGTACTGTCACTATTTCCATGTAAAGTAATAGTTACAAAACAAAAGGAATTTCCAAGAAAAAAATTGCTGATGTTTAGCTTTTAGGCAACCTTAGATAAGAGTTTTAATGAAAATTAGGACGGAAGTAATGTGGGAAAATTTTAACATAGCATATAAAAGAATAGGGGGAATTAGTAAAAGGATAAACTTGAAACTGATTTTTGTCTCAAGGCAACATGTTCTAGAATTTAGTCTTAAAGACAACTCATTCCATCGCCGTCACCTTCTCCAGCCGGCACAACCCACTCCATCACTACCCATGTCACTACATTAACTTTCATCGCCATCGTCGACTCCCTATCTCGCCCTACCACCATTCCATCACCATCGCCTAATTTCGTTGAAACCATAGCTGCAAACCTAGAGTTCGCCATCCAGTTTCAACCAAACCTTAACACTAAACACCACATAAATTCGTCACTGCAACACACCACCACATCGCTACACTACACCAATAGTCGACAACCCAACATCGACCCTGGGCATAAATAATTTACCAGCAAAAGAAATGCTAAATTAAACTAGCATTAGATGAACTAAAATATGTACATAATGCTATATTCAAGTAACATTTATTTTCATAGTTTAAAATTTTCTAAATTGAATAAGCATTATATGTAAATAATGCTATATTCAGTTTTATAACACAAATAGTGCCAATTGTTTTTTGAAAATTGGCACTTTATTAACATCGTGTAAAAAGAGTTACATAGTTACCTCAACAATAATACAAGTAATGATAATAAAAAGAAAAACTCACCCATATATAGGTAACTAAAACTATCTTAAGAAAAAACAATATTAAAAAATTAAAAGAGTGGCGAAGAAGACGCCACAATGACCTCAAACCCCACATGCTTCGAAAAACAGCAGGCTCTCCGTCAATAAAAGATGAAAAATGGGGACTCTACTTTCCCAAAAGATGAAACTTGCTTTCTCATTTATCAGTAAAAAATAACTCTATTATCTTCAGCAACTACCTTCCCAAAATGGCGATTTCAGTTCGTAACATAGCAGGATCACCATCAACAAGCTTATGATAACATCTGCAGGGAAAAGACCAAATATACTTAGCTCCAATAACATCAGACTTGAAGCGTAAGCACCATTGCAGACTAGAAATCAATCCGAACTCATGCTGGTTGTAGATCTCTTTCAACAAGCTCAAATAAGATTGAAGTTTTTTCTTAAATTGCTTTGTTTTATGTCTTCAGCATCATAAAATTTTGGACTAAAGTAAATGAAAAACAACATAACCAAACCCAGAACTAAATAATGCTAAATTAAACTAGTATCAGATGAACAAAAATAACATTCATTTTCATAGTTTAAAATTGCTAAATTAACCTAGCATTTTACATGTATAATGCTATGTTCACTTTTATAGTTCAAAGTAATGTTAATTCAATTTTGCATTTTCTACCTGTTGCTTAAAAAAATTGAATAGCCAACACCGCTATTGTAATGACCATAATTTTGACGAACATTATTTAGGACATTTAATTAGGTAAATTAAATGAGATAATGTAAATGGTTAAAGGATTGAGATTTGTATAATTATAAGGTAGTCGTGTCTTAAGTAATGAATAAACAAATGGAAATGTAAAATGAAGTAAGTAAAGGTAATAAGATAAGGGAAAAATAGGAATAGTTTATATTCTTATACCTTAAACCCTTATTCTAATTTCATTTACAACATTCATAAACAAAACTAAACCTAGAGCTTGGCCGGCCACCATTAGAAGTAATCTAAAGGAAGATAAGTAAGGATTCAAGTAGGAAGCTTAATCAAATCAATTAAAGAGCAAATCTCAACCTTCTTAACAATCAAGCTAAGGTGAATAATAGAGTACATCTCATTTTTATTGTTTTCGGTTTCTAAATAAGATCCGAAATTATTTTGCAAGTAAAATGCCATGTTTTCATTGTTTAAATGGATATATATGAATGTTGATGAATTATGTTGCTTTATATAGATTTTATGGTATGTTTCGATTAGAAAACCTATTAAACGACATCCAGATAGCTTGCGTTTTTTATATAAGGTCAGAAACATTATTCTAGAGATGGGTTTCAAGATTCATAATTTTCTAAGTTGTTGTGGATTATTTATGAATTTTCAAGTAAATAAATGGTTAAATTGGGTTTAAATTATTTTTGACTATTATATTTTAGCTTTGGGTTAGAAATTAAAATATATTAGAAAACGTATTAAAAGTGATTTATGGGAATTTTTTGGAGAATTTTCCAAAGTATTTATTTAAAGATATAAAATTATTTAAGGTATGGGACTTAAATGTTTTATATGTTTATAAAAGACAAGGGGCAATTTGCTAAATGTTTTAAATTTTTAATTACTGAATTCGGTAGTACTTTTAGAAAAGATTTTGAAAAAGAATTGGCAACCAATTATATGTTGGCAAATAAGGCAAGTTAGTTGGAAGGATATCACTTTAAAAGGTTAAAAATCAGTTTTGTAAAGGATTGTTGCTTGGCCACTTTCGACAACCGCCTTTCGACCTCATACTACCACCTCCAACCTAATCGAAACCAGTACACATGGTATTAATGCCTTGGTACATAGTGGATTGGAGATAGGCGGAAGGTATAGAGTCGAAACCTGCTTTCGAAGGGGTAGAAGTAGTCTTCATAAACTCAGAACTATTTGGTTATAAAATGAGGCTTTCGAAGAATTTAGCTTTCGACTTAGTCAAATACACCTTTGTTTTAGAAAAGGGCTTTCGAAAGAGGTTGCCTCCTTTTGTTTTTAAAATAAGCATTCGAAGTGGTCGAAACCCCTACTGCCGCATTCAACCTTTCGAATCAATGTATTTAAAAAAGTTCTTTTGCCTTAAACTTTGGAGCCGCTTCTCCATGCTTTCGAAATGGTTGGTTTCGAAACCATCCACTTTCTTTTACTTAGGAATAATGCTTTCAAAAAAGTTGTTTTCGCCCCAGTTCTTTTAAGACCCTTAGATATATTGAAAGTTAAACCCAAAGGTTTCAAAAGGAATGGTTTAAATGGTTTCGAAGATATCTTCCACAAAATTTTATTTGAACCCAATGCTTTCGAAAGGTATGTTTTAAGTAAAGGACTTTAATGCTTTCGAAAGATATATATAATGAAGGTTTCAAAGGGGAGATTCTCTAATGTTTTCAAAAGGTTTAGCTTTAGTATTTGAATGGGAGGTTTTCAATGCTTTCGAAAGGCAAGTTTGAAGTGTTTTGAAAAGAGGATGTCTAAGGTTTCATAAAGCTTTCGAAGGGATACTTTAAATGATTTCGAAAGGTCTATTTTTAATGATTTCGAAAGGTATGTTTTGGCCTTTTGGCCTAGTGTTTCAAGTTATAGCAGTTAACTTATTTTGAAAAGGGTACTTTCAATGGGTTGGAAAGGTACCGTTTAAAGTTTTTAAGCAAAGGTTTCGAATGGTTTACCTTGGCTTTATGGCCTAAGATCTTTTAAATTAAAAAGGGTTTTTAACTTACTTTGAAGGGATAGATAATCCCATTATATTCCACAACCATGGTTTTGTGTAAAGCATATATCATGGCAAAGATGGTTAAGTAAAGGAAAGAGTATATTTTCCTTGGTTAAGTATGATTTAAAGGGTTAAATTAGTTTGAAAGAAATGTTTTCAAGGAAAATTTGATGGGGTAGTTAACCCTATATAAATGACTCAGATATTAGTATACCAGATGGGACTGGTACAGGGTTGCACCCTATACTTTAGCTAATAAGCCCCTAGCTAATATAAGTCCAAAATTCCAGTGTGTAGGACTTTGTCACAGGTAAGACTAAAATGATGTTATACACCGAAAGAAATATATACAGAGAGAGACGATAGGTTATTAGTGAGCTCACAAAACCATTAAGTTTAGCTGACCTTAGAAGAAGATAGTAAAGGGCAGATAGCCCAGTAGTGTGTCTAACAGACATTAGATAATTGATTATGTCTGGTAGGCCCGAGTCAGGCAATGGTTAATAGTTATCCAAACAAAACTATATTTTCGGGGATAGATAGTCCATTGATTACCTGATTTATGTGCATATATGATATTGCTACTATTTCTTTAATCAGTTTGATTGCAGGTTTTTGATTTGCAAAAGATATGTTTTTAAAAGGGTTATTAGTGAGGGGAAACCCGTTCCGCTAAGCGGTGTGATCTCACTTAATATCAGATAACTGAGATGTATGGTATTATTCATACCAGGCTTTATGTATGACTCAAAGTTTATGTTTTCTCCTTAAACTCTCAGGTGCTCAAAATTTAATTTGAGTAGATTAAGAGTTAAGGTTTTTTAGGTTTAGTAGGTTGGACGAATAAGCTTCCGGAGACATGCAGGAGGCAAAGCTGGCTATATATGAGCTATTTAGTTTTATTTCCGCTGTGATGTATTAAGACTGATATGTCTATTTAGTACTCTGATCATCCAAGGGGGCATTTTCATATGTCACTCTTGGCGTAATTTACAATTATTATATTTGTTCAAAACCTGGGAATCGTTTTGGGATTATGTATCTGAATATGAAATATTGATTTGAAATCTAATCATAAAAGTTGTTTTAAATCTATGTTGATTTATTTCAGATTCATGTGCTTCTGATATTATGAATACCGTTAACATTACCGTATTCTGTCATCAGAATTTAATACTATGGATGAGTACGGCATCTGTAGCGCATAGCTTCGGACCTCAAGATAGGGGATGTTACAACCGTCGTCGCCACCATCAACATCCTATATCCACCAGACTTCACTGGTACGCCACCCACAATTCCCTGCTACATATCCTCAAAAACACAAACTCCCTATCAAAAATGAAAACCCTAGATCTAAACAGCACCATAATTTGTCATCATCGCCATCATCACCACCACCAGCTCATGTCTATCGTTGTCGTTGCCACCTTCACCCGTCGCCTTCATCACCTACGCCCACCCACATTTCTATATGTGTTTGAGTTTTTCTTTCTTGAAAAATATTTAACCCACGTCCTTCATTAAGAAAAAAACAAAACTATTTACTTCAGCCTATTATCCTAAAAAATAAAATGTATTATACTATTTTCGTGTATAAACCTAACTAAAGTGATATAGTTATAAACTAAAGTTAATGGTTTGAGGGTATATTTACCATGTTATGTATAGATATCGAAATAACAATTACATAAATTATAATCATTTTCTAAAAGTTCTTCTATGAAAATAACTTCAAATCCAAGATTTGCATAAATTGGAATAAGAAAGCAATTATTCTCTTTCAATTATTGCCAATGGAATCAAGTATAAGTTCAATAATTTTATTTGTTTTTCTGTAGTTTTTCTTAGTTAAATCAATATGGGTTGTCCATCAAAATTATAAAGTTTCATGTTTAATCGAATCTATATTATATTGAACTGTAACAAGTGGTATTAGAACTAACCATCATTGATTTCTTTGGAAAATTTTGACTTTTAATATTTTGGGCATACATATAAGAATTGGATTACAAAGATATTTCTAAAAAAATCGAGATTTTGTATTCAAAAGGATATCTATTTCATAAAGTAAGTCAAATTATAAAAACTTATAAACTATTTTACCTTTGAATTCAAAGTTAATCATTCTTATTGAATAAATTTCTAGTCAACCTTAGAATTATGGTTTGAATGAGATATTAGCAAAGGTAATCTACTTACACCGTACTTCAAAAATGAAAATTGAAGAGATTATGAGTATAATGTATGTAAGTAAATGACACAAGATTTAGAACGATTCTATCTTGATGAAAATCTATGTCCACTATAGCTACTTAATTTATTACTTATATTCGATCACAAAAGCTTAATTGTAGGATAAATATTGTATGCATGAAATGAGAATCGATCCTTGTACATGTGCATGTAAAACTGTATTTATAGCAGCTAAAATTTGATTTGAATGGCTCAGATTGAAGCGTCACGTCCCGGGAATTCTCGGTGTTGTTGATGAAGTTGTATGGCTCAGATGTGAGCAAGTTAGGGTGCCGGATGGATAGAATGGCAAGTTAGGAAACTATAGTAGCTTCATTTGCAAATTAGAATTCCATGGTTCCTCATGATATGGGCCGCTTGCTCCTAAGTCTGTTTGATGAATTACCAATATGAGTTTAAAAATCATGTATCTAAAACCCAAGAAGAAGCACTTATAGATAAACAATTTTCTATAATAAAAATGCCTTTAGGAGCAGAATATGATTCCTTCCCTTTGAGCATCTTTGTATAATCTAAACATTTTCTAATCCGACACCCCCTTTCCGAGCAATGGTGACATTCACCCTTCTCTTCCTTGGCCTTGGATTTTCTCTTGCTACACTTCGACCCACGGTTTCTCTTCTTTAAACAATTCGTAGAAAATATTCTCTTGACAGTAAGTATTGCACTTGGTTTCTTTGTGAACATATTCTCTACCATCCTTAACAAGCTAAAGGGATCCACGATATTTTACTTTTATGAGTACATATTAATGTTCAATACGAATGGATCAAACTACGAGATCAGTGATCTAAGAATCAAGTCATTCTATAATTCTGGACTAATAATCATTTTCACCAGCCGTTCTCTCTATATACCCAATCATATTGAGTATGTGGTCTTTGATGGGAGTTCTATTGCTTATTTTTGAAAAATTTCCATGAAATTTTATATGTTGCAGTATCGGATTGTTCGCCGTACAACTTTTGTATGTGCTTAGATATGGAATAAGCGTCCACATTCTCATGCTTTTTTGGAACTCAGTTCTCGATAGACAGTACTTAACCGCGAGCAAGTTCATAGTCTATTGACCATAACTTGTAGGTTATATTTGTTCAAGTGTTGCATCTTTACCAGGTTTAGCCTTAGGCTTATTGCTAGAGTTATTTGTAGGTGAGTGTGACATTTCTTAAGCAATCTTTATAATTCGCATTAGTGAGTGTGTTTTTCTCTAGAAATAGGTTCATTATTTTCATTCAATCTACGTAAATTATTTAGGGTAAATTGTATAACATCATTTATGTTCTTATATACTTATTATATTGGTTTATTATATTTATCCACTAAGGTTCCCACTAGATTCTGCATCTTTTAAAAACCTTGAAAGAATAGCTGGAATTTCTTTAATTCCTCTAGTGGGTATTATGGTCCATTTATCATGTTACTATAACCTTGAGAGTGCTCAACAAATTGTTGTTCCTGTAAATGGTAAGTTACGTTTTACTAACCATATCTCATATACAATTTTGAACTACATACATACATACATACATACATACATACATATATATATATATATATTCTCTTATTCATCTTTATGATCTTGAGGGTGCACACAAATCATAAAGTACAATAGATACTTTGGACCCATCATTTTGCGATGGCTTAAAGGTAATTTTTAACCTTTTAGAGTGCTCAAAAAATTTACAAAACATTCTTGCCAATCCGAGGGCAATATAAACATTACTATAAATATGTGGCTTGAGGGTGTTAAATAACTATAAATATGTATAGTACCATAGTTATATTTTAAATGATGAAGGGAAACATTATTTTAAATTCATATTTTAAAATAATAATTGAGTATTATCTACAGTTTAAAGGAGATGAGTATAAAGTCTCATGACATCATATGTCTTCTCATCTTAATCATACACCATTATATCTATATGGGTTTTAATTCAATTAACCTCCCCTTTTATATACATATGTGTATATAATATTAGAACATTTATAATTTATTAATTATATATATAGACATATACACATATAATTAAACCTTTTAATTAATGTAAATATATCTTTATATTTATGTAAAATTTAAAAGAATTTTAAATTTGCATTTAACAAATTTTATAAAATTTGTTTTTACTTAAATTCAAAACAAATTTAATACTATTAAAATACATAATTTGAATTAAAAAAGGAACAAAAAAATTTGAGCCTTCAACTAATGGCGTACCTTTGAAAAGGACTACTTTGATAAGCCAGGTAAGGGCTAGCAAATGGGGGTTTTCAGTTAATTAGAACACTCCTTAGTCAAAGTAACCTTCTCTTTGTTATGATTTTCTAGGATCCCTACACAATTAGATTTTAAAAAGGATAAGAAGTAAAGAGAAACAATGTCAAATAGATTCCTTTAAACAATACTTTTATTAATTCATCAAAAGAATACAAGAGAAAGCCTAAAAATTGAAAAAAAAATCCCGATCTCCAAAACCCCAAAAAAGTATTTTTTTTTCTCTCACATGCATCTAATTAACTCTGTATATGTCTACTTATAACAGTCTTGATAAAATGTCTTCTTCAAGAAGCTGTCGGTTACTTCCATCTTCACAAATATATCTATTTCATATAGGTAACTTTTTCCCTTTTTAACGAAATAAAAGATGCAACTTTTATTCTTTAATCACTCTCCAAAATCTCCAAAAGCTATAAATAAGGCAATATATTTGAGCCACAATTACGCCTTAACTCACTATATCTTCAAAATCTACTTTGATTTAGAAATATTATATCACAAAATCTAACATTTTCTCCATCTTGATACTATATTTCCATACTAGCCTACCAACTCCGCAAACATCCACATACTCCAAACAACCTCCAATATCTCTATGAAAACAAATGTCTCCATCCAAAAAAAACTACCAAACTCCAAATCACCTAAGTATGTATGTCTTCCAATTGAACATGCATATCATCAATAACTTAGAACTGTTTGTAGTACCATAAAGGCCTACAGGCTGTCTTTGTGGCTTTCCATCGGTAACTCCATCTTGATTCAGATAGATTTACCTCTCCAACACCGCTTTGAGAAGTCCTTTCGGTTCTTCCAATAAATCTATACACATTGTTGCTTCACCATTTTGTGCGTAGCACCTTCCTATTACCCTTCCAAACCCTTGCAACTCCACCTTGAGTCAAAAAGTTACAACCTTTTCCTTCCAATTATTCCACTGAAACAAGATTCTTCTTAATTTCTGGGACATGTCCAACTCCCATATCTCCCTATTATACATTTTCTGCCTAACCGAAGCAATACCCTTCACCTCAAAATCTCCATCACTAGTGAACTCCACCTTGCTCTTTATAATCAACGAATACTTCCTTTTGGTGACATATATGGAAACATGCACCCGAATCAAGCACCTACCCATCTCTTTTTCTTCCATAAACATAGAGAATGTCATCACCAATACCAAAATTCACCTTGTCATTATTGGTTCAAGCTTTTCTTTGCCTTCTTCTTACGCTTTCATCCTTTCTTTGTATTTTTAAGCTTGTTGCAAAATCTCAGTCGGTGACAAGGTTTTCACATTAATAGCAGATGAAATCACTTTTCATGTTCAATCTATTTGATCGCCTTTCCATATTCAAATGGTTATCCCTCCTAGAAAGATTGAACTCTTTAATTGGATTTCCACTTTCCCTTTCCTCCTTATCCTTTCCTTCCATTAGTTCATCCTTCGCATCTCCTCATTAAGCTACTAACCACTGATCACATTGATACAACTCCATCCAAATTTGAATTGTTTAATGAAACCACAAGCGTTTTCCAACTATTTGGTAATGAACTTGTCAACATCAAGGCTTGTATTTCATCATCCACCTTATAATTTACGGCCACCAATTGGTTCACAATTGCTTGAAAATCATTGAGATGATCTCCAATTGTCTCACCTTTCTTAAGCTTTAGATTTACCAATCTTCTCATTAAAAGAGCTTTGTTTGTTGTGGAGTCCATTGCATAGATTCTTTTAAATTTCTTCCAAATTCTAAAAGTAGATGTTTCATTAGCAATAATATGAAACACCATATTCTCCAGAAAACATCAAATAGCCATCATAGTCTTCTTATCCAAAGATTCCTACTTTGCTTCAGATACATTACTAAGTTTCTCCCCTTTATTCACCAATGGTTGGTGAAGATCATTGATATATAGAAAATCCTCCATTTTTTCCTTTCATAACCCTCAATTTCTCCTATTAAAATTTTCAACACTTACCTTCTCCATAACCAAAGTCCCTTCAAAAAATTTGTGTTGTAAGCTCTAATACCAATTGTTATGGTTTTTTCAGGATCCCTACGCAATTAGAGCATAGAACAAGTAAGAAGTAAAGAAAAATAATGAAGAACATATTCCCCCAAACAAAACCTTTATTAATTCATAAAAGATTGCAAGAGAAAATCTAAAAATTGAGAAGAAATCTCAATCCCTAAAAGCCCAGAGAACATTTTTCCACACACATCTAATGAACTCTATATATGCCTATTTATAATTGTCTTGATAAAA
This sequence comes from Allium fistulosum, assembly GCA_030737815.1. NCBI lineage: Eukaryota > Viridiplantae > Streptophyta > Magnoliopsida > Asparagales > Amaryllidaceae > Allium > Allium fistulosum. The sequence goes on from CM060901.1 coordinate 1,497,605,340, forward strand.
TGTTTTCTTCAAGAAGCTATTGGTTACTTCCATCATCCAAAATATTTTACTCATATAAATAATTTCTTGCCTTGTTAAATGCAATAAAAGATGCAACTAATGTTCTTTAACCACTCTCTGAAATCTATTAAATCTATAAATAAGGTAATACATTTGAGTCATAATTACACCTCGACTCACTATATTGTATCACAAAATCTAACAAGTTAAATAGTCTTGCCTTAGACACCCATCCAATAGGACTATTCAAGCGAATGTTTACATGTTGGTTAATTTTTCATATTAACACAATGCAGGCTCTGATACCATTATTAGATCAGGTGCATAGGCTGCAAAGAAATTGGGGAAACATAAAAAAGAATATTTTATTAATTATGCACTATATCTTTGTTTCGTGTTTACATGAATAATTCATTTGCACAAAATAATATTTACTTTATGTTTGATAAAAGGAGAGTATAATATTTAAATTTAATTCTATTTTATTTTAGTTTAATTTTTTTTAAATATATTATAACATAGATTTTATTTTAAATTAATTTAACATTAGTTTAGAATTTAATTAGTTTTATTTTATTCATTAGTAGTATGAATTTCACTATATGATATAAATAACCTAATCTAAGAGGTTCATGGGATTGATACTGTAGGGTATTTACAATCATTGAGATTTATGGCCATATGTATAAAATGAGCACATAATATCTATATTTAATATATTATATCCTTAATATAGTATGCATGCTTATATAAATATCGCCAATAGGGTTGACTCACTTGGTTGGTAGTTCAGGCTATTAGATTAAAGGCCACGAGTTCGATCCTCGAGGTCAACACTTCTTTGCATTAATGAACCATGTTGAAAAAAAATATCCACACATACATGCATATATATAATTTGCTTTCGGTAATATATATAAATAAATATAATATTTTTAGCTAATAATAAAAATATATTTTTTATCATCAAAATTTCTGGCAATTTTTTAAAATCAAATATGATTTCACAAATTAAATTATATATATATAACTTCAAGCAATTTTTCTCTCGGTCGACTTTTTCAAATTTTTGAATATATATGTGTTATCCGAACTTTTGACCCGGCTATACCCAGAATATTAAACAAGTTAGACTCAACGGTAAACAAGGCAAGCAACCCAAAGAGGTGATCATGAAATCAGGAAATCAAGCACAGACCATGGTATAAAGCAACAATCAAGCGAGATCAAGAGAGACTCTCTGGAATATTCTAAGTATGGATTAGTGTCTCCCTTGGGCAGGAGATTGGTACCTATCCGTTCCCCTAGATAGGAGATCAGATCGTACACTTTGGCTATGAACAACTTTAACCAGCAATTTAACTCAATGGGAATTAATCAATATCTCTAAAAGCATGAAGCAACTATGCAAACAACTTTGGAAACATGAAGCTAGCATGGAAGGGGACCCACTCGACCGATCGTGTGATGCCACGTGGCTCCTAGGACCTATCGATACTAATCACCAAATGTTGGGAATTGGGCTGTGAAACTTTTTGGGTGACCCTGTCTACATCATGAGATTTTGTCGATAAAATTTTAGAAAGATATTTAGTCATCTACCCTTATAAATACATAGTTCATTGTTCATTTAAAGGATCTTTACGCTTCTTTTTTACTTGTAGTCCATCATAGTCAAGGATCAATCCGATCTGGTCCCCCTGTACTCAGAAAAACCAGTGATTAATAAAGTAATTTCATCAAAGTGGACATAGGCAATCAACACCGAACCACTATAAATCTATGTGTTCTTATTTTTTTGCTTGTTTCCTTTATTTTAATTTTAGCTCTTCACTTTATGTATCTGCATAAAATATATTGGGTGTTTATGCCAACTTTTGGCGTAAATGTTTTGTTGCTCTCACTATGAAAGAAAACTCAGCTTGATTGGATCTTATCATCTACTTGTGGATTCCCATACTCGTGAGATAGATCCAGATTTCTACCGAAAAGTTTTTGTTTCTAATCAAATTAGAAGAAGATCTAAAAGGAAGCTATTAGCCATGGCCAGAGGAAAGTCTACTACTTTTTGTGTTGTTGAAGGCAATAAAGATACCAACATTCAATAGGTTGACCAGAATGTACAACCGACGGCTGCTGATGCCCTAAATCCTTCTGATTACATCACCAAAGCCAACTTTGAAGTCTTGATGAAGGAGCTATTAGATAGCCGTCGGTAGCTCAATCAACAAATACAGACCAATATCGTCCTGATTAACCAGTTGAAAGGCCAATGTGGGAAGACAAGGAGGGAGCCTACTCCATACTTAGGATTAGAGAGCACCTCTTCATTTGATGACTATCACAGGAATAGGCGACACAAGATGGATGTATGGTGCAGAGACATTGAGGAGGAACTATGCGGTCGATTACCACCAGACGACATGTATCGGTATCGAACCCCAAGGGGATTGGCGCCGAACCCTCAAACTTGGGGGCAGTATTGATGCTGCTGGAGGAGCTAACTCCAGACGTGCCACTGCCGACTAAGGCATTGAAGCAAAGAAAATGTCATTGAACCATAGCCGAGAGATGATAGGAGAACTGCTCAGGAGGCACATGAGGAACACACTAAGCCAAGGCAACATGGTGCTACCTGAAGGCGTGGATCAGGCCATTCATTTGAGGTGGAACACGACCACTACCAGGCATAGGCTCTCCAGATGTCGGACCTAACAGCTGTGGTGAGACAGCTGGTGAAAGAAAGTCAAGGCCTGACCAACGATGATTTGGGGCTCTCCAAGAGTCATACTCCATTCGCCGACAACATCCTACACGTTGAGTATCTACGGAGGTTTAATATGCCTACATTGCCTGCTTATGCCGGAAAAACCGACCCCAGGTAGCATCTCATAAAGTAAGAGTGGCAAATGGACTCCGCACGAGCCACCGATGCAGTCAAGTGCAAATGTTTTCCCATTTTTCTATAAGGAGCTACAACCATATGGTTCACCAAGCTACCACCTCGGTCAATTTCTTCGTTCGCTGAGTTAGCAAGGAAGTTCATGGAGCAATTCCACATGCACGCGGCTCGCCCCAAAGATGTTATGTCCCTTTCCAACTCGACCAGACTCCGGGGGAGTCACTAAAGGAGTATCTAGAAAGGTTTAATACAGCTGTTATAGTTAGTAATCCAAAAGATAATGCAATATTTATGGCACTGACTAAAGGAGTTGACCCTGATTCTGATTTTGGCGATTGGTTGGTGGGAAAGCCTCCTTCTACATTGGATCGTTTTTATGCAAAGGCGGCTCAGTACTTGAGGAAAGAGGAGGCGAAGTGAACTAGGAAGAGAGATGTTGTAGGCTAGTATGCCGAAGGATTACAAACTAATATGGCGGTGAAATAGAATGGAGAGAGTTTTGAAAAAATTGAAATTAATGTTCAAAACAAAGAAAATGAGAAAAGGAGAGGCGGTGATAGGAACCGCGATCGAAGACGAGATTCTGGGAGAGGGAAGCTAAGGATCCCAACATTTGACACCTATACACCATTGAACACGTCATTAGAGAACATCTATTTATCGACTTGTAACACTATGCAGTGCAAGAAACCACCTCCGAAAGAACCGATAAAGAAGTAGAAACAAATAGGGAAGTACTGTAGATTCAATGAAATTTATGGTCATACCACGAATGAGTGTCGCTGCCTCCATGACGTCATTGAAAAGTAGATTCGTGAAAGAAAGTTGCAACAGTATATTAAAGCCCCGTAGGATGGTGGAAAGGGGGCATCCAACCCCAATAGAAGACAAGCCCTGCCTAGTGCTGAGGAGCCTAGATGGGCGGGATGAAGGTTAGTTATTAACACTATTATAGGAGGGCCACATCCAGTTGACAAAAGCTAGAACGAGATGGAGCTTTATGTGAGCACTATAAGACATGTTGATATGAAGTACTACTCGATCGTGGAGGATGGTGCTCCGGCAAAACAGCAAAAACCATGACTAAAGATATCGTGTTTCGAAGTAGAGATGCAGACAGGGTAGAAGCTCCTACAATAGACTCAGTGGTGATCTCAGCCATGATCGGCCCTGCTTGGGTAAGAAGGATTCCGATCGATTACGGAAGTTCTGTAAATATCCTTTTTAAGAACGCCTACGACCAGATGTTACTGGAGGTCAAGACTTGAACCCGTGCAAAACCCGTATTCATGGTTTTAACGGCATTGCTACTGAAGTAGTAGGCTACGTCGAGCTACCGGTGGAGTTAGGAGATGGAAACCATAGGAGAGTGCTAGCGCTACCGTTTGTTATGATGGATGTGAACACCCCATACAATGCTTTCTTGGGCCGACCGGCCCTTGCTGAATTCAGGTCATCTATCGCTTGTTGGTGCTTAACACTCAAATTCTTGACATAGAATGGCGTAGGAATTATTCATGGAGATTAGGCGGTTGGTCGTGCCTACTATGTTATTGAGTTGAGGGATGCTCATCGAAAGCAAAAGGGAAAGGATATGGAGACTCCTCTGTACATAAGAACTAATGAAGCTTCGCAATCAGCGTCCAAGCCTTGGCTTGGGCACCACAGTCGGTTCTATAAAGATATAGATTCGAGAGATGAGGAAGAAGAGCCTAAAGAACCCAATGCTGCAACCGCTGAGATGACGATTCATCAGGTTAGCCACGATGACCCATCATGGCTCCTGAAGATCGGATCACAGCTTAGCGCAAAAATGATAAAAGAATTAGCTGTCTTTCTTAGGACGAATCTAGATATGTTTGCTTGGACCCATTCTAAAATGTGTGGGATCTTGCCAACCATTGTGAGCCATGCATTGATATCGACTTGATGTATGTCTCGATGAAACAGAAATGACACAGCATGGATCCAGAGAGATCTGCTTCTTTTAAGGAGGTGGTGGATAAACTTAAAAACAATGGTTTATCTGCGATGCCCTCTACCCGAAATGGGTAGTTAACTCTGTTCTTGTGAGAATAGCTAATGGAAAGTGGTGGACATGTGTTGACTACCCAAACCTGAATAAAGCACGCCTGAAGGACAGCTTTCCACTCCTAAGGATTGCCAGCTGGTAGACTCAACCGTTGGACATGAACTGCTTTCGTTTATGGATGCTTTCTCTAGTTACAATCAGATCCTGATGCACGTCCCAGACCAAGAACATACTAGCTTCATTACCGACCTGGGATTATACTGTTACATTTTGATGCTTTTTGGACTGAAAAACATTGGAGCTACTTATCAAAGACTAGTCAACCAGATATTTAAAGACCAGATCGGGCGATTAATGGAAGTATATAGATGATATGCTCGTGAAGTCACAATGATCAAATGACCACATCGATGATTTGGCGGAGATGTTCAGTGTTCTCCAAAGATATGGAATGAAACTCAACCCCTTGAAATGCTCATTCAGTGTTGCGTCTGGGAAATTCTCGGGTTTCATCTAACTCTCGTGGAATTGAAGTCAATCCTAAAAGATTCAGGACATAAGAGATATCCAAGCATCGAAGACGATTAAGCAGGTGCAAAGCCTAAATGTGAAGGTCATTGCCTTGAGTCAATTCATCTCCAAAGCTATCGATAAGTGCCATAAATGTCGCGTTTCTGCGTGAAGAGAATCAGATCCAAAGGCCAGTATACTATGTTAGCAAGCGATTGACAGATGCTGAAAGAAATTATCTGAAATTGAAGAAGCTTGCATACTGCCTGCTGATTATGTCAAGGAAGGTTCGCCTTTATTTTCAGGCTCACCCAACAATTTCTTCATCGACCAGCCATTATGACAGGTCCTACAGCAACTTGACATGTTTGGAAGGTTACTGAAATGGAACATTGAATTGAGCCAGTTTGATATCACTTGACTCTCTCGGAGAGCCATCATGGGACAAGTGTTAGCAGACTTCATAGCTAAATTCACAGCACAAGATGACTCTCCTGAGAGCAGTGAAGAACCAACCATCCAATGGAAGATGTACAAAGATGGAGCATCCAACGATTGGTGTTCTGGCACTAGAGTCATACTAGTCACTCCCGAGGAACACTCAATCTGCTACGCCCTTAAAATTGACTTCCTTATGACAAATAACAAAGCTGAATATGAGGCCTTGATCATCGGGCTCAAACTTGCTAAGGAGCTGGGAGTGCAAGCGTTGCAAATTTTCTGTGATTCCCACTTAGTCGTGCGTTAAGTCAGGGGAGAATATCAGGCTAAGGGAGCGCAACTTTCTCCTTACCTCAACCAGGTCCAATAGCTACAACCCGATTTTGAGCATTACACATATCCCTAGAGAACAGAATGAGAAATCCTAACTACTGGCCAAACTGGCCAGTTTCGAGGATGCACAATAGATGGGCCTGGTCCCAGTTGAAGTACTTAATGCCCAGAGAATTGACTAGATGGAGATTGATTGGGTCTTGGAGATGGAGCCCGAGAGGGAGTCATGGATTACTCTGATAAATGATTATTAGCAAAGGGGAATCCTTTCCGAACAGAGGAATGAAAAACCACAGGTCCTCCGTAAAGCTTCACAATACATCCTTCAAGAAGGAGTCATGTACAGAAAAGGGTTTTCCATCCCTTTGCTTCGGTGTATCACCAACGATGAAATCGAGCGAATATTAAGAGAATTCCATGAAGGATAATATGGCGATCACACAGGGGGGAAAACCTTGGTGAAGAAGATACTTCGCTATGGATATTACTGGCTAATTGTCAATCGAGATGCAGTTGATTATGCTAGACGATACGACAAGTGCCATATATTCGCAAAGATTCTGAGTGCCCTACCAATGGAGATTACTCAAATGGTCAGTCCATGGCCGTTTTCTACTTGGGTTATTGACATCATCGGCTCCTTATCGATTTTCAAAGGTGGCGCAAAGTACGCTATCGTAGTTGTCGATTACTTTACTAAATAGCCCGAAGCTGAGCCGTTGGCCACGATCACCACAAAGAAAGTAATCAACTTTGTTGTTCGAAACATCAAATGTCATTTTGGTCTCCCCAGAACAATCATAACTGGAAACGGGACCTAATTTGACAGTGCTAAATTTAACGACTTCTACTGCTGGCATCGTATTAAGAAAAGGTTTGCGGTAGTTGCTCACCCTCATGCTAATGAGCAGGTCCAAGCTGTTAATAAAATCATAAAATCCATTTTGAAGAAGCATTTGAAAAAGGTTGGAGGCAAGTGGGTTGATGAACTCCCGTTAGCTTTATGGCCATATAAAACCACCCATAAGTCCGTGACTGGCCATACTCCATTCGCCCTTGCCTACGGCTTTAAAACCATGATTCCTATAGAAGTTGAAGTCCCTTCTCGTCGAGTGACTTACTATGAACACAAAACAAATAAATCCTTTTGGAATCTCTAGACATGGTAAATGAGAAGTGTGAAGAAGTTGACTTCAGGGCAGCTGCACATAAACATGAGTCGCCTGATACTATAATATTAAAGTCCGATCTAGGACCTTCAAAATTAGCGATCTTATTCTAAAATGGGTCTTTCCTAGCCCCATAATATGGTTCCAAGATGGGAAGGACCGTATATCATCAATTAGAAGCTTGGAGATGGAACTATCAAGCTAACGACTGTCGATGGCAGTACACTCTCTAGAGCATGCAATAGCGAGTATTTATGACGCTACTTTACTTGATTTTGTTTCATTCATTTCTATTCCATTTATAATTTGCTTTTGCATTTAAGTTTGAAGCCATGTAATAAGACAGACTCTTTCATTTTCTCTTTCAGTTGGCAATAAAACTTGAAGTTCTTCTAGATCTGTGAACTGTTTGTGCGTAGTATAATAGTCTTAATATGCGACCAACTTATATCTATATATGCCTAATATAGACCAATGAGTACCCTGAATCTGGTGCCAAACAAGTTCTTGGGTCCATGATCAAATTAATCGAAATGAACGTGGCTCGATCGTTCATCCGTTAAACCTCGCCTACAATCCGACGGAATGAGTATAAAACATAGAATGGATGTGATTCGGCCATCCGTTATTTGGGCTCCATCCTCCGATTCGACGGAAGGGATTAAAGTCAAAGTGGATGTGATATGACCGACCACTCTTTGACTTTTACTTCTGACTTGAGGGCAAAGGAATTAACCAAGGATAATGTGGTTCGACCTTTCACCGGAACAACTCTAGTCTCCAAAGTGTGGGTGGAATATAAACATCCAACATATGCGATGAACTGCCCATCAACTAACTTGGTCCTTAGGGTGCGGATAAGAGTACAAACAAACGAATGAGTGCGACTCGACCATTTACTCGCCAACTATGACCTAAGCTTGACAGGAGGAGTACAAACTCATAATGGATGAGATTTGACCGTCCACGAGCTAACATTAAAGACCTGAGACTTGGGGCAGGAATAAAATCACTTAACCTTTGAATATGACAGCATAACATTGTGGCTTGCGCCTTGTGTTTGATACGATTTAAGGCCACGACCGAAAGGAGGCTTTAAGATAGATTTATCGGATCAAGGCCCAAAGTAATGAGCGACTGAATGACATTGCAACTTAAATAACGAGCGAAGAATTAGAAGTACATTTAATGGAAAATGTAATAGCTCGAACACATAAATGAATTTACACAAAAGTAAACTGAAATGGAAGAATTTTTTATTCACAAGCAAAAAAGCTTGGAAAGCTATGTCCAATTTTATTTCAAAGACTAAAACCAAAAGGTGGGCCATAACCACACAATCACGACCAATAAAAAGAAATTAGCTATCTAGCTATACATAACCCAAGCTGAGTCGACTGCTATTTCTTATCCTTCTTGGGCTTCTTTGGGGTAGACTCACTAGAGCTTTCACCTTTGCCTCACCTCTTCGACCTTCCTATATCATTGCCACCCTTAGGTGAAATGCTTTTAGAGACAGAAATGGAAGCAGTCTCACTTGGGGATATTGAAAGGTTGGCCTTTTCAGGGACGATACCGTCGGGTAGTATGATTTGTAGTGGAGTGAAATCTAACTCGGCATGCTCCCTCTTGACTTTCTTGTCCTACACTTCTCAATGTGCTCCTTCAAGCTACGCGTGTCCGTGTGCTCATAGGCATAAGTCACCTGGACATCATTTGTTCCGTCTTCGGCCTGTTAATCATTAGTCTTTTCTTAATTCGAAGCCTCTATGACTTCAGCATCCGGGTCGGGAGTCTCAATGGATTAGGTGGTTGGGACCATCTATGAAGTGGTGACTGATGTAGACTCCATGATTGGTGCCTGCTGTCCTAGGATGGCTTCACCGCTAGGAGCATGTACAGGTGTAGGCAAACCTGCAATTCCATAAGGTTCAATGGGTAAGCTCGTGACTTTCATGTGCAGGATGTAAACTTACTTAAACGTCAGGGAGGAGAGATATATACCTTTACCAGATTGGCCTTCGATCGAAGCTAGAGTGCCGCCTTTAAGAATCGAAGATGGCCCTAAAGATTTGTGGATTTTAGGATGATCTAGATCATAGCCTATCTCCTATTTAGGGGCGTGAGAAGCTGAGGCACCAGTTGCCTAACCTATGAGAGGGTCTTGAGAGCCAGACCCAGAGGCTTCACCACCATCTTTCCCCTTCCTAGTTGTTGCTAGGTCATGAAGTAAACTGAGCAGAGCAGCCATGAGATCATCTGGCTTTTCATCGTGCAAGGTTTCACGCATAACCAACTCCTCATCAACCTTGACGCTGTCGAGAGACTTCTTCTTAAAGTTCGCAATATAGGCCCAAGCTTCAACTAGCGACTAGGGATATCCCTCTCCAAGGAAGCGAAGGTTGTGGCTCATGAGGACATTTGCATTGTAGGATATCAACAGAGGATCAAAATCATTCTTTATCTCTGTCCGACCAGCCTCCTTAGCTTCTTCTTTGAGGACCTTTATTTGCTGGAGTTGTTTATCGGCCTCTATCTTACTTAGCCAAGCCTCGACGATTTCCTTGCAATATCTTTGAGACACTAATTGAGCCTCAAGCTTCTCTTGTTTTTCCCTCTCAAGTTCCTCCTCAAGCTGCCGAATGCGAAGGGCCAAGGCATCGTTATCTTTTTTCAAGGCATCCTTCTCCTTCTGCAGAACATCTTTCTCAAGAGCTAAAGTGACACTACGACAAACAATGGTGTCTAGTTCAATTTAATGTACTTTTATCAAACTCTCAACTGCTTCAAAAGAGTCACTATCTCTCTTCTCAGCATCAGCTAACTTTTTGTTCAAATCCTTGACTTCTTCATCCAAGTGTTTGATGGTGTCTTTATCATGAATTGCTTTTAGATTTAAGCGATCGATCTCATACTTTCTTTCCATCGCCCCTTCGGAAATCCTCTCGGCCACATGTTGAATTGTGCGATGTTAGATGTAGACATCATTGACATAAGAGAGCACCACTTCCTTGGCCTTTAGAGAATTCAGATGCAAAGCAAGAGCAAATTTGAACTCATCAAAACATAACTTAGAAAATGTAGCCTTGAGATTGAATGTTTTTTCTACAGTAGTGGCATCGAGAGTAGTTGAAGCTAAGAGGGACCGTTTGTCATGCTATAAGAAGATGTATTAAGCCTTACCACGCCAATCTGGAATTTATAAGATTGCCAGGTGCTAGAGGAACCCAAATGTCGCTCGAGTAGTGTAGCAGAAGTAGGGGCTTGGGATAATGACTTGCTACTACTATAGACGTCGGGGTGTAGATCGGCACCCTTATGATGAGAAGACTGGGACATTGACTTGTGCTAGGATGACGAATCCTTGGATTGATGACTTATGTCCTAGTCCTCCCTTCCTTTATGGCCTTCTCTTTCCTGGCCAAGCTGTCGACTAGAGTATGGACCTTGATTGGACCCAAATAAGACGGCTGAGAGTATGATGACTTCTTCAAATGATTGTAGTTGCAAGTGCGCCCATGGACCCTACAAATAAAACAAAGATGTATCAAGATCGCTAGAATTAAAGATGGATAAGTGTCATGTGGTGCAGTGCATGTGATCGTGAGTATCCTAGTGTACTCTCGACGGATCGGGTACTGGAGCTTTGCTAGCCAGAGTGATCTCCCACATGCTAGTGGGAGGAATGTCAGCACCAATTCAGATAGGAGAATCGGACCCTCCGAGGCTCATATTAGCAAAATCATAACTCCCGACATCCTTCAGAATTAAGACGTTTGGCATTCCTTTAAATAAATTTTCTGGAGACAAGGAAGTGGATTAATCAATAGCAGTAGTGGCTGGCTTGGGCTGCTTGGCAGTTTTCCATTTGCGAAGCTTGTAGACGAGCTTCTTCCCTTTTCTCTTCTTTAAAGCAAGGAGCTGTGTGTCTCGAGATGACCCAACTACATACTCGTTGCTTGAACCTGCGTCGTCGCGACCAGGGTTCATTAGCATCGCCCCTTATTTCGCCTTCTTCGGCAGCATCCTGAGCCTTCTCGACTAGGGGCATGACAGGATTAACATCCCCACCTCCCTGCTGAGTAGCGCCTCTTCTTCCTTTCACTTCCTCATTAATATTCCCTATTAGCTCAGTGCTACGATCCTCTTCTAACAAGCCGAAGGTAAAGAAACGCTCATTGGTAATAAGGGATCTAACATCTCTATCTTCCGGAGGTATATTCCTGAGCTCAATGACCGCCTTTGAATAATTATCATCGACGGGATGTGGATAGCTACCTGCAAGATTCAATAAACTTCTTAGTTCAAGTTATGACTTGGATAAAAGCACATAAGATTAAATTCAAGATGACACTTACGTCCTTCCAGCCATTGTCCCATGAAACTAGGCGGGCAACACACATAAAACCACACGTTATTGAAAGCACTTAGCTTATTCCTAGAACCAGTCATGACCTGGTAATTACTGATAGATTCAAGAAATGTATAGGAGTGGCTCCCCTTTCGTTGCATGAAATTGAAAATAAACCAAATGTCCTTCGGAGTTGGTTCATGATATAAGAATTCGAGGAATATCATATATGTACGGTGCAAATATGCATAGCTGTTCGGATGTAACTGGGTCAGAGAAAATTACAAATTATATAACATTTTCTGGATGAATGGATTAAAAGGTAGGATGCATCCTACCCAGCACATATATCTGTTACAAGTGGTATACCCTTCTAGAGGCAAGTGAGCTCTATCATTGCGAGTTGGGACTCATACATCCTCATGCGGTATCTTGTGTTTGATGCAAATTCTATGAAGAGAAGCCTCGTCGATTCTCGAAGCCACAGAATCTTCTGGGTTCTCTAAAATTATAGCATCTTCTAAAGTGTTAGGAGCTGGTTCATCTTATGCTTCTAGATTCACAAGAATTTCAAGCACTCGGTGAGAACTTTCGAGTTGTTCTAATTGATTTCCCAAAGTGGGCTGAGTAGATATTATTGTGGAGCTTAACTCAGCATCATAATCGCTGTATGAAGCAGTATGCTCAATAGCCATAGCAATTTGACTTTCAGTTGACTTTCAGTTGAAATTTGACTTTTATATTTTGGTCAACTTTAGTCAAACTTTGACTTTCAGTTGAAATTTTAAATTTGAATTTTAAATTTCCAATATTTTTCTTTTAAGCTCAATTTGATTCTGATATTCGTTTTGCTTTTCGTTTTGTCAAATTATGTTTTATACTTTTTAAATCTGATAAATTTCAGCATTTTACATGCAATTATTTTCAGTATTTTATTGTCTATATTTTTTATGTTTATTTTCTATTTTTATTTTGGTTTGGACTTGATTTTTTGTTTGAGTTTGAGCTTGCTTTGTTTTGGACTTGACAAATGGGCTTGGATTCCAAGAGACTTATGTTTTCTTTTCTTTAATGTGAATGGTGCCTTTTCCTTTTCCTTACCATAGCCGTACAAATCATTTGTCTCCCATCTTTCTTTCTCATTTTCATTTCCTAACAAAATTATTTGCAGTAAGTTGTTCATGTCTTCTCCTTCCTCTTCTCTTTTTCTCTTTTCCTTTTCTTTTGGTTGCAACCTATGTTCTGCCACCATCACCAACTTTTTAGCCGACCATCTCCACCACTTCCCCATCACCTATGACCGACCATCACCATACCATCATCATCCCTATGCCTTGCCGTGACCTTAGATCAAAATCCACCACCAAACCATGATGCAAACCATAGCCAAGCACCTCTACATCACCATACTTCCTCTTTACTAGCCTCGGCCACCCCCTTGTCAACACCTTCCATCCCTTTGGCCTGACCATTCCCTTGCCAAAGCCTTCATTTCAGATGTGCCTTGACCTATAGAACATAGGGTCGAACCCAAACTCCATGTGGCCGAACCAAAGTGACCATAGGTCGAACCCAAAGTGCTTGACCTTTCATTTTTCTTTGCCCCTTTACCTTCCAAATGACTTTTGCTATGCCATCCCTTCATCTACCCCATAGCCGTTCCTTTTTCTGACCAAGGCCGAGCATGCAAGCCACTAAACCATCATGGCTGAACCCAATCTCATGTTGGCTAGCCTATTTGCAAAGTGGCCGAGCCCACTTATGTTTGCCTAGGCCATTCTCTTTTGTTTTGTTCAATTCTTTCATGTATTTTGTGATTGAATATTTACTTATATATGTTTATTTTATTTGTTTACAAGATTTGGATTTGGGTGCTACATCTCCTAGAATTTGATTCGTGCTTTGTCGTGCTTTTTCAGAGTTTAGTTGTGTGTCTTGAATTGTCATCTCTAGCTTTAGAAGGTGAGTTATCACTCTCGACTTCGTACTTATAAAATTGTGAAACAAAGTCATGTGAATGTGTAGTAGTGATATGCCATGTTGATAGTAATTTCATATATGCCTGTGATATGATATTATATGATGTTATAACCTAATTATATACCTGCTTCATCAGCTGATATGATATGCTATGCTTTATTGTTTATTTATATTTCTGTTTCACACTGCAAGTTCCCTCACTATGGGTTGAAATGATACATACCCGAACAGACTTTAGAATATGGAAAGGTCGTTATGAGCTGAAATGATAGGCTCGAGCGATTTTTATTTGACTTGGGATTGCGGGTTTGAAATGATCAAACCCGGGATTTTTATTTCGGATTGAAATGATATATATCTATATTCACTTGACCTAGGTTTGAAATTATTATACAGACCCGTGGTTAATTTTAAATATAATATTTTTCTGAAATTTTTAAGTATTTGGAATTTAAAAAATATGAGATTTTAACTTAAATTGGATTTAATTGGTTTAAATAAATTTATAGTGATTTTCTATAAGTTAAAAATTTTATGAGTTAATAAATGATTGACAATGTAAATGCAAAATGTGATTTAACTTAATAATTGAAAATTTGATTTAAAATGGAATTTTAGGCTTAAATTAGTAATAAATTATTTTATTTATGAAATGGATATTTTTAAAGTAAATAAAATATCTAGTTATTTGTTAAATTAAAAGTTAAGAAATTTAAATGTAATTTTGACTTAATAATTGAATTATGGTTTAATTTGGATATTTTATTTATAAAATTTTATTTTATTTAATCATAAGTTAAATGATATCTAAATAAATATTTTTGAAAAGTGAGATATGTTTTATAAGTTAAAAATGATGAAAAACTGAAATTATAATGTTTCTGAAATGTTATAATAAATCTAAGATTTGTATTGGCAGCATTTTCAAAATGATGTGGTTTTAGGCTAGCGTTTTACAAGTGCTACCGTTTCTAACAATTTACTGTATTTTCCAAACACCACTATATCTGCAGTAACGTTTTCTGAGTGCTGCTGTTTCTAAAAAGACAACATTTTTGAAATACTACTATATTTGCAGTAACGTTTTCTGAGTGCTGCTATTTCTAAAAGACAATATTTTTGAAATACTACTATCTGTACAGTAACGTTTTCTAAGTGTTGCTGTTTCTGAAAAGATGATATTTTCGAACTACCACTATATGCATCATCACATTTTTAGAGTGCTATGAATGCTAAAATACAATGTTTTTGAAAATGTTATAATTTAATGAATGAACATAGAAATGCTACAACTTGGGAAATGAATATTATTTTTGAAGGATATTGACATTGAATTTAAAGGGTTTATAATGAATATGTTTTGAATTGAAATATAAACCATTTTGAAATTTATAACCACGGGTTATAATAACGATTGGTTGTTAAAGAGACCGGTATCAGATAAGGACATACTCTCTGTCGATACCTAAAACTACTTTAACAACTGTGTACGCGGTGGAGATTCCAGAATGAAGTAGGATGGTTGCGATGATTCTATTTTGAGGTATAAACGTGGACCAACTCCCGTGAGTTGGCATATGGTGGCTAAAACATGAGCAATCGATGGGCTAATGTGGTAGCTCCTCTTATCAGACACATTCCATCGTATACCATTCTATTACTTTGTGATTGATTGGGTGCACCCCTTGATTCGGGAGTGTGGCTCAAGGTGGGCGATTGCTGCGGCTCTGCGTTACCACCGGCCCGGAAGTGTAATTGGTATATCTACCCTGGCATTGCCTAGTTGTGCCGTGTCACCTACCATAGCGTGCTTTACTACATGTTTGTTTTGTACCATACCTATGGAGTGCCCTCTGACGACGCCCATTACGGGGGAGATTACGGTACTGTATAGACTATGGGAATATAAAAATGTGTTAAGGTGGAAAATGTAAAGCCTTAACGCTATTTTGATAGTTTACTTTACTTTAGACATTACTATAATAGCGTATCTTACTACATAGTAGATAGTTTAACGGTTCCTTAAAGGATGGGCGATCCCAAGCATCCTTTAAGTTATTGATGCATTCCTATTGCAGTTCACTTGAGTTGATTTACATTTTATAAGTATGTATGTCCTGACTCGAGTGTTTTGTGTTTTTCTTTACGCTCGGGTCAGCCTGAGTATCACAGCTTTGGATTCATCTTCTGGAGCTAGAGATTTGCTGGAGTTTATCTATCTATCTAGTTGTCTATTTCCATTTCAGTTATTTCCTATTCAGCTTTGCTAATGTATTTGTGAACTTATGTATTCAGACTTCTATTGTATCTGTTTTTCAGACTATGGTATTTTGTACCTGTTTTGAGACTATATATTGTATTAGCTTCATGAACTACTATGTATTTTATTTTTCGCTGCGAGTTATTCTGATATTCTGTGTTTGTGATTCTATGATTGATTTTATTTGCCCCAAATTTATTTACAATATTTTGTTTTGAATTCTTCAAGTCCGACATGTGTGGTTTTATTGTCGATTTGAATGGTCCAAAATAGTGGGTCGTTACATTTGGTATCAGAGCTTTGGTTTTAGGCAAACCTTAGCCTATGGAACAAAAACTCATTAGAGATAGGGTAGAAATACCCTAGAATGAGTGAAATCAATCTTAGAATCATTTCTTTGTGAGAGAACGTATTTTAAGTATAAAATGATTTTTGAATGATTTTAAAGGATTTTAAAAGATTATTTTGCATATAATTTTTTTTCTTGTTTTAAGTCTCATTTTCTGAACTTCATTCCTTTCGAATCCACCTTGTTATTTGAATTCTTTGATTAAGATTTCCATTCTAGTTGAATCTTATCTTTGTCTTTCTGTTTTACCTTTGTCCTAAAATTCATTCTTGATTTTTCCAGGATGAATCGTAGGAATGCTAGAGGTAGGGGTCATAGTATTGCCCCAGTTCCCGAGCCTGTTGCACCAATGAGGTTCACTGCTCTTTGTAAGGAATTCACTCAGCTTGGTGGTACCAAGTTTACTGGATCTGAGAGCATCGTAGAGGCTCAGCAGTGGTTGAGGAGTCTAGAGAGGATCTTCACAGGTTTGGAGATTACTGAGGTTCAGAAGCGTCAGTCGGTAGCTTGGCAGTTGCAAGAGGCAGCCCAAGATTGGTGGGAGTGTGTCACAACTCAGACTGTGGAGGCAGATATTCCTTGGGAGCAGTTTAGGTATCTTCTTGTGTAGTCTTGTGTTCCGTTCAGCTTTTCTCTTTGAAATCTTTCTTAAGCTTATTTATCCATTTTCAAGGAGGCTTTTGTGGCAAAGTGGAAGCCCGAAGCCGGGAAGTCCCAGCTATACAGGGTGTTTATGGATCTTAAGCAAGGGAGCATGTCATTTTCTGAGTATGAGCGGAAGTTCAATGAACTTTCCAAGTTTGGTCCTGGCCTGATTGACACCTCTCTTAAGAAGAATGAGAAATTTATAGCTGGAGCTCGTCCAGAGTATTATGATCGTCTCATTTCTCATGTTCATATTACCTTCACGGAGCTGATGGACATGGCCATTAGATATGAGAATCCCACTTCTAAGGAAGCTTCTGTTCCTCATGCTTCTCCATCTCAGCTAGGTTCTGGCAACTCTAAGAAGAGGAAGCCTAATTTCCATCAGCAGAAGCAGAATTGGCTCAAGAATCCTGGTTTAGGATTTACTCCTCGGAAGCTTCCTTCGACCTATCTTCCATCACCTGCTTCAAGTGTGATCAGAAGGGACACTATGCCAATAGTTGCCCTACTTCAGTTGGTGTTGCTGTTCCTCCACCTCAGGATACCAGGAACAACCTCTGTCATGTCTGTCTTCAGCCTAGTCATTTAAGAAGGACTGTCCTTTGTATCAGAAGGGCAAGACATCTCGAGTCTTTACCATGTCTTCTTCCACTCCTGCTCCGCCTACTCCACTCCTGTTCCGCCTACTCCACTCCTAGTGATTCCCAAGGTACTCTCCATGGCACTTTTTCTCTGTTTAATTTTCCTGTTCGTGTTTTATTTGATACTGGAGCTTCGCATAGTTTTATTTCTATGGATCTTTGTGATAAGTTTGAGCATCTCCTTTCTCCTGAGTTTACATCTGTACCTTTGTGTGTTACTAATCCTATTGAGGGTCCCGCGAACCTTAGTAGGATTTGTAGAAGAGTGTAACTCTTCTACTCTGGTTATTGATTTTCTGGTGATTTCTATGTTATAGGTTCTGATGCTTTTGATATATTGCTTGGGGGTGATTGGCTGAAGAGGCATGAAGCCGTTATCTCTTGTAAAACCTGAACTATTTCTCTTGTTGGTGATAAGGGTGATCCTGTGGTAATTCAGTGCCGTATGCCTTAGGATTTTGCTGGCAGTTTTATTTTCTCTTTGGATTCTTCTCCTGGTGATCTTGATTTTAACCCCTGTGGTTAAGCTCTATCCCGATGTATTTGGTGAAGTCACTTCTTTACCTCTTAAGCGGGAAATTAATTTCCGTATTGATCTTATTCCTGGAGCTCGACCTGTAGTTCTTCCCCCCCAGAAGAATGGCACCCCGTGAGAAGGTTGAGTTGAGGAAACAAATTAAGGACTTGTTCTCCAAAGGTCTGATCAGACCTAGTCATTTCGAATGGGGAGCAGCAGTGGTTTTCGTCACTAAGTCTGATGGTTCTTTGAGGATGTGTGTTGATTATAGGGAGCTGAACAAGCTCACTATGAGGAACAGATATCCTATGCCTCGTATCAATGATATGTTCGATCAGCTTTATGGAGCTACTGTTTTCTCTCAGCTTGATCTTGCCATAAGTTTCCACCAGCTCAGAGTTGCTGAGGAAAGTATTCCCAAGACTGCTTTCTATGCTGAGAATGGTTTCTATGAATGGTTAGTTATGCCTTTTGGTTTGACTAATGCCCCAACTTTATTTGTTGATTTGATGAATCATGTTTTTCGTGATGTTCTTAACAAGTTTGTTCTGGTCTTTGTTGATGATATTCTGGTCTTTTCTAAGCTCGAGGAAGAGCATGAATCTCATTTGAGCTTTGTTCTGGGGACTCTTAGGAGTCATTAGTTGAAAGGTGAATTCTCTAAATGCCATTTCTGGAAGGATGAAGTCCGATTTATTAGATATATTGTTTCTAGGAATGGAGTTTCTGTTGATCCAGTCAAGATCGCCGCGATCAATGTAAGTCTACCTTTTCTCATTTTTCTTTTGTAATCCAATTATTCTATCTTTCTTTGTAGTTCTTATTTTTCCCTATTCTATTTCAGGATTGGGAAACTCCTGGGACTCCATCTGATATCCGTAGCTTTCTGGGCCTTGCCGGTTATTATCGGAGATTCATTGAGAATTTTGCTCGGATTGCTGCACCTCTCACTGCTTTGACTTGTAAGAATGCTAAGCTTATATGGAATGACAAGTGTGAAGCTGCATTCAATGAGTTAAAGCGCGAGCTTACTTCCGCACCAGTTCTTACCGTTCCAAATGGAAATGAGGGATTAGCGGTATACACTGATGCTAGTCGTGAAGGTTTGGGAGCTGTTCTGATGTAGGATGGGAAGGTCATTGCTTATGCCAGTCGTCGGTTGAAGACCCATGAAGCCAATTATGCTGCTCATGATTTGGAATTGCTTGCCGTGGTTTTTGCTTTGATGCTTTGGAGGCATCATCTTTTGGGAACTAAGTTTGAGCATTTTACGGATCATCAGTCTTTGAGGTATATTTTCACCCAGAAGGATTTGAATCAGAGACAAGTTAGGTGGCTAGAGTTCCTTGCTTCTTATGACCTCGACATCAACTATACCCCTGGGAAAGCTAATGTTGTGGCCGATGCTTTGAGTCGGAAGAAGGCGATGCTGTGTCAGCTTGTTGTTTCTTCTCCTCTTTTGGATCATATCATGGCTAAGCAGGATGAGGATCGGATGCTTAGGCTTATTAAGGAGATTGTTCATAGCAGGTTTGGTGGTAGTAGTCTTGATGGTAGTGGAGCTCAGATCGATGATAGAGGGATTTTGAGGATTAATAATCAAATTTGTGTCCCGAATGTTGATGGATTGAGGCAGGAGTTACTTCGGGAAAATCATTGATCCAGACTTTCTATTCATCCGGGTGTGATGAAGATGTATCAAGATATGAAGAAGTTGTATTGGTGGAGAGGTATGAAGCGTGATATCTCCATTTTTGTTAGTAGGTGTGCGACTTGTCAACAAGTCAAGGCCGATCATCAGAAGGCCCCTGGTTTGTTGCAGCCCCTTGAGGTTCCCAATTGGAAATGGAAACAAGTTTCTATGGATTTTATTAATGGATTACCAAGGACTAGGAATGGTAATGAGAGTATTTGGGTTATTGTGGATAGATTGACCAAGTCAGCTCATTTCATTCCGATCAAGTCTACCCGATCTGCTTCCAGTTTAGTTGAGATTTATTTGAGGGAGATTGTTCGTCTCCATGGTGTTTCTGTCAGTATTTTTTGTGATCGTGATCCCAGATTTACCAGCCAGTTTTGGAAAGCTTTTCAGGAATCTTTGGGTACTCATCTGAATCTGAGCACCGCTTACCATCCGCAGACCGACGGTCAAACGGAAAGAGTGAATCAGATTCTAGAGGATCTTCTTCATGCTTGTGTTCTTGATTATGGAGGATCTTGGGAAGATCATCTCCATCTTGTCGAATTCACCTATAACAACAGTTATCAGGTATAATCTCAAATTTTCTATTTTAATCTTATCTTAATCCTTTATCTACCTTGTTTCATCTTTGAATTCAGGCTAGTATTGCAATGTATCTGTTTGCTGCTCTTTACGGACGACCTTGCAGATCTCCATCTTACTAGATTGAATCCGGTAATCATTTGGTTCTTGGTCCTGATATGATTCTAGAGGCTTCTGAGAGAGTTGAGGAGATTAAAAGGAAGATGAGGAGTGCTCAGGATAGGCAGAAGAAGTACCCTGATAGGCGTAAAGGAGTTTGGAGTTTGCTATTGGTGATCTAGTTTTCCTTAAAGTCTCTCCCTTAAGGAATGTGATCCATTTTGGTCGTACAGGGAAGCTTGCTCCTAGGTTCATTGGTCCTTTCCGCATCTTGGAGAAGATTGGTTCTTTAGCTTATCGTCCAGATTTGCTTGAGAAGTTTTCTGGAGTGCATAATGTATTCCATGTTTCGCATCTTCGCCAGTATCTTCATGATCCATCCCTTACTGTCCAGCCTTCTGCTCTCGAGAGTTTGGATAGTGAGCCTAATCTGACTATCGAGAGGAAGCCACTTCGTATTATCGATAGAGGTACGAAGCAGCTGAGAAGGAAATCTGTCAACCTGGTCAAAGTGCAGCGAAGTGCTAATGATCGGGATTGTACCTAGGAGATGGAGGAGGGCATGCGTGCTTCGAATCCGGAATTGTTTGTTTCAGGTACTATTCGTTATTCTATCTTATTCTCTCTTTCTTTATTTTCTGTGTCTCGTTCCTTTTCGAGGACGAAAAGCTTTGAGTGGGGGAGAGTGTAACAACCCATAAATTTTAACAAATATTTTGTTTGAATTTTATTTGAAACTTTGTATTTAATCATTTAAAAATTGAATTTTGGAATTTTCCAATGTATTTTGGATTTAGTTTATAAATTATTTTCCAAATATAATAAAATAATGATTTTCTGAAAATTTTATATTTTGGTCAACTTTAGCCAAACTTTGACTTTCAGTTGAAATTTTAAATTTGAATTTTATATTTCCAATCTTTTTCTTTTAAGTTGAATTTGATTCTGATATTCGTTCTGCTTTTCGTTTTGTCAAATTCTATTTTATACTTTTTAAATCCGATAAATTTCAGCGTTTTACACGCAATTATTTTTAGTATTTTATTGTCTATATTTTCTATGTTTATTTTCTATTTTTATTTTGGTTTGGACTTTGATTTTTTGTTTGAGTTTGAGCTTGCTTTGTTTTGGGCTTGACAAATGGGCTTGGAAAGTCCAAGAGGCTTATGTTTTCTTTTCTTTAATGTGAATGGTGCCTTTTCCTTTTCCTTTCCATAGCCGTACAAATCATTTGTCTCCCATCTTTCTTTCCCATTTTCATTTCCTAACAAAATTATTTACAGTAAGTTGTTCATGTCTTCTCCTTCCTCTTCTCTTTTTGTCTTTTATTTTTCTTTTGGTTGCAAGCTATGTTCGGCCACCATCACCAACTTTTTAGCCGACTATCTCCACCACTTCCCCATCACCTATGACCAGCCATCACCATCCCATCATCATCCCTATGCCTTGCCGTGACATTAGATCAAAAACCACCACCAAACCATGATGCAAACCATAGCCGAGCACCTCTACATCACCACTTCCTCTTTACTAACCTTGGCCACCCCCTTGTCCACACCTTCCATACCTTTGGCTGTGACCATCCCCTTGCCAAAGCCTTCATTTCAGATGTGCCTTGACCCATAGAACATAGGGCCGACCCCAAACTCCATGTGCCCGAACCAAAGTGACCATAGGCCGAACCCAAAGTGCTTGACCTTTCATTTTCCTTTGCCCCTTTACCTTCCAAATGACTTTTGCTATGCCATCCCTTTATCTACCCCATAGCCGTGCCTTTTTCTGACCATGGCCGAGCATGCAAGCTACCAAAGGCCGAGCATGCAAGCCACCAAACCATCATGGTCGAACCCAATCTCATGTTGGCTAGCCTATTTGCAAAGTGGCCGAGCCCACTTATGTTTTCCTAGCCCATTCTCTTTTGTTTTGTTCAATTCTTTCATGTATTTTGTGATTGAATATTTACTTATATATGTTTATTTTATTTGTTTACAAGATTTGGATTTGGGTGCTACATCTCCTCGAATTTGATTCGTGCTTTTTCGGAGTTTAGTTGTGTGTCTTGAATTGTCATCTCTAGCTTTAGAAGGTGAGTTATCACTCTCGACTTCATACTTATAAAATTGTGAAACAAAGTCATGTGAATGTGTAGTAGTGATATGCCATGTTGATAGTAATTTCATATATGCATGTGATATGATATTATATGATGTTATAACCTGATTATATACCTGCCTCATCACCTGATATGATATGCTATGCTTTACCGTTTATTTATATTTCTGTTTCTCACACTACAAGTTCCCTCACTATGGGTTGAAATGATACATACCCGAACGGACTTTAGAATAGGGAAAGGTCGTTATGAGCTGAAATGATAGGCTCGAGCGATTTTTATTTGACTTGGGATTGCGGGTTTGAAATGATCAACCCGGGATTTTTATTTCGGATTGAAATGATATATATCCGTATTCACTTGACCTAGGTTAGAAAATATTATACAGACCCGTGGTTAATTTTAAATATAATATTTTTCTGAAATTTTTAATTATTTGGAATTTAAAATATATGAGATTTGAACTTAAATTGGATTTAAATGGTTTAAATAAATTTATAGTGATTTTCTATAAGTTAAAAATTTTATGAGTTAATAAATGATTGAAAATGCAAATACAAAATATGATTTAACTTAATAATTGAAAATTTGATTTAAAATGGAATTTTAGGCTTAAATTAGTAATAAATTATTTTATTATGAAATGCATATTTTTAAAGTAAATAAAATATCTAGTTATTTGTTAAATTAAAAGTTAAGGAATTTAAATGTAATTTTGACTTAATAATTGAATTATGGTTTAATTTGGATATTTTATTTATAAAATTTTATTTTATTTAATCATAAGTTAATTGATATCCAAATAAATATTTTTGAAAAGTGAGATATGTTTTATAAGTTAAAAATGATGAAAAACTGAAATTATAATGTTTCTGAAATGTTATAATAAATCTTAGATTTGTATTGGCGGCATTTTCAAAATGCTGTGGTTTTAAGGTAGCGTTTTACAAGTTCTACAGTTTCTAACAATGTACTGTATTTTCCAAACACCACTATATCTACAGTAACGTTTTCTGAGTGCTGCTGTTTTTGAAAAGACAATATTTTTGAAATACCACTATATCTACGGTAACATTTTCTGAGTGTTGCTATTTCTAAAAGACAATATTTTTGAAATACTACTATCTGTACAGTAACGTTTTCTAAGTGCTGCTGTTTCTGAAAAGCTGATATTTTTGAACTGCTACTATATGTATCATCACATTTTTAGAGTGCTACGAATGCTAAAATACAATGTTTTTGAAAATGTTATAATTTAATGAATGAACTTAGAAATGCTACAACTTAGGAAATGAATATTATTTTTGAACGATATTGACATTGAATTTAAAGGGTTTTGAATTGAAATATAAAACATTTTGAAATTTATAACCACAGGTTATAATAACGATTGGTTGTTAAAGAGACCGGGATCAGATATGGACATACTCTCTGTCGATACCGAAAACTACTTTAACAACTGTGTACGCGGTGGAGATTCCAGAATGAAGCAGGATGGTGGCGACGATTCTATTTTGAGGTATAAATGTGGACCCAACTTCTGTGAGTTGGCATAAGGTGGCTAAAACAGGAGCAATCGACGGGCTAATGAGGCAGCTCCTCTTATCGGACACATTCCATCGTATACCATTCTATTACTTTGTGATTGATCGGGTGCACCCCTTGATTCGGGAGTGTGGATCGAGGTGGGCGATTGTTGCGGCTCTGCGTTACCACCGGCCCGGAAGTGTAATTGGTATATCTACCCTGGCATTGCCTAGTTGTGCCGTGTCACCTACCATAGCGTGCTTTACTACGTGTTTGTTTTGTACCATACCTATGGAGTGCCCTCCGACGACGCCCATTACGGGGGAGATTACGGTACTGTATAGACTATGGGAATATAAAAATGTGTTAAGGTGGAAAATGTAAAGCCTTAACACTATTTTGATAGTTTACTTTACTTTAGACATTACTATAATAGCGTATCTTACTACATAGTAGATAGTTTAACGGATCCTTAAAGGATGGGCGATCCCAAGCATCCTTTATGTTATTGATGCATTCCTATTGAAGTTCACTTGAGTTGATTTACATTTTATAAGTATGTATGTCCTGACTCGAGTGTTTGGTGTTTTGCTTTACGCTCGGGTCAGCCTAAGTATCACAGCTTTGGATTCATCTTCTGGAGCTAGAGATTTGCTGGAGTTTATCTGTCTATCTAGTTGTCTATTTCCATTTCAGTTATTTCCTATTCAGCTTTGCTTATGTATTTGTGAACTTATGTATTCAGACTTCTATTGTATCTGTTTTTCAGACTATGGTATTTTGTATCTGTTTTGAGACTATGTATTGTGGTAGCTTCATGAACTACTTTGTATTTTATTTTCTGCTGCGATTTATTCTGATATTCTGTGTCTGTGATTCTATGATTGATTTTATTTGCTCCAAATTTATTTACAATCTATTGTTTTGAATTATTCAAGTCCGACATGTGTGGTTTTATTGTCGATTTGAATGGTCCAAAATAGTGGGTCGTTACATTAGTTCTCTGGTGTGAGCTTTGTCCTAAGTAGTATTTAAACAATTTAAATATTAAAGTCTGTATGGACTTTACTGAAATACAATATTGATCACGAATTTAGTTGCTTATAGATCATTTAGGCGAAATTGAGTTTCTAATCTTTATCAAGCTACACCTTAAGTAACAATATTTTGTGCAAGTTTTCTTTCGTCATCACTATATCACTAAGATACCTAAAGTTTGGTCAATGGTTAAAAACTCTAGTAATATCCATATTTAATTGTACAATGCCTATTTAGAGCTCTTGGTTCAATCCAAAAACATTTATCGATTAACTGATTCACCATGGTTGGAGATTTTGATTTTAAATTGACTATCAATTACGATGTACTAATCTTTTACAAGGAAGGAGATGAATCTACACTTGAGTAGTGCTTCATTTCAAATAGTTCGATGTGTACCTAACTATGGTTGTAACAAGATCGTGTTGTCACGTGATTGACCATGATAAAAATATAGTTTAGATACTTAAGATCAATAGTACCCCTACGTCCGAAGACTACTACACATGCTACGTTGAATCTTATATTTTGAATTAGTTGTATTAACATATAAAAGACTCTCGTTGAGTCGTTTTGTGATTATTCCACCAATCCCAGTCATGAGCAATTCACCGTCCATCATACGAAAAGGAATAGATACACTAGTCTTAAATGATGTATTGATATCCTTTTCTGAATGCATCTTGACTAGGAACAATTTTAGGATACATATTTTAAATCTTCGATTTAAAACTCACAGTTATGAATACGTTCACAATTATAATCGTTTAAAATTTTTACTAAGGTTTTTCTATTTATATATATATATATATATATAATTTATTCAAATCATTATCTATATCACAATATAACAACACACAATAGAAAAAAACTATAAGCATGCTTTATTTTGAACAAGATTCTTATACAAGAGTCGAGTTATATAATAAATTACATAATTTCTCTTAAGTCACACTCTTAACTCTATCATCATATTCATCTCCATAATTAAGAACTGAGAAATGTCGAGTTATCCTACCTCCCTATGCTAAGCAACTTATAAAGGATTAATTGCATATCCAAATTGAACATGTCATCGCAAGGTAACATATCGAAAGAAAATGTACTTGACCGATGTCTGCAAAGTGCATCGCTATCCTAAGCACCAGATATGTACATATCCAAGTATGTGCAGATGCATGCGATGCACCTCTAGATCGTATAAGATGGCCAAAGGATGAGCGTCATACAATTTACCTCCTTCGATTAACATGGTGCAGTATTCAGCCCATAGTGTCCGAATCTCCGGTGGTGCATATCTAAATGTTGGTGGGCCACCATAAGCTAATGCTAAATCACATATAAGGTATGTTGTCAAACTTGAATACTCTTCCAAAGTCTCATCCTAAGGAAGTACGACTTTGGGTCACTGGTGGTAGTATCATAAATAGGGGTATGCATGTTTATTGTGTACTCATAGTACGAAATCAGAAAGATATACCAAAAGTCACCGCAATATGCGACTGTACTTCCTAAAAAATAAGATTTCATGGAGGAATAAAGAGAACCAAATATAGTTGTGCTCTAGTGTCAAACTTGCGTCAGATAAGCAATTGAAGCCAAATTTCCTATGAAGATTGCGCTCTTCTAATTTGGAAGAAAGCTGCACCAAAAGTGTATATGACGAAAGTGTGCATAACAGTGCCGTCCATCTTCGCTGTATTTCTGTGTGTGCGAATGTACTACTGTAAGTATGTGAGTTTAACAGCTTCGTTATAGATACTACCATCATCAAAGTTTGGCAAAATCGATGCGCAAACAGATGCCTGTTCGAATATGTCATCTAAAACATAAGAACGTGGTCTTGAAACCTTTCTCTATGTTGGGCAACATATAGAAGTCAACCGACGTAAGGTTTAGTTCAAGATTTAGGAAGTGAAATGTGTGGGTAGTGGGTCACCATCTCTCTAAAAATACGTGAAGCTAACATCGATCATAGAATTGTGTTGGTCTAATAGATAAGCAAAGAGCAAAAGGACTGTCCTATCGAGTATGATGTAGGGAAGTGTGTCATGAACATGATACATGCTTAGGGAAAAAGTCTCGAACATAAATGTACTTCACAAGTTTGATGAATATAGATGTCATATTTGATGTTTAATTACTAAATGGTTCCATAACAAGAAATTTTGTCTTTTATTTGAACTTGATTGCTTAGATGGTACAAGTCTTAGGTAGTGTACAACATACTACATGTCAATATACGTTCGAATTATGCTACGTAAGTTTTGAATCTGTAACCTTTTGCACTAAAGTAGGAGTGTCTAACCACTATGATAGCGGTGATCGAAATTTTGCCTTATTTTATTAACCAATCTATCAATATCATTGCGTTATTGTCGTAACAATTACAACAACATGATATGGTAACAGTTATGCACTAATCTATATGATATAATAACATCATAATATAACAACATATTACCGTAACAACGTAAAATATACTAGTTGGTTGTGTAGAGCAGTGATGCTCCTATGACAATTTGTGGCATGCCAAGTGCTGATGTAGGATTCAAATTCAGTCCAAAGTTTGGATTTTCAAAGGTTGGAAATTCAGACTTTGAACTTGTTAGGAAATTACCCTAAGGTGTTGGTGTTTGACACCCTATGAATACTCACTTTTTATTTAAAAAATTATATGAATGATCAGTATTTGTTTGAAAAGAAAAAAATTTGGACGTGCATTTTTCAGTTCAATGAATCATTTTTCTCATTAGGCTATTCTTGTAACAACTGAATTTTTTTAGCATCAATTTTTATAATTCTGAGTTTATTTTACTTAAAACAAATTATAATATTACCATTATATGCATTGGTTGTTATAAATTGTTATTAGTTATATATGATTGATTTAAGGAATGAACCATATTTTATACTGATTGATAATAAAGTAAAATCGCCGATAACAAAAAATATTAAATAACAATTCTTCTTCCTCACTGTAAACCAATATCGATCCAAGTAATGGGATTAAAATATTCCAAAACATCCGCTTTTAATCTCAAGAATTAGTACGTAAGCGAGCGGTGTAGCTTGCATCCACGCAGTAGTCTCGAGGCATCTACACAATAATACGAAGAACATCATGTGGGCAAGACAAAAAAGAACGCGCGGCGCAATTTTCGGGATTTGATCGAAGATGGGGATTTGAATACATCCAACGACAATATAATTTTTGCCCTTAGCTTTAACCTATCCTTGTTGCTTTATGCCTATCCAAACATCTAGAAATTGCTACCTGGCAAAAGCTTATCCTGTTTTTCTTGCCGACTGATGATGAATTGAAATTTGAGACTTGTTACACCGACGGCTACTAACAAATGAATCGTAATTCTTTTCAACCTGTTAAAAGCTTCGGTAAAACAAAACAAAACAAAGACCCAATAGTTGATAATTCTACTTCTGACCGTAAACATATTGATAGACATATAATTTAGAGTTAAACCTTTGCCACTTTACCATATATATCATAAAAATGTAATCCAACTATAATATATGTGGCCTGGACTAAAGAATCATGATAACAATAATATATGCTCCCCAACACGATTTATTTTTGATCGTTATTTTCTTTAATATTATATATATGTGATATGATGGATCGATATAACAACAATTTATATAGCTGCAACGATCCGTCTGTTGGTCCAAGGTGATTAAATTAACGTATCTACAGATGATTTACTTGTTGGGTACTTACAATGAAATCATCGAAAGTAAAAAAAAAAAATCATGTTTTATTATTTGCATGTACCTTTTCAATTATGTATTACTAAGCAACCGTATACGCTTGGAGATAACTGTCTATTGGTTTGATTTGTTCCAAAGCTAATATAGCAAGAGAAAGATAATGGAAATTCATCTTCCCAACATATTATGCAATGGTTTTGTACAAATCTTCAATTCCTTCGATTTCAAATGCACAAATTGTAGGATATAGATTAACCCTAGAGGGGGGGTGTGTGAATAGGGTTATAACAAATTTTTAACGAATTAAACACGTAACCAACTACAGAGAAGTAAATATGCAGAAAAGTAAATCACACACAAAATTTACCCAGCTTCGGCAACCCCTGCCTACTGCTGCATTCCCAGATTTCTATTAGGATTAAACAGTATCCCGCTTACAAACACTCTAACAGACTCGCACACCCTGCTCCGCCTATAGAGTTTCGCAAACTCGCACACCCTGCTCCGCCTATAGAGTTTCGCAAACTCGCACACCCTGCTCACTGAACTAACCCTAACTAGACAATCTGACACTACCTAATCCCTAGGTGGTGATTTACCTTGTTTTGAGTTGAAAAATACAAACTTAAAAACTAAAATCTAAAGAAAAACAGGAGCCGAAATTAAATTGAAATTTAAAACTATTTTGCCCCAAATTAAAAAGAACTAGTTGAACTATTAAAACCCTTAGAAATAAACAAGCCCGGCCCAAATATATTCTCTCTATTCCTAAAACATCGGCCCGCTTGTAATTGTTTCGATCCCCTTTTGCTTGAGATAGCTGCTTCGTTCTTCTGTGAAATTGAATTAGGGCTTCGACTTTTCTCTAGCGATTCTGGATAGGAGCTTCGGCTCGATCTCTGTTAAACTAGGGCTTTGCGATTCTTTGTGACTGGCGATTCTGGACTTCGGTTCCTTGAATCACTATTGCTCTTGGCGAATTAAGACTTCAGCTCCTCTTTGTTTGATTCTGGAATTAGGGCTTTGATTGAAACCTTTGAAGCCGTTGCTTGAAGGTTGATCGATTACTGGTCGTTCACGTGTTGCTCTGTCGATCGTCTGACTCCTTGTAGTTCGCTTCGGCTGCTTCAAGTTTGATCGAGTTCGACTTCGGTATGTGATAATTTGCCTTTTGTTTCTTCTAATTTGCTTGCTTGAACTCGATGCAATTTTAGTCGATGATGATTGGGTTGTTATATAGGCGACTGATTTGATTTTCTTGGCTTCCAAGTTGTTGATTCTTTCCTTTATTATGTTGTGATATTTTGGGAAATTTCTTTTAACCCACGGCTTTGATTTTGTATCGTTCGATCTTGCTTGATTCATGCGATAAATACTTTCCTCTTTTGATTTTTGACTTTTTCAAAAAATACGCACTTTAATTTCATTTTACTGAAATACACGGTTTTGTATTTGTGATATCTTTGACTTTCGAAATCATTTTCTTTCACCATGACTTTTGTTCACAGCCTTGATATTCTGTTTACTGGTGATCATAGGCTTTGTTATTGAGTTCACCCCTGACCTGTAGCCATTG
This sequence comes from Allium fistulosum, assembly GCA_030737815.1. Lineage (NCBI taxonomy): Eukaryota > Viridiplantae > Streptophyta > Magnoliopsida > Asparagales > Amaryllidaceae > Allium > Allium fistulosum. The sequence goes on from CM060901.1 coordinate 1,497,635,839, forward strand.
TAGTGCTTGTTGACATTTGAGATACCTTGTTCATTTCATGAGTTGTACATCTCTGTAGTATAACCTGTAGTTGCATTCATTTCTGGTCATTTTGCTGCAGTTTGATGTGTCAGTGTTGTTGCTGCATTCATATTGTAGCTTGCAGTTTAAACTATGATAAGTGTAGCTTCTGTCTTTGATCTTCAGATATTTGCTTGATCTTGTATTTATACATGTCGGGTCTGGTTTCATGATGTATGTCTCTGGTGCTGTTGTAGATAGTTGAGTCTGATACTTGGTAGTTGATGTGCATTGTGACGCTTCATGTGCAGTTCCACTTTGTTCATTACAGTTTCATTTGCATGTATTCTTGTCACTTGTTCACTTGAATCATTCATTCCTGTGCACACTTTGATCTACTTCATTCCAGTAGCATTCATGCTTCATTGTGTAGTTGTGTTTCCATATTGAGTTGCACTGTCACTTGTTCATTTGTGATAACTCGGATTTTGGGACATTAGATAATTGGATAATTAACTGTTTTAATCAATTGAACAGATAAAATTCTGATAATAAAAGATATCTGGATATGTAAGTAAAATTGAAAATATAATAAAAATTTGATTTTAGATATTGGAATAAATATTTTATAATCTTCTAATATAATTACTTAAAATTTTACAAATTAATCTTTTAAAACAAATAGTAAGGATTGTGTATATATATAGACATAAGAAGATTTTAACTAGAAAGATATTAGTTTCTAACAAACTAAATATGTGTTGTTTAAATATATATATATGATTTTATTTAGTATATAATTAGTTTATATTAGTTTCCTTAAAAGGTTTTGCAAATATAAATTAAGAAAATGTATTATCTAAATAGGAAATAAATATAAAGATTTATAAAAAAAACATATTATAATAATTAATACATGATAATTACAAATGTAAACAAATTCTCTATACATTATAACAAGTGTAAGGTTATTAACATGCATTTAAACAAGTGTCACAATTTTATTTATTTTCTTTTATTTAATAAAATCATAATCAAGTTATAAATATATCTATACTCTTCTCCTCCCATTTCTTTTACATCTTCAATTTTAAAAACAAAGAAAACAAGGTCTGTATACTAAATCCAGAGAAGAAATAAAATCAAACTACTTCAACTTTTACAAATTCTCAAACCTGAAGTTAAGCAAATCCAATTCAGTTCAACTCAACAAAGAAGTATCAAAATCAAGTAGCAGTTCAACCTGATTCAAAATCAAATTCAAGTACAAATTCCAGATTCGAATCATCAGAAGCATTTCCAGATTTCATATAGGCTTCTCTGTTCATTTCAAAAGTGAGTAAACTACTATCTTAAAATACTTAGTCTAATCTATAACTTGATATCTGTGATTTATGCGTGAAGTAAAGTGAGTAACATTCATTTTAAACTTAAGTATATGATATATGTTTGCATGTGGATTTCTGGAATAAAATGTGTATTGTATGAATGAATAGGATTGAAATTTCTATGTATAGATATGGATGTATAGATGCATGGTTGTAGTTATATTTGTTCTGCCTGTTCTTAGTTCAGAAGCTAAATTTTAATCAAATTTCATTATCTCCCTATCTGATCTTTAGTAGAACTTAGGATTCAAACAATATTTGTTTATTTAATCATGAGTTAGTGTTTAAAATTTTACTTAAGTTAAAATAAACTTAAATGGCTCTGAAAATCAAAACAACAGAGCAAGTCTTGTATAAGTGAAAAATTCAAACTCTCTAATACATTAATTCAGGGTTATAGACTGAATGCTTAACTAAAATCATGAATTTTAAAAATAAAATCATAATTTTTAGCTTAAGGATGAATGTGCAGTTCTGGTTTGATCAGAAGTTGGGTTTTGGGGGTTCCCTGGTGATCTCGATGATCGGAGAGGTCAGGATTCTTTTTGAAGGTGGAGTGATGAACGGAGACCTTAGGAAAAATGTCGGATTGGTGTGTAAGCTTCTGTGGCGATGAGGGTTGATCGAGAAAGTATGTAGACCTAGTTTTTGACTTGGTCGGAAAAGTGGTCATCACGTTGTCTCTGGAGGATCGAGTTCCACCAGACTCTGGGAACTGGTAGCGGAAAGACTTGCGAAGACGTGGCTGGAAGGCCGGGTGCTCCGGTGATCGGAAAGGTGGATTCGAGCGTTTATCCAGGCTTTGGGTTCCTGTTCTTGATGGTGATGGGATACTCGTTTTCGAATACGAGTTGATGTCAAAGCTTTGGTGATCGAGTTTGGATATGAAAGTGAATGTTGACTTGAGGAGATCATCTCCGGTGATTGAAGTGGAGCGGCGTCACCGTGCACGTGCACGGTGATGATTTGAATACGGGTGGAGATTGGTTTTGGCAGAGAAGTGTACTCGAGTGATTCGAGCATTTAACTCGAAGTAACGTGGGGTTGGACTCGAAGCAATTGTAGTATAGGCTCGAGTCAAATTACTGTGTACAGGTTTTAAAACCTGTCAGTTTTAAATTTAAAACTAAAATTTTAAAATGTAAAGAAGAGATTTAAACTAAGTTTAAATCAAAGTTTAATCTGGAATCTAATTTAGTTTGAATCTTAGTTTTGGAATAATTTAAGTTTTTTTAAATTTAAATTGTTTTAACTACTTTAAAATGGTTAAAAGGTTTGAATTTTAAAATGAGGATTTAAATGTAAGTAGGTTTTAAAATCTAAAGTTAATCTGGAATCAAAGTTTAATCTGCATTCCAGTTTGAAATAAAAGAAAGTTTTCAAATTTAAATTGTTTAAAGTATAATTTAAAAAGGTTTGAATTTTAAATGAATGGGTTTAAAAATCTTATAAATTTCTTTTATAAATGTTAAGTGTTCTTAACATTTGGATTTAAAAAGATTTTATAAATTGATTTAAGTCTTGGTTAAAGTAAATTGTAAATTATTTTAAATCTTTAATTTAAAATGAATTAAAAGAAAGATTTAAAAGTAAAATGTTTTAAAGCCTTTGTTAATGATAATTAAAGTAGTTATAAGGTTAATACTTTAATTTAGAGATTTAATGATTTAGGATTCATTAAATTAATAAGGTAATTAAAGAATAATTTATTAATTTGATTAATTAATGGTTTAGTGTTAATTAATTAAATAATTAAGATTTATAAGTAAATAAATTAAGGGTTAATTAATTTGGAATTAAGGATCATTTATTTAAATAAGTATAGATTATTAATAAATGGTTAGAAATTAATTAATCAAGTGATTAAAGATTAATTAAGAAATTGATTAAGAAATTAGAACTTAATTAATCTGTAATTAAGAATTAATTTATTTAGTTAATTTAAGTTTAATTACTTAAATAAAGAATTGTTAATTAGTGAGAGATCATTAATTAGGGATTATTAAATAATAAATTAATATGATTAATTTTAATAATCAATTAGATTTATTAATCAATATGAAATTGATAAGTATAATTACTTAAATGTAATTAGTGAAGAGTAATTACTTAGGAAGTAATTAAAGATAATTACTGAATGTAATTAAATGGAGATAATGAAAGTAATTTGAGTTAATTACTTTGAATAATTAATCAAGGGATTAATTAAAGGATAATTAATTAAGTAGTAATTAATTTATGTAAAGAAGTAATTAAGGGAAGTTAATTACTAAATGAGATTAATTAAAGGTGATTAATAAACGTGACTAATTAAAGATTAAATTACTAAATGTAATTAATTTAAATAAGATAATTAATTAAGAATAATTAAGGATCATTAATTAATATAATTAATGATGTAATTAAGGATTGATTAAATAAACTAATTAATCAATAATAAGTGATTAAAGTAAACTTAATTAATTGTAATTAATTAAGGATTAATGTAATTAAATATAGTTAATTAATTAATGAAGCAATTAAGGATTAATTACTGTAATGGTTTAAGATAGTTAATTTGTGAAATGAATTGATCTTACTTATGGATGATTGAGTAATATTGAATGCCTTGGAATATTTGATATATCGGATGTGTGATTGTGATGCTCTGTGATATGAGATGTTCGGATGAATTGTGATAATGTAAGTTATTTATCTATGATATAATTGTTATGTGAATATGATATCCTGAATTTAAATTAAATTGTTTAACTTAAACATCTTAGCTTAAAAAGGATGACATTTGAAGTCGAAGAGACCGGGGTCGGATATCAATAATATCCGAAAACCACTTCGATTAGTGATATGCTATAATTTGGAATGGAATAAATTAAGTAACATGACTATTTTAACTAAGTAACAGTACTTAGATATTGTTGTGTGAAAATAAGTGATGATTATATAAGTTGTTTACTTGTAGTAAAGTACGAGTTACCCCGGGTTTAAATAAGTTCTATGGATTGAAATTTCATGTTAGATAAGTTTACTCACGCTGGTTTCCAGCCTGACCCGGGTGTTACTTTGATGTAATGCTCGGGTCAGACCGAGTATTACAGATTTCAGGTAAGGACGTTCTGGAGCTCAGGAGGCGAGCTGGATGGCAGGAACGTATGGAGTATATTCCGTTGTGATATTATAGTTGTCTGAGACATGTTAATTTTAACTGTCTAGTACATTTGTGAATGTTGTAACTCTGATGTATTAAAAAGTAATTGACTGATACAGCTTTCTTTGTATAAAGAATATTATTTGATATTATATTTTATCCGCTGCGAATGTGAGATGTCGTGTTTCTGTTCTTCTTTCTGTTTCTTTCTTCTATCTCTTTTCTTTTCCTCCTAACTATCTGGAATTTTCGGGTTCGAAAATTCCGGGTCGTTACACTTGGTATCAGAGCTGAAGGTTAAGCGAAAACCTTGGCTCTGTTGAGATTACTCGTTAAGGATAGGGTCAATGGTACCCTAGAACGAGTTGAGTGTATATATATATGAGAGCGTATTTGTTATTTTCATATATAAAGATTTCAAATGATTTTTATATAAGATTATATTTGATATATAAAGCAATATTTCTTTTAATATATTAAAGAAATTGGTGTTGAATCATTGGAATTAAATAAAATAATAAGAATTAAGTGGTAATACAACCAAATTGAAATTAAATGAAGATAAGTTTGAAATGGATCCAAACTGAAATAAAAATCTTGAGTTTATAGAAGTATTTTCAGAATAAAGATAATAGCGAATTGGTTTCTAGATATGATAATCTTGGTTATTATCATATATGGTTGTTGTATTTAAAAATGAAATGTTTAGGGAAGTAAACATTTAGGTGAGTATGAATTATAAATTGAATTGAAGATAATTTAAAAATTGTGAAATTTTAAATCTAAATCTAGAAAACTTGAAATTGTTTTAAAGAAATTTGTTTGAATTAAAACCAAAGGTGGTTTAAAAATTTAAAGTATAACTTGGTGTATAAAGAAAATGTATATATGAGGATATACATAATATCAAAGATGCTTTGAAATAACTCTAAGTGTTGAGTTTTAAATTTTTCCTGGGAATGTGATGTGAAAACCTAAGTGAATTAAGTTTTTAAACTTAAAAAGGGGAAAGATTATTAATATAAGGTTTAAAATTTGAATGGGAATTCAAATTGTGAAAGTTGACCGGATTAAGTAAATTTAACTTGGAGGAAGTTAAATAAGTTTGAATAAATAATTTGAATTGGAAATTTCAAGATGAAATTTAAATTTAACTTGGGTAGTTAAATGGTTAATTTAAATGGGAATTGGGATTAATTCATATAGAAATTGAAATGATTTGAAATTGAAGTAGATTCAATTTGAAATTAGTTTGAATAATTTGAAATTGTAATTAAAATGAATATGTTTAAAATCAAATGGAATTTGATTCGAATTTGGAAAGGAATTAAGATTAATTCAACTTGAATTGGGATTGAATAAAATTCAATGGAAATTGAAGTATTGAGTCAATTTAAATGGAAGTGGAAATTTAAATTGAATTAATGGGAAATTAAGAAATTAAACAGTTTGGCTCTGGAATATTTTCAAAATAAATTGTTTTAATACAAATATATTTTTCCAAACTATTTACTATACAATATTTCTTCTTAAACCCCAAACTATCTTATACTTATTTTACAATTATTTTGGAACTATTTAACTATTTTGAAACTGTCTTATAAACTAATAACTATTTTTCAACTACTTATCTATTTTAAAACCTTTTCAAGCTATTTTTAAATTTAAATTGGTCAGAGTTCAAACTGTTTGTAGTTGAAGTAATAACTCAAATGGGAAATGAAGTAATTGAGAATAAGTGAATGGAATTAAAGGAAATATGAATAGAAAAGAGAATTGATTTGGCTAATAACCAACAAAGATAAATACGTAGGATATACGTATATTATTCTATTCGCATAGTGATTTGATCCAGATTCGAACACAGAATTTCGAGATAGTATTATCGATCCGAGTTGGGATTTTTCGTTCGATTTTCGACGGCGAACCTGGATATGGATTTTTGATTGGTTCTGGATATTCTCTATCATAGTTGTGACTATGCAAGGAGAATGACGGTTTCTAATCAAGAAACCAGATCTGAGTCCGCACTAGGAAGTCGGGTGGACGATACTAGTTCGGAAGTGAAATTGTGTGATCGATTGAGCGATCAGATTGATATTGCGTACGGATGATATGTGGACATCGTACGGGTTTGAATGAAATTGATATTGAAATTGTGAATAAATAAAAAAAAAACTGTAAAATGGTTTTTGGAAATGAAAAGTAATATGGTTAATAACTTTATAAAAGAATAATCAAATTTGAATATTTGATTAGGAATAAACAAAGTTGTGTATACATAAGATAAATCTTCCCTTGTTGAATCTATTGCCAGAAAAAAAAAGGGTTTTGAAATATTAGAAGTATAAAAGAGGTTTATACAAGTTGAAGTGATCCAAAGATTTTCAAGTTTTATATATCTATATATATATATAAAGGATCTTATGAGAATGATTTTGGAAAAGGTTTTGGGAACCTATGGATTTTGGAAAGGGCTTTTGATTTTTGAGAAATCAATTTTGGATTTTGGAAAGCCTAGTTTGAGAATTATCGATTTTTGGTAATCGATTTTGTGTAAAGGAGATTTTGATAAATCATAAAGGGTATGATTTGAAGATACTATAAGTATATAGTATAAAATGTTTTGAGTATAGCTCTGGGGAAAAAGGCGCTCCCTTGAAATGAACTTCTCAGGAGTGCCATTGGGTGGTACTGCCTTGAACCCCAAGGGGGGATTCTAAAGTTGATCCTGTGAGGAGTCCGGACAAACTAGTTCCTGAGGATTATTTGTGTAGCGAAAGTCGAGGGGCTGGTGCCCACAGAGGCATTTGGGTTATGCTGTGACGACAGTTTAACTCGATGTCACTGCGATCTACTGCAGACCATAGCGAAAGTCATGTGTGCCGCTGAGAGCCATCTGTCTACGTTTGATTTTATATCGGTAGACTGTGACACTATGGTAACATAGCGAAAGTCGTGTGTGCCGCTGAGAGCCAACTGTCTACGTTTGATTTTATATCGGTAGACTGCGACCTATGTGGGAGAAGTTTCATTTTTTTGGCAGCGAAATTCGGTGGCGCTGATGCCTACAGTTATATGGGTTTGTGCTGTGATAGCAACGTAAGGCCCGGATATAACTGCGATCTGTAGCGGGTTCCATGGCGTAATCGAGGAGCGCGGAGACCTACAGTTATCTGTGGATTTTGCCGGGACGGCAACGTAACCATCGGGTTAACTGCGACCATGGATGGGGGTGATGATTTCCAGAGCATTCTCACCAAAGATGTTTCCTCTATTTTCAAAAATGTTTTCTATATTTTCAATAAATTATTTTCCAAAGTATTTTCACTGGGTGTTGAAAACGGGTCTGCCAAGTACTTATAGATTTTCAGTCCTACGTCTGATCAACGTATGATCGAATTTCTGTGGGAACAAGGATGGACTTGTTGAAACATCGAGTTATAAAATGATATTTTTATAAAACTATTTTGGCAATATTATATAGATTTTAAAGTGTTTTAAAATATTCAAATAGAAAACTTTTATGATATTAAGTATTTTAATAAAATTTTGGCTTCGTTCCTTTTCGAGGACGAAAAGATTCTAAGGGGGAAGGAATGTGATAACCCGGATTTTGGGACATTAGATAATTGGATAATTAACTGTTTTAATCAATTGAACAGATAAAATTCTGATAATAAAAGATATCTGGATATGTAAGTAAAATTGAAAATATAATAAAAATTTGATTTTAGATATTGGAATAAATATTTTATAATCTTCTAATATAATTACTTAAAATTTTACAAATTAATCTTTTAAAACAAATAGTAAGGATTGTGTATATATATAGACATAAGAAGATTTTAACTAGAAAGATATTATTTTCTAACAAACTAAATATGTGTTGTTTAAATATATATATATGATTTTATTTAGTATATAATTAGTTTATATTAGTTTCCTTAAAAGGTTTTGCAAATATAAATTAAGAAAATGTATTATCTAAATAGGAAATAAATATAAAGATTTATAAAAAAAAACATATTATAATAATTAATACATGATAATTACAAATGTAAACAAATTCTCTATACATTATAACAAGTGTAAGGTTATTAACATGCATTTAAACAAGTGTCACAATTTTATTTATTTTCTTTTATTTAATAAAATCATAATCAAGTTATAAATATATCTATACTCTTCTCCTCCCATTTCTTTTACATCTTCAATTTTAAAAACAAAGAAAACAAGGTCTGTATACTAAATCCAGAGAAGAAATAAAATCAAACTACTTCAACTTTTACAAATTCTCAAACCTGAAGTTAAGCAAATCCAATTCAGTTCAACTCAACAAAGAAGTATCAAAATCAAGTAGCAGTTCAACCTGATTCAAAATCAAATTCAAGTACAAATTCCAGATTCGAATCATCAGAAGCATTTCCAGATTTCATATAGGCTTCTCTGTTCATTTCAAAAGTGAGTAAACTACTATCTTAAAACACTTAGTCTAATCTATAACTTGATATCTGTGATTTATGCGTGAAGTAAAGTGAGTAACATTCATTTTAAACTTAAGTATATGATATATGTTTGCATGTGGATTTCTGGAATAAAATGTGTATTGTATGAATGAATAGGATTGAAATTTCTATGTATAGATATGGATGTATAGATGCATGGTTGTAGTTATATTTGTTCTGCCTGTTCTTAGTTCAGAAGCTAAATTTTAATCAAATTTCATTATCTCCCTATCTGATCTTTAGTAGAACTTAGGATTCAAACAATATTTGTTTATTTAATCATGAGTTAGTGTTTAAAATTTTACTTAAGTTAAAATAAACTTAAATGGCTCTGAAAATCAAAACAACAGAGCAAGTCTTGTATAAGTGAAAAATTCAAACTCTCTAATACATTAATTCAGGGTTATAGACTGAATGCTTAACTAAAATCATGAATTTTAAAAATAAAATCATAATTTTTAGCTTAAGGATGAATGTGCAGTTCTGGTTTGATCAGAAGTTGGGTTTTGGGGGTTCCCTGGTGATCTCGATGATCGGAGAGGTCAGGATTCTTTTTGAAGGTGGAGTGATGAACGGAGACCTTAGGAAAAATGTCGGATTGGTGTGTAAGCTTCTGTGGTGATGAGGGTTGATCGAGAAAGTATGTAGACCTAGTTTTTGACTTGGTCGGAAAAGTGGTCATCACGTTGTCTCTGGAGGATCGAGTTCCACCAGACTCTGGGAACTGGTAGCGGAAAGACTTGCGAAGACGTGGCTGGAAGGCCGGGTGCTCCGGTGATCGGAAAGGTGGATTCGAGCGTTTATCCAGGCTTTGGGTTCCTGTTCTTGATGGTGATGGGATACTCGTTTTCGAATACGAGTTGATGTCAAAGCTTTGGTGATCGAGTTTGGATATGAAAGTGAATGTTGACTTGAGGAGATCATCTCCGGTGATTGAAGTGGAGCGGCGTCACCGTGCACGTGCACGGTGATGATTTGAATACGGGTGGAGATTGGTTTTGGCAGAGAAGTGTACTCGAGTGGTTCGAGCATTTAACTCGAAGTAACGTGGGGTTGGACTCGAAGCAATTGTAGTATAGGCTCGAGTCAAATTACTGTGTACAAGTTTTAAAACCTGTCAGTTTTAAATTTAAAACTAAAATTTTAAAATGTAAAGAAGAGATTTAAACTAAGTTTAAATCAAAGTTTAATCTGGAATCTAATTTAGTTTGAATCTTAGTTTTGGAATAATTTAAGTTTTTTAAATTTAAATTGTTTTAACTACTTTAAAATGGTTAAAAGGTTTGAATTTTAAAATGAGGATTTAAATGTAAGTAGGTTTTAAAATCTAAAGTTAATCTGGAATCAAAGTTTAATCTGCATTCCAGTTTGAAATAAAATAAAGTTTTCAAATTTAAATTGTTTAAAGTATAATTTAAAAAGGTTTGAATTTTAAATGAATGGGTTTAAAAATCTTATAAATTTCTTTTATAAATGTTAAGTGTTCTTAACATTTGGATTTAAAAAGATTTTATAAATTGATTTAAGTCTTGGTTAAAGTAAATTGTAAATTATTTTAAATCTTTAATTTAAAATGAATTAAAAGAAAGATTTAGAAGTCAAATGTTTTAAAGCCTTTGTTAATGATAATTAAAGTAGTTATAAGGTTAATACTTTAATTTAGAGATTTAATGATTTAGGATTCATTAAATTAATAAGGTAATTAAAGAATAATTTATTAATTTGATTAATTAATGGTTTAGTGTTAATTAATTAAATAATTAAGATTTATAAGTAAATAAATTAAGGGTTAATTAATTTGGAATTAAGGATCATTTATTTAAATAAGTATAGATTATTAATAAATGGTTAGAAATTAATTAATCAAGTGATTAAAGATTAATTAAGAAATTGATTAAGAAATTAGAACTTAATTAATCTGTAATTAAGAATTAATTTATTTGGTTAATTTAAGTTTAATTACTTAAATAAAGAATTGTTAATTAGTGAGAGATCATTAATTAGGGATTATTAAATAATAAATTAATATGATTAATTTTAATAATCAATTAGATTTATTAATCAATATGAAATTGATAAGTATAATTACTTAAATGTAATTAGTGAAGAGTAATTACTTAGGAAGTAATTAAAGATAATTACTGAATGTAATTAAATGGAGATAATGAAAGTAATTTGAGTTAATTACTTTGAATAATTAATCAAGGGATTAATTAAAGGATAATTAATTAAGTAGTAATTAATTTATGTAAAGAAGTAATTAAGGGAAGTTAATTACTAAATGAGATTAATTAAAGGTGATTAATAAATGTGACTAATTAAAGATTAAATTACTAAATGTAATTAATTTAAATAAGATAATTAATTAAGAATAATTAAGGATCATTAATTAATATAATTAATGATGTAATTAAGGATTGATTAAATAAACTAATTAATCAATAATAAGTGATTAAAGTAAACTTAATTAATTGTAATTAATTAAGGATTAATGTAATTAAATATAGTTAATTAATTAATGAAGCAATTAAGGATTAATTACTGTAATGGTTTAAGATAGTTAATTTGTGAAATGAATTGATCTTACTTATGGATGATTGAGTAATATTGAATGCCTTGGAATATTTGATATATCGGATGTGTGATTGTGATGCTCTGTGATATGAGATGTTCGGATGAATTGTGATAATGTAAGTTATTTATCTATGATATAATTGTTATGTGAATATGATATCCTGAATTTAAATTAAATTGTTTAACTTAAACATCTTAGCTTAAAAAGGATGACATTTGAAGTCGAAGAGACCGGGGTCGGATATCAGTAATATCCGAAAACCACTTCGATTAGTGATATGCTATAATTTGGAATGGAATAAATTAAGTAACATGACTATTTTAACTAAGTAACAGTACTTAGATATTGTTGTGTGAAAATAAGTGATGATTATATAAGTTGTTTACTTGTAGTAAAGTACGAGTTACCCCGGGTTTAAATAAGTTCTATGGATTGAAATTTCATGTTAGATAAGTTTACTCATGCTGGTTTCCAGCCTGACCCGGGTGTTACTTTGATGTAATGCTCGGGTCAGACCGAGTATTACAGATTTCAGGTAAGGACGTTCTGGAGCTCAGGAGGCGAGCTGGATGGCAGGAACGTATGGAGTATATTCCGTTGTGATATTATAGTTGTCTGAGACATGTTAATTTTAACTGTCTAGTACATTTGTGAATGTTGTAACTCTGATGTATTAAAAAGTAATTGACTGATACAGCTTTCTTTGTATAAAGAATATTATTTGATATTATATTTTATCCGCTGCGAATGTGAGATGTCGTGTTTCTGTTCTTCTTTCTGTTTCTTTCTTCTATCTCTTTTCTTTTCCTCCTAACTATCTGGAATTTTCGGGTTCGAAAATTCCGGGTCGTTACATCATTAGACTTGAGTCAGTTGTCTTGTACTTGATCACTTGCTTGCATTGTCACTTCTGTTTTGGTTTTACTGCTTTTGGTTGACTTGTAGCATTCTTTGAGGCAGTTTACATATCTTTGATCTTTACTTCACCTGTGTTGCATTTTCATGTAGCCTGGTTCATTCTGGTATCACCTGTGACTTGAGTTCATTTTAGTGCATTTGTCACTTGAACTCTGGTCTGTTTTGATTCTGCATTGATGAACTTGATCATGTTGCTGTGTACATGCACATTTCATTGTTCTAGTGATCATTGATATTTTGGTTGATGCCATTTACACTTGTGTTGAATTTGATTTTGGTTTGACCTTGTGCACTCGAGTTGGCGAGGCAGTGCACACGTGTATACGTGTGTACTGCAGCCACTCGTAATCGCCTGTCCCTGAAATAAATACTGATATGCACAGATATTACACAATCAAAGATGATGACGATAACCCATATATCTGAGACAGCTTTTAAAAATAAATTTTATATTTTTGCAAATCAAATTTGTTTCTTTTCAGATTACTGCTGTAGTTTTTAATTATACAGGTACACAGGAGACAAGACGAATACTGGAGCTGGACAGTGCAGATGTAGAAGACTGAGTGTATGAGTGATGTAGTGAGGACAGAAATGTAACAATGAATTGTATGAATGAGAGTGAACTGTAAATATGAAATCAGTGTTATGTATGAAATTATGAAATGTAAAAATCAGTGTACTGAATAAAATACTGAAAACTTTGTACTGAATAAAATATTATATTTGAAATAAAAATACTGTTTGAATTTGTTAAATTCTGTGCAATAGTATTATTACTTCAACACGAATATTTATTCCTGTATTTGTAAACACATTTATAATTTGATATATATATTTTGTTATCATCAAACACTAAACACACATCAAACAATCTTCCCCTTTTAATGATGACAGACATATATGTTAAAGATTTTGAAATTCTAGTAAATGTGTTTAATCATGAAATATTTATCTCCCCCTATATGTATGCTCCCCCTACAACTAAGACCACTCCCTTTTTAGAAGATTTAGGAAATTACAGAAGAATAAAAGAGTTATAGAAAAATAACTAACAGCATTTAACAAATTTGGTGTAGTATTCCAAAAATACTTATTTTCTTATCAAAATCTCTTTCTTCTCCCCCTTTTGTTATCATCAAAAGACTGACAAAAAATAATGGAACCGTAGGGGAAAAACAAATGGAAAAAACAAGGAAAAAACCATAATATATCATAACAAGATAACAATTTCCACATTTTAGAGAATGGATCGATGATTTGGTTTTTATAATGAGAAGAGAGATGTTTTATTCTATTTATTATAATTTAAAAAAGATTTGACATTTAAGCACCAAAATAAAATAAGCACTTACTAACCACGCATAACCATAAGGACTTTTAAATGGGATTAGCAGTTACTCATTAGCTATCACGCTTCATCCATGCATAACCATAAGGACTTTTAAATGAGAATGGAGTGATGATAACCTCACATGATCCATCCATGCATAACCATAAGGATTTTTAAATGAGAATGGATGCATGAGAAATATTTTTAAATTTTTTCTTTATTTTCCTTTTTAATTTAAAAAGTAACCCACTCTTCTCATTTTCCAAAACCATTATGAATGATAGAAGGATGGTGGAAATAGAAATGGTCGTGGTATAAGTTACCAAATTAATCATATTATGAAATTTCTTAAACCAAACGTATTTCCACTACTGAATACCATATTCGAATCAATCTTTGAATGATATCTAAAACAGATTTGAATCCTAGAAATTGAAGTTGAAAATAAATATCCAAGAATATTTCAACCAAAAATTGAAAAATGATTAGTCAATTTCCATAATCCCCAAATCCAAACGTAATCTGGAAAATCTGTCTTCGGGGAGGGGTTTTGTGAAAATATCAGCAAGTTGATTCTCAGTTGAAATGAATTCAATGCAAATGTCTTCCCTAGCAATGTGATCTCTAAGAAAGTGGTGTCTCACATCAATGTGTTTCGTGCGCGAATGATGAACAGGATTATTAGACAAGTCTATTGCACTTTTACTATCACATTTTAATGGAACTTGTTTATAAACTAAGCCAAAATCAGACAGAGTTTGCATCATAAAATTTGAGCACAACAACTTCCTAATGCAATATATTCTGCTTCAGTGGTGGATAATGCAACACAATTCTGTTTTTGACTTGACCATTAGACTAATGAATGTCCTAGCATGAAACATGTCCCACTAGTGCTTTTCCTGTCAACCAATGAACCCGCATAATCAGCATCAGAAAAACCAACTAAATTAAAGTTTTCACAAGAAGGATACCATAGTCCAAATTTGTGTGTATGTGAAAGATATCTTAAAATTCGTTTAGTGGCTTTCAAATGTGATTCTTTAGGGTTAGATTGAAAACGTGCACACAATCACACAGAAAACATAATATCAGGTCTAGAAGCAGTAAGATAGAGAAGTGAACCGATTATCCCTCGATATTTCTTCTGATCAATAGCAACTCCTTTCTCGTCTTTATCCAACTTTGTTGATGGACTCATAGGAGTTTTCATTGGTTTAGAGTTTTCAACTTCGAATTTCTTCAATAGTTCCAACACATACTTGGATTGTGAAATGAAAATGCCATCACTGCTTTGCTTGATTTGAAATCCAAGAAAATACTTCAATTCTCCAACCAAGCTCATCTTGAATTTAGCCTGTACGATAATCTTTCATTGTTTGCCCATTGTGAATCTATCACCTTTATACTAGGCTAAGGAACGTTGATTTGTCGCCCGTTGTGTGTCTAGAACAGCCAAAATCCAGATACCACTAATGTTGTTCCTTAGCCTGCCACCACACCTACACGGTAAAAGGTTTTTGTGACCTATTTGTTTTTATAGGTCCATGGTTGTTAGTGGCAGAATAATTTGATGAATAAATTTGAGTGGATTCAAAATTATTAATATATATTACTTTTGGCACCCAAACTTGTTTTGTCCTTTTATTCTTGTTCCAATAGATATGAAATTTGTTTGTAGAATTTTTAGGAACCCAAACTTGTATAAATTTTGTGTTCTTGTTCCTATGACTATGATGTCCATTTATTTCACATCCAGTAAAGACACTCTTTCCTTTAGTACTATCATCAACTTGTGTTTTTCCAAAACCTAGTCCTTTTCTATTTTTAGCAAACAATTGATTTCCCAATAACATATTGAATGATTTTTCTCCTCTTGAAAAGTTACTCAGTGATTTTTCAAGATCTTGGACTTTGGTTTTCAGTGTTGTGTTTTCAGTCACAAGTGAGGTGCATCTGTTTATAAAATCCTTTTTCCAAGTTTCAATGGTTTCTTTTAGATTCAAGTTTTCTTTTTCAAGATTCTCACAGCTATTCTTCAGTTTTGATAATTCTGAATCTAAAGTTTTACAGTTTTTACAGTCCAGGTTTTGAATATTTTCAAGTTCAGTTTCTAACCTAAAATTTTCACGGGCAAGTTCTCTCCTATCAGATTTCAGTTTTTCAATTTTAGATTATAGAGCATCAACTGTTTTAGTAAGATCAAGGCACATAAAGACAAGTTCTTTATAAGAATAGTTCTTTACCTCACTAGATTCCTCTGAGCTTGCTTCTGAATCTGATCTTGCTGTAAGACACAAGTTAGCCTCCTCTGAGTTATCAGTTGAAACTTCCTCTCCTTCCTCATCATCCCAAGTCGCTGCGAAGGCCTTTTTCTTCTTTTTCTTTCCCTTGTTGTTTTTGAGAAGTGGGCAATTTTGTTTGAAGTGACCAGGCTTGTTGCAGTTATAGCAGGTTAATTCATTTTCTGAATCGTCAGAATCTTTTGACCTATAACCATTCGTTTTCTTCTTGCGTGGCCTGAATCTCGACAATTTTCTAAGATTATTGACAGCCATTGCAAGTTCTTCAATTGGATCTTCTGCTTCATCATCGCTCTCTTCTTTGCTCTTTAAGGCAATCGTCTTCTTCTTTGATTCGGAGTTGTTGCATTCCTCCTTTGCTTTTAGCTAAAGCTCATATGTCATCAAGTTGCCGATCAAATCTTCCATGCTCAGTTTACTCAGATCTTTCGATTCTTGTATTGTAGTGACTTTTTCCTCAAAGTTCATCGGTAAGACTCGTAGTATCTTCCTCACTAGCTCTACCTCTGTGAATACCTTCCCAAGCGCTCTAGCATTGTACTCCAAGGTTGAGAAGCGTCCAAACATATCTTTTATGCTCTCGCCTTTGTCCATCACGAAGTTCTCGTATTCATTGCTGAACAGGGCTAGACGAGACTCCTTAACTTGAGAAGTTCCTTCGTGTGTCACCTCCAAGGTATGCCAAATTTCCTGTGCTGTTTTACAATGAGAAATTCTATTAAATTCAGTCTTATCAAGAGCACAGATCAAAGCATTCATAGCTTTAGCATTTGTAGTTTTTAATTTCTTATCGTTAGCATCCCACCTCTCCTTAGGTTTATGAATCTAAGTATCACCAATAGTTATAGTGGGAGGTGTATAGCCAGTTTCAATAATATCCCAAACATCATAATCAACAGAACTAAGATGAATACCCATCCTAACTTTCCAGTAAGCATAATCATTCCCATTATACATAGGTGGCCTAACAATAGATTGCCCCTCAGAAAAAGCATTATTTGATGAATTCATGACTCTAGAGTTAAAGAAAAAATTACCTCGCTCTGGTACCACTTGTAGGATCTAGATTAACCCTAGAGAGGGGGGGGGGGGTGAATAGGGTTATAGCAAATTTTTAACGAATTAAACACGTAATCAACTGCAGAGAAGTAAATATGCAGAAAAGTAAATCACACACAAAATTTACCCAGCTTCGGCAACCCCTGCCTACTGCTGCATTCCCAGATTTCTATTAGGATTAAACAGTATCCCGCTTACAAACACTCTAACAGACTCGCACACCCTGCTCCGCCTATAGAGTTTCGCAAACTCGCACACCCTGCTCACTGAACTAACCCTAACTAGACAATCTGACACTACCTAATCCCTAGGTGGTGATTTACCTTGTTTTGAGTTGAAAAATACAAACATAAAAACTAAAATCTAAAGAAAAACAGGAGCAAAAATTAAATTGAAATTTAAAACTATTTTTCCCTAAATTAAAAAGAACTAGTTGAACTATTAAAACCCTTAGTAATAAACAAGCCCGACCCAAATATATTCTCTCTATTCCTAAAACATCGGCCCGCTTGTAATTGTTTCGATCCCCTTTTGCTTGAGATAGTTGCTTCGTTCTTCTGTGAAATTGAATTAGGGCTTCGACTTTTCTCTGGCGATTCTGGATTGGAGCTTCGGCTCAATCTCTGTTAAACTAGGGCTTTGCGATTCTTTGTGACTGGCGATTCTGGACTTCGGTTCCTTGAATCACTGTTGCTCTTGGCGAATTGAGACTTCAGCTCCTCTTTGTTTGATTCTGGAATTAGGGCTTTGATTGAAACCTTTGAAGCCGCTGCTTGAAGGTTGATCGATTACTGGTCGTTCACGTGTTGCTCTGTCGATCGTCTGACTCCTTGTAGTTCGCTTCGGCTGCTTCAAGTTTGATCGAGTTCGACTTCGGTATGTGATAATTTGCCTTTTGTTTCTTCTGATTTGCTTGCTTGAACTCGATGCAATTTTAGTCGATGATGATTGGGTTGTTATATAGGCGATTGATTTGATTTTCTTAGCTTCCAAGTTGTTGATTCTTTCCTTTATTATGTTGTGATATTTTGGGAAATTTCTTTTAACCCACGGCTTTGATTTTGTATCGTTCGATCTTGCTTGATTCATGCGATAAATACTTTCCTCTTTTGATTTTTGACTTTTTCAAAAAATACGCACTTGAATTTCTTTTACCTGAAATACACGGTTTTGTATTTGTGATATCTTTGACTTTCGAAATCATTTTCTTTCACCATGACTTTTGTTCACAGCCTTGATATTCTGTTTACTGGTGATCATATGCTTTGTTATTGAGTTCACCCCTGACCTGTAGCCATTGTAGTGCTTGTTGACATTTGAGTTACCTTGTTCATTTCATGAGTTGTACATCTCTGTAGTATAACCTGTAGTTGCATTCATTTCTGGTCATTTTGCTGCAGTTTGATGTGTCAGTGTTGTTGCTGCATTCATATTGTAGCTTGCAGTTTAAACTATGATAAGTGTACCTTCTGTCTTTGATCTTCAGATATTTGCTTGATCTTGTATTTATACATGTCGGGTCTAGTTTCATGATGTATGTCTCTGGTGCTGTTGTAGATAGTTGAGTCTGATACTTGGTAGTTGATGTGCATTGTGATGCTTCATGTGCAGTTCCACTTTGTTCATTACAGTTTCATTTGCATCTATTCTTGTCACTTGTTCACTTGAATCATTCATTCCTGTGCACACTTTGATCTACTTCATTCCAGTAGCATTCATGCTTCATTGTGTAGTTGTGTTGCCATATTGAGTTGCACTGTCACTTGTTCATTTGGACTTGAGTCAGTTGTCTTGTACTTGATCACTTGCTTGCATTGTCACTTCTGTTTTGGTTTTACTGCTTTTGATTGACTTGTAGTCTTCTTTGAGGCAGTTTGCATATCTTTGATCTTTACTTCACCTGTGTTGCATTTTCATGTAGCCTGGTTCATTCTGGTATCACCTGTGACTTGAGTTCATTTTAGTGCATTTGTCACTTGAACTCTGGTGTGTTTTGATTCTGCATTGATGAACTTGATCATGTTGCTGTGTACATGCACATTTCATTGTTGCAGTGATCATTGATATTTTGGTTGATGCCATTTGCACTTGTGTTGAATTTGATTTTGATTTGACCTTGTGCACTCGAGTTGGCGAGGCAGTGCACACGTGTATACGTGTGTACTGCAGCCACTCGTAATCACCTGTCCCTGAAATAAATACCGATATGCACAGATATTACACAATCAAAGATGATGACGATAACCCATATATCTGAGACAGCTTTTAAAAATAAATTTTATATTTTTGCAAATCAAATTTGTTTCTTTTCAGATTACTGCTGTAGTTTTTAATTATACAGGTACACAGGAGACAAGACAAATACTAGAGCTGGACAGTGCAGATGCAGAAGACTGAGTGTATGAGTGATGTAGTGAGGACAGAAATGTAACAATGAATTGTATGAATGAGAGTGAACTGTAAATATGAAATCAGTGTTATGTATGAAATTATGAAATGTAAAAATCAGTGTACTGAATAAAATACTGAAAACTTTGTACTGAATAAAATATTATATTTGAAATAAAAATACTGTTTGAATTTGTTAAATTCTGTGCAATAGTATTATTACTTCAACACGAATATTTATTCCTGTATTTGTAAACACATTTATAATTTGATATATATATTTTGTTATCATCAAACACTAAACACACATCAAACACAAATTTGAATCGTTTTATGTTAACTTTGATAAACGAACGATAGTTATCGATTGTACAATAATAGTGTTAAATTTCATTTTTAAGGCAATTGTTCATTCACGGTGAAAAAAACTTCTATATCACTTGCTTTTGATTGCTTGTTCCAATAATCCGAAAGCAACTCACAACACGGATTCATGTTTCTTATTTAACTTAGAAGAAATAATCTTCCTTTCCTTTGTTTTTTTAATACAAGAACTACAAATGGCTATTTTCCCCCTTTCCTAAAAGAATTAGGGTGCGTCTATTATAAAACGAATGGGACATGTAAAAAAGGTATTTTAAACTTAACATGAAAAAGGAAATTTTGATGAAAGCTTAGTTTGAATTTGTGTGCCCGCTTTGTTTTCAGTTTTTTCGAAAATCTCATATATTGCCATGTGTCCCAGTATTTAATTATCCTAAACTTTTCTTTGCTTTTCCTTATTGCTTTTATTTCAAAAGAAACACCAATTGACTCATAGCTAATTCTATTTAGACACATGATAGAATTCAAGGACAAAATCATCCTTATGTCATTCATCCATCCTTTTACTTCTCGTCATATATTGGTAAATTCTAAAATCTTGCACTTGAATCGATGGATTTTGATGATGATAATACAAAACAAATGGAACCGGAAGAGGTAGAAATTGAATTTCATGTTTATCTGAGTTTTTTTAATTTAAAAAATCCCATTTTGAAGAAGAGGTAAAACTTAAATTTTATCTTATTGCGTGATTTTGCTGTGGTGATTTTTTCTATGGTGGGATTTTTACGAATTTTAATTTTACTAACAATGGGTACAAAGGAAAATTTTAATAATAAGATGGATATAATCAGAAAAAACATGGATATAACATCTTTTTAGTTTTGTGGGGGGCTACTCAGCAACTTTTTGGGTTTAAATAGAATTAGCCTAGACTCATTTATGTTTTATAATTTATCTTCTCATTATACTTCTTCTTCCTATCAACTGTTACCATGGTTAAAACGTATGATTTTTAATTATTATTATTTTAATTTAAGAATCATAATTTCATATATTCTCTTTATTTAGTGATAGTTCAATCCTCATTTTTGCCTATTCTTTTATCAACTTAATTAAGTAGGAAGGAAACCCCCTTCCTTCTTTGATGTCATTGTTGTAAAGCTCACATGATGATGAGATAAGTCATGAGACTGGACATTTAGCTAAGAAATTTAAAAGCACTACTAAAATAGTTATGCAATTTTATTTTGCTCTACTAATATTCAAATATGTGGCTTCATATATGCTTTATAACATTTCTTCGGAAGTGGGGTATGGATAAAAATATGAAGCTCCGATGTTATGAGGTAATTCTTATGAGTTTTCCAGTACTTTCTTTATCCTTTCTATTAGTATTAGAAATATTCAAGTATTAGATGTCATTTATTCAGAAAGAGAAAGAAAATGCTATAAACTTTGGACACCGAATTAGTATGCAAAATATTCTTGCTAATTCAACACATTTATTAGTATGTGTTACTATTTTATATTTCGTATGATTTTGCTAAATCAACTCAATTGTAGAACACTGATAAATCGGTTGTAAATTGCCTTTCATTATTATTGTTGATATATACAATTTTTGGTAAGTGAAATAGCTATTGTTATATTCAAATTCAGAGAAATGTTAATGTATGCCCTAATTAGATATGTTGAGGTTGTTTACTTATCCATTTTGCCCCTTAAATTCCATGTCAACCGTTGTGCGAAAATAAAAAAGCTATTGAAAAATAATTTTTTTCGTCTTTTACTGTAAATCAATCATTGCCAAGGGCACATGATAATGATAGTCTTAATTATAAATGAGATTTTAGTAGTGTATTGATAAGTTGTTACTTATTAAACATTCCATATTTAGAACTTATTTAGAAACTAATGAATGATAGTAACTTTAATTTATTTAAACATTAAATTTACTTATTTAATAAATTTAAATACTTGGACTTAAATGAAAGATAGTATGGTAAAACTAATGTAAGAAAACTTTGTAGACAAGCACCATTGTCCCAGTGGTTAAGTGAATCGACTTTGGTGCGAGAGGTCACAAGTTCGAAACTTGGGTAGCGTGATTCGAACATTTATTGACACATGATTTGTGGTTTGTTGTCCCGGTGACATGTTGTATCTAAGTACCATTTAAAAAAAACAAAAAGGTAAACTTTGTAAATAATTATAGATATTATAAAAGTAGGAATTTTGATTTCAAACCCGTGGAATGAACTAATAGAACATAAAAAATCATCGTTATTTGATAACTTACAGCATTTGAATATATAAACATGTACATATATATACACACATACTTACACACACACATCTGTGTGTGTATTAGGAATAAAGAGGGAAACTTCTAAAATCATTGAGAGGGATGAAAAATTCCTTTGCTTTATTATTATTTATTTATTAGACAATTTATTGTGATAGATGATATATGAACTTATCTATATAATTTTTTGTGTGTCATTTATAGTTCCTTTTTAAACAAATATAATTTCTTTTTCATTATTGTCAATATAAATGTGGTATTCGTATTTTTTAAGGAAAATGATCGGTCCTCCCTAGGAAGAGAGCACTCATGTAATTTTATTCTACACTCAAAAAAGAAGCTGCCGACAAGCCTAATAAGTAGCAAACCCCCTGTAACATTCCACCTTTTTGTACGCTTACGTAGACACACGTGCCAACTTAAACCATACAGAAGGGCGGATTGTTATGGGGTAAATAAGAAAAAGTGGAGAAATAAAAGAAACAAAATAGAATCTTGCAGCGGGACGATAAAATATAATAATCAAATAACAGTTCATGAAGCTGTTTTACAAAACATTTGATTATACTTATACAATACATATCAGAGTTACACATACCAGAGAATGATAATTAATGCAGCGGAATATAATAAATAGTAGTAATAAAATCTTCGTCTTCATCCTCCAGAAATAGAGCCTTCAAATCCTGAAATGCTCAGGCTGACCCGAGCGAATTGAAAAGACAAAACACCCGAGTCAGAACTAAAAGATCTTATGTAAGTTAAATCAACCGAATAAATATGAATGTAAATGGCGTCAGAGATGTTTACGGGGTTTGACATCTCCTATCCAGTGTCTAACGTGAGTGCAGTAACTTAAGAAATGGTCTGGATTCACATCTCTTAAGGATCCGTTAAACTATTTACTATGTAGTAATATACGCTATTATAATAATGTCTAATAGTAAAATAAACATACTTTTTAATAGCGTCAAAGGGTTACCCATATAGCCCTTAACACGTAATAGTCCCAGTAGTCTATCCAGTATTAGCATACTCCCAAAATGGGGGCTACCCTCGATACTCCATAGGCTACGGGAGAAATTCAAACTCATAGTAAAGCTCGCTATGGTAGGTGACACAGCACAACTAGGCAATGCCAGGGTAGATATACCAATTACGCATCCGGACTGGTGGTGATGCATAGCAGCCACTACCGCTCACCTCGAACAACACCCAAATCAAGGGTGCGCACCAAATCAATCACAAGTAATAGAATGGTATCGAAGAAGTGTGTCCGATCAGAGGTGCTACCTCCTTGGCCCGTCAATCGCTCCTATTTTAGCCACCTTATGCCAACTCACGAGAGTTGGGTCCACGTATATACCTTAGGATCGTCACCACCATCCTACTTCATTCTGGAAACTCCACCGCATACACAGTTGTCAAAGTGGTTTTCGGTATCGACAGAGAGTATGTCCATATCCGATCCCGGTCTCTTTAACAACCAATCGTTATTATAACACCGTGGTCATTTAAAAATATATATACTTTAAAAACCCATAATATCATTTCCATATCAAAACATAACCTTTATTTCAAAATAGTATATACTTCAAACCCAAATTCAATAATATATCATTTAAATAAAATCCAAATTTTCAATCACTATTCTTACTTTTATTTATAAAACTTGAAATATTCTTTAAAACCATCTTAAACCCAAATCACATAATGCAGTCATATTCTTAATCTCAAAATGTCAATCGGTTTCAAATCAATATATTCAAAGATAATTCTTAAATAAATTCTATTTCAAATAAATTCATTTTTCAAACCATATTACTTTCATAGTTATAACAGTTTCAAAACCAACACCTTGAAACAATAATACTTTAATTTCGATTAAACATTTCAATTTTGATATATATTTCAAATCTTTAAATATTCCAAAATTTCCAAACCAAATCTGATAATCTCATATATTTCTTAATTCAATTTACTATTATTTAGTTTAAAATTATTTATTAAATAAATTCAGTAACATTTACATAAAGCTCAAACTTGAAATATTCGTAAATCAACTTAAAACATCATCAAGTTATACATAGCTTAAATTTTAAGAATTTAACTATATATAAAATAATATTTATTTAATATCAAAATCAGTATTTATATAAACCCTTATTTTTCCAAAAGCCATAGAAATCATTTCAAAAATATATATTTATAGACCAATTGTGTTTGTATATAATTTTCTGTCCTATGGTCAAGTGATACAGATATTTATCATTTCAATCCGCAATTTAAAATAAAATTACGGTTATATATCATTTCAAACCGCAATCCTGAATAAAATAAATCCATAACGAACTTGCAAATTATAATGATATAAAATAAAACATCCATTCATCCAATATCAATCATCAAGCATTTATCACAATCATCATCCAATTAAATCAATAACATCAAAATAGAACAGATAATAAATAACAGGCATTTATTGGCAGTTTATATTCAATAACAAATTAAATAACTATTTAACTGGCAGTTTATATGCCATAATAAATTAAATAACAATTTAATTCAATAAATTCAATTTAACTGAGATGATGATTAAAAATATGCCAAACAGTCATAAATAAATTTCAAATCACATCATATATCAATTTAACAAACATAAGAAATTTTTAGAAGTTGTGAGTGGGTTAAAACACTCACCTTTATATGAATCTGAAAAAAATAGACTTCTAATTAATAGCTCCACTCTATGTTTCCATAGTTTCCTTCTTGATTACTCGCTTTGTTCCAAAAAAATTCTTTTATTTTGATTTACTTTAATTTTCCTCCTTATTATATTAATATATATATATATATATATATACATTTTTAAAAGGTTTGAAAAAAAGAAGATTTGAAAAAGAAAAGGATTTAAAATAAGAACTGAAAATGGAAGAGAAGATATAGATTTGAAAAGAAAGAAGAAAGTTTGAAATAGAAGAAAATTTGAAGAAGAAGAATATTTGAAGAGGAAGGAAAAATTAAAATGAGAGATAATAAGGAGATTTGAAGAAAAACAAAAAAGAAGAAGATTAGAATGGAGGTTGGGGTTTCATTTGCGTCATACCTTATTTATAAGGTTAGAGTTAGGTTTAGGGCCTAAGAGATTTGAAAAGAGAGGCCGCTATTAATTAGAAATAAATGAAATGATGTTTCAGAAAATGAAGTTGGAAAATGAATGAAAAAAAATAAAGTAAATATGAACAAACTTGGTATTGAAATATAGCAAATATGAACAACCTTTTTAAACTAGCAGGTATTAAAAAGAGATAATTATTAATTAGAAAGGAAATGAATGGACCAACTCTATACTGTAAACAAACTTTTAGAATTCAAATTTCAAAACAATCGTTCACTTAATTAATTTTGTTAACCCTAAACATACCAAAATTAACATCCTTTAAAGATTTAATTAACACACAATAAAGGAAAATAAATTTTCTACACAAATTAGTGTCATAAATTAAAAGAATATATAGCATTAAGAACTTTTCATTTCTCCCTCTTTGTGATTGGATTGGGAATTAAACAAATATGTTAACATTTCGATTGAATGTTTTACTAGGAATGCATTAACATACGTTCAAAAAAATATGATAGCATAAGCAAGGTAATATAAACAGGTGTATAATGTATATATGTACATCTTTATCGCCACTTATAGTTTACATTCATAAATAAAAGGTATGAAAATAATCCACATAAGGAGGCAATGAATGTAAGAGTAAATTAGAAAAGTGAAGATGGAAAGGTAAGTTATGTTGCAATTAAAATCTAATAAAGTCTAATTGAAAAGGAAATAGTCAAGTGTAAATCTATTTTACCCCTTTTATCATCTCCTATTAACATTTAATTTAATGTAAGATTTCTAACCTAAATAATCTTTTCTTTTTAATGATCTAATTGGATCTAAAACATAAGCTTAAAATTTAGGTATAAACATATATGCAATAAACTAGCATTAAATTTTGAAACGTGAACTGATTTAATTGGAAATAAATCACCCAATCTAAATTTATTTCAATATATATATATTTACAATTAACGTCTTCCTACTTTTTAATTAAAAGATTCCAATCACATTAATTGTCATTGATTTCTAAGGTAAAAATAAATGAGACAATTCAATTCCTTTTTATAGTAATTTAACGTATTTACGGAATTATTGTATACAAACCAAAAGTTATTAATTCTTTTTTCTATAATAAAAATTTTCAGCTACCAACATTTCAAATAAATAAACATATGATTTTTTTTATTTAGTAAAGAACCATATATATATATATTTACATTTATTAATCCAATCAATTGGAATTTACATTCATATGGTCATTTATTTTCTTCCTTATTAAACTTTACAATTATTTCCAATTTAAGCTCTACAATTACATTCCTAATTTGCTTTATCATTACAATTGATTGAAATCACATTAACAATTGTCAATTTCATTCAATCAACATCAACAATCACATTCATACTTTATTATCAACTAACAAATATAATAATTACTTATCTAACATTGATTTTATCAAATTATAGTTTATTACGTATTATTTTAATTATTTCTTCATTCATAAACCACTAACAATACATTATTACCAAATATTACCTTAATTCACACTAACGTAATATTTGATTTCATTTATTGCAATTGGTTTCAATTAATTGGAATGGCACTAAATTAGTTATTTATCCACTTGCATTAACATTATTACCATAATTTACATCCAATTACTATTAATAATTTGTTATCATTAACTCTCGATCACATTCTTACAAGTTTAATCATTTCCAAACCAATGTTATAATTTCTTACTAAACATTGATTATATTCAATTACCATTCAATATATATTAATTCATTAATTAATTCAATATTTACCTTTGTTTTTCTTGTATTAAATTTATTACCAAATATTACTATTTACAATCAATTATAACCCTGCAATTGTTTGGGATTGCATTGAATTAATTATTTATTAGCTTACATCAACATTCTTACATTTCATTCCCGTTATAAATTCATTAACAAATTACAAATTTCTTTTATTTATACAACACTTACATTCATACCTAATTACATTAGTTTTATCCCATTACACTAATATACGCCTATTTACATCTTAATTTGAATAAATATTACATTTCTAAATGGGTACTTCTATCAATTGTACACATTAATTAAGGTTAAAAACCAATTAATGAATTTACCTTAATTCCATTCTTATACCAGTTTATTACTTTATACATACATTACGTTTCTATGTAACTTATACATTCACACTTTCCGTTATTATATTAATTGTCATTAAAGAAATGTTCATTATTAGTCACCAATGATTATACCAACTCATATCACACTGATCCTATTCAATTCCCATTTATTACACAGATTTATATTAATAAATCAACATTTACATTTGTTACTAACATTCAACTTATAGCCAAGTATACCATTTACACTAATCCCATAAATTGTAATTTCATTCAAATAGTTAATAATTAACTTTGGTTAACCCTGTTACTTTTCATTTAAGTTATTATCTCCTTATTAATTAACAAATTTAAAACATTGAAAATTATGGGTTGTTACACCCCCCTCCCCCATACAATGCAAATAAAAAAGGCCATTGGATAAAGTAAATGAAAAACGACATAACCAAAACCAGAACTAAAGGAACGAAAATAAAGCACATCGATATCTAGCAAGCAAAACATATCCACCCAGTAATCCAGGGAAGAACAGTGAACAAGACCTATCCTCGCAATCCATCATCCATGGGCAGACATTTTGAGCTGCCAGGTCCTTGGCTACCACCTAAACTAGGAAAATCAACTAAACATGAGCATATCACACACATATGTGTATGCATTAAAATTATTTACATATATTCATGGGAGGATAAAAGACAATAATGCTAGTTAAAACAGATTTAGTTATCGCTCATGAGTAATCTATTCGAAGAACTATCTTCGTACGTTTACACTATGTCGTCATTTATGGCCACTATACGCCCCGTATTGAAGCCTAAATTTCCTTTTAGAAATCAATTCTACTTTTTTACCTTTTGAGGAAAAATCTTGAAATAGTTCTTATTAGCCAATTTATAGCTAGGATTAGCTATCCAATTATACATACATATACATACATACATACATACATACATACATACATACATACATACATACATACATACATATGCATATACATATACATATACATACATACATACATACATACATACATACATACATACATGCACACAAACACACACACACACACACACATATATATATATATCATGATGGCATGAATTAGGTTATTAGGAGGAGTGTTGATGTTATTAAACATTTTGGTTCCTTTCAAACCATATATACCAACATATAGTAGTGAAGATGATATCAAATAAAAATCTATAATCTTTACACCATTGGAATCTAAGATTATTCCAATAATTATCACCACTAAGGTCAGTGTGGGTCAAGGTTAAGTCAAAGATCTTTAGGGAGTTAACATGTATAGAACTGGTTATGAGACATTTGCAGTAGAGATGCGTTATTTTTTCTAGTTCTAAATTACAAAAAGCATGGTTTTATCTATGAGCAAATTCTTTTTCTTTAAGAAGTCAATAGTATTTAGTTTCTTCTAAAGGATTTACCACATGTGTAATTTTGCCTTTGGGGGAGCATCAACTTTTCAAATAGATCTGAACATTTTTTGTAACAACCCAATTCTAAAGATGTAGTGTTAAACTAATTTAATTAAACATAAGTTTTTGAATTAAAATTTTTTAATTTATTATTTTTGGTATCAAATAAAATCTATTTAATAATGGATTTTGTTATGGTAAAATTTAATTGGTTAATAAATTTCATTTCAGATAATATATTTTAATTCAAATAAAATGTGTTAATAAATATGTAATATTTTAAAAGTATAAATAGTTTCATATATTTGAAATGGATGAAAAGAAGTTCTATTCGATATTCACTAAAATCGATAAATTAACAAAGATGAATAAATTTATTTATATCAGTTCAATGGATAATTAAATAGAGTTAAACGATATTGAATTAAATTGTCTAGTTATTGAAACATATTTTGGAAAATGAAGTGTAGATTGATTTTAACCAGACTGAATTATAGTTACAAATGAATAAATGACAGAGATTAATAATCAAATTTAAATACAAAAGAAAAATAATTAAGAAATAAATTAAATAAAAATTAAAACTAAAACAAAATTTAAAAGCAAGCCCAAGCCCATAAACATTTTCCCTTACTTTTATTTTCCAGATTAAAGCCTATACCACCCATTCCTCAAACCCGACCTCATTCTCATTCTTTTTGCCCAAGCTATGAAATACCCAATCGAGCATGAAAAAAACGACGACGAGGCTTAAACGTGGGGCTGCTGGAGTGTGTGGTTCAAGCAGAGGAGCGGAGCAATGGGCATGGCGTTCGCTTGGGCCGGTCGCGACGTGGTGCTTCGACTGTGGCGTGCATATGCTAGGGTGGGTGGCAACGTTGATGTCGCGAGCGATGACTGATGCCTCGACTAAGAGACATGATGGCGAACCGACGGCTGTTAGTGAGGATTTCAGGCGAATGACATTGAGGTGGAGTTGCTCTCATGCACGAACATCAAGGAAGAAGTAAAGGCAACTAGGGTTTTGGTCATGGCAGTTGCAGAAGAAAGCTTCAACCAACAATTTTTCAAAATGAATTAATTTATTTAACTCACACATCTATATCTATATAATTATATCCTTTTGCGTGCTTTGTTTGGGTTATGAATTGCATAAATTATTAGGAGTGATTAAATGAAATTATTGAAATATCATTTCACGGTATGGATTCCATTGGTTTGGTGATTGAATTAGTTGTATTGTAAGATTAAAATATTGGACTTGAATTAATGTTTGATTAGGTAGTTGCATGCACATTGGAAACCATCAAAATACAATTGGTTTTCATATTTTAATTATATGATGGTTGTGCATTGTTTTTTTGGCTAGAGTTGTAGAAAAGCAACTCAAGTCGCAAAATAATTTCGTATTATGGAATTATATATTTTATAGAGTGATATTGGCTCTAGAAGTTGCATTTTTGATGGGTTTATTGTTTGAATTGTTTTAAATGTTTTTTTGAAAAGAGTTTCAAAAAAATGAGATTTTATCTATTTTGATCCTTATTGGAATTTAGTTTATAGAATATAATTAAATTATATTATATCTTAACTTATTTCTTATTTCAAAATTTCTATTGAAAACTTCTAAAAATGATTAATATTTAATTATAAAACCTTTTTAAATTTACTATTTTGAGTATAAAATTTTAGAAATGTTTTAGAGGCAAAAGATAAAATATAGTATTATTTTATAAAAGATGTTATGAAAGTAATAATTTCAGTTTCAAGTGATTTTAGTTATAAAAGAGGTTTGAATGATTTCAAAAGCCTTATAAATAAACAACTTTTCCTTAAAAATGAATTTAAGGATTTAAAATGATTTTGGTAAATTATGTCTTTATGTATATAAAAATTAATTTAAAATATTTTTTTTTATTATAGATTTAAAATTTTATTGGGATTTCATGCTTTTCTATAAAACAAGGAATTTTAATAAACGATTGAATTT
Organism: Allium fistulosum; assembly: GCA_030737815.1. NCBI lineage: Eukaryota > Viridiplantae > Streptophyta > Magnoliopsida > Asparagales > Amaryllidaceae > Allium > Allium fistulosum. The sequence continues at coordinate 1,497,666,767 of CM060901.1, forward strand.
TCAAATTGGTATAAGACATTTCGTACAATTCTCTTGCTTAGTATTATAGTTTTTTAAATAGAGTTGGAGTGGAAATCACTAGCTTTTAGTAAATAGTTGAATGTACTTTCTTGTATGGGACAATTAGCTAAATTATATTGATTACTAAAGTGAAAGTGATCTATACTTCAGAGTTGTATTATCTTAGAATGTTCAAATTTCATTTTTACGCCGATAGATCCCTGAGAGGAGAAGACTCATTTTTTATTGACCCGAGAATCGATACATTTTTAGATTTGGGTAGGCAGACATATTTGGTTAGGTTAGGTTTGTTATGGTGTAATACGGCTGTCCTGTAACATCCTTATATTTAGTTGAACATTATTTAGGACATTTAATTAAATAGATTAAAAATAATAATGTAAATGGTTAAAAAGAATGAGTTTTGGTTAATTAATATGGTCATGCCATACTTAATCAATTAAGAAAGATTGTTCAAAACTTAACATACAAGAGAATATGAGAGGGGCGATTTAGGTAGATCCAACTTTCAACCCTTAAACCCTCCCCCCATTACTTTCTCACTTTACTCATTCACAAAAAAATCATAGAAAATATAGAGGCCGGCCATAACTCAAGCTAGTGGAACAAAATCAAGGGGACTCAAAGAAGAATAGTTTAGGAAGATTAAAGCCATATCAAATCTCAACTCCAACAATTAATCTAAGGTGAATCATAAAAAAAGCATCTCGCTTTTCTTTTTTCAAATTCGGTTATAGATAGTACCCAAATAAATGTTGTTTGTTTTGCTAGGATATGGTTGTTTATTCATTGTTTTGATAGAATAATGAATTATGGAATTTTTATTTAATTATTTGAATGGTTTTTAAGGGTAAAATCTAAGTTTTTAATCTCCAATTGGTTCGAATGTTTGGTAAGTTGTGTAAAATGATATTTGGAGATAAATTCATAATTTTTCAAATTATATAGATTATTTTATGAATTTCCTAAGAAGAAATTGCTTAATTTCGGGTTTCAACTATTTAAAATAATTAAATATGGTTTCTGGCTATGGAAATTTTATATAGTGAAGAGAAGGATATTCTCTAATTTCTTTGAATTTTTGGGATTGTTTCCAAGTGATTTCTATTTATGGTGAATTTATTATCCTAGATAAGCATTTTAAAGGTTAATTTATTATGGATATTAATTAATTATTTGAAGTATGTTTTGGAACTTGAATAATGAGTGCGATTGAGATTTCTGAAAAGGATTTGTAAAGGATTGTTTTATCCAATAGAAATTGGATAAGAATAATGATTTGGTGAAAGAGTTGGCTTTATTTAGTAAAAACTCAGTTTTTATTATAATTATGATAAGGCCATACCAATCCATCGTCTTCGAGCCTAAGACATGGTTATATTCCATGAGTCCCGACGTCATATTGAAAGGAAGCGTAGGATAGTTACTTTGGAAATTATGTAATGGTTCCAAGTAGGCCGAAGTCGACCTCGTCGATGATATAGGGTAGGTGGCAATGGTACTTCGTGTTCTACTTAACGGTTAAAAGCTAATATCGACGTCGATGATGTCACTTGTCTTCACTGCAGTTTTAAAAAAATGTCGCATCTCATCTTTTCGTTGTTTTCCAAACTAAGGAAGTAATGCCACTTTTATTGCCTTCTACTTTATATAAGAAGCGACATAGTAGCCGAAGTAACTTAAGTGTAATAGTTTTATAACATCGTCGAGGGGCTTCAGAGTCGATGTGCATCAAGGTCGATGACCTTATGTTTTAGAGTTGATGCCGCTTGGCCATGACATCACACCTTATCTTTCGAATATCGAAGAGGCTTGTTTTGTGTAAATTAAAACTATGTTTAAAAGGGTGAAGTGGCCTATGTTTATAAGGTTTGACAATCCTATGTCTTTGGCAGTTAGCCAAATAAATTATAAAGGTTTTAGGTTTTGTTTAACAAGTGGATAGCTTATAGTTTATGAAGGTCGACAACACCAATCTCGACATGAATTTTTCTTGAACATAAAAGAAACTAAGTTTTTGTATTTGACCTTGGATAGTGGTCGACGTTAAGTTAATAACGCGTGTATTTTATTTTATTAAAGGGGAAGAGCCTTATGCTTCTACTTCAAGGTAGTCATTGGGGATACCAATGCCGTTTTAAAATTTGTAAACTTCGACACTATCATTAGGGACACCAATATAGATGAACTTTGACATTTGTCTTTATTAACTTAATAATGGCGGTGAGCCTATTGTTTTATGACTTCGATTCTAAACATTGGGGATACCAATGCTATTTTGATTATAGATGATGGCACCATCATTGGGTATACCGAAGTAGGTTGGTTTTGACAAACCAAATATATTATTGACTTCAACTTTAAACCTTGGGAATACCATTAGTTGGCATGGATCAATTAGAGATATCAATGTACGTCACTTTGAAATGTTATAACTTCAAGGGAGGATAACCTAATTGGGGATACCAATAGACATAGGTTAACCATGTGGATAACATGAATAAGAATAGAATCATGTGGTAACATGGATAAGACTGAAACATGTGGGTAACATGAATGAAATGATGGGTCATAGTCATCCTAGGAAAACTATGTGATGTGAGATGGATAGTCCACATCATGTTGGAGATGGATAGTCTCTATGAGGATAATGAAGGGTTCATAGTCATCCTAGGAAAACTATTAGATGTGTGATGGATAGTCCACATCATTTTAAGTTAAATGGAATATATGTGATGGATAGTCCACGTAAATCTGAATAATGGAACCATATGTGATGGGTAGTCAATGTGTTAGGGGATGGGTAATCCAAGTAGTAATTACAGTGAGATGGATAGTCCATAATTCTGAATATGTTTAAATGTGAGATGGGTAGTCCACATAATTATATGACGAGTAGTCAGTTTAAATTGTGATAGGTAGTCATTTGAAATTAAGATGGGTAATCTAATGAATTGGGATGGGTAATACTATATATTTTGCATGATTATAAATGTTATCTTCTATGTTCTAACCATTGTGTTGAAGAAGCATATTATATGGTTGTTATGTTTTGGTTAAGTTACTAGTGAGGGGAAAACCCATTCCACTCTACACCGTGGTCTCACTAGATATCTATTTTGGTTCAAGATGGTAGGTTGTTATTCACATCAGACTGTTATCTGTGTCGAAGTTTTTGTTTTCCCCCTTAACTCTCGGGTACTCATTTGAGTTGGTCAGGAGTAAGGGATTTCAGGTTCCTGTTAGACGAATAAGCTACTGGGGACATGTAGGAGGCAATCTAGCTATTAGGAGCTCTATCTATTTCCACTGTGTAGTTTGGTTTTGTCTGTTTGGATGTAATGAAAAAGTTGTATAATTCCCAAGTATTTGACTCTAATCAACCAAGAGGGCATCTTTACAAGTTGCTCTTGGAGTATTTTATAATAGATTATATTTTCTCTGGACGTGGAATTAGGAATGGGATTATGTAACGAATATGAAATATCAATTGTAAAATGAGATGGGAAAATTTGTTATTAAACCGTGTTTGAAATTTTTTCATATCCATGTGCATCTAATTATTGATATAATTAATCCACAGTTTGTCACCGAGAGTCAATAACCATAGATGACTGCAGCATCCCTAGCAGTTAATTTTGGGCCTCGGAATGAGGGATGTTACAAGCTGGTATTAGAGCATATATTTATGATTTAAAATAATTTTAAACCTAAAGAGTTTTTGAAAACATAATCCTAATGAATCAGAGAATAAGATCGGGATGAAGGGATAATGCTATAGTAACATGCTTGTATTTGCTATATATAAGTATGTATTCTCCCTTCTCTCCTACGTCGTTCTTCTGTACCCTACTAAGCCTCGTAAGCAGATTTGCATGAAAGAAAGGTATGGAAGCAAGAAACAAAAGAGCGAATCTCGATGGAGGAATCACCATGATCAATGGAAATGCTTGGCCCAATACCAGGAGGAACTAAGGTCGACAATCAAATGCTAATCAAAATGCAAATGCCAATGTAGGTGCCGGAACCCCACCAGTTGATATGGGGACTATGTATCAATTCTTTATAAATATGATGTAAGCGGGCAGTTGTAGGAGTAGCTGGAGGAAATGTTGCTAATGCGGGAGGTGTCAAACCTGTAGTGCCAGTTAGTAATAACTATGCTAAATTGAGTCGAGATTAAACTAGTCTGGGTAGGAAGCCTTTTTTGAGGACTGAGGATGTGATTGAAGTGGAAATATGGCTGTTACATTGTGAAAGGATTTTTGCTGATTTGGGTCTGAATGATGAGCAGAAAAAGAGATTGGCTTCTAGACGGTTGTAAGTAGCTACTTTATTCTAGTGGAACGTAGTTACTATGGGAGAGCCTGAGGAGGAGTTGACTTGGGCAGATTTTTGAAGGAGATTTATAGAAAGATTTTTGTTTGAAGTAGCTAAGTCAACCTTTCTCCGGAAGTTTATGGAGTTGGAGCAGGGGGAAATATCAGTGCTGGAGTACTCTGCTAAATTTGATGAGTTGTCCAGGTATGGATATTCCACTATTGACACTATTATCAAGAGGAACGAGAAGTTTATCAGTGGGTTGAGGTCGGAGATTGCTGGGGAAACTATGCCACATTTCGTAGATCCATCGAATGTAGTGGTGGAGATGGCTGTCAGGAATGAAGAAATGCTTTCGATCTTTGGGAAAGAGAAGTTGGAGTAGAACCAGAATTCTCAGAATAATAAGAGGAAATTCTTCAAGAAGGAAGCTCAGAAAGGTAAGGCTGCCAAAAAGTGGAAAGCTGATATAGTTTGTTATAAGTGTGACAAGAAGGGGCACTATGCTAACGAGTGTCGATCTAGTGATGGCAAGGTGGTTGTAGGGAAGCAGAATGTGAAGTGCTTTAACTGCGACCAGGTGGGGCATTATAAGAACAAATGTCCAGAAAAATCCAAGGCTAGCAAAGTAAAGGTATTTGCTTTGGAGCAATCTACATCAAGTCCAACAATAGCTGAGAAGGGAAAGTCTGTGATGGAAGGTACACTTTTGATTCATAGCATACCAGTTAGGATACTATTTGATACCGGGGCATCACATTCATTTATATCTCAGTGTTTGGTAGATAAGTTATGTTTAGAACCATCATACCTTGTTACTTCCTTAAGGATAGCTAAGCCAGTAGGAGGGTACACGACTCTGGAAATGAGATGCGACCATATAGAGTTTGAATTTCTAGGTTATACTTTTGCCTGCAGTTTGTATGTAATTGATTTCTCAGGTTTTGGGAACATTTTGGGTATGGATTGGTTGAGCAGATACGATGCTAGGACATTTTGTCAGGATAGGAAAATATAATTGAGAGACCCTGATAATAGTAACCGAATGGCATACTCAGTTGAGAATTCGAGTCCCGGAATTTGTGCTTTATTGGGAGCCACAGAAGTGGAAGACGAATTGACTCAGGTTTTAATTGTAAGAGAATTTGCAGATGCTTTTTAACCGGTTACAAGACTACCATCGAAATGAGCTATTAAGTTTCAAATAGATCTTGTACTTAGAGATAAACCTGTTAGTAGACCATCTAGCAGGATGACACCTATCGAGATGAAGGAGTTAAAGGTGCAGCTAGTAGACTTAGAAGGAAAGAGTTTTATTAGACCAAGCAGTTCACCTTGGGGAGCGGCCTCGGTGTTCGTAAAGAAACATGACGGTCGTTAAGGTTGTGTATTGATTATCATAAGTTGAATGAATAGGCGATAAAGGATCGATATCCTTTACCAATATTGATAATTTATTTGATCAGTTGAGTCGAGCCAAAGTATTTTCCTAATTGGATTTGGCGACAGGGTTCTATCAATTGAGAGTGACGGAGGACAATATTCCTTTGATAGCGTTTTGAACGAGGTATCTTTCGTAAGAGTGGTTAGTGATGCCATTCGGGTTAACAAATGCGCCAACTTGTTTTGTGGATTTAATGAACCGGATTTTCCGAGTGCATTTGGGTAGGTTATTGTTTGTGTTCATTGACGATATTTAGATATATTCTAAGGCTGAAAGAGATCATGAGGTTCATATTAGAATAGTGCTAGAAACGCTAAGGCAGCATCAACTGAAAGTGAAGTTTTCAAAGTGCCATTTCTATAAGAAAGAAGTGAGGTCTCTTGGTCATGTATTTTCAGAGAAAGGGTTATCAATCGATGCACCTAAGATCATAGCTGTTAACAGTTGAAAAAGACTCAAGATGGTGACCGAGATAAGAAGTTTTCTTGGATTAGCTGGGTATTACTGGAGATTTATCAAGGATTTCTCGTGGATAGCAGTGCCTTTGACTAAGCTTACTAGAAAGAACGTTAAGTTTATTTAGTCTGAAAAATATGTGGAAGCATTCCTTGAGTTGAAGCATTTGTTGACCAATGCGCCCATGTTAATTGTTTCAGACGAGAATCAGGATCTAGTGATGTATACGGATGCATGTGGAACATGATTAGGAGCTGTATTGATGTAAATGGGTAAAGTGATTGCTTATGCTTCTCGGCAACTCAGACCGCATGAAGTTAGATATCCGACTCATGATTTGGAGTTGGCAGCGGTGATTTTCGCATTGAAAGTGTGGTGACACTACCTCTTAGGAGAACGATTCGAGTTGTATATGGATCATAAGTGTTTGAGGTATTTATTCTCTCGGAGAGAGTTGAATATGAGACAACAGAGGTGACTGGAGTTTTTTGCAGCCTATGATTTTGGTATTGAGTATACACCAAGGAAAGGAAATAAAGTTGCAGATGCACTTAGCAAGAAACAGCAGAATGTGGTGCTATCTATGTTGGCAGAATGGAAGGACCTAGATGCATTGACTACTTGTAGTGTGCTGTTAAGATCGACTGCTTGTTCCTGTCAAAGTACTGCTATGTTGTTTTGTTTAGAAGTCCAACTAGTATTGATTGAAAGGATTACTTCTAAACAAAGGGATGATTCAATATTAGATGAACATACCAGAGGATTGGAAAATGGAAATGAGATCAATGATCTAAAAGATTTTAGCCTTGACTAGAGGGATGGTTAAGAGAGAAGGGATGGTAATGTGATCCGGATGTGGAAAACCTAAGGAGGGAAGTTCTTAAGAATGTCATCGATCAAAGTTTACGATTCACCCTATGGGAACCAAGATGTATCATCATTTGAAGAGAAGTTTCTTTTGGGAAGTTATGAAGAGTGATGTAGGCTTATAGGTGAAGCAATGTGCAAATTGCCAGTAAGTGAAAACCGAATATCAGAAGTCAAGTGTATTGCTTTAGCCTTTAGATATACTGGTTTGGAAATGGGATTCGATTTCCATGGATTTTATTGATGGGTTGCCAAGGTCGAACAAGGGAAATGAAAGTATATGGGCGTTGTAGATAGATTGACCAAGAGTGCCCATTTCATACCCGTTAAGTCAACCAAGACGACGCCTGCATTGGCTAAGTTGTTTATGAAGAAGATAGTTAGACTGCATGGGATACGTAGTTGTATAGTCAGTGATAGAGATGCCTTGTTCAATAGTGAATTCGGGAGGAGTTTACAAGAAGTATTAGGTACCAAGCTTAAGATGAGTACCGTTTATAACCCACAGATGGATGGGCAGATAGAGAGAGTCAATAAGGAACCTGAAGAATGGTTGAGGGCTTGCGTACTACATTTTGGTGGGTCGTGGGAAGACCATTTGCACTTGGTTGAGTTTTCCTATAATAATAGTTATCAGGCTAGTATAGGAATGGTGCCTTTTATATGGAAGGCCATGCAAATCACCAGTATATTGGTTAGAGACCAATGACAGATCGGTCCTTTGTCCAGATATGGTAAGAGAAGCTACAGAGAAGATCGAGTTAATCCGAGATAGGATGAGAGAACCTCAGTCTAGGTAGAAAAGTTACGCAGATAAGAGGCATAAGGATCTTGAGTTATCTGTTGGAGACCAATTGTTTATTAAAGTATCACCGATGAAGTGTGTTGTACGTTTTGGAAAGTCATGGAAACTGGCATCGAGATATGTTGGACTGTTCCCTATTATAGAGAGGATCAAAAAACTCGAGTACCGAGTAGAGTTACCGAGTAGTTTCGCAGGTGTCCATATTGTGTTTTATGTTCCCCGTCTTAGGAAGTATGTGCATAATCCAGAGACTACTATTGCTCCGATTGCATTGGAAGATTTAGCAGTAGAACCAGATCTGACTTTTGTGAGACAACCAATTCAAGTTGTAGTGAGAGATGAGAAGAAGTTAAGGAACAAGACAGTTAGATTGGTGAAAGTCCAATGGAGTGACATTGAGAAAGACAGTACTTCGGAGACAAAGGACATGATTGGGGATAATTATCCTGAGCTGTTATGACGGTATGTTCTATATTTGATTATATATAGACTTAATAGCTGGTAGGATGTACTAGCATTGGTTACTTGTTTGATATGCTTGTTTTGCAGTCCTTACTGAATTTCGAGGACGAAATTCTTTAAGGAGGGGAGCCTGTAACACTCCTATTTTTAGTTGAACATTATTCAGGACATTTAATTGGATAGATTACATAGAATGATGTAAATGGTTAAGGGGAATGGGATTTGTTAATTAATGTGGTCGTGCTATACTAAATCAATTAAGAAAGATTGTTTCAAACTTAACATATAAGAGAATATGAGAGGGGAAATTTTAGTAGATCCAACCTTCACCCCTTATACCCTCTCACCCTCATTACATTCTCACTTTACTCATTCACAAAACAATCAAAGAAAATATAGAGGCCGGCCATAACTCAAGCCAGGGGAACGAAATCAAGATGATTCAAAGGAGAAGAAGCTTAGGAAGACTAAAGCCATATCAAATCTAACCTCCAACAATTAATCTAAGGTGAATAATACAAGAACCTAAGTTTTTAGAGTAAAACCTAAGTTTTTAATCTCCAAATAGTTCGAATTTTTAATATGCTGTGTAAAATGATATTTTGGAGATGAGATTTTAATTTCAGAATTTTCCAAATTATGTAGATTATTTTATGAATTTCCTAAGGAGAAAATAACTTAATTTTGGGTTTTAATTATTTAAATAATTAAATACAGTTTCTAGCTCCAAAATTTTTATATAGTGAAGAGAAGTATATTGTCTAATTTCTGTGAATTTTTGGGGTTTTTCCCTAGTGATTTCGATTTATGGTGAATTTATTATGCTAGATAATTAATTATGGATATTAATTAATTATTTTGAAGTATGTTTTGGAACTTGAATAATGGGTGCGGCTGAGATTTCTGAAAAGGATTTGTAAAAGATTGTTTTATCCACTAGAAATTGGACAAGAATAATGATTTGGTGAAAAGAGTTGGCTTTATTTAGTAAAAAAATATATCAGTTTTTACTATAATTATGATAAGGCCATACTACCCCATCGTCTCCGAGCCTAAGACAAGGCCGTATTCCATGAATGCCGACGTCATATTGAAAGGAAGCGTATGATAGTTACTCGGTAACTATGTAATGGTTCCAAGTAGGCCGAAGTCGACCTCGTCAACGACATAGGGTAGGTGGCAATGGTACTTCATTTTTTACTTAACGTGTAAAAGCTAACATCGGCGTCGACCGCGTCGCTTGTCTTCATTGCTGTTTGAAACAATGCCGCATCTCATCTCTTCACTGTTTTTTAAACTAAGGTAGTAATGCCACTTTATTGACTTCGACTTCGAATTTATATAAAAGCGGCATAGTAGCCGAAGTAACTTAAGTGTAAAAGTTTATAACGTCGTTGAGTGTCTTGGGGGTCGATGTGCATCAAGGTCGATGACCTTATGTTTTAGAGTCGATGCCGCTTGGCCACGACGTCGCACCTTATGTTTCAAATGCCGAAGAGGCTTGTTTTGTGTAAATTAAAACTAATTTTTAAAGGGGAAAAGATGCCTATGTTTATAAGGATCGACGACCCTATGTCTTCGGTAGTTAGCCAAATAACTTATAGAATTTTTAAGTTTTGTTTAATAAGTAGATAGCCTATAGTTTATACAGGTCAACAACACCAATCTCGACATGAATTTTTCTTGAACTTAAAAGAAATTTAGATTTTGTCTTCGACCATAGATAGGGGTCGACGTTGATATAATAACGCATATGTTATGTTTTATTTTATTAAAGGCGACGAGCCTTATGCTTCTACTTCAACGTGGTCACTGGGTATACCAATGCCATTTAAAATTTTGTAAACTTCTACACTATCATTGGGGACATCAATATAGATGAACTTCGATGTTGATCTTTATTAACTTAATAATGGCAGTGAGCCTATTGTTTTATGACTTCGATTCTAAACAATGGGGATACCAATGCTATTTTGATTATAGATGTCGACACCATCATTGGGGGCAGCAAAGTAGGCAAGTTTCGACAAACTAAATATGTTATTGACTTCAATTTTAAACCTTGGGGATATCATTGGTTGGCATGGATCAATCGAGGATACCAATGTATGTCACTTTGAAATGTTATAACTTTAAGGGAGGATAACCTATTTGGGGATACCAATAAACATAGGTTAAACATGTGGATAACATGAATAAGAATAAAATCATATAAGTAACATAGATTAAGACTAAAACGTGTGGGTAAAATAAATGATATGATGGCTTCATAGTCATCCTAAGAAAACTATGAGATGTGAGATGGATAGTCCACATCATGTTGGAGATAGAAAATATCTACAAGGATAATGAAGAGTTCATAGTCATCCTAGGAAAACTATGAGATGTGTGATGGATAGTCCACATCAATTTAAGTTAAATAGAATATGTGTGATGGATAGTCCACATGATTTGAATAATGGAACCATATGTGATGGGTAGTCAATGTGGTAGAGGATAGGTAATCCAAGTAATAATTACGTGTGAGATAAATAGTCCATATAATTCTAAATATGTTTAAATGTGAGATGGGTAGTCCACATAATTATAAGACGGATAGCTAGTTTAAATTGTGATTGGTATTCATTTGAAATTAAGATCGGTAATCTAATGAATTAGGATGGGTAATCCAGTATATGTTGCATGATTATAAACGCTATCTTCTATGTTCTATCCATTGTGCTTGCAGAAGCACAATATATGGTTGTTATGTTTTGGTAAGATACTAGTGAGGGGAAAATCCATTCTGCTCTATGGTGTGGTCTCACTAGATATCTATTTTGGTTCGAGATGGTAGGTTATTATTCACACTAGACTGTTGTCTGACCCAAAATTTTTGTTTTTCCCCTTAACTCTTGGGTACTCATTTGAGTAGGTTGGGAATAAGAGATTTCAAGTTCCAATTATATGAATAAGCTTCCGAAGACATGTAAAAGGCCATCAAGCTATTAGGAGCTCTTTCTATTTTCCACGTGTACTTTGGTTATGTCTATTTGGATGTAATGGCAAAGTTGTGTAATTTCCAAGTACTTGAGTCTGATCAACCAAGGAGGCATGTTCATATTTCGCTCTTGGAGTATTTCGTGATAAATTAAATTTTCTCAAGATGTGGGGTTATTTAATTAATATGAAATATCAGTTATGAAACAATATGGGAAAATTTGCTATTATACCGTGTTTGAAAATTTTTCATATATGTGCTTCTGATTATTGATATGATTAACATAGTCGTATATTGGTGTCGAGAAATAATAACTATGGATGACTACAACATCCGCAGCAGTTAGATTTGGGTATCAGAATGTGGGATGTTACATGTCCTTTTGTTGTTTGGACAGGTGTTACATGCATGATTAGTCTATAAACCGAATGGCTAATACCTATCAGTTTATTTGGTATATAGTCAAACAATGTTTGCCTATTTGGTTGTGTTAGGTAAATTCTTATAGCTAGTTTATTTTGTCATGTTAGAATATTACACTATGTAGTAGGGTCTATTTGGTTTATTAGATTGATATTAGTTTATTTGGTTTGTTAGACTCCATGTCGCTGCTTAAACTGATAGTCGACTACCATTATTATTTCATCAGTTATTCTTCAAAAATTTTGGTATGGATATTTGACTCTGAAGAATTTTGAATTGTTATCACCATATTTTTAGATAATAGTCCATTGAGACTTGATATGGATTTATGAAATGGTGATTTTGATTGATATGCCTTATTATGATTATTTGGTTTGGGCATATTTTTATTATGGCTTATCTGTGATTAATTCATATAATTATAACATAGTATCTCACCTTTTTATATTTAGATATAGTCTAACCCATTTATTATTTTAATACTCGGGTCAAACTGAGACTCTACATGTTTCTCCAAAATAGAATCGTTGGGGAATAATAAAAATGTCTAAATAGTTAACAGTTATAAAATATAGAATGACAAATAATACATATCTAATTAAATTTGGGATTAGGAAATATACTTAATAAATAAAATAAGATAGAATAAAAATTGTTTAGTTAATTGATGCTTGGTTGTTTTAAAATTGTAAGTGATTGTGCAAAATTAATATTGAGTAGGAATCACTACTAAGAGTTGAAACTAGCTAAATAATAACAATAAGAACTTGCGGCGTCTTTAGTAGTGTAGTTACTGTAAGAAATATTGAAAATTTAAATTTATATAAAATGAAATTTTAATTCATATTTGTATCTAATTAAATGTTAGGTTGAATTAAAAATTTGATGTTTTCTTGGTGTATATATTGATGAAAGTGCATGCTATGGAATTGTCATCAATAAATTATTATTTCTATGATAACATTAAGGTTGATTGAAAGAATTTTAATAAAAGTAAGCATCTATTTAAATTAAAATCCTTTGATATAAATATACATATATATATATATATATATATGAAATATGGTTGAGTTTATTATAGGCAAGTAAATATTTTGTAAAAGCATAAAGTATTAAAAGATATATGTATATCATATAGAAAATAATTTTGTGTTAAATTGCTCGTTGAGTGCTTTAAGGATTCTGGTCGATGCGCTTGATCAACGTTATCGATTGGGATTACTAAACACTAGGACGAGACATTCAGACACATTATTTTGGACAATAAAATGTTTTTAGAAATAATACTTAGTAAGTATATAATATTTTTGTTAAGAAGATAGAATTTTGAAATAAGTTAAATATTATATATATATATATTAAAATAGGCAGTTTGGAAGGATTGTTTTGAAGATAAATAGAAAGTGTATAAATTATATTTTTGAAAGAGATGCATTGGGATATTTTTTATAAATAAAATAAAGTATGTAAAATGAGAGTATGATTTATCATTTAAATAAATTTGGCATTTGTAAAATCTTATACATTCATTTGCATGGATGCATGATAAATAAAATTTGTGTGATATTTTGGAAGATTATGCATATTCTATTATAGTTTGGATGAATGTTAGGATTTCTAATTGTTTTTGAAAAGTGTAAAATGATACAAAATTATTTATATGAATTTCCAATTTAAATGAAGTTTGGATGAAACTATAATTCGATTATGAGTGTAATAAGTAATTGAATATTGAATACTTTGTTTTGGTGGGTAAATATTTTTCTCAAGTACGGTTTTGCAAAAATAAAACGAGATTAATTTTTTTTATAAAGCTAAGATAAAAAAGAAATTTTGTGAAAGGGATTTGATAGAGAAAAATATTTTTTATATAAAGACACACTATATACCAAAATAAAAATTTAAGTTATTAATTATAAAAAGAAAGTCTTGGAAATATATCTAAGATGACATTTGGTAAGAGAGAATTCTTGTATGTATGTATAAATACATACATACATACATATACATATACATATACATATAAATATACATATACATATACATATACATATACATATACATATACATATACATATACATATACATATACATATACATATACATACATACATATATATATATATATATAACTTCTTGTTAGAAGTTAGCTTTTCGAGGTTATTATATTTCAAAAGTAAGAATTTAATTAAATTTAAAGAAAAGCAATGATTGGATTTTTGATTTTTCCTTTTTATAGAAAAAGATTCTTTGAGAAATGAATTTCTGTTAAAATTATTTAGAGTGTGAAGTAATGCTAATTATACAAGAGATGAATATGTTGAAAGGGCATAAAATGTTGGTATAAATTATTTCAAATTAGAAAATAAGGAAGTAATTAAAGAAAATGATCTATTATTTGTAATCTAAATTAAGAATAGGTATATATATAGGAATCGATTTCCTATATTTTCGAATATAAAATTTTGGTTTGCATTTTCAATTTGATGTGCTTGACCCTTCGATTTTCTGACGAATGATAGTTTGATTTTTGACTTAATCTTTTGTCAGATATATAATTAAATTCTCTAATATAATTTTCGAATATATTTTCCCTGGTTGAATATATTTGATTTCGGCTTTGACTTGATCAATCTTACTGCTTTGGTTGTATTATTGTTTTTTGCTTACGACCCTAAGCACTTTTCTTCTACATGAGTACAAGTATGCCTGTGGATTCAATTGTATTCCGACTCCAATGATGATGCATCCCTTCATGTCAGTAAGCATGATGCATGAAAGACTCTGGTATCCTAGCATAGTGAATCAATGCCAGTTTGAATATACTATTTGCGTATCCTCTCCGTTATGTAGTTTGCCAATATGTGCATTTGCATTGCTTTGTGTTGTTTTGCCTGATGTTTGAAACTGAGTGATATTCTTGTTGCCATCACTTCTATGTGCTGTAATTACTTGTATGTTGTTTACTGCATTTGCTTATGCTGACACTTGCACTTGTTGCTCTAACCTTGTGAGAAACTGCCCCTTTCTTGTTTGTGCTATTTAGTTAAGATGCTCTTTTTATCCTTGATGAAATGCAGCCTTATATTCTGGAGTGATGTTGTTTCAGTTGAACATATTGTGGTTGAATTCCTCTTTTTAATTTCCTATGTTCATGTCTCCCTTGTACATGCCTGGACTTCTTTATGTGCACTATCTTTATGTGTGCACTGACTATACACACTTTATCCTGACCTTCTTGTTTCTTTATGTACTTGTTTATGCATGTACCATTATACATCCTTCAGATGTACAATTTCTGGTGTGTTCGTTCCATAGTATTGACAATTTTTTTATATTAAACGATATTTTAATAGAGAACAACTTTGGTGTTCGTCACTTTCCAAAATTTTAAAGTTGCCGAAGGTTTAAACATAAATATCAATGAATATTTATCGTTGTCTTAAAATGAAAATTCACCAAAACTGAGTTGAAATAGTCTAGTCATAACTTTTGAACGGTTTGTCTAATTTCGATGATTATACCCATTCCGAAAAGCGTAAACTAAAAGCAACAACTTTTGTTTGAAGTGTTTTGTGAAATTTTCATTTTATCAAGACTAAAATTGCCGTTTTATTAGGCGGACCTGCAATTATGATTTGGTTTTAGAATTTAATGTTTTTATAAAAACTTTCAAAATTCTTTGCATAGTTAATATTTTAATGAACCGAAAAATGTTTTGGGAAATTAGAACATAATGTAACAATTCATGATTTGAGAACATAATCTAATTTGGTATTTTCAACTTTCAAAAGTTTGTTTAAAGAGAATCGTAAATAGATGTGATGTTATTCCTATAGTTAATGGTTGCATACTTGTCCTATTTCTTTTCGTTATGCAACTAATGTTATAGTGAGTTAAGATTAGGGATTCAAGAGGCTATTGGGAATTATTGGCGATGTTGACTAAATTTTTCTCAGTTAATAATAAGCGAATTTGCTTAAAATGCTAAAATAAGGGTATGTTTTCAGATTAAAATATAGAAATGTTAGAAATATTAATATATATCATGTTTTCGACAGTGTGGTCAATGTATATTGTATATATTATATTTATGAAATTGCAAACAACTCTCCGTACAAAGGAGATTCTGTCGAAATTTTCTCGAAATTCTAACACTTAGAAATATTTTAACAAATTTTCCATATGCGAAGAAATAAAAGTTAAGAAATTAGTCTATTTTAACATATAAATGTATGATACACTTAATTCTTATCTTAACTACTTAGAGAATTAAGCGAATTTCAATTGCTTATAGATTTTGAATTAGTAACGCTTGTGTGTAAGTGATGTCTCCCTATAAGAAATTGCGTGGAGGCAATTTTCATAAGGGGGAGGTCTGTAACAACCCTGTTCTAAAGATGTAATATTAAACTAATTTAATTAAATAGAAGTGTCTCAATTCAAAATTTGTAATTTATTATTTTGGAACCAAATTATTATTAAATAAAATCTATTTAATAGAGGATTTTGTTATAGTAAAATTTAATTAGTTAAAAAATTTCATTTTAGATAATATATTTTAATTCTAACAAAATGTGGTAATAATTTGAAATATGCTAAAGGTATAAATAGTTTTGTATAATTGAAATAGATGAAAAGAGGTTTTATTCGATATTCACTAAAATCAATAAATTGACAAAGATGAATAAATTTATTTATATCAGTTCAATGGATAATTAAATAGAGTGAAACGATATTAAATTGAATATTTTAGTCATTGAAATATATTTGGAAAATGAAGTGTAGATCGATTTTAACTAGACTGAATTAAAGTTACAAATGAATAAATGATAGAGGTTAATAATTAAATATACATACAAACGGAAAATAATTAAGAACTAAATTAAATATAAATTAAACTTGAAACAAAACTCAATAGCAAGCCCAAACCCGTAAACATCTTCCCTTCCATTTCTTTTCCATATCAAAGCCTATACAACTCACTCCTCAAACCTGACCTCATTCTTGTTCTTTTTACCTTAGCCGTGAAATCCCCAATCGAACACGAGAAAAAAAAACAACGACGAACCTTGGACATAAGGCTGCTAGAGTGTGGGGTTCAGATAGAGGAGCGGAAAAATGGGCATGGCATTCGCCTAGGCCGGCCGTAACGTGTTGCTTCGATTGTGGCAGGGCTATGCTTGGTTGGACAGCAACATCGATGTCGCGAGCGATGACTGATCCCTCGACTCAGAGACATGATGTCGAGCTGGTGGCTGTTAGGGAGGATTTCAGGGAATGACATTGAGGTGGAGTTGCTCTCATGTGTGAAATTCGAGGAAAAAGTAAAGGTAGCTAGGGTTTTTTTCATGGTAGTTGCAGAAGAAAGCTTCAACCGACAATTTGTTAAAGTGATTTAATTTATTTAACTCATACATTTATATTTATATAATTATATCCTTTTTGCGTACTTTGTTTGGGTTATGAATTGCATAAATTATTAGAAGTGATTAAATGAAATTATTCAAATATCATTGCATGTTATGGGTTCCATTGGTTTGGTGGTTGAATTAGTTGTATGGTAAGGTTGAGATATTGGATTTGAATTAATGTTTGGTTAGGTAGTTGCATGCACATTGGAAAACATCATAATACAATTGGTATTTGTAGTTTAATTATATGATGGTTGTGCATTGTTTGTGTGACCAGAGTTGTAGAAAAGCAACTCGGTCGCTAAATAATTCCGTATTATGGAATTATATATTTTATAGAGCGATGTTAGCTCTAGAAGTTACATTTTAGATGGATTTATTGTTTGAATTTTTAAATGTTTTTTAAAAGAATTTCAAAAAAAGTGAGATTTTATCTATTTTGACCCTTATTGGAATTTAGTGTATAGAATATATTAAATTATATTATAATCTTAACTTATTTTTTATTTTGAAATTTCTATCCAAAACTTCAAAAAATTAGTAATATTTAATTATAAAACCTTTTTAAATTTACTATTTGGAGTATAAAATTTTAGAAATGTTTTAGAGGTAAAAGGTAAAATATATTATTATTTTATAAAAGCTGTTATGAAAGTAATAATTTCAGTTTCAAGTGATTTTATTATAAAAGAGATTTAAATGATTTCGAAAGCGTTCAGAAGCCTTTGTAAATAACAACATTTCCTTAAGAATGAATTTAGGGATTTAAAAATGATTCTAGGAAATTATGTCTTCATGTATATAAAAATTAATTCAAAAGTCTTTTGTTTTATTTATTATGGATTTGAGATTTTATTGCAATTTCGTACTTTTCTATGAAACAAGGAATTTAATAAACGATTGAATTGTCGGTTTGGTATGAGACTTTTCGTACAATTCTCTCGCTTATTATTATAATTTGTTAAATAGAGTTTGATAAATACTTGAATTTACTTTCTAGTATGGGACATGTTAACCGCCTTTTGGCAAGGCCGTAGACAGGCAGATTTAACTCAAATGACTGCTCGGTTATTGAGGCTGGAATATGATGGTATTGGTTCAGATAATGGATATGCGATCGATCACGGATGATAAACATGAATATGTGGCCAGGATTCGACATAGTCGATGGACGAAAAGCGCAAGATACTTGAAATATGGGTTTCGACAAAAGTCGAGTTGATTGAGATTGCTTGGAGTTTGCTTCGAGTAACACTTGGATTTACTTCGGGTTTTCATGATGGTTACTTCGAGTCAGAGAAGGCCTCGCTTCAGGTCACTGAGGGATTGGCATGATTTAGAGGGGTCGGTGCTACTTGGCATTAGCAGAGCCTAGGCTTCGGGTCGGCATCAACATATCTTCGGGTCGGTAAAAAGTTCTCGGGTCGGCATCACGTTGGGTCGGCATGTTTGGACGACTTCGGGTCGACACTGCCACAAACTCGGGTCGGCGTTAGGGAAATGGGATCAACATGTTATGGCACTTCAAGGGGTCGGCATATTTCTACTTGCTTTGGGTCGGCTATGGACATACTTCGGGTCGGCATCAACATATCTTCGGGTCGGCATAAAGTTCTCGGGTCGGCATCATGTTGGGTCGGCATGTTTGGACGACTTCGGGTCGGCACTGCCACAAACTTGGGTTGGCGTTAGGGAAATGGGATTGGAATGTTATGGCACTTCAAGAGGTCGGCATATTTCTACTTGCTTATGGTTGGCTATGGACATACTTCGGTCGGCCTTTGGAAATCAGGTCGGCATAAAAGGAAGGGGATCGGCATGTTTCTACTTCGAGCTAGGGTCAAGTTTACTTCGGGACAATATGAAGGCTGCTCCAGGTCATGACACGAGTTTCTTGGTGTCGGCATGTTACGTACTCCAGGAAAGCAGTGGTGAACAATATGGAATCGACTATGATTTTAGTGGGCCCGTATCACTCAGGAAGCTCAGTAACCAGGATTTTGTCTATAAATACAGCAGGCAGAGCTTCAGAAAAAGGATTCTCATTCGATTTCCCTTCATCTTCTACATAAAGTCTCCTCTGCCATTGTTTCAAAGGACTCTGGATATTAACTGTAATCAATTCTCTGAAAATAAAAAAGGAAATTTCTGCAGTGGACGTAGGCCAGAGTCAACCGAAGCACTATAATCTCGTCTATTTACTGCTTTCTTTTTAATTTTTGTTGTTCTTCATATTTATATCCTCTTCATATATTCTATCTATGATCTATGACTGTGAATTGGTGCTTTCATCTGCGATTGGGTGTTTGTGACCATTTTTGGTGCAAACGTTTGGTGCTTTCACCAAGAAAGCTAGCACTTTGGGACTTAGGATCTTGGATTTTGGAGTTGGAGGCTTAGGAACTTGGATTTTTGAAGCTATGGTCAGGCAATCAGCAAGGAGGCAGGTGACAGAAAGGAGCCATCAAGAGGGAAGTCAAGAGGCTTCCTCTGGAGCTGGATCAGATCAGGCATCCATCTACATCACAAGGGATGAGATGCAGACTATTCTAAATTCTATGCGGGAACAGATGCTAAAAAGGCAGTAAGAGATGATTCAGGATCTCTTTAGGAAAATGGAACCAACTGGGACACAGAACCTAGGAAATGGACCAACCACAGCTACTGGCAATGTAGAACAAGGAGTCGGAGCTGCAGAAACCTCCGGAGGTTAGAACCAGAACCAGAACCAGAATGGAGAGCTTGAAGGAAATCAGCAAAGGCCTGGGGGCAGACCCTCAGCATTGGATACTAGAAGGCCCGTAAATGGAGCTCAGATAGCTGGGGCCAACGCAAATGCGAATGAGCAACATGAAGAGTACTACCCAGAATATCCTCCAGGACATGGGGGGCTGGATGGAAATGCAAACAGGGGACCAGTCCTTGATGGAGACGAGCAGATAGCTGGATTGATAAGAAGGATTATGAGAGGAGGGATACCGAGCAGTGGCTTGGAGGAATTTAGTCGGAGTCCGTTCACTCCAAATATCTGAAATGCAAGGAACCCTCCAGAATTTAAATTACCAACGCTGGAGGCTTATAACGGGAATTCAGACCCAACTATGCATGTAACCAAATACATTAGACATATGGAAGTGCAGATTTGGCTGCGTTTTGGTTCAGGCAGCTAGAGAAAGGATCAATCAGGACATGGGGCGAGCTAGTGGAATGCTTCATAAGGCAGTTCAGGGTCCATGTGACATGACCAAAGAATGTAACGACGTTGGCATCAATAAAGCAAAGGACAGAAGAGTCCGTGGGAAATTTTATAATGCGGTTCAATGCAGCCGTGGCTTCGGCGGATCGCCCGAATCGATCAATGATTTTTATGGTGGTGGTAGCAGGAATCGCAGAAGGTACCGAGTTCAAAGATTCATTGGCACGGGATCCACCACAGGATCTTGGAGACTTCTATTATGAGGTGGAAAGATTTATCCGATTAGAGGATTCATGCGCCGAAAGGCAAGAAGGGAACGCCGCGGAAGGGGAAGGAACGTCCAGAGAAGGACAAGGAATGGATAAAGGAAAAGGAAAGCAGAACGATGGATATGATGGTTCTGACAAACGGAGGAGAGACCGGGAACCTAAATTCGCAACATACACAGACTTAACGGAGAATCTAGAATGGATTTACTTAGAAAAACGGGGGTAGCTCCTCTATCGGAAACCACCTAGGAGTGATCCCATAGAACGGGAGCGCAGGAGTGGGAGGTAATGCCTATTCCATGAGTTGGAAGGGCATGCCACGGATGAATGCTGGCACTTAAAGGACGTCGTGGAGAACACGTTAGGAGTGGCAGATTGCCGCAGTATGTGAGGAACCAGACAAGAGCGGTAGAACATGAGCAGCTACTGCCTGCACCAAACATGAACGACCTTGGATCAGGGCCACGACGCATCATCAACTGATCGTGATGGCAAGGGCCGAGTTCAGGATTTTGACTTCGGTCATCGAATAATTTTTCTGATTTTTTTTAAAATAAAGCATCTATGCCACTTACACATGTAAGGGAACCAGAGAGATCCTCAGGCATGCTCTGAGATGGTAACGAACTGCTTTGCTCGGAGAGGCAGCACTTTGTTTTTTCTGTTTTTTCTTATTATACACTTGGAATTTGGATTTAATAAATGGATTTGGATTTTATGAAACAAACCCCTAACGGGAGAGTTACGGGATGGATACTGGAAGTCAGTTGGAAATTAATCGCTTAATGTTCTGAGATACTGAACCAGAGTGCAGGGAGTGACGCCGCTTTGCTGGAGAGCGACATGATCGGCTCGCTCGATGTTGTTTCCCCTTCACTGAAGAGTGACATGATGGGATTTAGCAAGGGCCTGGAGTGGGTGTAATCGGTCTAGGACTTAGGCCATGGTATTGCTTAATGTTCAGGGATACTAAACCGGATTGCAGGGAGTGACACCACTTCACCGGAGAGCGACGTGATCGGCTCGCTCGACGTTGTTTCTCCTTCACTGGAGAGTGATAGGATGGGATCCAGCAAGAGCCCGAAGAGGCTATGATCGGTCTAGGAGGACCAGGGCATCGCTTAATGTTCAGGGATACTGAACCGAAGTGCAAGGGATAGGTTGCTTCGCCGTAGCGCGATAGGATCTGCATATTCAATTGTTAAGTTTGGATCGAGCTTAGCAAGGGTCTAGAGAGGCCATCAATGATCTGGAGATCATAGGATTCGATTACTAACTTCCAAGGTGTAAAATGGATTTTGATAGTGGCTTCGAACAGCTACAGATTTGGATAAGGACCCGAAGTGGTCCCGGATTTAGATGTGTACCCAAAGAGGTCCCGGATTTGGATATGGACCCGGCGAGGTCTCGGATTTGGATATGGACCCGGTGAGGTAAAGAATTTGGATTACAGGACCCGGAGAGGTCCCGGACTTTGATAAAACGTTCCGGAGAGACCGTGGATTTGGTTAATGGATTTGGAGTGGATTTGGAATCGGATAACAGCTCAGAACAATCGCGGATTTAGCTATCAGACTTGGATGGAATTGCTTGGTAATGGATGGAATATGGAGTTTGGATATTGGATTTAAAGCTATTTAGAACCCGCCTTCCAATAGCAAGGCATGTTTTGGGGGGCAAATGTTAACCCGCCTTTTGGAAAGGCCATAGACATGCGGATTTAACTCGAACGACTGCTCGGTTATCGAGGCTGGAATATGATGGTATTGGTTTAGATGATGGATAGGAGATCGATCAAGGATGATAAACATGAATACGTGGCCGGGATTTGGCATAGTTGATGGATGAAAAGCACATGATACTTGAAATATGGGTTTGACAAAAGTTGAGTTGATTCAGATTGCTTGGAGTTTGCTTCGAGTCACACTTGGATTTACTTCGGGTTTTCATGGTGGTTACTTCGAGTCAGATAAAGCCTTCCTTCTGGTCACTGAGGGATCGACATGATTTAGAGGGGTCGGTGCTACTTGGGGTCGGTAGAGTCTTGGCTTTGGGTCGACATCAACATATCTTCGGGTCGGCATCACGTTGGGGTCGGCATGTTGACGACTTCGGGTCGGCACTGCCACAAACTTAGGTCGGCATTAGGGAAATGGGATTGGCATGTAATGGCACTTCAATAGGTCGACATATTTCTACTTGCTTATGGTCGGCTATGGACATACTTCAGGTCGGCCTTGGGAAATCAGGTCGGCATAAAAGGAAGGGGATCGGCATGTTTCTACTTCGAGTTAGGGTCAAGTTTACTTCGGGTCAATATGAAGGCTGCTTCGGGTCATGACACGAGTTTCTTGGGGTCGACATGTTACATACTCCAGAAAAGTAGTGGTGAACAATATGGACTCGACTATGATTTTAGTGGGCCCGTATCACTCAGGAAGCCCAATAACCAGGATTTTGTCTATAAATACAGTAGACAGGGCTTCAAAAAAGGGATTCTCATTCAGTGTCCCTTCATCTTCTATATAAAGGCTGCTCTACCATTGTTTCAAAGGACTCTGGATTGTAACTGCAATCAATTCTCTGATAATAAAAAAGGAATTTTTTGGAGTGGACGTAGGCTAGAGTCAGCCTAAGCACTATAAATCTCATCTATTTGCTGCTTTCTTTTTAATTTTTGTTGTTCTTCATATTTATATCCTCTTAATATATTCTATTTGTGATCTGTGACTATGAATTGGTGCTTTCATCTGCGATTAGGTGTTTGTGACCGATTTTGGTGCAAACAGGACAGTTTGTAAAATTCTAGTGATTACTAAAGTGAAAGTGATCTACACTTTAGAGTTTTATTGTCTTAAGGTGTTCAAATTTCATTTTTAGGATGATACATCCCTGAGAGAATATGACTCATTTTTTATTGACCTAAGTGTCGATACATTTTTAGATTTGGGTAAGCAAACCTATTTGGTTAGGTTAGGTTTGTATTGGTGTAATGCGACTGACCTTTTGTTGTTTGGACAAGTGTTACATGTATGATTAGTCTATAGATCAGATGACTAATACCTATCAGTTTATTTGGTATACGGTTAGACAATGTTTGCCAATTTGGTTGTGTTAGGTAAATTTGCAAAGCTAGTATATTTTGGTGTGTTAGATTATTACACTATATGGCAGGGTCTATTTGGTTTATTAGATTGATATCAGTCGATTTGGTTTGTTCGACTCTGTATCGCTGTTTAAACTGATAATTAACTACAAATATTATTTCATATTTTTAGTACCATTCGTCTCTGAAGAATTTTGAATTATTATGACCATATTTTTAGATGATAGTCCATTGAGACTCGATATGGATTTATGAAATGGTGATTTTGATTGATATGCCCTATTATGATTATTTAGTTTGGTTATATTTTTATTATGGCTTATTTGTTTAAGTTATATAATTATAGTATCAGTATCTCACCTTTTTTTATTTAGATATAGTCTGACTCGTTTAATACTCGGGTCAGATCGAGACTCGTTGACTTTTGGATTTTGTGTTAGCAATGAGTAGACTATTTTCACCATTTCAGTTTACTTCACTATTGTATATGTTGACATTTAGGATGATATGGCATGTATATTATTTAGTAGTCATTTTGTATCAGATACGGTATTTTGGATATAGTGTATATATTCATATGGGTGTTGTACTGATATTTTGTAAACTAGCATCTTATTATGATATATGATGTATATTATATTGCTGCAATCCATGACTTTGATTCTTATTTATCTATATTGTATACTGTTCTAAATAATTTTAATTGGTGCGTTTATTACTTTATATTAATATTGTACAAGTCAAAATTTTCAATTAAGATCCTCAAAGGGTATTAAATACGTATCAGTGTTAGTACAAAGATATATTCACATTTGATCACCCTTAACCAACCGTATTCTCCATTTTATTAGACGATATTACTTGTAATGTTATTTAATAATATGTGTGTAGTGGTAGGGTCGTTATAGCTTGGTAGTAGAGCTGTGTTTAGAACATTATAGAATATAATTGACACAAAGTTGAGACCTAAACCTAGTGAGACTTAGAATCCCTTCCCTTGGGTGTGTAGGGTAGAACTTAGAATTTATTCCTATTTAGGATAGAAATATAAATAATTATTGGGAATAATCATCAGGACGTATTTGTAAAACTTTTGAGGTGCTTTATAAAATAATTGTTATGAAAATGATTCTAAATTTGGAACTCACTTCTATAGAGAGTGAGATTTAATGATTAGCATAAATAAGACCTTAGATGGCTTAGAATCGAATATTATCGTGTCCTAATCTGTTAGTAATTAGAGTACGCAGCGGAAGCTGGAAAATAGCTTTCCGCTAAAGGCAATTATTTGTTTGTTTGATTAAAATGTAAGTTGTTTGCATCAATGTTTATTTTTGTTCATGCTTAGTTAAAATATAAAATTGAATCAGAAGTTCATTCAAAGAATTTAAACCTAATTGAATCTGGACAAACCCAATTATTGATAAAAGCCAAGGGTTTCTCCAAAATAGAATCGCTAGGGAATAATAAAAATGTCTAAGCAATTAATAGTTATAAAATATAGAATGATAAACAATATATATCTAATTAAATTTTGAATTGGAAAATATACTTCATAAATAAAATAAGATATAATAAAAATTGATTGGTTGATGGATGCTTGGTTGTTTTAAAATTGTAAGTGATTGTGCATAATTAATATTGAGTAGGAATCACTATTGAGAGTTGGAACCCGCTCAATAATAACAATAAGAACTTGAGGTGTCTTCAGTAGTGTAGTTACGACAAGAAATATTGAAAATTTAAATTTATATAAAATGAAATGTTAATTCAT
Source organism: Allium fistulosum (assembly GCA_030737815.1). Lineage (NCBI taxonomy): Eukaryota > Viridiplantae > Streptophyta > Magnoliopsida > Asparagales > Amaryllidaceae > Allium > Allium fistulosum. The sequence goes on from CM060901.1 coordinate 1,497,692,304, forward strand.
ATGTGTGACTAATTAAACATCAAGATGAATTAAAATTTTGACTTTCCTTGAGGTATATATTGATGAATTTGTGTACTGTGGAATTGTTATCAATAAATTATTATTTCTAATAACATTAAGATTGATTGAAAGAATTTTAATAAAAGCAAGCGCATACTTAAATTAAAATCCATTAATATAAGATATGCATACATACATATATATATATATATGAAATATGATTATGTTTATTATAGGGAAGTAAATATTTTTTAAAGGCATGAAGTATTAAAAGATATATGTATATCATATAGAAAATAATTTTGTGTTAAATTGCCCGTTGAGTGCTTTAAGGATTCCGGCCGATGCGCTTGATCAACGTTATCAATACGGATTCCTAAATACTAGGACGAGCTATTCGGATACAGTGTTTTAGACAATAAAATATTTTTAGAAATAATACTTAGTAAGTATACAATATTTTGTAAAGAAGATAGAATTTTGAAATAAGTTAATTATTATGTATATAAAAATGGGCTATTCAGAAGGATTGTTTTGAAGAAAAAATAATATTTTATAGAAATGTATAAATTATATTTTTGAAAGAGATGCCTTGATATTTTTGATAAATAAAATAAAGTATGTAAATTGAGAGTAGGATTTATATTTTAAATGAATTTGGCATTTGTAAAATCTTATACATTCATTTGCATGGATGCATGTTAAATACAATTTATGTGATATTTTGGATGATTCTACATACTCCATTATGATTTGGATTAATGTTAGGATTTACAGTTTTTTTTAAAAGTGTACAACGATATAAAATTTATTTATATGAATTTCCAATTTAAATGAAGTTTGAAATGGAACTATAATTTGATTATGAGTGTAATAAGTTAATGAATATTGAATACTTTGACTTGGTTGGTTAATATTTTTCTTAAGTATGGTTTTAAAAAATAAAATGAGATTTAAAAATTTCTTTTATAAAGATAAGATAAGAAAGAAATTTTTTGAAAGGGATTTGATAGAGAAAAATATTTTGTGTATAAAGACATAATATGTACCAAAATAAAAATTTAAGTTATTAATTATAAAAAAAAAGTCTTGGAAATATATTTAAGATGACATTTGGTAAGAAATAATTCTTTTTGGTTTTATATATATATATAACACTTCTTGCTATAAGTTAGCTTTCCCATGTTATTAAACTTCAAAAGTAAGAATTTAATTAAATTTAAAGAAAAGCAATGATTGGATTTTTGATTTTTTTCCTTTTTATAGAAAATGATTCTTTGAGAAATGAATTTGTGTTAAAATGATTTAGAGTGTGAAGTACTAGTTATACAAGAGAAATCTTTAAAATTATTTTTATTACATCCTTAATTAGAAAATATTTAATTAGTTGAATACGTTGAAAGGGTGTAAAATGTTGGTATAAAATATTTTCAAATTAGAAAATAAGGAAGTAATTAAAGGAAATGATTTATTATTTGAAATATAAATTAATTATTGGTATATACATAGGAACCGATTTCCTATATTTAATGAGTTGAATATGTTGAAAGGGTGTACAATGTTTCTTTATACACTTGTTCATGCATGTACCATTGTACATCCTTCATATATGCAATTTCTGGGTTCTATAGTATCGACGATTCTTTTTTTAATGGAAAGGTATTTTAATAGAGAACAATTTGGTGTTTGTCACTTTCCAAAATTTTGAAGTCCGCGAAGATTTAAACATAAATTTCAATGAATATTCATTTTTGCCCCGAAATAAAAAATCACCAAAACTGAGCTGAACTAGTCTTGTCATAACTTTTGAATGGTTTGTCCGATTTTGATGATTTTTCCCATTTCAGAAAGATTAAACTATAAGAAACAACTTTTTTTCAAGAGTTTAGTGAAATTTTGATACTTTCAAAGCTAAAATTGCCATATTATTTGGTGGACCTGCACATATGATTTGATTTTAGAATTTAATATTTTTAGAAAAACTTTTGAAATTCTTTTCACACTCAATATTTTAATGATCCGTAAAATGTTTTGGGAAATTAGAACATTATGTATCAATTCAAGCTTTGAGAACATAATCTGATTTGGTATTTTCAAGTTTAAAAAGTTTGTTGAAAGAGGCTCGTACATAGATGTGATGTTATTCCTATAGTTGATGGTTGCACACTTATCCTATTTCTTTTCTTTATGCAACTAATGTTTATATTGTGTAGCGACCCGCCATTTCCATCCTTTAAGGATCCGTCAAACTATATACATATATAATAGAATACGCTACATAGATAATGTCTATCATAAAGTAAAGTATTAAAGTAGCGTTAAGGCGGTACCCTTATCCCCCTTAACACATTTTTTTATAAATACCATAGTCTATACAGATACTGCAAACTCCACCAAATCAGTGGGATACTCAAGGAGCACTCCATAGGTACGATACAAACCAAAGTCGTAAAGGGCTCGATCAGGATAAATATGACAAGGCATGCGAGGCAATGCCCAAGGTAGGATACTACATTTTGCACTCCTGGACTAGTGGTAATGCATGCTCGATAGGGGAGCGACTACGTTAGGCACCGCCCACCTCGAGACACACTCCCATAATCAAGGGTGTGCACACCAAAATCAAATCACAAAATAATAGATATGGTTTTGAAGAAGCATGCTCGATAGGGGAGCGACCCCACTTGGCCTGGTATAGTTCTTGTTTTAGACATTTTAATTATGACTCGAAAGTCAAGGCTATCCATCATCGTTCTCTTACTTCATTCCAGTAACGTTGGCCAAACCATCCTACTTCATTCTGGGTTGTCCACCACATGCACATTTGTTAAAGTGGTTTTCGGTATTGGCAGAGACTATGACAATATCCGATCCCGGTCTCTTTAACAACTGAACGCTTATTTAACACCGTGGTCATTTTATAAAATCACTTAAATAAAATCTCAAATTACAAAGTAATATTCAATAATTAAATATCTAACATCAATTATATTTAATTTTGCAAATATTTACTTAATCACTTTTAAATCTAATCAAGTTATAAAATCATATCTTTAAAATCTCAAAATCAATAAGTTTAAAATCAATTCTTATTTGAATTCAATTCTTAAAACAATTTAAATTACAAATTAATTCCAACTTACCTTTCCAAATCTCATTTATTAAAGTTGTTACAAAAATCTATCTTTATTATATTAATTTAAATTTTATTTAAATATTTTAAAACATAATATATATATTTATTAAATTAAATTTTATTAAATCTTATATTATATATTAAAAAAATAAAGTTATAACTAAAATCTTAAAATTTACATTTTCAAAACTTAAATTATATTTCAAAATTCCCAAAACATATAAAATTAAATCAAATTTTCCATATATATATATTAAAATAAAAATCTTTATATTAAATGTTAAAAAATCAATTTTTATTAGAACACATATTTCCCAAATTTCAGAGATCACTTTAAAAATAGACCAACGACGTATGTATGTAGTTTTCTATCCTATGGTCAAGTGATGCAGATATTTATCATTTCAACCCGGACTAATTTAAAATTTACGGGTATATATCATTTCAACTCGCAATCCCAAAATTTCAAAAATCAGTAAAATCGCTTAGGTTTATCATTTCAACCCATAACGATTTTCCCTAATCTATAAGATCATTCGGTTATGTATCATTTCAACCCATAAAGATTTCCTAAAGCTAAGGGAACTTGCAGCATGATTTGCATAAATAAATAACATAGACATAACTTGCATAACGTATTACGTAACATAACACATAACTTGCATAACGTATTACATAACATAATATGTAACATAATCAATTTCTAACATAACACTTATGTGATTCACTATGTTAAAATCATGACACATATGTAGCATATCATTTTTTCTCATAACATATTATTTTTCGCATAGCACATTAGTGACATATTTTAACATAACATGTGTGACCATAGTTCAATCGGCATAGCAAATTTTCAATATAGCATATGTGGCATATTCTAACTTAACATGCCTGACAATAATTAAATCAACATAGCACTTTTTTCATATTAACATCATGGGACATATAACCTACCACATATCATCACACTCATTTCATAAGTGAACATCACATCACATCATCAATAATCATATCGTGTCACAAATCATAAGTGAATATAAGCAAATATCTAACATGTCAAAATCATAGACAAAGCTAGACAAAATCCTAACTATCACAACATTCCATGTAACATTTCAAGTGATGTTTATTCACTAAACATAAAATTGTCAATCGTGAGTGAATTGCTCACCTTTCGAGGCTAGAAAAATTTGACAACACAATAAGCTACGAATTCGAATCACGAACTCTACAAGCGCTACCAATCCAAACAACAATTCCAAAGCAAAGCAAAGCGAACTTGAATTCGATGAAGCACAATATATATATATATGTATATATCTTTTGTTTTTTATATGGAGGAGGAGGAGAGGCTAGGGGGTTTCGGCCTTGTAGTTTGGGTCGGCCAAGGAGGGCACGGCTAGGGGATTGGGTGCGGCTAGGGCTAGGGTGGAAGGGTTTGGCCGAATGGATGGAGTGGAGGTTGTTGGTTCGGCTATGGCCTAGGGTGAGTGGCTTAGGGTTTCGACTTATGCCTTGGCCAAGAGGGGAAAGTGAAGATGGCCGGAGTTTTATGGTGGAGGGTGGCGGCAAGGGAAGGAGGATGGTTAGGGTTTTGAAGGAGAGGAGCGATGGAGTTTGTGGAATTGTGGATTTTGGAGTTTTTGTAGTTTTTTTTTCTTTTGAGTAAGAAGGAGAAGAGTATACAGAAAGTTTTCTGAATTAGGAATTGGGAAACAATCTGTATGTACTTGGGTTTTGGTTAGATGTGAGAAAGTAGAAGGTCAATGGGTGGGATAGGAATGGTCAAATGGTTCTTAGGATCACTAGAGTCTCTTGGTCTACTGAGGAGCCTATTAATCCAAATAAATCCAATAGCCCAAACACTAGCCTAACAATACTTAGCCAAAATACACAAATATACACTGTAAATTTATGCCAATTTTTCACTGTAATTTAATTTTTTAGATCAATTGGAATTTGATTTTGACGAAATGAAAAATGGAGTGGAGATTAGAATTCAGTCTAGTATCATATAAAAAGGAATAAAATAAAAAAAATTCAAATTTAAATTTTCCTACCAAAAGTTAAACTTTGACTAAGTTTGACCAAAATTTAAAATTTCAGAAAATTTCTATTTAATTGAATTTGGAAAAATATATTACTCAATATTCCAAATTTTTTTATTTAAATTCAAATTTATTTAAAATTTCGAAAATTCAAATAAAATTTCCTTTTAAAGCGACTGAATTTACGGGTCGTTACACACTTCCCCACTCAAAACTTTTCGTCCTCGAAAAGGTACGAGATAAGAGTAAAGAAACAGTAGATAGCTAATACAGATTCGAAACAAAAAGTACCTGATACAAACAATTCAGGATTCGCAGTGTGCATGGACTCCTCAGTCTCCCATGTGTAATACTGATCATCTGTACTCCACTATACTTTGACAAGATTAACTGATTTCCTCCTAAGCTTCTTCGTACCTCTATCAACAATACGAAGTGGCTTCCTCTCTATGGTGAGATTTGGCTCGACATCCAAATTCTCTAATAAAGCTGGCTAAACAATCAAAGATGGATCATGAAGATATTTGCGAAGATGAGATACGTGAAACACATTATGCACACCCGATAGCTTCTCCGGCAAATCCACTCTATAAGCTAAAGGACCTACCCTTTCTAAGATGCGAAAAGGACCAATGAATCTAGGAGCAAGCTTCCCTCTCCGACCAAAGCGAATCACATTCTTCAATGGCGAGATCTTAAGAAAGACCTGATCACCCATTGAAAATTCCAAATCTCTCCTCCACCTATCAGCATACTTCTTCTCCCTATCCTGAGCAATCCTCATCTTCCTCCTAATCTCCTTAACCTTCTCAAATGCTTCCAGAATCAGATCAGGCCTAGGAACTAAACGATCACCGGATTCAATCCAGAAAGATGGAGATTTGCAAGATCATCTGTAAAGAGCGGTAAGCGGAGACATTTCGATACTTGCCTGAATTCAAAAGAGAGGGAGTTTAATTGATTTAAGCTTAAGATGATTTAAATTTCAAAATAAAGTTTACCTGATAGCTGTTATTATAAGTGAATTCAACGAGATGGAGATGATCTTCCCAAGATCCTCCATAATCAAGAACACAGGCACGAAGAAGATCTTCCAGAATCTGATTCACCCTTTTCGTTTGACCATCAGTCTGAGGATGGTAAGTAGTACTAAGGTTCAGACAGGTACGTAAAGCTTCCTGAAAAGCTTTCCAAAATTTGCTGGTAAAGTTAGAATCACGATCGCAAACAATGCTGGACGGAACACCATGGAGTCGGACAATCTCTCGCATATAAACCTCGACTAAGCTCGAAGCAGTTCGATTCGACTTGACCGAAATAAAATGAGCAGATTTGGTCAATCAATCAACCACCACCCATATACTCTCGTTACCCCTTCCAGTCCTCGGTAAATCATCAATACAGTCCATAGAAACCTGGTCCCGCTTCAAAATGGGAATCTCAAGGGGTTGTAGCAATCCATCAGTCTTCTGGTGGTCAGCCTTAACCTGTTGACAAGTGGCACATCTACTAACATAAATGGAGATATCCCACTTCACACCACTCCACCAATATAGCCTTTTCATATTCTGAAACATCTTCATGACACCTGGATGGATAGAGAGTCTGGACTGATGATTCTCCCTAAGTACCTCTTGCTTTAATCCGTCGACATTCGGAACACAAATTCAGTTATTAATCCTCAGAATTCCATTTTGATCAATTTGTGCTCCTAACTCACTCTGGTTATCACCTTCCCTATTATGAATATTCTTCTTCACAAGCTTAAGCATCTCATCTTCATCCTGCTTGGCTGCGATACGATCCATAAGAGACGAAGAAGTTATAATCTGACATAACATGGCTCTCTTCCGACTTAAGGCATCGGCCACAACATTGGCCTTCCCGGAAGTTTAGTTGATGTCGAGGTCATAAGATGCTAAGAACTCAAGCCGTCTAACTTGTCTTTGGTTCAAATCCTTCTAGGTTAAAATATACTTAAGCGACTAATGGTCCGTAAGCTCAAATTTAGTTCCTAAAAGATGGTGCCTCCATAACTTCAAAGCAAACACAACAACAAGCAATTCCAAGTCATGAGTGGCATAGTTAGCTTCGTGGGGCTTCAACCGACTAGTGGCATAAGCAATGACCTTCCTACCCTGCATCAAGACAGTACCCAAACCTTCTCAACTAGCATCGGTATAAATATATAATCCTTCACTCCCATTCAAAACGGTAAGAACAAGAGCAGAAGAAAGCTTTTGCTTCAACTCATTAAATGCAGCTTCACACTTATCACTTCAAACAAACTTAGCATTCTTACGAGTCAAAGCAGTAAGAGGCGTAGCTATTTGAGCAAAATTCTCAATGGATCTCCGATAATAACCGGCCAGGCCCAAAAATCTACGAATATCAGAAGGAGTCTTAGGTGGCTCCCAATCCTGGAATAGAATAGTGTGAATGAGCTCAAATTAAGATAAGATAAATAAATTTCAAAAGAGGAAAGGTGGATAAACGTACATTATTCGCGATGACCTTAACCAGGTCAACCGAGACTCCATTTTCTTAAACAATGTGCCCAAGGAATCAGACTTCATCCCTCCAGAAGTGGCATTTAGAAAATTTAGCTTTCAACTGATGATTCCTAAGAGTTTGGAGAACATAGCTCAAATGTGCTTCATGCTGCTTCTCTGATTTAGAAAAGACGAGAATATCATTAATGAAAACCATGACAAACTTGTTGAGAATATCGTGGAAAACACGATTCATGAGATCAACGAACAAGGCAGGAGCATTGGTTAATCCAAAGGGCATGAATAACCATTCATAGAAACCATTCTCGGTTCGGAAAGCTGTTTTGGGAATGCTCTCCTCTTCTACACGAAGCTGGTGAAATCCGGTAGCAAGATCAAGCTGAGTGAATACTTTAGCTCCATGGAGCTAATCGAACATATCATTGGTACGAGGCATAGGATATCTGTTCTTCAAGGTAAGCTTATTCTGCTCCCTATAATCAACACATCCTCAAAGAACAATCAAATTTAGTGACAAAGACCGTAGCTGCTCCCGATTCTGAAAAACTCTGCCTAATCAAACCCTTGGAAAACAATTCTTCAATCTGCTTCTTTAACTCGACTTTCTCTCTAGGTGCCAATCGTTTGGGAGGAAGAACAACAGGTCGGGCTCCAGGAATAAGATTGATGCGGGATTCAATTTCCCGCTTAGGAAGTGAAGAAGCGACTTCACCAAAAACATCGGGAATATCCTTGACAATAGGGGTGGAGCCAAACCGTCCTACTTTATTCTGGATTCTCCACCACGTGCACAGTTGTTAAAGTGGTTTTCGGTATTGGCAGAGAGTATGAGAATATCCAGTCCCAGTCTCTTTGACAACCAAACGCTTATTTCACACCGTAGTCATTTTATAAAATCACTTTAATAAAATCTCAAATTACAAATTAGAAATCAATAATTAAATATCTAACTTCAATTATATTTAATTTTGAAAATATTTACTTAATCACTTTTAAATCAAATCAAGTTATAAAATCATATCTTTAAAATCTCAAAATCAATAAGTTTCAAATCAATTCTTATTTGAATTCAATCCTTAAAACAATTTAAATTACAAATTATTACTAACTTACCTTTCCAAATTTCATTTATTAAAGTTACTACAAAAATCAATTTTTATTATATTAATTTAAATCTTATATTATATATTTAAAAAAATAAAGTTATAAGTAAAATCTTAAAATTTACAATTTTAAAACTTAACTTATAATATTAAAATTCCCAAAACATATAAAATTAAATCTAAATTTAACATATATATATATTAAAATAAAAATAATTATATTAGATTTTAAAAATCAATATTTATTAAAACACATACTTCTAAAATTTCAGAAATCACTTTAAAAACAGAACAACGACGTCCGTATGTAGTTTTCTATCCTATGGTCAAGTGATACAGATATTTATCATTTCAACCCGTAATAATTTAAAATTTACGGTATATATCATTTCAACCCACAATCCCAAAATTTCAAAAATCAGTAAAATCGCTCAGGTTTATCATTTCAACCCATAACGGTTTTCCCTAATCTATAAGATCATTTCAACCCATAGTGATTTCCTAAAGCTAAGGAAACTTGCAGCATGATTTGCATAAATAAATAACCTAACACATAACTTGCATAATGTATTGCATAAGATAACACATAACTTGCATAACGTATTACATAACATAATATGTAACATACTCAATTTCTAACATAACACTTATGTGGTTCACTATGTTAAAATCATGACACATATATAGCATATCTTTTTTCTTCTCATAACACATTATTTTTCACATAGCACATTAGTGACATATTTTAACATAACATGTGTGACCATAGTTTAATCGACATACCAAATTTTCAATATAGCATATGTGGCATATTCTAACATAACATGCTTGACAATAATTAAATCAACATAGTACTTTTTTTATATTAACATCATGGGACATATAACTTACCACATATCATCACATTCATTTCATAAGTGAACATCACATCATATCATCAATAATCATATCGTGTCACAAATCATAAGTGAACATAAGTGAATATCTAACATGTCAAAATCTTATACAAAGCTAGACAAAATCCTAACTATCACAACATTCCATGTACATTTCAAGTGATGTTTATTCACTTAACATAAAATTGTCAATCGTGAGTGAATTGCTCACCTTTCGAGGCTAGAAAAATTTGAGAACACAATAAGCTACGAATTTGAATCACAAACTCTACAAGCGCTACCAATCCAAACAATAATTCCAAAGCAAAGCAAAGCGAACTTGAATTCGATGAATCACAATATATATATATATCACTTTTGTTTTTTTATATAGAGGAGGAGAGGCTAGGGGGTTTCGTCCTTGGAGTTTGGGTTTGGGTCGGCCAAGGAGGGCACGACTAGGGAATTGGGTGCGGCTAGAGCTAGGCTGGAATGGTTTGGTCGAATGGATGGAGTGGAGGGTGTTGGTTCGGCTATGGCCTAGGGTGAGTGGCTTGGGGTTTCGGCCTATGCCTTGGCCAAGAGGGAAAAGTAAATATGGTCGGTGTTTGGTGGTGGAGGGCAGTGGGAAGGGAAGGAAGATAGTTAGGGTTTTGAAGGAGTGGAGGGATGGAGTTTGTGGATTTGTGGATTTTGGAGTTTCTGTAGTTTTTTTTCTTTTGAGGAAGAAGTAGAAGAGTATACAAAAAGCTTTCTAAATGAGGAATTGGGAAATCATCTGTACATACTTCGGTTTTGATTAGATGTGGGAAAGTAGAAGGTCAATGGGTGGGATAGGAATGGTCAAATGGCTCCTAGGATCACTAGAGTCTCTTGGTCTACTAAGGAGCCCATTAATCCAAATAAACCTAATAGCCTAAACACTAGCCCAACAATACTTAGCCAAAATACACAAATATACACCGTAAATTTATGTCAATTTTTCACTGTAATTTAAATTTTTAAATCAATAGGGATTTGTTTCTGATGAAACGAAAAATGGAGTGGAGATTAGAATTCAGTCTAGTATCATATGAAAAGAATAAAATTTAAAAATTCAAATTTAAATTTTCCAACCAAAAGTTAAACTTTGACTAAGTTTGACCAAAATTTGAAATTTTAGAAAATTTTCTATTTTATTGAATTTGAAAAAATATATTACTCAATATTCCAAAAATTGTCATTTAAATTCAAATTTATTTAAATTTTAAAATATTTAATTCAAAATTCAAATAAAATTTCCTTTTAAAGCGACTGAATTTACGGGTCGTTACATATTGAGTTAAGAGTAAATTTTGGAAAATAGAGTGAAACGATATTGAATTGAATTGTCTAGTTATTGGAATATATTTTGGAAAATAAAGTGTAGATCGATTTGAACTAGACCGAATTATAGTTACAACTGAATAATTGATAGAGATTAATAATTAAATTTAAATTCAAAAGGAAAATAATTAAGTACTAAATTAAATAAAAATTAAACTTGAAACAAAATTGAAAAGCAAGCCCAAGCCCATAAACATCTTCCCTTACTTTTCTTTTCAAAATCAATGCCCATACCACTCACTCCTCAAACCCGACCATATTCTCGTTTTTTTGCCCTATCCATGAAATCCCGAATCAAACATGAAAAAAAAACAATGACGAGGCTTGGACGCGGAGCTGTTGGAGTGTGGGGTTCAGGCAAAAGAGTGGAGCAATGGGCATGGTGTTCGCATGGGCCAGTCACGACGTGGTGCTCTGACTGTGGCGTGTGTATGCTAGGGTGGGCAGCAATGTTGATGTCACGAACGATGAATGATGGTGAGCTGGCAGTTGTTAGGGAAGATTTCAAGCGAATGACTTGAGGTGGAGCTGCTTTCATGTGGGAACTTCGAGGCAGAAGTAATTGTAGCTAAGGTTTTAGGCATGGCAGTTGCAAAAGAAAGCTTCAACCAAAAATTTGTTAAAGTGAGTTAATTTATTTAATTCACACATCTATATCTATATAATTATATCCTTTTTGCGTGCTTTATTTGGTTTATGAATTGCATAAATTATTAGTAGTGATTAAATAAAATTATTGAAATATCATTACATGCTATGGATTTCGTTGGTTTGGTGATTGAATTAGTTGTATTGGAAGATTGAAATTTGGATTTGTATTAATGTTTGATTAGGTAATTGCATGCACATTGGAAAGCATCGGAATACAGTTGATTTTCGTAGTTTAATTATATGATAGTTGTGCATTATTTATGTGACCGGAGTTGCAACAAAGCAACTTAGGTCGTTAAAGAATTCCGTATTATGGAATTATTTATTTTATAAAGTGACTTTGGCTCTCGAAGTTGCTTTTTTGATGGGTTTATTGTTTGAATTGTTTAAATATATTTTGAAAAGAATTTCAAAAAATGATATTTTATCTATTTTGATCCTTATTGGAATTTAGTTTATAAATATAATTAAATTATATTATAATCTTAAATTATTTCTTATTTCAAAATTTCTATTCAAAACCTTTAAAAATGATTAATCTCTACTACTAATAATGATATCTCAATGAACTAATTTTAACCGCGTCTTTCTGGATTTCAAAAAAATGTCTTTTGCCTACTATAGTACTCGTTTATATAACATTTACTATGATGAATGGACCCTTTCCAAGCTGGGCACTGGGCCGTTGCTATGTGGCCCAGGCCTATGACCAGCTATTATTCGATTTGGGCTGCTAAAATCTTCAAATGGAGATGATGATGATGAGGAATCCTCGGGATCGCTATACAAGACCTTCTAAAAATTTAATTCACCTGCTTAGGGCGATACCTCTCAGTTTTTCAGGGTTCTTTTTTATTTGATGATAATAGCAACAAACGCCGTTTGCTTTACATCTGTTATGCCGTAAAAGTGTGAATTAATATATGGGCTCTTTTGAGCCCGCAAAGGGTAAACTTCACCATTGATGGAAATAAAGTACATATAAATGCCAATATGGTAAAAAAATATTAGACTTCAACTAATTTAATTCGTGAAGTGTAAAGCTAGGCCTATACTGTCAACGGTACGAGTTTCTGCCCAAGCCCGGCCTGAACCCGTCCTATTAATGCGGGTATGGGTTTTGCCTTTTACTAATCAAGCCCAACCCAAACCAACCCGATTGCTATTGGGTCGGGTACGGTTTTATCAAAATCCAGTTCGGTTTGTGTCCGATCCAACTATTAGTTTTCCGTCGTATCAAAACATTAGTGTGTATGTTATTTGTTTACCATTTTGTTTGTTTACACATAAATGTTTTTGCATACTCTTGTATTTAATTATAAAACCTTTTTAAATTTACTACTTTGGGTATAAAATTTTAGAAATATTTTAAAGGCAAAAGATAAAATATTGTATTATTTATAAAAGCTGTTATGAAAGTAATAATTTCGGTTTCAAGTGATTTAGTTATAAAAGAGGTTTAAATGATTTCGAAAGTGTTCAAAAGCCTTTGTAAATACACAACTTTTCCTTAAAAATTAATTTAAGGATTTAAAAATTATTTTGGGAAATTATGTCTTTATGTATATAAAAATTAATTTAAAACTCTTTTATTTTATATATTATGGATTTGAGATTTCATTTGGATTTCGTGCTTTTCTATGAACAAGGAATTTTAATAAACGATTGAATTGTCGGATTGGTATGAGACATTTCGTACATTTCTCTCTCTTATTATTATAATTCGTTAAATAAATTTTGAGTTGAAATTGCTAGCATTTAGTAAATACTTGAATTTACTTTCTGGTATGGGACAGTTTGTTAAATTCTAGTGATTACTAAAGTGAAAGTGATCTACACTTTAGAATTGTATCATCTTAGGGTTTTCGAATTTCATTTTTAGGCCGATAGATACCTGGGAGAGGACGACTCATTTTTCAATGATATTAGTGTCGATACATTTATTAATTTGGGTAAGCAGACCTATTTGGTTAGGTTAGGTTTGTTTGCAACTATCCTTTTGTTGTTTGGACAGGTGTTACCTACATGATTAGTCTATAGACCGGATGACTAATACCTATCGGTTTATTTGGTATACAGTTAGACAAAGTTTGCTTATTTGGTTGTGTTAGGTAAATTTGCATAGCCGGTTTATTTTTTGGTGCTAGAGTATTACACTATGTGGCAGGGTCTATTTGGTTTATTAGACTGATATCAGTCTATTTGGTTTGTTAAACTCTGTATCGCTATTTAAACCGATAGTTAACTACCATTATAATTTCATTAATGATGATTGTTCTTCGAAGATTTTGGGATAGATATTTAGCATCTTTTGGCTCTGAAGAATTTTGAATTCTTATCACCATATTTTTAGATGATAGTCCATTAAGACTTGATGTGGATTTATGAAATGGTGATTTTGATTGATATGCCTTATTATCATTATTTGGTTTAGGCATATTTTTTTATGACTTAGTTGTTAAGTCATGTAATTATAGTATTAGTATCTCACCGTTTTTAATTTAGATATAGAATGACCCGTTTATTATTTTAATACTCGAGTCAAACCAAGACTCTACAAGTACCGAGACTCGCTGACTTGGGATTTTGCGTTACCAATGTAGTAGACTATTTTGACCGTTTCAGTTTACTTCATTATTATATATGTTGACGTTTATGATGATATGTCATGTATATTATTTAGTAGTCATTTTGTACCTGATATAGTGTTTTGGATGTAATGTATATATTCATGTGGCTCTAGTACTAATATTTTGTAAACTCACATCTTATTTTGATATATGATGTATATTAGTCCGCTACAATTTGTGACTCTAGTTCTGAATTATCTATAATATATACTATTCTGAATAATTTTAGTCGGTGTGTGTATTACTTCTATTAATACTATACATGTGAAAATTTTCAGTTCAGATCCTCAAAAGGTAATAAACATGTGTCAGTGTTAGTACAAAGATATATTCACATTCGATTGCCCTTAACCAGCCGTATTCTCCATGTTATTAGTCGACATTGCTTGTAATGTCCTTTAATAATATGGGTAAATCTGTGGGGTCGTTACATGTTTGGATATGTCCTTGAGAAGTTTAGAAACTTGTACGTTGAGTTTGGGGTGTAGATTCTTATTTTATTTCAGCACCATGTATTAAAGTCCCTCTCGTTGTCTAAGTTATAGTGCCCTAATTTTGTACAAAGTAAGAAAAATTAGGCTAAGGTAGTGTCTTCAAGGGCACTGATGAATGTAAGATTCTGTAATCATTTTGCGCTCTGTAGACCTCGGAAATAATAGCATTTTTGAAATTACAATTATAAATAATTCTGTAAACTCAACTTTATGTGGTATGGTGGAGATCCAACTATCATGCCAAAATAAAGAACTGTTATCTGAATGAACTACGTTATTGATCCCTAGATTAAATATATAATGGTTTTTTAGAATGGATTTCCAGAAGTAAGACATATTTTTGTAGTTAGGAGTAGTGAGGTGTAGGTTGTAGGTTCTATCATAATATTGATTTGAAATAATATCTTTCCATAAAAGATTTTCAGTATCATTATTAATTTCCCGAGCCCTTTACCAAGATGGGAAACGTTGAGGTTGTGTAGGTTTATAATTCCAAACCCCCCATCCTCTTTGGATTTGGAGATCGTTTCCAAGTTAACCAAATAGTTGATGCTATTACATGATTTATCGCTATTCCAAAGGAAGTTTAAACTTCTTATTTTGTCTAAGACCCATCTTCGAGAAAGATAAATGACATCCTATAAATTGGTAGTGCCGATAAGACAGAGTTAATAAGAATGATTCTCGATGCTTTGGAAAAAAATTTCCAATTGAAAGTTTTCCATTAATTTTATCAATCATTATATGCCAATCTTCCTTTTTTAGTTTTGTAGGTCTGACCAAGAACCTTAAGCATTGTATAGGAAACCTCATTTTTGCAGTTAAGAGTACAAGAAGCAAGGGTTTCAACATTTTCAATATTATTGAGAACTAGGATAGAATTCTTATCGAAGTTAACTCTAAGTCCTAACGACATATCAAAACTATATAAAATAAGTTTAAAGGCCGCAATGTGATCAGGTAGATGTGAGCTAAAAAGCATGGCGTCGTTTGCAAATTGAAAGATCGACATAACCTCTGTAACGACCCGTAAAATTTCAATAATTAAAAATTGTTGATTTCATAAAATTTTTGGTAATTTAATATTGAAGGAAATAATGTAAATGTTATAACTTGGTTATAAATTGAATGTAAGTAAATAAGTGTAAATGTTGTATAAACTTATGAACTAGTATATAGTTAATGGTAATTGAAAAATATTTAGTGTTATGAAAGTAATTGTAAAAATTGTTGTGAATAATAAACCTAAAAATGTGATTATTGGTCAATAGTGACAATTATTATATGTTACCAATTTATTTAGGCTATTAAATTTAAAGTGGAAATCAATTGCAATTAAATGGAATAAAATATTACGTTAACAGAAGTTATATGTAAATTGTGAATGTAATAAAATAATTTGTATTCCTAAAGTAATAATTGATTTAATTAAATATTGAAATCAAGATAAACAAATCAATTTGGGGTTTTAAATTTTAATAAATGTGAAAAATTGACAAAATTCAATATAAATGGAAATATAATAGTTAATACAAATAAAGGATGGAAATTGAGTATATTAATGTAATAAAATATAAAACAAATGTAACTATGTTATTTGATTTATAATTGATTGAATATAAATGTTGAAATCGTGTTAAAGCAATTTATTGAAATTAAATTTTAATAAATGGGATTTAATTACAGTGAAATTGAACATAGTAATTAATGTAATAACCAACATTGAATTGTCATATAAACTTGAATTAAGTCATTGTAAATGTCCAAGTGATTAAAAATGGTGAAATTGGTTAATTTATATATGTTGAATTAAAAGGGTGACTAATTAATTTAATATTAATTTATTTAATTAACTGAAAAATAGCCATTTTGGCCACTGACTCGGATTTCAACGAAACAAGTTTCATCGAATCCGTAACGGTGAATTATTATTGGATTTCAAGTTTTGTAACTATCGGACTTGTCGTTTGATCGTACGAGCTCGAAACGCCTTGAAATCAATTTGAAATAAGCTGATTTTATCATAACTTCTTCATACGTTGGAATTAGGAACTGAAACCTGTTCCATTGAATTTGAAATATTTGAAAGCATCTATATTGATATATGATATGACCTATTTTCTTTCCGGAGTCAGAACGGGCTTTTCGGGTCGTTTATCGTTCAACTTTCAATCCAAATTAATCTGGTCCATTCTAATTTCAGATTTTGTCTATAAATATCCTGTTATAAACCCTAGTTATCTCTTATTCCATTTGTCTATACGTACATTGCCTTCTCAACTCCACATTCCAATGGCAGACAAAACCCTAATTCCCAAATTTCAAATCCAAATCAAAAATTAAATTGAAAATCAAACTCCGCAAACTATATCGAATTATATATCGATTTGAAGCTCTCGATGAGCGCATCTCAGATCTGAAATTCGTTTTCCAACTTGAACCACTGGTTGTCCAGAAATTGAGGAACAATCCGCGGTCGTTCATCGCGCGTTGATCGATTTCATCGGATCGTCGAATTTATTTAGGGGTTTTGTGGAGAGGACCGAGGGGATTGCATCGGCATGGTTCGTTCGACGATTTGATGGCTAGATCATGCTACAAAATTCGATTAGGGTTTGGAGCATATAGGCGGTGGCTGGGCTTGTTTACGCGTCGCGTGGGTGGAGCTTTGGCCGGAGGCACGTGCTGGTAGGGCGCAGTCGGCGGAGCGTGGTGGCGCACCTCAAGTCGCATGCGAGGGCGAACTAGGGTAGTGGCTGGCTTGGTTCGAGCGTGCGTAAGCACAGGCGTGTGGGTATCAGGTCGAGCGCGTTTCTGTGCTAGGGTAGGGATGATGACGTGGCGGTTTTTACTAGTAGTTTCTCTTTTTATTTTATTTATGTAAATTCCGAATTCAATCGTTCTAACTCGTGTAACTTTTGCATACGAACTCGGATTTGGGCGCGGTTTGATCTGCTGGGATCGTATCAAAATTCCGGACATTTTGACGCTTGTTTGGACGAATTCTAAGACCGTTCAAATTTTGGGCTTATTTTGAATTTAAATTCAATTTAAATTCAAAGGTGAGTGTTTTAACCCACTCACAACTTCTAAAATTTCTTATGTTAGTTAAATTAATTTTTTGATGTGATTAGAAATTTAATTCTAGCTGTTTGATATATTTTAAATCATCATCTCAGTTAATTTGAATTTATTTGAATTAAATCGTTATTTAATTTATTATTGAATATAAATTGCCAGTTAAATATCTGTTATTGATTATCGGTTCTATATTGATATTTATTGATTGATTTGGATGATGATTGTAATGGATGTTGATTGTTGATATTGGATGAATGGATGTTTTATTTTATATCGTTATAAACTGCAAGGTCACTATGGGTTGAAATGATACATACTCGAATGATCAATGGATTAAGGAAAAATCGTTATGGGTTGAAATGATAGGCTCGAGCGATTTTATGGATTTTATTGTTAAATTCTAGATTGCGGTTTGAAATGATATATAACCGTAAAATTTTAAATTGCGGATTGAAATGACAAATATCCGTATCACTTGACCCTAGGGTAGTGAATTATATACAGACACCAGATTGGTTAAATTTAAATAATTTTGAATTCTTAAATTTTGCATTGAGTTAAATGATATTTTTGAAATAAAATTTGGGTTATATAAATCGAATTTTTATAAAATTTTGAGTTTTATATTAAAATCGAATTGTTTTGAAAGATTTGTTAAAGGAATAAAATTGAAACTTTATAGTGAATTTGAAATATAAGTGAAGTTTATCGAAATTGAGATATTAAAATCGTTGAAGTATAACTTTGAAATATATTGAAATTGGAGTAATTAAATCGATGTTTTAACATGGATTTAAGCGATATTGAATTTAATATTTATTTAGAATTTTGAATCGGAAAAATTTGAAATTGGGTTTTGGGACATTGTAATGGTCAAAATGTGTTGGAATGAAATAAGTAGTTTAAATTGATATAAATTTCAAATTCATATTTTTCATATAAACTGTTTTAAATATATTATTTTAAAAGACTTTAATTATTAAGATTTTCAAACTTTTAAACTAGTTAAACCATTTGACTTTTTAAATCTAATTAATCTATTTTAAAGCTACTTAATCTATTTTAATTATATTTAATCTATTTTAAATTTATATTAACTATTTATAACTAATTATAACTATTTAAAACTATTTGCTTCTAAATTCCAAACTAAGTAAAATGGATTGGTTTATATTCAAATTCTCGATTATTAAAGTGAATGTGGTTAAGTGACATTATAACCTAAGTTTGGATTTAAATATCATATTTGGTTTAATATGATAATTTTGAAATGAGAGTTTAGTCTATTTTGGAAATATTACTTTTGAAAGGAAATATAATTTCGAACTATGAATTCAATGTGATATAATTTCGAAAGTAAGTAATGATTTCGAAAATGATATGATTTGAATTGAATATGATATTTTGATAACAATTATGAAATGATTTTTGAAATGTAAAAGAACCATCCGTTGTGTAATAAGCGATTGGTTGTTAAAGAGACCAGCATCAGATATTGTCACTCTCTACCAATACCGAAAACCACTTTGACAACTGTGTACGCGGTCGAGATTCTAGAATGAAGTAGGATGGTGACGACGATCCTAAAGGTATACATACGTGGACCTGACTCCCGTGAGTTAGCATAAGGTGGCTAAAACATGAGCAATTAACGGGCTAAGTGAGGTCATTCCACCGATTGGGCACATTCCATCGATACTATATTCTGACTTTGCGATCTATTTGGTGGCCACCCTCGATTTTTTTTATTCGGGAGTGTGTTCCGAGTTGGGCGGAAGTTGCGGCTATGCATTACCAACAGTCCGGAAGTGTAATTGGTATATCTACCATGGCATTGCCTAGTTGTGCCATGACACCTACCCTAGCGCGCCTTCTACGAGTTTGTTTTATGTCGTACCTATGTGGTATCCTCTGGCGGCTCCAGTTTACGGGGAGTTACGGTACTGTATAGACTATTGGCATTATGAAAATGTGTTAAGTTGGATATGGGTCACGCCTTAACGTTATTTTAATACTTTTACTTTACTGTAGACATATTATAATAGCGTATTGTATTACATAGTAGATAGTTTAACGGATCCTTAGGAGATGTGAATCCCGAACATCTTTTAAGTTACTACACTCACGTTAGACATTGGATAAGAGATGTCAAACCCCGTAAACATCTCCGACGCCGTTTACACTCATATTTATTTGCCGTTGATTTAACTCACATAAGGTCATTTAGTTCTGACTCGAGTGTTTTGTCTTTTCAATTCACTCGGGTCTGCCTGAGCATTTCAGGATTTGAAGACCTTATTTCTGGAGGACGAAGACTTGTACTACTATTATTTACTATATTTATTCCACTACATCATACTATTCCGCTGCATTATCATTTATTTATCTCTGATATGTGTAACTCTGATTTTATATTGTATAAGTATAATCAAATGTTTTGTATACAGCTTCATGAACTGTTATTTGATTATTATATTTTGTCATTCCGCTGCGAGATTCTTTTTTGTTTTTTTTCTTTCCCTGCGTTTTCTTATTCACCCAATAACAATCCATCCTTCTGTATGGTTTGAGTCGGCATGTGTATCAGCTTAAAGCATATAAAAAGGCGGGATGTTACTGTTGGTATCAGAGCTTAGGTTCAGCGATAACCTTAGCTTTGTAGGGTCTGACTCTTTAAAAATAGGGTAGTAATACCCTAGAATGAGTCGCTGAGTGTATATATATATATGTGAGATAGCGTATTTGTTAGTGTTACAAAAGATTTTTACATTGTGTTAATTTGTTTCGTTTTGTATTTATAAATTCTGGTTGGTGCATAGGACGCTTTGACATCGATAGGGATTTCTAAACACTTAATAGGACAGACCGACACAATATTTGTTTTGAATATAGGTAAATGAAATAATTTTTCCTATTGTATATTTTTATATATAAAATAATGATTTATAAATTATATATTTGGTTGTAATATATTGGTTGTTAGGTAGTGAAATTTATAAATATAGGTTGGAAATAAGATTTGAAAATAAAATAAATGAAAATTGGAAATTTATAGCTTAAGTTCCGGGATTTTGGAAATTTCTTTCAAAGGATTTTTGAATATAATATTAGTATTATTTGGAAGTATTTTCTGATATAAATATTTCAATATAATTTGAAAGAATTGTTTTAATGAAAATTTTGGAAAGGAATAGTTCTATACTCCCCTCTCTGTCGTTGGAAAATAATTTTGGTGATGAGTGCACGCATCATCGACATTCATTTTCAAGTTTCAAAGTGGGAAGGCCATTGTAGTAATTTTACTACAGATCTATTTTTATAAACAAATAATTTTTTTAAAGTTTAAAGATGATTGGCTATAAAAGTTATGTGTGTGTATATATATATATATATGTATATGTATATATTATTTTAAATGATTTGAAATGGAACCCGACATTTAGTTCTTAAATCTTTTATAAATTAGAGATTTCAATTATTGAAATGGAATAAATTTTTTAACTATTTAATAATTGAAACTTCTAAATGAAAATAAGAAATTATATGCTAAGATATAAATGAAATATACAAGGAATTTGAAATTTGTAACTTGTAAACGAAAAGAATATGAAAATAAGAAATGATAATTATTGAACCTTAAGTTAATTAAAATAAGTAAGTCAAACTTGTGTAACTTTCAATTGCATTCTTAAAGACACACACACACACACATATATATATATATAACTTAGCAATTATAAAAAGTTGAAATGTTAAAAGAATATGTAATGGAAATTTTACAAGTAAAACTTATGTAATGGAAGTGTTCAATGAAATTTGCTTTTTATAAATAAGGAATTTGATATGAAAATAGTTATAAACTTGAGTTAAAATTGTAATAAATAAAGTAAACTTTTCCATGGCTCCCTCCGACCACCAAGCAGTACCCCCGATCTCCTTCGTCCCCAGCAAATACAACTCCGTCCTGACCAACCCATCCCCCACTCCTTCCTCCTCGGCCGCCCCTGACCAGCATGCGACCACATCCCGAGCCCCACCACCCCCATCCGGACCCAACCAGCCCCTCTGTATCGAGATTCCCGCCCCCATGACTTATGCCCAGGTAGTGGGTTCTGCACCTCGTTCCCCCCTCCTGCCCAATCCTCCGGCCAAGCGGCGCCACCCCCTGCCTCTTTTCAGAAACGTTCGCCAAACGGTGGAATTTCTAAAGAAGGAAAACCGTTGCCTTCATTGTGCTGGCCTTAGACACGTAGCGCAAGTTTGTAGGGATGCAAAGATATGCTATAAGTGCGGATTTTTTGGGCATCCTCAAACGCACTGTCCTGATAAAACCCTTAATCAGTCTCTGGCTCGTAAAACGAGTAAAGTCCCCTCCTCTTCCACTAAAGACAAACTCCCCTCTTCCCGATGGGTCCCAACGTCGCATCCCCACCCAGCTCATACGAAACCTTTCAGCTCCCCAATGCAAGTCATATCCCCTGTTGCTCCACATAATCCACTCCAATCCCCAAAGAATCATCATAACACACCCCTGTTCCCTAAAACTTTCTCAATGGCGGACACATCACTGCTCCTCATCGCAAACATTATCTCCGGCACATGGTCCATTGACTCTCTACACCATGCCCTATCCTCCACATTCCAACACAGAGAATGGCCACTTTGGCTTCAGTCTGAAAAAAGCTTCATCTTTTACTGCCCCACTTTCTCAATCAGAGACCAAATTCTCCAGAGATCGACCATCTCTACGGTCGGAGGAACCGTGCAATTCCAACCCTGGTCTGAGCTCGACCGCCCGGCGCCATCTCTAGACCCACCTTCATGGGCGCAAATCTCAGGCTTCCCAGAGCTCCTTCGCTTCAACACAGAAGCCATCACCGAAGCAGTTAAGCCAGTGGGTAGGTTCCTGGCCCAGGACGACTGCGAATGGGCTGAACTAGACCACCGTTTTTTATACATTCAAATTCAGTTCTACAGTGGCATCACTTCCCCATCATCCTTTGTCTCCGTCCTCAACAACACAGAATACCTCCTGCGCATAGAAAGATGGGAGCACGAACACCCTAACAGGCGCCCGGAAAATCATCTACTGGGATTTGACTACGAAAGACACTTCCCCCTTTTTGAGCAACACATCATGATCGAAAATTTAGAATCAGAAGACAGATTCGACGTCATGAACTACTCCCCAATCTACTCCGGCTCCCCACCGGCGCCTGGCCAACCTTATGATCAATCATTCGAAGTGGTGGGTCCAAGGGGCTGGGACCCATGGCCAGCCCAAGAACATAGGTGGGACCCTTTCTCTGACCTAGACCTCTCATCCCCGCTCTTCCAGCAGATCCCAACCCCCCCAGCTTCCGCTGCCCCTCCCAATCCTTACCCTATTCCTATCCCTCAAACTGATACCCAATCTCTCCCGGTGCAGATCCATAATTCCACCCCCAAGCTGACCCTCCCTCTCTCGCTCATCAATTCCCCATCCCTAGCCCAGAAGAATTCAGCCAAGCGGCCCTCCCGAGGACTGGTCAAGAGCCTCATCCAACCACTCCAGCGGCTACTCAGTGGTCCCAGCCAATCACCCCAACAGCTGTGCGCCGTAGCTCCAGACTGGACAGAGCAGCATCTCATCCTGGTAGTTTTTTTTAAACATGTTGTCTTTTCTTCTCATAATAAAAGCTTAAATAAGAAAATGGCACGTTGCATGGGAGTAAACTTGCATGGAGAGCATTACTCCTCCATGCAGGCACTAGAATCGAAGCGCTTATCATTCTCCCAATGAAGCTAATATCCTGGAATACACGGGGGTTGAGGGACCCCAGCAAAAGACATTCTGTTAGCCTTGTCATATCCCCACATAAAGTAGACATCCTTTTCTTGCAAGAAACCAAACTGTCAGACCCAAACCCCAACATGCTCAGACAAATCGGTGGGCCATTCCTAACTGGGTGGGCCCACATAAATGCTGTCGGTTCGAGCGGCGGTATAATGACAGCCTGGAATGAATCCGTGTGGTCCCACTGCCAAACCTTCTATCACACTTCAGCCTTACATGTAGCCCTTCGCCACTTACAAACTGGAACAATCTTCTTCTTCTCCAATATCTATGGCCCACAAAACCCTCGAGATCGAAACGAACTCTGGACGAACTGTCTCACCTTCTCCGCTCATATCAATGGCCCTTGGATTGTCGGAGGAGATTTCAATACCACCAAATCCCCAACAGAAAGGAACTCTGGCAATCTATCCCAAGACTCTGAAGCCTTCAACCAGTTTATCAATCTTTGCTCCCTAATTGACCCACCCATCAGCAACCGCCTTTACACCTGGTCCAATCGCAGATCAGATCCCTCACTAGCTAAATTAGACCACTACCTCTTCAACCCGGCCTGGGAGGATTTGCACCCCCTCTCCATTGTCTCGGGTCTAGCCACAGTTATCTCCGACCACTGCCCGCTCCTCCTAGACACGGGATCCCTCACTTGTCACAGCAGACCCTTCCGGTTCGAACGCCTCTGGCTCCTCGAGCCATCATTTGATAATTTCATCAAAGAAATCTGGTCTCAGCCTTCCCCCATCCAATCAGCCACTGTCAGGGTCGTCTCCAAGCTCCGTTCCCTTTGAAAAATCATCAAACCTTGGGCCAAATCAGTTTAGGGCTCCATTCGCTCGCGCATCTCCGCCATCCAAGATGAGATTCTGGACCTAAATATCCTGGAAGAATCCTCTCCTCTCTCCGAATTAGACAGATCTCGTCTGAGAGAACTGGAAGCTGACCTAGACAGATTGTCACTTCAAGAAGAAATAGGTTGGAAACAACGCTCCAAAGCGAAATGGATTGAAGATGGCGATAAGAACACTGCTTACTTCCACCGTCTCGCCAATGGCAGACGTAGATCAACTTTTATTCCTGAAATCACCCAAGACAACAACACCACCTCTGATCAGTCAGTCATCCTTAAACTCTTCACTGACTATTACCGAACTATTCTAGGCAACCATCACCCCTTCTTCCCCCAATTGATTGGAATCTGCTCTACCCGGAGAATCACCCTATCCCCATTGACCATCCCTTCACTGAAATAGAAATTTGGGCAGCGCTTAAAAGCATGTCCGATGACAAGGCTCCTGGCCCAGATGGCTTCGGGCCCCTATTCTTCAAACACTACTGGGATACAGTAAAATTCGACATCATCGAAATGTGCTCCGAATTTCGTGCTGACCCATCATCCGTGGCCCGCACCAACTACGCAAATATCATCCTACTCCCAAAATCCCCTGGCGCCACCTCCCTCCCGTCCTTTCGTCCCATTAGTCTCCTTAACACAACCTTTAAGATCATAACCAAGGTCCTGGCCAACCGCCTTCAAGCCTTCATAGCCCCTCTAATTGGAATTGAGCAATCCGCATTCATCTTGGGCCGTAACATCATGGACTGCGTAGCAATGACCCAAGAGGTCATATCCTTCTGCCACTCTACTTCAACACCAGGAATGCTTCTCAAACTAGACTACTCAAAAGCTTTTGACTCAGTTAACTGGCAATTCATCTTGGAGCTAATGGAACACAGAGGCTTCCCCACAAAATGGTGCAATTGGATATACTCTATTCTCAACTCAAGCATGTCCTCGATAGTCATTAATGGGGTCTCGGGGGGTCTAATCAAATCAGCCCATGGACTGCGACAAGGAGACCCACTTTCTCCCTTGCTTTTCGTTCTGGTAGCCGATGTGTTCAACCGCATGATCAAGTTAGCAATTTCTAATAACATCTTTCAGGGCATCAATCTCCCCAATTCTAACCTAGTCATTTCCAACCTTCAATTCGCTGACAACACCATTCTATTCGCATCACCCATGCTCAACCACATCCATTGCCTCAAAGTAGCTCTATATTCATTCGAACTCATATCCGGCATGTCCATTAACTTCAGCAAAAGCTCCATCATCATGCTCGGAGGCGCTGACCATCTCGGGCAAATCTGTTCCAGCCTGCTCAACTACAAGATCGCTCACTTCCCCATCTCCTACCTCGGAGTCCCAAACTGTCCAACCAAACTACATAGATCAGATTGGTTCCCCCTCATCGCCAAAATCGAAAACAGACTCCTTTCATTGAAAGCTCACTCCTTGTCCTCAGCAGGGCGTCTTGTCCTTGTTAAATCCGTTCTATCAGCGATTCCCACGTATTGGATGTCACTGTACAAACTCCCATCCTGGGTAATCAAAAAAATTGACGCGATCAGAAGCTCCTTTCTTTGGACTGGTAGTAATATAAAGAGACTCGTAAACTGGCAGACCGCCTGCCTCCCCCCGAAAAACGGCGGCCTTGGAATCGTTAATCTTCATGACTTCAACATCGCGCTCCTCGCCAAATGGCTCTGGCGGTTCCTTACCCCTGGCTCCTTCCTTTGGAAATCTTGGATTACCTCTCTCCACTATCACTCAAACCCTCACCTTATCCTCCATGCCTCCACCGGAATCAAACCATCCCCTTTTTGGTCTAGGGTCGTATCAACCCTACCACGTGTCAAACGGCTCTTCCATGTCAACCTGGGCAATGGGGCTAATTGCCTCTTCTAGTTAGATACATGGCATAAACAGCTTCCCCTCTCCTCCACCCTCCCCAACCTCTTCGCTCATACAACCAACTTCTTCGCCTCCACCCTTGACATTTCTATTTCGGGCCCCAATCAGCTTCTTCCTACCTCCTACTTTGACCTCACCACCCTCTCCGAGCTTCACCTTGTCACCTCTATTCTCCGTAACATCCATCTAAACCCCCGGCCAGACTCCTTCACCTGGGCCCCCAACCCATCAACCGGCTTCTCCGTTGCCTCCTGCTAAGCTCACCTAAACAACCCCGGATGTCTCTTCACCTTCCCCAGACTTTGGAAGTGCAGGATCCAGCCCCGCTTCGCTTTCCTGCAATGGTGCCTTATTCACGAGCGAATCTACACAAGAGACAGGCTCCTTCGCCATAACATCGTCGTCGACCCCAGCTATGCCTTATGCTCTACCACACCAGAAAGTTTACAACATCTATTCTTTGAATGCGATTTTGCTGTCAGGGTCTGGGCGTCTTCGATGGTTCACATTCTTGGACATATCCCCATGTTCAACTCGTTTTTCGACCACTGGCAGAACAACCCCCCAACTATCACTTTGATCTAATTGTAGCTATTTTCAGTTGGTGCATCTGGGCCGAGCGTAATGCACGTGTATTCTGCAAGCCCACATCCAACTTCGAAGGAACTTGTAGACGTATTATTCACTATTTCTCATCTATTTCAGGTCGAAGCTTCTCCGCACCATTCAGACTGAGATTACCATACCCCAGCTCTTTACCAGCCGAATCCTCGGGCAGCACTTCAACAATTCCTCCTGGCAAGCATTGAGGGCACCACCAACTGCTATATAACTCTAGTCTTTTTTCTATTCTGTTGTTCACAATGTGTATTTTGTATATAAAACTCTGTCTCTCATCGACTAGCTTGCGGTTTCTTACTATATTTTGGCCAGCGATCAGGCTTGTTGATCGCACTACTTACCTATTTATATGATATTTAATCGGCTGTGTAGTTCCACGCTACACAACCGTGTCGCTCAAAAAAAATACTACTAATTAAATGAAATAGAAAATGAGTACTGTATGTAAAGGATTTTGAACTTAAGTTAATATTGAAACTATATATTATTAAAGTAAATAATAAAATGAATGTAATGCAATAAAAAGAAATTGACATGATATGAATAAATGAAAATGAATTTTTGTAAGTAATAAAGGAAAATAAACGAAATAAACACTGAATGAATGAATGGGAATAAAATTTTGTAAGAGATAAATGTAAGTTAAAGAAATAATCCTTGTATGAATGAAAAGAAAAATTAAAAACTGTAATGTTGTGAGAGAAAATTTAATAAGAATAACTCAAATAACATTGTAAATTATTGTTTGTTTGGTTTATGGATGTTTGGGTAAAGATACTTCTAATTGTTTAGGGTGTATGAATAATTTATTGAGTTTATCTAAGACTGTTGAGTAGGTGGTATGCTTAGTAGTTTATTTTTCATTCTGTGCGATTAAAAGTGTCTTAACCCGGACAAACTATTTGTTTTGGTTGATATGGATGGATAATTGATTTCTATTTATTTCATATGATGATTGTATGCTGTGATTGAAAGTGATTGTTGTTTATATTGATTTGTTTGTTAGTGGTCGAAACAACTTTAAATATTTCATTTTATATAATTATTAACTCTTTTAGATTATATAAGTGAAATACAGGTTATGGAAGCAATTGCCACTGCTTTTGGTTTCGTAATTAAGCGTTGTTTGCCCGGCAGATAGGTACGTTCTCGGATTACGGTTTTATAACGGTATTATATTGTGTTTCCCGTTGTTGGGATACATTATTTTGAAATTTTTTATATATATTATTATTATTGGTATTATTATTTTCTCCCGAGCCTCTCCGTACAAAAGAGACTCTGCCGAAATTTTTCGTGAATTTTGGACTTATAAAATTTTGAGAAATGTTTTCCAAACTTAATTACCTTGAGTATGAAAAGGATTTAATTGTTATAAATGGATATATTTTATTTAAATTAATTTATTTTGTAAATTTATTAGTTTATAAATTTAATATTTTGAATAGGATATATTGATTACTTAATTTTTTTCTTTTCCCTTCCTTTTCCTTTTCGAGGACGAAAAGTTTTGAATGGGGGAGAGTGTAACGACCCGTAAAATTTTGATAACTAAAAATTGTTGATTTAATAAAATTTTTGGTAATTTAATATTGAAGGAAATAATGTAAATGTTATAACTTGGTTATAAATTGAATGTAAATAAATAAGTGTAAATGTTGTATAAACTTATGAACTAGTATATAGTTAATGGTAATTGAAAAAAATTTAGTGTTATGAAAGTAATTGTAACAATTGTTGTGAATAATAAAACTAAAAATGTGATTATTGGTCAATAGTGACAATTATTATATGTTACCAATTTATTTAGGATATTAAATATAAATTGGAAATCAATTGCAATTAAATGGAATTAAATATTACATTAATAGAAGTTATATGTAAATTGTGAATGTAATAAAATAAATAGGAATGTTAATTATATTCATAATGTAATAATTGATTTAATTAAATAGCGAATTCAAGATAAACAAATCAATTTGGGGTTTTAAATTTTAATAAATGTGAAAAATTGACAAAATTCAATATAAATGGAAATATAATAGTTAATACAAATAAAGAATGGAAATTGAGTATATTAATGTAATGAAATATAAAACAAATGTTAACTATGTTATTTGATTTATAATTGATTGAATATAAAGGTTGAAATTGAGTTAAAGCAATTTATTGAAATTACATTTTAATAAATGGGATTTAATTCCAGTGAAATTGAACACTGTAATTAAGGTAATAACCTACATTGAATTGTCATATAAACTTGAATTAAGTCATTGTAAATGTAACGACCCGTATTTTTACGGATCAAAACATCGTAAAACTGTTGTCATTAGGTCGTATTGTTGATAAGTCGTCCAATATTGTTAGAACGTTCAGAGCTTAAGTTGTTCGTAGCTTAGGTCGTATAGTAGTTAGGTCGGAGGAGTGACTTAAGAAGTTGGCGACTTAAGGATTTTGGGATAAGTCGTGTAGAAGTTAGGTCGTGTGGTGGCTTAAGTCGAGTTAACGACTTAAGGGGTAGGCGACCTAAGGGATAGGCGACTTAGGGAAGAACGACGACTTAAGAGTTAGCGGCATAGGAAACTGGGCGAGTTAGCGACTTAAGGAGGATAGGTCGGCAACGACCTAAGGAAGCTGGTGGTAGCAGTGAGCGACCTAAGGAAGTTAAGTCGTAGACGACTTAGGAGTTAGGTCGTGAGTTGTTAGGTCGCTAAGTATTAAGTCGTGAGGTTGTTGAGTCGTTAAGTCGCAAGGAAGGTTGGGTCGTTGAGTCTTAGGTCGTGCCTAAGGGTTAGGTCGCGCGTATGTGTTAAGTCGCGCAAGTGGTTGAGTTGAAGGGTCTGCTAAGTCGAAGGTCTTAAGTCGTGGGGTTTTAGGTCGTAAGTTTTTATAAGTCATGAGTTGTGGAGTTCTGATGAGTCGTAAGTCGTGAGGTTTTGTTAAGTCGTGGATGACTCATGAAGGCGGACGACTTAGGGGATTTCAGCCTATAAATACACGTCCATTTCCTCACTTTTTGGGATCCGGATTTTGAAGCGACGAAGTGCTGCTATTTTGAGAGCTCGAGTTCTACACTTCTTCACTTCTTTTCTCCACTCTAATCTTGTGATTCCTTCCATCCAAATTGAAGATCAAATCGAAGATCCAAGAGCTTAGATTAAAGATCTACATCCATTGAAGAGAGATTTCATCGTTTGAAGCGGATTTGTGATAGATTGAGTTAGATCCTTCGCTGTCCAGATCTGAAGTGTGTTGCTTTTGAGGTGTTTAGGTGATTCGGTGAGTGGTGATTATCTCTCACACGGATCCAAAGGAGTATATCAGATTGTTGGCTTGATTTGGGGTTAAAATAGTGATTTCCATGCATTTTTCATAAACTAAAGTGTAGATCTATTGTTCATGATGATTTGACATACATTTTACTACATGTTAACCTATGCAAGTTCGTTCATCAATATGATAGAGATATTGCTCATGTTTTCATGCTTGTTAGACTTTAGACTCTTTATTTACGAAATTGCCATTATTGTTATAATTGTTCATTAGATCATATTTGAATGCTTGATTACTTGGATTAATGTTTGACTTGATTGATTGCTATGAATTAGATGATTGATGATTTGATTTCGACAAGATGGTCGAAGATGATTCAAAAGCTAAGGGGAAGGCTCTTGAATTGGAAAAGCTGCTCGTGACATATGTAGCGGATGATGAAGCTCATATGGATAGATTTGATGATGATGTTGAGAAGAGGCTTTGCTATGATAAGATGAAGCGAGGCATGAGATGAGATAGCCTTGGTTTAATCCAGACGGGATCATTCCAAGCATGTTGATAACTCGGTGAAATGGTTCGAGTTTGAGGATAATGGTTTGCTCGAGAGGCGCTTGAGCTAGTATGGAAATAGTCGTCGAGGAGGATGACTAGAAGGCTGAGATCTCATCGTTGTTGAAGGTTCTAGCATGCTCAAAGCAAGAGTCCGTTGGGTTGATTCGATAGTCCCTGAAGGCTACTGATTGGTAGTCGAGTACTCTGGGCAGATTCGATAGTCCTAGGCACAGGTCACGATGACGTGCGGAGTTATGTCTAGAACCGGGGTTTCCATTAGCCCTTGACGGAAGGATGAAATAATGTGCCGGTCATTCAATTAACGATGATATCAAAGCAACGATAACAGTGATAGCCAGAGTCATGGATGTTTGGTTGTATCGTCATTCGGTCTCAAGAGCGGTATTTTCTGGGTGCTTATCTGATCTTGGTTT
Organism: Allium fistulosum; assembly: GCA_030737815.1. Classification (NCBI taxonomy): domain Eukaryota; kingdom Viridiplantae; phylum Streptophyta; class Magnoliopsida; order Asparagales; family Amaryllidaceae; genus Allium; species Allium fistulosum. The sequence continues at coordinate 1,497,723,674 of CM060901.1, forward strand.
AGGCCTTGGGGGTTTGTACTTGGAAAACATCGCCCTTGACTCGAGTGATAATTACTTTACCTTAATTGTTTGCTTTGCTATGTTTGCTTCTGCTTAGTGTGTGTCTGGGGCTATCACTGTAGAAAGAGGTGGAGTGGGAGGGTTGGATTCCTATTCCTTTTTCCTTTATGCTCTTTTGGTATGTTGTTAGTTAATTTACCGCTCACTAAGACTGTTGTTTGACTCAAGGCTTTATGTTTTAACTCTTATTGCCTTGGGCTGTTCGTCCATTTTGGGACAGGCATACTAGGTAGTAGGTGACAGGTGCTGTTCTTGCTTCCAACGATGCTGATGACGAAGGCGAGCTGGAGGCTTGCATATTATTTTCTTACTATATGTACTGGATGTTCCGTTGCTTTGTATAATTCTCTGAGTGATATGTAGTGAGGCTTGATGTATTGACTATTCAGATGTTGTATTCAACTATTATGAAGTTTTATTGATGAGATTCTATTCTGTGAAGCTTCACTATATATATTCTCTATTGTATTTTATCCATGCGCTGTGAGTAATACGATAGATTCCGCTGTTTTAACTTAACTCTGATGATCGACCATGGCTGCCTGGCACATTTTACAGCGCACTATGTCTAGGTTTAGTGCATGGGTCATGGGCGGTCGTCACATTTGGTATCAGAGCTTTGGTTAATCGATTTTACACCACGCTCGCTGACGTAACTACGTAAGAGAGACGTAATTGTATTTTGATGGATGATTACTATATATAATATAGTAGCTTAGAATGATTTGGATTCCTTATGCAGTTGTTTCTCAAGGTGTATTAATCATTCCTTATTATAGATATTGAGAATGAGTCGAAGAGGGAGACCAGCTTCTAGGGAAGGCCGTGCTACTAAGGGGGCTGCTGATTATGTAGCTATGTTTGAAGCTATGATGACTTCGATCATGAGAAGGATACCAGCTCCGGGGCCATCAGTAGATGTTGGAGTTCAAGTTCAAACTCCAAGACCAGTGGATTTTGCTAAGCTGTGTAAGGATTATACTGCTCTTGGAGGAAAGTTTTTCTTGGGAACAGAATCAACTATTGAAGTCCAGAGGTGGATAGATGCTTGTAGAAGGATCTTTAGTGATTTGGGAATTGAGGATGCGACTAAGAGGAAGTTAGCATCAAGACAGCTTCAAGGGAGAGCTTCTGATTGGTGGAACTCTATCACTATTGATACTCCGGAGGAAGAGATTACTTGGGAGCAATTCCAAGTCAGATTCGAAGCTAAGTTCATTTCTACAGCCTAGAAGTCTGTTCTGTTCAAGAAGTTTGTGGAGCTCAAGCAAGGTGGAAGACCAGTTCTTGAGTATGTTTCTGAGTTTGAAGCTTTGTCCAAATATGTCTGGTCGTATATTGAATCTCCTTATCAGAAGAATGAGAAGTTTGTGACAGGCTTGGACAGTTATCTTGGGAGGCAGTTGGTGGATCATCTGGATGATTCATTTGAGAAGCTTGTGGAGAAAGATCTCAGGCATGATAATCTGTTTCCTAAAGAAGGATCTGTTGTTGCTGTAACTAAGGAAGAGTCTAAACCACAGCAGGGTGGAAACAAGAAGAGGAAGCAGCAGCAGTAAAAGGGTAAGGATGGCCAGAAGAAGCCGAAGGGCGAAGTGACCTGCTACAATTATCAGCAGAAGGGCCATTTCTCTAGGGATTGCAAGAATCCGAAGGTGCTAGTGAAGTGTCACAACTGTGACAAGTTAGGGCATGTCAAGAGGAATTGTCCAGAACCGCGAAAGGACAAGCAGATTGTGCAAGCTTATGCTTTGGGAGCTGTTCCATCATCTTCAAAAGCTCCTACCGCTGAAGAGAAAGGAAAGAGTGTGGTGGTTCAGGGTACTCTTTTCATTTGTGGTGTTCCAGTTAGAGTGTTATTTGATACTGGGGCGTCGCATTCTTTTGTTTGTAGTGAACTTGTAGGCCGGTTGGGTTTAGAACCGGATATTGTTGATAGGCCATTGGTTGTGACTAATCCAGTTGGGGGTTCGTCTTATTTGTGTATGCTATGCCGTGGTCTGATTGTATCGAGTCATGGTTGCTCTTTTGTTTGTGATTGTTTTGTTCTGAACTTTGCAGGGTTCGGAATTATTTTGGGTATGGACTGGCTTAGGAAGTATGCGGCAAAGGTTGATTGTGATAGGTTGGAGGTGACAGTCGAGAATGTGGAGGGGCGAAAGATTGTGATACGATGTAAGCATGAAGAAGGCATCTTCATGAGCTTCATGTATTCGCTGGTTGTTCCACGGGATGGACTGTCATCTGTGCCAATCGCTAATGGATTTGAGGATGTCTTTGATGAGGTCAAAGGGTTACCACCGCATAGAGAGATTGAGTTTCGTATAGATCTAGTTGAAGGAGCCAGACCTGTTGTGATGCCTCTTAGGCGGATGGCGCCTAGGGAACAGCAGGAGTTGAGGGTGCAGATTGATGATCTTTTACAGAAAGGATTCATTCGGCGTAGTGTGTCCGAATGGGGTGCACCAGTTGTGTTTGTAACCAAAGCGGATGGATCGTTGAGGTTGTGTGTGGATTATCGTGAGCTGAATAAAGTGACTAAGAAGAACAAGTATCCATTGCCGAGAATAGATGACTTGTTTGATCAGCTTCACGAAGCTAAGGTGTTTTCTCAGATGGATTTGGCAACGGGATTTCACCAGTTGAGAGTAGCAAAGGATAGTGTGCCAAAGACTGCTTTTAGGACACCATCCGGTTTCTTTGAGTGGCTGGTAATGCCGTTTGGATTGACTAATGCGCCAGCATATTTTGTGGATCTTATGAATAGAGTGTTCAAAGATCAGTTGAACAAGTTCGTACTTGTGTTTGTGGATGATATTTTGATTTATTCCAGAACTGAAGAAGAGCACAAGACGCACTTGCGTATTGTTTTGGAAATCTTACGGAAACATCAGCTGAAGGCTAAGTTTTCGAAGTGTCACTTCTGGAAGAGTGAAGTGAGGTTCTTAGACCATATTATCTCTGGAAATGGAATAGCGGTTGATCCCGCTAAGGTGGCAGCAATCCAGGATTGGGTTAGACCTAAGAATGCATCTGATGTGAGAAATTTTCTTGGATTAGCAGGATACTATCGTCGATTTATCAAAGACTTTTCCAAGATAGCTGTACCATTAACAGGATTGACGAAAAAGAATCAGGTATTCAGATGTGATGCTAAGTGTGAGCAAGCTTTCGGAATCCTGAAAGAGCGATTGGCGAGTGCTCCTGTTTTGACTATTCCATGTGGAAATGATGAGATGGTGGTTTACACCGATGCATGTGGTACTGGACTTGGAGCAGTGCTGATGCAGAAGAGTAAAGTTGTTGCGTATGCTAGTCGACAACTGAAGCCGCACGAAAGGAATTATCCGACTCATGATTTGGAGTTAGCGGCGATTGTTTTTGCTCTGAAGATGTGGAGACATTATCTATTGGGAGTTCGATTCGAGTTGTTTATAGATCATAAGTCGCTGAAGTATCTTTTCTCCCAAAAGGATTTGAATCTTCGGCAGCAACGATGGCTAGAGTTTTTGGCATCATATGATTTTGGTATAGCCTATACTCCGGGAAAGGGTAACACAGTGGCAGATGCGTTAAGTCGAAGACATGCAGGATTAGGAGCCATGTTTTCAGAATGGAAGAGTCTCGAGTATTTAGCTGGATTTGACTTCAGGCCCAAATGTGAACTGGAGCCTGAGATGTTGGCAAACTTATTGATAAGGCCTACTCTTGTGGAAAGGATTGGCGAGAGCCAAAAACGAGACGATAAGCTTGTCAAGATTATCAGTGATTTGGAATCTGGATTGGACCCAGAAAAGGATAAAAGATTTGAAGTCGATCGAGAGGGTTGGCTTCGGAAGCAAGGACGACTAGTTGTTCCCGATATAGATGAATTGAGAAGTGAAGTTCTAAAGGAAAGTCATCACTCAAAGTTGACCATTCATCCAGGTGGAAATAAGATGTATCGGGATATGAAGAGAACATACTACTAGAAAGGTATGAAGAAGGATGTTGGAAATTTTATTTCCAAGTGCATGAACTGCCAGTTGGTAAAAGCCGAGCAGAAGAAGCCAAGTGGATTGCTTCAGCCATTAGAAGTTCCTACATGGAAGTGGGAGCAAATATCGATGGATTTTATCGATGGGTTACCTAGAACAAGAACGGGAAATGAAGGGATTTGGGTCATCGTAGATCGTCTGACTAAGAGTGCAAGATTCATTCATGTTCGATCGACTAGGACTGCATCGAAGTTGGCTGAGCTGTATGTTAAGTGGATAGTTCGATTCCATGGTATTCCGAAGAGTATAGTGAGCGATCGAGACCCATTGTTCACTAGTGGATTTTGGAAGAGCTTCCAGGAAGTTTTGGGAACCGAGTTGTGTTTGAGTACAGCTTATCACCCCCAAACAGATGGTCAGACCGAGAGAGTCAACCGAGTTTTGGAAGATCTCCTTAGAGCTTGTGTTTTAGATTTTGGAGGATCATGGGAAGATCATCTTCATTTGGTAGAATTTTCGTATAATAACAGTTACCAGTCAAGCATTGGTATGGCACCGTATGAGGCATTGTATGGAAGACCGTGTAACTCGCCGACATGTTGGTTAGAAATAGGAGAAAAGTTGATACTTGGGCCAGAAATGATTCGTCAGACTTCGGATTGCATAGAGATCATTCGGCAATGAATGAAGGCAGCCCAAGGCCGACAGAAAAGTTATGCCGATAAGCGTCGTAAGGATTTGGAGTTCGACGTTGGTGATATGGTTTTTGTGAAGATTTCTCCATTGAAGAATGTTATTCGATTCGGGAAGAAAGGGAAATTGACTCCGAGATTTGTTGGACCATTCCCGATTATCGAGCGAATTGGAAAGCTCGCCTACATATTGGAGTTACCAGAAAAGATGGCGGGTGTGCACAATGATTTTCCTGTATCATATCTACGGAAGTATGTGCATGACTCGAATATAGTGGTTTCTGCTGATAGCTGTGAAGATTTTGAGATTGATCCAGTTTTTGAGAGACCTCGTAAGCCGCTTCGTGTTGTGGAAACTGACACGAAGCAGCTTAGGAGGAAGGTAGTTAGGTTGCTCAAGGTACAATGGAGTGATGATGTTAACGACTGTACATGGGAGGTGGAAGAGGGGATGAAGGCAGCTCATCCTGAACTCTTCGAGGTATGGCCATAAGGTGTCATGACATCTCATGACATTGTAACTTGTTCTAATTTTTGAATTCTGCATGCTAGGCTAGAATTGGATGCATGGTTTGTTGATTACTATAGATGGTAGGCATGCAGAATAGCTTTTGATTGCTCTTGTTTGTTTGGAATTTCTTCGGCGAAATTCCTAAGGGGGAGAGAATGTAACGACCCGTATTTTTACGGATCGAAACATCATAAAACTGTTGTCATTAGGTCGTATTGTTGATAAGTCATCCAGTATTGTTAGAACATTCAGAGCTTAAGTCGTTCAGAGCTTAGGTCGTATAGTAGTTAGGTCGGAGGAGCGACTTAAGAAGTTGGCGACTTAAGGATTTTGGGATAAGTCGTGTAGAAGTTAGGTCGTGTGGTGGCTTAAGTCGAGTTAACGACTTAAGGGGTAGGCGACCTAAGGGATATGCGACTTAGGGAAGAACGGCGACTTAAGAGTTAGCGACATAGGAAACTGGGCGAGTTAGCGACTTAAGGAGGATAGGTCGGCAACGACCTAAGGAAGCTGGTGGTAGCAGTGAGCGACCTAAGGAAGTTAAGTCGTAGACGACTTAGGAGTTAGGTCGTGAGTTGTTAGGTCGCTAAGTATTAAGTCGTGAGGTTGTTGAGTCGTTAAGTCGCAAGGAAGGTTGAGTCGTTGAGTCTTAGGTCGTGCCTAAGGGTTAGGTCACGCGTATGTGTTAAGTCGCGCAAGTGGTTGAGTCGAAGGGTCTGCTAAGTCGAAGGTCTTTAGTCGTGGGGTTTTAGGTCATAAGTTTTTATAAGTCGTGAGTTGTGGAGTTCTGATGAGTCGTAAGTCATGAGGTTTTGTTAAGTCGTGGACGACTCATGAAGGCGGACGACTTAGGGGATTTCAGCCATTAAATACACGTCCATTTCCTCACTTTTTGGGATCCGGATTTTGAAGCGACGAAGTGCTGCTATTTTGAGAGCTCGAGTTCTACACTTCTTCACTTCTTTTCTCCACTCTAATCTTGTGATTCCTTCCATCCTAATTGAAGATCAAATCGAAGATCCAAGAGCTTAGATTGAAGATCTACATCCATTGAAGAGAGATTTCATCGTTTGAAGTGGATTTTTGATAGATCGAGTTAGATCCTTCGCTGTCCAGATCTGAAGTGTGTTGCTTTTGAGGTGTTTAGGTGATTCGGTGAGTGGTGATTATCTCTCACACGGATCCAAAGGAGTATATCGGATTGTTGGCTTGATTTGGGGTTAAAATAGTGATTTCCATGCATTTTTCATAAACTTAAGTGTAGATCTATTGTTCATGATGATTTGACATCCATTTTACTTCATGTTAACCTATGCAAGTTCGTTCATCAAGATAATAGAGATATTGCTCATGTTTTCATGCTTGTTAGACTTTAGACTCTTTATTTACGAAATTGCCATTATTGTTATAATTGTTCATTAGATCATATTTGAATGCTTGATTACTTGGATTAATGTTTGACTTGATTGATTGCTATGAATTAGATGATTGATGATTTGATTTAGACAAGATGGTCGAAGATGATTCAAAAGCTAAGGGGAAGGCTCTTGAATTGGAAAAGCTGCTCGTGGCATATGTAGCGGATGATGAAGCTCATATGGATAGATTTGATGATGATGTTGAGAAGAGGCTTTGCTATGATAAGATGAAGCGAGGCATGAGATGAGATAGCCTTGGTTTAATCCAGACGGGATCATTCCAAGTATGTTGATAACTTGGTGAAATGGTTCGAGTTTGAGGATAATGGTTTGCTCGAGAGGCGCTTGAGCTAGTATGGAAATAGTCGTCGAGGAGGATGACTAGAAGGCTGAGATCTCATCGTTGTTGAAGGTTCTAGCATGCTCAAAGCAAGAGTACGTTGGGCAGATTCGATAGTCCCTGAAGGCTACTGATTGGTAGTCGAGTACTCTGGGCAGATTCGATAGTCCTAGGCACGGGTCACGACGACGTGCGGAGTTATGTCTAGAACCGGGGTTTCCATTAGCCCTTGATGGACGGATGAAATAATGTGCCGGTCATTCAATTAACAATGATATCAAAGCAACGATAACAGTGATAGCCAGAGTCATGGATGTTTGGTTGTATCGTCATTCGGTCTCAAGAGCGGTATTTTCTGGGTGCTTATCTGATCTTGGTTTAGGCCTTGGGGGTTTGTACTTGGAAAACATCGCCCTTGACTCGAGTGATAATTACTTTACCTTAATTGTTTGCTTTGCTATGTTTGCTTCTGCTTAGTGTGTGTCTGGGGGCTATCACTGTAGAAAGAGGTGGAGTGGGAGGGTTGGATTCCTATTCCTTTTTCCTTTATGCTCTTTTGGTATGTTGTTAGTTAATTTACCGCTCACTAAGACTGTTGTTTGACTCAAGGCTTTATGTTTTAACTCTTATTGCCTTGGGCTGTTCGTCCATTTTGGGACGGGCAGACTAGGTAGCAGGTGACAGGTGTTGTTCTTGCTTCCAACGATGCTGATGACGAAGACAAGCTGGAGGCTTGCATATTATTTTCCTACTATATGTACTGGATGTTACGCTGCTTTGTATAATTCTCTGTGTGATATGTAGTGAGGCTTGATGTATTGACTATTCAGATGTTGTATTCAACTATTATGAAGTTTTATTGATGAGATTCTATTCTGTGAAGCTTCACTATATATATTCTCTATTGTATTTTATCCATGCGCTGTGAGTAATACGATAGATTCCGCTGTTTTAACTTAACTCTAATGATCGACCATGGCTGCCTGCCACACTTTACAGTGCACTATGTATAGGTTTAGTGCAGGGGTCATGGGCGGTCGTCACAATAAATGTCCAAGTGATTAAAAATGGTGAAATAAGTTAATTTATAAATTTTGAATTAAAAGGGTGACTAATTAATTTTATATTAATTTATTTAATTAACTGAAAAATAGCCATTTTGGCCACTGACTCGGATTTTGACGAAACCAATTTCATCGGATCTGTAACGGTGAATTATTATAGGATTTCAAGTTTCGTAACGATCGGACTTGTCGTTTGATCGTACGAGCTCGAAATGCCTTGAAATCAATTGAAATCAATTTGAAATAAGCTGATTTTATCATAACTTCTTCATGCGTTGGAATTAGGACCTGAAACCTTTTCCATTGAATTTGAAATATTTGAAAGCATCTATTTTGATATATGAGATGACCCATTTTCGTTCCGGAGTCAAAACGGGCTTTTCGGGTCGTTTATCGTTCAACTTTCAATCCAAATCAATCTGGTCCATTCTAATTTCAGCTTAATCTATAAATATCCTATTATAAACCCTAGTTATCTCTTATTCCATTTGTCAATACATACATTGCCTTCTCAACTCCTCATTCCAATGGCAGACAAAACCCTAATTCCCAAATATCAAATCCAAATCAAAAATTAAATTGAAAATCAAACTCCTCAAACTATATCGAATTATATATCAATTTGAAGCTCTCGACGAGCGCATCTCAGATCTGAAATTCATTTTACAATTTGAACCACTGGTTGTCCAGAAATTGAAGAACAATCCACGGCCGTTCATCGTGCGTTGATTGATTTCATCGGATCGTCGAATTGATTTAGTGGTTTTGTAGAGAGGACCGAGGGGATTGCATCGGCATGGTTCGTTTGACTCGTGCTGCAAAATTTGATTAGGGTTTGGAGAATATAGGTGGCGGCTGGGCTTGTTTATGCGTCGTGTGGGTGGAGCTTTGGCCGGAGGCGCATGCTGGAAGGGGGGCGGTCGGCGGAGCATGGTGGCGCACCTTAGGTCGCATGCGACGGCGAACTAGGGTGGTGGCTGGCTTGGTTCGAGCATGCGTAAGCACATGCGCGTGGGTATCAGGTCGAGCGCGTTTCTGTGCTAGGGTAGGGATGATGACGTGGCAGCTTTTTACCGGAAGTTTTTCCTGACATTTTGACGCTGGTTTGGATGAATTTTTAGACCGTTCAAATTTTGGGCTTATTTTGAATTTAAATTCAATTTAAATTCAAAGGTGAGTGTTTTAACCCACTCACAACTTCTAAAATTTCATATGTTAAATTAATTTTTGATGTGATTATAAATTTATTTATGGCTGTTCGATATATTTTAAATAATCATCTCAGTTAATTTGAATTTATTTGAATTAAATCGTTATTTAATTTAATATTGAATATAAATTGCCAATTAAATACCTGTTATTGATTATCAGTTCTATATTGATATTTATTGATTGATTTGGATGATGATTGTAATGGATGTTGATTGTTGATATTGGGTGAATGGATATATCGTTATAAACTGCTAGGTCACTATGGGTTGAAATGATACATACCCAAATGATCAATAGATTAAGGAAAAATCGTTATGGGTTAAAATGATAGGCTCGAGCGATTTTATGGATTTTATTGTTAAATTCAGGATTACGGTTTGAAATGATATATAACCGTAAAATTTTAAATTGCGGATTGAAATGACAAATATCCGTATCACTTGATCCTAGGGTAGAGAATTATATACGGACACCGGATTGGTTAAATTTAAATGATTTTGAATCCTTAAATTTTGCATTGAGTTAAATGATATTTTTGAAATAAAATTTGGATTATATAAATCAAATTTTTATCGAATTTCGAGTTTTATATTAAAATCGAATTGTTTTGAAAGATTTGTTAAAGGAATAGAATTGAAATTTTATAGTGAATTTGAAATATAAGTGAAGTTTATCGAAATTGAGTAATTAAAATCGTTGAAGTATAACTTTGAAATATATTGAAATTGGAGTAATTAAATCGATGTTTTAACATGGATTTAAGCGATACTGAATTTAATATTTATTTAGAATTCTGAATCGAAAAAATTTGAAATTGGGTTTTGTGACATTGTAATGGTCAAAATGAGTTGGAATGAAATAAGTAGTTTAAACTGATATAAATTTCAAATTCATATTTTTCAAATAAATCGTTTTAAATATATTATTTTAAAAGACTTTAATTATTAAGATTTTCAAAATTTTAAACTAGTTAAACCATTTGACTTATTTTAAATCTAATTAATCTATTTTAAAGCTTCTTAATCTATTTTAATTATATTTAATCTATTTTAAATCTATATTGACTATTTATAACAAATTATAACTATTTAAAACTATTTGCTTCTAAATTCCAAACTAAGTAAAATGGATTGGTTTATATTCAAATTCTCGATTATTAAAGTGAATGTGGTTAAGCGACATTATAACCTAAGTTGGGATTTAAATAGCATATTTAGTTTAATATGATAATTTTGAAATGAGAGTTTAGTCTATTTTGGAACTATAACTTTTGAAAGGAAATATAATTTCGAACTATGAATTCAATGTGATATAATTTCGGAAGTAAGTAATGATTTCGAAAATGATATGATTTGAATTGAATATGATATTTTGATATCAATTATGAAATGATTTTGGAAATGTAAAAGAACCATCCATTGTATAATAAGCGATTGGTTGTTAAAGAGACCGGGATCGGATATTGTCACACTCTCTGTCAATACCGAAAACCACTTTGACAACTGTGTACGCGGTGGAGATTTCAGAATGAAGTAGGATGGTGGCGACGATCCTAAAGGTATACATACGTGGACCTGACTCCGTGAGTTAGCATAAGGTGGCTAAAACAGGAGAAATTGACGAGCTACTGAGGTCATTCCTCCGATCGGGCACATTCCATCGATACTATATTCTGATTTTGCGATCTATTTGGTGGCCACCCTCGATTTATTTTTATTCGGGAGTGTGTTCCGAGTTGGGCGGTAGTTGTGGCTATGCGTTACCAACAGTCCGGAAGTGTATAGACTATTTGGTATCCTCTAGCGGCTCCAGTTTACGGGGAGTTACGGTACTGTATAGACTATTGGGATTATAAAAATGTGTTAAGGGGGATATGGGTAACGCCTTAACGCTATTTTAGTACTTTTACTTTACTGTAGACATATTATAATAGCGTATTGTACAACATAGTAGATAGTTTAACGGATCCTTAGGAGATGTGAATCCCGAACATCTTTTTAGTTACCACACTCACGTTAGACACTGGATAAGAGATGTCATACCCCGTAAACATCTCCGACGCCGTTTACACTCATATTTTTTACCGTTGATTTAACTCACATAAGATCTTTTAGTTCTGAATCGAGTGTTTTGTCTTTTCAATTCGCTCGGGTCAGCCTGAGCATTTTAGGATTTGAAGACCTTAAATCTGGAGGACAAAGACGAAGATTTGTACTACTATTATTTACTATATTTATTCCACTACATCATACTGTTCCGCTGCATTATCATTTATTTATCTCTGATATGTGTACCTCTGATTTTATATTGTATAAGTATAATCAAATGTTTTGTATACAGCTTCATGAACTGTTATTTGATTATTATATTTTGTCATTCCACTGCGATATTCTATTTTGTTTTTTTTCTTTCCTTGCTATTTCTTTTTCACCCCAATAACAATCCGCCCTTCTGTATGGTTTGAGTCGGCATGTGTGTCTGCTTAAAGCGTATAAAAAGGCAGGATGTTACAACCTAATTGGTGATCTTATTCCGACACTACCTAGAACCCCATTAGTAATCGATAATTTTATGATCCTGGAGAATACATTCACTACTAGGTTGAATAGTAAAGGCGGTAAATGGTCATCTTGTCTAAGACCTTGTTTAGATTTAATTTATTCCATAAAAAACCATTGACCATAATACTAGAGTTCTCGATTTTTAATAACGACATAATCCTACCAACCCATTCAGAGCCGATGCCCCTAGCCAATAAAAGGTTTTTTGAAACATCCAATCAATAGAATCGAATGGTTTACCAAAGTTTAGTTTTAACATGACACATGTGACATTATTTTTACAACAATAATTTGCAAATTCTTAGATTGCAGTGGCCCGGTCTTTGATGTTTGTACCCTTTAAGAAACCAATTTGAGTTATGTCAATTAAATTATTCATTTTATTGCTTAATCTTTTAGTAATGACCTTAGAGATAATTTTGACCAAACAGTTTATTAACGAGATAGGACTAAAATCTTTGGGTTATATTGTGCCAACTTTCTTTTGAAAAAGGATTACGTTGGCGAAATTAAATCATCCTAATTGTAAATTACCATTATAAAACTCGTTAAACATTCTAATTAGATAATACTTAACCACGTGCCAAAACTCTTGATAAAATAAAACGAGGAAGCCATTTGGTCCGAGCGATTTATCACTAGGTATATCACTAATTGCCTTAAGGATTTCCTATTTACAAAATGGGATGTCCAAGACACTAAATTAATCATAGAATTAGCGGGATATGAATCATTCCTTCGAACTTTAATTCTATGACTCCTACTATTACAACCCGCAAATTTATCACTTAGATAAATTATGTTTAATTTTAAAATATTTAGATATGGGTTTAAAAGAAAGAAATAATCATGTTTTAAGTTGTAAATAATAATAATTATTTTTTTTGGGAAAAATATTTGCGGATAAATTATCGAGGTAAAATATTGATAATTTGTAAACATCGTCCTAGGTAAAATATCGATAAACAGCCGGAAATCGTTTTATCAATAAAACTGCTTTTAAAAAATAAGGATCATGCATGACTCTAGATACATACACTAATATATGTATTCAAACAATATTATGAAATAAAATAATTTATTTTATTTTTGGAAAATAAAAAAATTTATGACATCGACAATTGCTATCATCGGTTTTGTCCATTTCTTCGAAAATTCAAGTTAAGTTTAAATATTAAAATAAATGGGTTTTTATTTACAAATAAAACTATTTTAATCTTTTAATAATGGTCGTAAAATCGATTTTAAAATTTGTTTACCAAAATAGATAGTTCGTAGAAAAATAGAAAATGTGATCGAAGAACGTTTTCCGAAATTTCAACTTTTCGACACCGGAAAGTTGTTCGTCGTTGTGCACTATATGTACACATATATAAGAGTTAATTAACCAAATAATAATAATACACTGATGGTATATTATCTTATGTTAATTATGTTTAGCAAGTGAAATGACAAGTCATGGTTTTAAAAATAATAACATATATATATATATAAGTATATATCATTATCTCTTGTAATATCTTAGCATTATCATCATTATCTATCATGACCTAGAGGATGTGACTATAGAGGGGGGATGCGACATATGAGGGGGAGGAAAGTGGTGATTTGACTTGTCAAAATAATGACATGTTAGTATATTTTAAAACTAAGGTTAAAATAGTAATTTCCCTACTTTCCTTCATCTATAAGTACACACCTTCACACACACATTTTCAATTACATTCCAACTTCATTCTTTTCTAAACCTTCTTCTCTAAAAATTCCATGACTTCCATAGTTCAAAAAATTTAGAAAAAGTTAGCCTTTTGTGTTGTAACTTGCTTCTATACCTTCTATGCTTCTTATACTTTCATTTCAACATCCTCTCTTTCAAAAACCAAGGCCATCACTACCCCACAAAGCCCTAGTCAAGCCAAATCACCTCTAGCCGAACCCATTCTAAGGCCTTAGCCCCTCCAAAGATTCAAATTTTTAAGCTAGAGTCGACCGTAGAGGCGTTGTCGAGTTATAGTCGAAGTTCCAGCGAAGTTAGTTAGCATAAAGGTGAGTAAAACTACTTTGTTTTGGAATTTTTTTTGACTTTATTATGATGTGTTATTGTGGTGATAACATGATGATAAAATTGAACGGTTATTATGTTGGTCAATGGTGATTTGATGGATGTTATGTTTCATATTGAATTTAAGATTTGAATGTGATATTGTCAAGTTAGTAAGCATATAACCTTATGTTTATATGTATGTTTCATTGTGATGTTAAGAGTATGGTAGTATGGATGTATGGTTGTGATTTAGGAATCAAGTATGTTGAGTTGAAACAAAGTTAAGAACTTTGTGTGTTGCGACGGACGTGAGATCCGATTTGAAACCAAAACTATGATTTCTAGTTTCAAAGTTTGGAAATGGTTTAAAGTTTTATTTTGGTTTAAGGTTTCAAACAATTTATACACATTATTTCAAAACATGTAGGAGAAAGAATTCAAGTGAAGTATTTCACTTAAAATAGGATAGAGCGAACTGCGCTCATAGCGATAGTCGCTATGGATGCAGTTCGACTAAAATTCACGATTTCCATCTTAAAGTGATTCATTTTGGAATTATTTTGCAAATACTTTTCAAACTTAATTAGTAACATAAAAAGAGATTAAGTTTAGATTATTTAATAAAATAATTAAAGGTAATTAGCAGTTAATTAGTAATTAAGTAAGTGATCAGGGTTAAGTAACACTTAAAGAAGGTTAATGATTAATTAGTGATTTATAAAGTTTTTAATTAGCGGTTTATGAAGTTAAGAATTAATTAAATGGTTAGTTAATATTTAATTAAGTAAATTATTAAATTAATTTTTAATTAATCAGGGTTTAACTAATAATGAATTGTTTAAACCTTCACTAAGATACATTAAGAAGTAAATTATGACTTAACTAAGTTCATTTAGTTAATTAAAGTTTAATTATGATTTAATATTGATTTAATTATGATTATTTAAGATATAATCAGGATTAAGCCAACTAAATATACTTTAATCTTTTCAAAGGTTGTTTTAAACCCAATCGATTATATTTTAAATCAATTTTCTTTTTAAGATTAATTGATTTTAAATCAAAGGATCTCTCATCTGGACCATTAACTAGCCAAATAAATTAAAGTGGTGATTATAAAACGTTGCCACATTTTATGGGAAGTAAGTGACTTGTGTTAGAACAAATGCCGAATATCAATAACATGATAAACACAAGGAAGTTGATTTCAATAAGAGGGTCATGGTAACTTAAGCATATAAAATACACTTATATATGTACATTTATTACCGATAATGGATGTATCTATATCTATAACTTGGACATCTACCTATGATTGATTGTATGTTATGTGTGAATCCCTTACACATCTGATGTTAGGCAATACCCATGATATAAAATGAATAAGTACACCCAAATTTAATGATCCATTATAGTCATTAAGCCTTCGTTTGGTTTTGGAAAGTTAATATTTCATTTTATTTTAAAATGCTCTTCAAGGTTATTTTATTTTGAACAAGATATTTAAAGAATGTTTTGACAATTGTTTGGAATATTATATAAAGAAGTTCATGAATAATTCCGCGTATACATAAAAGGTGTTTTAGAAATAGTTTTGAATGTTTATGAGAAGATTTTATAAATGGGTTCTGATGTCTATAATGGGAAGTTTTATACAAGGTTTGAAAGTTTATAAAGAAGTTTGTATAACCGAGTTTGAATATTTATAAAGAGTCTCATTAATGATTATGGAGGTTGATAAATGTTTTGTAAACGGGTTTGGATTAAAGCAAAAAGGATTTCATGGGTAAGGAAAATTTATAAAAGGATTTATTGAAAATAATTACAATAAAAAATTGGGGGTTGTGTTTCTCGAGACTGACCTTTTAAAAATAGTGGTATGGAACATCCGTTCCACACTTTACACCGAGGAATAGTGCTTAGAGTTACCCTTTTCTCTAATTTAAATAATGTAGTTAAATCCATTTTATAGATTTGATAATGGGAAATCTTATAAATATTTTGTGAATATACTTATGTCAGAAAGATAAGTATATAATTGTTTTCGAAAGAGATTTATTAAATAAAGATATGTTTTGAGGATTCGTGGTTGCTATGGATAAATAAATCTCAAATGTAATTGGTTGTTGTTTGTTTATTTGATGGTTAAATAACTGACTATCAAGTGTGAACCAATTTGACTTAGGAAGTATGAATGTAAATTCGAGTTCCCATATGAGGACTCGAATACTTACTTCAAAAGAACCGGGAATGATTCAACCGGAAATTATCGGTTGTTGATACGGAGATCGGGATTAGATCTATATCCGAAAACTGCTCCGAACCAACATGTGCGTTCGAGTGGAAGGCATCTTGAAGATGATAGAAGACCGAGCTCTTCGAAGTGCAAGAGCTACTGCTACTAATCCTAAGTGTTATTCTAAAATGGATGTAGTAGAATTAGTGCCTTCAGTTTCGTTCAGACCCAGAATGAACTTGTATGATGAATGCTGACATTGAATTCATGCATTGAGGGCAGTGTTAGCATTCCAAGATGGATTGCTATTTAGAAAGGTAAAACGTAGCCTTAAGCCTCATCAACCGGGAATGACTAAAACATGGGATATGCAGCAGAGCTATGTGGATCGCACCCATTAGGGTATATCATCACCCTTCTAGATATATACACAATCATCAATGAATTCGTGTACGTGGGAGCGGTCGGCTAAAGGTTGAAAAACAAGTGGGGTGGTGATATATTCGATACTATCCAGCAAGGGGTAGGCCGGTCCTATGTTGGTAGGGCTCGTTCGGTATGACCTCGGTATAATTTTCTAAAGGTGTACTGTGGCGGGCGGTACCCCAGTAGCCCAGTCATTAATTGGAATCCAATCTCCAATACTGCCTTACATTTTTGATTGTAGAGCCTAGTATGATGGAATGTGAGATGCAAGCATTTTAACTATTTTATCTATTTACTTTAAACAAAGACACTATGATAATAATCCATAGATTTTTATATAAAATGTTTTGGTTATCGTAAGGTAAAAACCCGTTCATTTTTATGTATGGTATGGTCTTACAAGATACTCTTTGTTTGAAAGGTTTTCAAATGTAGAAATCAGTTTGGTTCTTACTTGTTATCGAGTTTTACTCACGCTCGTTTACCAGACTGACCTAGGCGTTATTCCTTGTAATGCTCGAGTCAGACCGAGCATGTTTTCCCAAGTTTAGTGGGATACTTTGGAGTTAGAGAGGAGTTGGATGATGAAGATGTAATGACTCGTATTTTTGATAATTAAAAACTATTAAATTAAATAAGATTTTGAAATTTAATATTGTGAGAAATTAAAATTTATGATTCATTAATGAGAAAAATAGTTAGAATATGATTTATTAATGTTGTTTGAATGTTATTGACAACTATTTTAATGTAATTTCAATAAATTGAAATAATTGTAAAGTTAATTTGATTAATTGTAAATAAGGAATAATTTAAATGTTGGATTCAATGTTGAAATTATCTATTATTAATTGAAATAGGTTTATTATAGATTATGAAATAAATTAATTAGTACATAAATTTATTAGCTTTTGTTTGTAAACAATAGACTTAGAAATGTGTTTGAATTACTAATGTGTAATAATTGTTTTAATTATTATTTTATTATTTTATCCGTTTGAAATTAATTTGGAAATCAATAAAATTAATATATTGAAATATTGCATGGTAAAAGACGTTAATTGTTGAGTGATGAGAATAGTAAGATGGAAAATTATGTTAAATTAATTCATCAGGTAATTGTGATTTAATATAAGAATTTAAGTCTAAATAAAAGATTTTGTTTGAAATTTAAATTACAATGAATGGATTTATTATAGTTGTAATTGAACGTTGAAATTGATGTAATATTTAAATCTTGGATTAAATATGGAAAATTGTATTTTAAATGATTATAAATTCATGTTTAGTCAAGAATGATAAAATTGTTAACTTTTAATCTAGAATTTAAAGGTGATCAAATTGATTTTTAATTTAATAATTTATTTAATTAACGTGTGAAATTGGGTTTTTGGGCACTCTCTTAGATTTCCACGAAACTAGTTTCATCGGATCCGTAATGTTGAATTATTGTAGGATTTTAAGTTTCGTAGCGATCAGACTTATCGTTTGATCGTGCGAGCTCGAAACGTGTAGAAATCAATTAAAAGAATTTAAATGAATATAATTTGATTTTAAATGCTAACTTCTGTATTCAATGGAATTAGGGTTTGAAACTAGTTCCATTGAGTTTAAAAATATCGAAAATCTATATTTCGATATATTGGATGACCTAGTTTTGTTTCGGGAACGAAACGGGTTTTTTAGGTCGTTGTTATCGTTTCGACCCAATTCGATCTGTCCATTTGTTCTTATCCATCTCTTCCTATATATAGGCTGTAATAAACCCTAGATGTTTCTCATTTTCCTATACGTATCTGTTTATTTATCCGTTCCTTCTCAATGGAAGACTTTCCAAAACCCTAATTCCCAATTCCAAATCAAATTGAAAATTTAAACTCCTCAAAACCTATCGAATTATATATCATCGCGAAGCTCTCGACAAGCGTAATCTACATTTGCTGTTCGGTTTTGCAATCGAATCACGGTTTGGCTAGAAATCGGTGAAACAGTTTGGGCCGTTCGTTCTAGGGTTGTCGATTCGACGGTGCATCGTCGACCATTCGACTATCGGGGAGTGGCGTCTGGAAGGATGATGAGCAAAGGTGATATGTGGTCTTCGTTCATGTCAGTGACAATAAGGTTTACCAGAACTGAGCCTTGAAGGCGGCAGCGTCACAGAGAGCTAGGGGCTGCCATTGACGTTCGCGTGGGTACCACCAGGTGCGGCCGAAGGAGAGATTGTCGGTAGTGTGCATGGATCTGGCAGTTGGCGTGTGTGGGTGGCGCAGTAGCTCGGTCAAACTTTGGTGGCTGTTCGTGGGTTTCAGATGAAGACGCGTGCAGCTAGGGTTTTGAACATGGTGGTAATTTACTTATTTGCCCTTGTATTATTTAATTTTAAATTTTAAAATTTAATCTTCTAATGTTAATAACTTTTCCATACGAGCTCAGATTTGGACGCGGTTTCTTCCATTGATATCGTATCGAAATTCCGAACAATATGGAACTTGTTTGGTTGAATTTGGAGACTGTTCAAATTTTGGGCTTTTATTGGATTTTAAATGGACGATAAATCAAAGGTGAGTGATTTAACCCACTCACGCAATACTAAACCTTCTTATGTTAGTTGAATTAAGTTTATGATATGATAAGAAATTTATTGATTACTGTTTGATAATTTAAATTGTCATTTAAAATTAATTTGAATTTATATTGAATTAAATTGTCATTTAAATTAATATTGAATTTAAAATGTTAGTTAAATACCCAATAATGATAACCAGTTAATTATTGTGATTTATTGGCTTATTTGGATGTTAATTGTGATCGATGTTATTTGTTGACATTTTGGATGATTGGATGTTTATATCTCTATTATCACTATGGGTTGAAATGATACATACCCGAATGATCTTATAGATTAGGGAAAATCGTTATGGGTTGAAATGATACATACCCAAGCGATTTTATTGATTTCAAAATTATTGATTCGAGATACGGGTTGAAATGATATATACTCGGAAAACTTAGCTATTTTGGGGTTGAAATGATACATACCCTATCACTTGACCATAGGGTAGAAAATTATATACGGACACCGTTGGTCGGTTTTAAATTATGTTCTAAATGGTAAAGTATGTTTGATTTTTAAATTTGATTTTTAAATTTAATTTAATGATTTTATTTATAAAAATTTATATTTCGAAAATAATTTATTTTATATATTTTAAATTTTCAAATTATAAGTTAATATATGGTTTAAAAAGTAAATTTAAGATTTTTACTTAAAATTTTATTTAGTTTTAAAAATAAATCTTTAAATGGTTTAAATTTTAATTTAATAAAATATTTAATATAGTTTTAAGAGATTTATATAAAATTTAATTTAACATAATTTTAAGATATAAAATTTAATTTAAAAAAATATATTTAATATAGTTTTAAGAGGTTTATTTAAATTAAATTTAATATAACAAATATAGATTTTATAATAACTTTAATAAATAAAATGTAAAAGGTTTTGTAAGGAATTTATAAAAGTTTTTTAAGAGATTTTATAGTAGATTTTATAAAAAGATTTTATAAAAAGATTTTATAAAAGATTTTTATAAAGGATTTATAATGGTTTTATAAAGGAGTTATAAAGGTTTTAAAGGATTTTATAAAGGGGTTTTTTAAAAGAACTTGTATAAAGGGATTTGGAAGCATTTTAAAGGAATTTTCGTAGAAGTTTATGAAAAGGGGAAGAGTTGTAAACTATTTTGGAATTTATAAATAGCTTTATAAATGGTTCTAAAGCATATAAATAGTTTATTTAAGAGAAATTTATAAATTATCTTCGAAATTGATTGAAAGAAATCTTCATCGGTATTTATGAATATATTTATACTTTTGGAATAAGTATATGGATATCTTGATATGAAGGTATAAACTTTTTTCTGGAATAAAGTTTAACCTCAAAGTGGACGTAGGCAATTACGCTGAACCACTATAAATTTGGTGTTCTTACTTTCTGTATTTAGATTATCACTGTCTTCTCTGTTTAATTTGATTTCATCACTTATATCTCTTCACAATCTTCTTCTACGAGGTTAGTGACCAATTTTGGTGCTAACACTTTGATGCTTTCACTGAGAATCGAATTCTCAGACCTCAAGGATCTGCTTTGAAGCTACTGGATTGAACAAATCCCCCAAAGAAGATCCGACTTACTGATAGGACATCCGTTGATTCTACTCAGAGTTCATACCAATAACTCTACAATGGCAAGGCCACGTACCAGGTCAGCTTCTCTTAATGCGGATGCCCGAGAGACTGCTAGCGTGCAACAAGCAGGACCTAGCAATCAACCAGCGATCCCGAGTGCAGGGATTGCCGCTCAAGAACAGACTCCAGTTGTCACCAGAGTAGAGTTCAATGACTTGATGAGAGAACTTAGGGAAAGCATGAGACAACTGGGAGAACAGATGCAAGCTAATGCCAACCTGATGGCACAACTCACTCAACAGCAGCAACAGAATGCTGGGGGCAATCCAGCTGCTTATTCCTCATCTGACAGCTCTACTTCTTCTGATGAACCACCCAGGCGTAGACGCCGTAAGACTGAAGCTGCAAGGGCGGATGCTGCTGTTCGAACAGCTAGAGACCGCGACCAAGCCAGAACTGGAAGCTTCAGAACCGGAGTACAGATGGAGGATGGAGCTCCAGATCATCAAAATGCTAACAATGTTGAACCTCAAGACGCACGATTGGCAGATCGCCAGGAAAGGAGGCATCAGCATGGACAGGCGCGTAGAACTGACTCCAACCTCCCAGCTTCCATACAGACACCCGATTTGACAGCCATGATCAGGCAACTGATGAAAGAAAATCAGGGCTTATCAAATGACGACTGGGGAGTGTCAAGAAGTCATACTCCGTTCACGGATGTTGTGCTGCAAGCGGCGTACCCCAAGAAGTTTAGCATGCCAACCATTCCTGCATACGAAGGAAAGACTGACCCCAGACAACATGTAATGAGGTATGAATGGATGATGGATTCAGCCAGAGCAAATGATGCCACCAAGTGTAGGTGCTTTCTGATTACTCTATCTGGGATCGCTACTATGTGGTTCACCCGACTTCCTCCGCGATCCGTGTCAAATTTCGAGGAGTTGGCAAAGAAGTTTATTGAGCAGTTCAGGATACACACTATGCGCCCAAAAGACGTGATGTCTCTGTCAAGTGTAATCCAAAACCCTGGGGAATCGTTGAAGGAATATTTGCAAAGATTCCACGTAGCAGCAACTGAAGTCAGTAACCCAAATGACCATGCAATTCTGATGGCTGTGATGAGAGGTGTGGATCCAGACTCTGAGTTTGGAGACTGGCTGGCAGGAAAACCTCCAGCTACGCTAGAGCGTTTCTACTCTAAGGCACACCAGTTCATAAGAAGAGAGGAAGCTAGGTGGGTACGACGAGATAAGGCGCCAGGACCTGTCCAAGAGTCGATAAAGAGCAACATTGCTGTGAAGCAATCCGGAGACTGCTCGGGAAAGGTCCAAGTCAATGTCCAAAACAAGCCTGGGCAACCCAAGGAGTCCGGAGGAAGAAGCCAAGGGAAAAGAAAAGAAGCAGGAAAGTGGAAGTTGAGAATTCCAAGCTACAGCGAGTACACTCCACTAAACGCCCCACTTGAAAACATTTACCTATCCACCTGCAATACTTTTCAGTACAGAAAACCACGTCCAAAAGAATCAACTGAAGAACAGAAGCGGACCGGGAAATATTGTCGCTTCCATGAGACTTATGGACACAATACAGAAGAATGTAGACACTTGCACGACGCTATCGAGAAGTTGATCAGGCAGAAGAAATTGCAGGAATTTGTGAAGGATCCACAAGAAGGAGGACAGGGAACGTCCAACCCAGGTCGTGCACCAGCTCCACGTCATCCCGAGGAGCCTGCCCAGACCGTTGGTAGACTGGTCATAAATACAATTATCGGCGGGCCTCACCCCGCGGATAAGAATTGGCAGGAGATGGAGCGATATGCAAGTTCCTTGAAGCATGCAGATTTTGAGTGTTGTTCGAACATGGAGGACGGAGCCCCTGCTAAGCAGCAGCGCGTAATGACAGACGATATTGTGTTCAGAAGTAGAGACGCTGATCAGGTAGAGGCTCCGACCATCGACCCCATGGTCATATCTGCAACGATCGGACCAGCATACGTAAAAAGAATTCTGATTGATTCTGGGAGTTTAGTCAACATCATCTTCAAGAAGGCCTACGATCAAATGAAGCTAGAAACAAAAGACCTGAAACCATCCAAAGCTCGTATCCACGGCTTTAACGGCGCTTCAACTGATGCAGTGGGATATGTCGAGTTACCAGTTGAACTGGGACAAGGCGAGCGTCAGAGGGTGCGAATTCTACCCTTTGTAGTTTTGGATGTGGACTCTCCGTATAACGTTTTCTTAGGCCGGCCGGCCCTGGCGGAGTTTAGGGCAGCGTTAGCCCCGTGGTGTTTAACTTTGAAGTTCCCGGCTGACAAAGGAGTAGGCGTTGTTCACGGCGATCAAGCAGCTGGTCGTTCCTGTTATGTGGCCGAGCTCCGAGATGCCCACCGGAGGGAGAAAGGAAAGGTTGCGGACAATCCCGTCCGCATCCTCAATGCGGATAATTGACAAGTGATGCCCGAGCCCTAGCTCGGGCATAGTTCTCGGATCTACGGAGATATAGATCCGAGAGACGACGATGAGAAACCCAGGGAAGAGAAGGCGGCACCGGCTGAATTAACAGTTGACATTTCAGTTAGTCGTGACGACCCTTCGCGAATACTGAAGATCGGATCACAGCTAGGCCCCGCAATGACTGAAGACCTTAGCGACTTCCTCCGGGCAAACCTTGATGTTTTCGCCTGGACGCATTCTGATATGTGTGGGATTTCTCCCGCCATCACGAGTCATATGTTGAACATAGACCCAAAATACGTCCCAGTCAAGCAAAAAAGGAGAGGAATGGATCCGGAGAGATCCGCCGCTCTTGGAGAGGAGGTGGAAAAACTCAAAGCAAATGGGTTCGTCCACGACGCCCTCTACCCGGAATGGGTCTCCAACCCCGTGCTAGTAAAGAAGGCGAATGGGAAATGGAGGACTTGCGTAGATTATTCCGACTTGAACAAAGCATGCCCTAAGGGCAGTTTCCCGTTGCCTAGGATCGATCAGTTGGTCGATTCCACCGCAGGACATGAGTTACTGTCATTCATGGATGCATACTCAGGATACAACCAAATCCCAATGCATATTCCGGACCAAGAACACACCAGTTTCGTTACAAATGTCGGGCTGTATTGCTATGTAGTGATGCCCTTTGGATTGAAGAATGCTGGAGCAACTTACCAACGTCTGGTGAATCGAATGTTCAAGGACCAACTGGGTAGAACCATGGAAGTCTATGTGGATGACATGCTCGTGAAGTCACGACGGTCAAACGACCACATTCAAGACTTGGCTGAAATGTTCGACATACTCAGGTTTTACGGCATGAAGATCAACCCGTTGAAGTGTTCATTCGGCGTTGCATCAGGGAAGTTTTTGGGATTCATCGTCAACGCTAGGGGAATCGAAGCCAACCCAGAAAAGATCCAAGCTATTCGAGATGTACAAGCGCCCAGGACTATAAAGCAGGTACAGAGCTTGAGCGGAAAAGTAGCTGCGCTGAGTCGATTTATATCCAAGGCAACCGACAAGTGCATCTCGTTCTTTGACATAATAAAGAAAGGAAAGAGAAATTTTGAATGGACGTCTAGCTGTGAGGAAGCGTTCCGGAATCTGGTAAGGCATCTGGAAAGCCCACCAATGCTACCAAAACCGGTTGACCATGAGATGTTGTACGTTTACTTGGCTATATCCCCTCATGCGATAAGCGCAGCTTTGGTTCGTGAGGAGGATCGAGTCCAGAAGCCGGTATATTATGTTAGCAAGCGTTTCACGGGGGCAGAGAAGAATTACCCTAAAATCGAGAAATTGGCTTACTGCTTGGTGATTGCATCACGCAAGCTGCGCCCATACTTTCAAGCGCATTCAATCGGTGTTTATACCGATCAACCCCTGAGGCAGGTACTCCAACGACCGGAAACTTCTAGAAGATTGCTAAAATGGAACATCGAGTTGAGCCAGTTCGATATCGCGTACTTACCACGGAGAGCCATCCGAGGGCAAGCGTTAGCAGACTTCATCGCTGAATTTACCATACCCATCAAACCGGGCGATCACGACATCATTCCCTCCGTTCGATGGAAATTATACACTGACGGTTCATCAAACGACCGTTGTTCCGGCGCAGGCGTGGTTCTTATAACTCCGGAAAACCGATCAATCTGTTATGCCCTGAAGCTCGATTTCCCGGCTATGAACAACGAAGCTGAATATGAAGCACTGATCGCTGGCTTGAAGCTCATCAAAGAACTCGGTATCGAATCAGTCGAAATCTTTTGTGGCTCGCAGTTGGTGGTTTACCAAGTACGAGGAGACTACCAAGCAAAGGGACGAAAGCTAGCTCCGTACCTCATTCAGGTCCAAGAACTACTATCAAGTCTTGAGCGTTATGACATCTCACATATCCCGCGCGAACAGAACAAAGAAGCCGACTTATTGGCTAAATTCGCAAGCACTGACGATGCGCAACAAATGGGATTGTATCCCGTCGAAGTCTTGCATGCCCCGAGCATAGACGAAATGAAAGTCGATCGTGTGTTGGGAACAGAAATCGAGAAGGAGTCGTGGATAACCCCATTCAAACTGTACCTGACAACCGGGGCTTTACCAGAAAAAAGAAGCGAAAGACGACAGGTCCTTCGAAAGGCTGCGCGGTACGTAATGCAGGGTGGATCCATGTATCGAAAAGGATTCTCAGTCCCATTATTACGGTGCATCGCTCATGAAGAAACAAAGCGAGTCTTGAGGGAAGTTCACGAAGGGGAATGCGGCGACCACACTGGGGGGCAAACGCTAGCAAAGAAGATCCTCTGCTATGGATATTACTGGCCCACCGTAAACCGGGATGCCGCGGACTACGCAAGAAAATGCGACAAATGTCAAAGATATGCAAAAATCCCGAGGGCTCCATCAACGGAACTCACACAAATGATCAGTCCCTGGCCATTTGCGATCTGGGGAATCGACATAATCGGCTTTTTGCCTATATCCAAAGGTGGTGCGAAATATGCAATAGTTGCAGTCGACTATTTCACGAAATGGGCTGAGGCAGAACCTTTGGCCACTATCACCTCTAAGAAGGTCATTAACTTCGTTGTACGAAACATTATATGCCGCTTTGGCCTTCCACGCACCATCATTACGGACAACGGAACGCAATTTGAAAGTAGAGAGTTCAAAGAGTTCTGTTTGAAGTACGGCATCGAGAAAAAGTTCGCCGCCGTTGCGCACCCAAAAGCTAACGGACAAGTCGAGGCCGTTAACAAAATAATCAAGTCCATATTGAAGAAGCGTCTGGAGAAGGTTGGAGGCAAGTGGGTAGATGAGCTCCCGACAACATTATGGGCATATAGAACTACCCACAAGTCCGCGACCGACCACACTCCGTTCGCCTTGGCATACGGCTCTGAAGCCGTTATACCCGTGGAGCTTGAAGTTCCATCACACCGAGTGACATACTATGATCCCAAGACGAACCAAAACCTCTTGCTGGAATCACTGGACTGCATCGAGGAAAAGCGGGAAGAAGCTGAATTAAGGGCGGCGGCGCACAGACATCGAGTCAAGCGTTACTACGACGGCAGAGTCCGCCCAAGAATCTTTGATGTAGGAGATCTCATTCTGAACGAGTCTTCCCGGTACCATCACGCATGAATCCCAGCTGGGAAGGTCCATACACCATTGAACGGAAGCTTGGAGAAGGAACATTCAAGCTAGCGACCGTTGATGGCGCGACACTCCCCCGAGCATGGAACAGTGAACATTTGCGGCACTATTACATTTAGCATATTTTCCTTTCTTGTTGTAGGCACTATTGTTTCCTGCATGTTTCCATTCAATAATGACTTAGTTTCCTTTTAAAGTTGTAATCAAGCAATTTAGTTGATTTTCATTAATAAAGGCTTGAAGCCACATTTTCTATGAAGTTTCTATATCTCTTAATTGGATGATAAATTACATTATCCTGCACGACATACAGACTCGTACGAACGATTCCGAATCTCCGAATCCCCAGAGCGCGGATCGGAGTACTCTAAGTCTCCAGAGCGCGGACTAGAGTATAAACGATTCTAAATCTCCGAATCCCCAGAGCGTGGATCGGAGTACTCTAAGTCCCCAGAGCGCGGACTAGAGTATAAACGATTCCAAATCTCCGAATCCCCAGAGCGCGGATCGGAGTACTCTAAGTCCCCAGAGCGTGGACTAGCGTACAAACGATTCCAAATCTCCGAATCCCCAGAGCGTGGATCGGAGTACTCTAAGTCCCCAGAGCGCGGACTAGCGTACAAACGATTCCAAATCTCCGAATCCCCAGAGCGCGGATCGGGGTACTCTAAGTCCCCAGAGCGCGGACTAGAGTATAAGCGATTCCAAATCTCCGAATCCCCAGAGCGCGGATCGGAGTACTCTAAGTCCCCAGAGCGTGGACTAAAGTATAAACGATTCCAAATCTCCGAATCCCCAGAGCGCAGATCGGAGTACTCTAAGTCCCCAGAGCGCGGACTAGAGTATAAACGATTCCAAATCTCCGAATCCCCAGAGCGTGGATCGGAGTACTCTAAGTCCCCAGAGCGCGGACTAGAGTATAAACGATTCCAAATCTCCGAATCCCCAGAGCGCGGATCGGAGTACTCTAAGTCCCCAGAGCGCGGACTAGAGTATAAACAATTCCAAATCTCTGAATCCCCAGAGCGCGGATCGGACTACTCTAAGTCCCCAGAGCGCGGACTAGAGTATAAACGATTCCAAATCTCCGAATCCCCAGAGCGCGGATCGGGGTACTCTAAGTCCCCAGGGCGCGGACTAGAGTAGAAACTATTTCAAGCCTCCAAGTCCCCGGGG
The DNA here is from genome assembly GCA_030737815.1 of Allium fistulosum. Taxonomy (NCBI): domain Eukaryota; kingdom Viridiplantae; phylum Streptophyta; class Magnoliopsida; order Asparagales; family Amaryllidaceae; genus Allium; species Allium fistulosum. The sequence continues at coordinate 1,497,751,236 of CM060901.1, forward strand.
CACAGAGTCAGCAAGAAGTCCAAGTACCCAAAAGATGTGGGACGGGAGGCACGCCATGTCCAAAAAATGTTTGAACAGCACAAGAATGGACCGGGAGATAATGCAACTCATGAGAACTTGAGTTATGGCTACAGTTAGTCAACAAACCAAAGAAAGACAAGAGAATCATTCAAGCAATAAAGAAACTAAAATTTTATTCGATAAGTCCAAAACGGGGATACATGATCACTCCTACAAAATTCAGACCTCTCTATACAAACTGCAAGTTGTGAAAGATAAAAGCAACTACAAGACTTAAGCAAAAAACTCATTGAACGAGTGTATCGATTATTTCTTCGACTTCTTCTTTTTGTCTTCCTTTGATGTTTCCGACGACTCCTCTCCCTCACGTTTTTTCTTGTACTTTTTGCTTGCTAGAGAAACGGAGTCAGGAGTAGGAGACGGAACATCTAGTGGTTTGGACCTACCCGGGAGAATGATTTTCAAAGGTCTGTTCCGTGGGTCAGTGAGTTCCAGTATTTCAGACTCGACTTTGACTTTGACTTTTCTCTTCTCCTCGTCGGCAAGACGGTCCTTCATGCTCATCTCTGAGTATGCTCAGAGGCGCCGGTGATTTTAATTTCATCGCTTCCTTCGACAGGAGACGAAGTATCAAGTTTGTCATCATCAAGCGCCCCGATCACTTGGGCGTCGGGACCGGGAGTTACCCCTGCGTGAGCAACGTCGCTTGTTTTCCCCGCTTCCTCCTTGGCGTCATCGCTCCTCGGAGTTGGCTCGGCATCAGAACAACCTGCACGAAAATATAAGAAATGGGCATTAGAACGAATAACCGTTGCTGAAAAATGACGGGATCTCTTTGACTTCTAGAGAAAGAAGAATTTCCTACCAGGATCCAGTTGGCTATCGGTGGCGCGTGGGGTTTCACCCTCCAGGATAGGTGACAGCACATGAACGCCGAGCCCGGGATCTTCGGGATCATAACTGGCATGCTGCTCGAATGGATCAAGCATCGACCGACCGACCGATTGAGCAGCATAAGGAGCGGCGATGTGAGGAGTAGTAGCGTCGGCCTCTGACGGGCCGGCCTCGTCGTTCTTCTCTTTCGAAGGGGAAGAGCCTTTGCCATAAAGAGCCAATGCTGCGGATAAGTCCGATGGCTCATTCCCCCTCAAGAACTCCTTCACCAATGCATCCTCGTCGACCTCTTCGGGGCCCGACTCGACTTTCCTGATCTTTATCAGAGTTTCCCATGCCTCAGCCAGGGATTCGAGGTAGCCGTCGCCCAAGAATGTTAAGTCACGGTGCATAAGGACGCGGGCTCCGTACTCGGCGATCAACGGGTCAAACATACTTTTGACTTCTTCCCTGTCGGCCTCTGCGGCCGCCTCAAGGCGAGAATCAAGCTCCTCCACAGCCATTCTTTTGCCCTCCTCACGGGCCTCATCCTTCATTTTCTCGACCCCGGCAAGTTCGTTGTCGAGCTTTGTCTTCAAGAGTCGGGTAGCAACAATCTCATCACAATATCGCTGTGATTCTTCCTGAGCAGCTATTTTGTCTTCTTTCTCCTTAGTGAGTTGTTCTTTCAGCTCTTTGACTTGAGTAGCGAGCGCGTCCCTTTCTTTTTGGACAGAGTCTTTTTCTAGGGCAAGGGTGTCGCTGCGCTAAACTGCTTCGTCAAGCTCCTTTTTGTGAGCCACCTCTAAGCGAGTAACTGCCTCAGCAGTATCTTTCGCACCTTGTTCAGCGGCTTCTAGCTTTGACTTATACGAAGCGAGCTCTTCGTCTTGGAGTTTGATGATTTTCTTATCGCTGTCAGCCTCCAGGTTCAGATGGTCAATCTCGTGTTGACGCTCGACAGATACTTCCGAGATCTTCTCCACCAAGTGCACGAATGCATCATGTTGAACATAGACGTCATTGTTGCAGGCAATGGCACTTTGCTTCACGTGCCTAGGAATGTGATGGATGGCTGGGAGGAATTTCAAGCCGTCAAAACAGATTTTCGAAAACTTGGCCTTAAGGTCGACCATCTTTTCCGCAACAGTTGGGTCCACGGCAGGAATAGGAGGAGGAGGCTTAGAGAATTCCGTTCTTTTACGTTGCTCTCGAACTTGCCTCGTACTCGATGAACTGGAATGTTGTTCTCGAGCAGCATCAGACTGATAACCCTTCTGCAAAGACTTCTCTTTATCCGGCTCAGTTGGAGGAGGAAGATCGCGGGACTGGGAAGATTGAGAGTGTGCTTTCTTGCGGTGAGACGACTCGCGAGGACGATTGTCCCTATCTTCATAATCACCTCGGCCCCTGCGTCTGCCTGAACCGGAATCCCGTCCGGAGTGATGGAATATAGAAGACCCCTGAAGGCGATCAAGTCCGTGTGAGCGGCCCATATCACCTGCAAAGAATGGAGATAACAACGAGTTAAGGAGAATTCACGAATTAAAAAGACTTGAAGTATATTATGGAATGCGCATGTGCGTGTGTGTCCTAGTGTTCCCCCCGACGGACCCGTTCGTTTGTCTTTGCTAATCGGAGTATTGTCTCCTTGAGCCGGGAGTTGAAATACTACATTGCCTCTAGCGGGCGAAGAGAATTTGAGAGCTTCAGGATCATCGAATCCGTAATTATGTAAATCATCGGGAATGGAAAAGTTGGACAGACCCCTCAGAGAACTTTCCAGGTGCAGCGAAGAAGCCTCTTTCTCAGGAAGGATGGGCGTAACTTTTGAGGTGCCACCAACTTTCTCCTTTCGAACCGTATATTTCAACTTCTTCTTTCCCTTCGAAGGGGAGGATGATGTCTCAATATCCTGAACTTCGATTGCCGGATTCCAAGAGGGACCCACGTTCTCGCCCTGAGTTTCGGGGGCATCATCCTCTTTACACTTGCCTTCTTCGTGCATGTCGGGAGCGCGACGCGACGACGGTCCGGCAAGTTTTTTCCCTTTACCAGATGGAGTTTTGGGAATTGTAACACCTTCTGGAAGGCTGATCCGACGACCAGGGGCTAGCAAGCCGAACACCGACAGCAATTCATTTGAAATGATAGTCCGGATGTCTCGATCCTCAGCGGGAAGAGCTCTAATGGCTTCAACAGCCTAAGAATATCCTCGGCCTTCCGGACGCGGGTTGATACCTGAAAAGATGGAATGAAGAGTTAGGAAAAGCATGACTCCAATTAAATACGAATAACGATTCGGCAGAGAGACTTACTGCCTTCAACCCATCTCCTAGCGAAACCAGAAGGGCAGCGCACATAGAACCATTCCTGTTTGTACAGGGCGAATTTGCTACAGGCCCCTGTCAAGATCTGGCACTTGTGGTATGGCTCGAGGAACATAAAAGAAGGGCTATCTTTCCGTCTCTTGAACATATAAATGTATCGGATATCACCGGGGGTCGGAGGTCTGGAAAAGACGGCCATGAAAAGTAAATAAGTCCCATATAGAAATGCATGGCCATTCGGGTGCAGCTGCGACGGAGCTATGTCTATATACTGCAGCACATCCCGGAGAAATAAATTGAATGGAGGCACGCTGCCCATCCAACACATGAACTTGTTGCAGGCAGTGTACCCGACTGGGGGCAGATGAGGGCGGTCGTGTCTCGAAGGAACTAACACGTCAGCAAAGGGAATCCCGTGAATGGAGCATATCCGTCGCAGAGCAGCCTCGTTGATCTTCTAGGCTTGAGAATCGATCGGATTGTCTAGTAAGATGGTTGACTCCAGAGCATCAGGCGCCAAGTTATGTGCGGGAGAGGTTGACGGGTTAGAAGTATCTGCGGCTCCTTGCCTCGATGACGGCCCGGGCCTGTCAGATATGGTGGCGGAGCTAGATTTTCTCGACATCCCAAATAAATAACTAAGTGCTTGAGAGAGCTATACTCAAAAAACGTTGAACGTTAGAATTAGCAACACGAGTTTTCCCCCCACGTGGTGTGTGAACTAGTGAAAACAATTGTGTACAAGCAGTGAGATTTTAAAGATATAATGATTAGCTTCGAATCGCCACCTTCGAAGACCGTCATCGCTGACCGTCCCAAAAAGCTTGTCTTAAGGCGATTACAGTTCCAGATTCAAGAAACATGTGATTTATGAAGTGTCCGACGTAAGTCTAATTTGACATTTATATCGTTCGGCATCTAAATGTTGTTCGGCATGCATCTTGGTTCGGTCAAGTCATAGTCAAGTGTTCGGCTAAAGTCCCGGCCCGGCTAAAAGCCTCGTTCGGATTAAAGACATTGTCCAGTCAAAGGTTCTGTTCGGCATTAAAATTGTTCGGCATGTATATGTTTGTTCGGCATGTATATGTTTGTTCGGCATATAACTACTGTTCGACGTGACTAAGTCCTGTTCGGTGTATATGTGCGTTCGGCGTGACTAAGTCCTGTTCGGTGTATATGTGCGTTCGGCGTGACTAAGTCCTGTTCGGTGTATATGTGCGTTCGGCGTGACTAAGTCCTGTTCGGTGTATACGTTCGTTCGGTATGTCTAAGTATTGATCGGCACGATAGTTGTTCGGCGATTATGTCGTTCGGCTAAAGGTTATTCAGCGAATGCGTCTATTCGGCATTAGGGTAGTGTTCGGATTAAGTTCGTTCGGCTAGAGTAGAGCTCCGCCTTAGATCATAACTCCACCCTGCTCCCACTCCATTTACGCCGAACGACAGAGACAGATCGCCCGACGCAGGTTACGCCGTTCGACTCCCCATCTACCTTTTTCTTCTTCCAATCTTGATCAGCGCAAAGGAGCTAGGCTCAACTCCCATGCACCGTTCGGCGATTCCAAACGAGCGAACCACTCCCACTAGCCACGCGTTTACAACTAAAGGAAATACTCTGTTTCCATAAGATGAACCTAAAATGGAAGTAGTGCAATTGTTAGAGGAAGGATACCTAATTCGACGATCGAAGTTGAGAATGGATTATATAGGCTTTATATCTGATAGGATTGCAAATCTCTAAGAGTGATAATAAAGAAGACGTAAAAGAAAATGGTGGAAGGGCTCCTCGTTATATAGAGGGAGGTAGAAGACGAAGAGGCTATACCCGGTAGAACCGGTCAATACCAGAGCGTTCGGCACACGAGGTATGCTCGGCTTCGAACGTATCGTTCGGCATCCCAACCTTGTTCGTCCCACACCTCCTTCGCTAACACTCTTGAAGAGGTACCTCCGAGGTAGATTGTACCAGAATCAAAGCGCATCACGTTCGGCCATGCAATACACTTTGGGGGGCAAGTGTTTCCTGGGGATTTGACCAGGCAACTAGTACTCGACAATAAGTGCTCGGCATCAGAGAGTGTCTGGCATCCAGGAGTGTTCGGCGAAGCAACTGTCATCCATGAGTACTCGGCGTAGTACTCGGCATCCATAGTGTCCGGCGTCCAGGAGTGTTCGGCGTAGTACTCAACAGTGTTCGGCGTCAACTAGCACTCAACGTCAACCAACGCTCGGCATCAAGATTGCTCGGCACCAAGACTGCTCGGCATACGAGACTGCTCGGCATACGAGAGCACTCGACATCAAGAGCACTCGGCATCGAGACTACTCGGCGTAGTACTCGGCAACAAGGGTACTCGGCGTCAAGTAGTGTTCGGCATCAACTGGCACTCGGCAATAACCTATGCTCAGCGTCAACTAGTGTTCGGCATCCCATGGTACTCGGCATCCGGAGTACTCGGCATCCGGAGTACTCGGCATCCAGAGGCACTCGGCGTCAGTAGAACTCGGCGATAGGATAACTCGGCCACGAGAGCGTTCGGCATTCAGAAGGCATTCAGTATGCACAACTACGCAAGGTAACGATATCATTCGACCTACATACATTGATCGGTCAAGAGCCTCGAACAGAGATACGCTCGGCTTCACTGCAACCATCCTACACTTCCCATACATCAGAAGCACCGTTCGGCATGGGAAGGACCGTTCGGCATGGAAGCGTTCGGCGTACCTGGTTCGGCATGCAGCGCCTGGGCTAGAGCGTTCGGCTATCAAGCCCACTTGGGTAGTCCAGCCCACTTTTGCCTATAAATAGAGGGGCAGGGTCACAGTGAAATGGATCCTTTTTTGGAGAGAAAACACCGGGGAGACTCTGCCATTTTCAAGACTCATCTTCTCTACTTAACAACTTCATTCAAGCATTTGATTCACGAATTGTATTTGTAATCAACTATAAAGAAGATCAATAAAGTTTAACCTCAAAGTGGACGTAGGCAATTACGCTGAACCACTATAAATTTGGTGTTCTTACTTTCTGTATTTAGATTAGCACTGTCTTCTCTGTTTAATTTGATTTCATCACTTATATCTCTTTACAATCTTCTTCTACGAGGTTAGTGACCAATTTTGGTGCTAACATTTAACGAATCCTTATGAGATGGAAAATCGCGAAACAACTCTTAAGTTATTGCACGCACGTTATACGCTGGATAGGAGATGTAAAATCCCGTAAACATCTCTGAAGCCATTACACTCATATTTACTTATTGTTGATTTAACTTACATAAGATCTTTTAGTTCCGACTCGAGTGTTTTGTCTTTTCATTAGGCTCGGGTCAGCCTGAGCATTTCAGTGTTGAAGACTTTATTTCTGGAGGACGAAGGCGAAGTTTGATATATTATATTATTTATAATTTTCCACTGCATCATTATTGGTATGTCGTTGTTTGTACTCTGATTGTTGTAAAAGTTGTCTAATCAAATTTATATTATAAAACAGCTTCATGAACTGTTTATTTGATTATTATAATTTGTCATTCCGCTGTGAGATTCTATGTTTTGTTTTTCCTTCTTTTCTCTTATTTTCTTATTTACCCCATTGACAGTCCTCCCTTTTGAATGGTTTGAGTTAGACATGTGTGGTTTATTGTTGATTTAAAATGTTCAAAATGGGTGGGTCGTCACACAAGAGGTATTTATGTATATTTTCTTCCGCTATATTATAGAGTCCGTATGTTGTCAATGTAAGGACAGGTTTCTATAACTGTCGAAATTTAGGCCAAGTCTAGTGTACTCTGATATTTATATATGAATAAAGATGTTTCCTTTTTGTAATGATCATCGTTGTATTATATATTATTTGTTGCGTTGTGAGATTCTATGTTGTTTAGTTTTGTTCTATCTTCTACTTTCTTATTTCATCCTAACAAATCGGTATTTCTGGCACTTGAATGTTTGGCATGTGATACAGTGGACATATTAGTGTTGATTATCGAGGGTCAAAAATCCGGTTCGTTACATTTGGTATCAGAGCTGAAGGTTAAGCGAGAACCTTAGCCCTGGTAGGGTAAACTCATTTGGAATTGGGTAAGTGAGACCCTAGAATGAGCCAGAGTGTATTATAAATATAAGTGTGTATTTGTTAATGAGTGAAAATGTTTTATATTGTGTTGTTTGATCTGTTAAGTGGCCTAAGAATTCTGGTCGATGCGTTTGGCCAACGTTATCGATAGGGATTTCCTAAACACTTGAACATGTCCAATTGACATAATATTGTTTTAAAATTGATAAATGAAAAATTTTACCTAGGATATATTTTATATATAAAGGAACAATTTCTTAAGGTCTATATAGTTATTGATGAGATGTAGGGTTAAAATTGGGTTTCGAATAGAACGTGTTTAGTTAAAAGAAAATCTTTAGATGACCTTATAAAAAGAAAAGGATTGTGAGAATATTAAATCCCGGTGGCTTTGATAAAGATTTAAATGAATTTGGAAAAGTTGTAGTAATTGTACTTAAAGAGGTTTTAAGATATAAATGTTTTAAAATGTATTTCAAAGTAAGGTTTTCTTTGGATAGTTTGGGAAGGAGTTTCGATCTGTTTTGTGATAATTGGAATAATCTTCTAAGTGATAATCGATTGTTTGCTTAGGCAGATATGATAGTGCACTTAATGAATCATCCTCTTTGTCATTATACAATTGAAATGAGTTCGAATTCGAATGAATCCAAAGCTAGTGGATGATTTTATTAAAGAACTATTTATCTATAAATAGTATTGTTTCAAAAGGGAGTTTGTGAGGAAAGAATTGTTTTTATGATTAACTAGTTCCAGTGTCTTGGAAATGACTAAAAATGGGTAAGAGATGTGTTCAGATGGTAAACACTTCTCCTGAGTATTTCCCTACTTAGTAAAAGGGATATAATACTATTTGGTAGTTCCTGGTTCCTTGATATCGTTTTAGATTTACTCGGGTATATATATTATGTTTTTAAAAGGGTTAAATATAAAGTATCATTTCGATAGGTTTTTGAAATAAAACCCGGATATTGTGTTCTCGAATCTCTTAAAAGAATAGAGTTTTCAAGATAAAAAGATGTTTTGATTAAGAGCGGGTTAATAAATAATGTTTTAAATTTGTTGAACATCCTAGGTTAAGTAAAACAAATTTAAGATTTGAAACTGTATATACCTTTCTGGATATTAAAGAGTATAATACTAAAACAAATTTGAGTTATAGAATGTTATTAAACTTAAGTAATGTTCTAAAGTAAAATAATGGTTCTTTAAAAAGGATAATTATAATCTTGGGAAGTAGGAACCAATGAGATTAGTATGTAGGTTATACGTAGATCATTTCTCCTTTTCACATAGTTCTCGATCCAAGATTCGAGTACATGACTCGAGGTGTTTCACACTATTCCGAATAGGGATTTATCGCCCAATTTTTGACCATGAGTATTGATGAGGGTTCTTATGTGGAACCAAAGGTTGTTTATCATAGTTTATGGCTATGCAAGGAGAACATAGGTTTCTAATTAAGAAGCCTGATCAATGTCCGCACTAGGAAGTCGAGTGAGTGATACTAGTTTGGAAGGAAAGTTATATGTTCAAGTGAATGATCGAACCAGATATTTACACAGGAATGTTCTATGTACATCATACGGATTGATGAATAGTATTAAGTATTTCTGGGAATAGGGTTGCGGTATAATTTCGGGGACGAAATTATTTTAAGGGGAGAAGAATGTAATGTCCCGCAAATTTATCACTTAGATAAATTATGTTTATTTTTAAAATATTTAGATATGGGTTTAAAGTAAAAAATAATCATGTTTTAAGTAGTAAATAATAATAGTTATTTTATTTGGGGAAAATATTTGCGAACAAATTATCGAGGTAAAATATTGATAATTTGTAAATATCGTCCTAGGTAAAATATTGATAAAACAGCCGAAAATCGTTTTATCAATAAAATTACTTTTAAACAATAAGGATCGTGCATGACTCTGGAAACATACACCAATATATGTATTCACAAGATTATGAAATAAAATAATTTATTTTATTTTTGGAAACTAAAATGTATTTATGACATCGATAGTTGATATCATCGGTTTTGTATACTTCTTCGGAAATTCAAGTTAAGTTTAAATATGAAAATAAATGGGTTTTTATTTTTAAATAAACCTATTTAATCATTTAATAATGATGGTAAAATCGTTTTTAAAATTTATTTACCAAAATAGATAGTTCGTAGAAAAATAGAAAATGTGATCGAAGAATGGTTTCCGGAATTTTTGACTTTTCGACACCGGAAAGTTGCCGGGAATGTTGTTCATCTTTGTGCACTATATATACACATATATAAGAGTTAATTAACCAAATAATAATACACCAACAGTATATTGTCTTCTGTTAATTATGTTTAGCAAGTGATGTGACAAGTTATGGTTTTAAAAATAATATATATATATATATAAGTATATATCATTATCTCTTGTCATATCTTAGTATTATCATCATTCATCATTATCCATCATGAACTAGAGGATAGGACAAGAGAGGGGGGATGTGGCATATGAGGGGGAGGAAGGTGGTGATGTGACTTGTCAAAATAATGACATGTTAGGATATTTTAAAACTAAGGTTAAAATGGTAATTTTCCTAGTTTCTTTCATCTATAAATATACACCCTCACATACACATTTTCATTCACATTCCAACTTCATTATTTTCTAAACCTTCTTCTCCAAAAATTCAATGGCTTCCATAATTCAAAAAATTTAGAAAAATTAGCATTTTGTGTTGTAACTTGCTTCCATACCTTCTATACTTCTTCTACTTTCATTTCAACATCCCCTCTTCCAAAAACCAAGGTTATCACTACCCCACAAAGCCCTAGCCAAGCCAAATCACCTCTGGCAGAACCCATTCTAAGGCCTTAGGCCCTCCAAAGTTTAAAATTTTTAAGCTAGAGTCGAGCGTAGAGGCGTTGTCGAGTTACAGTCGAAGTTCGGGCGAAATTAGTTAGCATAAAGGTGAATAAAACTAGTTTGTTTTGGAAAAGTTTTTGACTTTATTATGATATGTTATTGTGGTGATAATATGATGATAAAATTGAATGGTTATTATGTTGGTCGATGGTGATTTGATGGAGTTATATTTGGTATTGAATTTAAGATTTGAATGTGATGTTGTCGAGTTAGTAAGCATATAACTTTATGTTTATATGTGTATTTCATTATGATGTTAAGAGTATGGTAGTATGGTTATGATTTAAGAATCAAGTACGGTGAGTTGAAACAAATTTAACAACTTTGTGTGTTGCGACGGACCTGAGATCCGATTTGAAATCAAAATTATTATTTCTAGTTTCAAAGTTTGGAAATGGTTTAAAGTTTTATCTTGGTTTAAGGTTTCAAAAACTTTCTACATATTATTTCAAAACATGTAGGATCAAGAATTTAATTGAATTATTTCACTTAAAATAAGATAGATCGAACTGCGCTCATAGCGATAGTCGCTATTGATGCAGTTCGATAAAAATTCACGATTTCCATCTTAAAGTGATTCATTTTGGAATTGTTTTGCAAAAGTTTTTCAAACTTAATTAGTAACATAAAAATAAATTAAGTTAAGATTATTTAATGATTTATTTCTTTAGTAAAATAATTAAAGGTAATTAGTAGTTAATTAGTAATTAAGTAAGTGAACGGGGTTAAGTAACACTTAAGGAAGGTTAATGATTGATTAGTGATTAATAAAGTTTTTAATTAGTGGTTTATGAAGTTATGAAGTAATTAAATGGTTAATTATTATTTAATGAAGTTAATTAGTTGATTAATTATTATTTAATTATGCAATTTTTGAATTAATTTTTAATTATTTAGGGTTTGACTAATAATGAATTGTTTAAACCTTCACTAAGTTACATTAACAAGTTAATTAGGACTTAACTAAGTTCATTAAGTTAATTAAAGTTTAATTATGATTTAATCTTGATTTAATTATGATTAATTTAGATATAATTAGGGTTAAGCCAACTAAATATACTTTAATATTTTCAAAGGTTGTTTTAAAACCAATCGGTTATATTTTAAATCAATTCTCTTTTTCAGATTAATTGTTTTAAATCAATGGATCTTAAAGTGATTTTAAACCCAAGAGTTTGGTCCGCTCACGCATATTCTGAATTTTTACGAATAGTTTTCGAAGCTTATTAAGCTGCTGGTAAATCCAAAAAAGGAATCCATAAGAAGATAATGGCAGAACTGAACGGGAGTTTAATGGGTGTTTCGAATGAAGCACCGTTCACTGTCGAACAAATTACGGCCAAATACGACTCATTGAAGAAGAAATGGGAGGTTTGGCACAATTTGTGAAATAAAACGGGCGTAGGATGGGATAATGTTCGAGGAACGATTAGTGGAAGCAAACATTGGTGGATCGATCACGCGGGGGTAATACTTTTTACCTTTTTTGTTTTCTAATTTACCACAACTAATTTATGTTTCTTTTAAATTTTAGGAGTTTGGCAACTCAGTTTTGAAGTATAGGAGACGGCCGATAGGGAATTTGAACGAACTCGAACAAATTTTTGGTAACAGTATTGCAACCGGTGCCGATGCTTTCACTCCTGGTACCACCAAAGGTCTCAATGCGCAACAGTCACCCCGTTCTCCTCCTCAAGAAGACATCACAGACACATATTTCGACAATACATGGGGGAACAGAAGGTTTTCAAGTGACACTTGAAGATATCAACACGCAATAGTCATTTCAACAACCTACATAAACATGTGGCATAGGTTCTACTTCCAGGCCTCGATCAAGCATAAGAAGATGGATGGAGAACGAGGAAAAAAATGGATGCGCTTGTTAATATGATGTATGAAAAACATAAAAATAAGAATTATCTTTTTGACATAGATAGTCCATCTTCTAATCCATCCACTAATGCTAGTAGCTCCCCTTATGCTAATGTAAGCCCACAGTCCACTACCCCATGTTCGAATTTGAAGGCTACAATTGAGCGTGTGAAGAAATTTGAAGATATTCAACTTTCCAAAGCAATTTCACTACTCCAAATTAAGGACAACAGAGATACGCTGACACTTTTGGATGACGACGAAACCCGAGAATGGTTGCGGTACGAGATCGACAAATGCAATCATACAATCAGATACCAACAATATATCACATCTTTGCCACCACCTGTCTTTCCAGCTACATTTCCAGCTACATTTCCACCCAACTTTCCACCTACCTTTCCACCTACATATCCAATGAACTTTCCACCTACCTATCCACCACAATACCTACCGCAGTAGTTTGTATTTGTAGATTCTGCTTTGTATTTCATATTTTGTATTCTTCATTTTGAATTTTGAACTATGTATTCGGCATTATGTATTATGTATTCTGTATTCGTTATATATCTATTTTATTTTAAAATAATTAACATTAATAAAATAATAATATAAATAATAATTTTGCCCCTTTTGCATTGCCCCTTTCGTAAAAAGAACGCATTCCCCTTTCGCAAACTTACCCTTTCCCAGCCCCTTTCGTTTGCCCCTTTCATTTGCCCCTTTCATTTAAAAAAACAACATACCCTATATAAAGAAGTTCGTGAATAATTCCGGGTATCCATAAAAAGAGTTTTAGAAATAGTTACGATAGAAAATTGAGGGTTGGGTTTCTCGAGGCCGACCTTTTAAAAATAGTGGTATGGAACATCTATTCCACACTTTACACCGAAGGAATAGTGCTTATAGTTATCCTTTTCTCTAATTTAAATAATGTAGTTAAATCCCTTTTAGAGATTTGGTAATCATTACAAATGTTTTGTGAACTTACATATGCCAGAAAGATAAGTATATGATTATTTTCGAAAGAGATTTATTAAACAAAGATATGTTTTGAGGCTTAGTGGTTGCTATGGATAAATAAATCTCAAATGGAATTGGTTGTTGTTTGTTTATTTGATAGTTATATAATCGACTATCAAGTTTAACCCAATTTGACTTAGGAAGTGTGAATGTAAATTCGAGTTCTCATATGAGGACTCGAATATCTACTTCCAAAAGAACAAGGAATGATTCAACCGAAAATTACCGGTTGTTGATATGGAGAGACCGGGATTAGATCTATATCTAAAAACCACTCCGAACCAACATGTGCATTGGAATGGAAGGCATCTTGAACATGATAGAAGACCGAGCTCTTTGAAGTGCAAGGGCTACTGCTTATGGGTGTTCCAAAATGGATATAGTAGAGTTAGTGCCTTCAGTTTCGTTCAGACCCAGAACAAACTTGTATGGATGAATGCTGGCATTGCATTGACGTTTGGAGGGTAGTGTTAGCATTACAAGATGGAATGCTATTCAGAAAGGTAAAACGTAGCCTCAAGCCTCATCAACCGGGAATGACTAAAACAGGGGATATGCAGCAGAGCTATGTGGGTTGCACCCATTAGGGTATATCATCACCCTTCTAGATATAAACACTATCATCAATGAAGTCATGTATGTGCAAGCGCTCAGTTAATGGTTGCAAAGCAATCGGGTGATGATATATTCAGTACTATCCAGCAAGGGGTAGGTCGGTGCTGTGTTGGTAGGGGTCATTCGGTACGACCTCGGTACATTTTTCTATGGGTGTACTGTGGAAAGCGGTACCCTAGTTGCCCAGTCATTAGTTGGTACCCTAGTTGCCCAGTCATTAGTTGGAATCCAATCTCCAATACGTGCCTTACGTTTTCAATTGTAGAGCCTAGTATGTTGGAATGTGAGATGCAAGCATTTCAGCTATTTTATCTATTTACTTTAAACTTAGACACTATGATAATATCAATGGATTTTGATATAAAATGTTTTGGTTATAAGGTAAAAAACCGTCCATTTTTATGTGCGGTGTGGTCTTACAGGATACTCTTTGTTTGATAGGTTTTCAAATGTAGAAATCAGTTTGGTTATTACTTGTAATCGAGTTTAACTCACGCTAGTTTACCAGACTGACCTGGGCGTTATTCCATGTAATACTCAGGTCAGACCGAGCATGTTTTCCTAGGTTTAGTTGGATACTTTGGAGTTGGAGAGGAGCTAGATGGACAAGACATATTCATGTATGTTTTCTCCCGCTATATTATAGAGTCTGTATGTTACCAATGTAAGGACAGGTTTCTATAACTGTCCAAATTTAGGATAAATCTAGTGTACTCGGATGTTGTATATATGAATAAAGATGTTTACTTTTTGTAAAGATCATTGTTGTATTATATATTATTCACTGCGTTGTGAGATTCTATGTTGTTTAGTTTTCTTCTGTCTTCTACCTTCTTCTTTCACCCTAACAAATCGATATTTTCAGCACTTGAATGTTCGGCATATGATATAGTGGACATATTAATGTCGATTTTCGAGGGTCGAAAATCCAGTTCGTTACACGTACTCATTCTAAATGTATTTTTAAAATAGTAAGTGAAAGAATTAATGAGTTCATTTTGATAAAAAATTTCCACTTTATTAATGTGTAAGGAGTTTATGGTATTACTGCACTAGCAACCATTAGCTATTTTAGGGAAAAACTTGGTATTTTTGTCCCCTTCATGCATCAACTGGACCCTAGGTCTTTGCTTCCATATTATTTCCTCCTGTGTAGTAACTTTGTCTAGTTCTTCCTTAAGGTTTAAAAGAACATTTTGTTTAGAAGAATTTAGTGTTCCGACTTCTTCTAACTTATTTAATTTTAGGATTTCCAGAATAAAATTTTATTTTTTGATTTTAGTGTTGCCAAAAACATCTCTATTCCATTTTTAAGAAATAATTTTAGGTCCCTAAGCTTATGAATAAATGTTTTGGCTATGTTTCTTGGATATATAAAATTATAGTTAGTTATGGAAAGCCATTTGTTTGTAACTAAGTTAGCGAAACTAGTTTCTAAGAGCCATGTCTTTTCAATGTTAAATGATTTAAGAGCTATACGTTGGACCTTGCAGCAAAAAATGATAGGTCAATGATCATAATATATTGATGGATGCCCATTGACCTACAAAATTGGGAACCTATCTTCCATTTCCTCGCTTACAAAGAAAGGTCAAGGAGAGCTAACGAAGGATTTCCCCTAGATTTTGACAAAGTAAATCACCTATTGCTAAGTGGTAATTCGATTAAATTACCATTAGTAATGAACTGATCGAAGTCTTCCATGGCCGAAATATCCCCTTCTCTAGGGTGAGCATTCACCTAAATCTAGACACATTAAAATCCCTCATAACCCAAGGACTAACCGTTATGGCTCTAAATACCAAACACTCATTCCAAAGGATTCTCTTATTACTCTTATTAAGGTGCCAATACACATTCGAAACATTTAATAAAGAATCATCTTTTAGGTTAGTGAAAATAAGATGAATCGAAAGAGTTTTAATAATGAATTGAATGAGCTTAACACAATTTTGTTTCCAGCCTACCAATAAGCCTCCTAAACTGCCCCTAGCGGAGAGACAAATCCAGTTGCTAATGTAAAACCCTGCAAGCTTCTGTAGAAGCGGTAAATGGGGTTTTCAATTTTTGTTTCTTGTAAGAAAACTATGTCAATGTTGTTTTCTTTTAAGAGAGTTATAATTTTATTACATTTATCTAGTTCATTTAAACACTTAACATTCCAATTGATAAATTTCATGATCTAAGTGTTCTAACCCTCTCAAGTTCTTTGTTCCTAATATAGTCAATATCGACCTAATCTATGTTAAGAACATGACCTAACTTCCTAGCTATGTCAAGCATAGCACTAGTGGATATGTCATTTAACATTGAAGAACAATAATTATTACCTTAGCATACCATCGAACATGAGCTAGAGCCGATGGCTCTAATGGCCATAGAAGTGGAAACACCATAGAGTTATGCACTCCTCCTTACTGACCTTCCCAACTGAAGAGACTTGCGCTTTCCCAAATGCTTTGATCACAATCCCGTTGCGCCTAAGTCCATATCCAAACCATGAACCAAAACTTTGATGGGTTTAGTGGTTCTCAGGGAGTGCTGGACAACACATCCGCGTAAAGTTCTTTTTCGATAAGGCTTGAGCACAACCTGTAATGACCTTAGACTATACCCATATTATTAAAGAACATTACAAGAAATTTCATCTAATATCACGAAGAATACAGTTTGTTAAGGACGACCTAATGTGGCTATATCTTTGGACTAGCACTGACACGTCTTTATTACTTTTATGAGAATTTGAACTAAAATTTTTGACGTGTGTAGTATCAATGCAAAGTAATAGACACACTGGTTTAAAATATTCAGAATAGTATATAATATAAATAAATCAGAATTAGAGCCATAGATCACAGCAGAATAATATACATCATATACATAAGAAAATGTGAGTCTACAAAATATCAGTACCAAACCCACATAATTATCTACACCACATCCATGATACTGTATTAGGTACAGGATAACTACTAATAATATACATAACCGGTCATCTTAAGTATATGTGTATATACATATACAACCATGAAGTAAACTAAAAAGGTCAAAATAGTCTACTCCAATGTTAGCCCAATATCCAAAAGTCAACGAGTCCCTGTACCTACTAAGTCAGCCTGATCTGAGTAAACGGGTCAGACTATATCTAATAAAAAGGTGAGATACCGATATCATAAATATATTACTTAACAATAAAATAAGCCATAATAGAAATATGCCTAAACCCAAATGATCATAATAAGGCATATCAATCAAAATCATCATTTCATAATTCCATTATCATAACTATATGGCTTAACAGTAAAATTAGCCATAAAAGAAATATGCCTAAAACCATATAATCATAATAAGGCATATCAATCAAAATCTCCAATTTATAAATCGATATGAAGTCTCAAATGGACTATCATAAAAAATATGGTGATAACAATTCAAAATCTTCAAATTCACAAAAGAAAGGGAATTTCAATCCCGAACGCAATGATAACGTCGCTAACACCTCTCCAAGCAGTTTGATAAGGTCGCTAACACCTCTTCAAGCAGTTTCGTCCAAGCAGTTTTGTTAGGTCGCTAACACCTCTCAAGCAGTTTCTTCAGATTGCTAATACCTCTTTAAGCGGTTCCATCTAGTGCTACTTTAATCTACGAATGTATCGACTCTTAGGTCGATGAAAAATGAGTCTTCTTCTCTTGGGGATCTATCATCCTTAAATCTGAAATCTCTAAGATAGAAGGACTCAAAAGTGTAAATTACTTTTGCTATAGTAATTACTAAAATTTAACTAAATGTCCCATACCATAAAGTGAGATTCCATTATTTACTAAAAGCTAGTAAACTCCACTCAAACTCTATTTAATAAATTATAATAATAAGCAAAAGAATTGTACGAAATGTTCCATACCAAGCCGACAATTCAATCGTTTATTAAAATTCTTTATTTCATAGAAAAGTACGAAATCTCATTAAAGTCTGAAATCCATAATAAATAAATAAAAGTTTTTTTAATTAATTTTATATGTACAAAGATATAAGTTTACAAAGTCACTTTTAAATCCATAAACTCATTTTAAAGAAGAGTTGCCTATTTACAAAAGCTTTTGAAATCTTTCAAAATCATTTATACCACATTTAACAAAATCACTTGAAATTAAAATTATTACTTTCATAATTTCTTTTATAAAATAATACCATATTTTATATTTTGCCTCTAAAACATTTCCAAAATTATATACTTAAAATAGTAAATTTAAAAAGGTTTTATAATTAAATATTACTTATTTTCAAAAGCTTTAATTAGCAATTTGAAATAAGCAATAGGTTAAGAAGATAATGTGATTTAACTGTATTCTATTAATTAAATTTCAAATAAGGATTAAAATAGATAAAATCTCATTTTGAAAATCTTTTAAACATATTTAAATAATTCAAACAATTAACCCATCAAGAATGCAACTTTTAGAGCCAACAACGCTCTATAAAATATCATTTCAAATATAAAATTATTATCAATCCGAGTTGCTTTTCGACAAACTCCGATCATACAAACAGTTTATGTATTTTTAGCCATCAACCCAAACTTATAATGAACAATATAATCTTAACATATAAACTTATTTTAACCATTTGAGTCATTTTCAACTATCGATTTAAATCCAATATTTTAAACACATAATTCAAGCAATTCAAACACTAACCTAATTGAAACCATATCATGAAATTTTATTTCAATCCTATCATTCAGTCACTACCAAATATTTATACAATTCATAATTTAAGCAAGGCATACAAAAAGGGATAAAACTAATTTAGATACAGGTGTGTGAGTTAAATAAAATAACTCATCGAATCCATTGCTTGCTTAAATTTCTCATTAGCTTCATCATGCTCCTTCCCTAACTACCATCGAAGACTGCATCACTTATGTTGATTTTTGAGCTTCGTGATAGCAAAGCCTTGTCATCTGACCTTGCTCTTTCACTGTTAGAAGAGGTCGACCATACTCATCAAATGCTAACACCATCGTCGAAGCCCGGCTTCACTTCCACCACCGTGTCATCCAGCTTCATCCTCCAATCGCTAGCCTTCGGCACGCTATCAGCCGCCAAATTGCTCCACATCGAGCTCCTCCCATTGCCTCTGTTTCGATGTTGAAGCCTTGGTCATCATTGTTGGGCACTTCATGAACGTGCCTCCCCATCGCAATGTCCATACATCGCCAGCCGCACTCCTTCACATCGCTAACACGATGCTCTCGCCTAGACATTGATTCCGGCCTTCGTCGATTTTTTAAGTTTAGATTTGGGCTTTATTTGTTAAGAGTTATAATTATACATTATAGTCCTTTTTATTTGTTCTTATTTATTTTTATCTTCTTTCTTTTTCTTCAAATAAGTCTTCATTTATTTGCAATTATACCTTGATCGAATTTAAATCGATTCACACTTCATTGTAGAAGATATAATACGATGGCAACCCAATTCTATTTAATTCAATATTGTATCACCATATTTAATTATTCATTATATTAGCACAAATTAATTTATTTTCATATTATTTGAATAATATAAAATTATCTACACTTTAAAAATATTTTACGTTTAGTAAAATATTTTATCTTAATTTTCAAATATTATCAAAAAGGAATTTGTTGATTAATTAAATTTTAATATAATAAAATCCTTTGTTAAGTAGACTTTAATTGAATAATAACTTGATTCCCAAATGATACTTACAAAATAAATCAAATTCAAACACTTAAATTTTAATTAAATTTATACAATAGCATGGATTCGAAAATAGGGTTGCTACAGTTCTCCCCCCTTATGAAAATTGCATTCTCCCAATTTCATATAAGGAGACGTGTTATATAACACAATCATTAACTCTCCTTCGATAGCTACAATCAAGTATAAGCTCGCTCAATTCTCTAGGTAGTTAATATTAGATTCACTTATCGTATGTTATAAATTAAAATAGACTAATTTCTCAACTTTTATTTTTTCGCATAAGAAAACTAATTGAAAATTTTCTAAGTGTTAAAATTTTTGAAAAATTTCGGCGGAGTCTCCTTTGTACGAAGAGCTATTTGCAATTTCACAGATATAACATAAACAATATACATCGACCACATGGTCGAAAATACAATATATATAAATATTTCTAACACTTCTGTATTTTAAATTGTAGGCGTACCTTTATTTTAGCATTTAAAGCAAGTTATTGAACTTATTTATGCACAAAAGTGAACCGAAGTCCCCTATTAGCCCAAATATACTCCAACGGTACCTATTCTCAACTCAATTGAAACATTAGTCGCATATAAAAGATTTAACAAGCAATGCATAACTTCAATATATATATATATATATATATATATATATATATATATATATATATATATATGCAACAAGCATTTCGATTAAGCCACTCTCGAAAAAGTTTTTAAGAACTAAAAGCACAAAATTAAGCATGGGTTTCCAAAGTTGAGTTGTTGCATGATTCAATAACTTTCTAAAAAAAATTCAAATTATGAAAATATGGAGTTCAACTTGAGTTATCGATGTTTTAGTAAACTTCATAAATTCTGAAATGACATTTGAAAATGCATATCCACTTTACAAATCCGCAGTTTTTGCCTAGAAAACATTAAAATTTTGCAAAACTCTTAAAATAGAAACCGTTCATTATCATATTAGCTTTCTAGAAAGTACAAAATCGTTAAAATTGGATAAAGAGTTTAAAAGTTATGGTCAAACAATAAGGTATTAAAATTATGAAAATACAATGCGCATGCCAGATTTTTTTTCAAATTGAACCAGGTTTAAACACTATTAAACTTCAAAATTTTGAAAGGCGAAGAACACCAAATTTATTCTATATTTTCAACAAAAAAATATAATCATCAAAATTGGACAGCTAAATCAAAAGTTATGTCTATATTTGTTAAGCATTTTCAAAGTATATATTTTCTAAATTTTATCCCCTTTCAATTTATGTACGTAAGCAGCAAAAGTAACATATAAAACCAGTATCAAAATGGAGCAAATGCACATAGGTACAAAGGTCAAGAGAAAGAGAGTGTATGCACTCAGAGATGCACACAATAGGAATGAAGGCATGCATAAAACAGTTCAGAGCAAATGGTATAAGGATACACGCCAATGCAACAAAAATTCAATAGTACTGATCAGGCTAAAGAGGAGTAGTAGAGCACTCAATGGTCATGGGGAAACAAGGTTTCACTAAAGTACAACCAGACTCAAAATCAGTCAGGCTTAAAGGAACACTAAAAGATAAACAGGGATTTCCGACGACTCGGAGCCGTCGGCGGCCGTCACGAGCCGTCGTCGGCAGTCGAAATACGGACCATGACTTTCGTCCATTTCCAACGGCTTCGACGAAGTTATTGCCACGGCTGGCGATGGTTCTTCCGATAGCAATTCCGACGACTTTTCGAATGGCGACGAGATCCACGTGGCATGACAATTTTCCATCAAGCTGTAGCTAGCCGTCACACGCCGTCGAAAATTTCGCCCAGAAAGCCATCGAAAGCCATCGATAGCCGTTGAAATATATGGCCAATAAGCCGTCGGTAGCCGTCGGAAATCTTGGTAATTTTTTTTCTACCGCACAGCATCACTTCCATCCCAATATATAACACAAATCATCAAAATCAATATATAAGCCACATATATAAGCTGAAATCAATATCAATATAAAATTCAAACATCATAATATTAAACACAAACATATTCAATCAATACAAAACAAACCTTCCATCATCACTCTCACCTATCCAACTCCAATATTTACATCCAACATCAAACTCCACATACCAACTCCACAAATCAACCACCAAATCAACCACACAAATCAATGTCCAACACCACATGTCCATAAATTAACCTCGCCATCACTCAATGTTTATATACACAAATTACATCCAACACCACCTGTCCATAAATAACTGCAAATCGTACCTCAAGACTCATCATCGGCTCCGGAAGCTGTAACGATCCGTAAAATTTCAACTGTTTTAATTACGTAATTAGTTGAAATTTTGTAAAATTTTAAACGATAAAATTTTGAAATAAAATTTAATATTTGGAATACGTTTAGTTAAACATAGCAACTGGTAAATTTTCGTCCGAAATTATGAAAGTTTATTTCGCGCGTAAATTTACTTCAATTTAATCAGTTAAAAAGAAATGAAAATAAAATGTTTCCGAAACCTAAATATTTTTACATAGAAAAATTCTAAACCATCTTCTGAGCAAGATGTCAGTTTGTCGTTTTTCCAAATTCGCACATCTTTGGCTCCGTCGATCTTATTTTTTAGCGTTTTTCTTGCATTTTCCGCTAGTATAAAAATTCAAATTTTTATAATTCAATCATACCACTGATATCTGTATACCATTTTGATCGTCTCGTCGTGCTGATCTCTACGGTATATTCGATTGTTAAATTCGAAATACGGTGTGCAGTGCAGTTTGCAAAACGCCTCGCGTATCGGTTCCGCGCCAAAGTCGTTTTGGTTTCTCTGACCTTTCATTTTTCTCACCATATAAACCCAATAACCGGTGTTATTATTTCTGTTTAACTTCCAACTTTTGATATTCCCAAAGATGAATTGTGACCATTGACGTTTTTTTTCTGATTCAATTAATATTGTAGTCATTGTTGTCAGTTCATTTTCTACTACCTGTTAGTTTATGTACGTTAATTTACATTGGGTTCAAGGCATTTATTTCTTGCCCGCTTTGCCTTCCTATTTCCTTTTAAGCCAACTCATTAAAAAAAAGTTTTTGATAGCAAAATTTTTTCTCCATCACCATACCAACCGTGCCTTTCATCTCCACCTCCCCTCCATGCTAGCAGCTCGCACGCAAGCCCTCTCCTCATGCCTGCTACACACCGAAACCCATATCACCTTCCTCAAACCCATTGACTCGACAGCCACCTCATCTTCGCCAGCCCTGAAACCGAACCACCCCTTCCGCCCATTCCAGTAGCCCAACCACCATCTGCCACACCATCTTGCCTCGCCCACTGCTCGGCAGCGCAGACCCCACAACCGCCCACCATCTCCATGACCACCGCCTCCTTGCCTTCCACCTCAAACCTGAGACCATGCCTAGCTGATCTCCGATGTCATCTCGCCTCTCTTCCAAGGTCGCAGCCTCCATCACTGACCTCCGCCAACTCGACGTGTTCCCTTCCCTCCGTCCTTTCTCGTTCATCGGGCAGGTGTGTTGTGATTTATATTTTATGTTTTGTATATTGTTATCTAAATTTTATCAATCAGATCTGTTATTGTAAAACATATATATTACTTTATATGATTTTGACATAGTACGTATATATATAGAAGCATATAAGTTATGACAATTCTCGTATATATGTTATTCTCTGTACAAGTTGTTTATATTGAGACTTATATAAATATATATATAAAAACTATTGTTAACTGTGTCTGCATATTTTCCGCATGCTATACATTTGTATGTTGACCTTTGTTATTGGTTCTATTATATATATATATATTTTATAGAATATTGATATTAGATTTTTTTTTTAAAAATATACAGTTTTATGTCTATATGAAAACATTTTATCATCATATTGGTTGTTTCCATAACTAGGCGGCTGCTTTAGTATCGTTTTTATATCTTTGATTTTAAATATTGGCCTCAGAAGGGATTTCGTGTAGTATACGCCTATTATATATATTTCGTTTCGTGATCAATTGTACTTATAGGTATTGTCCGCACATATTCATACTAGTGGGTATATATATATATATATATATATATATATATATATAGTTATGTAGATAGGTTTGTGTGTAGCTTGCTTTATATATTATACGTTAGTTTTATAATATGTTAGCTTACATATGTTATAATATAGTAAATTTCTATTATTCTTATAATAAATAGAGAAGTGTATATGCTTGCTTATTAGTTTTTCCAGATCGGCATACATGAGGATGGTTCCCAAAAATATTATATGATATGTGTATATGTAAAACCATATTGACCTTAAGTATAAACAATGATTTTAAAAGTGCATATGAGTGAAAAAGTGAGTGCAACTCTTGTTAAATAACTTGGCAGTTTTATATATATATGTACACGTATTAAGTTTATATATGGGTAGTTATTATTTGTTATATATATATTTTAAGTTATGTATTTTAAGGTATGGGTTATAGTTACTATATATTAGTATATAAGCATTTGCATGAGTGATTGTTTTTAAGTAAAACGTATGAGTTTATGTTAATGTCCAAAACGTGTTTGAATAATAAAAAAAGAAGATTCTTGATGTATATAGAATTAAAATTTAAGTTGTATATATATTATTGTTTTATACAAAGTGATATGTTGTTTATCTATATAAGTATTTATTTCAAATATATATATATATATATATATATATATATTTCGTTCCAGTTATCAACTGATTCTGAATAGCTCTCATCGTTTTTCCCATTTATCAGTTGTCCGTCGAATTCGTACTTATCTTGAAGTGCTTTGGAAATCGTCATTTGGATTAGTCAAATTTCGCAATTCAAATCATAGCCTGTCGTGATGTCTACCTTCTCTCTAGCCTCGAAAGGTGAGCACTCACTCACGATTAACGTTCTTTTATTTATTAAATTTGATTTCAATTCACTACGCCATAGATGGCCTATTGCAACGAAATTACAAGGTGTTGCTAGCTACAATGTAACGATAGCTATGCTGATTTTTGTCTATTGCAACATTCACTTCAATGTGTTAGCATTGATATCAACAAAATGTTGAAGTAGCTATAAATATATTCAAATTAAAAAAATTAACAAAATTTTACACCTCAGCGATCCACACCATCATTTAAAACAAAATCTCGACCATTAATCCACACCATCAATCCACACCTTAACAATTTCCATTTCCCGCTTTACTTTTCTTTCTCGTTCCTCTCTGTGTGAAAATTAGGGCACACGATTTTTCTTTCTCGTTCCTCTTTGTGAAAATTAGGGCACGCGAAAATTAGGGCCTTCTGGCTTGACGTCTTCGTTTAGTCTGGAATTGAAGCTACGGCTTCTTCTTTTCATTGCTTATGAAATTAGGTCTTCGACCTTGCTTTTGCTTCTTTGAGAAATTGCTTCCGATCTCGACAGTTGGGTTCGGTATGTATTTCTCTGTTGTTCTCTCGATTTGAACTTGAATACTTTTGCTTTATTGTTGTCGGTGATGATTGGGTTTTCTCTGATTTTCACCACACCTCGTAAATGATGATTTTGGATCCTTTATATAAGCGTCTGATTTGATTTACGTGTTCTTCACGTTGTTGAAACTTTCCTGTTTTAATCTTTGATATTTTTGGAAATTCTTTATGCACACGGCTTCAATTTTGAACGTGCGTTCCTCTGTTTGAAAAGTCGAATCTTTCCTAATTTTTAAATCTGACATTTTCAAAAAAACATACGGCTTTGATATTTTTCTTCTCGTTGACTTCACTGTGACTTCTCTGATCACCTGACTTCTGACTACTCTGCATACTTGTTTTGTGACATCCTGGCCGCGTCTTGATCACTGTTAATCCAAGTATTTCCAACTTGAATTTTGATATTGCTACATTATCACTTCACTGTTGTGCTTCACTTTAGCATGTGTATCTGATCATTGCATTTGTTATCTTTTCACTATGACCTTTTTTGGTTGATTTACCTGTTGTGATAATGTTTGTATTTTTGTTTTGAGTTCGGTCTTGTAGTTGTTGTACTTCATTGTTGCTGTGTTGGTGTAACTGTATGTAGATGTATGCTCTGACCATTTTCACTGACCTGTACTACATTGTTTTATCACATTCCATTCAGTTGTACTGTGAAGCAGTTTGTTGATATTGTTGCACTGCTGTGTTCATGTGTTCACTTGTAGTCTGTGATATTTGTTGAGTCTTCACTATCATATCTTGTAGCCTTGCTTCCATATAGATGATGACACTGGTTATTTCCAAAATGCTTGTTGCCACTGCATGCTGTAGTTATTCATATCCCAGTTAGCTTGCATATACTTGTAGTTCTGTATATTGTAGCTTGATCATTTTTCTTTGTCTACTGCCTTGATCATTGGTTCTTGTAGTCACCTGGTTCTTGTATCACTTTGTCACTGCATTCATGCTTTGTGGTTGTTTCTGTATTTTTTCCTTCCATACTGTTGTGACTTGGTCTGGTGGCATCATGTATATTCTGTGGTCATTTAGCATTGTGAACTGCGTGCTTGATTTCCTTGTTGTTCATTTGGTATTCTGATCCATGCTTGCTTACTTGGTGGCTTTTGTTGCAGTTACACTTTGAATTTTGATCGATTCTATTGGCACTTGTGTTGAATCTAATTTTGATTTGACCTTGTGCACTCGAGTTGGCGAGGTAGTGCACACGTGCATACGTGTGTACTGCAGCCACTCGTAATTCCCTGTCCCTGATATGAATACTGATATGCACAGATACTACACAATCAAAGATGATGACGTTTAACCCATATATCTGAGACAGCTTTAAAAACAAATTTTATATTTTTGCAAATTAAATTTTTTTCTGTTCAGATTACTGCTGTAGATTGTCAATTATACAGGTACACAAGAGACAAGACGAACACTGAAGCTGGACAATGCAGATGAGTGATTGAGTGATGTAGTGAGGTTGTTACTGTAAAATCGAATTGTGATGTATTCAGAAATTGTACAGTTATAGTGAGAGTCAGAATTTGTACCATTCAAAATTTGTAATAAAAGATGTAGTGAGGAATATCTGTATATGTGAATATCAGTGTTATTTATCATTGAATTGTAAAATAGTGGAGTCAGGAATTTGTACTATTTTAAATGTTGAAATAAAATATTTATTTAAATAAATTACTGTTTGAATATCAAATTCTGTGCAATAGCATTTTATTAAATAAATATTAATTTTATTAAAAAATCAAATATGCTCTACATTGTGGGCCCCACAAATTCAGAAAGTTCATATCTATAGCAACATTTTGGAATGTTGGTACAGACACCTATGGATGTTGCTATAGACCCAAATAGGGTTCTATTGCAACAATATTTCTTATGTTGCCTTAGATAGTCAAAATGTTGCCTTTGAGGTCTGCTGCAACGCGACAAAATGCATCACCGAGAAAGTGTTGCCTTTGCCCTTTTTTAGCCTACAGCAACATTTTTTGGCACTTACTGCATCACTTCTTGGGTGTTGCAGTATGCAATCTATGGCGTAGTGATTGAAATGACTATTCAAATATGCTGCTGTTAGTTAATTACACTGTTATATATGCTATTACCTGTATCAGTTCACCTGTGACATCTGACACCATTATCTGTTAATTATTTATACGATGATAATACAGTTTGGCTGATAATTGATTGATTGTTGATGTTTATATTGGACGTTAAATTGTTAATGTTAAAATGATAAATATTATGCAATTGAACTTGATATAGGATAGTTAAATGTTAAATTTGATTAACTGACATTTGTATAATATGACCCCTTTAACTGTTAAATTTATTGACACGTAGGATTTGTTTAATTACACTTTGAACCACTGAATGTATGTTGTGAAATTGATGATGTATGAAATTGTAAATAGATGACAAGTGAAGAACCGTAATGTAATAATCTTTAATCTACATGAAATGATAGTGTAGATTCTAGAAATAATTATATTAATTCGTACAAATAACAATGCGAATTAATACGGTTATTTCAGGATTATTTGAATTGATTATTGGATTGATATTGATTGTTGTTATTGCTTGTTTATTTACTTTGACACCATCCCAGTTATCACACTGCAAGTTCCCTTTGCTATGTTTTGATTTTGAATTGAATTGGAATCGGGTTGAAATGATAAATACCCAAATTGAACTTTGACCTAGGATAGAGAATTAAATAAAACCCGATTGGTCAATAAATTGATTTAAAAATAAACGAAGATTTTATTTGAATAAATAACATGGTTTTGAAATGAAGTTGAAATTTGAATTTCAATGAAAGGAAAATATTAATATTTAATAATATGAAACAAAATATTAACAATGTAATTGATGAAAGAATGTTGTTTAATTTAAGAAACTATTGAATTAAAGTTTGAAACTATAATTAAGTTTGAAATTATTAAACTTTGAAATTATTTAATAATTTAGTTTTGAATTATTTAATAATTAAATAAGATTGGATTATTTAATGATTAAATTGAATTGAACTCTTTAATAAGTAAAATTGAACTTTTGAATAAGTGAATTTTACTTCGTAAATAATTGAAATTGAGTTTTCTTGATTAAGTAAGTTTTTGGGAAATTATTTAAGAAAGTAAATAAGTGAAATGGAATTTCTTTAACAAGAAATGAAAATGTGATATTTTTGGATTTAATGTAAGACTTGTAATTGAAAGAATTGATTTGACGAATTGAATTTAATTCAAAATTGTAAGTTTTGATTTAATGAAGTTGAACTTAAGAATTGATTTAATGAATTGGAAATTTAATAGAAATTGTTTTGAATGATAAAGTAACTTAACGAATATTGAATGAATTCGATAAATGAGTTTAAATTGATTTGAATGTTAAGTGAAATTTATTTAAATGATTTCGGAATGAAACGTATATATGAACTTGAATCAATATTTGAATGGTTTAAAATAAAGATTGAAATTTGATTTATAAGATTTTGAAATGGTAAATTGGATGTTTTGAAACGAAAATTTTGGAAATTGATTTCGAAAGACAAATGAAATGTTGATTTACGAATTCTAATTGAATTGAAATTGATTTGGTTTTGAAATATATTAAATGACCAATCGGTGTATTAATCACGAAAGTTATTAAAGAGACCGGGATCGGTAATGGATATACTCTCTATCTGAACCGAAACCACTTTAATGACTATACGCGGAGTGATGATCCAGAATGAAGTGGTTGGAATGATGTACGTGATGACTGAAGAAAGAGAACGATAATGGATAGCCTTGACACTTGTGTCAAATTGGAAATGACTAAAACAGGAGCTGTGCCGGGCCAATGGAGGATTAGCTACCTCAAGTGGACACACTTCTTCGAACTACTTATACTTGTTGTCGATTGGTGCACCCTTGATTTTGGGAGTGTTGTTTCACGGTGTTGCGGGCGCTGCAGCATTGCGTTCTCACCAGTCCGGATCAGGCGAACGGTAGTATCACTACCTTGGGTATTGCCTCATGTGCCTTGTCATACTTGTATTCCATTTATACGCGACCACTACGATTTTGATTTGTACCTTTAGTATATGGATTGCCCTCTGGTGACTTCCGGTTTTGGGGAAACTACGGTCTTGTATATGCTTTTGGGAATAAAAATGTGTTAAGGGTGGAATGGGCCATGACTTAACACTATTTTGATATCTTTATATTACTGATAGACATTATCTACTTAGCGTACATTACTACCTAGTAGATAGTTTAACGGATCCTTAAAGGATGGTTATTCCAAACATCCTTTGAGTTACTTGTATTTCAATTGCTATTTCACTTGAGTTGGATTTATTGATATAAGAATGTTAATCCTGACTCGAGTGTCTTGTGTTTTTGCTTTACGCTCGGGTCAGACTGAGTGTACCAGTATTCGAGACTCACCTTTGAAGTTGAAGCTTTGCTCGAAGATCCAGCCATCTATTCTGCTTCCAGTATTCGATGATTCCAGTGATGTATTCTGATTTGTATCTGATGTATCGTGTTACTCTTCCGTTGTATCTGGTTTAACTCTGATGTATCGTATTACTCTTCTGTTGTAAACTCTGATGTATTTTATATATTCATATAGTAGCTTCATGAACTACTATCTCTTTTATTTCCACTGCACTTATTACTCTGTGTCTGTGATCTGTGGTTATTTATTTACTGTATATGTTCAGTTTTGCCAAATTTAAATTAACAACGCGGTATTTTGAGCAATTCAACTTCGGCATGAGTGTCTACCTATACACTTATAATGGACGCGAATGGTCCAAAATGGCGGGTCGTTACAGTTGGTATCAGAGCTTTGGTAGCTCTAGGCAAAACTTAACATATAGGGTAAATGTATTTACGGAATCACTCTAATTCGAGTTTCAATCTCTTCCTTTTGACTCGATTCCTTTGAATTTTGGAACGTTCTCCTCGGTTCCGAAATTCATTCGTGTCCTTCATTATTCGTCTTCTTTCAATCATGGAGCACCCCATAACTCCATTCTGAATGTTATCTATAATAGATCGGTGGTCTCGCCAATCTTCGAATGATTTGTAAAGGAGCAAAACGCCTTTACAATCGGCATTGATTTACCAGAGATTTCTGTATCCTCGGTTTACGATGCCATCTATCTCCTGCTATACCTGAATTCTATTTCTTGAGATCGAATGTCGATTTACCTCGGAATTCTACACCGATCTTATTTTTGAAGTCACGGTCGACCCGGTTAAGGTTGCCCGCGATTCATATAAACTTATCTATCGCCTTATTTTGTTATTTAATTATCTCATCTTTGTTCAAATCTATCTTCGAATCGAAATTCTCTTTAATTTGAGTCTATCAAAAATTTGAATCTCTATCCTTGATTTGAAATCCATTATTGTATCGTTAAGTGAGGAAGTGTATTGTAAATTAATTTTAAAATTTTTTTATATTGTGTTGTTTGTGTTGTTGATGTTGATTTGGGTTTTCGATCGATCCATCTGATCAACGCTATCGATAGGATTTCCAAAACACTTGAGCAGAGCAAACTGACACAATATCGTTTTCAAATTTGATAAATAAAATAGAAGTTTTGTATGATTATCTTATATATAAATATAAATGTTCTGAAATTAAATTGTTAATGAATTTGTTGTCTGAAAATAATAATATTTGATTTTCATTTATTGTTTTGTAAACCATTGACTATTGCATAATATAAATAAATGAATTTATAAACTTGGTTATAAATTTATTGGAATTTGAAATGAATCTAATTCAGAAATTTGAGAATTTATTAGTTTCCGGTAATTTCGAACTTTGTTTTTAAAATTTTAAAGTATATATTATTGAAAGTATTTTCGAATAGAAATCGTTTCCAAAGAATTTTTAAAATGTTGAAATCAGTGCTCTTCTCTTTGTCGCTGGAAAATAATTTCGGAGATGGCGGCCGCATCATCGACATTCATTTTCGAGTTTCGAAGTGGAGAAACCATTCTGTAGCTTTGCTACGGTTTTGTTTTGAGAAAAAATATATATATTTTGAATTGAATTTCTTCAGTATAATTTGATTTATATATATATATATATATAAGTATCTTATTTTAAAATTTAATTTGATTTGATATAAATATATTATATATATCTCTAAATTGTTTAAAGTTAATCGAAAATCTAATTCTTAAATTTTGTTAAAGGATGATTTTAATTATAAATAAAACCAAATTTGGAATAAATATTGAAACTTGAATAATTGAATTGGGAAAATTTTATTTGTATATTGTTCAACTGCATTCTAATACAACTTACCTAAATCATTCAGAAGTTGAATATGTAATTGGATAATATATAAAATAAATTGAATTTATAAATAAAATTTGAGTGTTTATAATAAATGTTATGCACTAAACTTTGATTATAAAGATGTTAATAGAGTTAGATTAAATAATAAGTAAAACTCAGTTAATAATGAAATAAATTTGTTTTGAAAGAATTAATAAATTGAAATTTGATCAACTTATGAAAATACCTTGAATTTAAAAGCAATTAGTAAATATAAATTAATTTAAATCGAAACTTTTATGGTTTGAATTAATCTATATGGGTTAAATATATGTAATAAGATATATTAAGTGAAATAAACTTAATAAGAATTTGGAATAAAGAAGAATTTAAATTGCTGAAAAATTATGATTATAATAAAAGACTATTTAAATTTATGGTTTTAAAAAAACTGTAAATTGAAAATAATTGGATAATAAGATAATGAATTTAGAAATAGTTGAGATTGAGTTTAGTGAAATCAAATGGATTAAATCAATTATTAAATATCAATTAAATTAAATTTGAATATTATATGGTTTAAATTAATTGTTATTTTGTATTTCAAATCTGTTTTCTTTCTGGTACCTTCTCGAGATTGCTAGCGAAGGTGGTGCAAGACGAACGAGGTTGGGATGCCGAACGATACGTCCGAAGCCGAACGTACCTAGCGTGCCGAACGTCTCTCCGGTACGATGCCGAACACTCCGGTATTGACCGGCTCTACCGGGTATAGCCTCTTCGACTTCTACCTCCCTCTATATAACCGGGTCCTTCCCGTCCCTTTTCCTTTACTTTTTCGTTTCCGTCATTCTTCCAAGATTTCTAACCTTCTCCAGTCGAACAGATTTGCAACTTGAACACTCCTTCTTAGACTCCTAACTGCAATCTAGGTACCGCTCCTCGTATAACTTGAATACGTTTCAAATGAGTCAAGTGTGTTCTGTAGAAAGCTTTCGAGTAGGTTGTTCCCCTTGCCGAACGATAATGTGAGGCGAGGAGGATGGATTTGAGGCGTTTGCAAATATGTGGCTATTGTATTTAGCTCCATCGCGTCGAACCACAACCAAAAAATGAAGGAACAAGGGAAACGTTGGAGGTGGTAAGGGTGTTGGATGGCATAGTTATGGTTCGGCGTACGTTGTCGTGCGCCGAACGATAGCGAATAGTATCTCGTCTTAATGAGGCTAAATACTCATTAGAGTGCCGAACGACAACTTAGCCGAAGGGACTAAAGACGAACACTTACAAAAGTGCCGAACGATAACTCAGCCGAACAACCACTTAGCCGAACGATAACTCAGCCGAACAACAACTTAGCCGAACGAACTAAAGACGGTCACTTAAACACAATGCCGAACGATAACTCAGTCGAACAAAAACTTAGCTGACCAAAACCCAAGCCGAGCATTCTTAGATGTCGAACAGTATTGAGGCCGAACAATACTATTGCCGAACAGAACCTAGACCGAACAATTCCAATGCCGAACAACATTTAAATGCCGAACAAACACATACATGTCGAACGGAACTTAGGTCGAACAGTCTCAATGCCGAACAAACACATACATGCCGAACAGAACTTAGGTTGAACAATGTCAATGCCGAACAACATTCAAATGCCGAACAAACACATACATGTCGAACAACATAAACGTCAAAATACACTTAGGCCGGTCACTTTATAAATCATATGCTTTATGAATCTGGAACTGTAATCACCTCAAGGCGAGCTTTTTGAGACGGTCAGCGATGACGGTCTTCGAAGGCGATGATTCGAAGCTAATTATTATATCTTTAAAACCTTTAGATTCTTATTGCTTGTACACAATTGCTTGCATTAGTTCACACACCACACGGGGGGAAAAATCGTGTTGCTAATTCTAACGTTCAACGTTTTTTAAGTATAGCTTTCTCAAGCATTTAGCCAGGTTCATTATTTATTCGGGATGTCGAGAAAATCTAGTTCTGCCACCATATCTGACAGGCCTGGGCCGTCAGCAAGGCAAGGAGCCGCTCATTCTTCTAACCCGTCAATTTCTCCCGCTCATAATTTGGCGCCTGACGCTCTGGAGGAAACCATCTTACTAGACAATCTGATCGATTCTCAAGCTTCGAAGATCAACGAAGCTGCCCTGAGGCGGATATGCTCTATTCACGGGATTCCTTTCGCCGACGTGTTAGTCCCTTCGAGACACGATCGCCCTCATCTGCCCCCAGTCGGGTACACTACCTGCAACAAGTTCATGTGTTGGATGGGCAGCGTGCCTCCCTTCAACTTATTTCTCCGGGACGTTCGGCAGTACATAGACATGGCTCCATCGCAACTGCACCCGAACGGTCATGCGTTTCTATATGGTACTTACTTACTTTTCATGGCCGTCTTCTCCAGACCTCCAACCCCCGGTGATATCCGATATATTTATATGTTCAAGAGACGGAAAGATAGCCCTTCCTTTATGTTCCTCGAGCCATACCACAAGTGCCAGATCTTGACAGGGGCCTGCAGCAAATTCGCCCTGTACAAACAGGAATGGTTCTATGTGCGCTGCCCGTCTGGTTTCGCTAGGAGATGGGTTGAAGGCAGTAAGTCTCGCTGCCAAATCGCTATTCGTATTTAATTGGAGTCATGCTTTTCCTAACTCTTCATTTCATCTTTTCAGGCATCAACCCGCGTCCGGAAGGCCGAGGATATTCTGAGGCCGTTGAAGCCATTAGAGCTCTTCCTGCTGAGGATCGAGACATCCGGACTATCATTTCAAATGAATCGCTGTCGGGGTTTGGCTTGCTAGCCCCTGTCGTCGGATCAGCCTTCCAGAAGGTGTCACTATTCCCAAGCCTTCGTCTGGTAAAGGGAAAAAGCAGGCCAGACCGTCGTCGCGCCGCACTCCCGATATGCACGGAGAAAGCGAGCGTAGAGAGGATGTTGCTCCCGAGACTCAGGGTGAGAACGTGGGTCCCTCTTGGAATCCGGCAATCGAAGTTCAGGATATTGAGACATCATCCTCCCCTTCGAAGGGAAAAAAGAAGCTGAAATATACGGTTCAAAAGGAGAAAGTTGGTGGCACCTCAAAATCTACGCCTATCCCTCCTGAGAAAGAGGCTTCTTCGCAACATTTGGAAAGTTCTCTGAGGGGTCTGTCCAACTTGTCCATCCCCGATGATTTACTTAATTACGGATTCGATGATCCTGAAGCTCTCAAATTCTCTTCGCCCGCTAGAGGCAATGTAGGAGTTCAACTCCCGGCTCAAGGAGACAATACTCCGATTAGCAAAGATAAACGAACGGGTCCGTCGGGGGGAACACTAGGACACACACGCACATGCGCATTCCATAATATACTTCAAGTCTTTTTAATTCGTAAATTCTCCTTAACTCGTTGTTATCTCCATTCTTTGCAGGTGATATGGGCTGCTCACACGGACTTGATCGCCTTCAGGGGTCTTCTATATTCCATCACTCCGGACGGGATTCCGGTTCAGGCAGACGTAGGGACCGAGGTGATTATGAAGATAGGGACAATCGTCCTCGCGAGTCGTCTCACCGCAAGAAAGCACACTCTCAATCTTCCCAGTCCCGCGATCTTCCTCCTCCAACTGAGCCGGATAAAGAGAAGTCTTTGCAGAAGGGTTATCAGTCTGATGCTGCTCGAGAACAACATTCCAGTTCATCGAGTACGAGGCAAGTTCGAGAGCAACGTAAAAGAACGGAATTCTCTAAGCCTCCTCCTCCTATTCCTGCCGTGGACCCAACTGTTGCGGAAAAGATGGTCGACCTTAAGGCCAAGTTTCCGAAAATCTGTTTTGACGGCTTGAAATTCCTCCCAGCCATCCATCACATTCCTGGGCATGTGAAGCAAAGTGCCATTGCCTGCAACAATGACGTCTATGTTCAACATGACGCATTCGTGCACTTGGTGGAGAAGATCTCGGAAGTATCTGTCGAGCGTCAACACGAGATTGACCGTCTGAATCTGGAGGCTGACAGCAATAAGAAAATCATCAAACTCCAAGACGAAGAGCTCGCTTCGTATAAGTCAAAGCTAGAAGCCGCTGAACAAGGTGCGAAAGATACTGCTGAGGCAGTTACTCGCTTAGAGGTGGCTCACAAAAAGGAGCTTGACGAAGCAGTTCATCGCAGCGGCGCCCTTGCCCTAGAAAAAGACTCTGTCCAAAAAGAAAGGGACGCGCTCGCTACTCAAGTCAAAGAGCTGAAAGAACAACTCTCCAAGGAGAAAGAAGACAAAATAGATGCTCAGGAAGAATCACAGCGATATTGTGATGAGATTGTTGCTACCCGACTCCTGAAGACAAATCTCGACAACGAACTTGCCGGGGTCGAGAAAATGAAGGATGAGGCCCGTGAGGAGGGCAAAAGAATGGCTGTGGAGGAGCTTGATTCTCGCCTTGAGGCGGCCGCAGAGGCCGGCAGGGAAGAGGTCAAAAGTATGTTTGACCCGTTGATCGCCGAGTACGGAGCCCGTGTCCTTATACACCGTGACTTAACATTCTTGGGCGACGGCTACCTCGAATCCCTGGCTGAGGCATGGGAAACTCTGATAAAGATCAGGAAAGTCGAGTCGGGCCCCGAAGAGGTCGACGAGGATGCATTGGTGAAGGAGTTCTTGAGGGGGAATGAGCCATCGGACTTATCCGCAGCATTGGCTCTTTATGGCAAAGGCTCTTCCCCTTCGAAAGAGAAGAACGACGAGGCCGGCCCGTCAGAGGCCGACGCTACTACTCCTCACATCGCCGCTCCTTATGCTGCTCAATCGGCCGGTCGGTCGACGCTTGATCCATTCGAGCAGCATGCCAGTTATGATCCCGAAGATCCCGGGCTTGGCGTTCATGTGCTGTCACCTATCCTGGAGGGTGAAACCCCGCGCGCCACCGATAGCCAACCGGATCCTGGTAGGAAATTCTTCTTTCTCTAGAAGTCGAAGAGATCCCGTCATTTTTCAGCAATGGTTATTCGTTTTAATGCCCATTTCTTATATTTTCGTGCAGGTTGTTCTGACGCTGAGCCAACTCCGAGGAGCGATGACGCCAAGGAGGAAGCAGGGAAAACAAGCGACGTTGCTCATGCAGGGGTAACTCCCAGTCCCGACGCCTAAGTGATCGGGGCGCTTGATGATGGCAAACTTGATACTTCGTCTCCTGTCGAAGGAAGCGATAAAATTAAAATCACTGGCGCCTCTGAGCATACTTCAGAGATGAGCATGAAGGACTGTCTTGCCGACGAGGAGAAGAGAAAAGTCAAAGTCAAAGTCGAGTCTGAAATACTGGAACTCACTGACCCGCGGAACAGACCTTTGAAAATCATTCTCCCGGGCAGGTCCAAACCACTAGATGTTCCGTCTCCTACTCCTGACTCCGTTTCTCTAGCAAGCAAAAAGTCCAAGAAAAAACGTGAGGGAGAGGAGTCGTCGGAAACATCAAAGGAAGACAAAAAGAAGAAGTCGAAGAAATAATCGATACACTCGTTCAACGAGTTTTTTGCTTAAGTCTTGTAATTGCTTTTATCTTTCACAACTTGCAGTTTGTATAGAGAGGTCTGAATTTTGTAGGAGTGATCATGCATCCCCATTTTGGACTTATCGAATAAAATTTTAGTTTCTTTATTGCTTGAATGATTCTCTTGTCTTTCTTTGGTTTGTTGACTAATTGTAGCCATAACTCAAGTTCTTATGAGTTGCATTATCTCCCGGACCATTCTTGTGCTGTTCAAACATTTTTGGACATGGCGTGCCTCCCGTCCCACATCTCTTGAGTACTTGGACTTCTTGCTGACTCTGTGCCCCGTGGACTTGGAGGCTTGAAATAGTTTCTACTCTAGTCCGCGCCCTGGGGACTTAGAGTACCCCGATCCGCGCTTTGGGGATCCGGAGATTTGGAATCGTTTATGCTCTAGTCCGCGCTCTGGGGACTTAAAGTACTCCGATCCGCGCTCTGGGGATTCAGAGTTTTGGAATCGTTTATACTCTAGTCCGCGCTCTGGGGACTTAGAGTACTCCGATCCGCGCTCTGGGGATTCGGAGTTTTGGAATCGTTTATGCTCTAGTCCGCGCTCTGGGGACTTAGAGTACTCCGATCCGCGCTCTGGGGATTCGGAGATTTGGAATCGTTAATACTCCAGTCCGCGCTCTGGGGACTTAGAGTACTCCGATCCGCGCTCTGGGGATTCGGAGATTTGGAATCGTTTATACTCTAGTCCGCGCTCTGGGGACTTAGAGTACTCCGATCCGCGCTCTGGGGATTCGGAGATTTGGAATCGTTTATACTCTAGTCCACGCTCTGGGGACTTAGAGTACTCCGATCCGCGCTCTGGGGATTCGGAGATTTCGAATCGTTTATACTCTAGTCCGCGCTCTGGGGACTTAGAGTACTCCGATCCGCGCTCTGGGGATTCGGAGATTTGGAATCGTTTATACTCTAGTCCGCGCTCTGGGGACTTAGAGTACTCTGATCCGCGCTCTGGGGATTCGGAGATTCGGAATCGTTCGTACGAGTCTGTATGTCGTGCAGGATAACGTAATTTATCATCCAATTAAGAGATATAGAAACTTCATAGAAAATGTGGCTTCAAGCCTTTATTAATGAAAATCAACTAAATTGCTTGATTACAACTTTAAAAGGAAACTAAGTCATTACTGAATGGAAACATGCAGGAAACAACAGTGCCTACAACAAGAAAGGAAAACATGCTAAATGTAATAGTGCCGCAAATGTTCATTGTTCCATGCTCGGGGGAGTGTCGCGCCATCAACGGTCGCTAGCATGAATGTTCCTTCTCCAAGCTTCCGTTCAATGGCGTATGGACCTTCCCAGCTGGGATTCATGCGTGATGGTACCGGGAAGACTCGTTTCAGAACGAGATCTCCCACATCAAAGATTCTTGGGTGGACTCTGTCGTCGTAGTAACGCTTGACTCGATGTCTGTGCGCCGCCGCCCTTAATTCAGCTTCTTCCCGCTTTTCGTCGATGCAGTCCAGTGATTCCAGCAAGAGGTTTTGGTTCGCCTTGGGATCATAGTATGTCACTCGGTGCGATGGAACTTCAAGCTCAACGGGTATAACGGCTTTAGAGCCGTATGCCAAGGCGAACGGAGTGTGGCCGGTCGCGGACTTGTGGGTAGTTCTATACGCCCATAATGCTGTCGGGAGCTCATCTACCCACTTGCCTCCAACCTTCTCCAGACGCTTCTTCAATATGGACTTGATTATTTTGTTAACGGCCTCGACTTGCCCGTTAGCTTTTGGGTGCGCAACGGCGGCGAACTTTTTCTCGATGCCGTACTTCAAACAGAACTCTTTGAACTCTCTACTTTCAAATTGCGTTCCGTTGTCCGTAATGATGGTGCGTGGAAGGCCAAAGCGGCATATAATGTTTCGTACAACGAAGTTAATGACCTTCTTAGAGGTGATAGTGGCCAAAGGTTCTGCCTCAGCCCATTTCGTGAAATAGTCGACTGCAACTATTGCATATTTCGCACCACCTTTGGATAAAGGCAAAGAGCCGATTATGTCGATTCCCCAGACCGCAAATGGCCAGGGACTGATCATTTGTGTGAGTTCCGTTGATGGAGCCCTCGGGATTTTCGCATATCTTTGACATTTGTCGCATTTTCTTGCGTAGTCCGCGGCATCCCGGTTTACGGTGGGCCAGTAATATCCATAGCGGAGGATCTTCTTTGCTAGCGTTTGCCCCCCAGTATGGTCGCCGCATTCCCCTTCGTGAACTTCCCTCAAGACTCGCTTTGTTTCATCATGAGCGATGCACCGTAATAATGGGACTGAGAATCCTTTTCGATACATGGATCCACCCTGCATTACGTACCGCGTAGCCTTTCGAAGGACCCGTCGTCTTTCGCTTCTTTTTTCTGGTAAAGCCCCGGTTGTCAGGTACAGTTTGAATGGGGTTATCCACGACTCCTTCTCGATTTCTGTTCCCAACACGCGATCGACTTTCATTTCGTCTATGCTCGGGGCATGCAAGACTTCGACGGGATACAATCCCATTTGTTGCGCATCGTCGGTGCTTGCGAATTTAGCCAATAAGTCGGCTTCTTTGTTCTGTTCGCGTGGGATATGTGAGATGTCATAACGCTCAAGATTTGATAGTAGTTCTTGGAACTGAATGAGGTATGGAGCTAGCCTTCGTCCCTTTGCTTGGTAGTCTCCCCGTACTTGGTAAACCACCAACTGCGAGTCACAAAAGATTTCGACTGATTCGATCCCGAGTTCCCTGATGAGCTTCAAGCCAGCGATTAGTGCTTCATATTCAGCTTCGTTATTTGTAGCCGGGAAATCGAGCTTCAGGGCATAACAGATCGATCGGTTTTCCGGAGTAACAAGAACTACGCCCGCGCCGGAGCAACGGTCGTTTGATGCACCGTCAGTGTATAATTTCCATCGAACGGGGGGAATGATGTCGTGATCGTCCGGTTTGGTGGGTATGGTAAATTCAGCGATGAAGTCTGCTAACGCTTGCCCTCGGATGGCTCTCCGTGGTAAGTACGCAATATCGAATTGGCTCAACTCGATGTTCCATTTTAGCAATCTTCCAGAAGTTTCCGGCCGTTGGAGTACCTGCCTCAGGGGTTGATCGGTATAAACACCGATTGAATGCGCTTGAAAGTATGGGCGCAGCTTGCGTGATGCAATCACCAAGCAGTAAGCCAATTTCTCGATTTTAGGGTAATTCTTTTCTGCCCCCGTTAAACGCTTGCTAACATAATATACCGGCTTCTGGACTCGATCCTCCTCACGAACCAAAGCTGCGCTTATCGCGTGAGGGGATATAGCCAAGTAAACGTACAACATCTCATGGTCAACCGGTTTTGATAGCATTGGTGGGCTTTCCAGATGCCTTACCAGATTCCGGAACGCTTCCTCACAGCTAGACGTCCATTCAAAATTTATCCTTCCTTTCTTTATTATGTCAAAGAACGGGATGCACTTGTCAGTTGCCTTGGATATAAATCGACTCAGCGCAGCTACTTTTCCGCTCAAGCTCTGTACCTGCTTTATAGTCCTGGGCGCTTGTACATCTCAAATAGCTTGGATCTTTTCTGGGTTGGCTTCGATTCCCCTAGCGTTGACGATGAATCCCAAAAACTTCCATGATGCAACGCCGAATGAACACTTCAAAGGGTTGATCTTCATGCCGTAAAACCTGAGTATGTCGAACATTTCAGCCAAGTCTTGAATGTGGTCGTTTGACCGTCGTGACTTCACGAGCATGTCATCCACATAGACTTCCATGGTTCTACCCAGCTGGTCCTTGAACATTCGATTCACCAGAGGTTGGTAAGTTGCTCCAGCATTCTTCAATCCAAAGGGCATCACTACATAGCAATACAGCCCGACATTTGTAACGAAGCTGGTGTGTTCTTGGTCCGGAATATGCATTGGGATTTGGTTGTATCCTGAGTACGCATCCATGAATGACAGTAACTCATGTCCTGCCGTGGAATCGACCAACTGATCGATCCTAGGCAACGGGAAACTGTCCTTAGGGCATGCTTTGTTCAAGTCGGAATAATCTACGCAAGTCCTCCATTTCACATTCGCCTTCTTTACTAGCACGAGGTTGGAGACCCATTCCGGGTAGAGGGCGTCGCGGACGAACCCATTTGCTTTGAGTTTGTCCACCTCCTCTCCAAGAGCGGCGGACCTCTCCGGATCCATTCCTCTCCTTTTTTGCTTGACTGGGACGTATTTCGGGTCTATGTTCAACATATGACTCGTGATGGCGGGAGAAATCCCACACATATCAGAATGCGTCCAGGCGAAAACATCAAGGTTCGCCCGGAGGAAGTCGCTAAGGTCTTCAGTCATTGCGGGGCCTAGTTGTGATCCGATCTTCAGTATTCGCGAAGGGTCGTCACGGCTAACTGAAATGTCAACAGTTAATTCAGCCGGTGCCGCCTTCTCTTCCCTGGGTTTCTCATCGTCGTCTCTCGGATCTATATCTCCGTAGATCCGAGAACTATGCCCGAGCCAGGGCTCGGGCACTACTTGTCAATTATCCGTATTCAGGATGCGGACGGGATCATCCGCAACCTTTCCTTTCTCCCTCCGGTGGGCCTCTCGGATTTCGGCCACATAACAGGAACGACCAGCTGCTTGATCGCCGTGAACAACGCATACTCCTTTGTCAGTCGGGAACTTCAAAGTTAAACACCACAGGGCTAACGCTGCCCTAAACTCCGCCAGGGCTGGCCGGCCCAAGAAAACGTTATATGGAGAGCCCACATCCAAAACTACAAAGGGTAGAATTCGCACTCTCCGACGCTCGCCTTGTCCCAGTTCAACTGGTAACTCGACATATCCCACTGCATTAGTTGCAGCGCCGTTAAAGCCGTGGATACGGGCTTTGGATGGTTTCAAGTCTTTTGTTTCTAGCTTCATTTGATCGTAGGCCTTCTTGAAGATGATGTTGACTGAACTTCCAGAATCGATCAGAATTCTTTTTACGTATGCTGGTCCGATCGTTGCAGATATGACCATGGGGTCGATGGTCGGAGCCTCTACCTGATCAGCGTCTCTGCTTCTGAACACAATATCGTCTGTCATTACGCGCTGTTGCTTAGCAGGGGCTCCATCCTCCATGTTCGAACAACACTCAAAATCTGCATGCTTCAAGGAACTTGCATATCGCTCCATCTCCTGCCAATTCTTATCCGCGGGGTGAGGCCCACCGATAATTGTATTTATGACCAACCTACCAACGGTCCGGGCAGGCTCCTCGGGATGACGTGGAGCCGGTGCACGACCTAGGTTTGACGTTCCCTGTCCTCCTTCTTGTGGATCCTTCACAAATTCTTGCAATTTCTTCTGCCTGATCAACTTCTCGATAGCGTCGTGCAAGTGTCTACATTCTTCCGTATTGTGTCCATAAGTCTCATGGAAGCGATAATATTTCCCGGTCCGCTTCTGTTCTTCAGTTGATTCTTTTGGACGTGGTTTTCTATACTGAAAAGTATTGCAGGTGGATAGGTAAATGTTTTCAAGTGGGGCGTTTAGCGGAGTGTACTCGCTGTAGCTTGGAATTCTCGACTTCCACTTTCCTGCTTCTTTCCTTTTCCCTTGGCTTCTTCCTCCGGACTCCTTGGGTTGCCCAGGCTTGTTCTAGACATTGACTTGGACCTTTCCCGAGCTGTCTCCGGATTGCTTCACAGCAATGTTGCTCTTTATTGACTCTTGGACAGGTCCTGGCGCCTTATCTCGTCG
The DNA here is from genome assembly GCA_030737815.1 of Allium fistulosum. NCBI lineage: Eukaryota > Viridiplantae > Streptophyta > Magnoliopsida > Asparagales > Amaryllidaceae > Allium > Allium fistulosum. The sequence goes on from CM060901.1 coordinate 1,497,793,757, forward strand.
TACCCACCTAGCTTCCTCTCTTCTTATGAACTGGTGTGCCTTAGAGTAGAAACGCTCTAGCGTAGCTGGAGGTTTTCCTGCCAGCCAGTCTCCAAACTCAGAGTCTGGATCCACACCTCTCATCACAGCCATCAGAATTGCATGGTCATTTGGGTTACTGACTTCAGTTGCTGCTACGTGGAATCTTTGCAAATATTCCTTCAACGACTCCCTAGGGTTTTGGATTACACTTGACGGAGACATCACGTCTTTTGGGCGCGTAGTGTGTATCCTGAACTACTCAATAAACTTCTTTGCCAACTCCTCGAAATTTGATACGGATCACGGAGGAAGTCGGGTGAACCACATAGTAGCGATCCCAGATAGAGTAATCGGAAAACACCTACACTTGGTGGCATCATTCGATCTGGCTGAATCCATCATCCATTCGTACCTCATGACATGTTGTCTAGGGTCAGTTTTTCCTTCATATGCAGGAATAGTAGGCATACTAAACTTCCTGGGGTACGCCGCTTGCAACACAACATCCGTGAACGGAGTATGACTTCTTGACACTCCCCAGTCATCATTTGATAAGCCCTGATTCTCTTTCATCAATTGCCTGATCATGGCTGTCAGATCGGGTGTCTGTATGGAAGGCGGAAGGTTGGAGTCTGTTCTACGCGCCTGTCCATGCTGATGCCTCCTCTCTTGGCGATCTGCCAATCGTGCATCTTGAGGTTCGACATCGTTAGCATTTTGATGATCTGGGCCTCTATCTTCCATCTGTATCCCGGTCCTGAAGCTTCCAGCTCTTGCTTGGTCGTGGTCTCCAGCTGTTCGAACAGCAGCATCTGCTCGCGCAGCATCAGTCTTACGGCGTCTGCGCCTGGGAGGTTCATCAGAGGAAGTTAAGCTGTCAGATGAGGAGTAAGCAGCGGGATTGCCCCCAGCATTCTGTTGCTGCTGGTGAGTGAGTTGTGCCATCAGGTTGGCATTAGCTTGCATCTGTTCTCCTAGTTGTCTCCTGCTTTCCCTAAGTTCTCTCATCAAGTCATTGAACTCTACTCTGGTGACAACTGGAGTCTGTTCTTCAGCGGCAATCCCTGCACTCGGGATCGCTGGTTGATTGCTAGGTCCTGCTTGTTGCACGCTAGCAGTTTCGCGGGCATCCGCATTATGAGAAGCTGACCTGGTACGTGGTCTTGCCATTGTAGAGTTATTGGTATGAACTCTGAGTAGAATCAACGGATGTCCTATCAGTGAGTCGGATCTTCTTCGGGGGATTTGTTCAATCCAGTAGCTTCAAAGCAGATCCTTGAGGTCTGAGAATTCGATTCTCAGTGAAAGCACCAAAGTGTTAGCACCAAAATTGGTCACTAACCTCGTAGAAGAAGATTGTGAAGAGATATAAGTGATGAAATCAAATTAAACAGAGAAGACAGTGCTAATCTAAATACAGAAAGTAAGAACACCAAATTTATAGTGGTTCAACGTAATTGCCTACGTCCACTTTGAGGTTAAACTTTATTGATCTTCTTTATAGTTGATTACAAATACAATTCGTGAATCAAATGTTTAAATGGAGTTGTTAAGTAGAGAAGATGAGTCTTGAAAATGGCAGAGTCTCCCCCGTGTTTTCTCTCCAAAAAAGGATCCATTTCACTGTGACCCTGCCCCTCTATTTATAGGCAAATATGGGCTGGACTCCCAAGTGGGCTGGATAGCCGAACGCTCAAGCCCAAGTGCAGTGGTCGCTGTATGCCGAACCAGGCGTGCCGAACGCTCTACGCCGAACCATTCCTTCTATGCCGAACGGTATGTTGGTGTCGTGGGAAGTGTAGGACGGTTGTCTGTTGAGGCCGAACGTGCCTCTATCTCAAGCTCTTGAGCGAACGGCGTATGCATGCCGAACGATACCGGTATCCTGATTAGTTGTGCATGCTGAATGTCTTCTGTATGTCGAGTATTATGCCGAACACCATGGGATGCCGAGTACTCCTGTTGCCGAGTAGTCTCGACGCCGAGTGCTCTTTATGCCGAGCAGCCTTGATGCCGAGCAGCCTTGATGCCGAGCAGTCTTGATGCCGAGCAGTCTTGTATGCCGAGCAGCCTTGATGCCGAGCAGTCTTGATGCCGAGCAGTCTTGTATGCCGAGCAGCCTTGATGCCGAGCAGTCTTGATGCCGAGCGGTCTTGTATGTCGAGCAGCCTTGATGCCGAGCATTGGTTGACGTGAGTGCCGGTTGACGCCGAACACTGCTGAGTACTACGCCGAACATTACTGGACGCCGGACACTATGGATGCCGAGTACTACGCCGAGTACTCATGGATGACAGTTGCTTCGCCGAACACTCCTGGATGGCAAGTGCTTCGCCGAACACTCCTAGATGCCGGACACTCTCTGATGCCGAGCACTTATTGCCGAGTACTAGTTGCCTGGTCAAATCCCCAGGAAACATCGACCAATCTACTTTATCTCTTTTTAGAGATGGATAAGGAGCATAATAAACTTGTAGGGTCTGTTTTGCTAGTATAAACGTATTGTATTTATGATAACATAATGTATGTTTTATTTCAATAATATTATATTTTTGGTGCACGTTGCTTCCAGAACCTAGAACATTACTGAACCAGTTGCATCTAAACAAATAAACTTCTTCTGCATGTCTGGTGAAATATGTTAAATACAAAACCTAAGTTAACACACCGTAAAAATCATTTATGTGATCATTTGGATCATCACTACCTTTAACATATACACCGGTATTGTTAGTTAATTTTTCAGCCCTGTATTCTTTGGTGTTGAATTTGTATCCATTGACAAAGAATATTAGATATGTATTGACTTTTCTTTTTGATCACATCGCAAGATGTTTCAACCCTTCATCGACCACACAATTTACTGGATCATAAATGTGGTTTGAAAACCAAGTAGCAATGTTTTTGTTGATATCCCCGCTTGGATGTTGTGATTCATAAATACTACATATACAGATAATATATTGCATCATAATTAATACACACAAGTATTATTCAAGTAAATAATTTTAGATGTGTTATTCATTAGTACCTAACAAATGGCACAACTTCTGCATAGTTAAGAAGACATAAGTTTTACATATTTTACAAAAGTAGACAAAAGTTTGTATTTTCTTTTTTCTTGGTTTGTATCTTTCTTGATTACATATTTTACAATTCCTAGGTTTGACGTCTTCTTTCCAAAACAACATGCAACCATTTAAACATGTATCTATTTTTTGATACGACAAAACAAAAGCAGACATAAGTTTTTTCACTTCATAATGATTTTCGCACATTAAATTATCGGGTGGAATATGCCGTTTTGCAGCTTGTACTACAACTGTAAACCCGGCTTCTATGAAGTTGTATTTTGATTTCATCGCAATGTATTCTGTAGTTACTAATAGTTGAGTACTGCTTGTACAACCATCCTGAAGGGGTTTCTTAGCAGCCTCCAATGAATCATAAATTTTTTTTCTCCAATACTTAGTTCTTCTTCGACATTAACATCGTTACCATCAACTTCCACAGTAAAGAACAATGAACGTGATGCATCTTCAACCATATCTTTTATGAGATTCTTTGGAAAAAGTTCATTATCCACCTCCTCCTTCGAATGTACGGGATTAGGTGCTATAAGTTCTCCATGATGATCCCACACCAAATAATTCAGCACGAAACCATATTGGCGCAAATAAACCATTACCATATCCGGTATCAAATGCTTCAATAGTTTGCACCTACTACATGGACAATGAATTTCTTCGTCGTTTCCATTATTACGTAAAGCGAATTAAATAAAGACGTGTACACCATTTTGATAATGTTTACTTATTGAGCCTCTAATTTCTCTTCTTTGTTGGTACATCCAGCTCCGATCGATAAAATAATCGACCATCTTCCTACTTTAAAACATAAACATGCATTAATCATTTACGTCTTGACATTTTATTTTTCAAATAAATCATACATTTAAATTTTCGCAAATATATAATATCATTCTGTTTAATTTTATTTTCAAACAGATTTACACAAATTATTATATGAATATAGTATATAATTTTTAGGTTATTGTTTTACACTTTGATGGTTGATCATCCTACTTCCCATTACAAACATAGTAGTAATTATACTTTGCAAATCATTTTATTTTAAACAATTCAACAAAATTTCGGCAGCACTTCCCCTTTGTTCCCTGTATCGTACACATATGTGTGTACGCATGGAACAATAAGAAATTTTTGTTGAAATTTTATGAGCCTAAAATAAAATGATTTGCAAAATATAATTACTATTGTGTTTGTAACTTGTCCAATACAGGGACAAATGCAACAAATATTGTATCGAATGAATATAGATGTCTGTTCTGTGGTAAAAACGAATATCCATACAACGATCATATACAATATTTGTCAGATGGGGCCAAAAACTCTCTAAGGGATTTACAAAAAGTAAAGCGTATTATACAACAATTTTTACAATAATTTATTTACATTCTAAAAACACGTACACTAAATCGTCGTTTTCGTCATCTTGAAAACGCATACACCAAATTAACTCACATATACACTAAACAAATTTTCTCTCTCAACATTTTAATGATAAACAATTATAATAACAACCTAATTAGCATTCAATAGGATATACCAAAAAATCAATGGGGTATTATACAACTATAACAACAAATTAACCGTAATTTAACAAATCAAAATTAAATAGGGTTTAGGAATTCAACCTTCTTACCGAGAAATAGGTATTGAAGCTGGTTGAAAATCGTAGATGCAGACCTACTGACGGCATGGAAGCTTGTTGACGGCGTGGAGGAGGGGTCGGAGGAGGGTTTGGAGGAGTAGAGGTCTAATTTGAGGAAGAAAACGAAATGAATGAAACTGTCGGCCCGGGCTTCAGATATTCGCCTTTTCGATGGCTTCCGACGGCGCCAATGGCTTCATTTGCGATGGCTAGTTTATTTTATTTTCATTTATGCCACGGAAATTGCTTGTCGTCGATAGGCATCGCAAATAGATTGACGCGTCGTTGGAAATGGGCGTTGCAATTTACTATGTTTCTAGTAGTGGAAAATGCGAGTACAAGATAGTTCAACAAGAATCAATGCAACCTGTATTAGTGTATAAGCAAAACAAGGAGAAGCGAGTACAACTGCACCAAGAAAAACTTAGGACAAGTTTAGGCTAAAGTGAGTGTTCATATACATGTGCACTAGTTTAACAAAAACAAGCACACAGGCTAGTATACTGGTACACTCACATAACTATTCTACATGGCCAGAAACACAGCTATGTCACATACATGTGCACTAGTCTATGTCACATTCTAATTATACTCTTACTTCGTTCAGGTAAAAAAAGTACAGAAGTTAGTGGAGACAGTAGATATACTCAAAATAAAAAATGAGAAGATTACTACACATGTCTCTTTGCAACAGCAAAGTAATAAGAATGAGACAAATGAACAACGGTAGAAACAAGAATCTAAAATTTAAGAACAGGAAAAACGAAATTGAAATTACCAAACACCCCATGAAATCTCAAACCACACAGCCATTTCGACATCAGAAACTCCACCACACAGCCAACCACATTTTCCTCCATGAAAAGGGTTGCAGGAAGCAAGAAAACTACAGCTATAGGAACCATGTATAGAAGGAGATTCATAGAGTTCAGTTTTTCCCTATAACATACAACCATTCATATAGTTAGGTTGTATTTGATACAACAAATAGTTTTTGCATAAAAAAATAAGGATTAAATTTTAGGGAAATGAAAGAAATGTTGATTCGGCTAATTAGTGGAATATACAACCATTCACATAATTAAGTTGTATCCAACAATCAACATATAAACTAGTTGACAACTAATTTGAACTAAAAGGAAGCTTAACGAATTTCAAATAATAAGGGCCAACTAACCTTTAGTTCGTTCAGAATTATTGCAATTGTTTTTCCTTCAGCACCCTCCTCTTTCTATCACATCCAATTGCTACAAACAATCGTTCTTCAGTTGTACTTTGACCATTCTCATATCCCACCATTGCACTGTCAACCCTGTGCGCATCATTCTTCTACCAGCAAACCACTACACTGTAAACCTGATAACAACCTGATTCACAACGGCAATGCCTTCAATTGAACAGCAAAGAAACATCTTCCACATTACACTGATCACCAGCAAACATCCCCAAACACTCACCAACACAACGGCTGCAGATCTGTATACAACCTGAAACCATCCATTCCTCTGAAACATTTCGACCAACCAAGACTTGCACAAAGCATTACCACTTCAACTTGACCATCCTCCTTTCTTACAAAATAGTTCTAGCCTGCCTTCACCTCATTGTAATAAACAACTTCATCTTCACGCAACAGCCTTCCCAAACCATCAGTTCACACCACCTCACAAATCCACACACACAACTACAAAGCAGCCTGCTCCAGTAACATTACTACAAACAATCCATCTGCGAACAACCAAATCATCTCCATCGCCGCTACCAAATTCCAGCACTCCAACTGCCACAACCTCCACCGCCAACCCAAATCGCCTACAATTCAAATCGTGAACCACCGCGACAAATTCACTTCCTTGTCTTGAACCACACCGTCCATTAGCCTCTGCAAATTGCCAAACCATTGCGACCCAAAACCTCCAATTTCTGCAACCCGAACTCACCGCAACCTTGCAATTGCCTTGAATAAAACCGGCAACCCAAGCAAGCGGCGATTCCATCCCCACGAACCTGCAACCCTAATTGCCCTCATCGACCTTCAAATCGCAAAATTTATTTTAGCAGTGAAATTGAAACACGCCTCCTCACAATAGCCGCTGACGATGTACGCAAGGCTTATTCCTGTATTTTATTTGAGTTTGGAATTAATACTGAAGGTGGAGATGAAAAGGAGATCTGGTTTAAGGTGGACTGTAAAATTATTTGGCGATGGGATGAAAATTTGATGGAGAAACGAAAATTTGAGAACAAAAATTTCAGCGGCAAACAAAATTTACCGTAGTTGCATCGGTTGAATTTAAAACGGATGCAACTAAAACTATTTGCACGTACCGACTGCATCTGTTGTTGGTGACAACTGATGCAAATTTGATTTTTAATTATCTATTGCTTTCCACGTACCAATTGCATCGGTTATTAAGATAGAACTGATGCAAATAGTTCTATTTGCATCAGTTTTTACTTCAACCGATGCAAATGAGGCGAAGCAATATGCACTTTTTGTAGTAGTGAAAGTCAATTCAGAAAAAGCATGAACAAGCAACAGTTCAACATGAATCGAGCACTGACACATAATGACTAGGTATGCACACAAGAATGAAGCGCAACATACAAGACCAAATCAAGTGGATAAACACATGTACAATAATGCAAAGCAACTTAGGGTTCAAACAATAATCAACTAAACAAGGGAACAACAAAATGGTACAACAATGAGATTCAAGCCAGCAAAGTTCACATACAATATTAGTAAGTACACAAATATACACATTTACATATATGTATATACATGTACACAGCGAGGACACAGTGCAGCAACATACTAGAAAAGAGTTCAAACATGGTAGGGCAAGGCTAGGCAGAGGCAAAATCAGAAACAACATGTACACAGTTCAAGTCAGTAACCAGCTAGCAACCAAGTCAAATCATAGCCAAATGCCAAGGAGTAGCAACACAGTTGTGCAAATAATCAACTTAGATAAGACTAGAGAGGCTCAACACATAAAAGCCAAGATTCAGTGCATATGGACAAAAGCAGAAAAGGTACAATAATGATCCAGATCAACATGCTAATGCACATGTGTATATGAAGATTCAATGGGAGTTATACATGGTACAATTATATACAAGCAAAAGTTCAAACATGGGCAAGACTACAGAGAAATTACAATAGTTCAACTGAAACAGTTGATTTGAACAAGTTAAGGGAATTCAATCAAAGGCCAAGACCAACATATTCATTGGTCAAAAATATATGCAGTAGTATATTTGAATGAAGAACAAGTCAAAAATTATCAAGAGCGTTCAACATAAATCAACAACCAACATTTAAAATTAAAATTCAATCATTTAAAAACATAGATTTTGTCTCAAAATATTTTATATATAATATATTGAATTTTCAAAACAATAAACAAATATTTATATCAATATTTTCTTCTTTTGAAGATATTCACATACTTAAAAAAACCTTCCTTTTGAATTCAAATTCAATTTATCAAAAATACTTTGAAGAATTTCAATCTTGATACTTTTAAAATATCATATATAAGAAATTCAAAAATCTAAGGGTCGGTTTGTTTTAAAAATGGAATTTTGAGTTTTGCATTTCCAATATGTATTTAAAAAATAGAAGGATAACGTAGGAAGGAGTGGAGGACCTGGATGATGTGTGGAAGGGAAAAAGAAGAGGAAAAGAAGTGGAAGGAAATAAAAAAATTATTTTCAATTTAAAACCATTTTTCGGATCGTTTTTTTAAAATCCAATGCATTTTTTATACGAAAATCCAAAATTGAAAATAACAAACCAAACGGGTCCTAAGATTTTAAATGAATTTCCCAAACCATAGTTATTTACAATAAACTAATTATATCATATGTTTTTGTTTACAGTAAATTCAATTCCTTTTCTTAATATCATTTAAGATTATAATTCATATTCCAGTGTGTTTGTGGAGTGTGAATATAGGTTTCAAATCATTTAAAAAATGAAAAATAAGCAATGGAAGAAGGAAGGAAAATTAAAGCCTATACCGGCTTCTAGAATCAAAATACTTCAAACTTCAAACACCGTAAACTTCACAAAATATTATTTGTAACACTTCCGAAATCTTTGTATATGTGTGTGTGTGTATTTCCAAACATTATATTTATTATTATTAATTTTTGATGCCTTGTATTATTTTCAAAATGTTGTTTTCTTTTCGAAAACATAATATTCTTATCAAACTACTATATCGAAATGCCTTGTTCTAGTGTTTAGGAATCCCTATCGATAATGTTGGCCAAACGCATTGACCATAATTCGTAAAGCACTCAATGGACAAATTAACATAAAATATACCATTAAAATTCTTTTCAACAACTTTTGAAATAATATTTATACTTTCTCAAAATCATTTGCTTGCTTACATAAAAATATTAATTTATGATGTTACATATTTATACACATCCATTATCAACCATTTTCATTTAAAACAATACATCGCACCATATTTAATTGTTCATAATAGCAAGCAACCATTCAAATTTTGTTATATCTTATTTTATTTATTAAGCATATTTTCCAATTCCAAATTTAATTAGATAAATATAATTTGTCATTCTATGTATTATAACTATTAATTGCTTAAACATTTTTATTATTCCCCAGTGATTCTACTACGGTAGAACCACTGGCTTTTAGTAATAATTGGGTTCATCCAAATTCAATGGATTTATAAAACCTTTGAATGATAGCTTTTTATTCAATTCCATGTTTCAAACTAAACATAAACAGAAAGAAACATTGATGTGAACAACATGCATTTTATTCAAACAAACAAACAACTGCCTTGAGTGGAAAACTATCTTCTAACTTCTGCTGCGCAACTCTAATTACTAACTGATCGGGACACAATAATATTCACTTCTAAGCCATCTGAGGTCTCATTTATGCTATCCATTAAATCTCACTCTTTAGAAAAGTGAGTTCCCAATTTAGAATCATTTTCACAACAATACTTTGTATAGAAATTTAAATTTTTTACAAATACTTCCTGATATGATTCCCAATTATCATTTTTATTTATATCTTAATAGGAATATAAATTCTAATTCTACCTTGTACATCTCTGATACCAAGCTATAACGACTCCACCGCTATACCCATATTATTAAAGAACATTACAAGTAATGTCGTCTAATAATATGGAGTATGCGGCCAGTAAAGGGCGACCTAATATGACTATATCTTTGGACTAACACTAACATGTCTTTATTACTTTTTTGAGGATCTGAACTAAAAATTTGATCTGTACAATATCAATACAAAGTAATAGACACATATGTTTAAAATATTCAAAACAATATATAATATTAATAAATCAGAATCAGAGCCATAGTTCATAGAGGAATAATGTACATCATATACATAATAAAATGCGAGTCTACAAAATATCAGTACCGGACCCACATAAATATCTACATCACATCTATGATATCATATCAGGTATATGATAAATACTAAATAATATACATAATAGGCCATCTCGAGTATATATATGCAACCATAAAGTAAAATAAAAAGGTCAAAATAATCTACTCCAGTGCTAGCACAAAATCCATAAGTCAGCGAGTCCCTGTACCTATAGTGCCTTGGCCTAACCCAAGTGTTATAAAAACAAGCGAGTTAGATTATTTCTAATAAAGAGGTGAAATACTGATATCATAAATAAACGACTTAACAATAAAAAAGAAATAATAGAAATATGCCTAAAACCAAATAATCATGATAAGGCATATCAATCTAAATCACCATTTCATAATTCCATTATCATAAATATACAATTTAATAAAAAAATAAGCCATAATAGAAATATGCCTAAAACCAAATAATCATAATAAGGCATATTAATCAAAATCACCATTTCATAAATCCATGTCAAGTCTCAAATGGACCATCAAAAATACGGTGATAATGATTCAAAATCTTCAAATTCACAAAAGAAAGGGAATTTCATTCCCGAATGCGATGACAATGTCACTAGCAACTCTCCAAGCAGTTTGACAAGGATAGTAACACCCCTCCATGTAGTTTGACAAGGTCACTAACACCTCTCCATGCAATATGACAAGGTCGCTAACACCTCTCCAAGCAATTTCGTCCAAGTAGTTTGACAAGGTCGCTAACACCTCTCCAAGTAGTTTCGTCGGGTCACTAATACCTCCCAAGTAGTTTCGTCTGGTCGCCAACACCTTTCCAAGCGGTCTGTCAAGCGCTACCTAAATCTAAGAATATATTGACTCTCAGGTCGATGAAAATGAGTTATCTTCTCTCGGGGATCTATCGGCCTAAAATCCGAACACCCTAAGATAAAAGACTCAGAAGTGTAATATACTTTTGCTTTAGTAATTAGTAAAATTTAACTAACTGTCCCATGCCATAAAGTGAAATTTTAGTATTTACTAAAAGCTAGTAAATTCCACTCAAACTTTATTTAAAATATTATAATAATAAGTGAATGAACTGTACGAAATGTCTCATACCAATCAAATAATTCAATCGTTTAATAAAATTCTTTGTTTCATAGAAAAGCATGAAATCTCATCAAAGTCTCAAATCCATATTAATTAAATAAAAAATAGTTTTAAATTAATTTTATATATACAAAGATATAAGTTTCCAAAATCACTTTTAAATCCATAAACTCATTTTAAAGTAGAGTTGCCTATTTACAAAAGCTTTTGAACTCTTTCAAAATCATTTAAACCTCTTTTATAACAAAATCACTTGAAATTAAAATTATTACTTTCATAACCGCTTTTGTAAAATAATACCATATTTTATCTTTCGCCTCTAAAACATTTCCAAAATTATACACTTAAAATAGTAAATTTAAAAAAGTTTTATCATTAAATATTACCCATTTTTAAAAGCTTTAATTGGAAATTTTGAAATAAGCAATAAGTAAGAAGATAATATGATTTAACTATATTCTATAAATTAAATTTAAATAAGGATTAAAATAGATAAAACCTTATTTTGAAAATCTTTTAAACACATTTGAATAATTAAAACAATGCTCTAGCCTCATCATCTGACCTTGCTCTATAAAATATCATTTCAAATATGAAATTATTTATCAATCCGAGTTGCTTTCCGGCAAACTCCAATCATACAAATAATGTATGTAATTTCATCCATCAATCCAAACTTGCAATGAACAATATAATCTTAACATGTAACCTTATTAAACCATTTGATTCATTTTCATCTATCTATTCAAATCCAATATTTTAAACACATAATTCGACCAATTCAGACACCAACCTAATTGAAACTATAACATGAAATTTTATTTCAATCCTTTCTTTTGATCACTACCAAAGATTTAAGCAATTCGTAATCTAAGCATGGCATACAAAAAGGGATATAACTAATTTAGATATAGGTATCTGAGTTAAATAAAATAACTCACCAAATCCATTGCTTGCTTGAATTTCCCATTAGCTTCAGCATGCTCCTAGCCTAACTGCCATCAAAGACTCTAGCACTTATGTTGATTTCTGAGCTTCGAGATGGTAAAGCATCATTATCCGACCTTGATCTTTCACTGTCAGAAGAGGTTGACCATACTCATCAAATGCTAACAACATCGCCAAAGCCACGCTTCGCTTCCAGCACTGCCTCATTTGCCTTTATCCTCTAATTGCCAGCCTTCGAAGCACCATAAGCCACCAAGTTTCTCCACATCAAGCTCCTCCCATTGCCTTTGTATCGATATTAAAGCCTCATTAATCATTATTAGGCACCGGGCGAACGTGCCTCCCTATTGCAACATCCATATGTCGCCTGTTATCCGGGTTTTTAACTCATCAGGATCCAATAGAAAATGGAATAAGTTGATGGAGTTAGAATGGCTTGGAACTCGGCCAAAAAGGATAAAGCAACAAGTCAAAGAGAGCCAAATCGTATTACTAAAGCATCGATTGAATTTGATTAAACAAAAGGACCAACGTCCGTTCAGTCCAATCAGCAGCTAAGAATTACCAACTAGAAGATCGTCATCGAAATGGAGCAACATGCAACGAAACTACAAGAACAACGTCAATACAAGGCCATGAAAGCATTCCAAACTTCAAACTCCAAAAAGAAATCAAGTACTTGGATCGCTAGCGATCCATACTCTATGGATCGCCAGCGATCCATGCAACATGATGGTTTGCTGAGGGAAATAGGAGCTAAGGAGCCTAGAAGTCAAAATACAAAATCTACAAAGTGTATGGATCGCTAGCGATCCATACACAATGGAACGATAGAGATCCATATGAAGCCACAATGCACTTGCGATCTAGCATGGCAAAATGATGGAGATATCAACTAAGTTATTAGCGAGCGAGCTAAATCTATGGATCGCTAGCAATCCATGCTTTTGGCTCGGGTCGCGAGCTAAACACCTATAGGTCCTCCTACATCCATCTACAGGCATTTGGCGAAGTGGCCTGGCCTAGAAGCTCTTCGATCTCTATAAATACCATCCTACCTGCAACATAAAGAGGATCTTCTCCGGACTAGTTTCTGAAGCTCTGCTGGAAACTTTTTTCACTCTCTACCTCCCTCACAACAATCTCCAAAGGGATTCGCTGTGATTCTCCAGTGGATTCCAACTATGGGTATTCAATCTAGCTAAGGACAATCAAAAGCCTTATAACCAAACACTACTTGTAACAGCAACCGGTCTATAATAAAACTATAAAATGGACGTAGGCTTCATTAACAGCTGAACCACTATAAAAATTCCTTGTCTTCTTTCTTTAACTGTCTTTTTCTAGACCTATTATATGTATTATTGCTCTGTGAGAACATGGCTGGTGCTTTCACACCCAAACCAGGGTGTTGATCCATTTTTTGGGTTAGCATTTTGATGTTTTCACTGAGAACTCCGACTCAGGGTTCAGATCTAGCTATCTACGTTGGATCCCATAGGTCCAAAAGTTAGATCCTCAATCTTTGCTTGAAAATCCACTGTTTGGAATCAATGGCTCCTGGAAGAAGAAGAACTGCCTCTGGAAGATCCATAGGGACGGTAATAGCTAGAGAAGATGTTAATCCCCAACAAACTGAAGTAAATGGTGCTAACTTGGAAAATCAAGCGCCAGCATCCTCCAGCCAGCACGAAGTTGTCACCAGGGATGAGTTGAATAAGATGGTTAATGAGATCAACCAAAAATGGAAAGTAGCCAAAAGGCTCTAATGGATAAGCTTAATACTCTCTTAATCCTACAGTCAAACCCTTCTCCAAGGACTATAGCAGAACCCGCGATTGCTATAGAACAAGAAAATTCCTCTATTTCTGGTCTACACAGAAGAAACGGAAAACAACAACAAAAAAGGGTGATAACATGACATAATGTAGGAGAAAATGCGAATACTCCACCTACCGCAAGGCAACCAATTCTGAACTTGAATCAGGGGGCCAAGACCTTATAAAAAGATATAACTATGGATCTCTCTGATTCCTAGGATGGAGAGTAAGACCATTACTTGGAAGAAAATGTCAACGCGTTCGACGATGCTAGGAGCGTCCAAACTGCCCCAATCTGGCCAACTGAAAGCCAATAGGGTCCCGTTGGAGTGGCTCTCCCGAAGATAGGAGAGCCTAGGCTTCAACCCACATGCCAAGACCTTTTGCAAAGCCAAACACTTGGTGCAGTGTCTGATTGCCGTCCCCAGGATTACCGGACATCAGAAGCATACGTAGTAGACATGGTCAAACGGTTAATGGACGAGAGTAAAAACCGAAGAGATGATGAATGGGGATCTGCTCCAAGTCGGACCCCCTTTATGATGAAATCTTGAATGAAAAATATCCAGACAAATTCACAATGCCAACTATCCCATCCTAAGACGGGACGAAGGACCAAAACCCCATTTATACAAATATAGCTGGTATATAGACGGAGCCAATGCTTCAGAAGCTATTCGCTGCAGATGTTTCCCTATCTTTCTAGAAGGAGTTGCGTCTATGTGGTTCACCAGACTTCCCCTAAGATCTATCTCTACCTTTAACCAGTTAGCAACAAGATTCGTTGACCAATTCAGGCTCCATACCACGCAACCAAACGATGTCATGTCCCTATCTGGATTGTTCCAGGGACGCAACGAATCATTGAAGTCTTTCATGAACCGTTTTAATACTGCGGTGACGGAAGTAAGCAACCCAAATAAGGACATGATTTTTATGGTGTTAGTCCTCGCCATTCACCTGGAGACTGAATTCAAAAAATGGATTAAAATGAAGTAGCCTACCACAAGGAATGACTTCAATCGTAAAGTGAGTCGGTACTTAAGATTGGAGGAAGCACAGGAGCTGGAAAGAAAGTCTACTGGCATGCAACCGATATCAGACAAAGAGGTGTACCAATGAATCAAAATGCGCATGATTATATCACTGCTCAAGGAGTCACAAGGAAAGATAGGAATCAAAAGAGGAAAATCAGAACTCTAATAAAAAAAATAGCAATGGCAGTAACAAAAGATTTAAAGAGTTCAGACGGGAAGATTATAACCCTCTAAATGACACTCTGAAAAATATTTATCTTGCAACACATGAAATTGAAGAATACAAGAAACCCCCGAGGAGGGAGGCAATTGAGCAGCAAAAGCGCTCAAGGAAATTATACCGCTTCTACGAGTCACATGGCCCTAATACAAACGAATGCCGCCACCTAATGAATCTCATTGAAGAGTTGATCCGAGATAATAAACTCCAACAGTACGTGAGAAAGTCACAAAACCCTAATCAACTTGCGGCCCCTCAGCCTCCTAGAGAATGAAGAAATCAAGCTGGAACTAGTGATGAAGGGTCGAAATGAACCGAACAAAGGCTTATTATTGGAATTATATATAGGGGACCATACCCTGCACAAAGAAGTTGAGGAGAAATGGAACGGTATGCAAGCTCATTGAAACATGCTCCGAAATACTCATGTCTCGCACTTGAAGACGAAACTCCAGCCAAGCTACAGAAAGTATTGAGTGATGGAATATTGTTCCGAATTGGGACACCGAAGTGTTTGATGCCCCAACTCTCGATCCAATGGTGGTAACAGTGGGAATCAGTCCCGCTATTGTTCGGCGAGTGTTGGTTGATAGTGGTAGCTTTGTTAATATTCTTTTCAAACGTACTTTTAACCAGATGAAAATCGACATTAAAAGCATGTCTGCAAGCCAAACCAAGATCCAAGGGTTCACTAGCGAGCCCAAGAAACCCTGGGAACAATAGATCTGCTAGTGGAGCTTGGAGAGGGCGATTGAAGAGTCACCCTCGTTCAGACTTTTGTAATTGTGGATGAAATGGTAGCATATAACGCCTTCTTAGGGCGGCCCGCCCTAGAAGATTTCAAAATAGCTCTGGGCTAATGGTGTCTGACCATGAAGTTCCCTACTGCAAATGGAATCGGAGTGGTGAAAGGAGATCAATGTGTTGTCATGGAATGTTACATTATAGAATTACGCGAATCTAGAAGAAAGGAAAAAGGGAAGGACGTTGGGAGAACTCTCCACATCCGTGAACCCTCCATATAGCAACTACAGAGCCGCCCCTGGCTTGGAGACCATAGCCGATTCGACAAGGCTTTGTACCCCAGAAAGAAGAGCTCAAGGGAGGAACGGGCAGCGCCGACAGAATTGACGGTGTCCGTCCCGATCGACATGGACGACCTAACTAAAGTTTTGAAAATCGGATTGCACCTTGGAAAAAGATACGTATGGAGCTTACTAAATTCCTCCACGCTAACTTGGATGTATTCACATGGACGCATTCCGATATGTGTGGCGTGTCTCCAGAAATCGCATGTCATGCGCTCAACATTCACCACAAGTTCACACTAGTAAAACAAAAGAGGCATTGCCTAGGCCCCGAACGATCCAAGGTGCTAAGAGAAGAGGCGGACAAGTTAATGGCCAACGGTTTCAACCGTGATGCAACTTATCCAGAATGGGTATCTAATCTGGTCTTAGTCAAAATGTCCAATGGGAAGTGGCAAACCTGTATCGACTACTCAGACTTAAACAAAGTTTGCCCAAAAGACAACTTCCATCTCCCTAGAATAGACTAGCTTATTGACGGAATGGTAGGACATGAGCTGCTATCATTCATGGACGCATACTCTGGGTACAACCAAATCCTAATGCATGAACCCGATCAAGAAAACATGAGCTTCATCACCGACCGGGATCTATACTCTAATGCCATTTGGTTTGAAGAACACCGGGGCAACTTATCAAAGGTTGGTAAATACCATGTTAAAGCGCTAGATCGGGAAAATGATGGAGGTTTATGTGGACGGCATGTTAGTCAAATCATGAGTAGCTGTTAACTACATGGATAACCTCGCTGAAATGTTCGAAATACTCCGAAAATATGGAATGAAACGCTATCCACTCAAGTGTCACTTCGGAGTGGCCTCTGGAAAATTCCTAGGGTTCATCGTAAGTACCAGGGGCATCAAAGCAAATCCTGAACAAATAATGGCACTATAAGAAGTCCAAGCTTCGAAGAATAAGAAGGAACTGCAAAGTTTGAATGGAAAAGTTGCAGCGCTAAGTCGATTTATCTCGCAAGCTACCGACAAGTGTATACCATTCTTCGATGCACTGAAAAAAGGAAAGAAGAACTTCGAATGGAGTGAAGCTTGTCAAACAGCATTTAGAGAACTGTTGTGGCACATGGAGGCTCCGCCAATTCTATCAAAGCCCGTGGATGGAGAAGACTTGTTCATTTACTTAGCGATCTCACCCTATGTAATAAGCGCCGCTCTTGTGCATGAAGAAGAAAAAATTCAGCGACCTGTGTATTACATTAGCAAGTCGTTCACTGGAGCAAAGAAAAACTACCCGAAACTGGAAAAGCTAGCGTATTGCCTCTTGATCGCATCTAGGAAGTTATGGCCATACTTTTAGGCTCATCCAATTAAAGTTATTGACATACCAGCCCCTGAAGCAAGTGTTATACCGACCGAAAACTTCCAAACAACTTCTCAAGTGGAATATAGGACTGAGCCAATATGATATCACATACCACCCAAAGAAAGCCATCAATGAGAAAGTGTTAGCAGACTTCATCGCCGAATTTACTATACAGGATGGCGAAGAAGTTCAGCTGGAAGTAGACATGCAATGGAAGCTCTTTGTCAACAGCGCATCTAACAACCTCTGTTCAGGAGAAGGAGTAGTGCTTATAACCCCCGAAGGGAGAGCCATTAGCTATGCTTTACGCTTGGAATTTCTTGCTATAAACAACGAAGCGGAATGCGAAGCACTGATTGCTGGGATAAAATTTGTGAAAGTGCTCAAGATAAAATCTATTCACATATACAATGACTCTCAACTGGTCGTCTGTCAAGTAAAATGGGAGTACCAGGCTCGTCGGGAGAATCTTGCCCCGTACATATCCAAAGTACAAGAACTGCTAAGTGACATCGACCACTACACTATAACTCACATTCCATGAGAGAAAAACCCAAAGGCAGATTATTTGGCTAAACTGGCGAGTTCCAAAGAAGCTCAGTCATTAGGGCTAGTCCTAGTTGAGATTCTAACCAACCCAAGCATAGGCGAAATGGACATCGACTGGATCCCCGAGATCAACGTCAAACCAGATACGTGGATGAGACATATAAAGAAATATTTACTTACATGGAATCTTCCAACCGACCAAAATCAATGGAAAAAGCTTCTCCGAAAAGCACCCTAATTCATGATGCAATATGGAACACTCCACCGAAAGGGATTTTCGACCCCCCCTCCTTAGGTGTGTGTCCGATGACGAAGCCCGACGAATCCTAAAGGAAGTGCACAAAGGCGAATGCGGAGACCACAATGGGGGACAAACCCTTGCGAAGAAAATCCTCCGGTACGGATACTTCTGACCAACAACAAATCATGATGCTGCAGACTACGCCAGGAGATGTGATCGCTGCCAAAGATTCTGCGAAATTAAAAGAACTCTTTCAACAGAGTTAACGCAGATGGTTAGCCCGTGGCCATTCGCAAAATGGGGAATAGACTTGATTGGCATCCTACCGATAGCAAAAGAAGGAGCCAAATATGCTATAGTTGTCGTAGATTATGTCACAAAATGGGCCGAAGTGGAACCGCTGGCCCCCATAACCACAAAGAAAGTCATTAATTTTGTTACTAAAAACATTATTTGCAGATTTGGTGTGCTGCAGAAAATTATCACTGACAATGGAACCCAATTCGAAAGCGCTGAGTTCAAAAACTTCTGCAAACGCCTCCGGATTGAGAAAAGCTTCTCAGTAGTAGCTCATTCGCAAGCAAACTGGTAAGTGGAAGCAACAAGCAAGATCATCAAATCTACTATCAAAAAGCGACTAACTAAGGCCAAAGCAAACTTGGTTGATGAATATCCACTCGCACTACGGGCTTACCGAACCACCCACAAAGCGGCAACCGGCCACACTCCATTTGCTCTGGCGTACGGCTAAGAAGCAATGATCCCTGTTGAATTGGAAGTCCCCTCGCACCGAAGGCAAAATTTCAATCAAAAGGAAAACGAGCAACTCCTACTTCTATCGCTAGATATGATGGATGAAAGAAGGGAAGAAGCCGAGTTGAAAACCGCCGCCCATAAAAAAGGATCGCACGGTACTTCAACTCCAAAGTTCACAACCAAACCTTCGAAGTGGGAGATCTTGTGCTCAAGCGAGTCTACCAGTTTCGGGGGCCTTCGGACCAAACTGGGAAGGACCGTACGTCATCAATTAAAAGCTAAGAGACGGAACTTTCAAGCTAACAACCGTCGACGGAATTCAAATTCCCAGGGCATGGAATAGCGAATCACTACGCCGCTACTTCATTTGAAAACTACTTTATGTACTCTCTATTTTCAGTGAATAAGCTGTCCTGGAATGCTGAGGGCATTATAAATAGGCAAAAAACCTGCCTTGCTTTCCTTAATAAAATTTGATTCGCTCATTGAACCGATAAATCTATGTTCATAATAACTACCCGCTGGGTCGATGGAAGCAAATCGACTCAAACAGTTGGATCGGCGGAACCCGATCCTTGGTTTCTAAAAATCGGTGTTGCTCCGGCAACATCGGAATGGCCCAAAATTACACTCCTCGACGTTGCCTGAAGATAGGCAACGCCGAGGAGCACCAAAAGCCGCACATTTCTTAAGCCGTGCCAAAATATACGCTCCTCGCATTGCACGAAGATAGACAACACTAAGGAGTACCAAAAGCCGCGCATTTCATAAGCTGCGCCAAAACATACACTCCACACATTGCCCCAAGATAGGAAACACCGAGGAGTACCAAAAGCCGTGCATTTCATGGGCCGTGCACCAACTCCTAAAATGTACGCTCCTCACATTGCCCGAAGATAGGAAACACCGAGGAGCACGAAAAGCTGCGCATTTTGTAAGCTGCGCACTAACTTTTAAAAAACTTAAACTCCTCTCTTTGATTGAAGGTAGGAAACACCGAGGAAAACTAAAATTTGCGCATCCAATAAGCCATCCATTGACTTTCAAAACACAAACCCCTCACGTTGCCCGAAGATAGGCAACATGGAGGAATATCAAAAGCCGCGCGCTCGTAAGCCACGCACAACCTCCTCGACATTGCCCGAAGATAGGCAACACCAAGGAACATCGTTGAAAAATCACGCTCCTAAAGTGTAAACTCCTCACGTTGCCCGAAGATAGGCAGTGCTGAGGAGCATCAGAACCGGATCGATGGCCATATCGATCCCGAACACCACGTATCTCATAACCAGCGCCAACCACTCTATGATTGGGAATAATGGGCACAACTCCAACAAAATTGGAGTGCTACAAACCAACGGAAAAGTTTCAACTGACGACACTTAATGATTAAACTCCAAAAATATTGGAATGCTACAAACTAGAATATCATAAGAAACTTGGATTACATGCTAAAGTTGCAAAACTTCCAAAAGAAGGAAAATCAAGCTGTGACTTAGCCATATTTCAAGTTTAATTTAAAAATTATCTAAACTATAAGTTATCGATCATTTCAAGTAAATAGCCCTATGAATCGGGGGGCATACACCGGTACTTAATTAAAAAAATTGAAAACAATAAATTCACAAGTTCTGGTACTCCAAATAAAGAATTGTGCTCCAAATAAATTTTTTGGCGGCAATCACAAAAATTGGATAAGTGTAAACAAAACAAGCACAAATGTACAGAACACATATGAATAGATATATAAGAGTACAATCAAAATATCAATGTATTGCTTATAATTTTCTTTACATAGGGTCAAAATGTGGGGGCCGTAACCACTCAACACCGGCCAACAAAAAGAAAATACAGACTCCACGACAAAATCACTAAGTGCAGACTCTGCACTTGAAAAAAATGACACAAAAGAACCAAAATCAGATCAATCTCCACACAATCTCATCAGTGCTTCCTTCCACCGCTCCCTTTTCCGCACTTTTTTTGTAGTTTCTGCCTCGTCTTGGGAGTGGTGTCGCTACCGGTAATATCAACAAACTCCTCGGTGGCAACGTCCTCCTCTTGCTCCATCGCCTGCTCTAAAGATTCTCCCTTTGCTTTGAGATTCCGTGATTTGCGGGAGCCCTTCGAGGCTTTGACCACTTCAACCTTCTCCTTCTTGGTAGTGACCAATTCATGTTGAGTCTTATGAGGCTGCTGCATTTGAACTTCCTACTCTATAACTTCAGCCGTTGATACACCACCTTCCAAAGACAAAGAAGGGACATCCAGGCTATGAAGTGCGGCTATATTTTCGGACTCCGGCCCCGGCTGCGAGCCAGACATAGATATGGAAACAGGAACAAGAACAGAAACCAGCACGGAGGCTGTGGAAATAACAGCAGGTCCGGGTGCTGAGGAAGCTGGCACATCAACAGGGAAGGTGGACAGACCTACAACGTAACAACCCAAAATTTAACCCATAATAATTAATTAGTTAATTAACGAATTAATTAAATGATAAAATAACTTTGTGAAATTATCAGAATTGAGCCACGGTAGTTGCACCAATGTGTCCGCGATAATTTTCTGGTCAATTTCCATATATATATCGTCAGAATCCAAGCTAGTATATAGGAGAAACGAAATAAAGAAAGAAAGAAAAAATCATATGGGCTTGGTCGACCTAACCATCACCTAGGTCGACCGACAGGTCGACCTAGAGGGGTGAAGGTCAACCTGGTGGTCGACCCGCCCAATGTATGAAGCGTAGTAATTTTTTTTGAGGCGGTGCGATTTTTACATGTCTATTTCATTGTTTTGGCTCATCTGGTCCCTTCGTGCTTCCATCCGATGGCTCCTATTTAGCTTATGATGTGGTTGCATTCTATTCAATTCTCAAATCCAATGTTCTGAGATCCACTTCTACCCCTATAAATAAGACCCTAGGCCTAACACTTTTTCTCATTCTAGATTTTCTCCGCTTGGGTTCACCTTTTCAGGAAGGACCCTAAAAGGAATAATTTTCCAAGGAGAGAATCTTTTTAATAAAAATAATTTAATACCCTCAAGTGGATCCGGGAAGACCAAACGGGAAGAGCTTAGGACCATAGGTGAGTGATTGTAATTATTTCAGATTTCTTTAAGTAATTTGTAATAATAGGGTTTCCAATAGTTATAGTTTTACTATGATTTTTGGAATAACCTTTTTAGTAGTTTATTTACTGTTTTTAGAATTATTTTCAATCTATTTCTTTTAGCTATTCTTTTCAATTAATTTTAGTTTATTTCTGTTAATTATAGCTTTTCCATTTATTTTCAGTTTATTTACGGTATTTTAATTTATTTACTGTTATTTGTGCGTTATTTACATCTTTTTCCTACGCTTTGGATTTTCCTCTCTTTTCAGTTTTCTTTTATTTCTCCTTCTTCTTTGCGTATTTATTAGAATAGATGAAACGCGAATATGGATTAAAATTATAAGAATACTGAAATAACGGTAGATAAGATGTAAATTGTAAAGATTGTAATAAAAATGGAATTAAGACTAAAATTGAGCCTAATTATGATATTGATGTTAGAATTGGACTAATTAAAGATAATTGGCCTAGTTATAACTTAGAATTATTACTAAAAAGAGTTTAAGATGAAAGAAGCTTATTTTTACACTTAGACCTTGGTTTAAGTAATAAGCATGATTATAACGTAGGTTATAATAAGAAATATAATAGAGTGTGGCTTATTTTAAGACTTAGGATAAATTAATAAGCACAGATAGTAAGAACACAAGTAATGGCTTATTTAAATAATTTATCTAAGTTAATAAGCAAAGAATTAATGTAGGACCTGTACCAAATGAAATTCCCCTATTTCTATGGACATGGTGTTTCAGATAACCCTGAAGTGAAACGAGGTGTCTCACATAACCCTACAGTGAGACGAGGTGTCTCACATAATCCTAAAGTGAGACGAGGGTCACGCTTATGTTAATAACAGTAGTAAGTGGTCAATAAGTAGAAGTCCAAATCATGAGGATTTGGGCAAGCGGCGCAACTAGATATTATGTGGATGATGGGAAAATACTAACAGCATTTCCCTTATTATTTCTATGGACACGGTGTTTCACATAACCCTGAAGTGAAACAAGGTGTCTCACAAAACCCTGAAGTGAGACGAGGTGTTTCACATAACCCTGAAGTGAAACGAGGTGTCTCACATAACCTTGAAGTGAGACGAGATGTCTCACATAAATCCTGAAGTAAGACGAGGGGCACGCTTATGCTGGAGCTTGAGGTAATAAGAAGACCCAATAGGTGGAACAACATGTAACATGAGCGTGGTGGCGGTTACACGTGCAACTTCTATTTGGGTGCTTAGTAATCATTATGAGTTCTAAACGCTTAGTGTGTGCCTATCTTTGGCACCAATGTCTACTGCGTAGGGAGCTTTAGCGTCCGGTCCATAGTAGATTCTATGGAAGAGCAGGCCGATCAACGGGTAGTATTAGGAATTCAGCCTAATCTAAGCAGCTGTCAAAAAAAAGTGCAAAAAATCAATGTTATCCAATCGTATTAATTTAGCAATAGTTAAATCGTGCTTATTTCCAGCTCTATCTTTCTTTCTATTTCCTTTTTCTTTTTATAACTAGAACTATTGTAAGGTCTATTACTTTTACTTTGCTTAAAGATTCTAGTAATTACTATCATTCACCAGACTTTTAGTCTGACCCACTTCTCTATTTTCCCTTTTTTCCCTCCATAGGAAATCAGGGGGAAGGAAGATAGACTGCAGCTTCTTGGAGACTTAGAGACCCTATCATGTATTCCTTT
This sequence comes from Allium fistulosum, assembly GCA_030737815.1. Classification (NCBI taxonomy): domain Eukaryota; kingdom Viridiplantae; phylum Streptophyta; class Magnoliopsida; order Asparagales; family Amaryllidaceae; genus Allium; species Allium fistulosum. The sequence goes on from CM060901.1 coordinate 1,497,817,812, forward strand.
TTATTTCCAGCCTTTTGTTATTTTATTGTATTGGCACTGTATTGAGGGAAAGTTTGTGCTTGTACTCTGGTTTCTCTGATGAGACTGAGATTTTATTTTCATAAGACAATTGTATTTGGTATTTGGAACATATGTAGTTTGTCTGAAGTATTTATGAAGTATTAATTTTTAAAATCACTCATTGTTTTTAATTGCTTCCGCTATTTTATTATATATCTATTTTGTCTTGTGAATCTTAGTTTCTGCTAGCTTTAGTTATACCTACATTGCACCACATCTTTCAGTGTGTCCTTTTGGGTATACTAAGGGGTGTGGAGTGTTACATTTGGTATCAGAGCCTAAGGTTATAGGATTCTTCAAAATTTATTTTAAAAATAAAGTATTTTCCAAAATAACTAGTTTTAAAAAAGTCATTTAGAAAAGAAACTCTTAGAAATAGTTTTCAAGTATAAAAGGATTTTTATAAAAATCCCGTCAAAAGTCTAGTTCAACCTTCTTTCGATTCTTTCAAGCCTAAGTTTTTCTTTTCTTTGCATAGTATGACCAATTAGTTCCGTAGAGCTATGGCACCAAAGGTGCAAGGGCAAGTGCCCAATACAACACCGGTAGGTGGAAATCCCTTTAACCCACCTACATCAGCCAACTTTTCTGAGAACTTTGCTAGTATAGGAGGCAGAACATTATTTGGCGTGGAGGATTCAGAGGAGACGCGAGCTAGGTTGGAGAATATGGAGCAAAGGTTTATGCGGTTAGGTTTGGAGGACCGACAAAGTGGTCAACCTACATCTTGACAGCAGAAGAGAGAGTTTAAGGAATTTCATACAAGCTATAAGAAGTAGTGTGGGGAGGATAGGAAGGTTAAGGACAAGAGGAAAGAAGGCGGACCTCAGAAGCAGATCAAGAGAAGCGGGAAATGTAATAACTATGGATTGGTTAGTCATTATGCAAAGGACTGTAAGAATAAAAAATGAAGGGAAAGTGTTATACTTGCAGACAGCTCAGTCACTTGAGTAGGAACTTTCCCCAGAAGACGAGACAGGGATCTAGTACGCCGGTCGCGCAAATTCAGGCGTTAGACGCAGCACCTTTATGCAGCATTCCAAATAGAGGTAGGAAAGTCACAGTTGAAGGTTTGATTTTTATTTCTGATTTTCCCATTCGAACTCTATTTGATTCTGGAGCATCACACTCTTTTATCTCTAGTTCTCTTGTGGATTGTTTGCACTAGACATTTCTTTAGTAGTAGACCCCATTGTTGTTTCAAACCCCATAGGAGGATCGGCACATTTTTCTATAGTTTGTAAGGGTTTGAAATTTTTTATCCTAGGCGTAGAATTTGACTGCGATGCCTATGTTTTGGGATTTTCGAGGTATGGGATGATTTTGGGAATGGATTGGCTATCCACATGTGATTGCGAGAAGAGAGTCGTTAGATTAGAGACATGCAGTGGTAGGACTCTCGAGGTTTCTTGCAACCCACAAGGGTCAGTTATGTTGAGCTTCCTTTATTCCCTCGATTCATCATCATCAAAGTTAGATTCGATTCCTGTTGTCAAAGGTTTTCCAATCGTCTTTAAGGAGGTTAGAGGACTACCCCATAAGAGAGAGATTGACTTCAAGAATTATTTGACTGATAATCCTAAGCTAGTAGCATTACCCATGGCACATAGGGAGAGGAAGGAATTGAGAAAGCAAGTTCGTGAGCTTTTGGAGAAAGGTTTCATAAGAAGGAGCATATCGGAATAGGGAGCGCCAGTTGTCTTCGCAGCTAAGGTGGATAGTTCCCTTCGACTTTGCACAGACTAAAGAGAATTAAATAAGCTCACGAAGAAGAACCGTTATCCATTTCATAGGATAGATGATCTTTTTGACCAGATAGTTGGCTCTTCGGTATTCTCTCAACTTGATTTAGCCACTGGATTTCATCAGCTTAGGGTCGCTGATGATAGCATTGATACGACCACATTTAGGACACCCGACAGATTCTTTGAGTTAATAGTCATTCCTTTTAGGCTAACCAATGCCCCAGCTACTTCGTAGATTTGATGAGCCGCGTCTTTAGAGAAGTCCTAAATAGGTTTATGGTTGTATTCGTGGACGACATTTAGGTGTTTTCCAAGAGCAAGGAGGAGCATGATATTCATCTAGAGGAGGTTCTTCGTACACTTCGCATTCTTCAGTTGAAAGAAAAGTTCTTGAAGTATCACTTTTAGCATAAGGAAGTGTGTTTCTTGGGGCATAGAGAAGGTCTATACATGGAAAGAGTTTGATAAACGGTTTTGTACATTTAGGCTCGGATTGTGAAAATTCAAAGGGTGGTAGGGAAAGATTGGGGATGTACAATAGAAAAGAAGAAAACCCATGTGTAGATAATTGCAGATATTATAATTGTTTCATATAAATGGATTTATCGGTAATGCCTCAGAATAAATATAAGCGTATAAGAGGAAAAGAAATAAAACACTTTAGTTTAGGTGGGGTACTCCTAAGGTAGTAAGAAGGAAAACCCACTTTATGTCTAACCCTATAAAAAGGGAACAGTTGAAGTTAGAAAGTTGACAATAAAATTGATAGAATTGAAAATTTTCATTGTCTTTTAGAAAATGAATATGGGGTTTTTGAAAAATGGTATGAAATTTAAAATGGTTTTTATACGATATAAATTTTGTTAAAAGTGAGATTCTTTTTGAAGAATTATAACTTGCTAGTTTCTTTGTAGGAAAACAAAGATTTTAAAATATAAAGACCTAAAGTTTATTAAGTATCGAAAACATAAGTTACAACATTTATTGTTGTATAAATTTTTTTGTGGAAAATAAAGAGAGCATAGACTATAACACCATTGTTATAGTAGGTGACTCCCAAAGTACATGTTTTACATAGTATATGAGATTTACTAGTATTTATTTAAATCCATACACTAGAATTTTTGGGTTGTAGTAGCGGTGTTTTACACAACATCTGTTTTTACCCAAATAAAAATGTATTTAAAAAAAAGATAATTTCTAAGAATAGAAATAAAGTGATTTGTAAAGTACACTTAGTATTTTAAATAAGTATAAGAAAATGTTTTCAGGCTATGGATATATTAAAACAGTTTTAAAAATGAGTTTTTCTAAGGAGAAAGAGTAAGTAAGATATTAGGAAATTTCTATTGTAAGAGAATATAAATTTTAACATACTTTAATATATTGGAATAAAAAGAATAATGGTATAATTTTCTATGAAACCAATAAAAATGTTTTGTGCAAGTTACAAGGAATGCATGAAAGAGATATACAAGGTATAGGAGCACCATATTTTGTATAGCCTATTTCAAAAAATATAAAATAAGTTTCTTGTAATTTCACATAAACATGAAATCCTCTTTTAAAAGATTCATAGAAGATTTTAGCGTTAATAATTTCTCATAGGAGAAAGCAGTTCCAATACATTAAGGTATGAGACCGTTAGGTGTAATAAGAAGATGTTTTAAAACACACAAGGATATTTTAAAGATATTTTAAAAGGAAATGGTTTGGTGAAAAAGTAAATAAGTTTTTGAAATGAAAACTTAATAAAAGAAGAATTTGAAAATTCAAATTTTATAGAAAATTGAAAAGGTCTTTAAAGGAAAGCAAGGAATAAGTTTTGGACTTAGAATTTGAAAGTTTTTCCATCTAGGTTTGGGAAATAATCTAAATTCAAAATGATGTAAGGATGCAAATCTAGGAAGATAAAATGTTAAGCAATTGAGTATTTTTGAATTTAAGAAGAACTTAAAGATAACACTTTTAATGACAAAATTTTTTGGGATTTGAAAATTTAGAAGCCTTAGTTTTTGAAATGAGAAGATAAATACCAAACCAAACTCTTAAAAGTGGAATAGTTAAGAATCATTCCCTAAGGAGTGACGGAAAAGTTGTAAGGCTACAAAGGAGACAGCAGTAATTACTTTTGGAAGTAATAATAGAGTTTCCCATAAAGCATATAGGGCACAAATGAGAACCTAGGAATGTTGATTCATGTGAGCATACTAAAGAAGGACAGTAAAATGGAGTTAGTAAAATTGTAAGACACACTTGGTTGAGGGCGTGTATTTTTGATTTTGAAGAAACTTGGGAAAAGCAACTTCCTTTAGTGGAACTCTCACATGATAGTAGTTTTCAAGCTAGCATTAGAATGGCACCTTTCGAAGCTCCTTATGGAAGACCGCGCAAGTCGCTTTCATTTTGGATAGAGTCTACAAAGGTTAAAAAGACTTCGGAGAAGACTAAATTTGATTTGGAGAAAATTTGTATCTCATATCCACATTTCTTTGACAATAAGTTTTCTAATTTCCTATTTCCATCTTTAGTTTTGAATAGGTTCTTTCCTTTAATATCCTTTGGGAGGGTAGAACTTAGGATTTAACCTATGGATGGTAGGATTTGATGTAAACAAGTTACTAGAACGTGTTATGAATGATGGATGCAATTGGTTGCAAGTGTTTGCTAGTGGATGTTAATGGATGCATATACTTACACTAGGCACTATTATCTCTTAGGGATCGACCTAACTAGGACACTAGAGCATATGCATATGGATGTGTGCACATTTTTATTTTATATTCCATGGTTGTTATAAATGGATGATTTTCAGATGATTGTTGCATTTGGATAATGTTTGTAGCACGCATATAGAACTATCAATTATCATTAGGGAATTTGCATTCATTTGGATACATGGCACAAACATAATTGCATAAAAGAAGGTCAACTGAATTAGTGAACCACCTAACCTTTTGCATTAGTTAGGGACATTTACACTACACAAATCGCATAAGTATCATAAATTGCACTAGAAAATCTTAAGGACAATGGATGAATGGATGATGGTTGAGTAGTTGGTTGTAGAACTTGGATGAAAACATTAGTTCATTCTTTTATCCATAGAGATTTCGGGAACGAAATCCCTTAAATAGGAGAAAATGTAACAACTGAAAATTTAACCCATAATAATTAATTAGTTAATTAACGAATTAATTAAATGATAAAATAACTTTGTGAAATTATCAGAATTGAGCCACGGGAGTTGCACCATTATGTCCGTGGTAATTTTCTAGTCAATTTCAATATATAGAACGTCACAATCCGAGCTAGTATGGAGGAGAACCAAAATAAAGAAGAAAAAAAGTAATCATATGGGCTAGGTCGACCTAACCATCACCGCGGTCGACCGGCCCAATGTATGAAGCGGAGTAAATTTTTTTAAGGCGGTGCGATTTTTACACGTCTATTTCATTGTTTTGGCTCATCTGGTTCCTTTGTGCTTCCATCTGATGGCTACTATTCAGCCTATGACGTGGTTGCATCCTATTCAATTCCCAAATCCAACGATCTGAGATCCACTTCTACCCCTATAAATAAGACCCTAGGCCTAACAATTTTTCTCATTCTAGATTTTCTCCGCTTGGGTTCACCTTTTCAGGAAGGACTCTAAGAGGAATAATTTTCCAAGGAGAGAATCTTTTTAATAAAAATATTTTAATACCCTTAAGTGGATCCGGGAAGACCAAAAGGGAAGAGCTTAGGACCACAGGTGAGTGATTGTAATTATTTTAGATTTCTTTAAGTAATTTAAAATAATAGGGTTTCCAATAGTTGTATTTTTACTATGATTTTTGGAATAACATTTTTAGTAGTTTATTTACAGTATTTAGAATTATTTTCAGTCTATTTCTTTTAGCTATTCTTTTCAGTTAATTTTAGTTTATTTCTGTTAATTATAGCTTTTCCATTTATTTACAGTTTATTTACAATATTTTAATTTACTTACTGTTATTTATGCGTTATTTACATCTTTTTCCTATGCTTTGGATTTTCCTCTATTTTCAGTTTTCTTTTATTTCCCTTCTTCTTCGTGTATGGATTAGAATAGATTAAATGCGAATATGTATTAAAATTATAAGAATACTGAAATAACGGAACATAAGATGTAAATTGTAAAGACTGTGACAAAAATGGAATTAAGACTGAAATTGAGCCTAATTATGATATTGATGTTAGAATTGGACTAATTAAAGATAATTGGCCTAGTTATAACTAAGAATTGTCACTAAAAAGAGTATAAGATGAAAGAAGCTTATTTTTACACTTAGACCTTGGGTTAAGTAATAAGCATGATTTTAACGTAGACTATAATAAGAAATAGAACAGAGTGATGCTTATTTTAAGACTTAGGATAAATTAATAAGCACAGATAGTAAGAACAAAAGTAAAGGCTTATTTAAATAATTTATCTAAGTTAAAAAGCAAAGAATTAAAGTAGGAACTGTACCAAATGACATTCCCCTATTTCTATGTACACGGTGTTTCACATAACCCTGAAGTGAGACGTGGTGTCTCACATAACCCTGAAGTGAGACGAGGTGTCTCACATAATCATGAAGTGAGACGAGGGGCACGCTTATGTTAATAACGGTAGTAAGTGGTCAATAAGTAGAAGTCCAAATCATGAGGATTTGGGCAAGGGGCGCAACTAGATATTGTTTGGATGACGGGCAAATACTAACAGCATTTCCCCTATTATTTCTATGGACATGGTGTTTCACATAACCCTGAAGTGAAACGAGGTGTCTCACATAACCCTAAAGTGAGACAAGGTGTGTCATATAACCCTAAAGTGAAATGAGGTGTATCACATAAGCCTGAAGTGAGACGAGGTGTCTCACATAAATCCTAAAGTGAGACGAGGGGCACACTTATGATGGAGCTTGAGGTAATAGGAAGACCCAATAGGTGGATTAACAGGTAACATGAGCAAGGTGGCGGTTACGCGTGCGACTTCCATTCGGGTGCTCAGTAATCATTATGAGTTCTAAGCCCTTAGTGTGTGCCTTTCGTAGGCACCAATGTCTACTATGTAGGGAGCTTTAGCGTACGGTCCATAGTAGATTCTACGGAGTAGCAAACCGATCGAAGGGTAGTATTAGGAATTCAACCTAATCTAAGCAGCTATCAAAAACAAGTGCAAACAATCAAAGTTATCCAATTGTATTAATTTAGCAATAGTTAAATCGTATTTATTTCCAGCTCTATCTTTCTTTCTATTTCCTTTTATAACTAGAACTATTGTAAGGTCTATTACTTTTACTTTTGCTTAAAGATTCTAGTAATTACTATCATTTAGCAGACTTTTAGTCTGATCCACTCCTCTATTTTCCCATTTTCCCCTATAGGCAATCATGGGCAAGGAAGATAAACCGCAGCTTCTTGGAGACTTGGAGACCCTATCATGTATTCCTTCTTTTTATTTCCAGCTTTTTGTTATTTTATTGTACTAGCACTGTATTGAGGGAAAGTTTGCGTTTGTGCTCTGGTTTTTTTGATGAGACTGAGATTTTATTTTCATAAGACAATTGTATTTGGTATTTGGAACATATGTGGTTTGTCTGAAGTATTTATGAAGTATTAATTTTTAAAATCACTCATTGTTTTTAGTTACTTCCGCTGTGTTATTATCTATCTATTTTGTCTTGTGAATCTTAGTTTCTGCTAGCTTTAGTTATACCTACAACGCACCACATCTTTCAGTGTGTCCTTTTGGGTATACTAAGGGGTGTGGGGTGTTACATATAAGATCAAAAATGATAGCATTAAATTCTTCCTTCTCTTACGGCGTAAGCTGGAAATTCCCAAACTCGAGAGAAACGGGAGGATTACCAACGCCAGAAGAGTGGCCAATAATATCGACTTCAAACTCACAGCCTTTGCCTTCTTTCAACGGTTCCACTACCCGTGGAAAAGCCTCAAGTCCTGAACTTGTCGGCGGGTCGCGGGGCTGCTCTGATGTTTCGCCGTTGCAAGAAATAAAAGGCTTAGTGATCACTTCAGCGGTAGCTGTCATGGCAGCGTCGGCAGTTTCTTTCTCTCTTTCCACTCGTAGAATCTCCCGGCCTTCGAGCAACGCCTTCTTTGATTATTCATTAAGGTAAGCGTCCTCCAACTCCCACCCGGTGTTGACATCACCGATATCAAAAAAGCGGGACAAGATTTCTTCCCATATCGAAGCAAGAGTGCACTGGAATTTTGGGCCCAAGTAGCCGAGACTCCCTTGGTGCAGCGGGAGTTAAGGTAGAAATTCAAGATGGTCGCGTCCATTTGTTCCATCTTCCTCTCAAAAGCATTTTGAAGCTCCAGATAATCCACCATAACAGATGCCTTTTCGACGTCAATGCAAGACTTGTCGGTGCTAAGTTGCGCAACTTGGTCCTGCAGTCGGCCATCGTCGCATCCTGATCAGAGATAGTCTTATTGTACCCCTCGACGATAAGGTCATGGTCAGTGATATTTTTCTTTTAAGCTTCAATCGCTGCGTTAAAAGCGGCCACTTCTCCTTTTAATTTTGCCTCCTCAACATGTGCCTTTTTTTATCTCGTCCCTATAGACGATCTCGATTCTGGCGTAAGCCACTTTCACTTCTTTTAGCAAGTCGGTGTTCCTCTTGCTCTCTTGCAGCGCCGCTCCTTTCTCCTCCTCCTGCAGTTTAATTCTAGCATCGCGTTCTGACAATGCTTTTTCAAAATCATCCTTCTCTAACTCGAAAGAGAGGATTTCCTGGTATTTATTGCGATTGGTGTCTGTCAGTTGCTTACATCATTTTTCCCACCCTTCGGCTTGGTCGAAATTGTTTTGAATACCTGAAGGTGTGGCATGTACGAATCTTTGCAAACGGGTGTAGATCACGGTCAAACTTAACTCGCCTCAAGAACAATCCGAAGAGCGCTGCCTTGAGCTTAGGAGGGTCCGAAGGAAGAATATAGGCAGACCTCCGATAGGGATGTGAAGCACTAGAGGCAAGCATAACTAAAGAAGGTGGGATGCAAGTTGAAGGCGGAGCAGGAGCAGAAGTGACAGGGATTTCTTGACCCGTTGAGGAGTGCATCAGTGCAGAAGCCTGTTGTTCCAAAGAATGTGAACGGTGGTCGAACTTTGATCTCTTCGATGGCTCCTCCCTCTCATCAAAAGACCTCCTTTTCTCATACCTGCCTTTGTATGACTGTCTCCGATCACTTTCGTCTTAGCAATGGGATTCAGCCTCTAGTTCCTTCCTTCTTCTATACTCCTCCTCTATTTCTCTAGGTCGATAACGGTTGGAAGGACGCTTAGACCAGCGTTGGGAGTCGGCGAACTCTTCGAAGTCTTCATAGAGACCACGTCCTCTCCTCATACCTGAAATGAAGAAGAAATGAAAGATCTTAGTAACGAGAGATAAAAATAAGTAGGATGTGCGAAAGCAAGTGTAATTCTAGTGAGATGTGTAATAGGTTGGGGAAATTCTAAAGCGTCATCACGAACCGGGTCGGGTGGCCGTCGTAGGCAAAATCAAACTAACTTCGGGTGCAGTACTGCCTGAACAGGGAGGGGGCACCTCCTCAAATTTAAAATCCTCTCTCATAAGCGCGTGAAAGTCGACGTAAACATCACTCAAATCTCCAAACTCAGCACCAACATCTTTACCTGGAGAATCCTGATACTCTTTAATTTTTGGGGCATTGTCTTTATCGCTCATATCTAGTGGAAGAGAGCTCGAAAGGATGGGACTCATGCCCAGAGTCTCATCGCACAATTCCGAATCCCCATCATCGGATTCTGCGTAGAATTCATCACTGGAAGTGGACTCATCGCTACCGCTCTCCAGTTCCTCCTCCTCTTTATCTAAGCCCATTGCGGCCTTGTCTTCCCTCTGTTGGAACTTCTCTTCTCCTTCTTCTGGGATCAGAGGCATTCTGACCGGGCCGCTAATTCCGGTTGTGGTAACATCTCTTCCTTCATGGGCCTCTTCGGCTGATTCTCTGGACAAGCCCTCTTTCTCTTAAGAAGCTCCTTCGAAACCGTGAGAAGAAGATGTAGATCGTGTGTGCACCCTGGGCCGAGCAGGGGAAGGGACCTCAACTTGAACAACGGATCTCCCTGGATGTAGTAATCCATATGGTAACAAGTTTTCATCGGTCAACAAGACTTTGACGGACCTTTCTCCAACATCAGTAGCCTTTAGGGTCCGAAAAACTTCATCAAGAGACACGTCTCTATTTGTCCTTGGGATAACTGCAAGAAGTATACGACTTGTTAGAAACTCCATATATAGAAATGTGTCAGAACTCGATAAGTACGAAAAGGAACTTACCCCCTGTCATCCAAAGATGGTTAAACCCCTCAGGACATCTAATGAAGAAATATTGCGTCTTGAACTATGACAAGTTGCTCTGTAGATGCAAAACGATTTTTCGGTTCCTTTGAGCTTCAATCACGATCAAGGATGGACATTCATCCCTCCTTTTGATCGATAGAAAGTACTGCAACTCAGCAAAGCTTGGAGCGTGGCTGTACGTCCACAAAAAAGAACATGCAAGCAAGTCAAGATGGTATAGCCGTTGGGATGAATCTGGAATGGAGCAATGCCTAAGTTTGAAAGAGGCTCACGTAGAAAGTTGTTAAAAGGAGGTAAGACTCCATTCAGGCACATATATCGATGGCAAGCGGTATATCCCTGAGGAGGAATGTGGGCAAACTCGTTCTTCTCCAGTAAACGTACGTCCTCCTTTGGAATACCGTGTTGCGTGCAAATATTGTGCATAATTTTAGTGAAAACCATCAAAGAAGCTCTCTCTGGCGGGTTGAGCAGAACCGCAAAATTAGGAGGCGTTCGGTCCAAGACCGAACCAACCGGGACCAACTAGCCATATTCAGCTTGTGAAGTGGAGGGAGAAAGGGCGACGGACGATGACACGGCTTCTGAAAGCGCTGGACTTCCTCCACGCGGTTTACGGCATGAAGATGGATGCTTCATTCTAAAACAACGGAACTCGCATTCAAAATTGTTAGGTGATTTTATTCTAAACTAATAATTTCCCCTACAACACTTGAATTCTGGAGAGATATTGATTCACACCGAAGCAACAGTGTTCAAATATGTGTCGGGGCAAGTGCAGTGTGCTGTCTATGAGGGGTGAGCTCGGTGTTCGAAACACTACAAATGCTCTATCCTGTGTAGATAGGCTGCTCATAGTGGAAAAGGAAAAGGATTTCCATATCGTTTCCATTTGTTTTTACTTCCTCTACACTTACTAGTTATCGATCAACGATCAATAACGGATCCGTTGTTCGAAGCGACGTGGAAAATTCTTCTCGTTGCAGGGACACCGAGCATGCAAAAAGCAAGAAAAATAAGTTCAAATATTTCGGGAGAGTCAAGACCAATTTGCGATGTGTTGTGCAGTATCAGCTATGGAACTTGGCACAAGTCAATTCTGGCTTAATGGATGAAGATAGCAAAATGTGTCAAGCACCGAGCCAAGGCCCAAATGTCATTTTGAGAGAAACTCAAGACTCGATTTACTATCTTCCTCCATTAAGCTGCAATCAACTAAAACTTCTCACGACCATCATCACAAATGTGACCTCGCCATCAAATCGTTAAACAAACACAATGATTAGCAAACCCACCTCAGATTGAACTCTAAAATACAGGAGTGATCGAAGGCTTAGAATCAGCAAGATGAAATTGGGTTGGTGGCGAGCCAAGTGGATTGATGGGCAGTGATCTAAAGTGATGGCGAATTCGCGCTTTGATCAGCGACAACTTGAGAAGGCGGTGGTGGCAACGTAGAAGAACAATGGTGAAAGCATAAGACCAGATCTCTGGATTGTTGAAGCATGTAGATCGAATCTCTGGAGGTTGAATCGCCTAGGGTTTGGATCGCATGAAGATAGAGAGACTCGGGTCACGTATAGGTAATGAGTTGGCTTTGCTCGAATGAAAGAATGGATCGGCTCGAATGGAATATATAGAAAAATGTGAAAAAGTAGGAAAAAAACTATAATTAATCAAGTCGCTAGCGATCCATCATCCATGGATCGCTATCGACCCATACTGTTGAAGGAAGAATTGCATCTTGGAATAGTCAGGTCACTAACAATCCATCGTCCATGGATCGCTAGAGACCTATGGGGTTGGAGGAGAATTCTTCTCAAACATGTGCTATGACATCTACCCATCATTTCGAAGCATACCGGGAAGTTATATGGAGGAATTTGATCCGTTACGGCAAGCAGTAGTAGTTACGACCGAAACTTGGTGATCGACAGCATAACCTGCCACATATCCGCAAAACTCTAATAAGATTACTTGGAATCCAATAAGCAGATATTAAAGTCGACAAATTCCAGAGCACGCCTTGTTTCCAACGAAGACGTACTCCGGGGGCAAATGTTATCTGGGTTTCTAACTCAATAGGATCCAATTGAAGACGTATTAAGTTGATGGAGTCAGAATGGTTCAGAACTCGGCTAAAAGGGATAAAGCAACAAGTCAAAGAGAGCCAAATTGTATTACTAAAGCATTGATTTAATTTGATTAAACCAAGGGACCATCGTCCGTTCAGTCCAATCAGTAGCTAAGCACAACCAGCTAGAAGATCGTCATCAAAACAAAGAAATGTGCAATGAAACTACACGAACAACGTCAATACAAGGCCATGAAAGCATTCCAAACTTCAAACACAAAAAAATAATCGAAGTACTTAGATTACTAGCAATCCATACTCTATGGATCGCCAGCGATCCATGCAACATGATGGTTCGCTGAGGGAAACAGGAGCTAAGGATCCTAGAAGACAAAATACAAAATCTAATAAGTGTATGGACCACTAGCGATCCATACACAATGGAACGACAGCGATCCATTTGAAGCCACGATGCCTTTGCGACCAAGCATGGAGAAATGATGGAGATAACAGCTAAGTCTTTAGACCGCGAGCGAGCTAATTCTATGGATCGCTAGCGATCCATGCTTTTGGCTCGAGTCGCGAGTTAAACACCTATAGGTCCTCCTAGATCCATCTGCAAGAAACTGGCGAACTGGCCTGGCCCAGAAGCTCTTCAATCTCTATAAATATCATCCTACCTACAACATAAAGAGGATCTTCTTCGGACTGGTTGCTGAAGCTCTGTTAGAAACTTTCTGAACTCTCTACCTCCCTCACAACAATCTCCAAACGGATTCACTATGATTCTATAGTGGATTCCAACTCTAGGGATTCAATCTAGCTAAGGATAATCAAAAGCGTTGTAACTAAACACTACTTGTAACAACAATCGGTCTATAATAAAACTATAAAGTTGACGTAGGCTTCATTAACAGTCGAACCACTATAAAAATTCCTTGTCTTCTGTCTTTTACTGTCTTTTCCTAGACCTATATATGTATTATTGCTCTGTTAGAACATGGCTAGTGCTTTCACACTCAAACCAGGGTGTTGATCCATTTTTTGGGTTAACCTCGCCAGTCGCACTCCTCCACATCGCAACCATGACGCTCTCACCTAAACTCCGATGTCGGCCTTCGTTGGCTTATTTCCTTCTTGTTCAATTTGGAAATTAGGCTAGGGCAAAGGAGGAATAAGGGGTATTGGTCATTGGGGATTTGAGAAATAAAGGATGGGTCAACTTTTGATTTGGGCTTTATTTGTTAATAGTTATAGTTTTACATTTTAATCCTTTTTATTTGATTTTATTTATTTTTATATTCTTTCTTTTTCTTCAAATAAGTCTTTATGTATTTGCAATTATACTTTGATCCAATTTAAATTGATTCATGCTTCATTCTAGAAAATATATTGCGATGGCAGCTCAATTTTATTCAATTCAATCTTGTTTCGCCCTATTTAATTATCCATTGTATTAACACAAATGAATTTATTTTCCTATTATTTCAATAATATAAAATTATCTACACTTTAAAATAGTTTTTTTAGCAAAGCTAGCGAGGTTGACTGGCCCCTACCAGATTTTACTACAACAAAATAATAAAATAAACTTGAAACAAAATAGACATCGAAACAAGCAAGGAAAAAAAGGATACACACGGGAAAACAACAAACAAACACAAAACAACAAGGCCAAAGCAAAGCAAAGAACATACATAAAATAAAAGCAAGATCATGCCCATTCTAGAGCATAACCAAGAGGAAACTTGGTTGTATACTTCAATTTCATGTATGTTCTTTTTTAATCTCCACCCACAAGCTTTTCAGAGTCTTAATTTCCTTCTTAAAAATTATTTCATTCCTACCCTTCCATATTAAATCAATGTAAGTCTTGGTGCACATTGCAATTACTCTTGATCGATCAGTCTTCCATCGTGTGGATTTGAAAACAATATTCCATTTAGCTTCAGGGTCTATATTAGAGGACTGCTGTTATCCCGCCTTTTGGCAATGCCGTGATACCAAGGAATTGGATAGTAACCAGTGACGGCCCGTCCCAGAGATTAGTTATACACAGGCTCGCTATGGATATCGATGAATTTTGTCCGAGTTCGGATCGAGCCAAAATTGGTAGGACATGACAAGCTAAGCCATGAGAGCTAACGTTCCAAATCTCAAGTCAATCCGAGTTCGTATGCTCAAGTTGTGAACGATACAAAATTGGTTAAGAACAACCTCCTTCGACTCGCTCTGGTTCGAATCCATAGGGATTGCATACTTCGACTCACTCCGTTAGCAACCAGTAGAAGCCAACTTTGACTCGCTTCGCAATGCCCAGGAGTGATGACTTTGACTCGCTTCGCTCAGAAGCCAACTTCGAGTCGTTCAGGTTTGACTCGCTTCACAACCATCAGAAGTACCCTCTTCCACTCGCTTCGCTCAGAGGCCAACTTCGAGTCGTCCAGGTTTGAATAGCTTCGCATCCCTCAGAACTGCCCTCTTCGACTTGCTCCAGTTTGGAACCATCTAAAGTGCACACTTCGACTCGCTTCACTCAAACAACTGCTCGACTCCATCGAACTCAACTCCGATTGGCAAAGTCGTTGTTCGAATCGATCGAACCATGCACTTCGACTCGATCAATCATTGCTCACTTCGACTCGCTCAATCATTGCGCGCTTCGACTCGCTCAAAACAGCGTCAAAGGCAGAGCGATCCAAAATGTCAAGTTCCACGTCACCGAGTCAAATGGAAGCGAGTCGAAACAGGAGCGAGTCGAAGGAAACAGCCTACCGAAAAACCCATTTCGTATCGATCATATCTCCCAATCTACAACACCAAATGCTATGAAATTTTCACAGAAGACTACGTGCATACTAAGGAATGTCCATGCCAAATTGCGACTCCATTGGATGAAATCTTGATCGAGTCGAAATCTGTTCGTGTCGATTACGGATCAGACCGAAACTTCACGGGGTTGGGCGTGCGGGCCTGGTCATGAGCCAGAGAGGGTCTCCCGAGATCTGAGCGAAATACCAGCCTCCTACACCTATAAATAGACCCCCAAAGCCAACAGAAAAGGGGTTCTTCTTCCTCTTTGAGATCTCCAACGCTCGGACTCCGCCAGATCCAGATCTTAACTCAATTGCTGCTGCTACCAACAAAATTCACTGCTGCAAATCATAATTGCCTACTGTAAATCATTGAATTCACTTGTAAACACAAAAGAAAGATCAATAAAGCAAACTATTTCATAGTGGACGTAGGCTATATGCCGAACCACTCTAAATTCTTATGTCTCCTTGCACTTTAATTATTCTCATTTCTGAAATTTGGATTTTTTGTTAGATAATTCCTCCTTTTCCATTTAATTTCTTCACTTTATCTCTTCAAAGACTTCCGAAAAGTGTTATGCCCAATTTTGGTACAAACACTTTGGTGCTTTCATTGAGAAAAACCAATTTTTTCCTACTCTTTGGATCTCCTATCTATATTGGATTGTATAAATCTAAGAAGAAGATCTAGATCTAGAACTTTGAATCCCTTCCATTCTATTCCGATTTGCATTAGATCTAGGAAAAGACTTTCATCTCCTCACCATGGTGAGCACACGTACCACTTCTACAGCTGCTGAGCAAGGAACACAGGACCGACAAAATCCCGTGCAATCACCTCCCTCTAACCAAAATGCTGCAGGACCTCCAGATCCATCAGGTCCAATCACTAGACAAGAATTCCAGACATTGCTTCAAGAGTTGACCCAAAGTCGACAGCAGCTAACTGAACAACTACGCGCCAACACGGAGTTGACTAACCAGCTAAATCGCCAAAGGCAAAGAAGATCCAGGGAGACCAAGGTTCTCACTCTTCCACAGAAAGTTCAGCCTCCTCCGATGGCCAAACCAGATCCACACGTCCGCGGCTAGGTGTAAGCTACACCCAAGCCACGAGACACCAACCTGCTTTGAACCTTGGGCAACCTAGAGCTGGACCATCCGCTAGTCTCCTTACAGAACCTTCAACTCGAGGAGAAACTGCTCCTTATCATGTTACTGGAAACATTGCTACTACCACCACTGCCGGACGGGGAGGTGACGCTAGAAACCAAGCTGATCCTCAACGTAGCCAACGAGAGTAGACTCCTGAACCTTATGTCCCTGAGGATGTTGAACCAAGGAGGCGAGGCACGGACCGTCGACCATGTCCGGTCCAGACTCACGCTATGGAACCCGACCACACCTTGGCACAACATGCTCCAAGTGCCCGAACGTCAGTTATACCAACGATGATCCGCCAAATGATCCGTGAAAGTCAGGGTCTCTCTAATGACGACTGGAGAATCTCCCGAAGTCATACCCCTTTCACCGATGACGTTTTATATGCTGAACCACCTCGGCACTTCAGGATGCCAGCTTTGCCAGTTTATGAAGGAAGCTCTGATCCCAATCAACACATCCTGAAATACGGATGGCTGATGAATGCTACTAGAGCTGATGACGCAATAAAATGCCGTAGTTTCCCCATTTCCCTAGGGGGCATCGCTACCATGTGGTTCACTCGTTTGCCACCGCGATCCATCTCTAACTTTGACCAGATGGCCACCAAGTTTGTCGAACAATTCCGTATGCACGTGGCGAGGCCTAAGGACGTTAACACTATGTCTAGTGTTACGCAAGCTCCCGAAGAAACGCTTAGACGTTACTTGGAGCGACTGTGTGTGCAGAAATAAGCAATCCCAACAATAACTCTATCCTGATGGCACTGACTAAGGGGATTGATGTTGATTCTGAGTTTGGAAATTAGTTATATGGAAAACCACCTGTGTCATTGGACCGTTTCTATTCCAAGGTAGCCCAATTCCTGAGAAGGGAGGATGCGAAATAGTCTAGGAAGTAGGATGACGTAGGGCCCAACATCGAAGGTATCCAAAGTAACATCGCTGTTAAACAGTTCGGAGATAGCTCTGGAAAAATTCAGTTGAATGTCCAGAATAAACAGAGTCAGCAAAGGGACAATAGAAATCAAAACAAAAAACGCGATCAGGATCGTGGACAACGGCGTAGAGATTCCATGTACGATAATTACACTCCACTGAACACGTCGTTGGAAAATGTGTATTTGCAGACCTACAATACCATGCAGTATAAAAAACCTGCCCCAAAACCAACAACTGAAAGAAAAATACAAACAAGAAAATTCTGTAGATTCCATGAGAGTTATGGCCACAACACCAATGAGTGTCGTCACTTACAAGACCTCATTGAAAAATTGATAAGTGAGCGAAAGTTGGATCAGTATGTACGGGCACCGCAATCCGGTGGTGCAGGCCCATCAAATCAAAATCGTGCGCTGAATCAGGAAAGACAGGAGGAACCCGCTCGTGCAGATGAGAGGTTGTTCATCAATACAATAAGCGGTGGTCCTCACCCAGCAGATCGAAGCTGGAAGGAAATGGAGTCATATGCCAGTTCTATCAGGCATGCGGACTTCGAGTGTTGAAGTAGTTTTGATGAGGGGGCTCCGACCAAGCAATAGAAAATGATGACGGATGACATCGTGTTCAGGAGCAGAGATGCAGATAAAATCGAAGCTCCCACTATCGATCCACTGGTCATCTCAGCGCAAATAGGTCCCGCTTGGATGAAAAGGATCTTAGTTGAAAATGGAAGCTCTATGAATATTTTGTTCAAGCGAGCTTATGATCAAATGAAGATGGAAGCCGTAGACTTGAAGCCTTGTCAATCTCGAGTCCATGGTTTCAACGGAAGTGCTACTATACCCACTAGAATGGTGGAACTGCCAGTAGAGTTGGGAGTTGGAGAACGTCGGAGAGTACGGACGTTGCAGTTCATTGTATTGGACATAGACTCCCCTTACAATGCTTTCTTGGGCCGACCGGCCCTCGCTGAATTCAGGGTAGCCATTGCCCCATGGTGTTTGACCTTGAAATTTCCCACTAATCATGGAATAGGAATCGTTCAGGGAGATTAGGCTACTGCCAAAGCCTGTTATGTTGCTGAGCTGCCGGAGGCGCAGCGAAAGGAGAAGGGGAAGGGCGTAGAGGAATCTCTCTGCGTCCGTTTTGCCGATAATTGACAATTAACGCCAGGGCCCAGGCCGGGGCACCCCAGCCAATTCCTCAAGGACCTTGATCCAACAGAGACTGAAGACGAAGGAGAATCTAAAGAAAATCAAGCATCACCGGCCGAACTGATGATTGATGTCCCGATTGACAGTGACGATGACTCGAAAATGATAAAGATTGGATCTCAGCTAAGCCAGCAAGCTCAGGAGGAATTGGTTGAATTTCTACGGGCAAACCTTGACGTATTTGCCTGGACACATTCTGATATGTGTGGGATCTCGCCGGACATCGTGAGCCACACTCTGAACATTGACCCGCGGCATGTCCCGGTCAAACAAAAAAGGCGCGGTATAGATCCATGGAGATTTGCCGCCCTTAAAGAAGAAGTAGAAAAGCTTGAAACGAACGGGTTCATTCGAGATGCACTATATCCTAAATGGGTGTCGAATCCCATTCTCATCCGAAAGCCGAATGGAAAGTGGAGAACATGTGTCGATTATTCCGATCTAAATAAAGCATGTCCCAAAGACAGTTTCCCACTTCCCAGAATTGATCAGCTAGTAGATTCGACAGCTGGGCATGAACTCTTATCCTTTATGGACGCGTACTCTGGTTACAATCAGATACCGATGCATTTACCCGATTAGGAACATACCAGCTTCATGACCAACCTGGGACTTTACCGCTTCAAGGTTATGCCATTCGGACTCAAGAACGCCGGAGCTAGTTATCCACGATTGGTCAATCGGATGTTTGCCAACCAAATCGGGAAAACAATGGAAGTATACGTCGACGACATGCTTGTGAAGTCACGACTCTCCACCGACCATGTTAAAGACCTGGAAACTATACTTCGAGAATACAAAATGAAGCTCAATCCCCTGAAATGTCACTTCGGAGTTGCATTTGGAAAGTTCCTTGGGTTCATCGTTAATGCCCGGGGAATCGAAGCTAATCCTGAAAAGATTTGGGCAATCAGATATCTTGAAACTCCCAAGACTATAAAGCAAGTCCAGAGTCTCAATGGAAAGGTAGCAGCATTGAGCAGGTTCATTTCAAAGTCCACAGACAAATGCATTCCCTTCTTCGATCTAATTCGAAAAGGGAAACGAAACTTTGAATGGACCACAGAGTGCGAGGGCGCTTTCCAAGCACTAGTCCAACATCTGTCCACACTGCTGATACTGTCAAAGCCTATTGATCATGAGAAGTTGTATGCGTACTTGGCGATATCAAATGCTATCAGCACTGCCTTGGTTCGAGAAGAAGACGGGATACAGAAGCCAGTGTACTACGTCAGCAAACGATTAACTGGGGCTGAAAGGAACTATCCAAAGTTGGAGAAGTTGGCTTACTGCCTTGTAATCGCATCAAGAAAACTCCGACCATATTTTAAAGCACATCCTATAGTTGTCTACACCGACCAGCCGTTACGACAGGTCCTTTCACGGCCTGAGACGTCTGGTAGGCTGCTTAAGTGGAACATCGAACTAAGTCAGTTTGATATTACTTACACTCCAAGACGAGCAATACAAGGACAAGTCCTCACTGATTTCATAGCTGAATTCATCATTCCAGAGGACTTGCCCGAAACTAGTAAATCCCCCGAATATGTCTGGAAGCTGTATACCGATGGGGCATCAAACGACCGGTGTTCGGGCGCTGGCGTCATACTTGAAACCCCCGAAGGTCGATCTATATGCTACGCTTTGAAGTTTGACTTTCATGCAACCAATAATGAAGTTGAATACGAAGCCCTCTTAGCTGGCTTGAAACTCGCCAAAGATCTGAAAATCATCGCTGTGGAAGTTTATTGTGATTCACAATTGGTTGTGTGTCAAGTAGGGGGAGAGTATCAGCCAAGAGATCGAAGGTTGGCTGCTTAATTAGCTCGAGTTCAGGAAGTACTGAATCAGTTCGATTACTACGCCATTTATTGTGTACCTCGGGAGCGCAACCAAAAGGCCGATTCATTGGCGAAGCTAGCCAGCACAGGTGAAGCTCAACAAATGGGACTCGTTCCCGTAGAAACACTATCTTCCCCAAGTATCAACCGGACCGAAATAAATTGGGTATGTGAAATCGTTCTCGAAAAGGACTCATGGATGACCCCACTCAAAAATTACATTGAGCACGGAACTTTGCCGGAACGCAGGAGTGAGAAGAGACAAGTCCTTCGAAAGGCCTCAAGATTTACCATCCAGAATGGACTCATGTACAGAAGGGGGTACTCAGTTCCCCTACTCCGATGTATCGCTCACGATGAAATTAAACAAGTGTCGCGCGATGTGCACGAGGGAGAATGTGGCGGTCACACCGGGGGGCAAGCACTTGCCAAGAAAATACTTCGCTACGGATATTACTGGCCTACCGTGAATCGTGACGCGATGGACTATGCAAAGAAATGTGATAGGTGCCAGAAGTATGCCTGAATCCCTAGAGCTCCTCCTACTGAGATAACGCAAATGGTCAGCCCATGGCCGTTCGCAATGTGGGGTATCGACATCATCGGTGCTCTACCTCTGGCAAAAGGTGGTGCGAAGTACGCCATCATCGCAGTTGATTACTTTACAAAGTGGGCTGAAGCCGAAGCTCTCGCTACCATTATAATGAAGAAAGTAATCAACTTTGTGGTTCGTAACATCATCTGTCGATTCGGTCTCCCACACACCATTATTACGGACAATGGAACCCAAATCCACAGCGCTGAATTCAAAGATTTCTGCAAACGATTTCACATCCAAAAGAAATTCTCCGCAGTTGCACACCCTCAAGCAAACGGACAGGTCGAAGCAGTTAATAAAGTTATAAAGTCCATCCTGAAGAAGCGACTGGAGAAAGTCAGGGGCAAGTGGGTCGATTAACTTCCTATGGCTCTATGGGCTTACCGAACAACCCACAAGACCGCGACCGGCCACACTCCATTCTCTCTTTCTTACGGTTCAGAGGTCGTTATTCCAGTCGAGCTAGAAGTACCTTCTCATCGTGTGACATACTATGATCCAAAGACAAATGCTATATTACTTGCTGAATCTCTCGATCTACTAGATGAGAAGCGTGAAGAAGCTGATTTGAGGGCAGCTACGCATCGAAGTCGAGTCACCCGATTGTACAATGCCAAGGTCCGTCCGCGAACCTTCGAACTAGGCGATCTCGTCTTAAAAAGAATCTATCCGGTTCCTTCGCATATGAAGCCGACATGGGAAGGACCGTATGTTATTGAACGAAGGCTCGGAGATGGCACAATCAAGTTATCGACCGTAGACGGTCTTACCCTGCCAAGAGCTTGGAATAGCGAAAGCCTTCGCCGCTATTACACATGATAGGCTATTTTTATCCATTTTAGTTTACTTTCCTTTTCTGCAATTTGTTTATGCATTTCGAAATTAGAACTTGTAAGAAGGCAACTAACTTTGCCATACTTTCTTATTTCAGCAATAAAATGCAACCTCTTCGAGCCAGAGCTGTGATTTACTTGAAATACTTCATATGACCATCACTATGCACGGAGAGCTAAATCCCATCATACTAGGAATGGCAATGGGGCGGGTTTTGGGTCCAAACCCGAAAGACCCATCCCTGTTTTGACCCATCAAAACCCGCCCCATCGGGTCAGCAGGGCGGGTAAACCCGTGACCCAGTTTAAAATAGACCGGGTCTAGGGGCGGGTTGGGGCTTGGCTACCCCGCCCCAACCCGACCCGCATCTGTTAATTATAAAAAATACGCAACCCATTATTTTAACATAACCCTCTTCATAATTCAGATCTACGCAAAAAGAGAATCCTCTTCTCTCTCTCGTAAACCTAACTCCCTTATATTTTCACGCAAATCTCTCTTCTCAGTTCTCACTCTCGTATAAATTCTTCTATTAAAGTTGATTTTTATTCACGCGAATCACGCCAGAGTTCGGATCTGCAAATATAATTGTAAGCTTGATTTCTAATTTCATTCTGCCGTTGTACGACCGCATCTTAGTGATTTAGGGTTTTATATGGAAACTTAGTTATTTGAGTTAAAACGCTACCACTTCCACCAGTTGCGAGTTGGTATATTACTGCTTGCATTGATGAGTTTATCGTATAAGGAAATCAGAATTGTTTCATTTCAACTCTTTTGTCTTTCCAGTTTACATGGTTTAGAAATTTAGGGGTACAAGGTGTCAGGTGTGCATCCATCCTCAAAAACATAAGGATATGCTTTGCTGTGTCAGTCATGGAATATTAGATTTCATATAATTATCATTTCAATTTTGTCCATTTCCATAAATGGAACTGGATATTGCTTTCTCTGCTTTTCCATGAAGGGGACTTCCCATTATCAAACTGTCCAGACCCTTTTGGTCTCTTTTTGTAGCATGCTTTTACCGTACTGCCTTTCACTTTATATCTTGAGCTTTAATCCTGTTCTCTGACGTGTTCACCAATTGTTGGAAGCTTAAGTGCAACTTTAAAAAAATATAACTCTTTAGCTTATTAGCTTAATGGAGATTCATGTGAGTTTACACAGAGATGAAAAGTGTCATGATACATGATCCATTGCATCATAGTACAATGCACAGTACAAGAGGATGCAGATTAATGGAAAATGTGCCTTACTATGCCTGTAAGACATTTGATTCTGAATGAATAAATATTTCAAGATGACTGAATCACTAAGTACCTATTTGTTTCAAAATTGGTTATGCAAGATTTTGAAATCTATTTATTTTACATGTTTATAGGAAAATGGAAACAAACAATGAAAGTCCAACTCCACCTAACTTGGAAGTTTCTACAACTGATGGTTCTTGTTCCATTCAATCAAACGCGGTGCAGGAAAACATTACTGATGATACAAACGAAAAAAATGATATTGAATCCATTGATGGAAGTGAAAATAAAAGAACAGGAAGGAAAGAATCTGAAGCTTGGAAACATTTTGACCGTGTAACAATCAATGGTTAAAAGAAAGCAAGGTGCAAGTATTGCAAAAGGGTGTATGTGGCTAGGTCTAGTGATGGGACAACACACCTTTTGAAGCATACTAGCAAATGCCATGGAAAAGCACAAGTAGATATGCGTCAATATGCATTCAAGAATGCTAGAAGCTCTGATGGAAAGGTACATATTTCTAATTATGTGTTCGATCAAGAGAAAGCAAGGTCTGATCTTGCTCGGATGATTATAATGCACGAGTACCCACTTTCGATTGTTGATCATATTGGATTTATTGACTTTTGTCAAACTCTTCAGCCTGCATTTACACTTGTATCGAGAAACACAATAAAAGGTGATATTATGAATATTTTTGATGTTGAGAAGGCTTCTTTAATGAAAATGTTGGATAAAAATAAAAGTAGGATAACTATCACAAGTGATATGTGGACAGCTAGCAATCAAAAGAAGGGTTATATGGTAGTTACCGCTCATTTTATTGATGATTCATGGGCCTTACAAAGTCGAATCATGAGGTATATAAGCAAATTAATTTTCCATTATCACTTAATATTAATTTTCTATGTACTTAACATTAGGTATTGCATAATATGCTATAATGTTTTCTTGTATTCATAGGTTCACATATGTACCATGCCCTCATACAAGTGATGTGTTAGCAGATTGTTTACTTACTTGTTTCTTGGACTGGAACATTGATAGAAAATTATCTACCATCACTCTAGATAATTGCTCAACTAATGACAAGGTAATGGATATTTTGAAGGATAGACTTAGGAAAAATTCCCTAATGTTGAATGGTGATATGGTACATATGAGATGTTGTGCTCATATCTTGAATTTGATTGTCCAAGATGGGTTATGTGTCATAAATGAGCAAATAACAAAAATTCGTGATAGCGTGTCTTTTTGGACTGCCACACCTAAAAGGCTAGAAAGATTTGAGATAGCCGCTAAACAATTAGAAATTTCTTGCTCTAAAAAGTTGACGCTTGATTGTAAGACTAGATGGAACTCAACTTATGTCATGCTTGTTATTGCCTTAGCTTATAAAGATGTTTTCCCATGTCTACAACAACGTGAAACACTTTATAAATGTTTGCCTAGTGACAGAGATTGGGATTTGGCTAAAGAAATTTGTGATAGGTTAAAGATTTTTTATAATGTGACCAAATTATTTTCGGGAACTCAATATCCCACTGCCAACCTTTATTTCCCTCAGATATGTGAAATTAGATTGGCTTTGTCCACATGGTTAGTTTCTGATATTTTAGTTATTAGAGAAATTGCAAGCAATATGGTTACTAAATTTGAGAAATATTGGAGCATGATTCATGGTATCATGAGTATTGCAGCAGTTTTTTATCCTAGATATAAATTTGAATTGTTGGAGTTTTATTATGTTGATATTTTTGGTGAAAATGCGGAAGAAGAAATTAATAAGATTCAAACACTTTGTCATAAGTTGTTGAATGAGTATGAGTAGAAAGAGAAAATGGTTTCAAGGTCTAGTGAAAATGGTTCGTCTTTTTCCTTACAAGCCCAAACAACACAACTGTGTTCCATAAAGGATGGCTTTACGAGTCTTCAAAGGTTTGATGAATATTTAAATAGAAAAATATCCAAAGCAAACACTAAATCAGAGTTGGATCGATATTTGGAGGAGCCTATATTGCCAATAAGTGATAGTTTTGACATTCTAGCTTGGTGGAAAACTACCGGTATTAGATATCCTATAATGCAAATGATTGCCAAAGATATTTATGCAATACCGATTTCGACTGTAGCATCTGAATCTGCTTTTAGTACCGGTGGTCGACTTATTAGTCCTCATAGAAGTAGATTACATCCCACGACGTTAGAGGCATTGATGTGTTGTCAAAGTTGGTTAACGGTCGGTTCTTCCAAGGGTAGACTTATTTCAACGATGGATAATGATTCAGACAGTGATAGTGTACGCATCTGCATCTTCCTTACATTTACATGAATAAAGAAATTTTGAGTATGATTTGTTTTTTCTTCTTATAGGATGGTCAAGGAGTTGGTTCATCATGATGTATTGGTTTGATTCTTATGTACATGCTCTCAAAAGGTATGTAATTTAATTTCTAGCTTTATATATTGATTGCATATGGTAAAAGTAGAATAATATTGTCTTATATGAATCTCATTAGCAAATACCATCTGTACATATGGTAGGAAAAATATTCACCAGCAACCAGTACATCTAACTATAATGTTGAAGTCATGAAGTGTTTGTTTTGTGCTGAAAAAATAAGATTGATGAGTTACTTGTCAAGTAATATATGTTGGTTTGCTTATGTTTTCCTATTCTTTGAGTAGGACTTCCATCTTAAATTACTGTCACCAATTTGGATTCTATCTCTGTTCCTTTTTAAGATGAAACTCTTCTATCTTTCATTTTCTATACCTCATTGTGTAGACAAGTACATATGAAGAAAACTTCAATCTACTACACTAATTGGATAATACTGACCTCGTTCACTTTGAAGAAATATTTTGATAGGGGAACTAATGCGTTATTCTTGGGAAATCATTCAAGCAACCTATTAGTTTATCAACAAAAACTATAATTGCCAACCTATTACCAAGCAAACTGCTAATTTTTCCTTGGAAGTTGTTCAGCTCCTATGCATTCCATATTCCGTTTGTTTATCTTCTTAGCATCTTCTCCACAATATGCTGATTAATTTTATAATTCCCTACCTCTTTAAAATT
This sequence comes from Allium fistulosum, assembly GCA_030737815.1. Taxonomy (NCBI): domain Eukaryota; kingdom Viridiplantae; phylum Streptophyta; class Magnoliopsida; order Asparagales; family Amaryllidaceae; genus Allium; species Allium fistulosum. The sequence continues at coordinate 1,497,843,798 of CM060901.1, forward strand.
ATAGGAGGATGATGAATAGTTTATTTTTTCCCTTTTTTTTCTTTTTTCCTTTTTTCTTTTATATATATAAAAAAGGATTATTGTGTGAGTATATTATGCGGCTGCCAGCATTGAATTCCTTCAGGTTGGTTGAAAATGATTTTGCATTTGAATGTCTGTAGACTCTGTACCTTCCTTTCTATGTTATAAGACTGATTTATTAGTTAGCAGGTGCTAGATATTTGAGTTTTGCAGTTCTAAATTTGCAGTTCAAAATCATATGGTTGAACCATTTTGCAATCCTAAATTTCCCTGTAATGTCTTCAATTCTTCATGTGTTTGCAGGTATTTGAGTTTTTCTTTGGTGCTTTCTTCTGTTGGCAATTGACAGTTGCTAATTGCTGTGTTGCAGACTTGCAGTGTTGCTGTGATATATGTACGCCTATGGTTTATATTAGCTTTCTAGTTTCTAGCTTGTTGCTACTGTGCTAATTTTCTACCGATGTAAGAATATTTGTATGATTTGTTAGTCAAATGTACTATCTTTCCACTTGAGTTATGAGTGATGCACTGATGTTGTTAGTAAAATGAAGACAATATGCAATGTGTTTTTATTATTTGTTGTGATTGTAGATGATTTAAATTGTGTTTTGTTTGGATTTCTTGTGTTTAATATGTATTTATTAAGTGCACTGATTTTTGGATTCTCACGGATGTGAATTTTTATATGCTGTATTTTAATTAAGAATTGAAACAATGTAAATCCATGCTACATGAACCGGGTCTGGGTTAGGGCGGGTCTACCCGTGACCCGTACGGGTCACGGGTCGGGGCAAAAAATAGGACCCGTGCCGGGTTCGTGGGTCGGGTACGGGGCATGGGTAAAAAAATTCGGGGCGGGTCTGGGGCATGTGAAACCCGCCCCAACCCGCCCCATTTCCATTCCTGACGGTGGGATTTATTCAAATAGAGAGTGACTGCGGTGCAACCAATCACTCACTAAGTGAAACCCGAGCTCGGGGGCAAGCCATCACACCAAAGTCAAAAAAGGATTGATACAAGACAATCCTTCATCAACTCCGTATTCCCAGAGCGCGAAGTGGAGTATAAACATCCAACTCCGAGTTCCCAGAGCGCGAACCGGAGTATAAACATCAACTCCATATTCCCCCAGTGCGAAGCGGAGTATAAACATCCAACTCCGTATTCCCAGAGCGCGAAGCGGAGTATAAACATCCAACTCCGAGTTCCCAGAGCACGAACCGGAGTATAAACATCAACTCCGTATTCCCAGAGTGCAAAGCGGAGTAGAAACATCCAACTTCGAATTCCCAGAGCACGAACCGGAGTATAAACATCAACTCCATATTCCCAGAGTGCGAAGCGGAGTATAAACCTCCAACTCCGAGTTCCCAGAGTGCGAACCGGAGTATAAACATCAACTCCATATTCCCAGAGTGCGAAGCGGAATATAAATACCCAACTCTGTATTCCCAGAGCGCGAACCAGAGTATAAACATCAACTCCATATTCCCAGAGTGCGAAGCGGAGTATAAACATTCAACTCTGTATTCCCAAAGCGCGAACCGGAGTATAAACATCAACTCCGTATTCCCAGAGTGCGAAGCAGAGTATAAACATTCAACTTTGAGTTCCCAGAGCGCGAACCAGAGTATAAACATCAACTCCGTATTCCCAGAGTGCGAAGCGGAGTATAAACATCCAACTCCGAGTTCCCAGAGCGCGAACCGGAGTATAAACATCAACTCCGTATTCCCAGAGTGCGAAGCGGAGTATAAACATCCAACTCCGTATTCCCAGAGTGTGAAGCGGAGTATAAACATCCAACTCCGAGTTCCCAGAGCGCGAACCGGAGTATAAACATCAACTCTGTATTCCCAGAGTGCGAAGCAGAGTATAAACGTCCAACTCCGTATTCCCAGAGTGCGAAGCGGAGTATAAACGTCCAACTCCGAGTTCCCAGAGCGCGAACCGGAGTATAAACATCAACTCCGTATTCCCATAGTGCGAAGCAGAGTGCAAACATCAACTTCAAGTTCCCGAAGCATGGATCGAAGTATAATTATCAACTCCAAGTTCCCGAAGCGCGAGTCGGAGTACAAATGCCAATTCCAAGTCCCCGGTTAGCAGACATATGATTGAAACTCAAGCCAGCGTGACCAACCGCCAATAAACAAATGAGGATCCCCGGAGCGCGGATATGATCATCGACGATCGGACAAGCATGAATAAACCACTTAATCCTCGTTTGTCTCAAACGCCCATCCAGCTGCACTAGACTCGGCATACTATAAGAAAAGGGCAATCACTGACTGATGTTTTACAACATACCACCAAGACTGGGGGCAAGACCTAAGCATCAACCATCAACTGAAGCAATGCGACGTCAAAATTCGACTCGTTTCCCGGTCGCAAACCATGACCACAGTACCCGAACTTGGAAAGCAGAAACAAACTTCGTTCGGAAACTGAAACTTCAAAAGTGCATTTCAGACACTAAAACACTTAGACAAATACGCAATGACAAAAAAGAAGTCAGAAAAGAAAAGTTTCATTTCTATTGATTATAGAAGAAGTTCGTGTACAAGTTTCCAAAAAATTCCTACTAGCAGGGGTCAAACCCGCATCTATACACGGCTAACAGAATGCAAATCAAAATACATTGGGAGAGCATGCCTAATCTTTCTTTTTCCTTAGCTTCCTCCTCTGCGTGGACCCGTTAGAGCCATCGCCAATCTTCCTCTTCGAGCCTTTGCTTTTCGGCGGTTGGTCTTCAGGCGAGGGCATTATGTCGACGTCCTCCTCCGAATTCGTGTGAATAAGAATGCTCCATGTGGGCGGAGTCGGAGGAACGAGATCAATTACAGAAGGTGGAATGGGCAGGCTGGTGAGAAAGACAGTACCACCAGGAGACATCATTCCGAGCGAGGCAGGTCCCGATGCTACTATCCCACCTCCAAAGCTGCCGCCATAAGCCGCTACTACCAGTTCAACGTCAATCTGAGAAAACATCTCCTCTTCGGTTACTGCTCGAGCCCCGCTGGGGGCATAAGCAGTCGGCATTGAAAAGCTTGTAGCAGGATCGGTTCCACTCATGACAGATGAAAGTCAGCGCGAGGATCGCCGTGGCGGCGAAAGAGTTCATCCATCAGCTGCTCGTCGAACGCGATCGTACTCCCCTGCATGTCATCGAGTGGAGCAGCTGTGCTCACGGTGATTGCTTCGGTCATGATAGCCTCCTGCGCTTGATATGATTCTTGAGTAGCAGGAGGCACGGCCGATGTAGCATCAATCACTAGACAAAGAATAAAGGAACTGTTAGAACTTAACTCGAACGAAGGCTTCGACTTAAGAAAGAAAAGTGGAATGTTTAGAATACCTTCCTCAATTCGAATTGTAGGCGGTAGGGTGGCATCAGTAACTTGCGCAACAGCCGGAGACATCTGTGGCTGATCCGGATTGTAGGCAGGAACAGCCTGGGGATCGACCGCAGACGAGGATTCGGGCTGGGTTGACACGGGAACTTCGAGACTTGCTTCGTGATGGTCAACTCCAGAATCCTCTCCCACTTCAAAGCGTTGGGCGCCAAGTTTTTCCTTCTCATGCAGAATCATCGACTCGTGGAAAATCTTCTTTTCATCACCAGTCAGAATGCGATTATCGAGTTCGAATTCATCTACGGACTCGCCTTAATGTGCCTCTTTCTCTTTCTCAACCAGTCGGCTCCAAGCATTGTGGAGATGCGTCGAAAAGTCATCGAGCCAGGCTAGGACCCCGTGCCTTATCACATTAGCATTGTAAACAACAAGGAGGTCTTCGATGTCGGCCTCTAGCCTAGACTCGGCCAGCTTCACCCTCTCCTCGACCTCAGTCTCCACCTTCTGGACTTTAGCCACCGCTGCATCCCGTTCATCCCTGAGCAGAACAACTTGTTCGCACGCGTCCTGGGCTGCGTTGTTCGCGTCGTCTTTTTCCTTGGCCATATCAGCAAATTTGGCCGTGAGTTCATTAAGCTCATTGACCGCCGCGTCCAGCTCAGCAATGACTTTAGTGTTCCGGTGGCCCATCTCCTCCACCAGGGCAACATATGTCTGCCCTAACCTCTCCATCTCCGCCTTCGCCTCGTCAACCCTTTTGACGGCCTCCATCTCAGATTTCCGAGAAGACTCGGACTCAGCGGAGAGTACCTGAATAATCCGATCCCTTTTTGCGAGCTCGGTCTCCATCTTCTCTAGCGCTTTGGCCCGCTCAAAGGCCACTTTGGAAGCTTTCTCGGAAGCCTTTGTCCACTCCAAGTACTGGGTGTATATGTCGTGAACGAAGTCGTGCACCATGTTTTCCACACCTGATGGGATTCTCTTTAAGTGTGGTGGGAAGACATAACCGTCGAAATAGATGTTTGGAAAGTCCTTCCTCATCTGAGCCAACTTAAGAGCTCCTTCCCCTGTGGTTTAGTAGGGACTTGCTCAGTAATCATAGAGGCCATGGTCTCGACTCTCTGAAGATGAGTTTCGGACGTAGATGCGTGAGAAGACGGCATGTGACGAGGAGGCTCTGGTGGATTTGAAGTTTGAACAGGGGGAGGAGACAGAAGTCTAGGAGGAGGAGAGCGTGATCTGGATCGATGTCTATACACTCTATCACGCCCATACCTGTCCTGGTTTGAGTATTCGCGATCGCGATCTCTATCTGAATCCCTCCTGCGGGAATCATAGTAACCAGAAGATTTTCGGGCTGAGCGAAGATTCCCGAGCATAGATCCCCTTCCAGACATATTACCTGAAAATGGTAAACGAAGAAAGAGTTAGTAACTTCCTAAGTTGGACGAAGTATAGTTGTGAATCATGTAGTGTAGTGAAGTGTATGCATGTGCAATCCCCCGACCAATCGGAAATGTCGGCCGCACTGGTAGCAAGCGACCCGCTCAGTTCAAAAGCGCTATTAAGCCCCTCCGTCCCGGCGTCGTGTGGAGACGACACGAAATCCGGGATCGGAATGTCAGCAACCCCTGCAAAAGGACTCTCCACTTGCGGGGGAGGAGCCTCTGAAATTCTGATCCTCTGGAAAGGCAAAGACAAGACAATGGATTTAAATCTCTTAGATTTAGGGCATTTGAGAGCAGCAGCCTTGCCTTTTCTTCTTCCTCCCGAATCCAGGACATCGGCAGAAGGCCCAGCTGGGAGCTCGGTATCGGTAGGTGTTCTTTCCAGATCAACTTCTTCGGCGATCACGACTGCGGGCGCTTTGCGCTTCACCCGTTTCTTCGGGACCACTCTATGTATCCCTTCCAGATGTATGCTCTGTCTCCGTTCTATCAGCCCGACAGCCCTTAAATTCCTGTCGGTCAGGACTAAGTGTATGTGCCTCTCTTTGCCCGGAAACGCTTGAAGAATATGAACAAGCTCTCTGAAATATGCGCCATCGGGACGAGAGATTGCAGCTACAAGAAAGGAAAAGTATGTCAGTTTTGAAGTCAGTTACTAGTATCTCCCAGATTCAAGAGAGAAATGGGAACACTTACGTCTATCCAACCACCGACCATCAAATCTTGGGGGGCACCGAACGTAGAACCATTCAGTTTTATAATAACATAGCCTTCCCCAGGAGCCCAGTACAATGTGGCAGCTTCTGACCGCCTCCAGGAAGGTAAAAGAAGGGCTGTCTCCACGGCTTTTGACGTTGAATAAATATCTGATTTCGATCGGCTTCGGCGGTCGAAAGAGGATCTCCATAAACAGGACAAAGGTGCTGTTAAACAAGGCATACCCATTGGGATGTAGCTGAGATGGAGCTATGCCGGGAAACGATAACATCTCCCTTATATATTCTTTGAAGGGAGGAAGTGTCCCTGCTGTGCAAGCGTGACGGTTGAAAGCAGTAAACCCCTCCGGGGGAGTGTGTGGCCTGTCAGTTGGCCTAGGAAGTAGCACGTCGTCAAGCGACAAACCATGCCTTAAGCAAATCCGTCCTAGCATGTCTTCGGAGATACCCGACGACACGGAATCTATTGGATTGAGAATAAACCGAGCACCCGGACGCTCGTTCGGAGCTGGCTCTATAAGTTCGGCTTCAATAACCGGTATCTCTATGGTTGGAGGAACATAACTTGGGAGTTCCGGAAGCTGAGAACTTGAAGGGTCCATGACTAGCTAGCTTATAAAAAATCATTGCTAAACTGACAAATAACACTCGTGCATCCACCAGTGTAAAGTGTGTGAGTGTGTTGTGTAGTGAAGTACTGTATATTATTTCAGAAGATCAACTGGATTAAGGAAACATGTAAACGACGAGACTTTGGGATTCAGTCGGAAGGACCGTCATCGCTGACCGTCACAACCATGCCATCCAGTTATTAGCTATCTGTCCAAGTTAAAATGTGTTATTATTTTAGTAAGTTCCAGTTTCATCGACGAACTTCAATAGGCAATCAGGTGTGCGGTGAAACAATTGAGTTCAGTTAAGCAAATCTGAAGCTCGTCGGAGTTAAGTGGTCAAAGGCACTAGAATTTTCGATATTGTCGAAATTAAATCAGTGGTCAATCACCAAAAGTTCAAGTTCAAGACAATCGCTCCGGTTCAAGTTCGAAACGTTCACTAAGGCTCGAGTTCGAATCGATTGTTCAGGGTTGCGCAGTTCGACTCGGTCCAAAGCCCTGCGTTTCGACTCGCTTCGAAGCCTCTGCTTCAACTCAGTCCAAAGCCATGCGCTTCGACTCGCTTCGAAGCCTCTGCTTCGACTTGATCCAAAACGCCTGTTTTGACTCGATAGAAAACTACGCAGTTCGACTCGATCCCAAGGCACTCCACTTCGAACCGTTCCAAGGCCACTATTTCGACTCGCTCCTCCGTCTCTTGTGCATTTCGACTCGCTCCCCTTCGACTCCATCTCCTGTGCGTTTCAACTCTGGCTCCTATACAGTTCGAATCCAAGACCGAGTCGAACAAAGCCGTTCGAACCAAAAACCGAGTCGAACAACCAGTTCGAATCCATGGAACCATGACTTCCAGAGGCCGACTCCATCGACTCGACATACTTACTTCGCATCCATAAATCCAATGAAAATCATCTTCGTTGTTTCAACCCTTCACATCGATTCAGGAGCGGATCGCTATGAAGGAACATTCAAAAGCAACCATCGAGTGTTGTTGCAGCGAATTTCACGTCGGTTCAGGAGAGGATCGATACGTAATTCAAAAGTAAAATAAACTGACAACGACTCGTGGGCATACAAACGTCAACGGGAGTCAGGTTAACATATATGCATGAAGGTCAGACTAATATTCAATATTCCAGATTTTCAGGAATCAGAAACTCATCCAATAACGATTACAACAACAAACGGGTAACCACTAGTATACAGCAATCAGTTGCAACAATACATGGTACATCAGTCGATAGTCAACAGTTTACATTATCAAGAAGAACGGTCAAAGTTACAGCTTTCATCAAAAAGACGATAACTATTCAGAGTAAAGGCTGCAGCACTTCAAAGCACATCATGTTTTCACAAGACGTACTTTGGGGGGCAAAAGTTATCCTGCCTTTTGGCAAGGCCGTGATACCAAGGAATTGGCTAGTAACCAGTGACGGCCCGTCCCAGAGATCAGTTATACACAGGCTCGCTATGGATATCGACTAATTTTGTCCGAGTCCAGATCGAGCCAAAATTGGTAGGACATGACAAGCTAATCCATGAGAGCCAACATTCCAAATCTCAAGTCAATCCGAGTTCGTATGCTCAAGTTGTGAACGATACAAAATTGGTTAAGAACAGCCTCCTTCGACTCGCTCTGGTTCGAATCCATAGGGATTGCGTACTTTGACTCGCTCCATTAGCAACCAGCAGAAGCCAACTTCGACCCTCTTTGCAACACCCAGGAGTGACGACTTCGACTCGCTTCGCTCAGAAGCCAACTAAGAGTCGTTCTGGTTCGACTCGCTTCACAACCATCAGAAGTACCCTCTTCGACTCGCTTCGCTCAGAGGCCAACTTCGAGCCGTCCAGGTTCGACTCGCTTCACATCCTTCAGAACTGCCCTCTTTGACTCGCTCCAGTTTGAAACCATCGAAAATGCACACTTCGACTCACTTCGCTCAAACAACTGCTCGACTCCATCGAACTCAACTCCGATTGGCAAAGTCGTTGTTCGAATCGATCGAACCATGCACTTCGACTCGATCAATCATTGCTCTCTTCGACTCACTCAATCAGTGTGCGCTTCGACTCGCTCAAAATAGCGTCAAAGGCAGAGTGATCCAAAAAGTCAAGTGCCACATCACCGAGTCGAAACGGAAGCGAGTCGAAGGAAACAGCCTACCGAAAACCCCATTTCGTATTGATCATATCTCCCAATCTATAAGTCCAAATGCTATGAAATTTTCACAGAAGACTACGTGCATGCTAAAGAATGTCCACGCCAAATTTTGACTCCATTGGATGAAATCTTGATCGAGTCGAAATCTGTTCGTGTCGATCATGGATCGGACCGAAACTTCACGGGCTTGGGCGTGCGGGCCTGGTCACGAGCCAAAGAGGGTCTCCCGAGATCTGAGCAAAATACCAGCCTCCTACACCTATAAATAGACCCCCAAAGCCAACAGAAAAGGGGTTCTTCTGCCTCTTTGAGATCTCCAATTCTCGGACTCCGCCAGATCCATATCTGAACTCAATTGCTGCTGCTACCAACAAAATTCACTGCTGCAAATCATAATTGCCTGCTGTAAATCATTGAATTCACTTGTAAACACGAAAGAAAGATCAATAAAGAAAACTATTTCATAGTCGACGTAGGCTATACGCCGATCCACTCAAAATTCTTGTGTCTCCTTGCACTTTAATTATTCTCATATCTGAAATTTGGAGTTTTTTGTTAGATAATTCCTCTTTTTCCATTTAATTTCTTCACTTTATCTCTTCAAAGACTTCCGAAGAGTGTTATGCCCAATTTTGGTACAAACAACTGCCTTCTAGATTTTATCATGAGTCTCTTCCAAAGATGTAAAAGGGCATGACATTCAATAAACAAGTGGTTTGTAGTTTCATCATGTAGAAGACAGAAGACACATCTTTTACTACATTGCATCCCATAACCAAAAAGGACTGCCTTAGTCAACAGGGCAAATTTTATGACCTTCCACAACATTAAGTTTTCCCTGGGTGATGAATCATTTCTCCATATAATAGAGGACCATTTAAAGGCAGGAAAATGAGCCTTTCCAGAGATGACTTGATACACCAGGGCAATGGAGTGAATCTTTCAATTCTAAGTTATCTACTAGGGGCCTGTTCATTGAAGTTGTTGCTCTGGATGATGTTCCACTGTCTCATGATAGCCTGATTGCTGTTATTAGGAAGGTGAACAATCCCATCTATGGCATGATCATTTGCCTTAGCATGGGTAGGTATTCCAGATTGTAAAACTTGCTGGTGAGTGAACACCTTAGATAAGATTAACCCTCTACTAGACCAAGGCTTATGCCAAAAACTGATGGTGTTATTGCCAGTGAAGTGAGATTGTATTAGTGGAAGAAACAATGTTCTTAATCCCAAAACCTTTCTCCAAGACCAACTGCATGATTGCGGAGTTTCAATGTTCCAAAAATCTTTCCTTCCAATATTGTGATGCCAATCCCATTTCACCCACACGGTGCCTTTCCTACTCAACAAGTCATCAAAGTGTTTACTAAAATCTACTATGTTCCATAGTTTAAGGTTGGTAATTCCCAGTCCTCCCTTTATAAGAGGAGCCTCAAAACAGGAGCAGGAACATGGAATAAGTTTCCTGGTGTGGATAGAACCCGTCCAAAAGTATCTTAGCATAGCTGACCTTATAAGTCTCAATAGTTTACAAGGGAGGATCATGGATCGAGCCCAATACACCATTATCGAGAAGGTAACCGACTTAATGAGGACCAGCCTGCCACTTTGTGGTAGTTGTCTGTTGGTCCAACAGTTGAAGGTGTCAGTGATCTTACTATATAGAGGCAGACAGTTCGCAAGTGAGTTTCTTTTAGTTATTAGAGGAAGGCCCAAATACTTCATGTCACTGTCCATGCTTTGAAAACCTGTGGACTGGAACAAAATGGAAGCATGGTTGTCAGAAACACTAGAGATCAGCATGCTGGATTTGATAGGGTTGAGTTTTAGCCCAGTCATTTTGTGAAAAGTATGTTGAGCATCAACAATGCAAAACAAAGAAGAGTGTTCAAGCTTCGTGAACACAAGCACATCATCGGCAAACATTATGGAGGAAATTTGCAAGTGGCCACAGTTAGGGTGGTAGTCGACAAGCCTACTAGTGTATTTCAAAGTTAAAAAATTTGTGAAGACTTCCATGACTAAAAGGAAGAGGTAGGAGGAAATCGGGTAACCCTGTCGTATTCCATGTTTGCTTTTGAATAAACCCACTGACCTACCATTTAAAATGAAAGAGATTGTAGGAGAGGATATACAAGTATATATCCAAGAAACAAAAGTCTTAGGGAACCTCATCTTTGCCATTATTCTTACTATTGCAGACCATTGGACACTATCATAGGCTTTCAAGATATCAAGCTTGAGAACAACAGCTGGGGAGGAGGTAGCCTTTCCATGTCCTTTTAACAGTTCTTGAGCAAGCAAAATGTTATCTAAAATACTTCGGCCTGGAAAAAATGTAGCCTGATTGGTTGAGATAGTCTTTGGCATTGCAGAAACAAGTCTAGCAGCTAGGATTTTTGAAATACATTTGTAAACCACGGTGTAGCAGGAAATTGGTCTGAATAAGGATACTGAAGATGGATTAGATGTCTTTGGGATTAAAGTAATGTTAGTAGTGTTGACCTCACCAAGAAGCTTACATTTATCAAAGAAGTTATGAATTGCCTTGCAAAAATCAGACCTATTATATTCCATGCAGAAGTAAAAATGGTGACATTTAGACCATCAGGTCCACCAGAAGAGTGTTGATTCATGGAGAATAAGTTTCTTTTTATTTCATCATCAATGACTTTGAGGGTCAGAGTAGTGGCTTCAGAACAGTTAATGGTAGGAAGATTGAGAGTGTCATACAGATCCAGTTCAGGTGTAAAATCAGAGGACTTTCCAATATTACATTTAGTATAACATTTTATCTGAATTTTCAAATATTATCAAAGAGGAATTTATTAATTAATTAAACTTTAATATAACAAAATATTTTATTAAATAGAATTTGAATGAATAATAATTTGATTCCAAAATGATCCTTACAAAAAAAATCAAATTCAGACACTTCTATTTTATTTAAATTTATATAATAGCATGGGTTCAAAAATAGGATTGTTACACAGCTCCTCCTTAACACAAGTTGTAGTTGCAATACCCACTTATTTAATACAATATACACAAGCTTCTCTCACTGAACCACATGCAACACACATCTTGTCCATCTCATGCACATCACTATTTGATTGTAAAAAAGTTGGTGTAAAATAATTAGGAACAACTCACTAAAACTTATTAGCTATGAAAATTAGGAAAGATAACTATTTGATTATAAAAAAGTTTGTAAGAACTAATAAAACATGATATCATGAGAGAATCAAGGAGAAAGGAGAGAAAATGCTAGAATTATTGAGTGCCTTTAGAAAAAAATTCAGTTAACTATTATTTACTAAATATAGTGAAATATGCGTTGTGACTCTTGGTTTCAATTCCCTTATTTCCCCCTTTTCTCTAATAATGTTTTGTTTTACCACGTTCATACATTTTTGTATATTATAAAGGCTTCATCCTTTAATGTACAAATCTTTATTTATTTAACCATTCAAATAAAAGGTAATCCATTAAAATTAAATTAAAATTTCTCCATTAGTAAAATAATTTTATTTATTACATAAAAAGTTTAATATTTTTATTAAATGAATTAATGAATGATAATTGCTTTGATTTATTTAAATATTTAATTAACAAATTTTTTAGACATAATGCAAATAATATGATAATAGTAATAAGAACTTTGTAAATAATCATATATATTATAGAATTTAGGTATTTTTACTGCAAACCCATGGAATGAACTAATAGTACTTTGTAAATCATTAGTGAAATGATAACTTACAATATTTAAAAATATATATTATGTTAGGAATAAAAAGATGGAGAAAACTTTTATAATTAATAAGAGGTGTGTAAAATTCCTCTGCCCTACTATTATTTGTTTATTAGATAATTTATTTTGATAAATGAAATATAAATTTGTGTATATAATTTTTGTTGTTATATTCTTTGTTCAAATCAAAAATAAATTATTTTTCCATTTTCATCAATAGAAATATGGTATTTATGTTAAAATTGTTTTTTTACGATTTGTTAAACAAATTAATGAATGTTAGAAAATTTGTTTTATTTAAATCATTTAAATTTCAGACAATTAGTTAGTTTAAATGTATGCACATAATGTAAAATACTAGAAACAATCGAGTAGAACTTATTAGCTATGGAAATTAGAAATATGAGTATTTAACTGTAAAATGGTTGACAATAATTAATAAAGCAGTGTAACTAAATTTAAAAATCACAAACTATATAAAGATATTCTTAAAATAAAATATCATGATAGAATTAAGGATAGAGAAGGACAATGCTAAAATTAACGAGAGCTTTTAAAATCCGTCCCTTTACCAACATTTATTGGTATATTTAATAGATTCAATGAAGAGTTCTTACTTTTGGTTTCAAGTTCTCTGGTTTTTGATTTTCTTCTCTAATAATGTTATATGTTACTCACTTTATATAATTTTAATTTACGTATTACTGTTATTTGTCTTTATATATATATATTGTTAGTCCTTGAGATGATGGTTTTGATGACAACAACCTTAGAATAAGATTATAAAATATAAATACTAACATTATAGTTTAGATATATATGTATATGCAGGATTTAACCATGCAGGTATCAAGAATGAAGACTGTACAGTATAGAGATACAAGACTGCAGAATTTAAAGATCAAAGATATCAAGATTGAAGACTCATGAGTATCAAGAAATCAAGTTATCAAGAGTTCAAGATTTTAATAATACAAGATAAGTATTGAGTCTAGAATTATGTTAAAACTTCATAATAGTACTGAAATCTTCACTCCATATTTCATTTGGGATGAAACCCATTTCTACCTTTTTAGTGGCTTACAAACCTACGACAAGTAGCTTACAAACCTACGACAAGTGGCTTAAAAACCCACGAACATCCTGGTTTTGTACAAGTTCTCGAGTCCTGATGTGATGAGATATTCTGCAAGAAGAAGCTTGCAAAAATACTTCAAAATGATTTTCAAAATTGCTTTTCAAAATGTTTTAGCCTTAAAAAAAATTATCTTTTCAAATGTTTTTCAAAAAGACGTTTTAGCCTTAAAATATTCTTTGATTTTGTTTTTAATAAACTCTTGTTTTAAACTTCGTTTGTTTTAAACTATCTTTTAATTATAATATATTTAACTTTTAATATTTATACTTAGATTTAAATATAAAATTATAGTAAAATTTTATATATATTATTCTCTATATTTACTTATGTATTTCAACTATAGTTAAGTATATTTATAAAGTTTAAAATAGTTTTAATATAAGATAGAAGTAATTTTCAAAGAAAAACAAATCACCAAAATTTCCTTTGGGATGTTGACATACCCAAGATACCCATGTCGACATAGTGGTAGTTGGTTTCAAAAATTTGAATTTCAAAAGAAGTGTCTATACGCCATAATGTTTCACGAATAGACATGGCTGTTGTTCTTCTATAAATAGGGGATGTTTTCAATGAATTTTCAACTAATTTTCTGGTTTTCACTCCTCCTCTTCTTCCACATTTCTTTATATATTCTTACCATTACTCTACCGAAATCACCATTGAATTTAACTAGATAATTTTTGGTTTGATTCTCTATCACTATCTCAACAAGATCCCAGTGCTATTCAGAGTTATAGGCTTCTTTGTATTCAATCAAGTAACAAAAGGTGTGATTATAGCCTTGGAAATCAATCAAGTGAGAAAAGGTATGATTGTAGCCTTGGAAATCAATCAAGTGAGAAAAGGTGTGATTGTAGCCTAGGAAATCAATTGGGTGAACTGGTTGCCTGGGAAATCAAGTATCTCTACCCGGAGGATTGTGAATCTGGAGTGGTGTACCTCGTGGCCTTGAAATCGAGGGTTGTAATTGTAAAGATTGTTTTTGAAAGGAAATCTGTACTTGTGTGCGGGACTGGATGTAGGGTAACTCCGAACCAGTATAAAATCCAGTGTGTTCTTTCCTGTACTGCTTTTACTTTATATTTGCATCTGTGTTTGTGATCATATCTGTGTCTGAATATTGCATACATTTGTGTTCAAATTAATATAAACTCGAAAAGAATTAGTAATTCCTTAAAACACTATTCACCCCCCCTCTAGTGTTTATACTAGCCTTAAGATCCGTAATCCGCATTTCTCACATTTGGTATCAGAGCAAGGTTTTCAAAGTTTCATAATCTGAATTTTGAAAAGTTTTCAAAATGGCTACCAACACTGGTACTGTTACTAACACTAGTTCTATTACTACTGTTACTAGTTCATTTGTAGAAGGTCAGTCTACTGCCAGACCACCACTTTTTAATGGCAGTAACTACGCATACTAGACATGTAGGATGAAAATATATTTACAATCTGTAAGTCTAGACACTTGGAATATCACACAGAATGAATATTCGAACCCACAACTAATTTTGCACAGTGGACCACTGAGCAAAAGACTATTGCATAGAAAAATTCTAAAGAAATGAATATTCTATTTTGTTCACTTGATAGGAATGAATTTAATAGAGTGTCAGTTTGTAAGTCTGCATATGAAATCTGGAAAACTTTGCAAGTTACTCACGAAGGAACAAGCAAAGTTAAATAGACCAAAATTTCCATGCTCACAAGTCAGTTTCAATTATTTAAAATGAATTCTAATGAGTCTATTTTAGATACATATAGTAGATTTCAGGATATTGTGCATTCTCTAATATCCTTGGGAAAGGAATTTTCCAAAGAAGATCAAGTCAGAAAAATCTTAAATTCTCTTACTCCAGAATGGGATCAAAAGACACTTGCAATCGAAGAGGCAAATGACATCAGTACCTTAAAGATAGAAGAATTAATTGGAAATCTAATGTCGTTTGAAGTCCAAATGATCGGGAGGAGAGAAGCAAAGCATCTGAAAAGAAATCAATGGCATTTAATGCATTAACCGATGGATCAGACTCAAACAACGATACTGATGAAGAGATAGCCTTTATGACCAAGAATTTTCGGAAATTTCTAAAATACAGAAAGATGAATAATTTCAAGAGAAACAACTATAAGAATACAGGAAATCAGAATGTAGTGCCAAACAATATCAAATGCTTCAACTGTAACGAATCAGGTCATATCAAAAGAGACTGTCCGTATCCAAATAAGCAAAACCTTCCTATAAACAATGATTTCGTAAAGAAACGAAAACGTGCTTTTACTGCTACTCTAGATGACTCAGACTCGTCTTCAAGCGATGATGATCGAAAGACAGATAATTCAAATATGTGCTTCATGGCAGTTCACGACTCCAACGAATTCAGAGAAACGGACTTAGAAAAAGGTACACATTTACAATACAATTGATTGAAATTGCATGCTTAGAATTGATTGCTTAATTGATTGATTTTGAATTGGTGTGTTGTTTGAAATTTAAAATTTTATTATTATCTTATTATATTATTATATTATTATTTTTATTTTTATTAGTATCATAATATCTTATGGAATATACTAATAATATTCTAGATATATATAGACATTAAAAATAATAAGAATATATATATATATTAGAATTCTTATGAAAAATAAATTATAGAATTTCAAAGACACATGTCGACATGTCCCTACCATGATGTCGACATGGGTACAGAATTTGAAATTCAAAATTTGAATTCAAATGGTTGAATTTCCCTCCACCTTTTCACTTCATTCAATTCTCTAAAAAGACATCTTTTGACCAGAGAATATGTCCTTTGAGAATCTATTTATTCACTATCTTTTATCACATCTTTTCACTTTCATTTTCAAATTCAAACTCTCTCTTCAAAACTTCAAGCTCTCTACTCTCTACTCTAATGGCTTCTTCAAGCAACCCTTCCACCATGAGAATTTCCAGAAAGATAAAAGAGCAACTCTTCAATGATCCGGAGGCCATAAAAGCATACATCAATTATGCTAACTATGGAAAAGTCCATCCTGGAAAGTTTGCTTTATTTCAAGATTTTTCTACTTATGAAATTGATTCTCTTTTTGCAAATAATCAGTTCTCAGTATTATTGATGCTTCTCAAAATGATTTTGTTTGCTATCTAAATCTTGTTAATTTTTTTATGCAAATCTTAATCGAGGATTTTATAATGGAAACGATGATGAAATTTGGAGTAGTGTCAAAGGCACTAGAATCGTTTTAAATTGTGATCTTTTGGGTACCATTCTCAATTGCAAGAATACGGGAATGGTTCTTTCTAGTTTTAATATTGATGAAAATGATCGTGAGACGTTTCATCATATTTTTGAAGGAAATGATAATTTTGAATTCAAAAATTGAAACTTTTGACCAAAAGCTAGAATTGTCAATCTTCTTTTACAATATACTTTGACCCCAAGATCGGGGAATTTTAACAATCCTACTTCAAAAGTTTGCAGAGCACTTTTTTCTATTTTTGGAAATTATGATGTTAATTGGGCGCAAGTTATTTTGGATGAACTTCGTCCCAAAAATCTTGAAATGGGTGAGAATACTTTGTATCATGGAATCTATCTCACTCGTATTTTTAACTATTTTGGAGTAGATTTCAAAGAAGAAGAATTTGTTTCAAGAATGGTTATCAATCACTCAAATATTTCTCTTATGAAAATTCCATTTGTTTTTCAACCGTATGAGACTCTTGCCGAAAAGGAAGAGCATTTGGCTCATGAAGAGATGGAAGAGGAGGAAGAGGAAGAAGAAGAAGAAAAAGAAATGGATGAAATGGAAATAGAAGAAGAAGAAGACGGTGAAACATCCTTCGAAAGTATTGACTATCCTCCTAATCCAACCAACAAAACTCTTCTCAATAACCAAAAGACCATTGTTAAGAATCAACGGATTCTTAAACGATCCGTTAGTAAGAAGTTGGATAAAATTTCATCAAAGATGAACAAGTTTATTTCCAAAGTAAGCAAGAAGCTTGGATTATCTTCATCTTCGTCATCCTCTAACTAGTTCTATCTTTTCATTTCATGTTGTATTAGTTTAGTTTGTTTGAATGTTCATGTAGTTCTTTATGATTAATCATTGTATCACTCTATTAAGCAATGAAATTGAATTCCTTTTTTTGTTATCTAGCTTATCTTATTTCCAGAATAAATGTTAGTATATTATATAAATATAAATAAATAAATATATATAGACACACATACACACACAATTATTCACAAAATCAAAATAAGCCATCAAAATTCACTGCACCATGTCGACATCCCCCCTATGACCATGTCGACATGTACTGGTCAGAAATGACATTTCATTTTAAATTTGAAATTTGAATAACTACCTTATGTCTATTCATTTCAAACGAATTTCTACACCTATAAATACCTATTTCTTCCAGAATTCA
This sequence comes from Allium fistulosum, assembly GCA_030737815.1. Taxonomy (NCBI): domain Eukaryota; kingdom Viridiplantae; phylum Streptophyta; class Magnoliopsida; order Asparagales; family Amaryllidaceae; genus Allium; species Allium fistulosum. Next base: position 1,497,861,452 of record CM060901.1, read on the forward strand.
TCACTCAATATTATTTCTTATCTACTTTGTCTATCATTCTTCTCTCAAACTAAAAAAATGGCCAATCCAATTCATAATTTAACCTAAAATCTTGAAGAAACTCTTAATTCTTTCAAGAATATTTTTCATTCATTCTTCGTAACCAGCGACACTTAGAGTTGAATCAAATGCAGATGATCAAGGAGCAAGAAAGGCATTTCGATGCAATACGATGGATGATTTCCTCCCTACACAAGGATGATAACGAAGCACATCCTCAAGTCTCTCTCACCAATGACAATGAAAATTAGGATGCCATTAAAGCAGACCCTATTTTTGGAGAAGAAGGATTGGTGGAAGTTCCTCGTAATGTTTGATTTGATTGCTTTGTTTGATTTGAATTGTTTGCTTTGATTGATTTGATTTCATTTGTTTTGATTTGATATGGATTGATATTTGGTGTGGATTGATATTTGTTGTACAAAACATGTATACATATGCATTGATATTTATATGATCTTTGATTAATTATCATGTTTATCAATATAATTATCTCTTAATCTGTATATTATATACTCCATTGTATTGTTTATTAATGCAGGTACTTTAGTACAAGAATGAGGGGGAGTTATATAGTTTGGAGTTAGTTTTTGTTGATGACAAAGGGGGAGAAGTATAAAATATAGGATAGTTAGGCATAGATTAAGGAGGGGTTATTAGTTTTAGGGGGAGTCAATAGGATAGAAATAATATTTTATAAAAAAAGGTTGTCATCATCAAAAAGGGGGAGATTGTTAGTCCTTGAGATGATGGTTTTGATGACAACAACCTTAGAATAAGATTATAAAATATAAATACTAACATTATAGTTGAGATATATATGTATATGCAGGATTTAACCATGTAGGAATCAAGAATGAAGACTGTACAGTATAGAGATACAAGACTGATGAATTTAAAGATCAAAGATATCAAGATTGAAGACTCATGACTATCAAGAAATCAAGTTATCAAGAGTTCAAGATTTTAATAATACAAGATAATCATTGAGTCTAGAATTATGTTAAAACTTCATAATAGCACTGAAATCTTCACTCCATATTTCATTTGGGATGGAACCCATTTCTACCTTTTTAGTGGCTTACAAACCCACAACAAGTAGCTTACAAACCTACAACAAGTGGCTTACAAACCCACGAACATCCTGGTTTTGTACAAGTTCTCGAGTCCTGATGTGATGAGATATTCTGCAGGAAGAAGCTTGCAAAACTACTTCAAAATGATTTTCAAAACTGCTTTTCAAAATGTTTAGCCTTAAAAAAAATTATCTTTTCAAATGATTTTCAAAAAGATGTTTTAGCCTTAAAATATTCTTTCATTTTGTTTTTAAATAAACTCTTGTTTTAAACTTCGTTTGTTTTAAACTATCTTTTAATTATAATATATTTAACTTTTAATATTTATACTTAGATTTAAATATAAAATTATAGTAAAATTATATATATTATTCTCTATATTTACTTATGTATTTTAACTATAGTTAAGTATATTTATAAAGTTTAAAATAGTTTTAATATAAGATAGAAGTAATTTTCAAAGAAAAACAAATCACCAAAATTTCCTTTGGGATGTCGACATACCCAAGATACCCATGTCGACATAGTGGTAGTTGGTTTCAAAAATTTGAATTTCAAAAGAAGTGTCTATTCGCCATAACCTTTCACGAATAGACATGGATTTTGTTCTTCTATAAATACGGGATGTTTTCAACGAATTTTCAACAATAATTTTCTGGTTTTCACTCCTCTTCTTCTTCCACATTTCTTTATATATATTTTTACCATTACTCTGCCGAAATCACCATTGAATTTAACTAGATCATTTCTGGTTTGATTCTCTATCACTATCTCAATAAGATCCCAGTGCTATTCAGAGTTATAGGCTTCTTTGTAATTAATCAAGTAAGAAAAGGTGTGATTGTAGCCTTGGAAATCAATCAAGTGAGAGAAGGTGTGATTATAGCCTTGGAAATCAATCAAGTGAGAAAAGGTGTGATTGTAGCTTGGGAAATCAATTGGGTGAACTTGTTGCCCGGGAAATCAAGTATCTCTACCCAGAGAATTGTGAATCTAGAGTGGTGTATCTCGTGTCCTTGAAATCGAGGGTTGTAATTGTAAAGATTGTTTTTGAAAGGAAATCCATACTTGTGTGCGGGACTGGATGTAGGATAACTCCGAACCAGTATAAAATCCGGTGTGTTCTTTCCTTTACCGCTTTTACTTTATATTTGCATCTGTGTTTGAATCTGTGATCATATCTGTGTCTGAATATTGCATACATTTGTGTTCAAATTAATATAAACTCGAAAAGAATTAGTAATTCCTTAAAACACTATTCACCCCCCTCTAGTGTTTATAATAGCCTTAGGATCCGTAATCTGCATTTCTCACATATAAATTGTCTGTAATCAACTTAAACTAAGTTTGAATTTCTCTACCAGGGCAATAAATTATTCTATTACATAAAACGTTCAATCTCTAGAGTATTAATCTATTTTCAATCTTCCACAAAGAATACAAATATTAAATTATCAATTAACGTTATACTCATCTCTTACCTATAATATAAAAATATCAAAAGCCTCTTTACATAAATAAAAAAAGAATTCTAATGAAAATTAATCATTTCTTTATGTTTTTATTTCTTACTAGAATCACTTAACCTCCTTTTATATATTTAGTTTTAATTTTTATTTGTGTTTTACACTCAGAATAAGATAAATAAGTTAAGTCTTCCATTCTAAAATTGATAATTACAGAACATGGCTCGTTTCTTTATGTTTGATTATTTTATTTAGGATTGACCTTTTCATTTCTACCTAAAATTGTTATAGGTTTGAGACTGGAATAATGGATCGATGAGCTGGAGAATTGTAAGATTACATTGTAAATGATTTTTCAATTTGGTCATAACTTATCATTATTTCTCCATTTCAAGGTTTTTTATTACAAAAAAAATTCTATTATTTAGTAATATTTTTTTCTACTTACCTTGCAATTAGTTATTCGTAATTTTGATTTGAATTTTACATTCTAAACAACATAAATGTATTGAGGTTTTCTCTCATTTTAATAATTATAAAATGATTTTATGCTCATTTCTTTATGTTCTTTTTTTATTCAGAATTGGTATTTTTTTGGTACCAACTTAATTGTAGGTTTTAGATCGAATTAGTGCAATAATAAGTTTAATCTTTATATAATCTATTTTGCTGTTTTACGCAGCTTGAATACTTAATTATCCTTAATTCAATTATTAACTTTACTTTTAGCTAGTTATAAAATCTCATACTTGAATGAAGAATACCGACATTAATCTAGCAATTAATGCTATATACTTCTCTCATTTGTAACAGACAAAGGTCTAAAGTCTCTTTATTCTAAAAAAGGGAATCAACATTAATCATTTCTTACTAAAATCACTTGAACTCCTTTCATATATTTAATTCTAATTCTTACTTGAATTTTAAACGGTAGTGTAAATGCGTTGACTTTTTCATTCTAATTTTGACTTGAGTTTTATATTCCGAATATTTGTTGTTATGTGCCTCTTAGAAATAAATTATGCTAATATTATAATTTAAGCAATCAACTGAATAACTTTATTTAGTATAAGTATTGCATAATAGGTATTATTGAATATGTTCCAAGACAAAGGATATGTTAACACTAGTTACTTATTTGTAGTAAATTATGTTATAATGTAATGTTAGTGCAACGACCCATAATTTAATCACTTTAAATACGAATATTTGATATATTTTTAAATAATTAAATAATGGATTTTATAACTCAAATAGACCTCTTTTAAGTAATAATGCAATGATGGTAAAGCTAATTAAAAATTTGGTTTAAAAAATAAGTAGTTCGAAGAAAATTTGAAAATGTGACCGAAAGTCATTTTTTGGACTTTCGACTTTTCATCGCCAAAAGATGTCGGAATGTGTTGTGCAGACTAGTGCATATATGTACCATATATAAAAATAAAAAATGACTTTTCTAATTAATTAGATTAGTTAAAACATGTTTAAAAATCTACTTAAGTTAGTAAAGTGGAAGTGGACTTTTATTTTATAATTTAAAAGGAAATAAGCACAAAATCTAAGGCACAAAGTACACACAAAAGAGAGGATGTGATGGAGTTATGGCAAGGAAGGGGGCATGCCTTAATGAGGTGGAGGTGATGTGTTGTCAAAAAGGTAGTAGAAGGTAGTTTATTTTTTAGAGAGGGGTAATGTAACGACCCGAAAATTTATCACTTTGGCAATTAATATTTGGTTTAGAAATATTCAAATATAAGATTTTTTACATAAATTATGACGTTTTGATCAATAAATAAAATCTTTTTTTAATAAGTATTTACCACAATATATTATTTGGAAAAATATCGATAAAGTGATCGAAAATCGTTTCATTGATAAACTGCTTTTTAACCATTAGGAATCGTGAACGAGTCTGGATACATACACTTAACTTTCCTTACAAGCAAGAATATGTAATAAAATTATTTATTTTATTTTTCAAAATAAATGTTATTATGACATCATCAACGATTTCACCATTTTTGAATAATTTGTTTTTGAATTTAAATTAAGTTTAAATGATTTGATAATTGTTTTAAAATCAAATAAGGCTCTTTTTTTCTTTATCATTAAATATTAATGGAAATATTGTTATTAATCTTTGTTTACAAATATATATAGTTTAACTAAGAAGTAGAAATACGATCGGAAATCAGATTCCAGATTCGTAACGGATTGACGAGAAGAAGTTTTTTCGAGATGTTGTAATTTGTTTGTCATATATATCATACGTGAACAAATATATGTCATATACATACAAATACACATGCATACATACATATATACTTAAGGAAAAATATCATGATATTTTGTAACAGAACAAAAAAAAACTTCTCATTACTTTAGAGCGCATGGAGAATCATATGGAGGAGGCACATGGGGGAGCAGGTCATGGCCGAGAATGATGAGGGGGTAGGTTGATGTTGGCAAGCACATGGATGGTGAAAATATCGTGATATTTTTTCTCCAAATTTTGTCTATAAATAGCAAGCCACTTCCACTCTTCCTCTTCACTAATTCACTGCTTCTTTTCTTCTTCTTATTCACCTTAAAGAGCTCTCTTCAATGGTCTCCTTCTCTTCATAAAATATTCCATAGGAATAGCAAAGCTCTACTGAGGAATATACCTCCGTATAAAAAGGTATATACTACCTTAGGTTCGAGATCGAATTAGTAATCTCTTCTCCTTTTCCCTAACTTGGCCGTGCCCATCCAAGCATTCCACCACCCTTGAAGGCTCAAGGAAAGTCCTAAGAGTCCCCGAGCAAGATTCATAAGCTCCGGTGTAGGAATAGCGGAGCTATAGTCGATTCATAGTTCGATCGGGAAAAACGTCAAGTGAGAAACTCAACTTATTTTTATTATAAATTATATGATGATATGGTATGATTTCTATGATTGTGTTCTGTGGTTGATTGTCGCGTTTGGAAGTGATAATATGTTTGTTTGGTTGTGGAAATAGTTCATGTTAAATACACGTCGAATTTACACAAGGAAATCACTTTCCTGTATGAATTATAAAAGTGTTACGGAATGGTTAAACCTCTTTAAAATGGTTTATAATTTTTTTATAAACATTAAAATTCAATTCGGAGAAGTTTTGACAAGTATGAAATTGGAGTCAAAAATAGGCGCGTCGCGTAACGGTAGTTCACGATTTCATGCCATAAAAGTTAAATCAATGTGTAAAGTGGAATATAGCTCGGAACGATCCGAGATAAGAATTTTCCGAACTCTTATAACCATGGTTTTCAAATAAAGAAGGAAAATCAAGATTTCATTAAGTAAAATTTTAGATGGGTCCAAACAAAGTTTTCAAAAACATCGCGCTTTGGCAGTTCGGAAACAAGAATGGAAAAGTCTTTAAAATGGATTTAAAAATATGAAATAGATTTCATAAATATATTGAAATGTTTTAAAATGGATTTGGGTTATAAAAATGGACATATGTGAAATGAAGTTAATATTTTGATCAAAGAAGCTTTTTGAAAACAATATTTGCAGCACTTTTTGGTAATTTTTGAAATTAAGATTTAAACTTTTGGATTTTCTTCCTAAATCTTTTGTAAATGTTTTTCAAATAATAAATTAAGAATTTTAAAGAGTTTAGGGTTGATCAGATAACTTGACCGCCTTATGGGTGATAGAGATATAGTCTCTAGATCCAAGTTTGGACAATTAGTGTCTGGTTTCCGCTCTAGCTATCCGGACTGGCCTAACGGAGGTGATAGTAAATTTGATTTACTTGGACCATATTTTCCTAAGATAAATAGAGATTTGGAGATTTAAAAAATTTAAACAAGATTTTAGAATAATAATATTTCAGTGATATATGAAATGTATTGGTTAAACTCTGTCTTAAATTCTGTCGTACTATCCGTGTGAATTTAAAAGGTAATTTCACCGTTATTCGATGAATAGTACAGGTTGAACGTGGAAATTAGTATTGGGTAAAATTAATATAACTCCTATGGATCCTATTTACTTAATACTAACTGGTTTTGAACTTACTATCTTAGGTAACATGGTTTTAACCCATTTAAAATATATGTTTTGAAAAGAGTTTTAATGATTATGTATATACTGTTATCCCACTTTTTGGTCAAGGCTGGAATATCAACAGATTATCTGAAAAGGACGGATATTAGGATTGGAGATCGATTGGAAACAAGGCTGTGATCGATGTCGTCAAAATTTGGTCGAGCTCCAATCAAGACGAAATCGATTGGGAATGATGAATAAGGCTAAGAAAAGCTACGTTTCAAATTTCAAGTCAAACGGAGTTCATTTGCTCAAGAATATGATTGATACGTGCACAAGGAGGTCTCATTCGAATCGATACGAATTTGTATCGATCCGGCATGGATACGAACAAGTTATTCGTATCCATCGACATGGATACGAACACGTTGCTCGTATCGATCAAAGAGAAGGGGTGGAACGCAGTAGTATGCTTCGAATCTATAGACTTTGTATCGATGCAGTGCGAGTCGGGTGGATGCGTGCATAGGTGTACTTCGTATTGATCATTGCTGAATCGATACGAAGGGGAAGCAATGGTTTTAGGACTTCGATTGTACATTTTGTATCGATCGCTTGTGGATCGATACGAAGAAGGCGCTTTAGAGCGATACGAAGGAGGGTTGGTCGATGGATACGAACTGCAAGTGATGATGGGTATGAATAAGTGAAGCCTTGATCGATACGAAGGCTATGGACTCGGATCGATGGATACGAACAGAGGCACATTTGATGGATACGAATGAAGAAGTAGTCAATGCGACATCAAAAGTGGATCTCCTTGGGTTTCCGAGCCACATCATCGACACGATTTTGATGGATATGAAATCCATGGATACGAACACGACAGCCGATTTAAGAGCTACATTTGCATCGATCATAACTCACAATCTACAAGTCCAAATGCCACCAAATTTTCACAGGAGCTTGCGTACAACCTAAAGAAGTTCCTGCTCAATTTTGACTCGATTGGACAAAATCTTGATCGATACGAAATTGGTTCGTATCGATCATAGATCGAGTCAGAATCACCTGGGATCGATCGCGTGGGCCCACTCACGTGCCAGAAGAGGTCTCCCGAAATCTGAGCGAGATATTTGCAACCTACGCCTATAAATAGCATCCCAAAGCCTACAGAAAAGGAACTCTTGGATTCTCCAACGTCCTAACTCTGCAGAAATCGCCATTACACTAAAACTTCAATGTTGTACTCGAGAATTACTGCAGTAATCTGTTGTAACCAGCAAGCCAAGTCAATAAAAGATTAACTTTCGAAGTGGACGTAGGCCGGAGATAGCCGAACCACTATAAATCTTGTGTCTCTGTCTATTTCTTTCTGTTTTAAGTGTGCTATTCTTCATTTTTATCCTCTACATTACCTTGGTCTGTGATTTGTGATCATATATTGCTGATCTGTGTTCATACATTGGTGCTTTTACGATATTTGGGGTTTGTGAGTTATGATCGATGCAAATGTAGCTCTTAAGTCGGCTGTCGTATTCGTATCCATGGATTTCGTATCCATCAAAATCGTGTCGATGACGTGGCTCGGAAACCCAGAGGAGATCCAATTTTGATGTCGCGTTGACTACTTTTTCATTTGTATCCATCAGCTGTGCCTCTATTTGTATCCATCGATCCGAGTCCATAGCCTTCGTATCGATCAAGGCTTCACTTATTCGTACCCATCATCACTTGTAGTTCGTATCCATCGACCAACTCTCCTTCGTATCGCTCTCAAGCGCCTTCTTCGTATCGATCCACAAACGATCGATACGAAATGTCCAATCAAAGTCCTAAAACCATTGCTTCCCCTTCATATCGATTCGGTAATGATCGATATGAAGTACATCTATGCACCCATCCACCCGACTCGCACTGCATCGATACGAATTCTATAGATTCGAAGCATACTGCTGCATTCCACCCCTTCTCTATGATTGATACGAGCAACGTGTTTGTATCCATGTCGATGGATATGAATAACTTGTTTGTATCCATGTCGGATCAATACGAATTCGTATCGATTCTAATGAGACCTCCTTGTGCACGTATCCATTAATTTCTTGAGCAAATGAACTCCATTTGACTTGAAATTTGAAACGTAGCCTGTCTTAGCCTTATTCATCATTCCCAATTGAGTCCGTATTAACTAAAGCTCGGCCAAATTTTGATGACATCGATCACAGCCTTGTTTCCAATCAATCTCCAATCCTGATATCCGTCCTTTTTAGATAATTTGTTGATATTCCGGCCTTGACCAAAAAGTGGGATAACATTTGAAGTGGACATAGGCCGGAGAAAGCCGAACCACTACAAATCTTGTGTCTCTGTCTATTTCTTTCTGTTTTAAGTGTGTTGTTCTTCATTTTTATCCTCTATATTACCTAGATCTGTGATTTGTGATCTTATACTGCTGATCTGTGTTCATACATTGGTGCTTTTGCGATATTTGGGGTTTGTGACCAATTTTGGCGCAAACATATATTGAAAAAGGAATAGTTTAAAAGTGTATATCTCTAGAAGATATTTCATCTAGATTAAAGACATTGATAAACTGAATAATAATCACCCACATATTTAACATCTTTTATTGATAAATTGATTCGGAGGAACCGAGGTCGGATTTGGGTGATTCCTATCCGAAAACCACTTCGAACAAATATACGTTCAAAAGTGAAAATATGTCGAAGGCAATGATTTTGAAGATAAATTTCTTCATAATGTAGGGCTGCATGTCACGAATCTGTATGGTTATTCCCTTATCATATATATGGTGGTAGTAGTTCCTTCAATGTGAAACCTTTGATGCAAGAACTACTCACTACTAATCCTAGGTGTGATTCCCAAATAGGATATAGTAAGAGAAGTGCCTTCAGTTTATCCTATGGCTAGACAACTTGTATAGACGAGTGTTTGACATTGCACTTCTAAGACTGTGTACAATTATTTTTACAGATGTCTATCTGTTTGGTGGTGTAGGAGATAACCCCTCTTATGCTTAGCACTCTTCTCTAAATGAACGAGCTTAGAGGTTGGATTTTTGTGGAAATCAATAGTGTGTTGTTAGAAATGGCAGGCATTCAAAGAGGGATTTTTCATATAAAAGGTATAATGTTACCTCAAGCCTCACACATCGGTAATGACAAAAACAAGGTTGATGCATCATCGCTAAGTGGGTCGTACCCATTAGAATATGGTCATCATCTTTCTAGATTACCCTCTATATTTTGGGTATGTTGTGTATGCTTTGGGATCACATGGGTAGGTTGGAAACGATCGGGGTGATGGGATTTTCTATACTATCTATAGTAGAGGTAGGCCGGTTCTGTGTTAGTAAAGGTTGGAGCCTTAGGTTCATCCCTCTGGGGATGTACTGTCGGAAGGTAGTCCCTTACCTTGTCATTTTATGGAATCCATTCTCCAATACGAGCCTTTACGGTTTTAGTTGTAGAATCTAGTATGATGGAATTTAATTAATATAACAATTTCGGCTATGATTAATATGTTATTTGAGAGAGTTTTCGAAGAATGTCATAAAGAATAATATCGTTGATTTTACATAGAAAATGTTTTGGTTATCATAAGGTAAAAATCTGTCCATGTTTATGTGTGACGTGGTCTTATGAGATACCCTTTGATTTCAAAAGTATCCCTTCTTTTTGAGTTTCTCATACCAGTCCCATGACTGACTGAGAGTTTATTTTCTTTTCCCCTTAAACTCTTGGTGCTATATTTTTCCACGAAGCCAAGTAGTTAGGTAGCTAGGATCTTTTTTGGAGGAGCATGTAATATGAAGTTGGAGGGTCCTTTGTAGATAGTTATCTATTTCTATTTCCGCCGTATTATGTATAAGTATCTACCGACACCTTATAGGGATAAGTAGTTATAAATGTCCCTAGCTGGGTTAGCACTTGCTATAACTATGATATCTCATTTTGAGAGCGATTGTATGTACTCTCTATATGTATAATTACAAATTGTTAAATGCGATGTGAGAATCTATTTTGTTCTTTCTTCTATATTTATTTTCTTTTACCCCTGATTATCTACCTCTCCGGCACTTGAATTTACGGCACATAAATACCGAGAATGTACTAATGTTGGTCTTCGAGGGTCGAAAAGGCTGGCCGTCATAGGTAATTTAGTAATTGACCATTTTCATTTTCTATAAAAACAACACCACTCTTTCATATTCACTTTACTTCATTTCATTTAATTTTTCCACTTCTTTCTTCTTCCTCTCCACTCTCTTTACTTCTCTTCTTCCATTGTTTTAAAGAGTAAAAGTTTAAAAATCACTCCTTTCCACTTTAATTAAAAAACAAGTTGCTAAAACTGTTTCTATTCCCCTATACGTCACTTAATTTCCAAAATCAAACCCAAATATCCCATTTTTAGGCATGGAAGAGCCCACCTTAGCCTAAGCTGAGCCTACTGGACCTTCCTTAGGTCTTAAAAATCAAGTTTTGTAGAAGAAAGCTAGGCCGTGTATTGGTTGCAATGTTGCAGTAGTTTTGGTAAAAGATTGTGTTTGTTAAGTGAGTAAACCTCACTAAAAATAAAGTTTGGAGATTTATTATTTTGTTGATGTGTATAATTGTATATGATTACTAAGTTATTGTTTGGTTCCCGCTTGAAAGTAGATGACATATAGGACAATTTGCAAAGGACTAGAGGAAGAAATGAAGTCGAAGTATTCGTATCCTATCGGTTGCTACGACACACTTCAAAGTGCATATGTGATAATTTGCAGGGGATAATTATTCCTTGCCATATGGATGTTTATTTACATTTTTATATATTATTAAGATGTGATGGGATATGTTTGTTGCTTGGAAATAGTCGTTTGTGTTGATAAGTTGTTTTTATGTGACATTGAAAATCCTGTGCTTTCTTTAAACTAGTTTACTACTTCCTTCTCCGTGAAATTTTAAAGTTTTAAAATTTTTAAACTGGTTCAAAATATAGAAAGAAAGGTTCAAAAGCTACTTTGATTTACAATACAAGTTTTAAAGGTTACGGTCCATATAGTGATAGTCTCTACAGATGCAGTTTTGGAAATCAATGATTATTCTAAAGTAAAAAGAGTTGTCTAATTTATATATTTTGGAAAAGTCTTTTCAATTGTGTTTATAAGTATTGAAAAAGGGAGTTTGAAGTTTTAAGTATATTTTCAAGAATTTATTTAGTTATTTGAACAGGAGGTTTAAATGTTAACCGTTTTGTTTCAAAGGTCGAGTTTTGTTAAAAAGCAACCAATTTTAAAAAGGATGTTTTTTTCAAAGGATTTCTTTGTCTATGCCATTAAGTAAGATAAAAAATATATGAGAAATAGTATTAAAATTTTGATGCATTTATGCAAAGTATGTCATCTTATATTTTACAATAAAAGCCGTTGAGTAAAACTTTCCTTTATCTGTGAGTTCAAGAATTGAAGTATTGTAACCGAGGCAAGGCAGGGTGCAACTAGTATCCTGACTTAGTTGAGTTTGATTCTAGGCGAGGGATGTCACAACCCAAAATTTAGCCTGTAATAATTAATTTGTTAATTAATTAAATAGTAAAATAACTTTGTGAAATTATCAGAATTAAGCCACGAAAGTTGCACCATTGTGTCCGTGGTAATTTTCTGGTCAAATTCCAAATATAGAACGTCAGAAACCGAGCTAATATGACCAAGTTATAAAATAAGCAAAATAAGTAGAAAAAAAGAAAAAATATAAACGGTCAGGTCGACTGGCCGGTCGACCTGTGCAAGGGGGCGGTCGACCGCTCGGTCGACCTGCCTTGTAATTTTGTAGGCGCACGAACATTAATTCGTTCGAATGAATGAAAAGCATCGAAACACGTCATATGCACCCTTTAGTGTAATCCAGTCCCTCTGTTTCTGCATCTGATGGCTCCTATTCAGTCTATGAATTGGTTTTAATCTATTCAATCTCCAAATCCAATGGTCCGAGATCCACTTCTACACATATAAATAGACCCCCGGACCTAACACTTTTTCTCATTCTAGATTTTCTTCGCTTGGGTTCACCTTTTCAGGAAGGACCCTAAAAGGAATAATTTTCCAAGGAGAGAATCTTTTTAATAAAATTTATTTTACAACTCCAAGTGGATCCGGGAAGACCAAAGGAAGAGCTTAGGACCGAAGGTGAGTGATTGTAATTATTTTATGATTTCTTTAAGTAATTTAAAATAACAGGGTTTCCAATAGTTGTTGTTTTACTACGATTTTTGGAATAGTCTTTTTCAGTAATTATCTACAGTTTTTAATTATTTTCAGTCTATTCGGCTATTCCTTTCAGTAATTTGGTATTATTTCTATTAATTATAAATTATTACTATTATCCCACCTTTTAGCAAGGCCGTGACACAAGAACTTGACTAGAAACCAAAGATAGTTCATCCTGGAGATTGGTTATATGCAGGCTCCCTATGGATATCGACGAATTTTGTCCGAGTCCGGATCAGGCTACAGTTGATATGATGAGACAAGAAAAGCTATAAAAGCCAACGTTCCAAATTTCAAGTCGATCAGATTTCGTATGCTTGAGATATGATCGATGCAAATCCTCACTTCGTATCCATCATGTTCGTATCGATCAACGGTGGTCTTCTTCGTATCCATCGTGGTCATATCGGTCCGAATAACCATGCTTCGTATCCATCATCGCTAACTAGCTCGTATCCACCAAAGGTAAGGCTTTGTTCGTATCCATCCAATCCTGAGAATGTAGTTCTTATCCATCTATCAGCCTTGTTCATATCTATGAAAAACCCTGTTCGTATCCATCGCCTTGCATCTTCTTTGTATCGATCGAGTATGCACTCCACTCCCATCATCTAAGGTTACTTCGTATCGATCAACACATATAGGATCGATACGAAGTACACCACCGGTGTCGATACGGAAATGGACACGAATGAAGTCAGTTCGATGGATACGAACCAACGATGCGAACAAAGGTTGAAGTGGATGGATGCGAATGAAGGGATATGAATAGACACGAATAGAGTTCAAAAAGGATGAAGGCTCGGTCAACATGGCAAGAAATGTGGATCCACCCCAGTTTATCGCTCCTCGTCAACAAGCAAGCACGTGTCTTTGATCGACACAAAGGAGATGGAGGCGCAGGTATCGATACGAACTCGTATCCATGTTGGAGAGCCCAATTCGTATCGATCATAACTCACAATCTACAAGCCAAAATGCTACGAAATTTTCACAGGAGCTTATGTACAACTCAAAGAACGTCCATTTCAAATTTCGACTCGATTGGACCAAATCTTGATCGATACGAAATTCGTTCGTATCGATCACGGACCGAGTGGAAATCACGTGGGTTCGATCGCATGGGCCCACCCACGTGCCAGAAGAGGTCTCCCGATATTTGAGAGAGATATTTGCAGCCTACGCCTATAAATAGCACCCAGAGCCTACAGAAAAAGGGACTTTTTGGCCTCTCTACGCCGATATTCTGCCGAAATGATTATCAAATTTCAGTTGTACTACTATAACCTTTTGTAATCAGCGAATAAAGTTCAATAAACATCAATCATTTCATAGTGGATGTAGGCAATTCGCCGAACCACTTTAAATCCATGTGTTTCTGTGCATTTTCTTATCTGTTTATTGGTGTGTTTGTTAGATCTGCTTCATTTTACATTGATTTTCCTATATTTTATCTCTTCAAACGCATCCGAAGAGTGTTGTGCCCAATTTTGGTACAAAAAATTACTGTTAAGCATAGCTTTTTATTAATTTACAGTCTATTTACATTATTTAAGTTTATTTACTGTTATTTATTTCTTATTTACATCTTTTCGACGTTTTGGATTTTATGTAAGTGTCTATTCTCTTCATTCCCCTTTTCTGCGTGTATGGATTAGAATAAATTGAACAAGAATATGGATTTTATAAGTAAGAATATTAAATGAAGAAAATAAGATGAAAATTACAAAGACTGTAATAAATAATGGAATTGGACTGAGATTACGCCTAATTATCATTAGAGTTGGACTAATTAAAGATAATTGGCATAGTTATAACTTAGGATTATAACTAAATGAAGTAAAAGATGAAAGAAGCTTATTTTCACACTTAGACCTTGGGTTAAGTAATAAGCATAATTATATCTTAGGTTATAATAAGAAAAAGAACAGAATGAGGCTTATTTTATGGCTTGGGATAAATTAATAAGCGTAGAAAGTAAAAATGGTACTAAAGGCTTATTTAAATAATTTATCTAAGTTAATAAGCAAAAATGAAAGTAGGACTTGTACCAAATAACATTCCCTAGGGCACGCTTATGCTAAGAATGGTAGTAATCGGTCAAATAGAAGTCCAAATCATAGGGATTTGGATAAGGGGCGCAACTAGATATTGTTTGGATGAAGGGCCAGTACCAACAGCATTTTCCCTATTTTTCTATGGACACACGGTGATCTTGCATTAGCCTGAAGTGAGATGAGGAGCACGCTATGTCGTACGTTGGAGGTAATAAGAAGACCCAATAGGTAGAGCAAAAGGTAGCATGGTCATGGTGGCAGTTACGCGTGCGACTTCCATTCGGGTGCTCAGTAATAGCTATGAGTTCCAAGCGCTTAGTATGGTGTCTGTGTAGACACCATTGCCTTCTGTGTAGGGAGCTATACATGTCGTCCGGATCCACAGTAGTTGCTCTGTGCATCTTCCGTAGATACCATTGGCTGATGTGCAGGGAGCTATATAGTGGTGGGTCCAGAGAAAGGTCTATGGAGTAGCATGCCGATCAAAAAGGGTAGAATTAGGGTCACATCCTAACTACATGATTAGGAATTCAGCCTAATTAAATCAGAACAAGTGCAAGAAATCAAACCTATCTTGAGAAATATTTAATCGTATTTATTTCCATTTTATCTCTTCCCTATTTCCTTTGTTATCCTTATTTATGCTAGAACTATTGTAGAGTCTATTACTTTTATCTTGCTTAAAGACTCTAGTAATTACTATCATTCACCAGACTTTTAGTCTGACCTACTTCTCTATTTCCCCCTTTTTCCCCCTTAAGCAATCAAGGGATAAGCTAGTAGATTGATGCGGGTTGGAGTTCTTCCTAGAGGAGACTTCTTCTTTGTACTTCCTTTATTTTCAGTTGTTATTCTTGTATGCACTGGTTTATTTATGAGGGATATTACGTCCTCTGATTTTGAGACTTTGAAGTTTTATTTCATAAGACACTATGGGTTTTGAATGTTGTATTTGGCTTTTGACTTATTTATGAATTAATTCTGAGGCTTGTTTTAATTAATACTTATTTAGTTTCCGCTGTTTTTATCTATTTTTGTCTTATGAATCTTAGTCTCTGTTAGCTTTAGTTATACCTACAATGCACCACACCTTTTAATGTGTCCTTTTTTGTATATTAAGGGGTGTGGGGGTGTTTCACTTGGTATCAGAGCCTAAGGTTACAGGATTCCAAAAATTTATTTTGAAAGTAAAGTATTTTTTAAAATAACTTGTTTTAAATGTATTTTTTTAGAAAAAGAACTTTTGAAAATGATTTTAAGTATAATAGAATTTTTATAAAAATCCCCTCATAAGTCCAGTTCAATCTCCCTTTGACTCTTTCCTAAACTACCCTTTTTCTTTTCGTAGAATGGCTGATGCCCCGAACCTTCCCGAGGGCATTCCAGTCCCTGCCTGGTTTCGTAGGTACTTACAAGTCATGACTCCAGAGGTGCATAGGCCTGCGCCCAATCCTGCACAACGGGTGGGAATCCCATCAATCCACCTGCCGACGTCAATTTCTCCAAGCTTTATAAAGATTTTGCGTGTTTGGGCAGGAAGACTTTTTTTGGCAAGGAGACTATTGTGGAGGCGAGAGCATGTCTTAGGGCCACGGAGAAGATTTTTGGTCTTTTGGGATTGGATGGGCAGCAGCGAGTTCAGCTAGCCGCTTGGTAGCTGAAGGAGGAGGCATCTTATTAGTGAGAGGTGATCGAGTTGGAGGGAAGGAATATTACTTGGGATGGATTCTGGGAGCGATTCGATTGGAAGTTTCTATCCCAGGCAGAAGAGAGTGTTCAACTTTGAAGTTTATCAATTTGAAGCAAGGGAGTTTGTCGATCAAGGAGTACATCAATCAATTCAATGAAATTTTGCGGTTTGGTATGGACTTGGTGAACACGGCGCACAAGAAAGCTATGATGTTTGCGAAGGGATTGAACCAACCCCTTCAGGGATTATTACTGACTCATGTATCGATGGGAGCTACTTATGATTCTTTGGTTGAGATGGCACCTATGTCGGATATGGTCAAGGAAGGAGAGTCTAAAGAGGAGGCCAAGTTAGAAGGTCCAAAGAAGAAGTGGTGGAAAATGAATAAGAAGAAGAAGAAAGGTGATGGTCCTCAGAAGCAGATTAAGAAAGGAATAAAATGCCATGTTTGTGGTAAGGCTGGACATGTGGCCAAGGATTGCTGGAAGGAGAAGATGAAGGTTAAGTGCTATACTTGCAAGCAGCCCGGCCATATGAGTAGGAGTTTTCCCCAGGGAGCTAGTGCACCAGTTGCGCAGAATTCAGGCGTTAGACACAACACCTTCCAGTAGCATTCCAGATAGAGGTAGGAAAGTCATGGTTGAAGGTTTGATTTCTATATCTGATTTTCCTATTCGGACTTTATTTGATTCTAGAGCATCACACTCTTTTATCTCTAGCTCTCTAGTAGATTGTTTGCACTTGGACATATCATTAGTAGTAGACCCCATTATTGTTTCAAACCCCAAAGGAGGATCGACACACTTATTTATTATTTGTAGGGGTTTGAAAATCTTTATCCTAGACGTAGAGTTTGACTGTGATGCCTATGTTTCAGGATTCTCGGGGTATGGGATGAACTTAGGAATGGATTGACTATCCAAATACGGAGCTATCTTAGACCGCGAGAGGAGAGTCATTAGACTTTAGACTTGCGTGGTAGGACTTTGGAGGTATCTTGCGACCCATAAGTGTTAGTCATGTTGATTTTTCTCTATTCCCTCGATTCATCTTCATCAGAGTTGCATTCGGTCCCTATCATCAAAGATTTCGCAAACGTCTTTGAGGAGGTTAGGGGATTACCCCCTAAGAGAGGGATTGACTTTAGGATTTATTTGACCGAGAATGCCAAGCCAGTAGTGTTACCTGTGAGACACATGGCACCTAGGGAGAGGAAAGAATTGAGCAAGCAGATTCATGAGCTCTTGGAGAAGGGATTCATAAGAAGGAGCATATCAGAGTGGGGAGTGCCAGCCATCTTCGCCACTAAGGTGGACGGTTCTATCCGACTTTGCATGGACTATAGGGAATTGAATAAGCTCACCAATAAGGACCGATATCTATTTCCTAGGATTTATGATCTTTTTGACTAGTTATTAGGTTCTTCGGTTTTCTCTCAACTTGATTTAGCCACGAGATTCCATCAGCTTAGAGTCGCTGATGACAGCATAGATAAGACTTCCTTTAGGACACCGGACAGATTCTTCGAGTGGTTGGTTATGCCTTTTGGGCTAACCAATGCTCTAGCGTATTTCATTGATTTGATGAACCGCATCTTTAGGGATGTCCTAAAGAAGTTTGTGGTGGTATTCGTGGATGATATCTTGGTATTTTCCAAGAGTATGGAGGATCATGATGTTCATTTGGAAGAAGTTCTTCGCACACTTCGTAGCCATTATTTGAGAGCTAAGTTTTCAAAGTGTCATTTTTGGAGAGAGGAAGTTCATTTCTTGGGGCATGTAGGCTCGAAGGAAGGTTTGGCTGTTGACCGCGCCAAGGTTATTGCAGTACAAGATTGGAAGGCCCCCAAGAACGTTACCGAGTTTAGGAGCTTCCTAGGATTGGCAGGCTACTATAGGAAGTTCAATAGAGACTTTGCCAAGATTTCGGCACCACTCACACGCCTTACTAAGAGAAATAAAGCGTTCGTGTGGGACGTGGATTGTGAGGATTCCTTCACGAAGCTTAAGAGAGCCCTTACTAGTGCACCAGTGTTAGTTTTACCTGATGGAGCTAAACCTTTCACTGTATACACCGATGCATGCAGAATGGGTCTAGGAGCGGTGTTGATGCAAGAAGGGAAGGTAGTGTGTTATGGTAGTAGGTAGTTGAGGACGCATGAGAAGAACTATCCTACCCACGATTTAGAGTTGGCTGCTATAGTTTTTTCACTTAAGACTTGGAGGCAATATTTTCTTGGTGAGAGGTTTGAGCTTTTTACCGACCATAGGTCTTTGAAGTATCTATTCTCGCAAAAGGACTTGAACTTGAGGCAACAAAGGTGGATGGAGTTTTTAGCCTCATATGATTTTGAGATAGCTTATAAACCTGGCAAGGGTAATGTGGTTGCTGATGCATTGAGAAGAAAGAAAGCAACCGTTAGTCCTTTGTTCGTAGAGTGGAGGAGCTTGGAGTTTATTTCTACTTTTGATTTTAAGCCCTCTACGGACATTACTCTCGGATTGTTGGCAACCTTAGAGGTAAGGCCTACCCTTATGGATCGGATTGGCAGTGGGGGGATTCAGAACTCATGGACATTATGGATAGGATTAGCCAAGGAGAGGTCCTAAGACATCTCCAACGCTATTCCATTGATAGCAGAGGATGGCTTAAGAGAGATGTGAAGCTTTGTGTTCCATGCGTCGGTGACTTGTTGAGAGCAGTATTCGAGGAGGTGCACCATTCCCGTATGACTATTCATCCGGATGGTGACAAATTATATCGGGATATGAAGAGGATGTTCTATTGGGGTGGTATGAAGAAGAACGTGGCTGACTTCGTAGCTAAGTGTCTCATATGCCAAAGGGTAAAAGCAGAGCAGCAGAAGCCCGGTGGATTACTTCAGCCCTTAGATGTACCGGAGTGGAAGTGGGACAGTATTTCAATGGATTTCATTGATAGTTTACCCCATTCTAGGAAAGGGAACACTAGCATTTGGGTGATTGTTGATAGATTGACGAAGAGTGCTCACTTCATCCCAGTCAAGAGTAAGCATACGACTTCTTATTTGGTATCCTTGTATATTCGAGAGATAGTTCGTCTACACGGAGTTCCATCTAATGTTGTTAGTGATAGAGATCCCATTTTCACTAGTGAGTTTTGGAGAAGCTTACAAGAGGTGCTAGGGATGCAACTTAGGTTGAGTATGGCCTACCACCCCCAAACGGATGGCCAAACAGAGAGGGTAAATAAAGTGCTTGAGGATTTGCTGTGGATGTGCATTTTGGACTTTGGAGGAACTTGGGAGGAGCATCTTTCGTTGGTTGAGTTTGCGTACAATAATAGTTACCAAATAAGTATAGGAATGGCACCATTTGAGGCTTAATATGGGAAACCTTGCAAGTCCCCATCATGTTGGGTAGAGTCTACAGAGAAGTTATTACTTGGACCCGATATGGTTAGGGAGACCTCTAAGAGAGTGGATTTGATTCGGCGAAAGATGAAGACGGCTCAAGTCAGACAAAAGTCGTATGCGGATAGGCGTAGGAGAGACTTAGAGTTTGAGGTTGGAGACTTAGTTTTTATCAAAGTATCTCCGCTTAGGAAAGTGGTAAGTTTCGAATCAAATGGAAAGTTAGCCCCTAGATTGGTTGGACCATTTCCTATCATAGAGAGAGTTGGGAAGATGACTTACTGAGTGAAGCTACCAGATAGGCTCGCTGGAGTACACGACGTTTTCCATGTTTCGCACTTGCAAAAGTGCTTACATGACTCGGTGGAGGTTGTAGAGCCTAGTCAATTAGAGGAGGTGGAGGTAGAAAGAGAAGCTTCTATTCGGTGTATCCCCACGAAGATAGTTGGAAGAGATATTAAGCGACTAAGGAATAAGGAGGTTCCACTGGTAAAGGTGCAATGGGGAGATGATGTTGCTGACGCCACTTGGGAAGCAGAGGAGAAGATTTGTACTTCCTATCCTCATCTTTTTGATGGTAAGTTTTAGAATTCCTTTTTCCATCTTTAGATTTGAATAGGTTCTTTCCTTTATTATCCTTTGTGATGCAGCTCAGCCCAGAGGAGAAGGTATAAGTCGGTCACGACTTAAGGAAATTGACATAAGTCGTCTACAACTTAAGGGTGCGCCACGAGATAACAAAGGCCTAGGTCGGTTACGACCTAACGGGAAGATCATAAGTCGTCTACGACTTAGTTGGAAGCCAGAGGAAGAACGTACATTGAGTTCACGACCTAACGAAGTCTTTAAGTCGTATCAACGACCAAGTGTGACTCGGCAACGACTTAAGAGATACCTGCGAGTTAACAAGTCCTTTAAGTCGTCTGAACGACCTACCGAGTCACACAGTGAAAAGGCGGAACAATGTGGTGAAGTGTTAGGTCGTGAACGACCTAACGAGTCAAGGGAAAGATCGGTGAAGACTGGAGGCGTGGATCTTCTCTGCCGACTTAATCTCAGTTGTTGATATCTTAAGTCGTTGGTTTTTAAGTCGCAAAGCACTATGGCCGTTGTTTTCTCTGCCGAGTTAATCTCTACCGTGGATTTCTTAAGTCGTAAGTCTTGGATGCGCATGTTTTAAGTCGCGAAACACTGGATGCCGTTATTCGGTCTGCCGAGTTAATCTCCGCCGTTGAATCTTTAAGACGTAAAGAAGCTGATGTTAAGTCGCAACCAACTTATACTAAGTCGTAGGTCGCTTCTGTTGTAGGTCGTAAGTCATCTGTTTCATATGTCGTATGTTGTAAGTCGAATGGCATCTGTTTCTGTTGAGTCGTAAGTCGTGTACGAGTTATGATGAGTCGTTTACTTGTTAAGTCGGAACCGACTTAGGAGTTAGTAAATTTTTTTTTGTGTGAGTTGTAAAACGCCTATAAATAGGCCGGGTCTCTCATTTGTAATGGTTGTTGATTTTTGAATAAAATTCTCTTTTGATTGCTTTGTGCTCTCATTCCAAATTGGTAGTTGAGTGTAATCTCCTATCTCCTCTTTCAGATAATCGAGTGCGCTCGATTCAACGATTGTAGAAGCCGATTCGCGGAATCAAGTGCGCTTGATCAACGCTTGAAGAATTGAAGATCTTTGAACCCGGTATCGTGCGCGATCAACGAGTTCGAGATAGCTAGAGTTCGGTATCTTCGGATTAACGAATTCGGGCATTCCAGTATTCTTCCAATCCACCGACTACTACATTCAACGATCTACATTGTTTTTGTAATATCCGCTGCGTCAGTTTTGGTATCAGAGCTTGTTCTAGCCAATCATAGCTAGATCGAGACTTGGAGCCTATTCATTTAGAAGTTGAAGTGATTTGCCGAGCTTGAAGGGAAGTTTAGAGTTTGTGTTTATCACGGCCGAGAGTAAGAGGAGTGTTCATCATTGTTCGAAGTTGATTGATCGAATTTGTATTGGAAGCCGAAACTTTGTCCATCGTGTTCATCGCGATTTGCTACAAAGTGGAAGTTTTCGATCCGTTTCATTTTGGATCAAAGTCCGAATTGTGTTTGAATTTTGAAGTGTTGGAGAGTTGTGAAATTTTCAAGTATGCCGCCAAGAAGAGCTAATCGCCACCAAAACGTAGAAGCTTTGTATCGAAGAGAAGAAGCTGATGAGATGGAGCAAAGAATCAATGAGAATTTTAGTGAAAAGCTTAACGAAGGAATTGGTCGGTTAGAGAAGCTTATGACAGAGATGAATCAAAATCGGAGAAGGGTTTCACCTGAATCTAACCATGGGGGTAGTAGAGTCTCGCCATATTCCAATCGAGACAGAAGTGTTGAAAATGATCAAGGGCGTGGGAGGAACGTGAATGATCGTGAACGGAGGAATGTCGATAGAAGAGATGTTGGTGGTCAGAATCGACATCGTTATACATCTGATTTTGAAGAGGAGTATGATGGTGGTAGTATTCAAGGAAGAGGTCAAGGAAGAAATTACTCTGAGTATGATCACAAGTGGGAGTCGGGAATGAAGACTGAAATTCCTGAATTCAAAGGTGGTATGCAAGCGGAGGAATTTCTAGATTGGGTAGCTAATGTCGAGGAGATTTTTGACTTCAAGGAAGTTCCAGAACAGCATAGAGTGAAGTTGGTTGCTACAAGGTTGAGGGGTAGAGCTTTGGCATGGTGGCAACAAACCAAGCTTACACGTGATCGGATGGGAAAGTCAAAAGTTGAATCTTGGGAAAAGATGAAGAGATCGATGAAAGCAACGTTCTTACCATAAAATTATCAATCTTTGATGTATCGACGTTTGCAGAACTTGAGGCAGGGCACGAAGACAGTTAATGACTATGCTGATGAATTTTACCAACTGATTGCTCGAAATGATATTATGGAGAAGGAAGAACAACTGACAGCTAGATTTGTTGGGGGACTACGAATGCAGATCCAGGATATGGTTAATATGTTCGATCCAAGATCTGTAGCAGAGGCACATCAGAAAGCGTTGGCTTGGGAGAAGCAGGGACGATGAGGAGGTGGTGTGTTTACTAATTCTAACAATCAAGCGAAGGGTGTTGGTGGAAGTTCTAATGTTTCTAAACCTATCAGTAGACCAGTGGTGAAGGAGGCTGAGAAGGCAAGGGTTAACAATGGTTTCAAATGTTACAATTGTCAGGAATTGGGTCATAAAAGCAGTGAGTGTCCAAAGCCAAAGAAAAGAACCATGATAGCTGAGGTTGAGGATGAGGATGAAGAAGCTGAATGCTCTAATTCTTTACCAGTTGAGGAGGAAGACTTACTGTCAGGAGATGACGGGTACGCATTGATGATGAGGAGAAGTTGTTTAACACCGAAGCAAGAGGAGGAAAGTAGTTGGTTGAGGAACAATATCTTTCAATCTACATGCACTATTCTGGGAAGAGTTTGTAAATTTGTTATTGATGCTGGGAGTTGTGATAACATTATCTCTACAGAAGCGGTGAAGAAGTTGGAGTTGAAAACCGAGAAACATCCTAAACCGTATAAGTTAGCTTGGTTGAGGAAGGGTGGTGAAGTGAAAGTTGGGCGTAGAGCTTGTGTGAAGTTTTCAATTGGGAAGAAATACAAAGATGAAATCTGGTGTGATGTCGTAGATATGGACGTTTGCCATTTGTTGTTGGGGAGACCGTGGCAGTATGATCGAGCTGTGCAGCATGACGGACGGACCAACAGTTACAGTTTCATGTTTGAAGGCACAAAGATTACTCTAGTTCCAAAGAAGCGACAACAGGAGGAAAACAAGCTGGAGGAGATTGAAGAGCTCAAAACTTTGTTATCACTGAAGGAGTTTGTGAAGGAAGTAGAGGAGGAACCTGAAGTGTTTTTGTTAATTGGGCGAGAGAGCAGTGAAGAGGTTGAAATATCAGAAGAAGTTAAACCAGTTTTGAAAGAATTTGACGATGTATTTCCAGAGGAGTTACCAATGGAATTGCCACCGTTGAGGGATATACAACATCAGATATATCTTGTTCCAGGTGCTATGTTGCCACATAGACCACATTATAGAATGAGTTCGAAGGAACATGAAGAGTTGCAGAGGCAGGTAGAGGAATTGCTTGAGCAGGGGCGTGGGCAGGAGAGTTTAAGTCCTTGTGCTGTACCAGCTTTATTGGTACCCAAAAAGGATGGAACGTGGAGGATGTGCACTGACAGTCGAGCATTGAATAAGATTACTGTGAGATATAGATTTCCAATGCCGAGGTTGGATGACTTGTTAGATCAAATAAGCGGAGCTACTATATTTTCGAAGATTGATTTAAAGAGCGGATATCATCAAATTCGTATCAGACCAGGAGATGAGTGGAAGACTGCTTTTAAAACCAGGGAGGGTCTATATGAATGGTTGGTCATGCCATTTGGTTTATCCAATGCACTGAGTACTTTTATGAGGGTGATGAATCAGATTTTTCGACCGTTCATTGGGAAATTTGTGGTGGTGTATTTTGATGATATTCTGATTTACAGTGGGAGTCCAGAGGAACATCTGAATCATCTTAGAGAAGTGTTGATGGTACTGAGACAAGAACAATTTTATGTTGCAACGAACAAATGCGTGTTCATGACGCATAGTGTTTTATTTCCGGGGTATGTTGTTTCGAAGAAAGGTATACAGGTGGACCAGAGTAAAGTTGAGGCGATCAGAGATTGGCCGCAGCCCAAGACGATAACGGAAGTTCGTAGTTTTCACGGGTTGGCTTCATTTTATCGAAGGTTTATTCCACACTTTAGTAGTGTGATGGCGCCGGTTACAGATTGCATGAAAGGTAAACAATTTGCATGGACAGAGGAAGCAGGGAGTGCTTTTGACAAGATCAAGGAGTTGCTGACATCTGCACCTATTCTAGTGTTACCAGATTTTCAGTCATTGTTTGAATTACATACTGATGCATCGAAGGTTGGGATTGGAGGAGTGCTAAGTCAGAGGGGACGTCCAATTGCATATTTCAGTGAGAAGTTGTCAGGAGCGAAGATGAGGTACAGTACGTATGATGTGGAATTCTATGCTGTTGTACAATCTATTAAACACTGGAGACACTATCTATTTCAGAAGGAGTTTGTTCTGTATACTGATCATGAAGCATTGAAGCATTTGCAAGGGCAAGATAAGATTTCAGCGAGACATGCATCGTGGATTGCATATCTGCAACAGTTTACTTTTGTTGTTAAACACAAGTCAGGGGTGACGAATCGAGTGGCTGATGCTTTGAGTAGGAGGAGTCATTTGTTGACTACAATGAAAGTTGAGGTGACTGGTTTTGAATTATTGCCGGAGCAGATTGCAGAAGACTCTTATTTTAAGAAATTTGTTGAAGGGGACAATGAAGGGAAGACTGATGAGTTTATGTTGGTTGACGGTTTTCTTTTTAAAGGAAGTCGATTATGCATACCGGAGGGTAGTCTGAGAATGAAGATTATCAAGGAGTTACACGAAGAGGGACATGTTGGGAGAGACCGTACCTTACAGTTGATTTCACAATCCTACTTTTGGCCATCAATGAGGAAAGAGGTAGAGAGGTTTGTGGAGCGTTGTCATATTTGTCAGGTTTCGAAAGGAACTGCTACTAATGCTGGGTTATATATGTCATTACCGGTACCAACTAAACCATGGGTTGATGTGAGTATGGACTTTGTGTTGGGGTTGCCGAGAACGCAGCGTGGTAATGATTCCATTTATGTGGTAGTTGACCGATTCTCGAAAATGGCACATTTTATTGCTTGTAAAAAGACGGCGGATGCTGTTCATGTTGCTCAATTGTTTTTCATGGAGATCCATCGACTTCACGGATTACCAGAATCTATTGTGTCAGATAGAGATACTAGATTTCTGAGTCATTTTTGGCAGAGTTTGTGGAAAATGGTGGGAACGAAGCTGAAATTTAGTAGTGCTTATCATCCGCAAACGGATGGACAGACCGAGGTTGTTAATCGTTCATTGGGAAACTTGTTGAGGTGTCTTGTTCAAGATAATCTGAAGAGTTGGGATGTGAAGTTAAGCCAGGCAGAGTTTGCCCATAATCATGCTGTAAATCGAAGTACTGGGTTCAGTCCATTTCAGATAGTATATTCAAGTTTACCGAAGGGACCGTTGGATCTGACGGTAGTGCCACAATCAAAGAAGACAGCTAAGAAAGCTGCTGATTTTGTTGAGGGGTTAGCAGAATGTCATAAAATCGTTCAAGAACGATTGGAGAAAGCAAATGAGAAATATAAACGATCTGCAGACGTGAAGCGAAGGAATGTTGAGTTTAACGAAGGAGATATGGTTTATGCAATATTAACAAAGGATCGTTTTCCAGTTGGCGCTTATAACAAATTAAAAGCCAGAAAAATTGGACCCGTAGAAATCGTAAAGCGAATTAATGAAAATGCCTATAAGTTGAAGCTGCCGGAAGATGTGTACACTTCGGACGTGTTCAATGTCAAGCATCTTGTACCATATTATGGAAATGAACAGTTTGATGAGGAAGTACTTCCAAATTCGTGGACGAATTTTTCTCAACCTAGGGAGGATGATGCAGCTCAGCCCAGAGGAGAAGGTATAAGTCGGTCACGACTTAAGGAAATTGACATAAGTCGTCTACAACTTAAGGGTGCGCCACGAGATAACAAAGGCCTAGGTCGGTTACGACCTAACGGGAAGATCATAAGTCGTCTACGACTTAGTTGGAAGCCAGAGGAAGAACGTACATTGAGTTCACGACCTAACGAAGTCTTTAAGTCGTATCAACGACCAAGTGTGACTCGGCAACGACTTAAGAGATACCTGCGAGTTAACAAGTCCTTTAAGTCGTCTGAACGACCTACCGAGTCACACAGTGAAAAGGCGGAACAATGTGGTGAAGTGTTAGGTCGTGAACGACCTAACGAGTCAAGGGAAAGATCGGTGAAGACTGGAGGCGTGGATCTTCTCTGCCGACTTAATCTCAGCTGTTGATATCTTAAGTCGTTGGTTTTTAAGTCGCAAAGCACTGTGGCCGTTGTTTTCTCTGCCGAGTTAATCTCTACCGTGGATTTCTTAAGTCGTAAGTCTTGGATGCGCATGTTTTAAGTCGCGAAACACTGGATGCCGTTATTCGGTCTGCCGAGTTAATCTCCACCGTTGAATCTTTAAGACGTAAAGAAGCTGCTGTTAAGTCGCAACCAACTTATACTAAGTCGTAGGTCGCTTCTGTTGTAGGTCGTAAGTCATCTGTTTCATATGTCGTATGTTGTAAGTCGAATGGCGTCTGTTTCTGTTGAGTCGTAAGTCGTGTACGAGTTATGATGAGTCGTTTACTTGTTAAGTCGGAACCGACTTAGGAGTTAGTGAAATTTTTTTGTTTTTTTTGTGTGAGTTGTAAAACGCCTATAAATAGGCCGGGTCTCTCATTTGTAATGGTTGTTGATTTTTGAATAAAATTCTCTTTTGATTGCTTTGTGCTCTCATTCCAAATTGGTAGTTGAGTGTAATCTCCTATCTCCTCTTTCGGATAATCGAGTGCGCTCGATTCAACGATTGTAGAAGCCGATTCGCGGAATCAAGTGCGCTTGATCAACGCTTGAAGAATTGAAGATCTTTGAACCCGGTATCGTGCGCGATCAACGAGTTCTAGATAGCTAGAGTTCGGTATCTTCGGATCAACGAATTCGGGCATTCCAGTATTCTTCCAATCCACCGACTACTACATTCAACGATCTACATTGTTTTTGTAATATCCGCTGCGTCACTTTGGGAGGGTAGAACTTAGGATTTAACCTATGGATGGTAGGATTTGATGTAAACATGCTAATAGAACATGTTATGAATGATGTATGCTAGTGGTTGCAAGTGTTTGCTAGTGGATGCTATAAAGGCATATAGGTACACTAGGAATTATTATTCCTTATGGATCGATCGAACTAGGACACTAGAGCATGTGCATATGGATGTGTGCACATTTTTATTTTATTTCCATGATTGCTATAAATGGATGATTATCACATGACTGTTGCATTTAGACGGTGTTTGTAGCACGCATATAGAACTATTAGTTATCATTAGGAAATTTTTGCATTCATTTGGGTACATATCATGGACATGATTGCATAAAAAGGAGGTCAACTGAATCAGTGGACCACCCAATCTTTTGCATTTGTTAAGGACATTTACACTACACTAATTGCATAAGTATCATAAAATTCATTAGAAAAACTTAAGGACAATGGATGAATGGTCGATGATTGAGTAGTTGGATGTAGAATTGGATGAAAATATTTAGTACATTCTTTTATCCTTAGAGAATTCGGGGATGAAATCGCTTAAGGAGGGGAGAATGTAACAACTTGAAATTTAACCCGTAATAATTAATTTGTTAATTAATTAAATAGTAAAATTACTTTGTGAAATTATTAGAATTAAGCCATGGAAGTTGCACCATTGTGTCCGTGGTAATTTTCTAGTCAAATTTCGTGTATAGAACATCAGAAACCGAGCTAATATGACCAAGTTATAAAACAAACAAAATAATCAAATATATATATATAAACGGTCAGGTCGACCGGTCGGTCGACCGGTGCAAGTGGGCGGTCGACCCGCCATGTAATTTTGTAGGCGCACGAACGTTAATTCGTTCAAATGAATGAAAAGCATCGAAACACATCATTTGCACCCTTTATTGTAATCCAGTCCTTCCGTTTCTACATCCGATGGCTCCTATTCAGCCAATGACGGGGTTGCATCCTATTCAATCTCCAAATCCAATGGTCCGAGATCCACTTCTACACATATAAATAGACCCCTAGACCTAACACTTTTTCTCATTTTAGATTTTCTCCGCTTGGGTTCAGCTTTTCAGGAAGGACCCTAAAAGGAATAATTTTCCAAGGAGAGAACCTTTTTCATAAAATTTATTTTACAACTCCAAGTGGATCGGGAAGACCAAAGGAAGAAAATAAGATGTAAATTAAAAAGATTGTAATAAATAATGGAATTGGACTGAAATTACGCCTAATTATCATTAGTATTGGACTAAATAAAGATAATTGGCATAGTTATAACTTAGGATTATAACTAAATGAAGCAAAAGATGAAAGAAGCTTATTTTCACACTTAGACCTTGGGTTAAGTAATAAGCATAATTATAACGTAGGTTATAATAAGAAAAAGAACATAATGGGGCTTATTTTAAGGCTTGGGATAAATTATTAAGCGTAGAAAGTAAAAATGGTAATAAAGAGTTATTTAAATAATTTATCTAAGTTAATAAGCAAAGATGAAAGTAGGACCTGTACCAAATAGCATTCCCTAGGGCACGCTTATTGGTCGGACGACTAAATGTCTATCGAGTTAGAAAATAGCCGAACGAATTTTGAAATAAAAATAACCGCAAGCGCACAGCGTACACTTGTAGTACGTGGAAAATACGGGTCGATCCGTAGGGAATTGATGATTTTAAAATTATATTCAATCAAATTAAACAAAAGTCGAGTGAAAATTAAGCTAGAGAATTAGAAAATTAGCTAACTAACTAAAAGAAAAGAGATGCAAATATAAGAGTTAAATGACAATTTAGAGAATAAATCCACTCTCTAGATCATGTAGTTCAACACATATGAAATCATAATCCCTCTTTTATGGTCATTAGTGCTTTAATTGATGTGCTTATCATAAGTATGACATATTTGTGCTATTGATTAGCCAACATAAGCCATCAAACTATAACACATCCCTTAAACCACTTACTAACTTTCATGAAACTTGACAATGAAAATGAAAATGAAATCTATTTTAAGTATGGCCTATTAACTATTGATTAGAAATATAGACCATCAAATTTTAATTTCAAATCACTTTCTTTTGCCATAATCATATTTTGATGAAGAGGCAATTAGTGTTAGTGATTGTTTAAGCATAGCCTATTTGGTGTCAACAATATAGGCTATCAAATTCAAGGCAAAAACAACAATTAAACCACTTCAATCATTCTTCATTAAGCACAAAAAGAGAGCATGAATTAACAAATAGTTGAAGCTACATAATTAGAGAGCTTCATTACCCCTAAATTGAAGGGGTTTAGCCTCTCATATTTGTCATTTGATTAACAAATGTAGCTTGCAACATGAAAGCAAAAAGAAAGCAAAATGAAAGCTAAATGAAAGAAAACTATTATAATTGCATAAAAGAAAATCTACACTACTAGAATAAAAGGAAATGAACATGTAATTAAAAGGAAACAATAATTACATTGCATAAAAAAAGGAAAGTTACATGAAGTAGAAATGGCTAAGTAGCCATGAAAAGAAAGAAGAGAACTTGATTTATTTTTGAGCCTAAACTAAACTAAAGAGAGACTAAGGGAAGAGGAAGGTTACATGAAGATATGGGTATTTATACAAGTGTTAAACCCTAATTCATATTTTTAGGGAATGCCCAAATTGCCCTTGAGGTAGTGTGGTGGCCAAGTAATCATTAACATCCACTAATCCCCCACTTAAATGTACATGAAGCTTTAATGTCCTTTTATCATGTGCTTAGCTCCTAATTTGAAAATCAAGGTAAGTGGGTGGGGTCCCCCATGATCTTCACTTTGAATTATTTCCATCTTCATTCCTTTGTGTTCTATTTGTGCATGCATATCTTCTTCATCAAACCACTTGTAATTGAATTCAAATTCCTACAAAATAGTATGGAAATTTATAATTAAATTTTCTCAAGTTAATTTATGCACAAAAATGTCTATTTTCCCCTTGGATGAAGATGAATACGTGACAATTTGGAATTATTTGAATTTTGGTTTAAACAAGTTAAAATACCCAATATGATCATTTATTTAATTTAAATAGATTAAATATGTACATTTACGTGCACATCACTTATGCTAAGAATGGTAGTAATCGATAAAATAGAAGTCCAAATCACGGGGATTTGGATAAGGGGCGCAACTAGATATTGTTTGGATGAAGGGCCAGTACCAACAGCATTTCCCCTATTTTTCTATGGACACACTGTGATCTCGCATTAGCCTGAAGTGAGATGAGGGGCACGCTATGCCGTACGTTGGAGGTAATAAGAAGACCTAATAGGTAGTGCAAAAGGTAGCATAGGCATGGTGGCAGTTACGCGTGCGACTTCCATTCGGGTGCTCAATAGTAGCTATGGGTTCCAAGCGCTTAGTATGGTGTCTGTGTAGGCACCATTGCCTTCTGTGTAGGGAGCTATATATGTCGTCCGGATCCACAGTAGTTGCTCTGTGCATCTTCCGTAGATACCATTGGCTGATGTGTAGGGAGCTATATAGCGGTGGGTCCACAGAAAGGTCTATGGAGTAGCACGCCGATCAAAAAGGGTAGAATTAGGGTCACATCCTAACTACATGATTAGGAATTCAGCCTAATTAAATCAGAACAAGTGCAAGCAATCAAAGTTAACCTATCTTGAGAAATATTTAATCGTATTTATTTCCAGTTTACATCTTTCCTATTTCCTTTGTTATCCTTATTTATGCTAGAACTATTTTAGAGTCTATTACTTTTATCTTGCTTAAAGACTCTAGTAATTACTATCATTCACCAGACTTTTAGTCTGACCCACTCCTTTTTCCCCCTTAAGCAATCAAGGGAGAAGCAATTAGATTGATGTGGGTTGGAGTTCTTCGTGGAGGAGACTTCTTCTTTGTACTTCCTTTATTTTCAGTTGTTGTTCTTGTATGCACTGGTTTATTTATGAGGGATATTACATACTCTGATTTTGAGACTTTGAAGTTTTATTTCATAAGACACTATGGGTTTTGAATGTTGTATTAGGCTTTTGACTTATTTATGAATTAATTCTAAGGCTTGTGTTAATTAATACTTATTTAGTTTATGCTGTTTTTATATATTTTTTTCTTATGAATCTTAGTCTATGTTTGCTTTAGTTATACCTACAATGCACCACACCTTTTAATGTGTCCTTTTGGGTATATTAAGGGGTGTGTGGGTGTTCCAAGGGATAGAGAAGTCAAAATATCGGAAACATGATAAGTATAAGAGAGTTAATTTCGATAAATGGGTCATGATTAATTAAGTATATTGAAGATACTTCATCATATACTTGACACTAAATTTTGAGGTATGGAAACTCATCTCTATCTTGGGAATTAAGAATGTACATTGAGGCAAGGATAGTTTTCTAACTTGTCCGACTTTGACTTCATTGTTAATCAAGGGATAGTATTGTTTGAAATGAGAAAGTGATAATGGGTATAAGATGTTTGATTTTCTATACGCAAACTATACACTTACCCCAGATAGTGGTTTGTCCACTATCGTTAAATTGTAGTGTATGAAAGCTTCGTAATTTCATATGGCTTAAGATTCCCTTGGGAGAACTTATTCCGATGAAACGTCTCTCGCTTTAAGGGGTATATTAGATATCCTCTTGGGACTCTTATATAGTCTGCTTACTTTTGAAAGAACGGGGATTTAGTCAACCGAAAACTATCAATTGTTGGTTCGGAGAGATCGGGATCGGATAAGCACGAGTTATCCGAAAACCACTTCAAATTGGCACATGCATTCGAATTGAAGACATCTTGAAGAAGATGGAATCGAAGGAAGAGTTCCTTGAAGTGCAAGGGCTGCTTGCTACTAATCTCGAGGATATAGTAGAAGTAGTACCTTCGGTTTGTTCCTCTCGTGAACAACTTGTATGGATGAATGCTGGCATTGCTTTGTTTCCTGGAGGACAGTGTTAGCATTCTAAGTAGGATTTGCTAAAAGGGTAAAACATAGCATCAAGCCTCACACCTGGGAAGGCCTAAAATAGGGGAGATGTGGTAGGGCTATGTGGGTTGCATTCGTTAAGGTATAATCATCCCTGATCCAGATGATAATATTTTGGATGTATGCTTCGAGGATAGTACAGTTGTTGATTACAACTAAGGAATGATCATATATTGTACCATCCAAGAAAGGGTTGGATGGTTCAATGTTGGTAGGGGTGCAAATGTTTTACGACCTCAGTACATTTTTCTATAGATGTAATATGACAAGCAGTACCCTAGTAGCCTTGTCATTGTATAGAATCCATTTTCCACTATGTGATTTACAGACTTTGTTGTGCCTAATATGCCGGAACGTGAGATGCAAGCATTTCAGCTCTATTATATATATATATATATATTTAAACCCTATACATTATTATAATATCACATAATTTCTTATTGAAATGTTTTCGTTATCATAAGGTAAAAACCCATCCGTATTTATGTGCGTCGTAGTCTTACGAGATACCTTTATTTTCGAAGGGTTTTATAAATATATCAAAGCATATGTTTTGAGTTTATTCACACCAAACCTATGTCTGACCTGTAATTTTTCTTTCCTTCCTTTAGACTCTTGGGTACTATAATTTTTGAGTAGCCAAGTTGTCTAGGTTCTTACGAATGCATTTTTGAGGAGTATAGAGTAGGAGGTTTCATCCGATATCTAGTTATCTATTTTATTTCCACTATGTATGTATAGCATGTATCAGCATTATGGGGGCATGCAATTATAACCATCCCTGGCTGAAGCCTATAACATTAATGTTTCATTTTGGAAATGGACATATGTACTATCTTATGTTCTATTATGTCTAATTCCATTGCATCGTGAGATTCTTTGTTTCTTTCTTCTTATCTATTTTTTTCTTTTACCCCACCAGCCTGTCTTAGGACACCTAGGTAATCAACACATGCATATCATAGATTTATTAAGTGTCATCTTTAAGAGTAAGAAAGGCAGATTGTTACATGTAGTATCAAAGCTTAGGCTGAGCAAAAACCTAGGCCTTGTTTGGGGTTAACTCATTAGAGATAGGACTAGTATTACCCTAGAATGAGTTTAGACTATGAGAGTGTGTATTTGTAATTTTTATCCGTATATATATTTGAATTATTTTGATCAGCTTTGACTTGTTTGATTTGGTACTCTTTTACCTAAGTTAATATTATCTAAGATTGTAAACTTATCTTACTATATCTAGGTAGTAAGAATGAGTTTAGAGGAAGACAAGGGAGAGTAGATTGTAGTACCACAACCACTAATGGTCTAGCTTCGAATGTTGGATGGGTAGGAGCAGTTGAAGAGGCAGCACTTGTATAGCCCTGCTACATCCTTATCCAAAGACTATACTAATTTAGGAGGAAAGTCGTTCAAGGGCACGGAATCCATTATCGAAGTTCAAGCTTAGCTTTGTTCTTGTGAGAAGATTTTCAAAAACTGGATATTTCGGATGAGCAGAAGCGTTTATTAGCATCTTACAGTTACAAGATGGAGTTGCAGCATGGTGGATTCAGTTACAGCGAACGTCCCGGAGGATGAAATTTCTTGGGCAAAGGTTAAGGAGGTGTTTAAAGACCAGTATAGGCCTGCTATTGGAAATCCCATATGTATAGAAGCTTTGTGGATCTAAAGTAAGGAGATTTGTCAGTAGCTGAATATGAAACCAAATTCGATGAGTTATTGTGATTTGGTCCAGGACTGATTGATACCCCTCTAAAGAAGAATGAGATGTTTGTAGTTAGGATGAGGGAATAATTTCATGAGAAGATGACTACCCATCTAAAAGAATCTTTTATGGACTTAGTGGGTATGGCTTTGCATTATGAAATTCTTGAGAAAAAGAAGCCGAAAGGCAGTACCAATCAGCAATAGAAACAACCCGAACAAGATGAAGTTTAATCAGCAAGGGAAGAAGCAGTGGGGAGGGAAGCTAGGAGGAGGGGCACAAGAAAGCCATTATAAGGATTACATTTGCAACGTTTGTAAGTAGAAAGGCCATGTTGCAAGGTTTTGTAAGAATTCTGGAGTTTAGAAGCTGTAGGTAGGGCCTATTTCTTCGATGGTTCAAAATACACTGCTTTAATTATCACCAACTAGAGCATATGGTGAGGGATTGTCGGCTAGTGAAGATGGGTCGGCAAGCCAAGGTTTATGCCATCAAGGTGAACCATCGACCTCTATAGATATGAAAGAGAAATGAGTACTTGAAGTTACTTTATATATTAATAGCATTTTAGGTCGAGTACTGTTTGGTACTGGGGCTACCGATAGTTTTATTTCTAAAGGATTGATTGATAGATTAAAAATTTCCCCAAGGTTCATAGGAACATATTTATGTTGATTTTTATATATGATATTCTTATTTTTTCTAGGATCTAGGAGGAACACAAAAACCATTTGGAAGTGGTGCTTGAAAGATTAAGGAAACACATTTTAAGAGCTTAAATCTTTAAGTATCATTTTTGGCAATCGAAAGTAAGGTTCCTCGAACATATTGTATCAGAGGATGATATTTTGGTTGATCCAGAGAAGGTAGTGGTTGTCTAAGATTGGAAGACACCGCAGGCTCCAATGGAGGTCAGAAGCTTCTTAGGCTTAGCAGGATATTATTGGAGATTATTCAAAACTTCTTCAAGATCGCCTTACACCTGACAAATTTAACTAAGAAGGATGTTAAGTTTATTTGGACTTCGAAGTGTGAAAAAGCATCCATTGAGTTAAAAAAGAGATCAACCAATGCTCCAGTTCTAGCTATTCCAGATGGAGGTGTAGGATTGACTGTGTATATGGATGCTTGTGGCGTAGGTTTTGGTGTGGTCTTGATGCAACATGGAAGATTTATTGCTTATGCTAGTAGGCAGCTGAAGCCCCACGAACGGAATTATGAAACACCTAATTTAGAGTTATTAGCTGTTGTGTTTGCATTTAAAATGTGGAGGCATTACTTGTTAGGTGAAAAATTCGAGCTCTTTATGGATCACAAGTCCTTGAAGTATCTTTTCACGTAGAAGGATTTAAATATGAGGCAAGTGTTGGTT
The DNA here is from genome assembly GCA_030737815.1 of Allium fistulosum. Classification (NCBI taxonomy): domain Eukaryota; kingdom Viridiplantae; phylum Streptophyta; class Magnoliopsida; order Asparagales; family Amaryllidaceae; genus Allium; species Allium fistulosum. The sequence continues at coordinate 1,497,897,348 of CM060901.1, forward strand.
GGAATTTTTGGCGGCATATGACTTAGATATTCCATATGCATTAGGGAAAGTTTATATGGTAGTGAATGCTAAGTAGAAACGCAGTTTTGGCTCTTTTGGAAGTTACTTCGACTCTACTCGAAAGAATTGCAAGCAAGAAAGAGAAGATAGTCATCTTATAGAATATATTCAAGAAGTTGATGAAGGATGATGTTTGAGTTTTAAGATAGATGGTCGTGGGATACTGCGGATGAATGGAAGGTTATGTGTTTCGGATGTTAGTGGTCTTAGGCATGAAGTTTTAGCAAAATGCTATAAATCTAAGTTTAGTATCCACCTTGAAGTTACTAAGATGTACCGGGATATGAAGCGAGTATTTTGGTAGATAGGGATGAAGAAGGACATTTTGATTTATGTTAGCAGATTTATAACTTGCCAGCAAATCAAAGGTGATCATTAAAGGACTATTGGATTACTACAACCACTTGAAATTATGAATTGGAAATGTTAACAAATGTCAGTGGATTTTATACATGGTTTACTAAATCAAGGAAGGGCAATGAAGGCATTTGGGTTACTATCAACCGACTAACCAAGAGTGTACATTTTATTTTGGTAAAACCGATTAGGACTGCAACAAGTTTGGCAGATATTTATATAAGGGAGATCGTCCAATTGCATCGAATTTAAGGTAGCATTGTAAGTGATCGAGATCCAATTTTACTAGTCAGTTTTGGGAAGCATTACAAGCAACGTTGGGAATGAAGTTGTAGTTAAGCATAAGATATCATCCTCAAATTGATGGTCAGACAGAGAGGGTGAACCGAGTTTTGGAAGATCTTCTAAGAGCATGTGCCTTGGTTTTCGAAGGATCATGGGAGAATTATCTTCACTTAGTCGAGTTCTCTTATAATAACAGTTACCAAGCAACTATTATCATGGAACCCTATGGAGCCCTTTTTGGGTGACCATGCAAATCACTGTCACGTTGGGTGGAAACCGGGGATCGATTGGTAGGATCCGATATGACTCAGGAGGCCACATAAATGGCAGCTGTGATAAAAAGGAAGATGAAAGAAGCTAAGATAGACAAAAGAGCTATGCCAATCGAAGGTGTAGGAATTTAGAATTCTCAATCATGGACTTTGTGTTTGTTGAGATTTCTTTGATAATTGGAGTTGTTTGGATTGGGAGAGAAGGAAAGTTGGCACCTAAATATGTTGGACCTGTTCAAATTCTTGAGAGGATTGGGCTGCTTTCTTATCGACTTGAGTTTCCTAAAATATTTTCAGGAGTACGTAATGTTTTTCATGTATCACATTTAAGGAGATATGTACATGACCCATCACTTGTTATAGAGACAACTATTCAAGAAAACTTGGAAGTGAAACCAAATTTGACTGTAATGAGACATCCAGTTTGCAAGTTGATCAAGATGTAAAAAAATTGTGAAATAAGGTTCTGAAATTGATTAAAATTCAGTGGTGCAAAGATGAAAGGAACTGCACTTGGGAGACTGATTATAATATGAGGGAGGCTTATCCCGAATTGATAATAGATTAGTTGTTTTCATATCATGTAGATAGTGTACTCCCCACTTTTGGTATAGTTGCTTAGTATGTATTTCTTTTGCATGTGTTGCATAGTATATGCTATATGTCCATTTTGAGTTATCCTTGTTGTGTGTTAATTTCAAGATGAAATTCCTTTAAGGAGGAAACAATGTAACGACCCGTAATTTAATCACTTTAAATATGAATATTTGGTATATTTATAAATAATTAAATGATGGATTTTATAACTCTTATAGACCACTTTTAATTAATAATCAATGATGATAAAGTTGTTTTGAATTTTGGTTTACAAAAATAAATAGTTCGAAGAAAAATCGAAATTGTGATCGAAAATCATTTTTCGGATTTTCGACTTTTCATTATCTAAAAGTTGTCAAAATGTGTTACGCACACTAGTGTATATATGTACGCATATATATACAAATAACAAATCCTTTGCTAATTAATTATATTAGTTAAAAACATGTTTAAAAATATATTTAAGTTAATAAAGTGGAAGTGGACTTTTCTTTTATAATTTAAAACGGAAATAGGCACGAAATCTAAGACACAAAGTACACACAAAAGAGTGTGATGGAAGTATGACAAAGAGGGGGTGTGCCTTAATGAGGGGGAGGCAGCGTGTTGTCAAAATTGTGGAGGAGAGTTGTTGATTTTTCTTAGAGAGGGATAACTTAGTAATTTACCATTTTCATTTTCTATAAAAACAACACCACTCTTTCCTTTTCCAATTTTCTTTATTTCATTTCACTTTTCCATTTCTTTCTTCTTCCTCTTTACTCTCTTCACTTCTATTCTTCCATTGTTCTACAAAGTAGAAGTTTTAAAAATTACCCCTTTCCACTTTTAATTCAAAAAAGGTTGCTAAAACCATTGCTATTCCTCTCTACATTACTTGTTCACCAAAATCAAAATCCCATTTTTTCCCCATGGTCGAGCCCACCCTAGCCTAGGCCGAGCTCACTTGATCTTCCCTAGGTATTAAAAATCAAGCTTTGTAGAAGGAAGCTAGGTCGTGTATTGGTTGCAAAGTTGCGGTAGTTTTGATCAAAGATTGTGTTTGTTTAGGTGAGTAAAGCTCACCAAAAATTAAGTTTGGAAATATATTATTTTGTTGATGTGTATAATTATATGCGATTACTATGGTTTGGTTTGGTTGCCACTTGAAAGCGGTTGAACTCATAGGATAATTTGCAGGGGGCTAGAGAAAGAAATGAAGTCGAAGTATTCGTAGCGAATAGGTCGCTGCGACACACTTTGAACTACATATGTGATAATTTGCAAGGGTTGATTTTTCCTTCCCTTGTGGATGCTTATTTATATTTTTATATATTATGTAAGATGTGATGGGATATGTTTGTTGCTTGGAAATAGTCTTTTGTGTTGACAATTTGTTTTTACGTGACACTGAAAATCCCATGTTTTCTTGAAACTAGTTTACTACTTCATTCTCTACGAAAGTTTTAGATGTTTTCTTTTCCGAACTTGTCTATTATTTTCAACCCTTTTTGCAAGTTATTAAAGTGGTTAAAAATATTGAAATAAAGGGTTTAAAACCTATTTTGATTTACAAATCAAGTTTTAAAGGTTATGGTTCATATAGCAATAGTCGCTATGGATGTAGTTTTTGAAATCAATGATTTTTCTAAGTTAAAAGAGTTGTCTATTTTAGATATTTTGGAAGTCTTTTTAATTGTGTTAATAAATAGTGGAAAAGGGAGTTTGAAATTTCAAATATATTTTCAAGAATTTATTTAGTTATTTAAATAGGAGGTTTAAATTTTAACCTTCAAAGGCCGAGTTTTGTTAAAAAGCAACCATTTTTAAAAAGTATGATTTAAATACAAGGGATTGCTTTTTCCGCACCATTAAGTAACATAAAAAAATGAAAAATAGTGTTAAATGTCGACACATTTATGGAAAGTAAGCCGTCTTTTATTTAACACTAAAAGCCGATGAGTAAAACTTCCTTTATCTGTGAGATTTATAATCGAAGTATTGTAACTAAGGTAAGGAAGGGTGCAACTAGTAACCTGACTTACCTGACTTCGATTTTGGACAGGGGATAGAGAAGTCAAAATTTTAAAAATCTGATAAGTATAAGAGAGTTAATTTCAATAAACTAGTCATGATTAATTAAGTATTTCGAAGATACTTCATCATATACTTGATACCAAATTCTAAGGTATGGAAAATCGTCTCCATCTTGAAAATTATGAATGTACATCGAGGCAAGGATAGTTTTCTAACTTATCCAACTTAATTGTTAATCAAGAGATAGTTCTGTTCGAAATCGAAAAGTGATAATTAGTATAAGATGTCAGATTTTCCCTATGCAAACTATATACTTACCCTAGATAGTGGTTTTTCCACTATCGATAACTTGACCTATTTTGACTTAGGAAGTATATGAAAGCTTCGCGATTTTATACGCTTTGAGATTCCTTTAGGAGAACTCATTCCGCTGAAACGTCTCTTGCTTTAAGGGGTATGTTAGAGATCCTCTTAGGACTCTTATATAGTCCGCTTACATCTGAAAGAACCAGGATTGAGTCGACCAGAACTATCGATTGTTGGTTTGGAAAGACCGAGATTGGATAAGCATGGGTTCTTCGAAATTCACTTCGAATTGGCATATGCATTCAAATTAAAGACATCTTGAAGATGATGGAATCAAAGACAAAGTTCCTTGAAGTGTAAGGGATGCTTGCTACTAATCCTAAGGATATATTAGAAGTAGTGCCTTCAGTTTGTTCATCTCCTGAACAACTTGTATGGATGAATGCTGGTATTGCATTATTGCCTTGAGGGCAGTGTTTGCATTCCAAGTAGGATTTGCTAAAATGGTAAAACGTAGCCTCAAGCCTCACTACTAGGAATCACTAAAATAGAGGAGAAGAGATAGGGCTACTCGGGTTGCACCCATTAAAGTATGATCATCACTAATCAAGATCGATATTATTTTAGATGTATGCTTTGGCCCCAGGGCGATTATTGATCGCAACCGAGGGATGATCATATTTAGTACTATCTAGAAAAGGGTCGGCCGGTTCTATGTTGGTAGGGGTGCAAGTGTTTTGCGACCTTGGTACATTTTTCTAAAGATGTATTGTGATAGACGGTACTGTGACGACCCGGAATTTCGAGCAATAAACAATTTAATAATTTATATTATATATTAAATTGTTTTGATATATCTTGGATTTATGAGACTTAAATGAATACTTTTCTTTAAATAAATATTGTATTGGTGAGTTTTATCTTTTAAAAACTAATTAATTATGTTTCCAAACTTCTAATATTTCTTTAGTGATTTGGGAATTATCATTTATTTAATATTAGGTCTTTTCAAAGCTATCAAATAAATAAAATATGGGTTTAAATATATAAGATAAATGTTTAAATAGTTTTAAAACTTGTTCTAGCTTTAGTATATAATATTAAGTAAGTAGTTATAGTAAAGATATAATTTCTTTTATAAATCATTTCAAATTGTTAAATGTGTAATTTATTTTAAAATAATAAATAAGAATGTACATATGAAATTAATAGATGAAAGTAAAATATATGTCTTCACCTATATTTTAAAGCAACTTGACCAAAGTAAAATAACAAGGAAATAACAAATATACATAAGTTAAATTTTATTGTTTGTAAATTATAAAACCAATACACTATAAATAATCAAACAACATGTTAGGGATAACATTCATTTACACTACATCATCAAACTAGAGAAACAACATTCTATTTCATTTCAAAATATAAAACAAGGAAATAAAATAGATAAGAGGATTGACCAGCCTCAAAATAAAGATCTGCAAGTCAAAAATAATAGTAACTTGTTAGAAAATAAACTTACATAGGATAGATATGTACACAAGTGGTTCGAATATATGGGTTTGCAGACTTGAGTACAACAAAAATCAAATAAAATGTAGGCTGGTAAGGTAAATAGGCACTTACAAGGACATAGCATTAAATGATAGTAAGGCAATATCTTTTCTAAGTACAAAAGCATGTAATCTCGGCCATAAGCTATAAAAAATTATCTCTGGGAATTGTACAACTTGTACACTAGTTTGCCTAAAGAAAAATGATACCCTGTTTCATATATATCAACCTGTTTTATACTTCACCCTGTAAACTACTTTCCCCTACTAGTTTTCATTTTCCTTTCGAACTAAGTAAAACCAAAATAAAAATCCATTTCAAGACCTAAGCAAACATTCTTCAACATCAAGCAACTACAACTAAAACAAAAGCAAGGGACTTGGCAAAAGGATGTAAATGAAAACACTTTCCAGTTTTCCAAAGAATTCAAAAACTGTTACAAACGAGGTGTTCTGTTCTTCTCTGTTAATTGGTGAGTAACAATTTTATTTAAAAACTTATAACTTAAATTTATGGCATGCTTCCTCGGTATTTGTGTGTATATGATTGTGATCTATGAGTATCTGTTTCTTGTGATACCTGTATCTGTTATTATGTCTTGTGGATATGGAAACCACACTTTATCACTTGATCCAACCACTGACTGAACTTGAGATGTGAACAAGAACTGTTTATTTTGTTGTAATCTTTATATTAAAATTGTATTAAAGCTGAAAACAATCCATAACTATCTCTGGTAACTCAAGAAACATGTACATCTTTACATATGTTTAAAATCAAATCTCCTGTTTTAAAAATTCAGTTGCATCAAGTGAAAATATATACTAAATCATGATTTTTAAAACAAGAATTAGAATTTTTAAGCAAGGGAGTGAAGAATAGTTTTAACTTCACTGTTTCGAACGATTTGAGTCGACGTGGTCGATGTAGTCGACCGGAGACGTTGAGTTTTGGTCGAGAGGTAGAGGAGCGACCAGGGATGTTCGGAAAAATGGTGCGGTGGTGGTTAGTTAACGGTGGTGGTGGCGGCGTCGAATTCTTTTCCATAGACCTAGTTTTGAGTGGCTCTGTGTTTCCGTTTCGTACGTCATCAAGGAACGATCGAGTGTATCGTGCTTCAGGGTTTTTGTAGAGGAGAGACAGACGAGACTATGGCCGGAGTTGGGTGGCCGCTGGTGATCGGAGATGGGAGCACGGCGTAGTTCCAGGTTGTGGGTTTAGTTTCAGTTTTCATGACAGGTACTCGAATTTGATTTCGAGACGGAGAAGATGATCGGAGGCTGGGGATAGGGTGTCGAGGTGGTCGCCGTGATGTAGGGATGGTCGTGGTCGACCGGAGGTGGCTGATGGGAGCGTGCACGTGCACGATGGGGTGCTCTGGTGATTTGGGTTGGCAGAGAGGAGAACTCGAGATTCACTCGAGTAAATTCTTGTTCGTCTCGAGTAAATTCACATTTTTCTCGAAGCAAAAATATGAGAGCTCGAGTAGATTTGGTTTCTCAGTTGTAACCTGTCCCAGTTTTACAAATTTTAAATTTGGGGTTTTAAATTAAAACCAATGTTAAACTGAGGCTAATTCAAGTGTTTAAAATTCCAGTTTTGAAATGAAAGAAGTTTAAAAGTTTAAATATTTTAAATAAATAAATATTTTGAAACTTTAGTGGATTTGGTCTAAAATCCCTTGATTTCTAAGATTTGCTTTAAATTTGAAACTTAAGATTTTTAAAGTTAGTTTATACATTGATTTAAAATTCAATTGGTATTCGTTTTAAACCGGGAATTTAAAATGGAAGTTAAAAAGGGAAGAGTGAAATAAATGTTCAACATATTGTAGTGGAAATTTAAAGTAAATAAATGGGAAATAAATTTACTTTAAGTAAATGAAGATTAAAGATTTAAATTCTTTAACCATTAAGATAATTTGAATGATAATTGATAAATTGATATTGATTAAATTAGTAATTATAAGTGTAAATGTATTAATTAAAGTAAATAATGAGTTAAGTAATTAATATGTAATGGAGAATCGTAGATTCGACTTTAATTAACAAATGAATGGTAAATGGAACTTATAATTAAAAATGAGGAAATCGTAAGTTATTATTTAGAAAAGAAATTAAATAAATAATAATGAAGGTCATTAACCAGATTAATTAATATAATTGATTTTTAGTAGTTAATTAGATTAATTAATTTAATAATCAACATTTTAAATGTTTAAGTGTAATTACTTAATGGGAATTAAGTAAGAAATTAATTACTCACTTTAGTTAATTAAGTAATTGATTAACTTGAGTTAATTAATTAAGTCTAATTAATTTGGATTAATCAATTGATAATTGGGAGATATAATTACTGAGGAAAGTAATTGATGAATAATTACAGGATGTAATTTATGGATAATGATGCATTAATAGAAGTAATTTGGATATAATTACTTGAAATTAATCAAGGGATTAATTAAATCTGTTTATTGGGAGTAATGAATTAAGGATAATTAATTACTGTATGTTATTAATCAAGGTGATTAATATATGTGATTTGGAAATTAGTTTTCTTAATAAAAATTAAGAAATAAAATAACTAATTAAAAGTTAATTACTTGATGTAATAGAATTAAATAGTAAATGTAATTAGAGATCATTTATTATAAATGCTGAAATCTTAGAATGAATTTATTTGGAAATAATTAATAAATGACTAGATTTATTAATGTGAATAATTAAGTAATGTAATTAATGATTAGTTAATTAATAAATGAAGTAAGGTAAAGGTTATTTCCTATATTTGGTTAAAGATAATTAATTTGTAAAAATAATTAAAGGATAATTTACCTTAAATGTAATTAAAGATAATTAATCGAGGATGATTAATTAAAATGAATAATTGGATGATGATTTATTAATTGATTGATAATTAATTAATAGTAGTATAAGCAAGTTTAATAATGGTGGAGTAATTAATTTAATTTACATTAAATTAATTAAAGATTTGTAATTAGTTTAATTCATTTTAAATTAATTATAAAATGAGGTGATTATTAATCTTTGTTTATATATGATGGATGATATTGATTTCCATGTTTGATTGTGATCTCAGAGATATATCTATTGAGTTATGGATGTTTGGTTAAGTATGATGATATTGATTATCTATTGAGTAGATAATATGGATTATCTGTTTATGATGATGATGTTATTCTCCATTGTTATATTGTGTTTTATCTATCTGTGTTGATATAGATAATAAATTGAATTGTTTTAACTTTAAAACAACTTGGCCTTAAAAGATACGGTTTGGATTTCGATGAGACCGGGATCGGGTTTCCGTATACCGGAATTCTAGGTCTGGAGACCCGAATACCACATCGATCCAAAATAACGTTAGGTCGTGAAATCCAAATGGAGCAAGTGAAGACTCGAGGTATAAGAACTATTCGTCAGTATAACTCTGTGGGTGATTCCGTAATGAGTTTGACGGAGATAGTACTTATAGATTCGAGATGGTGGTTCAAATTGCAAGGGTTATTGTCGTTAACTCTGAGGGTGATTCCAAAATGAGTGTAACGAGATAATGCCTTCGGTTTCGTTCAAACCCGGAACGAACTTATATGGATCGAATGCTTTCAGAACATCGTCAGGCGGGCGATGAGCATTCTAAGAGATGTGTTCTCTAAAGGTAATCGTGACCTCAAGCCTCATCAATCGGGAATGGCTAAAACAGGGGAGGTGCAGCAAGGCTTCGTGGGTAGCACCCACTTGAGAGTGAGATATACCCCTGTCTAGAGTCCCTTTTTATTCGGCTGTGTGGGCGGTTTAGTAGCTACAACCGCCGGGGTTGTCTTGTTTAGAATTGTCCAGTAAGGGATGGTTCCGGTCTTGTGTTGCAGGGGACTTAGGGTGGGTCCTCGGTACGGTGATCTAGGCCACGTACTGTGACGGGCGGTACCCCAGTAGCCGTGCCATTGATGGAAACCCATTTTCCCTACGTGACCTTACGGTTTTGATTGTATACCTAGTATGCTGGAATTTAATGAATGTAACAATTTCGGCTATTTTCTATTTACTTGAAAACCTTAGACACTATTATAATATCACTGGATTTCCTATCAAATGTTTTGGTTAGCATAAGGTAAAAACATTTCCATGTTTATGTGTGGGATGTCTTACGTGATACCTTTTGTTTTCAAAGGTTTTTCAAAGTTAAACAACTTTAACCTATTACTCATACCAGACCCATGTCTGACCCGGAGTTTATTTCTGTTATCCCTAAACTCTCGGGTACCCAAATTTTTACGGGTAGCCAAGGGATTCAGGTTAGCTTTGACGTATTCTGGAGGAGCAATGGAGCAGGAGGCTTCAGCGTATAGATATATAGTGATTCCGCTGTGTTAGTTTTTATCTGTATTCCGCTGTTTTGTATCTCTGTATTGTATTGAGATGTATCGAGTTGTATTAACTAGACAGGTGTTTATAACTGTCTAGTATGTGTTGTATTATCTGTGTAACTCTGATATATATGGTATTATGTAATCTCTTATGTGATATATTATATTTTATTCGTTCCGCTGTTGAGATTCTGGTGTGTTTTCTTCTTTCTTCTCTATCTTTTCTATTTCTCACCCTTTTCTTTCTTCATAGTGATGCGATTTTCCGGTAGTGGAAGGTCGGGTCGCTACAGTTGGTATCAGAGCGCTAGGTTGAGCGAATACCTAGGCTCTTAAGTAATTTCTTTCTTGAGAGAGCGTATTTGTATTTTTGATATATGTATATATTTATATTTATATTCTACCTATTGTTGGGTTACCCGTTTAGGTTTTCCAATATAATTTATAAAGGTAGATAAGGTAGTGGTGTGTAACACAACTACCCATAGTTGAATTTGTTGAGGTCGGAAGTGTATCGACCGAGACGGTATTGGGTCTACAGTCCTTCTCGAGTGAATTTGTGGTGAAAGGATTTCACCAAGTCTCTGAAGGTAATCTGTTATGATTTGGAGATCATTTTTTTGTAGTTTATAGTTTGGATGAGCTAGAGTTGGATCTGTCGGTTGGACAGAAGCGGGTTATGATATCTTGATACCTCAGGATGTTGTAGCTGTGTGATGAGACACAGTGACTATGGATGTCTCCGAATATGTTTTCTTTGGAACAAGTTAAGGAAGTGAGTCTGCTTCGGTGTTGTGGCTGTGTTCAGCAGGATGTTTCTGGTTGGTTTGAGGTCCGAGTTTCTCGAAGAGCTTTGGATTGGGAATTTCTTGGCTTTGGTGTCAGCAGTGCAGCTCGGAGTGTTCTTGTGTTGGCAAGAAGCTTTCTAGCTTAGCAGTAGAGATCAGAAGCAGCAGAGTGGTTTCGTTTCTTTCGTTGGATGGGCCAGTTAAGCGTAAGCTGTTCTCTTTGGTAAAGAGAGAACAGTTTTTATTTGGAATCAGGATGGATTAATCGCAAAAGTGACTTGCGATAGTTGGAGCGTTCTCTTGTGTTTCAGATATTTTTCTGGATGACTTTAGGAAGTCAGAGTTTTGTTAGCATTTGGAGATTGCGTTTGGTATCGACTGGATTCCAGCAGTGGTACTGATGGTTCAGCTTAGTAGTAGAATTATTTTTGGAGGAAGTTTTTAGTGAAGCAGCTCAGGTTTCGGAGGAACTTCTGAGTTTTATTTTTGGAATTTGTTGTCCCGTGTTTGTTTGTGTTCGTCATCAGCATTGTCATCTACTCAGATCAGAGTTGTGCAGCGGAAGCGGTTGGGAGTGCATCTGCTTTTCTTTCCTGGAAAAGAGAAGTTGTTTTCTACGGATGATAGTAAAGGTTGTGTTCTTGATTTTAGTTGGTCTTGAGAAGATCATTCTACTGGATTGTTTTGGATTCAGATTGTTCTGAAAGGCATTAGCGGAGATTTAGCTGATCAGTAGGGATGGAGGCAGCTATGGATCGTTCGAAGAGTTTGGTGGATAAGAGACGGAGGAATTTGGGTTTCAGAGTTGGAGATTTGATTTTGGATGAATTTTCTCTGATTCAAGGAGCTCTATAATTTGGTAAGTCTGGGAACTTAGCTCCGAGATGTTCTGGATTTTCTCTGTGTTCTGGAGAGGTAGGTGTTTGGTCTTCAGATTTGGATTGCCAGTTTGGATAGCTGGGATTCGTTGTATTTCACGTATCTCTGAGGGAGTACGTGTAAGATTCTATCTCTGGTATAGGAACTAGCAGTTCAGGGAGTTTTGGTTGTAGAGTCAGACTCGTCTATAGTCTGATATCTGTTTAGTTTTGTAGATCTAGATGAGTAGGAGTTCTGTAGCTTAGTTGTATTGATTGTTTGGATGTTGTAGGGCGAGTATCCCGGTACTTGTACTTGGGAAACTCGAGGGAATCTTATCTAGAATTTGGTCTGAATAGATAGATTTGTTTGTTTGGATGATTGGTTGATATGGTTGTTAGCATCGGTTGTCATATGCATGTGTTTTAAAAATTAAAATTCTAAATAGATTATTAAATTACCTTTGTTTTAAATTTCGGGGACGAAATTCTTTTAAGGTGGGAGGAATGTGACGACCCGGAATTTCGAGCAATAAACAATTTAATAATTTATATTATATATTAAATTGTTTTGATATATCTTGGATTTATGAGACTTAAATGAATACTTTTCTTTAAATAAATATTGTATTGGTGAGTTTTATCTTTTAAAAACTAATTAATTATGTTTCCAAACTTCTAATATTTCTTTAGTGATTTGGGAATTATCATTTATTTAATATTAGGTCTTTTCAAAGCTATCAAATAAATAAAATATGGGTTTAAATATATAAGATAAATGTTTAAATAGTTTTAAAACTTGTTCTAGCTTTAGTATATAATATTAAGTAAGTAGTTATAGTAAAGATATAATTTCTTTTATAAATCATTTCAAATTGTTAAATGTGTAATTTATTTTAAAATAATAAATAAGAATGTATATATGAAATTAATAGATGAAAGTAAAATATATGTCTTCACCTATATTTTAAAGCAACTTGACCAAAGTAAAATAACAAGGAAATAACAAATATACATAAGTTAAATTTTATTGTTTGTAAATTATAAAACCAATACACTATAAATAATCAAACAACATGTTAGGGATAACATTCATTTACACTACATCATCAAACTAGAGAAACAACATTCTATTTCATTTCAAAATATAAAACAAGGAAATAAAATAGATAAGAGGATTGACCAGCCTCAAAATAAAGATCTGCAAGTCAAAAATAATAGTAACTTGTTAGAAAATAAACTTACATAGGATAGATATGTACACAAGTGGTTCGAATATATGGGTTTGCAGACTTGAGTACAACAAAAATCAAATAAAATGTAGGCTGGTAAGGTAAATAGGCACTTACAAGGACATAGCATTAAATGATAGTAAGGCAATATCTTTTCTAAGTACAAAACCATGCAATCTCGGCCATAAGCTATAAAAAATTATCTCTGGGAATTGTACAACTTGTACACTAGTTTGCCTAAAGAAAAATGATACCCTGTTTCATATATATCAACCTGTTTTATACTTCACCCTGTAAACTACTTTCCCCTACCAGTTTTCATTTTCCTTTCGAACTAAGTAAAACCAAAATAAAACTCCATTTCAAGACCTAAGAAAACATTCTTCAACATCAAGCAACTACAACTAAAACAAAAGCAAGGGACTTGGCAAAAGGATGTAAATGAAAACACTTTCCAGTTTTCCAAAGAATTCAAAAACTGTTGCAAACGAGGTGTTCTGTTCTTCTCTGTTAATTGGTGAGTAACAATTTTATTTAAAAACTTATAACTTAAATTTATGGCATGCTTCCTCGGTATTTGTGTGTATATGATTGTGATCTATGAGTATCTGTTTCTTGTGATACCTGTATCTGTTATTATGTCTTGTGGATATGGAAACCACACTTTATCACTTGATCCAACCACTGACTGAACTTGAGATGTGAACAAGAACTGTTTATTTTGTTGTAATCTTTATATTAAAATTGTATTAAAGCTGAAAACAATCCATAACTATCTCTGGTAACTCAAGAAACATGTACATCTTTACATATGTTTAAAATCAAATCTCCTGTTTTAAAAATTCAGTTGCATCAAGTGAAAATATATACTAAATCATGATTTTTAAAACAAGAATTAGAATTTTTAAGCAAGGGAGTGAAGAATAGTTTTAACTTCACTGTTTCGAACGATTTGAGTCGCCGTGGTCGATGTAGTCGACCGGAGACGTTGAGTTTTGGTCGAGAGGTAGAGGAGCGACCAGGGATGTTCGGAAAAATGGTGCGGTGGTGGTTAGTTAACGGTGGTGGTGGCGGCGTCGAATTCTTTTCCATAGACCTAGTTTTGAGTGGCTCTGTGTTTCCGTTTCGTACGTCACCAAGGAACGATCGAGTGTATCGTGCTTCGGGGTTTTTGTAGAGGAGAGACAGACGAGACTATGGCCGGAGTTGGGTGGCCGCTGGTGATCGGAGATGGGAGCACGGCGTAGTTCCAGGTTGTGGGTTTAGTTTCAGTTTTCATGACAGGTACTCAAATTTGATTTCGAGACGGAGAAGATGATCGGAGGCTGGGGATAGGGTGTCGAGGTGGTCGCCGTGATGTAGGGATGGTCGTGGTCGACCGGAGGTGGCTGATGGGAGCGTGCACGTGCACGATGGGGTGCTCTGGTGATCTGGGTTGGCAGAGAGGAGAACTCGAGATTCACTCGAGTAAATTCTTGTTCGTCTCGAGTAAATTCACATTTTTCTCGAAGCAAAAATATGAGAGCTCGAGTAGATTTGGTTTCTCAGTTGTAACCTGTCCCAGTTTTACAAATTTTAAATTTGGGGTTTTAAATTAAAACCAATGTTAAACTGAGGCTAATTCAAGTGTTTAAAATTCCAGTTTTGAAATGGAAGAAGTTTAAAAGTTTAAATATTTTAAATAAATAAATATTTTGAAACTTTAGTGGATTTGGTCTAAAATCCCTTGATTTCTAAGATTTGCTTTAAATTTGAAACTTAAGATTTTTAAAGTTAGTTTATACATTGATTTAAAATTCAATTGGTATTCGTTTTAAACCGGGAATTTAAAATGGAAGTTAAAAAGGGAAGAGTGAAATAAATGTTCAACATATTGTAGTGGAAATTTAAAGTAAATAAATGGGAAATAAATTTACTTTAAGTAAATGAAGATTAAAGATTTAAATTCTTTAACCATTAAGATAATTTGAATGATAATTGATAAATTGATATTGATTAAATTAGTAATTATAAGTGGAAATGTATTAACTAAAGTAAATAATGAGTTAAGTAATTAATATGTAATGGAGAATCGTAGATTCGACTTTAATTAACAAATGAATGGTAAATGGAACTTATAATTAAAAATGAGGAAATCGTAAGTTATTATTTAGAAAAGAAATTAAATAAATAATAATGAAGGTCATTAACCAGATTAATTAATATAATTGATTTTTAGTAGTTAATTAGATTAATTAATTTAATAATCAACATTTTAAATGTTTAAGTGTAATTACTTAATGGGAATTAAGTAAGAAATTAATTACTCACTTTAGTTAATTAAGTAATTGATTAACTTGAGTTAATTAATTAAGTCTAATTAATTTGGATTAATCAATTGATAATTGGGAGATATAATTACTGAGGAAAGTAATTGATGAATAATTACAGGATGTAATTTATGGATAATGATGCATTAATAGAAGTAATTTGGATATAATTACTTGAAATTAATCAAGGGATTAATTAAATCTGTTTATTGGGAGTAATGAATTAAGGATAATTAATTACTGTATGTTATTAATCAAGGTGATTAATATATGTGATTTGGAAATTAGTTTTCTTAATAAAAATTAAGAAATAAAATAACTAATTAAAAGTTAATTACTTGATGTAATAGAATTAAATAGTAAATGTAATTAGAGATCATTTATTATAAATGCTGAAATCTTAGAATGAATTTATTTGGAAATAATTAATAAATGACTAGATTTATTAATGTGAATAATTAAGTAATGTAATTAATGATTAGTTAATTAATAAATGAAGTAAGGTAAAGGTTATTTCCTATATTTGGTTAAAGATAATTAATTTGTAAAAATAATTAAAGGATAATTTACCTTAAATGTAATTAAAGATAATTAATCGAGGATGATTAATTAAAATGAATAATTGGATGATGATTTATTAATTGATTGATAATTAATTAATAGTAGTATAAGCAAGTTTAATAATGGTGGAGTAATTAATTTAATTTACATTAAATTAATTAAAGATTTGTAATTAGTTTAATTCATTTTAAATTAATTATAAAATGAGGTGATTATTAATCTTTGTTTATATATGATGGATGATATTGATTTCCATGATTGATTGTGATCTCAGAGATATATCTATTGAGTTATGGATGTTTGGTTAAGTATGATGATATTGATTATCTGTTGAGTAGATAATATGGATTATCTGTTTATGATGATGATGTTATTCTCCATTGTTATATTGTGTTTTATCTATCTGTGTTGATATAGATAATAAATTGAATTGTTTTAACTTTAAAACAACTTGGCCTTAAAAGATACGGTTTGGATTTCGATGAGACCGGGATCGGGTTTCCGTATACCGGAATTCTAGGTCTGGAGACCCGAATACCACATCGATCAAAAATAACGTTAGGTCGTGAAATCCAAATGGAGCAAGTGAAGACTCGAGGTATAAGAACTATTCGTCAGTATAACTCTGTGGGTGATTCCGTAATGAGTTTGACGGAGATAGTACTTATAGATTCGAGATGGTGGTTCAAATTGCAAGGGTTATTGTCGTTAACTCTGAGGGTGATTCCAAAATGAGTGTAACGAGATAATGCCTTCGGTTTCGTTCGAACCCGGAACGAACTTATATGGATCGAATGCTTTCAGAACATCGTCAGGCGGGCGATGAGCATTCTAAGAGATGTGTTCTCTAAAGGTAATCGTGACCTCAAGCCTCATCAATCGGGAATGGCTAAAACAGGGTAGGTGCAGCAAGGCTTCGTGGGTAGCACCCACTTGAGAGCGAGATATACCCCTGTCTAGAGTCCCTTTTTATTCGGCTGTGTGGGTGGTTTAGTAGCTACAACCGTCGGGGTTGTCTTGTTTGGAACTGTCCAGTAAGGGATGGTTCCGGTCTTGTGTTGCAGGGGACTTAGGGTGGGTCCTCGGTACGGTGATCTAGGCCACGTACTGTGACGGGCGGTACCCCAGTAGCCCTGCCATTGATGGAAACCCATTTTCCCTACGTGACCTTACGGTTTTGATTGTATACCTAGTATGCTGGAATTTAATGAATGTAACAATTTCGGCTATTTTCTATTTACTTGAAAACCTTAGACACTATTATAATATCACTGGATTTCCTATCAAATGTTTTGGTTAGCGTAAGGTAAAAACATTTCCATGTTTATGTGTGGGATGTCTTACGTGATACCTTTTGTTTTCAAAGGTTTTTCAAAGTTAAACAACTTTAACCTGTTACTCATACCAGACCCATGTCTGACCCGGAGTTTATTTCTGTTTTTCCTAAACTCTCGGGTACCCAAATTTTTACGGGTAGCCAAGGGATTCAGGTTAGCTTTGACGTATTCTGGAGGAGCAATGGAGCAGGAGGCTTCAGCGTATAGATATATAGTGATTCCGCTGTGTTAGTATTTATCTGTATTCCGCTGTGTTGTATCTCTGTATTGTATTGAGATGTATCGAGTTCTATTAACTAGACAGGTGTTTATAACTGTCTAGTATGTGTTGTATTATCTGTGTAACTCTGATATATATGGTATTATGTAATCTCTTATGTGATATATTATATTTTATTCGTTCCGCTGTTGAGATTCTGGTGTGTTTTCTTCTTTCTTCTCTATCTTTTCTATTTCTCACCCTTTTCTTTCTTCATAGTGATGCGATTTTCCGGTAGTGGAAGGTCGGGTCGCTACAGTACCTAGTAGCCTGGTCATTGTATGAAATCCGTTTTCCACTACGTACTTTACGGACTTAGTTGTGCCTAAATATGCTGGAACGTGAGATGCAAGCATTTCGGGTATGTTATATATTTATTTTAAACCCTAGACATTATTATAATATCATAGAATATTTATAAAAATGTTTTGGTTCTCGTATGGTAAAAAACCGTATGTATTTATATGCGACCTTTTCTTATGAGATACCTTTATTTCTGAAGCATTTTATAAATATATCAAAGCATATGTTTTGGGTTTACTCACATGAGACCTATGTCTGACCCGAAGTTTTTCTTTCTTTCCCTTAAACTCTCGGGTCCCCTAGTTTTTTAGTCGCCAAGTAGTCCATGTTCTTACAGATGCATTTTGAAGGAGCATGGAGCAGGAGGCTTCATCTGCTATCTAGTTATCTATTTTATTTTTATTGTGTTGTATAGTACGTATTTGCATTGTTGGGGTAAGCAGTTATAATTGTCCTTGGCCGAAGTTAGTACCAATTGTAACTTTGATATTTCATTTTGGAAATGACCATATGTACTACCTTATGTTCTATTATATGTGATTCCCCTGCGTTGTGAGATTCTGTGTTTTTTCTTCTTGTAATTTTTTTACTTTACCCTAATGACATACCTTTTAGACGCTTAAATGACCGGTACACAAATATCATGGAAGTATTAAGTGTCATCTTTAGGAATATGAATATGAATATGAATTTATTTCTTTCTTTTATTTTCTAGGAATTGTTGGATTTACGAATACATTAGTACCATAAAATTATTTGGTAAATCTATTATATGTTAAACGAACAATTTTTTTCAATCTCAATTTTGTATCTAATTTTGCTTTTATATTATTTTTTTATCATACTATTATGAATTTCGTTCATTTATTTTATGTTAGAGGACATAATTTTCCTATTAATACATAGATACCAAACAATCTTCATGTTTTTGTATAGTCTAGTGGTGGGGAAGTAGATCCTATTTCCATTTTTAAACATAAGTAATACAAAAATCAAGTTGTAAAAGATACAAGATAAAATAATATTCATATAAACAAATTTCTTATCATGTTTAGGAAAAAATATAGGGAAATTTCATGAAAACTCTCTCCTTAAGTTTCAAGATACACGGCCATCCCTCCTCAAAATGATGTTATAAAAAAACACTTTTTTTAAATTTTAGGATATTTGCAGAAAACTATGCAAATACTTATAAAGAAATCTACAAATATTTGTAGAGAAATCTGAAATTTCTTAAAATTTCTAGATTGCAAATATTTACATATTTCTCTACAAAATTTCTAACTTTTCAGTAGAATTTTAAAAAATTTAAAAAATTATTTCGATCATAAAATGATGCATCTAATGTTCAGATTTAGTCTAAAAAATGAATTTTTTATACCAAAATCAAAGATAGGGTAGTAATTTAAAACATGTTCATCTATCAAATCTGGAATAGGGTGGAATTAAATTTCGATAGAAATATAAATGTTTAAGTAGCTCATTTATTTTGGCTAAAGTAAACAACTTCAAGTTTTTTTTAATTATAAATATCTGCTTTATAATCTTATTTAAATATTTTATGTGATCTTACATGACATAAACTGTTTTTTAAATCTAATATTATCCATCTTAATAAATCTATGGTTTAATATATTTTTCTACAATGTTATTTAATAGAACATGAAATATTAATAAGCAGCACATAATATACATTGAATGCATGACTATCACCAATTGTTTGGAGACCTCATGAAAAAACTATAAGGAATTTATTTCCTACAAAATGATAGATGTTATATTGTTTTGAATTTTCGCAGTTTAGAGATTTTCTTATTTATAATGTTTATAGGTAAATTACTTTAAAGCTAGAAGGATCATTTCAAACTATATTATTAGTTAAGTTATTTGCTTCAATTTTTTTAATTTGCATTATACTTATATAAGAAAATCGATAATAGTTGATTCTTTATGATTGAATTTAATGAAAGGATTAGCTATGGTTAATTCTTTTTAATGCTTAACGATTGCACAAAAATTGGACAAACACCTCTAAGTTCGATTTTGGCTAGAACACGTTTACGTTGACTGATTTGGAGTTTTTAATGTTCCAACATGTTAAAGGATAATTTTTGCAGTCATAGAACAATTCACAGGCTCATAAATCGGAAAGTAGTTAAGGAAAGTAAATCACACAGGGTTTTATAGTGGTTCGGCCAGAATGTGCCTACATCCACTGTCCATCTTATTATTTTTACTTTGATTTGGCTACAAATACAAGTTTGTTTGGAAAGAGTAAAAACTTAGAAGTAGCTAGAGTGACCGAGTCTCAGTAGTGTTTTCCCTCTTTTCTACCAAAATCCATCCCCATTGTTGTTGAGAAGCTCTGGTATTTATAGAGTGGAGTTGTGAAGTATGGAGGAGAAAGTTATAACTTTCTGAATCTAGTTTGGCATTTGATCAAGAGCATTCGGATCGGAATATGGGTCATGGAGCTTGCCTGGCTTGCATGTTTTTCCTTGTCTGGCTCGATGCGCTTGTGTATCGGACCAAATGTTTGGTCGGTGTTGGACGTATTGTGCCGGACCAAATATTTGGTCCGGCATATCAAAGGATGCCGGACCAAATGTTTGGTCCGACATATCAGAGGATGCCGGATAAAATTTTTGGTCCGACACATCACAGGATGTCGGACCAAATGTTTGGTCCGGCACATCATAGGATGTCGAACCAAATGTTTGGTTTGGCATTTCAGTGGATGTCAAACCAAACATCCGGTCCGGCAGTTCTGTCTTTCGTGCCCTCGTTTACTTCCGCTTCCCTTTCTCTTTGCTTGCTGGAAAACCGAGCCAACACTTGCCTCCCAAAGTGTGTGTTGTAGTTACACGACATGCTTTGTTTTGTTCGGCACCGGGCTCCTACCACTGAACGAAGCTTGTGACCGTTCGTCTTCTTTTCTTTTTCGTCTTTAAATACCACCTTCTCTCTTTATCCCTTTCTTCCTGCTTCCTCAATCAAATTCTCCTAACTTAATCTCGATCGATTGAGGTTGGTTCCACGTTTGCTTATATCTCTTGAATTCAAGAATCTCCATGTCTTCGCCGTTCGAGATAAGCTTATCCAAATTGATTGCTCGACCTAGCGTTTTAATGCTTAGATTTTTCTTTTGGAGCGTTCTATACTACTATTGGTAGTGGCTCTAGTAGTAGTATCCTCATTTGAGGTTTTAGTTACAGCGTTAAACTGAGAGAAGTTTTGATAGTAGGAATTCGTTCTTGTACACTATTTTGTGAAATGTGCTTGTTAACCATGCTATGGAAGCGAGGCCACATATCATCGTCAAGACTGAGTTTTCTTTCCTCCATAAGACATAAGGATAAGATAGCATGGGCTTAGAGAACAAATTCCGTTTAAGTAAGGCCGTAAGAGGATAGGCTTTGGGTGTTTGTTTCGGTATTGGGGCGTTGATAATGCCAAACCAAATTGTATGAGCGCGGTAGTCATTAGTATGCCGATCTAAAAGGTGAGACATGCTGAGATGGTTAGGCTAGGAACATGGTTTCAACTGGGTAGATGATAGGAGGTTCATGTGAATGTTTTAATTTCCATTTATGATTGTACCTCCGTTGGACTTTCGCTTGACTTTTATTTTCTTGCACAGGAATATGTCTTTTGGTCGCGAGCTCCATTCCAAGCATGCGGCTTCGCATCCTGCTGGGGCCGATCCCTCTTCTTATGATGCTCCAGTCAACCCTCCCAGACAACCTAGTTCTGCCTACCCTTTGGTGGAGGGCTACGCTCCTAACCAGGCGCTGGTTAGGCATTCGGAGTGTTACCCCAGCATGCCGACGATAGAGAAACCGAACTCCATAGCCACTACGTTCGGGATATCCCATCAGGACATGATACTTCCCAGCCCAAACGATAGAGCCTACTTTCCCCCAGGTGGATATATGGTGTACAGTAAATACCATTACATGTGTGGTGCAATCCCCCCTCTTACCAATTGGATTGCCAGCTTTTTAATCTACCCGAAGGTCGCTCCCATGCAGCTTCAACCGAATTCTTACACCATCTTGACCTGCTTATACCTAATATTCGAGAAGCATTATCAGAGACCCCCTACACATAAAGAGGTCAGATATTTATACAATGTGAGTTGTTTTTTAGTGGGGAGCCCCTTCATTAGCTTAGAGTCCGCACACAAGTTTAAGCATGTCGTTGATCTATACTCAAAATTCAGCATGTTCAAAAAGGAGTATTTCTTTGTGCGCGACGACACCGTTCCCCAGCACGCTTTCACTTCCGGCTGTAAGTCATCGTATTATCTTTTCTAAGCTATCTATCGACTTGGTTTCTTATTGCTTCATAATTTGCAGGTTGTCTAAAGGCAGTGGAGGATGATGGCTTGCAAGAGATGGCCAAGGAAATTTTTTCTATCTTGGATGCCGTGAAGGAAGCCTCATTCCTTCTCCGTGATACAGCCCTAATATTTTATAACTTTATTGGCTCAGGACAATCCGTGTACAAGATTAGGCTAGACTTCGTTGAGAAAGCAACATGAGCCGGAGGAGATAGGAGAGATGGGGTCAAAGGCAAGGGTTTAGAGGAGGAGGGTGGTGTGGCAGGAGCCCCGAAGAGGTTGAGGCATAAGAAGAGCGCAGTTCGCCCTCCCCGCTCGGGGAAATCTCTATGCATTCGGGAAGCTCCTTCTCCTGACGACGAGGAGGGTTCACATATGGAGGGAGAGAGTAAGGAGGAGGAAGGATCAGGAGGAGACTCTGAAG
Organism: Allium fistulosum; assembly: GCA_030737815.1. Taxonomy (NCBI): domain Eukaryota; kingdom Viridiplantae; phylum Streptophyta; class Magnoliopsida; order Asparagales; family Amaryllidaceae; genus Allium; species Allium fistulosum. The sequence continues at coordinate 1,497,919,594 of CM060901.1, forward strand.
AAACAGAATCGGAGGTTCATGTTTCTCCAGATGTGGAGATCATAAGCAGCGAAGGCTTGGGCATGGCTTCTTTATAAATGCCGAGGCTGTGCGGAAGTGGCCCGAGCAGTTGGTATAACCTGAGCCTGTTCTTGGGCAAACTCTTGCCGCTGACCCTTCACAAGGGATTGTAGCTCCAGGTGACTTGGGTGGAATACCGCCTCTTCCAATGCAAAGTGGAGCGGGAATCGGCGAGGCATTCGGGCTTTCTCTAGGTACTTTCGATTACCGTATGGATTTTGGGATACTTCTTGAGAACTTTTTGTTTTTTGACGAATCCTAGCCTTCACCTGCTCCTCAATCCAATGAAGCCTGGTCGCCGTGTGTTCTCCTTCCTCCAAGTGGAGTCTCGTCCCAGTATATTCCCTACTTGAGTGAGACCCCGTCCTGGCCACTTGATCCAGTCTACCCTAAGGGTTTGAAGTAGCTCGTAGTGTCCCAATGTCTTGCGTGTTTTGTTTTTATGCTTTCTTCATTCCTTTGTTCTAACATTGTTACTCGTATTGTAGGGAAAAGGAGGAATCCAAAGAGGAATGAATTGTCTAGGCGGCTCGAGCAGTTCAAACGGATGAAAATGGCTTCCATTTCTTCCAAGACGGCCTTTCAGGTGGAAAAGACCGCGCAAGGGAATATTCGGGAGACTCCGTTAGGCCTGAATAGATGAGAGATTCATGAGTCGTCTTAGAAACATGTGTGGTCTTCGGATAAGGAAGACACCTCCCCTGGTTCCCAAACTTCCTCTTGTCATCGCTATCACAATCCGATGGGTTCTGAAGTGCCAGATGAGTTAGGGGAGGGCAATGTCGACACTTTTTTCTTGGATTATCAGCAACTGATGTGGAATTCCTTTAAGAGTCATCCTGATATCAATCCCAACTATGCCGGTCGTCGTTCGGTGGATCCTGACACCGAGTTTCTTTTACCTCGAAATCTCTTTGTCCGGATCTTGGATGAGGCGAAGACTCTTGATTTCACTAACTTAACAACGAGGATGGTCCAAATTACGGATGAGACCAGAAAGATTGTTGATTATCTGTGCCACTTAGCCAAGGCTAGTGAAGAAGTTGGGAGCGCCAATGTACGGTTGCGTTTAGAGGTGGAGGATCTACGCAAGGCTTTCAGGGAGAAAGACTCTATGTTAGAGGCTGTTGAGGCATCTCGCGCATTCGAGATAACGGAAGCCAAGGAAGAAGCAACGAGAGAGGTCGTCGATTTATGCAAGTCTCAGATTGACATGGATATCAGCTCAGTGGATGAGGCTCAACAGAAGGATCTGGAGAAAATCCGCTCCCTCAAAGGCAAAGTAAAGAAATCGGAGGAGGCCTTAGTGAGCTGAAGAAGTCTCAGAATGAGTGGCAAAAGGAAAAAGACTCGTACAAGGCTGAGATTGATAAGTTGAAGGCGGAGCGGGCCCAGCTGAGAAGGGACAAGGAACGATACATGAACATGGTGGTGTCTCTCCAGACCAAAGTCGACAAATCCAGCGACTTTTGTGATACAGTTAACCAGATGCTAAAGGATACTTATTACATGTTATGGAAACAGAGGAACCTTCAGTGGGTGGATGATTATCCTCAGGTGATGGCAGGAATTCATGCCCGGCTCATTGAGGAGACCAAGGCTGCAGTCATGCAGGAGGAAGGAGCCGTTTATGACTTTGGGATGGTGAACAGCCAGTTCACAATAGAGGAGACCAAGGCCATCGCCAAGGGGTATTAGCTGCTGGTGGAGGACGACGATGATGAGGATGGATCGGATCTCGAAGGGCTTGGTGATCCACGTCACATCACCGCAGGTATCTCGTCTTTTAACTTTAACTCTGCTATTAACTATTCTGGATTGCAAAACCTATGATTCTTCATACTTCCATCATGAAGGGACGTCTTCGGGGCAAGCCGGACCTTCGTGAAAGGAAGGTGAGTCTCTTGAGCAATCCGAGCTCTTGAAGGTTATGGCGGGAGGAAGCGGGCCGAGCAGCAAGAATGTTCTTCCTCCCTAGTTGAGGTAATTTTCTTTTCACTTTCTGTATGTGATTTAGAAGGATGTATGGACATTTTGCGTATGTATATAAATATAAACGATAAGCTTTGTATGAGAAAAAATTTAACGTTGTACTATTCAACTTCTGGTTTTTTTATGTTTATCTGGGATAACTTTTGTGATGCATGCTTTTTATAGTCTGCTCTATCTATTTATGAACTGTTTACAACTTAGTTAATCATTATAGTGTTTAGAGATGCAGAAAACCATAAAAGCACTATTATATTCAAGGCCGATCGCGAATGATAACTACTCGGGCTAATGCACGTGTCATGAGTATTATTCGATTTACCGTTTCCGGCATGTGTAATGCCGATCGTCAAGTGCGAACTACCCCTAGCTGCAGCCACACCTTAATCGTGAGGTTTATAATCAGTTCATAGTTGCCGGCAGACGAACGCCAATGATGAACTGCCTAGGCTATAATTTGTACATAATTCTTGGCTTATGATTGGTTCATCATTACCGGCTTGGGGGTGCTGATCGTCAGTAGTGAATTTCCAAGGCTTATTTCGTGCCCTTTATCGTGGCCATCTTACTTTCACTGCTGTCGGTGAGTGTCGGTGACTGCTCGCAATAGGAATGGTCGTCAGATAAAATAATTAAACGAAAGAACATTTAAATTAGATAAGTAATGCGAGACACCAGATTTTTATAGTGGTTCGGCCGAAATATGTCTACGTCCACTGTCTTTCTTTTATTGCTTTAGTATATGTTTCTTTACAACTCAAGAGAAGTAGCTGTGGAGATGTTGGAGATTCCATGCTTTCCTAAACACCTCTCCATCTACCGTTGACAAGATGTAAGATCCATTGTGAAGATCCTTATGAATAACGAACGGCCCCTCCCAAATTAGATCTAGTGCTCCGGGTCGTGGGAAGACTTGTTTGAGTACCAAGTCTTCTTCTTCCAACTTTTGAGGCTTCACCTTAGAGTCGTACAGCCTTTCCACCTTTTTCCTATGGGCGGCGGCTTTGAGGGCGACGTCGTTTCTTTTTTCCTCAATCAGGTCAAGTGACATATTCAAGAGCTCCTCGTTTTCTTTTGGATTGTAATGTACCCTGCGGTGCGAGGGGACGCCTATTTCGACGGGGAGCATTGCCTCTGTTCCGTATGCCAATGCGAATGGCGTATGCCTTGTCGTGGTCATATAAGAAGTGCGGTAAGCCCATAAAGCAGTAGGCAGTTCGTCGACCCATGCCCCCTAGCACTTTTCTAGCTTCTTCTTGATTAGTGTCATCAACACCTTGCTCATTGCTTCGACTTGTCCATTTTCCTGGGGGTATGGTACAGCTGAAAAGCGACGAGCAATCCCATGTTCATGGCACAAATTGGAGAATTCTTCACTGTCGAATTGAGGTCCGTTATCCGATATGATTTTCTATGGCACCCCATACCTGCACAGGATGTTACATATTAGGAAGTTTATCACTTTGGTAGATGAAATTTTGTTTAAAGGCTCGGCTTCCACCCATTTGGTGAAATAATCCACTGCCACTATAGCGTATTTTCCTCCTCCTCGACCCATAGGGAGTTCCCCGATCAGATCAATTCCCCAGATGGAAAAGGGCCAGGGGCTGACCATCTGGATTAAACTGGTAGGTGGCAATCTCGGGATTTTGGCAAATCTTTGACATTTGTCACATTTCCTAGCAAACTCGACCGCGTCCTTGTTCAGTGTGGGCCAAAAGTATCCATAATGCAGGATATTTCTAAGTAGGGTTTGCCCTCCGGTGTGGTCGCCGCAACTTCCTTGATGTATGTTGTTAAGGATATTTTTTGCTTCGTTCCCGGCGATACACCTTAGTAGAGGATTGGAAAAGACGCAACGGTACAACATGCCATTTTGGATGGTGTAGCGGGATGCCCTCCTCAAGATTCTCCTAACTTCGTTTCGTTCTGCTGGTAAGGTTCCTTCTTGTAAGTACCTGACGATGGGGGTCATCCATGTCTCCTCCTTATCTACGATCGCTGTGATTTGCAAACACTTGAAACTTGGTGTGGATTGTCTCATGATGGGGGTTGCCCCCGGCATTGGTTCGGTTCTTATGCTAGCCCTTTGGCGAGGGCATCCGCCGCTTGATTTTCCCCTCGCGGCATGTGTTTTATTACATAGTATTCTAGCTCATCAAGGAAGGTTTTGGCCTTTTTGAGGTAGGACCCAAGCTTTTGTCCACGAGTCTGGAATTCTCCAAAGATCTGGTTAACAATTAGTTATGAATCATTGTGCATACATATTGACTTAACTCTTTCTTAAATGATTTCTAAGCCGGCTATTATTGCCTCGTATTCAGCTTCGTTATTGGTTGCAACAAACTATAGTCTCAGTGCATAGCTTAATTTTCTTCCTCAGGGTGTGACTATTATGACACCTTCCCCCGAACCGAGCTCGTTCGATGCTCCATCAATGAACATATTCCATTTGACAGCTTCCTCAACCCTTGCCGCAGCCTCCTCATCTCGCATTGTGAACTCAACTATGAAATCAGCCAAGGCTTGTCCCTTAATTGCGGTGCACGGGTGATAGGTAATGTCAAACTGGCTCAGCTTAATGCACCATTTTAACAGAGGCCATGACGTGTCTGGTTTATGTAGGACTTGCCTCAAAGGTTGATACGTTAGAACTCTAATGGAGTGCGACTGAAAGTAGTGTCATAATTTCCAGGATGTTATCAGCAAACAGTAAGCCAAATTTTCAATCTTTGGGTATCTAGCTTCTACCCATGTGAATCTTTGGCTAATGAAGTATACCGGTCTTTGGATACGATCATCTTCTCGTACTAATGCGGCACTTAGCGTGAGGGAGGATACAACTAGGTATAAGTAGAGGCTCTCTCCATCTATCGAATTAGAGAGCACTGGAGGCTTCTGTAGGTGTTCTAACAGACTCCGAAAGGCTGAGTAACATTCATCGGTCCATTCAAATTTTCCTTTGTCCTTTTTGAGGGCTTCGAAGAACAGGATGCACTTGTCTGTGGCCTTGGATATAAACCTGCTCAGAGCAGCTACCTTCCCGTTTAGGCTCTGCATTTCCCTCCGCGTGGCTGGGATTTTGACATCTTTCAAAGCTTGTACCTTTTCAGGATTCACCTCTATTCCTCTAGCATGCACAATTAAACCTAAGAATTTACCTAAAGACACCCCAAAAGAGCATTTAAGAGGATTCGGCTTCATTTGGTATTTGCGTAATATTTGGAACATCTCGTTTAGGTTGCTCAAATGATCCGTTGCTCTTCTTGATTTGGCAAGCATGTCGTCGACATAGACTCCCATGGAGTGACCAATTTGCTGCTTAAACACTGTATTAACTAGAGTTGATAGGTAGCGCCGATGTTCTTAAGCCCAAAGGGCATGACCTTGTAGCAATATAGGCCTAGATCCGTGATGAAGCTAGTATTTTCTTGATCCGGCACATGCATGGGGATCTGGTTGTATCTTGAATATGCGTCCATGAATGACAACAAGTCATGTCATGTGGTTCCGTCTACCAGTCGGTCGATTCGGGGCAAAGGAAAACAGTCTTTGGGGCAAGCATCATCGAGTTTGGAGAAGTCAATGCAGGTCCGCCACTTCCCATTAGGCTTTTTCACTAAAACCGGATTGGAGATCCATTTTGGGTAGATGGCTTCGTGAATAAAACAGTTGGCGAGCAGGTTCTTCACCTCTTCGTTGAGAGCAGTTGACCGTTCTATCCCCATGTTTCTTTCCTTTTGTTTGATCGTTATCTTGGCTGGGTCAATATTGAGGTAATGACAAGCTACTTCTGGGGATATTCCCACCATGTCTTCGTGGGTCCATGCGAATACATCTAAGTTCTTGCGTAGAAATCCTATTAGCTGGATTTTTAGGTTCTGGTTCAATTGAGAACCTATCTTTAAAAGGCTTGTTTTGTCGTGTGCATCTACCATCACATGTTCTATAGCCTCCACGGGCTCAGAGTTGACCTCCTCCTCTCTATGTCTGGGGTGCAACTCATTAAATGGGTTGCTAGTGTATCCGAGAGGAGGGTCCTTATTTGATTGCTATGCTTTTTCATTTTGGTCGCAGAGGGTGACCTCTACGCCTTTCCCTTTTTCCTTCTTCTTGTTTTGGCAGATTTCTGTCACGTAGCAATCGTGAGCTGCGTCTTGATCGCCTTCTACTTATCCTATTCTGTTATCAGGTGGGAATTTCATCTTCAAACACCATGGTTCCAAGACTATCTGGAAATTTGACAATGCAGGCCTTCCCAAAAATGCGTTGTAGGCAGAGTGTCCATCCACTAGTATGAATGTTTGCTTTCGGACAACCGATCGGGGGTGACTTTGTAGCTCAACGAACAAGTCTAGCTGTCCAAGTGGCATCATGGCTTCCCCAGTGAACCCATGTAAGGGTTTGTGGCAGGAGGATACAGCTTTCATTGATAGTTTCATTTTTTTGAATGCATGTTTGAACAAAATATTCACCGAGCTTCCTATATTGACTAGAATGCAAAACACTTCTATCGGGCCGATCTAGGCGGAGATAACCATGGGATCAGTGTGCGGATATTGTTTTCCAACCAAATCTTCATCATTGGAGGTTATGTTAGGTTTTTCTCTCCATTTTGCGATGCACCCTTCAGTAATGGAATGAACATATCATTCCCTATCTTTCAAGGATTTCCCATACCTTTCCATTTCGGCCCAACATCCGTCGGTTACATGTGGGCCTCCAGATATGGTATGGACAACTATCTTCTCCTGGTTGGAGCGTCTCATACCTGCCCCTTACTTGTTGTTCCCTTGCGGGGGCTTCCCAGATCCCTCGTGGACCGAAGCGGGAGAGTTGTGACTTTTTTGAACGTATCGTTCCAGTTTCTTTTTTTGGATATATTCCTCAATGAGATCCCGCAATTGCTGGAATTCTTCGGTGTTATATCCATGAGACTCGTGGAAGCGACAATATTTTCCTATTATAATTGCACCTTCTGACTCTTTTTTGTATGGAGGGTATTTGTATTTCAACTCATGTTGGGTAACCATGCAAATGTTCTCCATAGTGTTGTTCAGAGGAGTGTCTGAATCGAACCTTGGTCCAGGTCTGTATCGTCGTTTATTGCCCCTTTCAGTTCCAGAGTTGCCTTGGTGGCCATTTTTTCTTCGTTACTTGGTTTACTCCCTTCCCCTCGGGATAGGGCACTTAGGTTTCCTTGTATGCTAGAAGCCTTTGTAGGTTGCTCGCTATGTCGGTGAGCCACCGCGTCCTCCAATCTCATGTATTTTCCAGCTTCGTGAAAGAAATCTTGAAGAGTTAGAGGTTTTTCCTTCGTCAATCTTCTTGTAAGCTTTGAAACTGGATGGACTTGTCCACACAGTGCCATTAGTGTAAGTCTTTCATCTGCATTTTGTACTACCGCCGCAGTAGCGTTAAAACAGGTAAGATATTGATGTAGCGGTTCTCTAGCTTTCTGTTTTACGTTTGACATGGAGTAAGCATCTTTAGGCTGTTCCACATGGATTTGGAATTGACTTATGATTTTTTCCTTCAACATTTCCCAAGAGCTAATGGAGCCATAAGGAAAGCAACAAAACCATGTGGTTGCTAAGTCTGATAGGAACAGCGAAAAGCATTAACACAACACACCCTTTGTTGCTCCATTCATGAGCATGTGCTGGGTGTAGCGCTACAAGTGGATGATTTGATCGGATGTACCTTTGTAGGGATCCATAGTGGGCATCTTCCATTCTCGAGAAGTGGCTGCCCTTCTATATCCCTGGTGAAGGGGCTGGACACCCTTGCCCCTATCCCTCTTTCAAGTTGTTGGCGTCTGAGATATTCCCTGAAGAGGCGTGTCCTCCTTTCCTCGGATTTTGGGTCAGCCCTGGGAGAAGTGGGGGCTTCCCTTTGATGGTGTTTGGAACCTTGGTTAAGGCTGGATTGGTGATGATTGGCTCGAAGCATGACAGGGTCAGCCATAGTCAATCCTTTCCTGGTGCCCCCTTGACTGGGCCTAGCTCTTGATGCTCTTTCAGGACCGGCTTCGGGCTGAGTCCTGGCTCGGCTTTGAGTTCTTGTATCTTCTTGACTGAGTTCTTCATTTTTAGGGGATATGTTCCATCTACGCGACTCTACGACCTGAGACTCACCTCGTGATTCAGTGTTGTGAGTGGATTCCTCTGTGCCTCTCAAGCGTGTCATGAGTTGGTCCACTAAAGCTTTTTGCTGGGCAGCAAAGCGGTCAGCCATCTCATTCACAACCGTATCTAAATTTTCTTAGGTGACAACTGAGTCTAGAGGTTGAGAGTGGGTAGCCAGGTTTTCTTGATCTTCTTGGATGGGGTTGAGTGTATTGGCAATGGCCGCGCTCTTACCCTTGTCGGTGTTGCACCGAGAGGGAGCCATGTTCTAATGTTGAGATAAGGTTTGGAAGGAGGGTGGACAAAAGAGTTCGGCTCTCTACGCGCCTTCTCAGAGAAAGCACCAAAAATGTTTGCACAATAATTGGACAAACATCTCTAAGTTCGATTTTGGCTAGATCACGTTTAGGTTGATTGATTTGGAGTTTTTAATGTTCCAACATGTTAAAGGATAATTTTTGCAGTCACAGAACAATTCCCAGGCTCATAAATCGAAAAGCGGTTAAGGAAAGTAAATCACACAGGGTTTTATAGGGTTTGGCCAGAATGTGCCTACATCCACTGTCCATCTTATTATTCTTACTTTGATCTGGTTACAAATACAAGTTTGTTCGGAAAGAGTAAAAACTTGAAGTAGTTAGAGTGACTGAGTCTCAACAGAGTTTTCCCTCTTTTCTCCTAAAATTCGTCCCCGTTGTTGTTGAGAAGCTCTGGTATTTATAGAGTGGAGTTGTGAAGTGTGGAGGAGGAAGTTATGGTCATGGAGCTTGCCTGGCTTGGGTGCTTTTCCTTGTCTAGCTCGGTGCGCTTGTGAACCGGACCAAATTTTTGGTCGGTGTTGGATGTATTGTGCCGAACCAAAAATTTGGTCCGGCATATCAGAGGACGCCGGACCAAACGTTTGGTCCGGCACATCAGAGGACGCCGGACCAAATGTTTGGTCCGGCACATCAGAGGACGCCGGACCAAACATTTGGTTCGGCACATCAGTGGATGCCGAACTAAACATCTGGTCCAGTAGTTCTGTCATTTATGCCCTTGCTTGCATCCGCTTCCCTTTCTCTTTGCTTGCTGGAAAACCGAGCCAACACTTAAATTAGGTTCCCCTTTTATTTCAATATAATATTTAATTTTTTAATAGACTAAAATTGATTATAGTTTTACTAATTATATTTTCTCCGAACACTGATTTCACTAAATCATGTTATGTACTTTTTATTCCCAATATTTGCGCATTTTCTTAAAAGAATTAGGATTATCTCAAGTAACTAGGATCATCAAAGATGGAAGATGCACAGTTGAGGAGTCAAATTTCTTTTGAAACATTATAGTGGAAGTGATACGACTGCTAAAAATATACAAAATTGTTAGTTCACGATTTAAGGTACTAATGAAATGCACTTTGATTTTCCCCCACTATTACCATTTCAAAAACATACCAAAGAAAGTATCTATTGTACTTTATTATATTGTTAATGGTGCTTTGGACCACAACTACAGATATTTATTGTTTAAAAATGTACCGATATTCCTTCAATAAACAACTAAATAAACTAAATTCATCATGCTTCCTAATTTTAGGAATATTATTGAAATCATTAGCAATCGATTCACTCTATCGGCAATGAGCAAGAAATATGATATGATGCTTTAAAAAATCTTCGTATTGGTATATGTAGTTTTGTAAAAGAAAAGAAAATAGTACATTTATTCAAAATCAAAAAGGATACCAAGGAAAGTATTTATTGTACTTCATAATATTGTTAATGGTGCTTTGGACCACAATTACAAATATTTATTGTTTAAAAATGTATTGATATTCCTTAAACAAACAGCTAAATAAACTAAATTCATCATCCTTTCTAATTTTAAGAATATTATCGAAATCATTAGCAATCGATTCACTCTATTGGCAATGAGTAAGAATCATGAGATGATACTTTAAAGAATCTTCATATTGGTATATGTAGTTTTGTAAAAGAAAAGAAAATAGTACATTTATTCAAAATTTTCTAAATTCAAAAATATTTGGTCTTGCATTTTAATTTTTAGCCTTCACACAATGTTGTTTTCAAAGATATTGCTATTAATGAATATTTAGATAAATTATTATCAATAAATCATTTTTAGAAACTTTGCTTGAAATTCGTGAGTGATGGCAACGTTATTCGGACATTGTTGAATTTCACCAGCAAAGTTCTAATGTTCGGTGGAAGAACTACCTGCAAATTTCAGTTGGTAAAATTATATTTTACTTTTTATTAATTAATTATTGTATAATGGAATAAAACTATAGTATTAAAAAGAGTAAATTTTAAAAAGATATTTTTCAATTACAGTGGTATTTAGTAGAACAAAACGATTGTCTTTAGTAATACATCTAATTTATGCATTATATGTAAACATAAATAATTAGTTGGCTACCAAGTTTGAAGGCCACATTATTAAACTTCCACATCTATGGTTTCATTTTTGGAAGTAATGTTAAGTTTGACTCATTTTATGCTTTAGTTTAAACTTAATAGAGAAATTGATGTAATTTAGCTAATTTAAAAATTAGTATATTATAAATGAATAATAACATATTTTTCCATCTTTGTAAAAAAATTATTAATTATTATCGAATGAATATCCATATTAATGGTAATTAAATCATTTGATTAGTATCAAAAAAGATTAATAAATATAATTTATAATAAGTTATCTAATTCAGATTGGAATCAAGCCAGAAAGATATAGTTAACAATTAACTGGACTTGTATTTCATACTTTATTTAGTTTCAACTTAAATTTAAATAATAAATCTATTTATCATAATTTATTCATGTTGTACATAGCAACAAACATATATTCGTTCACAAATGCTACCTTATATTACATCTATCAGTATTTAAATTTTTTGTATGCAACAATAATTATCTACAAATTGAAGTGAATTTAATGTCATATATTTCATATTCTCAAGTATGGTAAAATGACCAATTGAAATTTTGTTAGAATAAATTACAATTAATTCTGGTTATTTATCAATTTTAACACTCTAATTCAATTCAAATTTAAATTAGAGTCATATTAAATAATTTAACCATGTAATTGATAAAAAAGACTTAATTGCTAACAATTCAATTTAAAAAATTGGCATTTATACTAATGTAATTCATTCAAATTAGAAATGACTTATAGTTGATGTTATTGTTTGTCGTATAAGACTATTATATCAAATAATTAGTTATACGTTGTACTCTTTGAGATTATTCAAGCATATCTACCATTTAAGGTTTATTAGTATTTTCGAGAAAAAATCCAATCTGAAAAAGTTACGGTCCAATAGTGTATGCTTCACCTTCACGTAACTAAAAAAATTATGTGACCCCATGCGCGTAACAAGGTCCGCACTAGTTATCATTCATTAGACAATCTAGTAATAAAAGCAAAACTGTTCATATTAAAAACAAATGGAATAGCTACAATTATTTAGAATTATAACACACAATTTATATATATATATTTATTTATTTATTTATGTGTGTGTGTGTATAAATGCACAAGCATAACAAACACACACGATAATACAAATTAGAAAATTCATTTAGCAAAGTCCTACATCAATTATATCATTCCTTATGTTATCCCGAACCCATACCATATTATTTTCGACACTTCTTTCGATTGAGTTGATTTCTTTTTCTCCAATCACTTGAATATTATAGTATTCTTCAAGGCATTCCTTTGGAACAATATCAGGATCATCGTCACAGAGCATACAGTCTGCATCCCGACAGTTGTATTTTCATATTGAAATGTGGATAACCAGTATAATGACAACCACCTTATCTTGAACTGAAAATTGGTTCATCGGACATATTAGTTAAGAAAATAGATTTTCTATTCCATATCTCAAATGTTCTTTTGATTACCATACGTAAACTTGAAGGGTAGAAATTGAAAATTTCATTATCCCTTTTTGGTTCATTTTGAGTTTGATGAAAATTAGGCATATGGTATGTCACATTTTGGTATGGAGGCATATAACCATATATTAGTGAATACCCTTAATCAACTACATAATACTGATTCGTTAGAGGATGTGGAAAGTTCGATCGTTTATTGCAAAATTGAATATTCTACAATTATGTGAAGTTCCATTCCAACCAGCTATGACATATGTATAAGTCATATCAAATGAACACATAGGCATAACATTTTTTGTGGCATATATTCACTCAATAAATGATTGTGATGCTACTGGGGAAGTGTGCATCTATATGTGTACCATCTACTACTTTGATATAATTCTGAAAAGGGGTAACATCGATTAGAATTACTAAATTGTTCGGCACAGTGCTATTGTGGATCATCCGGTTTAATTATATCTTTGGATATTAATGAAACAACTTTTAGAACAGCACAAAAACTGAAATAGTGCTACTTGGTCTTTGAAACATTTCTTGCAACCTGACGTGTTGGAAGAGAAAAAGCGACGACGTAGAAAATATTGTACTATTTTTTTAACACAAATTTCTTTTATGGATTGCAAACTCTAATTCCTTCAATCAACTACATAATACTGATCCGTTGGAGGATGTAGAAAGTTTGAGTTTCGATCATTCATTACATTATTGAATACTCTACTATTATGTATAATTTATTTCTAACCAGCTATGACATATGTATAAGTCTTATCGAATGAACACATAGGCATAACATTTTTTGTGACATATCATTTTCACTCAATAAATGGTTGTGATGCTACGGGGAAGTGTGAAGCTATATGTGTACTATCTGCTGCTCTAATAAAATTTTTGAAAAAGGGTAACATCGGTTAGGATTACTAAGTTGTTTCGACACAATGTTAAATTGTGGATCATTCTGTTTAATTTTATCTTTTGACATTAACGTAACAACTTTTAGAACATCATGAAAACAGAAATAGTACTACTTGATCTTTGAAACCCTTCCTGCAACCTGACGTGTTGGAAGAGACAAAGCAATGATATATAAAATATTGCAATATTTTCTTTAACGCAAATTTCTTTTACGGGTTGCAAATAGTAAGATCCGAAATGATCACACAATGTAATAAGGCATATTCATTTTATACAAAAGTTTTGTTGATAATATTCTTGGTGTCACAAAAGAATATCGTTAACCCAATGCATATCAGTGTAATTTGAAGTGTGAATCAACGTATTGTTCTCACATTCAAAAATTAATTTATTGCAATAAAGTCTTCTAGATCTTTTTAGTAATCTCTATCTGCCATTGATTTCTAAAAAGTGTAGGAAGGAGTGTAAGAAAACAAAAAGTGCATTCTAGTTAAGAAAGTGTATGGTGTAAGATTACGGGAGGGGAGAAATTAGCTCATTTGAGCTTGATACATCCAATGTGTCAGGCTCAAATGTTTTGATTTTCTCACACTCCATCAGTGGGTCAAATGAGGCTTAGCCCAAATAAAAAATTTCAATGAGTCTATTGCTTCAAAATTTTAAACTGACTAGTTATTGTCTATAAACACAGTTTTAATTTTGAATATACGCTATTTGCTTGTTTAATTGTAGTTGTCTCTCTAGTAAGTCATAAAATATTATAGTTTATTAGATTTTGTGGGTTGACCTTGTTTAAGATATCTGGTTACTCAAAATAATCATTTGGTTTATCTAATTAACATCATCTAATTTACACTATTGTTTGTAAATAAGGTGCAAATCCTTTAGTCCTATAGTCATATCCTGTAAATATTTGTCAAATCTTGATGCATTTTACAAAAATAACATATTAAAAAAATTTCTATGATATTTAAAGGTTTGTTTTGAAAAAAAGAAATCATTACATGGTGAATTTTTATTGATGAGAGTAGAGGACAAGGGGATTTTAGGTTTAGAGTATTTACACCCTTCTAAATATGTAAACATTTCAGTGCTTTTGTTATTTTCTGCTTGTAATACGATTACAAAGTTTGACCTAGTTTATTTATTTAGGAAGGCAATATTTGTCCTTTAGTTACATATTTAGGGTTTGTTTGTAATATGAATAATGAAGTTTGTTCTTATTTTGTATTTTTATTTATTGGGCCACTTTAGGCAAAAATATAGTGTATTGTAACACATAATTCTGGTGTCTCTTTTAACATCTGTTCTTGCAAAACAACAAACGGTAAAAATAAAAAATTACTCAATTCATAAGATCCACCAAGAACACATGGGTGTTGATCAATCCAAAAGGCATGATTAACCACTCATATGAACCGTACCTTTTTCAAAACACGGTAAATGGAACACTATTCTAAGCTGCTCTCACTTAATGGAATCCCGTTGCTAAATATTGCTATGATAATAACCTAGCACCACTCAACTGATTAAATAACTCGTTCATCCTAGACAATGGATAATGATACTTCACAGTTAACTCATTCAACTTTCGATAATCAATGCACATCCAAATGGATCTATACGACTTCTTTATAAATACCGCAGATGCACCACTCAAGAAAAGATTCTCTTTTCCCCAACATTATGGAAAGGCCGGAGGCCTAAGAGTGGGTGGCATCAACTCCTTTGGGCTTCAGCACCGTAAGTTATTCTAGCCTATATGTAGCATGTTCCATTCTATCCTAACTTGGGATGGTGAACAGCTCGGCTTACTGGAAATTTTTTACTTAAGTTCCACTAGTTGCTTCTTATATTCTTCCATCTCCTTAGACAGCATTTTACTGGTAATCTATTAACAGGTTGTTCCCTCGGTATCAAACCTATACCTAATTCAATCGCTCTTCTAGGCGGTAATCCTATAAAATGGTTCAAAAACTTCTATAAATTCCCAAACCACTGATACCATTTTAATCACCTCTATCCGAGTCTCCATTGCACATAATATTGCTCCAGACCTCTCTTCTAACATATCCAATGCCACCATAATCCTTCCCTACTTCCAGGGATTTCCAAACTGAAAACTCTACCGACGTAATAAATTCTAGCATCATTACGTACAAACCAAATCATAACCAAGATTTCCCATAACTACGAAGTCAAACACAAATGGGTTGTAAGTAAACAAATGTTCACCCGAGCATGACGTACCCACCAATCGATTAACCACACACAAATAGGTAACTAGATAAGTGACTTCTGAAACCAACCTATTAGCCAAATCTCTAGAAATGAAAGAGTGTGTAGCACCGGTATCAAATAGAACTCTAGCCAAAATGGTGGAAATCAGAATCATACCTCCAAGCACCACACCTTTACGTTTTTTCCTCGACCAATCATCCAGCTACTAGTCCCTTTAAAGAATACACATTTGCTTGCTTTTAGTCTGGGCAATCCCTCTTCTTATGGCCTTGTTTATTAGAGTTGAAGCATTTGACTTTAACCACAACATCCAGTTTTAAACTCTTTGATGCATATTCCCCTATTTGACATAATTATTGCAAGTGACTCAAGATACTTCGTTTTGCACTCCTCCTCCTCGAGCCTTTCCTTTCTGTTGTTGCCCCTTTTTACCCTTCTAATATAGGGTGAACTTATTCTTCTTATTAGCGTGAGCTTTTAGTCCTACACTTCTCATCCCATTGTACTTGAGCTCATATCGCCTTGCCATATCAAGTACTTAGTTAAATGGAATTGGCACATGGGCCATCATCATATCACTCAGCCGTATCCTCAGCCCCATAATAAACTGTTCCACCTGTTTCCTCCGTATCCTAATCAAATCCCTTCCATATATAGACAAAGTGTGAAATTATGTAAATATTCTGGCATCCTCTTTCTTCCTTATTCCAACACTATAGATGCTCGAAACATCACTGACATCTCTGATCTTGGAATAAATTGTTACTCAAACATCTACTTGAACCTTCCCTCAGCGATTCTTTCCTAGGAATTTAGCACTCACTGTCTCCCACCAAGTACTGGCCAAACCGTTGAACTGTTTGGATACTAATTTCACCATTTAAGCATTGACAAGTTCTAAGTTTCCACAAATACGATCACACATCCTCAACCAATCACTTTCTTCCCAAGCCTATTTTGTCTTATCAAATATCTCTCCTCCCATACTCCAAAAATTGAAATTCATCTTAGTGAAATCCTCCATGACAACTTGCACCAGGCCGTCTGGTTAATTTTTGGCTTGCGTTGGCAGTAAACTATATGGTAAAGCTCATTCACACCTATATTGCCCACAATTGAAGCTAGCATCCGAAAACCAACGTCCACTCTATCATTCGGGGTTGTGCCCATCCTGGGTCAATTGTATTTGTGTTTGTAGTTTCTCAACTTGCATCTGCTCTAGCAGCTTCTAACATCAAACATCATCTTTGGGTTTTCATTCTTACTTTCTACGTAAGCAACCATTCATAAGAAAGAGAAGTAAAGACGGTAAGAACAATAGTTGACGAATAGATTTATCCCTTATACATCTATATCATAATACAAGTACATTACACACACACACACACACATATATATATATATATATATGTATATATATATATATAAGCATATACCCTTCCCTAAGGTCTTCATTTTCTTCTATGTAATTTCTATGTAGATTTCTCCTTATCTCTATTTTACATAAATGTCCCTAAACCGTGCTCTAATATCAAGTTGTAACATTCCTCGTTACAAGACCTAAAATGAATGTCGATGACGCTGCCGTCATCACCAGAATTATTTTCAAGTGAAAAAATGTGATCGGTTTTTTTCACAACATTAAGTAAACAGAGAAGCTAAATAATTTCCATTACACACAATTGTGTTTACATTTTTCATTACCTAAATTTTGCCCACTTAGGGGTAAATATAATAAAACAAGTTAATGATGTTATGCCCCACATATAAAGATGATGACATGAACACTTAACCAGCTATATAATCTGGATCAACAATAGTGGAATTCAAAATATAACCTTATAATTAGCTAACACTCATGCTTCGTCTTTGGAGTCTTTATTTGTTTTCAATAAAACCTAGCTAATCCCATAAACTCAACCTACTAGAATGAGTACCCATGAGTTTATGGGGAAAACAATGATAAAAACATAGGTCAGACATAAAATCCGGTATGAGTAACATTATACCCTAAACAAAAAACATAGGGAGACCACACTGCCTAGCAGAATGGGTTTTCCCTCACTATTTCAACAATATCAATTTCATCATATCAACTAGAGTGAAAATCATAGCGTGAACCATAATTATAAAACATCATTTCAACAATAAGTATGCCCTACACTTAATCTCAGACCATGACTAGGTTTTAAGTTATTTCCTTTAAGTTGCCACTCCGGCCTTAATCATCATTCTAATCTAAGGTTAAGTTTTGACAAAAAGTTTAGCGTAGAGGCCTTATACCTTCACTTTCGAATAATGTCATGAATAGATGTTTTGGCTGCCACTTTGGCCTTTTACCTATGCTTTTGTATATTGTCATAAGCAGACATTTAGGATGCCACTTAGGCCTTGCACTCATGCTTTCGTATGTTGTCTTAAACAAATGTTTGGGATATCACTTAGCCTTGAATCCATGCTTTCATATATAGTCGTAAAAAGACATTTAGTATGCCACTTTGGCCTTACACCCATACCATTTGAAGGATTAGATTGACATCTTTCAATTCTCCAGACAAAGTTTATCTTTTCTCCAAATGATACGCTCTCAAAGATTATTCCTTTCTACATAGTTTAGTTCATTTTAATTTATTATTTCTTTTCAAGATTTCATTCTTATGAAGTCATGTTAAGCACTTTGGAAACCGTCACCTAAAGTACTACTCAAAATTTACACAATTAAATAAAATAATTAATTATCATTCACTCGCATACATAACTATTGTAAATATAAATAGTTATAGCTTTAAACTTGCTACTACTGGTATAGTGTGATATCCCGGAAATTTAGAGCAATATCAATTTAATAATCTGTTTAAATAATTAAATTGATTTGATAATCTTTGATAAAAATAATTGAATTGGTTTAATAATCTAATTAAATAAATATTTAATTAGTGAATTTTATCTTTTAAAAACCAATAAAATGATTTCTATTTATAATGTATATATAGGTGTATATATTGTAAATAGATAAGCTTTGGTTTGAAATTTAATAAATAAATAATATCTTGTTTTTAAATTTCTAATATACATCTTTGATAGTTTGGAAATTATGATTATTTAATATTAAGGTTTTCAAAGCTATTTAAACAAAATAACTATATGGTTTTAAATAAAGATTAATAGTAAGGTTAATTTATTTTCTTCTTAAATATTGCTTAATAAATATGATTTAAGAATATATATATATATATAAGTTTAAAATACAATTTAAATATGATATGTTGATTCATTTAATAATAGAAGTAATCTATAATCTCTTTTATAAATTATTTTAAATTGACAAATTTGTTACTTCTAAAACAATATTAATAATGTATTGTTTTGTTTATAGATATGAATAGATTGGTAAGAAATTGAATGGTTATTTTCAAATTGAATGTGTTGTTTTAAATTGACTTTAAATTGAATTTTAAAAATATAATTTGAATTTGAATGTAAATTAATTTTGAAATTCAAAAGAGGTAATATTTTAAATAGTTTTGGATTTTAAAATATATGTATAAACTTTTATTTATAAGTATAATTGATTTTATTTTCTTTAAAGAAATTTATATATATATAGATAAGTATTTAATAAATAAAGAAAAGGTTTTTTATTTACATTTAAAATAAATAAGATTACTTAAAAGACATGTGTAAATTCCTAAGGCTATGTAATAACATGTGTACATTAATAAAACAATGTAATTGACAAATGTCAAGTTTTTAAATTTTTGGTTTTCTTTTATTTTAATAAACTACATATTAACTTATATAAACATATACCTATCATCTCATTTCTTTTTCTATCCTCTTAATTCAAAGAAAGAAACTTCAGCCTATTTTCAAAAACCAAAATACTCAAACAAAATTCTCAAAACTAAATCTGTAATCAAACATTCCTCTCAACCAAAATCTGTAATCAAACATTCCTCTCAACCAAAATCTGTAACAAACCTTTCTCAAACCAGAGATTATCAAAACAAAGATCTGTAATGCATTTAACAAAATCAAAGTTCTTTAAACCTGGAATAAAACACCAGTCTGATTTTCTTCAATCTGAAATCAAAACAAAGGCCTGTTTTTCTTTTCAAATCTGAAAGCCTGCAATTTTTCTAAAAATCTGGAAGCAAGCTCAAAGGAAAAATCAAAGTTCTTTAAATCTGGAATCTAAGGCAACATCTCAACAAAACAAATAGCATGCATGCAAGTTTCCAAATCAAGCATTCAAGTTTTCAAAGAAGCAAATTCAAGTTTTAAATCAAAGACCAGAAGCTAAGGCATTCCAGTCTTTAAAAGATTCAAAAAGCTTTTTCAAACAAAATCTGGAAGCTCTGTTTCCTGGTGAGTAACATTACTAATTAAATGTTTAAGTATATGATTCGATTGAATGCTTATCTCTAGAAATAAGTTTTGTCTGTGAGTATATTTTTTTTAGAAAATCTCTGTGCATGTATGTAGATGAATGTGTTGGTGTGCATGTCTGTTATTTGCTCTGTTCCTAGTTTCAAGTTCAAAGTTTGATTTAAATCCTGAATCTTTTGACTTAGTTACTATTATGGTTTAAGTAAAAACAATAATTGCTTGTTTTATCATAGATTAGAGTTTTAAAATTTTAATTAAGTTAAAATAAACAGGAATGTCTCTAGGAACTAGAAACTACAGTGCATGTTTTAAATAGGTAAAAATTTAAGCATCTAAATTTATCAAGACAGGCATATAATCTAAAATCCTATCCTAAAATATAAATTTTAAAAGTGAAATCACAATTTTTAGAGTGGTATAGTAGGAACAGAATGAGTTTGACCAGAAATTGAATTCTGGGTGATCTCTGATGATCTAGTTGTTAGTCGGAGACGTGGTTCTCACTAGAGATAGTTGGATGATGGGTGAGGTCGGGAAAAATAGTGGAAGTGATGATAGAGCACTATGGCGATGGGGTTTGTTTGGGAAAGCCTGTAAACCTAATTTTGGGCATGGTCGAGATTTTGGCAATCAAAGCTTCTCTGGTGGATCGAGCTTCACCAGGTTTTGGGAAATAGGAGCGGGGACGTTGTCGAAGTCGTAGCCAGAAATTCAGACACTCTGATGATCGGAGGAATGTGTTCGAGCGTCTTTCCAGGTTTGGGTTCCTGTACTTGATGGTGATGGGATACTCGTTTTCGAATACGAGTTGATGTCGAAGCTTTGGTGATCGAGTTTGGATATGAAAGTGAATGTTGACTTGGGGAGATCATCTCCGGTGATCGAAGTGGAGCGGCGTCACTGTGCACGTGCACGGTGATGATTTGGATACTGGTGAGTTTGGGGTTTTAGCAGAGGGAAGGCCTCGAATTTTCTCGAGTTTATAGCATGAGTGACTCGAAGCAACTGGGGTTTCGACTCAAAGTAAATTTGAGTTAGGCTCAGGGAGATTTTTGATAACAGTTTTAAAAACCTGACAGTGTTTTCAAATTTAAAATAAGTTTAAAATGTAGATTAGGATTTTAAATAAAGTTTTAAAATCAAATTTAAAATATGGATTCAATTTAATTTGAATCCCAGATGTGAAATAAATAAATTGTATTAAAATGTTTAAACCTCTTTAAAATGTTTTAAAGTATATTTTAAAAAGGTTTGAATGAATAAATTGGTTTAAAAATCTTATAAATTCCTTTATAAATGTTATGTGTTCTTAACATTTGAATTTAAGAAAATTTTGTAAATTTGATTTAAAATTGGTTAAAGTTAAATTGTAATTTATTTTAAATCTTTAATTTAAAATGAATTAAAAGAAAGATTTTAAAGTAAAATGTTTTAAAGACTTTGTTAATAATAATTAAAGTAGTTAAGGGTTAATACTTTAATTTAGAAAGTAATTAAGATTTAATGATTTAGGAGTCATTAAATTAATAAGGTAATTAAAGAATAATTTGATAATTTAATTAATTGTTGGTTTAGTGTTAATTAATTAAATAATTAAGATTATAAGTTAAATTAATTAGGGTTAATTAATTTGGAATTAAGAATCATTTATTTAGATAAGTATAGATTTTTAATAAATAATTAGAAATTTATTAACCAAGTGATTAAAGTTTAATTAAGAAAATTGATTTAGTAATTAGAAAGTAATTAATTGATAATTAAGAATTTATTAAGTTGTAATTAATAAATAGTTGATTAAGGCTTAATTACTTTAAAAAAGTAATTAAAGGATTGTTAATAATTAATGAGGATTCATTAATTAGGGATTATTAAATAATTAATGTGATTAATTTCGATAATCAATTAGATTAATTAATTAATGATAATCATTTATGAATTGGTTAAGTATAATTACTTAATGAAAGTAATCAAGGGAATTAATTACTTAAGGTAATTAATTAAAATAAATTTGATAAGTTTAAATTAATTAGTTAAATTAATTTAAGATAATCATTTGGTGATTTGATAATTACTTAAATGTAATTAGTGAAGAGTAATTACTTAGGAAAGTAATTAAAGGTAATTACTGGATATAATTAAATGGAGATAATGAAAGTAATTTGAGGTTAATTACTTTGTATAATTAATCAAGGGATTAATTAAAAGATAATTAATTAAGGAGTAATTAATTTATGAAATGGAGTAATTAAGGATAGTTAATTACTAATTGAGATTAATCAAAGGTGATTAATAAATATGACTAATTAAAGATTAATTATTAAATGTAATTGATTTAAATAGGATAATTAATTAAGAAGTAATTAAGGATCATTAATTAATATAATTAATGATGTAATTAAGGATTGATTAATTAAACTAATTAATCAATAATAAGTGATTAAAGTAATTAATTAATTGTAATTAATTAAGGATTAATGTAATTAAGTATAGTTAATTAATTAATGAAGTAATTAAGGATTAATTACTGTAATGGTTTAAGATAATTAATTTGTGAAATTAATTAAGGGTTAATTACTTAAAGTAATTAAAGTATAATTAATCAGAAATGATTAATTAGGATGAATACTTAGAGTATGATTAATTGGTTTAATTAATAAGTAAGCAGGATTTATAGAATGAAGTAATTAATTTAATTCACTTTAAATTAATTAAAGATGATAAATCATTACTTAGGGATGGATGAATGATATTGAATGCTTTGCATTGTTTGATATCTCTGATGAGATATGTGCTGATCTGTGATATGGATGTTTTGGTTGAATTATAATGATAATGTGAATTATCTGTTTGTGATGATAATATGGATTATCTATTGCGAATTATCTATCTCTGTGTATATAAATAAAGAATTGAATTGTTTTAACTTTAAAATAACTTGGCCTTAAAAGATACGTTTTGGATTTCGATGAGACCGGGATCGGGTTTCCAGATTTGGATATCCGAATATCACATCAATCCAAATTAACGATAGGTGGTGAATCTCAAGTGAAGGTGAAGATTCAGAGTGCAAGGGTTATTGTCGTTAACTCTGAGAGTGATTTCAAAACGAGTGTAACGAGATAATGCCTTCGGTTTCGTTCGAACCCGGAACGAACTTGTATGGATTGAATGCTTTCAACACATCGTCAGGAGGACGATGAGCATTCTAAGTGATGTGTTCCGATTAAAGGTAATCGTGACCTCAAGCCTCATCAACCGGGAATGGCTAAAACAGGGGAGGTGCAGCAAGGCTTCGTGGGTAGCACCCACTGAGAGTAAGGTCATCCCTGTCTAGAGAGTTCCTTTATTTCAGCTTAGTGGTGCAGTTGGCGACGGCCATCTGTGGGGTGATTTTATTCGGAATGATCCAGCAAGGGATGGTTCCGGCTTTGTGTTGCAGGGGATTGGGAGTAATCCTCGGTACGGTGATCTAGGCCCCGTACTGTAATGAGCGGTACCCAGTAGCTCTGCCATTGTATGGAATCCAAGTTCCAATAAGTGCCGTACGTATTAGTTGTGCCCAACTATGTTGGAACGTGAGATGTAAGCATTCCAGCTATTTCTGTATTTTACTTGAAAACCCTAGACCCTATTGTAATATAACTGGATTTCCTATCAAATGTTTTGGTTAGCGTAAGGTAAAAACTTACCCATGTTTATTTGTGGGGAGTCTTACGTGATACCTTTTGTTTTCAAAGGATTTTCAAAGTTAAGCAAGTTTAACCTGTTACTCACACCAGACCCATGTCTGACCCAAGTGTTTATTTTCTGTTTTATAAACTCTTGGGTACTCAAATTTTTACGAGTAGCCAAGGGATTCAGGTTTAGCTTTGACGAGTTTTCTGGAGGAGCAAATGGAGCAGGAGGCTTCAGCGTTGTAGATATATATAGTAGTTCCGCTGTGTTGATCTGTGATAGTGTCTTGTATTGTATTGAGTTGTAATGTCTAGACAGATGTTTATAACTGTCTAGTATGTGATGTATATGCTGTGTAACTCTGATAAGTGTTGTATACTATGTAATAGTTTATGTTATTAATATAATTTATTCGTTCCGCTGTTGAGATTCTGATGTTGCTTCTTTCTCTCTTCTCTTCTTTTCTCTTTTCTATCACTTTCTTTCTTATTGACGATGCGTCTTCCTGGGCATAGGAAGTCGGGTCGTCACAGGTGGTATCAGGGCGATTGGTTGAGTGAATACCTAAGCTCTAGATTGGTGTCTATCTTGAGAGAGCGTATTTGTAATTTTTATATAACTATATATTTCTACCTATTTGTTGGGTTACCTGTTCGGGTTTTCCAATATGAGTTATAAGGGTAGATATGGTGGTGGTGTGTGTAACACGACTACCAATGGTTGGAATTTGAATGTTTGTGGTAGGGAGAGTATCTGTCGAGACTGTAAACCAAATACCGTCTTGAGTAAGCTATGCAGTGGTGTAAGGATTTCACCAATCTCTGAAGGAACTTGTTAAGGTTCAAAGTCCATCTTTGAAGTGCAAGTTTGGATGAGTAGAGTTGGATCTGTCGGTTGAGAAGAAGTGTGTGATGGTATGTGGGTAGCTTCTGGAAGAAGTAGATGTGTGATGAAATGCAGTGACTATGGATGTTCCCGAAGATGTTTTCTTTGGAGGAAGTTAAGGAAGTGTGTCTGCTTCGGTGTTGTGGCTGAGTTCAGCATGGTGATTCTGTTTGGTTTGAGGTTCGAGTTTCTCGAAGAGCTTTGGTTTAGGAAGTCTTTGGCATCTGTGGCAGGAGTGCAGCTCGGAGTATTCTGTGCATTGGCAGGAAGTTTTTTGGCTGAGCAGTTTTTTTGAAGAGGAGTTCAGAAGCAGTAGAGAGGATCCATTTCTTTAGTGAATTGGATAGTTAAGTATGAACTGTTTTGATTGGTAAAGAGAGAACAGTTTCTTTGCATTTTGGCTGGGTTGATCGCAAAAACGACTTGCGATAGTTTGAGTGTTCTCTTGGGATATCTAAGATTTTCTGGGATGTGTTGTCCAGTCTGTGCTCGTGTTCTTCATCAGCATTTTCATTCTACTCCAGATCAGAGTGGTGTAGTGAAAGCAGTTTGGGAGTGCATCTCTGGATAGGAGAAGTAAGTTTGAAGTCTTCTGATGTTTGTGAGTAGAGTTGGTGTTTTTGGTCTTAGTTGATCTTGAGGAGATCATGGTGTGGAGTTATTTTTGTTCTAGTTTGTTTCAAGAAGCATCAGCGAAGGTTGATCTGATCAGGAAGGATTTGTAGGAAGCCCAGGATCGTCAGAAGGAATTTTGAATTCGAAGTTGGAGACTTCGTTGTTGTTGAAGTTTTCTCTGGAAAGGGAGCTATAAGATTGGGTAAGTCTGGGAAGTTAGTTCCAAGGTGTATTGGATCTCTTCTGTGTTCTGATTTGGATAAGAGTTTGATCTACTGGATTGAATTGTCAGTTTGGATGACTAGAATTCGATATGTTTCATGTATCTCTGAGGGAGTACATGTTTGATCTATCTCTGGTTTTGGAACCGGCAGTTCTGGAGGATTTGGTTGTTGAGTTAGACTCGTCTGTAGTCTGATATCTTATTTAGTTTTGTAGATCTAGATGAGTAGAAGCTCTATAGCTTAGTAGTATTGATTGTTTGGATTCTGTAGAGCGAGTATCCCGATATATATATACTTGGGAAAACTCGAGGAAATTGTATCCAGAATTTTTCTGGATAATTAAAATTGTTTGATTGGATGAATTGGTTGCTATGGTTGTTAGCATATGGATGATAATTTATGCTTGTGATTTAAATAGATTATTAAATTACCTTTGTTTTAAATTTCGGGGATGAAATTATTTTAAGGGGTGAGGAATGTGATATCCCGGAAATTTGGGGCAATATCAATTTAATAATCTGTTTAAATAATTAAATTGATTTGATAATCTTTGATAAAAATAATTGAATTGGTTTAATAATCTAATTAAATAAATATTTAATTAGTGAATTTTATCTTTTAAAACCAATAAAATGATTTCTATTTATAATGTATACATAGGTGTATATATTGTAAATAGATAAGCTTTGGTTTGAAATTTAATAAATAAATAATATCTTGTTTTTAAATTTCTAATATACATCTTTGATAGTTTGGAAATTATGATTATTTAATATTAAGCTTTTCAAAGCTATTTAAACAAAATAACTATACGGTTTTAAATAAAGATTAATAGTAAGGTTAATTTATTTTCTTTTTAAATATTGCTTAATAAATATGATTTAAGAATATATATATATAAGTTTAAAATACAATTTAAGTATGATATGTTGATTCATTTAATAATAGAAGTAATCTATAATCTCTTTTATAAATTATTTTAAATTGACAAATTTGTTACTTCTAAAACAATATTAATAATGTATTGTTTTGTTTATAGATATGAATAGATTGGTAAGAAATTGAATGGTTATTTTCAAATTGAATGTGTTGTTTTAAATTGACTTTAAATTGAATTTTAAAAATATAATTTGAATTTGAATGTAAATTAATTTTGAAATTCAAAAGAGGTAATATTTTAAATAGTTTTGGATTTTAAAATATAGGTATAAACTTTTATTTATAAGTATAATTGATTTTATTTTCTTTAAAGAAATTTATATATATATAGATAAGTATTTAATAAATAAAGAAAAGGCTTTTTATTTACATTTAAAATAAATAAGATTACTTAAAAGACATGTGTAAATTCCTAAGGCTATGTAATAACATGTGTACATTAATAAAACAATGTAATTGACAAATGTCAAGTTTTTAAATTTTTGGTTTTCTTTTATTTTAATAAACTACATATTAACTTATATAAACATATACCTATCATCTCATTTCTTTTTCTATCCTCTTAATTCAAAGAAAGAAACTTCAGCCTATTTTCAAAAACCAAAATCTGAAGTATACTCAAACAAAATTCTCAAAACTAAATCTGTAATCAAACATTCCTCTCAACCAAAATATGTAATCAAACATTCCTCTCAACCAAAATCTGTAACAAACCTTTCTCAAACCAGAGATTATCAAAACAAAGATCTGTAATGCATTTAACAAAATCAAAGTTCTTTAAACCTGGAATAAAACACCAGTCTGATTTTCTTCAATCTGAAATCAAAACAAAGGCTTGTTTTTCTTTTCAAATCTGAAAGCCTGCAATTTTTCTAAAAATCTGGAAGCAAGCTCAAAGGAAAAATCAAAGTTCTTTAAATCTGGAATCTAAGGCAACATCTCAACAAAACAAATAGCATGCATGGAAGTTTCTAAATCAAGCATTCAAGTTTTCAAAGAAGCAAATTCAAGTTTTAAATCAAAGACCAGAAGCTAAGGCATTCCAGTCTTTAAAAGATTCAAAAAGCTTTTTCAAACAAAATCTGGAAGCTCTGTTTCCTGGTGAGTAACATTACTAATTAAATGTTTAAGTATATGATTCGATTGAATGCTTATCTCTGGAAATAAGTTTTGTCTGTGAGTATATTTTTTTAGAAAATCTCTGTGCATGTATGTAGATGAATGTGTTGGTGTGCATGTCTGTTATTTGCTCTGTTCCCAGTTTCAAGTTCAAAGTTTGATTTAAATCCTGAATCTTTTGGCTTAGTTACTATTATGGTTTAAGTAAAAACAATAATTGCTTGTTTTATCATAGATTAGAGTTTTAAAAATTTAATTAAGTTAAAATAAATAGGAATGTCTCTAGGAACTAGAAACTACAGTGCATGTTTTAAATAGGTAAAAAATTAAGTATCTAAATTTATCAAGACAGGCATATAATCTAAAATCCTATCCTAAAATATAAATTTTAAAAGTGAAATCACAATTTTTAGAGTGGTATAGTAGGAGCAGATTGAGTTTGACCAGAAATTGAATTCTGGGTGATCTCTGATGATCTAGTTGTTTGTCGGAGACGTGGTTCTCACTAGAGATAGTTGGATGATGGGTGAGGTCTAGAAAAATAGTGGAAGTGATGATAGAGCACTATGGCAATGGGGTTTGTTTGGGAAAGCCTGTAAACCTAATTTTGGGCATGGTCGAGATTTTGGCAATCAAAGCTTCTTTGGTGGATCGAGCTTCACCAGGTTTTGGGAAATAGGAGCTGGGACGTTGTCGAAGTCGTAGCCAGAAATTCAGACACTCTGATGATCGGAGGAATGTGTTCGATGTCTTTCCAGGTTTGGGTTCCTGTACTTGATGGTGATGGGATACTCGTTTTCGAATACGAGTTGATGTCGAAGCTTTGGTGATCGAGTTTGGATATGAAAGTGAATGTTGACTTGGGGAGATCATCTCCGGTGATCGAAGTGGAGCGGCGTCACTGTGCACGTGCACGGTGATGATTTGGATACTGGTGAGTTTTGGGTTTTAGCAGAGGGAAGGCCTTGAATTTTCTCGAGTTTATAGCATGAGTGACTCGAAGCAACTGGGGTTTCGACTCAAAGTAAATTTGAGTTAGGCTCGGGGAGATTTTTGATAACAGTTTTAAAAACCTGACAGTGTTTTGAAATTTAAAATAAGTTTAAAATGTAGATTAGGATTTTAAATAAGGTTTAAAATCAAATTTAAAATATGGATTCAATTTAATTTGAATCCCAGATGTGAAATAAATAAATTGTATTAAAATGTTTAAACCTCTTTAAAATGTTTTAAAGTATATTTTAAAAAGGTTTGAATGAATAAATTGGTTTAAAAATCTTATAAATTCCTTTATAAATGCTATGTGTTCTTAACATTTGAATTTAAGAAAATTTTGTAAATTTGATTTAAAATTGGTTAAAGTTAAATTGTAATTTATTTTAAATCTTTAATTTAAAATGAATTAAAAGAAAGATTTTAAAGTAAAATGTTTTAAAGACTTTGTTAATAATAATTAAAGTAGTTAAGGGTTAATACTTTAATTTAGAAAGTAATTAAGATTTAATGATTTAGGAGTCATTAAATTAATAAGGTAATTAAAGAATAATTTGATAATTTAATTAATTGATGGTTTAGTGTTAATTAATTAAATAATTAAGATTATAAGTTAAATTAATTAGGGTTAATTAATTTGGGATTAAGAATCATTTATTTAGATAAGTATAGATTTTTAATAAATAATTAGAAATTTATTAACCAAGTGATTAAAGTTTAATTAAGAAAATTGATTTAGTAATTAGAAAGTAATTAATTGATAATTAAGAATTTATTAAGTTGTAATTAATAAATAGTTGATTAAGGCTTAATTACTTTAAGAAAGTAATTAAAGGATTGTTAATAATTAATGAGGATTCATTAATTAGGGATTATTAAATAATTAATGTGATTAATTTCGATAATCAATTAGATTAATTAATTAATGATAATCATTTATGAATTGGTTAAGTATAATTACTTAATGAAAGTAATCAATGGAATTAATTACTTAGTGTAATTAATTAAAATAAATTTGATAAGTTTAAATTAATTAGTTAAATTAATTTAAGATAATCATTTGGTGATTTGATAATTACTTAAATGTAATTAGTGAAGAGTAATTACTTAGGAAAGTAATTAAAGGTAATTACTGGATATAATTAAATGGAGATAATGAAAGTAATTTGAGGTTAATTACTTTGTATAATTAATCAAGGGATTAATTAAAAGATAATTAATTAAGGAGTAATTAATTTATGAAATGGAGTAATTAAGGATAGTTAATTACTAATTGAGATTAATCAAAGGTGATTAATAAATATGACTAATTAAAGATTAATTATTAAATGTAATTGATTTAAATAGGATAATTAATTAAGAAGTAATTAAGGATCATTAATTAATATAATTAATGATGTAATTAAGGATTGATTAATTAAACTAATTAATCAATAATAAGTGATTAAAGTAATTAATTAATTGTAATTAATTAAGGATTAATGTAATTAAGTATAGTTAATTAATTAATAAAGTAATTAAGGATTAATTACTGTAATGGTTTAAGATAATTAATTTGTGAAATTAATTAAGGTTTAATTACTTAAAGTAATTAAAGTATAATTAATCAGAAATGATTAATTAGGATGAATACTTAGAGTAAGATTAATTGGTTTAATTAATAAGTAAGCAGGATTTATAGAATGAAGTAATTAATTTAATTCACTTTAAATTAATTAGAGATGATAAATCATTACTTAGGGATGGATGAATGATATTGAATGCTTTGCATTGTTTGATATCTCTGATGAGATATGTGCTGATCTGTGATATGGATGTTTTGGTTGAATTATAATGATAATGTGAATTATCTGTTTGTGATGATAATATGGATTATCTATTGTGAATTATCTATCTCTGTGTATATAGATAAAGAATTGAATTGTTTTAACTTTAAAATAACTTGGCCGTGAAAGATACATTTTGGATTTCGATGAGACCGGGATCGGGTTTCCAGATTTGGATATCCGAATACCACATCAATCTAAATTAACGATAGGTCGTGAATCTCAAGTGAAGGTGAAGATTCAGAGTGCAAGGGTTATTGTCGTTAACTCTGAGGGTGATTTCAAAACGAGTGTAACGAGATAATGCCTTCGGTTTCGTTCGAACCCGGAACGAACTTGTATGGATTGAATGCTTTCAACACATCGTCAGGAGGATGATGAGCATTCTAAGTGATGTGTTCCGATTAAAGGTAATCGTGACCTCAAGCCTCATCAACCGGGAATGGCTAAAACAGGGGAGGTGCAGCAAGGCTTCGTGGGTAGCACCCACTGAGAGTAAGGTCATCCCTGTCTAGAGAGTTCCTTTATTTCGGCTTAGTGGTGCAGTTGGCGACGGCCATCTGTGGGGTGATTTTATTCAGAATTATCCAGTAAGGGATGGTTCCGGCTTTGTGTTGTAGGGGATTGGGAGTAATCCTCGGTACGGTGATCAAGGCCCCGTACTGTGATGAGCGGTACCCCAGTAGCTCTGCCATTGTATGGAATCCAATTTCCAATAAGTGTCGTACGTATTAGTTGTGCCCAACTATGTTGGAACGTGAGATGTAAGCATTCCAGCTATTTCTGTATTTTACTTGAAAACCCTAGACCCTATTGTAATATAACTGGATTTCCTATCAAATGTTTTGTTTAGCGTAAGGTAAAAACTTAGCCATGTTTATTTGTGAGGAGTCTTACGTGATACCTTTTGTTTTCAAAGGATTTTCAAAGTTAAGCAAGTTTAACCTGTTACTCACACCAGACCCATGTCTGACCCAAGTGTTTATTTTCTGTTTTATAAACTCTTGGGTACTCAAATTTTTACGAGTAGCCAAGGGATTCAGGTTTAGCTTTGACGAGTTTTCTGGAGGAGCAAATGGAGCAGGAGGCTTCAACGTTGTAGATATATATAGTAGTTCCGCTGTGTTGATCTGTGATAGTGTCTTGTACTGTATTGAGTTGTAATGTCTAGACAGATGTTTATAACTGTCTAGTATGTGATGTATATGTTGTGTAACTCTGATAAGTGTTGTATACTATGTAATAGTTTATGTTATTAATATAATTTATTCGTTCCGCTGTTGAGATTCTGATGTTGTTCCTTTCTCTCTTCTCTTCTTTTCTCTTTTCTATCCCTTTCTTTCTTATTGACGATGCGTCTTCCTGGGCATAGGAAGTCGGGTCGTCACATATGGCTATTGCATTTCTAAGGCTATCGCACTTCTAACCTATCACAAGTATAACTATCGCACTTCTAAGGCTATCATAAGTATTTTTGTCCCTAGTATAGCTATAATACTACAAAGGCTATCGCAAGCATAGCTATCACAAGTATATCCACCGTAGTTCTAAACTATCGCAAGTGTTATCTGTCTTTCGAATGAATTTGGGCATTAGGATGAAGACATAATGTTTCAAGGAATTAGAAACAAGCTTGAAAGGATGATGCAAATGGTCTCAAGAAATTAGAGAACGATCGGAGCTAAGGAGATAAGTCAGTACCAATCACTTTTAGATCGGTACTGAGCACTTTTTATGCTCCCTATTAGCATCTGAAGCTTGATCCTGGGTATCTCTAGCTAAAGTGATCGTCTTGGGTGCATTTTTGAAGTAATCAGTGAATAACTCCAATGAAATTCCAAAGGAAGGAAGACAAGTAATAAATATATCAAAATCTCTTGGAAATAACATGATTTCCAAGGAAAAGTATTTGAAACACGATGGATCAAGGATAGAAGACCATAGGAAGGAAGATGGAGCAACCTTCTCTATAAAATCAGATTGGTACCGGCCACTTTTGGTCGGTACCGAGATGAATTTTTGGCTCTGGGGACTCCATCTTCCTCTCCTGCATTCTCAGATCGAAAGTTAGACTCGGTCTATTGAGATCTGGTTATTTTATTGGACAATTTCCCTATAAATATAAGGCTTGGAACATTTGGAAAAGGACTTGTGGGCACATACTTTCTTCATCTTCTCTCTTTACTCAACCCTAGCCAATAAGAAAGCTATTTTATGCTGTTCTAGGCTGTTAGATTAAGAAAACAATTTGTACTTGTGACTAAAATCCTTAAGTAATAATATTACAGTGGATGTAGGCCTCTAATTTGCCAAACCACTTTTAAATTTCTATGTGTTCTTACTTTTATTCGTTAGATCTTTATATTTCTATTCATTTTGGGTGTTGTGCCATTTTCTGGCTCAACATTTTGCTGCTATCACTAGGAAAGGCGTTTCTCAAGCGTAGGTCTTGCTAGCTATTTTGGATTGGAGTATCTATAGGTTATATCCAGGAGGTTTTCATTAAAGGATTTGAAGGAATTTCATATTAGGATCAACGACACCATCAAGGAAGTTAGGTAGATCTGGAGTGGTAGCTGGTGCAAATGAAGGAGCTTCTCATCATGCTAAAGTTAACGACCAGCTAGTAGCAGCTTTGCTAGGACCATTCGCCACTCAGGAGATGGTCATATGAGTGGTTTAATAAGATGATGATGAAGCTAAATCAATGTATGTCGAATTGTCAGAAGGCTATTTTAGATAAAATGCATGCTAACATAGATTTTCATGATCCAGTAGTCGTAGAGGACTAGGAGGGAGACATCACCTGTTAGATCTGAAGTAGAAAAATCATCTACTTCTGGCCAGAATAAAAGAGATGTGTAACGACCTAGAAATTCAGTCATTCGAAATTGGAATATTTAATTGATTTTAAATATCCAAAAGTAAATTTTATAAGCTGAATAACTTATTATTCGAATATAGTGATTTATTAGATAATTAAATTGTTTAATTTAATATTTGAAATTGCAAAAATAATTGGATTTTGAATTTAATATGAATGAAAATGATTTATAAAGTTGATTTAAATTCTATTTGAATTAGAATGGAGTTAGTAAACTTTCAAAATTGATTTAAAAGTGAATAAATGGAAATTGGAAATTTTATATTTTGATTTACGAGTAAAAATAGTCATTTTTGACACTGTCTCGGATTTCGATGAAACTAGTTTCATTGGATCTGTAATAGTGAATTATAGTATGTTGTCGAATTTCGTGTCAATTGGACTTACCGTTTGATCATGCGAGTTTGAAACGCAGAGAAATTAATTTAGGAACTTCAATTAAAATAATTCGATTTCGGAAACCTATCTTCCAAATACGATGGAATTGGCCTTCGATATATATTCCAATGTATTCAGAATAGGGGTATAACAATAAAACACCAGGCGGTACGCTTTGTTTGGAGTTCAAAAACTTTTTGGATGAATAGTGTTTTACATTGCTTATATAAGGACCCCAAACTACATTCATTATCAAACGCTAAACCTAATGGAAACGCAGCCACCACCAAATCTTGAATGGCCAGAAACTCGTGTTCTCCCCTCGATTACTCATCTTCCACGCCATATCAAGCTTCGGCTCCAACATCAATGTTGGAGAGCTCGTCGAGCTCTCCACGATTAACGGTCATGATCGCCTATGGCGTGGCAAAACAGCGGCTGGGGCAGCGCAAACATGTTCAGTTCAAAGGGGCTTTTGTTGGCCTGCAGATGACTGGAAATGGCGGGGTTGCGGGCGGTGGTGTAGCAAGGTCGGGCGCGTCATCTGGAAGTGTCTGATTGACATCTGGTGATCTCGGAGAGGAGCGGCTATCAAAAGAATACGGTCGAAGTTGGGTTCGGTTGATCCTGGAATGATACACGATGGAGGGAGGATTAAGGGCTAATGACAGTGATTTGGTTAATTAATTTTATTAATTAATGAGATGAAATTTAAAGTTAACTTTATTTTAAACTTGAATGCTTAAAAGTCCTTAACTTTGTCATACGAGGTCCGTTTCACATGAAACAAATTACGTTAGATTCGTATTGACGAGCACTACATTATAGTACTGGTGTGATGAATTTAGAGCCATTGAAAATTTTGGTTAAAATTAAATGCTCGTTTGCTTTTAATCGCAATAAACGCTGCAACGACGAATGCAACCAAAGTGAGTATAACTCACTCTCTCTGGCCCGCTTATATTTTTATATAAGTGGGAATAAATTTAATTTATGCTATGTGATGATTGTTTGGATGTTATGCTATATTATTAGTAGTTGGATTTATTCCTGCCTATTGGAGCAGATGAGACCCTATACGTTCCCTCGTATGAGCGGATGACCCTTTGTACGCGCGTCTGCCTCGAAGTAGCCGTTGTACATATTATACTCATATGTATATTTGTTGCAGGTGACAGGTTGGAGTGATTCAACATGTTTCGTCACCATTGTTGATGTTTATTTACACATATTGTTACATATGCTATATTATGTGATGTTTAATGTGATGGATGTCATGTTTGCAATTATTGATGTGAGTCCCCTTATTTAGTAGTTTTGCAGCATTGGGCCATATTTTTGGAAATTTAAAATATTAAAATGATGATTTCAATTTAAAAAGAATTTCAACGTGATTTTGAAAATATATATGTTTTAGTAATTTTTAAATTGTTAAAGAAATGAATTTATTTTAAATGAATAAAAAGTTATAATTTTTATGTTATAAAAATTATGGTTTTGTGAAATATACTAAAATATGATTTTTGAAATATGAAGTTAACTATTTTGTAAAATAAGTTAAATTGAGAATTTTGAGCTTATTATAAATGGTTTATATATAAGATTTATAAAATTGATATTTTATAAATAAAAGTAATGGAATTATAAACGAGTTTTATAAGTGTTAAAATGAAAGTTTATAAAGGAATGCTATTAATGAAGAGATTTAATGAAATGGATTTTTATAAACAGTGTTTTATAAATATTAGAAATGGATTTATAATCAAATTTGTAAATGGATTTGCAATTGAAATTTAGAAATGAATTTATAATGGATTTTATAAATAATGAGATTACAAAAGAATGAATCTGTAAATAAAGAAATTTATAAGTAAATAAGCTTATAATGGGATTTTGTTATATAAAGGAGATAAACGAGAAATTGGTTAATAAAGGAATTTTATAAATGGAAGTTTTTATAAAATAGAAATGTGAATTATAAACATTGTTTTATAAATGTGAAATCAATTTAATTTGATAAGATAAATATGGATTTTTATAAAAGGAAATATATTCACGTTTTTAAAAGTGAAAAATCCTTAAAATGAATGTTTTTGAAAGTGATATTTTAAAATAGAGTTTAAATGGTTTGAAAATAAAATAAATTGTAAATTCACTTATTATTAAAATAAGTTTATGAAATATTTTCCAAATATTGAAATGGTTTTGAGATTATATCTTTTTAAAGATAATTTGAAGTAATAAATTTGGAAAAGTGATTTAATAAATAAAAGATTAATAAATCAGGCATAGTGACTGTTTAAGTGCTAAATTATATTTTTGTCCATTTTAGTTTCTCGACTTGATGTGGAAACTATTTAGTCGTACACTTAGTACGTAGCCATATGTATAGGCTTGGTTATTGTTTGGTGTAAAGGATGCTGATTCGAGTGGTGCGGAGTGATTACTCCTATCTACTGAGCTTCCTTCTTGGCCGAAGGATAGCAAGTTGATAGTTGGAAATGTGATAAGTCTACGAGACTTGGTTTCTGTATGAGGTTGAGCAACGCTTTTGCGTTGTTGGTGCAAAGAGATCGGGATTGGTTTATCCGAAAACCACTTCGGACCAACCTATAAGCGACGATTGTGCAGGTTTGTTGATGATATTGATAATTAGGAATTTCATAGTGAAGGACTACATGTTGAGTATTTGGGTTATAATCCCAATATACATATGGTAGCAGTAGTCTCTTCATTATGAAATATCCAATGCAAGGACTATTCACTACTAATCCTAGGGATCCCTCGATAGGATGTGATAGGTACCTTCAGTTTGTCATGTTTCTGGACAACTTGTATGGATGGATGTCCGACGTTGCATTTCTAAGATTACGTACATTGGTTTTTACAAACATACATCTTTGGTGGTAGAGAAGGCAACTTCTCTTAGCTTAACACCCTCCTTGAGATGTATGAGCTCAAGGGTTGTATTTTTGTGGAAGGTAATTAATACTCAACGAAAATGGCAAATGTGGCATTCAAAGATGATGTGATATGTGAAAGGTATTCGATGCCTCTTTTGGGCTCACAACCCAGGAAATGACTAAAACAGGGTAGAAGCAACAAGGCTAAGTGGGTCGCTCCCATTAAAAGATTCATCATCCTTCTAGATTTACTCTACACATGTCTAAGTATGTAGTGAATGTATGACTCGGGTACCCGTTAAAGGTCGGTAACGACCGGGGTGATGACATATTCGGTACTATCCAGGAAGGGGTAGGCCGGTCTTGTGTTGGTTTAGGTGGGCAATATCTGCTCCCTAGGTGCATCCCTCTAGAGGTGTACTGTACGGAAGGTAGTCCCTTACCCAGTCATTTGTATGGAAATCCAAACTCCAATACATGCCTACCATTTTCTATTGTAAAACGCCTTGTATTACAAGGTGTATGCTGGAATTTATAATGTAACAATTTCAGCTATGATTAATATTATTTGTATAATAGAGACTATTATAATCTAAGAGAATTTGATATGAAATGTTTTAGTTATCGTAAGGTAAAAACCTTATCGGTATTTATTTGCGACACGGTCTTACGAGATACCCTTTGTTTGATAAAGAAAGTTTGGTATTCTTAAAACTTTAAAATTCAGTTGAGATGTGTTTTTCTGATGCTGGTTTACCAGACTAATCCGGGCATTCATCCCTTTCAATGCTCGAGTGAGACCGAGTATATTTACAGGTTTAGATTTGGTGATTTTGGAGCTTCAGTAGCTGGAGATCTTCATGTCGTATACACGTATCTATTTATTTTCCGCTGCATTGTTGTTGTAAATTATCAACGTTTGTGAGGATAGGTTGTTATAACTGTCCAAGCTAATAATTATCTATTCATGTACTCTGATTGATGTATGTATATTACAGTTTCTCTTTTGTAAAGATTATTCATCTATATTATATGTTATTCTGTTGCGATGTGAGATTCTGTATTGTTATGGTTCGGTTTCTATCGTCTTCTTCTCTCTTCTTTCTTTCTTCTCACCCTCTCTCTTCTTTCTCATGACTTTCTGTCATTCTGTGCTCTTTGGGTCGGACATGTGTGTTTTATTGTCGATTCAAAGGGTACAGATTTGTGGGTCATCATAGCGTGGTATCGGAGCTTAGGATTTCGCTAATACCTAGGCTTTGATGGGTACTCAGTATAGATAGGGTCATGAACACCCTAGATTGAATTTGAGTGTATTATATATATGAGTGCATATTTGTTATTGATTATATACTGTTTTATATTGTGTTTACTTATCCATTGAGTTGTTTATGAATTTTGGTCGGTGTGTGGGACGCTATGTGATCGATAGGGGTTTCTAAACACTTAAATGAGGCAAGTTGGCATAATATTATTTTAAAATTAGGTAAATGAAATAATTTATATAAATTTTATTTTATAGATGAAGGAAATTTTTTTTAGGAAATATTATAATTATATATGGATGTTTGGTTGCTAGTGGATGGTAATACCTGATTATTATCATTCGTTGTTTGTGTACTAATAATAAATGTTGTTATTCGAAATATAAATAAAGATAAACCAATAACGAAATGATTTTATATAAGCAAAGTGAAATAAAGTGAATTTATATAAGTATAAATTTATGAATGTGATTTATAAATAATAAAAGATTTAAAAGAAATAAAATGCACTGAATTCACTATAGTTGCTGGAAAATAATTCGAATGATGACGACCGCATCGTCAGTATTCATTTTTGAGTTTCTAAGTGATGATTTGGTACCTTAGTAATTTACTAATGAAGTTTAGTTTTGATAAAACAAGTTTTGATTTTTAAGTCCAAAGTATGATTTCATAAATACGAGAAAATAAGTTCATGAACTTATAAATTGAAAATGGTATGTATAATAAAATGAGATTTTAAATTAAGGCATGAAATTAAAATTTTAACTTAAGTAAAGTTTAATAAATTGAGTTAGTGAAATGTATTATATGAAATGAAGTTTAACTAAGGAGAAGTTAAATAAATCTAATGGAATTTGAAATGAATTAGATAGATATTTGGAATGAATCAAATAAAAATGAATATAAATCGAAGTAGGAAAGTGATTATATAACCATGAATTGAAACTATGGAATGTGAATAAACTTAAGTAAATTTTCATGGAATCTTAAGTAAATAATTTGTATAAGTTATAAAATGCGAAAAATAAAGTAAAACCAAATATTAAAATGGTTAAACAATTTTGTTAAGCAAAACAAAATCTAAATTTGAATAGTGATATGAAATTTGACTTAAGTAAAAGTTAAGTAAAATGAATTTAGAAATAAAATTGAAGTTAAGTGAAATAAAATGATGTTTAAAAAGGAATTTAACTGAAGTAAAATTAAATGAAGTTGATTTTGATATTCAAAATGAATTAATAAAATGAAGCTAATGGAATGAATAATGAACTTGCGTTATTTAATGAAATTCTACTTTAGTACAAAATGAATTGAATTGAACTAATGAAATAATTAGTAAATGGAATATGGTTTGGAATGATTGTTTGTTAAAATTGAATATAACTTAAGTTGTGAATTGATAATAAACATTTGTATAAAAATGTTAACATGAACTTAAGTAAGAATCTATGTAATGTTGTTAAGTGTTAATGGCATTAAAAAAATGAATGTAAATGTAAATGAACGTGATTATAAACTCATGTAAATAATGAATGTGAATAAGAAATTGAATATAAATTAATTGAATATGGAATGAGATGTTGCTAAACATGAATTGAATTTAAGTGAATATTAATAAGTGGTAGTTAATGAATGTAAATTAATGAAAGGTAAATTAATTGAATGTGAACATAATGAATTTGTATTGAATGTAAATCAACCGAATATTGATTGAATGTTAATCAATTTGAAAGTGAACGTGAATAAAATTGAATGTTAATGATTTGGATGTAAATGAAAGGAATGTAAATTGGTTGAATGAAAATTAATTGAATATGAATAAGTGAATGTTAATAAAACGAATGTGAATAACTTGAAAACAAATCAAATGTTAATAAGAAGGAAAGTTAATAAAATTAAAACTATTAACATTGAAATGTATACTGACTTGGTTATGACATTGAATAGATATTATTTGATTGGATGGTTTTTTGTTGCATGTGTTTCATTTGCATATAGGATTATCGTATAGTTATGTTATATGTTGATATTATAATCTATACATGTTTCTCATATGGTTTGTTAAGTGTTTAGTAGGTGCGGATGGCGTTTGCTTCACATTTGGAGCTCGCTTTCGCGCTATAATAGCCGTATATGCTCGCTAATAATATATAAGGTACATATCTCGGATTACATATCGCACTTTTACACCTTTTTCCCTATGGGATGCCTCATCACTGAGGTGTGATATATATTTGTGATATTATATATACTGTGATTTTTTCGGATCGAACCGCGCAAAGGAGACGCTAACGAAATTTCCTGAAAATTTAAGGCGTTAGAAAATTTTTCAAAATTTTTGGAAAATTTTTGATAACTAAAAATTTGGTTTTTGAGTTAAAAGTTAAACGATATTAGTTGGTTTTGAAAAGATAAGTATGAATGAATTTGAATACTTAGAAAAGTTTTTGTAAGAAGTTTAAATAATGGATTTTGGAAAATCTAAAAGGTTTAAATGATTTTGGTATTCTAGTTTGAACAAATTGTTTTGAAAAATTAATAGGATTTTGTGGCATTTTCTTACTTGGTAATTTCGAGGACGAAATTCTTTTAAGTAGGGGAGAATGTAAAGATCCAAAATTTCAGTCATTCGAAATTGGAATATTTAATTGGTTTTAAATATCCAAAAGTAAATTTTATAAGCTGAATAACTTATATTTCGAATATAGTGATTTATTGGATAATTAAATTGTTTAATTAAATATTTGAAATTGTAGAAATAATTGGATTTTGAATTTAATTTGAACGAATTTATAAAGTTGATTTAAATTCTATTTGAATTAGAATAGAGTTAGTAAACTTTTAAAATTGACTTAAAAGTGAACAAATGGAAATTGGAAATTTATATTTTGATTTACGAGTAAAAATAGTCAATTTTTGACACTGTCTTGGATTTCGACGAAACCAGTTTCATTTGATCCGTAATAGCGAATTATAGTATGCTGTAGAATTTCATGCCAATTGCACTTACTGTTTGATCATGCGAGTTTGAAATGCACAGAAATTAGTTAAAGGAATTTTAATTAAAATAATTCGATTTTGGAAACCTATCTTCCAAATACGATGGAATTGGCCTCCGATATATATTCCATTATGTTCGGAACAGAGGTATAACATATAAAACACCAGGCGATACGCTTTGTTTGGAGTTCAAAAACTTTTTGGATGAATAGTGTTTTACATTGCTTATGTAAGGACCCCATACTACATTCATTATTAAACCCTAAACCTAATTGAAACGTAGCCGCCACCATATCTTGAACGGCCAAAAACTCATTCTCTTCTCCTCTCAATTACTCATCATCCACGCCATATCAAGCTTTGGCTCCAACATCAATGTTAGAGAGCTCGTTGAGCTCTCCACAATCAACGGTCATGATCGCCTATGGCATGGCGAAACGGCGGCTAGGGCAGCGCAAACGTGTTCGGTTCGAAGGTGGGTTTCTCCGCCTAGGGATGACTAGAACTGGCAGGGTTGCGGGCAATGGTGCAACAAGGTCGGGCACGTCGTCTGGAAGTGTCTGATCGACCTCTAGTGATCTCATGGAGGAGCGGCTATCAAAAGAATACAGTCGAAGTTGGGTTCAGTTGATTTGGGAATGATACGCGATGGAGGGAGGATTAGGGGCTAATGACAGTGATTAGGTTAATTAATTTTCTTAATTAATGAGATTAAATTTAAAGTTAACTTTATTTTAAACTCGAATGTTTTAAAGTCCGTAACTTTTTCATACGAGGTCCGCTTCGCACGAAATGAATTGTGTTAGATTCGTATTGATGGCACTACATTTTAGTGTGGGTTTGGATGGATTTGGAGTTGTTGAAATTTTGGTTAAAATTAAACGCTCGTTTAATTTTAATCGAAATAAACGCTGTAATAACGAA
The DNA here is from genome assembly GCA_030737815.1 of Allium fistulosum. NCBI lineage: Eukaryota > Viridiplantae > Streptophyta > Magnoliopsida > Asparagales > Amaryllidaceae > Allium > Allium fistulosum. The sequence continues at coordinate 1,497,960,860 of CM060901.1, forward strand.
TGCAACCACAGTCAGTAAAAATCACTCTCTCTGGCCCGCTTATATTTTTATATAAGTGAGAATAAATTTATTTTATGCTATGTGATGATTGTTGGGATGTTATGCTATATTATTAGTAGTTGGATATATTCCTGCCTATTGGAGTAGATAAGACCCTATATGTTTCCGTGTATGAGCAGATGACCCTTTGTACTGGCGTCTGCCTCGAAGCAAACATTGTACATATTATGCTTATATGTATATTTGTTGCAGGTGACAGATTGGAGGGATCCAATAGGATTCCTCACCATTGTTGATTTTTATTTACACATATTGTTATATATGCTGTATTATGTGATGTTTGATGTGATGGATGCCATGTTTGTTATTATTGATCTGAATCCCCTTATTTAGTACTTTTGCAGCAATGGGCCATATTTTTGGAAATTTAAAACATTAAAATGATGATTTCAATTTAAAAAGGATTTCAATGTGATTTTGAAAATACATATGTTTTAATAATTTTTGAATTGTTAAAGAAATGAATTTATTTTAAATGAATAAAAAGTTATAATTTTTATGTTATAAAAACTATGGCTTTGTGAAATATACTTAAATATGATTTTTGAAAGAAGTTAACTATTTTGTAAAATAAGTTAAATTGAGAATTTTGAACTTATTATAAATGGTTTATATATAAGATTTATAAAATTGATATTTTATGAATAAAAGTAATGGAATTATAAACGAGTTTTATAAGTATTAAAATGGAAGTTTCTAAAGGAATGCTATTATTAAAGAGATTTTATGAAATGGAGTTTTATAAACAGTGTTTTACAAATATTAGAAATGGATTTATAATCAAATTTGTAAATGGATTTGCAATTGCAATTGCAATTTAGAAATGAATTTATAATGGACTTTATAAATAATAATATTATAAAAGAATGAATGTGTAAATTAAGAAATTTATCAGTAAATAAGCTTATAATGGGATTTTGATATATAAAGGAGATAAATGGGAAATTGGTTAATAAAGGAATTTTATAAATGGAAGTTTTTATAAAATAGAAATGTGAATTATAAAAATGTTTTATAAATGTGAAATCAATTTAAGTTTATATGCTAAATATGGACTTTATTAAAAGTAAATATATTCACGTTTTTTAAAAGTGAAAAATCCTTAAATGAATGTTTTGGAAGTGATATTTTAAAATGGAGTTTAAATGGTTTGAAAATAAAATAAATTGTAAATTCACTTATTATTAAAATAAGTTTATGAAATGTTTTCCAAATATTGAAATGGTTATGAGAATATATCTTTTTAAAGATAATTTAAAGTAATAAATTTGGAAAAGTGATTTAATAAATAAAATATTAATAAATCAGGCCTAGTGACTGTTTAAGTGCTAAATTATATTTTTGGCCGTTTTAGTTTCTAGACTTGATGTGGAAACCATTTGGTCGTACACTTAGTACGTAGCCATTTGTGTAGGCCTGATTATCGTTTTGTGTAAAGGATGTTGATTAGAGTAGTGCGGAGTGATTACTCCTATCTACCGAGCTTCCTTCTTGGCCGAAGGATAGAAAGTTGAAAGTTGGAAATGTGATAAGTCTACGAGAGTTGGTTTCTATATGACTTTGAGTAACGCTTTTGCGTTGTTGGTGCGAAGAGACCGGGATCGGTTTATCCGAAAACCACTTCAGACCAACCTATATGCGACAATTGTGAAGGTTTATTGATGATATTGATATTTAGGATTTTCATAGTGAAGGACTGCTTGTTGATCATTTGGGGTTAAAATCCCAATATATATATATATATATATATATACTAGTAGTAGTCTCTTCGTTATGAAATATCCAATGCAAGGACTATTTGCTACTAATCTTAGGGATTTCCCGATAGGATGTGGTAGAAAAGTACCTTCGGTTTTTCATGTTCCTAGACATCTTGTATGGATGGATGTCTGATGTTTGCACAAAAAATGGACAAACACCTCAAAGTCGTAGGATTTAATTGATTTTACGTTGTTCTTAGTGATTTGGGTGATTTATGCAAATATATGAAAAGCAGAGACTAAACTGTAAAAGACACGTAGAATTATAGTGGTTCAGCCAGAATGTGCCTACGTCCACTTTATATATTATTTCTCTTTTCTTGTTTAGATTACAAGTACAAAGCTTTGATACTAATATCTGAAAGTTGTTTGAAAGTTCTCTCCGTGCTTGAGCTCTCAAAAAACTTCTCCCCGATTGTTGTACCCCTACCCCTCTATTTATAGAGTGAGGTTGTGGGTAGGGGTCTTGGATGTATATAGCTGCTGGTGGGCCTGGGCTGATGCAATCTGGCCTGGTAGCGTTGGTTCAGCATTGCTTTTGCTCGGCAGTACTTTGATTCGGCGGTAGGTGGTAGATGCTTCGATTTGGCATCACTTGGTTCGGCGGCAGCTGGTAGTTGGTTTGGTTCGGTAGATTTGTTGGTCCGGTGGAGACGTTAGCTTGGTGAGGTCATTGGTTTAGTGGTGTTGGTCCGCTTTGATTCGGAGGGTGGCTGGTCCGGTTGTTCTGGTGGCTCGTCCCTTGCTTCCTCGTGTTGGCTCGATGATGGTAGAAACGTACCCAACATTTGCCCCCCAAAGTAGGGCATATGTTTAACATATGTCGTGCTTTGTTTCGGTTTGACAACCATATCCGGCCTGAGAATCCAACCGGCTGGTCTGGTTATCCAACCTTCCCCTATAAATAGGAGACACAGGCCTTCGTCTTCTCTTTCCGAACGAGATAGCCGAACCATCTTTTGAACTGCCGAATCAACACGTGCCGAGCCACTCTCAGCTGCCGGACCAGGTTAGTTTACTTCTGCCGAATGACTCCTTAATGTTCTTTATTTTACCGAACGGGTTTGACACCGAATGGTCTCGAGAATTTTTAATACCGAATGAGTTTGGAAGTATAAGGCCAAATGATATCTATGTTTTGAATCGCCGAATGAAACTTGGGCTAGAATAGCCGAATGTAACTTAATACCGGATGGTCTTGATGTAAACTTGCTTGTTTTATACTTCTACATCCTTCGTTCTAACAACGTGCCTTTTTGTGTTTGCAGATAAATGTCTCACAAAGTGGAAACCCGATCAGAGAAAAAGAGATCTCAGGACAGAGAAGAGCCTTCCGCCGTGCCCCAGCCCAGCCGGGACCGGGCGTTATAGGCCCACTCCGAGATCATTAGTAGATGGATATGGTCCTCAGGAGCTTCTGAACTCACCTTCTGACTGCTTCCCTAGCTCACTCAAAGAGGAGCAACTTGATGCTATATCTCGCTCTTCCGGGATTGACCGAGCGCGCATGTTATTGCCGAATGCGGGAGTGATGCCGTATGATCCTCCCGAAGGATATTTTGCCTACAGCAGATACCATTGCATGTGTGGTGCCATCCCGCCTTTCAACGCCTGGGTAGTCAGCTTCCTCACATATCTAAAGGTAGCTCCATTCCAGCTCCAGCCCAACTCCTATGCCATTCTGGTGAGTCTCTTCGTCATCTTCCAGAGGAGATATGGGCGTCCTCCTTCCAACCGGGAGATCCGGTATTTGTACAACTTGAGGGGCTATAAGAAAGGGTCTCCGTACATCAGTTTGGAATCAGCCGTATCTTTCAAGCCTGTCCTGGACTTATATTCGAAGTTCAGTATGTTTAAGAAAGAATGGTTCTTCATCAGGGATGACTCTGTTTCCATTCGTCGCTTCACCTCCGGCTGTAAGTGTGAAGCTTTATTCATAATTTCCATTATAACTGCAGTGCTTCATTTTATGTGTTTTTATTTCTTGCTAGCGACAGGTGGCTTTGTGGTTATGGAGAATGATCGCATGGTTCAGATGGCTGAGGAAATAGAAGCCATCACGGGAAGGGATAGGTCGGCCTCTTATTTGATTAGGAACGCTACACTTCTAGGGCACAACCTGATCCTACCACATCATTCTGTGGTCAAGCAGAGAGACACAACGGAGGAGAGGGCTGCCAAAGCCACAGGAGGGGCCCCGGTGAAGAGTGGCAAAAGGAGACCCTTCTCGGCGCATCCAGTCGCCGGGGGGAAGAAGCTTAGGAAGTCCGATGGACCCTCTCCCAGCACACATCCGGATGTTCTGGAGGAGGAAAAAGTGGAGGGGGAAAAAGGCGAGGACGAAGGAGGTAAGGCGGAGAGTGGAAGTGACAGAGAAGGGGACGGTGATCGTCACGGTGATGATGGTGGCGAAGGACAGGGCGGTGATGGCGCTGGTGCTTTGTCTTCTGGGCAAGTAGGTGAGATCCAAGAGTGGACAGATGAGGCTTTCCACCATGCTTTCGAGGAGTTGGGGGAAGGATCGGCCTTGGTGGAGAAGACGAAGAGAACAGACAAGGTCGGAATTGGTGCCGATCCATCTTCTAAGGGCGTTTCAGCCAGGGCAACTCCGGCGATTCAAGGTGAATTTTTGACTCCCGCCGACTCCCTTTATGATACGTACTTAAGGATATTTCATGGCCAGTTCCCGTCTCTTTTTTTACTTGATATATTTCTTGGATTATGATTCAATGTATGCTTGTGACACTTGGTTTTTATTTTAGGAGCGGGTAAGGTGGCCAAGACCTCGGACATTCGGCACCGCCTCGAACAATTCAAACTCCTCAAAGCTTCCGCTAAACCGAAGCCTCCGACCCACCGTTCCGAGGACATAGTCGGCTACCGTCCTCTTCTCGGGGTTATTGAAGAGGATATTCAAAAGAGAAAGAGGGTTCGCTCCCTATCCGAGACTTCACCTGGCCCTCCGCCCCCAATCCAGCCTCTTCATGATATCATGGAGGAGGATACTGAGTTCACACCCTCTCCGCACCCGTCTGAAAATCCTACCGTTACTCAGATTGATCGCCCCGGCTTGGCTCGTAATCCCTTTGCGGGTCATCCTGATCTGGATCCAAGTTCTCATGAAATTTCCTTCGACGGGGTTACCGGTGAGCACCTTCTTCCTCGCAATCCTATGGTAAAGGTGCTTGATGAGGCCAAGTCCCTGGACCTTGATTTGCTTACTACTTGGATTGTCACTATGGAGGACGAAGCTAAGGCAAACATCGACCTGGTTGCTGAGGAGACCAGGAAGTTGATGGGGCATCATGCCCGACTGGTCAAGGCCGGGACGGAAATCGGGAGTGCCAACATAAGATTGCGGTTAGTGGTTTCCGACCAGGCCAAGCAACTCGCCGACCAAGCCATCCAGATCTCTTAGCACGAAGCAGCCTCCAGACGACTAAAGAAAACTATGGAAGAGGCTAGCCGAGCCGAACTGCGGAAAATGGAGGCTACCTGCAAGGAACAGATCGATATGGCCATTGCCACAGTGGATGAAGTCCGGAAAGCGGATCTGGAGCAGATAGAGGAGTTATCTGGGAGGCTTGAGGCCGTGGAGCTTGCTCAAGTTAAGCTGAAGGAGGAGATGGAGGCGATGCGGGAATCCCTTCAGGCTGACTGCTCGAGATACCGATTGGAGAGAGAAGCTGCCGTTGAAAGGCTGTCGGCTTCCGAGGCCTGGATGAGGGAGTTTGAGGAGAATGAGGGGATGATGGACGAAATGCTCCAGGACATGTACTTCATAACTTGGATGCAGGGCAACCTATCCTGGATGGATGATTATCCCAGGGTCATGGCTAGGATTTATCTCCGGGCTCTGGAGGAGGCTAGGGCTGATGCGGATAAAGAGGGTGGCGTGGTCTTCAGCATGGATGTGGTCATTGCCCAGTTTACCAAGGAGGAGAAGGTGGCGGTGAAGGAGGGTATGCGGTTGCTTGCTGCTGAGGAGGCAGGTGTGCAAGTAGAGGATGACGACCAGGATGGTCAAGAAGCAGGTGCTGGTAAGTCTTCCTTTCTAGTCTTTCCGTTAACTTGGTTGCTTATCATTAATGAATTCTTTCTTTGATCGGACAGGTGGGCAACATGACAAGGATAAAACTCCAATGCAGCCGGCTCCATGATTTGACCTGGATATCTTTTTGTGAACTTGACATTGTAGTGTATGTTAGTCTCAGAACGGTAACGTAACTCTTAGGCTGTAATTATGCTACTTGTAATAAACAACATTATTCTTGACGTGTAACTTTTTAACTTAAGCTGATTCTGTCGTCTTTTGAATGTTTTTGCTATTTTGACATGTTGTGTGAGAAATATAGCTATGCATATTCTTGTAATTAAATTGTGTTTGACGTCAAGTTCTTGTTTAAAATATGACTTGCAATGCTAGCGTGAGGTGTGAATAAATTATAGTCACGTATTTACTCATGAAAGAAGGAAATACTGCCCTTTATATTTTGCTTGTAGATGGCAGCTTTGAATGTCCCGTGTGACCGAGTATGGGATGCGGTCCAGTACCTTGTTGTGAGCATCCGTTTCCATTAGCGAATGTCTCCTGTTCCGTGTCCTGTACTTCAGGGATTGTTACAGAGGATAGGAGAAAAGTTTCTTAAATAAAATTGAAATGCGTGAAATAGTAAAACTTCCAATCACGGAAGGCCTTCGATGTGCTTAAGTTCATGGCAAACGGGCTTTGTAGTCACTTTCCCTAGCTGTGGGTCTTGGAGACATTTGTCACCCATCTTACGCCTCCGCGGGGAGTTATTCTTTTTTACCACAGCCGCACTTAAGACACATCGGAGCCGAGATCGCGCACAGTAACTACCCGGGCCAATATGGCCCGTAATCGTGGGTATTATTCGATTTACTGTGGCCTTCTAGCGTGGGTGCCGGTCGTCAACCGTGAACTGCCCCTGGCTGGCCACACCTTATGTTGGGGCTTATAGTCGGTTCACAGTTGCCGGCGAGCCGAATGCCGTAATGAACTGCCTCGGCTATAGTCGGCCTTCTCGGTGGCTTATAATCGGCTCATTACAGTTGGCTTTAAGGGTCGTCGCGAGCAATGAGTTAACCCACAGCAAAGGGATGCCGAAGCAAAAGTGTCTCATTGGCGAGGGTATAGATTCGTATAGTACCTGTTAGGTCTTGTCCGGGTGAAGTTGCGCTGTGGAGTGCTTTGAATGGAAATGCTACATGCATAGGATTTCGTTCAACAGAAAAGGATAAAGTTAACAAGCAGCCAAGATATAAAGGGACAAGTTAAAAAAGAGACAAGGTTTTTTAAAGTGGTTCGGCGTGAAAATGCCTACGTCCACTGATTCTCTTTGTTAATTCACTTCATATGGGCAGTACAAGTTAAGAAAAGTATCGACGGAGGTGTTGGATGTTCCATGCCTTCTGGAACACCTCTCCGTCCACTGTTGACAAAATATAAGCTCCATTGTGGAGATTTTTATGAATTACATATGGTCCGTCCCAGATTGGATCTAGTGCTCCGGGGCGAGGGAAGATTCGCTTGAGGACAAGATCCCCTTCTTGTAAGGTACGATGCTTGACTATGGAGTTGTAGTATGCTGCCACTTTTTGCTTGTGGGCTGCTGCTTTGAGGGCTGCGTCATTTCTTCTCTCCTCAATTAGATCCAAAGACATGTGAAGGAGTTCTTCGTTCTCTTCTAGGTTATAGTGGATCCTACGGTGGGAAGGCACGATGGTTTCAACTGGGAGCACAGCCTCCGATACGTATGCTAAAGAGAAAGGAGTATGCCCCGTTGATGTTCTGAAAGATGTGCGATAGGCCCACAGTGCCGTAGGCAGTTCATCCACCCAAGCGCCTTTTGACTTTTCGAGTTTCTTTTTTATTAGAGTTTTCAGAATTTTGTTGACAGCTTCGACTTGTCCGTTTGCCTGGGGATATGCTACGAATGAGAAGCTTTTGTGAATTCCGATCTCTCTGCACCAATTGGCGAATTCCTCGCTGTCAAACTGAAGTCCATTATCTGATATGATTTTGAATGGGACCCCGTACCTGCATAGAACATTTTTGATCAAGAAGTTAATAACTTTTGCTGAAGATACTTTATTCAGAGGTTCTGCTTCCACCCATTTGGTGAAATGGTCGACTGCCACTATGGCATATTTGGCCCTGCCTCGGCCCATTGGTAGTTCACCGATTAAGTCAATTCCCCATATCGCGAAGGGCCAGGGGCTGGCCATTTGAGTAATCTCAGTTGTTGGTAGCCGCGGAATCTTAGCAAACTTCTGGCATCTGTCACATTTTTTGACGAAATCTAAGGCGTCCTTGCTTAAGGTGGGCCAGAAATATCCATATCGGAGTATCTTTTTTGCTAAAGTTTGCCCTCCGGTGTGATCTCCGCAGCTTCCTTGATGAATGTTGGATAAGATTTCATTGGCTTCCCTCCCAGCGACACACCTTAATAACGGGTTAGAGAATCCGCACCGATAGAGGATGTCTTCTTGTATTGTGTAGCGGGAAGCTTTCCTTAAGATTTTCTTGACTTCGTTACGCCCGTTGGGTAGTGTGCCGCTTTGTAAGTAGTCTCGGATGGGAGTCATCCAAGTTGCTTCTTCGGTTGCAGCTATCAGATTCACTTGCTCAAAACTTGGGGTCAGTTGCTTTGAGATGGTTACTGCTCCGAAGATGGCGCTGTCTCTCACACTTGCTTGCTTTGCCAATTCGTCGGCCTCATGGTTCTCTTCTCGAGGGATGTGTTTGACTAAGTAGTGGTCCAATCGGCTGAGAAGTAACTTGGTCTTCTTTAAATATGCTATGAGTCGTTCTTCTCGAACTTGGAATTCTCCTAGTATTTGATTAATAATAAGTTGAGAATCGCTATGAAGACACAAAGAATTGGCTCCGATTTCTAAGGCAAGTTCTAATCCAACTATCACTGCTTCATACTCTGCATCGTTGTTGGTGGCAGCGAACTCCAACCTTATAGCATAATGCAGCTTATTTCCCCTGGGAGTGATTATTACCACACCTGCCCCCGAGCCTTGTTTGTTTGATGCACCATCCACAAAGAGATTCCACTTGATGTCTTCTGCTATTTCCAATTGCTCCTTATCCTCGTTGGTAGTGAATTCTGCAATGAAATCATCCATGGCTTGTCCCTTGATGGCGGTGCGAGGGTGATAGGTGATATCATACTGACTTAGTTCAATGCACCATTTAAGTAGTCGCCCAGAAGTGTCGGGACGATGGAGTACCTGCCTCAGTCATGGTTTTAAATCTCCTATATATCGTCCAAGATCTCCTCCGAGATCTCCTTTTCACACTTAAACGAGACGAGACATCAAATCTCCTCCATATCTCCCTCGACACTCATCTCGTCTGAGATATTCAAATCTCACCTGAAATACGGATCAAAATCTCAATCCGAGATTTCACCCGAAATTATACATTTTTCTTATTTTCCATAATATTTTTTATTTTCATATTGATTCAAAAGAAACTACTCAATCCAATTATAATTTACCAACTTCTTGAACATATTCTTTACCTTTTATCTTAATGAGTCATAGCAAAAGGTTTCACTTCTTTATTATATTCAAATAAAAGGACATTATTCAATCATCACCAAATCAATTAAGCTAATCAAGCTACTACTCTTCTAAAAATATTCATTTTTCCATGTAAATCAAGTATGTTACTATTTTTACTTTTACTAAGAAAGTTATAACCATTAAATAAATTTTTGACATGTCAATTTTAGACACATAAGTACATCCGAGATATTCCCAAGATGCATTATAAGACCCGAGATGTCAATCCGAGATGTACACCCGATATGTACTCATCTCGTCCGAGATCTCCCCCGATACGAGCTAACTTGTGTAAAAATTCCGAGACGAAACGTGACCGAAATCCGATATTTAAAACCTTGGCCTTAGTGGTTGATCGGTCAGAACTTTGATGGAATGGGACTGGAAGTAGTGATGCAGTTTCCGTGATGTGATTAGTAAACAGTATGCTAGCTTCTCAAGTTTAGGATATCTGACTTCCGCCCCTGTAAACCTCTTACTTACGAAGTAAACTGGCCGCTGCGTGCAGTTGTCTTCCCTTACCAAGGCAGCGCTTAGGGCGTGAGATGACACAGCAAGGTATAGGTATAACTCTTCGCCTTCGCTTGGAGTCAAGAGTACTGGTGGTTTTTGGAGGTGTTCGATTAAGTTAAGGAAAGCGGTTAAGCATTCGTCAGTCCATTCGAACTTTCCTTTGTCTTTCTTTAGAGCTTCGAAAAATGGGACACACTTGTCCGTTGCTTTGGAGATGAATCGGCTTAGGGCGGCCACTTTTCCATTCAGGCTTTGCGTTTCCTTTTGAGTGGAAGGTATCTTGATATCCCTTAGCGCTCGGACTTGTTCAGGGTTTGCTTCAATCCCTCGGGCATGGACGATGAATCCCAAGAACTTTCTTGATGATACTCCGAAGGAGCATTTTAGAGGATTCAACTTCATTCCATACTGGCGAAGTACTTGAAACATCTCGCCTAGGTGGCTTACGTGATCGTTGGATTTCCTTGACTTTACCAGCATGTCATCCACATATACTTCCATAGTTTGTCCTATTAGCCCTGCAAACATCTTGTTGATGAGGCACTGGTAGGTGGCTCCTGCATTTTTAAGTCCGAAAGGCATTACCTTATAGCAGTATAAACCCCGGTCAGTGATGAAACTAGTGTGGTCTTGATCGGGAACATGCATAGGAATTTGGTTATATCCTGAGTATGCGCCCATAAAAGATAAGAGCTCGTGCCCGACTGTGCTGTCTACAAGTTGGTCGATTCAGGGAAGTGGGAAGCAATCCTTTGGGCAGGCGTCGTTTAGGTTGGAGAAGTCAATGCATGTTTGCCACTTCCCATTAGCCTTCTTTACCAGTACCGGGTTAGCGATCCATTCCGGGTAGATGGCTTCTCGTATGAAGTCATTGGAAAGTAGATTCTTTATTTCTTCATCGAGGACTGCTGATCGCTCTGCCCCCATACTTCTCTTTCTTTGTTTTACGGGCGCCTTGGTAGGATCAATGTTTAGTACGTGGCATGCTACGTCGGGGGAGATTCCGGTCATGTTAGCGTGTGACCATGCGAATACATCCAAGTTGTGGCGGAGAAAGTCGATGAGTTGCTCCTTCAACTCTGCTTTTAGTTGGGACCTAATTTTCAATAGTCTACTCGAGTCGTGCCTGTCTACAGATACAAATTCCATAGCCTCTGCAGGCTCGGTGGTGGCCTCCTCCTCTTTGTCCCTGGGGTCTAATTCATTGAAAGGGTCACTGGTATATCGAAGAGGAGGGGCTTTCTTTAGTTGCTATGCTTCTAGACTTTTCGTGCAGAGGGAAACCTCTACACTCTTGCCTTTATCCTTCCTGTGGTTGTTGCGAAGTTCAGTCACATAGCAGTCTCGAGCAACATCCTGGTCTCCTTCTACTTCCCCTACTCCATTGTCCATCGGAAATTTCATCTTTAGGCACCATGGGGCTAGGACAATTTGGAAGTCAGACAAGGCTGGCCTTCCTAAGAAGGCGTTGTATGCCAAGTGGTTTTCTATTAGCACGAATGTCTGTTTCCGTACAACAGAGCGGGGATGGCTTCCAATCTCAATAAAGAGATCCAGTTGACCGAGGGGCATTTTCGCATCTCCGGTGAAACCGTGTAATGGTTTATTGCAGGGAGATACATCCTTCATTGATAGTTTCATTTTGTTGAATGCATGTTTGAACAGGATATTTACTGAGCTTCCAGTGTCTACTAGAATTCGGTAAACTTCGGCGGGACCGAGCCGGGCAGAGATAACCATGGGATCCATGTGAGTGTATTGCCTTCCTTCTAGGTCACGCTTACCGAATGTGATGTCATGATTCTCTTTCCGCTTCGGGTGGCGCTCTTCTATAACAGAATTAACACAGTCTTCATTGTTTCTAAGCGACTTTCCATATCTTTCCATCTCTGCCCAGCTTCTGTCGGCGATGTGCGGTCCTCCCGAGATGGTATGGACCACTATCTTCTCTTGACTAGGGCCGCAAGTGTTGCGATTTCCTCTGCCGATCTCTAGTGAGGGTAGCCTTGGGTTCTCATTGGCAAGAGCTGGAGTCCTATCCTGACCTTTTACATAGTGTTCCAGTTTCTTCCTTCTTATGTGTTCTTCAATCAAATCCCGGAGATGATGGCACTCATTGGTATCATGCCCATGAGATTCGTGGAAGCGGCAGAACTTTCCAGACTTCTGCGCGTTATCTGATTCCTTCTTGTATGGTGGGCGTTTATATCTAACTTCGCCTTGGGTGGCAAGGAAGATGTTTTCGACGGTCTCGTTCAAAGGAGTGTAAGTGTCGAATCTCGGTCCTGGCTGATATAGGCGCTTTTCTCCCTTCTTGCCCCCAGCATTGTCTCTGGAATCATTTCTTCGAACGTCCCTTGCCGCAGCAGGCGCGTTGCTGTGAGTTGCCTTATTTTGTTGTCCTGACTGCCCCTCAATGGCAGCATCCTCAAGCCTCATATATTTCCCGGCTTCGTGGAAGAAATCGGGTAAAGTAGCTGGTTTTTCTTTTGTCAACCTTCTACCAAATTTAGTATCCGGATGCACACCACTACAGAGGGCCATTAGGATAAGCTTCTCATCGGCATCTTGGACTGCGGCCGCTGCGGCATTGAATCGGGTTAGGTATTGCTGCAGTTTCTCTCCAGGTTTCTGTTTGATGCTGGATAAGGAGTAAGCGTCCTTGGGTTGTTCCACATGAATGCGGAACTGACTGATAAACTTTTCTTTCAACATTTCCCACGAGCTGATGGATCCCTGGGGTAAATGACAGAACCAGGAGGTAGCGAGATCTGCTAAGAATAGCGAAAAGCATTTGCACAGTACTCCCTCTGTTGCCCCACTCATGAGCATATGTTGTGTGTATCTCTGTAAGTGTACAATGAGGTCGGAGGTTCCTTTGTAAGGTTCCATTGTTGGCATTTTCCATTCTCGGGGTGTGATAGCAATTTTGATATTGCGGGCGAAAGGGCTGGTTACCCTAGCGCCTGTCCCTCGATCTCTTTGCTCCCGTTGGACGCACTCTCTGAATAAGCATGCCATCCTTTCATCAGAATTTGGAGCAGATAGAAACGAGTTCGGTTCCGTTCTGTGGGATTGATTCCGTCCAGATGACCTGTAGGGATGGTATCGTCTATCATTCCTCATATTTTCCAGCGGCTGTCTTCGGTCTTTTGGGAGCATGCTAGGGTCAGCTATAGTTGGCCCTTGCCTTGATCTTCCCCTGCTGGGTTCTGATCTAAGCACTTCCTCGGGTCCAACTTTGGGCTGGACTCTAGCTCGACCCCTTTCGCTGGCGTTTTCGTGGTTAGGCAGTACAACCGGCTCAGCTACAGTTGACCTCTGCCCGGTACCTCCCCCGTTAGGTTCGGTTCCAAGCGTTTCCTCAGGCCTAACTTCGGGCTGTGCTCGATCTCGGCTCCTACCATGGCTGCTTCTGCCGTTAGTTCCTTCGAGGAAGGAAGATCTTTGTTGTCTCTGAGAACCTCCAGACTAGGACTCTCCCCATGATTCAGTGTTGCGGTTGGACTCTTCAGCATCCCTTAAGCGTGACATGAGATGGTCCACCAAGGCTTCCTGCTGGGATGTGAAGCGGTTAGTTACTTCAACCACAACCCTATCTAGATCTGCCCTAGTAATTGCTCCAGGCTGTTCTGCGGTAGGAGTGGTGGGATTAGTCTGTCATTCGTTTGATACTGCTGTTGGAGGAGGACGATTCACTTGATCTGTGACCGCTGGATCTGGAAGACTGCTGGTCGCGATGTTTTTTCCTTTGTTAACATCTTTTTTCTGCTTGGGAGGCATGTTTTCCAAGCGATGAACGATGTTGTCAGGAAAAAGGTTAAGTGGATAAAGCTGAAGCTTCGAGCTTATATTTCTCAGTGAAAGCACCAAAAATGTTTGCACAAAAAATGGACAAACACCTCAAAGTCGTAGGATTTAATTGATTTTACGTTGTTCTTAGTGATTTGGGTGATTTATGCAGATATATGAAAAGTAGGGACTAAACTGTAAAAGACACGTAGATTTATAGTGGTTCAGCCAGAATGTGCCTACGTCCACTTTATATATTATTTCTCTTTTCTTGTTTAGATTACAAGTACAAAGCTTTGATACTAATATCTGAAAGTTGTTTGAAAGTTCTCTCCGTGCTTGAGCTCTCAAAAAACTTCTCTCCAATTGTTGTACCCCTGCCCCTCTATTTATAGAGTGAGGTTGTGGGTAGGGGTCTTGGATGTATATAGCTGCTGGTGGGCCTGGGCTGATGCAATCTGGCCTGGTAGCATTGGTTCAGCATTGCTTTTGCTCGGCAGTACTTTGATTCGGCGGTAGGTGGTAGATGCTTCGATTCGGCATCACTTGGTTCGGCGGCAGTTGGTAGTTGGTTTGGTTCGGTAGTAACATTGGTTCGGTAGATTCGTTGGTCCGGTGGAGACTTTGGCTCGGTGAGGTCATTGGTTTAGTGGTGTTGGTCCGCTTTGATTCGGAGGGTGGCTGGTCCGGTTGTTCTGGTGGCTCGTCCCTTGCTTCCTCATGTTGGCTCGATGATGGTAGAAACGTACCCAACATCTGACATTGCATTTCTAAGATTACGTACATTGGTTTTTACAAACATACATCTGTGGTTGCGGAGAAGGCAACTTCTCTTAGCTTAACACCCTCCTTGAGACGTACGAGCTCAAGGGTTGTATTTTTGTGGAAGGCAATTAATAGCCAACGGAAATGGAAAATGTTGCATTCAAAGATGATGTAATATGTGATACGTGAAAGGTATTCGATACCTCTTTTGGCCTCACACCCCAAGAAATGACTAAAACAGGGTAGAAGCAGCAAGGCTAAGTGGATCGCTCCCATTAAGAGATGTCATCATCCTTCTAGATTTACTCTAAACATGTCTCAGTATGTCTGATTGTATGACTCGGGTACCCGATAAAGGTCGGTAACGACCGGGGTGATGACATATTCGGTACTATCTAGGAAGGGTAGCCCAGTCTTGTGTTGGTTTAGGCGGGCAGTATCTATTCTCTAGGTGCATCCCTCTAGACGTGTATTGTACGAAAGGTATTCCCTGACATTTATATGGAAATCAAAACTCCAATACGTGCCTGCCATTTTCTATTGTAAAAAGCCTTGTATTACAAGGTTTATGGTGGAATTTAATAATGTAATAATTTCATCTATGATTAATATTATTTGTATAATATACACTATTATAATATAAGGGAATTTGATATGAAATGTTTTGGTTATCGTAAGGTAAAAACCTTGTCGGTATTTATTTGCGACGCGGTGTTACGATATACCGTTCATTTGATATGAAAGTTTGGTAATCTTAAAACTTGAAAATTCAGTTCAGATGTGTTTTTCTCACACTGGTTTACCAGACTGATCCGGGCATTCTTCCTTTTCAATGCTCGGGTCAAACCGATTATATTTACGGGTCCAGATTTGGTGCTATTTGAGCTTCAACAGACGAGCTGGAGATCTTCATGTCGTATACATGTATCTATTTATTTTCCGCTGCATTTTTGTTGTAAATTATCAGCATCTGTGAGGGCATGTTGTTATAACTATCCAACCTGATAATTATCTATTCATGTACTCTGGTTGATGTATGTATATTACAGTTTCTCTTTTGTTAAGATTATTCATCTATATTATATGTTATTCCGCTGCAGTGTGAGATTCTGTATTGTTATGGTTAGGTTTCTCTCTTCTTCTTCTTCTTCTCTTCTCTTCTTCTCTCTTTTTTCTTTCTTCTCACCCTCTCTCTTCTTTCTCATGACTTTCATTCATTCTGTGCTTTTTGGGTCGGACATGTGTGGTTTATTGTCGATTCAAATGATATATTTTTGCGGGTCGTCACAAGATGGAAAGCAAAAAAAGAAGGAATTGGCCACTGGAGCAACAGGGAGAAGTGCTGGATGACCTAGGAGAGCCCCTACCAAGGGAATCTGTAATGACCCACCCTTTTGGACGGTTCAAATCGACAACAAACCACATATGTCGAACTCAAACCATTCAAAAGGGAGGATTGTTATGAGGTAATAAGAAAAAGAAGAGAAAAGGAAGAAAAACAAAACACAGACTCTCACAGCGGAATGACAAAATATAATAATAAAATAAACAGCTCATTAAGCTATTTTATGAATAACATTTGATTACACTTTTACAATACAGATCAGAGTTATACATACAGCAGAAAATAAATAAATAATGCAGCGGAACAACATGATGTAGTGGAATACATATAAATAGATAGTATACAAATCTTCGTCTTCGTCCTCCATAAATAAAGTGGTCTTCAATACACTGAAAAGCCCAGACTGACCCAAGCGTAATGAAAAGACAAAACGTTCGAGTCAGAACTAAAAGATCTTATGTATGTTAAATCAACAGTAAATAAATATGAGTGTGATGGCTTCAGATATGTTTACGGGATTTTACATCTCCTATTCGGTGTCTAACGTTCTTGCAATAACTTAAGAGATGTTCGGGATTCCATCTCCTAAGGATCCGTTAAACTATCTTCATACATAGTACAATAAGCTATTATAATATTTTTATAGTAAAGTATTAAAATAGCGTTAAGGCGTTACCCATACCCCCCTTAACACATTTTTATATAAATACCGTAGTCTATGTAGATACTGTAAGCCCCACCAAACCGGTGGGATACTCAAGGAGCACTCCATAGGTACGATATAAACCAAACTCATAGTGGGCTCGATAAGGCATATGACAAGGCAAGCGAGGCAATGCCAGGGCAGGATTCTACCGTTTGCACTCCGAGACTGGTGGTAACGCATAGCAGCTACTACCGCCCACTTCGGAATACACTCCCATAATCAAATCGAGGGGTGGCCACTAAATCAATCTCAAAGTAATAAATATGGTATCAAGGAAATGTGCCCGATAGGAGGAGCGCCCTCACTTAGTTCGGTATAGCTCCTGTTTTAGTCATATCAAGCTGACCCGAGGGGGTCAGGGCTGCGTTCATACCTCATACAATAGCGTTAGCCAAACCATCCTACTTCATTCTAGATTCTCCACCACGTGCACGGTTGTTAAAGTGGCTTTTAGTATTGGCAGAGAGTATGACAATATCCGATCCCAGTCTCTTTAACAACCAAATGCTTATTGCTCACTGGTTGGTTCTTTTACATTTCCAAAACCAATTCATAATTGGTATCAAAATATCATATTCACTTCAAAAACCATATCACTTTCAAAATCATATTCACTTTATATCATATTCAATTTTTTAAATCATAACTACAAATAGGTTAAACCATCATATCAAAATATTCGCTTATAAATCAACTAAATCTAAATCATAACAGTTCCAACTTAAACAGTTTGAATATTAAAAGTAGTTTATATATTGGAATAGTTATACAATAAAATATTTTATAATTTAAAAAAATAGGTTATAGATTAAAACAGTTTATATATTAGAATTAGTTTATATATTAAATAGGTTGTATAGTAAAATAGTTTATATTTTAGAAATAGTTTACAATAGTTTAAAATAGTTTTTAAAAAAGGTTAAAAATAGTTTTAATAGTTTAAAATAGTTTAAGGATTTTAAACAGTTAAAATAGTTTAAATAAAGTGGTTTGATTATTGGAAATGGTTTATATAGTAAATGGTTTGAAAATCTAAATAATCTGAATTTTAAAAAAATTAGATTTTTAAACAGTTTATATTAAAATAATTAATTTGAAAATAATATCAAATCAAACTATTTCTTCCATTTCAACAAATCTAGACCATATCCAGATTTCGAATCAACAAAACTCATTTTTAATCTTTCAATTCAAATTCTCATTAAAACCATTTCAATTTATATCAATTTCAAATCCATGTTTGATCTAATAATTTAAACCACTTCAAATTCAATAGATTTCAAAGTTTAAATATTCAAACGTTTACAATAACTCAATTTTGATAAATTTCATTTATATTTCAAAAATTCAACTTTAAAATTTCAATTTGAATTCTTTAAACAATTCATTTAAACTAATTTCAATTTCAACATGTTAAAGCTTTGATTTTGAAAATAATTCAGTTTATATAAATCTAATTTTATTTCATAATATCATTTAACTAGGTTCAAAAATTAAGGCTTTAAAAATAATTTAATTAACCAATCCGGTGTCCGTATATAATTTTCTACTCTATGGTCAAATGATGCGGATATCATTTCAATCCACAATAATTTAAATTTATGGGTATATATCATTTCAACCCGCAATCCCGAGAAAAATTCAAAACCCAAAAATCGCTTGAGTTTATCATTTCAACCCATAACGGTTTTTCCCTAATTTATAAGATCGTTCGGGTATGTATCATTTCAACCCATAGTGATTTTCCTAACAATATCTAAGGAACGTGTAGTGTGATAACAATATATAAAATAAACATAACATCTAGTCACCAATATCAACCATTAAACATCCATCACAATCATCATTCAATTCAGCCAATAAATCACAAAAAATAACCGGTTATCATTATCAAGTATTTAACTGGCAATTAAATTTCAATATTAATTTAAATAGCAATTAAATTCAATATAAATTCAATTTAAATTTGAATGACAATTTAAAGTACCAAACAACAATCAATAAATTTCTAATTGTATCATAAATTTAATATAACTAACATAGGATGATTTAGTATTTGTGAGTGGGTTAAAACACTCACCTTTGACTTTTGGTCGATTTAAAATCAAAACAAAGCCCAAAAATCCAACTGTCTTAGAATTCGACCAAACAATTTCCATATGGTCCGAAATTTCAATACGATCGCAACGGAAGAAACTGCACCCTAATCCGAGCTCATATCAAAAGTTATGATGGTAAGAAGTTCGGGAACTTAAAATTAAATTAAAAAAAGAAAGAGGGGAAAATAAGAAAAAGCTCACCACGCTCAACCCTAACAGATGTTGTTCGAACCTTCTCTCACGCAGCCGCCACCCTATTTGACCATCTGCCATTGCCGCCACGTCCAATAAGACCCCAATCCAGCATCATCACGCTACTGCGTGTGATCAGGCGCCCCCATGGCCAGTTTGTCGCCCCTTCCGCTGCCTCCTAGGGAAACGCGCCGCCGCCTCATTCAAATGCCGATCATGGCGATTCTGGCCACTTCTCACATGAATGAACAGCACCCCTAAGACCTGCTTCGCGCCCTCTTCCCAACGCCACTCCCCGATCATCGAATGGTCGACGATCTACCATTGGATCGAAAACCCTAGAAATGAACGGCTAAGAAAGATTGCAAATTTCTAGCCAAACCGTGACTCGAATCGAAAAACGGATTGATGCAATAGATTGCGATCTTCGAGAGCTTTCCAACGATATATAATTTGCTAGGGATTTGAGAGTCTGAATTTTGAAATTGATTTTGAAAATTGGAATTTGGGTTTCTAATTGACAGCCATTGAGAAGGAGGAAGCAGAAGATGATTGAACAACTACATAAAGCAATCAGGAATAAAAAGGCTGCTAGGTTTAGGAAAAACTATTTATATATATGGAGATAGATAATAATGAATGGACAAATCGATTTGGTCGAAATAATTACAGCGACCCGAAAAGCCCATTTCATTCCCGAAACGAAAATGGGTCATCCAATATATCGAAGTATATGTTTTCTGATATTTTTAAACTCAATGGAACTAGTTTCAAACCCTAATTCCATTGTATACATAAGTTAGCTTTTAAAATCAGCTTATTTTAATTGAATTTATTAAATTGATTTCAACACGTTTCGAGCCCGCACGATCAAACGATAAGTCCGATCGCTACAAAACTTGAAATCCTACAATAATTCACTGTTACGGATCCGACGAAACTGGTTTCATCGAAATCCAAGACAGTGGCCAGAATGGCTATTCTCATGTTAATTAATTAAATTATTATTAAATTGGTTTAGTTACTTTTAAATTCAAAATTAAAAGTTTACAGTTTCCATCATTCCTGATTAACCAGGAATTTATAAAATTTTACAATATAGTTTTCATTGTTAAATCCAATATTTAAATATTGCATAAATTTTAACGTTCAATTATAACTGTGATAAAACCCAGTTAATTATATTTAAATTTCAATCAAATTCTTATATTTTGACTCACTTTTATTATCAAATCATAAAATATCATATGAATATAATAAACATTAATTTACCCTTTATTACATTTAAATTCTACGGTTATCATCTTTTACCATATTAACTGCAATAATTAATTACATAAATTTTCATTGATTTTCAAATTAGTTCCAACATATTAAATAATGAAATGAAAATTAAACAATTGTTACACATTAATAATTTAAACACATTTCTAAGTCTATTATTTACAAACAAAAGCTAATAAATTTATGTACTAATTAATTTATTTCATATTCTATAATAAACATATTTCAATTAATAATAGATAATTTCAACATTGAATCCAACAATTAATTTATTCCTTATTTACAATTATAACCAAATTAACTTTAAAATTATTTTAATTGATTGAAATTACATTAAAATAGTTATTAACAACATTCAAACAACAAAAATCAAATTTATACTCTAACTTTTTCTTATTAATAAATCATAAATTTTAATTTCTTCCAATATTAAATTCCAAAATCTTATTTAATTTAATATGTTAATCATTGAAAAAATACGGGTCGTTACAGAATCAGATCGGTACCGACTAGAATCAGGTTAGTACTGACCTTAATTTGAGGCCCATGGAGGGAGAGGAAGCTGAAGTCGTCAACTTATCTAACTCTAAAGATGATTTGCAACATGTTGGTGATGACGATGGTCTGGATGTCGAAGTCCAAGCAGGTGTGTAAACAACCACTACGGAGCCAATTAAGCATCAGAAAAGAGCTGAAGGAGTGGTTCTCCTAGAGACGGGAGAACATAGACATCATTGGGCAAACCGAGGTTGTTTACAGAGTCAAACACTCAAACGCAGCTCTTGATAGTCATCTTTCATAGTTCCAAGTTAGCGAGGAGCATATAGCAGATATGATCAAGTGGTTGATCGAGGAAAATAGGTGGATAAAGAATGAGGCTCTGGGTTCTGCACCTAGTAGAACTCATTCATCGAGAATATCCTTATTGAGGAGTATCGTAGGAAGTTTACGATGCCAACAATTGTTGAAACCGGGCCATCCCGCAATGGAAGTTATGGGTGATTTTTAAAAAAATTCCTTTAGACCTTTATTATGCCTACGAAGTCTAATGTTTTAGAACATTTCTAAATTTTATTTAAATAAAATCTTTAATTTTATTTAAATTTATAAATTGATTGTTTTGTTTAATTATATATTGATATATATGTGTCTCTCTGTGTGTGTATCGTATACACATATATATGTGTGTGTGCATGTGTAACATATCAACTCGTGCAAGGAATAGCATGCCTATGTATAGATGTTGGGATATACATCCCAACGGACATGTTAGTTCATCCAATATGCAAGTATATGTTGTTCAAATATGTCTTTTTTATATAAGCTATTATTTTATATAGCTATTACAAATTGTGTATATATATTAAGTTAGTTTAAATAATTATATATATAATATATATATATATATGTATATATATAATTTATTAATAAATATTTGTATTTATATATTTATTATCTTATAAATAAAATATTAACATTATGTATGAAGCAAGGTTATTGTGGATGGATGAAGCAAGAGATGGAGAGATTCCAAAGAAAGGAAGTGTCGATACTGATAGTTTCATAGAAAACATGGGATACGAATTTCGAAGCCGTTAGGGATTCATGGCAACGGGCGATTACAGTAACTGTGGGAGGTCATTGTAACCGCTAATGAACTTTGGGAGTATCGTGCAAGCTAGAAAATACGAAAGCGGGTGTGATGCTTTCTAACTTGTGAAAGAAGAAGGTATTATGGACTAGGCTTTAGAATAGTAGATTAAGTTGTGGGTCTATAGTTTAGATTTATGTTTTTGATGTAATTTCTGTACTATGGTTTGTATATTGTGTTTTTTTAATAGGTATTATTGGGTTAGAATACGAGCCTACTTATGTATTTTCCTTCTAGGAAAATTAATGAAGAACCAATTAAAAAGTTAATATTATGTATTAATTTAAATATATAAAATATTTATTTAAAAAAATTATAAAATATTATATTATAATTATTAATTTAAATATATAAATGTTATTTTAAATATTAAAATATACGTTTATATTTTATAAGTCATGTATAATATTGTTATATACATATATTAATAAAATAATTATATATATATATACGCAAAAAATATAGTTATAATATATTTATATTTATATATTAATAAACAACATTATTCAAGATGAAAAAATAGTTTTATTTCTATGTCATGCGCACAACATAAAAAAAAATATTTTTAATTACAATGCATTTTTAGTTAAATATTCATTCAAAATTAATAAAATCTTAATAAAGGTTAGCTTCAAAATTTTTATTTCAAAATTTAAAATTCTAAAAAAATTTAATTTTACTTTATTGCTTGAAGAATATTTTCACACTTTTTTCCGGCTTAAATTTATTTCTAATAATTTATTTATTTACGACCATCTTAAATAATTAGATTTTAAAAAAAGAAAAATTAATTTTTTACTTTTTATATTATAACCGAATGCTTATCTAGTTCTAATACATTTTTATAGAAAAATAATTTTTCATGATATTTTCAAATTAATATAATTTATTAATGAAGTAAATTGATTTAAATAATATTAAATATAATAAAATATTAATAAAAGTTATTTTTTGCTGTCAAAAATTAATACCACCCTAATACATTATAAATAGTCGATATTATTTAAAATAATAATAAGTTATTTTTTTATAATTAAAGTTATTTGAAAACAGCAAAAATTAATACCACCCTAATACATTATAAATATTAATAAAAATTTTATAGTGTTGAAAATAATTATAAGATATATATATATATATGTATGTATGTATGTATGTATGTATGTATGTATAATTAAATAATATATACTTTAATTTAATAAATTAAAATATCATTATTATTTTATATTGCTACACTAACCTGACATATATGATTAAAAAATATTTTATATTAAGCATAGATGTATACATGCTTATAACCAAACTAATTTATGACAACATTGCTTACATATTAGATTCGTTACCTAACCAACAAAATAATATACATGTACATATATGATAAAACATTATACTAATATTTATTAGCAATAAAATCATACCTTAATACCAAAGCCTTGAAGTACACCAAAAGATAAACTATCCTTTTTGAAATCTTTTCCGATTCAGTAGGTTGCTAGTCCTTGGACCATTGACCTTTCGCTATTGAATAACATTCGAATCTGACTTGATTTGAGGTTGTGCTGATGGAGAGGCTAGGAAATGAATTTGGCCAGCAAAGAATGGAAAAGGAGGCAGCCCAAAGCCAAATCTAATTAGGATTAGGGATGCTTAAATAGTCGATAGAAAAGAGTGAAAAGTGGATTAAATCCCATACTTTTTCTCCTTCAATCTGAACTATCCAAAATCAAAACTTGTTAACGGTTACCCGACTGCTTGGCCCGGCTACAAGATGATAATTACAGAGATTTTGAATGAATCAAGATGAAACTCGAGTCGGTGAGAGGTTGGAAATATAAAAGATTGACCCAATTTGATTAGTTCGACATAAATATATATATCGTTCATCCAGTATACATGGTTCAGCTTGTGTATATAGTTCGGCCGAGAAAAAGATGGCATGTGTCGCTCGGCTAAAGAAAGGAGGCTATAGCAACACAACCCATGTCGTTCGGTCAACGAAAGGAGAGTGAGATGGCTCGGCCGAGATGTCCAAGGGGAGGTCGCTTGGCAAGGGTGGCTCGGCACTCGGTGGACCGGCCCTAGTGGAATTGTTTCATTTGGCTAGGCATTTATCGATCGGCCTCGAAGTGTTTTGTTTTGAGTGGATCGGTCAGCATAGAGAGAGAAAGCAGTTCGGTCTGAAAGGTCCAGCAGATGCCGTTCGACATAGGCGAGTTAGCAGACATCGTTCGGTTGCACTTGGGAAGCCATTGTCGCTCGGACGGGGGTGGTTCGGCACAAGTGTTCGGTCGATCTGGTTCGGTGCAAGATGAAGAAGTTAGCATATTCTTGTAAGTCAACATCGAGGTGAGGAGGTCGGCATTGCTTCACTTCGAGATTCCTTACGAGTTGCTCCGAGTCCTTTGAGGTCTTACTTCGAGTCACTTGCTAAATGACCACCGGTCAGCCATAATGGTTCGGTATTCTTCGATCGGCCGATAGTCATTCGGAATGCTTAGGCCAACAAACTCGAGATTACCATCCATGGGCCGGTTGCCTTAGTTTTGGGCCTGCGTAAAGCGTCTAGCCTATCTTCGTCTATAAATAGAGGGACCATGGTATAGTTGAGGGGACCTTTTTTCGAGAACTCCAGGGATACCCTGCCATTATTAGTACTTCCTTCTTTCAGTCAAAACTTGTATACGAGTTATTGGTTTACGGATTTTATCTGTATTCAAGTCTTGGAGAAAAGCAATAAAGATTACATTAACACTGGACGTAGGCAGTTACGCCGAACAACTATAATTCTGGTGTTCTTGTTTTTGCATTTAGTTTTGCATATATTCCTCTGGTTTAATTTACTATCTTCATTAATCTCTCTACACAAATCTTTTCTTGGGTGTTAGTGACTAATTTTGGTGCTAACATTTTGGAGCTTTCACTGAGAGCTTGCATTCTCAGGCTGTTAGGATCTTTTGTCGCTACTGGATTGAAGAAATCCCATGAAGGAGATCCAGATTCACTCTCAGGAGTCCAATGACACTACTCAGAGTTCATGCAGATAACTCTAAGATGAGAAGACCACATACTAGATCAGCCTCTCACAACGTGGATGTCAACAAGACCGCTGGCGTCCAACAAGTGGGACCTAGCAATCAACAAGCTAATCCAGCTGCAGGGACTGCCACCATCCTAAACCAAGCAGAAGTCGTCACCAGGACAGAGTTCAACGAGCTGATGAAAGAACTAGTGGAAAGCAGAAGACAACTTAACGAGCAGATTCAAGCTAATGTAAATCTCATGACCCAGATTCCTCAGCAACAGCATTAGAATGCTAGAGGAAGCCCCGTTTCCTACTCATCATCTGACAGCTCCACTTCGTCGGATGAGCATCACATGCGTAGATGCCGTAGGATTGAAGTGGCGCAAACAGCTGCAGCAGAACAATCCAACAGAACTGGTGTTAGTGCCAAAATTGGTCACTAACACCCAAATCCAAGTGAAAGCACCAAATCACAGTCACAGCTCACAGATAGAATATATGTAGAGAGTAATAATGTGAAGAACAGTCAAAATCCAAATGAAAGTAGTAAAGAACAACATATTTTATAGTGGTTCGGCTCACTCTGGCCTACGTCCACTCTAGAATTTCCTTTTTATTGTTGTAAAAACCGATTACAGTTACAAAGTAGTATAGTAGCCTTAGCCTTAGAAAAGAGAAAGTAAGAGAGCAGAAAGAAGCTCCCTTCTCAGAAGCCCTATATGGTGTATTTATAGGCAAAACCATGTAGTTGGGCTTCTCAAGTGATATGGGCCCACTAAGAGTTCGGCCGAGTTCACACCCTTCACCTCAACTGACCCCAAGTCCTCCATAGGCCAACCCGAAGTAACCATGGTACTGACCCGAAGTGATATGCTCAGCGACTCGATGTAACATGACCCACCTTCAAGTGCCGAACCACCCAAATGCCGAGCCACCGTCCATGTCGAACCACCCAAATGCCGAGCCACCATCGAGTGCCGAACCACCCAGATGCCGAGCCACCATCGATGCTGAATCACCCAGATGCCGAGCCACCATCGAATGCCGAACCACCCAAATGAAGAGCCACCATCGAGTGCCGAACCCCCAAAAGCTGAGCGACATCTGCCAACCTACCTATGCCGAGCTATGCATATTGAACCATCCCTGACTGTTTGTCTATCCATCCAGTTGACTAAATCCATCATGAACCAACCTCGACGAACGAGTAGTCAATTTAGTTAAGTCCACCAATCTACGGCCTTGCCAAAAGGCGGGTTAACACTTGCCCCCTAAAACATGCCTTGCTTTGGAAGGTGTGTTTTGAATAGCTTTTAATCCGTCATCCAAAGTCCCTACGTCATCCATAGCCGTACCATCCGATCCATTATCCAATCCATTCTGTCCAAGTTCCGTTGTCGCATGCTTACCCAAATCCACGACTATTCCGAGTCGACATCTGATCCCTATCCAGTAACCAAGTCCTTATCCAATCCTGCATCCATCCGAACACGACAACCGAGTTCTAATCCATCCATACCCAATAACCAATAACCACATTAATGACCTCTCCGGGTCGATATCCAAATCCGAGACCGCTCCGGGCCCATGCCCGAGTCCTTGGCTGTTTATAGCCAATATCCAAATCTGCAATCCCTCCAGGTTCTTGCTAAGCGCAACCTACACCTGACGACCTACGTCTAGCGATGCCTTGGTGTTCCTAGTTCAGCGTCCCTAAACGTTAAGTTATGTCGTGGCTTAAGTCCTAAGCCAAATCCTGGTCGCTCCGGACCATTGCCGAGTATAGTCCATACCCGACGACCTGTTATAATAACCGATAGGTGACATGGGGGCCTAAATCCTAGGCCGAATCCTGGTCTCTCTACACCCTTGCCGAGCATAGTCCATACTCGGTGACCTTTTAGCCAAAAACCAGATGAAAGTCAAAACCGAATCTGAGACCTAGATTCAAACAAGAAAACCAGAAATCCATATCAAGAGTCCGAATCAAAATCCAAATCAAAAATCAAGCATCCAAACCAAAATCCAAACCAAAAAAACCAACAAAACCGGGAGTTCAATCCAAACTCCAAAACCAAACCAGAGAAAAGCAAATGTCCAAATCAAAAGGAAAAAATAGATTTCACAAACCAGAGCGTCTTGGTAAACCATCATCTCAGAGCATGCCTAGGGGTTATCTCCAACCTCGTACGTGAGTAAGTTATCTCGCCATTTGCCCAAAGTTCGCTACTTATTTCAAACCACCACGATTAGTTGATGACCAACCGACCACCATTACCGAGCCTTGTGCCATCGTCGTTCAAGGTAGGCGGTGGCTGCTCCTGTTCCACCGCCACATTCTGAGTTTCAACATATTGTCGCAACTGACCATTCCTTACATGCTCCTCGATTATATCCTTTAAATGTCGGCAACTGTTAGTATCATGCCCATTCAGGTCATGAAAGAGACAGTGCCTTCCTGATGCCTTTTCACGTTTTGAGGGTTCCCTCCTTGCCGGCCTTCGATAAGGAAGGTGATCCCGAGTGTCCAAGTATATCCATTCCAATGTTGTATTCAATCCTGTGTAAGTGGAGAACTTTGGTTCTCGCCAGCGCTTCCTCTTCCCTTTATCCTTATCTTTATTAGAGCTTTCACCAGACGGTCCTCCTTCCTTAACCATGTTTACTTCCTTTGATTTCATATCCAAACATGCATCCTCTTGTCCACGAAATCTTTCGTCTTCATGAAAGAATTCCCCGAGATCCAGTGGTGGGTCCCGTATCAATGACACTTTGAAATCCGAATTATCCTTGACTCCAGATACTGCAGCCATCAAAACCATTGATGGATCCGGCCGATCCACCAAAGCGACTGCTGCATTAAACTGGGTTAAGAAAGCCCTGAGCGATTCATCCACCCTCTACTTGACTAAAGTTAGTGTCATCACATTCTTTGGCCTTTTATGTGAACTCGAAACCGTCTCAAGAACTTATCCACCAGTTCTATCCACATCCCAATAGATCCGTCATCTAGATGTTTGAACCACATAGCAGCTATATCTATCAAGTACAGGGGAAAACACTGAGCCATGACCTGCTATGTTGCCCCCCAGCACTTTCATATGCCCCGTGTACCTCATCAAGTGGTCAGTGGGATCCGTCTTTCCGTTGTATACTTCCAGAATGGGTAGCTTGAAATCGGGCGGATTCCTAGCTATCCTGATGTTCCGGGTAAATGGACTTTTGTTGACTCCCTCCAAATCTCTATTTGCCAGACCACCACGAATGGTTCGTCTGATGTTATCAGCCAATCCAGTGTCACCTACCAAGGGTTGCCCTCCGTCCATGTTTCCTAACTGCCCTCCAAGTCCATGAGGAAATTCTGGCACATATTCCTCGTCACGTACTCCTGTATTCCTATTGGCGTCGTGCCATGTAGCGTCATCCGGTATCCCTCCACGGACTGGTCCAGCATTACCTGGTGGTGTGCCCCCGAGTCTAGATCCATTCAGATTGTTAGTTGTTTGCTGATTGAGAGCTGACCCTTGCTGAATCACTTCGTCTGCCTGCTGGTTGAGTTCCTCTGGTCCAGTTCCAAGAACTTCAGCACCTGCAGTTCCTGGTTGTCCAAATTGCCTAAGGAGAGACTGCATCATCTCCTCCTGCCGTTTCATCATCTGCTCCTGCATAGAATTTATCATAACCTGCATCTCGTCCCGAGTTATGTAAAAGGATGCATGATCCTCTCCAGCTCCAGAAGAGGCCGCTTGACTTCCTTCCGGATTGCTCCTTTTCGCTGCTTGCTTCCTTGTTCGTGGTCTAGCTATTTCTTTCTAAAATCCAAGTTCCCAAACTTCTGAATCCGAAATCCAAGATTCTGAATCCCTGAGTTCGACTCTCAATGAATGCACCAAAATGTTAGCGCCAAAATTTGTCACTAACACCCAAATCCAAGCGAAAGCACCAAATCACAGTCACAGCTCATAGATAGAATATATATATAGTGTAATAATGTGAAGAATAGTCAAAATCGAAATGAAAGTAGTAAAGAACAACAGATTTTATAGTGGTTCGGCTAACTCCGGCCTACGTCCACTCCAGAAGTTTCTTTTTTATTGCTGTAAAAACCGATTACAGTTACAAAGTAGTAGACTAGCCTTAACCTTAGAAAAGAGAAAGTAAGAGAGGAGAAAGAAGATCCCTTCTCTGAAGCCCTACATGCTGTATTTATAGGCAAAACTAGGTAGTTGGGCTTCTCAAGTGATACATGCCCATTAAGACTTCGGCCGAGTTCACACCCTTCACCTCAACCGACCCCAAGTCCTCCATAGGCCAACCCGAAGTAACCATGGTACTGACCCGAAGTGACATGCTCAGCGACTCGAAGTAACATGACCCACCTTCAAGTGCCGAACCACCCAAATGCCAAGCCAACATCAATGCCGAACCACCCAAATGTCGAGCCACCATCGAGTGCCGAACCACCTAAATGCCGAGCCACCATTGATGCTGAATCACACAAATTCCGAGCCACCATCAATGCCGAACCACCCAAATGCCAAGCCACCATCGAGTGCCGAACCACCCAAATGCCGAGCCACCATCGATGCCGAACCACCCAAATGCCGAGCCACCATCGAGTGCCGAACCACCCAAATGCCGAGCCACCATCGATGCCGAACCACCCAAAATGCCGAGCCACCATCGAGTGCTGAACCACCCAAATGCCGAGCCACCATCGAGTGCCGAACCACCCAAATGCCTAGCCACCATCGATCCTGAATCACCTAGATGCCGAGCCACAATCAATGCCGAACCACCCAAATGCCGAGCCACCATCTAGTGCCGAACCACCCAAATGCCGAGCCACCATCAATGCCGAACCACCTAAATGCCGAGCCACCATCGAGTGCCGAACCACCTAAATGCCGAGCCACCATTGATGCCGAACCACCTAAAATGCCGAGCCACCATCGAGTGCCGAACCACCCAAATGCCGAGCCACCATCGAGTGCCGAACCACCCAAATGCCTAGCCACCATCGATGCGGAATCACCCAGATGCCGAGCCACAATCAATGCCGAACCACCCATATGTCGAGCCACCATCTAGTGCCGAACACCCAAATGCCGAGCCACCATCGATGCTGAATCACCCAGATGCCGAGCTACCATCAATGTCGAATTACCCAAATGCCGAGCCACCATCGAGTGCCGAACCACCCAAATGCCGAGCGACATCTCCCAACCTACCTAGGCCGAGCCATGCATATTGAACCATCTCTGACCGACCGTCTATCCATCCAGTTGACTAAATCCGTCATGAACCAACCTCGGTGAACGAGTAGTCAATTTAGTTAATTCCGCCTATTTGCGGCCTTGCCAAAAAGGCAGGTTAACAACTGGTCTGGGCACTCTACCTGGAACCGCGACCCCTCACTTGCACCGGGAAAATCACACTCAAACTAGAGTTGGAAATTTAAGATCTGGAACACAGGTGGAATCCGATGCACCACCAAGCCAGGGTCGTAGCGAAGCGGGTCCCCAGGACATGCATTTGGGAGATCACTTACCAAGGAGGCACCGGCCAGAACAGTCACTTAGGACGGGGTCCAACCTGCCGCCTCCCATTCAGACCCCGAATCTATCAGCTATGATCAGACAGCTGATGAGAGAAAATTAGGGCTTATCTAACGACGATTGGGGTATAGCTAGGAGTCATACTCCATTCACAGATGCTATCCTACAAGCTGAGTACCCCCAGAAGTTCAGCATGCCGACTATTCTGGCCTATGAGGGGAAGACTGATCCCCGATAGCACGTAATGAGTTATGAGTGGAAGATGGACTCGGCTAGGGCAAATGATGCGACTAAATGTAGGTGTTTCCCAATAAACTTATCCGGTATCGCCACCATGTGGTTCACTAGACTTCCTCCGCGTTCGATCAACAGGTTTGATGAGTTAGCAGTAAAATTTGTGGAACAGTTCAGAATTCATACCACTCGCCTAAAGGACGTGATGTCTTTATCCAGTGTGATCCAGGCTCCAGGGGAGTCGATAAAGGAGCATTTGCAGAGATTTCATGTTGCTGCTACTAAAGTAAGCAACCCGAATGACCACGCTATTCTCATGGCCGTGATGCGAGGAGTAAATCCAGACTCGGAGTTTGGTGATTGGCTGGTAGGAAAACCTCCGGCTACCTTGGAGCATTTTTATTAAAAGGCGCACCAATTCATAAGAAGGGAGGAAGGCAGGTGGACGAGGCGTGGCAGTGCGCCAGGGCCTAGCAAGGAGACGGTGCAAAGCAATATTGCGGTAAAGTAATCTGGCGACAATTCTAGAAAGGTCCAGGTTAATGTTCAAAATAAGCCCGAGCAGTCGAAAGGATCCGGAGGAGGAAGTTCCGGTAAAAAAAAGGGAGACAGGAAAGTGGAAACCAAGGATCCCGGCATACAGTCAATACACTCCTCTGAACGCATCTCTGGAGAATATTTATTTATCAACTTGTAATACATTCCAATATCGAAAGCCGCGCCCAAAGGAATCCACCAAGGAGCAAAAACAAACCGTGAAGTACTGCCAGTTCCACGAGACCTACGGGCACAACACCGAGGAATGTAGACACCTCCATGATGCTATAGAAAAACTGATTCGGCAAAAGAAGTTACAGCAATTTGTTAAGAATCCGGAGAAAGGCGGACAGGGGACATCTGACCCCAATCGCGGGCAGGCTCCACACCGACCTGCGGAACCCGCTCAAACTGTAGGTAGACTGATCATAAACACGATTGTTGGTGGGCCCCACCCGGCAGACTAGAATTGGCAAGAATGGAGCGTAATGCTAGTTTCCTAAAGCATGCGGATTTTGAGTGTTGTTCAAACACAGAAGATGGGACCCTAGTGAAACAGCAGCGAATGATGACGGATGATATAGTGTTCAGGAGCAGAGATGTCGATAAGGTGGAGGCACCTACCATAGACCCGATGGTCATCTCGGCAACGATTGGGCCGGCATTTGTGAGAAGGATATTGATTGATTGTGGGAGTTCTGTGAACATTACTTTTGAAAAGGCGTACGACCAAATGAAGATGGAGGCAAAGGATTTGAAGCCATCTAAAGACCTCATTCATGGTTTTAATGGTGTAGCAACTGTTGCGATAGGTTTTGTTGAATTACAGGTTGAGTTAGGAGAAGGTGAACGTAGGAGGGTATGGATCCTACCGTTCATTGTTTTGGATGTTGGTTCCCCGTATAATGTTTTTCTAGGCCGACCGGCCCTGGCGGAGTTTAGGGCAGCTTTGGCCCCGTGGTGTTTGACTCTGAAGTTTTCGACGGATAAAGGAGTTGGGGTAGTGCATGGCGATCAAGCGACTGGTCGTGCATGTTATGTGGCTGAGCTGAGAGAGGCTCAGCGAAGAGAGAAGGGAAAGGTTGTGGACAACTCTGTCCGCCTCCAGGTTGCACAAAATTGATAAATAGTGCCCGAGCCTTGGCTCGGGCAGTAGGGTCGGATCTACAGATACATAGATCCGAGAGACGATAATTAAGAACATAAGGAGTCTAAAGCCGTACCGTCTGAACTGACGGTTGACATTTCGATCAGCCATGATGAACCATCACGGGTGCTTAAGATTGGATCACAACTCACTCCCTCGATGACTGAGGATCTAACTGACTTCCTTCGAGCGAACCTGGATGTATTCGCTTGGACCCACTCTAATATGTGCAGGATTTCTCCCGCCATCCCAAGTCATATGTTGAACATTGACCCAAAATACGTACCAGCTAAACAGAAAAGGAGAGGTATGGACCCTGAGAGGTCTGCTGCTCTCATAGAGGAGGTGGAAAAACTCAAAGCCAATGGGTTCGTCCGCGATGCCCTCTACCCTGAATGGGTTTCTAACCCTGTACTAGTGAGAAAAGAGAATGGAAAATGGAGGACTTGTGTTGATTACTCAGACCTGAACAAGGCATGCCCTAAGGATAGTTTCCCTTTACCCAGAATTGACCAGCAGGTCGACTCAACAGCATGACATGAATTATTGTCATTCATGGATGCGTATTCGGGGTACAATCAAATCCCGATGCACATCCCAGATCAGGAACATAGTAGTTTTTTCACGTACGTCGGACTGTATTGTTATGTGGTGATGCATTTTGGGTTAAAGAACGCCGGAGTGACTTATCAGCGCTTGGTAAATCGAATGTTTAAAGACCAAATTGGTAGAACGATGGAAGTCTATGTGGATGACATGCACGTGAAGTCACAGCAGTCAAACGACCACATTCCAGACTTGGCGGAGATGTTTGATATACTTAGATACTACGGAATGAAAATTAATCCGCTAAAGTGTTCCTTTGGTGTAGCGTCGGGAAAGTTTTTTGGTTTTATTGTCAATGCACGGGGAATTGAAGCTAACCTAGAAAAGATTTAGGCTATTCGGGACATACAAGCGCCCAGAACTATAGAGCAAGTACAAATCCTGAATGGAAAAGTCACCGCGTTGAGTCGATTCATATCTAGAGCAACCGACAAGTGTATTCCCTTCTTCAATGTGATAAAGAAAGGAAGGAGAAATTTTGAATGGACGCCCGACTATGAGGATGCATTTCGAGCTCTGGTAGGAAACTTGGAAAGTCCCCGGTTCTGTCAAAGCCTGTTGACCATGAAGTGTTATATGTATACTTGGCTGTGTCTCAACATGCCATCAGTACGGCCTTGGTTCGCGAGGAGGACCGAATTCAAAGGCTAGTATACTATGTCAGTAAACGTTTAACCGGGGTAGAAAGAAATTATCCCAAGATTGAGAAGCTAGCTTACTGCTTGGTGATTGCATCACGCAAGCTCCGTCCGTATTTTCAGGCACACCCGATCAGTGTTTATACCGATAAACCTTTGCGACAGGTGCTCCAACGACTAGAAACCTCTGGGAGGTTACTCAAGTGGAACATTGAGTTAAGTCAATTCGATACCACTTACCTGCCATGGAGGGCTATCCAAGGGCAAGCGCTAGCAGAATTCATCGTAGAATTCACCATGTTAGACGAGACAAGTGGTGTTGATGTCATTCCCCCCATTCGATGGAAACTATACACCAATGGGGCATCCAACGACCGTTGTTCTGAGGCTGGTGTTATTCTAGTAACTCCCGAAAACTGATCCATTTGTTATGATTTGAAGCTCGATTTCCCAGCTACAAATAACGAAGCCGAATATGAAGAATTGATTTGCTGGCTTAAAACTTACCAGGGAACTCGGAGTGAAATCGATTGAAATCTTTTGTGACTCAAAATTGGTGGTATATCAAGTACGAGGAGACTACCAAGCAAAGAGGTAGAGACTTGCCCCATACCTTGCTCGGGTTCAAGAACTGTTGGCAAACTTCGAATATTATGATATTTCGCTTATCCCGCGTGAATAAAATGGAGAAGCCGATTCGTTCGCAAAATTCGCAAGTACTGGTGATGCACATTAGATGGGTTTGGTTCCCGTTGAAATCTTACGTACCCCGAGTATAAACGAGGTGGAGGTAGACTTTGTGTCAGAAATAGAAATTGAGAGGGAGTCGTGGATAACCCAGTTCAAGCAATACCTGCTACACGGGGCTTTGCCCGAAAGAAAGAATGAAAGACGACAAGTCATTCGCAAAGCCTCGTGGTATATAATGTAGGATGTAATAATGTATCAGAAAGGATTCTCGGTTCCGTTACTTTGGTGCATCTCCCACGATGAGATAAAGAAAGTCTTAAAAGAAGTTCATGAAGGATAATGTAGCGACCATATTGGGGGGCAAACGCTAGCCAAAAAGATCCTCCGCTATGGATACTATTGGCCAACTGATAATTGAGACGCCGCAGACTATGTGAGAAGATGCGACAAATGTCAAAAGTATGCGAAGATTCCGAGAGCTCCGCCGATGGAACTCACACAAATGGTTAGCCCCTAGCCATTTGCAATATAGGGGACCGATATAATCAGCTCCTTGCCAATCTCCAAAGGCGGTGTAAAATACGCAATTGTTGCGGTCGATTACTTTACCAAGTGGGCAGAAGCAGAACCCTTAGCTATGATCACCACCAAAAAGGTCATTAATATCGTTGTACGAAACATCATATGCTGTTTTGGCCTCCCACGAACTATCATTACGGACAACAGAACTCAGTTTGAGAGTAAAGAGTTCAAAGAATTCTACCAAAAATATTTTATTGAGAGAAGATTTACGGCAGTCGCTCACCCAAAAGCCAATGGAAAAGTTGAAGCTGTAAACAAAATAATCAAATCCATATTGAAAAAACGTTTGGAGAAGGCTAGAAGCAAGTGGGTGGATGAACTTCCAACAACACTCTAGGCTTACAGAACCACCCACAAGTCCGCGACTAGCCTCACTTCATTCACATTGGCATATGGCACTGAAGCTGTTATACCCGTGGAACTTGAAGTTCCTTCTCATCGGGTGACTCACAATGGTCCTAAGACGAATCAGGATCTTTTACTGGAATCGTTGGACTTTATGGATGAAAAACGTGATGAAGCTGATTTAAGGGTGGCCTCATATAGGCACCGAGTCACTCGATATTACAATGAAAAAGTTCGACCGAGAATCTTTGATGTGGGCGATCTTGTTTTGAAGCGAGTTTTTCCGATCCCATCACATATGAATCCCACATGGGAAGGTCCATACGTCATTGAACATAAGCTTGGAGAAGGAACTTTCAAGCTAGCGACTGTCGATGGCGTGACGCTCCCCCGAGCATGGAATAACGAGCATTTGCGCCGTTATTACACTTAGCCCACTTCTTTCGCATTTTAGTAGTAATTGTTTCCAATATGTTTTTTTTGTTCTTTGTCTTTGACAAGTAATAAGACAATTCAGTTTGTTCCTATTTGTTATGATCAATAAAGGCTTGAAGCCCCTTTTCTATGAACTGTTGATGTTCTGTGTGTTATAACTCCATGGAAAAAATTAAATCACTTTATTCTGTCCGGCGTATGAACGTGCACACAAAATTAAAAGTCAATCGATAAAATAAAACATCTCAGAGTCCCCGGAGTGGGTACTGAAGTACTCTGAGTCCCCGGAGTGCGGACTGGAGTATAAATGACTTAAAAATCTCTAAGTCCCCAGAGTGCGGACTAGAGTACTCTGAGTCCTCGGAGTGTAGACTAGAGTATAAACGACTTAAAAATATCTGAGTCCACGGAGTGCGGACTGGAGTACTCTGAGTCCCCGGAGTGCGGACTAGATTATAAATGACATAAAAAATCTCTAAGTCCCCGTAATGCAGACTAGAGTACTCTGAGTCCCCGGAGTGTGGACTAGAGTATAAACGACTTAAAAATCTCCGAGTCCTCGGAATTGGGACTAGAGTACTCTGAGTCCCCAGAGTGTGAACTAGAGTATAAACGACTTAAAAATCTCTGAGTCCCCGGAGTGCGGACTGGAGTACTCTGAGTCCCCGGAGTGCAGACTAGAGTATAAACGACTTAAAAAAACCTCTGAGTCCCCGGAATGCGGACTAGAGTACTCTGCGTCCCCGGAGTGCGGACTAGAATATAAACGACTTAAAAAATCTCCGAGTCCCTGGAATGCGGACTAGAGTACTATGAGTCCCCGGAGTGTGGACTAGAGTATAAACGACTTAAAAATCTCTGAGTCCCCGGAATGCGGACTAGATTACTCTGAATCCCCAGAGTGTGAACTAGAGTATAAACGACTTAAAAATCTCTGGGTCCCCGGAGTGTGGACTGGAGTACCATGAGTCCCCGGAGTGCGGACTAGAGTATAAATGACATAAAAAAATCTCTGAGTCCCCGGAGTGCGGACTGGAGTACTCTGAGTCCCCAGAGTGCGGACTAGAGTATAAACGAATTAAAAAACCTCTTAGTCCCCAGAATGCAGACTAGAGTACTCTGCGTCCCCAAAGTGCGGACTAGAGTATAAATGACTTAAAAAATCTCTGAGTCCCCAGAGTGCGGGCTAGAGTATTATGAGTCCTCAGAATGCGGACTAGAGTATAAACGAATTAAAAAATCTCGGAGTCCCTAGAATGCGGACTACAGTACTCTGAGTCCCCGGAGTGCGGACTAGAGTATAAACGACTTAGAAAATCTCTAAGTCCCTGGAACACGGACTAGAGTACTCTGAGTCCCCGGAGTGTGGACTAGAGTAATAACGACTTAAAAAATCTCTAAGTCCCCGGAACACGGACTAGAGTACTCCGAGTCCCCGGAGTGCAGACTAGAGTATAAGTGATTCAAAAAATTTTCAAGTCATGTGGAAACGGACCAGAGCTTATGTAACCCACAAGACTTCAAATTTCGACTACAAGTTAGACAGTAAGCTAAACAGCGAAAATCATCGAAGACAAAGAAACAAAATTTTATTTACTAATCCAAAATAAAGTTCCATTACAACTTTCCTCGATTTTGGAGCAAAAAGTCTATTTACAATGACTATGAAAATAAATAGAAATAATTACATAATTCAGACTCATTCAGATTGGATGTGGCACGACCGGATAGCCACTTTTTTGATTTTTTTCTCCTTCTTCGGCTTCTCCGAAGGTTCCTTACCAAGCATTTTTTCTTGGATGCCTTGCTTCCTAGCGAGATGGTGCTCGGGGAAGGAGGAGGAACATCAAGTGGCATGATCCCCCCGTGTATAATTATCTTCAAGGGCCTATTTAAAGGATCGTCAAGTTCCATCACTTGAGGTTCGACCTTAACTTTGGCTTTCTCTTTCTCCTCTTCTGCGACTCACTCCCCCATGCTAAGTTTTGAAGTAGGTCCGGAGGCGCCAGTGATTTCAACCTCATCATGTTCGTCCGTAGGCGAGGGATCCTCGGCCTTGTTCTCATCGAGTGCTTTGATTACTTGGGCATCGGGTCCGGGAGCATCCATAGTGTGAAGCTCTTCCGCTATTTTTTCTTCCTTCTCCGTGGTGACATCGCTCCTTGGAGTTGGTTCAGGATCAGAATGACCTACATGGAGTCATAAAGGATAAGTGTTAGAATACATCTATTGTTCATCAAAAGCAATGGTTCTTTCAACCCTAGAAAGAAAAATTACACACCGGCTTCTGGTTGACTCTCAGCTGTTTTAGGAGTCTCACCCTCGGGAATAGGGGAAAGAACATGAACATCAAGCCCGGGTTTCTTTGGGTCATACCCAACATGCTGCTCAAAGGGATCGAGTGATGAGCAACCAGTCGGCTGGGCAGAAGGAGGAACTGGAGACTTAGTTCCAGATGATCCAGCAACGTCGTCCCTCCCATTCAATGAGGA
Organism: Allium fistulosum; assembly: GCA_030737815.1. NCBI lineage: Eukaryota > Viridiplantae > Streptophyta > Magnoliopsida > Asparagales > Amaryllidaceae > Allium > Allium fistulosum. The sequence goes on from CM060901.1 coordinate 1,497,998,912, forward strand.
GGAATCTCTTCCGTAGAGGGCTTTGGCTGCGGATAGGTCGGAAGGCTCATCTCCTCAAAGCACTTCCTTCACAAGGGACTCCTCATCAATTTCTTTGGTGCCCGACTCCATTCGCTTAATTTTTATTAGAGTATCCCATGCTTCGGCTAACGATTCGAGGTAACCCTTGCCCAGAAATGATAGATCTCGATGCATGAGAACTCGTGCGTTGTATTCATCAATAAGCGGATCGAATAAGCATTTAATTTCTTCTCTCCCGGCTTCGGCAGCTGCTCTAGGCAAGAATCAATTTCCGTCAATGCCATTCTTTTGCCCTCTTCATGGCCTGCATCCTTTAACGCTTCGGCTTTAGAAAGTTCGTCGTCGAGCTTCGTTTTTAAGAGCCGTGTTGTGACGATTTCCTCGCAATACCGTTACGCTTCTTCCTGTGCAACAGTTTTCTCTTCTTTTTCTTTATGCAGCAGCTCCTCCAGTTCTTTAACTTGCTAAGCGAGGACATCCTTTTCTTTCTAGATGGAGTCTTTTTCTAAGGCTAAAGCATCGGTACGTTGAACTGCCTCATCGATTTCCTTTTTGTGAGTGGCTTCCAAACGGCTGACTGCCTCGACTGTATCTTTGACGTTTTGCTGAGTGGCCTCAAGTTGAGATTTGTACGAGGAAAGCTCTTCGTCCTGGACTTTAATAATGTCTTTATCATGAATGGCTTCAAGTTTCAGGCGATCGATTTCATGCTGGCGTTCCATAGAAACTTCTAAAACTTTTTCTACCAAATGAACGAACGCATCATGTTGGACATAGACATCGTTGTTACAGGCGATGGCGCTTTGTTTGACGTGCCCTGGAATAGGATGAACCACTAGAAGAAATTTCAATCCGTCGAAGCATGTTTTTGGAAATGTGGCTTTAAACTCAGATAATTTTTCAGCTGTCGATGGATCATGTGCAGGGATTGGAGGAGTATGCCTAGCCGAAGTCACAGACTTTTGATGAGGCTCACAAGATTGTTTGGTGTTGGACGAACTGGAGTGTTGGTCGCGAGGAGCTTCGAATTGAGGTCCTTTCTGAGCAGATTTTTCTCTAGTGTGCTCCGAATGAGGGAGAGGATCGTTGGGATGTGAAGAATGGCTGTAAGTTCTTCTTCAGGAAGACGACGAGTCACGGGGGTGGTAGTCCCTATCGCCGCTGTCATCTTTGTCTCGGCGTCTACCTGATCCCGAGTCCCGACTGGAATGGTGGAAAATAGAGGAACCACGAAGGCGGTCGAAGCCATTTGAGCGTCCCATAACACCTGCATAGAAACCAAGTGAAGACAAGTTAGTGAGGATCACACGGTGGCTAAAACTTAAGTGTGGAGGTGAAGTGTGAGTGTTCGTGTGTGTCCTAGTGTTTCCCCCCGACGGACCAGGTTTTTTTGCTTTACTTATTTGATTTTTTTCTCCTTGATGATGAGCTTGTTCACCGTCATCGCCTCTTACGGGTGAATTAAATCCTATAGCCCCTGGATCATTGAAGCCGTAATTTAACAAGTCATCGGGGATGGTCAGGTCTGATAGACCTTTTAGCGAACCCTCTAAATGTTGGGAAGATGACTCTTTCTCGACTGTAGTAATTGTAACTTTTGAAGTTCCGCCCACTGATTTCTTTCTCAGTTTGTAGGCTAGGCCTTTTTTGTTCTTTGAAGGAGGGGGAGGTTCATTGGTGCCGGGTTCATCGATTACTGGCACCGAGTCGGGACATATATTCTCGTCGGTCGCATCTGGCATCCCGGTCTACTTAATTTCACCTTCCTCCGTTGTATCGGGGGCTCTTTCTACAGCATGCACCGAAGATCCGGCCTGCTCTTTGCCTTTCTCTACAGCAGATCCATTTGTACCAGCACCAGTTGGGAGACCAGTTCGACGACCTTCCAGCAACAATCCAAACTTTAAAAGAGATTCATAGGAAATGACAGATTTGATCTCCCGGTCTTCCACGGGAATAGCTCGAATGGCCTCAACGGCCTCAGAATACCTAGTGCCTTCGGGGCGTGGGCTGATGCCTGTAAAAGTCGAAAGAAGTTTAGAAAGAATACAATTCGTGCCTTAGACAAATATTGGTCCGAAAATAGAACTTACTCCCTTCCAGCCATCTTCTCGCAAAGCCAGGGGGCAGGGTAAGTAAAACCATTCCTTCTTATATTGTGAGAATTTACTCCATGCCCCCGTCAGGATCTAACACTTGGAGAGTGGCTCGACGAATATGAAAGATGGACTGTCAAACCGTCTTTTGAAGCAATAAATGTAGCGGATATCGCCGGGAGTGGGGAGCCTGAATAAGATGCTCATGAAGAGAATGCAAGTGCAATAGATGGACGTGTGACTATTGGGATGTAGCTTTGTCGGGGCGATCCCGATATACTGTAACACTTCATGGAGAAAGGAGTTGAAAGGTGGCACGCTACCAACCCAGCACATGAATTTATTGCACGTTGTATATCCAGCTGGGGGTAGGTGAGGCCAATCTTTCCCCGATGGAACTAAAATGTCGTCGAAAGGTATCCCATGAATTGTACACAACCGACGAAGAGCAGTTTCACCGATTTTTGAAGCTTGTGAATCAATAGGATTATCCAGAATGACTGCTCCATCTATAACATCAGGAGCCGGGCCAATAACTACAGCAGATGGATCTGGAATACTTTGTGTGGAGGTTGTCGGTGGGTTCGAAGTTCCTACTACCTCCGGCTGAGAACCTGGATCAGGCTTACCAGAAACTGTACCAGAGCTTGATTTTATGGACATCTTCAAAGAGCGATGGATATGGGTAGATACATATTTAATCTATACTTGAAAGACAATCGATATCAGATATAACGATGACAATATTCCCCCCATGCGGTGTGTGAACTAGTGCAATCATTTAAGCATGAATATAAAAGAATTAAAGATTTAAAGACCGATGAAATATGATTGAATGGTAAGCTGTCAACTTCAAAGACCGTTATCGCTGACCGTCCCCGAGCGCTTGTCTTATGTTCGGTAGTGGGGGTCTTAAAATCGGACATTGGCATTATATGTTGAAGGCTGTTATTTGTTTTTGTTAAGTTGAACTCGCGTTTATAGTTGTCAGAACCAGGGAGATATCAGTCCAAACCAGTTCCATATGCTCATGTGCCTAAGTTTTTGTCATTGTTCATTGTTCTATGGTCAGGAGTGGAAGTGTGTGATCTTGGCATATGTCATGTTTAAGTGGAGATGATTTTGATTGTCAATAACGATCCCAAGGCCCAAGGTCGGTCGTCTTTCTGAACCTACATACCGAACCACCTATCTACAAGCTACCGAACGACCCCCTAGACTAACGACACCGACCCACCCACTCTCCTCACCAACGCTCTCTCGTCACCAAACGACCTACTGGGGTTATACCAGACCACACTTGCTTGGTATACCGAACCCTCCTTGTGGACTCTCACCGGGCCGTAACGCCACAATCACTCCCCGAAAACCGAGTGGCCACATTCCTAAACACATGTTGGTCGGTCCACTCTCTTATTCTAGGCCGAATGATGCTCTCACTCTGGCACTACTCCCACAAGAGACTTACCAACTACCAGACTTCCACCCAAAATAATGACCCGGTGTTGTCACTCAGCCTATGCCTTCTAAACTTACAAACTCCTACCGACCCACTTACACTCCCTTCTCCCTCGTTCCTAATCGTCGAACGACTTCGTACTAGATCACCAATTCAGCCCTACTTCAATAACCTAACAACCACACTTCCTCGCTCGGTGGCCTAACAGGAATCTACATCCTAGAGATCACCGATATCCTTTTCTTTAAACCTCTCCACCTCACCGGCCTCGAAATCAGTTAAAACCATACCGAGTTCCAACCCTAAGGTGTGTTCCTATCTCCGATTCATCTTCCTCATCTACAACGACTCCTACTGTCTGTAATCTGAAGAAAACTCGTGAACTCGAACTTCGTGCAAAACCCCTAATTTGGGAAAGTGGATTGAAAGATAGATTCATACCTATAGGAATGAATCGAAGCTTAGGGAGCAGTTAGATTTAGGGCTGAAGTTCGTTTAGGTTTATTAACAGAGGGAGTTGCGGAGCAAATGTACTGGATTCTGGATGAGAAGGAAAAGCTGAAGTAGTAGCCGAGGTTCTTGGGGAGGTAAATTAGAAGGTCTTGAAGAGATAAAATAAAAGTAAAGGGAAGAAGAGAGAGCTTTTATATATGCAGCGAAGGGAAGGCGAACAGGCTGGTGCCTTTAGAACCGGTCCATGCACTTTGGGTGTGTCGTGGGGAATTAGTCGTAGATCAAGCAAGCAGAGTGGGTCGGTGATGGCAAGCCGAGCCGCTTGGTACCGGGCATACCGGGCGAGTGGTTCGGTCTCTCTCCCACCAGTCCACTCGCTTATTAATATATATATATATATATATATATATATATAATAAAATCAAAAATGTGCAACATGCTAGGAAGGTCCGTCATGCTTCGGCCTTCGTGAAATTATATACGTTTGACTTTTGAAAGCAGGGACTGATCACTGATTCAAAGCGTGTCGTGTTGTTTCACCCGACACGCTTTGTGGGGAAAATGTTACCCGGCTACTTGCCCAGCTACAAGATGATAATTACAGATATTTTGATTGAATCAAGACGAAACTCGAGTCGGTGAGAAGTTGGAAATATAAAAGATTGACCCGATTTGATTAGTTCGACATATATATATCGTTCGGCCTGTATACATGGTTCGGCTTGTGTATATGATGGCTTGTGTCGCTCGGTTAAAGAAAGGAGGCTATAGCAACATAGCCCAAGTCATTCGGTCAACGAAGGGAGAGCGAGATGGCTCGGCCGAGACGTCCAATGGGAGGTCGCTCGGCAAGGGTGGTTCGACACTCGGTGGACCGGCCCCAGCGGAATTGTTTCATTTGGCTCGGCATTTATCGGTCGGCCTCGAAGTGTTTAGTTCAGAGTGGATCGGCCAGCATAGAGAGACAAAGCAGTTCAGTCCAAAAGGTCCAGCAAATGCCGTTCGGCCTAGGCGAGTTAGCAAACATCATTCGGTTGCAGTTGGGAAGCCATTGTCGCTTGGTCGGGGATGGTTCGGCATAAGTGTTCGGTCTATCTGGTTCGGTGGAAGATGAAGAAGTTAGCTTATTCTTGGAAGTCAACATCGAGTTGAGGAGGTCGGCATTGCTTCACTTCAAGATCCCTTACGAGTTGCTCCGAGTCCTTTGAGGTCTTACTTCGAGTCACTTGCTAAATGACCACCGGTCGGCCATAATGGTTCGGTATTCCTCGATCGGCCGATAGTCATTCGGAATGTTTAGGCCGACCGACTCGAGATTACCATCGATGGGCCGGTTACCTTGTCCTTGGGCCTGCGTAGAGCGTCTAGCCTATCTTCGTCTATAAATAGAGGGGCCAGGGTATAGTTGAGGGCACATTTTTTCGAGAACTTCAGTCAAAACTTGTATTCGAGTTATTGGTTTACGGATTGTATCTGTATTCAAGTCTTGGAGAAAAGCAATAAAGATTACATTAATAGTGGACGTAGGCAGTTACGCCGAACCACTATAATTCTTGTGTTCTTGTTTTTGCAGTTGGTTTAGCATATATTCCTCTTTTTTAATTTACTATCTTCATTAATCTCTGTCGACAAATCTTTTCTTGGGTGTTAGTGACCAATTTTGGTGCTAACACTAACCATAAATGATCCACACCCTAGATTATGTTATTGCCGAAATTATCAGCCTTCATGATGGGCCTTAAACCCATTTAAGGTCCAAATGAATATTTTGCATTTTAAATTTGATTTTACCTGTCGAGCAGGGACGAAAGTCAGCCATTCACCGAGGCTTCAGTCACCGGCTCCCCTGTCATCGGGTCACCAAATTCCTTGACCTTTGATTTTACTTTTAAGTTGGATTGAGACTTCCATTTTCCAGTTTAATCCGATTCGGTCCTGCGTAGAGCTATTTACTCGATCATAGATATTTCTGCAAAATTTTAAGAGAGAAATTATCGATATCGATTAATCTATTTATAACTTTTACAAATACATTTAATATTCGTTTTTCAAACCAAAATCAAATTTATAAATATTATTTAATTTCATTAATTTATAACGATTATAAATTAATTAAATCATTTTGGTCAAAAAGAATTTATCGTTTCGATTGTGTGACCCGTCAGGTGTAAATTTGGTCAGAAATTAATATCGAACTATTCGAATATTAACGTTCACACATCATTTAGTAGGCGGTGTGATATTTTGGCCAAATTTTGTCACTTAATTATTTTCAGTAAAATCTAATATTCTATTCTACTATATAAAAAAGAGAATATGAGACTATATATATTCTTGATTCTCATTCATTCCTAATCCGAGTCCTCTTCTCTGATTGATTTGATAGGAAAAGTTTCACTTACCCCTCTAATAATTACTTACCATTCCAAGCTCCAATAAAATGTCCATTATATATTGATAACAATATGTCCTTTCATTTTCTATTTCAGGTATTAAAAATGTTCCACGATCATTTTCTCTTCTTTCTTTCACTTTCATAACTTCTGATCTAAAATAAAAAAAATTAAATCCTTAAATGCTATCATATCCTATGTTTTTTTCAATTTGAACCCAATTTGAAAATCTACTCATTTGGCTATAATCATATAATTACCTCTTCCATGATTTATGGCATGCTTCATGCTTTAGGGTATGGAATATATTTTCATGTTTGATTTTATGTTGGCTAATATGAATTAGATTCGGCTTTGTGCTAGGACTAAAAGAAATTAATATGTAAAATAAAATATTGCTAAATCCCCAAGAAATGGTCTTTTTTATAGATCATGATTGGAAAAATCAGGTTAAACGATTTCATTCTTCCAAAAAGTTACATCAATCGTCATACTTCGGTTGCAGGTAAGAGATTTTGGTTGTAATTTTGTGATAACTCAAGTAGACAAGTTGTGATCGGCCTTATAAACTCTTTTATTCTAACTATAATTTGATTCAATTCATCGATAGTTCTTCACTTTGCAATCATCTTAAATTATTTATGGTTTAATTGATTAACAGCATTGTATTTCTACCTTACTGTCAATATTACTAATCTAAAGTGCCCCAAAAAATCTTGGCTTGGCTGACTGCAATCAAGCTCGATTTAAAGGTTTGAATTGTATTTATTATTTGTCTTTTCATTTAATTCGATGTTGAATTTATTATTTCTATTCAAAATTGCTGATCTTTTCTTTGAGTTTTATGACAAAAGTTATGTCTTCTTATGATTTTTGTTTCCATTTATAAGATTATGAGTTTGGTTATTTATTTATAGTAGCTAACTAGATTTATAAATGTTATTTCGATAATTAAATTCTTATTTTTATAGCATATAGCTCTTTATTTCGTATGTTTTCTTTTGTAATATTCTTATTTCCATATGCAATAATCCTGCATTTATTTTTTCTTTATATTCTAATCATAGTTATTTTTCTTCTCCTCATTTTCAATACAATAATTTTTTTATTTCCTTAGTTATTTCCCATGATCGATTTTTATTTCTTTTATTTTGATTACAATTTAATTTAATTCACTAATAGTTCTTCACTTTGCCTTTATCTTAGATTATTTATGGATATATACATATTTTACAGTGATTGTGTTTTCTACTTTACTTTCAACATTACTGTTTTTATGCAAACATTATTTAAAGACCTCCAAAAAATACTTCCAATTTGATTAACATCGATTAATAAGTTTAATTTTTTTATTTGTCTTTTCATTTAATTTTGTTTTTAATTTTTAGTTTTTTTTATCCCTTTTAGAGCGATTAAAAAAAATTATTTTATTTTATTTTATTTCTTATCATTTCGTTTGATGTTGAATTTTTTGCTCTTGTTTTAAATTGATGATTTCATAATTTTGCGTAGGTTTTTAACCCCAAATTGTGTTTTCTTCTGATTTATTTTTTGGTTCTTAGATTATGAGTTAGCTTCCTTCATTTATTATGTAAGAGGTTACTTGATTTATAAATAAGTGGACAACATAAAAAAATTTGTTGTTTCAAGAATCTATTATATATAAAGTTGAATTATTTTGAACTCTCAAAATATATACAAAAACCGAATTTCATTTTAGTTTTGTTCGTTAAGTAAGAATATTAACTTTATTTCCTATATTTGTTTTATATATTATAACTGGTTTATTACAACGTAGAAATTAAATAATCTTTAGTTCTGTATAATACATTGGACGTAGGGTTGATCTTGATTCAATTCTTAATGATCTTATAGATGAGATAATTATCTGATATTTTTTAAAGAGTTAGTTAAAAGTTATGCTATTTTAAATTTTATTCTGGTTTATTATAGATAATAATGGATTGAATATGTAGATAAGAACAACATTTATAAGTAAACTAACTTCAAAAATAAAGTTTCATATCAAGTGATATTACCATGCAACTGAATAGTTATCAATTTCATATAATTTCAATTTAAACTAATTACAATTAAATTATTTTCATTGAAATTCAATTTAATGGGAAAATCAACCACATGAGTTTAAATAACTTTTGATTTGTGATACATTAAGATTGCTTTTTAGTTTTACTTAATTACATATTTTATGCACCTTTATTATATCATGTTGTGTAATCCATAATCATACTATTTGCATGTTTTCTAGTAAGTAGGTTGAATCATTAAAATCGTACAATGCGTAGTTGATGTTTGAGTTCCCTTAACTTTAAGAGATTTTGTTGGTATAACATTTGATATGTATTAAGGGACATGAGAATAGAGAGTAAGCCACTTGGTAGTATGATTTTTAGAAGTTGTGCACAAAGGCCACTTTCTAATCAAATGTGATTTTATTAGTTTGTTATTTGATGATATTATTCCTTTCATTTGTAACTATTTTATCTTATTTTCTTAGAAAATTCATTCCAATTGGTAATAAGGATATCCAAGTTTAATGAAATGATATATTAGCACATTATTAGTTTTGAAAGAAATTATGAAAGTTTTGGTTATTATAATTGTTTGTATCGATCAAATATTATGTGTAACATATTATATATGCATTCATCGAACATATATTTTTTGTTATAATATTAACCATCCATTCTATAATATAATTACTTTAACGTTTAACCATTCTTCTTCTTTTTTTCTCATAAGTTAGAGAGTTAAATCCTATTTTTTGGACAATTAAACTGTTTGTTTTACATATTTCATATCTTTACATTTACTTTGTAACTTACTCACTTCATTTTATCTTCCAGTCTCTTTCTAAATATGTTTTTATTATATATTATCAAAAGTAAAATTAACCATTCCATGTTCATCCTTCTTTTTATTTTCATAAAACTTTTTAATTAATGTATATTTTATTACTCAAAATATTCCTTTTTTGCCCTTTCAAATCGTTTCTCCATTATTTTAATTTTATATCTTCCCCATTTATCTTCATACTTCGCTATCGTAATATCCTTCTTTATGTTAATCCAAACTTTAATTCAAATTTTATTTAAATAATTTTATTAACTTTTGAATTATTTATCCACCCTATACAATTAGGTTGAAAGGATTCATCCTACTTTTGTTGTTAATCGCTTAACATCTATTTAGACATCCTAATAATTTCTTTAGTGTGATATTATTGGCACCTAGGAAAATGCTTCTGGCTACCATTAATTTTTTATTACCTTCAATTATTTTCATATGCTTATGGTATATATTCTCATTCAGTCCTAAACAACAATAGCCTCTTCATCTTCATCAAAAAACTCACATACACTGTCTAGAAAAGAAAATTTTCGAACCTTAAAACAAAAAAATCTCTTTTTTCTAATGCATCAAGCAAAGTGAAGACTTAATATATGATCCTAATTTCTATGAACAAAGAGATTAGCTTACTTTTTAGTTACTAAAGTCTGTTTTTCTTCTACATATCAATCTTAGATTATTTTTTTTAGGGTTTTCAGGTTGTTGTTTTAGGATGCGTTTGGTGATCCCATGGCTAACATAAATTTGGAGGAATTAAGTATAGTGATGTTGTAATTGAATATCTCAGTGTAAATTATTGAATTGTAGCGTTTTACTATACAACGCTTATGTCATTTTCCCCTTATATCTTTTTTATTTTTTTGGTTGTTAGATAGATGATAACAATCATAATAAAATTGAAAACCCACTTTACTTCGAACGAAAATATGTTTGATAGTGAAAATATGGAATAAGACGATCAATCAAATGCTTTAAAAGGCATCAAGTTGAATTAACAAACCATTTTTCAACCGATCAAGTAATTATGTATTTATAATATCATCATCTTAAATACAGTCGGAAAAATAAATTTTATTTTTGATATTTTGTATGATATGCAACTTTTATTATGTTTTGAAAAGAGTTAAATTTTGTATATGGAATAGGAGGGCATAACTATTGTGTTTTGAAATATTTGGGTGCCTATTTACTTAAAATTAAATAATAGTTATGTTAAGCAGCAAGGAACCAAATTTTTTTTGGTAGCCTTTAGTTTTGGGAGCCAGATAGACCTGTCAACGGATACTTTCAGATGCGGATAGTGTCATATTTGCATCTACATACAAAATCATTTTAGGATATTGGATATCCACATCCACGGATATGAACTGATGTCGGATAATTATCATATGCGCTAATTACCAATAAATCAAGAAAAATAAATGGAAACTTTTAGCTTAACATAAACCCTTTTCAATCCCATTGATTATAAAACTGTTAAAGATAAAAAAATATAATGAGAATAAATAGTTTTGAGCAATTAATATGCATTTAATGCATATAATATAAACTTCTAACTTAATAAGAGCATAAATAAATACCTTTTACTATACAAAAATACACATAATTTAAACTATAATCTTAAAAACTACCGAATAGATAATACTCAGATGCGGATGTCTTCAAATCCACATCCGTTTTTTCGAATATCGAATATTTATCCTCTTTTCGGTTGCAGACAGATTTTGGATTTTTCAGGTATCCATTGACGACCCTAGAGCTAGAAGCTTTTTTCTAGGTGCCAATAACTTTTTTCTAGGTGCCAATAGCTTATTTCTAGGTGCCAATAGTAGCACACATTCTTTGTTAATCCGATTAATAATTTTTTTATCGTAATTATATATTAATTGACCATGGTGGTTCGATGTATTTTCTTTCTTTTAGGGTACTTAATTTCAAGGTTATCCATGGTGGTTCAGTGTTTAACAAAAGTTACAAAGCATTGAGCATGGTTTAATGGTTGATATAACTTATTCTAATTATACTAAAGCATTTTAATTTTTGTTTAAAACCTTTTTATTCTTTCTCTCCCCATCTTTTAGGGCATTGCATTCATATCCCCATTTGTCTTAATTATTGTTTAATTATTGATAGTATTTACAATCATTTTGAAAATAAAACATCAAAGTTACAACAAGTACGAACTTCAGCCAGAGACAGAATGCGTGCCCCCACAATGCTAATACATAACATATACACACACAGTGGAAATAAAATAGATAACTATATAATGTTTAAGCTTCCTACTCCATTCTCCTCCAAAATGCATCAGTAACAACTTGGATGTAACGACCCATAATTTAATCACCTAAATATGAGTATTTAATATATTTTTAAATAATTAATAAATGAATTTTATAACTTAAATAAACCCCTTTTAGATAATAACTGATGATGGTAAAGTTGTTTTAAAATTTGATTCACAAAAATAACTAGGTGGAAGAATGTGATCGTAAATTGTTTTTTGAATTTTCAACTTTTCACTGTCTAAAAGTTGTCGGAAACGTTGTGTACACAAGAGTACATATATACACACACTTATATAAATAAAATGTGTTATAACTAAAGTTAAATATGTGAAAATATTTACTTATGTAAAATGGAAACTTTTGACTTTTCCTTTGAAAAGAAAAATAATAATAAAGAGAAAACGAGAAAAGATAATGCCATATCATTACAACTCATCCTTAACATCACAAAAGAAGTGAGGTGATGGATGTAGGGGGTGGTCCTTGCATGTGCATAAAGGATAAGGAGGGGGAGTTGATGTGGCAACATATTGTGGAGGGTATAAGACTAAGGGGTAAAAGGGTAATTTACCTTATATCATTTTACATAAAAACTATTTCTCTTTTCCAATTTTCATTTTATTTCATTCTCTCATTTTCAAACTTTGCGTTTTCTTTTTCAAAGCTGCACCTTGCTTTTTAATCTTCTTAAAGTTTTAAATTCAAAAATCTTATCTTTTCCATTTTTGAAACCTTAAACAAACTAAAGTACACTTCTTTTTCCTTCCTATACCTTCTCCTTTTCAAAAAAAGCCCAAAATCAACCCCTCAAGCCCTGGGCCAAGCCTAACTCCCCAAGGCTGAAACATTTAAGCCACATTTGGCTTCCAAAAATCCAACTTTTGCAAAGGAAATCTAAGATCTAGTGTCAGTTCTAAGCGTGGTGGTATTTGATTTTGTTTTGGTTGACATTGGTGAGTAAAACTCACCCTTTAAAGCAAAGTTTTAAACTTTCTTTTGTTTCTAAATTCTATTTCCGGTTGTTGGCTGAAAATTAATGATGTTTTATGCTTTACATATATTTGTTCATTTGAGATGTCGGTTATGGTCTTGGAAAAGAAATCAAAAGTCAAGTATGGTTGATAAGTTGTGATTTTTACATGTTGTATGATGTTATGGCATGTGTGTATATGTGTGCTCATGTATGTGATGTTGTATGCTAAGAAACGTTAGCACTGGAATCTGTTCATGTTTAGACATCGAGATCATTTGTATTTAAAACTTGTTTTACTTACTTTATTTTCTAGAAAATGTTTTACAAGTTTTCAAAACATTACGTTTTGGTTTCCAAACTTTATACGAAGTTCGTAAAGAAATTTAAAAGAAAAAGGGTAAGGGTTTTAAGAGCTATTTGATATATATAATAAGTTTAAAGTTATGGTATCCATAGCGATAGTCGCTATGGATGTAGTTCGTAAAGCGATAATTTTTTTGTAAACTAAAATGGAATTCTCACTTTGATATTTTTGGAGAGTAATTAAAACTATATTATAAGTATTAAAAAGTTTTAATTATTATTTAATTATTTAATTAAGTAAGGACTTAATGATTATTTAATTAATTAAGTAAAGGTAATTGTGTTTAGTTACTACTTAAGTAAAGTTAATTATAATTAATTAAGCAAGGTTTAAGTTATTAATAATTAGTTATTAATCAAGTAAAGGTTAATTATTAATTTTATATTAATTAAGAAAAAGTTAATTAGTTAATTAATTATTAAGTAAGAAAAAGTTATTTAGTCAATTAATTATTAATTAATCTTTAATTATTAATTAATTATTACTCAAGTAAGGTTTAATTATTTCTTAATTATTAATTAAGTTAAGATTTAATTTTTATTAAATAAAAGGTTTAAACTTATTTTTGATTAATTAAATAAAGGTTTTAATTCTTATTCACTATATTTTCAAGGATTTGTTTGTTTAAAAGCAGCTTTCTTTTACAAAGAATTGTTTAAATACAAGAGATTCTCTTTATTTGTGCCATTAAATAGCCAACAAATATGAATACGTTATACTAAAACATTGACATATTTTATTAGAAGCAAGTCATCTTGTATTTAACGCTAAAAGTCGATAGGTAGGCTTTCCTTTATTTGTGGGATTTAGAACTTGATTTTCTGGGCGAGGGATAAAGAAGTCAAAATATCATAAACGTGATAAATACAAGGTGTTAATTTCGATAAATGGATCATGATAAATTAAGTAAATGGAAGGTATTCCATGGTATACTGAACACCAAATTCCAAGGTATGAAAACTCGTCTCTATCCCGAGAATTAAGAATGTATGTCGAGTCAAGGTTAGTTTCTAGCTTATCCGACTTCATTGTTAATCAGGAGATAATATGGTTTGAAATTGAGAAGTGGGGATAAGTATTGGATGCAGTACTTTCATACGCAAATCTATATGCACCCTATTGGATTTGTCCACTATCGATATCTTGATCCTTTAAAAGTATCGAATATTGGTCTGAAGAGACCAAGATCGGATAGCATGAGTTATCCGAAAACAATTTTGGACCATCATAAGCATTTGCATTGATAATATCTAAAAGATGATGGAATCAAAGATGAAGATCTTTGAAGTGCAATGGATACTTGCTACTTACCCTAAGGGTGATTCCAAAATGGATGTAGTAGAAGTAGTGCCTTTGGTTTGTTCATATCTTGAACAACTTGTATGAAGGAATGCTAGCATTGCATTGTCGCTTGGAGAGTAGTGTTAGCATTCCAAGTGGGACTGCTATATAAAAGATAGAACGTAGCCTCAAGCCGCACGCTCGGAAATGACTAAAACATTGAATATGCTTCAGGGATATGTGGGTTGTACCTATTAGGGTATAGTTATCAATCGATCTAGATTGATATCTATCAAATTATATATGCTGGTGGCGTCGGTAAGGTTGTTGATCACAACCGGGGTGATAACATATTCGGTACTATCCAGTAAGGGGTAGGTCGGTCCTGATTCGTAGAGGTCGATCGGTTCGACCTACATTTTATCTAGAGGTGTACTATGGTAGATGGTACTCCAGTAGCCTTGTCGTTGATGGAACCCAATTCTCATGTTTGTGGTTTAGTCAACTATTTCATTATTAAGATTTTCTTGAATGGAGCTAACTTCCAATATTTGGACACGTGGTTCATTCTGTTGATTGTTGAGATTGAAGATGATTAGATCCAAAGTACCGTTTCCAAAAGAAATTTTCATCAAACCATTTCGACAACTAATTAGGGCATTTGAAATGGCCAAGAAAGGTCGGCTTAAAATCAATGGAATTTGACTCATCGGATTGTTCACGGGTAGTGTCTCTAAAATGGTGAAATCGATGGGGAATATAAATTGACCAATTTTGATGAGTACGTCCTCAATTTCTCCCACAGGTTTCTTTATTGAACGATCGGCAAATTGAAGAGTTACTTTTCTCGGTTTTAGTTCACCTAAGCCAAGTTGTTGGTAAATTGAATAAGGAATCTAATTGACACTCGCACCCAAATCTAGTATGCACTTATTGATCGTCTTGTCTCCTATCATGTGCGAGATCGTCGGACATCTAGGATCTTTGTATTTGACGAGAATTGATTGGGATAAGACTACGCTAAGTCTGACAGCTAAGCAAACTTTCTCGGGTACATGAGTGTGTCATTTTTGAGTACATAAGTCTTTCAAGAATTTAGCATAAGTTGGGACTTGTTGAACGATATCAAGAAGGGGGATGTTCACCATGACTTGTTTAAAATTTCCAACATCTTTTCCATTTTATCAAAATGCTTCTTTGGTCGAAGGCGATGTGGAAATGGAATTCGATACTTAGTAGGTCGGTCTACTTGAGTAGAAGAAAAATTTGGATTGGAAGAATTTGATTCGATATTTGGCTCAATGTTATGTTCAGAATCGCTTGTTTTCGAAGTGTCAAGAGGATCTTTTGATAAATCGTTTGGATTAACAACTTGGTTATCAATTTGTTTACCGGGATGCAAAGTTGTGATAGCATTCATTTGGTTTACGTTGCTATCATGAATGATATGGGCTTGATTCGAGTTCATGTTTTAATTTCTGGGATTTGGAATGGGTTGACTTGGGAATTTGCCTCGTTCATGTTCACTTACAGATGTGGCTAATTGACTCATTTGCATTTCAAGTTTAGCAATAGATTGACTCGTATTCTGCATGTACAAGGTCAACAAATTTTGCAAATTGCTGTTTGATTGGAGGCTTTGAGTAGTTGCTTTAGTCAAAGTTTCAAGACTTTTCTCAAGTGAAGTCAATCGTTTATCGTCTTTGGGAGCAAAAGATTATTGTAGTTGCTTTGAGACGGACCCGCAAAATTTTGTTGAAAGTGATTGTGCTAAAAAGGAAGATTTGAAGCACTGTTTGGAAATTCTTGAAAATTGGGACGAACCTAATTTGTGTTAGATTTATTTTGGTTCCATGCAAAATTAAGATGATTTCTCCTACTAGGATTGTACGTTGGAGAAAATGGGTCATTCTTAACCTTGTTAAAAGCATTGAGTTGTTCTATCGAATTAGGACACTGGTCGGCTATGTGATTCAGATCATTGCATTTATAACACATTGGTTGGGAAGCTTGGTTCGTTTTGTTGGATGAGAAAACATTGTCGAAATTATTGATCATTGCATCGATTTTAGCTTCCAAAGCCAAAGATGATCCTATTGAGTGTGTGCTCGATCGTGAATAAATGGATTTTATGTTAGAACGTTCCCACTGGGATGATATTTTGGCCATGTTTTCAAGGAATTGCCAAGCATTGATGTGATTTTGGGTGAGAAAATTGCCCTGGCACATCGATTCAAGCACGTTATGTGAACTATTTTCAAGTCCATTGTATAGGATTTGGGAAAGAGTCCAATTTTCAAAATTATGATGTGGACTTTTTATCAAAAGCTCTTTAAATCTTTCGAAGTATTTTCCAAAAGATTCACCCCTGAATTGATGAAAATGGACAATTTCGTTTTGGATTTTATTTATTTTTTCCAAGGGGTAGAACCTTTTTAAGAAAACTTTAACAAATTCTTCCCAAGTTTTGATCGAGTTTGACGATAAGCTATATAACCATTTTTCAGCGTAATTGGTAAGTGCAAATGGAATTAACCGAAGTTTGATTCCACCATCACATAATTGTTGGATTTTAATGGTTGCACATACTTCTTCAAATTTTGTTAAGAAGATGTATGGGTCATCGTGTTCAAAGTTGCCAAATTTCAAGAGCGTGGCAATGTGATTGGAATGTATTTCGAAAAGGTTACCCGTTCGGGCGGTTAATGTGATACAAGAAGGAATAGAAACTCTATTGAGAAAGATTCTATTCATAAGAGTTCGAGGAGTGTTTTCGTTCGCCATCGTTGGAGGATCGTTAGTTCGAGTTAAATGATTTGTTGTTGTGTCACAGGTCTAGGTACTCACGCGCAAGTGAAAAGGTCAAGCAGAGAAAGAAGTGAGAATCAAGTTAAAGAAAATGAAACAGGGTTTAGAAAATGAAATGAAGTGAAATATTTATATATATATTTTTAAAAAGGAAAAATATTTGCCCAAAAGAATTTATTTTTCAAAGGGGAGATTTGATTTTTGTTTTGTTTTTTTTTGGATTTGATTTTTTTAATGTTTTTGTTGTTGTTGTTTTTTAGTTTAATTTTAGTTTTTTAAAAGATTATTATTTTTTTGGATTTTTGTTTTTCTAAAAAAAAACTAGCTTAAGTAAAATGCTTGTTTTTGGATTTTTGATTTTGTTTGATTTTTTATGTCTTCTTTTTTTTCGAATGAAAAGATTTGAAAATGTTTTTTTGGATTTATAAAAAAACTAAGTTAAGTAAAATGTAAAAAAAATTAACTTTTGGATTTTCTTTGTTTTTGTTTTTTTATATATGCATGAACTAATGCAGCTAAACGAATGCAAGGACTTAATTACAAACTTTCTGTCCATAGTAGCTCCTAACCCAAAATTATATAATCACAGTTTGTCTTTATACAAAAAAATAGTTCTTAGCTAGGTAATGGACAGGAGTTATCGGTGCGCAATGAATCACCGCAGCAATGTAGCCGAAGGGTTAAGTACCTTTAGAGAAACAATCAATATAATATTTACGAATCACCATAATATTTATAACTGATTATTGCTCTGCTATAGCCTAGACACCAAGATATTAGATTGTTGAAAGAAGACAACTTGTCAAGATACAATTAAGCCCTAGATGAGCTCGCGACAACCTTAAGTCCAACCTCTAACCATTATTATTAGTCAAATTCTACGATGAAATGCAATTTTGGGCCAAGGAATGGTCGATGAAATCCCCCACCTTATGTGGATCTGGGTGTTGCCCTTAGAAAAGAAAACCAAAATGAAATGAATGCAAAATAGAATTTAAACGTGATTTAACAATGCAACTATATTGAGATTTGATTTTGTTTTTGGATTTCTAAAATGCAAGCAACCAACAATGCAATAAAAAAAATTGATAAGAGCACGATTCCAGAGCGTGCATAATTATTTGCAAATTATTATTATTACTTTTTATTAAGCAGCGATTTTTTTAGCAAGCAATTTATTTGGCAAGAAGAGCGAGCTAACAAGTGATTCCTTCTTTTTGATTTTCTGCTTTTGCAACTTGAAAATTTGAACAAGATATACAGATAATAATAATATTATTATTTTTTCAAAGGAAAAACAAGGCAAATGAAAGCAAACTTTCCTTTAAAATTACAAAAAAATTACAAAAAAAAAATTAAAATAAACAAATACTCAACTCCCTTTGAAATGAAAATAAATACAGCCCACAGGCCCAAATACTCACAACACAAAACAAATACTCACAACCAAAATCAAAAACCAAGAAATCAAAATTGTCAGAAATCAACAAAATTCCATCCCAAACAAATATCCAGACCATGATCCTCAACTGAAGGTGCGTTTGTGGAAGGTTGGTGGTTCTCGGTTTGTAGGAGGCGAATCTGGGTGATTAAAGGTTGGTCGTGCAACTTGAGATTTCGATTTGACACTCAGTTGTTTGGGTCACGGCTAGTGATTGGATTTTGGTTCATGATGGAAATCGGTGTTGTGGTTTTGAGGGTGATTGGTTTTCTGTTTCAGGCGAATTGAGATTGCAGAGGTTGGAGGCGATTGGTATGGATTCATTGAGAGTGGTTGATGATTGGAGACGGGGAAGATGTAGTGGGTAGGATGTTATTCAGGGAGGTAGTTTGAGTTTGAGGTGATGGAATTGTAGTATAAATGATGAAGGGAAAGTAGTTTTCAGGTAATTCGTTGCTGGATACGGGATATTGAGTTGGGTTGCGACGACGTTAGGAGGTTGTTTGACTTAAAGGCGTGTAAGAGATGAATGACAGTGAAGATGATGAGGGCACAATGTCCTGGTTGATGAGATGATGATGATGGTGGATGGGTGAGATGATAGTGGAATGTTGGCGAACTACAGATTTTAGGAGGGTGGTGGATGGAGTAGAAGGCGGCTAGTTGATGTTGAACTTGTGGCAGTTGATTGTTGTAGTGTCAGGTGTGGATGAAGGTTGAATGGATGCAAGGGGAAGATGGCAGTGAACTGAGAAGGTGATGGCAGCATGTGAGAATGTTTACCGGCTATTGATGGAAGTTATTTGATGTAGAAGAAGGCAGATGGTTGGTGCTATGTTTGGATGATGATGGTTGATTGATGGAGTTTGGTCACTATGATGAAATGGAGGGGTAATGGAAGAAAGAGGATGTTAGAGATGGTGGCAGTTTTGTGTTGGAAGTAGAATGATGGTGTTGTTGGTAGATTATTTAGTGAGGTGGGTTTTGTGTTGAGGCAGTGTCGCTTGTAAGGTGATGGTTGTCGAATGAAGTGTTGATTTGTGTTGAGGCGGTGCTTGTAAGGAGATAGTGGCATTTGTCGGAGTGTGATTTCAGGCATATGGATTGTAACAACCCGCATATTTATCGATTTTATATTTAAATATTTTCTTTAAATATTTTATCGTTAGTCGGATGTTAGTCCGAAAAGCTACTTTTTGCATACGGTCAAATTAGGACTCGAGACCACCTCCTTTGAGTTTAAAATGACGTTTGCGATCTTTTTGAGTGTAAACTTCGATATGTTTGGAGATAGTGAAATTTTCGTCACTTTTTCCCGCCTTTCACTTTGGTTTGGACTGCACCTCCTTTATTTCAGCCCAACCCTCTTCCTCACTTCACTCATCGTTTGTTTTAAACATTCAAGCTTCATCAAAAATGGAGGAGGAAAAGGGAAATTAAAACTCCAAGCTCAAATTCAATTGCAAACCCGACATTCAACTCCAAATTCAAGAAGAAGATAGTGGATTCAAGCTTTGGATTGCTTCTCCTTGCTTTCAGTCTTTATCTTCATCCATTTTAGTGAAAAGGTGAGATTTTTAATCTCACATCTTGCCTATAACTATCATTGGACTGTTGGGAATGATTCCCTATCGCGTTAGCATCTTAGTTTGCTTTTGGTTTGGATCGAATGGGTGAAAAACTCCAATTTTCAGCGTTGTTGGCAAACCCTGGCCCTTAGGTCGCACTGCCTTGTAGACTAGCCCTGTAGATTTTCGTTCGTGCTTAGGTCGTTCGAAATTAGGTCGCTGGGTCGTAGGTCGCTGGGACATAGGTCGCCCTGTCGTGGAGAAGACACTGCCTGCTTTTAGCTGCTCTGGACTTAGGTCGTTCGAACCTGCTAGGTCGTAGGTCGCTCGCCTGGAGTTAGGTCGCTAGGTCGCTCGCGAGTTAAGCGTTAGGTCGCTCGCCTGGAGTTTGGCCTTTAAAACGTTAGGTCACTCGTGTGTTAATACTTTAGGTCGTGTGGCCATCTTACTTAGGTCGCAAGGCCACTAGGTCGTTAGACCTTTGACTCTTTAGATCGCGTGCCCAGTTAGGTCGCGAACTCCTTAGGTCGCGTGACCTTGTTTTATAACTTTAGGTCGCTCGGCTTTATCCATTAGGTCGCTCGAAACCTCTCTGTTAGGTCGCTGGCCTTAAGTCGTTTACTCTTTAGGTCGTTTGACCTATTTGCTTTTAGGTCGTTCGACCATTAGATCGTTCGATAGTCCCCTAGGTTGCTCGCGTGCTCCTTAGGTCGCTTGGCCTGCATCTGTTAGGTCGTTAGACCCATTGCCTATTTAGGTCGCGTGGTTTTAGGTCGCGAGTCTCTTTCCATTAGGTCGTTGGACCTTATATCCATTAGGTCGCTGGACCTCATATCTCTTAGGTCGCTCGACCTGTATTCTAGTTAGGTCGCAACCACTAGGTCGCTTGACCTCCTTTCCTCGCAATCTACTAGTATATACAAGCCTTTGCTTCACTCGGATGAGAAATTGAATTAAACTACTTAGTAAAACGAGTGGTATGAAACGCTTGCGTTCACTTCGTCGGTTAGCTCTTGGACTTGTTCGATTGAACCCTTTTGTGACAATTTCCTAGTGGAGATCTGCAATTTGTTCGTAAATATTTAAGTTAAGCTAGTGGTTATGGGACATGAAGCTAAACTCATATATTTACTGACTTAGTGTAATTGACACTTCCTAATGATCATGACGATCATTTTTTTGATTTAGACTAGCAACTATGCGATGTCTCTTTGTCTGCGAGGGATACTAGACCCCACTTTTGTGATGTTTCGCCATCACATATATGGGGTAGCACCCCATGGTCTTCGGGCCATTTCTGTGTGGAAATTTAATGGATAGCTTCCATGAGATAGCTCTCGTTTATGTGTTTCACGTGTTGGTGAGTTTGCATACTCCCGTTCATGTGTTAGGCCTTTTCCCCCTTTTTATGTGATTTCTGGATTTCTGGTGATGATTTCTGGAATTTGTGCTTCACCAATTTTCATGATTTTCATTAATATGATATCATTTTTTATGCATTGGTGAATTTATGTGTTATTGACTTGTTATGAATACAAGTTTAGGGTATGATACCCTATTTTATCTTTGAGAAGATTCTTGTGATATTGATTGATCTTTTGTTGATTATCATTTACATACTTATAGTAGTATGCCGTTATGGTTGTTACATGTTCATGCCATATTATTATTTATCCTACCTTATCATCTAATATTTATAGCTAGACTGATCCATTTATTATTTTCTTATAAATAATACTCGGGTCAGACCAAGATGTTACAGGTGCTTCTGCTTGACTTCTCTTCAAGATTATTCTGACTTTTGGCTAACTACTTAGATTAGTAGTTTTTGGATGTACACATTTGAGATATAGACTCTATGTAGTGTACTTATTCTTTTGTATAGCACGTGTTGCTATTCTTTTGTATTATTGTGGATCTTTTTGACCACTACTCTGATGTACACTTTCATGTGTTATATATATATATTCATATCTTCTTTCGCCTTTGTGATATGGATGTCTGTGACTGATTTATTTTATGTTTATTTCTATGTTTGTTTCCGAAGATTATTTATATCCACTGTGTGATAGCTTTGGGTTTGTATCGGTATGTCGGACTTCCTCCTTAAATAAAGTTCATTCTAAACTATCTGGCATATTGGTGCTCGCTCAAAGAAGTTACATGGATGGTCGCTCCTCAACAACCGTATTCTTCGTGCTAGTCGATAGCATTACACCGTAGTGTTCTTGGCTAGTGTGGGTATAGAGGTGGGGCGTCATAGCTTGGTATCAAAGCCAAACTTTGGAACAATGTAGAATAACTTAACAAGGATCATCGTCCTAAGTCCACCTTAGGAGTTGTGTTTCAGGATTTAGTTCGAGTCTTCGAACCAATTCATCTTGTTTTCTTTATGATTCCTTGTTTCATCTATCAAGATTGCTTGATATTCATTTGGTGAATAACCTTTTTCTTCTTCTCTCTTTCTTAAAGAAGAGAATGTCAAGACCAGGCCATCCCAGAGCTGGACCATCTACTGTTACTCCCCAGGATGGAGTTTTTATGACCGCTCAACAGCTTCTTGATTTAGTAAAGAATGCTCAAGCAGCTGATCCTAATCAAGAACCTACTCATCCTAAGTCTAGATTTGCACGTTTGTGCAACGACTAAACCAACTTAGGTGGGAAACCATTCAAAGGTTCCGAAACTATTATCGAGGTCCAGGCTTGGTTAAGAACATGCGATAGAATCTTTTCTCGCATGAATCTTGTTGATCTTCACCGTGTTCAGGTGGCTTCCAGTATGCTCCAAGAAAGAGCACTGGATTGGTACGAACTTCTCATTTCTGAAATTAATGAAGCTGATCTCACCTGGGAGCAATTCCAGGAACGCTTCGAATTGAAATTCGTACCAGAAGCAGAGAAAGTGACATTGGCTCGTCGTTTCATAGACCTTGTTCAAGGTGCATCCTCTGTGACAGATTATGTCGCATCCTTCGAGTCACTGTCCAAATACGAGGTTGAATACATTAACACCCCATTGAAGAAGAACCAGAGGTTCGTCTATGGCTTAAACAAGAATCTCAAGAATCCATTACTTCTAAAATTAGAAGTTTCTTTCGATCAACTGATTGATATAGCTCTTCGTCTTGAAGAGGCTGATAAGGACAGTGATGTTGAAGTGGTGGCTGCCAAACCAAACTTCAACAAAAAGAAAAGGCCTAACAAGTTCAAAGGTCCTTATCCCAATAAAAAGGGTAAGCAAGCAACTCCTGCTGCAAAGGCATTTTCTCCCAGTGATAAGAAATGCTTCAACTGTGGTGCTAAGAGCCATTTTTCGAACAAGTGTTCAAAGCCCCGCTCTTGCCGCTATTGTAAAAGTCCAGATTATTTTATGCACCAATTCCCTAAGCTTCAAGATAAGGAGGGAAAGTTAAACGTTGCTCAAGCCCCTGGCAACACATCTCGCGGTCAAGGTATGTCTCATTCGGTCCTTGATGGCATTATTATATTTCATGATCAACCTATTAGAGTTCTCTTTGATACGGGTGCATCCCATTCTTTTATATCAAAGGAACTTGTCGATACTTTTTCTTTAAGTGTTGTTGCTTTAATGACTTCTCTAAGAATTGCGATTCCGGTTGGTGGATCCGCAACTCTTAGTTTGCTTTGTAAAGACGTAGAGATTATTTTGTGTGATTTTTCTTTCCTAGCCGATTTGCATGTTATGCGTTACTTAGGCTTTGGAATGATTTTGGGTATGGATTGGCTTACTCGTTATGAAGCTCATATCCTATGTCCTGAGCGGACTATTTATCTCCGTCATCCGCAATCTGTTAATCAGATTTCTATTGTTCTTAAAGATTCAGATTCCGCTTTGGTTGCATCTTTATATTCTTTAAATCCTCATGATGATGATAATGATGATGTTTGCACAAAAAATGGACAAACACCTCAAAGTCGTATGATTTAATTGATTTTATATTGTTCTCAATGATTTGGGTGGATTATGCAAGTATATGAAAAGCAGGGACTAAACTGTAAAGCACACGCAGATTTATAGTGGTTCAGCCAGAATGTGCCTACATCCACTTCATATATTATTTCTCCTTTCTAGTTCAGATTACAAGTACAAAGCTTCGATACCAGTAAAAGAAAGGTGTTTGAAAGTTCTCTTCGTGCTTGAGCTCTCAAACTTGTCCCCCATTGTTGTACCCCTGCCCCTCTATTTATAGAGTGAGGCTGGGGGTAGGGGTCTTGGATGTATATAGCTGCTGGTGGGCCTGGGATGACGCGATCTGGCCTGGTATTGTTGGTCCGGAAGGAGCTTGGTTCGGAACGTCTCGGTCCGGTGGCAGGTGGTCCGGTAGGAGCATTGTTCGGTAGTTAGTGTTGTTGAGTTGGTCCGGTAGTGTGGAGCTGGGCTGGTCCAGTAGCGTGGAGCTGAGTTGGTCCGGTAGTGTGGAGCTGAGTTGGTCCGGTAGTGTGGAGCTGAGTTGGTCCGGTAGTGTGGAACTGAGTTAGTTCGGTAGGAACGAGGAAGGGGGTGGTTTGGTAGACATGGGAGTTGGACCGGTGGTAGCTTGGGAGAGTGCTGGTTCGGTGGGCATGGGAAGGAGTTGATTCGGTGGTAGGGATGGAGCCGGTCAAAACATACCCAACACTTGCCCCCCAAAGTAGGGCATATGCCTGTATATGGCGTGCTTTGTCCCCTTTTTTCCATTCGGTCTCTGAGTGCCGAATCAGTTGGTCCGGTATCCCATATCTGCCTATAAGTAGGGGCTATGCACCTTTGATACTCCTTACCAAATCGATATAGCCGAACCAGATTTCTCTTTCTGCCGAATCCATTATACCGCTGAGACCTTCTGTCTACCGAACCAGGTAACTGCCGGATGATTATGGTTTTAATGTTTTTTTTGGAACTACCGAATGACCTCGAATTGCCAAACGTCTTTGTGACCTTGCACCTTGCATTGCCGAATGACTTGTACTGCCGGATGACTTTTACTGCCGAACGACGAATGACTTTGTGAACTTTGCACTTTGAACTGCCGAATGACTTGCACTGCCGAATGACGTTTACTTTGTGAACTTTGCACTTTGCATTGCCGAATGACTAATGACTTTACGTGTTTTATAAGAGGAACTCTAGACAATATACACTTGTTCGTTTGAGTCTCTATACCCCGTGTTCTAACAACGTGCTTTCCTGTGTTTGCAGATAAATGTCTCACAAAGTGGAAACCCGATCAGAGAAGAAAAGATCTACGGATAGAAGAGAATCTCCCGTCGTGCCCCCAGTTCAGCCGAATCCAGAACGACATGGGCCCACCCCGAGATTGCTAGTGGACGGGTATGGTCCTCAGGAACTTCTGAACCTGCCTCCTGATTGCTTCCCTAGCTCACTCAAGGGAGAGCAACTTGATGTCATATCTCGCTCTTTCGGGATCGACCGAGCGCGCATGCTATTGCTGGATGCGGGAGTGATGCCGTATGATCCTCCCGAAGGATATTTTGCCTACAGCAGATACCATTGCATGTGTGGTGCCATCCCGCCTCTTAATGCCTGGGTAGTCAGCTTTCTTACATATCTAAAGGTAGCTCCATTCCAGCTTCAGCCCAACTCATATGCCATTCTGGTGAGTCTCTTCGTCCTCTTCCAGAGGAGATATGGGCGTCCTCCTTCCAACTGGGAGATCCGGTATTTGTACAACTTGAGAGGCTATAAGAAGGGGTCTCCATACATCAGCTTGGAATCGGCCGTATCCTTTAAGCCTGTCCTAGATCTATACTCCAAGTACAGCATGTTCAAGAAGGAATGGTTTTTTGTCAGGGATGATTCTGTTTCTATTCGGCGCTTCACCTCCGGATGTAAGTCAAAGCTTTATTTTTAATTCCCGTTCTGGTTGCAATGCTCCTTCTTATGTGTTTTTATTTCTTGCTAGCGACAGGTGGTTTTGCGGTCGTGGAGAATGATCGCCTGGTTCAGACGGTAGTAGAAATAGAAGCTATTACTAGGAGAGATAGGTCGGCTGCTTACCTGATCAGGAACGCTACACTTTTGGAGTACAACTTGATCCTTCCACAGCAGTCCGTGGTCAAGCAGAGGGACACGGCTGACGAGAAGGCTGCCCAAGCTAAAGAAGGGGCCGAGTCGAAGAGCAGTAAAAGGAGGCCCTTTCCGAAACACCCGGTTGCCGGGGGGAAGAAGCTCAAAAAGTCTGACGGTCCCTCTCCCAGCACATGTCCAGATATCCCGGAGGTGGGAGATGTGGAGGAGGAGCAAGGCGAAGATGGAGGAGAAGGCGCTGGAGGTGGCGACAGTGTCGGGGCTTTGTCTTCTGGGCAAGTAGGCAAGATGCAAGAGTGGACGGATGATGCTTTCCGCCAAGCTTTCGAAGGTTTGGAGGGGACAGAGAGGTCCAAGAAAGCCGATAAAGTTGGGACCGGCGTCGATTTATCTTCCGGGAGCGCCTCTACTGAAGCAACTTCGGCGGTTCAAGGTGAATTTCTCTTTACTCTTTTAATTCTTGAATGATGGCTTAATACATGTTGGTGACACTTGGTTTTTATATCAGGAGCGGGTAAAACGGCCAAGACCTCAGATCTTCGGCACAGGCTTGAAAAATACAAGCTCTCCAAAGCTTCCGCCAAGCCGAAGCCTTCTACTAACCGCCCGGGAGACATAGTCGGCTATCGTCCTCTTCTCGGAGTTATCGAAGAAGATATACAGAAGAGGAAGAGGAGTCGATCTTCATCTGAACCTCTTCTTGAACCCCCAGCCCAACTCCAGCCTATTCACGACATTGCAGAGGAGGATACCGAGCTTATGCCCTCCCCCCAT
The DNA here is from genome assembly GCA_030737815.1 of Allium fistulosum. Taxonomy (NCBI): domain Eukaryota; kingdom Viridiplantae; phylum Streptophyta; class Magnoliopsida; order Asparagales; family Amaryllidaceae; genus Allium; species Allium fistulosum. Next base: position 1,498,025,753 of record CM060901.1, read on the forward strand.
CCGTCCGAGAACCCAACCACCATCCCAATAGATCATCCTGGCTTAGCACGCAATCCGTTTGCGAGTCATCCGGACATGGACCCGGCATCTCATGACATCTCTTCTGATGAGGTTACTAGTGAGCACCTTCTTCCTCGCAATCCTATGGTAAGGGTGCTTGATGAGGCCAAGTCCCTGGACCTTGATTTGCTTACTACTCGGGTTGTCGCTATGGGGGACGAAGCTAAGGCAAATATCGACCGGGTTGCTGAGGAGACCAGGAAGTTAATGGGGCATCATGCCCGACTGGTCAAGGCCGGGGAGGAAATTGGGAGTGCCAACATAAGACTGCGGTTAGTGGTTTCCGACCAGGCCAGGCAACTCGCCGATCAGGCCATCCAGATCTCTTAGCACGAGGCCGCCTCCAAACGTCTAAAGAAAACTATAGAAGAGGCCAGCCAGGCCGAACTGCGGAAAATGGAGGCTATTTGCAAGGAACGGATTGATCTGGCCATTTCCACGGTGGATGAGGTTCGGAAAGCGGATCTTGAGCAGATAGAGGAGTTATCTAGGAAGCTTGAGGCTGCAGAGCTTGCTCAAGCCAAGTTGAGGGAGGAGATGGAGGTGATGCGGAAATCCCTTCAGGCTGACTGCTCGAGATACCAAATGGAGAGAGATGCTGCTGTTGTAAGGTTGTCGGCTTCCGAGGCCCAGACGAGGGAGCTTGAAGAGAACGAGGGGATGATGGACGAAATGCTCCAGGATATGTACTTCCGTACTTGGAAGTAGGGCAACCTCTCCTGGATGGATGATTATCCCCGGGTCATGGCTAGGGTTTATCTTTGGGCTTTGGAGGAGGCTAGGGCTGATGCGGATAAGGAGGGTGGTGTGGCCTTCAGGATGGATGTGGTTACCGCCCAGTTTACCAAGGAGGAGAAGGTGGCGGTGAAGGAGGGCATGCGGTTGCTTGCAGCTGAGGAGGCAGGTGTGGAAGTAGAGGATGATGATCACGATGATCAAGGAGCAGATGCTGGTAAGTCTTCCTTTCTAGTCTTTCCGTTAACTTGGTTGCTTAACACTAATGAATTCTTTCTCTGATCGGACAGGTGGGCAATAGGACAAGGATAAGACTCCGACGCAGCCGGCTCCTTGATTAGAGCTGGAAATTTTTTTTTGAGGACTTGACATGGTTGTATATGTTAGTCTTAAAATAGTAAAGTAACTCTTAGGTTGTAATTTTTTGCTACTTGTAATAGATAGCTCTATTCTTGACGTGTAATTCTTTAACTTAAGCTGATTCTGTTGTCTTTTGAATGTTTTTGCTATTTTGACATGTTGTATGAGAAATATAGCTATGCATATTCTTGTAATTAAATTGTGTTTGATGTCAGGTTCTTGTTTAAAACATAATTTCATGACTTGCAATGTTAGCGTGAGGTGTGAATAAATTATAGTCAAGTGTTTACACATGAAAGAAGGAAATACCGCCCTTTATATTTTGCTTGTAGATGGCAGCTTTGAATATCCTGTGTGACCGAGTAAGGGATGCGGTCCAGTATCTTGCTGTGAGTATCCGCTTCTATTAGTGAATGTCTCCTGTTCTGCGTCCTGTACTTCAGGGATTGTTACAGAGGATAGGAGAAAAGTTTCTTAAATAAAATTGAAATACGTGAAATAGTAAAACTTTCAATCACGGAAGGCCTTCGATGTGCTTAAGGTCGTGGCAAACGGGCTTTGTAGTCAATTTCCCTAGCTGTGGGTCTTGGAGACATTTGTCACCCATCTTACGCCTCCGCGGGGACTTAATTCTTTTTTACCACAGCCGCACTTAAGACACATCGGAGCCGAGATCGCACACAGTAACTACCCGGGCCATTATGGCCCGTAATCGTGGGTATTATTCGATTTACTGTGGCCGGCTAGCGTGGGTGTCGATAGTCAACCGTGAACTGCCCCTGGCTGGCCACACCTTATGTTGGGGCTTATAGTCGGTTCACAGTTGCCGACGAGCCGAACGCCGTAATGAGCTGCCTCGGCTATAGTCGGCCTTCTCGATGGCTTATAATCGGCTCATTACAGTTGGCTTTAAGGGCCGTCGCGAGCAATGAGTTAACCCGCAGCAGAGGGATGCTGGAGCAAAAGTGTCTCATTGACGAGGGCATAAATTCGCATAGTACCTGTTAGGTCTTGTCCGGGTGAAGTTGCGCTGTGGAGTGCTTTGAATGGAAATGCTACATGCATAGGATTTTGTTAAACAGAAAAGGATAAAGTTAACAAGCAGCCAAGATATAAGGGGACAAGTTAAAAAAGAGACAAGGTTTTTTAAAGTGGTTCGGCGTGAAAATGCCTACGTCCACTTATTCTCTTTGTTAATTCACTTCATATGGGCAGTACAAGTTAAGAAAAGTATCGATGGAGGTGTTGGATGTTCCATGCCCTCTGGAACACCTCTCCGTCCACTGTTGACAAAATATAAGCTCCATTGTGGAGATCTTTATGAATTACATATGGTCCATCCCAGATTGGATCTAGTGCTCCGGGGCGAGGGAAGATTCGCTTGAGGACAAGATCCCCTTCTTGTAAGGTACGATGCTTGACTTTGGAGTTGTATTGTGCTGCCACTTTTTGCTTGTGGGCTGCTACTTTGAGGACTGCATCATTTCTTCTCTCCTCAATTAGATCCAAAGACATGTGAAGGAGTTCTTCGTTCTCTTCTGGGTTATAGTGGATCCTACGGTGGGAAGGCACGATGGTTTCAACTAGGAGCATAGCCTCCGATCCGTAGGCCAAAGAGAAAGGAGTATGCCCTGTTGATGTTCTGAAAGATGTGCGATAGGCCCATAGTGCCGTAGAGAGTTCATCCACCCAAGCGCCCTTTGACTTTTCGAGTTTCTTTTTTATTAGAGTTTTCAGAATTTTGTTGACGGCTTCGACTTGTCCATTTGCCTGGGGATACGCTATGGATGAGAAACTTTTGTGAATTCCGTGCTCTCGGCACCAGTTGGCGAATTCCTCACTGTCAAACTGAAGTCCATTGTCTGATATGATTTTGAATGGGACTCCGTACCTGCACAGAACATTTTTGATCAAAAAGTTAATAACTATCGCTGATGATACTTTATTTAGGGTATCTGCTTCCACCCATTAGGTGAAATAGTCGACTGCCACTGTAGCATATTTGGCCCCGCCTCGGCCCATTGGTAGTTTGCTGATTAAGTCAATTCCCCATACTGCAAAGGGCCAAGGGCTGGTCATTTGTGTAATCTCAGTTGTTGGTAGCCGCGGAATCTTAGTAAACTTCTGGCATCTGTCACATTTTTTGACGAAATCTAAGGCGTCCTTGCTTAAGGTGGGCTAGAAATATCCATATCGGAGTATCTTTTTTGCTAAAGTTTGCCCTCCGGTGTGATCTCCGCAGCTTCCTTGATGAATGTTGGATAAGAATTCCTTGGCTTCCCTCCCAGCGACACACCTTAATAACGGGTTAGAGAAGCCGCGCCGATAGAGGATGTCTTCTTGTATTGTGTAGCGGGAAGCTTTCCTCAAGATTTTCTTGACTTCGTTACGCCCGTTGGGTAGTGTGCCGCTTTGTAAGTAGTCTCGGATGGGAGTCATCCAAGTTGCTTCTTCGGTTGCAGCTATCAGATTCACTTGCTCAAAACTTGGGGTCAGTTGTTTTGAGATGGTTACTGCTCCGAAGATGGCGCTGTCTCTCACACTTTCTTGCTTTGCCAATTCGTCGGCCTCTTGGTTCTCTTCCCGAGGGATGTGTTTGACTGAGTAGTGGTCCAATCGGCTGAGAAGTAACTTGGTCTTCTTTAAATATGCTACGAGTCGTTCTTCTCGAGCTTGGAATTCTCCTAGTATTTGATTGATAATAAGTTGAGAATCGCTATGAAGACACAAAGAATCGGCTCCGATTTCTAAGGCAAGTTCTAATCCAGCTATCACTGCTTCATACTCTGCATCGTTGTTGGTGGCAGCGAACTCCAACCTTATAGCACAGTGCAGCTTATTTCCCCTAGGGGTGACTATTACCACACCTGCCCCCGAGCCTTGGTCGTTTGACGCCCCATCCACGAAGAGATTCCACTTATGTTAGCACCAAAATTGGTCACTAACCTCGTAGAGAAAGATTGTGTAGAGATATAAGTGATGAAGATAAATTAAACAAGGAAGAGAATGCTAATTTAAATGCAGAAAGTAAGAACACCAAATTTATAGTGGTTCAGCGTAATTGCCTACGTCCACTTTGAGGTTAAACTTTATTGATCTTCTTAATAGTTGATTACAAATACAATTCGTGAATCAAATGCTTGAATGAAGTTGTTAAGTAGAGAAGATGAGTCTCAAAAATGGCAGCGTCTCCCCAGTGTTCTCCAAAAAGGATCCATTTCATTGTGCCCCTGCCCTTCTATTTATAGAGGAATATGGGTTGGACTTTCTTCATGGGCTTAGGAACAAGGTGCCTCTGCCCATAGTGGGTGAATCTGTGCACCAGGCCAGGCAGGCCGAATGCTCTTGCTTTATTGTGGGCCGGACAACTTGCTACCACCTCCAGTCTCTCCTTGATCAGAATCTTGTCTAGTGCTAATGATAATTTCTTCAACCGTCGTTTTGTAACCGGGCCAAGATGCCGGTTAACACTTGCCCCCCAAAGTGTGTCGTGTGAAGCAACACAACACGCTTTGAATCAGCGAGTATTCCTTGTCTTCAGAAAGAAATCCACCATGTTTCTTGAATAGTCATTATCCTCCAATTTATCCTCCCAAGGTGTTGTATCCTTCTTTGGTCATCGTGATGCTCGGTCGATTCCCAATATTATAAATCCAGGGTTGTAGTTCATTAGTGGCCATCCATGTCTGATTCTGCAGAGCTAATAAGCTTCGGCTATATGATCTAGTCTTCTCTTAATAACCCTTAGTGAGAATTCAATTTCTGTTGATTTCAAGAAGTTGAACTTTTTCGGATGTACACATGCACGTTCGGGTACATGTTCTTGCCATTAGCTCTCGGATGCGTTTTATATGCTCATAAGTCATCACCAACTCCGTCTAGTTTAATTGCAATTCAATCGCGATTCCTTGTTTGTATTTTCTGTGAAATAAGGGTTGCAATCAGCCACTTGAGGAGTTTTCCAAACCTCTCTTCAGTACAGACTCTATAATTTTGTTCACAGCTTCAACCTGTCCATTTGCAGTTATAATGGATCATGGAAGGTCATAAGGACAAATGACGTTACAGATAAAGAAGTTGATTATTTTCTTCATCTTGGTCGTGGTTAAGAGTTCTTCATCTGCCCATTTGGTGACGTAATCAATTGCTATGATGGTGTATTTCGCACCACCTTTAGGATCGACAAGAAGATGATTTCAGTGCCCCCAAGTGCCAAACGGCTATGAACTAGCCATTTCACTAATTTCCATCGGCGGGGTTCCCAGATTTTTTGCATACATCTTGCACTCGTCACATTGTCTAGCATGATCAACCGCATCTGGGTTGATAGTTGGCCAGTAATACCTATAACAGAGTATCTTCATTATCAAGGTTTTCCCCCTGATGTTATTACCCCATTCTTCTTCATAGACTTTGCTCAAGATATCATCATGGGCGATATGCTGAAGCAAGGGGATGGATAAACTCCTTTTGACACACGACTTATTCTTAGATTATCTGGCGTGAAGCTTTGAGGAGGATGTGTCGTTTTCCATTCCTCCGTTCAGTAAGAATTCCTCATTGTAGATAGTCTTTGATAGGAGTCAACCATGACACCTTTTCATTTTGTTTGCTGAGTACGTGTGTAATGATGTAATACGTGAAGTCGGTTAGTAGCTCTTGGACTTGGCCGAGATAAGGAGCAAGACAATGCCCCCTAGCAAGATCAACTTCCTTAAATTTGTAAACTACCAATCAAGAATCACAAAAGATATGTAAAGTTTTCACTTCAAATCCTCTAGCAAGTTTGAGGCTGGCAGTCAAGGCTTCATACTAAACATCGTTGTTTGTTACAAGTAAATCGAGTTTTAGGACGTAGCAGATTGATCGTTCCTCAGGAGTCATTATCAAGCCATAACACTGATCATTGGATGCTCCATCTACGTACATTTTCCATCTTATGGTTGGTTCTCTGCTACTCTTCGAGTAGTCATCTGAGGTAGTGAATTTGGGTGTGAGGTCTGCTAATTTCCGTCCTTGGATAGCCCTTCATGGGAAATAAGTGATATTGAATTAGCTTAGTTCGATATTCTATTTAAGTAGTCTTTCAGACGTCTTAGGTCATTGTGTGCCCTGTCGCAACGACTGGTAGGCATAGACGTTGATGGGGTGAGCCTAAAAGTAAGAGTGGATCTTTCATGATGAAATCAATAGAGATTGTGCTAGCTTTTGTAGCTTCGGGTTGATATCCAATGCATGGCTTGCGATAGTTAATGAAATCACATATGCATGTCAGAATGGGTCCAAGGGAACATATCATCATTTATTCAGAAAAATCCAACTAATTCTTTTATCATCACTGCACTGAGTTGTGATCCGATATTCAGCACCCGGAAAAGGTCGCCATGGCTGGCTGCTATGTTGACCGTCAGCTTAGCAGGTGCCATCCCAGATTCTTTGAGTAAAGATGTAAATATTTTGCATAACATTCAATGTGAAATATGGTTGGGACGGTCAATGTTGATGGTTACTCTGGTCGAATCCTAGAGTCTTGCCATGAGTTGTTAAGTCAAATAATGAAGGGCTCTGAATGCTCTAATTGATTATCTGCAAATGGCCAAAGATCAGGCTTAAAAGCACGTTGAAGGAAATGTCGAGTAGGGGCCAGCCTTGAGTTGCATGCAACTGCATAGCTGGATCTTGCTATGAGTTTGAATTTGCTTGTATATTCGAGTAACGCATTTTCTATTCAATGCATTCATGATCCTTCACTCGCCCTTCGGGTTGGAGTGACAGTCAGTTGCCCCGAAGCTTTGGCATCGATTTAACGATTCTATCTCTAGGCATCCTTTCGGTCGTTGCCTTGAGTAGCTGTAAGCACTATATATAAGTTTTAATACTGAGCTATCGTGGCCAGTTTTTGGATGACCATGCGTCTTCTCCCAGTCTCGGGTTGATAAATGTACTGCATGGACGGTTGAGTCTCGTCCTAGCTATGTTTATGTTTTCACCTAAACTCCAAAGACATAGAGGTGATTGGTGAATAGTCGGTTCACATTCATCTTGCTTCTCGCTCGTGCCCCCAGGTCTAGGGCATATACCGATAAGTAGGAAGGCCAGCCATGCCCACTTTAGCTTTACTCTCTTTCCCGTTGAATCGTGGGATCATGTAAGTCGATAGGAGACTAGGTCTCGCCTATCTTGGATTTTATCGTGGTTTTTCATTCCAAGAGGAATAATTCGATGCCACGTAAGTTTCAGGGCGTAATTTGGACAGTGGATGGTCATCCACGTCCACTTTGGTTCATGCTCTGTAATTAGATCTCGGGGTAAAGTTGGTTACAAATGCAGTCGGGTTATGCTCATCCAGTTTCATACTCCTCCTGACGAATCGAACGAGGGTGCTGGAGAATTTTTGACCAAGTATTCGTGGTTTACCCTCCTTTCCATACTCTGGGGTCGTAGTTTTTCAAAAAACAAACATCCGAGTCACATTCGTATGTGCTTGGTGCGGATCGGCATTGACCCTTGGTCTGAGGTATGATATAGTAGGTTGCTCGTAGCTTTGGATCCCGTTTCGATTAGTTTTGTATTGAGGCCTCCATGCAGTCGCTGCCTCAAGTTATAAAGAACGCCACGCTAAAGCTATAGTAAGCTGTCGTATTCGGCTTTTTAGTGTTTTGTACCCCTGCCCCCAGCATTGATTTGGCCAGGTCACTAGTTGGATGGTCAAACTCCATCCTCAGCGGGTTAATAATCCTCCTGTCGATTCCAGGCCGAAGTTTGCGGAATAGAAAATGGTCGGAATCCACTCGTCTATTTATCGATGTTTATACACCACTCTACATTCTGGTGACTTAGTGTTATTCTCCCTTCGGTTTACTCACGCCCAATTTGTGTTCATGCTTCGGTCCATGCTCCGGGGACTTAGAGATTTGTCGAACGGTTTACACTTTAGTCCACAGTTCGAGACGTAGAGATTTTCGTCAACTCGTTTATACTCTAGTTCGCACTCTGGGAACTTAGAGTAATCTGGTCCGCTTCTGGGATTTAGGGATTTTTCTAAAGTCGTCTATAATCTAGTCCATGCTCTGGGGACTGAGAGTACTGTAGTCCGCACTCTGGGGACGTAGAGGTTTTTGAGTCATTTATACTCTAGTCCGCACTCAGGGACTTAGAGTACTTTAGTCCGCATTCTATCTCACATTCCAGAGGGTGAGACCTCTCGGATGGCTGAGAGTTTGCCCGAACCTGGTAGATAATCCTTCTCTTTAAGGTTCTCTTTAAGATTTCGAAAGTCGTTATTCTTTATGTAGGACTATTGCATTCTTGTTTTCCACGATTTTGTGCAGGCCGTTCTGACCCCGAGCCCACTCCGAGGAGCGATGTCGCCAAGGAAGTGGGGGAGAAAACAAGTGAAGCCACTCACGTAGGGGATGCTTCTGGTCCAGACGCTCAGGTGATCGGAGCGCTTGACGAAGACAAGTCTGAAACCTCCTCTCCTACCGACGGGGGTTATGAAGTAGAAATTACAGGCGCCTTTGAGCATACATCCGAATTGAGCATGGAGGAGTGGCTCGAGAAAGAGAGGGAGGAGACGATCAAGGTCATAGTAGATCCCCGAGTTGTGGACTTGGACGATCCTTTGAACAAGCCGTTGAAGGTCATCCTTCCTGGCGAGTCCAAGCCCATGGAAGGCCCCCGTACTCCTTCAGTTGCAACCCCTCTATCAAAGAAGAGTACCAAGGGTAAATGCTCTGGAGACGAGCCATCTGGAAAGAAGTTGAAGAAGCACAAGAAGTGATTACTATCCTCGTTCAACGAGGGTTAGTTTAAGTCATGTAATTATTTTCATCTATTTCCTTAGTCCTTGTAGATAGAATGTCGACTCTGAAATTTGGAGGGGTTGTAATAGAAACTCATTTCCGAATAAGGTTTAGTTCCTTCATCTGTCTTACAAAAGACTCTTATTGTTCAGTTTTCTTTGTGATTGTGATTTTAATCCAAGCAGTTGTGAGTAACATAGACTTCTCAGTCCATCTTCATATAACTCGGAAACTCTTCGGGAGTCGTTGAACTTCCATTCTGTGCTTCGAGCACTTAGAATACTTTCTAGCCCGTATGTCAGGGATTTGACAAATTCAAGTCATTTGTGTCATAGTTCATATTCAGGGAACTTGGAGATCCGATTCGCTTATATTCGAGTCTTCACTCTAGGGAGTTAGAGTACTCTAGTCCGCACTCTGGGGACTTGGAGGTTTAAGTCATTTATACTCTAGTCCGTGCTCTGAGGACTTAGAGTACTCCAGTCCGCAATCTGTTTAAGTCGTTTATACTCTAGTCCGCGCTCTGGGGAGTTAGAGTACTCCAGTCCGCACTCTGGGGACTTGGAGTTTTTAGACATTTATACTCTAGTCCGCGCTCTGGGGACTTAGAATACTCCAGTCCGCACTCTGGGGACTTGGAGGTTTAAGTCGTTTATACTCCAGTCCGCACTCTGGGGACTTAGAGTACTCCAGTCCGCACTCTGGGGACTTGGAGGTTTTAGTCATTTATACTCTAGTCCGTGCTCTGGGGACTTAGAGTACTCCAGTCCGCACTCTGGGGACTTGGAGGTTTAAGTCGTTTATACTCTAGTCCGCACTCTGGGGACTTAGAGTACTCCAGTCCGCACTCTGGGGACTTGGAGGTTTTAGTCATTTATACTCTAGTCCGCGCTATGGGAACTTAGAGTACTCCAGTCCGCACTCTGGGGACTTGGAGGTTTAAGTCGTTTATACTCTAGTCCGCGCTCTGGGGACTTAGAGTACTCCAGTCCGCACTCTGGGGACTTGGAGGTTTAAGTCGTTTATACTCTAGTCCACGCTCTGGGGACTTAGAGTACTCCAGTCCACACTCTGGGGACTTGGAGGTTTAAGTTGAGAGCAGTCGTATTTCCACTCTTTAATTTATATTCATCTACTGTATCGAGGCTAATGTCGTCGAATGAACAATCGAACCACGTTTGCTCACGGAATGAGATTCTGCCCCTAGGATGAGGGACGAAATTTGAAAAATGGACGATCGATTCTCGTCCGCTTGGTGATTATAGCTCTTCCAATCAAGTCAAGGAAGGAGGTATATGACAGATGGTTGAATCACATCCATGTTGGGTTAGATAGCCAAATCTCTTACAATTTGCTCTGTAGCTCCTTCTAGAAAATAAGGATAATAGATTGTTGAGTAGACAAAGTAAGTTGCATATGTTCCAAGGTGCAGTCGTGTCCATATATTGACAGTGATGGTTAGCGAGTACGCAGTCTACCATAGCTACTTCAGGTTGGGCTTTCGAACAACCTTTCGTGTTTAGGGTAGGATTTGATGTGTAGATGATCAAATCACGTCCACTTTTGACGGATCCCGACGTCACTGAGCTTCATGAGGGGTATCTATATTTTGTCGAACTTTGTTCTATGACTCGATTGGAGTGGATGATCGGGCCATATTCATTCCAAGCAGTTTAGGTCTCCAAGTCAAATGTGGAGGTTGATGGATGGATGGTCGGTTGTTCGAATCGATCATAAGTTGAGCATACGAACTCGGATCGTCTTGAAACTTGGAACATTGGCTTCCCTGGCTTTGATTGTTATGTCTTGTTAATCGTGGCTCGATCCAGACTCGAACAAAATCCATTGATATCCATAGTGAGCCTTTGTGTAACCGATCTCCAAGACGAACTGTCACTGGTTTCTAATCAAGTTCTTGGTGTCACGGCCTTGCCAAAAGGCGGGATAACATTTGCCCCCCAAAGGACGTCTTGTGTAAACATGACGTGCTTTGAAAAACCGTAGTCTTTCATGCTGAATATTTCCGTTCAGTTGATTGCTTGACAGTCGTCTCTTAATCGTTTCGTTGCAATCTTCTTTTAGACAAATGTTCAACTAGCATGCTTTTCTTTGGTTCTGCCCCTAGTTTCGGGGATGAGTATGGAGTTGATTAATGTTTATACTCCGTCTCGCACTCTGGGAGTACGGAGTTGAGTAGATGTTTATACTCCGTCTCACACTCTGGGAGTACGGAGTTGATGAATGTTTATACTCCGTCTTGCACTCTGGGAGTACGGAGTTGATCAATGTTTATACTCCGTCTCGCACTCTGGGAGTACGGAGTTAAGTAGATGTTTATACTCCGTCTCACACTCTAGGAGTATGGAGTTGATTAATGTTTATACTCCGTCTCGCACTCTGGGAGTACGGAGTTAAGTAGATGTTTATACTCCGTCTCGCACTCTGGGAGTACGGAGTTGATTAATGTTTATACTCCGTCTCGCACTCTGGGAGTACGGAGTTAAGTAGATGTTTATACTCCGTCTCGCACTCTGGGAGTACGGAGTTGATGAATGTTTATACTCCGTCTCGCACTCTGGGAGTACGGAGTTGATCAATGTTTATACTCCGTCTCGCACTCTGGGAGTACGGAGTTAAGTAGATGTTTATACTCCGTCTCGCACTCTGGGAGTACGGAGTTGATTAATGTTTATACTCCGTCTCGCACTCTGGGAGTACGGAGTTAAGTAGATGTTTATACTCCGTCTCGCACTCTGGGAGTACGGAGTTGATGAATGTTTATACTCTGTCTCGCACTCTGGGAGTACGGAGTTGATCAATGTTTATACTTCGTCTCGCACTCTGGGAGTACGGAGTTAAGTAGATGTTTATACTCCGTCTCGCACTCTGGGAGTACGGAGTTGTGCGAAGGATCGTCGTGTATCAACCCATTTTTAGCCTTGATTTGATGGCTTGCCCCCGAGCTCGAGTTTCACTTAGCGAGTGGCTGGTCGTATCGCAGCCGCTCTCTACTTGAATAAATTCCACTTGCAGGATGGAATTCAGCTCTCCGTGCATCGTGATGTTGTACATTGTATTTAATCCATAGCCCCAAATCAAAGGCATATGGTTGATGATGAGCAATAGAATTATTCTCATCCAGATGTAACTCCACACGTCCGATCATGGTCTGCGTAGATTGGTTGGCAACCAAATCTGAGTACCTGGACACCTGCATCGTTTTGAAAGTAGTTTAGTTCAAGCTAGTCGTAGTTCATAGAACAATTGAAATAGAGATGGAAATGGAAATGATTCAAAGAAGATTATGGTAAATCTCATTGATATGTGAAGCAGCATCGTGTGCTCGCTATTCGACTCCACCCCTGGCTCCTTTCAAAGGGATGTTGGCCGTCAACCATCCAATTGATAATCATAGCCCTTTATTAATAGGCATCAGATATTCGCTGCCCGCCATTCTGCAGGACTTGTACATACTATTGAAGCTTTCCTTTCCAGGTCATCTTTTCGATCACACCTCGGAGGTGTTTGTAATCGCTCGTGTTAGGATCAGTGAGCATCTGGGAATATACAACATTCCCCTGATTTTCTTTAGACTTTGGTGTACTCTCTCGAGGTTGGTTTCCAGTACCACTCCGAGTCGTGAGTCTTCAAGTAGAGGTTGTCAATTGAATCTTTCAAAGAGCATATGAGCTGAATTCTGAAGTCTTATTTCGGCTACTAGGATCTACATCCTTAGCCAACGGGCCTTCATTGTTATCGTTCTTAGTCTGCTCCACTCCTCCTCACTTTAGTTCTGATTCATTTTGTAGAAGAAACGATCCATAGTCGTAGGAGGCTCTTTAGCTAACTAGCTGCCAAAATATATCTGGAGGTCGACTTTCCTCAAACGCGATCAGTATGATACCCTTGTTAGTATTTGGAATAAATTGCTTAGAGTATTGGTTTGCTTGGGGTCATTAAATTCGAAGTGCTAGGTCAGCGAAGAATGGTGCTTGGAGTCATCTTGGCGTTTGCTAGAGTCATATCATCTATGTTCTCCAACCTTTGGGAGTACCGTTTGAATAGCGGTTGCTTGTCTGTTCCCTTGATGCCGTTCATAAGCTGCCGCTAGATCCTCTATGCCCTGGTCGATCATGGGATGTCAGGGAAGTAGATAGAATGTTCCTTTATTAAGTTGAGTTTTGAATTCACTATCTGGAGGCACTGCGCTGCGGCTAGGGTTCGAAAACTTGGGTCGTACCCGAAAAAGATTTTTTTTGTAAATAGGGGTCGTATAAGAGACCAGTGTAACTTAAGTTTCGATCGGCATTGAGGGCCGTTCGGCATGACAAAGTTGCTCGGCATACAAGATTGTTCGGCATTCACACTGTTCGGCATTCACACTGTTCGACATCCACACTGTTCGGCATTCCACACGTGTTCGACATTCGCACTGTTCGGCGTCCGCACTGTTCGGCATCCACACTGTTCGGCATTCCACACGTGTTCGGCATTCACACTGTTGGCGTCCACACTGTTCGGCATTCCACACTGTCCGACATCCACACTGTTCGGCATTCCACACTGTTCGGCATTCACACTGTTCGGCATTCACACTGTTCGGCACAATCGAGTCGTTTGGCATACAATACCGTTCGGCATTACAGAGGCGCTCGACATTCATTCTTGTTCGACACAACCGAGTCGTTCGGCATACACTACCGTTCGGCATTACAAAGGTGTTCGGCCTAGAGGTATGGTCGGCCTGGAAGGGCATTCGGCCTAGAGGTATGTTCGGCCTGGAAGGGCGTTCGGCCTAGAGGTATGGTCGGCTTGGAAGAGCGTTCGGCCTAGAGGTATGGTCGGCCTGGAAGAGCGTTCGGCCTAGAGGTATGTTCGGCCTGGAAGAGCGTTCGGCCTACCCCTTTTCTGGAGCGTTCGGCATACGCCTTTTCTGGGGCGTTCGGCATAAGCCTTTTCTGGGGCGTTCGGCATATGCTTTTTCTGAGGCGATCGTCATAAGCTTTTTATGGAGTGATCGCCCGAATTGCCTTCAGAGGAGGGTCGGCCTTCATTCAACTTGAGTGCAAACTTCAACGTCCAATCCCCAGATCTTGCGTACATCAGTGAATCCAATCTACGGCTATCAGTTTCCTTTAGATTTCTTTCAAATCTGAGTAGAATAGGAAGTTTTCTAGTAAACAACTGGATCTATCTCGCGAATATGGAAATCCACTAGTAGATGATGAGATCCAATCAAGCTGAGAATTCAATTCTCAGTGAAAGCACCAAAGTGTTAGCACCAAAATTGGTCACTAACCTCGTAGAGAAAGATTGTGTAGAGATATAAGTGATGAAGATAAATTAAACAAGGAAGAGAATGCTAATTTAAATGCAGAAAGTAAGAACACCAAATTTATAGTGGTTCAGCGTAATTGCCTACGTCCACTTTGAGGTTAAACTTTATTGATCTTCTTAATAGTTGATTACAAATACAATTCGTGAATCAAATGCTTGAATGAAGTTGTTAAGTAGAGAAGATGAGTCTCAAAAATGGCAGAGTCTCCCCAGTGTTCTCCAAAAAGGATCCATTTCATTGTGCCCATGCCCTTCTATTTATAGAGGAATATGGGTTGGACTTCCTTCATGGGTTTAGGAACAAGGTGCCTCTGCCCATAGTGGGTGAATCTGCGCACCAGGCCAGGCAGGCCGAATGCTCTTGCTTTATTGTGGGCCGGACAACTTGCTACCACCTCCAGTCTCTCCTTGATCAGAATCTTGTCTAGTGCTAATGATAATTTCTTCAACCGTCATTTTGTAACCGGGCCAAGATGCCGGTTAACAACTTAATGTCTTCTGCTATTTCCGATTGCTCCTTATCGTCGTTGGTGGTGAATTCTGCAATGAAATCGGCCATGTCTTGTCCCTTGATGGCGGTGCGAGGGTGATAGATGATATCATATTGACTCAGTTCAATGCACATTTTAAGTAGTCGCCCGAAAGTGTCGGGACGATGGAGTACCTGCCTCAGTGGTTGATCGGTTAGAACTTTGATGGAATGGGACTGGAAGTAGTGACGCAGTTTCCGTGAAGTGATCAGTAAACAGTATGCTAGCTTCTCAAGTTTAGGATATCTGACTTCTGCCCCCGTAAACCTCTTACTCACAAAGTAAATTGGCCGCTGTGTGCGGTAGTCTTCCCTTACCAATGCAGCGCTTAGGGCGTGAGATGACACAGCAAGGTACAGGTATAACTCTTCTCCTTCGCTTGGAGTCGAGAGTACCGGCGGTTTCTGGAGGTGTTCGATTAAGTTAAGGAAAGCGGTTAAGCATTCGTCAGTCCATTCGAACCTTCCTTTGTCTTTCTTCAGAGCTTCGAAGAAGGGGGCGCACTTGTCCGTTGCTTTGGAGATGAATCGGCTTAGGGCGGCCACTTTTCCATTCAGGCTTTGCATTTCCTTTCGAGTGGAAGGTATCTTGATATCCCTTAGCGCTCGGACTTGTTCAGGGTTTGCTTCAATCCCTCGGGCATGGACGATGAACCCCAAGAACTTTCCTGATGATACTCCGAAGGAGCATTTTAGAGGATTCAACTTCATTCCATACTGGCGAAGTACTTGAAACATCTCGCCTAGGTGGCTTACGTGATCGTCGGCTTTCCTTGACTTTACCAGCATGTCATTCATATATACTTCCATAGTTTGTCCTATTAGCCCTCCAAACATCTTGTTGACGAGGTGCTGGTAGGTGGCTCCTGCATTTTTAAGTCCGAAAGGCATTACCTTATAGCAGTATAAACCCCGGTCAGTGATGAAACTAGTGTGGTCTTGATCGGGAACATGCATAGGAATTTGGTTATATCCTGAGTATGCGTCCATAAAAGATAGGAGTTCGTGTCCGGCGGTGCTGTCTACAAGTTGATCGATTCGGGGAAGTGGGAAGCAATCCTTCGGGCAGGCGTCATTTAAGTTGGAGAAGTCAATGCATGTCCGCCACTTCCCATTAGCCTTCTTTACCAGCACCGGGTTGGCGATCCACTCTGGGTAGATGGCTTCCCGTATAAAGTCATTGGCAAGTAGATTCTTTACTTCTTCATCGAGGGCTGCTGATCGTTCTGCCCCCATACTTCTCTTTCTTTGTTTTACGGGCGCCTTGGTAGGATCAATGTTTAGTACGTGGCATGCTACGTCGGGGGAGATTCCGATCATGTCAGCGTGTGTCCATGCGAATACATCCAAGTTGTGGCGGAGTAAGTCGATGAGTTGCTCCTTCAACTCTGCTTTTAGTTGGGACCCAATTTTCAATAGTCTATTCGAGTCGTGCTTGTCTACAGACACAAACTCCATAGCCTCTGCAGGCTCGGTGGTGGCCTCCTCCTCTTTGTCCCTGGGGTCTAATTCGTTGAAAGGGTCGCTGGTAGATCAAAGAGGAGGGGCTTTCTTTAGTTGCTACGCTTCTAGACTTTTCGTGCAGAGGGCAACCTCTACACTCTTCCCTTTATCCTTCCTGTGATTGTTGCGAAGTTCAGTCACATAGCAGTCTCGAGCAACGTCCTGGTCTCCTTCTACTTCCCCTACTCCATTGTCCGTTGGAAATTTCATCTTTAGGCACCATGGGGCAAGGACAATTTGGAAGTCAGATAAGGCTGGCCTTCCTAAGAAGGCGTTGTAGGCCGAGTGGTTTTCTATTAGCACAAACGTCTGTTTCCGTACAACGGAGCGGGGATGGCTTCCAATTTCAACAAAGAGATCCAGTTGACCGAGGGGCATCTTCGCATCTCCGGTGAAACCGTGTAGTGGTTTATTGTAGGGAGATACATCCTTCATTGATAGTTTCATTTTGTCGAATGCATGTTTGAATAGGATATTTACTGAGCTTCCAGTGTCTACTAGAATTCGGTAAACTTCGGCGGGACCGAGCCGGGCAGAGATAACCATGGGATCCATGTGAGGGTATTGCCTTCCTTCTAGGTCACGCTTACCGAATGTGATATCATCACTTTCTTTCCACTTCGGGTGGTGCTCTTCTATAACCGAATTGACACAGTCTTTATTGTCTCTAAGCGACTTTCCATATCTTTCCATCTCTTTCCAGCTTCTGTCTGCGATGTGCGGTCCTCCCGAGATGGTATGGACCACTATCTTCTCTTGACTAGAGCCGCTAGTATTGCGGTTTCCTCTACCGATCTCTGGTGAGGGTAGCCTTGGGTTCTCATTGGCAGGAGCTGGAGTCCTGTCCTGACCTTTTACATAGCGTTCCAGTTTCTTCCTTCTAATGTGTTCTACAATCAAGTCCCGGAGATGATGGCACTCATTGGTATCATGCCCATGAGATTCGTGGAAGCGGCAGAACTTTCCAGACTTCTGCGCGTTATCTGATTCCTTCTTGTATGGTGGGCGTTTGTATCAAACTTCGCCTTGGGTGGCAAGGAAGATGTTTTCGACGGTTTCGTTCAAAGGAGTGTAAGTGTCGAATCTCGGTCCTGGCCGATATAGGCGCTTTTCTCCCTTCTTGCCCCCAGCATTGTCTCTGGAATCATTTCTTCGAACGTCCTTTGCCACACCAGGCATGTTGCTGTGAGTTGCCTTATTTTGTTGTCCTGACTGCCCCTCAACGGCAGCATCCTCAAGCCTCATATATTTCCCGGCTTCATGGAAGAAATAGGGTAAAGTAGCTGGTTTTTCTTTTGTCAACCTTCTAGCAAATTTAGAATCCGGATGCACACCACTACAGAGGGCCATTAGGATAAGCTTCTCATCGGCATCTTGGACTGCGGCTGCTGCGGCATTGAATCGGGTTAGGTAGTGCTGCAGTTTCTCTCCAGGTTTCTGTTTGATACTGGATAAGGAATAAGCGTCCTTGGGTTGTTCCACATGAATGCGGAACTGGCTGATAAACTTTTCTTTCAACATTTCCCACGAGCTGATGGATCCCTGGTGTAAATGACAGAACCAGGAGGTAGCGAGATATGCTAAGAATAGTGGAAAGCATTTGCATAGTACTCCCTCTGTCGCTCCACTCATGAGCATATGCTGTGTGTATCTCTGTAAGTGTACAATGGGGTCGGAGGTCCCTTTGTAGGGTTCCATTGTTGGCATCTTCCATTCTCGGGGGGTGATAGCAATTTCGATATTGCGGGCGAAAGGGCTGGTTACCCTAGCGCCTATCCCTCGATCTCTTTGCTCCCGTTGGATGCACTCTCTGAATAAGCGTGCCATCCTCTCATCAGAATTTGGAGCAGATAGAAATGAGTTTGGTTTTTTTCTGTGGGATTGATTCCGTCCAGATGACCTGTAGGGATGGTATCGTCTATCATTCCTCATATTTTCCAGCGACTGCCTTCGGACTTCTGGGAGCATGCTAGGGTCAGCTGCAGTTGGCCCTTGCCTTGATCTTCCCCTGCTAGGTTCTGATCTGAGCACTTCCTCGGGTCCTACTTCGGGCTGGACTCTAGCTCGGCCCCTTTCGCTGGCGTTTCCGTGGTTAGGTAGTACGACCGGCTCAGCTACAGTTGACCTCCGCCCGGTACCTCCCCTGACGGGTTCGGTTCCAAGCGTTTCCTCAGGCCTAACTTCGGGCTGGGCTCGATCTTGGCTCCTACCATGGTTGCTTCTGTCGTTAGTTCCTTCGAGGAAGGAAGATCTTTGTTGTCTCTGAGATCCTCCAGACTGGGACTCTCCCCATGATTCAGTGTTGCGGTTGGACTCTTCAGCATCCCTTAAGCGTTACATGAGATGGTCCACCAAGGCTTCCTGCTAGGACGTGAAGCGGTTAGTTACTTCAACCACAACCCTGTCTAGATCTACCCTAGTAATTGCTGCAGGTTGTTCTATGGCAGGAGTGGTTGGATTATTCTATCCTTCGTTTGATACTGCTGCTGGAGGAGGACGATTCACTTGATCTGTGACCGTTGGATCTGGAAGACTGCTGGTCGCGATGTTTTTTCCTTTGTTAAAATCTTTTTTCTGCTTGGGAGGCATGTTTTCCAAGCGATGAACGATGTTGTTAGGAAAAAGGTTAAGTGGATGAAGCTGAAGCTTGAGTTCAATTCTCAGTGAAAGCACCAAAAATGTTTGCACAAAAAATGGACAAACACCTCAAAGTCGTATGATTTAATTGATTTTATATTGTTCTCAATGATTTGGGTGGATTATGCAAGTATATGAAAAGCAGGGACTAAACTGTAAAGCACACGCAGATTTATAGTGGTTCAGCCAGAATGTGCCTACATCCACTTCATATATTATTTCTCCTTTCTAGTTCAGATTACAAGTACAAAGCTTCGATACCAGTAAAAGAAAGGTGTTTAAAAGTTCTCTCTGTGCTTGAGCTCTCAAACTTGTCCCCCATTGTTGTAGCCCTGCCCCTCTATTTATAGAGTGAGGCTGGGGGTAGGGGTCTTGGATGTATATAGCTGCTGGTGGGCCTGGGCTGACGCGATCTGGCCTGGTACTGTTGGTCCGGAAGGAGCTTGGTTCGGAATGTCTCGGTCCGGTGGTAGGTGGTCCGATAGGAGCATGGTTCGGTAGTTAGTGTTGTTGAGTTGGTCTGGTAGTGTGGAGCTGGGCTGGTCCGGTAGCGTGGAGCTGAGTTGGTCCGGTAGTGTGGAGCTGAGTTGGTCCGGTAGTGTGGAGCTGAGTTGGTTCGGTAGGAACGAGGAAGGGGGTGGTTCGGTAGACATGGGAGTTGGACCGGTGGTAGCTTGGGAGAGTGCTGGTTCGGTGGGCATGGGAAGGAGTTGATTCAGTGGTAGGGATGGAGCCGGTCGAAACATACCCAACAGATGAAGAGGAGGATGTCATTTCTCTTATTCGCGTCATTCGTTAATTTTTCGACATCTTTGAGCCCGTCTTAGGACTACCACCTAAGCGAGCAATCGAGTTCAAAATTAATCTTATACCTAGAGCTCAACCTATTACCCGTCCCCCTTATCGCATGTCCAATAAGGAGAATGAAGAGATGCGCAAACAATTATCCGAGTTAGAGAAGAAGCAACTTATTCGCTCTAGTTCCTCGCCTTGGGGAGCTTCAGCTATTTTCGTAAGTAAGTCCAATGGTACACTTAGGCTTTGCGTTGACTACCGCAAGCTTAATGATCTTACTATTAAGAATAAATATCATTTACCTCGGATTGATGATCAGTTTGATCAACTTAGTTGTGCTAGAGTCTTTTCACAATTGGACTTGGCTACCGGTTTCCATCAGCTTCGTATTGCAGAGGATAGTATTCCTTTGACTTCGTTCCGTACACGCTATGGATCTTATGAATGGCTAGTTATGTCATTCGGTTTAACGAATGCTCCGGCTTATTTCGTTGACCACATGAATCGAGTCTTCAAAGATTTCCTCGATCGGTTCGTTCTCATCTTTATTGATGATATTCTTGTATATTCTAAAACCGAAGAGGAACATGAAAAGCATCTTCGGATTGTATTGGAAACTCTTAGGAGCAACCAATTAAAGGCAAAATTTTATAAATGCCATTTTTGGCAATCTAGTGTGAAGTTTCTCGGTCATATTATTTCCGAATCCGGAATATCTGTGGATCCTTCAAAGATTGAAGCGATTCAAAATTGGAAGAGACCGGAGAGCGTGACTGAAATCCGTAGCTTTCTCGGATTGGCAGGCTATTACCGCCATTTTATAAAAGACTTTTCTAAGATTGTCGTGCCTCTTACTGGCTTAACAAAGAAAGGTGTTAAATACATTTGGTCAGACAAATGTGAAACTTCTTTTCAGAAATTAAAAGAACTCCTTTCTGATTCTCCTACTCTTATTATTCCCGAATGGAATCAAGATTTTGTTGTCTACAACGATGCTAGTCGCGTTTGTTTGGGTGCCGTTCTTATGCAGAAAGAACGTGTTATTGCTTATGCTTCAAGGCAATTGAAGCCGGTTGAGACTAGATATGCCACACATGATTTAGAACTCGCGGCTATCGTTTTCGCCCTTCGAATTTGGCGACATTATCTTTTGGGAGAGAAATTTGTACTTTATACTGACCATAAGTCTTTGAAATATTTATTCTCTCAAAAGGAACTTAATTTGCGTCAACAACGTTGGCTCGAGTTCCTTGCCTCTTATGATCTTGATATCCTTTATACTCCGGGAAAGGGAAATCGAGTTGCCGATGCACTTAGTCGCAAGCAACAAGCGGTTGTTTCAATGATGATATCTGAATGGAGGGATCTCGAGGTTTTATCCACTTGTGAAATTCGAGATCTTGTCTCCGATTTATGTCATCCCTTGTTTTATGTAGCCTTGAGGCTCATCCTTCTCTATTAGACCGCATTCTTGAAGCTCAACAGCTAGATCCTAAATTGGCTTTGCTTGGCCAAAATCTTAGGGATAAAACCGATATTGAAGGTTTGAAAGACTTTGACATCGATTTTCGTGGCGGCATTCGAAAATTTGGTAGACTTATGTACCAAATACTGGAGATCTTCGTAAAGATATTCTAGAAGATTCTCATCGTTCCAGGTATTCTATTCATCTCGGTAGCAGTAAAATGTACACAGATATGAAGCGTCTTTATTACTGGGAGGGAATGAAAGCTGATATTGCTAACTTTGTTAAGTATTGCATGACTTGCCAACTTGTTAAGGCTGAACATCAAAGGCCTGGTGGGTTATTGCAACCATTGGAAATTCCAGTTTGGAAGTGGGATCAAATTTCCATGGATTTTATTGATGGCCTTCCCCGTTCTCGTTCGGGTCATAATAGCTTATGGGTGATTGTTGATAGACTTACTAAATCTTCCCATTTTATTCCCGTTCGGTCGAACAGAACCGTTCCTCTTTTGGCCAAACTTTTTATCAAAGAAATTGTTAAACTGCATGGAGTTCCTTCTTCCATTGTTAGTGATCGGGATCCATTGTTTACTAGTGGATTCTAGAAGAGTCTTCAAAAAGCTTTGGGAACGAAGCTTAATTTTAGCACCGCTTATCACCCCCAGTCCGATGGACAAAATGAGCGTGTGAATCAAACACTTGAAGATCTTCTTCGAGCTTGTGTTCTTGACTTTGGTGGAGGTTGGGAAGATCATATTTCACTTGTTGAATTTTCCTATAATAACAGCTTCCAATCTAGCATTGGTATGGCTCCTTTTGAGGCACTCTATGGAAGGCCATGTCGATCTCCTTCTTGCTGGCTTGAGACCGGTGAGAAGCTGTTCTTAGGTCCAGATTTTATTCGTGATTTCACAGAAAAGATTGAACTTATTCGACATAGGATGAAAGAAGCCCAGAGTAGACAAAAATCCTATGTCGATAATCGAAGAAGAAAATTAGAATTTTCTGTGGAAGATCTTGTATTTATTCGTGTTTCACCTATGAATGGTGTTGTATGCTTCAGTCGATCGGGAAAGTTAGCGCCTCGATATATTGGGCCATTTCCTATCACTGAACGTATTGGTTCCATGGCTTATCGCCTTTTATTACCGGCTCAGTTTTCTGCCATGCATAATGTGTTTCACGTTTCTTAATTACGGAAGTGCCTTCGGGATTCCGATTCTATTCTTGAGCCCAATATTGTGGAAGAGATTGAAGTTTCGCCTAATTTAACTTATGAGCAGCAGCCTGTTCGAATTATTGCTTCGGAGGTTAAACGACTTCGAAATAAAGATGTTCCGCTTGTTAAAGTCCAATGGTCCTCAATCCCTAAGGATTGCTCTTGGGAAACTAGAGAATTCATCGAGCATACACATCAAGAATTATTCTCTCATGCTCTTTGAGGTAAACTTCTTATTTCAAATTTCTTTTGTGTTAATATGATTTTATGGTTGTTACTTTTTATTTCCATCTTATATATCGCGAGGACGCAATTTCTTTAAGGAGGGGAGTCTGTAACAACCCGCATATTTATCGATTTTATATTTAAATATTTTATTTAAATATTTTATCGTTAGTCGGATGTTAGTCCGAAAAGCTACTTTTTGCATACGGTCAAATTAGGACTCGAGACCATCTCCATTGAGTTCAAAATGACGTTTACGATCTTTTTTAGTGTAAACTTCGATATGTTTGGAGATAGTGAAATTTTCGTCACTTTTTCCCGCCTTTGACTTTGGTTTGGATTGCACCTCCTTTAGTTCAGCCCAACCCTCTTCCTCACTTCACTCATCATTTGTTTTAAACATTCAAGCTTCATCAAAAATGGAGGAGGAAAAGGGAAATTAAAACTCCAAGCTCAAATTCAATTGCAAACCCGACATTCAACTCCAAATTCAAGAAAAAGATAGTGGATTCAAGCTTTGGATTGCTTCTCCTTGCTTTCAATCTCCATCTTCATCCATTTTAGTGAAAAGGTGAGATTTTTAATCTCACATCTTGCCTATAACTATCATTGGACTGTTGGGAATGATTCCTTATCGCGTTAGCATCTTAGTTTGCTTTTGGTTTGGATTGAATGGGTGAAAAACTCCAATTTTTAGTGTTGTTGGCAAACCCTGGCCCTTAGGTCGCACTGCCTCATAGACTAGCCCTGTAGATTTTCGTTCGTGCTTAGGTCGTTCGAAATTAAGTCGCTAGGTCGTAGGTCACTGGGCCATAGGTCGCCCTGGCGTGGAGAAGACTCTACCTGCTTTTAGCTGCTCTGGACTTAGGTCGTTCGAACCTGCTAGGTCGTAGGTCGCTCGCCTGGAGTTAGGTCGCTAGGTCGCTCGCAAGTTAATCGTTAGGTCGCTCGCCTGGAGTTTGGCCTTTAAAACGTTAGGTCGCTCGCGTGTTAATACTTTAGGTCGCGTGGCCATCTTACTTAGGTCGCAAGGCCACTAGGTCGTTAGACCTTTGACTCTTTAGGTCGCGTGCCCAGTTAGGTCGCGAACTCCTTAGGTCGCATGAACTTGTTTTATAACTTTAGGTCGCTCGGCTTTATCCATTAGGTCGCTCGACACCTCTCTGTTAGGTCGTTGGCCTTAAGTCGTTTACTCTTTAGGTCGTTTGACCTATTTGCTTTTAGGTCGTTCGACCATTAGGTCGTTCGATAGTCCCCTAGGTTGCTCGCGTGCTCCTTAGGTCGCTTGGCCTGCATCTGTTAGGTCGTTAGACCCATTGCCAATTTAGGTCGCGTGGTTTTAGGTCGCGAGTCTCTTTCCATTAGGTCGTTGGACCTTATATCCATTAGGTCGCTGGACCTCATATCTCTTAGGTCGCTCGACCTGTATTCCAGTTAGGTCGCAACCACTAGGTCGCTTGACCTCCCTTCCCTTAGGTCGCTCCATGTTAGGTCGCACCTTGTTTGGTCGCGTCCATTCCTTGTGTTGAACTCTGTTATGTTGCATCGCACTTCTACTTTGATGGTTTGGAGTTGATTTCTTTGGGCTTTACTCACGTCTTCGAACATGAATTTATGTGATTCGATTTGTTTCAACAATCGTTTTGTGACTTGTTACTTTAAAAATGTGAAGGCTTCAATACTAGTGGTAAATATCAAAACTCTTTCATCAAAACGTTTTCAGCACCATTTTAAATATAAAACACGTTCTCTCAAACTGTTTTTCAATCTACTAGTATATACAAGCCTTTGCTTCACTCGGATGAGAAATCGAATTAAACGACTTAGTAAAACGAGTGGTATGAAACGCTTGCGTTCACTTCGTCGGTTAGCTCTTGGACTTGTTCGATTGAACCCTTTTGTGACAATTTCCTAGTGGAGATCTGCAGTTTGTTCGTAAATATTTAAGTTAAGATAGTGGTTATGGGACATGAAGCTAAACTTATATATTTACTGACTTAGTGTAATTGACACTTCCTAATGATCATGACGATCATTTTTGTGATTTAGACTAGCAACTGTGCGATGTCTCTTTGTCTGCGAGGGAGACTAGACCCCGCTTTTGTGATGTTTCACCATCACATATATGGGGTAGCACCCCATGGTCTTCGGTCCATTTCTGTGTGGAAATTTAATGGATAGCTTCCATGAGATAGCTTCTCGTTTATGTGTTTCACGCGTTGGTGAGTTTGCATACTCCCGTTCATGTGTTAGGCCTTTTCCCCCTTTTTATGTGATTTCTGGATTTCTGGTGATGATTTCTGGAATTTGTGCTTCACCAATTTTCATGATTTTCATTAATATGATATCAGTTTTTGTGCATTGGTGAATTTATGTGTTATTGACTTGTTATGAATACAAGTTTAGGGTATGATACCCTATTTTATCTTTGAGAAGATTCTTGTGATATTGATTGATCTTTTGTTGATTATCATTTACATACTTATAGTAGTATGCCATAATGGTTGTTACATGTTCATGCCATATTATTATTTATCCTACCTTATCATCTAATATTTATAGCTAGACCGATCCGTTTATTATTTTCTTATAAATAATACTCGGGTCAGACCAAGATGTTACAGGTGCTTCTGCTTGACTTCTCTTCAGGATTATTCTGACTTTTGGCTAACTACTTAGATTAGTAGTTTTTGGATGTACACATTTGAGATATAGACTCTATGTAGTGTACTTATTCTTTTGTATAGCACATGTTGCTATTCTTTTGTATTATCGTGGATCTTTTTGACCACTACTCTGATGTACACCTTCATGTGTTATATATATATTCATATCTTCTTCCGCCTTTGTGATATGGATGTCTGTGACTGATTTATGTTATGTTCATTTCTATGTTTGTTTCCGAAGATTATTTATAGCCACTGTGTGATAGCTTTGGGTTTGTATCGGTATGTCGGACTTCCTCCTTAAATAAAGTTCATTCTAAACTATCTGACATATTGGTGCTCGCTCAAAGAAGTTACATGGATGGTCGCTCCTCAACAGCCTTATTCTCCGTGCTAGTCGATAGCATTACACCGTAGTGTTCTTGGCTAGTGTGGGTATAGAGGTGGGGCGTCACATGGATGCTGATTTGGGTAGTTATGATGGGAAGTTAATGTGGAAGGAAGTTGAATGTGATGTTCGCAGTTGTATGGTTGTGGGTGGAGGTAGCAATTTGAAGTTTGGGTTGTGGAGAAGTGTGATGGATGGTGTTGCAAAGTGTGTAGGGGAGATAAAGTAGATATGGCAGAGAAAGGTACTTGAGGTTGATTAGATTAGGTGGGTAGGAGATTAGTTTGGTGGTTGTTCTTGATTGGTTTGATGGTCGTTGTAGTATAGAGGTGAGTATTCCCGCTTGTCACGCGGGTGACCCGGGTTCATTCCCCGGCAACGGCGCCAAAAACTTTTTGAAATGACGGATTTTCTATCGATTAGAAAACTGCCGTTAAATATAATCATTATAAAAACTGCAAGCACATGGCGTACAATCATAGTACGTATGCGAGTACGGGTCGATCCACAGGGAAAGAATTAAATTTCAATATTACTCAATCAAATTAGCCCAAAGTTTTGAAGTGGTTTTAAACTAAGAAAAATTGTAAAAAATACACTAGAGAAAAGTGAATATTAAGTAGAAATAATAGATGTGCTTATTATAAGTATGATTTATTTGTGCTATTAATTAGCACAACTTAAATCTTAACACTCTAACACACCATTCAAACCCAATTATCAACATTCATGAAAATGACATGAAATTAAAAATAAAATATATTTTAAATACGATCTATTTAATATGAATTAGTAATATAGACAATAAAATTTTGATTCTAGCTTAACTTTCATCATCAAAATCACTTAGGAAAATGATCAAATAGTTTATGTTTACAATGGAATAAGCATATACTATTTGAGATGTCAACATAGACTATCAAATTCACTAAAAAATAAACCACCATCATTCGAACCATTTAGCACAAAAGAGAGATCACAAGTGAAATCATCATGTTAATTTAATATGTTTCATGAGAGCTTCATTACCCCTAAATTGAAAGGGTTTGGCTACTCATATTTGAAAAAATGTTAACATAAAATGATTTCAACATAAAAAAAAAGGAAAATGAGAGCTAATTAAAAGAAAAGAGAGCTAACTACTTGCATGTAATATACTAAACTAACTACATGAATTAAATCTATGCTACTAACATTAAACAAGTGAAGCATAAACTAAGTAGGAGAGCATGCAATAAAAATAGCATGAAAAAATCATAAAACAAAAATTGCATGAAAGTAAAAAAAACAAGGCTAAGAAGCCATTAAATAAATTTTTATTTAACTTTGATATGTGGCTATAATATTGCATAGAAAAAGAAGATGATTACATGAAACATAAGGGGTATTTATACATGCTTAAAACTCTAATTTAAATTTTAGGGGACTACCTAAAATGCCCTTGAGAAAGTGTAATCTCCAAGTAATCATTAGGGAAATAATTAATCCCCACTAACATGCCTTTAAGCCTCCATTAACATGTGCATGTGCTTTTAATTATGGACCATATGCTAGTGGGTATGTGGGCTCCTCCATGTTGCATGAATTCTTTTATTTCCTTTCTTTATTAGCTTTCAACATGTGTGCATGCATTCATCCATGAAACCTCTTCATATTTGCACTCCATTTCCTACAAATAAAAATAAAAATGTGCAAATAAATTTTCTCAAACTAAATCATACACAAAATTATCATTTTACCCCCAAATGAAGATGAATGAATGACGATTTGAAAACAATTTAAAATTTGGTTTAAACATGTAAAATACCCTAATATGCTCATTTATTTAATTAATGGAAGATTAAATATGGAAGTAAAAATATATACTTTTACATGCACATTACCAATTTTCAATAAGTGCCTTTACGGACTTAGTTGTATACCTATACTGTTGGATGTAATTAATGTAACAATTTCGACTATGATTCAATATTTACTTTAAAACCTAGACATTATTATAATATCACTGGATTTTCTATCGAAATGGTAATTGTAAGGTAAAAACCCATCCGTGTTTATGTGTGATGTGGTCTTACAAGATACCTTTATTTTTAAAGGGTTTTTAAGTTTAATAATTCGGTTGTTTGAAGTTTACTCATACTAGCTCATGTCCGACCCGGAGTTTTTTATTTTCCCCTAAAACACTTGGGTACTTAGATTTGTATGAGTACCCAAGTAGTCCAGGTTCTACGGATGCATTTGGAGGAGCATAGAGCAGGTGGCTTTGTCGTTATCTAGCTATTTATTTTGATTTTCCGCTGTGTATGTGTATATTTTATGTCAGCATTTGTTGGGACTTGCAGTTATAACTGTCTTTGGCTGAATTTGGTGTTTGTGTAACTCTGATATTCATTTTGGGAATGATTCTATATACTATCCTACATTGACTATTATATATAATTGCTTTGCGCCGTAAGATTCTGTGATTCTTTCCTTCTTGTCTTTTCTTTTTCTTTCCACCCCAATGACTTGTCTTCCGGACTCCTAGATGATTGACACATGAATACGTGGATGTATTAAGTGTCGCCTTTAGGAGTAAGAAAGGAAGATCGTTACATTGGACTACTTGGCTACTCAAAAATTAGAGTTTCCAAGAGTTTAAGGGAAAAAAACTCCAGGTTAGACATGGGTCTGGTGTGAGTAAACTCAAAATGACTGAATTGTTATACTTATAAAACCCTTCCAAAATAAAGGTATCTCGTAAGACCACGTCGCACATAAACATGGATGAGTTTTTACCTTATGATAACCAATACTTTGCCATAAAAATCCATGATAATATAATAATTTCTAAGGTTTAAAATTAATATTCAATCATAGCCGAAATGGTTAAATTAATTACATTCCAACACACTAGGTATACATCCAAGTCCATAAGTATGCAGTGGAAAATAGATTCCATACAATGACAAGGTAAGGGACAACCTCCCGTACAGTACATCTCTAGATAAAATATACCAAGACTACAAAACAATTGCCCCTCTACCAACACAGAACTGACCAAACCCTTCTTGGATAGTAATGAATATAATCACCCCTCAGTTGTGATCAACAACCGCACTGGGCCTTGAAGCATACATCGAAAGAAAAAGTATCGATCTAGATCAAGGATGATCAAACCCTAATGGGAGCGACCCACTTACCCATACCGCCTCTCCCATGTTTTAGTCATCCCCAAGTGTGAGGCTCGAGGCAACGATTTGTCTTATACTTATCACCTTTTCGACATTTCGACTTCTCTATCCCTCGCCAAGAAACTTTTGTTTTAGATCTCACAGATAAAGGAAAGTCTACTAATCAGCTTTTAGTATTGAATACAAGATGACTTACTTTCCACAAACGTGTCAACATTTTAGCACAACTTATCACGTTTGTTTGATGTTACCTAATGGCATAGACAAAGAAATTCCATGTACTTAAAACATCTTTTTAAAGGTAAATTTTTTTGAAATTTCGAACTTCCTTTTTAATACTTATAAACGTATTTAAAAGACTTTAGAAAAAATATCCAAAGTAGAAACTCTTTTTAGTTTACACCAAAATTATTGTTTTACAAACTGTATCCACACCGACCATTGCCATATGGACCATAACTTTTGAAACTTGTTTTGTAAATTAAACTAATTTTTAAATCCTATCTTTTTATATTTAAATCACTTAAATAACTTTGTAAAAAGATTTAAAAAAAAAGTTATGTTTGGAAAATCTTTTAAAACATTCTTAGAAAACAAAGTAGTAAACAAGTTTAAAGGAAACATAAGATAGAGATATCGAAATAAAAACCAATTCAAGTTCTTAACTATACCAAGCAACATTCACATTTATATACATAAGCTTACATATATACAAATGTAAATAAGATCATAAGGCAAGAAAAATTTACCACTTGCATAAAATTACATATGCACTTCGAAGTGTGTCATAGCGACCTGTTCGCTACAAACACTTCGACTTCATTTGAAGTCCCCTATAAATTATCACTTATGTCATCCGCTATCAAGCAGGAACCAAACCAAACAATAATCATTCCAAACTAATAAACATAAGTAATAAACCAAGATTACTATAACAATTCATAAAGTTTATAATTGGATTTTTAAAGTGAGTTTACTTACCTAAATCGACACAAACTTTGTTAAAACAACCACAACTTAGCAATTGACAGACGGACCTAGCTTTCTATTCAGAAAATTGATTTTTAGGACCTAAGGTGCAAATGGGTTTGGCTTAGGGGTGTATGGGCTTGGCCTTGACTTGATGAGTGTACGACCACGGTAAAAAGTGGAGTTTTCGACTTTGCTTTGGGAAATAAGTGAAGTAGATAAGAATGGAAGCAATTTTAGTTATTTGTTTAAGGATGGAAGAGAATGAAAAGGAAAAAGATAAGAATTAGAAAATGAAGAGAAATGAACTAAAGTGAAAATGGAAAGAGTAAAGTTGTTTTTATAGGAAATGAAATATAGGAATTTACTAAAATACCCTGTCACGTACCGAAATTTTCGACTTTCGAAAATTCGACATCGATACTCACTTTATCGACTGCCGAGCAATCGAGTGCCGGAAACTCCAATAGTGAGGGTTTTAGAAAGAAGAAATAGAAGAAAAAGAGAAGAAGAAGAAGAGAAGGAAGGAACAACTGAACAACATCAGACAGAAAACAATATCAGAATCTTACACATCGCAGCGGAACAATATATAATAGATAAACACTAGTCTTTTAAAACAAAGAACTATATCAGTTTATACATACATCAATCATCAGAGTCAATATACAACAATGGACAGTTATATAAACTCGTCCTCATACAGAATACACAGCGGAATAAAATAATATCATATACAAATACTACGTCTCGAACTCCAGCTTATCTCCAAGCTCCAGAATATCCAGAATATCCTGATAATATAACTCTAGGCTGCCCGTGTGGAAATTGGTGGGCACCCAGAGTTTAGAAGGGAAACAATAAACTCCGAGTCAGTCATGGTGACTGGTGTGAGATCGTAAAACAGTTATTCTTTAAAATAAACAACAGGATAATTTTAAAGTCAATTCGAAATGCTTTTGGAAAATGAAACTACCATAAGACCTCCCACCACACACACAATGCAAACGCAGACTTGGAGGAGATTTCTTCTTATGATAGTCAAAGATGCTTACTACGCAAAATCAAATCATTTTTGATATTATTATTAGTGCATAGTGTAGAAAACATTTCGAAAGTAGAATATAAATCTTAGCCAGCATAGGTACCATTATATTATGCCTGCTATAGCTGCCTCCTGAGGAGACAGGTTATACAATTGAAATCGTAAAGGCTCGTATTGTTTCTTTGGATTTCCAACAAATGGTCAGGCTAAGGAACTTCCTATCCACGATGGGTACGTCCCTGGAATAGACGACCCGAGAACCTAACCGGATCTCTGCCAACACAAGGCCGGGTTACCTCTGCAAAAATAGGTAACTACTGACACGCGTATGCCATCCCCCGATCGTCACCGATCTTCCCGAGGATCCCCGATTCGCAACAAACCACATAGATAATAATAATGCAGTAACCACAGAGGTTAAGTATCTGGGCTCCATACCATGATACCACCTTTATCCAGAAGGAATGACATACACTAAGGGGCGCTACTCCCTAGAACCTTGCTGCATTCGTCCTGTTTCGACCATTTCCGGGGTGTGAGGCTCGATGAAGTCTCGTCCACAAAGCTACGCTTTCTCAAAAAGCCCTGCTTCGGGTCAAACAAAATGATCAACCTATGATCACAAAGATATAAGATCAAACAAATGATCATATCACAAATGATCAAACACTGATCATTTCACAGCAACACTCAGTATGCCACGTTACCAAATTGGGATATATCGCTGATAAATTTCAACTACCTAACCTCTGAGCTCGTACGTCTCAGAGAAGGGTGTTAAGCTAAGAGAATAAATTCTCCGCCACCAACAGAAATGTATTTGAAAGAAATCAGCTTTATATCTCAAATTGTAACGTCAGACACACAATCCATATAAGTCTGTTCCGGGATCGAACAGAACCGAAGGCACTTCTCACGAAGCCCTTGCATTTCCGGATGATTTTCAATCACGTCAGGACTTCCCGTCACTAAGGGTGATAAAACCTCTAAATCGAAGATCAGTCGATGTAGAGTAACTCAACGGTAATCCTTCCGTTTTCAAAAATATCCGGTCTTCAACACCGGTCTTCAATTGCGATTCATAACGACGTATCACATATTCGGAATGGGTTATACGACCCCATGGTCCTTTCCCGGCTAACCCGAATAGTGAGCGTTTATTTCAAAAATAAGTGTGGCATTCAAATTCATCCAATTCACAACAAATACCTATCTAAAGGTAATTATTGATAGTCGGTTATTTAACTATCAATAAAGATGCGCAACATCATCAGATTCCAAATAATTTTCCCAATTATTTATTCTTCAAAAATATCTTACTAGATATAAAATTTTCCACACTTCAAAAATAAATCAACGTTTATTTTTAAAACGAATTCCCATTTCTTTATAAATTCCATATTGAATTTATATTTCAAAATATCTTCTAATATACGATTTTCAAATCGATTTTCAATATTCAATTTCAATTTATCTTTTATAAAGATAAATTCTCAAAACGTTCATTTCATTTGGAAAAGCATTTCCATACTTATTTAAAAATAAGTGTTTCACAAATCGTTTATTTTCAACATTTGAAAATATTCGATATACTTAAATCAAATTAAGTATATATTTCATTCTTTAAGGAAATCTATTTTTCTATAACAACATCAATTTGAGTCAAAACGAATGTTACGTAAAACATCGTTACGACGACTCAAAAATCACTAGTATAGGGATTCGGATTTAGATAGATATATAAATCCCAATACTATATAAAACATTTCCTTTCGGAAATCATTTACTATAACAACAGTGTTATAGTCCACCATTTCCTTATTTCTCGAAAACGTCTATTTCAACAATAAATGTTGAAATCTATGATTTCGATAGTTCACCCGTTTTAAAACATCTTTTAAAACGATTTACTTCATTTCAAATATCACTTTTCCAAAACCATATCCATTTTACTTAATAATATATTCACTATCCAAAATCGTGAATATACTTCACTAACCCCATTTCAATATTTTCTATACATTTTATTTCAATAATAATTCGCTATCCAAAATCGCGAATATATCTCCTTTGATAATCTTCTATATTTAATTTATCAAATTCAATCGATTGGTTTCCGAATTTATAAAACAACGTTTATAAATTCCATTTTCTATTTTCTATAACAACTCCGGTTTATAAATCTCATTTTATTAACTTCAAAAATTCACTTATAAGAATAAGTGATTTCGGATTTATAAAACAACGTTTATAAATCACATTTGTACTTTATAACGATTTCAACTTATAAAATCATTTCATTTTGCAATTTCTATTTATATCCCATCTAAGTGCAAAAGTCAAATTTATAAGTAAATTTCTTATAAATCTTTTATTCTACAATATCTATTTACTTTATAACTTCACGTTATAAATATATTAATTTCATTCACTTATGAAATCCATTTATACTTCTTTCTAACACTTATAAAAATTCGTTTTATAAGTCCAATATTTTGATTTATAAATTATCAAATTTATAAACCTTTTTATACAAATCATTTATAGTTATTCAAAATCCCAACTTAAACCATTTTATAAATAATCCGACTTTTATTTCAAAAACGACACTTCGGTTTTATTTCACTAAAAATTATAACTTTTATAACTTTAAAATTTTACGTTTATAAATCGATTCAAAAATTCCATAAAACGTATATTTTCAAAAATCACTTTAAAAACCTTTTAAAGTAAAAGTCGTTATTTTTAAATTTCAAAACTGAATCCGATGATGCAACAGCATCAATTAGTCCATCACAACAGTCAATATCATATATCAATATGATAACAGAATATACATCAATATCTGTAAATAATCAATACGGTGAGGAATCCAGTTGGATCCCTCCAACCTGTTTCCCTGCATCCACAGATGTTAGCACAATACCAATTCCGCTCCAGTACGGAATTATCGCGGTATATGGGTTTTATAAAAATCCGCTTACTAACGGCGCAATAGGGTCTCATCCGCTATACGAGGCGGGAAATCAATCAATCCAATATATACATATGCCAATATGTATATATTGCTATATATAGATATATATCCTACTATATCTAATATCACATCCAAACAGTCAATCATAAATCAATAACTGTAAATAATTCCACATTCAATTGAGTGAGAAGATCTCACCTTTACTTTTTATATTTGCAATCCAATTTCAACTCCAGTTTGTTTTTCACGATCTTTTGACCTAGTATAAATATTTACACCATTTATTAATATTTGAATCAACTGAATAATTAATTTCCGTTTAATAGTCGAATTAACTGATAGTTTTATTTAAACCAATTCTCCTTTAAATAAATTTATTGTTTAAAAATCTACTATTTAGTTTAACTTATAAAACTTCCATTTTAAAAATATCCTTTACTGACTAAAATAAATTTAATAAGTAAATTTAATTATCTATCCACTAACATCATTTTTTAAAGCAAACTAAAACTTTTATACTTATAATTTTTTTCTGAAACTGTTTATAAAACAATCTATATAGATTTTTATAGAAATCAAAATATATATATATATCATATATCCAGATGATTTCTTAATTCTATTTTCTGCAAAATTTATTCATGCAATTTACTATAAAAAAAAACGTGTAATTTCCTTACAGTTGCAACTGGTGTTATGTTAACTAACTGTAAAACACAAAAATCAACAAAACGAGATACCTCACTTGATCGATTAACAGCCCTTCCAGTCGCGACTACCAACAGATAACCATGATCATACTCAACATTGCATACTCCCCTCGTCCTTGTCCCCGAAATCTACCTCACGCGTTCGCCCTCGCGAACCCTACTTCACGGCTTTCCCTCAGAGCCTCCACCACGCGAGCACCGCCCCTCCAGATCGAACTCGACCCCGGCCTATCCCCTAATTCCATCGCGACGCGCCGCCTATCAACGCGAACTCCCAAATCGAGACCACCACGAACCCCTCTGCCATCGACCCGCTCCACGCGTATGCGTATGCCAGCCCTTCCCCTCGTCTCCGAGCTTGCCTTGCCTCCGGTCCGCCTCGCGTGCGCGACCACTCGCCCTCGCGATTCCAGCCATCGCGATGCCCACCATCTCGCATTCGAGCCACTGCGCCATTTGATTTGAACGTTTAGAACGAAGGGGGAGGGGACTTCGATTTAAATTCGAGGATGGAAGGGCTTCGGCCATAAATTTTTTTTCGTGAATTTTGATCTGAGGAATGAAGATAAAATTGAGGGAGGTATGGGTTTTCACGTTTTCCTTGCGTGATATCAGGCGTAATTGAAGGGAAAAGAACGTGTTTTTGATTTTTGACCATAATTTAAATTTAAACCTCGATAAAAACTTCAATGCGTTTTCGTGTCGTATTTTCACATACGAACTCCGAAAAATACGAAATTTGGAATCCGATAATAATTCGATATTACGGACCCAACGGCACTGTTTTCGTTGAATTCCGAGACTGTCTGAAAAATGACTATTTTTAAATATCGATTTGAACGATTATTTTCAAAACTGAATAAATCGATTTTAGATTCGATTCTGAAGTCTTAATTATCTTCAGTGTTATCAATATAATTTTTTACAAGCTTTTGAAATATTTTTCTTTAGCTTTAAATTGAAGATTCGAATTTGAACCCAACTATCAACAGATTAAACTTTATAATTTAATCGCCAATTTCAAAATTTATATCGGGGATTCAAATCAAATTGTCGTTCAAATATTTAAAATAAATTAAATATTCTCAATTAAATTCGTTCGAAATTCAGGGTCGTTACAAACTTCCCCCCTTAAAAGAATTTCGTCCTCGAAATTACAAGTTAGGAAAAGTGGTCCTTAACTCGTCTACTATTTTTCAACATTCAATAGTTTTATCAATTTTTTCAAAACAAATCTTTCTACTAAAGATTCGTTATCAATTCAACTAGCTTTCCAACTTCAATTATAGTTCAAAACAACATTGTTTTCTTAACAATTCAATTTTAAGTTTAAATTCAAATTTAAACTCAAACTTTCAAAAAAATTTCAAAATTTTTCTAACACTCGAAATTTTCGAAAAATTTCGCCAGCGTCTCCTTTGCGCGGCTAATACGGTACGACTACAAAACGTCCCTACGGACCCTCAGATTTCAAAAAGAAAAAGAAAAAGCCAAGCGGCTAGAGAGAAATCATCAAAAACTCATATTATAATTCAAATACATACCTTTTTTCGAGCAATTCGAATTATCTGTGAAATAAATTTTCCAATTCCTTTATACCTGTATATCCTACTAGCCATGATATCTAGTTACAGCATTCAAATCATTTTGCAAATTCAATTACAAATTTCTAGTATAAACTGCTTATACATTTTTACTTCACTGTTGAAGTTATATATCCATTATGATTCAATTTTACATTTCAAATTTCATTTGAATTCAATTCACAATTTCAATTCAATTTGAATTCTATTTAACTTTTGAATATTGAATTTATCATTTATCTTTCATTCATAACCGCACTATTTTAAATTAGTTTCATCTACTAATTCATTCGTCTTCAATTTGAATTTTCATTCCAATCAGATTTCAAATGTTCTATAAGTTATCAACTTATTTACATCTTGATTTATACAATCATTTATACATTCACATACTAATTTCATTCCATTAGAATTCTATTTTCAATTATAAATTCATATTCACAATTTCATTCCATCCTGAATTTTATCTTCAATTATCCTTCTTGAATTCTATTTTCATTTGTAAATCATATTTACAATTCATATTCATAATTTTTTATTCATATATGAATTCACCTCTTTATATTTCAATTCATATCTATAGATCTCATTTGTTCATGAACTTTAATTCCAATCACAATTACATAATTTACATTAACAATTTCTATTTGTATAAGTTATCAATTCAATCATATTCCATAAATATTCTTATACTGTATTCCAGAGTCTTTTCAACCTTTCAAAACCATTTTGAAAACAATTCAAATTATCCTTTGAATTTCAAAAACAAAACCCAAATTTTCAAACAACTTCCATTTAAAACAATTTGGCAGCAATTCCTCTTCTGGAAACCCGAAAATGAACACCAACGATGCCGCGGTCATCATCGAAGTTATTTCCCAGCGACCGAAAAGAGTTTAGAGCTTTTCATCTCTTCAAAATATTTTTCAAAACCTTCGAAATTCATTTTCAAATTAAAAAGATTTTAAACTTTTCAAATCTCCAAAATTTTCAGATTCTTTTCAAAACATTTCCAAAAACTTCTCTGGAATCTCATTTTAAATTACAAATCACATTTATAATTTACATTCTCAAATCTCATTTATATATGGATTTATTTCTTAACTTTGGAGTTACGATTTCAATTTCTTATTCAATTTCATATAATAATTCAATGTTATTATTTTCCTAACAACCAAGCATCCATATACTATAATTTACAGAAAATCATTTCTTTTATATACAAAAATA
Source organism: Allium fistulosum (assembly GCA_030737815.1). Lineage (NCBI taxonomy): Eukaryota > Viridiplantae > Streptophyta > Magnoliopsida > Asparagales > Amaryllidaceae > Allium > Allium fistulosum. The sequence goes on from CM060901.1 coordinate 1,498,063,166, forward strand.
GTCTTGGGTAAAATTATCTCATTCACCCTATTTAAAGTCAATACTGTGTCAGTTTATCTTGTTTAAGAGTTTAGAAACCCCTATCGATTACAGTTAGCTAGACTGCACCGACCAGAATCCATAAACAATCAACCGATAAGTCAACACAATACAAAACAATTTTATATTCAATAACAAATACGCGCTCATATCTATTATTACACTCAAACTCATTCTAGAGTACTGCTGACTCTATCTCTAATGAGTAACACCCAACAGAGCAGGGTTGTCGCTTAACCATATGCTCTGATACCACTTGTCACATACCGAAATTTTCGACTTTCGAAAATTCGACATCGATACTCACTTTATCGACTGCCGAGCAATCGAGTGTCGGAAACTCCAATAGTGAGGGTTTTAGAAAGAAGAAATAGAAGAAAAAGAGAAGAAGAAGAGAAGGAAGGAACAACTGAACAACATCAGACAGAAAACAATATCAGAATCTTACACATCGCAGCGGAACAATATATAATAGATAAACACTAGTCTTTTAAAACAAAGAACTATATCAGTTTATACATACATCAATCATCAGAGTCAATATACAACAATGGACAGTTATATAAACTCGTCCTCATACAGAATACACAGCGGAATAAAATAATATCAGATACAAATACTACGTCTCGAACTCCAGCTTATCTCCAAGCTCCAGAATATCCAGAATATCCTGATAATATAACTCTAGGCTGCCCGTGTGGAAATTGGTGGGCACCCAGAGTTTAGAAGGGAAACAATAAACTCCGAGTCAGTCATGGTGACTGGTGTGAGATCGTAAAACAGTTATTCTTTAAAATAAACAACAGGATAATTTTAAAGTCAATTCGAAATGCTTTTGGAAAATGAAACTACCATAAGACCTCCCACCACACACACAATGCAAACGCAGACTTGGAGGAGATTTCTTCTTATGATAGTCAAAGATGCTTACTATGCAAAATCAAATCATTTTTGATATTATTATTAGTGCATAGTGTAGAAAACATTTCGAAAGTAGAATATAAATCTTAGCCAGCATAGGTACCATTATATTATGCCTGCTATAGCTGCCTCCTGAGGAGACAGGTTATACAATTGAAATCGTAAAGGCTCGTATTGTTTCTTTGGATTTCCAACAAATGGTCAGGCTAAGGAACTTCCTATCCACGATGGGTACGTCCCTGGAATAGACGACCCGAGAACCTAACCGGATCTCTGCCAACACAAGGCCGGGTTACCTCTGCAAAAATAGGTAACTACTGACACGCGTATGCCATCCCCCGATCGTCACCGATCTTCCCGAGGATCCCCGATTCGCAACAAACCACATAGATAATAATAATGCAGTAACCACAGAGGTTAAGTATCTGGGCTCCATACCATGATACCACCTTTATCCAGAAGGAATGACATACACTAAGGGGCGCTACTCCCTAGAACCTTGCTGCATTCGTCCTGTTTCGACCATTTCCGGGGTGTGAGGCTCGATGAAGTCTCGTCCACAAAGCTACGCTTTCTCAAAAAGCCCTGCTTCGGGTCAAACAAAATGATCAACCTATGATCACAAAGATATAAGATCAAACAAATGATCATATCACAAATGATCAAACACTGATCATTTCACAGCAACACTCAGTATGCCACGTTACCAAATTGGGATATATCGCTGATAAATTTCAACTACCTAACCTCTGAGCTCGTACGTCTCAGAGAAGGGTGTTAAGCTAAGAGAATAAATTCTCCGCCACCAACATAAATGTATTTGAAAGAAATCAGCTTTATATCTCAAATTGTAACGTCAGACACACAATCCATATAAGTCTGTTTCGGGATCGAACAGAACCGAAGGCACTTCTCACGAAGCCCTTGCATTTCCGGATGATTTTCAATCACGTCAGGACTTCCCGTCACTAAGGGTGATAAAACCTCTAAATCGAAGATCAGTCGATGTAGAGTAACTCGACGGTAATCCTTCCGTTTTCAAAAATATCCGGTCTTCAACACCGGTCTTCAATTGCGATTCATAACGACGTATCACATATTCGGAATGGGTTATACGACCCCATGGTCCTTTCCCGGCTAACCCGAATAGTGAGCGTTTATTTCAAAAATAAGTGTGGCATTCAAATTCATCCAATTCACAACAAATACCTATCTAAAGGTAATTATTGATAGTCGGTTATTTAACTATCAATAAAGATGCGCAACATCATCAGATTCCAAATAATTTTCCCAATTATTTATTCTTCAAAAATATCTTACTAGATATAAAATTTTCCACACTTCAAAAATAAATCAACGTTTATTTTTAAAACGAATTCCCATTTCTTTATAAATTCCATATTGAATTTATATTTCAAAATATCTTCTAATATACGATTTTCAAATCGATTTTCAATATTCAATTTCAATTTATCTTTTATAAAGATAAATTCTCAAAACGTTCATTTCATTTGGAAAAGCATTTCCATACTTATTTAAAAATAAGTGTTTCACAAATCGTTTATTTTCAACATTTGAAAATATTCGATATACTTAAATCAAATTAAGTATATATTTCATTCTTTAAGGAAATCTATTTTTCTATAACAACATCAATTTGAGTCAAAACGAATGTTACGTAAAACATCGTTACGACGACTCAAAAATCACTAGTATAGGGATTCGGATTTAGATAGATATATAAATCCCAATACTATATAAAACATTTCCTTTCGGAAATCATTTACTATAACAACAGTGTTATAGTCCACCATTTCCTTATTTCTCGAAAACGTCTATTTCAACAATAAATGTTGAAATCTATGATTTCGATAGTTCACCCGTTTTAAAACATCTTTTAAAACGATTTACTTCATTTCAAATATCACTTTTCCAAAACCATATCCATTTTACTTAATAATATATTCACTATCCAAAATCGTGAATATACTTCACTAACCCCATTTCAATATTTTCTATACATTTTATTTCAATAATAATTCGCTATCCAAAATCGCGAATATATCTCCTTTGATAATCTTCTATATTTAATTTATCAAATTCAATCGATTGGTTTCCGAATTTATAAAACAACGTTTATAAATTCCATTTTCTATTTTCTATAACAACTCCGGTTTATAAATCTCATTTTATTAACTTCAAAAATTCACTTATAAGAATAAGTGATTTCGGATTTATAAAACAACGTTTATAAATCACATTTGTACTTTATAACGATTTCAACTTATAAAATCATTTCATTTTGCAATTTCTATTTATATCCCATCTAAGTGCAAAAGTCAAATTTATAAGTAAATTTCTTATAAATCTTTTATTCTACAATATCTATTTACTTTATAACTTCACGTTATAAATATATTAATTTCATTCACTTATGAAATCCATTTATACTTCTTTCTAACACTTATAAAAATTCGTTTTATAAGTCCAATATTTTGATTTATAAATTATCAAATTTATAAACCTTTTTATACAAATCATTTATAGTTATTCAAAATCCCAACTTAAACCATTTTATAAATAATCCGACTTTTATTTCAAAAACGACACTTCGGTTTTATTTCACTAAAAATTATAACTTTTATAACTTTAAAATTTTACGTTTATAAATCGATTCAAAAATTCCATAAAACGTATATTTTCAAAAATCACTTTAAAAACCTTTTAAAGTAAAAGTCGTTATTTTTAAATTTCAAAACTGAATCCGATGATGCAACAGCATCAATTAGTCCATCACAACAGTCAATATCATATATCAATATGATAACAGAATATACATCAATATCTGTAAATAATCAATACGGTGAGGAATCCAGTTGGATCCCTCCAACCTGTTTCCCTGCATCCACAGATGTTAGCACAATACCAATTCCGCTCCAGTACGGAATTATCGCGGTATATGGGTTTTATAAAAATCCGCTTACTAACGGCGCAATAGGGTCTCATCCGCTATATGAGGCGGGAAATCAATCAATCCAATATATACATATGCCAATATGTATATATTGCTATATATAGATATATATCCTACTATATCTAATATCACATCCAAACAGTCAATCATAAATCAATAACTGTAAATAATTCCACATTCAATTGAGTGAGAAGATCTCACCTTTACTTTTTATATTTGCAATCCAATTTCAACTCCAGTTTGTTTTTCACGATCTTTTGACCTAGTATAAATATTTACACCATTTATTAATATTTGAATCAACTGAATAATTAATTTCCGTTTAATAGTCGAATTAACTGATAGTTTTATTTAAACCAATTCTCCTTTAAATAAATTTATTGTTTAAAAATCTACTATTTAGTTTAACTTATAAAACTTCCATTTTAAAAATATCCTTTACTGACTAAAATAAATTTAATAAGTAAATTTAATTATCTATCCACTAACATCATTTTTTAAAGCAAACTAAAACTTTTATACTTATAATTTTTTTCTGAAACTGTTTATAAAACAATCTATATAGATTTTTATAGAAATCAAAATATATATATATATCATATATCCAGATGATTTCTTAATTCTATTTTCTGCAAAATTTATTCATGCAATTTACTATAAAAAAAACGTGTAATTTCCTTACAGTTGCAACTGGTGTTATGTTAACTAACTGTAAAACACAAAAATCAACAAAACGAGATACCTCACTTGATCGATTAACAGCCCTTCCAGTCGCGACTACCAACAGATAACCATGATCATACTCAACATTGCATACTCCCCTCGTCCTTGTCCCCGAAATCTACCTCACGCGTTCGCCCTCGCGAACCCTACTTCACGGCTTTCCCTCAGAGCCTCCACCACGCGAGCACCGCCCCTCCAGATCGAACTCGACCCCGGCCTATCCCCTAATTCCATCGCGACGCGCCGCCTATCAACGCGAACTCCCAAATCGAGACCACCACGAACCCCTCTGCCATCGACCCGCTCCACGCGTATGCGTATGCCAGCCCTTCCCCTCGTCTCCGAGCTTGCCTTGCCTCCGGTCCGCCTCGCGTGCGCGACCACTCGCCCTCGCGATTCCAGCCATCGCGATGCCCACCATCTCGCATTCGAGCCACTGCGCCATTTGATTTGAACGTTTAGAACGAAGGGGGAGGGGACTTCGATTTAAATTCGAGGATGGAAGGGCTTCGGCCATAAATTTTTTTTCGTGAATTTTGATCTGAGGAATGAAGATAAAATTGAGGGAGGTATGGGTTTTCACGTTTTCCTTGCGTGATATCAGGCGTAATTGAAGGGAAAAGAACGTGTTTTTGATTTTTGACCATAATTTAAATTTAAACCTCGATAAAAACTTCAATGCGTTTTCGTGTCGTATTTTCACATACGAACTCCGAAAAATACGAAATTTGGAATCCGATAATAATTCGATATTACGGACCCAACGGCACTGTTTTCGTTGAATTCCGAGACTGTCTGAAAAATGACTATTTTTAAATATCGATTTGAACGATTATTTTCAAAACTGAATAAATCGATTTTAGATTCGATTCTGAAGTCTTAATTATCTTCAGTGTTATCAATATAATTTTTTACAAGCTTTTGAAATATTTTTCTTTAGCTTTAAATTGAAGATTCGAATTTGAACCCAACTATCAACAGATTAAACTTTATAATTTAATCGCCAATTTCAAAATTTATATCGGGGATTCAAATCAAATTGTCGTTCAAATATTTAAAATAAATTAAATATTCTCAATTAAATTCGTTCGAAATTCAGGGTCGTTACAAACTTCCCCCCTTAAAAGAATTTCGTCCTCGAAATTACAAGTTAGGAAAAGTGGTCCTTAACTCGTCTACTATTTTTCAACATTCAATAGTTTTATCAATTTTTTCAAAACAAATCTTTCTACTAAAGATTCGTTATCAATTCAACTAGCTTTCCAACTTCAATTATAGTTCAAAACAACATTGTTTTCTTAACAATTCAATTTTAAGTTTAAATTCAAATTTAAACTCAAACTTTCAAAAAAATTTCAAAATTTTTCTAACACTCGAAATTTTCGAAAAATTTCGCCAGCGTCTCCTTTGCGCGGCTAATACGGTACGACTACAAAACGTCCCTACGGACCCTCAGATTTCAAAAAGAAAAAGAAAAAGCCAAGCGGCTAGAGAGAAATCATCAAAAACTCATATTATAATTCAAATACATACCTTTTTTCGAGCAATTCGAATTATCTGTGAAATAAATTTTCCAATTCCTTTATACCTGTATATCCTACTAGCCATGATATCTAGTTACAGCATTCAAATCATTTTGCAAATTCAATTACAAATTTCTAGTATAAACTGCTTATACATTTTTACTTCACTGTTGAAGTTATATATCCATTATGATTCAATTTTACATTTCAAATTTCATTTGAATTCAATTCACAATTTCAATTCAATTTGAATTCTATTTAACTTCTGAATATTGAATTTATCATTTATCTTTCATTCATAACCGCACTATTTTAAATTAGTTTCATCTACTAATTCATTCGTCTTCAATTTGAATTTTCATTCCAATCAGATTTCAAATGTTCTATAAGTTATCAACTTATTTACATCTTGATTTATACAATCATTTATACATTCACATACTAATTTCATTCCATTAGAATTCTATTTTCAATTATAAATTCATATTCACAATTTCATTCCATCCTGAATTTTATCTTCAATTATCCTTCTTGAATTCTATTTTCATTTGTAAATCATATTTACAATTCATATTCATAATTTTTTATTCATATATGAATTCACCTCTTTATATTTCAATTCATATCTATAGATCTCATTTGTTCATGAACTTTAATTCCAATCACAATTACATAATTTACATTAACAATTTCTATTTGTATAAGTTATCAATTCAATCATATTCCATAAATATTCTTATACTGTATTCCAGAGTCTTTTCAACCTTTCAAAACCATTTTGAAAACAATTCAAATTATCCTTTGAATTTCAAAAACAAAACCCAAATTTTCAAACAACTTCCATTTAAAACAATTTGGCAGCAATTCCTCTTCTGGAAACCCGAAAATGAACACCAACGATGCCGCGGTCATCATCGAAGTTATTTCCCAGCAACCGAAAAGAGTTTAGAGCTTTTCATCTCTTCAAAATATTTTTCAAAACCTTCGAAATTCATTTTCAAATTAAAAAGATTTTAAACTTTTCAAATCTCCAAAATTTTCAGATTCTTTTCAAAACATTTCCAAAAACTTCTCTGGAATCTCATTTTAAATTACAAATCACATTTATAATTTACATTCTCAAATCTCATTTATATATGGATTTATTTCTTAACTTTGGAGTTACGATTTCAATTTCTTATTCAATTTCATATAATAATTCAATGTTATTATTTTCCTAACAACCAAGCATCCATATACTATAATTTACAGAAAATCATTTCTTTTATATACAAAAATAGTCTTGGGTAAAATTATCTCATTCACCCTATTTAAAGTCAATACTGTGTCAGTTTATCTTGTTTAAGAGTTTAGAAACCCCTATCGATTACAGTTAGCTAGACTGCACCGACCAGAATCCATAAACAATCAACCGATAAGTCAACACAATACAAAACAATTTTATATTCAATAACAAATACGCGCTCATATCTATTATTACACTCAAACTCATTCTAGAGTACTGCTGACTCTATCTCTAATGAGTAACACCCAACAGAGCAGGGTTGTCGCTTAACCATATGCTCTGATACCACTTGTCACATACCGAAATTTTCGACTTTCGAAAATTCGACATCGATACTCACTTTATCGACTGCCGAGCAATCGAGTGCCGGAAACTCCAATAGTGAGGGTTTTAGAAAGAAGAAATAGAAGAAAAAGAGAAGAAGAAGAGAAGGAAGGAACAACTGAACAACATCAGACAGAAAACAATATCAGAATCTTACACATCGCAGCGGAACAATATATAATAGATAAACACTAGTCTTTTAAAACAAAGAACTATATCAGTTTATACATACATCAATCATCAGAGTCAATATACAACAATGGACAGTTATATAAACTCGTCCTCATACAGAATACACAGCGGAATAAAATAATATCAGATACAAATACTACGTCTCGAACTCCAGCTTATCTCCAAGCTCCAGAATATCCAGAATATCCTGATAATATAACTCTAGGCTGCCCGTGTGGAAATTGGTGGGCACCCAGAGTTTAGAAGGGAAACAATAAACTCCGAGTCAGTCATGGTGACTGGTGTGAGATCGTAAAACAGTTATTCTTTAAAATAAACAACAGGATAATTTTAAAGTCAATTCGAAATGCTTTTGGAAAATGAAACTACCATAAGACCTCCCACCACACACACAATGCAAACGCAGACTTGGAGGAGATTTCTTCTTATGATAGTCAAAGATGCTTACTATGCAAAATCAAATCATTTTTGATATTATTATTAGTGCATAGTGTAGAAAACATTTCGAAAGTAGAATATAAATCTTAGCCAGCATAGGTACCATTATATTATGCCTGCTATAGCTGCCTCCTGAGGAGACAGGTTATACAATTGAAATCGTAAAGGCTCGTATTGTTTCTTTGGATTTCCAACAAATGGTCAGGCTAAGGAACTTCCTATCCACGATGGGTACGTCCCTGGAATAGACGACCCGAGAACCTAACCGGATCTCTGCCAACACAAGGCCGGGTTACCTCTGCAAAAATAGGTAACTACTGACACGCGTATGCCATCCCCCGATCGTCACCGATCTTCCCGAGGATCCCCGATTCGCAACAAACCACATAGATAATAATAATGCAGTAACCACAGAGGTTAAGTATCTGGGCTCCATACCATGATACCACCTTTATCCAGAAGGAATGACATACACTAAGGGGCGCTACTCCCTAGAACCTTGCTGCATTCGTCCTGTTTCGACCATTTCCGGGGTGTGAGGCTCGATGAAGTCTCGTCCACAAAGCTACGCTTTCTCAAAAAGCCCTGCTTCGGGTCAAACAAAATGATCAACCTATGATCACAAAGATATAAGATCAAACAAATGATCATATCACAAATGATCAAACACTGATCATTTCACAGCAACACTCAGTATGCCACGTTACCAAATTGGGATATATCGCTGATAAATTTCAACTACCTAACCTCTGAGCTCGTACGTCTCAGAGAAGGGTGTTAAGCTAAGAGAATAAATTCTCCGCCACCAACATAAATGTATTTGAAAGAAATCAGCTTTATATCTCAAATTGTAACGTCAGACACACAATCCATATAAGTCTGTTCCGGGATCGAACAGAACCGAAGGCACTTCTCACGAAGCCCTTGCATTTCCGGATGATTTTCAATCACGTCAGGACTTCCCGTCACTAAGGGTGATAAAACCTCTAAATCGAAGATCAGTCGATGTAGAGTAACTCGACGGTAATCCTTCCGTTTTCAAAAATATCCGGTCTTCAACACCGGTCTTCAATTGCGATTCATAACGACGTATCACATATTCGGAATGGGTTATACGACCCCATGGTCCTTTCCCGGCTAACCCGAATAGTGAGCGTTTATTTCAAAAATAAGTGTGGCATTCAAATTCATCCAATTCACAACAAATACCTATCTAAAGGTAATTATTGATAGTCGGTTATTTAACTATCAATAAAGATGCGCAACATCATCAGATTCCAAATAATTTTCCCAATTATTTATTCTTCAAAAATATCTTACTAGATATAAAATTTTCCACACTTCAAAAATAAATCAACGTTTATTTTTAAAACGAATTCCCATTTCTTTATAAATTCCATATTGAATTTATATTTCAAAATATCTTCTAATATACGATTTTCAAATCGATTTTCAATATTCAATTTCAATTTATCTTTTATAAAGATAAATTCTCAAAACGTTCATTTCATTTGGAAAAGCATTTCCATACTTATTTAAAAATAAGTGTTTCACAAATCGTTTATTTTCAACATTTGAAAATATTCGATATACTTAAATCAAATTAAGTATATATTTCATTCTTTAAGGAAATCTATTTTTCTATAACAACATCAATTTGAGTCAAAACGAATGTTACGTAAAACATCGTTACGACGACTCAAAAATCACTAGTATAGGGATTCGGATTTAGATAGATATATAAATCCCAATACTATATAAAACATTTCCTTTCGGAAATCATTTACTATAACAACAGTGTTATAGTCCACCATTTCCTTATTTCTCGAAAACGTCTATTTCAACAATAAATGTTGAAATCTATGATTTCGATAGTTCACCCGTTTTAAAACATCTTTTAAAACGATTTACTTCATTTCAAATATCACTTTTCCAAAACCATATCCATTTTACTTAATAATATATTCACTATCCAAAATCGTGAATATACTTCACTAACCCCATTTCAATATTTTCTATACATTTTATTTCAATAATAATTCGCTATCCAAAATCGCGAATATATCTCCTTTGATAATCTTCTATATTTAATTTATCAAATTCAATCGATTGGTTTCCGAATTTATAAAACAACGTTTATAAATTCCATTTTCTATTTTCTATAACAACTCCGGTTTATAAATCTCATTTTATTAACTTCAAAAATTCACTTATAAGAATAAGTGATTTCGGATTTATAAAACAACGTTTATAAATCACATTTGTACTTTATAACGATTTCAACTTATAAAATCATTTCATTTTGCAATTTCTATTTATATCCCATCTAAGTGCAAAAGTCAAATTTATAAGTAAATTTCTTATAAATCTTTTATTCTACAATATCTATTTACTTTATAACTTCACGTTATAAATATATTAATTTCATTCACTTATGAAATCCATTTATACTTCTTTCTAACACTTATAAAAATTCGTTTTATAAGTCCAATATTTTGATTTATAAATTATCAAATTTATAAACCTTTTTATACAAATCATTTATAGTTATTCAAAATCCCAACTTAAACCATTTTATAAATAATCCGACTTTTATTTCAAAAACGACACTTCGGTTTTATTTCACTAAAAATTATAACTTTTATAACTTTAAAATTTTACGTTTATAAATCGATTCAAAAATTCCATAAAACGTATATTTTCAAAAATCACTTTAAAAACCTTTTAAAGTAAAAGTCGTTATTTTTAAATTTCAAAACTGAATCCGATGATGCAACAGCATCAATTAGTCCATCACAACAGTCAATATCATATATCAATATGATAACAGAATATACATCAATATCTGTAAATAATCAATACGGTGAGGAATCCAGTTGGATCCCTCCAACCTGTTTCCCTGCATCCACAGATGTTAGCACAATACCAATTCCGCTCCAGTACGGAATTATCGCGGTATATGGGTTTTATAAAAATCCGCTTACTAACGGCGCAATAGGGTCTCATCCGCTATACGAGGCGGGAAATCAATCAATCCAATATATACATATGCCAATATGTATATATTGCTATATATAGATATATATCCTACTATATCTAATATCACATCCAAACAGTCAATCATAAATCAATAACTGTAAATAATTCCACATTCAATTGAGTGAGAAGATCTCACCTTTACTTTTTATATTTGCAATCCAATTTCAACTCCAGTTTGTTTTTCACGATCTTTTGACCTAGTATAAATATTTACACCATTTATTAATATTTGAATCAACTGAATAATTAATTTCCGTTTAATAGTCGAATTAACTGATAGTTTTATTTAAACCAATTCTCCTTTAAATAAATTTATTGTTTAAAAATCTACTATTTAGTTTAACTTATAAAACTTCCATTTTAAAAATATCCTTTACTGACTAAAATAAATTTAATAAGTAAATTTAATTATCTATCCACTAACATCATTTTTTAAAGCAAACTAAAACTTTTATACTTATAATTTTTTTCTGAAACTGTTTATAAAACAATCTATATAGATTTTTATAGAAATCAAAATATATATATATATATCATATATCCAGATGATTTCTTAATTCTATTTTCTGCAAAATTTATTCATGCAATTTACTATAAAAAAAACGTGTAATTTCCTTACAGTTGCAACTGGTGTTATGTTAACTAACTGTAAAACACAAAAATCAACAAAACGAGATACCTCACTTGATCGATTAACAGCCCTTCCAGTCGCGACTACCAACAGATAACCATGATCATACTCAACATTGCATACTCCCCTCGTCCTTGTCCCCGAAATCTACCTCACGCGTTCGCCCTCGCGAACCCTACTTCACGGCTTTCCCTCGGAGCCTCCACCACGCGAGCACCGCCCCTCCAGATCGAACTCGACCCCGGCCTATCCCCTAATTCCATCGCGACGCGCCGCCTATCAACGCGAACTCCCAAATCGAGACCACCACGAACCCCTCTGCCATCGACCCGCTCCACGCGTATGCGTATGCCAGCCCTTCCCCTCGTCTCCGAGCTTGCCTTGCCTCCGGTCCGCCTCGCGTGCGCGACCACTCGCCCTCGCGATTCCAGCCATCGCGATGCCCACCATCTCGCATTCGAGCCACTGCGCCATTTGATTTGAACGTTTAGAACGAAGGGGGAGGGGACTTCGATTTAAATTCGAGGATGGAAGGGCTTCGGCCATAAATTTTTTTTTCGTGAATTTTGATCTGAGGAATGAAGATAAAATTGAGGGAGGTATGGGTTTTCACGTTTTCCTTGCGTGATATCAGGCGTAATTGAAGGGAAAAGAACGTGTTTTTGATTTTTGACCATAATTTAAATTTAAACCTCGATAAAAACTTCAATGCGTTTTCGTGTCGTATTTTCACATACGAACTCCGAAAAATACGAAATTTGGAATCCGATAATAATTCGATATTACGGACCCAACGGCACTGTTTTCGTTGAATTCCGAGACTGTCTGAAAAATGACTATTTTTAAATATCGATTTGAACGATTATTTTCAAAACTGAATAAATCGATTTTAGATTCGATTCTGAAGTCTTAATTATCTTCAGTGTTATCAATATAATTTTTTACAAGCTTTTGAAATATTTTTCTTTAGCTTTAAATTGAAGATTCGAATTTGAACCCAACTATCAACAGATTAAACTTTATAATTTAATCGCCAATTTCAAAATTTATATCGGGGATTCAAATCAAATTGTCGTTCAAATATTTAAAATAAATTAAATATTCTCAATTAAATTCGTTCGAAATTCAGGGTCGTTACATACCCCTTGTACTGAAATATCAAATACCCTTCACTAAAATGGTGATACATCACCCTCCTCCTTCCTTGCAACACATGCCTCCTTTCTCACTCTTTATTACTTCATCTCTTTTGAAATGTACTTCGTGTCATATCTTTTGTGCCATTTTCTTTTAAAATTTAAAAAGAAAAGTCAAATTCTACTTTATTAACTTAAGTATACATTTAAACATATTTTAACCTAATCACTTCATTAGAAAAAAGCATATATTATTCATATATATGTGTATATAAATACAATAGTGTATATAACCTGCTCCAACAACATTTAGATGATGAAAAGTTGAAAATCCGAAAATGATTTTCGCTTACATTTTTGATTTTTCTTCGAACTAACTATTTTTGTAAACCAACATTTAAAACAAATTTATCATTATTAGTTATTACTTAAAAGAGGTCTATTTGAGTTATAAAATCTATTGTTTAATTATTTAAAATTTTATCAAATATTCATATTAAAATCGATTAAATTACTGGTCATTACATTCTTCTACCCTTAAAAGTATTTCGCTCGAAATTAACACACAAAAGGATAACTCCAAAAAGGACATATATCATATATGATGAAACACATACAAAAGAGATACATACTAAGCAACTATACCACAAGTGGCGAGTACATTATCTACATAATAACCAAACCACTAATCTATCAACAACTTGGGATAAGCTTCTCTCATCCAATCTTCAGTTTCCCAAGTGCAGTCTCTAGAACCTTTGCTCCATTGAACTTTAACCAATTTCACGACTTTATCCTGCAATTGTTTTATATCTCGATCCACAATGCAAACTGGATGCCTTATTATGGTCAAGTTCGGTACCATTTCCAAATCTTTTTGAACAGTTGGCTCAACAATAAGCGACGAGTCATGTACATATTTCCTCAAATGTGATACGTGAAAAACATTATGTACCTCTGACAATCTTTTAGGAAACTCAACTCGATAGGCAAGCGGCTCAATCCTCTTAAGAGTCTTAAAAGGTCCAACATATCTAGGTGCCAACTTTCTTGCTCTTCCAAATCGTACAACTCTCCTTATTGGAGAAATCTTCACAAACACAAAGTCTCATACTGAAAGTTCCAAATCCCTATGCCTACAATCGACATAGCTTCTCTGTCTATCCTAAGTTTCTTTTATATTTTTGTTAATCACAACTACCTTCTCTGTGACGCCCCACCTCTTTGCTCATGCTAGCCAAGAACACTACTGGGTAATGCCGTCAACTAGCACAAAGAATAAGGCTGTTGAGGAGCGACCATCTATGTAATTGCTTTGGGCGAGTACCGATATGTCAGAAAAATAACTTACATTTCATTCCAAAAGGAAATCCAATATATCAAATACAAACTCGAAGCTACCACACAGTGGCTATGAGGCCTTCGGAAACGAATATAGAAATAAACATAACATAAATCAGTCATAGACGTTCATATCACAAAGGCGGAAACAGATATGAATATATAACACCAAAAAGTGTACATCAGAGTAGTGGTCAAACAAGATGCACAATATCACAAAAGAATAGATACAAGTGCATGACAAAAGAATAAGTATACATCATAGAGTCTATATCTCGAATGTATACACCAAAAACTACAAATGTAATGTAGTTAGACAAAAGTCAGAAGATGATCCCAGATAAGGAGTCAAGCAGAAGCACCTGTAACATCTCGATCTGACCCGAGTATTATTTAATAGGAAAATAATAAACAGATCAGTCTAGCTATAAATATCAGATAAAGGAGTGAGATATAAGTAGAGATATGATAAGAATGTATGATAACAATAATGTCCTACTAGAACAAATATGATATAAAACAACAACATAATCATACAATATCTCAAAAATCTCAAATCACCCAAAAAGAATATCATATTCTTTATTGTATTCACCAAACAACAAATATTGACAAACATATTAATGCCAATCGCAAAAGTTAGTGAAACACAAATTCTAGAAATCATCAAATAGAAATCTAGAAATCACAAAGAGGGAGGCCTATCACAAACGGGAGCATGAAAACTCACCAACACGTGTATCACAAACGGAACGCTATTCCATGGTTGCTAACCATAAATTTTGAGCCGAAGCTCCACAAACGGTCCGAAGACCACGGGTCGCTACCCCGCCAAATTAAACCGAAGTTCCACAAAACGGGGTTTAGTCTCCCTCGCAAACAAATAGACATCGCACATCGCTAGTCTAAATCACAAAATGATCATCATCGATCAATAAAAGTGTGAATTACACTAAGCCAGTAAATATATGAGTTTAGCTTCATGTCCCATAACCACTAGCTTAACTTAAATATTTACGAACAAACTGTAGATTTCCACTAAAAAATTGTCACAAGATTTTCAATCGAACAAGTCCATAAATTAACCGACGAAGTAAACGCAAGCGTTTCATACCACTTGTTTTGCTAAGCCGTTTAATTAGATTTTCTCATACGAATGAGGTAAAGGTTTGTGTATACTAATAGATTAGAAAACGGTGTTATAAACGAGTTTTGTATTAAAAATAGGATTGAAATCATCTTTGTAAATAGTTTGAATATTTACTACTAGTATAGAAACCTTTGTATTTTAAAGTGACAAAGCACAGAAATGATTGTAGGAACAACCAACTATCAAAAATTCACGTTCGAAGACGTGAATCAAATCCATCGAAATCGATGCCGAATCCATCTAAATGGACATACCCAAAAATCCCGAAATAGAAGTCACCAAAACAAATAATAAATGATAACAACAAATCGGATAATCACGAGTCGATAAAGATTGGAAATCAAAAACAAGATAATTAATTTGGCTGAGACGATCAGGTCAGTCGACTAAACCAGGTGGTTAGTCGACTGACACAGGGATACATATTTTGTATCCCCAGAGTCAGTCGACTGACCCAGATGGTCAGTCGACTGATACAGACCCAGGCAATTTCCTGGGTCTGGTTCAATCGACTGAACCTGCTTCTGAGAAATTTCGATCTTCTGGTTCAGTCGACTGAACCCCTAGTTCAGTCGACTGAACCTGCTCCAGAAGCACATTCAGTATAGCTCCTTTGGGGCAAATTCGATAGCGTAGATGGAAGCGAACGGACGAGCAACATCGACTGAGGATTTACGCCAAACGACAACCCAGCCTTGTATGGCCCTCCGAAACACTCCACTAACATTTTCAAACATCAAAGATTGGATTATTACAAAAATTGGATTCCAAAAACCAAAAATTGAACAATTCACCAATTCGATCCAAATCGAAAGCAAATGTACATGAAAAAGTGTTAGGAATATTTGCTACCGGTGTTGCTTGCTTTCCCTTCTTGCGAATACAACCATGAACATCAATATCGAAATCCTTTAGATCATCACTTTGTGATTCCGATTTACAACACTGAATAAGATAAGAAATTTTGGATCTTGTTTCTGAGCATCGGCAACACGATCCAATAAACTAGGACGAGCTTCCATGCTAAATAAAAGCACGGGAGAATCAGAAACTGAAGGGCGGTCTCTAATATCACAAAGAGATAAAGCTTCCAAAATATTCCACTCTGCTAGCATCATGGAAACAACAACTTGCTGCTTGCGGCTAAGCGCATCAGCAACTTGAGTACCCTTACCAGGGGTATACTGAATATCGAAATCTTAAGAAGCTAGAAATTCGAGCCAACGCCGTTGTCTCAAATTAAATTCTTTCTGAGTGAATAAATACTTCAGAGATTTGTGGTCAGTGAAAAGAACAAAACGCTCGCCAAATAAATAATGTCGCCAAATCTTTAGAGCAAAGACTATGGCGGCTAACTCCAAATCTGGGAAGCTTAATGTTGCTTTATTTATAAAGCAAATTTTGTTGAAAAGTCAGTTGATATTTATAAGTGGTACACGTTAGAAATGAATTGCAAATGGCATTGTGTGTTGAAAATAATTAGGTATGTTGTAACTTTTTTTTGCCTTCTTCACGTGTATATGTGAATATAGGCTAATATAAAACAAACTTGAACAAGTGCTGTGACATTCATTTTGTAAAGCAGGTGGGAGCATTTCCTTTGCCTTTTGATGTCACTTATTTAAGTGCAAAGTGAACACACGTTTGTACCAGCACCACTTTCTATGCTAGCTAAGTCTTTTTTTTCTTTCTTTTGAGCACGTCTAGCTTTAAATGCAAATGTACAATGTTGACAACACATCACGTTCCTTTGACTTATACGCAACTGCGAAAAGAGGAGAAGATATGCTTTTACTCAATTTTCTTCAGTAGCTCTGCAAATATGTTAATGGCTGAACAAATTGTTACATTCTTCTCAGTTGCTAGTGTTTTTGAACCCAAATCCAAGGTGAGTGCTTAACTCACATCTCTAATTTATTTATCATCTCAATTTGTGTGTAAACTTTATTGCCAGAATAATTTCTATTGTAAGCATACTAGGGTACAAAACAAGTTAAACTATATGTGGTGCACGTCTGGGTTATAAGGTCTGCAATTGTTTTGGTTACCTTGGTTGCGTGCAAATAAATGTTGTCCAGATGAGTGTTTTGTTTCATTTAATGTTTAAAAATGTGAAGCACAAAATATAAACCCAGGTCCCCTTTCCATTTGTGCAGTACTCACTGTGTAGTTGCGTGCATCATCAAAAATTTTATGTGTGCATTAAAACTAGGTACCTGATATTTCGGGTGTTCTATTAAGTGAGTGCGAAGTTCTATTACCAGGTTTCAGTTCCAATAGTTAGCAAACATCATGAAAATATTGCTAAGTAAGCATTCTGTACAATTATCACATGCTTTGTTTTAATTATTCATGCATATTGCTTATCGTGTATCTTGTGCACATCCCCTCTTGCGTGTGTTTCGTGCATGCAAGAATTCTTCAGTAAAACACGAATTAAACTCTAATATGCAAGATGTGTTATACTTATTAAAGCCAGGCTTGAGTGCATGCATACGCGTGAACATGTTTTTGAAATCGTGTCCCTGGACATTTATTCATAGCCTCATACTTGCGTGCAACTGAGTTAGTTGCCACCTTCGTCCTTTTTATTGACGTATGTAACCATGTTGTATTTTACCAAATTATAGTGCCATGTCATTTTTGGTGAGTACGCACGTCCAGGCCACATTTACATGTGTGCAGTGGTAGTATGCGTGTATGCAAGTTGGTACACTAGGAAAACAACCCAGGCTTGTTATAATTAATAAACTCTATTACTTGCTTGCATTGAAAACGTGTACAGAGACCTCCTCCTCTTCTCTTTATATTGTGCGCATGTGAACAAGCATTGCCCAAGTAAAGTAATGCCATACTATCATTTTGATAAATATATGAGTTGCACGTTACTTCGTTAATTTTCCCTTGAATCGGTGTTTGGTTTTAAAACGTAATTTGTTATCGTTATTTTTATAACGGATTTTTACTCCGGTGTTAAATTTTTGAAGCGTGTTGATTTGATGAGATTTTTGACGATTAAAAATTACTGTTGTTTTGACTTCAATAACCGTAAATTTTAAAGTGAATTTTTAAGCGGTTATTCCGCAACGCTGATTTGATATCCGTTTTTACGGTGTTTTGTGAAGCGCAATTTCCTCATTAAAATTGCTATAGTTGTTGTTATTTTAATCACGTGTTTTAAAAATCGTTTTAAAATAAAATTATTTCCAAAAATTTTATAGTTTGCGCTTTCAAAAGAATGAGGAAGCGATTTAAATGCTTCAGCAAAAGTGAGGACTATGAACCCTTACTTTTACTGATTCGCTTAATTCTGGACTTGTCCGTTTGAGAACGTAAAATGTTATTTATATAAAATATACAATTTTGCACTTTCAAGAAAACGATGAAGAGATTTAAACGATTTAGCAAAATAGCGTAGTATGGAACCATACTTTTACTATTTCGGTTAATTCTGGACTCGTAAATTGAAATTTTTGCTGTTTGATGATTTTGATGATTTTGTTGGGCTTTCGAGCCACTCTGCTGGACCTTCAGGTCATCTAATGGACCTTTGGGTCAATTACCAGTACTACACCTTCGGGTCATCTGTTGGACCTTCGGGTCATATGTTGGACCTTCGGGTCATTTGTTGGGCGCCAAAAATTATAGTACTTGGTAGGCTTCGGCCATATGAGATGCATGTGCGGCATAGCTAAAACTCGCCATCTGCTGCGATCGATCCATCTTTTATGTTGATTTTCTAGTTATCTTATTTTGATTTCTAGATTATGTGTATTGCTGTTTTGAATTCAATTATGAATTTGGAAGTTGATCTTGATGATGTTTAATGGGATTTCTTCCTTTAAACTATGATGATTACTATGTTGTATAGTCTCATCCGAGATTATAACTTTGTCGTATAGTCTCATCCGAGATTATAAATTTGTGTATTGCTGTTTTGAATTCAATTGGGAATTTAAAAGCTGATTTTGATGGAGTTTAAATTGAGATTCCTTTATTTGAACTATGTTGATTATTTATGTTGTATAATCTCATTCGAGATTATGATTATTTGCTTAAGTGTTGTTTATCTTACACTTATTTCTGATGTTTAAATTAGACTGATCCGTTTATTATTTTCTTTTAAATAATACTTGGGTCAGACCGAGTTATTTCAAGATAATCGCTATCTCTGATTCTGTTGCTACTTCAGCTTTTGGGATTTCACATCATCTTTTGTCTAGACTCCGAGGTGTTTCTTTTTGATGCATTGACTCTCGTCTCATGTATGTTGATGTCATTTAAATGTACATTTGGTTTGTATGAACTATCGATTGTTGTAGCATGTATCCTGACTTGTGTTCCGCTATATATATCTAATATTTCTGTTCTGATGTGATTATACTATCAGTGTTGTTATTATGAGTTGTTCTGAATTTTTCTTCAGCCACCGTAGTTTTGTTTTAGATTTGGATTGAATATATACCGTTGGGAGTAATTTACACAACCCTATCGATGTAATCAATACTCATCTAAGGCATAATTTACGGATGGTCGCTTCTAACAAGCCTTATTCTTTGCAATAGCAGACGTTATTCCTTACAATAACCTTTGTTATTGTGAGCATAGAGGTGGGGAGTCACATTCTCTATGGCTTCAAGAATCATATCAGGACCAAGCATTACTCGATCTCTGTTTTCCACCCAACATGACGATGATTTGCATGGTCATCCATAAAGAGCTTTATAGGGTGTCATGCTAATACTATCTAGATAATTGTTATTGTATGAGAATTCCACTAAGTGAAGATGATCCTCCCATTAACCTCCGAAATCTAAGATACACGCTCTTAAAAGATCTTTCAAGACTCGACTTACCCTCTTTATTTAACCATCGGCTTGAGGATGATATGTGGTAGTTACCAAAGCTGCCTGCAATGCTTCCTAAAATTGACTGGTAAAAATTGGATCTGATCACTTACAATACTATTTGGAAATCCATGCAATCGACAATCTCCTTTATATAAATCTCTGCCAAACTTGTTGTGGTGCTTGTTGACTTCATGCTTTTGACATGAAAAGGAGCTCAAGGCAGAAAGTGGATTATCAAATATTCGATAAGTATGGTTTATTAGAGTTTAAGTTTGGTTTAATTTAGTATCTATTGTTAAAATCTTTCCTCAAGTTAAATCTGAATATTTTTGAAAATACACAGAAATTTTTTATATTGTGCACAACTTAGTCGACTAAAGACTCCAACTTAATCGACTAAATTCAGTATAGTCGACTAAATGCTACAACTTAGTTGACTAAATTCAGTTTAGCCAACTAAACTCTACAGCTTAGTTAACTAAATTCAGTTTAGTCGAATAAACACTACAACTTAGTTGACTAAACTATGTTATAAAACTTAGTCGACTAAAACCCATGGTTAGTCGACTAAATCTTGCCATATTCGAACTAATATTTTTCTATTTCAATTTAGTCGACTAACTGATCATATTTAGTCGACTAAATATGTTAAAACTGCCATGTTTTCAAATTTTATGAACAGACACTTCCTCTTCCTGAAGAGGAATCTCTTCTAGGATGACTTGCAATCATTTCCATTCGTTAGAACTTTTTGTCAACTGTTGTAACTCTTCATTCATTATAAATATACGTTCCATTCAAGATTAAAGTAATGAACTTAACTCAACTTTCTACTCTATATTCTCTTGAATATTCAGTTGTTTAGAATTTGAAATCAGTTTATAATTCTCATTCTCTAAAGCAATTTATACTTCCTTTATCTTCATGAGCACACAAATATACATATCTACTTGAAGAAAAGATTATAGGAAGGGTGTACTGCATTCGAAAAATCTGTGTTTTAATAAGAACACGCAAAGTCAAGAAAACATTTCATTTGTATCAAAGTCCTGTTCGGCTCAAGCAGGAAACCCTGTTCAGTTGCTCAGGTGGTCAAATCTTGTTCGGTTGCTCAGGCGGTGTAAACCTATTCCTTCGGGTTAAGTGAGGGCTGCTAGTTTAAATCTAGAAGGAGTCTGGGACTGGACGTAGAACGAGAGTTTGATGATCCAGTATAAAAATCTCTGTTGTCATTTTATTTTATTGCTATATTTACTTAATTTATTTTCTGCACTAGTAGTTTAGATAATATTCATATTACACGATCCTACAGTCACCTTCACTTGGTATTAGAGCAAGGTCATCTTATAACTGTAACACAATTATCTATATTTTAGTAATATGGAACACAACACTAGCACAATTTTCATTGAAGGTCAATCTACTGCACGACCACCACTATTTAACGGGTTGAACTAAAACTATTGGTCTACTAGAATGAGAATTTATATGCAAGCCAATGGTTATGAAACCTGGAATATTACTTAAGCAGAATATCACATACCTACTACTGAATATTCACAATGGTCCAACACACAAAAACTAGATGCTACTACAAATGCCAAAGCTATGAATATGTTATTTTGTGCATTAGACAAAAATGAGTTTAACTGAGTTAGCATGTGTACTACTGCTTATGAAATTTGGCCTACACTTAAAGTTACACATAAAGGTACTAACAAAGTAAAGCAGAGTAAGATATTTATGCTCAAGAATTAGTTCTAGAATTTCAAATGAAGCAAGATGAAACAATAAATAAAATGTACTCTAGGTTTCAAGACATATATCATACTCTCTTAGCATTAGGAGAAAAATATTCAGACTTTGATATTGTTTTAATAATCCTCAACTCTTTAACGGATGAGTGGGAACGAAAAGTCTTAGCGATCGAAGAAGCTAACGACATTTCAACCATTAAACCAGAAGAGTTGATAGGAAATCTAATGTCTTATGAAGTTAATCTCCAGGCAAAACGAGAACAGACGTAAGATAAGAAGAATATAGCATTCCAAGCAGAAAAGGATGAATCAGATTGAGATGAAGAAGATATGACATTTATTGCTAAGAATTTCAAAGAGCTTTTGAAATTCAGAAAGAACAACAAATTTAGACAACACGAATAGCTTCAACAGTAATAACAACAACAATAAGCCATCGTCCTCTACTCTTGAATGTTATAAATGTCACAAGAAAGAGCACATCAAAAAGGACTATCCTGATTGAAAGAGAGACAAATTTAAGAATAAAAAAGACAGATTCAAAAAGAAAGCCTTCTCTGTAATGTGGGATGATTCAGAATCATCTTCATCATTAGACGGTGACACAGACAGCGATTCTAAACAAGCCAACTTTTGTTTTATGGCCACAAATGACGAAGTGAGTGATTTAACTTTTGATGATTTTGTGGATATAAATTCAGAATTACTTGATAAGCTAAGAAACATAAAAAGAAAATATAAAGACACTCTTGAAAAATTGAATAGGACTGAAATTGAGGTAGATATGTTAAGAAATGAGAAAGAAATTTTAGAAGAAGAACTTGAAACCTCTCAAAAATCTTGTTCTAATACAACATCTCAAGTCTCTATGTTAAGTCAAGAAATATAAACTCAGAAGGAAAAGAATGACGCTCTTTTAGTTGAAAATCATGATTTGGAAGCTAATATTAAAATATTGGAATTAGATATTTCTTGGCTTAAAACAAAATTAGATGATATTACTAAAATCATCTCTAATTTTAACAAAGGTAGAGAGAACCCTTCTAAAATTATAGAAAATTCTCAGACAGTTTCAAATAAAAGGGGACTAGGATATAAGCAAGTATTAAAAAGTATTCCTAAGAAAAAGAACATTTTATATAACAATTTCAAAAGGAGTAATGATACTATTGCAAAATCAGTTTCAAAAATTCCAAATCATTCTAAATCTATTAAAATTTGGGTTCTTAAAACCAATAATTCTTTAATTAGAAACAAATATATAAAATCTTTTATAAAAACTATACACAAAAATAAATATTTTATTTTCAAAAGGAATTCGGAACCCTCTTGGGTCTGGTTTCCAAAGACCTAACTCTTAGAACCCTAACAAAAGGTTAGTACCAATTTTAATTCTATATTTTTGCAGGTACCACTTAAAAAGAGAGGAAAATGGATATTGGACAGTGATTTATCATTGATATTGTTATAAGCTATCTTATGTTGTGTAAATATAATCCCTTATATATCCCTCTCCTTTTTGTCGATTACAAAGGGGGGGGGGAAGAAGTATTGCACTGCACCAAAAAAATTGCAGGATTACAAGATATCGGCACAAATTCAGGGAGAGTTATAGATTATAGATTCTTGTCGAAATTTATCTCATATGAAGTTGTCTTCAATCAAAAAGGGGGAGAATGTTGGACTTTATGCTTTTAATTCATGACAAGGAGCTCAAGACAGAAAGTGGATTATCAAATATTTAATAAATATGGTTTATTAGATTTTAAGTTTGGTTTAGTTTAGTATCTATTGTTAAAATCTTTTCTCAAGTTAAACCTGCATATTTTTGAAAATACATAGAAATTTTTTATATTGTGCACAACTTAGTTGGCTAAACACTCCAACGTAGTTGACTAAATTCAGTTTAGTCGACTAAACACTACAGCTTAGTGGACTAAATTCAGTTTAGTCGACTAAACACTACAGCTTAGTGGACTAAATTCAGTTTAGTCAACTAAACACTACAACTTAGTCAATTAAACTGTGTTATAAAACTTAATCGACTAAAGCTCATGGTTAGTCGACTAAATCTTGCCATATTCGAACTAATATTTTTCTGTTTCAATTTAGTCGACTAAATATGTTAAAACTGCCATATTTTCAAATTTTCTAAAGAGACATTTCCTCTTCTTGAAGAGGAATCTCTTCCAGGAAGAGTTGCAATCGTTTCCGTTCGTCAGAACTCTTTGTCAACTGTTGTAACTCTTCAGTCATTATAAATACACGTTCCATTATAGATCAAAGTACTGAACTTAACTCAACTTTCTACTCTCTACTCTCTTGAATATTCAGTTGTTTAGAATTTGAAATCAAGTTTATAATTCTCATTCTCTAAAGCAATTTATACTTCCTTTATCTTCACAAGCACACAAATATGCATATCTTACTTGAGGAAAAGATTAAAGGAAGGGTGTACTTCAGTTGACAAATCTGTGTTTTAACAAGAACACGCAAATTCAAGAAAACATTTCATTTGTATCAAAGTCCTGTTCGATTGCTCAGGCAGGAAAATCCTATTTTTTTGCTTAGTTGGTCAAAGTCCTGTTCGGTTGCTCAGGCAGTGTAAACCTATTCCTCCAGGTTAAGTGAGGGTTGCTAGTTTAAATCCAAAAGGAATCCGGGACTGGACGTAGAATGGGAGTTCGAACCAGTATAAAAATCTCTGGTGTCATTTTATTTTACTGCTATATTTAATTAATTTATATTCCGCACTAGTAGTTTAGATAATATTCATATTACACGATCCTCACTTTCAGTGCTAATTTATTTTAATGGAATAAAATGTGCGCTCTTGGTTAGTTGGCCACCCAAACGCCTTCATTACCCTTCCTCGATCTGGGTAAACCATCAATAGAATCCACTAATACTTGTTCCCATTTCCAATTCGGGATCTCAGGTGGTTGTAGTAATCCCGCGTTCCTTTGATGAGCACCCTTGATTTGTTGGCAATTTACACATCCGCTAACATGGATAGAAATATCCCTCTTCCTTCCCTTCCACTAAAATACTTGCTTCATATCCCGATGCATCTACGAAACACCAAGATGGAAACTTTGCTTGGATTAATGGCATTCTGCTAAAATTTCTTGCCTAAGACCATCAATATTTGAAACAGATATCCTTCCATTCATCCGCAATATACCACGATGATCGATCTCAAAGCTCGAATAATGACCTTCCCTGTATCCTTGATGATTTCCATTTAGCGACTATCTTCCCTTTGCTTACTTGTAATTCTTTCAAGGAGAGCCAGAGTAACATCCAAAAGAGTAAAAACTGCATTTCTACTCAGAGCATCCGCTATGACATTGGCTTTTCCTGGCGTATATAAAATATCCAAGTCATATGCCGCCAGGAATTTCAACCAACGCTACTGCCTTATTTTCAAATCCTTTTGCGTGAAAATATACTTCAAGGTCTTATGAACCATTAAGAGCTCGAACATTTTACCTAACAAACAATGCCTCCACATCTTTAATGCAAACACAACAACTAATAATTCCAAATCATGTGTTGCATAATTACGCTCATGAGGCTTCGGTTGCCTATTAGCTTAAGCAATAACTCCCTCATGGTGCATCAATACCGCACCTAATCCTACACCACAAGCATCTGTATACACTATTAATCCTTTACATCCATCAGGAATAGCGAGAACTGGAGCGCTGGTTAACTTTTTCTTTAGCTTAATGAATGTTTCTTCATACTCCGGAGTCCAAATAACCTTAACATCCTTCTTTGTTAACTTTGTCAGATGTGAGGTGATCTTGGAGAAGTCTTGGATGAATCTTCTATAATATTTTGCTAAGCCTAAGAAGCTTCAAACCTCCGTTGGAGTTTGAGGTGTCTTCAAATCTTGAGCAACCGCTACTTTATCCGAGTCAACCGAAATACCATTCCCTGACACTACAAGTTGAAGAAACCCTACTTCTGGTCGCCAAAAATGACACTTGGAGAATTTAGCTCTTAAAACATGTTTCCTTAATGTCTCCATTACAATTTCTCGATGATGCTTGTGTTCCTCCTCTGCCTTGGAGTAAATAAGAATATCATAAGTGAAAACCAACACAAATTTATTCAATACATCTCTAAAAACTCGATTTATAAGACCTACAAAATAAGCAGGCGCATTGATTAGTCCAAAAGGCATAACCAACCACCCGAAGAAACAATCGTTCCTCTAAATAATGTTAAGGGTCTGCTATACTCTGTTATTCCTTACTGGTGAAATCCTGTAGGAAGATTCATTTTAGAGAACGAGCATTATTTAATTGGTCAAACATGTTGTCTATACGGGGTAAAGGGTACTTATTCCAAATTGTATGTTTGTTTAACTCACGGTAATCCACACAAATTCTTAATGATCCATCCGACTTTGCAAAAAAAACTACAGCTGCTCCCCAACGTGAGCGACTAGATCTAATCAATACTTTATTTAATAAATCATCTATTTGATTCCTTAACTTTTTATTCTCCCTTAGAGTCATCTTACAGATATGGTGAATAATAAGTTTCCAATTGGGAATTAAGTCAATACAAAACTCAATTTCTCAATGTGGAGGTGGACCGTTAACTTCTTAAAAAACATCAAGGAAATCCTTAACAATTACCGTCGACTCTAACTCTTCTTATGATGAATCTAATGCATACAAGAAACAACTCATTCTCTTACAAGGAACTTCACACAATACTTCAATAAATTTCCCAAACTTGGCTTTGAAAAATACCGACCTCCCAACACAATCTAAGACAGCATCATTCCCTGATAGCCAATCCATACCAAGTAAAATATCAAACCTATTAAAATTAAGAACAAACAGATCACATAAAAAATGTTCGGTATGGTAAGTAATTTGTATATCTTTACAAATCATGCACTTATTAGTGGCACCACTTATAGGGTTAGACATTTAAATAAGGGTTTCCACAATCCTTGGGATAAGTTCTAATCTGTCAACCAATTCTTTAGAAATAAACTATGGGAAGCCCCGTAACAAACAATACTTAAATTAAAATGCCATTAACAAATAAAGTACCTTCAAGAACTCCTTTCCACTTCAGATCACTTGAGGTTGATAGTTCATCCTTGATGGCATAAACTTTGGCTTGCTCCCCTTTCTTTAGTAGTGGACAATCCTTCACCATATGCCATGCTTTGTGACAATTACAGAAGAGTGTCTTCTGAACCATCGAAGAAATAGGTCCTGCCTATTGCTTCTGAGCTCCGGAACTCTTATAAAATTTCAAACTGTGACCCTTCTGATTACAATTATGATAAGTAACATTCTTATATCATTTCTCCTGATCCCCTTCTCATAATAGTCCTTGTTGATTAAACTTTCTCTTGTTCGTTTTGTTGTTATTGTTGTTATGGTCTACTGCTGGCTTCTTCGTTTAAAAACTTCTACTGCAAAGCCATATCTACTAAGCCCATAAAAGATCGATCCCTTCAAATGCGCAATCCTCTTCTCATGATATATTTCCCTCATCCCAATCACAAACATCTCATTTTTCTTTAGAGTGGTATCAATCAATCCTGGGCTAAATCGCGATAACTCATTGAATTTGGTTTCAAATTCAGCCACTGACAAATCTCCTTGCTTGAGATCCAAGAAACTCCTATATAGATGGTTCTTCCCTATAGTGGGTACATTCTAGTCTTCAAACACCTCCTTAAACCTAGTCCAAGAAAAATCATCCTTCGAGTCGTTCGCTGTGATCGAATCCAACCATGCAGTTGCTCTGTCCTGTAACTACCAAGATGCCAAGAAATGCTCCTACTCCTCTGAAATATCCAACTCTTTGAAATTTTTTTTGCAAGAACGAAGCCAACCTAGGGCTTTGATAATGGATTCCGTACCCTTAAATGGCTTTTCTCCCAGATTAATATGGTCTTTGCACAAGGCTAAAAAGTTCACACGGGATGCATTGGTGCTGCCTCTTCAAATACTCCAACTATTCTAACATTCAGAGTTCGACAATTAGTGGTCATGGTGCTATCAGCTCCTCTACCCTATCTTGCTCTATTACTCGTTCTTTCTACTTGAATATAGTAAGATAACTTTAGAATACTTAGACATGATTATCTTAAGGATAAGGGTAACAAATCAAACATATCAAAGCTGATCAAACTATACGAATATATATATGAATAAAAATTACAAATATGCGCTCTTATAAACTAAACTGGTTCTAGGGTATTACTAACCCCATCTCTAATGAGTTGACCCTAACCAAGGCCTAGGTGTTCACTCAACCTAAGCTCTAATACCATGTTTAACAAGTTGCCAATCTTACTCCTAAAGACACCACTTAATACATCCATGATATTTGTGTGTCGATCATCTAGGTGTACGAAAGATAGGCCATTGGGGAAAAAGAAAAGAAAAGACAAAAAGAAAGGAACACAAAATCTCACAATGTATAGAATCCATATATAATAGAACATAAGATAGTACTTACAATCATTTCCAAAATAAAACATCATAGTTACAATGGGTACTAACTTCAGCTAGGGACAGTTATAACAGCCTGCCCCCACAATGCTGATACATAACATATACACACATAGCGGAAATAAAATAGATAACTAGATAACGTTAAAGCCTCCTACTCCATCCTCCTCCAATATACATCGGTAACAACCTAGACTACTTGGCCACTCAAAAATTAGAGTACCCAAGAGTTTAAGGGAAAGAAAGAAAAACTCCGGGTCAGATATGGGTCTAGTCTGAGTAAACTCAAAATGACTGAATTGTTATACTTATAAAACCCTTCAAAAATAAAGGTATCTCGTAAGACTATGTCGTACATAAACACGGAAGATTTTTTACCTTACGATAACCAAAACCTTTTTATAAGAAATTCTGTAATATAATAATAATGTCTAGGGTTTAAAATAAAAATTTAAGCACAACCGAAATAGTTAAATTAATTACATTCCAGCATACTAGGTATACATCCAAGTCCGTAAGCACGTGGTGGAAACTGGATTCCAAACAACGACAAGGTAAGGGACTTCCTCCCTTACAATACATCTTTAGATAAAATGTACCGAGGCTACAACACATTTGCCTCTCTACCAACACAGAATCGGCTTACCACTTCCTGGATAGTACCGAATATGATCACCCCTCAATTGTAATTAACAACCGCATTCTTCCCCAAAGCATACATCCAAAGAAATAATATCGATCTAGATCAGGGATGATCATACCCTAATGGACGCGACCCACTTAGCCCTGCCCTATCTACCTTGTTTTTAGTCATTCCTAGTTGTGAGGCTTAAGGCAATGATTTACCTTTTATATAGCAATCCAACTTAGAATGCTAACAATGCCCTCCAGGCAATAATGCAATACCAGCATTCATCCATACAAGTTGTTCAGGATATAAAAAAATCAAAGGCACTACTTCTACTACACCTATTTTGGAATCACCATCAAGATTAGTTATAAGTAGCCCTTGCACTTCAGAGAACTCTATATTCGATTCCATCATCTTTAAGAAGTCTCCAATTCGAACACATATGTCGGTTCGAAATGGTTTTCCGCAAACTCTTGTTTATTAGATCCCAGTCTCTCCGAACCAACAATCGATACTTTCAAAACTAGTCAAATTATCGATAGTAGACTAACCACTATCTGGATGTATGTATAGTTTGCATATGAAAAATAGGACATCCTATACTTATCACCACATTTTGATTTCAAATAGTGTTATACTTGGGTTAACAATGAAGTCAGATAAGTTAAAAAACTGTCCTTGCCTCGACATACATTCTTACTTCTTGAGATAGACATGAGTTTCCATACCTTAGAATTTGGTTTCAAATATACAATGGAGTACTTTCCACATATTTAATTAATCATAACCCATTTATCAAAATTAACTTTCTTATACTTATCACATTTCGACATTTCGACTACTCTATCCATTGCCTAAAAACTTTGGTTCTAGATCTCACAAATAAAGGAAAGTCTACTCATCAGCTTTTAATGCTAAATACAAGATGACCTGATTTCCACAAATATTTCAACGTTTTAGCATTACTTATCACATTTGTTTGATGTTACTTAATGGCATTAAAAAAGAAATTCCATGTATTTAAAACATCATTTTAAAAAATAATTTTTTTGAAAATATTTTTTAAATTTCAAACTTCCTTTCTAATACTTATAAACATATTTAAAAGACTTTGGAAAAAAATCTAAAGCAGAAACTCCTTTTAGTTTATACAAAAATTATCGTTTTACAATTGCATCCATAGCGAATATCGCTTTATGAACCATAACTTTTAAAACTTGTTTTGTAAATCAAACTAGTTTTTAAAACCTTTCGTTTTCTATTTAAATCACTTAATTAACTTTGTAACAAGGTTTTGGAAACAAAAGTTAAGGTTGGAAAATCTTTTAAAACAATCTGAAAAAATGAAGTAGTAAACAAGTTTAAAGGAAACACAGGATTTCAATGTCGAAATATAAACCAATTCAAGTTCGTTAACTATACCAAGCAACATTCACATTTATACACATAAGCTCACATATATAGAAATGTAAACAACATTATAAGGCAAGAAAAATTTATCACTTGCTTAACATTACATATGCACTTTGAAGTGTATCATAGCGACATATTCACTACAAACTCTTCGTCTTTATTTCCAATCCCCTGCAAATTATGACTTATACCATCCGCTTTCAAGCGGGAACTAAACCACACAATAATCATTCCAAGCTTATAATTAAAGTAATAAACCAAGATTACTATAAAAATTAATAAAGTTTATACTTGATTTTTGAAGCAAGCTTTACTCACCTAAATCAACACGAACTATGACCAAAATAACCACAACTTAGCAATCGACACACAGACCAAGATTTTAGTTTAAAACCTAGATTTTTAGGACCTAGGGATGTAAATGGGTTTGGCCTAGAGGTGTATGGGCTTGGCCTTGGCTTGTGGAGGGTACAACTTTGGTTAAAAGTGGAATTTTGGACTTCACTTTAGTAGATAAGTGAAGTAAAGAAGAATGGAAGTGATTTTAGCTATTTGTTTAAGGATAAAAATTAAAAAGGAGTGATTTTTAGTTTGAAAACTTTTTAGAAGACATTGAAAAAGTGGATAAGAGAATGAAAAGGAAGAAGAGAAGAATTAGAAACCAAAGAGAAATGAAATAAAGCGAAAACGGAAGGAGTAAAACTGTTTTTATAGAAAATGAAATCTAGGAAATTACTAAAATACCCCTTATATTAAAATATCAAATACGCTTCACCAAAATGGTTACACATCACCTTTCTCCTTCCTTGCAACATATGCCCTACCCCTTTCTCACTCTTTCATCACTTCATCTCTTTCGAAATGTACTTAGTGTCTTTTCTTTTGTGCCATTTTCTTTTTAAATTTAAAAAGAAAAGTCAAATTCCACTTTATTAACTTAAGTATACGTTTAAGCATATTTTAACATTATTACTTTATTAGTTAAAAGAATATATTATTTATGTATATGTTTACATATATACAATATTGTAGAAAACGTGTTCTGACAACTCAGGTCAAAAATCCAAAAAACAATTTTCGATCATGTTTTCAACTTTTCTCCCAACTAACTATTTTTATAAACCAAATTTAAAAACAGTTTTACCATCATTAGTTATTACTTAAAAGAGGTATATTTGAGTTTTAAAATCCATTATTTAATTTTTTAAAAATATATCAAATATTCATATAAAATATGATCAAATTACGGGTCGTTGCATAAAATAGCGTGGGTATTAATTTCTTTCCTTCTATTCAAGATTTTAATTATCTTTTAGAGGAATTTTAGTACCTTACATTTTGATTGATTATCAAATTAAGTATAAAATTTTATATTAAATTAAGGTATGAGATTTGGAATGGTCGAGTGATATTATTGATATAAAGAGTTATAACTTTATACTAAAAATGACTAGGTTTGGAGATTCTCCATTTGACAATTCCTTTTTTATATCATATTTTTAATTTTTACAGGATAATATGTGAAAAGTAATTGATTTGGTAAAATATTTAAATTCAATAGATGAATCAAATTAATAGTTATCTATTTTCACTTTAGAAAAAAGGAACATATCTGTATTTTATTCTTATACTTTTTGATAATATTCCTGTTGGCATTAAAATTGGCCACCAACACCCAGTTATGTAAAAGTACCAATATGCAATCCAATCGCAGAAATATAAAGAGAAATAAATAAAGAAAAGAATTAAAACAATCAGAAAGCAAGTAAAAAGAGACAAGATTTATAGTGGTTCAGCTTATTCCAGCCTACATCCACTCCCAAATAATCTTTTTTATTATACTCAAGTTTGTTTACAATTACAACCCGAAATCAAAGAATAAAATTAGTAGAGTGTAGCCTAGGTTGAATATAAAGAGAAGCAAAATGAAGCCCCCTTTTTTGACGCCATGCCTGCTATATTTATGGGGAAGACATGCACGGATTGGGCTAAAATTTCGACAGAAGGTTCGGGAGACCAAGGTAAGGCCACCCAAAAATTTCCAGGGCCATTGGGGCCCAAAATAGGGATCGGTACTGATCCCTATTTTTGTGTCAAAATGGATTGTGATCCCTTTGGGGGGTTTCCCATAATGCTTGCTGCTTTCCTTTCGAATTACGTGCCATTTCGACTTACGATTTTTGAGATATCATGTTTTCCTTGAAGAGGGTTGTTTAAATCCTGATTTCTACCGATCCCTAAGGAGGGATAGGAACTGATCCCTTCAACTTCTTTCAAATACCATGCGATCCCTATGGGATCTTCTCCACATTGTATTATGCTTAGCCTCCCAGTTTCATGCCAATTGGATTAGTAGAACTCGAGTTATCGACCGATCTTTGTTGCAATATGATATTAAGGCTGATTATAGTTGATCCCTATGGAGGGATATGTACCAATCCCTCCAACTTGATCCAAATGCTATGCGATCCCTATGGGGTATTCAACATGTTCTAATTAGCTTGTCCTCCAAGTTTCATGTCAATTGGATGTGTATATGTTTTGCGATATTGATCGATCCTTGTTATGAAGTTGGTCTTAGCACCCTAAGAGGGATAGGTATCGATACCTATTTAAGAACTCCTCCAAATGCCATGCAATCCCTAGGGTAGACTCCCTAGGGTCCCCTCTTCTTGTTTCCAGAGTTTCACTTCAATCTAAATTGTGGTTGTTGAGTTATGGAGCGATCATCGTTGAGTTGTGCTGTTGAGCTGAATATGATCCGATCTCTCTTCTTTTGCCCATAACTTTAGCGTACGAACTCCGATCGACCTGAAATTTGAAATGCAGCCTCATGAGGCCTTCCTTACCACTTCATACCAATTGCACCGTGATTAGGACAATAATTAGAGATACGATCCGAATCCGCTTGACCATCGTTAATAGTCTCGTTTATAGCCGATCTCCGAGCTTGGTAACCGTTTCTCCGGGCCTACCGCCTTGATGACCATGATGTCCGTTTGCTTAAATCCACCTATGTACTACTTTTCCAAAAGGCAGGTTAACACTTTACCCCCCAAAACATGCGTTGCGATAGGAAGGATTGTTTTGAATTGCCATAAATCCAAAATCCAAAGTCCGTAATCCATCGATAGCCATATTATGCAATCCGTTGCCAATCCAAATTCATGATCTCTCCGGCTCATTAGTGAAATCCATGACCATTCCAAGTCTGTATCCAATTCTGAATCTGCAATCTCTCCAGATCATTTTATCCAGACCCTCAACCTTACCGGGTCCTTAGCCAAATCCCAAACTACTCCGGGCCCATATCCAAATCCATAGATGTTCGAAGCTGATATACAAATCCATAACCTCTCTAGGTTGTCATCCTAATCTAAATCGTCAATCTCACCAGATCCTTGCCAAGCACAACCCATACTCAATGACCTGAGCAGGCCAATCCATCGCATTTGAGCGAAGCGCCTACCCCTTGCATGGGATAGTCCATACCTGAAGACCTTGATCTCTCCGGATCCTTGCTGAGCACAATCCATACTCAATAACTTGTGTAGGTTGCTCCATCGCATTCAATCGAAGCGACCTACCCTTTGCCAGGCATAGTCCATACCTCATGACCTTGATCTCTCCAGATCCTTGCTAAGCACAATACTCGATGACCTAAGTAGGTCGATCCATCGTGTTCGAGCGAAGCGACCTACCCCTTGCCAGGCATAATCCATACATGACGACCTATGTTATCCATTACATTGATCCAAATTTAAGCATTCTTAAGTCCATAAAATAAGAGTCGGTACAACCAATAAAACAGAGTTTAAATAAAACTAGAGAAACAAGAGTTCGAAGCAAACAAGAAGAACGAAAAAAAAACAAATTTCACAAACCCTAGCATTACGGTTTATCATCATCTCCGAGCATGCCTAGGGACCGTTCTCCATCCTGTACATGTGTAAGTGATTTAGCCGTCTTACTATGGAGTTTGCTACTTATTCACGTATCAGTGATATATTAAAATCAGAATTATCTGCAATTCCTGACACTACTGCCACTAAAACCATCGATGGACCCGGTCGATCCACCGAAACAACTGCCGCATTGAACTTGGTTAAGAAATTCTTGAGTGTTCTGTTCCCTCTAGGATGGCAAGGGATTGCCCTCGACTGTTCTGTTCTATTCCTTTGTGTATTGGCTCCATCTTCATGTTCTCAATTCATCCTCGCCTGCATTGTATCCATCATCATTTCTATTTCATCCATGGTGATGTAGATAGATGCTTGATTAGCTCCAGCTCCTGAGGAAGCCTCTTGACTCCCTCCATGGTGGCTCCTTTCCGGTAGCACTTTCCTTGTTGATTGCCTAGTCATTGATTTCTAGATCCAAGTATCCAAGCTTCAAAATCTAAGATCCTAGCTTCCAAACCCTCGAGTGCAAGTCCCTCTAAATGAAAGCACCAAAATGTTGGCATCAAAATTGGCCACCAATGCCCGGTTATGTAAAAGTACCAATATCCAATCTAATCACAGAAATATGAAGAAAAATAAATGAAGAACAGAATTAATATAATCAGAAAGCAAGTAAAAAGTGACAAGATTTATAGTGGTTTGGCTATCTCCAACCTATGTCCACTCCCAAATAATCCTTTTTATTGTACTGAAGTTTGTTTACAGTTACAACCCAAAATCCAAGAATAAAATTGGTAGAGTGTAGCCTAGGTTGAAGATAAAGAGAAGCACAAAGAAGTCCTCTTTTTGATGTCATACCTGCTATATTTATAGGGGAAGATGTGCATGGATCGAGCTGAAATTTTGGTAGAAGGTTCAGGAGACCAAGACAAGGCCACCCAAAAATTTCCAAGCCTATTGGGGTCGACATTAGGGATCGGTTCCGATCTCTATTTTGGTGTCCAAATGGGGTGCGATCCCACTAGGGTTCCCCATGATGTTAACTACTTTCCCTCCAAATTTCGTGCCATTTCGACTTACAGTTTGTGAGATATCGCGTATTCCGTGAAGTGGTGTTGTTTAGATCCCGACTTCTGCCGATCCCTGTGGAGGGATAGGTACCGATCCCTACTACTTCTTCCAACTACCATGCGATCCCTATGGGAGCTTCTCCATGTTG
Organism: Allium fistulosum; assembly: GCA_030737815.1. NCBI lineage: Eukaryota > Viridiplantae > Streptophyta > Magnoliopsida > Asparagales > Amaryllidaceae > Allium > Allium fistulosum. The sequence continues at coordinate 1,498,099,151 of CM060901.1, forward strand.
TATTATGCTTAGCCTTCAAGTTTCATACCAATTGGATTAGTTCAACTCGAGTTATTGACAGACCTTTGTTGCAATATGGTGTTAAGGCTGATTATAGTCGATCCCTATGGAGGGATAGGTACCATCCCTCCAACTTGATCCAAATGCTATGCGATTACTATGGGGTGTTCCACATGTTCTAATTAGCTTGTCCTTCCAGTTTCATATAAATTGGATATGTAGATGTTGAGATATTGATCGATCCTTGTTATGAAGTTTGGCTTAGTCGATCCCTAAGAGGGATAGGTATCGATCCCTATTGAAGGACAGATGCCGATCCGACCAACTTCTCCAAATGCCATGCTATCCCTAGGGTAGACTCCCTAGGATCCCATCTTCTTGTTTCCAAAGTTTCACTTCAACCAGCCTTGTGGTTGTTGAGTTATGGAGCGCTCATCGTTGAGTTGTGATGTTGAACGGAATATGATCTAATCTCTCTTCTTTTACCTATAACTCTAGCATACGAACTCCGATCAACTTGAAATTTGAAATACTACCTCATGAGGCCTTCCTTATCAATTTATACTAATTTCACCTTGATTTGGACAAAAATTAGGGATCCGATTCGAATCCACTTAACCATCGTTCATAGTCTCATTTATAGCCGAACTCTAAGCTTGGTAACCGTTTCCTCGAGACTCCCACCTTGATGACCATGATGTCCGTTTGGTTAAATCCACCTGTGTACTGCTTTTCCAAAAGGTGGTTTAACACTTTACCCCCCAAAACATGACTTGCGATAGGAAGGCTTGTTTTGAATTGCCATAAATCCAAAATCCGAAGTCCATAATCCATTGATAGCCATATTATCCAATCTGTTGCCAATCCAAATCCATGATCTCCCTAGATCATTAGTGAAATCCAAGACCATTCCGAGTCAATATCCAATTCTGAATCTGCAATCTCTCTGGATCATTTTATCCAAACCCTCGACCTTACCGGGTCGTTTGCCAAATCATAAACTAATCCGGGCCCATATCCAAATCCATAGCTGTTCGAAGCTTATACACAAATCCATAACCTCTCTGGATTGTTGTCCTAATCCAAATCCTCAATCTCACTAGATCCTGGCCAAGCACAACCCATACTTGACAACCTGAACAGGTCAATCCATCGCATTCGAGCGAAGCGACCTACCCCTTCCCAGGCATAGTCCATACCCGACGACCTTGATCTCTCCGGATCCTTACTGACCCCAATCCATACTCGACGACCTGAGTAGGTCGCTCCATCATGTTCGAGCGAAGTGACCTACCTCTTTCTAGACATAGTCCATCCCTAATGACCTTGATCTCTCTAGATCCTTTCCAAGCACAATCCATACTCGACGACCTAAGTAGGTCGATCCATCGCATTCGAGCAAAGCGACCTACCCCATGCCAGACATAATCCATACATGACGTCATGTGTTATCCATTACACTGATCCAAATTTAAGCATTACTAAGTCCATAAAATAAGATTCCATGCAACAAATAAACCAGAGTTAAAATAAAACCAGAAAAACAAGAGTTCGAAGCAATCAAGAAGAGAGGAAAAAACAAATTTCACAAACCCTAGGATTACGGTTTATCATCATCTCAGAGCATGCCTAAGGACCGTCCTCGATCCCATACATGTGTAAGTGACTTAGCCATCTTACTATGGAGTTTTCTACTTATTCCATGCCATCAATTGATGACAAGTTGATGATGATGCCTTAATCCAGTGCCATTTTCATTTGAGGTGGACGGTGGCTGCTCCTGTTGCACCATCGTAGTCCGAGTCCTTATGTATTTTCGTAACTGGCCATTCCTTACATGTTCCTCAATGATATCCTTCAAATTCCTGTAGTCATTTGTACTGTGCCCTTCTAGCTCATGGAATAGGCAGCGCTTTCCTGATGTTCTTTCGCATTCGGAGGGTTCTCTCCTTGCCTGCCTCCGATATGGAAGGCACCCTTGAGTATCCAAATATATCTGTTCCAGGGTTTCATTCAATTCCAAGTAAGAAGATAATTTGGGTTCCCTTCTCTATCACTTCGATCCATCGAAGCTATTATCCATGTTCCGTTTACCCTTGTCCTTTCTTGAGCTTTCATCGGGCGTTCTCCACCCCGTACTGTATTAACTTCCGTTGCCATTATATCAAATTTCGCATCTTCTTGTCATAGAAACCTCATTGCTTCATGGTAGAATTCCCCAAGATCCATCAGTGGATCCCATACCAGTGATATCTTAAAATTTGAATTATCTGCAACTCCTAACACTGCTGCCATCAAAACCATCAATGGATCTGGTCGATCCATCGAAACAACTGCCGCATTAAACCTGGTTATGAAATTCTTGAGTGATACTCCTTCCCACTGCTTTACTGATGTCTATGTCATCACATTCTTGGGTCCCGTAATGTGAACCTAGAATTGCTTCATAAATCTTTCGACCAATTCCTCCATGTGCTAATAGAACTGCTCCACAACTATCTGAACCATAGCGCAACTACATCCATTAAGTACAGGGGGAAGCATCGTGCCAGGACTTCTTCTAAAGCCGCTAGTACTTCCAAGTGCTGTGTATACCTCATCATATGCATAGCTGGATCCGACTTTCCATCATAAGCTTCTAGTGTTGGTAGTTTGAATTCTGGAGCATTCCTAGCATTCCCAATATTAGGAGTGAATGGACTTCTATTTACATACACCAGATCCTTGTTCATTAATCCTCCATGGATAGCTTGCCTGATCATCTCTGCAACCTATCATTGTCTTCCAGTGGTAGTCTCCTATCATCGTGTCCAAATTGCCCTTCGAGTCTACGAAGAAATTTTGGAATGTATTCCTCTAGACGAGCATCCAAATTTGGATTCGCACCAAGCTCCACGGGATCGACCGCAGGTCCTCTAGCATCATGGCCAACCAAATCCAAGGGCATGCCACCATGTCTTTAGGGATCGGTATCGATCCCTCCAGAGGGATCAGTACCGATCCCTCTAGGATAGCAGGGAACTGCCCCCAACTGCTCTGTTCTATTCCTTTGTCTATTGGCTCCATCTTCATGTTCTTAGTTCTGATTTCCAGTGATTCCTGCTGCTTTAACTCCATGATTCTATGCTTCAGCTTTTCCAATCTATTGGAGCAATTTTGCATCATTTCCTCCTGTCTTTTTAGTATCCTCTCCTGCATTGCATCCATCATCGTTTCCATTTCATCCCTGGTGATGTAGATAGATGCTTGATTAGCTCCAGCTCCTGAGGAATCCTCCTGACTCCCTCCATGGTGGCTTCTTTCCGGTAGCACTCTCCTTGTTGATTGCCTAGTCATTGCTTTCTAGATCCAAGTATCCAAGCTTCAAAATCTAAGATCCTAGCCTCCAAACCCTCGAGTGCAAGTCCCTCTCAATGAATGCACCAAAATGTTGGCGTCAAAATTGGCCACCAACACCCAGTTATGTAAAAGTACCAATATCTAATCCAATCACAGAAATATGAAGAGAAATAAATGAAGAACAAAATTAAAATAATTAGAGAGCAAGTAAAAAAGAGATAAGAGTTATAGTGGTTCAGCTAACTCCAGCCTACGTCCACTCCCAAATAATCCTTTTTATTATACTGAAGTGTGTTTATACTTACAACCTGAAATCCAAGAACAAAATTGGTCAAGTGTAGCCTAGGTTGAAGATAAAGAGAAGTAGAAAGAAGCCCCCATTTTTAATGAAATGCCTGTTGTGTTTATATGGGAAGAAGTGCACAGATCGGGCTGAAATTTCGACAAAAGGTTCGGGAAACCAAGACTAGGCCACCCAAAAATTTCCAAGCCCATTGGGGCCCAAAATTGGAATTGGTACCAATCTCTATTTTGATGTCCAAATAGGGTGCGATACCTCTGCTGGTTCCCCATGATGTTAACTACTTTCCTTCTAAATTTCATGCCATTTTGACTTACGGTTTGTGAGATATCACGTTTTTCGTGAAGTGGTGTTGTTTAAATCCTAACTTATGCCGATCCCTATGGGGGAATAGGTACCGATCCCTCCTACTTCTTCCAAATGCCATGTGATCCCTATGGGAGCTTCTCCATGCTGTATTATGCTTAGCCTCCAAGTTTCATGCTTACTGGATTAGTAGAACTCGAGTTATTGACCGATCTTTGTTCCAATATGGTGTTAAAGCTGATTACAGCCGATCCCTATGGAGGGATAGGTACCGATCCCTCCAACTTGCTCCAAATTCTATGTGATCCCCATGGGGTGTTCCCCATGTTATAATTAGCTTGTCCTTCAAGTTTCATGTCAATTGGATTTGAAGATGTTGAGATATTGATCGATCCTTGTTATGAAGTTGGGCTTAGCCGATCCCTAAGAGGGATATGTATCGATCCCTATTGAAGGACAGATGCCGATACCTCCAACTTCTCCAAATGCCATGCGATCCATATGGTAGACTCCCTAGGGTCCCCTCTTCTTGTTTCTAAAGTTTCAATTCAATCCGCCTTGCACTGCACCAGAAAAGGCCTTTCCTAGTGCTAGAAAAAGCTACCAAAACTTTTAGTAGCGTTTCAGTAAACGCTGCAATACGACATGCAACTAAAATTCTGAAACTTTTTGTAGCGTTGTAGTAAACGCTGCAAAAACTTGACCTATAGTAGGGTTATAGAAATGCTACAAAAAGTTTCAGACTTTTAGTAGCATGTCGTATCGTAATTTTTACCGAAAGGCTACTAAAAGTTTTGGTAGCATTTTTTCAACACTACGAATGTTGTAACGCGATTATTTTCATTTATTTCCATAGTGTTTCTAAAAGGCTACTAAAAGATATTAACTATTTTGTAGCATACTGTACATGCTAGCATTTCCTGTTAATGGCTTGAACCATTTCCAACCATCGCTTACATAATAGTCTTATTACAACTAACAATCAACCACATAATCGTCGTATTCAAACCAACAATCAATCAATCACCTATTCATCATAGTCAAACAATTAAAAAACACGTTAATCACATAATCAAATATAATATACATAACCATTTCGATAATATTTTTTCGACAAAATGAGCAAATTCACATAAAATCCATAGACATTCATAAACAAGTTTACACAACAGGTACTAACAAAATGTTATAGTATATATTACAATTAAAGGCATGTTCATTACTTGATTACTCACAATTCTCTGCTGCTGTTGGTCTTTACTCCTAAAAAGCTAATTAGTTGTAGACAACTTTAACAATCAACAAATGATTATGAAACTATTTTGCATATTTAAAATATATCAAACATCCTTTGTTAAACTTTTGTTAATTAATAATTTTTATAAAACTTAGTTAACTTAGTTAAATGTTCACAAAACTTGGTTCATTTTTATAATAAACTTAGTTAATTTTTAAAAACTCATTATCTTAGTTAAATTATCTCAATTGCTAAAATTTAAATGTCATAACTTATACTCTAATTAACATAAACTTATAAATTATCTCAAACTTTAACTTTATTAACTAGTTAATTTTTATAAATTATCTCAAACTTATAAATTTTTCATAAACTTAGTTATTTTATTATTATTATTATTGTAAACTTAGTTAATTTATCATTATTATTAAAATTTAATTAATTTTTATTAACTTATTTATTTTTAATAAAACTAAGTTAACTTAGTTAACCTTTATATACTTAGTTTTAGTTATTATTTTTGCTATTATTATTGTTATTAATTATAAAACTTAGTTGACTTAGTTAATTTATTATTATTATACACTAAGTTAATTTTTATCAAACTATAGTTTATTTTTATTATTGTAAACTTAGTTTATTTTTTATCAGACTTAGTTTATTATTATTATTATAAACTTGTTAATTTTTATAATACTTAGTTAATTTTTATAAACACATTTAATTTTTATAAACTTAGTTAATTTGTTAAAAATATTGTTTATTATTATTATTAAACTTATAAGTTATCTCAATTGCTAAAGCTTAAAATGTCATAACATATATTTTAGTTAACTTAAACTTACAAATTATCTCAAACTTAAACTCTATTATCTTAGTTAATTTTTATAAATTATCTCAAACTTATAAATTTTTCATAATCTTAGTTAATTTATTATTATTATTATAAGCTTAGTTAATTTTTATAAACTTATTTAATTTTTATAAAACTTAGTCAACTTAGTTAATTTTTATAAACTTAGTTTTTGTTATTATTGTTATTAATTATAAAACTTACTTGACTTAGTTAATTTATTATTATTGTTGTTGTTATTATTATTATAAACTTAGTTAATTTTTATCAAAATATAGTTTATTATTGTTGTTGTCATTGTTGTTGTATTATTATAAACTAAGTTAATTTTTTATCAAACTTCGATTCGGTGGAGATATCTAACCAAAACTGAAATTGCACCAAGAACTTGTATATATACTTACATATACAAACAAACCTTTTTTCCCTCAGGCAGGCACTTCAGAACAATGCAAGTACATGATACTGCAGCCCACTATTCAGTTGGCAATTGAGTTCTCACTTCATCCTCCAACTGCAAGCCAACACTTCTCTTTCAAAATGTTGTATCTAAGTAGTGGCCATATGCTCTGCAAGCACCTCTTCAGCATGGACAGTTTCCACCTCAGCTTGTACAAACTACAGTTCTTTTCTGCATTCCTCCAGTTGTGGCCAAGTTGTGCCAATTCTAATGCACTTCAGCATGGACAGTTTTCACTTCATCTTGTACAAACAACATCACTTCAACCAAACCGATGCAACAAACCCCTGTTCACACCAGCTTTGGGATATGTGTCGTCATGCCACAAAATCCTAATCCAGTAATGCAACAAAGATCCTTGCTCCTGCCAGTTCTTCTCATTACCACAAAATTTTAGTTCAGTCATGCCACTACACATTGTCAGTTTTGTTCATTGCTTTGATCATTGCCTAATCTCAGTTTGTTGATTTACACATAATGCCTCAGCTCAGCCATGCCATTACACACTATCATATAAAGAACAACTTTATTAACTAAAGAAAATATGAATTTTCCATGAATCATAAGGAAATACATGAGTGAAATATAACTTGATAATATGTGAAAAAATATAAACTTTTATAGATACCAAAACTTGATAATGAGCGGAGTTTTACTCCTACCTTGAAGATCTGAATGGAACTTTACTCCCACCTTACAAATATGAATGGAACTTTACTCCTACCTTAGAAATGTTTATACATTCCATTTTTGATTCTTTATCTAGCTGTATCATGAGGAAAAAAGTGTCAACGGATATGATACAAAATAAACATTATTAATGCAATTTTTTGCATGAATGCTTATAGCCCAATCAGCAAAGAAATGAGTATCACTATCACCATATATATCTATATCTATCTGGATGAGACAAGCTTTTAATTCCAAAACAGCTCATTTTTATGGTTTTCATACTTGTGTTAATCAGTACAATAGTAATATATATTGTGGATATATGAACATGCGCACATAACATGATAGGTAGCTATATCCTTATAAGAAAGATAGAGTTGAAAGAACATAAAATCGTAGTCAAACACGAAATTTTACTAACGTAGGGCTCTATCAAGAGAAATCAATATTGGATGCACACAACACAATCAATATGCTTAGGCTTTGCTAAGGAACATTTAATTTCTGCTCTTTTCGCAATCTATTGTTCCCTCAATCTACTCATACAAGGATCAGAGATAGCAAGAACAGAAGAAAACATATCAGAATCAAATTTTTGGTGGGAAACATCTTAATTTGAAACGATATTTGAGTACATAAACAAGGGATGTGAAAAAATGATTAGAAATTAGAAAATGAGACCATAGACCTATCATATGCCAGAGAGAGCCTAATCATGCCTAAGATAAAGCATAATACGCCTACAGTTACACGGTTAGTTTGATACAAACATATATGAATTATGCAACATTTCATCCTACAAATGCACGTTCTGCTCCCAATTAATCATGTTTACCCAAAAGATTTATGGCCATAAAATCAATTATCTAATTCAACCATCATATAATTGTGGTTCATATGCATAGCTTGTTCAAAATTATAGTATACCATCTACTTTTTATCTACAAAATTTTCTTTACCCCACTATCCATTGGATGTTCGTGATTATATTATTAAGGACAAATTCTTAGAAATTATGTCGTATTGATTACAATTATGGAGCATTCATTATCATGGGATGTGGATCTAAACATTTAAACACAAATTCCTAAATGTTCGTAGTTATAAGTACTACGATAAAATGATATCAACATATTATATAAGTTATTGTGGTTATAGTTGTATACAGTATATGCCTAGATTTTAAGATTGGACCAAGCCAAAGTCTAGGATTTCTTGCCCCATATAAAGTATTAATAAAGTCTGGATGATATAATACACAAAACAAACGAACAAATTTAGTTACACATGTATAGCCTAAAAAAATAAAGTACAACTTGCCTCACTATTATCCCTTGCTTTCACTACTTTAATATTACAGTATACATTCATTTTAAGTATATTCAGTTTTAAAGCAATTTTTTATTACTTTTAGTTATACGTGTTCCAACTTCCAAGTAATCCAATTAAAGATGACTCTTCCTAGGTGTTAATACAAGACTCGAATATTTTTGATATTCCTTTATTCTTTTTCTATGAGATCATAAAACCTGCTGTCTATAGACTGAAGAATTTACCTTCCTCCTCCATTAACTTTGGATTATTAGCAAAAGCTAATGTCGCTACCGTTAGATTTGAGCCTTGCATTACTAGTAATGTGCTTTACTATATATTCATTAGTTCATGTTGGGAAATCTCGGGCTTTCCCGCTTTGTGAAGTTAAGATAGGCACTTTAAGGTTGAAAGTAGTAATGGGAGCACAAGAGTTTATAATTCTCCAATATGGAGATTCTTCCACTATACCAAAGAATAATAGGATTACAAGAATATGTTTATAAAAGCAACTCACACTCGGTGGCTCACTCAAGCTTGAGGATAGAGACTTCCCAAGCTATCTCTCCTTTTCTCTCAAAGAGGCTCTCTTTTATAATTCTTGGATTAATTGATTGATGATTAAGAATGAAGGCTCCTACCCCTATTTATACTACTCAACCTCCACAATGAATGGTGGATATTACTTGTATCCAAGGGTGGAGATTGATTCTTTAGAATGCTCCACACTCTCTAGGAATCTCTACACTCTTTCATTCCCTTCTACATCCTTCCATACTCTTCTGTAAGGTTTTAGAAGGTTCCACACATCTCCAGAATATTCCAGAGGGTTCCACACTCTTCCATAAGCTTCTAGAGAGTTCTTTGGAACGTTTTAGAAAATTCTATACTTCTCTAGAAAGATCTAGAATTTTCTAGAAACTCTCCAATTAAAGAGGGATCCCAACAAATCTCCCCCTCCTGACTAAATTGGAGGGTAGTAGCAAACCGACACCTTGATAGCAATCTTCAAACTTATTTGTTGGTATTACCTTGGTCATCATGTCAGACCAGTTCTCATTTGTGTGAACCTTGTCAAGATGTATTTGCTTTTCCTCGAGGACTTCTCGGATCCAATGATATCTTGTATCAATGTGCTTTGTGCGGGAATGAAATGTTGAATTCTTGGCCAAGTAAATTGCACTTTGATTGTCACACTTCAAGAAATACTTTTCTTGATCTATTCCCAACTCATGCAATAAGTTCTTTATCCACAACATGTCCTTGCAAGCTTTGGTAGCTGCGATATACTCTGCCTTTGTAGTGGATAATGCAACACACTTTTGCATCTTTGATTGCCATGAAATAGCTCCCCCTACAAAAGTAGTTAAGTATCTCGATGTTGATTTCCTTGAATCAATGTCACCGGCCAAGTCTGCATCTGTGTATCCTTCTAATACAGGTTTTCCTTTTCCAAAGCATAAACATCTTTTGGAAGTTCCACGTAGATATCGGAGGATCCATTTGACTGCAACCCAATATTCATTCCCTGGGTTAGCCAAGAAGTGACTGACAACACCAACTGCATAGGCGATATCTGGTCTTGTGCATATCATTGCATACATGAGACTACCTACTACAGATGAGTATGATATCATCTTCATTTCCTCCATGTCTTTTTCACTTGTCGGACTCTGCTTCGAACTTATCTTGAAGTGTCCAGCAAGTGGAGTGTTAACCGACTTTGATTTGTGCATGTTAAACCTTTCCAACACTTTCTCAATGTACCTTTCTTGGGATAGCCTTAACTGTCTTTTTGATCTATCATGAGTTATTCTCATCCCAAGGATTTGTTTAGCCGGTCCCAAATCTTTCATGGAGAAGCTCTTGCTTAGATCTTTCTTTAAAGCAGCTATCTTTATGCGATCTTCACCAATAATTAACATATCATCAACATAAAGCAGAAGTATGAGAAAGTCACCACTTACATACCTCTTTGTGAAGACACAATGATCGCTTTCCGTATTTTGGAAATCATGTTCTTCCATGAATGCGTCGAACTTCTTGTACCATTTCCTTGGTGCTTGCTTAAGCCCATATAGACTCTTCGTGAGTCGGCACACTAAATTTTCTTTTCTTGGAACTTTGAAACCCTCGGGCTGCTCCATGTAGATCTCTTCCTCTAGGTCACCATGAAGAAATGTTGTCTTGACATCGAGTTGTTCAATCTCCAAATCTTGCACGGCTGCTAGGCCAAGGACAACTCAGATGGATGACATCTTTACCATGGGAGAGAATATCTCTTCAAAGCCGATACCTTTTTCTTGTCTGAATCCTTTGACGACTAACCAAGCTTTGTAGCGAGGCTTTGAACAGTTCTCTTCGGTCTTGATTCTATACACCCACTTATTCTTCAAAGCTCTTCTCTCTTTTGGTAGCTCCACTAGTTCATATGTGTTATTCTCATGCAAGGATTTCATTTCTTCTTGCATGGCTATTCTCCATTCTTCTTTATGACAATCACTTATTGCTTCTTTATAGCTTTGAGGTTCCCCCTCATCAGTGAGCATAACGTACTCCTATGTGTTGTATCGGGTGGATGGTCTTCTGTACCTTGAGGGTCGTCTCGGCTCTGGAGCGGTTGGAGTGCTAGATTGAGGTTCTTACTGAACTGGTTCATTATGAATTTCATGATCTTCAGCATCACTACTTTCTTGTGTGTTATTATCTTCATGTCGAACTAGAGTAGGTTCGGTGTTCTTACTGCTTCTCAATCTTGGCCTCTCTAAATTCTTGATATCTTCAATTGTTTGATCTTCGAAGAATACAACATCTCTATTGCGAACAATCTTCTTGTTAGTTGGATCCCAGAGCTAGTACCCAAATTCATCCTTTGGTGAACGAAGGTAGATACACTCCTTTGTCTTTGCATCAAGCTTAGCTCTCTCATCTTTGGGGATGTGAACAAATGCCCTACACCCGAACACCTTTAGTTGATCGTATGAAGCCCTCTTGCCCATCCAAACTTCCTCTAGGATGGCCCCATCCAAAAGGAACTGATGGTGTGAGGTTGACAATGTCAACCATGGTCATTATAGCTTCTCCCCAAAATTATTTGGGTAACTTAGCATGAGAGAGTACACAACGAAATCTTTCTTCAATGGTACGGTTCATTCTCTCAACTAGCTCATTCAATTATGGGGTCTTGGGTGGAGTCTTCTCTAGCCTAATGCCATATTTCTTGCAATAGGATTCAAAAGGACCTCTATACTCACCTCCGTTATCTGGTCGTACACACTTGATCTTCCGTCCAGTCTCACGCTCCACAAGAGCATGGAATTCTTTGAAGGCATCAAGCACTTGATCCTTTGATTTTAATAGGGACAACCAGACTTTCCTTGAATTATCATCAATGAAGGTGACAAAATGTAAAGCACCACTAATGGATCTCTCAGACATCAAACACACGTCAGTGTGCACGAAGTCTAGAATGTTCTTTCTCCTTTTGTGCTAAGAAGATCTTTGGAAGGCAACTTTGTGTTGTTTTCCAGCTAAACAATGAGCACAAGGATCGAGTGGTTTACCTTTCATGTCAGGGAGGAGTTGTTTCCGAGCAAGTATGTGAAGACCCTTCTCACTGATGTGCCCAAGTCGTTTATGCCATGTATCCATATCATCAATGGTGATGTTTACCTCTCCTTTGTAGAGCTTAGCTTGCATTATGTACAATGATCCTATCTTCTTTCCTTGAGCCATTATTAAACTTCCTTTGGTGAGCTTCCACTTTCCTTCACCAAAGTAATTCATCGGATCATCATCATCTAGCTTACCGGTGGAGATAAGATTGAGGCACATGGCCGGGACATGCCTCACATCTTTCAAAACAATCTTGCACCCGATGCTTATTGTCAGAATGATGTCTCATATCCCAACGATCTTGTTCCTATCTTGATTTCCCATTAGCACCGTACCAAAGTCATCGCTTTGGTAGGATGAGAAGAAGCTTTTATGTGGAGTAACATGGAAGGAAGCACCAGAATCAACAATCCAAGAACTCTCATGATAAGCAATGTTTAGAATGTTACCTTCACCAACGAGATATATCAGATCTTCTTTTAATACTATGGCAGTAGTACTCTTCTCTTCTTGCTTCTTCGTTGGGCTTATTTGGTTTGGCTTAACATTACCGACCTTTTGGTCTTTCTGGAAGGATCGACATTCCATTTTCTTGTGACCCATCCTTCCACAGTAATAGCATGCAATCATCGAGCGTGACTTGGATCTACCTTGAGATTGATGCAGATCTCGGCTCTTACTACATCCACGAGTTTCATTCCTACCCTGATTCTCAACAACATTTGCTTCGGGATGGATAGACTCACCTCGTTCCATTCTCCTTTCTTCTTCACCAAGATGAGGATCATAGCAATAGCCTTCCGGTTCAATAGTTCCCATTGAGCATCACTCTTTCCTTCTACCTTGTTTTTGTAGATGATGAGCTCATGCAAATCCTTGCAATACAAGTGGTCCTCCATCATCGGCTTCCAATAGGAGTAGTTGTTGGCTGTGAGCTTGAACATGCCATCATGAGCGACATTATCCTCCATCTTGAACTTGCACGAGCTTGATTACGGCTACGGGTGAACCTGGCTCTGATACCACTGTTGGGAAATCTCTGGCTTTCCCGCTTCGTGAAGTTAAGATAGGCACTTTAAGGTTGAAACTAATAATGGGAGCACAAGAGTTTATAATTCTCCAATATGGAGATTCTTCCACTATACCAAAGAATAATAGGATTACAAGAATATGATTACAAAAGCAACTCTCACTCGGTGGCTCACTCAAGCTTGAGGATAGAGACTTCCCAAGCTATCTCTCTTTTTCTCTCAAAGAGTCTCTCTTTTATAATTCTTGGATTGATTGATTGATGATTAAGAATGAAGGCTCCTACCCTTATTTATACTACTCAACCTCCACAATGAATGGTGGAGATTAGTTGTATCCAAGGGTGGAGATTGATTCTCTAGAATGCTCCACACTCTCTAGGAATCTCTACACTCTTTCATTCCCTTCTACATCCTTCCATACTCTTCCCTAAGTTTCTGAAAGGTTCCACACATCTCCAGAATATTCCAGAGGGTTCCACACTCTTCCACAAGCTTCTAGAGAGTTCTTTGAAACGTTCTAGAAAATTCTATGCTTCTCTAGAAAGATCTAGAATTTTCTAGAAACTCTCCAATTAAGGAGGGATCCCAACAGTTCATTATATAATGTATATTGATTTGAAATCCAACATATGTATTTCTTACATTTAAGACAATATTACCAAACAAGACAACTGACAGGCTAATGCATCAACCCTATTATTCATCGTGTTACCAACCATTTGAAATGCTTTTGAATTTATCAATTGCAAATATGAAATATGGAAATATCACCTGAAGAAACTGCATATCCATTGGTTTTTAAAATATGAAATGCCAATGCACTTGTTGTAGCTTCTGACATAATTTCCTCATCTTCTTGTAACCCACATCTGCAATTATGATATTTCCAGTTTATTCTAGTATATCATATGAGGCCTAAATATGTACCTGTAGTACAAGTTCTAATATATACCTTAACCATATTAAATTTAATAATACCATATATTTTTACCAGATATAGTTTTATTTACAACTGTTAAAACTATCTATATAAGAAAACAAATAACCATATGGAACACATAAGAAAGTGTACAACATGAACTGGTTACCACATACCAGGACTTTCAAAAGATTTGTAGCCTCGGTCTTCATATCTGTGTTAGAACTCATAACCATTTCCCATAAAATATTAAAAACAACTCCATGATGTTCTTCGAAAGTGCTATTTTCAGCAATGAAGGTATTTAAAATGTATATATATAGGTAAAGTTCTAGTGATTTTAAAGTATGAAATAAAACCTACTAGAAGAAGCATATTGCATCAATAACCATAGTAATTTGGTATCTGGACCAGATCAGGAACACGAATAGTGGCCGATATGTTATTCCACGGTTGTGGAATTTTAAAGAGAACAGAAAAGCAACTCTGAAGGAGGTAGCTGAGTATGTAATAAAACAATTGGAGACCCTCAAAAGGAAGAAGTGACCTAGTAACTTGCCAACCTTTGTTTCTGATATTATTATTGTATTTTATTGAAAATGCCCTAAATATAGCCATCGGTAGATGCATGCAGGCATTATAAAAAATTATTAATGGAAATAGGCTACCGATAACCTTAACACTCATCATTGCTCACTTCCATTTATTCTTCTTCACCATGGGTCGAATAAATTATATGTTTTTGCTTAAAATGCCTGAAGTGCTAATGCACATCAAGGCTAAAATGGTCATAATACATATATGTATATGCTAAAAATACCTATTATTGAAGGCAACAAAAATGGAAACAAGGATTTGGGTTTTCCTATATCAGGACATCTCCATCTCATGAGATGGGGACAAATAATTGAAGGGGACAAATAAATAGATCACAGTGCATGTTTTAATAGTTTCTACGTAAAAAAAAACATCCCAAAATATAGATTGATTCACTCTTTTAGCCATGCGTGCATTTAAGGAAACATTTTGAGTTTTCCATAAACAGAGTAAATTTGTTTTACCATTAATTTCTTTATGCATAGTGATACTTAGTATGCCGGAACATTAAAAAGCAGTTTGCCAATGGAAGCACAAGTGAGAAGTGAGTATCCAAAAGCCATTCCAGTAATGTAAACCTTAGGTGGGATGCACAAAGAACTTTGTCCAAAAGTCGTTCCAGTGGTAACTATATTGTCTACTTATGCATTTAGTGTACTAGCATCCACTATCAGCTTTGGTATTATTTGCTTCTACACGTGCATGCTTCTGGCCTCTTCCTGCTCACTCCTATCAAAATCTGGTTTCAGTTTAACCTACTTCTGTAATCTTCATTAGATTTTCATCGTCTGCCACATACTAGATTCAGCATTTGCTTCCTTTAGTCATTCTCAAGTTCGGATTACTTCTCTACTCAACTTTCAATGTGGCCATCCTAACCACACTTGCATGAAACATATTACCTTACTCCATGCAGCTACTCAATGCTCGATTTCTACCTCTCTCCAAACAGCAGCATTCAATAGCATTAACGTTGTTACCTCCTTTTCAGCAGGCCACCTATTCTTCAGATTGCATGCAGTAACTTTTTCACCATCTTTTGATACAATCCATCTGTACACTGATTTTTTTCATGGTCCAAAGTTTCCCAGAAGCTCATTCTTGTAGCACTAGTACCATATGGCACCTTTGGTTCCGATACTTTACTTCTGCATTGCCTTTTTTCTTGCACCAGCAAACGAAACGTTCGCTTGCTATTTTTCCAAAAGCGTTCTCAGTGTCTACAAAGGGGGCCTTTCTTTTTCTTTTACTTCTCTTTTCTATTTGTTGTCTGATTAGAGTTGAGGCAGTGGACGAAGACAGATATTTTCATACCTAATATGGAATAGTTGAGACCTTTACGCATGCACTCTAAATATCTTGTATGCTGATACTCATGAAAAATAAAATATCTCCCAATATAAATATTTCTCTATCATGTTAAAATGTATAATTCAATAGTCGTCTTAGGCATTTCTCTTTGTTCTTTTCATAGGTTGTCCATTGGAAAACTAATCCACATTTCCCATAAAGTAATATGGTTTGTTAATGACCGCTTTTGTTAGCTGTGCATGTATTTAAGCTTCTTAGTTGTTTTTGGCAACTTTGCTACATTAGAAAAGGTCGATGCTCATAGAGTTAACTAAAAAAAGATAAGTCAAAATATCTACTTTATTAAATTAAAGATAAGATACTAAAATGTCATTGTTTGACGACCAGACAATGAATCAACTTTGTGGAAATGGACAGAATTGGTCTATTTTCACTGCTTCACTGCATTAAGGTTTCACAGGATGAAATCATAGGTCCAAACAATTTAAAGCAGTCAATTTATAGAACATCTGATTTCAATTACAAAGAGAACATTACAAATAAAATGAAATCAGACCAATGTATTGATAATAACAAAATATAGTGGTTAGGGTTTTGTAGTAACAACAAACATATTATAAAAATTAAAATACCTCAGACAAATTAGAGTTTTTCAATTACCTTGATTAGTCAATTCAGGGCTTGTGAAAAAATCTCCAGAAAGAAAACACGAGCAGATTTGATCGAGATAAGTAGCGGAGATGGAGATAAGTAGTGTAAATGCAGAAGCGAGAGGAATTATTTTGAACGAGGGTAGAAATGTAACAATGAAGAAGAAGGAGATTCGAAAAACATAATGAGGTTTTTACAATTGGGCGGGAAGGCGGCAAAAATTTGGCAGCATTAGTTTAAAAGAACAAGCAAAAAGAAATGGCAAAAATAGTATTTGTTGCATTCACACTATAAATGCTGCCAATAAACGCATCTAAAGGTAGATTTTCTTATAGTGTTGTGGTTGTTGAGTTATGGAGCGATCATCGTTGAGTTGTGTTGTTGAGCTGAATAATCCGATCTCTCTTCTTTTGCCCATAACTCTAGCATACGAATCTGCTTGACTGTCGTTCATAGTCTCGTTTATAGCCGATCTCCGAGCTTGGTAACCATTTCTCTGGGCCTCCTGTCTTGATGACCATGATGCTTGTTGGTTTAAATCTGCCTGTGTGCTGCTTTGCCAAAAAGAGGGTTAATAATTACTTTTTTAGCAAATGATTAGATAAGGCCTATCTAAGTAAAGTAGGATTATTATTTGAGAAAATTAGGCATAACCTATAATATTTGAGCTAAAGTTGATTTATTTTGAGATGTCATTAATTTAAATTCGATCAAACTATATTGAGAGCATAAATGCAATTAATTAATTCATTAATAGGTGCTATTAATATGGTAACTAATGAGGTATTTAATGTCAAAATGAGTTACTTCTCTATTTCTTTTAATTTAACTTATCTTTTTCAAAGTATTTTGAATAAACAAAAAAATAAGTAAAAGATACAAACCTTTGTATATAGAAAAAATGAATAATGCTTGAGAAAATATGACCTTGATTTCCATAATGCTATAAAAAAACTAGTTTATTCCTTCTTAAATGACCTTTTACATGGTGTTGTCGAGCATTTGACCAAGCAGTATACAAACAAACTTCACGAGTCAAACTTGAAAGCTATCAAGGCAGGATGTCTAAAGAGATAGCCATAGAGTCCAGAAACCAAGTACAACCAAAGTCACAGGATGATATCATAAACCATCCTAAGAATCTAAATTTCAAAAATACAACAAAGTGTTGGATCGGTACCGATCCAACCATTTGGATCAGTACCATCCATAACACTTCAGTCACTTTTGCCCTTACTCCTCCTACTTACAACTGATGATGCTAGAAGCTGATTTCAAGTTCCTTTGCATCGATTCACCGCGATTCTTTATCGATCTCCTCGAGCACTTGAAATCAGCAACTCCATTATTCCACCGATTCATCACTTAGACTCAGAAACAAGTTAAATGATATTGCAAATAAGATGGAAATCATGAAGCTAACTATGAATCGAGTCAGGACGAGGCATTCAAAGCAATCCATATGAAAATTTTACATATCGATATCGGTCCAAGCCCATATATTGGTACCGATCCACGAATATTAATGAGGTGTCCACCTATTTCTTGGGAGAACTAGTCTTAGGCATTGAGAACGAGGTGTAGATCACGAGGGTGAGTTTTCAGGCAGTTCACAGCTATAAATAGGAGGATAAGGACTCATTTTTAGGTATCTTTTTTCTTCCTTGCACTGTTAACATAATTCTCTTCTAATCACCCATGGATCCATACCGATCCGTAAGAACAGAAGTTTAAACAACACTATAATCATCAACAACGTAAAGTGGACATAGGCAACGATTAGCCGAACCGCTATAAAACTTTCTTATTTCTATGTGTTTTTGTTTAGTTTCTCCACTCTTTTCTCTACTATACTCATTTGGGTATTTATACCATTTTTGGTTCAAACATTTTAGAGCTTTCACCGAGAACCACTTTAATTCGCTGATTTGAGGTTTGAAAAGGTTCAAAATGACGAGACAATATACTAGGAAGACCGTTAGTGGAGGAAATCAATAAGTGGGTAGCCAAGAGGTGTTCTCAGGAGCTAACTCCTCATCCATCTAAATGGAATACACAAAAGGATGATAGCATGCTAGGAAGAGATGATGAAGAGTTTCTTTAGGAGAATGTGATAAAAAGGAATAGTGGGAGTCGTTACAAACTAGAACCAAATGCCAGGAGCTAGAGCAATTACACTTGGAAGCTGAGTAGATCAAATCAGAATAAACCACCAATAAGTCTTACGGATCGATACCGATCCACAGGTATGGATTAGTATCGATCCACATGAACACGAGGGCATGACCAATGTTGACTTAAATGGAAATAATGCATGTCCAAGAGATAATGTAGAGCATTTGAATGTGAATCGAAATGCAAAAGCATGACCGAAGGAGTACGTGCTGAAATTCCCTTGTGGAAACGGGAAGGCAGGTTGAAAATGCAAAGTTGAGAATTCCTTCAGACGACAGTGACAGACTTGTTGAGATGGTGAGACGAGCAATGAGGGGTGGACTACCTAACCGAAGCCTGGAAGATGTGAACATGAGTCTATTCACTCCGAACATTCAGTACGCTAGTAATCCTCTAGATTTCAAGCTGCCTATGAGATGTACGATGGACGGACTGATCCAACAATTCATTTGATGAGGTACATCCGGCATATGGAGGTGTTGGGTGCGTCTAAAGAGGTCATGGGATGGAGTTTCCTTTTATATCTGACAGATTTGGCGGCATTATTGTTTACGCATCTAGAGAACGGTTCCATTAGCACATGAGCCGAGTTAGTGTAGATTCATGGAGCAGTCCAAATCCATATTTCATGAACCAAGAATGTAATGATGTTGTCCAGTGTAAAGTAGAGGGACGAAGAGACCCTTAGGAGTTTTTTGATAAGATTAAACGCGGCTGCTACCACGGTTGATAGGTCAAATCCATCACTGGTTCTGATGGCGGCAGTTTTAGGAGTAGTGGATAAGACTGATTTCATATCCGCCTTGGAGCAGGATCAACCGATGGACCTTGCTGAGTTTTTTCATGAGGCTGAAAGATACCTGGGTCTGGAGGACGCTGAAGCCGACAAGAAAGAAAGTAATGCCGTGGATGGTGGAGGACCGCCCGGAGCAGGGTCTGGTAAGGATAAAGGAAATCAAACGATGAATGATGGCTTTGAGGGATCAGAGCGGCAAAGAAGGAATTGAAATTCTCTTCTTACATGGATTTGAATGAAACCCTAGAGCGGATTTACCTTGATACCAGGGGATAGATCCCTTATCAGAAACTAGCAAAGAGAGAGCTCACAAACCATGAAAGGACATCTGGAAAATATTTCCTATTCCATGAGATGGATGGGCATAACACAAATGACTATAGACGCTTGTGTCATCTGATTGAGGGACAGGTCAGAAACAACCAATTACAACATTATGTGAAAAGCTGAGCTGCGTTGGTAGAACAAGAGCAGCCATCATCCCCAGTGAATGGGAATGGACTTGGATCAAGGTCAAGGATAGCCATCTCTTGATTGGGATGGCAGGGAATCAGGTTTGATTCTCACAGTCTATCTTCACTTTCAATAAACAAATAATACAATCGAGCCACTCACTCGTGTATGGGATACCGATCGGTCATAAGGCATGCTCTGAGTTGGACGGTAGGCTGTAATGCCTGGTGATGCGACTATCATGATGTTTGAATTTATGTTTTTTAATGTTTGAATTCGATTCCATTAGATGAATCCTTGATTATTGAAATCCGCATGAATGTTATGGCCGATATTGATCATGGTAGTCCCGATTGGAGAGACTTGGTGATTACCACAATGTTCAATTCCCTTGCCGAAGAGCAAGTGAATGGACTTGTATGATATTAATCACTTTAAGTCCCGACTAGAGAGCAGTGACTGGAGTGCAAGAAGTAAGTCACCTAATCAGAGCATGAGCGGATAGGCTTGCTTGTTGTTAAGTCCACTCGTTGGAGAGCAAGCGCATTAGGCTCAGCGAGGGTCCAGAGAGACTATAGATTTGATTATCATCCCCAAACGACAATGAATTTGATTAATGATCCAGAGAGATCGTGGACATGATTATCTACCCCGAATGACCATTGATTTGATTAACATGCCGAAGAGACCATGGATCTAATTATCGGCCCTGAATGGCCATGGATTTGATTATCGGTCTAGAGAGATCATGAATTTGATTATCGACCCAAACGGCCGTGGATTTGATTAACGGTCTGGAGAGACCATGGATTTTACTATCGGCCCTAAACGGCTATGGATTCCATTAATGATCCAGAGAGATCGTGGACGCACCTATCAGCCCTGAACAGCCACACATTTGTTTAATGGTCTGGAGAGATCAAAGTTTAGATTAACGACCCGAAGCGATCAAGAATTGAAACGGTCTCGAATACATAACTTAGGGAAATTGGGATTTATATTCTAGCTTCGAACACCTAGGAACGATACATTAAAAATTACCGAATTGATTCATTTATCTCGACGTGTGACTGCCAGCCGTCGGATGAACGTGGGATAATCCTGATTAGTGATACACCCCAATGCTTACTAATTCCATGAGAACAGGGGATCATTTTCTATGGCTGACACTCAAGCGAGGACTCGAATCCATAGCTATCACGGTCTGGAATGGCCTTAGATTTACAGGTGAATCCAGAGGAAATGGATGATTCAAAATAGCTTGATTAGTTGTTAATTAGAAGATTCAATTACTAATATTCCATCGACTTAAACATTTGTTCTCGAGCGAAGTACACCTTTCAATCGCAAGGCGTGCTTTGGGGGGCAAGTGTTATCTAGCTTTTTGACCAGGTAGTATACAAACGAACTTGACGAGTCAAAGTTGAAAGCTATCAATGCAGGAAGCCCAAAGAGATAGCCATAGAGCCCAGAACAACTACAACCAAAGTCACATGAGGCAAGCACAACAATCCCAAGAATCCAAAGTTCAAAAATCCAACAATGTGTGGAATCGGTACCGATCCGACCACTTGGATCAGTACCGATCCACAACACTTCACCCTCTTTTGCCCCAACTCCTCCTAATTGCAAGTGATGATACTAGAAGAAAATTTCAAGTTCCTTTGCATTTATTCCCTACGATTCTCTATCGATCGCATCAAACACTTGAAATCAGGAACTTCATTCTTCCATTGATCCATCACTTGGAATCAGGTGTAAGCTAATGATATTGTAAACAAGATGGAAAGATGAAGCTAACCATGAATTGACCTAGGATGAGGCATTCAAAGCAATCCATATGACAATCTTACGAATCGGTACCGATCCAAGTGTAACGACCCTAATTTTGATTAACATTATTTAGCACATTTAATTAGTTAAATTAAATGAAATAATGAAATGGTTAAGGGATTGAGATTTGTGTAAATAAGGTGTAGCCATGCCAAATAACAAATGAACTAAGGGGATTTAAAATGAAATAAGAACGGGAAACCAGATAAGGGGCAAAATAGGAATAAGTCTTATTTTTATACCCTAAACCTTCACTCACTCTCATTTTACACGTTCATTTTATACATTCACAAACTAAAATTAAAACAAGAAGAGGCCGGCCACCATTAAGGGAAAGCTAGAAGAAGAAAATCTAAAGATCAAGAGGAAGATTAATCAAATCTATTCAAGATCAAATCTTAACCCCTTAATCACAAGCTAAAGGTGAATAATAGGTCACATCTCATATTCTTTATGTTTTCAGTTTCTTGAATGAGACCCGAATGTTTTTGCAAACATATTGCTATGTTTTGAATGTTATATATATATATGCTTGTTGATGAATTATGCTTATTCATATTGATTTCAAGACAAGTTTTGTTATCAAAAACTTATCAAATGACATCCAAATTCTTTGCAATTTTCATATATGGTCAGAAATGATATTTTAGAGATGGTTTTCAAGTTTCATAACTTTCCGAATTAATGTGGATTTATTATGAATTTTCTAGTGAAGAAAATGGTATTATGGGTTTAAAATTAATTACGGCTGTAATATGATAGCTTTGGGTCAGAAATTTAAATATGTTAGAAAACATATTAAATGTAATTTATTGGAATTTTTGGAGAATTTCCCTAAGTGTTTTTATTAAGTATATAAAATTATTTAAGGTATGGGACTTAAATGTTTTATATGTTTAAATAAGGAGAAGGGGCAATTTGCAAAATATTTTAAATACAAAATACTGAATTCGGTAGCACTTTTGGAAAAGATTTTGGAAAAAGAAATGGGCAACCAATTATATTAAAACTAATAAGCAAGTTAGTTGAAAAGAATTACTTTATAAGGAAAGATAAAACAGTTTTTTAAAGAATTGATGTTTCGCCGCTATCGGTAGTAAGCTTTCGACTACATACCCAGCCTTCGACCAAGTCGAAACTAATGCACATAGTATCAATGCCATGGTACGTAATAGATTGGAGTTAGGTGAAAGGTATAAGGTCAAAAGGGTGCTTTCGAAGGGGTCGAGACCTTGTTTTGCTTTCAAAAGAAAAGCCGCTTGCTTTGTTTCCCAAAGGTTGGTTTCGAAAGGATTTAAAGATAGCTTTCGACTTAGTTACTTTCATACATGTAATAAGAGCTTTCGAAAGGGTTAAAGATTACTTTCAAGCTAGATTGCCGCCTTTTGTTTTAAACCACCTTTAGACAGGGTCGAAGCATACGTTGCCGCAATTCTACCTTTCGACCCAGTTAAGGCCGTTGCCTTTAAACATGGTTTCGAGAGGATGCTTTTGATTTTAATAAAGAAGCCGCTTCTCCAATGCTTTCGAAGGTGTTGGTTTTGACACAATCCACTTCTTTTACTTAGGAAATTGCTTCCGAAAGAGTTGCTTTCGACTTAATTGTTTTAAGACCCTTTTTATATTTCGAAGGTTAAACTCAAAGGTTTCGAAATGGTTTTAAATGGTTTCAAAAGGTTGTTCCACATATTTTACTTGAATCCAATGCTTTCAAAAGTTTTGTTCTAAGTAGGGTACTTTAATGCTTTCGAAAGGTAACTAATAAAGGCTTCGAAGGGGAGGTTCCCAGTATTTTCAAAAGGTATATCATAAAGGTTTCGAAGGGTTGATTCCCCAATGTTTTTGAAAGGTTTACCTTGGTGTTTAAATGGAAGGTTTCCAATGTTTTCGAAAGTCATGTTTAAAGTGTTTAAAAAGAGGATGTCTAAGGTTTATAAAGCATTCAATAGAGTTGTTTTCAATTTTTCGAAAGGACTACGATAAATGGTTTCGAAAGGTATGTTTTGGCCTTTTGGCCAAAGGTTATAAAGTAAAGTAGTTTACTTGTGTCGAAAGGCGTACTTTCAATGGTTTCAAAAGAGAATTGTTTAAAGTTTTAAACAAAGGTTTCGAATGTTTACATCAACAATGTTTTAAGTAAAACATATATCATGGCAAAGAGATTTGAGTAAAGTGAATAGTATGTTTTCCTTGTTTAAGTTTGATTTAAAGGGATTATCCTTTTGAAAAGTTTTTCAAGGAAAATATAAATGGTAGTTAAACCTAAGTAAAATGAACCAGATATTTGTATACCAGATGGAACTGGTGTAGTGTCACGCCCTATACATTAGCTATAGCCCCTAGCTAATTTTAGTCCAAAATTCCACTGTGTAGGGCTTAGTCCAGGTAAGACTTAAAGGGTAGTTACACATAGAAAGGAATATATGCACAGAGAAGACGGATAGGTTATTGGTGAGCCGAAAAAACATTAGGATCAGGTGACCCTTGGAGAAGTAAGTTAAGGACAGACCGTTCAGAAGTATCTCTAACAGGTGTTAGATAATTTGTGTAGTTTGTCTGGTAGGCCCGAGTCAACAAATGGTTAGTAGTTAGCCAAAAAAAAACTATATTTTTCGGACAGATGGTCCATTTTTACCTGTTTATAAGCATATATGATATTGCTATTATTGTTATGATCAGTTTGATTACAGGATTCTGATTTGCAAAAAGATATGTTTTAAGAGGATATTATTGAGGGGAAACCCGTTCCACTAAGTGGCGTTGTCTCACTTAATATCAGTAAACCGAGATGTAATAGTATTATTCATACCAGGCTTTATGTCTGACTCAAAGTTAATATTTTCCCCTCAAACTCTCTGGTGCTCAAAACTAATTTGAGTAGATTGAGAGTCAAGGTTTTACAGGTTTAGTAGGTGGACGAATAAATCTTTCAAAGACATGCAGGAGGCAAAGTTAGCTAGTTAAGAGTTGTTAGTTTTATTTCCGCTGTGATGTATTAAGAATTATATGTCTCTTTAGTACTCTAATCATCCAAAAGGGCATCTTCATATGTCGCTCTTGGCGTATTTTGTAATAATTATATTTGATCAAAACCTGTGAAAAGTTTGGGAATATGTAATGGAATATGAAACATGTTTTGTGAAATGTAATCAGAAAAGCTGTTTTTGAAATTTGTGATTTTGTTGTATATTCATGTGCTTCTGATATTTTGGATACCATTTACATTACCGTAATTTGTCGTCGGAAGTTAGTACTATAGATGACTACAACATCTGTAGCGCTTTGTGTTGGCCAAGTTTCCACCGGACCAAGACCATCAGATCACTGATGCCGAATCAAGACTAGGAAAGACCCTGCTGAACCAACTCCCTTCCCATGCCTACCGAACCACTCCGCTACCTGCCGAACCAAACCCAAAGTATCACTACTGAACCAGAACCAATCCCAACCACTACCGGACCAACCAATCACCGAACCACCCCTTTTCTCCACTCTCCACCGGACCAGGGGATCACCGAACCAACGTTACCAGGCCAGATTACATCAACCCAGGCCCACCAGTAGCTACATACATCCAAGACCCCTACCCCCAGCCTCACTCTATAAATAGAGTGGTAGGGGTACAACAATGGCAGACAAGTTGGAGAGCTCAAGCACGGATAGAACTTTCAAACAACTTTCATATACTTATATCAAAGCTTTGTATTTGTAATCTGAACAGTAAAAGGGGAATAACATATAAAGTGGACGTAGGCACATTCTGGCCGAACCACTATAAATCTGTGTGTCTTTTACAGTTTAGTCCCTGCTTTTTATATATTTGCATAGATTACCCAGATCACTAAAAACAACATAAAATCAACTAAATCATATGACTTGAAGGTGTTTGCCCATTTTTTGTGCAAACATTTTTGGTGCTTTCACTGAGAGAACGGGCTCGGAGCTTCAGCTTCTCCCACTTAACCCTCTTCCTAATAGCATCACCCATTGCCTGAGAGACATGGCTCCCAGGCAGAAAAAAGATGTTAACAAAGGAAAAGACATCGCAACTAGCAGTATTCCAGATCCAGTGGCCACAGATCAGGAGAATCGTCCTATTCCAATAGCAGTACAAAATGGAATTCGGGCAAATCCGACAGCCCCTGCTACGGAATAGCCGACAACAATTACTAGGGCTGATCTAGACATGGTTGGGGCTGAAGTAACTAACCGCTTCACATCCCAACAAGAAGCCTTGGTGAACCAACTCATGTCACGCTTAAGGGATGCTGAAGAGTCCAACCGCAACACTGAATCATGGGGTGAGTCCCAGTCTGGAGGATCTCGGAGGCAACAAAGATCTTTCTTCTTCGAAGAAGCTAACAACAGAAACAGCCAGGGTAGGAGCCGAGCCCGGACTCAGCCCGAACTCCGACCCGAGGAAACACTTGGAACCGAACCCAACGAGGAAGGTACCAGACGAGGGTCAGTAGTAGTTGAGCCTGTCATGCTACCTAGCCATGAGAACACTAATGAACGGGGCCGAGCTAGAGCCCAACGCGAAGTTGGACCCGAGCAAGTACTTGGAACGGAACCCAGCAGGGGAAGACCAAGGCAAGGGCCAACTGTAGCTGACCCTAGCATGCTCCCAGAAGACCAAAGACAGCCACTGGAAAATATTAGGAGTGATAGGCGATACCATCCCTACAGGTCATCAGGACGGAATCAATCCCGCAGGGAAGAACCAAACTCATTTCTATCTGCTCCAAATTCTGATGAAAGGATGGCACGCTTGTTCAGAGAGTGCGTCCAACGGGACCAAAGAGATCGAGGGATAGGCGCTAGGGTAACCAGCCCTTTCGCCCGCAATATCGAAATTGCCATCACCCCCCGAGAATGGAAAATGCCAACGATGGAACCTTACAAGGGAACCTCTGACCCCGTTGTACACTTGCAGAGATACACACAACATATGCTCATGAGCGGAGCAACGGAAGGAGTACTGTGCAAATGCTTTCCACTATTCTTGGCAGATCTAGCTACCTCCTGGTTCTGCCATCTACCCCAAGGATCCATCAGCTCATGGGAAATGTTGAAAGAAAAGTTCATCAGCTAGTTCCGCATTCATGTGGAACAACCCAAGGACGCTTATTCCTTATCCAATATCAAACAGAAGCCTGGAGAGACGGTGCAACAATATCTAACCCGATTCAATGCCGCAGCGGCCGTAGTCCAAGATGCCGATGAGAAACTTATCTTAATGGCCCTCTGTAGTGGTGTGCACCCGGATACTAAATTTGCCAGAAGATTAACAAAAGAAAAACCAGCTACCTTACCCGATTTCTTCCATGAAGCCGGGAAGTATATGAGACTCGAAGACGCTGCCACTGAAAGGCAGACATGGCAACAAACTAAGATAGCTCATGGCAACACACCCGCTATAGCAAAGGACGTTCGAAGAAATGACCCTAGAGACAATACTGGGGCAAGAAGGGAGAAAAGCGTCTATATCGGCCAGGACCGAGATTCGACACTTACACTCCTTT
The DNA here is from genome assembly GCA_030737815.1 of Allium fistulosum. Lineage (NCBI taxonomy): Eukaryota > Viridiplantae > Streptophyta > Magnoliopsida > Asparagales > Amaryllidaceae > Allium > Allium fistulosum. Next base: position 1,498,126,536 of record CM060901.1, read on the forward strand.
GAATGAAACCATCGAAAACATCTTCCTTGCCACCCAAGATGAAATTAGATACAAACGCCCACCATACAAGAAGGAATCAGATAATGCACTTAAATCTGGAAAGTTCTGCCGCTTCCACGAATCTCATGGGCATGATACCAATGAATGCCATCATCTCCGGGACTTGATTGAAGAACACATCAGAAGGAAGAGACTGGAACACTATGTAAAAGGTCAGAACAGGACTCCAGCTCTTGCCAATGAGAACCCAAGGCTACCCTCCCCAGAGATAGGCAGAGGAAATCACAACACTAGCGGCTCCAGTCAAGAGAAGATAGTGGTCCATACCATCTCGGAAGGACCACACATCGCCGATAGAAGCTGGGCAGAGATGGAAAGATATGGAAAGTCACTTAGAAACAATGAAGACTGCGTTAATTCTGTTATAGAAGAACACCACCCGAAGCGGAAAGAGAGTGATAACATCACATTCAGTAGGCGTGACCTAGAGGGAAGGCAGTACCCTCACATGGATCCCATGGTTATCTCTGCCCGGCTCGGTCCAGCCGAAGTTTTCCGAATTCTATTAGACACTGGAAGCTCAGTAAATATCCTATTCAAGCATGCATTCGACAAAATGAAACTGTCAATAAAGGATGTTTCTCCCTGTAATAAACCACTACACGGTTTCACTGGAGATGCGAAGATGCCCCTCGGGCAACTGGACCTCTTTGTTGAAATTGGAAGTCATCCCCGCTCCGTTGTGCGGAAACAAACATTTGTGCTAATAGAAAACCACTCGGCTTACAACGCCTTCTTAGGAAGACCAGCCTTCTCCAATTTCCAATTTGTCTTAGCCCCATGGTGCTTGAAGATGAAATTTCCAACGGACAATGGAATAGGGGAAGTAGAGGGAGATCAGGACACCGCTCGAGATTGCTATGTAACTGAACTCCGCAATAACCGCAGGAAGGATAAAGGGAAGAGTGCAGAGTCTACCCTCTGCGTGAAAAACTTGGAAGCATAACAACTAAAGAAAGCCCCTCCTCTTCGGTATACCAGTGATCCTTTCAATGAATTAGACCCCTGGAACAAAGAGGAGGAGGTCACCGCCGAGCCTGCAGAGGCTATGGAGTTTGTATCTGTGGACAAACACGATTCAAGTAGACTATTGAAAATCGGATCTCAACTAAAAGCAGAATTGAAGGAACAACTCATTGATTTTCTCCGCCACAACTTGGATGTATTTGCATGGACGCATGCTGACATGACTGGAATCTCCCCAGACATAGCATGCCACGTACTAAACATCGATCCTACCAAGGCGCTGGTGAAGCAGAAAAAGAGAAGTATTGGGCAGAGCGATCAGCAGCCCTCGATGAAGAAGTAAATAACCTACTCGCCAATGACTTCATACGAGAAGCCATCTACCCAGAGTGGATCGCTAACCCGGTACTAGTAAAGAAGGCTAATGGTAAGTGGTGAACATGCATTGACTTCTCCAACTTAAATGACGCATGCCCGAAGGATTGATTCCCACTTCCTCGAATCGATCAGCTTGTGGATAGCATAGCCGGGCACAAACTCTTATCTTTTATGGACGCATACTCAGGATATAACCAAATTCCTATGCATGCTCCCGATCAAGACCACACTAGTTTCATCACTGACCAGGGGTTGTACTGCTATAGAGTAATGCCTTTTGGACTTAAAAATGTCGGGGCCACTTATCAGCGCCCCGTCAACAAGATATTTGCGGAGCTAATGGGACGAACTATGGAAGTTTATGTGGATGACATGCTGGTAAAGTCAAGGAAAGCCGGCGATCACGTAAGCCACCTGGGCGAGATGTTTCAAGTACTTTGCTAATATGGCATGAAGCTGAATCCTCTAAAGTGCTCCTTCGGAGTATCATCAGGAAAGTTCTTGGGATTCATCGTCCATGCCAGAGGAATTGAAGCAAACCCTGAACAAGTCCGAGCTCTGAAAGATGTCGGGATACCTTCTACTCGAAAAGAAATGCAAAGCCTAAATGGGAAGGTGGCCGCCCTGAGCAGATTCATCTCTAAAGCGACTGACAAGTGCGTCCCCTTCTTCGAAGCTCTAAAGAAAGACAAAGGAAAGTTCGAATGGACTGACGAATGCTTAATAGCTTTCCTTAACCTAATCGAACACCTCCAAAAACCGCCAGTACTCTCAACTCCAAACGAAGGCGAAGAGTTATACCTATACCTTGCTGTATCATCTCACGCTCTAAGCGCTGCTTTGGTAAGAGAAGACGACCGCACGCAGCGGCCAGTATACTTTGTAAGTAAGAGGTTGACGGGGGCAGAAGCCAGATACTTGAGAAGCTAGCATACTGTCTACTAATCACATCACGAAAACTGCGACACTATTTTCATTCCCATTCCATCAGAGTTCTAACCGATCAACCGTTGAGGCAGGTACTCCATCATCCCGACACTTCTGGTCGACTTCTTAAATGGTGCATTGAATTGATTCAATATGATATCACCTACCATCCTCGCACCTCCATCAAGGGACAGGCCATGGCCGATTTCATTGCCGAATTCACTACCAACGAAGGTAAGGAGCAATCAGAAATAGCAGAAGGCATCAAGTGGAATCTCTTTATGGATGGAGCGTCAAACGAACAAGGCTCGGGGGCAGGTATTGTAATAATCACCCCCAGGGGAAGGAGGCTACATTATGCTCTAAGGTTGGAATTCACTGCCACTAACAACGACGCAGAATATGAGGCAGTAATAGCAGGATTAGAACTTGCCTTAGAGATTGGAGTCAGTTCTTTATGTCTTCATAGTGATTCTCAACTTGTGGTAAATCAAATACTAGGAGAATTTCTGACTCGAGGAGAACGACTCGCAGCATATCTAAAGAAGACCAAGCGGCTCCTCGATCAATTGGATTACTATTTGATCAAACACATTCCTCGAGAAGAAAACCAAGAGGCCGACGAACTGGCAAAACAAGCTAGCATGAAAGACAGCGCCATTTCAGGAACAGTAACCGTCTCAAGGCAACTAACCTCAAGTTTTGAGCAAGTGAATCTGATAGCTGCAACCGAAGAAGAAACTTGGATGACTCCCATTCGAGAATACATACAAAGTGGCACACTGCCCGACGGGCATAATGAAGTCAAGAAAATCTTGAGGAAAGCTTCCCGCTACACAATACAAGAGGTCATCCTCTATCGACGTGGCTTCTCTAACTCCTTATTAAGGTGTGTCGCTGGAAGGGAAGCCAAGGAAATCTTATCCGACATCCATCAGGGAAGCTGCGGAGATCACACTGGAGGGCAGACTCTGGCAAAGAAGATACTCCGATATGGATATTTCTGGCCCACCTTAGACAAAGACGCCTTAGACTTCGTCAAAAAATGTGATAGATGTCAGAAATTTGCTAAGATTCCTCAACTACCGACAAATGAGATTACTCAGATGACCAGCCCTTGGCCCTTTGCAATATGGGGAATTGACTTGATTGGCGAACTGCCAATGGGCCAAAGCGGAGCCAAATATGCCATAGTGGCGGTCGACTATTTCACCAAATGGGTGGAAGCAGAACCTCTGAATAAAGTGTCTTCGGCAAAAGTTATTAACTTCTTGATCAAAAATATTCTATGCAGGTACGGAGTTCCACTCAAAATCATATCAGACAATGGACTTCAGTTTGACAGCGAGGAGTTCACCGACTGGTGCCAAGAACACGGAATTCACAATAGCTTCTCATCTGTAGATTATCCCCAGGCAAACGGGCAAGTCGAAGCTGTCAACAAAATTCTCAAAACTCTAATCAAGAAGAAACTTAAAAAGTCAAAGGGCGCTTGTGTGGATGAGCTTCCTACGGCACTTTGGGCCTACCACACATCTTTCAGAACATCGACGGGGCACACTCCTTTCTCTTTGGCGTATGGATCGGAGGCCATGCTCCCATTCGAAACTATGGTGCCCTCCCACCGTAGGATCCACTATAACCCAGAAGAAAACGAAGAACTCCTCCACATGTCTTTGGATCTAATTGAAGAAATAAGAAACGATGCAGCACTTAAAACATCAGCTCACAAGCAAAAAGTGGCAGCGCAATACAACTCCAAAGTCAAGCGTCGTAGCTTACAAGAGGGAGATCTTATCCTCAAGCGAATCTTCCCGCGCCCCGGAGCACTAGATCCAGTCTGGGATGGACCATATGTAATTCATAAAGATCTCCACAATGGAGCTTATATTTTGTCAACAGTGGACGGGGAGGTATTCCAGAGGGCATGGAACATCCAACACCTTCGTCGATACTTTTCTTAACTTGTACTGCCCATATGGAGTGAATTAACAAAGAGAATCAGTGGACGTAGGCATTTTCGTGCCGAACCACTTTAAAAAACTTGTCTCTTTTTAACTTGTTCCTTTATATATTGGCTGCTTGTTAACTTTACCCTTTTCTGTTGAACGAAATCCTATGCAAATAGCATTCCCATTCAAGGCACTCCACAGCGCGACTTCTCCTAGACAAGACCTAACAGGTACTATGCGAATCTATTCCCTCGCCAATGAGACAATTTTGCTCCGGCATCCCTCTACTGCGGGTTAACTCATTGCTCGCGACGGCCCTTAAAGCCAACTGTAATGAGCCGATTATAAGCCACCGAGAAGGCCGACTATAGCCGAGGCAGCTCATTACGGCGTTCGGCTCGCCGGCAGCCGTGAACCTACTTTAAGCCCTAACATAAGGTGTGGCCAGCCGGGGGTAGTTCACGGTTGACGATCGGCACCCACGCTAGCTAGCCATAGTAAATCGAATAATACCCACGATTACGGGCCATAATGGCCCGGGTAGTTATTGTGCGTAATCTCGGCTCCGATGTGTCTTAAGTACGGCCGTGGTAAAAAAGATAAACTCCCCGCGGAGGCGTAAGATGGGTGACAAATGTCTCCAAGACCCACAGCTAGGGAAAGTAACTACAAAACCCGTTTGCCACGAACTTAAGCACATCGAAGGCCTTCCGTGATTGGAAGTTTTACTGCTTCTCATATTTCAATTTTATTTAAAGAACTTTCCTCCTATTCTCTATAACGATCCCTAAAGTACATGACACAGAGTAGGAGACACTCGCTAATGGGAATAGGAACTCACAACTGGACACTCGGCTGCATCCCATACTCGGTCATACAAGACCTTCAAAGCTGTTGTCTACAACTAAAACATGAAGGGCGGTACTTTCTTCTTTTGTGCATAAATACGTAGCTATAATTTATTTGCACATCACATTAACATTGCAAGGTATGAAATTACATTTTAAGAAAGAACTTGACATCAAACACGATCGAATCACAGGCATATGCACAGTTATACTTCTTATGCAACACATCAAAATAACGAGAGCATTCAAATACGACAGAATCAGCTTAAGTTAAAAAATTATACGCCAAGAATAAAGTCGTTTGTTACAAGTAACATAATTACAGCCTAAAAGTTACGTTGCTGATTTGAGACTAACATAGACAGCAATGTCAAGTAAACAAAAAATATCCAGGTCAAGTCATGGAGTCGGCTGCGTCGGAGCTTTACCCTTGTCCTGCTGGCCCTCCGGGATCTCTTTAACTGCGGAATGGGAACTCTCAGCATGTTGACCAGAGGAAGTTGGTGCTTCGGAGGTCCCGCCTGTCCGATCAAGGAAATAATTCATTAATAATAAGCAACCAAGTTACGGAAAGCTAAAAGGAAAAACTCACCAACATCTGCTCCTTGATCATCATCCTCTAACTGCACACCGACCTCCTCAGCAGCAAGCAGTCGCATACCCTCTTTCACCGCCACCTTCTCCTCCTTGGTGAATTGAGCCGTAACCACATCCATTCTAAAGGCCACGCCGCCCTCCTTATCTGCTTCAACCTTAGCTTCCTCCAGGGCCCTAAGATAAATCCTAGCCATGACTCGAGGATAGTCATCCATCCAAGATAAGTTGCCTTATCTCCAAGTACGAAGTACATATCCTGGAGCATCTCGTCCATTATCCCCTCATTCTCCTCAAACTCCCCTATTCGGCCCTCAGAAGCCAATAGCTTTGTAGTGGCAGCATCCCTCTCCGATTTGTATCGCAAGCAATCAACCTGAAAGGATTTCCTCATCCCCTCCATCTCCTCCTTCAGCTTGGTTTGAGCAAGCTCCGCGGCCTCAAGTTTCCCGTATAATTCCTGTACCCGCTCGAGATCCGCTTGCCGAACATCATCCACCATTGCTATAGTCATGTCAATCTGTTCCTTACAGGCGGCCTCCATTTTCTGCAACTCTGCCCTGCTGGCCTCTTCCATAGTCTTCTTTAATTGCCTAGATGCAGCCTCATGATGAGAGATCTGGAGGGCTTGATTAGCAAGTTGTTTGGCCTGGTTGGAAACCATTAACCACAGTCGAATGTTAGCACTACCGATTTCTTCTCCAGCCTTGACCAGTCGAGCATGATGCCCCATCAGCTTCCTAGTTTCCATAGCAACCCAGTCAATGTTTGCCTTAGCTTCATCCCCCAAGGTTACAACCCAAGTAGTAAGCAAGTCAAGGTCTAGAGACTTGGCCTCGTCAAGCACCCTTACCATGGGATTACGAGGGAGAAGATGCTCACTAGTAGCCTCATCAAAGGAAATATCGTAAGAACCTGGATCCAGATCCGGATGACCCGCAAATGGATTACGAGCCAAGCCAGGATGATCTATAGGGGTAACGGTAGGATTTTCAGACGGGTGCGGGGAAGGAATAAGCTCAATATTCTCCTCCGTGGTATCTTGAAGAGGCTGAGTCGGGGCTGAGGGCCAGGTGGAGATTCAAAGAAGGAGCGACTCCTCTTCTTCTTTCGGATATCCTCTTCGATAACTCTAAGAAGAGGACGATAGCCAACTACGTCTCCAGGGCGGTTAGTCGGAGGCTTTGGTTTAGTAGAAGCCCTGAGAAGTTTATATTGTTCGAGACGGTGCCGAACATCAGATGCCTTGGCCACTATACCCGTTCATTGGACAAAAAACCAAGTGTTACAAGTAGACGTTGAACTATAGTTCAAGAAATATATCGAGTTAAGAAGAATAAAGAGACACTATTGTTATACAAACCCTAGGGAGGAGTAGGATACTGCAATAATTCCTGGATCTCATTCCAGGACGGGAGCTGACCATAAAATATTCCCAAGTCCTTATCATAAATGGAGACCGCAGAAGTCAAAAATTCACCTTTTGTCGCGGGGGTTGCCTCAACTAGAACACTCTGGGAAGTTGAGTCGGCGTCGGTTCCGGCCTTGTCAGCTTTCTTAGGCTCCTCCAGAGCCGGTTCCCCCTCCAACCCTTCGAAAGCTAGACGGAAAGCATCATCCGTCCATTCCTGGATCACACCCGCCTGCTTAGAAGACAAAGACCTGACACCATCACCTTCTCCATCGCTTCCGCTCTCCCCCTCACCTCCTTCATCCTCACCTTTTTTCTCCTCCATGTCTCCCTCCTCCGGGATGTCTGGACATGTGCTAGGGGAGGGACCATCGGATTTCTTGAGTTTCTTCCCCCCGGCAATCGGATGTTTCGGGAAAGGTGTCCTTTTACTGCTCTTCACCGTAGCCCCTCCTTTAGCCTTGGCGGCCCTCTCCTCAGTCGTGTCTCTCTGCTTGACCACAGACTGATGTGGCAGAATCAGGTTGTGCCCCAGAAGAGTAGCGTTCCTGATCAAATAAGAAGCCGACCTATCCCTTCCAGTAATGGCTTCTATTTCCTCAGCCATCCGAGCCAAACGATCGTTCTCTACAACCGCAAAGCCACCTGTCACTAGCAAGAAATAAAACACGTAAGGAAGAGTATTGCAGTCAGAACAAAAAATTTTAGATGAGATTCAACATACAGCCAGAGGTGAAGCGGCGGAAAGAAACGGAGTCATCTCTGACGAAAAACCATTCCTTCTTGAACATGCTGAACTTCGAGTATAAATCTAGGACTGGTTTGAAGGACACGACCGACTCCAAGCTAATATACGGAGACCCCTTCTTGTAGCCTCTTAAGTTGTACAGATACCGGATTTCTCGGTTGGAAGGAGGGTGCCCGTATCTCCTCTGGAAGATGACGAAAGGCTCAACAAGATGCCATTGGAGTTGGGCTGAAGCTGGAAAGGAGCCACCTTCAAATATGTGATGAAGCTAACTATCCAAGCATTAATAGGTGGGATGGCACCACACATGCAATGATACCGGCTATAAGCAAAATATCCTCCAGGGGGGTTATACGACATCACTCCCTCCCCCGGCAACAACATGTGTGCTCTGTCGATCCCAAAAGAGCGAGAGATAACATCAAGCTGCTCATCTTTGAGGGAGCTGGGAAAACAATCAGGCGGTGAGTTCAGGAGCTCTTGAGGACCATACCCGTCTACTAGCGATCTAGGGGTTGGTCCATGTCGTTCTGGTGCTGCCTGAACTGGGGGCACTATGGAGGACTCTCCTTGGTCCTTAGACTTCTTCTTATCAGAATGAGTTTCGACTTTATGAGACATTATCTGCAATAGGAGAAAACATATTATTAGAACAAGGAGTGTATAAATATGAACAAAAGAATACCTAACAGTCTGAAGCCTCATCCATGGTTCAAGACATAAAAAGCTCAAAGGCCATCCGGCATTCGAACTCAACCGGTAGTTCAAGCATGAAGCGTCATTCGATTGTCCAAAGACTTTGAATTCATTCGGTTGACCAAAGACTTCGAATTCATTCGGTTGTCCAAAGGCTTCGAATTCATTCGGTCATCCTAAGACTTCGAAGCTCATTCGGTAGTCCAGAGACATCGAGTTCATTCGGTACTTAATGTACCCCGAGTTCATTCGGTAAGTCCAGTCTTTGAGTTCATTTGGTACTTGGAATCCCCGAGTTTGTTCGGTAGTTCAAAACAAAAACTCATTCGACAGAAGAGGGCCTCACCTGGTCCGGCAGTTAAGGTCTAGTTCGATAATACGTTCGATTCGGCAAAGACAAGAGTTTGGTTCGGCTGATAAGGAATAACGAAAGCATTAGGCCCATACTTAGAGGCAAATATAAATGACCGGACCAACTGGTTCGGCGTTTGGGACAGGATAAGAGTGTTCAGGATTGAATGGCCTAAAAACAAAGCACGACATGCATATGCCCCACTTTCGGGGGCAAATGTTGGCCAAGTTTCCACCGGACCAAGACCATCAGATCGCTGATGCCGAATCAAGACTAGGAAAGACCCTGCCGAACCAACTCCCTTCCCATGCCTACCGAACCAACCACTCCGCTACCTGCCGAACCAAACCCAAAGTATCACTACTGAACCAGAACCAATCCCAACCACTACCGGACCAACCAATCACCGAACCATCCCTTTTCTCCGCTCTCCACCGGACCAGGGGATCACCGAACCAACGTTGCCAGGCCAGATTACATCAACCCAGGCCCACCAGCAGCTACATGCATCCAAGACCCCTACCCCCAGCCTCACTCTATAAATAGAGGGGTAGGGGTACAACAATGGCAGACAAGTTGGAGAGCTCAAGCACGGATAGAACTTTCAAACAACTTTCATATTTTTGTATCAAAGCTTTGTACTTGTAATCTGAACAATAAAAGGGGAATAACATATAAAGTGGACGTAGGCACATTCTGGCCGAACCACTATAAATCTGTGTGTATTCTACAGCTTAGTCCCTGCTTTTTATATATTTGCATAGATTACCCAGATCACTAAAAACAACATAAAATCAACTAAATCATACGACTTGGAGGTGTTTGCCCATTTTTTGTGCAAACACTTTGCTTTGGAACTCAAGATAGGGGATGTTATAACTTGGTATCAGAGCTAGGTTAATGAAAAACTTTAAACTTGAAATGATTTTTTAAAACATAATCCTAAGGAATTAGAGAAAAGATTGGGGTATGGGATAACGCTATAATAACGTACTTGTATTTGCTATATATAAGTATATGCTTTATCTCTTTTCTCTCATCTCTATTAGGCTATTCTTCTGTATCTCATGAAGGCTCGAATGTAGATATGGATGCTAGAAGTGGAAGAGTTAACCTTGGTGGGAGAAGCATCACAACTAATGGAAATTCCCGACCAAATACCAGGAGAAATAAAGGTCAAGCATATGCTGCAAATGTGGGTGCTGGGGTCCCGCAAGTAGACATGGGAGCAATGTATATGTTCTTTGTCAACATGATGCAGGCAGGAATTGATGTTGGGTGTTATCCCTCCTTTTGGCAAGGCCGTGACAATAAGAACTTGACTAGAAACCAATGACAGTTCGTCTTGGAGATCAGTTATACGCAGGCTCACTATGGATATCGACGAATTTTTTCCGAGTCCGGATCGAGCTAAAATTGATATGACATGCAAGCAAAGCTATGAGAGCCAACATTCAGAATTTTAAGTCAATCGGAGTTCATATGCTCAAGATATTGATCGATCACGGTTGAAAAATCTAAACTTGCATCGATCATAACTCGAGATCTACAAACCCAAATGCCACCAAATTTTCACAGCAGCTTAAGTACAACATGAAGAATGTTCCTGCCAAATTTCGACTCGATCGGAGCAAGTCTTGACCAAGTCGAAATTCGTTCGTATCGATCGCGGATGTAAAAACTCCAACTTGCATCGATCATATCTCGAGATCTTCAAGTCCAAATGCTATGAAATTTTCACAACAGCTTAAGTACAACATGAAGAATGTTCCTGCCAAATTTCGACTTGATCAGAGCAAGTCTTGACTGAGTTGAAATTCGTTCGTATCGATCGCGGATGGAATAACTCCAACTTGCATCGATCATATCTCGAGATATACAAGTCCAAATGCTATGAAATTTTCACAGAAACTTAAGTACAACATGAAGAATGATCCTGCGAAATTTCAACTCGATCGGAGCAAGTCTTGACCGAGTCGAAATTCGTTCGTATCGATCGCGGATGGAAAAACTCCAACTTGCATCAATCATATCTCGAGATCTACAAGTCCAAATGCTATGAAATTTTCACAGCAGCGTAAGCACAACATGAATAATGTTCCTGCCAAATTTCGACTCGATTGGAACAAGTCTTGACCGAGTCGAAATCTGTTCGTATCGATCACGGATCGGACCGAAACTTCTCGGGCTTGGGGCGCGCGGGCCTGGTCACGTGCCAAAGAGGGTCTCCCGAGATCTGAGCGAAATACCAGCCTCCTACACCTATAAATAGACCCCCAAAGCCAACAGAAATGGGGTTCTTCTTCCTCTTTGAGGTCTCCAATGCCCGGACTCCGCCAGATCCAGATCTGAACTCCATTGCTGCTGCTACCAGCGAATTTCACTGCTGCAAATCATTGTTATTCGATGTAATTCATTAAAATCAATTGTAAACATCAAAGAAAGATCAATAAAGCAAACTACTTCATAGTGGACGTAGGCAATACGCCGAACCACTCTAAATTCTTGTGTCTCCCTGCATTTTAGTTATTCTCATTTCTGAAATTTGGAGTTTTTGTTAGATAAATCCTCTTTTTACATTTAATTTCTTCACTTTATCTCTTCAAAGACTTCCGAAGAGTGTTATGCCCAATTTTGGTACAAACACTTTGGTGCTTTCACTAAGAAAAACCTTGCTTTTCTCCTGCTCTCTTGATCTACTACCGTAGTTGGATTGCAAAAATCTAAGGAGGAGATCCAGATCCGTCGTCAAGTGGTTCCATCTATTCTATTCAGATTGCTCCAGATCTAAGAGGAACTGCATTCATCAATCATTTCGTATCCATATTTTTGTATCTATGAAAATATGGTGATTTTTGTATCCATGTTTTTGTATCCAGAAAATATGGTCATTTTCGAATCCATCATTTCATATCCAAAAAATATGGTCATTTTCGAATCCGTCATTTCGTATCCAGAAAATACGGTCATTTTCGAATCCATCATTTCGTATCCAGAAAATATGGTCATTTTAAAATCCATCATTTCGTATCCAGAAAATATGGTCATTTTTGTATCCATATTTTCGTATCCATGAAAATATGGTGTTTTTCGTATCCATGTTTTCGTATCCAGAAAATATGTCAAAGTTCGTATCGATCAAGAGTGCTCTATTCGTATCGATCTACTTCGCATCACTCTATTCATATCGATCTGCTTCGCATCGCTCTGATCGTATCGATCTCCACTTTCCTGTTCGTATCGATCAAGAGTGCTCTGATCGACTCGCTCCGCCTCGCATCCATCAGAGAGCCTCTGTTCAACTCGCTCGGTTTCGCCTCCATCAAAAGCCAACTTCGACTCGCTTCACAGCCATCAGAAGTGACCATTTCAACTCGCTTCACAGCCATCAGAAGTGACCATTTCGACTCTCTCCACAACCATCAGAAGTGACCTTTTCGACTCGCTTCACAGCCATCAGAAGTGGCCATTTCGACTCGTTTCACAGCCATCAGAAGTGACCATTTTGACTCGCTTCACAGCCATCAGAAGTGACCATTTCGACTCGCTTCACAGCCTTCAGAAGTGACCATTTCGACTTGCTTCACAGCCATCAGAAGTGACCATGTCGACTCGCTTCACGGCCATTAGAAGTGATCATTTCGACTCGCTTCATAGCCATCAGAAGTGACCATTTCGTCTCGCTTCACAGCCATCAGAAGTGACCATTTCGACTCGCTTCACAGCCATCAGAAGTGACTATTTCGACTCGCTTCACAGCCATCAGAAGTGACTATTTCGACTCGCTTCACAGCCATCAGAAGTGACCATTTCGACTTGCTTCACAACCATCAGAAGTGACTATTTCGACTCGCTTCACAGCCATCAGAAGTGACCATTTCGACTTGCTTCACAACCATCAGAAGTGACTATTTCAACTCGCTTCACAACCATCAGAAGTGACCATTTCGACTCGCTCCGCTTCGAGCCATTCTTCGACTCGCTCCGCTTCGAGCCATTCTTCGACTCGCTCCAGTTCGAATCCATCGGAAGTGCACACTTCGACTCGCTCCGCTCCGAGCCATTCTTCGACTCGCTCCAGTTCAAATCCATCGGAAGTGCACACTTCGACTCGCTCCGCTCCGAGCCATTCTTCGACTCGCTCCAGTTCGAATCCATCGGAAGTGCACACTTCGACTCGCTTCGCTTCGAGCCATACTTCAACTCGCTTTGCTTCGCATCGATCGGAGAGCCTCTGTTCGAATCGATCTGCTTCGCATCGCTCTGTTCGTATCAATCGCCTGTGCTCTGTTCGTATCGATCGCAACTACTCCAATTCGTATCGATACTCACACGCTGTTCGTATCGATCCATCTGCATCCAATTCGTATCGATACGAAATTTCAAAAAAAAAAAATTTTGGGTATGACCCAGATTTCCTAAAAAGAGCACCCGCATAGTGAATTCAAAGCTCAATTTAATGAAGGAACATTCCATCCGTGCTTATAATTGTTCCATGACTGAACAAGACATAGGAGATCAGAACAATAAATGTTGAGTTGCAATCAAGGAATGGGTGGAATGCAACTTCCTCCAATTGACCAGCTTTTAAATTCCTGAATTGACAACTATGGTACGATGGCTAATATGACGACTGCCCTAAAATGTCTACTCTGCCAACTCAAAACATAACTGGTCACCGCTGAACCATCTTCAAATTCCCGCATCTTAATCATTCCACGTCCACATGACTAAAAGCATGACATATAACCTCAAGAGGACTTCCTTAATACCCTATATAGGTCTCTTATCTGGATGAAAGTTTGGGATAAACACCAATCTATTAGCCCATTTTAACCAACTCGCCGTCCAATCGGCGTTACCAACCACTCAAACGTTGGACAATCGTGCATACATCATTCACCAGTGTTACATGACCCCTTGGCAATAATATGGACCTGATCATAATGTCGATTGGAGAATCTTTCCCAGTCAAGACCTATCCGTTGAAACCATCCTACATGCAGAACTTCCAATGAAAATTCAACATGTTAACTATGTCGGTTTACTGTGGAAATACGACCCCCGACACTACCTTATGAAGTGTGAATGACGTGTGGAATTCTCCAAGGATGATGCGTGGAATTCTCCAAGGGTGAAGAGTGTCATCAAATGCAGATGTCTTCCCTCATTCCTAAGAGAAGACCGTCAATCACGGTTAGATATACCAGTTATACTTCTCATATTGTTGAAGTGAATGAAGAAGCTGGCAGCCAACGAATTTATCCAAAGCCCGCAGCCAATTGCTGCCGATACACATAAATGAATTGATCACCAGCGCATATTTCCAGACTTTAACAAGAGAACTGGTGGACCGTCGCCGACAACTACACCAACGTGTCTAGGCCAATTTTGAGTTGATGAATCAGATGAAGGATCAACATAGCAAGATAAGGAGGGGACCTGCTCCATACTCTAGATCGGAAAACTCCTCTTTTCTAAATGGCTACCGTAAACGCCAATGCCATAAGGCTGCTCTAGGAAGGATAGCTCTGACAATATGTGCAAGCCCCATAAAACGAAGGACCGGGAACTTCCGACCCCTATCGATCAAGGACTTTGATCAAATTGAACCATTTGCGTTAGACTTCCAACTGAGAAGGGCTGGACTGAAGTGCAATAGCGGGCATACGACGCTGCCTCACTTATCAATGAGATTTGATCTGATCTCTTTTGAATTATTTCTAATTCAATTTCATTTACGTTGCAAAATATGACCTATTTGAATTAAACTACTTGCAAATGATGCAGGTAACCGAGTACTTAAGATTGGGTGCAAAACAACCTCCGCGGACTATGATCAAATCATCGAGGTATCATCATGACGAGCATGATTCAACCACTCATCGGCTACTGTATGCACTTGACTGGGGGCAAGGCATCAAAGCGGAAGAGACCGACAAGGTCAAGACTCTAGTACAAAGTAGATGCAACCAACCATCCACTCATCTGCCTATGCACTTTAATTGGAGATCTAGGAAAGACTTGGAGTGATATATCCCAACAATGTACTCTCCATCTCGTACATGAAGCTCGCCAACATACTTACACTTCTTCTGATGCCCAATAAAATCGGAATCACACCAAGGGTGGACGCAACGACACCATCCATGCATCCAATCCTACATTAGATGCTTGGGGTTATTTGAGAACACATGTTTAAAGTGGATATGATTTGACCGTTCACTTCCCAGTTTTCGCCTGTGATTCGGCAAAACAATCATGCCTTAAACCGACTTCATCAGGGGCCAACCCTCAATTTAAAGTAATCAACGACTAACTGCCTACTCGCTAACCGTCACGAGTTGTCATTTCAACTCTATACCTTAGCTCGATCGAAAGAATGCAAAGTATAAATTGGACGTGACTCGACTGTCTGCTCTCCAATTCTTGCACCCGACTTAAGGGAAAATACACAACTTAGAGTGGATGTAGTTTGAACATCCCTTCTTATGCTCGAACACAAAGCTTGCCAGAACACTAATCTTACTCCTTAGGCTTAGCAAAAGTGGAGTCTAAACGAACATGGACATGATCCAACCGTCCGTAAACTAAATATCATCCTTCGTTGAGGGGCATTTAAGTGGAAGTTAATTGGGATCCCACCGATCACTCGCTAAGTGAAACCTCGAGCTCAGGGACAAGCCATCACATCAAAGTTGGAAAAGGATTGATGCACGACAATCCTTCGTTCTACTCCGGATTTCGAAAGCTTGAAATGGAGTATAAACATCAACTCCGAACTCCCAGAGCGCGAGTCGGAGTATGAACATCAACTCCGAGTTCCCAGAGTGCGAACCGAAGTATAAACATCAACTACGAACTCCCAGAGCGCGAGTCGGAGTATAAACATCAACTCCGAGTTCCCAGAGTGCGAACCGGAGTATAAACATCAACTTTGAACTCCCAGAGCGCGAGTCGGAGTATAAACATCAACTCCGAGTTCCCAGAGTGCGAACCGGAGTATAAACATCAAATCTGAACTCCTAGAGCGCGAGTCAGAGTATAAACATCAACTCCGAGTCCCCAGAGTGCGAACCGGAGTATAAACATCAACTCCGAACTCCTAGAGCGCGAGTCGGAGTATAAACTTCAACTCCGAGTTCCCAGAGTGCGAACCAGAGTATAAACATCAACTCCGAGTTCCCAGAGTGCGAACCGGAGTATAAACATCAACTCCGAACTTCCAGAGCGCGAGTCAAAGTATAAACATCAACTATGAGGTCCTCGAGTGCGAACCAGAGTATAAACATCAACTCCGAACTCTCAGAGCGCGAGTCGAAGTATAAACATCAACTCCGAGTTCCCTGAGTGCGAACCGGAGTATAAACATCAACTAAATCCAGATTCCCAGAGCGCGAACTGGAGTATAAACATTAAATAACTCTAAGTCCCCAGAGCGCGGACTGGAGTATAAACATCAAATAACTCTAAGTCCCCAGAGCGCGGACTGGAGTATAAACATCAACTAACTCCAAATTCCCAGAGCGCAAACTGGAGTATAAACATCAACTAACTCTAGATTCCCAGAGTGGGAACTGGAGTATAAACATCAACTAACTCCAGATTCCCAGAGTGCGAACTGGAGTATAAACATAAACTAACTCCAGATTCCCAGAGTGCGAACTGGAGTATAAACATAAACTAACTCTAAGTCCCCAGAGTGTGGACTGGAGTATAAACACCAACTAGGTGTGAATGACCTCCCATCAGCTCACTTCGGTCCCGAGAGCGCAGGCTAGAGTATAAACACCAAATGGGTGTGACTAATAACCCATCAACCAACTCCAGTCCTCAAAGCATGCTTTGGAATATGAATACCTAAAGGGATGTGATTCGACTATCCATCTATCGGCTATGGTTCCTCATCAAGTTCTGTAATACAAAAAGCAGATGTGGTTCGACCGTCTGCTTTCCAATCTTCGCCTGACATGGGGTCACACTTAACACACAAAATTGGATGCGATCAGACCATCCAGCACTAAGCGGGCGTGACCCAACCCTCCATGCATAACCTCTTGTCCCCGGCACGGGACCCATAACATAATTTTATAGGGATGCACTCCAACCCCACAAGACAAAATTTCTTCCTTAATTCGACAGGCAGACGTAGATTCGCAAAACGAACCTAGCTGAATGTCCAATTCTAAATGGATGTGACTACCCGTTCTACTACAAACGAACATGGCACGACCGTTCATCCGCTAACTCTCCCTTATGATCCAACGGGCTGTTCGTGCAACATGGACGGATGTGACCTAACCATCTACCAATCGATTCCTTCCTATAGTTCAGTGGGAGAAGCATCAAATTAAAGTTGTTGTAATGTGATCGACCACACTTCGACTTTCGCCATTGACTAGTGCTAGAGGGATTAATTGAGGAAGATGCGGTCCGACCATTTTCTACTAAAACTCTTAGTCCCTAAAGTGTGGACAGGGGTATAAACATCAAATAGGTGTGATGAATGGCCCTTCAACTGACTCTGATCCCCAAAGTGTGGCTACAAGAATAGACAAACGAATGAATGAGATTCGACCATTCATTCACCAACTCTGACCTGAACTCGACGTGAGGAGTGTAAACTCACTACAGGTGCAATTAGACCATCCACGAACTAACTCTGCTAACCTAAGACTGGGGGAAGAAGTGCAAATCACCGAAAGAAGAGAAAGGTGACTCGCTACATCTCCAGCTTAGCGTCCTTTACAACTTAAGGAAATGACTACAAGGAGACCTTTATGCTAACCAATCAGAATGATGCCCGAAGTTCTGGGCAACCAATTATATCGTACCGCCGGATCGACGAGCAATATCGATCTGCACCTTTCATACCATACCATTGGATCGATCGGAAATGAGGTCCGAGCATTCTACATCGTGTCGTTGAATCGACGGTCAATATCGATCCTCTTCGACTACAAATCGATGTGACACGAACGTCCATCGAATACCTTTGACCAACAGAGCATAGATAGAAGAATAAACCACAAATGAGTGTGACTTGACCATTCGTCCTCCGTCGCCTTCCTTCGATCCGTTAGGAAGAGCATGAGACCAAATGAGCATGACATGACTGCATTTGAGCTGACTTTATCCCTAGATCTGACGGGAGAACGCAAATCGAAATGGACATGGTTGATCACCGAACTCCAAATGAATGCAGCGCGACCATTCATTCATTGACTCTTACCATGATCCAACTAAAAGAGTAATTCAAACCAAGTGCAACCTAAACATCTGCACATTGATTCTTACCCTGAATTCGACAAGGGAAGCATCAATCCTGCATTGGATCTGATTGGACGATTCACTCTTCAGTTTTTCCCCAAAGTACGGCGACATAAGCAGCGAAGTGAATGTCATTGACCGTCCAGAATCTAGCTTATGTCTGAATGTTGGCAAAGTAACAATATATCCCGCTAAGAGGAAAGAACTAGAACATAATACAGGATAGGCACGACTCAGCCTTCCATCGGTTAACTCGATCCCATGGTTTAATGGGATAGAATACAAAATTGAAGCGGACATTATCTACCCTACCACTTATCGAGATATTCCCCAGACTTGGGGGCACGAACAAGAAGATAAGATAATATGATTCAACCCTTCATCAGTCAACTCTGGTTCTAAATCTTGAACTACAGTATAGACACAGCTAGGACGAGACTAGATCGTCCGCGTAATGCAGCCGCCAACCTGAGACTGGGGGCAAAAGAGTAATTATCCGAGAGGTGACTATGACAACTTGAACCTATGACCCATGCCTAATATTCATAACAACTCTAGGTTGCCACCGAAAGGATGCCTAGAGATAGAGTCATCAGATCAATACTAGGACTTATGGGCGCATCATTTTGACCCTTCCGATGAGCAATGGATCGCAGGTACATTGAATGAAAAGTGCATCATTCAGAAACACAAGTAAATTCAATCTCAAAACTGGAGCTAGCTATGTAGCAGCGTGCAGTACAAGGC
Source organism: Allium fistulosum (assembly GCA_030737815.1). Taxonomy (NCBI): domain Eukaryota; kingdom Viridiplantae; phylum Streptophyta; class Magnoliopsida; order Asparagales; family Amaryllidaceae; genus Allium; species Allium fistulosum. The sequence continues at coordinate 1,498,145,485 of CM060901.1, forward strand.
TAAGTTCTACTAATCCTTTGATTCAACGTCCTTATAAGCCTGAACATTTACCATTGCAAATAAACACATGAGGCGCCTATAACCCATCACGAGTATTGTAGATCAGATCACAACTCTATGCAATTATGAAGAAAGAGTCAATTGTTTTACTTCAGGTGAATCTTGATGTGTTCGCTTGGACTCGACCTCATATATATATATATATATATATATATATATATATATGGACTCTCGCTAGCCATGAAGAACCCTGCATTAAATGTCGACCCGAGGCATGTCTCCGTGAACAAAAATGATGCGACATGGATCCGGAGAGATCTGTTGCACTTAAAGAGGAGGCGAATCTGCTCAAAACTAGAGGGTTTATCCATGATGACCTCCAACCAAAGTGAGTATCCAATCCTTTACTTATAAGAAAAACGAACAGAGAGTGGAGGACATACATCAACTACTCCGATTTGCGTGAGGTATGACAAAGCACGGCTTTCCACTTCCAATGATCAACCAACTGATGGACCTGACCATCAAACATGAATTACTCACATCCATGGATGCAAACTCCAGATACAATCGGATATTGAAGCATGTCCTAGACCAGGAATACAACTGTCTCATTATTGACCTGGGCCTATAGTGCTATGCTGAAATCCATGGATTCAAACTTGAGAACGCTTATGCTACTTACCAAAGAACGATTAACAGATCATTAAAAAATCATATCGGCCGATCGATGAAAGTAGATGTGGTTAATATGCTCATGAGATCACAACTATCAAACGACCATATCGATGACATGACAGAGTTAGAGACACCCATGTACCGAGGACAACCAAGCAGCTCTGATAGATCGCTTAAAGAGACCTTCCATTTTACCCAAACCTTTGGATCGCGAAGATTTATACATCAATTGGGCCGTGTCAACACATGCCATAAGCGTCGCAATGCTATGTGAAGATAAATGAATCCAAAGACTAGTATATAATGAAGGCTGGCTATTGACAAGCTCATCCCGTTAACGTCTATATCGACCAGCCATTACGATAGGTCCAATAGAAACCTTAGATGTCTGAAAATTTACTCAAATGGAGCATCAAGCTAAGCCAATTTGATATCACTTATCTCTCTCGGAGAGCTCTCCATGGTCAAACATTAGCATACTTCATATCTGAATCCACCACATCAGACGACTATCCGAAGATCAGTGGAGAACCGTCCAACCGATGGAGAACATACACCGATGGAACTTCCAATAATCGGCTTTCTAACATCTAAGTTTCATTAATGACTCCTGAGGAACGAACGATCTGCTACACCGTGAAACTCAACTTCCCTGCAACAAATAACGAAGCTAAGTATGAAGCCTTGGCGCTCAAACTTGCAAGAAAACTACGAGTGGAAACTTTACATATCTTATGTGATTACTAGTTAGCAGTATACCGAGTCAGGAAAGATTATTCGACTAGGGGGCAACATCTTGCTCCTTAACCTAGCTGGGTCCAAAAGCTAATGAATCCACCCTTGATACCTACAGACGCGTTACTATCCACTCTTGATACCTAATGAATCCAATATTAATTGAAGGCTTTGTACAATATATATACCTACAAGAATATGCAGCAATGCTGATACAACTCAGAACCATGTTAATGAAACTTATAAATCAGTAAAAAAGCAATTTGCATACAAGTTTAATACTGATACTACACATTACCTTGGACTGTGAATGAGAGAAAGCATTCAATATATGTGGAAAAAATGAACAAAATTTACCAAATACCAATCCAAACTTAAAATTCCACAAACACAATCAACGTGCAGCTATGTTTCAGTTAAAAGTTTAGTTCTAATCTACAATCCAAATTACCAAATACCAATCCACCTTCACTTAGTTAATTTATTCAAACTATTGTTGTTTATTATTATTATTATTATTATTATTATTAAACTTATAAATTATCTCAATTGCTAAAACTTAAAATGTCATAACTTATGTTATAATTAACTTTAATAATATGACCATGTTACCAACATAAAGTTATCATATAGAGATTATATCATAAGATAGCTTATCGATGGCCAATTCGGTAAAATTGGTCTCTTTCAAAAAACATGAGTTTATAAGTAAAATGAAAACATGGGAACACATAGGACATGTTTTTTAAAGGCTCTTCACTTACTAAAGGTTAAAAAAGTAAATGGTCAACAACACACTTAAGCATAAACCCCAAATTTAATACAATACCGACAGACCAAAATTAATGTATTCGTATTTCCAATATCCAGATACTAAAATATCAAAAAACAATTGTCTAAATATTTGTAAATGAAAACTAAACATACTTATGATTTTCAAGTACTTGATTCCATCAAATGGCTGATATGTGCACAGCCCACTCATTTTCAACCCCTCAGCCTTCCCTAAATTACAACGTAACCATTCCCCCATCACATCCTCCATCAATGAACTCTTGGAAACGCCAAGTTACATAAACCCTTCCAAATTCTTTTCCCGATCATACAAATCGTTGCCACACCATCTCACCTAGCATAATAGGCGGAGTCCCAACAGGGACTCATAATCAAACTAGCACGTGTAGAAATAGTAGCAGGACCTGACCAACGCGGTGAGAGGAGATGCGATCTAGACTGAGTCTTGATGATAAGAGGAACGACGTTTGTGAGCTCACCAAGGTAATAAATGTGTATATGTATACATATAAACAATATGCTTATGTCATGTTTGAAATGCTAATAAAGTGAAGAAATAATACAATTAGTCTTCTTTCAAGTTAAGAGTATACCTCGTATTTCTATATGATCCGAATCCAGAGAAGTAACACTCAAAAGTCATCCTGATCCCACCTCTAAAAAATAATAGGACGCTGAATATTTTTCACTTGGAGTAAATTGGGTCTACAAACTTACAAGGGCTGAGCATTATAACAAAGGAAGAAAATTTATATAGGCATTAAAATCAGGCATTATAATAAAGGAAGAGACTTATATGGGATAAAGTGGTTCTGATAAATAAACAAACAAGGGACAAATAACATATAAGATTTACATGTACAAAGACTTGAATGATTCAGAACTTGATAACATTCAATATTTATTGAGAATTAGTATGCTACACATCATATCAGCCACAGATAGTCCAAAAACATCCCTGTTAACATCATTCCCTATTCAGATCATTGAATTTATAAATTATTAGTTAACAAACTAGTGTGAGCTAAATCAAACATAATTACTTTTGACTAATATATAAGTTGTGTTCCTCGTACCAGGAAGTTGAAGCAGTCGTTAACATATCAAACTAATATGATTGATCAGTAGTACCTTTCCAAAAACTTATCTCTTGGTTGACAGCATTCAAGCACCAAGTCTTTGCAACCACCATGCACATGCTTCTCCAAGCACTCATTAGCACCACATACTTATCTTTACTAGCAGCATTTTTAGCAATCACTGACTAGAAACTCATGCTACATCCATTTCAGCATCAACAGCTCATCAAGTATTCTCTCTTTAATACATCAACCATGCACAAACCTCCCAGTCTGCCTCAACCATTCAACCGTTGTTCAGTCGAATCTTGAACTTTCAGGCTCACTTCGACACTCTTCATTAGAGTCTCAACGGAGCAGCAATATTCGAACAACTCCATAGCTGTGTCAGTTTCTCCATCTCTGTGGAATTCGAGTTACACATACAGTTTAGAACAAAGCATTTTCAATCTCCATATATGCATCCGATCAACTTCTACATTCATGCAACCTCATTTTTCCTCTATAAGAATGGTGACAGACTAGCTCTTATCCTATCACGATTCATTCATCATACGCACTGCTTTTTAGCATTCACATTTCTTAGACATGCTTCTTTCATGATCCAGTCCTCACAAATGATACCTGCACTCAACCAGTTTGCATTCTCAGAGTACATTCCAAATTTTTTATGGAAATTTTCGTCTTTGTAGTAATAACAGGCCTGATGCTCAAAGACATTTTGTCGAACATTTGGAAACAGCCAAACATTCTCAACTACAACAGCCATTAAGGGAGAATCGATAAAGGGAAGCAGTCACAACATTAAGGAGATGCTTCACAAACAAAGATGACATCAGAATGGCAAGAGATAGCAAGAAAGCTAGATGCTTGAAGCAGTGCATGTGCGCTTTTGTGTATGCCTACACTATAAGACAAGTTTTGGTCAATTTCCAGCTTTCTAGACCATAATCTCGCAATATGATTGTTATGTAGTGATGTAACCGATTTAAATAGGCTTAATTCAAGGATATGTATAATTTGATGCTTGTATAAGAAGATCAAAACTTATAACATAGGCATATGAATGAAATTAATAAAAAAGCAGCAGATTTTCTATTAATTCATGTTTCTGTCTACGTTCTTCACCCCCGTTCTTCTCTTTACTTACAAGCAGTCGTAAAAAATGATACAACCTATACTCATGAAATCATTTGCTCCAACTGATCAGTACTTATTCAAACTCTAAAAAGTAAATATAGATATGGAAATGCAAGTATAATATATATAACTATAGCATACAGACATAAGCATACCCTTTTTTCTGAGACTTTTGTAGTAGTCCATTCCTTCCCCTACCATTTCAATTTATTATGTAATCCCACAACTACAATAAATAATAATAATAATATTGATAATAAAATCAAAATTTACCGTAACAATATTCTTAGGCGATGAACTGTGATCGCAACAATCGCAATTTAGCTAGGATTTCGTCACCGTCTTATTTTCCTATGGTGCAATAACCTCTTCTAATACTTTGTTTTCAACCTTTAAAATCACTGCTTCTTCTCCTTTATCATCAGATTTCATCAGTGCTTCTGCATTCTCTTCCTTTGGTGTGGTCACCGCATAATTTTCTTTTTCCACTGCCTGCGGTATCTTCACCACATCTATTTCATTTTCTTATGGCGAAGTCATCGCAATGGTTTTATTTATCAGGACCAATGGGATCCGTCATCACCTCCGATTTAGTTTCCTGCAATGAAATCACCGCTCTCTCTTCAAATTTCTTCCAAATCGGTGGTGTAGTCACTGTGTCCATTTTCGATTTATTCTCCATAGATCTAATTTGGGGCAAGCTCAGATCAAGATTGGGGATATTGAGCGGAGAAGATGAATACGAGGAGTTGGAAATGAAGGAGAACTCGTTCTTGACAGAAGGTGGGAGGGACATGGACAAAGCGGGGGAATATTCGGATCTGTTCGAGAAGGAGAATGATGGCAATGATATGTGGACGTAGATAGGATGAAAACTGAGACGATCGAGAGTAACCATAAGGTGGAAGCAGAGAAGGGGTAGAAGAGGGAGGTGGAGAAGGAGGTATAGGTTGACGTGGCTATAGATGAGAACTAGGGTTATGAAATAAAAGTGAGAAGAGGGAAATGGAAAATAGATAGTGTGGAAATGAAAAAAGTGCGGGAATTAAAAAAATTAAGGGCATTAATTTTTTGGCTGCGTTTCTTTCGGCGTAAACAAGAAGGAGAAATGTCTGTAGTTGCATTTTGGTAACAAACGCTACCATATAGTGCAGCTAATACCTACTTTTCTTGTAGTGAGACCCTTTTTATATTTTGAAGGTTAAACCCAAAGGTTTCGAAAGGAATGGTTTTGAAAGGTTGTTCCACCATTTTACTTGAACCCAATGCTTTCGAAAAGTTTGTTTTAAGTAGGGTACTTTAATGCTTTTGAAAGGTAACTAATAGAGGTTTCGAAGGTAAGGTTCCCCTGTATTTTCGAAAGGTATATTATAAAGGTTTCAAAGGGTGATTCCCCAATGTTTTCGAAAGGTTTACCTTAGTGTTTAAATGGAAGGGTTTCAATGTTTTCAAAAGGCATGTTTATAGTGTTTTAAAAGAGGATGTCTAAGGTTTTTAAAGCTTTCGAATGAGATGTTTTCAATGTTTTTGAAAGGACTATGGTAAATGATTTTGAAAGGTATGTTTTGGCCTTTCGGCCTAAGGTTATAAAGTAAATTAGTTTACTTGTACCGAAAGGGGTACTTTCAATGGTTTCGAAAGAGAATTGTTTAAAGTTTTAAATAAAGGTTTTGAATGTTTTCATCAACAATGTTTTGAGTAAAACATATATCATGGCAAAGAGATTTGAGTAAAGCGAATAGTATGTTTTCCTTGTTTAAGTATGATTTAAAGGGATTAAATCATTTTGGAAAGGTTTTCAAAGAAAATATGAAAGGCGGTTAACCCTAAGTAAAATGACTCAGATATTTGTATACTAGATGGGATTGGTGTAGGGTCACGCCCTATACATTACCTATAGCCCCTAGATAATTTTATTTCAAAATTCCAGTGTGTAGGGCTTAGTCACAAGTAAGACTTAAATGATGGTTACACACAGAAAGGAATATATACACAGAGAAGAAGGATAGGTTATTGGTGAGCCCGAAAAACCATTAGGACCAGGTGACCTTTGGAGAAGTAAGTTAAGGACAGACCGTCCAGAAGTATGTCTAACAGGTGTTAGATAATTTGTGTAGTTTGTCTGGTAGGCCCGAGTTAGCCAATGGTTAGTAGTTAGCCAAACAAAACTATATTTTTTGGATAGATCATCCATTTGTTACCTGTTTATAAGCATATATGATATTGCGATTATTGTTATGATCAATTTAATTAATCATTTTGATTGCAGGATTCTGATTTTCAAAAAGATATGTTTTAAAAGGATATTAGTGATTGAAAACCCGTTCCACTAAGTGGCGTGGTCTCACTTAATATCAGTAAACCGAGATGTAATAGCATTATTCACACCAGGCTTTATGTCTGACTTGAAATTTATGTTTCCCCTTAAACTCTTGGATGCTCATAATTAATTTGAGTAGATTGAGAGTCAGGGTTTTGCAGATTTAGTAGGTTGATGAATAAAGCTTCCAAAGACGTGTAGGTGGCAAAGTTAGCTACTTAAGAGTTGTTTGTTTTATTTCCGTTGTGATGTATTAAGACTTATATGTCTATTTAGTACTTTGATCATCCAAGGGGGCATCTTCATATGTCGCTCTTGGCATATTTTTTAATAATTATATTTGATCAAAACTTGGGAAACATTTGGGATTATGTAATGGAATATGAAACATGTTTTGTGAAATGTAATTAGAAAAGCTGTTTTTGAAATTTGCGATTTTGTTTCATATTCATGTGCTTCTTATATTATGGATACCATTAGCACAACCACATTTTGTCACTGGAAGTTAATATTATAGACGACTTCAGCATCTGTAGCGCTTGGCTTTGGGCCTCAAGACAAGGGATGTTACACCAAGCCCATGGATCGATATCGATCCATAAATATTGATGAGGTGTCCACCTATTTCTCGAGAGAAATGGTCTTGGGCATGGAAACCAAGGTAGAGATTATGGCGGCGAGTTTTCAGGCAATCTATAGCTATAAATAGGAGGGCAAGGGCTCGTGTTTGGGGATATTTTTTCTTCCATACACTATTAACATAATTCTCTTGTAATCACCCATGGATCCATACCGATCCATAAGAAGAGAAGTGTAAATAACACTATATATCATCAACACGTTAAGTGGACATAGGCAATGATTAATTGAACCACTATAAGACTCTTGTGTCATGTTTCTGTGTGTTTTTGTTTAGTTTCTTTACTCTTTTCACTACTATACTATTTGGGTGTTTGTGTCATTTTTGGATCAAGCACATGATATATATATATATATATATATATATATATATCACTTAAAATATTACTTGATTTATGAATCAGAGATTTTATTTCATCAAGTTTTGCATGTTTGTGGGCTCCTTTTATATTCCATGCAGCTATTTTATTGATCGTTGATTAAACTTGGATGGTTTTTTCTCAATCTTCTTGTTCTTCTTATATTAGAAGATGGGGTATTCTCTGGGTATTGTTTTTATAGGTGAAAGAGAGAGGAGATTGAAGTTGGCTGTTCTTCATGATGGTCATTGTCTTTCTTGTTTTATTTTCCTTAGAAGACGCATTCAATAAGGAGGGTTTCTTTTTGTTTGTATGATGTTTCTTTTTGGAGATTTTAGATGAGGTAGTAAAGTTGGAAGGTGATAAGGTTGAAGAAATAATGGGATTATCAATACTGGCAGAAGTAGGTTGAGTGGATGATGAATTGATGGTACTGTTTGTAAGGGAGAAGATGTTGTAGGATCCAATGCTCAACTCGTCAAAAGGTTGGGAACAGTTATGGTTTGTATGTTGTGATACCATGTGCATGTGTGCACGTTCAGAGGATGTGCACTGATGAGGGAAAATTGTTGGAGTAGGAAGCAGAGGTGGCAAGTTTGAAGAGGAAGCAATTGACTGTGTTTTTGGATTTGATATGATCAGAATAGGTGCAGTTTCAGTATGGTAAGAGGTGATAGTTTTATGTGACTGACTATGCCAGAGATGAGCATCATGTGTTGTGTGCATTTGTTGTTACTGTTTGGTCTGTCATAACATTTTCGGTAGCATGCATGCACTCAGACCATGGTTTCTTTTTGTTGTTGAGTTGTTTCTTTGATATTTCAGTATTTCTCACTTTTGCAATTGTTATCTTGCCTATCTCTTTATCATTTAATACAGCAGAGTTAATTCTTCTTATTCCTTCTTGTTCATAATCACAATCTATCTTTAATCTCTATTTCTGAAACCAAACTTGATTCTAAACTAACTCCAAGAGCTGCCAATTACATAAACTCGAAATGGAAACACATAACCAATCTTTCCAATGCCCCTTATGGTAGATTAATTATTCTTTATGATCCTTCAATTTTCAGCTTATCACCAATCTTAACTGACAGCCAATTCATACACACACATGCTATGCACCTACCTTCAGATACATCTATGTATTTTACTTTCATATATGCAAATAATTCCCCTCATATTTGGAAAAAATGCTTGAATATATACCTCATTTCAGTCAGTCTACACACCCTTGGATTCTAATTGGAGGCTTCAATTTCTCTTTTCTTTCCTTGCACAAAAGTGGTAGTAATCCTTTATCTCTATCTGACCTATCTCCATTAAACAATACCATTTGCAATGCCTTCTTGATTGAAATACCATACACTGGCTCTACTTTCACATGGTCCAACAAAAGCCACAATACTCCACGCACTCTCTCTAAAATTGATCATGGATTTATGAACTACAAAACTCTTTTGCATTGGCTATCCATAAATATACACATCCCTATACACCTCCTGTTTGATCACTGCCCTCTAATCCTAAGTATTGGATCAGGTGCCATACACAAACATGTTAATTTTAAATTTTATGATTTATGGACTCATAATATTAGTTTGATGCAGGTAGTTAATGATTCTTGGAAAATCCCTTCTTTTGGAAATCCTATGCTCAATTTGCAGAAGAAACTGAAGAATACAAAAGCGGCTTTAAGATCATGGGCAAGAAATATATATGGTCGAGGTAACAAACTGTCCATTGATATAGCTGCTCAACTTGAACAAGTCCAACAAATGATCCTAAACTCAAACTCAGATCCTGCCTTAAACCAAAACGAAACCGATCTAACCACTCAACTAGAGAAATCCTTTAATACTGAAGCAAATATATTGATGCAAAAAAAACAAACAAAACTAGTCAACTTATGGAAATAGGAACAAAAAACTCTTCCATGCTTTTTTAAAATTCAGACAAGCAAAGTCAATGATTCATCAAATTACAGATACGCATGGTGTATCTCAAGCTTCCCCTCCTCTGGTTAATGCTGCTTTCCTCGACTACTACACTACTTGGTGGTCCTCCCTATTCTTCTGATGACTCCTTTCTCAACAACCTTCCAAATCCAAAGCTATCAAGTGATCTGCATTCTGCTTTGACAAGTCCAATATCTGATGAAGAAATAAATAATTCCATATTTACTATGAGGAAACCTGCCTCCCGTGGCCCTGGTGGTTTACTTGTCACTTTCTACACCGATTGCTAGGCAATAATATCCACTGATGTGTATAAGGCAGCACACAATTTCTTCAACAAAAGAAAAATGCTATCCTCCATCAACTCTACCAACCTTGCCCTTGTCCCCAAAACACCAAACCCTACTGATGTTTCTCAATATAGACCTATAGCTTGCTGCAATGTCATCTATAAGTACATTTCATGGATCTTAGCCTCAAGGCTTAAAAATTCCCTACAGACTATGATTTCTCACAACCAAGCAGCCTACCTTCCCAATAGAAGTATACTGGATAATGTCCTTTTGACACACGGATTATTGAATGGTTACTCCTCTCCTTTCAAATCCCCAAGAGCTATGATGAAAATAGACATTAAAATGGCATTTGATATTGTCAACTGGACATCCATTATGACCATTCTTAATAGGATGAATTTCCTTACTAAATTCATTAACTGGATTTACCAATCCATCTCGACAGTGAGATATACTCTGGTCTTCAATGCTCATATTGTTGGGTATTTTAAAGGAAATAATGGATTGAGGAAAGGAGATCCCATCTCTACATACTTGTTTATAATGATCATGGAAACATTCACATTAGCAATTCAAAAGCAGGTTGAACTTTGATCTTCATCCAAAATGTAGAAAACCCATGGTGATAGCTCTAGCCTTTGCAGATGACTTGTTAATATTTACCAAACCAACTACTAAGTCCCTACAAACTATTATGAAACCCTTTCCTCATTCTACAAGTTCTCAAGTCTTCAAACAAACTCTCAGAAATCTCTTTGATTACTTGCTGGCTTGCCTTATCTCCAAATATCTGATTGCTTGAACATCACTAAAATGCTACCTCTTGATACTGACATGGCTTAACTTGGTATTCCTTTAGTAGCAAAGAGAATTACTATAGCTCAATGTGTTCATCTTTATGAAAAATAACTGTAGTATTTAATTAATGGGAAAATCATAACATATCACAGCCTGAGAGGCTTGTAATAATTAATGCAGTCAACCTCTCTATGATTGTGACGCCCCACCCCGAGACCCACATTAACGAAGAGTATTACTAGGTAATATCGTCTGCTAATGTAGAGAATAGGGCTGGTTAAGGGTGACCATCGTAGTAATACGTTAGTTAAGGGCTAAGCATGTCGAATGTGTCTCTATTTTTTTTCATTACCTCATCAGTGGTCGACACACTTAGTCTATAACTAATGCACACTATGGTGGTTTCGGACTGTCTTAGAATAACTGCAATATGCGAGTAAGTAAATATATCAATCATAGAATAGTAAACCCAGATCAAATTATATATATATATATCACCATACGTCAGAATAATAGTACATCATACATAATTAGCATGGACTACTGAATAACATATACAACTATCTCACAAAAGAATACACATCATAATAACATAAGAGTCGACTACTCAAAAAGTACGATATCCAAGCCAAAATGATAAAGCCCAACAAAAGCCAGCAAAACGATCCAAGGGAAGCAACAATCCATACCTAACCTGCAACTTGGTCTGACCCAAGTGAAAAGCACACACGGGTCAGGAAAGCTAGAAATTATCAGTAGTAAGGATCTCAGTAATAAGCGGAAGGGTGAGAATCACTCCGTTGTTGCCAACGGAATGATATATTATTCATTATATCATTCATAAGAAAGGGGACATCAATGATTCATTTATCTATTTCAAGGGAATTCAATAAGTAACATGCATATGGTTTCTCTTAAGGACATCTATAAGTAAAGTGGATAAGGGATGAGAACCATATAATAACTTCATAAAGAAACATCAAATCATCATAATCTATCATATGAACTCAATAAGAGTTAAAGGCAATCATAATTGAAATCACCATATAGCATAATATAATTGTAGCCTATATCATACTCAAGGCCGTATTCAAACAACACCATCAAAAAAGTGAAATCAAACATCGAAAACTTCATAGAAAATTGCACGTTCTTTTCATCTTGACTAGTACTACTATTATTTGGTACCATTCATCGTGATGACTTGGGGTCACATAACATCATAACATCGTGATCATCTTGATTGACTATAGTCGGGAATATCGTGATGACGCCCAGTCACAAAACTGAGTAATAACATAGTGATGATTAGAGTCTAGTAAGAACATCATAAACATCGTAGTGACTCTAATTGTGTGCTCGGTCTATAGTACTAGTAACATCTTGAATGTGTCTCAATCTCTCGAATAGGAACCCAATAGGCATGAACGTACGTCCCATATCATACGTTTGCACCTATTGGTTTACTAATCGTTAGTCGATGCCACATTAGAAAACCAACATAAAACATCATCAAATAAACAACTCGCCTCATCTCCTTGGCAAGTATGAAGAACATCGTGATGGTCATTTCTAACCATAATTGCAAATTAAAGTTTTAACATCAAAAATTGCCTCGTTTCATCGGCAGTTATGAAAAACTGCATCATGATTGGTTCATCATCGAACGCACTCAAAAATAGTAGTTCTCGAACCAGTAACCTTCGCCAAAATTAGGCAACCTCTAAATCATCTCAAATATCACTTCAAATTAGTTTCGATCGTACCAGTCCGATATTGAGCGATAAAGCAAAAACACATGTCCCATACCACGTAATTTTTACTAAATTGTTTAATTCTCATTCTTATACGCCTAAATTCATAAGAATAAGCTAAAATATATTTAAAATTATTTTATAGAGAAAATAGGATTTTTAAACGATTTTGAGAAATTTATATATATAAGCTTTATGAAGAAAAACCCTTATTTAAATAGATTATCTATTTAAAATACTAACTAATTGATTAAAAATCCTTTAAAATGACTTAAAAACATTACTTTCCAAACCATGATTTTTAAGAAATTTTCCAAAATTTATTTGAAAGCAAAAACAATTAAAACCATCAAATTCTCCAAATATCGATATTTACCGATATTTGAATTTAAATAAAATTAAAATTCCAAATTTCTTCAAAACTGATCTAATTCATTATCAGATATCATAGCTTCAAAATCCATGATCAAACTTTTCAATTCAATCATCAATTAACTCAAAAACAGCAGCGAAAACTAATGAAGAATGCTGCAAATTGAAAATCCTGTTTCTGGCCAACTTTGACGATGTGTTTTAGATATCAAAACTGCCCAGAATTGAACAAAAATTTGCAGTAGTAAACTTTAGCACATGGACAACAGCATACTAAAATTTGACTGTATTTTGCTGCAAGATGAGAAAGTTATGATTTTTCTAAAATGGCACTTTTCAAACAGAAAACTGAACTCAACTGCAAATCTAGTTTCTAGCCAACTTTGACGATATGTTTCAGATAGCAAAGCTGCCCAGAATTGAACAAAAATTTGCAGAAATAAAATATAGCACATGGAAAAAAATATACTAAAATTTGACAACATTTCGCTGCAAGATGAGAAAGTTATGATTTTTCTAAAATGACACCTTTCAAACACAAAACTAAACTCAGCTGCAAATCTAGTTTCTAGCCAACTTTGACGATGTGTTTCAAATATCAAAACTGCCCGGAAATGAACAAAAATTTGCAACAATAAGCTTTAGTGCATAGAAAACAATGTACTAAAATTTTACAGCATTTCACTGCAAAATGAGAAAGTTATGATTTTTCTAAAATGACACTTTTCAAACATAAAACTGAACTCAGCTGCAAATCTAGTTTCTAGCCAACTTTGACGATGTGTTTTAGATATCAAAACTGTCTAGAATTGAACAAAAATTTGTATAAATAAACTTTAGCATATGGAAAACAAGATATCAAAATTTGACAGCATTTCGCTGCAAGATGAGAAAGTTATGATTTTTCTAAAATGGCACTTTTCAAACACAAAACTGAACAAAAAGACTTAAAAATTAGCATACGGACTTCGCTGAAACCAAGCAATTCACATTCTAGATGACTTATTGTAAGCATACCAATGTAACAGCCCGCACCTCAATTAACGTAGATATTGTCCCCAACTTAATCACCTCCGCCTCATGGGCCAAGCCAAGGTGTGGGGTTTTGTTCCTCAAAAGGCCTCGACGTTGTTATGAGGTGAAGGCTTTGGTATATAAGCACCCACTTTATAGTATTATCCATGATGTGGGACTATTATTCACATTTTAAAGAGGTGTTACAATCTCCCCCCCCCCTTTAGAGCCCAACGCTCTCGTTGGCTCATAAACAACACCACCCAGGCGCCGTGGCTGTAACACGTACAGACCACAATTCCGGCTGGGTATGGCTCTGATACCAATGTAACAGGACAATGCCAATGGGATAACGCTCACTGTAGCATACAATGGTACCAGTGTTCTGCTTATGCACTTGGCGGGTGTAGCATGATAGGGGGCTCTAACATTTGGGTTTGGTAGCGAGCGGATGACTCTTACTCCTACATGTCTCGCGGGGTTGGTGCAGTCGAGAGGTAGATTTCACATTTTTGAGCGATTTAAGCTTTGCTCAGCTAGCATTTGTGAGTTTTAGGAACTCACCTTGCTGTATGGAATTTTCTATAGTTGGTTTTGTTTGTTTATTATCTAGTTTATGTTGCTACTTTGAACCCTTATATCTTGTGATTTCGGTAATGAAATGCTGTCGGATTTTCTTCAGTTGATAGCCTGTGTGTTGTAGTATATGTTTGCCAAATTTCATTGCAAAATCATATTCGTTTGATGCCTGAAAACTACACTGCAAAATCAATGCATGGCCTGGAAATTACCTGTACACGTTTTGTTTTCTAAGTTGCTGCAAACATGGCCTGAGTCCATGTTTGGGATAGCATATCTCTTTCGTTTCTTGCTCGAATTGCATGATTCTTTTTGCAGTTTAAAGTATAGTTGTCGAACTTTAAGACTGCCAAATTTCAGGTCATTTAGACCTATGTAGCTTATAGAAATATGCTGCCGGACTTTGATTCGGAGCATGTTTTTGCCCAGGTTTTTACAGTGAAAACACTACCTGGGTTCAACTTTGAGACAGTCTGAAACAACCATAGTGTGCATTAGTTATAGACTAAGTGTGTCGACCACTGATGAGGTAATGAAAAAAAAAAATAGAGACACATTGACATGCTTAGCCCTTAACTAACGTATTACTATGATGGTCGCCCTTAACCAGCTCTATTTTCTGCATTAGTAGACATGATTACTTTGTAATTCTCTTTAATAGTGTAGGTCTTGGGGTGGGGCATCATAGCTGTGGGGCGTCACAGCTTGAGATGTAATCTGCAAACCAGGGTTGTTACAATGATAATGTATTAGAGTAGAACATTTCTACTGCCAACAAAACTAAAAGCTATGGTCAGATCTGCTATAATAAAAAATTTATGGTCAGGTTCAATACACACAAAAAACTGTCTCCAATTGCATTCGGGAAATTTGAAATACCTAAAAGATTAGGTGGGCTTGGGATAAAGAACATGAAGAATTGGAATGTTGCTACCTTGTCAAAACACTTCCAAAATCTTGTTACTAGATCAGATTCATTATGGGTTCAATGGAGCATCAAATACAACTTTAAAGATAAAGAAATATGGCTTGTTGAATCTAAACAAGCTCGGAGTTGGGTATGGAAAACTATGATTAAAATACATGATATATTGCTTCCCCATACAAAACTCCTCCTATCCTCTGGTAGTATGTCAAAACTTTGGACAACCCCATGGATTAAGAAAGGCATGATACTTCAGAGAATGCTCTCATATAAAAACATATCTCAGACAGTAATATCTATAAATGCAAAAGCCACAAGCTATATAATAAATGGTAGAATCTCTTTGCCTCACACCAGCAATCCCACTATGAATGCTTTATGGGATTTATCCAATGATATTTCCTACAACTACATCCAAAATGAAGATTACAAATGGATAGATGACCTTAGGGACCACTCAACACATACTGTATACTCTGCGCTTGTGGGAGAGATGCACAAGAACAACTTCCTATGGTATAAAAGAATCTAGAACAAGTATGCAGAAGAAAAGCATAACTTTATGCTCTGGAAGGTGTTCAGAAATGCTCTGCACACTCTAGGAAATTTGGCAATGAAAGGAATATATGTCTCATCCACTTGCTTATTTTGCTCATCCGCGGTAGAAGATATACATCATTTATACTTTACATGCTACTTTACACACTTCATATGGTCCAAAATAAAGTCTAGAGGTGGATTTGGCAATACTCAGAGAAACAGTAAGATTGAATGGATGAATATATACAATGCAACTAAGTGGAAGCAACCATCGACATATGAACTTTTAATCTTGCTCAAAGTAATGGTTACAATAATATGGAAGGAAAGGAATCGCAGAATATTTAATCATATACACAAGAATCAAATGCAGATATATTTTGAGATCTGTAGAAATATTCACACCATGATCACTATGGCTCCATACCCCTTTGATGCTGAAACTCTAGTCAGGTGGACTTAGTTTTGTTTGTTGTGGTCTTCTTCATTCCTTCTTTGTTGTTTCCTTTTCTTATTTCTTTTGATTTTTTCCTTGTATCCTTGTTTCTCAATTATTTTGTAAGTTCTGCTTATCAATATAAATATATGGTAGGGTCCATTTAACCCCGCTGACTTTGCCAAAAAAAATTACTTGATTTTGTTTTTATGCTTTGGGACATATACATATGTGTTCATAATGACTTTTGAACTTAAATCAATTATATAAGTGTAAAATAAAATAACTTACTCTTCCCCTTTTAATCCTCTCATAACATTTTTCATTTACACCATCCGTACCTCCAAAAAATATGCATCTTTTCTTGGTCCAATCATTAATTTTTTAAATTAAGTTCTTCATATTCTAATCTCTTCTCCAATTACTTGAAAATCATTATAGATATTTTCACTTAGGTGTTACTTTAGGAACTTGAATAATGCTAACATTTCAACTACTAATGTGTCATTCATTTATCTACAAATTTGTTATCCATGACTAAGAAATTTGAAGTTTATCAAAATAATTATTTACTTCAATTAATAAATTTTAGATTTAAATCGGATAATAACATGATAATATTCACGTAACGAATAAAAGCTTTATAAAAATAATAACAATGTCAAATAATACCTTACTTACCTAATGGAATTTATTTCACATATACAATCTTAACAAAAACTAAACCTCTAAATAGATGCATAAATTCTATATTGTAATCTATGTTCTGGCCATGTTAAACCTTAGCTAGACATGGACTTTCCTCAAAAATCCATATACACCAAGTCATTTATGTACATACTTTTTGTTGTAGTCCTTCATATAAAATTGTGATGTATTTTATAAATTTTGAGTAATGAATAACTTTCTACCAGTTTCACTTGATGGTCCCATAATTGCTTTTTCTAATTCTTTTGTAGGTTACTTGATACTAATAATGACGAGGAAGTAGTGAAGAAGATATGGGAGAAGGATTCAATTTAAGGATTTGGAAAGTTCCAATGTCATTAGCTCCCATTTAATTTTTTCTTTCATATTTTAATGTTTACAACTCTTTATATTGTAATATCAATCTTTGTGTAGTAGTTTCTTCTTAGTGGATAGCAATATTTATTTCCTTAATATATGAAATTGTTAAATATGAAACAATGCTTGGAAGAGTGAACCAGATAGTTATGTATTATCATTAGACATTTCTAAGATTTTAATTTTGTTGTAATACGTTTTATAGCTAAATTTTTTAAGCATTTGATATTATTCCTTTTACGTATACTAATCACATGTAGACTAATTTATAATTTTTTTCCATTATTATTCAGTGGTAGCGCATGCATGGTGTAATTCCTTTTATGTTTTTTTTATATGTGCACATAGTTACTTGAATTGGATCATTGTGCGTGAGTTCTTTTATTAATAATGATCTTTCAAATCAATATTTTAGCCTTATAGCCTAAATTTTGATGTATGCGTCTTCATAATTATTTATAGGTGTATTAGTAATTGTTTTAGTATTCTTTTGTATGGTGTATAAATGTAGTTATACAAATATACATAATGACACTCAAATGTATTTTCTGTGGAAAATTAATTTTGAATATTAGAAATATAAAGAACATTTAAATAGAAAATATCTTGGAAATAATGGTTTTACTTCAGTTAATCATAAAAAATATACTCAAACTAGATTTGCAAAAAATATAGTTGCACTCTATATGCATAGCACAGGTTCGCACTCGTTTTACTTTTGTTGAGCATTACCCAGATGCGACTTTTATTTACACCAATTATCTTCATCAAAACAATATCACTTTGGACTTATGGAATTTAGTAGCGGTCAAAATGCCAATATCTTCCACATTTCAACTTTATAGTCAAAGCACAAATGCCTTGGTTCAGTAATAACAATTATTGTTTATCGAACTGCTTTGGCCAAAGACTTTGACTCTGAGTTGACTTAAGTTGACCGTGATACTAACCCCATATAACTTAGGAGACGAATCCTCTCTTAAATAGTGCTTCACTTATAACACTTCCACTTAACCCAACTATAGTCACTCGATGGATGTCGTGCTATAATTAGATAATAATCAAAGTGGAGCTTTCATATTAAAGATTGAAAGTATTCTGAAGTCAAGAGAACTGTGTTAATCAGTAATGTCAATATTTTCTGTTTGATCTTAGTTATACTACCAACATAAAACTATTGAGTGAGTTATTATATAGTTATCCATAATAATCAGTATGTAATCGCTAGGTGCCCCTAACATCATAAATAATACATTGCCCATCATTTGGAAAGCGGTACGTACTCTAGGCTCAACGGATACATCGATATCCAGTCTCGATGCATCTTGGCTAGGAATATTTAAAAGGTATATTTGTTTTCATTGTGGTAAATTACTCATGATTACAACACTTTGTAACTACTATCACAGAACATACAATTTATGCATTTTTTGTTAAGTATACTTTTAATTAAATTAATTAATTAATATAACACACTATATGAAGTATATAATAGAAAGAAAGTATTAAATCCTATTAAATTCACCATTCCATCCTATTCATGGCTGCCCATGGCTCCATCTCCATACCCCCTCCCATCACCATACCTGCCTCTCCTCCCATCCCATCTCCTCCCATCGCCCTTCCTATCACCATTCCTGTAGCTCATGTTCATTCTTCTCCGGGCATCCTTCCCATCCCCTCTCCTCCCCATTTTGGTCTGCCTCCTCCTCCCTTTCCTCCATACTCTTTTCCTCATCTTGTTCAGTCTTCTTCTTCCTTGCCTTCTTCTTCCATTCTTCCTCCTTCAGCCACTCATCCATCCTGGTCCTCTCTGTTTTCTTCTAAGCCTAAAAATGCTGGCCAGTACTCTCCTAAGCATTTTGAAGTTAACTACATTGGCAAACCTCTAGTTCCTCCCCCTGAGGTAGTGTCTGCTGGTGTTAGTGCTTGGTCAGACTTTTTGGTTGGATTTTTTCTTGATGGTACTGTGAACTTCATGGCGATCAAAGCTCATATAGAAAAGAGTTGGAAGCTAAAGGGTTCATATGATATGTTCTCTGATAAAAATAACTTCTATTCCAAGTTTTCTTTCCCTGAAGACAAACCTTATGTTCTACAAAAAGACCCTACCTTCATCAGAGGCCACATGTTCATTTTATCTGCCTGGAATCCTAATTTCAGCTCTTCCCAATCTACTGTTAAATCAGTGCCCGTGTGGGTTCATTTGTACTGTATTCTTCTAATGACATGGACCCTTGTTGGCATAAATTGGTTAGCTTGCCATTTGGGGAAATTGGCGTGTTTTGATGAAAATACAGAGAAGATGAAAAGATTTGAATATGCAAAATGTTTGGTAGAGGTGATGCCAAATAAGGAATTACCCAAAACAATTGCTGTTGGTGATGGGGATTTCCCTGATGTCATAGTGGAGTATTCCTGGACCCCTCCCATATGTACATTTTGTAAAAAAATTTGGTCACTTTACAAGGTAGTGTGTGTCAAATTTTCTTTCTGCTGAAGAAGATGTAGTAGTTTAAGTAAAGTATCAGAAGGAAATTCTGGTGTGAAGGAAAACAATGTATTCACTGAAGTAAAATATGATGACATATCAAAAGACAAATTTACTTTGGTCAAGACAAAAAGGAAATCTATTAAGAAAATTTGGAAAAAAATTCTTTTCCTAATAACCTTGGTAAATCAAGGTCAGAAAATGATGGAGTGGTCACAAAACCAGTTGAAGGAAGGAGTTTAGACATGGTGGAGCCAATGGTTGACAGAATTAGAGAGTGCAAAGATATAGTGATTTATGAAATAGTGATTGACAACTGTGATAATGATATAGCTACAACTAGAAATAATGCTGCTGAAATTCCCGAAGCCACTCAAGTATTTTCTCCAAGTATAGTAGATTCTCATGCCTCTGCTAACTTAAGTGGCATAATTGAAGTTGATTCTTATGTACTGTCTTTAAAACACAATTCAAAACCAACTGAAGTCTTACCAGAGCATCCTCTTGTTATGACCCGGGGTCAGGACCCAAATATTTCCATATCTCCTCCTATTTCATCAACAGTTATTACTGCTCCCGATCCATCTCTCATTCCTCATGTTCCCACTTGCTCTCCTAATTACTTTATATTGACAAATTCAATCCCTGAAGTACCCTCTGATGTAAATCCCTTCGATCCACTTCTTCTGATCGAGGAAAATGTCTCTTTTCCTTTAAATGTCAATGATTCTGTTGCAAATTCTTTAACCAACCCTCCTTTACATCCTGCTGCATGCATGGACATGCACACTGATATGCACAACCCTCCTACTTCCTCTCTCCTATCCATATACAAAATTTCTTCTGATAATCTAGCTTCTGCTCCTTCCATTAACCCCCCTGATCTATATTCTACAGTTGCCCTTCCTTCAAAGGAATTCCCAAACATCCCTAATCCCTTATTGTTGTCTTCTTACAGCTCTGATATCAAGAAAAGAGGTAGACCAAAGAAGCTTCCCTCACATTCTCTCTCTGATGACATGGACGGTGGCACTGATTTCTCCTTTGATCAAGTATCTTTTTTATTATCAAATTTTGTAGCTTCACCTAGTGCCAGATCCTCCTCTTTAATTATTTAATGATTGACAAAATTTCTAGCATTGGGTTTTGGAATGTCATGGGTGCAAACTCTATTGCCAAGCAACTTGATGTAAATAATTTAATATCCTCTAATAATATCCATATGATAATCCTAGCTGAAACTAAGCTTAATTATAACTCTACCATAAAGTGTACTAATGTGATCAATTCCAGTTGGAGTAAACTCCACAACCTTGCTCAAGCCCCCTTTGGTAGATTGCTCATTATGTGGTACTAGTCTATTTTTTCTGTTGTTCTTATCTCTGTCCAAAGACAGTTCAGTTCATCCATTCAAAAATAACTCACCTCCCATCCAATCAAATCTTTTATTTAACTGCCATCTATGTAGAAAACTCAATGGCTAGTAGACAACCACTGCTTGACCATGTCCCTAATCTTCATTTATCTAATGACCCTTGGATATGTGTGGATGATTGGAACTGTATGCAACATCACTTTGAAAAAAGTGGGGGTCTCCCTCTATCAATTTCTCAAACAAATCCCTTAAACAATTCCATGTTCTCTTCTAACTTATCCTTACTCCCCTCTGATGGTTGCTTTTACACGTGGAATAACTATAGTAGGTCTGGTGCTAGGACATATTGCATATTGGATAAAGCTTTTTCCAATATATCTACTCTTACCTAATCGCCTAACCTCCTCTATCATTCTCTTCCTCCCTCTCTCTCTCTTTGACCATTCCCCAATTATTTTGGACTGGGGTCATGTTGCCATGAATAGAATCTCCTCATTTTCATTTTTTAATGCTTGGACTAACCATTCAGATTTTTTAAGTTTAGTTTCTGAGCATTGGAAATGTAATACTTATGGTAACCCCATGTTTATTTTGCAGTTCAAGCTAAGGGTACTTAAACAGATGCTTAAAAGCTGGGCTTATACTACATATGGCAGAGGCAATAAAATTTCTGATGATCTTAGGGTTCAACTTCAGCAAATGCAATCTTATATCATCTCTAACCCTAATGATGTCTCCCTATTTTCAGATAAACAAAAATTAAAGTCTGAATTAGCTAAGGCTTTGACTGTTGAAAATTCAATGCTTAGCTAAAAATCCAAAATCCAGTGGCAACATTATGGTGATAAGAATACTTCTGTATTTCACAATTCTCTGAAAATTTAAAAGTCAAATTCTAATATTTTCAGCATTCTTGATAAGGAGGGTAACATGTGTGATTCCTCTGATTCGATTCAAATTGCCTTCCTTGATAATTATACTATGGTTCTGGCCAGTAATCCCCATGAAGATCCTCAACTTTCCCACATTGCTGAGATTGACCTTCCCCCAATATCAGATGCTCAGGCTTATAACTTAATTCAACTGGTCTCAGATGAGGAGATTAAATCATCCATATTTAGCATGAATTCCAATAGCTCTCCTGGTCCCGATGGTTTTAATGCTCATTTCTTCAAAACATGCTGGCACATAATTGCTAAAGATGTTATCAAGGCTGTGAACAATTTTTTCAAGCATAACTGCATGCTCACTGGAATAAATGCAACTAAAATTGCTTTGATCCCAAAATTTTGTAATCCTCAACCAGTTTCTCAATACAGACCTATTTCCTGTTGCAATGTCATTTACAAATGTATTGCAAAAATTTTAACTTCAAGGTGGAAGAATGCTTTAGCTCCAGTAATCTCTGACAATCAAACTGCATTTCTTCATGGAAGGCAAATTACTGATAACATTTTACTCTCCACTGAGTTACTGCGAGGGTACAAAAGGCAGCATATTTCCCCTAGATGTGCTATGAAGTTGGACATTCAAAAGGCCTATGAACAGTGAATTGGAAATCGATTATCTATATTCTTCATAGTATGAATTTTCCACACACTTTCTTAGCTTGGATATACACATGTATCTCTACAGTCTCTTACTCTATCTGTCTTAATGGGACTGTATTTGGTTTCTTTAGGGACAAAAGAGGGTTAAGGCAGGGTGACCCTATATCGCCTTATTTATTTTTGTGTGTTATGGAATTATTATCTAGTCTGTTTAGTTCTGCCTTGAATAACAAAATGATGGACTTTCATCCCCATTATAGAAACCCTCAAATTTCCTCACTGATGTTTGCTGACGATCTTTTGTTATTCACTAAACCCAATGTTAAGTCCATTTCTACTGTTCTGTCCATCCTTCAATCCTTCCAGTTTTTATCTGGTCTGAGTATAAACAAAGCCAAATCTAAAATCCTTGTGGCCAGTGTACCTACAGAGGTTAAAGTCAATATGATCACCTTATCTACTCTTTCACCCTTTAATCATGAAGAAACTTATTTAGGTGCCCCCATTATTTTTTCCACTCTTCAAAAATCTCAATGCCTCCCATTATTTGAAAAAATTACTGCTAAGTTATCTTCTTGGCCTGTCTCAAAATTATATGTTGCTAGGAGGCTTGTCATAATTAAATCCATAGCTTCTGCAATGTGCCTTTATTATGCTAGGATTTTTATTCTCCCGTTGAAATTGGTATCCATGACCAATTCTGCTCTAAGTCATTTTTTGTGGCATGGTAATCCTTTTTCTAAGAAGCTTATTCCTATATCAATCCAGTCTGTTTGCAGCCCTCTGTCTTCTGGTGGGCTGGGGATTTTGAATATTAAAAATTGGAACATTGTTGCTTTTTCGGCTCATATTGAAAAATTGTTTAAATTTGACTCCAATCTTTAGGGCTTATGGTGTAGGAATCACCTAATTAAAAACCAGTACTTCTGGACTATGAACATTCCTGATGATTATAGTACTACATGGAGGAGGTTGCTCAAGTTAAGGGAGTATTTCATTCCCTTCTTTAGGATTTCAGTGAGGAGAAGCAGTTCTATTTCCTTCTGGTTTTACCCATGGCCATTTTAGGGGGTTATTCTAGCAAAAAATTCTTCCTTACCATTTGAGAAGACTTACTGGTATTCCTAAGGTTGCCAAACTGTCAACTTATTTATGTGATGACTTCATCAACACCCCTCATTCCAGTTCTTATGTTGCCGAGGAGGATTGGAAAATGTTTGATAACACTAAATATACTTGGAGTAATGATACTTGTTTATGGGATGAAGGTAGCCACTCTATCAATAAAGTTTACAAGTTCATTTCTACCTCTTCAACCACTGTCCAATTTCCTTGGAACACTAGAGTCTAGTCTTCTAACTCCCCTCCTCGACGCAACTTGCTTCTCTAGAGAGTTATTAAGGGTTGCTTGCATACTAGAGATAGACTTTTTTCAATGGGATTTATCCAATCTTCGGACTACTTGCTATGTGGAAATCATGTGGAATCTATTCAACACTTATTTTTTGCTTGCTCTTTCTCTTTCTATATATGGCAGAGCATATTAAGTCATTGCAATCTTCATAGACCTTCAGCTGACTCTAAACTTGAATGGTATACAATTTTCAAAGCTACTAGATGGAGATGCCCTAAGTCTCAAGTGCTTTTAAAAATTCTAAAGGCCACAATTCAATTGATTTGGACTGAAAGAAACTCTCATGTGCTTTTAGGAATCTCTTCCTCTAAACACAGTCTCTTTCGTGTCTTAATTAAAACTGTTTAATTATCATAGTTGATATTGGTCATTTGCATTTTATATGCTTGTAATTTCCCAGTACTATTCTACTCCGAGTTATTTTGTGGTATGCTTCGGGTTTTTTCCTTGGTCTACTGCCTGTTAGATCCTGGTTGCTCGCTGCCTTGGTTTGCTTGGAGTCTTTCTACCCTCTACTTCGGGTTTCTTTCTTTTCCAATGTTTTCCTGCTTTTGTGTGTATTTTTGGTCTTTCTTCTCTCTTGTTTCCTATGTTGTTTCCTTATTTATGCTTGTAATAGTTTTTACATGTTATAAATAAAAGTTAGGGGCCCTTTTAACCCCGCTGGCTTTGCCAAAAAAAAGAAAGAAACCGCCTTTTATTTTGAATAAGATTGGTTATCGAGTTAGATATATGTAACAAATTACAGAATTACCCCTGGGGCATACCACTAACTCTATCAACAACGTCATCCTATAATGGGACTACCGATCTTAGGTAGCATTTGTTTAAGTATGGATGACGCATGGATGGTGCCAAGGCAACGGATGTAGTTTGATGCAGATGATTTCCCATTTTTTGTAGATGGGGTAGCGCCAATGTGATTTACTCGACTTTTGTCAAAGACCATATCAACTTTTGAGTAGTAAACAAAGAAGTTTCTAGAGTAGTTTAGGTTCCATACTACTAGACCTAAGGACATGATGTCTTTTAAAGCCTTTCTCGGGAATCACACAAGTCATTGAAGGGGTTCTTGAACAGGTTCAATATTGTAGTTATGGAAGTTAATAACCCAAATATGAGTATGGGACTGATGGCATTGGTCCGCGGCACACAACCAAAAAAGGACTTTGGAAAATGGATAAGGATGAATGAACCGACTTGTGGAGGAGTTCTATTTGAAACCAGCTCAATTTTGTGTTTGGAGGAAGCAAGCCTGGTTATTGGAAAGTCTAGTGGTGGATGGTCAAAGGAAGTGATTTAGAGTAACATTACAATTAAATAAACCACGAGAGCTTTGTTAATGTGGTTGTGAATGTGGAAAATTCTAGTACTCAAACGAAGAGAAATCTAATGGTCGGAGGCAGGCGGAATGAAGTTAAAAAGCACATAAGGAATATGAGATCAGATGAATATACACCTTTGAATGATATACTGGAAAACATATACCAAGTCATGCAATGCAAGGAAAATTATAAAAAGCCGCTAGGAGAGAAGCAACTAAGGAAGAGAGGTGTTCAGGAAAGTTCTATCGATTCCATGAAACTTATGGATATAACACAAATAAGTGCCGACATATTAGGGATTTTATCGAGGAGTTGATAAGAAAGAAAAAAAATACAGCAATATGTAAGAGAGCCGCAAGAGGAAGGATAAAATACTAGACTCTAAGGGCTGAATGCTTAAGGAAACCAGCCTGGACCTAGTGGAGAGGGGACCAAGCAGCCAGATGGAAGAATTGTTATCAATACGATAATGGGAGGACCACATCTAGTGGAGGGACGCTAGAATGAAATTCAAGTTCTTTGTAGCACCTACAGTAAAATAGTTGCCTTACGATTGAGGACGGAGCTCTAGAAAAGCAACAACGGTTGCTAACAAACGATATTGTTTTTAGGAATCGGGAGTTTAACAAGATCGAGGCACCAACATTCGATCATGTGGTGATAATAGTCGTGATTGGGCTGGCTACCGTACATCGGGTTCTATTTGATTGTGAAAGCTAGGTGAATGTTCTATTCAAATGAATGTTTAGCCAAATGAGGGTTAGCCCAAAAGATATAAAGCCTTGTAAATCTAGGATTCAATGATTGGTAAAAAAGGAAAAGGAGCCCATAGGGACTATATATTTGGCCATGGAGGAGAGAGAGAGACCACAAGGCTGTGTGGATTCAGAAATTTGTTATTGAAAAAGAATTCTTGTAGTGCAATGCCTTTTTGGGTTGCCCATCCCTTGTTGATTTCCGAATAGAACTAGAACCTTGGTGTCTGAAGATGAAATTCCCTATGGAGAATAAGGTCAAATCGATCAACGATGACCATAGTGCTAGTAAGGAATGCTACGTTGTTGAGCTTAGAGAGGCAAAGCAACAGAAGAAAGGAAAGAGGCACATATTAGGTCCTTAGTGACCCGATGAATTGGATGGCGACTGTTGATGGGATAAAATCCCATAGGCGTATAATAGCAAACTATTGTGATGCTCTTTCACTTGGATTTATTAAGTTTATTTTTCATAAATAAGCCACCCAAGGATTCTTGGGGAAATATAGTAAGGCAGGACTTGCCATGCTTTTTGTTTATAAATAAAGATAGCTTCTTGAACCAATGGAACTATGTTCTTAAACAAGATCCTTACTATGTAATTTGCAGTGCAATCAGGTACCTAAAGATAGCTACCAACTTCTTTAGTCTAGGATCAGGACAGATGAGTATAATCATAAGGGTCGATCGACTAATTCGACCCTTTCCCTCCAGGGTTACGTAGCTAAAAGTGCTAGTTTTTGAAGATAGAAACTAGTGTGTGGAAGGAAATTTGATGACCATGCTTGTAGCCTGGTAGGATGTGCTTGGTTAAGGATAGGCGAGGATGGTCAAAGAATACTCTTGGTAATCACCCAGAGATAGGTGAGACTGAGGACTGATGCCCGGCGATAGGCATTCGAAGCATTGGTTCTTAGAGATAGGAACAGTGCACAATTAGGATTTTCACGACTATACTTTCGGCTAAGCAGGAGATGCTTGGCCGAGGATAAGCAAGAATAGTCGATGAATGCTTTCAATCAATGCTAAAAAATAGGTGAGGTTAAAAATAAAAATAAGAAAATAGTAATCACCGGACTCCTCCGGTCCAGGATAGGATTTTGAGAGTATAATTGAAATGGTGGTAATCGAATAATTTATCCCACACTATTAACCTTTGATCGAAACTCAAAGGCTGTACAGGTCAAGGAACGATGCCTAGAGTCTGGCATTGGAATACTAAGTCATAGAGAGAGGACTAGGTATATGATGGAATTATAGAAGGTGTTCACTCATAGCTTAGCAGGACATGCTTGGCCGAGGCTGAGTAATGGAAATCAAAGGTTAATATCGGTCACGCTTGTTTATTGGCATGGTCGAAGACATCAGGATATGAAGGTCCAAACTACTGTTTCCTAGAGTTAGGGAACATCATGTAATTCAATTTATTTATAACTTGTTAATGGTCGAGGCAAACTCGACCCTGGATAAATAGGAATAACCGCGGAGTTGGTTAAGTAATAGTTTTGTTTAGCTAAACTAAAACACTTTGGAAGCAATGAAATCGAATTGAATAATGGAGTATAACTAAAGTAATTGTTGGATTTTTACTTAATGTACAAAATTACAGTAAGTAAAAGCATTGAAGAGACACAGATATGTATAATATGGATAAATTACAGTACAAGGGGTTATGTTATACACGCGGAAAATTGTATATAGGTAGTAACAATATATAAAGTGTGGAAATGTAAACGGAACATAGATTGAAATAGAAAAATAGTCTTTCATTACATACTAACTTTATATACAACGGATATCGGCCCTGTCTCGCACAATCATGACTATGTACAACAAACTAGAAACACAAAAACCACAGCCCAAAAGGAGATAAATGAAGACTATCTCTTTTCACAAGAAGATAGCAAAGTAGCCTATTTCTTGTGAGCCTTCTTCTTCTTTTTGCTAGCCTCGCTTCCTAAGCTATTGTGAGGCCTCTTCTAGCCTTTATTGCCCTAAGGTGTACTTCCTCTGGAAGGGTTGGTATTGCCTTCAGAAGTAGTGAAAGAAGGATCTTCAGGACAGTCGTGGGGTCTCCGAGGTATCATTGGTTGCACCAGTGTTGCCGCCCTTTGGAGCCTTGATGTTAAGAAGGACTCTAAGAGAAGTCTTTGGCTCCTTGGTATCAACAGTCTTTTCAAGACCAGGCTCGGTCTTGATTTTTACTTTAGACATGTTAGGCTTTAACTTCTTCACCATCGAAGTGCACCCAGTTGAGCCCAAAGTACCGGTAATGGTGATATCTTCTCTTACGAATTAGGAAGGGTTGTCTAATCCCTTTAAAGCTACAATTCTCTCCAAATTGGGAAAAGGAATGGAGCTGGAAGGAAGGTTTGGAGCGACTTATCCTGTGGTCACGGAGGTTGATTCGATTATAATTGCAGCAAGGCCTGGTCATTGAGTAGTTGGCCGCCAATGAGGAGGAATGGAAGGATGACTTGTAACTTCACAAATGGGGAAGTGAAGGTTAGTTACAATCTCAGGTGAGAACTGAAGGATCTCAAACACTAGATAGACGAGGGATATTCCTTCTCTACAAGGAGTCTCCTTGGCGAAGATATGGCAATTTCACCCTCTTCAAGGACTTACAGGATAAGTTGGGAGATGGAAATAGGAATGATGGCTCAATAGAAGTAGTGGTTATGGGAGTTGAAACAATTTGGGTGGCCTTGGAGCTGGCCCCCTCGGAAGGTGGAATATTTACTGCAAAATCTTGAGATTTTAAAGGAGATTCTGCATGGCCCGATGCACTTGGACTAGCAGTGTGACGACCGCCCATGACCCGCGGAAGGACAAGCAGATTGTGCAAGCTTATGCTTTGGGGGCTGTTCCATCTTCTTCAAAAGCTCCTACCGCTGAAGAGAAAGCAAAGAGTGTAGTGGTTCAAGGTACTCTTTCCATATATGGTGTTCCAGTTAGAGTGTTATTCGATACTGGGGCATCGCATTCTTTTGTTTGTAATGAACTTGTAGACCGGTTGGGTATAGAACCGGATATCGTTGATAGACCATTGGTTGTGACTAATCCAGTTGGGAGATTGTCATGTCTGTGTATGCTATGCCGTGGTTTGGTTGATGATCTTTTACGAAAAGGATTCATTCGGCGTAGTGTGTCTGAATGGGGTGCACCAGTTGTGTTTGTAACCAAAGCAGATGGATCGTTGAGGTTGTGTGTGGATTATCGTGAGCTGAATAAAGTGACTATGAAGAACAAGTATCCATTGCCTAGAATAAATGACTTGTTTGATCAGCTTCACGAAGCTAAGGTGTTTTCTCAGATGGATTTGGCAATGGGATTTCACCAGTTAAGAGTGGCTAAGGATAGTGTGCCAAAGACTACTTTCAGGACACCATACGGTTTCTTTGAGTGGCTGGTAATGCCGTTTGGATTGACCAATGCACCAGCATATTTTGTGGATCTTATGAATAGAGTGTTCAGAGATCAGTTGAACAAGTTTGTACCAGTGTTCGTGGATGATATTTTGATTTATTCCAGAACTGAAGAAGAGCACATGACGCACTTGCGTATTGTTTTGGAAATCTTACGGAAACATCAGCTGAAGGCTAAGTTTTCGAAGTGTCACTTCTGGAAGAGCGAAGTGAGGTTCTTAGGCCATATTATCTCTGGAAGCGGAATAGCGGTTGACCCCGCTAAAGTGGCAGCAATCCAGGATTGGGGTAGACCTAAGAATGCATCTGATGTGAGAAGTTTTCTTGGATTAGCAGGTGACAGGTGCTGTTCTTAGTTTCCAACGATGCTGATGACGAAGACGAGCTGGAGGCTTGCATATTATTTTCTTATTATATGTACTGGATGTTCCGCTGCTTGTATATTCTCTAAGTGATATGTAGTGAGGCTGGATGTGTTGACTATTCAGATTTTTGTATCAAACTACTATGAGGCTTATCTGATGCGATTCTGTTCTGTGTAGCTTCACTATGTATATTTTTCTCTATTGTATTTTATCCATGCGCTGTGAGTAATACGATAGATTCTGCTGTTTTAACTTACCTCTGACAATCATCCATGGCTGCCTGGCGCACTCTCCAGCGCACTATTTTTATGTTTAGTGCAGGAGTCATGGGCGGTCGTCACAAGCAGGAGTTTCAGTAGCAGCTTTAGAAACAACGACCATTCTATGTAGATAGCCCGCTTGTGCTAAAAAAACAAGCCATGTAGCATAACAAAACCATGCATCTGATCTTCCCCATTATCGTTAGATAATTAATAATGGAACCATTGTACGAAGCGATGCATAATGTCCTTTTGCAAGAACACTGGATGTGCAGTGATCGAATATGTCAAGCAATGGATTTAATCAGATGATGGGGTGCTTTCAACGTGACCATTCTTTGAAAAATAACCATCTCGTTAGGATATCAAGCAATAGTTTATGATCGATCGAGCTTGAAAAAATAATGTCAAGGTCTTTTGAAGCGTGCATAGGCTTCAATTTCTGGTAGAAGAGCAAAACTTGAAACGAAGTTGAGAAAAGCCTAAGCCATGCCCTAAGAAAACATGAAGTTATTGTACTTCGAATGGTGGCAAGGCGAAATCCTGGTCATGCCTACGATTTCTTAGGAGATACTTCGAGTTATGCTCGGGCTAGCCTTTGAGAAACTCATTTACCCACATCGACCAGAAAATGGAATATAGGCCAATCATAAACTTCAAGCTCACAATTGTTCACTGGCCTTGGGTAATTATCAGCCATCTCCAAAGGCAACCCCACGAACGCCACCATGGCACAGGCTAAAGCAACCACCAACCTTAGTGTGATTAAATCTGAATATCGACTTGAAGTGGTCAGGCACGATCTCCTTGAAGCAGTCAATGGTGATGGAAGCGGTGATATGAAGGCGGTGGTGACTTTGACAAGGCGGCGGCGACCTAGTGGAATCTTCGACGAGTTGTTCGAGGCATGCGGAGTTGATCACTTGAACTCGACACTGGTTAGAATTACTAAAGGTAATCGGAAAATAAAGGTGTGAAAAGAAATAATGCTAAGTACTCGATTATATACTACTACCGGAATGGAAAACCGATTCTTCTCGATACCGATTAAAACAGATCGACACCAAGATCAAATTTTGACTTAAATCCAAAAGAGAAAAGGAGGAAAAGCAATGAGAAGGTAGTACATACCTAATTAAGGCATGGAACGATCTCCAGAGTGTAGATCTTGACCGTAGCTCAAAGAACAGAATTTTTACTATATAAAGCAGTGGAATGGATATCCATATAATAAAGGCAATATTTTAAAGCAACTCATGGATAACCAACAGACACATATGGATAATGGTATACGCTTATCTTGTTCAAGAGCACGCTTTGTTTCCAATAGAAGCATACTCTGGGAGCACGTGTTATCCGGCTTTTTAACCAAGCAGATTTCGAATGAATTTGGATGTCAGGATGAAGACCGAACGACTCATGGAATTGGAAACTTGCTTGGAAAGACGATGGAAATAGTCTCAAGGAATTGAAGAACGATTAGAGCTAAGGAGACAGGTCGATACCGATCACATTTAGATCGGTACCGAGCACTTTTTGTGCTTCCTATTAGTTTCTAGAGCTTGGGTCTAAGGATATTTGGCTAAAGTGATCGGCTTGGGGTGCATTTCTGAAGGAGTCAGTGAAAAACTCCAAGGTATTTCCGAAGGAAAGAAGACAAGTAATAGTGATGTCAGAACCTCTCGAAAACAACATGATTTTCAAGGAAAATTGCTTGAAACATGAGTGATCAAAGACAGAAGATCAAAGAAAGGAAGATGAAGTGACCTCCCACCATAAAATCAGATCGGTACTAACAACTTTTGGTTGGTACCAAAATGAATTTTCAGCTCTAGGGACTCCGGGTCTTCCTCTCCTGCATTTTAGGATCTGAAGTTAGATTAGGTATATTGAGATCTGGCGATTTTGTTCGATGATTTCCCTATAAATACAAAACTTAGAAGATTGGAAAATGGTTTTTGGGCACTTACTTTCTCCATCTTCTCTCTCTACTTGACCCTAGTCACTAACTAAGCTATTTTTTGTTACTCTAAGCTATTAGATCAAGAAAACCTTTGTATTTGTGACTAAAATCCTTGAGCCATATCATTATAGTGGTCGTAGGCCTCAGATTTTCCGAACCACTATAAAAATTTCTATGTGTTCTAACTTTTATTTACTGGATCTTTGCATTTAATTTTGTTTTTGGGTATTGTGCCATTTTTTGGCTCAATAACAAGTATAGTTATCACACTTCTAAGGCCATCAAAAGTATATCTATCGTACTTTTAAGGCTCTCTCACTTCTAAGCTATCACAAGTATAGTTATCGCACTTCTAGTCTATCACACTTTTGAGCTATCTCAAATATAGGTATCGCCCCTCTAAGCTCATAGTTATCGCATATTTTATTATAAAGCTAGTGCATTTATATATCCTAAAGTTATCACATTTATAAACTTAGTGATACAATAGTTATAGATTTTTAAGTTACCCAATGCATCAATTTTAGGCAATCTATTATGTCAATATTAGATAAACACTTGGATAACAAAGAGGCTTTCACAAGTATAAAGTGAAAAATCTGTTAAGTAGTAAACTAATATTTTCCTTAACAAAGTAATTACTTTTGACAAATTCGTTACACATGTCTCATATTCAGTTGTCACTTTAATTTTGTAATAGGAATCTCTGGCGATTACCGAAAATATGGTCCTTTAATTTAGGCTTGATTGTTTTCTTCCCTTAATTATTTTGTTAATTAAGATATTTTTTCCTTCCAATTTAGTTCAAATTTGAAAATAAGGGGAAATTCCCAAAATCATAGTAATTTGAAAACAACTTTGTTTACATCATGTAAAAATTTCAAATCAAAATATTAAATTTTAATACTTAAATATCCATTTAAAACTGAAATTGTTTATTTTCTACTTAGAAAGTTCATATTAAATAATCTTCTTATCAAAAAATTATGAACATTAAAACCCACCTCTGTTTTAGTGCTAAAAACATCTATTAAATTTTAGAAGCATTTGGATAACATAGATTCATGTTTTATCACTTAACATGACAGAAGCAATGATATTTAACACCCAAACATAAGTAGATTCATTTTATTATCATCAAATCATGTTCATCAACATTCAAATGATCCACAACATGAAAAATCCAATCCCAAATTAGTTTGGAGGAAGATTAGGTAGGTTTTGCTCACCTAAACTTGAAAATCCTTGATTAAAGTCTTTTCTCTTCCTTAAGATGAAAGCTAGATCTTTTTGCTCTAATTTCCCTTCATCATTCTTAGTAATGGTGGTTAGCCCAGCTTTTTATCTATTTTCTTTGTGAAATAAAAATGAAGGAATGGAATGGTTAGGGGATGTAAGGGTTAATAATTTAGGTATGGGCTAATATCCTTTTTTTGCTTAGTCTTATTAATTTCTTAATCCCTACATTATTACATTCCCTTTCTATTCCTTTTACTTATGGATGAAATTTAGTTATACTTAATTTTTCTTAATTAATATTTTAAATTTCATTTACTAAATCATTTAATTTCTCCTTGAATAATCCTTTTGATTATATTCACTTAATTATTATTTGATTGATTCTTATTATTAATTAAGTTCTCGTACTATGGCGCTCCAAAATATAAGGTGTTACACATCTTGTGTCACAGCTATAGTTTAAAAACACTTATTGAGAGTGAAAAATTAGAAACTTGAACATGTCTGTAGAGAGAGTTAAGGTAAAATACTTATACGAGAAGTTTGTGTATAACTTGCAAAAAGCTTACACATATATGAGCCTTGAACTTAGCTAGGCAAATACGTTTCTGCTCGTGTGTATGCCCACAAGCGGCCGATCAACTTATTTTTTGGACAATTGTGTTAGAACCTTATATTTTGATGTTTTTATAGTAACAATTATACAAGTATATATTGTATATACTAACAACTTTTGCAGGAAATGATATTAACTTTACAAAGAGATAATTATATTAAAATAAAGAACAAATTGATGCTACAAAGTACTATTAGCCATAATGTCTATGTCTAGAGGTATAAAGTTGTTAAAATCTCTTCTATGTGGTATATATACACACATGATTTTTCAGAAATTGAACTTTTAAAAACATCACAACAAACTTTAAATTCAGCCGGTTGAACCACCCAGGTCAGTCGACTGAATCTGTGCATGTACACATGAATATCTTTGAATATTCAACCGATTGAATGACTATATTCAGCTGGCAGAAAACTGCCAAAAATTAACTATTTCCTTGCTAATTTCAAAATCCTCGATTCATCTGACTGCCACACTCTATTCAGCCAACTCAATATGTATAACGTCTAGTTTTCTTAATGGGTACCTCTTCTTCATGAAGGGTTACATCTCTTAAATCAAGAGTTGCAGTCCTAACTTTTCACCGTTTCTTTTCATGAATGATTGCAATTATTAAACTTTATATAAAGAAAATTATTTCATTGTTTTCACCAGCCATTCTATTCCTAATTCTCTCTATCTTTGCTATTGAACTTACAAACCTTCAATTCTAAATGTCTTTATATTTTAATCACTCGTTTATTTAAGAATATTTTCTTGTGATCAAATTTACTTCCTTACTTCGCAAACTACACTATATATCACAAATAAGAAGATTATAGGAAGGGTGTACATTATCAACTTATTTGTTCTATTCAAGAGCATACTCAGTCAAATACTTTTCTACTATTTGTAGTTAAAAGTCCTATTGTAGAATCCTTAAGCAGTTGAAGTCCTATTCGATTGTCTAGGCAGTTGAAGTCCTATTCGGTTGCTCATGCAGTTGTAATGCCTATTCCTCTATGTTAAGAGAGGGTATCGATTTAAATCCAGAAGGAGTCTGGAACTATATGTAGAACGGGAAGTTCGAACCAGTATAAAAATCTGGTGTTATTTACTTATAGTTATATACTTCTTATTTTTATTTCACACAAGTAAATAGTTTAGTTAATTATTTATATTACTCGATACTAAGTCATTTTCATTTGGTATCAGAGCATATCATCATATAACCGTAAAAAAGTTTTTGATATTTAAGTAATGTGGAAAATAACACAACATCAAGTTTTGTTGAAGGTCTATCCACTGCACGACCACCACCATTTAATGGATTAAACTATTATTATTGGTCAACTAGGATGAGAATTTATGTGCAAGCAAATGGATAGGACACTTGGAATATCACTCAATAAGAATATTTTGTACCTACCACTACTTATGCACAATGGTCAAATACACATAAATTAGATGCTAGTACAAATGCTAAAGCTATCAATATGTTGTTTTGTTCCTTAGATAAAAATGAGTTTAATAGGGTTATATGTGTACTTCAGCATATCAAATTTGCCACACTCTTAAAGTTATTCATGAAGGTACAAATAAGGTTAAACAAACCAAGATATCTATGCTTAAGAATCAATTTTAGAATTCTAGAATGAAGCAAGATGAAACCATAAATGAGATGTATTCCAGATTTCAAGATATATATCACTCACTTCTGGCATTAGGAGAAAAATATACTGATTTTGATATTGTTCCAAAAATCCTACACTCTTTAACGGATGAGTGGGAACGAAAAGTATTAGCAATTGAAGAAGCTAATGACATTTCTACCATAATACTAGAAGAGTTAATAGGAAATCTCATGTCATATGAAATTAATTTGCAGGCAAAATGAGTTCAAGCTTAAGATAAAAAAACAAAAGCATTCTAGGCCGAAAAAGAAGAATCCGACGAAGATGAAGATGATATGGCTTTTATAGAAAATAATTTCAAAAGGTTTCTAAAATTTGGAAAGAATAGAATGTTTTTGAATAATAGAAACAACAAACCATCATCCTCAACCCTTGAATGCTATGAATGCCATAAAAAGGGGCATACTGAGAAAGACCATCCAGATCGCAAGAAAGATAGAAATAACTACAAAAGCAAGAGCGGTAGATATAAGAAGAAAAAGCTTTTTCAGTAACATGGGATTATTCGGATTTGTTTTCCTCATCAGACAGCGACAATGACAGTGATTCAAAACTAGCCAACATATGCTTTATGGCCAAAAAGGATGATGTAAGTTATCTTACTTTTGATGATTTAGTTGATATAAATTCTGAATTATTATATAAACTAAGAAATCTTAAGAGAAGTATAAAGATTCACTAGAAAAACTAAATGGAAATGAAATCGAAATTGATATGTTAAGAGATGAAAAGAAAATCCTAGAAGAAGAACTTATTATTTCATAAGAATCTTGTTCTAATATTGAATCTCAACGTACTATGTTAAGTAGTGAAATTAAGACTCAAAAAGAAAAGAATCACACATTATCAACAGAAAATTATGAATTGAAATCAACTGTTAAAATTATAGAACTAGATATTACTAGTCTTAAAAAAAGTTAGATAATATTACCAAAATGTTTCTAGCTTTAATAGAGGCAGAGAATATCTTTCTAAGATTATAGAAAATTCACAATCCACTACTAGTAAAAAGGGATTATGGTATAACAAATTTACAAAAGTAAAAACTAGTCCTAAACAGTATAACTCTTTATATACAAATGTCAAGAAGAAAAATAATAATTTTGAAAAACCAATTTTAAAATCTATTAGTGAAAAGAAAACTACGTATCATTCAAAATATAATATGATTTGGGTTCCAAAGACTAATAATCATTTAATTAGAAATAAGTATATTAATTATTTTATGATTTCTGTTAATAGAAATAATAATTTTGTTTATAAAGGGAATTCTAGACCGTAATGGGTTTGGCTTCCTAAAATGTAACTATTAGGACCCTAACAAAGGAAGTGGGTACCAACATCATTTCTATATTTTTTTTGTAGGTACCAAATAAGAAAAGAGGAAAATGGATACTTGATAGTGGTTGAAATGTTGACAAACATTATCTACTTAGATGGAGGATCTGTCACATTTGGAGATAGATTCCAAGGATATATCATCGGCAAAGGCGACGTAAGCAACAACGGTACATCTAACTTACCTCTTATTACAAATGTTCTATTTATTGAAAATTTAAAACATAATATCTTAATTATTAGTTAACTCTATGATAAAGATTTCAAAATTACTTTAAAAAGATAAACGTGATATTTATGAT
Source organism: Allium fistulosum (assembly GCA_030737815.1). Taxonomy (NCBI): domain Eukaryota; kingdom Viridiplantae; phylum Streptophyta; class Magnoliopsida; order Asparagales; family Amaryllidaceae; genus Allium; species Allium fistulosum. Next base: position 1,498,183,064 of record CM060901.1, read on the forward strand.
AAAGATCATAATTTATTTTTTTGAAGGAAATCATAAAAGAAATACATACATTTTAAATATGAAAATTAATCATAACACAAATTTATGTTTAATAGTTGAAGAAAATGATCCTTAGTTATTGCCTAGCTACATCATGGTGGGCAACACTAATTCAATGGAGCAAGCACCACTACAGATACAAGAGCCAGGACTATTATATGGGTAATCATGCCCATCATTGCATTAGTTCCTTATATCGTTATTGTGCAAATAGGAAGCATCACAGATTAAGGAATCAGTACACACACATTTGCTCATGCTATTAGTTCATTGATGCCTCAATTTTCTCTTTAGGGAATAGACAAATATCCCCACAATCTCATGAATTAGGACCATTATTGGGTGGTCATGCCATTTATACACAAGTGCCACTAGGAAGGATCCGCTTGGGGCGACATCACCTTCAGGTGAATTCTTGACCACGGGCGCTGAACTCACATGGTTTTGTCATTGGTATGCAATAAATTCTTAAAGGGAATTTCTTTGTTAATGCATAATGATTACAAGTGTTATCGTCTTATAATTTTGACTTACAAATATATTTAAAATAGCATCACAACTTCTACTTACAAAAGTATTAACACATAATAGGATATAAGGTGCTCCAACTTCAAGGTCTCGGTGATGTTAGTGCCATCGGAGTGAATGAGGTGGTATGCTCCGTTGGTTAAGATGGTATTGACTATGTACAGCCCCTCCCAATTAGGTCTGAGAACCCCATCACCTGGGTTCTTTGTGTTAGAAAAGACTCCCCGATAAGACAAGGTCGCACACTATGAAGTTCCTTTGATTGATCTTGGTGTTATAATGTTTTACAACCTTTCATTTATATGACTCAATCTAGAGCTTTGCTCTCATTCTTGCTCGTTTAGGGAATCAAGACATAGTCACAATTATTCTCCATTATACTCGGCATTCTGGGCGCGACATCATAACGAGAGGACATTTACCCATTTGGGCAACATTACTTCATACCTATAAGCTAAGAAAAAAAGGTGAATGTCCTATTGATGTCTGTAGAGGTCCAGTATGACTAGAGGATAGTGAGAGAACTTTAGCCCAATTTCCTTTGGCGTTTATTAAGAACTTCTTTAGAGTGCATTTGACCATTTAGTTTACTGTTCCACTTGTCTATCTGCTTTATGGTGGGCTGCAGAGGAGAAGCACTTCTCAACGCAAATACTTTCTTAAAACTCAAGGAATAGGCTGCTTCCCAACTAAGTCTCATTGTTGGTGATGATCTTCTTTATGATATAGGAACATCGAAAAAAATTCTTGATGATAAAGTTGAGGACATAGTGGCCCTTGTGAAAGGCTCTACCTCGACCTATTTGGTGAAGAAGTTGATGGTAACTATGGCATGGTTGTATCCTCCCTTCATATTTGGGAGCTTCTCGATTAGATCGATTCCCCATGTGTTAAACAGACATATGGATAGATTAGGGGAAGCACTGGGATTTTAATGAACCATTTATAGCGGTCGCATTTCTTGATGTAGTCCATGGACTCTTTTAGAATGGTTAGCCAATAATACCCATTTCGGGAAACCTTTTGCATGGATTTGCCCTTGGCATGATCTCTATAGAAGCCTTTATGTAATCCTTCAAGGACTTGTTTGGCTTCGGCGTGAGTGAAAGATGGAGTAGGGTGGAGTAGCCTCTTCGATAAAGCTTGCCATCCATGAACATGTGGTATGGTGCTTGATAATGAAATTTTCAAGTTTCTTTGTGTTTGTTAGGCAACTCTCCACTCATTAAATATTTCAAGAGTGGAGTCACGCAACTACTTTATTGTTTGTCGCTTATTTCTAGGGTTGTCGCCCTAGTTTGATGCATAGGTTACCTTAGATTTCGAATGAGACAGAAGTATTGGCCTTCGTCGTGTTGCTTGCTGTCTTGGCAAACTGGTCTGGTTTAGCATTCTTCTCCATTGGTATTTATTGAAGCTTGAAGATAAGACAATAAGTTTATTAGCCACAGTGATGTACAAAGCTAATGTTTTGTCTTTCACTTAAAGATAAGAAGGAGCCAATAAGTTTCTTTAGCTATTTTTCCATTGGTAGGCCATCAAAAATGGTTTCACATTATAACACTCCTATTTTCAATATACATTATTCTTAAAATTTAATTAATGGTTAATTAAAAAATATTATGGGAAAGTGGAATAAGTGTGGATATTCTCCATAATAATTAATTTCAAATTTAAATTGGTAATGGAGTAAATTTTTATATAGGGGAAGAGATTAATAAATTTAATTAAATTAGTAAAGGGAGATTAAGAAAAGTAAGGTTAAGGCCCATTATAATTCTCAAACACTCTTTTCATCTCCCTTCCCTTTAATTCACTACTCATAACTAAAACAAAAATATAGAAGAAGAAGAACACCTCCATCAAATTTTCTCCATTTAAAATGAAGAAGAAGATAAAACTTGAAGAAGGAAGCTTAAGTAAAATATCTCCATGCATAACTAATCAAGGTGAATAATATTATCTTCCCTAGATTTTGGTATGCTTTGTTTCATAATTGATTTAAATTCAAAATGTTTTATGATACTAAACATGCTTTTGCTCGAAATATTCATTCACATAGATTTATGAATATTACATATGTTGTTATGATATTAGATCAAGGGTTTTTAGATTTAAAACCTAAGTTAATGACCTCCAAATTTTTTGAAATTTTTATACGTTATGCATAATAATTATTTGTAGAGGGTTTTTAATTTCATAATCTTCCAAATTATAATGAATTTTCAATGAATTTTCTAAGTCGAGAAAATGCTTATTTTTGGATTTAAATTAATTAAAATTTAAAAAATAATTACTTTACCTTGAAATTTTTAGATATGGAAGAAGATAGAAATTTTGATAGTTTTTTGGGATTTTTACCATATAATTTCAAATTTATTTGAATTATTAGATAAACAAAATATTGGTAAAAATGAGATTTAATTAATTAGTTAAGGAACTAATTAATGTTTTGATTAAGAGAGAAATTCTTTCTGAAACTTTGGATGAGAAATATGTATAGTTATGCATTAACGATTGAAAATTTAACATATGGAAGGGTTTGGTGAAAAGTAATTACTTTACATGGAAAGAAATCAGTTTTAAAGTTAATAACAGAAGTGTTATTTTATACATGCAATAGTGTACCTTTATACTTGCAATAACTCATTTTTGGATATGCGATAACATATAAACTAGATATATTTGATAACAAATGATCTAGAGATATAATAGCATATGATATGGAGATGCAAATACACATGACCTAGAGATGCGATAGCTATTTTTAGATATGCAATAACATATGGGATAAACCTACGATACTATATTTTAAAGGTGTGATAGCTATGATTTTAGAAGTGCAATAGCTATACATGTGATAATTTAGACGTTTGATAGTTACGCATGCGATAGCTATGATTTTAAAAGTATGATAGCTTTAAAGACTATAGACTTGTACTTGCAATAGCTACACATGCTATAGCTTTATACTTATGATAGCATGTTAGGCATGTGATAGCTTTATACACGAAATAACATGTTACACATGCAATAGCTTTGCACATGTGATATCATGTTAGACATGTGATATCATGTTAGACATGTGATAGCCTTACACCTATGATAGCATGATAGACATGTGGTTGCTCTATACTTGTGATGGCATAGACATGCGATAGCTTTAAAGGTGTGATAGCCTTGTTTTGCTCGTTCATTATTCAATGGCATATTGTTAATTATTTGGTTATGTTATCTCTAAGAAATAAATATGGGTTTAGTTGAATTTAAAAACTTAAACAATAATATTTTCAAAGATGAGTAAAGAAAAATTAGCCCAAAATTATTAAGCTTATATGAAATAAACTTCATGCTTGTTTATATGTGATTTTTGTGTAAATGGCTATCATAAGAACATATTTTTATGGTTGATGAAAACATTATATGTTTAATTATGTATCTTAATTGGTTATTTTAATGCTTATAGTGATTGTTGATGTGCTCATTCATTCGTAATTACCAAATAATTTTGACATTGCAGGATTGGGAACCGATGACTATTTAGGGATGTTCCATTATTGGTATGATCAAACTAAAACTCCCATGAGAAGAATTACATTCAGGAGACTAGGAAGATCAAATTGTGTTAGGATGCTACAAAATGATCAAAAGGAAGGACTTGTTCAATGTCTATAAAAATGAAATTTAAGCTGTGTGGACAAGGGTCGGGGTAGTGCCTCACAGTGTAGCTGATTAAGCCCTTAGCTAACGAGACCAATGATTCAATGTTTAAGGCTTTACCAACATCGAGGCTAAAAATTTGTTTTCGCATCCGGGAATCAAGTAGGGACACACACTATTATTTTCTTCTTTAATTGGGGTGTCTCGATTACCTTAATGGAGCGAAAGCTATTATTATTTTTCTTCTATTATAGGAGTAACTTGGTACTCTTATAGGAACCAATACCTTTGGATTATATGGTTTATCGCCTGAGTCATATTTAGAGGTTTTCAGTTGGCTTGTGAAAAATAATAGGCTTATAGTGACCAATGGAAAATTATATCGATGTATTATCACCTAATAGAATGTGTAGATATTAGGAACATGACCCTTACACCCTATTGAATATTAGCATATTCATCTTTGACCCATTATGTTATATGTTTATGTTATGTTCTAACCATTGTGTTTGTAGGTGGATGACGAGAGTATGGTATGTTTGGCTTGTCTCGTTCTATTCAATCAATGTTATGTTTGACATTTTGATTGTTAAGATACTAGTGAGAGGAAAACCTATTCCGTTCAACAACATGATCTTACAATGTCTCTATTTTTCTTTAGGATGGACTAGTATTACTCATACTGGACTTTTTGTCTAACCTAAAGTATTAGAGTTCCCCAAAACCCTTGGGTACTCATTTTAGAAGGTTGATAATACGGTTTACAAATTTAAGACAATTAAAGCTTCCAAAGACTTTCAAGAGGTAAGATTATATTAGTCATAGTTTATTTTCGCTTTGTAGTATAATTACTTTTGTTTGTAAGTAAATATAGGATTTATAACCATATGTATTTATGACTAATAATTCAAGGGTGCATCATCATATGTCGCTCATATAGTTATTATTTGTAATTATTATATTTTATCTAAACGTTGAAACATAAGGTTATTTAGTGAACTAGTGATGAATGAGTAAAAAATGTTTTACCAAAATTTTGAAGCTCTTGTGCTCCTAATGTTAATGATATATTAACCAATCATATTTTATCTTTGGAAAATAATACTAATGATGACTGTAACATCATTACTATCTATTTTGGGGTCTCAAAATGGAGAATGTTATAACATGGTATCAGAGAAAAGGTTTGTTTAAAACTTGATAAGATTTTGATAAACATGACCAAAATGAAATAGAAAGAATAAGATTGAGGTTGGGACAACGATATGGTAATGTACTTGTTAATACACACGCATACACTCTTTCCCCTATCTTTATTGATTTCTTTTGAAACTCATGAAGAATCCTTTATAGATTACGAGAAAAGAAGTTATAGACACTAGAAGTAGACGACTTAATTCAAGAGATGGAAACACCATGACTAATGTAAATTCGAGACCAAATTCAAGAGGGAACACTAGCCAAAGAACTAATGCTGGTGCAAATGTGGATGTTGGAGCTACATTAGTTGATAGGGAGATGATGTACTAACTCTTTGTGAATACGATGTAAGTCGGGGCAACAATTGGGATGATTGGAGGAAATGTTGATAATGCGGGAACTAGTGGTATCTTGTAATAACTTTATCGTGTTAAGTAGGGACTATACCAGTCTAGGAGTAAAGCTATTTATGGGTATAGAGAATGACATTGAAGTGAAGTATTGGCTTATCCACTACAAAAGAATTTTTATTGATTTGGGTTTTGACTGATGGACAGAAGAAATTTTTGGCTTCAAGGAAATTGTAAGTAGCCACTTTGTATTGATAGAATATAGTGACTATAGATATATTAAAGGACGAACTTACTTAGGTTGATTTCATGGGAAGCTTCTAGTAACATATCTTGGCCAAAGTAGTGAAATCTACTCTATTTAGTAAGTTTTTGGAGTTAGAGTAAGGTGATGTTTTAATTCTGGTGCATGCAACAGAGTTTAATGAACTCTCAAGGCACGAGAAGGTCGTCCTTAATAATTTTCTTAAGAAGAACGAAATTTTTTGTCTATGGTTGAAACCGAGATCGCCCAAGCAACTATGTTGCACCTTAGATATCCATATAACGTTGTCAAGGACTTGGCTATAAGGAATGAGAATTATCTTACTATGGTTAGGGAGACTATTTCTATGGTGGAGAAGGATAAGGAAACTAGGTTTGCCAATCTTAGCCTCGAACCTTTCTTATCTTAGCATTTCTACTTAAGCCGATATCCTTAAGATCTTGGTTTTATTAACGTATTGGTTCGGGTTATTTCCTTCGGAAGTACCCTTTAGTATAGATTAGAAATGGTTCTCACACATCTTCCACTAACATTCCATGCCTCAATTTCAGACTCGTTTGACTCGGTCGTTTTTTTTCCGTTATTCAGTACTTAGCCGGCATTTTAAGCATATAGAGTGGATTGGGTCTAATAACCTAATGTGAAATATATATTTTTATTAAAATAACATATGCCAACAGCTATTTGCCTTTCGACTCCTTATTATAACCCTTAAGCAATGTCTACTTTCTTTCAGAATTGACACAACTCATCTTTATTGATATGTAGTAACATTAATCATGATTTGTTTATTTACTTGTTAATATTTAACGATAACATTTTATCATTGATTTCTATTTAATTTACTTTACCAATTAAATATTATTTAATTTTATGCTTACTTTTTTATTGTGTTTGAGTTCACAATACAAAGTTTGTGTCTATATAAAAGGTGATCAATCTAACCTATTGGTAATATGGAAACTTGTGTGATATATGTACAATTAACCGTCGTGACTTACGTTTAAAAAATATATAGATTATGTTCATGTTTAAGTGATGATGTAACGACCCGATATTTTCAACCATTCGCATCCATTATAAGTGTATAAGTAGACACTCATGTCGGAGTTGAATTGCTCAAAATACCGCGTTGTAAATAAAATTTGGCAAATCTCAGAATATACAGTAAATAAATAAAATCACAGATCACAGACACAGAGTAAACTAATGTAGCGGAAGTAAAAGAAATAGTAGTTCATGAAGCTACTATCTAAATATGTCAGAGTTACATAAGATATAACAAAAGAAATAGAGTACAACAGAAGTCTAAATACAATAACCAAGTACAAGCTGAGTAGGACAATGGAACTGAAGTAGATAGGACAAGACAAGCAGATAATCTCCAGCGATTCAAATCTCCAAGAGAGTGGAAATCCAAATCTGTGAATAACTCAGGCTGACCCGAGCGTAAAGCAAAACACAAAACACTCGAGTCAGGACAATATATACTTATATAATGTAAACCAACTCAAGTGAACTGTAATAAAGTACAAGTAACTTAGAAGATGCTTGGGACCGACCATCCTCTAAGGGTCCGTTAAACTATTTACTATATAGTAATATACGCTATATATAGTAGTGTCTAATCAGTAAAGTATAATCATATAGAAAATAGCGTTAAGGGGATGGAGAACCTTAACGCGGTCGGATCTTAAAATCATAATCGTAGTAAAGCTCGATATGGTAGGTGACACGGCACAACTAGGCAATGCCAGGGTAGATATACCAATTACGCACACGGACTGATGGATACGCATAGCAGCCACTACCGTTCCACCTCGAACAACACTCCCAAATCGGAGGATGGCCATCTAATCAATTACAAGTAAGAGTATAATATCGAAGAAATGTGTCCGAGAAGAGGTGCTACCTCACTGGTCCGAGATCGCTCCTGTTTTAGCCACCTTATGCCAACTCACGGGAGTTGGGTCCACGTAACATACCTTAAGAACGTCGCCACCATCCTACTTCATTCTGGAATCTCCACCGCGTACACGATTGTCAAAGTGGTTTTCGGTATCGACAGAGAGTATGTCCATATCCGATCCCGGTCTCTTTGCCAACGAATCGTTATTATAACCCATGGTTATAACTTTTAAAAACAATACTTTACTTCAAAATAAGATATCATTTCAAAATCATGTCTTTATCAAAATAAAGATTTACCATTTCCAAATCATTTCAATATTCCAAAATATCGTATCCTTTCAAACTTCTTTTCAAATCATTTCAATATACCAAAATATCATATCTTTTCAACTTCATTTCAAATCATTTTAATATATCAAAATATCATATCTTTACAAACTTCATTTCAAATCATTTTAATATATCAAAATATCATATCTTTGATAGTTATACTTTGAAATCAAAATCATTTTTATTTCAAAACTATGTTCATTTAAAAACAACATCATTTCCATTTCAAACATATATTCACCTTTCAAATAGTCTATACTTTCAAAATTATAATTCTTTTGAAATTAAACATTTGAAATCATTATACTTTGAAAATCACAACATTTCGAAAATATATATTTGAAATCATCTTTTAATTCTACATATTTACAAATTTATTAAATTAAACCCAAATTCCAAATTTTAATTTAAATTTAATTCAAACCATCATTTTCAACTCAAATTCAGTTTACTAACAAACCATTTCAAATCTTATAATTTCAAATATAGGTTTAATTCACAAAATACAATATTCAATCTTTAGTATATTTCAAAGCTTAAATATCCCACATTTCATAAATTCAAAATCATTTATATACATTTCAAAATATCAAAATATTATTCAAAGCATCATTCATTTATTTCATTTAAATACCATTTGAATCCATTCATTTTATTAAATTTAAAATACCATTTTAAACTCCCATTAAAATCAAATTCTTCCATTTAAAACCATTTAAATGTCTCTTCATTATCTTTAGAAATTTAACATTTAATTTCCAAAAATTATATCATTTTCCAAAGATTATTTTCATTAAAATTTATTAAAACAACAAAGTACAGTTTTCGTAGCACTTACAAAATGCTACGTAAAGTTATAGTTTAAAATAGTTCATTTAACAAAACGACAGCACTTAAATGCTGTAATATATTTCCATTAAATTTAAAATAAACTTAAATGTTAAGTTTAACCACTACAGCACTTACAAAGTGCTATAATAGCCTTTATTTCAAATTTTCTTTTTTGTTCATTTAAACAACTACAACATTTGCAAAATACTGTAATATCTTTTACATACATTTCAAAAATGCTGTCAAATCAAATTCAGAGTTTAATTACCATTTCACAAATTTAACTAAATTTCCAATTTTATTTAATTAACTTAAACCTTTAATTAAAACTAAATTTCACATTTCCAAGTCAAGTTATATTTAAAAGATCACTTTTAAACATTCATTTATTTAACCACTTAAATTCATAGAAAAATCAATAATACTTTAATAAATCATTTAAATTCAAATTAAATCAAATTATCATAATTACCATTTTCAAAATATAATTAAATTTCCATTTTATTTATATAACTTAAATATCATTTTTAACCAAAATTCCAAATTTCCAAACTTGAGTTATATTTCAAAAAAATCCAGTTAAACCATACATTTATTACATTTTTAACACATAGAAAATTCATAATTTCTTTAATTCAAAATATTTCAAAATATGTTTAAATCAAATTTCATAAATTTATATTTTTAAAATACTTAAAAATATCCAAAACACCTTATAAAATAACCACGGGCCTGTATATAGTTTTCTAGCCTAGGTCAAGTGATACGGATATGTATCATTTCAATCCGTAGTTTAAAAAGAAAAATCCGGGTTCTATCATTTCAAACCTGCAATCTCAAGTTAAAATAAATTAAGTAAAAACCATTCAGGCCTATCATTTCAGCCCATAACGATTTTTCCCTATTCTAAAGTCCGTTTGGGTATGTATCATTTCAACCCATAGTGATTCTAGTCTACAGGGAACTTGCAATGGTGATAACTGATATAAATAACAGAATAACATTAAATAACAGTAACATATGATATAACAGGTGTAATAACAGGTGTGAACATCATATGATAATAATATAGGCATATATAACATGATAATATATTTCTACAGATTCACAGGGTGTCAATTTACTAGTTATATAGGTACATATTGTCTGGTGAGAATAACTCACTTGTTTAAGCTGGAGATGACGACCAAACACACAACACAGAATCTTTGAAGGCACGACAACAAGAATATGATTTGAGAGTGGAGAGCCAAATATAATTGCCTTGTATACATATAAACAAAACAAGACAATGTATACATAAATATGTAACACAAAACAATATCGAAATGACTTGAAATAAAAAGCAACAAAGGGCAAAGTGTTTCGACCTTTCTTTAACCATTCAAGAGCTTGACCAAGGGGATCTTTTGCTCAGCCATAGCTGGACATAATCTCAGTTTATGGCATCAAAATAGCATGGCAACAAGGAGATGATGATGGTAGGAGTTACATATGAATAAGACAAAGGGTCAAGGCAAAATAAGTGGAGTTTTGGTGCATTTTTGGCTCATCCAAAGGCAAGTGGGGCTCGGCCCTTGCATGGTACAGGTCTGGACAGTGGAGGCTGATGGTGTAGCAGTAGCCAAAGGTCATGAAGCAAGTGGTGGTGGTGGCTAAGGTGGTGGCCAAAGCAAGATATGGAGGGTAGGTGATGATATGTGTGGTCTAGGCAATGTTTTGTGGAGTTTTGTGGTGATGGCTTCAAGTGGAAGGTCATGGCCTGTCTTGGTCAGAGGGAAGGGAGTGTTTGCTGTAGTAGATGGAGGAGGTGATGATGGGGATGAAGGTGGTAGATGCTAGGCTAAGCAAACATGTGAAGAGATCAAGCAAAATCATTGAAAGAAAAGAGGAAAAGTGAAGAGAAGAAGTAGAGAATGGAAGCCATTGGCAAATTTTTCTTAGCCGTGAGTTTTAGAAGATGAGAACTGAAATTTTGATAAGTTTTTCACGTGAATAAGAGAGAGGTACAGCTGAAGAAAGTATAACGAACGGCCAAAATAACTGATGTATTGATTGAAAAAGAAACGGTAAAAGAAACGGTGAAACGACTTTTCGTTTCTTAGCTTTTAAAACCTTCCATACTTCCTTTTCTTTTAAATCAAATAAAATGAAATAAAATTCAGCAAGTACATCTAAAAACCGAAACAAAGTGAAATAAAATAAAAATATATAATTAAATTTAAAGAAAATATAAAAAGAATTAAGGAAATTGCTTAAAAATAGTAAACTAGTCTAGAAAATTTGAAATTGAATAGAATAAATTTTAGAAAATTCATATGAGCTTGTAATATATTTTTAAACATAAATAATAACATAAAATAAAAATATATTCACAAAATAAATATTAAAAATTTAATTTACATATAATTTTTAAATGGAGAAAATAGTAGAAAATAGGAAAACAGCCTTTAAAAATGAAAAATAAATACCGTAAATTTTGGAAAAATTCTATTATCATTTTAAAAATATAAAAGGACAAAAATATACATAAAAAACATATTAACACATATTAAAAAAAATATAAGAAAGAAAATATGATTTATAAAATTTAAAATAGGCAAAATTGCACAAATAAACAAATTATACTAAAAATTGAAATGTACATAACTTTTACATTTTAACTCCGTTTTCAACGAAACGAAAAGTAGTGTTCAAGTTATTACATCTATTTTTATAATAAAAGATAAAATTTCTAATTTCAAACTTTTAAATTTTTAAGTTTAAAAGTCAAAGTTTGACTATTTGACCAAAATTCACATTTTCTGGAAATATTAAATTTAGTCATATTTGGAATTCAAATCCGCATACAAAATCAAAGTTTTTATATTTACAATAACAAAATTTATTCTTTTCATAAATAAAGCTTTTAAATCTGGAAAAATCAATTTAAAAATAATTGTAAAATACAGGATTGTTACACTCTCCCCAACTCAAAACTTTTCGTCCCCGAAAAGGAACTAGGTACGGGAAAGCACCTAAAAAGATAGAATGAATAGAATTAAGACAAGATGATAAGAAGATTGGAATTACACCTGATAACTATTGTTATAGGTAAGTTTGACAAGATGGAGGTGATCAAATCAAGAATATAAGCACGAAAAAGATCCTCTACAGTCTAAATCTCCCTTTCACTTGACCGACGGTCTATGAATGGAAAAACAGTGTTCAGATCCAGATGAGTAACAAAGATTATCAAATATTACAGAAAGATTTCTAAACGGACTGGTATAAGCAATAGCCTTCCCATTCTGTAACAAGATAAGAGAAATAAGGACAACCAAAAGGTAGTTTGAAAAACAAAATAAGATAATAAATTTGAAACCATAATGCTTTGAAATCATAATAATTTAGGGTAGTTTATCATTTGGAAATCACACTACTAAAATCATAACACTTTGGAAATGTTATTCTTTTTAAAAAAAAACATAACACTTAGAAAATCAAAACTCCTTAAAAAAATAAACTTCATTTAAACCATTTTAATTCAAGGTCAAATAATATTCATTTTAAAGTTGTAACATTTCTAAGTTCATTCAATTTTAAAAATTTCCAAAACACTGTATTTTCAAAACAACATCACTTATAAAATGCTACAGTAGGTATACTAGTACTTCAAATCAGTTTAATTCCAGAAATATTCATTGGGATATCATTTAACTTATGACCTATTAAAACAAACTTTTATGAATGGAATATCCAAATTAAACTATACTTCGTTTATTAAGCCAAAAGCTCACTATTTTACTTAGCTCTAAATTTAACACATAACCTAACACTTTATTTAAAATACCCATTTCACAAATAGATATTCCTTTAATAAGTTACACTTAAAATTCCATTTGAAAACCAAATTCTCAATTATCAAATTTTAGTGATGTTAAAATACATTTTAACTATTTAAATTATAATCATTCATTTTTCAAGACATATCTATTTCATAAATAAAATATTTTATCATAGCAAATTTAACAATCAAATTTCTTTACACATTTATTCATTTAGACATCAATTAAACTATGAATTCAAGTTAAATAAACTTTATTACAAAATGTCCAATTCCAATGTATTTTATTTTATCTATTCAAAGATACATTATTTATTATACAACATATTCATTTCAGGAAATAACCATTATTAAAATTCCTAGGTTAGACTTAAGGTTCCATATTAAATCAAATTTGATTATTAAGTTATTTAAATAAAATCTCTTTAAATCCCTTTTTCACTATTTACCTCTGTTAATCTTTTATAACTAAAATTTAAGTGTATAACATTTATTATAACCACTCAAATTTTATTTATAAAAATCCTTTCTATATTGTATATTATCCAATTTCATATTCAACTTCTATGTAATTTAGGTAAGTTATATTGGAATGAAATTGTGTGTTATACAAATAAAACTTTCCGATTCAATTATCTCAATTTTGAATCATTTATCCAAATTTTTTCTTTTTTTTTCTTTTTATAATTGAAATTATTCTTCAAGATAAAATTTAAGAATTTGAGTCTTCGAACATCTTCAAACCATTTGGAGATAAGTAATTATATATACATAATATGTCAAATCAAATTTAAATCATATATCTCTATATATATTATAAATCAAGTCATATTTTAGAAATTCAAATTAATTAAATTTCCCAAAACAAAGCTGTAGCAGGACTACATAATGGTTTCTTCACTTTGAAACTCGAAAATGAACGTCGATGATGCTGCAGTCATCACCGAAATTATTTTCCAGCGACAAAGAGAAGAGCACTAATTTTTAAACTTTAAAATTCTTTGGAAACAAATTTCTACTTGGAAATACTTTAAATAATATATCCTTTTAAAACTTTAAACACAAGGTTTAAAATCCATCGGAAATTAAATTCTCAAATCCTTGATTTAAATTCATTTCAGTTCCCAAATCAAATTTATAAACAACTATTTATAAATTCATTTATAGAATGATAAATCAAGTACTATCATTTAAAATAATCAATTTAAATCAATTTATTAAGTTCCATAATATTTACTTATATCAAAATCTATTTCATTAGCAATTTTAAAATAATATTGTGTCAGTTTGTTCTGTCAAAGTATTTTAGAAATCCTATCGATAGCGTTGATCAAACGAATCGATCGGAAGCCCAAATCAACATCAACAACTCAAACAACACAATATATAAAACAAACATAGATTTACAGGTAAAAATTCAAAATGTTTGGAGATAGTTTGGAAACAAAGACAAGATGATTAATTAACAAAATATGAATATGGATAAGCATAGATAAATCGCGGGCAACCTTAACCGGGTCAACCGTGACTTAATGAATAAGATCAAATGTGTATTTTTTTTCTGGGGTAAATCTACATCCGATCTCAAGAGATAGAGTTTGGAATAACAATGGATATTAGCATCTAAACCAAGGATAAATATAAATCTCTGGTGAATCTGTGACGCCCCACCTCAATACCCACGCTAGCCAAGGACACTACGATGTAGTGCTGTCAACTAGCACGGAGAATAAGGCTGTTGAGGAGCGACCATCCATGTAATTGATTATCACACGGTGGCTATAAAATAATCTTTGGAAACAAACATAGAAATAAACATAACACAAAGCAGTCACAGACATCCATATCACAAAGGCGGAAGAAGATATGAATATATAACTAACACATGAAAGTGTACATCAGAGTAGTGGTCAAAAAGTTCCACAATAATACAAAAGAATAGCAACCTGTGCTATACAAAAAGAATACAACTATGAGTCCATATCTCAAGTGTATACAACAAAAACTGCTAAACTAAATAGTCAGCCAAAAGTCGGAGTAGCAAATCCCGGAAGGAAGTCAAGCAGAAGCACCTGTAACATCTCGGTCTGACCCGAGTATTATTTAAGAAAATAATAAACGGATCAGTCTAACTATAAATATCAGATGACATGATATAGAATAAAAGATATGGCATAAACATAGAATATCCATACTGACATACTACTATAAGTATGAAAATGATAATCAACAGGAGATCAACCGATGAGAAATGATCAATATCACGAGAATCTTCTCAAAGATCCAAAGAGGGCATCATACCCTAAACTTGTACTCATAACAAGTCAATGACATAAAAATCCAGAAATCAAACAAGAAATCCAGAAATCATAAAAAGAGAAAGAGGCCTATCACATGATGGTCCGAAGACCATGGGGAGCTACCCCATATGTGTGAGTCGGAATCACACTGATTGAGGCCTAGGCTAACCAAAAAGCAAAAAGGTATGTGTGAATGGAATCACACAAGTGGTGTCTAGCCTAACCTCGCAAACAAAAAGATATGTGTGAGTCGGAATCACACTACTGCGGCCTAGACTAACCTTGCGGACAAAGAGATGTGTGTGAGTCGGAATCACACTACTGCGGTCTAGTCTTACCTTGCAAACAAAGAGACATCGCACAATTGCTAGTCTAAATCATAAAATGATCATCATGATCAGCGAGAAGTGTCAATCACACCAAGCTAGTAAATATATGAATTTAGCTTCATGTCCCATAACCACTTGCTTAACTTAAATATTTACGAACAAGCTGTAAATCTTCACTAGGAAATTGTCACGAAAAGGGTTCAATCGAACAAGTCCAAGAGCTAACCGACGAAGTGAACGCAAGCGTTTCATACCACTCGTTTTACTAAGTCGTTTAAGTCGATTTCTCATTCGAGTGAAGTAAAGGCTTGTATATACTAGTAGATTAAAAATCGGTTTGAGAAAACGAACTTTAGATATTTAAAATAGTGTTGAAATCGCTTTGATGAAAGAGTTTTGATATTTACTATTAGTATTGAAACCTTCATATATCTTTAAAGTGACAAGTCATAAAACGATTGTAGAACAAATCAATTCACGTTCGAAGACGTGAGTAAAGTCCAAAGAAGTCAATCCCAAAACCATCAAAGTAGAAATTCTGATAAATGTTTTTCAGAAGAGATTGCCTACGCAGAGTAATACGGGGTTCGACCTGCCCGGTCAGGTCGCGGGGGTCCAGGGGGCAGCGCCCACGGCGGGGTGCGTGGCAGCGCCCCGTCACGGTACGACTTAGTGAAGGCAAGCTGTCTCGAGAAGCCAAACCGGTCAAACGACCAAGTACTAACTCGCGAACGACCTAGGGGAAAAACAGGCCAAACGACCAAGTACTAACTCGCGAACGACTTACGACTTAAGGGATAAGGTCATACGACCTAAGTGGAGACTGCCACGCGACTTAGCAGAAGAACAGATCGAACGACCTAGGGGAAAAACAGGCCAAACGACCAAGTACTAACTCGCGAACGACTTACGACTTAAGGGAGGCTGCGACTCACGACTTAAGGGAGGCAGGCGACTTACGACTTGAGCCTTGAACGACTTAACGACCTAAGCCTTGAACGACTTAACGACTTAAGCTCAAATACGAGCTACGAGCTAAAGTTGGAACGACCTAGTGAAGTTAGGTCGAGGACGACCTACGACTTAAGGCCAGGGCGAGCGAGCTAACTGCAAAACGACCTACGACTTAAGGCCTTTAACTCCTGAACGACTTATACCTTTAGCTCCTGAACGACTTATGCCTTTAGCTCCTGAACGACTTAACATTTTTCCTGGAGATTATAGGTCGGCAACGACCTACGACTTAAGGCGAATACGACCTACGACTTAAGGACGCGCGACCTAACTCCGAACGAGCTAAAAATGGCCAGAACGACTTATGCTCCGTGTGGCTTTTCGACACGAACGACCTACGACTTAGGCTTATCTCGCGAACGACCTAGCGAAGGCAGAAACGACCTAAGTGCAGTTTTTCACCAAAAACACTAGAATTTTGGGTTTTTCATCAATCCAATCCAAACCAAATGCAAATGCTGATGCTAAAATGATAGGGAACCATTCCCAACAGTCCAAGATAGATATAGGCAAGATGTGAGATCAAAAATCTCACCTTTTCCACGAAATTGATGTTGGAGAGCTTAAGAACGAAGCAAGAATCAACCCCTAGCTTGAATCTATGTTCTTCACCTTGAATTCGGAGTTTGATGTTGAATTTACTAAAGATCTTGAGCTTGGAATTTTAATTTCTCTTTCCCCTCACCATTTTTGAAGAAGCTTGAAGTGTTTGATGAAGTGATGAAGAGAAGAGGGGGGTTGGGCTGAGTTAAGAAGGTGCAGTCCCAACCAAAGTCATAAGTGGGAAAAGTGACGAAAATTTCACTATCTCCAAACATATCGAAGTTTACACTCAAAAAGATCGCAAACGTCATTTTGAACTCAATGGGGGTGGTCTCGAGTCCTAATTTGACCGTATGCAAAAAGTAGCTTTTCGGACTAACATCCGACTAACGATAAAATATTTAAATATAAAATCGATAGATATGCGGGTTGTTACAGAATCGATGCAAATTTGTAAAGGAGTTTCCCCCTTTACCAGAAAATTAGAATATTGGCGAAACAGCCAATACACTATAAAGGTCATTCGAAGTGGAGTTATGTGATACTCCAAAATCAAAAGAAGATGAATAGTGAGGGACAAGAATGAATTTTGGAACCGGAGGGAACGTTCCAAAAATTCAAAGGAAATTCGAATCAAGAGGAAAAGATTCAAACTCGAACGAAAGTGATTCTGTAAATAAATATACTCCATATGCTGAGTTTTGCCTCAAAACCTGGCTCTGATACCAACTGTAACGATCCGATATTTTCAACCATTCGCATCCATTATAAGTGTATAGGTAGACACTCATGCCGGAGTTGAATTGCTCAAAATACAGCGTTGTAAATAAAATTTGGCAAATCTCAGAATATACAGTAAATAAATAAAATCACAGATCACAGACACAGAGTAAACTAATGCAGCGGAAGTAAAAGAAATAGTAGTTCATGAAGCTACTATCTAAATATGTCAGAGTTACATAAGATATAACAAAAGAAATAGAGTACAACAGAAGTCTAAATACAATAACCAAGTACAAGCTGAGTAGGACAATGGAACTGAAGTAGATAGGACAAGGCAAGCAGATAATCTCCAGCGATTCAAATCTCCAAGAGAGTGGAAATCCAAATCTGTGAATAACTCAGGCTAACCCGAGCGTAAAGCAAAACACAAAACACTCGAGTCAGGACAATATATACTTATATAATGTAAACCAACTCAAGTGAACTGTAATAAAGTACAAGTAACTTAGAAGATGCTTGGGATCGCCCATCCTCTAAGGGTCCGTTAAACTATTTACTATATAGTAATATACGCTATATATAGTAGTGTCTAATCAGTAAAGTATAATCATATAGAAAATAGCGTTAAGGGGATGGAGAACCTTAACGCGGTCGGATCTTAAAATCATAATCGTAGTAAAGCTCGATATGGTAGGTGACACGGCACAACTAGGCAATGCCAGGGTAGATATACCAATTACGCACACGGACTGATGGATACGCATAGCAGCCACTACCGTTCCACCTCGAACAACACTCCCAAATCGGAGGATGGCCATCTAATCAATTACAAGTAAGAGTATAATATCGAAGAAATGTGTTCGAGAAGATGTGCTACCTCACTGGTCCGAGATCGCTCCTATTATAGCCACCTTATGCCAACTCACGGGAGTTGGGTCCACGTAACATACCTTAAGAACGTCGCCACCATCCTACTTCATTCTGGAATATCCACCGCGTACACGGTTGTCAAAGTGGTTTTCGGTATCGACAGAGAGTATGTCCATATCCGATCCCGGTCTCTTTGCCAACGAATCGTTATTATAACCCATGGTTATAACTTTTAAAAACAATACTTTACTTCAAAATAAGATATCATTTCAAAATCATGTCTTTATCAAAATAAAGATTTATCATTTCCAAATCATTTCAATATTCCAAAATATCGTATCCTTTCAAACTTCTTTTCAAATCATTTCAATATACCAAAATATCATATCTTTTCAACTTCATTTCAAATCATTTTAATATATCAAAATATCATATCTTTACAAACTTCATTTCAAATCATTTTAATATATCAAAATATCATATCTTTGATAGTTATACTTTGAAATCAAAATCATTTTTATTTCAAAACTATGTTCATTTAAAAACAACATCATTTCCATTTCAAACATATATTCACCTTTCAAATAGTCTATACTTTCAAAATTATAATTCTTTTGAAATTAAACATTCGAAATCATTATACTTTGAAAATCACAACATTTCGAAAACATATATTTGAAATCATCTTTTAATTCTACATATTTACAAATTTATTAAATTAAACCCAAATTCCAAATTTAAATTTAAATTTAAATCAAACCATCATTTTCAACTCAAATTCAGTTTACTAACAAACCATTTCAAATCTTATAATTTCAAATATAGGTTTAATTCACAAAATACAATATTCAATCTTTAGTATATTTCAAAGCTTAAATATCCCACATTTCATAAATTCAAAATCATTTATATACATTTCAAAATATCAAAATATTTTTCAAAGCATCATTCATTTATTTCATTTAAATACCATTTGAATCCATTCATTTTATTAAATTTAAAATACCATTTTAAACTCACATTAAAATCAAATTCTTCCATTTAAAACCATTTAAATGTCTCTTCATTATCTTTAGAAATTTAACATTTAATTTCCAAAAATTATATCATTTTCCAAAGATTATTTTTCATTAAATTTATTAAAACAACAAAATACAGTTTCCGTAGCACTTACAAAATGCTACGTAAAGTTATAGTTTAAAATAGTTCATTTAACAAAACGACAGCACTTAAAAGCTGTAATATATTTCCATTAAATTTAAATAAACTTAAATGTTAAGTTTAACCACTACAACACTTACAAAGTGCTATAATAGCCTTTATTTCAAATTTTCTTTTTTGTTCATTTAAACAACTACAACATTTGCAAAATACTGTAATATCTTTTACATACATTTCAAAATGCTGTCAAATCAAATTCAGAGTTTAATTACCATTTCACAAATTTAACTAAATTTACAATTTTATTTAATTAACTTAAACCTTTAATTAAAACTAAATTTCACATTTCCAAGTCAAGTTATATTTAAAAGATCACTTTTAAACATTCATTTATTTAACCACTTAAATTCATAGAAAAATCAATAATACTTTAATAAATCATTTAAATTCAAATTAAATCAAATTATCATAATTAACATTTTCCAAATATAATTAAATTTCCATTTTATTTATATAACTTAAATATCATTTTTAACCAAATTTCCAAATTTCCAAACTTGAGTTATATTTCAAAAAAATCCAGTTAAACCATACATTTATTACATTTTTAACACATAGAAAAATCATCATTTCTTTAATTCAAAATATTTCAAAATATGTTTAAATCAAATTTCATAAATTTATATTTTTAAAATACTTAAAAATATCCAAAACATCTTATAAAATAACCACGGGCCTGTATATAGTTTTCTAGCCTAGGTCAAGTGATACGGATATGTATCATTTCAATCCGTAGTTTAAAAAGAAAAATCCGGGTTCTATCATTTCAAACCCGCAATCCCAAGTTAAAATAAATTAAGTAAAAACCATTCAGGCCTATCATTTCAGCCCATAACGATTTTTCCCTATTCTAAAGTCCGATCGGGTATGTATCATTTCAACCCATAGTGATTCTAGTCTACAGGGAACTTGCAATTGTGATAACTTATATAAATAACAGAATAACATTAAATAACAGTAACATATGATATAACAGGTGTAATAACAGGTGTGAACATCATATGATAATAATATAGGCATATATAACATGATAATATATTTTTACAGATTCACAGCGTGTCAATTTACTAGTTATATAGGTACATATTGTCTGGTGAGAATAACTCACTTGTTTAAGCTGGAGATGACGACCAAACACACAACACAGAATCTTTGAAGGCACGACAACAAGAATATGATTTGAGAGTGGAGAGCCAAATATAATTGCCTTGTATACATATAAACAAAACAAGACAATGTATACATAAATATGTAACACAAAACAATATCGAAATGACTTGAAATAAAAAGCAACAAAGGGCAAAGTGTTTCGACCTTTCTTTAACCATTCAAGAGCTTGACCAAGGGGATCTTTTGCTCAGCCATAGCTGGACATAATCTCAGTCTATGGCATCAAAATAGCATGGCAACAAGGAGATGATGATGGTAGGAGTTACATATGAATAAGACAAAGGGTCAAGGCAAAATAAGTGGAGTTTTGGTGCATTTTTGGCTCATCCAAAGGCAAGTGGGGCTCGGCCCTTGCATGGTACAGGTCTGGACAGTGGAGGATGATGGTGTAGTAGTAGCCAAAGGTCATGTAGCAAGTGGTGGTGGTGGCTAAGGGGGTGGCCAAAGCAAGATATGGAGGGTAGGTGATGATATGTGTGGTCTAGGCAATGTTTTGTGGAGTTTTGTGGTGATGGCTTCAAGTGGAAGGTCATGGCCTGTCTTGGTCAGAGGGAAGGGAGTGTTTTCTGTAGTAGATGGAGGAGGTGATGATGGGGATGAAGGTGGTAGAGGCTAGGCCAAGCAAACATGTGAAGAGATCAAGCAAAATCATTGAAAGAAAAGAGGAAAAGTGAAGAGAAGAAGTAGAGAATGGAAGCCATTGGCAAATTTTTCTTAGCCGTGAGTTTTAAAAGATGAGAAATGAAATTTTGAGAAGTTTTCCACGTGAATAAGAGAGAGGTACAGCTGAAGAAAGTATAAGGAATGGCCAAAATAACTGATGTATTGATTGAAAAAGAAACGGTAAAAGAAACGGTGAAACGACTTTTCGTTTCTTAGCTTTTAAAACCTTCCATACTTCCTTTTCTTTTAAATCAAATAAAATGAAATAAAATTCAGCAAGTACATCTAAAAACCGAAACAAAGTGAAATAAAATAAAAATATATAATTAAATTTAAAGAAAATATAAAAAGAATTAAGGAAATTGCTTAAAAATAGTAAACTAGTCTAGAAAATTTGAAATTGAATAGAATAAATTTTAGAAATTCATATGAGCTTGTAATATATTTTTAAACATAAATAATAACATAAAATAAAAATATATTCACAAAATAAATTTAAAAAATTTAATTTACATATAATTTTTAAATGGAGAAAATAGCAGAAAATAGGAAAATAGCCTTTAAAAATGAAAAATAAATACTGTAAATTTTGGAAAAATTCTATTATCATTTTAAAAATATAAAAGGACAAAAATATACATAAAAAACATATTAAAAAAAATATAAGAAAGAAAATATGATTTATAAAATTTAAAATAGGCAAAATTGCACAAATAAACAAATTATACTAAAAATTGAAATGTACATAACTTTTACATTTTAACTCCGTTTTCAACGAAACGAAAAGTAGTGTTCAAGTTATTACATCTATTTTTATAATAAAAGATAAAATTTCTATTTTCAAACTTTTAAATTTTTAAGTTTAAAAGTCAAAGTTTGACTATTTGACCAAAATTCACATTTTCTAAAAATATTAAATTTAGTCATATTTGGAATTCAAATCCGCATACAAAATCAAAGTTTTTATATTTACAATAACAAAATTTATTCTTTTCATAAATAAAGCTTTTAAATCTGGAAAAATCAATTTAAAAATAATTGTAAAATACAGGGTTGTTAAAGATGATATCAAAGGAAATATATAAATATATATCTAATGATTAAATATATTTACAATAGTACAAATTATATAGATTATTCTGTTTAATTAACATTTATATACATAATGTAATGTTGACTAAAAATCAATATATATATATATGTGTGTGTGTATGTATGTATGTATGTATGTATGTATGTATGTATGTATGTGTATGCATGCTGCATTGTAAAATAACTTTTTTGGATATAACATATATTAAAATGTGTATTAAATACAAAAGATCTTAGGTATTTGATAATTTTAAAAATAAGTTTGAATTGATTTGACATCCAAATAAATAAAATATCTAATTTAGAATGTAATTTTATTAAACAAGCCACGAACAAAAGATAACATATATACTTATATTTACTATTTTTTTAAAGTTGTATGTTATAAAATATTTTTTATTAATAAAATTTCTATATAGCTATTATATATATATGTTTGTACCAAAAATGGGCACAACACTCTTCGGAAGTTTTTGAAGAGATAAAAGTGAAGAATGAAAATTAAAACTGTGGATTATCTAACAAAAACTCCAAATAACAGAAAGTAAATTGCAAAGAAAAGCGATTTAGAGTGGTTCGGCGTTTTGCCTACGTCCACTATGAAGTTTGATGATTTTATTGCTCGATTACTGGAAGATTACAGTAATTAACAGTGTAATACAACTGAATTTCAATGCTAAGTGTCAATCTAAAGCAGCGGCGGTGTTCTGGAGTAGATCTGGCAGAATCTGGGCGCTCTTCAGTACTTAGAATTCTCCGACCCCCTTTCTGAATGACCAGGGGGTCTATTTATAGGTGTAGGAGGCTGGTATTTCGCCTAAAATGAGGGGAGACCAGTTCTGGCACGTCAGGGGGCCCACATGGCCGAAATTTGGAGATCCGGGCCCACTTTGGGATCGATTCGACCCTTGGTTCGAATCGATCGAGAAATCATCCAATCGAGCTGAAATTTGGTGTGAACATTCTTCAACATGTGCTCAAGCTTCTGTGAAAATTTCGTAGCATTTGGACTTGTAGAACTCGAGTTATGATCGATTCAAGTTGGTGTTTTTCGTATTCTGGAGTCGTTCGAATCGATCTGCTCAAATCGATTCGTTCGAATCGATCTTCCTGCTCGTGAAGATGGTGACGTGGTGCGCTTTCTTCGAATCGATCCGGTTTCCATTCCGGATTGACTGGGTCGAATCCATGACTTGGATTCGAAGATGGTGGAGTCGAGGACTCCCGGTTGAGTGGATTCGAAGAGAGTGGAGTCGATGGCGAGCTATATCTCCTGGATTTGAAGTGAAGCTACGTCTCCTGGATTCGAAGCTCCCTCCCTTTATGGATTCGAACTGCAGAAAGCTCCAATCGATTCGAACTTAAGGTATCGTTCGAATCGATTCGAAGTACATCCGGTTGGATTCGAACAAGAGTCTCTATACTAATGGAATCGAAGCAAGGGAGGGCTGATGGAGTCGAGGCAATGGAAGTTCGATGGATTCGAACTGGTTCCTGGCCAATGGATTCGAACATAGGCGAAACCTATGGATTCGAACTAAGGGTGCCCTACTCCATCTTTTGTCGACGATACCTTGAGCATACGAACTCGGATTGAGTTGAAACTTGGATCGTTGGTTCCCACGGCTTTGCTTGACGTGCCTTATCAATTGCAGCCCGATCCGGACTCGGACAAATTTCGTCGATATCCGTAGCGATCCTTACGTGTAACCGACTTCCAAGACGATCTGTTACTGTTTTCTAGTTAAGTCCTTGGTATCGCGGCCTTGCCAAAAGGTGGGATAACAATATATATATATATTTTGGAAGCTAGATAAGAAAACTAATTTTTTTTATTAATATTAGAACCAAAAACAAATCTAATAGTTTAATGTAGAAAGTATTTATATATATATATAAGCACACACATATGTGTGTGTGTGAACACAATTCGAGATCGAAATTAAAATTATCTTTTATTTTATTTCAAAATCCAAAAATTATTTTAAACACATTATTTGTATAATGTTATCTTAATTAAAAGTTAAAATTAATGTCAAAAATTAAACATATTTTTTTTAATCATGGCCAAAAATAATAATATTCATATGTGAATATAAATATATTCATATAATTGAATGGATTAAATTAAATGATTAACTCCTCTTTGTGATCTTATTAACAGTCTAACACCTTGGTTATTTATTGTTTCCTCTGTCTCCTTATCTACTATTTGCAATGTTGTCTCTTGTGCTTAACCAATGGCGAATAGAGGCTAGGGTTAGAGATTTTTTTTATACGTTAACGGTTCGGAGAAAGGGATCTATTTATATGCACTTTGGGCTATCTTCTTTCTCCTTAATTAACAATTGATTCACCATCATTTAAATCTATCGCCCACTATTTCCCTCCTTGCATGTCCATCCATGATATGGATAATTTGAACTACTTAGACCGATACTCTTAATTATGTGATTTGCTAATCGAAGTAAGGGAAGAACTTAGATTAGATACTTATTCATGATCATCTTAATTTCAATTTTCTACCCGGCTAAGGGAATAACTTAGATTCGATACCATCATATTTACGAAGATTATTCTCTACTAGCTATTAGAAAGACATGTTTCGAATGTTCTATGAAATCGAGTGTGCACATGAATGCCATATATCACCACTACTATGAGAGTTTGTTCTTTCTATCATACTACTTACTACGTTCTTTGAATCGTCTGAAACAAATATTTTTGGTAAATCTATGATTTAACATTTAAACCATTTTTGTATCCAAAGTCGTTTATTAATTAAATCAGTGTACAACAATTAAACATCGTTTTAAATAATTTTTCAGCCTTTATACAAAAAATTAAATGTCGTTAAAATTGTATGCAACATTATTATTTAATTTTAATATCAATTTATAACATTTATAAATTAATTTTTCATTGGTCAAATTCAAAAAAATTAAAAACTCATTTGTGCTAAATCTTGGGATGAACTCTGTCATCGTTGAATATTTAAACAATTTAAACATGAAGCTTGTATGGACTTTGCTGAAGCACGATATCATGCATAAATTCATTACTTGCAAATAACTTAGGAGAAATCCAATTTCTAATCAATCTTAAGCTCAACTGGTAACAATATTTTGTAATCATATTATTTACTTTATTACTATATTAGTTAAAATTCTAGAGTTTTGTATTTGGTCAACAACTCTACTAATATTTGTACTTAATTGTGCAAACCATTTTAAAGTTCTTGATTTAATTAGATAACATGTATCGAATAACCTATGTACTCTGGTTAGAGGATTTGATTTAAAGTTGACTACCATTTACGGTGATACCATCCTTCTCGAACAAAGGAGAGGAATTCTCTTTTGAGTAGTATTTCACTTCAAGTAGTTCAACGTGTACCCAATTATGGATGTAACATGGTTGTCATGCTATATTTTTGGTCATAGTCAAAAATATAGTCTACTTACCTAAGATCGATGGTACTCTCAAGTTCGAGGATTACTATATCACATTAACATGAGACTTCTATTTTGACTTAGCTGTATCGACCTATAAGAGAATATTTATAACAACTCACCCTTTCAACCCTCAGTTTTAACGCCCAAAAAGACTATAATACCTTGAAAATCAAAAGGGACGTGTCATTATGATAAGTTAATAAGAAACAAAAATATAATCTAACTGTATCTTTCCGAACTCACAATAGATGAAAATAAACTACAATATCAAATAACAATCATTTATTTCAAACCATATCGTGCCAAACTATATCATGTACAAAAGTCTATACAATATCAACCGAAATTCACAACACACAAGATCATATTACATTTGCATATATACAGTATTTACATAAAGCCCTCCATCATTTTTTGGTCACGTCGTCGGACTCCATTAACCTAGTAATGTAGATTAAAAGGATAATAGGAGTGGGTCAGACATATGGCTGAGTAAGTGAAAACGTCTATCTCATATATACTATAAAAAGAGTGGTAAACCATCTTTAGTGCCTCTAACCCATACATACACACCTTAACCCGCCTAATTTGCACCTAATGATTTATATCAACACTACACTAGGTTGGCTACTCGATTGAGGTCATGTTATGTCTCACCATACACTATACATAAATATATACTTAACAAATAACGTCAACAATATCAACACTACTAAGGGAACACCAAATTTCCTTGGAACAACTATTCCTAAATTGCTGAGGGAACAACCCTTTCTTTGAAACAACTATTTCCTTTAAAAACCTAGGAAACAACTATTCATTATACGTGCCTTATAACGACTACACAAATGAGTCAACAACTCATCAAACAAGCCAAGCATCCACTATCTAATCATAAGAACTCTGTACAACATTTGAACATTAATGAACTAATCATACATCCAATGTCGCACATGTTGGACACACATATATTCAACAACAACATCCATGGACCTCACCACATCACAATCATACAGTATTACCTCCTTCAAAGTAGCCCGAAGCATTATACATAGTCCTGATTCCTCAAACATCTCCAAATCATATAAACCTGATTAGCTCCAGGTTCAACCTAGCCTGACTTGAACTCAATAGACCTACAATCTCTTATAACCGGTCAAAAAATTACAATCTGTATACCAAATATAAGCAACCGATCATCTGGTTACACATAGTTTTTTGCATCTTCTTCCATTTATATATGATTTTTGATTCTGTTTTTGTTCTGGTTGATTTCATTTTGCGTAACTTTGATCATATTTCATGATAACTTATTTATATCTCATATGTACTTCATATTATCGTTCCCTAAGTTTAATTCATTCATTTCCATCCTATCTTACATTCTAAAATTTGATCTACCATTAATCGGTATACTTTTAGTTCAATTAATCAGTTATTATCAACTTCATCACTATAATACATACATAAATCCATTATTTAATCCTAATAATACCCCCGTCAATCGCTTAACAATCTAATTGCATTATATTAATGATCGAAGCCCCAAAGCCTCTGTTGTGCTGTCTATTGTGCCTCTTATCCTCCAAGATTCGCCTCCAAAGTGATATGATGTTGTATTGTTTGTCATAACATTCGATTTGTCATTGTTATTGTCAAAATCAGTTGAGAAACAGATGGGATATGAAATTTTAAAGATTTGGGGAAGAAGAGGGAATGAGAAAATAAATCGGTGAAAAAATTTATAAATTATATGTGATTTCTCTTTTATATATGGAACGAACTTAATGCATATCTCAAATTAAAATTTCAAAGTTCGACCCAAACCCTATTTGAAACTTCAGAATCCATCTGTCTCATATCTCCTCAGTACAGCCGCCAAATTGAGCAAGCTTACATACAGCACCGATCAAAAAAACTAGCAAGTCGCACTGGCGTAAGTTCCATCGTCAAGTTCCAAAATTGAATAATAACCTTTTTCCCTTTATTTTTAAATTAAAAAGTATTTTCTAAAATCCAAATATTATTTAAAATACTAGGGTAATACGTTCTCCCCCCTAAAATAAATTTGGTCCTTTGAATTTGCAAAAATACAAATAACGCAATTCGCACATTTTCATTTCATATTGCTTAAATGTATTCATTACATATCAGCCTACCAAGCCATCATCCATACAGACAATGAAACCAACCGTACAAAACATCCATATGTGACATACAAAATCCTTAACTAAGTCCATTGGTAAGCCTATGCATTATATTGTTATATCAAAACATCTATAGTATTTCTTGTGTACTTCATGATAGTAACACAATTATCTTTATAATCACTTACATGGCATATGACATTATATAATGCAAATGTCTATCAACTAGGCCTTCCTATATGAAATATATGATATGACATATAAGGCATGTATAAAAGCATCCTAATGTGAATATATAAATTATATATGTATACAACAAATAATCACTTCAACATAGCATAAGGTGAACTTTTATCTATTAGTGAACTACCAAAATTAAGTGTTATCCAGCCTTTTGGCCATGGCTATATTCAGACTAGCTAGATAAGTTAGACCTAATGATTGTCAAGGCATGCAGCCTAGAGAGATGTTCCCAGGGTCCAAGAACAAAATACATAACAGACCATTAGGTGATGGTCGAACAAGCTTAGAAGTGCAATACCCTGGAATAAGCTAGTATGGATCGATTTTCCACCATACAAAGGGGATCGGTACCGATCCCTATGGGTACAAAGTGGCCCCTACTCTTATGGCGCTCTTCTCTATCTACATAGAACCCGATTCAAGTGCTATTCCATAATTCCTATGTGTTGTATCGGCAATCTCCAAGTCTAAAGCAGCAATTCAACCTTTTGTAGATCCATCGGTTGGACTAAAAATCACCTAGGCGACCATGCAAAATACATTGGAAACTCAAAGCCAACATCAAGACAAGCCAACACAAGATGTCGCATATCTCATACTATTGTTTATAGGGATCATGGCCGAACCCCCTCATAGGGATCGACACCGATCCCCAACCGTAGGGGATTTAAGGCCGAGATTTTTTAGAGGACTTCTCTTCCTGAGGAGATTCTATGGGAGAAATATCAGTGAGATATTTGTTTGTCTACCCGTATAAATACAGGAGGCATGGTTCATTCAAAGGATCTGAATGCTGCCATTACACCCATACTCTCTTGTATTCAAGGATCTATTCCGATCCTATTCTCTTGTAATCACAAAACAATTGCAAAAGCAATAAAATCATTCAAGTGGACGTAAGCCAAGTTTGTTGAACCGCTATAAATTAGCATGTGCTTGTTTTCTATCTAATTTCCTCCATTTTTCATTTACTTTCTGCATTTAATTTCTACTACTTAATTTTTTTGGTGTTTGTATCAATTTTGGTTCAAACATTTTGGTGCTTTCATTGAGAACAAGAATCTCAGGCCATTTGGATATATCACCTACTATTGGATTTTCTATCCAAGAGATGGATCCAATTTCTCTACCTGTTGATTTACAACTTAGATTTCCAAAGATCTACCAAAAGCTTTTTTCCATGGCCCTACTAAGGAAAGAAACACTTACCATAACAACTAGAGCTACCCCGAATGATGCTGAGAATTAGAATCCCCAACATAGGAATAAAGCTAATCAGTCGGAGCAAATGGAGATCCAGACTCCAACTAACGTTGTAATCAGAGTGGAGATGGATAGTATGATGAAGCAAATGGAAGACTGGTTCTAAGCTATTTAACATGAGATGAATCAAACGATGCGACCGAGCTTGAGGCTACTAAATGAATTGGCTCAAAATGGTCGTTGATGGAGTAGAAGGGATTCTAGCACAGAGTCAGAGAGTTCTTTTTCATCCAAGCAAAGGCATAGGGATAGAAGGATGAAGTGGACCCAAAACACTATTGAGACATCATACCAGAGGAGAGCGCTGACCTAGGGTGCAAGTATATGGATTGGTACCGACTCTAGAAGGGAGATCGGTACCGAACCCTGATGGGTTTGGTGCTCAACAGTTGGAAGGCGGCATGGATATAGCCTTTGGATGTGCTGTTGATGTTCAGAATGTAGAGTTTCAAACTGCTGCCGACAATACAACTCATGGGAATCAAACTGTAACATCCCCTATTTTGAGGCCCGAAACTAAGCGCTACAGATGTTGCAGTCATCTATAGCATTAACATCTGTTGGTATCCATAATATCAGAAGCACATGAATATGAAATAAAATCATCATAGATTTCAAAATAACTTTTCTGTTACATTTCAAACCAATATTCCTTATTCAGTTACATAATCCCAAACGATTCCAAGGTTTTGATCAAATATAATTATTACAAATTACGCCAAGAGCAACATATGAAGATGCGCCCTTGGCTGATAAGAGTACTAGATAGATATATGTCATAAATACATTACAATGGAAATAAAACTAAATAGCTCCTACATAGTTAAATTTTCCTCCTACATGTCTTCGGAAGCTTATTCGTCCAACCTACTAAACCTGAAAAACCTTAATTCTCAATCTACTCAAAATAAATTTTGAGCACACAAGATTTTAAGGGGGAACATAAACTTCGAGTCAGACATATAATGTGAATAATACTATTACATCTCGATTTACCGATATTAAGTAAAACCATGCCGCTTAGCGAAACAGGTTTCCCCTTACCAATATCCTCTTTAAAAGCATATCTTATGCAAATCAATCCTATAATCAAACTGATTATAACAATAAAAGAAAATACATTTATGCATAAAAATCAGTAAATCAATGGACTATCTGTCCATATTATAGTTTTATCATGCTAACTTTTAACCATTGGCTGACTCCGGCCTACTAGACATAATCAATTATCTAACTTTTATTAGACACACTACTGGGCTGACTGCCCTTAACTTTTTTTTCTAGGGTCAATTGAACCTAACGGTTTTGCGGGTTCCCTAATAACATATCTTTACTCTGTATATTCCCTTCTATGTGTAACTTAAATTTAGTCCCACCTGTGACAAGTCCTGCACGTTGGAATTTTTGACTTATTTTAGCTAGGGGCTAGTAGCTAAAGTATAGGGTGCGACCCTACACCAGTCCCATCTGGTCTTCTAATATTTGAGTCATAACCTTAGGGTTAACTACCTTATTCATGTTTCATTTCCTGCCTTAGGGTTAACTACCCTGTTAAAACTTCATTTCCTTGTAAAAAATCTTTACAAATAATTTACCCCTGAAATCATACCTTTATAAAACACGGAAATCATACTTTTCTTTACTCAAAACACTTATGCCCTGATATATATACTTTACATAAAATAGTTTTGATGAAACCTTATCAATGGGATTATCTATCCCGTCCAAGTAAGTTAAAAAACCTTTTTAACATAAAAGATTTTAAGGCATGAAGCTAAACAATACATTTGAAACCTCTGTTTAAACCTTAAACAATGCCTTTTGAAATCATTGAGGACAACCCTTTCGAAAGCTTTACTAAAACCTTAGGCATCCTCTTTTAAACCATTTAAACTTGCCTTTCGAAAGCATTGGAAACCCTCCATTCAAATACTCAAAATAAACCTTTCGAAAACATTAGGGATCTCCCCTATGAAACTAATATTATATATATCTTTCGAAAGCATTGAAATTCTTCACTTAAAATGTACCTTTCGACGGTATTGGGTTCAAGTAAAAGTATGTGTAAACGGAGCTTTGAAACCATTTAAAATCGTTCCTTTCGAAACCTTTTGGATTTAACTTTTCATACAACTAAGGGTCATAAAAGAATAAAGGCGAAAGCATTACTTTCGAAAGTATATATCCTAAGTAAAAGAAAGAGGATGGTTTTGAAATCAACCCCTTTAAAACCATCGTCTCCGAACCATTTTAAAAGTAGTTAAACTACCCCTTCGAAAGCATTGAGAAGGCGGCTTCAAAGTATAAAGGCGAAAGCATTCTTTCGAAAGTATTGATTTAAAAGGTTTGAATGCGGCGGCATGGGTTTTGTCCTTTCGAAAGCTTCTTTTACAACATAAAAGTGGCAACTCATTCAAAAGCTCTTTCTTATAAACAAAGCAAGTCGATTAAGTCGAAAGCTAACTCCAACCCTTTCGAAAGCATCATTTTCAAACGAAAAGGGTTTAAAGTTAATAAGAGTGGCTTCCACCCCTTCGAAAGCATGGTTTTGACACTATACCTTCCGCCTTCCTCCAATTCACTACGTATCAATTATTTGATACCATGTGCATTGATTTCGACTTGGCCATGGGCGAAGGTATGGTGTCGAAAGCTACTGATGGAAGTGCAAAAGCAGTATATTTAAGCAAAACTGATTTTTAGCCCTTTAAAGTAATTTCTTTCCAACTAACTTGCCTTATTTGTCAATATATAATTGGTTGCCAATTCTTTTTCAAAAAAATTTTCTAAAAATGCTTCTGAATTCAGATATTATCAAATTAAAACAATTAATAATTAAGCCCTTCTCTTTGAATAAACGTAGAAACTTTTAAGTCCCTCAACTTAAATAATTTTATAACCATAATAAAATACTTAGAAAAATTCCCAAAAAATCACCATAATTCACTTTTAATATGCTTTCTAACATATTTAAATTTCAAACCCAAGACCAACATTTAATTGCGAAAATAATTTTAAACCCAATTTTAGCTATTTTATTTCATAGAAAATTCATAATAAATCCTAAATTGCTTAAAAAATTATGAAACATGAAACACACTTCTAAAATAATGTTTTTGACTATCAAAAAGGCAAGTCATTTGGATGTCATTTAATATGTTTTTCAAATCTAAACTTATCATAAAATCTATATGAAGCAACATAAATCATCAACAAGCATATATACCACTTAAACAATCATATCATGGCATATTATTTGCGAAACTAATTCGCATCTAACTAGAAACCGAAATTGACAAAAATGAGATGTATGATCATTATTCACCTTGGATTGGTATTAAGAAGGTTGAGATTTGTTCCTTGATGGATTTGCTTAAGCTTCCTACTTGAATCTTAGCTCTTTTTTCTTCTTATTGAATCTCTTAATGGTGGCCGGTCGAACTTACAAGGGTTTTAGTTTTTGTTTGCAATTGTAAAATGAAGAAAGAATGAAGGCAGGAGGGGTTTAGGGTATAAGAACACAGCCTATTCCTATTTTTCCCCTTATCATATTCCTTCTACTTACTTAATTTTTATTCTCTTTTGTTTATACATTAATTAAGGCACGGCTACCTTATGATTATACAAATCTCAATCCCTTAACCATCTACATTATTTCATATAATTTATCTAATTAAATGCTTTAAATAATGTTAGCCAAAATTAGGGTCATTACAGACTCCCCTCCTTAAAGAATTTCATCCTCGAAATTATGATAAGGTACGTATAACAATAAACATAAAGGTAAAACATACCATGAAACAAGTCAGGATAAGTATCTCTAATCCTGCTCTCAGTTTTCCAAGTACACTCTCTCGTCGTCACTCCACTAGACTCTAACTAATCTAACTGTCTTGTTCCTAAGTCTCTTCTCATCTCTCGCGACTATAAGAACTGGTTTTCTAATTATAGTCATATTCGGTTCCACTATTAAATCATCTAACACAGTTGGTGCAATCATAGTTTCTGGATCTCAAATACACTTCCTTAAATGAGAAACATGAAAAACATTGTGGACTCCTGCCAAACTATCCGGCAACTCTACTCTATATGCGAGTTTTCGATCCTTTCTACAATAGGAAACGGTCCAACAAATCTTGGTGCCAATTTTCCTAATTTTCCAAATCTGATTACACCTTTTATCTATGACACCTTGACGAAAACATGATCTCCAACTGAGAAATCTAAGTTTTTCCGTCTTCTATCAACTCAACCCTTCTACCTAGACTAAGCTTCTTTCATTCTAGCTCGAATTAAGTCAATCATCTCTGCAGCTTCTCTAACCAAATCCGGACCAAGAACTAACCTATCCTCGGTTTCTAACCAACAAACAGGAGATTTGCATGGCCTTCCATACAAATCTTCAAACGGTACCATCCCTATACTAGTCTGGTAATTGTTGTTATAAAAAACTCGACTAAGTGTAGGTTGTCTTCCTATGATCCTCCAAAGTCTAGCATACAAGCTCTTAACAAATCCTCTAAGATTTTGTTAACTCTTTCCGTCTGTCCATCCATCTGCGGATGGTAAGCGGTACTCATCTTGAGCTTGGTAACCAAAGTCTCTTATAGACTTTTCCAGAACTCTCTAGTCAATAAGGAATCTCCATCACTTACCATACTACTAGGAGTTCCAATCAGTCTAACTATATTCTTTATGAATAATTTAGCCAACACAGGTGTCGTTCTGGTTGATTTAACTAGAATGAAATGGGTACTCTTGGTCAACGTATCCACTATGACCCATATACTTTCATTTCCTCGATTTGACCTTGGCAACACGTCTATAAAATCCATTGATATAGAATCCTATTTCAAAATTGGAACATCTAAAGGCTGAAGTAACCCACTTGGTTTTGATGTTCAGCTTTTACCTATTGATAATCCAAACACTGCCTTACCCATAAGCCTACATCTCTCTTCATACCTTCCCAGAAGAAACTTAATTTCATGTCTTGATAGATCTTAGTCCCTCCCATATGAATGGTGAACTTTGAACGATGGAATTCACAATGGACTTCCTTCCGAATGTTTCCCACATTCGGAACTCAAGGTCTTCCTTTCTTCGTTAACCACCCATTCTGGTCAAGGCTGAAATCTTCCAAGTCATCGCTCTAAGTTTCATTCCTTAGCTTTCTGATCCGTTCAACTAATAATGGATCCTCCCCTTGCAAAGAAGCAATCCTTTCGATCATCACTGGTAGAACTTCTAAACATGAGAACATAGCAGTTTCCTTACTAGAACTAGCTTCAAATCTCCACTGTATTCTGCATGTAGTCAATGCTTCTAAATCTTTCCACTCAGCATCATTGCCAATACTGCATTCTAGTGTTTCATGCTAAGTGCATCTACAACCTTATTACCTTTCCCCGGTGCATACTCAATTACAAAGTCATAAGCGGCTAAAAACTCTAACCACCTCTAATGTCTCATATTTCTAAGAGAATAAATACCTCAATGACTTATGATCCGTATACAACTCGAATCTTTCTCCTAATAGGTAATGTCTCCACACCTTCAATGTGAAAATTACTGCAGTTAACTCCAAATCATGAATTGGATATCTAACTTCGTGCGGTCTAAGTTGTCATGAAGCATAGGCAATCACTTTACCTCTTTGCAATAACACAACACCTAACCCTGTTCCACACGCATCCATGTACACCACTAAGTCTTGATTCCCCTCTTGAATAACTAACACAGGTGCATTATTCAATAATTGTTTCAATTTCTGGAATGACTCCTCACACTTATTAGTCCAAACAAACTTCACATCTTTCTGCGTTAACTTAGTCATTCGTGCCGCTATCTGCGAATAATCCTTAATGAATCTTCGATACTAACTAGCTAATCCAAGAAAACTCTTTATCTCAGTCACTATCTCGGGTCTTTTCCAATTATTCACCGCCTCGATCTTAGCCGAATCTATGGACAATCCTTTCTCTGAGACTACATGAACAAGAAACTTCACATCCTTCTTGCCGAAATGACACTTCGAAAATTCTCTTTCAGTTGATGCTGCCTCAACCTCTTAAGCACCACTCTAAGATGAACTTCATGCTCTCTTTTACCTTTAGAGTATATCAAAATGTCATCTATGAACACTAACACGAATCTATCCATATGCTACCCAAAGATCCTATTCATCCAGTCCATGAAAAATGTCGGCGCTTTAGTTAGTCCGAACAACATTACTAACCATTTGTACGATCCATATCTTATCCTAAACGCCGTCAAAGGAATACTATCCTCTCCCACTCTAAGTTAATGGAACCCTGATGCCAAATCCAACTGGGAAAATACTTTAGCTCCACTCAACTGGTCAAACAAATAATCAATTCTACGTAACAAATATCAATTATTTTCGTCTTTTCATTCATATTATGATAATCGATACATAACATCAACGATCTGTCCAGCTTCTTTGCAAACATTGCAGATGCTCCCTAAGACGAACTACTTGGTCTAATAAAGTTCTTACTTTCCAAATCCACCAACTGCACATTTAACTACTTCATATTAGTAGGTGTCATTCTACATGGCGGTCTACTCATCGGTTCTGCTCCTGGTGCTAAATCTATCTTAAACTGAATGGCTCATTTCGACGGTAGACCTACTACGGGCTCAAAGACGTCTGTGAATTCTCTAACAATGAGAATTCGGTTTAACTTATCTTCTTCTTCTATAACACCCAACAAAGCATTTAACTCAAAACTAAGGCTTCTACGGAGTATAAAATCTAATCACTACAGCTAGGGTGTCTACGTTATATTTTCCTATCATGACAAAATATCCTAGCATCATATTTACTTAACCAATTCATACCCAAAATAATTCCGAATACTATGAAATCAAATACATGCAAACTGCAAGCAAATATATGACCTAACAATTCAAACTCTAAGTGGTCACATCTCATCCCAAGAGTCGCATTTCTTCCTATCGAATTCGCAACCCTGAAGGAAGTAACTAGGTATGAGGTTATAGGTTAAGCTTATCAACCAAACAATGAGATATAAAAGAATGTGATGCACCAATATAAAATAGAACTCTAACTGATACACAATGAATCAAAAGCGTACCTCCCAACACAGCTTTTCCCTTCTTTTCAGCTGTTGGTCTTAAGCTAGCTGGTTACAATGCAAACATCTTGCCTTTTCCATCCTTGGCTAGTTCCTTGTACTGGTTCTTATAATGTCCAATCGGATCACAGTTAAAGCACCTCATCTCTTTCTTATCAGCAGCTTTCTTCCCTTTGCATGTCTGACACTCGTGAGCATAGTGTCACTTCTTATCGCACTTATAGAAAACTACATCGGCCTTCTTTTTCTTGGCTGCTCCTCCTTTCTGAGCGCTTTTCTTATGGAAAAACTTTATCTTCTGGTTCCGCCCATTTTGAACTTCCCCTGCTTTATTACCATTATTCAAAGCAAGAATCTCCTCCTA
This sequence comes from Allium fistulosum, assembly GCA_030737815.1. NCBI lineage: Eukaryota > Viridiplantae > Streptophyta > Magnoliopsida > Asparagales > Amaryllidaceae > Allium > Allium fistulosum. Next base: position 1,498,220,522 of record CM060901.1, read on the forward strand.
CCTCAAAGCTATCTCAACAACTACAGCACACAGATCCCTGGTATGTGGAAAAGTTGCTTTAGCTAATTCAGGTTTCGGTCCGCGGATGAACTTCTCATTCCTTTTGATAACCAATCAACTGTAACATATATGTATCTCGATAGCTCCTTAAATTTGGTTGCATACTCAAGCGCTATTATCTCTCCCTGCTACAGCTTCATAAACTTCTTGAGCAGAGTTGACTTAGCAATCTCTGACATGAATCTTTCTTCAAACCTCCTTCTAAATTTAGCCCAAGTCATGGTCTCCTCATTAACTCCCACAGTAACATTGTTCCACCAGTACAATGCTGCTACTTGAAACTGCCTAGAAGCAAGCCTTCTCTTCTGCTCATTATTAAGCCCTAAGTCAGCAAAGATCCTTTCACAATGAAGTAACCAATTCTCCACTTCAATTGCATCCTCAGTCCCGATAAATGGCTTTCCCCAAGCCTGGTCTAATCTCTGCTTAGTACCGCATAGTTATTGACCACCGGAGCTCCTTGATTTTCTTCTTCAACATTTCCTCCAACTAAACCTACAAGAAATCAAGCCTGCATCATATTAACGAAGAACTGATACATAGCTCCATACCAGCTTGCGGCACTCCAGCACCCACATTAGCATTTGCATTTGGATTAGCATTTGCCTGTCGACCCGGGTTTCTCCTGTTGGGTTGAGCATTCCTGTAGGTTGTGATGCTTCCTCCACTAATGTTAACTCTTCTACTCCTAGCATCCATATCTTACGTCCTTACAATCTGCATTCGAGCCTTTGTAAGATACAAAGAACATCCTAAAAAAGATGGAAGAATAGAGATAAAGCGTATACTTATAGACAGCAAATACAAGTACGTTACTATAGTGTTATCCCATAATCTAGTCTTTACTCTAATTCCTTAGGATTATGTTTTTAAAATCTTTTTAGGTTGAAAATTTCTTTTAAGTTTTCATAAACCTATGCTCTGATACCAAGTTGTAACATCCCCTATTTTGAGGCTCGAAGCTAAGAGCTACAAATGCTGTAGTCATCTATAGTATTAACTTTCGGTGATAAATATGGTAATGTTAATGGTATCTATAATTTTAGAATAACATGAATATGAAATAAAATCATCACAGATTTCAAAACAACTTTTCTAATTACATTTCAAATCAATATTCCATATTTAGTTACATAATCCCAAAAGATTCCCAAGTTTTGATCAAATATGACTATTACAAATTACGCCAAGAGCAACATATGAAGATGCCCCCCTAGATAATCAGAGTACTAGATAGACATATCTATCATAAATACATCACATCGGAAATAAAACTAAATAGCTCCTACAAAGCTAAATTTTCCTCCTACACGTATTCAGATGCTTATTCGTCCAACCTAGTAAACCTAAAAAACCTTAATTCTCAATCTACTCAAATTAAATTTTGAGCACGTGAGAGTTTAAGGAAGTGTTTGTACCAAAATTGGGCACAACACTCTTCTGATGTGTTTGAAGAGATAAAATGAAGAAAGTAAATGTAAAATGAGGTAGATCTAACAAACACACCAATCAACAGATAAGAAAAAGTATAGAAACACACAAATTTAGAGTGGTTCGGCGTATGGCCTACGTCCACTATGAAATGATTGATGTTTATTGATTATAACTCACTCGTTACAAGTGGATTACAACGGTACAATCGAAGTAAAATAGCAATTTTGGCAGAGTATCGGCGTAGAGAGGCCAAAAAGATCCATTTTCTATAGTTCCAGGGTTACTATTTATAGGCATAGGCAGCAAATATCTCGCCCAGATCTCGTGGGACTTCTTCTCTCACGTGGGTAGGCCCACTGGATCGAGTTTAGGTGATTTCGACTCGATATTAGAGCAATAGGAATGGAATTCATATCGATCAAGAATTGATCCTTTTTGGCTGAAATTGATCTGGTACAATCTTGACGTTATAGGTAAGCTCCTATGAAAATTTGGTGGCATTTGGACATGTAGATCTTGAGTTATGATCGATGCAAGTTTGGATTTGTATGACATTGTCATCTTTGTATCGATATTATTTCATATCGGTCATGTGTGGCTCTGTTCGTGTTGATGCTTGCATGCTACTTCGTATCGATGGTTGGAGGCCGCTTTCGTATCTATGCTTCAAGTTGCTTTCTTCGTATCGATCGGTGGTTGTTGCTCTTCGTATTTATGGTGGGAGATTGATACGAGATGGATGGAGGAAGTCAGATACAAAATGGACATTTGTTGATGGATACGAAGTGTTGTTAACATGATGGATACAAAGTAGCTTCATTTTGATGGATATGAAGGAAGTTAGTGGGCAATGGATACGAACTAAATCTCTCTTGGGGAATGGATACAAAATTGGATGGATACGAATATAGTTCGTTTTCTCAACCTTGATCGATCAATATCTTGAGCATACGAACTTCGATTGACTTGAAATTTGGAACTTTGGCTTTCATAGCTTTGCTTGTCGTGTCATATCAATTGTAGCTCGATCCGGACACGGGAAAAATTTACCAGTATCCATAGTGAACCTATGTATAACCGATCTCCAGGACGAACTATCCTCGGCTTCTAGTCAAGTTCTTGGTGTCACGGCCTTGCCAAAAGGCGGGATAACATTTGCCCCCTAAAGTACATCTTGTGTGAACATGACGTTCTTTGAAAAGCTGCATCCTTCATTCTGAAAAATTTCTATCTGATTCACTGAGTAGTTGCTTTCTTTTCGTCAAAAGACGTAACCTTTGACTGATCTTCAGTGTTGTAGATGTCGAACTGTTAATTGTCAATGATCGTGCATTGTTTTGTTGTAACTGAGTATTGAGCGCTAGAGATTTGTTGTTCATCGCTCTGATCATCACTAGGTAAGCATTCATTCCTGTTTACTTCGAAAATTGAATGTTAGTTTGGCATACATGCTAATATTTTAACCTGACTCCCATTCATGTTTTCACATTTTCGGGTCGTTATCAAGTTCTTTTGATCGAGTTTCGTATCTATCCTCTCCTGGATCGATGTGAAATTCGAGTTGCAACAACGGTAGACGGTTATTTTTGATCCATTTCTTTGTATCGGTCCTCTCCTGGATCGATCTGGGATGCATTATGATAGACTTCGTATTGATGGTTATCGATACGAGATGGGCTTACATAAGGTGTGATTCATATCAATAGATACAAAATTTACAAGTGTTAACTCATGGGATAGCTTCACGAAGGATATGACATTTCTCATTCCTCTGTTCAAGAGGGATGCCTTGTTGTAGATAATCTTTGATAGGAGTCATCCGTGACTCCTTTTCTGGCTCCATCTCTAAGATATAATCGATCTTTATCCATCAATGCTTGGAATAATAAGTATTTCAACTGGGACAAAGTCTATTTGTCGCGCATTCCCAGAACTAGTTAACTTGGCCAGTGACTCGACTTTTTCATTTTGTTCTCTGAGCATGTGCGTAAGCTTGTAGCTCTTGGACCCAACTGAGACAAGGAGCAAGACGATGCCCCATAGTCAGATAATCTTCCCTGACTTGGCATACTACTAACCAGTAATCACATAAGACATGTAAAGTTTTCACTCCTAGTTTTCTTGCAAGTTTGAGCATGGCAACCAAGGCTTCATATTTAGCTTCGTTGTTCGTTGCAAGGAAGTTGAGTTTCAGGGCATAGAAGATCGATCGTTCCTCAGGAGTTATTAATGCAACTTCAACGTTAGAAAGCCAATTATTGGAAGTTCCATCTATGTATGTTCTCCATCGGTTGGATGGTTCTCCACTGTTCTTCGGATAATCGTCTGATGTAGTGAATTCAGATATGAAGTATGCTAATGTTTGACCATGGATAGCTCTCTGAGGAAGATAAGTGATATCAAATTGGCTTAGCTCGATATTCCATTTGAGCAACCTTCTGGACATCTAAGGTAGCCATAGGACCTATCGTAACGACTAGTCGATACAGACGTTAACAGGGTGAACTTGACAATAGCTAGCTTTCATCATATACTGGTCTTTGGATTTGTTTCTCTTCACATAGCAATGTGATGCTTATGGCGTGTGTTGAAACAGCCCAATTGATGTATAGATCTTCGCGATCCAACGACTTGGGTAAAATGGGAGGTCTCTCTGAGCGATCTATCAGAGCTGGAATTGCATCAACGCAGTTGTTAGTCCACTCAAAATTTCTCTTCCCTATCTTGGTCAGGATGAGGAAGATAATACACTTGTATATGGCCCTAGAGTGGAATCAGCTTAGGACAATAATCTTCCGACTTAGGTTCTGTACCTGCTTGTTTGTCCTCGGTGCATGGATGTTTCTAATTGTCGGAATTTTTTGGAAATTAGCCTCAATTCCAAGTGATGATGAAACCCAAGAATTTTTCTGATGCAACGCTGAAAGGGCATCTCAAAGGATCTAGTTTCATTCTGCATTTTTTTTGGAAAGCACTGAATATCTCTGCCAAGTCATCGATGTGGTCGTTTGATAGTCGTGATCTCCTGAGCATATTAACCATATACACTTTAATCGATCGGCTGATCTGATTTTTGAACGATCTGTTAACCATCCCTTGGTAAGTAGCACCAGTGTCCTTAAGTTTGAATCCGTGGACTACAACATAGCAATATAGGCCTAGGTTAGTAACGAAATCGTTGTATTTATGGTATAGGACATGCTTCGGTATCTAATTGTATCTGGAGTTTGCATCCAGGGAAGTGGAAAGCTGTGCTTTGTCATTCCTCATGCAAATATAAGTAGTTGACGTATGTCCTCCACTCTCTGTTCGTTTTCCTTATAAGTAAAAGATTGGAGATTCATTTTTGTTAGATGGCATCGTGGATAAACCCATTGGTTTTGAGCAGATTCACCTCCTCTTTAAGTGCAGAAGATCTCTAGATCCACATCGCATTGTTTTTATTCACCGAGACATGCCTCGGGTCGACATTTAATGCAAGGTTCTTCATGGTTGGCGATAGTCCACATATATACATGAGATTGAGTCCAAGCGAACATATCAAATTCACCTGGAGCAAAGTAGTTAACTCTTTCATCATCATTGCGCTGAGTTGTGATCTGATCTACAATACTCATGATGGGTTGTAGGCGCTTCATGTGCTTATTTGCAATGGTAAATGATCAGGCTTGTAGGGACGTTGAATCAAAGGATTAGTAGAACTCAGCCTTGTACTGCATGCTGCTACATAGCTAGCTCCAACTTTGAGATTAAATCTACTTGTGTTTCTGAATGATGCGCTTTTCATTCAATGTATTCGCGTTCCATTGCTCGTTGTAAGGGTCAGAATAATGATCAGTAGCCATAACTTCAGGCACCGATCCGATGATTCTATCCCTAGGCATCCTTTCGGTCGTAACCCTGAGTAGTTATGAATATAAGGCACGGGTCATAGGATCGAGTTATCATAGTCAACTATTGGATAATCACTCTTTTCCCCCAGTCTTGGGTTGATGGACGTATTGTGCGAATGGTCGAGCCTAGCCCCTGATGTGTTTATATTGTAGTCCAAGTTGTAAGAGCCAGAGTTGTTTGACGAACGATCAAACCATATTCATCTTATCTCTCGCACATGCCCACAAGTCTAACCGATATGTGGAAAGGTAGAGCATGTCTGCTTCAATTTTGTATTCTATCCCGTTGAACCATGGGATCGAGTTAATTGATGGAAGGCTGAGTCTTGTCTATCCTGCATTATGTGCTAGTTCTTTCCTCTAGGCAAAATACATTGTTAATTTGTCGGCATTCGGACATGAGCTAGGTTCTGGACGGTCAATGACATTCACTTTGCTGCTTATGTCGCCATACTTTGGGCAAAAACTGAAGATTGAATCGTCCAGTCATATCCAATACAGGATTGATGCTTCCCTTATCAAATCCAGGGTAAGAATTGGTGCGCTAACATTTAGGTTGCACTTGTTGTGAGTTTCTCGTTTAGTCGGATCGTGGTAAGAGTCAAAGAATGAATGGTCGCATTGCATTCTTTTGGAGTTGGGCGATCAACCACGTCCATATCGATTTACATTCTCCCGTTAGATCTAGGGATAAAGTCAGCTCAAATGCAGTCATGTCATTCTCATCTGGTCTCATGCTCTTCCTGACAGATCGCAGGAAGGAGACAAAGGAAGAATCACCAAGTCACGCTCATTTGTGGTTTATTCTTCTATTCATGCTCCGTTGGTCAAAGGTATTCGATGGACGTCCGGGTCACATCCATTTGTAGTCGAAGAGGATCGATATTGACCATGATTCAGCGACACGATGTTGAATGATCGTACTTCATTTCCTGTCGATCCAATGGTATGATATGAAAGGTGCAGATAGATATTGCCTGTCGATCCGGCGGTACGATATAATTGGTTGCATGCAACTTACGGCGTCATTCTAAATGGTTGGCATTAAGGCCTCCTTGTAGTCATTGCCTTAAGTTGTAAAGGACACTAAGATGGAGATGTAGCGAGTCACCGTTCTCTTCTTTCGGTGATTTGTACTTCTGCCCCCAGCCTTGGGTTAGTAGAGTTAGTTCGTGTATGGTATAATTGCATCTGTAGTGAGTTTATACTCCTCATGTCGAATGTAGGTCCAAGTTGGTGAATGAATGGTCGAGTCATATTCATTCGTTTGTCTATGCTTGTAGCCGCACTTTGGGGATCAGAGTCAGTTGAAGGGCCATCAATCACACCTATTTGATGTTTATACCCCTATCCGCATTTTGGGGACTAAGAGTTTTAGCAGAAAATGGTCGGACCGCATTTTTCTCGATTAATTTCTCTAGCACTAATCAAGGGCAAAAGTCTAAGAATGGTCGGTCACATTACAACAACTTTAATTTTATGCTTCTCCCACTAAACTATAAGAAGGAATTGGTTGGCGGATGGTTGGGTCACATCCGTCCATGTTGCACGCACAACCCGTTGGATCATATGCGAGAGTTAGTGGGTGAATGGTCGTGTCATGCTCATTTGCGGTAGGATGGGCAATCACATCCATTTAGAATAGAACGTTCAACTAGGTCCGTTTTGCGAATCTACATCTCCCCGTCGAATCAAGGAAGAAATTTTGTCTTGTAGGATTGGAGTGCATCCCTATAAAATTATGTTATGGGTCCCGTGCTGGGGACAAGAGTTGATGCATGGATGGTCGAATCGCATCCCTTCTGGTATTTATATTCCAATCCTAGCTTCCACGATTGGATTTGGTTGATGGGTGGTCTGTCACACCCATTTGGTCTTTATACTCTAGTCTGCGCTCTCGGTACCAGAGTTAGTTGATGGGTGGTCAGTCACACCCATTTGGTCTTTATGCTCCAATCAGCGCTCTCAAGACTATAGTTAGTTAATGGGTGGTCAGTTACACCCATTTGGTCTTTATGCTCCAGTCTGCGCTCTCGGGACCAGAGTTAGTTGATGTTTATGGTCCGGTTCGCACTCTGGGAATTTGGAGTTAGTTGATGTTTATACTCCAGTTTGCACTCTGGGAATCTGGAGTTAGTTGATGTTTATACTCGAGTTTGCACTCTGGGAATCTGGAGTTAGTTGATCTTTATACTCCAGTACGTGCTCTGGAAATCTGAAGTTGGCCGACAGATGGTCAGTCACATCTATTTAGGCTTTTGGATTTCGCTCACACTCTAGGAACAAGAAGTTGATTAGGTACGTGGACAGTCTTATCACATCCACCGTAAGTAGACAAGCAAAGTCATTAGATGGACGGATCCACCCTCCTCGAGCTAGTAAATATGAAGGGCGAGGTCGTTAGATGGACAGATCCATCCTCCTCGGGTTTAGGTTGAACATGGGCGAAGTCGTTAGGTGGATGGATCCACCCTCCTTGAGCCCACGTTCGTAAGTTTATACTACAGCTCGCACTTTGGAAGCCGGAGTTAGTTAGAGGATTGTCGTGTATCAATCCCTTTTGGCTGCAGTGTGATGGCTTGTCCCGAAGCTCGGGGTTTCACTTAGCGAGTGATCGGTGGGATCCCGATTACTTTCCATTTATCTTCCCTCAACGAACGATGAGATTTAGTTTAGGGACGGTTTAATCGCGTCCATGTTCATTTGGATTCCGATCCTGCCAAGCCTAAGGAGTAAGATTAGTGTTCTGACAAGCTTCGAGCTCGAGCAGAAGAGAGGATGGTCGAACTACATCCACTTTGAGTTGTGTATTTTCCCTTAAGTCAGGTGCGAGAATTGGAGAGCAGACGGTCGGTTCACATCCACTTTATACTTTGCGTTCTTCCGATCGAGCTGAGGAAGAGAGTTGAAATGATGGCTCATGATGGTTAGCGAGTAGGCAGTCAGTCCTTGATGACTTTAAATTGAGGCTTGGGCCCTGACGAAGTCGGTTTAAGGCATGATTGTTTTGCTGAATCTTAGACGCAAGTTGGAGAGTGAATGGTCAAATCACATCCACTTTAAATTTGTGTTCTCAAATAACCCCGAGAGTCTAATGTAGATTTGATGTATAGATGGTCACGTCATGTCCACCCCTGGTGTGGTTCCGATCTTACTGGGCATCGGAAGAACCATAAGTATTTTGGCGAGCTTCTAGTACGAGATGGGGAGTGCATAGATGGGACATATCACTTCAAGTCATTCTTAGATCTCCAATTAAATGGCATATGCAGATGAGTGGATGGTCGGTAGTATCCACGTTGTACTGGAGTCCTGACCTTTTCGGTCTTTTCTGCTTTGATGCCCTGCACCCAAGTCAGGGGCGTATAGTAGCCGATTAGTGGTCGAATCATGCTCATCATAATGATACCTCAATGAATTGATCATAGTCCACGGAGGTTGTTTGGCACCGAACCTTGAGTACTCGGTTACCTACACCATTTGCAAGTAGTTTAATTCAAGTCGGTCATACTTCGCAACATAAATGAAATTGAAATATAAATAATTCAAAAGAGATCGGATCAAATCTCATTGATAAGTGAAGCAGCGTCGTATGCTCGCTATTGCACTTCGGTCCAGCCCTTCTTAGTTGGAAGTCTAACGCAAGTGGTTCAGCTTAATCAAAGTTCATGATCGGTAGGGGTCGGGAGTTCCCTGCCCATCATTTTATGGGGCTTGCACATATTGTCGAAGCTTTCCTTTCCGGAGCAGCCTTATGGCGCTAGCGTCCATGTTAGCCATCTAAGGAAGAGGAGCTTTCTGATTTAGAGTATGGAGTAGGTTTCCTCCTTATCTTGCCACATTGATCCTTCATCTTGTTCATCAACTCAATATTGGATACAATATGTTGGTGTAGTTGTTAGCGGTTACCCGCTAGTTCTCTTATCAAATTCTGGAAATAAGCTTTTGTGATAAATTCATTTATGAGCGTTGGCAGCAACTAGTTGTTGATTTTGATCAATTCGTTGGCTTCCAGCTTCTTTATTCCCTTCAGCAATTCGAGAAGTAGAACTGGTATGTCTAACCACGGTTAACAGTCTTCTTTGAGGAATGGGGGAAGACATCTGCATTTGATGGTATTCATTACTCTTGGTGGAATCCATGCGCCATTCTCACTTCATGAGGTAATATTCCCATAGTACACCAACATGGTCAGCATATTGAATTTTCAGCGGATATTTTATATGCAGAACTGTTTCAATGAATGGGTCTCAACTGGGAATGATACTCCAATCATCGTTGTCAGGTCCATTTTGTGGCTACGGGGTCTTGTAATACTGGTGAATGATGTATGCACGATTGCCTAATGTTCGAGTGGTTGGTAATGCTGATTGGATGGTGAGTTGGTTAAGATGGGCTCATAGATCGGTGATTATTTCTAATTTTGACCCAAGTAGAAGGCCCATATAAGGTAGTAAGGAAGTCCTCTTATGCTTGTATGCCATGCTTCTAGACGTATGGACACGGTGTGATTAAGATGCAGGCATTTGAAGATGGTTCACTGGTGACCAGCTATGCTTTGAGTTGGCAGAGTAGACAGTGTAGGGTAGTCATCATATTAGCCATCGTACCATAGTTGTCAATTCAGGAGTTTAAAAGCTGGTCAATTAGGGGAAGTTGCAGTCCATCTTAGAAGCATGATATATTAACCAACTCTAGTTCTTGGCATATTAGCTAGATTCTCTAGCCTCGGGGAGCACCGGTTGAGTAGTATTTCTTTATCCATTCCTTGATTGCGATTCAGCATTTGCTGCTGTAATCCCTTATGTCCCGTTCAGTCATGGAACGAACAGAAGAGTGGATGGAATGTTCCTTCATTAAGTTGAGCTTTGAACTTACTATGCAGGTGTCTACGCTGCGGCTAGCGTGGATGGAATGCTCCTACAAAGCTAACTTTAACTCCTGCACGTATTCAGATGCTTATTCGTCCAACCTACTAACCTGAAAAACCTTAATTCTCAATCTACTCAAATTAAATTTTGAGCACCTGAAAGTTTAAGGAAGTGTTTGTACCAAAATTAGGCACAACACTCTTCAGATGTGTTTGAAGAGATAAAATGAAGAAAGTAAATGTAAAATGAGGTAGATCTAACAAACACACCAATCAACAAATAAGAAAAAGTATAGAAACACACAAATTTAGAGTGGTTCGGCGTATGGCCTACGTCCACTATGAAATGATTAATGTTTATTGATTATAACTCGCTGGTTACAAGTGGATTACAACAGTACAATCGAAGTAGAATAGCAATTTTGGCAGAGTATCGGCATAGAGAGGCCGAAAAGATCTAGTTTCTGTAGTTCCAGGATCATTATTTATAGGCGTAGGAAGCAAATATCTCGCCCATATCTCGAGGGACTTCTTCTCTCACGTGGTTGGGCCTACGGGATCGAGTTCAGGTGATTTCGACTCGATATCAGAGCAATACGAATGGAATTCGTATCGATCAAGAGTTGATCCTTTTTGGCTGAAATTGATCTGGTACATTCTTGACGTTGTAGGCAAGCTCCTGTGAAAATATGGTGGCATTTGGACTTGTAGATATCGAGTTATGATCGATGCAAGTTTGGATTTGTACGACATTGTCGTCTTCGTATCGATACTATTTCGTATCGATCACGCATGGCTCTGTTCGTATCGATGCTTGCATGCTACTTCATATCGATGGTTGGAGGCTGCTTTCGTATCGATGCTTCATGTTGCTTTCTTCGTATCGATCGGTGGTTGTTGCTCTTCGTATCAATGGTGGGAGATCGATACGAGATGGATGGAGGGAGATCGATAAAAATGGAAATTTGTTGATGGTACGAAGTGTTAACATGATGGATACGAAGTAGCTTCATTTCGATGGATACGAAAGAAGTTAGTGGGCGATGGATACGAACTGAATCTTTCTTGGGGAATGGATACGAAATTGGATGGATATGAATAGAGTTGGTTTTCTCAACCTTGATCGATCAATATCTTGAGCATACGAACTCCGATTGACTTGAAATTTGGAACTTTGGCTTTCATAGCTTTGCTTGTCGTGTCATATCAATTGTAGCTCGATTTGGACTCGGGAAAAATTTACCAGTATCCATAGTGAACTTATGTATAACCGATCTCCAGGACGAACTGTCCTTTGTTTCTAGTCAAGTTATTGGTGTCACGGCCTTGCCAAAAGGTAGGATAATAGGGGGAAAACATAATCTTCTAGTCAGACATAATGTATAGTGTGAATAATACTATTACATCTCGATTTAATCATATTAAGTGAGACCACACCGTTTAGCGGAATGGGTTTCCCCTCACTAATATCCTCTTTAAAAGCATATCTTTGGCAAATCAATCCTGCAATCAAACTGATTACAACAATAAAAGAAAATACATTTATGCATAAAAATCAGGAAATTAATGGGCTACCTGTCAACACTATAGTTTTATTGGGCTAACAATTAACCATTGGCAGATTAGGGCCTACCGGATATAATCAATTATCTAACTTCTGTTACACACACTACTTGGCTGACTGCCCTTAACTTTTTTTAGGGTCCACTGAACCTAATGGTTTTGTAGGCTCCCTAATAACCTATCTTTACTCTGTATATTCCCTTCTGTGTGTAACTTTAATTTAATCCCACCTATGACAAGCCCTATACAATGGAATTTTGGACTTATTTTAGCTAAGAGCTAGTAGCTAAAGTATGGGGCATGACCCTACACCAGTCCCATCTGGTGTTCTAATATCTGAGTCATAACCTTAGGGTTAACTACCCTATTATTTCATGTTTCATTTCCTGCCTTCGGGTTAACTGCCCTATTAAAACTTCATTTCCTTGTAAATAATCTTTACAAATGATTTACCCCTAAAATCGTACCTTTACAAAACAAGGAAATCATATACTTTGCTTTACTCAAAAAATTTATGCCATGATATAGATACTTTACATAAAATAATGTTGGTGAAATCTTATCAATGGGATTATCTATCCCTTCCAAGTAAGTTAAAAACCTTTTTTTAACTTAAAGGATTTTAGGCCATGAAGCCAAACGATACCTTCAAAACCTCTATTTAAACTTTAAACAATGCCTTTTGAAAGCATTGGAAACCCTCTATTCAAATACTCAAAATAAACCTTTCAAAAACATTAGGGATCTTTCCTTCGAAACCCATACTGTACATACATACATACATATACATATATATATACACACACACATATACATACATACATACATACATACATACATATATATATATATATATATATATTTCAAAAGCAATTAAATTCTTCACTTAAAACGTACTTTTAAATAGTATTGGGTTCAAGTAAAAGTATGTAGAAACATAGCTTCGAAACCATTTAAAATCACTCCTTTCGAAACCTTTTGAGTTCAACTTTTAATATAACTATGGGTCATAAAAGAATAAAGGCAAAAGCATTACTTTCAGAAGCATATATCGCAAGTAAAAGAAAGAGGATGGTTTCGAAACCAACCCCGAGGATGGTTTCGAAACCAATCCCTTCGAAACCATCGCCTCCGAAACCATTTTAAAAGTAGTTAAACTATCCTTTCGAAAGCATTAAGAAGGCGGCTTCAAAGTATAAAGGTGAAAGCATCCTTTCGAAAGTATTGATTTGAAAGGTTTGAATGCGGCAGCATAGGTTTTATCCTTTTGAAAGCTTCTTTTACAACATAAAGGCGACAACTCATTCGAAATATCTTTCTTCTAAACAAAACAAGTTGATTAAGTCGAAAGCTAACTCAAACCCTTTGGTAAGCATTATTTTCAAACGAAAACAGTTTAAAGTTAATAAGAGTGGCTTCCACCCCTTCAAAAGCATGGTCTCGATGTTATACCTTCCACCTTTCTCCAATTCACTATGTATCAATTGTTTGATACCATGTGCATTGGTTTTGACTTAGCCATGGGAGAAGGTATGGTCTCGACAGCTACTGATGGATGTGGCAAAGTAGTAAATTTAAGCAAAAATGATTTTTAGTCTTTTAAAGTAATTTCTTTCCAACTAACTTGCCTTATTGGTTGCCAATTCTTTTTCAAAATCTTTTTCTAAAAGTGCTGCTGAATTCAATATTATCAAATTAAAAACATGTAATAATTAAGCCCTTCTCTTTGAATAAATGATAAAATTTTAAGTCCCTAAACTTAAATAATTTTATAACCATAATGAAATACTTCAAAAAATTCCAAAAAAATCACCATAATTCAGTTTTAATATGCTTTCTAACATATTTAAATTTCAGACCCAAAACTAATATATAATTGTTGAAAATAATTTTGAACCTAATTTTAGCTATTTTCTTTCATTGAAAATTCATAATAAATCCTCAATTGCTTAGAAAATTATGAAACTAGAAAACTAATTCTAAAATAATGTTTTTGGCCATATATCAAAAACGCAAGTAATTTGGATGTCATTTAGTATGTTTTTCAAACCTAAACTTACCATAAAATCTATATAAAGCAGCATAAATGATCAACAAGAATATATATCCACTTAAACAATCATATCATGGCATATTATTTGCAAAAGAAAATTCGAATCTAACTAGAAATCGAAATCAACAAAAATAAGATGTAAGATCATTATTCACCATGGTTGTGTTAAGAAGGTTGAGATTTGTCCCTTGATGGATTTTCTTAAGCTTCCTACTTGAATCTTAGCTCTTTTATTTTTCTTCCTGAATCTCTTAATGGTGGCCAGCCGAACTTACAAGGGTTTAGTTTTTGTTTGCAATTGTAAAATGAACATAGAATGAAGGCAAGAGGGGTTTAGGGATAAGAACACAGCCTATTCCTATTTTTCCCCTTATCATATTCCTTCTACTTACTTAATTTTAGTTCTCTTTTGCTTATACATTAATTAAGGCACGACTAACTTATGATTATACAAATCTCAATTCCTTAGCCATCTTCATTATTTCTTTTAGTTTATCTAATTAAATGCTCTAAATAATGTTAGTCAAAATTAAGGTCATTACACAAATAGGGGGGCTGTTGGACGAATGAATCTATCATGGTTTGGGAAGCCTAGGTACCGAGCACCTTCCATAGAGCGTTTATCGACCTGGACATTCGGGACAGGACCCAATTACCATCGTTTAGTCAAACCTGTTTACTCGGAATATCTGGAAGATATGGTTAGGAGATTGGTGAGTGAAAACAAATTCAGAACCAATGGTGAATGGGATACCAATGCAATTCAAAACTCGTTCATGGAGGACATTCTTCGTGCAAGGTATCTCTGGAGATTTAATATGCCAACGATGTCGTTGTACGGAGGAACGATGGATCCTAGGTAAGACTTATTAAGATATGAATGGCACATGGATTCAGCCAGAGCTTTAGATGATGTGAAGAGACACTATTTCCAAATTTTCCTAGAGGGGATGGCAACGATGTGGTTCACTCGGCTTTCATTGAAGTCTATATCATCTTTCACTGAGCTATCATGAAAGTTCATGGAGTAATTCTGCTTACATGCGTCGCATCCGAAGCACATGATGTCACTATCCAATATTTATCAAGCTGAAGGAGGGTCATTGAGGAACATTTTGGATCAGTTCCACATAGCTATAACAGAAGTAATCCTAAGGAATACATGGTGATGATGGCGCTATGTAAGGGAGTTCACCCTTACTTGGATTTCGAAGACTGGTTGGAAAGGAAGCAACCGTCGACAATGGGAGATTTTTATAGGAAAGCCGATGAATATTTACATCGGGAGAATGCGCGCAAGTGTCCATGAAGGACCGTTGTAGAAATTCAGATGAGATAATACAAAGTGATGTTGCTTTAAACAAATTGGAGAAATTCTAGGGATGTAAACATGAATGTTGGAAGTCGGAATGAAGGTCGAAAATAGGACAATGATGGGGCCAAGAAGAATAAGCCAAATAATCGAAGTTGTTTTTGGACTCCTAAGTACGACAATTACACTGAACTGAACAACTCAATAAAGAAAATCTATTTGGATACTCAAAATACCGAACCATATACGAAACCGAGTCCAAGGGAGTCAATCGAGAAGGAAAGGAAGTCAGGCGTGTTCTGCAGATTCCATGAGACCCACGGTCATAATACCAATGAGTGCAGGCACTTGCGTGACATGATTAAAGATTTGATAGAAAATTGAAATTACAACAATATGTGAAAGCCCCGTAGGATGGCAGGCCAGGAAATTCTAACCTCCTGGGTTATCTTCCCAACAAGGGCAACCTCAGCCTGGTGCTAATCCACCCAAGCAACCAGAAAGACGTTTTGTAATTAATACAATCATCGGTGGGCTGCATCCCACCGATAAAAGCTTCGCGGAAACAAATAGATACATTGGAGCTTTAAAATAAGCTGAGAATGAAAGTTGCTATAATTTTTTAGGATGGAGCTCTGGTGAAATAATCCTAAACCATGACAGACGATATTGTTTTTTAAAATAGAGATGCTGATAGAGTGGAAGCTCTGTTGATCGACCCACTCATGATTTCAGCCACGATTGATCCTGCTGTTGTACGTAAGGTGCTTGGGGACTATGGGAGTTCAGTCAATATCTTAGCGAAGAAAGCTTATGATCAAATGATGTTGGAGAAGAAAGATTTGAAACTTTGTAGCGAATGCAGGGGTTCAATGGAATGGCTACTAAAGCCATATGATTTGTTGAATTACTAGTGGTATTTGGTGAGGGCGACTGCTAGGGAGTGCAGGTCGTGCCTTTTTTGGTATTGGATATATATTTTGGATCTAACGCATTTTTGGGTCAACCGACCTTAGCCGAATTTAGAGCAGTCATCGCCCCTAGTGTGTTTAACTATGAAATTCCCTACAGATAATGGATTAGGAATTATGCATGGAGATTAGGTGGCAGGCCGCGAATGCTACGTAGTCAAGCCAAAGGAGACAAGGAGAAAGGAGAAAGGAAAGAATGTAGAGGGGGGCCTCTGCATAAAGGCTTTGGATGCATATCAACTATAGCATAAGCCCCCACTCGACAGACTAGTCGTCTCTAGATGATATGGACCGATTGAAAGAGCTAGAAGGTGGATGAACAACTCCTGTCGAGTTGATGATCGCTATTCTAGTCAGTAGGGATGATTCAAGCAAATTCATGAAGGTTGGATCTTAGCTTGGTGCTAATGTGATGACGGAGTTGGTTGAATTTCTCCACGCGAACCTAAATGTGTTTTCTTGGATACACTTGGATATGTGTGGGATCTCCCTCAGGATAGCGAGCCATGCATTAAACGTCAATCCCAAATGCATTCCTGTAAAACAGGAAAGCCGCAACGTGGGTCTGGAGAGATCAACTACACTCAAAGAAGAAGTGGATAAGCCAAATGATAATGGCTTTATTTGCGATGCCTTATAAAGGGAGTGGGTATCGAAAACTGTTTTGGTAAAGAAAGCAAATGGAAAGTGGAGGACATGCATCGACCATTCAGATTTGAATAAGGTGTGCCCGAAGGACGGCTTCTTGCTTACGAGGATAGATCAGGAAGTGGACTTGTCTGCTGGACATAAGCTACTTTCATTTACGGATGCGTACTCTAGATACAATCAAACCCTAATGCATGTTCCGAATCAGGAACACACTAGCTTCATTACCGACCATGGACTCTATTGCTATCTAGTCATGCCCAATGCATTAAAGAATGCAGGAGTGAATTACCAAAGACTAGTGAACTGAATGTTTAAAGACTAGATTAGACGATTGTTGGAAGTTTACATGGACGGCATGCTTGAAGTCACGGCATTCGAGAGACCACATTGATGATCTGGTAGAGATGTTTAGTGTCCTTCGGTAATATTGGATGAAGCACAATCCTCTGAAATGCTCATTCAGTGTTGCGTTAGGGAAGTTTTTGGGCTTCATTGTCAACTCCCGTAGGATTGAAGCCAATCCAAAAAAGATCAAGGATTTGGGAGAGATCGAAGCCCCAAAGACGATCAAGGAGGTCCAGAGCTTAAATGTGAAGGTCGCCGCCTTGAGTCGGTTCATCTCTAGTGACATTGACAAGTGCATCCATTTCTTCAAGTGGTCAAGAAAGGGAAGAGAAACTTCGAGCGAAATCAAGGCTGCAAAGGCGCATTCCAAGCTATGCTGAGTCACTTGGAGAGACCTTTCATTCTCTTAAAACCGATGGATGATGCGGATTTGTTTTTATACCTGGCGGTGTCAGTGCATGCCCTGAGCACCGCATTTGTACATGAGGAATCTCGTATCCAGCGATCGGTCTACAATATCAGCAAGCGATTGACAAGAGCAGAAAGAAATTATCCGAGATTGGAAAAGCTTGCTTACTACTTGTTTATTGCTTCTAGAAAATGCTGCCTCTATTTCCAAGCTCATTCGATCAATGTCCTCACTGACCAGCCTTTACGACAAGTTTTTGCAACGACTTGAGACTTCTAGAAGGCTATTGAAATGGAACATTGAATCGAGTCAATACGATATCACCTATCACTCTCGGAGAGCAATCCAGGGTCGAGCACTGGCATATTTCATAGCTAAATACACTGCATGAGATGATCCTCTAGAGAGCATTGGAAAAAAAGAAATTGGATGGAAGATGTAGATGGATGGTGCATCTAATGATCGATGTTCCAGTGCTGGAGTCATACTTATCACTCCCGAAGAACACCCAATCAGTTACGCCCTGAAACTCACTTTCCGATGACAAAAAACGAAGTTGAATACGAGGCTCTGATTGCAGGACTCTAAATCGCCAAGGAACTGGGAATAAAGACTTTGCACATTTTATGCGACCCCCAGCTAGTGGTATGCCAGGATAGGAAAGAGTATTAGTAAAAGGCAGCAAGGTTAACTCCTTATCTAATCGGTTTGTGCTACTCGACGACTTTGAATACTATACAATAGCACATATTCCCAGAGACCAAAATGAAAAGGCCGATTCATTGGCTAAGCTGGCTAGACCAAAATGAAAAGGCCGATTCATTTGCTAAGCTGGCTAGTTCTAGAGATGCATAGCTCATGAGCTTGGTTCCAGTGGAAGTCTTTTAGCTTTGAGCATCGACCAAATGGATGTTGATTGGATCTTGGAGACCGAACCTTCAAAGAAGTCATGGATGACTCCAATTTGGAATTATTTGCGAAGAGGGATCCTTCCAAAGAGAAAAAATGAACGACGAAAAATCTTTCGCTAAACTTCGAGATACATCATGCAAGAAGGATTACTATACAGGAAGGGTTTCTCTATCCCCATGCTCCGGTGTGTCACTCATGACGAGGCCAAACAAGTCCTAAGATAAGTTCATGAAAATTCTTGTGGTGACCACACTAAGGGACAGACCTTAGTGAAGAAGATTCTTTGATATGGATATTTTTGGCCAACCGTCAATCGAGGCGCAACTGATTATACTCGGAGGTGTGAAAAGTGGTAGAGATTTGCTAAACTTCCAAGAGCACCATCGATGGGAATTATTCAAATGGTCAATCCTTTGCTGTTTGCAGTTTGAGGCATTGATATCATCGATGTTCTAACGATATCTAAAGTTGACGCAAAGTACGCCATCATGGTAGTTGACTACTTTATCAAATAGGATGAGGCAAAGTCATTGACCACTATTACGATGAAGAAAGTGATCAACTTTGTAGTTCGAAATATTATATGTCACTTTGGAGTCCCACAGGCCATCGTTACCGTTAATGGCACCCAATTCGATAGCATGGAGTTCAAGGATTTTGCCGCCACATCGCATGGAGATTAGATTTACAGCGGTAGCACATCCGGAGGCGAATGGATAGGTTGAAGCTATAAACAAAATTATCAAGTCTATTCTTAAGAAGCGATCGGAGGAGACCAAGGTCAAGTTGGTTGACGAACATCCGTTAACACTTTGGGCGTATTGAACCACCTATAAGTCAACGACTGGTCACTCTTCATTTGCCTTGTTATAAGAATTAGAGGCTATGATTCTAGTCAAATTGAAAGTACCTTCTCATAGAGTGATGCATTATAATCCACAAACGAATGAGCAGCTCCTTCTGGAGTCCCTCGATATGATCGATGAGAAACGGAACGAAGCTGAGTTAGGGATAGGAGCTACTCTTGCCTTTAGATTACAATCTCCAAACGACAGGTTATGACCATCAGTATGCTAACTCTTTGCTTCGGATTGGGGATAGGAGTATAAACCGAAATGGATGTGAAAAGACCATCCAACTCTTAACCTCTTGCCCAGAGTTGGCAAACTAGAAGATCCATGAATGGAGTAAGGTGGGACTCAACTTACAAGCCTTCAATCAACACCCGAAGTTAGGCACGATTGGGTGTAAACATCCTGGATGAGGATATGCAGACTACAACCCTAAGTGGTTGACTTAAACCAGATCCCAGATTTTTGTGCGACCGAAAATTATTATCTTGGGAAAGGATTCTTAAGTCACTAATCATGTGACTAACCCTAACAACGCACAACATTTGCATTTCAGTGGTTACCTTACGTTTGATAGGACGGTGAAAGGCCAGTAAACTATGAAACGAGCTAAGGTCTTAATCTAAAAACAATCGTTGAAAGAAATAGAGTGCAAGTACGTTGAAAGGAAAGCATATTTCTTAAGTACTCAGACAAATCCAAACAAGGAGTTCATGAAACAAAAACCTTTATTATTCACATGGAATTCAAAAAGCTAAGTACAAGTGTTATTGGCACTAGTAATAAAAGGCAAAAACGAGGGCTGAACCCGTACTACACCGGCCAAATAAACCCAAAGCAGGGAACTAGAAAAGCCTATGTATTGCTATAGAATCAAAAGGCACAAAGAAGACAAGCAATCAGTTCTTGAGCCTCTTCTTTCTTTCTTTACTCTCTTTCTTCTCCGTAGAAGAAGGCATGTTTGGATCCTTCCGGCTGTTTTCTATTTCTTCCCCTACTTCCTTTGCCCTTGGGTGGAGTCTCTGAGATGAACCAGTGGGCACACTTTGAGCACTTTCAGATGAGGGAACAGAGGCTGGGTACTCTGTGAGGATCCAATAGGTATTCTCTAAGCACTCCCGGGTGGAGTAATATAAACTAGAGTGTAAATGGTCTACCCGGGCAATGTAATGATAAGGAGGAGGAATGACTTCTAACTTCTCTTGCTTGATCTATGTGGCATGGAGGATATCTGTCTTGAGTTTCTACTCAAGTCCAGCCATGGTCGACCCGATGAAGACTCAGAAACTTTGGTGATAGTCACATTATGATCAGACTAGGCTCCTTGTAAGTCATCAACTCCCTTACCTAGCAAATCATCAATCACCCGCTTATCAAGGCCGGGAGTCTCTTCAACCAGAGCTGTGAGGATCGTTGTTGAAGTAGTGACGGTTACTGACTCCATCACAAGCGCCTATTGCCCTAGTTGGGAATCTTTAAGAGGAAGCAGAGCAATTGTAGGCTAACCTAATGCTAGTGAAACACAAAAGAGAGATTAACGATGTTGGTCGGTGACATGTCGACTCTTTGAAATACAGGAGAAGTCAAGGAGATACCTTCTTTAGTCTGGAGCTCTGCATGAGCCGAAGATCCACCGGAGGCCCCCTCTGGAATAAGAGGGAGAGTAGTAGATATCCGAATTTGAGTCCTCTCTAGATCATACCCAGAATAAGAGTGGAGTCAGGAGTAGCCTAAGTCCCAAGAGTTTGACTAGCCGAAAGATCGTGATGCGCTAATCCAGAACCTTCACCTATTTCCTTTTGCGTGGTTGTGGCAAGTTCCGGATGGATAAGAAGTAGGTCGTTGTGTAAAATCTGTGGCTCATCTTTCACACACAAGTGTAGTGGAGTTAGGCTAAGTGAATGGTATATATGCCCTTGTGCAACCCAATATTCTCAAGTCCAAAATGAAAATATGTGCAAGCTTGGGATCGGTACCGATCCTACCATATACTTAAAAAAATAGAAGTAAAAAATCAATGATTAAATGAAAAATGATGGATTTTTTACTATCACTTAAGGGAAGTTGGCAATGACCTATATGCATATGAATGTGCTTGGAGGCCAATGACAACAGTGCTTGCATGAAAGTGTAAGTGCACGTGCAACTTTAACTTTGATTTCTTGAAGCGATGGAATTGGATTTTTACCTAGGATTTTCAGAAAAGTAATCAGTTTAGATGATCAAAATCTACCAACTCAATCAGTTAGCTCAATGGAACCGAGCACAACCAAATATCAAGAGACTATACTCCGGTACTTATTGTGTATGATGCCGACAAAGCATGACAAAAGATCACTATGGACATAACTTTCCATAAGAAACGATTCAAAGGAGGGATAGCGACCATTCGAAATGCAGAATGGAATCCTTTATAACGATTCTAACTTGTTTTGATTCAAAGTACATCATATTCGAAACGAGATGTACTTTAGGGGGCAAGTATTATCCAGCCATTTGCCCCGGCTATATTCAAACTGGTTGGATAAGTTAAACCCAACGATTATCGAGGCAAGCAGTCTACAGAGATAATCCAAGGGTCTAGGAACCAAGTACAGATAAGGCCACGAGGTGATGGTTGAACTAGCTTAGAAGTACAATATCCTGGATGTAATGCCCCTAAATTTAAATAACATTGTTCGGGAGATTTAATTAGATAAATTAAACAGAATAATGTGGAGATCAGAGTAATAAGGGAATTGAGATTTTAAAACTATTTAGGATCGTGCCTCAACTAAATGGGCTTAAAAAATTGGTTTATAACTTAATACCTAACAGAATAAGGCAAGGGTAATATGGGAATAGCCGTATATCATAACCCCATAACCCCTAAACCCTTTCCTCATTCTCATTCGCATTTTTCATAAAACAAAAATATAAGTAAAGGAGAAACAAGGCTGGCCATTATCCTAGGAGAATAAGAGCTTAAAATCAATTAGAAGCTAAGATTCAAGCTAGGAAGATTAAAGCAAGAACAAATATCAAGTTTCTTATCCAAAACAAGGTGAATAATAATCTAAACCATCTCATATATGTCTTATTGAAAAATTTTATTTTAGGTTTAAGGTTTAAAACCTTTTAGATGGATGAATAATGATATGCTTTGATTATATGCCATGTTTTGATTTAAATAAGGATTTTTGGGTAATGATATAATTCGATTTTAAGGTTAAACCATGTGTATTGGTTTCGAATGCCATGATGTTTGAACATGTTATGCAAAACATTATTTTAGAGAAGGGTTTAAGTTTTCATAATATTCCAAGCTATAGACAATTTATTATGAATTTTGAATGGAAGAAATGGATGATTTGGGTTTAAATTATTTAATGCTAATAAGTAATGTTTTTGGGTCAGAAATTTATATATGTTAGAAAACATATTAAGAGTGAATTATGGTGATTTATAGGGATTTTTCCTAAGTATTTTAGTATGGTTATTAAATTATTTAAGTTGGAGAACTTAAATGTTTAAATGTTTTGTTGAAGGGAATGGCTTATTTGTTAAAATGATTTCAATTATACATTATTGAAATTGACAGCCTTTTTAGAAAAGGATTTTGATAAAGAATTTGGCAACCAATCATATTTTGACAAATTGGGTAAGTTAGGTAAAAAGGAATTGCTTTGAATGGCAACAAATCCAGTTTTAATTTACAACTTCGCCACTTCCATATGCTAGCTTTCGTCACCATACTTCCATTAATGTATCCATTCGAAACAAATACACATGGTATAAAGCCATTGATACGTAGTGGATTGGAGAAATGACTATGTCGAAGGTATGCTTTCAAAGGGGTTGAAGTCATTCTTATAAGCTTTCGAATACATTACTTGCCTTTGTTTTAAATGATGCTTTCAAAGGGGTTGAAGCTTTCGAATCAATCAACTTACCTTTTTCTAAAGGACCACTTACTTTTGTTTTTAGAAAGGAGCTTTCGAAAGAATTGTCGCTTACTTTGTTGTTAAAAAAGACTACGAATGAGTTGCCGCATTTTGGACCTATTTGATACCAAGCTGTAATCTTCATTCTTTCAAAATGGTTAAAGGTTGCTTGCCTTATAACGATGAGTTCGAAAGGAAGGCTTTCATTTTATTAACATTGAAGTCGCCTTCATAACGTTTCAAAAGGGTCCTTGTAGTCACTTTAATCAATGGTTTCGAAGGCAATGGTTTCGAAAGGGTCCTTGTAGCCGCTTTTATCAATGGTTTTGAAGGTAATGGTTCCGAAAGGTTGGTTTCGAAGCTATCCTTTTCCCCAAGTATTTTACTTAAAAATCAATGTTTTCGATACTTTCAATATTGTTCTCTTTGACCCAATAGTTATAATTAGTGGTAAACCCATATGATTCAAAAGAGATACTTTCAAATGGTTTTAAAGCTATGCTTCAGTTAATTTTACTTGAACTAAGTGCCTTTGAAAGATAAGCCTTAAGTATTTCGATAGGTATTTCATCAATGGTTTTGGAAGGAAGTTTTCAATGCTTTTGAATGGAATGTTTTGAATGTTTCGAAAATTATATCCTTACGTGTTTTGGAAGGGAGGTTTGAATATATGTTTTTAATGGTCCAAAAGAGAAGGCCTAAGATTTCGAAAGCCTTAGTTTTCAAACAAGAAACACAATCACATTTTTAAAAGTAAACCCATGGCAATATGAAAGAATTTTGAAATGGCATTTAACTTTGGAGTTTTTGAAGAAGCTATCCATGCTAAAGATAGTGGGTTAAGGGTATTGACCATGTTTTATTTGAAAATGATTACAAGGAAATTAAACAATAGATGTTTATATTATTATGTTATAATCAGTTATCATGTATGCTTCTTCTATAAACATATTCACTTTATAGTTAACCCGTAACTGCATTTTGGGGTGTTAAAGGTAGAATAACCATTTAGGTTATCCCAGTAGTGAATATACATTGAGTTAACTCCTGTTTGAGTAGAATTGCATCCAGGAGGTCAGGTAGTGTAACGACCCGTAAAATTTTCAATAATTAAATTTTTTAAGTTATAAATTTTAACAAAAAATTTATGTTGTATTAAGTTTAAGACATTATTTACAGTGATTTGTATATACATATTTGTGTGCATTAATTTGACTTAGGATTTATAAGATGGACTTGTATGCAAAGTTATAACTTTTTAATCTTAAACCCTTTTTAATCTGGAGATTAGGTTCAAAATTATTGTCTTTAATTTTAGGCTCATAAAATAGTGAAACTTAATTTTAACACATTTATATGTATAAGTCTAGTATATATATATATACGTATACGTATATGTTTTTAATAATAATGCTATATAAAGATATATATGTAGGAAACATCATCTTTGTACACAATCTAGTATATTGCACTTACATAATTTACTGTAGAATACATTTGGACATAGTTACATTCCATGCCATGAATAAATAGCTTGTTAATGACATTTAATTAATCAATCAATTTGATTAGAGAAAGAATGAAAGGTTTCTCTCTCCATATACATAATTAAGCTCTAAATTAATTACCTGTTTTTAGGGAAAGAAAAGAAAGGTTGCCTTAATTCTTACCTTTTTGTTTTCCTAACATTTATTCCTTTTCTAGGCATTCATTCCTTTAGTTTAGCCGTATACTTTGCCTTGCAATTCACGTACATGTTTCTCATTTTCTCATCTTCTTTATTTTCTCATTTCCTAAGAGAGAGAAAAGTATTACAAGCTCTAATTTTTCATCGCTTCCCTTTTTCTTCTTTTTCCTTTTTTCTTTTTTTTGTCCTTTTCTAAATTTAATTCTCCAAAGATTTTTATTTATAAGAAAACTCTAAAATGCATATTTTGGTTATAAATTTACGTTCATCGGAATCTAAATCTTTTTCTAGTTTTCAAATCTGTTAGTTTAATTGAATAAATTCACAACAACCTTTATTTCACTTTTGTTCTTTAAAATAGATTTTATAACTTTTCAAAACAAAATAATTTATACCGTTACTTATATACACTTTTGTAATAAATTTTGGGTAAATGATAAATGAATGAATAAAAAGCCAATGTAAACAAATCATGTTTTATTAAGTAATAGATTGCAAAAATTTATGTATAATTAAACTGTTAATAACGCGTTTAAAAAGGCGCGTTATTTGATGGAATAAATAACGTATAAATAGGAAAACGTATAAAATTTACAACCATTGTTTTGTTATATTTTGGGCATAAACTACTGCGTCTGTTGTACGCACTTTTAAATATATTTAATTTCCTTCTGATTTAATAGAAGCGTTACCCGCAAAAATTAAAACCATTCATATTCTAATTATGGTCTTTGTTCCTAAATCAATTGTCGTGCACGTTTAAAGGAGGAAATTCACTGTGCCTTGCCATTTCTTCCATTTGTTATAAATGTATATAATCTTTTGACTCTTCCAAAGAGCTGTTAATTTTTTTAAAAAACTAGATTAAAATCATCGGGGGTTTTCACTTTCCTTTTTGTGAATAATTGCCAATTTTTAATTCATAGACGTTTCAAAATAATAAATATATTTTTGTTCTTCACCTTAATCAACATTTAAACACGTTCGCACCAGATTTTCCATTTTCGTTTAAAGCTAATTGATTACTTGCCGTTTCTCTACCCTTTATTCACGCCAATTTCGCTGACCAGTGCAAATTATTTCTTTCCTATCTTTCACCAATCAACGCATCCATTCCTAAGAATTTCTAAACGAATATAAATTGTTAGCAAATAATTCTTGCCGTTTTTATCAATCAATGCAATTAATGTTGCCCATAAAACTCTTTCCTTTCTGGCCATAAAACTCTCATGCCTTGATTATGCATATCCCTATTTCCTTGCATGCAAAGCAACCAATATTTTTCCTATAAATTAAAGCCTCGTACCATTTCCATTTCATCTCTTTTGGCCTCCATCTCCTCCAGTACTAAACTCACGCATCCCTTTTGAAAAAAAAAGCATCGCGTCAAGCAATTTTCCACTTCTTTTGTTCTCTTCTTCCTTGCGTGTGCCAGTAGGTATGGCCTCTTCCTCCTCTTGTTTCCTTTTTATTTTGCTTTGTTTCTATAGTTCCATCCTTCTATTATACGGAAAAAAAAAGGAAAATTTGTGTCACCTTTTGCATGCTTAAAGAAAAATAAAGGTTGCGTGCACTGTTCTTGCCTTTTTAAAAATCACTGCCTGAATTTCCCACTAGGAATCACGTACATGCATATAATTTAGATGTGTCAAATTATCTTGTTCAAATTTTTATTTAAAATTTCGCTTTGATTTGTGATTCAATTAGAGTACTAAGTTTGATTTATTTATCTTGTTTCAAGATCGAGACCAGTTTGTCTCCTCTTCCAATTTTTGATCGTGCCCTCTGTTCTTCTCTTTCGGGGTAGATATTGTTGTTTGATTTGAATCTTCAGCAGCAAAAGTTGAGTAAATCTCACCAAACTAATATGTACTTATATAATTGATAAACTGACATCACTTGAATCTGTAAATTTATATCATCCTGTTATAACTGTTATATTATGATTATATGATGTTCATCCCTATTTATACACATGTTATATCATCTGTTACTGTTATATATTGTATACTGTTTATTTATATCAGTTTATCACACTGCAAGTTCCCTGTAGAGTAGAATCACTATGGGTTGAAATGATACATACCCAAACGGACTTTAGAATAAGGAAAAATCGTTATGGGCTGAAATGATAGGCCTGAACGGTTTTTATTTATTTATTATATTACTTGGGATTGCGGGTTTGAAATGATAAAAACCCGGTTTTTCTTTGTAAACTGCGGATTGAAATGATACATATCTGTATCACTTGACCTAGGCTAGAAAAATTATATACAGACCCGTGGTTTATATATTTTTCCGAAATTTTTAAAATATTTTTAAAATGTAAATATTATGATATTTTGATTTAAATATTATTAAAATGATTTTTATTAAATATTTGTGATTTTCTACAAATTAAATAAGTGAATTAAGTAAATGGTGAAGTAGAATTTGAAATACAAGTTAATTTTAGAATTTATGATTTTGTTTATAAATGGAATTTATGTAAAGTATGAAGATATGACAAATTTGATTAAAGATGAATTTAATGATTTTTATTAAGTAATAATAATGTTTTAAAGGTGTTAATGATTTTGTATAAATTAAAATATGGAATAAATGAATATTTAAGCTGAATTTGGAAATATAACTTAAATTGAATTTTGTGAAATTTTGTTAAAAGTGAAGTTTTAATTAAGTAAAATAAATGAAAATAAGTTATATTTTGGAAATTTAAACTTAGTTGTTAAGTTAAGAATTTAATTAAAGAAATGAAACTTAAATTGTTATTTAACTTGATTTTTTTTGTATGGAAATTTGACTTTATAACTCATAGAAATAAAGGTATGTAAATGATTGTTTTTAAATATGGAAATATATGATTTTATAAGTTAAATGATTTTTATTAAAAGTTAATTATGTGTGAAATTGTAAATAAAACTCTGAATTTAATTTGACAGCATTTTTGAAATATAATGTAAAGATATTACAGCATTGGAAAATGCTGTAGTTGTTTTAAATGAACCAAATAGCAAATTTGAACTAAGGGTTATTATAGCACTTTGTTGGTGCTATAGTTGTTAAATTTAACTAAAATTTTAATTGAAACTAAATTAAGAAATTACAGCATTTAAATGCCGTCTTTTGTTAATGAACTGTTTTTAAACATAACATTTCGTAGCATTTTCTAAGTGCTGCGAAAGTTGAATTTTCTTTGTTTAATAAATTCAAATGAATAAATGATCTTTGAAAAAAGGATTAAATTTTGGAAATTTAATATTAAATTATTAAATATAATGAATTGACTTTAAATGATTTAAATCGAATAGTTGATTTTGGAAATACAACTATTTTGAAATAGGATTAAATGGTATTTAAATATAATAGATGATGTTTTGAAATGATATTTTGATATTTTGAAATGAATTTGAAATGATATTAAATCTTGGAATAAATAATTGAAGTTTATATTAGTATGAAAACATTTGGTTTACTTGAAATTTGAATCTATTTAAAAGATATTAGACTTGTGAAATATAGATAATAAAGCTTGGATTTATTTTATAAATTTGAATAATTATTTTGTGGATTAAATCTATATTTGAAATTTATAAGATTTGAAATGGTCTATGGAAATTTAATTGAAATAAATGATTGAATTGAATTGAAACTTTGGAAATTTTAATACTTGATTTGAAAGTATAATAATTACACTTTTAAATGGTTTAGATGAATTATTTTGATTGAAATATAAACTATTTAAAAGGTGACTTGAAATGATAATAAATGAATGATATCTTTAAATTTAAAAAGTATATAAAGTTGAATATTTAGATTTGAACTCAGATGATATTTTGATATATTAAAATGATTTGAAATGAAGTTTTGGGACCATATGATATTTTGATATATTAAATGATTTGAAATGAAGTTTTGAAAGGATATGATATGTTGATATATTAAAATAATTTGAAATGAAGTTTTGAAAAGATATGATATTTTGATATATTGAAATGATTTGAAATGAAGTTTTGGAAAGATATGATATTTTGATATATTAAATGGTTTGGAAATGATTTGATCTTTATTTTTGGATTTGAAATGATATTCTATTTTAAAGTATAAACTGTTTTTAAATTTTAACCACGGGTTATAATAACGATTGGTTGTTAAAGAGACCGGGATCAGATATGGACATACTCTCTATCGATACCGGAAACCACTTTGACAACTATGTACGCGGTGGAGTTTCCAGAATGAAGTAGGATGGTGGCGACGATCCTAAGGTATATACGTGGACCCAACTCCAGTGAGTTGGCATAAGGTGGCTAAAACAGGAGCGATTGACGGACCAAGGAGGTAGCACCTCTGATCGGACACACTTCTTCGATACCATTCTATTACTTGTGATTGATTTGGTGCGCACCCTTGATTTGGGAGTGTTGTTCAAGGTGGGCGGTAGTGGCTGCTATGCGTCACCACCAGTCCGGATGCGTAATGGGTATATCTACCCTGGCATTGCCTAGTTGTGCCATGTCACCTACCATAGCGAGCTTTACTACGATTTTGGTTTAAAGATCCAACCGCGTTAAGGTTCACCATCCCCTTAACGCTATTTTCTATATGATTATACTTTACTAATTAGACACTACTATATATAGCGTATATTACTACATAGTAAATAGTTTAACGGATCCTTAAAGAATGGGCGATCCCAAGCATTCTTTGAGTTACTTGTACCTTTATTACAGTTCACTTGAGTTGGTTTACATTATATAAGTATATATTGTCCTGACTCGAGTGTTTTGTGTTTTTCTTTACGCTCGGGTCAGCCTGAGTTATTCACAGATTTGGATTTCCATTCTCTTGGAGATTTGAATCACTAGAGATTTTCTGCTTGTCTTGTCCTATCTACTTCAGTTTCGTTGTCCTACTCAGCTTGTACTTGGTTATTGTATTGAGACTTCCGTTGTACTTTATTTCTTCTATTGTATCTTATTTAACTCTGATATATATTTACATAGTAGCTTCATGAACTACTATTTCTTTTACTTCCGCTGCATTATTTTGCTCTGTGTCTGTGATCTGTGATTATTTATTTACTGTATATACTGAGATTTGCCAAATTTTATTTACAACGCGGTATTTTGAGCAATTCAAGTCCGACATGTGCAGATGCGAATGGTTGAAAGTATCGGGTCGTTACAGGTAGACCGGAATAAAGGATGCCAAAAGACTGATCAATGATTATTAGTTAGAAAGGTTCTTATTAAGCCCAAGAAAATTATTTTTGGAAATAAATATTGGTAGGGGCCAATAGGTTTTTAGTGATCCCATGAAAATTATGTATGGAAATAGTTGTTGGCAGGGGCTAATAGGTCCTTACTGATCCCATGAAAACTATGTCTGGAATAAGTTACTGAAAGAGATTAATAGGTTCATAGTGATCGAATGAAAATTATAACATGAGAGAAGTTATTGGAGAATTCAATAGGTTCATAGTAAGCCCATGAAAACTATGATTGGAGAAAGTTGTTGGTAGATACCAATAGGCTCTTAGAGATCCCATGAAAACTATGATTGGATGATAGTACGTATAGAAACCAATATGTTCATAGTGACCCCATGAAAACTATGAAAGTGGATATGAATTCCATAAAGAATTAACAGGTTATTAGTCAGCCCATGAAAACTAATAGGTGAATAGTGACCTTAGAAATTATAACTTGAGATAGATAGTCAGGTGAATGGGGATGGGAAATCCAAAACA
This sequence comes from Allium fistulosum, assembly GCA_030737815.1. Taxonomy (NCBI): domain Eukaryota; kingdom Viridiplantae; phylum Streptophyta; class Magnoliopsida; order Asparagales; family Amaryllidaceae; genus Allium; species Allium fistulosum. Next base: position 1,498,251,208 of record CM060901.1, read on the forward strand.
TATTGCATGTTTGCATATCATCGTGATACATTTTGTTATGTTATGTCTTAACCATTGTGGATGCAGGTGCACAATATATGTTTATTATAAACTAGGTTGAGATACTAGTGAGGGGAAAACCCATTCCGCTAAGCGGTGTGGTCTCACTAGATATCTATATGGTTCGAGATGGTAGGTTATTATTCATACCAAACTTTTTTTCTGACTCAAAGTTTATGTTTTCCCCTTAAACTCTCAAATGCTCAATTGATTTTGAGTAGTTTTAGAGTTAAGGTTTTCAAATTCTCCTTTAGACGAATAAGCTTCCGGAGACATGCAGGAGGCAAGCTAGCTATTAGAAGTTCTTTCTGTTTGATTCCACTGTGTTTTGGATGTAAGGGTAAAGTTGTTTAATTGCCTATATTTTGACTTTGATCAACTAAGAGGGCATCTTCATATGTCAGTCTTGGCGTACTTTGTAATAATTATATATCTCTGAATGTGGTTTACAAATTGGGATTATGTAATGAACTTGAAATGTGATTTGAAGTGGAATGAGAAATTTGGTTTATGATTTTAAAATTTTTCATATCCATGTGTTTCTAGTATATCAATGTATCTAACATTACCACATTTGGTCACTGAGAATTAATAACTATGGATGACTGCAATATCCGTATGTAGTTAGTTTTGGGCCTCCAAATGGGGGATTTTTCAAGTTGGCATCGGAGCACCAGTTTATGTAAATTTAAAAGAAATTTGAACCAAAAAGGATTTTCAAAACATAATCCAATGAATCAGAGAATGGGATCGGGGTTTCGGTTAACCCTATAGTAACGTACTTGCATTTGTTATGTATATATCAATAAGTACGTACTCCCCTCTCTCTTAGACCATTCTTCTGTGTCTTACTAAGGCTCGTATGCAGATTTACGAGAAGGAAGATATGGAGGCAGGAAACGGAAGAGTAAATCTAGATGGAGGAAGCACCATAACTAATGGAAATGCTCGACCTAATACCAGAAGGAATCCAGGTTGATAGGAAAATGCTAATCCAAATCCAAATGCCAATGTAGGTGCTGGAATCCCGCCAGTAGATATTGGGATGATGTATCAGTTCTTTGTCAAGCTGGATTAGCTACAGGAGTAGCTGGAGGAAATGCTGTGAATGTTGGTGGAGCTAATCCCGTGGCCCTAGTCGGCAATAACTATGCTAAGCTGAGCAGGGATTACACCAGTCTTGGTGGGAAGCCGTTTTTGGGAATAGAGGATGTTGTTGAAGTAGAAAACTGGTTGTTGCACTGTTAAAGGATTTTTGTTGACTGGGTATTAGATGATGAGCAGAAAAGGAGACTTGCTTCTAGACAGTTGCAAGAAGCAGCATTTATTGGTGGAATAGTATTACTGTGGGAGTTCCCGATGAGGAGTTGACTTGGGAAGAGTTTCGAAGTAGATTCGAAAAGAGGTTTTTGCATGAAGTTGCCAAGTTAGTATTGTTGAGAAAGTTCATGGACTTAGTGCAAGGGGAGATGTCGGTCATTGAGTATGCTACGAAGTTTGGGTTAGGACCTTAGATTGCCATGGCGACTATGCCATACCTCCGTGATCCAAGTACGGTTGAAGTGGAGATGGAAATTGAGAATGAAGAGATGCTTTCTACTTATGGGAAGGAGAAACAGGTCAAAACCCATAATTTGCAGGGCAAGAAGAGGAAATTCTTGAAGAAGAAAGGAGCTCAGAAAGGAGCTACTGCCAAGAAAGGGAAGGCCGATGTAGTTTGCTCCAAGTGCGACAAGAAAGGATGTTATGCTCATGAATGTCGGACTAGAAAAGGAAAAAAGGTTGTAGATAAGAAAGGAGTGAAGTGCTTCAATTTTGGCCAGATTGGACACTACAAGAATTACTGTCCAGAATCAATCAGAGTAGACAAAGGGAAAGTTTTTGCTTTGGAAGCATCTTCTTCTAGACCAACTACTGCTGAGAAAGGAAAGACTGTGATGGGTACATTTTTGATTTGTAGTATTCTAGTTAGGGTACTATTTGATACCAGTGCATCACATTCATTTATATCTAAGTATTTGGTAGATAAGTTATGTTTAGAACCCTCATACCTTGTTACTTCCTTAAGAGTTGCAAATCAGATAGGAGGGTATGCAACTCTGGGGATGAGGTGTGACCAGTTAGAACTTGAATTGTTAGGTCATATGTTTGCATGCAGTTTGTATGTTTTTGATTTCGTAGGCTTTGGGATCATTTTAGGTATGGATTGGTTAAATAAATATGATACTAAGATATTTTGCCAAGATAAGGAAATATCACTAAGACACCCTAATAGTCATAACCGAATTATATATTCAGTGGAGAATTCAGATCTGAGTACTTATGCTTTCTTGGGTTCTATAGAAGTAGAAGAAGAGTTGAATCAGGTTTTGGTAGCAAGAGAGTTTCAGAGGTTTTTGAGCTAGTCACAGGACTACCACCGAAGCGATCCATTGAGTTTCGGATAGATCTTGTGCCATGAGCAGAACCTGTAAGTAGACCACCTAGCAGGATGACACATACCGAGATGAAGGAATTAAATGTGCAGGCAGTGGATTTAGAAAGAAAGAATTTTATTACACCAAGCAGTTTGCCTTAGGGACCAGCCGCACTGTTCGTAAAGAAACCATATGGGTCGTTAAGGATGTGTATCGACTATCGTAAGTTGAATGAAAAGACGATCAAGAATAGGCATCATTTGCAGAGAATCGATGATTTATTTGATCAGTTAAGTGGAGCCACAGTATTTTTCCAATTGGATTTGGCGATAGGTTTCCATCAACTAAGAGTGGCAGAGGACAATATTTCGTTGATGGCATTTCAGACTAGGTAAGGTTCGTACGAATGGTTAGTAATTCCATTCAGGTTAACAAATGCGCCAGCTTTCTTCGTGGATTTGATGAACCGAGTTTTCCGAGAGCACTTGTATAGGTTCATATTATTCATAGATGAAATGTTAATGTAATCGAAGGACAAAAGAGAGCATGAATTTCATCTTAGAGTAGTGCTTGAGATGCTAAGGCAGCATCAACTGAAAGCGAAATTTTCAAAGTGTCGTTTCTGGAAGAAAGAGGTTAAGTTTCTTGGTCACATGGTTTCAGAGAAGGGTTTATCAGTTGATCCGGGCAAGATCGAGGCTGTTAACAATTGGAAAAGACAAAAGACTGTGACTGAGATTAGAAGTTTTCTTGGACTCGCTGGCTATTACCAGAGATTCATTAAGGATTTCTTGCAGATAGCAGTGCCGTTGACTAAGCTAACCAGGAAGGTCGTGAAGTTTATTTGGTCTGACAAATGTGAGGAAGCAATCCTTAAGTTAAAGCATTTATTGACCAACGCGCCTATGTTAGTAGTTCCAGATGGGAAACAAGGATACGTAGTGTATACCAATGCATGTGGAACCAGATTAGGGGCTGTGTTGACACAGAAAGGTAAAGTTTTTGCCTATGCTTCACGACAGCTTAGACCGCATAAAGTGAGATATCATACTCATGTCTAGAGGTTGATATAGTGATCTTCGCACTAAAAGTATGGAGATATTGAAAGGGAGTGCGGATTAAGGATTTTAAGGCTAATTTAACACTAAAGGGAGAGTGAATAGTGTTTAATGGATTCTACGACTTATATGGACTAAATTAAAATTATGACACAAACAAATGCAAAACTTAATCACAGAACAATCATAGAATCAAACACAGATGCAGAAAGTAAAAAAAAAGCAGTAAAAGAAAAGAACACACCGGATTTTATACTGGTTCGGAGTTACCCTACATCCAGTCCTGTACCAAGGCAGAACACCTCATACAGATTTTTATTATACCAAAGTGGAGATTACAATCCTCACTTTCTAAAGGCCTTGAGGTACCCTCCTGTCTCACAAGTCTGTGGAAAACTCTCTTGATTTACGGGCCACAAGATTACCCAATTGATTTCCAGGCATAACCACACCTTATAGAGAGACTCGATAAACTTTTGATTACAAATTGATCCTATAACTCTGACTAGCACTTTGACCTTCGAGAGAGGGTAGATAATCAAACAAGAATGAGATTCTAATTTGATTCACTAGAGAATTCGGCAGAATTTCGGCACGATCTTAAAAATATGAAAATTTTAGAATATGGATTTGTGGAGAAGAAGGAGTGAAGAAAATATGAAAATAGTTAGTTAAAAAATTCGTTTGTGAAGGCTATTTATAGACCAGTAACGGTCATAACCATTCGTGAAGAGATTTAAATGAATAGACACTTCTTTTGAAAATTGAAACTTTTGAATTTAACGGCCACAATGTCGACATCGGGTATCCCATGATGTCGACATACCCTAGTGAAAAATAATGTAAAATTTGTTTTGAAAATGATATTGAAAGGAAAACAAGATGAAATGATTCTGGAGTAAAATAAACTAATTTCCCTATGTTTTAAAATAAAGAAGAGTAGAAAAATATATTTTTAGAATGTATATATAAATTTGATTTTAAATCTTAAGTATATATATATATATATTATAAGAGAATATTTAAAAGTCAGAAGGTAGTTTAAAAACAAACAAGAGTTTATTTAAAAACAAAGACAAAGAATATTTTAAGGCTAAAACATCTTTCTGAAAATCATTTTGAAAAGATAATTTTTAAGGCTAAAACATTTTGAAATGCAGTTTTGAAAATCATTTTGAAAAATCATTTTGAAGTAGTTTTGCAAGCTTCTTCCTGCAGAATATCTCATCACATCAGGACTCGAGAACTTGTACAAAACAAGGATGTTCGTGGGTTTGTAAGCCACTTGTCGTCGGTTTGTAAGCTACTTGTCGTGGGTTTGTAAGCCACTAAGAAGATAGAAATGGGTTCCGTCCCAAATGAAATATGGAATGAAGATTTCCGTGCTATTATGAAGTTTTAACAATAAACTAGACACATATCTTGAAATCTTAATCTTGATACTCATGAGTCTTCAAACTTGATTTCTTCATCCTTGATCTTTATACTGTACAGTCTTCAATAATCAGTACCTGCCTTATATATATCCTACATAATAAAATTCATATATATCTAGACAATAGTGTTAATATATAAGTTATAATAAAATAAGTTACAAAGGTTGTTGTTATCAAAACCACTATCTCCAGTTCCTAACAATCTCCCCCTTTTTGATGATGACAACCTTATAAAATATACTTACCACTTCAATCATACCATAACCCCCCCTCACACCAACTCCCCCTTAATCTAAGCCTACTATTTTATATAACTTCTCCCCTTTTGTCATCAACAAAACAATAACCTATAAACCTTGAACATAATAGAAAATGAGATAAACAAACATATGAAATAAGAATAATAACTATGTATGAGTGAAATATAGCATCCTAAGTTAAATGGAATTCAAGATTTTATATATCAAATATTGTTTTTAGAAGAACATTAATTAAGATAACACTTTATATACAAATTAACAAACCAATATACAATCAAGAAAGAGAAAAACGAAAATGAGAAACACTTAATGAGGACCCTTAACTATTGGTGATTTATGGACCGAACAATTTGGTAATGGAGACAAAAGTTTCCATGTTGTTCGACCAAGTTTCCATTAGCATCAAAAAGGACCTCACCAACACAAATCATGCCATCGTCTTCGTCCATATGAACATCCGGATTCGGCAGAGGATGTTCTTCTTCTTGATCCTCTTATGGTTCTTCCATAGGCTCTTCTTCTTCAGAATCCATGGCTTGTGATGATTCTTCGATGACAATGGGATTGGCATGGTTATCCATAAGGAATTTTTGTAAATTCCTAAGGATTCTGCCTTGCCTATCTTTTTCTCTAGCCATTCGCAGTTGACTTACTTGAATTTCCATCATCATTTGAAGCAAATAATTCATCTTCTCATGTAGTTTGATGACTCATACGTGTGTGGAACGTTGAAAAGGGCCAAAATGAGGAGAAGTGGGTGAAGAAGGTTCATTATTAGAAGAGGAAGCCATTAATTTACTGCTTTAGAAGTTTATTACAGAGAATAGAACAGAGGAATGGATTAAAAGTCGAAATATATAAATATATAACCAAATAACTAATTTTAGAGGGAATTTTAAATTTGAAAATCTCGGCCTATATGTCGACATAGGGGGATGGGTCATGTCGACATGCCCTGTTCAATTTTTGAGAAATTTTTATTTATATTAATTATTAACTATACTTGTATTATTCATAATTTATATTTCAGTTAATGAACATATACCTAATTCTCTTCTAAATTTAGTAAAGTTTTGTTCATTTAATGGTTTGGTTAATATATTAGCAATTTGTTTTTCGGTATTAATATATTCAAGAGTTATGACTTCTTTACTTATATTATCTCTAAGAAAATGATGTCTAATATCAATATGTTTTGTTCTAGCATGATGAGTTGGATTTTTAGATAAGTTTATTGCACTAGTATTATCACAATAAATTGGTGATTTAGTTATAGTTAATCCAAAATCTTTTAAAGTTTATTGCATATATATAACTTGAGAACAAGCCAAAGCAGCAGATATATATTCTGCTTCAGTTGTTGACAAGGATACAGTGTTTTGCTTCTTACTAAACCAGGAAACCAGAGAATGTCCTAGAAAGTGACAAGTTCCACTTGTACTTTTTCGATCTGATTTACAACCAGCGTAATCAGCACACATTTTTCTCAAAAAAATAATTTATATTTCAGTTAATGAACATATACCTAATTCTCTTCTAAATTTAGTAAAGTTTTGTTCATTTAATGGTTTGGTTAATATATCAGCAATTTGGTTTTCAGTATTAATATATTCAAGAGTTATGACTTCTTTACTTATATTATCTCTAAGAAAATGATGTCTAATATCAATATGTTTTGTTCTAGCATGATGAGTTGGATTTTTAGATAAGTTTATTGCACTAGTATTATCACAATAAATTGGTGATTTAGTTATAGTTAATCCAAAATCTCCTTTTGAGTACCTTGGTTTTGTGATTAGACCTACCAAACTCAAACATGATGATTGAATTATTATTATAGATAAAATTAAAAGTAAGATTTCTAACTGGAATGGGAGATTTTTATCTAGAGCAGGTAGACTAGTTTTAATAAATTCGGTTTTATCAACCCTTCCGATTTATTGGATGTCCATGCATCTATTTCCGAATTGGGTTATTGATAAAATTGATAAAACTAGAAGAGATTTCTTATGGAGTGGGGAAAATTCTAATAATAATATAAAATGTCTATTAAATTGGGAAATTGTCTGTAAGGCCAAAAAGGAAGGTGGTTTAGGAGTTATAAATTTGCGTAATATGAATTTGTCTCTTTTAGGTAAATGGCTTTGGAAATTTCAAGATATAAATGATAATGCTATTTGGAAAGAGATCATTTCCAAATATTACTATAACGGTAATAGCGATTTTTATCAAATTGCTCATTCATACACCCAAAATTTATCTAATTTTTGGAAAAACATTTTAAAATGTCATGAAATTTTTAACTTAGGAATTAATAAGATAGTACATTCAGGTAATTGTACTTCTTTTTGGCACGACCGTTGGATTTCAATCTTGCCTCTAAAGGTAGAATTTAAGGAGTTGTATGAAATTTGTAACTTTAAGTATGCTTTAATTAATGAAGTTTATTCTCCTGAAAATGATCCTCCTTGAAATTTCAGTTTTAATAGAATCTTAGTTGATTCAACCCTTAGGAAACTTTCTTTGCTTTATGCTAGATTTAATCTTTATAATATTGATAACGATAATGATTTTATTAGTTGGGAATGGGACAAGAGTAAGAAATATACTTCAAATACTTTCTACAGATTTATTAATTTTAGGGTACTATAAACAATTCTTTTAAATATTTGTGGAAATCTAATGCTCCTCCTAAGTCCAAAATTCACATGTGGTTAATACTTCATGGGAAACTTAATACAATAGAATTTTTAAAAAGAAAAAACATTCAAAATGATAATAAATGTTATTTTTGTAATCTGCATCTAGAGGACATTAATCATTTATATTATGATTGTTTAGATTCTAATTACATCCTAATTAATACTCTTAAAAATTTTCACTTTAATATAATATCTAAAATTTTGGATTGTGAATCCTACTGGATTAATTTTAGATTCAAATTCAAAACGAATATTAGATTTTTACTTGACACTTTATTCATCGTTATTAGTTGGTTTATTTGGTTTGAAAGAAATCAAAGAATTTTTAATAATAATAACAGTCACATAAACAAATTGATTTTTTCAATTTTTTCATTTTTCTTTAATTGGATTTCTAACCCCAAATATAAATTAGCTAAAATTATCCATTTCAAACGGTACCTAAACAAAGTTAATCATAATATTAATTTATTTAAACACAACAATAATTTTTTTAATATTAATAATAGTATTATTAATTTTTTCTCAAATTTATATGATGATTTCAATTTTAATCATAACTTACTTATGATTAAAGGTACATAAATTAGATCTGATTTAATTTTTGTACTAGTCTCTGTTTTGGTTTTAGTTACAGGTAATTCATTTCTTTTGTTATTATCCAAATAGTCCTATTTAGGTTTTTATTTCCTTATAAATACATATATATGTATATTTACTATATAAATATACATATATATGTACCATTCTAATTTTTTCCTTAGTCGTGTTTTAGATATAGGTTTGGGAGACAGGAAATCGGGTTCATTTTGCAGCTTCACTTATATTTAGATAGATGGATATCAGATTGCAGAGAGGTCATCAGAGCAGAGTTTCTTCATCTAGGACTTCTAACAGTTATCTCCTCAGATATAGGATACTGCTATCTTCATTATGGAGTACTTTTTTCAGGAGGATATATTATTCAGTTTTGGCACTTCTTCCTCTTGATCAAAGCTTTTCAGAGCGGTCTCTCTTTTCAGCAGATCCACTTCATAGCAGATGCTTTTTCACCCCTTCTAATTCAGATGTTTGGAGCTTCCTCATTAGTTTGTGTCGTCATCCAATTGTTTTGTTTTTCTTTAGTTTTTTAGGTACTTCTAACACCTCAATATCTGGCGGTGGCCATGCCGGAGCTCGATATTGGGGTGTGATGGGTGGTGGCCTTGCCGTAACTCATCTTAGGTGTACCTGAGATTTGATATATGTATTTTGTTTTTGTTACCTGCCAGGCATGTTGGCAGCACCTTATGTATGTGATATTTACATTCTCATATGTGCTCTCCCCTATTCATAGAGGATCACACATTTTTCTCAAAAAATAATAATTTATATTTCAATTAATGAACATATACCTAATTCTCTTCTAAATTTAGTAAAGTTTTGTTCATTTAATGGTTTGGATAATATATCAGCAATTTGTTTTTCGGTATTAATATATTCAAGAGTTATGACTTCATTACTTATATTATATCTAAGAAAATGATGTCTAATATCAATATGTTTTGTTCTAGCATGAGGAGTTGGATTTTTAGATAAGTTTATTGCACTAGTATTATCACAATAAATTGGTGATTTAGTTATAGTTAATCCAAAATCTTTTAAAGTTTGTTGCATATATATAACTTGAGAACAAGCCAAAGCAGCAGATATATATTCTGCTTCAGTTGTTGACAAGGATACAGTGTTTTGCTTCTTACTAAACCAGGAAACCAGAGAATGTCCTAGAAAGTGACAAGTTCCACTTTTACTTTTTTGGTCTGATTTACAACCAGCGTAATCAGCATCACGATATGAAGTTAAATCAAATACATCATTTCTAGGGTAAAATAAACCATAATCTAAAGTATGTTTTAAATATTTTAAAATTCTTTTAACAGCTTTTAAGTGAGTTTCTTTAGGTTGAGATTGGTATCTTGCACAGAGACAAACACTATGCATGATGTCAGGACGGACTTGTTGTTATATAAAGCAGCGAATCAATTATTCCCCTATATAATTTTTGATCAACATCTTTTGATTTATCTTCTTTACTTAAAGCTACATTAGTTTTCATTGGATTTGGTTTCCCACTAGAAGTGGTCAATCCAAATTTATTAATTAAATCCTTAGCATATTTTTCTTGACTAATGGAAATTCCTTTATCTAATTGTTTGATTTGAAGTCCTAAGAAGAAGCTTAGTTCTCTCATATGACTCATTTCAAATTCTTTAGTCATTATACCTGAAAATTCTTTATTCATTATGTTATTAGTTGACCCAAATATTATATCATCTACATATATTTGTACTAATTGAATATCATTTTTATTTCTTTTAATAAAAAGAGTTGTATCTATTTTACCAATTTCAAAACCAGATTGTAGTAAATAAGATCTTAGTCTTTCATACCAGGCTCTAGGAGCTTGTTTCAGACCATATAAAGATTTCTTTAATTTATATACATGATTTGGAAATTCATTATTTTCAAAAAGTGGACGTTGTTCAACATAAACATCTTCTTTTACAAAACCATTTAGAAAAGCACTTTTAACCTCCATTTGATATAACTTGAAATTATTGTAATTTGCGAAAGCAAGTAGAATCCTGATAGCTTCTAGTCTTGCTACGGGTGCAAAGGTTTCGTCATAATCAATTCCTTCTTCTTGACAATAACCTTGCGCGACTAAACGAGCTTTATTTCTCATGACCTCACCAAGTTCATTCATTTTATTTTTATAAACCCATTTTGTTCCAATCATACTTTTATCCTCAGGTCTAGGAACAAGTTCCCAAACATCATTTCTAGTGAACTGATTCAATTCTTCTTGCATAGCAAGAATCCATGAATCATCAGATGATGCTTCCTTTGGATTTTTAGGTTCAATAGTTGATATAAAAGCTACATTACTCATACTATTTAGTTGATTTCTTGTTTTAACTATAGATTCAATATTTCCTAGTATATTTTCTACAGGATGATCTTTTAATAGTCTAATTCTTTTATTAGGTTGAATGATTTCACAATTAGTTTCATTAGGTTCATTATTTAAAGTTACAAAATCTTCTTCATCTTCTATTTGCACGGTATCTTTAAAATTTTCATCAAAAGATACATCCATTGTTTCTTCAATAGTGTTAGTTCTTAAATTATAAACTCTAAATGCTTTACTTCTATTAGAATATCCGATAAAGATACCTTTGTTGGATTTAGGTTCAAATTTATCTAAATTATCTTTTGTATTAAGAATAAAACACTTACTACCAAAAACTTTAAAATAAGCTACTATGGGTTTCTTATTGTAAAGTAATTCATATGGTGTTTTATTAGTTAATGGTCTAATTAAAATCCTATTTAATATATAACAAGCTGTAGCGACTGCTTCAGCCCAAAAGTTTTTAGGTAAGTTACTATCAGAAAGTATTGTTCTAGCACACTCTTGAATCGTTCTATTCTTACGTTCTACCGCTCCGTTTTATCGTGGAGTTCTTGGAAAAGAAAAATTATGAGTGACTCCTTTTTTATTACAGAAATTCTCAAAATTTCCATTTTCAAATTCTCCACCGTGATCACTACGAATAGTTTTTATTTTTAAAGAAAATTGATTTTGAATTCTTTTAGCAAAATTCTTAAATAATTCAAAATCATCACTTTTAAGTTTAAGAAAAATTGTCCAAGTATATCTAGAATAATCATCTACAATTACAAAAACATATTCATTGTGATTAATTGATTGAACTTGAGATGGACCAAACAAATCTAAATGAAGTAATTCTAGAGGTTTAGAAGTAGAAATCATATCTTTTAATTTAAATGAACTTTTCTTAAGTTTTCCTAATTGGCAAGCATCACATATATTATCTACTTTAAAGTTTAACTTGGGAAGACCTCTAACTAAGTCAAGTTTTGATAACCTAGATAACAGTTTGAAATTTAAATGACCAAATCTTTTATGCCAAATCCAAGGGTCACTTGTATTAGCCAAAAGACATAAGTTATTATTTGAAACTTTCATACTAAGGATGTAAATGTTATTATTCCTAATTCCTTCAAAGATAATATTTGACTTATTATCTTCGATGTGACACTTATCTTTTCCAAATTTAATTTTAATTCCTTTATCACATAGTTGACTTATACTAAGCAGATTATGTTTTAAATTCCTAACTAGCAAAATATCAGAAATAAGAGGAGTTTAGAATTACCGACATTGCCGATGCCAATCACATATCCTTTTGAGTTGTCTCCAAAGTTGACCAATCCACCATTTTGATATATAATGTCATTGAGTATCTCAGGATTTCCAGTCATATGCCTTGAACAGCCACTATCAAGTATCCATTTATCTTTCTCAATTTGCACAGTTTGTCCATTGGTTGTTGATTCTTCAAAAGCCATGTAACATGTCTGTTCCTGCATAACAAACCAATTCGGTAGATAACTTGATTTTTCATAAAAACTATATGCAGACTTATGATACTTTGATGAAATGCATAGATTCAAACTAGTATTAACAAAATTTTCTAAAAATGCCATTTTCAACTTTTCAAGTTTTAGATTATGAAAACTATGAAAACCTATGCTCTGATACCAATTGAAAGGGAGTGCAGATTAAGGATCTTAAGGCTAATTTAACACTAGAGGGGGGGTGAATAGTGTTTAATGGATTCTATGACTTATATGGACTAAATTAAAATTATGACACAAACAAATGCAGAACTTAATCACAGATAAATCACATAATCAAACACAGATGTAGAAAGTAAATAAAAAGCAGTAAAAGAAAAGAACACACCAGATTTTATACTGGTCCGAAGTTACCCTACATTCAGTCCTGTACCAAGGCAGAACAATTCATACAGATTTTTATTATACCAAAGTCCAGATTACAATCCTCAGTTTCTAAAGGCCTTGAGGTGCCCTCCTGTCTCTCGAGTCTGGGGCAAACTCTCTTGATTTACAGGCCACAAGATTACCCAATTGATTTCCAGGCATAACCACACCTTATAGAGAGACTCGATAAACTTTTGATTACAAATTGATCCTATAACTCTGAATAGCACTTTGACCTTCGACAAAGGGTAGAGAATCAAACAAGAATGAGATTCTAATTTGATTCACTAGAGAATTCGGCAGAATTTTGGCACGATCTTAAAAATATGAAAATTTTAGAATATGGATTTGTGGAGAAGAAGGAGTGAAGAAAATATGAAAATAGTTAGTTAAAAAATTCGTTTGTGAAGGCTATTTATAGACCAGTAACGGTCATAACCATTCGTGAAGAGATTTAAACGAATAGACACTTCTTTTGAAAATTGAAACTTTTGAATTTAACGACCACCATGTCGACATGGGGTATCCCATGATGTCGACATACCCTAGTTAAAAATAATGTAAAATTTGTTTTGAAAATGATATTGAAAGGAAAACAAGATGAAATGATTCTGGAGTAAAATAAACTAATTTCCCTATGTTTAAAAAAAAGAGGAGTAGAAAAATATATTTTTAGAATGTGTATATAAATTTGATTTAAATCTCAAGTATATATATATTGTAAGATAATATTTAAAAGTCAGAAGATAGTTTAAAAACAAACAAAGTTTAAAACAAGAGTTTGTTTAAAACCAAAGACAAAGAATACTTTAAGGCTAAATCATCTTTTTTAAAATCATTTGAAAAGATAATTTTTAAGGCTAAAACATTTTGAAAAGCAGTTTTGAAAATCATTTTGAAAAACCATTTTGAAGTAGTTTTTCAAGCTTCTTCCTGCAGAATATCTCATCACATCAGGACTCGAGAACTTGTACAAAACCAGGATGTTCGTGGGTTTGTAAGCCACTTGTTGTAGGTCTGTAAGCTACTTGTCGTGCTTTTGTAAGCCACTAAGAAGATAGAAATGGGTTCCATCCCAAATGAAATATGGAATGAAGGTTTCCGTGCTATTATGAAGTTTAAACAATAAACTAGACACATATCTTGAAATCTTGATCTTGATACTCATGAGTCTTCAAACTTGATTTCTTCATCCTTGATCTTTATACTATACAGTCTTCAATAATCAGTACCTGCCTTATATATATCCTGCATAATAACATTCATATATATCTAGATAATAGTGTTAATATATAAGTTATAATAAAATAAGTTACAAAGGTTGTTGTCATCAAACCCACTATCTCCAGTTCCAAACAGATATTATCTCTTAGGGGAGAGATTTGAGTTATACACAGATCATAAGTCTTTAAGATATTTATTCTCTCAGAAGGATTTGAATATGAGACAGCAGAGGCGGCTGGAGTTTTTAGCAGCTTATGATTTTGGTATAGAGTATACACTTGGAAATGGAAATAAAGTAGTGGATGCTCTTAGCAGAAAACATCAGAATGTGGTGTTAGCTATGTTAACTAAATGGAAGGACCTAGAGGTTTTGACTATTTGTACAGTGCAGTTAAGATCGACTACTAGTTCTAGTCAGGGCACTATCATGTTATCCTGCTTAGAAGTCCGACCAGTTCTGATCCAAAGGATTGCTTCTAAGTAGAAAGAGGATCCACAGTTAGCCTAGAAGATTAAAAGGATTGAGGTTGGATCAGAGACTGACGATCTAAAAGATTTTAATCTTAACCAGAGGGGATGGTTGAGAAAGAAGGGACAGTTGTGTGTTTCGAATGTTGAAGACTTAAGGAGAGAAGTTCTTAAGGAATGTCATCGATCCAAATTTACGATTCATCCTAGGGGAACCAAGATGTACCAAGACATGAAGAGGAGTTTATACTGGGAAGTTATGAAGAAAGATGTTGGCTTGTGGGTAAAGTAGTGTGTGAACTGTCAACAAGTAAAGGTCGAACATTAGAAGCCAAGTGGGTTGCTTCAACCTTTGGAGATATCAGTCTGGAAATGGGATTCAATATCCATGGATTTTATAGATGGGTTGCCACGGTTGAATCTAGGAAATGAAAGTATATAGGTCATAGTGGATAGGTTGACCAAGAGTGCCTATTTCATTCCAGTTAAGTCAACCAGGATGGCACCTGTATTAGCTAGATTGTTTATGAAGAACATAGTTAGACTACATGGAATTCCTAGTAATATAGTAAGTGATAGAGATACTTTGTTTACTAGCGAGTTATGGAAGAATCTACCGGATATGTTAGGTACCAAGCTCAATATGAGTACTGCTTATCACCCTTAGACGGATAGGAAGACAGAGAGAGTCATCAAGGTACTCGAGGATTTGTTAAGAGCTTGTGTTCTAGAGTTTGGTGGATCTTTACACTTGGTTGAGTTTTTCTATAATAACAGCTATTAGACTAGTATAGGAATGGCGCCTTTCGAAGCTTTGTATCGGTGGCCAAGCAAGTCACCAGCATGTTGGTTGGAAACTGGAGACAGATTAATCTTAGGTCCATATCTAGTAAGAGAGGCAACAACGAAGATTGAGTTTATCCGAGGTAGGATGAAGGAAGCTCAGTCTAGACAAAAGAGTTACGCAGATAAGAGGCGTAAGGATCTAGATTTCTCAGTTGGAGATAGGGTTTTCATTAACGTATCACCGATGAAGGGTGTGGTACGATTCAGAAAGTCAGGAAAACTAGGACCGAGATATGTTGGACCATTCTTAGTTATAGAGAGGATCAGAAAGCTCATCTATAGAGTAGAGTTGCCAAGCAGTTTAGCAGGTGTCCATAATGTATTTAATGTATTTCATCTTCGTAAGTATGTGCATGATCATGATCAAGAGATACTTATCCCGATCTGCTTTAAGAGGATGTTCTATATTTTTTTTATATAGACTGTTTGCTAGTTAGGTATGCTAGTATGGTAGTTAAGGGATGTTACAGATGATTGCTAGGATTAGTATTTGGTCCTTGCTAAATTCGTGGACGAAATTCTTTAAGGAGGGGAGCCTGTAACACCCCTAATTTTAAATAACATTATTAAGGAGGTTTAATTAGATAAATTAAATAAAATAATGTAGATTTCAGAGTGATAAGGGAATTGAGATTTTAAAACCATTTAGGGTTGTTCCTTAACTAAATGGACATATAAAAATGGTTTATAAGTTATATACCTAAGAGAATAAGGCAAGGGTAATATGGGAATAACCGTATACCATAATCCCATAACCCCTAAACCTTTACCTCATTCTCATTCACGTTTTTCATAAAACAAAAACATAAACAAACGAGAAACAAGGCCGGCCATTACCCTAGGAGAAGAAGAGCTTAAAATCAATTAGAAGCTAAGATTCAAGCTAGGAAGATTAAATCAATAACAAATCTCAAGTTCCTTATCCAAACAAGGTGAATAATAATATAAACCATCTCATAGATATCTTATTGAACATTTTAATTTTGGGCATGATTTGATTTAAACAAGGATTTTTGGGTAATGTTATATTCAATTTTATGGTTAAAATCGTGTGTATTGATTTTGAATGCCATGATGTTTGAATATGTTATGTAAAGCATTACTTTGGAGATGGGTTTAAATTTTCATCATATTCCTAGTTATGGATAATTTATTATGAATTTTGAATGGAAGAAATGGATGATTTGGGTTTAAACTATTTAAGGCCAATAAGTAATGTTTTTGGGTCAGAAATTTATATATGTTAGAAAACATATTAAGTGTGAATTATGGTGATTTTTGGGGATTTTTCCTACGTATTTTAATATGGTTATTTAATTATTTAAGTTGAAGGACTTAAATGTTTAAATATTTTATTGAAGAGAATGGATTATTTGTTAAAATGATTTCAATTATAAATTATTGTATTCGGCAGCCTTCTTAGAAAAAGGATTTTGATAAAGAATTTGGCAACCTATCATATTTTGACAAATTGGGTAAGTTAGGTAAAAAGGAATTTCTTTGAAAGGTAACAAAACCAGTTTTTTTTTTTTAATTTACAACTTCACCACTCCTATATGCTAGCTTTCATCACCATACTTCCATTAATGAACCCATTCGAAACCAATACACATGGTATCAAGCCATTGATACGCAGTTGATTGGAGAAAGGCGGAAGGACCGTGTCGAAGGTATGCTTTTGAAGGGGTTTAAGTCATTCTTATAAGCTTTCACATACATTACTTGCCTTTGTTTTCAAAAGATGCTTTCGAAGGGGTTGAAGCTTTCAAATCAATCAACTTACCTTTGTTCAAAAAGCCACTTACTTTTGATTTTAGAAAGGATCTTTAGAAAGAGTTGCCGCTTACTTTGTTTTTAAAGAAGCTCACGAATGAATTGCCGCATTTTGAACCTATTCGATACCTAGCTGTCGTCTCCATACCTTTTGAATTGGTTAAAGGCCACTGGCCTTATAATGATGAAATCGAAAGGAAGGCTTTCATTTTAATAATATTGAAGCCACCTTCCCAATGCTTTCGAAAGGGTCCCTATAGTTTCTTTTTTCAATGGTTTCAAAGGCAATGGTTTCGGAAGGTTGGTTTTGAAATTATCCTTTTCCCCAAGTATTTTACTTAAAAATCAATGCTTTTGAAAGCGATGCTTTCGCTATTGTTCTCTTTGACCCAATAGTTATAATTAATGGTAAACCCAAATGATTTCGAAAGAGATACATTCAAATGGTTCAAATCTATGCTTCCATTAATTTTACTTGAACTAAGTGCCTTCAAAAGATAAGCTTTGAGTGTTTTGAAAGGTATATCTTAATGGTTTCGAAAGGAAGGTTTCAATGCTTTTGAAAGGAATGTTTTGAGTGTTTCAAAAGGTATAGCTTTAAGTGTTTTGAGAGGTAGGTTTGAATATTTTCAAAAGGTATGTTGCTAATGGTTTCGAAAGAGAAGGACTAAGGTTTCGAAAGCCTTAGTTTTCAAGCAAGAAACCCTATCTCATATTTAAAAGTAAACCCACTGCAATATGAAAGAGTTTTGAAATGGCATTTAACTTTGGAGTTTTTGAAGAAGCTTTCCTTGCTAAAGATACAGGATTAAGGGTATTAACCATATTTCATTTGAAAAATGATTACAAGGAAATTAAACAGTAGATGTTTATATTATTGTGTTATGATCAGTTATCATGTATGCTTCTTCTGTAAACATATTCACTTTACAATTAACCCATAACTTCATTTTTGAGTGTTAAGGGCAGAATAACCAGCTAGGTTGACCTAGTAGTGAATATACATTAAGTTAATTCCTAGGTGAGTAGAATTGCATCTAGTAGGTCAGGAAGACCAGAATATAGGATGCCCAAAAACTGATCAAAGGATTATTGGTTTAGACTGGTTCTTAGTAAGCCCATAAAAACTTTGTATGGAAATAGATATTGGCAGAAGCCAATAGGTTCTTAGTGATCCCATGAAAACTATGTATGGAAATAGTTATTGGCAGGGGCCAATCGGTCTTAAGTGATACCATGAAAACTATGTCCGAAATAATTTATTGAAAGAGATCAATAGGTTCATAGTGATCGCATGAAAACTATGACATGAGAGAAGTTATTGGAGAATCCAATAGGTTCATAGTAAGCCCATGAAAACTATGATTGGAGAAAGTTATTGGTAGATACCAATAGGTTCATAGAGATTCCATGAAAACTACGATTGGATGATAGTATTGGTAGAAACTAATAGGTTTATTATGATCGCATGAAACCTATGAAAGTGGATAGGAATTTCATAAAGAATTAACAGATTATTAGTCAGCCCATGAAAACTAATAGGTAAAAGTGACCCTAAAAACTATAACTTGAGACAGATAGTCAAGTGAATGGTGATGGGAAATCCAGAACATATTGCATGTTTGCATATCATAATGGTACATTTTATTATGTTTTGTCCTAACCATTGTGGATGCAGGTGCACAGTATATGTTTATTATAAATTGGGTTGAGATACTAGTGAGGGGAAAACCCGTTCTGCTAAGCGGCATGGTCTTACTAGATATCTATATGGTTGGTTATTGTTCATACCGGATTTTTTTCCTGACTCAAAGTTTATGTTTTCCCTTTAAACTCTTGACTGCTCAATTGATTTTGCTTAGTTGAGAGTTAAGGTTTTCAGGTTCTCCTTTAGACGAATAAGTTTCCGGAGACGTGTAGGAGGAAAGCTAGCTATTAGGAGTTCTTTCTGTTTGATTTTGTAGTGTTTTGGATGTAATGGAAAAGTGTTTAATTGCCTATATTTAGACTATGATCAACCAACCGTTCTTCATGTGTCGCTTTTGGCGTATTTTATAATATATATTTCCCTGAACGTGGTTTACAAATTAGGATTATGTAATTAACTTATATGTGATTTGAAGTGCAATGAGAAATTTGTTTTATGATTTTAAATTTTGTTCATATTCATGTGTTTCTGGTGTATCAATATATCTAATATTACCGCATTTGGTCATCGAGATTTAATAACTATGGATGACTGTAGCATCTGTAGCAATTAGTTTTGAGCCTCCAAATAGAGGATGTTACACTGGAATATGGTAAGTATGGATTGGTGTTCCACCATACATAGGGGATCGGTACCGATACCTATGGGTACACCCAAAGTGGGCCCAAAGCATGATTCAAGTGTTGTTCCAGAATTCCTATACGTTGTATTGGCAATCTTCCTATGCAGTCTAAAGCAGCAATTCAGCCTTTTGTAGATCCATCACTTGGACTAAAAAACACCTAGGCGACCATGCAAAACAACATTGGAAACTCAAAGCCAACTTCAAGACGCGCCAACACAAGAAGTCGCAGATCCCATACCATTGTTTATAGGGATCAGTACCGAACCCCTTATAGGGATCAATACCGATCCCCAACCGTAGGGGATCTAAGGCCAAGATTTTTTGGAGGACTTCGTCTTCATGTGGAGATTCTATAAGAGAAATATGAGCGAGATATTTGGTCGTCTACCCCTATAAATACAGGAGACGTGGTTCATTCTAAGGATCTGGACGCTGCCATTACACCCTTTCTCTCTTGTTCAAGGATCAATTCCGATCCCACTCTCTTGTAATCACAAAAACAAGTGCAAAAGCAATAAAATCATCATGTGGACATAGGCCAAGTTTGCTGAACCACTATAAATTCGTGTGTGCTTGTTTTCTATTTGATTTCCTTCAATTTTCATTTATTTTCTTTATTTAATCTCTGCTACTTACTTTTCTCGAAGTTTGTACCAATTTTGGTTCAAGCTCTAAGCATATACAAAACATATCAAATGAAATAGCATGATCCATAACTTGAAACAAATAGGCGTCCAAGTCAACCATCTAACCAAACCAAGTAACCAAAACAAAATAACAATAAATCTATGGAAATTGTCTAACCAAACCTAAATACTAACTATAATGACAACCAAGTAAATGGAAATTCGAAAAAAGGTTCGAAATGAAAAGATTAGTTCTACTCCACCACTTTCCAAGTATTCTTGACCAAATCATTCTTCTCAACACAATCTAACAAACTTTACTACTGGCATAAACTCAATTAGAAACATCAAACTCTAAAGTACGTACACAACTATAGCTTCTATAATCACACTACCAACTTAGATAAATAATATTACAATGGCACATTGATAAGTAACCTTAGCACAAATGTGCCTCAAACTGAAATGATGTCTCATATCACTTCTAATTGCACTACACTACACCAAATTAATCTATTAGTATACCTATAAATTTTGCTTTGGTTGTTAGGGTAAGACAACTCAAAAATAGAAGGTGCCTTACCTAAAGAACTAATAAATTGAATAGCTAATGATTCCTCTTTTCACCTAAGAACATCAAAATGTTTGATGTATTAACGTGGTGAACATATCATATCTGCTATTAGAAATTCAAAGAAAACTTTAATGGTACCACTTCACTTATGATATCACTTCTTCCAACATCCAACAAATTCGATATCGATCTGTCACTTCTCAACTATACAAATATTTCATCCTAAATTCTATGACATACAAACAAGCAAACATACAAACATCCAAAAAGGTAAATCATGTTCTATTCAACTATTTAGACATAGCAACCAAAATCCTAAATCTAAGTGAAATCCAAACCTAAAACAGTGATAGTGTTTATGTAATCGACTATATAGTACACCATTCACATATAACACATATGTAACATAAACTACATACTATTACGTTACCATTCCCAAATGAGTTTCTTTGAATAGTTGGTCTCTCTTCAGTCTGGGGGATGATTGAAAAGAATCTAACTAATCCTCTTTCAAGTCATATTCAAATCTCCAAGTTTCACTTTCCATAAAATCACGTTCCCATTCTCCTTGTGCACAAATTAAATATATTATTTCTTTAATCTTCAAACTAGATTTATCCAAACAACTTGAAATCCTATATTCTACATTAGTTGAAAATACTTCTTATGTAATTTCACCGCCAACACAATATGTCTTACTAACGAAAGTTAAAACTCCAACCATCTCTTGATTTTTTTGTCAAATAATGATTATCCATTGAATTCCAATTACTTTATTCCATCATCAATAGCACAAACTCATTTGATCTTGATACTCATATTTGTTGGAGCGTTTACTACTTAGTTGTCAATCTTACTATAATACTTATCTTTAAAGTCCAAACTCAATACACTTTACAATCAAAAATCTCAAATCAAATCATTTTCTTATATGCAGTGACCAACGTTATCTTTTCTACAATATATTTTCATCAATTTACTTTACCCCATAGTATGGATGACACAACTCTACGATGATGGTACTTTTGCCATATCAATCCAACCAATGTAATATTCAATAATCATACTAACACCATACCCCAAAACATATTTAAGAACATCGGAAAAAGGAATGATGTCCTAGCGCAGTGAACATGGTATTGAACTCATGTCACATCTAATCTAAACTGTATGCTTATAGTTACAACTATCACTCAAGTATTGATAACCTATAACTATGCCACATAATATGTATAGTAAGACGGCAACCATTCGCTTGGCCCACTACATCCATTCAGGCTATATAAACAAATATGGTGTAACGTTACCTGAAACATCGTGTAAAGGACACCCATCTATAAATTAACCCAAATCATCTATAAAGCAACATGTATGGTGCGACGTTACCCGTAATGTTGGATCAATGCCACTTATCCATAATTACATCAAATCGTCCACCTTTATTGGCGATATTAAACAATAAAGCATTGAAATATCATTTGCCTCCATCTTCGATCACTATCGCAATGATATAGAATAAAAGAATGTGAATATCAATAATTTCAAAATCTATACTATGGAATGATCATGGAGTCTGGTCACATATTAATATCACTAGGTGACCGAAACCCTATTATAAATTAAACACTAGGCCCTTCTAAAACAATTTCCAGCCACATCTTAAAATATTTCACTTAATTAGTTAATGGGGTTCAATCAGTTGATATTTCAATAACACTAATGCCAATTTCGCTATCTAACTTTCCAAGCGAAACTCTACTTCAATTGTATTTTCAAAACTTACAATATCATACAAGTAT
The DNA here is from genome assembly GCA_030737815.1 of Allium fistulosum. Classification (NCBI taxonomy): domain Eukaryota; kingdom Viridiplantae; phylum Streptophyta; class Magnoliopsida; order Asparagales; family Amaryllidaceae; genus Allium; species Allium fistulosum. The sequence goes on from CM060901.1 coordinate 1,498,273,614, forward strand.
AACTTCGGTCCAGTTCCCTTCATATAAATCACAACTTATTTATTTTGCTATTAAGTTAGCATCATGTCTCTACGTTGTTTCAATAAAAAAATTAGACTTACTTCTCTCTAACCAAAATATAATATCCTTATCTTAACTTAGAAATTCTCAAATCCAACCCCTGACTCTCCTCTAGATTCATGTGCCTGAATGGCATGTCAATGGGCCTGATGAGTTTCATTTTTTAGGGAGGAAGATTGAAATCTTCAATGAAAGCATATGGGCTTCTTAGATTATGGATAATACCTCATCATCGTTGGACTATTGGGATCATGACATGCAACAAGATCATAGCCAGTCCACTACTCTTCATCCAATCCAATTCTTATCCCATCCAACATCATTCCATAACGAGTCAACCAATCTACTTCAAATTTATCCATACCCCAACAGACTTAGTACATACATGTCACTAAAGGAATCTACATCATATATAACCCAATATAAATCCTGGCATAACACAACTAAATTATTACCACACCTTCCATCACTGTTGTTTCCTTTGTCTTGAGAAGATGGTAGTACTCTAGCACTTGGGATCACTTCTAGTGAATAAGCTTTTAATATTTTATTTTCCCTTTGTAAATCCAGGCATCCCCTTTACATATGGCCCAACTAGTTATAGTTGTAACACTTAATCTATGTAAGTTTGTCCCCATAGTCTTTCACTACATGTCCTTTTTGTCAACATCGATTACACCTTCTCTTTCTTGTTTTCCATGACCATCCTTGATTAAGTAAAGAAATAGTAGAGGAATGAAAGATAGATAACAGTAATTCATAAAATTTGAAAGAAGAAGAAGCCCCTACATTACCATTAAAAGGAGTATCCATAATATAAGGAGTATTGAGCCCTAGCTATTTTTGCAAGTTAGTCAGAGAGTCTCTTCACGGAGAGCTCATTATGTTAACATTAAGAATTTGCAAAGATAGAGTGACAACTCTTGTAACTAAAATAACATCTAAACAAGAAACAACAAGTGCTATTGAGGGTAACTATTCTCCCTTGGATTTCATGGTTAAGGAAAATTCTGGTATTTCTCCTTTGACATTTTTGATACTTGGCAGAAAGAAAAGTGTCATTAATCGTGGTAGCAATAAACGAAGTTGTCGCATTGGTAGTAGGAGGCAAGGTGGTTTGCTAAAGACCTTTGTTGGAATAAAAGGGTCTATTACATCCTTTCTTTCAATAGAAAGCTAGATCGGCCAAGCTAACATCGATAATATATATGATATAGAAAACCATATATCATACTTAGAATAAGGAATAGAGAAATATGACAAATACCTAGTGAGCACCTAGAACTATTGGAAAACGTGCATTGAATTAGGCTATTGATGGTAATGGTCTCTAACTTTATAGTTATGAGCAATTTAGAACCACGAGAAGTACTTTTATCGTGGGAGACCTGCCTAAACCGAGTGGAATGGTTGAATCAAGGCATGCTTTCTCGGCAAATCTTTAGTATGGAGTCTTAACCAACTCTTAGAATAATTCATGACATTCCCAAGTTCGTCAATCTTTACCATCACCTTGGGATCAATTTTTTTAGTAGCCGGATCTACATATATATAAAGGGCTTAGAATAAACAAAGAACGAATGAGAAACTGATTGAGTGACACATTTGAAACTAATGACATTCTAGGAAGAGAGAAGGTTTTAGAGACCTTGGTAGAAAAGTATCTCACATAAAAGAATGATGACCCCAATCTTTGGTTATGTTGATGGGATCCGGGATTAAATTCGCTATGGGATGGAAAAAGTCAAAAGGTGTAACCATCTGGCTGACACTTCACCTTTTGTTGTGTGTTGAGGGAGCACAAAGTTGATGTGCTCAAGTCCTCCATTTCATGTTCTTTGAATAGTATTTAGAAATAATGATTATAGTTGTAAGAGTTTGGGGTAAGCCGAATGGGCCCCACTTTTAGAAAAGTGAGGATTCAGGGAATAATTTTGTTAAAGGGAAGGTAACATGAATGCTAAAAGTGGACGGGAGTTAAAGCAAAAAATCACTCTGGCGGATTGTTAATCATGTCTGAAGGATCAAGAAATTAGGTCTCTACTCTAATAATCCCAAAGTGTTAAAGGATAATGTCGATCCCCACTTATTTAATGTAAAGGAAAGACATTTAATGTAAACCTTCTCTTTGGGTTGGCTATGTATTTTCTAATCATAGAAGGGCTTGAAGACTCTTGAAGCTACTTTCTTGTTACCTACCATGATTCCTAGACAAATAGAATATAAATATATGAACCAACTAACTATCTCAACGTTGATATTTTAAGTGTTAAAAAGAAGGAGGAATCATAAGTGTAAGATGATCATAAAATAGTAATAATATTAACAGCTACATTTATATACAAAAATATAAATAGCTATAGAATGACAAGAGTTTATAAAAGCTATCGGATGTCAAAAAGATTCGATAGCTATCTTAAGTTAACATTTTAATAGCTATCAAAGTGTCAAGAATTTTATAGCTATCGTGAGTATAGAACTCCGAAAGCTATCGAGTGTCAAGAAATCTGGAAAGTTGTAGTGAGTCAATGTTGTTAAGAGTTTAAAATTTTGAAAGCTATCATGTACCATGAAAATTTGAAAAGCCATCGCGAGTTGATACCTATTGAGAGTTTAAATTTTTTAAAACTATCGTGTACCAAGGAAATTTGGAAGTTATTATAATTTTAATTTTTTTAATGTTACCGTGTACCAAGAAATTTATAAAGCTATTGTGTGTCAATAGCTAATGCGAGTTTAGAAATTTTAAAGGCTATCATGTACCAAGAAGTTTGGAAAGCTATCGGACACGAAGGTTTTAAAAGCTATCACAAATCTTGGATTTTGTTGGCCAAGGGTTCCAAAAGGCTATCATGTGTCAATAATTGACGTACATTTATGAATTACAAAGTGGGTAAAGGGTTAATGGATCAAAAGATTGACAAATGATCAATTAATAGAAATTATTCTTACTTAAGATCAAAATTTATTTTTCCATGAAAAATTTATAAAATCCCTCTAATTCAAAATAAAATTTTGAACCAACAAAAAAGGGCCGAATTAAATCTATATCCATGTGAACATAACAAATTGAAAATAGACGGAAAAGGACAAAAAGAGGAACAAATTACCTTAAAGATTGAATTTGGAAATTCAATGATGATTTATAGGATAGATTAAAACTTTCTCTCGATTTCAAATAATCTAGAAAAAAGTAAAATGAAACAGGAGATAGGTATTTATAGGTAAAATAAAGTAAGCTCATAATAATTAATTTAATGTGGTAAAATTTTCACAGCCATGAAGATAAATCCATGGAATACCTAAGAGTTTTCTCCCAATAAATGAAAAATTATTTCTTGTTTAGACTAGAGTAAGAAAAGTAACTTTTTTGATGGTGAATAAGTGTTACACCTAAATGTTTAAAGTGTGGATAGGAATAAATCTATCAAAATACAAGGAGCAAAGCTATTGAGGAGCAATGAGTTGAAGCTATCATACAACAAAGACAAAAGCTATCGAAAGCTAGGGGCTATCACGAGCCAAACCCAAGGAAGCCATCAAAATACAAGCTACCATAATACTAAGGCATGGTTGTCATAGGTTAAGGAACAAAGCTATCGAAGGTAAAGGTGGCAAGCTATTAAAGGTCAAGGTGAAAAGCTATCGAATTTTAAGGTGACATGCTATTGAAGGTTAAGGAACAATGCTATCGATGTTCAAGGTGTGTAATAACCCGAAATTTAACCCGTAATAATTAATTTGTTAATTAATTAAATAGTAAAATAACTTCATGAAATTTTCAGAACTAAGCCACGGAAGTTGCACCATTGTGTCCGTGGTAATTTTCTAGTCAAATTCCATATATAGAATGTCAGAAAACTAGCTAATATGACCAAGTTATAAAACAAACAAAATAAGCAGAATATATATATATATATATATATATATAAACGGTCAGGTCGACCGGTCGGTCGACCTGTGCAAGGGGACGGTCGACCGCCCAGTCGACCCGCCTTGTAATTTTGCAGGCGCACGAAAGTTAATTCGTTCGAACGAATGAAATGCCTCGGAACACGTCATTTGCACCCTTTAGTGTAATCTAGTCCCTCCATTTCTGCATTCGTTGGCTCCTATTCAGCCTATGACGTGGTTGCATCCTATTCAATCTCCAAATCTAACAGTCTGAGATCCACTTCTACACGTATAAATAGACCCCCAGACCTAACACTTTTTCTCATTCTAGATTTTCTCCGCTTGGGTTCACCTTTTAAGGAAGGACCCTAAAAGGAATAATTTTCCAAGGAGAGAATCTTTTTAATAAAAATTATTTTACAACTCCAAGTGGATCTGGGAAGACCAAAGGAAGAGCTTAGGACTGGAGGTGAGTGATTGTAATTATTTTAAGATTTGTTTAAGTAATTTAAAATAATAGGGTTTCCAATAGTTGTTTTACTACGATTTTTGGAATAGCCTTTTTCAGTAATTATTTACAGTTTTTAATTATTTTCAGTCTATTCAGTTATTCCTTTCGGTAATTTTGGTATTATTTCTATTAGTTATAAATTATTGCTACTATTAAGCATAGCTTTTTATTAATTTACAGTCTATTTACAGTATGTAAGTTTATTTACTGTTATTTATTTCTTATTTACATCTTTTCAACGTTTTGGATTTTATGCAAGCGTCTGTTCTCTTCATCCCCCTTTTTTGCGCGTATGGATTAGAAAAAATTGAACGTGAATATGGATTTTATAAGTAAGAATATTAAATGAAGAAAATAAGATGTAAATTAGAAAGACTATAATAAATAATGGAATTGGACTGAAATTACGCCTAATTATAATTAGAATTGGACTAATTAAAGATAACTGGCATAGTTATAACTTAGGATTATAACTAAATGATGTAAAAGATGAAAGAAGCTTATTTTCACACTTAGACCTTGAGTTAAGTAATAAGCATAATTATAACATAGGTTATAATTAGAAAAAGAACATAATGGGGCTTATTTTAAGGCTTGGGATAAATTAATAAGCGAAGAAAGTAAAAATGGTAATAAAGGCTTATTTAAATAATTTATCTAAGTTAATAAGCAAAGATGAAAGTAGGACTTGTACCAAATAGCATTCCCTAGGGCACGCTTATGCTAAGAATGGTAGTAATTGGTCAAATAGAAGTCCAAATCACCGGGATTTGGATAAGGGGCGCAACTAGATATTGTTTGGATGAAGGGCCAGTACCAACAGCATTTCCCCTATTTTTCTATGGACACACAGTGATCTCGCATTAGCCTAAAGTGAGATGAGGGGCACGCTATGTTATACGTTGGAGGTAATAAGAAGACTCAATATGTGGAGCAAAAGGTAGCATGGGCATGGTGGCAGTAACGCGTGCGACTTCCATTCGGGTGCTCAGTAATAGCAATGAGTTCCAAGCGCTTAGTATGGTGTCTTAGTAGACACCATTGCCTTCTATGTAGGGAGCTATATATGTCATCCGGATCTACAGTAGTTGCTCTGTGCATCTTCCATAGATACCATTGGCTGCTGCATAGGGAGTTATATAGTGGCTGGTCCACAGAAAGGTCTATGGAGTAGCAGGCCGATCAAAAAGGGTAGAATTAGGGTCATATCCTAACTACAGGGTTAGGAATTCAACCTAATTAAATCATAACAAGTGCAAGCAATCAAAGTTAACCTATCTTGAGCAATATTTAATCGTATTTATTTCCAGTTTATCTCTTTCCTATTTCCTTTGTTATCCTTATTTATGCTAGAACTGTTGTAGAGTCTATTACTTTTATCTTGCTTAAAGACTCTAGTAATTACTATCATTCACCAGACTTTTAGTACGAAAGTTTATAAGTAAAAAAAATTTATAAAAATTTAAGTCAAATTTTTTTATAAAAGAACTTCAGGAAATTATTTTAAGTAAATTTTTTTTTTATAAAAATCCCCTCAAAAGTCCAGTTCAATCTCCCTTTGACTCTTTCCTAAACTACCCTTTTTATTTTCGTAGAATGGCTGATTTCCCGAACCTTCCCGAGGGCATTCTAGTCCCAACCTAGTTTCATAGGTACTTACAAGCCATGACTCCAGGGGTGCACGGGCCTGCGCCCAATCCTGCACCAGCGGGTGGGAATCCCATCAACCCACCTGCCGTCATCAATTTCTTCTAAGCTTTGTAAAGATTTTGCGAGTTTGGGCCGGAAGACTTTTTCTTTCAAGGAGACTTTTGTGGAGGCGAGAGCATGGCTTAGGGACACAGAGAAGATTTTTGGTCTTTTGGGATTGGTTGGTCAGCAGCGAGTTCAGCTAGCCGCATGGCAGCTAAAGGAGGAGGCATCTTATTGGTGGGAGGTGATCTAGTTGTACGGAAGGAATATTACTTGGGATGGATTTCGGGAGCGATTCGATAGGAAGTTTCTATCTCAGGCAGAAGAGAGTGTTCAGCTGGTGAATTTTGTCAATTTGAAGCAAGGGAGTTTGTCGGTCAAGGTGTACATCAATCAATTCAATGAACTATCATGGTTTGGTACGAACTTGGTGAACACGGCGCACAAGAAAGCTATGAAGTTTGGGAAGGGATTGAACCAACCCCTTCAGGGATTATTGCTGAATCATGTACCGATGGGAGCTACTTATGAGTCTTTGGTTGAGATGGCGTTTATGTTGGATACGGTCAAGGAAGGAGAGTCTAAAGAGGAGGTCAAGTTAGAAGGTCCAAAGAAGAAGTGGTGGGAAAAGAATAAGATGAAGAAGAAAGGTGACGGTCCTCGAAAGCAGATTAAGAAAGGAATAAAATGCCATGTTTGTGGGAAGGCTGGACATGTGGCCAAGGATTGCTGGAAGGAGAAGATGAAGGGTAAGTGATATACTTGCGGGCAGTCCGGTCATATGAGTAGGAGTTGCCCCCAGGGTGCGAGTGCACCTGTTGTACAGATTCAGGTGTCAGACACAGCACCTTCTAGTAGCATTCCAGATAGAGGTAGGAAAGTCACAGTTGAAGGTTTGATTTCTCTATCTAATTTTCCTATTCGGACTTTATTTGGTTCTGGAGCATCACACTCTTTTATCTCTAGCTCTCTAGTAGATTGTTTGCACTTGGACATATCATTAGTAGTAGACCCCATTATTGTTTCAAACCCCATAGGAGGATCAACAGACTTATCTATGATTTGTAGGGGTTTGAAAATCTTTATCCTAGGCGTAGAGTTTGATTGCGACACCTATGTTTTGGGATTCTCGGGGTATGGGATGATCTTAGGAATGGATTGGCTATCCACATACGGAGCTATCTTAGACTGCGAGAGGAGAGTCGTTAGACTTGAGACTTGCGGTGGTAGGACTTTGGAGGTATCTTGTGACCCGCAAGGGTCAGTCATGTTGAGTTTTCTCTATTCCCTTGATTCATCTTCATCAGAGTTGCATTGGTTCCTGTCATCAGAGATTTTGCAGACGTCTTTAAGGAGGTAAGGGGATTACCCCTTAAGAGAGAGATTGACTTCAGGATTTATTTGACCGAGAATGCCAAGCCAGTAGCGTTACCAGTGAGATACATGGCACCTAGGAGAGGAAAGAATTGAGCAAGCAGATTCGTGAGCTCTTGGAGAAGGGATTCATAAGAAGGAGCATATCAGAGTGGGGAGCGCCAGTCATCTTCGCCACTAAGGCAGATGGTTCTCTCCAACTTTGCGTGGACTATAGGGAATTGAATAAGCTCACCAAGAAGAACTGCTATCCACTTCACAGGATTGATGATCTTTTTGACCAGTTAGTAGGTTCTTCGGTTTTCTCTCAACTTGATTTAGCCACGGGATTCCATCAGCTTAAACTCGCTAATGACAGCATAGATAAGACTGCCTTCAGGATACCGGACAGATTCTTCGAGTGGTTGGTTATGCCTTTTGGGTTAACCAATGCTCTAGCCTATTTCATTGATTTGACGAGCCACATCTTTAGGGCTGTCCTAAATAAGTTTGTGGTGGTATTCGTGGATGATATCTTGGTATTTTCCAAGAGAATGGAGGAGCATGCTGTTCATTTGGAAGAAGTTCATCGCACACTTCGTAGCCATCATTTGAGAGCTAAGTTTTCAAAGTGTCATTTTTGGAGAGAGGAAGTTCGTTTCTTGGGGCATGTAGTCTCGAAGGAAGGTTTGGCTGTTGACTCCGCCAAGTTTATTGCAGTACAAGATTAGAAGGCCCCCAAGAACGTTACCGAGGTTAGGAGCTTCCTAGGATTGGCAGGCTACTATAGAAAGTTCAATAAAGACTTTGCCAAGATTTCGGCACCACTCACACGCCTTACTAAGAAGAACAAAGCATTCGTGTGGGACGTGGATTGTGAGGATTCCTTCATGAAGCATAAGAGAGCCCTTACTAGTGCACCAGTCTTAGTTTTACCCAATGGAGCTAAGCCTTTCACTGTATACACTGATGCATGCGGAACAGGTCTAGGAGCAGTGTTGATGCAAGAAGGGAGGTGTAACGACCCAGTATTTTGGACCATTCAAATCGACAATAAATCCACACATGTCCGACTTGAATAATTCAAAACAATAGATTGTTAATTTAAATTGGCAAAACTCAAAATATACAGTAAATAAAATAATCACAGATCACAGACACAGAGTAAGATAACAATAATGCAGCGGAAACAAAAGAATAGTAGTTCATGAAGCTACTATATATATAACAGAGTTAAACAAGATACCACAGAAGTCTCGAATACAATAGATATCTCAATACAACAGTCAAATACAAGATCTAAGTACATCCCTGAAATCAACTGAATAACTGAAAGCTGGATATATAGCTGGATCTCCAACCGAAGCTCCAACTCCAAAGGTGAGTCTAGAATACTGTATCACTCAGTCTGACCCGAGCGTAAAGAAAAACAAAACACTCGAGTCAGGATTAACATTCTTATATCAATAAATCCAACTCAAGTGAACTATCAACTGAAATACAAGTAACTCAAAGGATGTTTGGGATAACCATCCTCTAAGGATCCGTTAAACTATCTATATATACAGTAGAATACGCTAAGTAGATAATGTCTAATCAGTAAAGTACGATATCAAAATAGCGTTAAGTCATGGCCCATTCCACCCTTAACACATTTTTATTCCCAAGAGCATATACAAGACCGTAGTTTCCCCAAAACCGGAAGTCACCAGAGGGCAATCCATATACTAAAGGTACAAACCAAAATCGTAGTGGTCGTGAATAGGATAATCAGTATGACAAGGTACATGAGGCAATACCAACTAGGATACTAGTAGTTGCGTGATCCGGACTGATGTTGAGCATAGCAGCTACTACCTCAACACCGCGAACAACACTCCCAAATCAAGGGGTGCACCCAAATCGAATCACATAAGTAATAGATAAGGTATCGAAGAAGTGTGTCCGCTAGAGATGGCGATCCTCAATGGCCCGGCGCGGCTCCTGTTTTAGTCATGTCAGGGGTCATCCAAAATCGTTCTCTTTCTTCAGTCAATGCGTTCACCAAAACCATCCACTTCGTTCTGGATCAACACTCCGCGTATATTAGTTATTAAAGTGGTTTCGGTATCGACAGAGAGTATGTCCATATCCGATCCCGGTCTCTTTAATAACTACGTATTATTACACCGATGGTCATTTAATAAATTTTCAAAATAGTTATATTTCAAAACCGACATATCATTGCCATTTCAAAACAATATAAATACGATATCACTTTTCCTTCTAATAAATCCATTTTCAAAATCATAGTACTTTTCCAAAGTTATAACGCTTTCGAAATCATAATCTTTTAATAATCAAAACACTTTGGAAATCACAGCTTTGAAATCATAGCACTTTGGAAATCATAACACTTTTCTTTTAAACAGTTTAGATATTAAAATTAGTATATATAATAAAATAGTTTATAAATAAAATAATTTATATTAAAAATGATTTATATTAAAATAGTTTATATTAAAATAATTTATAAAGTAAAATATCAATAGTTTAAATATAATTTAAAATCACTTTATAAAATAAAGTAGTTTCCTCAAATTTCACAAATTGATTCAAATTAACTCGAATTCCAAAATTTTAATTTAAATCAAATCTCAAATCATCAATTTCAATTCGATTCAGTTTCTAAATAACCATTTCAATCTATCGATTTCAAATACATATTTAAACCATAAAATAAACCATTAAATTTCAATATATTTCAAAGCTTTAAATATTCACATTTCCAAAACTAAATTTGATAATTACATTTATATCTCAATTTAATTTCATTACATTTTGTTTCTGAGATATTTCTTTAATCATTTCAATACATCTAAATACGACTTCAATTTAAAAATTTAAATAAACAAAATATCCCATTTAAATTTATATAAGTTTGAAATATTCATTTAAGTCACTTTTAATCAAATTCAAGTTATAAAACATATCTTAAAATTTCAAATTTAATAGATTTCAAATCAACTTATTTAAGTATAATTCTTAAATAATTAAGAATTCCAAATCAATTCAAATTTATCTTTCAACCTGAACATTATAAATTCTATATTTAAAATATAAATTTTCGATAAATACTTAAACATATTTCATATTGATTCAAATCAACTTTATTAAATCAACTTTAATAAATCTTTAAAATCATTATTTATTAAAACCATATATTCCTTTCAAAACCGTAGAAATGTTTTTCAAAAACATTTATATATAGACCAACGGTGTCTGTATATAATTTTATATCCTATGGTCAAGTGATACGGATATTTATCATTTCAATCCGCAATTTAAAATATATTCGGGAATATATCTTTTCAACCCGAAATCCCAAATTCAATTTAATTTGAAAATCGCTTGGGTTTATCATTTCAACCCATAATGATTTTCTCCTATTCTAAAGTCCGTTCGGGTATGTATCATTTCAACCCATAGTGATTCTATACTAACAGGGAACTTGCAGAGTGATAACAGATATGATAATAATATAACAATGGTAACAGGCATATATCATCAGTATAAATAACAAATAAGGGTGTCAGATGTCACAGGTGAATAGATACAGATGATGGCATATATATATCAATATAAATAACAGATAATGATGTCAGGTGTCATAGGTGAACAAATACAGATGATGGCATAGATATAGTAATATAAATAACTAACAGCAGCATATTTCAATTGTCGTTTCAATTGAAATAAAATTTAATAAATATAAGAACATTAATCGTGAGTGATTTCTCACCTTTCGAGGCTAGAGATGAACGAGAATGAGATGAATTACGAATCCAAGCACGAATTCCAAAATGTAACAACCCTATATTTTGCAAATATTTTTAAATCGATTTTTCCAGATTCAAAAGCTTTATTTATGAAAAGAATAAATTTTGTTATTGTAAATATAAACTTTGATTTTTTTGTGTGGATTTGAATTCCAAATATGACTAAATTTAATATTTCCAGAAAATGTGAATTTTGGTCAATAGTCAAACTTTGACTTTTAAGTTTAAATTTTAAATATTTAAAATTATAGATTTTATCTTTTATTATGAAAATAGATGTAATAACTTGAACACTGCTTTTCGTTTTGTTGAAAACGGAGTTAAAGTGTAAAAGTTATGTACATTTCAATTTTGAGTATAAACTGTTTATTTAACAATTTTGTCTATTTTAAATTGTATAAATTACTTTTTCTTTGTTATATTTTATTTTAATATGTGTTAATATGTTATTTTATGTATATTTTTATCTTTTAATAAATTTAAAGTGATAGTATAATTTTTCTAAAGTTTATTGAATTTATTTTCTAATTTTAAAACCTAGTTTCCATTTCTTTGCTATTTTCTTAATTTAGTTATATAATTAAAATTTAATTATTTATTCACTTTGAAAATGTTTTAAAAGTCATTTTATTTCAAATTTTTTCTTATAATATTTTAAAATGGAGTAAATAATTTTCCAAAGCCATTGGTAATTTTCTTGTAATTTTTATGTCATGTCTGCTATTTTTAAACAATTTCTTTATTCCTTTTTCTATTTTTCCCCAATTTAATTATTTATTTTATTTTGGAAATGATAAATAAATTATTTTATTTCAAATTTTTACTTCATAATATTTTTAAAATGAAGTGGATATTTTTCCAAGACTAGTAATGATTTATTTGTAATTTCCGGACACTGTTTTGTATTTTTAAGTAATTTCTTTCATTCCTTTTATATTTTTCTTAAATTTAATTATTTATTTTCTTATATTTTTACTTAGTTTCGGTTTGTAAATAATATTTTTGAGTTTACTTTGTTTATTTAAAATCAAAGAGAAAAGGAAATACCAAAGGTCTTAAAAAGTGCAAAAACATAAGTCCTTTCACCTTCAAAACTCTTCGTTTCTTAAACTCCTCAATTATGTACATTATTGGCCGTTCAATTCTATGTCATAGCCGTGTATTACCTGTTATTTTCACGTGAAAATACATCAGCACTTCTCATTCTCAAGGCTTCTTCAAAATCTCCTTGGTTATGGCCTCCTCTTTTACACTTTTTCTTCCATTTTCTTATTTTTTGCCCTGTTTCTCTTCTAATTTGCATGGCCCCTTCACCATAGCCACGGCCACCATCCCCTACCACTCTTCCTTGGCATCATCTCTAGCCATCATTTCAGATCCATCCATGGCCGTGACCTCTCCTTGAAGCTAGCACCACAAAACAATGTCAAAAACTCCAAAACAATGCACTAGTCACCACTATTACTTCACCACCTTCATCCACCACCTTGGCCACCACTATAGGCCGCCATCACCACCTTTTCCAGACCTCCCCAAACCCCTCCATCTACTGTCCAGACCTGAACCATGCAGGGGTCGAGCCCCACTTGCCTTTGGATGAGCCAAAAATGCACCCAAACTCCACTTATTTTGCCTTGACCCTTTTTCTTATTCATATGTAACTCCTACCATCATCATCTCCTTGTTGCCATGCTATTTTGATGCCATAAACTGAGATTATGTCCAGCTATGGCTGAGCAAAAGATCCCCTTGGTCAAGCTCTTGAATGGTTAAAGAAAGGTCGAATCACTTTGCCCTTTGTTGCTTTTTATTTCAAGTCATTTCGATATTGTTTTGTGTTACATATTTATGTATACATTGTCTTGTTTTGTTTATATGTATACAAGGCAATTATATTTGGCTCTCCACTCTCAAATCATATTCATGTTGTCGTGCCTTCAAAGATTCTGTGTTGTGTGTTTGGTCGTCATCTCCAGCTTAAACAAGTGAGTTATTCTCACTAGACAATATGTACCTATATAACTAGTAAATTGACACCCTGCGAATCTGTAGAAATATATTATCATGTTATATATGCTTATATTATTATCATATGATGTTCACACCTGTTATTACACCTGTTATATCATGTGTTACTATTATTTAATGTTATTCTGTTACTCATATCTGTTATCACCATTGCAAGTTCCCTGTAGACTAGAATCACTATGGGTTGAAATGATACATACCCGAACGGACTTTAGAATAGGGAAAAATTGTTATGGGCTGAAATGATAGGCCTGAACGATTTTTATTTAATTTATTTTAACTTGGGATTGCGGGTTTGAAATGATAGAACCCGGATTTTTCTTTTTTTAACTGCGGATTGAAATGATACATATCTGTATCACTTGACCTAGGTTAGAAAATTATATACAGGCCCGTGGTTATTTTATAAAGTGTTTTGGATATTTTTAAGTATTTTAAAAAATTATAAATTTATGAAATTTGATTTAAATAGATTTTGAAATGTTTTAAATTAAAGAAATTATGATTTTTTTCCATGTGTTAAAAATGTAATTAATGAATGGTTTAACTAGATTTTTGAAATATAACTTAAGTTGGAAATTTGGAATTTTGGTTAAAAATGATATTTAAGTTATATAAATAAAATGGATATTAAATTTTATTTGGAAATGGTAAATATGATAATTTGATTAAATTTGAATTTAAGTGATTTATTAAAGTATTATTGATTTTTCTATGAATTTAAGTGGTTAAATAAATGAATGTTTAAAAGTGATCTTTTAAAATATAACTTGACTAGGAAATGTGAAATTTGGTTTTAATTAAAGGTTTAAGTTAATTAAATAAAATTGGAAATTTTGTTAAATTGTGAAACTGTAATTTAAATTTGAAGTGTTAAGTCTATTTGTTGAAATGTGAAGAATTGGAACTTCTACACTTAAACTTATTAAGTAAATTGTTGAAAATTGGATTTAATTATAAGAAATTTATTGTGAAAAAGATATATGTTAAATGATATGTAAATGAACATTTTAAACGTTAAAATATGAATTTAAAAATGTTTATGTGTTTTAAATTAAAGTTATTTAATTGCTGGAAATACACTAACACCTGAAATTAACTTTTAATAGCATTCAAAAATGCTATAGATTCTCTTTTGAACTAAAATTGTGTAAAAAGGAGCTATTACAGCATTTCTGGAATGCTGTAGTTTCTGTAGTTGAACTTGTAGGCTAATATTGAACTCAGGCCTATTATAGCATTCTCTGGAAATGCTATAATGGTCTGTAGTCTATGTTGAAATCAAATTTAACCCTTGTTTTGAAATCTGAACTACCGCAGCACTTCTGAAATGCTGTCTTTTTTGTTTTGAACTATAATTCAACTAAAACTGAGTTTTAACAGTAGTTTTAAGTGCTGTCTTTGCTGAATTAAAAATGTTTTCAAATATAACTTATAGCAGTTGTTTTTAAATGCTGTGAAATGCTGAAATTTTAATAATTAGGTTTTTTGACTTAGTAAACGAACTCAGAATGGTTTGAAACTTAGGAAATTGAATACTTGATTTGAAAATATAATAATTACACTTTTAAAAGGTTTAAATGAATTATTTTGATTGGAATATAAACTATTTAAAGGTGATTTGAAATGATAGTAAATGAACGATATCTTTGAATTTAAAAGGTATTTAAAGTTGAATATTTGGATTTGAACTGATAGGATATTTTATTTTATTAAAATGATTTGAAATGAATTTTTGTAAGGATATGATATTTTATTATATTAAAATGATTTGAAATGAAGTTTTGAAATGATATGAAAATTTAAATATATGGAAATGGTTTGGAATTGATTTAATCTTTATTTTGATAAAGATATGGTTTGAAATGATATTTTATTTTGAAGTAAAGTATTGTTTTTAAAAGTTATAACCACGGGTTATAATAACGATTGGTTGGCAAAGAGACCGGGATCGGATATGGACATACTCTCTATCGATACCGAAAACCACTTTGACAACCGTGTACGCGGTGGAGATTCCAGAATGAAGTAGGATGGTGGCGACGTTCTTAAGGTATGTTACGTGGACACAACTCCCGTGAGTTGGCATAAGGTGGCTAAAACAGGAGCGATCTCGGACCAGTGAGGTAGCACCTCTTCTCGGACACATTTCTTCGATATTATACTCTTACTTGTGATTGATTAGATGGCCATCCTCCGATTTGGGAGTGTTGTTCGAGGTGGAACGGTAGTGGCTGCTATGCGTATCCATCAGTCCGTGTGCGTAATTGGTATATCTACCCTGGCATTGCCTAGTTGTGCCGTGTCACCTACCATATCGAGCTTTACTACGATTATGATTTTAAGATCCGACCGCGTTAAGATTCTCCATCCCCTTAACGCTATTTTCTATATGATTATACTTTACTTATTTAGACACTATTATAATAGCGAATATTACTACATAGTAGATATTTTAATGGATCCTTAGAGGATGGGCGGTCCCAAGCATCTTCTAAGTTACTTGTACCCTTATTACAGTTCGCTTGAGTTGGTTTACATTATATAAGTATATATTGTCCTGACTCGAGTGTTTTGTGTTTTGCTTTACGCTCGGGTCAGCCTGAGTTATTCACAGATTTGGATTTCCACTCGCTTGAAGATTTGAATCGCTGGAGATTATCTGCTTGTCTTGTCCTATCTATTTCAGTTCCGTTGTTCTACTCAGCTTGTACTTGGTTATTTTATTGAGACTTCTGCTGTACTTCATTTCTTATGTTGTATCTTATGTAACTCTGATATATTTACATAGTAGCTTCATGAACTACTATTTCTTTTACTTCCGCTGCATTATTTTACTCTGTGTCTGTGATCTGTGATTTTATTTATTTACTGTATATTCTGAGATTTGCCAAATTTTAATTACAACGCGGTATTTTGAGCAATTCAACTCTGGCATGAGTGTCTACCTATACACTTATAATGGATGCGAATGGTTGAAACGGGTCGTTACACAAAACAAAGCTAAATTGACACGAATCTTTGACGACAAAGCTGATTAAAAGGAATTGATAAAGCGAATCAGAACCAGCTTGATATAAACTGAATCGAACTATGTTTTACATATATATATATATATATATTTCAAAATCAATTTTAAAACATATATTCAAACATATATATGAAACCAAACTCATATATACTTATCTACATAAACTAATAAATAAATATGCACATTATCCTTTAAACTAATACATATAATTAAATGTTTCCAAAACATATATTAACTGTTAAAACTGTTCGTGATTAAAGGATTAAATGAAGTAACCGACATATAACAGTTTACAAACAAAGAAATAAGAGGAGTTTCTACTTGCATTTATATATCATCTTACTTCACTAATATAATGTATATATGAACAGTTAGACAAAAATCACCATTCAGACTCACTAAATACCTTATATATATACAACAGCCGATTTAAACACTATACAAAACAAATGCAAACATATGTATATATGCTAACACCTATTATATTACAAAAAATCACTGACACATTGTTGCTTTTGAAATACTTACCTTGTTTTGTACATATATAGCCTGACAACTCATTAATGCAAAAGGGACGGTTGTTGTACACTTGTACGTATCTATAACTATTAACATACCCATATTGCATTTGAAAATAATAGCCTAGTCCAGTATAGGAATATAAGTAATATTTAATATCTTGCAAATTTTAATATGAAGCCTGTCACTTTTTATTTTGTTGAGGCTAGCTTTGTACATGGATTCTTGTCACCTTTTTCACTTAAAAAGAATAATAATCTTACACATGTTTACATGATTTGGTACATATATATTATAACTTAATACACTAACAAACAGACTTTTAAACAACATTTTGAAATTTCAGTTTTCTAGAAACAAAATATAGGTAAGTTAATATCTACAAGCTTTATACAGCACACACCAAACATGCTCTTTATATATTTTAAAACCAACCCGTTTATACATACTCATAATCAAATCTATACATTAAATATAATACCAACGCAAGTAAAACAAATATATTGATACAAACTAGTCCGCACAAGTCTTTATATACAAAGTAACATATATATACAAACTGTTATACAAAATCTTTTAAAAATATGAATTGTAAGTAAGCTTTTAACGTATTATACCTATCAAAATGAATAAGCACAGATGTATGAACTCATATATTCTAATATAAAAAAATAAACTAATAAAACTTACACTTTATAAATTGTATATCAGATTATACATACTATGTATAACTAATATATAGTACATATATACCTATGAATAGTAGAGAGGAGACAGGCGGCGTCAACAGGTTGGAGCGGCTGAGCTTGCTGTGAGTTGGGGAAACCGACTAAGATGGAAGTCGGAGAAACTAAGGTGATTAGCGAAGAGGGTAGGTGGTCGGGGGCTACGGGTCTGAGAATTTGGCGAAGAAAGAAACGGTGGAAGAGGTTGGCCGATGGAGGGTGGCGGCTCGCGGTGGCTTCGGTGAGGTGGAGGCTGCATCGGTTCAAGCGGAGCAGTGGCCGAGCATGCTAGGCAAGAGAAGGTGGATGGTGAGAGCAGAGGTTGCGCGCGTGGTGGTGATGTACATGGGATGTAGGGTGGCGAAGGGGTGGTCTTGGTGTTGGAGGGAGGGTCGAAGGTTTGATGTGGATCCATGACGTGGGCTGTTGAGAAATGGGGCGGAGGCAAGTGGAAGAAACATGGTGCTCAGCCTTGGGTTTTTGAGAGAGGAAAGGTTACAGCAAAGAAATGAGAAGAAGAGTAGGCTGTGGATTCCAGGCAATTATTTCAAAAGAAACAGTCCAAAGAAAATGAATGGTCATAGAAAAATGAACCGGTTAATAATTATTGTAACCAGTGGAAAGCAACGTCAAGCACGAGAATTTAGGAAATATAAATGCAACAGCTGTTGGTATTGTACAGGTTGAGAAATGAAAGGACGGATGGAAACCAAAAGATTTTAAAACTAGTACCGATACGGTCCGACGTTTACAGATTCCACCGCGTACCGGACTTCAAAATGCACAGATAAGTATACTGTGGAGATCAGCACGACGAGTCGATCAAAATGGTATACAGATATCAGTGGTATGATTGAATTACAAAAATTCGAATTTTCTAATTGCGGAAAATGCAAGAAAAACGCTGAAAAATAAGATCGACGGAGCCAAAGATGTCCGAATTTGGAAAAACGACAAACTGACATCTTGCTCAGAAGATGGTTTAGAATTTTTCTATGTAAAAATATTTAGGTTTCGGAAACATTTTATTTTCATCGCTTTTTAACTGATTAAATTGAAGTAAATTTACGCGCGAAATAAATTTTCATATTTTCGGACGAAAATTTACCAGTTGCTATGTTTAATTAGACATATTCCAAATATCAAATTTATATTTCGAATTTTTATCGTTTAAAATTTCATAAAATTTCAATTAATAACGTTATTAAAACCGGTTAAATTTACGGGTCGTTACAGGAGGTTAGTTTGTTATGGTAGTAGGCAGTTGAGGACGCATGAGAAGAACTATCCTACCCACGATTTGGAGTTGGCTGCTATAGTTTTTGCACTTAAGACTTAGAGGCACTATTTGCTTGGTGAGAGGTTTGAGCTTTTTACCGACCATAAGTCTTTGAAGTATCTATTATCGTAGAAGGAATTAAACTTGAGGCAACAAAGGTGGATGGAGTTTTTAGCCTCGTATGATTTTGAGATAGCTTATACCCCTGGCAAGGGTAATGTGGTTGCGGTTGCATTGAGTAGAAAGGAAGCAACCCTTAGTCCTTTGTTCGTAGAGTGGAGGAGCTTGGAGTTTATTTCTACTTTTGATTTTAAACCCTCTACAAACATTACTCCTAGATTGTTGGTAACCTTAGAGGTAAGACCTACCCTTATGGATCAGATTGGCTCAAGGCAGCGGGAGGATTCGAAACTCATGGACATTATGGATAGGATTAGCCGAGGAGATGTCTCAAGACATCTCCAATGTTATTCCATTGATAGCAGAGGATGGCTTAGGAGAGATGGGAGACTTTGTGTTCCGTGCGCCGATGACTTGTTGAGAGCAGTATTGGAGGAGGCGCACCATTCATGTATGACTATTCATTCGGGTGGTGACAAAATGTATCGAGATATGAAGAGGATGTTCTATTGGGGTGGTATAAAGAAGGGCGTGGTAGAATTCGTAGCTAAGTATCTCATATGCCAAAGGGTAAAAGGAGAGCAGTAGAAGCCCAGTGGATTACTTCAGCCCTTAGATGTACTGGAGTGGAAGTGGGACAATATTTCTATGGATTTCATTGATGGTTTACCCCGTTCTAGGAAAGGGAACACTAGAATTTGGGTGATTATTGATAGATTGACCAAGAGTGCTCACTTCATCCCAGTTAAGAGTAAGCGTACGGCTTCATATTTGGCATCCTTGTATATTCGAGAGATAGTCCGTCTACATGGAGTTCCTTCTAATGTTTTTAGTGATAGAGATCCCATTATCACTAGTGAGTTTTGGATAAGCTTACAAGAGGCGCTAAGGACGCAACTTAAGTTGAATACGGCCTGTCACCCCTAGACAGATGGCCAAACGGAGAGGGTAAATAGAGTGCTTGAGTATTTTCTACGGATGTGCATTTTGGACTTTGGAAGAACTTGGGAGGAGCATCATCCGTTGGTTGAGTTTGCGTACAATAATAGTTACCAAACAAGTATAGGAATGGCACAATTTGAGGCTTTATATGGGAGACCTTACAAGTCCCCATCATGTTGGGTAGAGTCTACGGAGTAGTTATTACTTGGACCTGATATGGTTAGGGAGACCTCTGATCGGGTTGATTTGATTTGACGAAGAATGAAGACGGCTCAAGACAGACATAAGTCGTATGTGGATAGGTGGAGGAGAGACTTAGAGTTTGAGGTTGGAGACTTAGTTTTTATCAAAGTATCTCCGCTTAGGAAAGTGGTAAGATTCGAATCAAATGGAAAGTTAGCCCTAGATTTGTTGGACCATTTCCTATCACAAAGAGAGTTGGGAAGATGGCTTACCGAGTGAAGCTACCAGATAGGCTCGCAGGAGTAGACGACGTTTTCCATGTTTCACACTTGCAAAAGTGCTTACATGACTCGGTGGAGGCTGTAGAGCCTAGTCAATTAGAGGAGGTGGAGGTAGAAAGAGAAGCTTCTATTTGGCGTATCACCACGAAGATTGTTAGAAGTGATATCAAGAGACTAAGGAATAAGGAGGTTCCACTGGTAAAGGTGCAATGGGGAGATGATGTTGTTGATACCACTTGGGAAGCAGAGGAGAAGATTCGTACTTCCTATCCTTTTTTGATGGTAAGTTTTAGAATTCCTTTTTCCATCTTTAGATTTGAATAGGTTCTATCCTTTATTATCCTTTGGGAGGGTAGAACTTAGGATTTAACCTATGGATGGTAGGATTTGATGTAAACATGTTAATAGAATATGTTATGAATGATGTATGCTAGTGGTTGCAAGTGTTTGCTAGTGGATACTATGGACGCATATAGGTACACTAGGCACTATTATTCCTTAGGGATCGGCCTAACTAGGACACTAGAGCATATGCATATGGATGTGTGCGCATTTTTATTTTATTTCCATGATTTCTATAAATGGATGATTATCACATGATTGTTGCATTTGGACGGTGTTTGCAGCATGCATATAGAACTATCAGTTACCATTAGGAAATTTTTGCATTCATTTGGGTACATAACATGGACATGATTGCATAAAAAGGAGGTCAAGTAAATCAGTGGACCGTCTAATCTTTTGCATTAGTTAGGGACATTTACACTACACTAATTGCATAAGTATCATAAAATGCATTAGAAAAACTTAAGGACGATGGATGAATGGTTGATGCTTGAGTAGTTGGATGAAAATATTTAGTACATTCTTTTATCCTTAGAGATTTTGGGGACGAAATCCCCTAAGGAAGGGAGAATGTAACAACCCGAAATTTAACCCGTAATAATTAATTTGTTAATTAATTGAATAGTAAAATAACTCTGTGAAATTATCAGAATTAAGCCACAAAAGTTGCACCATTGTGTCCGTGGTAATTTTCTGGTCAAATTCCATATATAGAACATCAGAAACCAAGCTAATATGACCAAGTTATAAAACAAACAAAATAAGCAAAAAAAAATATAAACGGTCAGGTCGACTGCCCGGTCGACCTGTGCAAGGGGGCGGTCGACCGTCCGGTCGACCCACCTTGTAATTTTGCAGGCGCATGAATGTTAATTCGTTCGAATGAATGAAAAGCATTGAAACACGTCATTTTCACCCTTTAGTGAAATCCAGTCCCACCATTTCTGCATCCGATGACTCCTATTCAACCTATGACATGGTTGCATCCTATTCAATCTCCAAATCCAATGGTCCGAGATCCACTTCTACACATATAAATAGACCCCTAGACCTAACAATTTTTCTCATTCTAGATTTTCTCCGCTTGGGTTCACCTTTTAAGGAAGGACCCTAAAAGGAATAATTTTCCAAGGAGAGAATCTTTTTAATAAAAAATTATTTTACAACTCCAAGTGGATCTGGGAAGACCAAAGGAAGAGCTTAGGACCGGAGGTGAGTGATTGTAATTATTTTAAGATTTATTTGTGTAATTTAAAATAATAGGGTTTCCAATAGTTGTAGTTTTACTACGATTTTTGGAATAGCCTTTTTCATTAATTATTTATAGTTTTTAATTATTTTCAGTCTATTCAGCTATTCCTTTCAGTAATTGTGGTATTATTTTTGTTAATTATATATTATTACTGTTAAGCATAGCTTTTTATTAATTTACAGTCTATTTACAGTATTTAAGTTTATTTACTGTTATTTATTTCTTATTTACATCTTTTCGACGTTTTGGATTTTATGCAAACGTCTATTCTCTTCATTCCCCTTTTTTGTGCATATGGATTAGAATAAATTGAACGCGAATATGGATTTTATAAGTAAGAATATTAAATGAAGAAAATAAGATGTAAATTATAAAGACTGTAATAAATAATGGAATTGAACTGAAATTACGCCTAATTATAATTAGAATTGGACTAATTAAAGATAACTGGCATAGTTATAACTTAGGATTATAACTAAATGAAGTAAAAGATGAAAGAAGCTTAATTTCACACTTAGACCTTGGGTTAAGTAATAAGCATAATTATAACCTAAGTTATAATAAGAAAAAGAACAGAATGGGGCTTATTTTAAGGCTAGGGATAAATTAATAAGCATAGAAAGTAAAAAATGGTAATAAAGCCCTATTTAAATAATTTATCTAAGTTAATAAGCAAAGATGAAAATATGAACTGTACCAAATAGCATTCCCTAGGGCACGCTTATGCTAAGAATGGTAGTAATTGATCAAATAGAAGTCCAAATCACGGGAATTTGGACAAGGGGCGCAACTAGATATTGTTTGGACGAAGGGCCAGTACCAACAGCATTTCCCCTATTTTTCTATGGACACACGGTGATCTCGCATTAGCCTGAAGTGAGATGAGGGGCACGCTATGTTGTACGTTAGAGGTAATAAGAAGACCCAATAGGTGGAGCAAAAGGCATCATGGGCATGGTGGCAGTTACGCGTGCCACTTCCATTCGGGTGCTTAGTAATAGCTATGAGTTCCAAGCGCTTAGTATGGTGTCTTAGTAGACACCATTGCCTTCTGTGTAGAGAGCTATATAAGTCATTCGGATCCGTAGTAGTTGCTCTATGCATCTTCCGTGGATACCATTGGCTGCTGTGTAGGGAGTTATATAGCGGCTAGTCAACAGAAAGGTCTATAGAGTAGCAGGTCGATCAAAAAGGGTAGAATTAGGGTCACATCCTAACTACAGGAATAGGAATTCAGCCTTATTAAATCAGAACAAGTGCAAGCAATCAAAGTTAACCTATCTTGAGCAATATTTAATCGTATTTATTTCCAGTTTATCTCTTTCCTATTTCTTTTGTTATCCTTATTTATGCTAGAACTGTTGTAGAGTCTATTACTTTTATCTTGCATAAAGACTCTAGTAATTACTATCATTCACCAGACTTTTAGTCTGACCTACTCCTCTATTTCCCCCTTTTCCCCCCTTAGGTAATCAAGGGAGAAGCTAGTAGATTGCTGCAGCTTGGAGTTCTTCTTGGAGGAAACTTCTTCTACGTACTTCCTTTATTTTCAGTTATTGTTCTTGTATGCATTGGTTTATTTATGAGGGATATTTTATACTCTAATTTTGAGACTTTGAAGTTTTATTTCATAAGACGCTATGGGTTTTGAATGTTGTATTTGGCTTTTGACTTATTTATGAATTAATTCTGAGGCTTGTTTAAATTAATACTTATTTAGTTTCTGCTGTTTTTATCTATTTTTTTCTTGTGAATCTTAGTCTCTGTTAGCTTTAGTTATACCTACAAGGCACCACACCTTTTAATGTGTCCTTTTGGGCATATTAAGCGGTGTGGGGTGTTTCACGGTGACAAGCTATTAAAGGTCAAGGTGACAAGTTATCAAAGGTTATAGAACAAAAATACCGAAGGTAAGGAATAAAGCTTTCAAAGGTTAAGGAACAAAGATATTGAAGGTTAAGGAACAAAGCTACCGAAGGTTAAGGACAAAGCCAACGAGGTCAAAATAACAAGCTATTGAGGGTCAAAGTACAAATCTATCAAAGTTCGAGGTACAAACTTTCAAAGGTCAAGGTCTAAAGCTATCGAAGGACAAAGTATAAAGCTATCATAAGTCAATGCATAAGAATTATCATGCATGAAATAAGAAGTTACCGTGCATGAAAATGAGATGCTATATTTATTCAAGCTATAATGTATAAAGGCATGGAGCTATCATTAGTTTAAGTAAAAGCTATCACAAGTCAAAATTTAGGAAGATGAATGTGACGACCTGATATTTTCAACCATTCGCATCCATTATAAGTGTATAGGTAGACACTCATGCCGGAATTGAATTGCTCAAAATACCGCGTTGTAAATAAAATTTGGAAAATCTCAGAATATACAGTAAATAAATATAATCACAGATCACAGACACAGAGTAAAATAATGCAGCGGAAGTAAAAGAAATAGTAGTTCATGAAGCTACTATATAAATATATCAGAGTTAAATAAGATACAATAGAAGAAATAAAGTACAATAGAAGTCTAAATATGATAACCAAGTACAAGTTGAATAGAACAACATAACTGAAATAGATAGGACAAGACAAGCAGATAATCTCCAGCGATTCAAATCTCCAAGAGAGCGGAAATCCAAATCTGTGAATAACTCAGGCTGACCCGAGCGTAAAGCAAAACACAAAACACTCGAGTCAGGACAATATATACTTATATAATGTAAACCAACTCAAGTGAACTGTAATAAAGGTACAAGTAACTTAAAGAATGCTTAGGATCGCCCATTCTTTAAGGATCGGTTAAACTATTTACTATGTAGTAATATATGCTATATACAGTAGTGTCTAATTAGTAAAGTATAATCATATAGAAAATAGCGTTAAGGGGATGGTGAACCTTAACGCGGTCGGATCTTTAAACCAAAATCGTAGTGGGCTCGATATGGTAGGTGACACGGCACACAAGGCAATGCCAGGGTAGATATACCAATTACGCACACGGACTGATGGAAACGTATAGCAGCCACTACCGCTCCACCTCGAACAACACTCCCAAATCAAGGGTGCGCACCAAATCAATCACAAGTAATAGAATGGTATCGAAGAAGTGTGTCCGATAAGAGGTGCTACCTCACTGGTCCGAGATCGCTCCTGTTTTAGCCACCTTATGCCAACTCACGGGAGTTGGGTCCACGTATATACCTTAGGATCGTCGTCCCCATCCTACTTCATTCTGGAAACTCCACCGCGTACACAGTTGTCAAAGTGGTTTTCGGTATCGACAGAGAGTATGTCCATATCCGATCCTGGTCTCTTTAACAACAAATCGTTATTATAACCCGTGGTTATAATTTAAAAATAAGTTTATACTTCAAAATAGAATATCATTTCAAATCAAAATCTTTATGAAAATAAAGATTAAATCAATTCCAAACCATTTCAATATATTTAAAATATCATATCATTCCAAAACTTCATTTCAATCATTTCAATATATCAAAATATCATATCTTTCCAAAACTTCATTTCAAACCATTTTAATATACCAAAATATCATTTGAGTTCAAATCCAAATATTCAACTTTAAATACTTTTTAAATTTAAAGATATCATTCATTTATTATCATTTTAAGTCACCTTTTTAAATAATTTATTTTCAACAAATTAATTCATTTAAATTCATTTAAAAGTGTAGGTATTATATTTCAAATCAAGTATTCAATTTCCAAGTTTCAATTCAATTCAATCATTTATTTCAAATAATATTCTATAGACCATTTCAAATCTTATAAATTTCAAATATAGATTTAATCCACAAAATAACTATTCAAATTATAAAATAAATTCCAAAGCTTATTATCCTATATTTCATAAGTCCAATATCTTTTAAATAGATTCAAATTACAAGTAAACCAAATATTTTTCATACTAATATAAACTTCAATTATTTATTCCAAGATTTAATATCATTTCAAATTCATTTCAAAATGTCAAAATATCATTTCAAACATCATCAATTGAATTTAAATTTAAATACCATTTAATCATATTTCAAAATAGTTGTATTTCCCAAATCAACTATTCCATTTAAATCATTTAAAGTCAATTCATTATATTTAATAATTAAATATTTAATTTCCAAATTTTAATCTTTTTCAAAGATCATTTATTCATTTAAGTTTATTAAAACAATGAAAATTCAACTTTCGCAGCACTTAGGAAATGCTACGAAATGTTATGTTTTAAAACAGTTCATTAACAAAAGACAACATTTAAAATGCTGTAATATCTTAACTTAGTTTCAATTAAAATTTTAGTTAAATTTAACAACTATAGCACTAACAAAGTGCTATAATAACCCTTAGTTCAAATTTACTATTAGGTTCATTTAAAACAACTACAGCATTTTCCAATGCTGTAATATCTTTAAATTACATTTTAAAAATGCTGTCAAATCAAATTCAGAGTTTTATTTACAATTTCACACATAATTAACTTTTAATATAAATCATTTTAACTTATAAAATCATATATTTTCACATTAAAAACAATCATTTAAATGCCTATATTTCTATGATTTTATAAAGTCAAATTTCCATACAAAAATCAAATTAAATAACAATTAAATTTTCATTTCATTATTTAAAATTTTAACTTAACACTTAAGTTTAAATTTCCAAAATATAACTTATTTCCATTTATTTTACTTAATTAAAATTTCACCTTTAAACAAATTTCACAAAAATTCAATTTGAGTTATATTTCCAAATTCAGCTTAAATATTCATTTATTTCATATTTTAAGTTATACAAAATCATTAACACTTTATAAAATCATTATTTATTAATAAAATCATTAAATTCATTTTTAAATCAAATTTGTAATATATTCATACTTTACATAAATTCCATTTATAAACAAAATCATAAATTCCAAAATTAACCTATATTACAAATTCTACTTCACCATTTACTTAATTCACTTATTTAATTTGTAGAAAATCATAAATATTTTATAGAATCATTTTAATAAAGTTTAAATAAAAATATCATAATATTTACATTTTTAAAATATTTTGGAAATTTCAGAAAAATATATAAACCACGGGTCTGTATATAATTTTCTAGCCTAGGTCAAGTGATACGGATATGTATCATTTCAATCCGCAGTTTACAAAGAAAAACCGGGTTCTATCATTTCAAACCCGCAATCCCAAGTTAAATAAAATAAATAAAAAGTCGCTCAGGCTTATCATTTCAGCCCATAACGATCTTTCCCTATTCTAAAGTCCGTTCGGGTATGTATCATTTCAACCCATAATAAACCTAATCTACAGGGAACTTGCAGTGTGATAAACTGATAAAATGAACAGAATAACATCATATAACAGTAATAGATGATATAACATATGTAATAACAGGAGTAAACATTATATGATCATAATATAACAGTTATAACAGGATGATATAATTTTACAGATTCAAATGGTGTCAGTTTACTAGTTATATAAGTACACATTATCTGGTGAGAATTACTCACTTGTTCAAGCCAGAGATGACGACCACAACCACACAACTAAGATTTCCAGAGGCACGAAAGCACGAAAACACGAATATGATTTGAGATGGGAGAGCCAAAGATAAATTTCCTTGTCACATTCAAACATAACAAATATTGACAACATGAGTTTTCAACCCAAAATTCAATAAAACAATGTTAGAAATGAATGCATGAACCAAAGCCAAAGTGATTGCACATGCTTTCTACCATCTATGCATTAGCTCCAGATCTGAAATGCATGGCAAAGGAGTGGGTTTGGATCTGGTTTTGGGTTGGTAAGGGTTGGCCAAACATGGACTTGAAGGTGATGAATATAGGTGCATCAATTCAACTACAAGGCAACATATACAAGGCAAATTACAACATCTCTATGCCACAATAGGGTTCGACCAGAGGCTATGTGGGCCCAGCCAGTGGTGCAGGTGGTGGTGGGTGATGTCGCAGGGGGTGGAGGTCAGGTCAGAGGTGGTGGTGGTGGAGGAAGTGGTGGCAAGTGATGGGTAAAGGTGAGGATGCAAAACTAGGTCTAGGCTTTCATGTAAGTGATGGATTTTTGGGTGTTTGTGGTGATGCATGCCATAGGGGTGCTCGGCCTGGATTTGGTGATGATCTAGGGTGGTAGTTGGTCGGAGCATCAGGTGGTGGAGGTCAGCCAAGATCTGGTTGAGGAGGAGTGGAGCTATGAAGTAGAGAGCATATGCAAAACAATGGTAGAAAACATAGAAAACAAGAAAAAGAAAGGAAGAATTTTACCCAATCTCTTGAAGCCATGGCTGTGATTTTTTTTTTGTGGGTTTGAGAAGGTTAGAATACGTGAAAAAAGTGAGGAAGTCAGCTGAAATGAGAAAAGTATTGTACGGCCAATTTTTTTTAATGAGAAGTAGGTTGGAAAATGAAAAGGCAGAAGAGGAAAAGTCAAAAGGAGATAAAGAGTTTCAAGTCTTTTCAAATTTCCACAAATTCATTTTAATTTTATAAATACATAACAAGGCTGATAATAAAGATAAATAAACTCAGAAAATAAAATAAATAAGAAAATAAAATAAATAAATTTAAATAGAAATCAAATAAATAAAGAAAATGGCAATATATACATAACTAGGCTTTATAAATTTGAAACAAATTCAAATGAACTTTAGAAAATCTTAATGTACTTGAAAAATATTTATAAATAAAGATAAGAACACAAAATAAAAATGAATTCACAAAAATAAATAAATATATTTTAATTAAATATAATTTAATGAAGAAAATAGCAGAAAAATGGAAACTAGGCTTTATAAATTGAAATAAATTCAAGTATATTTAGAAAAATTATATTATCATTTTAAAAATATTAAAAGATAAAACTATACATAAAATAACATATTAACACATATTAAAATAAAATATGAAAAAGAAAATATAATTTATACAATTTAAAATAACAAAATTGTAGAATAAAACAAATTGCACTCAATATTGAAATATACATAACTTTTACAGTTGAACTCTGTTTTCAACGAATAAAAAAGAAGTGTTCAAGTTATTACATCTATTTTCATAATAAAAGATAAAATTTAAGATTTTATGTAATTTAAATTTGAAGTTTAAAAGTCAAAGATTGAACAGTTTGACCAGAATTTCACTTTTTAGTAAAATATTCAATTTATATCAGTTTGAAACTATAACTCACATAATAATCAACATTTATATTTAAAAATGAAATATTTGAAATGAAACAAGCTTAAAAATAATTTTAAAATAAAATAAAATCAAATTTTAAATTATATGTAAAATCTAGGGTTGTTACAATGAAGGTCAAAGTAAAGAAACTATCGAATGCCCAGATAAAAGAGCTATCGATGGCAATTATAGAGCTATCAATTGTCAATAATTGATGTTATCACACATCTAAAATTAAGAATAAGAAATACCATAATCATCCACGTAGCGATCTCTTATCACTACTAGAGAAGAGGTAAATAGCAAAGGAACGTTCCGACGGCTGCCGATAGCCCGTTCATTTCGTTTTTGATGGCTTTCGATGGCTATCTATTTTGATAATTTAATTTATCACATTATTTTCAATTACAATTATAGAAGTTTGAAATTAGTTTAATATTACTAATTTAATTTCTAAAAATTAAAGAAGATATTTTTATTCAAGTGTTCAATTTTATGACGGTTTGTAGTTAATTAAATTATGTTGTCGATAATCTTTTGTTATGTAATTCGATATTTAATTTCATTGAAATTCGAACTAAAACGATCAATATACGAAACTTTCAATCTGTCCATTATGAAATTTTAGTGAAATTTATGATGCGTAACTATTTTATGAATTTAAATATATTTTTTAACCATTGTGTAACTAATTATAGATTTTTAAATGTATTTAATATTATGAATTCATATAAAAGAAAATATTCAATAGAAATTTTTTTTTTGAATCTTATGTCGATCCAAATTATTTGACCTATTTCCAAAATAAGACGAAAAGGTAAATAAATTTAAGATGCCCATCTTGATTCTCAAATTTATAGTCGTTCATCTGCATTCGAACTGAAAACCGTTCGTTTGAAGGCCAAACAATATTCAAACGAGACAAAATTTGGGTCACGTATACTTTAAATCGTGTTTATCTAGTCCGTATGGCTAGAATAAAAAAATGAAAGAAAAAAATTAGACTCAAAATATATCATTTTCTAAGGAGTTGTACAACAACTAATATATATTGTTATGACAACTTATATGAAAATGATATGTTTGAAGTCTAAATTTGTTTACGTATGTTTTTTTAATCCAACCATATGGATTGAATAGATACATAATATAGTATACATGGTTTGAATGTTTGAAGATCGTTTGACCTTCGAATGAAAGGTTTAAGTCCGTATGTTGACGAACGACTATAAATTTGAAAATAACGATGGGTACCTTAAACTTGTTTATTTTCTTTTCATATTTCTACCGTATACCCAAAATATCTTGAATCGACATAAGATTAAGAAATTTATTTCTTTATCAGATTTCATTTTATATGAATTTATTATGTTAGATACATTTAAAATTCACAATTAATTATCAAATCTTTAAAAATATATCGTACAACGTATAAATATTATCTTTTTAATATTTAAACATAAAAGTGTGTTATTGTAATTTTCTAAAAAAATTTACGACTAATTAAATTTTAATATAAATTATGTTAAATTTAATTTATTTTAATTAGGGAGAAAGGAAAATAATTATATTCAACATCCGTCGAAAGCCATCGAAAAAGTAGCCATCGACGGCTGTAGAAAAAGCAGCCATCAACGACTGTCGAAAGTCGCGTATCCAGCAGCAATCGAACCCGTGTCTTCCTCATTCTATCTTCCCCAAATTCAATTCGCAAAACCTAAACCATCAACCCCAAATCTGTGCTCGCCGCCTTTAGCCATCAAAACTCGTCGAATTCTTCATCAGATTGGAGTCTCCACGCTTCTCCTCCTTCAATTCTTCGAAAATAGGTATATTCTTCCCCTAAACTAGTCATTTGTAATTGTGATATTCCCATTGTTAATTTATGCTTTGAATTATTAATAATAGCCTTGTGATTGGTTATAATTGTATATTGGTTGATTTGGAAATGTTAATTAGGGTTATTAGTGTTTAAATCCAAAAATTAATGTTTAATTAGGGTTAATTTGGGTTGATTAGTGTATGTGGTTATTAATGTAACATAATTTACTGTTAATTAGTGTATGTGTTAGCTAAAATGTCTGAAAAAACAATTTAATATAATCCCTTTATTAGTTTACACCTTTAATATACACAGTTTATGTGTGTGTTATATGCGATAATATAAACATATTAGTGTATATTGTTTATTTATTATCAGTGTGTAATAGATTTAAACTAGTGTTAACTAAAATGTTAAAAAATAATTTTTTATTAGTTTTAATCGTTAAGTAATTTATATAATGAATTAGTGTATAATGTAATATATAAAAATTAGTGTATAATGTACATTATTTTTAAAATCCCTTAAATTTTTGGCCTCATCTAACAAATATTGTATATGATCATTATATTGATGTTCATTTTTATTACAAAACGAACATCGATATTCATCTAATAAAGTATTTGTCGAATTAGTTTTCAAACTGCGTTTATGATCCGAGAAATTGTGTAGTCAACGAAGGATTGAAATATCTTGCGTTGGGACCAAAAAGAAATGTCAAGACATATCTAATATTCTTCGTCAATGGATTTAAATTCAATACCAAAGAATATGGTGCTGAAAAATTAGCTAACAATACTGGTGTATTTGTTAAAGGTAGTGATGATATGGATGATCAGATAAATGATTTTTACGGCGTGTTAACCCATGTTTTGAAATTGACGTATTTTATACGATCTCAGGATAAAGTTTTTTATTTAGATGCAATTGATTCGGTAATGTTCTAGGTTCTAGAATCTATATGCACAACGGTTATAATCTTATTGAAATAAAACATAACTCACATTACCATAAGTATGATCTTTTTGTACAAGCCAAACAAGCACAATAAGTTTATTATGCTTTGTATCCATCTCTAAAAAGAGATAAAGCAGATTGGTCGGTAGATTTTAAAACAAAGGCAAGATTTACATTTGATGAAAAGAATGTTTCAAACGAACAAGCTTATCAAGCAGACCTTGAGCAAAATAATGAACTAATAATAACTGATGATCATACCGATATTGGGCCTCTAAACAATGAATCAAATATTTAACTAGAAGCATCTAGACTACAAAGGAAAACGATATAGAGTATGAGACCGAGTCTGAATAAAAGACTGATGAACACTTATTATTAATGTACATTTTAATAGAAGGTAATTTATGTGATTACTAATGTTACAGTTTTCTCATAAAAGATGATATCTTTTCCCATAATTAAATGATATGTTCTCCCATAGTAAAATGATATGTCTATGACTATTATTATGTTTCGACATCCGTGATCATCCTACTCATCAGTTTCCCTCTCTTCTAGTTAGAGGGGGACCAGGACGATGGCGGCGGTCCATCATATGTAGAGCACCCCACAGTAGCATTAGTGAGTAAAGCGGGTGGGTAAGTATCAAATTTATTTCAACATCATATATATTTTGTGTATGATATATTATTAATGATTTATTAAAGGTTTATATCATAATTAATACATGGGCTTTGAGCTTGAGTCCTTTGATGTAGTTCTCGATGTTTCCAAGGCTGCTTATAAAGCAAAATAGCCGCATACTAGCCTAGGTGGGATGATACCTCACCCCACATTTTAGAGTGTATCTGACAAGATTTCATCGTAAGTGTAAACCTGTATTTCATTAATATATAACCACTGTATAATTTGTTGACTAAGTATAAATATATCTTAATTTTTTTCAATGTGCAGAGGGCGGTAGACGTACAGGAATCTGACCTTATGCTTTGCAAAAATTATTGGTTAAAGAAAATAAGGAAAAACTACCGCAATATGATGTCGAGCATAAAAAAGGGGGAAAAGCTCGGTTGGATGAGTGGAAGCGTATGCAAGGTTGGGTTGATTTCTTGAAAACTCCAGAAGTAAAGGTAGGCTTACTAGTCTCGTATATTTATTAAAAATTTAGTATAATTAGTATAATAATTGCATCAATTTACAAATATGTAATATAATGTTCATTTTAAATTTACAGGCAGAGTTGGAAAGGAATTCTGCAAATAGAAATAAAAATCCATCACACACTGCGATGGTTCGAAGTCATTCCACATTAACGTCAAGAGCTGGTAAATTTAGTTTTTGGGTTTATAAATACTTATAATAATACTGTATAATTATATATATGATAATAATTATAATAATCGTTATTTTAGGAAAGAGAGCGTGGTCGTCCTATCTCCTATGTGGACATGTTTACTCATACTTAAGCCATCGAGCATGTCAATGGAGATGGCATAATAACATACACATGGCATGACACGAAATCAAAAGAGGCCATGGTAAGCATATTTTAAATTATAATTTATTAATAATAACTTTAAATAATAAGTTATAAATAATTAAAATAATGTAGCATGAATTTTAATTGAAATTTTATTTGGAATCGCATGATAAATTTATGCACAAACGAGAGAAACTACTCGAGGGAACATGACGGCAAGAGCAAGCCGCTCACGAGGAGGACTAAATCTTTAATGCTGTCATGGAGCTGCCAATGTGGAATTGGCATTATTGTTTTGGGAACAAGAGGTGATGTTTATGTATTATATATTTATGAATAACGTATAACACATTAATTCTATTAATCACAGTATATGAAACTTATACACTTTGGTAAACAATGTTAATTACAGTCTAGATGCAGACAAAGCAGTTATCAAAAAGCTTAGAACAATCAAGAGATTGCAGAATTGAGAGCTCGGATTGCTGAGTTGGAGAATTGAGATAGGCGTCGGTCTGCGAAGATGTACCATATGTTAGATGAGTGCATTGCTATGTGATTGAGTGACACATTTGAAACCAATGACATTCTAGGAAGAGAGAAGGTTTTAGAGACCTTGGTAGAAATGTATCTCACACAAAAGAATGATAACCTCAATCTTTGGTTATATTGATGGGATCCAGGATTAAATTCACTATGGGATGGAAAGTTAAAAGATGTAACCATTTGGTTGACACTTCACCTTTTGTTGTGCGTTGAGGGAGCACAAAGTTGATGTGCTCAAGTCCTCCATTTCATGTTCTTTGAATAGTATTTAGAGAGAACGATTATAGTTGTAAGAGTGTGGGGTAAGCTGAATGGGCCGAACTTTTAGAAAAGTGAGGATTCAGGGAATAATTTTGTTAAAGGGAAGGTAACGTGAATGCTAAAAATGGATGGGAGTTAAATTCAAAAATCCCTCTTACGGGGTGTTAGTCCCATCTAAAGGATCAAGAAATTAGGTCTCTACTCCAATAATCCCAAAGTGTTAAAGGATAATGTCGATTCCCACTTATTTAATGTTAAGGACGGACATTTAATGTAAACCTTCTCTTTGGGTTGGCTAGGTATCTTTCTAATCATAGAAGCGTTTGAAGACACTTGAAGCTACTTTCTTGTTACCTACAATGATTCCTAAACAAATAGAATATAAATATGTGAACCAACTTACTATCTCAACGTTGATATTTTAAGTGTTAAAAAGAAGGAGGAATCATAAGTGTAAGATGATCATAAAATAGTAATAATATTAATAGCTACTAAAAATATAAATAGTTATAGAATAACAAGAGTTTATAAAAGCTATCGGATGTCAAAAAGATTCGATAGCTATCTTAAGTTAACATTTTAATAGCTATCAAAGTGTCAAGAATTTTTATAACTATCATGAGTATAGAACTCCGAAAGCTATCGAGTGTCAAGAAATTTGGAAAGCTGTCGTTAGTCAATGTTGTTAAGAGTTTAAAATTTTGAAACCTATAATGTACCATGAAAATTTGAAAAGCCATCGCGAGTTGATACCTCTTGAGAGTTTAAAAATTTTAAAACTATCGTGTACCAAGAAAATTTGGAAAGTTATTATGAATTTAATATTTTTAACGTTACTGTGTACCAAAAAATTTATAAAGCTATTGTGCATCAATAGCTAATGGGAGTTTGGAAAGCTATCGAACACTAAGGTTTTAAAAGCTATCGCATATCTAGGATTTTGTTGGCCAAGGGTTCCAAAAGGCTATCACGTGTCAACAATTGATGTACATTTATGACTTACAAAGTGGGTAAAGGGTTAATGGATCAAAAGATTGGCAAACGATCAATTAAAAGAAATTATGCTTACTTAAGATCAAAATTTATGAAATCCCTCTAATTCAAAATAAAATTTTGAACCAACAAAAAAGGAACAAATTAAATCAAAATCCATGTGAACATAACAAATCGAAAATAGACAGAAAAGGACAAAAAGAGGAATAAATTACATTAAAGAATGAATCTGGAAATTCAAAGATGATTTTTTAGGATAGATTAAAACTTTCTCTCGATTTCAAATAATCTGGTAAATTGTAAAATGAAAGAGGAGATGGGTATTTATAGGTAAAATAAAGTAAGCTTATAGCAATTAATTTAATGTGGTAAAATTTTCACAGCCATGAAGATAATCCATGGAATACCTAAGAGTTTTCTCCCAATAAATGAAAAGTTATTTCTTGTTTAGACTAGAGTAAAAAAAGTAACTTTTTTGATGGTGAATAAATGTTGCACCTAAATGTTTAAAGTGTGGATAGGAACAAATCTATCGAAATACAAGGAGCAAAGCTATTGAGGAGCAATGAGCTGAAGCTATCATACAACAAAAATGAAAGCTATCGAAAGCTAGGGGCTATCATGAGCCAAACCCAAGGAAGCCATCTAAATACAAGCTATCATAATACTAAGTCATGGTTGTCATAGGTTAAGGAACAAACCTATCCAAGGTAAAGGTGGCAAGCTATTAAAGGTCAAGGTGAAAGGCTATCGTTTAAGGTGACATGCTATTGAAGGTTAAGGAACAATGTTATCGATGGTCAAGGTGACAAGCTATTAAAGGTCAAGGTGACAAGTTATCAAAGGTTAAAGAACAAAAATACCGAAGGTCAAGGAATAAAGCTTTCAAAGATTAAGGAACAAAGATATTGAAGGTTAAGGAAAAAAAGCTACCGAAGGTTAAGGAACAAAGCCAACGAGGTCAAAATAACAAGCTATTGAGGGTCAAAGTACAAATCTATCAAAGTCCGAGGTACAAAATTTCAAAGGTCAAGGTCTAAAGCTATCAAAGGACAAAGTGTAAAGCAATCATCAGTCAATGCATAAGAATTATCATGCATGAAATAAGAAGATACTGTGCATGAAAATGAGATGCTATCTTTATTCAAGCTATCATGTATAAAGCCATGGAGCTATCATTAGTTTAAGTAAAAGCTATCATAAGTCAAAAATGAGGAAGATGAAGGTCAAAGTAAATCTATCAAAAGCCCATATAAAAGAGCTATCGATGGCAACAATAGAGCTATCAATTGTCAATAATTGTGTTATCGCACATCTAAAATTAAGAATAAGAAATACCCAAATCATCCACGCAGCGATCTCTTATAACTACTAGAGAAGAGGTAAATAGCAACGGAACATTTCGACGGCTGCCGAAAGCCCCTTCATTTCTTTTTTGATAGTTTTCGATGGTTATCTATTTATAATTTAATTTATCACATTATTTTAAATTATCAATTATAGAAGTTTGAAATTTGTTTAATATTACTAATTTAATTTCTAAAAAATAAAGAAGATATTTTTATTCAAGTGTTCAATTTTATGACGGTTTGTAGTTAATTAAATTATGTTGTCGATAATCTTTTGTTATGTAATTCGATATTTAATTTCATTGAAAATCGAACTAAAATGATCAATATATGCAACTTTCAATCTGTCCATTATGCAATTTTAGTGAAATTTATGATGCGTAACTATTTTATGAATTTAAATATATTTTTTAACCACTGTGTAACTAATTATAAATTTTAAATTGTATTTAATATTATGAATTCATATAAAAGAAAAAATTCGATAGAAAAATAATTTTTTTTTGAATCTTATGTCAATTCAAATTATTTGGACCTACTTCCAAAATATGACTAAAAGGTAAATAAATTTAAGATGCCCATCTTGATTCTCAAATTTATAGTCGTTCGTCTGCATTCGAACTGAAAACCGTTCGTTTGAAGGACAAACAATATTCAAACAAGACAAAATTTTGGTCACATATACTTTATATTGAGTTTGTCTGATCCGTATGGCTAGAATAAAAAAATGAAAGACAAAATTAGACACAAAATATATCATTTTCTAAGGAGTTGTACAACAACTAATATATATTGTTAGGACAACTTATATGAAAATGATACGTTTGAAGTCTAAATTTGTTTATGTATGTTTTTTCAATCCAACCATATGGATTGAATAGATACATAATATAGTATACATGGTTTGAATGTTTGAAGATCGTTTGACCTTCGAATGAAAGGTTTAAGTCTGAATGTCGATGAACGACTATAAATTTGGAAATAACGATGGGTACCTTAAACATGTTTATTTTCTTTTCATATTTCGACCGTATACCCAAAATATCTTGAATCGACATAACATTAACAAATTTATTTCTTTATCAGATTTCATTTTATATGAGTTTATTATGTTAGATACATTTAAAATTCCCAATTAATTATCAAATCTTTAACAATATATCATACAACATATAAATATTATCTTTTTAATATTTAAAAAAAAAGTGTGTTATTGTAATTTTCTAAAAATATTTATGACTAATTAAATGTTAATATAAATTAAGTTAAATTTAATTTATTTTAATTAGGGAGAAAGGAAAATAATTATATTCAACATCCGTCGAAAGCCATCGAAAAAGTAGCCATCGACGACTGTAGAAAAAGCAGCCATCAACAACTATCGAAAATCGCGTATCCAACAACAATCGAACCCGTGCCTTCCTCATTCTATCTTCCCCAAATTCAATTCGCAAAACCTAAACCATCAACCCCAAATCTATGCCCGCCTCCTTTTGTCATCAAAACTCGTCGAATTCTTCATTAGATGCCATTGGTTTGGTAATATTCTAGGTTCTAGAATCAATATGCACAACAGTTATAATCTTATTGAAATAAAACATAACTCACATTACCATAAGTATGATCCTTTGTACTAGCCAAACAAGCACTCTAAGTTTATTATGCTCTGTATCCATCTCTAAAAAGAGATAAAGCAGATTGGTCGGTAGATTTTAAAAGTGTTAACCCGCCTTTGAGCAAGGCCAAATACAGGCGGATTTAAACCAATCAACTTCATAAAGGTCGAAGTTGGATTTCACGAGTAACAAGCATGATAACGAAGCCAAAAACATAAGCATAGTCGGTGGACAAGAAGCGCAGTATGTTTAAAATATGATTTCGACAAAGATCAAATCGTTGCGGGTTACTTGGAATCTGCTCCGAGTTATTTCCTTGTTTACTCCGAGTTTCAGGCAGATTGCTTCGATTCAGGTAAGGATCTACTTCGAGTCTTCATTAGGCTAGCCCACTCGCAGGTTACTTCGAGTCACCATAGCACATGCTTCGAGTCATCAATAGGTTTGCTTCAGGTTAAGAATATGACTGCTTCGAGTCAAAGCCGCAGATCGATCATCAGCCAAAGGCTCCACCAATTTCGTATCCTTTAGATGCCAATCCTTCGTATCCATCAAACAAAGATGGCTTAATTCGTATCGGTCGCCAACCGCATCTCTTCGTATGCATCATGCACCAGTCAGATCGTATCCATCACCCCTACCTTAACTCGTATCCATCATCTGTGGGCATTTCGTGTCGGTCTCACCAATATACAACGCGTATCGCTCCTCCTCTCAAGAATTCGTATCGATCGATCAAAGATCGAAACGAAGTATGCATCCCATGAACGATACGGGATGGCATTCTACCATCGGTACGAAATGCTCAAGCGCACATCGATGCGAATAGGATCACTCTCCATCGATACAAAGTAGCCCACATTTATCTACTTCATATCAATCATGTTGATGTATATTTCGTATCGATCAACCAGGTGACCGATGTGAAACCATCAGTTTCCATCGATGCGAAGCTAGCAACAAGTGATCGATACGAAGGACACACGCCAGCATCAATACGAAGTGATCTGCGAGCATCGATATGAACAGAACCTCAAACGATCGATACGAATGGAGTTCAAGAAGGATGAAGGCGCGGTCAACACGGAAAGAAATGTGGATCCACCCTATTTTATCGTTCCACGTCAACAAGCATGCATGTGCCTTTGATCGACACGAAGGAGATGGAGGCGAAGGTATCGATACAAACTCATATTCGTGTTGGAGAACCCAGTTCGTATCGATCATATCTCACGATTTACAAGTCCAAATGCCACCAAATATTCACAGGAGCTTGCGTACAACCTAAAGAATGTTCATGATCAATCTCGATTCGATTGGCCAAGATCTTGATCGATACGAAATTCATTCGTATCGATCACGGATCGAGTCAAAATCGCATGGGATCGGTCGCGTGGGCCCGTGCATGTGCCAGAAAAGGTCTCCCGAAATCTGAGTGAGATATTTGCATCCTACACCTATAAATAGCATCCTAAAGCCTACGAAAAAGGGACATTTGGGGCTGTTCGACGTCCAGACTCTGCCAGAATCATCATTGTACTCAAAATTGGCTGTTGTATTCGGTGGTAACTCGTTGTAATCAGCAAGCAAACATCAATAAAATCATCAAATTCAAAGTGGATGTAGGCCGGATTGCCGAACCACTATAAACTCAGGGTCCTTTACTATTTTCCTCTTACTTTACTGAGTGTTCTTCATTTTTAATTCTGTACATACTTGTTATCTGTGATCTGTGATTGTGAACGGGTGCTTTCATCGACAATCGGGTGTTTGTGACCAATTTTGGCACAAACATTTTGGTGCTTTCACTGAGAACCTAGCGCTCAGGGATTCTAAAGCTTGGAGTTTGGATTTGGAAAGCTAGAGGATCATATCTAGAAGCAATCATGACAAAGAAATCAACAAGGAGACAAAGAGCTTAAAGGAGTCAGCACGATGGGAGTCAAGAGGCATCCTCAGGAGCAAATCAGGCTTTAGTTTTCATCACCAGAGACGAGATGGAGATGATGATGGGAGCTATGCATGATGAGCTTCTAAAATGAAAAGAAGAGATGATGCAGAATCTGCTTCGACAAGCTGGACAAACTGGAGTGCAGAATCAATTTAACGCAACTACATGGAATGCTGGAAATAGGGATCAAGAGCATAGAGCAACCAGAGTTCAGAATAGAGCAGGACCGTCAGGAGCAGCACCAGAACTTGGGGCACCCATCCGAAGGACGTTTATCCAACCTCAGGCAGGATACCAGGTGGAGCTGTTCAACATGGCTTTGGTAGAGGAATGGATGCATGTCCAGGAGACCAGATTCCAGGATTCCCTCGTGAACTCGGGGGGTAGGTCGGAAGCAACAAACAAGGACTACAACTTGGCGATAGTGATAGATTGGCGGAGATGGTCAGACGAGCCATGAGAGCTGGACTAGTGAATAGAGATTTGGAAGACGTGAACAGGAGCCCTTTCGCTCCCACAATTAGGCACGCTAGGAATCCACCTAAATTCAAGCTACCAACACTGGAGACGTACGATGGGAGGACGGATCCTGCAGTTCATCTGACACGGTATATGAGGCATATGAAGGTACTAGGGGCATCGGAGGAAATCATGGCCTGGTGCTTCCCATTGTATTTGACGGACATTACAGCACTATGGTTTAGACAATTGGAGAGCTGTTCCATTGGAACGTGGACCGAGTTGACCGAAAAGTTTATGAGGCAGTTTAGAGTTCACATTTCGAGGCCCAAGAATGTGATGAATCTGGCGACGCTAAAACAGAAAATTGGGGAATCTTTGAGGAATTTTCTAACACGATTTAATGCAGCAGCGGCATCGGTGGATCGTCCAAATCCATCCATGGTCTTAATGGCAGCCGTAGCTGGCATAGCTGATGGAACGGAGTTCAAAAATTCACTGACAAGGGATCCACCTATGGATCTAGGAGAATTTTATCATGAGGCCGAAGGATTCCTGCGATTAGAGGATGCAAATGTTGAAAGAGAGGAAGGAGAGGGAGTAGAAGTTTATGCAGTCAAAGGCGGAAATCCTTCCGGAAAAGATTCAGGCAATGATAAAGGGAAACGGAAAGCCGAGGATAACGATGATGGACCAAAGCGACCACGAAAGGAACCGAGATTCACCTCCTATTCAGAGTTGAATGAAACTTTGTAACGGATTTACCAGGACACCAGGGGGCAGATTCCTTATCAAAAGCCAATGAGGAGGGATCCAACCAGCAATGAGAGAAGATCAGACAAGTATTGCTTATTCCACGAGCTAAACGGTCATAGCACGAATGATTGCAGGCCCTTGAAGGATGAGGTTGAGGGACAGATCTGAAATGGTCTGTTTATCGCAATATGTGAGAAGGCGAACAACAGTGGGGAAGCGAGAGCAACCACCCCCTGCATCAAATGAAGGTGGCTCTGGATCGAGGCGTTAGCTTGTCATCAATTAACTGGAATAACGATGAATAAGTGGCAAACTCCACACCAATGCGATTAAGTCATTTACACATGTACAGGATTACGAGCGATCCTCAAGCATGCTCTGATATGACTATCAATCGTATCAGTGTAGGTGTTTTCACTTTGACGTCTATGTTGTGCTTTTTTTTCTATTTATTATGTTTAGACTTGATTTTGTTGGACATTTCTATTGAAAGACTCATTTGAATGTAAACTTGGTTTCAATAATTCTAAGACGGTTAAGTCACTTACACATGTACGGGATCGTGAACGATTGTCAGACAAGCTCTGAAATGGCGATAAACCGCCACCACAAACAATTCAGAAACCCACTCGAACGTGAAATCTGACATTAATGATACTAAGTCCCCCCCCCCCGGGGCACATACAATTCGCCTCGAACGGCACCCGACCGCGAACAGTCACAATTCGCCTCAAACGGCATCTGACCGCGAACGGTCACATACCGTCCCGAACGGCATACGATCACGAACAATCACTATTCATTGTCATGTAAGATTATCAATCTTTTTGCAGGCCATTAACAGGATATGAACATCCAGCTTATCGAACTACAAAACACACCTTCCTATCGCTAGGCATGTTTTGGGGGGCAAAGTGTTAACCCGCTTTTGAGCAAGGCGACATACAGGCGGATTTAACCCAATCAACTGCATAAAGGTCGAAGTTGGATTTCACGAGTAACAAGCATGATAACGAAGCCAAAAACATAAGCATAGTCGGTGGACAAGCAGCGAAGTATGTTTAAAATATAATTTTGACAAAGTTCAAATCGTTGCGGGTTGCTTGGAATCTGCTCTGAGTTATTTCCTTGTTTACTCCGAGTTTCCAGGCAGATTGCTTTGAGTCAGGTAAGGATCTACTTCGGGTCTTCATTAGGCTAGCCTACTCCCAGGTTACTTAGATTCACCATAGCACCTGCTTCGAGTCATCAGTAGGTTTGCTTCGGGTTAAGAATATGATTGCTTCGAGTCAAAGCCGCGGATCGATCAGCAGCAAAAGGCTCCCCCAATTTCGTATCCATCAGACGCCAATCCTTCGTATCCATCAAACAAAGATGGCTTATTTTGTATCGGTCGCCAACCGCATCTCTTCGTATGCATCATGCACCCATCAGATCGTATCCATCACCCCTACCTTAATTCGTATCCATCATTTGTGGGCATTTCGTATCGTTCTCACCAATATACAACGCGTATCTCTCCTCCTCTCAAGAATTCGTATCAATCGATCAAAGATCGATATGAAGCATGCATCCCATGAATGATAGGAGATGGCATTCTACCATCGGTACGAAATGCTCAAGGGCACATCGATGCGAATAGGATCATTCTCCATCGATACGAAGTAGCCCACATTTATCTACTTCGTATCGATCATGTTGATATATATTAAATATCGATCAATCAGGTGACCGATGCGAAACCATCAGTTTCCATCGATGCGAAGCTAGCACCAAGTGATCGATATGAAGGACACACGCCAACATCGATACGAAGTGATCTGCGAGCATTGATACGAATAGAGCCTCAAACGATCAATACGAATGGAGTTCAAGAAGGGTGAAGGCGCGGTCAACACGGCAAGAAATGTGGATCCACCCCAGTTTATCGTTCCACGTCAACAAGCATGCACGTACCTTTGATCGACACGAAGGAGATGGAGGCGAAGGTATCGATACGAACTCATATCCGTATTGGAGAAACCAGTTCGTATCGATCATATCTCACGATTTACAAGTCCAAATGCCGCCAAATTTTCAAAAGAGCTTGCGTACAACCTAAAGAATGTTCATGATCAATCTCGACTCGATTGGGCAACATCTTGATCGATACGATATTCATTCGTATCGATCACGGATCGAGTCAAAATCACATGGGATCGGTCGCGTGGGCCCGTGCACGTGCCAGAAGAGGTCTCCCGAGATCTGAGCAAGATATTTGCATCCTATGCCTATTAATAGCATCCTAAAGCCTACGAAAAAGGGACTTTTGGGGCTCTTCGACGTCAAGACTCTGTCAAAATCATCATTGTACTCGAAATTGGCTATTGTAATCAGTGGTAACTCGTTGTAATCAGCAAGCAAACATCAATAAAATCATCAAGTTCAAAGTGGACGTAGGCCGGATTGTCGAACCACTATAAACTTTGGGTCCTTTACTGTTTTCTTCTTACTTTATTGAGTGTTCTTCATTTTTAATTCTCTACATACTTGTTATCTGTGATTGTGAATGGGTGCTTTCATCGACAATCGGGTGTTTGTAACCAATTTTGGCGCAAACAAAAACAAAGGCAAGATTTACATCTGATGAAAAGAATGTTTCAAACGAACAAGCTTATTTAGCAGATCTTGAGCAAAATAATGAACTAATAATAACTGATGATCATACCGATATTGGGCCTCTAAATAATGAATCAAATGTTTTAATAGAAGAATCTGAGACTACAAAGGAAAATGATATAGAGTACGAGACCAAGTCTGAATCAAAAGACGACGAACACTGATTATTAATGTACATTTTGATAGAATGTAATTTATGTGATTACTAATGTTACATTTTTCGCATAAAAGATGATATCTATTCCCATAATTAAATGATATGTTCTCCCA
Organism: Allium fistulosum; assembly: GCA_030737815.1. Lineage (NCBI taxonomy): Eukaryota > Viridiplantae > Streptophyta > Magnoliopsida > Asparagales > Amaryllidaceae > Allium > Allium fistulosum. The sequence goes on from CM060901.1 coordinate 1,498,317,994, forward strand.
TAGTAAAATGATATGTCTATGACAGTTATTATGTTTCGACATCCATGATCATCCTACTCATCAGGTTCCCTCTCTTCTAGTTAGAGAGGGACCAGGACGATGGCGGCGGTCCATCATAGGTAGAGCACCCCACAGTAGCATTAGTGAGTAAAGCGGGTGGGTAAGTATCAAATTTATTGCAACATCATAAATATTTTGTGTATGATATATTATTAATGATTTATTAAAGGTTTATATCATAATTAATACAGGGGCTTTGAGCTTGAGTCCTTTGATGTAGTTCTCGATGTTTCCAAGGCTTCTTATAAAGCAAAATGGCCGCATGCTAGCCTAGGTGGGATAATATCTCACCCCACAGTTTAGAGTGTATCTGACAAGATTTTATCGTAAGTGTAAACCTATATTTCATTAATATATAACCACTGTATAATTTGTTGACTAAGTATAAATATATCTTTGTTTTTTTCAATGTGTAGAGGACGGTAGACTTACAGGAATCCGACCTTATGCTTTGTAAAAATTACTGATTAAATAAAATACGGAAAAAATACAGCGATATGATGTCGAGCATAAAAAATAGGGAAAAGGCTCTGTTGGATGAGTGGAAGCGTATGGCAAGGTTGGATTGATTTCTTGAAAACTCCATAAGCAAAGGTAGGCTTAATAGTCTCGTATATTTATTAAAAATTTAGTAGAATTAGTATAATAATTGCATCAATTTACAAATATGAAATATAATGTTCATTTTAAATTTACAGGCAGAGTCGGAAAGGAATTCTGCAAATAGAAATAAAAATCCCACCACACACTACGGTGGTTCGAAGTCATTCCTACATTAACGTCAAGAGCTGGTAAATTTAGTTTTTGGGATTATAAATACATATAGTTACATTGTATAATTATATATATGTGATAATAATTATAATAATAATTATTTTGGGAAAGAGAGCGTGGTCATCCTATCTCCTATGTGGACGTGTTTACTCATACTTAAGCCATCGAGCATGTCAATGGAGATGGCACAATAACATACACATGGCATGACACGAAATCAAAAGAGGCCATGGTAAGCATATTTTAAATCATAAGTTATTAATAATCACTTTAAATAATAAGTAATAAATAATTAAAATAATGTAGCATGAATTTTAATTGAAATTTTATTTGGAATCGCAGGATAAATTTATGCAACAACGAGAGAAACTACTCGAGGGAACATTACGACAAGAGCTGGCCGCTGACGAGGAGGACCAAATCTTTAATGCTGTCATGGAGCTGCCAATGTAGAATGGGCGTTATAGTTTTGGGAACCAAGAGGTGATGTTTATGTATTATATATTTATGAATAACGTATAACACATTAATTCTATTAATCACAGTATATGAAACTCATACACTTTGGTAAATAATGTTACAGTCTAGATGTAGACAAAGTAGTTATCAAAAAGCTTAGAACAATCAAAAGGTTGCAAAATTGAGAGCTCAGATTGCTGAGTTGGAGAATTAAGATAGGCGTCAGTTCTGCGAAGATATACCAGATGTTAGATGAGTGCATTGCTATGTATATGTAGCAGTATGGCAATTTCCTTCCGCAATGGGATCCGGAGGCGATGATCAGGATTGTTAAGTATGGGTTTTCTATTTGTGTTGAGATATTGTGTGTTGGTATATATATATATGCACTTTAAGATGGGTGAGGTAGTTTTACTTTATTGCTAGGTAGTTTAAGAGTTACATATACTATGAGATGGGTGAGGTTGATGTCATTTGATATGTATGATACATTTTGAGATGTTGTTGGATGTGTGAGGTTGACTTGAGACGATGTTGGATGTATTTTGACATGTTGACTGATTTGAGGTTGGCTGTTGTTGGTTTATTATATATTGTTGGATATTTCGTATATTGTTGAATGTTTAAGGTAGGTTTATTGTATAAATTGATGTTTTTTTATTTTAATTTGGTATATGTGATTTAGACTTTGATATATATGAAATTGAGCTGTGAAATATATTGTTATATATGGGTTGTTTGGAGGCTGAATGGTTGCTGTAATAATAAAAACACTTCAAATTTACGACGGCTACCGATGGCTTACTTGTAGCCAACATACCAACGGCTTTCGACGAGTAGTGACATCAAATGGGGGTACCCATGACCTTCCACGTGTACACGATGAGGGCATCGAAAGCCGTCGGTATTTGTCATTGCTAGCCGTCGGAAATGGAACAACAGAGCCGTTGGAAAAGTCATCGAAGTACTATTATTCGACGACCAATATTTCGACGGCTCTTTCTGTAGGCTATCAACGGCCGCGGATGGTTTAAAGCCATTGGAAATCCTATTGTTTCTTGTAGTGTATTGGTCAAGCTATTACATGTTATGTTGAATAAATCTAAAAGCAAACTGTGCAACATGTCATTTCAATAATGTGGCACGTCAGCAAAATCATATTCGTCCAAGCTTAATGAATGCCAAGTGTCGGAAATCCAAGGGCATGGTTTTCTATAAATAGACATGTACTCCCAATTCAGAACTGATGAATTCTAAATTTCCCTTCTTCCTCGTTTTTCATTTATAGTCAAAGTAATAGAGATAGGTGTATTTCTCTAGAAGCAATTCTGTAATTTACTGTAAATATGTAACAAAATCTCGTTTGAAATAAAAGGTGTTTGTCTTTCTATTATACACTTGTCATTTTGTGACATCTTAATTGATTATATAACTTAAGTACATTAAATAGAAAATCCTTAAAAAGATATGTTAAGTGATAGTAATTATAATATATTATAATCATGGGATATCTATCATATTAAAATAACATATTATTTTAAATATTCCTAGTCATGATGTTTCAGGAAATAATATCGATACATCCATTAAGACTAAAATATGTAACTCTCTATAAATGTTGGGCATTGTATTGTTTTGGGTTAAGTAATAATAGATATTGGATAACTATGGAATGACTCACTCGAGAATTTTTTGTTGGTTTACATAACTAAGGCTAAACAAACAAACTTGAAGTGATGATGTTTCATGCTTCTTTCGGTTTGAGAATTGTTATCCAACATTTATACCTAGCAACCTACAAGTAAATCCGGATGTCAATATGAAGATGAAATGGTTCAAGAACTTGAAGGCAAGCTTAAGACAGCCTTGGAAAGGAACACCAAAAGTTGTAGTCCCAAAGCGACAAAGAAAAGCTCTCGGTACTGAGTGGCTGAGAAAGGACTCGTTACCCAAAGGTTTTCTTTAAGCTATTTTGGGCAATTATGCTTTGGTCAAGTGGTAGGACTATAAAGTGGTTATACTTAAGCCCATATATGAAAAACTAGGTGAACAACATCGAAGCTATGCAGAAAGGGACAAGTGTTGGACAAAACCAAACCTTTCGGTATCAAGAGGTTCTCATATGCCAAAAAGGGCTCGAAGCCCGAAGACTTGAAGATGCAAGTCGAAGTGAAGGAAAAAGCGATGGATTGTACAAGGCAAAACCACTTTGTACCGACATGATTCATGTCGGTATCGACTCGTTTTATGCTACGGGTAGACTTCATCTTCCTCCATATTCTCATAGATTTGGATCCTTACCTGGTCTTCAACGATCTGGTGACTCTGGTGGGCGATATTCCTATAAATTCCAAGCCTAGAGGAACTAGGTGAGGACTTTCGGTCATTCTCTTCTTCATCTTTTATCTCTACTTGGATCTTGTCACCCAGAGGCTTACTCTTACTTTTCGAGTCTTGAAAACAAATTATGAAGCCTTTGTGCTTGTGACAAAAACAATCTATAACAAGGACTAAGTGGATGTAGGCTGGAGTATTTGCCAAACCACTGTAAAAATTATGAGCTCGACCCTATTTCCCATCAGTTTCTTCATTTTATATTTGTTAGACTTGGATTTCGAGGTGTTATGTCAATTTTTGGTGCAACATTTATGTTGCTTTCACTGAGAAAATCTTGGATTTTGAAGTTTGTAGCCTGATTTAAAGAAGATAAAGAGACCGTCAACGAAAAGAGCTATTATTGAAGGAAACCAACAAGGTCATGGAACAGTCAAGAGGTGTCCACAGATTCAAATCCATCAGTCTACATTACTAGAGATGATATAAAAAGATGATGAAAGAGATGCAAGGTAGGATGATGACTTGATAAGAGGAAATGCTTAATGGATTTTTCAGAAGAATGCAGCAGCAAAGGACTACCAAGGAGGTGGAACTCAAAAGCAAAGGGAAAAAGGCAGGGCAGATGCACAAGGAATCAAAGTAGAGCAAGCGGAGCCATTCCCCCACTACACCATCATGTTGGTACTGAGATGAATCATGCCCGTACCAACATTTTTGGTCTTGGGGGCGTGATTCATTTGAACTTTAGGCGTGACAAAGCACTACCGAGGGACGGACATGAGCTTAAGAATCGAGACCAAAATGCGAGCGTACAACCATAGGGATTAGGACCAGGAACTCCTCATAGGAATGATAGGAAAGGTGAAAATATGAGGCAAGGGCATGTGGAGTACCAAAGAATTTTTGTGGAATGATAGTGACAGGATAGCTGACATGATATGACAAGTTCGAAGATATGGGCCCCAGATCAGAGTTTAGAGGATGTGAATTGAATTTTGTTTACCTTAAAAATTCAATACGCCAGGAACCCACCTCATTTTAAACTTCCTACATTTGAGATGTACAATGGAAGAACAGATCCAACAATTCACTTGATGAGATATATACAGCATATGAGAGTGTTGGGAGCTTTGGAAGATGTAATGAGGTAGTGATTCCCATTATACTTGATTAATTTAGTGGCAATGTGGTTTTAATAGCTAGAGAATTGATTTATCAACACATGAACCCAACTAGTGGATAGGCTTATGAAATAGTTCAGACCTCATATAGCACGACCGAAAAATGTGATGACACTCTCAAGTGTGAAGCAGATGGTCGAAAAAACCCTATAGAGTTATCTAACTAGATTCAACGCAGCAGCCGCTATGGCGTAGAAGCCAGACCTATTGATAATTCTTATGGTGGTGGTTTCTGGGATTGTTAGTAAAACTAATTTCAAGATTGCTTTAAAGAGAGATCCGTCAGTGGATCTTGCAGATTTCTACTATCTTGTAAACACCCCACCTCAATATACATACTATCCAAGAGTATTACAGAGTAACATTTTCAGATAATACATAGAATGAGGCTATATGGGATACACACGTGAAAATTCTTTTGTACTAACAATGGTACGTATTAAAACATTCAATAAATAACTCACATATACGTATACGGTATCGGTATAAAGCAATAAACATGTGTGTGACCATGGCAGAACAATACACTGTATACAATAAATAACAAAGAACACAAAGTCAATCGCAGTGATAATATATAATATAATATATAGTATATGATACAGTTAGATACAAATATCTTAAATGTTAACTCTCTCAATAAAATAAGACAAATAATTAATATACAGTTCCATGTCATACGTATATAGAAAATTAATGTCATATAAGTATCATATTAACCGTCCAAATATAAATCCTCTAAGCTTAATAAAACACAAGCCGGTCATGTCGTCCCTGTACCCAAATGTCTCGGACTGACCCGAGTATTATAAAATAACACACGGTTAAGACTATGTCTGATCAAGGGAATATAACAATGGTAACACATATAAACATGGAATAATAATATAATAACGCTAACATCAATAATCAAATCAAAAGACAACATATCAAAGTATTTGTAATGCCATAAATAATCACCAAGACATCATATAACCCCAAATATCTCAAATCCATCTTGAAACAGTCAATTCTCATATCAAAAGATGTCATCACCCATATAAAAACATATCAAATCAAAAATCACAGATTCAACACAAATGGATGAATCATACATATCTAGAAAATACCATCAAATTCAGAAATATCACAAAAGGAGATGTCACCAAGTATAATCACGCTAGCATGAAGCATTGCTCGAATATAACTCTCAATCTCAACAAATAAAATATCATCATAATATGATATAAGATAGATAGGATGCCTATCAATATACTGAGAATCCACTATACACTTATCATATATCCCAGGTATAATCTCATCTCATATATAAATACTCAGAATACATCGTGATGGAAAATGGCTGTACGATAGACACGAAGTCCTAAGTAGAGCCATGTATAACCATAAGTGGTCGCAAAGTCTACATTCATACTACAGTAAGGTGTATCAATTGCATATGCCAATCCACTACTCCATCAGAGCCAAAAGGAAGACCGATGGCACAAATCAAGCTCCAGAGTCAGTAAGTCTCAACTGTCTTAGTTACCTCTCAGTCATCATGACTCATATCCACTAATGTGCTTGTTAACCCCAGGACTAACCAGTCATGACACTGCAAGTGCCTCTACAGGAACAGTACATGTAGACTCGAAGTTTCACTAACTATGGTCATAAAGCTATAAGTCACTTCACACTATCCACTCTATTACCATCACATGAGTGTCATCTACTGATGCAGGCCAAGTACTAGGTCGTGACCGACCTAGCAAACTCGTAGGTCATAACATGTTGATAAGTCGAATCCGACCTAAAGCTAAGGAGTTAACATCTTGTGAAGACCGGTGGAAAGCTAAAGTCTTGGGTCGTCTAAGACCTAAGAAATTGATAGGTCGCAAACGACCTAACTTTGCAGTGCAACATGGTGAACGACCTAACATAGCACCAGGGAATGAGCTACGACCTAACGGGGTTGAGGAGGGCGAGCTAAAACTAAGAGATAGGTCGCTGGTACGACCTAACATGCTTTTAGGTCGCGTACGACCTAGCGAGATAGGAAAGAGGGTGCTACGACCTAACAAGTCACGACCTATGATAGGTCGCAGGAAGACGTTACGACCTAAGTTAGGTCGCAAGGAGTTAGGTCGCGGAGTTTTGATTCAACTTATACTAGGTCGCAAGAAAAGGTCACGACCTATGATAGGTCGCTGGGTAATCTGGGAAGATAAGTCGCGAAGTCTTAAGTCGCAAGGCTTAGGTCGCGAAGTTTCTGACGCGTATGTTCTTAAGTCGCTGAAGCTTGTGACCGTAGATTGTTATGCCGCTTTATCCTATGCCGTTGATTTAAGTCGCGAGAAACTGTAAGTCGTGAAGATTTTCTGAAGCGCTTCTGTTAGGTCGCTAATGAAGGGATGCCGTTCATTCTTAGGTCGCGGAGCTCCAGATGCCGTTCATTTGTTAAGTCGTAGGTCGTCTGTCTTTGAGTGTGTACTTAGGTCGTGTACGACCTGTAAGACGTAATGTGTTGTATTTTCTTATATTGTAATATGTTAGGTCGCTGCCGACCTATACTAAGTCATGTCTGTTAAGCCGAATGTTGTAATGGGTTTGTGTTGTAACTATGTTAAGTCGCGAAAGTCTTTAGGTCGCGTGAGCTTAGGTCGTAGGTCGCTCACGATCTAAGAGTTGTCATTTTTTTCTGCTGAAATTGTTGTAGCCTATAAATAGGCAAGTGGAGTCATTTTGTAAAGGTTGTTGAATATTGAATAAAATTCTCTTTTGTTAGCTTTGTGCTTTCAATTTCAATTGGTAGTCGGTGTATCTCCTATCTCCACTTACGTCATTCGAGTGCGCTCGAATCATCGTTTGTTGAAGCCGATTCACGGTATCTTGTGCGCAAGATCAACGTCAAAGAATCGTAGATCTCTTTCCCGGTGTCTTTGGATCAACGAGTCAGAGATAGCTAAGAATTCGGTATCTTCGGATCAACGAGTTCGGACATTTCAGTATCCATCAATCCATCGATTGCTACATTCAACGATCTACATTGTTTTTGTAATATCCGCTGCGTCATCTACTCACAATGAATAACGCAATAAATATCACAACGGCATCTCATACCATTATGTGATACTCAAACATTTATTCATTGCTTATAATTACACTCAAATTATCTAGTATTCTGTATAACGAGTTCAAAGAATAGCTATAGAAATATTATCGAATGCTCCATCCCAAACGGTATTATATAACTCTGTTTATTCAAATTTCTCGTCATACAAAATTAAAAACAATAAAGTCATATCAAAGATGTCATCACTGTATCCTCTTAGTTCATCAATCAAATCGATATCAACGGTGAATCATTCATATAATCCAATTCAATATACAAAAAAGGAATGATCAAAAAAATAATATAAAGTAGATTATTCCAATAAATATAGAATAAGTAAATCAATACTTAATAATAAATTATTCACAACATATAATTTTATATAAATAAATATCTAGAAATGAACCATAATACGTATTCTAGGATTATCTTGAACTTTAAATTAAATTCTAGTTTTACTGTTTACCAAGAATAACTACTCTTATAATTTCAAATATAAAATGTATAATAAATATTCACTAATAATACTTGAAACTCTATTCTTTCATTTAAAATTAGTGAAATAGATTGTAAAGCTATACATTACATATAGAAATTATTTTATAATTTACCTTGATAAAACACCATTTAAAATAAAAATCCAGGTTAATTTAATTTATTTACAACCAAATAAATACATTATCAACTTAAACTATATAAATATATACATTAAGATTTCATAAATATCCCTTTATAACTATAAAATATCTAAGTAACAATTCATGTTTCATTTCAATATAAGACTAGTAAACATACATTGCTTATTAATAAACTTAAAAAATTATATATATTTTTTGGCATAGCTTAAAAAATTATATTTATATATAGTTTATACTAACATATAAACATGTGTATATATACATATTAAGGTTTTAGTATTTTTGATCTATATTTGTTTGAAGTTATTTATATTTAACTATCGTGCGTTTATTAATATATCAAGAGAAAGTGAAGTATCAACTGCGTACGCAAACTCTCTTCAGAACACCCGAAAAAGGTTGAGCTCATAAGATCAAAACAGAGAAATACAATGCAATACAATGTCAAACTCTCAAAATGTAAGCAACGGAAACAAATGGATAAGTGTGCGTGTAAGCACACTTGCAGGTACATGCACCTAACTAAACACAGCAAAAGTTTCACATAACACTGAGCAACAATTGTACACACACTGAAATGCTACCATACTCTAACGCAACACACACTCATAGACTTATATATAAAAATAATGTCAAGTTTAATTGAAAATTTAACCTATATATAAAAATAATGTCAAGTTTGATTGAAAATTTAACCATATCTGGCTGCTGCATAATGCGTCCAGATGATAACTGGCGCAGGCAAAAATTAAAATGAAGTGAAGAACGTGCACTACTAACCTATTCCTGATGGGACAAAGGGAATCTAATATACTAATTTGCATATTATGTCTACATATGACAGGCGCATGAAGTAACGTATACACTCAGCCACATTTTCTTAGCTGCACACGAATACAAAATTACATAACCCAAACTTGCATGAACACCCACCACACAGCAATTATCACATACTAAAACACTCACAGCCAACACATAGTTCCACTCACGCACTTCATAGCACACCACCACACACATGTATAAACACAGTACTCATTCTCACACTCACAGTCATGCAATTAAAGGTACGTGAAAAGCAGTACACAAGTTTTCATATTGGTATATACATATTGAAAACAGAGGAACCAAACAAAGCAAGAAAATCATGTTAGGTACAAAAGAATGCAAAATATAATGCAACAAAATAGGTGGATATATAAACATAAAGAAACTCAGGCCTATGCGGCACATAGTATAGGTGTTTCACTATGTACAAAAATATGTACTTGTGTAAATAACAAAATTGTTAATCCAAGAAATAGATCAATACCCTGAATTGAGTGTGAAAGCATCAGTCCTGTTTGTCTAAAACAAATAAAATAAAAATAAGGAATAATAACTTGCATATAAAGTAAAGAGGCAAGATATATTTATAGTGGTTCAGCTGTTAACGAAGCATACGTCCACTTTATAACTTTTGTTATGAACTGACTGCAATTACAAGTTGAATCTGATTACAATTTGATTGGATCTAGTAAGTTAGATCAAGTCACAAGTGTTAGAGTTCACTTGAGAATCACAATGAACCCTTTGGATGACTGTTGTATGGGAGGAGAAAAGTAAAAAATAGTTTATGCAGAGTTTCAGCAAGCAGTTCAGAAGATCCTCCTTATATTGCAGATGAGTGAGTATTTATAGGGATTGGAGAGCTATCGGACTAAGCCGCTTTCGCCAGAAGCCCACATTTGATGATACGAAGACGCTCAAGAAATTCCATAGCGAGCAGACTAATTTGATGGATCGCTAGCGATCCATGGAGTTAGAATATTTTTCGCTCATTTCAAATCGATCGTGTTTCTTGCTTTATGTAGATGCTCTCCATGTAATTTCGTGACTAGATGTCTTGTTTTGATGATGATTCATGTACTGGTTGCATTGAACAGTTGCTGGAATTAGATAAATGCCCATTTCTCGGTCTTGCTTGCTTGGAACATCGTGAAACTTAGCAGGCATGCCTAGGAAAGATAATGTTTCATGATACAAGAAGAGTCGACGACCCATGAGCAATACTTATGGATCGCTAGCGATCCATGGATGATGGATCGCTAGCGATCCATACCCTTAGGCTATTCTTTGCTTTTTTTCTCTTGAGTACCTCTTGGTTCCTTCTTTTGATCCTTTTGTTTGATTCTTGAGTTGTTTTGATTTGATGCAGATGTCCTAACTTCCATTGAATTCTATTAGGTTAAAATCTCAAATAACAAATATTGCACGCAAGAAAAAAGAAATCAAGTTTCAGTTTAAAATTTTGATGCAAGCATAAAATAATTCGAACAGCTCAAACACTACAATTGATTAGCTTAGATTTTGTGAGAGAATTTCTCAAATGAAACTACGGTTCTTATCTCCTCCTATCTCCATCAACTCTCCATGCACGCACACCATTACTTAACGCAGCAGCGACCTGGTAACTTCACGTAATTTGTTTGATTTTTTTTTTAGTTTATATATAAACGAGATGAGAAGTAGGGACCCTTGCTTCATATGATAATTAACAGAGAGGAAAGAATAGATAATCCCCTCGGTATAGTTGCGTGAATCTTTTCTACGAAGGAAAGAAAAGTCTAGAAAAAGAATTGGGTGTTACTTCTTTGTTTGGGCCTTGAAAATGTAAGGTAAGAAATTATATTCTCTTTTATTTATATACCCAACTCTACTTAAATTCTAATTTTTAAATAAATACAAAATTATATGCAAATTTAATTCTTTACCTAAATATGGCATTTTATTTCATTTATATCAGTTTTATAAAATATCATTTTCACATTTTTAACTCAATTAAATTCTAAATATTAATTTCACAATTTAAATTTTTTTATTAAACAATTACAAAATCAATTTACCAAATAAATTCCAAATTCCAATTTAATAAACTAAATTACCAATATCAGCTTTAAATAATTCCTATTTAAAATCGGGTTGTTATATAGCTGATATGTTGTTGCATGAGGAGGATGTTGAAGCAAATGAAGGTACCGAAGTAAACGTTGTAGAGATGGAGGACCATCCAAGATAGCATAAGGGAAGGACAAAGGAAAACGAAAAGCTAACAATGACTACGGAGGACCGAAATGGCAAAGGAGGAAGCTAATATTTTCCACCTACACTGAATTGATAGAGACATCAAAAAGGATATACATGGATACTAGGGGACAAATTCCCTATAGAAAAACCACAAAGCGAGAACCCACAGATTGGGAGAGAATGTCTGGAAAGTACCGCCTATTCCATGAGCTAGATAGGCACGAAACCAATGAAAGTTGACATCTGCATGACTCAATAGAGGGTTAGGTTTGGAGTAAGCGGCTTTAACAATATATAAGGAATCAAACCGTAGTGGTGTAGCAGAAGTGACCACCAACTGTGGTAGATGTACTTGATCGCGGCTGAAAATCTGGGTCGAGAATGATTATCCCATGATCGAGATGGATTGGAATAAAGCTTAACTTTTGCACTTTGATTTTGTTTTGAGTAAACTATAAAAGATTACCAACAGGCTACTTACACATATACGGAATCTCGATCGATCCCAGGGCACGCTCAGGGTTAAGGTCCGAGGGCAATCCTTGAATACATTAGACTTTTGATTATTATCGAATGCATTTAATTTAAATGGTTGTTAGATATTTGAACCTGATAATTGATATTGCTATTAGGTGCCCTACGAACATAATTATCCTTTAAACCCGATATATAAACCGATAGGGCTTGGTTTCCCCAACTAGAGAGATGTACCATGAAATGCAATTTCTCTTGCCGGAGAGTAAGTGGATGGACTTATATAGGATAACAAGTCCCCTCAAAGAAGAGTTATCGGATGGATGAGCTCGGATGGCAAGTCCCCTCACCGGAGGGTGAGTAGATGGACATGCTTGAATATTGGATCCCTCATCAAAGAGTGAGAAGATAGGGCTCAATCTAGATTAATGATAATGCAATTTTAAGAGATCTAAACTTAACGTTAGGATTGAAGGCCTTATAATGCTAACGATTCAATAATTAAGGAATGTCATTGCCTTGATTCAATTGGACGTGCTTATAATGGGATGCTAGGCAATACTAAATGATTTATAAGTAATGCTCCAACCGAAGGTAATGCACCTCTATGATTAACGATTTATAGTTACCAGATATATGATAACTTAAATTCGGGGAAAACACGGTAATGATAGTGATATATTGTAACAACACTAGTCAAGGTTACCTAAAATCAAATATAAAATATGATTTAATTCATCTTAATTAATTTTAAGATGAAACGGAGGAATTTTATTTGACTTTGTTTTCAATTTGAAATAAATTTGGAATTAAATAAATAAGAAATTTATAAAATGGGTCTTCCAAGTGAGGCAAATACAATTAGGAAATTTATAGTAAAATGGTTAGAAATTTATATGAATAAAATTTTGAGACGAAATATCAAATTTATAGACCTAAATATAATTTTTGTGCATTTTTATATAATTTATATGAATTTGTATACATACATTTCGTAATATGAGAAAACAGGCATGAAATTGTATTTAAACCATTAGGGATATTTAATCATGTAAAATGGACACAAAATTATTTTATGAACTTTTATATGATGGTATCAGGTCTAAAAAGTATTTGTGAGAAATTTTATTTAAATTATATGAATTTATAAAGATGCGATTTCATAATATATTAAAATAAGGCTGGTTTTGTGTAAAAGTGATTTGGGATATAAAATCACATCAAAATGGTATAAAAATGATTTCTAAAGTTAAGATACACACACACACACAAACATATATATATATATATATATATATATGAATTTATAAATTTAATTATGGGCTTATAGATATATATTCTAAGAGATATGATTTATTTAGTGAGAAATGAAAAATAAACAATATTTTGAGCTATGAAATGAATTATATTGAAATAAATATATAAAATATTTATAAAAACTATGTAAAAATATTTTTAAACTACAATTTGATATATCAGGTCTTAATATGATTTTATTTTAAATTTATAATGATTTTTAAAGGTAGTTTGAAGATATATATGTGAAAATGCTATATTTCTATTTTTTGGAAACTAGTTTAAAATCGCCGATTTGTACAACAATTTTGAAATTATTTCTATTCAAACTTTTTGATGAAATGTAAGTAGAAAGGTTGTAGAGAACCATATATAAATTTGAAAGAAAATGGATCGAGAATCCGATTAAAACGAGTGAGATACAAGCAAAACAAAAATTAGAAAAACACATATAATAGGCTGCCTGTTTCGGCCGGCCGCAATAGGTGCACCGGCTGGACGTACTTTGATCATGTTTTCTGATCAATCGAGGCCAGATCGAAGGTGGGTTGGTTCGAGATTCTTCTGAGGTATTCGGGCAGCGATTAGGCTACGTCTTTGAATGAGAATTACATGTTGCTTTGATTGAAATTTAGAGAAATTAAATTTACAATTAATATAACATGGTTTTTACTGTAAATTGTTATAAAAGAGAAATTGGAAGAAATAATAATACTCTCACTTATTGGGTTCATACCAAAACCCTATTTGGCCCTTTAGTAATATTAGTATGGAGAAAATGAAAGTACGTTCATTTTCCTTCTCATGCTATTCCCAGCTCAAAATTCTAAAACTAAGAACCACCCTTATTCTCAAAACCCTATTTGCTATTTTCCCCCAAATCAAGAGCAAATCAAGGGGCTTTTGGCCAATAATTTATTGAAATCAAAAGAAGGTCATCTCCTTTGTCTTCCAGTATGATTAATTCGTTAATTAATCTCAGTTTTTGGCTTAGAGTTGTAATATTTTCTTCTCCAATTTTGAGATAAACCTAGGTTTTGTCACTGAGAGGTGATAGCCTAGGTAAATCCGGATTTTAAGCACTAATTCAAGTTCAAATTCAGTAAGTAATCCTCACACTTCTAGGCTATAATTGAATGTTAGTTTCAGCTTGTTGTTTTAGATGAATTTGGTGTAGAATTGATTCCAATTTCTTATGTTATTCATTTCTTTTATCACGTAACTCTATGTTTGCTGAAGCCCTTGTCAAATGATCTTATAAATCATCAATTTTAAGTTGTTTGATTGCTTGCACGATAGCTAATTTAGTGTAGTAGAAGTATAGAATCAATTCAGTGAAGAAATCACCGTCAATGGGCAATCGGAGCACCGCCGGTGATGCCTGGAGTTCAGCCCAGGTTTGCCAACTAGTGCATCGGTCATAATGACCAGTGGACCAATCATGACCTAGGGTATGACCAAGGTCATGCCATTCGGGCTTTGTTTGCTCCCGTTTGCTCCTTCGTTCGCCTGTTTGATTGCCTAAACCCAATTCAATTGACGTTGGCGCTGTTTTCTATGCCAATTTCAACATTATTTATAGATTTTGATTTATGAATTTAAGAATTCATTTTTAAAGTTATTATATCATAGAAATGCTCTATGGGTTCGTGGAGATTATGCACAAGTTTTCTAGCACAACCTCAATCAGAATTTGAAAAAGGCTGATTTCCAAATTAAAGTATCTTATCCAAATCTCTTCTAGTACAACTTATTTTCTATAATAAGTTTATATACATATTTTATTATTTATTATAATAATAATGGTTTTATATTGAGATGGGACAGTATTCCAAATTACTCCTATATATACTTATGTATAAAGAGATTTTGCAAAGGCTTTCCAATATTATTATTTTTTTGAAAATTGGTTAATGATATTATATTGGGCTTTGCGGCCCAAAGCAAATTAAAACCCGCAAATATACAATGTGATATATGAGACAGCTCATCAGACAGTTCGACAACTAACATAACTTAACACAAAAATTTCCTAATTTAATTTAGGGTTCATCAGCTTTGATCAATGGCGGCTCATCGGTGTCTGCTCAATTTCCTGGCCTCGCAAACTTCCACTTCTAGTTCTCCAGCAGCTGTATTTCTTTTGCCTCTGGGCTGGTAATTCTCCTGATTCTTCCTATATTAATCTTAACATCTCTTGCAATACTTTCCGATAGCTCTAACTCCATCTTTTATTTGTTTCTGGTGAAAGCCCGTACATTTTCATTCTCTCTAGAGATGCCAAATAGTTGTTGTTAGTGCAATTTTCCTGACTTCCTTCATAAGGTTCGTGAGGTATGTCCGGTCACTCAGTGTGATAACCCGGATTTTTGGACATCGAATAATTTGATAATTAACTGATTTTAAACTATTGAGATGCTGATTTTATTTAGTTGAACAAATAAAATTCTGGTAGTTAAAAATATCTAGATATATAAATGGTTTGGAAACTATAATAAATGTTGAAAATTTTAAGTGTATACATATGCAAGTATATAAGTGTGTATATATACATATGTATATATATATATGTCATGAGAAGTAGAATATATAGAAGTTTGTAAAAGTGTGGATATATATATATATCAAAAATTCACATAAGATATTTCTAATTTTATTATATATATGTATTGTGATCAGGAAGCATTGATTTGAATTCAATGTAATAATTTTCAAAAGCTAGTTAAAGTTAAATTCTATATTTTTAAAACACTAAAGACAAATATTTATTAATTTTTAAATATAATAGCTTAAGTTTAAAATAGGATTAAATAAAAGGTTAATATACTTTCTTTTAAAACTATACATGAAATAGATATAGTTTGTATATAAATATAAATATAAAACATAAGCATAAATAAATAAAGATTTGGACATTTGTAAGTTAGAGTGTCATGCAAAAATACAAGTGGTAATTGTTTCTATTAATTTAATTTGAAATATAAATAAAGTGTTTAGAGAAGGCTGTTTTACAGTTCAAACTATTCCATATTCATTTCTCAACTCCTTTCTTTCTTCCTTTCTTTCATCTTCTAAATAAAAACTAAAAAGAAAAATCAAACTTCTTATAATTTCAAACCTTAAGCTAAGCAATTCAAGATCCAGGATTCAATTCAACTAAAGAAGATTTGTAGCAAAGTCAAGAATCAAATTCAAACTTTAACAAAGTAGATCAAATTCCAGTTTCAAAGTCAAGTGCAGTATCAAATTTTCAAACTCTGGTTTTCTCTGTTCAAAATATTACAGGTGAGTAAACTAACTTTTAAAAAAGCATAAACCTGTTTAAAACTTGATGCATGTGATTAATACTTGAAATCATGTGGTGAAAAATGTTTGCATGCATGTATAAATAGGCTTGCATGTATATATGTATGATGTTATTTGTGTGCATGTCTGTGTACTAGTATGTATGCCTCTGTTCTAAGTTTAACAGGCTTTAAACAAGTTCAAAAATCAAATTCTCTTCCCTCGTTCTCTTTTAAGTTAAGATCTATAAAGGAAATATGTTTGTATTAACTAAATCTTATTTTTTTTAAAATAATTATAAGTGTAATTATTAAGTGTTTTTCTAGGAAGAAAGAAATTACAGTGAAAATGTAATATATCGGGAAAATCAACTATTTTAATTTCAAGTTTCGTCTTTGTAATCTGATTCGATATTAAAAGTTATGATTTTAAATAAAAATATCAAGATTTTTAAGTTAGTAAATTAATAGAATTTGCGAGTTGAATGGAATCGAGATTTTACTCGATTTCTGGCGATCGGTGGAAGATCATGCGTCGGGGTCTTTTCTAGAGGTAGCTGGTTGGTCGTAGACCATGGGAAAAATGGTCAGAGTTCTTTTAGTTCACCGTGGTGGCGTATCGGTGTTGAAGTAGGGTTTTAGACCCAGGTTTGGTCGCTGTCGAATCTCAGGCTAATGCATCGACGAGGATGCATCGGACTCGATCGGAGCAAGGGGAATAGGAGCGTGGGTCAACGGCGAAGCTCTGGACGCGGTGCCGAAGGTTCTGGTGACCGGAGGTGGGAATGCGAGGTGATTGTTGGTGATCGGGTTCGTTCCAGGAATTGTTCGTTTTCGCTCGTTTTCGATTTTGGAGGTCATTCAAGGATCTGGTGGTCGGAATCGAGGGAGGAGGTCGAAGTCGATTTGCTGGCGATGGCAGCGATGGTCGGAGCAGTGGCGTTCGTCTGTGCATGTGCACGTGTGTATGTGTGGATCTATGTTGCTGTAGGATTTGAGAAGAAGGAGAAGATGATAGCCTCGGGTTTGGACTCGGGAAAGATTTGGATTTGGCTCGAGTTAGTATTGGGTTTGTACGCGAGTGAATTAGCCAGTATAGGAAATAGAAGAAGGGGAGAAGATAGGAAGAGGTCGGGGAAGATGAGTTTTGACTCGAATTTCTGATCGGGGATTTTGGGCTTGGGCCTGAGAGTTTTAGAAAATGAATTAACCAGGTTTAAAAATCAAATTATTAAACAAAGTTTACAAAGCAAAATGAAATTAAACAAGTTTTCAAGGTAAAAGTATTTATCAAGTTTTTCAAACAAGTTTCAAAAATTAAATTTTAAAGTCAAATGTGTTTTGAATTTAAGTTGATTTGATTTGAATGATTATATATTAGGTAAAAAAAATTAAGGTGATCTCTAATTGTTTTCAAAATAAAATAATGTAATTAAGTAATTAATTATGGAAAATTGTTTATCTTATTAATTAAGGTTCTAAGTAATTAAAGGATAATTACTTAATGAAATTAAATAAAGAATAATTAATTAATGTGATTAAATAAAGAATAATTAATTATTGTGATTAAATAAAGAATAATTAATTAATGTGATTAATTAAAGGTTAAATAATTAGTGTAAGTAATTAGGTTAATTACTTAATGTAATTAATTAAAGGGTAATTACTTAATGTAATTAATTAAGGATCACTAATTAATGTAATTAGTTATAGTATAATTAATTAATGTAAGTAACTAAAGGTTAATTAATTAATGTGAATAATTAAGGGATGATTAATTAATTAAGATACATGAGTTATAATTAATTAAGGTTAATTAAGCAGGATTTAAAAGTAATTAAAGTAATTAACTTAAATTATTTGGAGATTAAATTAAATTAATTAGGAATTGTACCATTAATTAATCTTGCTTATGGATGATTCAATTGTATTGAATGCTTGGATTGATTAATATCTCTGATATGTTAATCTGTTATATTCTGTGATATGCAATGCTTTGGATTGAACTGTTGATGAATGTGAATCATATATTTGAATAAGTTATCTGTGATGAATTGTTGTGTGAATATGATGTTCTAAATTTAAATTAAATTGTTTAACTTAAACAATTTGGACTTAAAAGACGGCGTTTGGATATCAATGAGACCGGGATCGGATTTCCAAATGGATATCCGAAAACCACATCAATCTAAATTAAACGATATGTCGTGAAATCTCAAGTGAAGATCGAGAATGAAGATTCAGAGTGAAAAGGCTATTTGTCGTTAACTCTGAGGGTGATTCCAAAATGAGTGTAACAGAGATGGTGCCTTCGGTTTCGTTCGAACCCGAAACGGACTTGTATGGATGAATGCTATCAGACCATCGTCACTGGAGGACGGTGAGCATTCCAAGATATGTGTGCTATAAAGGTAATCGTAGCCTCAAGCCTCATCAACCGAGAATGGCTAAAACAGGAGAGGTGCATGCAAGGCTAAGTAGGTAGCACCCAAGTAGGATAAGATTTTCTCCTGTCTATAGGTCCCTTTTTATTCGGCTAAGTGGGCAGTTGGTCGCGCCAACTATGGGGTTGTCTTATTCGGACTATCCGGTAAGGGGTAGCTCCGGTCTTGTGTTGCAGGGGATCAGGGTGGATCCTCGGTACGGTGATCTAGACCACGTACTGTGACGGGCGGTACCCCAGTAGCCCTGCCATTGTATGGAATCCAATGTCCAATAAGTGCCCGTACGGTTTTGATTGTGCCCAACTATGTTGGAACGTGAGATGTAAGCATTCCAGCTATTTCCTATTTTATATTGAAAACCCTAGACACTATTGTAATTAACTGGATTTCCTATCAAATGTTTTGGTTATCGTAAGGGAAAAACTTGTCCGTGTTTATGTGCGGTGAGTCTTACGAGATACCTTTTATTTCAAAAGTTTTTCAAGTTAAAAAACTTAACCGTTTACTCACAACAGACCCATGTCTGGCCCGGAGTTTATTTTCTGTTTTCTTAAACCCTTGGGTACTCGATTTTTTATGAGTAGCCAAGTGATTCAGGTAGCTTTGATGTATTTTGGAGGAAGGCCTGGAGCAGGAGGCTTCTGTGTATCTAGCTATATATATTCCGTTGTGTAGTTGAGATTGTATTGATAGTAGTCTGGGACAGGCTGTTACAACTGTCCAGTTTGTTTGTGAATGGTTGTACTCTAATATATTGTATGTAAATTGACATTTACAGCTTCTTTGTGTAAATGTTGTTATTTGATATTATATTTGTTACGCTGCGATTGTGAGATTCTGTGCTTCTGTTTTTTTTTTCTGTTTCTTCTTCTATCTCTTTTTCTTCTTAACCCTAAGAGTCTGGGATTTCCGGCACTCGATTGCTCGGCACTTTATACAGTGAACGTATTAGTGTTGATTTTCGGGTCCGAAAATTTCGGGTCGTTACAGTTGGTATCAGAGCTGAAGGTTAAGCGAGAACCTTGGCTTTGGTGGGTTTACTCATTAAGGATAGGGTCAGTAGTACCCTAGAATGAGTCGAGTGTATTATATGAGGGTGTACTTGTTATTTTCTTAAATAATGATTTTAAAAATGGTTTTTAAAAGTAGTTTTATATAAACTTATATTTTGATATATAAAGCAATAGTATTTCTAATTATTATATATATTAAGATAATTGGTTGTTGGTTATTGAAATTTAATAAGATCATAAGAATTTAAGTGGTAATATATATATATATATACATATATATATCCAAATAGGAATTGGTTAATATGAACTATACAAATAAGATAAGCTCGAAATGGATTCAAACCAGAAGATAAAATCCTGAAATTTGTAGAAGTGTTTTCAGAATGTTGAAAAAAGTACGTTGATTTGATTTTCCAACAAATTATGAGATAATATATAGTGAATTGATTGTCAGATATGATAATCTTGGTTATTTTCATAAAATGGTTATTATGTCTAAATAATGGAATGTTTAGGTAACAATTTAGATAAGTATGACTTATAAATTGAAATAGATTTAAATTATGAAGCTTTAAAATCTATGTCTAGAAAATTTGGAAGTATGACTTGGTGGGCTAAGGAAATAAATATGTTTGTATATGTGGGATATACATAAGAATAGTTGATTGGAAGTAAACACTAAGTGTGAGTTTTGAATTTTTTTCCCTGAAATGTGATGTAAAAACCCATAGAGAAATAAGTTTTTGAACTTATAAGCGGGAAGGGATATAGATAAGAAGTTTAAAATTTGAAATGGGAATTCAAATTGAGTAAGGTTGACTGGATTAGATGAAATTGAGATTTAACTTAGGGAAGTTAAATGGGTTGAATTGAATAAGGAATTATGTGAGATCTCAAACGGGTTTGAGTTCTGGAAATAGGTAATGGATGCTATTGATAGATGTTTTAGATAATTTGGTTGTTTATTTACTTTAACATACCCTGCTACCATCCTGTTGTTATTAATAATATTTGAAACTGTGAATTGGATTGTTTTAAATGAATTAAGAAGTGTATTGAGATAATACATCCATTGTAGAAATAAAATGGAAACTAATTGGAATTGAGACTAATTCAAACTGGAATTGACTTAAATTAATTGGGAGTGAAATCAAAGTTGAATGAGTTTAAATTCAAATGGGAATTGATTTGAATTTGAATGGGAATTGAAGTTAATTTAAAATAATTTGAAATTGAATAAATTTAATGGGATTGGAAATTGAAGATTGATTGAAGTGGAGATTGGAAGATTGAACCAGTTTGGCTCTGAAACTATTTTCAAACAAATTATTTTAACATAAACTTTCCTAAATCTATTTTTCCAAGCTATTTACTATACAATCTTTCTTTTTAAAACCCAAACTATCTTACTTATTTTACAACCATTTTTGGAACTATTTAACTATTTTACAACTGTTTTATAAACTAATTATTATTTTACAACTACCTTATGACTAATTACTATTTTACAACTATTTGCAATTATTTAACTATTCTATAGCTATTTTACAACTAATAACTATTTTACAGCTACTTAACTATTTTAAACTTTTAAAGCTATTTTCTAAATTCAAGCTGGTCTGACTGCAAACTGTTTATATTTAAATAACAATTGAGATAAGAGTTGAAGTAATAACCCAAATGGAAATGGAAGCAATTGTGAATAAGTGAATGACAATCAAAATGAAGGTGAATAAAAAGAGAATTGATTTAGCTAATAATCAATGAAGATAAATACGTAGGATGTATGTATATTATTCTATTCGCATAATGATTTGATCCAGATTCGAGCATAGAATTTCGAGATAGTATATCTATCCGAGTTGGGATTTTTCATTCGATTTTCGACGGCGAACCCTGAATATGGATTTTTGATTGATTCTGGAAATTCTCTATCATAGTTATGGCTATGCAAGGAGAATGACGGTTTCTGATCAAGAAACCAGATCTGAGTCCGCACAAGGAAGTCGGGTGGACGATACTAGTTCGGAATTGAAATTGTGTGGCAAGACGGGACACAATGCTAAAGATTGCAGACCCAAGAAGGAGAACAATTCAAAGGAAAATATGATAAACAACATAGAAGTGGATAAGTCTAACTTTTCTGGAGTTGTGTTGGAATGCAATTTGATTCAGAATCTGACATAATGGTGGCTTGCCATAGGTGCTACTCGACATGTATGTTTTGATAAATCCATGTTTTCCACTTTCAACAAACTCAATCAGGGAGAAAAAGTTTACATGGGTAATTCTATAGTTTCCATGATTGAGGGCAGTGGCACAGTCATCCTAAAGTTCATCTTTGGAAAAACTATTACATTGAATGATGTGCTTCATGTTCCAAACATCCGCAAGAACCTAATCTCTGAATCTGTACTATCAAAGAAGGGATTCCGAATGGTCTTCGTGTTAGACAAGATGGTTTTGTCTAAGGCTGGAATTTATACAGGAAGGAGATATTTATGTGATGGCCTGTTTAAGGAAAATGTAGCCGTGGTTGGCAAAAATACCATGTATTCTGATTATGCAATGAATAAAAATGATGCTTCTTATTTGGTTGTGCATGAAACTCTATTCTAACATGATAAATTAGGATACAAAAATTTTCGAAAAATGAAAAAAAATTGCAAACCTAGGATTAATTCCAAAATTTCAAGTAGATAAAAATTACAAATGTGAGACATGTGTAAAAGCAAAAATGGTTAAAAATCCATTTCATACTATTGATAGTAGTACTGAGTCCGCACAAGGAAATCGGGTGGACGATACTAGTCCGCACAAGTAAAAATGATTTTTGAAAGGAAAAGTATATTTTGAAAAATATATGATGAATATGAGTGGAAGTTGGATATCACTATAACTGGAACGCACTTTATGAAGAGTAAGTTTGGGGGTAAATAACATTATAAGGGAAATCAAACTTGAATATTTGATTTGGCATAAATAAAGTTATATATATTTGTTCAATATGATAAATGCCCCTTGTTGAATATATAGCGAGAAGAAAAGATTTTTGAAAAATATATTTGAAGTATAAAGAGGGAATTTATATAAGTATGAAGTGATCCAAAGAATTTTCAAGTTGGAAGAATAAACTTATATATAATATATATATATATATATATGATTTTATGAGAATGATTTTGGGGAAAAAGGTTTTTTGGAACCCATTGATTTTGAATGGCTTTTGATTTTGGAAAAATCAATTTTTGGGAATTTGGAAATCCAAGTTTGAGAATTATCGATTTTGAGATATCGATTTTGTGTAAAGGAGATTTATATGTGATTCATATAAAGAGTATGATTCGAAAGATACTATATGTGTATAGTATAAAATGTTTTCTATATTTTCACCAAATTATTTTCCAAGTATTTTCATTGGATGTTGAAAACGGGTTTACCAAGTACTTATAGATTTTCAGTCCTATGCCTGATCAACGTATGACCGAATTTCTGTGAGAACAATGATAGACTTGTTGAGACATCGAGTTATAAAAAGTATATTTATAAAACTATTTTGGCAATATTATGTAGATTTTTAAAGTATTTTAAAAATTTAAATAAAAAGAGTTAAGAGTTAGAATGTTTAAGAATAATTTAACTGATAATAAACATTTTATTAAAATTCTTCCTTTGTTCCTTTTCGAGGACGAAAATTTTTAAAGGGGGGAGGAATGTGATAACCCGGATTTTTGGACATCAGATAATTGGATAATTAACTGATTTTAAACTATTGAGATGCTGATTTTATTTAGTTGAACAAATAAAATTCTGGTAGTTAAAAATATCTGGATATATTAATGGATTTGAAACTATAATAAATGTTGAAAATTTTAAGTGTATACATATACAAGTATATAAGTGTGTATATATACATATGTATATATATGTCATGAGAAGTAGAATATATGGAAGTTTGTAAAAGTGTGGATATATATATATATATATATATATATTAAAAATTCACATAAGATATTTCTAATTTTATTATATATATGTATTGTGATCAGGAAGCATTGATTTGAATTCAATGTAATAATTTTCAAAAGCTAGTTAAAGTTAAATTCTATATTTTTAAAACACTAAAGACAAATATTTATTAATTAAAAATATAATAGCTTAAGTTTAAAATAGGATTAAATAAAAGGTTAATATACTTTCTTTTAACACTATACATGAAATAGATATAGTTTGTATATAAATATAAATATAATACATAAGCATAAATAAATAAAGATTTGGACATTTGTAAGTTAGAGTGTTATGCAAAAATACAAGTGGCAATTGTTTCTTTTAATTTAATTTGAAATATAAATAAAGTGTTTAGAGAAGGCTGTTTTACAGTTCAAACTATTCGATATTCATTTCTCAACTCCTTTCTTTCTTCCTTTCTTTCATCTTCTAAATAAAAACTAAAAAGAAAAATTAAACTTCTTTTAAATTTCAAACGTGAAGCTAAGCAATTCATGATCTAGGATTCAATTCAACTAAAGAAGATCTGTAGCAAAGTCAAGAATCAAATTCAAACTTTAACAAAGTAGATCAAGTTCCAGTTTCAAAGTCAAGTGCAGTATCAAATTTTCAAACTTTGGTTTTCTCTGTTCAAAATATTACAGGTGAGTAAATTAACTTTTAAAAAAGCATAAACCTGTTTAAAACTTGATGCATGTGATTAATATTTGAAATAATGTGGTGAAAAATGTTTGCATGCATGTATAAATAGGCTTGCATGTATATACGTATGATGTTATTTGTGCGCATGTCTATGTACTAGTATGTATGCCTCTGTTCTAAGTTTAACAGGCTTTAAACAAGTTCAAAAATCAAATTCTCTTCCCTCATTCTCTTTTATGTTAAGATGTATAAAGGAAATATGTTTGTATTAACTAAATCTTATTTTTTTTAAATAATTATAAGTGTAATTAGTAAGTATTTTTCTGGGATGAAAGAAATTACAGTGAAAATGTAATATATCGGGAAAATCAACTATTTTAATTTCAAGTTTCATCTTTGTAATCTGATTCGATATTAAAAGTTATGATTTTTAATAAAAATATCAAGATTTTTATGTTAGTAAATTAAGAAAATTTGCGAGTTGAACGGAATCGATATTTTACTCTATTTCTGGCGATCGGTGGAATATCATGGGTCGGGGTCTTTTCTGGAGGTAGCTGGTTGGTCGTAGACCATGGGAAAAATGGTCAGAGTTCTTTTAGTTCACCGTGGTGGCGTATCGGCGTTGAAGTAGGGTTTTAGACCCAGGTTTGGTCGCTGTCGAATCCCAGGCTAATGCGTCGACGAGGATGCATCAGACTCGATCGGAGCAACTGGAATAGGAGCATGGGTCAATGGCGAAGCTCTGGATGCGGTGGCGAAGGTTCTGGTGACCGAAGGTGGCAACGCGAGGTGATTGTTGGTGATCGGGTTTGTTCCAGGAAGTGTTCGTTTTTGCTCGTTTTCGATTTTGGAGGTCGTTCAAGGATCTGGTGGTCGAAATCGAGGGAGGAGGTCGAAGTCGATTTGCTGGAGATGGCAGCGATGGTCGGAGCATTGGCGTTCGTTTGTGCATGTGCACGTGTGTCTGTGTGTATCTATGTTGTTGTAGGATTTGAGAAGAAGGAGAAGATGATAGCCTCGGGTTTGGACTCAGGAAAGATTTGGATTTGGCTCGAGTTAGTATCGGGTTTGTACGCGAGTGAATTAGCAAGTATAGGAAATAGAAGAAGGGGAGAAGATAGGAAGAGGTCGGGGAAGATGGGTTTTGACTCGAATTTCTGATCGGGGATTTTGGGCTTGGGCCCGAGAGTTTTAGAAAATGAATTAACCAGGTTTAAAAAGCAAATTATTAAACAAAGTTTACAAAGCAAAATGAAAATAAACAAGTTTTCAAGGTAAAAGTATTTATCAAGTTTTTCAAACAAGTTTCAAAAATTAAATTTTAAAGTCAAATGTGTTTTGAATTTAAGTTGATTTGATTTGAATGATTATATTTTAGGTAAAAAAAATTAAGGTGATCTCTAATTGTTTTCAAAAATAAAATAATGTAATTAAGTAATTAATTATGGAAAATGGTTTATCTTATTAACTAAGGTTCTAAGTAATTAAAGGATAATTACTTAATGAAATTAAATAAAGAATAATTAATTATTGTGATAAATAAAGAATAATTAATTAATGTGATTAATTAAAGGTTAAATAATTAGTGTAAGTAATTAGGTTAATTACTTAATGTAATTAATTAAAAGGTAATTACTTAATGTAATTAATTAAGGATCATTAATTAATGTAATTAGTTATAGTATAATTAATTAATGTAAGTAACTAAAGGTTAATTAATTAATGTGAATAATTAAGGGATGATTAATTAATTAAGATACATGAGTTATAATTAATTAAGGTTAATTAAGCAGGATTTAAAAGTAATTAAAGTAATTAATTTAATTTATTTAGAGATTAAATTAAATTAATTAGGAATTGTACAATCAATTAATCTTGCTTATGGATGATTCAATTGTATTGAATGCTTGGATTGATTAATATCTCTGATATGTTAATCTGTTATATTCTGTGATATGCAATGCTTTGGATTGAACTGTTGATAAATGTGAATCATTTATTTGAATAAGTTATCTGTGATGAATTGCTGAGTGAATATGATGTTCTGAATTTAAATTAAATTGTTTAACTTAAACAATTTGGACTTAAAAGACGGCGTTTGGATTTCGATGAGACCGGGATCGGATTTCCAAATGGATATCCGAAAACCACATCGATCCAAATTAAACGATAGGGCGTGAAATCTCAAGTGAAGATCGAGAATGAAGATTCAGAGTGCAAGGGCTATTTGTCGTTAACTCTGAGGGTGATTCCAAAATGGGTGTAACGGAGATAGTGCCTTCGGTTTTGTTCGAACCCAAAACAGACTTGTATGGATGAATGCTATCAGACCATCGTCATTGGAGGACGGTGAGCATTCCAAGATATGTGTGCTATAAAGGTAATCGTAGCATCATGCCTCATCAACTGGGAATGGCTAAAACAGGGGAGGTGCATGCAAGGCTAAGTGGGTAGCACCCAAGTAGGATAAGATTTTCCCCTGTCTAGAGGTCCCTTTTTATTCGGCTTAGTGGGCGGTTGGTCGTGCCAACTGCGGGGTTGTCTTATTCAGACTATCCAGTAAGGGGTAGCTCCGGTCTTGTGTTGTAAGGGATCAGGGTGGATCCTCGGTACGGTGATCTAGACCACGTACTGTGACGGGCGGTACCCCACTAGCCCTGCCATTGTATGGAATCCAATCTCCAGTAAGTGCACGTACGGTTTTGATTGTTCCCAACTATGTTGGAACGTGAGATGTAAGCATTCCAGCTATTTCCAATTTTATATTGAAAAACCTAGACACTATTATAATATAACTGGATTTCCTATCAAATGTTGTGGTTATCGTAAGGGAAAAACTTGTCCGTGTTTATATGCGGTGAGTCTTACGAGATACCTTTTATTGCAAAAGTTTTTCAACTTAAACAACTTAACGGTTTACTCAAACCAGACCCATGTCTGACCCGAAGTTTATTTTCTGTTTTCTTAAACTCTTGGGTACTCAAATTTTTATGAGTAGCCAAGTGATTCAGGTAGCTTTGACGTATTTTGGAGGAAAGCCTGGAGTAGGAGGCTTCTGCGTATCTAGCTATATATATTCCGCTGTGTAGTTGAGATTGTATTGATAGTAGTCTGGGACAGGCTGTTATAACTGTCCAGTTTGTTTGTGAATGGTTGTACTCTGATATATTGTATGTAAATTGACATTTACAGCTTCTTTGTGTAAATGCTATTATTTGATATTATATTTTTTCCGCTGCGATTGTGAGATTATGTGCTTCTGTTTTTTTTTCTGTTTCTTCTTCTATCTCTTTTTCTTCTTAACCCTAACAGTCTGGGATTTCTGGCACTTGATTTCTGGGCACTCTATACAGTGAACGTATTAGTGTCGATTTTCGGGGTCCAAAATTTTAGGACGTTACACTCAGGTATTTGATTTCATCTTCTAAACTCATCACTACTTCTGTTTGCATGTTTTTAAGCTTCTGAATAGCCCAGACTCGTTTACTATATTTGCACTCGAAGAATAAGTGTCTATGTGTTTCAGTTTCCTGTTTACATAAATTGCATGTGTCATTATCTATTATCCCCCAACTTTTGAGTCTATCTTTTGTAGTTAATATGTCTTTGATTCTTTGTAAGTAGTTTGAGCCATTTTGGGACAATTAGACTTGCTCCATATCACCATATGCCATTGAATAGTTGAGTAGTGCTATCGATTGTCTTCCTAAACTTCCTTCATTTTGAACTGCCCATTATTGTTGTTTTTCCAGTCCCATACATCTTTTTCTCTATTTGTGAAAAGTGGAATTTCCTCGATTTCTTGCTTCAGGCTTCTGGTTATTAACTGTTTTTTTAGTTCCCACTTTGATTGTGAATTATGCTGGGAGCTTGTATTTTTGTGGTATTATTTGCTGAAAAACTTTCCCATCCCATTCTATCCAATAGACTTTTGTTTTTAAACCAGGGGTTGTAACGACCCTGAAATTCCGACCCAATTTTAAAATTTTAGAATCGTTATTTTAATATAAAATGTGAAACTTACATACGATTTCAATCAACGTCCAAACATTGTTTCTAAATTGCGCCTAGATGATTATAGATATGGGTAAAGTTTCATCGGAAAATACCGCAGTAAATTTCGTGCGTGTTTTACTGCACATCAGTTCATTTTAAAACGTGAAAATTTTTATCTTCCGAACTTAAATATTTTTACATAGAAAAATTCTAAATCATTTTCTGAAAAAGGCGTCATTTTTCGTTTTTCAAAATTCGGACATCTTTAGCTCCGTCGATCTTATTCTTCGGTGTTTTGCTGCATTCTCCGTAATAGGAATTTCAAATATTCACAAACAATTTCCATTGCCGTTCAAACTTCACATTTGGAATGGCCTAGATAGACATAGGCGTACGCCAAATTTCATCGAAAAATATTGTAGAAAATTTCGCTTGCCGAATTTACATATTAGTTTTAATTTTATGTGTAAATTTTATATCGTCCGAACTCAAATATTTTTCACAATGTTGCATAAGAAAAATATTCTGATCATGACGGCGCATTTCGTTTCGTCAAATTTCGCTTTTAATTGCTAGTTAAATTGTCGCTCGAGCAAATGGTTCCATAAGATTTACCACTTCGCAAACAATGTCAAACCACCAATATCTTTATACCGTTGTGTCCGCCTCGTCGCGCTGATCAAAACGGTATATTTGTTTGAGACAATCGGAGTTCGGCGTTGCAAGTTATAAATTGTTGACGGGGTACAAACTGGTCTGTTACGCCACACAAACCGGTACCCAACCTCCCAACGTTCAAAATACAAGAAGTCTTTTCAGCTGTCTTGGAAATCCAACAGCCTCCACTTTGAAATCATCATTGCACTGACGTATGCACACTCTAAACATCTCTTTATATATCTCTGCAACCCTTTCACATTTATTACTCAGCTCATTTCACTGCTTTCTCTGGTACGTCTCTGCACTCCTTTCCTCCTCCTTCTTCTCTAGTTTTTTTTTTGAAAAGGAACTTTCTGTAAAACTCTTTTCCCCTCCACTGCAAACCCATGCCAGCTCCACCCAACCCACCCCACTGTCCCACCCACGGCCTGCCTGCCAGCACTTGCCCCGTACCTCACCCAGCCCGCCAGTCCCCTCCTTCGCCTCCGCCCCATGCCAGCCCCGGCTACCCGTACCCCACCCAGCTCCACCTGCCCGCGTCCAGCTCCGCCCTACCCTCCGCCTACGCACCCGCGCCCTCCGCCCCATGCCAGCCCGCCTGCCCCGCCCCATGCCAGCCCGCCTGCCCCGTATCCCTGCCCTCCGCCCCAGCCTCGGCCTCCACCAGCCCGTCCCCGCGCCCGGCCACCAGCCCGCCCCTGCGTCATTGCACTGAGACTAGGTATATTATACGGCATTTTCAATATAAGTGGAATGATGAGTTATTTAAAAGCACACAAATAGTTGTTGTATTTATGTATAATAGGTTTTATATATGCATTGTGTTTCAGTCACCGCTCCGGATTCTTAGGACATCGCTTCGGCTCATTCGCTCTCATCCCGACTTGTTTTGTTCGTATTCGTGCTTGTGTTGTCTATTTTATCTATTCGTCTTCGTGCTTCGCCGTCATCTTTCTCAACCACGCAAGGTGAATATTTTATTCACGACTCAAATCTGTTATGCTATGATAATCAAGTGATGATTGTTGTTAATATCAAATTTGGATATTAAATTGTTGGTTGTTAAAATTTGGTTGAAATAAACTGTTAATTTCTAAAAATGTGACGCCATGTATATTGTTTAAATTGATTAAACATGTTGAACTGTAATATGATGTTAATTAGGGTAAATAATAGTGACATTAAAAATTGATATGTACGATTGATGTAGAAATTTGATAACGGACACCAAGTAAAAATCATAATGTAATAATCTTTAATCCGCGGGAAATAATAGTGCGGATTCTAGGAATAATTGTATTAATTTGCATAATAACAAATGTGAGTTAATATGATTATTTCGGGATTATTTGAATAAATTGTTAAATTGTTATGTATGTTTGCTATTGCTTGTTTATTTACTTTGACACCATCCCAGTTATCACACTGCAAGTTCCCTTTGCTATGCTTTGTTTTATATTGAATGATATCGGGTTGAAATGATAAATACCCACTTAAACAACTTGGCCTAGGATAGACAATTAAAAATAAGAAACCCGATTGGTCAACAAAAAAATTATTTTGAAATTGAAATCTATTTGAAATTAAGGAATGAACTTAACAATTTGTTTGGAAATTTAGTAACGAACTTAATGGATTTGATTTATGGATTAAATCGAAATAAATTAATAAGAAATAAATTAATGAAGTTTAATTGAAACAGATTAATAAACCTATTTAATTGAATAAAATGAATTGGAAAATTTATTTTAAATGAGATTTAAAAACAAGGAAGTTAGAATTTAATAATTTGAAAATTTATTAGGTTGTCAGATTTAGATTTAAAATCGGTTTTAATTAAATAGATTTGAAACTTGACATAAATTAAGTTTGAGATTTAGAAAATTTGACTTAAGTGGAATACGAAACTAACTAAAGTTTTATGGATTTAATTTAGTGATAGTTTAAATTTAAATGATTTTAAATTTAATAAAATTGATTTAATCAAATTTATGATTATGGTTAATGTATCGATGAATGTAAATACGAATTGAAATGAATAGAATTTGGTTTAAATGATGTGAACTAAAATTTGCCATTAAACCGAATTAATTGGAGTATTAACTAAATTTAATAAGTGAGATTTATTAAATGAATTTGAATACTTAATTATATTGTTAACTCAAATGATGAACTAAAAGATTGCATTTGGAAAGAGGTTTTAATATCTGAAATAAATTGAATCGTGAAATGTCAAATTTTGGAAGTCAAATTTGCAGCTTGACTTTTGGACTTTGATTTGTTTAAACTTTAACTTAAATGACCATCGGGTAATAAATACGTAGTTATTAAAGAGACCGGGATCGGATATGGACATACTCTCTGTCGATACCGGAAACCACTTTAATAACTATTACACGCGAAGTGTTGATCCAGAATGAAGTGGATGGTTTGGTGAACGCGTTGACTGAAGAAAGAGAACGATATTGGATGACCCCTGACATGACTAAAACAGGAGCCGCGCCGGGCCATTGAGGTTCGCCACCTCTAGCGGACGCACTTCTTCGATACCATATCTATTACTTTTGTGATTCGATTTGGGTGCACCCCTTGATTTGGGAGTGTTGTTTCGCGGTGTTGAGGTAGTAGCTGCTACGCTCAACATCAGTCCGGATCACGCAACTACTAGTATCCTAGTTGGTATCGCCTCATGTACCTTGTCATACTAATTATCCTATTCACGACCACTACGTTTTGGTTTGTACCTTTAGTATATGGATTGCCCTCTGGTGACTTCCGGTTTTGGGGAAACTACGGTCTTGTATATGCTCTTGGGAATAAAATGTGTTAAGGGGATTATGGTAACGCCTTAACACTATTTTAATATCGTAGTTTACAGATTAGACATTATCTATCTATCGTATTCTATTGTATATATAGATATTTTATCGGATCCTTAGAGATATTATTTTATCGATCTTTAAGTTATGAACTATTCCCTTGCACTTGATTTTATTGTATAAGATTTTGAGTCCTAACTCGAGTGTTTCTTTGTATATGCTCGGGTCAGTCTGAAGCTATCCAGTTTGCTGATCAAGGTTGGTTGAAGATGCTGAAGGCTTAGCATTTATCTTTATCAGTCTATTTCCATTCCTGTATTGATGTCCTAGTCTGTTGGACATTTTTGTATTAGTCACTTGATGTTAAGACATTGTTGTATATTATGTAGTGGCTTCATGAACTGCTACTATGACGATGTATTTTCCACTGCATTATTCTGTGACTGTTCTGTATCTGTGATGTTGTATTGATTCTCATTTACATTTATGTACTTATAATCCCATAATGATTCGTGTTTTGTATTATTTAAGTTGACATGTGTGACGACCCGGAATTTTTGAGCATTTGAAATAGGAATATTTAATTAATTTTAAATATTCAAAAGATAATTATTAACTTTAATTTCAAATATACAGTATTTATTTGGATAATTAATTATTAAATTTAATTATCGGGATTGGGTAAAATATTGAATCTTGATTTTTAGCCTGTTAAAAATAGTTCAAAGGTTCAGAAAATTTATATTGTTAATACTGAAGATGATAGAACTTTTAAAATGGAATTTTAAAGAGTTTTGTTCAGTTTTAAAATATATCGTTGAAATTGAATTTAAAAATAGCCGTTCGAGGCACAGTCTCGAAATTCGACGAAACCAGTTCCATTGGATCCGTAATATTGTATTATTTTCGAATTTTAAATTTTGGAGTGTTTGGAGTTGTTATGTAAGCATACGGTATATAAACGTGTTAAAATTTATATAGGAAATCCAATATAATAACTGGTTCAAAAAGCTATCTTCTCCATACAACCGAGTTAGGACTCGAAACATTTTCCTGTGCGTTCGGAATAGGGGCATAACATTATAAACGCCTGGCGGCACGCCTCGATAGGAGATCGAGATTGTGAGTTGCATAATTGTGACAATTTAAATTTAAATTTAAAAATTATATATATATATATTTAATATAATACTGTTTTCACAAGGCAAATTACACATCTCTTCTCTTGTTAATTCAACACTTGGCAAATTAAAGACACGCGTTAGGCAAATAAAAGAAACCGAAATGTTTCTTCTGCTCGTACTTTTAAAAATCAAAGAATTGAATCTCACATTTAGTTCAAAATCGCTTCTCCCCAAATCTTTCTTCATTCACGAAGTCGGTTCCACATTCATCCACTTTCGTTCGAAAAATCAATAATCGAATACGTTCTCTTTTTAACTAAAAGGGGGAGGGGGTGATTCGAATCAAAGGGGTGGCTCGCGTGAGTCGCCGCCACTGAAGGCCTCAGTTTCGCGAACGTCTTGGTTTCGTCGTCGAGTTTGGGTGTAGGAGCTCGAGTGGAAGCATTCGAACGAGAGTTTCGAGTGAAGCGATGTTGATGTCGATCGATTCTGCAGGACTCGATCTAGGGATCGGCTGTCGTGCGAAGTTTGGAAGCTGCGGCAAGGGTGCAAGGGAGGTCGTGGTGATAGAGGCTGGGAGGGCGGCTAACTGGTTCGCGTGCAGTTGGATTTTTGAGAGGAGGAAGGTTGATCAGAAGAGAGGCTGTTAGGTATTTTCTGCCTTTGGTTTTAGCTGTAAGATTTGAATAAGTAAATAAATAAATTGATTTATTGATAGTAAGATTTGAAACAAAATTTATGCAGAAAGGTTTGGGAAATGATAATAATAATATATATAGATGGATCAGACTTTAATTCACAGTAAGGTATTAGGAATTTATGCATATAGATATGTATCTGATTTACTGCAAGTGGTAAATAGGTATATGTATATATATATATATATATATATATATATGTATGTGGGTAATTTTAGAAAATACGGGAATCTAAATTTTAAAACAGTTTTATATATATGAGGTTTTCAAGAGAAAAAGAATTAGTTTAAATCAAAATATAGGATAAAGTCTAATAAGTAAATAGAAATTAATTGTTTGATTAATTCAGATGTTAATAAATCCTATAAATTGTTTATTCAAGGTCAATAATTGGAAATCAAAGCAATATTGGTGGGGATGGCAAATAAAAGCAAAGGTGAGTTAATCTCACTCAGTTGAATTTTATTTTAAATTTAAATGGTTAAATTTAAATAATTGATTGGATGATTGCATTGATTGAATATGCTATACTATATATATATAATAGTATATAGCAATATATACATATTGGCATATGTATATATTTGAGTTGTTGATATTCCCGCATTTATATAGCGGATGAGACCCTATGCGCCGCATAATAGCGGATGATATTTTATAAAACCCATATACCGCGATATTCCACTTTGAAGTGGAATTGGTATTGTGCTAACGTCTGTGGATGCAGGGAAACAGGTTGGAGGGATCCAACTGGATTCCTCAAAATTATTTAGATTATTTGATATTCTGTTCTATGAATATTGATATCCTGTGATGATTTTATTGATGATTGAAATATTGGATGATATAGTTGGATTGAATATTTCAATAAAAGGAGTTATCAAAATATATTGAATTGGATTTTGAAAGAAATAAAAGAGTAAATTTTAAGTAAATAATTCAAGTGAATTGGAATAAGGGAATTTCGAAATAACAAGGGAAATATTAACTTTAAACTAAAGTGATATTAAATTTAAAGAATAAAGGATTTATTTTGAATGTAAGGATTAAATTTAATTAAAGGCTAAAGAAGGAATTTTGGAAGTTTAAAATTGGTATTTTCAGTTAAAAAGGGTTTTAACTCAAATAAAGGAATAAATCTAAAAGTTAATGTATTTTGAAATAAATGAAGTAGTAAAGGAAATTTATTTCAAAGTAAAGTAAAGTAAATTGGAAAATCAATTGGAAATTGATTTAGTTATTTAAAATTGGAATTTTAAAAGAGAAGTGAGATTTTGGAGATATAAACTGGGTTTATAAAGTAAAATAAAATATAGTGGATATTTGAATATAAATTCAAGGTGGGAATTTATAAAAAGATATGGTTTGGTTTAAAAATAAATGTTGATTTATTTTTAAAAGATGGAAATGAGAAGTGTATTTCTCTGGATAGCCAAGTACGTTTTCAAAGCAATTTTAAATATAAGTTAAAAGTTTTAAGTATGTTTTAAAAAGCATGTTTTAGAAAATTGATTATTTCTAAATGTTAATTTTCAAAGTAGGTATATTTTAAAAATCTATTATTGTAGTAATTATATAAAAGTGATTTGCTATTCTGTTTTAAAAAGAGAAATTTAGTTTATATTTATAAAGTGGTTTAATTTAAAGTATATATTTTTAATAAAGTATTAAAGTAGTTTGATTTCAATGTTATAAAATATATTTTAAAATAAAGTGTTTTTAAATTATTTTAAAATCTAAAAGTGTTTTGTACTTGGTGTTTCAGAGAAATAAATATTTGGAAATGTATTCCGTAAGCGGAAATTGTTTGAAATTGTTTTCAAAAGGAGTTTGAAAATTTGGAAATATATCTTGAAAAGATATTTAGGCAAATAAATAATGTGGGAAATTATTTATTGTGTGATGGTTGATTGTGGATGTTAATTGATAGTTAAATAACCGACTATCAATATTGGCCAATGCGCTGATCATTTCGAAGAGACCGGGATCGAGTTTCCGTATACCGGGATTCTAGGTCTGGAGACTCGAATACCACTTCGATCCGGTTTGTACGTTTCGAGTAACGTGTTCGTAGTCGAAGATTGGAGCTGTGAAGTGCAAGGGCTAGTCGCTACTAATCCTGAGGATATTTCCAAAATGGATGTAGTAGGAATAGTGCCTTCGGTTCCGTTCGAACCCGGGACGGACTTGTATGGAAGAATGCTTGCGAAACATCGTCAGCGGACGATGGGCATTCTAAGGGATATGTTCTCTAAAAGGTATCGTTTAGCCTCGAACCTCATCAACCGGGAATGACTGAAAATCAGGGGTTATGCAGCAAGGCTTCGTGGGTAGCTCCCACTGGAGGGTAAAGTCATCCCTGTCTAGATGTCCCTTTTTATTTCGGCTTAGTGGTGCGGTTGCTGATCCCAACCGTGGGGTGATTTTATTCGGGATCATCCAGTAAGGGATGGTTCCGGCCTTGTGTTGCAGTGGAGCGGGCGTACTCCTCGGTACGGTGATCTAGGCCACGTACTGTGATAGGTGGTACCCCAGTGCCTAGTCATTCGTTGGAAATCCATTTTTCCTACGTGCCTTGTACGGTATTTGTTTGTATTACCCACTTTTGTGGCTAGTATGCTGGAATTTAATAATGTAACAATTTCAGCTATTTTAATAAGTATGTGTATATAGACACTATTATAATATCAGAGGAATTTGATAAAAAGTGTTTTAGCTATCGTAAGGTAAAAACCCGACATGTTTATTTGTGGCGTGGTCTTACGAGATGCTTTTGTTTTCAAAGGGTTTGAAACTTTAATAATCAATTGAGTGTGATTTTCTCACGCTGGTATTCCAGACTGACTCGGGTATTGTTTTATATGATGCTCGGGTCAGACCGAGTATTATAGGTTACAGGATATGATGCTGTGGAGCTCAGGAGATGAGCTGGATGGCGTGACGTATTTCCCGTACTTGTTTATATATATTCCGCTGTGTGGATTGCTGTACTCTGTTATATTGAGGACATGATATGGTTATTGTCCAGTTGTATGTTATGTGTTCTCTGATGTATATTCTGATGCTATATTGTATAAACAGATATAGTTTTGATTTGTGTAAAGATCTGTTGATATATTATATTTTATTCCGCTGCGATGTGAGATTCTGTTGTTGATTTTCTGTTTCTTCTTCTTCTACCTCTTCTTCTTAACTAAAATGGTCCGGTTTTTCGTGTTAGAAAAACTCGGGTTGTTACAACATGTATGGATTATTGTCAATTTAAATGGTCCAAATATACGGGTTGTTACAGTTGGTATTAGAGCTTCGGTTTCCCTAAAAACCTTAGTTGGGATTATATATAAACTCATTAGAGATAGGGTAGCAATACCCTAGAATGAGGAGAATCGATTCAATATCCAAATCCTTTCATTTCAAACTTCTTTGATTCGTTGATTAGACTTTCCTTAAAAATTCTATGATTTTCTATCCATTGGCTTTAACAATCTCTTTGGTATTTCAGGATGGGTACCAGAGTACCAGAGGAAACCATAGGGGAGGAAGGGGCCATGGTCCTGCTCAGGCTGCACCTGTCGCTCCAGCTCCTGTCAAATTCACCATTCTTAGTAAGGAGTATACATAACTGGGAGGTATTAAGTTTTCTGGATCCGAGAACATTATTGAGGCTCAGCAATGGATTAAAGGCTTAGAGAAGATATTTTCTGGTCTAGAGATCACTGATGCTCAGAAGCGTCAGCTTGCTGCCTGGCAACTTCAGGATGCCGCGCAAGATTGGTGGGAATCAGTTACTTCTCGTATCGAGGAGAACACCATCACTTGGGCCCAGTTTAGTTATAAAATTATTTGGATTTCGTAGTCTAAATTCTTCTTTTAAATCATTGGAATGTTATTCATCTTGTCTATCTTTTGATTAGGGATACTTTCTCGGCACAATGGATGCCAGCTGTTGGGAAAACCCAACTTTATAGAGCTTTTATGGATCTTAAGCAAGGCAGTATGACCTTTTCGGAGTATGAGAGGAAATTCAACGAACTCTCCAAGTTCGGCCCGGGATTGATTGATACACCTCTTCTAAAGAACGAGAAGTTCATTTTGGGAGCTAGACTAGAGTATTATGACTTGCTTACTGGCCACACTCACTGCACCTTCACAGAGCTTGTTGACTATGCTCTTAGATATGAGGCAAAGCCTAGGGGACCTACTACCAAGGCCACTCCTACTCAGCCCTCCTCTAGCCAGCCCGGGAAGAGGAAGATGAACTTTGATCAACAAAAGAAAGCTTGGAAGAAGACTACAGGATTGGGATATGCTCAGAAAAGCCCAATCGACCTTGCTAATATCACTTGCTTCAAATGCGATAAGAAGGGCCATTATGCTAATAGTTGTCCATCTACCGGAGCTGCTGTTCCACCACCTTCGACGACTAGGAAAGACTTATGCTATGTCTGCCTCCAGCCGGGTCATTTCAAGAAAGACTGCCCACTGTATAAGCGTGGCACACCATTTGGAGTTTTTGCTATCACCACTCCTACACCGCCTGCTCAGGATGACCAAGGTACCTTACGAAGTACTTTTTCATTACATGATTTACCTATTAGGGTATTATTCGATACTGGTGCTTCTCATAGCTTCATATCTATTGATTTTTGCAATAAGCTCAACTTAGAATCTACCTTTGCTACTACTTCCTTATGCGTCTCCAACCCTATTGGAGGACTTGCCAACCTCAGTAGAATTTGTAAAGAGGTTATGCTCTTGTATGGAAGATATCGATTCACTTGGGATTTTTATGTACTTGGCTTCGCAGCATTTGACATCTTGTTAGGTGCTGATTGGTTGAGGAAACTCGATGCTGTTATTTCTTGCAAAGCTCGTTCTGTTTCTCTAGTCAATCACAAGGGTCTACCGCTTGTCATTGAATGCAAATCACCTCAGAAATATGCCGAAAGCTTTATATTCTCTCTTGATGCTCACCCGGATGATCTTAGTACTACCCCTATTGTTCAGAAATTTCCCAATGTATTTGGGGAAGTCAACTCTCTACCGCCTAAACGAGAAATTGATTTCCGCATTGACCTTATTCCCGGAGCTACTCCCGTAGTTCTCCCTCACAGAAGGATGGCTCCTAAAGAGAAAGCTGAACTTAAAACTCAAATTGATGATCTATTTGCTAGGGGTTTGATTAGGAGAAGTTGTTCTGAATGGGGCGCCGTAGTTGTATTTGTCACCAAATCAGATGGATCTCTTCGCATGTGTGTTGATTACAGGGAACTGAACAAACGCACTCTCAAGAACCGCTATCCGATGCCTCGCATCAATGATTTATTCGATCAGCTCCATGGAGCTAAAGTTTTCTCCCAACTTGATCTTGCCACTGGGTTCCACCAACTCCGAGTAGCAGAAGATAGTATTCATAAAACAGCTTTCCGTACCGAAAACGGATTCTATGAATGGTTGGTTATGCCATTCGGTTTGACCAA
Organism: Allium fistulosum; assembly: GCA_030737815.1. NCBI lineage: Eukaryota > Viridiplantae > Streptophyta > Magnoliopsida > Asparagales > Amaryllidaceae > Allium > Allium fistulosum. The sequence continues at coordinate 1,498,357,541 of CM060901.1, forward strand.
CGCACCTGCTTATTTCGTCGACTTAATGAATCGAGTCTTCCGCGATGTTCTTAACAAGTTTGTTCCTGTTTTCATTGATGATATTCTCGTTTTCTCCAAAGACGAGAAGGAGCACGAGACACACCTTGCTTATGTTCTGGAAACTCTCCGAAATCATCAACTTAAGGCCAAATTCTCTAAATGCCACTTCTGGCGAGACGAGGTGAGATTCCTGGGCCACATAGTTTTTGAAAATGGGATTTCGGTCGACCCAGCTAAGATCGCCGTAATCAATGTAAGTTCTATCCTATTCGCTATTTCTATTCAATTCCTCTTATCCCTTTCTAATTTGAAATTTATCTATAGGATTGGGAGACTCCCAAAACTCCTACTGATATCCGTAGCTTCTTGGGCTTGGCCGGCTATTATCGTAGATTTATTGAGCACTTTTCCCGGATTTCTGCCCCACTCACTGCTTTAACCCGAAAGGATGTCAAGTTTATTTGGAGTGAGAAGTGCGAATCAGCTTTTAATAAGTTGAAGTGTAAGTTAACCTCAGCCCCAGTTCTTGCGGTAATCGATGGAAGTGAATAATTAACTGTCTATACAGATGCTTGCCGAGAAGGTTTAGGCGCTGTTCTTATGCAAAACGGAAAGGTTATTGCTTATGCTGGCCGCCAGTTGAAGATCCATGAAGTAAACTATGCAACTCATGATCTAGAGCTTCTTGCAGTTGTATTTGCTTTGAAACTGTGGAGGCATCATCTTTTGGGGACTAAATTTGAATTATTCACTGATCATAAGTCCTTGAGATATATCTTTTCTCAGAAGGATTTGAACCAGAGACAAGTCCGATGGCTCGAATTCTTAGCTGCATACGATCTCGACATCAATTATACTCCTGGGAAAGCAAATGTTGTAGCTGATGCTTTGAGCCGTAGCAAAGCATTGTCATGTTGTAATCTTGTAGAAGGCATGCTATTACAGCTTGTTATCTCCCCATCTCTTGTGGATCGCATCAAAGCTAAGCAATATGAGGACACCTTGCTCTATCGCATGAAGGAGTTAGTTCTTGGTAGAGTTGGAAATGCCGACAGTAAAGTGGGAGCACAGATAGATAGTAATGGAGTTCTGAGGATTGACAATCGTATTTGCGTTCCTAATGTCGATGGATTGAGACAAGAAGTGCTTAGAGAAAACCATCGGTCATCACTTTCATTTCATCCTGGTGTCACTAAGATGTACCGAAATATGAAGCGTTTATATTGGTGGAGCGGGATGAAGAGGGATATTTCTATATATGTCAGTAGATGGCCGATCATCAGAAGACGGCAGGATTACTTCAACCCCTGGAGATTCTGTGTTGGAAATGGGATCAGATTTCTATGGACTTCATTGACGGATTACCGAGGACCAGAAAAGGTAACGAGAGTATATGGGTGATCATTGATAGGTTGTCAAAATCTGCTCACTTTATTCCTGTTAAGACCACTCGTACTGCTTTGAGTTTGGCCGAGATATATATGAGAGAGATTGTTAGACTTCATGGAGTTCCATCTAGTATTGTGTGCGATAGAGACCCTTTATTCACTAGTAAATTCTGGAAGGCATTTCAGGACGTCTTGGGCACTAAACTGAATCTGAGCACATCTTATCATCCTCAAACAGATGGCCAAACTGAAAGGGTGAATCAGATTTTAGAGGATCTGCTCCGAGCCTGCATTATTGATTTCGGTGGATCTTGGGAAGACCATCTCCATTTGGTTGAATTCACTTATAATAATAGTTATCAGGTAAATCAAAATTTCAATTTGAATAAGTAAATTTGAATTGAAATTTAACCACCTTTATATTCAGGCAAGTATCGATATGGCACCGTTCGAAGCTTTATATGGGCGGCCATGCAAATCACCAGCTTGTTGGATTGAGCCTGGTGATCGATTAATTCTTGGCCCAGATATGATTATAGAAGCATCCGAGAAGGTTAATGAAATCAAAAGGAAGATGAAGACCGCACAGGATAGGCAGAAGAGCTATGCCGATAGGCGTAGAAGAGATTTAGAATTCCTGGTAGGGGATAAGGTATTCCTTAAGGTATCACCCTTGAAGAATGTTATTCGATTTGGTCGTAGAGGGAAGCTCGCTCCTAGATTTGTTGGACCATTCACCATCACTGAGAGAATTGGTACACTAGCCTACAGAGTTGCATTGCTGGAGAAATTTGAGGGCGTGCACAACGTATTCCACGTTTCCCATCTTCGGAAGGTTGTACATGATCCATCCATGACCATTCCTATTGCTCAGTTAGATGAGGTTGATATTGAGCCGGATTTGACTATAGAGAGGAGACCACTTCGTATTATTGATAGGGATACAAAGCAACTTAGAAGGAAGTCGGTTAGCCTAGTCAAAGTCCAATGGAGTCCCGATGATCGTGATTGCACTTGGGAAACCGAGGAGAGTATCCGAGACTCTAATCCAGAATTGTTTGTTGAAGGTAAATTCCATTCTATGCTCTTTACTATATTCAATAGTCTATTCTGAATCCATTGTATCTCTGTTATCTGTTCTTCCACTCTTTACTTTGTTCCTTTTCGAGGACGAAAAGTCTTGAGTAGGGGAGAATGTAACGATCCTGAAATTCCGACCCAATTTTAAAATTTTAGAATCGTTATTTTAATATAAAATGTGAAACTTACATACGATTTCAATCAACGTCCAAACTTTGTTTCTAAATTGCGCCTAGATGATTATAGATATGGGTAAAGTTTCGTCGGAAAATACCGCAATAAATTTCGTGCGCGTTTTACTGCACATCAGTTCATTTTAAAACGTGAAATTTTTTATCTTCCGAACTTAAATATTTTTACATAGAAAAATTCTAAATCATTTTCTGACAAAGGCGTCATTTTTCGTTTTTCAAAATTCGGACATCTTTAGCTCCGTCGATCTTATTCTTCGATGTTTTGCTGCATTCTCCGTAATAGGAATTTCAAATATTCACAAACAATTTCCGTTGCCGTTCAAACTTCACATTTGGAATGGCCTAGATAGACATAGGTGTACGCCAAATTTCGTCGAAAAATATTGTAGAAAATTTCGCTCGCCGAATTTACATATTAGTTTTAATTTTATGTGTAAATTTTCTATCGTCCGAACTCAAATATTTTTCACAATGTTGCATAAGAAAAATATTCTGATCATGATGGCGCATTTCGTTTCGTCAAATTTCGATTTTAATTGCTAGTTAAATTGTCGCTCGAGCAAATGGTTCCATAAGATTTACCACTTCGCAAACAATGTCAAACCACCAATATCTTTATACCGTTGTGTCCGCCTCGTCGCGCTGATCAAAACGGTATATTTGTTTGAGACAATCGGAGTTCGGCGTTGCAAGTTATAAATTGTTGACGGGGTACAAACTGGTCTGTTACGCCACACAAACCGGTACCCAACCTCCCAACGTTCAAAATACAAGAAGTCTTTTCAGCTGTCTTGGAAATCCAACAGCCTCCACTTTGAAATCATCATTGCACTGACGTATGCACACTCTAAACATCTCTGTATATATCTCTGCAACCCTTTCGCATTTATTACTCAGCTCATTTCACTGCTTTCTCTGGTACGTCTCTGCACTCCTTTCCTCCTTCTTCTTCTCTAGTTTTTTTTTGAAAAGGAACTTTCTGTAAAACTCGTTTCCCCTCCACTGCAAACCCATGCCAGCTCCACCCAACCCACCCCACTGTCCCACCCACGGCCTGCCTGCCAGCACTTTCCCCGTACCTCACCCAGCCCGCCAGTCCCCTCCTTCGCCTCCACCCCATGCCAGCCTCGGCTGCCCGTACCCCACCCAGCTCCACCTGCCCGCGTCTAGCTCCGCCCTACCCTCCACCTACGCACCCGCGCCCTCCACCCCATGCCAGCCCGCCTGCCCCGCCCCATGCCAGCCCGCCTGCCCCGTATCCCAGCCCTCCGCCCTAGCCTCGGCCTCCACCAGCCCGTCCCCGTGCCCAGCCACCAGCCCGCCCCTACGTCCAGCTCCGCCCAGCCACCCAGCCCCGCCTGCCATCCCCACCTGCCCCGCTTCCTCTTTCCCGCGTTCAAAATTCAGGTTGTATGAATGTGTAGCATAGTTTTATAGATAATGAGTTTTATACAAATAGTGATTTAGTTTATAACCTTATAACTGAAGAATATTTATAACTATGTTTTGTTATAAAAGCAGCAGCATCCTTTTAGTATGCATAAGTATGAACAGTATGTTCTATGAAATGGTTTTATACATATAGGAGCAGCAGTAGTTGATATCCAGTTTTAAGTTTGCAAGTTATTGATGAAAGTTAATATATGAGAGTAGGTATATTATACGGCATTTTCAATATAAGTGGAATGATGGGTTATTTAAAAGCACACAAATAGTTGTTGTATTTATGTATAATAGGTTTTATATATGCATTGTGTTTCAGTCACCGCTCCGGATTCTTAGGACATCGCTTCGGCTCATTCGCTCTCATCCCGACTTGTTTTGTTCGTATTCGTGCTTGTGTCGTCTATTTTATCTATTCGTCTTCGTGTTTCGCCGTCATCTTCTTCAAGCACGCAAGGTGAATATTTTATTCACGACTCAAATCTGTTATGCTATGATAATCAAGTGATGATTGTTGTTAATATTAAATTTGGATATTAAATTGTTGGTTGTTAAAATTTGGTTGAAATAAACTGTTAATTTCTAAAAATGTGACGCCATGTATATTGTTTAAATTGATTAAACATGTTGAACTGTAATATGATGTTAATTAGGGTAAATAATAGTGACATTAAAAATTGATATGTACGATTAATGTAGAAATTTGATAACGGACACCAAGTAAAAATCATAATGTAATAATCTTTAATCTGTGGGAAATAATAGTGTGGATTCTAGGAATAATTGTATTAATTTGCATTATAAAAAATGTGAGTTAATATGATTATTTTGGGATTATTTGAATAAATTGTTAAATTGTTATGTATGTTTGCTATTTCTTATTTATTTACTTTGACACCATCCCAGTTATCACACTGCAAGTTCCCTTTGCTATGCTTTGTTTTATATTGAATGATATCGGGTTGAAATGATAAATACCCACTTAAACAACTTGGCCTAGGATAGACAATTAAAAATAAGAAACCCGATTGGTCAACAAAAAAATTATTTTGAAATTGAAATCTATTTGAAATTAAGGAATGAACTTAACAATTTGTTTGGAAATTTAGTAACGAACTTAATGGATTTGATTTATGGATTAAATCGAAATAAATTAATAAGGAATAAATTAATGAAGTTTAATTGAAACGGATTAATAAACCTATTTAATTGAATAAAATGAATTGGCAAATTTATTTGAAATGAGATTTAAAAACAAGGAAGTTAGAATTTAATAATTTGAAAATTTATTAGGTTGTTAGATTTAGATTTAAAATCGGTTTTAATTAAATAGATTTGAAACTTGACATAAATTAAGTTTGAGATTTAGAAAATTTGACTTAAGTGGAATACGAAACTAACTAAAGTTTTATGGATTTAATTTAGTGATAGTTTAAATTTAAATGATTTTAAATTTAATAAAATTGATTTAATCAAATTTATGATTATGGTTAATGTATCGATGAATGTAAATACGAATTGAAATGAATAGAATTTGGTTTAAATGATGTGAACTAAAATTTGCCATTAAACCGAATTAATTGGAGTATTAACTAAATTTAATAAGTGAGATTTATTAAATTGAATTTGAATACTTAATTATATTGTTAACTCAAATGATGAACTAAAAGATTGCATTTGGAAAGAGGTTTTAATATCTGAAATAAATTGAATCGTGAAATGTCAAATTTTGGAAGTCAAATTTGCAGCTTGACTTTTGGACATTGATTTGTTTAAACTTTAACTTAAATGACCATCGGGTAATAAATACGTAGTTATTAAAGAGACCGGGATTGGATATGGACATACTCTCTGTCGATACCGGAAACCACTTTAATAACTATTACACGTGAAGTGTTGATCCAGAACGAAGTGGATGGTTTGGTGAACGCGTTGACTGAAGAAAGAGAACGATATTGGATGACCCCTGACATGACTAAAACAGGAGCCGCACCGGGCCATTGAGGTTCGCCACCTCTAGCGGACGCACTTCTTCGATACCATATCTATTACTTTTGTGATTCGATTTGGGTGCACCCCTTAATTTGGGAGTGTTGTTTCGCGGTGTTAAGGTAGTAGCTGCTACGCTCAACATCAGTCCGGATCACGCAACTACTAGTATCCTAGTTGGTATCGCCTCATGTACCTTGTCATACTAATTATCCTATTCGCGACCACTACGTTTTGGTTTGTACCTTTAGTATATGGATTGCCCTCTGGTGACTTCCGATTTTGGGGAAACTACGGTCTTGTATATGCTCTTGGGAATAAAATGTGTTAAGGGGATTATGGTAACGCCTTAACACTATTTTAATAACGAACTTTACTGATTAGACATTATCTATCTATCATATTCTATTGTATATATAGATAGTTTATCGGATCCTTAGAGATATTATTTTATCCATCTTTAAGTTATGAACTATTCCCTTGCACTTGATTTTATTGTATAATATTTTGAGTCCTGACTCGAGTGTTTCTTTTGTATATGCTCGGGTCAGTCTGAAGCTATCCAGTTTGCTGATCAAGGTTGGTTGAAGATGCTGAAGGCTTAGCATTTATCTTTATCAGTCTATTTCCATTCCTGTATTGATGTCCTAGTGACGCAGCGGATATTACAAAAACAATGTAGATCGATGAATGTAGTAATCGGTGGATTGATGAATACTGAATTGCCCAAATTCGTTGATCCTAAGATACCGAATTCTAGCTGTCTCTGACACGTTGATCGCGCACGATACCGTGAGGAGAGATCTTCAATTCTTCGAGCGTTGATCAAGTGCACTTGATTCCGCGAATCGGCTTCTGCAATTGTTGAATCGAGCGCACTCGATTATCCGAGAGAGGAGATAGGAGATTACACTCAACTACCAATTTGAATGAAAGCACAAAGCTAACAAAAGAGAATTTTATTCAAAAATCAACAACCTTACAAAATGTCACCACTTGCCTATTTATAGGCTACAACTCACGCAGTACAAAAATATTCACAACTCCTAAGTCGGCTCCGACTTATAACCCCTTTCCGACTTACGACTTAAGACTCCTTCCGACTTACGACTCAGAAGCACACGACTTACAAGCTACAGACGACTTAAAACAAATGCGACTCAACCTACATGTATATTACAAACGACTCACGACGTATAAAAGTTGCGACCTACGACTTAGTATAAGTCGGTAACGACTTATAAACAGCTCCAGCTTCCATCAGTGGCAGAGATTGATTCGGCAAAAGAATCAATGGCTCCAGGCTTCTGCGACTTAAGATGATACGACTTAACTGAGTCGTAAGTTGGTGCCGACATAAGATGGCTTCAGTTTTCCTTAAGTCGTATCTGACTCATCCCTTGGGCATTCTCAACTGTTCCTCCCATACCATCCTTGTTAAGTCGTTGATGACTTATCTCCTCGCCTTTGTAAGGTCGTAGACGATTTAACCCCTCATTTCCCTTAGGTCATAGACGACTTAAGTCTTCATTTTTGATAAGTTGTGAACTCAAAGTAACTCCTCCCCCTTGTTTCCCATTAAGTCGTGGACGACTCAAAATAATTCCTTTAAGTCGTAGCCGACTTAAACCTTCAACACACACAGCTAATTTGTTATCTCGTGGCTCTTCTATAAGTCGTGGACGACTTATATCTGTTTCCTTAAGTCGTGTACGACTCATGCCTTTGAAGGTTGTGGGTTGTGCTGCATCATCCTCCCCAGGCTGAGAAAAATTCGTCCTCGAATTTGTAAATTCTTCCACGTCGGATCGTTCATCTCCATAATATGGTACGAGATGCTTAACATTGAATACGTCAGACGTGTACACATCCTCTGGCAGTTTCAATTTGTAAGCATTTTCATTAATTCGTTTCACGACTTCTACAGGACCAATTTTTCGGGCTTTCAATTTATTATAAGCGCCTACCGGAAAACGGTCTTTTGTTAACACTGCATAAACCAAATCACCTTCATTAAATTCAACATTTCTTTGCTTCAAGACTGCTGAAAGTTTATACTTCTCATTCGCTTTCTCCAATCGTTCCTGAACGATTTTATGACATTCCGTCAACCGCTCAACAAAATCAGCAGCTTTCTTAATTGTCCTCTTCGAGTGTGGTATTACCGTTAAATCCAACGGCCCTTTTGGTAAGCTCGAATAAACAATTTGGAATGGACTGAACCCAGTACTTCGATTTACAGCATGATTATGGGAAAACTCTGCCTGGCATAACTTCACATCCCAACTCTTCAGATTGTCCTGCACAAGACACCTCAACAAATTTCCCAACGATATGTTGACCACCTCTGTTTGTCCATCAGTCTGCGGATGATAAGCACTACTAAACTTCAGCTTCATTCCCACCATTTTCCACAAACTCAACCAAAAGTGACTCAAAAATCGAGTATCTCTATCCGACACAATAGATTCTGGCAATCCATGAAGTCGATAGATCTCCTTGAAAAACAATTGAGCAACATGAACAGCATCCGCCGTCTTCTTACAAGCAATAAAATGTGCCATTTTCGAAAATCGATCCACTACCACATAAATGGAATCGTTTCCCCGCTGTGTTCTTGGCAACCCCAACACAAAGTCCATACTCACATCAACCCATGGTTTAGTTGGTACCGGTAACGGCATATATAAACAAGCATTAGTCGCAGTTCCTTTCGAAACCTGACAGATATGACATCGTTCCACAAACCTCTCCACTTCTTTCCTCATCGATGGCCAAAAGTAAGACTGCGAAATCAATTGCAAAGTACGGTCTCTACCCACGTGGCCTTCCTCGTGTAACTCCTTTACAATCTTCATTCTCAAACTACAATCAGGTATGCACAATCGATTTCCTTTGAATAGAAAACCGTCTACCATCATAAACTCATCTGTCTTTCCCTCCTTGACTTTATCAATACTCTTCGCAAAGTAAGGGTCATTGACAAATAATTCTAGCAACACATCAAACCCTATCACCTCAACTTTCAGTGTAGTCAACAAATGACTCCTTCTACTCAAAGCATTAGCCACTCGATTCATCACCCCTGACTTGTGTTTAACAACAAAAGTAAACTGTTGCAGATATGCAATCCATGATGCATGTCTCGCCGAAATCTTGTCTTGCCCTTGTAAATGCTTCAACGCCTCATGATCAGTGTAAAGAACAAACTTTTTCTGAAATAGATAGTGCCTCCAGTGTTTAATAGCTTGCACAACAGCATAAAATTCGACATCATATGTACTGTATCTCATCTTCGCTCCTGACAACTTCTCACTGAAATATGCAATCGGACGTCCCCTTTGACTCAACACTCCTCCAATTCCAACCTTTGACGCATCAGTATGTAATTCAAACAACAACTGAAAATCAGGTAGTGCTAGAATTGGTGATGTCGTCAACAACTCCTTGATTCGTTCAAAAGCATCCCCTGCTTCCTCTGTCCATGAAAACTGTTTACCCTTCATACAATCAGTCACAGGTGCCATCACACTACTAAAGTGTGGGATAAATCTTCGATAAAATGAAGCCAACCCGTGAAAACTACGAACTTCCGTTATCGTCTTGGGTTGCGGCCAATCTCTAATCGCCTCAACTTTATTTTAGTCAACCTGTATTCCTTTTTCCGACACAACATACCCCAGAAATAAAACACTATGCGTCATGAACACGCATTTCTTCGTTGCAGCATAAAATTGTTCTTGTCGCAGTACCATCAGCACTTCTTTCAGATGATTCAAATGTTCCTCTGGACTCCCACTATAAATCAGAATATCATCGAAATACACTACCACAAACTTCCCAATGAATGGTCTAAAAATCTGATTCATTACCCGCATGAAGGTACTCGGCGCATTTGATAAACCAAATGGCATTACCAACCATTCATACAACCCCTCTCGCGTCTTGAACGCTGTTTTCCATTCGTCTCCTGGTCTAATTCGAATTTGATGATATCCGCTCTTTAAATCAATCTTCGAAAAGAGTACAGACCCACTGATTTGATCTAACAGATCATCAAGCCTCGGCATTGGAAATTTGTATCTGACTGTGATCTTATTCAATGCTCTACTATCGGTGCACATCCTCCACGTTCCATCCTTTTTGGGTACCAATAAAGCTGGTACAGCACAAGGACTTAAACTCTCCTGCACACGCCCCTGTTCAAGCAATTCTTCCACTTTCCTCCTCAATTCTTCATGTTCCTTTGGACTCATTCGATAATGTGGTCTGTGAGGCAACACAGCACCTGGAACAAGATCTATCTGATGTTGTATATCCCTCAACGGTGGCAACTCTGTTGGTAACTCCTCTGGAAATACATCGTCAAATTATTTCAAAACTGGCTTCGCTTCTTCCGGAATTTCAACCTCTTCACTGCTCTCTCTCCCAATCAACAAAAACACTTCAGGTTCCTCCTCTACTTCCTTCACAAACTCCTTCAAAGATAACAAAGTTTTAAGCTCTTCAATCTCCTCCAACTTGTTTTCCTCTTGTTGTCGCTTCTTTGGAACTAGAGTAATCTTTGTGCCTTCAAACATGAAACTGTAACTGTTGGTACGCCCATCATGTTGCACCGCCCTATCATACTGCCACGGCCTCCCTAGCAACAAATGACAAACGTCCATATCTACCACATCGCACCAGATTTCGTCTTTATATTTCTTCCCAATTGAAAACTTCACACAAGCCCTTCGTCCAACCTTCACTTCCCCGCCTTTCCTCAACCAAGCTAGCTTGTACGGTTTCGGATGTTTCTCAGTCTTCAATGCCAACTTCCTCACAGCTTCTGAAGAAATTATATTATCACAGCTTCCAGCATCAATAACAAATTTGCAAACTTTCCCCAGAATAGTACATGTTGACTGAAAAATATTGCTCCTCAACCAACTACAATCCTCTTCTTGCTTTGGTGTTAAACAGGACCTCTTCATCATTAGATTATAACCTTCGTCTCCCGACACTTCTTCTTCCTCCTCTTCAGGTGGTGAATTGGAACATTCAGCTTCTTCATCCTCATCCTCAACCTCTGCTATCATAGCTCTCTTCTTCGGCTTTGGACATTCGCTACTTTTGTGACCAAATTCCTGACAATTGTAACATTTGAAACCGTTGTTAACCTTTGTCTTCTCAGCCTCCTTTACTACTGGTCTACTGATAGGTTTAGAAACATTAGAACTTCCACCAACACCCTTCACTTGATTGTTAGAATTAGTAAACACACCACTTCCTCGTCGTCCCTGTTTCTCCCAAGCCAACGCTTTCTCATGTGCTTCCGCTACAGATCTGGGATCAAACATGTTAACCATATCCTGAATCTGCATTCGCAATCCCCCAATGAATCTAGATGTCAGCTGCTCTTCCGTTTCCATAATATCATTCCTTGCAATAAGCTGATAAAATTCATCTGCGTAATCATTAACATTCTTTGTACCCTGCCTCAAATTCTGCAAACGTTGATACATCAAAGATTGATAATTGTAAGGTAAGAACGTTGCTTTCATCAATTTCTTCATCTTCTCCCAAGATTCAACTTTTGACTTTCCCATCCGTTCACGTGTAAGTTTGGTTTGATGCCACCATGCCAAAGCTCTACCCCTCAACCTCATAGCAACCAACTTCACTCTACGGTGTTCTGGAACTTCTTTGAAGTCAAAAATCTCTTCAACATTAGCCACCCAATCTAGAAACTCCTCCGCTTGCATACCACCTTTGAATTCAGGAATTTCAGTCTTCATTCCCGACTCCCACTTGTGATCATACTCAGAGTGATTTCTTCCTTGTCCTCGAACACTACCACCATCATACTCCTCTTCAAAATCAGATGTATATCGTTGTCTATCTCGTCCACCCACATCTCTACTACCATCACGTCTACCACCATCATCCCTTCTATCTACATTCCTCCGTTCACGATCATTCACGTTCCTCCCACGCCCTTGAACATTTTCAACACTCCTGTCTCGATTGGAATGTGGCGAGACTCTACTTCCCCCATGGTTAGATTCAAGTGAAACCCTTCTCCGATTTTGATTCATCTCTAACATCATCTTCTCTAACCGACCAATTCCTTCGTTAAGCTTTTCACTAAAGTTTTCATTGATTCTTTGCTCCATCTCGTCAGCTTCTTCTCTTCGATACAAAGCTTCAACGTTTTGGTGACGATTAGCTCTCCTTGGCGGCATACTTGAAACTTTACAAACTCTTCAAACTCAAACACAATTCGAACTTTGATCCAAATGGAATGGATCGAAAACTCCACACTTGTTGCAAATCGCGATGAACACGATGAATACAACTTCTCCAAATGATAAGATCTGATCTCTAAGCTTCAATACAAAGTCGAACAACTTCAACTTGCTCTCTTGGCCGTGATAAACAAAAACTCCAAAATGATTAGGCTCCAAGTCTCGATCTAGCAATGATTGGCTAGAACAGGCTCTGATACCAAAACTGACGCAGCGGATATTACAAAAACAATGTAGATCGATGAATGTACTAATCGGTGGATTGATGAATACTGAATTGCCCAAATTCGTTGATCCGAAGATACCGAGTTCTAGCTATCTCTGACACGTTGATCGCGCACGATACCGTGAGGAGAGATCTTCAATTCTTCGAGCATTGATCAAGTGCACTTGATTCCACGAATCGGCTTCTGCAATTGTTGAATCGAGCGCACTCGATTATCCGAGAGAGGAGATAGGAGATTACACTCAACTACCAATTTGAATGAAAGCACAAAGCTAACAAAAGAGAATTTTATTCAAAAATCAACAACCTTACAAAATGTCACCACTTGCCTATTTATAGGCTACAACTCACGCAGTACAAAAATATTCACAACTCCTAAGTCGGCTCCGACTTATAACCCCTTTCCGACTTACGACTTAAGACTCCTTCCGACTTACGACTCAGAAGCACACGACTTACAAGCTACAGACGACTTAAAACAAATGCGACTCAACCTACATGTATATTACAACCGACTCACGACGTATAAAAGTTGCGACCTACGACTTAGTATAAGTCGGTAACGACTTATAAACAGCTCCATCTTCCATCAGCGGTAGAGATTGATTCGGCAGAAGAATCAACGGCTCCAGGCTTCTGCGACTTAAGATGATACGACTTAACTGAGTCGTAACTTGGTGCCGACATAAGATGGCTTCAGTTTTCCTTAAGTCGTATCTGACTCATCCCTTGGGCATTCTCAACTGTTCCTCCCATACCATCCTTGTTAAGTCGTTGATGACTTATCTCCTCGCCTTTGTTAGGTCGTAGACGATTTAACCCCTCATTTCCCTTAGGTCGTAGACGACTTAAGCCTTCATTTTCGATAAGTTGTGAACTCAAAGTAACTCCTCCCCCTTGTTTCCCATTAAGTCGTGGACGACTCAAAATAATTCCTTTAAGTCGTAGCCGACTTAAACCTTCAACACACACAGCTAATTTGTTATCTCGTGGCTCTTCTATAAGTCGTGGACGACTTATATCTGTTTCCTTAAGTCGTGTACGACTCATGCCTTTGAAGGTTGTGGGTTGTGCTGCATCACCTAGTCTGTTGGACATTTTTGTATTAGTCACTTGATGTTAAGACATTGTTGTATATTATGTAGTGGCTTCATGAACTGCTACTATGACGATGTATTTTCCGCTGCATTATTCTGTGACTGTTCTGTATCTGTTATGTTGTATTGATTCTCATTTACATTTATGTATTTATAATCCCATAATGATTCGTGTTTTGTATTATTTAAGTTGACATGTGTGGATTATTGTCAATTTAAATGGTCCAAATATACGGGTTGTTACAGGGGTCCTTCCAAAGATCTGTGTCTTAGCCATTTGCTATTTGTCTTTAAACTTACTCTTTAGCTTCTCCCTTTGCTTGAGAATATTTTTCCAAATGACTGAAGCATTATTATCTGATTTTATTGTCCAAAAATTTTCTTTTAAGTATCTAGCTCTCATCCATTTCGCCCACAAATTGTCTAAATTAAGAATTTTCCAAGCTAGTTTAAGTCCATATATCTTTTTAAGCTCAAACGGATTTTTTATTCCCACTCCTCCTTCACTTTTAGGTCTACATAATTCATTATAGCTCACTTTATGGATACCTCCTTTCCATATGAAATTGGCACAGACTTAATTGATTTTAGCAATTGAACAGTCTGGTATTTGGAAAGTCTGCAACCAAAACCTGACTTTTGACGTGATAACAGTATGAACTAATTCCACTCTCCCTGCAAATGATAATAATTTTGACCTCCAACCTTGTAGCTTTTCTCTAATATTATCTATGAGCTTACCACATTTAGCATCTGTAACATTATTATCTGACAATGGCACCGTTAAATATTTCACTGGCAATTCTCCTTCTCCCACACCAAGTTGTGCTAATATTTCTATTTTACTTCTGCAATACTTGTTCATATAGCACTTAGTTTTAAATTCATTGACTTTAAGTCCTGCTAGAGATTCCAGTTGTTTAAATATTTCCTTTATTGTGCTCAATCCCATAGCATTTGATTTAAACACTACCAATAAATCATCTACATAAATCAAGTGATTGACTTCTTGATGCAACTTATATATGGGTTTGATTAGAGCTAGCTAATTCCATTTAAAGAGAAAACCATTCCATAGCAACAGAAAAAAGATATGGGGATAGAGGATCTCCTTGTCTAATCCCTCTATTAGTTTTAATATATCCTTTAGGAATCCCATTAATTATCACTGAAAATGTAGATGTGCATATACAATGAGTTATGAGTTTTAGTAGCTTAGCTGGAACACCCATTTCATGTAACATGTGTAGACTGAATTGTCTGTTCACTTTATCATATGCCTTGTGGAGATCAATTTTCAAACACACCCTATCTGCCCATTTTTTATTAAATTCCCTCACTAGTTCATGAGCCATTAGTGAATTCTCGGATATGAATCTACCCTTAATAAAAGCACTTTGACTTTGTGGTATGATCTATGGTAATACTTGGTTGAGCCTTATGAAAATTATCTTGCTAAATATTTTATATATGACATTACAACATGCTATAGGTCTATACTCTTCAATTCTTTGTAGCTTTTTTACTTTGGGAATCAATGTGATAAAAGTATGATTAATTTCCTAAATAAATTCAGCTGTGTTTAAAGCCTCTTGATAACCTTTGAGCATGCTTCCTTTTAGGTATTTCTAGTGCATTTTGAAGAAGAGTGCACCCGTACCATTCGGGGCTAGGACTGGACTCATCGTGGATAGAGAAAATGGCACTTTTCAACTCCCTTTTCGAAATGTCAGCTGTCAGCATACAAGAACCTTCTCTGGAGATCTTTCTTTTGTAGTTAATATGAGGTGTTTGTTGCATATAATCTCAATTATAAGTTTCTGTCAAGTATTCTATAACTTTAGTCTCGAATGCTTGCATGCTTTCAGTGATCTCCCCCTGCTCATTTAAATAATTCAGTAAGTTGTTTTGATTTTTCCATTGAGACATTTTGGTATAAATTTTTTTATTGCACTCATCCCCTTTAGTCAGCCATTTTTCTTTTGCTTTCTGCTTTATCTCTATGGCTTGTTTTCTCAATAGTAGCTTTAGTTGCTTTTGATTGGAGAAGTATTCTGCATTCAGCTCTTCATTTTGAGGCTCATCTTCTAATTGATATTGTAGTTTTTCCAACTTCTCCTGCAAGTTCTTTATAACATCATGCGATTTGGGCCTTATTTTATTCCATTCCTTTAGTCTTTTTTTCATTTGTTTAACAATCATTATATATTGGTACATATGATTCCCTTCAGGAATTTGTATTTTATTAAAATCAACTACTTCTTTGTATCCCTCAATTAGATGCTGGTGGTTTGCATATCTGAATGGTTTTTCTTTCTGTGACTGTTTGTCATCATTAAATTGAATATAGAGAGGACAATGATCACTAGTAGAGCTTGGCAACACTGTAACTTTTATATTTAGCATCTTATTCAGTAATTCTGCATTGCCTAAAGCTCTATCCAGTCTTGACTATATTCTTTTTCACTCACCACTTTTCCATGTGAATTTTATGCCTGTATGGAGCACTTCTATAAGTCCAGCTGCCAGTACACGGTTATTAAATTCAGTTACCTAGCAAACCTTAAGTGTAAGACCTCCTTGCTTTTCATTCATTTTCAACATTGCATTGAAATCTCCAAACACTAGCCATGGTTTTTTTAATGATTTTTGAGTTTTCAATTAGTTTATTCCATAAGCTTTTCCTTTCGGAGGCCAAATTGCTTGCATAACCACTATTGTAATGATCTCCAATCCTCCTACATTTTTCATATTTATGGTAGCTTGTTCTTCATCTATATTCATCAAGTTGCATATCCAAACATTGGAGTCCCATAAAACCATGATTCTGCCTTTAATAGTATTAGTGCTATTATGTATGACATTCCAATCATCACCCATTTGATTTTTGAATGCTTCCAGGCTATCTTCTTCGAATTTATTTTCTAATATAGCTAAAATTATATGTTTATATTTATTGCGTAGATTATAGAGGTCTAATATCCTAACATCACCATTTAGATCTCTTACATTCCAGCATAGAATAGTCATTATGATTTAGTAGCTCTGCTCCTTGTAATCGGAGCCGATACTACCTTAGCTTTTTTATCAGCTACTTTTTTACCTTTCACAAAAAACATTTCCTCACATTCGTCATTAATTTCTGTATACTTCATCAAGTTTTCTTCTGTCTCTTCCTCTTCTGATGATTCCAATTGTATATCTAATTTTTGTATATCGTTTATTGTTTCAGGATCATCATCAGTATCATTTGTTTCCTCCATACTCTGATTCTGTGGTTGCTGCATATGATCCTCCAGACCTGAATGAGCCACCTATATCTTCGAAGATTGATGAACTTCTTCCATTACTTCTACAGAGTCCTTAACAACATTGGCTTCAGGGTGTACATATACTAGGTCTGTAACCTTTGTTACAGCATTTTTATGTAACTTTTTGTAGCTGTAACATCTTTTTCGATGTTTGCCCAGTATTTTTAGTAGTGATTAGCACCATGGGTTCAACTTCTGTATTATCTATGTGAATAGTATCTGTAGCACTTTTGGTTTTTTGTACCCAAACGTGTTTGGGTTTGTTTAGCTCACTACATTCTTATGTGATTGCATGGCCAATACATTTGCATTCAGCACATCTCAAAGGTATGAATTCATATTCAACTTCCTGCGAATATACATTACCTCACTTATCTATTGCTTTTACACTTTGTGGTAATTCAGAATCTGCCTTAATTTCCACCAAGACTCTTGCATATTTTATTCTTTTAACTTTCCTTGTATACTCATCTATATCAATAGGTTTGCCTATTATACTTGCCAGCTTTCCTATGCATCTCATATTCCACAATGCTAGATTAAAATTGTTGAATTTAATACAAATTGGATACATAGTTAGCATTGCCTTTTCAAAGTTAAAATCTACTTCCCATTTTTTAATGATGATCAATTTACTATCCATGAACCACGGTCCTCCTTTCAATATTCACTCATAATCCTCTTCCTTTTCAAATTTAATGAGATAAAAACCATTTTCTCTAGGAAAAACATCCCATGATCATGTAGGCCTCCATACCCTTCTAATGTATGCATTAAAGTGTATAAAGTATGGTCTTTTACCTACCATGTATGCATATATAGAATTCGTCCACATCTGATTTGATTCATTATAATCCTGTTCATCGATCAGTTGGTATGGCTCAGTTCCATCTCTGATCGGCTCAAAATAATCAATTTTCCCTTGTATCTCGATATTATTATCAACCATCTCCACCCATGATTTAGGGTTTTTAACCTATCACTGGAATTCCTGAGTAGACTATTTTAGAACCTCAGCAAAAGTCATTTTCCACTTACGCTTAACCATCTTCCATCCTCCACCGTCATCTTTCTCCAGTTCGTCTAGGGTTTTTGGATTCTCTGTGTGTATATATATATATATATTAGCTTGCTAAACAATGTTTAAATATATTTATGAATGCAAAAGTTTAACAAACTCCTTTTCATCATATAAATATTAGCTTATAAACTGATATATAGTTTTAAGAAGGTTTTCAAATCTTAATACTTTTATAAAATTGCACAACATCGATTGAATGAGGAATTTATTTAAATGGAGTAATAAAACGAGTCGTATGGAACATTTGCGTTTATTTTTCCGATTGATTCCCGGACTTGTTCGATTGAGCCATTTATACATAGGAGTGGAGTTAACTAACTTATGGTAAACGTTTAAATAAACCCGTGTCGTATGGGACATGCGGTTGTTATTTAATCAGTACTATTCGAAGGTATAAAATACTTATCAACGAGTTTATGACCAGCCTTCCGAGTTTATAGGACTTGTTCCTATCTTGGAGTTTATAGGTCTTGTACCTATCTTGATGTTTATAGGACTTATTCCTATCTTGATGTTTATAGGTCTCATACCTATGTTTATGTTTATAGGTCTCGTACCTATTTCGAAGATTATAGGACTAGTTACTATATTGATGTTTATAGGTCTCGTACCTATCTTGATGTTTATAGACTTATATGTCTATCTTGGAGTTACATGCATGTAGGTGAATTTATATCACCAATCTTGGAGTTTGGCGCCTTCCCCCTTTTTGTGAGATTTCTGGATTTCTATTTATGAGATTTCTATATTTGTTGTTGTCTGAATTATCACCAAATCATTTCGAAGATTTTTTCTTTCAATATGTTAACTTGAGTCTTACTATTTGGTGATTTGAAGTTATTGATGCATGTTTGATATTTTTTGATCTATGACTATGTTTGAGATATAGTTCACTTTATCTATCATTTATCTTGCTAACACATTCATTGTAGGTTAGACTGACCTGTTTATTATTTTAATACTCGGGTTAGACCGGGATATTTTAGGTGCTTCAGTTTGATAGTTCCAGAGAAAATTCACTCTAGTTATTTAGTTATCATTCATCTTACCTTCATCTTGTACATGTATACATATTCACATGGTGGTGTATCTTATACTGAGTTTAGACTCTTTTATGTACATATTCGTTCATGAAATGTAGTATAGATGTATTAGGTGGATCGTTTTGACCACAGTCTTGTATTTGATATTATATATATATTCGATTTGATCAGCTTATATCTATTTGTATTTCGCTGTATATATTATGTGATTTGTATGTATAATATATTATTCTGGATTATTATTATAGCCATCGTAGTTTTGTTTTATGACTGGATTGCATACATTTATTCCAGTTGAGATAGAAAAAAATATAGCATATTAATCAACGTATCAATGTTCGCTTGAAGCAAAATTCATGGATGGTCGCTGCTAACTAACCCTATTCTCTACACTAGCAGATAGTGTTACTCAGTAATACCCTTTGTTAGTGTAGGTCTCGGGATGGGACGTCATAGCTTGGTATCAAAGTTAATTTCAGAACTAAATATGATATTTTGGACACAAATCTTAGCCTAGATGAGTCTTAGAGACTGTCCATTAGGGTTTCTTGAGGTAGATAGTAGGAATCATTCCCTTTGAATAAGATAGTGTCATTTGGGATTCTAGGAACCTTTTCCTTTGTTTCCAGTCTTTGATGTTCCTATTATCGGATTATGTGATTGCTAATAATCTTTGATCCAATCTTATCTATTTTGAAAGTGTGGTTGGCTAGCGGCTGAGCAACTCATTCTAGTATTAGGCGATCCTAATCCAATTAAGAATTATCCCTTGATATTTAGAATCCTATTTGAAGATTAATACTCAAATCTTGCGGTATCTTCGTATTGGAAATCATTGCAAGTGAAATTGAATTTATTAGATATAAAATAATCAAAGATCAAATCTTGTAATTATAAAATATTTGATCAATAGGAAATGGAGATAAGTTTTGGTATTGCAATTAACCAAAAACAAATAATTTATCATTTACTCTAAACAATGAGTTTGATTAAGAATTGTTTTCATGCAATCATCGCCTAACTAGAAAATACCATCCTATGAGTTTTCTATAAGATGTTTAATGGTGATGATTATAAGCTTGTTATTATGTGTATAAACTTGGGTATAAAAAGATATAAGTATTCTTCATTTTAAAAGAGTATTTTTGAAGTATTTAAATATTATGGGTGTTAAACTACCTGTTGGATGCTTTAAGAATTCTAGTCGGGGCGTTTGGCCAATGTACTCGATAGGAATTCCTAAACATTCGAATGAGACAATTGGACATGCTCTTTTTAGAAAATAGTACTTTGAAAATACATATTTTTGGAAATATTTTAATTCAAGAGGGAATAAAAACATTTTTGGAAACTAATGTGGTTTAAAATAAAATGATAATTGGAAATGCATATAAAGATATGTATATACTAAGGTATTGGGAATCTAAGTGTATTTCAATATTATAAAGCATTGAAATATTAATATAGATAGGCTTTCCGAGTTAATAATGTAATGCCCCACCTCTGTGCTCACAATAACAAAGAGTATTAAAAGAAATACTATCTGTTATTACGAAGAATAAGGCTGGATAGGAGTGGCCATCCGTAGTTGGGCCTTACACTAGTATTGGTTACCTCGATAAGAGTGGTATATATTTTTATTTTTCATCTCTTATTTATTTACTCCCATCGACATACCCAATTCCAGTATAAAACGAACTACGATGGTTCGTAATAGTTTAGGACAATATATATAATAATAACACAGATAATAAAAGTCTCATATATATATATATATAACTGATGTCAGTTACAATACATGTGATATAATACATATGATACAACTACAACTGTCGACACTGGAAGTTACATATACAAGTACATTATTGACAATAATATACATGAATACATATCATCCTATACTATGACACGACTACTTCAAAAGATATGAAGAGACTTCATAGCTCAAGCAGCAACCCAAAGCAAGATATCTACAACCTGTAATAACTTGGTCTACCCGAGTATTAAATTCAAAAGAAAATAATACACGGGTCAGTCTAATTCAAACTCAATTATCAATGCACAGAAGCAATAATAATTAAATAACCAAATAGACGACAGTCACAGAAATCTCGTATATCCAATCCTTTAACAAGGAAATCGGATAACGGTAGATATAACACTAAATAGTGTTAAACAACAAATCAACAAATTCAAATCATCAACAAAGACAAGAGAAAGGATTCTCAATGAAGATAATATGAAAACCACAGAATTACCTAAACAGCGATTAACAACAAAATCTAATTATTAAATAAATAATTAGAAACTCATAATCTAATTATCAAATAGATAATTAGACAACAGCAAAATGATCTAATCAAACCAAATCAGAATACAATTCCAAAATATTGAATTGAACTCACAAAAGAATTCAAACAATTGAAATAACACTTAAAAAATCAATATTGTGTGGCTACAGTACACGCACGCGTGCACGGCCTCGCCACTACAGTGATGTATTACACAAAGCTCAGTGAATCAAAATGCAAATGAATACAATGGTCTGTGCAATGCAAGACCCAATCTAAATTGCAGCCACCACAAGAATACAAGGGCAGAACTGCAACAAGAACTGCAGCCACCACAAGATCACAAGGGCAAGACTGCAACAAAAACTCAGATGTAAGCACACTCAAGGCGCAGTGCACATCAAACCAAAGAATACAAACTATGGAACAAAAGCACCAATACCAACAGAAGCATAAATGAACACAACCATACAGCGAAACTCAGATCAACTAAGACTAGACAGTCCATACATGTCAACCAGACAGCAAGTAAGGTCGACAAGTACTTCATGTACGAATGCACATCTAGATGCACGAATAACAGTCAGTGGCAAAATATACGAAGTCAACATGTATGCAACGTTGAATTGAATTGGACAGTATAACTCAATCAATGCCGAAGCCATTGAACAACAGGTCAAAGCCAAAAAATCTATACAGACCAGTTCAACATGACAGCAGGTGGAACGAGGCCCAAAATGCTATCAAGTGAATATGCAGACAGTGATCAAAATCATTAATACATTGGAGTACAACTTCAAGACCAAAGAAGAAAACCAACCTCAATGACAATGTTTCAAACAAATTCATAGCATAACTCAGGTTGAAAAAGAACCAACAACAAATACAATGCATCACTAGGACACAACTACATAGACCACATAAGTCGACAATGCAACTTAAACTTCTCAATGAACACATGAAACAAAATTCCAAAATCACATAATCAAATCAGCTGAAACCATACCACAGTGCATCAGATACAAGGATGCAAGTAAACAATGTACAAGCCGAATGCACTAGCCAAAACAAGTAAAACTGCAATTGCACTTGCAACTAAAACTGTCTCGAAGTAAATGAAAACAAATGCAAGGACCAGGCACCAAACCTTAAGTGGTAGTTTTGATCAAAGGACAGCATAATATGAACAAGGTACATAAAACAGTGAGGCAGTGGCTCAATATCAATATACAAGTAGTCCAGGCAACATGTATACAACTGTGAAACTGGAAATTGCAAGAATCGGTCTCGAGCACAAAGGCTACAGATTCAAGTACAGTGCACTCAATGCAAACTCAAGTCTGCAACATATAAATCAAGTGCAGTTTATCATAAACAAGACCAAGTGAAACAATGACCAAAATCAACCAAATACTCCAGACCATATACAAGAAAAACTGTAATTACAAGTGTAGATTCAACAATACATGCATACACACATACTATTGTATATATGCACATACATGAAGCCACACAGAATTAGTCAAGCAATTTCAAATTAACAGTTTTATCAAAGCCAAAGTCAAAAAGAAATCATCGTTCCAGTCAAAGAACGAAATCAAATCAAAATCGATCAAACCGTGATGACCAACGAAATTGAACCAAGTCAAAATCAAGTTCGACTGCAGAAACCCAACACTGTACACAGTAACAACTGGACAAGCTATTTTATCAGAATCGAACAAGGTTGAAAGTCGAACAACTTCAACATCGCAAAAGTTAGTGAAAGCCAAAGGCAACTAGAAATCCGACCAAGTCAAATAAAATCACTAACAAAATTGAACTAGAGAAAAGCCAACAAAGAATTAAAATCAACCATGAACAATGTCAAAGCCAAAGACAACGAAAACAAATAAGCAGACGAGCTCAAACACTTCGAATTAGATGTCAGTGAAGAGATCTCTCACCTTTGTTTCAACGTGCGCAAATTCCAAAGATCGAACATCGAAATTGAAGCCGTGGCATCACGAAGACGAGCGAACCCTAGCAGCCATTTTCGATTTTCTTGAGAACCCTAATTACTGAAGGAAGAGGGACAAACGAAGAAACGAGAGCCACCATTTTCGTTCCTCTCTTCGTTTAATTTTGTTTTAGGGTTTCAAACGAAATGAATGAAGGGGTCGGGTTTGCCTTTGATGGTTATCACGGCAAAAACAAACAAATGAAAATGTGGGCCAATACTAAGTTTTAAAGTCCACATATCATTCACCAAATTATAAAAGAATTTCAATCCGATTAAAAACTCCAATAGCCATTAACAACCAATTTAATCGTCATTTGACGATAATTAATTGTTATAAAAACCCCGGGTTGTTACAAACTCCCCTCCTTATAAAAATTGTGTCCCCGCAATTTTCATAATTAAGGTTGTCAATAACAATTATTTTTCTAACATAAACTGGTTAAGCTAGAAAAATAAAGGTCAAGAATACAAACGCCAAAGAAATCTTTTAATTTCATACAAGAAATTCACAAATTCTCAACAAAATCTAATTATCAAATAGATAATCAGAAAACAGCAAAACTGAATAAATACAATTATCAGCAATATCTAATTTTCAATTAGATGATTAGAATACAAAAATCAAAAAATAGCAATATTTAATTATCGACACAATAATTAGAAAACAGCAAAATCTAATTATCAGCAAATATAATTAGAAAACACAAATCATAAATCGCAAAACTACAAATATCTAGTTATCCAACAAATAACTAGAAAACACGAACTTCATAATCAGCAAACTCTAACTATCAACAGAGATAGATAGGAAACAACAATTCAATATAATCAACATAATCTAGAATCAATTAGAGACTAGAAAATCTCATAATCAGCAAAACTAGCAAATATCCAATTATCAAAAACGATAATCAGAAAACACAAATATCTAATTATCAAAAACGATAATCAGAAAACATCAGATAATCAGAAATCTCAAATCAACAAATACCTAATTATCAAAAATGATAATCAGAAAACAACAAATATCTAATTATCAAAAACGATAATCAGAAATCTCAAATATCTAATTATCAAAAACGATAATCAGAAATCACAAATCAACAAATATCTAATTATATAAAAAAACGATAATCAGAAAACTACAAATATCTAATTATCAAAAACGATAATCAGAACTCAAATCAGCAAATATCTAATTATCATAAACGATAATCAGAACTCAAATCAGCAAATATCAAACGATAATCAGAACTCAAATCAGCAAATATCTAATTATCACAAACGATAATCAGAACTCAAATCAGTAAATATCTAATTGTCACAAACGATAATCAGAACTCAGATCAGCAAATATCTAATTATCACAAACGATAATCAGAAATCACAAATCAACAAATATCTAATTATCAAAACGATAATCAGAAATCTCAAATATCTAATTATCAAAAACGATAATCGGAAATCACAAATCAACAAATATCTAATTATATAAAAAAACAATAATTAAATCTCATAACAGCAAATATCTAGTTATCGATACGATAATTAAATCTCATAACAGCAAATATCTAGTTATCGATACGATAATTAAATCTCATAACAGCAAATATCTAGTTATCGATATGATAATTAAATCTCATAACAACAAATATCTAATTATCGATACGATAATTAAATCTCATAACAGCAAATATCTAATTATCGATACAATAATTAAATCTCATAACAGCAAATATCTAATTATCGATACGATAATTAAATCTCATAACAGCAAATATCTAATTACCTGCAGATAATTAGAAACAACAAATATCTAGAAATCAATTAAGATAATCTAGAAAATCAACATAAAAGGTGGATCGATCCCATCATATGGCGAGTCTAAGCTACGTCGCACGTGCAACAACATATGGCCGAAGCCTACCAAGTACTGTCATCATAATTTTGGCGCCCAACAAATGACCCGAAGGTCCGCAGAGTGACCCGAAGGTCTAGTACTGGTATTTGACCCGAAGGTCCATCATATGACTCGAAGGTCCATCATATGACCCAAAGGTCCAACATATGACCCGAAGGTCCATCATAGTGGCTCGAAAGCATACAAAATCATCAAAATCATCAAATAGCAGATGTTTCAATTAACGAGTCCGAAATTAACCGAAATAGCAAACGCACATGTCCCATACCACGTGTTTTACTAAACGTTTAAATCTCTTCATTGTTTCCTTGAAAGTGCAAAATTATGGATTTTAAATAGTTAACAATTTACGTACTCAAACGGACAAGTCCGGAATTAAGCGAAACAGTAAAAGTGAGGGTCCATAGTCCTTAATTTTGCTGAAGCGTTTAAATCGCTTCCTCATTCTTTTGAAAGCGCAAACTGTAAAATTTTGTATTTTAAATAAATAACATTTTACGTTCTCAAACGGAAAAGTCCAGAATTAAGCGAAACAGTAAAAGTGAGGGTTCATAGTCCTCAATTTTGCTGAAGCGTTTAAATCGCTTCCTCATTCTTTTGAAAGCACAAACTGTAAAAATTTTAAACAATTTTCGAAACACGTGATTAAAACAAGAATATCAATAGCAATTTCGAAAAGGAAATTGTACTTCTCAAAATACCGTAAAAACGGATATCAAATCAGCATTGAGGAATAACCGCTTGAAAATCCACTTTAAAATTTGACGGTTACTGAAGTCATAGCGACAGTAATATTTAAACGTCAAAATCTCTCCAAAATAATTCGCATCAAAATATAATACTAGTGAATTTTCATTCATTAAAAATGTCAACAAAACAGCGTGCTTCAAAAATTTAACATCGGTGTAAAAATCCCGTTATAGAATAACGGCAACAGAATACGTTTAAACCAAACATCGGTTCAACGTAAAATTAATGCAGTAACGTGCAACTCAAATTTACACGTATACTACGAAATGAACAAAGAAATCATTTGAATGTATCTTCAACGAAGATAATTCAAAATAGAAAAAATCTCAACAAAAATCACATAAGTGCAATCGCTTTGAATCCTCAAATCGGATTCGAAATTTTCAAAGAAACAAAATAAACCCAGCTATGTAAACTACAAATGAAATTTATTTCAATTTCAAATTTTGATTTTTAAATCAAAAAGGTTATCAGCTGTACTCGACGAAGACAGTCACTGTTT
Organism: Allium fistulosum; assembly: GCA_030737815.1. Lineage (NCBI taxonomy): Eukaryota > Viridiplantae > Streptophyta > Magnoliopsida > Asparagales > Amaryllidaceae > Allium > Allium fistulosum. The sequence goes on from CM060901.1 coordinate 1,498,384,167, forward strand.
CCGCTGTGCACTCTGATAAACAAAACACAAATTTCTCAATCATCAAAACACAATTTCACTTTTTTTTTAAATAAAGATATTTAAAGATTTCATCATAATTTCAGAACTTTAGTTTTGACTCAAAGCACAACTAAAAATATCGACAAATAGTTGTAACACATGTTCCATCTAAGTTATGTTTTATATTATGTCCATAAACCACAAGCTCTGATACCAACTGTAACGCCCCACCTCTATGCTCACAATAACAAAGAGTATTAAAAGAAATACGGTCTATTATTACGAAGAATAAGGCTGGATAGGAGCGGCCATCCGTAGTTGGGCCTTACACTAGTATTGGTTACCTCGATAGGAGTGGTATATATTTTTATTTTTCATCTCTTATTTATTTACTCCCATCGACATACCCAATTCCAGTATAAAACGAACTACGATGGTTCATAATAGTTTAGGACAATATATATAATAACAACACAGATAAGCTAAATGCGGAACACAGATAATAAAAGTCTCATATATATATATATATATATATATATATATATATATATAAAACTGATGTCAGTTACAATACATGTGATACAATACATATGATACAACTACAACTGTCGACACTGGAAGTTACATATACAAGTACATTATTGACAATAATATACATGAATACATATCATCCTATACTATGACACGACTACTCATAAAGATATGAAGAGAGTTTATAGCTCAAGGAGAAACCCAAAGCAAGATATCTACAACCTGTAATAACTCGGTATGACCCGAGTATTAAATTCAAAAGAAAATAATACACGGGTCAGTCTAATTCAAACTCAGTTATCAATGCACAGAAGCAATAATAATTAAATAACCAAATAGACAACAGTCACAGAAATTTCGTCTATCCAATCCATTAACAAGGAAATCAGATAACGGTAGATATAACACTAAATGGTGTTAAACAACAAATCAGCAAATTCAAATCATCAACAAAGATAAGAGAAAGGATTCTCAATGAAGATAATATGAAAACCACAGAATTGCCTAAACAGCAATTAACAACAAAATCTAATTATTAAATAAATAATTAGAAACTCATAATCTAATTATCAAATAGATAATTAGACAACAACAAAATGATCTAATCAAACCAAATCAGAATACAATTCCAAAATATTGAATTGAACTCACAAAAGAATTCAAACAATTGAAATAACACTTAAAAAAATCAATATTGTGTGGCTGTAGTACACGCACACGTGCACGGCCTCGCCACTACAGTGATGTATTACACAAAGCTCAGTGAATCAAAATGCAAATGAATACAATGGTCTGTGCAATGCAAGACCCAATCTAAACTGCAGCCACCACAAGAATACAAGGGCAGAACTGCAGCAAGAACTGCAGCCACCACAAGATCACAAGGGCAAGACTGCAACAAAAACTCAGATGTAAGCACACTCAAGGCGTAGTGCACATCAAACCAGAGAATACAAACTATGGCACAAAAGCACCAATACCAACAGAAGCATAAATGAACACAACCATACGGCGAAACTCGGAACAACTAAGACTAGACAGTCCATACATGTCAACCAGACAGCAAGTAAGGTCGACAAGTACTTCATGTATGAATGCATATCCGGATGCACGAATAACACTCAGTGGCAAAATATACGAAGTCAACATGTATGCAACGTTGAATTGAATTGGACAGTATAACTCAATCAATGCCGAAGCCATTGAACAACAGGTCAAAGCCAAAAAAATCTATACAGACCAGTTCAACATGACAGCAGGTGGAACGAGGCCCAAAATGCTATCAAGTGAATATGCAGACAGTGATCAAAATCATCAATACAGTGGAGTATAACTTCAAGACCAAAGAAGAAAACCAACCTCAATGACAACGTTTCAAACAAATTCACAACATAACTCAGGTTCAAAAAGAACCAACAACAAATACAATGCATCATTGGGACACAACTACATAGACCACATAAGTCGACAATGCAACTTAAACTTCTCAATGAACACATGAAAAAAAATGCCAAAATCACATAATTAAATCAGCTAAAACCATACCACAATGCTTCAGATACAAGGATGCAAGTAAACAATGTACAAGCCGAATGCACTAGCCAAAACAAGTAAAACTGCAATTGCACTTGCAACTAAAACTGTCTCGAAGTAAATGAAAACAAATGCAAGGACCAGGCACCAAACCTCAAGTGGTAGTTTTGATCAAAGGACAGCATAATATGAACAAGGTACATAAAACAGTGAGGCTGTGGCTCAATATCAATATACAAGTAGTCCAGGCAACATGTATACAACTGTGAAACTGGAAATTGCAAGAATCGGTCTCGAGCACAAAGGCTACAGATTCAAGTACAGTGCACTTAATGCAAACTCAAGTCTGCAACATATAAATCAAGTGCAGTTTATCATAAACAAGACCAAGTGAAACAATGACCAAAATCAACCAAATACTCCAGACCATATACAAGAAAACTGTAATTACAAGTGTAGATTCAACAATACATGCATACACACATACTATTGTATATATGCACATACATGAAGCCACACAGAATTAGTCAAGCAATTTACAATTAACAGTTTTATCAAAGCCAAAGTCAAAAAGAAATCATCGTTCCAATCAAAGAACGAAATCAAATCAGAATCGATCAAACCGTGATGACCAACGAAATCGAACCAAGTCAAAATCAAGTTCGACTGCAGAAACCCAACACTGTACACAGTAACAACTGGACAAGCTATTTTATCAGAATCGAACAAGGTTGAAAGTCGAACAACTTCAACATCGCAAAAGTTAGTGAAAGCCAAAGGCAACTAGAAATCCGACCAAGTCAAATAAAATCACTAACAAAATTGAACTAGAGAAAAGCCAACAGAGAATTAAAATCAACCATGAACAATGTCGAAGCCGAAGACAACGAAAACAAATAAGCAGACGAGCCCAAACACTTCGAATTAGATGTGAGTGAAGAGATCACTCACCTTTGTTTCAACGTGCGCAAATTCCAAAGATCGAACATCGAAATTGAAGCCGTGGCATCACGAAGACGAGCGAACCCTAGCAGCCATTTTCGATTTTGTTGAGAACCCTAATTACTGAAGGAAGAGGGACAAACGAAGAAACGAGAGCCGCCATTTTCGTTTCTCTCTTCGTTTAATTTCGTTTTAGGGTTTCGAACGAAATGAATGAAGGGGTCGGGTTTGCCTTTCAATCCGATTAAAAACTCCAATAGCCATTAACAACCAATTTAATCGTCATTTGACGATAATTAATTGTTATAAAAACCCCAGGTTGTTACAAATAATCTAATAATGGGCTTAGATGCTAAATACTAGGGTTCACTGAGAACAATGGCAAGGCGATGTTGATTTTATAATCAACACTGCAACCAATGGTCAAGGCAATTTATTATGAATAAATAGGAAGGTAACATAATATGTTGCTTATGACATTTAGGAATTGTTTTAAAGATTTACTCTGAAAATTGAATTCGATATAATGCTTTAGATAGGCTATGAAAGACCATTATAATCTAAGTAAAAACGCATAAGTGTAAATTCCTAAATAACCAAATCAACAAAAGCTAAATAAAAACAAGATTCATTTACTTAAATCAATTAGAAGCAAAATCTGAATGTTATAAAGGGCAAACTTTTAAGCTTAGAAATAAGCTTGGGTTAAATAATATATGAGTTTGAGATGCTATCCCTAATTGTATTTGGAATAAAAATTTGTAGAAATAACTTTATAAATTAATCATCTATTAAATACTAATCTTTGTATCAAAAGATGTTTTTAGTAATGCCTAGTGGAACATAAGTTATAAACATTGCCTCACTATTCAAACTTGTTATTAGGGAAGATAACTATTTGAAATTAAACCATTAAGAGTTTCAAAGTATCTTGAAATTTTTAAATAGTGGATTTATGGATAAATTTATCTCTTCGATATTAACTAAAATATTAAGAGGAAATTGTAAACACTCACAAGAAGAGGCTAGTAATTAGAATCTGTGAGATATATATGTATTATATATATATATATATATTGATTCAACATTACATTAATTAATGTCTAAGATTTAAAACCAGTTACTGAGAAAATGATTCATTTTAAAATAGAAATGAGGAAATTGCATATTTGAAAGAATATAATTTGTATTGGGGTTGCATAATGAAAAATATAAAATATTTTTGAAAACCTTAATTCTATAAGATGAGGAGTATTAATAATCAATTTAGCGTTATTGACTGGTTTAAATGCTTCAAGAAACGCTTCATTGAACGGGGTACAACCTATTGAATAGAATGTTGAGTGGAATTTACTAGCCCATTAACGAATACTTGAACTTCACTGGGTAGTGTGGGATGCCTTGGATAAATTATTGTGATTGAATTTGACAAAGTATTTAACACTTTAGGGTTATGTTCATTTTTAGTGTTTGGCCGAGGGATCGATAGATCCTTAAGAGAATACAGTTCAGGTTTTCCAGTTGTATCCATAATGAGTGAGAAGAAATCCTGTATTAATACACAACTTTTGAATATGATTAATTAAGCAAGTATCTTAGAATACTCAGAATGATAAATATTTTTAATAGAAAAAATAATCTTAATAAATTGAGATGTGAAAATTAAGATTAAAACTTACTCGGAAATTTAAAACTAAAAACCTCTTTGGGTTATAACTTTTATTTGACTAAATGAGGATTGGAATCTGTAAAATTTTAATCTTTTAAAACAAGTTAAAGATTATAAAAAGTTTGAGAATTCAAACCAATCATTTGAGTTTGTCTCAAATAAATAATGAACAAAACTGTATCTTATGGAAATTAAATAGAGAACTCCTAGTGGTTTGAATGTAGACAAAGATCTTAGAAATCTACCTTATGATTACATTCTTGATTTTGATAGCGCTAAGAGGACTGTGTCTGCCTTAATTGAATTTTTCTATTATTGATAGTTTCTAATTCAGTATCGGCATGGCTCCTTTCAAGACTTTATTTGAGAGGCCATATCGATCCCGCTCTTGTTAGCTTGAATTTGAGGAAGAAATTGATCTCAAGTCCCGACTCTACTTGCGAATCTTTTAGAAAGATCTTGGAACTAGAGATAAAATATCTATTTATGTTTCTTCCTTGATTGGATGACTGGTATTTCAGTCAATTAGAGATGATGAATCTTTGATGTATGGGACCTTACCGAACCATCAAGCGTAGTGGCCCTGTTGCTTATCGAGTTTCTTTACCAGTCCAGTTCTCTAGCATTCGTGGTGTTTTTCATGTGTTTCAGATTTGGAAACACTTTAGAAATTCTAATTCTATTCTTGGGCATAGAATCCTTGTTGCACTTGAGATTTTTGTTTAAATTATCTCTCGATCATAGCTTATTTCTTTAGAATATATGCATCATTCATAGTGGGTTATTAACTCTTCCATTAAGGGAAATTACGGGGTTACAATTTTTATAAGAGGGGAGCCTGTAACAACCATGGTCGAGATAACCTGAAATTAAACATAAAATATGACTTAATTTATCTTAATTAATTTTCAAATGAAATTGGGTTATTTTATTTAGTTTTGTTTCCAATTTAAAATAAATTTGGAATTAAATAAATAAGAAATTTATAAGATGGGTTTTCCAAGTGAGACAAATATAATGGGGAAATTTATAGTTAAATGGTTGGAAATTTATATGAATAAATTTCTAAGATGAAATATCAAATTATGGACCTAAATACAATTTTTTGCATTTTTATATAATTTATTTGAAGTTATATACATACATTTTGTAATATGAGAAAACAAGCATGAAATTGTATTTAAACCATTAGGGGCATATAATCATGTCAAATGGATTCAAAATTATTTTATGAAGTTCGATATGATGGTATCAGGTCCAAAAACTATTTTTGTGAAATTTTATTTAAATTATATTAATTTATAAAGATGCGATTTCATAATATATGAAAATGAGTCTGGTTTTGTGTAAAATGATTTGGGAAATAAAATCATATCAAAATGGTATAAAAATGATTTCTAGATTTAAGATATATATATATATATATGAATTTATAAATTTAATTATAGATTTATATATATATTCTAAGAGATATGATTTATTTAGTGAGAAATGGAAAATAAACAATATTTTGAGCTATGAAATGAATTATATTGAAATAAATTTATAAAATATATATGTAAATTATATAAAAATAATTATAAATTGCAGTTTGATATATCATGTCTTACTATGATTTTATTATAATGATTTTTCAAGGTAGTTTGAAGATATATATGTGAAAATGCTATATTTCTATTTTCTGGAAACTTGCTTGAAAACACCGATTTGTACCACAATTTTGAAATGATTTCAATTCAAACTTTTTAATGAAATGAAAGTATAAAGGTAGTAGAGAATCATATCTAAATTTAGAAGAAAATGGATCGAGAATCCGATTAAAAATGAGTGAGATGCAAGCAATACGAAAATCAGAAAAACACATATAAAAGGCTGCCTATTTTAGTCGACCACAATAGGTGCACTGGTGGGCATAGCAGGTGCACCGGTTGGACATAATTTGATCGGGTTTTCTAACCAATCGGAGTCAAATCGAAGGGGGTTTCGTCCAGGATTCTTCTGAGGTATTCGGGCAGCGATTAGGCTACGTCTTTGGACAAAAATTTCATGTTGTTTTGATTGAAAATTTGAGAAATTAAATTTATGATTAATAAACCATGGTTTTGTAAACTGGTATTTACAAAAGAGAAATAGGAATAAATAATAGTACTCTCACTTATTGGGTTCATACCCAAACCCTCTTTGGCCCATGTAGTAATATTAGTAAGGAGAAAATTAAAGTACATTCATTTACCTTTTCATGCTATTCCCAGCTCAAAATTTCGAAACTAAGAATCCCCCCTATTCTCAAAACCATTTCTACTATTTTCCCCTAAGTCAAGAGCAAATCAATGGGCTTTTGTCTAATAATTACTGAAATCAAAAGAAGGTCATCTCCTCTATCTTCTAGCATGATTAATTCGTGAATTAATCTCAGTTTTTGGTTTAGGGTTGTAATTTTTTCTTCTCCAATTTTGAGATAAACCTAGGTCTTGTGGCTGAGAGGTGATAGCCTAGGTAAATCCGGATTTTAAGTACTAATTCAAGTTCAAATTTGATGCGTAATCCTCACACTTTTAAGCTATAATAGAATGTTAGTTTCAGCTTGTTGTTTTGGATGAATTTGGTGTAGAATTGATTCCAATTTCTTATGTTATTCATTTCTTTTTTCAAGCAACTTTATGTATGCTTAAACCCCTATCAAATGATCTTATAAATCATCAACTTTAAGTTGTCTGATTAGTTGCATGATAGCTAATTCAGTCTAGTAGAAGTATAGAATCAAGTCAGTGATGAAATCACCGTCAATGGGCAATCGGAGATGCCTGGGGCTCAGCCTAGGCATGCCAACTGGTGCACCGGTCATGACCTGAGCTGAGACCTAGCTCATGCCATTTTGGGCTTTATTTGCTCCTATTTGCTCCTTCAGCTTTTGCTTCTATGTTCACCGGTTTGATCGCTTGAACCCAATTGTGTTGATTTTGGTGTTGTTTTCTATGCCAATTTCAATGTTATTTATGGATTTTGATTTATGAATTTGAGAATTCATTTTTACTGTTATTATACCACAGAAATGCTCTATGGGTTCGTGGAAATTATATGCAAGTTTTCTAGTATAATCTCAACCAGAATTTGAAAAAGGCTGATTTCCAAATTAAAGTATTTTATCCAAATCTCTTCTAGTACAACTTATTTTCTACAATAAGTTTATATACATATTTTATTTATTATAATAATAATGGTTTTATATTGAGATGGGAAAATATTCCAAATTACTCCTATTTATACTTATGTATAAAGAGATTTTCCAGAGGCTTTCCAATATATATGTGTGTGTGTGTTAGCTTACTAAACAATGTCTAAATATATTTATGAATGTAAAAGTTTAACAAACTCCTTTTTCTCATATAAATATTAGCTTATGAACTTATACATATTTTTAAGAAGGTTTTCAAAGCATAAAACTCTCATAAAATTGCATGACATCGGTCGAATGAGGATTGATTTAAACGGATTAATAAAATAAGTGGTATGGAACACTTGCGTTTCTTTTTTCGATTAATTCCCGGAATTGTTTGATTGAGCCATTTATACATACGAGTGGAGTTTACTAACATATAGTAAACGTTTAAATAAACAGTGTGGTACGGGACACACAGTTGTTATTTATTCGATTACTATTCAGAGTTGTATAACACTTATCAACGAGTTTATGACTCGCCTTTGGAGTTTATAAGACTTATTCCTATCTTTGAGCTTATAGGTCTCGTACCTATCTTAATGTTAATAGGACTTGTTCCTATCTTGACATTTATAGGTTTCGTACCTATCTTGACGTTTATAGGTCTCGACCTATTTCAGAACTTATAGGAATTGTTCCTATCTTGATGTTTATTGGTCTCGTATCTATCATGATGTTTACAGACTTATATGTCTATCTTGGAGTTACATGCATGTAGGTGAAATTATTTCACCAATGTTGGAGTTTAGCATCTTTCCCCTTTTTGTGAGATTTGTAGAATTCTATTTGTTAGATTTCTAGATTTGATGTTGTTTGAATTATCACCAAATCATTTAGGGGATTTTTTCTTTTAATAAGCTATCTTGAGTCTTAATATTTGGTGATTTGAAGTTATTGATGCATATTTGATATTTGTCAATTTATGACTATTTTTGAAATCTAGTTCACTTTATATATCATTTATCTTGCTAAAACATTCATTGTAGTCTAGACTGATACATTTATTATTTTATAATACTCGAGTTAGACCGAGATATTTCAGATGCCTCAGTTTGATAGTTCTAGAGAGGATTCACACAAGTTATTTAATTATCATTCATCTTACCTTCATCTTGTGCATGTATACATATTCATGTTGTGTTGTATCTTATATCGAGAGTAGACTCTTTTGTGTACATATTCGTTCATGAGATGTAGTATAGATGTATTATATGGACCGTTTTGACCGCAATCTTGTATTTGATATTATGTATCTATTCGATTTGATCAACTTGTATCTATTTGTATTTCATTGTATATATTCTATGATTTGTATTTGTCATATATTGTTCTAGATTATTATTATAGCCACCATAGTTTTGTTTTAAGCCTAGATTGTATACGTTGATTCCACTTGAGATAGAAAAAATATAGCATATTAATCAACGTATCAATGTTCGCTTAAAGCAAAATTCATGGATGGTTGCTCCTAACCATCCCTATTCTCTACACTAGCAGATAGTATCACTCGGTAATACCCTTTGTTAGTGTGGGTCTCGGGGTGGGACAACACATATACGGTAGTTAAATCTAAGGAAAACACGGGACAATGGTGATATATGATATGTTAAATTCCGAGTGAATGCGGAATAATTATGATTGATGACTAACACTTAAGCAACGATTTAAGCCCTTATCTATTATGGTCTAGTACGGCCTTTGATTTTCAGGTGAACTCTAAGGAATCAGATGGTTCTCCACTATTGGTCGATGGATAGCCAAAGAGTACAAACGATGATGATTTTCCAATCTCGAAGTTTGTTCTTGACTAAAGCATTCCTTATATTCACAAGGCATACATTAGGAGGCAAGTGTTATCTAACGTTTTGTACCACAAATCCTTCATGTGAATCTAGACATCAGGTTGAAGGCTAAATGGTTCAAGAGCTCAGAGGAAAAGTCAAGATGGCCTTGGAAAAGAACTCTAGAATTTGAAGTCCTAAAGTGACAAAGAAAAGCTCTCAATACCGAGCGGCTAAGAAAGGACTTGGTACCGAAAGGTTTAGTTTGAACTATTTCGGGCAATTGCGTTATGGTCAAGTGATAGGACTATAAAGCAATTATCCCTAGGCTCATATCTAAAGGACTAGGTGAACAATTCCAAAGCTATGTACAAAAGGAAAAGTACTAGAAAAAGCCAAACCTTTCTATACCAAAAGGTTCTCATATGCCAAAAAGTGCTCGAAGCGTTAAGACTTTAAGATGCAAGATGAAGTGAAGGAAAAGCGATGGATTGCATAAGGCAAAACCTCTTAGTATCGACATGATTCATGTCAGTACCAACTGGGTTTGAGCTATGGGAAGACTACATCTTTCCCCTTATTCTCATGGATTGGATCATTACCTAGAATTCAACGATCTGGCGACTCTGGTCGATGATTCTCCTATAAATAGCGAGCCTGAAGCAACTAGGAGAGGTCTTTTAGCCATTCTGTTCTTTGTCTTCTATCTCTACTCGGACCTTGTCATCAAGAGGTTTAGTCTTACTTCTCGAGGCTTGAAAATGAATTGTAAAACCTTCGTATTTGCAATAAAATAATATATTACAAGGATTAAGTGGATGTATGCCGGAGTATTTTTTGAACCACTATAAAAAATTTGTATTTGATCATCTTTCCCTTAATTTTTTCCTTTTATATTTGTTCTATTTGGATTTCGAGGTTTTGTGTCAATTTTTGGCACAATAAGAATGCCGTTAAACTTCAATGTGGACATTCCACATTGATTATAATTAAATCATGGCATGACATCCATTGAACGACTATAGTTGGATCTAAGTTAAATCATTGGAATTGAGACACTGTTTAATGGAGAATTTATCTCTTCGGTTATATGTGGTTAGTACCACAGTCAGCTATAGTCAACTCAAAGTCAACGTCTCTGTCCAAAGCAATACGATTAATAATAATTGTTATTATTGAATCAAATACTTTTTGTTTGGAATATTCAAGTTGAATGTGGACGATATTGTAATTTTAACCAAAACCAAACGCCATAAGTCCATAATGTTGAGGAAGAGAATTGGGGTAAATAATACTTACTACCAAATAGCGCTTATAATTAGTAAAATTGGATCTTATCGAAAAAGATATGCAGGTGATAAGTTCGGCCAAAATGTCACACTAGTAGCTAAGGTGATGTGTGAATGTTAATATTTGAATTGTTCGATATTAATCCCTGATTGAATATACATCTTTGAGTCGCACAATCGAAACGATGAATACTCCGAAAAAACCACATGATTTAATTAATTTATAATCATTGTAAATTATTTAAATTAATTAATATTTATGTAACATCAATTATTAAATTTTATTTGATGTTTGAATACCATTAATATTTAATAAAATGTGTATATATAAAAAGTTATGCATATGTGTATCGGTATACGATATATGTAGAATATTTAAATTGGATTAAAATAGAAAAATACTAACAGGTTCGGAGATCTTTGAGGCTCACTAATCCTCATACGATTGTCGGCCAATGAGGGGGGCAGGAAGAGTTTTTTTTCAAATTGAAATGAAAAGGCTAATACATAATTAAAAGAAGGTTAATCACCCCCTATCTTTAATCATCTTTTATTTCCTCCTTTAGGAGATTTGTTCATTTAGTCATTTGCGATTCTTCCTCAATCTCATCTAGTTATAGCCAAAAAAAAAATGGCCCAGGGCTAAAAATCTCCAATGTCAAAATCAAATTGGAAAAAAAGGTGGTTCTTATCTCTTGATTCCTCTAAGATCCGAAGGTCGATTCAACTAAATCTATGAGCATCTATTCATTATGCAAGCTGTGACCTTTTAGCAACATCCAAAGGTATTTTTGATTTAATTTGTCTATGTGTTTCTCTTATTCATATGCTAGAATTCTATATAATTCGTCTTTCTTTTTTATCATTCATCTTACAACTAATTCAAATCCCCATTTTTCCATCTAAATTAAAAGTATTCTTATTATGTTGTTTTGATTCAGATTCTCATATTCACCACTATTTTTAGCTCCATTCAATGTATGTTCATTTTGATTCATATAGTTTAGAGCCACTGTCTCCTATGATAATTTTTGTTGTTCTTTGTATATAAAGTGAATATTCTAATCACAAATTTACATGTGCCCAAGTTGTCCAATTTCGTATCATTTCTTTTTTAAAAATTAAAAAAATTGGTTGGAACATCTTTATAATTTTATACACCTATGTAAAAAATATGTATGTTAATCATTTATATTTTCCTTGAAAACCAATTTGTTTTGTTACATTGTTGATGTTTAAAATACAATTGTTTTGAGTATTGATTTCATAAGAATAAAAAATGAATTCATATGTGGACTTTTGTGTAAAATCCAACAATTTTATTTCCATTCTAAATTTACAATTTTGTGTAAAATTCCATACCTTTTTTTCCTTCTAAATGAAAGGTTTGTTTCAAAATTATTACCATTTAGTTCAAACATATCTATACATATATTATAACTTATTTATTTACATATATAAGCTATTTTAAGATCTAAGACATTACATGTGGTTTATACACACACACACAAATACACACACACATATACATATACATACATATACATACATATATATATATATATATATATATATCTCTGTTTGTGTATCTATGTGTGTGTGCATATGTGTGTATGTGTGTGTGTGTCTATGTATGTGTGTATGTATGCATATGTATATATGGAAACATATATGTCTTTCCTTAATTCAAATTCACATGATGGATTTTATGCAATAATGTAATTCATGATTTCAAACCTTTCCTTAATTAAAAGTAAATTTTTTTAAGGTAAATTTTAGTTTTAAAATCATATGTTTATCAAATGTAATTTATGTACATGTTTGTATGTGTATGTATATATTTGCATGCTGTTATGCATCTTTTATTATGTAGGAATTTTCAATTCAAAATCTAGGACCATAAAGTGATATGTAATGGGGAAATGGGTTCATTGCAGTGTAAATCCCAACACCCACATATGGTCACATTAATAGTGTACACTTCTTATCTATAGCACATGCACTTCACATAAATAAGTGTATTTGACATACTTGTAATAATAATATAAAAATTCAAATATATTAAATGAAATGTAGATTTTGATTAAAATATTTAGATTGTATCTAAAATCCATTTAGGCCTCAAAGGCTCGACAAAGATCAAAATGGATTTTTTTTCTAAAATTCATCCATTTAATCCACTTCTGACTTGTCTGGTTCCTTCGATAGTATCAGAGCCTAATAGACTATGTAATCTAAATTAGCAATGTTAGGGCTAGCTAATTAAAGCCTAGCCTTTATTAGGGTGTCTAAAAAGGTGGTGTCCAAAGTTGGGATTCGGTAATCATGTACTCTGCCCTATTTAGCTATTGGCTTGGCTCGAAGAATGAAGTAACCCAAAGATTATCTCTAATATAAAGGCTCAAATTAACTTTGGACCCTAGTCTAACTTTTTAAAATATGTTTTGAAATTTAATAATTATATTTTAAATTTAAAGGTCGAGTTCAAAATATGACATGTTATAAACGTTGTAAACTTTTCAAAATTGGTTTTGAAAGTTGATGAATGGATTTCAAAATTATTATCTTCATATTTGATTAATCGTATTAATTGAATAAATTAATAAATAAATAAATAAAATTAGTTAATTAATTAAATTAAAACATATATAATGATAGGTGTATATTTATCTTAAAATGTTTTAGGTAAATGATGATAAAATTTTGGACTCAATTAACAATTTTTTTAATTAATATATTGTTTTCATAAATTAAATTAATTAAAGGTTATTTATAAATTGTATTCATGTATAATGATATATGTGTACATTTACAATGAATGTTATAGTCAATCTTTATCTATAAAACTGTTAAGGATGAATAGTTTAAAATTTAATAGTAAAAATTCAAATTAAATTAATTAAATTTTAATTCAGTAATTAATTAAATATGATTTAATTAATAAAATTAAAATCCAATTAAATACGACTTAATTAAATAATGTGGAACAAAAAGAAACCAAAATTAGGTTAAGGATTAAATGCATACATAAGTATGTATATCTTGATTTCAAATGTGTCATACACTTGACTCATGAGGATATTTCAGAAGAAATACATAATTTCCTAAATTGATATCACTCATATAAATATATTAAAGATTATGAATCTATAATATAAAACTTGTCCTCTACCATTTATATATTGATAAATTACTTGCATACACTCCAGTTGTTTAGCAAACTCAAGCTAGAGATGCTATGTGCAGTACTATTAATATATTGAATGATGTGGTAAGGCATGTGTACATATTTATTGAGAAAACTCAAGGTGCATTCAATTATACTTAGGTCATCACAAAATGGTAGGTATGAGTGAATAATCTCTATCAATTTATCGAGCAAACTAAAGGTCGAGGCAAGATTAGGACAAAGACTATTATTTGTTGAGAAAACTCAAGTTTAGAATCCTAAGGCAAGTGAGTCCTAACACCCACTAGAGAAATCTAAAGATTTCTACATTTTCTTTTAGAGATTTGAAAAACATAAAAGTCTATTGGGAGCTTATTAGATAAATAAAATGTAATCATTTAACCTATCTAATATTACAAGAACATCTGCTATGTTTAAATTTTCCAAATGCCCATAAATGAAATTTGCAGCAAAATGACCAATGTGAGACTATTTTCTAAAAACGATAAGCTTACCCAACCAAACTACATTGACTCGCCAAGAGCTATCAAGATAGCGCTTACATATGAAAAGTTATGGTCATCGATATATGAACCTCTAAGAGAGAAACCCGCTAAGGATGCTGAGCCCGAGGCAATAAAGTTTTGTAATAATTCTGTACTCAATTGCGAAATCATTAAGTGTTCACGTTGTCCATTTTAGACAAACCGTTGTAAAGGAAACACGAACATATGTCTATCTAGACAATCTTTGAAACCTCATAGCTTTATTTAGCGAGAAATCTTGTTCCGTAAGATATGAGATTACAATGAAAACATTCAACACAATGATGAGTAAGGGCAGTCGCATTAAGGATTTCATTTTAGTAATGCAAGCCTATATTAATAGACTTTCTCAACTAGGCATCAAGTTAAGCGATGAACTGCAAGTGTGTTTGATCCTTGGCTCGCTAACTCAGCAATTTGGTCAATTCATATTGAATTACAGTATGAACCAGCTAAATGTAAACCTCATTGAGCTACTTAGTATGTTGAGGGCAGTTGAGACTTCATTCAAGGGTCAGAACACAGTGTTGGATGTAAAATGGAAAGCATCTTCTTTGAAAGGTTTGAAGAAACGTAAGTGGGGCACTAAAAAGAGCAAGAAGGATGCCCTTGGTGGATGTCACCATTATCACAATATGGGCATTGGAATATAATAGGACTGTCGAACTACTTAAAACTTGTCAAAGAGAAGAAAATGAAAAACTCTACCGCTCCTACTACTATATTTATGATTCAAAAATGTTTTACAATCAATAAATTATCTTGGGTTTTAGATAATAGATTTAAAACTCATATCTGTTATTCATTAACGCGATTCAAAAGCAAACGACATATAGCAAAAGATGAAATGAGGCTTCAAGTTGCTGAAGTATCTCTTGTAGATGAGACTACGGTTGCAAACTATCATTTAATTTTTTCTAGTGGTTATGATTTAGTATTAAGTAATTACTATTGTGTAAGAAACTTTTTTTGCAGTATTATATCTATTTCGAGACCGTCTAACTAGTTGTGGTTGTCATTTTAATAACAGAATTATGAATGTTGTGTTTGGTGCAAATAATATCTGTGACGGTGTTCTGGATATTGGCATTTATTTACTTAATCTTAATCAAATCCGTGTTGTTAATATTTCTTCCAATGCTGACATAATTGATAATTAACTATGAAATTGTAGGCTAGGCAAATCAATGAAAAATGAGTACATAATTTGAAAACTGAAGGTTTTCTACATCATTTGATTCCGAATCATTTGACACTTGTGAGTCGTGTCTAAAAGGAAATATGACCAAGCACCACTTCAGTTGTAGTAACGATAGAGTTGATGAAAACTTAGGCATGTACATACTGATGTATGTGGCATAATGCTTGTAATTACTAAAGATAATTCTTCTTACTTTGTAAGTTTTACTGATGATTTCTCAAGACTAGGATATGTTATCTTATGAAGAATAAGACGGACGTCTATGAAAAATTCAGAGGGTATAAAATTGATGTAGAAAATCAAACAAACCATAAGATCAAAATACTTTGATTTATTGAACAGATGAGTATGTTGGACAGGAGCTCCAAAAGTACTTAGAATAATGGGATTATCTCTCAAGTTACTACATCCTATACTTCGCAACACAATTGTGTTTCAGAAAGAAGGAATCGTATTCCAAGATGAGTAAGGCTAAGTTACCACTGTCCTATTAATATATGCACTGGAAAGCGCAACGGATATGTGGTGTAGAAAGAAACCCTAAATCAAGTTTATGAATATGTGGGTTTGTCCAACCTACGTTAAGAATGTAGGCCCTAATAAACTTAGAGGAAAGATCGGCATTGTGTAAAAAATTTGGATATCCCAAGACTTTAATGGGATATATTTTCTACAATACCAAGGAATAAAAGGAATTATTTCTTGGCATGAAATCATTTCAGAAAAGGAATTTCTTGCAAAATAAATTAAAAATGAGATTGTAGTTTTGGATGAGATCCAAGAAATTAATACAGAGGTTGAACCGGTAAATAAATAAAATTCACTGGTATAAGAAAACATGTAAACTATTAGAAGGTCTAGTAGAGAATCTCGGGCTCTTGAAATAGTATGCACTTCTCGTGGATGGGAAGAAAGAGGATTGTGCCTTAGAAGGCAACACTTTTCTCTTATTCCAATAAGCACCGCAAAGTAAAGACTCTGCACTTTGACTTGAAGCTATGAAATCCAAGATGGATTCCATATATGACAACAAAGTTTGGACTTTGGCTAACATACCTACAGAGATTAAACCTATTAGTTGCAAATGGATTTTTAAGAAAATGGAAAATGCAAATGGACATGTAAAGACAAATAAGGAAAGCCTAGTTGTGAAAGGGTTTCATCAAATTGAAGATGTTGATTATGACGAAACATTTTTTGCTAATGGCCATGCTTAAGTCCATTCGGATAATGCTCACTATCTTCATATTATATGACTATAAAATATGGAAAATGGACATAAAAACTGCATTTCTAAATGGTGATATCGAAAAAACCATTTACATGTCGCCTCCCGAGGGTTTCGAAGTCAGTGGGAGCAAAGGCTAGGGTTGTAAATTGTTAAGATCAATCTATGGTCTTAAGCAAGCATCAAGAAGCTAGAATAAGTGTTTTGATAAAGTAATCAAACAATTTGTTTTTTATTTAAACACAAAGGAAGCATGTGTACATCGAAAGGAATAGGGAAGTGCTACAGTGTTTATAGTCATGTACATCGATGAACCACTCCTGATTGGCAGTGATATCTCATTGTTCCAATCAGTGAAAGCATGGTTATCTAAGAAATTCTTCATGAAGAATATAGGATAAGCAGTCTTCATACTTTTTATTAAGATCTATGGAGATAGATACAAGAGGTTGTTGGAATTGTTCCAATCCATGTACATAGATACCATACTGAAAATGTTTAGTATGAAAAATTCCAAGAGCGATCTGGAATCGTCCTTTCTAAAAAGGATGTTCCTCGTACTAATAAGGAAAGGGAGTGTATGAAATGGATATGGTATGCATCTGCAATTGGTTCCATAATGCACTCTATGTAATGTATTAAACCAGATGTGGCTTACGCATTAGGATGCGTAAGCCGATATCAACCTAATATAGGAGAAAAGAATTGGACAATAGTGAAATGTATTTAAGAAATACTAAAGACTTGTTCTTTATATATGGAAATGGATACCTCCTTATGAAAGGTCATACTGATTTAAGCTCTCAACGTGATATCGATGACTATAAGTCAGTGTCTGGTTATATGTTTGCATTAAATGGCAGAATGGTCAATTGGAAAAGTTCCAAGCAAGAGATAGCAGCTGATTCAACGATGGAGGCCGAGTACATCACCCTTAATGAAGAAGTAAAAGAAGTGATTGGATGAACAAGTTTATGGCCGAGCTAGGAGTGTTTTCAAATGTTAACACTACAAGAAAATCATCTTTCGGTTGCAAAAATTGGTGGCGTTTGAATGTAAATGCAACTAATAATATTTCACCTCATTATATAAATGTAACAAAAAATATTTCACTTCCCGCCTTTATAAAAAAAATTCTGCGTTTTCCCGAATAAACCTAACCCAAAAGATTACCGCCTTGTTATTCCTTTGCTACTTAGAAAAAATCAACCCTTTCCCCCAAAATAAGCAACCCTAAATCAAGTACATTAAACAATCAAAACTAGATGTTTGACTCTTGCCCCAATCCTTGTTCCCTGGATAACTTCAAACCCCATCTCATCTTTTCCACTGCAACCTCGCAAATTCATTGAGCGGCACTGTTTTCATTTGACGCAGCATTCAACCTAATCTTCTCCGCTTCCGCTCACTTCATGGGTATGCATTTTACGACGCGAATCTGAAGTGAATTTTTTTAAATTAATACGAGTCTAATTCGAAATTTGCATTTGTAGTAGAGACAAGTTTACGAAATTGAAACTTAATTTTGATGGTTAAAATTTTTGATAATCGAAATTTGTATCTGTAGTAGAATTTCTGATATACGAGATAAAACCATTTGTTACAAATTGAATTACAAACTGATATGCGAGACATATTTGGCTTTCATGTGTTTGTTATTTTTCTATGTTTCAACATAGGCTTGTTATTCTACTTATAAATCATTGTGTTTGAAATTAAATTTGGAGATGGATGTTATTATATTTTTAATTTAAGAATATGTATTACTGTGGTTGAATAACTTACCAGGTGAAGCTGGAGATAAAGGTATCCTTGCTAAACTAAAGTTTAAATTGATTTTCATGACTCTTTTTTCCAATTGAATATAAAAGTGCCTTGGTAAGCTATTTTATTATACATGTGAAAACGTTTCCATGTTTTCTTATTTTTGATTTTTGAGTTTCTATTTGCAGTTATAAAAACTGTTATATATGTACCAACTGCAGAACCAAGAGTAATAATACGTGTTAAGAGAAAAAGTGGCATAACCGAAAGCCCTATAAAAGTTCACGGTACAGTTTTGAAGATTCAACTTCTATAATTTATGTTTAGATACCATTGTATGTTTCACCCATATTAATCATTCACTGAGTTATTTGGATATATATTTTCTTTTTATTTGAGTAAATAGAAAAAGAAATGGCTTCACAGTTAGGCGTCTTTTGAACTTAAGAAATTATGAAGCTGGGCTGCTTCGGAATTAATAGCGAGTCACATGCTATGATTGTTGGATGTGTATGGCCAAAGATAATGGCATACATAGAAGAAAGGTCAATGTGTATGAGTGAGGCTTTGTGATATTATTACCATTTCATATCTAAGAATGGACTTTACTATCTTCCTTGCTATATTTCTCTTCAATCTATGTTTGTAATATTAATTTTAGTACTAACTCTTATATCATGTACCAACTGCAGAAATATACAAGCCAATATTCACCTCCTTTTCTTTTCTGTATACATGCGATTACCCTTTGTAATTATGTTATAACAGCAAAAGTTACATTTGAGATCAAGATCCAAAAACTTCTTTGCCAAAGAAGACATGGCTAAGCATTATTTCAGATGGACATTTGTGCTTTGAAAAGCATTTAGTACTGTGAGTTCTTTTGTGAATTTTGCTATTTTTATTTTTTGTCCGATAGCGACCACTTACCAGCTTCTTTTTACATGCCTTAAGTTATGAAATAGTAAGATTTTCCTTTTGCAGTCTAATAGTTTGATGAAATGACTAACAGTTATAAAAAGTTAATGTATTACAATGAATAATTGGATGATTTAGAGAGTATTAACAAGGGAACAAAATATATCCAGCTAATTGGCTTTGATTTTGTATCAATTTGATAGTGTATCCATTTCTTTGTTTCTTTAAGATCAAAAACAATAAAATTTCTCACTGAAGCGATAACATTCTCCTTCATTACATGCCTCAATTACCTCTTCGCTGTTTGAAATTGAATCCTTGATATCATTTTTGGCAACTGAGTGCATATTTGATGATCATGTTCTATATTGATTTTTCTATTTAGATCATCTTCTATTTGAACTGCAACTAATTAAACTTTTAAACTTCTCTATCTCCAGAAACTGATATGCATGTATTTCTTCCTCCCTCGCGTTCCTTATTTTTTCTGTTTTTTTAACTTGCGTTGATGTTGGCACTTTTATATTGGCGCGTACTAAACTCGAATACAACAATATTTCCTGTCATATTCAAATCACGTGCAGAGTTATACGGCTGTGCAAACACACCTATATACTAAGACAAACACATACTTACATGCACACTCATATACGCACACACGCACTCACACCTGTCCATAAACATATGAAAAAAATCGATAAATAATAAAATTTTAATAATGCTAGAAGCATTTTCCTATGTGGCAGCAGTAGCATACTAATTTTAAAGGTGATAAAGATTACAATAACTACATCTACCTTCTCCTTCTAAACCAGGCTCTTGCAATCGTCAAGCTACCAGCTATTGAAATAAAATTAGAATCCACTTCAGCAAGCAATTTCTTATTATCGTCAACCACATAATCGTAAGTCAAACAGCAACTTCTTTGACGTTCCATAACTTATGTATATTATTACAACTTCAATTACGAACCATTGAGTTCCATGTATTGTTTTCAGCTGATAGACAGGCTCAATTTGAGACACTAGAGTACAGCGATGATGATTATGAGAAAGAGCATGTGCACATTGTGAAGGTTGAAGAAATTAATCATCTTTGATATCTTCCTGGTGGAAAACCTTGTTGAGTTTTATAGTTGAATCTTTCATATTCTTGTTATCAACTAAAAAGTTGTTACGTATGTCTTTGTAGCATTGACCTCTGTTTCTCTTTTCAATATTGAGCCAGGCTTTCACCCCATTAGTGGAAAAATGCAAGTAGTATGGAAGAGCACTGCACATTGGAACAAATCATGGAAGTTTATCTGATCGAATGATGAGTTACTACGGCGATTCTACTTGGGGAATGGTAATTGATTATGTTTTACATAACTATTTTATTTCCTTATCTAGAATATGACGATAAAATCTATACAAATGATCATCAAACAGGTTAAATCAGCATTTGAATTTGCATTAATTTGCCAGGAATTGGATTACCATAATTTTGTTTTTTCAGTGAAAGCTAGCAATCCAGTCATCATGGTTCGAGCTTATCGCTAACTAGTGGCTGAAATGTATCTAGACGGTTGGAATTATCCATTGCATCTAGGAGTTACTGAGGCTGGAGAAGGTGAAGATGGAAGAATGAAGTCTGCGATTGGAATTGGAACTCTTCTTCAGGTAATATTCTTTTCCAATATCATTGCCATGCTTCATAGTTTTCAAGATAGCTTGGTGCAAGTTGATTTTTTAAGCCCTTCTATATCTGTCAAACCATATTTAGTCCTCTTCTCCCCTCTACTTGGTATGTTTCTATAAAAAATATTTAGAGTAGAAGAATGCCATTATTCAATTAAGCATAATACAAGTACTTTTTGACATTGTGATGATCAAAATGTTTTGTGCACTCTTTTCGACATTGAATAGCACTTTACTTGGCATCTAATAATGCATAATGTGACTTTGTCATGTGTCGTAAAAATTTTACACTATAATTCATTTAAACTATCCCAGTACATATATTATATGATTCCATGTGCAAGCATGTTTGGACAAGGAAAATTTACCGTTTCTTTGTTAATTTTTGGATATAGGCTACTGGTACAAAATAGAGAGGAATGATGTAGTTTTTATATATATATATAATTTTACAGGATGGATTAGGTGATACAATTAGAGTTTCACTCACTGGACCACCTGAAGACGAAATTGTTCTCAGCAGAAAATTAGCCAACCTGGGAATGCAGGCTTCTAAATTTCAAAAAAGAGTGGTAAGTTTTTAACTCTAGTTCGTTCTACACTATTTGAGGAACATGTTAAAAAAGGAATAAGAATTTAAGAATTAATCAGTTGTAATTTGTACAGTTCCCTTTTGAAGAGAAGCGCAGACGTTATTACAGTTTCCGGATAAGAACAGGGCAACTTCCTTTACAGAAAGAAGTATACTTCAACTTTCAATACATATGTTATATATAACTCAGTTCTAACTAAAATTTCTCGATTTATAGGGAGAAGAGGTTGATTACAGTGGAGTTCTACATAGGGATGGTTTGGTTCTTATGTCTGTATCACTCGATAAATTGGAAGTAAGTTTTAAATTAGCCTTGTTCTTAAGAAATTTTGCGATACGAAGAATGCCCCCTACTTATTTTTTCATGATAGCTAAGTTGTATTGATGATTGTTCCTCACTGTCAGACACCAGAACTTCTATACAAGTCTCTTGCAGCTAAACTCGTGGTTGGCATGCCATTTAAGGTCTGTTTTGATAAGTTATTTTATATTTTTATTTTATTATAACAAAAGAATTTTGGACTTTTCTGGCTACTGAGAAGTCAGGATTTGGCAACGGTTGATTCAATTTTGCTCAGAGAGCTTCCTCCTTCGGAAGATGTTGATTCTATGTGTAAATTTGATCTGTTAACATATCGTAGAAAACAACAGTACTTGAAAAGCTTCATTGATTTTAGAGATACAAATTGAAATTTGATGTATGTCAATGCAGGCCTTCATTACCTATGTTACTACGAATATCGGTTGGCCAAGGTCTGTAGATCAATGGACAGCTTTTAAGGTGAGATGGAAAAATTCTATGGTTTGATGTTTGAGAATAGTACAAAAACTGTTTTGGATAGATTTCTAATGCAATTTAACAAAAACTCATTTGGTCTTGCAGCTGGAGGACCTCTACAAGTGATATTTCCCTCTTGAATATGTATTGACACTCGTATGAAAGTTTAGAATATTTCTAGTAATTCAATCCCTAATATTTTAGTTTAGAATATCCGTACTGTAATTGATAGTCTCAAAATCATTTTGGGCTTCATTTGTATTTGAATGCTTAGTACTAGTTGAATGTGTAGAGTCCAGTATAGAGTTAGTTGTATTATGAAATGTATCACTCGATACATGATCTGTACCACTGGACCGTGTGTTGTTTGATGAACTCTGTCTAGGTTGCCATTGTTTACGAGTATTAACAGTACAATTCCTTGTATTATGTCCATAAACTTTACAGTTCTCACGTGGAATTGGTTTATATTTATATGACACTTGAATAACCAACTCCTCCCCATCATGATTCAAATCACGTATAGCATGCGGATATGTGAAATTGACATCAACCTCAACCAAAATTCTGGCATAATTAAGTCTAGTCCTTCATCGTATTAGAATCCATGCAAATTGGTTTTCCAAGAATTAAAGAAATTAGACTAATGGCATCTCGATTCCAAAGTTCTAAGTTCAGATCTAATTTTTACCTAAATAGGAATTCTGGAAAAGTAATCCCTTGAAAACTTCATCCCCTGCTTCCATTACTTAATGATAACGATCTTCGAATTATATGTTAAATGTCCAGTTTTGATAATTGGAGTACAATCTCCTCATTAGAAAAATGTATAATTATAACACCATTAGGCTTATAATATACATCATAAGAACCAACATGATCCTAAACTTTCTGAATATATTCCACGAACTGCTTGTAAAGCGGACGACTACCTAAAATATATGCAACCAACAATTTCTTCCATTTTCCATTAGCAATACCTTGATTACTTGCTGGAATGAAAAAAGAAATGTCACCATCATGTTGCAACGGCTGAGGAAAATGCAAATCGCAATCTTTTGCCTCCTCATCCACTGGAATGGTCCTACGAATTGTCTCTTCCCAGGATTTTGATGGCAGCGCTGATGCTGGAGTGGATTTTCAAGCATTAGTACATTGCATTTTCGCTTTATGTCCCAGTGAATATGGTAAGTCTTACTTCTCAGATCGTGTAAAATATTCTACTCATCAATATACATGTCATGCCATTTATAACTTTGATGCTCAACAAGCACATATAGAGACAATTTGATAAATTTTAGATGTTGTTCTACAATTTTTCGTGTGAAAGATGTATGATAAGAGATTCAGTTTTGATTGTTCTCCTTGTTAGTGCTCTTTGTATAGTTTGTATTGCTACACTTGCAATATATGCAATATGAAGATAACGATGAATACTCAAGTAGATCAGAAAGACCAGGTACTTTTTTTAGATTGACATTTTAACCTGGTGAGAATTGATTAGTAAAATGATCTAATACCAAGAGCCATCCAATCCTAGACTGTAGATGATCTTTTGCTTGTTAATTTCCTAGACTGGGTAATTTGTATAGGTGAAAAACTGGAATCGATTCAATGTCAATTCAGGAGGAACACTGGTTGAGAAGTGCTGTCACTTTTTTGATTTGATGAGGCTTTTTACAGCAGCAAATCCTGTACGCGTGATGGCTTCTAGAGCAAATCTGTTGTGCTTTCACTTGTGTAGGCATCAGACTTTTGAAGAGAGCAAAGTTGGACTTGATGATGCTAGCTTTCACTTGTGTATGCAATAAAGAATTATGGGTAATCAAACATTTTGTTAGCACTAGTTAGATATAACATTTATTAGTACCCGATGTGTAAATTTGTATACAAATGGTTATTGTATGTGAGTTAGGTCATTTTGTCGAAAAACTATTGTATTGGAATGGTTATGGATATTTTATTTGATTATATGGTTAATGTGTTTTTTAACTTATTTGAATATGATGATTATGTGAGTGATTGTTGATTGATATAATAGACCCAAAATAGACCATTAACAGGAAATAATAGCATGAAAAAATGGTGTAAAATAATAAACAACTTTTAGTAGCGTTTCAAAAACGCTACCGAAATATATATAGTGGCGTTGAGTAAATGGAACCGTAAAACAGGGGTAAAGTTGGAAATTCTATTAGTATTGCCAAAAAATCTTTTGGTGGCGTTTTTTAAATGCTACAAAAAGATTTATGGTGGCGTTTGAAAAACGCTGCCAAAAATGCATTTATAGTGGCGTTAAAATAAATGCAACAAAAAATCATGGATTTTTAGTCGCATGTTTTCTCGCGGCGTTTATCAAAACGCCACTAGAATTTTTTGTAGCGTTTTTTGAGCGCCACAAAAAATAAAATTTCTTGTAGTGTAAGAAACCTATGACATTGTTATACGATAATTATGCAGCGATGCTAATCATAAAGGAACCTAGATCTCACAAGAAGTTAAGGCACATTCGTCATAAGTTCAACCTTATTAAAGAGTTTGTGACTAACGAAGAGATTGTGATTGAAAGAGTAGACACTAAGGACAACATAGAAGATCCATTTATGAAGGGACTAACTCGACCAATTTTGGGCAAATTAATTAAAGGGATAGGAATGGGATTCTGTAATTGGCCCTAAGTGCAGGTGCAAGATTGATATAGTTAGGATATGCCATAAGAGAAATTTTGTAATTTATTGTGAAATAGTAACTTTGTAATAGAATCTCGTTCGAATTGAAAGGCGTTTTCCTTTCTATTATATACTTTTCATATTATGATATGTTAATTAATTATATATTTTAAGTATATTAAATAGAAAATCTCTAAATGATACATTAAGTGATAGTAACTAGAATGTGTTCTAACCATGAGATATTTATGACATTAAAATAACATATTATTTTAAATATTCCTAGTGAAGATGTTATGAGAAAGGATATCAATTCATTCGTTCAGATTAGAGTACGTAACACTCACCAAATGTTGGGCAATGTATTGCTCATGGATGTTGGAAATCCAAGGGGTTACATACTAATAGTTATTGGATAAATATGGAATAATTCACTCGAGAGTTTTTTGTTGGCTAATATAACTAAGATCAAATAAAGAATCTCAAAGTGATGACATTACAAGTTTCTCTCGACTCGAAAGTACCATTGAACATCAATGTGGACACTTCACTTTGATTATAGTTAAATTGTGGTATGGTGCCCATCGAATGCCTGTAGTTGAGTCTGAGTTGAAGAATTGAAAGTGAGACACTATTCAGTAGAGAATTTGACTTCTTGGTTATATGGGGTTAGAATCATGGTCACGTGTAGCCAAATCAAAATCAAAGTCTCTGATTAGAGCAGTATGATTGGCAGTAATTATTATTATTGAATCAAGGACTTTTTGTTTGGACTATTCAAGTTGAATATGGAGGATATTGGAATTTGGATCTAAACCAAATACTATAAGTCCTAAGGTTGTATCGTGTCGAGGAAGAGAATTGGTGTAAATAATCATTGCTACCGGGTACCATTTATAATTAGTAAAATTGGATTTTACTAAAAAAGACAAGTAAGTGATAAATTCAGCCAAAATGCCACAATGCTAGCTAAGGAGACATGTGGAATTTACACCTTTGGTTTGCACAGCCGAAATGATGAATACTCCAAAAAAACCACAAGATTTAATTAATTTATAATCATTTAAATTAATTAATATTTGTGAAGTATTTATTATTAAATTTTAGTTGATATTTGAATACCATTAGTATTTAATAGAATGCATCTATATAAAAAGTCATGCATACACGTATTGATATACAATATCGAAAGAATATTTAAATTGGATTTAAATAGAATAAATACTAAAAAGGTTTGGAGACTTTTTAGGCCCACTACTCTTTATACTATGGCCGACCAATAGTGGGGAAGGAAGATTTTTTTTCAAATTGAAATGAAAAGGAAAAAACATATTTAAAGGATGGTGAATCACCCCTATCTTTTATCATCTTTTACCGCATCCTTTTAGAGATTTATTCATTTTCCATTTCTCTTCCTCCATCCCATCAAATTATTGCCAAAAAATTCAGTGGTATCCAAGGCTCAAAAACTCTTAAATCAAAATCAAATAAAAAAACAAAAGGTGGTTCTTATCTCTTGATTCCTCCAAGATCCTTGGATCAATTCAATTAAATCTAGGAGCATCTATTCATTATTCAAGGTTTGACCTTTTAGCAATATCCTAAGGTATTTTTTATTTAACTTGTCTATGTGTCTCTCTTGTTAATATGCTAGAATTCTATATAATTCATCTTACGTTTTTATCGTTTATCTTACAACAACTAATTCAAATCCCTTTTTTTCCATTTAAATTAAAAGTATGTTTATTATATTATTTTGATTCAGATCTACCTCGGTTTTTATTTCCATTCATTTTATGTTAATTTTGATTCATATAACTTATATCCTCTGTCTCCTATGATAGCTTGTTGATGTTTTGTATATTACTTAAATGTAAATATTCTTATTATGAATTCATACGAACCCAAGTTGTCCAATTCCTTATTGGTTTTTCTTGTTTTGAAAATTAAAAAAAAACTATTTTTGTTGGAACTATCTTTATAATTTTATACACATATGTAAATAAACTATATTAGTGATTATTATTTATGGTATGTCTCTCCTTATATATGGCTTAACAAGAGGTCATAACCACCTCTTACCTTCCATGAAAGGTCACAAAGGAGCCTCCTTTTCACATGTTAACTTTACACCTCTCATCTTTTACTTAGAAGTTAAGTATTGCCATAAAAGATCATTTCTTAAATATTTTGATGACATCACCCACAACATCGTTCAAAAAGTTTATTTCCACAAATGGCAAAAAGTTTTTATTTCATTTTCTTCACTTCGTAAGTAAATAAATGTATGTAAAAAAATCTGAACAACTTTTGACGATTAAAAAGCCGTTTATCGATAAAACGATTTTCGATCGCGTTGTTGATATTTTTTTCAAAGTATTCATTTTTGTAAACATTTTTCCAAAATAAGTTTATCATCATTAATTTAAAATGGGGTTAAAAAGCATATTAAATCATTTAAATAACGTTTAATCCAAAATTCAAATATTTAAACAATTCAGATATTTAAATATGAAGTGCCTAAAAATTCCGAGACGTTACATTCTTCCCCACTTAGAATATTTCATACTCAAAATTCCAACATGAGCAACCAAAGAAACAATCACATAGCAATACTTAACATCGTTAAATCACTTGGCAAACAAAACTCATGGTTTGCTCAAGTTCAAAATCCTCTCATCGCACAAGGATGATAAACAATCTACAAAGCGCATCTTACTCTTAACAACCTCAAGTTATTACTTAGTCGATGATTCACGATACATCATAATAGATCGAAGAGTCGTCACCTAAACTTTCCAAAAGCCAATCAAACCATAGTACGCATATACTAAAACTCGTACGATGCACATGGACTATCCGTATGCAATATCAATTCCGAAGAAAAATTTAGAATTAAACGTCCGGGTTTTATTCCAAATCATTTTGAAATAGTAATATATAGATATATCTTTTGTATAACAAATCATACTTCTGGAATCAAACCACAATCCATTTTACTAAAACAACCTTATAGCATCCCCCACTTAGAAATCCGAAAATTAAAACCGATGATGTTGAAGTTATCACCAAGAATTTGTTCTGCTATTTTATAAAATTTAAACATTTAATTTCATGTCATTTGACTTAGACAAATAATGTGATATATGTCGTTGTCCATTAAGAATCTTATTTACATATTTGCTGCTTATATAAATATCAGTGATATGATTTGACTTGTTGAACTGAAATTAGTGGTAACTTGTCTAAGTACATGTATGGTCATTGAGCCTTTTCCAAATTTTAGGAAGAAAAATGGGTTTTGGATTTACTGGGACTTTAAATTATTTCAAAGTAAAGTAGTTTCTAAAATAAAGTGATTAAGTTAATATTACTTTATTTTCGATATTTAAGGTCAACTAATTATTTATTAATAATATTTTAAAGCTGTTTAAATTATAATTATTAAAGCTGCTTTAAAGTTAATTATTCTATTTATATTATTTTAAATTTATTAATTATTTCGTTAATGATATTATAAGTTAATTAATTATTTTAACAATAATGTTTTAAATTTTACTAATTATTTTTAAAAATGGTTTAAGTTTATCGATTATTTATTTAATAGTGATTTAGTTATTAATTGTGTATTAATAATGGTTTAAGGTAAGTTCAAATTTTACTAAAAATGTTTAAACCTTAATAAATTTTTTGTTAAGGAGGAATGTAGGAGTAATCAATTTATAATAATAAAAGTGTTCAAAATAATAAATTGTTTTATAAAGAGAATTATTTTAAAGTATAAGAGTTGTTAAAGTTATATTTTGGAAAGAGGCCTTGTATTTTAGAAAAGAAGATTTAGGTTTGTAAAACTTTGATTTTGTAAGAAGTGGATCAATTTTTATTAATCAAATTATGGAATTAATAAATAAATAATTCTTCTTAATTCTAGTGATAGGGAAGCATTTTACCTACTTAACATCTAAGGATTAGTTGTTTGAGGTCCATAATAAACTATGTTTCAATGACATATGTTTTTAACCGTTTAAAAAGAATTTCAATAAGAAATCCTTTGAATTGTTTTTGAAAATATACTTATGCTGGAGATATAAGTATATAATATTTTAGGTAAATAATTAAGGTATTTAATTATTAAAGATTATTTTAAAAGAGGCTTAGTGGATCCCTTATGACAATAAATCTATGTCTGGATTGTTTATTATATTTGATAGTTAAATAATCAAATATCAAATCTGGACTGTTTTTAACTTTGGAAATATCTAGGAGAAGCACGAGAGCTATAGGGGACAGTCATCTTCAATTATGGTGTACTGTGTGTATAAATCTCATTTTGTTCTCTTAGGATAAATGATAAGGAGATCCGTTCACTTAAACAGTTAGGTGGTGATCCCCACTCTTATCTTGTCTGTTTATTTCCAAAAGAACCGGAGTCGAGTTTACAGGGAACTGTTGAATGTTGGTTCGAAGAGACCGGGATTGGATAAGTATGAATTGTCTGAAAACCACTTTAAACCAACTCTAGCATTTGAATTTGAAACATCTTGAAGATGATGAATCGAAGACTGAGCTCATTGAAGTGCAAGGGCTACTTGCTACTAATTCTGAGGGTGACTCTAAAACTGGAGGTAGTAGAAGTAGTGGCTTCGGTTTGTTTATAGCATAAACAACTTGTATGGATGTATGTTGGTACTGCATTGCTGCCTGGAGGGCAGTGTTAGCACTCCAAGTAATATTCCTATATAAAGGTAAAGTGTACCCTCAAGGCTCTACAACCGGGAATTACTAAAACATGGGATATGCTTCGGTGCTATATGGGTCGCACACCTTAGGGTATTATCATCACCCTTATAGATATATACATTTAGGGATTTGGGTGTGCATGAGAGCTCACGGGAAAGTTGCAAAGCAACCGGGATGATGAAATATCAGAAGATTTACAGGGGTAGGCTGATCCTGATTTACAGGGGGTCAATGTAAGGCCCTCGGTACATTTTTTTAGAGGTAAACTGTGTTAGGTGGTACCCCAATAGCCTTGTCATTGTATGGAATCCATTCTCCTGTAAGCATCTTATGGACATAGTTGTGCCCAAATACATTGGAATGTGAGATGTAAGCATTCCAACTATATTCATATTTTATTTTAAACCCTAATAATTATTATAATATCAGAAGATTTTCTATAAAGATGGTTTTGTTATCGTAAGATAAAAACCCATCCATGTTTATGTGCGGCATCGTCTTACGAGATACCTTTTATTTTTAAGGGCTTACAAGTTAAATAAAATTCCTTGTGATTTGAGTTTCTCACGCTGGTTTTGCTAGATTTATCGGGTCGTTATTTTTCTTATAATGCTCGAGTCTGACTAAGCATATTTTCAGACTGAGCTTTAGATGCTTTGGAGCTTTAGGAGACGAGCTAGATACCTAAGACGTATCTCTCGTATATTCCTTTTTATTTCTGCTACATTGTTTGTTGTAATTTTCAGCATTTGTAAGGACGGGCTGGTATAACTATCCAGGCTGATGATAGGCTAAGCTTTGATGTTGTTTTGTGTATTAAAGGATTTTCTTTAATAAAGATGAAATTCTGAATATTATATATTATTCGTTGCATTGTGAGATTCCTTTCTGTCTTCTTTTCTTTTCTCCAAACAATCTGTCTTTCCAACACTTAGATGTTCGGTATGTGAATATCGGGGATGTATTTGTGTGAGATTTTCGAGGATTGAAAAGGCAAGTCGTTACATATTTCGTCCTAAAAATTCCAACATGAGCAACCAAATAAACAATCTTATA
Organism: Allium fistulosum; assembly: GCA_030737815.1. Lineage (NCBI taxonomy): Eukaryota > Viridiplantae > Streptophyta > Magnoliopsida > Asparagales > Amaryllidaceae > Allium > Allium fistulosum. The sequence goes on from CM060901.1 coordinate 1,498,415,471, forward strand.
GTAATACTTAACATCGTTCAATCACTTAGCAAACAAAACTCATAGTTTGCTCAAGTTCAAAATTCTCTCATCGCACATAGATGATAAACAATCTACTAAGCATATATTAAGATTAGTAGCCACAGGTTATTACTTAGTCGACCATTCACAATACTAATAAAAAATCAAAGTGTCATCACCTAAACTCTCCATAAGCCAATCAAAACATACTATGCATATATTAAAACCCATACGGTGCACATGCACCATCCATACGCAATATTTACCGCGATCACTTGCGCGATCACGTAAATTTTAATTCCCAACTAGTATAGATAGCTTGGCCTCTCTAGTGCAGACTCTGACCAGATTCCTTGATTAAAAATCCACGTTCTCCTTACATAGCAATATTCTATGATATAAAACTTTGAGAAAATATCAAAAATCCATATCAAGTATTCGCCGTCAAGAATCTCGTGAAAAATCCTTGTTCGGACCAGTGTAAACCACCTCGAAACCATGTACTCGAATACTGGATCAAGAACAATCACGTGAATAAAACGATCTACATACACTTTGTTAGGAAATCAATTCCTTGGTTTCGATGATCACAACTATGCAATGGAAAACAAATGTACATATACAGGAAGTTGTTATAGAAACATCACCAAAGAGACAAGAACAAGACTCAAAAGTAGTATCAAGAGGCTACAAGTCGAGAGAATCAGAAAAGAAGTGATACAAACACAAGAAAAGCAACATGCACTATTCCAGACGTCTGAGTGCACAGACCAGACGTCTGGTTAAGTTATCTGGTTCACAAACTCAGAAGAAACCAGACGTTTGATCCTGAACTCAGACGTCTGACATACATCCAGACATAAAACAGAAGTAAAGACCAGACGTCTGGTTTATAAACTCAGACGTCTGAAATGCTACCAGACACAAAAAATATATGAAGGCCAGACGTGTGAGGTCACTTTCCAAACGTTTGAAAATAGGCTCGACTATGTAATTTCAAACTCCAACTGTCACATCCGAAGAGACACATCCGCTCCTCTTCATCGCAACTCTTCATCACCAACAGGAGCAACTATACAACGATTGTTAATGAAGGCAACTACACATAGAGACTCTTCATCACTATAAATAGCATCAGGAATTCAAGAGAAGATTTCACCTTACTTACTTACGCTCTTGTCTATTATAATCTGACTTATACGTGATCTCTAAGCAATCAACTACCTGTATTTAATTCTTCCATATATACAGAACTCCTCATTCAAATATTCTCTAGATAGATATATATATTGGAAGCATTTGTACTCAATAGTCAACATCCGTGTTATAGAACACATTCTTGACAAAGAAACTCTGCTATTGTAAACCTATTCCTCCGGGTCAAGTGAGGGTTAGTTGAAAGGAAATTCCGAAGAGGAGCTTCGGGACTGGACGTAGGACGGGAGGTCCGAACCAGTATAAAATTCTGGTGTGATCATTTTCATTTACTTTGCTACTATCATTTATCAAGTTATATTATATAGTTAGCTGTTTATACTTGCATATATATATCCTATACGATCCACTCATATAGACTTTCAATTGGTATCGGAGCAAGGTTTGTTTAAAAGAACAGTAACACGTTTTTTTACTCATTCTAATATGGCAAGTATTTTTCAAGAAGGACAATCCACAGCACGACCCCCACTTTTTAATGGCTCTAATTATTCATATTGGTCAACACGTATGAGAATTTTTATGGAAGCTAATGGTTTAGAAATTTGGTCAGCCACTAAAGATAAATATGAAGCTCCAACTACTGCTATGAACACATGGACCGATGCACAAATGACCTTAGCATCAAATAATGCTAAAGCTATGAATGTTTTGTTTTGCTCACTAGACAAAAATGAATTTTCACGTGTCATGTTATGTACAACTGCATTTGATATTTGGCGTACCTTACAAATTACACATGAAGGTACAACAAAGGTCAAACAAACTAAAATTTCAATTTTGCAAAACCAATTTTCATCATTTAAAATGAAACAAAATGAAACTATAGTAGACATGTATTCTAGATTTCAAACTATTCAACATGATCTAATGGCATTAGGAGTTAAGTTTACTGATTTGGATTAAGTTTCTCGTATACTCAACTCTTTAACACCTGATTGGGAAAGAAAGGTATTAGCTATTGAAGAAGCTAATGATCTTTCTACTCTCAAAGTTGAAGAGTTGATAGGAAATTTGATGTCTTATGAAGCTAATTTGCAGGCACGTAAAGAATTAAATTCGAATAAGAAGAACATAGCATTTCCATCAATAAAGAATGATGATTCAGATTTAGATGAAGATGAGATAGTATTTATTGCCAAAAACTATAACAGATTCAATAAATTTAGAAAGTTGACCAAGTTTCAAAAAGAAGGAAAGACCAACTCAACAAATCTATCTCAAATTAAGTGTTATGAATATGATCAATACGGACACAAGAAAAAGGATTGCCCAAAACTTAACAATGATAAAAAGAAGAGCAAATTTGAAAAATTCAAAAAGAAGAAAGCTTTCAAAGTAACATGGGATGATACTGATTCTTCATCTTCAGAAAGTGATAGTGATAGTGACGGAGAGCAAGCTAATGTATGTTTTATGGCACAAAAAGATGAGGTATGTCCGGAACTGAGCTATGAAGAATTATTTGAACTTAGCATGGAATTAGATGATAAATTTTGACAAATTAAAAAATTGAACAAAGAATATATAGTAAAAGTAAATAGATTAGAACTTGAAGTAGGAATGTTGAAAGATAAAAAAACTATTTTAGAAGAAGAACTTGAAATATCTCAAGAAAAATTAAAGAATAATATGATAGAAAATGAGAACATTACTCTAGTAAAAGAAAATGTTGATTTTAAAAATAGTATTGAATTATTGAAAACAGAAAATAGAGAATTAAAAGAAAAATTAGATAAAATTACCAATAATGTGTCAAAATTCAACAAGGGAAAACAAGATTTGGAAAATCTTATCAAAACATCAAAACCATCAGGTAATAGAAATGGAATAGGATTTAAAAAATGTTCTAAACAAAAAGAAAATAATGCTAAAAATTTTAGTTATATAAAGACTAGAAGTTTATCTAAACAAAAATTGAATGTGAAAATTTGGGTTCCTAAAATAAATAATAATTTGATTAGACAAAAGCATATCAGTAATTACTTAGAAAATGTAGTTTATAATAAAAACTATATTTATAAAGGTACCAAACCATCTTGGGTGTGGCTACCTTCCTCTAACAATTAGGACCCTAATCAAATATATGGGTACCAATTAAAACATTTTTTTATCTTGCAGGTACCCAAAATAAAAAATAAGGAGAAATGGATACTAGATAGCGGTTGTTCCAAACATATGACCGGAAATTCAAAAATGTTATCAAATATAACATACATCGATGGTGGAACGGTAACATTTGGAGATAATTCAAAGGGATTTGTCATAGGCATTGGAGAAGTCATCAACTCTGGTATATCTAACTCTCCTATTATTACAAATGTTTTATTAGTAGAAAATTTAAAACACAACTTGTTAAGCATTAGTAAAGGTTTTCAAATAAATTTTGAAAAAGATAGGTGTAATATTTTAGATAATAACAAATAACTCATTTTTGAAGGTTTTAGAAACAAAAATATTTATGTATTAAACATGAATATTAATAAAAATTCAAACTTATGCCTAACCGCCAAACATGATGATCCATGGTTATGGCATAAACGATTTTGTCATATTAATTTTAAGAATATTAATAAGTTAGCTAAATATGAGTTAGTAAGAGGGTTACCTAAAATAAGTTACAAAGTAGAAAATTTATGTGACGATTGTCAAATTGGTAAACTAAAGAAAAGCTCATTTAAATCTAAAAATAATATTTCTACAAAACAACCATTAGAATTATTACATTTAGATTTATTTGGTCCAACACAAATAAGATCTATTAATCACAACAAATATGTTTTTGTAATAGTCGATGATTTTTCGAGATATACATGAACTTTATTTCTAAAACATAAAAGCGATACTTTTGGTATGTTTAAAATATTTGCAAAATGAATTAAAACTCAAATGAATTTGAAAATTAAAAATATTAGAAGTGATCATGGAGGAGAATTCGAAAATGATTCTTTTTCAAATTTTTGCAATAAAAAAGGAATAACTCATAATTTTTCTTTTCTCGTACACCCCAACAAAATGGTGTCGTAGAAAGAAAAAATCGTACATTACAAGAATGCGCACGAACATTATTAAATAGTAGCGGATTACCAAAACACTTTTGGGCCGAAGCTATTGCTACATCTTGTTATGTATTAAATCGAGTAACTATTCGCCCAATGACTAAACAAACTTGTTTTGAAATATTTTTTGGTAAAAAACCTAAAGTATCATACTTTAAAACTTTTGGCTCAAAATGTTTTATATTAAATACAAAAGATAAATTAGGAAAATTTGATCCAAAAGCCGATGAAGGTATCTTTGTTGGGTATTCGGATCGTAGCAAGGCATATAGATTTTTAATAAAAGGAATAATATTATAGAAGAGAGCTTACATGTCGCATTCGACGAAAATCCTTTCAAACATCAGACTAATGATGAAGAAGAAATTATTCCACTAACAAATTCAACAAATTCTAGTAATAATGAAGCCAATATACAAAATAACACTATTTTATCATCTCCTATGATTCTTAAGAATCATCCAATAGATAATATTATTGGAGATCTTAATTCAAGAGTTACTAGAAATCAACTCAATCAAATAAGTCATATAGCGTTTGTATCAAACTTTGAACCAAAGAATTATAAAGAAGCCTCAAATGATAATTTTTGGATAATAGCTATGCAAGAAGAATTACATCAATTTGAACGTAATAACGTATAGGAATTAGTACCAAGACCTGAAGATCAATCAGTAATAGGAACAAAATGGGTATTTAAAAACAAGGCGGACGAAAATGGAAGTATTGTTAGAAATAAAGCACGATTAGTTGCTCAGGGCTACAATCAAGAAGAAGGCATAGATTACGATGAAACTTTTGCACCGGTAGCAAGATTAGAAGCCATTCGTACTTTACTCTCCTTTGCAACTCATAACAATTTTAAACTATTTCAAATGGATGTCAAAAGTGCTTTTTTGAATGGTTTTATTAAAGAAAATGTATACGTCGAACAACCACCACTTTTTGTTCATGAAAAATATCCCGATCATGTTTTTAAATTACATAAAGCACTATATGGATTAAAACAAGCACCTCGTGCATGGTATGAACGTCTCAAAAATCACCTAATAACATCTGGTTTCCATATAGGAAAAATAGATACAACTTTATTTATTAAAAGAGAAAATAACGATATTTTGGTTGTACAAATTTATGTTGATGATATCATCTTTGGTTCAACCAACGAAAATCTATGTAATAATTTTTCAAATATTATGAAAAATGAATTTGAAATGTCACACATGGGAGAATTAAAATTCTTCTTAGGATTACAAAGAAAACAACTAGAAAATGGGATTTTTATTCACCAAGAAAAATATTGTAACGATTTATTACATCGATTTAAAATGGATAAAACTTCAAGCAACCCAACACCAATGAGTACCACTATTCACTTAGAAAAAGATGAAAATGGAAAAGATTTTGATGAAAAGTTATATCGAAGCATGATTGGTTCTTTACTATATTTAACGGCTAGTCGACCAGATATTATGATGAGTGTATGTCTTTGTGCTCGATTTCAAGCAAAACCAAAAGAATCTCATCTACGAGCTGTTAAGCGCATTTTACGTTATTTATCTAGTACTAAAGATTATGGTTTGTTTTATCCTAAAGGATCATCTTTTGAACTTGTCTCATATAGCGATGCGGATTTCAGTGGTTGTAAAACAGACCGTAAGAGTACTAGTGGAACATGTCATTTTATCGAACAATCTTTAGTTTCACGGTTTAGCAAAAAGCAAAATTGTGTTTCTTTATCTACTTGTGAAGCCGAATACATCTCCGCAGCTCTAGCATGTGTGCAAGTAATATACATGCAACAAACACTAATGGACTTTGGTAATATTATCAAAAAATCTCCAATATATTGTGATAACACAAGCGCTATAAATTTGTCAAAAAATCCTATTAATCACTCACGAACCAAACACATAGATATACGACATCATTTTTTACGAGACAATGTTGAAAAAGGAACTATCTCTTTAGAATACGTAAGTACCGAAAATCAAGTAGTCGACATATTTACAAAACCATTAAACGAACAAACTTTCATAAAACTCAGACAAAGTTTAGGAATTTGTTCACTTCAAGATCTTAACTAAAATTGAATTAAACACTAAATTTAGTTCACCTCTTCATTACCACAAATTAATGAATTTCTGAACCATTAAAATTTTAGAAAATTAGTTTTCCTATAAATAACATTTTCATCATATATAAATACACATGTTTACATCAGAAATATATACAAAATATCAAATTCTTAAATTTAGAAAAACATTGTCTTCTGGGAGTTCCTATATATCTATCTCCGTCTCCACACCATCGACGGACAGCTCAGTAGACACACCACAACGCCTTCCGACACCTACACCAAAGCAAGAACCGACAAATAGGTGGTCCTCGTATCATACGGGTTTTACTCCAGAGAATAAGAAAACTAAAAGATCCTTGTTTATTTCTCCTAATACAAAGGAGAAAATTGATGAAATTCATCATTACCAAAAACAACAGATGGATCTTCAACGAGAACTTTATTTCGAACAGAAAGTTACGGCACAAAGGCTAAGTTTTCTAGAACAAGTGGCGATGAAGTTTTGCTCGTCCCGAAAGAAAGATGTACATGAACCACTACCAAAACTTTGTAGTTCATTAGATCCATCTTCTTCGTATCGCACTCCTTCAGATCCTTCCCCAAGACGATATTTTGGCTCCCCACGGACCCACGAACGTAGGAATATATGGTCTCCACTTAAACCATTGAAGGATAATGACTCAGGAAATCCTAAAACTCCATCGCCTTCTAAATAAATAAAATCAAAATTAATTATTGTATGCATTTATATGTTGTTATATTTTCCAATAATAAAGATTTCTACTATCAACATTTGATAAATAAATATAACCATCAATTTTAGACTATTTTTAGCAAAACTTCTTCTTTTAGACGTCTGACTATGGTCTTCAGGCGTCTGAAGCACTGATATATGTCATAATTTTACGCAATGTGCATATGTCAGACGTCTGATATAACCCTCAGACGTCTGGTTTGAAGCTCTGCCTTCTCCAAAATTACATCCAGAATATTTCAGACATCTGAACTAATTTCCAGACGTCTGCCTTACTTATCTATTTCACAATTAAACCAAAACAGACGTCTGTGTTTAAATCCAGACGTCTGATTAATCTCTCTGCCTTTACATTTTTCAAACTATGTCAAATTAGACGTCTAACTCATAACAAATAGACGTCTGTTTGAGTGTTCTGTAAAAAATTTAGGTCAAACCAGACGTCTGCCTTCAAATTCAGACGTCTGGAATTCAATTGACCTTTATTATAACCCCAAAATAACGTTATTTTTTTTCTTTTCTAACTCAAATCAAATTTCCTCTCTGCCGATTTGCAATTCAATTTCAAATTCCGCATTATTTCACGCCGAAATCACAATGCCTCCTCGTACAAAGAACATCAAAGCTCCAAAACGCAAACAAGATCAACCTACGTCATCTTCAAACCCTCAGGTGTGTTCAGATGATCAAATCGAACGATGGATGTACAAGGCACCTCATTCGATTAAAAGGTATCAAGATATTCAAAAGAAAAAACTTCATATAGGACCTTTCTATAATCTACTTAAGTTTCCTATGTATGATCTCGACGAACTTTGTGAGAATGCTGGACTGGACACTTTAATTTCTTTTACATCCAATGATGTCCAAATAGATCAATTGGCTATATTCTTATTCTATGCCAATCTAGATAGTACTGCAGTTTGGAATACCAAAAACGAAGACAACTGGCTATGGTCAAGTGTTTATGGAAATACTATTCGTTTGACTCCGGGAATAATAGGAGGAACTTTGGGATGCTCCGACACCGGGGAGGATCTACACAACATCCCTGATATGCGTTTTAAACTCAGGAATAATATCACTCATCAAATATGGGAGGACGAAATGCCAAAATTTGCTTCAAAACACTTACGTCCAAAAGCTCGACTCTTGACGAGAATGATAATCAATACAATTGTTCCACGCATGGGTAGTCATGAACAAATCACCGAATTGGAACACAAAGCTCTATATGCCCTTTTAGTGGAACTCGAGTTAATTGGGCCAAATTCATATTCGATTAACTCAATCAATTTTGGAATCGATCGCGGCCATCGATCATTTACCCAACTTATATTATGAAACTTCTTCGTGCAAATAATATTTCGTCTTATCTATCAACCTCCAAAGAAATTTCACCTAAGTATGCCTCCACCAAATTCTTCTCCTTGATGCACTTACCCGAAATTCCACTGGAATTCATGTCCTTCGACGATTGGACTCACCATCAACAATCTAGAAGGGTTGACCCTCTTCCTCAAACCCATATTGGTCTATCTCAAGAAGAAGCACAAAATCGGGAAATGACTCCCCAGCCTCCCGCTTCGTTTGAATATCCGGGACAAGATGACATTTTGGAAACTCGAACGGAAACAAATCAAAATGAAAGCATTCGAGATCTAACGCTTCAAAATCAACAAATCTTGTCTCAAAATCAAAAAATTCTAGCAAAACGAATCGACAGCTTCAAGACATCTTTTGCTACAAGACTAGCCACAGTCGAAGAATCTCTTTCGACTATTTTATCAGTTCTTAAGGAGGTACTTCAACAAGTACGTAATCCATCTCCTTCCTCAGAAGATTAGACAACTCCTGTGCCTTCTCCTCCCGCAAAACATTCGAAACTATTCGAGGGTGAACCTTCCAACGAAGCTTTGACATCCCTTCTAAGCCAAGCACTTATGACAAACCAAAGGAAGATGATTCAAAACAAGCTTCTCCTAAGCAACTCTAGAATTTAGGCTTTGTTTTCGTTTTGTTCAAATCTATGAATGTAACTCCTTCTTATTATTAATGAAAATTTCTTTTTGGCTTGAACTTTTATATATTCTTTTTTATTATGTCAAAGGGGAGAAATATATATATATAATCTTAACAACAAAACTAAGCACATATTCAGGGGAGATTTAAAATATATATATATAAGTACATTGAATAGTTGTCATCATCAAAAAGGGGGAGATTGTTAGGAAATCAATTCCTTGGTTTCGATAATCATAACTATGCAATGGAAAACAAATGTACATATACAGGAAGTTGATATAGAAACATCACCAAAGAGACAAGAACAAAACTCAAAAGTAGTATCAAGAGGCTACAAGTCGAGAGAATTGGAAAAGAAGTGATACAGACACAAGAAAAGCAACATAAACTATTCCAGACGTCTGAGTGCGCAGACCAGACGTCTAGTTAAGTTCTCTGGTTCACAAACTCAGAAGAAACCAAACGTCTGATCCTGAACTCAAACGTCTGACATACATCCAGACATAAAACCGAAGTAAAGCGTCTGGTTTATAAACTCAGACGTCTGAAATGCTACCAGACACAAAAAATATATGAAGGCCAGACGTCTGAGGTCACTTTCCAGACGTCTAAAAATAGGCTCGACTGTGTAATTTCAAACTCCAACTGTCACATCCGAAGAGACACATCCGCTCCTCTTCACTGCAACTCTTCATCACCAACAGGAGCAACTATACAACGATTGTTAATGAAGGAAACTACACATAGATACTCTTCATCACTATAAATATCATCAGGAATTCAAGAGAAGATTTCACCTTACTCACTTACGCTCTTGTCTATTATACTCTGACTTATACCTTATCTCTAAGCAATCAACTACCTGTATTTAACTCTTCCATATATACAGAACTCCTCATTCAAATATTCTCTAGATAGATATATATATTGGAAGCATTTGTACTTAATAGTCAACATCCGTGTTATAGAACACATTCTTCACAAAGAAACTCTGCTATTGTAAACCTGTTCCTTCGGGTCAAGTGAGGGTTAGTTGAAAGGAAATTCCGAAGAGGAGCTTCGGGACTGGACGTAGGACGGGAGGTCCGAACCAGTATAAAATCCTGGTGTGATCATTTTCATTTACTTTGCTACTATCATTTATCAAGTTATATTATATAGTTAGCTGTTTATACTTGCATATATATATCCTATACGATCCACTCATATAGACTTTCACACTTATCCTATTAGTTTCTTAACTACACAAATATCTTTAAATCACATTCTTATATCCAAATAGTATATTTCAATACTAAAATCATTTATGAATCATTTCATAAAACATAACTTCAAGTTTATAAATATTATATAACTTAAGTTCATACTCGTATAATACTCCACTATATCCTCAGTGCATATCCAAAGCATCAAATTCATTTTACTTAATAAGCATGTTCAACAAATTCAAAACCTGTTTTAACTTACTATCTTCTCAATTCAAGTGTTATATAAACTCTACTTTTATATCTTCACAAAACACTTTTGTTTCAAGTTCTATACGATTAAGAAGTTTTCGACTGTCTAAATTCATCGAAAATTGCATTTCATTTTAACAAATGAAAACTACCTAACAATATATAATAATATGATGCACATACCATACAATTCTAATTCATAGGCTAGATGCGTCCATAACATATCCTAACAATTTTCAATAATTTATCAAACAAATTTTAGCCAAAAAGGGAAAATATGAAAAGTTCTAACATTTATTCCGAACTATGCCACTACCACTCGGGCACCCTATATAGCATACATATAAAACTCTTCTTCATAAAATGTTCATATCAAATTTCTTTCCAAAGAAAACTTTAGAACTAAACGCTTGGGTTTTATTCCAAATAATTTTGAAATAATATTATATACACATATCTTTTGTATAATAAATCATACTTCCAGAATTAAATCAGAATCCATTTTACGGAAACAGCACTGTAACATTCCCCACTAAGAAACCCGAAAATGAACGCCGATGATGTCGAAGTTATCACCAGAATTATTTTTAAGAATAGGAGTGAGTTCAGTACATCTAATTCATGCCTTTCAGACTTAATCAAAATCATTTCAAAAGGACACCAAGTACTTCACAAATATTACTAAGTAGCATGATCTCAACTTCATAAAGAAATTTTCCAAATACTTAATTTCAGATAATACTACTATTATTTTCTCCAAAATCTTGAAAAACATTTTCAAAGACACCTGGATTTAAGTTCTAACAATATCAATAAAATCGTTCTTGTTTATAAATCATGTTTTGTAAACCATATTTACATAAAATCACTTTCTTATATAAAATATTTTCACATATATTAATTTTATAAAATATGTCTTGTCTTTCTCAGATTAAAAAAACATCTTTTACTGAAGTTAACTTTTATACGAGTTAACCTTTGGCCCAACGTTATCACTGAACGTCTTTAGTCAAACTATGAAACTAAATTCACAAGGTGTTCATTCAATGCATCTACAAATATTGTCTACCCAACCCATGCAGTGATAAGGTAAAACTACTCATAAACTAGTTGAGCATATATCAACAATGATCAAATGAAAGTTAATGCCCATTAACTGACCGAGCATAACTAAACTAATTAACGAGGGATAATAGATAAACATCATTAACCCCTACATTAATCAAACTATGCTTTAACAATTCACTTATATAAGTTATCTTATATAAGATCTTTAATTTCCGTTATTATAGTTACCATTAAGGTGTACGTATATAGAAATTACAAATACGCTCTCATATGTATAATACACTCGACTCATGCTAGGGCATTCCATTATGCTATCTCTTAATGAGTCATACCCACCAAAGTTAAGGTTCTCGCTTAACATTCAGCTCTGATACCAGCTGTGATGACTCGCCCTCTCGATCCTTGAATGCCGACACTAATACATCCATGGTATTTGTGTGCTGAGCATCCAAGTGTTGGAACGACGAATTATTAGGGTGAAATAAAAATGAAATAGAATAGGAAAGAAGAGAACACAACATCAGAATCTCACTAGCAGAATGATAATATATATACATATCAAAGGAATAATATAAAGGGGTTACTCTGATATGGATATTTTGGAGTTACTAACACCTAAGTAGTATCATCGGCCTGGATACTACCCTCACAAATGCTGATATGTACAATGTATTAATGCAGCACAATTAAGAATACTACGGTAGGTGAAATATCCAGCTTGTCTTCTCGAGCTCTAAAGAACATCAACGAAAAACCTACTTTTCTCTGACTACTCGAAAGAGCATGCGAGCAATTTAGGGAAAATAGAAACTAACCATCAAACGTAAGTCTGGTATGAAAAACTCAAGAAATATATGTATAGCATATAATAATACTTTTGAGACCCCATGGAATGCCATAATGGTTATCCCCTCAAAAGAACCACCATCTTATATATACATAAGGTGATATAATAGCTAATGTATAAGGTGTAGAATATAAATATTATAACATAGATGGAATGGTTACATTGGTTACATTTAATAGCATATTAGAAGTACAATCAAATCCGGTAAGGAATGTTCGCATAATTGATTTTCCGTGGAGATCTCTCCGGTGGAGCTTGATCCAATCTCTTGTGCAAGGGTCAGAAAGTACCTCGGAGTGACGTATATCTCTGGATAGAATATACCTTTAGGTAAACACATGCGGCCCAACGTCTGAATATAAACATGAAGAACATGAATCAAATATCAATTTCTGTCGGCCAACAATCGATAAGTATCTCTAGATATGGAGTTGATAATACCCTGACATGGGTCGTTAAACCCCAAGTTATGAGGCCTACTCTGTTTTTAGTTATTTTCAATGTTGAGGTTATGTTTGGAATCTTTCATACGAGTATTCATCACTCGAACAGAACACGAATCCCCAATTGGATTCCCATATCTCGAACAGATCTCGAAACCACACATGGATTCTAGCATCTTGAACATATCCACTTCCAAGAGATAAAAAACGTATCTCAATCTTAAAGTGGTTTTTGATAAGTAAAATATTTACCAATCTCGGTCTCTTCAAGACTAATCAACGAACCTGATTGTTCAATGATAATGGGAGCAATCACGTATGGAAACCAAGTCTCATATACTTATCATGTTTTCGATATTTTCATATCACACTATCCCTCATCAAGAGTGAAGTCGTTATGTTAGAGCTCTATTTCTCATATCACTATATGAACATCAGTCTTAATTCCCACTGATAAACAAGCCTGCTACATAGGCTTTTAGTGCTAAGTATACAACTGAATGTTTTCAAAAAATAAGTAAACACATAAAGCACGATCAGGTTATACAAAGCATGATCAAGTCATATAAGTGACTTCAAATCCCCTTTTTTTTTAATTAATCATTTATTAATTAAAGCCTCTTTTATTAGTAAAACTTCTTTTGTCTAATAAAACAACATTTTGCGATTTCCATTATTCATTTATTCTCTTTCAATACTTCAAACCGTATTAATATACTTATCTCAAATGGTATAAATATATTCACAAATCATTAGCAAGATTTCTTAGTTAAAACCTTTACTCTATCTATCTTTTCCAAAAGATTCCTTACTTATAATTTCCTTCAAAATATCCATTTCATGGATCTAAATACTTCACAAATCCATTCTAAAAGGTTTATGACAAATGTTACTTAAACATTGTCACTACAAACCTAAAACCATTTTACTTATGTTTACCTTTAAAATATTCTTTTAAAGATATATTTATATTCATAAGTATAATAAAAAAGGGTTAAAAACGAATGTTATTAACACATTGTCACTACAAATCCAAAACCATTCCATACTTGTATTATCTTTAAAAACATTCTTTTTAAAGATCTAAGTTAATAATAGGTTAAGTTCGATAGTCGACTAATCGATTATCTAGTTAAAATTGTTGCTTATATAAATCAATATTCTTATACTTAACTCGTTTCCAACAGTGCAACTTGTACTATTCCTCACCCAAGGGTAAAGTTAGGTAAGTTAGAGCACTAGTTGCATCAAAGCCTTGTCTAGAAACCTCATTTTTGAATCTCATAAATAGAAAGGCCTACTCGTTGGCTTTTAGTGTTAAGTGTAGTATTAATGATTTCCATACACAAGTTACAAACAACATGATTAACCCGTTTTCAATATTCCCGACTTAACCATTCCTCATTCATGAGGGAAGCCTGGTAGGTTAGAGCTCTATTGCTCCATCCCTAGTTGATATCAATTTTAAATCGTAGAAATAGATAAGCCTACTTTGTCGGTTTTAGCATTAAGCAAAGTTAATTACCTTTTGAACAAGTATGTAAATAATAAGATTAACACGTTTCTGACATTCCAAATTAACTACTCCTCATTCAAAATGGGAGCCCACTAGGTTAGATGTCTATTGCACTATCCCTACTCGACATAAATCTTGACTCTTAGATGTGGAGAAGTCTACCTCGTTGGCTTTTAATGTTGAACCACTTCTTTACTTTCCCGAAATTTATATATAATTGTTAAAAATATATTTAAACTTCAACCAACTTTAGATACTTCAAAACATGTTTGAAAATATCTCTAAAAGGATTAGAGAAAAATATCAAATTTAAATATCATTTTTGAACACTTAAAACCATAAGCGGCTTACTACAACATTTATAAATGTTGTTAAAAGTCCTTATTAAAACAACATTGAAAAGAACGATCTTTGTGACTAGTTTTAACAATTTAAACAAACGATTTAAGACTTGAAACAAACATTAGGGTACTTTGAAACCATGGAAAGAGATCCTATCCATTTATTTATAAAAATTCTCTAAAACAAGGGATTCAGAATTGCGTTTATAAAGACTATTCTCGCTTCAAACACTTTCAAACTTACTTCAATTTAACACATAATTTAAGCAACCATTTAAACATCATGTCAAGGCCATGCCACAAATTTAAGAGGGTAATAGAAGTGATGTTATACAATATAAAGTTATCGTTTTCTTTCAAAAGTAAGAGGAGTCCAAATTTTATTATCTTACTTAGTTAATGTCACTATAACTTTATAATTCACAACACATACATACACAATATATACTAATAATAGTGTGATAACTCACTTAGAATCATGCCAAACTCAAGCACAAAGCCACAAGAATCAAAGAAATACCTCCTTCCATCACCACAACCCTAAAGATCCAACCTTTAGCACTTCAAAACCAAAGCCACACCTCCTCTCCTCCTCCATACTCATGGCACTGCTTGGATCCTCCTCTTCCTCTCAACTTCTCCCACTTCTTACTTGCTAATCATGCCTCCCATGATGTTTTAGGCCTAAGCCAAAGTTTAAAAGAGATTGGAGATGATTTGTTTAAGACTTGAAAATGTTAGAGAATAATTAGTGGATAAGTGCTTTGGCACTTCCACCATTTTTAATTCTCATACTCCATCTCAAGCTTAGTGAATTAGTGATTTATTATGTATGGTATGCCTCTCCTTATATAGAGTTTTACAACAGGTCATAGGCACCTCTTACCTTCCATGAAAGGTCACAAAGGAGCCTCATTTTCACATGTTAACTTTACACCTCTCTTCTTTTACTTAAAAAATTAAGTATTACCATAAAAGGTCATTTTCTAAACATCTTTGATGACATCACCCATGACATCATCCAAAAAGTTTATATTTTCATAAATGTCAAAAAGTTTTTATTTTATTTTCTTTAATTCCTAAGCAAATAAGTGTGTAAAAAAAATCTAAACAACTTCTGACGATTAAAAAGCTATTTATCGATAAAACGATTTTCGATCACATTATCGATATTTTTTCAAAATATTTTATTTTAGTGAACATTTTTCGAAAATAAGTTTACCATCATTACTTATGATTTAAAAGGGGATTAAAAAGCTTATTAAATCATTTTAATAACATTTAATCCAAAATTCAAATATTTAAATAATTCATATATTTAAATATAAAGTGTCTGAAATTCCGTTTTGTTACATATCTTTACTACTAATAATGAAAACTCCCTGAACTGATTTCAACCGCGTCTTTTTGAATTCCCCAAAATACCCTCCATGTCAAATTTATCCCAGGAAACCCTAAATCATTATCAGATTCAAACTCCGTCCTTCTCTCATATATTTGATATTTTCTTCCCCAAAATCAGTTTCTAAATCCCTTCTCCCCAGCCCGACTCAACGGTCCGCCACCACCGCACCAAATTTAAAAAAACAACCGATATCGCCGCCATCTTCAACCGCCTCCATCACCAGCGCCGCCCAAGCTTCGCCCAATTTTTGCCAACACCGATCAACAACAATAGGTATTTATAGTTTTTTTTATATTGAGAGGATTTTGAGTTGTTATCTTTATTCCGGATTCATCCCATTGTTTATATGGTCGACTTCATAAATAGAAAACTGAAATGAATGTTATTTCCAATGCCGAAGTATAATTTGCCTGTTACCTTGACTTGACTTACAGTTCACTCTTGTGGAGCAGGTCTCGCCTCATTTTTATATAGTGTTTAATGTCTTTCTATGCTATGCCATATTTGATTAAGTCAGCAATATTCCTTTTAACCTCTTATATTATGAACTTTACATTTTATGAACTTTGTGTGCAATTTGTCTCATGCATTCAAAATAGCAAAGTTGATAGGATAATACACTTAAATTTGTTTAAATTGTCAATGTATTTCAGGTCGTACTGTTTGAATAATAAGCCAATAATATATTTTTCCTAAAACTAGATCAGATGTAATGTTCAAGTAGTCATCATTTGAATAGTAGAGTTACCTATGGCTGAATGGATGTTATGGGTTTTATGAATAATAAGCCAATGATTTGTTTTTCTAAAACTAGATCAAATGTAATGTTCAAATAATCATCATTTGTATATTAGAGTTGCATATAGCTAAATGAATATTATGGGTTCTATAAATTAACCTGTGTAGATATTTGTATTTGAATCACCTATGAATTAGTGCAGGAAACATCCAAGTACCACTAGCAAAATTGCTCACGTTGCACATTCCACCATTGTATCATCAATTTTTTTTTCTCAATATATTTAAATTGCTAGAATTACCAATATTTATTTTAGCATAGCTTTCTTATTTCTCATCTCTACTATTAATAATGTAAACTCCATCCATAAACGTGTCTTTCTGAAATCCCTAAATTACCCTTCTCCATTATGTTCGTATCTGTTCTCTTCGCATGGTTACCCTTTTCGCCGTATCCCACATCCGCCTTTTTCAGCCTCTTCCCAAAACTAATCAACCCTAATTCTCCTTCTTGCATATCTCAGATCCACATTTTCCAACCACTTCCCAAAACTAATCAACCCTAATTCTGTCAGTTTATTTAAAAAGGATAGGGTAAAGAATAGTAGAGTGCTGCTTTATCATGGTTTGTTTGATTTGAGAGATGGGGTAGTATGGACCGAGGATTGGAGAAGGGAAATGAAATGGGAGGGGTTGGAGAAGTTTCTAGTAGCGGAGAGGAAGGTATTTAAAGTCGATGGAGAAACGGCCGGATATGTGTAGAGGGCAGGGACGTTGAGTCATGTTGTGGATTCTGGAGCGGGCATTTGGTGTCTGGGAATCAGGGAAGGAGTTCGTAGGAAATGATCGAGGATTGGTGATAGAGAAAGGGATTTTTAGTGGTAAACTTAACTGAAACTTGACAGAGATGATTCTAGAATACTAATATAATTGTAGTTAAGCAAAAAGTTATAGTTCAACAGCATATTTCATCTTATTTGTTTCCAACGTTTGAACCATGATAATCGTTTCTGATTTACTTCAAAATTTGTAGTTTCAACTTTCAAGTATTGGATATTATTACATTTTTAGTATTTGATGCCTATACTGGTTTCATATACCTACCTCACAATTTGTGTATTGTGTTGATTTAATGATGAGCTATATAAATCAGGTCCTCCACTTACAAAATTCGTCGATTCAGTGATAAACCCACTAATTTCACATGTTCCACATCTTCATAAAATGAGTTACTGATGGATATAGCCAAACCAACACATAATTGTGCAGCACGTTCAAGGCCTCATAGACTCATCAACCACCAGCACTATATAAAGATTAATACACGTAAAGTATCTATAATAAGTTAGCTTAGAGCATGCTATTAGGTTTGGCACCTAACAAATTATTTGGACGCCAAGCAACGTCTGAATTCTCCACACTAGAGTAGACAAGAATGAATATGTACAAGAATTACCATGTAGAAGTGTTCATTAATTTTGAATAATAAAGTAATGCCTAAGTTAAGAAGGCAACATAAAATAATGATGATGATACGACTTTTAGAAATGGACCAACGCTCCCAATCGATTAAATAAAAATGAAAATGAATGAAAAAATAAGATAAAAAAGAGAATCACTACACCAAAATGATCAATTTGAAACGGTAATTGAATGTTGCAATAAATTTTAGAAACACCTGACAAGTGTTACTGATATAGAGTTGAGTTGGCTACATAGCAGGTATTAAATTGTTATATCTCCTGATTGTTTACTTTTTATGTGACACAACCATCTATATTTACTCTACACCTCATACAAATGTGTTGTTGAATTAATGTACGAACAATGTTATTAAAGCAGGCCCAACTGGACGTGCATATACACTCATGTTAATAATCATTAATGTTTGCCTTGGTAATAAATTTGTTTTATTACATTATTGATGTTTTTATTACAATTGTTTGAGTATTGTTTTCATACGAATAAAATATGAATTCATGTGTGGACTTTTGTGCAAAATCCAACAGTTTTCTTTCCTTTCTAAATCTAAGTTAAAAATGTTACCATTAATTTCAAACATATCCATACATATATTATAAATTATTTGTTTATATATATATAAGCTATTTTAAGATCTAAGGCATTACATGCAGTTTATACACACACACACACACACACACACACACACTCACACTCTTATATATATGGAAACATATATGTGTTGCCTTAATTCAAATTCATAAGATGGATTTTATGAAATAATGTAATTCTTGATTTCGAACCTTTCCTTAGTTGAAAGTAAATTCATTGATTATAATTTTAGATCTCCAATCATATATATTTACCAAATGCAATTTCTATAAAGATATATATTCATACCATTATACGTCTTTACAATTTATGCATTTTCAATTCAAAACACTGCACAACAAAGGCATATGTGTAAAAGGGATATGGGTCCATTGTAGTGCAAATCCCAACACCTACACATAGTCACGTTAACTATGTACACTTTATATCTATATCACATGCACTTCACGCAAACAAGTGTATTTGTTATACTTATAATTATACTATAATAATTATAAATTCAAATATATTAAATAAAATGAAGGCTTTATTCTAAGTATTTAGATTGGATGTAAAATCCATTTAGAATTCATTGGCTCAAAAAAGATCAAAATGGAATTTTTTTTGAAATTCACATATTTAACCCACTTTTATCTAGTTCGGTTCCTTCATAAATAATTCAATAAAAAAGCTTGTATCGGGACTTTAATGGCATCTAGGTCAAATCCAAATTATGGCTTTGTGATTTGAAACTTGATTAATTAGTAATTTGCATATTGGACTGATTACATATGCTAAAGTGTATTTGACTAAGTGCAACTCCTTGCTCAATTATCAATTATACTTTTTGACCATATTCATATGAGTTATGCCTATTTTTGGCTTAACATATGTGCTTTATTCCACTCGCTTCGAGATCTGAAAGTATGATGCTTAAAAATTTATGTTTATCGTTGTACCATATAAACTATCTCAACCAACGAACTGTCCTTCTTGACATGACGGGAGTTCGAGTGTCACTTTTAGGCATTGAATAGATGTATCTGAAATGGTGGGATGTTACAATTTTGACCTTTGATTGAGCTCCAGATATCTAAGTGATATAGTGATCATGAAGAGAAAATGTGTAAAATATATTAATGCTAAGGTGTAGACTAAATGATTAGAAATAGGATTTCACTTAGATGATCTATAAAAATTGAACTCGTGTCCACTACCATGCTTTAGAAAATTATGTAGATGCTTTAATATTTATAATGTTTAAATATTACTAAGGGTTGAGTGCATATCACGGAGTGACATAAATATAGTTGTCGGCATGTTTCCAACATTAGCACTATTGAATAAATTAATAATTGTTATAATTAAAATGGAGGAAATTAATATAAATATATATTTTTTTCGATAATAAAACTGATATTTTATGTAATTAGAACACCCACTTTTGTGTCTTAGTGTTCGAACCTATGACCTCGAGAACCTTGGTCTAGAGCACATACCACTTACCACTTGAGCTATAGGGTTGATGATATCTTAATTTTTTAGGGCTTTAAATATTATTGGAGGGACTAAAATTGATTAAATATATTATATCGAGTATTATATTTTTTAATGTAATAAATAATGCTAAATTAGTAATTAATTTTTTTGAAATTGGATAATTAGGTGCTATTACATATTTGTACTACAAGTCTTAGGTAGTATATATCATATTGTAAGTCAAAATATGTTTAATGGATCGAATCATGCTATGTAGGATTCAAACCTATGATCTCATAACCAAAGCTAGATCGCCTAACCACTTGGACAATGGAGCTATACAGTAATTTAATAATTTTCAATTATTAATAATTACGGCCAATATATTATATATATATATATATATATATGTTTCTCTCAATGCACACATAGATATATATATAGGCCAGACCACTTAGTCTTAGTTGACAAATACGGATGATTGTTTATATATTGTAATTGGATGATGAAGTAAAAGCTTGTTGAGAAAGATAAGGGTACATTTTTTCTAATACATTTAGCCTTATTAAACCTATGAATATGAGGGAGATTTCCACACATTAGAGATGCAACTTTAATGGTGAAATCTTGCAAATCAAACTAGGAGGATGGAGAAGGATTTATCCAAATTGGAAATCACTTGCAACTAAGCATGTAACCGACTAGTCTATACATTAAGGTAAATATCCTAATTTAATTATTTATTCTACATCATTCTTACAGTAGTATTTTTGATCTCAAAACAAATAATGAATTTTAAAAAATACTTATATTTTTTTTAATATATATATAATTCATCTTGCCTTTTGTTGTTCTTCTTACAACGTCTAATTCAAATCCCTTTTTCCTTCTAAACTAAAAGTATGTTTATTACATTGTTTTGATTCAGATCCACCTCTGTTTTTATCTCAATCCATTGTATGTTAATTTTGATTTATATAACATATGTCCATCATCTCTTATGATAATTTGTTGTTGTTCTTGCATTATTTAGATGTGAATATTCTTATCACGAATTTACATGTGCCGAAGTTCTCCAATTCCTTATTGGTCTTTTTTTTGAAAATTTAAAAAGAAAAATTATTTTTTTGGTTGGAACTATCTTTATAATTTTATACACGTATATAAATAAATTATATATCATAATCATCATTTATATTTGCCCTGAAAACCAATTTGTTTTGCAACACTGTTGATGTTTGAATATAATTGTTTTAAGCATTGTTTTCGTAAGAATAAAAAAATAGAATTCATGTATGGACATTTGTGTAAAATCCAATAATTTTATTTCTTTTCTAAATCTAAATTTTGTGTAAAATTCTATATGTTTTTGTTTCCTTGCTAAATTAAAGGGTTGTTTCAAAATTGTTACCTTTAAGTTCTAGCATATTTATACATATATTATAATTTTTATTTGGAAAATTGGTACTTCATTAACAGCGTGTAAAAAGAGTTACATAGTAACCTCAACAATAATACAATCAACAATCATATATGTAACGACCAAGAATTTGGGATGTTTGAAATTGGAATATTTAATTGATTTTAAATGTTTAAAAATTAATTTTTAACTTGAATTTAAATATAAATATTTATTTATAATTTAATTATTGAAGTTAATAATTGGAAATTGGGTTAATATTGAATCTTGAGTTTTAAGCTTGTTAAAAATAATTTAAAGGCTTATAAAATTTATATTAATAATAATGAAGACAATAAAACTTTTAAAACTGAATTTAAAAGTGATTTGTTCAGTTTTAAAAATATATCGTTTAAATTTACATTTAAAAATAGCCTTCCGGGGGCACAATCTCGAAATTCGACGAAACTAGTTCCATTGGATCCATAATAGTGTATTATTATCAAATTTCAAATTTCGTAGCGTTTGGAGTTATCATTTGGCCGTATGGGATATAAACGCGCTGAAATTTATATCGAAAATTCAATATAATAATTGGGTCCAAAAAGCTATCTTCTCCATACGGTCGAATTAGGACTCGAAACCTTTTCTATTGCGTTCGGAATAGCGGTATAACATTATAAACGCCTAGCGGCACGCCTTAATAGAAGGTCGAGATTTTAAGCTATGAAATCGAGACGATTTAAAATTTAAATAAATATATATATTTATCTGACTTGACAAATAATTTCACATCAACCTTTTTCTCCTCTGCAAATCACTATAGCTAACCCATTCAAACACACTAACATCTCATCATATCCCTCTTTTTTTCTTTAAAATGTACGCAAGGTTACAGACTAAGGAAAAAAAGAGTAGCAGGATTCGTTCGAAAATCTCGTTCTTCCTCTTCTTTCTGTTTCCAATTTAACGAAATGGACGATTGTTATATAATCGAACCCAAGTCCTTTTCTACTCAAAATTTCATTAAAAAAATCTAGCTTTGGGTTTAGGTTTCGATCAGCGACATGTACGAGACGTGCGGCAGTGGGTGACGAGCTGCAGTGGGAACTAGGGTTCGTTATTTCTCTTGATTTGGGAAGTTTTGGGTGAAGTGAGTATTGGAATAGGATGTGTGGTGTTGTGGCGCGCTTTGGAGATCATTTTTGGTGGGGTGCGATCTCCTATGGTGATTCGTGATCTGGGCCAGGTCGAGGGGGGAAAACGAGGACCGCATTTTGTTTCAAAATCTGGATGAGATGGCAATGGGTCTGGAGTGAAGCGATCGAGGTGAGGAGTTCAGACGTGCTTTTGGTTTGGTTGTTGTTAAGGTGGTGGAGCGTGTCAGTGAAACGTGCACGAGATTGCTATGCATATGGGTTCAGGCGAGTTGAAGTAAGGAGGGGGAAGAAGGTAGTGCTGGTTTGGGCCGAACTTTGGATAATGGGCTGCTCTCTTTTTTTATAAAATAAAAATATTAGTTATATAATTTGTTTTATTAAAATCAATCTCTTAGAAAATGTATAACTCTCACGTGTGAGGTCTGTTTTGAACGAGACTTTTTGCGTTGCGATCGTGGTGACGAGAGGTTCGCAATAAAACAGGTTTGGATGAATTCGGAGCTTCTGAAATTTTCAGATAACTTCAAACGCGTTCGGATTCAATCGGAACCAAAACGCGAAAAGCAACAGGAAATAAAAGTGAGTTAATCTCACTCAATTTTGGATTTTCGTAATAAATTTTAAATGGTTAAAATTAATTTTTTTTTGATTGATTGGTTGGATTAATAAATTACTATCAGTTGAATGCGTTATTCTATACAGTAGTATATATACTGGAGTGATTGATATTCCTGCATATATATAGCGGATGACCCTATATACCGCAATATCCCTCTCGAAGTGGGATTGGTATTTTTATATTGTGCTAACATCTGTGGATGTAGGGAAACAGGTTGGAGGGATCCAACTGGATTCCTCAAAAATGTTGAAATTATTTTCATATTCAACGATATGACTTGTTTGAATAATCTGTGATAGAATATAGTGGAATTTGAATTTATTGGATGCTATGGTATTGCTGGATAGATTTTTGGCATTTTAAAATACCATAAATATGAATATTGAATTTTTAAGATAAAATAAAAAGGGAAATTTAAAATAAAATATTTATAGTAAATTTGGATAAATTAAAAGAAACGAATTTGGGAAAAAATAAATAGTTCGATTCAAATTTGTATTTAATAATTTCGGAATATTGTAAATAGAGATCTTGGAATATTGTAAAGAGAGATTTTTGAATAATGTAAATAAAAGGATTTAAATAATAGAACTTAAGTGATATTGTTTAAGTATAAAAGGATTTATTTTTAAATCGAGATTTAAATAGTGGGAAGAATGAAAAAGGAAATTTTGGGAATAAAATATGGAATTGTTGTACTAGATTTTAAATAGGATTTTTAATTATAAAAAGGAAGTGGATTCGAAGTTTAGTTGGTTTTGGAATACAGTTGGGTTATTTTGGGGAAATTAATTTAAAATTGAAATTCCAATTAGAAATCGATTTAAAATCGATTAAGTGTTGTGAAACCGTTATAAAAGGAAAATGAGATTATAAAATTTATAAACAAGGTTTATAAATAAAGTGAAGTAATTATCGGTGGATAAATTGAAATTATAAATTCACGGTGAGGACCTATAAGGAGATGGGTAAATCAGTTTAAAAATAAATGGTAGATTTATTTTTAGAAATGTGAAAAGGGATTTATGGAATTGGGATGTAAATCGAATTGGAAATAAATCGAAAGAGATTTATAGATGTTGACTGGGTATATGGAATTGGAAAATATATTTTTATCGAGAAATTCAGTTATTTTAAAAAGGGAGGATTTTCAAGTATTAACTAGCAAATGTAAAAGTGTTAAAGAATATTTTAGAAAATTAATTATTTAGTTATTTAAAAATTATTTAAAGTATATTTAAATATTAGTTCAGCTAGTTTGTAGTAAGTCGATTATTATTTAAGAATTAATTAGTATTATTATTTTAAAAGGATAAACTATTCAATATTAATAATTTATATAATAATTTTTATTTTAAAAAGTAGTTTGCCTAGAGTTTAACTTGGAAAATTATTATTGAAATTTCATAAGTATTATTTTGAAAATTATTAAATAAATTTTTCGGGAAGTAATGGTATACTCGCATGGCGAAATCGGAGGCAGTGAGTGCCTGTAATTAAGTCTTGGATTTCTCTGGGATAGAGACGTATCCATTGAGCTGTGAATCCATAGTTTGATACCGCAGTGGTACTTTCCATATTATTTTTAAAAGGGTTTTTAAATATTTTTGAAAAAGGATAGTTTGTGAATATACTAAATTCGATAAGATAAGTACATATTTTTGGATAAAGAGATTTAATTTATTAAAATTAAATTAAAATTAGATTTGGAGTTATTCAGTGGAAAATAGAATAATTGGTTGAATGATTGTTTATTTGATAGTTAAATAACCGACTATCAAAAATCTGGACCCAAAATATAACTTTGGAAATATCTAGGAGAAATACGAGAATTATAGGGTACAGTTATCGATCGAGGTGTTATACTGTACGTATAAACTCATTCCGTTCTTCTAGGACGTTGATAAGGAAATCTGTCCACAAACGGTTAGGAGGTGATCTCCGATCTTATTTTCGTCTGTTTATTTCCTAAAGAACCGGGGTTGAGTTTACCAGGAAGTATCGAACGTTGTTTCGAAGAGACAGGGATCAGATTTGTTATCCGAAAACCACATCGATCCAACGGGTACGTTTTCGTTGTGAAAACAAGAGCATGGAGTCGAAGATGGAGCAGTGAAGTGCAAGGGCTAATCAATGCTAATCCTAAGGATTATTCCAAAATGGATGTAGTAGGAGTAATGCCTTCGGTTCCGTTCGGACCCGGAACGGACTTGTATGGATGAATGCTATCATTACATTGTCATTGGAGGACAATGAGCATTCTAAGTGAAAATTCCTTAAAAGGTAATCATAGCCTCCAGCCTCATCAACCGGGAATGACTGAAAAGCAAGGGAGATGCAGCAAGGCTAAGTGGGTAGCACCCAATTAGGGTACGTTATCACCTTTCTAGATACCCTCGGATATTATTACTATGATTCATGGAAGGTGCTCGGAAAATGGTGGGAACACCCGGGGTGATAGCATATTCGGTCTATTCAGGTTAAGGATAGTCTGATCTTGTGTGGCAAGGGATCCCGGTACGTTGTTCTAGACGTGTACTGTGATAGATGATACCACAGTACCTAGTTATTCGTATGGAACCCATTCTCTAATAAGCGTCGTACGGTTTTGATTGTGCCCAACTATGCTGGAACGTGAGATGCAAGTATTTCAGCTATTTAAATAAGTATTTGTACTTACACACTATTATAATATCAGAGGTTTTGATATGGAATGTTTTGGTTATCGTAAGGTAAAAACCCGTCGTGTTTATTTATGGCGTGGTCTTACGAGATACCTTTGATTTTCAAAGGATTTTTGACAACTTCAATAATTCAAATTGAGTGACTTTTCTCACGCTGGTTTTCCAGACTAACTCGAGTGTTATTTTATTATAATGCTCGGGTCAGATCAAGTATTACAGATTCAGGATAGGATGCTATAGAGTTCAAGAGACGAGCTGGATGGCGAAAACGTATTAACCATAACCGATTTATATTCCGCTGTGTATTGTAGGCGGTGTATTCAGCTTTTATGAGGACAAGTTATTATAACTGTCCAGTATTGTGCTATTGATTTGTGTTGTACTCTGATGATGTAATGTATAAAAGTAGTAATAGTTCTTTTTGTATAAAAATCAATTGTTATCTATTATATATTGTTCCGCTGTGATTGTGAGATTCTATGTTGTTATTTCTATCTTCTTCTTCTACTTTTTTCTCCTTTTCCCTAACGATCTGGTATTTTCGACATTCGATCGGTCGATCTGTAATACAGTGGACATATTGATGTCGATTTTCGGAGGTCAAAAATCTCGGTCGTGACAATATAAGTGATGACAACAAAAAGCAAAACTCACCCGTATATAGGTAACTAAAACTATCTTAAGAAAAAAACAATAAAAGGAAAAAGAAAACGAGTGGCCAAGAAGATGCCACAATGACCTCAAACCCCATATGGTTCGAAAAACATCAGGATCTCTATCAATAAAAGATGAAAAATGTGGACTTACTTTCCCAAAAGATGAAACACACTATCTCATTTATCAATTAAAACCAACTCCTTTATCTTCGGCAACTACCTTCCCATAATGGCGATTCTAATTCGTAACATAGTAGGATCTCCATTAACAAGCTCAATAGCTCATGATAACATCGGCAGGGCAAAGACCAGATATACTTAGCTCTAATAACATTATATGTGAAGTGCGAGTACCATTGCAGACCAGAAATCAGTCCAAACTCACATTGGTTGCAGATCTCCTTTAACAAGTTCAGATAAGACTGAAGTTCTTGCTTAAATCTCTTCGTTTTATGCATTCAGCTTCATAAAATTTTAATTTTGTAATGATGGGCTTACGGTCACTTAAAATAAGTGCTAGTCCAATTTCAGCGGGTAATGATTTATCATTAAAAACTCTGGAGTTTCGTTCTAGCCAAATATGCCATACTACCGCTGAGATTGAAATGTCGATTAAATCATTGAGAAAATATTTCCTCGCGTAGTTAGTACCCATAATTTCAAGACAGCTGAGATTTGCTTGTTGTATATGCTGAATTTGTAGTTTAACTTTAATTAGGTTCCATATATGAGAAGAACACCCACAGTTGAAAAATAGTTGTTCACTTGATTCTACTTCTTTATTGCATAATTTGCTTATGTTGTTTTGCATACTGCACCATTTGCTGATATTGTCTAGAGTTTTGAGTTTGTATAGAGCCGCAAGATACGCATAAGTAGCCATTTTAAGGGGGCAATTGAAATTCCATATATCATGATAAATGGCCATATGGTTACTTTTAGTCTAACTGCATTCGAGGCAGATTTAAACGAGAAATCTCCATGGTTTCCAGGGGTCCACCATCAAAAGACATTATGTTCTTTAAGGACTGACTTGTTCGATGATATTACATAAATTATAGGGGAGGTTGGCGGTGTTGAGGCACCATCTCTGATCAGTGAGAAGTGCAGATGACATATATTATAAATTATATATTAACATACATAAGTTGTTTTAAGATCTAAAACATTACATGTTGTTTATTATATATACATATATATAAGTGTGCATTGCCTTAATTCAATTTCATAAGATGGATTTTATGCAATAATGTAATTCTTGATTTCAAACTTTTCCTTAGTCAAAAGTAAATTTATTAATTTTAATTTTAGATTTCAAATCATACATGTATATATATGCATACTATTATACCATCTTTTATTATGTATGCATTTTCAATTCAAAACCCTGGACAAAAAAGGCATATTTAAAGGGGATATGGGTCTGTTGTGGTGTAAATCCCACCACCTACATATGGTCACGTTAACTATGTACGCTTTATATCTATAACACGTGCACTTCACACAAACAAGTGTATTCTAATAATGATAAGAATAGAAAATTCAAACATATAATTAAAATGAAGATTTTATTCAAAGTATTTAGATTGGATTTAAAATTCATTTAGGCTTCATAGGCTCAACAAAGATCAAGATGTAATTTATTTTAATTTCACTCTTTTAACCCGCTTCGACTAGTTCGATTCCTTCATAAATAATTCAATAAAAAGCTTGTATTGGTACTTTAGTGGCAGCTATGTCATATCCAAATTATGACTTTGCAATTTGAAACTTGAACAGTTAGTTATTTGCATATTAGATTAATTGATATGTGCAAGAGCATATTTGTCCAAGTGCGACTCCTTGCTCAATTATCAATTATACATCTTGACCATATTCATTTGAGTTAGGCCTATTTTTGGCTTAACATATGTGTTTTATTCCTTCCGTTGTGAGATCTGAAGAGAAAATGTTTCTAAAAGGGTGGGTTGTTACGGTTTTGACCTTTGATAGAGCTCTAGATATCTATGTGATATATTGATGATAAAGAGAAAATGCGCAAAATATATTGATGCTTAGGGTGTAGATTAAATGATTAGAAATAGAATTTCAAGTAGATGATCTATAAGAAATTGAATTATATCCACTACCGTGTAGAAAATTATGTAGATGCTATAATATTTAAATATTATTAAGGGTTTGAGTGCACACCAGGGACTAACAAAAATATAGTTGACGACACATTTCCAACTTTAGCTCTATCGAATAAATTTATAATTATTATAATTAAAATGGAGGAAATTAATATAAATGTCATATTTTTTGAGTATATAAGTGGCACTTTATATAAGCAGAGCACCCATTTTTATGTCTTGATGTTCGAACCTATGATCTCGAGAACCTCGGTCTAGAGCATCATACCACTTGCCACTTGAGCTATGGGGTTGATGTTATATTAATTTTTTGGGGCTATTAACTATTATTGGACTTAAAATTAATTAAATTTTTTGTATACGGTGTTATATTTTTTTAATTAAATAAAAAACGCTAAAATAGTAATTAATTTTTTTTTGGAACTGGGTACTTAGGCGATAGTACAAGTTGTACTACAAGTCTTAGATAGTATATATCATAAAACAAGTCAAAATATGTCCAATGGTTCAAATCATGCTATGTAGGATTCGAACCTATAACCTTACAACCAAAGCTAAAGCTCCTAACCACTAAGACAACACTTTGGATAATAATTTAATAATTATGGCCAATTTTATTTGTTAACTATATATATATATATATATATATATATATATATATATATATGGGCCAGACCACTTGGTCTTAATTGACAAATATACATAATTGTTATGTATATTGTAATTAGATGATGATGTAAAAGCTTGTTGAGAAAGATAAGGCCGAATTTTTTCTAATATATTTAGCCTTATTAAACCATGAATATGAGGGGATTACCAGGAATTAGAGATACATCTTCAATAGTGAAATCTTGCAAGTCAAACTAGAAGGAGGGAGAACGAATTCTCCAAATTGGAAATCACTCGCAACTCAGCATATAACCAACTAGTTTGTTCACTGAGGTAAATACTATAATTTAATTATTTGTTCTACGTCATTATTATGACTATATTTTTTATCTCAAAATAAATAATGAATTTTAAAAAATGCTTATATTTTTTTGTGCATGTATTACATTACATTATATTACAACTTGAAAAATATAATTATAAGACGCAAACATTTTTCCCATCAGTCCAAAAAATATTTTCTAGAAAAGGGAATTTTGATGATTTATTTATATTAAATTTAGTTTTTTCTTGATGAAGAGACTGGACTTGAGAAGAACACTCATTGTTATTTATTATTATATAAAAGACAAAACTACCAACAAACCTGGTAGCCGACGATATAAAAATAGAAATATGCCACACAATACTAATGAATACAAGTGGATCATTAGAACAATGATTGACATAGGAACAAGAAAGCTAGAAACAGATAGAATTAAAATTACAACCATTGAATGAGCTACTAGTTATAAATTTTCAATAATATTGGAGCTTATGTGAGATAATAATGTGCAAGAAAACTACTATAAACTTATGCATTATGGCATGATCATGTGAATGAATAATGCTGGAATAGGTGATCAAAAAATTGGACAAGCTAATAAAACTGACTGTAACCGATAGCAGGTCTAATGAAATTAGGAATGATGAAACATGCTTACGGTAGTTCAGCTTCAAGCTAGAATGAATCAATGAAAATAGTGAATGACCTAAAGTAAACTAACTTGTGCACAATGGTCTTAATCGGGGACATTCTTAATATGAAAATCAAACACTTCTATGCACAGTGTTGCTGAAGAAAACCGAATGAAGCTTTAGAGTGAATGGTTGGTGCATAATTTTTCTGCTTTGAGCTGAAGTAAACTAAACTGAGAACTGATGTAATACCCCATAATTTCGATAACAAAAATTAAAAAGAGTATCTTGGCAATTTTAACTTTAAGTGCAAATGGTAATTTTACAAATGTATGAATATGTTAATGGAAGTGGCATAATTGCGGGAGTGAATTTTTATGATCGATTTCAATTATAAATTCATCAAAATCGAAGTTAGGACGAAGGTGTTACAAGTATTTGAAAAATATGGGCTTTTATAAATTTATTAGGGTTGGCCCATGATGGAATGGACATTTGAGAAACTTATATATAGGCAGTGATTTCAAATTTGAATTCATTTAATATGTACATTCTTTTATTCTTTCTTCTTCCTCAATTACGAACACACTTCTCAAATAAATAAGTCAACTTATCACACTAAATACTCAACTAAATTTAATATAATTTATATCAAAACGAAAGGCTAAGAGAGTACTTTCCAATACTTGTTCCATCGGAGATTGCGAAGTGTTCGGATCTGCATATTTTTGGGTGGTGGAGAGATCGTGAAGAACTTGACATGATTTAGCACTTTAATTATTTATTTGTGACTAGATGTAACGCCCTCGAATTTTATCTCTTTGATTTATGAATATTTGATAAATTGTAAATATTTAATTAATGGTTCTTAATAATCAAATAACTCTCTTTTAATAAATAATGATAATAAACTTATTTTGAAATTTTGTTTAGAATAATAAATAGTTTGCTGAAAAATTGAAAATGTAACCAAAAATCGATTTTCGGATTTTAGACTTTTCATCGAAAACAAAAGTTATTGAAATGTTGTTTAACACACACACAAATATTATACACACATATTCATATAACAAATAGAAATAGGTTAACACTAAATGCCATTTAGTGGTTAATAAAGTAAAATTAATTAAGTGATGTGACTTTGGCTTTTTGTTTAAGTAAAGTAAGAAGAATTATATGCATTGATTTAAGTGTTTTTACGTGTCATCATTATGGAAGTACTGGATCACATGGAGCAGCACATGGGGTGTACTTTTGGGGGAAGAGGGTGAAAAGGTAATTTGGGCTATGGGCAAAGTGGCCTTTTTGCCACTTAATGGAAATCTATAAGTATACACTCTTATTCTCACTTTTCCATTTTTCATTTCTTCGTCACTTTCATTCTCTTTCCTTGCCTCCTTCTTTATCCATTTTCTAAAATAACATTCACCTTAAAACATGTCATTCTATCCTCTAAATTATTATTTGACCTTAGATCAACGTAGCCCACACTACCACCATCCCAAAGCCTGAAGCTTTGAAGTCGATCCCCAAAATGGCCTTGCGCCGTAAGCTTCTAGGGGGAGAAGCTTTGGACGCAAGGAGATGGAGGTGAAGGTAGTAGGAATGTGTGCTTGCTTGGTTGAGGTTGCTTATGGTAGTGTTTGGTCGAAATAAAAGTGAGTTAAACTTACTTAAAAGCAACTGTAAAATGAATAAATTAGTCTTTTTTGCTTATGTGGTATTTACATATGTATGTAATATGTATACTTACTTGTTTGGATTGGTTCCTGCTTGAAAGTGGATGACACATAGGGTTTAGACAAGGGACAAGCTAAATGGATGGAAGTCGAAGTGGTCGTAGCGGATATGTCACAACGATACACTTCGAAAAGAGCATATATACGAAGATTTATAGAGGACTATATTGTAGAGGGACTCTATGGAGTTCCACACCATGTTGATTTTACTTTACATTATAACTTACTATGTATGATGTAATAAAGTGGATGTTATTTATAGTCGATTTGCTTTGATGATTTATTTTTATGCAATGTTGAAAACCAGTGTATTTTTAAGGTGGTTTACTACCTTGTTTTCTAAAGTGTTTTGAAATGGTTTTTGAACTAGACTTTTGTTTTTCAAACCTTTTTGGCAAAGGTATTTAAAGTGGTTTAAAATATAGAAAGAAAATGGAGTTTAAAAGCTATTTGATTTACAAAACAAAATTTTAAAAATTACGATCCATCAGCGATAATCGCTATGGATGCACTTTGAAAATATATGATTTAAGTTAAGTAAAAGAGTCTTCTACTTTAGATATTTTGTAAATTCCTTTCAAATATGGTTTACAAAAGTTATATAAGTTTTTTAAAGCTGGTTTGGAATTTAAATATATTTCAAAAAGGATTTGTTTGAAATATTGAAGTAAGGGTTTATTTTCTATAAAGGAAACTCCTTTATTTTCCAAGGTCAAATTCATTTCCAAGAGTGGTGACTTTTAGGTGATGTTTGGATGAAGATTTTAAACGGTGGTTAAAGTGTTTTAAATATGATTGTACATAAGAAGAAAGCTTGGATTACAACACTATTATTGTAATAAATGTTTTCGAGAAAAGAAAAAGATTATGGACTATAATGTTCTTGTTATAGTAAATGGTTTTAGGAAATTGGAAAGGAAAATTGATTTATAACACTTGGTTATTATTAAATAATTTGTTTACTTTATATAAAGAAATGATCTTTTATTTGAAATCAAGCTTTGGATTAAATAAATGATTTTGGAAAATGTTTCAAATAACAAGTTTGAAATCAATGATTAGAAATAAGTTTACGGAGTTGGTTTTCTGATTGTTTTAAAAAGACTTTGTTTTATGCAAGGGATTTCTTTGTCATTGACATTAAGTAACATAGAACAAATGAAATATGTAGTGCTAAAATGTTGACCCATTTATGGAAAGTGAGTCATCTTATATTTGGTACTAAAACTAAATGAGTAGACTTTCCTTTATCTGTGAGATCTAGAAGTAGAGTGCTTTAACTAAGGCAAGGCCAGGTGCAACCAGTGCTTTGACTTACCTGGATTCGATTCTGGGCAAGGGATAGAGAATTCGAAATGTCAGAAGCGTGATAAGTATAAGAGAGTCAATTTCTATAAATACTTAATGATTAATTAAGTATATGGAAGGTACTTCATCTTATACTTGACACTAAATTTCAAGTTATGGAAGCTCCCTTTTATTAGTGAGAGTTTATGAATGTACGTTAAGGCAAGCGTAGTTCTCTAACTTCTCTGACTTTACTGTTTATAGAAGGATGGTACGGGGTTGAAACAGAAAAGTGGTGATGTTAACCCAAAAACTAGATCAACACCCTGGATTGAGTGTGAAAGCACCAGCCCTATTCTTACAGAGTAATAATATAGAGAATAAATGTAAAAAGAGTAGAAATAGAAAGAAAATAAGAAGAATTTTATAGTGGTTCGGCTGTTAATGAAGCCTACATCCACTTTATAGATTTTATTATTGACTGATTGCTATTACAAAGTTAATTGGATTACAAAGTTCTTGAATATCCTTAGTTAGATTAAGTCCTCAATGTTAAAGTTCACTGGAGAATCACGGTGAACCCTTTGGATGACCGTTGTGAGGAAGGAAAAGAGTGAAGAAAGCTTTCTGCAGAGTATAAGCAACCAGTCCGAAGGATCTCGTTTATATTGCAGATAGAAGAGTATTTATAGAGAATGGAGATCTACTAGGCGAAGCCTATTTTCCAGATGCTTGCAAATAATCATAGGAAGGCGTACTGGAGATTGCATCGTGATCCGAGCCAAAACAATGGATCGCCAACGATCCATAGCCTATGGATCGCTAGCGATCCATAGGTTAGGCTCGAAGGCGAGCCAATGCCTTAGCATTCTCCCCTTGCCTTGCTCCATGAAGAACATAGTTGATCGATGAAATAGTATGGATCGCTAGCGATCCATATACTTTGCCTAATTTTGGACTTTGCATTCTAGATAGCCTTCGTTGTCTTGTGTGGATTTTCTTCATGTAGTCTCATAGTACGTTGCGTTGTTTTGATGACGGTTTTCTTGCTAGTTGCATTTGGCTGCTGATCGGACCAGATGAGCGCTTGTCTCTTGATTTTACTAGCTCGGAATCTCATCAAACTTAGCCATTGCTTCTAGAGTATAGATTGAATCATGTTGCACAAAGGTCGATTTAATACGATGGATCGCTAGCGATCCATGTCCTTAACATACTTTGCTTTCTTTTTCCTCTGACTTCCTTTGGCTCGTTGTTCTAGCCCTGGGTAGCTTTTGAGCTGTTCTATCTCGATCAAGTGGTTCCAACTTGTTTTGGATTCTACTGGGTTAAAAACTCAGATAATATTTTCCCCCAGAGTATGTCTTCATTGAAAATAAGGCGTGCTCTGGAAGTAATCACTTTTCAGTTTTTCCTTATTGAATTTCAAGTAGTCGTGTTAGGGCTACACGAATTTGAATTAGACTATACCGAGGCTTGCTAAGTTTTGCCCCGGACTGCCATTGCTTGTCATAAAAGACCAAATTTTACTCTAGCTTTCTGAAATGCCTTGAAGTCGTGCGTGGACTTTGCTAGGCAAACTTGAGGTCAAATGTAGGCAACTCTATGGATCGCTAGCGATCCAATGACTTAGGATTTTTTTGCATCTTTTTCATTCTTATTTAAACCCTTCGAGCTGACCCATTTCATTTTTACCTTGCGAACCGAGCCTTCTTTAGCGAATTGATCCATGTTCTCCAACAGTTCGATCCAAGTTCTCTCAGCGATTCAATCTAACTTCGACCAAGCTTCCATCGTGATTCCATTACCGCCGCCAATTCCACTTCGCCGTTGACTCTAGAACTTCACCGTCACCTGGATTCTTGTCACGCCAAACCCTAGTTCCTTTGTTTTCTTCCTTGGATCATCGCTGATCCATCGTGTTTAGCTCGCTGATTTGAAAACTTCGATCATCATTGCGTTTGGATCGGTGATTGAGAGATCTGACAATCTTTGTGTTGTGATCATTCATTCAAGATGGATTTGCTAATTATGACATTCATTTATCTTTTTGGAAATGGAGTTGTATTTGTGATGACATTCGTAGAAAATCCAAGTTGATTGTGGTTTAATTGAGAAAGATAGTAAATCGAGTCTTGAGTTTTTCATGGAACGACATTCAGGCCTTGCCCTAGTGCATGACATGTTTTGCTGTCTTCATCCATTGAACCAGAATTGGCTTGTGCTAGGTTCCGTTGCCGATACCGCACGACACTTCATGAATTGATTTCACCCTTCCGGAGGATTCAGATTGGTTTTGCTTTCTTTTGCACATATGGTGTACCTATATTGGGAGGAACTTTCCACGTCGTTTCGGACAATGGATCTGTTATCGATCGTTGATCGATAACGGGTAAGTGTAGAAGAAGTAACTCCAAAAAGAAAGCGATAAGGAAAGTCCTTTTCCTTTTCTGTTGCGAGCGTACTATCTACACGGGATTAGAGCATTTGTAGTGTTCAGGACACCGAGCTCACCACCCGTAGATAATACACCGCGCTTACCCCGGTACATACTTGAAATCCGACATGTCGGCATGAATCAATATTCCTTTGGAATTTAAGTGTAGTAGGGGGGTGCTTGGTTTTAGAGTAGAATTACCTGACCGTTTCGGACGCAAGTCCTGTTGTTTGGAATGAAGTACTCGTCTTCTCACCGTAAGTTCAGCGGAGGAAGTCCTACACTTTCGGAGGCCAAGTCGTTGTCTGTTGCCCCTTCTCCTTCTGCTTCACAGGCTGAATATGGCCAACTAGTTCCAGTTGGTCATGTCTTGGATCGAACTCCTTCTAACTTTAGGGTTCTTCTCAATCCACCGGAGGGAGCCTCTTCCATGATTTCTGCTAAAGTTTTGCACAACATCTGCTTGCAGCACGGCATTTCGGAGGAAGACGTGCGCCTTCCAAAGAAGGATGAATTTGTTCATATGCCGCCTCCGAGATATACTACTTGTCATCGGTATATGTGCCTGAACGTAGCAGTGCCCTCTTCAATGACTTTTTGAGAGAAACCCTCTCGAACTTGGGAATCGCTCTGTTCCAGATTCACCCCAATGGATACGCTATTTTAACTTGCCTGCATGTTCTTTTCATGCGGACTCTCAACCGTGCCTCGATTTTTGACGAGTTGAGATATTTTATCTCGTTCAAAAGAAGAGACGAGTGTCCATCCTTGGTTGTGATTAAGGCTCGGAGAAACTATAAAATTGTTTCGCAATTGCAGAACAATTTATCTCAATTCAAGACTCAATACTTCTTTGTTAGATGTCCTGAGGGATTCAATCGTCTGTGGACAACCAAGGGTAAGTTGTCTTCCCTACTTATTGAGTTCTGATATGTTTCTATGGGATTTTTAACAAGTCGGATAATTCCTACAATTATTCCAAGACCGAACAAGGACTTGTCTCCTGATGAGACTTTCTGAACCCAGAAGGCATTTGTGTCGGGGAAAGATCAGTTAAGGTCTTGTTGACAGACGAAAACTTGCTTCGATGGGGATTGTTGCATCCAGGGATATCTGCAGTCCCAATTGAGGTCCCATCCCCCTCTCATTCCAGGATACGTATGTGATCCACTTCTTCGTCTCATAGTTCCAAAGAGGGTGCTTATCAAGAAAGGGAAAGCTTATTCGATGAGTCGGCTGAAGGGACTCACGATGGAAAAGACGCCGCGAATGAAGCCTCTTGCCTGGCTAGAATGCCCCGATTTCGAAAGAAGGGAAAGAGGAGTTTAAACAGAGAGAAGGCAAGGCCGCGATAGCAACAGAAAAGGAGGAGAGTGAATTTGAGATCGGTAGTGATGAGTCCTCCTTCAGTGATGATTACGATTTCCAAGCAGATTCCGATGATGGAGATTCTGAATCGTGCGACGAGACTTTAGGGATGAGTCTCATTGTCCCAAGCTCTCCTCCTCCGAAGATAAGCAAGAAAGATGATGCTTCAGAAGTTGGACGACGTCGGGATTCCCCGATTAAAGATGCCGGTGTAGACTTCGGAGATTTGAGCAATGTCTACGTTGATTTTGACGCACTCATTGGGGAAGACTTCAAATTTGAATAGATGTCTCCTCGTCCGAGCCATGTTGCGTCCGAAATCAGTCTAATTCCTTCCACGACGATAGCCCGATCTGGTTTTTGACGTCGTTTTAGGCCCTCATCCAAACACATTACACGTTTCACTAGGATTACACTCACTTATACACATATTTTACATGCTTATTCTCCGTTACTAAGGCTCTTTATCTATTCTTCATGTCAGGTACCATGAAAGGACACGATCTCTACAAAAATCTTGAGGAATTTACCGACTCTCAATGCTGGTACCAACCTCGCGAAATAGAGGAGGAATGGAGAAGAAGAAAAGATTTAGAGGCTGTAGCTCGTCGCCGTGACGAGAGGGAATGGGGTTGAGTGTAAAAGGCGGTTACGAGAAAAGAAAGACTTTCGATGAGCGAGAAGGGCCGTCTAAAAAGTCAAAAGTCGATCGTAGTTCTCATTCTTCGGAACAATAGGCCTTCGCTCCGGCACCTGCTTCAATCGTTCCTGAAATTCTGGTTTCTTCTGTCTTCATTCCATCTTCATCTCAAGTTCCCTCATCTTATATGGCGCTTGCCCCCGATTATTCATGCCTGCACCATAGATCTGCCTATGTTCTTCCGTCTGGCCTTCCTAGGCTTAAAGAGGCGCTCCCCGGATGGTTTCTAAGGGGAGTTAAATTTGATCGCGATCTTCATCCAGTTCGCAGAGATACATACATGCCCCATCTTCAAGCAATCCAGAATGATTTAGAGCAAGCCGAAGGGTGGGAAAATTTGTGCAAACAACTAGCGGATACGAACTGCAATTAACTATCAAGAAATACTCTTCTTTGAATCGGAGAAGGATGACTTCGAAAAAGCATTGGCGGAATGTGATGCCAAAGTCAAACGGCTAGAAGAAGAAAGGGACGCGGTGCTTCGAGAGAGCAAGAGCAACACCAGCTTGCTAAAAGAGGTTAAAGAGGCCCATGAGAGAATAGAGATCGTCTATAGGGATGAAATTAAGAAGGCTCATGCAGAAGAAGCCAAGTTGAAAGAGGAGGTGGCAGCTTGCAGCATGACAATTGAGGCCCAAAATAAGACCATTTCCGACCACAACCAGATCATAGAGGAGGTGGCAGCTTGCAGCATGACAATTGAGGCCCAAAAGAAGACCATTTCCGACAATGACCAGATCTTAGAGGGCACAAGAAAATAATCGCGGAATATGAGGAGGTCATGAAGTAGCGTGATAATACCATCTCCGACCAAGCCGAGGCGATCGCCATGCTCTAGGAAAGAGTTGTGCAGCTTAGCGCTATTAAAACTCG
The DNA here is from genome assembly GCA_030737815.1 of Allium fistulosum. Taxonomy (NCBI): domain Eukaryota; kingdom Viridiplantae; phylum Streptophyta; class Magnoliopsida; order Asparagales; family Amaryllidaceae; genus Allium; species Allium fistulosum. Next base: position 1,498,454,570 of record CM060901.1, read on the forward strand.
TGTTGAAGTCGAAAAGGCCGCCGTTACGGTGGATTATTGGAGCTACATAACACCTTTGAGAGGAAGATTGGGAAGATAGACGAGACCATCTTAAACTTTTATGTTAACTCCCTTTTGCACTAGGGAAGTCTCAGTTACCTAGGCCTTAAGTTCCCAGTTCCTACGCACTCTTGCCATGGTTTGGAAGGAAATTTTGACTCGTTTCCGTGATAACGAGGATGCCTACACCGAGCGGGAGCGGGAGAACGCCTATCTTAATGAAGAATCAAAGAAAGAGTTGATAGAAGACCGGGAAATATTGCAAACTGAAAGGGAAGAGGAGGCTGCCAGTGTTCCTACAACAGCGACTGCCACAACATTGCCGGAGCCCCTTGTTTCCGGACCCAACGAACCTTCAAGGCAGCCTCGTGATCCATCGACAAGTTCTGGTCTTGTAGCATCTTTGTGGGTTATGGAACCGTCCAAGGAGGGAGAAGGCGGTGAATATGAGGTTGACATTCTCGGTCACTCCTCTGGTGAAGGTAATCTTCTTGTTTCCCTCGAGTTCAAGAACTTTTGACTCACGCCGCAAGAGCAGGACGATCTTAACGCTTTCATTTTTGATCTTATAGGTCCATCTTCCTTATTCGCCAATCTGTCGGTTTCCTCAGTACCTGGACCTGTCTCTATTTCAAATGTGTTTGTGCTCTTCTATGTAGCTACTCCGGTTGCCGTTTCCGTGTCCGTCTTGCAGCCAGAGCCGGAGTCCGAGAAAATTGCTGACATTTTGACTGGAACTTCACTTATCTGTGTTCTGTGCACTTATGTCTACTTTGCTTACTTCTATTTTATTTTATCTAGTCTTGTGATTACTGCCAAAATTATTTGTTTGAAGTAACAGAACTTGTGAAGTGTTTTTGTTTTTGTTTTTGGGCATTTCTATTTGGGTACCAGTGTATGCCCCCCAGTTCACAGGGTTGTTTACTTCGAACACTTGACAAACGACCGGTAACTTATGGTTTGAATAGTCTACATACCAAAACTTGGAATAAAACTAAGTTACGATTTGATTTTTGGTAAGTTTTACAACTTTAATTATAATTTATGGTTTTTTATGCAATTCGGGAAAGTGTGAAACATATGCATGTTAGAAATGTGCATAAAAATGTAAACTGAGTGAAGAATATATAGTTATAAGATCAACTATTAAAGAATTTGGAAACACTCTTCGTGTAAAATAAATAATCTTTGCAAATTTTTGAAAGTTAAACCACTTATCACTTCTCAAGAGCGTGAGTAAATACTTACGAACATTATTTCTTAGGAATTTTGCAATATTCAAACATGCGCTTCATTGCTTAGAGCATGCACATGGTATGAGTTAACTGTAGATAGTAAACGTTATCCACGTTAAATGTTATAGTTAATCATTGGGTGTCAGTAATTGAAGTTTTTTGCTGGTTCATAGCACTTCGATTTTGTTGGATTCATGCATGTTACTCCTGATAATGGGAGTAGGTTGATCATTGTTATTCCTGTGATGGATAAGTTTCTCGGTATTGCGGAGGCAATTCCGGTACTTAAAAGTGTGTGTGGCTTTATGGTATACACGGCTTTTGATACTTCTCAATGTTGTGTATCTTCGAGCAACGTGAGCAGTTAATGTTTTAAGAGCATGATTTCATGACTCAAAAAGTTAGTGCGCGAGTTATGGGATGCGCGGCTTTTTTATTTGAGCCTTCCCGATGCTGTCGGGGAAAAAATGGTTCTTAGAAGGCGGGGATCAGGTTCCCCCCATCCAATGGTTTTAGTCAATTTGCTTCCGTCAACCTGGCGGGTAAGTGGGGCAAACTTGAGCATGATTTCACTTTCTCAAGTAGCAATTGAATGGTTTTGAGCCGATTTGACCCCGTTGACTCAGTAGGTTACTGTTATGAACACAATTTTGTTGGTTCAAAAAGCGAATTAATTTTATTAAGAAAAGTTGGGCAAGTTTTTGCCTATTTACAATGCCCCCGGCATCTCGGGACGGCTTATTTTCTGAAAAATGGAAGGTACATAAGGTAGTTTTCAGGTGAAGTAACGGTGCAGCGGTTCGCTATTCCATGCTCTGGGAATTTGGACTATGTCGACGGTTGTCAGTTTGAAAGTTCCGTCCCTTAGTTTTTGATTGATCACATACGGCCCTTCCCAGTTTGGCCTGAAGGCTCCCGACATGGGATAGACTCGTTTGAGGACGAGGTCTCCTACTTCGAAGGTTTGGTTATGAACTTTGGAGTTGAAGTATCGTGCGACCCTTTATTGGTGGGCAGTGGTCCTCAACTCAGCTTCTTCCCTCCTTTCATCAATCATATCCAGTGATTCGAGTAGGAGCTGCTCGTTTTGCTTTTGATTAAAAAAATTCCTTTGATGAGAGGGGACTTCTAGTTCGATGGGAATCATTGCTACTGAGCCATATGCCAAGGCGAACGGAGTATGACTGGTTGCCGCTTTGTGGGTTGTTCTGTAAGCACATAGCGCGAGTGAAAGTTCATCAACCCAGTTCCCTTTTGCTTTAGTTAGTCGCTTTTTGACAGTGGACTTGATGATCTTGTTTAGTACTTCCACATGTCCGTTCACTTGCGGATGAGTGACTGCGGAAAAGCTCTTCTCAATTCGAAAGTGTTTGCAGAAGTCTTTGAACTTGGCACTTCCGAATTAGGTCCTATTATCAGTGATGATTTTCTGTGGTGCACCAAACCTACAAAATAATGTTTTTAGTAACAAAATTAATGACTTTCTTTGTGGTAATGGTCAACATATTGCAAACTATAGCGTATTGGCCAACATATTGCAAAATAATGTCAATATATTCCGCTTCGGCCCATTTCGTGAAATAGTCAACAACAACTATAGCGTATTTGGCCCCTCCTTTAGCTATTGGCAATACGCCAAGTCGATTTCCCATATTGCAAACGGCCGTGGTATGACCATCTGCGTTAACTCTGTTGAGGGGGTTCTTTTAATTTTGCCAAATTTTTGGCAACGATCACACCGTCTGGCGTAGTCTACTGCGTCGTGGTTTATTGATGGCTAGAAGTACCCATACCAGAGAACTTTCTTTGTGAGGGTTTCCCCCCAATATGGTCTCCACATTCTCCTTCGTGCACTTCCTTCAGGATCCTTCGAGCTTCGTCATCGGTCACCATCTAAGAAGGGGGTAGAGAATCCCCTTCGATAGAGTATTCCATCATGTATTATGAATCATGGTGCCTTTCGAAGAAGCTTTTTCCGTTGATTCCGGCCGGTTGGAAGGGTCCCTGTAAGTAAGTAGTCTTTGATTGGCGTCATCCATGTTTTCGGCACGGTGGTGGTCTTGAGAATCTAATCGACATCCATTTCGTCTATACTCGGGGCAGTCTGAGTCTCAATCAGGACTAGTCCCAACGATTGAGCTTCTCCAGAGCTTGCCAGTTTAGATAAGTAGTCAGCCTCAATGTTTTTCTCCCGCGGAATGTGAGTTATGGTATAATGTTCGATGTCACTTAGCAATTCTTGTACTTTAAATAGATACGGGGCAAGGTTCTCTCCTCGAGCTTGGTACTCACCTTTACTTAGCGGACGACTAGCTGAGAGTCACTGTAGATGTGAACGGACTTTATTCTGAGTTCTTTCACAACTTTTATCCCTGCTATCAATGCTTCGTATTCGGCTTCGTTATTTGTTGCAGGGAATTCCATGCGTAAGGCATAGCAAATGGCTCGTCCTTCGTGGGTTTCAAGCACTATCCCCACCCTCAAACAGAGGTTTTTAGATGCACCATGAACAAAGAGTTTCCACTATGTCTCCACTTCCAACGGTGTTTCTTCTTCGTCATCCCGTATGGTAAACTCAGCGGTGAAATCTGCCAGCACTTGCCCATTGATAGCCTTTCTCGGATGGTAAGTAATATCATATTGGTTCAGTTCGATGTTCCACTTGAGATCATCTGGAAGTTTTAGGTCAGTATAGTACTTGCTTCTGAGGCTGATCAGTCAGTACTTTGATTGGATGTGTTTGAAAATATGGTCGTAACTTCCTAGACGCGATCAGGAGGCAATACGCTAGCTTTTCCAAGTTCGGGTAATTTTTCTCGGCTCCAGTAAACAGCTTGCTAATGTAGTATACGGGTCGCTGGATTTTCGCTTTTTCTCGCACAAAGGCAGCGCTCAACGCATGAGGTGAGATTGCTAAGTGAATGAATAGGTCCTCTCCGTCCACTGGCTTTGATAGGATCGGCGGGGCTTCGATGTGTCGTAGCAATTCTTCAAATGCAGTTTGACATGCCTCACTCCATTCGAAGTTTTTCTTTCCTTTCTTTAATGCATCAAAGAACGGTATGCACTTGTCGGTGGCTTTTGAGATAAATCGGCTTAGTGCTATGACTTTTCCATTCAGGCTTTGCAATTCCTTCTTGTTCTTCGGGGCTTGGACTTCTCGTAGGCCAGTTATTTGCTTTGGATTTGCTTCAATGCCCCTGGCACATACTATGAATCCTAAGAACTTTCTGGAGGCTACTCCGTAGTGACATTTGAGTGGATTGAGTATCATTCCGTACTTTTGAAGTATTTCAAACATTTCAGCAAGATTATCCAGGTGGTTGTCAACTACTCGTGATTTGACCAACATGTCATCCACGTAAACCTCTATGGTTTTCCTAATTAGATGCTTGAACATGGCATTTACCAATCCTTGGTAGATTGCCCCAGCATTGTTTAAATCGAATGGCATCACCTGGTAAGTAGTATAGTCCCGGATCGGTGATGAAGCTAGTGTTTTCTTGATCAGGTTTGTGCAACTAGTTGTACCCTGAGTATGCATCCCTGAGCGATAGCAGTTCGTGTCCCGTCGTCCCATCCACAAGCTGGTCAATTCTGGGCAGAGGGAAGCTATATATATTTTAGGCAAGCTTTGTTTAAGTTCGAGTAGTCAATAGAGGTTCGCCAGTTCCCATTGGAGTTTTTGACTAAGATCGGGTTAGATGCTCATTCAGGGTAAGTTGCGTCACAGATAAAACCGTTGGCCATTAGCTTGTCTACCTTTTCTCTTAACGCCTTGGAACGTTCAGGACCTAGGCTGCGCCTGTTTTGCTTTACTGGTGGGGGTCAATATTGAGTGCGTGGCATGCGATTTTTGGTGATACCCCACACATATCAGAATGTGTCCAAGCAAACACATCCAAGTTGGCGCGAAGAAATTTAGTAAGTTCCAATCGCATCTTGTTTCCAAGGTGCGATCCAATTTTCAAGTCCTTCGTTGGGTCATCCATGTCGACTGGGACAGACACCGTTAATTCTAACGGTGCTGGCCGATCCTCCCTTAAACTCTTCTTTCTAGAGTCTAAAGCCTTATCGAATCGGCTATGGACCCTGAGCCAGGGGCGGCTCTGTAGTTGCTATTCAGTAGGTTCACGAATGTGGAGAGTTCTCCCTACATCCATCCACTTTTTCATTCTTTTAGATACACGTAACTCTATAATGTAACATTCTCTGGCAGTGCATTGATCTCCTTTGACCACCACAATTCCATTTACCATTGGGAACTTCATGGTAAGGCACCAATAGGCCAGAGCGATTCTGAAATCGGCTAGGGCGGGCCATCCCAAGAAGGCGTTATGCGTGGAAGTTTCATCCACAATTACGAAAGTCTGAATGAGGGTGACTCTTCGATCACCCATTCCAAGTTCCACTGGCAAGTCAATCGCCCTTACGGTTTGTTTGGGTTTGCCGGTAAACCCTTAGATTTTTGTTTGGCATGCAGACACACTTTTCATGCTGATCTTCATTTGGTCAAAGGTATATTTGAACGGAATATCGACATAACTACCGCTATCGACCAACACTCGCCGAACCACAAAGGGTCTGATTCCTACTGTCACCACCATTGGATCGAGAGTTGGAGATTTGATCCCATTGGTATCTCAATTTATGAATACGATATCATCATTCAAAGTTTTTTGCTGCTTGGTTCGAGCCCCATCTTCGGTCGTGAGACATGATTCCTTCGGAGTGTGCTTTAACGAACTTGCATACCACTCCATCTCTCCCCAACTTCTTTGTGAGGGATGTAGGCCTCCAGATATCGTTCCAATGATGAGTATCTAGCTGTGCAGTTAAAGCGCTCGGCAGATTCAAAGCGGTGGAGGTGTAAAAAGTCATAGCAGGGATACATCGAGGATATAGCGGAATATAGCGGATGGCTCTAAAATAGCATATAAAAATCGTACTTAATGTTTTTACAAATATATAAATGGTAATTAAATGAAAAATTATCATTCAATTGAATTATATTTAATACATAAATAATTTTAAATAAAAACATGTGCGAATATACTTTAAATAAATGTAAAACTTTTATATAACATAATTGAATTTAGTAGAATATTAGAGTATTTTCATTTCTGAAAATATATTAAAAATTAAATCAAATAAATTAGTTTCATAATTTTTATAATGTATAAATGCAATTTTTCAATTCATTTTATTAAAGAAGATATAGCGAAAATAGCGGAATATAACGGGAATAACGGGATATAGCGGAAATAGCGGGGCTTAAAGCGGAAAGGCTGTGTTTTGGGGCTATATGGAAAAATCGTAGCGTAGAAATCCGCTATGAGATATAGCGGGGTAATAGCGTGGCATTAACTACACAGGTCTCTAGTCAGTTCGCTTTGATCCCTCTTTGCTGGTTCCGGCTTGGTTTCTTCGATCTTTAGGAGCTTGAGGAGCCACGGGCTGGTCCGGATTCTATGATTTTCTCACATATTGCTGAAGCTTGTTTTCCTAAATCAGTTCTTCAATCAAGTTCTTTAGGTGGCGGAATTCATTTGTGTTGTGACCGTGTGTCTCGTGGAAGCAGCAGGACTTCCCCGAGCGCTTTTGTTGTTCAATTGCTTCCTTCTTAGGGGGTTTTTATATTCCTCAGTCCCCTATGTCGCGAGATAGATGTTTTTCGGAGTATCGTTGAAAGGAGTGTAATCTTCAGGCCTGAAGCCTTTAAACCATTTATTGTTTCCATTTCTTTTATTGGAATTTCGATTCTTCCTATTTTGATTTCCATCTTTCCCTGTGATTCCTTCAGTAGTCTCGGAAGCGTTTGTATTCTTGCTCATCACCACGTCTGTAACGACCCGTAAATTTTAATGGTTTTTATAACGTGATTAACTAAATTTTTATGAAATTTGAAATAATTGAATTTAATAATAAAAAATTGATATTTGGAATACGTATTTGTAAACATAGCAAATGGTAAATTTTCATCTGGAAATATGCAAGTTTATTTTTGTGTAACTTTATTTCAATTTAAATCAGTTAATATTTGATGATAATAAAATGTTTTCGAAGCCTGAATATTTTATATAATAAATTTGTAAATCATCTTCTGAGTGAGATGTCATATTTTGTTTCATCCAATTTGGACTACCATTGCTCCATTTATCTTATTTTTGACAAATTAACAGCATTTTTCGGTACCAATTATCGACTTTTGATACGATGATCGTACCACCGACATATGTATACCGTTTGATCATCTCGTCGTACTGATCTCAATAGCATATTCACTTATGTATTTCGAGGTCGGGTACGCCACGAAATCAGTAAAACGATTACCGTATTGGTAACCGTTTTCGGACCTTTTGACTTCCGTGGCCTTTCATTTGTCTAACAGCTGGAATTAAATAGCCACTGGTTATCAATATTTCAACTATTCCAATTCTGACTTTTACTATTCCCAATCGTTCAATAGTATGCTAGTTGTCACTTTATATTTTTTTCCTTTTGTTCTGTTCTCCGCGTGAATTATAATATATAAATTTTGCTTCCTTTGCTTGGTATATATTTTCATTTGCCTGTTCATCTCCAAAACCTTGCCTACTCGTGTTACCACAAATTTTCTTGCCTTCCATCATTTGTTTCCTTCCCCTGACCGACCTACCACCATCTGCTATCCTAACCTCTAACCTGAAGCCTACAGCATTACCACCTCTCCGCCTACCACAGCCGCATGCACAACCCTCCTCAGCCCACAGTCTGTCGTCCCTACCTCCCCTTCCTCCGCCTCCATCACCACTTCTACATGCGCCCCATACAACAGCCTCCCATCGACCTCCCCTCTTCCCATCCAGCAACCCAGGCTAGCCAAAGCCGTGCACAGCAAGCCACGGCCTGACCAATCTCCGAGCCTCCTTTGCTTCTTCGTTGTTAGGTATAACGCATGGAAGCTTATCTAGAATTTTTATTTATAGATTTTATTATAACATAGTTTATATAAAAGGATATATATATTACAAGTTTTGTATATACCGAGTTTGAGTTTTAACTTCATATATATAAAGTTATGTAAAATATATGTTTATATGGATTTTATAATGCATGCCGATTCTAAAAGTATATATGTAGGTCTACGAATACATATATTATATGTTAAGTGTTATATGATTAATAAATTTGATAGTTATCTGCCTATATATATAAAACTAAACTAAGATCTGTATAGGATATATGCATCTCAGTTTATTAGTTATATAAGTTATATATAGTGGAAAATAGGCACAAGGACAAATTTTCATAAAAATTTTGGCTGAAGGACAACAAGTTTCATTTTTAGGCTGAAGGACAAACTTTGAAAGATAATTAGGCTGAAGGACAATGCTAATACAACTAGCATTTTGTACAATGTAAAACTGGATATAATGCTAGTTATAATTAGCATTTTGTACAATGTTTGCACTGTACAAAATGCTAACTATATTTAGCATTGTCCTTCAGCCTAATTTTCTTTCAAAGTTTGTCCTTCAGCCCAAAAATGAAACTTTGTGTCCTTCAGCCTAATTTTTTTTCAAAGTTTGTCCTTGTGCCTAATTCCCTCTTATATATATATATATATATATGTATATATGTATATCATGTCGTTGTATATTTATTTGTTATTTTGTACATAAAATTTGTTCGGTTTTACCGTATATGTTATAATAATCATATATATAGAGTTTGCTAGGTAAGTAGGCTGTTGTAACCTGTCATTTTATATGTAAGTAGTTTACAGTATATATTAGCTGCTTTACATTTTTATAAGTTATCTATTTGATCTGGTTTATGTATGTAAGTAATATATTGAATTATAGTAGTACTTGATAGTTATGTTGTGTCAGTGATATATAGTTTACAGTTTTGGATTTTTATAGTTTATATGTATATGATAACGTGAGTTATATGCATAGATTTCAAATATAAATTGCATAGTGTCATATATATGCGTTTCAAAGGTTATATTGACTTAACTTTAATATGCATACGGTTAATATAAAATATATATGCTTGTATAAAATTTAACATGTTAGTTATATGAGTATAAAACAGTCAGAATATATATGTATATAATGTAATAGGTTATTTAATAAGGTTATGTTATAGAATATAATCTGTTAGTGTTTATATATATATATATTTCAAATTTTTGTTTTGGAACTGTCTTGCTTTTATAGTGATTTTAGAGTATGTTATAATAATATAAATTTTTAAAGTATATATATATTTTTATATAAGGTCTGATAGTTAAAAATGTATAATCTGTTGTATTGAAGATATATTTTTTCAGGGCTTTATATGTAGGTTAGTTTTAATAATATGTTAGTTTATGTATTTTATAATATTGGTATTCATATTAATTCTTATAATAAATAATGGTTTTAAATACAATTTGTATATAAGTATGTATGGGTTGGTTGCAAACACATATAGAGGTTTTATTGATATGTATTTAAATTTAATATAGATTTGAGAATAATTATATTTATATTTTATTTTTCTATATATTTAAATTGAATTTTTTGAAATTTATATATATATTATAATAATAATGTATATATTTTCAGTTTATATCAAAATAGATTTTGATTTGTTCTCATCAATTTCTGTTATCAGCTCTATCAGTCGAATTCGTGCCAATCTTGCTTCGCTTTGGAATTCGTAGCTTGTTCTGTTGTCAAACTCCTCTAACCTCAGAAGGTGAACAATCACTTACGATTAACGTTCTTATATTTATTAAATTTTATTTCAATTGAAACGACAATTGAAATATGCTGCTGTTAGTTATTTAAATTGCTATATATATGTTATTATCTGTAACTGTTCACCTGTGACATCTGACACTATGATATGTATTTATATTTTATCTGCTATTGATGATATATGTTGTTGTTATATGTTATATTATTATCATCACTGTTCTCACTCTGCAAGTTCCCTGTTAGTATAGAATTCCCTATGGGTTGAAATGATACATACCCGAACGATCTTGTAGAATTGGAGAAAATCGTTATGGGTTGAAATGATAAACCTAATTGAATTTCATTGAAATGAAATTGGGATTACGGGTTGAAAAGATATATACCCGTAGATAATTAAATTGCGGATTGAAATGATAAATATCTGTATCACTTGACCCTAGGATAGAAAACTATATACAGGCACCGTTGGTCTATATATATTTTTTGAAAATGGTTTCCAAGGTTTTGAAAAGAAATATACAGTTTTAATAAATATTTATTTTAAGATATTATACATATAAATGTTGTTTTTATAAAGTTTGAAATTTTAGATTTTTAAAATTATATGTTTTGAAATTTTAAAATTTAAGATTTTACTTATATTTTTACTATTTTAAAAATATATAAATTAATTTTTTTGATACAAAATAAGTTTAATAATAAGATTTAATTGAATAAAGTTTGATTTAATTAATATATAATATGCTTATGTATTTATTTAATTTTTTTTTTCAAATATAGAGTTTATATTAATTTTCAATAAGTTAAGGTTGGAAAGAGAAATAGAAATTGGTTTGAAATTGTATTTATTTAAGAATTATACTCAAATAAGTTTGATTTGAAATTTATTAAATTTGAGATTTTTAAAGATATGATTTTATAATTTGATTTTGATTAATAGTGATTTAAATGAATATTTTCAAATTTACATAAATTGAAATGGGATATTTAGTTTGTTTAAATTTGTAATTGAAGTTTATTTAAATGTTATTGGAAAGATTAAGTAAATATTTCAAAACTAGATAATAGTAAACTGAATTTGATATATATATATATATATATATATGAAATTGTCAAATTTAGTTTTGTAAATGTTTGAATATTTAAAGATTTGAAATCTATTGAAGTTGAAATGTTTTAATTTGTAGTTTATATCAATATTTGAAGATGATATAAATTGGTTTATTGAGCTTTGGATTGAAATAGAAGAATTGAGATTTGATTTAAATGGGATTTTGGAATTTGAATTGAACTGAATCGATTTGTGAGCTTTGAGGAAAACTATTTTATTATATAAAGTATTTTAAATAAATATATATTATATTACTTTATAAATTATTTTAATATATAATTATTTTAATATAAACTATTTTTAATATATAAACTATTTTAAATAAAACCATTTTTAATATATTAATTACTTTAATTTAAACTATTTAATTTATAACTATTTTATATACTAATTATTTTAATATAAACTATTTTAACTTATAACTATTTTATTATATATATACTATTTTATATCTAAACTGTTTAAGTGGAAAGTGTTATTATTTCAAAGTGTTATGATTTCAAAGCGTTATTATTTCCAAGTGTTATGATTTCCAAAGTGTGTGGTTTCAAAGGTTTATAATTTCGAAAGAGTTATAATTTTTGGAAAGTGTTTTGATTTTTGGAATGTATATTATTTAAAAAGTGAGTAATGATCTTGAATTGATATGGTTTGAATGGATATGATATTTTGGTTTTGAAATATAAACTATTTGAAATAAAATGACCGCGGTGTTATAATAACATTTGGTTGTTAAAGAGACCAGGATCGGTTATTGTCATACTCTCTGTCAATACCGAAAACCACTTTAACAACTGTGTACGCGGTGGAGATTCCATAATAAAGTAGGATGGTGGCAGCGATTCTATTTAAGGTATATAGGTGGACCTGACTCCCGTGAGTTAGCTTAAGGTGGCTAAAACAGGAGCAATTGATGGGCCAAGTGAGGTATCTCCTCCGATTGGATACATTCCTTCGATTGCCATTCTATTACTTTGTGATTGATTTAGTACGCACCTTTGATTTGAGAGTGTGGCTCGAGGTGGACAGTAGTTGCTGCTATGCGTTACCACCAGCCCGGAAGTGTAATTGGTATATCAAACCTGGCATTGCCTAGTTGTGCCGTGTCACCTACCTTATCGAGACCATTACGAGTTTGTTTTGTGTCATACCTATGGAGTGCCCTCTGACGACGCCTATTACGGAGGAGATTACAGTATTGTATAGACTATGGGAATATATAAAATGTGTTAAGGGGATATGGGTAACGCCTTAACGCTATTTTAATAGTTTACTTTACTATAGACATTATTATAATAGCGTATATTACTACATAGTAGATAGTTCCACGGATCCTTAGAGGAGGTGATCCCAAACATCCTTTAAGTTACTTGTATTTCAGTTGATATTTCACTTGAGTTTGATTTATTGATATAAGAATGTTAATCCTGACTCGAGTATTTTGTGTTTTGCTTTACGCTCGGGTCAGACTGAGTCCCACAGCATCAGAGACTCACATTTGGAGTTGGAGCTTCGCTTGAAGATCCATATATCTATTCAGCTTGCAGTTATTCAGTTGACTCCTGTGATATATTCTGATCTTGTATCTGACTATTGTATTGAGACTTCTATGTATTCGAAAGTTCTGTTGTATCTTGTTTTTAACTCTGTTTTATATATATATATAGTAGCTTCATGAACTACTATTCTTTTGTTTCCGCTACTTATTGTTATATTACTCTGTGTCTGTGATTCTGTGATTGATTCATTTACTGTATATGCTGAGTTTTGCCAGATATAAATTAACAATCTGATATTTTGAGCAATTCAATTTCGACATGTGTGGATGCGAATGGTTGAAAATATCGGGATGTTACAACATCACTCTGCCCGACGTTCATCGGTTGCATGCTAGTAGACTTCCTTTCTAGCTCCTGTGCCTCCTCTAATCTCAAGTATTGACTTGCTTTATGATTGAAGTCATTCCTTGTAGTGGGTTACTTCATATTGATCCACTTTCCGAATTCAGTTTTGGGGTGAATGGCACAGACCAAAGCCATGAAAACCGTATCCTCATTTGGATTGCTTACCTTTCTCACTGTTGTATTACACTGGTTCATGAAAGACTTCAGCGGTTCGTTTTGTCTCTGGAATAGTCCGGGCAGGGACATCACATCTTTAGGTTGCACGGTATGGAGCCTGAACTGATCGAGGAATCTTGTTGCTAGTTGATCAAAAGTGGAGATGGATCTCGGTGGAAGCCTGGTGAACCATATGGAAGCAATTCCTTCCAGAAAGATGGGAAAACATCTACACCGAACAGCCTCTAAAGCATTTGCTCCGTCCATGTACCAACTATACTTGTAGGGTTTTGGGTCTTTTGTCCTGTCATAGGATGGAATAGTTGGCATCGTGTACTTCTCCAAATATCGCTCATTCAAGATCTCATCAGTAAAAGGAGTCCGACTTGGTGCGGATCCCTATTTATTATCTCTCCAATTTTTGTTCTCGTCCGTCAATATAAATGCCTCTGATGTCCGATAGTCCTAGGGACGGCTGTCAGTCACTACACTAAGTGTTTGGCTTTGCAAACGTTCTTGGTGAGTGGGCTGAAGGCTAGGCTCTCCTGTCTTTGGGGGAACCACTCCCTCATGATCCCGTTGGCTTGTGGTTGGCCTGACTGGGGCAGTTTGGACATTTCTTGCATTATCGACGGGCATTTTCTTCCAACTTATCATCGTTAAATTGTTCTCTATCTTCTGAGTTGGAGAGGTCCATGGCTACATCCTCTTGTGGGGTTTTCGCCCCTTGATTCAAGTTCGAAGTTGGTTGCCTTGTGGCGAGCGGAGCACTTGTATTTCCTTCTGCGTTGATTCCCATAGTTCCTGCTGTCACCCTTCTTTGCGGCTGCTTTCCGTTTTTTCTGTTTAGGCCAGAAACGGAAGAATTTTCTTGTTCTATGACAGTCGCGGGTTAAGCCATAGTTCTTAGAGCTGGATTTGATTGTAAGGTTAAGGGAGTATTGAGCTTATCCATTAGAGCTCTCTGACTGCTTTCCATTTTTTGATTGATTTCATAAACCATTTTGTTCAACTCGTCTCTTGTAATGACTTCGTGCTGATTGGAGGATGTTGGCACCTGATCTTCAACGTTGGAACCATTTACTTTAGTTTGTTAATGGTTCATATCTTATCTAGCTATTACTGCCCTTATGGACCTTCCAGAGGCAGTTCTCTTCCTTCCCGGAGCCATTGATTCCAAGCAGCAGATTTTTTAAGCAAAGATTAAGGATCTAACATCTGGACCTATCTGATCCAAAGTAGATAGCTAGATCTGAACCTTGAGTTGGCCTTCTCAGTGAAAGCACCAAAATGTTAACCCAAAAAATGGATCAACACCCTGGATTGAGTGTGAAAGCACCAGCACTGTTCTTGCAGAGCAATGATATAGAGAATAAATGTAAAAGGAGAAGAAATAGAAAGAAGACAAGAAGATTTGGTTTGACTGTTAATGAATCCTACGTCCACTTTATAGTTTTTATTATTGACTGATTGTTGTTACAAAGTTAATTCGATTACAAAGTTCTTGAATATCCTTAGGTAAATGAAGTCCCCAATGTTAAAGTTCACTGGAGAATCACACTGAACCTTTTGGATGGTCGTTGTGAGGAAGGAAAAGAGTAAAGAAAGCTTTCTGCAGAGTTTCAGCAACCAGTTCGGAGGATCCCGTTTATGTTGCAGATAGGAAAGTATTTATAGATATTGGTGCAAATGATCACAGGAAGGCGCACTAGAGATTGCATCGCGATCCAAGCCAAAACAATGGATCGCTAGCGATCCATAGCCTCTCGCTAGCGATCCATGGACTAGGCTCGAAGGCGAGCCAATGCCTTAGCATTCTCCCCTTGCCTTTCTCCATGAAGAATGCAGCTGATCGATGAAATAGTATGGATCGCTAGCGATCCATATAATTAGCCTAATTTTGGACTTTGCCTTCTGAATAGCCTTCGTTGTCTTATGTCGATGTTGTTCATGTAGTCTCATAGTACGTTGCCTTGTTTTGATGATGGTTTGCTTACTATTTGTATTTGGCTGCTGAACGGACCGGACGAGCGCTTGTCTCTGTATTTTACAAGCTCGGAATCTCATCAAACTTAGTCATTACTCCTAGAGTATAGATTGAATCATGATGCACAAAGGTCGATAAACCCACGAGTTAATACGATGGATCGCTAGCGATCCATGTCCTTAGCCCTGTATGCGCCTGCCCATGGTTACAACTTTAGGAATATACATACACCCACTCATGGCTACATCCTCAAAATAATATGTGACTAGTCATGACTACATCTTAAAATTATGTGCCTCCTCGTGGCTATATCCCCAAAATAATGTGTGCCTACTCATAGCTACATCAATCCTTGATTCCTAGACCCACTTAGACGGTTGGGAAGTCTAGACCCACTCAGACGGTCTCTTACCAAACGCTTCCTAGACTCACCTGGATGATAGAGAAGTTTAGACCCACTTAGACGGTCTTGTGCCAAACACTCTTGGATATATTATAATTCAGATGACACGCTCAGATGGTCAATGACTATTAATGTCATGGATGCTAATGCTCAAACTTGTGTTACACTCGGACTGGCCAGGAACTTGGACACGCTCAAATTGTCCAGCTTAGGGGTACACTCAGACTACCCTAGGGTATACTCAGACTATCCCATAATCCCTAGGTATACATCACATCGGAACCCATCTTTTTCCATCCTTCAAATCACTACCAATATATGATTCCATGGTCCTCTTATAGTAATATTCTCATTTGATAGTAGAGATGACTTATCCAAAATACCAAAGAGATGTCTACTAGCCCTTATTACATTTAGGAATTCTATTACATTTTCGAATCAAAACATTTACACTAAAATATCTTTATTTCGAATCAAAGATTCCATATTCTCTCCAAATAAAATTTTCTTCCTTAAAATACCATCACTATTTCATATATTAATTTTCAAAATATTATCAACATTTTTTCTTTTCAAAATCAACTTAAAATCTTTATAAAAGTTCCATACTGCGTCTCTAAAAATAAAAATAGAAGTCTGTTGTTAAACTCTAAATTTTAGTGAAATCATTTATGGAAGCTGGTAATCGCCTATATATAAAAAGATTAGAAACATGTATTGTTAAACCCTAAATTTTAGTGAAGATGCTTATGAACCTCTCACCATCACTTTGATTCCTCCAATGGTTTTACCAAGCTACTTTGTTACCAAAAATCTTCAACCACTATTACTCATTCTCAAGAAACATCAATCACTTCTCTTAGTTAATCCGAATACCCAGCCTCCCTCAGCTTAGAAAACTATGTCATTCTACTATGACTAAATTGAATGTTCTTTAACATTCCACCAATTTATCCATTGTATTACAATGTATAACTAACTTATCATAATGTTATCAGCAACAACAAACAACATAACCTAGCCTACAATAAAAATAATCATAATAAAGCAAACAGGCAACCATAAAATTAAGCACGTAATAGCAAAACAAACAATCATCAAAAAATACAATGCAAGCCAAAAGAATTAATTCAAACATGCATAACATAAATTAATTAATAACCATTATCAAAAAAGTAAACAATAATGATATGGTACAAATAGAATAATTTAATTCAAACAATCATACAATAAGCCATAAAACAAATGTAATGAAATGAAATAATCGAATGAATATAACCAATCTTACAAATAATAGAACAACACTACCAATTCAATCAAAGTAAACAGGTACCACTAAAGTATAATATCTTTATAGATCATATCCCATCTTTCTCTATAGAAAGGAATAACTATACATCACTATAACTCATTAGGGAAAACCACACCAAATTGGCATAGTCATCATAATGCATATTAGGCAAACTCAAAACTCATCTCATACAGTTGTCTCACACCCTATGTCACATAGTCTATCCTCATGGTCCTTAGATAAGGTTTTCCAAATAAAATATCGTTTCATAAAAGTACTTTTTAACAAACATCTCCAAAGTTTGCTATTAAAACCAAATATTTTATTTTTTATACTATTTACATTCAAATCAAATCATCATCATCTTTGCAAAATATTTTCTCAAAGTACTTCAAAACTAGATATTTTGTACTACATCTTTTCTCCATATATTATCAAATAAAATAAAACATTTTTCAAATTAAGTAAATTTCCAACCAAAATCCATTACCCAAAAGATGTTTTTCCTTTCAAAACATTGTTTTTAAAAGAGTGCCCTTAAATAAAAAGCTGTAACGATTAAATCGACTTTCAAACAAAAGTTATCAAAAATCGAAGTCGCTCTTTGGATAAAACACTTTTCGTCAAATAAAAGTATTTCCTTTAAAAACATTCAAAATATTCCATCAATAGAATAGTACCTAAAAATATTCCCTTCAAATAAACTATCTTTTTGTGAAAATAGCTTTTTTATAAAACATCTTTAAAATATGTCTTCTTTAAATCATTTAATTTTATTTTAAAGAACACTTCAAAGTACTTCTATCTTTTCAATTAAGGGCTATCACCGAATATTCCCAACAAGGTACGATTAACAAACATTTTAAATCATGGTACAATTATCAAGATAATCTTTCTAGAAAACAACCTTTTTAAATAAAAATCCCATAAATATTAGTGTTTATTTTGAATATTTTTCAACAAAACATTTCTCCCTCATCAAATAAGAATTTTCAAGAAACACCCATTGACAAAATAGCTTTAGCAAAGCATTCCCAAATTAACACTATTATAAAACACTTCCCACTATATGTATGTGTATATGTGTGCGTGTGTGTGGCTGCGTGCGTGCGTGCGTGTGCATGTGTATCAAAGCACATTTTTGATTAAAATAAATTTAACCGAGATATTTCTATCAGAATATTTTCTGCCAAAATATATATTTTTCAAATAGTTTAAACTGAACATCCTTTCACAAAAGTACTTTTAAGTAAAATATTCTATAGTAGTCATTTTCTTACATTGACATCTTCATAAAATATTTTTTATTTCCCACGTTAAATACTTCATTTTTTCCTATGTAAATTTTTTTTTACAACTCACTTTATGCCCAATTTTTTTTCCCTTTTTATAAATATCTTTGAAACTAAATATGTATATTAATATTACTTTCCCAAATAAGTAATATTCGTTTAAAATAAATAATAAGAAGTAATTTCACATATTAATGTCAGGTTTCCATTATAAAGTAACATCTTATATGTCTCACGTGGTTTATAACCAACACTTAATCTCTCATATAAGTGTGTCCACCCTGCCCTACTCCCACTTTATTTATTGTCAAGCCAAATGTTATCATAAATAAACATTGTTTTAGGGTGAGGTAACGATGGTTACACAAAAAACTTATACACACAAAGTATACAATCATAAATAAGAATGCTCTCTTATTTTATATTTTAACCCAACCTTTGGTGTAAATTAACCCAAACTGATGGTTTAAACCTATACAAGGCTAAGGGAATCGCTAAACCTAAGCTCTGATATCAAGTGTGATGACTCACTATTTCTAACATCTAAAATCAATGACAACGGCCATCAAAATACAATTGCACACTGACCTTAGACAATAAAAATGATGGATTGTGCATTTTATAATTTTAAAATCTAAAGCATATATGGAAATAAAGAGATTTTTTCACAACGGAATTAAAAATAAAAACGCATAAGTCTCAATAATGTATATATATCCCAATGGACATACAAGGTTCAATAAACCAAATAAAACAACTTTATCCTTCTATACATCTATCCTTTATTTAATTTATAATAACTGCAATAGTAATACATGGAAATAATTTTAAGTAAACAACCTGTAAATGTAGCATACAACCATAGTTCTTTCCTTTTCCATTTTATTTCTTTCGCCCGCCAACTATGCAAATAGATATATACAAAAAGAAAAGGGTGTTCAACTATGTTTGGACTATGCCAATTTCTATACACTACGTCCACAAGAGAAGTGAGAGCTATTACATTGAAAAAACTATCTCGTGCCCTTTTGGGATCAAGCCTACATATCTGTTTCCTACTAAACTCTTGTATCCAAATACTTGTTAGCATATAACAACCATGACATTCATGCAATGCATTTAGTGCAACCAATGCAAGCATGAAATACTACTTCTACTAAATCATCAAAGTTGCTCACCATATGTATGGGACATCAACAATAATAGCACACAACTACCAAACATTACCAATACTCAATGTCAGCCCTGATCATCAAACAAGCTATCAACACAAGTGTACTTACATACATGTTAATCATCAACTATTAGTAATACATCATCTTTGCAAGTATAAATCAAACAAATGTGCACTGATGAATTAGCATTACTAACAAAAACATCAATCATCAAATATGTACTAATCCATCAACATTAGTAACACAAACATCAATTATCTAGTCAATCAAATCCACAATTAAATACCCATTGTGTGGTAGAAATAGTAGTAAAATATCACACACTTGTCAAGATGCAATTTCGTCATCATTCAACAAAAATATGTAATTGCAATCAACAATCAATCACATATTCTACAACCATCTAAAAAATATATTTTTCACCATTATTCTCTTAAGTATAAAATCATTCTATTATTATTTATTATAAAATAACCTTTATTTTTTTCTTCTCGAATAATAATACTTCTTCAAAAACGATAATATCTTCAAAAAAATTTCTTATACTTCTACTTCTTCAAATACCTTAAAACATTGTATTTTAGTCAAAACAATAATCTACATCAAAATACTTTTAAAACTATAATATTATCATTTTACATCAAAATATTGAAACCACTTTAATTATTTCCAACCAATACTCTAACATTTATCTCATAAAAATAACATTCTATATTAAACTCAAAAACTCCTTTTATTGCTATTTGTCTCAAAATGGTAATAATTTAACCAAACACTTTTATAAACATATTTTATATATATTATTATTCTGAAAATATCTGTTATTTTATTATACAAATAATAATAATAATTTCTTCTATAAACACCATGATGTTAATTATTTTTTCATGTACTCTAGATAATATGATCTTTACAAAAACGGTATTATTATTTATGAAATCTTAATTTTTTTTTATAAACAATAATAAGCTCCCTAATTTTAATTTAAAAGTGATTTGTCGTTATTATTTATGAATTTTTCCAATTTATAAATAGTAACCATATTAAATTCCTCACATTAATTCTAATTTAATTCGTTAAATTACCGTTATTTACAAAAATCATCCAAAATCTGTAAATTACTTTATCATTTATTTAGTAATTTGTTTTTCACATTATCACATAATTTTGTACATTTTATTTTGATTAATTATATTCCCAATCCAAATCCAAAATTAATTATAATTAAACATTCAATAATACAACGATCAATAATAAACAATCTAATCGAGATACAACGTATCTAAAACATCATAATAACTAAACAGTCATCAATATACTATAGCGCGTATTTCATCGATTTAAAAACCAATTAATTAGAATTAAATAACCGTACCAACATGCTTTGCAGACAACTTCAAACTCAGCAAATCAAGCGTCAAATTGTTCGGAATTCCATCATGAGTCCAACGGAACAAACTGGGCGCAAATGGGAGTTCGTATACAAAAGGTATGGAGATTAGAAGTTAGGAGTTTTAATTTGCCATTATATTAAATTACAAGCACCTGATGTAAATTTGTCGTTACCATCTCTCTCGCTATCATCCACATGAACCCATAAATGTAAGCAACCATCCAAGTTCAACTCCACCTAGCTGTAACTACAGCCACCCAAACGCCAATCAGAACTACCATCGTCCTCAGCATGCCACTACTGACTTAAACCCCCTTCCACCCGACTAGCTCCGCCATCGCCACGCTTACCTATTTCTGATGTTTTTCTTAATTTCTGACAATTCCACCGCCCCTTTTATCGATCCAACCACATGGATCAACTCCACTTGACGTCCTCTACATAAGTATACCCTTTGATCGTTCAATTTTCGTTATTTCACTATCGATCAAGATGCTCTATAATGAATGACCAAAACTTCTTTGCCAATTACTGACCATCTCGGACTGCATCTGCAAAAACAAACACTTAATGCCTTTTTTACTCATTGAGAGCATCAAATTCATCATATATTATAAGCGACTAGCTGAATTTTGGGATTAAAAGATAAAAACTAAGGTGATCGCTACTCTCTAGGGTGTCATAGCATCATATATATAGCGAATGATGCGGGTTCAGTTATATGTAACCGTGCGGTCAAAAAATGACTACATATCATACTTAAACATTATAGCACCTCTATATTGCAAACTATAAATCCAAATTCATCAAAATTATATACCAAACTGATCGGCTCAAAAAGACTTACACAACAGTTATAAACATGACATCTAATTCACCATTTAATTAAATTTCATTTTCTATTTAATCTAATTTTAATAGAATCAAATTTATAGATCAGTATATGTGGTAACCCCCAAAGGTAGTGGTGTGGGGGTAATGCCCCCGTTGACAGAAATTAAAAAATCATGGGTCATGTTTCTTCTGCTTCTGATTCAGTTTGTACCTCTGTCATTTGTATTTGATGCTAAGTTGTTTCATTTTTAGGTACATATTCATTTATTGATTCATTTACATAAATAACGTAGAAGTGGCAGTAGTTTCCGTTGTAGAATCAGGAGCAACAGTAGATTTAGGAACAATAGTAGTTTCAGGAATAACACTTTCACATGTTTTTTCTACAGCGGTTTTTTTAGGTTCAGCCATATTGGTTTCCTTTGTGGTTTTCATATATTTTATTTTTTAGCAGTTTTAGGTTCAACAAGAGCAGCAAATTAAGTGTGATTGGGAAGATTATTTTGGTCAATCTCTTGTGTCAAATCGTTTTCCGTAGATGTATTTCTTCTCTTGGCTTTTTCCTTTTTTTAGTATTTATTTTCAAAACCATCTATGTATGCTACTATATTTATTCTTTGAGATATTATTTTTGAACCCGTGTTTTTGTGAACTTGAACTTGTAAAATAAAATTATAATAATATGTTTACAATAGTAAGTTGTTATTATATTATTTGTGTAGTTGTCACATACCGAAATTTTCGACTTTCGAAAATTCGACATCGATACTCACTTTATCGACTGCCGAGAAATCGAGCGCCGGAAACTCCAATAGTGAGGGTTTTAAGAAAAAGAAATAGAAGAAAAGGTAGAAGAAGAAGGAAGAAGGAAAAAAGAAAATAGAGAACTACATCAGAAACAATATCAGAATCTCACATATCGCAGCGGAACAATATACAGTAGATAATTACTAGTCTTTTAAAACAAAGAACTATATCAGTTTATACATACATCAATCACCAGAGTCAATATACAACAATGGACAGTTATATAACTTGTCCTCATACAGAATACACAGCGGAATAAATATATCAGATACAAATACTACGTCTCGTCCTCCAGCTTATCTCCAAAGCTCCAGAATATCCAGAATATCCTGATAATCTAACTCTAGACTGCCCGTGTGGAAATTGGTGGGCACCCAGAGTTTAGAAGGGAACAATAAACTCCGAGTCAGTCATGGTGACTGGTGTGAGATCGTAAAACAGTTATTTATCTTTAAAATAAACAACAGGAAAACTTTAATGTCAACTCGCAATGCTTTTGGAAAATGAAACTACCATAAGACCTCCCACCACACACACAATGCAAACGCAGACTTGGAGGAGATTTCTTCTTATGATAGTCAAAGATGCTTACTACGCAAAAATCAAATTCTTTTTTATATTATTATTAGTGCATAGTGGAAAACATTTCGAAAGTAGAATATAAATCTTAGCCAGCATAGGTACCATTATATTATGCCTGCTATAGCTGCCTCCTGAGGAGACAGGTTATACAATTGAAATCGTAAAGGCTCGTATTGTTTCTTTGGATTTCCAACAAATGGTCAGGCTAAGGAACTTCCTATCCACGATGGGTACGTCCCTGGAATAGACGACCCGAGAACCTAACCGGATCTCTGCCAACACAAGGCCGGGTTACCTCTGAAAAATAGGTAACTACTGACACGCGTATGCCATCCCCCGATCGTCACCGATCTTCCCGAGGATCCCCGATTTCCAACAAACCACAAAGTAATAATAACTGTGCAGCAACCACAGAGGTTAAGTATCTGGGCTCCATACCATGATACCACCTTTATCCAGAAGGAATGACATACACTAAGGGGCGCTACTCCCTAGAACCTTGCCGCATCCTTCCTGTTTCGACCATTTCCGGGGTGTGAGGCTCGACGAAGTCTCGTCCACAAAGCTACGTTTTCTACAAAGCCCTGCTTCGGGTCAAACAAAAATGATCAACCTATGATCACAAAGATATAAGATCAAACAAATGATCATATCACAAATGATCAAACACTGATCATTTCACAGCAACACTCAGTATGCCACGTTACCAAATTGGGATATATCGCTGATAAATTTCAACTACATAACCTCTGAGCTCGTACGTCTCAGAGAAGGGTGTTAAGCTAAGAGAATAAATTCTCCGCCACCAACAGAAATGTATTTGAAAGAAATCAGCTTTATATCTCAAATTGTAACGTCAGACACACAATCCATACAAGTCTGTTCCAGGATCGAACAGAACCGAAGGCACTTCTCACGAAGCCCTTGCACATCCGGATAAATTTCTAATCACGTCCGGACTTCCCGTCACTAAGGGTGATAAAACCTCTAAATCGGAGATCAGCCGATGTAGAGTAACTCGACGGTAATCCTTCCGTTTTCAAAAATATCCGGTCTTCAACACTGGTCTTCGAATGCAATTCATAACGACGTATCACATATTCGGAATGGGTTATATGACCCCATGGTCCTTTCCCGGCTAACCCGAATAGTGAGCGATTATTTAAAATAAGTGTGGCATTCAATTCATCCAATTCACAACAAATACCATTCAAGGTAATTATTGATAGTCGGTTATTTAACTATCAATAAAGATGCGCAACATCATCAGATTCCAAATAATTTTCCAAATAATTTATCTTCAAAAATATCTTTACTAGATATAAAATTTTCCACGCTTAACCATTTGAAAACAATTTCAAATCAATTTCCCCACTTCAAAAATAAATCAATATTTATTTTTAAACAACTTCGCTTTCTTTTATAAATTCCGTATCGAATTTATACTTTCGAATATCTACTGATATTCGATTTTCAAATCGTTTTCAATATTCTGTTTCAATTTATCTTTACAAGGATAAATTCTCAAACGTTTCATTTCATTTTGGAAAAGCATTTCCATACTTAATAATAAGTATTTCACAAATCTATTTATTTTCAACGTTTGAAAATACTCGATATACTTAAATCAAATTAAGTATATATTCATTCTTTAAGGAAAACATTCTTTTAACATCTATTTGAGTCAAAACGAATGTTGCGTAAAACATCGTTACGACGACTCGAAATCAATAGTATAGGGATTCGGAATTAAGATAGGTATATATAAATCCCAATACTATATAAAACAATTTCTTTCGAAAATCATTTACTATAACAACAGTGTTATAGTCCATCTTTTCCTTATTTCTCAAAAACGCCTATTTCAACAATGAATGTTGAAATCTATGATTTTGATATTTAATCATTTTAGAACATCGTTAAAATGTTTAACTTCATTTTTAATATCATTTTTCCCAAAACCATATCTATTTTACTTAACAATATATTCACTGTCCAAAATCGTGAATATAATTCACTTAACCCAATTTCAATCATTTCTACACATTTTTATTTCAATAAAAATTCGCTATCCAAAATCGCGAATATATCCTCTTTAATAACCTTCTATAATTCACTTATCAAATTCAATCGATTTCGAATTTATAAACACGGTTATAAATTCTATTTCTATTTTAATAACAACCTCGACTTATAAATCTTCTTTTTATCAACTTCTATATTTTTACTTATCAAAATAAGTGATTTCGGATTTATAAACAACTTTTATAAATTCCAATTCTATTTATAAAAATTTCAATCCCAAATCAATGTCGATATTGATTTAAAAATTTATTTATCACTACTAAGTAAATTCCTCATTTTTTTCTCAAATGATTCAATATTCTGTTTTTAAAATGGATTCTTCAAATTGAAATCATCCTACGTTGATTTCCCAATTTATTTCAATTTACCAATTAAATTTCTAGTTGGATTTCCAACTTATCTTCTTTTAAATAAATTCCTTTTTAAGGAAATACATTTCAATCGTTTCTTTCAATCTATTTAAAAATCCAAATTCTTAAATTAAATTCTTCAATTTATAACCACTGTTTATGAAATCCATTTATTTAGCAATTTCACTTTATTCTGGAATTTATTCAATACGATTATAAAAATTTACTTTTTATACTTTAAAAATTCCTTTCTTCAAAATTTCTTCAATTTCAAAAATTGATTCACTTAGAAATTTTCTACTTGAATTTCAAAAATTCAATTTCGTTTATCTTTGGAATCCAATGATGTCAAAACATCCATTCAGCTAAATTTTAGCTTTCAAAAAATTTCCAGATATCAATATGATTAATAGCATCACTATGATCATTCACAGATTCATATCACAATAGAAATAAATTCAATCAATGTGAGGGGTCCAGTTGGATCCCTCCAACCTGTTTCCCTGCATCCAAAGATGTTAGCACAATACCAATTCCGCTCCAGTACGGAATTATCGCGGTATATGGGTTTTATAAAAATCCGCTTACTAACGGCGCAATAGGGTCTCATCCGCTATACGAGGCGGGAAATCATCAATCCAATATATACATATGCCAATATGTATATACTGCTATATATATAGATATATCCTATCATATCTAATAGCACATTCAAACAAATCAATCAATAACTGCAAAAATTCCACATTCAATTTGAGTGAGAAAATCTCACCTTAGCCTTTTATTTGCAATCCATTCCAAATTCAGATTTATTTTTTTCTTCGTTGCATTCGACCTTGTATAAATATTATACAAATTAATAAATACTCGAACCAATCAAATAACTAATTTTCATTTTTGATTGTTTAATTAACTAACTTCTCCTTTAATGATTTTATTTTAATTTAATATAAAGTTTTAAAACTAAGTTTCCTTTATTAATTATTTTTAATAACAAAATTTAAATGAACCATTTATACTTATCAACTCTGCTAGTCAAAAAGTTAAATTTCCATTTCATATCAACCATTTAATTTAGAAATAAATTTCTATTTAATCATCAGCTTTAACCTAACAATTTAAATTTATCAAATAATCTTCCCTTCCTTTTAATAACTTAAAACTCTTCACTATTTTAAATTGCAACCATATATATATATTTTTATATGGATATATTCATATCTATACACTTTTCTTTACTGTAAATAAAATCTCACTTTTAACTATTTATATTTATACTTGTATATAAATAAATTAAAACTCGAATAAAATAAAAGAAAAAAATTTACCTCACTGCTCGATCGATTTCGAGATGACCAAGCCTTCATTATTGGCCTTGACCATCACCTGAGCTCCATCGCTGCTCAGACTCGTGACAACCCACGACTCGAACATCGAGTTCGACAATCCAGAGCATCGCGACTTCGAACATCTTTTCCTAGCCTCCACGCACGCGAGTTCGCGAATCCCCCAACATTGACGAACGGCAATAGATCGCCCTAAACATCACCGCCAAGGACCCCTCCTCTGTCCTCGATAATCCCCATGCCGTTAGCTGCGATGCCGCTTCCAGGCAATCGCGATTCACTTCACGACCTCGCGAACTCCCTACCGCCAACCTCCTTTTCATCGCGAATCGCCGTCACCATCCTCTGACAACGCGCGCCTGCCCACGAATTGATCGAACCACCCTCCTTTGACTGCCGCGAACTCGAGTTCGTCCCTAAGTCGCAGTCGCGACTATTGATTTCGAAGTCGAACGAGAAAAAGGGTTTTACTTTCGTGACTGGATTTGAAAGAGAGGGGATTTCGATTTCTTTTTGAACTGAAGAGGATAGCTCGGCTACGATTTTCAAATGATGATTTTCGTTTTATACTTCGGCCATTTCTATTTGATTTGTTCTGGAACGAGAGCTTTTCGTTTATTTTGAACGAGAAGGGATATTTAAAATTAAAGAGGCATGGGTTTCCACGATTTCGTTCCGTGATATTTGGCGTGGATAAAGGAAATGTCGTGCTGCCATTTGACCAAGTTAAATAAATTTAAATTTAGATTTAAATTGAATTCCATTTAAATTCCAACGCATTTAACTATCGTATGGTCACGTAATAACTCCGAAAAATACGAAAATTGAAATCCAACAAAAATACAACATTCCGGATCACATGGAACCGGTTTCGTCGAATTCCGAGATTGTTTGAAAAATGACTATTTTTTTAAATATCGGTTCAACGATATAAATTTCAAAACTGAACAGAACAGCTTAAAATTCAATTCTGAAGCTGCTGTTATCTTCAGTAATATAAATACGAATTTTAAAAGCTTTCGAAATATTTTTCTTCAACTTTAAATTAAAGATTCAAATTTAATTCAACTTACAATAGATTAAATTTTATAATTTAATCGTCAGCTTTCAAAGTTATATCCGGGATTCAAATTAAATCATCGTTCAAATATTTAAAATTAATTAAATATTCTCAATTTAATTTGTTCAAAATTCTGGGTCGTTACAGACTTCCCTCCTTAAAAGAATTTCGTCCTCGAAATTACAAGTTAGGAAAAATGGTCCTTAACTCGTCTACTATTTTTTTCACAATCTAATAGTTTTATCAATCTTTCAAAACAAATCTCTCTACTAAAGATTCGTTATTAATTCAACTAAATTTCTAAACCTTTCATAGTTTTCAAACATCATTGTTTTCTTCAAAATTCAAATTCGAGTTTAAATTCAAATTTTTAACTTTCAAAATTTCTCAAAAATTTTCTAACACCCTAAATTTCCGAAAAATTTTGCCAGCGTCTCCTTTGCGCGGCTAATACGGAACGACTACAAAACGTCCCTACGTACTCTCAATTTTCCAAAAGAAAAAGAAAAATCCAAGCGGCTAGACAAGAAATCATCAAAAACTCATATTATAATTCAAATACTTACCTTTTGTCGAGCAATTCAAATTATCTTTGAAATCAAATCCAATTCCTTAATAACACCTGTATATCCTACTAGCCATGATATCTAGTTACAACATTCAAACCATTTTGCAAATTCTATTACAAAATTTTCAATATAAACTGCTTATACATTTTTACTTCACTGTTGAAGTTACATATTCATCTTCGTTCAATTTTACATTTCAATTTCTCATTTGAATTCAATTCACAATTTCAATTTAATTTGGATTCAATTTACTTTCAATTCTGAAATATTGAATTTTATCAATTATCTGTCATTTACAACTGCACTATCTTAAATTAGTTCCAATTACTAATTCATTCGTCTTCAATTTGAATTTCATTCCAATCAGATTTCAAATATTCTATAAGTTATCAACTTATTTACATCTTGATTTATACAATCATTTATACATTCACATTCACAATTCCATTTCATTAAGGAATTTTATTTTTATTTATAAATTCTTTTACAATTTATATCCACCATTTTATTCATATATGAATTTATTTCCTTATACTTTCAATTCACATTTATAGATTTCATTTGTTAATGAACTTTAATTCCAATCACATTTACATATTTTACATTAACAATTTCTATTTGTATAAGTTATCAATTCAATAATATTCCATAAATATTCTTATTAAGTATTCCAGAGTCTTTTCAACTTTTCAAAACCATTTTGAAAACAATTCAAATTTATCTTTTGAATTTTCAAAACAAAACTCAATTTTCCAAACAACTTTCATTTAAAACAACTTGGCAGCAATTTCTCTTTTGGAAACCCAAAAATGAACACCGGTGATGTCGCGATCATCATCGGAATTATTTTCCAGCGACCGAAAAGAGTTTAGAGCTTTTCATTCCTCCAAAATACTTTTCAAAACCTTTGAAAATCACTTTCAAACCAAAAAGGATTTAAACTTTCCAAATCTCCAAAATTTTCAAATTCTTTTCAAAACATTTTCCAAAACTTCTCTGGAATTCCGTTTTAAATTATAAGTCACAATTATAATTTATATTCTTTAATTTCATTTGTATATGAATTTATTTCTTAACCTTGGAGTTATGATTTGAATTTCTTATTCAATTTCAATGATAATAGGTTAATATTATCACCTTTTACAACCATGCAACCATATACTATAGTACTTCATAGAAAAAACATTTCTTTTCTATACAAAAATAGTTTTGGGCAAAATTATCTCATTTACCCTATTTAAAACAATATTGTGCCGAATTGTTCTATTCGAGTGTTTAGAGATCCCTATCAATGATCGTTAATTACTCGTATTGACCAGAATCCATATACCACTCAACAAATCAATCATCACAATATAAAACAATTTTTTTTATATTCACTAACAAATACGCGCTCGTATCTATTATTACACTCAAACTCATTCTAGAGTACTGCTGACTCTATCTCTAATGAGTAACACCCAACAGAGCAGGGTTGCCGCTTAACCATATGCTCCGATACCACTTTGTCACATACCGAAATTTTCGACTTTCGAAAATTCGACATCGATACTCACTTTATCGACTGCCGAGAAATCGAGCGCCGGAAACTCCAATAGTGAGGGTTTTAAGAAAAAGAAATAGAAGAAAAGGTAGAAGAAGAAGGAAGAAGGAAAAAAGAAAATAGAGAACTACATCAGAAACAATATCAGAATCTCACATATCGCAGCGGAACAATATACAGTAGATAATTACTAGTCTTTTAAAACAAAGAACTATATCAGTTTATACATACATCAATCACCAGAGTCAATATACAACAATGGACAGTTATATAACTTGTCCTCATACAGAATACATAGCGGAATAAATATATCAGATACAAATACTACGTCTCGTCCTCCAGCTTATCTCCAAAGCTCCAGAATATCCAGAATATCCTGATAATCTAACTCTAGACTGCCCGTGTGGAAATTGGTGGGCACCCAGAGTTTAGAAGGGAACAATAAACTCCGAGTCAGTCATGGTGACTGGTGTGAGATCGTAAAACAGTTATTTATCTTTAAAATAAACAACAGGAAAACTTTAATGTCAACTCGCAATGCTTTTGGAAAATGAAACTACCATAAGACCTCCCACCACACACACAATGCAAACGCAGACTTGGAGGAGATTTCTTCTTATGATAGTCAAAGATGCTTACTACGCAAAAATCAAATTCTTTTTTATATTATTATTAGTGCATAGTGGAAAACATTTCGAAAGTAGAATATAAATCTTAGCCAGCATAGGTACCATTATATTATGCCTGCTATAGCTGCCTCCTGAGGAGACAGGTTATACAATTGAAATCGTAAAGGCTCGTATTGTTTCTTTGGATTTCCAACAAATGGTCAGGCTAAGGAACTTCCTATCCACGATGGGTACGTCCCTGGAATAGACGACCCGAGAACCTAACCGGATCTCTGCCAACACAAGGCCGGGTTACCTCTGCAAAAATAGGTAACTACTGACACGCATATGCCATCCCCCGATCGTCACCAATCTTCCCGAGGATCCCCGATTTCCAACAAACCACAAAGTAATAATAACTGTGCAGCAACCACAGAGGTTAAGTATCTGGGCTCCATACCATGGTACCACCTTTATCCAGAAGGAATGACATACACTAAGGGGCGCTACTCCCTAGAACCTTGCCGCATCCTTCCTGTTTCGACCATTTCCGGGGTGTGAGGCTCGACGAAGTCTCGTCCACAAAGCTACGCTTTCTACAAAGCCCTGCTTCGGGTCAAACAAAAATGATCAACCTATGATCACAAAGATATAAGATCAAACAAATGATCATATCACAAATGATCAAACACTGATCATTTCACAGCAACACTCAGTATGCCACGTTACCAAATTGGGATATATCGCTGATAAATTTCAACTACATAACCTCTGAGCTCGTACGTCTTAGAGAAGGGTGTTAAGCTAAGAGAATAAATTCTCCGCCACCAACAGAAATGTATTTGAAAGAAATCAGCTTTATATCTCAAATTGTAACGTCAGACACACAATCCATACAAGTCTGTTCCGGGATCGAACAGAACCGAAGGCACTTCTCACGAAGCCTTTGCACATCCGAATAAATTTCTAATCACGTCCGGACTTCCCGTCACTAAGGGTGATAAAACCTCTAAATCGGAGATCAGCCGATGTAGAGTAACTCGACGGTAATCCTTCCGTTTTCAAAAATATCCGGTCTTCAACACCGGTCTTCGAATGCAATTCATAACGACGTATCACATATTCGGAATGGGTTATACGACCCCATGGTCTTTTCCCGGCTAACCCGAATAGTGAGCGATTATTTAAAATAAGTGTGGCATTCAATTCATCCAATTCACAACAAATACCATTCAAGGTAATTATTGATAGTCGGTTATTTAACTATCAATAAAGATGCGCAACATCATCAGATTCCAAATAATTTTACAAATTATTTATCTTCAAAAATATCTTTACTAGATATAAAATTTTCCACGCTTAACCATTTGAAAACAATTTCAAATCAATTTCCCCACTTCAAAAATAAATCAATATTTATTTTTAAACAACTTCGCTTTCTTTTATAAATTCCGTATCGAATTTATACTTTCGAATATCTACTGATATTCGATTTTCAAATCGTTTTCAATATTCTGTTTCAATTTATCTTTACAAGGATAAATTCTCAAACGTTTCATTTCATTTTGGAAAAGCATTTCCATACTTAATAATAAGTATTTCACAAATCTATTTATTTTCAACGTTTGAAAATACTCGATATACTTAAATCAAATTAAGTATATATTCATTCTTTAAGGAAAACATTCTTTTAACATCTATTTGAGTCAAAACGAATGTTGCGTAAAACATCGTTACGACGACTCGAAATCAATAGTATAGGGATTCGGAATTAAGATAGGTATATATAAATCCCAATACTATATAAAACAATTTCTTTCGAAAATCATTTACTATAACAACAGTGTTATAGTCCATCTTTTCCTTATTTCTCAAAAACGCCTATTTCAACAATGAATGTTGAAATCTATGATTTTGATATTTAATCATTTTAGAACATCGTTAAAATGTTTAACTTCATTTTTAATATCATTTTTCCCAAAACCATATCTATTTTACTTAACAATATATTCACTGTCCAAAATCGTGAATATAATTCACTTAACCCAATTTCAATCATTTCTACACATTTTTATTTCAATAAAAATTCGCTATCCAAAATCGCGAATATATCCTCTTTAATAACCTTCTATAATTCACTTATCAAATTCAATCGATTTCGAATTTATAAACACGGTTATAAATTCTATTTCTATTTTAATAACAACCTCGACTTATAAATCTTCTTTTTATCAACTTCTATATTTTTACTTATCAAAATAAGTGATTTCGGATTTATAAACAACTTTTATAAATTCCAATTCTATTTATAAAAATTTCAATCCCAAATCAATGTCGATATTGATTTAAAAATTTATTTATCACTACTAAGTAAATTCCTCATTTTTTTCTCAAATGATTCAATATTCTGTTTTTAAAATGGATTCTTCAAATTGAAATCATCCTACGTTGATTTCCCAATTTATTTCAATTTACCAATTAAATTTCTAGTTGGATTTCCAACTTATCTTCTTTTAAATAAATTCCTTTTTAAGGAAATACATTTCAATCGTTTCTTTCAATCTATTTAAAAATCCAAATTCTTAAATTAAATTCTTCAATTTATAACCACTGTTTATGAAATCCATTTATTTAGCAATTTCACTTTATTCTGGAATTTATTCAATACGATTATAAAAATTTACTTTTTATACTTTAAAAATTCCTTTCTTCAAAATTTCTTCAATTTCAAAAATTGATTCACTTAGAAATTTTCTACTTGAATTTCAAAAATTCAATTTCGTTTATCTTTGGAATCCAATGATGTCAAAACATCCATTCAGCTAAATTTTAGCTTTCAAACAATTTCCAGATATCAATATGATTAATAGCATCACTATGATCATTCACAGATTCATATCACAATAGAAATAAATTCAATCAATGTGAGGGGTCCAGTTGGATCCCTCCAACCTGTTTCCCTGCATCCAAAGATGTTAGCACAATACCAATTCCGCTCCAGTACGGAATTATCGCGGTATATGGGTTTTATAAAAATCCGCTTACTAACGGCGCAATAGGGTCTCATCCGCTATACGAGGCGGGAAATCATCAATCCAATATATACATATGCCAATATGTATATACTGCTATATATATAGATATATCCTATCATATCTAATAGCACATTCAAACAAATCAATCAATAACTGCAAAAATTCCACATTCAATTTGAGTGAGAAAATCTCACCTTAGCCTTTTATTTGCAATCCATTCCAAATTCAGATTTATTTTTTTCTTCGTTGCATTCGACCTTGTATAAATATTATACAAATTAATAAATACTCGAACCAATCAAATAACTAATTTTCATTTTTGATTGTTTAATTAACTAACTTCTCCTTTAATGATTTTATTTTAATTTAATATAAAGTTTTAAAACTAAGTTTCCTTTATTAATTATTTTTAATAACAAAATTTAAATGAACCATTTATACTTATCAACTCTGCTAGTCAAAAAGTTAAATTTCCATTTCATATCAACCATTTAATTTAGAAATAAATTTCTATTTAATCATCAGCTTTAACCTAACAATTTAAATTTATCAAATAATCTTCCCTTCCTTTTAATAACTTAAAACTCTTCACTATTTTAAATTGCAACCATATATATATATTTTTATATGGATATATTCATATCTATACACTTTTCTTTACTGTAAATAAAATCTCACTTTTAACTATTTATATTTATACTTGTATATAAATAAATTAAAACTCGAATAAAATAAAAGAAAAAAATTTACCTCACTGCTCGATCGATTTCGAGATGACCAAGCCTTCATTATTGGCCTTGACCATCACCTGAGCTCCATCGCTGCTCAGACTCGTGACAACCCACGACTCGAACATCGAGTT
This sequence comes from Allium fistulosum, assembly GCA_030737815.1. Taxonomy (NCBI): domain Eukaryota; kingdom Viridiplantae; phylum Streptophyta; class Magnoliopsida; order Asparagales; family Amaryllidaceae; genus Allium; species Allium fistulosum. The sequence goes on from CM060901.1 coordinate 1,498,488,969, forward strand.
CGACAATCCAGAGCATCGCGACTTCGAACATCTTTTCCTAGCCTCCACGCACGCGAGTTCGCGAATCCCCCAACATTGACGAACGGCAATAGATCGCCCTAAACATCACCGCCAAGGACCCCTCCTCTGTCCTCGATAATCCCCATGCCGTTAGCTGCGATGCCGCTTCCAGGCAATCGCGATTCACTTCACGACCTCGCGAACTCCCTACCGCCAACCTCCTTTTCATCGCGAATCGCCGTCACCATCCTCTGACAACGCGCGCCTGCCCACGAATTGATCGAACCACCCTCCTCTGACTGCCGCGAACTCGAGTTCGTCCCTAAGTCGCAGTCGCGACTATTGATTTCGAAGTTGAACGAGAAAAAGGGTTTTACTTTCGTGACTGGATTTGAAAGAGAGGGGATTTCGATTTCTTTTTGAACTGAAGAGGATAGCTCGGCTACGATTTTCAAATGATGATTTTCGTTTTATACTTCGGCCATTTCTATTTGATTTGTTCTGGAACGAGAGCTTTTCGTTTATTTTGAACGAGAAGGGATATTTAAAATTAAAGAGGCATGGGTTTCCACGATTTCGTTCCGTGATATTTGGCGTGGATAAAGGAAATGTCGTGCTGCCATTTGACCAAGTTAAATAAATTTAAATTTAGATTTAAATTGAATTCCATTTAAATTCCAACGCATTTAACTATCGTATGGTCACGTAATAACTCCGAAAAATACGAAAATTGAAATCCAACAAAAATACAACATTCCGGATCACATGGAACCGGTTTCGTCGAATTCCGAGATTGTTTGAAAAATGACTATTTTTTTAAATATCGGTTCAACGATATAAATTTCAAAACTGAACAGAACAGCTTAAAATTCAATTCTGAAGCTGCTGTTATCTTCAGTAATATAAATACGAATTTTAAAAGCTTTCGAAATATTTTTCTTCAACTTTAAATTGAAGATTCAAATTTAATTCAACTTACAATATATTAAATTTTATAATTTAATCGTCAGCTTTCAAAGTTATATCTGGGATTCAAATTAAATCATCGTTCAAATATTTAAAATTAATTAAATATTCTCAATTTAATTTGTTCAAAATTCTGGGTTGTTACGGTAGTCATTGCAATGTTATGTGGATGTTTGATAAATATTTGCCTAGTAACTATTTGCATAGTAAAATATTTGTCATCCTAATATTTGCACGACAGATATTAGCATGGCTAATATTATAGTAGCATATATTTGATCGTTTGATATTTTCATTATAAATGTTCGATTGGCTGATATTTGCATGACATGTGTTTGGCTAATATTGCATGTTAAATTTGTGCTTCACAATTATGTATATAATATATATTTTCCTGGTATATATTTGAATGATATTTTTCTAATAAATTTTTGAGTGACTGATACTTTTTTGTCAGTTATTTTCATGGCAACTATTTTCATGGCAATTATTTGCATGACATGTAATCATTTGCATGATAATTATTTTTGCATGCTAACTATTTGCATTATAGATATTTTCTTAGTTAATATTTGCAGAGCTGGTATTTTCCAACAAATATTTACATAAACATTTTTATGGCTCATAGTTGAATGAAAATATTTGCATAGTGTTTGGCATAGTTGAAATTTTAACATGCTAAAAATTTGAGAAGACAAATATCTCGATTGGTTTTTATGACCTATCCCTAGGGAAAAATATTAGCTAATACTGGTAAGATAATTATTTGTTTATTGAATTTTTAATGGCAGATTCTATTCATACATCGGAAACTACTTAACGTACACCAAAAAATTTGCCAACATCATACACGTCATTTTTTACTTAATATACACCATATATATTACAAAACTACCCTTGTTTTGAAATAAAACAAAACATTTACTTCATTTCACGGGCTTTCTCTCACGTGTTTATCAAATAAAGGTTTCTAAAGTTCCCAAATTCACTTTTGCAAATTTCAAATTCATGTACTTTAAATAGAATTTTAATTTATTTAGTTATAAATGTATAGCAATTTGAATTTAGTTTTTGAATATTGAATGTCGAACTATATAAAGTTTGATTCCAAAACACTTGATTTAAAATAGTTAGAAGATACATAAAATTTTAGCATTCCATGAATCATACTAATTTTAGTACAAAATGTTAAAATTTAATTTTATGTTTAATTTGAAGTGAAAATATAAAATCTAGCATGTGTGAATTCAACTCGAAACTGTATGTAATTTAATACCTAAAAGGAATTTAATTTAATTCAATTGATGATGTATAGAAACTTTGGTTATCTGATAAAATAAATTATGCCAACTATATTGTGAATTTGAAACTCTTTAATTTTAGTTTTAATTTTGTAAACTAAAGGTGTTTTGGTCCAAAATATTATTAAATTTTTTATAGTGTATGTAAAACAATTTATAGTGTATAAATAGAATTTGCAATTTTTAGTATGCTTTGCATTCAACAATTACAGGATAATATTAGGGTACCATTTGTCTTTAATAATTACCCTTAGAATTATTACTAGTTACTATGGTCATGGTAAATATTTGTATATCTTTTATTTAGTATTCTCACATTTTATATGTTATAGGATTCATGTTTGCAATTTATTTTAAAAAATTTACTATGATTTTTGAATGGAAAATATCTGCCTGGTATATATTTCATATTTTTTTATACATAAAACTAGTTTATTATTACATGTCAAACATGTGTTTATCATCATATTTGCCTAGATAATAGTTACCAGGCAGAGATATCTACATGGCAAATATTTATAGCAAATATTTACCATTTGCATATCTATATCTACATTATATCTCTAAAGCTAATAGTTCAAAATACTCTATAAATTAGGTTTTTCAGTTTCGATTTCAAGTTTCGATTTCAAGTCTTGATTTACATGAACTCTAGATGCTTTTAATGATTATCAATCGCTTAGATGCACTCGAGATCAAATTAGGTTAGATGCTATTCAAGATGATTCCAATGGTTTTGGAGAATTTCAATAGTTTTAGATGTTATTATGAAAACAGTTTTATTAAGTCAAAGGAAAACATTCTAAAAATTATTTTAAAAAGAAGAATGTATTTTAGAGAGTATAATTTGGAGGGAGTAGACCTTAAGTTTTTTTATTTATAAGGATATATTCAAAATTTTATTTAATAATAAGTTTAGCAAATTTTATTTTTCAGAAGGTACGTTGGATAGGTGATTATTATATGAACTCCAACTTTGAATGAGGGGAGGACAATTTTGGGGAACTCCACATAAAGATATGAACAAATCGAAACATGTGGGTAAAAAATCAATTTTCTTTTTTACAAGGGAACTTGATTCTCTTATATCTTCTATAACATTTTTCAAATTACTAAAAAGGAAAGTTTCTCCCTTAAAAAAAATCAAGTAACTTTAACAATCATCATTGAGTATATGTCCCTCATTTTGACATTGTGGTGAAATAAACCCCTCTCCATAAGTACATAAAAAACTAGGTCCCTATTTTAAAAAACAATAAAAGTTAATAAAGTTTTCAAAAAAAATTAAAAACAAGCTTGCCCTTTTTAGTATGTGTATTTGTTATTTAGGTAGTCATTTATAATATAACTTCATTTTCTACCAATTTCTAATTTTATTGAATTTCTTGAAACCTTCTCAATAAACACAGTTTAACTTTTGAAAAAGCATAAGAATTCGTGCTCTGTAATTTACAAAAAAATAGGTACCAAACTTACAAACTTAGTATACCTCACTTTCTTACATTAATAGTAAAAAAGAGAACCTGTGTTTTTCTTGGGACGTTTTTCTCAAACACCCTTCCAAAGCTTCGAAATTCAGTTCCACCCCTTGTCAAAACAGATTTTACTAAAAAATATGTCAATTTTTCCAGTGAAAATTTGCAATTTAAGTTAGAACAACAAATATTTACATTCAACACTCTAAATATTTGCAATTGTAACTGCATACTTTGCAACATAAAGATTTACAGTCTGCACCTCAATGCGCATTCTACACTTTAAATATCTACATTCCACACAACGAATATTTATTTTACAAATATGTGCATTTTAAACTAAAAAAATTTGTAGTTCAAACTTAATACCTAAAAAACCTTCTAAATAACAAGTTTTACGAAACATCCACTCAATATTTAATATTTTCGCTGGAAATATTGATTGGATGTTTCTTGAAACTTATTTTTTAGAAGGTTTTTGAGGTATTAAATTTTAAAATAATGGTTATATCTTAATTTCCAGTTTTTGTTTTACCCATTTCAAAAATTATCATGTTATTCGATAAATAACATACAAACCATTTTGATCTATCTTTCTACACCAAAACAGTTTTACAAATCAACTTTTCAATTTACGATATATACAAAAAAAAGATACTAAACTAAATCCAAAATCATTACCTAAAAAATCCTTGATACATAGATCGAGCAGATCTGAAACTTAAGTGGTATTTAATGACTTCTAAATGAAGCTTAACTCAAAACTCACTCGTAAAAAAACATGAAAATTTCCCAATGAAATCAAAGATGGGTGGACATGATACCACTTGTTATGATTTCCATATACTTTAGGATGGATTAATCATGAAACCCTAGATCTGAATAGGTGATCGATATTGATTTGATTGAGAAGAAATCATAGGAAAGTAAATGAATTAGCGGAAGTCATACCTGAATACATAGTTGTTGATTGGAAATATAAATTTGGTTCGATTTTCCATATTAACACCAGCCTTGGATCTTATATTAGATCTGAATCCTAAATTGCTACTTTCATGAACTAATTAAGACAAAAAGACAGATCTGAAAGATAAGAGTTAAATCTGATCTTCCAAATTGACATAAACCCTAGTCTAAATTATTTCTATAGAAGAGATTAGGAGAATAACTAGAGTTTATATAATTTGGGGACCATAACCCCTTGTTTATAATGTTGGCATTTTCAAATTTGACCCTTCAACAAATTAGAATTGCTCCGGTATCTACACATTAATACCATGACAATTATACCTGTAAGCCTTTTAATTTTAATTTATAATTTATTCACTTTAATTAGGATTTACACCAAAATAGTACAACATATTCTATTTTACATATGTAGCCCATATGTTGGAATTTTCTAACAATCTCTCTCTGGGCCATTTATGTAATAACCTTATAAATGTATATAACTTTATGAGCTCCAAAATCTGCTATATATAACATAAGGTGTTTTCGAAACAATTTCGTCCATTAATTATACGGGCAAAGGATCAAAGTGGCTTTCGTTACTTTTAGCGTAACTAAACCCATCAATGGTCACATATACCAATACACTCAAACGACACAGATCATTCATGGATGCGTAGCATGAAAATTTCATGAGATGTGATCTATACATGTATATTTCCAACAGGTCCTACTTTTATGAGATCAAAACGTTCAATATTTGAACAACCTAGAGTGCAAACAAAACTTTATTACTTTATATATAATTATAAAAAAGAACTTGATATATATATATATATATATATGTAACCAAAGTATAGAGCAATGTGTCATATGGAAATACCAAATACAAACTCCCCCTAAACTAAAATATTCTTACATAAATGTTACACCAATTGAGCAAGATGCTCATGTAAGTCCTTGGGTGATAATTATAATCAGACCCTTGAAAATCGACACTAATACATCCTCAGTATTCATGTGCCGCAAAATCAAGTGCCGAAAAACCCGACCATTAGGGGAAAGAAGAAAATAAAGACAGAATAGAATCATACATGAAACGGAAGAACATATATTATTTCAACATATAATCTTTACAGTGGAAATTTTTTTAATGCATTTATCATAGTTCAACTTAACATTAACATGGACAGTTACAAATATCTGTCCTTACAAATATGGAATAGAACAGTACATAAGTGTGGCGGATATAGATAACAATCTTCAGAAAAATCTTCTGACTCCATTCTCCAAGCACTTTCAAAATGCTCCAACTATGTTGGGGAAAATCCCATCAGATAATGAGTCTAAGGGAATAAAAACCCAACGCAGGGGAAAACAACTGGATCAAGATTGTAGTGAGACAAAACAAACAGAGATAAACACTAGAACAGACAGTCATAGATCAATGCAATGCAGAAAAATAAATAACACCAGTATTTATAGTGGTTCCACTACCACGAGGCGGTGTATGTCCACTTAGGGAGAGTAGATTTTATTAATCACTGAAAGATTAGAGTTACAAGATTGATTCACTTTTGGAGGCTGTACATAAGAAGAATTTATAATACAGACAAAATTCTGCAGAGTTTCAGCTCTCTAGAATGGCTGTTATTGTTGTCCAGAAGTTCCACTATTTATAGAGTGAAGATATGAGGAGGGGTAGCTACTATTTAGTAGCCCTGGTTTTTGGTTCGGCATCCATCTAGTTCGGCATCACTTTGGTTCGGCAAAGAGCACACATGGTTTGGTCCGGCATACATCACTTGGCATTTGGTTCGGCAAAGCCCAATCTAGACCGGCTTAGCTCACAACATATCTCGTTCGGCATTAATTCCCCGAACCAAAATTATGGACCGGAATGCCCAAATACTGAACGAGATTTTTCATTCGGCTTCACCAAATCACCGAACGAAAAATTTGGTTCGGTCTTCATCTTCACTTTTCACAATACCGAACAACGCTTCTCTACCGAACGAAACTGCTCTTCCACCGAGCGAACTCCACCGGACCAAATCTTTGGTCCGACATCTCCTCCACCGAACGAGATTACTCATTCGGCCTTCATAGCCTCGACACTGAGCCAACCACCGAACGAAGTATCTCGTTCGGTCTCCACCCTATACCACTCCAACTCCACCGTACCAAGATAGTGGTTCGGCAATTCTAGCAACTACTTGGAGCTTGCTTCCGCTTCTAGGGTTAGGGCTTCCTCCTTCCTCGTCGACGCTTCTCCAATGTCTTCTTCCTGAATTCAAGTATCAATTTCTAACAATCTCCACCTTGATACCGAATTCCATACAAGCATTCCAACTTCACCCATTACACTCTATCAATGAACTCCGGCAAGGCCACCGCCCACTTACAAAGTATTAAAGTACCTAGTCCATATAGAACCTATCAATCTCCACCATGAAAACAAATGTCTTCATGAACCATCTCAACTCTCCTCCCCCTCCCCCCCCCCCCCCCCCGTGCCACCTCATGGCACCTAGCACTTCACTAAGCGAATCAAGTCCGAGTAGTGCTCGAACTTAGCAACAGGCAACGACTTAGTAAACATGTCTGCTGCATTCTCCCTTGTGTGAACTTTCTGAAGACGAACTAGCTTCTCTTCACTCATCGAGACAAGAAATGACTCTCACCTCAATATGCTTCATCCTCGAGCTGAATGCTATATTTTCAGCTAAGTGAATTGCACTTTGATTGTCACAATGTACATCCACGCCATGGTATACGAAGCCCAATTCACACAACAGTCGCCTCAAATAAAGTGCCTCCTTAGTTGCTTCAACCACAGCTCTGAGCTCTACCTCTGTAGTAGACAAAGCCACAATCATCTACAACCTCTCTCTCCAACCGATCGCTATCCCACCGATGGTGAAACATATTCGAAGGTTGACTTCCTTCGATCTCTATCACTGGTATAGTCGGAATCACAAAATCCAACCAAGCTGAAATCCCTTCCTCTACCCCCAAAGACAAGTCCATGGTTTGGAGTTCCTCTAAGGTATCTGAAGATACACTTCACTGCTTCCCAATGCGTCTTTCCTGGATTTGCCATGAACCTACTCACCAATCCAGCAGCATGTGCAATGTCAGGCCTAGTGCAGACTATGGCATACATCAAGTTGCCAACTGCACTTGCATATGGGACCTTCATCATATAAGCCTTGTTCTTTTCCAAGATCGGGGAGCCTTTACTAGAAAACTATATGTGCAAAGGCATAAGTGTGCGGATTGCCTTTGCCCCTTCCATGCTAAAGCAAGCAAGCACCTTTCGAATGTACTCCCTTTGAGTGAGGCTCAAAAGTCCTAGCATTCTATCCCTTTGGATTTTCATACCCAAAATTTCTATGCTTCTCCAAGGTCTTTCATTTCGAATTCCGCTTTTAGCTTTCACTTTAAACTATCGATTTTAGCCTTATCCTTGGAAGCAATCACCATATCATCCATGTACAAGAGTAGGTACACCCATCTACCATTCTTTAGATGCTTGAAGTACACACAAACGTCTTTGATGCTACGATAAAAACCAAGTGAAAGTGTAGGATCTAGATTAACCCTAGAGGGGGGGTGAATAGGGTTATCGCAAATTTTCTTGAATTAAACGCGAAATCAAACTGCAGATAAATAAATATGAAGAAAAGTAAATCACACACAAAATTTACCCAGCTTCGGCAACCCCTGCCTACTGCTGCATTCCCAGATTTCTATTAGGATTAAACAGTATCCCGCTTACAAACACTCCTACAGACTCGCACAGCCTGCTCCGCTTATAGAGCTTTGTAAACTCGCACACCCTGCTCACTGAACTAACCCTAACTAGACAATCTGACACTACCTAAACCCTAGGTGGTGATTTACCCTGCCTTGACTCGAAAATTACAAACTGAAAAACAAAATACAGATTTAAACCCAGGGAAAAATATAGATTGACAATTTAAATTGATTTTGCCCTCAAATAAACCCTAGCCTAAACAAGCCCGGCCCGTATAGATAAAATTAAACAACCCTAATTAAAATAGACCGGCCCCTTTGTTTTTCTCTGGCCCGATCTCCTGAGAAATAAAAATGGCGAACAAAATTAGAGCTTCGGTGATATTTTGATTCTCTGGCGATTATGTGCTTCAGCTCCTCGAATCTCAGTCGCTGGTGATTCTAGAATTGCGGCTCTGCCCTGTTGCGATTTTGAGACTAGAACTTCGGTTCTTCGAATCTCTGTTGCTTCTGAATTAAGATGATCTAATTGATCGTCTGTTGGCTCTGGTATGTTTTTCTCTGTTTTGTTTATCTGATTTGAACTTGATTGCTTGAGAACTTGTCAGTGATGATTTGTTGGGTTTCTATTCTGTTGCTCTGAATCACCTCCAATTCGATGATGATTTTGGGTCTCTTTATATATGCATCTGGTTTGATTTACGTGATTCTCACATTGTTAAAACTTTCCGTTTTTACACTTTGATATTTTGGGAAATTTCTTTTAAAGCACGACTTCGATTATTGAACGTTCGATACGTTCTTTGATTTATATCTCAGACTCTTTCCTAATTTATTCTTCTGACTTTTTCAACTTGTAAACGTGATTAATATATATACGACTTTGATTTCTTGACTACGTCTTTAACTTTGACTTGTTCAATGTTGACTTCGACGGTTTAGTTGTCTGATCTGTAGCATACTCGACTTGTTCGACTTATGTTTTTCACTTCGATCACTTGGTTATTACAGTGGTTATCCCTGACTTTGATCATTCATTCGGTGATGATATTCTGGCTCCCTGTTGCATACTCACATGAATTGTTGACTTGTTTATATATTGAGTCTTCACCTGCTTCTGGCCTGTGAGCTTTAGTCTGCATTGAGATGTTGAATTCTGATGATCTTGTACCTGACTTTGATTGTTGAACTTGTTTGTTTTGTATTCTGTCTGGTTGCACTTGCTTGATGGTTCGATGCATTAGAATATGATCTTCATGTATTCACTTTGTCTTGTACATTTTGCTGTAGTCTTGTATTGTATGACTTCTGACATCACTTCTGTTTCACCTATGGTGCATGCTGTTCATCTGGTTACTTGTAGCTGTGAACTCGGTGTAGTCTTCATATATACTTTGATCTGATCTGTTATAGTTGCATGTTGTTGCCATTGTAGTTGTACAGTCATTGATGTCTGCACTTGAACCTGGACTTGTACTTGTTTACTATAGCTGCACTTGAATCTCTTGTTTTACTTCCCTCTGTTCATGTAGCTCTCTGTAGTGCTTGTTGATTCATCTTTGTTCATCACTTAATGTATATGCAGTCTTCATTATTCATGTATCTGCATTTCATATGCTTGTGCATTTTTTTGAACTGGTGCACTTGTGACCAGTTGCATGTAGTCTTCACTGTTGCCATTTGGTTGATAGTGTTTGTCACTTGATCCTGGTTCATTCATAAGTCTGCATTATAGATGCATACATACATATGTATGTCTGTATGCATATATTGTTGAATTGCTGTTGAACTGCTGCACTGGGTTGATTTTTCTTTGCAGTAGCTTGATGATCATTTGTTCATGTTGTATCTTCTGAAATTACTTGAACTCTGGTCTGTGGTCTTGGACCTTCACTTGAGTCATTTGAACTTTGGCTGTTAGACTTGGCTTTGTGATATTTGTGTAGTCTGATTCATTTGTATTTCCATATTGTTGCAGTTGCCATTTTTTGAACTTTGGTCGAGGCCATTTGCACTTGTGTTGAATCTAATTTTGATTTGACCTTGTGCACACGAGTTGGCGAGGTAGTGCACACGTGTATACGTGTGTACTGCAGCCACTCGTAATTAACTGTCCCTGATATGAATGCTGATATGCACAGATATTACACAATCAAAGATGATGACGATAACCCATATATCTGAGACAGCTTTAAAAAACAAATTCTATATTTTTGCAAATTAAATTTGTTTCTTTTCAGATTACTGCTGTAGTTGTTAATTATACAGGTACACAGGAGACAGGACAAATACTGAAGCTGGACAATGCAGATGCAGAAGACTGAGTGTATGAGTGATGTAGTGAGGACAGAAATGTAAATGTGAAAATGTATGAGTGAGAGTGAACTGTAAATATGAAATCAGTGTACTGTATGAAATCAATGTATGATCTGAAAACATTGTACTGAATAAAATATTCTATTGAATAAAATACTGATTGAATTTGTTAAATTCTGTGCAATAGTATTATTATTCAATATTTATATTTATTCCTGTATGTGTAAAATAAAATCTGCAAATGTGTAAAATAAAATCTGCAAACACATCTATAATTCGATATATATATATTGTTATCATCAAACACTAAACACACATCAAACAATCTCCCCCTTTAGATGATGACAAACATATATTAAAGATTTTGAAATTCTAGTAAATGTGTTTAATCATGAAATATTTAGCTCTCCCTACATGTATGCTCCCCTACATGAATACTCCCCCTACAACTGAGACTACTCCCTTAGAAGATCTAGTAAATTACAGACGAATAAAAGAACTATAGAAAGATAACTAACAACATTTAACAAATTTGGTGTAGTATTCCAAAAATACTTATTTTCTTATCAAAATCTCTTTCTTCTCCCCCTTTTGTTATCATCAAAAGACTGACAAAAAATAATGGAATGGTAGGGGAAAACAAATGGAAAAAAACAAGGAAAAACCATAATATATCATAACAAGATAACAATTTCCACATTTTAGAGAATGGATCGATGATTTTGTTTTTATAATGAGAAGAGAGATGTTTTATTCTATTTATTATAATTTTAAAAAGATTTGACATTTAAGCACAAAAGAAATAAGCACTTACTAACCACGCATAACCATAAGGACTTTTAAATGGGATTAGCAGTTACTCATTAGTTATCAAGCTCCATCCATGCATAACCATAAGGAGTTTTAAATGAGAATGGAGTGATGATAACCTCACATGATCCATCCATGCATAACCATAAGGACTTTTAAATGAGAATGGATGCATGAGAAATATTTTTTAAAATTTTTCTTTATTTTCCTGTTTAATTTAAAAAGCAATTCACTCTTCTCATTTTTCAAAACCATTATGAATGATAGAAAGATGGTAGAAACAGAAATGGTCGTGGAATAAGTTACCAAATTAATCATATTATGAAATTTCATAAACCAAATGTATTTCCACTACTAAATACCATATTCGAATCAATCTTTGAATGATAACCAAAACAGATTTGAATTCTAGAAATTGAAGTTGAAAATAAATATCCAAGAATATTTCAACCAAAAATTGAAAAATGATTAGTCAATTTCCATAATCCCCAAATCCAAACGTAATCTAGAAAATCTGTCTTCGGGGAGGGGTTTTGTGAAAATATCAGCAAGTTGATTCTCGGTTGAAATGAATTCAATGCAAATGTTTTCCCTAGCAATGTGATCTCTAAGAAAGTGGTGTCTCACATCAATGTGTTTCGTGCGTGAATGATTTTCGACTAGACCATGAAACTTATGAATGTCCTAGCATGAAACATGTCCCACTAGTACTTTTCTTGTCAACCAATGAACCCGCATAATCAGCATCAGAAAAAAAACAACTAAATCAATTATTTCACAAGAAGGATACCATAGTCCAAATTTGTGTGTGTGTGAAAGATATCTTAAAATTCGTTTAGTGGCTTTCAAATGAGATTCTTTAGGATTAGATTGAAAACGTGCACACAAACACACAGAAAACATAACATCAGGTCTAGAAGAAGTAAGATAGAGAAGTGAACCGATTATCCCTCGATATTTCTTCTTTCAAATTAATCAAGGTCAACTTTGCATCTCTCAAATCCAACTTTCAATATTAAGAATTATTTCAACAAAGTCAGATTCAATTTCAGAAATAAACCACTGTGACAACAAAACGCACACAAACTATTATCAAATGAAGAGCGAGTGTGTATTCCTTCCGTAGGATCACAGTTAAAATATCATGATTATCTCAAAAGTAATTTGAAGTTTTCACCAGTAAAGTTTCAACAGTTTCGAAAAATACCTTTTAGAGCATGAGAAATCAGTAATCAATCATAGTTTGACCAAACAGATTAAGTTCAAGAAGAAAATGGTTGATCAATTTTTAAGCACAGATTAAAATAAAATCATATAAGATCATAAATCAAGCAAGTTAGATTCTGTCAACCATCACAATTACTTCGAGTAAGATGATTGGTTAAAAATCAGAATTAACATCATCAATCATAACTGGCTGATTTAATTCAGATTATGATGCAGATTCTTACTGGTTATCTATCGTTTGAAAATAAATACAACTACCTATTTTACCTGTACAATAATCTTTCGTTGTTTGCCCATAGTGAATCTGTCACCTTTATACTGGGCTAAGGAACGTTAATTTGACGCCCGTTGTGTATCTGGAACAGCCAGAATCCAGATAACACTAACGTTGTTCCTTAGCCTGCCACCACACCTACACGTTTAAAGATGTATATGACCTATTTGTTTTTATAGGTCCATGGTTGTTAGTGGCAGAATAATTTTGAATAAACAATCCTTTTGGAACCCAAACTTGTTTTGTCTTTTCATTCTTGTTCCAATAGACATGAAATTTGTTTGTAGAATTTTTAGGAACCCAAACTTTTATAAATTTTGTGTTCTTGTTCCTATGACTACAATTTTCAATATGATGTCCAATTATTTCACATTCAGTAAAGATACCCTTTCCTTTTGCACTATCATCAACTTGTGATTTTCCAAAACCTAGTCCTTTTCTGTTGTTAGCAAATAGTTGATTTCCCAACAACATATTGAATGATTTTTCTCCTCTAGAAAAGTTATTCAGTGATTTCTCAAGATCTTGGACTTTGGTTTTCAGTGTTGAGTTTTCAGACACAAGTGAGGTGCATCTATTTATAAAATCCTTTTTCCTAGTCTCAATGGTCTCTTTTAGATTCAAGTTTTCTTTTTCGAGATCCTCGAAGCTATTCTTCAGTTTTGATAATTCTGAACCTAAAGTTTTACAGTTTTTACATTCTAGGTTTTGAATTTTTTTAAGTTCAATTTCTAACCTAAAATTTTCATGAACAAGTTTTTTTCTATCAGATTTTAGTTTTTCATTTTTAGAATCAAGAGCTTCAACTGTTTTAGTAAGATCGAGGCATAAATAAACAAGGTCTTTATAAGAATAGTTTTTTACCTCATTATATTCCTCTGAGCTTGATTCTGAATCTGATTTTCCCATGAGACACAAGTTAGCCTCCTCTGAGCTATCAGTCGAGACTTCCTCTCCTTCCTCATCATCGCTTTCTTCTTTGATTTTTAAGGCAATCGTCTTCTTCTTTGATTCGGAATTGATGCGTTCCTCCTTTGCTTTTAACTCAAGCTCATACGTCATCAGATTTCCGATCAAATCCTCCATGCTCAGTTTACTCAAATCTTTTGATTCTTGTATTGCCGTGACTTTTGCCTCAAAGTTCATTGGTAAGACTCGTAGTATCTTCCTTATTAGCTCTACCTCAGAGAATTTCTTTCCAAGCGCTCTAGCATTGTATACCAGGGTTGAGAAGCGTCCAAACATGTCCTTAATGCTCTCGCCTTTGTCCATCACAAAATTCTCGTATTCATTGCTGAACAGGGCTAGACGAGACTCCTTGACTTGAGATGTTCCTTCGTGTGTCACCTCTAAAGTATGCCAAATTTCCTGTGCTGTTTTACAATGAGAAATTCTATTAAATTCAGTTTTATCAAGAGCACAGATCAGAGCATTCATGGCTTTAGCATTAGTAGTTTTTAACGTCTTATCGTTAGCATCCCACCTATCCTTTGGTTTAGGAATCTCGGTATCACCAACAATTATAGTGGGAGTTTTATAGCCAGATTCAATAATATCCCAAATATCATAATCAACAGAACTAAGATAAATACTCATCCTAACCTTCCAGTAAGCATAATCATTCCCATTAAACATTGGTGGCCTAGCAATAGATTGCCCCTCAGAAAAAGCATTATTTGGTGGATTCATGACTCTAGAGTTAAAGAAAAATTTACCTCGCTCTGATACCACTTGTAGGATCTAGATTAACCCTAAAGGGGGGGTGAATAGGGTTATCGCAAATTTTCTCGAATTAAACGCGAAATCAAACTGCAGATAAATAAATATGCAGAAAAGTAAATCACACACAAAATTTACCCAGCTTCGGCAACCCCTGCCTACTGCTGCATTCCCAGATTTCTATTAGGATTAAACAGTATCTCGCTTATAAACACTCCTACAGACTCGCACACCCTGCTCCGCCTATAGAGCTTTGTAAACTCGCACACCCTGCTCACCGAACTAACCCTAACTAGACAATATGACACTACCTAAACCCTAGGTGGTGATTTACCCTACCTTGACACGAAAATTACAAACTGAAAAACAAAATACAGATTTAAACCCAGGGCAAAATATAGATTGACAATTT
Source organism: Allium fistulosum (assembly GCA_030737815.1). Classification (NCBI taxonomy): domain Eukaryota; kingdom Viridiplantae; phylum Streptophyta; class Magnoliopsida; order Asparagales; family Amaryllidaceae; genus Allium; species Allium fistulosum. The sequence continues at coordinate 1,498,504,176 of CM060901.1, forward strand.
AAATTGATTTTGCCCTCAAATAAACCCTAGCCTAAACAAGCCCGGCCCGTATAGATAAAATTAAACAACCCTAATTAAAATAGACCGGCCCCTTTGTTTTTCTCTGGCCCGATCTCCTGAGAAATAAAAATGGCGAATAAAATTAGAGCTTCGGCGATATTTTGATTCTCTGGCGATTATGTGCTTCAGCTCCTCGAATCTCAGTCGATGGCGATTCCAGAATTGCGGCTCTGCCCTGTTGCGATTTTGAGACTAGAACTTCGGTTCTTCGAATCTCTGTTGCTTCTGAATTGCGATGATCTAATCGATCGTCTGTTGGCTCTGGTATGTTTTTGACGCAGCGGATTAATCAAAACAATGTAGATCAATGAAAGTAGCAATTGGTGGATTGAGAAATACTGAAATGCCCAAATTCATTGATCCGAAGATACCGAATTCTAGCTATCCCAAACACGTTGATAGCGCACTATTCCGTGTTTAAAGATCTGTGATTCTTCGCACGTTGATCTAGCGCACTAGATTCCATGAATCGGCTTCAGCTGTCGTTGAATCGAGCGCAATCGATTATCCGAGAGTGGAGATAGGAGATTACACTCAACTACCAATTTGGTGAAAGCACAAAGCTAACAAAACAAAGTTTTTATTTCAAATCAACTTAACTTTTACAAATGACCACACATGCTTATTTATAGGCTACAACTCAACACGCCAAAACAGAAAAAAATTTCAACACAACACTTAGGTCGGAAACGACCTAACAGACACGACCTACGACCTAACTAAGGTCGTCTGCGACCTAAAGAAACAACACAGAAATGTAGCTCTTTACAGCACAAGAAATCACATATTAACAACATATAGATCGGCTACGACCTAAAATACAACTCACGTGACCTAACTTCAGCACATCTGCCTCCATCAGCGACTTAGTATAGGTTGTTATAGACCTAACACTTCATGCGACTTAAGAAAGCTTCTGGAAATCTTCATACGACCTATCCCATGAGCGACTTAACGAACTGTAGTAGTGAGCGACCTAACAACTGAAGGCAGCGACCTAAAATAAAGCGGCATCCAAACTCAGTGACCTAACTTAGGTCGTATCTCGCCTCCGCAACCTATCATAGGTCGTAACCCCTGTTCGCGGCCTAACATAGGTCGTAGATCTTCTTCGCGACCTAAGTCTTCACGACCTAAGTCTTCACGACCTATAGTGAGCGACTTATTCCTCCACATCTCCCCGCGACCTAACTTAGGTCGTTCCTTTTCTCTGCGACCTAACATAGGTCGTAGCACCTTATCCTTCAACTCGTTAGGTCGTGGCTTCTTTAGGTCGAAACTCGTTAGCGACCTATGGCTTGCTTTAAGCACTGCATCCGGTTTCACTACCTCATCTTTACTAGGTCGTGAGCGACCTTCACTAGGTCGTGAGCGACCCAAATTTTCGTTAGGTCGTGAACGACCTAAGTCTTCAACTTCTAATGACTTATTTCCCAGTTGTAGCTCGCTAGGTCGTTCCAGCGACCTATACCTTGGCTCATTAGGTCGTATGCAACCTAAAAACAAGTTAGGTCGTTTGCGACCTAAGACTTGGTCATTTTGGGCTGCATCATCCTCCCCTGGTTGAGAAAAATTCGTCCTCGAATTTGCGTCATCCTCTTCCACCATAAGTTCATCCCCATGATATGGTATGAGATGTTTAACATTAAACACATCGGAAGTATACACATCCTCCGGCAGCCTCAACTTATAAGCGTTTTCATTGATCTTCTTCAAAAATTTTACTGGACCAATCTTCCGTGCTTTCAATTTATTGTATGTTCCCACCGGAAAACGATCCTTTGTTAACACTGCATAAACCCAATCACCTTCATTAAGTTCAACACTCCTTCGCTTCAGATCGTTTGTACTTCTCATTCGCCTTTTCCAATCGTTCTTGAACGATTCTATGACACTCTGTCAATCCTTCAACAAAATCAGCAGCTCGCTTGACTGTCTTCTTTGGTTGTGGTATGACCGTTAACTCCAACGGCCCCTTTGGCAAACTAGAATATACAATCTAAAATGGACCGAACCCCGTGATACGGTTCACAGCATGATTATGAGTAAACTCCGCTTGACATAGCTTCACATCCCAACTCTTCAGATTGTCTTTTACAAGACATCTCAACAAATTTCCCAATGATCTGTTCACAACCTCGGTCTGTCCATCCGTTTGCGGATGATAAGCGCTGCTAAAGTTCAACTTCGTTCCCACCATCTTCCACAAACTTAGCCAAAAATGACTTAGAAATCTAGTATCCCGATCAGAAACAATGGATTCTGGCAAACCATGTAAACGATATATCTCTTTGAAGAATAACTCAGCAACTCGGACGGCATCAGCTGTCTTCTTACAAGCGATAAAATGTGCCATTTTGGAAAATCTGTCCACCACAACGAATATAGAATCATTTCCCTTTTGAGTTCTAGGCAAACCCAAAACAAAATCCATACTGATATCAACCCATGTTATAACCGGCATAGGTAACGGCATATACAATCCCGCATTCGTCGCTGTTCCCTTGGAAACTTGGCAAATATGACATCTTTCCACAAACCTTCCAACTTCCCGCTTCATCGACGACCAAAAATAAGATTGAGAAATCAGCTGTAGTGTACGGTCTCTACCCACGTGGCCTTCTTCGTGTAGCTCCTTTACAATCTTCATTCTCAAACTACAATCAGGTATGCACAATCGATTTCCTTTGAATAGAAAACCATCCAACATCACGAACTCATCCGTCTTCCCATTCTTGACTTTATCTACAAACTTCATAAAGTAAGGATCTTCAACAAATAATTCTGGTAGCACATCAAACCCTGTCACTTCGACCTTCATTGTAGTCAACAAATGATTCCTTCTGCTTAACGCATCCGCAACACGATTCGTCACTCCCGATTTGTGTTTCACAACAAACGTAAACTGTTGCAGATATGCAATCCATGATGCATGTCTCGCTGAAATCTTGGCTTGCCCTTGTAAATGTTTTAACGCCTCATGATCAGTGTAAAGAACAAACTCTTTCTGAAATAGATAGTGTCTCCAGTGTTTAATGGCTTGCACAACAGCATAGAATTCCACATCATATGTACTATATCTCATCTTCGCTCCTGATAACTTCTCACTGAAATATGCAATCAGACGTCCCCTCTGACTCAACACTCCTCCAATCCCAACCTTGGATGCATCAGTATGTAGTTCAAACACTAGCTGAAAATCTGGTAGCACTAGAATTGGTGCTGACGTCAAGAGTTCTTTGATTCGCTCCAAAGCAACCCCTGCTTCCTCCGTCCATGCAAACTGTTTACCCTTCATACAATCAGTCACAGGCGCCATCACACTACTAAAGTGTGGGATAAACCTTCGATAAAAAGAAGCCAACCCATGAAAACTCCGAACTTCCGTTATCGTCTTGGGTTGCGGCCAATCTCTAATCACCTCTACTTTACTCCGATCCACCTGTATCCCTTCCTCTGATACAACATACCCCAAAAATAAAACACTATGCGTCATGAACACGCATTTCTTCGTTGCAGCATAAAATTGTTCTTGTCGCGGTACCATCAGCACTTCTCTCAGATGATTCAAATGTTCCTCTGGACTTCCACTATATATCAGAATATCATCGAAATACACCACCATAAACTTCCCAATGAATGGTCTAAAAATCTGATTCATTACCTGCATAAATGTACTTGGTTCATTTGATAAGCCAAATGGCATTACCAACCATTCGTATAGACCCTCCCTGGTTTTAAAAGCATTCTTCCACTCATCACCTGGCCTGATGCGAATTTGATGATATCCGCTCTTCAAATCAATCTTCGAAAAGATAGTAGCTCCGCTCAATTGATCCAGCAAGTCATCCAACCTCGGCATTGGAAATCTATACCTCACAGTAATCTTATTCAATGCTCGACTGTCAGTGCACATTCTCCACGTCCCATCCTTCTTCGGTACTAACAAAGCCGGCACAGCACACGGACTCAAGCTTTCCTGCACATGCCCCTGTTCAAGCAATTCCTCCACCTGTCTACGCAACTCTTCATGTTCTTTCGGACTCATTCTATAGTGTGGTTTATGTGGCAACACAGCACCTGGAACAAGATCTATCTGGTGTTGTATATCCCTCAATGGTGGTAACTCCGTTTGCAGCTCTTCCGGAAATACATCATTAAATTCTTCAAGCACTGGTTCAACTTCTTCTGGTATCTCAACCACTTCACTACTCTCTCGTCCAATCAACAAAAACACTTCTGGCTCCTCTTCAACTTCTTTAACAAACTCCTTCAAAGATAATAAAGTTTTCAGCTCTTCAATCTCATCCAGTTTGTTTTCTTCTTGTTGTCGCTTCTTTGGAACTAGAGTAATTTTTGTTCCTTCAAACATAAAGCTATAACCATTGGTACGACCGTCATGTTGCACCGCCCTATCATACTGCCACGGTCTTCCCAGCAACAAATGACAGACATCCATATCTACCACATCGCACCAGATTTCGTCTTTATATTTCTTCCCTATTGAAAATTTCACACAAGCCCTTCGTCCAACCTTCACCTCCCCGCCTTTTCTCAACCAAGCCAACTTGTACGGTTTCGGGTGTTTCTCAGTCTTCAATGCCAACTTCCTCACAGCCTCTGACGAAATCATATTATCACAGCTTCCAGCATCAATAACAAATTTGCAAACTTTCCCCAGAATAGTACATGTCGACTGAAATATATTTCTCCTCAACCAACTACAATCCTCCTCTTGCTTTGGTGTCAAACAAGACCTCCTCATCATCAGATTACAACCTTCGTCTCCCGACACTTCTTCTTCCCCCTCATCAGGTGGTGAATTGGAAATTCAGCTTCTTCATCCTCATCCTCAACCTCTGCTATCATAGCACTCTTCTTCAGCTTCGGACATTCATTACTTTTGTGGCCCATTTCTTGACAATTATAACACTTGAAACCATTATTGACTTTCATCTTCCCGACCTCATTCACAACTGGTTTTGCAACAGCTTTTGAAACATTAGAACTTCCATTAACACTCTTCACTGGATTGTTGGAATTTGTAAACACACCACCTCCTCGTCTTTCCTGTTTCTCCCAAGTCAACGCTTTCTGGTGTGCTTCCGCTACAGATCTTGGATCAAACATGTTAACCATATCTTGAATCTGCATTCGCAACCCTCCAACAAATCTAGCTGTCAATTGTTCCTCTGTCTCCATAATATCATTCCTTGCAATCAGTTGATAAAATTCGTTAGCATAGTCATTCATAGATTTCGTCCCTTGTCTCAAGTTTTGCAACCTCTGATACATAAGCGACTGATAGTTATAAGGTAAGAATGTGGCTTTCAACATCTTCCTCATCTTTTCCCATGATTCAACCTTTGACTTCCCCATCCATTCACGTGTAAGTTTGGTTTGCTGCCACCACGCCAAAGCTCTACCCCTCAACCTTGTAGCAACCAACTTCACTCTACGATGTTCTGGCACTTCCTTGAAGTCAAAACCTCCTCCACATTAGACAACCAGTCCAAAAACTCTTCAGCTTGCATACCTCCTTTGAACTCTGGAATTTCAGTCTTCATCCCAGATTCCCACTTATGATCATACTCCGACTGATTTCTTCCTTGTCCACGTCCTCGTCCATGAACACTTAGTCCATCAAACTCTTCTTCAAAATCAGATGTATATCGATGTCGATCCTGACCACCAACATCTCTACTACCATCGTTCCTTCCTCCAACATCCCTTCTACCAGTATTCCTCCGATCACGTTCCCGATCATCAACATTTCTATAACTGTCTCGACTCACACTTCTATGATCATTATCAATACTTCTCTCTCGATTGGAATGTGGTGAAACTCTACTCCTTCCATGATTAGATTCAGGTGAAACCCTTCTCTGATTTTGATTCATCTCTAACATTATCTTCTCTAATCGACCAATTCCTTTATTAAGTTTCTCACTAAAGTTTCCATTAATTCTTTGCTCCATCTCATCAGCTTCTTCTCTTCTATACAAAGCTTCTACGTTTTGGTGACGATTAGCTCTTCTCGGCGGCATGGTTGATTCTTCAAAACTTTGACTTTCGGTTCCACTCCAAATTTCAAACACCTTTCGAACTTAGATCCAAAATGAAATGGATCGAAAACTCCCACTTTGTTGCAATTTGCGAAGAACACGATGAACAACAACTTCTCGGCCTTGAATGAAATAGCTCGGCTCAACTTGATCTCTTCAAACTTCTTCAAAATAATTGGCTCCAAGACTCGATTTAGCTATGATTGGCTAAACAAGCTCTGATACCAAACTGACGCAGCGGATTAATCAAAACAATGTAGATCGATGAAAGTAGCAATTGGTGGATTGAGAAATACTGAAATGCCCAAATTCGTTGATCCGAAGATACCGAATTCTAGCTATCCCAAACACGTTGATAGCGCACTATTCCGTGTTTAAAGATATGCGATTCTTCGCACGTTGATCTAGCGCACTAGATTCCGTGAATCGGCTTCAGCTGTCGTTGAATCGAGCGCACTCGATTATCCGAGAGTGGAGATAGGAGATTACACTCAACTACCAATTTGGTGAAAGCACAAAGCTAACAAAACAAAGTTTTTATTTCAAATCAACTTAACTTTTACAAATGACCACACATGCCTATTTATAGGCTACAACTCAACACGCCAAAACAGAACAAAATTTCAACACAACACTTAGGTCGGAAACGACCTAACAAACACGACCTACGACCTAACTAAGGTCGTCTGCGACCTAAAGAAACAACAAAGAAATGTAGCTCTTTACAACACAAGAAATCACATATTAACAACATATAGATCGGCTACGACCTAAAATACAACTCACGCGACCTAACTTCAGCACATCTGCCTCCATCAGCGACTTAGTATAGGATGTTAACGACCTAACACTTCATGCGACTTAAGAAAGCTTCTGGAAATCTTCATACGACCTATCCCATGAGCGACTTAACGAACTGTAGTAGTGAGCGACCTAACAAATGAAGGCAGCGACCTAAAATAAAGCGGCATCCAAACTCAGCGACCTAACTTAGGTCGTATCTCGCCTCCGCGACCTATCATAGGTCGTAACCCCTGTTCGCGACCTAACATAGGTCGTAGCTCTTCTTCGCGACCTAAGTCTTCACGACCTAAGTCTTCACGACCTATAGTGAGCGACTTATTCCTCCACATCTCCCCGCGACCTAACTTAGGTCGTTCCTTTTCTCTGCGACCTAACATAGGTCGTAGCACCTTATCCTTCAACTCGTTAGGTCGTGGCTTCTTTAGGTCGAAACTCGTTAGCGACCTATGGCTTGCTTTAAGCGCTGCATCCGGTTTCACTGCCTCATCTTTACTAGGTCGTGAGCGACCTTCACTAGGTCGTGAGCGACCTAAATTTTCGTTAGGTCATGAACGACCTAAGTCTTCAACTTCTAATGACTTATTTCCCAGTTGTAGCTCGCTAGGTCATTCCAGCGACCTATACCTTGGCTCATTAGGTCGTATGCGACCTAAAAACAAGTTAGGTCGTTTGCGACCTAAGACTTGGTCATTTTGGGCTGCATCAGTTTTTCTCTGTTCTGTTTATCTGATTTGAACTTGATTGCTTGAGAACTTGTCAGTGATGATTTGTTGGGTTTCTATTCTGTTGCTCTGAATCACCCCCAATTCGATGATGATTTTGGGTCTCTTTATATATGCATCTGATTTGATTTACGTGATTCTCACATTGTTAAAACTTTCCATTTTTACACTTTGATATTTTGGGAAATTTCTTTTAAAGCACGACTTCGATTATTGAACGTTCGATACGTTCTTTGATTTATATCTCAGACTCTTTCCTAATTTATTCTTCTGACTTTTTCAACTTGTAAACGTGATTAATATATATACAACTTTGATTTCTTGACTACGTCTTTAACTTTGACTTGTTCAATGTTGACTTCGACAGTTTAGTTGTCTAGCATACTCGACTTGTTCGACTTATGTTTTTCACTTCGATCACTTGGTTATTACAGTGGTTATCCCTGACTTTGATCATTCATTCGGTGATGATATTCTGGCTCCCTGTTGCATACTCACATGAATTGTTGACTTGTTTATATATTGAGTCTTCACCTGCTTCTGGCCTGTGAGCTTTAGTCTGCATTGAGATGTTGAATTCTGATGATCTTGTACCTGACTTTGATTGGTGAACTTGTTTGTTTTGTATTCTGTCTGGTTGCACTTTCTCAATGGTTCGATGCATTAGAATATGATCTTTATGTATTCACTTTCTCTTGTACATTTTGCTGTAGTCTTGTATTGTATGACTTCTGACATCACTTCTGTTTCACCTATGTTGCATGTTGTTCATCTGGTTACTTGTAGCTGTGAACTCGTCGGTGTAGTCTTCATATATACTTTGATCTGATCTGTTATAGTTGCATGTTGTTGCCATTGTAGTTGTACAGTCATTGATGTCTACACTTGAACAGGGACTTGTACTTGTTTACTATAGCTGCACTTGAATCTCTTGTTTTACTTCCCTCTGTTCATGTAGCTCTCTATAGTGCTTGTTGATTCATCTTTGTTCATCACTTGATGTATATGCAGTCTTCATTATTCATGTATCTGCATTTCATATGCTTGTGCATTTTTTTGAACTGGTGCACTTGTGACCAGTTTCCTGTAGTCTTCATTGTTGCCATTTGGTTGATAGTGTTTGTCACTTGATCCTGGTTCATTCATAAGTCTGCATTATAGATGCATACATACATATGTATGTCTGTATGCATATATTGTTGAATTATTGTTGAACTGCTGCACTGGGTTGATTTTTCTTTGCAGTAGCTTGATGATCATTTGTTCATGTTGTATCTTCTGAAATTACTTGAACTCTGGTCTGTGGTCTTGGACCTTCACTTGAGTCATTTGAACTTTGGCTGTTAGACTTGGCTTTGTGATATTTGTGTAGTCTGATTCATTTGTATTGCCATATTGTTGCAGTTGCCATTTTTTGAACTTTGGTCGAGGCCATTTGCACTTGTGTTGAATCTAATTTTGATTTGACCTTGTGCACTCGAGTTGGCGAGGCAGCGCACACGTGTATACGTGTGTACTACAGCCACTCGTAATTAACTGTCCCTGATATGAATGCTGATATGCACAGATATTACACAATCAAAGATGATGACGATAACCCATATATCTGAGACAACTTTAAAAAACAAATTATATATTTTTGCAAATTAAATTTGTTTCTTTTCAGATTACTGCTGTAGTTGTTAATTATATAGGTACACAGGAGACAGGACAAATACTGAAGCTGGACAATGCAGATGCAGAAGACTGAGTGTATGAGTGATGTAGTGAGGACAGAAATGTAAATGTGAAAATGTATGAGTGAGAGTGAACTGTAAATATGAAATCAGTGTACTGTATGAAATCAGTGTATGATCTGAAAACATTGTACTGAATAAAATATTCTATTGAATAAAATACTGATTGAATTTGTTAAATTCTGTGCAATAGTATTATTATTCAATATTTATATTTATTCCTGTATGTGTAAAATAAAATCTGCAAATGTGTAAAATAAAATCTGCAAACACATCTATAATTCGATATATATATTTTGTTATCATCAAACACTAAACACACATCAAACAGAAAGCACAAAAGAGTCAAACCTCGTGTACCATTATCTAGGCGACTTCTTAAGTCCATACAAAGACTTCTTCAATTTGTAAACCCAATTTTCTTTCTCATCTACAACAAATCCTTCTGGCTGCTTCATGTAGATGGTCTCATCCAAGTCTCCATGCAAGAAAGCAGTTTTCACGTCCAGTTGCTCCAGCTCCAAGTTATGAGCATCGACGATAGCGAGCAAAATGCGAATGGACGTATGCCTCACTACTGGAGAGAATATCTCATCATACTCCAATCCCTTTCTTTGTGAAAACCCTTTAGCAACTAGTCTAGCCTTGTATCTCCCATCATCCTTCACCTTGAACACTCATTTGCAAACTATGGCTCAGCTTCCTTGAGGAGGTTGTACCAAATCCCAAGTCTTGTTCTTCTTCAACGACTCTAACTCCTCTTCCATAGCGCACATCCACTTCGAACTGTCACATGACTTCAAAGATTCATCAAGGTCAAGTGGCTCCTCATGAACCACATGTAGGGCATAATCAAACTGATCACCAAGGCTAAGGTTCACAAACTTCCAATCACCATACCTTTCGGGTGACCTAATAGTCTTACGACTAACCCGGGTAGGTACTTCTTCGCCTAAATTTCTTTCAACTCCACCTTGAACTGAACTTCCTCTAGATTCATGCACATCACCAGCACTACTAGAAGGTACCTGTGGACTATCCTGTGATGTTTCATCAACTGTGTTTTCCTCGACAGCATCAACAACAACTCTACTATTTGGCTGGACCACGGGAACTTCTTACATCTCCTTAGGCCTATCAGAATCTTCTGATGTGATAGGTAGCTTCTCCTCCAAATTGAACATAGCAGACTCATCAAAAGTAACATGTCTGGAATGAACAATCTTTCGATCAACAGGGTTCCAAATTTGATACCCTTTGATACCATCGGTGTATCCCATTAGTATGCCCTTGTATGCTCTAGCCTCCAACTTATCATCACTTGTATGGTGAACATACACAGGACAACCAAAAATTCGGAAGTAACCAAGATACACTGCTTTACCTCTCCACTTTTCCTCTGGAATCTTCCCATCTATGGCTGAGCATGGAATTCGATTTATGATATGCGCCGCAATTGATAATGCCTCAGTCCAAAAGCCTTTAGACAAGTCCGTCGTCAATCAACGATCCTTCTCTAGTAGAGTCCTGTCCATCCTTTCTGCAAACCCATTGGACTGCGGATCTTCGGGTGTAGTGAAATGTCTTTGAATGCCATGTTGTCTACAAAAGTCTAAGAACTCCCTAGAGACAAATTCACCGCCATTATCATATCTCAGCACCTTCAACCTAGAACCAGATTTGTTCCCAACAAGCGCTTTCCAGTCTTTGAACTTCTCAAAACTTTCTAATTTGGCCTTCATCACATACACCCATACTTTCCGAGAAAAGTCATCAATGAAAGCGATAAAATACTTTGATCCTCCAAGAGAAGGAGTAGCAACTGGTCCCCAAACATCTGTATGCACGTACTCAAGTACTCGCCTCGATCTATAGAGTCCAACTCCAAAAGATATTTTAGTTTGCTTGCCGAACACACACTCCTGGCAAAAGTCCATGTTGTCAAAGCTTTCCCCTTTGATCGTCTTCCGTCTTTGAAGCAACTCTAAGCCCTTCTCTGAAATATGATCCAACCTGAGATGCCAAAGCCTTATAGCATCCAAAGCACGAGAACTATCTACTCCAACACACGACTCTCCAAGAACTGTGGTTCCTTTCAGCAAATACAGATTTCGGAACACATCTCTTTTCATAAGAACTAGTGCACCTCTCGAAACCTTTAGACTATCCTTCTCGATAATTACCTTGCATCCCAAAGATGCCAATTGTCCTAAAGAAATTAAGGACTTCCGAAGACCTGGAACATACCGGACACATGTCAAAGTGCATGTCAAAGTGCATACCGAAGACCTGATCCTCACTGTACCTTCACCTGTTGCTCTACAGCTAGCATCATTACCCATAAGAATAGAGCTTCCCTCTCGTCCAACGAAATAACTGAAGTAATCCTTATTAGGCGTCATATGGAAAGACGCCCCCGAGTCCAGCACCCAATGGTCTAAGACATCCGACATTGATGTAGACAACACGTCGTCAGATATAGACTTCTCCACCGCAAATGATGAAGATCCGTCTTCTTCCTTCTTCTTCAAATCCGGACAATCCTTTTTCCAATGACCAGGTTTCTTGCAAATAAAGCACTTCCCGTCCTTAGACTTTCCTCTCCTGCCATTACCGGGCTTCCTGGACTTGGAACGCCCTCTAGAGTGCCAATTCTTCTTATCTTCTCTACCTCTTTCAGCAAACAGGCCATGACTACTACTTCCACCTCTACTTCCTTCACTTATCTCCTTCGTCTGATCTCTCAAGCCCTCAGATAGAAGGCCTGACTTCACATCTTCCACTGTCAATGTGTCTCTAGCAAAGGTAAGGCTGTTAGCGAAACCTGTGTAACGCTCCATAAGAGAACACAAAAAAATCATTGCCATTTGCTCCTCATCCATCTTTAAGTCAACAGTCTTCATCTTCATCACGAGATCATCAAAGAAATTAAGATGTTCCTTCATTGAAGTACCCTCTCTCATCCGCATGGTGAAAAATGTCTTCAGCAATATCAGACGGTTAGTCAGAGATTTCTACAATTAGAGGTTTTCTAGCTTGGTCCAAATGCCCCTAGCAGTGGTCTCACTGCTAATCTCTGAGATAACATTCTCTCCTATAGCTAGTTTTAAATTAGTAAATGCCCATTTCTCCATCTCCTTTCTTTCCGCGACTGAGATGTCAACCGTCAACTCCTTAGGGGCAAACACTACTGGATGGACTTCATTCCTCATTAGAACAGCCTTCATCCTCCATTGCCACTCCTCGAAGTCTTTATCCCCATTCCATTTCTCAATTGCCAACTGTCATCCTGACGTGATATACATTCCTCTAGTATAGGGTCTTGTAACAACTGGAGTCACTTCATCTCCTGCCGTAGCATCTAACATTCCTCAATCAACCTTGCTGCTAAGATACCAGACAGTTGGAGGAAAATCCCTTCAGATGACCAGTCTAAGGGAATAAAAACCCAATGCAGCGGAAAACAATTGGATCGTGATTGTAGTGAGATGAAACAAATAGAGATAAACACTAAAACAGACAGTCACAGATTAATGCAACGCAGAAAAATAAATAACACCAGTATTTATAGTAGTTCCACTACCGCAAGGCAGTGTACGTCCACTTGGGGAGATGAGATATTATTAATCACTGAAAGATTAGAGTTACAAGATTGATTCACTTTTGGAGGCTATACATAATAAGAATTTACAATACAGACAAAATTCTGCAGAGTTTCAGCTCTCTAGGATGGCTGCCATTGTTGTCCAGAAGCTCCATTATTTATAGAGTGAAGATATGAGGAGGGATAGCTGCTATTTAGCAGCCCTGGGTTTTGGTTCGGCATCTATCTGGTTCGGCATCTATCTGGTTCGGCATCACTTTGGTTCGACAAAGAGCACACATGGTTTAGTCTGGCATACATCACTTGGCATTTGGTTCGGCAAAGCCCAATCTAGACCGGCTTAGCTCACAACACATCTCGTTCCGTATTAGTTTCCAGAACCAAAATTATGGACCGACATGCCCAAATACCGAACGAGATTTTTTGTTTGGCATCACCAAATCACCGAACGAAAAAATTGGTTCGGTCTTCATCTTCACTTTCCACAATACCGAACAACGCTTCTCTACCGAATGAAACTACTCTTCCACCGAACGAACTCCACCGGACCAAATCTTTGGTCCGGCGTCTCCTCCACCGAACGAGCTTACTCGTTCGGCCTTCATAGCCTCAACACCGAGCCAACCACCGAATGAAGTATCTCGTTCGGTCTCCACCCTATACTGCTCCAGCTCTACCGAAACAAGATAGTGGTTTGGCAATTCTACCAACTACTTAGAGCTTGCTCCGCTTCTAGGGTTAGGGCTTCATCCTTCCTCGTCGATGCTTCTCCAATGGCTTCTTCTCGAATTCAGGTATCAATTTCTAACAAACTAAACCTGATTACTGGGCTGCTCGAAAAAATAGGGCACCCAGAGTTTAAATGAAAGAAAATAAAGTCTAGGTTAGTTATAGGACTGATGTGAGAAACTAAAAAGAGAGTATTTGAAACAAAGGGTATCTCATAAGACCACGCTGCACATAAACACGGAATGAGTTTTTACCTTATGATAACCAAAACATTTCTATATGAAATCCTATGTATTATTTTTAATGACATTCTTTTGAAAACCTTTCAAATAAACATATTCAAATAGCCGAAATTGTTACATTGGTAAAATTTGATGGCATAATAAGTTTACAACTAAGTCCGAAGGTACTTATTGAAGAATGGATTTCTAATGAATAGCGAGGGCCTAAGCAAGGAAGGAGGTGAAGTGCTCAACCTTGGTAATGGAGAGTGGTGGTCGTGTGTTTGGAAGGTGGAGAAGAGGTGTTTAACTTGGTTTTGGAGGTGGATTGACATGGTATACACATTTGTATATATTTTACTTTATTTTGGAATATTTTTCCAAAGCTTTGCCACATTTTTTTTCTAGGCATGGAAGCCATTAAAGAAGAGCTCTTAGAGCTTTAATAAGAAGGAGGAAGAAGAAGATAATTGCATGAAAGAGTGTGTGAACGTAGGTGGGTATTTATTGGAATTTCAAGGCTTAATCCTTAGGTAGAGTGGAAAATATCACCCACCATCATCTCTAGCCATGACTTCCCCCTCCCATTCATCACTCCATCACCCCCTCCATGTGCCTCCATGTGTGTGTAAGGTAAGGTGACGTTTGCCTTTGACTTTGGTAAAATATCTTAGATATTTTTTAAATAATATCATGATATTATTCTTATATGTATTCATGTTTGTATATTAGCGTATTTATATGTATATGTGTGCATGGGACATGTATGTGCATGTGTATATAGGTGCATAAGAGAAATAATAGCTTTGAACAACTTCCGTTCGTTAAACCGTCAAAAATCGGAAAGCTGATTCCCGGTCACATTTTCACTTATAAAGTAAATGTAAACTAAATTTGAAAACTAATTCCTTCATTTTTAACTAATTAAAATGATCACATTTTATTTATAAAACCATATAAATTAATATTAAACAATTGTTTACAAAAAGTATCATTATATCGATAAAGCGATACGAATTTTCTTATATTTTCAAATCAAGTATATATCTTTATAAAACTATTATAAATGATTTATTAGTACTTCATAACTAATTAAAATGAATTATTATCATTTAAAAACAATTACTTGACTAATTATAATAATTATTAAATCCTAATTTAAATTCATATATATCAATTATTAAATATAATGCCACTATTGATGATGTCATAAATACATTTTATTTCCCAAACATAAAATAAATAATTTTGTTTCATAATCTTGTTTAAATAGATATATTAATATGTGTATCCAACTCCGTGCGCGACTTTTGATAATTATAGAGCCGTTTATTGATAAAACGATTTTCAACCATTTTATCAATATTCTTCCAAAGTATATATTTTCATAAATACTTACTCAAAATAAGTTTACCATTATTATTTATTATTTAGGGCAACATAATCTATGTTAAAAATCTTGGATTTGAATATTTTAAAAAAATATAATTTATCAAAGTGATAAATTTGTGGGTCGTTACAATAATCCTTTTGTAAGCGGATCCCGTACAATAGAGTTTGTCACAATATGCTCTATGAGTTTCAATCTATTTTTCACTCTTTCCTTATTATAAAATAATATGATATTTATTATCACAATATTACTTCAATGATCTTTCAATTTCTTTATTCAATGGTGCATAACTTTGTGACAAAATTTTACAATTATTTTCCATCGTTGGATGCCCCATAATATAAAATAGTAAAGATGGCTATAAGTGTCTGTATGACAACTTTCTTTATATAGACATCCAAAAAAACAACAACAACAACAACAATATTTTTATTATTTGAAATGGATCTTTTGTACTCTTGGCATTCAAAATATTTGGATTGCAATGCCTTATGATCTCCAACCAATCCGATCTTTTATCTTGAGCATATAATCCTTTTGTTCCTTAAAGATATCTCATAACTATTTTGGTTACTAACCATCGATCCACTTTCAATGTCAGAAATATATCTGTCAAACAATACACGTAGTATCCATATGTGTATATGCCTTAGCATGCATTAGACTCCATTCCACAAATACATGAGGAATCTTTTACATTTCTTTAGCTTCAAGGATGTTCTTTTATATATATATATATGTATATATATATATGACAACATTATCTATTTTGGCAAAAGAGAATCAATTAATTGGTAGTTTGCATACCAAACCCTTTTTTAAGCCTTATCTATGATAATCCGGATATCACTACATGAATAGTAATGGTGTATTTGAATCTCTAATGTAAAAGGGTAATCCATAAGTGGTCTTCTAAAGTTGTTTCATTAATGTCTCCATTGAGAAACACTACTTTAATATCTTTTCGATATTGCTTAAAATCATAATCTGTAACAAGTTCCAAAATAATTCTAAAGAGCTCAGTAAAACCAAAGAGAAAGTCTAAAAAAATAAAACATTGTTTTCCTTTTGAGTATAGTCTTTTCTATAATGAGCTTATACCTTTCCACATTACCTATTTGATTACTTTTTGTTTTGAATGGTTATTCATAACCAATGATCTTGTTACCTTAAGATGGTGGGAAAGATATCAAACTTTATTGTCCTTATAGATTTACACTATATATTCATACCTTAAATCCATATTTCAGATTAGTACCTTGTATGGATTGATTTAAGTCCAAAGAATCATCTTCACCAATCCAATATTTATCTTTATGGAGAAATAATACATAGTCATTCGAAATAGTGTTTATTTTTTTTTTCTAAGTGGATTTTCTTAGTGACCTTGCATTTTGAGGTTGTTGAGTTTGTTTTCTTGAAACAATAACCTTAACTTGAAGAAAATTTTATTTAACATTGTCTTATTATGGTTTCCAATTTACTTCTTGTTAATGAAAGGAAACAAATCCTATACATTATCCGAAGAAGTAACCGTGGTTGAATCAAAGATAATAATTCTCTTTAAAGACAATGATCCATACTATATTTCTCCCTCTAAACTCAACATCCTCGGAAAACTGTTGCACTTCCT
The DNA here is from genome assembly GCA_030737815.1 of Allium fistulosum. Classification (NCBI taxonomy): domain Eukaryota; kingdom Viridiplantae; phylum Streptophyta; class Magnoliopsida; order Asparagales; family Amaryllidaceae; genus Allium; species Allium fistulosum. Next base: position 1,498,521,143 of record CM060901.1, read on the forward strand.
GTCTTAAAACTTTTCCTTAGTGGGGGTTCATAAAACTATAACTCTTAAGTCGCTTAGAATATGAATAAAGTATTTTCTATCTTTAGTGCCTCAATCTAGAATTATTTAGTAGATGAAACAAATAATTATATTAATCAACAAATCAAAGTTTGAGACTTTATTATAAAAGGTATTTAGCATAAGTAGATATAGGCTATATTTTAAACATTAGGAGCTTTAATTCCAACAATGCTTGAATTTATTCATAATCAATCTTATTATTTCTAGGTAAATAATAATAACCTAATTTGTTCATATTAGAAATAGAAAACCGAAAACTGCCAAAAGGCATAATAACAAATAAGAGGTCAATAAGAGGTCATAATAGCTTAAAAATATATAGTATACTTTACTTTATATATTTGTATATCTTATTAAAGAAACAACTATAAATATATTTATATGTTATTTCTTATAGATCCTTAGCAAATTCTTTATCCTTATTTATGCATTTATTTACAATGTATGTTAAATGAGTACTTTCAATCTTACATGCTTCAACTTCTATTCTTCTTACCACAATGCTAAATGAGCTCAATAAGATGTCATTTTATTCTTAATATTTTTAATAATAATCTTAAAATGGTTATACTGCGAATAAAGATAGTACCAAAAAATAACTTAAGTGCATTGGCTTATGAAGCAACATTTTTCCATATAGTACTCGTTTATGTTTCCGTCGCGTTTATTTTATGGAATCAGGCAATATAAAGTGTGTTTGTTTCCTATAATCATTTTTTAGCAAAATGCTTTTTAGTTTGTAAAGAACCCCTTAAAATTGATTATCCCTACGGATAGCACACCCTTGAAACCCTTTTGAAATATTATATCTTATGATCATTTGACTCTTGCAATTTGAATTATCCCACGTTTCAATGTTCTTCATAACATTATAAGAATATTCAACTATAATAGAGGTGGTTGTGATCCTCCTAATTGCAATAGCTAGATCCATGAATTCAATTAAAAAAAAATATGTTCTCTTACTAATCCTTAGAGTTAGTCCCAAATCAGATGAGAACATTATTAAAATATGCAGACACTTTAACCAAATTAGTTGAAAATGGAACAAAAATAAAGACTGACGGTATATACTCATATCCAAATGTCAGTCAAAGTAAATTCAAATAATTGGTATGTCTCTTCTAATGATACCTAGCACAATAGTAATATCAAGTCTTTGGACAATAAAATTAACTACAAGTGGTACTCTTATTGTAATGGTCAAACACTGATAATAAATTCAAGTCAAACAACAATCTTCCTTTGGGCCGATTAGTTATTCACTTGTAAAACCTTATAATTGTCACATATTTATCATCACACATGTGTAAGATATTCAGCCAAATATTAGTTTTCTTTGAGCCGGCTAACATCCACATGAATAAATACACATAATTATCAAACGTTTTCATGAACAACTAAAATAAGAGAGGTTACTTTGGTGACATGTTATTTCAATTAGCTCACTTGGAATGTAGCATATTTTCAATTAGTTTGCAATGAGACACCAAAATATATTTGGATTTATTTCTTAGTGTATGTACAATATTTCGAATGCTATAAAATACTCTCAAAAGTACTTTAAGTCTACATGACACTTAAAAGTCTAAAATTTATAACTGTGGCACAACATGTTTTAACCATAACTGTTATAATCTTTTACTTTAAGTATGTGGTTACATTAATGACATTTCCTAAATAAATATGATATAAGGCATCATAAATAAATTACATAACAAATGTCATGGATAAACGTCAGAATTAAAGCCACATAAAATAATACATAAATGACATAGTAAATTTCGTACTAAATAACATGAATGAATGTAGTAGCTATGATGTAATTCTGAACCATAATATATCCATACATATTGCTACCGTGTCACTTTATCTTTAGTTTACTATTTGTATATAACCTTAATTCATTCATTTCTATATCTTCCACAAATACTAATGTCAAATTCCAACACATGTACATAAAGGAAAAACATATCCTAAAATATGATCTTAACCGAAAAATTAACATTAATTAAAATATATAGATACAGAATATTTACAATAAATATTGACTTCAAATAGTCCATATCTTATTAACTGCTACTCGATCCAAGATATGAAAGTAAAACATGTTTTTAACGAGTATGGGTTATAATACAAAATATGTGTAATTATCAAACATAAATGCATCAAATAATAAACAATATGCCCTTTCTTATTCCAAATACAAACATGTTACAGCATTAAATGTATTATTACAACTGACGCATTTAGTGCATTTATGTTAATAAGTTAATTAATTTATTATCATAACAACCACATTTAATGCATTTATGATAAAAATAAATGCAATCGACCGTTCTGTGGTCCAAAATGTAAATTAATGTCATGTTAAAATTTATTTCAATAATAAAATAAACATAAACACTTTAAAGGAGCATACTTTATTTCTAATTAATCAAAAATTTTGAAATAACCAAAATACCTTATATATATCCAAATTACTTAATGAAAGTTGATTAAGGTAAAATAATAATAGAATCGGGTTTATATTACTTGCAATGGTTCTAAATTATATACATATATATACCAATTAAAAATTTAACAAAATGATTATGCATATCATATCCAAAGTATTTCTCACATTAAAATTCACAACTTATTCACAAAACATACAAGAATAAACATGTGGATGCTTTAACCAACGTAGGTTATTTTTGAAATTTAGATTATTTTCTAAAAATTTATCGATTCAAAAATTCTATCTTATTCCATCAATAAATACACATCATCTAGATATATTTTTCTATAGTAAAACAGTTTCACAATTCAGCCTTTCAATTTACAATATATAAAAAATTGATAATAAACTAAATCCAAAATCATTACCCAAAAAATCCTTGATACATAGATCAAGAAGATCTAAAATTTAAGTGGAATTTAATGACTTCTAAATGAAGTTTAATTCAAAACTCACTATTGAAAAAAAATATGAAAATTTTCCAACGAAATCAATGATGGTTGGCTCTGATTTCACTTGTTAAGATTTCAATATTCTTTAGGATGGATTAATCATGAAACCCTAGATCTGAATAGGTGACCTATATTGATTTGATTGAGAGAAAAATCAGACAAAAGTAAATGCATTAGCGGAAGCCATACCTGAATACATAGTTGCTAATTGGAAAAGTAAATTTGATTCAATTTTCCATATTGACACCAGTCCTAGATCTTATATTCGATTTTCCATATTGGTTTCATGTATTGATTAAGATAAAGAGACAGATCTAAAAGACAAAAGTTGGATCCGATCTTCCAAATTGACATAAACACTAGATTTGAATTATTTTCGTAGAAGAGATTAGGAGAATAACTAGAGCTTTGTAATTTACCATAACCCCTTATTTATAATATTGGCATTTTCTAATGTGGCCCTTCAACAAATTAGAATTGCCGCAGTATCTTCACATTAATACCCTGACAATTATACTTGTAAGCCTTTTAACTTCAACTCATAATTTGATCACTTTAATTAGGCTTTACACCAAAATAGCACAACGTATTTTATTTTAGGGGATTTTCACTCAAAGGGTTTCTTTGTGCAAGGTAATAAGTTTTAAGAACGATACTTTTAAAAAATTAGTTTTAAGGATGGTTTATATGAAAAAGATAAATGAAGTTATCATTTTCAATTATACATATGATAAATGAATTTCATTTTCCATGTAATTTAAAAAGATAAATGAATTTATCATTTTTCTGTAAATTGTCCTTAAAACTAATTATTTATAAGTGTTTTCCTTAAAACTTATTACCTTAGATGAGAAGCCCTCCAACCTAATTTCCACTTTTATTTTACGTATGTGGCCCACATGTTGACATTTTCCAACACATCAAACCTCGCAGGTTGAAACTATTAAACCGAGGGGAAATTTTATTTATATACCATAAATTGCTTTACTTACACCAAACTTTTTTTTAAAATAATATACACTAGTTTATGCTTAATATACACCATGCATATTACAAAACTATTCTTACGTTGGAATAAAACGAAATAATTATCAAATTTAAGTAACTTTTTCTCATGATCAGACTTAACTAATAATGATTTCTAAAATCAATGAATTCACTTTTGCAGTTCAAATTCAAACTTTTAATTGGATTTATATTTATTTAGTTATTCATATATAGGAATTTAAATTTAATTTTTGAATATTAACATGTTAAACTATTTAAATTTTGATATTAAATTCAAAATTGATTTAAATATAGTAAAACATAGAGAAGACTCAATGAACCATATTAATTTTAGTACTTAATTTGAAAATTCAGTTTTTATAACTAATTTGAAATGAAAAGTATTAAAATTGATTACATATGAATATAACTTGAAACTTTATTAAAAATATTTAATGCTTCAAAGGAAATTAAATTTATTTCACTTAATAATGGGTAAAAAATTTAGTTACTATACAGAAGAAATTATACCGACTATATACAATGTGGACATATGAAATTTCATTCTTTAATATCGATTTTAATTCTTTTTATTTTAAATAAGGTTATTTTGTCTTTATTTTTATTAGAAACAATTGTTGTGTAGATAAAGTAATTTATGGTGTATGAATAGAATTTGTCTAAATCTTAAGAATATTTTAAATTTTGGCCAGTTTTGGAAACTAATAACAAATTTATACTACTCTGTAAACTTATTTCATATATATACTTGTTTCTGCCACGTTGGCGTTGAGTCGGTGTTCTTTTTTGGCGCAATTTAAAAATGTGGCATGAAGATTTTTTTTCTAAAGTTTTATACCATTACGTTTTTAGATGAAAGCCAATGGAAATTGCTATTTCTGTTGGCTTCATTTTTGGAAATTGCATCAAATGAAAACTTAAAAGAGACACATATATATACATATACATACATACATACATACATACATATATATATATACATTCAAAAATTGAACATATGAATTCACTCACAGACTTAGTTATAGAATTAAGTGAAAACTTAAATCTCTATAGTGAAAAACATTATAGCCTAATGCAACCAGTATTAGAAGGCATAATTGAGAAAGACAAGCTACTCAAACAAATTTCAAACAACCAAGATTACTTGAAATTAAATTTATAAAAAATAGATAACATGGAAATAACTTTGAAAAAACTAAATGATAAATTCAAAGTTATAAAATTAAAAGAATTTCCAAATAAAAATGATATAATAAACTTAAAAGATTTAATAGAAGAAAATAAACCCAAATATATAGAAGTGCATTCTAGAAAATTAATAATGGAATTAAAAGAACAAACAGAAAAAGATAAAAGCCAATTTGAAAAACAAATACAACAAATTGAGAAAATGTTAGACGAAATTAAAATTTTAATACTAAGCTAATGAGTTTTGAAAACAAATACTACCAAGAAGTAACTAAATACGTAGAATCCAACTACAGATTCAGTGATCCTAACATAAATGTTGGATATAACAAAGATGAATTTCCGGGAAAAAGTGATAGAATACAAATGTTACAAAATAATATGATAATAGCCATGTTAACCCAAATACAAAATAAGATAGATAATATCCAAAAACAAATGTTTGATATAGACAGAAATGGCAAAGAACAGGAATTTGAAATAAACAAACTCACAGAAAGCTTACAAAAAATGAATTTAGGACCTAATGATCCTACTACACATATAACGAGTAAAAAGACTAAAATCAATTTTCTAATGTATAAGAAACTTGATCAAATATGAATAATAGGAGGTTATCTTTCACAGGACCATCTAGAACTATAACAGAAAGGCCAACAGAATCAAATAGCTTATCATCCATGGGTTGGATTGATAATATATTGAGAAGGCCTAATAATACACATAATCAGTTAGAAGAAATAATAAACTTAGATAGAGATATAGAAATATTTTCAAATAACCAACTAGATTCTCTAAATCCAAGAGAAATATATATAACAGGACTATTTACAGTAGTAACAGGATTATATAGACACCATAGGGAAGAAATACTTTCCATTCCAGATGGAAGCCAACAGGTAATAAATTTAATGTCACAAGAAGCTATAAAATAATTAAAATCCAGAAATTCAAACTAATGCACCTAGGAATTATAGTCATAGGCATAAGAGGATTAGTTAGACAGAAAATTGGAACTAAATTATTGTTACTACTTATAGACGATAGACACCAAGATATGGATAAAGCCATATTTGGAATGATGGAAGTAGATATGAACAATAACATAGGTATTGTTTATATAGCTCCAAATTTTACAATGACATTAAATGATTTTTATAAACACATAAAAATTATAATACAAACAAAGGGATTTGAAAACTTTATAGGAAAAAACATACTACTAGACATTACATTCTTAGGAAAATGTATGTCCAAGTATACTCCCAAAATAAAAATAAAATTAGACAAAGTCATAGAAGCCTTAAATTCAACAGGCATAAGTTTCATAAAACCAATGGAAATAGATTCTTCTATTCTTGCTGGCCATGAATGGAATATAGAAAATCCGAATAATACAACAGCAACATTAAAACCAAGTAATGCTGTAACATACAATAACCTAAACAAATCTATGTCTATAAGGTTTAGAGATTATGGACCGTCAAACCAATAAGAAATAGAAACAGATGAAGAGCTGAAGAATTAAAAAAAAAGAATTAGTGGATAAAATCATATATCCAAAAGAACTTGGAATGGTTCTTGAACCATCTGACATATATGAACTAGAACAACATCTAAGATCCACAAACCAAATAAACAAAGATGCATTTATTTACATAAATGATGCAAACAATATAAGAATAAGAGAAATCTACCACCTTGATGATTTCTTAGAAGAAACAAGCCAAATAAACAATGAGATTGAAAATACAGAACTAGCTGATATAATCTCAGAATTTACTGAACAAATGGATTTAGCAGTCCATGAAGAAAGTGGAAGCTCGGGAGTTTCATATCCAAATAGAAACCAAGGAACAATGCCATACACTTTGGGACAACCCCCTAGACAAGCGGTTGAACCATATACAAATGAAAATAAAAACCTGAGAACGATAGTGTAACGACCCGGAATTTTGGACCATTCGCATCCATTATAAGTGTATAGGTAGACACTCATGCCGGAGTTGAATTTCTCAAAATACCGCGTTGTTAATTTAAATTTGGCAAAACTGAACATATACAGTAAATAAATAATCACAGATCACAGACATAAAGTAATAAGTGCAGCGGAAATAAAAGAGATAGTAGTTCATGAAGCTACTATATGAATATATAAAATACATCAGAGTTTACAACAGAAGAGTAATACGATACATCAGAGTTAAACCAGATACAACGGAAGAGTAATATGATACATCAGATACAAATCAGAATACATCACTGGAATCATCGAATACTGAAAGCAGAATAGATGGCTGGATCTTCAAGCAAAGCTCCAACTTCAAAGGTGAGTCTCGAATACTGGATCACTCAGTCTGACCCGAGCGTAAAGCAAAAACACAAGACACTCGAGTCAGGATTAACATTCTTATATCAATAAATCCAACTCAAGTGAAATAGCAATTGGAATACAAGTAACTCAAAGGATGCTTGGAATAACCATCCTTTAAGGATCCGTTAAACTATCTACTATGTAGTAGTATACGCTAAGTAGATAATGTCTATCAGTAATAATAAGATATCAAAATAGCGTTAAGTCATGGCCCATTCCACCCTTAACACATTTTTATTCCCAAAAGCATATACAAGACCGTAGTTTCCCTAAAACCGGAAGTCACCAGAGGGCAATCCATATACTAAAGGTACAAATCAAAATCGTAGTGGTCGCGAATAAATGGAATACAAGTATGACAAGGCACATGAGGCAATACCCAAGGTAGTGATACTACCGTTCGCCTGATCCGGAATGGTGAGAACGCAACGCGGCAGCGCCCGCAACACCGTGAAACAACACTCCCAAAATCAAGGGTGCACCAATCGACAACAAGTAATAGTAGTTCGAAGAAGTGTGTCCACTTGAGGTAGCTAATCCTCCATTGGCCCGGCATAGCTCCTGTTTTAGTCATTTCCAATTTGACACAAGTGTCAAGGCTATCCATTATCGTTCTCTTTCTTCAGTCAACACGTACATCATTCCAACCACTTCATTCTGGATCATCACTCCGCGTATAGTTATTAAAGTGGTTTTCGGTTTAGATAGAGAGTATATCCATAACCGAATTCCGGTCTCTTTAATAACTTCTGTAATTATAACACCGATTGGTCATTTAATAAATTTCAAAAACCAAATCAATTTCAATTTAAATCAGAGTTTATAAATCAACATTTCGTTTGTCTTTCCAAATCAATTTCCAAAATTTACGTTTCAAAACTTCCAAATTACCATTTCAAAATCTTATAATTCAATTTCAATTTTTATGCAAAACAATTCAAGTATTGATTCAAGTTCGTATATAAGTTTCATTTCGAAATCATTTAAATTAATTTAATTTAACATTTTAATCAATTCCAAATTCATTTATCGATTTCATTCAATATTCATTAAATAAGTTTGCCATTCAAAACAATTTCTATTAAATTTCCAATTCATTAAATCCATTATTTAAATTCAACTTCATTATATCAAAACTTACCAATTTAATTAAATTATATTCATCAAACTGAGTTCTTTAAATTTCAAGTCTTATATTAATTTCAATAAATCACATTTTATTTCTTGATAAAGAAATTCAATTTCACTTATTTACTTACTTAAATAATTTTCCAAAACTTAATTAATAAAGAAAACTCAATTTCAATTATTTACGAAGTAAATTCACTTATTCAAGAGTTCAATTTTACTTATTAAAGAATTCAATTCAATTTGATCATTAAATCATTCAATCTTATTTAATTATTAAATAATTCAAAACTTAATTATTTAATAATTTCAAAGTTTAATAATTTCAAACTTAATTATAATTTCAAACTTAATTATTAAATCATTTCAAAGTTTAATGATTTCAAACTTAATTATAATTTCAGACTTAATTATTAAATCATTTCAAACTTAATCATTTCTCAAATTTAAACAACGTTCTTCCATCAATTACATTGTTCATATTTTGTTTCAGATTATTAAATATTAACGTTTTCCTTTCATTAAAATTCAAATTTCAACTTCATTTCAAAACCATATTATTTATTCAAATAAAACTTCGTTTTATTTTTAAATCAAATTATTGACCAATCGGGTTTTATTAAATTCTTTATCCTAGGTCAAAGTTCAATTTGGGTATTTATCATTTCAACCCGATTCCAATTCATTTCAAAATCAAAACATACAAAGGGAACTTGCAGTGTGATAACTGGGATGGTGTCAAAGTAAATAAACAAGCAATAACAACAATCAATATCAATCCAATAATCAATTCAAATAATCCCGAAATAATCGTATTAATTCGCATTGTTATTTGTGCAAATTAATATAATCATTTCTAGAATCTACACTATCATTTCATGTAGATTAAAGATTATTACATTATGGTTTTCACTTGTCATCTATTTTCAATTTCATGTATCATCGGTTTAACAACATACATTCAGTGGTTCAAAGTATAATTAAACAAATCCTACATGTCAATAAATTCAACAGTTAAAGGGGTCATATTATACAAATGTCAGTTAATCAAATTTAACATTTAATTATCCTATATCAAGTTCAAATTCATACTGTTTATCATTTTAACATTAACAATTTAACGTCCAATATAAACATCAACAATCAATCAATTATCAGCCAAAACTATATTATCATCGCATAAATAATTAACAGATAATGGTGTCAGATGTCACAGGTGAACTGATACAGGCAATAACATATATAACAGTGTAATTAACTAACAGCAGCATATTTCAATTGTCGTTTCAATTGAAATCAAATTTAATAAATAAAAGAACGTTAATCGTGAGTGAGTGCTCACCTTCCGAGGCTAGAGCGATTTGACACAAGAATGAGCTGCGAAATCTGAAGCAACGCTACATGTATATGGTTTTGACGTCGAAAACAGGCACGACGGACAAGGCTAATAATGGAAAATCGATGAGAACGATTGAATCAGTTTTGATATAATCGAAAATATAAACATTACTATTTCATTATATATATATTATTATTTGTTTCTAAAATATTTTCAAAACACATATCTTCAAATCCATATTATGTCCTAAATTTTTTTTTTCAAACATATATAAGTAGTGTACTTGTACACACGTATATTACAATATCTATATATTTCATAACGAGTATTGCTAAATCAATAAAATTTCGAAAACAGGGTATAAAACAGCATTGTCTACTCGACTCAATACATATTTAAACATCTTCCCTAACACATCGGTGAATTTGAAATATATATATATACGATGATGAATTTAAAACTTAAATAACAAACTTACATACCCATATGCCTATATGTATAGACTGTAAACAACAACAAAACTAAAAAAAATCATACAACTCTACAGCCGAAACCCCCTTAGATATCTACTCTTTTATACCTACAGATCTTATGATAAAACAAATATATATTGCATACAAATACATATAATTTATATATAAAATAGCCTATAAAGAATGTACGGCTGTTGAAACACAAAAATCAGTTTTAGTTGCCCAGTTATACATATGAAAATAAACTAACACAAGTAATATATTGTACACTAAGGCTTTTGTAATAGTATTATATATTATATACATACTAACGTAAAATTTATATATAACTAACATTGTATATTAGAAGAAACTGACACTATTATATAGGCCCAACCCAGATCATTGCATATAGCTAACTTTTGTATAGAATAGGTATATACACGTTATGCATCTAAAACAATATATAAGCATACATACATATACTACATATAAGATTTATACTGATCCTGTTCATATATATATCAAACCCAAATTCACTTTAATTTAAACACCTAATCTATACTGTAACCACTTATAATATATATACATAACTTATTATATAACAAACAGTGGATCAAAATATAAATAAGTACATCACTCATTTAAAACTCATGTAATAGGTCATAAGTATAAAGTAAATAGGATGGTGGCGCATAGTCTTTAAAGGTAAGTAAATAAAGCGACAGGCAAAAGTAAGCTTTGAGAAAAAGAAATAAGCGGAGAGCAAGTATACATGTATATATACACGTACCGTGTGCATTTGAAACGCGAGCAGACTACGGCCAAGGAGCATCAGAAGGTGGAGAAGATGGGGCTGATGTGGAGTAGCGGTTCGAGAGGGAAGGTGGCGATGTGGGTTTGCGACAGGAGCAAGCGGGAGTAGGAAGTGATCGAGTGAGAGGGAGGGAAGGCGTATGGGCGGAGGCCGAGGGAAGTGGAGATGCGTGAATGGATGGGAGAGGGACGGAGGACGACTGGCACGGATGGAGAAGTGCGAGGTCGGAGCAGTTCATGGTGCGGTGGCAGTTTGGCCGGATGAAGGGATGGGGAGCCGATGGGTTAGTGAATGATCGGCACTTGCAGGAGGAAGGGAGCCGACTGCTCCTCGACCAGAGCGGAGCTCGGGTTGAGGTTTCAGAATTTGGAAGTGGCTGCAATTTTGTCGAAGTCGTGCTTGCGTTCAAAATGAAGGAAGTGGGTGCAGAGAAAAAACAAGGGGAGATGAGGCCATTAGTGGAGGAGGGGAAAAATTATCCTACAGGCACGTAAGCAAATTTAGGAAAGGAAGAGGTGGCTGGTTTCCCTTTCAATGCAAATGAACAGACTACAGAAAAAATATTTATTGAATATCATAAGTAAAGGTTGGTAAACAAAGTCAAAAGGCTATAATTTTGGGAATTATAAAAGGCTGCAGACTATTTATTTTAACCGATGGGCACGCGAAAGGTCACAAGAAAAGAAATAGACTCAAATGGACACAATACGGTTACCGTTTTACTAATGTCGCGAATCGGATTTCAAAAATACAGAAATGAATATACCCTGGTGATCAACACGATGAGACGATCAAAACGGTATAAAATTATCAGTGGTACGATCGAATTAAAAATTCGAATTTTCTAATAGCGGAAAATGCAAGAAAACGCTGAAAAATAAGATCGACGGAGCCAAAGATGTCCGAATTTGGAAAAACGACAAACTGAAATCTTGCTCAGAAGATGGTTTAGAATTTTTCTATGTAAAAATATTTTGGTTTCGAAAATATTTTATTTTCATCGCTTTTTAACTGATTAAATTGAAGTAAATTTACGCGCGAAATAAACTTTCATATTTTCGGACGAAAATTTACCAGTTGCTATGTTTAACTAGACGTATTCCAAATATTAAATTTTATTTCAAAATTTTATCGTTTAAAATTTCACAAAATTTCAACTAATTACGTTATTAAAACAGTTGAAATTTACGGGTCGTTACACTCTCCCCCACTCAAAACTTTTCGTCCCCGAAAAGGAACGAGGTAGGAGAATAGAAACAACCAGAAAGAAAAACAGATTTGAAATACTAAATAACAATTAATTTAAACCATATAAATTCAAATTTAAATTAATTGATATTCAATAATTGATTTAATCCATTTGATTTCACTAAAATCAATCTCAACTATTTCTAAATTCATTATCTTATTATCCAATTATCTTAAATTTACAATTTCTAAAACCATAAATTTGAATAGTCTTTTATTATAATCATATTTTTCAACAATTTTAAATTCTTCTTTATTCTAAGTTATCATTAAATTTATTCTACTTAATATATCTTATCACATATATTTAACCCATATAAATTAATTTAAACCATAAAAATTTCAACTTAAATTAATTTATATATTTTTTCTCAATTTGGTTAAATCCATTTATATTAAATCAATAAATAGTCATTCGATTTAAATTTGTTAGTTCAACTGTTAATTCTAATCATATAAATTTCGTTTTAAATCAATTAATATTCAATAATTGATCTTAATTCAAGGTATTTCATTAAGCTGATTCAATTTAATTTGTTAATTCTTTTAGAAAAAAATTTACTTTATTTATCTCATTCAGTTAACCTATTATTCTATCATCTTTATTAGTATTTTTATCATTAAAATTTAAGTGTATAACATTTATTATAAACACTCAAATTTATTTATAAATTCAATTTATCTTATATATTGTCCAATTACATATTCAACTTCTGAACGATTTAGGTAAGTTGTATTAGAATGCGGTTGAACAGTATACAAATAAAAAAAAAATCAATTCAATTATTCAGGTTTAAATATTTATTCTAAATTTTGGTTTTATTTATAATTAAAATCATCCTTTAACAAAATTTAAGAATTAGATTTCCGATTAACTTTAAACAATTTAAAGATATATATAATATATTTATATCAAATCAAATTAAATTTTAAAATAAGTTACCTATATATATGTAAATCAAAATATGTTGAAGAAATTCAAATCAAAATATTTTTCAAAACAAAACTGTAGCAAAGCTACAGAATAGTATCTCCACTTCGAAACTCGAAAATGAATGTCGATGATGCGGCCGCCATCACCGAAATTATTTTCCAGCGACAAAGAGAAGGGCACTGATTTCAACATTTTTTTTTCTTTGAAAACGATTTCTATTCGAAAATACTTTCAATAATATATACTTTAAAATTTTAAAAACCAAAGTTCGAAATCACCGGAAACTAATAAATTCTCAAATTTCTGAATTAAATTCATTTCAAATTTCAAATCAATTTATAAACCGTATTTATAAATTTATTTAGAACAATAAATGATAATCAAATATTATCATTTCAAACAAACAATTTAATTAACCTATTAAATTTTTTAGAAAAATTTACTTATAAATATTTATAATATAATCATACAAATTTATCCCATTTACCAAATTTGAAAACGATATTAATTTACAAATACACTTCCTCGCTCGACTATATAAGAATAGATTTCAAAGCAAAGACAGAGATTCAAATTTGATGGACTCAAATCAAAGAGAAATTTGATTCGAAAATAAGTTTGAAACAGAAGATAAGATAATTCGATTACCACAATCGGTAGATGGATGAGTTTATTTAATTCACGGGCAACCTTAACCGGGTCGTCCGTAACTTCAAGGATAAGATCGATGCAGAATTTCGAGGCAAATCTACATTCAATCTCAAGAATAGAATTCAGTTATAGCAGGAGATAGATAGCATCGTAAACCGAGGATACTGAAATCTCCGGTAAATCGATGCTTATTATAAAGGAGTTTTGCTCCTTTACGAATCATTCTAAGATTGGCGAGACCGCCGATCTATTATAGATAACATCCAGAATGGAGTTATGGGATGCTCCATGATTGAAAGAAGACGAATAGTGAAGGACACGAATGAATTTCGGAACCGAGGGGAGCGTTCCAAAATTCAAAGGAATTGAGTCAAAGGAAGAGATTGAAACCCGAATGAGAGTGATTCTGTAAATACATTTACCATATATGTTGAGTTTTGCCTAGAGCTACCAAAGCTCTGATACCAACTGTAACGACCCGGAATTTTGGACCATTCGCATCCATTATAAGTGTATAGATAGACACTCATGTCGGAGTTGAATTGCTCAAAATACCGCGTTGTTAATTTAAATTTGGCAAAACTGAACATATACAGTAAATAAATAATCACAGATCACAGACACAGAGTAATAAGTATAGCGGAAATAAAAGAGATAGTAGTTCATGAAGCTACTATATGAATATATAAAATACATCAGAGTTTACAACAAAAGAGTAATACGATACATCAGAGTTAAACCAGATACAACGGAAGAGTAATATGATACATCAGATACAAATCAGAATACATCACTGGAATCATCGAATACTGAAAGCAGAATAGATGGCTGGATCTTCAAGCAAAGCTCCAACTTCAAAGGTGAGTCTCGAATACTGGATCACTCAGTCTGACCCGAGCGTAAAGCAAAAACACAAGACACTCGAGTTAGGATTAACATTCTTATATCAATAAATCCAACTCAAGTGAAATAGCAATTGGAATACAAGTAACTCAAAGGATGTTTGGAATAACCATCCTTTAAGGATCCGTTAAACTATCTACTATGTAGTAGTATACGCTAAGTAGATAATGTCTATCAGTAATAATAAGATATCAAAATAGCGTTAAGTCATGGCCCATTCCACCCTTAACACATTTTTATTCCCAAAAGCATATACAAGACCGTAGTTTCCCCAAAACCGGAAGTCACCAGAGGGCAATCCATATACTAAAGGTACAAATCAAAATCGTAGTGGTCGCGAATAAATGGAATACAAGTATAACAAGGCACATGAGGCAATACCCAAGGTAGTGATACTACCGTTCGCCTGATCCGGACTGGTGAGAACGCAACGCCGCAGCGCCCGCAACACCGTGAAACAACACTCCCAAAATCAAGGGTGCACCAATCGACAACAAGTAATAGTAGTTCGAAGAAGTGTGTCCACTTGAGGTAGCTAATCCTCCATTGGCCCGGCACAGCTCCTGTTTTAGTCATTTCCAATTTGACACAAGTGTCAAGGCTATCCATTATCGTTCTCTTTCTTCAGTCAACACGTACATCATTCCAACCACTTCATTCTGGATCATCACTCCGCGTATAGTTATTAAAGTGGTTTTCGGTTTAGATAGAGAGTATATCCATAACCGAATTCCGGTCTCTTTAATAACTTCCGTAATTATAACACCGATTGGTCGTTTAATAAATTTCAAAAACCAAATCAATTTCAATTTAAATCAGAGTTTATAAATCAACATTTCGTTTGTCTTTCCAAATCAATTTCCAAAATTTACGTTTCAAAACTTCCAAATTACCATTTCAAAATCTTATAATTCAATTTCAATTTTTATGCAAAACAATTCAAGTATTGATTCAAGTTCGTATATAAGTTTCATTTTGAAATCATTTAAATTAATTTAATTTAACATTTCAATCAATTCCAAATTCATTTATCTATTTCATTCAATATTCATTAAATAAGTTTGCCATTCAAAACAATTTCTATTAAATTTCCAATTCATTAAATCCATTATTTAAATTCAACTTCATTATATCAAAACTTACCAATTTAATTAAATTATATTCATCAAACTGAATTCTTTAAATTTCAAGTCTTATATTAATTTCAATAAATCACATTTTATTTCTTGATAAAGAAATTCAATTTCACTTATTTACTTACTTAAATAATTTTCCAAAACTTAATTAATAAAGAAAACTCAATTTCAATTATTTACGAAGTAAATTCACTTATTCAAGAGTTCAATTTTACTTATTAAAGAATTCAATTCAATTTGATCATTAAATCATTCAATCTTATTTAATTATTAAATAATTCAAAACTTAATTATTTAATAATTTCAAAGTTTAATAATTTCAAACTTAATTATAATTTCAAACTTAATTATTAAATCATTTCAAAGTTTAATGATTTCAAACTTAATTATAATTTCAGACTTAATTATTAAATCATTTCAAACTTAATCATTTCTCAAATTTAAACAACGTTCTTCCATCAATTACATTGTTCATATTTTGTTTCAGATTATTAAATATTAACGTTTTCCTTTCATTAAAATTCAAATTTCAACTTCATTTCAAAACCATATTATTTATTCAAATAAAACTTCGTTTTATTTTTAAATCAAATTATTGACCAATCGGGTTTTATTAAATTCTTTATCCTAGGTCAAAGTTCAATTTGGGTATTTATCATTTCAACCCGATTCCAATTCATTTCAAAATCAAAACATACAAAGGGAACTTGCAGTGTGATAACTGGGATGGTGTCAAAGTAAATAAACAAGCAATAACAACAATCAATATCAATCCAATAATCAATTCAAATAATCCCGAAATAATCGTATTAATTCGCATTGTTATTTGTGCAAATTAATATAATCATTTCTAGAATCTACACTATCATTTCATGTAGATTAAAGATTATTACATTATGGTTTTCACTTGTCATCTATTTTCAATTTCATGTATCATCGGTTTAACAACATACATTCAGTGGTTCAAAGTATAATTAAACAAATCCTACGTGTCAATAAATTCAACAGTTAAAGGGGTCATATTATACAAATGTCAGTTAATCAAATTTAACATTTAATTATCCTATATCAAGTTCAAATTCATACTGTTTATCATTTTAACATTAACAATTTAACGTCCAATATAAACATCAACAATCAATCAATTATCAGCCAAAACTGTATTATCATCGCATAAATAATTAACAGATAATGGTGTCAGATGTCACAGGTGAACTGATACAGGCAATAACATATATAACAGTGTAATTAACTAACAGCAGCATATTTCAATTGTCGTTTCAATTGAAATCAAATTTAATAAATAAAAGAACGTTAATCGTGAGTGAGTGCTCACCTTCCGAGGCTAGAGTGATTTGACACAAGAATGAGCTGCGAAATCTGAAGCAACGCTACATGTATATGGTTTTGACGTCGAAAACAGGCACGACGGACAAGGCTGATAATGGAAAATCGATGAGAACGATTGAATCAGTTTTGATATAATCAAAAATATAAACATTACTATTTCATTATATATATATTATTATTTGTTTCTAAAATATTTTCAAAACACATATCTTCAAATCCATATTATGTCCTAAATTTTTTTTTTTCAAACATATATAAGTAGTGTACTTGTACACACGTATATTACAATATCTATATATTTCATAACGAGTATTGCTAAATCAATAAAATTTCGAAAACAGGGTATAAAACAGCATTGTCTACTCGACTCAATACATATTTAAACATCTTCCCTAACACATCGGTGAATTTGAAATATATATATATACGATGATGAATTTAAAACTTAAATAACAAACTTACAAACCCATATGCCTATATGTATAGACTGTAAACAACAACAAAACTAAAAAAAATCATACAACTCTACAGCCGAAACCCCCTTAGATATCTACTCTTTTATACCTACAGATCTTATGATAAAACAAATATATATTGCATACAAATACATATATTTTATATATAAAATAGCCTATAAAGAATGTACGGCTGTTGAAACACAAAAATCAGTTTTAGTTGCCCAGTTATACATATGAAAATAAACTAACACAAGTAATATATTGTACACTAAGGCTTTTGTAATAGTATTATATATTATATACATACTAACGTAAAATTTATATATAACTAACATTGTATATTAGAAGAAACTGACACTATTATATAGGCCCAACCCAGATCATTGCATATAGCTAACTTTTGTATAGAATAGGTATATACACGTTATTTATCTAAAACAATATATAAGCATACATACATATACTACATATAAGATTTATACTGATCCTGTTCATATATATATCAAACCCAAATTCACTTTAATTTAAACACCTAATCTATACTGTAACCACTTATAATATATATACATAACTTATTATATAACAAACAGTGGATCAAAATATAAATAAGTACATCACTCATTTAAAACTCATGTAATAGGTCATAAGTATAAAGTAAATAGGATGGTGGCGCATAGTCTTTAAAGGTAAGTAAATAAAGCGACAGGCAAAAGTAAGCTTTGAGAAAAAGAAATAAGCGGAGAGCAAGTATACATGTATATATACACGTACCGTGTGCATTTGAAACGCGATCAGACTACGGCCAAGGAGCATCAGAAGGTGGAGAAGATGGGGCTGATGTGGAGTAGCGGTTCGAGAGGGAAGGTGGCGATGTGGGTTTGCGACAGGAGCAAGCGGGAGTAGGAAGTGATCGAGTGAGAGGGAGGGAAGGCGTATGGGCGGAGGCCGAGGGAAGTGGAGATGCGTGAATGGATGGGAGAGGGACGGAGGACGACTGGCACGGATGGAGAAGTGCGAGGTCGGAGCAGTTCATGGTGCGGTGGCAGTTTGGCCGGATGAAGGGATGGGGAGCCGATGGGTTAGTGAATGATCGGCACTTGCAGGAGGAAGGGAGCCGACTACTCCTCGGCCAGAGCGGAGCTCGGGTTGAGGTTTCAGAATTTGGAAGTGGCTGCAATTTTGTCGAAGTTGTGCTTGCGTTCAAAATGAAGGAAGTAGGTGCAGAGAAAAAACAAGGGGAGATGAGGCCATTAGTGGAGGAGGGGAAAAATTATCCTACAGGCACGTAAGCAAATTTAGGAAAGGAAGAGGTGGCTGGTTTCCCTTTCAATGCAAATGAACAGACTACAGAAAAAATATTTATTGAATATCGTAAGTAAAGGTTGGTAAACAAAGTCAAAAGGCTATAATTTTGGGAATTATAAAAGGCTGTAGACTATTTGTTTTAACCGATGGGCACGCGAAAGGTCACAAGAAAAGAAATAGACTCAAATGGACACAATACGGTTATCGTTTTACTAATGTCGCGAATCGGATTTCAAAAATACAGAAATGAATATACCCTGGTGATCAACACGACGAGACGATCAAAACGGTATAAAATTATCAGTGGTACGATCGAATTAAAAATTCGAATTTTCTAATAGCGGAAAATGCAAGAAAACGCTGAAAAATAAGATCGACGGAGCCAAAGATGTCCGAATTTGGAAAACCGACAAACTGAAATCTTGCTCAGAAGATGGTTTAGAATTTTTCTATGTAAAAATATTTTGGTTTCGAAAATATTTTATTTTCATCGCTTTTTAACTGATTAAATTGAAGTAAATTTACGCGCGAAATAAACTTTCCTATTTTCGGACGAAAATTTACCAGTTGCTATGTTTAACTAGACGTATTCCAAATATTAAATTTTATTTCAAAATTTTATCGTTTAAAATTTCACAAAATTTCAACTAATTACGTTATTAAAACAGTTGAAATTTACGGGTCGTTACCGATAGGTAAGAGATTACCTAATGAAACAACTTTCTTTAAAAACGATTCAGTCGTATTAAATGTTACAAAATGTCACCCACAATTGCTAGATATATATCTAGAACAGTGGACTGCTGCTATAGCAAGAGATTATGCGGCAAGACACACAAATATAAATTCTGGTGAAGAAATGGTCAGAATTGCAGAAAACTATTTAGGTGATATAGCTAAAGCTATATGGGAAGCCTATAAAACAAATTTTCCAGAAGAAATAAACAACTTAACCATACAAGGGAGAAATATATACAACTTTTCTTACACAATGCATAGAATAATAACAGGAAGAGACGTGAATACAGGAGTAACAGTTAGACAACAAGAAGCCATGAGAGATTTAGAACAAATCCAATTATTAGATTGGAAATACATAATAAAATTCTTAATTGAATTTTTACATTATGCAACTATTTCAGAAAATTATTACAGCGCTGAAATAGGAAATGGACCTTTTTCCAAATTACCAGGTGATTTAGGAAAAGAAATACATAAATCTTGGATAGAACATTACCAAAATAACACTACAAATATTCCTAAAGGTTATGATAATATTGGTATAAGGATAACACATACAATCTCTGAGTTAAAAAAGAAATGTACTTATATCCAAATCCAAAGAGAACTAAAACAGAAAAATTATGATTTTTGCGGACAAATATATACTCCACAATAATATGGGTCAAGAAATTATAAAATAGATAATAAACCAAAACATAAGAAAAAATATACAAAAAATATTATCTAAGAAAATCTACTGCTAGAAAACCTTACTTAAACAAAGAAAAACATGTTAGAAAATACAATCCAAAGAAAACATATAATAACACCATTACTTGTTTTGCTTGTAATGAAAAAGGACACCTGTCATCCTCATGTCCAAGAAAGCAAAGTTTATATACAAGAGAATCAAACCTTGTAGATTCTGTCAAGGAAGATCTTTTAGAAATATCTTCAGATGTTTTTGAAATATCTACAATATATTCTATAATATCCATGTAAGGATTAGAAGAACAAGAACAAATAAGTTCATTTGATTATGGTTTAATCAATGAATTAACAAATTTTGAACAAGATTTAACAAATGAGTCATTCTTAAATTTAATGGACAAAGAATTATGCAAACATAATTTCAAACATAAAATGGGAACTGATACAAAGAAATGTAAATTTTGTCCTTGGTACCCTGCCTTTGACAAAAGATATAAGTGCATAGATTGTACAATTGAAATCTACCAAATCTGTACTACTAACAAATTTAACATAGAAATCCCAAAAGAAGATAAACTCATGTACACAGATAAAAATAAAATAATTAATGAAAGAATAAAAATTCTTGAAGAGAGAACAAATAACACTGAAATAGAAATCCAAGAAATAAAAGAAAAAATACATATTCTTGATAAAGGAAAAACTCCTATCATATATACTGAAATAGAAAATGACCATGACCACCATGACCATATAAGTCTAAACAATATTGACAGACCAATATAGATTCCACTAATTTTCAATACTGGAAACTTAAAAGAATTAAGGATTCCAACAAAATAAATATTAAGGGAATAAAAATACAAGTTTTAGCCTTCATAGATACTGGTGCGACTAGTTCAACCATTTGCACAAGTTTAGTACCATATAAGTATGTTACTGAAGCTGATAAACCAAAACAAAGCATCCAATTTGATGGATCAACAACCATAATTACAAATATTGTAACAAACATCAATATATGTTTTACAAACACATGTGGAGAATGTTCTCCTTATTACAATATAAAACAACTATGGGTATTAGAATTAAACCTACATGACATAAAACTAATCCTTGGTTTAGACTTTTTATTAAATGATAACGGAAGTTTTTCATTCAATAAAGACTATATACAAATTTCAAAAATGACTACATTAACCCCCATACTATCAAAGTTTGCGCTTAAGAAGCGTGGTGGAAATAAAACCACTCCATCAGAAAATACTACACCAAAAGAAAACTGTACTTGCCCGATTCCTGGACAATGTAAAAATTTAAACCATATAATAACTGAACAAGACATAAACTCTCTTTTCACAAAAGAATATGATTATAAGAGGATAGAATTAAGAAATGATTTACAGTTAGTAAATCCACAAGTGATAAGAAAATTTTTAATAACAAAAGATGATATAGACCAAATGATTTCTAAATTTGAAAAACTTGAAATCATAGGAGAAAAACCCCTTAAATTTTGGGATAAAGACAAAATACAATGTAAATTACAAATAATAAACCCAGACTTAACTATAAAAACTGGTTCTCCCAAATATGATAATTGGATAATGGACGAATTCAAAATGCACATCAAAATACTAACAGATTTGAATGTAATAAGAAAAACATATTCCAGACATAGAACTGCAGCATTCATAGTACAAAAAGAATCAGAAAGAAAACGTGGCCAATCTAGAATGGTCATGAACTATACAAGACTAAATGACAATACCCATGAAGATGGATATTGTATACCAAACAAAGATGCACTAATAAACAAAATACAAGGTTCAAACTGGTTTTCCAAGTTTGATCTTAAATCAGGTTTCTGGCAAGTCAATGCACCCAGAATCCATACCTTGGACTGCTTTCACTTGTAGTGAAGGACACTATGAATGGCTAGTTATGCCATTTGGACTAAAAAATGCCCCACAAATATTTCAAAGAAAAATGGATAGTGTTTTCCAACATTACAACAACTACACATGTGTATACATAGATGACATGCTGGTTTTCTCTAAAACAAAACAAGAACATATATCGCATCTATACACAGTCCTAAAACTAATTGAAGCCCATGGCTTACTAATATCCAAAAAGAAAATAGAACTAATAAAAAACACTATAGAATTCCTTGGAGCCAAAACTGGCAAAGGAACCATAGAATTACATCCACACATAACAAGGAAAATCTTAGAATTTCCTGATAAAATTGAAAACCTAAAACAGTTACAAGCTTTTCTCAGACTTGTAAATTATGCAAGGTCATATATTAAAAATCTTTCAAAATACATTGGGCCTTTATATAATAAGGCTAGCCCAAAGGGAAACAGAGATTTTAATATGGAAGATATAAAACAAATACAAAAGATAAAAGAAATTTCAAATATTTTAAAACCTTTAAGTTTACCATTTCAAACAAATTACTTAATAATTGAGACAGATGGATCATCCCTTGGTTGGGGTGGAATATTATCAAGAAAAAATAATAAATACGAAAATAAAAATGCAGAAAAAATATGTAGATACACTTCTGGTATATACAAAGAAAAAGGATATATGACATCCTTAGATTATGAGATCCTAGCCATAATTTATGTGTTAGAATCATTCAAACTCTTCATAATCTCACAGAAAGAAATTACACTAAGAACTGACTGTGAATCTATAGTTACATATACAGAAAATAAAAAAGATAAAGGAATTTTAAATAATAGATTGCTAAAATTCAAACATTCCATAGAAAATTGTGGAACAAACATATGTTGGGAACATATAAAAGGAAAAGATAACTTTTTACCTGACAAACTATCTAGATTATTAAGATAAGAATTTTATTCTAAGATAATAACATAGCCTTTGTAGATATTCGACAAATATGGAAGAACAACAAAATCCTTCAATGTATTTGAAGACATACTCAAAACAAAACAAATTTGTCACCAAGGCAAAAATTTCAGATGAAGATTAACAGATTTTAGACAACATATGGAACATGAAAACGCCTCATGAATCCAACAAACAGAAATTGAGTGTCTTGTATACTCTAGTACAGAGATTTACAAATGATAAACAAAGAAAATTCCTTTATTATGGTCTGTTTACAGGACCCGATGCTGGAATTTACTCCACATAGGAACAAATGATCACAAAGATCAAATACATACAAGAAAATCCCAGATTGGGAACACCACTTTACAAAGGCTTTGCTAGTTTTGAAGAAGCCAAAACAGAATTACAAAAAAAGTTTGGAAATGACTATGTTATTTTTGAAGACATACAAAGCTTACAAAACATATCTCTTGGGAAAATGATAAAAACTGAAATCCCTGAGACATCTACAAATCTCAGACCACATACCTCCTTTGCTACGGTTATAAAAACTGAGAATAGCAATTTTACAAATCTGGGGAAACCCGTACAAAAAACCATGATTCCTTAAAAGTATATTTTATAGAACAAAACCATTTTACCAAACTTTTCAGAAAATCTCATTAGAGAACTATTTTTCATAAATCATCCATATGAACTCTCCCCACAAATTTTCAACAAGCCATCAAACTCATGGCAAAAATTTCAAATTCAAATGTTGAAGGGCTACAAATTTCTTAGGATATTTTGAGAAATCTTAATGTTCCATGTACAAAAAAATATTCTTCATGCCTCTCTACCTCCAAAAACTGTTCCTGCACTATAATACGTGCAATACCTCAACTTACCATTAATCTCATAAATTATAAGTACTTAGTTTATGATGATACTACTTTTGATCCTTCCCTCCTCATAAACCTAGGAATAGTCAAAAGAATTTACTTTGATGAATGGCACACTAATGAACTTCCTGAACCTATAGGAAGTATTGTTGACCATTTTACAAACATTCTAGCTACAGACATATATATGGATCTTAAATCAACACCTCCCCATTTCGGGAAATCCATATATGAACCAACAAAACATATAATTACAATCAAAGCCAAATTCATTGATCCAACATACGAAGAATGGAATAATAATCATTCAACGACTCATGCTGATGACATCCCTATGGTCCAACAAACATATGAAAGATACAAAGCATACAAAATAGCTCAAGATGAAGATTGGGACAACAACAAACTTTATCTCTATGCTGAAACACCAGTGATGACACTACAACAAAAAGTGTCTTTTATAGCGGCATATAGCCGCTATTAATCACAACCATAGTGGTTTGATAAGCGCTATATATCGACATGTTATAAAAAAACTATTGAATATTTATAACACAAAATATGCCGCTATGGTTGAGCTTAGTTTTATAACGCAAATTCGCCGCTATGGTACGTTAATTCAATAGCTCATTATAGCTGCTATAATACAGCTAAATCTCAACGGAACTGGAAATCTTTATAACACCATTTTGCCGCTATAAAATATTTATTCAATAGCTCATTATAGCCGCTATAATACAGCTAAATCTCAACGGAATTGGAAATCTTTATAACACCATTTTGCCGCTATTTACACGGTACTATAGCACGTATATACCGTTATAAAATACGTAGATACACAGTACTATAGCATGAATCTTCTTTAAAAACATAACAGTTGAACAATGTAAGAGCCGAAGAATATAATAACCAGGAAATGAAACTCATTCAATCAAACGTACCAAATGTCTATATATATTATATTAAACATGCTCAAACATACACATAATATCCATTATATAATAACAACATCGCAAATAAGTTTTCAACTGGACTAAAAAACAATATAGCTAATAACACAAAACCAGGTCATAACCATTATCTTGTGACTTGCTCTTTTACTGGGAAGCCTGGAAGCAGAGTTGAAGCAGGTGCAGGAGCTGTTCAACAAGCAGCAGATAATCCAACATCATAAAAATGACGTGTAATCTGATGCCATCTCCTTCTCAATTGTTTCCTTGACAGCCTGCAAAAAGAAAAGGTTCAAAACATTGTATACACGAGCACAAGGCTACATTCAAATTCTCAAGAGGATATTTGTTTTTATTTTTTAATTTGGAAATTTGTCTATTAGCTCACCACGAGTAAATTTAATCACTTTATATTCAGTCAATGCATGTTGTGAGGCTATTGATTTATCTCTAGGAATGGTGATCCTATTTGATTGTCCATCTTCAAGTACCATCTGGAAAGAAACTGTTACATAATGTCATTTTATTTTGTAAATAAAGAAGTAAAAAAAACATGTAGAACATTAAGGCATCGATGCCAAATCAATCATGAAAAAAAATCCAAGTTATAATGCAAGATGATAAGGTAAAATAAACCAACATTCTTTTCATCAAAATTTACACACTATATCAACAATACATCGTAAGTTCAAAAAAGAGAAGTAGAAAAACTGGACAGATTGCTGCATATGAATGGAAATTGAAATTATATTTACCTTTGCGAGTGGAGCATCAATCATTCCTAGAGAATTCATTGGAGTCCCAATGACAAGATCATAGTACTTCTTTTCCAATGCACTATTAATATTCTCATTGTCCTTGATAATAAAATATCAGTGCACCTGTACAATTGTTCTTCCAAATTTTGAGCAATCAGCCCACCCAATCCTAACAGTTAATTTGTAAGGTCATCAATTTTTTTTGCAGTACCTTACATGAGATAAATACAAACATATTTGGGCAAAGAAGCATTACGAGGTAAACTATAAGCTCCAAGTGCTAGAATATTTGCAAAGGTAAGCCACACACCATGGTCACATTTTAAATGCCCCAGTTCATGAGCTAAAACAGCCTGGTTATACCAGTTATGGTCACAAACAAATCCATTTGGTGTTGCCTTTAAAAGCAAATGAAAGCTAGGTGGGCTATGGTAAAATAACTATAAATAAGAAATAAATACATATCAGAATAAGTAGGAACAAAAGTTACTTGCAGTTCTTTTCCTGTTAGAAGCTCAACTAAACTTGTATGGACAACAATAAAAGGTTTCCGACCACTAATTGCCAATGTGTACGCATTTGGGACAGGATTTTGACGAACGTACAAATCAGGTGCTTCTATATTCAAAACCTTTGCAGCTTCATTCAGTGATTGATAAAGACCAGATAACTGTAAAATAATATCACCAAATTTGGTTGACAATACTACAATTGAAAAGCAAACAACCACAATACTATTAGAAAGAACCAACCCTTCCGATTCTGCAACCTATGAACAAAAACGAATTATTCAAATTTATAAATTTCGGTACATTGGAATCAAATGAAAAGGAGTTGCTTTGATGAATTTGAAAGTGCTGAAGCTAGTGGATCAGCAGCTTTATTTGATGAAAACTTGGTGAGGGTATGAAAGAATTAATGTATTAGACTGAAATGCTTTTCAGATGTTTTTCTACGGTTCTTTTCCTAGCATAATGAGACTAGCAACATATGGACAAAAGTAAGATTACTCATTTCTTGATTTATGTTTTTTTTGTTTATGCAAATCATCTTACCTAACAAACAAAGAACTCAAATAGAATAAAATCAATAATTTGGTGTGGTTTTTAATAGGATTCTTAGCGGGTTTTAAAAGTTTAAATTCATTCATATGGGGCATGTACCCAGTTTTATGGGTTGTCTTTGAAATTTTCTTTTGTAAATCTTTTACTGAATAACATTTTCTATGCTTTGATTTCATATAAAATTGATGCTTTTTTCCCTATGAAAATATTTCAAACTATGGTCTGTGACATATTTGACACGTCTAAAAAATTATTGATTAATAAAGGCACGTTGTTAGGCGCATGCATACTGAAAAAAATTGAACATTGGAAAATATATGTGTTTCCACATAAATTAATGGTGAATTAATGTGGCATTGATTTATTAACATAAATCAATTTCATCGACCTAACAATTAGTCTCTACATGAATGCACTCATCCATTGGATATCGACATTCCCTCAAGTTCTATTTCTTCCCTATTCTTGTACTACACATTCATTAAAACAAATATATCAACCTCTTCTCTTTGAAATTATTAATAATTTTTTTCTTCTTTTGGATGGATGTACACTAACTCATTGATAGCGGAACCACTGTAAATCTCTTTATTTTATTTATGTTTTGTTTATTTCAAATTTTCCTGTTTGATTGTGGATTACTCAATTAAATTCGATTATTCGACCAGTTAGTTTTAACTCACCTATAGCCGATGCTTCCATGGAGATTTGTGATAAATTGGTATTAAAGACAATATTTCTCTAACAGATTATCTAAGGTATGTATCTAAAGGAAGTTCCTTATAAAGAAACTTATAGCATCGCTGAGAAAAGTCTTGCTTTATTGAAACAAAGTAGACCTATATGTTTTTGTTATACTTTATTGGTATTAAAGACAAAGTAGACGTTTATTGAACCCATAAGCACCATTTTTTCTAGCTTAAGTGTACTTTGTACCGTGGATAAAATGATGCTTTTAACTAAGATTAATACAACAGAAAATCCAAGAAAAATTATAAAAGAAAGGAGAATAAACAACGAAGTGCAGACTTGAGAGTAAGAGTTGGGCTCCATTCATCCTTAAATATATCTAGATAGATTGCTCCATTTTGGCTACTGATGTTTGGATGCCAAACTTTTGTTATAAACTGCATTTTCGGCGGCTGAAAAGGATAGTCACCTGCAAAGAACAGAGAACATGTTAATAACCATACGGTTTTCACTTTGCAAGTGTAAAGGCATACGGTTCCACATTTTTAATATTATTTAATTACTATATGCATACGAAAGTGTACGCGCTACTTTATTCATACCCAGATTTCATTCTGTACTTAGCTAAAGTATAAACACAAAAGGAAACCATCAATCCTGAACTTGAACTAGGAGGGTAAGATTTTAGACCAGAAGAATACCCAACTCAAGGATTTCTAAGCGCAGCCAACCTTTTCTCAAGCTCGTCAACCTCAGAACTGCAAATTTAAAAGTAAAATATGAATACACAATTATAGTGATGAATTAACAATTACAATGTAAAGGCACTCAGGTTGTTAACAAAAGTCTTGGTGCTGGATATATATATAAATATATGTATGTACATATATGTATGCATATATGTATGTATAGAGAGTATCATGATAATGAATCGATAAATTATGACTGAATTGCAGGAAATATTGAAAGTTGAGAAGTTTCTTTTACAGTGTTATCAACTGACTTTAACCAAAGGAGGAATTAAAGAATCACATGTAAGAGGATAACAAGATACATGCAGTTTTGTTATCAATATGTTGAATTTATCAGAAAATGCTATGAATATATTTGGAGATATAATAAACTATCATATGGACCTGTATTTTCTATATATTTTGATAGAAAATTAAGTACGAAAAGGTTTAAGATTACAAATAAGTAGACAGTTTCATTTTTCAGTTAAAGTGGCAATCACACCAAAACTTCATCCTCATCTAAATATATATTGAAAACGACAACATCAAGCTTTGATATTTGGCAATGATGTCAAACTACTAAAGTTGAAAATTAGATAGTGGATTATTAGTCCAGCAGAGAGAGCACACACCTGAGAGTTCAATATCAGCTTTACTTGACCACTGAACTATGCTACTAAAAACATTACCCACTTAGGTTAATGATGGGGCGAAATCTGTAAACAAATTGATATGTATATTTACTATCTATATCTATAATCATTGATATGTATATTTCTATTAGTTTGATCCAAATTTGATCACTGTGGTAAACCTGACTCAAGCTTAGATCATGTATGTTCAATCTAAGACTCAACTGATTCCAAGGAATCTTATGGAGGTTGGATCTTTCCTAGCAAGCTAAGTAAAAGTGTGAACTTGCTCCTAACTTACGTAATTATTCTATAGTTATAAATTAAATATACACAACGAACTTATAGAAGGATTGTGTGTGTACATATACATATATACATGTACATTAAATATATAGTGGTACAATGCAAAAGGCATGAATAAATATGTTTAATAGAAAAAACAAAAATATAAAGCTCAGTAATATCTTGTCCCATGAAATTAGACAGTTAACGGTACCTGAAGTTTCTTCCCTTTTCATCAATTTTTTGGGTATGACTTGGGACATTTCAACTGTGATCTAAGTATAAAAACAAAACAAAAAGGCAATGTGTAAACGAACATGCTTTATTTTAACTGGTAAAGGATACAACGTAGACAAAGGCAAATAATCTCTATAGTATGTTCAACCTGCAAAAAAGCAAAGAATATCGTTATATTGAACTGCCATGCATAACTGGTATAATTTATATTACCCTCTTTATATCGAAGGAAAAAAAAGTGTCAAGTGCATTTCTGAGTATTTTTTAGCATGACGTTTCTACCTTTTGCCTTCAGTTTGATACACTATATTTTATACTCGTTGACACGCATCCATTTTGTAGATGACCATTTATTCCCTTTAATCACAGGACATCCACCTGCACAATTACAAACCACGATATGTTGATTCAAATTCTGTTGCTTCTTTTTGAACGTAAAAGTTATTGGTGTAATATATAAATAAAAGACATGAAATGGCAATTCCGGTATATACAAAAGCATCGAAAAAAGTAAACATCACTCAGGTAGAATTGAATTCCCATTACAATATTTCTCCAAAACTTTCACCATTGTATTTCCAAATACTAATTCAAGATAACATTAAAGGATATCAAAGTGACAGGGGAGGAAAAGGTTGCTGCTGTTATTCACCAGCAAAACGATTTTAAAGAATATGAATTGCAGAAGTTTGTATGGATTCTAAATATGCATGTTCTTGAAGAGAGAAATGATTGTATGAATAATATGAAAAGAGGAGAAAATATACCATGCAAACTTGATGGGTCTAGAGTTGCATCTGGTTTCATACTCCAGAAAAGCAAGGCATCTCCCATTTTTGGTTTTACAGCAAGTCCCTTCTTCCCACAGTCTGACAATTCGTTATACCATGAAAAAGAACTGTTGTTTTTAGTTGCAGCAGAGAATACCGTCTCACCGCCTTCTTCTACATCAGAACTGTCAAAAAAACACAGAAGGCTGAGAAATTGTAAGACCCCTCTTATTAAGTTTGGCAAAAAAATTTGACACCTTAAACTACACCAATATGATAACCAGTGGTAAATATTTCGCAAAAACACTACTGGAGATTAATATTCTGACAGCTCTACTATAAAACATTACCTTAAAATCATAAATTGTAGCTGCTAACATAAGATACCGAGTAGGGTAGCAAGCAGCAAGATCCAAATTTGAAATCCAAAACCAGAAGCTCAGATCTAACTCAAAAGCAGAAGAAAAATTAAGAAATCGAAGATGAAGAGATCTGACATTTGGTTAGAAAGAAGGAGAGCCGTTCGTGCTACTAAAGCAAACAAACTAATAATTGTTAGATTCGTTTGCTCCCCTCACCGTATCTTGTTACCAGAATTGAAGATTATATCGCTTACCAGAATCAAAATCGTAGATTATATCCAAAACGCGAAGCCTTAGCTTCCACAGATCGGAGCTACACGCAAAGCCCTAGCTTCGAAATTGAAGGAGTTTGCTTTCTTCGACAAAACTTGAGAGGGTTTCTGCTTTCATGAAGGCGGAATGGTTTTGGAGGGAGAGGGAAAATAATTTGGGAAGTTGGAGGGAGATGTTTTGGGCCAGCGTTACACATGAAGGGGAAGGGAGATGCGCGCGTTACACCTGTAGGGAGAACAAAAATCAACCGGTAACTAGATAATTAAGGGTCAATAATAACGCTTCAGAATAACGCGTTATTAAATAGCGTTATTAATATCATATTTTGTTGTAGTGTGAAGATTTACTTAACAAAGTTCCTCAAAGACCAGAGATTAAACTACAGAGGATTTGACATTCTACATCCTAAACCATCTCTTGTCAAAAGTTACAAAAAGGAAAGAGATAGAAAAAACAACAATGAAGATGACAAAGATTACGTGTTATCCACTAGCATGTCCACTGATGGATAAAGACAAAACAGAAATGACATAAAGACATCTAATTTTTATAATGGATTCTCCATTATAAATAAAAAATGTAAAGTATTTTGAGTGCTCCTTTTTTTTCTAGTGGAGAATATATTATCTCCAGATGTAAGTTATTTCTAGACAGCTGTATGTCTTTCTTTATGTATCACTCCATCTATATAAGGAGTTATTATGTAATATGGAGAGACATCGAAAATCAGAACAAGCTCTCTTTATTTGTAAAATTCTAAGTGTGTAATAAAAGCTTCCTTTTTTAAGTTTCCTCTTTCATTAATGGTGATGAAAAAACAAATGTTCCGGAACTAAACAACTTCTGATCAAAGACAAAGAGGAAGAACGCAGAAGACCAAAATGTAAGAAATTATTATTTCTTTAAAGTTTATAATTAGAAGTTATTTAACTTTCTTCTGATACTAATATGTTCCTTACTAAAAATAATCATTTGAGCGGTTAACACAATTAGTTTAATTCATAACTTTAGTCACTAAAAATCCAAAAGACGTAAATCTGTTTAAAGGTTGAAAAAGTACCTGCTTAGGCAAATGGCCGTTTAAGGGAAAACAGTAGACTCTAGGATGACAAGGTGAGGTAATAAGAGTGGAAACTAGTTATGAAAGTAAACTTGAATTGTCCTGATAATGATATGTTTTTAGATAAGAAATTTATTAGTAAACTAAGAAACCTTAAATTTTTATTTAACTATGGCTTTAAAATTAATATAATTTTTTACAGAAATGTCCTTTAGTTCTAATAACCCCTCCAAGTCTTTGATCAGGCTTTTTATAAAGAAGAACAAGTTTTACATATCCACCTATATACAAAGGAAAATTAAAATCTCCAAATTTACTTCACAAATAAGTTAAAAGAACTTATGGAAAAATTACAACAGTACCTAGAAAACCAATTTATGACTTAACTGTGACAACCCGGATTTTTATGTCTATTTATCGGGTGATTAACTGATGTAATTTTTGGAATATTAGTTTTAATTAGTCGAACAAATGAATTTCTGATATTCAAAATATCTGAATATATATAAATTGATTTAAAACTATATTCAAACTTAAGTTATAACATATATGGACCGGTTTGAAAACTATATTAGATATTGGATTATAAATCTCCAGATATGACAAATCCCATAGAAAATAAATAAATAAATAATAAATTCATCATTCAAATTAGAATAAATTACCTATAAATATATATAGAGAGATTTATACAAACTTTAATTGTGTATAATACATAAAATATATATTTATAACTTATACAAGGTTGATGATGTAAAGTACGATGTAAAGTATATATGAGTACATAGACATATATGTGATGATTAAAAACACATGAGTGCATGTATATGAATATGATAGGTAAAATGGAAAATAAGTAAGTACATACACATAGTTATAAAAGTATGGTATGTGAAAATAAATATATTTTCAAGTATATGAGTAATATATATATATATATATATATATGTATATGTCCATGAGAAATAAAAATATAAGAAAGGTTTATATAAATACATATATTAGTGATGGGTCAAAAACATGTTCATATAGTCAACTTGATTACATAAAAATCTACACATATGAATGTATATATATATACATGGAAGAAACATCATCACGACATGTATTAAGTGCAAGCACACAACATTTCAATTCAAGTACACAAGGAAAAAAAATATCAATGTCACAGCAAAATTGGTCAGGCAAGTTTCTGACCCAAGGGAAATTTAATAATAAAAGAAAAAAAAGAGGCTTGTTGTGGAAGGCAGCAGTATACTGTCTGATATTTTTATCTCCACCTATCTTCACTTATTCCATTCGAACAAGCTAAGTTAAAAACAGAAAATATTTCTTCCATTTCTCAAACCAGTAATCTTTTCAAAAGCAATCACCAAAGCAAATCAAGCTTCCAAATAAATCAAAGTTTCAAAGCTAAATCTTCTCAATAAAAGTAATTTCCAGTTCATAATCAAAGTTCAAGCTAGATCATTTCAACAACCAGTTTTCCAGTTTCAAAGATCAAAGATATTCAAGTTTTCAAATATCAAACCTGTTTCAAGCTCTGTTCAACTGATTCCAGGTGAGTAAACTACTTTGAATGTGGTCTATAACTTGATGTTTGTGATGAACATTTGAAGCGAAGCTGTGAAATATGGTTGCATGTATACAAAAATGAATATATACATTTGTGCATGTCTGGGAACAGGCATATTGCCTCTGTTTTAAAATTACAGGTTACCAAAACCTGTTAAAAAATCCAAGATCTCTCTCTAATCCTCTTTAGGCTTTAAAGTTCAAACAAAACATGTTTATAAAATCAAGATTTAAGTTTTAAACATATTTTTAAGTAAAATTTGGAAGTAGTTTTGACCTGGAACAAGAAGTAGGACCAAGCAGCAGTGTTCTTTCTTAAAGAACGGTGAGTAAACAATTTTATTTAAAAGTTTTAAATCTATTTAAAAATAGATGAATGCAGTAATTACTTAAAGTAAAATATGAGAAGTGCTTGCATGATTGTTTAAACAGGTATGCATATATATGTATGTATGTGGATGTTTGTGTGCATGTCTGGAATGATATGTTTGTTCTATTCATAGTTCTCAGGTCCTAAAAGGGAAAAAATCAACTGCTCTTCCCATGATCTGTTTTAGGTTATGATGTATAAACAATAAATGTTAGAAATGACAAGACATTTGATCTAAAAATATTTCCAGTTAAGAGTTTGATGTAGTTTTTAACCAAAAGAGAGAATTACAGTAGAATTTAAACTATATCCAAAAATTCGACTTCAACAATTTATTGTTTCATGTGTATAATTTGATTTATCTTCGAAAATTAGGATTTTTAATAATGTAATCAAGATTTTTAGATGTGTAATTAGGGAGAAATCAAGAGTTGAACGTGATTTGGATTATTATCAATTTCTGATAGTCGGCGAGGTTAGGGGTCTCGAAGTCATGGCTGTAGCTAGCCTGGGAATAGGCGATGTCGGAAAAAATGGTCGGAGGATTCAATGTTCATCGTGGTGGCATGGCGAGATGATTGTAGGGTTTTAAGCCCTGTTGGGTTCATCATTGATTTCGAATCGATTACTTTGGCATGGGTGCATCGGGCTTGACCGCAGGAGGGGGATTTGGTGCGTGGGCATATGGCGAAGGGATGGTCGGAGTGTCAATGTTTCTTGAAGCCGGTGATGGTGGCACGGGGAAGTTTTGGGGTGAATGTTCGTTCCAAGTTTGTTAGTTGAGGTCGATTTCGATTTCGTGCCTGATTTTCAGCTTGGGTGGTCGGGATCGGTAGGGTTGGTCGATGATGACTGGTCGATGGTGGTTTGGACGGTCAGTGCTCCGGCGATCAGTCGTGCACGTGCACATGGTGTCTCTGGTATCAGTAGTTTTAGGCTTCGAGCAGATGGGTTTTCTTTTCGGGTTGAAGCTCGGGAAAAGGAAGGGTTGGCTCGGAGTTTGATTCGAGTATACGTGAGTGATTACCTTTAACATTTTTTTATAAATTTAAACAAAGCTAAAAAGAGGAAGAAGAGGAAGACTCGGGTTTGAGTGTGGGATTGATCGGGTTTTACTCGAGTTAAATGATAAGAGACTTTCAAGTTTAATGGTTAACAAAAAAATCAAGTTTAAATTACCTTAACTATTATTCTGAATAGTAATTGTTTAAAATTTAGTAATTTATTTTAACTTTAATTAATAAAGTTAATTCTTAAGTTGTTTTTAAAACTTAATTAATAATGTTATTAAGAAGTAATTAAGGGAATAAAATGTTTTATCTTTAATTAAACTTAAGACCTTGAGTAACTAAAGTAAATTAACCAAAGTAATTAAGTAAGGATAAAATTGATAAGTTATTAAAGAGGAGTTAGTTAATTAATGATTAAGAATTAATTAATTAAGGGAATATAAATTAATTAATTAAAGGTTAATTACTTGGTAATTAGAGATTAGTTAAGTACTTAAATGATAAATTACTTAGTGGAAGTAATTGAGAATTAATTACGTGTGTAATTAATTAAAGTATGGATTAAATAAGATAATTTATTAAGGGTTAATAAATTATAAGTGTGATTAATTGAAGGATAATTAATTTATGGAAGTGATTAAAGGATAATTAATTTTAGTAATTAATGAGAATGGATGAAGGTTAATTAATTTTTGTAATTAATTGAGAGTTAATTACTTATTGTAATTAAAGTATAATTAATCAAGGATGATTAATTAAGATGGATAATTAAAAGATGATTAATTAATTGATTTGTAATTAATTAATGATTAACTAAAGGTAATCTAAGTAATCAAAGCTTTGTGATTAATTTAATTAGAGATAAATTAAAGTAATTTTTGGGAATGATCCATCTTGCTTATGAATGATTGAATGATATTTGAATGCCTTGGATTATTTGTTATCCCTGATATGTGATTGTGATGCTTTGTGAAATGAAATGTTCTTGTAATATGGTAGGTTGGGTTGAACAGAGATAATGTGGTTATCTAAGATGAATTGCTGTGTAAAGGTGACATCCTGTATTTAAAATTTAACCACTTGAATAACTTATGTTAAGATGACATTGGATTCGAAGAGACCGGGGTCGGGTATCAGTAAATACCCGAAACCACTTCGATTCTGTATAAATTGATATGTGAAATCAATAGGCTGGTATGGAATGATTTAAGTGAATTGGACCATTTAATCTAAGTTTGGTACTTAGAAATTCAAGTGTGAAATAAGTGATGTCTATATCAAATTGTGAATTTGTAAATTGATACGAGTTACCCCGGGTTTATGTAAGTTTTATGCTGTTGTATTCCATGTTAGATGGGTTTACTCACGCTGGTTTCCAGCCTGACCCGGGTGTTACTTTAATGTAATGCTCGGGTCAGACCGAGTATTACAGATTTTCAGGTAAGGACGTTTGGGAGCTCAAGAGACGAGCTGGATGGTAGGATCGTATGTAGTGTTTCTGCTGTGATATTTTTGTTTATCTGGGATATGTTGATTTGTATACGTCCAGTGATTGTGTATATGTATAACTCTGATCTATAAAATGTAAATGTATTGATACTGTTCTTCTTTATAAAACTGTTATTTTACTTGATATTATATTTTGATCCGCTGCGAATGTGAGAATCTGTATTGTGTTTCTGTTTCTTCTTCTTCTATCTCTTTCTTCTTTCCTAACTATCTGAAATATTTGGGATCGAAAATTTCGGGTCGTTACAGTTGGTATCAGAGCGAAGGTTGAGCGAGAACCTTGGCTCTGGTGGGTGTACTCATAAGGATAGGGTCAATAGTACCCTAGAATGAGTTGAGTGTATAGGTATATATGAGAGCGTACTTGTTATTTTTTATATAAAAATTTTAAATGACTTTATATAAGAATATATTTTGATATATATAAAGCAATATTTCTTTCTAATAAATGTTAAGGTAATTGGTTGTTAAATTATTAAAATTAAATTAAGAAGTAATAGAAATACAACCAAATTAAAATTAAATAAATGGATGTTTTAAATTAATTTGGATAATATTACCCTATTGTTATTAATAATCTTTAAACTGTGAATTGGATTATTCTAATTGAATTAAGATAATATACATCCATTGCAGAAATTTAGTGGAATCACTTTGAACTTAAGAATTAAATTTGCAAACTAAAATTGTTTAAGAATTGGGGTCAAGGTTAGAAGTTAAAAATTTGGTAATAAATTGAATTTTTAAGATAAAATTTGTTTTGAACTGTTATTTGAACTTTGAAATAAGTTAAGTAAAGATAAATTAAAATGGAATTTTGAGAATTGGACTCAGAATTAAATTGTTTAAAGATTTGGATTATTGATAAAGGTAAATTTGATTTAAGGGGTTAAATCAACATTTGGAAATTTAACTCGAATTTATATAATTCGAGATGGTTTAAAATTGAGATTTAAAATTGAATTAGTTCAAACTGAATTTGATTTGAATTAATGGGAATTGTGATTTATGATGGATAAGTATAAAATTCAAATGGGAAATTTGAATTGGATTAATTTGAAATAAAATTGAAGTTATTCAAATTGGGACTGAGTCAATTTAAATGAAAGTGGAAATTTAAATTGAATTGATGGAAATGGAGATGGGGTATTAAACAGTTTGACTCTGGACTATTTTCAAAATAAATTGTTTTAATATAAATCTATTTTTTCAAACTATTTACTATACAACCTTTCTTTTAAACCTAAAACTATCTTAAGCTTGTTTTGCAATTACTTTTGGAACTATTTAACAATTTTGCAACTGATTTATAAACTAATTACTATTTTATAAACTGATTACTATTTTACAACTATTTTATAAACTAATTACTATTTTTCTACTATTTTATAACGGATTACTGTTCCACAATTATTTTACAATTACTTAAATACCTTACAGCTATTTTACAAACTAATAATTATTTTTCAACTCCTTATCTATTTTAAAATTTTCAAGCTATTTTCTAAATATAAGCTGGACAGAGTTCAAACTGTTATGGATCAAATATCCAACTGAGATAAGAATTGAAGTGATAATCTGAAAGGGGGATTAAAGCAATTGTGAATAAGTGAATGAAAATTAAAGTGAATGTGAATAGAAAGGAAATTGATTTGGCTAATAATCAATAAAGATAAATACGTAGGATGTACGTATATTATCCTATTCGCATAGTGGTTTGATCCAGATTCGAGCATAGAATTTCGAGATAATATTATCGATCCGAGTTGGGATTTTTCGCTCGATTTTCGACGGCGAACCTGGATATGGATTTTTGATTGATTCTAGATATTCTCTATCGTAGTTGTGACTATGCAAGGAGAATGACGGTTTTTGATCAAGAAACCAGATCTGAGTCCGCACTAGGAAGTCGGGTGGACAATACTAGTTCGGAAGTGAAATTGTGTGATCGAGTGAGCGATCAAATTGATATTACATACGAATGATATGTGGACATCGTACGGGTTTCAATAAAATTGATATTGAAAATTTATCAATAAGAATTGTAAAATGGTTTTTGGAATTGAAAGTATATTTTGTGAAATATATGATGAAGTAAAGTGGAAATTAGATATTTCTATGATAAAAAAAATTTACTTTATGGAAATATAAGTAATGTGGTTAATAATTTTATAAAGAATAATCAAATTTGAATACTTGATAAACAAAGTTATATATTTGGTTATATATGGTTATATATGGTAAACTCCCCTTGTTGAATCTATTGCCAGAGAAAATGATTTCCAAAAGTGTTTGAAAAAAAAAGAATTTTTACAGGTATGAATTGAACCAAAGATTTTCCAAGATTATTATAAATATGTATATATAAAAAGGATTTGTGAAAATGATTTTAAGGAAAGGTTTTTGGAACCTTTGAATTTTGGAAGGGCTTTTATTTTTGGGTAAAACCAATATTGGAATTTGGAAAAGCCTAATATGAGAATTATCAATTTTGAGAATCGATTTTGTGTAAAGGCATTTATATGAGATTCATACTAGGTGTATGATTTGGGAAATACTATATGTGTATAGTATAAAGTGTTTTGAAGTGGCTCTGGAGAAAAAGGCGCTCCCTTGAATGAACTTCTCAGGAGTGCCACAGGGTGGCACTGCCTTGAGCCTCTAAAGGGGAGGTTGTAAAGTTGATCCTGTGAGGAGTCCGGACAAACTAGTTCCTGAGGATTATTTGATAGCGAAAGTCGATGGCGCTGTTGCCTACAGGGGCATTTGGGTTATGCTGTGACGACAGTGTAACTCGATGTCGCTGCGATCTACTGTGTGGACCATAGCGAAAATCGTGTGGAGGATGAGTGCCAACAGTCTACACTTGATTTTGCCGGGATGGCAGCGCAACATCGGTAGACTGCGGTCTATGGTCAAGTGGAGGAGTTTCATTCTTTTGGCAGCGAAATTCGGTGGCGCTGATGCCTACAGTTATATGGGTTTGTGCTATGATAGCAACGTAAGGCCCGGGTATAACTGCGATCTGTAGCGGGTTCCATGGCGTAATCGAGGAGCGCGGAGACCTACAGTTATCTGTGGATTATGCCGGGACGGCAACGTAACCATCGGGTTAACTGCGACCATGGATGGGGGTGATGATTTCCAGAGCATTTTCACCAAAGATATTTCCTCTATTTTCGAAACTGTTTTCTATATTTTCAATAAAATTATTTTCCAAAGTATTTTCAGTGGGTGTTGGAAACGAGTTTACCAAGTACTTATAGATTTTCAGTCCTACGCTTGATCAACGTATGACCGAATTTCTGTGAGAACAAGGCTGGACTTGTCGAAACATCGAGTTATAAAAGTATTTTTATAAAAGCTATTTTAGTAATATTATATAGATTTTTAAAGTAATTTAAAAATGATTAAAGAATATTTATCTGATTTTAAGCATTTTATTAAATTTTTGTTTTGTTCCTTTTCAAGGATGAAAAGTTCTAAAGAGGGGAGGAATGTGACAACCCGGATTTTTATGTCTATTTATCGGGTGATTAACTGATGTAATTTTTGGAATATTAGTTTTAATTATTCGAACAAATGAATTTTTGATATTCAAAATATCTGAATATATATAAATTGATTTAAAACTATATTCAAACTTAAGTTATAACATATATGGACCGGTTTGAAAACTATATTAGATATTGGATTATAAATCTCCAGATATGACAAATCCTATAGAAAATAAATAAATAAATAATAAATTCATCATTCAAATTAGAATAAATTACCTATAAATATATATAAAGAGATTTATACAAACTTTAATTGTGGATAATACATAAAATATATATTTATAACTTATACAAGGTTGATGATGTAAAGTACGATGTAAAGTATATATATGAGTACATAGACATATATATGATGATTAAAAACACATGAGTGCATGTATATGAATATGATAGGTAAAATGGAAAATAAGTAAGTACATACACATAGTTATAAAAGTATGGTATGTGAAAATAAATATATTTTCAAGTATATGAGTAATATATATATATGTATGTATGTATATGTCCATGAGAAATAAAAATATAAGAAAGGTTTATATAAATACATATATTAGTGATGGGTCAAAAACATGTTCATATAGTCAACTTGATTACATAAAAATCTACACATATGAATGTGTATATATATACATGGAAGAAACGTCATCACGACATGTATTAAGTGCAAGCACACAACATTTCAATTCAAGTACACAAGGAAAAAAAATATCAATGTCACAGCAAACTTGGTCAGGCAAGTTTCTGACCCAAGGGAAATTTAATAATAAAAGAAAAAAAAGAGGCTTGTTGTGGAAGGCAGCAGTATACTGTCTGATATTTTTATCTCCATCTATCTTCACTTATTCCATTCGAACAAGCTAAGTTAAAAACAGAAAATATTTCTTCAATTTCTCAAACCAGTAATCTTTTCTAAAGCAATCACCAAAGCAAATCAAGCTTCCAAATAAATCAAAGTTTCAAAGCTAAATCTTCTCAATAAAAGTAATTTCCAGTTCATAATCAAAGTTCAAGCTAGATCATTTCAACAACCAGTTTGCCGGTTTCAAAGATCAAAGATATTCAAGTTTTCAAATATCAAAACTGTTTCAAGCTCTGTTCAACTGATTCCAGGTGAGTAAACTACTTTGAATGTGGTCTATAACTTGATGTTTGTGATGAACATTTGAAGCGAAGCTGTGAAATATGGTTCCATGTATACAAAAATGAATATATACATTTGTGCATGTCTGGGAACAGGCATATTGCCTCTGTTTTAAAATTACAGGTTACCAAAACCTGTTAAAAAATCCAAGATCTCTCTCTAATCCTCTTTAGGCTTTAAAGTTCAAACAAAACATGTTTATAAAATCAAGATTTAAGTTTTAAACATATTTTTAAGTAAAATTTGGAAGTAGTTTTGACCTAGAACAAGAAGTAGGACCAAGCAGCAGTGTTCTTTCTTAAAGAACAGTGAGTAAACAATTTTATTTAAAAGTTTTAAATCTATTTAAAAATAGATGCATGCAGTAATTACTTAAAGTAAAATATGAGAAGTGCTTGCATGATTGTTTAAACAGGTATGCATATATATGTATGTATGTGGATGTTTGTGTGCATGTCTGGAATGATATGTTTGTTCTATTCATAGTTCTCAGGTCCTAAAAGGGAAAAAATCAACTGCTCTTCCCTTGATCTGTTTTAGGTTATGATGTATAAACAATAAATGTTAGAAATGACAAGACATTTGATCTAAAAATATTTCCAGTTAAGAGTCTGATGTAGTTTTTAACAAAAAGAGAGAATTACAATAGAATTTAAACTATATCCAAAAATTCGACTTCAACAATTTATTGTTTCATGTGTATAATTTGATTTATCTTCGAAAATTAGGATTTTTAAGAATGTAATCAAGATTTTTAGATGTGTAATTAGGGAGAAATCAAGAGTTGAACGTGATTTGGGTTATTGTCAATTTCTGATAGTCGGCAAGGTTAGGGGTCTCGAAGTCGTGGCTGTAGCTAGCCTGGGAATAGGCGATGTCGGCAAAAATGGTCGGAGGATTCAATGTTCATCGTGGTGGCACGGCGAGATGATTGTAGGGTTTTAAGCCCTGTTTGGTTCATCATTGATTTCGAATCGATTACTCTGGCATGGGTGCATCGGGCTTGACCGTAGGAGGGGGATTTGGTGCGTGGGCATATGGCGAAGGGATGGTCGGAGTGTCAATGTTTCTGGAAGCCGGTGATGGTGGCACGGGGAAGTTTTGGGGTGAATGTTCATTCCAAGTTTGTTTGTTGAGGTCGATTTCGATTTCATGCCTGATTTTCAGCTTGGGTGGTCGGGATCGGTAGGGTTGGTCGATGATGACTCATCGATGGTGGTTTGGACGGTCAGTGCTCCGGCGATCAGTCTTGCACGTGCACGTGGTGTCTCTGGTATCAGTAGTTTTAGGCTTCGAGCAGATGTGTTTTCTTTTCGGGTTGAAGCTCGAGAAAAGGAAGGGTTAGCTCGGAGTTTGATTCGAGTA
Organism: Allium fistulosum; assembly: GCA_030737815.1. Taxonomy (NCBI): domain Eukaryota; kingdom Viridiplantae; phylum Streptophyta; class Magnoliopsida; order Asparagales; family Amaryllidaceae; genus Allium; species Allium fistulosum. The sequence goes on from CM060901.1 coordinate 1,498,563,977, forward strand.
TATGTGAGTGATTACCTTTAACATTTTTATATAAATTTAAACAAAGCTAAAAAGAGGAAGAAGAGGAAGACTCGGGTTTGAGTGTGGGATTGATCGGGTTTTACTCGAGTTAAATGATAAGAGACTTTCAAGTTTAATGGTTAACAAAAAAATCAAGTTTAAATTACCTTAACTATTATTCTGAATAGTAATTGTTTACAATTTAGTAATTTATTTTAACTTTAATTAATAAAGTTAATTCTTAAGTTGTTTTTAAAACTTAATTAATAATGTTATTAAGAAGTAATTAAGGGAATAAAATGTTTTATCTTTAATTAAACTTAAGACCTTGAGTAACTAAAGTAAATTAACCAAAGTAATTAAGTAAGGATAAAATTGATAAGTTATTAAAGAGGAATTAATTAATTAATGATTAAGAATTAATTAATTAAGGGAATATAAATTAATTAATTAAAGGTTAATTACTTGGTAATTAGAGATTAGTTAAGTACTTAAATGATAAATTACTTAGTGGAAGTAATTGAGAATTAATTACGTGTGTAATTAATTAAAGTATGGATTAAATAAGATAATTTATTAAGGGTTAATAAATTATAAGTGTGATTAATTGAAGGATGATTAATTTGTGGAAGTGATTAAAGGATAATTAATTTTAGTAATTAATGAGAATGGATGAAGGTTAATTAATTTTTGTAATTAACTGAGAGTTAATTACTTATTGTAATTAAAGTATAATTAATCAAGGATGATTAATTAAGATGGATAATTAAAAGATGATTAATTAATTGATTTGTAATTAATTAATGATTAAGTAAAGGTAATCTAAGTAATCAAAGCTTTGTGATTAATTTAATTAGAGATAAATTAAAGTAATTTTTGGGAATGATCCATCTTGCTTATGAATGATTGAATGATATTTGAATGCCTTGGATTATTTGTTATCCCTGATATGTGATTGTGATGCTTTGTGAAATGAAATGTTCTTGTAATATGGTAGGTTGGGTTGAACAGAGATAATGTGGTTATCTAAGATGAATTGCTGTGTAAAAGTGACATCCTGTATTTAAAATTTAACCACTTGAATAACTTAGATTAAGATGACATTGGATTTGAAGAGACCGGGGTCGGGTATCAGTACATACCTGAAACCACTTCGATTCTGTATAAATTGATATGTGAAATCAATAGGCTGGTATGGAATGATTTAAGTGAATTGGACCATTTAATCTAAGTTTGGTACTTAGAAATTGAAGTGTGAAATAAGTGATGTCTATATCAAATTGTGAATTTGTAAATTGATACGACTTACCCCGGGTTTATGTAAGTTTTATGCTGTTGTATTCCATGATAGATGGGTTTACTCACGCTGGTTTCCAGCCTGACCCGGGTGTTACTTTGATGTAATGCTCAGGTCAGACCAAGTATTACAGATTTTCAGGTAAGGACGTTTGGGAGCTCGGGAGATGAGCTGGATGGCAGGATCGTATGGAGTGTTTCTACTGTGATATTTTTGTTTATCTGGGATATGTTGATTTGTATACGTCCAGTGATTGTGTATATGTATAACTCTGATCTATAAAATGTACATGTATTGATACAGTTCTTCTTTATAAAACTGTTATTTTACTTGATATTATATTTTGATCCGCTGCGAATGTGAGAATCTGTATTGTGTTTCTGTTTCTTCTTCTTCTATCTCTTTCTTCTTTCCTAACTATCTGAAATTTTCGGGATCGAAAATTTCGGGTCGTTACATTAACATAATTAGGATTACAAGAAACAATGACCAACTTACAGAAGACCAAAAATACCAAATAACAAAAATCTTCAAACAAAAATACACCACAGAATTAATAAATATATTTGATTGTGAAACTAATCTCATTCAAATTTTTAACAACTTTAATATTTTCATAGAACCTGGAAATATTGAAATAACAGAAAGATTTATGAAAGACTTCCATACAGAATGGAATAAGTTCATAATAAACAAAAATAAACCAAACCATAAGATCAATGAAATAAACCATTGGATCCAATAAGGATGGAACAAACAAACCCAAAAACTATTGAATCTTTACAAAAATATTTAGAATAAAAATTTATGACAAAGATATTAGTGGTCTTAAAAAACACAAATCTAAACAAAAACCAGCAATATAATATTGCAAAGAATTTTAAACAAAACTATACAGAAAAACTCATCAACCTTGATGATGAACCTAAGATAAACAAAAAGAAAGTAATTAAAAATCTTAGAACTACTTACTTCATCTTTGATCCTCAAAATCCAAAGATAAAAATTACTAACAGAATGTTAGATCTTTTTGTTAAAGAACATTATGAACGGATTATACAAGAAATACTGAAAGAAAACAAAAAATGGTTAAATGAACCCCTAGACTTGGCACGGACAAACAATTCAGGTCTGAATCACATAGATACAGACTATTGGTATGAGGACTATTCATACAATGAATTTTATTAAGAAGGGCAACTACAAGATGTTAAAACAAAAATTAGAAGACTCTAATATTGTTCTAACTAAACAAAACAGTGAGAAACAGGTTCCTAATTCCTGTTTTAACAATCTTCTTGCTGCATCCTTGGGATTTAAAAACAACAACTCCTAACAGCATTATAGTGCACTTACCCCTCTTCGTTTTTGTACATATACATACATACATACATACATACATACATACATACATATATATATAAACAAACACACATACATATATACATATATATATACACACATACATACATACATATACACATATATATGTATATATACATACATAAATATATGTATATACACACACACATACATATATACATACATAAATATATGTACATATATATACACACACATACATACATATATACACACACACATACATATATACATACATAAATATATGTATATACATAAATATATACATATATACATACATAAATATATGTACATATATATATACACACACATACATACATATATACATACATAAATATATGTATATACACACACACACTTACATATATACATACATAAATATATGTATATAAATAAATATATGTATATACATAAATATATACATATATACATACATAAATATATATACATATATATACACACACATACATACATATATACATACATAAATATATGTATATACACACATACATTGTAACGACCCGGTATTTTCAACCATTCGCATCCATTATAAGTGTATAGGTAGACACTCATGCCGGAATTGAATTGCTCAAAATACCGCGTTGTAAATAAAATTTGGCAAATCTCAGAATATACAGTAAATAAATATAATCACAGATCACAGACACAGAGTAAAATAATGCAGCGGAAGTAAAAGAAATAGTAGTTCATGAAGCTACTATATAAATATATGAGAGTTACATAAGATATAACAAAAGAAATAGAGAACAACAGAAGTCTCAATAAAATAACCAAGTACAAGCTGAGTAGGACAACGGAACTGAAGTAGATAGGACAAGACAAGCAGATAATCTCCAGCGATTCAAATCTCCAAGAGAGTGGAAATCCAAATCTGTGAATAACTCAGGCTGACCCGAGCGTAAAGCAAAACACAAAACACTCGAGTCAGGACAATATATACTTATATAATGTAAACCAACTCAAGTGAACTGTAATAAAGGTACAAGTAACTTAAAGAATGCCTGGGATCGCCCATTCTTTAAGGATCCGTTAAACTATTTACTATGTAGTAATATACGTTATATACAGTAGTGTCTAATAAGTAAAGTATAATCATATAGAAAATAGCGTTAAGGGGATGGTGAACCTTAACGCGGTCGGATCTTTAAACCAAAATCGTAGTAAAGCTCGCTATGGTAGGTGACACGGCACAACTAGGCAATGCCATGGTAGATATACCAATTACGCATCCGGACTGGTGGTGACGCATAGCAGCCACTACCGCCCACCTCGAACAACACTCCCAAATCAAGGGTGCGCACCAAATCAATCACAACTAATAGAATGGTATCGAAGAAGTGTGTCCGATCAGAGGTGCTACCTCCTTGGTCCGTCAATCGCTCCCGTTTTAGCCACCTTATGCCAACTCACGGGAGTTGGGTCCACGTATATACCTTAGGATCGTCGCCACCATCCTACTTCATTCTGGAAACTCCACCGCGTACACAGTTGTCAAAGTGGTTTTCGGTATCGACAGAGAGTATGTCCATATTCGATCCTGGTCTCTTTAACAACCAATTGTTATTATAACCCGTGGTTAAAATTTAAAAACAGTTTATACTTTAAAATAGAATATCATTTCAAATCCAAAAATAAAGATCAAATCATTTCCAAACCATTTAATATATCAAAATATCATATCTTTCCAAAACTTCATTTCAAATCATTTCAATATATCAAAATATCATATCTTTTCAAAACTTCATTTCAAATTATTTTAATATATCAACATATCATATCCTTTCAAAACTTCATTTCAAATCATTTAATATATCAAAATATCATATCTTCCCAAACCTTCATTTCAAATCATTTTAATATATCAAAATATCATTTGAGTTCAAATCTAAATATTCAACTTTAAATACTTTTTAAAGTTAAAGATATCATTCATTTATTATCATTTCAAGTCACCTTTTAAATAGTTTATATTTCAATCAAAATAATTCATCTAAACCATTTAAAAGTGTAATTATTATACTTTCAAATCAAGTATTAAAATTTTCAAAGTTTCAATTCAATTCAATCATTTATTTCAATTAAATTTCCATAGACCATTTCAAATCTTATAAATTTCAAATATAGATTTAATCCACAAAATAATTATTCAAATTTATAAAATAAATCCAAGCTTTATTATCTATATTTCACAAGTCTAATATCTTTTAAATAGATTCAAATTTCAAGTAAACCAAATGTTTTAATACTAATATAAACTTCAATTATTTATTCCAAGATTTAATATCATTTCAAATTCATTTCAAAATAACAAAATATCATTTCAAAACATCATCTATTATATTTAAATACCATTTAATCATATTTCAAAATAGTTGTATTTCCAAAATCAACTATTCCATTTAAATCATTTAAAGTCAATTCATTATATTTAATAATTTAATATTAAATTTCCAAAATTTAATCTTTTTTTCAAAGATCATTTATTCATTTGAATTTATTAAACAAAGAAAATTCAACTTTCGTAGCACTTAGAAAATGCTACGAAATGTTATGTTTAAAAATAGTTCATTAACAAAAGACGGCATTTAAATGCTGTAATTTCTTAATTTAGTTTCAATTAAAATTTTAGTTAAATTTAGCAACTATAGCACCAACAAAGTGCTATAATAACCCTTAGTTCAAATTTGCTATTTGGTTCATTTAAAACAACTACAGCATTTTCCAATGCTGTAATATCTTTACATTATATTTCAAAAATGCTGTCAAATTAAATTCAGATTTTTATTTACAATTTCACATATAATTAACTTTTAATAAAAATCATTTAACTTATAAAATCATATATTTCCATATTTAAAAACAATCATTTAAATACCTTTATTTCTATGATTTATAAAGTCAAATTTCCATAGAAAAAAAAATCAAGTTAAATAACAATTAAATTTTCATTTCTTTAATTAAATTCTTAACTTTACAACTAAGTTTAAATTTCCAAAATATAACTTATTTTCATTTATTTTACTTAATTAAAACTTCACTTTTAACAAAATTTCACAAAATTCAATTTAAGTTATATTTCCAAATTCAGCTTAAATATTCATTTATTCCATATTTTAATTTATACAAAATCATTAACACCTTTAAAACATTATTATTACTTAATAAAAATCATTAAATTCATCTTTAAATCAAATTTGTCATATCTTCATACTTTACATAAATTCCATTTATAAACAAAATCATAAATTCTAAAATTAACTTGTATTTCAAATTCTACTTCACCATTTACTTAATTCACTTATTTAATTTGTAGAAAATCACAAATATTTAATAAAAATCATTTTAATAATATTTAAATCAAAATATCATAATATTTACATTTTTAAAATATTTTAAAATTTTCAGAAAAATATATAAACCACGGGTCTGTATATAATTTTTCTAGCCTAGGTCAAGTGATACGGATATGTATCATTTCAATCCGTAGTTTACAAATGTAATGACCCGTAAATTTTAACTGTTTTAATAACGTAATTAGTTAAAATTTTATGAAATTTTAAATGATAAAATTTTAAAATAAAAATTTGATATTTGAAATGCGTCTAGTAAACATAGCAACTGGTAAATTTTCGTCCGAAAATATGAAAGTTTATTTCGCACGTAAATTTACTTCAATTTAATCAGTTAAAAAGCGATGAAAATAAAATGTTTTCGGAACCTAAATATTTTTACATAGAAAAATTCTAAATCATCTTCTAAGTGAGACATCATATTTCGTTTTCCAAATTTGGACTTTTATTGCTCCGTTTATCTTATTTTTGACATGTTTGCGGTATTTCCGGTACCGAATATCGACATTTAATAGGATGGTCCTATCACTGATATCTGTGTACCGTTTTGATCGTCTTGTCATGCTGATCTCCGTAGTATATTCAATTTTATATGTTGGGGTCAGGTACGATACGAAGTCAGTAAAACGATTACCGTATCGGTAACTGTTTTCGAACTTTTGAGACCCGCGACCTTTCATTTAACCAACGTAAAACTGAATAGCCACCACGTTTATATCTGAATTTATCTCGACTGTTGTTTTTCCATAACTTTTGATTTTTCCCTGGCTCTTGATTTTCTTAGTTCGTTCGTTTATTTTGATTCCCAGAAGTAAAATAAATTTGAAATGAAAAATATAACAGGCTGCTTCCATCTTTCATCTTCCTCCATTCATTTTCTCGTGCTCCACCCCATGCCCTCTTGCACTCGCACGTACCACCTTCTTCACTTCCCCTAACCGCAGTTCCGACTTCCACCCGCGCCTTCAAACTTCTTTCCCCTCCACCGAGCTGCTTCACGCCACCTCCGCTTTGACTGCCCACCTGTCTCTCTATCGCAGATCCTTTCTCATTCGCCGAGGCCATGCCATCCTCAACCCATGACAGCCTCAGTCGCCAGAACCCCAGCCTCCGGCATTCTCGGTCACTGCTCAGCCCAGGCACCCGCATGCAAACCCCTTCTTCCTATCGACCCAAGCAGCATGTCCTCCACCTAAGGCCAAAGCCTACCACTCGAGTTCCTTCAACTTCTCCTTCCTGCCTCCTTATTCGTATGTAAGTATATATATAAATGTTTGTGAAAAAAATACTTACGTTGATAGTTGAGATAATATATATATATAAGTATGTATTTGTAAAACAATATAGTCCATATGGTTATTTTTTTTATATTCTCTGTTGTGTTTCGTGTATATATATATATGAAGTAGTGTTATGCATATACAACAGCACACGTGTTGCAAAGGTTTACAGTAAGTTGTTGTTTACAGTTCTATACACTTCAAAAGCTTAGTTTGTATAAGTATGTTTAAAGTATTAACATTTTGTAGTTATAAGTTATATTACTGTTAGTAAATTTTATATGTTAGTTTTATACATAAAGTTTATGTATATATGTATGTCACTTACATCTAATATATGCATATATGTGGGTAAGTTAAGGTCGTCAGTAGTATTTTATAATATAAGTATAATCTAGTTCTATTTATCTATTTGCCTGGAAAATTTTATTGTAAAGTTTTATATATCTTGTTTAATAAGCTGTTGTTATATATATGGTTTACACTTAGATGGATATACACCTATATATATGATATTTAAAGCCGTGTTTAAACTAAGTAATAATATTTAACTATTGTGTATATATATAATTATATAAGTTACGGTTATCAAAGTCAGTGTATTATATGTTTTGAAAGGCACTATTTGAAAGGTATTGGTTTGTGTACATAGTAGTTTATATATATATGTTGTATATGTCAGTTTGATTATACGGTATATATATCGAGGTTTCTGTATATATATTTCTACGTTTCAATATAAAAAAAATTATATAAGTTTTCTTATATATGTTACTGTATATTGATAACAGTATGTTAGTTACATATATAGGCTGAATTATATATTGTTACAGTATGTATATATATTGGTCTCTAGGTATATTTTAGCTACAATTTATATAATACATTTAAAATATACATTTGGTATATGACCTGGTTGTCTATCTTAAACTGAAATGAGTATATTTTATATACGGTCAGTTTATATATGTAAATTTTATTTAGTCTGATGTTTGTTTTGTACAGAGGGTCAGTCTGCATGTTTTATTATATACTGATATTAGTTATTTTAATTTTATTATATATATTTTAAAAATAAAGAGTGTTGTCTTATATTATATATTTATATTTTACAAACCATATTGTATGATTTATTTTATAAGTTTTATAAACCCGTTATATGTTAACATATATGTTATGATGGTTACAATATGATGTTATATAGTGTCATTATAAATATAATTATTTATTTCAAATTTTATATTGAAGATATGTTTGTTCACTTAGGTAACTTATCTTCATCGACCCAGTCTTGATTTGACTTCGCCTATTCCTATTTATCAGCTTCGATCATTGAATTCGTGCCGATTTGCTTTGCTTGGATTGGTAACTAAATTTCAAGGTCCGTATCAGTGTGCGTATCCATGTAATCTCCATTGTCTATTCTCTAGCCTCGAAAGGTGAGCAATCACTCACGATTAACGTTCTTATATTTATTAAATTTGATTTCAATTGAAATGACAATTGAAATATGTTGCTGTTAGTTATTTATATTGCTATATCTATGACATCATCTGTATCTGTTCACCTGTGACACCTGACATCATTATCTGTTATTTATATTGATATATATATATATGTCATCATCTGTATCTGTTCACCTGTGACATCTGACACCCTTATCTGTTATTTATACTGATGATATATGCCTGTTACCGTTGTTATATTATTATCATATATGTGATGCAGCGCGAGTTATAAATTTACAAGGTTTAGGTCGTTCACGACCTAGTGAAGAAGTCTTAGGTCGCTCACGACCTAAGGAGGGGAAGTCTGAAGCATGCAAGCGACCAACCGAGTTAACTCGGGTACGACCTAAGAAGCTGAGAGATAGCTCGTTGGAACGAGCTAAGTTGTTAAAAATTGAAGTCTTAGGTCGCTCACGACCTAATGGGTTCTTAGGTCGCTCACGACCTATTGAAGATGGGCTACGAGCTAACGGAACCGACGCTCAGAAATGCGTACGACCTAAGGAACTAAGGCATAAGTCGTGGGAACGACCTACCATGTCACCAAGGAAAGCGCTACGACCTAATTTGTTGAAAGCTGAAGTTCTAAGTCGCTCACGACCTAAGGGGTTTTTAGGTCGCTCACGACTTATGGAAGGATGCCTACGACCTAACGAGTTGGAAGGTAGAACGCTGGAAAGACATACCGAGTTAAAGGTGCTACGAGTTAAAATGGAACGACCTAAGTTAGGTCGCATAAAGCTTAGGTCGCGAAGGTCTGATGCCGCTTTTATCTTAAGTCGCGAAGTCCTGGATACCATTGATGTGTCTGCCGAGTTAATCTCTGCCTTTGATTCCTGATGCCGCTTTGTTTTAGGTCGCAAACTACGGATGCCGTCCATTCTTTAAGTCGCTGATATATGATGACCGTTGATTTCTTTAAGTCGTTGATGCCGCCTATTTTTAAGTCGTTGAAGCCTGATGCGTTGATTCTTCTACGAGTTAATCTATGTCGTTGGTTTGTAAGTCGTTGTATGCTGTACTAAGTCGCTGCCGACTTAAGTTGTGTCGCTGTGTTGTAAACTGTTATAAGTCGTAGGTCGTCTGGGTTCATAGGTCGTCTGTTGTTAAGTCGGAACCGACCTAAGTACTTGTAATATTTTTAAGTTTTTCTGAACTTTGTGTTGTAAGTAGTATACGACTTATGTTAAGTCGGAGATGTTGTTAAGTCGGTTGCCGGCTTAGGAGTTGTATTTTTTTCTGCTTTGCGTGTTGTAGCCTATAAATAGGCGAGTTGCTTCATTTGTAAAGGTTGTTGAATATTGAATAAAATTCTCTTTTGATTGCTTTGTGCTTTCATTCAAATTGGTAGTTGAGTGTAATCTCCTATCTCCTCTTTCGGATAATCGAGTGCGCTCGATTCAACGATTGTAGAAGCCGATTCGCGGAATCTAGTGCGCTTGATCAACGCTTGAAGAATTGAAGATCTTTGAACCCGGTATCGTGCGCGATCAACGAGTTCGAGATAGCTAGAGTTCGGTATCTTCGGATCAACGAATTCGGGCAATTCAGCATTCATCAATCCATCGACTGCTACTTTCACCGATCTACATTGTTTTGAAATATCCGCTGCGTCAGTTTTGGTATCAGAGCTTGTTCTAGCCAATCATAGCTAGATCGAGACTTGGAGCCTAATCATTTTGAAGTTGGGCCGTGGTAAACAAGTGAGGCCGAGAGTAAGAGGAAGAAGAGTCATCATTATTCGAAGATTGTTTGATCGGATTTGCATTGGAGGCCGAAACTTTGTCCATCGTGTTCATCGCGATTTGCTACAAAGTGGAAGTTTTCGATCCGTTTCATTTTGGATCAAAGTCCGGAAAGTGTTTGAATTTGAAGTGTTGAAGAATTTGTGAAGTTTTCGAGTATGCCGCCAAGAAGAGCTAATCGCCACCAAAACGTAGAAGCTTTGTATCGAAGAGAAGAAGCTGATGAGATGGAACAAAGAATCAATGAGAATTTTAGTGAAAAGCTTAACGAAGGAATTGGCCGGTTAGAGAGGCTTATGACGGAGATGAATCAAAATCGGAGAAGGGTTTCACCAGAATCTAACCATGGGGGAAGTAGAGTCTCGCCACATTCCAATCGAGACAGAAGTGTTGAAAATGATCAAGGGCGTGGGAGGAACGTGAATGATCGTGAACGGAGGAACGTTAATAGAAGGGATGATGGTGGAAGACGTAATGGTAGTAGAGAAGTTGGTGGTCAGAATCGACATCGTTATGCATCTAATTTTGAAGAGGAGTATGATGGTGGTAGTATTCAAGGAAGAGGTCAAGGAAGAAACTATTCTGAGTATGATCACAAATGGGAGTCGGGGATGAAGACAGAAATTCCTGAATTCAAGGGTGGTATGCAAGCAGAGGAGTTTCTAGATTGGGTGGCTAATGTTGAGGAGATTTTTGACTTCAAAGAAGTACCAGAACATCGTAGAGTGAAGTTGGTTGCTACGAGGCTGAGGGGTAGAGCTTTGGCATGGTGGCAGCAAACCAAGCTTACACGTGAACGTATGGGGAAGTCAAAGATTGAATCTTGGGAAAAGATGAAGAAATTGATGAAAGCAACGTTCTTACCTTACAATTATCAATCTTTGATGTATCAACGTTTGCAAAACTTGAGGCAGGGCACAAAGACAGTTAATGACTATGCTGATGAATTTTACCAACTGATTGCGAGGAATGATATTATGGAGACAAAAGAGCAGCTGACATCTAGATTCATTGGGGGATTGAGAATGCAGATTCAGGATATGGTTAATATGTTCGATCCAAGATCTGTGGCAGAAGCACATCAGAAAGCGTTGGCTTGGGAAAAACAAGGGAGACGAGGAAGTGGTGTGTTTACTAATTCTAACAATCAAGCGAAGGGTGTTGGAGGAAGTTCTAATGTTTCTAAACCTATCAGTAGACCAGTGGTGAAGGAGGTTGAGAAGACAAGGGTTAACAATGGTTTCAAATGTTACAATTGTCAGGAATTGGGTCATAAAAGCAGTGAGTGTCCAAAGCCGAAGAAACGAACCATGATTGTAGAAGTTGAAGATGAGGATGTTGATGGGGAGTGTTCTAGTCCAGTTGAGGAAGATGAGCAGGATATTGCGTCAGGAGATGAAGGTTGTAACCTAATGCTGAGGAGATCGTGTTTAACACCGAAGCAGGAAGAAGCTAGTTGGTTGAGGAGTAATATCTTTCAGTCAACATGTACTATTCTGGAGAAGGTGTGTAAGTTTGTGATTGACGCAGGAAGCTGTGATAATATTATTTCAACCGAGGCTGTGACAAAGTTGAAATTGAAAACAGAGAAACATCCGAGTCCATACAAGTTAGCATGGTTGAGAAAAGGAGGAGAAGTGAAAGTGGATAGACGAGTACGTGTTCCATTCTCTATTGGGAAGAAATACAAAGACGAAATCTGGTGTGATGTCGTAGAGATGGATGTTTGCCACTTATTATTGGGAAGACCATGGCAATATGATCGAGCAGTACAACATGACGGTCGGACCAATAGTTACAGTTTTATGTTTAAAGGCACGAAGATTATCTTAGTTCCAAAGAAGAGATCACAAGAAGAAAGTAAGTCAGAAGAAATTCAAGAGCTGAAAACTTTATTGACTTTAAAGGAGTTTGTTAAAGAAGTTGAAGAAGAGCCGGAAGTATTCTTGTTGATTGGGCGTGAGAGCAGTGAAGAAGTTGAAATTCCAGAAGAAGTTAAACCAATTTTGAAAGAATTTGACGATGTATTTCCAGAAGAGTTACCAACGGAGTTGCCACCGTTGAGGGATATACAACATCAGATAGATCTTGTTCCAGGTGCTGTGTTGCCACACAGACCACATTATAGAATGAGTCCGAAGGAACATGAAGAGTTGCGGAGGCAGGTAGAGGAATTGCTTGAGCAGGGGCGTGTGCAGGAGAGTCTGAGTCCTTGTGCTGTACCAGCTTTATTGGTACCCAAGAAGGATGGGACGTGGAGGATGTGCACTGACAGTCGAGCATTGAATAAGATCACTGTGAGATATAGATTTCCAATGCCGAGGTTGGATGACTTGTTAGATCAAATAAGCGGAGCTACTATATTTTCGAAGATTGATTTGAAGAGTGGATATCATCAAATTTGTATCAGACCAGGAGATGAGTGGAAGACTGCTTTTAAAACCAGGGAGGGTCTATACGAATGGTTGGTCATGCCGTTTGGTCTATCGAATGCACCAAGTACTTTCATGAGGGTAATGAATCAGATTTTTCGACCATTCATTGGGAAATTTGTGGTGGTGTATTTTGATGATATTCTGATTTACAGTGGGAGTCCAGAGGAACATTTGAATCATCTTAGAGAAGTGCTGATGGTATTGCGACAAGAACAATTCTATGCTGCAACGAAGAAATGCGTGTTCATGACGCATAGCGTGTTATTTCTGGGGTATGTTGTTTCAGAGAAAGGGATACAGGTTGACCAAAGTAAAGTTGAAGCGATTAGAGATTGGCCGCAACCCAAGACGATAACGGAAGTTCGTAGTTTTCACGGGTTGGCTTCATTCTATCGAAGGTTTATACCACACTTTAGTAGTGTGATGGCACCTGTTACAGATTGCATGAAAGGTAAACAGTTTGCATGGACAGAGGAAGCAGGGAGTGCTTTTGGGAAGATCAAGGAATTGCTGACGTCTGCACCAATCCTAGTGCTACCTGATTTTCAGTTGGTGTTTGAACTACATACTGATGCATCCAAGGTTGGGATTGGAGAGGTGTTGAGTCAGAAGGGGCGTCCTATTGCATACTTTAGTGAGAAGTTGTCAGGAGCAAAGATGAGATACAGCACATATGATGTGGAATTCTATGCTGTTGTACAATCTATTAAACACTGGAGACACTATCTATTTCAGAAGGAGTTTGTTCTGTATACTGATCATGAAGCATTGAAGCATTTGCAAGGGCAAGACAAGATTTCAGCGAGACATGCATCGTGGATTGCATATCTGCAACAGTTTACTTTTGTTGTAAAACACAAGTCAGGGGTGACAAATCGTGTGGCTGATGCTTTGAGTAGGAGGAGTCATTTGTTGACTACACTAAAGGTTGAAGTGACGGGGTTTGAAATATTGCCAGAATTATTTACTGATGATCCTTACTTTGCAAAATTTGTTGATAAAGTCAAGGAGGGAGAGACGGATGACTTCGTGATGGTAGATGGTTTTCTGTTCAAAGGAAATCGATTGTGCATTCCGGAGGGTAGTTTGAGAATGAAGATTATCAAGGAGTTACATGAAGAAGGACATGTTGGAAGAGACCGTACCTTACAGTTGATTTCACAGTCCTACTTTTGGCCATCAATGAGGAAAGAGGTGGAAAGGTTTGTGGAGCGTTGTCATATTTGTCAGGTTTCGAAAGGAACTGCGACTAATGCAGGTTTATATATGCCATTACCTGTACCAAATAAACCATGGGTTGATGTGAGTATGGACTTTGTGCTGGGGTTGCCGAGAACGCAGCGTGGTAATGATTCCATTTATGTGGTGGTTGACAGATTTTTGAAAATGGCACATTTCATTGCTTGTAAGAAGACGGCGGATGCTGTTCATGTTGCTCAATTGTTTTTCAAGGAGATCTATCGACTTCATGGATTGCCAGAATCTATTGTGTCGGATAGAGATACTCGATTTCTGAGTCACTTTTGGTTGAGTTTGTGGAAAATGGTGGGAACAAAGCTGAAGTTTAGTAGTGCTTATCACCCGCAAACTGATGGACAAACGGAGGTGGTTAATCGATCGTTGGGAAACTTGTTGAGGTGTCTTGTTCAAGATAATCTGAAGAGTTGGGATGTGAAGTTATGCCAGGCAGAGTTTGCCCATAATCATGCTGTGAATCGAAGTACTGGGTTCAGTCCATTCCAGATTGTCTATTCGAGCTTACCGAAAGGACCGTTGGATCTAACAACGATACCACACTCAAAGGGGACAATTAAGAAAGCTGCTGATTTTGTTGAAGGGCTGACGGAGTGTCATAAAATCGTTCAAGAACGATTAGAGAAAGCAAATGAGAAATATAAACAATCTGCAGATTTGAAACGACGAAATGTTGAGTTTAATGAAGGAGATATGGTTTATGCAGTGTTAACAAAAGAACGTTTCCCAGTAGGCGCGTACAACAAGTTGAAAGCCAGGAAAATTGGTCCGGTGGAAGTTATGAAACGAATTAATGAAAATGCTTACAAGTTGAAACTGCCAGATGATGTGTATACGTCTGACGTATTCAACGTCAAACATCTCGTACCATATCACGGGGATGGATTTGTTGTGGATGCAGAAAGTACAAATTCGAGGTCGAATTTTCCTCAACCTGGGGAGGATGATGCAGCGCGAGTTATAAATTTACAAGGTTTAGGTCGTTCACGACCTAGTGAAGAAGTCTTAGGTCGCTCACGACCTAAGGAGGGGAAGTCTGAAGCATGCAAGCGACCAACCGAGTTAACTCGGGTACGACCTAAGAAGCTGAGAGATAGCTCGTTGGAACGAGCTAAGTTGTTAAAAATTGAAGTCTTAGGTCGCTCACGACCTAATGGGTTCTTAGGTCGCTCACGACCTATTGAAGATGGGCTACGAGCTAACGGAACCGACGCTCAGAAATGCGTACGACCTAAGGAACTAAGGCATAAGTCGTGGGAACGACCTACCGTGTCACCAAGGAAAGCGCTACGACCTAATTTGTTGAAAGCTGAAGTTCTAAGTCGCTCACGACCTAAGGGGTTTTTAGGTCGCTCACGACTTATGGAAGGATGCCTACGACCTAACGAGTTGGAAGGTAGAACGCTGGAAAGACATACCGAGTTAAAGGTGCTACGAGTTAAAATGGAACGACCTAAGTTAGGTCGCATAAAGCTTAGGTCGCGAAGGTCTGATGCCGCTTTTATCTTAAGTCGCGAAGTCCTGGATACCATTGATGTGTCTGCCGAGTTAATCTCTGCCATTGATTCCTGATGCCGCTTTGTTTTAGGTCGCAAACTACGGATGCCGTCCATTCTTTAAGTCGCTGATATATGATGACCGTTGATTTCTTTAAGTCGTTGATGCCGCCTATTTTTAAGTCGTTGAAGCCTGGTGCGTTGATTCTTCTACGAGTTAATCTATGTCGTTGGTTTGTAAGTCGTTGTATGCTGTACTAAGTCGCTGCCGACTTAAGTTGTGTCGCTGTGTTGTAAACTGTTATAAGTCGTAGGTCGTTTGGGTTCATAGGTCGTCTGTTGTTAAGTCGGAACCGACCTAAGTACTTGTAATATTTTTAAGTTTTTCTGAACTTTGTGTTGTAAGTAGTATACGACTTATGTTAAGTCGGAGATGTTGTTAAGTCGGTTGCCGACTTAGGAGTTGTATTTTTTTCTGCTTTGCGTGTTGTAGCCTATAAATAGGCGAGTTGCTTCATTTGTAAAGGTTGTTGAATATTGAATAAAATTCTCTTTTGATTGCATTGTGCTTTCATTCAAATTGGTAGTTGAGTGTAATCTCCTATCTCCTCTTTCGGATAATCGAGTGCGCTCGATTCAACGATTGTAGAAGCCGATTCGCGGAATCAAGTGCGCTTGATCAACGCTTGAAGAATTGAAGATCTTTGAACCCGGTATCGTGCGCGATCAACGAGTTCGAGATAGCTAGAGTTCGGTATCTTCGGATCAACGAATTCGGGCAATTCAGCATTCATCAATCCATCGACTGCTACTTTCACCGATCTACATTGTTTTGAAATATCCGCTGCGTCAATATGTTATCACTCTGCAAGTTCCCTGTTAGTATAGAATCACTATGGGTTGAAATGATACATACCTGAACGGACTTTAGAACAGGAGAAAAATCGTTATGGGTTGAAATGATAGACCCAAGCGATTTTCAAATTAAATTGAATTTTTGATTTCGGGTTGAAAGGATATATACCCGAATATATTTTAAATTGCGGATTTAAATGATAAATATCCGTATCACTTGACCATAGGATAGAAAATTATATACAGACACCGTTGGTCTATATATAAATGTTTTTGAAAAACATTTCTACGGTTTGAAAGAAATATATGGTTTTAATAAATAATGATTTTAAAGATTTATTAAAGTTGATTTAATAAAGTTGATTTGAATCAATATGAAATATGTTCAAGTATGTATGTAAATTTATATTTTTTTATATAGAATTTATAATGTTTCAGGTTGAAAGATAAATTTGAATTGATTTGGAATTCTTAATTATTTAAGAATTATACTTAAATAAGTTGACTTGAAATCTATTAAATTTGAAATTTTAAGATATGTTTTATAACTTGAATTAATTAAGAAGTGGCTTAATGAATATTTCAAACTTATATAAATTTAAATGGGATATTTTTGTCTATATAAATTTGTAAATTGAAGTTGTATTTTGATGTATTGAAATGATTAAAGAAATATTTCAGAAACTAAATGTAATGAAATTAAATTGGGACATAAATTGAATTATCGAATTTAGTTTTGAAATGTCGAATATTTAAACTTTGAAATATATTGAAATTGAAATGGTTTATTTATGGTTCAAATAGGCATTTGAAATCGATAATTTGAAAGGGTTTATTGAGAAACTAAATTGAATTGAAATTGATGATTTGAGATTTAATTAAATTTTAATTTTGGAATTCGAGTTTATGTAAATTGATTTGTGAATATCTAAACTATTTAAGAGGAAAGTGCTGGGATTTCAAAGTGTTATGAATTTCAAGTTTTGATTTCCAAAGTGTTATGATTTTTAAAAGACTATGATTTCGAAAGTGTTATAACTTTGGAAAAGTACTATGATTTTGGAGGTGAATATTTTTGAAATGGCAATGATATGTCGGTTTTGAAATATAACTATTTTGAAAGTTTATTAAATGACCATCGGTGTAATAATACGTAGTTATTAAAGAGACCGGGATCGGATATGGACATACTCTCTGTCTATACCGAAACCACTTTAATAACTAATATACGTGGAGTGTTGATCCAGAACGAAGTGGATGGTTTTGGTGAACGTGTTGACTGAAGAAAGAGAACGATTTTGGATGACCCCTGACATGACTAAAACAGGAGCCGCGCCGGGCCATTGAGGATCGCCATCTCTAGCGGACACAGTTCTTCGATACCATATCTATTACTTTTGTGATTCGATTTGGGTGCACCCCTTGATTTGGAAGTGTTGTTTCGCGGTGTTGGGGTAGTAGCTGCTATGCCCAACATCAGTCCGGATCAGGCAACTACTAGTATCCTAGTTGGTATCGCCTCATGTACCTTGTCATACTGATTATCCTATTCGCGACCACTACGATTTTGGTTTGTACCTTTAGTATATGGATTGCCCTCTGGTGACTTCCGGTTTTGGGGAAACTACGGTCTTGTATATGCTCTTGGGAATAAAAATGTGTTAAGGGTGGAATGGGCCATGACTTAACGCTATTTTGATACTTTATATTATTGATAGGCATTATCTACTTAGCGTACACTATTACATAGTAGATAGTTTAACGGATCCTTAGAGGATAGTTATCCCAAACATCCTTTGAGTTACTTGTATTTCAGTTGATATTTCACTTGAGTTGGATTTAATGATATAAGAATGTTAATCCTGACTCGAGTGTTTTGTGTTTTCTTTACGCTCGGGTTAGACTGAGTGATACAGTATTCGAGACTCACCTTTGGAGTTGGAGCTTCGCTTGGAGATCCAGCTATCTATCCAACTTTCAGATATTCAGTTTATTCCAGTGATGTATTATGATATTGTATTTGACTATTGTATTCAAGACTTCTATTGTATCTTGTTTAACTCTGTTATATATATAGTAGCTTCATGAACTACTATTCTTTTGTTTCCGCTGCATTATTGTTATATTACTCTGTGTCTGTGATCTGTGATTATTTATTTATTGTATATGCTAAGTTTTGCCAAATTTAAATTAACAATCTATTATTTTGAATTATTCAAGTCGGACATGTGTGGATTTATTGTCGATTTGAATGGTCCAAAATAGTGGGTCGTTACAACAAAGAAAAACCCGGGTTCTATCATTTCAAACCCGCAATCCCAAGTTAAATAAATAAGATAAAAAGTCGCTCAGGCTTATCATTTCAGCCCATAACGATCTTTCCCTATTCTAAAGTCCGTTCGGGTATGTATCATTTCAACCCATAATGAACCTAATCTACAGGGAACTTGCAGTGTGATAAACTGATAAAATGAAGAGAATAACATCATATAACAGTAATAGATGATATAGCATATGTAATAACAGGAGTAAATATTATATGATCATAATATAACAGTTATAACAGGATGATATAATTTTACAGATTCAAATGGTGTCAGTTTACTAGTTACATAAGTACACATTGTCTGGTGACAATTACTCACCTTTCGCTGCTGAAGATTCAAATCAAATAACGATATCT
Organism: Allium fistulosum; assembly: GCA_030737815.1. Classification (NCBI taxonomy): domain Eukaryota; kingdom Viridiplantae; phylum Streptophyta; class Magnoliopsida; order Asparagales; family Amaryllidaceae; genus Allium; species Allium fistulosum. The sequence goes on from CM060901.1 coordinate 1,498,583,281, forward strand.
ACCCCAAAAGAGAAGAACAGAGAGGGCACGATCAAAAATTGGAAGAGGAGACAAACTGGTCTCGATCTTGAAACAAGATAAATAAATCAAACTTAGTACTCGAATTGAATCACAAATCAAAGTGAAATTTTAAATAAAAAATTTGAACGAGATAATTTGACACATCTAAATTATATGCATGTACGTGATTCCTAGTGGGAAATTCAGGCAGTGATTTTTAAAAAGGCAAGAACAGTGCATGCAACCTTTATTTTTCTTTAAGCATGCAAAAGGTGACACAAATTTAGGTTCAAGAGTTGACAACTCATTTCCATGCTTGGCCCATATGTGCATGCAGGTAAATCATGGCAGTGACACAAATTTTCCCCCTTTTTTTCCGTATAATAGAAGGATGAAACTATAGAAACAAAGCAAAATAAAAAGGAAACAAGAGGAGGAAGAGGCCATACCTACTGGCACACGCAAGGAAGAAGAGAACAAAAGAAGTGGAAAATTGCTTGACGCGATGCTTCTTCTTTTTTTTTCAAAGGGGATGCGTGAGTTTAGTACTGGAGGAGATGGAGGCCAAAAGAGATGAAATGGAAATGGTACGAGGCTTTAATTTATAGGAAAAATGTTGGTTACTTTGCACGCAAGGAAATAGGGATATGCGAAATCAAGGCATGAGAGTTTTATGGCCAAAAAGGAAAGAGTTTTATGGGCAACATTTATTGCATTGATTGATAAAAACGGCAAGAATTATTTGCTAACAATTTATATTCGTTTAGAAATTCTTAGGAATAGGATGCATTGATTGGTGAAAGATAGGCAAGAAATAATTTGCACTGGTCAGCGAAATTGGCGTGAATAAAGGGTAGAGAAACGGCAAGTAATCAATTAGCTTTAAACGGAAATGGAAAATCTGGTGCGAACGTGCTTAAATGTTGATTAAGGTGAAGGACAGAAATATATTTATTATTTTGAAACGTCTATGAATTAAAAATTGGCAATTATTCACAAAAAGGAAAGTGGAAACCCCCGATGATTTTAATCTAGTTTTAAAAAAAATTAACAGCTCTTTGGAAGAGTCAAAAGATTATATACATTTATAACAAATGGAAGAAATGGCAAGACACAGTGAATTTCCTCCTTTAAACGTGCACGACAATTGATTTAGGAACAAAGACCATAATTAGAATGTGAATGGTTTTAATTTTTGCGGGTAACGCTTCTATTAAATCAGAAGGAAAGTAAATATATTTAAAAGTGCGTAAAACAGACGCAATAGTTTATGCCCAAAATATAACAAAACAACGGTTTTAAATTTTATACGTTCCTATTTATACGTTATTTATTCCATCAAATAACGCGCCTTTTTAAACGCGTAATTAGCAGTTTAATTATACATAAATTTTGCAATCTATTACTTAATAAAACATGATTTGTTACAAAATTTATTATTCATTCATTTATCATTTACCCAAAATTTATTACAAAAGTGTATATAAGTAATGGTATAAATTATTTTGTTTTGAAAAGGTATAAAATCTATTTTAAAGAACAAAAATGAAATAAAGGTTGTTGTGAATTTATTCAATTTAACTAACAGATTTGAAAACTAGAAAAAAAAATTTAGATTCCGATGAACGTAAATTTATAACAAAAATATGTATTTTAGAGTTTTCTTATAAATAAAAAAAAACTTGGGCGAGCTAAATTTAGAAAAGGAGAAAAAAAAGGAAAAAGAAGAAGAAGGGAAGCGATGAAAAATTAGAGCTTGTAATACTTTTCTCTCTCTTAGGAAATGAGAAAATAAAGAAGATGAGAAAATGAGAAACTTGCACGTGAATTGCAAGGCAAAGTATAGGGCTAAACTAAAGGAATGAATGCCTAGAAAAGGAATAAATGTTAGGAAAACAAAAAGGTAAGAATTAAGGCAACCTTTCTTTTCTTTCCCTAAAAACAGGTAATTAATTTAGAGCTTAATTATGTATATGGAGAGAAACCTTTCATTCTTTCTCTAATCAAATTGATTGATTAATTAAATGTCATTAACAAGCTATTTATTCATGGCATGGAATGTAACTATGTCCAAATGTATTCTACGGTAAATTATGTAAGTGCAATATACTAGATTGTGTACAAAGATGATGTTTCCTTCATATATGTAACGACCCGATATTTTCAACCATTCGCATCCATTATAAGTGTATAGGTAGACACTCATGCCAGAGTTGAATTGCTCAAAATACCGCGTTGTAATTAAAATTTGGCAAATCTCAGAATATACAGTAAATAAATATAATCACAGATCACAGACACAGAGTAAAATAATGCAGCGGAAGTAAAAGAAATAGTAGTTCATGAAGCTACTATATAAATATATCAGAGTACATAAGATACAATAGAAGAAATAGAGTACAACGGAAGTATAAATAAGATAACCAAGTACAAGCTGAACAGAGCAACCTAACTGAAGTCGATAGAACAAGACTAGCAGATAATCTCCAGCGATTCAAATCTCCAGAAGGTGGAAATCCAAATCTGTGAATACTCAGGCTGACCCGAGCGTAAAGCAAAACACAAACACTCGAGTCAGGACAATATATACTTATATAATATAAACCAACTCAAGTGAACTGTAATAAGGTACAAGTAACTTAAAGAATGCTTGGGACCGCCCATTCTTTAAGGATCCGTTAAACTATCTACTATGTAGTAATATTCGCTATTATAATAATGTCTAATCAGTAAAGTATAATCATATAGAAAATAGCGTTAAGGGGATGGAGAACCTTAACGCGGTCGGATCTTAAAATCATAATCGTAGTAAAGCTCGATATGGTAGGTGACACGGCACAACTAGGCAATGCCAGGGTAGATATACCAATTACGCATCCGGACTAGTGGTGACGCATAGCAGCCACTACCGCCCACCTCGAACAACACTCCCAATCAAGGGTGGCCACCAAATCAATCACAAGTAATAGAATGGTATCGAAGAAGTGTGTCCGATAAGAGGTGCTACCTCATTGGTCCGTCAATCGCTCCTGTTTTAGCCACCTTATGCCAACTCACGGGAGTTGGGTCCACGTAACATACCTTAAGAACGTCGTCACCATCCTACTTCATTCTGGAATCTCCACCGCGTACACGGTTATCAAAGTGGTTTTCGGTATCGACAGAGAGTATGTCCATATCCGATCCCGGTCTCTTTGCCAACCAATCGTTATTATAACCCGTGGTTATAACTTTTAAAAACAATACTTTACTTCAAAATAAGATATCATTTCAAAATCATGTCTTTATCAAAATAAAGATTTATCATTTCCAAATCATTTCAATATTCTAAAATATTGTATCCTTTCAAACTTCTTTTCAAATCATTTTAATACATCAAAATATTATATCTTTTCAAACTTTATTTCAAATCATTTTTATATATCAAAATATCATACCTTTGATAGTTATACTTCGAAACCAAAATCATTTTATTTCAAAACTATGTTCATTTCAAAACAACATCATTTCCATTTCAAACATATATTCACCTTTCAAATAGTCTATACTTTCAAAGTTATAACTCTTTTGAAACAAAACATTTGAAATCATTATACTTTAAAAATCACAGCATTTTGCAATCATATATTTAAAATCATCTTTTAATTCTATACATTTACAAACTTATTAAATTCAAACCATCAAATTTCAATTCAATTACAGTTTACCAACAAACCGTTTCAAATCTTATCAATTCCCAATATAGATTAAATCCACAAAATACAATATTCAATCTTTAGTATATTTCAAAACTTTAAATCTCCCACATTTCATAAATCCAATATCATTTAAATAAACTCAATTAATATATACTTCAAATATTCATTTATCAAATAAATTAAATAAGTCAGAAATCAAGTATCATTTCAAACTCATTTCACAATATCAAAATATTATTCAAAACACCATTCATTTTTATTCATTTAAATACCATTTAAATCCATTCATTTTATTAAATTTAAATACCATTTTAAACTCACATTAGAAATCAAATTCTTCCACTTAAATATCTCTTCATTATCTTTAGAAATTTAACATTTAATTTCCCAAAATTATATCATTTTCCAGAGATTATTTTTCATTAAAATTAATTTAAAACAACAAAATATAGTTTCCGTAGCACTTATAAAATGCTACGTAAAGTTATAGTTTAAAACAGTTAATTAACAGAAGACATCGTTAAATGCTGTAATAGATTTCTTTTAAGTTTCAATTAACTTACATGTTAAGTTTAACCACTATAGCACTTACAAAGTGCTATAATAGCCTTTATTTCAAATTAACCTTTTAGTTCATTTAAAACACTACAACATTTACAAAATGCTGTAATATCCTTTACATTACATTTCAAAATGCTGTTAAATCATATTCAGAGTTTTATTTACAATTCCACAAATAATTAACTTTTAATATAAATCATTTTAACTTATAAAATCATATATTTCACATTTAACACAATCATTTAAATACCTTTATTTATATGATTTTATAAAGTCAAATTTCCATACAAAAATCAAATTTAATAACAATTAAATTTTCATTTCTTTAATTAAATTATTAACTTAACAACTAAGTTTAAATTTCCAAAAATATAGCTTATTTCCATTTATTTTACTTAATTAAAATTTCACTTTTAAACAAATTTCACAAAATTCAATTTAAGTTATATTTCCAAATTCAGCTTAAATGTTCATTTATTCCATATCTTAATTTATACAAAATCATTAACACCTTTAAAACATTATTATTACTTAATAAAAATCATTAAATTCATCTTTAAATCAAATTTGTCATATTTTCTTACTTTACAAAAATTCCATTTATAAACAAAATCATAAATTCCAAAATTAACTTATATTTCAAATTCTACTTCACCGTTTACTTAATTCACTTATTTAATTTGTAGAAAATCACAAATACTTTATAGAAATCATTTTAATGAAATTTAAATCAAAATACCATAATATTTACATTAAAAAAAGTATTTTAAAAATTTCAGAAAAATATATAAACCACTGGTCTATATATAATTTTCTAGCCTAGGTCAAGTGATACGGATATGTATCATTTCAATCCGCAGTTTACAAAGAAAAACCGGGTTTTATCATTTCAAACCCGCAATCCCAAGTAATATAAATAAATAAATAAAAACCGTTCAGGCCTATCATTTCAGCCCATAACGATTTTTCCTTATTCTAAAGTCCGTTCGGGTATGTATCATTTCAACCCATAGTGATTCTAATCTACAGGGAACTTGCAGTGTGATAAACTGATATAAATAAACAGAATAGCATGAGATAACAGTAATAGATGATATAACATATGTAATAATAGGGGTAAACATTATATGATCATAATATAATAGTTACAACAGGATGATATAATTTTACAGATTCAAATGGTGTCAGTTTACTAGTTATATAAGTACACATTGTTTGGTGAGAATTACTCACTTGTTCAAGCTGGAGATGACAACCACAAACGCACAACAAAGATTTCCAGAGGCACGAGAGCACGATAATTATTTGAGTGTGGGAGAGCCAAAGCTAATTTCCTTGTCACATTCAAACCAAACAATTACAAACAACATAAGATTTCAACCCAAAAATTCAATAAACAATGCTAGAAATGGATGTATAAACAAAGTCAAAGTGTTTGCACTTGCTTCCTACCACCTATGCTTCAGCTCCAGATCTGAAATGGCACGGCTAAAGGCATGGTTTGGATCAGGTATGGTCTGGAAAAGGTGCGGCTACAAGGTGATGAAGGTGAGTGGAAGTTACAAGGTGTTGAAGGCAATGGAATACCAAAGGGTTTCAAGGCAAAGTGTGGCTTTTGTTGCACCATAGGGTTCGGCCCCTTGCTGATGTGGCTTGGCCATGGTATGTGGTGGTCAGGTGGTGGCTGGAGTGTGGGCCAGAGGTGGTGGAAGGTCAGGTCAGAGGTGGTGGTGGTGGAGGTAGTGGTGGCAAAAGGTGGTAGAAGGAGGAGATGACAATTCTAGGTCATAAGTGATAGTTTGTGATGGTTTTTGGTGAATTTTGTGTAGATCTTGGACTTGGATTGGTTAGGCCTGAGGAGGAGGTTTGCTAGGATGGGTGATGGTCAGAGGAAGGGGGTCGTGGTGGTCGGCCAAAGCCTGGAGGAGGAGGAACCAAACTATGAAGGTAGAGAGCATATGCAGTTTCAATAGAAAAAACATAGAAAACAAGGAAGAAAGAAGGAATTTTTACCCAAAATTTTGAAGCCATGGCCGTGATTTTTTTGGAGGAGAAAGAGAAGTGTTTGCGTGAAAAAAATGAAAAGAAGTCCGCTGAAAAGAATAGGGTATGCATGGCCAAAAACATTGAAGAGAGGAGTTGAGAAAGTGAAAGGTCGGGAGGTGAAAAGCCATAGGAATTTCAATAGTTTAAAACTTTTCATATTTCCTCTAATTTCTTTTTAAGTTTTATATAACTGAAATATATATATAAACTCAGATAAAAATACGAAAATTTAGTAAATAAACAAAAATAAATTAATTAATTATTAATTATATAAAATTTAATTAAGTAAAACAGCAAAAATTGCAACTAGTCTTGAAAATATGAAAAATAAATGCAATGAACTTTGGAAAAAGTTTATGGACTTGTAAAACATTTATAAACAAAGATAATAACATAAAATAAAAATGCATTCACAAAATGAATAAATAAATTTTAATTAAATATAATTTAATTGAAGAAAATAGCAGAAAAATAGAAACTAGCCTTTAAAAATAGAAAATAAATTCAATACGCTTTGGAAAAATTATAAAATCACTTTAAATTATTTAAAAGACAAAATTATACATAAAATAAAATACTAACACATATTAGAACAAAATATGACAAATAAAATATAATTTAAAATAGACAATATTGCTAAATACATCAGTTTACACACAATATTGAAATATACATAACTTTCACAATTTTACTCCGTTTCCAACGAAACGAAAAGCTGTATCCATGGAATTAAATCTATTTTCATAATAAAAGATAAAATTTAAGAATTTGAAATATTTAAATTTAAAGTTCAAAAGTCAAAGTTTGACCAGTTTCAATAGAAATTCACTTTTCAATGAAATATCCAATTTATACTAGTTTGAACTATAAATCACTTAATAGTCAACATTTATATTTAAAATGAAATGTTTGAAATAGAACAAGTTTAAAATAATTTAAAATAAAATAAAGTCAAAAATTAAAATATAGGCCAAAATCTAGGGTTGTTACACTCTCCCCCACTCAAAACTTTTCGTCCCCGAAAAGGAATGAAGTACGGGAAAACACAGGAAAGATAAAATTGAAATGAGATTAAGACAAGATGACAAAATATTGAAATTATACCTGATAACTGTGGTTATAGGTAAGTTTAACAAGGTGGAGATGGTCTTCCCAAGATTCTCCAGAATCAGGAACACAAGTACGAAAAGATCCTCTAGAATCCGATTCACTCTTTCCGCTTGACCGACAGTCTGTGGGTGGAAAGCAGTGCTCAGATTTAAAATGAGTACCAAAGATTATAAAGATTATAGAAAGATTTCTAAGCAAAAAGATTATAGATAGATGCCTATACCAGTCTGTAGCAAGATAAGGAAAAATAAGGACAACTAACAGACAGTTTGAAAAACAAAATTAGGTAATAAGTTTGAAAAACAAAATAAGATAATAGGTTTGAAATTTCCATGGTTTCAGCTTAACTGATAATTAATTTTACACAAGTTAAATAAATCTTAACTATCTCTAATTTCATTATCTATCATCAAATTTTCTTAAACAAACAATCTCTAAAATCATGATTTGATTAAAATTAAGTGTATAACAGTCAATAAATTTAATTCTTCTTTATTCCTAATTATAATTAAATTTATCCCTCTCAAATATTTTATCACATATGTTAAATATGCTTACACTTATTATAACTGTTTTAATTTATTCCTAATTCCCTTAACATCATTTGTATTGTAAATTATTCAATTAACCTTTTAGTCTATTTACCTGTGTTAATCTTTTTATAACTAAAATTTAAGTGTATAATATTTATTATAACCACTCAAATTTTTATTTATAAAAATCTTTTTATATTGTATATTATCCAATTACATTGTTAACTTCTAAAAATTAAGGTAAGTTATATTGGAATGCAATTGAGAATTATACAAATAAAACTTTCTAAAATTAATATACACTATAAACATCCTAATTCAATCATTTCAAGCTTGAATCATCTATTCAAAAATTTTGATTTTCTTTTTATACTTGAAGTTATTATTTAAGATAGAATTTAAGAATAAAATCTCTGATTCCTTTCAAACCATTTAGAGATAGATAAATGTATGTACATAATTTGTCAAATCAAATTTAAATCATATATCTATATATTTTATAAATCAATCATATTTTAGAAATTTATATCAATCAAGTTTCCCAAAACAAAGCTGTAGCAAGACTACAGAATGGTTTCTTCACTTCGAAACTCGAAAATGAACGTCGATGATGCTGCAGTCATCACCGAAATTATTTTTCCAGCGACAAAGAGAAGAGCACTTAATTTTTAAACTTTAAAATCCTTTAGAGACAAAAAAAAAATTATTCAAAAATACTTTAAATAATATCCTTTTAAAAAATTTAAACACAAGGTTTGAAATCCATCGGAAATTAAACTCTTTAAATTTCTTATTTTAAATTCATTTCAGTTCCCAAATAAATTTATAAACAACTATTTATAAATTCCTTTGTAGAACAATAAATGATAAATCAAGTATTATCATTTTAAATAATCAATTTAAACCAATTTATTAAGTTCCATAAATTTACTTATATATTAAAATTTATTTAATTAACCAAATTTTAAAATAATATTGTATCGGTTTGTTCTGTCAAAGTGTTTTAGAAATCCTATCGATAGCGTTGATCAGACGAATCGATCGGAAACCCAAATCGACATCAACAACTCAAACAACACAATATATAATAAAATATAGATTTAAAAGTACAATTCAAAATGTTGGAGATAGTTTAGAAACAAAGACAAGATGATTAATTAACAAAATATGAAGATGGATAAGCTTAGATAAATCAAGGGCAACCTTAACCGGGTCAACCGTGACTTAATGAATAAGAGCAAATGTGGATTTTCCTGGGGTAAATCTACATCCGATCTCAAGAGATAGAGTTTGGAATAACAAAAGATATTAGCATCTAAACCAAGGATAAATATAAATCTCTGGTGAATCGATGCAAATTTGTAAAGGAGTTTTCCCTCTTTTACAAGTCATTAGAATATTGGCGAGACCACCAATTCACTTTAAAGCTCATTCGAAGCGGAGTTATGGGATACTCCAGAATCAAAAGAAGATGAATAGTGAGGGACAAGAATGAATTTTGGAACCGCAGGGAACGTTCCAAAAATTAATAGGAAATTCGAATCAAGAGGAAAAGATTCAAACTCGAACGAAAGTGATTCTGTAAATAAATCTACTCTATATGCTGAGTTTTGCCTCAAAGCCAAAGCTCTGATACCAACTGTAACGACCCGATATTTTCAACCATTCGCATCCATTATAAGTGTATAGGTAGACACTCATGCCGGAGTTGAATTGCTCAAAATACCGCGTTGTAATTAAAATTTGGCAAATCTCAGAATATACAGTAAATAAATATAATCACAGATCACAGACACAGAGTAAAATAATGCAGCGGAAGTAAAAGAAATAGTAGTTCATGAAGCTACTATATAAATATATCAGAGTACATAAGATACAATAGAAGAAATAGAGTACAACGGAAGTATAAATAAGATAACCAAGTACAATGTCACATCCTAAAATTTTCGACTTTCGAAAATTCGACATCGATACTCACTTTATCGACTGCCGAGAAATCGAACGCCGGAAACTTCAAAAGTGAGGGTTTTAGAAAGAAGAAAAAGGCAGAAGAAGAAGAAAAGAGTAGAAGGAAGAAGAGAAAGAAAAAGAACAACAACACGAAAGAACGACAGAACAGAAAACAGAGACAATATCAGAATCTCACATATCGCAGCGGAACAATATATAATAATTAAACACTAGTCTTTTAAAACAAAGAGCTATATCAGTTTATATATACATCAATCATCAGAGTCAATATACAACTCAGTACAACAATGGACAGTTATATAACTTGTCCTCATACAGAATACACAGCGGAATAAATACTATCAGATACAAATACTACGTCTCGCCATTCAGCTTGCTTCCAAAGCTCCAGAATATCCAGAATATCCTGATAACATAACTCTAGGCTGCCCGTGTGGAAATTGGTGGGCACCCAGAGTTTAGAAGGGAAACAATAAACTCCGAGTCAGTCATGGTGACTGGTGTGAGATCGTAAAACAGTTATTCTTTAAAATAAATAGCAGAGAATTTTAATGTCAATTCGCAATGCTTTTGGAAAATGAAACTACCATAAGACCTCCCACCACACACACAATGCAAACGCAGACTTGGAGGAGATTTCTTCTTATGATAGTCAAAGATGCTTACTACGCAAAAATCAAATTCTTTTTGATATTATTATTAGTGCATAGTGGAAAAATCATTTCGAAAGTATAATATAAATCTCAGCCAGCATAGGTACCATTATATTATGCCTGCTATAGCTGCCTCCTGAGGAGACAGGTTATACAATTGAAATCGTAAAGGCTCGTATTGTTTCTTTGGATTTCCAACAAATGGTCAGGCTAAGGAACTTCCTATCCACGATGGGTACGTCCCTGGAATAGACGACCCGAGAATCTAACGTTACGGTTAGATCTCTGCCAACACAAGGCCGGGTTACCTCTGCAAAAATAGGTAACTACTGACACGCGTATGCCATCCCCCGATCGTCACCGATCTTCCCGAGGATCCCCGATTTCCAACAAACCACAAAGAAATAAATTTTGCAGCAACCACAGAGGTTAAGTATCTGGGCTCCATACCATGATACCACCTTTATCCAGAAGGAATGACATACACTAAGGGGCGCTACTCCCTAGAACCTTGCTGCATTCGTCCTGTTTCGACCATTTCCGGGGTGTGAGGCTCGATGAAGTCTCGTCCACAAAGCTACGCTTTCTCAAAAAGCCCTGCTTCGGGTCAAACAAAATGATCAACCTATGATCACAAAGATATAAGATCAAACAAATGATCATATCACAAATGATCAAACACCGATCATTTCACAGCAACACTCAGTATGCCACGTTACCAAGTTGGGATATATCGCTGATAAATTTCAACTACATAACCTCTGAGCTCGTACGTCTCAGAGAAGGGTGTTAAGCTAAGAGAATAAATTCTCCGCCACCAACAGAAATGTATTTGAAAGAAATCAGCTTTATATCTCAAATTGTAACGTCAGACACACAATCCATACAAGTCTGTTCCGGGTTCGAACAGAACCGAAGGCACTTCTCACGAAGCCCTTGCATATCCGGATAAATTTCTAATCACGTCAGGACTTCCCGTCACTAAGGGTGATAAAAACCTCTAAACCGAAGATCAGTCGGTGTAGAGTAACTCGACGGTAATCCTTCCATTTTCAAAAATATCCGGTCTTCAACACCGGTCTTCAAATGCGATTCATAACGACGTATCACGTATTCGGAATGGGTTATACGACCCCATGGTCCTTTCCCGGCTAACCCGAATAGTGAGCGTTTATTCAAAAATAAGTGTGGCATTCAAATTCATCCAATCACAACAAATACCTATCTAAAGGTAAATATTGATAGTCGGTTATTTAACTATCAATAAAAATGCGCAACATCATCAGATTCCAAATAATTTTCCCAAATTATTTATCTTCAAAAATATCTTTACTAGATATAAAATTTCCACACTTAAAAATAAATCAATGTTTATTTTTCTAAACAGTTTCCCTTTCCTTTATAAATTCCATAGAGAATTTATATCTTTCAAAATATCTACTGATATACGATTTTCAAATCGTTTTCAATATTCGATTTCGATTTATCTTTAAGAAGATAAATCTCAAAAACGTTCATTTCATATTGGAAAACATTCCATACTTATTTAAAAATAAGTAATTCACAAATCATTTATTTTCAACACTTAGAAAATATTCGATATACTTAAATCAAATTAAGTATATATTCATTCTTTAAGGAAATCATAAATTTCAATATCTATTTGAGTCAAAACGAATGTTGCGTAAAACATCGTTACGACGACTCGAAATCACTAGTATAGGGATTCGGACTTAGATAGATATATAAATCCCAATACTACATCAAAACATTTCCTTTCGGAAATCATTTACTATAACAACAGTGTTATAGTCCACCATTTCCTTAAATTTCTCGAAAACGTCTATTTCAACAAGAACTGCGGAAATCTATGCTTTCGATTCATAATACATTTTAAAACATCTTTAAAATGTTTAACTTCATTTTTAAAATATTACTTCTACAAAAATGAATCCATTTATTTTAGAATTATATTCGCTGTCCAAAATCGCGAATATATCTTCTTTAACATTTTAATTTATCAAATCCAATTGATTTCGAATTTATAAAACAACGTTTATAAATCCTATTTCTATTTTCCAACGACTTCAATTTAATAAATCTCCTTTATTACCAATTTGATCTATAAATCTTCTTTAATGGCCTATTCAATTCACAATTAAATTTTTCTACCACAATCCATATTATAAGTTAAATACTTATAATTTCATTTATTCCACAAAAATCATTTTCCATTTATAAGTTCACAATTTATAAATTTCATTTATCTATAAATTTTTTTTTAAAATTCATTTTAACACTTATAAAAACTCGTTTTATAATACCAACATTTTTAATTTATAAAGTGTCAACCTTATAAACCTTTTAAATAAACCGTTTATAATATTTTTTAAAAATCTCAACTTAACCCATTTTATAAATCAATCAACTGTTTATTCCAAAAATCACTTTTCGGTTAGATTTCACAAAGGTCTTGACTTTTATAACTTTAAAATCTGAACGTTTATTTATTTAAAATAAATCACTTCAAAAATTTAATAAACGTATAATTTCAAAGATCATTTTAAAAATCCTTTTAAATTAAAAGTCATTATTTTTAAAACTTGAATCCGATGATGCTACAGCATCAAACAATCAATCTCAACAATCAAATATCATATATCATCATATGATAACAGAATATATCACAATATCGGTAAATAAACAAATACAGTTGAGGAATCCAGTTGGATCCCTCCAACCTGTTTCCCTGCATCCAAAGATGTTAGCACAATACCAATTCCGCTCCAGTACGGAATTATCGCGGTATATAGGTTTTTATAAATCCGCTTACTAACGGCGCAATAGGGTCTCATCCGCTATACGAGGCGGGAAATCAACAATCCAGTATATACATATGCCAATATGTATATACTGCTATATATATATAGATATATCCTATCATATCTAATAGCACATTCAATCAACAATCAAATCAATCAATAAATAACTGAAAATTCCACTTCATTTTCGAGTGAGAAAAATCTCACCTTAGCTTTTAATTTGCCATCCAATTTCCATTCCTTCTTTTGTTTTCTCGACTTTAACCTTGTATAATAATTTATAAATCTATTAATATTCGAATAGATCGAATAACAAATTTCCATTTGTTAATTTCTTTAAACCAATTATTTAATTTATCGAATGATTTATTTAAACGAATTTTCTATTAACTATTTAAATTGACCGAACAATTCATTACTATTTCTTTCAAATAAATTTATTTAACTAACCCTTTTAATTTCAACTAACTTTCCATTTACTTTAAACCAAAATCTCATCCACATAAATACTTCAAACACTTTTACTTATATAAATTAAATTAACTAACAATTTTCACTTAAACTAACACTTTTAATTATCCAATGATTTAATTTCAAACTAATTTTCTTTAACAATTTCATTTAACTAAATTTCTTTCTTTTAAATAAATGGAAAATGACCAACAGTTTTATACTGTACTGCACATATTAATTTTATCTATCTATTTATTTATCTGTACATGTAGTTACAAATCAAGATTTAAATCGAGAAAAATGAAGTTTGAATACCTTCAGCCTCGACCACGACGCTACCGGCCTCGCGATACCCCCTGCTTTGCCCACACACCTCCCTGATCACCACTTCGAGCTCACTAGTCCCACTGCCCCATCGCCTCGCAGTCGCGACCCCGAGTCGAGCGACAAACCCTAGTCGCGCTGCCGCCCCAATTCAATCATCACGAAATCATGCCTCTCGCGAACCCTAGATTTGCACGAACCTTCCCAGTCGAATCGCGAGCTCTAAACCCAACCGTACTCGAGAACTCCTGCCAGCGACCCATCGTCGCACTCCTATTCGCGGCGCTTGCACGCGCGCGACACCACTTCGCCACCCATCGCACTCCATGGCCACGCGAACGCCTCCCCTTCCATCACGAAACCACCCTGGGCTCGTTCGAACGCAAAACCCACCGCCTGCCTGAACCCTTGAACACGAGCGAAGGAATCGCGTTCTATTCCTTTTACGAAGTCGAGTTGACTTTGATTCGAACGAATATGATTTCGTTCGAGCTATAATTTTTTTTTTCTTTTTAATGAGGGAATGTTGGGTTCGATTTTCAGAAAGAGGGATGATACGAATGTCCAGTAAGAATTCGTTTTTGAACGAAGAAAATGGAAAGGACTGCGGTAAGAACGAAAATAGGGAGAAGAGATGTCGCCATTTAAGTTTATCTTGAACGAAATGTTCCTTTGAACTGCTCGCGTGATTTTAAAAAGGAATGGAGGGAGACAGGAGAACGTGTTTGCAGGATTTCGTTCCATGATCTTCTGCGTGATACTAGGCGTGAATTTAGGCACGAGGTTAGGGACGCTGTCTTTGTTTCTAATTTTAAATTAAAATTTTAAATTGAATACGACTCTATTTCAACGCGTTTTTGTGTCGTGTGTTCACGTAACCATTCTGAAAAATACGAAAATTGAAATCCAGTAATAATTCAATATTACGGACCCAATGGAACTGGTTTCGTCGAATTCCGAGGCTGTTAGAAAAATGACTATTTTTAAATATCGGTTCCAACAATTTAAATTCAAAACTGAACGAAACAGTTTAAATTTAAATTCTGAAGCTGCTGTTATCTTCAATGTTGTCAATACGAATTTTAAAACCTTTCGAAATATTTTTCTTTAGCTTTAAATTGAAGATTCAAATTTAAATCCAACTATCAACAGATTAAACTTTATAATTTAATCGTCAATTTCAAATTTATATTCGGGATTCAAATTAAATCATCGTTCAAATATTTAAAATTAATTAAATATTCTCAATTTAATTCGTTCGAAATTCAGGGTCGTTACAGACTTCCCCCCTTAAAAGAATTTCGTCCTCGAAATTACAAGTTAAGAAAAGTGGTCCTTAACTCGTCTACTATCTTTCAACATCAATAGTTTTATCAATTTTCCAAAACAAATCTCTCTACTAAAGATTCGTTATTTATCAACTAAATTTCAACTTCAACTCTAAGTTTCAAAACAACATTGTTTTACTTAACCATTCGAATTTAAATTCAAATTCAAATTTTAACTTTCAAAATTTTCTCAAAAATTTTCTAACACCCGAGATTTTCGAAAAATTTCGCCAGCGTCTCCTTTGCGCGGCTAATACGGTACGACTACAAAACGTCCCTACGGACTCTCAGATTTCAAAAAGAAAAGAAAAAGCCAAGCGGCTAGACAAGAAATCATCAAAAACTCATATTCAACTTTAAATACATACCTTTAGTCGAGCAATTCAAATTTATCTTCGAAATTAAATTCCAATTCCTTTATACCCCTGTATATCCTACTAGCCATTATATCTAGTTACAGCATTCAAATCATTTTGCAAATTTGATTACAAATTTCAATATAAACTACTTATACCTTTTTAGCTTACTATTGAGGTTGCATATTCAATTTCGTTCAATCTTTACATTTCAATTCCATTTGACTTCAATTCCAACATTTAATTGGATTCAGTTCAATTTCTGAATATTGAATTTTATCGATTATCTTTCATTCATAACTGCACCATTTTAAATTAGTTTCAGTTACTAATCCATTTCCAATTCTAATTCACTTATTCAAATTCGGTTTCAACATTCAGTTTTAATCTTATTCACTTCATTTATTCAAACTTATTTACTCATTCACACATTCTTTCATTTTCAATTTGAATCTCATTTCTATCAAATTCCAAATATTTTATAAGTCTTCGACTTATTTACATCTTGATTTATAAAATCATCCATACATTCATATTACTAATTCTATTATGAATTTTATCTTCAATTATCCTTTTTGAATTCTATTTTCATTTGTAAATCATATTTACAATTCATATTCATAATTTTTTATTCATGTATGAATTCATCTCTTTATATTTCAATTCACATTTATAAATTTCATTCGTTAAATGGATTTTTATTTAAACTTTAAACTTTACAAGTTATCAACTTCATTCAAAACCATTTTGAAAACAATTCAAATTATCCTTTTTGAATTCCCAAAACAAAATCCAAATTTTTCAAACAACTTCTATTTTAAAATAATCGGCAGCAATTTCTCTTTTGGAAACCCGAAAATGAACACCGGTGATGTCGCGATCATCATCGGAATTATTTTCCAGCGACCGAAAAGAGTTTAGAGCTTTCATCTCTCCAAAATACTTTCCAAAACCTTCGAAATTCATTTTCAACTCCAAAAAGATTTAAACTTCCAAATTTCCAAAATTTTCAAGTTCTTTCAAAACATTTCCAAAAACTTCTCTGGAATTCCGTTTTAGATTACAATTCACATTTATAATTCACATTCTTAAATTTCATTCGTATGTGAATTTTTCCCTTTACTTTGGAGTTATGATTTCAATTTCTTATTCAATTTCATATAAAAATGATAACTTTCAATATTATCACTTTCCTAACATCCATGCAACCATATATTGTAATAATTTACAGAAAATCATTTCTTTTCTATACAAAAATAGATTTGGGTAAAATTATTCCATTTACCCTATTTAAAACAATACTGTGCCGAATTGTTCTATTCGAGTGTTTAGAGATCCCTATCAATGATCGTTAATTACTCGTATTGACCAGAATCCATATACCACTCAACAAATCAATCATCACAATATAAAACAATTTTTTTATATTCAAATAACAAATACGCGCTCATATCTATTATTACACTCAACTCATTCTAGAGTACTGCTGACTCTATCTCTAATGAGTAACACCCAACAGAGCAGGGTTGTCGCTTAACCATATGCTCTGATACCACTTTGTCACATCCTAAAATTTTCGACTTTCGAAAATTCGACATCGATACTCACTTTATCGACTGCCGAGAAATCGAACGCCGGAAACTTCAAAAGTGAGGGTTTTAGAAAGAAGAAAAAGGCAGAAGAAGAAGAAAAGAGTAGAAGGAAGAAGAGAAAGAAAAAGAACAACAACACGAAAGAACAACAGAACAGAAAACAGAGACAATATCAGAATCTCACATATCGCAGCGGAACAATATATAATAATTAAACACTAGTCTTTTAAAACAAAGAGCTATATCAGTTTATATATACATCAATCATCAGAGTCAATATACAACTCAGTACAACAATGGACAGTTATATAACTTGTCCTCATACAGAATACACAGCGGAATAAATACTATCAGATACAAATACTACGTCTCGCCATTCAGCTTGCTTCCAAAGCTCCAGAATATCCAGAATATCCTGATAACATAACTCTAGGCTGCCCGTGTGGAAATTGGTGGGCACCCAGAGTTTAGAAGGGAAACAATAAACTCCGAGTCAGTCATGGTGACTGGTGTGAGATCGTAAAACAGTTATTCTTTAAAATAAATAGCAGAGAATTTTAATGTCAATTCGCAATGCTTTTGGAAAATGAAACTACCATAAGACCTCCCACCACACACACAATGCAAACGCAGACTTGGAGGAGATTTCTTCTTATGATAGTCAAAGATGCTTACTACGCAAAAATCAAATTCTTTTTGATATTATTATTAGTGCATAGTGGAAAAATCATTTCGAAAGTATAATATAAATCTTAGCCAGCATAGGTACCATTATATTATGCCTGCTATAGCTGCCTCCTGAGGAGACAGGTTATACAATTGAAATCGTAAAGGCTCGTATTGTTTCTTTGGATTTCCAACAAATGGTCAGGCTAAGGAACTTCCTATCCACGATGGGTACGTCCCTGGAATAGACGACCCGAGAATCTAACGTTACGGTTAGATCTCTGCCAACACAAGGCCGGGTTACCTCTGCAAAAATAGGTAACTACTGACACGCGTATGCCATCCCCCGATCGTCACCGATCTTCCCGAGGATCCCCGATTTCCAACAAACCACAAAGAAATAAATTTTGCAGCAACCACAGAGGTTAAGTATCTGGGCTCCATACCATGATACCACCTTTATCCAGAAGGAATGACATACACTAAGGGGCGCTACTCCCTAGAACCTTGCTGCATTCGTCCTGTTTCGACCATTTCCGGGGTGTGAGGCTCGATGAAGTCTCGTCCACAAAGCTACGCTTTCTCAAAAAGCCCTGCTTCGGGTCAAACAAAATGATCAACCTATGATCACAAAGATATAAGATCAAACAAATGATCATATCACAAATGATCAAACACCGATCATTTCACAGCAACACTCAGTATGCCACGTTACCAAGTTGGGATATATCGCTGATAAATTTCAACTACATAACCTCTGAGCTCGTACGTCTCAGAGAAGGGTGTTAAGCTAAGAGAATAAATTCTCCGCCACCAACAGAAATGTATTTGAAAGAAATCAGCTTTATATCTCAAATTGTAACGTCAGACACACAATCCATACAAGTCTGTTCCGGGTTCGAACAGAACCGAAGGCACTTCTCACGAAGCCCTTGCATATCCGGATAAATTTCTAATCACGTCAGGACTTCCCGTCACTAAGGGTGATAAAAACCTCTAAACCGAAGATCAGTCGGTGTAGAGTAACTCGACGGTAATCCTTCCATTTTCAAAAATATCCGGTCTTCAACACCGGTCTTCAAATGCGATTCATAACGACGTATCACGTATTCGGAATGGGTTATACGACCCCATGGTCCTTTCCCGGCTAACCCGAATAGTGAGCGTTTATTCAAAAATAAGTGTGGCATTCAAATTCATCCAATCACAACAAATACCTATCTAAAGGTAAATATTGATAGTCGGTTATTTAACTATCAATAAAAATGCGCAACATCATCAGATTCCAAATAATTTTCCCAAATTATTTATCTTCAAAAATATCTTTACTAGATATAAAATTTCCACACTTAAAAATAAATCAATGTTTATTTTTCTAAACAGTTTCCCTTTCCTTTATAAATTCCATAGAGAATTTATATCTTTCAAAATATCTACTGATATACGATTTTCAAATCGTTTTCAATATTCGATTTCGATTTATCTTTAAGAAGATAAATCTCAAAAACGTTCATTTCATATTGGAAAACATTCCATACTTATTTAAAAATAAGTAATTCACAAATCATTTATTTTCAACACTTAGAAAATATTCGATATACTTAAATCAAATTAAGTATATATTCATTCTTTAAGGAAATCATAAATTTCAATATCTATTTGAGTCAAAACGAATGTTGCGTAAAACATCGTTACGACGACTCGAAATCACTAGTATAGGGATTCGGACTTAGATAGATATATAAATCCCAATACTACATCAAAACATTTCCTTTCGGAAATCATTTACTATAACAACAGTGTTATAGTCCACCATTTCCTTAAATTTCTCGAAAACGTCTATTTCAACAAGAACTGTGGAAATCTATGCTTTCGATTCATAATACATTTTAAAACATCTTTAAAATGTTTAACTTCATTTTTAAAATATTACTTCTACAAAAATGAATCCATTTATTTTAGAATTATATTCGCTGTCCAAAATCGCGAATATATCTTCTTTAACATTTTAATTTATCAAATCCAATTGATTTCGAATTTATAAAACAACGTTTATAAATCCTATTTCTATTTTCCAACGACTTCAATTTAATAAATCTCCTTTATTACCAATTTGATCTATAAATCTTCTTTAATGGCCTATTCAATTCACAATTAAATTTTTCTACCACAATCCATATTATAAGTTAAATACTTATAATTTCATTTATTCCACAAAAATCATTTTCCATTTATAAGTTCACAATTTATAAATTTCATTTATCTATAAATTTTTTTTTAAAATTCATTTTAACACTTATAAAAACTCGTTTTATAATACCAACATTTTTAATTTATAAAGTGTCAACCTTATAAACCTTTTAAATAAACCGTTTATAATATTTTTTAAAAATCTCAACTTAACCCATTTTATAAATCAATCAACTGTTTATTCCAAAAATCACTTTTCGGTTAGATTTCACAAAGGTCTTGACTTTTATAACTTTAAAATCTGAACGTTTATTTATTTAAAATAAATCACTTCAAAAATTTAATAAACGTATAATTTCAAAGATCATTTTAAAAATCCTTTTAAATTAAAAGTCATTATTTTTAAAACTTGAATCCGATGATGCTACAGCATCAAACAATCAATCTCAACAATCAAATATCATATATCATCATATGATAACAGAATATATCACAATATCGGTAAATAAACAAATACAGTTGAGGAATCCAGTTGGATCCCTCCAACCTGTTTCCCTGCATCCAAAGATGTTAGCACAATACCAATTCCGCTCCAGTACGGAATTATCGCGGTATATAGGTTTTTATAAATCCGCTTACTAACGGCGCAATAGGGTCTCATCCGCTATACGAGGCGGGAAATCAACAATCCAGTATATACATATGCCAATATGTATATACTGCTATATATATATAGATATATCCTATCATATCTAATAGCACATTCAATCAACAATCAAATCAATCAATAAATAACTGAAAATTCCACTTCATTTTCGAGTGAGAAAAATCTCACCTTAGCTTTTAATTTGCCATCCAATTTCCATTCCTTCTTTTGTTTTCTCGACTTTAACCTTGTATAATAATTTATAAATCTATTAATATTCGAATAGATCGAATAACAAATTTCCATTTGTTAATTTCTTTAAACCAATTATTTAATTTATCGAATGATTTATTTAAACGAATTTTCTATTAACTATTTAAATTGACCGAACAATTCATTACTATTTCTTTCAAATAAATTTATTTAACTAACCCTTTTAATTTCAACTAACTTTCCATTTACTTTAAACCAAAATCTCATCCACATAAATACTTCAAACACTTTTACTTATATAAATTAAATTAACTAACAATTTTCACTTAAACTAACACTTTTAATTATCCAATGATTTAATTTCAAACTAATTTTCTTTAACAATTTCATTTAACTAAATTTCTTTCTTTTAAATAAATGGAAAATGACCAACAGTTTTATACTGTACTGCACATATTAATTTTATCTATCTATTTATTTATCTGTACATGTAGTTACAAATCAAGATTTAAATCGAGAAAAATGAAGTTTGAATACCTTCAGCCTCGACCACGACGCTACCGGCCTCGCGATACCCCCTGCTTTGCCCACACACCTCCCTGATCACCACTTCGAGCTCACTAGTCCCACTGCCCCATCGCCTCGCAGTCGCGACCCCGAGTCGAGCGACAAACCCTAGTCGCGCTGCCGCCCCAATTCAATCATCACGAAATCATGCCTCTCGCGAACCCTAGATTTGCACGAACCTTCCCAGTCGAATCGCGAGCTCTAAACCCAACCGTACTCGAGAACTCCTGCCAGCGACCCATCGTCGCACTCCTATTCGCGGCGCTTGCACGCGCGCGACACCACTTCGCCACCCATCGCACTCCATGGCCACGCGAACGCCTCCCCTTCCATCACGAAACCACCCTGGGCTCGTTCGAACGCAAAACCCACCGCCTGCCTGAACCCTTGAACACGAGCGAAGGAATCGCGTTCTATTCCTTTTACGAAGTCGAGTTGACTTTGATTCGAACGAATATGATTTCGTTCGAGCTATAATTTTTTTTTTCTTTTTAATGAGGGAATGTTGGGTTCGATTTTCAGAAAGAGGGATGATACGAATGTCCAGTAAGAATTCGTTTTTGAACGAAGAAAATGGAAAGGACTGCGGTAAGAACGAAAATAGGGAGAAGAGATGTCGCCATTTAAGTTTATCTTGAACGAAATGTTCCTTTGAACTGCTCGCGTGATTTTAAAAAGGAATGGAGGGAGACAGGAGAACGTGTTTGCAGGATTTCGTTCCATGATCTTCTGCGTGATACTAGGCGTGAATTTAGGCACGAGGTTAGGGACGCTGTCTTTGTTTCTAATTTTAAATTAAAATTTTAAATTGAATACGACTCTATTTCAACGCGTTTTTGTGTCGTGTGTTCACGTAACCATTCTGAAAAATACGAAAATTGAAATCCAGTAATAATTCAATATTACGGACCCAATGGAACTGGTTTCGTCGAATTCCGAGGCTGTTAGAAAAATGACTATTTTTAAATATCGGTTCCAACAATTTAAATTCAAAACTGAACGAAACAATTTAAATTTAAATTCTGAAGCTGCTGTTATCTTCAATGTTGTCAATACGAATTTTAAAACCTTTCGAAATATTTTTCTTTAGCTTTAAATTGAAGATTCAAATTTAAATCCAACTATCAACAGATTAAACTTTATAATTTAATCGTCAATTTCAAATTTATATTCGGGATTCAAATTAAATCATCGTTCAAATATTTAAAATTAATTAAATATTCTCAATTTAATTCGTTCGAAATTCAGGGTCGTTACAGACTTCCCCCCTTAAAAGAATTTCGTCCTCGAAATTACAAGTTAAGAAAAGTGGTCCTTAACTCGTCTACTATCTTTCAACATCAATAGTTTTATCAATTTTCCAAAACAAATCTCTCTACTAAAGATTCGTTATTTATCAACTAAATTTCAACTTCAACTCTAAGTTTCAAAACAACATTGTTTTACTTAACCATTCGAATTTAAATTCAAATTCAAATTTTAACTTTCAAAATTTTCTCAAAAATTTTCTAACACCCGAGATTTTCGAAAAATTTCGCCAGCGTCTCCTTTGCGCGGCTAATACGGTACGACTACAAAACGTCCCTACGGACTCTCAGATTTCAAAAAGAAAAGAAAAAGCCAAGCGGCTAGACAAGAAATCATCAAAAACTCATATTCAACTTTAAATACATACCTTTAGTCGAGCAATTCAAATTTATCTTCGAAATTAAATTCCAATTCCTTTATACCCCTGTATATCCTACTAGCCATTATATCTAGTTACAGCATTCAAATCATTTTGCAAATTTGATTACAAATTTCAATATAAACTACTTATACCTTTTTAGCTTACTATTGAGGTTGCATATTCAATTTCGTTCAATCTTTACATTTCAATTCCATTTGACTTCAATTCCAACATTTAATTGGATTCAGTTCAATTTCTGAATATTGAATTTTATCGATTATCTTTCATTCATAACTGCACCATTTTAAATTAGTTTCAGTTACTAATCCATTTCCAATTCTAATTCACTTATTCAAATTCGGTTTCAACATTCAGTTTTAATCTTATTCACTTCATTTATTCAAACTTATTTACTCATTCACACATTCTTTCATTTTCAATTTGAATCTCATTTCTATCAAATTCCAAATATTTTATAAGTCTTCGACTTATTTACATCTTGATTTATAAAATCATCCATACATTCATATTACTAATTCTATTATGAATTTTATCTTCAATTATCCTTTTTGAATTCTATTTTCATTTGTAAATCATATTTACAATTCATATTCATAATTTTTTATTCATGTATGAATTCATCTCTTTATATTTCAATTCACATTTATAAATTTCATTCGTTAAATGGATTTTTATTTAAACTTTAAACTTTACAAGTTATCAACTTCATTCAAAACCATTTTGAAAACAATTCAAATTATCCTTTTTGAATTCCCAAAACAAAATCCAAATTTTTCAAACAACTTCTATTTTAAAATAATCGGCAGCAATTTCTCTTTTGGAAACCCGAAAATGAACACCGGTGATGTCGCGATCATCATCGGAATTATTTTCCAGCGACCGAAAAGAGTTTAGAGCTTTCATCTCTCCAAAATACTTTCCAAAACCTTCGAAATTCATTTTCAACTCCAAAAAGATTTAAACTTCCAAATTTCCAAAATTTTCAAGTTCTTTCAAAACATTTCCAAAAACTTCTCTGGAATTCCGTTTTAGATTACAATTCACATTTATAATTCACATTCTTAAATTTCATTCGTATGTGAATTTTTCCCTTTACTTTGGAGTTATGATTTCAATTTCTTATTCAATTTCATATAAAAATGATAACTTTCAATATTATCACTTTCCTAACATCCATGCAACCATATATTGTAATAATTTACAGAAAATCATTTCTTTTCTATACAAAAATAGATTTGGGTAAAATTATTCCATTTACCCTATTTAAAACAATACTGTGCCGAATTGTTCTATTCGAGTGTTTAGAGATCCCTATCAATGATCGTTAATTACTCGTATTGACCAGAATCCATATACCACTCAACAAATCAATCATCACAATATAAAACAATTTTTTTATATTCAAATAACAAATACGCGCTCATATCTATTATTACACTCAACTCATTCTAGAGTACTGCTGACTCTATCTCTAATGAGTAACACCCAACAGAGCAGGGTTGTCGCTTAACCATATGCTCTGATACCACTTTGTCACATCCTAAAATTTTCGACTTTCGAAAATTCGACATCGATACTCACTTTATCGACTGCCGAGAAATCGAACGCCGGAAACTTCAAAAGTGAGGGTTTTAGAAAGAAGAAAAAGGCAGAAGAAGAAGAAAAGAGTAGAAGGAAGAAGAGAAAGAAAAAGAACAACAACACGAAAGAACAACAGAACAGAAAACAGAGACAATATCAGAATCTCACATATCGCAGCGGAACAATATATAATAATTAAACACTAGTCTTTTAAAACAAAGAGCTATATCAGTTTATATATACATCAATCATCAGAGTCAATATACAACTCAGTACAACAATGGACAGTTATATAACTTGTCCTCATACAGAATACACAGCGGAATAAATACTATCAGATACAAATACTACGTCTCGCCATTCAGCTTGCTTCCAAAGCTCCAGAATATCCAGAATATCCTGATAACATAACTCTAGGCTGCCCGTGTGGAAATTGGTGGGCACCCAGAGTTTAGAAGGGAAACAATAAACTCCGAGTCAGTCATGGTGACTGGTGTGAGATCGTAAAACAGTTATTCTTTAAAATAAATAGCAGAGAATTTTAATGTCAATTCGCAATGCTTTTGGAAAATGAAACTACCATAAGACCTCCCACCACACACACAATGCAAACGCAGACTTGGAGGAGATTTCTTCTTATGATAGTCAAAGATGCTTACTACGCAAAAATCAAATTCTTTTTGATATTATTATTAGTGCATAGTGGAAAAATCATTTCGAAAGTATAATATAAATCTTAGCCAGCATAGGTACCATTATATTATGCCTGCTATAGCTGCCTCCTGAGGAGACAGGTTATACAATTGAAATCGTAAAGGCTCGTATTGTTTCTTTGGATTTCCAACAAATGGTCAGGCTAAGGAACTTCCTATCCACGATGGGTACGTCCCTGGAATAGACGACCCGAGAATCTAACGTTACGGTTAGATCTCTGCCAACACAAGGCCGGGTTACCTCTGCAAAAATAGGTAACTACTGACACGCGTATGCCATCCCCCGATCGTCACCGATCTTCCCGAGGATCCCCGATTTCCAACAAACCACAAAGAAATAAATTTTGCAGCAACCACAGAGGTTAAGTATCTGGGCTCCATACCATGATACCACCTTTATCCAGAAGGAATGACATACACTAAGGGGCGCTACTCCCTAGAACCTTGCTGCATTCGTCCTGTTTCGACCATTTCCGGGGTGTGAGGCTCGATGAAGTCTCGTCCACAAAGCTACGCTTTCTCAAAAAGCCCTGCTTCGGGTCAAACAAAATGATCAACCTATGATCACAAAGATATAAGATCAAACAAATGATCATATCACAAATGATCAAACACCGATCATTTCACAGCAACACTCAGTATGCCACGTTACCAAGTTGGGATATATCGCTGATAAATTTCAACTACATAACCTCTGAGCTCGTACGTCTCAGAGAAGGGTGTTAAGCTAAGAGAATAAATTCTCCGCCACCAACAGAAATGTATTTGAAAGAAATCAGCTTTATATCTCAAATTGTAACGTCAGACACACAATCCATACAAGTCTGTTCCGGGTTCGAACAGAACCGAAGGCACTTCTCACGAAGCCCTTGCATATCCGGATAAATTTCTAATCACGTCAGGACTTCCCGTCACTAAGGGTGATAAAAACCTCTAAACCGAAGATCAGTCGGTGTAGAGTAACTCGACGGTAATCCTTCCATTTTCAAAAATATCCGGTCTTCAACACCGGTCTTCAAATGCGATTCATAACGACGTATCACGTATTCGGAATGGGTTATACGACCCCATGGTCCTTTCCCGGCTAACCCGAATAGTGAGCGTTTATTCAAAAATAAGTGTGGCATTCAAATTCATCCAATCACAACAAATACCTATCTAAAGGTAAATATTGATAGTCGGTTATTTAACTATCAATAAAAATGCGCAACATCATCAGATTCCAAATAATTTTCCCAAATTATTTATCTTCAAAAATATCTTTACTAGATATAAAATTTCCACACTTAAAAATAAATCAATGTTTATTTTTCTAAACAGTTTCCCTTTCCTTTATAAATTCCATAGAGAATTTATATCTTTCAAAATATCTACTGATATACGATTTTCAAATCGTTTTCAATATTCGATTTCGATTTATCTTTAAGAAGATAAATCTCAAAAACGTTCATTTCATATTGGAAAACATTCCATACTTATTTAAAAATAAGTAATTCACAAATCATTTATTTTCAACACTTAGAAAATATTCGATATACTTAAATCAAATTAAGTATATATTCATTCTTTAAGGAAATCATAAATTTCAATATCTATTTGAGTCAAAACGAATGTTGCGTAAAACATCGTTACGACGACTCGAAATCACTAGTATAGGGATTCGGACTTAGATAGATATATAAATCCCAATACTACATCAAAACATTTCCTTTCGGAAATCATTTACTATAACAACAGTGTTATAGTCCACCATTTCCTTAAATTTCTCGAAAACGTCTATTTCAACAAGAACTGCGGAAATCTATGCTTTCGATTCATAATACATTTTAAAACATCTTTAAAATGTTTAACTTCATTTTTAAAATATTACTTCTACAAAAATGAATCCATTTATTTTAGAATTATATTCGCTGTCCAAAATCGCGAATATATCTTCTTTAACATTTTAATTTATCAAATCCAATTGATTTCGAATTTATAAAACAACGTTTATAAATCCTATTTCTATTTTCCAACGACTTCAATTTAATAAATCTCCTTTATTACCAATTTGATCTATAAATCTTCTTTAATGGCCTATTCAATTCACAATTAAATTTTTCTACCACAATCCATATTATAAGTTAAATACTTATAATTTCATTTATTCCACAAAAATCATTTTCCATTTATAAGTTCACAATTTATAAATTTCATTTATCTATAAATTTTTTTTTAAAATTCATTTTAACACTTATAAAAACTCGTTTTATAATACCAACATTTTTAATTTATAAAGTGTCAACCTTATAAACCTTTTAAATAAACCGTTTATAATATTTTTTAAAAATCTCAACTTAACCCATTTTATAAATCAATCAACTGTTTATTCCAAAAATCACTTTTCGGTTAGATTTCACAAAGGTCTTGACTTTTATAACTTTAAAATCTGAACGTTTATTTATTTAAAATAAATCACTTCAAAAATTTAATAAACGTATAATTTCAAAGATCATTTTAAAAATCCTTTTAAATTAAAAGTCATTATTTTTAAAACTTGAATCTGATGATGCTACAGCATCAAACAATCAATCTCAACAATCAAATATCATATATCATCATATGATAACAGAATATATCACAATATCGGTAAATAAACAAATACAGTTGAGGAATCCAGTTGGATCCCTCCAACCTGTTTCCCTGCATCCAAAGATGTTAGCACAATACCAATTCCGCTCCAGTACGGAATTATCGCGGTATATAGGTTTTTATAAATCCGCTTACTAACGGCGCAATAGGGTCTCATCCGCTATACGAGGCGGGAAATCAACAATCCAGTATATACATATGCCAATATGTATATACTGCTATATATATAGATATATCCTATCATATCTAATAGCACATTCAATCAACAATCAAATCAATCAATAAATAACTGAAAATTCCACTTCATTTTCGAGTGAGAAAAATCTCACCTTAGCTTTTAATTTGCCATCCAATTTCCATTCCTTCTTTTGTTTTCTCGACTTTAACCTTGTATAATAATTTATAAATCTATTAATATTCGAATAGATCGAATAACAAATTTCCATTTGTTAATTTCTTTAAACCAATTATTTAATTTATCGAATGATTTATTTAAACGAATTTTCTATTAACTATTTAAATTGACCGAACAATTCATTACTATTTCTTTCAAATAAATTTATTTAACTAACCCTTTTAATTTCAACTAACTTTCCATTTACTTTAAACCAAAATCTCATCCACATAAATACTTCAAACACTTTTACTTATATAAATTAAATTAACTAACAATTTTCACTTAAACTAACACTTTTAATTATCCAATGATTTAATTTCAAACTAATTTTCTTTAACAATTTCATTTAACTAAATTTCTTTCTTTTAAATAAATGGAAAATGACCAACAGTTTTATACTGTACTGCACATATTAATTTTATCTATCTATTTATTTATCTGTACATGTAGTTACAAATCAAGATTTAAATCGAGAAAAATGAAGTTTGAATACCTTCAGCCTCGACCACGACGCTACCGGCCTCGCGATACCCCCTGCTTTGCCCACACACCTCCCTGATCACCACTTCGAGCTCACTAGTCCCACTGCCCCATCGCCTCGCAGTCGCGACCCCGAGTCGAGCGACAAACCCTAGTCGCGCTGCCGCCCCAATTCAATCATCACGAAATCATGCCTCTCGCGAACCCTAGATTTGCACGAACCTTCCCAGTCGAATCGCGAGCTCTAAACCCAACCGTACTCGAGAACTCCTGCCAGCGACCCATCGTCGCACTCCTATTCGCGGCGCTTGCACGCGCGCGACACCACTTCGCCACCCATCGCACTCCATGGCCACGCGAACGCCTCCCCTTCCATCACGAAACCACCCTGGGCTCGTTCGAACGCAAAACCCACCGCCTGCCTGAACCCTTGAACACGAGCGAAGGAATCGCGTTCTATTCCTTTTACGAAGTCGAGTTGACTTTGATTCGAACGAATATGATTTCGTTCGAGCTATAATTTTTTTTTTCTTTTTAATGAGGGAATGTTGGGTTCGATTTTCAGAAAGAGGGATGATACGAATGTCCAGTAAGAATTCGTTTTTGAACGAAGAAAATGGAAAGGACTGCGGTAAGAACGAAAATAGGGAGAAGAGATGTCGCCATTTAAGTTTATCTTGAACGAAATGTTCCTTTGAACTGCTCGCGTGATTTTAAAAAGGAATGGAGGGAGACAGGAGAACGTGTTTGCAGGATTTCGTTCCATGATCTTCTGCGTGATACTAGGCGTGAATTTAGGCACGAGGTTAGGGACGCTGTCTTTGTTTCTAATTTTAAATTAAAATTTTAAATTGAATACGACTCTATTTCAACGCGTTTTTGTGTCGTGTGTTCACGTAACCATTCTGAAAAATACGAAAATTGAAATCCAGTAATAATTCAATATTACGGACCCAATGGAACTGGTTTCGTCGAATTCCGAGGCTGTTAGAAAAATGACTATTTTTAAATATCGGTTCCAACAATTTAAATTCAAAACTGAACGAAACAGTTTAAATTTAAATTCTGAAGCTGCTGTTATCTTCAATGTTGTCAATACGAATTTTAAAACCTTTCGAAATATTTTTCTTTAGCTTTAAATTGAAGATTCAAATTTAAATCCAACTATCAACAGATTAAACTTTATAATTTAATCGTCAATTTCAAATTTATATTCGGGATTCAAATTAAATCATCGTTCAAATATTTAAAATTAATTAAATATTCTCAATTTAATTCGTTCGAAATTCAGGGTCGTTACATACAAGCTGAACAGAGCAACCTAACTGAAGTCGATAGAACAAGACTAGCAGATAATCTCCAGCGATTCAAATCTCCAGAAGGTGGAAATCCAAATCTGTGAATACTCAGGCTGACCCGAGCGTAAAGCAAAACACAAACACTCGAGTCAGGACAATATATACTTATATAATATAAACCAACTCAAGTGAACTGTAATAAGGTACAAGTAACTTAAAGAATGCTTGGGACCGCCCATTCTTTAAGGATCCGTTAAACTATCTACTATGTAGTAATATTCGCTATTATAATAATGTCTAATCAGTAAAGTATAATCATATAGAAAATAGCGTTAAGGGGATGGAGAACCTTAACGCGGTCGGATCTTAAAATCATAATCGTAGTAAAGCTCGATATGGTAGGTGACACGGCACAACTAGGCAATGCCAGGGTAGATATACCAATTACGCATCCGGACTAGTGGTGACGCATAGCAGCCACTACCGCCCACCTCGAACAACACTCCCAATCAAGGGTGGCCACCAAATCAATCACAAGTAATAGAATGGTATCGAAGAAGTGTGTCCGATAAGAGGTGCTACCTCATTGGTCCGTCAATCGCTCCTGTTTTAGCCACCTTATGCCAACTCACGGGAGTTGGGTCCACGTAACATACCTTAAGAACGTCGTCACCATCCTACTTCATTCTGGAATCTCCACCGCGTACACGGTTGTCAAAGTGGTTTTCGGTATCGACAGAGAGTATGTCCATATCCGATCCCGGTCTCTTTGCCAACCAATCGTTATTATAACCCGTGGTTATAACTTTTAAAAACAATACTTTACTTCAAAATAAGATATCATTTCAAAATCATGTCTTTATCAAAATAAAGATTTATCATTTCCAAATCATTTCAATATTCTAAAATATTGTATCCTTTCAAACTTCTTTTCAAATCATTTTAATACATCAAAATATTATATCTTTTCAAACTTTATTTCAAATCATTTTTATATATCAAAATATCATACCTTTGATAGTTATACTTCGAAACCAAAATCATTTTATTTCAAAACTATGTTCATTTCAAAACAACATCATTTCCATTTCAAACATATATTCACCTTTCAAATAGTCTATACTTTCAAAGTTATAACTCTTTTGAAACAAAACATTTGAAATCATTATACTTTAAAAATCACAGCATTTCGCAATCATATATTTAAAATCATCTTTTAATTCTATACATTTACAAACTTATTAAATTCAAACCATCAAATTTCAATTCAATTACAGTTTACCAACAAACCGTTTCAAATCTTATCAATTCCCAATATAGATTAAATCCACAAAATACAATATTCAATCTTTAGTATATTTCAAAACTTTAAATCTCCCACATTTCATAAATCCAATATCATTTAAATAAACTCAATTAATATATACTTCAAATATTCATTTATCAAATAAATTAAATAAGTCAGAAATCAAGTATCATTTCAAACTCATTTCACAATATCAAAATATTATTCAAAACACCATTCATTTTTATTCATTTAAATACCATTTAAATCCATTCATTTTATTAAATTTAAATACCATTTTAAACTCACATTAGAAATCAAATTCTTCCACTTAAATATCTCTTCATTATCTTTAGAAATTTAACATTTAATTTCCCAAAATTATATCATTTTCCAGAGATTATTTTTCATTAAAATTAATTTAAAACAACAAAATATAGTTTCCGTAGCACTTATAAAATGCTACGTAAAGTTATAGTTTAAAACAGTTAATTAACAGAAGACATCGTTAAATGCTGTAATAGATTTCTTTTAAGTTTCAATTAACTTACATGTTAAGTTTAACCACTATAGCACTTACAAAGTGCTATAATAGCCTTTATTTCAAATTAACCTTTTAGTTCATTTAAAACACTACAACATTTACAAAATGCTGTAATATCCTTTACATTACATTTCAAAATGCTGTTAAATCATATTCAGAGTTTTATTTACAATTCCACAAATAATTAACTTTTAATATAAATCATTTTAACTTATAAAATCATATATTTCACATTTAACACAATCATTTAAATACCTTTATTTATATGATTTTATAAAGTCAAATTTCCATACAAAAATCAAATTTAATAACAATTAAATTTTCATTTCTTTAATTAAATTATTAACTTAACAACTAAGTTTAAATTTCCAAAAATATAGCTTATTTCCATTTATTTTACTTAATTAAAATTTCACTTTTAAACAAATTTCACAAAATTCAATTTAAGTTATATTTCCAAATTCAGCTTAAATGTTCATTTATTCCATATCTTAATTTATACAAAATCATTAACACCTTTAAAACATTATTATTACTTAATAAAAATCATTAAATTCATCTTTAAATCAAATTTGTCATATTTTCTTACTTTACAAAAATTCCATTTATAAACAAAATCATAAATTCCAAAATTAACTTATATTTCAAATTCTACTTCACCGTTTACTTAATTCACTTATTTAATTTGTAGAAAATCACAAATACTTTATAGAAATCATTTTAATGAAATTTAAATCAAAATACCATAATATTTACATTAAAAAAAGTATTTTAAAAATTTCAGAAAAATATATAAACCACTGGTCTGTATATAATTTTCTAGCCTAGGTCAAGTGATACGGATATGTATCATTTCAATCCGCAGTTTACAAAGAAAAACCGGGTTTTATCATTTCAAACCCGCAATCCCAAGTAATATAAATAAATAAATAAAAACCGTTCAGGCCTATCATTTCAGCCCATAACGATTTTTCCTTATTCTAAAGTCCGTTCGGGTATGTATCATTTCAACCCATAGTGATTCTAATCTACAGGGAACTTGCAGTGTGATAAACTGATATAAATAAACAGAATAGCATGAGATAACAGTAATAGATGATATAACATATGTAATAATAGGGGTAAACATTATATGATCATAATATAATAGTTACAACAGGATGATATAATTTTACAGATTCAAATGGTGTCAGTTTACTAGTTATATAAGTACACATTGTTTGGTGAGAATTACTCACTTGTTCAAGCTGGAGATGACAACCACAAACGCACAACAAAGATTTCCAGAGGCACGAGAGCACGATAATTATTTGAGTGTGGGAGAGCCAAAGCTAATTTCCTTGTCACATTCAAACCAAACAATTACAAACAACATAAGATTTCAACCCAAAAATTCAATAAACAATGCTAGAAATGGATGTATAAACAAAGTCAAAGTGTTTGCACTTGCTTCCTACCACCTATGCTTCAGCTCCAGATCTGAAATGGCACGGCTAAAGGCATGGTTTGGATCAGGTATGGTCTGGAAAAGGTGCGGCTACAAGGTGATGAAGGTGAGTGGAAGTTACAAGGTGTTGAAGGCAATGGAATACCAAAGGGTTTCAAGGCAAAGTGTGGCTTTTGTTGCACCATAGGGTTCGGCCCCTTGCTGATGTGGCTTGGCCATGGTATGTGGTGGTCAGGTGGTGGCTGGAGTGTGGGCCAGAGGTGGTGGAAGGTCAGGTCAGAGGTGGTGGTGGTGGAGGTAGTGGTGGCAAAAGGTGGTAGAAGGAGGAGATGACAATTCTAGGTCATAAGTGATAGTTTGTGATGGTTTTTGGTGAATTTTGTGTAGATCTTGGACTTGGATTGGTTAGGCCTGAGGAGGAGGGTTGCTAGGATGGGTGATGGTCAGAGGAAGGGGGTCGTGGTGGTCGGCCAAAGCCTGGAGGAGGAGGAACCAAACTATGAAGGTAGAGAGCATATGCAGTTTCAATAGAAAAAACATAGAAAACAAGGAAGAAAGAAGGAATTTTTACCCAAAATTTTGAAGCCATGGCCGTGATTTTTTTGGAGGAGAAAGAGAAGTGTTTGCGTGAAAAAAATGAAAAGAAGTCCGCTGAAAAGAATAGGGTATGCATGGCCAAAAACATTGAAGAGAGGAGTTGAGAAAGTGAAAGGTCGGGAGGTGAAAAGCCATAGGAATTTCAATAGTTTAAAACTTTTCATATTTCCTCTAATTTCTTTTTAAGTTTTATATAACTGAAATATATATATAAACTCAGATAAAAATACGGAAATTTAGTAAATAAACAAAAATAAATTAATTAATTATTAATTATATAAAATTTAATTAAGTAAAACAGCAAAAATTGCAACTAGTCTTGAAAATATGAAAAATAAATGCAATGAACTTTGGAAAAAGTTTATGGACTTGTAAAACATTTATAAACAAAGATAATAACATAAAATAAAAATGCATTCACAAAATGAATAAATAAATTTTAATTAAATATAATTTAATTGAAGAAAATAGCAGAAAAATAGAAACTAGCCTTTAAAAATAGAAAATAAATTCAATACGCTTTGGAAAAATTATAAAATCACTTTAAATTATTTAAAAGACAAAATTATACATAAAATAAAATACTAACACATATTAGAACAAAATATGACAAATAAAATATAATTTAAAATAGACAATATTGCTAAATACATCAGTTTACATACAATATTGAAATATACATAACTTTCACAATTTTACTCCGTTTCCAACGAAACGAAAAGCTGTATCCATGGAATTAAATCTATTTTCATAATAAAAGATAAAATTTAAGAATTTGAAATATTTAAATTTAAAGTTCAAAAGTCAAAGTTTGACCAGTTTCAATAGAAATTCACTTTTCAATGAAATATCCAATTTATACTAGTTTGAACTATAAATCACTTAATAGTCAACATTTATATTTAAAATGAAATGTTTGAAATAGAACAAGTTTAAAATAATTTAAAATAAAATAAAGTCAAAAATTAAAATATAGGCCAAAATCTAGGGTTGTTACAATATATATCTTTATTGGTCATAGCATTATTATTAAAAACATATACGTATACGTATATATATATATATATACTAGACTTATACATATAAATGTGTTAAAATTAAGTTTCACTATTTTATGAGCCTAAAATTAAAGACAACAATTTTGAACCAAATCTCTAGATTAAAAAGGGTTTAAGATTAAAAAGTTATAACTTTGCATACAAGTCCATCTTATAAATCTTAGGTCAAATTAACGTACACCAATATGTATATACAAATCACTGTAAATAATGTCTTAAACTTAATACAACATAAATTTTTTGTTAAAATTTATAACTTAAAAATTTAATTATTGAAAATTTTACGGGTCGTTACATACATGCATATATACATACATAAATATATGTATATATACATACACACACACACACATATATATATATATATATATATATGTATATATTCCTAATGGCTCCATTTGAAATTGCGTCAATATAAAATAAAAATAAAAAATTATGGTGCATTTTTAAAATACATCATAGGGGAGACTCAACGCCAATGTGGAGATCAATATTTATAAATAGTTTTCAAAACGACCTAAATTTGGTATTAGTTTTGAAATTTTGACAATTTAAAAAAACTCCTTAAATCCTAGTTTTATTGTACGTTAATTTTTTTTAATTTTGTTCTGATAGTGATGCAGTCCAGCCTGAAGAAGTTCTAGGTCGCTCACGACCTAACGGGCTAACACTTGGGAATAAGACATTGGAAGATGAAGTCCTAAGTCGCTCACGACCTAACGAAATTTTAGGTCGCTCACGACCTAGTGAAGGCCGCTCACGACCTAGTGAAGAAGTCCTAGGTCGCTCACGACCTAACGAAATTTTAGGTCGCTCACAACCTAGTGAAGGTCGCTCACGACCTAGTGAAGACAGCACGCGAGTCAATGGATTCCGCATGATAGCATGCGAACGAGCTAAAAGGTTACGACCTAAGTTAGATCGCAAAATTGAAGTACGACCTACTTTATGTCGCGGAGAAATGAGTCGACCTATGTTAGGTCGCTGAAAGTTAAGACGAGTGAAGTTAGGTCGCCAAGAAGAGATACGACCTAAGTTAGGTCGCAAAGAGGAGTTACGACCTATGCTAGGTCGTGGGAAGATATGGGGAGATAGGTCGTTCACTATAAGTCGCGAGACTTTAGGTCGTGAAACCTTAGGTCGTGAAGACTTAAGTCGCGAAGTTTTCTGAAGCCGCTTCTTTTAGATCGCTGATGGGGATGTCGTTCATTCTTAGGTCGCACGCTCCAGATGCCGTTTATTTTTAGGTCGTGTGGGTTGTGTAACTCGTATGTATTTTAGGTCGTGTAAAGCGTTGTGTTGTATTTGCTTATGTTGTGATGTTTTTAAGTCGTGATGTTTTTAAGTCGAGATGTTTTAGGTCGTGTACTTTTAGGTCGTGATGTGGTAAGTCGGGTCCGACCTAAGTGTTGTACAGAATTGTATGCGTTGAGTTGTAAGCCTATAAATAGGCGGGGAATGTCATTTTGTAAAGGTTGTTGATTTTTGAATAAAATTCTTGTTTGTTAGCTTTGTGCTTTCAATTAAATTGGTAGTTGAGTGTAATCTCATATCTCCACCTTCGACATTCGAGTGCGCTCGAATCTTCAATCGTTGAAGCCGATTCGCGGAATCAAGTGCGCTTGATCAACGCTCGAAGAATTGAAGATCTCTTTTCACGGTATCGTGCGCGATCAACGTGTCAGAGATAGCTAGAATTCGGTATCTTCGGATCAACGAATTTGGGCATTTCAGCATCCATCAATCCACCGATTGCCACTTTCATCGATCTATATTGTTTTTGTTTAATCCGCTGCGTCAGTTTGGTATCAGAGCTTGTTTAGCCAATCATAGCTAAATCGAGTCTTGGAGCCAATTATTTTGAAGAAGTTTGAAGAGATCAAGTTAAGCCGAGCTATTTCATTCAAGGCCGAGAAGTTGTTGTTCATCGTGTTCTTCGCAAATTGCAACAAAGTGGGAGTTTTCGATCCATTTCATTTTGGATCTAAGTTCGAAAGGTGTTTGAAATTTGGAGTTGGAACCGAAAGTCAAAGTATTTGAGAAGTTTGAACCATGCCGCCAAGAAGAGCTAATCGTCACCAAAACATAGAAGCTTTGTATAGAAGAGAAGAAGCTGATGAGATGGAGCAAAGAATTAATGAAAACTTTAGTGAGAAACTTAATGAAGGAATTGGTCGATTAGAAAAGATGATGTTAGAGATGAATCAAGATCAGAGAAGGGTTTCACCTGAATCTAATCATGGAAGGAGTAGAGTTTCACCACATTCCAATCGAGAGAGAAGTATTGATAATGATCATAGAAGTGTGAGCCGAGACAGTTATAGAAATGTTGATGATCGGGAACGTGATCGGAGGAATACTGGTAGAAGAGATGTTGGAGGAAGGAACGATGATAGTAGAGATGTTGGTGGTCAGGATCGACATCGATATACATCTGATTTTGAAGAGGAGTTTGATGGAGGAAGTGTTCATGGACGAGGACGTGGACAAGGAAGAAATCAGTCGGAGTATGATCACAAGTGGGAATCTGGGATGAAGACTGAAATTCCAGAATTCAAAGGAGGTATGCAAGCTGAGGAGTTTTTGGATTGGTTGACTAATGTGGAGGAGATTTTTGACTTCAAGGAAGTTCCAGAACATCGTAGAGTGAAGTTGGTTGCTACAAGGTTGAGGGGTAGAGCTTTGGCGTGGTGGCAGCAAACCAAACTTACACGTGAACGGATGGGGAAGTCAAAGGTTGAATCATGGGAAAAGATGAGGAAAATGATGAAAGCCACATTCTTACCTTACAATTATCAATCGCTTATGTATCAAAGGTTGCAAAACTTGAGACAAGGGACGAAATCTGTGAATGACTATGCTGACGAATTTTATCAACTGATTGCAAGGAATGATATTATGGAGACAGAGGAACAATTGACAGCTAGATTTGTTGGAGGGTTGCGAATGCAGATTCAAGATATGGTTAACATGTTTGATCCAAGATCTGTAGCGGAAGCACACCAGAAAGCGTTAGCTTGGGAGAAACAGGGAAGACGAGGAGGTGGTTTGTTTACAAATTCCAACAATCCAGTGAAGGGTGTTAGTGGAAGTTCTAATGTTTCAAAAGCTGTTGCAAAACCTGTTGTGAATGAGGTTGGGAAGATGAAAGTCAATAATGGTTTCAAGTGTTATAATTGTCAAGAAGTGGGCCACAAAAGTAATGAATGTCCAAAACCGAAGAAGAGAGCTATGATAGCGGAGGTTGAGGATGAGGACGAGGAAGCCGAATGTTCCAATTCACCACCTGATGAGGGGGAAGAAGAGGTGTCGGGAGACGAAGGTTGTAATCTGATGATGAGGAGGTCTTGTTTGACACCAAAGCTAGAGGAGGATTGTAGTTGGTTGAGGAGCAATATATTTCAGTCGACATGTACTATTCTGGGGAAAGTTTGCAAATTTGTTATTAATGTTGGAAGTTGTGATAATATAATTTCGTCAGAGGCTGTGAGGAAGTTGGCATTGAAGACTGAGAAACATCCGAAACCGTACAAGTTGGCTTGGTTGAGAAAAGGCGGGGAAGTGAAGGTTGGACGAAGGGCTTGTGTTAAATTTTCGATTGGGAAGAAATACAAAGATGAAATTTGGTGCGATGTTGTAGATATGGATGTCTGTCATTTGTTGCTAGGGAGACCATGGCAGTATGATAGGGCGGTGCAACATGATGGGCGTACCAACAGTTACAGTTTCATGTTTGAAGGCACGAAGATTACTCTAGTTCCAAAGAAGCGACAACAGGAAGAAAACAAACTGGAGGAGATTGAGGAATTGAAAACTTTATTATCCTTGAAGGAGTTTGTTAAAGAAGTCGAAGAGGAGCCGGAAGTATTCTTGTTAATTGGGCGTGAGAGCAGTGAAGAGGTTGAAATTCCATAAGAAGTGAAACCAGTTTTGAAAGAATTTGAGGATATATTTCCAGATGAGTTACCGAAGGAGTTACCGCCACTAAGAGACATTCAACATCAAATTGATCTTGTTTCGGGAACAACGTTGCCACATAGAACACATTATCGAATGAGTCCGAAGGAACATGAAGAGTTGAGGAGGCAAGTGGAAGAATTGCTTGAACAGGGGCGTGTGTAGGAGAGTTTAAGTCCTTGTGCTGTACCAGCTTTATTGGTACCAAAAAAGGATGGGACGTGGAGGATGTGCACTGATAGTCGAGCATTGAATAAGATTACTGTGAGATATAGATTTCCAATGCCGAGGTTGGATGACTTGTTGGATCAATTGAGCAGAGCTACTATCTTTTCGAAGATTGATTTGAAGAGCGGATATCATCAAATTCGCATCAGGCCAGGTGATGAGTGGAAGACTGCTTTTAAAACCAGGGAGGGTCTATACGAATGGTTGGTAATGCCATTTGGCTTATCAAATGCGCCAAGTACATTTATGCGGGTGATGAATCAGATTTTTAGACCATTTATTGGGAAGTTTGTGGTGGTGTATTTTGATGATATTCTGATATACAGTGGAAGCGCAGAGGAACACTTGCAACATCTGAGAGAAGTGTTGATGGTACTGCGACAGGAACAGTTTTATGCTGCAACGAAGAAATGCGTGTTCATGATGCATAGTGTTTTATTTCTGGGGTATGTTGTATCGGGAGAAGGAATACAGGTGGACCAAAGTAAAATTGAAGCGATTAGAGATTGGCCACAGCCCAAGACGATAACGGAAGTTCGTAGTTTTCACGGATTGGCTTCATTTTATCGAAGATTTATCCCACACTTTAGTAGTGTGATGGCGCCTGTTACAGATTGTATGAAGGGTAAACAGTTTGCATGGTCAGAGGAAGCAAGGGATGCTTTTGAGCGAATCAAAGAACTCTTGACGTCAGCACCAATTCTAGTGCTACCAGATTTTCAGTTAGTGTTTGAACTACATACTGATGCATCCATGGTTGGGATTGGAGGAGTGTTGAGTCAGAGGGGACGTCCTATTGCATATTTTAGTGAGAAGCTATCGGGAGCGAAGATGAGATATAGCACATATGATGTGGAATTTTATGCTGTTGTACAAGCCATTAGACATTGGAGACATTACTTATTTCAGAAAGAGTTTGTTCTTTACACTGATCATGAGGCGTTGAAGCATTTACAAGGGCAAGACAAGATTTCAGCGAGACATGCATCGTGGATTGCGTACCTACAACGGTTTACGTTTGTTGTGAAACATAAATCGGGAGTGACGAATCGTGTTGCGGATGCATTGAGCAGAAGAAATCATTTGTTGACAACAATGAAGGTCGAAGTGACAGGGTTTGATGTGCTGCCAGAATTATTTGTTGAAGATCCTTACTTTATGAAGTTTGTAGATAAAGTCAAGAATGGGGAGACAGATGAATTTATGATGGTAGATGGTTTTCTGTTCAAAGGAAATCGATTGTGCATACCTGATTGTAGTTTGAGAATGAAGATTGTGAAAGAGCTACATGAAGAAGGCCACGTGGGTAGAGACCGTACATTACAGTTGATTTCACACTCTTATTTTTGGCCATCGATGAGAAAAGAGGTTGAAAGGTTTGTGGAGCGATGTCATATCTGTCAGGTTTCGAAAGGAACTGCGACCAATGCTGGATTATATATGCCGTTACCTGTACCAAGTAAGCCTTGGGTTGATGTGAGTATGGATTTTGTTCTGGGGTTACCGCGAACTCAAAGGGGAAACGATTCCATTTATGTGGTGGTTGACCGATTTTCGAAAATGGCACATTTTATTGCTTGTAAGAAGACGGCGGATGCTGTTCATGTTGCTCAGTTATTTTTCAAAGAGATATATCGACTTCATGGATTGCCAGAATCTATTGTGTCGGATAGGGATACTCGTTTTCTGAGTCATTTTTGGCTAAGTTTGTGGAAGATGGTGGGAACGAAGCTGAAATTCAGTAGTGCTTATCATCCTCAAACAGATGGACAAACAGAAGTGGTAAATAGATCGTTGGGGAACTTATTGCGATGTCTTGTACAAGACAATTTGAAGAGTTGGGACTTAAAGTTGTGTCAGACAGAGTTTGCTCATAATCATGCTGTTAACCGAAGCACTGGTTACAGTTCGTTTCAAGTTGTGTATTCAAGCTTGCCAAAGGGGCCGTTGGATTTAACGGTAGTACCACAACCGAAAGGAGTGATTAAACGGGCGTCAGATTTTGTTGATGGATTGGCGGAATGTCATAAAATCGTTTAGGAACGATTGGAGAAAGCAAATGAAAAGTATAAACGATCTGCAGATTTGAAGCGAAGAAGCGTTGAATTTAATGAAGGAGATTTAGTCTATGTTGTGCTAACAAAAGATCGTTTTCCAGTAGGCACTTACAACAAGTTGAAAGCCAGAAAGATTGGTCCTGTGAAGATTGTGAAACGGATCAATGAAAATGCTTATAGATTGAAGCTGTCGGAAGATGTATACACTTCTGATGTTTTCAATGTTAAACATCTTATACCATATCATGGGGATAAGTTTGTTGTGGAAGAAGAGGGTGCAAATTCGAGGATAAATTTTTCTCAACCTGGGGAGGATGATGCAGTCCAGCCTGAAGAAGTTCTAGGTCGCTCACGACCTAACGGGCTAACACTTGAGAATAAGACATTGGAAGATGAAGTCCTAAGTCGCTCACGACCTAACGAAATTTTAGGTCGCTCACGACCTAGTGAAGGTCGCTCACGACCTAGTGAAGAAGTCCTAGGTCGCTCACGACCTAACGAAATTTTAGGTCGCTCACGACCTAGTGAAGACAGCACGCGAGTCAATGGATTCAACATGATGGCATGCGAATGAGCTAAAAGGTTACGACCTAAGTTAGATCGCGAACTTGAAGTACGACCTACTTTATGTCGCGGAGAAATGAGTCGACCTATGTTAGGTCGCTGGAAGTTAAGACGAGTGAAGTTAGGTCGCCAAGAAGAGATACGACCTAAATTAGGTCGCGAAGAGGAGTTACGACCTATGCTAGGTCGTGGGAAGATCTGGGGAGATAGGTCGTTCACTATAAGTCGCGAGACTTTAGGTCGTGAAGCCTTAGGTCGTGAAGACTTAAGTCGCGAAGTTTTCTGAAGCCGCTTCTTTTAGATCGCTGATGGGGATGCTGTTCATTCTTAGGTCGCACGCTCCAGATGCCGTTCATTTTTAGGTCGTGTGGGTTGTGTATCTCGTATGTATTTTAGGTCGTGTTGTTTTAGGTCGTTTCCGACCTATGTGATGTAAAGCGTTGTGTTGTATTTGCTTATGTTGTGATGTTTTTAAGTCGTGATGTTTTTAAGTCGAGATGTTTTAGGTCGTGTACTTTTAGGTCGTGATGTGGTAAGTCGGGTCCGACCTAAGTGTCGTACAGAATTGTATGCGTTGAGTTGTAAGCCTATAAATAGGCGGGGAATGTCATTTTGTAAAGGTTGTTGATTTTTGAATAAAATTCTTGTTTGTTAGCTTTGTGCTTTCAATTAAATTGGTAGTTGAGTGTAATCTCCTATCTCCACCTTCGACATTCGAGTGCGCTCGAATCTTCGATCGTTGAAGCCGATTCGCGGAATCAAGTGCGCTTGATCAACGCTCGAAGAATTGAAGATCTCTTTTCACGGTATCGTGCGCGATCAACGTGTCAGAGATAGCTAGAATTCGATATCTTCGGATCAACGAATTTGGACATTTCAGTATCCATCAATCCACCGATTGCCACTTTCATCGATCTATCTTGTTTTTGTTTAATCCGCTGCGTCAGATAGTTACAATAAGGACATGGACTAAAAGTGGAATTAATTCTCTCTCCACAATTTCACGTGCATCCGCTGAAAATCATCATTTCCCCGATTTTGATTAGAATAAAAATTGAAAGGCACCTTTCCGATTTTATCTTTATATATATATATATATATATAACACATAAATACACAGTAGTCGCTTCTATAGTCACATAAGTTATGCCTCGTAATTTTTTTATTTCCGTATTATTCTATATTTCCTCCTTTTTTTTGATATGTACTTGTGTATATTCTCAAAAGATTGGTTCTCTATACTCCTTGGTGTCAATTGAAGAAAATGCAAATGGTGGATTAATTGGTTATCTTCAGTTGAAGCAAAAATCATCAGTTTATGGCTCTGATATTCCTTATTTGAGGCTTTTTGTCAAGTAAGAACTCAATTATATATGCGATTTTTTTTTACTGTGTACTTTGACGTTTTAGCAAAAGTTTGTTTCTTGCAATAATCTTATAGCTTCCGGTTATAAGTTTATCTTTACTAGAGAAAGTTGAATTCGGAACCCATTTTTTCATTTTTTACGATTTGAGTCTCCATTATTTTGTTTGATACTTCATTTGTGCATTTACTTTGAAAAGGTTAGGTTTTGATTGATTATGCTTGTACTGTTGTTGAATTAATCTGTATTTTGAAATTTTCGTCTATGGTCCTGCCATTGAAGTTATTATGGAATTATGCTTAAGCAAAGTTAATGTTTCTATTACTTTTATATACTCTTGTTAATTAGAAATACGTTGAGGTTGGTAGTATAATATAAAATGTTTCAAAATTGGTAGAACTTTTCCAGTCATGGATTAAGTTATTTCCTTGTTGGAATGAATAAATGTATAAAAGAATCATACCCTTCTACTTGCTTAGTTCCAAATAAAGGGAAAACTCAGTGAATATTTTTAATTCAAAATGTATAAATAAATAAAGCATCTGAATTGTATTCTTATTCTTGGCCATATGATTTGTTTTTGAGTTTTTGTTTAAATGCTCATAGCTTCTATGTTCACTTGCAAATACACTTCTGACTAATTCTGTTGTCAAC
The DNA here is from genome assembly GCA_030737815.1 of Allium fistulosum. Classification (NCBI taxonomy): domain Eukaryota; kingdom Viridiplantae; phylum Streptophyta; class Magnoliopsida; order Asparagales; family Amaryllidaceae; genus Allium; species Allium fistulosum. The sequence continues at coordinate 1,498,627,555 of CM060901.1, forward strand.
TTTGTATACTGATGTATTAGCTACTTACAGGCATGAAACAAATGAAAGATTAAGAGTACACATAACTGATGCGAAAAAAGAAAGATGGGAAGTTCCATATAATTTACTTCCAAGAGAGCAACCTCCACCTTTAAAAGCCTCAAAAACTACAACCTCACCCTTCACATCATCTGAATATTCTGGCAATGAGCTCATATTTAGCTACATTTCCGATCCATTCAGTTTTGCAGTCAGAAGAAAAGCTAATGGAGAAACTATTTTCAATACAAGCACTGATCCAAACGACCCATTCAGTAATTTGGTCTTTAAAGATCAGTACTTGGAAATATCAACAAAATTGCCTAAAAGTGCTTCATTGTATGGGCTTGGAGAGAACACACAACCTGGTGGTATTAAATTGAGGCCGAATGATCCTTATACTATATATACAACTGATATTTCAGCTATCAATCTTAACACCGATCTTTATGGATCACATCCAATGTACATGGATTTAAGAAACGAAAATGGGGAGGCATGGGCTCATGCTGTTCTGCTTCTTAATAGCAATGGGATGGACGTTGTGTATAGAGGGGACTCTTTAACTTATAAAGTAATTGGTGGAGTTTTTGATTTTTACTTCTTTTCGGGTACGAAGCCTTTGGATGTCGTAGAGCAGTATACTTCTTTTGTTGGTCGACCTGCTCCTATGCCTTACTGGTCTCTAGGTATGTTCTTTTGTGCAAATATTTTATTACAATGTTTTGGATTGCATATATAGACTAATGACTACTTTGCGAAATCTTATAATTTAAGAGCACATGCATAGAAACTAATCTTTGTTAGAAACCCCAGTTTAACCCAACCTAATGTTTGAGATTATGCAATGGATGTACAATATACAATGTTTGATACTATGCATTGGATGTATGTTTAACCCAAGTTATACAAAGCGAGTGATGATTGAATGTTTGGATGATGGTTTGATTATATTTTCAGAAATAACAAAATTTACTCTTTAGTCATTCTCTGGTAATAAAGAAGGGTTTTATTAGCAAGCCAACTGTTGAGATCCTCTAAAACTAATTGAAAATCAACTTTTGGATATCAAAACACTATATTTGAATTTTAAATAGAAGTATATAATGAATAAGAATTTTTTAACAATGATTGATCCTTAGCATGTGCTTTGTTAACGTTTTCCAGTATAGAATCCTTTAGATTGCAAAAATTACTCTGTGGGTGCAGTTGTCTCTGGGTTTAGAGAGCCGCGTATAAGTAAAGCAGCATCATGTGAACAAGTGAGTCTGTACATTGTGGGGTTTGTGCATTTATTATTTTGGTTGTATTCAGAAATCCTTATGTGAAAGCTGGGTTCAACTTAAATATTTGATTTAGTTGATATTTTAATACGGATGATCAGATTTATGTCAGGTACTATAGAAGGTTTTAGGTAGGGTACAGTTTATTTTACTCTCTTTAATTTTGTATTTATGATTGGATGTTAAGACAAGTGTTCGTGTTTGTTACAATAGCAAAAACTTGCCGTAGTTGGTTATTAAATTAGGAAATTGCTATTGACATTCTTCCTCGACGAGTGTAGCCATTTTATTAAATGTTTTCTCCTAAAATTTACACTCATTCCCAATAAGTGAGACAGAATTGCAACAATAAAGAGAGTGGCTAGCCTTTCCTAAATTAAATAAACTAATAGATTTCGGTAGAAACTAAAGGATTTTTTGTTCAAATGAATCTAGTAGTCAGTTATAAATTTAAATAGTTATTAAACATGGGGCTGCTGGTGCATTTATGGTCTCAAATAGCAATTTATTTAGTAGTCATTTACACTTTCCACCAACAGGTGAGAGAGCATTGTGGCATTAAGGACAGTTTTGTGTTGCTAGCAGTACTTTGAGTTAATATTGTAATGAGATAAAACACCATACATATTATTTAATTTGTATTAACTTGGCAAGGTTCACTAAACTATTGTATCATACAATAATCCCTGATGAAAAGTATGATTTATGATGTTATATATGTTAGTAAGGCCTTTTTCTCTGAACCTCCTGTCTTACCGGTCCAACTTAAGATGGTTAGACATTTAGACTGATGTTGTTTTGCCTTTTCTAGTTTCGAGTTTTCGTCCATACAAAAATGCGCTCGACGTATGTATATCATAGTTGTCAAGGCAAAAAAGCCCCGAAAAGCCCTAGGCTGGCGCCTAGCGCTTTTTTGTACCTAGGGCTTTTTTAGGCGCTTGAGCGTCACTTTTTTCGACAGGAGCAAAGATTAATGTGTCGATGTGAGCAGATGAAGGCAATAGGTAGTAGCTTGAATTCGACGGCGGTGGTAGGTCGAGTTCGTTGGCGGCGGCGGATTTATGTTTTGAGAGTGGAGACATTTTTATGCCATAAACAGTTGATGTCGACAATGCGCTATGTCCTAATTTGAACGATATTTGTCAAGTAAGCCTTAATTTGGCACGATTGTGTGTTGAAGCCCTTAATTTTCTTAAAAAAAACGATTTAATGGTTAAGCGCGCTTTTTCAAGCGCTTCGATTTTTTGACACTTCAGCTTCTTAAGGGCTTTTTCGACGTCTTGTGCATCGCTAGCTTCTGGAGGGGCAGAAAAGCCCTAGGCTGGCGTGCCTAGGGCTTTTTGGCATTTAGACGCGCCTAGGCGAGCGCTTTGATGACTATGATGTATATTGTGGAAGCCAATCAATTTTGAAAACGAAATTAACCTAAAATTAGAAAACAACTCTTTTTTTGTTTTTGTTTTTGTTTTGAGAAATGCCAGAAGCACGAGAAGCAATCCATCTTCCGTTGCTCCTTCATCCCCTCCGTTGTCTTTCCATTTTCTCTGTTGTAAATTCAAGATGAAGCCAAACGGGCCTTTATTTTTGAGCGAATCATCTCAAATTAAGTGACGTAATCCAATAATATGAGGAGGACCATAAATTCTTAGGATAAACCAATAAGGACCATCTCCATGGTCACAATGCTCTCATATGTTTCTGTATGTTGCTTCTAATTTAACAAAAAGATATATGCTAGCTTCCAACTGGAAACGTGAATAGAAAGCAGCCATGTCCCCTCCATACCTTTATGGACCAATTTTAAATTTCAAATTCACAACAAAGTATCTATTTCTTCTCCATTTATTACTTTGTTTATTTTAAATTTCATAAATACGGATCACAGCCATCACGTGAACAAAAGAGTATTATATACACCGTGGGTTTTGTGCACTTATTACATTATACTTGCAAAGTTTTGTGTGAAAACTGGTTGGAAAGACTATATACTAGATTTAAGAGATATATCCGATGGATTGGATTTTTGTCTAGTATTTGAGGTGATTAAGTTTAGGACCCAGTATATTTTACTTTCTAAAGCTTGCCTTAATTTTGCATCATGAAGGCATGCGTTCCATTTTCCAACAAGGGTTTAGTTTTTCTTAAACTCCGCAGAGGTTTTAAATTAATATATTACTGAGTTAAACTCTATAAAAAGATAATTTGATCTTGTTAATAATGTAGGGATTGGAGGAATAATAGTTTGTTGCTACATTTATATTACTAGATGGCACACAAATTTACAGTAGTAACGTGCATCAATTTAAACTAAGAAACATGGGTCTTTGGGTCTGAAGATGATCCCACGTAATATGGCGTTATTAGAAATCTTACTGGTATACATTTCTTATTTTATTTTTCAAAATTTGTGCAATAATTGGAAACATGCTAAACCAATTAAAGCTGTCGGGGTTGATGCATTAATTTCTTTGTATATACTTGGTGAGTTTCACCAAAACTAAATGTTGTAGTTTCTCAATGCTATGGGGTCATCATCATCATTGATGAAGAAGGTGATGTTGCCTATCTTCGTACTGTTTTCCTATTGCATTGCGATTGGCAGACTTGTCCTCTTTGCACATTTAGACAAAAGTATTAAATAAGCTGTCACCCTTCAGACTTATTATTCTAGTGTATGTACACGGTCATTTTCTACCTTTTTTACATTGCTACAGCAGTTAAGTGTTACATTAGCCTGATATAAATTGCTACAGCAGTTAAGTGTTACATTAGCCTGATATACATTGCTACAGCAGTTAAGTGTTACATTAGCCTGATATACATTGCTATCACATATACATCATGATCTCTAAGCTCTGGAATATGCTTATCTTTGGACAAGACTAAAAAGTTTTCCGTTTGATAAGTGAGCATATGTTAACAGCGATTGGTTTGAATAAGAAAACAAAAAAGCAAGGGAAGGTAAAAATTCATGATGGTACATGTGTGCCAATCTAAAAAGTTGTATGTGGCTGCTGGGATTCGAGCCCAGGTCTCCACGGCCACAACGTGGAATTCTTACCACTAAACTACAGCCACCACCGAATGGCTGAAGTTATTTACTGTAAAATTTATGCAAAATTTCATTCATTTGCAAGTTCCATATTCAACAGATTAAATAATGGTATACATGCTTGTGATTTCAAATGTAAATATTCAGTTTATCAAAACCTGTTTTATTTTTAAAAGTGTAGGAGATTTTGGTAACTTGAAATAACAAATAAGCTTTAAGCATCAAGGTGCTTATTATTATCAACTTCTCCATTAATATTAACTAGCATCAGTTAGTCACCATGCTCTTATATGTTTTTGTATGTTGTTTTTCAAACTTATAATATATATTACTTTCAACTTCGAAATGAAAAGTAAAATAACATCGATAAAAAGGACAAGCCATCGTTTGTGACATGTATGATACAGATAACCCACTTTCGAAAGATTCCGGATCCTCTTTCCCCAAATTCATGTGCCTTCAACACTATATGACCACCGCCATTTATTAGAAATTAATTAATTAAATTAATCACTTAATAAAATGGAGTGGATGGAGGTGATTGCACATTGTCATGGGGTACACTGAATTCGGGGACACACGAAATTGAAAATTAAATACGGCCATGTTCCGTTCATACTCTTATGAACCAGATTTTAACATTTCAGATGCATAACAAATACTTTATTTTTTCTTCAGACATTCATGGATTATTCTGTACTGTTATACATCCCTGTCTATATGTGCCGACATTATTATACCAAATGTGAGAAACATTTGGACATATTGCATTATGGTCCTTTTTCAAATAAGTTATCACAGTAGTAACACCAGGGACGGAGCTAGGAATTTAGATTACCCTGGGCTAACTAATATTTGTTTTTAACAAAACTTGGCAAGAAAAATTTGTAACAATGTGTGCAGTTAAAAGTTTATGCTAAACTTGAGAATTTCAAATTTTAGAAATAATAAAATATAGAACGAAAACTAAATGAAATTAAAAAGAGATACGGGATGAGAAACTAGCTAAAACACATTGATGCCAAATTTACATGAGATATAAGATAAAAAGTTACTTGATTTTGTCTTAATTATTCTATTCGCTTACTTTCATCACTTTTAGATTTATTTTTCCTTAATTTTAAATCTTCAACTTCTTTTATCATGGCTTACGTTCGATCTGCAAAGATGAACCGTTGCCTTGAATTAACAAACCAAATAATGTTCATATTACTTTTTAATTAGACTTCAAAGAATGAAAATAAATAAGGTCATTAATTATTTTTAAAAACAGATGAAAATAAATGTGCTGTTTTTACAATGGCATTTATTTAGCATGGTAAAAATATAATTCCACAATTTTCACCTGGGCACCTGGGCTATAGCCCAGGGTAAAACATGAATAGATCCGTCTCTGAGTAACACCATCTGTCATATAGTTAAATCTAAGTAGATTTCTGTTCACTTTTCCCTTCTTTTTGTTAAAAGGGGAAAAAAAAGAACCAGTACCGACTTCTGCAAAGATCGCATAGCTAAATCTAAGTTCATGGAGCCATTTTGCATTGTATATATTTGGTGTTTGCATTGAACGTCTGGTTTAAATAAAGACTGCTTTTGATGTTAAATCCTGTTCTCTTTTGCATTTAAAATGACAAAACCAATCACTACATGTTTCACGTGTTTGTCACACCTTTTAAAATATGAATATATTTGATGTATTCATATCTTTTCAAATTTCACACTTGTTAACATAGAATTTAATTAATTAAGAATAAGACAATGTTAACCCCCAAGGTGGTGCAGTGGTTAGGACATGCGGCGCTCACCTTAAAGGTCGAGGGTTCAATCCCCACCAACTACATAACCTTGTGAATTACCTGAAGTACGTGTTGTGGGTTCGGTGCATACTTCCTTAGAGTTTACAAGCAAAGCTTGGTTCTCTAGGTCTTCAAAAAAAAAAAAAAAAAAAAAAAAAAGAATAAGACAATGTTAATAAAATATGATTTTATTAATACCAACTAGTGAAACTCATTAGACTTCATAGTACATTATGATTCAAATATGGAACTATTTTTTTTGAAATCTAACCATTTCACCCATGCAAAACGGATCAGGTACTTGCAATTGTCTGTATGACAAACAAGCAAAACTGTTAATTGTGACCATGTGGTCTTTTAGTCACATTAAATTATGTTCAGTTTACTGCTCTTCACAAAAATTATGGAGATATAATCAGCCCTGCTTTATGTTGTAGTATTAACCTATGTATCAAACCATCTAAGCATTTGGCTTTGTTTTACTTGAGGTTCGACATTCTTATTTAGATTAAGTTCAATGCATTTATGTTAGTTTTTGTCCAATTAATAGTTGGTTTGTGAAAGGATGTAGCTTTAAGCAAGTTAGTAGGAGATATTTAATTTAGAAAACTAGATTTGTACTAATGCCAGGATAGGGAGCCTTTAGGTTAGAAGCAATATTTACATCAACTGCAATCCTAACCTCAGGTTATTTTGACAAACAGAGAAATTTAAAATGAAAATTGAAGAACTTATCGCAGTGTCAAACAATATCTCGAAAATATGTTAATTCAAACCTTGAGAATTGTCCTGGAAACCTTTTTCTTTTTTTCCAGTGTCTGAGTACTAATGCATTGATCTTTCCTTCTAAACTTCACAAAAAATGCATACATGTTACTGAAATTTTTTCATAGCAATATCAACGATTACATGTCCTATATTCTATTTTGCAGGATTTCACCAATGCAGATGGGGATACAAGAACCTCTCAGTAGTAGAAGGCGTAGTGGAGGGCTACAAAAATGCAAAAATCCCCTTAGACGTCATATGGAACGACGACGACCACATGGATGCTGCAAAAGATTTCACTCTCGACCCAGTCAACTACCCTCGCCCTAAACTTCTTGCTTTCCTCGACAAAATCCATTCTCAAGGCATGAAATACATTGTTTTAATTGATCCAGGCATCGCAGTCAACTCATCCTATGGTGTTTTCACTCGAGGCATGGCCAAAGATGTCTTCATCAAATACGAAGGCAAGCCTTACCTAGCCCAAGTATGGCCCGGCCCAGTCTACTTTCCCGACTTCATAAGTCCAAATGGAGTCTCATGGTGGATTGATGAAGTAACTCGCTTCCACAAACTAGTTCCTGTAGATGGTCTCTGGATCGATATGAACGAAGCATCAAACTTCTGCACTGGAAAATGTGAACTACCAACTACTCACTTATGCCCTGACCCTAAATCTACTCAGCCATGGCTTTGCTGCTTGGACTGCAAAAACATAACTAACACCAGATGGGATGAACCTCCTTATAAGATCAATGCATCGGGTAAAACGGCTCCTTTAGGATTTAACACTATAGCTGCTAGTGCAACACACTATAATGGCATTCTCGAATACAATGCACATAGTCTTTATGGTTTCTCTCAATCCATTGCCACTCATAAAGCTCTTCAAGGTCTTGAAGGGAAAAGACCGTTTATCCTGACTCGATCGACGTTTGTAGGGTCAGGGGCTTATGCTGCACATTGGACAGGCGATAACAAGGGTACTTGGGAAAATCTGCAATATTCAATATCTACTATTTTGAACTTTGGCTTGTTTGGAATGCCTATGGTTGGTTCGGACATATGTGGATTTTACCCTGCAGCCCCTCCACTAGAAGAGCTTTGCAACAGGTGGATAGAGCTTGGTGCATTCTACCCTTTTTCAAGAGATCATGCAAATTTTGCTTCACCTAGGCAAGAGCTGTATCAATGGGAGTCAGTTGCTAAATCAGCAAGAAATGCATTAGGTCTTCGATATAAACTTCTACCTTACCTCTACACTTTGAACTATGAAGCTCATATAACCGGTGCGCCTATAGCAAGACCTGTATTCTTCTCCTTTCCTAATTTTACCGAGAGTTATGGATTGAGTACTCAATATTTACTTGGGAAAAGTGTGATGGTGTCGCCTGTGCTTAAGAAAGGTGCAACTAAAGTGCATGCGATGTTCCCTCCTGGAACTTGGTACAATCTTTTTGACATGACTAAGGCTGTGGTTTCTGAAGACGCTCGATATATAACCTTAGATGCACCACTTAATGAAGTGAACGTGCATGTGTATCAGAACACGATACTTCCCATGCAGAGAGGCGGTATGATATCTAAAGTAGTAAGAGAAACGCCTATTACATTAGTGGTTGCATTTCCTTTGGGTGCAACTGAGGGCGAAGCTAAAGGAAACATGTACATAGATGATGATGAGAGGCCTGAGATGAAGCTGGTTGAAGGAGAGGCGACCTATGTAGAGTTCTTTGCAAGGTTGAAGGAAAAGAAGGTTGAAGTGTGGTCTAATGTGAACATGGGTAAGTTTAGCTTGGATAAGAAGTTGATGATTGAGAAGTTGAGCGTGTTAGGGTTGGGTGGATCTGGGCATGGGGTTATGTTGAAGGTGGATGATGAAGCTGTTTTGGATTTGAGTGACGTGGAATTTAGTGGGAGTGGTGAAAATGAGAAGGATTTGGATAAATTGGAGGGGAATAATAAGAGGAAAGGGTTGATGGTTGACGTAGGAGGTTTGGAATTGCCTTTGGGGAAGAAGTTTTATATGTCTTGGCAAATGGGAATCAAGGCATGAGATGGATGTATGAGTTTATGTTTGTTTTCCTAATGCTAGGTTATTTGTTATTGTTGTGTGTTTTTTCTTTCTTTTTAATGTTATGCATCTTTTGTTTAACGGGGAAGGAACTTGAAACATTGGTTCTAATTTTATGATCTTATTATCGTCTTGTTCCAATGTCTGTCTGTCTGATATTATAATGAAGATATTGTTTTCTCTCCTACGGCCCCATGGATCCACTTCATCATTGCTATGCTTTTAATGATTAATTAATATAGTAGATAAATATATGCGGTGGCGATCGATTGGGAACGCAACACAAGAAATGGGAATAGATGTTATGCTCTCCTGTGGTATTTTCTGTTATATTTGATGAATTGTTTCGAAATATACCACCGGCCCCTCATTAAAAAAATATAAATTTCAGGATATTTGTGAGAAACTTTGAAAACATTTAATGCTGTTTAGCATATGTTTGTAAATCATGCGATTATTATTCTAATTTAATTTTCGATTAAAAATAGATTCTTTTTAATCAAAATTAAAAGTAGAGAGTATAATTTATAACATTTTTTAAAAAGGTTTTTTCACATATCAATTCTGAAAATAAAGGATAGAGTCAAATTTCCACTATATCTTATCTGTATCCTAGATCTTAAAGATTCGCCGGTTGAAATCCCTTTTTTTTAGACTGATATTGCGATCTCTGTTTGATCCGGTTAAATTATCGTTTTCTCAAGTATCATGGGTGTCGATGTAATCACTATAAATTTGTACCGTGTTCATTTACTAAAACAATAGTAGTATTTTCATACCAAATCATACATATATAAGATTAAAACAAATAATAAAAGCATTCTTATTATAGTATCCCGTAAAAACAAATATAAATTAGGAAATTCGAATAAAAAAAGATTTCAATGAACAAGTTATTCTTTAATATCAGAGTTGAAGTTGGAACAAATTTAGTCTTCAATTTCTTATTAAAAAAGGGAGTTTGAAATTAGAACTTAGAACTTAAAGTTCGTGTATGGTAGAATTAAGGAGTGCCATAGAGACGATTATATAATTGTTATATAATCTTAATTCTGTAAACGATCTTGTTTGAAATAAAATATATTTTTGGTTTTGTTTTCTATCATATGTATGTGTTTGATATATTGATATATAAATAATGCCTTAATAAACATAAAACATTTCAAAATCCTTAGAAATAGTTTTTTTGTCGATTGTAGTTATGAAATGTTCATAACCATGAGTACTGAATTAATACAAATAAAACACAACTCCTCAAATGTTCCAAGTCGAGAAGTATCGAGAAAAAGTATATCGATACCTCTGTTGAGGTGTATGTATGTAACGGTCTCCATACGATGGATGATGATTTACTCATGACCGTTGCGGCACCGAGAGATTACGTACTTGTGGTTGCTTGAAAAAAAATCACAGAATGGCTGTGACGACCCGCACTCGGCACCCTCTGAATCCGACACCAAACCACGCGTGTTCGACCCAAAGCGCATCGATTGCAGATGATCAAGAAAAAGAAAAGAGAGGGTGAGAAGAAAGAGAGAAGAAAGAAGAAGAGAAGAAATAAATAGAACCAAAACAATACAGAATCTCACATCGCAGCGGAATAACATATAATTTAGATCAATAATCTTTACAAAGAGAAACTGTAATATACATAAATCAATATCAGAGTACACAATAAGTAATCATCAGCTTGGGCAGTTATAATAACTTGTCCTCACAAATGCTGATAATTTACAACAACAACAATGCAAGCAGCGGAAAAATAAACAGATACATATGTACGACATGAAGATCTCCAGCTCGCCTACTGAAGCTCCAAAAGCACCAAATCTGAACCTGTAAATATACTCGGTCTGACCAGAGCATTGAAAGGGAAGAACGCCCGGATCAGTCTGGTAAATCAACGTGAGAAAACACACCTCAACTGAATTTATAAAGTTAACAAAACTTTTCCTTTATCAAAACAAAATGTATCTCGGAAGACCGAGTCACAAATAAATACCGGCAAGGTTTTTACCTTATGATAACCAAAACATGTCATACCAAATTCTCTTATATTATAATAGTGTCTATTATACAAATAATATTAAAATAGCTGAAATGGTTACATTATTAAATTCCAGCATACACCTTGTAATACAAGGCTTTCTACAATAGAAAATGATAAGCACGTATTGGATTTTGGATTTCCATACAAATGACTAGGTGAAGGGATTACCTTTTCGAACAAACATAGTACACCTCTAGAGGGATGTACTTAGGGAGTATATACTGCCCGCCTAAACCAACACAAGACCGACCTACCCATCCTTGGATAGTACCGAATATGTCATCATTCCGGTCGTTACCGACCTTTATCCGTGGTCACAAGCATACATCAACAATAATCAAATACACGACATCATAGTGTAAAGATATATCTAGAAGAGTGATGACATCTCCTGATGGGAGCGACTCACTTAGCCTTGCTGCTTCTATCCCTGTTTTAGTCATTTTCCGGGGAGTGAGGCCAACAGAGGTATCGATTACCTTTCACATATCACATATCACATCATCTTTGAATGCCACATTACCATTTCCGTTGACTACTAATTATCTTCCACAAAAATACAACCATTGAGCTCGTATGTCTCAAGGAGAATGTTAATCTAAGAGAAGTTGTCTTTTCCACCACCACATGATGTACGTTTGTAAAAACCAATGTACGTAATCCTAGAAATGCAATGTCAAACACTCGTCCATACAAGATGTCCAAGAACAGGACAAATCGAAGGTACTCTCCTACCACATCCTATCGGATTAGTAGCGACAGCCCTTGCAATGGATATTTCATAACGAAGAGACTAATGCTACTAGATGTATATTGGGATTTTAACCTCAAATGATCAACAACCAGTCCTTCACTATGAAAATCCTAAATATCAATATCATCGACCATGTAACAACCCGCATATTTATCGATTTTATATTTAAATATTTTATTTAAATATAACATCGTTCATCGGATTTTAGTCCAAAAGCTACTTTTTGCAAACAGTTGAATTAGGACTCGAGACCACCCCCATTGAGTTCAAAATGCTGTTTGCAACCTTTTTGAGTATAAACTTCGATATGTTTGGAGTTAGGAGAATTTTGCCACTTTTCACTTAGGGCTTTGGGTTGGATTTCATCCCAATAACCCCACTTATTACCCTAGCTCAGTCCACCTCTCCTCTTCACTTCACTCTTATTCTCCAAACACTCAAGAAAAACTGAAAATGGGGGAAGAGAAAGGGAATTAGAAACTCCTAGCCCTAGTCCCTCTTGCAAACTCCAACTTCTAGCTCCAAATTCAAAGAGAACCCATTGGTAAGCCTCCTCTTCATCTTCTCTATCTTATTCTCCTCTTCAACTTCAGTTTATTCCTAAACCTAACTTTGGGAATGTCCTTCTTTAAAGCTTTGATTCAAGCTTGTTGAGTTGGAATTGAAGAGTGATTGCCCTTGCCATTGCTTTCGAGCTTCTTCTTCATTGATTTGGGTTCAAAGGTGAGATTTTTATCTCACATCTATGACTATAATAATCTTCGATTGTTAGGTATGAATTCCTAACACTTATTCTTGTGCAAATGCTTTTGGTTTGGATTGATTTGGTGAATATTCCAATTTTTAGTGTTTTGAGTTCAATTCTTTAAAAATCATAGCTTTGATGTTTTGATCATGTTTTTGGTGATGAATCGAAGAGCTTATTTGGCCGGGTAGTCGATTGGCATAAACCCTTAGCGCTCATTGCTCGACCGATTGAAATTTGGAAGGGATTGGCCATCATTTTTGTATGATAGGATGTGCTGGAAACAGGGTCCGGTCGACCGAACTCAGGGTCCGGTCGACCGAACTCAGGGTCCGGTCGACCGACCTGCTACCCAGGCACTTCCCTGCCTATGTTTTGGGGGTGCAGGAATTTTGGCTCCGGCTGACCGACCAGAAAGTCCGGTCGACCGACCTGCTTCCAAAGTGCAAAGCACTTCTCTGCCTCAGGGTTTGGTCGACCGACTGTAGAGCTCAGTCGACCGACCTGCTTCCCGAGAATTTTCCAGAACAGGGTCCGGTCGACCGAGCCCTGTAGCAAGCCGACCGACCTGCTTCCCGAGAATTTTCTAGAACAGGGTCCGGTCGACCGAGCCCTGTAGCAAGCCGACCGACCTTCTGCTATTTTGCCTATTTCGCCAGTTTTGCGTGGTTTCCAAATTTAATCGATTCGTGTTACTTCCCTACTTGTTGTTATCATTTATTGCCAACTTTGATGACTTCTTTTCTTTGGGATTTTTGGAATACCCATTTTGATGGATTCGGTATCGATTTCTTTGGATTTTTATTCACGTCTTCGAATGTGAATTTTGGCGATTGATTGTTTCTACAATCGTTTTTGTGATTTGTCACTTCAAAATATAAAGGTTTTCTATACTAGTATTAAATATCAAAACTTCTTCATCAAAACGATTTCAACTCTATTTTCAATATCAAAGCTCGTTTCTTAAAACCGTTTTCCAATCTATTAGTATATACAAACCTTTACTTCATTCGTATGAGAAAATATAATTAAACGGCTTAGCAAAACAAGTGGTATGAAACGCTTGCATTTACTTCGTCGGTTAATTTATGGACTTGTTCGATTGAAACTCTTGTGACAATTTTCTAGTGGAGATCTACAATCTGTTCGTAAATATTTGAGTTAAGCAAGTGGTTATGGGACATGAAGCTAAACTCTTATATTTACTAGCTTAGTGTAATCGACACTTCTTGATGATCGATGATGATCATTTTATGGTTTAGACTAGCAATGTGCGATGTCTCTTTGTCCATGTGAAGGACTGTATTTATTTTTATTGAGCTTCGTCTCAATTTATGCATGAGGCGTATCTTTCTAGGTGCGTCGATGCTTGTTTACTTCGTGGAGCTTCGGCTCACCAGGAGGAGCTTCGGCTCAAAGTCCGCAATGGGGGACTATACCCTGTCAGGAGGAGCTTCGGCTCATCAGGAGGAGCTTCGGCTCAAAGTCCGCAATGGGGGACTATACCCTGTCAGGAGGAGCTCCGGCTCATTTTTATAGGATTGGCCATCCTCTTTTCTTGTGATTTATGGATTTCTCGTTGTGATTTCTGGAATTTATGTTTCACCACCTTTTTCAGTTGGCATTAATATGTATGTCATTTATTGTGGCTTGGTGAATTAAATAAAGAATATGACATTCTTTTTATGCTATGAGGTTCATGAGATATTTGTATGATTTTCCTTTGTTGATTTTCTAATGTATACTTATCATAGTATGACATCTTTTTCTTATCATACGTTTTATTATCATATCTCATATTCTATCTCCTTTTATCTGATAATTTTAGCTAGACTGATCCGTTTATTATTTTCTTCTTAAATAATACTCGGGTCAGACTGAGATTTTACAAGTGCTTCCTCTTGACTTCCTATCTGGAACCATCATCTGAGTTTTGGCTAACTACTCTAGTTTAGTAGTTTTTGTTGTATACATTTGAGATTGAGACTCCTTGATGTATACATATTCTTTTGTATAGCACGTGATGCTATTCTTTTGTATTATCGTGGATCTTTCTGACCACTACTCTGGGGTACACTTTCATGTGTTGTATATTTATTCATATCTTCTTCCGCCTTTGTGATATGGATGTCTGTGACTGATTTATGTTATGATTATTTCTATGTTTGTTTCCGAAGATTATATATAGCCACCGTGTGATAGCTTTGAGTTTGTATCGGTATGTCGGATTTCCTCCTTAAATGATATGCATTCTATTCTATCTGACATATCGGTGCTCGCACAAAGAAGTTACACGGATGGTCGCTCCTCAACAGCCTTATTCTCCGTGCTAGTCGACGGCATTACCCCGTAGTGTCCCTGGCTAGCGTGGGTATAGAGGTGGGGCGTCACAGCTTAGTATCGGAGCCAAACTTCGGAATGTAGAATGACTTAACAAGGATCATCGTCCTAAGTTATTCCTTAGGAGTCGTGCTTTAGGATTTACTCGTGTCTTCGTACCGTTCAATCCTATTTTCTTTTATGATTCCTTGTTTTATTAATCTTGATGTTGATATTCATCTTGTGAATAACTTTTTCTTCTTCTTTCTTTCTTTCTTAAAGAAGAGAAATGGTTAGATCTGGCCGTACCAACGTCGGTCAATCCAGTGCTACTCCTCAGGAGGGAGTATTTATGTCTGCCCAGCAGCTTTTAGATCTTGTTAAGAATGCTCAAGCTATCGGACCCATTCCAGAGCCTACTCATCCTCGATCCGGTTTTGCACGCTTGTGTAGAGATTATACCGATTTGGGTGGAAGGCCATTCCGGGGATCCGAGAGTGTCATTGAAATTCAAGCTTGGCTTAGATCATGCGACCACATCTTTTCTCGCATGAATCTTGTTGATCTCTACCGAGTCCTAGTGGCTTCTAGCATGCTCCAAGAAAGAGCATTGGATTGGTATGAGCTTCTTATTTCTGAAATCGTTGAAGCGGATCTCACCTGGGAGCAATTCCGAGAAAGATTCGAATTGAAATTTGTGCCGGAGGCTGAAAAAGTAACTTTGGCCCGGCGTTTTATCGACCTTGTTCAAGGTGAATCTTCTGTGATGGACTACGTCGCATCTTTCAAATCTCTTTCCAAATACGGGGTCAAATACATTAACACCCCGTTGAAGAAGAACCATAGATTTGTCTATGGCTTGAATAAGAATCTTAAGAAGCCATTACTCCTGAAACTCGAGGTTTCTTTCGATCAGCTTATAGATATCGCTCTTCGACTTGAAGAGGCCGATAGAGAAAGCGATGTTGAGATTGTGGGTGTCAATAAGAAGAGGCATCCCTTTATTAAGTTCGAAAGTCCTAATCCAAACAAGAGGGTGAAGCAAGCGACTTCTATAGCAAAGACTCCCATCCCTAATCGTGGAGAATGCTACAATTGTGGCTCTAAGGACCATCATATAAATAGGTTTCCAAGGCCTATTTCTTGCCGCTATTGCAAAAGTGCGGATCATTATATATCTTCATGTCCCAAACGTCTCAGCAAGAGAGAAGGAAAGCTGCAGGTCCCTAGCAACTCTTCTCTTGGTCAAGGTATTTCTTATTCAATCCTTGATTACACTTATTTTGTGATTATCTTATTCGAGTTCTTTTTGATATGGGTTTCATCTCATTATTTTTATATCAAAAGAACTTGTGATTCCTTTTCTTTAAACATTTTTGGGCTTGTTGACTTCTTTGAGGATTGCGAATCCGGTTGGTGGATCCGCAACACTCAATTTGCTTTTTATTGAGGTCGAAATTATTTTATGTGATTTTTCTTTCCGAGCCAATTTCTATTTAGGCTTCGAAATTGATTTTTGTAAGGATTGACTTAATTTTTATATAGCCATATCCTATGTCTCGAGTGGACTATTCATCTTCGACATTTTCAATCTATTAAGCAGATTTCTATTTTTCCTTTGTGATTTCGATTCCATTTTGATGGCATCATTTTATTCTTCAAGCCCTCATGATGAGGAAAGCGTTATTTCTCTCATTCATGTAGTTTGAGAATTTCCGATATTTTTGAGCTTGTCTTAGGATTATCACCTAAGCAATATCTTGAGTGGGGATAAGGTCTTTTTAGCTCGACCTTACCATCGGTTTTCTTTAGCTACGAGTTGTGGAAGTTAGCATCCACTTACCTCATTCCGCACTCGTTATGATTCTTATGAATGACTTGTTATGTCATTCAGTTTATCTAGTTTATTTCATCCATTTTTGTAAATCGAGTATTCTATGAATATTTCGATGAGACCATTCTTGTATTCATTGATTTTGGGTGAAAATAGCAATTTAAAATTTTGCAAATCTTTTTCATAAGATTTATTTATAAGTACAATTGGATTTTTGTTCTTTAAGCAAACAAAGAATATTCTTAAAAGTTTTTAAGAAACATGTTTATTATCTTGAAGATGATTTTGTGATTGTATTGCCCATTGAGTGCTTTAAGAATTTTGGTCGATGCTCTTAATCAACGTTATCGATAGGAATTTCCTAAACGCTTTGATGAGACAATCAGACACGATATATTGACTTGTAAAATGCAAAGTTTTCTAGAAAGATTTTTACATAAAGATAATTGTGATTTTGAAAGTTTTAGCTTTTCGGGAAAGAAGATTATTTGAAAGAATTCTTTTCCGATACTTCTATTCTTGTGATTCCCGATGGGAACCAAGACTTTATCTGTAACGACCCGTATTTTTACGGATCGAAACATCGTAAAACAATTTACATTTGGTCGCATTGTTGATAAGTCATCCAAAGTCTAAGTCTTAGGTCGTATGAGGGTTTGGAACGACCTAGGAAAGTTGGCGAGTTAAGGGGTAGGCGGCTTAGTGATGTGGAGCGACTTAAGGATTAGAACGACCTAAGGAGTTAGGTCGTGTAATAGTTAGGTCGTATAGAAGATAGGTCGTGTGCTGGCTTAGGTCGTGGGATAGGTTAGGTCGAGTGAGCGACCTAAGAGAGTTAGCAACCAATAGGATGTTAGCGACCTAAGGTGTTGAGCGACTTAAGGGTTTGCAGCGACCTAAGAGAACTGGTGAGTAGCGACCTAGTAGTTAGCGACCTATAGGAGTTAGCGACCTATAGGAGTTAGCGACCTAAGGGTTAGTAACCTACAGTGGTGAGCGACCTAGTGGTGAGCGATCTAGTGGTGAGCGAGTTAGCATGGTTAGGTCGTTAGACGACCTAAGGAGTTAGGTCGTATCCTGGTTAAGTGTTAGGTCGCGTGTGTGTGTTAAGTCGTAGGTTTGTTAGGTCGCTAGGTCGTGGCATTGTTAGGTCGCGAGGAAGCGTGTCTGTGTTAGGTCGTAGGAGTGTTAGGTCGTAGAAGCGGTCTGTGTTAGGTCGCTAGGCTGCATCCTCGTTAGGTCGTAGGTCGCGAGGAAGCACATCATTTGTTAGGTCGTAGGTCGCATGGATGTGCATTCGTTAGGTCGTAAGTCGTATGAATGTGCTGATCTGCTAAGTGCGAGGTCGTAGGCTGGTATTGTTAAGTCGTGGGCTTTTTAGGTCGTGGGGTTTTAGGTCGTAAGTCGTGGACGACCTAACTCCGAGTGAGCGGCCTAAGGGGGATTTCAGCCTATAAATAGGAGGGTTCTTCTTCATTTTTGGGATCCGGATTTCGAAGCGACGAAGTGCTGCCATTTTGAGAGCTCGACTTCTACACTTCTTCACTTCTTTTCTCCACTTTAATCTTGTGGTTCCTTCCATCCAAATCGAAGATCAAATCGAAGATCAAATCGAAGATCGAAGAGCTTAGATTGAAGATCTACATTCTTCGAAGAGAGATTTCATCGTTTGAAACAGATTCGTGATAGATCGAGTTAGATCCTTCGCTGTCCAGATCTGAAGTGTGTTACTTTTGAGTTGTTTAGGTGATTTGGTGAGTGGTGATTATCTCTCACACGGATCCAAAGGAGTATATCGGATCGTTGGCTTAATTTGGAGTTAAAGTAGTGATTTCCATGCATTTTTGTAAACCTAAGTATAGATCCATATAGTTCCATTGTTCATGATGATTTGACAACCATTTTACTAAGTGTTAACCTATGCAAGTTCATTCATCAAGATTGTAGAGATATTTCTAATGTTTCATGCTTGTTAGACTTTGGACTCTTTAATTACGAAATTGCCATTATTGTTATAATTGTCTATTTAGATCATATTTGAATGCTTGATTACTTGGATTGATGTTTGACTTGATTGATTGCTATGAATTAGATGATTGATGATTTGATTTAGATAAGTTGGTCGAAGATGATTCAAAAGCTAAGGGAAAGGCTCTTGAATTGGAAAAGCTGCTCGTGGCATATGTAGCGGATGATGAAGCTCATATGGATATATTTGATGATGATGATGAGATGGAGCTTTGCTATGATGATGATGAGGCGAAGCATGAGATGAGATAGTCTTGGTCTAATCCAGACGGGATCATTCCAAGCATGTTGATAACTCGGTGAAATGGTTCGAGTTAGAGGATAATGGATTGCTCGAGAGGCGCTTGAGCTAGTATGGAAATAGTCGTCCAGGAGGATGACTAGAAGGCTGAAATCTCATCGGTGTTGAAGGTTCTATCATGCTCAAAGCAAGAGTACGTTGGGCAGATTCGATAGTCCCTGAAGGCTAATGATTGGTAGTCAAGTACTCTGGGCAGATTCGATAGTCCTAGGCACAGGTCACGATGACGTGCGGAGTTATGTCTAGAACCGGGGTTTCCATTAGCCTTTGACGGACGGCTGAAAGAATGTGTCGGTCATTCAATTAACGGTGATATCGAGGCAATGATAACAGTGATAGCCAGAGTCATTGATGTTTGGTTGTATCGTCATTCGGTCTCAAGAGCGGTATTTTCTGGGTGCTTATCTGATCTTGGTTTAGGCCTTGGGGGTTTGTACTTGGAAAACATCGCCCTTGACTCGAGTGATAATTGCTTTACTTTAAATTGTATGCTCTGTTATGTTTGCTTCTGCTTAGTGTGTCTGGGGGCTATAAATGTAGAAAGAGGTGGAGTGGGAGGGTTGTATTCCTATTCCTTTTCCTTTATGCTCTTTTGGTATGTTGTTAGTTAATTTACTGCTCACTAAGACTATTGTCTGACTCCAGGCTTTATGTTTTAACTCTTATCGCCTTGGGCTGTTCGTCCATTTTGGGACGGGCAGACTAGGTACTAGGTGACAAGTGCCGTTCTTGCTTCCAACGATGCTGATGACGAAGACGAGCTGGAGGCTTGCATATTATTTCTTACTATATGTACTGGATGTTCCGCTGCTTGTATATTCTCTGAGTGTTATGTAGTGAGGCTTGATGTATTGACTATTCAGATGTTTGTATTCAACTATTATGAAGTTTTATTGATGAGATTCTATTCTGTGAAGCTTCACTATATATATATTCTATTGTATTTTGTCCATGCGCTTTGAGTAATACGATAAATTCTGTTGTTTTAATTTATCCTGGCAATCGTCCATGGTCGCCTGGCACACTTTACAACGCACTATCTCTAGATTCGGTGCAGGGGTCATGGGCGGTCGTCACATTTGGTATCAGAGCATTGGTTAATCGATTTTACCCAACGCTCGCTGACGTAACTACGTATGAGAGACGTAATTGTATTTTGATGGATGATTACTATATATAATATAGTAGCTCAGTATAGTTTGAGCCCTTTCAGCAGTTGTTTCTCTAGATGTTCTGATCATTCCTTTTTATAGATATTAAGGATGAGTCGAAGAGGGAGACCAACTGCTAGGGAAGGCCGTGCTACTGAAGGGGCTGCTGATTATGCTGCTATGTTCGAAGCAATGATGACTTCGATCATGAGAAGGATACCAGCTCCGGGGCCATCGGTGGATGTTGGAGTTCAAGTTCAAACTCCAAGACCGGTGGATTTTGCTAAGCTGTGTAAGGACTACACTGCTCTTGGAGGAAAGGTTTTCTTGGGAACGGAATCAATCATTGAGGTCCAGAGGTGGATAGATGCTTGTAGAAGGATCTTTGGTGATTTGGGAATTGAGGATGCGACTAAGAGGAAGTTAGCATCAAGACAGCTTCAAGGGAGAGCTTCTGATTGGTGGAACTCTATCACCATCGATACTCCGGAGGAAGAGATCACTTGGGTGCAATTCCAAGCCATATTTGAAGCTAAGTTCATTTATACAGCTCAGAAGTCTGTTCTGTTCAAGAAGTTTGTGGAGCTCAAGCAAGGTGGAAGACCAGTTCTTGAGTATGTTTCTGAGTTTGAAGCTTTGTCCAAGTATGCCTGGTCGTATATTGAATCTTCGTATCAGAAGAATGAGAAGTTTGTGACAGGCTTGGACAGTTATCTTGGGAGGCAGTTGGTGGATCATTTGGACGATTCATTTGAGAAGCTTGTAGAGAAAGCTCTGAGGCATGAGAATCTGTTTCCTAAGGAAGGATCTGTTGTTGCTGTGACCAGGGAAGAGTCTAAACCCCAGCAGGGTGGAAACAAGAAGAGGAAGCAGCAGCAGAAGGGTAAGGATGGCCAGAAGAAGCCGAAGGGCGAAGTGACTTGCTACAATTGTCAGCAGAAGGGCCATTTCTCTAGGGATTGTAAGAATCCGAAAGTACCGATGAAGTGTCACAACTGTGACAAGCCGGGGCATGTCAGGAAGAATTGTCCAGAACCGCGGAAGGACAAGCAGATTGTGCAAGCTTATGCTTTGGGTGCTGTTCCATCATCTTCGAAAGCTCCTACCGTTGAAGAGAAAGGAAAGAGTGTAGTGGTTCAAGGTACTCTTTTCCTATGTGGTGTTCCAGTTAGAGTGCTATTTGATACTGGGGCGTTGCATTCTTTTGTTTGTAATGAACTTGTAAGCCGGTTAGGTTTAGAACCGGATATTGTTGATAGGCCATTGGTTGTGACTAATCCAGTTGGGGGTTCGTCTTGTTTGTGTATGCTATGTCGTGGTCTGATTGTATCGATTCATGGTTGCTCTTTTGTTTGTGATTGTTTTGTTCTGAACTTTGCGGGGTTCGGAATTATTTTGGGTATGGACTGGCTTAGGAAGTATGCGGCAAAGGTTGATTGTGAAAGGTTGGAGGTGACAGTCGAGAATGTGGAGGGGCGAAAGATTGTGATACGATGTAAGCATGAAGAAGGCGTCTTCATGAGCTTCATGTATTCGCTGGTTGTTCCACGGGATGGACTGTCATCTGTGCCAATCGCTAATGGATTTGAGGATGTCTTTGACGAGGTCAAAGGGTTACCGCCACATAGAGAGATCGAGTTTCGTATAGATCTAGTTGAAGGAGCCAGACCTATTGTGATGCCTCTTAGGCGGATGGCGCCTAGGGAACAGCAGGAGTTGAGGGTGCAGGTTGATGATCTTTTGCAGAAAGGATTCATTCGACGTAGTGTGTCCGAATGGGGTGCACCAGTAGTGTTTGCAACCAAAGCGGATGGATCGTTGAGGTTGTGCGTGGATTATCGTGAGCTGAATAAGGTGACTAAGAAGAACAAGTATCCATTGCCGAGAATAGATGACTTGTTTGATCAGCTTCACGAAGCTAAGGTGTTTTCTTAGATGGATTTGGCAACGGGATTTCACCAATTAAGAGTGGCTAAGGATAGTGTGCCGAAGACTGCTTTTAGGACACCATCCGGTTTCTTTGAGTGGCTAGTAATGCCGTTTGGATTGACTAATGCGCCAGCATATTTTATGGATCTTATGAATAGAGTGTTCAGAGATCAGTTGAGCAAGTTCGTGCTAGTGTTCGTGGATGATATTCTGATTTATTCCAGAACTGAAGAAGAGCACAAGACGCACTTGCGTATTGTTTTGGAAATCTTACGGAAACATCAGCTGAAGGCTAAGTTTTCGAAGTGTCACTTCTGGAAGAGTGAATTGAGGTTCTTAGGCCATGTTATCTCCGGAAATGGAATAGCGGTTGATCCCGCTAAGGTGGCAGCAATCCAGGATTGGGTTAGACCTAAGAATGCATCTGATGTGAGAAGTTTTCTTGGATTAGCAGGATATTATCGACGGTTTATCAAAGACTTCTCCAAGGTGGCTGCACCATTGACAGGATTGACGAAGAAGAACCAAGTGTTCAAATGGGAAGATAAGTGTGAGCAAGCTTTTGGAATCCTGAAAGAGCGATTGACAAGTGCTCCTGTTTTGACTATTCCAAGTGGGAATGATGAGATGGTGGTTTACACCGATGCATGTGGTACTGGACTTGGAGCAGTGCTAATGCAGAAGGATAAAGATGTTGCGTATGCTAGTCGACAACTGAAGCCGCATGAAAGGAATTACCCGACTCATGATTTGGAGTTAGCGACGATTGTTTTTTCTCTGAAGATGTGGAGACATTATCTATTGGGAGTTCGATTCGAGTTGTTTACATATCATAAGTCGTTGAAGTATCTTTTCTCCCAAAAGGATTTGAATCTTCGGCAGCAACGGTGGCTTGAGTTTTTAGCATCAAATGATTTTGGTATAGCTTATACTCCAGGAAAGGGTAACGCAGTAGCAGATGCGTTAAGTCGAAGACATGCAGGATTGGGAGCCTTGTTTTCAGAATGGAAGAGTCTCGAGTATTTAGCTGGATTTGACTTCAGGCCCAGATGTGAATTGGAACCTGAGATGTTGGCAAACTTATAGATAAGACCGACTCTTGTGGAAATAATTGGCGAGAGTCAAAAACGAGACGATAAGCTTGTCAAGATTATCCGTGATTTGGAATCTGGATTAGACCCAGAAAAGGATAAAGGATTCGAGGTCGATCGAGAGGGTTGGCTTCGGAAGCAAGGACGACTAGTTGTTCCCGATATAGATGAATTGAGAGATGAAGTTCTGAAGGAAAGTCATCACTCGAAGCTGACTATTCATCCAGGTGGAAATAAGATGTATCGGGATATGAAGAGATCCTACTACTGGGAAGGTATGAAGAAAGATGTTGGAAATTTTATTTCCAAGTGCATGAACTGCCAGTGGGTAAAAGCCGAATAGAAGAAGCCAAGTGGATCGCTTCAGCCATTAGAAGTTCCTACATGGAAGTGGGAGCAAATATCGATGGATTTTATTGATGGGTTACCTAGAACAAGAACGGGAAATGAAGGGATTTGGGTCATCGTTGATCGTATGACTAAGAGTGCAAGATTCATTCCTGTTCGATCGACTAGGACTGCATCAAAGTTGGCAGAGTTGTATGTTAAGTGGATAGTTCGATTCCATGGTATTCCGAAAAGTATAGTGAGCGATCGAGATCCATTGGTCACTAGTGGATTTTGGAAGAGCTTCCAGGAAGTTTTGGGAACCAAGTTGTGTTTGAGTACCGCTTATCACCCTCAAACAGATGGTCAGACCGAGAGAGTCAACCGAATTTTGGAAGATCTCCTTAGAGCTTGTGTTTTGGATTTCGGAGGATCATGGGAAGATCACCTTCATTTGGTGGAATTTTCATATAATAACAGTTACCAGTCAAGCATTGGTATGGCACCGTATGAAGCATTGTATGGAAGACCGTGTAACTCTCCGACATGTTGGTTAGAGACCGGAGAAAAGCTGATACTTGGGCCAGAGATGATTCGACAGACTTCGGATTGCATAGAGATCATTCGGCAACGAATGAAGGCAGCCCAAGACCGTCAGAAAAGTTATGCCGATAAGCGTCGTAAGGATTTGGAATTCGACGTAGGTGATATGGTTTTTGTGAAGATTTCTCCACTAAAGAATGTTATTCGATTTGGGAAGAAAGGAAAATTGACTCCGAGATTTGTTGGACCATTCCCGATCATCGAGCGAATTGGAAAGCTCGCTTACAGATTGGAGTTACCAGAGAAGATGTCGGGTGTGCACAATGTTTTTCATGTATCGTATCTACGGAAGTATGTGCACGACTCAAATACAGTGGTTTCTGTTGATAGTTGTGAAGATTTCGAAGTTGATCCAGTCGATAAGAGACCTCGTAAGCCGCTTCGTGTCGTGGAAACCGACACGAAACAGCTTAGGAGGAAGGTAGTTAAGTTGCTCAAGATATAATGGAGTGATGATGATAACGACTGTACATGGGAGGTGGAAGAGAGGATGAAAGCAGCTCATCCTGAACTCTTCAAGGTATGGCCCTAAGGTGTCGTGTCATCTAACAACATTGTAACTTGTTCTAGTTTTAGAATTTTGCATGCTAAGCTAGAATTGGATGCATGGTTTGTTGATTGCTATGGATGGTAGGCATGCAGAATAGTCTTTGATTGCTCTTGTTTGTTTGGAATTTCGGGGGCGAAATTCCTAAGGGGGAAAGAATGTAACGACCCGTATTTTTACGGATCGAAACGTCGTAAAACAATTTACATTTGGTCGCATTGTTGATAAGTCGTCCAGAGTCTAAGTCTTAGGTCGTATGAGGGTTTGGAACGACCTAGGAAAGTTGGCGAGTTAAGGGGTAGGCGGCTTAGTGATGTGGAGCGACTTAAGGATTAGAACGACCTAAGGAGTTAGGTCGTGTAATAGTTAGGTCGTATAGAAGATAGGTCGTGTGCTGGCTTAGGTCGTGGGATAGGTTAGGTCGAGTGAGCGACCTAAGAGAGTTAGCAACCAATAGGATGTTAGCGACCTAAGGTGTTGAGCGACTTAAGGGTTTGCAGCGACCTAAGAGAACTGGTGAGTAGCGACCTAGTAGTTAGCGACCTATAGGAGTTAGCGACCTATAGGAGTTAGCGACCTAAGGGTTAGTAACCTACAGTGGTGAGCGACCTAGTGGTGAGCGATCTAGTGGTGAGCGAGTTAGCATGGTTAGGTCGTTAGACGACCTAAGGAGTTAGGTCGTATCCTGGTTAAGTGTTAGGTCGCGTTTGTGTGTTAAGTCGTAGGTTTGTTAGGTCGCTAGGTCGTGGCATTGTTAGGTCGCGAGGAAGCGTGTCTGTGTTAGGTCACAGGAGTGTTAGGTCGTAGAAGCGGTCTGTGTTAGGTCGCTAGGCTGCATCCTCGTTAGGTCGTAGGTCGCGAGGAAGCACATCATTTGTTAGGTCGTAGGTCGCATGGATGTGCATTCGTTAGGTCGTAATTCGTATGAATGCACTGATCTGTTAAGTGCGAGGTCATAGGCTGGTATTGTTAAGTCGTGGGCTTTTTAGGTCGAGGGGTTTTAGGTCGTAAGTCGTGGACGACCTAACTCCGAGTGAGCGACCTAAGGGGGATTTCAGCCTATAAATAGGAGGGTTCTTCTTCATTTTTGGGATCCGGATTTCGAAGCGACGAAGTGCTGCCATTTTGAGAGCTCGACTTCTACACTTCTTCACTTCTTTTCTCCACTTTAATCTTGTGGTTCCTTCCATCCAAATCGAAGATCAAATCGAAGATCGAAGAGCTTAGATTGAAGATCTACATTCTTCGAAGAGAGATTTCATCGTTTGAAACGGATTCGTGATAGATCGAGTTAGATCCTTCGCTGTCCAGATCTGAAGTGTGTTGCTTTTGAGTTGTTTAGGTGATTTGGTGAGTGGTGATTATCTCTCACACGGATCCAAAGGAGTATATCGGATCGTTGGCTTAATTTGGAGTTAAAGTAGTGATTTCCATGCATTTTTGTAAACCTAAGTATAGATCCATATAGTTCCATTGTTCATGATGATTTGACAACCATTTTACTAAGTGTTAACCTATGCAAGTTCATTCATCAAGATTGTAGAGATATTTCTAATGTTTCATGCTTGTTAGACTTTGGACTCTTTAATTACGAAATTGCCATTATTGTTATAATTGTCTATTTAGATCATATTTGAATGCTTGATTACTTGGATTGATGTTTGACTTGATTGATTGCTATGAATTAGATGATTGATGATTTGATTTAGACAAGTTGGTCGAAGATGATTCAAAAGCTAAGGGAAAGGCTCTTGAATTGGAAAAGCTGCTCGTGGCATATGTAGCGGATGATGAAGCTCATATGGATAGATTTGATGATGATGATGAGATGGAGCTTTGCTATGATGATGATGAGGCGAAGCATGAGATGAGATAGTCTTGGTCTAATCCAGACGGGATCATTCCAAGCATGTTGATAACTCGGTGAAATGGTTCGAGTTAGAGGATAATGGATTGCTCGAGAGGCGCTTGAGCTAGTATGGAAATAGTCGTCGAGGAGGATGACTAGAAGGCTGAAATCTCATCGTTGTTGAAGGTTCTAGCATGCTCAAAGCAAGAGTACATTGGGCAGATTCGATAGTCCCTGAATGCTAATGATTGGTAGACAAGTACTCTGGGCAGATTCGATAGTCCTAGGCACGGGTCACGATGACGTGCAGAGTTATGTCTAGAACCGGGGTTTCCATTAGCCCTTGACGGACGGCTGAAAGAATGTGCCGGTCATTCAATTAACGGTGATATCGAGGCAATGATAACAGTGATAGCCAGAGTCATGGATGTTTGATTGTATCGTCATTCGGTCTCAAGAGCGGTATTTTCTGGGTGCTTATCTGATCTTGGTTTAGGCCTTGGGGGTTTGTACTTGGAAAACATCGCCCTTGACTCGAGTGATAATTGCTTTACTTTAAATTGTATGCTCTGTTATGTTTGCTTCTGCTTAGTGTGTCTGGGGCTATCACTGTAGAAAGAGGTGGAGTGGGAGGGTTGTATTCCTATTCCTTTTCCTTTATGCTCTTTTGGTATGTTGTTAGTTAATTTACTGCTCACTAAGACTATTGTCTGACTCAAGGCTTTATGTTTTAACTCTTATCGCCTTGGGCTGTTCGTCCATTTTGGGACGGGCAGACTAGGTAGCAGGTGACAGGTGCTGTTCTTGCTTCCAACGATGCTGATGACGAAGACGAGCTGGAGGCTTGCATATTATTTCTTACTATATGTACTGGATGTTCCGCTGCTTGTATATTCTCTGAGTGTTATGTAATGAGGCTTGATGTATTGACTATTCAGATGTTTGTATTCAACTATTATGAAGTTTTATTGATGAGATTCTATTTTGTGAAGCTTCACTATATATATATTCTATTGTATTTTGTCCATGCGCTGTGAGTAATACGACAGATTCTGTTGTTTTAATTTACCCTGGCAATCGTCCATGGTCGCCTGGCACACTTTACAGCGCACTATCTCTAGATTCGGTGCAGGGGTCATGGGCAGTCGTCACATTATCTTTTGTACCAATGCTAATCATATTGGTTTGGATGCAGTTCTCTTGCAAAAGAGAACGTGCTATCACTTGTGCTTCTAAATCATTAATGCCTATTGAGACTAGATATGCCACTCATGATCTAGTGCTCATGGCTATTGTTTTTGCTTTTAAAAGTTTGGCATCATCATTTTTTTGGGGAGAAATTTGTTCTCCGCCTCGATCATAAATCTTTGGAATATTTATTTTCTCATAAGGAACTTAATATTGGATCGAGTTCCTTGCATCTTATGATCTTGATATTCTTTGTATATTCCCGGAAAGAGGAACCGTGTTGCCAATGCACTTTGTTGTAAACAACAAGTGGTTGATTCTTTGATGATGTCTGAATGGAATTATCTTTTTATCAAGTCCATCGGACGTTTTGATATACTTTGTTTTATTGAGCTTTATCTCATTTCTTTTATGGACTAGCGTCCGATGTTCTTTTATGGTGTTCGGTTCATTTGACGTACCGTTTGCACTACGTCGATGTTCTGAATTATTTGAGCTTTGGTTCATCTGGCGTACCGTTATTGTACTATGTCATTGTTCCAAATTATTCGAGTTTCTCGTTTCCCTGGCATACCATTATTGTACTACGCCATCGCACCGGCTCAATTTTCTGCTATCCATGACGTTTTCCCACGTCTTCCAACTACGGAAATGCCTTAGGGATTCCAATTTTATTCTTGAGCCCGAAGTTATTGTGGAAATTGAAGTTTCGCCTATTTGACTATTGAGCAACATTTTATTCGCATCATTGCTTCGGAGGTTGAGCGCCTTCGAAATAAAGATGTTCTTCTTGTGAAGGTTCTATGGTTCTCAAATCCCAAGGATTGCTCTTGGGAAATCTAGAGAATTCATTGAGCGAACTCATCCGGGTTTACTCTTTCGTGCTCTTTATGGTGAACTTCTTATTTCAAATTTTATTTTGTGTTGATATGCTTCTATGGTTGTTACTCTTTATTTTCTTCTTAAGTATTGCGAGGACGCAATTTCTTTAAGGAGGGGAGTTTGTAACAACCCGCATATTTATCGATTTTATATTCAAATATTTTATTTAAATATAACATCGTTCATCGAATTTTAGTCCGAAAAGCTACTTTTTGCAAACAGTTGAATTAGGACTCAAGACCACCCCCATTGAGTTCAAAATGCCGTTTGCAACCTTTTTGAGTATAAACTTCGATATGTTTGGAGTTAGGAGAATTTTGCCACTTTTCACTTAGGGCTTTGGGTTGGGTTTCAGCCCAATAACCCCACTTATTACCCTAGCTCAGTCCACCTCTCCTCTTCACTTCACTCTTATTCTCCAAACACTCAAGCAAAACTGAAAATGGGGGAAGAGAAAGGGAATTAGAAACTCCTAGCCCTAGTCCCTCTTGCAAACTCCAACTTCTAGCTCCAAATTCAAAGAGAACCCATTGGTAAGCCTCCTCTTCATCTTCTCTATCTTATTCTCCTCTTCAACTTCAGTTTATTCCTAAACCTAACTTTGGGAATGTCCTTCTTTAAAGCTTTGATTCAAGCTTGTTGAGTTGGAATTGAAGAGTGATTGCCCTTGCCATTGCTTTCGAGCTTCTTCTTCATTGATTTGGGTTCAAAGGTGAGATTTTTATCTCACATCTATGACTATAATAATCTTCGATTGTTAGGTATGAATTCCTAACACTTATTCTTGTGCAAATGCTTTTGGTTTGGATTGATTTGGTGAATATTCCAATTTTTAGTGTTTTGAGTTCAATTCTTTAAAAATCATAGCTTTGATGTTTTGATCATGTTTTTGGTGATGAATCGAAGAGCTTATATGGCCGGGTAGTCGATTGGCATAAACCCTTAGCGCTCATTGCTCGACCGATTGAAATTTGGAAGGGATTGGCCTTCATTTTTGTATGATAGGATGTGCTGGAAACATGGTCCGGTCGACCGAACTCAGGGTCCGGTCGACCGACCTGCTACCCAGGCACTTCCCTACCTCTGTTTTGGGAGTGCAGGAATTTTCGCTCCGGCTGATCGACCAGGAAGTCCGGTCGACCGACCTGCTTCCAAAGTGCAAAGCACTTCTCTGCCTTAGGGTTTGGTCGACCGACTGCAGAGCTCAGTCGACAGACCTGCTTCCCGAGAATTTTCCAGAACAGGGTCCGGTCGACCGAGCCTTGTAGCAAGCCGACCGACCGGCTTCCCGAGAATTTTCCAGAACAGGGTCCGGTCGAATGAGCCCTGTAGCAAGCCGACCGACCTGCTGCTATTTTGCCTATTTTGCCAGTTTTGCGTGGTTTCCAAATTTAATCGATTCGTGTTACTTCCCTACTTGTTGTTATCATTTATTGCCAACTTTGATGACTTCTTTTCTTTGGGATTTTTGGAATACCCATTTTGATGGATTCAGTATCGATTTCTTTGGATTTTTATTCACGTCTTTGAATGTGAATTTTGGCGATTTATTGTTTCTACAATCGTTTTTGTGATTTGTCACTTCAAAATATAAAGGTTTTCTATACTAGTATTAAATATCAAAACTTCTTCATCAAAACGATTTCAACTCTATTTTCAATATCAAAGCTCGTTTCTTAAAACCGTTTTCCAATCTATTAGTATATTCAAACCTTTACTTCATTCGTATGAGAAAATATAATTAAACGGCTTAGCAAAACAAGTGGTATGAAACGCTTGCGTTTACTTCGTCGGTTAATTTATGGACTTATTCGATTGAAACTCTTGTGACAATTTTCTAGTGGAGATCTACAATCTGTTCGTAAATATTTGAGTTAAGCAAGTGGTTATGGGACATGAAGCTAAACTCTTATATTTACTAGCTTAGTGTAATCGACACTTCTTGATGATCGATGATGATCATTTTATGGTTTAGACTAGCAATGTGCGATGTCTCTTTGTCCATGTGAAGGAATGTATTTCTTTTTATTGAGCTTCGTCTCAATTTATGCATGAGGCGTATCTTTCTAGGTGCGTCGATGCTTGTTTACTTCGTGGAGCTTCGGCTCACCAGGAGGAGCTTCGGCTCAAAGTCCGCAATGGGGGACTATACCCTGTCAGGAGGAGCTTCGGCTCATCAGGAGGAGCTTCGGCTCATCAGGAGGAGCTTCGGCTCATCAGGAGGAGCTTCGGCTCATCAGGAGGAGCTTCGGCTCAAAGTCCGCAATGGGGGACTATACCCTGTCAAGAGGAGCTCCGGCTCATTTTTATAGGATTGGCCATCCTCTTTTCTTGTGATTTCTGGATTTCTCGTTGTGATTTCTGGAATATATGTTTCACCACCTTTTTCAGTTGGCATTAATATGTATGTCATTTATTGTGGCTTGGTGAATTAAATAAAGAATATGACATTCTTTTTATGCTATGAGGTTCATGAGATATTTGTATGATTTTCCTTTGTTGATTTTCTAATGTATACTTATCATAGTATGACATCTTTTTCTTATCATACGTTTTATTATCATATCTCATATTCTATCTCCTTTTATCTGATAATTTTAGCTAGAATGATCCGTTTATTATTTTCTTCTTAAATAATACTCGGGTCAGACTGAGATTTTACAGGTGCTTCCTCTTGACTTCCTATCTGGAACCATCATCTGAGTTTTGGCTAACTACTCTAGTTTAGTAGTTTTTGTTGTATACATTTGAGATTGAGACTCCTTGATGTATACATATTCTTTTGTATAGCACGTGATGCTATTCTTTTGTATTATCGTGGATCTTTCTGACCACTACTCTGGGGTACACTTTCATGTGTTGTATATTTATTCATATCTTCTTCCGCCTTTGTGATATGGATGTCTGTGACTGATTTATGTTATGATTATTTCTATGTTTGTTTCCGAAGATTATATATAGCCACCGTGTGATAGCTTTGAGTTTGTACCGGTATGTCAGATTTCCTCCTTAAATGATATGCATTCTATTCTATCTGACATATCGGTGCTCGCACAAAGAAGTTACACGGATGGTCGCTCCTCAACAGCCTTATTCTCCGTGCTAGTCGACAGCATTAAACCGTAGTGTCCCTGGCTAGCGTGGGTATAGAGGTGGTGCATCACAGACCAACTTGCACAATCGTCGCATATATGTTGGTCCGAAGTGGTTTTCAGATAAATCCGATCCTGGTCTCTTCACACCAACGTTGCAAAAGCGTTTCTCAACCTTACACAGAAACCAAGTCTCATAGACTTATCATGTTTCCAACTTTCAACTTGCTATCCTTCGGCGAAGAAAGAAGCTCGATAGATTGGAGTAATCACTCCGCACTACACACATCAACATTCTCAACACAAACGATAATCAAGCCTACACAGTCAGTTACGTACTAAGTGTATGACTAATTAGTTTCTACATCAAGTTGAGAAACTAAAATGGCCAAATTTGATAGTTGGTTATTAAACTATCAAAGACACAAACAAAATCTAGCACATAAGTAGTCATTGGGCCTGATTTTATTAATCGTTTATAAATCAAATCCCTTTCCAATTATTCACTTCAAAATATCTTTAAAAAGATAATATTCAAAACCATTTCACTTATTGGATATTTGGAAAACATTTTCATATACTTATTTTAATAATAAGTAAATTTACAAACCATTTTATTTTCAAACCATTTAAACTCCATTTTATAATATCACTTTCCAAAACATTCATTTTATTTAAAGGATTATTCACTGTCCAAAATCGTGAATAAAATTCTCTTACCAAATTTATTACTTCTACACATTTAATTTAAAGGATTATTCACTGTCCAAAATCGTGAATATAATTCTCTTTTATAAAAATCCATATTTAAATTATCAAATTAAATTGATTCCACGTGTATAAAACAGGATTTTTAATTCACATTTCTATTTTATAAAATCTTCCATTTATAAAATCCCTTTATTAACAAATTCCATTTATATCTCATTTATATGTCAAAATCCAATTATAAGTTAATTTACTTATAAATCTCTTATTTACAAATTCGTTCTTTTTTATTACTTCCTTAATTCATAAATCTTATTTACTTATAAGATTCATTTATAACCTCATTTTAACACTTACAAAACTCGGTTATAATTTCATTACTTTTTATTTATAAAATATCAATTTTATAAATCTTATATATATAAATCATTTATAATAAGTTCAAATTTCCTATTTAACTTATTTTACAAAATAGTTAACTTTATACTTCAAAATCATATTTAAGTATATTTCACAAAACCATAGTTTTTATAACATAAAAATTATACTTTTTATTCATTTAAAATAAATCTATTTCTTTTAACAATTCAAAAATTATTAAAACATATATATTTTCAAAATCACTTTGAAATCCTTTTTAAATTGAAATCATCATTTTAATATTTTTAAATTTCCAAAAATATGGCCCAATGCTGCAAAAGCGCTAAATAAAGGAATTCACATCAATCATATCAATTATGGTATCCAAATATCATATATGACATGATAACAACATATATAACAATATCTTTAAATAAAAATCAACAACGGTGAGGAATCCAGTTGGATCCCTCCAACCTGTAACCTACAACAAATATATATATGAGAAAATATGTACAATGTTGAGGCAGACGTGCGTACAAAGGGTCATCCGCTCATATACAGGAACGTATAGGTTCTCATCCGCTAAAATATGCGGGAATATATCCAAACTAACTAATATACATATATATATATATAATATCATATATCATCCAAACAATCATCAATCATCATAAATAAATTTATTCTCACTTATATAGAAATATAAGCGAGACAGAGAAAGTGAGTTTTACTCACTTTGGTTGCAGTCGTCGCGATAGCGATTTATTTCGATTAAAATTAAACGAGCGTTTAATTTTATTCAAAATTTTCACTAGCTCAAATAAATCCTAATCCAGCTCCATCGCGAAGTGCTCGCGAATACGAACCCAATGCAACTTGTTTCGTCAAATTTTGACCTCGTATGGAAAAGATAACATTTTAAAGATTACACGAATTTAAATATAAATAATTCACAATTTCTTTTTATTTATTAATAAACCTTAAATTGAAATCTGGGGCGCTCAACTTTGGATCGGCAGTCTTGGCCACAAAATCCTTCTTCCCCCATCACGTAAACTACCCAGGCCAATAAATCGCGCCTCAAACCCATACGCACGCACAAACCTTTCGATGCCGCACCTCCATCGTCCCTCGTGACATCGATCAACGACCATCATTCGAAAGGCCATCCCGAGCTCCACCTTCGGCCTTGGTCCCGTTGAACTAGGCTACCCCATGCTCCCAACAATCATGTTCGAATGAAATGCATTTCGACGAGATTTGCCGCCAGTCCATTGTTCTAAAAACAATCATAGCCGTTGGATTTGTAGTACTCGACGAGCTCTACGATATTGTAGTTGAGAGTTTCGGCTAATTGTTTAAGGATTGGAAGAGATCGAGGAGAGAAAGAGGGTGATTTCTAGCCATAGAAATTTAATGTCGGCTAGAGTTAGGGTTGGCTCTAAAATGAAGGGTATGGTCCTATATTTATAGGCAATATAAATCACTATTCACCCGAAAAATTTTCGAACTCCAATCGAAGCGTGCCGCCAGGCGTTTATAATGTTTTACCCTTATTCCAAATAAAATGGAATATATATCGGGAGCCAATTCCATCGTATTTGGAAGATAGGATTTTGAATCGAATTATTTTAATTAAAATTACTTAAATAAATTTCCACGCGTTTTAGCTTCGCACGACCAAACCGTAAGTTTGATTGACACGAAATTTGAAATCCTATAATAACTCACTATTACGGATCCAATGAAACTAGTTTCGTCGAAATCCGAGACAGTGTCAAAAATGACTATTTTTACACGTTAATTAAATATTAAAATTTCCAATTTCTATAAATTAACTTTTATTTCAAATTTAAAAGTTTACTATCTCCATTCTAATTCAAATAGGATTTAAAAAAACGTTAGAAATCATTTTTATTCATATTAAATCCAATATTCAATTATTTAACTGATTTAACTTATAATATTCGTTTTTCAATTTTTTAATTCAATTAAATATTCTAAATTCAAACGACTAAAAAACTGGATCATTACAATGACTCAGGAATTCATATGTTATATAACTCGGTCATAATAAAAGATCTCAAGATAACAACGTGCGGTAGTCTTCTAACTTGGGAGTACTATCGATTTAGAGTACGTAGATTGTACTTTGACCATGTCAACTACATGTCATGGCGATCGTCTTACAACCATAATTAGGCATGACTTGTTTATAATTCATACTATTATGCACACATATGTTATTCTATATAAATTTAATAGGCTGTATTTATTTAAAAAAAATTATTCATCTTATTTTGCACACATATGTTATTTTATATAAATTTTAGTTATGCCATATTTATTTAAAAATTTGTTTTAAAAAAACTATTTAAATTCATATATATATATATATAATTGATTTTTTGAATATTTTAAAAAGTATATAAGACATATACTATATATAATAAATAGATCAGAAGTATTTTCAGTAGTAAAGAAAGAAAGAAATAAAATAATTCCTTAAGATGAATATTATACACACATACACACACTTAAACAAAATCTATTTTATGCTAACATGTTTTTCGACTTAAAAAAATTTATTTCTTACTATTTTCAAACTTAAACATTATATTTTTTGGAAAGGGGTTCTTTTTCTAGTGACATATAAAGAACATTCGTTGAATTCGCCTCCTTAAAAACCCTACCGTAGTAGTAAGGAAAAAGAGTATGGCATACAGACGATATATAATACAACGCAACACTGTAAGAGAAAAAGGAAATACACCACACCTCAATACAAGGCCAACTACCCATCAACCCAAATACAACACACGAACAAAAAATAAACTCTAACCCCAGGCTTACATATAAACTCCCCATCGAGCTAAAATGGTAGCTTCTTCTTCACTATAATGGCTTTGAACCTTGCTTCTTATCACCTGATAAATAATATCTTTTTCAATGATCTTCATTTGATGATTACTCTCTATCTTCCACTGCTCAAAACTTCCTCTGTTACATTCTGCCCTTATGCGATAAACCAGTGTGACTTGGTAAAAGCAAGCCTTTGTATAATTCCTTGATGGTGAAAACAGGACCTAAAAAGTTGGACTTCAGCTTCGAAAATCTCCAATTGCCTAAAATGGGATGTGCAATTTGCTTTTGAAATGATGAAGAAAAGATCTGGAGTAGTCGCAATCGAAGAACAAGTGCTCGTGAGATTCATCATGACGTGAACAAAGGAAACATCGTTTCTCAAGTCGCAATCCCTAATTTGACAAACGATCAGTAGTTGGTAATCTTTGAAGTATTTCTTTATATGCGCATATTGACATCTTTTTAGCACTTGACTTGTTCCATATATTAGGATACTAATTAACATTATCTGATTTCCCACGTATATCATTCTATACTCTGAAAAACTGAAAATTGTTAATGGTCTGCATGCTTAGAGGTACTAATAGGAACCTGCTGAACTTCTTTGGTCTTAGGAAGAAGTTGTTGTGTGAATTCACCATTAGACAGAATAGCAGATTTCTATCCCTTCCTAGCAAATCGACCAAGGTCTTGTGATTTATCCATGGATAAAACCACAACAATGTTGTAGCACCATTAACTATCACTCTATTGAATAACTTGAATGTAGTGTCTTTTTGTCATAACATATTTCATAGTCATTGAGAAATTGTTATTTATTTGAAGTGTCCAATAAGAAGTATTATGTAAGTGCCTATTTCTCATCCAGTTTTCCCATAATGAACTTAAACATTACACACACATACATATATTTGTGTGCTTGTATATATGTTAAATATATATGAACATATATACATACATACATATGTGTGTGTGTGTGTGTGTCTATATATATATATATGTCACTTATTGTTTTCGGTTTACCATAAATTATAACAGAAATTGAATTTTTGAATTTTATTTACCAAGTCATAATGGTTTAAAAATTAAACATTTGACTTACTCAAATTGAGAAAATGATTTTTGACTATAAATTATTTAATCAAAAAATTAAAACAGCAGTAGCATCATTTAAAATAAAAATACAATAAGTTTGAATAAGTCAAAATATTTGAATTTCTTTTTAAATTATTTATATATTTATATAAAGCTGAAATAATAATTGATTATATATATATAATTTACTTGTGCATATTTATTGTAAATATAAATGTTTTTTATGGTCAAATTAAAAATAATAATAGTTTTGCTTCATGTTTGCATAGGATAAATTATATTAAATATTATATATATATATATATATATCACACTTAGTCATTATATTGACCGTTGAACAAAGAGGTCAATTTATCCCATGAACCTCTTGTTTAGGTAATTAATATAGGGGCATTTCACTAGAAGGACAAACTTTGCAGTCCAATTAGTTTCTAGGACACACATCCATAGAAATTAATTTCAAGGCCAAAGTCAGCAGAATAATTACTTTTAAGGACAAAGTCAGCAGTCCAATTACTTTCAAGGACATAATTTCATAGGTTTTTAGGCCTTAGAAACTAATTATTTTGTATTTTGTCCTTAAAAGTAATTATTTCAGTTGTGCATCCTAGACACTAACTACACTGGCTAAAGAGGCCCTTGTGGCTAATTTCCACATTATAATATATATATATATTATTGTGATATTTGTATTTTAAACATAAATGCTATGACATATTAATTTTAAATTAAATCATTAATAAATTTATTTTAAACATTTATAATATTAAATATTTTAATTAATAAAATTAAATTAAAATATTACAAACCTTATTAATCAAATACTAAACTTGATTTAGTATAAATAAATATTTATATACACAAACACATAATAAAGACCTTGTGCAAATTAATAAAATGAGTTTTTTTTTAAATTTACCTTTTAACGCGGTTGCAAGTGTACCTGATCCAACATGATGTATCTAGTTCACATCAGCAGTGAGAGCGACCTCATGGCTCATTCTTTAGACATGGGGCTGGACATATCACTTCTTAACTGAAACCTCTACTAACTTCCCTCCTTAGACTCGACACATTTTGATTGGACCTTGATCATACACTCCAGTATTGGACTTGCACTAGAGGGACATCTCTCGATTTAAAGCATCTTCTCACTGGATTCTTCATCTTTAGTGCGTCATCTTCTGCTCATAGCCTCATATTACATACTAAACTTGATAAGGTATGTTTGCTTCTCTTTATTCTCCTTTTTTGATTAGATATAGTTGTCGTGCTTTCTTCCCTTTTCATTAGTGTCCTAACCCTTAATTTTACTATGGTTACTGTTATGCATTCTTTCGCTTGATGCTCATAGATAGCACCGTTCTCATTATTTTTGTCGTTGATCCTGCACTATATGCTTCAACTGCCTAAATGATCAAACCATTCAGCCAAACAATCTACGACCATGTCTCCTTCCCTGGCAGCAGCACTACAAGCTTTTACTTCCTCTTAATCAATGACTACACTACTTTGATACACCGTCCATCTATCTCATATATACATGTATCATATTTTGTGAAACATGGTACTTAATAGAGGGTGATCACCTACTAGTACATATGTCTTAGGTAATATATACATACTACTATTCTTGATATATTCAAGGTTTGACTAACTCTACATAAGATTTGAACTCGTGACCTCTAAACCTGTGTTCGAGCACCCTACCGTTGAGATGTGGTCTTGGACATGTATATCATTTACTTCCACTACGCAGCTTATTTAGGATAGTTTTTAATTTTTTCAGCAAATTTTCATAACAATTCTTGCATGTATCATTAACCTACGCTATATTTATAACACCCGAAGTATTTGGGTTATATATGGCATAGAACCAGCCAGTTCTTACTGAAATATTTAGTGCTGATGGACGATTATTTTGATATATGTAATTTACCACCTACTAGGTTTGTTGGTAGATTTTTGAGATTTTTATAATTAGTATATTACTTGAATGCTCTCCTCTAACCAAGGAACACCCTTCTTACAAAAAACCAAAAAAAATCAAGTAGATATTAAAAAAATGAATTCTTTTTTGAGAATTTGCACATTTCGGTGCAAAATTTTAATTTTTTAAATTTTGCACTGCAAATTATAATTTTTTTTGAAATATTTGTAATAAAAGCTACAAAATTTTGAAAATACTTTTAGGAGCTATTGTGTATTGTGTATTTGGCTCTAAAAAACAAACTCTCCCTTAAATAAATTTACCAAAGTATGATTAACCTATGTATCTTAAATAACTATTTATATACTTGGTATTGACCGCAATTTACTAGAGCATTCTATAGTTCTAGTAAGAGGAGGAAGGGTTAAGGGTTTACTCGGTGTAAGATATTAAATTGTTCAAGGAACCTTTGAAGTTGTCAAAGTACAGGATCGTCATTAGGAATGTACTAGTGCATTTTAGATTCTTATCCAAGACATATATCATCTGATGATACCATGTTAATCGCTAGAAACATGCTAAGTGACATAAGTTATAAGTGGATTATGTTTGGAAAAAAGAGCATCGCGCTAATTTCCATTTTCCACTTGATATTTTATTTTTTAGCTTGAGTTGACAAACCAACATCCATAAGGCAATGCACCAAGATTTAGCACAGAATTCACAGTTTAAAAAAATAAGCTACATTTTCAGTCGTTCATAGCAAAGGAAATGAGGTGTGTATAGGGGAAAACATAGAGATCCAATTGAGAAGAATCACTTAACCAAACCATCCATCTAGAACAATAGATGATTATAGACATGTTAAAATAAATGGATAATAAATTGATTGCTTCCAACAACTTTCAATTCCCAATTTAATAATCAATCAACAATCATAGCAAATAGATGAACAAACAAATAAGAAAAAAAAGAAAACACGGAATCTATAGTAGTTTCATTATCAAATTGATTATGTACGTACACTTTGAGGAGAGAGAATTTTTAATTGAGAGAGTTTACAAGATTTTAATACAAATTTGATATTAATGAAGGCTATAAAACAATAGTGGAGAAGATGCAATTAAGATTTATCAAAATCGAGAAGAAATGGTGCTTTCATAATGCCTTAAACAAGTCCTAACTTTCAGATATGGCCATAGAAAGATCCATTGATGAAATAGAGAAGAATGGGCTAATATTAAGTACACTTCAATACTCAGCATGCAATTATGAATGATCAACGATCAATCTTGGAGGTTAAGTGGCCGACCAGTTAATTAAGCAATTCTATTTAATGCTTTAAGCAGTTGACTACTTAAGGTTCTAGTAGGCGACCATTAGATGTATGCATTGCGCACATTGCTACACCCACTACACCTTGTTCCGCCTCTGATCTTCAAGTTTTCATATCTATCGAACCATAGATCAAAACGATAAACCTTTTTGGTCGTTAAGATCTAGAAAAATTTTTCTTTGATTTTATATATTATATCAAATATTTCAGTACTCCACATTGGTATTATAAATCTCCCAAACAACTCATAAATCAATTCCACCTTCAACTAATATGGAATGATAACTAAGTCAATATGGCACATCCCAATGAGCTTTGACATGATCATCACCTATTGCACTTCGTTAACAATCTTCAGCAAGATCATCACCCACCAACGAAATGTTTAAGTATCCAAAACTAAGAACTTAGAACCAATATAAGAAAATATAACCAAATCTTTCTCATAAGCAAAAGAAAACCAATAACTATGTGACAACCCACATTTCGGAAGTTTCAAATCGACAATAATCCACACATGTCCAACTTAAACAATCCAGAACATAGATAATAAATGGGGTTAATTAAGAAAATAAAAGAAAGAAAAGAAAACAAACAAAGAATCTCGCAGCGGAACGAAAAAATATAATAATCAAATAAACAGTTCATAAAGCTGTTTATATTATACATTTGATTATAATTTGTACAACATTTATTAGAGTTACATATACATCAGGGATAAACAATTAATGCAGAAGAACAACATGATGCAGAGAATAATAATAGTAATAATATACCAAAAACTTCGTCTTCGTCCTCCATAAAATGATCTTCAATGCATTGTAAAACTCAGGGCTGATCCGAGCGTAGTGAAAAGACAAAACACTCGAGTCAGGACTAAAATATTCTCATGTGAGTCAAATCGATATCGCATATAACATGAGTGCCATGGCGTCAGAGATGTTTATGGGATTTCACATCTCTTATCCAATGTAATCGTGCATGCAATAACTCAAGAGATTTTCCCATGATTTTCCATCTCTTAAGGATCCATCAATATTTTTATATGTAGTAGAATACACTACATATATAATGTCTAATCAGTAAAATAAATATTTTTCTTAGCGTTAAGGTCCCCCTTAACGCGTTTCTAAGCATTGACATACAGTTTGCATTTGACATAACCAGTAGCATGTAGGTAGTCAGTGATGCACCGTGTTACGACAACACTGAACACAAATCGTAGGGGTCTCGTATAAGGATAAAAGTATGACAAGGCATGTGAGGCAATGCCCAAGGTAGGATACTACCAATTTACCCTTCCTGGATGGTGGTAACCCCTAACAGCCAACCGCGTCCAATACTCCCAAAATCCGAGGGTGCGCACCAGTCGATAACAATGTCATGATAGTAATACGAAGAAGTGTGTCCACTAGAGGTTGCTGACCTCATTGGCCGGTACAGCTCCTGTTTTAATCATTTCAAATTGACACAAGTGTCAGGCCAATCCATCATCGTTCTCTTTTTTCAAATCCAGCAAACGACGCCAAATCCAACCACTTCGTTCTGAAGTCTCCTCCACATACACAGTTGTTAAAGTGGTTCCAATATTGACAGAGAGTATGCCAATAAAAGGCCCCGGTCTCTTTAACAACCAAACGTCGTTTTACACACCGGTTGGTTCTTTTACATTTCAAAAACAGTTCGTATTTGATATCAAAATATCATATTCACTTCAAAATCAAATTCATTTCAGAATCATCATATTTATTTAAAATATACTATTTCAATTCAAAATCATGTCCATCTTAATATCTCGATTTCAGCTCTAATTCAAAATTGCTTCGAATTTTCATTTGGGTTATAACTTCAATTTAACCCAATTCGTATTTAAATCCATGATTTACATATAAACCTTCCAGCCTTTGACCAGCTTGAATTTTAGAAAAATAGTTTGAAAATTTAAATTGTTTAAAAATAGTTTAAATGATTAAAATAGTTTGATATAAAATGATTTAAGTATTTAAATTTTTTTATAAGGTAATATAGTTTGGAAAATCAAAATAAATTGAATATGTAAAAAGGTAGATTTTAAATAGTTTATATTAAAATAATTTATTTGAAAATAGTTTCAAAGTCAAACTGATTCAATTTCCAAATCTCTCCAATCAAATCAATTCAATTTCCATTTAAATTGATTCAATTCGGATTTCAGTTCGAATTAACTTCGATTCCAATTTATATTCAAATCAATTTCAGTTCTAATTCCAAATTAATTTAATTTCTATTTCAGTTCCAATTAATTCCATCTCATATTCATATTAATAATTTTTCTTAGGTAAATTTTATTTTATAAAATAATTCGCTTCATTAGTCTATTATTAACTTACTTAAGCAAATTTTATTTTAGAGCTCAAATTCATATTAATAATTTTCTTTTTATCACACTAAATTTATTCAACATCCCTTAAGTTAATTTTCATCTTTTAATTCATTTCATTAACTTATTTCATATTCCATTAGTTAACATTCAATTTTTTTTATTGAAGCTCATTTCATTTGCATTTAATTTATTTATATGCAATTTAATTTAAATTCAATTACTCATGTTAATTTTTCTTACACTCATTTGTTTCAATTTCTTTCACAAATCATTTTATAATTCAAGTTTGTATTCATTTTATTAATTCATTTTATAGTTTAAGTGGAATTAATTCACTTTACTAATTTATCTAGTTTCATTCAGATCCAATTTAATTTATTTAATATTAAGTTAAATTTCATTTCATTTTAATCCATTACTTGGTTTATTTAACTCTATTTTAATTTTTTTCTTTCTTATCATTCACATTCAACAAATTTAAAATTGGTTTTTAACTTCATATTTCTCAAAATGGCTATTTTCACGTTAATTAAGTATATTATTATTAAATTAATTTTATTTTCTTCCAATATTAATTACAAAAACTTATTTAATTTATTAAATTTAATTATCGAAAATTATGGGTCGTTACAATATCATT
The DNA here is from genome assembly GCA_030737815.1 of Allium fistulosum. NCBI lineage: Eukaryota > Viridiplantae > Streptophyta > Magnoliopsida > Asparagales > Amaryllidaceae > Allium > Allium fistulosum. The sequence continues at coordinate 1,498,670,535 of CM060901.1, forward strand.
ATTTGGAAGTGTTTTGACGAGAGATATATTTTGAAAAGATTTTTGAAAGAAATAAAAGCATTAAACTCGCTTAAGTCGCTGTGAAATAATTCTGGGTATGACTGCAGCATCACCTGTATTCATTTTCGAGTTTCTAAGTGAAAATTGCTTCCAAAAGAAGTTTATTTTCGATTAAAACAAGTTTTGATTGTGAAAAATATTCTAAGTATGATTTGATAAATATATGAAAATAGTTTAGAACTTATAAATTGAAATGATATGAAAGAAAAATAAGTTTATAATATATGAATTCGAACATGAAAATAAAACCGAATTTAAAATGGTTAAACATTTTGGTTAAGTAAACAAAAGAAAATTTAATTTGAGATATGAAATAAAAGAATTAACCTAAGAAATGTTAAATAAATTGAGTTAGTGAAGTCAAATAAGTAAAGTGAGGTTTAAATCAAGAAAGCATAAATAAAAAGTGAATTGAACTTGAAATAAAGTAGATAAAAATAATGAAATGAATTTAAGTAAATTAGTTGTATAACTTATGGATTTGCCCACTATCTTGGATTTAAACGAAACTAGTTTCATCGGATCTGTAACGGTGAATTATTGTAGGATTTCAAGTTTCGTAGTAATCAGACTTGTCGTTTGATCGTACGGACTCGAAACGCGTAGAAATCAATTTAATTGAATTCAATTGAATAAGCTGATTTCCAAAGCTAACTTCTTCATACGATGGAATTAGGACTTGAAACCTATTCCATTGAGTTTAAAAATATCTAAAACATCTGTTTTGATATATGGGATGACCCACTTTCGTTTTGGAAGCAGAACGAGCTATTCGGGTCTTTGTTGTCGTTTTGAACCAATTTAATATGTTATTCATTCTTATCGGGCCTTGTCCACATAAATAGATTTTTCCTAACCCCAACAGTCTTTCTATTTCTCATTTCAATACGTACAATTCTATCTGACTACCTCCTTCTTCTAATGGCAGAAACCAAATACAATTACAAAACCTTAAATTCAATTTCAAATCAAAATAAATTTCAAAAATTCAAACTCCTCAAAGCATAGCAAATTATATATCGTTGGAAAGCTCTCGATGAGCACAATCTTCTTCAATGATTTGTTTTTTGATTTGATTTGCGGTTTGGCCATAAATCATCAATTTATTCTCGGCCGTTCATTGGGTTTTAATCAACGATGATGGATTTCAGACATTCTGAAACTAGTTTAGACGAATTCTGAGACTGTTGAATTTTGGGCCTTATTTTGGATTTCAAATCGATTTGAAATCAAAGGTGAGTGTTTTAACCCACTTATAACTACTAAATTATCTTATGTTAGTTAAATTGAATTTATGTTGTGATTAAAAATTGATTGGTTGATGTTTGGTATATTTAAATTGTCATTCCAGTTAAATTTGACTTTTATTGAATTTAATATTGAATTTTAAATTGCCTGTTAATATCTGTCATTGATAATCAGTCAATTGTTGTTATATATTTATTTATTTGAATGGTGATTGTGATGGATGTTTGGTTGTTGATATTGGATGAGTGGATGTTATATTTATATTGTTACAACACTGCAAGTTCCCTTAAATTTCCTATGGGTTGAAATGATACATACCCAAATGATCTATAGAATAGGGAAAAATCATTATGGGTTGAAATGATAAACCCGAGTGATTTTATGGATTTTGAATTTTATTTGGGATTGCGGGTTGAAATGATATATATCCTTAAATATAAAATATTTGCAGATTGAAATGATAAATATCCATATCACTTGACCATAGGGTAGAAAATTATATACGGACACCAGATTGGTTAAATTAAATGATTTTAAAACACTAAATTTTTGAATCCAGTTAAATGATATTTTGAAATAAAAATTTGGATTTATATAAACTGAACTATTTTCGAAAATCCAAGCTTTAATGTTGGAATTGGAATTGGTTTAAATGAATTGTTTAAAGAATTGAAAATGAAATTTTGAAGTTGGATTTGAAGTATAAATGAAATTTATCGAAATTGAATTATTGAAATATTTGAATATTTTAGCTTTGAAACCTACTAAATTGGAAATAGTTTGGATTTATTGTTCGAACATGGTTTTGAAATCGATATTGATTAAATGGTTTTAAATGAGAATTTTAATTGAAGTACAAAATTTAGTTGGTGATTTGAAAGCTGGACATGGTCCAGATGTGTTGAAATGAAAGGAATAGTATAATTTGATATTAATTTCAAATTTATTATTTTAATATAAACCGTTTTAAAATATATTATTTTAAATCCTGATCATTAATATTTTCAAACTATTAAACTAATTTAACCTATTTTAAACTATTTTAATCAATTTAAACTATTTTAACTTATTTTAGTCTATTTAATCCAGTTTAATCTGTTTTAACCTATTTTAAATTAATTAACCCATTTTAATATAAATTAAATCTATTTAATCTATTTTAAATCTATTTAAATCATTTTAATCTAATTTAATCTATTTTAAATCTATTTAAACTATTTAAATTATTTAAACTATTTTAAAATATTTTAAACTATTTAAACTATTTAAACTATTTTAATCTATTTTAAACTATTTTAAATCATTTAAACTATTTTAGTGTATTTTAAACTATTTTTAAAACTATTAAAACTATTTATGACTATCTAAACTATTTTCTAAAATATCAAACTGTGTAAAATTGAAGTATTTATATTTAAATCCTTGATGATGATATAACCTAAGTTTGGATTTGAAATTGATACCTTTTCGTGAAATGGCATATTTGAGTAAATATGATGATTTTGGAATGAGGACTTAATTAACCTATTTTATCGATAATTTCAAAAGTGAATATTATTTCGAAAGCGAATATTATTTCGAAAGCGATATGGTTTGAATTGAATATGATATTTGATATCAATTATGAATTGGTTTTGGAAATGTAAAAGAACCATCCGGTGTGAAATAAGCGTTTGGTTGTTAAAGAGACCGGGATTGGATATTGCCATAATCTTTGCCAATACCCAAAACCACTTTAACAACTGTGTACGTGGTGGAGATTCCAGAATGAAGTACGATGGTTTGGCGAACGATTCTGTATGAGGTATTAACGTAGCCCTAACTCCCGTGAGTCAGCTTGATGTGGCTAAAACAAGAGCCATGCCGGGCCAAGTGAGGTCGCACCTCCGATTGGACACATTTCTTTGATACCATATTATGACTTTATGATTGATTTGGTGGCCACCCCTCGATTTGATTTTGGGAGTGTGTTCCGAGGTGGGCGGTAGTAGCTGCTATGCTTTATCACCAGTCCGGATCTGCAAAACGCTAGTATCCTACCCTGGACATTGCCTCGCATGCCTTGTCACATGCCTTATCACACCTTCTACGAGTTTGTTTTGTACCGTACCTATGGAGTGCCCTCTGGGTAAACCACCGATTTGGTGGAGCTTACAATACTGTATAGACTATGGGAATATATAAAATGTGTTAAAGGGGATGTGGGTAACTCCTTAATGCTATTTTTATACTTTACTTTACTGTAGGCACTATTATAATAGCGTATTGTACTATGTATGTAGATAGTTTAACGGATCCTTAGGAGATGTATTCCCGAACATCTCTTAAGTTATTGCGCTCACGTTAGACACTGGATAAGAGATGTCAAACCCCGTAAACATCTCTGACGCCGTTTCATTCATATTTATTTATAGTTGATTTAACTTACATAAGATCTTCTAGTTCTGACTCAAGTGTTTTGTCTTTTCAATTTGCGCGGTTCAGTCAAAGCTTTTCAGTGTATCGAAGACTTCTTTTGGAGGATGAAGAAGAAGGTTTATACTATGATTATTTATTACATTATGTCCACTACATCATGTTGTTCCACTGCATTTATTTATTTACTCCTATTGTATGTAACTATGATTTGTATTGTAAAAGTATAATCAAATGTTATTTGTAAATAGCTTCATGAACTATTTATTTGATTGTTATATTTTGTCATTCCGCTGTGAGATTCTGTGTTTGTTTTTCTTTCTTTCTTTGTTTTTTTATTTACCCATAACAATCCTTCCTTTTGAGTGGTTTGAGTTTGACATGTGTGTCTACTTATGCACTTGGCGGGTGCAGCATGATAGGGGGTTCTCGCATTTGGGGTTGGTAGCGAGCGGATGACTCCTACCTTTACATGTCCATGGGTTGGTTTAGTCGAGAGGCTAGCCGTAAAAGCAGAACTTAGGTACAGCTATATGCTACGGTGGGAGTTACCCCACTGGCAGGTGTCCCGTTACATTTGGTATCAGAGCTTTGGTTGAGTGATAACCGTAGCTTTGTGGGGTCTGACTCATTAAGAATAGGGTAGTAATACCCTAGAATGAGTCGTTGAATGTATATATATGGGAGAACACATTTGTTAGTGTTATAAAAGGCTTTTATATTGTGTTAATTTGTTCTATTTAGTATTTATAAATTCTGGTCGGTACATGGGACGTCATGGCATCGATAGAGATTTATTAACACTTAATAGAGCAGGCCGACACAATATTTGTTTTGAAATATAGGTAAATGAAATAATTTTGCCTAGTATTATATTTTGAATATAAAAGAATAATCTTTATAAATGTATATAATTGTATGTGATATGTTTGGTTGTTTGTTAGGAAGTGAAATATATAAATATTAGTTGCAAAAAAAATGGGAATGTAAATAAAACAAATATAAAATGGGAAATTTGAGAACTTAAGTTCCGGGATTTTGAAAATTCTTTCGAAAGATTTTGGAATACAATATTAGTAATATTTGGAAGTATTTTCTGATATAAATATTTCAAGATGATTTGAAAGAAATGTTTTAAAGGAATTTTGGAAGGAAATAAGTTCTGTACTCCCCTCTATGTCGTTGGAAAATAAATTCGGTGATGAGTGCACGCATCATCGACGTTCATTTTCAAGTTTCAAAGTGGGAAGGCCACTGTAGTAATTTTTACTACACATTTGTTTTGATAGAAAATCTTAATTTTAAATTTCTACATAGGATTTGGATATATAAAAGATATGATTATATTTTTTATTTTGAAATGATTTGAAAATGGAACCCTGTATTTAGTTCTTAAGTTCTATAAATTAGAAATTTCAATTATTTTAGTGGATTGAAATCTTAACTATTTTAATAATTGGAAGTTTCTAAAGTGAAGAAAAATATAAGTAATTAGATGCTAAGTGATTAATGAAATATACAAGAAATTGGAAACTTGTAAATTAAAGCATAATGAAAATTTAGAAAATTTAAATATTGAATATTTTGTTAACTAAAATGAATAAAATAAACTTGGGTAACATTCAGTTGGATTCTTAGAACATATATATATATATATATATATATATATATATATATAACTTACCAAAATATGAAAAGTGTAATGTTAAATAGAAATATATAATAGAATATTATACAAGTAAAACTTTAGTAATGAAGGTGTTCAATGGAAATACTTCTATAAATAGGAATTCTGATGTTATAAATTGTTATAAACTTAAGTTAATAATTTGAAATGTTACTAATTAAATTTATAGCAAAGTGAATACTGGAAGTAAATGATTATGAACTTAAGTTAATGTTGCAGCTATTTGTAATTAAAATGAATAGTAAAGTGAACGCTATATAATTTGAATGATTATAACTTCAAAAAATGTTGAAATAATTTAGAAATGGATTAAATATTCAATAATACTATATATGGAAGAAATGAATGTGAAAAATAAATAATTTATTAATGGTGAATTAAATTGTAAAGAGGCTTACGTAATAATGGATAATTTAATAATTGAAATGGAAATAACTTATGTAAGCAATGAATGTAACGTAAGGAAAAGAGAAAATGGTGTTGTATATATGAATGGGAAATGAATTTTTAAGTGATGAATGTAAATTAATTAAATAAGCATTATATGAACGAATGAAAACAAATGAACAATAAATGGTGTGAAAATAGATTTCTAAGAATAAACTTAAATAATATTTGGAATTCTTGGTTGTTTTGGTTTATAGGATGATTGGGAAAGGATACTTCTGACTGTATAAAGGTGTATAAATAATCTATTAAGTTTTATCTAAGACTGTTGAGTGTATGGTATGCTTAGTAGCTTATTTATCATTTTATACGATTAAAAGTTCTGAACCCGAACAAACCATTTGTTTTGGTTGTTATGGATAGATGGTTGATTACTTTGATTGAATGTGATGATTGTATGGTTTTGGTTGCAAGTGATTGTTGTTATGTTGTTATGATTTGTTATTATTAATTGAAACAACGTAAATATTTCTCTTTTTACATAATGATTAACTTTTTTGAACTATATAATTGAAATACAGGTTTATGGAAGCAATAACTACTACTTTTGGTTACATAAATAAGCATTGTTTGCCCGACAAATAGGTATGTTTTCGGATTACGGTTTTCAAGCGATAATATATTGTTTTCCCGTGGTTTGGATATTTTATTTTGAAATATGATATATATGGTTATTATTAATATTATTATTTATCCCGGACCACTCTGTACAAAGGAGACTTTGCCAAAAATTTTCGTGAATTTTGGACTTAGAAAATTTTGTGAAAGTGGAAATGTTTTTCAAACTTTTATTGAACTTGAATATAAAAGGATTTAATTGTTTTTATAAATTGATATATTTTATTTAGATTATTTAATTATGTAAATTAATTGTTTGTAAATTGAATACTTTGAATATGATATATTAATTCCTTAGTTCCTTCTTTTCCTTTTTCGAGGAAAAAAAGTTTTGAGTGGGGGAGAGTGTAACGACCCATAATTTTCGATAATTAAATTTAATAAATTAAACAAGTTTTTGTAATTTAATATTGGAAGAAATTAAAATTAATTTAATAATAATATATTTAATTAACGTGAAAATAGCCATTTTGGCCACTGTCTCGGATTTCGACGAAACCAGTTTCATCGAATCCATAACGGTGAATTATTGTAGGATTTCAAGTTTCGTACCGATCGGACTTATCGTTTGATCGTACGTACTCGAAACGTGTTGAAATCAATTTAATTGAATTCAATTGAAATAGGCTGATTTTAAAAGCTAACTTCTTTATTCGATTGAATTAGGACTTGAAACCTATTCCATCGAGTTTAAAAATATCGAAAACATCAATTTTGATATATGGGATGCCCACTTTCGTTTCAGAAGCAGAACGGGCTTTTCGGGTCGTTATTGTTGTTTTGAACCGATTTAAATGTTATTCATTCCTATAGGGCCTTATCAACATAAATAGATTTTAACCCTTGCAGTCTTTCTATTTCTCATTTTAGTACGTACAATTCTATCTGACTACCTCCTTCTTCTAATGGCAGAAATCAAATACAATTACAAAACCCTAAACTCAATTTCAAATCAAAATGAATTCAAAAATTCAAACTCCTCAAAGCATAGCAAATTATATATCGTTGGAAAGCTCTCGATGAGCGCAATCTTTTGCAATGATTTTTTTTGATTTGAGTTGCAGTTTGGCCAGAAATCATCAATTTATTCTTGGCCGTTCATCGGGTTTTGACCAACGACGATGGATCGTCGATTCAAGGGCACGGGCGTGTGGAGAGTGACAAGAGAAGTTCATCAGTGCCAGCCATTTGTCGAATCGATGGTTGGATCATCTGCAAACATTCGATTAGGGTTCGAGTTTACAATCGACGGCTGTGATTTTGTGGGCGTCGTGTGGTTGTGGAGGTGGCGGAGGCGAGGTCGGTGGCTCTCTGGCACGGCCGCGATCGTGGCAGGTTGGTGGAGGAGGCGGCGAAATCATTAGTGGGGTGGCGGCTATAGGGTTTCATATGCGATATACAGTATTAGGGGAGATAGAGTTTCACATGTCCAGGTATACGTGGTGCATCCCTATACGCCTCTTCATTATTTATTTTTTTATTTTTATTTAAATTTCGAATTGTTCTAATATGTATAACTTTCGCATACGAGGTCAGATTCACGCGCGGTTTGTTCTGCTGCAATCATATCGAAATTCCAGACATTATGAAATTGTTATGGACGAATTCTGAAACTGTTGAATTTTGGACCTTATTTTGGATTTCAAAACGATTTGAAATCAAAGGTGAGTGTTTTAACCCACTCACAACTGCTAAATTATCTTATGTTAGTTAAATTGAATTTATGATGTGATTAAAAATTGATTGGTTGATGTTTGGTATATTTAAATTGTCATTCCAGTTAAATCTTACTTTTATTGACTTTAATCGCCATTTAATTTAATATTGAATTTTAAATTGCCTGTTAATATCTGTTATTGATAATCGGTCAATTGTTGTTATCTATTTATTTATTTGAATGGTGATTGTGATGGATGTTTGGTTCTTGATATTGGATGAGTGGATGTTATATTTATATTGTTATAACACTACAAGTTCCCTTAAATTCCCTATGGGTTGAAATGATACATACCCGAACGATCTATAAAATAAGGAAAAATCGTTATGGGTTGAAATGATAAACCCGAGTGATTTTATGGATTTTGAATTTTATTTGGGTTTGCGGGTTGAAATGATATATATTCGTAAGTATAAAATATTTGCGGATTGAAATGATAAATATCCGTATCACTTGCCATAGGATAGAAAATTATATATGGACACCGGATTGGTTAAATTAAATGATTTTAAAACACTAAATTTTTGAATCCAGTTAAATGATATTTTGAAATAAAAATTTGGATTTATATTAACTGAATTATTTTCGAAAATCCAAGCTTTAATGTTGAAATTGGAATTGGTTTAAATGAATTGTTTAAAGAATTGAAATTGAAATTTTGAAGTTGGATTTGAAGTATAAATGAAATATATCTAAATTGAATTATTGAAATATTTGAATATTTAAGCTTTGAAATCTACTAAATTGGAAATAGTTTGGATTTATTGTTCGAACATGGTTTTGAAATCGATATTGATTAAATGGTTTTAAATGAGAATTTGAATTGAAAGACAAAATTTAGTTGTTGATTTGAAAGCTGGACATGGTCCAGATGTGTTGAAATGAAAGAAATAGTATAATTTGATATCAATTTCAAATTTATTATTTAATATATACTATTTTAAAATATATTATTTTAAATCCCGATCAATAAGATTTTCAAACTATTAAACTAATTTAATCTATTTTAAACTATTTTAATCTATTTTAATAAATTTAAACTATTTTAACTTATTTTAATCTATTTTATCTATTTAATCTAGTTTAATCTATTTTAACCTATTTTAAACTAATTAACCCATTTTAATCTTATTTAAATCTATTTAATCTATTTTAAATCTATTTAAATCATTTTAAATCTAATTTAATCTATTTTAAATCTATTTAAACTATTTAAATTATTTAAACTATTTTAAAATATTTTAAACTATCTTAACTATTTTAATCTATTTTAAACTTTTTTAAATCATTTAAACTATTTTAGAGTATTTAACTATTTTAAATTATTTTTAAAACTATTAAAACTATTTATGACTATCTAAACTATTTTCTAAAATTTCAGACCGTGTAAAGTTGAAGTATTTATATTTAAATCCTTGATGATGATATAACCTAAGTTGGGATTTGAAATTGATACCTTTTTGTGAAATGACATATCTGAGTAAATATTATGATTTTGGAATGAGGACTTTATTAACCTATCTTATCGATAATTTCAAAAGTGAATATGATTTTGAAAGTGAATATGATTTCGAAAGCGATATGGTTTGAATTGAATATGATATTTGATATCAATTATGAATTGGTTTTGGAAATGTAAAAGAACCATCCGGTGTGAAATAAACGTTTGGTTGTTAAAGATACCGGGATCGAATATTGCCATACTCTCTGCCAATACCGAAAACCACTTTAACAACTGTGTACGTGGTGGAGATTCCAGAATGAAGTAGGATAGTTTGGCGAACGATTCTGTATGAGGTATTAACGTAGCCTTGACTCCCGTGAGTCAGCTTGATGTGGCTAAAACAAGCTGTGGCCCAAACTAGAGCCATGCCGAGCCAAGTGAGGTCGCACCTCCGATCAGACACATTTCTTCGATACCATATTATGGCTTTGTGATTGATTTGGTGGCCACCCCTCAATTTGATTTTGGGAGTGTGTTCCGAGGTGGGCGGTAGTATCTGCTATGCATTACCACGAGTCCGAATTCGCAAAATGGTAGTATCCTACCCTGGGCATTGCCTCGTGTGCCTTGTCACATGCCTTATCGCACCTTCTACGAGTTTTTTGTACTATACCTGTGGAGTGCCCTCTGGGTAAACCACCAGTTTGGTGGAGCTTACGGTACTGTATAGACTACAGGAATATATAAAATGTGTTAAGGGGGATATGGGTAACGCCTTAATGCTATTTTAGTACTTTACTTTACTGTAGACACTATTATAATAGCGTATTGTACTATGTATGTAGATAGTTTAACGGATCCTTATGAGATGTAATCCCGAACATCTCTCAAGTTATTGCACTCACGTTAGACACTGGATAGCAGATGTCAAACCCCATAAACATCTCTGACGCCATTACACTCATATTTATTTACAGCTGATTTAACTTACATAAGATCTTTTAGTTCTGACTCGAGTGTTTTGCCTTTTCAATTCGCCCGGGTCAGTCTGAGCTTTTCAGTGTATCGAAGACTGCCTTTGGAGGACGAAGACGAAGATTTAGTACTATGATTATTTATTACATTATGTCCACTACATCATGTTGTTCCACTGCATTTATTTATTTATTCTTGTTGTATGTAACTCTGATATTTGTATTGTAAAAGTATAATCAAATGTTATCTATAACAGCTTCACGAACTGTTTATTTGATTATTATATTTTTTCATTCCGCTGTGAGATTATGTGTTTGTTTTTCTTTCTTTCTCTGCTTTTTTTCTTATTTACCCATAACAATCCTCCCTTTTGAATGGTTTGAGTTTGACATGTGTTTATTGTCGATTTAAACTGTCCAAAAAGATGGGTCATTACATTATTATTAATTTTGAAGGCTTTGAAAACAAATTTTGAAAGCAACGGGATTTAAATTCTGAAATTTTCAATTTTTAAATTCTTTCCATTTATAAACTGTATTATAAATCTACTTATACAAATTTCATTACCTTATTACCAAAACATTTCATTAATTTACAACTTTGTCATTTTAAACAATTTTATTGTAATTAGATTCTATTCAATTTAATTATCGAACGCTTCGTAAAATAAAATTCATGAAGTATTCATTTTATTTTAATTCAACCAATAATCGATGATAATTAAATATTACCATCTCCTAACAACTATTTCATAAAATTTATCATTATATATATATAAAATAAAATTTAGGTAAAATTATTTAATTTACCCGATTTTAAAACAATATTATGTCGACCTGCTTCGTTTATGTGTTTAGAAACCCTTATCGATAACATGGCGTCCCATGCACCGACCAGAATTTATAAACAACTCAATGGATAAGTAAACACAATATAAAACATTTTATAACACTAATAAGTACACACTCTCATATACACACACACACACACACACACGCTCAAAAAAACACATTCTAGGGTATTTCTACCCTATCTCTAATGAGTCAAACCCTACAATGCTAAGATTACCGCTAAACCAAAGCTTTGAAACCACATGTGACGACCCACATTTCGGAAAGTTTAAATCGACAATAATCCACACATGTCCAACTTAAATAATCTGGAACATAGATAATCAATGGGGTTAATTAAGAAAATAAGAAAAGAAGAAGGAAACAAACACAGAATCTCGTAGCGGAACGACAAAATATAATAATCAAATAAACAGTTCATGAAGCTGTTTATATTATACATTTGATTATAATTTGTACAACATTTATCACAGTTATATATACATCAGGGATAAACAATTAATGAAGTAGAAAAACATGATGCAGAGAATAATAATAGTAATAATATACCAAAAACTTCGCCTTCGTCCTCCGAAAAATGATCTTTAATGCGCTGTAAAACTCAAGGCTGACCCGATCGTAGTGAAAAGACAAAACACTCAAGTCACGACTAAAATATTCTTATGTGAGTCAAATTGATATCGCATATAACATGAGTTCCGTGGCATCAGAGATGTTTACGGGATTTCACATCCCTATCCAGTGTAATCGTGCGTGCAATAACTCAAGAGATGTTACGAGATTTTCCATCTCTTAAGGATCCATCAAAATATTTATATGTAGTAGAATACGCTACATATATGATGTCTAATTAGTAAAATAAATATTTTTAGCATTAAGGCTTTACATCGATCCCCTTAACGTGTTTTTAAGCATTGGCGTACAGTTTGCATTTGACACAACCAGTAGCACGTTGGTAGTCAGCGATGTACCGTGATACGACAACACTAAACCAAAATCGTAGGGATCTCGTATAAGGATAAAAGTATGACAAGGCACGTGAGGTAATGCCCAAGGTAGGATACTACCAATTTACCCTTCCCGGCTGGTGGTAACCCCTAACGGCCCATCGCGTCCAACACTTCCAAAATCCGAGGGTGCGCACCAATCAATAACAATGTCATGATAGTAATACGAAGAAGTGTGTCCGCTAGAGGCAGCTAACATCATTGTCCAGTACAACTCCTATTTTATTCATTTCAAATTGACACAAGTGTTAGGCCAATCCATCATCGTTCTCTTTCTTTAAATCAAGCAAACGACGCCAAATCCAACCACTTTGTTCTGGAGTCTCCAATGTGCATGTAAATGTGCATATTTTTACCACCATATTTAATCTATTTAAATTAAATAAATGATCATATTGGGTATTTTAACTTGTTTAAACCAAAATTCAAATTATTTGAAATTGTCACATATTCATCTTCATATAGGGGGCAAAATGGTCATTTTTATACATTTATTAAATTGTGAAAATTTACTTGGAATTTTCTATGTTGTTTTGTAGAAAATTTGGTGAATTTTACAAGTGGTTACATGATGATATATGCATGCAAAAGAGTGAAGAGAACAAATGAAGATTGAAATAATTCAAAGTGAAGATAATGGAGGACCCCACCTAGCCACCTACCTTAATGTACAAATTAGAGGCTAATGCACATGCTTATGGAATTAATGGCTTCATGTACACTTAAATGAGGATTATTTGAAGCTAATGATTACGTGGCCTCCACACTTCCTAAGAGGGTATTTTGGGCATTCCCCAAAAATATGAATTAGGGTTTAACACATATATAAGTACCCCTTATATTTCATGTAACCCTCTTCTTTTTAGTCCCTCTTACTTAGTTTTTAGCTTAGGAAATAAATCAAAGCTTTTTTATCTTCTTTTTCCATGGCTACTTAGCAATTTTATTTCATGTAATTTTTCTTTCTTTTTATGCAATGTTAATTCTCTTTTATTTAGATGCTTCTTCTCTTCTTATGTTAGTAGTGTAGTTTACATTCATGCAATGTAGATTAGTTTTAATTCTTGTTAATTAGCTTCTCTTTTCCATTTGCTTTCATTTTCCTTTCCTTTTGCTTTCATGTTGCTAGCTACATTTGTTAATCAAATGACAAATATGAGAGGCTAAACCCCTTCAATTTAGGGGTAATGATGCTCTCTAATTATGTAGCTTCAACTATTTGTTAATTCATGCTCTCTTTTTGTGCTGAATGATGATCAATGAAGTGATTATTTGTTGTTCTTGCTTTGAATTTGATAGCCTATATTGTTGACACCAAATAGGCTATACTTAAACAATCACTAACACAAATGTCTCTTCATCAAAATATGATCATGGCATAAGAAAGTGATTTGAAATTAAAATTTGATGGTCTATATTTCTAATCAATAGTTAATATGCCATATTTAAAATAGATTTCATTTTCATTTTCATTGTCAAATTTCATGAAAATTAGTAAGTGGTTTAAGGGGTGTGTTATAGTTTGATGGCTTATGTTGGCTAATCAATAGCACAAATATGTCATACTTATGATAAAAACATCAATTAAAGCACTAATGACCATAAAAGAGAGATTATGATTTTATATGTGTTGAACTACATGATCTAGAGAGTGGATTTACTCTCTAAATTGTCATTTAACTCTTATATTTGCTTCTCTTTTCTTTTAGTTAGTTAGTTAATTCTCTAATTCTTTAGCTTAACTTTCTCTTCAACTTTGGTTAATTTGATTGAATAGAGATTTTAAAATCATCAATTCCCTGCGGATCGACCCGTATTCGCCACATACTACAAGTGTACGCCGTGCGCTTGCGGTTATATTTTAATTTGAAATTTTTCGACGGTTTTCTAATCCGATAGAAATTCCGTCGATTAACAAGTTTTTGACGCCGTTGCCGGGGAATTGCTTTGATTTTGATTTTCTATTCTTCGGATTATTTTTTCTTTTGATTCTTGTGTGTTTTTGTTTGTGTGTTTGCATTTAAAAAAAAGAGAAAACAAATATTGTGTGTGTGTTGATTGCTTGTTGCTAGCATTTTCTTATTGTTTTTTCTATTTTGCATTAGCATTTCCTTAAAAAAATATGTGTTTGTGTGACATTTGTGTGCATTTTGAGTTTTGTTGTTTTCTAGTTCAATTTGCATTTGTGTTTGATTTTTTTTTCTTTACTGCGAATTTCATAAAAAAATTACACAATTTCAAAACAAAAACAACATTTCTTTTCATTTTCTTTTGTACAAACTTGCATCTACATTCTCACATTTACATTTCACTTCCACTTTGTTCTTTTGCTTACATTGCTTCGAAAAACAAAAAAGTGGCCTGTGCACTTCTCTGTGCACATTGCTGTGCACTATCCTCCAACCTTTCATCATCTCACCTTCTCACTGCTCGACTGCCACTTTCCCCCCAGTACAACTTCTACTCCACCACACAATCGACAGCTGCTTGCCGTACTTCACCAATCATCTGCACTACACCACTGCCAACATCCATAACATTCATCACATTCTACAACAATCCCCTCCCACCATCCTCTGCTTCTTCTATATTCACAACACGACTGACCACCATCTCATCCCACTACCATCAATTCTACAAACCACCATACTGCAGCTCCCACTTCTACACACAACATCAAAGTAATACTGCACCTCCTCTAGCCAAACATATATCATCAACCGACCAGAAACTACTACGGTCTAATTACAATTTTCTGCTGCACATTGAACCAAACCTTCACCACATACCTGACCGCAAATTAGCACATACCTGACCGCAAATCCACCACAATCTCCAAAAACCAGTGCACATTCTCTGTTTACCCATGAACATTCATACAACCACATCATCAACCTCATACAACAACATCAGTGGCATCAGACAACAACCCCTATCAATACATCCTCCATTGCCACAGCACCAAAACTATCACTACCCTTGTCAACTGTCCACTGCCATCCTCTATAGTGCAACCACAAAAACACTTCTCCACTGATATCAGTGCAACTGCAAACAACAGTTCCTTCCATCAATCAATCTACCTTCAACATACCCGTCCACAACCACCCCTCCGCTTGTCATACGACACTTCCTACATACTCCTCTGACCAACAAAACCCATACAAACCAACCTTGATCAACTTCAGTGCACAATACAATCAACATAACCCTGCCTTCGACTACTTCTGCTCCACCATCATTTCTAAACTTCAAACCCTCTACCAACTCCAACTTCTACCTTCTCTGCACACTTTTCTATGCACATAACCACCTGATCACTGCTACACCATCAACTGCTGCTGCTGCCTCAAAAATCCATCAACTCCACACGACACTATTTCAAACTGTTGCTTCACATCCACTACCATATAACCTTCACTCATCATCCTTATCCTCTTCCATTGATCACCACTAATCAATACCATCACCGCAGTCCGCTTTATCAACTTTCCATATCACTTACACCTTCCAAAGTCAATAGTGCCTCAACTTACTATCATCGATTTCCCACTGTCAACAGTGCATCACCAGTTGCATATCCCACCAACCTCAATCAATGACCACCAATCGCCACTCCACTGACAACCAGAAAACATCTACCACAATCACAGTTGTAGAAACACACTCTTCTGTCCAGACTTACAGTGCTATCCCCAAACCACATCATTTTCCATACATCATCTTCCTGCCACAAGCTACTAACCCCTACCACAAGCTACCTGTCATCATCGTATCTCCTTCAGCAAGCCACTCACTCCCTCACCGATCCAACCAACATTGCCATCTACTCGCAATAACCATATGCACATTACCATCTATTACTTGTTCTTCAAACTTGCTATCAGCCTTACAATCACCTTCAACATAGCCATCACCTTCATTACAACAAGCTATTACAACCACCAACAAAATCACCTTCCACTGCAGCTTTCGCCTGAACATCTCACTGACCTAACCAAGTAACCGAAGTCACAAACTTCCATCCCCTCATCACTCGCAACTACCAGCAGCAGAGCAACTCCGCAACCCAATCGACATTCCCCAAATCACGAAATCGAATCAACCACCAGAGACCCCAATTTGAACATCACGAATTCACGACCTTCCGACACCATCTGCAAGCATCGAATCGCCTCCCGTGACCAACATCACCGACCACGAATCCATTTCCTCAATCTCGAACCAAGCGTTAACAGCGAACAACCATTCGAATAATGAGACTCCATTGGTGAAGGTTTTGGAATGGGTTGCGGTTGTTAATCTTTTGGTTAGGCTTGAGTTTTTGTGTTAACAGATTTGTTTTGATTTCTTGAGGTTTGTTTTGTGTGCGTTGCTGAGAGTGTTTTATTTTGAGTCTTTTCCTAATAAAAAAACACTTGTTTCGTTTATTTTAAAGTGGGCCGGTGTCATTTGTTCGGGCCTAGTTTCATAGAGAAATTTTCCTTTGATTTTGAATTAATTTGATTTTTAGTTTTATTTTGTGTTGTTTAATTCTTTTATAAAAAAAACAAATAGGTTTCCCTCCTTGTTTCATTTGTAATTGGTTTGATTTTGAATTGCTTTGAGTATCTGTTTTATTTTGTTACATTTATTTATCTTGATTTTCCACTTGTTTTAGTTTCCTTCTCATTAAGAATTTTTTTTTATTTTTTTTAAGTAAAACTTCACTTTTAAGTTTCCTTCCCAAAAAAAAATAAGAAAAAAGAAAAAAATACTTTGGAATTTGTTAAAAAAGGTGCGGTTGTTGTGAATTTGTTTGGGTTTAGTTTGTTCTATTTTTTTCATTTGTTTTAGTCTTTCTTTGATATAAAAAATTGAATATATTTTTTTTATTTCAGGCTGACAAAGAAAAATTTCAAAAGAAGAGGAGCTGCTGCTATAAAACTGCTCCGCTTGCTTGTTTAAAAAAAAAATTTTTTTTTGCTTTCATCTCTAGTTTGTATTTTCCTTGCATTGTTGTTAGCATGCATTTTAGAAAAAAAAAATTCAAAAAACAAAAATAGAAATTTCATTCGTAGTTGCATTGTTAATACACGTTTAATTTCTGCTTTGCATTTCATCCTAGAATATGTTAATACTAACGGTTAGACATCGATAGCTCTTAATTGTATATTGACAAGTTGTCTTCTTTGAACAATTTACTTTCTTGGTGTCTAGGCTACGACAGAGTAATAACCGTTTATAAATATTATGGTGATTCGTAAATATTATAGTGGTTGTTCCTCTGAAGGTACGTAAACCTTCAGCTGCATTGCTACGGTGATTCGTGGTGCACCGATAACTCCTGCCCGTTACCTGGCTGAGAACTATCTTGTTGATTTAAGATAGAGTGTGATTATCCAATTTTGGCTTAACTTAGGATAAATCATTTGTAATTAGCCCTTGCATTCTTTTAGTTGCATTAGTTCATGCATATTTAAAAAAAAATTCAAAATCCAAAACTAAAAAAATTGTAAATATTCCTTTTCTTTGTAAATTTTTAAATCCTTTTTCTTTTAAATTTCAAAAAATCAAAAAAAAATTTTAGAAACAAACCAAAATCCAAAAAAAAATTACAAAACCTTTTCAAAAATAAAAAAAAACCAAAAAAAACCAAAAAAACAAACAAAAATCAATTTCTCATTTGAAAAATAAATTTTATTTGTAAATATTTTTTCCTTTATAAATAAAAAACCAAAAGCATTCTTGAAAATGTCCGAGTTTCCCCACTTACGTGAATTTTAAAATAGTTGTGAAAATCAATATAATCCATATGATTTCACTCCAAATTTGTATGGATATTTTAACAACAACTTTTGCATAAACGATTCGAATTTTGAAGGACAAAATTTTCAAAATGATGACCCACCTTCAAATCTTGAAAATAACATTTCGTCTTTACTTGAAATCTCTACACATCAAAATCAAATGATAAATGATTTGTGTAATTCATATTTGGGCAATGATTCAAATCAAAGTTTTCAAGATAATCAAAATTTGAATTCACTTCAAAATTCAAATGATTTCGAGTATAACCCATGCCAATTCAATTTTGAACTCCAAAATGAATTGCAAAATCAGAACGAAAATGTGATCCACTTTTCAAATAATTTTGGCAATGGGAATAATCTTGACTATGATGCAAGTGAAATTTTTTGTTCTCAACAAATCCAAATCGAAAATCCTCAAGCTAATAATTATAAATTGGATTTTGTTGAACAAATGAACGAAATTTACGATGATCACACGGATTCATTGTTTGAAACTTATATGAAACAACGTGAACAACAAAACCAAATCCTAACGTGTGACGAGTAAGTAATAATCCATCTTTTACCCAAATCGACGATTTTCAAATAACAACTTTGAAATTGAAAATAACAATCTTAATGAAGTTGTTGAAAACATGGTAATTGAGTTGAATTTCAATTCTTTTGAGGGTATGGAACCAAATTTAAAATTCGATCTTCCTTTTCTCGATTTCGAAAATTTGAATACAACAACTTTGGATTTTGAACTTGAGACAGGTAATAAAGTTGTTGATAATCCAACAAAGGAAGACGAATTTAACGAACACGATTTCTTTGGACTTTTCGAAAACGAGTTGTCAAATTTTGATGGGGAAGATTTAAACACCATTTTGATTTTGAAATCAGTAATTCTGAGGAATTTTTCAATGAACAGCTTGAATTTCAATTTGATGAAAATAAACTTGAACTTCAATCAATCGTTTTATCAACCCCAAAAATCATTGAAAATAAAACGACTCGTACAATTTTCAATAAAACGACATTCGATTTTCCAAATCCACCTTCGATTTCGAAATCATTTATTCGCATACTTGACGAGATAAATGAATCGGTCTTTGGAAGACCGTTTCATTTACTTTTGACGACATACTTTCTCATCTCTTGTAAATAATCATCCTTTCATGTAAATATAGGATTTTTTTTATTTTTCTTTTTCTTCTTTCTCCTTCCACTTGGGTTGACTGTGGGGACACAGTCAAAATCTAGTGTAGGGGGAGACTCATCATCATTTTTAATTTTTCATGGTTTATTTATTTTTATTTTTATTTTCTTTCAAAAATTTAAAAAAGTCTCAAAAACAAAAAAAAAATTAAAAGCATTTTGATTTATTTTTAAAGCACACTATAGGATAAATATATGGTTTTGGTTTATTAAATTGAAATTTTTGAAATTTAATTTGTCTTAACAAAAATAAAAATGAAGTTTGATTACAAATAAAAATGGTTTAACTAGTATATAGGAAGATTCATACATGATAATTATGAAATATATCCTAATTGAAAATCTTTATTTTAAAAAGTGGTTGATTTCAAGTAAAGGATATAACATTTTTTTTGTCTTCTAAGTTAAATGATGCTAAGATGATTTTGCGAAACTCTCTCTCTCTAAAAAAACAAAAAAAAAACAAAAGAAATATATTTCTTGTATATATGTATATATTTTCTTAATAAACACCTAGTGTCATGTGTTCACACTCGTGTGTTCACTCGCCATGCTCTGTACCCTTCTCACGTAAGCCCGAAAGGCAGTACACGATCGGTATATCTGGCCTCAGTTTATCTGAGTTAGGTGTGTGTATATAAAAGTTATTTTACTAATAACGCCTACGTCAATAAGTGTTCACACTTGTATGTTCACTCGCCACGCTCTGTATTCCCCTCACATCAGTCCGCAAGGTAGTGCACGGGTAATATATCCAGCCTCAGTTTATCTGAGTTAGGCATATGTAAATATTGCTAATATCAACAAAATTTTCAAAAGAAAAAATGGAGAGAGTAAGCAAATGAAATCCAAGCACCATTTTAACTTATTTGATTTGACTTGTTATTGAAAAGAAATGAAAATACCACTTTGATAAATTTTGATAATAAACAAAGGATTTATTTCATAGTTACACTATGTTATCAATCGAAACAACAAGTTAAACTATAGTATATTTGCCTTGATAACTTGATTTTTGTTGGAAATTTTGACAAGTAAATGACTTAAATTTTCAAGATAATAACCAAACCTATATTTAACTTATTCGTGTTAATTTAAAAGTAAATCCTTCATTTGCAAATATTTTCGAAAATTCGCATTCATCTCTCTGTAAATAAATCTTGCATTTTATAAATATTTTCATCTTGCATTTGGATTTTGTGGGTAGTATCCACTGAAAACCCTCACGAGACAACACTCGTCCTGTTGGGGACACCC
The DNA here is from genome assembly GCA_030737815.1 of Allium fistulosum. Classification (NCBI taxonomy): domain Eukaryota; kingdom Viridiplantae; phylum Streptophyta; class Magnoliopsida; order Asparagales; family Amaryllidaceae; genus Allium; species Allium fistulosum. The sequence goes on from CM060901.1 coordinate 1,498,691,253, forward strand.
GGAGGTTTAACGGCTTGTTGCATACGCTCAATGCAATCGTGCTTCCTATGAAAACGGATTTATCTTAGTTTTTAGTTTATTCGAGGATGAATAAAAAGGTAAGTGTAGGGGTATTTGATGTGCATGTAAATGTGCATATTTTTACCACCATATTTAATCTATTTAAATTAAATAAATGATCATATTGGGTATTTTAACTTGTTTAAACCAAAATTCAAATTATTTGAAATTGTCACATATTCATCTTCATATAGGGGCAAAATGATCATTTTTATGCACTTATTAAATTGTGAAAATTTACTTGGAATTTTCTATGTTGTTTTGTAGGAAATTTAGTGAATTTTACAAGTGGTTACATGATGATATATGCATGCACAAGAGTGAAGAGAACAAATGAAGATGGAAATAATTCAAAGTGAAGATAATGGAGGACCCCACCTACCCACCTACCCTTAATGTACAAATTAGAGGCTAATGCACATGCTTATGGAATTAATGGCTTCATGTACACTTAAATGAGGATTATTTGAAGCTAATGATTACTTGGCCTCCACGCTTCCTAAGAGGGTATTTTGGGCATTCTCCAAAAATATGAATTAGGGTTTAACACATGTATAAGTACCCCTTATGTTTCATGTAACCCTCTTCTTCTTAGTCTCTCTTACTTAGTTTTTAGCTTAGGAAATAAATCAAAGCTTTTCTCTCTTCTTTTTCCATGGCTACTTAGCCATTTTATTTCATGTAATTTTTCTTTCTTTTTGTGCAATGTTAATTCTCTTTTATTTAGATGCTTCTTCTCTTCTTATTTTAGTAGTGTAGTTTACATTCATGCAAAGTAGATTAGTTTTAATTCTTGTTAATTAGCTTCTCTTTTCCATTAGCTTTCATTTTCCTTTCTTTTTGCTTTCATGTTGCTAGCTACATTTGTTAATCAAATGACAAATATGAGAGGCTAAACCCCTTCAATTTAGGGGTAATGAAGCTCTCTAATTATGTAGCTTCAACTATTTGTTAATTCATGCTCTCGTTTTGTGCTTAATGATGATCAATGAAGTGATTATTTGTTGTTCTTGCTTTGAATTTGATAGCCTATATTGTTGACACCAAATAGGCTATGCTTAAACAATCACTAACACAAATGTCTCTTCATCAAAATATGATTATGGCATAAGAAAGTGATTTGAAATTAAAATTTGATGGTCTATATTTCTAATCAATAGTTAATAGGCCATATTTAAAATTGATTTCATTTTCATTGTCAAATTTCATGAAAGTTAGTAAGTGGTTTAAGGGATGTGTTATAGTTTGATGGCTTATGTTGGCTAATCAATAGCACAAATATGCCATACTTATGATAAACACATCAATTAAAGCACTAATGACCATAAAAGAGAGATTATGATTTTATATGTGTTGAACTACATGATCTAGAGAGTGGATTTACTCTCTAAATTTTCATTTAACTCTTATATTTGCTTCTCTTTTCTTTTAGTTAGTTAGTTAATTCTCTAATTCTCTAGCTTAACTTTCTCTTCAACTTTGGTTAATTTGATTGAATAGAGATTTTAAAATCATCAATTCCCTGCGGATCGACCCGTATTCGCCACGTACTACAAGTGTACGCCGTGCGCTTGCGGTTATATTTTAATTTGAAATTTCTCGATGGTTTTCTAATCCGATAGAAATTCCGTCGATTAACAGTCTTCTCCGCGTACACAGTTGTTAAAGTGGTTCCAATATTGACAGAGAGTATGCAAATAAGAGGCCCCGATCTCTTTAACAACCAAACGTCATTTTACACACAGGTTGGTTCTTTTACATTTCGAAAACAGTTCGTATTTGATATCAAAATATCATAATCGCTTCAAAATCAAATTCATTTCGAAATCATCATATTTATTCAAAATATATTATTTCAATTCAAAATCATGTTCGTCTTAATATCTCGATATCATTTCCAATTCTAAATTTCTTCGAATTTTCATTTGGGTTATAACTTCAATTTAACCCAATTCGTATTTAAATCCATGATTTAAATATAAACCTTCTAGCCTTTGACCAGCTTGAATTTTAGAAAAAATTGTTTGAAAATTTAAATTGTTTAAAAATAGATTAAATAATTAAAATAGTTTGATATAAAATGATTTAAGTATTTAAAATGTTTTATAAGGTAAATAGTTTGGAAAATCAAAATAAATTGAATATGTAAAAAGGTAGATTTTAAATAGTTTATATTAAAATAATTTATTTGAAAATAGTTTCAAATTCAAACTGATTCAATTTCCAAATCATCTCCATTCAAATCAATTCAATTTCCATTTCCATTTAAATTGATTCAATTCGGATTTCAGTTCGAATTAACTTCGATTCCAATTTATATTCAAATCAATTTCAATTCCGATTCCAAATTAATTTAATTTCTATTTCAATTCCAATTCTATTCCAATTTGAATTAATTTCTATTCAATTCTCAATTCCAACCGTTTCGATTTATATAAATTCGAGTTCGATTTTAGAATATCGATTAAAATCACTGAATTCAAATTAAACTTCAATCTTCAAATTTAGATTCAAAACTTAAAATAAATTCTATTCATGAGTCCAAATCTATATATCCAATTATATCACTTTTACTTAGCAATAATTCAAAGTTCGAATGAAATTTCAAATCTTTTTAAAACAAATCAATTTTCGAAATTCAAATCATATTTCTATTATAACTTCAAAATCTCAACTTCGATTATTTAAACAATTCCCGTTATCAAATTTAAATTTCAACATTCCGAGCTCAAGTTCGAAAATAATTTGATTTCTATAAATTTGATTTTTATTTCTTTAAATCAAAATCATTTAAATAAATTTCAAATCAAAATTTTTAAATCCTTTAATTTAACCAATCCGGTGTCCATATATAATTTTCTATCTTATGGCCAAGTGATCGGTTATTTCAATTTAATTTCAAGGATGGATATATATCATTTCAATCCAAATCACAGTTTCATAGGTATATATCATTTCAACTGATTTCTTAATTTATTCAAAATAATTCAATTTACAGTTTTATATACTGTAAATAATTTACCAAGTGATAACAAGATATATATAAAAATAAATAAACATCCAATCATCCAAATATCAATCAATTGGCATCCATCACAATCAATCATCCAAACAGTCAAAATAATTCTCAACAATTTCATAGTTATTAATATCGGGTATTTTACTGGCAATTAAATTCCAATTTCAAATTTAACTATCAATTTTAATTTTTTAAAAGTTAATTCAAATGGCAATTTAGATGACAATTAAATTTATCAAACAACGATCAATAAATTTATATCACTTCATAATTTCCAATTTAACTAGCATAAAAATATTCTAGTACTTCGTGAGTGTTATAAAACACTCACCTTCGTTTGAATTTGAAAATTCAAATTAACCAAATAATGACGAAATCTACTATATAGTGAAGACGGCTTTGATACGAACCCAACGCTGAAAACGTTACCTGAATCTGACCTTGAACGAATAAATTACACATTAAATTAGATATCGTTTTATTTAAACTTAATTAACTTAAGTAACCATTATGATTAATTACCTTCAGTTAATTTGCCTAAACCCCCTCCCTCAAAACCCTAAACATTGAGTCGACGAACCTTAAAACGACAATCGACCTCACCCTTATCGCGACTCACCACTGCTTCGCCTGAGTTGCCGCCATCACCAAGTCGAACGTGACGATCGCGACTTTATGTTATCGATCATTTTTTCTTCTTCGATTTCGTTCGACTGAAGAAGGAAAGGAGAGAGAGCTCACGATTTTTTTTAAAAGGAATGGAGGCGGCTATATGTACGAGGTAGGTTGGCTTCTCAGCGAATAGGGTGGCTCCAATTTTTGACCTTTGATGGATTTTATTTGATTTAATATTGAAAATGTCTTCTATTGCATACTATGAAATCCCGAACTTTTATTGAGGCATGCCGCCTGGCGTTTCTAATGTTATACCGCTATTCCGAACACAATGGAACAAGTCTCGAGTCCCACTTCGATCGTATGCAGAAGATAGCTTTTCAAAATCAATTTATTTTAATTAAATTTTAAATCTAATTTTTACGTGTTTCAAGCTCGCTTGGCCAAATGACAAGTCCGATCGCTATGAAACTTGAAATCCTACAATAATTCACTATTATGGATCCGAGGAAACTAGTTTCATCGAAATCCAAGACAGTGGCAAAAATGGCTATTTTTTATTCGTTGAATAAAATATACAATTTCCAATTTTTATTTATCCACTTAAAATTCCAACTTTAAATGTTGACCACCTTCATTCATACTTAAATTAAATTTAAATCAATTTCCGATACCATTTTCATTCATATTAAATTAAGAGTTTAATTATTTACAAAATTTTCAATATTAAGTTTAAACTATTTAATTTGTCACGATCCAAATTTCAGCGTTCGAAAATCGACACCCGTACTTCACTTGTACTCGAATGCCGCAGATTCAATCGTTGAAATTCGACTCGTGCCAGAGCTTATAACACAGTAAGTATAACAACACAGCGGAATAAAGAAATGGATAATATCATATACAACTCCAATGAATACAATATCCAGAATGATATACAACAATGATATCAATATGATACAACAATATCAGAGACAAATAATAATGCTACAGCGGAAAACAGAAGTGATAACTCCAAACTATCTTTAAAGGCGAATGAGTCCAACAACTCCAACATCAAACTCGAACCACCATCACGTTGCACCAAGATAAGCAAGGGCGATCGTCCGTGAACTCCAAAAACTGGACTAGCTCCCGATAATCTACTAAACCTGACTATCTGAAAAACCCAACTCTAGACTGCCCGTGTAGAAAATTGTGGGCACCCAGAGTTTAGGAAGGGAACAATAAACTCCGGGTCAGTCATGGGACTGGTGTGAGTAACAAAAATAGTTTATCTTTAAAACAAACAACAAAAGAATTTTCAACATTGAAATCTGCAATTCTTTTTGGAAAATGAAATTACCATAAGACCTCCCACCACACACACAATGCAATCGCAGACTTGGAGGAGATTTCTTCTTATGATAATCAAATATGCTTAATACGAGAAAACTCTTTTGATATTGTTTGCACAAAAAATGGACAAACACCTCAAAGTCGTATGATTCAATAGTTCTTATGTTGTTCTTAGTGATTTTTGGGATTTATGCAGATACATGAAAAGCAGGGGCTAAATTGTAAAAAGACACGCAAATTTATAGTGGTTCAGCCAGAATGTGCCTACGTCCACTTTATATGTTATTTCTCTTCTCTTGTTTTGATTACAAGTACAAAGCTTTGATACAAGTAAAAGAATGTTGTTTGAAAGTTCTATCCGTGCTTGAGCTCTCAAAACTTGTCCCCATTGTTGTACCACTGCCCCTCTATTTATAGAGTGAGGCTGGGGGTAGGGGTCTAGGATGTGTATAGTTGCTGATGGGCCTGGGCTGATGTGATCTGGCCTGGTACGTCTTGGTTCGGCATCGCTTGATTTGGAGATGGTTGGAGTGTAGAGTGGACCGGTTGTAGGTGATTCGGTGCTATGTGGTAGTACCTTGGTCCGGTTTGGGGTTGGTCCGGTTGGAACTTGAGAAGGTCGTTCGGTAGGAACATGAGAAGTGCAGTTTGGACCGGTGGTGGGTCTTTCGTGGAGCTGATCCGGCAGTGGGGAGTCGAGTTGATTCGGTGGTATCATGGTCCGGTAGTGGGGAGTCGAGTTGATTCGGTGGTATCATGATCCGGTAGTGGGGAGTCGAGTTGATTCGGTGGTATCATGGTCCGGTAGTGGGGAGTCGAGTTGATCCGGTAGGGAGCTTCATTCGGTGGGACTTTGTTCGGTAGGGAGCCCCATTCGGTGGAGAGGAGGGGTAGACGCCGAATGGGCTGGTTTGGTGAGGTACTTTGGAGAAAGAGGAAGGGTTGGTAGTGGCTTTAGTTTGGTGATGAGAATTCGTCCAACACTTGCCCCCCAAAGTGGGGCATATGCCAGCGTATGCCACGCTTTGTTACTTGGACAGTCCCATTCGGTCCGGAAGGAGCCGTCTGGTCCGGTCACTTCGTGCTCGCCTATAAGTATGGGGCTTATGCCATTGTTTTTTTATCAACCGAACCACTCCTTTGTTATTTGCCGAACCAAGGTATTAGCCGAACCAAAGTGTTGTCTCTGCCGAACCGAAGTGTTATTCTTGCCGAACCAAGGTATTAGCCGAACCAAAGTGTTTGTCTTTGCCGAACCAAAGTGTTATTCTTGCCGAACCAAAGTGTTATTCAAACCAGGTGAGATCTTTTTGCCACCGAATGAATTTTTATGTCGTACTACTGAACGAGCTTCAGTGTTATGAGCACCGAATGAACCTGTGTACTCTATGAGTGCCGAATGAACTTAGTACCGGATGAACTTGAAAACTTTACGTGTTTGTTTTATACTTCTACATCCTTTGTTTTAACAACGTGCTTTTTATGTTGGAGATAAATGTCTCGAAAAGCAGAAACTCGATCAGATAAAAAGAAATCCCAAGACGAAGGAGAATCTTCAGCAGTGCCCCCTGCTCAGTTAGGACCAGAACGTCACGGACCTGCCCCGATATCACTAGTGGACGGGTACGGTCCTCAGGAGCTTCTGAACTCCCCGCCCGATTGCTTTCCCAGCTCCCTTAAGGAAGAGCAGCTTGATATCATCTCCCGTTCTTTCGGAATTGATAGGGCGCGAATGCTATTGCCAGGGAGAGAAGTTATGCCATACGACCCTCCCGAAGGGTACTTTGCCTACAGCAGATACCACTGCATGTGTGGTGCCATCCCGCCTCTTAATGCTTGGGTAGCCAGCTTCCTTACATATCTAAAGGTGGCCCCATTCCAGCTTCAACCTAACTCCTATACTATATTGGTGAGCCTCTTCGTCATCTTCCATAGGAAGTATGGGCGTGCTCCTTCCAACCGGGAGATCCGGTACTTATATAATCTGAGAGGCTATAAGAAGGGGTCCCCATACATCAGCTTGGAGTCAGCTGTAACCTTCAAGCCGGTCTTGGATCTGTATTCTAAGTACAACATGTTCAAGAAGGAGTGGTTCTTCATCAGGGACGACTCTGTTTCTATTCGGCGTTTCACCTCTGGATGTAAGTCGACGCTTTATTTATAATTTCCATTCTGGTCGCAATGCTTCTTCTCATACGTCTTCATTTTTGCTAGCGACAGGTGGCTTTGCGGTTGTGGAGACTGATCGCCTGGTTCAGACGGCGGCTGAGATAGAAGCTATCCCCGGGAGAGATAGATCAGTTGCCTACCTGATCAGAAATGCGACCCTTCTGGAGTATAACTTGATCCTTCCTCAGCAGTCAGTAGTCAAGCAGAGGGAAACGGCGGAGGAGAGGGCGGCTGCTCAAGCTAAGGGAGGTGTCACAGTAGAGAGTGGCAAGAGGAAACCTTTCACAAAACCTCCAGCTGTCGGAGGTAAGAAACTTAAGAAGTCGGACGGTCCTTCCCCCAGCAATTGTCCTCTTACCTAGGGGGAGGAAGACGCAGAGGAGGTGAGAGGTGAGGGCGGAGATGACCGGGAAGGTGATGATGGTGGCGATGGCATCAGGGCCTTGCTTCCTGGGCAGGCAGGCGAGATTCAGGAGTGGATGGATGATGCATTCCGTCAGGCTTTTGAGGGGCTGGATGGAGAATCGGCTTTGGTAGAGAAATCCGGGAAAGCTGACAAGCCCGAAACCGGTGCAAGTGAGTCTTCTCAGACTATTCCAGCCAAGGTGGCTCCGATGACTCAAGGTGAACTTTTGACTCCTGCAGGCTCTATTTGTGATAGGGACTTAGGAATATTTTATGATCCGCTCCCGTCCTGGAATGAAATCCAGGACTTATTACAGTATCCTACTCCTCCCCAGGGTTTGTATAACAGATGTGTTTCCTTTCTTCTTTTAACTTTTAGTTTACCGCGTTTCTTGAATTATGGATCAAGGTAAGCTTGTGACACTTGTTCTTTATATCAGGAGCAGGTAAAACGGCCAAGGCCTCAGATCTTCGACACAGGCTTGAACAATACAAGCTCTCCAAAGCTTCCACCAAGCCGAAGACTCCGACCCACCGTTCCGGGGATGTAGTCAGCTACCGTCCTCTTCTCGGGGTTATTGAAGAGGGTATTCAGAAGAGAAAAAGGAGTCATCCCTTATCCGAATCTTCACCCGGTCCTCAGCCCCCAGTTCAGCCTCTTCATGATATCACGGAGGAGGATACTGAGTTCGCACTCTCTCCGCACCCGTCTGAAAATCCTACCATTACGCAGATTGATCGTCCTGGTTTGGCTCGTAATCCATTTGCGGGTCACCCTGATCTGGATCTAGGTTCCCATGATATTACCTTCGACGAGGACACCGGTGAGCACCTTCTTCCCCGTAATCCCATGGTGCGGGTGCTTGATGAGGCTAAGTCCCTAGATCTCGATTTACTTACCACTCGGATAGTTACCATGGGAGACGAGGCCAAGGCTAATATTGATCGGGTGGCGGAGGAGACTAGGAAGCTGATGGGGCATCATGCCCGGCTGGTTAAGGCTGGAGAGGAGATCGGGAGTGCCAACATCCGACTACGATTGATGGTTTCGGATCAGGCCAAATAGCTTGCTGATCAGGCCATTCAGATTTCTCAGCATGAGGCTGCCTCCGGGCGGTTGAGGAAGACTATGGAGGAGGCTAGTAAGGCGGAATTGCGGAAGATGGAGGCTGCTTGCAAGGAGCAGATAAATATGGCCATCTCGACAGTGGACGAGGTTCGGAGGGCGGATCTTGAGCAGGTAGAGGAGCTGTCGGGGAGGCATGAAGCCGTAGAGCTTACTCAGGTCAGGCTAAAGGAGGAGATGGAGGTGATGAGGAGATCCCTTCAGGCTGACTGCTCGCGATACCGACTGGAAAGGGATGCTGCCATTGCAAGGCTATCGGTTTCTGAGGCCCGTATGAGGGAGTTTGAGGAAAATGAGGGGATGATGGACGATATGCTGCAGGACATGTACTTTCGCACTTGGAAGCAGGGCAGCTTATCTTGGATGGACGACTACCCCCGGGTTATGGCTAGGATTTACCTCAGGGCTCTAGAGGAGGCCAAGGCTGAGGTGGATAAGGAGGGTGGAGCGGCTTTTAGGATGGATGTGGTCACTGCTCAGTTTACCAAGGAGGAGAAGACAGCGGTGAAAGAGGGGATGCGGTTGTTCGCTGTTGAGGAGGCAGGTGTGGAAGTAGGGGATGATGACCAAGACGATTAAGGGGAAGTTGCTGGTAATCTCTACTTCATTAGTTTCTTCTTTTGTTAACTCTGTTGCTTATCACTAATGATTTCTTTTTCTGACCGGACAAGTGGGCAACAGGACAAGGACAAGACTCCTACGCAGCCGGCTCCCTGATTAGACCTGGAGAATTCTTTTTGTGGATTTGACATGGCAGTATATGTTAGTCTTAAAACAGTAGAGTAACTTTTAGGTTGTAATTCTTGCTACTTGTAATAAATAGCTTTATTCTTGATGTGCAATCCTTTAACTTAAGCTGATCTTGTCGTCTTTTGAATGTTTTTGCTATTTTGACATGTTGCCTAAGAAATATAGCTATGCATATTCTTGTAATTAAATTGTGTTTGGTGTCAGGTTCTTGTTTAAAACATAATTTCATGACTTGTAGTGTGTGTTAGCGTGAGGTGTGAACAAATTATAGGCATATATGAAAGAAGGAAATACCGCCCCTTATATTTTGCTTGTAGATGGCAACTTTGAATATCTTGTGTGACCGAGTAAGGGATGCGGTCCAGTATCTTGCTGTGAGTATCTGCTTCTATTAGTGAGTGTCTCCTGTTTTGTGTCCTGCACTTCAGGGTTTGTTACAGAGGATAGGAGAAAAAGTTTCTTAAGTAAAATTGAAATATGCGAAATAGTAAAACTTCCAATCACGGAAGGCCTTCGATGTGCTTAAGTTTGTGGCAAACGGGCTTTGTAGTCACTTTCCCTAGCTGTGGGTCTTGGAGACATTTGTCACCCATCTTACACCTCCACAGGGAGTTAATTCTTTTTTACCACAGCCGCACTTAAGACACATCGGAGCCGAGATCGCGCACAGTAACTACCCGGGCCATTATGGCCCGTAATCGTGGGTATTATTCGATTTACTGTGGCCGGCTAGCGTGGGTGCCGATCGTCAACTGTGAACTGCCCCTGGCTGGCCACACCTTATGTTGGGGCTTATTGTCGGTCCACAGTTGCCGGCGAGCCGAACGCCGTAATGAGCTGCCTCGGCTATAGTCGGCCTTCTCGGTGGCTTATAATCGGCTCATTACAGTTGGCTTTAAGGGCCGTCGCGAGCAATGAGTTAACCCACAGCAGAGGGATGCCGGAGCAAAAGTGTCTCATTGGCGAGGGCATAGATTCGCATAGTACCTGTCAGGTCTTGTCCAGGTGAAGTTGAGCTGTGGAGTGCGTTGAGTGGAAACACTATACGCATAGGATTTTGTTCAACAGAAAAGGATAAAGTTAACAAGCAGCCAAGATATAAAGGAACAAGTTAAAAAAGAGACAAGGTTTTTTAAAGTGGTTCGGCACGAAAAGGCCTACGTCCACTGATTCTCTTTGTTAATTCACTTCATATGGGCAGTACAAGTTAAGAAAAGTATCGACGGAGGTGTTGGATGTTCCATGCCCTCTGGAACACCTCTCTGTCCACTGTTGACAAAATATAAGCTCCATTGTGGAGATCTTTATGAATTACATATGGTCCATCCCAGATTGGATCTAGTGCTCCAGGGCGGGGGAAGATTCACTTGAGGACAAGGTCCCCTTCTTGTAAGGTACGATGCTTGACTTTGGAGTTGTATTGTGCTGCCACTTTTTGTTTGTGGACTGCTGCTTTAAGGACTGCATCATTTCTTCTCTCTTCCACTAGATCCAAAGACATGTGAAGGAGTTCTTCGTTCTCTTCTAGGTTATAGTGGATCCTACGGTGGGAAGGCACAATGGTTTCAACTGGGAGCATAGCCTCCGATCCGTATGCCAAAGAGAAAGGAGTATGCCCCGTTGAAGTTCTAAAAGATGTGCGATAGGCCCATAGTGCCGTAGGGAGTTCATCCACCCAAGCGCCCTTTGACTTTTCGAGTTTCTTTTTGATTAGAGTTTTTAGAATTTTGTTGACGACTTCGACTTGTCCGTTTGCCTGGGGATACGCTACGGATGAGGAGCTTTTGTGAATTCCGTGCTCTTGGCATCAGTTGGCGAATTCCTCGCTGTCAAATTGGAGTCCATTGTTTGATATGATTTTGAGTGGGACTCCGTACCTGCACAGAACATTTTTGATCAAAAAGTTAATAACTTTTGCTGAAGATACTTTATTCAGAGGTTCTGCTTCCACCCATTTGGTGAAATAGTCGACTGCCACTATAGCATATTTGGCCCCGCCTCGGCCCATTGGCAGTTCGCCGATTAAGTCAATTCCCCATACTGCAAAGGGCCAAGGGCTGGTCATTTGAGTAATCTTAGTCGTTGGTAGCCGCGGAATCTTAGCGAACTTCTGACACTTGTCACACTTTTTGACGAAATCCAAGGCGTCCTTGCTTAAGGTGGGCCAGAAATATCCATATCGGAGTATCTTTTTTGCTAATGTTTGTCCTCCGGCGTGGTCTCCGCAGCTTCCTTGATGGATGTTGGATAAGATTTCCTTGGCTTCCCTCCCAGCGACACACCTTAATAACGGGTTAGAGAATCCGCACCGATAGAGGATGTCTTCTTGAATTGTGTAGCGGGAAGCTTTCCTTAAGATTTTCTTGACTTCGTTACGTCCGTTGGGCAGCGTGCCGCTTTGTAGTAGTCTTGGATGGGAGTCATCCAAGTTTCTTCTTCGATTGCAGCTATCAGATTCACTTGCTCAAAACTTGGGGCCATTTGCTTTGAGATGGTTACTGCCCCGAAGATGGCGATGTCTCTCATACTTGCTTGTTTTGCCAATTCGTCGGCCTCTTGGTTCTCTTCCCTAGGGATGTGTTTGACTAAGTAGTGGTCCAATCGGTTGAGAAGTAACTTGGTCTTCTTTAAATATGCTATGAGTCGTTCTCCTCGAGCTTGAAATTCTCCTAGTATTTGATTAACGATAAGTTGAGAATCGCTGTGAAGACACAAAGAATTGGCTCCGATTTCTATGGCAAGTTCTAGTCCGGCTATCACTGCTTCATATTCTGCATCGTTGTTGGTGGCAGCGAACTCCAACCTTATAGCATAGTGCAGTTTGTTTCCCCTGGGAGTGATTATTACCACACCTGCCCCCAAGCCTTGTTCGTTCGATGCACCATCCACAAAGAGATTCCACTTGATGTCTTCTGTTATTTCCAATTGCTCCTTATCTTCGTTGGTAGTGAATTCTGCAATGAAATCAGCCATGGCTTGTCCCTTGATGGCGGTGCGAGGGTGATAGGTGATATCATACTGACTTAGTTCGATGCACCATTTAAGTAGTCGCCCAGAAGTGTCGGGACGGTGGAGTACCTGCCTCAGCGGCTGATCGGTCAGAACTTTGATGGAATGGGACTGGAAGTAGTGACGCAGTTTCCGGGATGTGATTAGTAAACAGTATGCTAGCTTCTCGAGTTTAGGATATCTGACTTCTGCCCCAGTAAACCTCTTGCTGACGAAGTAAACTGGCTGCTGCATGCGGTTGTCTTCCCTCACTAAGGCAGCGCTTAGGGCGTGAGATGACACAGCAAGGTATAGGTATAATTCTTCGCCTTCGCTTGGAGTCGAGAGTACCGGTGGTTTCTGGAGGTGTTCGATTAAGTTAAGGAAAGCGGTTAAGCATTCGTCAGTCCATTCGAACTTTCCTTTGTCTTTCTTTAGAACTTCGAAAAAGGGAACGCACTTGTCTGTTGCCTTGGAGATGAATCGGCTTAGGGCGGCCACTTTTCCATTCAAACTTTGCATTTCCTTCCGAGTGGAAGGTATCTTGATATCCCTTAGCGCTCAGACTTGTTTGGGGTTTGCTTCAATCCCTCTGGTATGTACGATGAATCCTAAGAACTTTCCTAATGACACTCCGAAGGAGCACTTTAGTGGATTCAACTTCATTCCATACTGTCGAAGTACCTAGAACATCTCGCCTAGGTGGCTTACGTGATCTTTGGCTTTCCTTGACTTTACCAGCATGTCATCCACATATACTTCCATAGTTTGTCCTATTAGCCCTGCAAACATCTTGTTGACGAGGCGCTGGTAGGTGGCTCCTGCATTTTTAAGTCCGAAATGCATTACCTTATAGCAGTATAAACCCCAGTCGGTGACGAAACTAGTGTGGTCTTGGTCGGGAGCATGCATAGGAATTTGGTTATATCCTGAGTATGCGTCCATGAAGGATAGGAGCTCGTGCCCGGCTGTGCTGTCTACAAGTTGGTCGATTCGGGGAAGTGGGAAGCAATCCTTTGGGCAGGCGTCGTTTAGGTTGGAAAAGTCAATGCAGGTTCGCCACTTCCCATTAGCCTTCTTTACCAGTACCGGGTTGGCGATCCATTCCGGGTAGATAGCTTCTCGTATGAAGTCATTGGCGAGTAGATTCTTTACTTCTTCATCAAGGGCTGCTGATCGTTTTGCCTCCATACTTCTCTTTCTTTGTTTTACGGGCGCCTTGGTAGGATCAATGTTTAATACGTGGCATGCTATGTCGGGGGAGATTCCGGTCATGTCAGCGTGTGACCATGCGAATACATCCAAGTTATGGTGGAGAAAATCGATGGGTTGTTCCTTCAATTCGGCTTTTAGTTGGGACCCAATTTTCAATAGTCTACTTGAGTCGTGCTTGTCTACAGATATAAAATCCATAGCCTCTACAGGCTCGGCGGTGGCCTCCTCCTCTTTGTCCCTAGGGTCTAATTCATTGAAAGGGTCGCTGGTATATCGAAGAGGAGGGGCTTTCTTTAGTTGCTATGCTTCTAGACTTTTCGTGCAGAGGGCAATCTCCACACCCTTCCCCTTATCCTTCCTGTGGTTGTTGCGAAGTTCAGTCACATAGCAGTCTCGAGCAATGTCCTGGTCTCCTTCTACTTCCCCTATTCCATTGTCCGTTGGAAATTTCATCTTTAGGCACCATGGGGCTAGGACAATTTGGAAGTCAGACAAGGCTGGTCTTCCTAAGAAGGCGTTGTAGGCCGAATGGTTTTCTATTAGCACGAACGTCTGCTTCCGTACAATGGAGCGGGGATGGCTTCCAATCTCAACAAAGAGGTCCAGTTGCCCGAGGGGCATCTTAGCATCCCCAGTGAAACCGTGTAGTGGTTTATCGCAGGGAGATATATCCTTCATTGATAGCTTCATTTTGTCGAATGCGTGTTTGAACAGGATGTTTACTGAGCTTCCAGTGTCTACCAGGATCCGGTAAACTTCGGCGGGACCGAGTCGGGCAGAGATGACCATGGGATCCATGTGAGGGTTCTGCCTTCCTTCTAGGTCACGCTTACCGAATGTGATGTCATTACTTTCTTTCCGCTTCGGGTGGCGCTCTTCTATAACCGAATTGACACAGTCTTTATTGTCTTTAAGCGACTTTCCATACCTTTCCATCTCTTTCCAGCTTCTGTCCGCGATGTGCGGTCCTCCTGAGATGGTATGGACCACTATTTTCTCTTGACTAGAGCTGCTAGCGTTGCGGTGTCCTCTGTCGGTGTCCGGTGAGGGTAGCCTTGGGTTTTCATTGGTAGGAGCTGGAGTCCTGTCCTGACTTTTTACATAACGTTCCAGTTTCATCCTTCTGATGTGTTCCTCAATCAGATCCCGAAGATGATGGCATTCATTGGTGTCATGCCCGTGAGATTCGTGGAAGCGGCAGAACTTTCCGAATTTCTGCGCGTTATCTGATTCCTTTTTGTATGGTGGGCGTTTGTATCTAACTTCGCCTTGGGTGGCAAGGAAGATATTTTCGACAGTCTCATTCAAAGGAGTGTAAGTGTCGAATCTCGGCCCAGGCCGATATAGGCGCTTTTCTCCCTTCTTGCCTCCAGCATTGTCTCTGGAATCATTTCTTCGAACGTCCCTTGCCACAGCGGGGGCGTTGCTGTGAGTTGCCTTATTTTGCTGTCCTGACTGCCCCTCAACGGCAGGATCCTCAAGCCTCATGTATTTCCCGGCTTCATGGAAGAAATCGGGTAAAGTAGCTGGTTTTTCTTTCGTCAACCTTCTAGCAAATTTAGTGTCCGGATGCACACCACTACAGAGGGCCATTAGGATAAGCTTCTCATCGGCATCTTGGACTGCGGCTGCTGCGGCATTGAATCGGGTTAGGTATTGCTGCAGTTTTTCTCCAGGTTTCTGTTTGACGCTGGATAAGGAATAAGCGTCCTTAGGTTGTTCCACATGGATGCGGAACTGACTGATAAACTTTTCTTTCAACATTTCCCACGAGCTGATGGATCCCTGGGGTAGATGACAGAACCAGGAGGTAGCGAGATCTGCTAAGAAGAGCGGAAAGCATTTGCATAGTACTCCCTCTGTTGCTCCACTCATGAGCATATGTTGCGTGTACCTCTGTAAGTGTACAACGGGGTCGGAGGTTCCTTTGTAAGGTTCCATTGTCGGCATCTTCCATTCTCGAGTGGTGATAGCAATTTCGATATTGCGGGCGAAAGGGCTAGTTACCCTAGAGCCTATCCCTCTATCTCTTTGCTCCCGTTGGACACACTCTCTAAATAAGCGTGCCATCCTTTCATCAGAATTTGGAGCAGATAGAAATGAGTTTGGTTTTGTTCTATGGGATTGATTCCGTCCAGATGACCTGTAGGGATGGTATCGTCTATCGTTCCTCATATTTTCTAGCGGCTGCCTTTGATCTTCTGGGAGCATGCTAGGGTCAGTTACAGTTGGCCCTTGCCTTGATCTTCCCCTGCTGGGTTCTGATCTAAGCACTTCCTCGGGTCCAACTTCGGGCTGGACTCTAGCTCGGCCCCGTTCACTGGCGTTTCCGTGGTTAGGTAGTATGACAGGCTCAGCTACAGTTGACCTCCATCCGGTACCTCCCCCGTTGGGTTCGGTACCAAACGTTTCCTCAGGCCTAACTTCGGGCTGTGCTCGGTCTCGGCTCCTACCATGGCTACTTCTGCCGTTAGCTCCTTCGAAGAAGGAAGATCTTTGTTGTCTCTGAGATCCTCCAAACTGGGACTCGCCCCATGATTCAGTGTTGCAGTTGGATTCTTCAGCATCCCTTAAGCATGACATGAGATGGTCCACCAAGGCTTCCTGCTGGGACGTGAAGCGGTTAGTTAATTCAACCACAACTCTATCCAAATCTGCCCTAGTAATTGCTGCAGGCTGTTCTGTGGAAGGAGTGGTTGGGTTAGCCTGTCCTTCATTTGTTACTGCTGCTGGAGGAGGACGATTTACTTGATTCGTGACAGCTGGATCTGGAAGACTGCTGGATGCGATGTTTTTTCCTTTGTTAACATCTTTTCTCTGTTTGGGAGGCATGTTTTCCAAGTGGCGAACGATGCTGTTAGGAAAACTGTTAAGTGGATGAAGCTGAAGCTTCGAGCTTCTAGTTCTCAGTGAAAGCACCAAAAATGTTTGCACAAAAAATGGACAAACACCTCAAAGTCGTATGATTCAATAGTTCTTATGTTGTTCTTAGTGATTTTGGGGATTTATGCAGATACATGAAAAGCAGGGTCTAAATTGTAAAAAGACACGCAAATTTATAGTGGTTCAGCCAGAATGTGCCTACGTCCACTTTATATGTTATTTCTCTTCTCTTGTTTTGATTACAAGTACAAAGCTTTGATACAAGTAAAAGAATGTTGTTTGAAAGTTCTATACGTGCTTGAGCTCTCAAAACTTGTCCCCATTGTTGTACCCCTGCCCCTCTATTTATAGAGTGAGGCTGGGGGTAGGGGTCCAGGATGTGTATAGTTGCTGATGGGCCTGGGCTGATGTGATCTGGCCTGGTACGTCTTGGTTCGGCATCGCTTGGTTCGGAGATGGTTGGAGTGTAGAGTGGACCGGTTGTAGGTGATTCGGTGCTATGTGGTAGTACCTTGGTCCGGTTTGGGGTTGGTCCGGTAGGAGCTTGAGAAGGTCGTTCGGTAGGAACATGAGAAGTGCAGTTTGGACCGGTAGTTGCTTGGACCGGTGGTGGGTCTTTCGTGGAGCTGATCCGGTAGTGGGGAGTCGAGTTGATTCGGTGGTATCATGGTCCGGTAGTGGGGAGTCGAGTTGATTCGGTGGTATCATGGTCCGGTAGTGGGGAGTCGAGTTAATCCGGTAGGGAGCTTCATTCGGTGGGACTTTGTTCGGTGGGGAGCCCCATTCGGTGGAGAGGAGGGGTAGACGCCGAATGGGCTGGTTTGGTGAGGTACTTTGGAGAAGAGGAAGGGTTGGTAGTGGCTTTAGTTTGGTGATGAGAATTCGTCCAACAGATATTATTACTAGTGCATAGTGTGAAAATCCTTTCGAAAATATAATATTAATCTTAGCCAGCATAGGTACCATTATAATATGCCTACTATAGCTACCATTTTAAATGGCAGGTTCTACAACTAAAACCGTACAAGGCTCGTATTGTTTCTTTGGATTTTCCAACAAATGGTCAGGCTAAGGAACTTCCTATGCCACGTAGGAACGCCTCTGGAGGGACGCCCCGAGAACCACCTGGCTCTCTGCCAACACAAGGCCGGTTACCCCCTTCCCGGGTAGTAAACCTAAGATATGCCACCCCCGGTCGTTTGCGACATTTATCCGAGGTACCTCGATCACAAAGCAACAATCACACAGTAAATGAGATTGGAGCAACCACACAGGTAAATATCTGGGCTCCATACCATGATACCACCTTTTTCCAGAAGGAATGGACATACCCTAGGGGAGCTACCCCTGAAACCTTGCCGCATCTTTCCTGTTTCGACCATTTCCGGGGTGTGAGGTCCGATGCAGTCTCGTCCACAAAGCTACGCTTTACACGAAAGACATGCTTTGATCAACAAATGATCAACAAATGATCAGCAACACACATCAACACTTAGCATGCCACACTACCAAATTGGGAGTATATCACTGATAACCTTTAACTACATAACCTCTGAGCTCGTACGTCTCAGAGAAGGGTGTTAAGCTAAGAGGATAAATTCTCCGCCACCAAACAGAAATGTATTTGAAAGAAATCAGCTTTATATCTCAAAGTGTAATGTCAGACATACAACCATACAAGTCTGTTCCGGGTTTGAACAGAACCGAAGGCACTTCGAAAGAAGCCCTTGCAAATCCGGATAATTTCTAATCACGTTCGGACTTCCCATCATAAAGGGCGCTAAAATCTCTATACGGGATCAACCGATGTAGAGACATTCGATGGTAATCCTTTCATTTTCAAAAGTATCCGGTCTTCACCACCGGTCTTCAAATGCTATCCATATACGTCGTATCATTATTCAGAATGGGTTATATGACACAAATTCCTCTACCGGCTAAACCGAATAATGAGCGTAATATTTAAAAGCATATGGATATTGGGATTTCGATTAAGTTACAACTTATTACCCAAAACTTCTCTTTCAAATGGTTTAAACACATTACCATTTCCAATCTTTTACAAAAAGATTCATCTCACAAAGTTCACCCAGTTTCACAAAGATTAATTCATAGTTCTTAAACCTATTTCAATTTCCAAATCTTTTATAAAAAAGATATACTTTTCCAATTTCAAAACAAAATTTAACGATCTTCCACAAAGGTTCAATTTATAGCTTTTCAAACCAATTCAATTTCAAATTGAATTAACCCATTCAATCTTCAAACCAAAGATTTAATTGATAGCTTTCAAAACAATTCACAATTCAAATCTTTTATAATATAAAAGATACACCATTTTAAATCTTTTTTTCCCATTTTCAAAACACAATTTTGTCACCGTCACAAAGGTTAATTCATAGTTTTCTCAAACTATTTACAATTTCATTTCAACTTGAAATGTTCCAATACAAATTGGAAACCCTTTCCTTTATGAAAGCTGTTATTACTTGAAACAACTAGTTTTCGTTTTGGAAAAACTGATTATAATTACATAGGTTAAAGCCATCCAAGTATAAAACTTGGATTTAAATTTAGATTTCCAAAACCACACTTTTAAATGGTTAAAAACTCATATAAATACCTTAATAACTTATATGATCTCTTTAGACCAAAATTTCCAAACTATTGAATTCAATTTCAAATATTGAATTCGAATTTAAATCAAATTATTTAAATTTTCAAAACTCGATTAAGTTATTCAAAATAACTTTTATCTTTGAAACTCATTTACAAAAGCTCTCAATTCCAATTCCAAAGCTATTTTGGATTCAAGAATTCAATCTTAAAATTGTCAAAAATCTGTGACTTAACCGATTTCCTCGTGAAATCCACATTCGTGTGTGTATGGTGTAGTCCAGGGGTTTAACACAATAGTGCAACATCATCCAATCATCACAAATTAAGATACAGAAATATAGTTGATAAGCGGTATAAACTATAACGCTTATCTTTTGTAAACAGATTATATATAATATACAAATGTATCACAGATAATAAATTATATCTCAGGGAATTAATTACATTCATCCTAGAGAAACAAATCACAACACAAATCAGGATGTATCACAAAGCATCACATATTAGGGATATCAAACAATCAAATCATCCAATAGAATCAAAATATCCATAGGTAAGGTCAATTTATTTATTTGATTAAATTAAATCAGATTAGTCACTAATCCTGGTTAATTAACATTAACTAATTACAAATTATTTTAATTAATTAACCTTTAATAATAAATTAATTCGTCTCAATTAATAAATTAATTAATTACCATTTAATTAATTATCCTTAATTAATTACAATAATTAATTAATTAATCCTTAATTAATAATCATCCCTTAATCACTTTCATTTATTAATTAACCTTTAAATTAATTAATTATTCTCAAATTAATTACCTTAAATAATTAACCTCATTAATTAATTATTCTTTAAATTAATTAATCTTTAAATACTTGATTAAATCAATCTTAAACCCAAAAATTTAATTACTTTTAAACAAGTAATTATCTTTAAGTAATTGATTTCCTTTAATTACTTATCATTAATAAATCTTAATTAATTATTCCATTACTTTGAAAATAAATTATCATCATTTTATCAACTTAAACCTTTAAATTAATTAACCTCTTTAAAACTTGTAAAAATCACAAACCCCAGGCAACTCGAGTGAAACCCGAGCTAGATGCTGTTGTACCCAAGACTCTCTTCGAGTCAGGCTTCAAAACCCCCAAGTTTCTTTCATTCTTCCCCTTTTTACTTTGTTTCAGTTTTAAAATTTGGAAAAAAACTTGTTAATCATAATAACACTCAAGAGCATACTCGAGCACACACCCGATCTATCTACAAAACTTCCCAAGATCGACTCGAGACATTTCCCTTCTTCCCAAAGCCTTATCAACTGACACCAGTTGCATGTTTATACGTGCACCGATGATCAGAGCTTCTCTGATCATCACCGCAACCTCCAACGAGTCACCGGCGATCACCTTAACACCAATTACCACCCAGCACCTTTAACAATCCCCTGAATCGAAATCGACCAGAACAACCCTTCCTGGAAGCCACCATGATCACCAGAAAACCCACGTACCTCCGCCAGCGTTCATCAAAAACCTCACAATCCTACCTAGAGCATCGTCAACCACTCAAGCTTCGATTCCAACCCCTGCGGTGAAGTCCGATTCAACATCGACGCTATAGTTGATCGAATTTCGATCCCAACCAAACTTAGGTTAAACTCCTACAATCAAGTCGTCACGTCACCACGATCAACAAAAATATTTGCAAGCATTTTTCTGGTGATCTATGGTGCTCGAACTATCTTCCATCACAATTTCGACGAGGATAAACTCACCGATCAACGGTATTTTACAGAAATGCTTTATCTGATCATCTTACAAATTCACGGCCATCACTTGCTTAAAAATCACAAGATCTCCACCAAAAATCATTATTTTGAAATACGAACATGGTTACATTATCATATTTTAAAATTGAAACACTCGAATTTTCTGATTCATAATGATTTTACTGTAAAGAAATATTTTACAAAATATCCACTTAATATTTTTCTCTGAAATTATTTTTAGAAGTTGCTTAACTTTGTTATAGACGATTTCCTTTTAGAAATCATAGTTTGAAAGGATCTAAATATGAAGATATGAATGTTTTTCTCTAGTAGATTTTGGGTTTGTTATAACAGAGAAACCATATTCACACACAGGCATGCTTATCTCAATCCATACACAGATATATACATGCAGATATATCTAACAACTAAGCAACACTTTCATAACAGATTCAAATATTAACCATGACATCAATCAGATAGAAGCAGGTTAAGAGGTTTGCTCACCTGATTCCAGAAGAAAGAACAGAGTTTCATTTATGTTGAAATAGGTTGTAAACTGGCAAGCTGAATCCTTCTTCCATTCTCTGATTTGTATTGTTGTTTAGTTGAATTTTGTTTAAGTTATGAAATAGTATTTACTTCAGATTTTTCTTGTTTGGAATGGACGAACTGAAATGAAGATTGATATATGAAAAGGAAGTTTACAGGGGATATGATTTGTACAGGGTGATATTAATGTCTTGTACCATATATCAGAGATTTTTCCAAAGGGTGGCTGACGTGATAAGCTAATACTTATCCATTGTTTTTCACTTGATCTTTGTCTTCCCTTGCAAGCTAATACATATATATTTTTGTTTTCTTTGGTTTCATACTTATCCATATTTTGTTCATATTTAAGTATATATATTTCTTTCTTTGCTTTGTAATATTACTTTATAATATAAATAAATTTCTATTTTAACATGTTGTTAAAATTTGATCTATGTGTTTACTTTGTATTTTATATACATGAGTGTATTTCGAACTTAAATATTTATTTTTAACTTTAATACTTATCGTCTTGTATTTCTATATTTATTTATTTATTTATTTATTTATTTATTTTTATTTCTCTAACATAAACCATCAATCCAAAATTTTATCATTATAATTTATCTTTAAACCATCTAGTTAAAATTTAATTCAAACTCAATATATATACATATATACATATATATTCAACTTATTATTAAACCATTTACTTGAAATTTAAATCCAAATCACATATATACAATATTTAAATTCATTTGATTTAATATATATTCTATTTGAATTGGAGAAACTCGCTTCAATTTACAATTAATTTTATAATTTTAATTCAAAAATTAAATTAATTATCAATTTAAATATTTATAAAATCCAGGATCGTTACAGGCTTCCCTCTTTAAAAAATTTCTTCCTCGAAATTTGTCAAGTAGACACAAAGATAGATGAAGAGTATTTCATGAATCAAACTAAATATCTATTCTGCATTTGGCTTACCAAATCAGAATATCAATAATAGATACAAGAATAAATCTTTTTAATTTTTCACAGGATACTCAGGTTATCCAGATCTATGAAATATGCATTGGCATTGGTTAGTTCGAAAGGATAACTAACCATTCGTAGAATATATCCGGACCCAAATTGTATAGATATATAGATACAATTTCAAAACTTTTAAATTTAGAAACTAAAGTATACCTATCGATCATAGCAACCAAAGCAACCAGTTCATCTAAACAAACAATTCGACCTATTTGGAGTTTATGTCCCATATTAATATATCGAATCTCCTTCCTGGATCTACCAGGAATTATCAAAGAATTGAAAAGAAATGTTGAACAAAAGAGATTGATAGAGAAAAAAATTGTTTCCTTGTTGTTACAGGGTATTGACCATTTATAGTCGTATTCCCCTTTCCCCTATCTCATCCTCTTCTTGCACTCATACTCACTATCAGTGGATAGTAAGAGAATTTACTAAGGCATACGGACATATATCTTAGAGATACTCATTCTAGGGTATACTTCACCCAATCTCTAATGAGCTACTTAATGTGTTATACTCCATAGCTAAAGTTCAACCTTAGCTCTGATACCAAAATGTCACGATCCAAATTTCAGCGTTCGAAAATCGACACCCGTACTTCACTTGTACTCGAATGTCGCAGATTCAATCGTTGAAATTCGACTCTTGCCGGAGCTTATAACACAGTAATTATAACAACACAGCGGAATAAAGAAATGGATAATATCATATACAACTCCAATGAATACAATATCCAGAATGATATACAACAATGATATCAATATGATACAATAATATTAGAGACAAATAATAAAGCTACAGCGGAAAACAGAAGTGATAACTCCAAACGATCTTTAAAGGCGAATGAGTCCAACAACTCCAACATCAAACTCAAACCACCATCACATTGCACCAAGATAAGCAAGGGCGATCGTCCGTGAACTCCAAAAACTGGACTAGCTCCCGATAATCTACTAAACCTGACTATCTGAAAAACCAAACTCTAGACTGCCCGTGTAGAAAATTGTGGGCACCCAGAGTTTAGGAAGGGAACAATAAACTCCGGGTCAGTCATGGGACTGGTGTGAGTAACAAAAATAGTTTATCTTTAAAACAAACAACAAAAGAATTTTCAACATTGAAATCCGCAATGCTTTTTGGAAAATGAAATTACCATAAGACCTCCCACCACACACACAATGCAATCGCAGACTTGGAGGAGATTTCTTCTTATGATAATCAAATATGCTTAATACGAGAAAACTCTTTTGATATTATTACTAGTGCATAGTGTGAAAATCCTTTCGAAAATATAATATTAATCTTAGCCAGCATAGGTACCATTATACTATGCCTACTATAGCTACCATTTTAAATGGCAGGTTCTACAAATAAAACCGTACAAGGCTCGTATTGTTTCTTTGTATTTTCCAATAAATGGTCAGGCTAAGGAACTTCCTATGCCACGTAGGAACGCCTCTGGAGGGACTCCCCAAGAACCACCTAGCTCTCTGCCAACACAAGGCCGGTTACCCCCTTCCCGGGTAGTAAACCTAAGATATGCCACCCCCGGTCGTTTGCGACCTTTATCCGAGGTACCTCGATCACAAAGCAACAATCACATAGTAAATGAGATTGGAGCAACCACACAGGTAAATATCTGGGCTCCATACCATGATACCACCTTTTTCCAGAAGGAATGGACATACCCTAGGGGAGCTACCCCTGAAACCTTGCCGCATCTTTCCTGTTTCGACAATTTCCGGGGTGTGAGGTCCGATGCAGTCTCGTACACAAAGCTACGCTTTACACGAAAGCCATGCTTTGATCAACAAAATGGTCAACAAATGATCAGCAACACACATCAACACTTAGCATGCCACACTACCAAATTGGGAGTATATCACTGATAACCTTTAACTACATAACCTCTGAGCTCGTACGTCTCAGAGAAGGGTGTTAAGCTAAGAGGATAAATTCTCCGCCACCAAACAGAAATGTATTTGAAAGAAATCAGCTTTATATCTCAAAGTGTAATGTCAGACATACAACCATACAAGTCTGTTCCGGGTTTGAACAGAACCGAAGGCACTTCGAAAGAAGCCCTTGCAAATCCGGATAATTTCTAATCACGTTCGGACTTCCCATCATAAAGGGCGCTAAAATCTCTATACGGGATCAACCGATGTAGAGACATTCGATGGTAATCCTTTCATTTTCGAAAGTATCCGGTCTTCAAATGCTATCCATATACGTCGTATCATTATTCAGAATGGGTTATATGACACAAATTCCTCTACCGGCTAAACCGAATAATGAGCGTAATATTTAAAAACATATGGATATTGGGATTTCGATTAAGTTACAACTTATTACCCAAAACTTCTCTTTCAAATGGTTTAAACACATTACCATTTCCAATCTTTTACAAAAAGATTCATCTCACAAAGTTCACCCAGTTTCACAAAGATTAATTCATAGTTCTCAAACCTATTTCAATTTCCAAATCTTTTATAAAATAGATATACTTTTCCAATTTCAAAACAAAATTTAACGATCTTCCACAAAGGTTCAATTTATAGCTTTTCAAACCAATTCAATTTCAAATTGAATTAACCCATTCAATCTTCAAACCAAAGATTTAATTGATAGCTTTCAAAACAATTCACAATTCAAATCTTTTATAATATAAAAGATACACCATTTTAAATCTTTTTTTTCCCATTTTCAAAACATAATTTTGTCACCGTCACAAAGGTTAATTCATAGTTTTCTCAAACTATTTACAATTTCATTTCAACTTGAAATGTTCCAATACAAATTGGAAACCCTTTCCTTTATGAAAGCTGTTATTACTTGAAACAACTAGTTTTCGTTTTGGAAAAACTGATTATAATTACATAGGTTAAAGCCATCCAAGTATAAAACTTGGATTTAAATTTAGATTTCCAAAACCACACTTTTAAATGGTTAAAAACTCATATAAATACCTTAATAACTTATATGATCTCTTTAGACCATAATTTCCAAACTATTGAATTCAATTTCAAATATTGAATTCGAATTTAAATCAAATTATTTAAATTTTCAAAACTCGATTAAGTTATTCAAAATAACTTTTATCTTTGAAACTCATTTACAAAAGCTCTCAATTCCAATTCCAAAGCTATTTTGGATTCAAGAATTCAATCTTAAAATTGTCAAAAATCTATGACTTAACCGATTTCCTCGTGAAATCCACATTCGTGTGTGTATGGTGTAGTCCAGGGGTTTAACACAATAGTGCAACATCATCCAATCATCACAAATTAAGATACAGAAATATAGTTGATAAGCGATATAAACTATAATGCTTATCTTTTGTACACAGATCACAGATAATATACAAATGTATCACAGATAATAAATTATATCACAGGGAATTAATTACATTCATCCCAGAGAAACAGATCACAACACAAATCAGGATGTATCACAATTCACAAAGCATCACATATCAGGGATATCAACCAATCAAATCATCCAATAGAATCCAAATATCCATAGGTAAGGTCAATTTATTTATTTGATTAAATTAAATCAGATTAGTCACTAATCCTGGTTAATTAACATTAACTAATTACAAATTATTTTAATTAATTAACCTTTAATAATAAATTAATTAGCCTCAATTAATAAATTAATTAATTACCATTTAATTAATTATCCTTAATTAATTACAATAATTAATTAATTAATCCTTAATTAATAATCATCCCTTAATCGCTTTCATTTATTAATTAACCTTTAAATTAATTAATTATTCTCAAATTAATTACCTTAAATAATTAACCTCATTAATTAATTATTCTTGAAATTAATTAATCTTTAAATACTTGATTAAATCAATCTTAAACCCAAAAATTTATTTACTTTTAATCAAGTAATTATCTTTAAGTAATTGATTTCCTTTAATTACTTATCATTAATAAATCTTAATTAATTATTCCATAACTTTGAAAATAAATTATCATCATTTTATCAACTTAAACCTTTAAATTAATTAACTCTTTAAAACTTGTAAAAATCACAAACCCCAGGCAACTCGAGTGAAACCCGAGCTAGATGCAGTTGTACCCGAGACTCTCTTCGAGTCAGGCTTCAAAACCCCCAAGTTTCTTCCATTCTTCCCCGTTTTACGTTGTTTCAGTTTTAAAATTTGGAAAAAAACTTGTTAATCATAATAACACTTAAGAGCATACTCGAGCACACACCCGAGCTATCCACAAAACTTCCCGAGATCGACTCGAGACATTTCCCTTCTTCCCAAAGCCTTATCAACTGACACCAATTGCACGTGTATACGTGCACCGATGATCAGAGCTTCTCTGATTATCACCGCAACCTCCAACGAGTCACCGGCGATCACCTCAACACCAATTACCACCCAGCACCTTTAACAATCCCCTGAATCGAAATCGACCAGAACAACCCTTCCTGGAACCCACCATGATCACTAGAAAACCCACGTACCTCCGCCAGCGATCATCTGAAACCTCACGAGCCTACCCAGAGCATCGTCAACCACTCAAGCTTCGATTCCAACCCCTGCGGTGAAGTCCGATTCAACATCGACGCTATAGTTGATCGAATTTCGATCCCAACCAAACCTAGGTTTAACTCCTACAATCAAGTCGTCACGTCACCACGATCAACAAATGAATTTGCAAGCATTTTTCTGGTGATCTATGGTGCTCGAACTATCTTCCATCACAATTTCGACGAGGATAAACTCGCCGATCAACAGTATTTTACAGAAATGCTTTATCTGATCATCTTACAAATTCACGGCCATCACTTGCTTAAAAATCACAAGATCTCCACCAAAAATCATTATTTTGAAATACGAACATTGTTTCATTATCAGGTTTTAAAATTGAAACACTTGAATTTTCTGATTCATAATGATTTTACTGTAAAGAAATATTTTACAAAATATCCACTTAATATTTTTCCCTGAAATTATTTTTAGAAGTTGCTTAACTTTGTTATAGACGATTTCCTTTCAGAAATCATAGTTTGAAAGGATCTAAATATGAAGATATGAATGTTTTTCTCTAGTAGATTTTGGGTTTGTTATAACAGAGAAACCATATTCACACATAGGCATGCATATCTCAATCCATACACAGATATATACATGCAGATATATCTAACAACTAAGCAACACTTTCATAACAGATTCAAATATTAACCATGACATCAATCAGATAGAAGTAGGTTAAGAGGTTTGCTCACCTGATTCCAAACGAAAGAACAGAGTATCATTTATGTTGAAACAGGTTGTAAACTGGCAAGCTGAATCCTTCTTCCATTCTCTGATTTGTATTGTTGCATAGTTGAATTTTGTTTAAGTTATGAAATAGTGATTACTTCATATTTTTCTTATTTGGAATGGATGAACTGAAATGAAGATTGATATATGAAAAGAAAGTTTACAGAGTATATGTTTTGTACAGGGTGATATTAATGTCTTGTACCATATATCAGAGATTTTTCCAAAGGGTGGCTGACGTGATAAGCTAATACTTATCCATTGTTTTTCACTTGATCTTTGTCTTCCCTTGCAAGCTAATACATATATAATTTTGTTTTCTTTGGTTTCATACTTATCCATATTTTGTTCATATTTAAGTATATATATTTCTTTCTTTGCTTTGTAATATTACTTTATAATATAAATAAATTTCTATTTTAATATGTTGTTAAAATTTTATCTATGTGTTTACTTTGTATTTTATATACATGAGTGTATTTCTAACTTAAATATTTATTTTTAACTTTAATACTTATCGTCTTGTATTTCTATATATATATATTTATTTATTTATTTATTTTTATTTCTCTAACATAAACCATCAATCCCAAATTTTATCATTATAATTTATCTTTAAACCATCTAGTTAAAATTTAATTCAAACTCAATATATATACATATATACATATATATTCAAATTATTATTAAACCATTTACTTGAAATTTAAATCCAAATCACATATATACAATATTTAAATTCATATGATTTAATATATATTCTATTTGAATTGGAGAAACTCGCTTCAATTTACAATTAATTTTACAATTTTAATTCAAAAATTAAATTAATTATCAATTTAAATTTTATAAAATCCGGGATCGTTACATAATTCTTCAATAAATTACAATAATAAATCATTAAAATTTTATTTCTACCCATTTTTACCCGATAATCACATAAAATTTAATAATTTAAAATAGTTAAAAGTATGGGTCATTACAAACACCTCCAATTACCAAATAAGAAACTCCCTCTACATCCAATGCACTACATAGTGGTACCTTTCATTTCAATAAGCGAACCAACTTCAAACAATAACTTCCCAATAAGTAAAGACTTATTATCCACTACATTAACCTTAGTTTTCTAAAGTTAAATCAATTTTTTCTCATTCACAACAACTAAGAAAAGGTTCTTATACCTCAATATGTTTTGTTCGAGAACTGAAAGCCAGATTTCCAAGAAGGTTTTCTACACTTTGGCTATCACAATTCACTACCACACTACCATGAATAGAAACCAAATCACAGAACAAGCATTTCAAGTACTTCCTTATCTACCTCAATAAAAGCTATCAGCTCATCCACTGTAGTAGATAAAGTGACTACATACCACAACTTCGCTCTCCAACTAGTAGTTGTATCATCAAGTGTAAACACATAACATAAGTTTGGGTTCCTTCGATCCCTATCATTGGGATAGCCTAAATTATAGTAATCAATCAAAAATAATTTTTTTTCCACTACTACCAAAAACAATCTTGTAACAAGGAGTTCCTCTAAGATTTCTCAGAATAACTTTACCAATTTTCCAATGCAATTTTGCAAGATTTTCCATATACCAACTATGCATCTCAATACCTTGATAGAGTAAATGTTGTGCCTTATGGGCAATTACATAATTTGATTATATAACTTAACTCTTTTAGTGAATCTTGTTCAAAATAAATTAAGCTTTTGTTTTTATTTCTATTATATATATAATTGTATTGGGATTTAAATAATGTTTTAAATGCATTAAATATATACAAGTAGAAAATCCTTAGGAAAAATATTTAATCGATTGTGGTTACTAATATTTTCATAAAAATGTGTATTGAATCGTACAAAATAAATTATTGTCCTTAAATGTTCGTTATAAAGATGTATCGAGAATGGGTTATTAATATATTCAATAAGACTAGTGTGCACAACGTTGATGGACGGTAAATTACTCATGACCATTCGATAAATTAAGGGGTATGTACGTATAGATGTTTGGAACAATTATAGAATGTCTCATCGAGATTCTTCAATAAGTTAAAATTCAAATATAAAATCTAACATGATAATGTGCAGTATTATTTGGATGGGAGGATGATGCAGCGCAGCCCTCATTTGTCAAAGGCATAAGTCGTGACCGACTTAAGGAGATAGGTCTAAGTCGTGACCGACTCAACAAAGCTAAGGACATAAGCCGTGACCGACTTAACAAAGGGGAAAGCATGAGTCGTGACCGACTCAAGGAAAACGAAGGCATAAGTCGTGACCGACTTAAGAAAGGAGCTATGAGTCGTCTACGACCTAACAGGCTGGGAGGAAAAGGGGTACGACTTAACAGAGGCCTAAGTCGCTTGATGATAAGTCATCTCCGACTAATCGAAGACGAAAGGTTAAGTCGTCCACGACTTAACAAAAGGCATGAAGAGGAAGCGAGTTACGACCTGGAAGAATTAAGTCGTAAGTCACGTGAAGATGGAAACCGTAGATCCTTCTTACTGAGTTAATCTCTACCCTTGATTTCCTTAAGTCGCTGATCTGAGATGCGCATGTTTTTAAGTCGCGGAAGACTTGTTGCCGTTGATTTGTGTTGCCGAGTTAATCTCTGCCAATGATGGAAGCTGGAGCTGTTGATAAGTCGTTACCGACCTATATTAAGTCGTAGGTTGCAACTGTTATAAGTCGTAAGTCGTCTGTTTTCATATGTCGTCTGTAGTAAGTCGAATGGTCTGTATTTTGTGAGTTGTAAGTCGTGTACGACTCATGTTAGGTCGGAGTCTTTATAAGTCGTACGTCTTGTTCTGGTAGGTCGTAGGTCGGAAGCTATAACTCGGAACCGACTTAGGACTTGATGTATTTTGTTGTTTTTTTTGTGTGAGTTGTAAAAAGCTAAAAATAGGCCGGTGGTGCCATTTGTAAAGGTTGTTGAATATTGAATAAAATTCTCTTTTGTTAGCTTTATGCTCTCAATTTCAATTGGTAGTCGAGTGTATCTCCTATCTCCACTTACGTCATTCGAGTGCGCTCGAATCATCGTTTGTTGAAGCCGAATCACGGTATCTTGTGCGCAAGATCAACGTCGAAGAATCATAGATCTCTTTCCCGGTATCTTCGGATCAACGAGTCAGAGATAGCTAGAATTCGGTATCTTCGGATCAACGAATTTGGGCATTTCAGTATCTTCCAATCCACCGATTACTACTTTCACCGATTGAAGATCGTTTTGATTAATCC
This sequence comes from Allium fistulosum, assembly GCA_030737815.1. Lineage (NCBI taxonomy): Eukaryota > Viridiplantae > Streptophyta > Magnoliopsida > Asparagales > Amaryllidaceae > Allium > Allium fistulosum. The sequence goes on from CM060901.1 coordinate 1,498,722,344, forward strand.
GCTGCGTCAGTTTTGGTATCAGAGCTTGTTCTAGCCAATCATAGCTAGATCAAGACTTGGAGCCTATTCATTTAGAAGTTGAAGTGATTTGCCGAGCCCGAAGTGAAGATTTGAGTTTGTGTTATCACGGCCGAGAATAGTGGGAGTAGTTCGCATTAGTTCGAAGATTGATTGATCGAATTCGTATTGGAAGCTGAAACTTTGTCCATCGTGTTCATCGCGATTTGCTACAAAGTGGAAGTTTTCGATCCGTTTCATTTTGGATCAAAGTCCGAAAAGTGTTTGAATTTTGAAGTGTTGAAGTGTTTGTAAAGATTTCAAGTATGCCGCCAAGAAGAGCTAATCGCCACCAAAACGTAGAAGCTTTGTATCGAAGAGAAGAAGCTGATGAGATGGAACAAAGAATCAATGAAAACTTTAGTGAAAAGCTTAATGAAGGAATTGGCCGGTTAGAGAAGCTTATGACGGAGATGAATCAAAATCGGAGAAGGGTTTCACCTGAATCTAACCATGGGGGTAGTAGAGTCTCGCCACATTCCAATCGAGACAGAAGTGTTGAAAATGATCAAAGGCGTGGGAGGAACGTGAATGATCGTGAACGGAGGAATGTAGATAGAAGGGATGATGTTGGAAGACGTAATGGTAGTAGAGATGTGGGTGGACGAGATAGACAACGATATACATCTGACTTTGAAGAGGAGTATGATGTTGGTAGTGTTCGAGGACAAGGACGAGGACAAGGAAGAAATTACTCTGAGTATGATCACAAGTGGGAGACGTGGATGAAGACTGAAATTCCTGAATTCAAAGGTGGTATGCAAGCGGAGGAGTTTCTAGATTGGGTGGCTAATGTTGAAGAAATTTTTTATTTCAAAGAAGTTCCAGAACATCGTAGAGTGAAGTTGGTTGCTACAAGGTTGAGGGGTAGAGCTTTGGCATGGTGGCAGCAAACCAAGCTTACACGCGAACGTATGGGGAAGTCAAAAGTTGAATCTTGGGAGAAGATGAAGAAATTGATGAAAGCAACGTTCTTACCTTACAATTATCAATCTTTGATGTATCAACGTTTGCAAAACTTGAGACAAGGGACGAAATCTATGAATGACTATGCTGATGAATTCTATCAACTTATTGCAAGGAATGATATTATGGAAACGGAAGAGCAGCTAACATCTAGATTCATTAGAGGATTGCGAATGCAGATTCAGGATATGGTTAATATGTTCGATCCAAGATCTGTAGCGGAAGCACATCAGAAAGCGTTGGCTTGGGAGAAACAGGGAAGACGAGGAAGTGGTGTGTTTACTAATTCTAACAATCAAGCGAAGAGTGTTGGTGGAAGTTCTAATGTTTCTAAACCTATCAGTAGACCAGTGGTGAAGGAGGTTGAGAAGGCGAGGGTTAACAATGGTTTCAAATGTTACAATTGTCAGGAATTGGGTCATAAAAGCAGTGAGTGTCCAAAGCCAAAGAAGAGAACCATGATTGCAGAAATGGAGGATGAGGATGGTGATGGGGATTGTTCTAGTCCAGTTGAGGAGGATGAGCAGGATATTGCGTCAGGAGATGAAGGTTGTAACCTAATGCTGAGGAGATCGTGTTTAACACCGAAGCAGGAAGAAGCTAGTTGGTTGAGGAGTAATATCTTTCAGTCGACATGTACTATACTGGGGAAGGTGTGTAAATTTGTGATTGACGCGGGAAGCTGTGATAATATTATCTCAACCGAGGCTGTAACAAAATTGAAGTTGAAGACAGAGAAACATCCGAATCCATACAAGTTAGCATGGTTGAGAAAGGGAGGAGAAGTGAAAGTGGATAGACGAGTTCGAGTTCCATTCTCTATTGGGAAGAAATACAAAGACGAAATCTGGTGTGATGTAGTAGAGATGGATGTTTGCCACTTATTATTGGGAAGACCATGGCAGTATGATCGAGCAGTACAACATGATGGTCGAACCAATAGCTACAGTTTTATGTTTGAAGGCACGAAAATTATCCTAGTTCCGAAGAAGAGATCATAAGGAGGAAGTAAATCAGAAGAAATTGAAGAGCTGAAAACTTTATTGACTTTAAAGGAGTTTGTCAAAGAAGTTGAAGAGGAGCCTGAAGTGTTTTTGTTGATTGGGCGAGAGAGCAGTGAAGAAGTTGAAATTCCAAAAGAAGTTAAACCAGTTTTGAAAGAATTTGACGATGTATTTCCAGAGGAGTTACCAACGGAGTTGCCACCGTTAAGGGATATACAACATCAGATAGATCTTGTTCCAGGTGCTGTGTTGCCACATAGACCACATTATCGAATGAGTCCGAAGGAACATGAAGAGTTGCGGAGGCAGGTAGAGGAATTGCTTGAGCAGGGGCGTGTGCAGGAGAGTCTGAGTCCTTGTGCTGTACCAGCTTTATTGGTACCCAAAAAGGATGGAACGTGGAGGATGTGCACTGACAGTCGAGCATTGAATAAGATTACTGTGAGATATAGATTTCCAATGCCGAGGTTGGATGACTTGTTAGATCAAATAAGCGGAGCTACTATATTTTCGAAGATTGATTTGAAGAGCGGATATCATCAAATTCGTATCAGACCAGGAGATGAGTGGAAGACTGCTTTTAAAACCAGGGAGGGTCTATACGAGTGGTTGGTTATGCCGTTTGGATTATCAAATGCTCCGAGTACTTTCATGAGGGTAATGAATCAAATTTTTAGACAATTCATTGGGAAGTTTGTGGTGGTGTACTTCGATGATATTCTGATATATAGTGGGAGTCCAGAGGAACATTTGAATCATCTTAGAGAAGTGCTGATGGTATTGCGACAAGAACAATTTTATGCTGCAACGAAAAAATGCGTGTTCATGACGCATAGTGTTTTATTCCTGGGGTACGTTGTGTCGGAGGAAGGAATACAGGTTGACCAAAGTAAAGTTGAAGCAATTAGAGATTGGCCACAGCCCAAGACGATAACGGAAGTTCGTAGTTTTCACGGGTTGGCTTCATTTTATCGAAGGTTTATTCCACACTTTAGTAGTGTGATGGCGTCTGTGACTGATTGTATGAAGGGTAAACAATTTACATGGACGGAAGAAGCGGGAGTTGCTTTTGAACGAATCAAGGAATTGTTGACGACAACACCAATCCTAGCATTACCTGATTTTCAGTTGTTGTTTGAATTACATACTGATGCGTCAAAGGTTGGGATTGGAGGAGTGTTAAGTCAAAAGGGTCGTCCAATTGCATATTTCAGTGAGAAGTTGTCAGGAGCGAAGATGAGGCACGGTACGTATGATGTGGAATTCTATGCTGTTGTACAATCTATTAAACACTGGAGACACTATCTATTTCAGAAGGAGTTTGTTCTGTATACTGATCATGAAGCATTGAAACATTTGCAAGGGCAAGACAAGATTTCGGCGAGACATGCATCGTGGATTGCATATCTGCAACAATTTACATTTGTTGTGAAACACAAGTCGGGAGTGACGAATCGTGTTGCGGATGCGTTGAGTAGAAGAAATCACTTGTTAACTACATTGAAGGTTGAAGTGACAGGGTTTGAAATATTGCCAGAATTATTTACCGATGATCCTTACTTTGCAAAGTTTGTTGATAAAGTCAAGGAGGGAGAGACGGATGAGTTCGTGATGGTAGATGGTTTTCTTTTTAAGGGAAATCGATTGTGCATACCGGAGGGTAGTCTGAGAATGAAGATTATCAAGGAGTTACACGAAGAGGGACATGTTGGAAGAGACCGTACCTTACAGTTGATTTCACAGTCTTACTTTTGGCCATCAATGAGGAAAGAGGTAGAGAAGTTTGTGGAGCGTTGTCATATTTGTCAGGTTTCGAAAGGAACTGCGACTAATGCTGGGTTATATATACCGTTACCCGTGCCTGTAAAACCATGGGTGGATATCAGTATGGATTTTGTTTTGGGTTTGCCTAGAACTCAAAGGGGAAATGATTCTATATTCGTTGTGGTGGACAGATTTTCGAAGATGGCACATTTTATTGCTTGTAAGAAGACGGCGGATGTTGTTCATGTTGCTCAGTTGTTTTTCAAAGAGATCTATCGACTTCATGGGTTGCCAGAATCGATTGTGTCCGACAGGGATACTCATTTTCTAAGTTATTTTTGGCTAAGTTTGTGGAAGATGGTGGGAACGAAGCTGAAATTTAGTAGTGCTTATCATCCGCAAACGGATGGACAGACCGAGGTTGTGAACAGATCATTGGGGAACTTATTGAGGTGTCTCGTTCAAGATAATCTGAAGAGTTGGGATGTGAAGTTATGCCAGGCAGAATTTGTTCATAATCATGCTGTGAATCGAAGTACTGGGTTCAGTCCATTTCAGATAGTATATTCAAGTTTACCGAAGGGACCATTGGATTTAACGGTAGTACCACAAACAAAGAAAACGGTTAAGAAAGCTACTGATTTTGTTGGGGGATTGACGGAATGTCATAAAATCGTTCAGGAACGATTGAAGGAAACAAATGAGAAATATAAACGTTCTGCAGATTTGAAACGAAGGAGTGTTGAATTTCAGGAAGGTGATTTGGTTTATGCAGTGTTAACAAAAGATCGTTTTCCAGTGGGCGCATATAACAAATTGAAAGCCAGAAAAATTGGTCCGGTAGAAGTCGTGAAACGAATTAATGAAAATGCTTATAAATTGAAGCTGCCAAATGATGTGTATACGTCTGACGTGTTCAATGTTAAACATCTCGTACCATATCACGGAGATGAACGAGCTGATAGAGAAGAATTTACAAATTCGAGGTCGAATTTTTCTCAACCTGGGGAGGATGATGCAGCGCAGCCCTCATTTGTCAAAGGCATAAGTCGTGACCGACTTAAGGAGATAGGTCTAAGTCGTGACCGACTCAACAAAGCTAAGGACATAAGCCGTGACCGACTTAACAAAGGGGAAAGCATGAGTCGTGACCGACTCAAGGAAAACGAAGGCATAAGTCGTGACCGACTTAAGAAAGGAGCTATGAGTCGTCTACGACCTAACAGGCTGGGAGGAAAAGGGGTACGACTTAACAAAGTCCTAAGTCGCTTGATGATAAGTCATCTCCGACTCATCGAAGACGAAAGGTTAAGTCGTCCACGACTTAACAAAAGGCAAGAAGAGGAAGCGAGTTACGACCTGGAAGAATTAAGTCGTAAGTCGCGTGAAGATGGAAACCGTAGATCCTTCTGACCGAGTTAATCTCTACCCTTGATTTCCTTAAGTCGCTGATCTGAGATGCGCATGTTTTTAAGTCGCGGAAGACTTGTTGCCGTTGATTTGTGTTGCCGAGTTAATCTCTGCCAATGATGGAAGCTGGAGCTGTTGATAAGTCGTTACCGACCTATATTAAGTCGTAGGTTGCAACTGTTATAAGTCGTAAGTCATCTGTTTTCATATGTCGTCTGTAGTAAGTCGAATGGTCTGTATTTTGTGAGTTGTAAGTCATGTACGACTCATGTTAGGTCGGAGTCTTTATAAGTCGTACGTCTTGTTCTGGTAGGTCGTAGGTCGGAAGCTATAACTCGGAACCGACTTAGGACTTGATGTATTTTGTTGTTTTTTTTGTGTGAGTTGTAAAAAGCTATAAATAGGCCGGTGGTGCCATTTGTAAAGGTTGTTGAATATTGAATAAAATTCTCTTTTGTTAGCTTTATGCTCTCAATTTCAATTGGTAGTCGAGTGTATCTCCTATCTCCACTTACGTCATTCGAGTGCGCTCGAATCATCGTTTGTTGAAGCCGAATCACGGTATCTTGTGCGCAAGATCAATGTCGAAGAATCGTAGATCTCTTTCCCGGTATCTTCGGATCAACGAGTCAGAGATAGCTAGAATTCGGTATCTTCGGATCAACGAATTTGGGCATTTCCGTATCTTCCAATCCACCGATTACTACTTTCACCGATTGAAGATCGTTTTGATTAATCCGCTGCGTCATGGGAGTACAGTGAATCGTAAATGTCTAAACTATACTTCGATTATGGTCAATCACACGACATCGATAATCGTGTTAAGGGCATGGCTAGGTATAGGTTGAACCACTTGAAGTAAAACACTAGAGATGATTCTCCTTCTATGAGTATAAGGTTGGTATCTTCGTAATTGGTGATTAACTTAAAGTCAAAATCTTTGGCTATAGCAAATCAGTCAATCAATAAATTTAATCAGATTGAACCATGGACTTTAATGTTTGACTTTGTAATTAATTGTGGGTGTTGTTAGAGTTTTGACCATTTACCAAGCTCTGTATATCTAAGTGATATAGTGCTGGCGAAGGGAAAGCATGCACAATATATCATTGCTTAAGCGTGTCATTTTAAAAGATTAGAAATTGGATTTCATTAAGATAATTTGTAAGCAACCAAACTCGTGTCCACTATTCTGCTTCAGCTAAGTCTGTACAGACTTTAATATTTAAATTGTTTAAATATTACATAGGTCTATGTTCACTCCTTGGAGTCCCACAGTAGCAACTTTTAGCATTCGATCAAAAAAAATTTATTAATTTTTTTTATAAAAGCTATAAATTATTATGGTGGAAAAATTCATATAATGGTTATATTAATTAATTTATTATTATTTTATTACTATTTGAGGGGCTAAAATTATTTAATAAAATATATAATTATTGTGTATTTATTTAATTATTTTTGAGCCACTATAATAATTTAAATATAATAAATAATGTACTTACGTGTGTGTGTATTATCTTAGTAGCCAAATTTTTTTAAATTGTTTTAATTAAAGGTGGATCATATTTTTCATGGATATAAACTAATTAAATATGTTTAATTAATTAAGTGAGATAAGATCTTACTTATATTGTGTCATACCTTAAATAGTGGAATCGGGTAGGATACCTTACATAGTATATTGATGGTATAAATATACCCAGAGGACACATTCTTGATGTACATAAATTTTATTCTCTCTCCATTTTCCTAAATTATATCTTAATGGCGGACTTTACGTCTACATCATTGAGTTAGAGAATTGTCCTCTTTTTGGTGAAGCTGATGGTTCAAGGTGTATTTTCCCGATGGGAGTACCAAGGATAACTTCTTAGATTATTTTTAATAAAATTGATTTAAAAAATTATTTCCTTAATCGATTTATTTTGAAAAAATAATTGAAGATTATGTTGTTTACAGTTCATGTTTGTGTACATACGTCACCATGCGCATCATACATGATAACATCATTGACACATGTTCACCATGGCTCAAGAGGTAGAGGTCATTGGAGGCACCACGAGGCTAATTCGTATTGCATGCTAGTTCCATTGGTTATGATGGCGACAACTAACTGGCTAAAGACGTTGGAAATCATAGATTTAGGGCTTGGTCGATCTTGGATTACTGGCGATGATGTTGATCATTAGAGGAGGAAAGACAGGGTTCGTGGGAAGAGATCGTCAAGTAAAGAAAGTGATAGTGGTAGCAACTTGAATGGTGGTCGAGGCTGAGAGCGACGGTAGCCTGAAGGTGATAGGCGGTCGCGCATTTGGTGCTCAGGAATTTTATCGGGAAGACCCCAAACTAATGGAAATTACACTTAGGTATAATTAATGTTTTTTTATTAAACCACCCAATATTTATTCTTTGCATATACATCCTTGCAAATTGTAATACTTATAACTTTAACTTTCGCATACAAACTTCATTATATGCCCAACTTGGGCCATTGTTTGTATTCAAATCATAAACATTTTGATATTATTTATTTGTATATCACATACTTTATGACATTGTAATGATATTATTGTATTAATTCATCAATAAAATATTTATAATTTAACACAGTTAATAAAATAATAATGAATTAGGATATTATTTATAATTTGAAATTTTCATATTAAAACAAAAATTATAAATAATTTATCTATATATAGTTGTATATAAACGCAATATATAAAACTGATTTAAATGTTATATTAAAAAAAATATTACCCAAAATAAATTTACTTTGTTAAATATTCATATTGGAATAAATAATATTCAAATCGATACATATATTTATTTAAATGTTCCACTTAAAATAAATATTAATATAAATTAATAATGAAATTATTTTAGTAAACACCTCATTCGAATAAATGTGATTTGTATTATAAATAACATATCTTTACTAAAATCAAATCCCATGAAAAAGTAAATGTGATTCAATGTTAAAAACATTATGCATGATGCTATCCGGCATTTTGACCCGGCTATATCCGAACTGATTGGACAAGTTAGATTTGTCTGTCGTCAAGGCCAGTAAGTCCAGAGCGATTATTGTAGGGTCCAGAAGTCAAGTGCAGATTGTAATATGAAGCCGTGGTTGAACATAATTGAGAGATATGCAATGCAGAATGTTCAAAGTATTGAATGTAGTTTAACATAGAAAAGAGATCAGCTATAATCCCTCTCAATCATAGGGATTGGCAGATTTCAACTAAGCAAGTGCAAGTCAATTGGAAACAATCAATGTCTCAAACGCCATAAGTCCAATGTCTCAAACGCCATAAGTCCAATGCATATGAAATTTTGTGAGCAAGATAAGGGAACCCTAGGGAGCCTACCCAAGAGATCGCACCTCAAAAGGATGAAGCGAGAGGGATCAACCCTCTTCCCTCAATAGGGATCGGGTAGAAGTAGGTAACAACTCATGTAGCAGCAAAGATCGAGCTATAACTCAAGTTCTACTAATCCAATAGGCATGAAACTTGGAGGCTAAGCATAATACAACATGGGGAAGCTTCTATAGGGATCACACATCCAAATTCCTCTAAAATAGGGATTAGCACCGATCCATATTCCTTAGGATTTGGGCCATGCGATCCCTCTTATTGGTCCATATGGTTTTAGAGATCCTTCTGTCGAACTGCTAGGGAGATATTTCGCTATCTTCCTCTATAAATACAAACTTAGTTGCTCATTTTAAAGACTTTTACGCTGCTAGTTGCTTTGTACTCTATTGTAACTAAGAATTTTCATCCGATCCCTATTTTACTCAGTTTACAAAGTGATTAATAAAGTCATCTATTCAAAATGGACGTAGGCAAACAACGCCAAACCACTATAAATTACTGTGTTCTTGTTATTGCTTTGATTTTCTGTCATTTAATTGCTTGTTTCCTCTGTTTTCATTTTACATTCTTCATTTACTTCTCTACAAAACTTCTACTGGGTGTTTGTGCCAATTTTTGGTGCAAACATTTTGGTGCTTTCACTGAGAAAGAGATTCTCAAGCATGTTTGGATCCCTTTTTTACTACTGGATTGCATAAATCCCCCGAAGAGAACCAAAATTATCTTCAAAAAGCTTGTTCATTCTATTAAGATTTGCAAAAGTCTAAGGAAAACTATCAACAGTGGTTAGGAACACCATATCTACATCTCAAAATGCAAAAGGATACAGGAACGCTAGCATCCAACAAGGAGTCCCAAGCAATCCACCAGTAGATGTGAATGCTACCAATCCAGTTGATGTCTAGATCAGGTTGATTCCTTCACAAGATCCGATTTCCAGAATCTGATTAGAGAGCTAGTGGATAGCCATCGATAGTTGATTCAGCAGATTCAAGCTAATATTGATCTAATGAACCAACTCAAACAACAACAGCATGGGAAAGCTAGGAGGGAGCCAACCCCTTATTCTACATAAGAGATTTCTAGTTCATTAGATGATTATCACAAATGTTGACATCGCAGAACTGATGAATATCACGCAGAAGCTTCCGGACATCAGTAGGAAAACCAACCATGCTTGTAGAGACCGATCGGTGCTGATCCCTCTATAGGGATCGGTGTCGATCCCTCCTCCAGAGGAGGAAGCATGCCTCTTCATTTTGAAGCTTAAGCTGGAGCTGCTACGATTGACTTAGATGTTGGAGTTCAGGTGGATGAAGACCAATTACCTCCCTGGAATGACGATGAAGTGAACGTACGTGTAACAACCCGCAAATCTATACCCCTTGAATTTGACATTAATTTCCATTAATGAACTCAAGAAGAACGAAAATACGAACCATTTGTGTTAAGAAGAAAGAGGTAGAAGAAGAAAATAAAACAACAACAGAATCTAACCATCGCAGCGGAATAAAATATAATATATATTAACAGATCTTTACACAAATCAAAACTATATCTGTTTATACAATACATCATCAGAGTATATACATCAGAGTACACATACATACAACTGAACAATAATCATATCATGTCCTCAATATAACAGAGTACAGCAATCAACATAGTGGAATATATATATAAAAAAGTACGGGAGATACGTCACGCCATCCAGCTCATCTCCTGAGCTCCACAACATCATATCCTGTATCCTATAATACTCGGTCTGAACCGAGCATTATAATAAAATAACACCCAAGTCAGTCTGGAATACCAGCGTGAGAAAATCACACTCAAATTAATTATTAAAGTTTCAAAATCCTTTGAAAACAAAAGCATCTCGTAAGACCACGCCACAAATAAACATGTCGGGTTTTACCTTACGATAGCCAAAACACTTTTTATCAAAATCCTCTGATATTATAATAGTGTCTATATACAAATACTTATTAAAATAGCCGAAATTGTTACATTCATTAAATTCCAGCTAATAGGTATACAAACAAATACCGTACACGGCATATAGGGAGAATGGATTTCCAACTAATGACTAGGCACTCAGGTACCACCTGTCACAGTACATGGCCTAGATCACAGTATCGAGGAGTACGCCCGCTCCCCTGCACCACAAGGCCGGAACCATCCCTTACTGGATAATTCCAAATAAAATCACCTCACGGTTGGGATCAGCAACCCCACCACTAAGCCAAAAAAAAGGGACATCTAGACAGGGATGACCTTACTCTCCAGTGGGTGCGACCCACGAAGTCTTGCTGCATAACCCCTGATTTTCAGTCATTCCCGGTTGATGAGGCTTGAGGCTAAGCGTTACCTTTCAGCACATATCCCTTAGAATGCCCATCGTCCGCTGACGATGTTCCGAAAGCATTCATCCATACAAGTCCGTCCCGAGTTCGAACGGAACGAAGGCACTACCCCTACTACATCCATTTTGGAAATATCCTCAGGATTAGTAGCGACTAGCCCTTGCACTTCACTGCTCCATCTTCGACTCCGAAATCGTTTCCACGAAACGTACAAACCGGATCGAAGTGGTTTTCGAGAAATAAATCTCAATCCCCTTACTTTATATACACACTTCAATTAGATTTCAATATTCAGTTCAATTCTTTACGCTTATCAATTTTAAATCATTTATCGTTAATGAAAATTTTCAAACATTTCAAAAAAAACTTCTAACTCCCAAAATTTACGGAAAATTTTGGCAGAGTCTCCCTTGTACAGAGGGACTTCTGCGGTATCGCAGGATGCACAAATATATATATACATCAGCCTCAGGCCGGAAATCACAATATATATCAATATATGCAGTTTATATCTCCTATTTTAAATTTTTGCGTAAGCGTACCTTATTTTAGCATTTTTAAGCAAGCAGCTATTTATTTATAAATTAAAGAAATAAATTGTTTTTAACAACTTACTATATATATATATTCTTCTCTGTGAATATTCATTATACATATGTTGATATCAAATTGCAAAAATGAATCGATAAATATACCTAATTCCAGCAGAACCCACCACCGCGAATTCGACCTGACTCGCCTGAACGTCATCGACCATGGCCCTTTCTTCCACCATACTCGAAGGCATTTGCCGAGTTTCCTCTCACACGCGCGACTTCCAAACATTTAATAAGCTAAGTAGGACACAAAGTACTCAAGCATTTAATGCTTCCATTTCTTAACAGCATACAGGGTCATTCGAAAGTTATAACATATCATTTCAGCCTCCAATATTCAAAAAAATCTCTGATCAGAAAATAAAATAAGAAGATATACCTGTATACAAACCCAGTAAACATCACCCCTCTATACAACCCCTATATATTATCCTTATTTTCATCTCGTTCAACATAACAAAACTAAAGTAATAACAAATACTTCCATCTCTACAAACTTAAATAATGTCTGCCTTACAACAACAAGCAAGAAGATGGTGGGAGGAAAATCAAAGGAACCATATTCCAGTTTTTAAGTTCAAAGCTGTTTCAAAACAAGAGTGCTCTGTCATTTTCAAAACATGTGAGTAACTTATTTTAACATGCTTAAGTGTATTCACATATGTTGCTTATGTCTGAAGTAAGTGTGTCTATATGGATATATATATATATATATATATGTAGATATATATATATATATATGCAATTCTATGAATGTATGATGCCTGCCTGTTTAGTAGTCTGGAATATATCTCTGTTTATAAAATTTGAAGCTCTGATTTAATTCAAAAATCATTACTACTTAATCTATTGATTTTTAGGACATAGTATCTAAACAAAATATGTTTGTTTGATCATAAAGTAAATTTTTAAAAATTAGAATTCAAGTTAAACAAGGTAGGTCTGCTCTGAAAACTTTAAGAACAGTATAAAACTTGAGTTTTGTAAAAACTCAAATTGCTTAATTCCAGGATTTAGAAAGGTGAATAAAACACTTAATCAAAATACTGATAACTCGAATCACATTTTTAGTAATGATTTGAGTTTGCATTTCTGGTTTGCACTGATTTGGCAATTTTGGGTTTCTCTGATGATCTACGAGACTGGAAGGGTCGGGTCTCTGCTAGATGATGGAGTAGTGATCGAGGTATCTAGGAAAAATGGTGGAGGAGGTGGATGATCACTGTGGTGATGATGGTGGGTATTTTCTGTTTTTAACCCTAGTTTTAGTGATGATCAGTAATCAATCCACCGCGGCTCCTCTCATGGATCGAGTGCTACCAATTTTGGGGAAATGAAGGTGGAAGTGTCGACGAAGTTGTAGCCGGAATTGCAGACCTTCAGTGGGTCGGAGCGGCGAGGTTGAAACGTTGACAGGTTTTGAGGGGGGGATCTGATTGTGTTTCCAGATTTGAGGTTAAGAGCTCGAATTTGATTCGAGGAACGTTGATGAAATTGGAGGGCGGTGATGTTGTCTGGAGATGAACGACGATGGGTTGCAGTTCTGGGGAATAGCCGGAGATGGCCGGAGCCACGGTGCACGTGCACTGTGCAGTTTGAAGCTCTGAGTTAGTGGTGTGTAGAGTTTTGGACTCGGGAAGAACTAGAGTTACTTGAGTGTCTGACTCGAAGTAGCATGGCATATGACTCGAAGTATTTTCGATTTGAATAGAGTCAGTGTTTGTTCTAGGCTTTGTAAAACCTGGTAGCAAAAATTGTTCTTTTTAAAAATTAAAATGAAACTTCAAATTGTATACCTGATTTAAACAAGGTTTTCAATCCAGTTGAAGTAAGAATTAAATTTTAATTTTTGAATTCAAATCTGAAATGAAGTAAAGGTTTAAATATTTAAATGTAGTTCTCAGATTTAAAAACATGATAGGTTTCAGATTTTAAATTAATTTAAAGTTTGAAACAGAATTGAAACTGTGATTTAAAGTCAAAGTGAAAAGTATAGATTCAATGAACTTTTGAAACTTAAGGTATTAAAATGGATTTGGATTTGAAAAACAAGTTTTAATTCAAGTTTATAAAAGCAAGTTTAAATCAAAAGTTTTAAATCTAAGTTAAAGCCAAGTTGAATCAAATGTTTAAATATGGAATTTGAATTTAAAATCTATAAATGCAATATTCTAAATACACTTTAATATTAATTAAATCATTAATAAAGAAATAAATTATCTTAGAAATAATTAAGATATTAGAATGATTTAATGAATAAGTTAATTAAAGAATGACTTCTTTATAATTTAAAAGTAAAGATTAATTAATGAAGATAATTAACTAAGGATTATTTAAATAATTAATTAATGTGATTAATTTTGATAATTAATTAGATTAATCAATTTAGATAATTTATTGTAAATCGTTAAATGTAATTACTTGATAAAAGTAATTAAGATATTAATTACTTATTGTAATTAATTTTAATAATATGATTACTTTAAGTTAATTAATTTACTTTAATTAATTTTAAGAAATCATTTGATGATTTGATAAGTGTAATTACTTAGTGTAATTAATGGAGCATAATTACTTAGGGAAGTAATTAAATGATAATTACTGGATGTAATTAATACAAGATGATTTGTAAATGAAGAAATTTGGGTAATTACTTTTGTAATCAATCAAGGGATTAATTAATGAAGATAATTGATTATGGAATAATTAATTTATTTAATAAGTAATTAAGGATAGTTAATTACTGGGTTGTTATTAATCAATGGGGATTAATAATTGTATTTAATCTAAATAAAGTAATTTAATTAGAGATCATTAATTAATATAATTAATGATGTAATTAATGATGTAATTTATAATGGATTAATTAAGGAATAATTAATAATGAAGTAATTAAATGTTAATTACTATGAATAATTTAGGATAACTAATTTTATAATTCACAGTTACAAATTTCACTTTATTATCAGAATTTATTTTCTTAACTTTGGTTATAAGTTTTCAATTTCTTATTCAATTTCTCTTTTTTTTTAAAACATTTCAAATATTTTTAATTTCCAAATCTCACAAGATTTCAAATTCAACTCAAAAATATTCCTGAAATAATACTATTATTTCTCCAAAACCTTTTTGAAACCATTTCCAAAGTCAAAGGAATTATAAACTTCACAAAATTCCAAATTCGAAATCCATCTCGATTTATTTTCAAATGTTCCTCTGGAATCCTATTCCCAATTAACGATAGGTCGTTAATCAAGTGAAGATGAAGATTCAGAGTGCAAGGGTTATTGTCATTAGTGTTAAAGAAGAAAAGGTAGAAGAAGAAAATAAAACAACAACAGAATCTAACCATCGTAGCGGAATAAAATATAATAGACAATAACAGATCTTTACACAAATCAAAACTATATCTGTTTATACAATACATCATCAGAGTATACATCAGAGTACACATACATACAACTGGACAATAATCATACCATGTCCTCAATATACAGAGTACAGTTATCAACACAGCGGAATATATATATAAACAAGTACGAAAGATACGTCACGCCATCCAGCTCATCCCTGAGCTCTACAACATCATATCCTGTAACCTATAATACTCGGTCTGACCCGAGCATTATAATAAAATAACACCCGAGTCAGTCTGGAAAACTAGCGTGAGAAAATCACACTCAATTTATTATTAAAGTTTCAAAAATCCTTTGAAACAAAAGCATCTCGTAAGACCACGCCACAAATAAACATGTCGGGTTTTTACCTTACGATAGCTAAAACACTTTTTATCAAAATCCTCTGATATTATAATAGTGTCTATATACAAATACTTATTAAAATAGCCGAAATTGTTACATTCATTAAATTCCAGCATACTAGGTATACAAACAAAACTCGTAAAAGGCACGTAGGGAGAATGGATTTCCAACGAATGACTAGGCACTGGGGTACCACCTGTCACAGTACGTGGCCAAGATCACAGTACCGAGGAGTACGCCCGCTCCCCTGCAACACAAGGCCGGAACCATCCCTTACTGGGTAATTCCGAATAAAATCACCCCATGGTTGGGATCAGCAACCGCACCACTAAGCCGAAATAAAAGGGACATCTAGACAGGGATGACCTTACTCTCCAGTGGGTGCGACCCACGAAGCCTTGGTGCATAACCCCTGATTTTCAGTCATTCCCAGTTGATGAGGCTCGAGGATAAGCGTTACCTTATAGAACATATTCCTTAGAATGCCCATCGTCCGCTGACGATGTTCCGAAAGAATTCGTCCATACAAGTCCGTCCCGGGTCCGAACGGAACCGAAGGCACTACCCCTACTACATCCATTTTGGAAATATCCTCAGGATTAGTAGGGACTAGCCCTTGCACTTCACTGCTCCAACTTCGACTCCGAAATCGTTTCCACGAAACGTACAAACCGGATCGAAGTGGTTTTCGGGAAAAACTCCCGATCCCGGTCTCTTCGAAACGATCAGCGCATTGGCCACTATTGATAGTCGGTGATTTAACTATCAATTAACATTCACAAACATCCATCAAACAATAAATAATTCTCCTAAATTATTTATTAACCTCAAATATCCTTTCAAGATATATTTCCAAATTTCAAAACTCATTTGAAACAATTTCAAAAAGTTTCCGCTTATGGAATACATTTCCCAAATGTTTATTTCCACTGAAACACCAAGTACAAAATACTTTTAGATTTTTAAAATAATTTAGAACACTTTATTGTAAATATACTTTATAACTTTGAAATTTAAAACCACTTTAATACTTTATCAAAATATATACTTTAAGAATATTTAAAATAAAACCACTTTATAAATATAAACTAAATTTCTCTTTTTAAAACATAATACCAAATCACTTTTATATAATTACTACAATAATAGATTTTTGAAAATACTTACTTTGGAAATTAACATTTAGAAAAAGACAAATTTTCTAAAACATGCTTTTTTAAAAACATACTTAAAACCTTTAACTTATATTTCAAATTGCTTTGAAAACGTACTTGGCTATCCAAGGAAATACACTTCTCTTCACATCTTTTAAAAATAAATCAACATTTATTTTTAAACCAATTCATATCCCTTTATAAATTCCCACCTTGAATTTATATTTTCAAATATCCACTGATATTTTATTTTACTCTATAAACCCAGTTTATAAATTCCAAAATCTCACTTCTTTATATCCGTACTTCCATCTATTTAAACTCAATTCTATTCACATTTTACTTTTTAACTCGGATTTATACATTTATTTTAGTCAGGTTTATATTTTTATTATTCCATAATCCACAGGTCCTAGGATCGAAACCTGGCTCTGATACCAAATGTAACGACCCGAAATTTTCGATCTCGAAAATTCCAGATAGTTAGGGAAAGAAGAAAGAGACAGAAGAAGAAACAGAAAATAAAACACATAATCTCACATTCGCAGCGGATCAAAATATAATATCAAATAATAACAGTTATACACAAGGAATCTGTACTTGTCAAATTACACTTTAATACATCAAAGTTACAACATACACACGAACACTGGACAGATACAATCAACATGTCTCAGACAAACTACAATATATCACAGCAGAATACACTCCATATGTTCCTGCCATCCTGCTTGTCTCCTAAGCTCCAGAACGTCCTTACCTGAGAATTCTGTAATACTCGGTCTGACCCGGGTGTTACTTTGATGTAATGCTCGGGTCAGACCGAGTATTACAGAATTCTCAGGTAAGGACGTTCTGGAGCTCAGGAGACAAGCTGGATGGCAGGAACGTATGGAGTGTATTCTGCTGTGATATATTGTAGTTTGTCTGGGACATGTTGATTGTATCTGTCCATTGTTCGTGTGTATGTTGTAACTTTGATGTATTAAAGTGTAATTTGACAAGTACAGATTTCATGTGTATAACTGTTATTATTTGATATTATATTTTGATCCGCTGCGAATGTGAGATTCTGTGTTTTATTTTCTGTTTCTTCTTCTATCTCTTTCTTCTTTCCCTAACTATTTGGAATTTTCGGGATTGAAAATTTCAGGTCGTTACATTTTCCCACCACGCTTAAGAATTTATTTTTGAATGTAAGGATTAAATTTAATTAAGGGATAAAGAAGGAATTTTGGAAGTTTAAAATTGGTATTTAACTCGTAATAAAGGAATAAAATATAAAACTTAATGTATTTTGAAATAAATGAAGTAAATAAGGAAATTTATTTCAAATGAAGCAAATTTGAAACAATTGAAAATTGATTTAAATGTTGAAATTAGTATTTAAAAGAGGAATGAGATTTTGGAATTTATAAACTGGGTTTATGAAGTGAAATGAAATATCAGTGGATATTTTAAATATAAATTCAAGGTGGGAATTTATAAAGGAATGTGAATCTGTTTTAAAATAAATGGTGATTTATTTTTAAAAGATGTGGAAGAGAAGTGTGTTTCTCTGGATAGCCAAGTACGTTTTCAAAGAAATTTCAAATATTCGTTAAAAGGTTTTAATGTTGTTTTAAACCATATGTTTAGAAAATTTATTATTTTTAAATATTAAATTCTAAAGTAAGTGTTTATTTTCAAATCTATTATTGTAGTAAATATATAAAAGTAACTTGGTATTATGTTTTAAAAAGGGAAATTAGTTTATATTTTCAAAATGGTTTTATTTTAAATATTTTTAAAATATATATTTTAAATAGGGTATTAAAGTAGTTTTAATTTCAGTATTATCAAGTATATTTATAATAAAGTGCTTTTAAAATTATTTTGAAAATCTAAAATGGCTTTTGTACTTGGTGTTTCTGTGGAAAAAAATATTTGGGAAATTATTCCGTGGGACGAATATGGTTTGAAACTATTTTCAAAAAGGGTTGAAAATGGAAATAATATCTTGTAAAGATATTTTGTGGTAAATAAATAATTTGGAAAATTATTTATTGTTGGATGGATGTTTGTGAATGTAAATTGATAGTTAAATAACCGACTATCAATATTGGCCAAATGCGCTGATCGTTTCGAAGAGACCGGGATCGGGAGTTTTTCCCGAAAACCACTTCGATCCGATTTGTACGTTTCGTGGAAACGATTTCGGAGTCGAAGATGGAGCAGCGAAGTGCAAGGGCTAGTCGCTACTAATCCTGAGGATATTTCCAAAATGGATGTAGTAGGGGTAGTGCCTTCGGTTCCGTTCGGACCCGCGACGGACTTGTATGGATGAATGCTTTCGGAACATCGTCAGCGGACGATGGGCATTCTAAGGGATATGTTCTGAAAGGTAACGCTTAGCCTCGAGCCTCATCAACCGGGAATGACTGAAAATCAGGGGTTATGCAGCAAGGCTTCGTGGGTCGCACCCACTTGAGAGTAAGGTCATTCCTGTCTAGATGTCCCTTTTATTTCGGCTTAGTGGTGCGGTTGCTGATCCCAACCGTGGAGTGATTTTATTCGGAATTGTCCAGTAAGGGACGATTTTGGCCTTGTGTTGCAGGGGAGCGGGCGTACTCCTCGGTACTGTGATCTAGGCCACGTACTGTGATAGGTGGTACCCTAGTGCCTAGTCATTCGTTGGAAATCCATTCTCCCTACGTGCCTTTTACGAGTTTTGTTTGTATACCTAGTATGCTGGAATTTAATGAATGTAACAATTTCGGCTATTTTAATAAGTATTTGTATATAGACACTACTATAATATCAGAGGATTTTGATAAAAAGTGTTTTGGCTATCGTAAGGTAAAAACCCGACATATTTATTTATGGCGTGGTCTTACGAGATGCTTTTGATTTCAAAGGATTTTGAAACTTTAATAATAAATTGAGTGTGATTTTCTCACGCTGGTTTTCCAGACTGACTTGGGTGTTGTTTTATATGATGCTCGGGTCAGACCGAGATAAACAGGTTCAGGTTATGCTATGGAGCTCAGGAAACGAGCTGGATGGAGATACGTACTCCCATACTTGTTTATATATATATATTCCATTGTGTTGATTGCTGTACTCTGTTATATTGAGGACGTGATATGATTATTGTCCAGTTGTATGTAAGTGCACTCTAATGTATTGTATAAACAGATATAGATTTTATTTTTGTAAAGATCTGTTATTATCTATTATATTTTATTCCACTGCGATATGAGATTCTGATGTTGTTTTCCTATTTTCTTCTTCTACCTCTTTCTTCTTAAATCAAAATGGTTCGATTTTTCGTGTATGAAAAATCGGGTTATTACACTTGTTTTTAAATATTCCAATTTCAAATGCTCAAAAATTCCGGGTCGTCACAGTACGTGATATACATCGAGAGGTGTTGAGCTAAGAAGGCATGGAATGGCCCGTAGACATTGACCAGACCATTCGCATGAGGTGGAGCATGACTACACTTGGCTCCAACTATCCAAACGTCGGACTTGTCGGCTATGGTTGGACAGCTAGTGAGAGAGAGCCAAGGCTTTACCAATGATGATTGGGAGATCTCAAGAAGCCATACCCCGTTCGCTGATAATATCTTACATGCAGAGTATCACAGGAGGTTCAATATGTTGTCGATGCCTGACTATGAGGGAAAAACCAACCCTATGCAGCACATCATGAGATATGAATGGCTGATAGATTCTGCACGAGCTGATGATGCAACCAAGTGTAGATGTTTTTCTATCACTCTCTGGAATAGCAACGACGTGGTTTATGAGATTACCCCCACGGTCAATCTCTAGATTTGACGATTTAGCAACGAAGTTTGTAGAGAATTTCCATATGCATGCGACTCGCCCCACAGATGTAATGTCCCTATCCAACATGATCCAAGATCCAAAAGAATCGCTGAAAGATTATTTGGAGAGATTTCATATAGCTGTCACAGAAGTCAGTAATCCGAATGGCCTTTCAATATTGATAGCGGTAATGAGAGGGATTGATCCCGAATTTGACTTTAGATATTGGTTAGTTGGCAAACCATCCACAACATTGGAATGTTTCTATGCATAAGCAGCTCATTATTTGAGGAAAGAGGAAGCTATATGCTCTAGGAAAAAGAATGTTGTGGGACCAAGTGGAGAAGGAGTGCAGAGTAACGTCGCAGTGAAACAGTCTGGGGAGTGTTCCAGAAAAGTTTGAGTAAATGTCCAAAATAAACCAAATCAACAAAAGAAAGATGTTGATGGGGACCGTAAACGAAAGAGGGATTCTGGAAAAGAGGAAAGCCTAGGATTCCAATATATGATACCTGCACACCACTAAATACATCTCTAGAGAACGTCTACTTGTCTATATGGAATACCATGCAGTATAGGAAGCCGGCTTTGAAAGAATTGACGGAGAAACCAAAATAAACTAGAAATTTTGCTGGTTCCACGAATGCTATGGTTATAACATAAATGAGTGTAGGCATCTCTAGGATATTATCGAGAAATTGACTCGGGAAAGAAAGTTATAGCAGTTTGTTAAAGCCTTACAAGATGATGGCATGGGACATTCGACCCCAACTGAGGATAAGTGCCACACAGGGCCAAGGAGCCTATACGGACCGGTGGAAGATTAGTGATCAAGACAATAGTTGGAGGACAACGTCCAGCTAATAAGAGCTGGCACGAGATGGAGAGTTGTGCTTGCATGATCAAATATGTGAATTTTGAATGTTGTTTGAGTACAAAAGATAGAGCTCCGGCAAAATAGCAGCACATAATGGGAGATGACATTTTGTTTAGAAAAAGAGATGCAAACAAGGTGGAGGCACTGACGATCGACCCAATGTTCATTTCGGCCATGATCGTCCCCACCTTAGTGAGGAGGATCTTGATTGATTGTGGAAGTTCTGTAAATATAATTTTCAGAAAGGCTTACGATCAGATGTGGATGGAAGCCACGGACCTAAAACCGTCTAAAGCCCGCATTCATGGCTTTAATGGTACTACAATTGGAGATGTCGGATATGTCGAATTGTCCGTGGAGTTTGGAGAAGGTGACCGCAAGAGAGTCTGGATTTTGCCATTTATTGTCTTGGATGTTGACTCTCCATATAATGCTTTTCTGAGCCGACTAGGCCTGGCTAAATTTCGGGTAGCTCTTGCCCCATGGTGTTTGACTTTAAAGTTCCCAACCGATAATGGTTTTGGAGTTATGCATGGTGATCAGGCGACCGGGCGTGCTTGCTATATAGCTGAATTGAGAGACGCTCAACGAAAGTAGAAAGGTAAGGGGTGGAAAAATCTCTCCGCATCCAAACCACAGAAGATTGACAACCAACACCTGGGCCTTGGCTCAAGCACAACAATCGGTTCTATAATGACATAGATCCGAGGGATGATGAGGAGGAGCCCAAAGAGACCAAGGCTGCACTAGCTGAGCCAACGTTGACATCACGGTCAACCACAATGACCTGTTACGGGTCCTAATGATCAGATCACAGCTCAGCTCCTCGATGATGAAATAACTTGTTGGTTTTCTCCAAGCGAATCTTGACGTGTTCGCTTGGACTTGCTCTGACATGTGTGGGATCTCGCCTACCACTGCGAGCCACACATTAAATATCAACCCGAGGCATTTCTTGGTGAAACAGAAAAGGCGTGGCATGGATTCAAAGAGATCTACTGCTCTTAAAGAGGAGGTGGATAGACTCAAAGGCAATAGGTTTATTCATAACCCCCTCTACCCTAAATGGGTATCTAATCCTGTACTTGTGAGAAAGGTGAATGGAAAATAGAGGACATGCATTGATTACTCAAACTTAAACAAGGCGTGCCCAAAAGATAGTTTTCCCCTTCCTAGGATCGACCAGGTTGTAGACTCAACCGCAGGACACGAATTGCTATCTTTCATCGATGTGTACTCTGGGTATAACCAAATCCCTATGCATATTCCCAATCAGGAGCACACCAGCTTCATTACCCATGTTGGATTGTATTGCTATGTGGTAATTTCATTTGGATCGAAGAATGCTGGAGCGATCTATCAATGCCTAGTTAACATAATGTTTGAAGATCAGATTGGAAAAACGATGGAGGTATACGTGGATGGTATGTTCGTGAAGTCACGACGATCAAGCGACCACATTAGAGACTTATTAGAAATGTTCGATATCCTCCGATATTACAAAATGAAAATCAATCCTCTGAAGTGTTCTTTTGGCATTGCATCAGGAAAGTTATTGGGTTTCATCGTCAATGCTTGCGAAATTGAAGCTAATCTTGAGAGCAATTCGCAACATCCAAGTGTCGAAGACCATTAAGCAAGTACAAAGTCTAAATGGGAAGGTTGCTGCCCTAAGTCGATTTATTTCCAAAGCCATCAATAAATGCATTCCTTTCTTCGATTTGATTAAAAGAGGGAAAATGAACTTTGAATGGACGTAAGACGCATTCCGAGCTTTGGTGAACCACTTAGAGAAGCCTCCCATCTTGTCAAAGCCAATGGACCACAAAGACTTGTATATCTACTTGGCCGTGTCGGTACATGCTATAAATGTCCCAATGCTTCGCGAGTAGAATCAGATCCAGAGACCGATCTATTATGTTAGCAAGCGATTAACAGGAGTTGAAAGGAACTACCCAAAGATAGAAAAATTGGCATACTCCTTGGTGATTGCTTAACGAAAGCTCCGACCCTATTTTCAGGCTCATCCCATCAATGTTTACACCAATTAGCCGTTACGATAGGTCCTACAGCGACCTGAGACGTCTGGAAGGTTGCTCAAGTGGAATATCGAACTAAGTTAATTTGACATCACCTATCTTCCTCGGAGAGCCATCCAGTGATAGGCACAGATGAACTTTATAGCGGAATTCACTACACAAGATGATCTTGCAGAGAGCAATGGAGCCTCTACCATTTGGTGGAAAATGAATACGGTTGGAGCATCCAATGATCATTGTTCTGGAGTCGGAATCATGCTAGTAACCTCGAAAGATCGATTGGTTTGCTATGCTTTGAAGCTTGACTTCCCTGCAATGAACAATGTATTGAGTATGAAGCTCTGATTGTTGGACTCAAACTTGTCAGAGAACTGGGAATAAAGTCTCTTGAAATCTTTTGTGATTCACAATTGGTAGTATAACAAGTCAAGGGATATATCAAGCTAAAGGACAATTACTTACTCCATACCTTATCCAAGTCTAAGAGCTATTGACTGGCTTTGAGTATTATGACATCGCGCACATTCCCTAGGATCAAATCAAAGAGGCCGACTCATTGGCAAAGTTGGCTACCATTTGGGATGCAAAACAGATGGGCTTGGTTCCAATCGAAGTACTAGACGCTCCGAGCATAAACTGGATGGAAATTGATTGGATACTAGATACGAAGTCTAAAAAGGAGTCGAAGATGACTCCGATTAAAAACTATTTGCTATAAGGAGTCCTTCCCGAACGGAGGAATAAAAGGCGATAAGTCCTTCGAAAAGCTTCATGATATATCATTCAAGAAGGAGTCGTGTATAGAAAGGGTTTCTCCATTCCCCTGCTCCGATGTATCGCTCATGATGAAGTAAAATGGGTCTTAAAGGAAGTTCAAGAAGGGGAATGTGGGGATCATACTGGGGGCAAACACTAGCAAAGAAAATACTTTGTTATGAGTATTGTTGGCCGATTGTCAATCGAGATGCTGCTGATTACGCTAGGCGATGTGATAAGTGTTATATGTATGAAAAAGTTTTGAGAGCTTCGTTGATAGAAATCACACAAATGGTCAGGCCATGGCCATTTTCCATTTGGGGCATAGATATTATTGGTTCCTTATCGATCTCTAAAGGTGGTGCGAAGTACGCCATCATCGCAGTTGATTACTTCACCAAATAGGCCAAAACGGAACCTTTAGCCACGATCACGACAAAGAAAGTAGTCAACTTCATTGTCCGGAACATCATCTATCGTTTTGGCCTTCCACAAACCATTGTGACTGATAATGGAACCCAATTTGATAGCGCTGAATTCGAAGACTTCTGCCATCAACATCATATTGAGAGGAGATTTGCAGCAGTTGCTCACTCTCAAGCAAATGGATAAGTTGAAGCTATGAACAAAATCATAAAGTCCATTCTGAAGAAGTGTTTGGAAAAGGCTAGAGGCAAGTCAGTGGATGAACTCCCAACAACATTATAGGCTTACAGAACCACCCACAAGTCCAGGACTGGCAATACTCCATTCGCCCTCGCTTAGGGCTTTGAAGCCGTCATTCCTATTGAACTTAAAGTCCCTTCTCATCGAGTGACCTACTACTATCCCAAAATGAATGAAGATCTGCTCTTAGAATCTCTAGACTTTGTAGATGTGAAGCACGAAGAAGCTAATTTGAGGGTAGATGCGCATCGACATCGAGTTTCCCGATACTACAACACTAAAGTTCGACCTAGAACCTTTGAAATCGGCAGTATCATCTTGAAACGGGTTTTTCCTACCCCATCGTACATGAATCCTACTTAGGATGGACCATATGTCATTGAACAAGGCTTGAAGAGGGAACTTTCAAGCTAGCAACTGTTGATGGCGTCACACTCCCAAGAGCATGGAATAACGAGCATTTACGATGCCATTTCACTTAGTTTATTCTTTTTCATTTAGTTTTATTCAATTTCCAAATTTGCTTTAGCATTTGATTTTCCAGATATGTAATAAGACGAATTATGTCATTTCTTTCCATTGGGAAAATAAAGTTGGAAGTTTCCTTCATAATCGTGATTGTTATAGCATTAGGTATTGGTTACGATACCCGACTAACTAATATTGATATACCTGTTTGTGCCAAAATTGGTCACAAACCCCGAATGTTGTGAAAGCACCAGTGTATGAATATAAATCAACAATAATCACACACAAATCTCAAATCTAAGCAAACAGAGTATCAAAATTCAGAAATAATGAACAGAAACACGAGATTTATAGTGGTTCGGCGATCTTGCCTACGTCCACTCTGAAGTTGATGATTTTATTGATGTTCACTCGATGATTACAATCTCTTCTAATGTAGTACAACTGAAATTATATGCTAAGTCTCAATCTAAAGTAGCGGTGGTGTTCTGGAGTAAATCTGGCAGAATCTGGGCGCTCTTTAGTACTCCGAATTGTCTGACCCCTTTTCTGAATGACTAGGGGCTCTATTTATAGGTGTAGGAGGCTGATATTTCGCCTAAATGAGGGGAGACTAGTTCTGGTACGTCAGGGGGCCCACATGGCCGAAATCTGGAGATCCGGGCCCACTTTGGGATCGATTCGACCCTTGGTTCGAATCGATCAAGAAATCATCCAATCGAGCTGAAATTTGGCGTGGACATTCTTCATCATGTGCTTAAGCTTCTGTGAAAATTTCATGGCATTTGGACTTGTAGAACTTGAGTTATGATCGATTCAAGATTGCACTTTCGGTGAAGACAGTGGTTCGAATCGACCCCTTCGAATCGATATGGTCGAATCGATGCCAGGTGTATGTGCGCGGTGATGTGGCACGCGCTTTTCTCGAGTTGATCCGGTTTTTCCTCCGAGTTTTACTGGGTTTAATCCTTGGTTTTAGCTGTGTGGACTTGGTGGATTCGAGGTGATCGATTCGAAGACGCGCTTCCTTCGAATCGATTGGACCAGCGTTCGTTCGAATCAACCAGGGTATGCCACCATTGATCGATTCGAATTTGCTTCAACAGGGTGGATACAAACGTATCTGTGTATATGGAGTCGCTGCATAGCTTTCTTCGTATCGATCCCAATGGTCTCCAGTTGATCGATACGAATAGAAGGTTGCAGAATGGATTCGAAGAGGAATATGTTGATGGATACAAAGTAGGATGTCTTCATGGATCTGAGTGATGGATACGAATCTTGACCATCTGAATGGATTCGAAGGACCTTAAGTTTGATGGATACGAACCTGATGGAGGCGAGGCTATTTACCTTTCGATCGATTCGAATGCCATGGTTTCGTACAAGGGTAACTTGATGGATTCGAACTAGCGATGCCTTGGATGGATTCGAACATGAACCCTGCCGATGGATACGAAGAAGACGATATCGATGGATTCGAAGTAAGGCAGGGATGATGGATTCGAATGATGGCTACACTGATGGATTCGAACATAGATTCTTCTAACTTGCGTTGATCATAACTTGAACATACGGACTCGGATTGACTTGAGATTTGAAACGTTGACTCTCATGGCTTAGCTTTTCATGTCCTACCAATTTTGGCTCGATCCGGACTCGGACAAAATTCATTGATATCCATGGTAAAACAGTGTATAACGAGCTTTTACGACGAACTGTCTTTAGTTTTCCAGTCAACTTTTTGGTGTCACGGCCTTGCCAAAAGGCAGGATAACATTTGCCCCCCATAACATGCCTTGCGATAGGGAGGTGTGTTTTGTAGTTCCATAAGTTGGATGTTCATATCCTGTTGATGACCTGTGGTACAACCTGCGAAGAGTTTGACAGTTTTATATGACCTTAAATGACGACCGTTCGCGATCTAGCCATTTGAGGTGGTATGCGACCGTTCGCGATCTAGCATTTTCTGTATAACCTTAAATGACGACCGTTCGTGATCTAGCCATTTGAGGTGGAATGCGACCGTTCGCGATCTAGCATTTCTACATGGCCCCAAATGATGACCGTTCGTGATCAAGCCATTTGAGGTGAGGGGTGCCGTTCGAGGCGAGTTGTGACCATTCGTGGTCGAGTGCCGTTCGAGGCGAATGATGACCATTCGAGGTCGGGTGGCGTTCGAGGCGAATGGTGACTGTTCGAGGTCGGGTGCCATACGAGGCAGAGTGTGACCGTTCGCGATCGAATGTTATACTAAATGAATATAGACCGTTCGCGGTCAGGTGCCGTTCGAGGCAAATGGTGACCGTTCGAGGTCGGGTGCCGTTCGAGGCTAATGGTGACCGTTCGAGGTCGGGTGCCGTTCGAGGCTAATGGTGAAGTGTGGTCGTTCGCGACCGAATTGTGACCGCTCGCGGTCGGATGCCGTTCGAGGCGAATTGTGACCGTTCGTGGTCGGGTGCCGTTCGAGGCGAATTGAGTGTGCCCGGGGAGGGACTTATTATCATCAATACCAGGTTTCACGTTCGGGTGAATTCCCGGATTGTTTCTTGCAACGTTTTATCGCCATCTCAGAGCATGCCTAGGGACCGTTCGTGATCCCGTACATGTGTAAGTGGCTTAGCCGTTATGAAATCACAAGTAGCATTTTTTCATTGAAAATAAGTCTTTAGCAGAAATGTTAAACAAAGTCAAGTTCAAATATTCAAATCAAGATGAAACAAAAGCAAAGCAAGGATGTCAAAATGTAAACTCCCACAACGATAGGGTTAGTAGTCATTCACATCATGCCTATGGACCGTTCGTGATCTCGCACATGTGTAAATGACTTACCCGTGTTGGTGAGAGGTTTACAACTTGTCCATCGTTATTTCAACTAATTGATAATCATACGATGTCCTGGCTCGGGGGCACCCCCGGCTGATGTAGACGGTGGTCGCTCTGGCTCCACCGCTGGAGCTCGCCTCCTCACATACTGATGTAGCATACCGTTCCTGATATGCCCTTCCACCTCATCCTTCAGATGTCTACAGTCGTTAGTGTTATGACCATTTAGTTCGTGGAATAAGCAATATCTGTCTGATTTTCTTTCGTCAACAGTGGGGTCCCTTCGTATTGGCCTTCGGTAGGGAACTTGCTCTCGTGTATCTCGGTAGATTCGCTCCAAACTCTCATTCAGCTCTGAGTAGGTGGTGAATCGTGGCTCTCTCCGCAGTCGCTTTGGCCCGTCACCACCATCCTCAGTCTTTCGTTTCCCTTTATCCTTGCCTGAATCCCTTTCGAGAGGCTTTTTGTCTTTAGTTGCATAAACTTCTATTCCCTCTCCTTCTTCTCTTTCAGCATTAGCGTCTTCCAATCGCAAAAACTTGTCTGCCTCGTGATAGAATTCTCCTAGATCCATAGGCGGATCCTTAGTTAATGAATTTTTGAATTCCGTGCCGTCAGCTATTCCGGACACAGCTGCCATCATAACCATGGATGGATCTGGCCGATCCACCGATGTTGCTGCCGCATTGAACCGCGTCAGAAAATTCCTCAAAGACTCTCCAGCTTTCTGCTTTAGCGTTGCCAAACTCATCACATTCTTAGGTCTTGAAATGTGAACCCTGAATTGCCTCATAAATTTCTCAATCAAATCGGTCCATGTCCCAATGGAGCCGGTCTCTAGCTGTCTGAACCATAAAGCTACTATGTCTGTCAAATACAATGGAAAGCACCGGGCCATGACTTCCTGTGATTCCGCCAGCACTTTCGTGTGCCTTATATACCTCGTTAGATGGACCGCAGGGTCCGTCCTCCCATCATACCTTTCTACTGTTGGCAGTTTGAATTCTGGTGGGTTCCTAGCCAACTTAATCGCAGGAG
The DNA here is from genome assembly GCA_030737815.1 of Allium fistulosum. Taxonomy (NCBI): domain Eukaryota; kingdom Viridiplantae; phylum Streptophyta; class Magnoliopsida; order Asparagales; family Amaryllidaceae; genus Allium; species Allium fistulosum. The sequence goes on from CM060901.1 coordinate 1,498,751,290, forward strand.
AAAAGGGACTCCTGTTCACGTCTTCAAGATCTCTGTTTACTAATCCGCCTCTCATGGCTCGCCTGACCATCTCGGCCAATCTATCATTGTCTCCAAGCTGTTGTCCTCGTTCGCTACCTTCGATCTGCCCCCCGAGTCCGTGTGAGCTCTCGGGTGTCTGCCCCCCTGGCTCAGCGTTCGTCCCTCTATTGCCGCCAAGTTGCTCGGATGTCCTTGTCTCTCTTCCCAGGTTTGGATCAACATGTCCTAAGTGTATGCCCCCCAGCTCCGGCGCTGCGCCAGATGGTCCTGCTCAATTCTGGATTCTGGTTGTTCCTTGATTTTGCGCTCCAAGTTGTCCAATCTGTTGAAGCAAATTCTGGATCATTTCCTCCTGTCTCTTCATCATTGTCTCCATCTCATCCCTGGTGATGAAGACTGAAGCTTGGTTTGCTCCTAAGGAAGCCTCTTGACTCCCTTCATGCTGACTTTGCTCTGGTCTCTGCCTCCTACTTGTTTGTCTTGTCATGATTCTTCGGATCTAAATCTCTTAACCTTCTGATTCAACTTTCAAATGATAGAACTCCCGAGTTATGTTCTCGGTGAAAGCACCAAAGTGTTTGTGCCAAAATTGGTCACAAACCCCGAATGTTGTGAAAGCACCAGTGTATGAATATAAATCAACAATAATCACACACAAATCTCAAATCTAAGCAAACAGAGTATCACAATTCAGAAATAATGAACAGAAACACGAGATTTATAGTGGTTCGGCGATCTTGCCTACGTCCACTCTGAAGTTGATGATTTTATTGATGTTCACTCGATGATTACAATCTCTTCTAATGTAGTACATCTGAAATTATATGCTAAGTCTCAATCTAAAGTAGCGGTGGTGTTCTGGAGTAAATCTGGCAGAATCTGGGCGCTCTTTAGTACTCCGAATTGTCCGACCCCTTTTCTGAATGACTAGGGGCTCTATTTATAGGTGTAGGAGGCTGATATTTCGCCTAAAATGAGGGGAGACCAGTTCTGGTACGTCAGGGGGCCCACATGGCCGAAATCTGGAGATCCGGGCCCACTTTGGGATCGATTCGACCCTTGGTTCGAATCGATCAAGAAATCATCCAATCGAGCTAAAATTTGGTGTGGACATTCTTCATCATGTGCTTAAGCTTCTGTGAAAATTTCATGGCATTTGGACTTGTAGAACTTGAGTTATGATCGATTCAAGATTGCACTTTCGGTGAAGACGGTGGTTCGAATCGACCCCTTCGAATCGATAGGGTCGAATCGATGCCAGGTGTATGTGCGCGGTGATGTGGCGCGCGCTTTTCTCGAGTTGATCCGGTTTTTCCTCCGAGTTTTACTGGGTCTAATCCTTGGTTTTAGCTGTGTGGACTTGGTGGATTCGAGGTGATCGATTCGAAGACGCGCTTCCTTCGAATCGATTGGACCAACGTTCGTTCGAATCAACCAGGGTATGCCACCATTGATCGATTCGAATTTGCTTCAACAGGGTGGATACAAACGTATCTGTGTATATGGAGTCGCTGCATAGCTTTCTTCGTATCGATCCCAATGGTCTCCAGTTGATCGATACGAATAGAAGGTTGCAGAATGGATTCGAAGAGGAATATGTTGATGGATACAAAGTAGGATGTCTTTATGGATCTGAGTGATGGATACGAATCTTGACCATCTGAATGGATTCGAAGGACCTTAAGTTTGATGGATACGAACCTGATGGAGGCAAGGCTATTTACCTTTCGATCGATTCGAATGCCATGGTTTCGTACAGGGGTAACTTGATGGATTCAAACTAGCGATGTCTTGGATGGATTCGAACATGAACCCTGCTGATGGATACGAAGAAGACGATATCGATGGATTCGAAGTAAGGCAGGGATGATGGATTCGAATGATGGCTACACTGATGGATTCGAACATAGATTCTTCTAACTTGCGTTGATCATAACTTGAACATACGGACTCGGATTGACTTGAGATTTGAAACGTTGACTCTCATGGCTTAGCTTTTCATGTCCTACCAATTTTGGCTCGATCCGGACTCGAACAAAATTCATTGATATCCATGGTAAAACAGTGTATAACGAGCTTTTACGACGAACTGTCTTTAGTTTTCCAGTCAACTTTTTGGTGTCACGGCCTTGCCAAAAGGCGGGATAACAATACCCGAGCAGGTTCCCTGAGTTTGGAGCAAGCTGATTACATAAGTTCACGATTGAACTAAACAAAATAAGAATGGTCCACCCGTTCATTTGATGATACTCACTCATAACCCGATGGACGAAATGCCTAATGAGGAATGGATGTTACTCGACCATCCGATAACTAAGTTAATCCTACCAAGCAATGGGACAGACATGATTCGAAAGTGATCGTGAAACGATCGATCGCTCGCCAAGTTAAAACCTGGACTTGGGGGTAAATCAATCAATTTAGGAAAGTACGGTCCGTCTATTCTCAAAAATAACTCTATGTCCTCAGAGTGTGGGCTAGAGTATAAACAAAAGTTGGGTGCGATTCGACCGCCCGCCAACTAACTCTTATCCGAGAGTATGGATATGAGTATAAACAACTAGGTGAGTTCACTTCGACCACTCACTACACTATAAACTCCGACCTGAAACCGATAGAAGAAGTATAAACTCGCTGAGGATGGAGGTCGACCATCCATTATCTAACTCCGCTAACCCAAGACTGAGTTTAGTAGTATAATCACTCAAACCGTTGAATCCAACGACATAACACTAGGGCTCTAGCCTAATGTTTGATAAAACTTGATGCCACGACCACAAAGAGGCCTTGAGTGAAAATTAACGGACGATTGTCCAAATGAACGAGAAAGGAATTACAAGTAAATTTAATAGAAAAGTAATAGCTCGACTAGTTAGAAAAAAATCACATAAGAGTTCGACAGAAAACAAAGAACTTTTATACGCATATTAAACATGAAATTGTGGTACAAGTTTATTCAAAAGTAGGGGTCGTACCCGCACAGTCATAGCCAACAAAAAGAGAAAAGAAGCTATACAAGCTATATAAAAATTAAGCCGAAGTGACGGCTATTTCATTTGCCCTTTTCTCTTTTTAATTTTTTGGTAGTGGCGCCACCCGAGCTTCTATCTGTTCGACCCTTTGCCGCCCTTGACAAGAGAGCTTCCAGAGGTTGGATGGACTTCTTTAGGAATCGACCCATCGGGTGGAATGACTTATAATGGGACGAGATTTGGACCGTTGATGTCCATATTAGCGGGTTTAGCCTTAGCGTTTTTGTTTAATAACTCCTCTTCTCGATGCGCTCCTTCAGGCTGAGCTCATTGGTATGTTCGGAGGCACCAGTGATCATGATGTCATCTGATTCAATTGGCAGTGGCTAGTTGTTAGTTTTTTCATCATCAAGTGCTCTAATGACTCAAGCATCAGGCCCTGGAATGTTGGAGGCCATCGGAATTTCAGTAGATGTCGATTCTTTCTCCACGGCGGCATCGCTTCCTGGAGGTTGGCTGGGACCCGGGAGACCTACAGATTCGTGGAAATGAGAAAATTAGCCCATGACTATTGGGCATGAGGAACAAAATCTCTTGAATAATGAAGAATAAAGCGGGATACTTGTGTTCGGATGACTTTCAGTTGTCGCCGAAGTGCTCCCCTCTAGAATAGGAGTCATCACCTTTGATTGATAGCCTAGTCTGTTTGGATCATAGCTCAAATCCTGCCTTGGGACAAGTGAAACTGACACTCCGGCTGTTTGAATTGAAGGGTGACCTTTGGGATCAGACTCCAAAGACTCGGCAATGTTTTTCCCGTTGCTGGAGGGTGCTAAAATATCAAAGCATCGAAGCCTCGCGGCAGAAAGTCTAAAGGTTCATCCCCATGAATAATCTCCCATACCAGCTTCTCTTTTTCTAAATCAGCTTCACCGAGGGCTTTCTTCTTTATTTCAACAATATATTCCTTAGCCTCAGTGAGAGATTAAAGATAGCCCTCTCCAAGAAAACTTAGATCATGATAGATTAGGACTTTAGCGTTATATTCAACGATCAGAGGATCGAACATGTCCTTAATCTCATTCCGACCAGCTTCTTTGGCATCGCCTAACTAGGCGTCGATCTACTTTCTAACCTCATTGCGGCCCGTTTCTCCTGCCTATTCCTTAAGGACTTCAATTTGAACAAATTGCTCACCAAGTTTAATTTTCAATCCCCGAGCTTCGACGGCCTCTTCGCAATATCTTTGCGAATCTTCCTAAGCTTTGAGCTTTTCTTCCTTCTTTTTTTAAAGAGTTCTTCGTGTTCCTCAGCACGGTGGGCCAGAATGTTTTTCTCTTTTTGGAGTGTATCTTTTTCCAAAGCAAGCACACTGCTACGGTTGAGGGCAGCATCCAGCTCCTTTTTGTATGCCGCTTCTAGACGACTATTCGCCTTAGATGTTTCTTTGGTGCTATTTTCTGCCACGGTTAGCATTGCTGTCAACTCCGAGATCTCATTGTCTTGATGTTTAAGTATGTCTTTATCATAGATAGTCTCTTGCTTGAGACGATCGATTTCATGTTGTCTCTCGATAGACACCTCATAGGTTTTTTTGGCTAAATACTGGAATGCTTCGTGCTGCACAAAAACGTTATTGACGCATGCAAGGGAACTCACTTTAGCACTCCTTGGAATTTCATGAATGGAAGGAACTTAAGCCAATCGAAGCAGATTTTGGGAAAATTGACCTTAAGTTCGGCCAATCTTTCTACCGTGGAAGCCTCAGGAGCCGCAGTAGGCAAAGCTGGATCAGAAGTAACAATTGGGCCTTTGCTCGACCTACGATCGCGGGACTGTCAAAAACCAGATGAACCAGAATGCTGCTCAGGCGGCACAACAACTTGAGGAGCATGGGAGGAAGTCTGATCGCCGCTATGTACAGGAAGACTGGACTGAACTTCATGATGAGACGATTGAGATTAGGAATTATGTTTAGAAGATGAAGACTCCCTCGAATGATGACTTCTTTCCCGGCCATCATCTCTCTCTCAACGCCTACCTGAGTCTGGACTGCGACTGGATCCATACTATGTTGAGGAGTGCCTCGAGTGATCGAAGGAACATGATTGAGACATAGCACCTGCAAACCAAATAAGAGAGTATAAGTGACAATCAAATTAAAGGTAGATGAAAATCATGCAGTGAAGTGCGCATGATTGTGAGTGTCCTAGTGTCCCCCCAACGGACCAGTTATTGTAGCATTGCCCATAGGAGTTTTTCTCCTTTACTAGTGGGAGGAATGTCATCACCACTTCTGGTGAGAGAATTGAGCCCCCCAATACTGATGTTGGGGAAGTCATAGGTCATGATATCATCAGAGATCAGGAGATTCGAGAACCCTTCCATCAAACTTTCTAGATGTTGAAAGGAAGACTCTTCTTCAACAGAGGTGATTATAAACTCAGGCTCTTTAGCAATTTTCTCCTATGGAGTTTACATGCGAGCTTTTTTCCTCTCCTTGTTCGCATATGAGATTGCATGCCTTGTAATGGTTTGACCGTGGGCGCATTGCCCGGACCTCCATCAGCATCACTAGGTTCGTTTGCTTCATCACCTCTAACTTCACCCTCTTCGGTGTCATCCTGAGTCCCCTTGATTGAGGGCATTATAGGGCTATTATCCCCGCCTTCTTGTTATGCCACATTTCTTGATGGTGCAGCGCTTCTTAGAAGCCCAATCTTGTGACCTTCTTCTAACAGTCCAAACAAAGATAACCATTCATCGATTACAAGGGATATGATGTCCCTGTCCTCATTTGGGTTGGAATGAATTGCAGAATCCGCCCATGAGAAACTATCGCCTTCTGGACGTGGATGGACACCTATAAATTTTCAAAGTATTAGTTAGTTTAGGATATGACTTGGACTAAAGAATTTGAGAATAAAGTGAATACAACACTTACATTCTTCCAACCATCGCCTTGTGAAGCTAGGTGAACAGCGAACGTAGAACCATTTGTGTTTAAAGGTAATTAGCTTGTTCCAAGTGCGAGTTATAACTTGACAGTTGGGCGAAGGCTCAAGGAAAGTGTAAGAAAGGTTTCATGTCCGTCGTTTGAAATTGTAAATTAACTCGATGTCTTCAGAAGATGGCGGGCGGAACAGAACGTCCATAAATAGCAAGAAAGTTCCATAAAGAAAAGCGTAGCTATTCGGATGCAACCGGGCAGGAGAAATTCCAAGATAATTTAGCATTTCTTGGATAAAAGAATTAAAAGGCGGCACACATTCGGCCCAACACAAGAATTTATTACATGTCGTATACCACTCTGGGGCAAATGAGCCCTGTCATTCACTAAAGGGACTAGGACATCTCCAAACGGAACCCCATGTTTAGAGCATAGTTTATGAACAATGGCCTCGCTAATTTTGGAGGCTTGGAAATATGTTGGGTTATCCAGAAATACATCACCTTCTACAGCATCGAGGGCATGACTTATACCTTTCGTTGGAATGATGGGAACATCAGAGAAAGGGTTGGTCAACGGACCGGAAACCTCCGGTTGCTCAATTTGACGATTAGGGGAAAGTTTATCAAAAACAGTTGCATAACTTGACTTAGTCCTGGGATTGCTATGTTGTGAAGGTTGACCAGAAGGCATTGCGGCTAAATCTCTGAATGTTTGGAGCCCATATCAACTGAACTCAGTAGATAATCGAGATTAGAAAATTTTACCTATCCTCTTGTGCTAAGTGTAAACTAGTGTGGTGCGATGTTGTGCAGTGCAGAGATAAACAGTTCAAAATTAAATGTAAAAGTAAGTGATGAGACTTTAGATTCTGACCAGAATGACCATCATCGCTGACTGTCTCAACTAGCGTTTAGATTGATCGGTTGTATAAGCTTTGGGATCGACCATCGGTATATCGAGGTGTGAAGACCATCATTAAAGTCCATATGTTAAGCTTTAGTCCATATTCTAAGTCCTGGAAGTTTAATTGTTTGATTTCAAATTCAAAGTTTTAAAAGGAAGTTTTGTTGTTCGTTATCGTCATATGTTCAAGTTCATTGGGATGGGATTGGTTCTAATTGTTCATGCAGGTGAATATGGATTGTTTTTCAAGTTCAATTCAAAGTTTAGAATCGGCTAAGTACCTATAGTCAATCCCTCTATCTAAAAATAACCGATCCCTATTTGTGCCGATCACTTTCCCTTATAACAACCAATACCTCTCAATAATCCCATGACCGATCCCTCCATCCACAAACACACCACTACTGATCCCTCCACTTAGCCGCTTTATTCTCCTGAAGCCAATAGCCGATCCCTTCTTACTTCATGATAACCGATCCCTCCACTTAACAATGCAACTGGTCTCTTTCTCCTCAAACTCCAATACCGATCCCTGTCCTTCGCCTATATTTCAACTGATCTGTCCATGCTTCACACACAGCACATGACCGATCCCTATGCTTTCTTCATGCTTCTTTCTTTCCTTTCTGCTCCTCTACTACTTCGCCGAACCCTACATCGCCATTATCCATCCCATCTCCTCCAAACTTAACCTATAGTTAACTCAAACGAAACCCATTGTCTCGTCACAAATTGAAGTCATATGCAAACTATAAACTTACCTATGTATATGCATTGGCAATGATAAATGGAGAGAACAACGACGATGGTGAATGGTTTGGAGATGATCAAGTTAAAGGGAAGAAAGATCGGATTTGCAGGAGTATGAGGGGATGCGATGGATTTTGCTTCAAAAGTGAAGAAGGAAGAGTGAGGGATGGGTTCAACTCTAAGGTGGGATAAGAAGGGTTCGATATTGAGGAAAGTAAAAGTAAACTAAGTAAAGGTTAGGGAAGGAAAAGTTAGTTTATATATGAAGCTAGACGGGTCGGCCTGCCTTATTTATTTCATGAAACTAAAAACACGCAATTGAGAGGGATCGGGTACGACCCTTACCCAAGGGGGGTCCATCCGATCCCTATCAACATGCATAAAAATAAAGAAGAGAAAGAGGGTGATTGGGTAAAAAAATGCCGATCCCTATGTACATAAAGGAAAAAGGGGTCGGTTATTAAAAATTCCGATCCCTATTCAAACAAAAACGACAAAGGAAGGGATCGACCCTATGTATACAAGAAACAGAGAGAGAGAGAGAGAGAGAGTGGATCGGTTATGAACCCAATAAGCATGCAAATATGGATAAGAAAATTATATAAAGTACATATATATGAAATGCAATGAAATTGCATCTAGTTCAATGAAAATCGGCGATGTGCATGTGTACCTAAATGTGCATGTGTATGTGTACCGGAGCCAGATGTGTGTCGGACCCACAAGCGAACAAAAGCATCCTGGAGCCAGACATGTACCTAAATGTGCATATGTATAGTCTAAAAGTCCAATTTTTGAAATCAATAGAAATTGAATTCAAACATAAAGCTTTCAAGGTCAAGATCGGATCAGATAGCCAAAGCTTACTAGACTCGTAGAACCAGATATAGATATCAACTGATGAAATATAATCCTAAATTTATATCATTGGAAATCGACCAAGCATCATGACGATCAAAGGGAGATATGACACTTTGGGAAAATAATTCGACGAAAGGATAGCGGGCCAGCGACTATTCAGAAAACTGGATGGATTTCTTTACGACAAATCTAACTTGCTTCGATTCAAAGCACGTCATGTTCAGCATAAGACGTACTATGGGGCCAAGTGTTATTCAGCATTTTGACCCCGCTATATCCAAGCTGATTGGACAAGTTAGATTCGACTGTCTTCATGGCCAGTAAGTCCAAAGCGATTATTGCTGGGTCCAGAAGTCAAGTACAGATGGTAATATGAAGCCATGGTTGAACATAATTGAGAGATATGCAATGAAATTTTTTCAAAGTATGGAATATAATTTAACATAGAAAAGGGATCAGCTATTATCCCTCTCAATCATAGTGATTGACATATTTCATCTAAGCAAGTGCAAGTCAATGGGAAACAATCAATATCTCAAAATTCATAAGTCCAATGCATATGAAATTTTGTGAGCAAGATATAGGGACACTAGACAGCCTACCCTAGGGATCACACCTCAAAAGGATGAAGCGAGACGGATTGGCTCTCTTCCCTCAATAGGGATCGTCTAGAATCAGGTAACAATTCACATTGCAGCAAAGATCGAGCAATAACTCAAGTTTTACTAGTCTAATTGGCATGAAACTTGGAGGCTAAGCATAATACAACATGGGAAAGCTCCTATAGGGATCACACCTCCAAATTCCTCCAAAATGGGGATCGGCATCGATCCATATTCCTTAGGATTTGGGCCATGCGATCCCTCTTATGGGTCCATATGGTTTTGGAGATCCTTCTGTTGAATTTTCAGGGAGATTTTTCATCGTCTTCCTCTATAAATACAGGCCTGGTTATTCATTTTTGGGACTTTTACGCTGCTAGTTGCTTTTTACTTATTGTAACTAAGGATTTTCATCCGGTCCCTATTGTACTTGGTTAACAAAGTGATTATTAAAGCTATCTATTCAAAGTGGACGTAGGCAAACAATGCCGAACCACTATAAATCGCTTTATTCTTGTTATTGCTTTGATTTTCTGTCATTTAATTACATGTTTCCTATGTTTTCAGTTTATATTCTTCATTATTTCTCTACAAAATTTCTATTGGGTGTTTGTGCCAATTTTGGGTGCAAACACACGATAATATTATAAAAGATCTAGTGCATAATGGACTAGAAAAAAATTATTTTGAAAATTTTCCATTTTACCCCACTGCCCAATGCACCTGATTTAATAATGGTATTATTGTTAACACTATATTATTATAAACAATATATAAATTTGAATTTAAAATAGGCTAAAATTATAATTAAAATTAATAAAGGCTATAAATAAATTTACATTTGTTATAAATTTTATTGATAAAAAATATAAGTAAAATAATTTTTTTAAATTAAACTAAAATTTATAAAGGTTATGAATAAAATTTAAAATAACTAAAATCTGTATTCATAAAGGATATAAATAAATAAATTTAAATTTTTTTAAAGTTAAAATTTTAAAAGTTATGATAAATAAATTTGAAATTGTTTTGGATTTAAAATTGTAAAATTTATAAATAAATAAAAAATAATTTTAAATTATAACATGAAATATAGATGCTATAGTTCGTAAATGGTTACAATAAAGTTGTAATATTGAATATTTCTTAATTAATAATAATAATATACATAAATATAAGATTTAATATTATATTATAAATGTTATAATTAAATAAGAGTATCTTTTACGATGCATATTAAATAAATTGAATAAAATATGATTCTAAAATTTGAAATAGAAATAAACCATTAGAGTTATAAGGAATAAATACATATGTATACAGTTGTATATACATATAAAATAGCAAATGACAACATTGAGTATTGTGAATACTCATAACTGCTTATAAACAATAACACTCGTTATCATTATTTTGAGATTATGAAACTAAAATAATGTTAATCCTCTATTATTTAGTTTATAAATAAAGCACTATACACACTTGTGGTTATTGAGCACCCTTATGCCATAAATATTTATAATGGTGTTTATATTATTCCTGGATTATTAAGAACATTTTGTAATTTTGTTGAGCACCCTCAAGTTCACAAAGATGGTTAGGAGTAAAGAATGTATGGTCAGGAGTTATATAAGAGGTATAAATAATAACATCTTATTTACCATTTATTGGGACTGCAATTTGTTAAGCACCCTCAAGGTTGTAGTAACATGATAAATGGATCCTTAAACTTACTAAAGGAATTTGCAAAATTCCCGCATCCCATTTAGGTTTTTTGGGTGATGTAAAATCTAGTGGGTGGCTTGTTGGAAAAATATAGTGAACCATTCTAATAAGTATAAGAACATATGTAATATTAACACAATCAACTTTAATAAATTTTTACAAATAATGTAAGTGATAAAATTGTTTATTGATTAAAATAATATTCGACCAACCGAATTAAATATTGACAAAGAAATGTAAAGTGTTATTTATCAATATCTATTCTTTTGCCATGTTGTCACTTCAAGCCCCATGCAAGAGCCAAGTGATATAACCAATTAAAACTTTCTAGTATTGGTAACTTAAATGTGAATCTGCCCAAGGTAGTGTATTGTATTCTATGATTTTTAAACTCTTGAACAACGCAAGAGTGTACTTATTCGATCCATATTCGATCACACACAAAATTTGTATGCGAACAATCATGTACTATATTATATGGAATTTCGTTGAAATGTTTCATTCAAAATGAGAAAGTAAAAAATAGGGCGTGATCATTTGTTAAATACCATTGAATACGATAAGGATCTTATTGTGTTGGAGATGACATTTGACTAAGGACTACAAGACACACCTTAGAATGCGATCACAACAACTTATTCAATCTCCTTAACATGTTAAGGATGATTGAATGCATTTTTGAAAAGAAATCTAGTATAGTCTTATACTTAAGGGGTTCTCTTTTTGAATGGTTTGACACCATTTTAAAAAAAAGTGAAAGTTTGAGAGTGGAAGTAACGTATGTACATTTGGGATGAAGAGAGAGAGAGAGAGAGAGAGAGAGAGAGAGAAAGAGAGATACAGTAAATGGTCAACTATGCTTCATGAAGAGACATCAAATACAAAATTGTGTAAAATATTTGTAGACGATTTTTTGAACCAAAAATGGCACAAACACCGAATAGATTGAGTAGAGAATAAAAAGTGAAGAAAGTAAATAAAATATGAGTAAGAAATAGAAAAAACAATATTTATAGTGGTTCAGCGTACTCCGGCGTACGTCCACTTAGTGATTTTTATTGCTTATATTTTGACTTGAAGGCAGAAGCTCTTACGGCTCGATACGACTTCGACAGTGATTACAAGAAATAAGAGTAAAAAGAACAAGAGTCCAAATATCCTTAAAAATGAGCCCTACCATCCTATTTATAGAGGTAGAAAGCCTAAAATTTTGCCTCCGCAATCTCATCTCGATTTCCACGCCAAGACCACGTCCTTTAGAGAAAATGGAAGCCACATCATCACTTTACATGGATCGGTACCGATCCAACCTCCTGGATCGGTATCGATCCGTAAGATAGCCAAAATGACTATTGTCAACTCTTTGCTTTGACTCGGTTCTTGGTTTGCTTCGTGTTTTTTAACTTGTTTGCAACATTATTAGCTTGTTTCTGGGTCCAAATGATGGATATGTGGAAGAATGAAGTTGCTGATTCTAGTGCTTGTGAAGATCGATAGGGAATTGTGTTGGATCAACAAAACAACACTTGAAATGGGTTTCTAGCGTTAAGTAGTGTAGGTAGGAAGAAGATAGGCTCTATTTGTGGAGTATTTGTAGGACAGTACTTATCCATCGTGTTGGGTTGGTATCGATCCAACATCTAAGTGGACGTGAGTTGTGAATTCTTGGGATGGCTTTGCATTTGCCCTGTAATCTTGGATGTATTTGGTTTTTAAGCTTCACGATCATCTCTCCAGGCATCTTATCTTGATAACCTTGAAGTTGACTCGTCGGGTTCGCCTGTATACTGCCTGGTCAAAAGATGGGATAACATTTGCCCCCTAAAGCATGCCTTGTAAATGGAAGAAGTGCTTTGCTCAAGAAAAAATGTTGAATTTGATGGTATATCAGTAGTAGAATTTTCTAGCAATCAACCGATCAAGCTGTTGTGAATCATCCTGTTCTTTGGATTCTCCTGTCGATCATGGGTAGTTCCAAACCTGTTACAGCCTAAAACACTAGACACTTCCTAAGTGTAGTCCATACATAATCATTGTTCCTGTAATGACCTAGAATTTTTAAATAAAGTTTTCGAGAAGTAATGGTATACCATCATGGCGAAATCGGAGGCAGTGAGTGCCTATAGTTAAGTCTTGGATTCTCTAGGATAGAGACGTAACCATTGAGCTGTGAATCCATGGTTTGATACCGCAATGGTACTTTCCAGATTATTTTTAAAGGTTTCCAAATATCTTTGAAAGATTAGTTTGTGAATATATTTAATTCGATAAGAAATTATATATTTTGGTTAAAGGGATTTAAGTGATTAAATCTAAATTAAAAGAGAGATTTGGAGTTATTCAGTGGAAAAATGGAATAATTGGTAGAATGATTGTTTATTGATAGTTAAATAACCGACTATCAAATCTGGACCCAAAATATAACTTTAGGGGTATCTAGGAGAAATACAGGATTTATATGGTACAGTTACCGTTCGAGGTGCTATATTATACGTATAAACTCGTTTCGTTCTTCTAGGGTGATGATAAGGAAATCCGTCCACTAACGGTTAGGAGGTGATCTTCGATCTTATTTTCGTCTGTTTATTTCCTAGAAAACCGGGGTTGAGTTTACTGGAAATATCGAATGTTGTTTCAAAGAGATCGGGATCAGATTTGTTATCCGAAAACCACTTCGGTCCAACTAGTACGTTTTCGATGTGAAAACAAGAGCATGTAGTCGAAGATGGAGCAGTGAAGTGCAAGGGCTAATCGCTACTAATCCCGAGGATTATTCCAAAATGGATGTAGTATGAGTAGTGCCTTCGGTTCTGTTCGGACCCAGAACGGACTTGTATGGACGAATGCTATTAGTACATTGTCATCGAAGGGCAATGAGCATTCTGAAGAAAAATTCCTTAAAAAGGTAATCGTAGCCTCTAGCCTCATCAATCGAGAATGACTGAAAATCAGAGGAGATGCAGCAAAGCTAAGTAGGTCGCACCCAATTAGGGTATGTTTATCACCTTTCTAGATAACCACGGATATTATTACTATGGTATATGGAAGGAGCTCGAGAGAGGGTGGGAACACCCGGGGTTATAGCATATTCGGTCTATCCAGGTTAGGGATAGTCCGGTCTTGTGTAGCAGGGGATCCCGGCGTGGTCCTCGGTATGCTGTTTTTCGATGTGTACTGTGATAGGTGGTACCCTAGTGCCTAGTCATTCGTATGAAATCCATTCTCTAATACGTGCCTTTACGGTTTTGATTGTAGAGCCTAGTATGCTAGAATTTAATCAATGTAACAATTTCGGCTATTTGAATGTGTATTTGTACTTAGACACTATTATAATATCAGAGGATTTGATATGAAATGTTTTGGTTATCGTAAGGTAAAAACCCGTCGTGTTTATGTGTGGCGTGGTCTTACGAGATACCTTTGTTTTAAAAAGATGTTGATAACGTTAATAATTCAAATTGAGTGTGTTTTCTCACGCTGGTTTTCCAAACTGACTTGGGTGTTATTTTATTATAATGCTCGGGTCAGACCGAGTATTACAGATACAGGATAGGATAATATGGAGCTCAGGAGATGAACTGGATGGTGAAGACGTATTACGTGTATCTGATTTATTTCCGCTATGTATTATTGGCTATATATTCAGCATTTGAGAGGACAAGTTATTATAACTGTCCAGTATTGTGTTATTGATGTATTGTACTCTGATGATGTAATGTAAATATAACAGTTATAGTTATTTTTGTATAAAGGCCCGTTGTTATCTATTATATATTGTTCCGCTGCGATTGTGAGATTCTATGTTGTTGTTTCTATTTTCTTCTTCTACCTCTTTCTTCTTTCCCTAACGATCTGGTATTTCCGGCATTCGATTGTTTGGTATATAATACAGTGAATGTATTGATGTCGATTTTCAGAGGTCGAAAATCTCGATCGTGACAGTTCCGATTTCATTCGAAGTTATTACATCACATATCAAAATCGTCCCATGCGGGATTTGTCGGTTATATTATAATTACAAGGTGTTCAAATCCTTTTATCAAATCTGTATCTATTTTAAGGCCTGATCTCTCTAGATCATTTTATATTCAATTTAATGTACGATCATTCCAGATCATTTTATATTTAGTTTAATGGGTGATCTCTTCGGATCGTTTAATGTTTTGTTTAATGTGCGATCTCTTGGCTCGTTAATCCAATCCATGGCCATTTGGGTCCGATAATCAAATTTGTGGTCTCTTCATACCTTTAATAAAATCCATGGCCGTTTAGGGCCGATAATCAAATATGTTGTCTCTCCGGACTATTAATCAAATCCATGGCTGTTCGGGACCGATAATCAAGCCTATGGTCTCTCCACACCCTTGCTGAACCCGATCCGCTCGCTCTTCGATGAGGGGACTCAACAACAAACAAGCTCATCTGCTTACTCTGTAGTAAGGGGACTTACTTTTTGCACTCCGGTCCCCTCTTTTTGGACGGGGCTTGAAGCGATCAATATCAGTCATCATATTCAATGTGGAATTTAATAATCAAATTCAAATATCAAAAACAACATGTAGCCTAACATCAAGATAACTGCCTCATCGGAAGCTACAATCTAGCATCCAGCTCAAAGCGTGCCTAGGGACCAATCGAGATCCCATACACGAGTAAATGGCTAGACTTCAGTACTGCATTGTTTATTGAAGAGGAGAAATAGAGTGCAGGAACCAAATCTGATTCCCTTCCATCCCGATCAAGAGGTGACTATCCGTGACCTTGATCTAGGGCAATTTTGCATTCGCTGTGGTTGATGGCTGTTCTTGTTCTACCACCGTAGTTCAACTTCTCACATATTGCTGCAGTTGATTATTTCTGACTTGTTCTTCGATCAGATTGTGCAAATGCCTACAATCATTCATGTTATGCCTATCCAGCTTATGAAATAGGCAATATTTTCTGAACATCCTTTCTCTGTCCGTGGGCTCTTTCCTTGCCAGCTTTTGATAGGAGATATGTCCCTTGGTATCCAGATAAATCTGCTCTAGTGCTTCATTCAGATTCGTGTAATAACAGAATTTTTGTTCCCTCCATTGTCACTTTGATCCTTCAAAGCCGTCATCGATCTTTTTTTCCTTTACCTTTGCTAGATCCATCTTCGAGCGGTCCTCCGCCATCCACAACTCTGGTTTCTTATTAACCAACCTCAGCATCCTCCTGAAGTTAGTATCTTTCGGCCTCATGATAAATTTATGCGAGATCCATCGGAGGATCCCAGTCTAAAGCAATCGTGAAATCCGTCTTAGCGGCTATCCTTGAAACTGCCGCCATTAAAACCATCAATGTGTCTGGCTTATTGACCGTAGCAACTGCCGCATTGAACCTGTTAGAAACCTTCTGAGTCTCTCTGACCCTCTGCTTCATACTCGCTAGTGTCATTACAGTCTTGGGTCGTGAGATATGGACATGGGACTGTTTCACGAATTTGTTTACTAACTCGGCCTATGTGCTAATGGAACCGTTCTCCAGTTGTCTAAACCATAATTCCACCAGATCCATCAGATATAATGGGAATCACCGTCCCATAACCTCTTCAGACGCACCCAACACCTCCATGTGCTAGATGTACCTCACCAAATGAACCGTTGGGTCCGTCTTCTCGTTATACGTTTCCAACGTAGGTAACTTAAAATCAGGCAGATTCCTAATGTACCGAATGTTCAGAGTGAATGGACTCCTGTTCACATCCTCCAAGCATCGGTTAGGCAGTCCATCCCTCATAGCTCGTCTTATCATCTCATCAAGTTTGTTGTCGTCATCCAAATAAACTCCCAATTTTGCACTCTCAGCCTGCCCCTTGACTCTACGAGGGAATTCTGGCACATACTCCTCTGGCCGTGCTTCGACATTCTGATTCACATTCAAACGCTCTACATCATTTTTAGGACGCATGGCATCTCTTCTTAGGCCAACCTGAATGGTGCCCCTAAGTCCTTATGGATCGGTGTCGATCCATGCTTGTGGATCGGTACTGATTCGTATAATTGGATTGGTGTTTGCTCCAGTTCATTCCATTTTGCTTCCAGATATGTTTGCTTCAATTTCACGCCTTTGGATCTGATTTGCAGCAAGTCCAGCTATTCCTGTTTTCCCCATTCTCCTTAAGAAATTCTCCATCATCTCTTCTTGGCGAGCAATCATCCATTCTATTAATCCATTCATCATAGTCTCCATTTCATCCCTAGTTATATAGATGGATGAGGGTTAGCTCCTAAGGACGCCTCTTGACTGCCCCTTGTTGATATCCTCTAGTAACGACCCTCCTAGTCGATTGTCTTGTCATTTTGAAATTTTCTATGTCTCAAATAAATGAGTTCAAGTGTTTCTCAGTGAAAGCGCCAAAATATCTGAACCAAAAATGACAGAAACACCAAATAGATTGAGTAGAGAATAAAAAATAAAGAAAGTAAATGAAAAATACACAAGATTTATAGTGGTTCAATGTACTCCGGCCTACATCCACTTAGTGATGTTTATTGCTTATATTCTAACTTGGAGATAGCAGTTCTTACGGGTCGGTATGACTTCGACTGCAAAAATAAGAGTAAGAAGATCAAGAGTTAAAAGATCCTTAAAAATTAGCCCTACCCTCCTATTTATAGAATTAGAAAGACTGAAATCTTGCCTCCATGATCTCATCACGATTTCCACACCAACATCAAGTCCTTGGAGAAAATGGTGGCATGTCATCACTTTACGTGGATTGGTACCGATCCAACCTCCTGGATCAGTACCAATCGATAAGATAGCCAAATGGCTATCGTCAACGCTTCGCTCTGGCTTGATTCTTGGTTAGCTGTGTGTTTCCAAACTTGTTTGCACCATTATTAGCTTGTTTATGGGTCCAAACGATGGATATGTGGAAGAATGGAGTTGTTGATTCTAGTGCTTATGAAGATCGATAGGGAATTGCATTGGATCGACAAAACAACACTTGAAATGGGGTTTTACCATCAAGTGGAGTAGGTAGGCAGAAGATAGGCTCCATTGGTGGAGTATTTGTGGGTCGATACTGATCCATGGTGTTGGCTCAGTACCGATCCAACACTTGAGTGGATTTTGAGTTATGAATTTTTGGGATGGCTTTGCATTTTCCTTGTAATCTTGGATGTATTTGGTTTTTGGGCTTCATAGTCATGTCTCTGGACGTCTTGCCTTCATAACTATGAAGTTTAACTCGTCGAATTCGCTTGTATACTGCCTGGTCAAAAGGCGGGACAACAACAATTAACAAAGAATAAGAAATACGACATCTAGTCCAAATGTATCTTTCTTATAGAAAAGTGTTCCCTATAAGATTCATTTCTTTGAGTTCGAGATACTTGATCTAAGCTCTCCGACTGTAAATTGTTACAGTAAAAGAAATAAATAGCAAATATTAAGTGATTAATTAGAGCTTTGTATTTCTAATTTTGTTATTGTAATAGCAGAAATAGTGGGAGCATACCATATAACAAATGCCAGTGGATGCATCATGTTTTGAAAATTACTTTCATGTATACTACATATTGTTTATGAAATAATAGTTGTCTTTGGTTTTGATCGAAAATGGATGCAACTTTATTTTAATACGAATATTCATTAAAAAAAGTCCATTATTTGTATTTTGACTGTGTATTTGTTTTTTATAATAATAATGATATGTTAGCTACAGAAAAATACTTAAGCAACTAAAATATTTAACAATTACTTTTGGAATCATGGACTAAGCCATATCTTTGAGAAAATTTTCTTTAATCATATCATTGTGAATCATATGGTTCTTGCGAACTATATCTCAAAGGATCAACAACAAAGCACCCATTTCAATGGGAGTGGCAAAAGAGCTAATGAACTTTTCACATTGATACGTATAGATGTATGCTATAACAAACCACACCCCAGTGGGCCTGAATTTTTGGTAAATCGAAAACCCAAATCTACCAAAGTACGGATCGGTGGTTTTGGTATCCTGTAAATAAATAGATGCAATATGAGCACTACCAATATAAACTCATAGTGGAATATTAAAGTTTAATAAAACATATAGCTACCGACCAAGGTTGACACTTATGATATCTAGTGTCCTTGTCAGTGTCGAGCATGCATAAGGAATTCCTTCCTTCCACCGTTCCCACCTTGCACCAGTACCTGTCCCTCTAAAGCTATTATGTAGGTTGTAATGAGGAGGGTCGAAACAACATTCCGATGACTGGTAAATTACACACTTTATAAAAAGCACTAGTTTGTTTCGATTGGCTTCCATTACATGTTATGTCTTTTATTTTACTTAGTCGTCTCGACTCCATGTACGCATACGATACGCTCCATCTACTCAAAGTAGACATAACTACATACATATATGTATGTATGTATGTATGCGTATATGTATAAGTACCACGGTCCTTATTTGGAACAATATACTATACCCATTAGTATTCATAACCAAGCACCTCATCAGGATCCATCATTAACGCAGTATCACGTCCTCATTGCCGTGCATACCATGGAGATCCAGTAGTGCCCAATAACGACATCACAATAGTTTAGCCATATTCTTTTTGTATCTGAAAGACCTCCATAAAGGGTTATCTAGCCTTGTCCCTAACAAACAAACTGGAAAACAATTATGGCGATGCATGATCAAAACGTGATCTACGCTAGTAGGTGTAGCCGTTTAGGTGACTCTTATCTTTCCTTGACCGCTTAGGACTGATGACGTTCTCGACCTATATACAGCTCCTACTCTTTAATATGGTACCAAATACACACTAACATAGTGCCGAGCCTTGCTTACTGTCCCATTTAGATTGCTTAATGCAATCAAGGTAATATCCACTTGTTTACCACCTAAAAGGTTGAAGAAGATTCTACTTGTCCTTTGACGTTTCGACTAAAGCGAACCTTCCTACTTGGGTATCCCTCACCTACACCAGAATGTATATATCTCCATGGGTCCTATAGTTGGATATGTCCAACATCAGTATAATTCATACACAACTGCTGGTAGCCCCTTGCACTAGGAATTCTGTTGCGTAACAATAACAATACTGACCTCACATTCCAATCCATTATGTCATTCTCATCTGATCTAAGTTATTTACTAACTTACATCCATCGTAAATGCATACTTGAGGCTACATATACATATCTGTGTGTGTGTCTACACACACACACTCATACTTGTTTACTACGCCTTTAATGTTCAACTGTTAATAGCATTCCTTTACTTTTTCTTGCTTTTACTTCTTATTCCATTAATACTAATTTAACATCATTTACTGCTTTTTTTAAAAGTCAAATATCTTTTCCTCCCCTTTCTCGTTATTGAATTTTTATTTCTATTCCTTTTTAACCTTTTCTACCCTCTCTTGTTTAGTGGACTTTCCATACCCTATTTATTTTATATTATTACTTGCCTACCTTTTCATCATTATTGCTCGATTTCTATCTTGTCTCTATTGCATATATGTTAATTTTTATTTAAATCGTTATTCATATCATAATTACTATTCTTTAATTTATCTTAGAGGATTCTATATTTTAATGCTTTGGAATTACATCATCCTCAAAAGTAAAGGTTAACATTATAAATCTCTATACCTTATCCATAAAAAGGAATTTATATTACGTTTGGAATTACAAAAAATTATATTTTTATAGTTATTGAAATAGACAGTACAAAATACGATAAATATCCCTATTATATAAATCTTTTCCTTTCAAGCGTATTCCTTGTTATGTCAAACGATACTCTTTTATTTATGAATCTGAACTTGATAACCTATAGGAATTTACATTGCAATACCCAACATTCTTGTGAATTAAAATAATTCTTAAATCCCTATAATTTATTGTGATAATTCTAATTTACCTTTTACTTGCATAAGTCATTTAAATCTACAAATCTAGAACTACCACGTAATTTATCAATTTCAGGGACTACTGCTACTAGCTACCTAATACTTTCTAGATTCACATACATGCAATATTAAAATTATGTTATCAAGCATAATATGTAGGCAGGATTTTTAAATTCACTGCCTATATACAATATTAGCCCATAACTCCTAGTTTACATTTAGGCATACAGGAATATATTTACAGTGATATAAATCCAGTATTATATAAAAATATATAATATTGCACTCACCTTTTTAGCATTCCAAATCTCTAGATCTAATCCATGTATTCCAGCTTGACTCCTCTTATTCTCCCTATTTGAATATACATATACTGCGAGCATACATATATCTATAAGAAATCTTGACTTGAGAAATGATTTGGATTTAATTTAATTTCGAACCTGGATTTATAATTTACCTTGGCTTTGACGATTTGATTCAACCCTATTCTTCTTCTCAATTATCCTCCGCTATCCATCACTTATATTTACATATATAACTATAATTATATTTAGAATTAAGAATTTACGGAGGAGAGAAAATGATAGAGTTTTGTCGTCGCCTCAGAGAATATGAGGAGAAAAGTGAGGTGTCATGCCTGTATTTATAGGGGTTCGACGATGCCAGCTATTAGATTAAATTATTTAAAATCTGGGCTGTTTGGCCATGTCAAAATCTCTACAAAAAATACACACTAGTCGATCACCGCTTCCTACTGGTTGACCGCTAACGGTCAACTGGTGATATCAAGGGTCGACCGGTTGCTGTAATTTTTTTAAATTAATTACCGATGTTTTATTTCGTTGATTACTTTACTTTTAAAACCGACTAAGCTAATTTACCACTGCGTTAAGCTTACCTAAACCCTAAGCAACCATTAACGTTAATTTATTTTATTAATTATATTTTATTTCCTTAATTAAATATATCATTATTTCCAACTTGAAATATTCAAACGTTGATAACTTTCTCGTTTGAACTCCGATCGGAAAACTATATATATGAAAGTTGATTAGAAAATCACCACGAATCCAATGGCGCATGTTTCGTAGCCAAATTATGATGTTTGTAACACAAAATCTATTTTCCAGCATCACATTTTATTAATTAATTTCTTTTTAATTAATTATCTTAAAAATTACTGGGTGTTACATTTTCCCACTTTGAAAGAATTTCGTCTCCAAAATTCCTTATGGACAAAATCAATAGAATAATAAGCAACCATTTTAAGCTATTCAACCAATTAGTGTATAACCAGTTTTGCCACCAATCGTATACAAGTGAATAGTGTATCACAGCATATATAATACGCATGCTGAACAATTCTAAATCAACACCTCCTAAATGAGTGCATCTTTTAAAACAATTTTGAAAATATGACGCAAATAACATATATATACTGATAGTTCTATATGCATGCAAATTTTGAAAATCAAAATCTTTGTTTTCGTATCCAAATTTTCCCACACTTCTATAAGTAGAATTATGGTTCAACTAATTTTTGCATCCAATCTCTACCATCCAAAATCCCAGCGCACCATATATAACGTATAAATTTAGAAAAATCCAGTTTTCTAAACCTATATTCTTATGTCGGAAGAAGGTTTAGATTGAAAATTACATACTTACATCCTTCTCTTATGTACCATTTTTCTTGTACCTTGAAACCTTCTCTTAGCCCAGATTTTCTTTACCCAACCTTCCTAAGTACAATCCACATAAGTAAATTTTATTTTAAATCTTTAAATTTTTAAACAGAGTTATTTTAAAACCAGTTTTGTCTAATTATTGACAAGGTCCATAGCTAAAACAGCTTTTTCCTTCGTCACTAACTATAGTTTATTTTACTGTCACTTCTACTACACAGTAAAAATTTTAATACCTAGGTTGTCGACTTTTTTTCTTACAAGGCATAGAGCATTTCAAAAATAATTTTTGTTTTCCGCACAAAATCGTTTTTGATTAAATATTTGAAATAGTTAGAAAACCTTTAGTATTTAAAGATTCATTCCTGTTTTTTCCAAATTGTTTCAAAAGTAAATATATTTTTGCCTTTCCAAAACAATTCATGCCACATCCTATGAAGTCGGGGTTTGGTCAATAGTTTAACATCCATATGGACTCTATTCTACGGTAAATGCTAATTTCAAAAACTTTTCTTTTAATTTTGAATAATAACCAACACATAAGTTCATTTATAAATTTTAGCTTTTAAGGCGCAGAGATAGTGACCATGGTTGCACAATAACCTTTCCCTGTCCTTCGTTCATCAAAAATTTATCTTCCAAAATTTTAACTACCTTTTGGGACTTAACTTAAATTTTCTTTTAGTTAATTAAACAAATTTTGTAACGACCCATCTTTTTGAAAGATTTAAATCGACAATAAACCACATATGTCAGACTTAAACCATTCAAAAGGGAGGATTGTTACGGGGTAAATAAGAAAAGGAAGAGAAAGAAATAAAACAAACAAAGAATCTCACAACGGAATGACAAAATATAATAATCAAATAACAGTTCATGAAGCTATTTTACAAATACATTTGATTACACCTTTACAATACAGATTATAGTTACATACAATAGAAATATATAAATAATGCAACGGAACAACATGATACAGTGGAATAAATATAATAAATAATAATAGTATCAAATCTTCATCTTCATCCTCCAAAAAGCAGTCTTCGATAAACTGAAAAGCTTAGACCGACCCGAGCGAATTGAAAAGACAAAACACTCGAGTCAGAACAAGAGATCTTATGTAAGTTAAATCAACAGTAAATAAATATGAGTGTAACGGCGTCGGAGATGATTATGGGATTTGACATCTCCCATCCAGTGTCAAACGTGAGTGCAATAACTTAGGAGATGTTCGGGATTCCATCCCCTAAGGATCCGTTAAACTATCAACAAACATAGTACAATACGCTATTATAATAGTGTCTACAGTAAAGTAAAGTATTAAAATAGCGTTAAGGCGTTACCCATATTCCCCCTTAACTCATTTTATATATTGTCGTAGTCTACAAAGTACTGTAAACTCCACCGTAAACTGGTGGGCTATTAGGGAGCATTCTATAGGTACGACAGAAACCAAACTCGTAGAAGGCACGATAAGGCATGTGACAAGGCACGTGAGGCAATGTCCAGGGTAGGATACTACCGTTTTGCGGATCCGGACTGGTGGTAATGCATAGCAGCTACTACCACCCACCTATGAACACGCTCCCATAATCAAAATCGAGGGGTGGCCACCAAATTAATAACATAGTCATAATATGGTATCGAAGAAATGTTCCCGATCGGAGGTGTGACCTCACTTGGCCCGGCGTGGCTCCTGTTTTAGTCACATCAAGATGACTTGCGAGAGTCAGGGCTATGCTAATAACTCATACAGAATCATTCGCCAAAGCATCCTACTTCATTTTGGAATCTCCACCACGTACACAGTTGTTTAAGTGGTTTTTGGTATTGGCAAAGAGTATGACAATATCTGATCCCGGTCTCTTTAACAACCATATGCTTATTTCACACCGGATGGTTCTTTTAAATTTCCAAAACCTTTTCACAATTGATATCAAAATATCATATTCAATTCAAACATATCACTTTCAAAAATCATATTCACTTTCGAAATCATATCGACAAAATAGGTTAAATCTCATTTCAAAATCATCATATTCAATCAAATATGTCATTTCACCAGAAAATATCATTTAAATCCCAACTTAGGTTATAACATCATTTAACCATATTCGCTTTTAAATCAAGGATTTAAATATAAACACTTCCACTTTACACAAATCTGAAATTCAGAAAATAATTTAGATAGTTATAAATAGTTTAATTAGTATGGCATTGTTTTAAAAATAAACCTTTAAATAGTTAGAATACTTTAAAATAGAAAAAAAATTGATTAAAATAATTTAAATGGATTTAAGATAGTTTTAATAGGTTTAAAATGGTTTAAATAAATTTAAAATAGATTAAATAGATTTAAATTATATTAAATAGATTTAGAATTGGTTAAATAAATTTAAAATAGCTTCAAATTATATTAAATAAATTTAAAATAGATTAAATAAATTTAAAATAGATTAAATAAATTTAAAATAGATTTAAATTATATTAAATAGATTTAAATTATATTAAATAGATATAAATAGATTAAATAAATTTAAAATAAATTAAAATGGTTAATTAGTTTAAAATAGCTAAAATAGATTATATTGGATTAAATAGATTAAAATAAATTAAAATAAATTAAAATGATTTAAATTGATTAAAATAGTTTAAAATAGTTTAAAATAGATTAAATTAGTTTAATAGTTGAAAATCTTAATAGTCCGGATTTTCAAAACAATATATTTTAAACAGTTTATATTAAAATAATAGATTTGAAACTAACATCAAATTTAACTATTTCTTCCATTTCAACAAATATAGACCATATCCAGATTTCAAATCAAAATCCAATTTCAAATCTTGAAATATCAATTTAGGCTATTCCAATTCCACTAGATTTCAAAGTTACAATTTCAAACGTTCCAATAACCCAATTTCGATCAATTTCATTTATACTTCAAATTCAACTTTAAAATTTTAATTTAAACCAATTTCCAATTCCAACATTTAAACTTGGATTCTCAAAATCATTCAGTTTATATAAATCAATTACCTTCAAAATATCATTTAACCAAATTCAAGATTTAAGGGTTTAAAATCGTTTAATTTAACCAATCCAGCGTTTGTACATAATTTTCTACCATATGGTCAAGTGATACGGATATTTAGCATTTCAATCCGTAAATATTTCAAATTTTACGGGTATATATTATTTCAACCCGCAATCCCAAATTTTACTTCAAATCCATGAAATCGCTCGAGTCTATCATTTCAACCCATAACGATTTCTCCCGAACCTAACAAATCGTTCAGGTATGTATCATTTCAACCCATAGGGAACTTGTAGTGTTATATCAATATGAAATATAACATCTAGTCATCCAATATCAACAATCAATATCCATCACAATCACCATTCAAATCAATCAATAAACAATAACAGGTGACTGATTATCAATAACGGGTATTAATTGGCAATTTGGAATTTAATATTAAATTAATGGCGATAATATTCAATAAAAGTCAGATTTAACTGGAATGACAATTTAAATATACCAAACATCAACCAATCAATTTCTAATCGCGTCATAAATTCAATTTAATTAACATAAGATAATCTTGTAGTTGTGAGTGGGTCAAAACACTAACCTTCGATTCGTCATCGATTTAAAATCCAAAATTAGTCCAAAAATTTAACAGTCTCAAGATGCAGCCAAACCAGTTCCATAATATCCAGAATTTCAATACGATCGCAACAGAGAAAACTAAGCATGAATCCGAGCTCGTATGCAAAAGTTATTATCGTTAGATGAATGGAAAATTTCGACTTCAGGTCTTACTACGGGTCACCGCCTCAATTACCAGTGCTTGCTCTAATTTTTGCCAAAATGATCCAAGACCCGAGTCATTTGGTTCCTAACCCGAAGTCGCTACAGGGTTTTTCCTTTGGGACTCGAAGCGCGACCAGATCCGCCTTGTTTGGCATGGAACTCTCTCTGACTCGAAGTCGCTGCAAGGTTTTCGCCTCCAGAACCCGAAGCGAAGCTCTTCCTGACTCGAAGTAAACCTGGAGCAACCAATTTTTTATTTATTTTAGGTTTTGGAATTTTGGGAATTAGGTTTGATGTTCCAACGTTTGAGAAGGAGGAAGAAGATGTACATACAAAAATAATAAAATGAGAATCAACTAGGGTTTATAACAGTCTATATATAGGCAGTGTTGGATTGAAACGATAACAACGACCCGAAAAGCCCGTTTCGTTCTCGAAACGAAAATAGGCTATCCAATATATCAAAATATAGTTTTTCAATATTTTTAAACTCAATGGAACAAGTTTCAACTCCTAATTCCACCGTATCCAGAAGTTATCTTTCAAAATCATCTTATGTCAAATTGATTTCTACGCGTTTCGAGCCCGTACGATCAAACGACAAGTCCGATCGCTATGAAACTTGAAACCCTACAATAATTCACTGTTGCGGATCCGATGAAATTGGTTTCGTCAAAATTCACGATAGTGCCCAAAATGGCTATTTTCATGTTAATTAAACAAATCATTATTAAATTAAATTTATCACTTTTCAAATTAAAATTTTATAACTAACAAATTTTTATCACTTTTGATTAACTAGTAATTATAATCTTTTAAAACAAATTTTCCATGTCAAATTCAACTATTAATATTGCACTAATTACAGTGTTCCAATTTCAATTGTAATAAATTCATTAATTATAATTTAAAAATCAATAAATTGATACATTTTGATTTCAATCTATTTATTTAATCAATCATTACTTTATGGACATTGTTAACATTGGTTTTCCATTTATTACATTAATATTCTACAATTTTTACCTTAATTCATACTAACGCAATATTTACTTACATTCATTGCAATTGATTTACAATTAAGTTTCCACAGATTAAATAATGCAATGAAAATTAAACCATTGTTACAACTTACAATTTCAAACACAATTCTATGTTTATTTTTAACAACAAAACTAATAAATTCACATATGGATTAATTATTCTATTTTAGTCAATTCCAATTAATTACATACAATTTCACCTTTTAATACAACATTTGGTTTATTTACCATTTACACTTTATTACCAATTATAAATTTCCAATCATTCCAATTAATTGAGATTGCATTAAAATAGTTATCAATTGCCTTAAATTAACGTTATTGACATTACATTCTATTTATTTTTCTTATTAATAAATCACAAATTTTTATTTCTTCCAATATTAACACCAACATCTTATTAAATTAAATATTAATTTTCTTTTCATCAAAAATTATGGGTCATTACATTCTCCCTCACTCAAAACTTTTCGTCCACGAAAAGGAAAAAGAAGGGAAAAGAAGGAATTAAGGAAATAATATATTTTATTCAAAGTATTCAATTTATAAACAATAAATTTACATAATTAAATAATTTAAATAAAATGTATCAATTTATAAACAATTAAATCATTTCTTATTCAAGTTCAATAAAAGTTTGAAAAACATTTTCGCAAAAATTTTCTAAGTCCAAAATTCACGGAAAATTTCGGCAGAGTCTCCCTTGTACGGAGAGGTCCAGGAGAAAAATAATATCAATAATAACAATATATATATTGTATTTCAAAATAAAATATCCCAAACCACGGGAAAACAATATAATATCGCTAGAAAACCGTAATCCGAAAACGTATCTATTTGTCGACAATGCTTAATTTATAAAACCAAAAGCAGTAGCAATTGCTTCCATAAACCTGGATTACACTTATACAATCCAAAGAGGTTAATAATTATATAAAAGAGAAGTATTTAAGTTGTTTCAATTAATAACAAAAAAAATCTACACAACATAACCATAGTCACATTTAAACAAAACAATACAATCATCATATGAAATCAAAGAAATCAACCATCCATCATAACAACCAAAACAAATGGTTTGCCCGGGTTCAGAAACTTTTAATCGTAAAAATGATAAATAAACTACTAAGCATACCATACACTTAACGGACTTTGATAAAACTTAATAGATTATTTAAACACCTTTGTATAGTTAGAAGTATCCTTTCCCAACCATCCCATAAGCTAAAACAAACAATAATTTCAAATTCCATGTAGGCTTATTCTTATTAATCTCCTTTCATATTATTTACTGTTCATTTTTTTTCATTCATACCATGCTATTTTCCCATTAATTTACTTTCATTACCTACAAAATTTCATTTCTCATTTATTCATACAATGCCTTTTTCTATTACTTTACATCCATTTATTTACATAATATTTTAAAACGTAAGTTTCTTTGCAATTCTAATTCACCATTTTCATTTACGTTGATTTCTTTTTTTTTCATTGTCAAAATTCATTTATGAATCAAATCATACTTATAATTTCAAATTTTACTTTTTTCTTTATATTCATTTCCTTCATATCTAGCATTGTTGAATATTACATCTATTTCTAATCATCTCAACATTTTGTAGAGTTATGAGCATTTACTTAATATGGGATTCACCTTTACTATTCACTTTTAATTTAAATGATTTCAATCATTAACAAAAGTTTATAATCATTTACTTACAATATTTACCTTTTTATTAAATTTAATTAGTAGCACTTCAAATTATTAACTCAAGTTTACAACATTTTATTACATCGGAATTCTTATTTATAGAAAATTCTATTAAACACTTTCATTATCTAAGTTTCACTTATATAAATATTCCATTACATATTTCTATTTAACATTATAAGTTTTAACGTTTTGGTAAGTTATATATATGTCTTAAGAATGCAATTAAAAGTTGCACAAGTTATCTCATTGCAATTAAAAGAATGCAATTTATAGGTGACAACCTTCAATTTCTTTACATTTCATTATAACTTAACTCTTAATTTCTTTTTTTTCTTTTAGAAGTTTCCAATTATTAAAATAGTCAAGATTTCATTCATTATAATAATTGAAATTTCAAATTTACAGAAACTTAAGAACTAAATGCCGGGTTTCCTTTTTAAATCATTTCAAAATATAGATATATATATATATATTCATATCTTTTATATATCAAACCATATTTAGAAATTAAAACTTATTCATCAAAACAAATGTGGAGTAAAACTACTATAGTGGCCTTCCCACTTTGAAACTCGAAAATGAACATCGATGATGCGTGCACTCATTACCAAAATTATTTTTTAGCGACAGAGAGGGGAGTACATAACTTATTTCCTTCCAAAATCCCTTTAAACATTTCTTTCAAATCACCTTAAAATATTTATATCAAAAAATAATTCCAAACAATACTAATATTATATTCCAAAATCTTTCAAAAGCAATTTTCAAAAATCCCGGAACTTAAGTTCTCAAATTTTCAATTTATATTTGCTTTATTTGTAAATTCTATTTTACAACCAAGATTTATAAATTCCATTTCCTAACAAACAATTATATCACATCTAATCATATTATTTATAAAATTATTCTTTTATATACAAAATATAATACTAGGTAAAATTATTTCATTTAACTATATTTCAAAACAATATTGTGTCGGTCTGCCTTATTTAGTGTTTAGAAATCCCTATCGGTGCCATAGCGTCCCATGTACCGACCAGAATTTATAAATACTAAACAGAACAAATTAATACAATACAAAAACCTTTTATAACACTAACAAATACGCTCTCTCATATATATACACTCAACGACTCATTCTAGGGTGTTACTACTCTATTCCTAATGAGTCGGATCCCACAAAGCCAAGGTCGTCGCTAAACCTGGCTTTGATACCAACTGCAACGACCTACCTTTTTGAAAGATTTAAATCGACAATAAACCACACATGTCAGACACAAACCATTCAAAATGGAGGATTCTTATGGGGTAAATAAGAAAAAGAAGAGAAAGAAATAAAACAAACAGAGAATCTCACAGTGGAACAACAAAATATAATAAAGAAATAACAGTTCATGAAGCTGTTTTACAAATACATTTGATTACACCTTTACAATAGATCAGAGTTACATACAACAGAAATATATAAATAATGCACTGGAACAACATGATGTAGTGGAATAAATATAATAAATAATAACAGTATTAAATCTTCGTCTTCGTCCTCCAAAAAGTAGTCTTCGATAAACTGAAAAGCTCAGACTTACCCGAGCGAATTGAAAAGATAAAACACTCGAGTCAGAACTAAAAGATCTTATGTAAGTTAAGTCAGCAGTAAATAAATATGAGTGTAACGACGTCAGAGATGTTTACGGGATTTGAAATCTCATGTCCAGTGTCAAATGTGTGTGCAATAACTTAAGAGATGTTCGGGTTTCCATCTACTAAGGATCCGTTAAACTATCTACATACATAGTACAATACGCTATTATAATAGTGTCTACAGTAAAGTAAAGTATTAAAATAGCATTAAGGCGTTACTCATATCCCTCTTAACACATTTTATATATTGCCGAAGTCTATACAGTACTGTAAACTCCACCGTAAACTGGTGGGCTATCAGGAAGCACTCCATAGGTACGACACAAACCAAACTCGTAGAAGGTGCAATAAGGCATGTGACAAGGCACGCGAGGCAATGCCCAGGGTAGGATACTACCATTTTGCGGATCTAGACTTGTGGTGACGCATATTAGCTACTACCGCCCACCTCGGAACACACTCCCATAATCAAAATTGAGGGGTGGCCACCAAATCAATTATAAAGTCATAATATGGTATCGAAGAAACGTGCCCGATCGAAGGTGCGACCTCACTTGGCTCGGTGTTACTCCTGTTTTAGTCACAACAAGCCTACTCGCGAGAGTCAGGGCTATGCTAATACCTCATATAGAATCGTTTCCCAAACCATCCTACTTTATTATGGAATCTCCACCACCTACACAGTTGTTAAAGTGGTTTTCAATATTGGCAGAGAGTATGACAATATCCGATCCCGGTCTCTTTAACAACCAAACGCTTATTTCACACCGGATGGTTCTTTTAAACTTCCAAAAACTTTTCACAATTGATATCAAAATATTATATTCAATTCGAACATATCACTTTCAAAAATCATATTCACTTTCGAAATCATATCGACAAAATATGTTAAATCTCATTTCAAAATCATCATATTTAATCAAATATGTCATTTCACCAGAAAATATCATTTAAATCCCAACTTAGGTTATAACATCATTTAACCATTTTCGCTTTTAAATCAAGGATTTAAATATAAACACTTCCACTTTACACAAATCTGAAATTCAGAAAATAATTTAGATAGTTATAAATAGTTTAATTAGTTTGGCATTGTTTTAAAAATAAACCTTTAAATAGTTAGAATACTCTAAAATAGAAAAAAAATAGATTAAAATAATTTAAATGGATTTAAGATAGTTTTAATAGGTTTAAAATAGTTTAAATAGATTTAAAATAGATTAAATAGATTTAAATTATATTAAATAGATTTAGAATTGGTTAAATAAATTTAAAATAGATTAAATAGATATAAATTGTATTAAATAGATTTAAATTGTATTAAATAGATTTAAAATAGATTAAATAAATTTAAAATAGATTAAAGATTTAAATTATATTAAATAGATTTAAAATGGATTAAATAAATTTAAAATAGATTAAAGATTTTCATATTAAATAGATTTAAAATAGATTAAATAAATTTAAAATAGATTAAAATGGTTAATTAGTTTAAAATAGGTAAAATAGATTAAATTGGATTAAATAGATTATAATAGATTAAAATAGTTTAAAATGGTTTAAAATAGATTAAATTATTTTAATAGTTGAAAATCTTAATAGTCGGGATTTTTCAAAACAATATATTTTAAACAGCTTATATTAAAATAATAGATTTGAAATTAACATCAAATTTAACTATTTCTTCCATTTTTACCAATCTGGACCATACCTAGATTTCAAATCAAAACCCAATTTCAAATCTTGAAATATCAATTTAGGCGATTCCAATTCCAATAGATTTCAAAATTATAATTTCAAACGTTTCAATAACTCAATTTCGATAAATTTTACTTCAAATTCCACTTTAAAATTTTAATTTAAATCAATTTCCAATTCCAACATTTAAACTTGGATTCTCAAAATGATTCAGTTTATAGAAATCAATTTCCTTCAAAATATCATTTAACCAAATTCAAGATTTAAGGGTTTAAAATCGTTAAATTTAACCAATCCGATGTCCGTATATAATTTTCTACCCTATGATAAGGTGATACGGATATTTATCATTTCAATCTGCAAATATTTTAAATTTTACGGGTATATATTATTTCAACCCGCAATCCCAAATTTTACTTCAAATCCATGAAATCGCTTGAGTCTATCATTTCAACCCATAATGATTTCTCCCTAACCAAACAGATCGTTCGGGTATGTATAATTTCAACCCATAGGACACTTGTAGTGTTATAACAATATGAAATATAACATCCAGTCATCCAATATCAACAATCAACATCCATCACAATCACCATTCAAACCAATCAATAAACAATAAGAAGTGACTGATTATCAATAACGGGTATTAACTGGCCATTTAGAATTTAATATTAAATTAATGGTGATTATTTTCAATAAAAGTCAGATTTAACTGGAATGACAATTTAAATATACCAAACATGTGACGACCGCCCACGACCCCTGCACTAAACCTAGACATAGTGTGCTGTAAAGTGTGCCAGGCAGCCATGGACGGTTGCCAAGGTTAAGTTAAAACAGCAGGATCTATCGTATAACTCACAGCGCATGGATAAAATACAATAGAACATATATATTGTGAAGCTTCACAGAATAGAATGTCATCATATAAAACTTCATAATAGTTGAATACAAATATCTGAATAGTCAATACATCTAGCCTCACTACATATCACTCAGAGAATTATACAAAGCAGCGGAACATCCAGTACATATAGTAAGAAAATAATATGCAAGCCTCCAACTCGTCTTCGTCATCAGCATCGTTGGAACCAAGAACAACACCTGTCACCTGCTACCTAGTCTGCCCGTCCCAAAATGGATGAACAGCCCAAGGCAATAAGAGTTAAAACATAAAGCCTTGAGTCAGACAACAGTCTTAGTGAGCGATAAATTAACTAACAACATACCAAAAGAGCATAAAAGAAAAGGAATAGGAATCCAACCCTCCCACTCCACCTCTTTCTACAGGATAGCCCCCAGACACACACTAAGCAGAAGCAAACATAGCAAAGCAAACAATTAAGGTAAAGTAATTATCACTCGAGTCAAAGGCGATGTTTTCCAAGTACAAACCCCCAAGGCCTAAACCAAGATCAGATAAGCACCTAGAAAATACCGCTCTTGAGACCGAATGACGATACAACCAAACATCCATGACTCTGGCTATCACTGTTATCATTGCTTCAATATCATCGTTAATTGAATGACCGGCTCATTCTTTCATCTGTCCGTCAAGGGCTAATGGAAACCCCGGTTCTAGACATAACTCCGCACGTCGTCGTGACCCGTGCCTAGGACTATCGAATCTGCCCAGAGTACTCAACTACCAATCAGTAGCCTTCAGGGACTATCGAATCTGCCCAACGTACTCTTGCTTTGAGCATGCTAGAACCTTCAACAACGATGAGATCTCAGCCTTCTAGTCATCCTCCTCGACGACTATTTCCATACTAGCTCAAGCGCCTCTCGAGCAAACCATTATCCTCAAACTCGAACCATTTCACCGAGTTATCAACATGCTTGGAATGATCCCGTCTGGATTAGACCAAGACTCTCTCATATCATGCCTCGCTTCATCACATCCTAGCAAAGCCTCATCTCAACATCATCATCATCAAATCTACCCATATGAGCTTCATCATCCGCTACATATGCGACGAGCAGCTTTCTCAATTCAAGAGCCTTTCCCTTAGCTTTTGAATCATCTTCGACCATCTTGTCTAAATCAAATCATCAATCATCTAATTCATAGCAATCAATAAAGTCAAACATTAATCCAAGTAATCAAGCATTCAAATATGATCTAATGAACAATTATAACAATAATGACAATTTCGTAAATAAAGAGTCTAAAGTCTAACAAGCATGAAAACATGAGCAATATCTCTATAATCTTGATGAATGAACTGCATAGGTTAACATGTAATAGAATGGATGTCAAATCATCATGAACAATGGACCTATACTTAAGTTTATGAAAAATGCATGGAAATCACTATTTTAACCCCAAATCAAGCCAACAATCCGATATACTCCTTTGGATCCGTGTGAGAGATAATCACCACTCACCAAATCACCTAAACACCTCAAAAGAAACACTCTTCAGATCTGGACAGCGAAGGATCTAACTCGATCTATCACAAATCCGCTTCAAACGATGAAATCCCTCTTCAATGGATGTAGATCTTCAATCTAAGCTCTTGGATCTTCGATTTGGATGGAAGGAATCACAATATTAAAGTGGAGAAAAGAAGTGAAGAAGTGTAGAACTCGAGCTCTAAAATGGCAGCACTTCGTTGCTTCAAAATCCGGATCCCAAAAATGAAGTAGAACCCACCTATTTATAGGCAAAAATTTCCCTTAAGTCGTTCACTATTAGGTCGTCCACGACCTAAAAACCCACGACCTAAAAACTTAACGCATGCGCTTCTACGACCTATGACCTAACCCAGATCTGCGCATCCACACGACCTACGACCTAACACATGCACGCTTATACGACCTAACGACCTAACACACACGCGCTTCCTCACGACCTACGACCTAACACACACAGAAGCTCACGACCTAACTAACTTAGGTCGCCTACGACCTAAATCAACACAGAGGCTGACGACTTAACTCCTTAGGTCGTCTAACGACCTAACTACGCTAATTCGCTATCCCTTAGGTCGCTAACCACTAGGTTGCTAACCACTAGGGCGCTAACTCGCTAACTAATAGGTCGCTGCCTTTCCTTAAGTCGCTCAAACCTTAGGTCGTTATCTTCTTAAGTCGCTGTTTCCTGTAGGTTGCTAACTCTTAGGTCGTCCACTACCTTAGGTCGCCAACTTTCTATAGGTCGCTCCAACCGACCTAACCTACCCCACGACCTAAGCCACCATACGACTTATCTCCTATACGACCTATCCCCAAAATCCTTAGGTCGCCAACTACCTTAGGTTGCTCCACTTTCTTAGATCGTCTACTCCGACCTAACTACTCTACGACCTAGGACTTAGACTATGGATGACTTATCAACAATGCGACCAAATGACAACTGTTTTACGATGTTTCGATCCGTAAAAATATGGGTCGTTACATTCTCTCCCCCTTAGGAATTTCGCCCCCGAAATTCCAAACAAACAGAGCAATCAAAGACTATTCTGCATGCCTACCATCCATAGCAATCAACAAACCATGCATCCAATTCTAGCTTAGCATGCAGAATTCTAAAACTAGAACAAGTTACAATGTCGTTAGATGACACGACACCTTAGGGCCATACCTTGAAGAGTTCAGGATGAGCTGCCTTCATCCTCTCTTCCTCCTCCTATGTACAGTCGTTATCATCATCACTCCATTGTATCTTGAGCAACCTAACAACCTTCCTCCTAAGCTGTTTTGTGTCGCTTTCCACAACACAAAGCGGCTTACGAGGTCTCCTATTGACCGGATCAACTTCGAAATCTTCACAGCTATCAGCAGAAACCACCGTATTCGAGTCGTGCACATACTTCCGTAGATACGATACATGAAAAACATTGTGCACACTCGACATCTTTTCTGGTAACTACAATCTGTAGGCGAGCTTTCCAATTCGCTCGATGATCGGGAAGGGTCCAACAAATCTCGAAGTCAATTTCCCTTTCTTCCCGAATCGTAACATTCTTCAGTGGAGAAATTTTCACAAAAACCATATCACCTAAGTCGAATTCCAAATCCTTACGATGCTTATCGGCATAACTTTTCTAACGGTCTTGGGCTGCCTTCATTCGTTGCCGAATGATCTCTATGCAATCCGAAGTCTGTCGAATCGTCTCTGGCCCAAGCATCAGCTTTTCTCCTGTTTCTAACCAACATGTCGGAGAGTTACTCGGTCTTTCATACAATGCCTCATACGGTGCCATACCAGTGCTTGACTGGTAACTGTTATTATACGAAAATTCCACCAAATGAAGGTGATCTTCCCATGATCCTCCGAAATCCAAAACACAAGCTCTGAGGAGATCTTCCAAAACTCGGTTGACTCTCTCGGTCTGACCATCTGTTTGATGGTGATAAGCTGTACTCAAACACAACTCGGTTCCCAAAACTTCCTGGAAGCTCTTCCAAAATCCACTAGTGAACAATGGATCTCGATCGCTCACTATACTTTTCGGAATACCATGGAATCGAACTATCCACTTAACATACAACTCTGCCAACTTTGATGCAGTCCTAGTCGATCGAACAGGAATGAATCTTGCACTCTTAGTCAGACGATCTACGATGACCCAAATCCCTTCATTTCCCGCTCTTGTTCTAGGTAACCCATCAATAAAATCCATCGATATTTGCTCCCACTTCCATGTAGGAACTTCTAATGGCTGAAGCAATCCACTGGGCTTCTTCTGCTCAGCTTTTACCAACTGGCAGTTCATGCACTTGGAAATAAAATTTCCAACATCCTTCTTCATACCTTCCCAGTAATAGGTTCTCTTCATATCCCGATACATCTTATTTCCACCTGGATGAATTGTCAACTTCGAATGATGACTTTCCTTCAGAACTTCATTTCTCAATTCATCTATATCGGGAACAACTAGTCGTCCTTGCTTTCGAAGCCAACCCTCTCGATCGACCTCGAATCCTTTATCCTTTTCTGGTTCCTATCCAGATTCCAAATCACGGATAACCTTGACAATCTTATCATCTCGCTTTTGACTCTCGCCAATTCTTTCCACAAGAGTCGGTCTTATCGATAAGTTTGCCAACATCTCAGGTTCCAATTCACATCTGGGCCTGAAGTCAAATCCAGCTAAATACTCGAGATTCTTCCATTCTGAAAACATGGCTCCCAATCCTACATGTCTTCGACTTAACGCGTCTGCCACTGCGTTACCCTTTCCTGGAGTATAGGCTATACCAAAATCATATGATGCCAAGAACTCTAGCCATCGTTGCTGCCGAAGATTCAAATCCTTTTGGGAGAAGAGATACTTCAATGACTTATGATCTGTAAACAACTCGAATCGAACTCCCAATAGATAATGTCTCCATATCTTCAGAGCAAATAAAATTGCCGCTAACTCCAAATCATGAGTCGGATAATTCCTTTCATGCGGCTTCAGTTGTCGACTTGCATACGCAACAACTTTACTCTTCTGCATCAGCACTGCTCCAAGTCCAGTACCACATGCGTCGGTGTAAACCACCATCTCATCATTTCCACTTGGAATAGTCAAAACAGGAGCACTTGTCAGTCGCTCTTTCAGGATTCCGAAAGCTTGCTCACACTTAGCATCCCATCTGAATACCTGATTCTTTTTCGTCAATCCTGCTAATGGTGCAGCTACCTTGGAAAAGTCTTTGATAAATCGACGATAATATCCTGCCAATCCAAGAAAACTTCTCACATCAGATGCATTCTTAGGTCTACCCCAATCCTGGATTGCTGCTATCTTGGCGGGATCAACCGCTATTCCATTTCCAGAGATAACATGGCCTAAGAACCTCACTTCACTCTTCCAGAAGTGACACTTCGAAAACTTAGCCTTCAGCTGATGTTTCCGTAAGATTTCCAAAACAATACGCAAGTGCGTCTTGTGCTCTTCTTCAGTTCTGGAATAAATCAAAATATCATCCACGAACACTAGCACGAACTTGTTCAGTTGATCTCTGAACACCCTATTCATAAGATCTACAAAATATGCTGGCGCATTAGTCAATCCAAACGGTATTACCAGCCACTCAAAGAAACCGGATGGTGTCCTGAAAGCAGTCTTCGGCACACTATCCTTAGCCACTCTTAACTGGTGAAATCCCGTTGCCAAATCCATCTGAGAAAACACCCTAGCTTCATGAAGCTGATCAAACAAGTCATCTATTCTCGGCAATGGATACTTGTTCTTCTTAGTCACTTTATTCAGCTCACGATAATCCACACACAATCTCAATGACCCATCTGCCTTGGTTGCAAACACAACTGGTGCACCCCATTCGGACACACTACGCCGAATGAATCCTTTCTGTAAAAGATCATCAACCTGCATCTTCAACTCCTGCTGTTCCCTAGGCGCCATCCGCCTAAGAGGCATCACAACAGGTCTGGCTCCTTCAACTAGATCTATACGAAACTCGATCTCTCTATGCGGTGGTAACCCTTTGACCTCGTCAAAGACATCCGCAAATCCATTAGCGATTGGCAATGATGACAGTCCATCCCGTGGAACAACCAGCGAATACATGAAGCTCATGAAGACGCCTTCTTCATGCTTACATCGTATCACAATCTTTCGCCCCTCCACATTCTCGACTGTCACCTCCAACCTCTCACAATCAACCTTTGCCACATACTTCCTAAGCCAGTCCATACCCAAAATAATTCCGAACCCCACAAAGTTCAGAACAAAACAATTACAAACAAAAGGGCAATCATGACTCAATACAATCAGACCACGGCATAGCATACTCAAACAAGACGAACCCCCAACTGGATTAGTCACAACCAATGGCCTATCAACAATATCCGGTTCTAAACCCAACCGGCCTACAAGTTCATTACAAACAAAAGAATGTGACGCCCCAGTATCGAATAACACTCTAACTGGAACACCACAAATGAAAAGAGTACCCTGAACCACCACACTCTTTCCTTTCTCTTCAACGGTAGGAGCTTTCGAAGATGATGGAACAGCTCCCAAAGAATAAGCTTGCACAATCTGCTTGTCCTTTCGCGGTTCTGGACAATTCTTCCTGACATGCCCCAACTTGTCACAGTTGTGACACTTCACCGGCGCTTTCGGATTCTTACAATCCCTAGAGAAATGGCCCTTCTGCTGACAATTGTAGCAGGTCACTTCGCCCTTCGGCTTCTTCTGGCCATCCTTACCCTTTTGATGCTGCTGCTTCCTCTTCTTGTTTCCACCCTGCTGTGGTTTAGACTCTTCCTTAGTTACATCAACAACATATCCTTCTTTAGGAAACAGATTCTCGTGCCTCAGAGCTTTCTCCACAAGCTTCTTAAATGGTTCGTCCAGATGATCCATCAACTGCCTCCCAAGATAACTGTCCAAGCCTATCACAAACTTCTCATTCTTCTGATATGAAGATTCAATATACGACCGGGCATACTTGGACAAAGCTTCAAACTCAGAAACATACTCAAGAACTGGTCTTCCACCTTGCTTGGGCTCCACAAACTTCTTGAACAGAATAGATTTCTGAGCAGTAGAAATGAACTTAGCTTCGAATCTGACTTGGAATCGCTCCCAAGTAATTTCTTCCTCCGGAGTATCAATAGTGATAGAGTTCCACCAATCAGAAGCTCTCCCTTGAAGCTGTCTTGATGCTAAGTTCCTCTTAGTCGCATCCTCAATTCCCAAATCACTAAAGATCCTTCTACAAGCATCTATCCACCTCTGGATTTCAATCGTTGATTCTGTTCCCAAGAAAATCTTTCCTCCAAGAGCAGTATAATCCTTACACAGCTTAGCAAAATCCACTGGTCTTGGAGTTTGAACTTGAACTCCAACATCCACTAATGGCCCTGGAGCTGGTATCCTTCTCATGATCGAAGTCATCATAGCTTCGAACATAGCAACATAATCAGCAGCCCCCTCAGTAGCACGGCCTTCCCTAGCAGCTGGTCTCCCTCTTCGACTCATTCTCAATATCTATAAAAAGGAATGATTAATACACCTTGAGAAACAACTGCATAAGGAATCCAAATCATTCTAAGCTACTATATAATATATAGTAATCATCGATCAAAATACAATTACGTCTCTCATACGTAGTTACGTCAGCGAGCGTTGGGTAAAATCGATTAACCATAGCTTTGATACCAAATGTGACGACCGCCCATGACCCCTGCACTAAACCTAGACATAGTGCGCTGTAAAGTGTGCCAGGCAGCCATGGACGGTTGCCAAGGTTAAGTTAAAATAGCAGAATCTATCATATAACTCACAGCGCATGGATAAAATACAATAGAACATATATATAGTGAAGTTTCACAGATGAGAATGTCATCATATAAAACTTCATAATAGTTGAATACAAACATCTGAATAGTCAATACATCAAGCCTCACTACATATCACTCAGAGAATTATACAAAGCAGCGGAACATCCAGTACATATAGTAAGAAAATAATATGCAAGCCTCTAGCTCGTCTTCGTCATCAGCATCGTTGGAAGCAAGAACAGCACCTGTCACCTGCTACCTAGTCTGCCCGTCCCAAAATGGACGAACTGCCCAAGGCAATAAGAGTTAAAACATAAAGCCTTGAGTCAGACAACAGTCTTAGTGAGCGGTAAATTAACTAACAACATACCAAAAGAGCATAAAGGAAATGGAATAGGAATCCAACCCTCCCACTCCACCTCTTTCTACAGTGATAGCCCCCAGACACACACTAAGCAGAAGCAAACATAGCAAAGCAAACAATTAATGTAAAGTAATTATCACTCGAGTCAAGGGCGATGTTTTCCAAGTACAAACCCCCAAAGCCTAAACCAAGATCAGATAAGCACCCAGAAAATACCGCTCTTGAGACCGAATGACGATACAACCAAACATCCATGACTCTGGCTATCACTGTTATCATTGCTTCGATATCATCGTTAATTGAATGACCGGCTCATTCTTTCATCCATCCGTCAAGGGCTAATGGAAACCCCGGTTCTAGACATAACTCCGCACGTTGTCGTGACCCGTGCCTAGGACTATCGAATCTGCCCAGAGTACTCGACTACCAATCAGTAGCCTTCAGGGACTATCGAATCTGCCCAACGTACTCTTGCTTTGAGCATGCTAGAACCTTCAACAACGATGAGATCTAAGCTTTCTAGTCATCCTCCTCGACGACTATTTCCATACTAGCTCAAGCGCCTCTCGAGCAAACCATTATCCTCAAACTCGAACCATTTCACCGAGTTATCAACATGCTTGGAATGATCCCGTCTAGATTAGACCAAGACTCTCTCATATCATGCCTCGCTTCATCACATCCTAGCAAAGCCTCATCTCAACATCATCATCATCAAATCTATTCATATGAGCTTCATCATCCGCTACATATGCCACGAGCAGCTTTCTCAATTCAAGAGCCTTTCCCTTAGCTTTTGAATCATCTTCGACCATCTTGTCTAAATCAAATCATCAATCATCTCATTCATAGCAATCAATCAAGTCAAACATTAATCCAAGTAATCAAGCATTCAAATATGATCTAATGAACAATTATAACAATAATGGCAATTTCGTAAATAAAGAGTCTAAAGTCTAACAAGCATGAAAACATGAGCAATATCTCTATAATCTTGATGAATGAACTTGCATAGGTTAACATGTAATAGAATGGATGTCAAATCATCATGAACAATGGATCTATACTTAAGTTTATGAAAAATGCATGGAAATCACTATTTTAACCCCAAATCAAGCCAACAATCCGATATACTCCTTTGGATCCGTGTGAGAGATAATCACCACTCACCAAATCACCTAAACACCTCAAAAGCAACACTCTTCAGATCTGGACAGCGAAGGATCTAACTCGATCTATCACAAATCCGCTTCAAACGATGAAATCCCTCTTCAATGGATGTAGATCTTCAATCTAAGCTCTTGGATCTTCGATTTGGATGGAAGGAACCACAAGATTAAAGTGGAGAAAAGAAGTGAAGAAGTGTAGAACTCGAGCTCTAAAAATGGCAGCACTTCGTTGCTTCAAAATCCGGATCCCAAAAATGAAGTAGAACCCTCCTATTTATAGGCAGAAATTCCCCTTAAGTCGTTCGCTCTTAGGTCGTCCACGACCTAAAAACCCACGACCTAAAAACCCACGACCTAAAAACCCACGACCTAAAAACTTAATGCATGCGCTTCTACGACCTACGACCTAACCCAGATCTGCGCATCCACGCGACCTACGACCTAACACATGTGCGCTTATACGACCTAATGACCTAACACACACGCGCTTCCTCGCGACCTACGACCTAACACACACAGAAGCTCACGACCTAACTAACTTAGGTCGCCTACGACCTAAATCAACACAGAGGCTCACGACTTAACTCCTTAGGTCGTCTAACGACCTAACTACGCTAATTTGCTATCCCTTAGGTCGCTAACCACTAGGTCGCTAACCACAAGGTCGCTAACTCGCTAACTAATAGGTCGCTGCCTTTCCTTAAGTCGCTCAAACCTTAGGTCGTTATCTTCTTAAGTCAATGTTTCCTGTAGGTTGCTAACTCTTAGGTCGTCCACTACCTTAGGTTGCCAACTTTCTATAGGTCGCTCCAACTGACCTAACCTACCCCACGACCTAAGCCACCATACGACTTATCTCCTATACGACCTATCCCCAAAATCCTTAGGTCGCCAACTACCTTAGGTCGCTCCACTTTCTTAGGTCGTCTACTCCGACCTAACTACTCTACGACCTAGGACTTAGACTATGGATGACTTATCAACAATGCGACCAAATGACAACTGTTTTATGATGTTTCGATCCGTAAAAATACGGGTCGTTACAAAACATCAACCAATCAATTTCTAATCGCGTCATAAATTCAAATTAACTAACATAAGATAATCTAGCAGTTGTGAGTGGCTCAAAACACTTACCTTCGATTTGTCGTCGATTTAAAATCCAAAATTAGTCCAAAAATTTAACAGTCTCAGAATGTAGCCAAACCAGTTCCATAATGTCCAAAAATTTTATACGATCGCAAGGAGAAAACCACGCGTGAATCCGAGCTCGTATGCAATAGTTATTAATGTTAGAAAATTGGAAAATTTCAACTTCAGGTCTTACTTCGGGTCGCCGCCTCAATTGCCTGGTGCTTGCTTTGAGTTTTTGCCAAAATGTCCCGAGACCCGAGTCATTTGGCTCCTGACCCGAAGTCGCTATAGGGTTTTCGCCTCTAGGACTCGAAGCGTGACCAGATCCACCTTGTTTGGCATGGAACTCTCTCTGACCCGAAGTCGCTACAGGGTTTTCCCCTCTGTAACCCAAAGCGAACCTCTTCCTGACTCGAAGTAAACCTGGAGCAACCAATTTTTTTTTAAATTAGGTTTTGGAATTTTGGGAAGAAGGTTTGATGTTCTGATGTTTGAGAAGGAGGAAGAAGATGTACGTACAGAAATAATAAAATAAGAAACAACTAGGGTTTATAACAGCCTATATATAGGCAGGGTTGGATCGAAACGATAACAAC
Organism: Allium fistulosum; assembly: GCA_030737815.1. Taxonomy (NCBI): domain Eukaryota; kingdom Viridiplantae; phylum Streptophyta; class Magnoliopsida; order Asparagales; family Amaryllidaceae; genus Allium; species Allium fistulosum. The sequence continues at coordinate 1,498,795,074 of CM060901.1, forward strand.
AACCCAAAAAGCCCGTTTCGTTCCCGAAACGAAAATAGGTCATCCAATATATCGAAATATAGGTTTTCGATATTTTTAAACTCAATGGAACAAGTTTCAAGTCCTAATTCCATTGTATATAGAAGTTAGATTTCAAAATCACCTTATTTCAAATTGATTTTAATTAAATTGATTTCTACGCGTTTCGAGCCCGCACGATCAAACGACAAGTCTGATCGCTACGAAACTTGAAACCCTACAATAATTCACTGTTACGGATCCGATGAAACTAGTTTCGTCAAAATCTGTGACAGTGCCCAAAATGGCTATTTTCACGTTAATTAAATAAATTATAATTAAATTAAATTTATCATTTTTCAAATTCAAATTTTATAACTAACAAATTTTTATCACTTTTGATTAACTAGTAATTATAATCTTTTAAACAAATTTTCCATGTCAAATTCAACTATTAATATTGCAGTAACTACAACCTTCCAATTCCAATTGTAATAAATTCATTAATTATAATTTAAAACCCAATAAATTGATTCATTTTGATTTCAATATTTTTTTTCAATCAATCATTACTTTATGGACATAGTTAACATTGGTTTTCCATTTATTACATCAATATTTTATAATTTTCATCTTAATTCATATTAACGAAATATTTACTAACTTTTATTGCAATTGATTTACAATAAAGTTTCAACAGATTAAATAACGCAATTGTTTGCACCAAAAATGGTCACAAACCCCAAGTGTTGTGAAAGCACCAGTGTATGAATACAAATCAGCAATATTCAAACACAAATATCAGATCTAAGCAAGCAATAAACAACAATCCAGAAATAATGAACAGTGACACGCAATTTATAGTGGTTCGGCTATCTCCGGCCTACGTCCACTTCAAGGATTTTTATCTTTTATTGATGTTCTTCGCTGATTACAGATGATTACAGCAAGTACAATGAATGAATCTGAATATAACAGCAATGGAAAGGAATAGAGTTGAATCCGGCAGAGTCTGGACGTTGAATGGCTGAAAAAGATCTCTTTTCTGTAGGCTTCAGGGGGCTATTTATAGGCGTAGGAGGCCCAGATCTCGCCCAAACTTCAGGAGACTTCTTCTGGCACGTGAGGGGGCCCACGCGACCGGTCCCACCAAGTTTCAACTCAATCTGTGATCGATTCGAATCAACTTCGTATCGATCAGGAAATGCTCCAATCGAGCTGAAACTTGGCAGGATTGCTCTTTACCTTGTGTGGAAGCTACTGTGAAAATTTCGTTGCATTTGGATCTGTGGTTTAGGAGTTATGATCGATTCAAGGTCATGTTTTTCGTAGTCTGCTGCGCTCGAATCCATGTTTCGTATCCCCTTCTTCGACTCGATCGAAGCACGTGCGCGTGCAATGACGTGGAGTGATATGGAGCGGGTTTTCCTGGTCAATCCGGTTTTAGTGGTATTGACCGATTTGTATCCATGGATTTCGCCTCACTTGTATCGAGCATTGTTATCTAGTTTGAATCAATCAACTTCGTATGTTTTGTATCAACTTTCAACGTCTAGTTTGAATCGAGATTGGCAGCTTAGCTCGTATCGAGGAAGACCCATTCAATGGATACTGTTTGTGATGGATACGAGCTAAAGCTTCCTGATGGATTCGAACGAACGCCTCGTTCATCGATTCGAACTAATCATCGGTCAATCGATACGGAGTTCATGGGTACGAAGGCCTGGACCATTCCGATCGATACGAAGCCTATGGGTATGAACCAAGGTGTGGTGAGGGATACGAACAGATGGATTCGAGCTCCATGACCGCGGTTTGACCCGTACCTGATCGATTCGAAGATGATCGATTCGAAGTTGCCAAGCTCCAATGGATTCGAACTTGACGATGCCTCTCTGATGGATACGAATCTGATCGATTCGAACAGGTCGTCACCTTGGTTTTTTGATGGATCCGAACAACACCTTGTATCTAACTTGAATCGATCATATCTCATTCATACGAACTCCGATTAACCTGAAATCTGAAACACTGGCTTCCATAGCTTTTCTTTCCATACCTCGTCAATTGCAATCCGATCCGGACTTGGACAAAATTCATTGATATCCATGACTATCCTGCAATGCATAGCTGAAAATTCATGACTAGTTATTATCGGTTTTTAGTCAGTTTTGGGTATCTCAGCTTTGCCAAAAAGTGGGATAACACTTTGCCCCCCAAAACATGCCTTTTGGTAAAAGGTGTGTTTTGATTAGTCTCAAATTGAATGTAACGAGTTCATGTTTTATTCAGAGCTTATAGCATTTTCAATTAAGTCCATGGATGTTCGAAGCCGAATCGTTATCAATTTCTGCCAGTGGAAGTTTAAGAATGAAATTCCACAGTCTCTCCGGACTGTTGACGATCGCTCGGGACCCTTGCGAAGCCCATTCCAGACTTAGCGGTCGAATAGAAAGATCTTATTGCACTCCGGCGTTGCTTTCTATCCCTTGCACTCTGGCCCCAGTTAGGGCGTGAAGCGATGTCTTGGCCGTTCTGGGCCGATCGTAGCCTCTCCGGGCTCCTGCTGGATCCCATCCTGTCACTCTCCGGTGAAGGGGAAACAACGTTAAGTGGGTCGATCCTGTCGCTCTCCGGCGAAGCGACCCACTTCTTGCACTCCGGTTCAGTGTGTCTGAACATTAAGCGATGTCTTGACCTGAATCGTCGGCCGATCATAGCCTATCCGGGCTCTTATCGAATCCTAATCAAATCACTCTCCGGTGAATAGGAAACGATGCTTAAGTGAGTCGATCCTGTCGCTCTCTGGCGAAGCAACTCACTTCTTGCACTCCGGACCCTGCCTCTCTGGGTAGGATCATAAAGCGATCATTTTTATATTGATATTTAATTTTTATCCTTTAACTCTCCGGTCAAAGGTTTATTCCAAGAAATTCAAATTTATTTATTAAATTCAGGTCCTAGATGTTCAATCTCAAACACTAGGAAATCTAGACATTGCCTCTCCGGGCAGATCGGTCTATCTCCATCTCAGAGCATGCCTGGGGATCTCTCCGGTTCCCGTACATGAGTAAGTGGGATAGCCGTTTATTCTAAAAGCAAATCTAATGAAATTATTTGGCCGAAGTCCAAGTCTCGAACTCGGCCCTTGCCATCTTAATCAGTTGATGATGAGTCGTGATCCCGATCCAGGATCGTTTCTGTTAAGGGGAGCGGTAGTTGTTCAGGCCTTACCGCCGTTGCTCGTTCTCTAACATATTGTGGCAGTTTACCACTCCTGGCATATTCTTCCACCTCATCCTTCAGGTGGCGACATTCGTCGGTTGCGTGCCCATCCAGCTCATGGAAGAGGCAATATTTTCCGGTTCTACGCTCCCGCTCTGTGGGATCTCTCCTGGGTGGTTTTCGATAGGGGAGTTGCCCCCGAGTCTCAGTGTAAATCCTTTCTAGGCTTGCCGTCAAATCGGTGTATTGCCTGAATCTGGGTTCCCGGAATTTCTTCCGTTTATCAGGACCGTCCTGTGCATCGTCCCGCTTTCTCTTTCCTTTGTCTGCTCCAGACTGTCCTCCTGCGGTTCCTTCGCTTCGTGTAGTGTTTATTTCCTGCCTCTCGGCTCGTGATTCCCCTAGTCGAATGAATTTTTCAGCTTCATGATAGAACTCTCCTAGATCTTGCGGTGGGTCTCTGGTCAGAGAATCTTTGAATTCGGTGCCTTCTGCAATTCCTGCTACTGCCGCCATCAAAATCATTGATGGATCCGGGCGATCTACAGAAGCCACCGTTGCATTGAATCGCAATAGAAAATCTTTTATGGACTCTCCGGTCCTTTACTTTATCGAGGCTAAAGTCATCACACTCTTGGGTCGCGTCACATGGAACCTAAACTGTCTCATGAAGCAGTCCACTAGCTCACCCCATGTCCTGATTGATCCAGTCTCTAGTTGTCTGAACCAAAGCGCAGCCAAATCTGATAGAAACAAAGGGAAGCATCGTGCCATCACTTCCTCGGATGCCCCCAGCACTTCCATATGCCTGATGTATCTGGTAACGTGCATGGTCGGGTCTGACTTTCCGTCATACGGGTTCAGCGTCGGTAGTTTGAACTTTGGAGGGTTCCTTGCATTCCTGATATTTGGAGTGAACGGACTCCGACTGACTTCCTCCAATCCTCCGCTAGACAATCCTCCTCTCATGAGTCGTCGCACTAATCCAGCCATCTTTTCATCTCCATCCTGGGGTTGCCCTCTTGGTCTTGAAGGGTATTCTGGTATGTATTCTTCGTGTGGCCCGTTAGCATCAGCATTGGCCCTAGCTTGTTGAGCTTCGTCTGTCGGCCTTCCAGCATCGGATCCCGAGGGTCTGCCCCCGAGTCCTTGTCGATTGTCCTCTGGATCTGCATTCTGTCCTTCATCAGGTTCCGCAACCCTAGCTCCTTGTTCCATATTCGTAGCTGCTGTAGTTGGTCCTAGGCTCTACATCCCTGCAGCTCTCATCTGTTCAAAGAAATTCTGCAGCATCTCTTGTTGACTTTTCATCATTCTTTCGTGCATCATATTGGTCATGGTCTCCATTTCGTCTCTAGTGATGTAGATCGAAGCTGGTTCTTCTCCAGCACCAGAGGATGCCTCTTGACTTCCTCCTTGATGGCTTCTCTCGGCTCTTTGTCTTCTACTTGTTTGTCGAGTCATTGTCTTCAAATCTTCGAGTTTTCAAATCTGAACTTCGAATCTGGTGTAGCGGGTGCTAGTTCTTCTCAGTGAAAGCACCAAAGTGTTTGCACCAAAAATGGTCACAAACCCCAAGTGTTGTGAAAGCACCAGTGTATGAATACAAATCAGCAATATTCAAACACAAATATCAGATCTAAGTAAGCAATAAACAACAATCCAGAAATAATGAACAGTGACACGCAATTTATAGTGGTTCGGCTATCTCCGGCCTACGTCCACTTCAAGGATTTTGATCTTTTATTGATGTTCTTCGCTGATTACAGATGATTACAGCAAGCACAATGAATGAATCTGAATATAACAGCAATGGAAAGGAGTAGAGTTGAATCTGGCTGAGTCTGGACGTTGAATGGCTGAAAAAGATCTCTTTTCTGTAGGCTTCAAGGGGCTATTTATAGGCGTAGGAGGCCCAGATCTCGCCCAAACTTCAGGAGACTTCTTCTGGCACGTGAGGGGGCCCACGCGACCGGTCCCACCAAGTTTCAACTCAATCTGTGATTGATTCGAATCAACTTCGTATCGATCAGGAAATGCTCCAATCGAGCCGAAACTTGGCAGGATTGCTCTTTACCTTGTGTGGAAGCTACTGTGAAAATTTCGTTGCATTTGGATCTGTGGTTTAGGAGTTATGATCGATTCAAGGTCATGTTTTTCGTAGTCTACTGCGCTCGAATCCATGTTTCGTATCCCCTTCTTCGACTCGATCGAAGCACGTGCGCGTGCAATGACGTGGAGTGATATGGAGCGGGTTTTCCTGGTCAATCTGGTTTTAGTGGCGTATTGACCGATTTGTATCCATGGATTTCGCCTCGCTTGTATCGAGCATTGTTATCTAGTTTGAATCAATCAACTTCGTATGTTTTGTATCAACTTTCAACGTCTAGTTTGAATCGAGATTGGCAGCTTAGCTCGTATCGAGGAAGACCCATTCAATGGATACTATTTGTGATGGATACGAGCTAAAGCTTCCTGATGGATTCGAACGAACGCCTCGTTCATCGATTCGAACTAATCATCGGTCAATCGATACGAAGTTCATGGGTACGAAGGCCTGGACCATTCCGATCGATACGAAGCCTATGGGTATGAACCAAGGTGTGGTGAGGGATACGAACAGATGGATTTGAGCTCCATGACCGCGGTTTGACCCGTACCTGATCGATTCGAAGATGATCGATTCGAAGTTGCCAAGCTCCAATGGATTCGAACTTGACGATGCCTCTCTGATGGATACGAATCTGATCGATTCGAACAGGTCGTCACCTTGGTTTTCTGATGGATCCGAACAACACCTTGTATCTAACTTGAATCGATCATATCTCATTCATACGAACTCCGATTAACCTGAAATCTGAAACGCTAGCTTCCATAGCTTTTCTTGCCATACCTCGTCAATTGCAGTCCGATCCGGACTTGGACAAAATTCATTGATATCCATGACTATCCTGCAATGCATAGCTGAAAATTCATGACTAGTTATTATCGGTTTTTAGTCAGTTTTGGGTATCTCAGCTTTGCCAGAAAGTGGGATAACAGCAATAATAATTAAACCATTGTTACAACTTACAATTTCAAACACAATTATATGTTTATTGTCAACAAACAAAACTAATAAATTCACATACAGATTAATTATTCTATTTTAATCAATTCCAATTAATTACATACAATTTCACCGTTTAATACAACATTTGGTTTATTTACCATTTACACTTTATGACTAATTATAACTTTCCAATCATTCCAACCAATTGAGATTGCATTAAAATAGTTATTAGTTTCCTTAAATTAACATTATTAACATTACATTCTAGTTATTTTTCATATTAATAAATCACAAATTTTTATTTCTTCCAATATTAACACCAACATTTTATTAAATTAAATACTGTTTTTCTTTTCATCGAAAATTACGGATCGTTACAAATTTCCTAATTCATTTTATAACTTCCAACCTTTTTGTATTTTCTTTTCTTTTTCATTAGTTAAGTGTCTTTACTGAAGTTTCCTAATTTTACTATTTTCTAAACAATACCGTGGTTAACATGGAAAACAATTAATAAGAAACATTTCCATTAATATTGTACACATTTTTGTACAAACACAAAAACTAATGCTTATAATCCAAACCTAAAAGAAAAAAATGCTGGAAGGAAATGCCTACTAGTACCACTACCTGAGGGCTCAGAGATGGTCATCCACGAGAGCTAAACCCACGACCCCAACCGATTGATTGGTTCATGGCGGCTATGCACCTAAGCCTGTAACCCTGGCACCATTTCTCAATCTGTATCTCTAACTAATCCACCCTAATTCCCTACAGCTCGACCTTGATTTAGATCTAAGAGTCTCAGATCGCTCCATAATTGGGGGCTTGCTGCTCCTGCCCTACAGCTTGCTGGTCTGGCCAAGGGTCCCAATTCACATGCGCCCGCCCTGCCTCTTGCTGTTGCTATGCTCCAAAATCCACTGGCAGCGCCTCTATCCTCATCCTCCTATGGAGGACATATCCAATTGCGGAGGTCTCTTCTTTTGTATTGGCTCTCCTCGGGGGCTAACTGAATATTGTCAGAAAATGGAAGTGAAAAGATGATAGTATAGGAGGTAGTTCCTTCGAGTCTCTACTCCTTCGCTCGCATAATGGACCATGATCACCTTGGCCCAGTTCACCCGAATACCACCTATAAAGGCATAGGTTGCCTTCTAGGCAAGGGAGTAGATCTGGTCATAACTCCCCATCTCGGGGACAATGTTGTGCTGGACGATAAGGGTGACCAAAGGGCTTGGGCCCGCAAATTCTCTATTTACCAGATGTCTATCCCCTAATGAAAGGTCCACTAAAGTACAGCGGGATCAGTGGTTTTGGTGTTCTCTAAGTCTTCTCCTCTACGAAGATATGTAGAATGCCACCAAACTGCTCATCAATCATTCGAATCTCCACCCCTTTGATTTTGGATGTGAAACTGGTTTCGTTCTTGTTAAACACAGATAATAAGTTGGTGTGAAATAGATAATGCATCTTGGATAACACTCCTGCTCAAAAATATCATGGTGAAGGATATGTAGTAACCTTGTAAACACGAATAGATTCTCCAAGTCATAGGCAGCAAAGTCCTTAAACTTCACCGGGTGTCCATGCAATAATGTGAAGTTTGTAGATTCCTTATAGCTTTTCACAATATCTTCATGATTCTGGAGCCACACAATCTCTTATGGGGTTAGCCTTGGGTGTCAGGGGGAGAGGCTGATGCGTTGAATGGCCATGATTTGGGTTTAGATCAAGATCTAGAGCTTAGTAAATGGTTGATTTTTGGGAGGTAGAACTGTTGTGTCACTGCATAAGGTTGCTGGAGATGAAAGTCATCGACATTAGGTTGCTCAGGTAGTGGTTGGCGACTTAGAGGAGGAGAGGGTCGCAATTTCATTTTAGATGAGGATGGGTTTGTTGAGAATGAAGCGGCTCGACCTGGACATGAAATATAGATACTAGGTCCACGATCGGTCAACCGCTAGTATTGAACCAGTCGATCGATCGTACTTATATGGTCGATCGCTCATGTCTAATTGGGTTTGGTTGAATCTGGACCAATTTCGAGCCAAATCAAATAATTATTATTATCTATCAACCAATGTTGCTTCATTTTGTCTTCGTCCTCCCATCTTCTCTTTGGCTGTTCGGAGAAATCCCTATCTACCCAAATTTCTATCTAGCTATCATGGTGCATCTTCCTATCGCTTTTATTTTTGGGTTCTAATCTTCTTTCCCCTTTCTATTTATTCCATTTTAAACTTGAACCACCTCTTATTGTCCACCCCTAAAAAAATTTTACAACCTAATTTTTTTTTAATCTCAGAATAATCAATGAGCTATATATGTAAAACCCTGGAAATTTTACAGAAATAAATGTGAAATATAATTAAAGTTAAGAATGAACTTAAAAACTAGATTTTCACAAACGTCCTATTGGGCTATGGGACTTGCACCATTGTGTTTGCAATAATTTTTTGGATGATTTTCGTATATAACATGTCGTAATTCAGATTAATATGAGAGAGTTAGAATATTAAAAGATTAAACGATAATTTAAAAATAAAAAGTTATAATATTAAAAATAACGAAGGGGTCAGGTCGACCGTGAGCGGTCGACCATGGCCTAGGGTAGTTGACCCGAATCCCAATTAACGAATAATTTTTCATTCGTGCTAGCTTCGTTTGAATGTCGTTGATTCGTGCGTGCGGACCAAATAAATGCTGGAGAGTCAGGATTTGATCAAAGGTTGATCTAATGGCTAGGTTTAGTTGGTTACCTCTATGAATTAACACTAAACCTAAACTCTAATCTCTAATTTTCAAAGTCAGTAACAAAGTGCAACCAAAACTTTCTATCTCCTCAAACCCTAATTCACAAATTAAATCCAATTTCTTAAATCAAACCCAATTCCAAACCAAAACTAAATCAAAGAGGAAATTAAGCAATTAGAGGGGAAGCTAATCAAGATCTAAGCAAGTGTAAACTAGTTAGAGGTCGGATCTCAAGCTTAGGACGGAGGCAAGTGGACATAAAACCGATTTAAGTAGTTAAATTAATTAGCATCAAATTTATTTTAAGTTGATTAGATGGTTAAACAATTGAATCAAATTATTAAATTATAGGTATGTGATTTTAACGAAATATGATGTTAATTCTAATTATTTTAATAGAACAACTGTAAACCCTAAATATTGAAATGTTAATTTAGACCCGATATTAGTAAATTGGAAATCTGATCAATTTGATTTCAAATTACTGTTGAAACTGTAAAACCCTGATTTAGATCCCAAATTGATTTATAGTTGAATTATTAAAAAAATAAGGAGTATGTTAAGAATTGTGGAAAATCACTTATTACTACTGCTAATGATAATTAACCTGAATTAATGATTAATTGAATAATAAATCGAATGCACAGTAATTAAAAACTCGAACCTCGCTAGTTGAACTAGAATGGTCGACCCAGGAAGTCGATGGACTACCGTGAGCGGTCGATTGCCGAAAACCCAAGTCGATCATCCAAGTTGATTTTTGGATAAATTGAGTTTTTGGTCTTCAAGCCCAATTTGATTGATAAGATTAATGAATGTTGAACTATATATCGCACTGATGGATGCGCATGCAACGAACACCAGAGTAGGCAATAAGTGGCTATAGGTCTCATGACGATACTAGGTGGGAGTCCGGTCCTGGTGGTGATTCGCAAGCGGTGAACATCGGAGTAGGCAATAAGAGGCAGTTGCCATTATGATCGAGAGATGAGTGCGGGTGCATACGATAAGTGACTTTGTTAGTTTACATTTCATGTTCTCCCTCTCTAGGCATAGTGGAGTAGTTGAGGGACAATAAAATCCAGTTTGGCCGAACGATAGTGAGAGATTGACCTGTAGAATTGACCTTGTGAGTTAGATAAATATCCTTAGGTATATGACCTTAGCAATCAACTGGCACACTATGTACACATCTATGACACTTAGACTAAATTTGGAACTAATTACATTTAGTCATTTATCACTTTGGTCCTCATTTACTAGACATATGTCTGACCCATTCCATTTTTCCTCCACTACAGGCGGAGAGGGCAGTAGGTGACTGACCCATTGTTGCTTTCAGACCATCGTGCTTGGAGTCTAGCTTTTCAGCTTTATCCTTTATCTTGTATTTTCTATTAGTTATTTATTTCATTATTTTGTCTCTAAGGTAGTACTTTTATGATATACTTTGAATATGGGATTTTTACTAATATTTTATGAGACTACGATATTATGATGTTTTGAGACTATTATTACTATTTTTTTGAGATTATTTATAACTATCTGATATTATGTTTCCTCTGTGATGACATTTGAATTAGATAATTTATCTCTTATTGATTCTCTATGATACTATTTTTACTTTAAACCGATGATCCATGTTTCTTGATATGAAATTTTTTTGGCATGTCGGGAGATGTGGGTTTTCACATGTGGTATCAAAGCACATGCTCAATATTCTTAGGGACGGAAGCATATTTGACTCGTATGAATATATATATATATATCTATATTGTTTTGAAAATAAAAAGTGATTTTTGAAATTGAATTCAAATGGATTTTCAAAATATAACTATATATGTAAGTATTTTTGTAATAAAAAAGAAATCCCTCACATTCGTGCTTATGCTTATTTCAACTCTTGCCTGTATTATCTCTTACCTCATAATCTTGTTTGAGCAATCTGTGGAAGTGGCTAAGTGAATCTTTACCATCCATAGATAAAGATGACTAATACTGCAGGATCATGCTCCACCAACATCCTTGCGATCCCTGGTTTGAACATGCCCATTTGGTTCCACCATTACCTCCAGGCTATGGGACAGGCTGAGCATCCAGTTTGAGAGCCTGCGGATGTTGCGACTGGTATGGCTCCTGTTTTCCCACCTGTCGCTCTTAACTTTGCAAAGCTGTGTAAGGACTTTTCTAGTTTAGGAGGCAAGCCATTCTTGGGCACTGAGTCTTATGTTGATTCCAGATCTTAGATTCATACTTGCAAGCGGATATTTGGACATATGAGTTTAGTAGTTGGAGTTATGAGGTAGCTTGTTACCTAGAAACTACAGGGAGAGGCTTTGAGTTAGTGGGAGGTTCTTGAGATTGATGTTGATGGCGGTGAGATGACTTGGGCGGAGTTCTGTAGGAGATTTGAGGGGAAATTTCTGTCTTAGGTTAAAGAGGGTGTCTAGTTAGAGAAGTTTATCAACCTTAAGCTGGGTGATATGTCGATTAAGGAATATGTGAATCAATTTAATGAGCTTGCAAGTTTGGTATGGAATTGAGTAGTACTTCACGCAAGAAGGTGCTTAAGTTTGTTAAGGGTTTGAATCAACCACATTAGGATTTAGCTGTGAGTCATATTTCGATGGGGGTTTATTTTGAGGGACTTGTTGAGATGGCTTTACTTGCTTCTGTTGATAAGAAAGTGGTAAAGGAAGAGGCTTCGAATGCGGAGGCGAAGAATTTTTGGAAGGGCAAGAAGAAGGGAGGAGGATTTGGGCTAAAAGGAAAGGTTTAGAAGAAGGATTTGAAGAGCAATAGGTAGGGAAAACTTAGTCATTTTGCTAAGGATTGCACTGCAGAATGTCCCATAGTGAAGTGCTACAACTATGACTAGATTGGGCTATCAAGAGAAATTGTCCAGCACCACCTAGAGCTACTTCTCAGGCTTCTACTCAAGTGGTCCAGGCTTACGCTCTTAATGCTGTCCCTACTTCCAGTATGTAGCCAGCACCGGATAAAGGGAAGAAGAAAGCTATTGAAGGTGTGTTATCTCTTTCCGATCTTTCCATTCGTGCTTTATTTAATTTAGGGCTTCTCATTCTTTTATCTCTAGTTGACTTGTGGAGGACTTACACATAGACATTAGTATTATGGCATACCCTATAGTTGTGTCAAATCCCGTGGAAGGGTTGGTCTATATGTCCATGATGTGTTGGGAATTGATGATATTGGGAGTCAAATTTGATCTTGATGCCTAAGTATCCGGATTTTCTGAATTTGGATTGATCTTAGCCATTGACTAGTTAGCCATGTATGGAGCTACTGGATTATAATAGGAGGGTTGTTAGGTTGGGCACTTGTAGTAGGCATAGCTTAGAGGTTTTCTATGATATACTGGGGCCAATTATGTTGAGCTACCTTTATTCCTTAGACCTATCATCAGATGATCTGGGTTCTTACCTGGTAGTTAGAGATTTTTTGGATGTATTTGCTGAGGTCACCGGTCTCTCTCCCTAGAGAGAGATTGATTTTAGGATCAGTCTTATTGAGAATGCTTGACCAGTTGCTTTGCCTTTGAGGCATATGGATCCAAAGGAACGATGCGAGTTGAATAAGAAGGTAAAGGAGTTGTTGGAGAAGGGTTTCATTAGGATGAGTATTTCTGAGTGGGAAGTGCCGTTCATCTTTGCCATCAAGGCGAATGGTTCCCTTAGACTCTACATCGATTGCCGAGAGCTAAACAACCTGACAAAGAAGAATCGTTATCCCTTGCCCCGCATAGATGATATCTTCGATCAGTTGGCTGGAGCTAGAGTGTTTTCCCAGCTTGACTTAGCCACAGATTTCCATCAGTTGAGAGTAGCTAAGGATAGTATTCAGAAGACTACATTTAGGGCTCCTGATGGGTTCTATGAGTGGTTAGTCATGCCTTTTGGACTAACTAATGCTCCATCTTATTTTGTGGATTTGATAGTTGAGTGTATAGGGGACTGTTGAATAAGTTTGTAGTGGTGTTTATGGATGACATCTTGGTATACTCTAAGAGTAAGAAGGAGCATGCTTTGCATTTGGAAGAGGTTCTTAGGACCCTCTAAGCACATAAGATTAAGGCTAAGTTTTCTAAATGCCACTTTTGGAGAGACCCAGGAAGTCGACAGTCGATCGTGAGCAGTCGACTGCCGAAAACCTAGTTCAACCGTCCCGGTTGATTTTTGGCTAAATTGTGTTTTTGGGCTTCAAGCCCAATTTCATTGATAAGATTAGTGAACGTTGAATTGTATATCACACTGATGGATGCCTATGTGAGGTAATTGGGAAGTTTATTCCCTATCCGAGTTGTGGGGTGAATTTATTTCACTACGTGGGTCAAATCTAGTAGATCCGTAAACGTAGGCAATTGAAGCAGTCCGTTTGGTGGATATAGAAATTGGGTTGGGTATGATTGGTTCCCGAGGGGCCCAGGCCTGGTAGTGATTTACATACGGCAAACATCGGAGAAGGCAATAAGTGGCCATAGGATTTGAGACGAGACAAGGTGGAGTCTGGTCCTGGCGATGATTTGCATGTGACAAACAATGACGTAGGCAATAAGTGGCTTTTGGTCTTGTGACGATTCTAGGTGGGCGCCCAATCCTGGCAATGATTCGCATGTGGTGAATACCGAAGTAGGCAATAAGAGGTAGTTTGCCATTGCGATCGAGAGATGTGTGCGGGTACATGCGATGAGTCACTCTACGAGTTTGCATTTTGTGTTCTCCCTCCCTAAGCATAGTAGAGTAGTTAAGGGACATTAGATCGCGGTTTGGTCAACCGATAGCGTGAGATTGACCTGTAGATCTGACTCTATGAGTTAGATAAATATCCTTAGTTATATGACCTTAGGAATGCACTGACACACTATGTGCACTCTGTGACACTTAGAGTAAATTTTGAAATAATTACAATTAGTCATTTAGCAGTTTTGTTCTCATTCACCGGACATATGTCTGACCCGTTCCATTTTTCCCCACCACAGGCGAACAAGGCAGCAGGTGACTGGCCCATCGTTGCTTTCAGGCTATCGTGCTTGGAGTATAGCTTTTCAAATTTATCCTTTATCATGTTTTCCTATCTGTACATTTATTTCAGTATTTTTTCTTTGAGGGATTACTTTTGTAATGTACTCTAATTTTGGGATTTTGTACTGATATTTTATGAGAGTACGATATTATGATGTTTTGATACTTTTATTACTCTTTTTTCTAAGATTATTTATATCTATCTGATATTATATATCCGTTGTGATGACGTTTGGATTAGATAGTTTATCTTCTATTGATATCTTAGTCTCTGTGATACTATTTTTACTTCAAACAAACGATCCACATTGCCTGATATGACAACATTTGGGCATGTCACTAGATGTGGGTTGTCACAATATATGCTCTACTATTTTTTTTCAAAAGAATGGCTTTTTACAAAATCCCATTTACTGAAATTTTCGATTCAACTCATTTTAATTTCTAGTAAAACTTGTTATTTAAATAAAATATAAATATTTTATATCTTTGAAAATTTAATATTTACTCATTTTTCAAAAATACGGTTTTTCTACCTTCAAATAATTCCTTTGAAAATCGTTTAAAAAATATTATTTATATATTTTTTCAAACTTTTATTTTAAAATCGTTTCAAGTTATATACTAAATTCTTTCATGTGGAGTAGGACTATTTGCAACTAAATTGGTTACAAATACCCAAAAATAGGTTTAGGTAGTGAAATAAATGAAGAAATTAAATAAAAATAGAGGAATAACACTGAATATCAAGAAAAACGCAGCAAAAAACAAAAACAACAAGATTTATAGTGGTTCGGCGATGATTGCCTACATTCACTCTGAAGACTTTCTTTATTGCTTTACACTCAATTGATTACAGTTACAATCAACAAGAAATGACTTGAGAACAAGTTAGAAATAAAGGAAACTTATTACAAAAATGGCAGAGTTTCATTTGTTAGCCAAAAAAGGAGAGTCGCCAAAAGTGGCCCACTGCCCCTGTATTTATAGATGAACTCGGCCTTCAGCCTGACTAACATCTCAAAGCCTGGACCCGTCTGGCTACTCGAGCCCGTCATAAGGTAGGCTTAGCCCAACATACTATGCCAATCATACCGACCCGAGCGATATCACTATGCCATGCCGACCCCATTATATTATGCCGACCACTTTCGATGTGTCGATCCACCTCATCACACACTTTGCTGATCCATTCAGGTAAGTCGACCCGATCCACTTTATGTACTATGCCGACCCAGTCCATTCTATTTACTATGCCGACCCGACCAATGCCATTTACTATGCCGACTTGAACATTCCAAATGCTATGCCGACCTTAACATTTCAAATGTTATGCCGACCTTAACATTCCAAATCTTATGCCGACCCGATACCATGCCGACCCAATATTGTGCCGACCCAATAATGTGTCGATCCAATACCATGCCGATCCCTTTTCATAGCCACTGCCATGCCAATCCCTCCAACATGCCGACCCATTCATACACTCTTTAATTTTTCAAACATCTATGCCAGCCCCTATTCCACCAAGCTAACCTTCATATTCTGACGTCTTGTATCATCTATTCGTTGACCTTATTTACCCTGGACTGGATAAGACTGTCTAAACATTATATTATGGTCATGCGGATGTTTTCTCGTGATCATCCTTTCCATTAACAATCGAATTTGGACTTCATGACTAACCTTACATAGCCAGGCCATGGTACCGGATAACACATTCCCCCCAAAGTACGTCTTGTGAATAACACGACGTGCTTTGAATTGGAGAAAACTAGGTTCCCGAAAACAAGTCTATCTAAGCCACTAGTTGGTTATCGTTCTTTCATTAACTTTCGATGAAGCAGGTCTGATGTCCCGTTCCATCAAATTCATAGATTTGGCTATATGGAGTTTCTGGGCTTCCATCTGATTTAACCTTTCATAAGTTCGAATTGATTAACTCCTCCTATGCATGCTCATACATATATTCTTGTTTTATCTTAACCTTCATGGTATCGGTTGTCATTTGGATTTTCCAAACATTTGCCATTACCTTGTATTCTTCTTCTTATCTCATGCATATCTCCCCTCTTATTTCATTACTCACCATATATCATCATCAATTTGTTTTTTCTATTATTATTGTATATATACATTTATTATTATTATTATTATTATTATTATTATTATTATAATTTAGAAGGGCCAACAATTGGCATGCCGACCCCTTCGATGGATCTTCACGGATAGGGGTCGGCAAATCCTAAGGTCGACCCCTTCTAACATTGTGACCGGGTCACTAGAATAAGACCGATTCGTCTCCCTATTATCCCTCTCATATAAAACCCATACCTTCTTCTCCTCCTCTTTCATTTTGCATTCTCAACACTTAAGCCCCTACTCATTCTCTCGCTCTTAATTAACCAATCGTTTTGAAAAAGGACAAGCCTCTCCTTCAAAACTTAAACCTGAGTGCGAACCCCATCTTCAACATCCATTATCACCAATTCATTCCCAACCCAAGATTCGGTCTTGCATTCCAAGTCAAATAGGTAAAATTTCTTCCTTGCTTGTGTGGTTGGGTCGCGAACCTTCGAGTTTGGGTAAGTTCAAGTGTCATTCAGGTGTGTAGGTAGATGGGTTTCATTAAGACACGTAAGGGAGGAGGAGAAATGAAGGAATATGAGAAAGAGAAGGAAGAAGAAGGAGAAAAAAGGGTTCAGATGAGGTAGCGTTGGTTGGAGAGGGCTCGACATGGATTTGAGTAAAGTTTTTAAATCTTAGTGTGGAATGGATGGGTGAGGGTTCGGTGAAGAAGATGTAAAAGAAGGGATCAGTATAACAATAGGTCGGTGTACGTTAGAATATAAGGAGGGTTCGGCAAAGGGGTTAGAAAGAAAGATATCTACATTTTGGCTTAAGCATAAGGTTCGGTACATGTTAGGAAAGGAGGGATCGCTATAGAAGTTAGAGAGGAAGGGATCGACTATGGGTTTAGGACATGCAATCGGCATAAATCGTTGTGGTCGTTGTTGACTAATTAAAACCATCCTAACTCGTGTTATTCGAACATATGACTACATACTGCCTCGCCCAAGCGTAAAGTGACTGATAACAATTCGACTAGCATATATGGACCAATGGACTTAAATTTGAATGAACAAATTTCCAATCTAATCAATGCTGGTTAAATATAAAACTGGCTCAACATATTCGAACAACGGACTTCATAATTCAAAATTTCAACATTCGATCCTACAGCTTTTGTCGCCGATCACCTTTTACGCCATTTGAGACAGTCAGCGATGACGGTCTCTCTGGACGAAACCTCCAAGTTTCGACGTTTTACTTTCGCTTTTCTAATTTTAAATTGTTCGTATTCATTTCACATTGCATTGCACTAGTTCACACACATCATGGGGGGACATGTAATTATTTCTAACATTGATTGTCTACTGAGTATAGCTGGCACAGATCCTAAATTAAACGAAGCATTCAACCACAATGTCTTCTAGATCGGATATGAAATCAAGCTCCGCTACCTTGTCTGACAAGCCTTTTCCAAGCCAGCAAGGAGAAGAAGTAGAGACATCCGATCCACAAGCAAATATTTTTTCCGATATCCCGACTCTTTATGCAGAAGTTATAGGCCCAGCTCCAGACGTTGTGGAGGATGCCATCGTCTGGAATAATCCGGCTGACTCACAGGCTTTGAAAATCAGCAAAGCTGCTCTCCGTCGATTGTGTTCTATCCACGGGATTCCTTTTGAATACGTTTTGGTTCGTCAAGGCAAGATAGACCTCACTTGCCCCTAGCTGGATATACCGCATGCAATAAGTTCATGTGCTGGGCCAGATGTGTGCCACCGTTCAATTCTTTTATCCGTGAAATGCTGAGGTACATGGGAATCGCTCCCACCCAGCTACATCCCAACGGCTATGCTTTTATCCATGGTAATTTTCTTCTCTTTATGAATGTCTTATTTCATCCGCCTACTCCCGAAGACATCCGGTACATTTACAACTTCAAAAGACGAGCCGATAGTCCTTCGTACGTCTTCCTTGAGCCTATGCCCAAATGTCAAGTCTTAATGGGCACATGGAATAAACTCTCCTTGTTCAAACAAGAATGGTATTACGTATGGTGTCCTCCCGGCTTCGCAAGAAGGTGGCTAGAACGAAGTAAGTACTACTTTGGCTTTTTCCTTTAGCCCAAAGATTCAAATTATGGTTTCTTTCTTAGCCTACTAATTCCTTCAATTTTTTTAGGGGTTTGCCCTCATCCTGAAGGCGTTAAATATTCCAGGGCCGTCGTGGCCATCCGTGCTACTCCGGCGGAGGACCGGGATATCAAACTCCTCATCACCGATGAGTTGCTTTCTATATTCGGACTGTTAGAGGACGGCCGCAGGATTGGCCACCTGGGAAGCAGAACGATTCCGAAGGTTGTCGTCGGGAGAGGGGGAGAAACAAACGATCCCATAGTGCCTCCTGTTGAGGAAATCCAAGAAGGCACTAAAGATGGAGAAATAAAGGATACAGAGGATGTAAGGCCAAGAAATGGAGATGCATGCCTCAGAAAAACATTGGCAGTTGAAGCGCCACATCATAGCCAATCGCAACCTCCTCCGAGAAGGGGAAAAGGTTTGGCGTACAAGAGTCGAAAGAAGAAGACCGGAGCAACCCCTAAATTTGTCATAACTCCAGTCAAAAAAGGATCGTCTTCTCAACAGATGGAGAGCGTGTTAAAGGGACTTTTCGACATTCCGATCCCGGATGATCGATTAAATTACAACTTCACCAACCTCGACGTCAAAGGGTTTAATTCACCCGCGAGAAGTGGCGAAGGCGTGCAACTCTCCAACATAGGGTAAAGAACTTCGATGAGTAAAGCAAACGTTATTGGTCCATCGGGGGGAATCACTATGACACACACACAAGCACTTGCACTTCACCATCCACTTGTGATTAACTCTTGACATAACAACTCCTAATATGCTCCTGTTTCGTTCTTTTATAGGTGCAATGTCTTATTCACATGCTTTCAATCGTCTTCGTGGCTCTTTCACCTTCCACCGTTCAAGTCGAGATTCTGAATCTAGAAGACGCCGAGATAGAGATGAAGGATGGGAAAGACACTATCATTCTTGAGAATCTTCTTCATCATCCAAAAGGAAGTCTCAAGCACATGCTTTGCGTCAAAACGACCCATCTAACACTCCTACTCACAGCGGAGATAAGTTAGAGCACCGAGGTTCTCAATCTTCCGCTCCCCGTGACCAACACTCTGGATCATCACGTACCAAGAAATCTCGTGAGCACCGTAAACAACTTCCAGTTGTGTCTGAACAGATTCCTTCAGTTTCTGCCCATGATTCAACCACGATGGAGAAACTAGCTAAACTGAAGGCTACCCTTCCGAAAGTTTACTTTGACGGGCCCAAATTCCTCCCCTCCATACACATCATCCCTGGATCTTCCAAAGAGAGTTCATTAGCATGCATTAATGATGTGTACGTTCAACATGATGCATTCATCCACTTAGCCGAAAAAGTCTTAGAAGTTTCTATAGAGCGCTAGCACAAGATTGATTGCCTTAAGCTAGAGTCCATTCATGACAAGGATATTATCAAATATCAAGATGATGAATTGCTCAATGTTAAGGCTCAACTTACTGAAGCGAAGAAAAATGCAGAGGAAACAGCAAAGGCAGTGAGTCGATTAGAGACTTCACATAAGATGGAACTGAACGCCGCACTCCAACGTAGTGGCACCTTAGCTCTAGAGAAAGACTTCTTATAGAAGGAGAAAGTTGTGCTAGACCGCCGTGTAGAGGAGTTAGAAAAATTACTGTTCAAGGAGAAGGAGGAGAAAGTCTAGGCACAAGAAGAGTCGCAAAAATATTGTGAGGAGATTGTTGAAACCAGAAATTTAAAAATGAAACTTGATGAGCAAATCTCCCAAATCGAAGCCTTGAAAGCAGCCGCTTGCGAAGAGGGCAAGAGAGAGGTGCTTGCGGAAGCCAACTCCCGAGTCGAGGTAGCGATTGAGTCCGGTAGGGAGGAAATCAAGACCTTATTCGATCTACTCATCGCCGAGTATAATGCAAAGGTCCTCCTTCACCGCGACTTAACTTTCCTGGGCGAACTCTATCTTGAATCGCTTGTTGATGCTTGGGATATCATCACAAAGATCAAGAAAGAGGAGTTGGGGGTGGCAGAGCTTGACGAAGGGGCACTTGTGCAAGAAATCCTCCGAGGAAATGAGCCATCTGACTTGGCTACTAAAAAACTTCAATTCGGAAGAGCGCTGCCTAAGGAAAAAGAAGACATCGTTTGGTCTTCTGGCACTGAGCCCCAGGGTCCTCCTTCCGTTCATCCGTCTGGGACTTCATCTTCTCAATCCATTGAGAAACACATCGGTTACGACCCGGACAGGCCCGGACTTGGCATACAAAATTTATTTCCTATCATCGAAGGGAGTACCCCGATGACTACCGAGAGTCAACCGGATGCTGGTACCACATTGAGCCCTTTTTAATCTAAAAATTTGATTTTCTCGATAAATAACGGCCATAGTCTAACACTTCTTTTTTATGAAACTTTGTAGATCATCCCGGTCCTGAGTCAACTCCTAGGAGCGATGTCGCCATGGAGTAGGAGGGAAAAGTAGCCGAGGCTCCGACTACCATAGATATTCCAAGGCCTGATGCCCATGTGATTGGGGCGCTTGATGAGGACAAGCCTGAAGACCCATCATTACCAAGGAAAATGATGACGTTGTATTTACGGGCGCTTCTGAGCACACTGCTAAGTTCAGCTTGAAGGAACAGGTTGAAGAGGAGGAGAAATCAAAGATCAAAGTCAAGGGCGAACCCGATGTGATGGTGGTTGAAGATCCTCTCCATAGACCTTTACAATTCATCCCTCCGGACGGGTCAGTCCCTATTGTGGTTCCTCCTCCTTCTTCAAGTACTTCTACTCAAGGCAGTAAAGGGTCTCGAAAAAGACTCTCGACCGATTTGACCCCTGAAAAGCCGAAAAAGGAGAGGAAGTCAAAGAAATAGTCAGGGTCTTGTGTTATTGTACTTGTTCCAAATAATTCAGACATGCGTTGTTTTTCCTTTTTTTTATTTTAGTAGCACATGTATGGGCATGGATCCTGAATTCTCAAATAGTCTGTAAGGAAATTTTGAGATTATAAATAAAAGTTTTTGTTCCTTGGTTAATCACTGAGTGAATTATTGCTTCAATAGTAGAATAATTTCATCTCATTTCAAGTACTTGTTATAATTTTCACAAGCTTTGATGATAATTCGTTATCTTTGTCCCGGAGCTTCTTGTAGGCTCTATCTTAAGTCACAAGCGATGCCAAGCCGGAACTACAACCAATAGTTGTAATCCGCCGCTACCAGCTCGAGCATCTTCCATCGATCTTAGACCAGAATTCATGGGATAGCGAACGATTGAAAGCTCACCTGTCTATCCATTGGGTCTTTGAAGTAGCCTGTGGTTTCGGGGCTTGGAATTTTTTAGTCCATTGCCAGTGATTTGAGACTTTCTGTCAAATCGTTTACATTTTAGTCTACTTCAGGGACCTAGATATTGTCGTGAAGTCGTTTATAATCTAGTCTGCTTCAAGGACTTAGATTACTATAGCTCGCACTTCAGGGACTTAGAGATTTTTGTAAAGTTGTTTATGCTCTAGTCCATGCTCCGGGGACTTAGAGTACTCTAACCCGCACTTCGGGGACTTAGAGATTTTTCTCAAGTCGTTTATACTCTAGTCCGCACTCCGGGGACTTAGTGTACTCTAGTCCGCACTTCGGGGACTTAGAGATTTTTCTCAAGTTGTTTATACTCTAGTCCGCGCTCCGAGGACTAAGAGTACTCTAATCCGCACTCCGAGAACTGAGAGATTTTTCTCAAGTCATTTATACTCTAGTCCGCGCTCTGGGGACTAAGAGTACTCTAGTCCCCGCTCTGGGGACTTAGAGATTTTTCTCAAGTCATTTATACTCTAGTACGCGCTCTGGGGACTTAGAGTACTCTAGTCCGCACTCCAGGGACTTAGAGATTTTCCTTAAGTCGTTTATACTCTAGTCCGTGCTCCGACGACTTAGAGTACTCTAGTCCGCACTCTAGGGACTTATAGATTTTCTTCAAGTCGTTTATACTCTAGTCCGCGCTCCGGGGACTTAGAGTACTCTAGTCCTCACTCTGGGGATAGAGATTTTTCTCAAGACGTTTATACTCTAGTCTGCGCTCCGGGGACTTAGAGTACTCTAGTCCGCACTTCGGGGACTTAGAGATTTTCCTCAAGTTGTTTATACTTTAGTCCGCGCTCCGGGGACTTAGAGTACTCTAGTCCGCACTTCAAGGACTTAGAGATTTTCCTCAAGTCATTTATACTCTAGTCCGCGCTTCGGGGACTTAGAGTACTCTAGTCAGAACTCTGGGGACTTAGAGATTTTTCTCGTTACACATCTGTCCATACATTGCATATGTCGATATCAATCACACATTTAACATAACATGCAATAACAGTAATTTACGCAAAGGGAGCTTCAAGCTTTTATTCATCACAAAGGGCAAAATAACTTGCCTTATTACATATCAAAAAATCAAATACCAAAGCAAATATTGAAATCAAATACTACTAAAATATGAAAGAAATAGTCTAGGTGAAATAGCGTCGTAGATGCTCGCTATTCCACGCTCTTGGATGCGTTACGCCATCAACAGTCGCTAGCTTGAAAGTTCCTTCTCCAAGCCTATGTTCAATGATGTATGGCCCTTCCCATGTCGGGTTCATGTGCGATGGGACTGGAAAGATTCGTTTCAGGACAAGGTCGCCCACATTGAAAGTTCTCGATCAGACTTTAGTATTATAGTACCGGGCGACTCAGTGTCGATGTGCAGCTGCTCTCAAATCGGCGTCCTAACGCTTCTCATCAATAAAGTCCAATGACTCCAATAAGAGATTTTGGTTTGTTCGGGGATCTTAGTACGTTACCCGATGTGAAGGGACTTCGAGTTCTATAGGAATGACTGCTTTAGCTCTATAAGCAAGAGCGAATGGGGTGTGGCAGTCTTAGACTTATAAGTGGTCCTGTAGGCCTAGAGTGCCATAGGAAGTTCATCCACCCATTTGCCTCTAGCCTTTTCCAAATGCTTTTTCAAGATGGACTTTATAATCTTGTTTACAGCTTCAACTTGTCCATTCGCTTGAGGGTGAGCGACTGCCGCAAACCTTTTTTCAATACGATATCTCCAGCAAAACTCCTTAAACTCAGCACTATCAAATTGAGTTTCGTTATCAGTTACGATAGTTCCCGGAAGACCGAAATGACACACAATGTTTTGAACTACAAAGTTAACGATCTTCTTGGTTGTGATCGTAGCCAACGGCTCCGCTTCGGCCCATTTGGTGAAATAGTCAACTACGACAATCACATATCTCGCACCACCTTTGGAAGTCGGCAAAGAGCTGATAATATCAATTCCCCATACAACTCTTGATCTCGGGTAAGATATGGGGCAAGCCGTTGTCCCTTTGCCTAGTAGCCCCTCTAACTTGGTACACCACCAGCTGCGAGTCGCAAAAGATTTCGATAGATTTCACCCCGAGCTCTCTAGCAAGCTTAAGTCCGGCAATTAATGCCTCATACTCGGCTTTGTTGTTCATAACAAGGAAATCAAGCTTCAAAGCATAGCAAATTGACTGGCTCTCAAGGGTTACAAGAACGACGCCTACGCTGGAACAATGATTATTGGATGCTCCATCGGTATATAGCTTCCAACGTACAGTAGGGATTACACTGTTCTCTAGGGGCTCGTCCTGCATGGTAAAGTCCGCTTTGAAGTCGGCCAGTGCTTGTCCCTGGATAGCCCTTCGAGGCAGATATGTAATGTCAAACTGACTGAGCTTGATGTTCCACCTTAGTAGCCTCATGGACATCTCGGGTCGTTACAAGACCGGTCGTAAAGGCTGATCGATGTAGACGTAGATTGGATGTGCTTGGAAATACGGGCAAAGTTTGCACGATGCGATAACCAAGCAGTATGCCAATTTCTCTATCTTCAAGTAGTTTCTCTCTGCCCCCGTCAATCGTTTACTGACATATTACACCGGTCTTTGGATCCGATTATCCTCATGAATCAATGCGGCACTTATGGCATGTGGCGATACCGCAAAGTAAATGTACAGCTCCTTATGATCTATCGGCTTTAACAAAATATGGGGTCTCTCCAAATGACTCACCGAAGCATGGAACGCTCTCTCACAGTCTTACGTCCATTCGAAATTCCTCCTTCTCTTCCTTATCAAATCGAAGAAAGTAATGCATTTATGGGTCGCCCTGGAGATGAAACGACTCAGGGCAGCAACCTTCCCGTTCAAGCTCTACTCATGCCTAATAGTTCTGGGCGCTTGTATATCCCGAATGGCTTAAATCTTCTCTGGATTCACTTCTATTCCTCGCGCATTGACAATAAAGCCCAGGAACTTCCCTGAGGCAACACCAAATGAGCACTTTAAAGGGTTGATTTTCATGTTATAAAATCGAAGGATATTGAACATCTCTGATAAGTCTTGAATGTGGTCGTTTGATTGCCGTGACTTCACGAGCATATCATCCACATAGACATCCATCGTCCTCCCAATGTGATCTTTGAACATGTGGTTAACCAAACGCTGATAGGTAGCCCATACGTTCTTTATCCGAATGGCATTACAACATAACAGTATAATCCAATATCCATTACAAAACTGGTATGCTCCTGATTTGGGACATACATCGGGATTTGGTTGTACCCCGAGTACGCATCCATAAACGACAATAATTCATGCCCTGCAGTTGAATCAACTAGCTGGTCAATTCTAGGCAGGAGAAAACTATCCTTTGGGCATGTCTTGTTCAGGTCCGAATAGTCAATACAGATTCTCCACTTCCCATTCGCCTTCTTCACCGGTACGGGGCTAGATATCCATTCAGGATAGAGGGCATCACGAATAAACCCGTCGGCTTTAAGCTTATCCAACTCCTCTTTAAGAGCCATGGATCTCTCCAGATCCATACCTCGTCTCTTCTTCTTCACAGGGACATACATCAGATCAATATTCAATGCATGACTTGCAATGGCAGGCGAGATTCCACACATGTCAGAATTAGTCCAAGCGAATACATCCATAATCGCTCGGAGGAAATCGGTAAGTTCTCTCATCATCGAAGGGCTAAGTTGTGGTCCAATCTTCAATACCCGCGATGGGTCATATAGCTGACTGAGATATCAATCGTCAGTTCAGTCGGCACTGCCTTGGCCTCTTTGGGTTCCTCATCATCATCCCTCGGGTCTATGTCTCTATAGAACCGACTGTGGTGCCCAAGCCAAGGCTTAGGCGCTATTTGTCTATCTTTAGTAACCTGGATGTAGACAGACTTATCCACACCCTTTTCCTTCTCTTTTTGCTGAGCCTCTCTTAACTCAGCCACATAACAGGCATGGCCAGTTTCCCGATCACCATGCACAACACCCACTCCATTATATGTTGGAAATTTCAACATCAAACACCACGGGGCAAGGCCTGCCTGGAATTTAGCTAGGGCCGGACGACCCAGAAAGACATTGTACGGTGAATCAACATCCAAGACAATGAACGGTAGGATCCACACCCTCCTACGTTCACCTTCTCCCAACTCAATCGGTAACTCGACATAACCTACCACCTCATTGGCCACACCATTGAAACCATGTATATGAGCTTTAGAAGGTTTCAAATCCTTAGCCTCCATCCTCATTTGATCACAAGCTTTCTTAAAGATGACGTTCACAGAGCTGCCACAATCAATCAAAATTCTTCTCACCAGAGCGGGGCCAATCATGGCAGAGATAACCATTGGATCAATAGTAGAGGCCTCCACTCTATTAGCATCTCTACTTCTGAACACTATATCATCCATCATTTTACGCTGTTGCTTAGACGGAGTTCCATCCTCCGTATTCGAACAACATTCAAAGTCCACATGTTTCATTGAACTAGCATAACCCTCCATTTCCTGCCAACTCCTGTCCGCAGGATGCGGTCCACCAACTATCATGTTTATTACCAACCTCCCACCGGTCTAAACGGGCTCTTCAGGCCGACGCGGGGCTTGTCCTCGATTAGGATCAAATGTTCCTTGCCCTCCATCATGCGGATTCTTGACAAACCAATGCTACTTTTTCTGGTGGATCAATTTCTCAGTGGCATCATGAAGATGCCTACAATCGTCAGTATTGTGCCCGTAGCAATCATGAAACCAGTAGTACTTCCCGGTTTTCTTTTGTTCCTCAATCAATTCTTTCGGTTGTGGCTTTCTATACTGGAAAGTGTTACAGGTCGACAGATATATATTCTCTAGAGATGCATTTAGAGGTGTATAGTTGTTATAAGTAGGAATTCGTGGCTTCCACTTTCTGGGCTCCCTCTTCCGATCAGAATTTCCTTCTCCGCCCCTTTTCTATTGACCCGACTTGTTTTGAACATTGACCTGAACTTTTGTAGAGCTTTCACCAGATTGCTTTACTGCGATGTTGCTTTGTACCGCTTCTCTACTTGGTCCTGTGGCATTGATCCTTCTAGACAATCTAGCCTCCTCCTTTCCCATGAACTGGTTTGCCTTCATATAGAAACGCTTTAGTGTGGCTGGCAGTTTTCTAGCTAGCTAATCACCAAACTCGGATTCTAGGTCAACCCCCTTGTCATAGCCATAAGTATGACATGGTCATTTGGATTACTTACATCAGTAGCAGCAACATGAAATCTCTACAAGTAATCCTTCGGTGATTCCCCCGGAGCCTGAATTACACTGGATAGTGACATCACGTCTTTGGGGCGAGTAGCGTGAATCCAAAACTGCTTCATGAATCTTGAAGCCAGCTCGTCAAATCTCGAGATTGAGAGTGGGGGTAACCTTGTGAACCACATTGTAGCAATCCCAGACAGAATTATAGGGAAGCATCTTCATTTGGTTGCAGAATTCACCTGGCCGAATCCATCAACCATCCATACCTCATGATGTGCTTCCGAGGGTCAGTCTTCCCTTCGTAAGCAGGCAATGTAGGCATGTTAAACCTCCTGGGATATTCATCCTGTAAGATGTTGTCGGTAAATGGAGTATGACTCCTAGAGACTCCTCAATCATAGTTAGTCAAGCCCTGGTTCTCCCTCACCAGCTGCCTGACCATTGCGGACAAGTCCGTAGTCTGGATATGGGGTGTCAGGTCAGGCTCCATCCTATGTAAATGTTCTGGCCGGTGTCACCGGGGCATCTCACGCCTTCTTGGCCTATTGTCTTCCAGATGCGTATCCTGAGGATTCACTTCAGTATCATTCTGGAGAGGTAATTGACCAGCATCCAAGTTTGCTCCGGTGCCTAAGTTCCCTGTTCTAGTTTGAGCATGACCCCCGAGATGCAGTTGAGGAGCCATTCTCATGGTTTAGGGATCGGTACCGACCCCTAAGGAGGGATCAATACCGAGCTGATTTTGCTGCCCATGGTGGTCTGCCCCATGTTGCTCTATCACTCCAGCTCGTTTTGTTTCAATTTTGTGATGCCTTCGCCTGTGGTGCTCGTCCGATGAGGTTGAGCTATCTGACGCCGAGTACGAAGCGAGACCTCCTTCGGTGCTTTCGTGTTGCTGTTGAGAAATCTGGTTCATCAGGTTGGCATTAGCCTTGATTTGCTCGTTTTGCTGCCTACGGCTCTCCATCTGCTCCCTCATCAAGTCATTAAATTCAGCTCTAGTAACGGAATTGGTGGGGTTCTAGGCTGTAGTAGACTCCACATTCACATTAGCAGGCTGGTTGCTTGGGCCCCCTTGTTGGGCACTAGCAGTTTCGTTGGCATCAACATTTTGGGAGGTAGATCTGGTGTGCATTACCATATTGAATTCCTTTGCTTAGATCTTGAAAAATCTGAATAGTATCTGCAAGCTTCTGAAAGTTAACCTGGATCACCTTTGGGGGATTTATACAATCCAGTAGCAACAAAGGTGATCATATAGCCTGAGAATCGAGCCTTTCAGTGAAAGAACCAAAATGTTTGCAACAAAATTAGTCACAAACACCCGAGAATAGGTCTAGTAGCGAAATAAATGAATAAATTAAATGAAAATAGAGGAATAACACTGAATATCAAGAAAAACGCAGCAAAAAACAAAAAAACAACAAGATTTATAGTGGTTCAGCGCCGATTGCCTACGTCCACTCTAAAGACTTTTTTTATTGCTTTATCACTCAATTGATTATAGTTACAATCAACAAGAAATGACTTGAGAACAAGTTAGAATAAAGGAAACTGATTACAAAAATGGCAAAGTTTCACTTGTCAGCCAAAAAAGGAGAGTCCCCAAAAGTGGCACCCTGCCCCTGTATTTATAGATGAAGGTAGCCTTCAGCCTGACTAACACCTCAAAGCCTGGACCCCCCGACCACTCGGGCCCACCATAAGGAAGGCCTAGCCCAACATACTATGCCAATCATATCGAATCGGGCGATATCACCATGCCATGCCGACCCCATTATAATATGCCGACCATTTTCGATGTGCCAATCCACCTCGTCACACTTTGCCAATCCATTCAGGCATGCTGACTCGATCCACTCTATGTACTATGCCGATCCGTCCATTCTATTTACTATGCCGACCCGACCAATGCCATTTACTATGCCAACCTGAACATTCCAAATGCTATGTCGACCTTAACATTTCAAATGCTATGCCGGCCTTAACATTCCAAATATTATGCCAACCCGATACCATGCAGACCGAATATCGTGCCGACCCAATATCGTGCTGATCCAATACCGTGCAGATCCCTTTTCATAGCCACTACCATGTCGATCCCTCCAACATGCCGACCCATTCATACACTCTTCAATTTGTCAAACATCTATGCCGACCCCTATTCCACCAAGCTAACCTTCATAATTCCGACGTCTTGTATCATTTATTCATTGACATTGTTTACCCTGGGCTGGATATGACCGCCAAACATTATATTCTAGTCATGCGAATGTTGCCTCGTGATCATCCTTTCCATTAACTATCGAATTTGGACTTCATGATTAACCTTTCAAAGCCGGGCCATGGTACCGGGTAACAAGGACTCAGAGTGGGCTTTTATCTATCCCTTCTTTGGATTCTTCTCTTTTCTACTTACTTTCTAACTTATCCTTTCCAAGAATATTAAATTTCACTATCATCTTGGAGTGAATGCTAAACCATCCCTCGGGAACTTATTTCTTCCGGATATCTTACAACATATATACTTTTACTTTCCCCTTATTTGGACCTAATGTATATCATCAATCGACAATTCTACAAGGATCTACAACCATTGGGCTATCAAGGGGTCTAGCTAGGGAGACATGTATCATCCAAGTTTAGGGACCTTCCATGTGCTACACTCATGTTTTTCTTAAGTCACCATCTTTCCATGCGAACTATTTCCCATAGGGTAATCAGAGTAGGTGTATACCTTCAACTTCATTCATTGTTCCGATTCATAGTCCACTTATCCATCTTTTAAGAGTATGGTTACAACTACTCTGTAGTCCGAATTTATAGGATTTGACGTATAATATATTTATATTTATAATTATAGGTGAAAATACAAATGCGTTCACTCATCATTTCCTAATTTTTCCAAGATTGACTAGCCTAAGCTCTAATACCAAATGTAACAACTCGCGCCTTAATAGGCTTGAATTTTTGCTAAATCGAAAACCCAAGTCCACCAAAGTATGGATCATTGGTTTTGGTATTCTATAAATAAGCAGATGCATATCAGAGCACTACCGATATAAACTCACAACGGAATATTAAAGTGTAATAAAACATATAGCTACTTACTAAGGTTGGCAGTTCTGATATCTAGTATCCTTGTTAGTGTTGAGCATGCATAAGAAAATATGTCCTTCCACCATTCCCTCATTGCACTAGTCCTGTCCCTCTAAAGCTATAATGTGGGTTGTAATGAGAAGAGGGTCAAAAAAATGTTCTGGCGATTGATAAATTACACACTTTATACATAACACTAGTTTATGTCGATTGCCATTCATTGCATTTATGTCTATTATTTTACTTAATCCTCTTGAAAATCTCTGTACGCATACTATACATCCTATTTATTTGAAGTAGAAAATAACTACATACGTGTGTGTATGTATATATAAGTATCGTTAGTACCTTAGGTATTGGTTTTGATGACAATAACCATATATGATTATATAAAATATAGATACTATGTTTTTTATCAAGTTATATATAGTATATAGTGCATATTGGACAGGTGTTGAATAAGAAGTGTTGAATATGCTAGTATATGATTTTTGTTTGATGATAATAAACATATATATTTATATATTCATTTAAATGTATTTGTTATTGTACTATTTTATTTTCACATAATTAAATAAATATTTGTTGAATAAAATAAATAAACAGATATTTTATTCAAACAAATATTTATTACAATTTTGAATAGTACAAAATTTGTGCTCTCGCTATATAAACAAAATTTCGATTACAATACATTTCAATTTACATAACTGTCCTCACTACATATCACACGTTCACTCATATTTGTTCTTCAGTTGTATTCCCATTTATATTCCGCATCTGAGTAATTTACAAAATAAACACTAACGCAGTAAAATTGAGAAGGAAATATTTTTGCAGTGTAAAATAAAATGTGTTTTTGAAAATATTATTTGCCTCAGTTATTTAAGTTGTTCTTCATCATATTCATTTTGAATTCATCATACACGAACAACTTGTGACATGCACAGTGTACCACTATACATGCCACAAGGCCATGCACACCAATATACAGTTGATAAAACTGTAGGGACAGGTGAGCACAAGGTCAAACCCAAGCCGAGGCTGGATTCAACTCAAGTGCAATACAAATAAAGTCACGACATGAGCACAAGGTCAAACCCGAGCCAAAGCTAGGTTCAACTCAGGTGCATTACAAAAACATCACAAAATTGTCGAGTACAAAAATTCAAAAACCAACATAAAACAAGCCTCGACCAAAAGTTCAATATACAAGCAAGGCTACGATTTCAAGGACAAATGCACATCATCACAAAAATGCAAACTTTTTTTAAACATAAGAATGTACTTGTCAATAAAACAAAACAATGGAGCATATAGATGAACCAGATCAAAATCAGGGCAGTGCAAAAGTGATGAACAACACACAAATGGAAGCAGTTCAATATGCAAGTGAAGTCACCAGACAAGACACAAGTGTACACAAAAGAAAACCTTAACAATGCAGTTCACATATGTATATAGTGAATGCAACCTAGAAACTCAAAAGAAACCAGACTCCACAAAGTTACATGGAACCAGACCACAATGCATCAGAGTAATGAAATGTCCATACCAGACTTCAAGATGAAACAGAACAGATTTCAAGTGCAAAGCACAATGGAACCAGATTCAAAAGTATATACCAGATAGTGACATGTATGAAACAAGTGCAGACTAAACAGTTGTGATTTCATGAAGCTTCAAATAAAACCAGATTAATGAGCAAGGCAAAATGAAGACAACAAAGTATAGACCCGGCAACATATGCAAACTCCTTGAAGCAACAACTCAGTGCAAACACAAAGACACACTTGAATATCAATATACATATCTACATGAACACACAAGTATACATGATACAAATGCAACAGAGGTGACAACAGAGTATCAAGTCGGTCAAAGCATCACAAGTATACATATATACATGCGCAAACAAACATGTATACATACATACATACATACATACATACATACATACATACATACATATACATATACATACATATATATATATATATTATGCACATGAATCAAATGCACAAATCCAGACAACATGAATACATATGCAGTAACAATATGGGATACAATGCAAGTAATGCAACCCGAAGAAAATGCAAAGGTATGCCAGTGAATACAAAAGTGCCGACCGCCGGATCAATTCAATGCAAAGAATATGTCACAGGAATTTCTGAACATGTCAGATTTAACTACCAAAGTCAGAACCGTGGTGACCAAAATAATAACAAAGTCAAATTTTCACAAAATCAAAGTGGTCGAATTCAAAACAAAAAAGAACTGAACCACAACCAAAGAAAACTCAAAGCCGTGATAATCAAGGAACAAAAATATACGAATTGAAAAAGTCATAAAATATCACAAGCATCCAAATGAAAATCAACGGCCGAGCTAAAGTAACTGAAGAATTCAAACAATATTATACGAATGGTAATTAGGGAAATTGATCCCTATAAAAACCCTTTAACATCATCGGCATCATTATCATTTGAGTTCAAACAATATAGCAAAGTTTAAATCAGTAACTCGAATCAAAAAGTCGAGCATAATCGAAATCGAAAAGGAATATCACGTACCAAAATTTTAAACCAAGTATACGCGCTCGACAAAATGGAGCAGCCGCAAGCAACAATCAGTGAAGGGATCAATTGACAAGCCAGATCAAAGAAAATTCATCACTACAATTGAATAATTTTCAAGCGGCGGTCTCATTTATCACGAAGCCCTAATTTTTCTTTAAAGAGGAACGAACGAGCAAAAAGGAAGCAGCCATTTTTCAAAGAAAAAGGTTACATGCCGATTACATAAAAAGAAAATGGTGGATTTGTTTTACTGTGTTTTTAATTTGGGCCGGTGTCTTTTAAATATTATTGGCCTTTATTGTCAATTAGGGTTTTTTTTTATTTGTATTTTTATTTTAAACTTTTGTATACTCTAGTCGTGTGACTAGGGGACGAACTACGGTGGTGTAGTTCGAGGATTCGCAACTTAGTGGCTGAGTTGTGGCAGGGTTTTGAGCGTAGAGTTAGGTTAGTCGATAGCGGGTGTCGCGAGTTTTCATGTGTAAGCGTCCGACTACTTTATTTCTAGTAGAAACCTTGGGGGCGGCACGTAGGCAGGGTTTTGCCGAAGCTGGGTAAATCTGTGTTGTTCTATTTCTGCTTTTATTATTCTGCTATTATCCATGCTGCTATTATTCTGCTATATCTGTGTTGCAATTATTTTATATATTTCTGCATTAAATTTTTATAATTATTAGTATCACCCTATTCACCTCCCTCTAGGGTGAGATTGATCCTACAAGTGGTATCAGAGCTAGGAACAAAAACTAATTTTGTTTTAAAAATTTGATTTTTCAAAAACCAATTTTTGTTTTAAAAATTTTGAATTTTTAAAATGGCTTCTTTTAATAATGCTTTTGTTGAGGGTCAATCCATAGTTCGACCACCAATGTTCAATGGTGAATATGCTTACTGGAAAAATAGAACGAAATTTTTTCTGAAAACCATTGATGCTTGGAATATTGTTGAGATAGGTTATAGAGCACCAACTATAGTTGTAGATAATCAAGAAATTGAAAAACCGATGGATCAATGGACAGATCTATAAAATAAATTATAGAATGCTAATGCTAAAGCTATGAATTCTATTATTTGTTCATTGGATCAAATTGAACTTAATCATGTCTCACCTTGTCTAACTGCATAGGAAATATGGCACACACTTGAAGTGACTCACGAAGGAACATCTCAAGTCAAGGAATCTCACCTTGCCATGCTTAGTAGCGAATACGAGAATTTCAATATGGCCAAGGATGAAAATGTCAAAGAGATGTATGGACGACTTCCCAATCTCGTATACAAATCAAAGGCTCTCGAAAAACTATACACATAATTGGAAATAGTCCGAAAAATTCTCATAGTCCTTCCATAAAATTTTGAAGCCAAAGTCACTGCTATTCAAGAATTCAAGGATTTGAAATAGATCAAAGTCGAAGAACTTATTGGAAACCTCACCACTTATGAGCTAGAAATGAAATTCAAGGAAGAATGTGAAGGTGGTGATACTCGAAAGAAATCAATAACTCTCAAAGGAACAACTGAAAGTGAAGATGACGATGACGATGATGGTGCAGCAGAGTTGGCGCTACTAGTAAAGAAATTCAAAAAGTGGAACCACAAGTACGGAAATCCAGCTCTAAATCAATAATTAAAAAGCATAATAGCCAAAGCACTAGACAACTCAGAAGAACAGCAGATCATTTG
Source organism: Allium fistulosum (assembly GCA_030737815.1). NCBI lineage: Eukaryota > Viridiplantae > Streptophyta > Magnoliopsida > Asparagales > Amaryllidaceae > Allium > Allium fistulosum. The sequence continues at coordinate 1,498,829,277 of CM060901.1, forward strand.
TCACAAGTGCAATAAACCCGGTCATATCTAGCCCAATTGTCCTCAGAATCGACTCGGCCAAGGAAAGAAATCGAAAAGGATAAGTTTTGTAGCCACGTGGAATAAAAGTGATGACGATAATAACAGCACTAGCAGTGGGAGTGAAAAAGCAGATCTGTGTCTTCGAGGTGATATTAATGATAGCGATGATGACAAGCCAAGCGAGGTATCGAAACTCACTCACTCAGAATTACTTATATATTTTCATGAAGTAAATGGCCGCTTTGAACGACTTAGGGAGAAATACGCTAAAATTGAATCACAAAGAGATATTTTGATAGAATTAAATAAACAACTTGACCAATTAGTCAAAAACTATCGAAACAAGAGCCCTAAGTGTGATAAGTGTCCATCATTCGAAGAAGGAATTAAAAAATCAGAAATTAAAATTAAATCACTTGAAAATGAAATTCTGATTTTGAAAGAGAGTGAAAATACTAGGAGGGAAAATTCTATTAAAAAATGCACTCAATTATTGAATGAAAATGAATCTCTCAAAACACAAGTCCAACAATTGTCTACAACTTTAGGAAAATTTTCCAAAGGAGAAAGATCACTAAATATGCTATTAGGAAAACAAACCGTTAATACTGTTAGACAAGGACTTGGATATAATCAATCTGAACTTATTAGAAGCAAAATTAATCAAGTCAAATCCGAATGCACAATTTGTAGAAAAATTGGACACAATCAAAACAATTGTTGGTATAGAACCAAACACGTGAAAACCATTCCAATTTGGGTTCCAAAAGGCAAATATAAAATCCCTTAAAGTCAAACAAATCTTGGTGCCGAAAGGAACAAATATAAATTGTTTTGGGTCTACAAACATATTTTTCAAAATCTTTTGCCACTAAGAACCATGGACCTATAAAAACAAATAGGTCACAAAAATCTTTTCTCGTGTAGGTGTGGTGGCAGGCTAAGGAACAACAACAGTGTTACCTAGATTCTGGCTGTTCCAGGCACACAACGGGCAATAAGTCAAAGTTCCTTAGCCTAGTACAAAGGTGGCAGAATCACAATGGGCTACAACGAAAAATTATCGACAAAGGTAAAATAGGTAACGGTATATTTATCTTAAACGATTTATTAAATGTGATAATCTGCACCATAATCTGATTTAATTCAGCCAGTTATGTGATAATGAATGTTGATGATGATTCTGACTTATGAAAATTGTTGGCCAATTATCTTTTTGTGTCGAGAACACTACATGTACCTCTAGAGTCTTTGAACTACTTCATATAGATTTGTTTGGACTAATGATGGTGTTTTATTGATTGATGATTACTCATGATACATGTGAATATATTTGTTTATTCTGGATCTGTCATTATGTTCACTGATTGTTTGCGCGATTTCAATTCAAATCCAAAAGAATTTTATTTAAAAGCTGTAAAAAGGATTTTTAGGAATTTGTTGCAACTTCATGATCTGGTCTATAACATCCAACTATTGATAATCTTGAGTCAAAGGAAAATTCGGATGCAGATTACACTGATAATCTAGTTGATAGAAAAATTACTAGTGGAACGTGATTTATGTAGAGACATTCATTAATTGCATCACATTTTCAGAGAAAATATCTGCATATTTTTCATTTGAACTGATTTTCAAAATAGCAGACATTTTTCTTATAAAACCCTTTCCAGAAAATAGTTTTTGTTGACCTTGTTTCAGATTAGTCATTTTAGAAAATTTGATTTTATAATTATTTTTGGATTTGATCTTAAATGACTACATTCTAATTTGACTCCCTACTGATTATCGAAAAGTAAATAGTGATTGAAAAAGTGACGAGTGTTGATATTAATCATATATTATAACTTGAGATAGTATATTTAGTAAATTTCTTTAGAAATTTAAACAAGATTTATAATAACTTTTGATGGGTAAAAATTCAATGACCATCTCTATTTCTATCATATTTCTAACAATCATCACTCATCAAAATCCAATATAGTATTCAATGAACGGGAAATGTTTCGTTTTTCATTTTATTACATTTTTAGCAATAAAAACATCCAAAGTATTCACTTTCATTTAAAAGTCCTCACGGTTATGCATGGGTGAATTACTTGGAATTTTTGATTATTTGCTTTCATGTTCTTAAAAGTCCTCACGGTTATGCATGTATCGAACGCATATCAATATTGATTATTAAATAAACAAGTTGATTCTAATCCCATTTAAAAGTCCACACGGTTATGCGTGGTTAGAAGATGCTTGAATTCATTTTTTATTTTATTTTTTTATATAAAATTTGGGAATACTACTAATCTCATTTAAAAGTCCTAACGGTTATGCATGGCTAGTAGATATTCAAATTCCTGATATAAATATACCACAAATAGACATAGCTATATGGTTTTACATCATCCCTATCATTCTAAAGTGGAATATGCGCCTAATAGAGTATTTGTGATTTTTGTTTGATTTTTTTATTGAAATTTAATATTTATACTCGATTGGGTATTAATGTTGTATTAATGTCTATCACTTTATCTCTATTTTTCTAACATTATTACTCTTTTGCTGATAACAAAAGGGAGAGAGAAAATTTAAGATTTTGGCAATTAAAGGTCAAAAATTTTATTTTGTATTTTCTATTCTCATATAAGTTTATTTGCGTATTGTTATTTATTTTCATGCATATATAAAGGGGGAGCTTTGTTGTAGAGAGGGAGCATTCAAATAGGGAGAGCAAATTGACTGACCAAACACATTTAATAAATTCAAAATCTTAAATATATGTTTGTTATCATCAAAAGGGTGAGATTGTTGAATATGCTAGTATATATATATATATATATATGTATGTATATATTTAAATGTATTTGTTATTGTACTATTTTATTTTCACATAATTAAATAAATATTTGCTGAATAAAATAAATAACACAGAATTTAATTTCAAATAGATATTTTATTCAAACAAATATTTATTTCAAATAACACACATTTAATCCTATTTGTATCCCGCATTTGAGTTATCTGCAAAATAAACACTGTCGCAGTAAAATTGAAAAGGAAATATTTTTGCAGTGTAAAATAAAATGTGTTTTTGAAAATATAATTTGCCTTAGTTATTTGAGTTGTTCGTCATCATATTCATTTTGAATTCATCATACACGAACAACTTGTGACATGCACAGTGTACCACTGTACATGCCACAAGGCCATGCACACCAATATACAGTTGATAAAACTGCAGGGACATGTGAGCACAAGGTCAAACCCGAGCCGAGGCTGGATTCAACTCAAGTGCAATACAAATAAAGTCACGACATGAGCACAAGGTCAAACCCGAGCCAAAGCTAGGTTCAACTCAGGTGCATTACAAAATCATCACAAAATTGTCGAGTACAAAAATTCAAAAACCAACATAAAACAAGCCTCGACCAAAAGTTCAATATATAAGCAAGGCTACGATTTCAAGGACAAATGCACATCATCACAAAACTGCAAACTTTTTTTTAAATACAAGAATGTACTTGTCAACAAAACAAAACAATGGAGCATATAGATGAACCAGATCAAAATCAGGGCAGTGCAAAAGTGATGAACAACACACAAATGGAAGCAGTTCAATATGCAAGTGAAGTCACCAGACAAGACACAAGTGTACACAAAAGAAAACCTCAACAATGCAGTTCACATATGTATATAGTGAATGCAACCCAGAAACTCAAAAGAAACCAGACTCCACAAAGTTACATGGAACCAGACCACAATGCATCAGAGTAATGAAATATCCATACCAGACTTCAAGATGAAACAGAACAGATTTCAAGTGCAAAGCACAATGGAACCAGATTCAAAAGTATATACCAGATAGTGACATGTATGAAACAAGTGCAGACTAAACAGTTGTGATTTCATGAAGCTTCAAATAAAACCAGATCAATGAGAAAGGCAAAATGAAGACAACAAAGTGTAAACCTGGAAATATATGAAAACCTCCTCGAAGCAACAACTTAGTGCAAACACAAAGACACACTTGAATATCAATATACATATCTACAAGAACACATAAGTATACAGGATACAAATGCAACAGAGGTGACAACAGAGTATCAAGTCGGTCAAAGCATCACAAGTATACATTTATACATGCGCATACATACATACATACATACATACATACATATATATATATATATATATTATGCACATGAATCAAATGCACAAATCCAGACAACATGAACATATGCAGTAACAATATGGGATACAATTCAAGTAGTGCAACCCGAAGAAAAAGCAAAGCTATGCCAGTGAATACAAAGTGTAGACCACCAGATCAATTCAATGCAAAGAATATGTCGTACGAATTTCTGAACATGTCAGATTTTAACAACCAAAGTCAGAACCGTAGTGGCCAAGATAATAACAAAGTCAAGTTTTCACAAAATCAAAGTGGCCGAAGTCAAAACAGAAAAGAACGCAACCAAAACCAAAGCAAACTCAAAGCCGTGATATTTAAGGAACAAAAATATACGAACTGAAAAAGTCAGAAAATATCACAAGCATCCAAACGAAAATCAACGGCCAAGCTAAAGTAACTGAAGAATTCAAACAATATTATACGAACGATAATTAGGGAAATTGATTCCTATAAAAACCCTTTAACATCATCGGCATCATTATCATTCGAGTTCAGAAAATATCACAGAGAAAATTTTGAATTAGTAACACGAATCAAAAGGTCGAGCATAATCGAAATCGAAAAGGAATATCACGTACCAAAATTTTAAACCAAGTATACGCGCTCGACAAAGTGGAGCGGCCGTAAGCAATGATCAACGAAGGGATCAATTGAGAAGCCATATCAAAGAAAATTCATTACTGCAATTGAACAATTTTCAAGCGGTGGCCTCATTTATCACGAAGCCCTAATTTTTCTTTAAAGAGGAACGAACGGGAAAAAAGGAAGCAGCCATTTTTCAAAGAAAAAGGATACAGGCCAATTATATAAAAAGAAAAAGGGGGATTTATTTTGCTGTGTTTTTAATTTGGGCCGGTGTCTTTTAAATATTATTGGGTTTTATTGTCAATTAGGGTTTCTTGTTTTTTTTAGTTGTTTTTAATTTGTATTTTTCTTTTAAACTTTTGTATATTCTAGTCGTGTGACTAGGGGACGAACTATGGTGGTGTAGTTCGAGAATTTGCGACTCAGTGGCTGAGTTGTGGCAGGGTTTTGAGCATACACTTAGGTTAGTCGATAGCGGGTGTCATGAGTTTACGTACGTAAGCGTCTGACTACTTAATTTCTAGTAGAAACCTTGGGGGCAGCACGTAGGCAGGGTTTTGCCGAAGCTGGGTAAATCTATGTTGTTCTATTTCTGCGTTTATTATTCTGCTATTATCTATGCTGTTATTATTGTACTATATCTGTGTTGTAATTATTTTATATATTTCCGTATTAAATTTTTATAATTATTAGTATCATCCTATTCACCCCCCCCCCCTCTAGGGTGAAATCGATCCTACAAGAAGACTGTACAGAATAAAGAGAAGAATCAAGAGATGGACATAAAGATTCAAGAGTTAGAGATCGAAGATCCATAAGTATTGAAGGTTCAAGATATCCAAATAAGTTATAGAGTCATATATTATTCTGTTAAAACCCTGATAGCACTTCTTTGATCTCTCTTTATTTTTCAAAAAGGTTTTTTTACATCTATCCTTTTATTTTAAATGATTTTCTAATATCCCGGTTCTCAAAAATAATCCCTGTTTTCAAAAATGATTTTTCAAACATCTTTTCACATAGCTTTCAAAAGAATTCTAACCTTTTAATTATTTATTTACAAAATTATCATATTTTGAGAAATTAAAATTTTTAGTATTCTATATACTTTTAATTTATTATATTTAGATATAGATTTTTGTGTCATGTTTTAATATTTCAAAGTATATTTTTTACATTCAATAATGCCTTGATTTTAATATATAAACACTTATACTTCATATATTTTTTTGTATATTATTTCTCAAAAGAAATTTTTATTTAATCCTTTATACATTAAAATATTCCTTAATTATTTTATAAAGATATCTTAAGTTTATTATGATTAAAATGTGTATAAACAGTGCTAAAATGATATTACAAAGTATTAAAATATTTTACAAAACTTAAGGTATTCAAAACAATTTAAAATAAAGCGTTTTTCAAAATACAAAGGGATATGTCGACATATCCTATCCATGAATGTCGACATATAGACTGAAAATCTCAAAATTCAAATTTTGAATGGAAGTCTCTTTTCATCGTATCTCTTCGCAAATGGACATGACCATTGTTTCCCTATAAATCCAGATTCCAAACGAATTTTTAATCATCATTTTCTTATTCATCTCTCCTCCTTCCACTCTCCCATTTTTAAAATCAAAATATACCCAAACTCGGTCGAAATTCAACCAGAATAAAATTCAATCATCACTAGTTTGATTCTCCTTCATTTACTATCTGATTTCTCTCATCTCTCTCACTCAAACAAAGATCAAAGTGCTATTCAAGAGTTGTAGGATGAATTGTAATATAGATCGAAGGTCTGAGTTTGTAAACTCTATCAAATCATACTGCTATACTTATGGCTGTGATTGTAGGCCGTAAAATCAATTAGGTGTGCTTAGTAGTCCGTAAATCTAGTGGGTGTGCATATAGCCCTAAAATCAAGTGGCTTTACCCTGAGGTCGGGATTCTGAAGGGTGTGCCTTGTAGCCTTGAAATTGAGATTGTATTTTCATTTACTAGTTTGAAAAAATCCATGCAAGGAATTGTGTGGGACTGGATGTAGGGAAACTCCGAACCAGTATTAAATCCTGGTGTGTTCTTTCCTTTTCATTTTTACTGCATTGACTTTTATGTGCATTTTTATTCTGTGATTGTTAATTACAACATTCCAAGTAGAATCTTAAAGAATTTGAAAAATATTCATATAATCAATTAAACACTATTCACCCCCCTTCTAGTGTTAATTTAGCCTTAAGATCCTTATTCCGCTGACTCACAATTGGTATCAGAGCATTAGGTTTTCAGAAACTCATAATTTGATTTTTGAAAAGCTTAAATGGCTAGTAATACTTTGAATAATTTTGCAGAAAAACAATTTTGTGAAACCAATATGTTTTTAGAAACTAACTATTTTAAAAAGTTAATTGATTCTTGGGAAAGTATGTCTTTGAATTGCAGGAACAAGTTTGTTATGTGGCAAATGGTGAAAAGACACTTGAAAATCAAATATCAGAAATCAAGAAGGATAAGTGGTATTGGATAGTGGATATTCGAGACACATGACTAGAAATTCGGAGATTTTGAAAGATATAGTCTATAAAGATGGTGGATTGGTAAACTTCGAAGACAGCTCAAAATGATATGTGATTCGCATCGGCAATGTTGGTAACTCTAAAACTCCTACTATTTCTAATGTTTTACTAGTTAGGAACCTAAAAAATAACCTGCTTAGTATTAGTCAATTATATGATAAGGATTTTAAAATTAAGTTTGAAAATGATAATTACCGCATCAAAGATAATGATTCAAACATTATCTTTGAAGGTATTAGGAAATGGAACTTTTATATATTACTTTAAGTAAAAAAGACATTTTAGTTATTCTATATGTTCCAAATAACCCAAATGGTTTAAATAAGTGGAAAACAAATTTTACCTTTAAAAAAAATTAACGGATAGTTTTCAAACTGGAAAGACACTTTAATTTTTGGAAATGCCTTATGATTTTATCTATAGAATATCCTAAATTATTTATCTATTAAAAGATTATATTTTTATTATAATTAATTTTATGTATTAAAAGTTTAGAAAATGATTTTAAAGAAAAATACTAATTTTTAGATTTTGTAAAACTTTTACAAAATTAACTATATACTTTGAAAATAGGGCAAAAAGTACTGAATATAATAGTAAGTTATAAATTAATAATGAAATTTCATACATAAATATAAGATAGATATATTTGATTCTATAAAAAAAACTGGAGCCAAAATTCGAATTATAAATATTTTATTATTTTTGAATGAATAGACACTTAGTAAGTTACAACTGCTATATTTTTTGGAGCCAAAATTTGAATTTATGATCTTTAAATTAAATAACTTTTCAGTAATAAAAATATATTCTATATAACAATTAGTATATATAACTACATAAAAAATAAAAAATTCTGTGTAATTTAAATTAATGAAAAATATTCTTTTGTTTTAATATAATTCAATAGACACTTCAACTGCCAAGTTGTGCTTTTAATTTTTAATTTTTTTAAAAACGGTCGTACCTCTTCGTGATTGGTCATATCTTTCTAATGACTTATATAAAGTGTTTCCTTTCTAATGACATCTCACTAATCCTTTATCATGAATATACTAAATGGAAATGAGTACCTTCATTCGTGATTTTACTTTTCTAAATGTTGATTACTTCTTTCACTCTTATATCTTACTAACTTTATGATGAGATATTAACTTTATGGCTTCATGAAATTAATTGAATGAATTTAGAACATGTGAATCGGGCTCTATTTATAGATTCCTTCAATCAATAAGAATGCGCCACATCATATGACACTTGTCATATAAATAAATAGTAACACACATGCAAAATGACATGTGTCATTACACTTGTCATTTAGGAAAATCATTGTATCACATGATGCCAAGTGTCTTTACACATGTAATTCATTAATAGACTTGTAATTTAAAACGATGAATGTGACAAAATGCATTATGTCACATTATATTACATATAATAGTATCATGAATGAACTTTTTGAAACTCTACTTTTGTTTAAAAATAAAAAGTTTAGTAGAGTATCTTATTTTTTATAATGATTATGTTTTTCATTATTTTTATTCATAGGTTTTAAGTACTCTAAGTATACTAACTATTGTAAAAAAATGGTATCAAAAATCAATTTTTTAGTGTCAAAAACTAGTCGCAAATTTGGTGTAAAATCATGTTAAAAACAGGCCCAGAACTTTAGATGACATTTATGAAATATTGCCTCTACTTCTTCTGTAACACTTTTTGCCTATTGTGAATTGTTTAGATTGCATTTCTGTGCTTTGAAACATTGTAAGGTGTTTCAAAGATGTTTTGCACTTGATAAATGTCGTAGTTCCTAGTTGAGGGAATTAGGCATAAGGACAAACTTTGAAAAAAAATTAGGCTGAAGGACACAAAGTTTCATTTTTGGACTGAAGGACAAACTTTGAAATAAAATTAGCCTGAAGGAAAATGCTAAATATAGTTAGCATTTTGTACAGTGCAAACATTGTACAAAATGCTAATTATAACTAGCATTATATCCAGTTTTATATTGTACAAAATGCTAGTTGTATTAGCATTGTCCTTCAGCCTAATTATCTTCCAAAGTTTGTCCTTCAGCCTAAAAATAAAACTTGTTGTCCTTCAGTCAAAAATTTTATGAAAATTTATCCTTGTGCCTATTTTCCACTTCCTAGTTTATAACGTTTTAAATACATTTTGCAATAGAAATTTTTTACAGCATTCTGGAAATGATGTCTTCTCTATTTAAAACTTTAAATTGTGTAAAAATGATATTTAAATTAAGAATTTTCCTCTAATATTTTTAGAGTATTTTATAATTTATATTAGAATGTTTTAAAATTGATTTCATTTTATGTACATTTTTAATAATTAATTATAAAATTTTAAAGTAAAAAGGCTTTTAATACAAAACATGTTTATTTTTTAGTTTTCCAATCTTTGTTATTTTTGATAATATTCTATTATGATATATTTTTAAGTAAGTTAAAAGTGTTTTAACATATTTATTAGTATTTTTAATTTAAATATATATATATATATATATATAGGTTTTAATTAGTAAGTTTAGTATTTTATAAACGTATTAATGGAGATTTTTAACACTTAAGCTAAGATGAATTATTTTAAAGAAACTAAAGAAAGAGGTTAATAAGTTTATAAAATCATATTTGATCATATAGATAGTTACACTTGTCAAACATTGTGTTTAGGCTACAATTAAATTTCGTAATTAATATGGTTTGTTATGCGAATATATGAATTTATATAATAAATCTAATACACAAATTTCTTTATAAAATTTGGATGCATAGGTTTATGCAATAACAACATTTATATTAAATCATCTTCCATACTCTCATCATTGAATTCGATTATATACACACATACATCATCCGGTTATATTATTTTAAATACATTAGGTATTGATTTTGATGTATTTATCATCTTACTTTGGAGTTTATTCCGATTATTTTTTATAATGATTATAGTTTCCCACATTCATATTTGATAGTAACTAAGTAAATAGTTTAAGTTATATTTGGTTTTTCTTATTTAATGACTTTAATGTCCATTACTAATCATCCTTCATATATACAGTTAAATCCATATTATTTAGCATTCTAAATAATTTATATTCTCTTATTTAACATTATATATTTTAATATATGTCATAATATATCACTTATATCTTATATTAATTATCATTTATATCACGTATGAGTTATCATTCATATCATATATAAGTCATCATTTACATGTCATAATTTCTCATTATGATTCATTAGCGTAACATTTAAATCTTATTTATTGAATTTAACTCTCTAGTTTACAAGTATTTTATTCAGGGGGAGTTCTTATTTTTCAACCTTTTTGTTGAGGACAACGGGGGAGAAAAATATAAAATATACATATGCATATATTGAGGGGAAGTAACCCGGGGGAGTTATATCATATTTCATATACATGGTTGTCATCATCAAAAGAGGGAGATTGTCAGTACCTTAGGTATTGGTTTTGATGACAACTATATATGATTATATAAAATATAGATACTAATGTTTTTTCTATCAAGTTATATATAGTATATAGTGCAGGATATTAGACAGGTGTTGATTAAGAAGACCGTACAATATCAAGAGAAGATTCAAGAGGTTGCTATATAGATTCAAGAGTTAGAGATTGAAGACTCATGAGTATTGAAGATTCAAGATATCCAGATAAGTTATAGAGTCATAGATTATTTTGTTGAAACCCTGATAGCACTTCTTTGATCTCTCTCCATTTTTCAAAAAGGTTTTAGAATCTATTCTTTGATTTTAAATGATTTTCAACTATCTTGGTTTTCAAAAATAATCCGTGTTTTCAAAAATGATTTTTCAAACATCTTTTCACATAGCTTTCAAAAGAATTCTAACATTCTAATTTTTTATTTACATAATTATAATATTTTAAGAAATTAAGTTTTTAAGTATTTTATATTTTAATATACTTCTAATTTACTACATTTAGACATGTTTTAATATTTCAAAGTATATTTTTAACATTCATTAATTCCTTGATTTTAATATATATTCACTTATACTTTATATATTGTTTTTGTATATTATTTCTCAAAAGAAATTTATATTTAATCCTTTATATACTAAAATATTCCAAAATTATTTTACAAATATTTCTTAAGTTTTATTTTGATTAAAATGTGTATAAACAATGCTTAAATGATTTTACAAAGTATACAAATATTTTACAAAACTTAAGATATTCAAAACAATTTAAAATAAAGTGTTTTTCAAAATACAAAGATATGTCAACATATCCTATCCATGTATGTCGACATATAGATCGAAAATTTCAAAATTCATATTTTGAATAGAAGTGTCTTTTCGTCATATCTCTTCGCGAATGGACATGACCGTTGTTTCCCTATAAATACCGGACTTCCAAACGAATTTTTAATCATCATTTTCTTATTCATCTCTCCTCCTTCCACTCTCTCATTTTCTAAATCAAAATATACCCAAACACTGCCGAAATTCAACTAGAATCAAATTCAATCATCACTAGTTTGATTCTCCTTCATCTACTCTTTGATTTCTCTCATCAATTGTAATGACCCATATTTTCAACCATTTAGAAATATTAAATTTAATATAATTGTTGAATAAAAATGGTTATAAATAAACATTTTACGATTTATTAATAGAAATGTTATTTGATGTACATTATAATCTAAGATGAAATTCTTAAATAACAAATTTCAATAAGTTAAAAGATTTGAATGTGAAACAATGTTGGGTTGCATATTAACAATAAGATTTGAAATAACAAATGTTAATGTTGTAAAGAATAAAATGAATATCATCTCTAATTGGAATATAATTGTAAACTTTAATTTGGATATAATTGTAAAGTTTAATAAGGAAGAAAATAAATGACTGTATGAATGTAAATTCCAATTGATTGGAATAATAAGTGTTAAAAAAAGAGACAAGCACCATTGTCCCAGTGGTTAAGTGATTCAACTTTGGTGCAAGAGGTCACAAGTTCGAACCTTGCCTAGCGTGATTCGAACATTTATTGGCACATGATTTATGGTTTGTTGTCCCAGTGACATGTTGTATCTTAGTACCATTTTCAAAAAAAAGATTTAAAAAAAGAATAATATATCTTTCTTTATTAAAGAAGAATCATATGTTTATTTATTTGAAATGTTGGTAGCTGAAAGATTGATTAGATGAATAAGAAATCAGTTATTTAATAAGAAATTAATAACTTTTTATTTGTATACAATAATTCCATAAATACGTTAAATTACTATAAAAAGAAATTGAATTGTCTCATTTCCCTTTTAAAATTTAATTAGAAATCAATGGCAATTAATGTGATTGGAACCTTCTAATTAAAAAGAGGGAAGACGTTAATTGTAAACATATATTGAAATAAATTTAAATTAGGTGATTTATTTCCAATTAATTCAGTTCATGTTTCAAAATTTAATGTTAGTTTACTGCATATATGTTTGTACCTAAATATAAACTTATGTTTCAGATCCAGTTATATCATAAAAAAAAGGATTATTTAGGTTTGAAATCTCATATGGTATTAAATTAAATGTTAATAGGAGATTGTAATGGGGGTAAAATAGATTTACACTTGATTATTTCCTTTTCACTTAGACTTGATTAGATTTTAATTGCAACGTAATTTACCTTTCCATCTACACTCTTCTAATTTACTCTTACATTCATTGCATCCTTATGTGGATTATTTTCATACCTTTTATTTATGAATGTAAACTACAAGTGGAGATAAAGATGTACATATATATATCATACACTTGTTTATATTACCTCGTTTATGCTGTCATATTTTTTAATGTATGTTAATGAATTCCTAGTAAAACATTCAATTGAAATATTAACATGTTTGTTTAAATTCCAAATCTAATAACAGAAAGAGAGAGAAACGAAAAGTTTTTAATGCTGTATATTCTCTTAATTAATTACAAAATTTGTGTAGAGATTTTATTTATATTTATTGTGTGTTAATTAAATCTTTAATAGATGTCAATTTTGGTATGTTTGGGGTTAACAAAATTAATTGAGTGAACAAATGTTTTTGAAATTTGAATTCCAAAAGTTTGTTTCCGGTGTTGAGTCGGTCCGTTCATTCCCTTTCTAATTGATAATTGCCTCACTCTTTTCATTATTTCCTCATTTGTTCCATTACTCCTTTCCATTTACATTGTCTAAAGCTTTTCCATTTCGCATACGTGAACTACTTTTCATGTTTTATTTCTTTCCTTCACCTCTTTTTAATACCTACCACTTTTAAAATGGTTGTTCATATTTAATTTTTTCTAGTACCTTGTTTGTTCATATTTACTTTATTACCATTTCGTTCATTTTCCAGCTTCATTTCCTGAAGCATCATTTCATTTATTTCTAATTAATAGCAGCTCCTCTTTTCAAATTTCAGTGGCTCTAAACCTAACTCTAACCTTATAAATAAGATATGATGCAAATGAAATCTAGCCTCCATTCTAATCTTTTTTTTCTTTCTCCTTTTCCTCTTTAAATCTTCTTCTTCTCTCTCATTTTTTTTCTTCTTCAAATCATCTTCAAATATTCTTCCTCTTCAAATCTTTTCCTTTCTCAAACTTTCTTCTTCCTTTTGAAATCTTGATCTTCTCTTTCATTTTCAGTTCTTCTTGTTTTAATCCTTTTCTTTTTCAATTCTTCTTTTTCATATCTTCTTCCTTTTTTAAAATCTTCTAAATATATATATATATATATATATATGTAAGTATATGTATATAAGTATATATGTATATATATTAATATAACAAGGAGGCAAATTAAAGTAAATCTAACCAAAAGCAAAATTTAGGAACAAAGCTGGCAATCAAGAAGGAGACTAAGAAAACCTAGAGAGGAGCTATTGATTAGAAGTCTATTATTTTCAGATTCATATGAAGGTGAGTTATTAAACCCACTCATGCAATACTAAATTTTATTATGTTAGTTGAATTAAAATTATGAAGTGATTAATTTTATTGATTGCTGTTTGGTGGTTTAAATTGACATTTAAATTAAATTTGAATTTTATATTTAATTGAATTGATATTTAAATTGATATTAAAATTTAATTGCTAATTAAACACCGACAACTGATAATTAGTAACTGTTATAATATATTGGTTGATTTGGATGTTGATCGTAATTGGATGTCTATTTATTGATATGTTGGATGTATGGTTGTTATTTATTTTGATATATCCATGTTATTATCCTATTTATTATTTGACATCCAATAAATTATCATTTGGATTATTTGAAATGAACAAAAAAATTGGTTGAAATGATATATACCTATGTCATTTAAATATGGGTTGAAATGATATATATCCATAGGGTAGAAAATTATATACGAACATCAGATTTGGTTAAAATAAATGTTTTTAAATCTTGAATTTAGATTTTTTTATGATATTGTTCTAAAGAGAATAAATTTTTGATTAATATGAATTGAATTATTTTCTAATTCGAGATTTCAAATGTTGAAACTGAAACTGTTTTAATGAAATTGTTTAAGGATTTGATTTGAAACCTTAAAATCAAAATTGAGGTATGATTTGAATTTATTTAAAGCGAATGATTTTAAAGGTTTAAATTTTAATTTAAACTTTGAATTTACTTTAATTAAAGTGGGTTAAATTGGTATTTCAAAGTTTGGACATGACATGAATTTAAACTAAATTGCTTCAAAATGAGAATTTGAATTGAAACTTTCAGTCATTTGAGTAGAACCGTTTAAACTGAATTTGAAGTACAGTTTGAAATCGTTTTATTTGAGGTTGATTTAAATTAAAATTTGATTATGAAGTTGACTTGAATTGGAGTTGAAAAATTGATTTCGTTGTGATTTGGAACATTAGTTCAAATTGTTGTGAAAGAAAGAAACAGTTTTAATATAAACTATTTTAATAATTAAACTATTTTTCAATTTTATAAAACTATTTTAATTATTCCAAACCATTTTTCAATATTAAAACTATTTTAATTATCCAAACTTTTTCAATATTCAAACTATTTTAATTATTCAAAACTATTTTCAATATTCAAATCGTTTTTTAATTGGGAATTATTTAGATTTAAATATGAATGTTTTGATTTGGAAGTGTAACCTATTTTTGAATTCGAAATGATTTTAAAGCAAATCTGATATTTGAATATGAGTATGACTTGTTCTTGAAATTTAAAAGAACCAACCAGTGTGTAAAATGACGATTGGTTGTTAAAGAGACTGGGACCGAATATTGGTAGACTCTTTATCAATATCGGAACCGCTTTAACAACTGTGTACACGATGGATGATCCAGAATGAAGTGGTTGGATTGGCGAACATTTGCTGGATTTGAAGAAAGAGAACGATGACGGATAGACCCCGACTTGTGACAATTGGAAATGACTAAAACAGGACGACTTGTCCTGACCAATGAGGCTAGCTACCTCTAGTGACATCTGTTCTTCGTATTACTATATTGGTTTTTGACTTGATCGGTGCACCTTTATTTGATTATGGGATGGATGTTCGTGGTGGGCCATTAAGGGTTACCACTAGTCAGGTGACTCGAATTGGTAGTATCCTACCTTGGGCATTGCCTCACGTGCCTTGTCATACTTTTATCCTTATATGCGACCACTACGATTTTGTTTTAGTATGGTACCTATAGGGGACTCATTGGCTACCGACATTATTGGTTACGTTACAGGACTTGTATAGACTACATGCTTAAAATGTGTTAAGGGGGATCAATGTAAAGCCTTAACGATATTTTAATACTTTACTTTATTGATAAACACTACATATATAGCGTATCTTACTACATATAGATAGTTTAACGGATCCTTAGGAGATAGAAAATTCCGTAAACATCTCTGAAGATATTACAAGAAATTTTAGTTCTGACTCGAGTGTTTTGTCTTTTCATTATGCTCGGGTCAGCCTGAGTATTTCAGTGTTGAAGATATTATTCCTTGAAGATGAAGATGGAGTTTGCTAGACCGTCTTTACTATTATTTTTCCGCTGCATTATTTTAATATGTTTTTTTATTGTACTTTGATTATGTTGTAAAAATTGAAATCAAATGAATATTGTAAAACAACTTCATGAACTATTTATTTAATTATTATATTTGTCATTCCGCTGCAAGATTCTTTGTTTTGTTTTCCTTCTTTTCTCTTATTTTCTTATTAAACCCCATTGATAATCCGCCTTTTTGAATGGTTTGAGTTAGACATATGTGGTTTATTGTCGACTTAAATTATTCAAAAGGTGGGTCGTCATATCTCTCTCACTCAAACCAAGGTCAAAGTGCTATTCAAGAGTTATAGGATCAATTATAACCAAGATAAAAGATCTGGGTTTATAAAACTCTATCAAATCATACTATAATACTAGTGGGTGTGATTGTAGCCCGTAAAATCAATTGGGTTTGCTTAGTAGCCCGTATCTAGTGGGTGTGCTTGTAGCTCGAAAATCAAGTGACTCTACCAAGAGGTTGGGATTCAGGAGAGTGTGTCTCGTAGCCTTGAAATCGAGATTGTGTTTGCATTTACTAGTTGAAAAGAAATTCGTACAAGGAATTGTGTGAGACTGGATGTAGGGTAACTCCGAACTAGTATAAAATCCTGGTATGTTCTTCTCTTTTTACTTTTACTGCATTTACTTTTATCTGCACTTTAACTCTGTGATTGTTTCTGTGCTTGGTAATTACATCATTCCAAGTAGAATCTTAAAGAATTTGAAAAATATTCATATAATCAATTAAAACTATTCACCCCCTTCTAGTGTTAATTTAGCCTTAAGATCTCTATTCCGCTGACACACAGTACCATGGTCCCCTTTTGGACCAAGTTATTATCCCCACAAGTATTTGTAACCTAGTGCCTCATCAAGATCCATCATCAATGCATTATCATGTCCTCGTCATCGTGCATACCAGGGAGCTCTCATAGTGCCTTATAACGGCATCACAATAGTTTAGCCGTATTCTATTCGTATTTGAACTACCTCTATAAATGGTTATCTAGCCTTGCCCCTAACAAACAAATTAGTAAACAATTGTGGCGGTTTATGACCAAAACATGATCTACACTAGTAGGAGGTAGCCATTTAGGCGTGAACCTTGTCTCTCCACGACTACTCAGGACTGATGATGTTTTCGACCTATGTACAGCTTATGCTCCCTAATATGATACCAAACACAGATTGACATTGTAGCGAGCCTTGCTCATCGTCCCATTTAGATTGCGTAATGCAATCGAGGTAATACCTACTTATTACTTAATACCCCATAAAAGGCTGAAGCAGGCTCTACTTGTCCTATATGTGAACATATATAACTCCACGGGTCCTATAGTTGGATATATCCCACATCAGTATAATGCATAAACAAATGCTGGTAACCCCTTTGTAGTGGGCAAACTTCTGTTGTGTAACACTGCTGGCCTCGCATTCTAACCCTTTAATGGCTATGTCATTCACATCTAATCTAAGTTATTTGCTAACTTTAATGATTCGCAGCCATCATAAATGCATACTTGAGGTTATATATATATATTATATGTATGTATGTATGTATATCTGTGTGTGTTCATACTTGTTTAATTACTACGCCTCCAATGTTCAACTGTTAATAATATTCCTTTACTTTTTCTTGCATTTACTTTGTATTGCATTATACCAATTTTATATCATTCACCGCTTTCATTAAAAGGTCTAAATATCTTTTCCTATTTACTCTCATTATTGAATTTTTATTTCTATTCCTTTTTAACCTTTACTGCCCTTCTTTATTTAGTGTACTTTCCATACCTTCTTTATTTTAAATTATTACTTGTCTACCTTTTCATTGTTATTGCTTGGTTTATATCTTGTCTCTATGGCATATATATTATTTGTTCAATTAAATGGTTATTCTTATCACTATTATAACTCTCTAATTTATCTTAGAGGATTTCTGCATTTTAATGTGTTGGAATTACATCTCCCTTAAAAGGAAGGTTAACATTGTAAATCTATATATCTTATCCAAAAAAGGAATTTGTATTATGTTTCGAATTATAATGAATTATATTTTTATAATTATTGAAATAAACAGTACAAAATATGATAAGTATCCCTATTTTGTACATCTCTTTTCTTTTATGTGTATTCGTTGTTATTTCAAACGATACACTTTTATTTATGATTCTGAACATGATAATCTATAGGAATTTACATTCCCACTCACCTTTTTATCTTTCCAAATATCCAGATCTAATTCCTGTTATTCCAATTTGACACCCCATATTCTCCCTATTTGAATACATATATCGCAAGCTTACATATATCTACAACAAACCTTAACCTGAGAAAAGATTTGTGTTTAATTTAAATTCGGATTTGGATTTATAATATAACTTGGCTTTGACGATTTGGTTCAACCCTATTGTTCTTCTCAACTATCCTCTGTTATTCTCCACTTGTATATACATATATAACTATAATTTTATTTAGAAGAAAATGGCAAAGCTTTGTCATTGCCTTAGAGAATATGAGGAGAAAAGTGAAGGGTTAGGCCCATATTTGTGGGAGTTCGAATCGATGCCAACCGTTAGATTAAATTATTTTAAATTTAGGCTATTTGGCCATGTCAAAATCTCTGCCAAAAATACACACCGGTCGACCGCTAATAGTTGATCGGTCAATATCAGGGATCAATCGATTGTTATAAATTTTGTTTATTAATTACCGATGTTTTATTTCGTTGATTACTTTACATTTAAAACCGACTGAGGTTGTTTGTTTCTGCGTTAAGCTTACTTAAACCCTAAGCAACCATTAACGTTAATTATTGTTAGTTTATTTCGTTAATTAGATTTTATTTTCTTAATTACATATATAATTATTTCTAACTTGAAATATTCAAAGGTTGATAACTTTCTTATTTGAACTCCAATCGAAAAAACAATATATATGAAAGTTGATTAGAAAATCGCTACGAATCTAATGGTGCAAGTTGCGTAGCTAAATTATTATATTTGTAAAAATTCTATTTTTCGACGTTGCTAGTTATTAGTTAATTTCTTTTTAATTAATTATCATAAAAATTATGAGGTGTTCCATATGCAGTCCAAAGTCTAATGATGCTGAAAGCGAATCCACTTAATTCGTTAAATTCACCAATTATTTTTCCCGGATACGAACATGTGTATTTGATAGATAAGTTAGATTTCTATGATAATTTTATAGAATATAAAATATAAATTAAAATAATCTAATTTAATCTAGTAGGTGAACATCTTAGATAAGAGTTCCATGTGTACCTAAAAGATAACATGATACACTATTAAAGTCACTCCTCTCTATGCTACATAAGAATGTATCAAAATTGAGTAATTGAACTCTGTTGGACATTGTACAACTGACAATGAGTGAATTTAGGTCAATTTTTTTATACTGAAATATCAATTGTGAAAAACCCCATTCTTAAATAGTCCATGATATGTGGTTATCAGGTGTACGTTATGAATAATTGTTTTGTGAACTTAAAACTAAATCAATTTTATGTGATTCATAGAATATTTTGAATTCCAATTTCATCACACTGGCAAACAAATTGTTATTTTAAGACATGCGATAGACTTGGATGCAATTCCAGTTTCATGCATAGAAACCGATTATGTAGATGACACAAATTTAACCAAGCCCAAAAAGGACACATCTCACTAGAATTCTAATTAAAAATCCTAAAAATGAAAGTGAAGTTATGAATTTCATATCAATGTCGAGAAAATGGATTGTTATTTAATAATAATATCATCGGTTGTCGATAATTACTAGGGTGTAATGACACTAGTAATGGAGTGATGCTTTAAAGCCGAAATGAAATCCAAGTACACTAAAATTTGGATTTTGGAAAATGTATCCTAAAGGATATGACTCATCAACTACAAGAGGGTCTTAAAGAAGAAAATCAATGTAATTTGGAAGTTTATAAAGTAAGGTTGATGGGAAATTTTAAAGACCGGCCATTCATAGTACTCGGAAATCCATGTACAACAGCACATGGATCCACAAGGACAAAAAATAGTGACGCTTAAAGGTGGTAAATTGAAAACAAATAGAGAACATCCATCACACATTTGTACGTAACACAAAACGGAAGGATAAAATATAATAATGACATATAATGCGCAAGAATATCAATATTAGAATATGAAGACAATAGGATGCATCATCATAATACATAACACTCCAAACTTATAGAGTTCAAATAATGCAACATCCCAAAATAAGATGTCTCATACATGAGATAAAGTCTTACATGTCCATATACAAAATACTAAATAGCTCAGCATAGCAATGGAAAGCTATGGCCTTATAACTCGCTCCATCTATCAATGCCTCCCTAAAACTCTAGTCCATACGTACTCAAGGATAGATAATAAACTATAGAGAGGGTCAGACTTAAAGTCTAATGAAAAGGAAACATCACGACTAAACATGATATCTGATACAGTAGTATGACATAAACAATATACTAAGTGGTTCCCTGAAATGAAAAACATATGTAAACCGAGGTACGTATGATATTAGAACAAGACATCTAGAGCAACATCATATTGTACCTATTACTGCTCTTTTCCCGCATCTAACAAATTATCACAATGAACAATGGTGCTAATATAATTACCGTAAATATCATACAAAGACATATGCAAGCCCGTGCATATGACAATGAACCAAAGCTCCAATGTATCATCGCACCATACCTATAACCATAACTCTAAGGTAATGTAATATCATACCTAAAACATATATAAACCAATACTAACGAGTCAAAATTCCTTTCCATTGAACTTTCACATGTTGGAGAAACCAAAGTGGTTAACGACATGTTCAGACGATTGTCGATATAGATGAGAATCACCATCTCTCTCTGGCTATCATACTATGTGAACACTATGGTTAATCCCTATAGATCTCAATAAAGAATAATAATGCTCAAGCCATAGCTATAGGCCTTAGGGGTGGGTAACAACGTATCATACCTAACCCCGATCCACATGCCTTTGATATCCTGATGACTGAATACCGAGGTCATAAGAGAGTTAATGGTATGCTCTATGAGCAGTTATGTAATTTGTTGCATATATCCAACTCTATAATTGATCTTGTTCGTAACAAAGGTATTTGTTTTCTTGTATATACTTTGTTATGCCGTGATATTTAATTAAGTAATTAATTTAGGGTGTATTAATATTAAAATTTATAATTAAAATGTTATGTGATTATGGTTTAGTTGTAGTTATGGATAATTAATCGCAATATAAATAGCATTTTATTTTAAATATTCGTAGTCAAGATGTATCGAGAAAGGATATCGATTCATTCATAGAGACCGTAGTGCGTAACGCTCTACAAATTTTGTGCAGTATATTAAACATGGCAGCTAGGGAAACCAAGGAGTTACATACTTATGGTTATTGGATAACTATGGAATGACTTGTTTGAGAGTTTCCTGTTGGTTGATAATAACTAGGTCAAGCAAGAAATCTTGATGTGATGATGTTATTCCCTTGACTTGAGAATACCGGGGAACTTCAATGTGAATACTCCACTTTGATCATAGTTAAATCGTGGCATGGCATGCATCAAATGACTATATTTGGGTCTGATTTGAAGCATTACGAGGGAAGCACTATTCAATAAGGAATTTGTGTATGTGGTTGTATAAGGTTAGTATCACGGTCAACTATAGTCAACTCAAAATAAAAATCTCTGGCTAGAATAGAACGTTTTAATAATAAATGTTATTATTGAACATAAGACTTTGTTAATTGACCGATCAAGTTCAATATGGATAATGTTGGAGGTTTGACCAATACCAGACTCTATGTGACGACCCACCTTTCTGATCCGTGGAAACGACACTTAATACATCCTCAGTATTCTTGTGGCATTGCCAAAGCATCTGAAAGATAAGTTTTCTTAGGATGAAATAAAGAGCAGAACAAGACAAAATAGATAAACCTCATAGCGGAATGGTTACATATGATATAAAATGATATAGTACAAAGGTTACTCCTTATAAGGAGTTATCAGAGTTATAAAAAAAATACTACACCTAACAGATTGATAGCTATACATTCTGACTTTTCATTTTTAAGATACAAAATACACATACATAATCATACATGCGGATCATAAATAACTAGATAACTAAGGAGCCGCCTGCTCGATCACCATCTTTAAAGAGCTCTAAATAAAACCTGCTATTCTCGGACTACCCAAATATAATTGAGTGCCCGAGAGTTTAGGGAAAATAAATGGCTCGAGTCAAACAAAATGTATGGTATGAGTAAAACTTTGAAACAAAAGGAAGTGCATTTTACAATAATATGTGGGACCACGCCGCTAACACGAAAAGGGTTTTCTCCCACATAAACAACAACCAATCATAGAAAAATGGAAATGAACCATGGGAAATAAAAGCAAACACAGATGATGGGAACAATTTGTATAACATTCAGACTTGAAAGAATGGAAATAGTCTGAATAAAAATCCAAACTCGATAGCATGGATAAAATGAAACAACAGTCCATACTCGATAGAATGGACTAAACATTATAACTGTCCAAACTCGATTAGATGGACAAATCCAATAATTGAACACCAGGAAGAGTGGTTGACTCTTACCGTTGTAATTAAAGAAAACAGATTTAAATGTTCGAATCAAATAAGAAAAGGAAATTTTCCAACAATGACTAGGAAGGTGCACCCCCCTTGAAGTATACCTCTAGCAATATACTTCTGAGAAGCTCATTTACTCCGTGATACTTCTCGAACAATACCAAGCCGGACCCCGCCAACCTTACCGAATATCCGAATATTTCACATCTAAATCTTAACCGTTTTTCACGTGACGGTACATAAAAATCTAGATGAGATGTGAAAATACCCTAATGGGAGCAACCCCACATAACTTGGCTTCCTCTCGTGCTTTTGGTTTAGTCATTTCCGACAAAGGATAACAAAGCTCAACGGAGCAACACATCGTCTTAGAATGACGATAATAAAGAAGCTGAGGTAACCGATAGTTGGAAAATCAACTATCGAGGATATAAAACGATCGTATATGGAAATTAAGTCTTGTATACTTATCACCACTCATCGAATTCGAACTTGTATTCTTTCTTGGTTAACAATAATCCGAACAAGTCAAGGTAGTGTTACCTCAAAGTCATGTCACATGATTATTCTGAACTTTCAAAATAGAAGCAAGTCTACTTCTTCGACGTTTAGAGCTAAATACACAAATAAATCATTTTAATATAAGTGATATCGCTTTACGGAAATTAATTCATTTCCGCAAACGAATCAAACCTTTTCTTTTAAAAACCTGAATTCATGCTTAGCCTCACATCACAAGTATTAGCTTTAAAACACATTATTAAAAGAGTTTACTAACTTCAATACATCAATTTAAAAAGGATTTAATAACTTAAAACATCCTTATTACATTGATTAATTAACTTTAAACTTCATCGCACACTTTGATTTTTGAACCTCAAATATCTTTAAATAATAAAAAGGGAAAACAACTTTTAAACCTTATTAATTCAATTAATTATTAAAATATAATTAATTAAATTAATAAATAATTAATTATCATTATTTAGATGAATACAAAGTCAAAACATCCTTGTTACTTCGATAAAATCACTTTGAAACTTCAAAATTAAGTTGGTTAATTAATTCCAATAACATTTAATTAAAAAGGGTAAATCACCTTTAAAATGTCATTAATTCAATTGATTCACAAATTTAAATACAATAAATTAATTTAAAGAAATAACTAATTAATTCTCATTATTTAAAAATGATTTATTAATTACAAACATCAATAAAGGAAAGATTAATTAGAGTTAAAACAAGTTGATAAATTTTAAAGGTCGTTTATTAAAAAGATTTATTAATTTAAAAGCATCATTAGCAAATTATTGAATGATTAATTATCCTTAAACATCACTAAATAAAATGATTAATTAAATTTAAACATCGTTAAATAAAATGATTAATTAATTTAAACAATCATTAACTAGGTAATTAGTTAATTTTTAAAACACATCATTAACTAAGTAATTAGTTAACCTTAATCCTTATTAATTTAGTAATTAATTAAATTAAATAATAAATATTAAAATGGTTAATTACTTTTGAAAACATCGTTAATCAAAATCTTGCTTAACTTGTAAAACAATTCCAAGCACGAAGATGAAACCAAACGGTTTCGATAAAAGTGATTTTTCGAAAGTGCTGATATAGCGATTATCGCTATACGGGCAGTTCGGAGAACAAGTTTATGATATTATCATCCAACCAAACATTACATAGAAAGGGTATGAGCATATATACAAGGTAATTATTAACATGATACAACATGTAGTAAGCATGAACCAACATTATAAGCAACTTTTAGTTACTAACTTTACAAGTTACTAAACTACAACTAAGATGTCAACTTTGCAAAACATGAATCAAACCAAGAACTACCATACTACCAAATACATACAACAAGAATTCAATAGCCACAAATATAAACAAGATTATGGTTTAAAAACTTTTAGTTTAAAGGCGAAGTTTTACTCACCGAAAGCTATCCAAAGTTTAAACTTGTAGTGCTTGGAATCCACTAAAAATCAACTCGAAAAGGGTCATATTCTCCTTGGTTTTTAGACATGTTACACTTAGAATTTTGTAATGTGGTTAAAAGGAAAGTTTTAGGAAATTATTTCCTCTATCATTTAAAAAATTTACTCAAAAAGGTTAAATTTTGAGAAAGTTATGGCCAAAACAGTGAGGGGTATTTTCTAACATAAAA
This sequence comes from Allium fistulosum, assembly GCA_030737815.1. Lineage (NCBI taxonomy): Eukaryota > Viridiplantae > Streptophyta > Magnoliopsida > Asparagales > Amaryllidaceae > Allium > Allium fistulosum. The sequence continues at coordinate 1,498,854,564 of CM060901.1, forward strand.
ATCTAGGTTCAAAAACACTCTTGCAAAAAAATGAATTTTTAGAGCATCTAAGCTCTAAATTAGAAAAAGTGGTAAACTACAAAGTTGTAGCTACTGGAATTTTAAACGGTTTGAATAAAAGAAAAACATGATTTGGTGAATTATTTAGGAAGTTATGGCCGTGAAAAAATAAGGAAAAATGGAGGAGATGATGTGGATTTTTAAACAAATTTATGAATTCTTAAATGTGGAAAAATGAAAATTTTAACACTTGGAAGCCATGGAAATTATCTTGCAAGCATAAGCAAGACTTAAAGAATGAGAAAGAAGTGGAAAATGAAATGAGAAAAAATGATAAAAGAATTAAGAAATGGGTATGTATACAAATGGTTATGCTAAATTACCGAAATGCCCTTCAGGTACATACCCTCCTCTCATGCTTTGCCACATCACCAAGCATGTTCCATACCTCCCTCATTTCAAAAAAAACAATAAATTATGGACATTGTAATGTTGTTCCCTTGAGTTGCCAATATGTCACGTCTTTGTCTCCCCTGATGTGACATTTTTCTCTTTTATTTTTATTATATTTAAACTTAATTAAATTATAATTAATCCTAATTAGTTCACTAATCCATGATTATAACTTTTCATATGTGAACATTTATTTACAAATGTGTACACAACATTCCAAACAACTTTTATACGATGAAACTTCGAAAATTCGGAAAACGGTTTCTGGTCACATTTTTTGTTTTTCATCGAACTTTATATTTTTGTAAACAAATTTTGAAAACTAATTCACCATTATTATTTATTATTTAAAAGATTTTTATTTTAGTTATAAAACCTATTATTTGAATACTTAAAATTAAATAAATATTCATAAATCAATGTAGTGAAATTCCAGGTCGTTACACTCCATATATCCTAAATTGATATGGTGTTGGCAAAGAGAACTTGTGTAAATTATTATCACTATTGGCACCGCTTAAGGTGACATAAAATATGATTTTTCTAAAAAGATCTGTAAGCGATGAATTTAGCCAAACATCACACCACTTGCTAAGGTGGCATCTGAACGTTAATAATTTAATTGTTCAGTATTAATCACCGGTTGAATACATTCCTTTTAGTCATATAATCGTATTTGTAAGTTCTCCGAAACACCACATGATTTTGATTAGTTTATAAAGTGTTATAAATTAACTAAATTAATTAATATTTAAGAAATATTTATTATTATTGTGTTTCATATTTTGGAGTGTTAATAGTAAGTGGGGTAGCTCATAAGAATGTTCTTGGTGCTATCGGTAATTATTTGGATGTGTATATAAAAGTTATATATGCATGTATCGATATATGATATCTACTTATATTTAAAGAGGCATTAAAAACATTTAATTACTTAAAAAACAATGCTTGGGATGTTTTTATCCATATAAGACACCATGTATAGCCATCCATAAAGGGGTGAAAATAGTCTAGATATTTGATCTAGATTTAAATAGGAATTAAGGAGGAAGAGTTTTAAAGAGAGGAATGACAAATGGTTTCCTTCTTTCCATAAATACAAAACATTCCCCGTTAATTCAATTTTCAACTGTTCCTACTTCTTTCTCTCTTCTAGGCCACCATTATTGTTAACCTAAAAAATGGATCAACACCCTGGATTAAGTGTGAAAACACCAGCCATGTTTATCAAGGCAAATAAAGTAGAACAAACAATAGCAAAGCAGAAAAAGTAAAGAGACAAGGGATTTTTATAGTGATCCGGCTGTTAATAAAGTCAACATCCACTTTATAACTTTTTATTATTGACTGACTATTGTTACAAGTTGAATCGGATTACAGTTTGACTGGATTTTGTAAGTTAGATCAAGTCATCAGTGTTAGAGTTCACTGGAGAATCACAACAAACCCTTTGGATGACTGTTGTGTGGAGGTGAAGGGTGAAGAATAGTTTCTACAGAGTTTCAGCAGCCAGTCCAGAAGATCCTCTTTATGTTGAAAATGAGTGAGTATTTATAGGGATTGGAGAGCTATTGGGCTAGGCCGCATTGCCAGAAGCTTGCATTTGAAGATACGAAGGTGCCTAGGAAATTTCGTAGTGAGCCGAGCTAATACAATAGATCGCTAGCGATCCATGTAGTCTGCTTATTTTTGGCTCGCTTCAGTTGTACCATGTTCCATGCCTTTTGTAGATGCCCTGTAACATCCCCCTACTTGGAGGCCTAAAACTAACGGCTATGGATGCTGCAATCATCCATAGTTATTAATTCTCAATGACCAAATATGGCGGTGTTAGATACATTGATACGCAGAAACACATGAATATGGAAAAAAATTAAGACATCAAACAAGATCACATTCCATTTTAAAACATTTCCAATTCATTACATAATCCCACAATCGTTAACCATGTTCAGAGAAAATATATTATTACAACATACGCCAAGAGCGACATATGAAGATGCCCCCTTAAATGATCAGAGTATATACAAGTGTTAGAACATCTATTATTGGATTTTAATGACAACAACTATAAAATTATGCCAAAGAACCTCTAAGCTAACTTGTAGGTACATAAGTATCAAAAAGAGACAAACAAATAAGTTCAACATGAAGATACACAGTACAAAAGAGGATAAAAGTATGTATATGGAGATACAAGAAGAGATATACACGATAGAGACAAGACGAAGGTGACAAACAAAGTATTATTAGTCATAGAGTGTCATGTCTAGAGTTTACAGATGTTAAAATCTTCTCAAAGTGGTATACACACATATACATACACATTCGAAACATTTTATAAAAGCAATAAATTTTTTTTAAAAATAATAATAATAATAATATATGAAGCAAGGCTCGAATTCGGGTCATTGGTGAGATCATATTCTAAATGGAAAAATCATGTTTTCAAAAACACATGGAGCAAGACTCGAACCCGGGTCACTAGTTTAGAAAGCAAGTGCTCTTACCAAATGAGCTAAGGCAATTTTTATTCATCAATTGAATTCAGCCGAATGAACAAGGTCATTCAGTCGACTGAATTCTGTGCATATGAACAACTTTACTTGAATATTCAGTCAACTAAATCATACATTTCAGTCGACTGAATTACATGTTTTTTGCACTGTTTTCTTGTTGCATCGATTTTCAATCGACTGAATCTTTTCACTCGGTCGGCTGAATCTTCATAACGGTTATATTTTGAAGAAACACTTCATTTCAGCATAGGGATAAAACTCTTGATTTAAGAGTTGTTTCCATATTCTTTTATGGTGACCTTTCATGAACAATTTCAACTCTTAAACACTATATATAGCCATGAAATCAATTGTTTTAATCAAAACTATCTTGCCATTTGCAATCAATATTTCATTCGAATCACTTGTTCATTCAAGCAAACCTCATTAAGTGATTTAATAAACTCCCTATCTTCACGAATTACACGGTATACCACAAATGAGAAGATTATAGGAAGGGTGTACGTTATTGATTTATCAGTGCTATTCAAGTGCATATTTAGTTAGAAACAACTTTACTATTTGTATTGGAAGTCATGTTCGGTTGCTCAGGCGGTTGAAGTCCTATTCTATTGCTTAGGCGGTTAAAGTCCTGTTTTTGGTTGCTCAGGCCATAGAAGTCCTATTCAAATGTCTAGGCGGTAGAAGTTCTGTTCGGTTGCTCAAGCGGTGTAATACCTATTCCTGCGGGTCAAGAGAGGGTTGATAGTTAAGAAGGAGTCTGGGACTGGACGTAGAACGGGAGTTCGAACCAGTATAAAAATCCCTAGTGTCATTTTCTTTACTATTTACTTTTTATATTCATATTCCGCACTAGTAAATAACTTAGATTATATTCCATATTATGATCCTTAGCAGCACTTTCAATAGGAAATTTAACAACTTTGCTATTACAAAAAAGACAACAGAATCAAAATAAAAGAGAACTCTAGATAGCCATCATGCCTCCTGCACGTCTCCGGAAGCTTTATTCGTCCAATGAGGTACCTGAAAACCTCAACTCTCAAACTACTCAAAATCAATTGAGTACCCAAGAGTTTAAGGGGAAAACATAAACTTTGAGTCAGACATAAAGCCTAGTATGAATAATAATCAACCATCTCAAGCCATTTAGATATCTAGTGAGACCACACCGCTTAGCGGAACGGGTTTTCCCCTCACTAGTATCTTAAAACCTTTATAAAACTATATACTATGTTCTTGTGTCCATAATGGTTAAAACAATATGAATCAATTCTGGATTCCCCATCCCCATTCATTTTGACTATCTGTCTCAGTTATAGTTTCTAGGATCACTACTAACCTAATAGTTTTAATGGGCTAACTAATAACCAGTTAAATGTTTATTTACTACCTGTCTGATTTCATAGTTTTCACGGGATCACTAAGAACCTACTAGTAACTCCAATATCTTTTCACTTATCCTAGTTTTCATGGGATGACTAGGAACCTATTGGTAACTCCAATATCTTTTTTCTTATCCTAGTTTTCATGGGCTGACTAGGAACCTATTAACTAATTGTCAATATCTTAATCCGGATAGTTTTCATGGGCTAACTATATACCTATTGGCCTCTGCCAATATCAAATCATAGTTTTCATGGGCTTACTATAAACCTGTCTTTCTGACATCTTCATTTATACATAGTTTTTATGGGCTTACTATGAACCTATTGGCCTCTGCCAATATCTTTTCCTATACACAGTTTTCATGGGCTTACCGAGAACCTATTGGCCCCTGCCAATATCTTTTTCTTTAATATTTTAGCATCCTATATTCTGGTCTTCCTGACCTCCTGGATGCAATTCTACTCATTCAGAAGTTAACTTAATTTATATTCACTACTGGGTCAACCTAGGTGGTTATTCTGCCCTTCCCCAAAATACAGTTTTTTTTAGAGAAGAACGGTTGTGTAGCAGGGGACTACACAGCCGATTAGGCTAAATATAAATAGATAGTGATAGTTCGATCAACATGCCTGATCGATAGCTAAAGCAGCATTACAACAAAAAAGTGTTTAGATTACAGTCATTGCATCAGATTATAAGTAAAGATTAATATACATACTAAGCCAGTGATTATTAAAATGACTGCAGCGAAAAGTAAAAGTAGGTTCATGCGAGAGAGAGAGGACAGTCGATCCCCTAGTCTGCACCATGCGGTCCAGTCGGTGCGGCGGAGGAAGCGCTGCCCACCGATTCTTTCGAGGGGGACCTCACCGCTGGAAGGCGAAATCTGAAAGGCGCCGAAGATGAGGGACCTGCCCAATAATCGAACAGATTAGAGATTTTAATGCATAATGCCAGACGCGAGCTAGTGGGTTTATTGAAAATGATAGCGTTTCTCTCTTTCCAGATGACCCAGCAGAAGATAGCCAGAAGAGAGTCGAGATGAGGGTTAGGTGAGCCATACTGCCAGTGTTCAAAGAAGTCTTCTAAGAAGTAGATTATCCCAAGATTGTGGACACAGACCGAAACCCAAATGTAGAAGGATAAATCGCAGTCAAGGAATAGATGTCTGATAGATTCGGTTTCAGTGTTGCAGAAGACGCAAGTCTGATCTGAAGTGATGTTAAAGCGGGAGAGGCGATCCTTGGTGTTAATCCGGCCATGTATGAGACACCACTGGAAGAATTTAATTCGGGGAGGGATATGGCATTTCCAGACACGGGGGAAGGCAAAAAGTCTACCGGGATGGTTTAGGAAGGAGTAGCATTGGGAGACAGAGAAGCCACTGGAAGGAGCAAGGGCCCAGGAGTGAAGATCAGGCAGGGCAGGGGTCAGGACAGTCGAACGCAGGATGTTAAGGGCGGAGAGGAGCTCAGAGAGGGTGTCAGTGTCGAAAAGAGACGGGGGGCAGAGGCCGGGTAGGCCGAGGTTGACAACGTCCACTACTGATAAGAGAGGTCGATTGGAGGAGGAGAAGAGGGATGGGAGGGAGCGGTGAAGTGGGGAGAGGCTGTGCCAGTGATCGAACCAGAAGAGGCAGTTGGTGCCAGCTCCAAGTTTCACATGTAGGAACGGTTTGATGCGATTAACTGATGCGAGAACACCTGACCAAAAAGGTGAGGGTTTGGAGAGTGGGGCGAAGTGGAGGGCATGGGAAGGGTCCGCATTATAGTGATAGGCCAGGATCCAGTCTTTCCAGATAAACTGACCCGGAGAGAGGAGACGCCAGAGCCATTTGGCAAGTAGAGATTGGTTGAAGGTAATCAAGTTAGATATGCCTAAGCCGCCATGTTCCGTAAGTAAACAGATGATTTTCCAACTGATCAGGCTTTTGGCTCTCCCACCATTCCAGAGAAAAGATCGTCTAATAGAATCGATTTTTTTGGATACCCAACTAGGAATTTTGTGAAAGGAGAGCCAGAAGAGAGGGATTGCAGAGAGTACCGCTTTGACTAAGACGAGTCTGCCAGATGTCGATAGAGAGTTCGCTTTCCAACCTGCAAGTCTAGATTCGATTCTGGATACAAGGGGATTCCAGTCCGAACGATGAAGCTTGGTGGGGCGCAGGGGGATGCCAAGGTAGGATAAAGGAAACGTGTCAATTTTGCAGTTGAGGGCAGAGGCGATGGAGGGACCGAGATGGTCAGCATTTCCAAGCATGATGACAGAGCTTTTGCTAAAGTTAATAGAGAGGCCAGAAATGAGTTCGAAGGTGTACAGGAGGACCTTAAGACAATGGATGTGTTCAGGGATGGGGGAGACGAAAAGGATTGTGTCGTCTGCAAACTGAAGGTTAGAAATCGATGGGCTGGGAAGGGAATTGGAGTTGGGATTGGAAGGACGGATACCTGCCAAGTAGTTATCTGCTGTCGCCCGTTTGATCATTTTGTTAAACACATCCGCTACGAGAACGAAGATAAGTGGAGAGAGAGGGTCTCCCTGCCTGAGACCCCAAAATACAGTTATGGGTCTATTACAATGTGAATTATACATACATGAAGAAGCAAACACAATAACTTGGTTAATCCCTTTAACCCTTTGATCAAATAAAACTTCTTCAAAAACTCCTTTTCAAAACACTTTATTTATTTATGTCGTGGTTTTCTTTTAAAATGAGACTGGGTTATTTGTTTTGAAAACTAAGGCTTTCGAAACCTTCAAATCCTTGCTTTCGACCTCACTGGATGACATCCTTCGCAAGAATATAAATCTCTTTTCAAAACATTAGGCCCCTCCCTTTTGAAACACTTTAAAACTTCTCTTTCAAAACCTTTCGAATGTAATAAGGCATTACTTATTAAGTCTTAGAAGCATATCTTCAAAACCTTTGAAAGTACCCCTTTCGAAACCTTTGGAAGTATCCCTTCCGAAACCATTGAAAGTCCCTCTTTCGAAACCATTGGGTTTATACTTAAAATATCATTTGGGTCAAAGTGAATATAAACGAAAGTATCCCTTTCGAAACCATCCTTTATCATATAAAAGTATTGGGGAAAATTTGATGGCATCGGTAGCATCCCTTTCGAAAGCTTCAAAACATTTAAGTCATAACACTGAAGGATGTCATCGAAACCCCTTTTTGAAGCCATTGCCCTCGAAACCCCTGACCTCTTTCGAAAGCATTTAGGAAGTGGCTTAATACATCTTTAAAACAAGAACTACCCTTCGAAAGCATTGATGACTTCAATACACTCGAAAGGCAAAAGAACAGTAGTAGGGCTTCGACTAGGTCGGAACCCCTTCTTTCGAAAGCATTATTTTACAACTATAAAGGAACTTATTCAAAAGCCCATACTTGTAAAACATTAAATGGAAACCCCTTCGAAAGCTTTTAGAAAACTCCTTTCAAAACATATGTTTTGACTACCTCGAAAGCTTTAGTAAAACAAAGGCACGCGCTTAACATTTTAAAACAAACAAAGGTATCGACCCTATCGGAAGCAATGCTTTCGACACCATGCCTTCCATCTTTCCTCCAATCCACTTCATACCATCTAAATGATACCTTGTGTATTGGTTTCAGCTTAGTGGGGTTTTGAATTGACTGAAGGCGGAACCTCTGAGTCGAAAGGTACTTCTATTAGAGGTCGAACCTGCTTTTCTGAGTAAAAGTTGATTAAGGCCAACTAAAGCAAATTCTATCTAGCTAGCCTGCCCACGTGTAAACATGTGATTGGTTGCCTTAACTTTTCAAGTTCTTTATCAAAATAATTGCCGCTTAATTTTAGATCTAAACCAAGGTTAATTTAGCAAATAAGCCCTTCCATTAAGCAAAACCAATATTGCAAATAAGTCCTTCTTCTAAATAATTTGATTTCCATAGCAAATCACTTAGGAAAAATCCCCAAAAATTATAAAAATTCACTTTAATCATGTTATCAAACATATCAAAATTTCAGACCCAAATTCTCAATACACTTTCTGAACTAAATTTCTAAACTCAATTAGCCCTATTTTCCTTTGAAAATCCATAATAATCTTTCCATTGCTTGGAAAATTATCAAAATTAAAATCCAACTCCAAAATCATGCTTTACATAACATAAAAATTTTCCATGAAATTCAAGAATCAATTTCAATTGGTTTTTCTCTAAAAGCACATAAAACCTCATTTAAACAATCTTGTTTAAATTAAAAAAAATATAATTCAAGCATATTATCATCCAAATCATCATAAAAAGGAATTTAATCTCAAATCCAAAAACATATGATCAAAAAAAAATAAAGATGGTATAAATTATTATTCACCTTGATTATGATAAGGAGGTTGAATTGAGATTGAGATTTATTCCCCTAGCTTTAATCCTTAGCTTTACTTTGATTTCTGTTCTCTTTTCTTCCTAGCAATGGCCGCCTCCTCCTTACGTTTTTGTTTTGTTTTTGAACGTGAATGGGAAAAATGAAATGTGAATGGAATGAGAATATATATATAAGGGTAAAGAGTTATGTGCGGCTAACTCCCATTATGCCCTTATGTAAATTAATTAACTTAAAAACCATTCTTTAGCCCATTTACTTAATTAATTGAGCACAACCCCTTAATTATTTATTCATATCTCAATCCCCTTATCACTTAACATTGACATTATTATATTTAATTTATCTAATTAAATCTCTTGAATAATGTTATTAAAAATTAGGGGTATTACATGCCCTTCGTGCAATTTCATGAGTAGATGCTTTGTTTCGATGATGATTCATGTACAGGTTGCATTGAACTATTACTGGAATCAAACGAATGCCCACTTCTCGATCTAGCTTGCTTGAAACATTATGAAACTTAGCAGGTGTCCCTAGAAAAGATAATACTTCATGATGCAAGAAGAATGAATGATCCATGAGCAATATTTATGGATCGCTAGCGATCCATACCCTTAGGCTATATTTTGCTTTTTTCTCTTTAGTCCCTCTTGGTTCCTTCTTCTGATCCTTTCGGTTGATTCTTGAGTCATTTTAACATGATGCAGGTGTTCTAACTTCCATTGAATTCTATTGGGTTAAAAACCCGTATAATATTTTCCCTCCAGAGTATGCTTTTGTTGGAAACAAGGTGTGCTCCAGAAGTAACTGCCTTTAAGTTTCCGTTTAGTGAGGTTCAAATGATCGTGTTAAGGCCATTATGGGAATTTGGCTTTAGTTATTCAGCCGTTTGTTAAATTCTGATGTGAATTGTCATTGCTCATAACAATAAATCAATTTCGGTCACACAAATTTCACGATGCTTGCAAATAACACGAGGATCATGCTTGGTAAGTTTGGAGGAGATTGGTTGCAATTTGATGGATCTCTAGCGATCCAAGGACTTAGAAATTTTTTGTTCAATCTTCTATTTTACTCCTCATTTGAGCCGATCCTTCCTTCTCTATCTTATTTTCTTTTGCAAATCAACCTACTTATTGTGCGACTGGAACCTAAGTATTCAAACCCTAACTTTGCTTCTATCATCGCCGCCGCTGATCTCCACTGCCAGAGCTTCTTGCCGTCGACCCTATTGGATTTCGCCGCTACTTTGACCTTACCCCTAGCTCCTAAAACTTCGTCAATTTGGATCACCATCGACCTTACCCACTTGGATCGCCGTCGACCTATCCATGATGGATCACCGTCGACTTAGAGTTTGACTATATTCACCTTTTGATTTTTGACTTGAGGCGGGTGGTATGAATTTTTGGCATTTTGTTTTAGCGATTTCATGATGAGGTTGTATTGGTAATGGACATATTGGAGAATTCGAGTTGATTGCGATTTTGTGGAAGAAGATAGTAAATCGAGTCTTGAGTTCTCTACGGAACAAAGCTTGGGTCTCGCCTTGGTGCTTGACATGTTTTGCTATCTTAGTCCACAAAATCAGAATTAGCTTGCACTGAGTTATATTGTTAATCCGGCATGATGTCTTGTAGATTGATTTTGGTTTTACTAAGAGGTGGTAATAGCTTAAGGTAGCATCTTGTGTGCAGCTTCTGTTATCACTTTCTAGAGAGCTGAAATCGACTTATGCTAAGAATTCTCTACTTGATTCGGACTCACCAATCTATAGTTGCTCACTTCGGATTGGTCCTGTCATTGCACAATCGGTGTACTTGGAATGGGAGGAACTTCCTGTGTCGCTTCGTACAGCGGATCCGTTATCGACCAATGGTCGATAACGGGTAAGTGTAGGAGAAATAACTTTAATGAATGACACGAGAAGCTCTTTTCTTTCTTCACCGTGAGTAAACTATCTACATAGGATTGAGAGTTTGTAGTGTTCAGGACACCGAGCCCATCCCACATAGAGAGCACACTGCACTTGCCCCAATCAACACTTGGAACCCGATGTGTCAGCATAAATAGATATTTTTTCAGAGGTCAAGTGTTAAGCGTAGGGGGACTTTTAGTTAAAAATAGAATTACCTAACCGCGTTAGGTACAAGTTCGGTTTTATAGAATAAAGCACCCGTCATCCAGTCATAAATCTAGTGGAGGAAGTCCAGCACTTTCAGAAGCTGAATCGTCATCAGTTGTGCCTTCACAAACAGTTTCAGTAGTGTCTACTTCTCCAGTACCGCAGCTGAATATGGTCAATTGGTTCCGGTTGGTCCGGTTGTATATCGGACTCCTCCAAATTTTCGAGTTCTACTCAATCCTCTAGAGAGAGCGTCCTCCGTAATCGCTGCTAAAGTTCTACATAACATTTTTTTACAACATGGCATTCCAAACGATGACGTATGCCTTCCGTCGAAGAAATAGTTTGCACATATGCCGCCTTTGGGGTACACCGATTGCCATCGGTATATGTGCTTGAATGGAGCAGCGCCCCCCTTCAATCACTTTTTGAGAGAAACTCTTTTAATCTTGGGAATTGCTCCATTTCGAATTCACCCTAATGGATACGCGATCTTGTCTTGCCATCACGTCTTGTTTATGCGAACATTTAATCGTGGCTCAAATTTTGATGAGTTGAGATATTTTCTCTCATTTAAGAAAAGAGATGAATGTCCGTTCCTTTTGGTCATTGGGGCTTAAAGAAACCACATGATCATGCTATAGCTTCAAAGTAACAGTCAAGACCCAATATTTTTTCGTTAGGTGTCCTGAGTAATTTAAACATCTTTGGATAACGAGGGGTAAGCCTTCTCTTTTCTTTGTTGAAATTTAATACATCGCTATGGGATTTTTGATAGATTGAATAATTTTTGCAGTCATTCCAAGACCGAACAAAGATCCATCACTTGATCTAATCTTCCATACTCTGAAGGCCGTAGACGCCAAAGAGCGATCGGTGCAGTTTTTGCTAACGGAGAAGAATTTGCTTTAGTATGGATTGTTGCATCTTGGGAGATCTGCCTTAGCCGTTGAAGTTCTGTTTCCTTCCCATTCCAGAATTCGAACATGTTCCACTTTTTCATCACATGGCTCCGTAGAGGGCAACCTCCTAGAAGGAGAAGGTCCGTTTGGTGGGTTAATCGAAGAAATTCATGAAGGAAGAGGTGTTACGAATGAAGACAGCTGCCTGCCCAGGATGCCCCCGATTCCGAAGGAGGAGGAAGAAGAATTCAAGCAGTGTGAAGGCAAGGCTGCGGTGACAACGGAAATGGAGGAGGGTGAAATTGAGAGCGGCAGGAGTTATAATTCCTCCTCTCGTAATGATGAATTCGATGCAAGTTCCAGTGATGAAACATTGAATCGTGTGATGAAACTCCGAGAAGGAGTACCGTTCTCCTAGATTCGCCTCCCTAAGAGATTCGTGTTAAAGATGCTCCCCCAATAGCCAAGCGACTTCATGATTCCTCGCTTAAGGAAACCGGTATTGACTTTGGGGATTTGAGCAACGTTTATGTAGATATCGATGAACTCATGGGACAAGATTTCGAGTTCGAGGGATTGTCTCCTCGCCTCGGTCATATTATGTCTAGAGTCAACCTGATTCTACCGTGGTGACTTCTCGATCTAGGTTGTGACGTCCTTTTAGGTTTCCTATGACATGTTACACATTTCAATAGGGTCACATTCACTTACATATACATTATTTAGGTTCGTTTTCTATCATGAAAGCTCTTTATTTATTTTTTATATCAGGTACTATAAGAGGTCGTGGACTTTACGAGGACCTTGAACAATTTACTGATTCACAATGCTAGTCAAGATGGACTTCAAGCCGCCATCGGTCTTGTGAAACCAAAGAAGAGTAGAGGAGAAGGAAAGATTTGGATGCTGAAGTACGTCATTGGGACGGCAGAGAACGAGATAGAGTTTACAAGAGTAGTTATGAGAAGAGAAAAACTTCTAACCAACCGAGAAGAGCCGCCAAAGAAGTCGAAGGTAGATGGCAGTTCTCATCCCTTTGAGCACCAAGCATTTGCCCCGGCTCTAGTCTCTGTTGGAAATGAAGTTCCAGTTTCCACTATTCAAGTTTCACCTTCATCCCAAGCCCCATCAACTCACGTAGTGCCTGATTCTAGTTCTTTACGTCCTCGCAGGAGGCCGGCTTATAATCTTCCGTTCGGTCCCCCTAAACTCGAAGCTTCGCTCTCTGGATGGTTTCTAAAGGGAGTTAAATTTGACTGCAACCTGAACCCAATCCGTAAAAACTCTTATATGCCCCATCTCCAAGCGATTCAAAGCGATTTGGATCAAGCTAAAGGATGGGAGAAGTTATGCAAGCAACTAGAAGACACCAGCCATAATAATTACTAAGAGATCCTTTCCTTCATGTCAGAGAAGGACGATTATGAGAGGACGTTAATGGAACGTGATGCCAGAATCGAGCAATTGACAAAGGAGAGGGATGTTGCACACTAAGAGAGTAAGAGCAATGCCAGTTTTCTTAAGGAATTAAAGTAGGCCCACCCAAAAATAGAAATCATGTTCCGAGATGAAATCAAGAAGGCCTATGCAGATGAGGTTAAGCTGAAAGAGGAGCTTGAAACCCGTGATGAGATCATAAGCTCAGAATAAAACCATCACCGGTCATAATGAAGTTGTCGAAGCCTATAAAAAGACAATTGCTGGTTATGCAGGAATGGTTGAATCCTGTTATAAGACCTTTTGTAATCAGACTCAAATGATTTCTTCGCTCCAGGAAAGAGTCGCGCAGCTTAACACTATGAAGACCCAGGTTGAAGTTGAGAAGGCCGCCGTGACAGCGGACTACTTAGAGTTGCAAAATGCTTCCGAAAGGAAAATGGAGAAGATGGCCGACACCATCTTGAATTTCTATGTTAACTCCATGTTGCATCAGGGGAGCCTCATCTATTTGGGCCCCAAATTCCTACGTACTCTTGCTGTGGTTTGGTAGGAAGTTCTAGCCCATTTCCAAGAGAATGGAAATGTATATATCGAGCAAGAGTTAGAGGTTGCCTATCTCAACGAAGAGTCGAAGAAGGCTTCGATAGAGAGTAGGGAGATCATTCAAATTGAGAGGGAACGAGAGGCCACCGATGCTGCTGCAACTACAACTACCAAAGTGCTACTAGAGCCTTTCATTTTCAGGGATGGCAAATCATCAAAATAGCCTCGCGATCAGTTAGCGAGTTTGGACGGTGTCGCTTTGTTGTCTGCCCCTCCTGCGGTTGTCTCGGAGGCCTTGGGTGGTCTTGGAACTTCTCCAAAGATCATGCAACCATCCAAAGAAGGAGAATGTGGGAAGTATGAGATTGAAATTCTCGACCACTTTTTTGATGTAGGTAATCTTCTTTTTTCCCTCCGATTTTGAGAATTTTCAGCTCACGCCGCAAGAATAAGACAAACTAAATGCTTTAATTTTATATCTTATAGGTCCGTCTTCTTTATCTACCGACCTGCTAATCTGTTTGGTCCTTGGGCCTGCTTCTATTTCAACTGCCTCGACGCTTGTTTCTGTAGCCGCTTCGATTGCTGCGCCCGTGTCTGTCTCACAACCAGGGCCAGAATCTAAGAATATTGTTGTGTTTCATGGTCTGGACGATCCTTCTATATCTCTTGAGGACGATTTCACAGCAGCTGAAGCTCAAGAGCAGGAAGGCCAAACTGGCCAGCTAAGTAAAACTATACAGTAGATGGTGGCCGTTAAGAAGGAAAAGGTCGAGGACAGAAAGTCTTCAAGGAGCTTCTGCAAGTCCCGGAAGCGCAGAACTAAAGGGAGTCTTTCGGGAAGGTCGAAGAACAGGGAGGAGATGCTGGCACGGAGGAGTGGTCAGGGTTTCAACCGGGACTAGCCCCATTGATTGAGCTTCTCTGGAACTGGCCAGTTTGGCTAGATAATCTGCTTTCATGTTCTATTCCTTCGTGATATGAGTTATGGTGTAATGCTCGATGTCGTTCAGCAGTTCCTGCACTTTAGATAGGTAAAGGGCGAGGTTCTCCCCCCGAGCCTGGTATTCACCTTTAACTTGACAAACGACTAGTTGAGAGTCCATGTGATGTGTATGGACTTTATCCCAAGTTCCTTCACAACTTTGAGTCCGACTATCAATGTTTCGTATTCTGCCTCATTATTTGTTGTAGGGAATTCCATGCGCAAGGCATAGCAAAAGGATCATCCTTCGGGAGTCTCAAGCACTACCCCTACTCCCGAGTAGAAGTTGTTACATGCACCATCAACGAACAACTTCCAACGTGTCTCCACTTCTGGAGTCATTTCTTCCTCGTTATCTTGTATTGTAAATTCGACAATGAAATCTGCAGCTCTTGCCCATTGATCGCCTTTAAAGGATGGTATATGATTTCGCATTGACTTAGTTCAATGTTCCATTTGATAAGCCATCTCGAGATCTTGGGGCGGTATAACACTTGCTTCAAGGGTTGATCTGTCAGCACTCTAATCGGGTGTGCCTGGAAGTATGGTCCTAACTTTCTAGATGCGACCAAGAGGCAATATGCCAGTATTTACAATTTTTGATAGTACTTTTCTACTCTGGCGAATCGTTTACTGATGTAATATATGGGTCGCTGGATCTTAGCTTCTTCTCGTACAAGCGCGACACTCAATGCATGGGCGAGACTGCTAAGTAGATGTACAAATCTTCTCCATCTACCGATTTTGATAGGATTAGCAGGGTTTCCATATGTGGTAGTAGCTCTTCGAACGCAGTTTGACAAGCTTGATTCCATTCAAAGTTTTTCTTTCCCTTCTTTAGTGCGTCAAAGAACGGTATAAATTTGTCAGTTTCTTTTGAAATGAACCGGCTTAGCTGCAACCTTTCCATTCAAGCTTTGTAACTCTTTCCTATTCCTCGGGGCCTTGACTTCCCGTAAAGCGGTTATTTGTTTGGGATTTGCTTCGATGCCTTTGGCGCTTATGATGAATCCCAAGAACTTTCTAGAGGCTACCCCGAAGTGACACTTAAGTGGATTAAGCTTCATTCCATATTTGCGGAGTATTTCAAACATTTCGGCGAGGTTGTGCAAGTTATTTGCAGCTATGCATGATTTAACCAACATACCATCTACATAAACCTCCATAGTTTTCCCAATCTGATGCTTAAACATGGAATTCGGTAGTCGTTGGTAGGTCGCCCCAACATTCTTTAAGCCAAATGGCATCACTTTGTAGCAATATAGTCCTACATCCGTAATTAAACTGGTATTTTCTTGATCAGGTTCATGCATCATTATCTGGTTATATCCCGAGTATGCATCCATGAATGATAGCAATTGATGTTCAACCATCCCATCCACAAGCTGATCGATTCTTGGCAGAGGAAAGTTGTCTTTTGGGCAAGCTTTGTTCAAATCTAAGTAGTCGATACAAGTTTTCCATTTCCCATTGGACTTCTTGACTAAGACCGGGTTGGATACCCGTTCGGGGTAGGTTGCATTGCGGATAAAACCATTCGCCATCAGTTTGTCCACTTCTTCTCTCAATGCTTGGGACCGCTCGGGTCCTAGGCTGCACCTTTCTTCTTCACTGGCGTATACTTGGGATCAATGTTAAGTGCATGGCATGCAATCTCTGGCAATACCCCACACATATCGGAATGCATCCAAGCAAATACGTCCAAGTTGGCGTGAAAAAATTTGATGAGTACAAGTTGCATCTTGTTTCCAAGATGTGATCCAATTTTCAGGACCCGTGTTGGGTCATCCATATCAACTAGGATAGATACTGTCAATTCTACCGGTGCTGTCCATTCCTTCCCTGAACTCTTCTTTCTAAGGTCCAAGCCTTACCAAATCAGCTTTGGTCCCTAAGCCAGGGGCGGTTCTATAGTTGCTATTTGGTAGGTTCACGAATGTGCAGAATTCTCCCCACATTCTTCCCATTTTCGTTTCTTTTAGACTCGCATAGTTCTACGATATAGCATTCTCTAGCGACACTTTGGCTACTTTGATCATCTGACTCCACTTTCCATCAGAAATTTCATAGTTAGACACTATTAAGCTAAAGCAATCCTAAAATCTACCAAGGTGGGCCGCCCTAAGAAGGCATTGCAAGCGGAAATTTCATCTACGATCACAAAGGTTTGAATGAGGTTGACTCTTCGGTCGCCTTCTCCGAGTTCTACGGGTAAGTTAATCATTAAGACAGGTTGTTTGGGTTCACCGGTGAATCCCTAAATCATTGTTCGGAGGGCAGATACATCTTTCATACCGATCTTCATCTGACCAAAGGTGCATTTGAAAAGGATATTCATAGAACTGCCACTGTCTACCAATACTCATCGGACCATGGCGGGTCTGATTCCTACTATCACGAAGATGGGGTCGAGAGTCGGAGTTTCTATCCCTTCGATGTCTCGGTTTTGGAATACTATGTCATTGTTTAGGGTTCTCTACTGCTTGGTAGGGGTTTCATCTTCGACTGCAAAGCACGAACCTTTTGGAGCATGCTTTAATGAGCTCGCATGCCGCTCTATTTCTCCCTAACTCTTCTGCGCGGGATGAGGTCCTCTAGATATTGTTCCAATGATGAGCCTTTGGTCAATTCATATGGGTCCCTCTTTGCTGGTTCCAGCATGATTCCCTTGATCTCTAGGAGCTTGGGGCACTGCGGGTTCATCAGGATTCTATTGTTTTCTCACATACTGCTAAAGCTTATTTTCCCAAATCAACTCCTCAATCAAATTCTTCAAGTGACGACACTCATTCGTGTTGTGGCCATGTGCCTTATGGAAGCAACAGTACTTTCCAGAATGCTTATGTTGTTCAGTTGCTTCCTTTTAGGTGGCTTCTTGTACTCTCCGTCCCCTGTGTCATGAGATAGTTGTTTTCTGGATTATTCTTGAGCAGGGTGTATTCTTCGGGCCTCAAACCTTTGAGTCACTTGCTGCTTTCGTTTCGCTTGTTGGAATTTTGGTTCTTCCCTTTTCGATTCCCATTTCTTCCTATATTTCCTTCAGTGGTCCCAGAGGTATTTATGTCTTGGTTTGTCGCCATACCACTCTGTCCAATGTTGGTTGGTTGTAAGTTAGCAGATTTCCTTTCTAATTCCTGTGCCTCTTCCAATCTCAAGTACTGGCTCGCCTTTCAGTTGAAGTCCTTCCTAGTGGTAGGTTGTTTCATTTTGATCCATTTCACGAATTTAGTTTCGGGCCGACTTGCATGGACAAAGGCCATAAAACTATATCCTCGTTTGGATTACTTACTTTAGTTACCGCGATTTTGAACCGAATCATGAAGGACTTCAGAGATTCATTCCATCCCTGGAATAGGTCGGATAAGGTCATCACATCCTTTGATTGTGCCATGTGAAGTCTAAACTGATAAAGGAATCTTGTTGCTAGTTGATTGAAGGTGGAGATAGATCAGGGCGAAAGCCTGGTGAACCACATTGAAGCAATTACCTCCAGGAAAATTGGAAAACATCTACATCGAACGGCATCTGAAGCATTTGTTTCGCCCAAAACTGTACTTATACAAGGTTTCGGGTCTTTCTTTCCATCGTAAGATGGAATAGTTGGCATAGTGAACTTTTCAAGGTACAGCTTGTTCAGAATGTCATCAGTAAAGGGAGTCTGACTTGGAGCGGATCGCCATTCATCATCCGTTCTATCTTTACTTTCATCCACTAGTCGCTTGACCATGTCCGCGATATATGCCTCGGATGTTCGGTAGTCTGTGGGTTAGCTGTCAGCGAATACACCAAGTGTTTGATTTTCCAAATGATCTTGGTAAGTGGAATGAAGCATAGGCTCTCCTATCTTCGGGAGAGCCACTCCCTCAGGGTTCCGTTGGCTTGCGGTTGGTCTGGTAGGAGCAGTTTTGATCTCCCTGACGTTATTGAATGCATTTGTATTTCCTTTCACTTGTCGTCATCAAGTTGCTCAGCATCTTCTGAGTCGGAGAGATCCATAACTATAACTTCTCGTGGGGTTTTCATCCTTAGACTCAAGTTTGTAACTAGTTGCCTTGCAATTAGTGGAGTGTTTGTGTTTCCTTCCATATTAATTCCTACAATACCACCTATCACTCCTTTCTGCTGTTGTTTTCCGTTTCTCCTATTTATGTTAGAGACGGTAGAATTTTCTTATTCCATAGCAACCGCAGGCTCTGTCATGGTTCTTGGAGCGGCATGTGACTATAAGGACATAGAGCATTTAATTTTTCCATAAGAGATCTTTGGCTATTTTCCGTCTTCTAATTAATTTCATCAACCATTTTATTTAATTCATCTCTAGTGATAACTTCACCCTAAATAGAGGACCCTAGACCTGATCTCCAGAGTTAGCTCCTAACTATAGATTGTTGGGGTTGTTGACTTCAATTTGCTGAGGGTTTGTTTCCTCTCCAGCAATCGTAGCTCCTATGGATCTTCCGGAGGTAGTTCTCCTTCTTCCAGGTGTCATTGATTCTCAGCAGCAGATCTTCTGAGCAGAGATTGAGGATCTAACTTCTGAACCTATCTGATCCAAAGTAGATAGCTATGTCTAAGCATGGATTCATTCTTCTCAGTGAAAGCACCAAAATGTTAACCCAAAAAATGGATCAACACCCTGAATTAAGTGTGAAAGCACTAGCCTTGTTTATCAAGGCAAATAAAGTAGAACAAACAATAGCAAATTACAGGAAAAGTAAAGAGACAAGAGATCTTTATAGTGGTTTGGCTGTTAATGAAGCCTACATCCACTTTATAACTTTTATTATCGACTGACTGCCGTTACAAGTTGAATCTAATTACAATTTGATTGAATTTTGTAGGTTAGATCAAGTCACTAGTGTTAGAATTCACTGGAGAATCACAGTGAACCCTTAGATGACTGTTGTGTGGAGAAGAATAGTGAAGAATAGTTTCTGCAGAGTTTCAGCAGCCAGTCCAGAAGATCCTCTTTATGTTCCAGTGGGTGAGTATTTATAGGGATTGGAGAGCTATTGGGCTAGGCCGCATTGCTAGAAGCTTGTACTTGAATATATTAAGGCACCTAGGAAATTTCGTAGCAAGCCAAACTAATACGACAGGGCATGGATCGCTAGCGATCCATGCAGTTAGCTTATTTTTAGCTCGCTTCAATTGTACCATATTCCATGCCTTTTGTAGATGCCCTTCATGCAATTTCATGACAAGATACTTTGTTTTGATGATGATTCATGTATATGTTGCATTGAACTATTGCTGGAATCAGAAGAATGCCCACTTCTCGATCTAGCTTGCTTGGAACATTGTGAAACTTAGTAGGCATCCCTAGAAAGGATAATGCTTCATGATGCAAGAAGAATGGACGAACCATGAGCAATATTTATGGATCACTAGCGATTCGTGGGTGATGGATCGATTGCGATCCATACCTTTAGGCTATTTTTTTCTTTTTTTCTCTTGAGCCCCTCTTCGTTCCTTCTTTTGATCCTTCTGGTTGATTCTTGAGCCGTTTTGACTTGATGTAGATGTTCTAACTTCCATTGAATTCTATTAGGTTAAAAACCCAGATAACAGTTATCCTCCTCATTCCCATCATGGACAAAATAATTTATATCCTAAAAAACATAAAACAAAAGTAAATTAAGGTAGTTCATTTGATTCTAGAAAGATCGAGTGGTGATTCAAGTAGTCCAGAAATCAACTCTCAATCAAAGTTTCACAAAGTGTTGGATCTGTAAAGCTAAATTCATATTTTTATACATTCATATGTGTTCACACTTGAACTTTATTGATGTATATACCATATGTTTAATTCTATTTTATATTGTCAAATTTAATTTGTTATATATGTTGTTTGTGAATAGAATTAAAAAAACAACCATAAAATTTGATCTGCTTATTTTGGCCATATATATATAATCATCCTTATACACACACAAGCATATACACACATCGATATATATATATATATATATATGTAATTTTAAATAATATATATATGTAATCATTTATTTTGGCTAAATCAAACATGTATATTTATGTGTATCTAAAATTGACGTTTTGATTTCAAAACATGTTATTTTGATGCTTACTTAGTCAAATAGATATATTTGAAATTTATTTTATTAATTATTTTGGATTACTAATTATATATATATATATAATTCATTGATAATTATATGACCATATATAGGTGTGTGTGTGTGTGTGTGTGTGTTAGTTAATGTAATTTCGAAATATAACCAATTCAAATACATATGCATAAAATAAATATGATTAGATATGTAATATAAAAATTACCATTTATGAACTAAATCTAGATTTAATTAGGATTTTGCGGGAGAGGAAAGTGATAGGCCTTTCTGTTTTCTCTAAATTCTATATTGGTGTTTCCTTGGTTAAGGAGATAAATTTGGAACTTGTTCTATTAATTATTCTCTAATTATTTTTAAAACTTTAATTTATATGACAATATATAAACACATTACACACACATATATATACCTGTCTAAACTATAAATATATGGTACTACTAATATGTGTATACAAACCATATACATATAGTATTGTATATTTAAACATGTGCATATACTTAGGCATTTATATTTCTAATATGCAAATAAATTTATTATATGTATATGCAGGTATAATATATATACGCACAATAGATATAAATCTTTATATCTATTTGTATATATATATATACACACATTCTCTATATTGTTATGTTACCATGTCATGTTATGAATATATACGATATATTCAAAATTGACATTAAATTAATTTAATTAATATGATTAATTAAACAATACAAAATATTTTAAAATAAAATATGATTTTATTTTAATAAATATAATGGATCTAGTGCTAATTACATTACATAGACCCATTAAGCTTCAAACAAGTTTTTTTTTTGAAATTTACGCATTTCACCCGTTGCAATGACATACCATTTCTAATAGGTCGTACCTAATGCTGAAACCATGTTGAAGTTAGCCAAAGCACAACCGACTAATCATCTCTTGTATAGGTCATCTGAATATTCTAACCTAAGACTAATATCCCAATCACACTTCTGATTACCTCTCGATTATTGTACATCGTAGTACGTGACAAAAGTCTGGACCCTAAGCCACGCGTGCTCTGTAACCATCCGGAATTTCGGACACTTCGTATTTAAATATCCGAATTATTTAAATATTTGAACCTTGAATTAAATGAGATTAAATTGATATAATAACCTTGTTAGCCCAATTTTAAATCATAAATAATGATGATAAACTTGCTTTATAAAAATGTTTACAAAAATAGTTACTTTGAAGAAATATCGATAATGTGACCGAAAATCGTTTTATTGAGAAACAATTTTCTACTCGTTTGAAGTTATTCAAACTTTTTTTACATATACTTATTTTCTTACAAAATCGTTAATATGAAACAATAATATTTTTTCATATTTGGAAAATAAAATATGATGATGTCATGGGAAGATATTTGGAAAATGAGCTTTTAAGGACAGTCTTAAGTGTTAAGTAAAACATGTAAAGGTATAAAGTAAAATAAGCAAGCAAGGCACATGGAGCGGGGTATTAGGCATGCAAAGGGGTGGTTTTGGCTTGTGTATTCATTCATTATCTCCTAAAGCTTGAAAAGTATTAAAAGTATAAAAATGGTGGAAGTGGATTAGCATTGATCCACTTTGTTCTTCACTAATCTTTCTCTAATTAGTTCAAATCTCTTCCAAACCTTCACCAACAGCTCAGAATACCGTAGGAAACTTAGATCTAATATAAAAATTGACAAACATGAAGCGGATGGTTGTATTTCTCTTTGGCCTTGAGTATGGAAGGTGAAGGGAAGGTGTGGCTTGGATTGGGGGTGCTAAAGTTTGGATCTTTAGGAGTTTGGCGATGGTAGAAAGTGGTTCTTTTATTTTTGTACATTTGTGTTATTTTAAGCTTGAATTTGGATGAGTTATCACACTATTTTGCATGTATATATTATGTGTACATATGTGTGTGTAAATATAAAGTTAAAGTGACATTAACTAATTTTTAACCCAAAAAATGGATCAACACCCTGGATTGAGTGTGAAAGCACCAACCCTGTTCTTACATAGCAATAATATAGAGAATAAATGTAAAAAGAGCAGAAATAGTAAAAAGAAAAGAAGATTTTTATAGTGGTTCGGCTGTTAACGAAGCCTACGTCTACTTTATAACTTTTATTATTGACTAACTGCAATTACAAGTTGAATCTGATTACAATGTGACTGAACCTTGTATGTTAGATCAAGTCACCAGTGTTAGAGTTCACTGGAGAATCACAGTGAACCCTATAGATGACCGTTGTGTGGGAGGAGAAGAGTGAAGAGTAGTTTCTACAGAGTTTCAACAGCCAGCCTAGAAGATCATGTTTATGTTGCAGGTAGGACTGTATTTATAGGGATTAGAGAGCATTTGGGCCAAAGGCGCTTTGCTAGAAGCATGTACTCAAGCGTCATAAAGGAGCTCGGAAAGTTTAAAGGCGACCCGAACTAAACTGATGGATCGCTAGCGATCCATGTACTTAGCCTATTTTTGAGCGATCTTCATTTGGTTGTCTTCATATCTTCTATATAAGTGCCTTATCCAAATGTCAAGTAGTTTGGAGTTTATTTGATCATCTGTCTTCAGGGGTTATCTGGTCTAGAAGAATCATCCATAACTCACTCAAAACTTAACGAAATCAGATGAAATTCTACAAGCACACTCTAAAGGGTATGTGGGACCTACAAAATTAATTTCAGGTGATGGGGACCAACCTATATGGGTCGCTAGCGATCCATCAAGATGGATGGCCAACGATCCATCAAATCTCATCCAATCGTGCTCATTTTTTCGTGAGCCTTCTTTTATGTCTGATGTGCATGTAAATGTGCATATTTATACTTCCATATTTAATCTAATTTAACTAAATAAATGAGCATATAGGGTATTTTAACATGTTTAAACGAAAATTTCAATTGTTTTCAAATCATCATTTATTCATCTTCGTATGGGGGCAAATTGGTCATTTTGTGCATGTATTAATTTTGAGAATATCTATTTGAAAATTTATTTTTATTTGTAGGAATTTGAATGGAATTATGAAGAGGCTTTCATGTATTCATGCATGCACAAGAGAGGAAGGCAAATGAAGATGGAAATAAATCAACTCATGCATTAAGGAGGACCCCACCTACCCACTTAACTTGATCTACAATTAGGTGCTAATGCAAATGTTAGTGGAGCTTAAAGTTACATGCACATGTAATGATGGATTATGCTCATGCTAATGACAACTTGGAGGCCACACTTCCTAGAGGGGTATTTTGAGTAAGTCCCTAAAATATGCATTAGGGTTTTAGGAATGTATAAATACCCCTTATGTTTCATGTTATGGGGATCTTAGCCTCCTCTTTAGTTAGTTTAGTTGTAGGCACAATTTGTAAATATTAAACTCTCTTTCTCTATTTCATGGCTTCTTAGCCTCTTCTTTATGTAATTCATTTTTGTGCAATTTTAATACAAGTTCTTTTCTTTGTTCTTTTCTTCTATGTTAGTAGCTTAGATTTATTTTATGCATGTAGTTTAATTCTCTTTTTATTTTAATTAGCATGCATTTTCCTATTATTTCTGATTATGGTTGATCTCTACATTTGTTGAAATGATAACAAATATTAGAAGCTAAACCCCTTCAATTTAGGGGTAATGAAGCTCTCTTAATCATGTAGATTCAACATTTTATTAATTTTTGATCTCCATTTGTGCTTAATGGAAATGTTTGATGTGGGTAAATTTGGTTGTTTAGCTTTGAATTTGATAGCCTATGCTGTTGACACGAAATAGGCTATGCTTAAACAAACATAAACACAAATTATCTCTTCATCTACATATAATGTTGGTAATAAAGTGGATTTGAGAATCAAAATTTGATGATCTATAATACTAATCAATAGTAAATAGATTATGATTAAAATAGATTTTATTTTCAACTTCATTGTCATTTTCATAAGATTTAACAAGTGGTTTGGAGGGTGTGTTATAGTTTGATGGTTTATGTTGGGCTAATTAATAGCACAAATAGGCCCTACTTATGATAAATACATCAACTAAATTCACTAATGACTAAAAAGAGAGATCATAATTTCATATTGTTGATTTATGTGATCATGAGAAGGAATTTGCCTCTAAATTGCCTTCTACTCTTATATTTTTATCCATTTTCCTTTTGTTAGTTTTTTACATTTTTAGCTTAACTCAACTTCAAATCTTGGTTTAATTTGATTGAGTATAATTTTTAATCAATTCAATTCCCTATGGATCGACCCGTACTCGCCATGTACTAAAATTATACGTCGTGTGCTTGTGGTTATTTTTATTACAATTTTTCGGCTATTTACTAATTCAATAGAAAGTTAGCTGTTAAACAATGTCTTCTAAGTGCTATCTCCAAATTTCAATTCAATCTGATTCCGTATGAGTTCTTTAGGTCCAGTTTAAGCTAGCTGCTTTAGTCAAAACAGCTTAAAACAGATGAGCCTTTGCCTCTTGAACTACGCTGCTTGGAATGCCATGAAACTTAGTAAGTATTCTTAAAAGAGGTAGTAGATCATTATGCAAGAGGTTAGGATAACTCGCAATGCATCTTTATGGATCGCTAGCGATCCATAGGTGATGGATTGCTAGCAATCCATCTCCTTAGCTTATTCTTGGCTGAATTTCCTTAAGTGTTGTTGGTTTGTTCCTTTGGATGCCTTGTTCAAGTTTCAAGTCATTCTGGCATAGTCTGGGTGTTCTAAGTCCTATTGAATTCTGCTGGGTTAAAAATCCAGTGAACATTTGCCCCCCAGAGTATGCTTTCGTTGGAAACAAAGTGTCCTCTTGAACAAGACAAGTTTCAGAATACTACTCTGTGAATTTCAGTGAATTGTCGAAGGCCATCTCAAGATGTTGTTTTCAATTGACTGACTTTTGATAGCCGTTCATTTTTTGGTTTCGATATGAATTTAAAATCCTGGTATTGACGATGCAATCTTTGCTCCGTAGTTTACACAAGGGTTTAGGTCGGTAAGTGGCTGCACGACATAGGTTTGGAGTCGACTTATATAGTTTTAACTCGACCGGCGGTGAAGCTAAGTTTTGTCTTGAATGATTGTACGCCGTTCTGGAGCGAAGTCTTGCTATTAATCATTAACTGTTTCTTTTCGAGGACTAAGTTAAGTTCCTGTCGCCGTGTTAAATTCTAATGCGACGATTTATTCCAAAATCGGATATAGTGAACAATTAAATCGTATCGCTCTTCCCATTTCTATACTCCAGTGATCCTGAAAAGAAAAGCTCCCCACGTCGCTTCGGACAGCGGCTTCGTTATGGGCCGTTGATTGATAATGGGTAAGTGTGGAAAAGATAATTTCAAAGGACAGTATGGATCATTTTTCAAATGTAAGCAAGCTATCTACACTAGATTGTTGGTTTGCAGTATTCGGGATAGTGGACTCCTCTCATGTAGATAACACACTGCATTTGCCCCGGTCAGCGCTCAGAACCCAACTGGTCAACATACGTCGACTTCCCTTGGATTCTGAGCGTTGGTTATACGAAGATATTATTTAAAGTAAAACATACCCAACAGTGTTGAATGGCAAGTTTTATTGTTGAAAATTACTTTCCGGTCAACCAATCTTTAGTCTGACGGAGAAACTTCCACTCCTCTAGAAGCTGAGTCCTTCGCAACTTAGGCTTCACTTATTATTCCTGTCATATTGGGATGATTGATTACAGTTAAATTACAAGGCACAGCTGCTCTTGTAGAGTTGTAGTTGAAGTTCGATCAGGCACAGTTTCAGTTTTCGGAAACTAGCCCATGCTAGTTCGATTGCGGTTGTCCTTTCTTTGCATTTTTTCAAAATTCAACTTGCATACCAGCCTCTGTCTTTGGGGACTAGTGATTTAATTTCTCAGTTCCGAGCATTGCTTTTTCTCACTGTTTCACCTCTTGTGTTCATGTGCAACATACTCGTTTACTATAATTCTATACATGTAATTAATGCTTCTGCGGTCATTTCGGCATATACTTTTTCATAACTTTATTCAAAACTATGAGGTAGCTTGGTCTAGCCGATTCTGTATCTAATCCTTACTCATGCTCAATTAAATTCGTTTCAACAAAGTGTTGGTGTATCTGCCCCAGTCCATAAGGCTGATTTCTCTGAATACCAAGTCTATATGATTTTGGGAGACTAGGTCTCCTGGGCAATATGTTCGATTACCCCAGTTTGATTGACATGATAGATTCTATCTCCAGAACTAGGAACTTTGATGCTTGATTCCAAGCTCTAATTTTTTCAATGATGTCTATTTCCTGACTGTAATTGAATTCCTCGAAGTTGACATCGTCATCCAATGTCATTCTTGGTACATGTGCTAGAAATATGCGTCACCGTCATCTTTTGCTAGAGTGAATTCTTCCAAGTCTAGTGTTGAGACCCTAATCATGTTTCAGTTTCTATCCCTAGAAACTCGTGCATGGATGACTCAACTCTGTGGATTTTTCCTTGATGTTGTGAATCTTCAGATATCATAAGATGCCAGAAGGTAGGGCTGAAGGGTCAATAAAACTCTTGCTTTTGTTTCCGAAAGCCGATGTATCGATAGTTTCATTCTAAGGGTTTCTTCTTAGCATCACCAAACTTTGGGTAATGGCATATTCCTGTAGTTGTAACCAGATGATCTAGTTAGATCGTAAGTAGGACAGCGATCCTTCTCGTCATTGCCAGACAGCGAGCGACGGTTGATTTCTGAACGTTAAATCCTTTATTTCCTTTATTGGCGATTTTATTGCTAAAATGCTCTGTTTTGCGATACACAATCATTATCTAACCACCTCGCGGTTATTCATGTTTGAAACTTGCAACATTTCTTTCGATCAAGTATCTGTATGTCAATCCCTTCTTGAGGGACTAACTATTTGTACGCTTGTATTTGGGTGACTGTGAGAGGTGGAGAGGTTTGGGACAAATGATTCGATTTCCCCTGGTCTGGCTCCTAATCCTATTCTAGGATTGAGGAAGTCTGATGGTTTTAGTTCCGACCTTCCATGATTGTCCCAACATGTCCTTAGTTGTGCATGCTTTGCTTGATTGCTATCATCATTGAAGTTATGTTCATACGCCAATTCCTTTTTTCGAGAATTGATAACCTAGCTGCTTGGTTCCAAGCAACATTTCCTCGAGGCTGCCTATCTTTTGGCTATATCTAAATTCTTTCTAAGTTGAATTCATGAAATTCGATTGTGCAACAGCTTTCATCCCATGAAATTAGTACACGAGCAATTCAATCCTGGGATTTCCTTTCGGCGCTTCTTTATTCCTGGGTGGTTGCCGATTCCTATGATGACAGGTCGAACCATCCAGCTGACCTACGGGAGGTTATGTCTTCCTGTTGTTTCCCATTTCCGGGCAATGGTAGTTTTCTGAAGACAAGGGTAGGATCTCTATTGAGGACCAACTTCTATCTCCAAAAGCTAGTGCATTGATTGTTTACAACGATGAGTGTTTCTCATCGAACATGTAGATTAAAGTTTTCCTAGTGTTGCCAAGGCAACACCGATACATAGTGAATAGAAAATTTCCTGGCATTGCTGGGGTAATGTTGGTACTTAAGAAATAGAAGGTTTCTCAACGTTGCCGGGGGAACACAGATACTTATGAAATAGAAAGTTTCTCGACATTATCGGGGCAACACCGATACTTAGGAAATGAGAAAAGGCCTTAGCATTATTGGGGCAACACTCAGGAGGTTAGGATCGATTTTCCCCGCCGATCCGCCAATGCTTTTAATCTAGGTGGACACTAGTTTCGATCTTCGAAAACTTGCACTTCAATGATTGGATTGTAGAAGTCTTTTCTTAGTTTTGCTTATCTTCGGGCAATGTTAAAGTCATGTTGGTTAGGATTGAATCATTCATCTGATCCTGTATAGTTCAGTAGATCCGTTTCAACCCAATGTGGTTATTTTTCTCAACGTTTCTTAACTTCAGGATACGCCATGTTCTGGAAGGATGGGAGTGCCAAGCATTTCCGTTGCCTAGCCTTGTTTATCACCGTCAAGTGTTACCCTTGGAATTGCAGGGTTGTTGCCGAACCAATTCCATGGTTATTCTTATTCACGAAAAATTGGATTTCCTCCAACCAGTTTTTGTTATGATATGACTTCTATCTGGGGAACCCTTCATTTCTAGGCCGAATCCTTAATTTATAGGTGTTATATTCCAGGTTCATATAGAGAATTAGAAATTGTGGAGCGAGTCATCACATTGCCCTCGGTACGACCGCTCTCATTCCTATCCTGATCACGGACCGGTAGAGTTCCGTAGTGTTTGGCTTGATTCTGTGACACTTAACCTTGCTTGTTTCAAGCCATATGTGTTATGTTGGGATGATAGCATTGTTGTGGATATCAACCTTATTCTGTTGTTCCAATCTTCGGGAATCGATGGTTTAGCTGCTCGATTTCGAGCGTCCTCTCCTTGCCATTATATTTCTTCGGATAACAGCTAGTTTTGTACAAGTTGTTCTTTGAGACCTTAGTCGAGCACCTGCTTGTGTCTTTGGAAACTGGTGCGTTAATGATTTGATTTTCTGGAAATGCCTTTCGTTGTCGCCTATCTCTGAACGACGGTAAGTTCCTCCTTTTATTGCAAGTTAGAGTGATTTTTTATCCTGACCAAGTGTTAATGTGTTATGTACCACTCAGTCTATAGGGCTGATTATTCTGAACAATTGATGTGAGACTTGATGTTCTGGGCGGCTCCCTGGACGCCCCCAGTCAAAGGTGCATCGTAGCTCTTATCTCTGGGAACTCATGATTAGATGTCTTGAATTTAGACATTTTGTACATTAACTTTGGTCAAAAATTAGAATTCTTTGCTGACTTCTTGGTTTGCGAACTTTGCGGCACCATCGGAGCAATGTCGGTTCATTTGGGTAGCAGGAGTTGATCCCTATTAATCCAACAATAGAGAAGTTTCCTGATGTTGTCGGGACAACACCGGTACTTAGAAAATTTTAACGGTTCATTGATGATGCTAGAGCAACATCAAGTAGTGTTTGTGCGGCTTTTCAGATGCGTGGCTTATGAAAATGCACGGCTTACGAAATGCACGACTTTTGAGAGTGCGCGGCTTACAAAATGCACGGCTTTTGAGAGTGCATGATTTGCAAAATGCACTGCTTTTGACAGTGTGTGGCTTAAGAAATGCGCAACTTATGGGATCGATATGACCCATCGATCCAAAACAGTTTGGAACTTCTTGACATTGCTAATCTTCGGGTAGCGTAAGAATTTGTGCTTCGTAAGTGTGGTTCCACAGCTCAAGAAGTGATGCACGACCTATGGGATCGATATGATCCGTCGATCCACAATGGTTTGGAACTTCTCGACGTTGCCAACTTCGGGTAACATGAGGAGTTCGTGCTTCAAGAGCGTAGTTCCATGGCTCAAGAAGTGATGCACACATTGGTTTGGGCCTTCCTGGTGCTGGACGAGCGATACCAATTCTTAGAAGGTAAGGATCGAGTTTTCCATCAATCCGGCGATTTGACTTTATTGGAAACAATTTCGTCAGTTTTAAGAGATAAATGGTTTTCGGATCGAGTAACCATGGCTTGGATGATCCTTCCATATTTCGGGAAGGGCACTGCCAAATAGATAAGGTTGCCATGGTGGAGAGTTCTACGGCCGACCGCATGGAGATGATTATGAAGAAAGAGCTTGTGGGAGATCAGGGCAAGACTCTCAGTTTTTGGTCCAACCTGCCTTTAGAGAATTGGTCTTCAACTGGCATATAGTCTAAGAGGAAAAGGAACTGGTCACTAAGGGTGGTAAAGGAGAAGTTGGGAAGAAGTAAGCAAGTATAATGCTTCTATTTCATTTATTGTGCTAGCTAGGTCGTTAAGTCCATAGTTATCAAAATGCCAGAATTTTCGATCAGGCATAACAGAACTGTGGTCTGATTAGTCTTGGCTTTCCTTGTAGCTATTTAAGTATGTGTGGTGCCCTATGCCAAAGGGCTGTTCGGGTGCTTAAACTATATCAAGGGTTTCTCCACAACTCGTTTGGTTGCACGCGGTCCAGTGGATGCAACTGTGTCTTCTAGATGATTAAAGCATGGGAAAGCCTCTATCCTCAAAGACTTATATATTAGGGATTTGAGATACTTGGTTCTCCCAAGTGCCGAGTCTTGGCTTGATAAGAGTCGGCCTCTGATTGATCAAAAGGCCAGTTCAGTTTTGGCTTGTTTATTTGAGTGACTTTGAAGCTCTGGAATTCAACACTGTTTGTCTCATTGGTCGTTGGAAGTGATTCTATTAATTTTGAGGACAGATTGATGTGATTGTCGATTCGTGGCCCCGAAGCATGACTTCACTGACTTTGGGCAGTTCTGGATGAGATGACCATGGATCTTCCCGTTAGCCTTCATGGCGCTTTAATTCATGAAGGATTTTTGGATCAGATAACAGCTGATCTATCAGTTCGCCTTCATGACATTTTAGTTCGCGAAGGACCTTCACGTTTGCGAAGGGTTTTTTGGATTATATGACAGTCGATCTACCATTAACCTTCACGATGCTTTAGTTCATGAAAGACCTTTATGTTCGCAAACTGTTTTTTGGATCAGATGACCGCCGATCTACCGGCTTACCTTCACGATGCTTTAGTTCATGAAAGACCTTCACGTTCGCAAAGGGTTTTTTGGATCAGATGACCACTGATCTACCGGTTTACCTTCACGATGCTTTAGTTCATGAAAGACCTCACGTTCGAGAAGATTTTTTTGGACCCGCTGACCGCTGATCTACCGGCTTACCTTCACGATGCTTTAGTTCATGAAAGACCTTCACGTTCGTGAAAGGTTTTTTTGGATCGGATGACCGCTGATCTACCAGCTTACACTCACGATGCTTTATTTCGTGAAAAACCTTCATGTTCATGAAGGGTTTTTTGGATCAGATGACCGCTGATCTACCGGCTCACCTTCACGATGATTTAGTTCGTGAAAGACCTTCACGTTCGCAAAGGGTTTTTTGGGATCACATGACCGCTGATCTACTAGTTTGAATTCACGACACTTTAGTTCATGAAGGACCTTCACAACACTTTAGTTCGTGAAGGAGTTTTTATGGTCGGGTGTCCGGGGACCAAACGGTCTTGGAACGATAATTTATCAATTCTTAGAGGAATTTTGGCCGGATGTCTGGCAACCAGACGGCCTAGGAGTGATAATTCATTGACTCGAAGAAGAGTTCTAGGTCATGTGTCCGATGGCCCAACGGTATTAAAGCGATGATTCATCAACTTCAAGAGAAATTTCTAGGATTCGTCTCGTAGGAACACAGTTCTATTGGTCCCTGGAAACTAGGTGTTTGGATCTATTTGTTCGACGATCCTTTGGACAAGCCTTCTTGACGCTACCAGAGCAACGTCGGTTCTCAGAAGGGGGGTCGACATGACTCGTCGAGGGCATAAAAGCATTTCTCTCGCCGTGCTGTATATAATGCCTCACAGTGTCTGATACACCTCATTTGGAAATGGAAAGTAGAAAAGGATGGATGAGAAGGCATCGTTTTAGGTTGCTTCCTCATACCTTAGTAGCTTGCTAGCCGAAGTGTTATTTGATAATCATCCTTTCATCTGATTTCGTCAGTTGGCCGGGGTGCTTTTCTATTGGATCCTAGCGGCCTTGCTTGGCCAAAAGGTCCCTGAGGTCTGTAGCTCCTTCACCGTTTGGTATGTTCTTTGGCAAATTATTGGGTTTTCCTTCTGCCAATTGCACTACCTTTAATCCCTAGAACTGGTTTTCCTTCCAATAGAATTCTTCCAGGGTAATAGGTTGCGTCATCCTTTAATGATTCATGAAGGCCTTGCAGTAGTCTGCATCCGTCGCCCTTGCATGATCGATATGCTACTCAAATCTAGGTTCGACTTCGAGTCAGAACTTCCAGTATCTGCTTCGAGTCAAATAAGCGATTACACGAGTTTGACTTTGGGTCAACCCTGAAGTGAGTTTTTCAATGACCATTTTGACAATTTTTGATAATTTTTGTTGACGACCATTAATGATTCGATGATGGGAGCTCCATGATGGGATTGGAAGCTGGTTAGTTGGGAGTGGTCACAATATACCATGGGAACTTGGTCTTGTAATCGATACCAGTTTATGTCATATTTTCTTGGTTCTCCTGCCTTTAGGAGTACAATTTGAGTAGCAGTTCCTCGTCCATTGCTTGGCACTGTGCCACGGCATGAGTTTTAGAGTTTCTTCTAGCATTTTGCACGTTAGCACTTTCATCCATTTTGTCTTCCACAAATTGTTTGTCATCTTCAGAGCCGAAGAGAGCCATTGTTATATCTCCACGTAGTGTTTTCACACCTAACTTCAAGTTTGTAGCAGGTGCTTTTGCAGTGGGTGGAGTGTTAAAGTTTTTTTCCATCATGATTCTTGGAGCTTCGCCCACTACTTCCTTTCGCTTTTGCCTTCTGTTTCTTTCGTTCAAGCCAGAAACAGAAGAATGCACTTGCTCCATAGCAGCCACAACTTCGGGCAATATTTTGGGAGTAATTAGTGGTTGGAGCACTAAGAGAGCATCTATCTTTTCCATAAGATCCTTTTGACTGGTTGCCATTTTTTGGTTAATTTCATCAACCAACTTGTTCAATTCTCCCTTAGTCGCAACTTTATGCTGTGTGGAGGATCCTGGAACTTGAGCTCGAGAGTTAGCTCCTAACAACAGGTTGTTGGGGTTGTTGACTTCAATTTACTGAGGGTTTGTTTCTTCTCCAGCAATGGTAGATCCAATGGATCTTCTGGAGGTAGTTCTCTTTCTTTCTAGTATCATTAATTCTCAATTGCAAATCTTCTAAGCGGAGATTAAGGATCTAACTTCTCAACCTATCTGATCTAAAGTAGATAGCTAGATCTAAACATGAGTTGGGCTCTCAGTGAAAGCACCAAAATGTTAACCCAAGAAATAGATCAACACCCTGGATTGAGTGTGAAAGCACCAGCCCTGTTCTTACAGGGAAATAATATAGAGATTAAATGTAAAAAGAGCAGAAATAGTAAAAAGACAAGAAGATTTCTATAGTGGTTCGGTTTTTAATGAAGCCCGCGTCCAATTTATAACTTTTATTATTTACTAACTGCCATTACAAGTTGAATCTGATTACAATATGACTGAACCTTGTAAGTTAGATCAAGTCTCCAGTGTTAGAGTTCACTGGAGAATAACAGTGAACCCTGTAGATAACTATTGTGTGGGAGGAGAAGAGTGAAGAGTACTTTTTGCAGAGTTTTAGTAGTCAGTCCAAAAGATCCTATTTTTGTTGCAGGTAGGATTGTATTTATAGGGGTTGGAGAGCATTTGGGCCAAAGCCGCTTTTCTAGAAGCATGTACTCAAGGTCATAAAGGAGCTCGGAAAGTTTGAAGGCGACCTGAACTAACCCGATGAATCACTAGTGATCCATAGGTAATGGATCGCTAACGATCCATGTACTTAGCCTTTTTTGAGCGATCTTCATTTGGTTGTCTTCATATCTTCTATTTGAGTGCCTTGTCCAAATGTCAAGTTGTTTGGAGTTTGTTTGATCATCCGTCTTCAAGGGTCTTCTAGTCTAAAAAAATCATCCATAACTCACTCAAAACTTAACGAAATCAGATAAAACATTACAAGTACACTCTAAAGGGTGTGTGGGACCTACATAATGAATTTCAGGTGGTGGAGACCAACCTACATGGGTTTCTAGCGATCCATCAAGATAGATCGCCAACGATCCATCAAATCTCATCCAATCATGCTCATTTTTTCTATGATCCTTCTTTTATGTCTTCTAAGTGTTCTCTCTAAATTTCAAGTCAATCTGATTCCGTATGAGTTCTCTAGGTCTAGTTTAAGCTAGCTGCTTTGTTCAAAACAACTTGAATCAGATGAGTCTTTACATTTTGAACTACGCTGCTTGGAATGCTATGAAACTTGGTAGGTATTCTTAGAAGAGGTAGTAGATCATTATGCAAGAGGTTAGGATGACTCGAAATGCATCCTTATGGATCGCTAGCGATCCATCACCATCGATCCATAGGTGATGGATCGCTAGCGATCCATCTCCTTAGCTTATTCTTGGCTGAATTTCCTTGAGTGCTATTGGTTTGTTCCTTTGGATGCATTGTTCAAGTTTCAAGTCATTCTGGCACAGTCTGGGTGTTCTAACTCCTATTGAATTCTGCTAGGTTAAAAATCCAGTTAACACTAATTAAAGTTATGATGGACCCTCTTGCTTTTGAAAGCAATTGACAATTTTATACTATATAACACCACTCCTATTACCTTCTATAACAAGTGGCATGTCTTGAATTGATTTTTAAATGGTTGTTTGGATTGTATGTTGAATTGAAGTATGTTTGAAAGTGTTTGAAGCGAGAATAGTCACTATATATGCACTTCGACATCCCATAACTTTAACTTGTAAATGGAAGATTTGTGATCTTAACTTGGTATAATTGAGCTGATTGTTATCTAAACATAATTTGGTGTATGGGACAGTAAAGAGTTGGTTTGGAAAGTTATAGAAATCATAGAACAAAATCGTGAATGTTAGTAGCGAAAAAGTCACTACGGATGCACTTGGAAAATGCCTTATGTTCGACGATTTTCAAAGCTAACTTTAAGAGACATCATGGGAGATTCTTTTCATTTTTGATAAGTACTATAAGTGTACTTATTACTGAAAAAATATGGAAATTTAAGTCATTCATTAACTTTTGAAACAAAGCTGCAAAAAATTATAGTGATAAGTAGGTCGTTGTATGAGCACTTTGAAATGTCTTGTTTTTGAGAATTTTTGCAATTAAACTGGAACACATCCTTAAGGGTATCTTTACATTATTATTTGGTCTTATATGTGTACTTATTATTGGAAAAAAAATTGGAGTTTAAAACATTTTAGAACTGGTCAAACAAAACGGCTAATGTTGGAGTAAAAATGTCACTAAATGAACATTTTAGTAAATACCTTGTTTTTGGGAATTTTTATAAATAAATTGGAAATTACTATTATGGATTTCTTTCCATGGTTCTTAAGTAGCCTAAGAGTAGTACTTCATATAAAAATTTCAAGTTTTAAACCATTATTTTAAGTGATTAAAACTGGTTGCAAATATCATGCTTTTCTATGTTGTTCTTTATCAAGGACTTTTAACACCATTTATAAATGTTGTAGTAAGTTGCTTATGGTTTTAAGTGTTTGGAACTGATTTTTAAATTTGGTATTTTTCTCTAATCATTCTAGTAATGTTTTTACATATTTTTTAGTATTTTCAAGTTGGTTTTAAGTTTAAATATATTTTTGATATTTATTTATGAATTTTGAAGTAAAGGGGTTTTATAATATAAAACATTATAGTCATCATTCATAAGTTATCTATCATTTCCATGGTTGTTAATGCAACCATACCTCTCCCCTCTCCCTTTCTTATGTCCAATCTCTCCTATTCATACCATTCGTTCCGATCCTCCCAATCCTCCTCCTGTTCCTCCCATTCCATCATCTGGCCCTCCTCCTCCACCTCCCCATATCCCTCCTGATCCTTTCCCCCTCCATCTTCTGCTTACCATCTTCTTCCTCTGCTCTTCCTTCCTTCTCTACTGCTCTTGCTTTTCAAACTCCTTTTGACATTCCAAAATGGTCACATCTTTTTAACAACTAACCACAGAATGTTGGTTCTTATGTCCCATTTCATTTTGGTATATCTTACAACGACACTCCTCTATTTCCACCCTTATAAGTCATCAATGCTGGAATTAAGTCATGGTTTGGCTATGTAGTTGGATTTTTTCTAAGTGGCACCATCAATTACATGGCTGTTAAAGCTCATTTTAGCAGACAGTGGAAACTAAAAGGCTCTTATGAGATGTTGTCAAACAAGAAAAAATTTCATTTCAAATTTTCATGCATAGAAGATAAGATGAAAGTACTAAAAATGGACCATACCTTCATGAGAAGTCAAATGTTCATTGTTTCTGCTTGGAACCCTAGTTTTGGATTTGCATAATCTAAAATAAATTATGTTCCTATCTAGGTTCACTAATACAAAATCCCTTTATGGCATGGACTTTAATTGGTTTCAACTGGCTGGCCTGCCACATTGGTAAATTAATCTGCTATGATGAAAATAAAGAGAAGATAAAATATTTTTAATATGCCAAATGTTTAATTGAAGTTTCCTCTGAGAATGAGCTGCCTGAATTTATCTGTATTAGTAATGGTAATGATGTATGTGATAAAGTTGAAATTGAATATTCATGGTGTCCATTAATTTGCATTTACAGTAAGGCATTTGGTCATGCTATTATAGATTATTAGTTAATGCTTAATTATGAAAAAGATAAAATCAAATTGGATGAAGGTGTGGAAAAGAATGCAGAATCAGATGCATTGGAAGCCAATGGAGGAAAGGAAAATGTTTTAAAATAGAAGGATGTTGTTGCACAAGGACAAGGAAAACATAAGTTTGTAGTGGTTAAAAGGAAGCCTCAAAAGCAACAATTGAGATGGAGAAGGGTAAGACAAATTAAACACGATATTTAAAATATGTTTGGTACTAATGCTATCCCTGACCAAGTTTTGATGGTAATGATACAAATAAAACTCATGAAGGCACAGATTTGAATGTGGATGATGTTTCTGGTTTAGGGGATAATGATTATGGTTTTGTGAAAGATGGTATAGTGGTTGGTGTTTTTGGTTCGAATGTGGATTGTATTCTTGTAGTGAATAATAATATTAGTATGGACTGTTTGCATGTTATTCATAGGACTTGTGATATTTAACATGCTACAGATAATACTAATGGTTCTGCAATTTCTACTTTCCCTAAAATACACATTTCAAATGATTCCCCTCTCCACAATAAATTTGATATTCTTTCAAATGGTTATGCAATTTGATGTTCTACAATCCATGGTTCCGATACACATTTATGATGTTGCATCATCAGTCTTCATCCTTAAATGCAATTAACCTCACTTCTCAATCTCATTTATCCAAAGAACATCCAACAGAAATACACACTGATACATTCATATCTCATGTGCACATTAATCCTCCATCCACCTCTACTATCCAATTCCAAAGCCATACTCCTCAATTAAGCCACCTAACAATATCTTATATGTTGACATCCTATGCTGCCAATTAATCCACCAATCTTCAAACCGAATCTCCTAATGATAATAAGAGGAAACCAGAAAGACCAAAGAAACTCTCTAAAACCATTAACCCCTTCGATCTTGATAAAGGCATTACTTACACCGTAGACCAAATAAATCTTATCCAACATGATAACCCTAAATCTCCTTCTTCTGGAGTGCGGATCAAATCTGCATCAAAATCCCAAATTCTTTAATGATTGACAAGATTGGGTATTGGAACATTAGGGTTGCTCACATGGTTGAGAAACAATATGAACTTAAAAACTTGATTCATTCTCATAAGTTGCAACTTCTTATTATCTCTAAAACAAAGCTCAATCATGAATTATCTTACAAATTGGCTAAAATCATTAATCCTTCATGGTTTGTCTTAAATAACCTCTCCAAAGCTCCCTACGGTAGACTTTGGTTACTCTGGAATCCTTGCATATTCTCTATATCTCCTCTTCTTGTTCATAACTGTTCATTCACTCTCTTATCACCAACATTCCCTCTTCCCAATGCTTTCACTTAACTAGTATTTATGCTGAAAATAACAAAGACCAAAGGCGTTCCATGTTTGATCTTTTCCCATCATTATCTCCTTCTCCTAGCCTTTGCTTCGGGGATTGGAACTACATGTAGTTGTCACGTGATAAATCTTATGGTACCCCTCTTTCTCACCATGACACCTGACCCTTTAATGATTGCATTCACTCATTTGATCTTCTCCCTGTTAACTATTCTGGTTGTTTTTTTTACATGGAATAATTCTAGTAGACCAGGCATTGGAACATTTTCCAAACTTGTTAGAACCTATTATAATTACCAATCCCTCTCCACCAGGCCTAATCTTCTACCTCATTTCCCTCCTCCTTCTCTCTTTGACCACTCCTCCATCATTCTTGATTGGGGTATTGTTGCCATTAAGAGTCCATCCTTATGTTCTTATTTTAATAATTGGACTGACCATCCAGAATTTTTTTGACATAGTTTCGTCATATTGGAACACTAATCAATATGGTAATCCAATGTTTATTTTTTAGGCTAAATTAAAGAGATTGAAAACTGCTCTTAAGGTTTAGGCTTAGAACATATATGGTAATGGTGTTAGTCAATCAAATGTCATCAAGAATATCCCTCATGCAACCCAATCTAACCTTACTGCTAACCCCACAAATGCTTCCCTTGTTCTTGAGGAACTTAATCTGGGGAAATCTCTTCAAAATGCTATTGGAAATGAAAGTAAGATGGCAAGACAAAAAAGTAAAGAACAATGAGACATTTTTAGTGATAAAAATAATTCTTCTTTCATAAATTTCTAAAAATTAAGCAGAGCATAAGCAACATATCATGTATCATTGACATTTAAAACAACTTGTGCATTAATCCTGAAGCTATTCAAAATGCTTTTCTGGACTATAACTAAAGCATATTTGTTAAACCAACACCTTATCAACCCTTCATATTCCTCCCTATGCCATTACAACCTCCCAAAAATATATGAAACCTCTAAGATAAATCTTATTGCTGAAGTCACCCCTTATGAAAATAAAACAAGCTACCTTTTCTATGAACTCTTATAGTTCTCCGAGCCTTGATTGGTTCAATGCCCACTTCTATAAAGCTTCTTGGTAATTATGATGTTATTAAAGCTGTCAGAATTTTTTTTCATAAGTAATATAATGCTTTCCAGCATTGATGCCACTAAGCATGCTATGGTTCCTAAAGTTCTAGTGCCTTCAAATGTTTCTCAATTCAGGCCTATAACATGTTGAATGTTATCTACAAATGTATTTCTAAGATTATGGCCTCTAGAATGAAACTTGCTCTTGCTCCAATCATATCTTCAAACTGAAATGCATTTCTCCCATCCAGATCTATTTCTGATAATATTCTTTTAATCTAAGGATTAATTAGAGGTTACAATAGGAAAAATGTCCCCCCGGATGGCTTATAAAGCTTGACATCCAAAAATCCTTTGATACCATTCAATGGAGTTCCATAATTAACATCCTTCATGTCATGAATTTTTCTCTACCTTTCTTAGGATGGATATATACTTCCATTTTTGGATATTTCAGGGGTACTCAAGGCATTAGAAAAGGAGACCCCATATCACCATACATCTTCATACTCATCATGGAGCTCCTCACATGCATGATCAGCAAGGTTGTAATTAAAAGGGAAATTGACATACACCCTATGTGGAAGTCTCCTAGAATATCATGCTTAATGTTTGCTGATGGCCTCATT
This sequence comes from Allium fistulosum, assembly GCA_030737815.1. NCBI lineage: Eukaryota > Viridiplantae > Streptophyta > Magnoliopsida > Asparagales > Amaryllidaceae > Allium > Allium fistulosum. Next base: position 1,498,894,798 of record CM060901.1, read on the forward strand.
TTATTCACCAAACCAAACCATAAATCAGTTGGCAATGTCCTGAAAACTTTGGACCTTTTTTACAGTACTACTAGGTTATCAATAAATAAAAATAAGTCCAAGATGCTCTCTTCTGGGGTCTCTATTTCTGTTAGCAATGATATTTTGAGGATATCTTCTCTTGCCACCTTACCTCTTAATGATAATTAACTTGGAGCTCCCCTCCTTTCCTATAGAATCTCTACTAGTCGGTGCATGCTCTATATAATAAGATCATCGCTAAGTTAACCACTTGGACTAGTTCAAAATTATCTACTGCTGGGTAGACTTGTTGTGATTAATTCTTTGGCAATGTGTTTATATTTTGCTAGGATACTCATTCTCCCATTCAAACTTATCAATATGATTAATGCTGCTCTGAACCATTTCTTATGGCATGGTAACCCCCATTCTTCAAAGTTAATCCCTATACCCTTTAAGATATCTCTTGTTCTTATGAACATAGGGGACTTGGTATTATAAATATTAAGCTTTGGAACAAGGTAGCGTATTCAACTCTAATTGAAACTACTTAACGTTAGAACAAACTTATAGGATGATTGGTCGAAGGCCAACTTATTAAGGAGCTCTTGTTTTTGGACCATAGAAGTTCCACTTTACTATAGTTGGACTTGGAGATGCATTCTTAAGTTGAGATCTATTTTCCTTCCTTTTTTCCAATGCACCTATTCAAATAAAAATCATATTTCTTTTTGGCTTAACCCTTGGCCAACTAAAGGCCAAATTCTTTCTGCCTTGATGGATTACAACTCGAGACACCTAACTGGTATTCCTCAACCTACAATAGTTTCCTCCTATTTCCATTGCAATCATGTCTTCTTACCTTATTCTAGTTCCGCTCTAGTCAGATCTATATGAACATGGATTGAAAATAATGCATATCCATCGATACATAAGCATGCTTTATGGTGTGATAAGCCTCAATCTATTGCTGCTGTGTACAAAGCCATTTCTGGGTTCTCTTCCATGACATCATTTCCTTGACACTCGAGAATATGTAACTCCATCTCAGTCACCAAGAAAAATATCCTTCTATGGAAATTTATTAACAATGTCATCTACACCCAAACAATTTGCTCTTTAGGGGTTTGATTACTAGTTGTTCTTGTATTTTGTGTAATGCTGCCGCTAAAAATACTTATCACGTGTTCTTCCCTTGCTCGTACACTTTTTATGTATGGAAAAAGCTGCTTTGCTATCTGAACTTACATAATCCTCTTCAAAATTTTCAGGCTGAGTGTTTTAAGGTGACTCGCTGGAGAACTGTAAAAGGATTCATGCTGCTTAAAGTGCTTAAGAAATTCATATATATTATATGGGAGGAAAGGAATTTGAGGCATTTTATTGGAGTTTCTAGAGAGTTGAATAAGTTGTATAAGGTGATTGTAGAAAACTTTCACGGTCAAATTTGAAAACCTAATTAATACTATCTTGTATTAATTAGGGTTTCTTCTTTTGGTTGTTATAAGTTTTCATGTTTTAGTCATTGCAGTCTTCTGCTTGTATCCTTAATTTATTCTTAATAAAATGGTAGGGGCCCAATCAACCCTGTTGGCTTTGCCAAAATAATAATAATATAAAACATGTTTTTTATTTATTTTCTTCAAATTATAAATTAGTTATCTTCAAGTAATATTTTACATACATATTTCAAACCTATTTATAGGTATTTTTAAAGTATCTTTGTATATAGGTTTTAAAAAGTGAGTTGATTGTTTTATAAAAGAACAAAAGAAGTTTTGAATTATAACACTCATGTTGTAACAACAATTTTGTGAAGTTATGTAAAAGTATATTATCTTATTAATAAGTATACTTAGATCTTAAAATTTTTTTTTAAAGATAACGACAAGTATGGAATGGTTTTGTGTTTGTTGTAACAATGTGTTAACAATAGTTATCTTTAACCCCTTTTGATTATACTTGTAAATGTAAATTGATCTTTAAAAAGAATGTTTTAAAGATAAACATAAGTGAAAGTCTTAAACCTTTTGAAATAGATTTGTGAATGTAATTATACCTTTTAAATGGATATTTCAAAGATGATAAAATGTATGAATCTTTTGAAAAGAAAAAGTAAAGGTTTGAAGTATGAAATATTGTTAAATTTTTGTGAATATACTTACATTTGAGATACGTATATGAATACTTTTGAATTATTGAAAGTGTACAAAGGACTAGTAGAAATTGATAAATGAAGTTTTATTAGATAAAAGATTTTTTACTAATAAAAGAGGTTTTAATTAACAAAAGGATTAATTAAATAAAAAGGGGATTAGAAGTCATTTATGTGTCTTGATCGTGCTTTGTGTGTTTACTCATTTATGGAAAGCAATTAATCGTGTATTTAGCACTAAAACCGATTGAAGTAGACTTGTATATGTGTGAGAGTTAAGAATGAAGTGTCTAGGCAAAGCTTTGATGCAACCAGTGCTCTAATTTACCTCACTTCACTCTTGATCGAGGGATAATGTAAGTTAAAAAGTTTTAAAACGTAATAAGTATACGAGACTTGGTTTTCATATGCGATCATCATTATGAAGTTGATAGTTGATTAGTTGACTATCCAACTTAGCCAGAATTTAATCGATTTGGTTTTGAAGAGATCGGGATCGGTTAGTGTTTTACTTATCAAATACCACTTCAAAACTGATATACCGGTTCTATGTTATAAAAGCGGTTGTAAAGTGGAATGCTATAGAGTTGAACTGTCTATCCTGAAGTTAATTCCAAGGGTGAGGTTATCGTTATCATTCGTTTGAGGACTTATGCTCGAATCCATATGGAGATTTGAGATCTATTCGAGATCCTCGAATCCATGTAAAGATTTGTAACTTGTTCAAGACACTGGGATCCATTTGGGGATTCTTTTTCTATTTGAGTGATGAAGACTTGTGTGAGAGTTTCCGAACGTGACCTCGACATTAGAAATGACAGAAAATAAAGTAGGAGCACAGTCTGGGGTTTTACTAAACTGCGATAAAGTATATCAATTCCATATCTAAAGTATGCTTATCGATGTTGCATGCGGGATTTGATGATACTTGGTTCCACGTGGTTCGTGCCAGTGTTCGTGCATAGGCCAGTTGTGTTTACCTTAATGGTATATTTATCTAGAGATATACGATGCTCGAAAGGTGCTTTTTGCCCCTTGTCAAGAGGCTGGCCTCAGTTTATTTGGGGATTTCTTCAATGGGAAATCCAAATGCGAGCATACCTTAACAGTTTTGATTGTACCCTCAATATTGTTATGGTGTGATCAATATAAGCATCATAGCTATTTTTTGATTTATATTCTTCACCTTAGACATTATCTATTATATCGCAATATGTACTAATTAGATGGTTTGGCTCTTTTAAGGGGATAACCATTATAACGGTCTCAAAAGGTGTTGTTATATGCTATACACATATTTCTTATGTTTCTCACACCAGCCTTAGATTTGACATGTGGTTTTTGTTTTCCCTAAATTCCTCGAGTGCTCTTTTGAGCAGTCTGAGAAAGGCAAGGTTTTGTTGGATATTCTTAGAGCTCTAGGAGACAAGCTGGATGTTTCACCTACCATAGTATTCTTATTTTCGCTGCATTACTATTATGTATATATCAGCATTTGTGAGGACAGGTTGTTATAACTGCCCTAACTGATGACAATATTTAGAATTGTAACTCTGAAATGCTTATATCATAGAGTTATAGTTTTGTGCTATCTTTTGATATTATATGTTATCGTTCCACTGTGAGATTCTAATATGGTGCTCCTTCTTTCTTGTTTTGTTTCTTTTTACTTTATTTTACCCTAACTATCCATCTTTCCAGGACTTGGATGCTTGGCACACGAATACCACTGATGTATTTAGTGTCAACATTCGAGGGTCGAAAAGTCAAATCGTTGCATCTGTTATCAGAGCCTAAGGTTAAGCAAGAACCTTACCTTTTGGTGGGATATGACTCGTTAAGAGATAGGCTAATGGATTGTCTTAGCATGAGTTGAGTGTATTTGTAACGACCCGTATTTTTACGGATCGAAACATCGTAAAACAGTTGTTATTTGGTCGCATTGTTGATAAGTCGTCCATAGTCTAAGTCCTAGGTCGTATAGTAGTTAGGTCGGAGTAGACGACCTAAGAAAGAGGAGCGACCTAAGGATTTTGGGTATAGGTCGTATAGGAGATAAGTCATGTGGTGGCTTAGGTCGTGGGGTAGGTTAGGTCGGTTGGAGCGACCTATAGGATGTTGGCGACCTAAGGTTTGAGCGACTTAAGGAAATGCAGCGACCTAAGAGAGAGCTAGTGAGTAGCGACCTAAGAGTTAGCGACCTAAGGGTTAGTAAGAGTTAGCGACCTATAGGAGTTAGCGACCTAAGGGTTAGTAACTTACAGTAGTTAGCGACCTAGTGGTTAGCGACCTAAGAGCTAACGGTATAAGAGTTAGCGAGTTAGCGTAGTTAGGTCGTTAGACGACCTAAGATATTAAGTCGTATTCTGTGTTTAGTTAGGTCGTAAGCGACCTATGTTAGTTAGGTCGTGAGCAACATAAGGTGTTAGGTCGTATCCTAGCTAAGATAGTTAGGTCGCGTGTGTGTTAGGTCGCAGATGTGTTAGGTCGTAGAAGCGATCTATGTTAGGTCGCTAGGCTGCATCTTTGTTAGGTCGTAGGTCGCGAGGAAGTGCATGTGTGTTAGGTCGTAGGTCGCATGGATGCGCAGATCTGGGTTAGGTCGTAGGTCGTAGAAGCGCATGCGTTAGGTCGTAAGTCGTGGAGTTTTGTTAGGTCGCATGGATGCGCATAGGCTTGGGGCTGTTAGGTCGAAGTTTTAGGTCGTAGGGTTTCTTAGGTCGTGGACAACCTAATTACGAGCGAACGACCTAAGTTTTTCCAGCCTATAAATACACGTCCATTTCTTCATTTTTGGGATCCGGATTTCGAAGCGACGAAGTGCTGCCATTTTGAGAGCTCGACTTCTACACTTCTTCACTTCTTTTCTCCACTTTAATCTTGTGATTCCTTCCATCCAAATTGAAGATCCAAGAGCTTAGATTGAAGATCTACATCCATTGAAGAGAGATTTCATCATTTGAAGCAGATTTGTGATAGATCGAGTTAGATCCTTCGTTGTCCAGATCTGAAGTGTGTTGCTTTTGGGTTGTTTAGGTGATTTGGTGAGTGGTGATTATCTCTCACACGGATCCAAAGGAGTATATCGGATCGTTGGCTTGATTTTGTGTTAAAGTAGTGATTTCCATGCATTTTCTTAATCCTAAGTGTAGATCCATATAGATCCATTGTTCATGATGATTCGACAACCATTTTACTAAATGTTAACCTATGCAAGTTCATTCATCAAGATTATAGAGATATTGCTCATGTTTTCATGCTTGTTAGACTTTAGACTCTTTAATTACGAAATTGCCATTATTGTTATAATTGTTCATTAGATCATATTTGAATGCTTGATTACTTGAATTAATGTTTGACTTGATTGATTGCTATGAATTAGATGATTGATGATTTGATTTAGACAAGATGGTCGAAGATGATTCAAAAGCTAAGGGAAAGGCTCTTGAATTGGAAAAGCTGCTTGTGGCATATGTAGCGGATGATGAAGCTCATATGGATAGATTTGATGATGATGTTGAGATGAGGCTTTGCTAAGATGTGATGAGGCGAAGCATGATATGAGATAGCCTTGGTCTAATCCAGACGGGATCATTCCAAGCATGTTGATAACTCGGTGAAATGGTTCGAGTTTGAGAATAATGGTTTGCTCGAGAGGCGCTTGAGCTAGTATGGAAATAGTCGTCGAGGAGGATGACTAGAAGGCTGAGATCTCATCGTTGTTGAAGGTTCTAGCATGCTCAAAGCAAGAGTACGTTGGGCAGATTCGATAGTCCCTGAAGGCTACTGATTGGTAGTCGAGTACTCTGGGCAGATTCGATAGTCCTAGGCACGGGTCACGACGACGTGCGGAGTTATGTCTAGAACCGGGTTTCCATTAGCCCTTAACAGACGGATGAAAGAATGAGCCGGTCATTCAATTAATGATGATATCGAAGCAATGATAACAGTGATAGCTAGAGTCATGGATGTTTGGTTGTATCGTCATACGGTCTCAAGAGCGGTATTTTCTGGGTGCTTATTTGATCTTGGTTTAGGCCTTGGGGGTTTGTACTTGGAAAATATCGCCCTTGACTCGAGTGATAATTGCTTTACTTTAAATTGTATGCTCTGCTATGTTTGTTTCTGCTTAGTGTGTGTCTGGGGGCTATCACTGTAGAAAGAGGTGGAGTGGGAGGGTTGTATTCCTATTCCTTTTCCTTTATGCTCTTTTGGTATGTTGTTAGTTAATTTACCGCTCACTAAGACTGTTTTCTGACTCAAGACTTTATGTTTTAACTCTTATTGCCTTGGGATGTTCGTCCATTTTGGGACGGGCAGACTAGGTAGCAGGTGACAGGTGCTGTTCTTGCTTCCACGATGCTGATGTCGAAGACGAGCTGGAGGCTTTCATATTATCTTCTTACTATATGTACTGGATGTTCCGCTGCTTTGTATAATTATCTGAGTGATATGTAGTGAGGCTTGATGTATTGACTATTCAGATGTTGTATTCAACTATTATGAAGTTTTATTGATGAGATTCTATTCTGTGAAGCTTCACTATATATATGTTCTATTGTATTTTGTCCATGCGCTGTGAGTAATACGATAGATTCTGCTACTTTAATTTACCCTGACAATCGTCCATGGTCGCCTGGCACACTTTACAGCGCACTATCTCTAGGTTCAGTGCAGGGGTCATGGGCAGTCGTCACATTTGGTATCAGAGCATTGGTTAATCGATTTTACCCAACGCTCGCTGACGTAACTACGTATGAGAGACGTAATTGTATTTTGATGAATGATTACTATATATAATATAGTAGCTCAGTATAGTTTGAGTCCTTTATGCAGTTGTTTCTCAAGATGTGCTGATCATTCCTTTTTATAGATATTAAGGATGAGTCGAAGAGGGAGACCAGCTGCTAGGGAAGGCCGTGCTGCTGAGGGGACTGCTGATTATGCAGCTATGTTCGAAGCTATGATGACTTCGATCATGAGAAGGATACCAGTTCCAGGGACAGCAGTTGATGTTGGAGTTCAAGTCCAAACTCCAAGACCGGTAGATTTTGCTAAGTTGTGTAAGGACTATACTGCTCTTGGAGGGAAGGTTTTCTTGGGAATAGAATCAACTATTGAAGTCCAGTGGTGGATAGATGCTTGTAGAAGGATCTTTAGTGATTTGGGAATTGAGGATGCGACTAAGAGGAAGTTTGCATCAAGACAGCTTCAAGGAAGATCTTCTGATTGGTGGAACTCTATCACCATTGATACTCCAGAGGAAGAGATTACTTGGGAGCAATTCCAAACTAGATTTGAAGCTAAGTTCATTTCTACAGCTCAGAAGTATGTTCTGTTTAAGAAGTTTGTGGAGCTCAAGCAAGGTGGAAGACCAGTTCTCGAGTATGTTTCTGAGTTTGAAGCTTTGTCCAAGTATGCCCGATCGTATATTGAATCTTCATATCAGAAGAATGAGAAGTTTGTGACAGGCTTGGACAGTTATCTTAGGAGGCAGTTGGTGGATCATTTGGACGATCCATTTGAGAAGCTTGTGGAGAAAGCTCTGAGGCACGAGAATCTGTTTCCTAAGGAAGGATCTGTTGTTGTTGTGACCAAGGAAGAGTCTAAACCACAGCAGGGTGGAAACAAGAAGAGGAAGCAGCAGCAGCAAAAGGGTAAGGATGGCCAGAAGAAGCCGAAGGGCGATGTGACCTGCTACAATTGTCAGCAGCAGAAGGGCCATTTCTCTAGGGATTGCAAGAATCCGAAGGTGCCGGTGAAGTGTCACAACTGTGACAAGTTGCGGCATGTCAAGAGGAATTGTCCAGAACCGCGAAAGGACAAGCAGATTGTGCAAGCTTATGCTTTGGGAGCTGTTCCATCATCTTCGAAAGCTCCTACCGCTGAAGAGAAAGGAAAGAGTGTGGTGGTTCAGGGTACTCTCTCCATTTGTGGTGTTCCAGTTAGAGTGTTATTTGATACTGGGGCGTCGCATTCTTTTATTTGTAATGAACTTGTAGGCCGGTTAGGTTTAGAACCGGATATTGTTGATAGGCCATTGGTTGTGACTAATCCAGTTGGGGGTTCGTCTTGTTTGTGTATGCTATGCCGTGGTCTGATTGTATCGAGTCATGGTTGCTCTTTTGTTTGTGATTGTTTTGTTCTGAACTTTGCGGGGTTCGGAATTATTTTGGGTATGGACTGGCTTAGGAAGTATGCGGCAAATGTTGATTGTGAAAGGTTGGAGGTGACAGTCGAGAATGTGGAGGGGCGAAAGATTGTGATACGATGTAAGCATGAAGAAGGCGTCTTCATGAGCTTCATGTATTTGCTGGTTGTTCCATGGGATGGACTGTCATCTGTGCCACTTGCTAATGGATTTGAGGATGTCTTTGACGAGGTCAAAGGGTTACCGCCGCATAGAGAGATCGAGTTTCGTATAGATCTAGTTGAAGGAGCCAGACCTGTTGTGATGCCTCTTAGGCGGATGGCGCCTAGGGAACAGCAGGAGTTGAGGGTGCAGGTTGATGACCTTTTACATAAAGGATTCATTCGGCGTAGTGTGTCCGAATGGGGTGCACCAGTTGTGTTTGCAACCAAAGCGGATGGATCGTTGAGGTTGTGTGTGGATTATCGTGAGCTGAATAAGGTGACTAAGAAGAACAAGTATCCATTGCCGAGGATAGATGACTTGTTTGATCAGCTTCACGAGGCTAAGGTGTTTTCTAAGATGGATTTAGCAATGGGATTTCACCAGTTAAGAGTGGCTAAGGATAGTGTGCCGAAGACTGCTTTTAGGACACCATCCGGTTTCTTTGAGTGGTTGGTAATGCCGTTTGGATTGACGAATGCGCCAGCATATTTTGTGGATCTTATGAATAGAGTGTTCAGAGATCAGTTGAACAAGTTTGTGCTAGTGTTCGTGGATGATATTCTGATTTATTCCAGAACTGAGGAAGAACATAAGACGCACTTGCATATTGTTTTGGAAATCTTACGAAAACATCAGCTAAGGGCTAAGTTTTCGAAGTGTCACTTCTGGAAGAGCGAAGTGAGGTTCTTAGGCCATATTATCTCTGGGAATGGAATAGCGGTTGATCCCGCCAAGATAGCAGCAATCTAGGATTGGGGTAGACCTAAGAATGCATCTGATGTGAGAAGTTTTCTTGGATTAGCAGGATACTATCGTCGATTTATCAAAAATTTTCCAAGGTGGCTGCACCATTAAAGGGATTGACGAAAAAGAATCAGGTATTTAGATGGGATGCTAAGTGTGAGCAAGCTTTCAGAATCCTGAAAGAGCGATTGACGAGTGCTCCTGTTTTGACTATTCCAAGTGGAAATGATGAGATGGTGGTTTTCACCGACGCATGTGGTACTGGACTTGGAGCAGTGCTAATGCAAAAAGATAGGATTGTCGCATATGCAAGTCGACAACTGAAGCCGCATGAAAGGAATTATCCAACTCATGATTTGGAGTTGGCAGCGATTGTATTTGCTCTGAAGATGTGGAGACATTATCTATTGGGAGTTCGGTTCGAGTTGTTTACAGATCATAAGTCGCTGAAGTATCTTTTCTCCCAAAAGGATTTGCATCTTTGGCAGCAATGATGGCTAGAGTTTTTGGCATCATATGATTTTGGTATAGCGTATACTCCAGGAAAGGGTAACGCAGTGGCAGATGCGTTAAGTCGAAGACATGCAGGATTGGGAGCCATGTTTTTAGAATGGAAGAGTCTCGAGTATTTAGCTGGATTTGACTTCAGGCCCAGATGTGACTTGGAACCTGAGATGTTGGCAAACTTATCGATAAGACCTACTCTTGTGGAAAGGATTGGCGAGAGCCAAAAACGAGACGATAAGCTTGTCAAGATTATCCGTGATTTGGAATCTGGATTAGATCCAGAAAGGATAAAGGATTCGAGGTCGATCGAGAGGGTTGGCTTCGGAAGTAAGGACGACTAGTTGTTCCCGATATAGATGGATTGAGAGATGAAGTTCTGAAGGAAAGTCATCACTCGAAGTTGACAATTCATGCAGGTGGAAATAAGATGTATCGGGATATGGAGAGAACCTATTACTGGGAAGGTATGAAGAAGGATGTTGGAAATTTTATTTCCAAGTGCATGAACTGCCAGTTGGTAAAAGCCGAACAGAAGAAGCCAAGTGGACTGCTTCAGCCATTAGAAGTTCCTACATGGAAGTGGGAGCAAATATCGATGGATTTTATTGATGGGCTACCTAGAACAAGAACGGGAAATGAAGGGATTTGGGTCATCGTAGATCGTCTGACTAAGAGTGCAAGATTCATTCCTATTCGATCGACTAGGACTGCATCGAAGTTGGCTGAGTTGTATGTTAAGTGGATAGTTCGATTCCATGGTATTCCGAAGAGTATAGTGAGCGATCGAGATCCATTGTTCACTAGTGGATTTTGGAAGAGCTTTCAGGAATTTTTGGGAACCGAGTTGTGTTTGAGTACAGCTTATCATCCTCAAACAGATGGTCAGACCGAGAGAGTCAACCGAGTTTTGGAAGATCTCCTTAGAGCTTGTGTTTTGGATTTCGGAAGATCATGGGAAGATCACCTTCACTTGGTAGAATTTTCGTATAATAACAGCTACCAGTCAAGCATTGGTATGGCACCGTATGAGGCATTGTATGGAAGACCGTGTAACTCTCCGACATGTTGGTTAGAGACCGGAGAAAAACTGATACTTGGGCCAGAGATGATTCGACAGACTTCGGATTGTATAGAGATCATTCGGCAACGAATGAAGGCAGCCCAAGACCGACAGAAAAGTTATGCCGATAAGCGTCATAAGGATTTGGAATTCGACGTAGGTGATATGGTTTTTGTGAAGATTTCGCCACTGAAGAATGTTATTCGATTCGGGAAGAAAGGAAAATTGACTCCAAGATTTGTTGGACCATTCCCGATCATCGAGCGAATTGGAAAGCTCGCCTACAGATTGGAGTTACCAGAGAAGATGTCGGGTGTGCACAATGTTTTTCATATATCGTATCTACGGAAGTATGTGCACGACTCGAATACAGTGTTTCTGCTGATAGCTGTGAAGATTTCGAAGTTGACCCAGTCGATAAGAGACCTTGTAAGCCGCTTCGTGTTGTGGAAACCGACATGAAACAGCTTAGGAGGAAGATAGTTAAGTTGCTCAAGATACAATGGAGTGATGATGATAACGATTGTACATGGGAGGTGGAAGAGAGGATGAAGGCAGCTCATCCTGAACTCTTCAAGGTATGGCCCTAAGGTGTCGTGTCATCTAACGACATTGTAACTTGTTCTAGTTTTAGAATTCTGCATGCTATGCTAGAATTGGATGCATGGTTTGTTGATTGCTATGGATGGTAGGCATGCAGAATAGTCTTTGATTGCTCTGTTTTTTTGGAATTTCGGGGGCAAAATTCCTAAGGGGGGGAGAATGTAACGACCCGTATTTTTACGGATCGAAACATCGTAAAACAGTTGTCATTTGGTCGCATTGTTGATAAGTCGTCCATAGTCTAAGTCCTAGGTCGTATAGTAGTTAGGTCGGAGTAGACGACCTAAGAAAGAGGAGTGACCTAAGGATTTTGGGTATAGGTCGTATAGGAGATAAGTCGTGTGGTGGCTTAGGTCGTGGGGTAGGTTAGGTCGGTTGGAGCGACCTATAGGATGTTGGCGACCTAAGGTTTGAGCGACTTAAGGAAATGCAGCGACCTAAGAGAGAGCTAGTGAGTAGCGACCTAAGAGTTAGCGACCTAAGGGTTAGTAAGAGTTAGCGACCTATAGGAGTTAGCGACCTAAGGGTTAGTAACTTACAGTAGTTAGCGACCTAGTGGTTAGCGACCTAAGAGCTAACGGTATAAGAGTTAGCGAGTTAGCGTAGTTAGGTCATTAGACGACCTAAGATATTAAGTCGTATTCTGTGTTTAGTTAGGTCGTAAGCGACCTATGTTAGTTAGGTCGTGAGCGACCTAAGGTGTTAGGTCGTATCCTAGCTAAGATAGTTAGGTCGCGTGTGTGTTAGGTCGCAGATGTGTTAGGTCGTAGAAGCGATCTGTGTTAGGTCGCTAGGCTGCATCTTTGTTAGGTCGTAGGTCGCGAGGAAGCGCATGTGTGTTAGGTCGTAGGTCGCATGGATGCGCAGATCTGGGTTAGGTCTTAGGTCGTAGAAGCGCATGCATTAGGTCGTAAGTCGTGGAGTTTTGTTAGGTCGCATGGATGCGCATAGGCTTGGGGCTGTTAGGTCGAAGTTTTAGGTCGTAGGGTTTCTTAGGTCGTGGACGACCTAATTACGAGCGAACGACCTAAGTTTTTCCAGCCTATAAATACACGTCCATTTCTTCATTTTTGGGATCCGGATTTCGAAGCGACGAAGTGCTGCCATTTTGAGAGCTCAACTTCTACACTTCTTCACTTCTTTTCTCCACTTTAATCTTGTGATTCTTTCCATCCAAATCGAAGATCAAATTGAAGATCCAAGAGCTTAGATTGAAGATCTACATCCATTGAAGAGAGATTTCATCGTTTGAAGCGGATTTGTGATAGATCGAGTTAGATCCTTCGCTGTCCAGATCTGAAGTGTGTTGCTTTTGGGTTGTTTAGGTGATTTGGTGAGTGGTGATTATCTCTCACACGGATCCAAAGGAGTATATCGGATCGTTGGCTTGATTTTGTGTTAAAGTAGTGATTTCCATGCATTTTCTTAATCCTAAGTGTAGATCCATATAGATCCATTGTTCATGATGATTCGACAACCATTTTACAAAATGTTAACCTATGCAAGTTCATTCATCAAGATTATAGAGATATTGCTCATGTTTTCATGCTTGTTAGACTTTAGACTCTTTAATTACGAAATTGCCATTATTGTTATAATTGTTCATTAGATCATATTTGAATGCTTGATTACTTGGATTAATGTTTGACTTGATTGATTGCTATGAATTAGATGATTGATGATTTGATTTAGACAAGATGGTCGAAGATGATTCAAAAGCTAAGGGAAAGGCTCTTGAATTGGAAAAGTTGCTTGTGGCATATGTAGCGGATGATGAAGCTCATATGGATAGATTTGATGATGATGTTGAGATGAGGCTTTGCTAGGATGTGATGAGGCGAAGCATGATATGAGATAGCCTTGGTCTAATCCAGACGGGATCATTCCAAGCATGTTGATAACTCGGTGAAATGGTTCGAGTTTGAGAATAATGGTTTGCTCGAGAGGCGCTTGAGCTAGTATGGAAATAGTCGTCGAGGAGGATGACTAGAAGGCTGAGATCTCATCGTTGTTGAAGGTTCTAGCATGCTCAAAGCAAGAGTACGTTGGGCAGATTCGATAGGCCCTGAAGGCTACTGATTGGTAGTCGAGTACTCTGGGCAGATTCGATAGTCCTAGGCACGGGTCACGACGACGTGCGGAGTTATGTCTAGAACCGGGGTTTCCATTAGCCCTTGACGGACGAATGAAAGAATGAGCCGGTCATTCAATTAACGATGATATCGAAGCAATGATAACAATGATAGCCAGAGTCATAGATGTTTGGTTGTATCGTCATACGGTCTCAAGAGCGGTATTTTCTGGGTGCTTATCTGATCTTGGTTTAGGCCTTGGGGGTTTGTACTTGGAAAACATCGCCCTTGACTCGAGTGATAATTGCTTTACTTTAAATTGTATGCTCTGCTATGTTTGCTTCTTCTTAGTGTGTGTCTGGGGGCTATCACTGTAGAAAGAGGTGGAGTGGGAGGGTTGTATTCCTATTCCTTTTCCTTTATGCTCTTTTGGTATGTTGTTAGTTAATTTACCGCTCACTAAGACTGTTGTCTGACTCAAGGCTTTATGTTTTAACTCTTATTGCCTTGGGCTGTTCGTCCATTTTGGGACGGGCAGACTAGGTAGCAGGTGACAGGTGCTGTTCTTGCTTCCACGATGCTGATGTCGAAGATGAGCTGGAGGCTTGCATATTATCTTCTTACTATATGTACTGGATGTTCCGCTGCTTTGTATAATTATCTGAGTGATATGCAGTAAGGCTTGATGTATTGACTATTCAGATGTTGTATTCAACTATTATGAAGTTTTATTGATGAGATTCTATTCTGTGAAGCTTCACTATATATATGTTCTATTGTATTTTGTCCATGCGCTGTGAGTAATACGATAGATTCTGCTGTTTTAATTTACCCTGACAATCGTCCATGGTTGCCTGGCACACTTTACAGCGCACTATCTCTAGGTTCAGTGCAGGGGTCATGGGCGGTCGACACAGTATTTTACATATAAGAGCATATTTGTAATTGTTATAAACATATACCTTAAAGGTAATTATATCCACGAAAATTAAAGATCTTATATAAGGTAACTTATATAAGTATGAATTATTAAAGTATAGTTTAATTAATCTAGGGATTAATGATGTTCATTCGTTACACCTCAATAATTAATTTAGTCGAGCTTGAATAGTTTATGAGTATTGCTCTCTTTTATAGAATGGTTTGACATGCTCGACCAGTTTATGTGCACTATTATCATTTGTAGATTTGGTAGCTTAGTCATGCTCGACTAGTTTATTAGCATTGACTAACATTTTGTTATTTTTGATTTGTGCTCGACTAGTTTATGAGCAGTTTTACTACTACTACATAGGTTGGGTATATAGTATTTGTAGATGCATTGAAACGAACACCTTGTGAATTGAGTTACACGGTTTGAGTATAAGGCGTTCGATGATAATGTTGGGTTAAAAGTTAAATTTAATAAAAGATATTTATTTTAATCTAAAGGAAAGATAAGATATTTTGTAACTAAACATCTGTGTAAAGATTTATACAAGAAAGTAACTTTATATAAGTGTGGTTTATAAATGAAAATGATTTAAACTAATATTTTGAGAACTTATATCCTTGTTTCTTTGAAAATGTCTTTTAAGATTTTAGAAAAATAATAATAGTATTATTTGAAAGTAAATATTTGGGAAATTAGTTTATGAAATTGAGATCGTGGTACTTAGTACTACTATACGAATTATTTGATACTGCTTTGGAAATGACTTTGGGTTAAGTCCCAAATGCATGTGTAATGACCCTAATTTTGACTAACATTAATTAGAACATTTAATCGGATAAATTGAAATAAATACTGTAGATAATTAAGGGATTGAGATTTGTTAATTAAGAAGGAGACGTGCCTTAATGAATGTATTAGTAAAAGAGAATTAAAATAAGTAAGTAGGAGGAATATGGTAAGGGTAAAATGGGAATAACCTTTGTTCTTATACCCTAAGCCCTTCCATTCTTCATTCGTCATTCATTTTAACTATCACAAACAAAACTAAAACCGTAAAGAACTCGACCGGCCACCATTAAGAAGTTTCAAGGAGATGAAAAGCTAGGATTCAAGTAGAAAGCTTGAAGAAATCAATCTAAGGGGAAATCTCAACCTTCTTAACAAAAAGCCAAGGTGAATAATTAATTTAAATCTCACTTTGATAATGATTTCGGTTTCAAGTTAGATCCATACTATGTTTGCAAATAATATGCCATGCTATATTTGTTAAAATGGATATATAAACTTGTTGATGATTTATATTGTTTAATATAGATTTTATGATATGTTTGGATTAGAAAACCTATCAAATGACATCCAATAAGTTGTGTGTTTGATATACGGTCAAAAACATTATTTTAGAAATGATTTTCAATTTTCATAATTTTCTAAGCGATTGTGGATTTAATATGAATTTTTTATGAGAAAAAATAGTTAATTTTTGGCTTAAATTATTTATGGCAATTAAATAATGTTTTCGGGTCTGAAATTTATATATCTTAGAAAACATATTTAAAGCGAATTATTGTGATTTTTGGGATTTTTTCATAAGTGTTACTATGGTAATTAAATTATTTAATTTTGAGGAATTAAATGTTTTAAATATTTTATTAAGGGAAGGATTTATTTGTTTAAAATGTTTCAATTGTTAAATACTGAATTCGGCAGCATTTTTTGAAAAGAATTTTGGTAAAGAATTGGCAACCAATCATATTTTGTAAAATTATGCAAGTTAAGTGAAAAGGAATTACTTTAAAAAGCATAAAATTAGTTTTATTTCAAATTACAACTTCACCGCTTCCATTGCTTGCTTCCATCACCATACCCAGTAAACCATTCGCACCCATTCGAAACCAATGCACATGGTATCAAGTAATTGGTACGTAGTGTATTAGAGAAAGGCGGAAGGAAAGGACGATGTCGAAAGCAGGCTTTCGAAAGGGCTGAAGCCACTTTTATTAGCTTTCGAATCTATTAACTTGCCTTTGTTTTCAAAAGAAGCTTTCAAAAGGGTTGTCGCTTTTGAACCCCTTCGATACCCTAGCAGCCGCATTTATACCTTTCGCATTACTTAGTAGTCGCTTTTCTTTGTAACTTTAAAACAATGTATTCGAAAGGAAGGCTTTCATCTTCTTAATATTGAAGATGCCTTCCCAATTCTTTCAAAAGGTGCGTCTTAGCTGCTTTTACTAATAGTTTAAAAGGCAATGGTTTTGAAAGGGTTGTTTCGAAGTTATTCTCTTCCCCAATTCTTTTACTTGAGATCAATGCTTTCGAAAGTGATGCTTTCGCATATGTTCTCCTTGACCCTATAGTTATATTACATGTTAAACCCAATGATTTCGAAAGAAATACTTTTAAATGGTTTCGAAGCTTGTTTCCACAAATTCTTACTTGAACCCAATGTTTTTGAAAGGTATGTTTTAAGTGTTTCGAAAGTTATGTTTTAAGTATTTCAAAAGGTTTGTTTTAAGTGTAAAGGTATGTTTTAAGTGCTTCGAAAGGGATGCTTTCAATGATTTCGAAAGGGATGCTTTTTATGATTTTGAAAGAGATTGTTTAAGGTTTTAAATAATGGTTTCAAAGGGACTGTTTTGGCTTTATAGCCTAATTTTTTGTAAGTTAAAAAGGGCATTAACTTGTGTCAAAGGATAGATAACCCTATTGATTTTAGGTTTCTATCAACATTGTTTTGTAAAGCATAAATCATGGCATAAGTATTTTGAGTAAAGCAAGAGTATGATTTCCTTGTTTTATAAAGATACGACTTCAATGGTAAATCATTTGTAAAGATTGTCACTACAAGAAAACTGCAGTTTACCTACGCCAATAGGGCATAGGCGGGGCGTAGGTAAATACAATAGCTACGCAGCGCCTATGCCAAAGTTAGCGTAGGTAAAACTTGCGTAGCTAAAAATATGCCTACGCCTTACCTACGTCATCCGTAGTGGTGTTTCCTACGCCGTTCCTACACCTATATTTTTCTACGTCTTTCCTACACCGTAATATTCCTACGGATTTGGTACGACATTTCTACTTCTTTTTTACCCACGCCTTACATACGCTCTTCGTTTACCTACGCTTTCCCTACGCCTTTGATTTTTTACGTTTTTCCTACGTCTTCCCTACGTCATTCATGTGGAATATGCGATTATATGATCGTTATATGATTTTTGTTTGATGATAATAAACATATATATTCGTGTAAATGTATTTGATATTGTACTATTTCATTTTTCACAGATAAAATTGAATAACACTGAATTTGAATTCAAACAGGAATTTTATTCAAACAATTTTTTATAGTACAAATTCTGACTCTCACTATAACTGTACAAATTTTGAATGCAATACAACTTTCAGATTTACATCATATCCTCACTACAATCACTCACAATCATATTTTGTCTTCAACTGAATTCCAGTCTGATTCCAGCGTCCGAGTAATCTGCAAAAATATTTTCAAACGTAGTAAAATTGAAAAAGAAATATATTTGAAATTTAAAATAAAAGATGTTTTTGAAAATAATTTTTTGCCTCAGGTATATGGGTTATTGTCATCATTTTTGGTGTAATGTCTGTGCATATCAGTTTTCTTATCAGGGATAGGTTATTCATGAGTGGCTGCAGTACACACGTGTACGTTTATACACGTGTGCACTGCCTCGCCAACTCGTGTGCACCAAACATAAAGCATACAAGCTCAAATAATCAAACTGCAACAAAATTTCTCAATGGACAGCAAAAGAAATCAGACCAGATAGCATCAAAAGAATGGATGCAACAGTAAAATCATCAACTGGTTCATGCAAACCAGAGAACATCAAGGCCAAGCACTGATGGCAATGTAATAAATCCACACACCAGCAACACAAACATGGATGCAACCCAAACCAGTGTGAATGCAAGCTACAAAAACCACAAACATGGATGCAAACTAAACCAATATGCATCAAGCTCATAGCAACAAAGAACATACATGTAGATCAATATCCAAGCAGTGCTACTGCAAAGCTTCAACAAATGAAACAGACCAATAACAATGCAACAAAAAGCAAGCAAAAGACCAACATATGAAACATCAACATGGATGCAGACAACATCAAACCAGAAGACTCAAGCAAGGTGATCAAATGGGCATACAATCAGAAACCAGTACAGATGACAATAAAATAAAGCAGTGAGTACAAACACAATAAAGTGCAACAGAGTAGTATCTGAATGCAAAGGACACATCTCAAGATGAACCAGACAGAGAACATTCATATGAGGTAGTACAAACAAGGGCCGGGCAACTTAAAAATGTGAACAGTGTCAAGCTTAGGTATGCAGAACCAAACTCAAGTTATACAATGCACCAGAGACATACAACACAGCAGATATCAGGTGATACAGAAGCAAAGCCAATGCCAACAGAGAAGAAAATGCAAGCATATGAAATGTGCACAATGAATCCAAGCAGTATCACAAACAAATCTGGACAGTGCAGTGACCACTGAAATAGCAAAGACTGGACAACAACACAAGTGCAACAGGTTATACTGTAGAGTGAAGACTACAATATCAAAAGAGTAATGTGCCACAACAACGAATGCAACTACAAGTACAACAGAGAAGATGGCCAGAAGATCAAAGCTTTATTTCACAGTGAAGTCAAAATAAAGATTCACGAATGAAAAAATCAATTGCGTATATGTTAAAGAAGGAAAGTTTTATTGCCGTGAAACTCAAGAAGAAACAGTCAAATTCAAAATTAACGAATGCAAAAATTTCAAGCACGTATCTTTATTTTTGAAATAGTCAAAGATGAAGAAGAGGAAAGTTTTAATAACCGTGTGTATCAAGCAAAATCAAACGTCTCAAATGTAAAGCCGTGTGTAATAAGGAAAATATATCAGGAAAATTGGAGAATAGGAAAGTTCGTAACAATATAAATTCAACCCAAAGGTACCATCATCGATATGAGCTTCAACGAACAATCATTTTCAATTAAAAACCCTAAATTCATCATCGGCCTATATATACAATCATCGAGTTCAAACAATCAGATATTCGAAAGTATGAACATACCAGAGTTGGTTTGAATTCGAGCAACCAAGCAATCGTCGACGAATAGAAGAAGCGCAAGGGCGAAGCAGCCGAGCATAAAAGAGATCAAAACCCCAAATTCCAAAAACCCTAAATCACAGTACCACGAGAAAGCAAGGTCGTGAATCCCAGGGCAAACGAAGATCGCGCGATAGTCAAATTAAAGAGCATCGAAACAAAGCCGACTCTCTCAATATTTCAGATCGAACGAGAAAAAGGAATTTCACAGCCGCCATTATTTTACAAAGCGAAGAAGATCGGGCTGAATGAAATAAAAGCAGGGGCGGCCGGCCTTTTTACTTTAGATTAGGGTTAGGTTTAAAAGGGTTTTATTTTTAAAGGTTAAATTGTTTAAGACCTTTATATTTGTTTTAAAAGATTTTAAAAATAGGGTTTTAAAATTCCTACGCCTTTTAGCTAAGACCATGGCGTAGGCATGGCGTAGGAACAATTCCTATGCCTTTCCTATGCCATGAAAACTTTGTAGAAAACTTTGTAGACGTGGAAACGGCGTAGGAAATCATCTACGACCTTCCCACGCCATCATTTTAACGTAAGGAGTTTCCTACGCCTTTCCTACGCTTTAATTATTTTTCAGCATATTGAAGCTGGCGTAGGTAAGACGTAGGAAATTTTCTTACGTCTTTCCTACACCATTACCTCTTTCTACGTGTTTCCTACGCCATACCTACGCCCTGCCTTTTGGCGTTGGAAAGACGTAGGAAATTTTGTGTAGGAAATTGATGTATTTTCTAGTAGTGTGTTTTCAAGGAAATGAAATTTAAACTGGGTAGTTAACCCTAAATATATGACTCAGATATTAGATGACCAGATGGTACTGGTATGGGGTCGCGCCCTATACTTTAGCTAGTACCCTCTAGCTAATATAGGTCTAAAATTCCAGTGTATATGGCTTTGCCAGAAGTAAGACTAAAATGATGTTACACATAGAAAGGAATACACAGAGTAGAGGTAGGTTATTGGTGAGCCCGCAAAACCATTAGTATCAGTTGACCCTTGGAGAATAAGTTAATGACAGATCGTCCAATATTGTATCTAACAGAAGTTAGAATATTTATTATGTCTGGTAGACCCGAGTCAGCCAGTGGTTAATAGTTAGCCAGATAAAACTATAATGTTCGGATAGATAGTCCGTTGATTACCTGATTTATATGCATATATGTTGTTGCGATTGTTTCTATAATCAGTTTGATTGAAGGATTTTGATTTGCAAAATATATGACTTTAAAAGGATATTAGTGAGGGGAAACCCATTCCGCTATGAGACATGGTCTCACTTAATATCAGTAAACCGAGATGTAATAGAATTATTCACACCAGGCGTTATGTCTGACTCGAAGTTTATGTTTTCCCCTTAAACTCTCGGGTGCTCAAAATTAAATTTGAGTAGATGGAGTGTTAAGGACTTTTTAGGTTTAGTAGGTTGGATGAATAAGCTTCCGAAGACGTGCAGGAGGCAAAGCTAGCTATGTAGGAGTTATTTAGTATTGTTCCCGTTGTGATGTATTTATGACTGATATTTCTATCTATCTAGTACTCTGATCATCCAAGGGGGTATCTTCATATGTCGCTCTTGGCGTAATTTGTAATAATTATATTTGATCCAAACTTGGGAATCATTTTTGGATTATGTAATTGAATATGAAATATTGATTTGAAATGTAATAAGAAAAGCTGTTTTTGAAATCTGTGTTGATTTTATTTCATATTCATGTGCTTCTGATATTATGGATACCATTAACATTACTATATTTTGTCATCGAAAGTTAATACTATAAATGACTGCAGCATCTGTAGCGCTTAGCTTCGAGCCTCAAAATAGGGGATGTTACAACATGATTTGGATGTACTGATCTCGCATCTGTTGTTTGAAAATAATTTCGGTGATGACTAGAGCATCATAGGCGTTCATTTTTGGGTATCTATGTGTGGGATACTACAGAATTATTTTGGTAAAATAGATATTGATTTAACCTCAAATGTGTGCTTTGATATACAAAAAATATATGTATATATATTAATATTTCAATTGATTTGAAATAAATTGAAATAAAACCTAGCGTTTATTTGCAAAGTTTGATAAAGTTTTTGAAATAAGCTTTCTATATGGAAAAGATTAGTCTGTATGTTATGTAAGGGGCCTGAGTGTTGTGGCATAGCCCGATATAAATGGTGAAACCTTTTCATGTTTTTCCTTTTGGGGTAAAGTGAGTTTAATAAATAATCGAAAATTTATTATGTTATTATATGGACGCATGTCTCCTATGCCTTAGGATGGTATGGCATGTGCATTACATTATGATAATTTGTTTGGTAGATTTCATTTGTTAAAATGAAATAGAATTTTTGGTGATTTTGGACAGTCGGAAACTTATGAATAGGCATAGAACTTGAAGCTAAGTGTTTTTATGAAAATAAAAGTTGAGTTTTCATAACTCTTGGATTGAGAAGGTAGTGAGTTAAAACAAGTTTTAAATTATTAAACATACTTGTTAGGTGAAACAAATCTTATGTTTTGTATATACTCTTAGGATGTAGTGGAGTATTATACGAGTATGAGCTTAAGTCATAAAATGTTTAATAACTTGAAGTTATGTTTTTATGAAATGATTCATAAATGATTTTAGTATTAAGTGATATACCATTTGGATAAATGAGTAAGATAAAAAATTAATTGGTGCTGTAAAGAAACCAATAGAATAGATGTGTAAGTTATATGTAGATTGTTTTATTCACATGATTATTCTTGATCCAATATTCGAGTACATAATTTCAAGATGATTTACACCGGTCCGAACAAGGATTATTCGCTCGATTCTTAATGGAGAACACTTGATATGGATTCTTGATATGATCCCAAAGTTTTCTATCATAGTATATAGCTATGTAAGGAAGACATAAGTTTCTAATCAAGGAACTTGATCGAAGTCCGCACTAGAGAGATCAAGTGATCTATACTAGCTTGGAAGTGAAATTATGTGATCGAGCAAGTGAGCAGATTTGATATTGTGTACGGATGATCCATGTGTATCATATAGGTATTAGTATATGCATACTACATTTGTTGGCCTATGGAGAGCATAGGGGAATGACTCTTCGAATTGTTTGAGGAAGCATGAATAATTGACTAAGTAATAACCTGAGGCTATTGAGCATAATGTATACTTTGTAGATTGTTTAGCATCCTTGTACGATAAGAGGATTTTTAAACTTGAGCAAACCATGGGCTTTGTTTTCTAGTTATTTTGAATATCATTGAGCATTGCTAAGTGATTGTTTCTTTTATTGCTCGTATTGGAATTCCGAGGATGAAATATTCTAAGTAGAAGAGAATTTAATGACCTGGAATTTCAGACATTCGTATTTAAATATCTGAATTACTTAAATATTTGAATCTCAGATTAAGTGTGATTACATTGATTTAATAACCTTTTTAACCCTATTTTAAATAATAACTAATGATGGTAAGCTTGTTTTATAAAAATGTTTATAAAAATAGTTACTTTGAAGAAATATCGATAATTTGACTGAAAATCGTTTTATCAATAAATAGCTTTTTACTTGTTAGAAGTTGTTCGAACTTTTTTTTACATACCCTTATTTACTCAGTAAATCATTAATATGAAATAAAAATATTTTTCCATTTATGGAAAATAAAATATGAAGATGTTATGGGAAGATACTTTAGAAAATGAGTTTTTAAGAAAGTCTTAAGTGTTAATTAAAAGATGTAAAGGTGTAAAGTAACATAAGTATGCAAGGCACACAAAGGGGGTCTTGGCCATGTAAAAGGGAGGTTTTGTCTTGTGTATTCATTCATTATCTCCTAAAGCTTGAAAAATATAAAAAGAATAAAAATGGTGGAAGTGAATTAGCACTAATCTGCTTTGTTCCTTACTAATCTTTCTAAATTAGTGCAAATCTCTTTCAAACTCCACCAAAATTTCACCAACACCTTAGAATACCTTAGGAAGCTTAGATCTAAAGTAAAAAAGTGGGAAACATGAAGAGGGATGGTTGGATTCCTCTTTGGGCCGTGAGCATGGAAGGTGGAGGGAAGGTGTAGCTTGGCCTGGATGTGCTAAAGGATGGATCTTTAGGAGTTTGTTGATGGTTGGAAGTGGTTCTTTGATTCTTGTGAGTTTGGGCGTGTCACTATCTTGTGTTTATATATATATATATGTATATGTATATGTATATATATTGTGCGTATATATGTGTGTGCAAATGTAAAGTTAAAGTGACATTAACTAATTAATGTTATAAACTTTGGAGTCTATTGCTTTTGAAAGCAAATGGCAACTTTATAATGTATAAAATCACTCCTATTACCTTCTATAACATGTGGCGTGGCCTTGAGTTTATTTTTAAATGGTTTTTTGGATTGTGTGTTGAATTGAAGCATGTTTGAAAGTATTTGAAGCGAGAATAGTCGTTATAGGTGCACTTCGACATCCCATAACTTCAACTTGTGTAGATGGAAGATTTGTGATCATAACTTGGTATAGTTTGATTTGGTTGTTATTTTCGCATATTTTGGTATATGGGATAGTAAAGCATTAGTTTGGAAAGTTATAGAAATTATAGAACAAAATTGTGAATGTTAGAAGCGAAAAGGTCGCTATGGATGCATTTTGAAAATGCCTTGTGTTCAGCGGTTTCCAAGTTAACATTAAGAGACATCCTATAACATCCCCTATTCGGAGGCCCTAAGCTAAGTGCTACAGATGGTGCAATCATCCATAGTATTAACTTTTGGTGATCGGATATGGTAATGTTAATGGTATCCATAATATCAGAAGCACTTGAATATGAAATAAAAATAATCATAGATTAAAACATTTTTATGATTACATTTCAAAACACATTTCATATTCCAAGTTACATAACCCAAAATGTTTCCCAGGTTCAGATCAAATATAATTATTACATAGCCAAGAGCGACATATGAAGATGACCCCTTGGTTGACCAGAGTAATAAATAGTCATAACATACTCAATACAACACAACGGAAATAAAACAAAACGACTCCTAAATATGGCTAGCATAAGCCCCCAGCTCGTCTCCGGAAGCTTTGTTCGTCCACCTACTAAAACCTGAAAATCCTCAACCCTCAGCCTAATCAAATCAATTTTGAGCACCCAAGAGTATAAGGGGAAAATCATAAACTTCGAGTCAGACATAAAGCCTGGTGTGAATAATACTATACATCTTGGTTATTTGATATTAAGTGAGACCACGCCGCTTAGCAGAATGGGTTTCCACTCAATAATATCCTTTTAAAACATATCTTTTGCAAATCTTATTCCTACAACCAAACCTGGTTAAAAGAATAATATCAATATCATGAAAGCATATAAATCAGGCAACAAATGGACTATCTGTCCGAACACTACAGTTTTGTTTCGCTAACTACTAACCTTTGGCTGACTCGAGCCTACCAGACAAAATAACAAATAATCTAACTTTTGTTAGATACTCCTCTTCTAGACGATCTGTCCTTAACTTAATTCTCCCAGGGTCAACTGATCCTAATGGCTTTGCGGGCTCACTAATAACCTATCTTTATACATATATATTCCTTTCTCTGTGTAACATCATTTTAGTCTTACCTGTGACAAAGTCCTACACACTGGAATTTTTGACTAAATTTTCCAAGGGCTAATACCTAATGTATAGGGCGCAACCCTATACCAGTCACATCTGGTATTTTAATGTCCGATTCATTTTACTTAGGGTCATCTACCCTTAAATTTTCCTTGAAAACCTTTTCTTCCAAATTAATTTAAACCGTTTAATCATACTTTAAACAAGGAAAATATTCTATATGATTTACTCAAATCTCTTTGCCATGTTATATATACTTTACACAAAACTTTGTTGATGAAAACATTTTAACCTTTGAAAGTACCCCTTTCGAATCCATTGAAAGTACCCCCTTTCAAAACCAAGTAAAACCTTAGGCCGAAGGCCAAAACATACCCATTCAAAACCATTCTTGTGAAACCTTTCGAAACTATTGAAAAACATCACCTTCGAAAGCTTTAAAACCTTAGACATCCTATCTTTAAAACACTTAACATTGCCTCTCGAAAACATTAGAAACCTTCTGTAACAACCCGCATATTTTACGATGGTATATTTAAATGTTTTGGTTAAATATAGCAGCATTAGTCGGATTTAAGTCTGAAATATCACTTTTTGCAAATGGTCGAATTAGGACTCGGGACCACTTCCATTGAGTCCAAAATGGCGTTTGCGATCTTTTTTAGTATAAGTATCGATATGTTTGGAGTTGAGTAGAATTTTGCAATTTTCTATTTGGGCTTTGGGTTTGGGTTTCAGCCCACTAACCCAACTTATTACCCTAACTCATTAACACTTCATCCATTCACTCATTTCATTTCCTAACACTCTAGCTCAACTAAAAATGGGGAAGAGAATGGGAAATAGAAATTCCAAGCCCTAGTTTCATTTGCAAACTCAAATTCTTGCTCCAAAATCAAAGAGAAGCTTAGGTAAGACTTCTTTTCACCTTCTATACCTCAATCTCTCTCCAATTTCAGAAATTTCCTATAACCTAATTTAGGAAATATTTGTTTTTGATCTTAGATTGGAGCTTGTAGAGTTAAAGTGAAGAGTGGTTGATCTTTTCTTTGTGTTTGAGCTTCTCATCATTGTTTTTGAGTTAAAAGGTGAGTTTTTGAACTCACATCTACGTCTATAGCTTTCGTTGTTATTAGCTATGAATTCCTAACGTCTATTCATGTTCATTTGCTTTTGATTTGGATTGATATGATGAATTCTCCAAATTTTGGTGTTTTGGAGATAAAATCTTTAAATATCCTATTGTGGATATATGGACATGTTGTTTGGGGTGTATCAAAGAGCCTATAAGACTGGGTTGTCGCTTGGCGTAATCCCCTAGTCTTCGTTGCTCGTCCGATAGCTTTCCATTCGTTTTGCCAATTAAGGCCTAGGAAAATTGTTGCCCATACCAGGTCTTCAGACGTTTGAAATGCAAGTTCAGACGTCTGGTTTTAAACTTGGAAAACAAAAAATACAGCATAAATTTATAAAAATGGCAGAAAACAAAGTCAGACGTCTGAAACAACCTTTCAGACGTTTGATGCAACATGTTAGACATCTGAAGCCACCCTCCAAATGTCTAGAAGGTTTCTGAATTTCCAGCGAATAAATCTAGACGTCTGGATTTTAAATCAGACGTTTGGAACTGCCTATTTTTGCCTATTTGCCTATTTTTAAGTGAATTTCCATTTTTATCGATTCTTGTCGATCCCATTTAGTTGTTATCGCATTTTTGACTTTGATGATCTTTTTTTTAGATTTCATACACGGGTTTTTATAAAGTGATCTTTTTAAGTGGTATTAAAAGCTCGTTTCTCCAACTTATAATTTCTATATAAAACACACGATTTTGCACTTCGAGCGAAGATGGAGGAGAATTAAATGATTAAATAAAACGCGTGCTATGAACACGTGTGTTTATCATTTCAGTTAATTCCTAATCTATTCGTTTGACTGTTTTGACCTTTTGGTCTGGTTTACCGATGAGATGAGGTGAACTTTGTACTGCTTTGAGTGTGAAATTGACTAACGGTTAGTAAACCGTTTAGTGCGAACGTGTGGTATGGGACTCACGTTAACATTTTTCGGGTTCCTTTCTGAGAGTTGTGACGCATTCTGCCAGTTAGTGGTGTCTAGTACTGGGCCTCCGGACCTTGACCACTACGGTTTGTTGCCTTCGGGGTTTGTTGCCTTCGGGCTTGAGCCTTCGGGGTTTGTTGCCTTCGGATATGTTGCCTTTGGGTTTGTACCTTTGGGTTTGTGCCTTCGGGTTTGTTGCCCTATAGTATCGCTTTTGGAGTTGGCCATTCATCGCCGCTCGAGAGATATTTGGGTTTGTTGCCTTCAGGCTTGTGGATCCTTGTTATACAGTACTGAGCTTGAGCATCTTTTGTTTCTTTGACAATTATATTTCCCTAGTGTATCGCCTTTCGGTGTAGGTCCTTTGAACCACACGATATATAGCGATTACCCTGTGGAAACTTGTGTTACCTTTATTGGTATTTGTTATTTGCCTTTTTGGCTTGTTTTGGGATATTCATATCCTTTGTTTATTTGAGTTGCCGATGATATGAGGCTTGTTATGATTCATCTTTTGTTAAAAGATCTGGTTATCTCTTTTGGAGATATTTGTGGTATTTTATGACCTTGTCTGTTCATTATCATTTAGTTTATCTAACTGATTTGTTTAGCTAGATTGACCCATGAATTTTATACTCGGGTCAGACCGAGATGTTTCAGGTCAGGTACATTGGACTTAGCCTATTTTGCTAGCTTCTTTTTGTTATAGCTTTTTGTGTAATTCTTTTTGGCTGTAACTCTGATATGTATTCTTTTGACTCGCCTGTATATTGTGGTTTGCTTTACCACTTGACATGTATCATTTTATATACTCTGTAATGTATTTGTATATGTGTAAATGTATGTGATGATCTACTGTTCTGTGATGTGTATTACATTTGAGTTATTATATTTTATTCTGATAGATCCTTCAGCCACCTATGGCTTTGTATTAAGTATTTATTGGATATGTCGATGTATGGCAATTGTCGGCATATTCAGTAGATAATTAAGACAAGGCTATAGATGGTCGCTCCTATCCAGCTCTATTCTCCGTATTAGCAGACGGTGTTACCAAGTAATACTCTTTGCTAATGTGGGTCTCAGAGTGGGGCGTCACAGCTTGGTATCAGAGCTGTGTTCAGAACAAAATATGATAAACATAGAACAGAGACACATATTACGGTACATCAAAGTGTAGTACGAATGTTATGAATCTTTGAATCATCGTGCCTTTATTCTTTCCGTGCCTTTGGGATAGATAGAATTTTAGGAATACGTCTAGGAATGCATTTATTCCGTAGTATTCCATATTTGAATTAATGATATCTACCTTGTGAGTAATCTTTATCTCATCTTAACTTTCAGCTAATGGCCGGAAGAGGCAGAGGTCGACACTCAGATGCTGGGCAATCCAGTGACTCGCATCCGGACGGCGTTTATATGTCTATCGAGCAGTTTTTGGAGTTATTTTGGAGCACTCAGCCTCCAGCTCCTACTCGAGCATCTCCTCCACGCAAGTCTTCCTTTGCATGCCAGTTCAGTGATTTTTCTCATCTTGGAGGAAAGCCATTCAAAGGCTCCGAGTTCGTTCTTGAGGTCCAAGCTTGGATTCGCACATGCGAGCGTATCTTCTCTCGCATGGATCTTTCTGACCACGATCGAGTTCTTGTAACTTCTAGCTTATTGCAAGAGTGTGCCCTTGATTGGTACGAGCTTCTTGTAGCCGAACTTGATGAGTTTGTTCTTTCTTGGACTCGGTTTCGAGAATGATTTGAACTTAAATTCATTCCTAAATATGACAAAGTTTTATATTAGCCCGTCGCTTCCTTGAGTTGGAGCAAGGGAAGTCCTCCGTCTCTGAGTATGTTGCATCATTCGAGGCCTTATCTAAGTATGGTCTTGAATTCATTAGCACCTCTTATAAGAAGATTATGAAGTTTGTCTCTGGTCTTAAGAAATATCTTAAGAAGTCTTTAATGCTTCAGCTTAAGCTTTCTTTTGAGGAGTTGGTTGGCTCGGCACTTCATCTCGAAGCCATCGAGAAGGAGTGTGATAGTGGTGATGATGTTGAGGTTCGCAAGAACCCCAATAAGAAGAAGTTTCCATTTCATTAGCGGGAATTTTTCCCTTCCAAGAAGAAAAAGCCTGTTGAATCTAGTTCTAACTCTCAATCTGCTAGAACACCTTCCATTCAGAAGTGTTTCAATTGTGGTTCTCCTGATCATATGATTCGAGCTTGTCCTAAGCCTCTCTTCTGTCGTTATTGCAAGAAGGAAGGTCATCATGTTTCCTCCTGCCCTACTATTCCTGCTAATGCAAAGTCTGGCAAGCTTTATGTTGCTAGGGCTTCTGGAGGTTCTTCTCAGCCCAGAGGTATATCTCCATCTATTTTGGCAGGTTCTATTTTATTTCATGACCGTAGTATTCGAGTTCTTTTCGATACGGGTGCTTCGCATTCTTTCGTACT
This sequence comes from Allium fistulosum, assembly GCA_030737815.1. Taxonomy (NCBI): domain Eukaryota; kingdom Viridiplantae; phylum Streptophyta; class Magnoliopsida; order Asparagales; family Amaryllidaceae; genus Allium; species Allium fistulosum. The sequence goes on from CM060901.1 coordinate 1,498,924,494, forward strand.
GAAAAAGCTCATCGATGATTTGTCTTTGGATGTTTCTTATATGGTTACTTCATTGAGGATTTCGAATCCTATTGGGGGATCCGCAACCCTTAGCATGCTTTGTGATGATGTTGAGATTGTTTTATGTGGCTTTTCTTTTCGTGTGAATCTGCACATTATTTTCTATCTGGGATTTGATATGATTTTGGGTATGGACTGGCTAGTGAGATACGATGCCAGGATTATTAGTTCTGAAAGAATTTATATCTTCGACACCCAGATTCGTCTACTCAGCTACCACTTGTTCTTCGGAATGTGGGTAATTCCGAAATGGCTTTATATTCTCTTGACTCACGAGATGATGATGATATATCTCGTATTCCTATTGTTTGTGACTTCTCTAATGTTTTTGAGCCGGTTTCCGGTTTGCCACCCAAGCGGGCGATCGAGTTACGCATTGATCTCATTCCAAGCGCACAGCTAGTTGGCCATCCTCCCACCAGGATGTCTACAAAAGAAAATGAGGAACTCAAGAAGCAGCTTTTAGAGCTTGAGCCAAACAGTTGATTCAGTCCAGTTTTTCACCGTGGGGTGTCGCGGTCATCTTCGTGAAGAAGTCTGGTGGAACTCTTAGGCTCTGCATCGACTATCGCAAGCTTAACGAGTTGATCATCAAGAATAGGTATCCATTGCCTAGGATCGATGATATGTTCGATCTATTGAGTGGCGCTAAGGTCTTCTCTCAGCTCGACCTTGCACTGGTTTTGACCAGCTCCGAGTCGCAGAAGATAGCATACCTCTTCAGCTTTCCGCACTCGATATGGTTCTTTCGAGTGGCTCATTATGCCGTTCGGTTTGACGAACGCCCCTGCTTTCTTTGTTGATCTTATGAATCGAGTATTCCGAGAATATCTCGATAAGTTCATCCTTGTGTTCATCAACGTCATTCTTGTTTATTCTAGGTCTGAAGCCGAGCATGCTAATCACTTGAGAATTGTCTTGAGTACTCTTCGTCACCATCAGCTTAAAGCCAAATTCTTCAAGTGCCATTTTTGGGAGGATAAGGTTAAGTTCTTAGGCCATGTTGTATCTTCCGACGGCATTTCTGTCGATCCCTCAAAGATCGAAGCTATCCAAATTGGAAGAGGCCTGAGAATGTTGATGAGATCCGCAGTTTCCTTGGATTGGCGGGTTATTACCGTCGGTTCATTAAGGATTTTTCCCGTGTTGTGCTTCCTCTCACCAGCCTTACTCGGAAAGGCATTCGTTATATTTGGTCCGATAAGTGTGAAGCTTCCTTTCAGACATTAAAGGAACTTCTCACTAATGCTCCTATTCTTGTGGTTCCCGAGGAGAATCATGATCTTGTTGTCTACACTGATGCTTGTGGTAATGCTCTCGGTGCCGTGATTATGTAGAAGGATCGAGTAGTTGCTTATGCTTCTAGGCAACTGCGTCCGAATGAGGTTCGCTATTCCACTCATGATCTTGAGTTGGCCGCCATTGTCTTCGCCTTGAAGATTTGGTGACACTATTTATTAGGCGAAAGCTTCATTCTCTATACCGATCATAAATCCTTGAAGTATTTGTTTACTCAGAAGGAACTCAGTATGAGGCAACAACGTTGGCTCGAGTTTCTTGCCTCCTATGACTTTGATATCTTGTATACCCCTGGTAAGAGTAATCGTGTTGCTAATGCGCTTAGTCGCAGACATTCGGCTGTCGTTTCTATGATGCTTGCCGAATGGGATATTCTTAAGACTCTATCTTTTTGTGATATTCGTAATCGAGCTCCATCCTCTAATTCTCTGATAGTATTATTCAGTTTGGAAGCTCAACCCTCTCTATTTGATCGTATTGCCAAAGCTCAGTGGTGTGATCCTGATCTTGTGCATCTTATTCAGCTTTGTGAGACTGAATCCTGTGATGAGGCATTGCGGGATTTTAGCATTGATTTTCTTGGGTGTCTTTGCAAGAAGAACCGTCTTGTTATGCCTTCTGATTCTGCACTTAGGCATGACATTCTTGATGAATGTCATCATTCTAAGTATACCATTCATCCTGGCAGTAGTAAGATGTATGCTGATATGCATCGCCTTTATTATTGGGAAGGCATGAAGTGCAATGTGGCGAGTTATGTGAGTAATTGCATGACTTGTCAATGTATTAAAGCCGAACATCAGCGCCCTTCTGGTCTCATTCAGCCTCTAGAGATTCCATTGTAGAAATGGGATCAGATTTCGATGGATTTCATTAATGGCCTACCTCGTACGAGATCGGGCCATTCTAGCATTTGGGTTATTGTTGATCGCCTCACCAAATCAGCTCATTTTGTTTCTATTAAATCTAATAGGACTGCTTCTCTTTTTGCTAAGTTATATATCAAGGAAATTGTGAGACTTCACGGTGTTCCTAGCTCGATTGTGAGTGACCGTGATCCTTTATTCACAAGTCATTTCTGGCAGAGTCTTCAGCAAGCTTTGGGAACAAAGCTTAATTTCAGCACAGCTTATCATTCACAGTCTGATGGACAGACTGAATGGGTGAATCGTATCTTAGAGGATCTCCTCCGTATTTGTATTCTTGATTTCGTAGGTGGTTGGGAGGATCATCTACCCCTTGTGGAGTTCTCCTACTACAATAGTTTTTAGTCCAGTATCGGTATGGCTCCTTTCGAAGCCTTATACGGAAGGCCATGTCGATCACCTTCTTGTTGGTTGGAATCTGGGAGAAGCTTATTCTTGGCCCAGATTTTGTTCATGATTCTTCTGAGAAGATTGATCTTATTCGCCAGAGAATGAAAGAGGCACAGAGCCGCCAGAAATCTTACGCGGATAATCGTAGGAAGCCTCTCGAGTTCTTGGTTGATGATCTCGTCTTTATTCGTGTTTCTCCTTTGAAAGGGGTTATGAGCTTCAGTACGACAGGGAAATTGGCTCCTCGCTTTGTAGGACCATTTCCTATTACTGAACGTATTAGCCTTGTGGCTTATAGAGTTTCACTTCCAGTTCATCTATCCGGTGTTCACGACGTGTTTCACGTCTCTCAGGTTCGGAAGTGTCTTCGAGGATCTGATTCTGTTATCGATTCTCCTGATTTGCAAGGGCTTGAGATCTTACCAGACTTATCTATTGTACAGCAGCCTATTCACGTACTTGCCTTGGAGGTGAGACACCTTCGAAACAAGGACGTGCCGCTCATTAAAGTTCAATGGTCCGCTAATCCCAATGACTGTACTTGGGAAACCAGAGAGTTTATCGAGCGATCCTATTCGGGTTTTCCATCTTTGCTTAGCAATGGTGAGAATATCTCTTTATCTCAAGCTTATTTTCTTTCCTTTTTGGGTGATGTAAGTATGTAATTGTTACAAATTCTTCTCTAGGAATTGCGCGGACGCAATTTTGTTAAGGACGGGAGATCTGTAACAACCCGCATATTTTACGATGGTATATTTAAATGTTTTGGTTAAATATAGCGGCGTTAGTCGGATTTAAGTCCGAAATGTCACTTTTTGCAAACGATCGAATTAGGACTCAAAACCACTTCCATTGAGTCCAAAATGGCGTTTGCGATCTTTTTAAGTATAAGCATCGATATGTTTGGAGTTGAGTAGAATTTTGCTATTTTCTATTTGGGCTTTGGGTTTGGGTTTTAGCCCACTAACCCAACTTATTACCCTAACTCATTAACTCTTCATCCATTCACTCATTTCATTTCCTAACACTCTAGCTCAACTGAAAATGGGGGAAGAGAATGGGAAATAGAAATTCCAAGCCCTAGTTTCCTTTGCAAACTCAAATTCTTGCTCCAAAATCAAAGAGAAGCTTAGGTAAGCCTTCTTTTCACCTTCTCCACCTCAATTTCTCTCCAATTTCGGAAATTTCCTATAACCTAATTTAGGAAATATTTGTTTTTGATCTTAGATTGGAGCATGTAGAGTTGAAGTGAAGAGTGGTTGATCTTTTCTTTGTGTTTGAGCTTCTCATCATTGTTTTTGAGTTAAAAGGTGAGTTTTTGAACTCACATCTACGTCTATAGTTTTCGTTGTTGTTAGGTATGAATTCTGTTGGGTACGTTTATACCACCACCGAATCAGAATGAGAAAGTAGACACCGAACCATTCGGTACCGAGCCAACACAAGGAAGTAGCCACCGAACTTCGGTACCGAACCGAAGCAAGAAACGAACTACCAAACTAGAAACATGCTACCGGACCAGATCTCATCTCCCATCTCCCACCGGACCAAGGTCCCACCGAACCAACCATCTACCACCGGACCAAGGTCCCACCGAACCAACCATCTACCACCGGACCAACTACCGGACCAAACCAACTCCTTCCCCTACCTATCGAACCAGATCCCACCGAACCAGGTTCGCCTACCGAACCAAGTTCTCACCGAACCAAGTTCGCCTACCGAACCAAACTCCATCCACTCATAACCGGACCAAGGCGTATCGGATTGACACTGCCAGGCCAGATCGCATCAGCCCAGGCCCACCAACAGCTATGTACATCCAAGACCCCTGCCCCCAGCCTCATTCTATAAATAGAGGGGCAGGGGTACAACAATGGCAGAGAAGTTTGAGAGCTCAAGCACGGAGAGAACTTTCAAACAACTTTCAGATATTTGTATCAAAGCTTTGTACTTGTAATCTAAACAAGAAAAGAGAAATAATATATAAAGTGGACGTAGGCACATTCTGGCTGAACCACTATAAATCTGCATGTCTTTTACGGTTTAGTCCCTGCTTTTCATATATTTGCATAAATCACCCAAATCACTAAGAACAACATAAAATCAATTAAATCATATGACTTTGAGGTGTTTGTCCATTTTTTGTGCAAACATTTTTGGTGCTTTCATTGAGAGCTAGAAGCTCGAAGCTTCAGCTTCTTCCACTTAACCTTTTTCCTAACAGCATCGTTCATCGCTTGGAAAACATGCCTCCCAAGCAGAAGAAAGATGTTAACAAAGGAAAAAACATCGCAACCAGCAGTCTTCCAGATCAAGTGGTCACAGATCAAGTAAATCGTCCCCCTCCAGTAGCAGTACCAAATGAAGGTCAGGCAAATCCGATCACCCCTGCCGCAGAACAGCCGACAGCAATTACTAGGGCACATCTAGACAGGGTTGTGGCTGAAGTGACTAACCGCTTCACGTCCCAGCAGGAAGCCTTGGTGGACCATCTCATGTCACGCTTAAGGGATGCTGAAGAGTCCAACCGCAATGCTGAATCATGGGGTGAGTCCCAGTCTGGAGGATCTCAGAGACAACAAAGATCTTCCTTCTTCGAAGGAGCTAACAACAGAAGCGGCCATGGTAGGAGCCGAGATCGAGCACAGCCCGAAGTTAGGCCTGAGGAAACGCTTGAAACCGAACCCAACGGGGGAGGTACCGGGCGGAGGTCAACTGTAGCTGCGCCGGTTGTACTGCCTAACCACAGAAACACCAATGAACGGGGCCGAGCTAGAGTCCAGCTCGAAGTTGGACCCGAGGAAGTGCTTAGATCAGAACCTAGCAGGGGAAGATCAAGGCAAGGGCCAACTGTAGCTGACCCTAGCATGCTCCCAGAAGACCAAAGACAGCCACTGGAAAATATTAGGAATAATAGACGATACCGTCCCTACAGTTCATCTGGGCGGAATCAATCCCACAGAGAAGAACCGAACTCATTTTTATCTGCTCCAAATTCTGATGAAAGGATAGCACGCTTGTTCAGAGAGTGCGTCCAACGGGATCAAAGAGACTGAGGAATAGGCGCTAGGGTAACCAGCCCTTTCGCCCGCAATATCGAAATTGCCATCACCCCCCGAGAATGGAAAATGCCAACAATGGAACCTTACAAAGGAACCTCTGACCCCGTTGTACACTTACAGAGATACACACAGCATATGCTCATGAGTGGAGCAATAGAAGGAGTGCTGTGCAAATGCTTTCCGCTATTCTTAACAGATCTAGCTACCTCCTGGTTTTGCCATCTACCCCAAGGATCCATCAGCTCATGGGAAATGTTGAAAGAAAAATTAATCAGCCAATTCCGCATTCATGTGGAACAACCCAAGGACGCTTATTCCTTATCTAGTATCAAGCAGAAACCTGGAGAGAAAGTGCAGCAATATCTAACCCGATTCAATGCCGCAGCAGTCGCAGTACAAGATGCCGATGAGAAGCTTATCTTAATGGCCCTATGTAGTGGCGTGCATCCGGATACTAAATTTGCTAGAAGATTGACCAAAGAAAAACCTGCTACTTTACCCGATTTCTTCCATGAAGCTGGGAAATATATGAGACTTGAAGACGCTGCCACTGAGAGGCAGACATGGCAACAAAATAAGGCAGCTCACGGCAACACGCCTGCTGTAGCAAAGGACGTTCGAAGAAATGATTCTAGAGACAACGCTGGGGGCAATGAAGGGAGAATAGCGTCTATATCGGCCAGGACCGAGATTTGAAGCTTACACCCCGTTGAATGAAACGATCGAAAACATCTTCCTGGCCCACCTTAAGCAAGGATGCCTTAGATTTCGTCAGAAAATGTGACAGATGTCAAAAGTTTGCTAAGATTCCGCGGCTACAAACAACTGAGATGACTCAAATGACCAATCCTTGGCCCTTTGCAGTATGGGGAATTGACTTGATTGGCGAACTGCCAATGGGTCGAGGCGGGGCCAAATATGCTGTAGTGGCAGTCGACTATTTCACCAAATGGGTGGAAGTAGAACCCCTAAATAAAGTATCTTCAGCAAAAGTTATTAACTTCTTGATCAAAAATGTTCTATGCAGGTACGAAGTCCCATTCAAAATCATATCAGACAATGGACTTCAGTTTGACAGCGAGGAGTTCGCCAACTGGTGCCAAGAGCACGGAATTCACAAAAGCTTCTCATCCGTAGCTTATCCCCAGGCAAACGGACAAGTCGAAGCCGTCAACAAAATTCTCAAAACTCTAATCAAAAAGAAACTCGAAAAGTCAAAAGGCGCTTGGGTGGATGAACTTCCTACGGCACTATGGGCCTATCGCACATCTTTCAGAACATCAACGAGGCATACTCCTTTCTCTTTGGCATACGGATCGGAGGCTATGCTCCCAGTTGAAACTATAGTGCCTTCCCACCGTAGGATCCACTATAACCCAGAAGAGAACGAAGAGCTCCTCCACATGTCTTTGGATCTAATTGAGGAAAGAAGAAATGATGCAGCCCTCAAAGCAGCAGCTCACAGGCAAAAAGTGGCAACGCAATACAACTCCAAAGTCAAGCATCGTAGCTTACAAAAAGGAGATCTTGTCCTCAAGCGAATCTTCTCGCGCCCCGGAGCGTTAGATCCAATCTGGGACGGACCATATGTAATTCATAAAGATCTCCGCAATGGAGCTCATATTTTGTCAACAATGGACGGGGAGGTGTTCCAGAGGGCATGGAACATCCAACACCTTTGTCGATACTTTACTTAACTTGCACTGCCCATATGAAGCGAATTAACAAAGAGAATCAGTGGACGTAGGCATTTTCGTGCCGAACCACTTTAAAAAACCTTGTCTCTTTTTTAACTTGTTCCTTTATATCTTGGCTGCTTGTTAACTTTATCCTTTTCTATTGAACAAAATCCTGTGCAAATAGCATTTCCATTCAAGGCGCTCCACAGCGCGACTTCTCCTGGACAAGACCTAACAGGTACTATACGAATCTATGCCCTCGCCAATGAGACACTTTTGCTCCGGCATCCCTCTGCTGTGGGTTAACTCATTGCTCACAACGGCCCTCAAAGCCAACTGTAATGAGCCGATTATAAGCCACCAAGAAGGCCGACTATAGCCGAGGCAGCTCATTACGACGTTCGGCTCGCCGGCAACTGTGAACCGACTATAAGCCCCAACATAAGGTGTGGCCAGCCAGGGGTAGTTCACGGTTGACGATCGGCACCCACGCTAGTCGGCCACAGTAAATCGAATAATACCCACGATTACGGGCCATAATGGCCCGGGTAGTTACTGTGCGCGATCTCGGCTTCGATGTGTCTTAAGTGCGGCTGTGGTTAAAAAGAATTAACTCCCCGCGGAGGCGTAAGATGGGTGACAAATGTCTCCAAGACCCACAGCTAGGGAAAGTGACTACAAAGCACGTTTGCCACGAACTTAAGCACATCGAAGGCCTTCCGTGATTGGAAGTTTTACTATTTCACATATTTCGATTTTATTTAAGAAACTTTTCTCATATCCTCTGTAATAATCCCTAAAGTACAGGACACAGAACAAGAGACATTCGCTAATGGAAGCGGATATTCACAGCAAGATACTGAACCGCATTCCATACTCGGTCACACAAGACATTCAAAGCTGCCATCTACAAGCAAAATATAAAGGGCGGTATTTCCTTCTTTCATGTGTAAACACGTGACTATAATTTATTCACACCTCACGCTAACGTTGCAAGTCATGAAATTATGTTTTAAACAAGAACTTGACGTCAAACACAATTTAATTACATGAATATGCATAGCTATGTCTCTCATACAACATGTCAAGATAGCAAAAACATTCAAAAGACAACAGAATCAGCTTAAGTTAAAGAATTACACGTCAAGAATAGTGTTGTTTATTACAAGTAGCATAATTACAACCTAAGAGTTACGTTACTGTTTTGAGACTAACATATACAACAATGTCAAGTCCACAAAAAGATATCCAGGTCCAATCAAGGAGCCGGTTGCGTCAGAGTTTTCTCCTTGTCCTGTTGCCCACCTGTCCGGTTAGAGAAAGAATTCATTAGTGATCAGCAACCAAATTAACGGAAAGACTAGAAAGGAAGATTTACCAACATCTGCTCCTTGATCATCTTGATCATCATCCTCTACTTGCACACCTGCCTCCTCAGCTGCAAGCAACCGCATGCCCTCCTTCACCGCCACCTTCTCCTCCTTGGTAAACTTGGCGGTAACCACATCCATCCTGAAGGCCACACCACCCTCCTTATCCGCCTCAACCTTGGCCTCCTCTAGAGCCCTGAGATAGATCCTAGCCATAACCCGGGGGTAATCATCCATCCAGGACAAGTTACCCTGCCTCCAAGTATGGAAATACATATCCTGGAGCATCCCATCCATCATCCCCTCGTTCTCTTCAAACTCCCTCATTCGGACCTCAGAAGCCCGCAGCTTTGCAACAACAACATCCCTCTCCGATCGATACCGTAAACGGTCAGCCTGAAGGGACCTCCTCATCGCCTCCATCTCCTCCATCGACTTGGCCTGAGCAAGCTCCGCGGCCTCAAGTCTCCCCGATAGTTCCTCTACCCGCTCGAGGTCCGCTTGCCGAACCTCATCCACCGTGGCAATGGCCATGTCAATCCGCTCCTTACAGACGGCCTCCATCCTCCGCATCTCCGCCCTACTAGCCTCTTCAATAGTCTTCCTCGATTGTCTGGATGCGGCCTCATGTTGGGAGATTTGGATGGCTTGGTCGGCGAGTTGTTTATCCTGGTCGGAAAACATCAACCTTAGCCGAATGTTGGCGCTTCCTATCTCTTCCCCAGCCTTGACCAATCGAGCATGGTGCCCCATCAATTTCCTGGTCTCCTCAGCAACCCGGTCCATATTTGCCTTAGCCTCGTCCCCCAGAGTTACGAACTGGGTAGTAAGCAGATCAAAGGCCAGGGACTTAGCTTCGTCAAGCACCCGTACCATAGGATTACGAGAAAGGAGATGCTCACCAGTAACCTCATCGAAGGAGATGTCGTGAGATGCCGGGTCTAGGTCTGGATGACCCGCAAACGGATTGCGAACTAAGCTAGGATGATCTATCGGGATGACGGTTGGATTCTCAGATGGATGGGAGGAAGGTATAAACTCGGTGTCCTCCTCCTCAATATCACGAATAGGCTGGAGTAGGGCCGGAGGATCGGGAAGAGATTCGAATGTAGACCGACTCCTCTTCTTCTTTTGTATATCTTCTTCAATAACTCCAAGAAGAAGACGATAACCGACAACGTCTCCAGGACGGTTAGTAGGAGGCTTCGGCTTGGCAGAAGCTTTGAGGAGTTTGTATTGTTCATGCCTGTGCCGAAGATCTGAGGTCTTGGCCGTTTTGCCCGCTCCTGGAATGGAAACCCAGTGTCACCAACATGTATTGAGCCATCATTCAAGAATTAAAAAGAGTAAAGAGAAATTCACCTTGAACCGCAGAAGTTGCCTTAGTAGAAGCACTCCCAGAAGATAAATCGACGCCGGTCCCAGCCTTATCAGCTTTCTTGGACTTCTCTGTTTCCTCCAACTCTTCGAAGGCTTGGCGGAGAGCGTCATCTGTCCACTCTTGAATCACACCTGCATGCCCAGGGGGCAAAGCCCCGGTGCCATCACCACCCTGTCCTTCGCCACCATCATCACCATGGCGATCACCGTCACCCTCACTACCACTTCCGCTCTCCGCCTCACCTCCTTCGTCCTCACCTTTTTCCCCCTCCACTTTTTCCTCCTCCTGAACATCCGGATGTGTGCTGGGAGAGGGTCCATCGGACTTCTTGAGTTTCTTCCCCCGGCAACTGGATGCATCGAGAAGGGTCTCCTTTTGCTGCTTTTCGCCATGGCCCCTCCTGTAGCTTTGGCAGCTCTCTCCTCTGATGTGTCTCTCTGCTTAACCACAGACTGATGTGGAAGGATCAGGTTGTGTCCCAGAAGTGTAGCATTCCTGATCAAGTAAGAAGCCGACCTATCCCTTCCTGTAATGGCCTCCATTTCCACTGCCGTCTGAACCAGGCGATCATTCTCCACGACTGCAAAGCCACCTGTCGCTAGCAAGGAATAAAAACACATGAGAAGAAGCATTGCAGTCAGAACAGAAATCATAAATAAACTTCGACTTACAGCCTGAGGTGAAGCGACGGATGGAAACAGAGTCATCCTTAACAAAAAACCATTCTTTCTTAAACATGCTGAACTTCGAATATAAGTCCAGAGCTGGCTTGAAAGATACGGCTGATTCCAAGCTAATGTATGGAGACCCCTTCTTATAGCCTCTCAGATTGTACAAATACTGGATCTCCCGGTTGGAGGGAGGACTCCCGTATCTCCTTTGGAAAATGACAAACAGGCTCACCGGAATGGCGTAAGAGTTAGGCTGAAGCTGGAATGGAGCCACCTTCAGATATGTGACAAAGCTGACTATCCAGGCATTGAGAGGCGGGATGGCACCACACATACAGTGATACCTGCTGTAAGCAAAGTAGCCTTCAGGGGGGTCATACGGCATCACTCCCTCCCCCGGCAATAGCATGCATGCTTTCTCAATCCCAAAAGAGCGAGAAATAACATCAAGCTGCTCGCCTTTGAGTGAGCTAGGGAAACAATCAGGAGGCGAGTTCAGAAGCTCCTGAGGACCATATCCATCTACCAATGTTCTCAGAGTGGGCCCATAACGTCCCGGTCCTGACTGGACTGGGGGCATGGCAGAAGGCTCTTCTCTGTCCTGGGATTTCTTCTTTTCTGATCGGGTTTCCACTTTATGAGACATTTATCTGCAAACACAAAAAAGCACGTTGTTAGAACGAAGGATGTAGAAATATAAAACAAGCAAGTGTATGATGTCTGGAGTTTAACTTGTAGTTCGAAACATAAACTCATTTGGTGCTGAATGATTTCACGATTCATTCGGTATCGAGTCCATTCGGCATTGAAAATCTTTAGGTTCATTCGGTAAAACAAAGAAACTCAACCTTGAAAAGTCGTTCGGCAGAAGAGAACTTACCTGGTCCGGCAGATAAGATTGGATCGGCACAATAATTGATTCGGCAGTTCAGAACTTAACTCAACTATTTTGGTCGGTAAGGAATGACGAAGGCATGTGGCTCCTACTTATAGAGGAAGGTTGGATAGCCGGACCAGCCGGTTCTGTCCTCGGGCCGAATATGGTCGTCCAAACTGAAATAAAGCACGACATATGCTAGCATATGCCCTACTTTGGGGGGCAAATGTTGGGTACGTTTATACCACCACCGAATCAGAATGAGGAAGTAGACACCGAACCATTCGGTACCGAGCCAACACGAGGAAGTAGCCACCGAACCATTCGGTACCGAACCGAAGAAAGAAACGAACTACCAAACCAGAAGCATTCTACCGGACCAGATCTCATCTCCCATCTCCAACCGGACCAAGGTCCCACCGAACCAACCATCTACCACCGGACCAAGGTCCCACCGAACCAACCATCTACCACCGGACCAACTACCGAACCAAACCAACTCCTTCCCCTACCTACCGAACCAGATCCCACCGAACCAGGTTCGCCTACCGAACCAAGTTCCCACCGAACCAAGTTCGCCTACCGAACCAAACTCCATCCACTCACAACCGGACCAAGGCGTACCGGATCGACACTGCCAGGCCAGATCGCATCAGCCCAGGCCCACCAGCAGCTATGTACATCCAAGACCCCTGTCCTCAGCCTCACTCTATAAATAGAGGGGCAGGGGTACAACAATGGCAGAGAAGTTTGAGAGCTCAAGCATGGAGAGAACTTTCAAACAACTTTCAGATATTTGTATCAAAGCTTTGTACTTGTAATCTAAACAAGAAAAGAGAAATAATATATAAAGTGGACGTAGGCACATTCTGGCTGAACCACTATAAATCTGCGTGTCTTTTACGGTTTAGTCCCTGCTTTTCATATATTTGCATAAATCACCCAAATCACTAAGAACAACATAAAATCAATTAAATCATACGACTTTGAGGTGTTTGTCCATTTTTTGTGCAAACAAATTCCTAACGTCTATTCATGTTCATTTGCTTTTGATTTGGATTGATATGATGAATTATCCAAATTTTGGTGTTTTATGACCTTGTATGTTCATTATCATTTAGTTTATCTAACTGATTTGTTTAGCTAGACTGTCCCGTGTATTTTATACTCGGGCCAGACCGAGATGTTTCAGGTTAGGTACATTGGACTTAGCCTATTTTGCTTCTGCATGGACTATTCTGCTAGCTTTTTTTGTTATAGCTTTTTGTGTAGTCCTTTTTGGTTGTAACTCTGATATGTATTCTTTTGACTCGCCTGTATATTGTGGTTTGCTTTACCATTTGACATGTATCATTTTATATACTCTGTAATGTATCTGTATATGTGTAAATGTATGTGATGATCTACAGTTATGTGATGTGTATTACATTTGAGTTGTTATATTTTATTCTGATAGATCCTTCAGCCACCTATGGCTTTGTATTAAGTATTTATTGGATATGTCGATGTATGACAATTGTCGGCGTATTCAGTAGATAATTAAGACAAGGTTATAGATGGTCGCTCCTATCCAGCTCTATTCTCCGTATTAGCAGACGATGTTACCAAGTAATACTCTTTGCTAATGTAGGTCTCGGAGTGGGGCGTCACATCTTTCTTTTAAACCATTCGAAAGCATTCAAATCCTTTTCTATATACAAACCTTTCGAAAGAATTTGGGTTCAAGTAAAACATGTGGAAACCTTTCGAAATCATAAAAACCTTTCCTTTCGAAACCTTTCGGTTTTACCTTCAACAGAACAAAGGGCCGTAAAACAACTAAGTCAAAAGCACTCTTTCGAAAGCTATTTCGTAAGTAAAGAAGTGATGGTGTCGAAACCAACCCTTCGAAAGCATTGGAGAAGTGGATAGGTTTTAAAAATAAAGTATCCTTTCGAAACCATTTGCTTCGAAAGGTAGAAAGCGGCAGTAAGGGGTTTCGACCCCTTTGAAAGTATTTACTTAAAACAAAAGGGGCAACCTCATTCGAAACCATTCCTTAAATCAATTTGACCCAGTCGAAAGCATTCCTTTCAAAAGCAAAGCAGGCGCATTTCTATTTGAAAGAAAAATAGCGCTTCGACCCAATCGGAACCCCTTGTTTCGACCTAATACCTTACACCTATATGCAATTCACTATGTACCAAATCATTGATACTATGTGCATTGGTTCCAATGGTGATGGAGGCGGAAGTACCCAATCGGAACCTAGGTGCCCAAAGTGGTGAAACATGAAAAAAGCATATAAAATATGGTTTTTAGCTTTTTAAAGTAATCTTTTCAACTAATCTGCCTTGTTTGTCTAAATATTATTGGTTGCTAGTTTTTTTTCTAAAAGTTCTACCGAGATTTCAGAAATAAACAGTTTAAATTATTTACAAAACACCCCTTCTCCTTTTATAAATATATATTTAACATTTAAGTCCCATACCTTAAATAATTTTATATATTCATTAAAATACTTAGGAAAATTCTAAAAAATTCCTATAAATCATTTTAATTTGTTTTCTAACATATATAAATTTCAGACCCAAAACATATATTATTTAGCGGTAAATTATTTTAAACCCAAATATCTGTTTTCCTCACTAGAAAATTAATATAAAATCCACATTAATTAGGAAAACTATGAAAATTAAAACCCATCTCTAAAATATCATTTTTGATCTAAATCTAAAATCGCAAGGCATTTAGATGTAATTTAATAGGGTTTTCAAATTAAAACATATCATAAAATCCATATGAAATATCATAAATCATCAACAAGCACATATATTTATTTCTAACAATTAAAACATGGCAAAACCTTGCAAAATAATTTGAATTTAACCTAAAACCGAAAACAATTAGAAAACATGATATGTAGTCTGTGAGAAATGCGGATTATGGATCTTAAGGCTAGAATAAACACTAAAGGGGGTGAATAGTGTTTTAAGAATTTACTAATTCTTTTTGAGTTTATATTAATTTGAACACAAATGTATGCAATATTCAGACACAGATATAATCACAGAATCAAACACATATGCAAATATAAAGTAAAAGCAGTAAAGGAAAGAACACACCGGATTATATGCTGGTTCGGAGTTACCCTACATCCAGTCCCGCAATACAAGTACGGATTTCCTTTCAAAATCAATTCTTACAATTACACCCTCGATTTGAAGGCCACGAGGTACACCACTCCAGATTCACAATCCTCTGGGTAGAGATACTTGATTTTACGGGCAACAAGTTCACCCAATTGATTTCCTAGGCTATAATCACACCTTCTCTCACTTGATTGATTTTCCAGGCTACAGTCACACCTTTTCTCGCTCGATTGATTACAAAGAAGCCTATAACTCTGAATAGCACTGGGATCATGTAGAGATAGTGATAGAGAATCAAACCAGAGATGATCTAGTTAGATTCAATGGTGATTTCGGCAGAATAATAGTAAAAACATATATAAAGAAATGTGGAAGAAGAAGAGGAGTGAAATCTGAAAATTATGAATATAAATTCGTTTAAAACATCCCCTATTTATAGTAGAACAACAGCCATGTCCATTCGGGAAAGAATATGACGAATAGACACTTCCTTTGAAATTCAAACTTTTGGAATCAACTGCCATCATGTCGACATGGGTACCTAGGGGTTGTCGACATGCCTAAGGTATTTTTGATAATTTGTTTTTATTTTGAAAATAACTTCTATCTTATATTAAAACTATTTTAAATTTTATAAATATACTATAGTTTAAAATACATAAATAAGTATAGAGAATAATATTTTGGTATATATAAAATTTTACTATAATTTCATATTTAAATCTTAAATATAAATATTAAAAGTTAAGTACATTATAATTAAAGATAGTTTAAAACCAAGGATAATTTTGATATTGAAAATAAAGATTATTTTGAGGCTAAAAGTATTTAAAACCAGGGTAGATGTTTTTGATTTAAAAAGGAAGATTTTGAAATCATTTTGAAAACAAGATATAATTTTGTAAAACATTTGAATAAAAGTTAGTGGACACAAAACAATGTTCCACTAGATTTTTCATAGGTTCCATCCTACTTAGGGTTCCATCCCTTTAACAGGCTCGAAGTGGATTCCATTCCACGAATAAAATGGATTTTAAGATGTATGTGCTTTTCTAGGAGTTTTAACATAATTCTAGACTCGATACTTGTCTTGTACTATTGAAATCTTGAACTCTTGATATCTTGATACTCATGAGTCTTGAATCTTGATGTCTTCGATCTTGAGTCTCTATACTGTACAGTCTTCATTCTCAGTACATGCATGTTTATATCCTGCATATACATATATATATATCTAAACTATAATGTTAGTATTTATATTTTATAACAAGTCCTAAGGTTGTTGTCATCAAAACCATCATCTCAAGGACTAACAATCTCCCCCTTTTTGATGATGACAACCTATGTTTATAAAATATACTTCACTTTCAATATAACTCCCCCTAAAACTAATAACTCCCCCTTAATCTAAGCCTAACTACTCTATTTTATAATTCTCCCCCTTTGTCATCAACAAAACCATCCTAAAACCATAAAACTATAAAACTCCCCCTTAAACTAATACTAGAACAAAGTATAGTAAATGGAATGTGAAAGACATTAACATAATTATATATAATTATTCAATACATAAATATGTATAAGTATATTTCAGACAATCCAATCAACACACACATCAAATCCAATCATGTCAAACAAGTCAATTAAGTCAATCAAGTTAAACAAGTCAATCAAGTCAATCAAGCCAATCCAATCAAACAAGTCAATCAAAATATACCAAACAAATCAAAAACTAATAACCCTATATTTTAAGACAATAATATAAACTCTCCCTAAATAAAATACAGTTGTTATGTGTACATGTATGCAATATGTAGTTTGTAATGCAGTATGAAATGTATGACATATGCAATGTAGCATGATATGATATGCAGAATGAAGTGCAACTTATGATGCAAACGATTATGATATTTCATGCATTGTAATTTATGATGTAATATGCAATGAAATGTGATATGAAATAGGATGCATAATAATATGTAATATGAAATAAAATGATAACGAAGTAAAAATAATAATATGCAGAATGATATGATGATATATATGCTATGGTAAGAGATATTCAGATTATAAGATAAACATGAGTGATAAGTAATATCTAATTGACAAGCATATATATATATATGTATGTATGTATGTATGTATGTATGTATGTATGTATGTATGTATGTATGTATAAAACTATTTATTATAAATCACTTCAACCAAACAAAGGTAATACACACCAATTACTAGACTTGGGTTAAGGAAACTAATGAATGGGACTGAAAGAGTAGTAAAGACAAGAGTTCAAAGGTAATAAATGATATTAAAACTATAACATATTCATGAAAGGTAGTAATCAAACTCAATATCAAAATCAAATTGCTAAGAAATATGGATTTAAACTATACATATGATCGATATGGTTTTTAAAAATTAACACCCTCCTTATTTAATTTCTTTAAAATAAGTTTTTTTTAACTTAATTGTTTTTTTAAGAATCCAAACTTCCATGTTTATAAAATACTTAACTTACTAATTAAAACCTATATATTAAATTATTATTGATTAAAATATTTAGAAATATGTTTAAGCGCCTTTTAAAAAAAAATATCATAATGAAATATTAAATAAAATAACAAAGATTGAAAAACTAAAATAAACATGTGTTATATTAAGGCCTCTTATATTACAAATTTTAGTTAATTATTAAAAATATTTAAACATGAAATTAATTTTAAAATATTCTAATATAAGTTAGAAAATGACTCTAAAAAGAATAGAGAAAAATACTTAATTTAAATATCATTTTTACATAGTTTGAAGTTTCAAATAGAAAAGATAGCATTTACAGAATGCTATAAAAAGTTTTTGCAGTAAAATATATTCAAAACATTATAAAACAGAAACTGCAGCATTTAACAAATGCTGTGAAAAGTTTCTGGAACACTACAGCGTTTCATAGCACAGTAATGCTATAAAAACGAATTTGAAGTGCTTAAAAAATGTTAGCAGAAGCAAAGACAGCATTTCAGAAATGCTATCTAAAGTTCTGGGCCTGCTTTTAACATGATTTTGCACTAATTTTACGACTAGATTTTGACATGTAAATAATTGATTGTTGACCTAATTTTTTTAATAGTAGTTAATATAATTAAAGTAAATAAAAAAACATAAAGAAAAATAATGAAAAAACATGTGTAAAGACACTTGGCATTATGCATTTAAAAATGCTTTTATTAAAGAACAAGTGTATTGACACGTGTCATTTTGCATGTATGTCACTATCTATTTAGATGACAAGTGTCATGTGATGTGGCTCAATCTTATTAAATGAAGAAATCTATAAGTAGAGGCTTATTCTAACATTCTAAATTCATTCTATTAATTTCTTAAAGACATAAAATTAGTATCTTAAAAGAAATAGAGTACGAGAAGTAAAAACAACATTAGAAAAGATGAAATCACGAATGAAGGTATGCTTGTCTACTTAGTATAGTTGTAATAAATTAGTACTAAGATTTTATTTGAAAGGAAACACATTTTAAAAGACTTCTAAAAAAAATTAGACTGGTACATCGATATGTATATCATGGTGTATCGATATATGGACCAAAATATTAAAACTTATAAATGAGATAAATTTCTATACCTAACTAAATGCATAAATATATATTCCTAAATGCAACAATAAAGAAGAAATAATAGTAAAGTGTACCACTTTTTGCACACCTCCATCTTTCTAACTTTGTTTTTCTTCCATTGTCATGAACCACACATTTATATCTTTCAGATTTTGACGATGAGATCTGTTCTATTGCGACGGGCTTGTTTTTCTAATCATCGTAGTATATTCATTTGCTGAATTTGAAGACCGTATGAGAAAGATACAGATGATTTAGTAGATTGACCAACTTAGCGTCAAAACTTTGAATTTGAATTTTGAATGAATGGACACTTCAACCACTATAAATAAGCCCAACAGACACCACTTTTCATAAAATTTCTCTTCTTCTTCTTCTTCCCGTTTTTCTATTTACTATCAAACTTCTAGAAGAAATATCTCCTTCGTTTCTTAACAGAATTGGATGAAACTAGCGGCAAATTGAAGAGGAAGGCAAGGGCTACGATCTAGTAATAGTTTGGTGACGAATTTGGACGGTATTGTGGTGCAATAGGCCGAACAGTAAGAGAAATGCAGGAAATCCCGTACACAGTTTTCAGTTTTGGATAGCCAACATCAAACTGTCATATCTCACTCAATTTTGATCGGAATTTGATGATCCACCCATCAAAACGACCGTGAGAACAAGAACTACAATGTACAAAAGGATTTGAGATAAAATACTCAAATCTCTGGATGCAATTTGAAGAATACCATTGACAGTTTTGCTTTCTTTTTCTCTTTGTTCAGCAAAACTTCTTTTGACCACAACTTGGTCATTTCTTGATGGATTCGCACGAAACCAGTGACATTGTGAAGTAGATGGAGAGAAGTATAGTATCAAATCAAGTTGTAGATGAGAATCAAAAGTTTTGTATTGATGTGGTACCCATTTCATTGTTGATTGCCATTATATATCCATTTGTTCTTCTTGATCGATGGATGATTACGAGGTATCTTTTAACCAACAGTCATTAGACATAACTCTTCTCCTACCAAACAACATAACCTTTTAAAGAATCAAATAACTTTTCAAAATAACTAAATATAGTTTTAAACAACAATATCATGATGATTCTGTGACATATTCATATGAAAATAGTGTTAATAATTTTATAAAAAAAAAATTGCCATTTTCAAAATTTTCAAAATTCAGATTATGAAAACTTTGAAAAGCTTGCTCTGATACCAAATGTGAGAAATGCAGATTATGGATCTTAAGGCTAGAATAAATACTAGAGGGGGGTGAATAGTGTTTTAAGAATTTACTAATTCTTTTTGAGTTTATATTAATTTGAACACAAATGTATGCAATATTCAGACACAGATATAATCACAGAATCAAACACGGATGCAAATATAAAGCAAAAGCAGTAAAGAAAAGAACACACCGGATTTTATACTGGTTCAGAGTTACCCTACATCCAGTCCCGCAACACAAGTATGGATTTCCTTTCTAAATCAATTCTTACAATTACACCCTCGATTTCAAGGCCACGAGGTACACCACTCCAGATTCACAATCTTCTGGGTAGAGATACTTGATTTTACGGGCAACAAGTTCACCCAATTGATTTCCTAGGCTACAATCACACCTTCTCTCACTTAATTGATTTTCCAGGCTACAGTCACACCTTTTCTCGCTCGATTGATTACAAAGAAGCCTATAACTCTGAATAGCACTGGGATCTTGTTGAGATAGTGATAGAGAATCAAACCAGAGATGATCTAGTTAGATTCAATGGTGATTTCGGCAGAATAATAGTAAAAACATATATAAAGAAATGTGGAAGAAGAAGAGGAGTGAAATCTGAAAATTATGAATATAAATTCGTTTAAAACATCCACTATTTATAGTAGAACAACAGCCATGTCCATTCGAGAAAGGATATGACGAATAGACACTTCCTTTGAAATTCAAACTTTTGGAATCAACTGCCATCATGTCGACATGGGTACCTAGGGGTTGTCGACATGCCTAAGGTATTTTTGATAATTTGTTTTCTTTTGAAAATAACTTCTATCTTATATTAAAACAATTTTTAACTTTATAAATATACTATAGTTTAAAATACATAAATAAGTATAGAGAATAATATTTTGGTATATATAAAATTTTACTATAATTTCATATTTAAATCTTAAATATAAATATTAAAAGTTAAGTACATTATAATTAAAGCTAGTTTAAAACCAAGGATAACTTTGATATTGAAAATAAAGATTATTTTGAGGCTAAAAGTATATAAAACCAGGATAGATGTTTTTGATTTAAAAGAAAGATTTTGAAATCATTTTGAAAATAAGATATAATTTTTTAAAACATTTGAATAAAAGTTAGTGGATACAAAATGATGTTCCACTAGATTTTTCGTAGGTTCCATCCTACTTAGGGTTCCATCCCTTTAACAGGCTCGAAGTGGATTCCACTCCACGAATAAAATGGATTTTAAGATGTCAGTGCTTTTCTAGGAGTTTTAACATAATTCTAGACTTGATACTTGTCTTGTACTATTGAAATCTTGAACTCTTGATATCTTGATACTCATGAGTCTTGAATCTTGATGTCTTCGATCTTGAGTCTCTATACTGTACAGTCTTCATTCTCAGTACCTGCATGTTTATATCCTGCATATACATATATATCTAAACTATAATGTTAGTATTTATATTTTATAACAAGTCCTAAGGTTGTTGTCATCAAAACCATCATCTCAAGGACTAACATAGTCATTATGCACCTTATGTCACGACCCGGTTTTCGACCCCCGAAAATTGACATCAATACGTCCACTGTATTACATGCCGACAATCGAAAGCCAGAAATACTAGACCGTAAGGGAAAGAAGAAAGAGGTAGAAGGAGAAAATAGAAGACAACAACACAGAGTCTCACAGTCGCAGCGGAACAATATATAATAGATAACGATTGGTCTTTATACAAAAAGAACTATAACTGTTTTTATACATTACATCATCAGAGTACAACACAATCAAAAGCACAATACTGGATAGTTATAATAACTTGCCCTCACCAAGGCTCACTATACAGCTTACAATGCATAGCGGAATATAAGTCAGATACGTGATATACATCTCTGTCATCCAGCTCGTCTCCTGAGCTCCATAGCATCCTATCCTGAAATTGTAATACTCGGCCTGACCCAAGCATTATAATAAAATAACACCCGAGTCAGTCTGGAAAACCAGCGTGAGATAACACACTCAATTGAATTATTAAAGTTTCTAAAATCCTTTGGAAATCAAAGGTATCTCGTAAGACAACGCCACAAATAAACATGTCGGGTTTTTACCTTACGAGAACAAAAACATTTTATATCAAAATCCTCTAATATTATAATAGTGTCTAAGTACAAATACTTATTGAATAGCTGAAATGCTTGCATCTCACGTTCAAGCATAGTTGGGAATAATCAAAACTGTATGGCGCTTATTGGAGAATGGATTCCATACAATGGCAGGGCTACTGGGGTAACGCGCATCACAGTACCTGGCCTAGATCAGCATACCGAGGACCACTCCCGATCCCATGCAACAGAAGACCGGAGCTACCCCTTACTGGATAGTCCGAATAAGATCATCCCGCGGTTGGGATCAGTAGCCGCCACACAGCCGAAATAAAGGGACTCTGGACAGGGGAAATCTTACCCTACTTGGGTTCTACCCACTTAGCCTTGCTGCACTACCTCTGTTTAAGCCATTCCCGGTTGATGAGGCTTGAGGCTACGATTACCTTTTTAGCACACATTCACTTAGAATGCTCAACGTCCTCCAATGACGTTGTACTGATAGCATTCATCCATACAAGTATGTTCCCGGTCCGAAGGAACCGAAGGCACTATTCCTACTACATCCATTTTGGAATCACCCTCAGGATTAGTAGCGATTAGCCCTTGCACTTCACTACCCCATCTTCGACTCCAAGCTCTTGTCTTCATTTCGAAAACGTACTCGTTGGATCGAAATGGTTTTCGGATCACAAACCCAATCCCGGTATCTTCGAAACAACGTTCGCTATTTCCGATAAACTCAGCCCCGTTTCTCTAGGAAATAAACAGATGAAAATAAGATCAGAGATCACTTCCTAACCGTTAGTGGACGGATTTCCTTATAAACATCCTAGAAGAACGAAACGAGTTTATACGTACAGTATAGCACCTCGAACGGTAACTGTACCATATAATTCCCGTACTTCTCCTAGAAATTTCCAAAATTATATTCTGGTCCAGATTTGATAGTCGGTTATTTAACTATCAATCAAACAATCAATTTAATCAAATACTTTATTTCAAACTTTAAGCACCAAACCTCCTTAAATTTAGTTTTTAAATAAATTAAATCACTTTGTCCAAAACTATGCACTTAAAATATTTAAAATAAAGCTACTTAAATCACGTTATTCAAAATAATAGTTATGAAATTTTACAATAATTTTCCAAGTAAAACATTAGCCAGAAACTACTTTTAAAACAAAGCTATTTTATAAAATATAAATATTTAATAATTTTCCTTTAAATCATAATACTACTTAACCTTTAAAAATAATTAACTACTATAATTAACTTAATTAATATTTACTTTAACAATGTTAAAACAACTAAATAATAGATTTTTCTAAAACTTTCTTTTAAAACACTTTTAAAACTTCTAAGTTATACTTACAAATCTTTCTTTGAAAATATACTTAACTTTCCAGAAAAATACATTTCCACTTCAATAAAACCGATCTTGTCATTTATAAATCCTTCTCGATTTATCTCACATTTAAATTTACGTTCCAACTCCGTAAATTCCTTTCCCACATTTTTAAAAAACAAAATAAAACCACTATTTATTTTTAAAAACGATTTACCATCTCCTTATAAATTCCCATCGTGAATTTAAAATTTCAAATATCCATTGATATTTTTACTTCACTTTATATTATAAACCTCGTTTATAATTTCCAAAACCTAATCTCCCGTTTATCACTGTTTCAAAAACACTTAATCGATTTTCAAATCGATTTTCTAAATTAATTCCATTTTGAAATTTATTTCTTGATTTAACCAAATTTCCCCAAACCCCCTAATTTCAGATTCACTTCCTTTTTCCGATTTAAAATCTTATTTAAATCTGGAACATCAATTTCATACTTTATTTCAAAATTCTTCTTTTATTTTTCCCAACTCATTTAAATCTTGAATTTAAAAATAAATCCTTTTATTCCGGAACAATATCGCTTAAGCCCCTTAAAACTCTTTTATTGCCATTTATTCAAATTCTCTTTTTTCCATACTCGGAATTTATTTAATAGGACTTTAAAATCAAACCCTTTACCATTTTCTCAAATTCATTCTCTTAATTTATCCAACTTTAATATAAATATTTTACTTAAAATCTTCTTTTTATTTTCCTTCAAAAATCCAATCTTTATATTTTGATATATTAAAATACCAAAATATATTCAGCAAAACCATAGCATTAAATAATTTCAATTTTCACTATAATCTATCACAGATTATCAAATAAATCATATCACTAAATATGAAAATAAATTTCAATATTTTTGAGGAATCCAGTTGGATCCCTCCAACCTGTTTCCCTGCATCCACAGATGTTAGCACAATATAAAAATACCAATTCCACTTTGAGGGGGATATCGCGGTATATAGGGTCATCCGCTATTATGCAGGGCGCATAGGGTCTCATCCGCTATATAATGCGGGAATATCAATCACTCTAATATATATACACACTACCATATATATAATATCACATCCAGACTAATAATAATTATCGCATTCAATCAATCAACAAATAATTTAATTTTAACTATTTAAATTAATCGGTAATCCAATTTGAGTGAGATCAACTCACCTTTATTTTTTGTTTGCCATCCACTTCAATCACGCTTGATTTTCACGATTTTTGACCTTGCATAAAACAATTTTAAGACTTTGTAAATATACGATTTATAATATGATTTATATATCCGAATCACCATTATATATATATATATTTATATATATATTAAAATTGACCAGTAAGTTAAAGTATATATTATTTTTCCTCTTAATGTATATATGTACTAAACTCAGTTAGTATATGATAAGTGATATAATATACCTTGTTGTTATGTGTGTGTGTATATATATATATAGCTGATTAAATTTAAAAGTTTTAAACTCACGCAACACTAAATTAAAATGTTTAAAAAAAATTAAATTACCTTAACGTACAGGAAAACGAAAACTCCAGCTTCTGCTCGAATGCTCCGTACGAGATCCGTCCTTGTCTCTCATTGCCACTGCGGCAACCACCGAGTTGTCGCCCCTCTTCCCACCGAGATCCTCCCACACTCGGCTACAGCCGTGGCTTCGTCCCTGCGCAACTCGCGACTCCACCACCCGGTCATGAATCCCAAATGCCGTGACCTAGCCCATTCGAATCTATGCCTCCAATCCCGATACCCAAACCCTAGCACGCTGCCAAAATCGATTTACCCACCCCTCAACCGCCCCCATATTTGTCGCAATATGAACGAGATGTCACTCGTTTCCCGCATCGGCCACTCACTCCTGATAATCTCAACCCTAACTCCCCCTCTGCTAGTCACTGAACAAGGTCAAGCACCTTCCACTGATGCGCGCCTCATAACCCACAATGCAGCTTCGAAGAGAAATTCAAACTAAGCTTACAACTGAATTCGATTTTTCCTCGGGCTATTTTTTCTCGAACTGCATTTCTACTTTTATCCTTTCTTCTTTTTTTTGAAAAAAAACACGGCTGAAAGTATATTTTTAAAGAGAAAGATACGTGTTAAATAAGGTAAGGGTCACATACCCATCGCTCATTCGATTTGATGGAATTTTCGGCTGAAATGAAATGCTTGAATTTGACAATATATATTAATTTAATTTTCAAATGCCTCGATTTAAGCAGCCTAAAACCTTGACCTCCTATCGAGGCATGCCGCTAGGTGTTCATAATGTTATACCCTATTTCGAACGCAATGCAAAAGGTTTTGAGTCCTAATTCGATCGTATGGAGAAGATAGCTTTTTGGATCCAATTATTATACTGAATTTTCGATATTGATTTCAATGCGTTTATATTTCGTACAGCCAAACGATAACTCCAAACGCTACGAAATTTGAAATCCGATAATAATACACTATTACGGATCTATTGGAACTGGTTTCGTCGAAATCCGAGATTGTGCCTCGGAGGGCTATTTTTAATTGTCAATTCAAACGATATATTTTTAAAACTGAACAAAACTGTGACGCTCCACCTCTATACTCACACTAGCCAAGGACACTAGGGGGAAATGGCGTCGACTAGCATGAAGAATAAGGCTGTTGAGGAGCGACCATCTGTGTAATTGCTTTGTGCGAGTACCGATATGTTAGATAATATGACTTGCATTTCATTTCTAGAGGAAATCCGACATATCAAATACAAACTCAAAGCTACTACACAATGGCTATGTGAACTTCGGAAACAAATATAGAAATAAACATAACACAAATCAGTCACAGATATTCATATCACAAAAGCGGAAACAGATATGAATATAACACATAGAAGTGTACATCAAAGTAGTGGTCAAACTAGATCCACTACATCACAAAAGAATAGATACAAGTGCTAGACAAAAGAATAAGTATACATCAAGGTGTCTATATCTCGAATGTATAACAATAAAAACTACTAAGCTAAAGTAGTTAGCCAAAAGTCAGGTGACAGACCCTGATAAGAAGTCAAGCAGAAGCACCTGAAATAACTCGGTCTGATCCGAGTATTATTTAAGAAGAAAATAATAAACGGATCAGTCTAGCTATAAATACCAGGTAAAATGAGATAGGATAAGAGATATCACAAAAACGTATGACAACAATAATGTCATACTGTGACAAGTATACATAAGGTAACAACAAAAATCATACAATATCTCAAATATTCTCAAACACTAAAAAGAATGTCATATTCTTTAAATTATTCACTAAAACACAAATATTAACAAAACATATCAATGCCAATCGCAAAAATCGGTGAAACACAAATTCTAGAAATCATCAACTAGAAATCCAGAAAGCACAAAAAGGGGGAGGCCTATCACAAACGGGAGCATGAAAACTCACCAACACATGTGTCACAAACGGAACGCTATTCCATGGTCGCTAACCATCAACTTTGGGCCGAGGCTCCACAAACGGCCCGAAGACCATGGTCGCTACCCCACCAAATTGAACCGAAGTTCCACAGACGGGGTTTTTAGTCCCCCACACAAACAAAGAGACATCGCACATCGCTAGTCTAAATCACAAAATGATCACCATAGATCAATAAGAATTGTGAATCACACTAAGCTAGTAAATAAATGAGTTTAGCTTCATGTCCCATAACCACTGGCTTAACTTAAATATTTACGAACAGATTGTAGATTTCCACTCAAAGATTGTCACAAGATTTTCAATCGAACAAGTCCAAAAATTAACCGACGAAGTAAACGCAAGCGTTTCATACCACTTGTTTTGCTAAGCCGTTTAATTAGATTTCTCATACGAATGAGGTAAAGGTTTGTATATACTAATATATTGGAAAACGGTTTTAAAAGAGAGCTTTATATTTAAAATAGTGTCGAAATCGTTTTTGTGAAAGAGTTTGAATATTTACTACTAGTATAGAAACTTTTGTATTTAAAAGCGACAAATCACAAAAATGATTGTAGAAACAATCAATCACCAAAAATTCACATACGAGAATGTGAATTAAATCCATAAAAATCGATATCAATATCCATCAAATGGATATTCCAAAAATCCAAAGAAAGAAGTCATCAAAGTCGATAATAAGTGATAACAACTATCCGGACCAACAAAAACCGATTAAACTTGGAAATCCACACAAAACAGTCCAAAATAGGCAAAATACACAGTTCCAAACGTCTGGTTTAGAATCCAGATGTCTGCATTTGTTCTCTGGAAATAATCCAAAAAGCTTCCAGACGTCTGAAATTTCAAGGCTGAAGTCTGAGACCCAATCCAGACGTCTGAACCTATATTTCAGACGTCTAAAATTAGTCTCTGCCATTTTATTTTTTCTACCGTGTATATTTTTTCCTCCAGGTCTATAACCAGACGTCTGGACTTGATATCTAGACGTCTGGTCACCTGGCCTGGGCAACAATTTGCCTAGGCCAAAATGGCCAAAACGTTTCGGGAGCGATCGGACGAGCAACGACGACTAAGGATTTATGCCAAGCGACAACCCAGCCTTATAGGCTCTTCGATACACCCCCAAATACCACGTCCAAACATCCATAGTAGGATTTTCATAAAATTGGACCAAAACACCAAAATTTGGAAAATTCACCAAATCAATTCAAATCAAAAGCAAATGAACATGCACAAATATTAGGAATTCATATCTAACAACAATGAAAGTTATAGACGTAGATGTGAGTTAAAAAACTCACCTTTAAAACTCAAAAACAACGAATGAGAAGCTTTAAAACAAGGCAAGACCAATTCCTCTTCAATATAACTCTAGAATCTTCAATCTATTATCAAAGGTGAAGTTTTTCTTAAGTTAGGTTATAGGAATTTATGTAAATTGAAGAGAGATAGAGATGGAGAAGATGAAGAGGATGTTTACCTAAGCATCTCCTTGATTTCGGACTTGAATTTGAGTTTCCAATCAAAACTAGGGTTTAGGAATTTCTATTTCCCATTCTTTCCCCCATTTTTATTTAGCTTGAAAGTGTTAGGAAATGGAATGAATGAATGAAGAGGAGTTGAGTGGAGTTAGGGTATTATGTTGGGTTAGTGGGCTGAAACCCAAACCCAAAGCCCAAAATAGAAAATAGCAAAATTCTACTCAACTCCAAACATATCGATGTTTATACTCAAAAAAGTTGTAAACGCCATTTTGGACTCAATGGAAGTGGTCTCGAGTCCCAATTCGACTATTTACAAAAAGTAACATTTTGGACTTTAATTCGATTAACGATGCTATATTTAAATAAAAAATTTAAATATATAATCGTGAAATATGCGGGTTGTTACAAAAACACTTTTAAATTCAAGTTTTAAAGTTCTATTATCTTCAGTACTATTAATATAAATTTTATAAGTCTTTAAATTATTTTTAACAGGCAACTCCAGATTCAATATTTTCCCCAATTTCTAATAATTAAATTCAATATTTTTATTGTCCAATAAATAGTTATATTTGAAATTCAAGTTAAAATTAACTTTTAAATATTTAAAATCAATTAAATATTCCAATTTCAAATATTCAAAAATTCTGGGTCTTTACATTCCTCCCCCCTATAAGAATTTCGTCCCTGAAATTGCTAGGTAAGAAGAATGGTACAAAACCGGTTACTAATTTCTCAAAACCACAAAGTTTCAACAACTTCCCAAAACAATCTTTTATTGGAGCCACACTATCACTCTTACTAACCTCTCAAATTCCTCCATAGGTTCCAAATAATATTATCTCCTCAATAATTCAATTTATTGTTTAAAACCAAATTTAAAACTATCACTAATTTCTTCAAAAAAATTCTAACTCTTATAAATTTTCGAACAACTTCGCCTGCGTCTCCTTTGCGCTGCTAGATTGGAACAACTACAAAACGCCTCTACGGGCCCAAATTTCAAAAGAAAACAAAAGCCAAGTGGCACAATCAGAAAATCATCAAATTTCATACTATAATTTAAACATGTACCTTTTTGTCGGGCAATTCAAATTTATCTTCTGAAATCAAAAACACCAATTTCCTTTTGCTTTTAAATACCTATATCCTACTTAGCAATAATATCCAATCATAGAATTCAAAATCATTTTATTCACTTCTCTCAAAAAATTTCAATATTCACTTTACTAAAGCCCTACGATGTACATATATCATCAGTACGCAATATCAAATCCGATCGCTCACTCGATCACACAATTTCACTTCCGAACTAGTATCGTTCACCCGACTCCCTAGTGCGGACTCAAATCTGGTTCCTTGATCAGAAACCGTCATTCTCCTTGCATAGCCATATACTATGATAAAGAATTTCCAAAATCAATCAAAATCCATATCCAGGGTTCGCCGTCGAAAATCGAGTGAAAAATCCCAACTCGGATCGATATAAATATCTTGAAATTCTATGCTCGAATCTGAATCAAATCACTATGCGAATAAAATAATATACGTACATCCTACGTATAAATTTCCAATTGATTATTAGCTATATCAATTCTCTTTTTATTCACAATTATTCCACTTCACAACTTTACTTAATCTTCACTCAAATATTAACTTGGTATATTTTTCCCAATACCAATTTTACTTAAGAATTTCACCTTTTACTTTCTTAAGCCTATTATAAATATTCTATACACTCCTTATATTTATTTCCACCTCATCGCTTTGGTTAATATCCACTTCTTATTCAAATTTTAAATTTCAATTCCATTTGAATTCAATTTTTTTTCCAAGTCTCTAAACATTGAGTTTATCAATTGTCTCTCAAACTACTTTTAGTTCACTAATTACTTTAATTAGTTTCATCTACCAATTTATTTCAAATTTAATGAACCTTATTTCCAATCAAATTTCATTTCCAAAACTTTTACTCTATTTAGTCCACTTGAACTAATTTTCCATTTCACTTTATTTTAACATAGGTCAAATTAAATATCATTCGAATATTCAATTCCAATTCCATTTAGTTACAACTAAATCAATTTTTTCATTCATAAATTTATCTCCAATTTAATAAATTTTATTTCAATGACCATTCCACTTAGCTTACTTAGATTCATTTCCTCAAAATTTACTTTATTTAACTTAATTCAATTACATTCCAATTCAATTCAAATTTTAAACTTCTATAAGTTTTCCAACTTATTTACATTCCATTCATTAATCTCTTTAATTTACTTCATTTAATTGGTTTACTTTTCTGACTTATTTCATTTTCACACTTACTTTAATTCAACTCTTCTTTAAGTTAAATTTGATCCTAAAAAATTCCAACTTTTATAAGTTTCCAAACTCATTTTTATCCCATAAACATTTTAAACCACTCCAGAGTCTTTAAACAGTCACTTAAGTATTTCAAAAACATTTATGAAATCAATTGTATCCAAAATCCTTTGGTATATCCAATTATTCCTTTGCATTTCAAAATCAAAACTGTTTTTCCAAACCAAAACTTCAAAGTTCACAACCTTCAGGTAGCAATTCCTCCCTTAGAAACTCGAAAATGAACATCGGTGATGCTGTAGTAATCACCGAAATTATTTTCCAGCGACCGAAGTGATTTCAGTGCTTTTATTCCTTTAAAAACATTTCAAATATTTTTAAATTCCAAATCTCATCAGATTTTATATCCAATTCAAAACTATTCCGAATAATATCACTATTATTCCTCCAAAGCCTTTGAAATTTGTTTTCAAACTCAAAGGGAATTAAATTTTCACAAATTTTCGAATTTCAAATCCTTTCAATCTATATTCAAATTTTACTCTAATTTTATCCCATTTCAAATTATAAATCCCATTTATAACTCATATTTACAAATTCCATTCTGTTATATAGATTTATTTCTTAACTCTTGGTTATAATATCATCCTTTATTTCACTTAACACACAATAATGATAATATTTTAATATTATCATTCCCTAACAACCAAGCAACCATATATACCTATAATAATTTACGAAAAATATTTCTTTCATTTATATAAATAATTTGGGTAAAATTATTTTATTTACCCTATTTCAAAACAATACTGTATCGAGTTGTTAGGTTCAAGTGTTTAGAGATCCCTATCAATAACGTTAATTACTCGTATTGACCAGAATCCATAAGCCACCCAACAAACTAATCAACACAATATAAAACAATTTTATGTTCACTAACAAATCCGCACTCATATCTATTAATCCTCTCAAACTCATTCCAGGGAACTACTGACCCTATCTCTAATGAGTAATACCCACCAAAGCCAAGTTTCTCGCTTAACCTTCTGCTCTGATACCACAATATCACGACCTGGTTTTCGACCCTTGAAAATCGACATCAATACGTCCACTGTATTACATGCCGACAATCGAATGCCGAAAATACCAGACCGTAAGGGAAAGAAGAAAGAGGTGAAGGAGAAAATAGAAGACAACAATACAGAATCTCACAGTCGCAGCGGAACAATATATAATAGATGATGATTGGTCTTTATACAAAAAGAACTATAACTGTTTTTATACATTACATCATCAGAGTACAACACAATCAATACCACAATACTGGACGGTTATAATAACTTGCCCTCACCAAGGCTGACTATATAGCTTACAATGCACAGCGGAATATAAGTCGGATATGTGATATACGTCTCCATCATCTAGCTTGTCTCCTGAGCTCCATAGCATCCTATCCTGAAACTTTAATACTCGGCCTGACCCAAGCATTATAATAAAATAAAACTCGAGTCAGTCTGGAAAACCGGGGTGAGATAACACACTCAATTGAATTATTAAAGTTTCCAAAATCCTTTGAAAATCAAAGGTATCTCGTAAGACCACACCACAAATAAACATGCCGGGTTTTTACCTTACGATAACCAAAACATTTTATATCAAAATCCTCTAATATTATAATAGTGTCTAAGTACAAATACTTATTCAAATAGCTGAAATGCTTGCATCTGACGTTCTAGCATTGTTGGACACAATCAAAACCGTACGGCGCTTATTGGAGAATGGATTCCATACAATGGCAAGGCTACTAGGGTACCGCCAATCATAGTACCTGGTCAAGATCAGCGTACCAAGGACTACTCCCGATCCCCTACAACACAAGACAGAGCTACCCCTTACTGGATAGTCCGAATAAGATCACCCCGCGGTTGGGATCAGCAACCGCCACACAGTCGAAATAAAGGGACTTTAGACAGGGGAAATCTTACCCTACTTGGGTGCTACCCACTTAGCCTTGCTGCACCTCCCCTGTTTTAGCAATTCACGGTTGATGAGGCTTGAGGCTATGATTACCTTTTTAGCACACATTCACTTAGAATGCTCACCGTCCTCCAATGACGATGTACTGATAGCATTCATCCATACAAGTCCATTCCCGGTCCGAACGGAACCGAAGGCACTATTTCTACTACATCCATTTTGGAATCACCCTCAGGATTAGTAGTGATTAGCCCTTGTACTTCACTGCCCCATGTTCGACTCCAAGCTCTTGTCTTCATTTCGAAAACCTACTCGTTGGATCAAAGTGGTTTTCGGATCACAAACCTGATCCCGGTCTCTTCGAAACAACGTTCACTATTTCCGGTAAACTCAACCCCGGTTCTCTAGGAAATAAACAGACGAAAATAAGATCGAAGATCACCTCCTAACCGTTAGTGGATGGATTTCCTTATAAACGTCCTAGAAGAACGAAACGAGTTTATACGTCCAGTATAGCACCTCGAAAGGTAACTGTACCATATAATTCCCGTACTTCTCCTAGATATTTCCAAAGTTATATTCGGGTCCAGATTTGATAGTTGGTTATTTAACTATCAATCAAACAATCAATTTAATCAATTACTTTATTTCCACTAAAAGCACCAAGCCTTCTTAAATTTAGTTTTTGAATAAATTAAATCACTTTGTCCAAAACTATGCACTTAAAATATTTAAAATAAAGCAACTTAAATCACTTTATTCAAAATAATAGTTATGAAATTTTACAATAATTTTCCAAGTAAAACATTAGCCAAAAACTACTTTTAAAACAAAGCTATTTTATAAAATATAAATATTTAATAATTTTCCTTTAAATCATAATACTACTTAACCTTTAAAAATAATTAACTACTATAATTAACTTAATTAATATTTACTTTAACAATTTTAAAAAAACTAAATAATAGATTTTTCTAAAACGTTCTTTTAAAACACTTTTAAAACTTCAAATTTATACTTAAAAATCTTTCTTTGAAAATATACTTAACTTTCTAGAAAAATACATTTCCACTTCAATAAAACCAATCTTGTCATTTATAAATCCTTCTCGATTTATCTCACATTTAAATTTACGTTCCAACTCCGTAAATTCCTTTCCCACATTTAAAATAAACCCACTATTTATTTTTAAAAACGATTTACTATCTCCTTATAAATTCCCATCGTGAATTTAAAATCTCAAATATCCACTGATATTTTTACTTCACTTTATATTATAAACCTCGTTTATAATTTCCAAAATCTCATCTCCCGTTTATCACTGTTTCAAAAACACTTAATCGATTTTCAAATTGATTTTTTGAATTCTTTCCATTTTGAAATT
This sequence comes from Allium fistulosum, assembly GCA_030737815.1. Lineage (NCBI taxonomy): Eukaryota > Viridiplantae > Streptophyta > Magnoliopsida > Asparagales > Amaryllidaceae > Allium > Allium fistulosum. The sequence goes on from CM060901.1 coordinate 1,498,958,340, forward strand.
TATTTCTTGATTTACCCAAATTACCCCAGAACTCCTAATTTCAGATTCACTTCCTTTTTTTGATTTAAAATCTTATTTAAATCTGGAACATCAATTTCATACATTATTTCAAACTTCTTCTTTTATTTTTCCCAACTCATTTAAATCTTGAATTTAAAAATAAATCCTTTTATTCTTAAACAATATCGCTTAAGCCCCGTAAAACTCTTTTATTCCCATTTATTCAAAATCTCTTTTTCCCATACTCGGAATTTTTTTAGTAGGACTATAAAATCAAACCCTTTACCTTTTTCTCAAATTCATTCTTTTAATTTATCCAACTTTACTATAAATATTTTACTTAAAATCTTCTTTTTATTTTCCTTCAAAAATCCAATCTTTATATTTTGATATCTTAAAATACCAAAATATATTCAGCAAAACCATAGCATTCAATAATTTCAATTTTCAATATAATCTATCAAAGATTATCAAATAAATCATATCACTGAATATGAAAATAAATTTCAATATTTTTGAGGAATCCAGTTAGATCCCTCCAACCCGTTTCCCTGCATCCACAGATGTTAGAACAATATAAAAATACCAATCCCACTTCGAGGGGGATATCATGGTATATACGGTCATCCGCTATTATGCGGGGCGCATAAGGTCTCATCCACTATATAATGTGGGAATATAAATCACTCCAATATACACACACACACACACACTACCATATATATAATATCACATCCAAACTTATAATAATTATCACATTCAATCAATCAACCAATAATTTAATTTTAACTATTTAAATTAATCGGTAATCCAATTTGAGTGAGATCAACTTACCTTTATTTTTTTGTTTGTCGTCCACTTCAATCACGCTTGATTTTCACGATTTTTGACCTCTCTTCTAGTCACCAAACAAGGTCAAGTACCTTCCACCGGTGCGCGCCTCACAACCCACAACGCAGCTTCGAAGAGATTCAAACCAAGCTTACATCTGAATTCGATTTTCCCTTGGCCTCTTTTTCTTTCGAACTGCGTTTCTACTTTTATCTATTCTTCCTTTTTTTTGAAACAAAAACGCGGCTGAATGTATATTTTTAAAGAGAAAGGTGCGTGTTAAAAAAGGTAAGGGTCACATACCCATCGCTCATTTGATTTGATGGAATTTTCGGCTGAAATAAAATGCTAGAATTTAACAATATATATTAATTTAATTTTCAAATGTCTCGATTTAAGCATCCTAAAACCTTGACCTCCTATCGAGGCGTTCCGCTAGGCGTTCATACTGTTATACCCCTATTTCGCATGCAATGGAAAAGGTTTCGAGTCCTAATTCGATCGTATGGAGAAGATAGCTTTTTGGACCCAGTTATTATATTGAATTTTCGATATAGATTTCAGTGCGTTTATATTTCGTACGGCCAAACGATAACTCCAAATTCTACGAAATTTGAAATCCGATAATAATACACTATTACGGATCCAATGGAACTAGTTTCGTCGAAATCCGAGACTGTGCCTCAGAGGGCTATTTTTAATTGTCAATTCAAACGATATATTTTTAAAACTGAACAAAGCACTTTTAAATTCAATTTTAAAAGTTTTATTATCTTCAGTACTACTAATATAAATTTTATAAGTCTTTAAATTATTTTTAATGGGCTTAAAACTCTAGATTCAATATTTTCCCCAATTTCTAATAATTAAATTCAATAATTTAATTGTCCAATAAATAGTTATATTTGAAATTCAAGTTAAAATTAACTTTTAATATTTAAAATCAATTAAATATTCCAATTTCAAATATTCAAAAATTCTGAGTCATTACACCTTAGCTTTGAGATTAAGGAGTTGAGATTTGAGAAAGGATTAATGTTGATTTTGCTTCTTCTTTTAGCTTATCTTCCTCTTGTTCTTGCTTATTGGTGGCCGGCCTCTATTTTTAATTTTTGATGATGAATGTATGTAATGAACATGGCTTTAGGTTTTAGGGTATTAGAATGTGTCTTTTCCCTACTTTACCCCTTATTTAACTTCCCTTGTCTATTTCATTCTAGTTCATTTAAGTTTATTTATTAACATGGCACGACTGCCCTTACTAATCACAAATCTCAATCTCCTAACCATTACATTATTTTATTTTATTAAATATCCTAAATAATGTTACTAAATATTAGGGTCGTTACAGACTCCCCTCCTTAAAGAATTTCATCCTCGAAATTACGATAAGGTACTCAACAAATCAATAAAAAAAGGTAAAACATACCATCAAATAAATCAAGATAAGCGTCTCTAATCATACTCTCGGTCTCCAAAGTATAGTCTCTCTCATCATCGCTCTACTGGACTTTAACTAATCTAACTGTCTTATTCCTTAGCCTCTTCTTATCTCTCATGACTATACGAACTAGCTTTCTAGTTATAGTCAAATTCGGCTCTACTACCAAGTCCTCTAACACAGTCGGTGCTATAGTAATCGCTGGATCTGTATACACTTTCTTAGATGAGAAATATGAAATACATCGTGGACTCCTGCCAAATTGTTCGGTAACTCTACTCTATATACGATTTTCCCGATCCTTTCTATAATAGGAAATAGTCCTATGAATCTCGGTGCAAATTTCCCTGATTTCCCGAATCTGATAACACCTTTCATTGGTGATACCTTAATGAAAACATGATCTCCAATAGAGAACTCTAAGTCTTTCCACTTCTATCAACATAACTCTTCTGCCAAGACTGAGCTTCCTTCGTCCTTGCCAGAATCAACTCAATCTTCTCTGCAACTTCTCTAACTAAATCCGGACTAAGAACTAACCTATCCCCAGTCTCTAACCAACAAACTGGAGATTTGCATGGCCTTCCATACAAAGCTTCAAACGATGCCATCCCTATACTAGCCTGATAACATTTGTTATACGAAAACTTAACTAAGTGTAGATGGTCTTCCCACGATCCTCCAAAATCTAGCACACAAGCTCGTAACAAATCCTCCAAAACTTTATTAACTCTTTCCGTTTGCCCATCGGTCTATGGATGGTAAGCGGTACTCAACTTGAGCATGGTACCTAAGGTATCTTGTAGACTCCTCCAGAACTCGCTAGTGAATAAGGAATCTCTATCACTTACTATATTACTAGAAATTCCATGAAGTCTAACTATATTCTTCATAAAAAACTTAGCTAGAACAGGTGTCGTCCTAGTTAACTTAACTGGAATGAAATGGCCACTATTGGCCAATCTATCCACCACGACCAATATACTTTCATTTCCTCTATTTGATCCTGGCAACCCATCTATAAAATCCATAGAAATAGAATCCCATTACCATACTGGAATATCTAATGGCTGAAGCAACCCACTTGGCTTCTGATGTTTGGCTTTTACATGCTGTCAGTTCAGACACTACTTTGCCCATAAGCTTACATCCTTCTTCATACCTTCATAAAAGAAACTTCGCTTCATATCCAAATACATCTTAGTTCCTATTGGATGAATAGTGAACTTTGAACAATGGCATTCCTCAAGAACATCTTTCCTAATGTTTCCTATATTCGAAACACATAGTCTTCCCTTCTTCCTTAACCATCCATTCTGGTCAAGACTGAAATCTTCATGTCATCGCCCTCTGTTCCAACTCTTAACTTCCTAATCTGCTCTGCTAATACTGGATCCTCTCCTTGCTTAAAAGCAACCCTTTCAATTATCACTGATCGAACTTATAAACATGACGACGTGACAGTTTTCTTACTAAATCTAGCTCCACTGTACTCTACATGTCGTCAACGCTTCCAAATCTTTCCACTCGGCTATCATTGCCAATACTACATTCTAATGTTTTCTGCTAAGTAAATCTGCAACCTTATTACCCTTTCTTGGTGTATACTCAATTCCAAATTCATAGGCAGCTATAAATTCCAACCATCTCTGTTGTCTCATATTCAGCTCCTTCTGAGAGAATAAATACTTCAACGACTTATGATCCGTATACAATTCAAATCTTTCTCCCAAAAGGTAATGTCTCCACACCTTCAATGCAAAAATTACCGTAGCTAACCCCAAACCATGCATCGGGTTTCTCACCTCATGCGGTCTAAGCTGTCGAGATGCATAGGCAATCAATTTACCTCTCTACATTAACATAGCTCCTAACCCGGTTCCACATGCATCTGTATATACCACCAAATTCTGATTCCCTTCTGGAACAACCAACATAGGAGCATTAGTCAATAAGTGTTTCATCTTTTAGAAAGCCTCCTCACACTTATCGGTCCAAACAAACTTCATATCTTTTCGCGTTAGCTTGGTCATCGGTGCTGCTATCCACGAAAAATACTTAATGTATTTCCGATAATATCCAGCTAATCCAAGAAAACTCTTTATCTCAGTCACTGTCTCGGGTCTCCTCTAATTATTTACCGCTTCAATTTTAGTCGGATCTACAGACAACCCTTTCTCTGAAACTACATGACTGTTCTCTTCCTTCTTCCATAAATGACACTTTGAAAACTTCGTCTTCAGCTGATGCTGCCTCAGCGTCTCAAGCACCACTCTAAGATGAACTTCATGCTCCCATTCATCCTTAGAGTATATCAAAATATCATCTATAAATACAAACACAAATCTATCCAAGTGCTCTCGGAAAATCCAGTTCATTAAATCTACAAAGAATGCTGGCGCATTAGTTAGTTCGAACGGCATCACTAACCATTCGTATAATCCATACCTAGTTCTAAACGCCGTTAAAGGAATACTATCCTCTTCTACTCTAAGCTGATGGAAACCTGTTGCTAAATCCAACTGAGAAAATACATTGGCTCCACTCAATTGGTCGAACAAATCGTTAATTCTAGGCAATGGATATCGATTCTTTATCATCTTCTCATTCAACTTACGATAATTGAAACGTAACCTTAACGGTCCGTCCGGCTTCTTGGCAAACACTACATCTACTCCCAAAGGTGAACTACTTGGCCTAATAAAATTCTTGCCTTCCAACTCCACCAACTACAACTTTAGCTCCTTCATCTCAATAGGTGTCATCCTACTTAGCGGTCTACTCGCTGGTTCTGCTCCTGGTACCAAATCTATTTGAAACTCAATAGCTCATTTTGACGGCAATCCTACTACAGGTTCAAAAAAATTTGTGAATTCTCTAACAATGAAAACACGATCTAACTCGTCTTCTACCTCCACAACATCCAGCAAAGCATTCACCTCACAACTAGGGTTTTCTATGGTATATATAATCCGATCACTACAGTCAGGGTGTCTAAGTGATATTTTCCTATCATGGCAAAATATCCTAGCATCGTACTTACTTAACCAATCCATACCCAAAATGATTCTGAACTCTACGAAGTCAAACACATGCAAACTGCAAACAAAGGTATGACCTAACAACTAAATCTCTGGATGGTCACACATCATGCCAAGTATCGCATATCCTCCTATCGGATTTGCAACCCTTAAGGAAGTAACTAAATATGAGGGTTCTAGGCTAAGCTTATCTACCAAATAATCTGAAATAAAAGAATGTGATGCGCCGGTATCAAATAGAGCGCTAACTGACATACCATGAATCAAAAGCGTACGCCTCAACACAGTTTTTCCTTTTTTTCTCTGATGTTGGCCTCGAGGTAGCTAGCTTCAATGCAAACACTTTGCCCTTCCCATCCTTAGCAAGCTCCTTGCATTGGTTCTTGTAATGTCCAATTTGATCACAGTTAAAGCACTTGATATTCTTCTTCCCGATCACTTTTTTTCCATCTCTGGAACGACATTCATTAGCAAAATGCCCTTTCTTATCACACTTAAAGCAGATAACCTCCGACTTCCCTTTCTTTGTAGCTCTACCTTTCTGAGCTCCTTTCTTATGGAAGAACTTTCTTTTCTGACCCTGCCCCACCTGGACTTCCTTTACCTTTTTTTTCTCCAGAAAAGCAAGCATTTCCTCATTCCTCAAAGCCATCTCTACTACAACATCACAAGAATCCCTAATATGCGGTAACATAGCCCTAGCAAGCTCAAGCTCAAGCTTCAATCCCCTGATGAACTTAGCTCCTCAAACCTCCTCGCATACTCAAGCACAGTCATCTCCCCCTGCTCCAACTCAGCAAACTTCCTAAGCAAAGCAGACTTAGAAATTTCTGACATAAACCTTTCCTCAAATCTCCTTTTGAACTTAGCCCATGTCATTGTCTCCTCATTAACTCCAACTGTAACACTGTTCCACCAGTACAGCGCTGCTCCCTAAAGCTATCTAGAAGCAAGCCTTCTATTCTGCTCATCATTGAGCCCCAAATATGCAAAGAATCTCTCACAGTGCAGTAACCAGTTCTCCACTTCAATGACGTCTTTAGTTCCGATGAATGGCTTTCCTCCCAACCGAGCGTAATCTCTACTCAGAATAACATAGTTATTAACCACTGGAGCTTCCCGAACTCCTCCTCCAACTACTCCAGCAGTAACACCCGCCTTCATCATGTTGATAAAGAACTGGTACATTGCTCCCATGTCAACTTGCGGGACTCCAGCACACACATTTCTAGCTTGTGCCTGAATTGGGTATCTCTTGGTATTTGGTCTGGCATTTCCATTTGTTGTGGTGCTTCCCCCTCCAAGGTTAACTCTTCCAATTCTAGCTTCCATATCTATATTCAAACATTGTGAGATATAAAAGAATAGCGTAAGAGAGATAGAAGAATAGAGATATAGCGTATACTTATATAGCAAATACAAGTATGTTACTATAGTGTTATCCCATACCCCAATCATATCTCTAATTCCTTAGGATTATGTTTTCAAAAAACATTTTAGTTTAAAGTTTTTTTCATAAACTTATGCTTTGATACCAAGTTGTAACATCCTATATCTGGAGGCCCGAAGCTAAGCGCTACAGATGCTACAGTCATCCATAGTATGAACTTTCGGTGACCAAATACGGTAATGTTAATGGTACCCATAATATCAGAAGCACTTGAATATGAAATAAAAATCATCACGGATTAAAACATTTTTCTGATTACATTTCAAAACACATTTAATATTCCAAGTTACATAATCCCAAATGTTTCCTAGGTTCAGATCAAATATAATTATTACATAAATACGCCCAGAGTGACATATAAAGATGCCCCCTTGATTGAGCAGAGTACTAAATAGTCATAACAGACTCAATACAACATAGCGAGAGAAAAAACAACTCCTAAATATAGCTAGCATCAGCCTCCTACTCTTCTTCGGAAGCTTTATTCGTCCACCTACTAAAACTTGAAATTCCTCAACCCTCAGTCTACTCAAATCAATTTTGAGCACCCGAGAGTTTAACGGGAAAAACGTAAACTTCGAGTCAGACATAAAGCCTGGTGTGAATAATACTATACATCTCGGTTATTTGACATTAAGTGAGACCACGCCGCTTAGCGGAACATGTTTCCCCTCACTAATATCCTTTTAAAACATATCTTTTGCAAATCTTAATCCTGCAACCAAAACTAGTTAAAACAATAATATCAATATCATAAAAGTATATAAACCAGATAACAAATGGACTATCTGTCAAAACACTATAGTTTTGTTTGGCTAACTACTAACCTTTGGCTGACTCAGGCCTACCAGACAAAATAACAAATAATCTAACTTCTGTTAGATACTCCTTTTCTGGACGGTCTGTCCCTAACTTAATTCTCCCAAGGTCAACTGATCCTGATGGTTTTGCGGGCTCGCCAATAACCTATCTCTATACATATATATTCCTTTCTATGTGTAACATCGTTTTAGTCTTACCTCTGACAAAGTCCTACACATTGGAATTTGGACTAAATTAGCTAGGGGCTAATAGCTAATGTATAGGGCGCAACCCTATACCAGTCCCATCTGGTATTCTAATATCTGAGCCATTTTACATAGGGTCATCTACCCTTAAATTTTCCTTGAAAACCTTTTCTTTCAAATTGATTTAAACCTTTAAATTATACTTTAAACAAGGAAAATATTCTCTATGCTTTACTCAAATTTCCTTGCCATGTTATATATACTTTACACAAAACTTTGTTGATGAAAACATTTTAACCTCTGAAAGTACCCCTTTCGAATCCATTGAAAGTACCCCTTTCGAAACCAAGTAGAACCTTAGGCCAAAGGCCAAAACATACTCCTTTGAAACCATTCTCGATAAACCTTTTAAAACCATTGAAAAACATCACCTTCGAAAGCTTTAAAACCTTAGACGTCATATCTTTAAAACACTTAACATTACCTTTCGAAAACATTAGAAACCTTTCTTTTAAACCTTTTGAAAGCATTCAAATCCTTCTCTATAAACAAACCTTTCGAAAGCATTTGGGTTCAAGTAAAATATTTGGAAACCTTTCGAAACCATAAAAACCTTTCCTTTCGAAACCTTTGGGTTTTACCTTCAACAGAACAAAGGGTCGTAAAACAACTAAGTCGAAAGCACTCTTTCAAAAGCTATTTCCTAAGTAAATAAGCGATGGTGTCGAAACCAACCCTTCCAAAGCATTGGAGAAGTGGCTAGGTTTTAAAAACAAAGTATCCTTTTGAAACCATTTGCTTCGAAAGGTAGAAAGTGGCAGTAAGCGGTTTCGACCCCTTTGAAAGTATTTACTTAAAAAAAGGTGCAACCTCATTCGAAACCATTCCTTAAATCAATTTAACCCAGTCGAATGCTAAACAAGTCGAAAGCATTCCTTTTGAAAGCAAAGTAGGCGCATTTCTATTTGAAAGCAAAATAGCGCTTCGACCCCATCGAAATCGCTTGTTTTAACCCAATACCTTCCTCCTATATATGTACCAAATCATTGTACTATGTGTATTGGTTCCAATGGTGATGGAGGTGGAAGTACCCAGTCGGAACCTAGGTGCCGAAAGTGGTGAAACATGAAAAAAGCATGTAAAATATGATTTTTAGCCTTTTAAAGTAATCTTTTAAACTAACATGCCTTGTTTGTCAAAATATTATTGGTTGCTAATTTTCTTTTCTAAAAGTTTTGCCAATATTTCAGAAATAAACAATTTGAATTATTTACAAAACACCCCCTTCTCCTTTTATAAATATATAAAACATTTAAGTCCCAAACCTTAAATAATTTTATATATTCATTAAAACACCTAGGAAAATTCTACAAAAATTCCAATAAATCTTTTTTAATATGTTTTCTAACATATATAAATTTTAGACCCAAAAAATATATTATTTAGCCGTAAATTATTTTAAATCAAAATATCCATTTTCCTTACTAGAAAATTAATATAAAATCCACGTTAATTCAGAAAATCATGAAAATTGAAACCCACCTCTAAAATATCATTTCTGATCTAAATCAAAAATCACAAGGCATTTGGATGTCATTTAATAGGGTTTTCACATTAAAACATATCATAAAATTCATATGAAATATCATAAATCATCAACAAGCATATATATTTATTTCTAACAATTAAAACATGGAAAAACCTTGCAAAATAATTTGGATTTAACCTAAAACTAAAAACAATTAGAAAACATGAGATGTAGTCATTATTCACCTTAGCTTTGAGATTAAGGAGTTGAGATTTGAGAAAGGATTAATGTTGATTTGGCTTCTTTCTTTAGCTTATCTTCCTCTTGTTCTTGCTTAATGGTGGCCGACCTCTATTTTTAATTTTTGATAATGAATATATAGAATGAACACGGCTTAAGGGTTTAGGGTATTAGAATGTTTTGATTCCATATTTTACCCCTTATCTAACTTCCTTTATCTATTTCATTTTAATTCATTTTAGTTTATTTGTTAACGAGGCACGGATACCCTTACTAATCACAAATCTCAATCCCCTAACCATTACATTATTTTATTTCATTTAACTAATTAAATACCCTAAATAATTTAATTAAATATTATTGTCATTACACATCCTAGGGGCATCTTTTCATTTTTGATAAGTACTACAAGTATATTTATTACTGGAAATATATGCAAAAAGTTATAGCGAGAAGAAGGTCCCTATTTGAGCACTTTGAAATCTCCAATTTTGGGATCCTTAGGGGTTTCTTTGCGTTTTTAATAATTATTATATATGTACTTATAATGGAAAATTTTGGAGCTTAAAAGGTTTTGAAAGTGGTCAAATAAAATGGCTAAAGTTGAAGTTAAAATGTTGCTAAACGAACATTTTAATAAATACCTTGTTTTGGGAATTTTTATAAATAAATTGGAAATTATTCTTAGGGGTTTCTTTACATGGTTCTTAAGTACCCTAAGGTTAGTACTTATTATAAAAATTTCAAGTCTTAAATCATTTATTTGAGAAAGGCAGGTTTTAGTTAGATATTCTTGGAGCTCGAGAAGACGAGTTGGATGTTTCACCTACCATAGTATTCTTATTCCCGCTACATTGCTATTATGTATATATCTGCATTTGTGAGGACAGATTTTTATAACTGTCCAGGTTGATGATAGTATTTTAATTGTAACTCTAAATGCTTTGTATCTTAGAGTGACAGTTCTGTACTGTCTTTTGATATTATATATCGTCGTTCCGTAGTGAGATTTTACTACTGTGTTCATTCTTTCTTGTTCTGTTTTGTTTTCTTATATTTTACCCTAACTATCTGTCTTTTCAGCACTAGGATGCTCAGCACACGAATACCTTGGATGTATTTAGCGCCAACATTCGAGGGTTGAAAAGTTGGATCATTACATGATCCTATGTTGAAGAACCCCAAGTGCCTCGCCCAAATCTTGAAATCTTGCCCGAATGTCGTGAATGCTGAGGAAACCCTAAGATCTCGATTCTACAAGTGATCAGTCAACTGAACCATGTGGGCCATTCGACCGATCCGCTATGGCCAACTAGCTATAGCCAAAAATTAATTGATCTTCTTTTACCAATCAATTGACCTCTTTGATAGTTGATTGGTTGAACCTGACCAATTAATGGTTCAAGGCCAAAATTGGCCTATTTCCTTTCAACTACCAAATTCTACAAATTATACTTCAACTAGTCGACCAATGTCCCTTGGTAGTCGACTGTTCGCTTGTACAATTTCAAGTTTGAACCCCACCATTCAAACTCCATTCGATCGATGTCCTGGCTTCCCTTGCCCTGACATCGCGTCTTGTGGCACTGCAACCTTGCTCCCGCTATTTATATCTCACATTTGAGCTCCCATCGTTGATGATCCGCCTTGGGACGAATACCATTTAAGGCAATTTGGCGAACCATCTTGGAACTTAAATGCTTAATAAATCATACGAGTGTATGGTGGTTAACCATCCATATGATAAACTAGTAACAATCATCCTAAAGCAAACAATACTAACAAGCAATGATATCATCCAACGATCTCTTGCAAGTTAGCCTTTTATTTAATTAATGGCTTAAGTTCATCATTTTTATTCAACATTCATTCAATGCACTCATGTCATATTTTTAGTCAAACAATCCAATGCCCAACCTTTCAACAAGAGGCAAAGCACTCATGACTAAACCCTAACCAACAGAGCAATTAACAAACATAAAAGCATAAAGAAAATCATATTAAGTAAATACCATTTCCACTCACCTAAGCTGGTGAAATCTTGAAATTTAGCTCACAATCAACTCCTAAAATCCCTATTCCAAGAATTCTGAAATCTACTCTTCAATTCCACCAAATTCCAAGACATTCTTGCTTAAATATAGAGTATTTTATGTGATCTTTGGAGAAGGAGTGAAGAAGTTATGAAGAGAGGGGAATATGAGCTAGGGCTTAGAAGGAGGATGGACGAAGAATAAGGCATTTTGGAAATAACGTAAAAGTGAGGATCTAATTTTAGAAATTAGATCTTTATAGGCATGTCCCATTTTATTCACAAGTTTGCCACTCTCTGTCTCGATATTTCTCTTTTCTTTCGTTCTCCAATTCTTTCAAATTATATATTTTTTCAAAAATAAATGACATTACGAACACAATGGAACTAGTTTCGAGCCATAATTTCGTCGTCTTTAAAAATTCCTCAGTTAAGCCCAAAATCACTGTTATATCTAACCTTGTTCTAATCCAATAAAATGACTCAAATCAATTCATTATTATTTTCTATATCAGGTCATTACATTCTCCCCCTATAAGGATTTTGTCCTCAAAATTCTTAAAAGAAGAACAATATAACTCTTGACATAGTCATTGCTAACATACGACATAATAAATAAGTTCTACCCTATCGCATGTGTGCGCGCACTAAATGTATGTAAGTGCTACTAAGTAAAGTGAATCATACTAGTAAATAGCTTTGAGTGGGAAGTCTGAACTTCTTCTTCCAATTCACAAGTTCTATCACAACCGTTGTCACTCTATTAAACCCATACAAGCTTAACCACTTTCCTCTTAAGCCGCTTCATACTAAGCCCAATAGTACAGATAGGTCTCCTTGGTCTAGTTTCTTCTGGTTCAACATTCATATCTTCAAGTTGACTCGGCTCTATGATGACACTATAATTATGCATGCACTTGCGCAAATGAGATACATGAAACACATTATGCACCCCGAACATCTTTTTAGGAAGTGTGACTCAATATGCAAGCTTACCAATCCTCTTAATAGTAGTGAAAGGTCCAACAAATCTTACTGCCAACTTCGAACTACTAAACTGAACCACGTTTCTAAATAAAGAAATCTTCACAAAGAAAAAATTCCCTACCGCAAACTCAAAATTAGTTTATCGGCATAACTTTTTTGTCAATCTTGTAACGCTTTCATTCTCTCGCGGATTAAATAAAGCTTCTCTAAGGTCTCTTAAATCTTATCCGACCCAAGTATCAATCGATTGCTTGTCTCTCACTAACATGATAGCGACTTTATGCCCCTTATACAAGGCTTCAAACTATGCCATGCCAATACTCGATTGAAGACTATCATTATATGCGAATTGTACTAAAGGCAAGCAATCTTCCCAACATACCCCAAATTTTAATATGCAAGACCACAATAAAACTTCGAGTACTCTATTTACCCTCTTAGTTTGCCCATCAGGTTATAGATGGTATGTGATACTCAAATTCAATTCTACGCCCAAAGTAAGTTGCAAGCTTTGCTAAAACTCACTAGTCAATAATGGATCTCTATCGCTTACAATGCTTTTCGAAATTCCATGCTATCTCACAATTTCTTTCACATACAAAGTGGCCAGAGACATAGCATTTATTGTTGGCTTAGCTGGAAAAAAGTGATCACTCTTAGCCAAATGATCAATGATGACCTATATGTTTGTCATTACCCCATTCTACCTTTTGGGAACCCATCAACGGAATCCATGGAAATTTTCTCCAATTTCCATTCCCGAACATCTAGCGGTAGTAACAAGCAACATGGCTTCTTTTGCTCCACCTTGACTCTTTGGCAAGTCATACACTTATAAATAAATTCTAAGACATCGCACTTTATGATTTTCCATTAAAATAAACTCTTCATATCAATGATATTTAATTATCATTGGAACGAAAGGTCATTCTAAAATGATGGCATTCGCAAAGCATTTCATCCCTAAGCCCATCAACAATGAGCTTGCACAACCTCCCATCCCTATGAAGCCAACCATTCTGTTCAATACTAAATCGGGTCATATCGCTAACTTCCACCTAGTATCAAGTTGCATAAAAAATTTCTTCAACTTAGCATTATGCTTTACAAACCAATTTTTGGTTCAACGTCCAAAATTCTTCATATAGATATAATATTTTATAAATTCCAAATTTGCCCACAATCGAATGAATATTGATTAAAAGATATAAATTTCAAATTCGTATTCTATATCCTTCATTCATAAGCCAATATGCCAATAATACTAGTCATTTCCTTCTTTATTTTTCAAAATGTTAAGAACTGGGCATAAATGCAATTTTATATTTCTATAGGTCCTTATGTTCAAATTATCATCTTCTTTGTTGATCATTAAAAGAGTTCTAAAGCTCTTAATAGATTTTAGAAAAGGAAAGTCCCAAAAATGATTTGTGCTAAGAAAGAGAAAGAAGAGAGGATCCCTTTTTCATGTAAGGGTAGGTCTCTATTTATAGTACTTGAATAGTGGTGCAGCTTGCTTGTATTGGTCGATTGGAGTTGACGCAGATCTATGACATTAAAAAGGATGGTTTTGATGGTACCATATGTCATAATCTATAGAATTGAGTAGTTCATGTAGATTTCTATATTGATCGTTGCATTGGAAAAGGTGGAATGATTGTATAGGAATGTTTTGAAACTTTATCACTAGTTAGATATAACCGTCCTCCCATATTCATGCACTAGCTCATTATATAGTTGAATTATCTCCATTCTTTTGTGTTAAATTTCGTCAACATCTCCTTCCCTTGTATATTCTAGAATTACTTTTCTTGATGAGAAATTATTAACGTATTTAATAAGTATGTATTCTGTAGCATCCCCATCATTTCTATTTATTTATCAAAATTTTCTAATATAACAACGTCTCTTTTTATATCTTTAATAACATCCTTTTACCATTGTTAGCTTTTTTATATCGTCGATAACCCTTTTGTATCAATGATATCTCCTTTGTATCAATGATATCTTTTTATCACCAATAGCTCTTTTGCAACAACAATAGCTCTTTGTATGAACGATAATTTTTAATATTGTCGATAGCTTATTTTTCAACATGAAATGGCTTTTTCTTTAACATATTATAGCTTCTTCTTCTTCTTGACATTCGATAGCTACATTTATTTGAAACATGACAGCTTTTTTCCTTGAGAAACTTGACTATAACATTTACCCCCTACCCCACCCCCTCCTACCGAACAATTTGCTTATGATTTAGCTTAAATAAACTCTTGCTTTCTTCATAAACCTCTCATTATCAATTTTTCAATCCGTGCTCATTCTTGCCATTATCCAAATTATCCTTAGCATTTTCACTTTTTTAGTCTCTTATCCTTTACCTCTTCTTGTTTTTTAATCCTATCCTATGAAAAATGGAAGTTCTTCGTTGAAAAACTTCCTCTTGGAATTTCTTTTAGAAAAAACAAGATAAAAATTTCTTATAGCTTTGTTGAAAAATTTATCTATTGAAAATACTTATAGAACTACAAACCTTCCTTTAAACATCTTTGCTAAAAAAATTAACTATTTATAGCTTTACTACAAAAACCTTCGGTTGAGATTCCCTTCATGATATATGAATTTATCATATGTTTATTGAAAAATCATACAACCAAAATTGTTCTACGAAAATAAGGGGAAATTTTAGGTAATGTTTGATTTAAAATGAATTTATGTTTTCGGTTTTCAATATGTATGTCAAATATAAGAAGAATGAAGGGACAATGGAGGGGATGGAAGAAAGACATATAGGAGGACGAAGGGGATAGAGGGAGGATGGAAGAATGGATTATTCCACATGCTTATGTTATTTTCTAAAACATGGAAAATAAAAAAAGTTGTTTTCTATTTTGTATGTTAACTTCGTTTTCTAAATTGGTCGTTTTCAGCAATATACATGCATCATGTGCATTTTTGTATGCACGAAACCCAGAACTAAAAATAACAAACCAAACACTACCTTATGTTCTCCGAAATTGTTTTGAAAATGGTCTTTGAAGTATGAAGACGTTTTTTTTCTTTTGAAATTGGTTTTTCTAATAGTGATTCTTCGATATGCGAAAGCTTTTGAAAATCATTCCGTTGAAAATGATTTTTGAGGTACGGAAGCCTCTATAAGTACTTGGAAAATTAATTCTGAAAATTTTGAAATGTGAAAGAACTTTTGAAGCTATTCTAGTAATAAAAGTTCTTACCGAAAGAAGGCGGTATCTTGTAGTCCTATAGAATAGTTTTCAATGCTCGGTTGTTCTTTGATCAGCAACTGTGGTTTACTACTAACTTGGTTGTTATATATTTTCCTCTAAATAGGTACTTGTTTAGACTCTAGTATTTGCCCCCTTAGGGATTTGACAACTAACCATGGTTACTAGGTTAACTCGTCTTACTTTCATAATATATCCATTTGGCTTGTTGTTGAGAGTTTCTTGTTTTTCATTAATCATTGGCCATATATAACCTTTTAGATGGTTTGTATTACTTTGAGCGTAATTCCATTTGGCTCATAATTTAGAGTTTCTTGGACTTTCTTTGAGTATTAATTGTCCATATCTTTTTGGATACTATTTTGGCTTGAGCCCGAGTATTTCTAGGTATGCCTAGAACCTGGGTCAAGGGCTTTTTGACATTCTACACCATTTGTCTCGAATGGACTTTTTGATT
Source organism: Allium fistulosum (assembly GCA_030737815.1). Classification (NCBI taxonomy): domain Eukaryota; kingdom Viridiplantae; phylum Streptophyta; class Magnoliopsida; order Asparagales; family Amaryllidaceae; genus Allium; species Allium fistulosum. The sequence continues at coordinate 1,498,974,596 of CM060901.1, forward strand.
GACTTCTACACTAGTTGTCTGACCAACTGTAGGGTTTTTTGACTGAATTCTATTTCGGTTGCCTGGACACAAGTCCATTAATTTCTTCCAACTTAGTTGTTGGATGCCTGGGACACTAGTCCAGCGCTTTAACACCACTGGATACAAGGTATGCCTTTGCAAAAAGAATCTTTACTGATCTCGTTAGGCTAAAAGTTTTATCAAGGATATTGCGCCTTAGACCAAGGGTTATCCTCTGATTATACTCAGTGGGGGAAACAAGTTGATTTTGAGGAGGCTTTCTCAACATGGCTCTCAACCCTTAAACCAAAGAAAGTTTTCACAAAGTTGAATATTTGAACAAGTCCTTTTTTCAACATGGTTTTTTGAAAACAAATTCTATTAAAAATTTCCATCAGTGCGACTTTCAAAATAGAAAAATTTCTTTGAAAATATTAGTTCTTGAAAAGGATCCTTTCTCATGTTGTTTTCGATAAATCAAAGGGATTTTTTCAAAGATTGGCTTTCTTTTTGTATAGTATTATGTTTGTTTGGTTTCGAGCTAGTGAATGAAAATGATTTTCTTGGATATTTGACTACTTTGGCAAAGAATCCCCTTTTCTCTTTGCTACTAAGAAAGGTCTTGTGGAAATCTTATGAAACAAATGGGGATCTTAAGTAAAAGACTCTCTGGTTATGATTTATTATCTAGCAGCCTTTTAATTGGGAATAGACTTCTTTAGCTAGAGTTTCAGTGAAGTTAATAGGTCTTGATAATTACGTAAATGGTTTTTGAAATGAATACACACACTTCCTTTGGTAGGAAAAGATAATTACGTAAATGTCAAACCCTTTGAACGAAAATATTATTGATATGCAAATAGAAAACCTTAAGGATTTCGTAAACCATTTCTAAAATAGACAACTTTCCTCCAATTAGTAGGATATTCGATAATACTTTTTTGAATTTTAAAATACTTTCTCAAAATTTCTTCGGTTAAAAGATTTAAATGACAATAATATTATCAACAAGAAAATTGGTATATATATCCCCCTTTTCTTGAAAATATAAGAATCTTACCTTTCCTTAAAACATGAACTTCACCCTATTTAGTATGCATGAGATGTATAATAATATCACTTCATATTTTTCTTTACCGAAAAGACTCATCTTGTTTGGGAGTTTGGAAAGTCATGATTCATGAACTAGTAGGCTCTCCAAACAAGAATTACTTAATGGTAGAGCATTGTACTTTAATAGTAGGAGTTTATCATCCAAGATAATAATAATTTTTCATCAAAGAAAGCTTGTTAACCATCATGGTGGGGCATCGTACTTTAATAATAGGAGTTTATCATCAATATAATAATAACAAAGGGAACCAAAAGTCCATATAATAAAGAAAGCCATCATCATATAGAAGAGAACTCGAATCCAAGCCTTAAGATAATAAATAAATTTTATTTCGGATAAGAAGTAATTCCTTGTTGTAATTATAGAGAAAACATAATTTTGAGCTTTTGTCGATGATTTAATTCAGTAAAGATGTATCCCGAACTCGGTCTTAGAAAATCGGCACCCGTACTTCACTAGTACTCGAATGCTGTAGATTCAAACGCCGAATCTGGCTCCCCGGAGCTTATAACACCATTAAGTACAACAACACAGCGGAAGAAAGAAAAAAATGATATCATATACAACTCCAATGAATACAATATCCAGAATGATATACAATAATGATATCAATAATATACAACAAAATCAGAGATAAATAATGATACAGCGGAAATAAAAGAACTGATAACTCCAAATGATCTGAGAAAGAGAATGAGACCAATAACTCCAACATCATCTCGAACCACCATCATGATGCACAAAGTTAAGCAATGTCAGTCGTGAACTCCAAAGACTGAACTAGCTCCCGATAATCTACTAAACCTGATTATCTGAAAAACCCAACTCTAGACTGCCCGTGTGGAAAATTGTGGGCACCCAGAGTTTAGGAAGGGAACAATAAACTCCGGGTTAGTCAGGGGACTGGTATGAGCAACAAAAACAGTTTATCTTTAAACAAACACAAAAGAATTTTAAACATTAAAATCCGCAATGCTTTTGGAAAATGAAACTACCATAAGACCTCCCGCCACACACACAATGCAATCGCAGACTTGGAGGAGATTTCTTCTTATGATAGTCAAATATGCTTACTACGCAAGAAAAACTCTTTTGATATTATTACTAGTGCATAGTGCAGAAAACATTTCGAAAATACAATATTAATCATAGCCAACATAGGTACCATTATATTATGCCTACTATAACTACCATGTTAAATGGCAGGTTCTACAACTAAAACCGTACAAGGTTCGTATTGGAAGATGGATTGCCAACAAATGGTCAGGCTAAGGAACTTCCTACTGCCACATGGGAACGCCTCTGGCGGGACGCCCCGAGAACCACTTGGCTCTCTGCCAACACAAGGTCGGGTTACCTCTGTAACTAGGTAACTACTACACGAATATGCCACCCCCCGGTCCTTTGGGACCTTTATCCGAGCGCTCGATAACCAACATCACACAGTAATAAATATAGTGTGTCCACATGAGTAAGTATCTGGGCTCCATACCATGATACCACCCTTTTCCAGAAGGAAATGACATACCCTAAACGGCGCGACCCTCATAACCTTGCCGCATCATTCCTGTTTTGACCATTTCCGGTCTGTGAGGTTCGATGAGGTCTCGTCCACAAAGCTACGCTTTTTCACAAAGCCATGCTTTGATCAACAAATGATCAATAAATAATCATCACACAGCAACACTCAGCATGCCACATTACCAAATTGGGAATATATCGCTGATAACCTTCAACTACATAACCTCTGAGCTCGTACGTCTCTGAGAATGGTGTTAAGCTAAGATAATAAATTCTCCGCCACCAAACAAAAATGTATTTGAAAGAAATCTACTTTATATCTCAAAGTGTAGTGTCAGACATGTAACCATACAAGTCTATTCCGGGTTCGAACAGAACCGAAGGCACTTCCGAAGAAGCCCTTGAAATCCGGGTATTCACAATCCCGATCGGATTTCCCATCACTTAGGAAATCTCTATACCGGCGCGACTCAGTGCAGAGACAATCGATAAGTTATCCTATCACTCTCGCAAATACACGGTCTTCACCACCGGTCTTCAGATGTAATCCATATACGACGTATCATTATTCGGAATGGGTTATATGACACAAAGGTCCTCTCCCGGCTAAACTGAATAATGAGCGCAATATTTTAAAACATATGAATATTGGGATTTCAGTTAAGTCACAACTTATTACCCAAAACTTCTCTTCAAATGGTTTAAACACATTACCATTTAACCTTTAAACAAAAAGACTCATTTTAACAACCTTCAACGGTTTAATCTTTTAAACAAAAGATTCATTCACAGATTTTCCAAATTAATTTCCATTTCAATTGGATTAACTCATTAAATCTTTAAAACAAAGATTTAACTTATAGCTTTCAAAATCATTTCCAAAGATTTATACGTAACTTGGAAAACCACTTTCAATTCAAACTTGAAATTCCTTTAATTCAAATTGGAAATCCATTTCTTATATAAGAGCTTTTATTAGTTGAAAACAATTAGTTTTCCAAATCATTGAATTCAATTTCAAATACTGAATTCAAATCTAAATCAAATTATTAAAATATCAAGTTTTATTAAGTTATTTAAAATAACTTTTACATTTGAAACTCATTTGCAAAGCTCTCAATTCCAATTTCCAAAACTATGTGGATTCAATAAATTGTCAAAAATCTGCGACTTAACTAATTTCCACGTGAAATCCATATTTGTGTGTGTATGGTGTAGTAAGGGTTTCACACAGTAGTGCAACATCATTCAATCATCACATATTAGAATACAAAAATATAGTTGATAAGCGGTATAAATTATAACGCTTATCTTTAATTTATAGATCACAGATCGCAGATATATAAGTTACAAATAATAATTTACATTCATCCCAGATAAATGAACTACAGTACAGATCACACACAAATCAGAATATATATCACATAGCATCACAGATCAGAATATCAAACAATTCAATTATTCAGTCAAGTCCAAACATCACAAATGAATTTATTAATCAACTGATTCATTTAAATCAGATGTATCAATTATTAATCCGGGTTAATTATCATGATTTAATTACGAATTATTTGAAATAAATCTTCCTTTCAAATTTATTAGTTAACCCTTAATTATTAACTAACCATTCTTAATTAATGAACCAATTAATCTTTAATTATCAAATTAATCTTAATTAATCACCATTGTTAATTATTCCTTTAATTTATTAACAAATGATTTATTCAAATTTTCAAATCATTATTCAATTAATTACATTCAATAATTATCTATTAATTACTTCTCTAAGTAATTATATTTTCCAAAATTATCAAGTTTTTATTCTGAATTTACTTAAGAAAATAACTTGAACAAATTCAATTAACTCAATTAATTTTATTGAATGATTAATTCCATAATTACTGTCATTAAGTAATTATTCAAATAAAATCTTAGTTAATGACCTTTATCAATTATTAAATTTCTTTAATTACCTTTCTAAAGAAAATTTCTTACATTAATCATTTTTTATTATAAATTAATTCACTATCAAAAACTCATTTGTTAATGAATTAGAAATCATTAATCTTCATTACTTAAAGTCACTCATTCATTTTATGATTTAATGATTATTTACCATATATTGAAACACTATTCCAAATTTCCTTTTTTTCCAATTTTAGATTTAAAATTTGAAATAAATCCTTATTTACTTTTAATAAAATTTAAAGCAAATTTTCTTAACATTGTAAATTTACATATTAAGATAACCATTTATCACAAAGAAATTTTAAAGAGTTTAAAAATCAATTTTCTCTTTAACTTTAACATTTTAACTTATTGCTACACTTAAGTTATAAATAAAAATAAATTTCCAAAATCTTAAAGTCTGATTTGAAATTTATTTCAGGTTTAACTTTTAAATTCAACTTGTTTAAATTTTCAATTTCAATTTCAATTCTATTTTAAATTCCATATTTCTTCAACATTTAATTGTTTTTAAATGATTGAAACAAATTGAATTTGAAACTTTATTTATTTTCAAACTAGATTTCAATTCAAACTTGAATTTATGTTTACATTTTAATTTGAACTCAGTTTAAAAACCTTAGTTTAAAATTTAAATTCAATTTCCAGATTTCAAAACAGAAAATAGGCTTGAAGGCCTGTTACACATTTTCGACCCGAGATCTCCACCATTTTACTTCGTGTAACCAGCTCGAATTACTCGAGTACAACGTGAAACTTTCACTCGTTCTTCCAAGGAAAAGCAACCTAGATACATAATGACATGCGTGCACGTGCACATCGCCTCCGGCGATCTTCCAGCATCGCCGCGTTGTCGAAAACGTCAACCATTCTCCCCAGATCGATTCGCAACCACTTGAACTTCGCCTACATCTCGAATTCGAATTCGATAAAAATTCGAAACCTGGAAACTCGAGACCAACTTCATCTCGAAACCTGGCAACGCCTCGAACTCGCCGCCTAGACCAGCGGAGGCGCTCGAACTTCAGCCAACTACTTGTCGACACCTCCCCTACCATCACCCAGAATCTCGATGCACTCGGTCGATTGAAGACGACGAACAAAATGAAAAGCTCAGCCTCATTAAAACTAGGTTTACAAACTTCGAGAGCTTGCCGCCGCTGCCATGACCAACTACACACCATCGCAATATTTTTCCTACAACCGCCGTTCACTCTACTACCACCAGCCACGATCCCGATCACCAGAACTTCGTAGATCATCAAAAATTCCCAAAACTATGAAATTTGAACAAACCAAAACTGCTCTTACACCCATGATCTAAAAATTATAATTTTTGCTTTAAAAATTATGTTAAAGCATGCGAATTCGATCTACATACCTTAATTCGTGAATTAAGGAGTTCGGATTTTAACTAAGTTTAAGTTGTGCCCAGTTATATTGATTTCCAGAGGTATTTACAAGTTGCTTTAACTTAATTAAATTTTAAATCTTTAGTGCATGATCTAACAAACAATATTTGTTTATATTATACCTTCTAACAGTTATTAGATCAAGAGAAATAGATTTGTTTACATATTTGGGTCTGGTAAAACAAGAACAGGGAAGAACAGATACACAGCAATGCATTCATGTCTACATACAGATCAATGGCAACATATCTTCAAGTTTAAAAACTAACTGCTACTCACCTTAAACATCTTATTCCAGAGTTTTCAGGTTGAAAGTTAAAGACTTTTAAACTTTGCAAGGTAGGAAATCTGGTTTTGAACTTGATAACTGAAGCTTCTTTGCTTCCTGATTCCCAGGCCTTGATTGCTTTGATATAATTTTTTTTTCTGAGATGTTTAAATTGATATTTATTTGAATGATGATGATATTTCATTGGTTTTAGTTTCTCAGTTTTAATAAAGGCAACTGAAACGAGAAGTTGATATTGATATATAGGAGAGTTTACAGTGTGTGGAATTGTTTAATTAGGATGAGATGAAATGTTGTACAAGTGATTATATTTTCTTGTACTAGTTAGCAGGGATATTTTTTTCATATGGAGGCTGGTATCTTGCTTTGGTGGCTACATTAATTCACATTGTACCATAAAAATTTTATTTACTTCGGTTGTACAATATGATATGAGAGTTTGATGTGCTTCTTTCACAAGCCTTCACACTTGTTTCTTTCTTTTGTTTGCATACATATTTTGTTTTCAAGCCTATACACTTATAATTGAACATACTTTTATCTTTGCTTGTGCATGAATATATAATATTGTCTTCTTTTGTAAGCCAATTACATATATTTATATTGTGTTTCTTTTACAAGTGTTTCATACTTATACAATATATACTTGTATGTATTTTTATTTTTTCTTTCTTTTACTTTTATTATCCTTGTATCTATTTTATTTGTATTATTTTGTATTGATTTATAAATATGATATTAAGATTTATATTTTACTTTATATTTTATAATTTCTCTTATATATAAAATTTTATTTTCACAATTTCTAAATTCTATTTTCAATCTATTTTATATACATATTTATTTTCAAATATCCAAATCAATCCTCAATTAATTCAAAATTTAACTAGAATTTTATATTAATTACCAATTATTTCACAATTTTTATTCAAAAATTAAATTAATTATTGATTTAAATTTATATAAAATTCGGGGTCATTACAACCTTCCCCCCTTAAAAAAATTTCGTCCTCAAAATTGCATAGGGAGACACGAAGATAGATGAAAAATGTTTCATCAAATCAAACTGAATATTTATTCTGCATTTGGCTTACCAAATCAGAATATCAATGATAGATACAAGAACGAATCTATTGAATTCTTTCACACGATACTCGGGTTATCCAGGTCTATGAAGTAAACAATGGCATCGGTTAGTTCAAAGGGATAACTAACCATTCGTAGAACATATCGGGACCCAAAGAATAGATAGATATATGGATACAATTTCAAAACTTTTAGTTTAAAAACTAAATTATACCTATCAATCATAGCAACCAAAGCAACTAATTCATTCAAACAAACAATTTCTGACTCAGTTGGAGTTTATGTCCCATTTTAATATATCAAATCTTCTTCCTGGATCTACCAGGAACTATCAAAGAATTGAGAAAAAGATGCTGAACAAAAGAGATTGATAGAGAAAAGATTGTTTCCTTGTTGTTACAGGGTACTGACCATTTATAGTCGTATTTCCCTACCCCCTATCTCATCCTCTTCTTGCACTCATACTCACTATCAGTAGATAGCAAAAGAATTTACTGAGGCGTACAGACGGTTATCTTAGAGATTACTCATTCTAGGGTATACTTCACCCTATCTCTAATGAGCTACTTAATGTGTTATACTCCTGAGCTAAAGTTCTACCCTCAGCTCTGATACCACTTGTAAAGATCCCAGACTCGGCCTTCGAAAATCGGCACCCGTACTTCACTTGTACTCGAATGCCATAGATTCAAACACCGAATCTGGCTCCCCGGAGCTTATAACACCATTAAGTATAACAACACAGCGGAAGAAAGAAAACAATGATATCATATACAACTCCAATGAATACAATATCAGCATGATATACAACAATGATATCAATAATATACAACAAAATCAGAGATAAATAATGATACAACGGAAATAAAAGAACTGATAACTCCAAATGATCTGAGAAAGAGAATGAGACCAATAACTCCAACATCAGCTCGAACCACCATCATGATGCACAAAGGTAAGCAATGTCAGTCGTGAACTCCAAAGACTGAACTACCTCCCGATAATCTACTAAACCTGATTATCTGAAAAACCCAACTCTAGACTGTCCGTGTGGAAAATTGTAGGCACCCAGAGTTTAGGAAGGGAACAATAAACTCCAGGTCAGTCATGGGACTGGTATGAGCAACAAAAATAGTTTATCTTTAAACAAACACAAAAGAATTTTAAACATTGAAATCCGCAATGCTTTTGGAAAATGAAACTACCATAAGACCTTCCGCCACACACACAATGAAATCGCAGACTTGGAAGAGATTTCTTCTTATGATAGTCAAATATGCTTACTACGCAAGAAAAACTCTTTTGATATTATTACTGGTGCATAGTGCAGAAAACATTTCGAAAATACAATATTAATCTTAGCCAGCATAGGTACCATTATATTATGCCTACTATAACTACCATGTTAAATGGCAGGTTCTACAACTAAAACCGTACAAGGTTTGTATTGGAAAATGGATTGCCAACAAATGGTCAGGCTAAGGAACTTCCTACTGCCACATGGGAACGCCTCTGGCGGGATGCCCCGAGAACCACCTTGTTCTCTGCCAACACAAGGCCGGATTACCTCTGTAACTAGGTAACTACTACACGAATATGCCACCCCCCGGTCCTTTGGGACCTTTATCCGAGCGCTCGATAACCAACATCACACAGTAATAAATATAGTGTGTCCACATGAGTAAGTATCTGGGCTCCATACCATAATACTACCCTTTTCCAGAAGGAAATGACATACCCTAAAGGGCGCGAACCTCATAACCTTACCGCATTATTCCTGTTTCGACCATTTCCGGTCTATGAGGTTTGATGAGGTCTCGTCCACAAAGCTACACTTTTTCACAAAGCCATGCTTTGATCAACAAATGATCAATTAATAATCATCACACAACAACACTCAGCATGCCACATTACCAAATTGGGAATATATCACTGATAACCTTCAACTACATAACCTATGAGCTCGTACGTCTCAGAGAAGGGTGTTAAGCTAAGAGAATAAATTCTCCGCCACTAAACAGAAATGTATTTGAAAGAAATCTACTTTATATCTCAAAGTGTAGTGTGAGACATGTAACCATACAAGTCTGTTCCGGGTTCCAACAGAACCGAAGGCACTTCCAAAGAAGCCCTTGCAATCCGGGTATTCACAATCCCGATCGGATTTCCCATCACTTAGGAAATCTCTATACCGGCGCGACTCAGTGCAGAGACAATCGATAAGTTATCCTATTGTTCTCGCAAATACCTGGTCTTCACCATCGATCTTTTAATGCAATCCATATACGACGTATCATTATTCGGAATGGGTTATATGCCACAATGGTCCTCTCCCGGCTAAACCGAATAATGAGCGCAATATTTTAAAACATATGAATATTGGGATTTCAGTTAAGTCGCAACTTATTACCCAAAACTTCTCTTCAAATGGTTTAAACACATTACCATTTAATCTTTAAACAAAAAGATTCATTTTAACAACCTTCAACGGTTTAAACAATTTCCACACTTTAATCTTTTAAACAAAAGATTCATTCACAGATTTTCCAAATTAATTTCCATTTCAATTGGATTAACTCATTAAATCTTTAAAACAAAGATTTAACTTATAACTTTCAAAATCATTTCCAAAGATTTATACGTAACTTGGAAAACCACTTTCAATTCAAACTTGAAATTCCTTTAATTCAAATTGGAAATCCATTTCTTATATAAGAGTTTTTATCAGTTGAAAACAATTAGTTTTCCAAATCATTGAATTCAATTTCAAATACTGAATTCAAATCTAAATCAAATTATTAAAATATCAAGTTTTATTAAGTTATTTAAAATAACTTTTACATTTGAAACCCATTTGCAAAGCTCTCAATTCCAATTTCCAAAACTATGTGGATTCAAGAATTCAATCTTTAAAATTGTCAAAAATCTGTGACTGAACTGATTTCCACGTGAAATCCATATTTGTGTGTGTATGGTGTAGTCCAGGGGTTTCACACAGTAGTGCAAAATCATTCAATCATCACATATCAGAATACAGAAATATAGTTAATAAGCAGTATAAATTATAACGCTTATCTTTTATTTACAGATCACAGATCGCTGATATATAAGTTACAGATAATAATTTACATTCATCCCAGATAAATGAACTACAGTACAGCTCACACACAAATCAGAATATATATCACACAGCATCACAGATCAGAATATCAAACAATTCAATTATTCAGTCAAGTCCAAACATTCACAAATGAATTTATTAATCTACTGATTCATTTAAATCAGATGTATCAATTATTAATCCGGGTTAATTATCATGATTTAATTACGAATTATTTGAAATAAATCTTCCTTTCAAATTTATTAGTTAACCCTTAATTATTAACTAATCATTCTTAATTAATGAACCAATTAATCTTTAATTATCAAATTAATCTTAATTAATCACCATTATTAATTATTCCTTTAATTTATTAACAAATGATTTATTCAAATTTTCAAATCATTATTCAATTAATTACATTCAATAATTATCTATTAATTACTTCTCTAAGTAATTATATTTTCCAAAATTATCAAGTTTTTATTCTGAATTTACTTAAGAAAATAACTTAAAAAAATTCAATTAACTCAATTAATTTTACTGAATGATTAATTCCATAAATACTGTCATTAAGTAATTATTCAAATAAAATCTTGGTTAATGACCTTTATCAATTATTAAATTTCTTTAATTACCTTTCTAAAGAAAATTTCTTACATTAATCATTTTTTATTATAAATTAATTCACTATCAAAAACTCATTCGTTAATGAATTAGAAATCATTAATCTTCATTACTTAAAGTCACTCATTCATTTTATGATTTAATGATTATTTACCATATATTGAAACATTGTTCCAAATTTCCTTTTTTTCCAATTTTAGATTTAAAATTTGAAATAAATCCTTATTTACTTTTAATAAAATTTAAAGCAAATTTTCTTAACATTTTAAATTTACATATTAAGATAACCATTTATCACAAAGAAATTTTAAAGAGTTTAAAAATCAATTTTCTCTTTAACTTTAACATGTTAACTTATTGCTACACTTAAGTTATAAATAAAAATAAATTTCCAAAATCTTAAAGTCTGATTTGAAATTTATTTCAGGTTTAACTTTTAAATTCAACTAGTTTAAATTTTCAATTTCAATTTCAATTCTATTTTAAATTCCATATTTCTTCAACATTTAATTGTTTTTAAATGATTGAAACAAATTGAATTTGAAACTTTATTTATTTTCAAACTAGATTTCAATTCAAACTTGAATTTATGTTTACATTTTAATTTGAACTCAGTTTAAAAACCTTTGTTTAAAATTTAAATTCAATTTCCAGATTTCAAAACAGAAAACAGGTTTGAAGGCCTGTTACACATTTTCGATCCGAGATCTCCACCATTTTACTTCGTGTAACCAGCTCGAATTACTCGAGTACAACGTGAAACTTTCACTCGTTCTTCCCAGGCAAAGCAACCTAGATACATAATGATACGCGTGCACGTGCACATCGCCTCCGGCGATCTTCCGGCATCGCCGTTTTGTCGAACACGTCGACCATTCTCCCCAGATCGATTCGCAACCACCTGAACTTCGCCTACATCTCGAATTCGATAAAAAATTGAAACCTGGAAACTCGAGAGAAACTTCCTCTCGAAACCTGGCAACGCCTCAAACTCGCCACCTCGACCACCGGAGGTGCTCGAACTTCGGCCAACTACTCGTTGACACCTCCCCTACCATCACCCAGAATCTCGATGCACTCGGTCGATTGAAGACGACGAACAAAACGAAAAGCTCAGCCTCATTAAAACTAGGTTTACAAACTTCGAGAGCTTGCCGCCGCTGCCATGACCAACTACACACCATCGCAATATTTTTCCTACAACCGCCGTTCACTCTACTACCACCAGCCACGATCCCGATCACCAGAACTTCGTAGATCATCAAAAATTCCCAAAACTATGAAATTTGAACAAACCAAAACTGCTCTTACACCCATGATCTAAAAATTATAATTTTTGCTTTAAAAATTATGTTAAAGCATGCGAATTCGATCTACATACCTTAATTCGTGAATTAAGGAGTTCGGATTTTAACTAAGTTTAAGTTGTGCCCAGTTATATTGATTTCCAGAGGTATTTACAAGTTGCTTTAACTTAATTAAATTTTAAATCTTTAGTGCATGATCTAACAAACAATATTTGTTTATATTATACCTTCTAACAGTTATTAGATCAAGAGAAATAGATTTGTTTACATATTTGGGTCTGGTAAAACAAGAACAGGGAAGAACAGATACACAGCAATGCATTCATGTCTACATACAGATCAATGGAAACATATCTTCAAGTTTAAAAACTAACTGCTACTCACCTTAAACATCTTATTCCAGAGTTTTCAAGTTGAAAGTTGAAGACTTTTAAACTTTGCAAGGTAGGAAATCTGGTTTTGAACTTGATAACTGAAGCTTCTTTGCTTCCTGATTCCCAGGCCTTGATTTCTTTGATATAAAAAATTTTTCTGAGATGTTTAAATTGATATTTGTTTGAATGATGATGATATTTCTTTGGTTTTAGTTTCTCAGTTTAATAAAGGCAACTGAAACGAGAAGTTGATATTGATATATAGGAGAGTTTACAGTGTGTGGAATTGTTTAATTAGGCTGAGATGAAATGTTGTACAAGTGATTATATTTTCTTGTACTAGTTAGCAGGGATATTTTTTTCGTATGGAGGCTGGTATCTTGCTTTGGTGGCTACATTAATTCACATTGTACCATAAAAATTTTATTTACTTCGGCTGTACAATATGAGATGAGAGTTTGATGTGCTTCTTTCACAAGCTTTCACACTTGTTTCTTTCTTTTGTTTGCATACATATTTTGTTTTCAAGCCTATACACTTATAATTGAACATACTTTTATCTTTGCTTGTGCATGAATATATAATATTGTCTTCTTTTGTAAGCCAATTACATATATTTATATTGTGTTTCTTTTACAAGTGTTTCATACTTATACAATATATACTTGAATGTGTTTTTATTTTTTATTTCTTTTACTTTTATTATTCTTGTATCTATTTTATTTGTATTATTTTGTATTGATTTATAAATATGATATTAAGATTTATATTTTACTTTATATTTTATAATTTCTCTTATATATAAAATTTTATTTTCACAATTTCTAAATTCTATTTTCAATCTATTTTATATACATATTAATTTTCAAATATCCAAATCAATCCTCAATTAATTCAAAATTTAACTAGAATTTTATATTAATTACCAATTATTTCACAATTTTTATTCAAAAATTAAATTAATTATCGATTTAAATTTATATAAAATTCGGGGTCGTTACAAAAGAGGATATTCTAACCTTCATAATAAAATAATGATTCAATGTTTAATAAAGAGAGCTATAATATCATAGATTTTTGACTTGATGGGAAGATTCATAACTGTGAATACGATATAGCTTCTTCCTTCTTCACTTTATGGGAATTTGCTTCAATGGTAATGATTTGTTCACCAATAACAAAGAAGACCAGAAACTAGTTCAATAAATAAATCCACCATTACTTAACAGGGAATTTGAACCCATATTAAAAAATAGAATATTGAGAATTTATTTAATTTAATAATTCATAGGACGATATTCCAAGCTTCATTATTAGACAATAATCTATGCTTGATAAGGAAATCTTGAATTTCATAGATTCACAACTTTGATGATGAGGTTTATGTCTTAAATAATAGATAGTCCTTGTTTTTACCTACAAAGAAACCCGAACTCCCAATTAGAGAATCATAAATTTTACCTACAAATAATACTTGCATATTCTCATTTTATTGTACAAGATGAATGTAAAACTAACAGTGAACAAATAATTGATGCTTTCATGATGAATGAATGCAATCATAGATTACAAATTTTGTATATTTATTAAGTCTATCGGACAACGCCTTTTATTGAAGTCATTTTATTGCGATATTTTTTGATGTTATTTTTCAACACGACGAATTAGCTTCATTTATTAATACATATTTTTTGTAAGGTCTTAACTATTTATCTATCTTTATTTACATTTCGTTTCACATATGATTATACTGTATTTTTAAACCTTTGAATTTTTAAATTTTGGAATCGATTGTTATTTGATTTTTGAAACCTCCAATAGCAATTTCCCTCACATATGGATAGATATGAGTGAATGTTTTCACCATTGCACATATTTTCCGAGAGTTTTCCAATGATAATAATTTCGACCAAAGCTACCTGTGACGACCCACATTTTGGAAGGTTTAAATCGACAATAATCCACACATGTCCAACTTAAACCATCCGGAACGTAGATAATCAATGGGGTTAAATAAGAAAAATAAGAAAAATAAGAAAAGAAGAAGAAAACAAACACAGAATCTCACAGCGGAATGATAAAATATAATAATCACATAACAGTTCGTTAAGCTGTTTACTATACATTTGATTAAAATCTATACACATTTATCAAAGTTATATATATACATCAGGGATAAATAATCAATACAGCAGAATAGCATGATGCAAGGAATAATAATATTAGTAATATACCAAAACTTCATCTTCGTCCTATAGGGCATAGTCTTCAATACGCTGAAAAAACTCAGGACTGACCTGAGCGTAATGAAAAGACAAAACACTCGAGTCAGGACTAAAATACTCTTATGTAAGTCAAATCAATATAAAAAATATGAGTGCAATAACTTAAGAGATGTTACAGGATTTTCCATTTCCTAAGGATCCGTTTAACTATATTTATATATAATAGTATACGCTATATTAGGTAATGTCTATCAGTAAAATAAATACCAAAATAGTGTTATGGCTTTACATTGATCCACCTTAACACATTTTACAGTTCTAAACAAAAGTCGTAATGGGCTCATATAGGGATAATATGACAAGGCACGTGAGGCGATACCCAAGGTAGGATTCTACCAGTTTGCCCTTTCTGGCTAGTTGTAACCAATCTGTGGTCGACCGCGACAATCAATCCAAACGAACAAAAAGGTGCACCCATCGAATACGAAATCACAATAGTAATACGAGGGATCAACGTCGTTAGAGGTAGCTAACCCCATTGGCCAGACATAGGCTCCTGTTTTAGTCATTTTAATTATGACATGAGTGTCAAAGCTATCCATCATCGTTCTCTTACTTCATTCCAGTAAACGTTCACCAATTCAACCACTACATTCTAGATATCATCCACCGCGTACACAGTTCTTAAAGTGGTTCCAATATTGACAAAGAGTATGCCAATAAATGGCCCCAGTCTCTTTAACAACCAACGTCGTTTTACACACCGGTTGGTACTTTTATATTTCAAAAACAGTTTGTACTTGATATCAAAATATCATATTCACTTCAAAATCAAATCCATTTCGAGATTTACTATATTCGCTTCAAAAATCCTATTTTACTTTAAAATGTCAATTCAGTTCGATATATCGATTTCACTTCGAAATTTGATTCGAATTACAATTTAGGTTATACTTCACTTTAACCCAATTCGTTTTTAAGTCCAAGATTTAAATATAAACATTTCCACCCCTTTAACTAGTTTGAATTTAAGAAAAAGTTTTAAATAGTTTTAAAATAGTTAAATGGTTTAGTAGAAAATAATTTGAGTATTTAACAAAGAAATGGTTCATATAGTAAAATAGTTTGAAAATCAGAATAAATTGAATATTTAAAGAATATAGATTTTAAACTGTTTATACGAAAAATATTCATTTAAAAATTGTTTCAAAGTTGAACCAGTTCAATTTCCAAATTTTCCAATTTAAATCGGTTCCTATTTTCATTTCGATTTAATCGATTCAATTCCGATTTCAAGTCGAATTTTACTTCGATCCCAAATTAATTTCAAATTCAATCCCAAATTAATTTCAACTCCAATTCAAAATTAATTTAAACTCCAATTCCGAATTAATTTCAACTCCGATTCCAAATTAATTTAATTTCCAATTCTAAATTTAAACCATTTTGATTTTTATCAATTCTGAGTTCGGTTTTCAAAATATCGATTCAAAACACTTAAATCAAATTTTGCTTCAATATCCAATTTAAAAACCAAATCCTCAAATATAAGTAAATTCTGAACTCAATTTCGAAACATCATTTTATTTTGCTTTTTCTTAGAAATATTCAAAATTCGAATAAAAGTCCAATCTTTAAAAACAAATCAATTTCTGAAATTCACTTCATATTTCGATTATAGCTTAAAAATCTCAACTTTGATTAATTAAACAATTCCTGATTCAAATTTTAAATTTCAACATTCCGAGATCCAATTCGAAAATAATTCGATTTCCACGAATTTGATTTTTATTTCTTAAAACCAAATCATTTAAATAATTTCAAATCAAAATTTTAAAATCATTTAATTTAACCAATCCGGTGTCCGTATATAATTCTCTATCATATGGCCAAGTGAATCAATTATTTCAATTTAATTCCAAAAATGAATATATATCATTTCAATCCGAAGTAAATGCCATAGGTATATATTATTTCAACCTATTTCTTAATTTATTCAAAATAATCCAATTTACAGTTTTATATACTGTAAATAATATACTGGATGATAACATGATATATCAAAATAAATAAATATCCAAATATCAACCAATAGCATCCATCACAACTAATCATCCAAATAGTCAATGAAATTCACAACAATTTCATAATTATCAATATTGGGTATTTTAACTAGCAATTTAATTTCAAATTTCAAATTTTAAATCGTCGATTTAAATTAAATGCCAATTTAAATTCCATTCAATGCAAATAAATTTAACTGTCAAATCTATACTAATAAACATCAACCAATTCAATTTGTAACTTCATAATGTCGATTAAACTTGCATCAGAATATTTTAGAATTGTGTGAGTGGTTTAAACACTCACCTTTTATTTAAATCAGAAAATTTTCTAGATTCAAATAGACAAGAATCCAGCTCCATAACGTAGATCGCGTCGATACGATTTTAATGCAATCACTTTCGTCCGAAATCGACCTCGTATGCAAACAATTCGATTTTTATTAATATCGATATAATTAATATGATAATTAACATAAATACTAATAATGAAAACATCGCATCTTACCCTATCCTGCTTCGAATTCCCCCCTTGCATCTGGTGAGTAGAACCCATCCAAAGCACCAGATTCTCCAAACTTCGAACTGTAGGAGTATGATTCAAATGCAGATTCTCCATTCAAACTCAAATTCCTCATACATCTAAAAGACTTTTGCTTGCCCTCAGCCGTTTGAGCTCCATATCCTTGCATTAAAGGATTAGACGAGGCCAGATATTGTAATCCAGCGGACTGTAGCCACCGTGACCATCACAGTATCGCCAGCATTGTTCGATAGCGCTCCACCATCGTGATTCTCTGATATGGCGGTGGCAACGTTCATCGATTGGAGCTGAGCAGCAGCGCCACCTACGTGCCGCTGGAACCTCTTCCTCGGTGCCACTTTGGATCAAAGATTCAAGATCCGATGCGGCTTTTGTTTTTTTTATATCGAGATCTCATCGATTTTTTTTCTTCTGTTATTTTCATATTATTTGATTTCTTCGATCGATTTATTTTGGCTAGTTTTATGAACGAGAGAAAAGGTAAGGGGTACGGGGTGATAGGGAAACATGGCTTGGATGAAGATAATTATATTTTTAATTAATTTGAAAAATCTCTAACGTTTAACGTTTGAAATTTCTCGAGCTCCAAACGAAGCGTGCCGCCTAACGTTCCAAATGCTTTACCGATATTCTGAACACAATGGAACTAGCCTCGAGGCCTAGTTCCATCGTATGTGGAAGATAGCTTTTCAAAATCTATTAATTTTAATTAAACTCTAAAGTAAATTTCTACGCGTTTCAAGCTTGGATGGCAGAATGACAAGTCTGATCGCCATGGAACTTGAGATTCTGTAATAACTCACTATTACGGATCTGATGATGGTTTCGTCGAAATCCGAGACAGTGGCTAAAATGGCTATTTTTACTCGTCGATTAATATACAAAATTTCAAAATTCTAATTATTCACATTTAAATCAAATTTTGAAAGTAAATGATCCTCATTCATATTTAAATAAAACTTAAATCAATTTCCGATGCCTTTTTCATTCACATTAAATCTTGAATTCCATTATTTAAATAATTTCCAATATTAAATTTAAATAATTTAATTATCCAATAAATCAATATAAATAAATCATTAAATTCCAAATAAATTTTAGTTATCAACATTATTTTACTTCTATATAAATAATTCACATTTATTATTAAATTCCTATTATTGACTATAAACGCATTCAATATATAGAATTTTCATTCCAATACTCATTATCGCTAAATCTTCAAAATTTGTTATTTCAAAATTTGTATTCAAGTTCATATTCAATAACTACAATAATAAATCATCATATTTTATTTTTAACCAATTTTATTCAATAATTATATTAAATCCTATAATTTAAAATAGTAAAAAAAATACGGGTCGTTACATACTCCCCCACTCAAAACTTTTCGTCCTCGAAAAGGCGTTAAGTTAAGAATTTAACACTTGATATATTTTCTTGAAATAATTAACTTATAAAAAATAACCATCTTATTTGCAAAACTATTACTACGCTTTTACTACGCCGTTCCGATATCGGTTTTACGGAAAATATAACTTATATACATATATATATATAACAGGTTACAAAAATTTTAAAACTTCAAAAATTTTCTAACTTCCGAGTTTACAGAAAATTTCGGTAGAGTCTCCTTTGCGCGGCTCGATCGAAAAAATTTACAATATAAATATATATCACAAATTTACCAAATAGATATAAAATATACATCTCATCTCAATGATGAGGCATCCCGAAGGGCAAAAATATAAAATCGCGGTATGTAATTCGAGATACATACCTTATTATTAATAATACAAGCGAGTTCGCTCGTATTAAGCAAGCAAAAACATGTAAAAACCCACGTATACGCCCAAACGGTCTTCATATATACCTATCTCGACTCAATTTAAGATATTAGTTACATATAACGATATAGAAGCATGTATAAGTCTAATATAACCATACAACATGGATTTTCAATCCAAACAATAACTACAATCGCAAATACACAACATACAACGATCATATGCAATCAAAACAGTAATAATAATGGTTTGCAACAAAAGAAACCATCCAACCATCCATATCCGTCCAATTAATCCAATTAATTCATAACCATGTGATTTTACATTATCCAATGTCAATTTTTAATTTATCCCCTTCATTCTTATTAACATTCATTTCAATGACATTTTAATTGATTCATTTCAATTTATTTACATTCAACCAACTTTTATTCAATTAGATTCACGTTTAATTGATTTTTCATTCAATTTATTAACTTTCAATTGATTTGCATACACTTATCAACATTAATAAATTTACATTCTATTAATTTACACGTATTTATAGTTACATTCATTTTTCATTCTTCACTTCCATTATTTCATTTCAATAAGTCATATAATTAATTACACTTAAGTATACACCAAAACAGATGATTCACAACGAGTATAACTGTCGCAAACAGTTTCAGCAACGCTTATTAGCGTCGCTGTAGGGGCGTCGCAATTTATTGCCAACGCTTATAAGCGTTGGGGATTTTAGTTTTCCAACGCTAATAAGCGTTGGAAGGTTGTATTCGCCAACGCTTATAAACGTTAGTGTATATTATTTAGCAACGCTTATAAACGTTGGCAAATTAACCATCCAACATTGTTTAATTTTCTATGCTGACGCTTATAAGCATTGATAATATTTTAATATCTTCCAACGCTTAAAAGCATTGGAAAAAAATATCTTTCAATGCTTATAAGCGTTACAAATAAACACTTATCAGTAATGAAAATGTTGAAAGATATAATGGTTTGAATATTAAAAGATATAATGTAGACTATATCTATTATGAAATATTATCTTAATTTAGCAAATTATAACCCAATCAATATCAATAAACAATATTCATAATCAGTAATAAAACAGACTATTAATTAAGAAAAGAGAAGTTCAATACATAATGAAGTTACCAATACATAGTTTACCAATTCCATACTAATACAAATTGCAATAACAAGAGATAGAACATAATTCATAATTAAAGTCAACAAATACCGAATACGAAACTCTGACCATATAAGAAGTAGAACTAACTGCTCGACAATAATTTTTCTTTTCTATCGGAATCAAAAACTTCTGCAATTGGATCATTTTCCAGTTCTTCTACTTGATCATTACCACTAGAACTACCATCCAATTTCCTCTTTTCCTGTGCTTCTTCTAAGTACCTACATGCATTCAATATCATATTAAATTGAAATTTATAATAAAAAGAATGACAAATAGTAATAAGGTGATAGCACATGATTTAACAACAAAAGGACATTAAATAAAACGAGCAAATGTATTCGATAGCACAAGTGAAAAGCAAACTTTTTTGGATTAACACAGATCAAAACTGAGGCCGCTGCGGCCTTAGTTTCGAACTAAGGCCGCTGTGGCCTCAATTTGCGGCCTCAGTTTTGGACCGCGACCTCAGTTTGGACCAAGGCCGCTGCAGCTGCAGCCTCAGTTGAGGCCTCAACGGCCTCAGTTTGGACTGAGGCCGTTCAAACTGAGAGCACTTGGAAAAAACTGTATTTTGCTTTCATTAATTCATTCAAAGTAGAAACCGCAAATATTCGAAGTACATTGAGATGTGACTGGATTAGTACAATAGATAACTGTAATGCAACTAATACAGCATACTATTCGTACCAATTATTATTTTCTTTCATTGAACATATTATCATATGAAGGTAACAGTATTTTACATAAAGACAGCTCCAATGATTCAACTCAGGCATTCAACTTTTTAATCAAAAAGCTAATCTAGCGGCCAATGACTTCCTCTGATACTACACAAATTATCAGAATAAATATAAACGCTTCTGGTCCATCTAAGAAGCCCAAAGTAAAGTTGTAGCATATCAGATCTGTTGAAGAATATTTACTGAAATGTCAACTATAGAATTTTGCAAAACCTAAGGGAGAATATGGATAGTGTAAACCATTATGAAATTCATTTATAGAAGAGAGGAACAATATTCAAACACTTCATCCGTTAGCTAAACAATTTACACCTTATCGATTGATCAAAGACTGAAACATAACGGGCCAGTTAAGGTTTTATGTCCTCAACAGGAACAAGGAGAACATATTCCCTGTGACAAGAGCACGTTACAGGTCTAAAAAAAAGATTGTAGATGTACCAAGTTGTCATATGTCTTATCCAATTGCATAAAATTCACATGCCTTATCCAATGAGCAGATATAGCCAAGAACAAGCAACTAGATCAATGTGTAGAATGCACTAAATGGAAGAGAGGTCTTACATGATGATAAGAGCTTATCTTTGTTAAGCCAAGGATGACTTGCCTACTCATCTTCTTTGAAATTTTTGATGTTGAGGTATCTTAGCTGTTTAATATAGGGAGTCATCCTTGGCCTCTCTAAGTGGCCCTTCTTCCTCATGCTATGCCTCCTTATCTTCCCTCATTACACAGCACTTCACAGAGGTAAAATAATAGTTATATTCATTCTTTATAATGTATATCAGTAATCTTTGTGCACAAGATCATATTTCTACATTAAAACTACTTTGTTGGTAATCTGTATAGAACTTATAATGCATAACCATCATAATACAAAACTCCTATAGATTGTAATTTCGAACAAGTAGCAACGTACATTTTCCATTAATTAAAACATCTATGGTAGGAAAGATCAAACTTGTGATTTTGCAGGATCATGCTACCTATTAGGAGTACTCACACTTAAAACTCATAATTCAAGGTAGAGTGGGAGATTGCTCTATCCTATGTGGTAAAAGTACCCAAAATTTATCCAATTCAAATAGAGATTGCTCTTTGACAATGCCATCACCTAGTAAGTAAATTATTTTGTTTCAATTTGTTTGCATGCAAATATGTAAATGTGCATATCAAAATAAGTTAACAGGTTTCCATATATGTTGGCAGGAAATTTTCTCACATTGATAAAACATTGGAATTCAAATGACAAACAGACAATTACAAACTTCACATCATTATCACATTATAACAAACTCAAATTCAAATGACAATGGAAATTTCTCGCATTGATAAAACAATGGAATTAAAATAAAATGGATGGCTGTCGAATAAAATGAATGCTAGAATGAATTTTGAAATAAACATAGGCAAAAACTTCCAACCAAATGAACTAAACTTGCTTGCAATAAAACTAAAAGGCCATTTGATTATATAACTAATAATACTTTCTACTCTCAGCTTATTCAGCTTGCTTCTCATCAGTTTTCCCTGAATGTCATCAGTTTTCTTTAATTTTCTGTGGTTTTGGGTTCCTTTCCCTATCTACATGGGAATGAATTATTTTGCCCAATGACTGTTTTGGTGTAGTGATAGCATAGATCATCTACATGGGAATGAATTATTTTGCGAGAAGAAGGTAATGAATCAATTTCTTAATCAGCTAATTAGGTCAATTTCTTAATCAGACAATTAGGGATATTGGATTTCTGGTTATATTATTTCGTAAACTGTCAAGTTATATTATTTTGTTGTTTATTGATTTCTGGTTAAAAACAGGTTGTGTCTTCCACATTTTAAATCAAAGATATTGGATTACTACGAAAACTTACTTAAACTCATAGGTGCCTCCTTTTTGTAGAGAGGAATGACTCTTGACTTTATGAACGTTTCTGTTTTAATGGGCGTATCTTGGTAAGAATTTTTTTGAAATAATGGAAAGAAGCTTTGGTACTACGAAAACTTACTTAAACTCAGAACACCCGATGCCTCCATCTTTCAAACGGAGTTTACTAAGAAGAAAACATTAACAAAATCAGTGACAAAGAGTGGGGAACGAAAAATAGCAATTTCTTTCTGAATAAAAAAGCAATCCCGCATTTTTTTAATTCAACGTTAGGCATTGTACAAAATTAGTCAATACAGGAAAGATGTTAATTGAATTGAATACGATATATGCATTGTGCAAGCGGTATGTCATAATTTTCTTTGCAACAGTACTTCGTTGAATTTGCATTGGTCGAGTATTGCAAATGTGCTTATGTCGCATCCGAAGGTGAAACTCTATAGAACTGCATCGCAACTAAAATGACAGTTACGATTAGCCAATTTTACTATCAAACATAAAAGAAGATATAAAAGCAACAATGTACTTGCTAGTTAATGACTTCTTATCATTGTTTTGCAAAATTTTATAGTATAAAGAGAAAGACCACCGAAACTTCTTAAATGTAATTAAAAAACAACTGTGCAGGCGAATAAGAAACATTATGTTGTTGAAACTTCTTGGAGTTTGATGTATAAGTCATCACTTCTTGATTTTGTTTATTGGAAGGCTCAAATTGAGTTTTTGGTTGTACTTTTTGTCCTCGAAGAGTTAGATTTTTTGGCAAAATTTCGTTAGTTTCAAAAGTAACGGTATAGATTCTGACTATGAATTTTAGTGCTTAATTTCAATAAAAATATATACTAAACTGGTATATTTACTGACAGAGAGAACAAACTGTGCGTTTCTTAAAGTTTTGTAGTTACATTTTTCACATAAGATACCAAATAATTAGTAAGTGATCAGTCAATAGAAACTTGATGAATCATTAAAACTCATAAAAATTTGGCCCATATTTTAATTCATCATCATCATCTTACCTTATTCTCGAATGATTGTGGCCGACCGCATGAGTCTTCGTTTGCCATAATTTTCTAACATGAGTCATATCTTTAGTTAATTTTAATTTTTTAGATCATTTTTTTCATTATCTTCCATAATTTCCATAGTTTAGATTATTATTATTTCTTTTTCCTCCTATGTAAATATCATCTTCTCTTCTCACCTTAGCCGATATTTTAACTGTTAAGGTTTAACCCAGCTTCAATAAACTTACAACTTGGATCGAGTTTGGATAAATTCTTACCAGTCTAAAAATAAATCAACTCTAAAATATTGTCTCAGTTCTTCCCTTTCAATGCTTTCTCATTTATGAGATACTGTTTCTTTTCCTTGTTTCTTTTTTTTTTATTCAACTTTTAAATGTTAAAATTGAGTTGTAATCCATGTAGAACCTCTACATTGCTTCTCTCAAATAACTAATATTGGGGTAATAAATCTTTTTTACTTTAAATTCCGACTTATTCTATATTATTTTCGGTTTCCAGCCAGTACCGAAATTTTCCAATAATCTTGGATCAAAACACCTAGAGACGATTAAAACTTGGAGGTAACAGCCACATTAAAACAAAGTTTAATGTATTAACAATTTATTCTCATAAAAATTTAGTATGCCTTGTAACTATAGTATGTTTCAGAAGAAAAAAATGGTATTGGTCATATGTGCTTATTACTTATCATCGATATCAGGTGTGCTGTCTTTGATTATCAAATATATACCTCTTGTGTATAAATGATGTATAAGTTAACTTATTTACTTTTCAGTTATTGTCTCTAATGTATTCAACAAACCGGTCACTAAATTTTTATTATTTAATGAATGAATAAATACAACAATGCTAAGATATCTTTCAAGAAAAATCAACTCGCTTTTGATTTTACAAGTGTCGCGGCTTAGAAAAAACTTGGATATACTACTAGAATCATTGTCTAGACTGATCAAAATAAATAATTGATTTATCTACCCAGACTAATCACGTAATTGTGTGAATTTTACATTTTTGACTGCACATTGTGAAACATGCATGTAAAAAAACACATGGTTTTGAGATTTCTAGCACACCTAACTAAAATACTTGATTTTTAACAAACATGAAATTGATGATTCAATATTTATTTAGGACCCGACCCTTAAGGATCAGCTCTAGATGTATATTCATAACCACATGTGTAGACACACTTCAACCTATATAACATAAAATGTAAAGAAGTAGTTGAAAATATATTGTGAATGGATGCATAAGATCCGAACAGGTAAAACATAGGTTGAAGACCAATATGTTACTATACTTATTACTTGTTGGTTGCAACTACTTCTCGTTTCAAGTGGTTAGAGAAACAAAAATATTGTTTAACTTACAAGAACTGCCATAGGTACACGATATGATGTTTTCTTGAACTCTCGGATAACCTGACTTATCTGTGAATGAGTCCTACAAATAATCGGTTAAAAGTAAAATTTATTAAACAAAATCTAATCGCTAATAATTCACAACCTATTTACTCACGATGCATAGTAAATTGTTGGGGTAGCCATCTTCCTTTGCTTCTTAGCACTCTTCTCTACTTGATCATTGTTACCTTCCAAACAGCCTAAAAGTTCAAATCAATGAGAACAAAAATTTTCAAACAAATGTTATAGATAATCTATAAATTTTTGGTCATATTTTCAGAAGTACTATAATCTTGCTTGTTTTCAGTAATATATTTATAGCTAATCCATTAAAATATATATATTTACTGTCACACAATAATGTCAATTTCACATAATTTATACCTTCCATGACAAAAATAAATAAAAGGTTAGTCTTTGCGATGTCAAAAGTCGGTATGTGGCCAATAACATAGTTATGAAACGTGTGCCACGGTACAAGGCAAAGCACAGCACGATTGCAATTTTTGGCACCATGGCGTGATGCACACAAGGAGCAATAATGGTGCACATGGCACGGCACAATAAGGCACACCTTTGTAATTTCTCTATTCTTTTTAACATATTTTTATTTCCTGATCCTTTTTCAGGATCCAAAACTATATAAAAAGTAGCATCCATCATATTACAAATCAATGTGTTTTTTAGGCTCTAAATAGTGGTTTTTTATTTAAATTATCTTAGTTTGAAGACAAACTCACAGCTACTGATATGAAAAAAACCAAGTCTTTCTATAAGTAATCTCAAGGCAAGCTGTAACATAGCATAGATCATCTACATGGGAATGAATTATGTCGTAACAATTATTCAAATCTAAACAATTACTCAAAATAACTAAACCTGGAAACAACCGCTTGAACTAAAAATCGCCCGAAGCATAGATTGATTGAGATTGAAATTTTAGACAATCGGTTGTTTCGAAATCGAATCACCTGAAGTAATCATCTGAAATCGAGAGCTAGCGCATGGAGTCGATGGCGAAATCGAGAGCTTGAAGTTTTGTCCAAAATTGATTCGCCTGATGTTGAGGCCGAAATGAAATTGATTCGCCTGATGTTGAGGCCGAAATGGAATCGCAAGTCGAAATTGCAATTGAGATTAGGGTTACAGATGTTGAGGCCCGAAATGGAACAAGCGTTGAGAAGTTAGGAGTAGAGTTACAGATGACAAAAGCGGCTGATTTACTTTTTTGCCCTAGCAACATTTTAGAAATTGCAATTTAACCAGATTTCCCAACGCATATATATGTTAGGAATGAAAAATGTTTTAATGTGTATTTTTGGTCACACATTTTTAGCTTAGCAACACATATTAATGTGACTAATTTATAACACAAATAAGCGTTGGCAACTCAAAAAAATAAGTGTTACGAAATGGTTGTTATGGTGTAGATATTTTAATTTGATTCACATTCACTTATTAATATTCATTTCTTTAATCATACAATGGATTTATATTCAATTCATTCGCTTTTAATTTATTTTCATTCAACTAATTTGGTTTCAATCCATTTTTATTCAATCAACCAATATTCATTGCATTCATATTTGATTGATTTCAATTTAATGTATTTACATTCAATGATTGTTTCAATTATTTATATTTGTTTCATCCACATTTAATTTGTTTACATTCTATTGATTTCTTTTTGCTTTTCCAAATGCTCAACCACATTCACAATTTTGTTTTCTTTCAATTTATTCAAATTTATTTCATTTGCATTCAATTTATTCAACTCAATTTGTGAAATTCCAATTGTTTCACTTTTTTGTTTAACCTATTTCATATAAATTCATTTATGAATCATTTATAAAAATTATTCTACTTAACTATGCTTAAGTTAAATCTGTTTCATTTCTGCTTAGAATATCCTCTTCGGTTTTTTTCACTACTAACATCATTTATAAATCATCTAAATTTATTATAAATATTTTATACAACACAACTCACGTTTATTATCGTTACTTCATATTTTAATTTATTATTAATTCATCGATTCACTTCATTTATTCCAATTTATATTATTAATTTACTAAAGTAAATTTTATTTTTATAACTCAATTCATATTAATAAATATATATTTCCTTCCACGATTAATTCATTTAACCTCTTTTATGTTAAATTCAATATATAATTTATTCCAATAACTTATTCCATATTATATTAGTCAACAATAAATTTTTAAACTCATTCCTCTGGCATTTTATTTATTTATATCTAGTTTAGATTAAATTTGATTAACCAAATTAATTTATTACTTACATTCATTTATTTTTATCCATTTCTTTCACACTTAAATCTAATTTCCTTTAAAAATTTAAATTTGTATTCATTTTATTAATTCATTTTATAGCATGAGTGGAATTTAATTCACTTTACTAATTCCTCTAGTTTTATTCAATATCTAATTCAATTTATTTAATACTAAGTTAAACTTCATTTTATTTTAATCCATTACTCATTTCATTTAATCTTATTCAAGTTAAATTTTCTTATCATTCACATTCAACAAATTTAAATTCGGTTTTAGCTTATTAATTCTCAAATCTATAAATTATACAATTTATTCATTTAAATTTCATTTTATCTAATTCATTTCAAATACATTTCATTTTATTTAAGCTTTCTTGGGTTAAATTTCAATTTATTTACTTAATTTCACTAACTCCATTTAATTTAACAATGCTAAGCCAATTATTTTATTTCGTACCTCAAATTCAATTTTTTTTCTTTGTTTGCAACCAAAATTTAACCATTTTAAATTTGTTTTATTTTCCTATTCAAATTTATAAGTTATAACTTATTTCTTTTATATTCAAATTTATAAGTTACAAACTTATTTCTTATATACTATTTTCAATTATAAGTCTAAACAATTTTCCTATATCTATTAAATAATAATTGAATATATATATTTTTTCACCATCAAACTTGTTTTAGTCGAAAATAAATTTCTTTTGGTAGAAATTCTCACTCAGAAACTCGAAAATGTATACTGGCGGTGCAACAATCATCCCCAAAATTATTTTCCAACGATCAAAGCGAGTTTTATGCTTTTATTTTCTTCAAAATCTTTTCAAAATATTTTTCTAGTCTAAACTCTTTCAAATAGTATTTTTAGGCTTCAAAAACAATTTTGAAAACAAAAGGTTTTTAAATTCTAAAATTCTCAATTTTTAAAATCATTTCTATTTATAAGCTATATTATAAATATACTTATACAAATTTCCTTACCTTATTATCAAAATATTCCATTAATTTACAACTTGATCATTTTAGCCAATTCTTATTTTAATTAATTTCAATTTAATTTAATTATCAAATGCTTCATAAAATAAAATTCATTAAGTATTCGTTTTTATTTTAATACAATGAATAATCGATGATAAATAAATATTATCATCTCCTAACAACTAACATTCATTAAAATTATCATTTTATATATAAAAATAATTTAGGAAAAATTATTTCACTTACCCTATTTTAAAACAATATTATGTCGACTTGCCTCGTTTAAGTGTTTAGAAATCCCTATCGATAACATGGCGTCCTAGGCACCGACCATAATTCATAAACAACTCAACGGATAAGTAAACACAATACAAAACATTTTATAACACTAACAAGTACGCTCTCTCATATATATACACACTCAAACGGACTCACTCTAGGGTATTACTACCCTATCTCTAATGAGTCAGACCCCCACAAAGCCAAGGTTATCGCTAAACCTCCGCTCTGATACCAACTATGACGACCCATATTTCGGAAGGTTTAAATCGACAATAATCCACACATGTCCAACTTAAACCATCTGGAACGTAGATAATCAATGGGGTTAAATAAGAAATATAAGAAAAGAAGAAGAAAACAAACATAGAATCTCACAGCGGAATGATAAAATATAATAATCAAATAACAGTTCATGAAGTTGTTTACTATACATTTGATTAAAATCTATACACATTTATCAGAGTTATATATATAAATCAGGGATAAATAATCAATACAGCTGAATATCATGATGCAGGGAATAATAATAATACTAATATACCACAACTTCGTCTTTTTTCTTCAGGGGATAGTCTTCAATACGCTAAAAAACTCAGGACTGACCCGAGCGTACTAAAAAGACAAAACACTCGAGTCAGGACTAAAATATTCTTATGTAAGTCAAATCAATATCACAAATATGAGTGTAATAACTTAAGAGATGTTACGGGATTTTCCATCTCCTAAGGATTCATTTAACTATATTTATATATAATAGTATACGCTATAATAGGTAATGTCTATCAGTAAAATAAATACCAAAATAGTGTTAAGGCTTTACATTGATCCAACTTAACACATTTCTACAAGTCTAAACAAAAGTCGTAATGGCCTCGTATAGGGATAATATGACAAGGCACGTGAGGCGTACCCAAGGTAGGATTCTACCCGTTTTCCCTTTCTGGATGGTCGTAACCCATCTGTGGCTGACCGCGACAATCAATCAAAGGAATAAAAAGGTGCACCCATCGAATACGAAATCACAATAGTTTTACGAGGGATCAACGTCGCTATAGGTAGCTAACCTCATTGGCCAGACATAGGCTCTTGTTTTAGTCATTTTAATTATGACACGAGTGTCAAAGCTATCCATCATCGTTCTCTAACTTCATTCCAGTAAACGTTCGCCAATTCAACCACTACATTCTGGATATCATCCACCACGTACATAGTTGTTAAAGTGGTTCTAATATTGATAGAGAGTATGCCAATAAGAGGCCTTGGTCTCTTTAACAACCAACATCGTTTTACACACCGGTTGGTACTTTTATATTTCGAAAACAGTTTGTACTTGATATCAAAATATCATATTCACTTCAAAATCAAATCCATTTCGAGATTTACTATATTTGCTTCAAAAATCATAGTTTACTTTAAAATGTCAATTCAGTTAGATATATCGATTTCACTTCGAAATTTGATTCAAATTACAATTTTGGTCATACTTCACTTTAACCCAATTCGCATTTAAATCCAAGATTTAAATATAAACATTTCCACCCCTTTCACCAGTTTGAATTTTTTTTAAAAGTTTTAAATAGTTTTAAAATAGTTAAATAGTTAAAATAGTTTAATAGAAAATAATGAGTATTTAGAAAAAGAAATGGTTCATATAGTAAAATAGTTTGGAAAATCAATATAATTTGAATATTTAAAGAATATAGATTTTAAACCATTTATACTAAAAATATTCATTTAAAAATAGTTTCAAAGTCAAACCAGTTCAATTTCCAAATTTTCCAATTTAAATCAGTTCCAATTTTCATTTCGATTCAATTTTGATTTTAAGTCGAATTTTACTTCGATCCCATATTAATTTCAATTTCAATCCCAAATTAATTTAAACTCCAATTCCAAATTAATTTCAACTCCAATTCCAAATTAATTTAAACTCCAATTCCAAATTAATTTCAACTCCAATTCCAAATTAATTTAATTTCCAATTCTAAATTTAAACCATTTCGATTTATATCAATTCTGAGTTCGGTTTTCAGAATATCGGTTCAAAACACTTAAATCAAATTTTCCTTCAATATCCAATTCAAAAACCAAATCTTCAAATATAATTAAATTCTGAACTTAATTTCGAAACATAGTTTGATATTGCTTTTTCTTAGAAACATTCAAAATTCGAATAAAAGTCCAATCTTTTAAAAGCAAATCAATTTCTGAAATTCACATCATATTCCGATTATGGCTTCAAAATCTCAACTTCGATTAATTAAACAATTCCTGATTCAAATTTTAAATTTCGACATTCCGAGATCCAATTCGAAAATAATTCGATTTCCATAAATTCGATTTTTATTTATTAAAACCAAATCATTTAAATAATTTCAAATCAAAATTTTAAAATCGTTTAATTTAACCAATCCGTTGTCCTTATATAATTCTCTATCTTATGGCCAAGTGAATCAATTATTTCAATTTAATTCCAAAAATGAATATATATCATTTCAATCCAAAGTAAATGCCATAGGTATATATTATTTCAACCTATTTCTTAATTTATTCGAAATAATTCAATTTACAATTTTATATACTGTAAATAGCATACTGGATGATAACATGATATATCAAAATAAAAAAATATCCAAATATCAACCAATAGCATTCATCACAACTAATCATCCAAATAGTCAATAAAATTCACAACAATTTCATAATTATCAATATTGGGTATTTTAACTAGCAATTTAATTTCAAATTTCAAATTTTAAACTGTCGATTTAAATTAAATACCAATTTAAATTCGATTCAATGCAAATAAATTTAACTGTCAAACCTATACTAACAATCATTAACTAATTCAATTTGTAACTTCATAATGTCGATTAAACTTTCATCAGAATATTTTAGAATTGTGTGAGTGGTTTAAACCCTCACCTTTTATTTAAATCAGAAAATTTTCTAGATTCAAATAGACACGAATCCAGCTCCATAATGTAGATCGCATCAATATGATTTCAATGCAATCTCTTTCGTCCGAAATCGACCTCGTATGCAAACAATTCAATTTTTATTAATATCGACATAATTAATATCATAACTAACATAAATACTACTAATAATAATAACAACAATGAATACATCGCATCTTACCCTCTCCTGCTTCGAATTCTCCCCTTAGATCTGGTGAGTAGAACCCATTCGAAGCAACAGATTCTCCAAACTTCGAACTGTAGGAGTATGATTCAAATGCAGATTCTCCATTCAAGCTCAAATTCCTCATATGTCTAAAAGAATTTTGCTTGCCCTCGGCCGTTTGAGCTCCATATCCTTGCATTAAAGGATTAGAAGAGGCCAGATATTGTAATTTAGCGGACTGTAGCCACCGTGACCATCACAGCATCGCTAGCATCGTTCGACAATGCTCCTAGATATGGCGACAGCAATGTTTTTCAATTGGAGCTGAGTAGCAACGCTGCCTACTTGCCTCTGGAACCTCCTCTTTGGTGCAACTTTGAATTAAAGATTCAAGATTCGATGCGGCTTTTGATTTTTTATATCGAGATCTCATTGTTTTTTTTCTTTTGTTCATTTTATTCGATTTCTTCAATCAATTTGTTTTGGCTGGTTTTATTGAACGAGAGAAAAGGTAAGGGGTATAGAGTGATAGGGAAACGTGGCTTGGACGAAGATAATTATATTACTAATTAATTTGAAAAAAACCCTGACGTTTAATGTTCGAAATTTCTCGAGCTCCAAACGAAACGTGCCGCTTGGCGTTCCTAATGTTTTACCCCTATTCCGAACACAATGGAACTAGCCTCGAGGCCTAGTTTGATCGTATGTGGAAGATAGATTTTGAAAATCAATTAATTTTAGTTAAACTTCGAAATAAATTTCTACGCGTTCAAGCTCGCACGGCCGAACGATAAGTTCGATCGCCACGAAACTTGAGATTCTGTAATAACTCACTATTACGGATCCGATGAAACTAGTTTTGTTGAAATCCGAGACAGTGGCTAAAATGGCTATTTTTTACTCGTCGGTTAATATACAAAATTTCCAAATTCTAATTATTCACATTTAAATCAAATTTTGAAAGTAAATGATCCCTATTCATATTTAAATAAAATTTAAATCAATTTTCGATGCCATTTTCATTCACATTAAATCTAGAATTCCATTATTTAAATAATTTCCAATATTAAATTTAAACAATTTAATTATCCAATAAATCAATATAAATAAATCATTAAATTCCAAATAAATTTTAGTTATCAACATTATTTTACTTCTATATAAATAATTAACATTTATTATTAAATTCCTATTATTGGCTATAAACACATTCAGTATATAGAATTTTCATTTCAATACTCGTTATCGCTAAATCTTCGAAATTTGTTATTTCAAAATTTATATCCAAGTTCATATTCAATAACTACAATAATAAATCATCGTATTTTATTTTTAACCATTTTTATTCAATAATTATATTAAATCCTATAATTTAAAACAGTAAAAAAAATACGGGTCGTTACACTACCCCTACTTGGACTTCCATGAATGGATACGGCCAATCATGGCAGTACATTTGCAACTTCAACTTGTAGCTTTGTTCTTCAAATTGATCGTATGTGCTTGTGCATCTTAGTGAGTAGAGTTAATTTGTAGTGGCCAATCCTTGAAACTCATCGTCATTTGGCTGGAATTGTCTTGAAATCTTCAAAGTTGCCTTGGCTCTCTAATTGTTTTCTATCATCATTGCTTCCATTAGGGTCATTGCATCACTTACACTCGATAGAGGAGACGTTGGGATTTAATCTAATAGTTGCCATTGATTTTCTAAGTTCGTGGTTGCAGCGAATTAAGGCCTAAATGAACTGTATTGATCCTGATGAAAATGCTAATTAAACATGAATTCTTACGACCATTGTAGACCATAATAGAGATGTGGACTTGAGGGATAGATTCATTTATGGCTCTCTAGCTTAAGAGTGATATTTCTAAACCCTAACTTGGTCTGAATTGATAGCAATAGCCTTGTTCGGAAACTTCATCGTTGATGATCTACTATTTTTAATATTATAAATGTATCGAACTTCGAATACTTATCACTCAAAAGCAAGGAGCTATCTTTGGTGGCTATCGAAGTTTGAGAATGGCTATCACAGATTGAAGAAATGGAGCATCTACCGGAAGTCAACAAGCCATCAAAAGTTGCTGTCGTGGGTTGAGAAATTTGATAATATGCTATCGTAGAAAGACATAGGATTCATTGAAGGTTGATATGTGAGACATCGCCGGTGGATATTTTAAGCCATCATAGATTGACATGGACATGTTGTTAAACCATTAAAACTTGGTGTCGCACATTAATAAATTGAAGAGGAAGAGCTATTGTAGGTTAATATATTGGAGCGAGGGGGAAATCATAGGTTGAGAAGTGGAGAAGGAGAGATATCCCAAGTTGAGAAATGAGGCCAGGGAGCTGTCGAAGTTAGAAAAAAACTATCGCAAGTTGATAAGTTGAAATATGTGATAGGCAACTTTTTACTTTACAATGTTTAAATAAAGAAAAATTCATATCTTTTTTGAAGATAATTAGTTTTGAAAAATTATTAAATAGTGTGCAAAGAGAAATATTTCTTGTTCTTCAACATTTTCAATTTTTTTAAATTAGGAGTATTTTGCTCATTTTTTCAAAATTCTTGAGTTCACTTCTCAATGAAGCACCAAAATGTTATACATTTTTGGTCCATCGTTTAAAAAAATTCATATAGATATACTAGTTTATATATTCCAAATATGCCCATAATCAAATGAATACTGATTAAAAGATATAAAATTCAAACTCGTATCCTATGTCCTTAATACAAAAGTCAATTTGCTTTGAAGGTGTGGAGGCATTACCTTTTGGGAGAACGATTTGAGCTTTATACAGATCATAAGTCGTTGAAGTACTTGTTTTCTCGGAAGGAGCTGAACATGAGGCGGCAGAGTGGTTAGTGTTTATTGCTGCTTATGATTTTGGAATTGAGTACACACCCGGGAAGGGAAGTAAGGTAGTGGATGGACTTAGCAGGAAACATTAGAATGTAGTATTGGCGATGATTGCTGAGTGGAAAGATTTTGAAGCACTGTCAGCTTGTAAAGTGCAGTATAGATCAGAGGCAGGTTCTAGTGCAGGGAGTGTTGTATTGTCTTGTTTAGAAGTTTGACCAGTAATGATTGAGAAGATATCTTCTAAACATGAGGAGAATCTAGTTTTGGCTGAACGGATCAAAAGGTTAAGGGAAGGAATAGAGAGCGATGACTTAAAGGATTTCAGTCTTGATCAGAAAAGGTGGTTGAGAAAGAAGGGAAGGTTGTGTGTTCCGAATGTTGGAAACATGAGGAAAGAAGTTTTGGATGAATGCCATCGTTCAAAGTTCACTATCCATCCAGGAGGGAAGAAGATTTATTAGGACATGAAGAGAAGTTTCTTTTGGGAAGGTATGAAATGGGACATTGGTTTATGTACTAAGCAGTACTTGAATTGCCAGCAGGCAAAGGCTGAACACCAAAAGCCAAGTGGATTGCTTCAACCGTTGGAAGTTCTGTTGTGGAAGTAGGATTCTATCTCCATGGATTTCATTGATGGGTTGCCAAGATCTAGTAGAGGAAATAAACTCATATGGGTCATAGTGGATAGAATGACTAAGAGTGCCCATTTCATTCCAGTAAAGTCAACTAGGAAAGCACCTATTTTGGAAAAATTGTTGGTGAAGAATGTGGTTAGGCTGCACGGGATTTCTAGTAGTATTGTCAGTGATAGAGATTCTTTCTTTACTAGTGAGTTCTAGAAGAGTCTACAAGAAGCTTTAGGAACCAAGCTCAACATGAGTACCGCTTACCATCCACAGACTGATGGGCAAAAGGAAAGAGTTAACAAAGGCTTGGAGGATTTGTTAAGAGCTTGTGGATTGGATTTTGAGGGATCATGGGAAGACCATCTCCATTTAGTCGAGTTCTCGTATAACAATAGTTATCGGACTAGTATTGGGATCGCACCGTTTGAAGATTTGTATGGAAGACCACGCAAATATTCTGTATGTTGGTTAGAGACCGGGGATAGACTGGTTCTTGGTCCATATTTAGTGAAAGAAGCCGCAGAGAAGATTGAGTTGATCCGAGCTAGGATGAAGGAAGCTCAGTCTAGGCAGAAAAGTTATGCTGACGGAAGAAGGAATGATTTGGAATTCTCTGTTGGAGACTATGTGTTTATTAAGGTTTCACCGATGAAGGGTGTGACTAGATTCGGAAAGTCAGGAAAGTTAGCACCTAGATTCGTTGGACATTTCCATATTGTTGAGAGGATCGGGAAACTCACTTATAAAGTGGAGTTACCGAGTAGTTTGGCAGGAGTCCATGATTTTTTCCATGTTTCTCATCTTAGAAAGTGTGTTAGAGAGCCAGAGACTACTATAGCACCTACAGTGTTAGAAGATTTAGTAATAGAACCGGAATTGACTATGGTTAGAAAGCCGATTCAGACTGTGGCTAGAGATGAAAAGAGGTTAAGGAACAAGACAGTCAAATTAGTAAAGGTCCAGTGGAGTGACGATGCAAAAGACTGTACTTGGAAGACTAAGAGCAGGATTAAAGACTCTTATCCTGATTTGTTTGATCTTATGTTTTACCTTTGATTGTTTTGTTATGTGTGCCTTATAATAATTTCGAGGACGAAATTCTTTAAGGTGGGAAGTCTATAACACCCGTTATTTTTATAACATTATTTAGCATATTCAAATGGCTAAATTAAATAAAATAATGTGAAGATAAATAGGTTGAGATTTGATTAAACTATGGGTAGCCGTGCCATGTTAATGTGCAAATTAAAATGAGATAACATAAACTAATGTGTTAGGAAATCAGTAAGGGCAATATGGCAAACAGGAGAGGCTTATACCCTAAACCCTTAGGAAATGAAACTTACGTTCATTTCATTTTAAAAAACTAAAAATATCTAAGGTCGGCCACCATTTTTATTCTCAAGGAAGATAAAGCTAGGATTCAAGAGGAAGAAGTTAATCAACATATTCAACATCAAATCTCACATCTTTTAATCTCAAAGCTAAGGTAAATAATTACTTCATCCCATTTTCTTATAGTTTTCGGTTTTATGATTAGATCTAAAATGATTCTACAAGTTTATGCCATCTTTTTTATGATTAAAGTTATATACATGCTTGTTGATGAATTATATATGTTCATGTTAGTTTTATGATATGTTTGACATGAAAACCCTATTAAACGACATCTAAATGCCTTGAAAATTTAGATATAGGTCAGAAATGATATTTTAGAGATGGGTTTTAATTTTCATAATTTTCTGAATTAACGTGGATTTTATATAAATTTTCTAGTGAAGAAAATGATTTATTCAGTTATAAATTATTTACGGCTATAATAATAATTATTTTGGGTTTGAAATTTTTATATGTTGGAAAACATATTAAAATAAATTTTCTCGGATTTTTCCAGATTTTTCCTAAGTGATAATGAATATATAAAATTATTTAAGGTATGGGACTTAAATGTTTTATATATTTAATTAAGGAGAATGGGAATTTTATAAAATAAAATTATTATTTATTTCTGAAGTTAGTGGTAGCACTTTTCTGAAAAATATTTGTTAACCAATAAGCTTTTAACAAAAAAAGGCATGTTAGTTGAAAAGTTATCCTTTTTAAGTTAAAAACAAGAAAATCATGCTTTTAGCATGTTTCAGCCATTTTAGGCATCAAACCTTCCGACCCAAACCTTTCGACAAGGTTGAAAGGTACAAAGCTTTCGACAAAGTAAAACCAATGCA
Organism: Allium fistulosum; assembly: GCA_030737815.1. NCBI lineage: Eukaryota > Viridiplantae > Streptophyta > Magnoliopsida > Asparagales > Amaryllidaceae > Allium > Allium fistulosum. Next base: position 1,499,012,668 of record CM060901.1, read on the forward strand.
TATGTTATTAAGTTGCTTGGTATGTAATGAATTGGACAAGGTCGAAGGGTTCTTAGTCGAAAAGTTAGTTGCCAAAGAGGTTGGAGTATGTTTGTTTTATAAGACAAAAGAATCGCCTGCTTTGCTTTTGAATAAGATCTTTCGACTTGGGCGCTTTCGCCCAGGTTAAACATGTAAAATAAAGGTTTTAAACCTTTCGATGAGGTCGAAAGGTTACTGCCGCTTTACAACCTTTCTAATTTATTGCTTTCGACAATGACGAAAGGTTTACTTGTTTTTGAATACCAGCCGCTTCTCCATGCTTTCAGAAGAAAGCTTTCAACTTAGATGTTTTACCTTGTTTTTCTAATGGAAGTATAGCCTAACCTTTCGAAGGAGTTGTTTTAAAGGCAGAGGTCTATGTTTTAAATGATACGTTTTAAAGCTTTCGAAGCACAGCTTTCAACAAAGTCGAAAGGTTGCTTCCAATGAAGTCGAAAGGTTTTAAAAGAAGAATTTCCACATGTTATAAATTGAACCCAGTAAGTTTTCGAAAGGTTTTTGTTTTCGGAATAGTTTCGAAAGATTATAGTTCAATGGTTTCGAAAGGTTTGAGTTCAATGGTTTCGAAAGGTTTGAATTCAATGGTTTTGAAACGCTTGAGTTCAATGATTTCGAAAGGTTTGAGTTTAAAGATTTCGAAAGTTTTGCTTAGATGGTTTGGAAGGTTTAAATGGAAGGTTTTCCAAAGGTTTTCTAAGGCAATGTTTTAAGTTATTTTTAAAGTAGGATGTCTAAAGTTTTATTGCTTTCGAAAGGAATGATTTCAATAGTTTCGAAAGATTTGATGGTTGGTTTCGAAAGGTAAGGTTTTGGCCTTTTGGCTTAGAAAATTAAAGGGTTTCACTTGGTTTTGAAAGAGATGTTTTCAAAAGTTTAGACAGAGGTACTTTCAAATGTTTAAATATTTTCATCAACTAAGGTTTGAGTAAAGAAGATATATATAACATGGTAATGTGATTTTGAGTAAAGCATAAAGATTATATATTTTCTTCGTTTGAGTTTGATTTAAAGGTTTTAAATCATTTTGAAAATGATTTCAAGGCAAATTATGGGAGGGGATCCTTAAGGGAAAATGACTCAGATATTAGAATACCAAATGGTACTAGTATGGGGTCACGCCCTATACATTAGCTATTAGCCTCAATTGTTGTCCAAAATTCCAGTATGTAGGGCTTGGCCACATGTACACTAAAATTATAATTACACATCGAAAGGAATATATGTTGTATACAGATAGGTTATTGGTGAGCCCAAAAAACCATTAGGATCCGGAAGACCTAGGAGATGATTAAGCTAGGGACAGGCCGTCCAGAAGTGAAATATTTAACAGATAGTTAGGGACAGACCGTCCAATAGAAGAGTGTCTAACAGGTGTTAGATAAATTTTGTTTATATTGTCTGGTAGCCCCGAGTCAGCCAAAGGTTAAAATTTATCCAAACAAAGCATATATGTTTGAATAGATAGTTCATTATTACCTGATATTTATGTGTGTTTACATAATGATGCTTTATAGTATTTAACCAGTTTGGTTGTAGGAAAAGGTTTTGCAGAAGATATGTTTTAAAAGGATGTTAGTGAGGGGACCCATTCCGCTAAGCGGCGTGGTCTTACTTAACATATTAAACCGGGATGTACAGTATTATTCATACTAGGTTTTATGTATGACTCGAAGTTTATGTTTTCCCCTTAAACTCTCGGGTGCTCAAAATTAATTTGAGTAGGCTGAGGGGTTAAGGCCTTTTTCAGGCTTAGTAGGATGACGAATAAGGCTACCGGAGGCATGTAGGAGGCAAACAGATAGCTATTTAGGAGTCGTAGTTTTATGTTTTGTTGTATTTCCATTGTGTTTATATTAAGTCTATTATGACTATATGACTCTGATCATCCAAGGGGGTATGTTCATATACCGCTCTTGGCGTATTTTGTATCAAGTATATTTTATCTATGCCCGGGAACATATTGGGATTATGTAAGCTAAATATGGAACATCTGTTTTAAATGTAATGAAGTTGAAGTTGTTTTGAAATCTGTGTATTGTTTCATATTCAAGTGCTTCTGATATTATAGATACCATTAACATAGCCGTATTTAGACGTCGAAAGCTAATACTATAGATGACTGCAGCATCTGTAGCGCTTAGTTTTGGGCCTCTAGATAAGGGATGTTACATTGAGCCTAACGCCTAATATAAAAGAAATGAGTGCAAGTTTTTTCTCGAAGATATATTATAATTCTTATTAATAATTTTATCAAACACTTAGTCTTATGATGGCAAGTTGGATCTTAGTGTCTTTGACGGCATCATTAATTAATGAAATGTAGTTAATTGCCTATATATGTTAAAGTCAAGAGCTAACTTGTCATTATCGATATCCGAGGTGCTATACCATTTTATGATCTAACATTTTTGACGCTATAAGGAGGGCACTAACCTACGACTTATTTAATTTTCCTTTTTGGAATTAATGAATCAAATTTTTATTTCAGGAAAAATGAAACTGAAATGGCTTAGTCGTATGACTAAGGACGTACTACACATGACAACTTTGGAGAAAAATATTGCTCCCACTTTAAACTTAGAAGGCGCGGAAAATGGCCAACCTTCAACTCTAGCGCAACCCAACAACAACGAAGCTATGATAAAGAGCTTGGAACTGAAACTGTTGGAAATAAAAGGACTTTTAGAAATGGTGCTTACTCAAAAGACATCTATAAGTGCTAGACATACGACGGGAGATGAGACGAACTCTCCAAGGAGGGATTTATAAGTTTCTCTACTCAAAAGAAAAAGTAAGCTCAACATAACTCCACGAAAGAAGAAAGACGATCAACCTGCCAAGTTAAATTACCAAGGGAGAATAGACGAGAAGTCCAAAGAGCAGTCTGGGAGCTTAACCACTGAAGGATACGAACACAAAAGGAACAACTACCATGATGAAGATGCTTATTTGAGGGACATGGTTGAGAAGATAGCGAAAGATTTATTCAATGATAAAGGAAAAAACTCTCGATGAGAGGGCCAACGAAAATCAGCGGGGGGCTCCTTTCACCGACGAAATTATGGCTACCAAGATCCCATCTCATGTGAAGATTCCATCCTTGAGGTATACCGGAACTACGGATCCTGACGATTATCTTATGGCATTTGAGAGTCAGATGGATCTCTATAACGCTTCTAGTGTAGTACGATGCAGACTCTTCCCTGTCACTCTCCAAGGAGCTGCTGCTAAGTGGTATCGACAGTACTGTGAAAAGACTATCTATTCCTAAAAACAGTTTTCTTATGAGTTCTCTGCTCAGTTCTACATTTACAAAGACCCGACCATAGATTAGATGGTGCTAGCCAACATAAGACAAAACCCGAAAGAGCTGTTAAGCGATTACCTCAAAAAGGTCATTGTTGAGCCTTTAAAAGCTAAAGGAATGAAGGATAGAGATAAGCTAATAGCAGTGCATTCAGGACTAATCGTACATACGCTGTTTTGGAAAGAACTCTATGTCCGTGGATACAAAGACCTCCAGGACTTTAATTTTCAAGCAGACAAGTTTATTCGAATATACGAGATGTATCATGCTAGGCAAAAGAATCAAACCAGGAGGAGATTGGAAAAGATGGTTTCGACTACAGTAATAGGAGGTTAAAATGGGAAGATAATCCAAACACCAATTCTATTATCTTGAATAAACCACTGTCTTATATCTATGCAATGACCAAGGATATGGTTAATTTTCTAGTCTCATTTAAAGCCAAAACTATATCCAGAACAGAAAAAAGGAGGTGACTACTACACATACCATAAGGCGAACGACCACAAGATAGATGAATGCCTCATGCTAGTAGGCATTATTTAGAAGATAATCCATAAATGACACTTGAAGGAGTTCATTCAAGAGAGACAAAAGGTTGATCGCACTAATAAGGGTCAAAAGAAAGTCTCTAGAATTGCCATGGACATCTTAGGAGACGAAGATCAGCTAAATCTTAGCCCACTTCTCAACAGGATTGATGTGATCCTAGGAGGATTGCATTTGCCTAGAAGAAGCAAAGGTGCACGGAACAGATACATTAGAGAAGCAAGAGGGGTATTTTCTATCTGATAAGAGCCTCCGTTCAGCATCCTGGATTCAATATCCAGATGCCTAATCTCACTATTACACCGCAAGAACTAAAGGGAATCCGACATCCTCATAAGGACCCTCTCATGATCACTGCTCAAATTGGACTCTCTATAGTTACAAAGAGTCTTGTGAACACTGGAAGCATTGTCAATGTGAACTTTATACACGCTTTTGACCAAATAGGAATCTTAGAAGACAAGCTAGAACCAAGCCTCGAGCCTATCTTTGAATTTGGCAATAAAGGACCAACACCAGTAGGAAAATTAAAACTATTGGTACAAATGGGGATGCCACCATGCTGCAGAACTTTTGAGACATTATTCATGATCATTGATCAGCCTTTATACTACAATGCTTTCTTTAGGCACCCAACCCTGGATGAAATCGACACATTCGTCTTACCCAAATACTTAATGTTGAAGTTCTTGAGAAAAAGTGGCTGGGGAACTATAAAGGGGGAGTAGTTTAGCTCTCGTGAAATGTATTTTGCTACTCTGGAATAATATAAATGATAACACTCTTCTTACTACGATTCATCTGCTATTTTTCAGCCTTTAGATGAAGGATTTCTACATCTAACATCCAAAGCAAAAGCGAGACCCAATAGAACAACTAAGCATGTGCTTAAAAAGTAAAGCTCTTCTGAAAGAAAAAGGTGTTGAATCATGAGTTTTGATTCATGACAAGGAGCATTAACAAAGACTATATGGCGATAGCAACAAAAAGATAGTAACATATACATGGTATAAACTACAAAGAGAAGAGACTTCAAAACTAGTTTTCGTACGATTATTTATTATGTTTTTGATTCTTAGATATGTTTAGATACTGTTAAAATCATTCCTCAAGTAGTTACACTTGCACACAAAACAAATTATTTTCGTTTGTATATGCATTGAAATTCACTGTGCAAGATTGGACAGGTCAGTCGACTGATTACAGTCGACCAGTCGACTGACCTGGTGCAAAATGCACAATGAACAGAGAATATATATACAAATTTGAATTTCAATCAACTGAGCTTCTGAACTCAGTCGACTGACCTGCATATAACGGCTATATTTTCTGAACGGATGCTTCCTCTCGCGAAGAGTTTCAATCCAATTCGAAGAGTAATGGCTGCATCTATTGATTGAATCTCTTAGCAAAAGGTTGTATCTATCTATGCACTATATAAACACATCAAAATCATTTTCCAAATCACCGATTCTTGAATAATTAACTAATCTTACTTACTCTCTATATTCTCTGCATTCAAAAGAAATCAAACATCTTCATTGCTTGAATCTTTGAATTCATATTCATATTCTTTGATTGATAGCGATAATCTTCCTTTCATATCTTCACACACACTTATATACTTGAGGATTTGATTATAGGAAGGGTGTACACACATTGACATATCTGTGTTATCAAGAACACATTAGTCAAACAATTTTATATACTAGTAGAAGTCCTATTCTGCTACTCAGGCATTGTGAAGTCCTCTTCAGTTGCTGAGGCATCATGTTCTACTACTCAGAAGTTTGTTAGATACCTATTCCTCCGGGTTAAGTGAGGGTTGTTGATTAGTTAAATTCCAGAAGGAGTCTAGGACTGGACGTAGAATGGGAAGTTCGAACCAGTATAAAAATCTTGGTGTGCTCACTTTTATATTTACTTTACTCTACTATCTACTATCTTTGTTTTAATCTCATACATATTTAGTACATTTCCATATTGCACGATCCACACTCAGTTTCATTTGGTATCAGAGCAAGGCATCTTATAACCGTTACACAGTTATTTGATATTTTGCTAATATGGAAAACAACACCAGCACAAGCACTGTCACTAACACTAGTTTTATTGAAGGTTAATCTACTGCACGACCTCCACTATTCAATGGCATGAATTACAACTATTGGGCAACACGAATGCGTATTTATATGCAAGCCAATGGTTTTGATGCATGGAATGTTACACAAGTAGAATATACTGCACCTACTACTGAATATTCTACATGGACAGCTGCACAAAAACAAGATGCTACTGTTAATGCTAAAGCAATGAATATGTTGTTTTGTGCATTAGATAAAAATGAATTTAACTGAGCTAGCATATGTAACACTGCATATCAAATATGGAAACACTTAAAGTTACTCATGAAGGAACTAGCAAATTTAAACAAAGAAAAATATCTATGCTCAAGAGTCAATTTCAAAATTTCAGAATGAAGCAAGATGAGTCCATAAATGATATGTACTCCTGATTTCAAGATATTTATCATTCTCTAATAGGACTAGGAGAAAAGTATTCTGACTTTGATATCGTGTCCAAAATCCTAAACTCTTTAACCGATGAATGGGAAAGAAAAGTCTTAGCTATTGAAGAAGCAAACAACCTTTCTACCATGAAACCGGAAGAGTTAATAGGAAATTTAATATCCTATGAAGTAAATTTACAGGGAAAAAGAGTTCAAGCACAAGACAAGAAAAATATGGCATTTCATGCAAAACAAGAGGAATCAGATCCAGAGGATGAAGATTTTGCTTTCATAGCTAAAAATTTTAAGAAGTTTTTGAAGTACAGAAAAGGAAATCGAAATAATGGCAAAAGAAACTTCAACAATAAGCCATCATCCTCAGTACTAGAATGCTTCAATTGCCATAAGAAGGGTCATATACAAAAAGATTGTCCAGAACAAAGGAAGGGAAAACAAAATAAATATAGAAAGGACAAATTCAAAAAGAAGGCATTTTTGGTGACATGGGATGACTCAGATTCTTCATCTTCTAAAAGTAGCAGTGATAGTGAAAACAAACAAGCAAATGTCTGCTTCATGGCTAATGATAATGAGGTAAATGATCTTACTTTTGATGACATGATTGAAATAAATTCTGAATTATTAGATACTTTGAAAAATCTCAAAATAAAATATAAAGAAGCTCTCGAAAATCAAAATAGAGCAGAATTCGAAAGAGATATGCTTAAAGATGAGAAGAAAATATTGGAAGAAGAACTTGAGAAAATTCAAGGTTCATTTTCTAATGTTAATTCTCGACTTACCTTATCGAGTCAAGAAATTGAGACTCAAAAAGAAAAGAATGATGATCTAGTTTCTGAACATCATGAGCTAAAATCAAAAGTTAAAATGATCGAATTAGATAACACTGGTCTCAAAACTAAGTTAGACGATATTAATAGAAATGTGTCTAATTTTAATAAAGGCAGACAAAACTTATCTAAAATTATTGAAACTTCTCAGTCTGTCTCAAATAAGAAAGGACTAGGTTATACTAAGGAATCAGTAGCTCCACCAAAAATTAAGCAGAATAAGAGAAATATTTCTAAACCTAAGTCTACCATAGTTCAACCAAAAAGGGATCAAAACTCAAAAACCATAAAAATATAGGTTCCTAAAACAAACAACAGTTTGATTAGGAATAAATATACTGAGTCCTTTTTGAAAAATGTTCATAAAAATAAAAATTATTTATATAAAGGGAATACTGAACCCTCTTGGGTTTGGTTTCCTAAGATCTAACTCTTAGGACCCTATTGAAAAGTGGATACCAATGTTATTCTTTTATTTTTCGCAGGTCCGACTTAAGAAAAGAGGAAAATGGATACTCGACAGTGGCTGCTCAAAACACATGACAGGAGACAAAAATATGCTAACAAATATCACATATTCAGATGGAGGTCTGTCACAATTGGAGACAATTCCAAATGTTATATCATCGGCAAAGGCGATGTGAGCAATTACGGTATATCTAATTTACCTCTCATTTCCAATGTTTTACTTGTCAAAAACTTGAAGCATAATTTGTTATGTATTCGCCAATTGTGTGACAAAGGATTCAAAATCTCATTTTCTGAGGATAATGTAGCATTAATGATCAAAATGAAAATCTTATCTTTGAAGGTAATAGAGATAGAAACATATACGTTCTGAATATGAAAATTAATCATAATTCAGAGATGTGCTCAATAGCCAAAGAGAATGATCCTTGGTTATGGCACAAGAGATTCTGTCATATTAACTTCAAAGCTATAAACAAACTTACTAAACATGATTTAGTCAAAGGATTACCAAAAATGAACTTTAAAGTTGATCATATTTGTGATGCATGTCAATTAGGAAAGCTAACTAAATCATCTTTTAAATCTAAGAAAGTTATTTCTACATTACAACCACTTGAATTACTACACATGGATTTATTTGGACCCACTCAAGTACGATCCATAAATCACAATAAATATGTGTTTGTAATAGTAGATGACTTTTCTAGATATACTTGAACCTTTTTTATAAAAAATAAAAGTGATACTTTTGATCATTTTAAAATTTTTGTTAAAAGAATTCAAAATTTAAAAGGATTGAAAATTAAGACATTAGAAGTGATCATGGAGGAGAGTTCGTAAACGAAGTTTTTGATCATTTTTGTAAGAAGAAAGGAATCTTTCACAAATTTTTGTTTCCTAGAACTCCACAACAAAATGGAGTTGTAGAACGGAAGAATAGAACTCTACAAGAATGTGCAAGAACTTTGTTAAATGGAAGCACGCTTCCAAAACATTTTTGGGTAGAAGCCGTAGCAACTGCTTGTTATGTTTTGAATCGGGTTTCTATTCGACCACTTACCAAAAATACTCTATATGAACTTTTTAGTGGAAGAAAACCAAATATTTCTTATTTTAAAGTTTTTGGATCAAAATGTTTTATATTGAATACCAAAGATCAGCTTGGCAAATTCGATGTGAAATCTGACGAAGGAATATTCTAGGATATTCAGATCGAAGCAAAGCTTATCGGGTATTTAATAAAAGAACAAATATTGTTGAGGAAACTCTTCATGTATCTTTTGATGAAAACTTTCTACAAAAACCAAGTATAAGAGATGATGAAGAACTTCCACATAACGTCACAAATACAGACAATATAAATTTTGAAGATGATGAAAACATAATTGATAATTCTAGAGAAGATGAGAATGTTGTTCATCACAACAATGAGTTAAGATCTCCACCAAGAATATTACGGGATCATCCCGTTCAAAACATCATTGGAGAAATTAATTCAAACGTCCGAACTAGAAGTCAATTAAATCAAATGGGCCACATAGCATTCCTTTCCAATATCGAACCTAAAAACCATAAGGAAGCTTCTATAGACGACTACTGGATCATTGCAATGCAAGAAGAACTAAATCAGTTTGAACGCAATGAAGTTTGGGTGTTAGTTCCTAGACCAAGTGATCAAACTGTTATTGGAACAAAATGGGTCTATAATATAAGGCGGACGAACAAGGCAACATCACATGAAATAAAGCAAGGTTAGTCGCTCAAGGTTTATAATCAAGAGGAAGGAATTAACTACGAAGAAACTTTTTCTCCTGTCGCTAGATTAGAAGCAATACATATTTTATTGGCCTATGCATGTTTTCATAATTTCAAACTTTATCAAATGGACGTTAAAAGTGCCTTTCTGAATGGTTATATAAAAGAAAACGTGTATGTTGAAAAACCTCCTTTATTTATCCATGAGAAATATCCAGACCATGTCTATAAACTTAAGAAAGCTCTTTACAGTTTGAAACAAGCACCACGTGCTTGGTACGAATGGCTTAAGAGTTATCTAATAACTTCTGGATTTCAAATTGGAAAGGTTGATCAAACACTTTTCATTAAACATTCAAAAAGGTATATTTTAATTGTTCAAATTTATGTAGATGATATCATTTTTGGTTCTACCAATGAAACATTATGCCAGGACTTCTCTGAAATTATGACCAAAGAATTTGAAATGTCCCACATGGGAGAATTATCATATTTTCTTGGTTTACAAATCAAACAATTACAAAATGGTATTTTTATTAATCAAGAAAAATATTGTAATAATTTAATCAAATGATTCGGAATGGAAAATACTTCTGCCAAACCAACTCCTATGAGTACAACCACACATCTCGATAGAGATGAAAATGGTAAAAGTGTTGATCAAAAATTATACCGAAGTATGATTGGATCATTACTATATTTAACAGCCAGTCGTCCTGACATAATGATGAGTGTTTGTTTGTGTGCTAGATTTCAAGCCAATCCAAAGGAATCACATTTAAGAGCAGTAAAACGTATATTGCGTTATCTTAGTAATACCAAGGATTTTGGACTTTTCTATCCAAAAGAGTGTCCTTTCGAATTAGTATCATATAGTGATGCTGATTTCAGAGGATCTCGTACAGATCGGAAAAGTATAAGCGGTACGTGCCATTTTATTGGAAAATCGTTAGTTTCTTGGTTTAGTAAGAAACAAAATTGCGTTTCGCTCTCTACATGTGAGGCAGAATATATTTCTGCTGCCTTAGCTTGTGCTCAAGTAATCTACATGCAACAGACACTTAGAGATTTCGATATAAATTTAACAAATTCTATCATATATTGTGATAACATGAATGCTATCAACTTGTCCAAAAATCCCGTCAATCATTCACGAACGAAACATATTGACATTCATCATCATTTTCTTCGTGATAACATTGAAAAAGGAACGATCAATATGGATTTTGTTTCCTCAAAAAATCAATTGGCCGATATATTTACAAAGCCGCTTCTCGAAAATATTTTTGTAAAACTTCAACAAGAACTCGGAATCGTCTCTTTTAAGGATTTGTAAAAAAATTTGTCCGAGTAAAATTCTGCAAAATCTTTGCATTCTTTGCCTTTTCTAGTTTTCGAACTTAGCTCTCCTAATATGAAGATGTCTATTTTACCAAATGAGTTATGTTTGTTTCTTGTTTAGCTACAATATCCATATGAATAAGAAAACCAAAAAAATTTCAAGTTCAAAAATATGTGTAGCTGCCAAAATTTGAACTCTGGATCTTAGCCTGGAAGTTGTATGTCTTTACCATATGAGCTAGTAATGTTATATGTTAGACTTAAAATGTTACATTATACTCATATTCAGTTTTAGTTTACACCTTCCATCTAAACAAACATTTCCTTCCGTTCATCTCTTTTTACTATTTTTAGTCTATGATTATGTTCTCTCAAGCTTTCTCAGCCTCAAATTAATTCTCATTTTAGCATACTCTTCACCTATTTAAACTTCCTACTACCTCTTTTTAATCATCACTTTTCTTTTTAATATCATCTTATCATTCCTATCAATTTCTGCAATTCACCATGATGTTTGACCTATTTATCCTTTTCATTTCAATAGCCTACAATGGCCATGATGATTCCAACCAATCAACAACTGACTATTCAACACCATCCTCCGCTTATACTTCTTCCTCTCAATCATTACCTACACCAACTCCTTGCTACGAACCTGCTAGGTTTGTATCTCCACAAAATCATACCGGACATACTCCAAAAGAAGAAAGCTCATCATTTCTTATTCTTCGGTTCTCCGTCAACTAAACAAAAGATTGATGATATGCATCATTATCAATAGGAACAACTAGAACTCCAACGAGAAATGTACTATGAGCAAAAGGTTAATTCCAAACGTCTTAACTTTCTGGAGCAACTCGGTTGGAAAATTTGTGGTTGTTCTACATCTAATGTTCATCAACCAACATCATCTTCCTATCACCATCCATGGGAACCCAGTCCTCAACCACCTCCGGTCTCACCACATACAATGACTCGTAACAATATATGGTCTCCATTACAACCACACATTGAAGATACAAAAGTAGAGCCGGATGAACAAACGACACCACATAAAACACCTCAAAAGACACCACGAAAATAATCTAAATAATTTTTGTGTCTTTATCTATGTCATTTTATATATTTTATGGTGTATTCATCCACTTTTTGTATAAGCTTTGGTATATATTGGTTTTTGATTGCTTAACAGGCTCACTGTGCATTTTAATAACAGTCAGTCGACTGACCTGCTATATTCAGTCGACTGAACGACGTTTCCAAGCCTTTTTACCTCCCTTTCCATCTCCTTTTTACCCTATCTCTTCATATTTTCACTTTTACTTTCCTCTTTTTTACCCAAATTCTATTTTTCCCAAACCCTAAAAATCCCATTTTTCATCCTTCTACCATAAAATTTACCACAAATCATGCTCCCAAACGTTCAAAAACCGCTGGATCATCCTCAACTGCAGCCGTAGACTCTCTCATCGCTCAATGGCTCTATGATCGGACGGCGGTGGAAAGATGGAAAATAATGAAATCGGCAAGGATATTTAAAGGTTCTTTTATGGTATTCCCTGATTTTGAATCTTATAGGCTTCGAGAATTGGCTGATCAAAGTGGCTTACAATCTTTAATAGACTTAAAATTGAATAGCCATAAGATTAATCACATTATGGTTAAGCTTTTCTATGCTAATCTTAACTTAGCACATCAACAACCTAGACATACCAACAATTGTATGTGGAGTCTTGTTTGTGGCAAACCTGTTTGGTTCTCTCTCGATCGCATTGCCCATATTTTACAATCACCAAATCATGGTGTCACCCTTGATGAAGTAGAATGCAACATGGCAACTCGAGATAGAATAAGTCATCAATTTTTGGACGGTGATACAACCGATGTAAAATCAATGTCTCTACGTCCTTAAGCTAGGATTATGCGTAGGACCTTAATGAAAATTATTCTACCAAGGACCGGGTCATATGAGCTTGTCTATCAAAATAATCTTAACGCTCTATATGCAATTTGGAGTAACACGCAAGTCAACTGGACGCAATTAATTTTGGATGAATTCCTCTCATTTAATCAAGGAAAATGAATGTGATCTATTTTGGGGAATACATTATGCGTCTTCTTATCAACTTGGAAGTGCCCTTTCCCGATTCCGAACTGTCAAATGTTGGTGCTATAAACATGAGAACTCTTAGTCTCATGAAATTACCTGTTACTCCTCCTATTATGGATTATGATGCATGGAAAGCATGCCAACATGCGCGATGTCAACAACAACAAGATCAAGGTCCTTCCTTTCAACCACGTCGCTCACCTACTCCTCCATCATATTCCAGAGATGACGAGATTCAACTTGCAACCTCCAGTCATTTAACCCAACAATCTATTGATATTTTATCCCGGAACCAACTTGTTCTTGAGACACGTTTGAAAAGGGTTGATAAAAAGCTTGACAAAATCAAAGGTTTTTTCTCCATCTTATGGGATGCTATTTCTTGTTCTGCCTCTACTTCGACCATGCCATCTACAGGAAAACTCCCTGTGCCACAATTTACCTGGAGCACATCCGAGGATCAGACCGGCACGGACACTAGCGGAACTAGCGGAGGTGAACATGGTGGTGAAGCATCATCTCGAGGCAAGTCACTCGCCATTCCAGAACAAGAATATGACTGGGATGCTGATGAATAGTTGGGTGCTATCGTATTTGGATATGGTATTTTCTTTGCTCTTTTAATCAACTTTCTTTTCTATCAAGGCTTGTACTTAAATAGCCTTGTGTTATTTTGGTTTATGGAACTTTATCTGCTTTTTTCTATGATACATTATGTCGCTTCATCTTGGTTTGTTATGTTAGTTATGCTTATTCTATGCTTTACTGGTTATGTCTACTCCTTTTTGTCGATGACAAAGGGGGAGAAAAATGTCTACTAACAAGTTTTATGCAGATTACATTATCGCCACACATTAAGGGGGAGAAATACATATAACTTTTGTTATATAATTTCTACTGTATATCAATTCATCAGTTACAGGTTGTCATCAATCAAAAAGGGGGAGAATGTTGAATCATGAGTTTTGATTCATGACAAGGAGCATTAACAAAGAATATATTGCGATAGCAACAAAAAGAGAGTAACATATACATGGTATAAACTACAAAGAGAAGACACTTCAAAACTAGTTTTTGTATGATTATTTATTATGTTTTTGAGTCTTAGATATGTTTAGATACTGTTAAAATCATTCCTCAGTAGTTACACTTGCACACAAAACAAATTATTTTCATTTGTATATGCATTGAAATTCACTGTGCAAAATTGCATAGGTCAGTCGACTGATTACAGTCGACTAGTCAACTGACCTGGTGCAAAATGCACAATGAACAGAGAATATATATACAAATTTGAATTTCAATCAACTGAGCTTCTGAACTCAGTCGACTGATCTGCATATAACGGCTATATTTTCTAAACGGATGCTTCCTCTCGCGAAGAGTTTCAATCCAATTCGAAGAGTAATGGCTGCATCTATTGATTGAATCTCTTAGCAAAAGGTTGTATCTATCTATGCACTATATAAACACATCAAAATCATTTTCCAAATCACCGATTCTTGAATAATTTACTAATCTTACTTACTCTCTATATTCTCTGCATTCAAAAGAAATCAAACATCTTCATTGCTTGAATCTTTGAATTCATATTCATATTCTTTAATTGATAGCGATAATCTTCCTTTCATATCTTCACACATACTCATATACTTGAGGATTTGATTATAGGAAGGGTGTACACACATTGACATATCTGTGTTATCAAGAACACATTAGTCAGCCAATTTTATATACTAGTAGAAGTCCTGTTCTGTTGCTTAGGCATTGTGAAGTCCTCTTCAGTTACTGAGGCATCCTGTTATGCTACTCAGGAATTTGTTAGATACCTATTCCTCCGGGTTAAGTGAGGGTTGTTGATTAGTTAAATTCCAAAAGGAGTCAGGGACTGGACGTAGAATGGGAAGTTCGAACCAGTATAAAAATCTTGGTGTGCTCACTTTTATTTTTACTTTACTCTACTATCTACTATCTTTGTTTTAATGTCATACATATTTAGTATATTTCCATATTGCACGATCCACGCTCGCTTTCAAAAGTAAGAGAGCGGATGCTAACCTAGTGGAAGAAGAAGTAGGAAATGGAGAGATAGTCACTAAATTAGACTGTCGAGGCAAAATGGAAAGAATAAAGCCCATAGAGGACCTTAAGGAGATATGTGTAGATCCAACTGATCCAACAAAAATAATCAAGATTGGAAGGGAATTAGAAAACCACTCGTTATCTGGCATTTTGACCTGGGATATCCAAACTGACTGGACAAGTTAGACTCGACTGTCATCAAGGCTAGTTGCCTAGAGCGATGATTGTGGGGTCCAAAAATCAAGCATAAATGATAATATAAAGCAAAAGCATGAAAGCTCACTACTCCTAGAAGATGGATCAGGTACGATCTATATTCAACACTATGGATCATATCGTATCGATTCCACAACTCAATTTTGCAACGATGATCAGTCAATAACTCAAAATCTACACATGCTATCAACAAAAAACTTGGAGTACAAGCTTATTACAACATGTGGAACAACCCCTAGGGATCTCATTCCAATTGGAGGAAGTTGGACGGATAGCATAACTCCCTTCGGAGGGATTGGTGGAAATTAGAATTTAAGCAACACCACTTCTCAGAAAATGTGATATCTCACAAACCCTATGTCGGAATTGCACGAAATTTGGGCAACAAGTAGCTAACATCATAGGGCACCACTCATAGGGATTGCTGCCCATTTGAACACACTAATAGGGACCGGTACCGATCCCTATTGTGGGCCCCTATGGGTCTGGAAATTTTGGGTGGCCTCATTATGGTCTTGTGAACCATCTGCCAAATTTTTAGTCCGATCCCTACACGTCTTCCCCTACAAATACAGCAGGCATGGCGTCAGAAAAAGAGTCCTTCTTTCTTCTGAAAAGGCTATTCCATATTTATTCTTCATTCTTGTACTAATGAATCCTAGCTGATCCAAACATTCTTGTAATCATAATCAAGTGCAAGATCAATAAAAATATGAAGTGGACGTAGGCCAAGATTGCCGAACCATTATAAAAATCTATGTGTTCATTTATGGTATTTGCTCTGTTTTAAATTCATTCTTCATTTAATCTCTAGTAGATTATATTGGGTGTTGATGCCCATTTTTGGCATCAATATTTTGGTGCTTTCATTGAGAATCTAATTCTCGGCTTTATTATTCGCGAGGCAGATCCAGTTATTAACCTACAAACTTCCTATTCTACTCAGATTTGAAGGAAATCTAAAGAAAGTTGATGGCCATGGTTAGAGGAACTAAGTCTACTTCCCGTGCTTTTGGAGGATATGATTATGCTAGTGTTCTTATTTAGAGTTGTTCATGTGTTCATATCCATTTGGAAGGGATCGGATTCACTCATGTATGCAAGTTCTTGGGATCAGATGCTGAAGTTTGCACTCAAGTTAGCCAAAATGGCTGATCCCTCTCTCAAGGCCAATATGGCTGATCCCTCCCTCGAAGCCTAGATGCCTGATCCCTCTCTCAATGCCAAAATGGTCGATCCCTCTCTCGAAGCCTAGATGGCCGATCCCTTTATCAAGGCCAAAATGGCCTATCCCACTCTTGAAGCCTAGATGGCTGATCCCTCCAATCTCAAATGCAACCGATCCCTTAGCCTAATTGGCCGATCCCTTACTAAGGCAATTCAGATGACTCCTAAATACATATATATGTGCTCAATACTGATTCCTCCAAATACGTCAATATCGATTCCTCCAGCATCTATACCGATTGCTCCAATAGTTATATATTGATCCCTATGCAAGGTATATATATTGATCCCTCTTTAAGGTATATATACCAATCCCTCTGTAAAGAATATATACCGATCCCTCTGCAAGCTATATATATCGATCCCTCTGTAAGGTATATATACCGATCCCTTAGCAAAAATGACTGATCCCTCACATGACCGATCCCTCCATATGACCGATCCCTCCATATTACCGATCCTTTATATGACTGATCGCTCCATATGACCGATCCCTCCATATTACCGATCCCCCATATGATCGGTTTATCCACTGTCGATCCCTATGTCACGTTCGTCCAAAACCAAACATTGTACCACTGATCCCTCACCATGGCAATTCAGTCGATCCCTCAACCATGCCGCAGCGCAGTGCCCCCGCATTCTGGATTCGGAACTCGGTTAAAAGACGGTGTGTTCTATCCACTTCCCTTACATCCTGTGACTGACCGGGGCATAGGAGATCAAGCGGCAGCCGCTGAATTGCAGCCAAGGAATGGACAAGGAACTACTACTCAAACAGTACACCCAAAGGCTGGAGAACCAAGATGATATGACACGAACTGGGATCGGTTACTGGATTAGGCTTCTAGGGCAGATTACGACTGCTCTCATCTGACCAGCTTCCAAACGCCTGAATTGCCAACTATGGTACGATGGCTTGTATGACGACCGCCCTACGCCACTTATTATGCCATCTCAAAGTATAGTTATCCATCACCAAAGTCGAACCTAAAGTAGTCACCCATTAGACTTGAAGCAAACCCAGGAAGTTCTGGCCCCAGGTCAAACTCGGGTAAAACCATGATTTTCTCCAAGCAAATAGCAAATTTTCTCGGGTCGGACTCCAAGTAAATTATCACCAATCCGTCACATGTTGGACAATCATGCATACAACATTCAAAAGCATTACGAACAGCCGTAACTTGAAAAAGGACCGGACTAATAACGACTGGAGCATTTCCCCCAGTCAAAGCCCATTCACTGAAGCCATTCAATATGCAGAATATCCCAAAAGATTTAATATGCCAACTATGCTGGTGTATTCTGGAAACACAAACCCCCAAGAGCATCTCATGAAAAATAAAGGGCACATGAATTCCTCTAGAGCGACGAACGCAATTAAATGCTAATTCTTTCCCATATTCCTCAGAGGAGTAGCGATCGATCATGTGATTTACGCGGCCACCGCCCAGGTCAATCTCCTCGTTTTAATCAGCTGGCTAAGGAGTTTACCTAACTTATCCCTAGCGCAAGGCGAGCCGCACAAAGACTTTTGGCAGAGATTTAATACCGCTGTCACTAAAGTGAGCAATCCTCGCGAGAATATCATACTGATGAAGTTGATAAGGGGAATCGACCCTGAGACACACTTTGGCGATTGGTTACCTGGAGAGCCTCATATGACCTTGAATTATTTATATTACAAAGTGAACCAGAACCTAAGCAAGGAGGAAGTATAGTAGACTAGGAGAAAGAAGGATGCAGGCCCGTTGGCCGAAGGAAGTCAAAGCAAGGGTAGCATTGAGGCCTTAGATGAGTACTCAGATTCTAGGAGATGACCCAGAATCCCAAAATCTGACTCATATACTCCTTTGAGCAATTCAATCAAAAACATCTACTTGGAGACTCACGACTCGAAGCAGTATTGGAAACCAGCCTCGAGAGAGTCCACCGAAACCCAGAAGAAATCTGGGAAATGTTGTATATTTTAAGATATGCACGGTTATGACACCAACGATTGCAGACACCTCCGAGATGTGATCGAAAAGCAGATCCAGAAAGGAAAGCTTCAATAATGTATGCTAGCATTGCATAATGGCTGGTAGAGAACATTTGACACTTACCAATAATGACCTTTAATTATCAATTGGACCACCTACGGTCGACTTCCAACTGAGGAGGGCTGGGACAAAGTGGAATAGCAAGCATTCGACTCTGCTTCACTTATCAATAAGATTTATTTCATTTTAAATTATGTTGCGAACTACGACTAAATTGAACTAAACTACTTCCAAATGATGCAGGTGACTAAGTAATTAGATTTGGGTGCCAACCAACCTCCACGGACCATGATCGAACCTTTGGAGGATCATCAAGATGAGCGTGATTCAACCACTCATCAGCTACCATATGCCCCTGACTTGGGGGCAAGGACGCGAAATAGAGACTGGGTGTGACTCGGCCTTCCACTTCCTACACTGTGCTTTAATTTGACAGAACATCTATGCCTTACTCAGAGCCCGACAAGGTCAGAATCTAATACAAAGTGGACATGACTAACGGTCCACTCGTCAACCTCCACACTTGACTTGGAGACTAAAGAAAGACTTGTAGTGGATGCAACCCGACCATCCACTCCCCAGCTCATACTTGAAGTTTTCCAAAATACTTATGCCTCTCCTGAAGGTCAGCACGACCGAGGTCCAACTAAAGTGGATGTGATTTTACCGTCCACACATTAACTCCTACCATGGACATAGGAGGCAGTTCGAAAGCTCGACTTAAAGTAGGCGTGACTGACTGCCTACTCATCAACCACCACCCTCAACACATGTGACTGTAGCTTGAGGTGGATCTGACTTGATCGTCAACCCAAATACTCTCTCCCTTGACTTGTTGAGAGGAGAACGAAGCAAAAAGATGGACGCGGTTCGACCGTCCATTAACCAACACCGGTCCCCAAAGCGCGGATCGGAGTATAAATATCAAACGAGTGCGACTAACCACCCATCATAAAACTCTGGTCCGTAGAGTGCAGATCGGAGTATAAACACAAAAAGATGGATATGGTTCGACCATCCATCAATTAAGTCTACTTCCCAGAGTGTGAATTGGAGTATAAACACAAAAAGATGGATGTGGTTTGATCATCCATCGATCAACTCTGATTCCCAGAGCGCGGACCGGAGTATAAACATCAAATGGGTGTGACTGACCATCCATCATAAAACTCTACTCCCCATAGTGCAAATCGGAGTATAAACCCAAAAGGACGGACGCGGTTTGACCGTCCATCAATTAATTATGGTTCCTAGAGCGCGGACTAGAGTACAAACATCAAACGGGTGTGACTGACCACCCATCATAAAACTCTGGTCCCAGAGTGCGGATTGGATTATAAACACAAAACGATGGACGTGGTTCGACCGTCCATCGATCAACTCCGGTTCCCAAAGTGCGAATCAGAGTATAAACACAAAACGATGGATGTGGTTCGACCATCCATCGATCAACTCTGGTTCCCAGAGCGTGGACCCGGGTATAAACATCAAACGAGAGACTGACCACCCATTATAAAACTCCGCTTCCCAAAGTGCGGATCGAAGTATAAACACAAAAAGATGGGCGTGGTTCGACCATCCATCGATCAACTCTGGTTCCCAGAGAGCAGACCAGAGTATAAACATCAAATGGGGTGACTGACCACCTGTCATAAAACTCTAGTCCCCAGAGTGCGGACCGAAGTATAAACACAAGAAGATGGACGTGGTTCGGCCGTCCATCGATCAACTCCGGTTCCCAGAGCGTGGACCGGAGTATAAACATCAAATGGGTGTGACTAACCACCCATCTTAAAACTCTGGTCCCTAGAGCATGGACTGGAGTATAAACACAAAAGGTGGACACGGTTCGACCGTCCGCTCCTCAACTTTGGCCCTTTACTTAGGGGTAAACACACGACTCGAAATGGATGCGATCTGACCATCTCCTTCCCTGCTCGACCTCGAAGTTCTTCAGAACACTCATCTTACTCCTAAGGCTTGGCAGAAATTGGATCCAAATGGAAGTGGATATGGTATGACCGTCCACTCATCGACTCGTGCCCTGGATGCAGGGGGCAGTTTAAGAGCCCAAGCCTAAATTGGACGTGGTTTGACCATCCAATCCAAAGAGGATGTGATACGTCCATCCTTGACCCGGTTTGCGCCTGAGGTACGACGAACTATCCAAGCCTTGCCTAGCCATCGGCAAGTCCAAAATCCAAACCAAGACATGGACACGGTTCGACCGTCTAGCAAATAACTCTGGTCCCCCAATGCGGTTGGAGTAAAAACACAAATTGGGTGTAGTTCGACCACCCACCAATAAAAACTTATCCACAGAGTGCGGATATGAGTATAAACAAATAGATGAGTGCGGTTTGACCACTCAATATTCCATAAAATCCGACCTGAACTCGACAGGAGGAGTATAAACTCACTACGAATGGAGTTCGACCGTCCATGAACTAATTCTACTAACCCAAGAATGGGAACGAGAGTACAAACTACTACAAGCTAAGTACGACATCTTACTATAGCTCCGACCGGGTGATCTTTACAACTTAAGGCAACAACTGCAAGGAGGCCTCAATACAAAACCAATCGGAATGAAATCCGAAGTTACGGGTGACTTACCATATCGTACCATCAGATCGAGGGTCAATATCGATTCGGACCAAACACAAATGGATGTGACCCGAACGTCCATCGAGTAACTCCAGTCACTAGAGCATGGATAGGAGAATAAACGAATGATTACGACTTGATCCTTAGTTCTCCAGCACCCTCCTTCGATCCATCAAGAGGAGTATGAAACCGGATGAGCATGACCCGATTGCTCCTGAGCCAACTCTGTCCCTAAATCTGGTGGGAGAATATGAATCTAAATGGAAGCAACTGACAGTTCATCTCCGAATGAATGTGATGCGACCGTTCATTCGTTGACTCTTACCATAAACTAACTAGAAGAGCAATATGAAACGTACGTGACTTGACTGTCTACACACTGATCCTTGCCCTTGGTCCGGTAGGGAGATCATCAATCACTGATTGGACATGGCTTGCCTTCCTACTTATCGATGTATGCCACAGACTTGGGGGAACGAGCGAGAAACAACATGAATGTTAACAGACCATTCATCGATCAACTCTAAGTCATTTGAGCTTAGGTGTGAGTATAAACACGACTAAGACGAGACTCGACCATCCATGTAGTACATTTATCAACTTGAGACCGGGGATAGAAGTGTGATCATCCAAAGATTGACTGCGATAGCTCAATACTGTGACTCATACCTAGTGTTTACGATGACTCGAGGCTACGACCGAAAGGTTGCCTAGGGATAGAATTGTCAAATCGATGCCCAAGCTCATTGGCAACTGACCATCACTCCAACCCGAACAACAAGTAATAAATCGTGAGTACATTGAATGGAAAGCGCATTACTCGAATACACAAGATTAAACCCTTCTTGGTGTTTGATTCAATGCTCCTTTAAGCTTGATCTTTAACCACTGCAGATAATCCCTAAAAGCATCTAAAACCCATCACTATCAGACTCAACAGTTCATGACAAGACTCTAGGATTTGATCGGAGTGACCGCCGTCATTGACCATCCCAACAGGATTTCATGTTGATTGTTACGCGAAACAATTACGTTTGAACTCAAGGATCAGCCATTAGCATATATGAATCTGACATTCATATTCAAGTTCACTCGAGGCACATGTTACAATCCGTACAAGTACAAATATGCTAATCTATTCAAGTCTGAAGTGGTAAACATCTGGTTCAAGGCCATATGCTAGTTCAAGTATGCAAGTCATATATGGCATGTCCCATTGATTGATTTCAAGTCCACATGGTCTAATATGTTCATGTCAAATCAAAAACTGCTAAGTTCCACTAAAACAATGGATCAAAACTGATCCCATTGCTTGGGCAAATCCATTTAAGCATTTGTCAGCTCACAACGTAACGCCAATATCAAGCAACAATAGCACATTCGGTTCTATAAAGACATAGACCACAAAGATGAAGAAGAGGAGCCCAAAGAATCCAAGGCTGCACCCATTGAGCTAAAGATCAACATACAGTTAGCCATGACGACCCATAATGGGTCCAGAAGATTGGATCACAGCTCAGTGCAACGATGACGAAGGAATTAGCTGGTTTTCTCTGAGTGAATCTGGATGTCTTCATTTGGACCCATTCTGACATGTGTGGGATCTCACCAACTATCATGAGCCATGCATTGAATATCGACCCGAGGCATGTCCCAGTGAAATAAAAGCAACGCGTCATGGATCCGGAGAGATCTGCTGCACTTAAAGTGGAAGTGGATAAACTCAAAAATAATAGGTTTACCCATGACACCCTCTACCCAAAATGGGTATCCAATTCAGTTCCTGTGAGAAAAAGCCGACGGAAAGTGGCAGACATACATCGATTGCTCTTACCTGAACAAGGCATGCCTGAAAGACAGCTTTCCACTTTCGAGGATCGACCAGCTGGTAGACTCAACCGTTGGATATGAACTGCTTTCATTTATGGATATGCACTCTGGATACAACTAGATCCTGAGCACGTCCTTGACCAGGAGCACACCAACTTCATTACCAATCTAGGGCCATATCGTTATGTTGTGATGTCGTTTGAACGAAATAATGCTGAAGCTACTTACCAGAGACTAGTCAACAGGATGTTCAAAGACTAGATCAGGCGATCAACGGAAGTATATGTGGATGATATGCTCATGAAGTCACGACGATCAAACAACCACATCAATGACTTAGCAGAAATGTTCAGTATTCTATGACAATATAAATTGAAACTAAATCCCTTGAAATGCTCTTTCGAAGTTGCGTTAGGGAAATTTCTAGGTTTAATCGTCAACTCTAATGGAATCGAAGCCGGTCCCGAGAAGATTCAAGCAATTCGAAACATCTAGGTACCGAAGACGATTAAGTAGGTACAGAGCTTAAATGAGAAGGTTGCTGCCCTAAGGCGCTTCATCTATAAGGCCACTGATAAGTGTATTCCTTTCTTCGACTTTATCAAGAGAGGGAAGAGGAACTTTGAATGGAGGTAGGATTGCATAGATGCGTTTCAGGCTCTTGTAGATCACTTAGAGAGACCTTCCATACTATCTAAGCCATTGGATCGTGAAGACTTATACATCTATTTAGTAATGTCAGTACACGCCAAAAGTGCTGCACTATTAGGTGAGGAGAATCAGATCCAGAGGCCAGTATATTATGTTAGCAAGCGATTGACAGGTGCCAAGAGAAACTACTCAAAGCTAGAAAAGCTTGTGTACTTCCTGTTGATTGCGTCATGAAAGCTTTGTGATTACTTCCAAGCTCACCCCATCAACATCTACACCGACTAGCCGTTACGATAGGTCCTACAGCAACCTTAGATGTCTGGAAGGTTGCTCAAATGGAATATTGAGCTAAACCAATTCAATATCCCTTATCTCCCTCGAAGAGCTATCCAAGGATAGACATTAGCAGACTTCATCTCTGAATTCACTGCATTAGATGATGATCCGAAGAGCAATGGAGAGCCGACCAACCAATGGAAAAAGTACACGGATGGAGCATCCATTGATCGATGTTCTAGCGCCAAAGTTGTGTTAATGACTCTTGAGGTACGATTGATTTACTACGCCCTGAAACTCGACTTCCCTCCAAAAAATAACAAAGCTAAGTAAGAAGCCTTGATTGCTAGGCTCAAACTTGCTGGAGAACTGGGAGTGGAAACTTTACATATCTTTTGTGATTCCTGGTTAGTAGTATGCCAAGTCAGGGAAGATTATCCTGCTATGGGGCAGCATCTTGCTCCTTATCCCGGCTGGGTCCAAGAGCTAATGGCCGACTTCGAGTATTACACCATTACACACATCCTTAGAGAACAAATTAAAAAAGCCGTGTCACTGACCAAGCTGGCCAGTTCTGGGGATGCGCAGCAAATAGACTTGTCCTAGTTGAAGTACTTAACATTCCAAGCATTAACAGATGGAGATCAACTAGGTCTTGGAGATAGAGCCAGAAAAAGAGTCATGGATGACTCCTATCAAAGACTATCTACAAAGGGGAATTCTTCTTGAACGAAGGAATGAAAAAGATAGATCCTCCTCAACGCTTCACGATGCATCATCCAAGAAGGAGGCATGTATAGAAAGAGCTTTCTCCATTCCCCTGCTTTGGTGTATCACCCATGATGAAATCAAACGAGCCTTGAGAGAAATCCATGAAGAAAAGTGCGGCGATCACACCAAAGGGCAAACCTTGAAAAAGAAAATACTCCACTATGAGTATTACTGGCCAACTATCAATCGAGATGCAGCTGGTCACACTGGACAATGCGACAAGTGCTAGATGTTTACAAAAATTCAAAGAGCCCCGCCGAAGGAAACTACTCAAATGGTCAATCCATAGTCATTTGCCACTTGGGGTATTGAAATCATCTTCTCCTTGCCAATTTCTAAAGGTGGTGCAAAATACGCCATCATAGCAGTGGATTACTTCACCAAATAGGTTGAAGCTGAATCTTTAGCCGCGATTACAACAAAAATAAGTAATCAACTTCATTGTACGGAACATCATCTGACATTTTGGCCTTCCACGAACTATTGTAACCGATAATGGAACCCAATTCAACAACGTAGAATCCAAAAACTTCTGCCGAAGACACCATATTAAAAAGAGATTTGCGGCAGTTGCTCACCCTCGAGAAAATGGACAAGTCGAAGCTGTGAACAAAATTAAAAAGTCCATTCTAAAGAAACATTCGGGAAAGGCTAGAGGCAAGTGGGTGGATGAACTCCCAACAGCATTATGGGCTTAGAGAACCACCCACAAGTACGCGACTGGCCATACTCTATTCGCCCTTGCTTATGGCTGTGAGGCCGTCATCCCTATAGAACTTGAAGTCCCCTCTTATCGAGTGAGTTATTAAAACCCCTATTTCATTATTCTAAAATAAAATATAAATAAGGAATTGCAATCCAATTGCAATTAAACTAGAAGGAATTGGTGATGACTCGTGAGCGTACAAACGCATCTGGGAGCTAATGGCAAGAACGTGCACGTGTATATTCAAAAAATTTGATTTCTTGAAATCGATAGAAATTGAATTTTCACCTGGATTTATTAAAGAAAAGACTGGATAAAATAGACAAAGCATACTAGCCCTGTAGAACAGGACACAGGTAGCAACTAATGGAATATAATCCTGAATTTATACTATTGAAAATCGACCAAGCTTCATGACGATCAAAGAGGGATACACCACTTTAGGAAGATAATTAAACGTAAGGGTAGCGACTATTCAAGAAACTGGATAGATTTTTTTTTGGCAACTCTAACTTGCTCTGATTCAAAGCACATTATATACGCAACAAGACGTACTTTGGGAGACAAATGTTATCCGGCGTTTTGACCCGGCTATTTCCGAACTAACTAGACAAGTTAGACTGACTGTCATCAAGTCCAGTAGCCTAGAGCGATGATTGTGGGGTCCAAAAATCAAGCCTAGATGATAATATAAAGCAAAAGCATGAAAGCTCACTACTCCCCAAAGATGGATCAGGTACGATCCATATTCAATACTATGGATCGTATTGTATCGATTCCACAACTCAATTTTGCAGCGATGATCAATCAATAACTCAAAATCTACACATGCTATCAACATAAAACTTGGAGTACAAGCTTATTACAACATGTGGAACACCCCCTAGGGATCTCATTCCAATTGGATGAAGTTTGAGGGATCGTCATAACTCCATTTGGAGGGATCGGCAGAAATTAGAATTCAAACAACACTACTTCCCAGAAAATGAGATATCTCACAAACCGTATGTCGGAATTGCATGAAATTTGG
The DNA here is from genome assembly GCA_030737815.1 of Allium fistulosum. NCBI lineage: Eukaryota > Viridiplantae > Streptophyta > Magnoliopsida > Asparagales > Amaryllidaceae > Allium > Allium fistulosum. Next base: position 1,499,039,041 of record CM060901.1, read on the forward strand.
GGAACGAGTAGCTAACACCATGGGGAACCCCTCATAGGGATCGCAGTCCATTTGTACATAGTAATAGGGATCGGTACCGATCCCTATTGTGAGCCTCGATGGGCCTGGAAATTTTTAGGTGGCCTCGTCTTGGTCTCCTGAACCTTCTACCAAAATTTCAGTCTGATCCGTGCACGTCTTCCCCTATAAATATAGCAGGCATGGCATCAGAAAAGGGGTCCTTCTTTCTGCTGAATAGCCTACTCCATTTTTATTCTTCATTCTTGTACTAATGGATCCTAGTTGATCCAAACATTCTTGTAATCATAATCAAGTGCAAGATCTATAAAAATATGAAGTGGACATAAGCCAAGATTTTCGAACCACTATAAAAACTATGTGTTCATTTATGATATTTGCTCTGTTTTAATTTGATTCTTCATTTAATCTCTACTAGATTCTATTGGGTGTTGATGCCCATTTTTGGCATCAACACAACCTTAAGGCAAAGCTAATTCAATTTCTTCAAGCCAGTAAAGATGTATATGTGTGGACTCATTCATGGTCAGGATTGATCCAATGGTTATGTCCCATGCTTTAAACATCGATTCGAATATAACCCCTATTTGGCAAAAGAAGAGGTAACTTGACAGGATTTGGTCTGGTATTTTGAAAGAGGAAGTTAATAAGTTACTTGATAATGAGTTTATCTGGGAAGTATTTTATCCCTGATGGTTAGCCAATCCCATATTAGTTAAAAAAAATCAAATGGTAAATGGAGGACTTGTGTTGACTACATTGACCTGAACAAAGCATGCCCGAAAGACCACTGCCCCTTACAAGGAATAGACCAGCTAGTTGATGCAACCAGTGGGCATAAACTTATGTCTTTCATGGATGCTTATTCAGGTTACAATTAGATTCCCATGTTTAAACTGGATGAAGAAAATACAAGCTTCATTACAGACTAGGGAACTTGTTATTACAAGGTGATGCCTTTTGGGTTAAAGAATGCATGTGCTACCTTCCAAAGATTGGTGAATTGGATGTTCAAAGAAAAAATTGGCCGGAATATGGAAGTATATGTAGATAACATACTTGTAAAATCTCATAAAAAGGAAACCATTTAAAAGACATTGATGAAATGTTCGAGGTATTGTGAAAGCATCAAATGAAGCTTAATCCACAAAAGCGCACTTTCGAGGTAAAATTAGGAAGGTTCTTAGGATACATCATCAGCGCTCGAGGAATTGAAGCCAATCACGATCAAATTCAAGCTATAAAAGAGATAGCAGAATCTAAAAAAGAAAAGATGTAATGAGTTTAAATGAAAGGGTAGCAGCGTTGAATAGATTTATCTCTAGAACCACGAATAAATGCATCTCAATATTTGATGTAATTGAAAAGAAGAAAAATTTCAAACGGGGAGAAGATTGCCAGAAAGCTTTCAAAGAATTGAAAGACCATCTTGAGAGACCACCAATATTATCCCGTCCAGTAGAAGGGGAAAATCTTTATCTATACATGGCTATCTCAAAATAAGTGGTCAGTTCGGCGTTGACGAGGGAAGAAAATGGAACTCAACTTCCTATATACAATGTGAGTAGATGACTGAAAGACGTCGAGACAAGATATCCAGTCATTGAAAAGCTCACATTTTGCCTGATACTTACGGTCCAAAAGTTAAGAACTTACTTCCAAGTGCATCCAATCAAGGTGCTAACCAATTTTCCAGTCAAGCAGGTCTTCAGTAAACCAAAAACTCCAGGGAGATTAGTGAAGTGGGGAATAGAACTCAGTTAGTATAACATCGAATTTATGCCTCGAGCAGCCATCAAAGAGCAGGCTTTAGCTGATTTTGTCAATGACTGCACAAGTTCGTCAAAGAGCAATCAGAAAAGGAAAAGGTCAAAAATCCCAAATAGCAATTGTTTGTATATGGGGCGTCAAATGAGCAAGGGGCAGAAGAAGGATACGTCATTATCACCACCGATGGGCGTCGTTTGCACTATGCAATGAAGTTGGGCATCCCAGCTACCAACAATGCAGTGGAATATGAATCAATGGTGGCAGGGTTACTTTGGCTTTGCAACTAAAGATCACAAGAATTGAAGTCTTTAGTGACTCTCAGCTAATGGTGAACCAACTAAAACAGACATACCAGACCAAGAATGTTAAATTGATCTTATATGTGAAGAAAGTGTTGAAGATGCTAAACCAATTTGAAGATTTCTCTATACATCAGGTCCCAAGAGGAAACAATTCTCAAGCTGATTCATTAGCAAAGTTGGCTACTTAAGAGATCCTCAAAAACTCGAATCATGCCAAATGGCTTTCAACTGCACCCCGGTATCGAAGACAAAGTGCCCGAATCAGGAATGGTATCATTAGTACTAACCAGATCCCACGCCTTAGCACATAAAAAGCGAAGAAAGAGAAGCCAAAGACGAAGCTCATTAGGAGAGACTTGTCCACCCAGAAATGGATAATCGGTATAAGGACAATTAGATGACCCCAATTATTGAGTACCTTGTTAATGGACATTGCCAGTTAATAAGGCAGACGCGAGAGGAATCAGACATCAAGCTTAATTTTTTCCATTATGGATGGAATATTTTATAAAAAAAGGATACGCCCTTCCTTATTTAAGGAGTGTAAGTCCAAAAAATGGATCGAGATTATTGAAGGAAGCACATGAAGGATTTTGTGGAGACTACTCTAACGGGATAAATTCATTATAATAAAATAATAAGTAAATTCAAATTTAATTTAAAGCTCCAGTTTAACAATATAAATAAAATATGATTTATGTAAAATATTTTAGATTGGATCAATCCATTTGGCTTCATATACTTAATGATGCAGGCCAGCCTGAAGAAGTCATAGGTCGCGGCCAACCTAACGAACCAAAACTGGAAAATAAGTTGTTAAAAGTGGAAGTCTTAGGTCGCTCACGACCTAATGGGTTTTTAGGTCGCTCACGACCTATGGAAGGTCGGCTACGAGCTAACGGAATCAATGCTCAGGCGTGCAAACGACCTAACGAGGTAGCAGAGCTACGCAGTGATGAGGCAGTCCAATATGGTGAAGTGTTAGGTCGCGAACGACCTAACGAATGCCTTAAGTCGCTCCAAAGACTTAGTGAAGGCGTACGAGCTAACGAAGGAGGTGCACAAAGTTGTTCAGAAAGAGTTTTAGGTCGCTCACGACCTAAGTTAAGTCGTTCGACGACCTACGACCTACTTAGGTCGCATAAAGATGGTTCAGAGGCCGGGGTTCTTAAGTCGCGTGAAGATATTGTGTACTTAGGTCGCGGAGTTATGTTTCGACCTATGCTAGGTCGCGAAGAAAGGTTACGACCTATGATAGGTCGCGAAGACGAGATACGACCTATGATAGGTCGCTGATGTGGTTGCCGCTTTATCTTAGGTCGCTCGACCTTATGCGCTGGACAGTTAGGTCGCTGCTTTGCATTTTTAGGTCGCTCACTTTCTTAGGTCGCAAGGCCTTATCTTTTAAGTCGCTGAGGCTTGATGCCGTGGATTCTTATGACGAGCTAATCTCTGCCGTTGTTTCCTTAGGTCGCAGATGGATACAGATGTTAAGTCGTATGATTGTATAGTTCTTAAGTCGTGAGTAGCTAGGTCGTGTACGACCTAAGTGTTGTAACGTGATGTGTTGTATTTTTCTTATGTTGTAATCTTTTAGTCGTATTTTCTTAGGTCGAACTATGTTAGGTCGTAGGTCGTTCACGACCTAAGTGATGTACTATTTTCAGTGTTGAGTTGTAAAATGCTATAAATAGGCGTGAGTTGATTTTTGAATAAAATTCTTGTTTGATTGCTTTGTGCTTTCAATTTAAATTGGTAGTTGAGTGTAATCTCCTATCTCCTCTTTTGGATAATCGAGTGCGCTCGATTCAACGATTGCAGAAGCCGATTTGCGGAATCAAGTGCGCTTGATCAACGCTTGAAGAATTGAAGATCTCTCTTCACGGTATCGTGCGCGATCAACGTGTCAGAGATAGCTAGAATTTGGCATCTTCGGATCAACGAATTTGGGCATTTCAGTATTTCTCAACTCACCGAATGCAACTTTCATCGATCTACATTGTTTTGATTAATCCGCTGCGTCAGTTTTGGTATCAGAGCTTGTTTTAGCCAATCATAGCTAAATCGAGTCCTTGGAGCCAATTCTTTTGAAGAAGTTTGGAGAAGTTGTGTTCATCGTGTTCATCGCGAAGTTGCAACAAAGTGGGAGTTTTCGATCCACATCACTTTGGATCAAAGTTCGAATGGTGTTTGAATTTTGAAGAGTTTGTAAAATTTAGAATCATGCCGCCAAGGAGAGCTAATCGTCATCAAAATGTTGAAGATTTTATAAGCGGGAAGATGCCGAACAAATGGAGCAACGTATAAGCGACAAAATCAATGAGAAGTTGGATGAAGGGATTGGACGATTAGAGAAAATGATGTTAGAGATGAATCAAAATCGAAGAAGGGTTTCACCTGAATCTAACCATGGAGGAAGTAGAGTCTCGCCACAATCCAATCGAGACAGAAGTGTTGATGATGATCAAAGGCGTGGGAGGAATGTGAATGATCGTGAACGGAGGAATGTAGATAGAAGGGATGATGGTGGTAGACGTGATGGTAGTAGAGATGTGGGTGGACGAGATAGACAACGATATACATCTGATTTTGAAGAGGAGTATGATGGTGGTAGTGTTCGAGGACAAGGACGAGGACAAGGAAGAAATTATTCTGAGTATGATCACAAGTGGGAGTCGGGGATGAAGACTGAAATTCCTGAATTCAAAGGTGGTATGCAAGCGTAGGAATTTCTAGATTGGGTGGCTAATGTTGAAGAGATTTTTGACTTCAAGGAAGTTCCAGAACATCGTAAAGTGAAGTTGGTTGCTACAAGGTTGAGGGGTAGAGCTTTGGCATGGTGGCAGCAAACCAAGCTTACACGTGAACGAATGGGGAAGTCAAAAGTTGAATCTTGGGAGAAGATGAAGAAATTGATGAAAGCAACGTTCTTACCTTACAATTATCAATCCTTGATGTATCAACGTTTGCAGAATTTGAGGCAGTGCATAAAGACTGTTAATGATTATGCGGATGAGTTTTATCAGCTTATTGCGAGGAATGACATTATGGAAACGGAAGAGCAGCTGACATCTAGATTCATTGGGGGATTGTGAATGCAGATTCAGGATATGGTTAACATGTTTGATCCCAGATCTGTAGCGGAAGCACATCAAAAGGCGTTGGCTTGGGAAAAACAGGGTAGACGAGGAGGTGGTGTGTTTACTAATTCCAACAATCAAGTGAAGGGTGTTAGCGTAAGTTCAAATGTTTCTAAGCCTATCAGTAGACCAGTGGTGAAGGAGGTTGAGAAGACAAAAGTCAATAATGGTTTCAAATGTTACAATTGCCAAGAGTTGGGCCACAAAAGTAATGAATGTCCAAAGCCGAAGAAGAGAGCTATGATAGCGGAGGTTGAGGATGAGAATGAAGAAGCTGAATGTTCCAATTCACCACCTGATGAGGAGGAGGAAGAAGTGTCGGGAGACGAAGGTTGTAATCTGATGATGAGGAGGTCTTGTTTGACACCCAAGCAAGAGGAGGATTGTAGTTGGTTGAGGAGCAATATTTTTCAGTCGACATGTACTATTCTGGGGAAAGTTTGCAAATTTGTTATCGATGCTGGAAGCTGTGATAATATAATTTCTTCAGAGGCTGTGAGGAAGTTGGCATTGAAGACTGAGAAACATCCGAAACCATACAAGCTGGCTTGGTTAAGGAAAGGCGGGGAGGTGAAGGTTGGATGAAGGGCTCGTGTGAAGTTTTCAATTGGGAAGAAATATAAAGATGAAATCTAGTGCGATGTGGTAGATATGGATGTCTGTCATTTGTTGCTGGGGAGACTGTGGCAGTATGATAGGGCGGTGCAACATGATGGGCGTACCAACAGTTACAGTTTCATGTTTGAAGGCACAAAGATTACTCTAGTTCCAAAGAAGCGACAACAGGAGGAAAACAAGTTGGAGGAGATTGAAGAACTTAAAACTTTATTATCTTTGAAGGAGTTTGTGAAGGAAGTAGAGGAGGAGCCTGAAGTATTTTTATTGATTGGACGGGAGAGTCAGGAAGTGGTGGAAATACCAGAAGAAGTAAAACCAGTTTTGAAAGAATTTGATGATGTATTTCCAGAGGAGTTACCAACGGAGTTGCCACCGTTGAGGGATATACAACATTAGATAGATCTTGTTCCAGGTGCTGTGTTGCCACACAGACCACATTATCGAATGAGTCCGAAGGAACATGAAGAGTTGAGGAGGCAGGTGGAAGAATTGCTTGAACAGGGGCGTGTGCAGGAGAGTTTAAGTCCTTGTGCTGTACCAGCTTTATTGGTACCCAAAAAGGATGGAACGTGGAGGATGTGCACAGATAGTAGAGCATTGAATAAAATTACTATGAGATATAGATTTCCAATGCCGAGGTTGGATGACCTGCTAGATCAAATAAGCGGAGCTACTATCTTTTCGAAGATTGATTTGAAGAGCGGATATCATCAAATTCGTATCAGACCAGGTGATGAGTGGAAGACTGCTTTTAAAACCAGGGAGGGTCTATACGAATGGTCGGTTATGCCATTTGGTTTGTCAAATGCACCGAGTACTTTTATGAGGGTGATGAATCAGATTTTTCGACCATTCATTGGAAAGTTTGTGGTGGTGTATTTCGATGATATTCTGATATATAGTGGAAGTCCAGAGGAACATTTGAATCATCTGAGAGAAGTGTTGATGGTACTGCGACAAGAACAATTTTATGCTGCAATGAAGAAATGCGTGTTCATGACGCATAGTGTTTTATTTCTGGGATATGTTGTATCAGAGGAAGGGATACAGGTGGACCGGAGTAAAGTAGAGGCAATTAAAGATTGGCCACAGCCCAAGACAATAACAGAAGTTCGTAGTTTTCACGGGTTGGCTTCATTCTACCGAAGATTCATTCCACACTTTAGTAGTGTGATGGCACCTGTGACAGATTGTATGAAGGGTAAATAGTTTTCATGGTCAGAGGAAGCAGGGAATGCTTTTGGGAAGATCAAGGAGTTGCTGACGTCCGCACCAATTCTAGTATTACCAGATTTTCAGTTGTTGTTTGAGCTACACACTGATGCGTCCAAGTTGGAATTGGAGGAGTGTTGAGTCAGAAGGGACGACCAATTGCATATTTCAGTGAGAAGTTGTCAGGAGCAAAGATGAGATACAGTACATATGATGTAGAATTCTATGCTATTGTGCAAGCTATAAAACACTGGAGCCATTATCTATTTCAGAAAGAGTTTGTTCTTTACACTGATCATGAAGCATTGAAGCATTTACAAGGGCAAGACAAGATTTCAGCAAGACATGCATCATGGATTGCATATCTGCAACAGTTTACTTTTGTTGTGAAACACAAGTCGGGAGTAACGAATCGTGTTGCGGATGCGTTGAGTAGAAGAAATCATTTGTTAACTACCTTGAAGGTTGAAGTAACGGGGTTTGATATGTTGCCAGAATTATTTGTTGATGATCCTTACTTTGAAAAGTTTGTGGATAAAGTCAAGGAGGGAGAGACGGATGAGTTTATAATGGTAGACGGTTTTCTGTTCAAAGGAAATCGATTGTGCATACCTGATTGTAGTTTGAGAATGAAGATTGTAAAGAGCTCCATGAAGAAGGACATGTTGGGAGAGACCGTACATTACAGTTGATCTCACAATCTTACTTTTGGCCATCGATGAGGAAAGAAGTGGGAAAGTTTGTGGAGAGATGTCATGTTTGCCAAGTTTCTAAGGGAACAGCGACAAATGCGGGACTGTATATGCCGTTACCCGTGCCTGTAAAACCATGGGTGGATATCAGTATGGATTTTGTTTTGGGTCTGCCTAGAACTCAAAGGGGGAATGATTCTATATTCGTCGTGGTGGACAGATTTTCCAAGATGGCACATTTCATCGCTTGTAAAAAGGTAGCTGAAGCCGTCCGGGTTGCTGAGTTATTCTTCAAAGAGATATATCGTTTACATGGTTTGCCGGAATCCATTGTTTCTGATAGGGATACTAGATTTCTAAGTCATTTTTGGCTAAGTTTGTGGAAGATGGTGGGAACGAAGTTGAAATTTAGTAGTGCTTATCACCCGCAGACGGATGGACAGACCGAGGTTGTGAACAGATCATTGGGTAATTTGTTGAGATGTCTGGTGAAAGATAATCTGAAGAGTTGGGATATGAAGTTATGTCAGGCAGAGTTTGCTCATAATCATGCAGTAAATCGTAGTACAGGATTCAGCCCATTTCAGATTGTTTATTCTAGTATGCCAAAAGGACCGTTGGATTTAACGGTAATACCACACTCGAAGGGGACAGTTAAGAAAGCTGCTGATTTTGTTGAAGGACTGACGGAATGTCATCAAATTGTTCAGGAACGATTGATGAAAGCAAATGAGAAGTACAAACAATCTGCAGATTTGAAGCGAAGAAACGTTGAATTTAATGAAGGTGATTTGGTTTATGCAGTGTTAACGAAGGATCGTTTTCCGGTGGGAATGTACAATAAATTGAAGGCGCGGAAGATTGGTCCAGTAGAAATTTTGAAGAAAATCAATGAGAACACATACAGGTTGAAATTACCAGATGATGTTCATACTTCTGACGTTTTCAATGTCAAATATTTGATTCCATATCATGGAGAGGAGCTTGTAATACAAGAGGAAGGAGCAAATTCGAGGTCGAATTTTTGTCAACCAGGGGAGGATGATGCAGGCCAGCCTGAAGAATTCATAGGTCGCGACCAACCTAACGAACCAAAACTGGAAAATAAGTTGTTAAAAGTGGAAGTCTTAGGTCGCTCACGACCTAATGGGTTTTTAGGTCGCTCACGACCTATGGAAGGTCGGCTACGAGCTAACGGAATCAATGCTCAGGCGTGCAAACGACCTAACGAGGTAGCAGAGCTACGCAGTGATGAGGCAGTCCAATATGGTGAAGTGTTAGGTCGCGAACGACCTAACGAATGCCTTAAGTCGCTCCAACGACTTAGTGAAGGCGTACGAGCTAACGAAGGAGGCGCGCAAAGTTGTTCAGAAAGAGTTTTAGGTCGCTCACGACCTAAGTTAAGTCGTTCGACGACCTACGACCTACTTAGGTCGCATAAAGATGGTTCAGAGGCCGGGGTTCTTAAGTCGCGTGAAGATATTGTGTACTTAGGTCGCGGAGTTATGTTTCGACCTATGCTAGGTCGCGAAGAAAGGTTACGACCTATGATAGGTCGCGAAGACGAGATACGACCTATGATAGGTCGCTGATGTGGTTGCCGCTTTATCTTAGGTCGCTCGACCTTATGCGCTGGACAGTTAGGTCGCTGCTTTGCATTTTTAGGTCGCTCACTTTCTTAGGTCGCAAGGCCTTATCTTTTAAGTCGCTGAGGCTTGATGCCGTGGATTCTTATGACGAGCTAATCTCTGCCGTTGTTTCCTTAGGTCGCAGATGGATACAGATGTTAAGTCGTATGATTGTATAGTTCTTAAGTCGTGAGTAGCTAGGTCGTGTACGACCTAAGTGTTGTAACGTGATGTGTTGTATTTTTCTTATGTTGTAATCTTTTAGTCGTATTTTCTTAGGTCGAACAATGTTAGGTCGTAGGTCGTTCACGACCTAAGTGATGTACTATTTTCAGTGTTAAGTTGTAAAATGCTATAAATAGGCATGAGTTGTAAATTTGAAAGGGAGTTGATTTTTGAATAAAATTCTTGTTCGATTTCTTTGTGCTTTCAATTTAAATTGGTAGTTGAGTGTAATCTCCTATCTCCTCTTTCGGATAATCGAGTGCGCTCGATTCAACGATTGCAGAAGCCGATTCGCGGAATCAAGTGCGCTTGATCAACGCTTGAAGAATTGAAGATCTCTCTTCACGGTATCGTGCGCGATCAACGTGTCAGAGATAGCTAGAATTCGGCATCTTCGGATCAACGAATTTGGGCATTTCAGTATTTCTCAACTCACCGAATGCAACTTTCATCGATCTACATTATTTTGATTAATCCGCTGCGTCACTTAACAAAGATCCAATATAGGAGCTTTTTTGAAATTCACCCATTTAACCAACTTCCGATTGACATGGTTTCTTTAGTGTCCACTTACTTAAATTGTGATTGGTTCATCCATTTTTTTAATTTGATATTTAAATAAAAGTGAAAATTAGGATATGCCCTTTATTTTTAAGTTCGTATGAGAAAAATCCTTCTCAAAAACATGTTTTAAATCACACCTCTTTTTTGAGAGAAATGAGTGATCCTCTATTGGAAGAGGAGAGCACTCATGTAATTTTATTCTACAGTAAAAAAATAACTATAAAATGCCTGACAAGTAGCGATACCCACCCTATACAATATAAACAATAATAATAAAACCCCCCAATCCTAGACGACTAAGATCCATAATAAAAATAAAACAAAAAACACTATAATCCACTAAAAATCATAGGTGATCATATTCTCAAAATAATTGAATACATCCTAACCACAAGCATATATAAAGCTGCAAAAAAGACTATACAAAAAATGTATGACCAATACATACACACACACAGATATATATATATATATATATGCAAACAAATATATTTATATATCTTTCTATACATATATATGCAATAATAATATAACAAGCAATATAATAAATAAGCTGGATAAGAAGCAGTAAAAGATACAATATAAATCCAATTACGAGAAATAGTAATCTAGATATGACCTACACATTCCTTAAACTGACTTATGGACAAATATGTTTATGAATACAATCAACTAAACACTAGGAAGTAAAATTACGACTTTTAAACATCATAGATTTTGAGATGAATGCTAGGTTCAAGATTATAATATTCTAGAATCTAACTACTGCATAAATATAAAATAGCATTAGATCTATTAGCATATATGCCAATTAAAAATGTATATAAAGTTCTATTGTTATTTCTATTTCTGAATACTACATAACTATATTAATATGAGATTTAACTTTATTAAGGTATTCATTGAAACTAATATTATCTTTATTATAATTAGGTTTTGAAATCCAGTTAAAATAAAATAACGCAATTATATATATATTCTTTTCATACCATATATACCAACATATTATAGTAAAAATGGTATCTATTACTAATCTATGAAATCCATTATATCGAAACCTAAGACTTTTCCAAAATAGTTCACAACTAATTTCATTATTATTTATATTAAAGTAAAAAGTATTAAGGCAATTTGTAAGAATATACTTAGTGACATGACATTCATAATATAAATGCGATAAATTTCTTATTTCCATATTACAGAAAAAACATTTATTATCTAAAGCTATAATTTTCTTTTCTAATAGTTCTATAGTATTTAATTTTCCATGTATAATTAACCACATATGTATTTTAGCTTTAGATGGTGCATTCCCTTTCCAAATATACCTAAATATATTCAACTTTGTACCTAAAAAATTAAGAAATTTATAAAAAGAGTGCTCTGTATAAATTTTGTTATTATCCCAACATCAAGTTTTAATGTCATATTTATTATCAATGTTATATAATTCTAACTTAGTACAAAGTAAGGCAAACTTAGATAATGTATTTCCAGCTAAATTGCGATTAAAATTAAATTCCTATGGGAGATCTAAATTTGGTCTATATATTTCTGAGATCAACACGTTCTTAAAATTACAAATTTCATATAGTTCATTAAATTCTATTTTGAGGGGAATTAATGATATCCAACTATCTTGTCAAAAAGAGGTATTATTCCCCAAATGTACCACATTATTAATTCCTAATTTATAAACATCAAATTTACTTATTATAGATTTCCAAAAATGAGAAATGTTATTTATATGATAGATAAAAATACGTTGTACATTATATGTCCCATTATACCATTGATTCATTTTATTTCTTTCCAAATTAAGTTCTCATTTTTATTTTTAATAGTAAATTTCTATATACACTTACCTAATAAGGATGTGTTTAAATTATGTAAATTTATAATACCTAAACCTCTCTCATTTTTAGATTTACATACTATTTCCCAATTAACTAAACATTTTGAACTTATTAGAATTATCATCACTCCATATGAAATCCCTCCTAATTTAATCTATTTTATCAATTGCCCATTCTAGAAAGCGATAAATGGACATCTAGTATATGATTATTGCCGATAAAACAGAGATAATAAGGACTATCGTACCGCCCTTGATAAAAATCTACCATTCCATTTAGTTAATCTATTGTTAATTTTATCTGTTATTAATAACCAATTATCATGTTTGAGTTTAGTTGGTCTTATTAAAAGACCTAGATATTCTATGGGAAATTTCATAATTTTACAATTTAATGTAAAAACTCTAATTGTATTTCGGATAAAAAAATTCCGTTTCCTTTTTAAAAATTAAATTTCAATTTCAATAACATGTTCACATGATTAAAACAAATTATTTTTAGAAATTGTGAATATTTGCATTTTTTTTGCAAATATTTACAGTCAAGAAATTTTAAATATTTGCTATTTTTCTGCAAATATTCGTTGATCTTCTACTAATATGGTGAAACATAAAAATAGAGGTTATTTTTAAAGGGGCTTCGCACATTAGGTCTCTATTTATGATGTTGTTATAAAAGAAGACTCTGTAGTAACAAACATGTAAATTGTGTTCTTATCTAAACCAGAAAACGCAACTTAGCTTAAGGTGCAATTTCATGATAGAAAGTGCAAGATAGCTTGCACTTTTCAAAATGTTTTTCAAAAATTGAAAACCTATTTTTTATTTGTAAATAGTTTAAGGTATAATTTTAGTAAATAACTATAATTTTTCACCATTATAAAAATTTATAAAAATTTTAATTTTTTTCGACAACTACAAGTTAACTTGCATTTTCTATCAGTAAAGTATGAGTTATCTTGCATTTTTGTTATTCAAAAGTAGGTACCTAAATTATATATTCGTTGCTACATAAACTTTTCTTACAACAATATCAAAAACAAAACCTACAGATTTTTTGTTATTTTTTTAAATATATTTTTTCAGGAGTGATGGTTGTGTATTTTAAAACTTACAGAGGGTGTTTTACAGAAGTTACCGAGTCGCACTAAAGTGGCTGCTTAGAAAAATGCACATAGCAATGGCGATTAAAATAAACTTTGATACAAATATCTTTATCAAATCTTTAATACAACCCCGTCTACATTAGGCCATATGTACGAAATGACAAATGAAAATTCTATTATATGAAATAAAAAGAAGGCTAAATCTGTTAACACCCCATAATTTTATTTTGGTAATTCAATTTCAACACATAAACTTGCTGAGTAGCACCCCACAAAACATAAAAACCTACAATACCCATGTTTTTGCCGAGTTTACCCATTGTTAAATTTTCCCAAAATACCCTTATCTAGTAAAAGAATTGCTGGGTAAAAAATTCACCGTTCCAAAAACCACTCCATAAAATCATGCAAACCACCCAACAAATCAGTACATATTCAGGATGAGATTACATTGTTGTAGAGAAGATGTGTATGAGTTATTGTTTGTTCAACCACCGAGTCGGTGTACATTGATGTGTACTCTACCTCACACTGGTAGTGAGAGGTAACAAAGCTAGCCTGGTATTGACCCTGCGCGGTTGATGTACAAACCACACACTGTCACTGCATGATTATACAATCAATCTCTCATCTGATCTTTCATGACCTAAATAATTTCAAATTTAAAAAATCAAAAATAAAATGTTAAATTCTAATTTTTCCAACTATGATTCATTTCAATTCACCTGATCGTCATTAAAATCCATCAGTCGATCTAAATATTTGAGATTTTAGCGATAATTTAGAGTAGAAGGGTTTAATGGTTAGGATATTTATGTAGAATATGATAAAGAAGAGAGAAAGAAGTTAAATGAATATGTAAATCCAATAAGGGCAATTTTGTCCTATGATTTCTAAAAAAATAGGAAGGGCAACTTAGTAATTTTTTTGTCTAAATAGAATTTGCCTTTTCTTTTCCATCCCAATATGTTGTAAAAAATAGTAACATCGCACAATTTTCTTTAATCACCTCAATTTCAACCGATTTTATCCATTTTCCTCCTTTAATTTCTCTCTTGTTCATTTTCTCCTTCATTTTTTTCTTTGTTCTCTAATTTATGATAGATGGAGCTAATACTTATCTAATAGTTTTAACATCAAATCTTTAGCAAAACAAACATTGTGAAAATTTCAAAATTCACATCAATAATACAGTTTTAAATTTAAAGTAATCATGATTGTCTTAAAATTAGCCAATCGGTGCTTGGAATTTTTTGAACTAGGTTGAAAATTTCTTTAAATGAGTTTTACTGAAAAGAATTACATATAAATATGGTGTGATAACCCACCTTTTCGACTTTTAAAAATCGACAATCATACATCCTATGTATTCATGTGCTGCAAATTCAAGTGTCGGAAAGACAAATTGATTAAGGGTAAAAAAATAACACAGAACAGAGTAGAAAATAGAATCACACACGAATCGAATAATCATATATTATTAACCATAAAATCCTTTACAACGGAAAATTTTAAATACAATATAAGATTCTAACCTAGATTCAACCTAGATAGTTATAAATCCGATAACAACCCGCATATTTATCAATTTCATATTTAAATATTTTATTTAAATATTTTATCGTTAATCGGATTTTGGTCCGAAAAACTACTTTTTGCATATGGTCAAATTAGGACTCGAGACCACTTCCATTGAGTTCAAAATGACGTTTGCAATCTTTTTGAGTGTAAACTTCGATATGTTTGGAGTAAGTGGAATTTTCGTCACTTTTTCCCGCCTTTGACTTTGGTTTGGACTGCACCTTCATTAAGCTCCGCCCAACCCCTCCCCTTCATAACTTCATCTCTTCACTAAACATTCAAGCTTCATCAAAAATGGAAGAGGGAAAGGGAAATTAAAACTCCAAACTCAAATTCAATTTCAAACCTAACATTCAACTCCAAATTCAAGTAGAAGATATTGGATTCAAGCTTTGGATTGCTTCTCCTTGCTTTCAAGCTCCTTCTTCATCCATTTTAGTGAAAAGGTGAGATTTTTAATCTCACATCTTGCCTATAATCGTCAGTCGACTGTTGGGAATGATTCCCATCACTTTAGCGTGTTTGTTTGCATTGGATTTGGATTGAATGGGTGAAAACCCCAAATTTTCGAGTGTTTTTGGCAAAATCTGGCCCTAGGTCGCTCTGGCCTCGATAGATCGTTCGCGTGGAAAAGTCACGCTGGCAATAGGTCGCATCTCCTTAGGTCGTTTCCGACCTTATATCACAAGGCGGCTCTAGGTCGCTCGACCCTGTTAGGTCGTAGGTCGCTCGGGGGAGTTAGGTCGTAGGTCGCTCGGCTTCGTGAAGTCATTAGGTCGCTCGGCCCGCCCTCATGCTAAGTCGCACACTCTTTGCAACGCTAGGTCACGAACCCTTTTGGTCGTGTGCCCCGTTAGGTCGCGAACCCCTTTAGGTCGCATGACCTTGTTTTATGTTAGGTCGCTCGGCCCTATTAACCTCGTTAGGTCGCTCGGCTCCTCTCTGTTAGGTCGCTGGACTTAGGTCGCTTCCTCCCTTAGGTCGTTTGACCTATTTACTTTTAGGTCGTTCGATAGTCCTTAGGTCACGAGTCCCTTAGGTCGCTCGCCCCTGTTTTGCCGTTCCACTGCTTAGCTCGGCCATGACTTAGGTCGCTCGACCTGTTTACCCATTAAGTCGTTCGACCTATTTTACTTCAGGCCGCTACCATTTTAGGTCGCGCACTTTAGCTTGGCACTTTGGTGTTAGGTCGTTAGACCTTGTTTTCTACTAGGTCGTTTGGCCTTGTTTAATGCTAACTCGTGAACACCTCTAGGTCGCAACCACTAGGTCGCTTGACCCCTTAGAGCCCTAGATCGCATCCATTAGGTCGTTCGACCTATTTGACTTAAGGTCATTGCACTTCAATTCGACCACGTTAGGTCGCAAGTATAATCCTACTTTGATGGTTTTGGAATTGATTTCTTTGGACTTTACTCACGTCTTCGAACGTGAATTTATGTGATTCGATTTGTCTCAACAATTGTTTTGTGACTTGTCACTTTAAAAATGTGAAGGCTTCAATACTAGTAGTGAATATCAAAACTCTTTCATCAAAGCAATTTCAACACTGTTTTAACTACAAAGCTCTTTTCCTCAAACCGATTTCCAATCTACTAGTATATACAAGCCTTTACTTCACTCGGGTGAGAAATTGAATTAAACGACTTAGTAAAACGAGTGGTATATGAAACGCTTATGTTCACTTCGTCGGTTAGCTCTTGGACTTGTTCGATTGAACCTTTTTGTGACAATTTTCTACTGAAGATCTACAGCTTGTTCGTAAATATTTAAGTTAAGCAAGTGGTTATGGGACATGAAGCTAAACTCATATATTTACTAGCTTGGTGTGATCGACACTTCCTTATGATCATGACGATCATTTTTGTGATTTAGACCAGCGATTGAGCGATGTCTCTTTGTTTGCGAGGGAGACTAGACCCCGCTTTTGTGATGTTTCACCATCACATATATGGGGTAGCACCCCATGGTCTTCGGGCCATTCGTGTGTCAAAGGCCTTCGAGTCATTCGTGTGTTCGAAAAATTAAATGGATAGCTTCCATGAGATAGCTTCTCGTCCGTGTGCTCGGACTTCCCCCTTTTTGTGATTTCTGGATTTCGTGTGTTGATTTCTGGGATTTGTTCTGGATTTCGTGTGTTGATTTCTGGATTTAGTGCTTCACCAATTTTCGTGGTTTTCATTGATATGCTTTATCAATTTTTGTGTATTGGTGAATTCGTGTGTCATTACCTTTTTATGGGTTTGGATCTCAGAGAAGATTCTTGTGATATTGATTAATCTCTTGTTGATTATCATTTACATACTTATAGTAGTATGCCATTATGGTTATTATATGTTTATGCCATACCCCTTTATTCTATATCATGTCATCTGATATTTATAGTTAGAATGATCCGTTTATTATTTTCTTATAAATAATACTCGGGTCAGACCGAGATGTTACAGGTGCTTCTGCTTGACTTCTCTTCTGGATTATTCTGACTTTTGGCTAACTACTTAGATTAGTAGTTTTTGGTTGTACATATTTGAGATATAGACTCTATGTTGTGTATTTATTCTTTTGTATAGCACGTGTTGCTATTCTTTTGTATTATGGTGGATCTTTCTGACCACTACTCTGATGTACACTTTCATGTGTTATATATATATTCATATCTTCTTCCGCCTTTGTGATATGGATGTCTGTGACTGGTTTATGTTATGTTTATTTCTATGTTTGTTTCCGAAGATTATATATATAGCCACTGTGTGATAGCTTTGAGTTTGTATCGGTATGTCGGATTTCCTCCTTAAATGATATGCATTCTATTCTATCTGACATATCGATGCTCGCACAAAGAAGTTACATGGATGGTCGCTCCTCCACAGCCTTATTCTCCGTGCTAATTGACAGCACTACATCGTAGTGTTCTTGGTTAGCATGGGTATAGAGGTGGGGCGTCATAACTTGGTATCAGAGCCAAACTTTGGAACAATGTAGAATAACTTATCAAGGATCATCGTCCTAAGTCCACCTTAGGAGTTGTGTTTCGGGATTTAGTTCGAGTCTTCAAACCGATTCATCATGTTTTCTTTATGATTCCTTGTTTCATCTATCAAGATTGCTTGATATTCATCTGGAGAATAACCTTTTTCTTCTTCTCTCTTTCTTAAAGAAGAGAATGTCTAGACCAGGTCATCCCAGAGCTGGACCATCTACTGTTACTCCCCAGGATGGAGTTTTTATGACCGCTTAACATCTTCTTGATTTAGTAAAGAATGCTCAAGCAGCTGGTCCTAATCAGGAACCTACTCATCCTAAGTCTGGATTTGCATGCTTGTGCAACGATTATACCTACTTGGGTGGGAAACCATTCAAAGGTTCCGAAACTATTATCGAGGTCCAGGCTTGGTTAAGAACATGCGATCGAATCTTTTCCCGCATGAATCTTGTCGATCTTCACCGTGTTCAGGTGGCCTCCAGTATGCTCCAAGAAAGAGCACTGGATTGGTACGAACTTCTCATTTCTGAAATTAATGAAGCTGATCTCACCTGGGAGCAATTCTGGGAACGCTTCGAATTAAAGTTCGTACCAGAAGCAGAGAAGGTGACATTGGCTCGTCGTTTTATAGACCTTGTTCAAGGTGAATCCTCTGTGACATATTATGTCGCATCCTTCGAGTCACTGTCTAAATATGGGGTTGAATACATCAACACCCCATTGAAGAAGAACCAAAGATTCGTCTATGGCTTAAACAAGAATCTGAAGAAGCCATTACTTATAAAGTAAGAAGTTTCCTTCGATCAACTCATTGATATCACTCTTCGACTTGAAGAGGCTGATAAGGACAGTGATGTTGAAGTGGTGGCTGCTAAACCAAACTTCAACAACAAGAAAAGGCCTAATAAGTTCAAAGGTCCTTATCCTAACAAAAAGGGTAAACAAGCAACTCCTGCTGCAAAGACTTTTTCCTCTAGTGATGGGAAATGCTTCAACTGTGGTGCTAGGGGTCATTTTGCGAACAAGTGTTCAAAGCCCCGTTCTTGTCGCTACTGTAAAAGTTCGGATCATTATATGCATCTATGCCCTAAGCTTCCAAGCAAGGAGGGAAATTTAAACGTTGCTCAAGCCCCTGGCAACACATCTCGCGGTCAAGGTATGTCTCATTCTGTCCTTGATGGCATTATTATATTTCATGATCAACCTATTAGAGTTCTCTTTGATACGGGTGCATCCCATTCTTTTATATCAAAGGAACTTGTAGACACTCTTTCTTTAAGTGTTGTTGCTTTAATGACTTCTTTAAGAATTGCGAATCCGGTTGGTGGATCCGCAACTCTTAGTTTGCTTTGTAAAGACGTCGAGATTATTTTGTGTGATTTTTTTTTCCTAGCCGATTTGCATGTCATGCGTTACTTAGGCTTTGGAATGATTTTGGGTATGGATTGGCTTACTCGTTATGAAGCTCATATCCTATGTCCTGAGCGGACTATTTATCTCCGTCATCCGCAATTTGTTAATCATATTTCTATTGTTCTTAAAGATTCGGATTCCGCTTTAGTTGCATCTTTATATTCTTTAAATCCTCGTGATAATGATAATGATGATGAGGAAGATGTCATTTCTCTTATTCGCGTCGTTCGTGAATTTCCCGACATCTTTGAGCCCGTTTTAGGACTACCACCTAAGCGAGCAATTGAGTTCAAAATTAATCTTATACGTGGAGCTGAACCTATTACTCGTCCTCCTTATTGCATGTCTAATAAGGAGAATGAAGAGATGCGCAAACAATTATCCGAGTTAGAGACGAAGCAACTTATTCCCTCTAGTTCCTCGCCTTGGGGAGCTTCAGCTATTTTTGTAAGTAAGTCCGATGGTACACTTAGGCTTTGCGTCGACTACCGCAAGCTTAATGATCTTACTATTAAGAATAAATATCCTTTACCTCGGATTGATGATCTGTTTGATCAACTTAGTGGTGCTAGAGTCTTTTCACAATTGGACTTGGCCACCGGTTTTCATCAGCTTCGTATTGTAGAGGATAGTATTCCTTTAACTTCTTTCCGTACTCGTTATGGATCTTATGAGTGGCTAGTTATGCTATTTGGGTTAACGAATGCTCCAGCTTATTTCGTTGACCTTATGAATCTAGTTTTCAAAGATTTTCTCGATCGGTTTGTTCTCATCTTTATTGATGATATTCTTGTGTATTCCAAAACCGAGGAGGAACATGAAAAGCATCTTCGGATTGTATTGGAAACTCTTAAGAGCAATAAATTAAAGGCAAAATTTTCTAAATGCCATTTTTGGCAATCTAGTGTGAAGTTTCTCGGTCATATGATTTCCGAATCCGGAATATCAGTGGATCCTTCAAAGATTGAAGCGATTCAAAATTGGAAGAGACCGGAGAGCGTGACTAAAATCCGTAGCTTTCTCAGATTGGCAGGTTATTACCGCCGTTTCATAAAAGACTTTTCTAAGATTGCCGTGCCTCTTACTGGCTTAACAAAGAAAGGTGTTAAATACATTTGGTCGGACAAATGTGAAACTTCTTTTCAGAAATTAAAAGAACTCCTTTCTGATGCTCCCATTCTTGTTATTCCCGAAGGGAATCAAGATTTTGTCGTTTATACCGATGCTAGCCGCGTTGGTTTGGGTGCCGTTCTTATGCAAAAAGAACGTGTTATTGCTTATGCTTCTAGGCAATTAAAGCCGGTTGAGACTAGATATGCCACACATGATTTAGAACTCGCGGCAATCATTTTCGCCCTTCGAATTTGGCGACATTATCTTTTGGGAGAGAAATTTATACTTTATACAGATCATAAGTCTTTGAAATATTTATTTTCTCAAAAGGAACTTAATTTACGTCAACAGCGTTGGCTCGAATTCCTTGCCTCTTATGATCTTGATATCCTTTATACTCCCGAAAAGGGAAATCGAGTTGCCGATGCACTTAGTCGCAAGCAACAAGCGGTCGTTTCCATGATGATATCCGAATGGAAGGATCTTGAGGTTTTATCCACTTGTGAAATTCGATATCGTGTCTCCGATTTATGTTCATCTTTTGTTTTATGTAGCCTTGAGGCTCGTCCTTCTCTTTTAGACCGCATTCTTGAAGCTCAATAGCTAGATCCTGAATTGGTTTTGCTTGGCCAAAATCTTTAGGATAAAACCGATATTGAAGGGTTGAAAGGCTTTGATATTGATTTTCGTAGCGGCATTCGAAAATTTGGTAGACTTATCGTACCAAATATTAGTGATCTTCGTAAAGATATTTTAGAAGATTCTCATCGTTCCAAATTTTCCATTCATCCCGGTAGCAGTAAAATGTACGCAGATATGAAGCGACTTTATTACTGGGAGGGAATGAAATCTAATATCGCTAACTTTGTTAAGTGTTGCATGACTTGCCAACTTGTCAAGGCCGAACATCAAAGGCCAGGTGGGTTATTGCAATCATTGGAAATTCCAGTTTGGAAGTGGGATCAAATTTCCATGGATTTTATTGATGGCCTTCCCCGTTCTCGTTCGGGTCATAAAGTTTATAGGTGATCGTAGACAGACTTACTAAATCTGCCCATTTTATTCCCGTTCGGTCGAACCGAACCGTTCCTCTTCTGGCCAAACTCTTTGTTAAGGAAATTGTTAAACTACATGGAGTTCCTTCTTCCATTGTTAGTGATCGTGATCCATTGTTTACTAGTGGATTCTGGAAGAGTCTTCAAAAATCTTTGGCAACGAAGTTTAATTTTAGCACCGCGTATCACCCCCAGTCCGATGGACAAACTGAGCGTGTGAATCAAACTCTTGAAGATCTTCTTCGTGCTTGTGTGCTTGATTTCGGTGGAAGTTGGGAAGATCATATTTCACTTGTTGAATTTTCCTATAATAACAGCTTCCAATCTAGTATTGGTATGGCACCTTTCGAGGCACTCTATGGAAGGCCATGCCAATCTCCTTCTTGTTGGCTAGAGGCCGGTGAGAAGCTGGTTTTAGGACAAGATTTTATTCGTGATTCCACAGAAAAGATTGAACTTATTCGACATAGGATGAAAGAAGCCCAGAGTAGACAAAAATCCTATGTCGATAACCGAAGAAGAAAATTAGAATTTTCTATGGGGGATCTTGTATTTATTCGTGTTTCACCTATGAAGGGTGTTGTACGCTTCAGTCGATCGGGAAAGTTAGCGCCTCGATATATTGGGCCATTTCCTATCACTGAACGTATTGGCTCCATGGCTTATCGCCTTTCATTACCGACTCAGTTTTCTGCCATGCAAGACGTGTTTCACGTTTCTCAATTACGGAAGTGCCTTCGGTATTCCGATTCTATTCTTGAGCCCGGTGTTGTGGAGGAGATTGAAGTTTCACCTAATTTAACTTATGAGCAGCATCCTATTCAAATTATTGCTTCGGAGGTCAAACGACTTCGTAATAAAGATGTTCCGCTTGTTAAAGTTCAATGGTCCTCTAACCCTAAGGACTGTTCTTGGGAAACTAGAGAATTCATCGAGCGAACACATCCGGACTTGCTTTCTCATGCTCTTTGAGGTAAACTTCTTATTTCAAATTTCTTTTGTGTTAATATGCTTTTATGGTTGTTACTTTTTATTTCTATCTTATATATTGCGAGAAAGCAATTTCTTTAAGGAGGGGAGTCTGTAACAACCTGCATATCTATCGATTTCATATTTAAATATTTTATCGTTAATCAGATTTTGGTCCGAAAAGCTACTTTTTGCATACGGTCAAATTAGGACTTGAGACCACTTCCATTGAGTTCAAAATGACGTTTGCGATCTTTTTGAGTGTAAACTTCGATATGTTTGGAGTAAGTGGAATTTTCGTCACTTTTTCCCGCCTTTGACTTTGGTTTGGACTGCACCTTCATTAAGCTCAGCCCAACCCCTCCTCTTCATAACTTCATCTCTTCACTAAACATTCAAGCTTCATCAAAAATGGAGGAGGGAAAGGGAAATTAAAACTCCAAACTCAAATTCAATTTCAAACCCAACATTCAACTCCAAATTCAAGTAGAAGATATTGGATTCAAGCTTTGGATTGCTTCTCCTTGCTTTCAAGCTCCATCTTCATCCATTTTAGTGAAAAGGTGAGATTTTTAATCTCACATCTTGCCTATAATCGTCAGTGGACTGTTGGGAATGATTCCCCATTACTTTAGCGTGTTTGTTTGCATTGGATTTGGATTGAATAGGTGAAAACCCCAAATTTTCGAGTGTTTTTGGCAAAATCTGGCCCTAGGTCGCTCTGGCCTCGATAGATCGTTCGCGTGGAAAAGTCACACTGGCAATAGGTCGCATTTCCTTAGGTCGTTTCCGACCTTATATCACAAGGTGGCTCTAGGTCGCTCGACCCTGTTAGGTCGTAGGTCGCTCGGGGGAGTTAGGTCGTAGGTCGCTCGGCTTTATGAAGTCATTAGGTCGCTCGGCCCGCCCTCATGCTAAGTCACACACTCTTTGCAACGCTAGGTCGCGTGCCCAGTTAGGTCGCGAACCTCTTTAGGTCGCATGACCTTGTTTTATGTTAGGTCGCTCGGCCCTATTAACCTCGTTAGGTCGCTCGACTCCTCTCTGTTAGGTCGTTGGACTTAGGTCGCTTCCTCCCTTAGGTGATTTGACCTATTTGCTTTTAGGTCGTTTGACAATTAAGTCGTTCGATAGTCCTTAGGTCGCTCGCCCCTGTTTTGTCGTTCCACTGCTTAGCTCGGCCATGACTTAGGTCACTCAACCTGTTTACCCATTAAGTCGTTCGACCTATTTTACTTAAGGCCGCTACCTTTTTAGGTCGCGCACTTTAGCTCGGCACTTTGGTGTTAGGTCGTTAGACCTTGTTTTCTACTAGGTCGTTTGGCCATGTTTAATGCTAACTCATGAAAACCTCTAGGTCGCAACCACTAGGTCGCTTGACCCCTTAGACCCCTAGGTCGCATCCATTAGGTCGTTCGACCTATTTGACTTAAGGTCGTTGCACTTCAATTCGACCACGTTAGGTCGCAAGTATAATCCTACTTTGATGGTTTTGGAATTTATTTCTTTGGACTTTACTCACGTCTTCGAACGTGAATTTATGTGATTCGATTTGTTTCAACAATTGTTTTATGACTTGTCACTTTAAAAATGTGAAGGCTTCAATACTAGTAGTGAATATCAAAACTCTTTCATCAAAGCAATTTCAACACTATTTTAACTACAAAGCTCTTTTCCTCAAACCGATTTCCAATCTTCTAATATATACAAGCGTTTACTTCACTCGGGTGAGAAATTGAATTAAACGACTTAGTAAAACGAGTGGTATGAAACGCTTGCGTTCACTTCGTCGGTTAGCTCTTGGACTTGTTCGATTGAACCTTTTTGTGACAATTTTCTAGTGAAGATCTACAGCTTGTTCGTAAATATTTAAGTTAAGCAAGTGGTTATGGGACATGAAGCTAAACTCATATATTTACTAGCTTGGTGTGATCGACACTTCCTTATGATCATGACGATCATTTTTGTGATTTAGACTAGCGATTGAGCGATGTCTCTTTGTCTGCGAGGGAGACTAGACCCCGCTTTTGTGATGTTTAACCATCACATATATGGGGTAGCACCCCATGGTCTTCGGGCCATTCGTGTGTCAAAGGCCTTTGGGTCATTCGTGTGTTCGAAAAATTAAATGGATAGCTTCCATGAGATAGCTTCTCGTCCGTGTGCTCGGACTTCCCCCTTTTTGTGATTTCTGGATTTCGTGTGTTGATTTCTAGGATTTGTTCTGGATTTCATGTGTTGATTTCTGGATTTAGTGCTTCACCAATTTTCGTGGTTTTCATTGATATGCTTTATCAATTTTTGTGTATTGGTGAATTCGTGTGTCATTACCTTTTTATGGGTTTGGATCTCAGAGAAGATTCTTGTGATATTGATTAATCTCTTGTTGATTATCATTTACATACTTATAGTAGTATGCCATTATGGTTATTATATGTTTATGCCATTCCCCTTATTCTATATCATGTCATCTGATATTTATAGTTAGACTGATCCGTTTATTATTTTCTTATAAATAATACTCGGGTCAGACCGAGATGTTACAGGTGCTTCTGCTTGACTTTTCTTCTGGATTATTCTGACTTTTGGCTAACTACTTAGATTAGTAGTTTTTGGTTGTACACATTTGAGATATAGACTCTATGTTGTGTATTTATTCTTTTGTATAGCACGTGTTGCTATTCTTTTGTATTATCGTGGATCTTTCTGACCACTACTCTGATGTACACTTTCATGTGTTATATATATATATATATATATATATATATTCATATCTTCTTCTGCCTTTGTGATATGGATGTCTGTGACTGGTTTATGTTATGTTTATTTCTATGTTTGTTTCCGAAGATTATATATATAACATTGTGTGATAGCTTTGAGTTTGTATCGGTATGTCGGATTTCCTCCTTAAATTATATGCATTCTATTCTATCTGACATATCGATGCTCGCACAAAGAAGTTACATGGATGGTCGCTCCTCCACAGCCTTATTCTCTGTGCTAATTGACAGCACTACATCGTAGTGTTCTTGGTTAGCATGGGTATAGAGGTGGGGCGTCACAAATCCTTTGTCCTTACAAATGCTAAAAAACAACAAAACAGATGCGGTGGAAAAATAGAGTACGTCCATACGTTGATGAAGATCTCCAACTCTCCTCTGAAAACTCCAAGCGTCATTAGCTAAACTTGAAACTATTCGGATCTGACCCAAGTATTAAAAATACCCAGAGTAGGCTTGATAAATTAGTGTGAAAAAACTCAAATTATAAATATGTATATGACAGTGTCGTAGATCAAATTGATGCGAATCAAAACCTTTGAAAAGAAGGGTATCTTGTATGACCAAGCCGTACATAAACTCGGATGGGTTTTTACCTTACGATAACCAAAATACTTTATACCAAAACAAAATTGTTATTATCATTAATGACATTGGTTTGAAAATGCTTTTCAAATAAATATATAAAGAAGGTACCAACACTCGGACAATGTCAAACGGTGTATATGATACCAAAGGGGTAGCTGAAATGTTTACAAAACATTAAAGCTATTTTGGGAATACAACCAAAACCGTAAAGATCGTATTGGAATTGGATTTCCAACATGATAGGGAACTAATGGCCATTTCCTTCGATGTAAAATCCACGCATAATAAACCTAGTCCTCGGTGACTATTCACTTGTCTCAAGCAAGCCCCCATACTACATTGTTACACTACTATGGAACATCGTATTTTGGTGGCTTTGCTCTTTCTCAGTCGAGCTCCACTACCTGCCAATTTAAAACATTGAGGTTCCAGACACTACTGGATTCCTCTATCATTAATAAAACCGATAGCTTGAAATATATATCCTGCAGACCACATAGTATCCCATATCATTCCTTGGATGTGAGGCTCATGAAGCTATGCTCTTCTTTCCACAAAGCCACGTTTTGCTTTTCACAAAGAAAATTCCACTTAGAATGCCACATTGCCATTTCTAACAACACACTATTGATTTCCACAATAAGAACTTTAAAATTTCCACAAAAAGAATTCTGAGTATATTTCCATAATAAATTTTTTTAAATCATTCAAACTATTTTTATTACATTAAAAACTCTTTTTCCACTTTATTCCATATTAAAATATTATATATTCATTTTTCAATCTTTTTATATTCAAAACCATAAAGAGGCTTACCTACTCACATACACATATTAATAGGGATTTATATTTCCATGAATTAAATATGGTTAATTAATTAATCATTTCTATTTTGGAAAATTGTGATTTTCCCATTATTGGTTATATTTATCACAACCAAGTTATTGACCATATAATCAACTAATTTTCAAACATCCATAAAAACCATCCAAGATATTAAATGGTTATATTTTCATACTTGAAATAATTATAGATGTTAATAATTATGAATCTCGAGTACTCACTATAGGTTTCCACTCCGCCAATCTGACGGTACTCTAGTAGCACTTCCTTTTCTTTTCTTTGCCTCGGAGTCTTTGGATCTCCTCCTTGCCTCCTTGGAAGCTCGGCATTGACTTAGATGAGGGTGGTGCTCAACCTTAATGGTTGAACTAAGGTGGCCCATGGGTTTTAGAAGGGAAGTGGAGGAACTTGGACTTGTTTAGAAGGAAGAGAAGCCATTAGAGTAGCTTGGGAAGGAGAAGAAGAAGTAGAGAATGGAGTTAAGAAATGAGAAGGTAAGGCCTTGTATTTATATGCAAAAACATGGAAATATCTCCTCCCCCTCAACCTCATGCTCACACCACCCCCCATGCCCCTTCATGATGTCACCCACCCCATGTGCTCTTGACCACCCATGTGTGTATAAGGTGAAGAGATGATTGCTTTTGACTTTTGTATGAAAATATCATGATATTTATATTTTTACTTATGTAAATGTAAATGTAAATGGTAAAATGTGTATATGTATATATGTATGTGTATGACATGTATATACATGCGTAGTATATGCACAAGACAATGAACAACGTTGCAATAACTTAGAACAATTTCTATTCGTCAAACCGTTGATAATCTAGAATCTAATTTCAGGTTATATTTTTAATTTTCAGTTAAACTATATATATTTGTAATCGAAGTTTTAAAATAACATTTCTATTATTATTTAATAATTAAAAGGGCCTTATTTTATTTTAAAATAATTATTAAATCGCTTAAACTCAATTTACATTCCTCAATTATTTAAAAATGATGATATCGTTGATGATGTCATAAAGATATTTTATTTTCAAAAATAAAATAAATAATTTTATTTCATATTCTTGCTTAAGTGGAGAAATAAGTGTATGTATCCAGTTTCGATCGTGACTTCTGATGGTTAAAAAAGTTGTTTATCAATAAAACGATCTTAGTCATTTTATCGATATTTTTCCAAAGCATATATTTTTGTAAACATTTTTCCAAAATAAGATCACCATTATAATTTATCACATGAAACATGATTATTTATGTTTAATAATCCTATATTTGAAATTTTAAAATTAATTATGTATTCCAATTTAAAGTGATAAAATTATGTGTCGTTACACATGCAATGCTTAGTTATTTTTCCATTGAGATTTGAGATTAGGAAGAAAGAAATTAGGATACCGAATGAAATGTAAAAGAGAAAATAAGGAAATTTTTTTAATTTGAGATGTGGTGGGAAAGGAAGTTAAAGGGGGCTAAGGGTCTGTTTTTACGAAGCGATCGGGGTATTTGTGAGAGGAAGTATGTTTAAAAGGAGAATGTGTTTGGTGATGTGAATGGCGTTTAAGCAGAGTATTTGAGCAGAGAATTTAAAACGTTATTTTTTATTTAATTGATTTATAGTTAATTAATTATTTGTATTTATTATGTAATATGCGTTGAATAATTGCAACTAAAATGAAATAAAAAAAATTGAAATAAATTAAAATACCTTAAAAATACAACAATAAACAATGCATAGAAAACACAACATTACTATAAATTTTTGAAAATCCTATTTGTTGGCACTACCTTGGTTTGTCAAATTGTTTGGTACTCTTTCACATGCCATTTATTCGTAATCGCCGTTAACAACCTACTTTTTCCTAACTCGTCATTAAGAACATTGAATACGTCTTTATTATTGGAATAACAACCCAACCTTAATGGGCACGAATCTCGACTAAATCGAAACCCAATTCCATTAGGGTACAGATCATTGGTGTTGGTAACCTGTAACAAACATAAGTATATTAGAGAGCAAACTCATAGCAGGATAGTTGTAACAACCCGCTATTTTAGACCATTCGCATCCGCACATGTCGAACTTGAATGATTCAAAATACCAAATTGTTAATTTAAATTTGGCAAAACTGAACATATACAGTAAATAAAATAATCACAGATTACAAACACAGAGTAATAAATGCAGCGGAAACAAAAGATAGTAGTTCATGAAGCTACTATATACATATCAGAGTTAAATAAGGTACAACAGATGTCTCGAATACAATAATCAAATACAATATCATAATACATCACTGGAATCAACCGAATATCTGAAAGCTGGATAGATAGCTGGATCTCCAAGTGAAGCTCCAACTCCAAAGGTGAGTCTCGAATACTGGTACACTCAGTCTGACCCGAGCGTAAAGCAAAACACAAAACACTCGAGTCAGGATTAACATTCTTATATCAATAAATCCAACTCAAGTGAAATAGCAACTGAAATACAAGTAACTCAAAGGATGTTTGGAATAACCATCCTTTAAGGATCCGTTAAACTATCTACTATGTAGTAGTGTACGATAAGTAGATAATGCCTATCAGTAATATAAAATATCAAAATAGTGTTAAGGCGTTACCATTATCCCCCTTAACACATTTATATAAGCGTTATAGTCTATACAGCACTGTAAACTCCACCATAAACTAGTGGGCTATCAGGGAGTACTCCATAGGTATAACACAAAACAAATCGTAGTGGCCGCGTATATAGGGATACAAGTATGACAAGGCACATGAGGCAATACCCAAGGTAGTGAAACTACCGTTTGCCTGATCCGGACTGGTGAGAACGCATCGCCGCAGCGATCGCAACACCGCGAAACAACACTCCCAAAATCAAGGGTGCACCAATCGACAACAAGTAATGAGTAGTTTTCGAGAAGTGTGTTCGCTCGAGGTAGCTGACCCCATTTGGCCCGGCACGGCTCCTGTTTTAGTCATTTCCAATTTGACACAAGTGTCAAGGCTATCAATTATCGTTCTCTTTCTTCAGTCATCATGTACATCATTCCAACCCCTTCATTCTGGATCACACTCCGCATGTAGTAATTAAAGTGGTTTTCGGTTTAGACAGTGAGTATGTCCCTAACTGATTCCGGTCTCTTTAATAACCTTCGAAATTATTTCACCAATTGGTCATTTATTTATTTCAAAACCAAATCAAATTCAATTTCGAATAGAATTTGTAAACCAACATTTCATTTGTCTTTCTAAATCAATTTCCATAATTTACGTTTCAAAACTTTCAAATTACCATTTCAAAATCTTATAATACAATTTCGATTTTTATTTAAAACCATTCCAATATTCATTTAAATTCGTATATAAGTTTCATTCCGAAATCATTTAAAATGATTTAATCTACATTCAAATCAATTTAAGTTCATTTATCGATTTCATTCAATATTCGTTAAGTAAATTTATCCTTCAAAACAATTTCTATTTAACTTCCAATTTATTAAATCAATTATTTAAGTTTAACTCCATTGTATCAAAACTTACAAATTGCATTAAATTAAATTCATCAAATCAAATTCTTTACATTTCAAGTCTTACATTAATTTCAATAAAACACATTTTATTTCTTGTTAGAGAAATTCCATTTCACTTATTTATTTACTTAGTTACAATTTCAAATCTCAATTAATAAAGGAACTTAATTCCACTTATTCAAGAAGTTCAATTTCACTTAACCAAGAATTCAATTTTATTTAATTATTAAATAATTCAATCTTATTTAATTATTAAATAATTTCAAAACTTAATTATTAACTAACTTCAAAACTTCATTATTAATAATTCCAAATTTAATTATTAAATAATTAATTTTAAAACAACGTTTTTTCATCATCTACTATGTTAATATTTTGATTCAGATTATTAAATATTAACATTTTCCTTTCATAAAAATTCAAATTCTGACTTTGTTTCAAAACCATATTATTTATTCAAATAAAATCTTCATTTTATTTTTAAAACAAATTATTGACCAATCGGGTTTCATTTAATTCTCTATCCTAGGTCAAAGTTTAATTTGGGTATTTATCATTTTAACCCGATTTGATTCCAATTCAAAATCAAAGCATAACAAAGGGAACTTGCAGTGTGATAACTGGGATGGTGTCAAAGTAAATAAATAAGCAATAACAACAATCAAATAATTAATTCAAATAATCCCGAAATAATCGTATTAATTCACATTGTTGTTTGTGCAAATTAATATAATTATTTCTAGAATCTACATTATCATTTCATGTAGATTAAAGATTATTACACTAATATTAATACGGTTTTTCATTTGATATCAATTATTCAATTTCATACTACATAAATTTAAGCAACAAACATTTAAATGGTTCAAGGTGTTTTTACCAAATTTCTACGTGTCAATTTATTTAACATTTAAAAGAGGTCATATTATACAAATGTCATCAATCAAATTAACACATATATCAAATCTAACTATCCTACATCAATTTCAATTTCAAATTATTTTTCACCCACTACATCAACAATTTAAGTCCAATGTAAACATCAAACAATCAATCATTTAACAACCAAACTAGATTATCATTATATATATAACAGATAATGGTGTCAGATGTCACAGGTGAACTGATACAGGTAATAGCATATATAACAGTGTAATTAACTACCAGCAGCATATTTCAATTGTCGTTTCAACTGAAATCAAATTTAATAAATAAAAGTACATTAATCGTGAGTGATTGCTCACCTTTCGGGGCTAGAGAGAACAGAAGATGACACGGATACACACACTGACACAGACACTGAAATTGAGTTACGAATCCAAGCAAAGCAAAAATCAGCACAAATTTCGGCGAACAAAGCTGATAAATAGGAATTGATAAAGCGAATCAGAACCGGATTGATGAAGATAAATGGTATAAATGACCTTATATGTATAACTATATATAACTATTTAAAAAAAATCATATTTAAAATTTCAAACACATATTGAATTAAATACATATATAGGGTTTTCAAATATCATGATTATAAATTAAAACACATATACCAAATCAACGTATATACGCAATATATTAAAATCAAACATATACACATATAATATATTTTGAAATAAATACTTATCTATACACTCAGCCATAACATAACCTATTACATAAAATCACATGAAAACTTTTACATATATAATTTATAAGTTATATATATACGAGCAGATTATGGAAAATATGCAGACCAATTTTTTTTTTTTACAATTGTATATACAGGCCAGTTGACCTTAGATACATACTAACATATATATATATATATATAATAAATTTATGAGAAAATATTCAAACATATTACATTACTAGTGTAAACTAATATACTTATACACTCTCATATATATACCACCATAAAACACTACTTTATATAACGTGTTTGAATAGATATATATCACCATAAACAGAGCAAATGAAAAGAAATATACGTAACAAAATATACTTTTATAACATAAGACAATTGATTTTTAACTCATATACTTTTATAAGCAAACAGCTACTCTATATATAAACTTCTGTACTATGTAAAACTTATAAATTATAAATTGTATAACTTCCATATCTATATATACAGTGTATAAAATGCTACAAGTACCATCTCAGAAAAAATCAACGCTGATGTATTATATTTAAAAACCCATGCCAACATATGAGATACATATATACGATACGTATATATATAAAATAAAATGAAAACATGCTACAGAGGCTTATGTATAATATGATTCTACAGTAAACTAGACATATAAGGCTTATACTCGAATATATATATATCAGACCTTGGAAATCAGATCTATAGTTGATATGCACTAAAAATTTAAAACATATATATATATATATATGTACTAACTTCCTTTATAAACAAAGAAACTAGAACATACTAACTCAAAACAGCTTATATAACAACTATAAACAAAAGGTATTTTCACTCATACAGGAAACTTTGTAAACATATTTATATAACATAGCTAAGTAGATTTATACACAATATATATAAGCAGATGAGGAGAATACATATATATACTTTAAATATACTAACCTGGAAAGAAAAAGGAATGTGGAAAACGAGAAAGAGGAGAGGCTGTTGATGAGGAGAAAAGGAGGTTGAGTAGATGCGGAGATTGTCGTGGCTAGTGTTGGTGAAGGGACGAGGTCGGAAAGGAGGCGACGTATGGGAAGAACGGCTAGGCTGCGGCAGATGGGAGGCGTGGAAATGAAGGCTAGCGGAGGAAGGGAAGTAGGCATGCGTGCGGTGCGGAGGGCGAGTGCGGCAAGGTGGAGTCGGAGGGTGCAGGCGGTGGCGAGGCTGGCCGAGATGGTGGTTGCATGCGCGTGTAACAGGGACGTGATGCATTTGAGAAGGAAGTGTGAAGGGCTTCAGCCTTTTTTTTCTATGAACAAAGATGAAGAATGAATGAGAAGGGTTCAGGGAATAGAGAGGAAAATGAGCAGATGTGAGAAGTAGATGAGAAGCCAGATACAAAACAAACGTGAGCGAAAATGAAGGGACATGGTCGGGGAATTCTAAATTTCCAATGTGCACGAATTCGAGGAAAATTAAATGCTAGTGTCCATTTGAATTTACACAGTGGATAAACGAATAGACAAGAGTTCAAAAGGGTCAAAACGGTACCGATACGATTAATCGGTTCAACCGATTCCATCGTGCATCGGATGTCAAAACACAGAAATGAGTATATCGTAAAGATCAGTACGATGAGACGATCAAAACGGCATACATATATTAACGGTATGATCAAATTATAAAAATCCGAATTTTCTACTAGCGGAAAATGCAGCAAAAACGCAGAAAAATAAGATCGATGGAGCTAAAGAAGTCCGAATTTGGAAAAACGAAAAATGACGTCTTGCTCAGAAGATGATTTAGAATTTTTCTATGTAAAAATATTCAGGTTTCGAAAACGTTTTATTTTCATTACATTTTAACTGATTTAAACCGAAATGACGTGACTGAAATTTACTTTCATATTTCTGACGAAACTTTACAATTTCCTATGTTTAAATATACGCATTTTAAATATCGAATTTTCGCTGCGAAATTTTATTGTTTATTTTTATTTAACGAAAATTTCATTTAACGCAAAATGCACGTTTCTTACGTTAAAATTATTATTTTGGTTTCTGCTATTGGTTCCAACTATTTCATATTATTACATTACGTTTTTAATATGTATTACATTGTCGGTCTTATCGAAATTGGTCGTCAACGAATTTGGTTTTGGATTTGTAACTTATATACAAAGAGATTTCCATTTAATAAATCGTAAAATTTTATTTCTATCGGATTTTTAATTAAAATTTTATTTAATTTAGTATTTTTAAAGCGTTAAAAATACGGGTCATTACAATCTCCCCCACTCAAAACTTTTCGTCCCCGAAAAGGAAGGAGGTAAGAGAATAGAACAACCAGAAGAAAATAGACATGGATTACAAAATAAAACAATGAATTTAAACCATATAAATTTCAATTTAAATTAATTTATATTCAACAATTGACTTTAAACTCAAGGAATTTTATTAACTTGATTTATTTTTCATTTATCATTGTTTGTTACGAAATTTATTTCAAACAATAATTTATTTTATTAATCCATTTATTTCTCAACTAACCTAGTATTCTATTTATCTCTATTAATCATTTTATAATTTAAACTCTAAGTGTATAACATTTTTATACGCACTCAAATTTTAATTATAAAGATAATTTGTATTGTATACTATCCAATTACATAGTTAACTTTTTGAGCAATTTAGGTAAGTTATATTGAATGCAATCGAGTATTATACAAGTAAATTTTCTAACTCAATTCTCTCAAGTTTACATATTTATTTAAAATTTTGGTTCATTTATAATCGAAATCATCTTTTACATAAATTCAAGAATTAGATTTCTGATTAACTTCAAACAATTTAGAGATAAATATATACTATATATCAAATCATATTAATTATATACCTATATCTATAAATCAAATCATACTTAAGAAATTTAAATTTTATTTCCAAAACAAAACTGTAGCAAAGCTACGAATTGGTCTCTCCACTTCGAAACTCGAACATGAATGTCGATGATGCGGCCGCCATCACCGAAATTATTTTCCAGCGACAAAGAGAAGAGCACTGATTTAAACATTTAAATTCTTTGGAAATGATTTCTATTTGAAAATACCTTCAATAATATACATTTTAAAAATTTAAAAACCAACGCTTGAAATCACTGGAAATTAAATTCTTAAATTCTAAATTTTAAATTCACTTGAATTTCAAATCAGTTTATAACCCATGTTTAAAAATTCATTTATAGAACAATAAGTGATAATCAATTATTATCATTTCTACAACCGATTTAATTAACTTATTAAATTTTAGAAAGTTTTACTTCTATATATTATAGTATGTTCATACAAATTTATTTCATTTACCAAATTTGAAAATAATATTGTGACAGTTTGCTCTGTTCAAGTGTTTTGGAAATCCTATCAATAGCGTTGATCAGACGAATCGATCGAAACCCAAATCAACATCAACAACTCAAACAACACTATAAAACATTTTATATTAATTACAAATACATTTCTTTGCTCGATGATACAGGAATGAATTTCAAAACAAAGATAGAGATTCAAATTTGATGGACTCAAATCAAGGAGAATTCTTATTCGAAGATAAGTTCGGAACAGAAGATATGATGATTAAATAACAAAGTAGAAAGATTGATAGGTTTATATAAATCGCGGGCAACCTTAACCAGGTCGACTGTGACTTCAAGAATAAGATCGATATAGAATTTCGAGGCAAATCTACATTGATCTCAAGAGATAGAATTCAGGTATAACAGGAGTTAGATAGCACCGTAAATGTAATGACCCTAGATTTTAAATTAATTTAATTTAATAATTAAAATGAATTTTTGAATAAAATTTGTAAAACTAATTTTAAATGGATTAATTGATTGCGAGTTTCCCCGAATACAGATAAATTCTGTATAAATCATTTAAAATTTAAAAAATATTGTAAATATTGTATATTTATGTGTATATATGTATTTGGGCATATATGAGTGAATTTGAAAATAAATAAATATGTACTTTGGACATAAGTATAAAAAAAACAAATAAATAAATAATTGATAGTTAGTAGCAAAGTAAAACAATTTAACAACAAAATAAAAGAAAGAAACGAAATATATTAACACATACACATATACAAACCTGAAGACACTAAACAAAGAAAAAAAGTATATGTAGATTGTAAAGCAAAACTGTACATACTACATAATAACAAATAGTGAGTTGTTAACAAAAATAGAAACATATGTACTTGAGGTTATCATCTCAGCCGAAATTAACAAAGCAAAAATCTATCAACATACAAAACAAAGTACACAAAACAACATCTGCTCAGCCACAAAAGAAGGAAAGTAAATATAGTATTGTACAAGCTACTTAATGAAGCCACACAACTATCTTCATTTGTACAGCCGAGATGGAGGGAATAGTTATAAGTACAAGCTAATAAATGCAAAGATATGCATGTGTACAAGTTCATAAATGCAGCCCCAAACAAGTTACCTCAGCCTAATTTAAACAATCCAACACCCTGTAAACTCATTTCCTTTCCTATATACATCCATCTCTTCTTCCTTTTCTAGTTCGTTCAGAAAATAAAAATAAAATACAAATCAAGTTACAAACTGAAACCAAGCTACCCAAATACATTCGAATGTGAAACCAAAAAAACAAGAAGTAAAGGTCCATAACTTGATGATTGCTTTGTATACATAAAGCTCTGTTTCTTCTAGAAAATAGGTGAGCAACTTTCCACCCATGATCTGCTTCTATATCTTGATATTGTGGTAGATACTTGAATGCATTATGAAATGTTGTTAGTTGTTAAATATGTCTGTATGTTTAGACATATATATGTAGATAATGTAGATATGGTGAGCAAATCTCTATTTTAAAACCTTTAATCTATAACTAAAATGCCTGGGGTTGATTTCTAAAATAAGATAGCTGCATAGATGTGAATGTGTTTGTATATGTATATACATATATATGAAATGGTTGCCTATCAGTATATGTAGATGTAAGTCTGTTTTCGAATTCACATGTTTTAAAATCAAGGTTTAAAACTAAATCAAAACTCCAAGTTAAACACAGATTCAACTTTAAACAACTTAAACTAGAGAAGTCAAGAAACTTCAGCAAGCAAATTTCTTAGCCTGTTTCAACAAACAAGCTCTGTCCATTTCTTAATCAAGTGAGTAGCATAAAATTTAAATAGCTTAAGTATATCTTTATGTTGCTTGTTCATCTCTGAAACTAGTATATTTGTGAGCAACTCCTATTTTTTTAAGCTTAACCTATTTTGTTTTCTTGATATTTGTGAGTAAACTTTTGAATCTGGATTTAGCTGGTTGTTTTAATAATCATGATAAAGTAAAAGTGATGAAATATTGTATGCATACAGATAGGTATGTATATGAGCATGAGTGAACTATGCCTGTCAGAGAACAAACATGTTCTCAGTTTGAACATAACAGGTTTCCAAACATGTTTTGAAATTAAATTCCCTCTCCTCTGATTATTGTTAAACTTCAGACCTTAGATAAAAGTTGTTAGTTTTAATATGGTTCAAATATTAAAAATAGATTTAAGTAAAACAAAGGAAGTTTCTCTTGAAAATTTGAAAATACAGACATCACTTAAATTATGTCAAAATTTCAAACATCATAAATCTTAGTTTCTGGTAGACAATCTTAAACGTCATCGAAGATAATGATTTTTGAAAGGAAAATCATAATTTTTAATGGACTAGGGAACGAGAAAATCGAAGTGGAACAATATTTGGGTTTTTGATGAATTCAAGTGATCTCGTCGTTGAGGGACCTCGGGGTTTCGAGTGAAGGTAGAGGAGAGATCAGTGAAGCTTGGAAAAATAGTGTGATCACATGAAGTTCATCGTGGATGAGGCGACGACGTTTTCTTTTTCGTAAACCAAATTTTTTGGGTGGTCGAGAATTTGGCCACCGCGACCTCTTACGAGCATCGAGTTACTCGCGCCATTGGGAGATGGTGGTAGGGTTGATGACGAAGTGATGGCCAAAGTTTCGTGATGTTCGGTGGTCGAAGCTGCGTGAACGTGGCGTTGCCAGGTTTTGAGGTGGGGTCGATGTCGAGTGTTCCAGGTTTGGTTTGGCGAGCTCGATTTCGTTTTCGAGTTGACTAGGTGGTTTGGATGATCGTGGTGGGATGTAAGGGTGGTTGGTGACTTGCTGGTGATGTTCGGAGATAGCTCCGGCGATGGTGCATGTGCACGAGAAGGCTCGTGTATCAGTGGGTTTTGTCGTGGTGGTCGACTCGAAGTTAGGCTCGAGGTTTTGGGGTTTCGATTCGAGTTCGTACTCGTGAATTCGTAGGAGATAGGCTGCAGTTTTAAAGTTTTAAAATTATACTAAGTTTAAAGGAATAAAAGAAGAATGACGTACGTGAGGGAAGAAAACAACTCGGGAAAGTTGGAGGGAAACTCGAGTGACTGCTCGAGTAAATATGGGGGTATTCTCAGGTTTGTTGATGTTTGGCGAAACTGTTTGCAAACTTCAAAATAAACGAATTGAAGTTATATCACTTAAACAATTTTAAGTGATCATTTTTGTTTAACTGTTTTTAAAAGAAGTAATTAAGAAGGGTTAACTAAATTATATTTGAAATGAATTAAGTAATTAAAGATTTGTATGATAATTAAATCATTTATATGAATTTAATGATTCACTAAATTGTTAAGATAATTAAAAATGGATAATTAATTAATTCAATTAATTAATGCTATGGATGATTAATTAAGTAATCAAGAGTTCTAAATTATTAAGTTAATAAAGGAAATTAACTAGAAATTATTAAGTAATTAAATAAATGTGATTTAAATTTGATAATTAATCAGATTTATTTATCAAGAAAATCAATTGTAAATTGTTAATTACTTAATGAAAGCA
Organism: Allium fistulosum; assembly: GCA_030737815.1. Taxonomy (NCBI): domain Eukaryota; kingdom Viridiplantae; phylum Streptophyta; class Magnoliopsida; order Asparagales; family Amaryllidaceae; genus Allium; species Allium fistulosum. The sequence goes on from CM060901.1 coordinate 1,499,077,592, forward strand.
ATTAAGGGGTTAATTGATTATGTAATTGGTTTAAGGTTAATTAATTAATATGATTTATAAATTAAGGTAATTAATTTGAGGATAATTAATTAATTAAGGCTTAAGTAATAAATGATTTAAAGGTTAATTAATTAAAATGGTTTATAATTAATTTATGATTAATTAACCAAGATTTGTGGTTTATTCATAAGTAATAAATCTGATTTGAATTTACCAGATAATTAAATTGATCTTACTTATGAATGCTTGGATTCTATTGAATGTGAATTGTTTGATATCCCTGATATATTCTGATTTGTATTGTGATCTGTGATAAATTATCTGTGATGTAATCTGTGATTTTTTGTATATCTGTGATCTGTGCATGAACGATAAGCGTTATAGTTTATATTGCTTATCAACTATATCCTGTATTTTGATCTGTGATGATTCATTGTGTTGCACTATTGTGTTAAACCCCTGGACCACACCTTTACACACACAAATATGGATTTCACATGGAAATCGGTTACGTCACAGATAATTTAAATTTGATGTTTTTTTGAAATTTAAATTTTTAATTTCAATTGATTTTGAAATTAGAAATTTGGGTTTAAAGTGAAAAGCTTTTGAAATGGAATTTCAAAGATAAAAGTTATTTTGATAACTTAATCGAGTTTTGAAAATTTAAATAATTTGATTTAAATTTGAATTCAAGTTTGAAATTGAATCCTATAATTTGAAACTAGGGATTAAAAGATGCCGTACAAGTTATATATGGGTTAAACTATTTTAAAGTTTTTGATTTGGGAATTTGAATTTAAATTCAAAGGTTTTCACTCGTGTAAATAAAATTGGATTTTCTGAAAAGAAAACTATTTGTTTTCAAATGATTAAAGCTTTCAAATAAGAAGTGAACTTCCAAATTGTGTTAAAAGGAAATTTAAGATTTAAATGAAAATGATTTCCAAGTTATGGAAACGATTTGAAAGCTATAAATTAAATCTTTAATTTAAAGATTTTAAATGAGTTTAACCATTCGAAATGGAATTGTTTTGAAAACTATAAGTTAAATCTTGACTTGAAGATTTAACGAGTTAATCCAAGTGAAATGGAAATTGTTTTGAAATATATGAATGAATCTTTGTGAATGGGGTTAACTTTGTGAATTGAATCTTTTTGTTTAAAAGATTGGAAATGGTAATTTGTTTTAAACATTCGAATGAAAAGTTTTGGGTTTTAAGCTGTGACTTAATTGAAATCCATATCCATATTATTTTTAATTGCGCTCACTATTTGGATTAGCCGGGAAAGGACCTTTGGGTCGTATAACCCATTCCGAATATGTGATACGTCGTTATGGATGGCATTTGATGACAGGTGTTGAAGACTGGATATTTTTGAAAATGGAAGGATTACCGTTGAGTTACTCTACATCGGCTGATCTTTGGTATAGAGGTTTTATCACCCTTAGTGACGGGAAGTCCGGACGTGATTGAAAATTATCCGAATTTGCAAGGGCTTCGTGAGAAGTGCCTTCGGTTCTGTTCGAACCAGGAACAGACTTGTATGGATTGTATGTCTGACATTACACTTTGAGATATAAAGCCGATTTCTTTCAAATACATTTCTGTTTGGTGGCGGAGAATTTATTCTCTTAGCTTATGTTTCCTGGGGATTTGACCAGGCAACTAGTACTCGGCAATAAGTGCTCGGCATCAGAGAGCGATTGGCATCAAGGAGTGTTCGGCGAAGCACTGGCCATCCAGGAGTGTTCGGCGAAGCAACTGACATCCATGAGTGCTCGGCGACAAGCGTGCTCGGCATAGTACTCGGCATCCATTAGTGTCCGGCATCGAGACTGTTCGGCGTACCAGAGTACTCGGCATCAAGACTGCTCGGCATACTAGAGTACTCGGCATCAAGACTGCTCGGCATAACAGGGTACTCGGCATCAAGGCTGCTCGGCATCAAGACTGCTCAGCCATCAAGACTGCTCGGCATACCAGAGTACTCGGCATCAAGACTGCTCGGCATAACAGGGTACTCGGCATACAAGAGTACTCGGCATCCCATGGTGTTCGGCGTAATACTCGACATCCAGGAGACATTCAGCACAACTAACCAACATATCGTTCGGCATAGAAGGGATGGTTCGGCGTAGAGCGTTCGACCTCAACAGACAACCATCCCACATTTCCCACGACACCAACACACCGTTCGGCTTAGAAGGGATGGTTCGGCGCAGAGCGTTCGGCGAACCTTGCTCGGCATACGGCGACCACTGTACTCGGGCTGGAGCGTTCGGCAATCAGCCCACTTGGGAAGTCCAGCCCATCTTTGCCTATAAATAGAGGGGCAGGGTCACAGTGAAATGGATCCTTTTTTGGGAGAGAAAACACTGGGGAGACTCTGCCATTCTCAAGACTCATCTTCTCTACTTAACAACTTCATTCAAGCATTTGATTCACGAATTGTATTTGTAATCAACTATAAAGAAGATCAATAAAGTTTAACCTCAAAGTGGACGTAGGCAATTATGCTGAACCACTATAAATTTGGTGTTCTTACTTTCTGTATTTAAATTAGTACTGTCTTCTCTGTTTAATTTGATTTCATCACTTATATCTCTTCACAATCTTCTTCTACGAGGTTAGTGACCAATTTTGGTGCTAACACTTTGGTGCTTTCACCGAGAATCGAATTCTCAGACCTCAAGAATCTGCTTTGAAGCTACTGGATTGAACAAATCCCCCAAAGAAGATCCGACTTACTGATAGGACATCCGTTGATTCTACTCAGAGTTCATACCAATAACTCTACAATGGCAAGACCACGTACCAGGTCAGCTTCTCTTAATGCGGATGCCCGAGAGACTGCTAGCGTGCAACAAGCAGGACCTAGCAATCAACCAGCGATCCCGAGTGCAGGGATTGCCGCTCAAGAACAGACTCCAGTTGTCACCAGAGTGGAGTTCAACGACTTGATGAGAGAACTTAGGGAAAGCAGGAGACAACTGGGAGAACAGATGCAAGCTAATGCCAACCTGATGGCACAACTCACTCAACAGCAGCAACAGAATGCTGGGGGCAATCCAGCTGCTTATTCCTCTTCTGACAGCTCAACTTCTTCTGATGAACCACCCAGGCGCAGACGCCGTAAGACTGAAGCTGCAAGGGCAGATGCTGCTATTCGAACAGCAGGAGACCGCGACCAAGCCAGAACTGGAAGCTTCCGAACCGGAGTACAGATGGAGGATGGAGCTCCAGATCATCAAAATGTTAACAATGTTGAACCTCACGACGCACGATTGGCAGATCGCCAGGAAAGGAGGCATCAGCATGGACAGGCGCGTAGAACTGACTCCAACCTCCCAGCTTCCATACAGACACCCGATCTGACAGCCATGATCAGGCAACTGATGAAAGAAAATCAGGGCTTATCAAATGACGACTGGGGAGTGTCAAGAAGTCATACTCCGTTCACAGATGTTGTGCTGTAAGCGGCGTACCCCAAGAAGTTTAGCATGCCCACCATTCCTGCATACGAAGGAAAGACTGACCCCAGACAACATGTAATGAGGTATGAATGGATGATGGATTCAGCCAGAGCAAATGATGCCACCAAGTGTAGGTGCTTTCCGATTACTCTATCTGGGATCGCTACTATGTGGTTCACCCGACTTCCTCCGCGATCCGTATCAAATTTCGAGGAGTTGGCAAAGAAGTTTATTGAGCAATTCAGGATACACACTACACGCCCGAAGGACGTGATGTCTCTGTCAAGTGTAATCCAAAATCCCGGAGAGTCGTTGAAGGAGTACTTACAAAGATTCCACGTTGCGGCAACTGAAATCAGTAATCCCAACGACCATGCAATTCTAATGGCTGTAATGAGAGGTGTAGATCCGGATTCTGAATTCGGAGATTGGCTGGCAGGAAAACCTCCGGCTACGCTAGAGCGTTTCTACTCCAAGGCACACCAGTTCATAAGAAGAGAGGAAGCTAGGTGGGTACGACGAGACAAGGCACCGGGACCTGCCCAAGAGTCAATTAAGAGCAACATTGCTGTGAAGCAATCTGGAGACAATTCGGGAAAGGTCCAAGTCAATGTCCAGAGTAAGCCTGTGCAGCCCAAAGAGTCCGGAGGAAGAAGTCAAGGAAAGAGGAAAGAAGCGGGAAAGTGGAAGTCGAGAATTCCAAGCTACAGCGAGTACACTCCGCTAAACGCCCCACTTGAGAACATTTACCTATCCACATGCAATACTTTTCAATACAGAAAACCACGTCCAAAAGAATCAACTGAAGAACAGAAACGGACTGGGAAATATTGCCGCTTCCATGAAACTTATGGACACAACACGGAAGAATGCAGACACCTGCATGACGCTATCGAGAAATTGATCAGACAAAAGAAGTTGCAAGAATTTGTAAAGGATCCACAGGAAGGAGGACAGGGAACGTCCAACCCAGGTCGTGCACCAGCTCCACGTCATCCTGAGGAACCTGCCCGGACTGTTGGAAGACTGGTTATAAATACAATTATCGGCGGACCTCATCCCGCAGATAAGAACTGGCAAGAGATGGAACGATATGCAAGCTCCTTGAAGCATGCAGATTTTGAGTGCTGTTCGAACGTAGAGGACGGGGCCCCTGCTAAGCAGCAGCGCGTGATGACAGACGATATTGTATTCAAGAACAGAGACGCTGATCAGGTAGAGGCTCCGACCATCGATTCCATGGTCATATCTGCAACGATCGGACCAGCATATGTAAAAAGAATTTTGATTGATTGTGGAAGTTCAGTCAACATCATCTTCAAGAAGGCCTATGATCAGATGAAGCTAGAGACAAAAGACTTGAAACCATCCAAAGCTCGTATCCACGGCTTTAACGGCGCTGCGACTGATGCAGTAGGATATGTCGAGTTACCAGTTGAACTGGGACAAGGCGAGCGTCGGAGGGTACGAATTCTACCCTTTGTAGTTTTGGATGTGGACTCTCCATATAATGTTTTCTTGGGTCGGCCGGCCCTGGCTGAATTTAGGGCGGCACTAGCCCCGTGGTGCTTGACTTTGAAGTTTCCGACTGACAAAGGAGTAGGCATTGTTCACGGTGACCAAGCAGCTGGTCGTTCTTGTTATGTGGCCGAGCTCCGAGAGGCCCACCGGAGGGAGAAAGGAAAGGTTGCGGACAATCCCGTCCGCATCCTCAATACGAATAATTGACAAGTAGTGCCCGAGCCCTGGCTCGGGCATAGTTCTCGGATCTACGGAGATATAGATCCGAGAGACGACGATGAGAAACCCAGGGAAGAGAAGGCGGCACCGGCTGAATTAACAATTGACATTTCAGTTAGCCGTGACGACCCTTCGCGAATACTGAAGATCGGATCACAGTTGGGCCCCGCAATGACTGAAGACCTTAGCGACTTCCTCCGGGCAAACCTTGATGTTTTTTCCTGGACGCATTCTGATATGTGTGGGATTTCTCCCGCCATCACGAGTCATATGTTGAACATAGACCCGAAATACGTCCCAGTCAAGCAAAAAAGGAGAGGAATGGATCCAGAGAGATCCGCCGCTCTTGGAGAGGAGGTGGACAAACTCAAAGCAAATGGGTTTGTCCGCGACGCCCTCTACCCGGAGTGGGTCTCCAACCCCGTGCTAGTAAAGAAGGCGAATGGGAAATGGAGGACTTGCATAGATTATTCCGACTTGAACAAAGCATGCCCTAAGGACAGTTTCCCGTTGCCTAGGATCGATCAGTTGGTCGATTCCACAGCAGGACACGAATTATTGTCATTCATGGATGCGTACTCGGGATACAACCAAATCCCAATGCATATTCCGGACCAAGAACACACCAGCTTCATTACAAATGTCGGGCTGTATTGCTATGTAGTGATGCCCTTTGGATTAAAGAATGCTGGAGCAACTTACCAACGTCTGGTGAATCGAATGTTCAAGGACCAGTTGGGCAAAACCATGGAAGTCTATGTGGATGACTTGCTCGTGAAGTCACGGCGGTCAAACGACCACATTCAAGACTTAGCTGAAATGTTTAACATACTCAGGTTCTATGGAATGAAGATCAACCCGCTGAAGTGTTCTTTCGGCGTTGCATCAGGGAAGTTTTTAGGATTCATCGTCAACGCTAGGGGAATCGAAGCCAACCCAGAAAAGATCCAAGCCATTCGAGATGTACAAGCGCCCAGGACTATAAAGCAGGTACAGAGCTTGAACGGAAAAGTAGCTGCGCTGGGTCGATTTATATCCAAGGCAACTGACAAGTGCATCCCGTTCTTTGACATAATAAAGAAAGGAAAGAGGAATTTTGAATGGACGTCTAGCTGCGAGGAAGCTTTCCAGAACCTGGTAAGGCATCTGGAGAGCCCACCAATGCTATCTAAACCAGTTGACCATGAGATGCTGTACGTTTACTTGGCTATATCCCCTCATGCGATAAGCGCAGCTTTGGTTCGTGAGGAGGATCGAGTCCAGAAGCCGGTATATTATGTTAGCAAGCGTTTAACGGGGGCAGAGAAGAATTACCCTAAAATCGAGAAATTGGCTTATTGCTTGGTGATTGCATCACGCAAGCTGCGCCCATACTTTCAAGCGCATTCAATCGGCGTTTATACCGATCAACCCCTGAGGCAGGTACTTCAACGACCGGAAACTTCTGGAAGATTGCTAAAATGGAACATCGAGTTGAGCCAATTCGATATCGCGTACTTACCACGGAGAGCCATCCGAGGGCAAGCGTTAGCAGACTTCATCGCTGAATTTACCATACCCATCAAACCGGACGATCACGACATCATTCCCCCCATTCGATGGAAATTATACACTGACGGTGCATCAAACGACCGTTGCTCCGGCGCGGGCGTAGTTCTTATAACTCCGGAAAACCGATCAATCTGTTATGCCCTGAAGCTCGATTTCCCGGCTACGAACAACGAAGCTGAATATGAAGCACTGATCGCTGGCTTGAAGCTCATCAAAGAACTCGGGATCGAATCAGTCGAAATCTTTTGTGACTCGCAGTTAGTGGTTTACCAAGTACGAGGAGACTACCAAGCAAAAGGACGAAAGCTTGCTCCGTACCTCGTTCAGGTCCAGGAACTACTATCAAATCTTAAGCGTTATGACATTTCACATATCCCGCGAGAACAAAACAAAGAAGCCGACTTGTTGGCTAAGTTCGCAAGTACCGACGATGTTCAACAAATGGGATTGTATCCCGTTGAAGTCTTGCATGCCTCGAGTGTGGACGAGATGAAAATCGATCGCGTGTTGGAAACAGAGATCGAGAAGGACTCGTGGATAACCCCATTCAAACTGTACCTGACAACCGGGGCTTTACCAGAAAAAAGAAGCGAAAGACGACAGGTCCTTCGAAAGGCTGCGCGGTACGTAATGCAGGATGGATCCATGTACCGGAAAGGATTCTCAGTCCCATTGTTACGGTGCATCGCTCATGATGAAACAAAGCGAGTCTTGAGGGAAGTCCACGAAGGGGAATGCGGCGACCATACTGGGGGGCAAACGCTATCAAAGAAGATCCTCCGCTATGGGTATTACTGGCCCACCGTAAACCGGGATGCCGCGGACTACGCAAGAAAATGCGACAAGTGTCAAAGATATGCAAAAATCCCGAGGGCTCCGTCAACGGAACTCACACAAATGATCAGTCCTTGGCCATTTGCGATCTGGGGAATCGACATAATCGGCTCTTTGCCTCTATCCAAAGGTGGTGCGAAATACGCAATAGTTGCAGTCGACTATTTCACGAAATGGGCTGAGGCAGAACCTTTGGCCACTATCACCTCTAAGAAGGTCATTAACTTCGTTGTCTGAAACATTATATGCCGCTTTGGCCTTCCACGCACCATCATTACAGACAACGGAACGCAATTCGAAAGTAGAGAGTTCAAAGAGTTCTGTTTAAAGTACGGCATCAAGAAAAAGTTCGCCGCCGTTGCACACCCAAAAGCTAACGGACAAGTCGAGGCCGTTAACAAAATAATCAAGTCCAAACTAAAGAAGCGTCTGGAGAAGGTTGGAGGCAAATGGGTAGATGAACTCCCGACAGCATTATGGGCGTATAGAACTACCCACAAGTCCGCAAACGGTCACACTCCGTTCGCCTTGGCATACGGCTCTGAAGCCGTTATACCCGTGGAACTTGAAGTTCCATCGCACCGAGTGACATACTACGATCCCAAGACGAACCAAAACCTCTTGCTGGAATCACTGGACTGCATCGATGAAAAGCGGGAAGAAGCTGAATTAAGGGCGGCGGCGCATAGACATCGAGTCAAGCGTTACTATGACGGCAGAGTCCGCCCAAGAATCTTTGATGTGGGAGATCTCGTTCTGAAACGAGTCTTCTCGGTACCATCACGCATGAATCCCAGCTGGGAAGGTCCATACGCCATTGAACGGAAGCTTGGAGAAGGAACATTCAAGCTAGCGACCGTTGATGGCGCGACACTCCCCCGAGTATGGAACAGTGAACATTTGCGGCACTATTACATTTAGCATGTTTCCCTTTCTTGTTATAGGCACTATTGTTTTCTGCATGTTTCCATTCAATAATGACATAGTTTCCTTCTGAAGTTGTAATCGAGCAATTTAGTTGATTTTCATTAATAAAGGCTTGAAGCCACATTTTCTATGAAGTTTCTATATCTCTTAATTGGATGATAAATTACATTATTCTGCGCGACGTACAGACTCGTACGAACGACTTCCAATCTCCGAATCCCCAGAGTGCGGAGCGGAGTACTCTAAGTCCCCAGAGCGCGGACTAGATTATAAACGACTTCCAATCTCCGAATCCCCAGAGTGCGGAGCGGATCTAAGTCCCCAAAGCGCGGACTAGAGTATAAACGACTTACAATCTCCGAATCCCCAGAGTGCGGAGCGGAGTACTCTAAGTCCCCAGAGCGCGGACTAGAGTATAAACGACTTCCAATCTCCGAATCCCCAGAGTGCGGAGCGGAGTACTCTAAGTCCCCAGAGCGCGGACTAGAGTATAAACGACTTCCAATCTCTGAATCCCCAGAGTGCGGAGCGGAGTACTCTAAGTCCCCAGAGCGCGGACTAGAGTATAAACGACTTCCAATCTCCGAATCCCCAGAGTGCGGAGCGGAGTACTCTAAGTCCCCAGAGCGCGGACTAGAGTATAAATGACTTCCAATCTCCGAATCCCCAGAGTGCGGAGCGGAGTACTCTAAGTCCCCAGAGCGCGGACTAGAGTATAAACGACTTCCAATCTCCGAATCCCCAGAGTGCGGAGCGGAGTACTCTAAGTCCCCAGAGCGCGGACTAGAGTATAAACGACTTCCAATCTCCGAATCCCCAGAGTGCGGAGCGGAGTACTCTAAGTCCCCAGAGCACGGACTAGAGTATAAACGACTTCCAATCTCCGAATCCCCAGAGTGCGGAGTGGAGTACTCTAAGTCCCCAGAGCGCGGACTAGAGTATAAACGACTTCCAATCTCCAAATCCCCAGAGTGCGGAGCGGAGTACTCTAAGTCCCCAGAGCGCGGACTAGTGTATAAACGACTTCCAATCTCCGAAACCCCAGAGTGCAGAGCGGAGTACTCTAAGTCCCCAGAGCGCGGACTAGAGTATAAACGACTTCCAATCTCCGAATCCCCAGAGTGCGGAGCGGAGTACTCTAAGTCCCCAGAGCGCGGACTAGAATATGAACGATTTCCAATCTCCGAATCCCCAGAGTGCGGAGCGGAGTACTCTAAGTCCCCAGAGCGCGGACTAGAGTATGAACGATTTCCAATCCCCGAATCCCCAGAGTGCGGAGCGGAGTACTCTAAGTCCCCAGAGCGCGGACTAGAGTATGAACGATTTCCAATCTCCGAATCCCCAGAGCGCGGACTAGAGTATGAACAGTCTCCGAGTCCTCGGAGCATAGTGTCAGCAAACCAAATAAAGACAAGAGAATCATTCAAACAAGAAGAAACTAAAATTTTATTCGATAAGTCCAAAATGGGGATACAAGATCACTCCTACAAAATTCGGGCCTATACAAACTACGAGTTATGGAAGATAGAAACAATTACAAACTTAAGCAAAAACTTGTTGAACAAGTGCATCGATCATTTCTTCGACTTCTTCTTCTTGTCTGCCTTGGGTGTTTCCGACGACTCCTCTCCCTCACGCTTTTTCTTGGACTTTTTGCTTGCTAGAGAGACGGAGTCAGGAGTAGGAGACGGAACATCTAGTGGTTTGGACCTGCCCGGGAGAATGATTTTCAGAGGTCTGTTCCGCAGGTCAGTGAGTTCCATGACTTCGGATTCAACTTTGACTTTGACTTTTCTCTTCTCCTCGTCGGCGAGACGGTCCTTCATGCTCATCTCTGAAGTATGTTCAGAGGCGCCAGTGATTTTAACTTCGTCGCTTCCTTCGGCAGGAGACGAAGTATCAAGTTTGTCATCATCAAGCGCCCCGATCACTTGAGCGTCTGGGCCGGGAGTCACCCCTGCGTGAGCAACGTCGCTTGTTTTCCCCGCTTCCTCCTTGGCGTCATCGCTCCTCGGAGTTCGCTCAGCGTCAGAACAACCTGCACGAAAACATAAGAAGTGGGCATTAGAACGAATAACCACTGCTGAAAAATGACGGGATCTCTTCGACTTCTAGAGAAAGAAGAATCTCCTACCAGGATCAGGTTGACTATCGGTGGTGCGCGGGGTTTCACCCTCCAGGATAGGTGACAGCACATGAACGCCGAGCCCGGGATCTTCGGGATCGTAACTGGCATGCTGCTCGAATGGATCAAGCGTCGACCGACCAGCCGATTGAGCAGCATAAGGAGCGGCGATGTGAGGAGTAGTAGCGTCGGCCTCTGACGGGCCAGCCTCGTCATTCTTCTCTTTCGAAGGGGAAGAGCCTTTGCCATAAAGAGCCAATGCTGCGGATAAATCCGATGGCTCATTCCCCCTCAGGAACTCCTTCACCAATGCATCCTCGTCGATTTCTTCGGAGCCTTACTCGACTTTCTTGATCTTTATCAGAGTTTCCCATGCCTCAGCCAGGGATTCATGGTAGTCGTCACCCAAGAATGTTAGGTCGCGGTGCATAAGGACACGGGCTCCATACTCGGAGATCAACGGGTCAAACATACTTTTGACCTCTTCCCTGCCGGCCTCTGCGGCCGCCTCAAGGCGAGAATCAAGCTCCTCCACGGCCATTCTTTTGCCCTCCTCACGGGCCTCATCCTTCATTTTCTCGACCCCGGCAAGTTCACCGTCGAGCTTTGCCTTCAGGAGTCGGGTAGCAACAATCTCATCACAATACCGCTGTGATTCTTCCTGAGTGGCAATTTTGTCTTCTTTCTCCTTGGAGAGTTGTTCTTTCAGCTCTTTGACTTGAGTAGCGAGCGCGTCCCTTTCTTTTTGGACAGAGTCTTTTTCTAGGGCAAGGGTGCCGCTGCGCTGGACTGCTTCGTCAAGCTCCTTTTTGTGAGCCACCTCTAAGCGAGTAACTGCCTCAGCAGTATCTTTTGCACCTTGTTCAGCGGCTTCTAGCTTTGACTTATAAGAGGCGAGTTCTTCGTCTTGGAGTTTGATGATTTTCTTATCGCTGTCAGCCTCCAGGTTCAGACGGTCAATCTCGTGTTGACGCTCGACAGATACTTCTGAGATCTTCTCCACCAAGTGCACGAATGCGTCATGTTGGACATAGACGTCATTGTTGCAGGCAATGGCACTTTGCTTCACGTGCCCAGGAATGTGATGGATGGCCGGGAGGAATTTCAAACCGTCAAAACAAATTTTCGGAAACTTGGCCTTAAGGTCGACCATCTTTTCCGCAACAGTTGGGTCCACGGCAAGAGCAGGAGGAGGAGGCTTAGAGAATTCCGTTCTTTTACGCGGCTCTCGAACTTGCCTCGTACTCGATGAACTGGAATGTTGTTCTCGAGCAGCATCAGACTGATAACCCTTCTGCAAAGACTTCTCTTTATCCGGCTCAGTTGTAGGAGGAAGATCGCGGGACTGGGAAGATTGATAGTGTGCTTTCTTGCGGTGAGACGACTCGCGCGGACGATTGTCCCTATCTTCATAATCACCTCGGTCCCGGCGTCTGCCTGAACCGGAATCCCGTCCGGAGTGATGGAATATAGAAGACCCCTGAAGGCGATCAAGTCCGTGGGAGCGGCCCATATCACCTGCAAAGAAGGAAGATAACAACGAGTTAAGGAGAATTCACGAATTAAAAAGACTTGAAGTATATTATGGAATGCGCATGTGCGTGTGTGTCCTAAGTGTTCCCCCCGACGGACCCGTTCGTTTATCTTTGCTAATCGGAGTATTGTCTCTTTGAGCCGGGAGTTGAACTCCTACATTGCCTCTAGCGGGCGAGGAGAATTTGAGAGCTTCAGGATCATCGAACCCGTAATTAAGTATGTCTTCGGGAATAGAGAGGTTCGAGAGACCCCTCAGAGAACTTTCCAGATGCTGCGAAGAAGCCTCTTTTTCTGGAGGGGTAGGCGTAGATTTTGAGGTGCCACCAACTTTCTCCTTCTGAACCGTATATTTCAGCTTTTTCTTTCCCTTCGAAGGGGAGGATGACGTCTCAATATCCTGAACTTCGATTGCCGGATTCCAAGCGGGACCCACGTTCTCGCCCTGAGTTTCGGGTGCATCATCCTCTTTGCGCTCGCCTTCTTCGTGCGTGTCGGGAGCGCGATGCGACGACGGGCCGGCAAGTTTTTTCCCTTTACCAGATGGAGGTTTGGGAATTGTAACACCTTCTGGAAGGCTGATCCGACGATCAGGAGCTAGCAAGCCGAACCCCGACAGCGATTCATTTGAAATGATAGCTCGAATATCTCGATCCTCGGTCGGAAGGGCTCTAATCGCGTCGACAGCATCAGAATATCCTCGGCCTTCCGGACGCGGGTTAATACCTGAAAAGATGAAATGAAGAGTTAAGAAAAACATGACTCCCATTAAATACGAATAACGATTCAGCAGAGAGACTTACTGCCTTCAACCCATCTCCTAGCAAAACCAGACGGGCATCGCACATAGAACCATTCCTGTTTGTACAGGGCGAATTTGCTACAGGCCCCTGTCAAGATCTGGCACTTGTGGTATGGCTCGAGGAACATGAAGGAAGGGCTATCTTTCCGTCTCTTGAACATATAAATGTATCGGATATCACCGGGGGTTGGAGGTCTGGAGAAGACGGCCATGAAGAGTAAATAAGTCCCAAATAGGAACGCATGGCCATTCGGGTGCAGCTGCGATGGAGCAATGTCTATATACTGCAGCACATCCCGGAGAAATAAGTTAAATGGAGGCACGCTGCCCATCCAACACATGAACTTGTTGCAGGCTGTGTACCCGACTGGGGGCAGATGAGGGCGGTCGTGTCTCGAAGGAACTAACACGTCAGCAAAGGGAATCCCGTGAATGGAACATATCCGTCGCAGAGCGGCCTCATTGATCTTCGAGGCTTGAGAATCGATCGGATTGTCCAGTAAGATGGTTGACTCCAGAGCATCGGGCGCCAAGTTTTGAGCGGGAGAGATTGACGGGTTGGAAGCATCTGCGGCTCCTTGCCTTGCTGACGGCCCAGGCCTGTCAGATATGGTGGCAGAACTAGATTTTCTCGACATCCCGAATAAATAATGAACCTGGCTAAATGCTTGAGAGAGCTATACTTAAAAAACGTTGAACGTTAGAATTAGCAACACGATTTTTCCCCCCCGTGTGGTGTGTGAACTAGTGCAAGCAATTGTGTGCAGGCAATAAGAATCTAAAGGTTCTAAAGATGTAATGTTTAGCTTCGAATCATCGCCTTCGAAGACCGTCATCGCTGACCGTCTCAGAAAGCTCGCCTTGAGGAGATTACAGTCCCAGATTCAGAAGACATATGATTTCTAAAGTGACCGGCTTAAAATGTAGTTAGACACCTATCCTGTTCGGCATTTTTAATGTTGTTCGGCATTTGTATTGACCGGCTAAAGACATTATCCGGCCCAAGAATTGTCCGGCAATTGCTTTGTTTGACTAAGGTAATGGTTCGACCTAAGGGTTGTTCGGCTGAAGTCAGTGTTCGGCATGTCAGTTATACTGTTCGGCTAGAGTCATCGTTCGGCATGTCAGTTATACTGTTCGGCTAGAGTCATCGTTCGGCATGTCAGTTATGTTGTTCGGCTAAAGTCATTGTTCGGCATGTCAAATATGTTGTTCGGCTAAAGTCATTGTTTGGCATGTCAATTATATTGTTCGGCTAAAGTCACTGTTCGGCGTATCAATCGTATTGATCGGCTAATGTCATCGTTCAGCTAAAAGTGGTGCTCCGCCACGATTTCAACTCTACCCTACACCTTCTCCATCCACACCGAACGACAGAGACGGATCGCCCGGCAAAGACTACGCCGTTCAACACCCCATCTACCCTTCTATCGTTCGGCACGGAGGAGCTATCCCCAATTAGACAACTCAAAACGAGCAAACCACGATGAACCTAAAATGGAAGTAGTGCAATTGTTAGAGGAAGGATACCTAATTCGACGATCGAAGTTGAGAATGGATTATAAAGGCTTTATATCTGGTAGGATGGGAAGAGTTGAAAGTCTCTAAGGAATGGCTGAAGAGAAGGCGTAAAGGGAAGAGAGACGGTGAGAACCTGGTTATATAGAGGGAGGTAGAAGTTGAAGAGGCTATACCCGGTAGAACCGGTCAACACCGAAGGGTTCGGCATCGTAGCAGTGTGACGTTCGGCACACGAGGTACGTTCGGCTTCGAGCGTATCGTTCGGCATCTAAATCTCGTTCGTCTTGCACCTCCTTCGCTAGCATTCTCGAGAAGGTACCTCCGAGGTAGATTGTATCAGATTCAAAGCGCATCACGTTCGGCCACGCAATACACTTTGGGGGGCAAGTGTTTCCTGGGGATTTGACCAGGCAACTAGTACTCGGCAATAAGTGCTCGGCATCAGAGAGCGATTGGCATCAAGGAGTGTTCGGCGAAGCACTGGCCATCCAGGAGTGTTCGGCGAAGCAACTGACATCCATGAGTGCTCGGCGACAAGCGTGCTCGGCATAGTACTCGGCATCCATTAGTGTCCGGCATCGAGACTGTTCGGCGTACCAGAGTACTCGGCATCAAGACTGCTCGGCATACTAGAGTACTCGGCATCAAGACTGCTCGGCATAACAGGGTACTCGGCATCAAGGCTGCTCGGCATCAAGACTGCTCGGCATACCAGAGTACTCGGCATCAAGACTGCTCGGCATAACAGGGTACTCGGCATACAAGAGTACTCGGCATCCCATGGTGTTCGGCGTAATACTCGACATCCAGGAGACATTCAGCACAACTAACCAACATATCGTTCGGCATAGAAGGGATGGTTCGGCGTAGAGCGTTCGACCTCAACAGACAACCATCCCACATTTCCCACGACACCAACACACCGTTCGGCTTAGAAGGGATGGTTCGGCGCAGAGCGTTCGGCGAACCTTGCTCGGCATACGGCGACCACTGTACTCGGGCTGGAGCGTTCGGCAATCAGCCCACTTGGGAAGTCCAGCCCATCTTTGCCTATAAATAGAGGGGCAGGGTCACAGTGAAATGGATCCTTTTTTGGGAGAGAAAACACCGGGGAGACTCTGCCATTCTCAAGACTCATCTTCTCTACTTAACAACTTCATTCAAGCATTTGATTCACGAATTGTATTTGTAATCAACTATAAAGAAGATCAATAAAGTTTAACCTCAAAGTGGACGTAGGCAATTATGCTGAACCACTATAAATTTGGTGTTCTTACTTTCTGTATTTAAATTAGTACTGTCTTCTCTGTTTAATTTGATTTCATCACTTATATCTCTTCACAATCTTCTTCTACGAGGTTAGTGACCAATTTTGGTGCTAACAGCTTAACACCCTTCTCTGAGACGTACGAGCTCAGAGGTTATGTAGTAGAAATTTATCAGCGATATATTCCCAATTTGGTAATGTGACATGCTGAGTGTTGTTGTGTGATGATCAGTGTTTGATCATTTGTGATATGATCATTTGTTTGATCATTTATCTTTGTGATCATAGGTTGATCATCTGTTGACCCAAAGCATGGCTTTGTGACAAAGCGTAGCTTTGTGGACGAGACTTCGTCGAACCTCATAACCCGGTAATGGTCGAAACAGGAATTGTACAGCAAGGTTTCAGGGGTAGCTTCCCTAGGGTATGACCATTCCTTCTGGAAAAGGGTAGTATCATGGTATGGAGCCCAGATACTTACTCATGTGGACACACTTTATTTATGACGTGTGATGTTGGTTTCGAGGCGCCTCGGTTAAAGGTCCCAAAGGACCGGGGTGGCATATCTGAGGTTTTTTTTATCCCTTGGGAAAAGGGGTAGCCGGCCTTGTTTGGCAGAGAACGGTTTGGTTCTCGGAGCGTCCCACTAGAGGCGTTTCTTTCGTGGAATAGGAAGTTCCTTAGCCTGACCATTTGTTGGAAAAATCCAAAGAAACAATGTGACGCCCCACCTCTATACCCACGCTAACCAAGAACACTACGATGTAGTGCTGTCAATTAGCACGGAGAATAAGGCTGTTGAGGAGCGACCATCCGTGTAACTTCTTTGTGCGAGCACCGATATGTCAGATAGAATAGAATGCATATCTTTTAAAGACGAAATCCAACATACCGATACAAACACAAAGCTATCACATGGTGGCTATATATAATCTTCGGAAACAAATATAGAAATAAACATAACACAAATCAGTCACAGACAATTCATATCACAAAGGCGGAATAAGATATGAATATTACACCTAAAAGTGTACATCAGAGTAGTGGTCAAATAAGATCCACAATAACACAAAAGAATAGATACAAGTGCAAGACAATAGAATACGTATACATCAAGGAGTCTCATCACAAATGCATACAACAAAAAACTACTAAACTAGAGTAGTTAGCCAAAAGTCAGAAGATGGCTCCAGATAAGAAGTCATGAGGAAGCACCTATAAAATCTCAGTCTGACCCAAGTATTATTTAAGAATAAAATAATAAACGGATCAGTCTAGCTATAATTATCAGATAAAATGAGATAGAATATGAGATATGATAATAGAACGTATGATAACAAAAAGGTGTCATACTATGAAAAGTATACATTAGAAATCCCACAAAAGTCATACAATATCTCAATAATCTCAAAACAGAGAAAAGAATGTCATATTCTTAATTTAATTCACCAAGCCACAATAAAATGACATACTCATCAATGTCAATGGTAAAAGCTGGTGAAACATAAAATTCCAGAAATCAATAATTAGAAATCCAGAAATCACAAGAAAAGGATGGTCAATCCCAAACAGGAGCATGAAAGCCGGTACATTGACGCAGTGCAAACGGTACGTCCAATGAACCAGAAAGCCGAGACATCGATGTAGTACAAACGGTACATCAGATGAATCAAACATTGACACAGTGCAAACGGTACGTCCAATGAATCGGAAAGACAGAGACATCGATGTAGTACAAACGGTACATCAGATGAATCGAACATTGACGCAGTGCAATCGGTACGTCCAATGAACCAGAAAGACAGAGACATCGATGTAGTACAAACGGTACATCAGATGAATCGAACATTGACGCAGTGCAAACGGTACGTCCAATGAACCAGAAAGACAAAGACATCGATGTAGTACAAACGGTACATCAGATGAATCGAACATTGACGCAGTGCAAACAGTACGTCCAATGAATCGGAAAGACAGAGACATCGATGTAGTACAAACGGTACATCAGATGAATCGAAACACATTAAAAGTACTTGGGTTGCCAGCCCACAAAGAAATGAGACGAAGCTCAATAAAATGAAGTACAGTCCTTCATACGGACAAAGAGACATCGCACAATTGCTAGTCTAAATCATAAAATGATCATCATGATCAGCGAGAAGTGTCAATCACACCAAGCTAGTAAATATATGAGTTTAGCTTCATGTCCCATAACCACTTGCTTAACTTAAATATTTACGAACAAGGTGTAAATCTTCAGTAGGAAATTGTCACGAAAAGGGTTCAATCGAACAAGTCCAAGAGCTAACCGACGAAGTGAACGCAAGCGTTTCATACCACTCGTTTTACTAAGTCGTTTAAGTCTATTTCTCATTCGAGTGAAGTAAAGGCTTGTATATACTAGTAGATTGAAAATCGGTTTGAGAAAACGAACTTTTGATATTTAAAATAGTGTTGAAATCGCTTTGATGAAAGAGTTTTGATATTTACTATTAGTATTGAAACCTTCATATATCTTTAAAACGATTGTAGAAACAAATCAATTCACGTTCGAAGACGTGAGTAAAGTCCAAAGAAGTCAATCCCAAAACCATCAAAGTAGAAATTCTGATAAATGTTTTTCAGATGGGATTGCCTACGCAGAGTAATACGGGGTTCGACCTAGTGAAGGCAAGCTGGTCAAGCGACCTAAGGAAAAATGAGGTCTAACGACCTAAAGAGTTCGCGGCCTAGTGGCTGCCAGGTCATACGACCTAAGGGAAGAATGCCACGCGACCAAGCAGAAGAACAGGTCGAACGACCTAAGTGCTAACTTGCGAACGACTTACGACTTAAGAGCCATACGAACCAGCGACCTAAAACTGGCGACCTAAGGACTTAGCAGGGTCGAGCGACTTAACGACCTAAGCCTTGAACGACTTAGTGGAACGAACGACTTAACGACCTAAGCCTTGAACGACTTAGTGGAACGAACGACTTAACGACTTAAGCTCAAATACGAGCTACGAGCTAAGGCTGGAACGACCTAGTGAAGTTAGGTCGGGGACGACCTACGACTTAAGCCAGGGCGAGCGAGCTAACTGCAAACGACTTAAGGCCAAACGACCTACGACTTAACTCGAGGCGAACGAGCTAACTGCAAACGACTTAAGCCTTTAACTCGTGAACGACTTATGCCTTTAACTCGTGAACGACTTATGCCTTTAACTCGTGAACGACTTATGCCTTTAACTCGTGAACGACTTATGCCTTTAACTCGTGAACGACTTATGCCTTTAGCTCGTGAACGACTTAACATTTTGCCTGGAGATTATAGGTCGGCAACGACCTACGACTTAAGGGCGAACGACCTAACTCCGAACGAGCTAAAAATGGCCAGAACGACCTAGTAGCAGTTTTTCACCAAAATCACTAAATTTTGGAGTTTTTCGCCAATCCAATCCAAACCAAATGCAGATATTCATACAAATGCAATAGAGGATCATTCCCAACAGTCCAAGATAGATATAGGCAAGATGTGAGATCAAAAATCTCACCTTTTCATGGAATTTGATGAAGACGAAGCTCGGGGGCAAAGCAAAGATCAACCACAAGCTTGAATCAATGTCTTCACTTTGAATTTGGAGTTAGATGTTGAATTTGCTAAAGAACTTGAGCTTGGAATTTTAATTTCCTATTCCCTCCACCATTTTTGCTAAAGCTTCAAAGTTTATGCAAGTAGATGAAGAGAAGGAAGGGGTTGGGCTGAGTTAGAAGAGGTGCAGCCCAAACCAAAAGCCCAACACAAAAAGTGACGAAAATTTCACTATCTCCAAACATATCGAAGTTTACACTCAAAAAGATCGCAAACGTCATTTTGAACTCAATGGGGGTGGTCTCGAGTCCTAATTTGACCGTATGCAAAAAGTAGCTTTTCGGACTAACATCCGACTAACAATAAAATATTTAATATAAAATCGATAAATATGCGGGTTGTTACAAACAATATGAGCACTGTACGGTTTTAGTTGTATTACCTGCCATGGAATGTGGCGGTAACCTGCTATTGAACATGGTAGCTATAGTAGGCATACGATAATGGTCGTATGTTGGCTAAGATTTATATTCTACTTTCGAAATGTTTTCTACACTATGCACTAATAATAATATCAAAATGATTTGATTTTGCATAGTAAGCATCTTTGACTATCATAAGAAGAAATCTCCTCCAATTCTGCGTTTGCATTGTGTGTGTGGCGGGAGGTCTTATGGTAGTTTCATTTTCCAAAAGCATTGCGAATTGACTTTAAAACTCGCTGTTATTTGTTTTTAAAGATAAACTATTTTTGTTGCTCAAACCAGTCCCATGACTGATCCGGAGTTTATTGTTCTTTCCTAAACTCTGGATGCTCAAAATTTTTCTACACGAGCAGTCTAGAGTTGGATTTTTCAGATAGTCTGGTTTAGTAGATTATCTGGAGCTAGTTCAGTCTTTGGATATGGACTGCACTTGCTTATCTTTGTGCCTTGTTATTGGGAGTTCGAGCTATTTCTGGATTGCTGCTTTGAAGATGGAGATTATCCGCTGCTGATGTTATCGTTTTCTTTTCCGCTGCTATTTGTTGTATCATATCTCTGATGTATATAGATATTCATTGTATCATCATTGTATCTGGATATTGTATCAGATGTTGTATATCTATATTCTTTTTCTTTTCCGCTATGTTATTTACTTAATGTTGTTATAAGCTCCGGCGACTCGGATTTGAACGGTCGAATCTGTGGCATTCGAGTACGATGTAAAGTATGGATGTCGATTTTCGAGCGGGCAAAATCCGTGACGTTACATTTGGTATCAGAGCTAAGGTTGAACTTTAGCTCAGGAGTATAACACGTTAAGTAGCTCATTAGAGAAAGAGTGAAGTAAACTCTAGAATGAGTGTATTCCTAAGATATCTGTTCGAATGTCTCAGTAAATTCTCTTGCTATTCACCGATAGTGAGTATGAGTGCAAGAAGAGGACGAGATAGGGGACGAGGGAATACGACTATAAATGGTCAATACCCTGCAACAGTGGAAACAACTTTCTTATCATTTTCTTTGATTCGTTTCCAAACTCTTTTGATTGCTTCGTGACAGCTCCAAGAAGAAGTTTCGGTGTGATGATGGTCCTACGAATCGTTGAAGAAAATCCTTACTTAGTATTTTCATCGGTTTCTTATCAGCTTTTTGATTTAAACCTTAATGAATTTGAAATTGGAAATTTTAAATTGAATTAAATTTGATTAATAGAATATGAAGATAAAATTGAATTAAATTGATAAAACGATATTGTTTGAAACCAAATTTTGAAATTCTATTATGACTTCTTGTGAATACCAAAGTCCGAAAAGGGACAAATTGGTATGTATTCTGAGATATTCCGACTTGAGTTTGGAATCCATATCTTGTGTTTGAGGAATTATAGGAGATCGAATCTGTCTATCTATGTTAATTTTCGTGCCTGCGAATTTCGAGGACGAAATTCTTTTAAGGGGGGAAGTTTGTAACGACCCCAGATTTTAAATTAATTTAATTTAATAATTAAAATGAATTTTGAATAAAAATTTGTAAAACTAATTTTAAATGGATTAATTGATTGCGAGTTTCCCCGAATACAGATAAATTCTGTATAAATCATTTAAAATTTAAAAAATATTGTAAATATTGTATATTTATGTGTATATATGTATTTGGGCATATATGAGTGAATTTGAAAATAAATAAATATGTACTTTGGACACAAGTATAAAAAAACAAATAAATAAATAATTGATAGTTAGTAGTAAAGTAAAACAATTTAACAACAAAATAAAAGAAAGAAACGAAATATATTAACACATACACATATACAAACCTGAAGACACTAAACAAAGAAAAAAGTATATGTAGATTGTAAAGCAAAACTGTACATACTACATAATAACAAATAGTGAGTTGTTAACAAAAGTAGAAACATATGTACTTGAGGCTATCATCTCGGCCGAAATTAACAAAGCAAAATGTATCAACATACAAAACAAAGTACACAAAACAACATCTGCTCAGCCACAAAAGAAGGAAAGTAAATATAGTATTGTACAAGCTACTTAATGAAGCCACACAACTATCTTCATTTGTATAGCCGAGATGGAGGGAATAGTTATAAGTACAAGCTAATAAATGCAAAGATATGTATGTGTACAAGTTCATAAATGCAGCCCCAAACAAGTTACCTCAGCCTAATTTAAACAATCCAACACCCTGTAAACTCATTTCCTTTCCTATATACATCCATCTCTTATTCCTTTTCTAGTTCGTTCAGAAAATAAAAATAAAATACAAATCAAGTTACAAACTGAAACCAAGCTACCCAAATACATTCGAATGTGAAACCAAAAAAACAAGAAGTAAAGGTCCATAACTTGATGATTGCTTTGTATACATAAAGCTCTGTTTCTTCTGGAAAATAGGTGAGCAACTTTCCACCCATGATCTGCTTCTATATCTTGATATTGTGGTAGATACTTGAATGCATTATGAAATGTTGTTAGTTGTTAAATATGTCTGTATGTTTAGACATATATATGTAGATAATGTAGATATGGTGAGCAAATCTCTATTTTAAAACCTTTAATCTATAACTAAAATGCCTGGGGTTGATTTCTAAAATAAGATAGCTGCATAGATGTGAATGTGTTTGTATATGTATATACATATATATGAAATGGTTGCCTGTCAGTATATGTAGATGTAAGTCTGTTTTCGAATTCACAGGTTTTAAAATCAAGGTTTAAAACTAAATCAAAACTTCAAGTTAAACACAGATTCAACTTTAAACAACTTAAACTAGAGAAGTCAAGAAACTTCAGCAAGCAAATTTCTCAGCCTGTTTCAACAAACAAGCTATGTCCATTTCTTAATCAAGTGAGTAGCATAAAATTTAAATAGCTTAAGTATATCTTTATGTTGCTTGTTCATCTCTGAAACTAGTATATTTGTGAGCAACTCCTATTTTTTTTAAGCTTAACCTGTTTTGTTTTCTTGATATTTGTGAGTAAACTTTTGAATCTGGATTTAGCTGGTTGTTTTAATAATCATGATAAAGTAAAAGTGATGAAATATTGTATGCATACAGATAGGTATGTATATGAGCATGAGTGAACTATGCCTGTCAGAGAACAGACATGTTCTCATTTTGAACATAACAGGTTTCCAAACATGTTTTGAAATTAAATTCCCTCTCTTCTAATTATTGTTAAACTTCAGACCTTAAATAAAAGTTGTTAGTTTTAATATGGTTCAAATATTAAAAATAGATTTAAGTAAAACAAAGGAAGTTTCTCTTGAAAATTTGAAAATACAGACATCACTTAAATTATGTCAAAATTTCAAACATCATAAATCTTAGTTTCAGGTAGACAATCTTAAACGTCATCGAAGATAATGATTTTTGAAAGGAAAATCATGATTTTTAATGGACTAGGGAACGAGAAAATCGAAGTGGAACAATATTTGGGTTTTTGATGAATTCGAGTGATCTCGTCGTTGAGAGACCTCGGGGTTTCGAATGAAGGTAGAGGAGAGATCAGTGAAGCTTGGAAAAATAGTGTGATCACATGAAGTTCATCGTGGATGAGGCGGCGACGTTTTCTTTTTCGTAAACCTAATTTTTTGGGTGGTCGAGAATTTGGCCACCGCGACCTCCTACGAGCATCGAGTTACTCGCGCCTTTGGGAGATGGTGGTAGGGTTGATGACGAAGTGATGGCCAAAGTTTCGTGATGTCCGGTGGTCGGAGCTGCGTGAACGTGGCGTTGCCAGGTTTTGAGGTGGGGTCGCTGTCGAGTGTTCCAGGTTTGGTTTGGCGAGCTCGATTTCGTTTTCGAGTTGACTAGGTGGTTTGGATGATCGTGGTGGGATGTGAGGGTGGTTGGTGACTTGCTGGTGATGTCGGTGATGATCGGAGATAGCTCCGGCGATGGTGCATGTGCACGAGAAGGCTCATGTATCAGTGGGTTTTATCGTGGTGGTCGACTCGAAGTTAGGCTCGGGGTTTTGGGGTTTCGATTCGAGTTCGTACTCGTGAATTCGTAGGAGATAGGCTGCAGTTTTAAAGTTTTAAAATTTTACTAAGTTTAAAGGAATAAAAGAAGAAGGACGTACGTGAGGGAAGAAAACAACTCGGGAAAGTTGGAGGGAAACTCGAGTGACTGCTCGGGTAAATATGGGGGTATTCTCGGGTTTGTTGATGTTTGGCGAAACTGTTTGCAAACTTCAAAATAAACGAATTGAAGTTATATCACTTAAACAATTTTAAGTGATCATTTTTGTTTAACTGTTTTTAAAAGAAGTAATTAAGAAGGGTTAACTAAATTATATTTGAAATGAATTAAGTAATTAAAGATTTGTATGATAATTAAATCATTTATATGAATTTAATGATTCACTAAATTGTTAAGATAATTAAAAATGGATAATTAATTAATTCAATTAATTAATGCTATGGATGATTAATTAAGTAATCAAGAGTTCTGAATTATTAAGTTAATAAAGGAAATTAACTAGAAATTATTAAGTAATTAAATAAATGTGATTTAAATTTGATAATTAATCAGATTTATTTATCAAGAAAATCAATTGTAAATTGTTAATTACTTAATGAAAGCAATTAAGGGGTTAATTGATTATGTAATTGGTTTAAGGTTAATTAATTAATATGATTTATAAATTAAGGTAATTAATTTGAGGATAATTAATTAATTAAGGCTTAAGTAATAAATGATTTAAAGGTTAATTAATTAAAATAGTTTATGATTAATTTATGATTAATTAACCAAGATTTGTGGTTTATTCATAAGTAATAAATCTGATTTGAATTTACCAGATAATTAAATTGATCTTACTTATGAATACTTGGATTCTATTGAATGTGAATTGTTTGATATCCCTGATATATTCTGATTTGTATTGTGATCTATGATAAATTATCTGTGATGTAATCTGTGATTTTTTGTATATCTGTGATCTGTGCATGAACGATAAGCGTTATAGTTTATATCGCTTATCAACTATATCCTGTATTTTGATCTGTGATGATTCATTGTGTTGCACTATTGTGTTAAACCACTGGACCACACTTTTACACCCACAAAATGGATTTCACGTGGAAATCGGTTACGTCACAGATAATTTAAATTTGATGTTTTTTTGAAATTTAAATTTTTAATTTCAATTGATTTTGAAATTAGAAATTTGGGTTTAAAGTGAAAAGCTTTTGAATTGGAATTTCAAAGATAAAAGTTATTTTGATAACTTAATCGAGTTTTGAAATTTAAATAATTTGATTTAAATTTGAATTCAAGTTTGAAATTGAATCCTATAATTTAAAACTTGGGATTAAAAGATGCTGTACAAGTTATATATGGGTTAAACTATTTTAAAGTTTTTGATTTGGGAATTTGAATTTAAATTCAAAGGTTTTCACTCATGTAAATAAAATTGGATTTTTCTGAAAAGAAAACTATTTGTTTTCAAGTGATTAAAGCTTTCAAATAAGAAGTGAACTTCCAAATTGTGTTAAAAGGAAATTTAAGATTTAAATGAAAATGATTTCCAAGTTATGGAAACGATTTGAAAGCTATAAGTTAAATCTTTAATTTAAAGATTTTAAATGAGTTTAACCATTCGAAATGGAATTGTTTTAAATACTATAAGTTAAATCTTGACTTGAAGATTTAACGAGTTAATCCAAGTGAAATGGAAAGTGTTTTGAAATATATGAATGAATCTTTGTGAATGGGGTTAACTTTGTGAATTGAATCTTTTTGTTTAAAAGATTGGAAATGGTAATTTGTTTTAACCATTCGAATGAAAAGTTTTGGGTTTTAAGCTGTGACTTAATTGAAATCCCATATCCATATGATTTTTAATTGCGCTCACTATTCGGGTTAGCCGGGAAAGGACCTTTGGGTCGTATAACCCATTCTGAATATGTGATACGTCGTTATGGATGGCATTTGTTGACCGGTGTTGAAGACCGGATATTTTTGAAAACGGAAGGATTACCGTCGAGTTACTCTACATCGGTTGATCTCCGGTATAGAGGTTTTATCACCCTTAGTGACGGGAAGTCCGGACATGATTGAAAATTATCCGGATTTGCAAGGGCATCGTGAGAAGTGCCTTCGGTTCTGTTCGAACCCGGAACAGACTTGTATGGATTGTATGTCTGACATTATACTTTGAGATATAAAGTCGATTTCTTTCAAATACATTTCTGTTTAGTGGCGGAGAATTTATTCTCTTAGCTTAACACCCTTCTCTGAGACGTACGAGCTCAGAGGTTATGTAGTTGAAATTTATCAGCGATATATTCCCAATTTGGTAATGTGACATGCTGAGTGTTGCTGTGTGATGATCAGTGTTTGATCATTTGTGATATGATCATTTGTTTGATCATTTATCTTTGTGATCATAGGTTGATCATCTGTTGACCCAAAGCATGGCTTTGTGACAAAGCGTAGCTTTGTGGACGAGATTTCGTCGAACCTCACATCCCGGTAATGGTCGAAACAGGAATTGTGTGGTAAGGTTTCAGGGGTAGCTTCCCTAGGGTATGACCATTCCTTCTGGAAAAGGGTAGTATCATGGTATGGAGCCCAGATACTTACTCATGTGGACACACTTTATTTATGACGTGTGATGTTGGTTTCGAGGCGCCTCAGTTAAAGGTCCCAAAGGACCGGGTGTGGCATATCTGAGGTTTTTTTTATCCCTTGGGAAAAGGGGTAGCCGGCCTTGTTTGGCAGAGAACGGTTTGGTTCTCGGAGCGTCCTGCCAGAGGCATTTCTTTCGTGGAATAGGAAGTTCCTTAGCCTGACCATTTGTTGGAAAAATCCAAAGAAACAATACGAGCCCTGTACGGTTTTAGTTGTATTACCTGCCATGGAATGTGGCGGTAACCTACTATTGAACATGGTAGCTATAGTAGGCATACGATAATGGTCGTATGTTGGCTAAGATTTATATTCTACTTTCGAAATGTTTTCTACACTATGCACTAATAATAATATCAAAATGATTTGATTTTGCGTAGTAAGCATCTTTGACTATCATAAGAAGAAATCTCCTCCAATTCTGCGTTTGCATTGTGTGTGTGGCGGGAGGTCTTATGGTAGTTTCATTTTCCAAAAGCATTGCGAATTGACTTTAAAACTCGCTCTTATTTGTTTTTAAAGATAAACTATTTTTGTTGCTCACACCAGTCCCATGACTGATCCGGAGTTTATTGTTCTTTCCTAATTTCTGGATGCTCAAAATTTTTCTACACGAGCAGTCTAGAGTTGGGTTTTTCAGATAGTCTGGTTTAGTAGATTATCTGGAGCTAGTTCAGTCTTTGGATATGGACTGCACTCGCTTATCTTTGTGCCTTGTTATTGGGAGTTCGAGCTATTTCTGGATTGCTGCTTTGGAGATGGAGATTATCCGCTGCTGATGTTATCATTTTCTTTTCCGCTGCTATTTGTTGTATCATATCTCTGATGTATATAGATATTCATTGTATCATCATTGTATCTGGATATTGTATCAGATGTTGTATATCTATATTCTTTTTCTTTTCCGCTGTGTTATTTACTTAATGTTGTTATAAGCTCCGGCGACTCGGATTTGAACGGTCGAATCTATGGCATTCGAGTACGATGTAAAGTATGGATGTCGATTTTCGAGCGGGCAAAATCCGTGACGTTATAGTAAACCGAGGATACAGAAATCTCCGGTAAATCGATGACTATCGTAAAGGAGTTTCACCCATTTACAAAATTTCAATGATTGGCGAGACCGCCGATCCATTATAAAGATCATTCAAAGTGGAGTTATGCGATGCTCCAGAATTGAAAGAAGACGAATAGTGAGGGACACGAATGAAATTTGGAACCGCAGGGAACGTTCCAAAATTCAAAGGAATCGAGTCAAAAGGAAGAGATTGAAACTCGAATGAGAGTGATTCTATAAATACATTTACCCTATATGCTACGTTTTGCCTAGAGCTACCAAAGCTTTGATACCAACTGTAACAACCCGATATTTTAGACCATTCGCATCCGCACATGTCGAACTTGAATGATTCAAAATACCAAATTGTTAATTTAAATTTGGCAAAACTGAACATATACAGTAAATAAAATAATCATAGATCACAAACACAGAGTAATAAATGCAGCGGAAACAAAAGATAGTAGTTCATGAAGCTACTATATACATATTAGAGTTAAATAAGGTACAACAGATGTCTCGAAGATAATAATCAAATACAATATCATAATACATCACTGGAATCAACCGAATATCTGAAAGCTGGATAAATAGCTAGATCTCCAACGAAGCTCCAACTCCAAAGGTGAGTCTCGAATACTGGTACACTCAGTCTGACCCGAGCATAAAGCAAAACACAAAACACTCGAGTCAGGATTAACATTCTTATATCAATAAATCACTCAAGTGAAATAGCAACTGAAATACAAGTAACTCAAAGGATGTTTGGAATAACCATCCTTTAAGGATCCGTTATACTATCTACTATGTAGTAGTGTACGATAAGTAGATAATGCCTATCAGTAATATAAAATATCAAAATAGTGTTAAGGCGTTACCATTATCCCCCTTAACACATTTATATAAGTGTTATAGTCTATACAGCACTGTAAACTCCACCGTAAACTAGTGGGCTATCAGGGAGTACTCCATAGGTATAACACAAAACAAATCGTAGTGGCCGCGTATATAGGGATACAAGTATGACAAGGCACATGGGCAATACCCAAGGTAGTGAAACTACCGTTTGCCTGATCCGGACTGGTGAGAACGCATCGCCGCAGCGATCGCAACACCGCGAAACAACACTCCCAAAATCAAGGGTGCACCAATCGACAACAAGTAATGAGTAGTTTTCGAAGAAGTGTGTTCGCTCGAGGTAGCTGACCCCATTTGGCCCGGCACGGCTCCTGTTTTAGTCATTTCCAATTTGACACAAGTGACAAGGCTATCCATTATCGTTCTCTTTCTTCAGTCATCATGTACATCATTCCAACCCCTTCATTCTGGATCACACTCCGCATGTAGTAATTAAAGTGGTTTTCGGTTTAGACAGTGAGTATGTCCCTAACTGATTCCGGTCTCTTTAATAACCTTCGAAATTATTTCACCGATTGGTCGTTTATTTATTTCAAAACCAAATCAAATTCAATTTTGAATAGAATTTGTAAACCAACATTTCATTTGTCTTTCTAAATCAATTTCCATAATTTACGTTTCAAAACTTTCAAATTACCATTTCAAAATCTTATAATACAATTTCGATTTTTATTTAAAACCATTCCAATATTCATTTAAATTCGTATATAAGTTTCATTCCGAAATCATTTAAAATGATTTAATCTACATTCAAATCAATTTAAGTTCATTTATCGATTTCATTCAATATTCGTTAAGTAAATTTATCCTTCAAAACAATTTCTATTTAACTTCCAATTTATTTAATCAATTATTTAAGTTCAACTCCATTGTATCAAAACTTACAAATTGCATTAAATGAAATTCATCAAATCAAATTCTTTACATTTCAACTCTTACATTAATTTCAATAAAACACATTTTATTTCTTGTTAGAGAAATTCCATTTCACTTATTTATTTACTTAGTTACAATTTCAAATCTCAATTAATAAAGGAACTTAATTCCACTTATTCAAGAAGTTCAATTTCACTTAACCAAGAATTCAATTTTATTTAATTATTAAATAATTCAATCTTATTTAATTATTAAATAATTTCAAAACTTAATTATTAACTAACTTCAAAACTTCATTATTAATAATTCCAAATTTAATTATTAAATAATTAATTTTAAACAACGTTCTTTCATCATCTACTATGTTAATATTTTGATTCAGATTATTAAATATTAACATTTCCTTTCATAAAAATTCAAATTCTGACTTTGTTTCAAAACCATATTATTTATTCAAATAAAATCTTCATTTTATTTTTAAAACAAATTATTGACCAATCGGGTTTCATTTAATTCTCTATTCTAGGTCAAAGTTTAATTTGGGTATTTATCATTTCAACCCGATTTCATTCCAATTCAAAATCAAAGCATAACAAAGGGAACTTGCAGTGTGATAACTGGGATGGTGTCAAAGTAAATAAACAAGCAATAACAACAATCAAATAATTAATTCAAATAATCCTGAAATAATCGTATTAATTTACATTGTTGTTTGTGCAAATTAATATAATTATTTCTAGAATCTACACTATCATTTCATGTAGATTAAAGATTATTACACTAATATTAATATGGTTTTTCATTTGATATCAAGTATTCAATTTCATACTACATAAATTTAAGCAACAAACATTTAAATGGTTCAAGGTGTTTTTACCAAATTTCTACGTGTCAATTTATTTAACATTTAAAAGAGGTCATATTATACAAATGTCATCAATCAAATTAACACATATATCAAATCTAACTATCCTACATCAATTTCAATTTCAAATTATTTTTCACCTACTACATTAACAATTTAAGTCCAATGTAAACATCAAACAATCAATCATTTAACAACCAAACTAGATTATCATTATATATATAACAGATAATGGTGGCAGATGTCACAGGTGAACTGATACAGGTAATATCATATATAATAGTGTAATTAACTACCAGCAGCATATTTCAATTGTCGTTTCAATTGAAATCAAATTTAATAAATAAAAGTACTTTAATCGTGAGTGATTGCTCACCTTTCGGGGCTAGAGAGAACAGAAGATGACACGGATACACACACTGACACGGACACCGAAATTGAGTTACGAATCCAAGCAAAGCAAAAATCAGCACAAATTCGGCGAACAGAGCTGATAAATAGGAATTGATAAAGCGAATCAGAACCGGATTGATGAAGATAAATGGTATAAATGACCTTATATGTATAACTATATATAACTATTTAAAAAAAATCTTATTTAAAATTTCAAACACATATTGAATTAAATACATATATAGGGTTTTCAAATATCATGATTATAAATTAAAACACATATATCAAATCAACGTATATACGCAATATATTAAATCAAACATATACACATATAATATATTTTGAAGTAAATACTTATCTATACACTCAGCCATAACATAACCTATTACATAAAATCACATGAAAACTTTTACATATATAATTTATAAGTTATATATATACGAGCAGGCTATGGAAAATATGCAGTCCAATTTTTTTTTTTTTACAATTGTATATATAGGCCAGCTGACCTTAGATACATACTAACATATATATATATATATAATAAAATTTATGATAAAATATTCAAACATATTATATCTACTAGTGTAAACTAATATACTTATACACTCTCATATATATACAACCATAAACCACTGCTTTATATAACGTGTTTGAATAGATATATATCACCATAAACAGAGCAAATGAAAAGTAATATACGTAACAAAATATACTTTTATAACATAAGACAATTGATTTTTAACTTATATACTTTTATAAGCAAACAGCTACTCTATATATAAACTTCTGTACTATGTAAAACTTATAAATTATAAATTGTATAACTTCCATATCTATATATACATTGTATAAAATGCTACAAGTACCATCTCAGAAAAAATCAACGCTGATGTATTATATTTAAAAACCCATGCCAACATATGAGATACATATATACGATACGTATATATATAAAATAAAATGAAAACATGCTACCGAGGCTTATGTATAATATGATTCTACAGTAAACTAGACATATATAAGGCTTATACTCGAATATATATATCAGACCTTGGAAATCAGATCTATAGTTGATATGCACTAAAATTTTAAAACATATATATATTTATGTACTAACTTCCTTTATAAACGAAGAAACCAGAACATACTAACTCAAAACAGCTTATATAACAACTATAAACAAAAGGTATTTTCACTCATACAGGAAACTTTGTAAACATATTTATATAACATAGCTAATTAGATTTATACTCAATATATATAAGCAGATGAGGAGAATACATATATATACTTTAAATATACTAACCTGGAAAGAAAAAGGAATGTGGAAAACGAGAAGGAGGAGAGGCTGCTGATGAGGAGAATAGGAGGTTGAGTAGATGCGGAGATTGTCGTGGCCAGTGTTGGTGAAGGGACGAGGTCGGAAAGGAGGCGACGTATGGGAAGAACGGCTAGGCTGCGGCAGATGGGAGGCGTGGAAATGAAGGCTAGCGGAGGAAGGGAAGTAGGCACGCGTGCGGTGCGGAGGGCGAGTGCGGCAAGGTGTAGTCGGAGGGTGCTGGCGGTGGCGAGGATGGCCGAGATGGTGGTTGCATGCGCATGTAACAGGGACGTGATGCATTTGAGAAGGAAGTGTGAAGGGCTTCAGCCTTTTTTTTCTGTGAACAAAGATGAAGAATGAATGAGAAGGGTTCAGGGAATAGAGAGGAAAATGAGCAGATGTGAGAAGTAGATGAGAAGCCAGATACAAAACGAACGTGAGCGAAAATGAAGGGACATGGTCGGGGAATTCTAAATTTCCAATGTGCACGAATTCGAGGAAAATTAAATGCTAGGGTCCATTTGAATTTACACAGTGGATAAACGAATAGACAAGAGTTCAAAAGGGTCAAAACGGTACCGATACGATTAATCGGTTAAACCGATTCCGTCGTGCATCGGATGTCAAAACATAGAAATGAGTATACCGTAAAGATCAGTACGATGAGACGATCAAAACGGCATACAGATATTAACGGTATGATCGAATTATAAAAATCCGAATTTTCTACTATGGAAAATGCAGCAAAAACGTAGAAAAATAAGATCGACGGAGCTAAAGATGTCCGAATTTGGAAAAAACGAAAAATGACATCTTGCTCAGAAGATGGTTTAGAATTTTTCTATGTAAAAATATTCAGGTTTCGAAAACGTTTTATTTTCATTACCTTTTAACTGGTTTAAACCGAAATGACGTGACTGAAATTTACTTTCATATTTCTGACGAAACTTTACAATTTCCTATGTTTAAATAGACGCATTTTAAATATCGAATTTTCGCTACGAAATTTTATTGTTTATTTTTATTTAACGAAAATTTCATTTAACGCAAAACGCACGTTTCTTACGTTAAAATTATTATTTTGTTTCTGCTATTGGTTCCAACTATTTCATATTATTACATTACGTTTTTAATATGTATTACATTGTCGGTCTTATCGAAATTGGTCGTCAACGAATTTGGTTTTGGATTTGTAACTTATATACAAAGAGATTTCCATTTAATAAATCGTAAAATTTTATTTTTATCGGATTTTTAATTAAAATTTTATTTAATTTAGTATTTTTAAAGCGTTAAAAATACGGGTCATTACAATAGTAAAATATAACAAAACATATATAGAGACTAAGGATACTACCTTGAAATCCATAATATTAATTAGATATCTAGTTGCCTTGTCAAAGCCGAGCATGAATAAGAAGACCTCTCCGTCTATCATTCTCAACTTGCACCAATAGCTTATCCCTCTAAATCTATCCCATGGGTTGTAATAAGAAGGGATTTACAACAATATTCTATTGATTGGTAAATTAAATACTTTATCCATAACACTAGTTATTCCGATTGATTTCTATTTAAGTTTTATGTTTACTATTTATAGGATTATTCATTTAATTCCACTTGCGCGTACAATATATCTAATCTTCTATGTGGTACGACTATATATATACATATATATTAGCATGGTACTATCCAAAAGGAAGCCTCGGTCACGTAATACTTATGAGAGACAGACCCAACAACCATTTAATAACTCAACCCGGAAGTGGCGCCTCCATAACGTAATCAATTATCAACCAGCCTAGCTACGAAAGCGATGACCCCCAGATGTAGCTTTATAATTTAATTAGTCATATTACTAATGCATCTCAAAGACTTGTCTAAGGGTTAACTAGTCCACCTCCGATAAAAAATATTCATTTAAACTTTGAGGCCTTTTGTGTATCCCATACGGATTCTACACTTGTAGGAAGCAAAATCCGTCAGGGCATAAACCAAGTCTTTACTAACGACTGCTCAACACCATTGGTAGTCAAAGCCTGTATGCCAGCCCTACTCCTAATACAGGTTTATCAACAATATTGACATAGCCCACCAATCCACAAATATAAAATCCCATTTAGACTTACCTAACAAGTCAAAGAAAATTCCTAATCCAGTTACTTAATACATCTAGTTTAGAAATAAAGCAGACTCCATTTCCCAATTTGGCACTATCGTAGGTTATTTAAGACATCTTAAATATGGAGGAGGCGGACCCAACGACCATTTAATACCTCAACCTCCAAAGTAAACCACTTGACATCCCTAAAGGTACCGAGCCATTTAATACTTCAAATCTGAGGTGAACCCCTTATATGTTTTCCCTTAAACCTATACAAGAACGTATATTCCCTCCCCACTGGCCCTATAGTTGGAGATGCCCCACGTCAGTAGTACGTATACACAAGTGCCGACAGCCTGTAGGTGAAGGGCATACTTTCATTGTGTAACTCTACTGACCTCACGTCCCAACTCATACTAAATAGCTATTTATAATTAACCTAAATATTGAGCAAGGCCCACTAATTCATGTCCGTAATAATGTATTATTGAGGCCATATAATTTCCACTATGCAAATTACTATACATCTTAAGTTCATTTATTAGTATTCGTCTATTTACTAGCTATGAAATTATTCTTATCTTATACGCTTATTTCCTTTATTCTTCATTTCCATTTTTGTCACTTAAATGTCATTTCTTTCTTCACTTTCAATTAAATATCCTTTATAAATGATCATCATTATTCAAGTTGTACGATCACAGTGACATTTATTTATTCGTTTCGACTGTAACTTATTATGCCTATTCGGTTTCCTGCATAAATATCATATTTAATTCTATAATTGATCTCATTAAACGCATTTATATCCCCATTTGATTTCTGTAACTTCCTATTAACTACGCATATATCGCCCATTAATATTGTAGTCATTATACATTAATGTTGGAGTTATTACCCCTTTTTCATTGCAACCTCCTAACCCTTTGATTTATTACGTTGCTAATAGTTAAACGTTCCAATTGTAATTAATACAAGTACCCACATATATTTATTTATTACTCTTTATCCATTACCTTATATATACATATATAATTAGTAAACGCAGTTACACGTGTATATATTTCTATTTTTAACTCTTTAATTTCTACGTTTAAAAATCTCAAAATATACACTTATTTGTAAATCTACAAAAATGTTTGGTTTCACATTTTAATATATTGGAGTCATCCTTCCCAAAAAAGGAAATTATTTTTGTTATAACTTTCCATAAAATATCTAAAGTAGGGACTTTTGCTCCTTTTAAAATTACAAGGATTATCTCTTTTCAATCTATTGAAATAGACAATGCATACTACGGAGAAGGACATACGTACTTTACACATCTATTTCATTTAGGAAATATGAGGAAAGTTGCATCTTGGGGCTGAGTTTGGGGAGGTATGGTCGAGGATTAGGGCTGCGACTTAGCATGGTCGAAGGGACGGGGAGCATGGTCGTGTTTTGTTAGAGATGGTCAAAGGCATGGAGGTTGGGTACGTCAGACTTGGTTTATGGGTTGGAGTTTGCTAGCGAAGTCGATTGCTCGAATGGTGAAGTGTAGCTCCAGATCATTATGCGCATGTGTGCATGTTTTTGGGTTATAGGCAATTGAAATGGAGAAGGAGGGATATAGGGAAGATGGCACTATTCATTTTTAGTTAGGATGTGCGAGTTGGGCCTTGGGCTGATGTGAGTTTGGGTGAGCTTGTTTAATTATTTAGTTATTTTAATTAGTTTAACTTTGGAAATTAATAACTCCCACATACGAAGTCTGTTTGACATGTGGTGTTGGATATTATATTCGTATAAATGAATATAACACAATCGTATAATTATTTAACACATTTGGTGAAATATAAAATTATGATAAAATATTAGTGATTAAATTTAATTACATTTATCGTAGTTAAATTATTATATTTCATCAGTGACATTTATTTAGCAGAATAAACCACAGTTCTGCTATAATTAAATTAAATTGATTATTTGGATATCTATCGAGCAGAATAAATCCCCGTTCTGTGCTTGCAAGTAAAAAGATTGTTTTTAAAATTAATTAATATATGGATTAATTAATATTGGATAAGTGATGTATTTACTACGGATTGTTAATTGTTGACAATAATGTGTTTGTTATGTTTGTTGTTTGGTTGTTTGAATTGTGCTTGACCAGTTTATAAGCAATTAATTTCCATATGCGTGGGTTGGGTAGATACGAACACTTTGCGATTAGAATTTCATGGTTTGACTATATATCATTCAGTAATAATATTTGTAAAGGAAATAGTTATAATAAAATATGTTTATTATAATTCTAAAAAGAAAAAATACTTATCTTTTGAAATGAAATGTCTTATTTTAAAGAAATAGAAATATTTTGAAATAAATATTTTTGAAATGATTTTATATAAAAGTGATTAATACAAAGATATTTATAAAAATATGTTTTATAAATGAAAAGAGAATTTCAAGGACTAAACCTCTAGTGATTTTAAAATGGCTTTCTAAAGATTTTGAGGAAATAAACAGTACCATGTTTTGAAAGTATTTGTGAATATTAGTGCAAAATGATTTGTCACTTCGGGAAACAAAATAATGTGTCATGTTATTGATGTTCAGGTAACCCACAACTAAAAAGTGGGCGAAGGGTTCGTGTAACCTTCAGTATAGTCCACTATGGGTAAGAGGGATCTACTTATTGATTCTGGAAGGGCTATGACCAAATTGCCTTGTTATGGGAGAAACCTCCCGATTTGGTTGCATATATTTTGATATGCTTTTATAGTAAAGTATTTGGGATTTCTAAATAAATATATCAAATACAACATTGTATTATTATACAGAGTATTTGATACTATTTCCAAAAGTGATTTGTTTTAAATCCTAAAAAAAGTATGATTTGATACAAAAGATATATATTATTATTTCAAAAGGATTTGAAATGAAACTGAAAATTTAGTTTAAAGAGATTATTTTTGAAAAGGATTATATTTTGAAACTAATAAAGTTAATCAAATTACAGGAATATAAATGAAAGGAAATAAGCCTAAGTGGGTAGATTTGGAAGCTACATTTGCATTATTATATGTTATGTAGTTTGGAAATTACATATATGTTTGTATATCGTAGGCTCCTTGAGTCCTATTTATGGCAGGAGAACTACATTGGCTTGATCCTATATCTAATTGGGTATCCAATTAGATTGGGTACGTAGGCAGTCACAAATGGTAGTTATGTAGCCCCAACAATTAGAAAACAATTTCCTGTTCAGTGTTTTCTATTTATCATATGTTGATGCATCTTTCTTGCTTACCTTGAGTTCTAGGAATGGATATTGTTGTCTCTCACATTAGGGTTGTGTAGCGGTAGATTTATAGTATTTGAGTTTGGTATGCACTAAAGTACACCCTGTAGAATAAATGATTACTCTGCTAAGTTGTATTATAAAAATTGTATCATATACATTTAGTAGTGTTGTATATTTATCAGATGATGATGTGTATTAGATCGGTAGTTGCATTTGTTTATTTTCGAACGACCGGATTTTCAGCGATTTTGACTAGTCCGAAAATCCGGGTCATCACAACTGTGCTGAGGGTGATTCCAAATGTTGAGAATGCCATGACATTGTTATATGATAACAGCACCACGATATAGTACATAATAGAACCTAGATCTCACTAGAAGTCGAGAGACATACTTCGAATAGTTTCATATAATAAAAGTAGTTTATTAGCATTGGAGAGAGTTAATTAACAGAGTAGATAATTAAAACATAATAGAATACCTGTTCAATAAGGGATATACCGATTAGTTTTTGAGAAAATAGATCAATGAAGTTGAAATAAGATTCCATTATTGAACCCAAGTGCAGGTGAAGATTGATAGAGTTAGTGGTATGT
The DNA here is from genome assembly GCA_030737815.1 of Allium fistulosum. NCBI lineage: Eukaryota > Viridiplantae > Streptophyta > Magnoliopsida > Asparagales > Amaryllidaceae > Allium > Allium fistulosum. The sequence goes on from CM060901.1 coordinate 1,499,115,505, forward strand.
TGTATGAGATATTAGGTAATTTGATACATATATCTAACTCTATAACCAATCTTGGTCAAAATAAAAGCTGGTTTTCTTTCTATTATATGCTTATATATATTGGTATAAATAATTAAGTAATTAATTTAAAATATATATATGGAAAATCCTTAAATGATATGTTATGTGATAGTAATTAAAAAGTGTTGTAATCATGAGAATTTTATCATATTCAAAATAACATATTGTTTTAAATATTCCTAGTCAAGTTGTTTTGAAAAAGGAAATCGATTCATCCATTGAGACTAGAGTATGTAACTATAACAACCCACCCCGGAACAGGCCTAAATTTTGATCCAAAAATGGCCCATCGAAACTTAGATTCATTCTAAGGTAAGTTGTTGGTAGAACTAAGAAAATAACAGTACAGAGCCATAACTAATCTTTCAGAACTCGCGGTGGATGAAACAAAATATAATAGCACAGTGTACCCATTTATTTCAAAACCATAAAAATGTCATAATACAAAATTTCATAAAAACTGTAACATAATATACGTTACAATAATTGTCTAAATACATAGGTACACATAAGTAATAATAACAAATAATTCCTCAAGCCAGGCTTCTCCATCTCTAAGCCTCGTCATTGCCATCACGCCGTTCTTAACCTATGTTGTAAGGAGGAGGGAGTCGGAACAATAAGTGTTTTATGAATAAAAACCTCGAGTCTTAACTTTTCAGTACTTAGGCAGTATATTTCAAAATAAGAATATGTCTACGAACATAAAACTAATAAAAACCACTTAATACTTCTTTATAAGGAAAGGAGGCAAGTCCAACCACTTAATACCTTCCATTTCAAAAGGCAGGTTTCTAAAATCCCATATCCTAATCATACGTCATAAATAACTAATAATGTGAGAGACGGTACCCAAGCCACTTAATACTTCCAAGTGGAAAATAGGTAGACTTTGGTCATTTAAGACCTTAATTAAGGTAGACCCTATCATTTAAAACCTATTTCCAGAAGCGTGCTCCTCAGTGGTACTATCTAGCTGACATCATATGGAATCTCATAGGACACTTAATACTTCCAAGTGGAAAATAGGCAGACTCTGGTCATTTAAAACCTTAATTAAGGTAGACCCCATCATTTAAGACCTATTTCTAGAAGAGGACCCCTATAGAAATACCACCTAACGTGTCCCTTTTTCCATTTAATACTTCATCTCCGGAAAGGAGGCGAGTCCAACCACTTAACTTCCAAACCCCGAAGCAGGCCCTTCGTCTGATGGCCCATACTTATAATGACGTCTCACATTAGTCTGTAATTCATAGGAACTGGTAGCCAGATTAGCTGGGTAGATTTCCCCTACAAAATTTGGGACTAACCTTGCGTCATTACAAATATTTATCATAAGGATATCTTACAACAATAAAAGTGTACACAACTGCTCGTAGCCTCAAAGTAAATGGCAGACTTCCATCATGTAACTCTATTGACCTCACATCCCTATGGCTTAGCCACAAATCAATTACTCTCCAAATACACACACTCATCTCACCGTTTCATAAATAAGGCCTTGTAAGGAATCTTCCTTATTACACCTTAAAATAAAATTAGGCTGAGTTTGCTCTTATTTTCGCCTCATAATCAAATACCTTTCTAATGCCGAAAATAAATATAAATAAATGTCTAATTAACTATGTCATATACGCAATAATTATACGTTAATTACGTAAATAGAGATAAATAAATATTCGTGCCTAATAAGTTCTAAAAGCATGGATTTTATGCTCTAAACTAGCGTTGAATGTCAATTCCCTAACCAATTATTGTTACAAGTCCTTTTTCTTCAAATTCCCATGATTTCATGGGATTCTAATATCTAAAGAAGGGAATAAATATTCATAACCAAAACTGCAATAACAGATTTGTAAATAAAATATAAACTCAATTTATTACACCAATTCAATGGAATATCTTAATAATAAGAATTGCAATCTGAACTTCACATTCTATTCAACTCCTCTTTTACAAAGAAATGGATAAAAATAATGGTGTAAACTACGAATAGAATTTGTAATCTGAACCCCTTGTTTCATTAAAGAATCATAATTTGACCCAAAGAAGAAGGAGAAGTGGAATAAACTATGAAATTATCAAAAATTGGACAAACGAAACAGATTCCACCAAATTAATGTAAATAAGTAGGAATCTCAACATAGAATTAACATATCGAAATAAAAAAAATTTTAGGGGATTTTATTTATCATATTTTCGGAATCCCAAAATCCCTAAGGCATTTTCAAATCCAAAAAGAAAAACACCAAACAATTGTTGACAAGAAATACTAAGGTCTCCACTCACATAATAGCCTTAGCTTTGCATTCCTTGGATTTGCATGCCTCGCAATCTCTTCTAGAATATCTCTTTTTTGATATATATACACACAATAGGGAAGAGGTATATATATTTATTAGATTCAGAATAGTTGGAGGAGAATAGAATAGGAATAGGTTGGAGGAAGAAGAAATAAATAGAAAATGGATTTTATTTCCATAAATGGTAAAAAAAATTATTTCATTTTATTAATTTCCTAAGCAAATAAGTGTATGTAAAAAAATCTGAAATGGCGGTTAAAAAGCTGTTTATCGGTAAAACGATTCTCGATCACACTATCGATATTTCTTCAAATTATTTATGTCTGCAAACATTTTTCCAAAAAATGTTTACCATCATTACTTATGATTTAAAAAGGGGTTAACAAGCTTAATAAATCATTTTAATAACATTCAATCCAAGATTCAAATATTTAAATAGTTAAGATATTTAAATACGAAGTTTTGAAATTCTGGGTTGTTACATCTACAAAAATATTTATTTCCACATTTTAATATATTGGAGCCGTCCTTCCCTAAAAGGGGAATTATTACTGTTATAATTTTCCATAAACTACCTAAAAGTGTGACTTTAGCTCCTTTTAAAATTGTAAGGAATTATTTCTTTTCAATTCTATTGAAATAAATAGTGCAAACTACGGAGAAGGACATCCGTACTATACACATCTATTTCATTTAGGTATAATCCTTATTATTCCAAGCGACACACTTTTTACACTAGTGAATTTAGACAGTCTGTGGAAATTTACACGAAAATAGATACAACTAAATTGTATATTCAACGCTTCCAATGAATTAAAATATAAAAATTTGCATTCCCAATCAAATTAGGACATTCCAAATGAATACTAAACAATTTACAACCCAATTATCATAGATTTGGAATAAACTTAAGAATCTTATCAACAACATAGTTTTTAATTTTTTGTGGACTAATTTTCCAAAATTTTCATATTAGGATGTATATGCATTTGTTCACAATTACATAACTTACAGAATATGTAGGTGATATTTCAATTAAATATATTCATTTTAAGCCTACAATTCAACGGGTCTTGCATAAGCATAATGATCAAATAAAATCAACAACATAAATTTTAGTGTTATATATAAATCATATAATTTTCCACTCACCTTTGTAGCTTTTCAAATCTCCAAATTTGAATTCATTCCTTTAGTTTACTCCTTTTTCCTTTCCGATCCAAAAAAATGTATAAAAAATATATACATACTGTTAACCAGCTTTTTGGCAAAGCAGATTTCAATTAGACTCGGAAGATTCAAACGAGAACGAAACGACTTGAAACTTGGGAGGCACACTAAAATGAACCAAGAAAATAACTCGAGAAAATTTGGAGCCAAAATAGGCTAAATGCATAACTCGGCACTGAGTTACCCCTATAACTCGGTACCGAGTTATCATGCCTTATCACCATAACCTCCTACTTGGCACAAGTGATTCTCTAGCTCTTCTATACATGCCCAAGAGGTTTCATAGAATTCTGAACGGCCTATCCAAAGGATGGAAGAGTTGACTTCTAAAAACTGTTAAACATGACAAGTGTCGGAGGAATGACCATCCAAACAAGTCATTGATCTACGAAAACACATGGAGCGCTTCAAAATAAAGTAAGAAACACGATGTGAGTGGAGTGGTGCAAATTGCACCAAGCTTTTTAACTCAGCACCGTGTTATCATGATGACTCGACACCGAGTTATCATGATGACTCGGGTTCGCTTGGGTCTTTCAGTGTGACTTCGCGCTTTTTCCTGGATTTCGTTGCTATTGGGCCTTCGACTCTATGCTGCCGGATTCCTCTATAAATACCAACCTATGGCTACCAGAAATGGATCTTCTCTCTACTGTATTTCCATTAACACTCTCTCACTTGGAGCTTCAATTAGACTTTCTTCACTTCTATTCTCCACAACATACTCTCTTAACACCATTGTAAATCTAAGATCCACTAAATTGTGGCCAAATCCAAAATAAGTAGTTGTAATCTAGAGAGAGAACAACCAATAAAATAAATTGAAGTAGACGTAGGCCAGAGATTAGCTGAACCACTATAAAAACTTCTATGTGTTCTTAAATTTTCTACCTTTTCTTTTTCTTTTACTAGAGCTTTCATCTTGATTCTAGGTGTTAATCTATTTCTTGGGTTAACATTTTGGTGCTTTCGTTAATAGCAGAGCTAAATCTGAAAACTTGAAACTTAAATCTGAGATTTGGAGAGAATGAAGAGGCCTAATACTAGATCTAAAACCGGAGCAAGTCAACCAGAGCTTAGGGCAGCCAGGAGGTGTCTTCAAATTCTCATCAATCCATCTACATGACCAAGGAAGAGATGGAAAAAATGATGAAGGAGATGCAAGATGAGATGATAACTAGACAACAGGAAACGCTGGAAGGATTTTTCCAAATGGTTGGACAAAACGGGATATCAAGAGCTGCATGAATTCGGGACCAAGGACAAAGAGTTAATGTAGGAGTATTTGGAGTTGGAGCGGAGCAAACAGGAACAACTCCCCAATAAACTAATCAACTCGATGTCGAAGGAATTATACTGGGGGGCAATGTTGGTGTGACTGCTGGAATGTCGAAAATGGATAATGCCGGAGCTAGAAATGCAAATCAAAATGTAAATGCACAATAACTGGAAGTATATGTGTCAGAGCTTCCCCGTAGGAATGGAGGACGGAATGAAACCAGAGCTATGGATTAGAATGCTAATGTGCACTAGAGGAATATATGCCAGAGAATGTGCCAGAATTCTCCTATAGGAATGAGGGAAAAGTATTGCCTTTGGACGAAGACCTTCATTGGACGGTGAAAACCGACTTGTTGAGTTGGTAAGGAGAATGATCAGAGGTGGACCTCTAGGTCAAAGCTTGGAGGATAAGAATAGGAATCTGTTCACTTCTAATATCTAGAATGCAAAATATCCTCCCGATTTCAAGCTTCCGATGCTGGAAATGTATGATGGAAAGTCAGATCCGACGATTCATCTGATGAGATATATCCGACAAATGGAGGTGTTGGGTGCTTCTGAGGAGGTAATGGGTCGGTGCTTTCCATTATACTTGATGGACTTAGCGACGATGTGGTTTAGGCAGCTGGAGAATGGGTCCATTAGCACGTAGACCAATTTGGTGAGTAAGTTCTTGAGATAGTTCAGAGTTCAAGTCTCATAACCAAAGAATATACCGATGCTATCAAGCGTAAAACAAAGGCCTAAAGATACCTTGAGAAGCTATTTGACAAGATTCAATGCAGCAACAGCTGCAATCGATAAGCCAGATCCATATATAATCTTAATGGCAGCGGTATTTGGAGTTGCAAGCAAGACCGACTTTAAAGTTGGAATGTAAAGCGATCCACCGATGGATCTTATAGAATTCTACCATGAAACTGAAGACATTTGCATTAGGAAGATATTGAAGCTGTGGATGAGGATGCTAAAGTTAATGCCATGGATGACAGAGGATTGTCTGGAGCAGGAAGTAGAAAAGACAAAGGAAAAAGGAGAACTGATGACAACTTTAGGGAACCAAACGACAAAGGAGGGAGCCAAAATTCTCTTCCTACGCTAACTTGACTGAAACCCCGGAGATGATACAACTGGACACTAAAATGTAGATCCTCTATCGAAAGCCAGCTAGGAGAGAGCCTACTAATTTGGAGAAAAGGTCTGGGAAGTTATGCACTGGATGGACATGAAATGAATGAGTGTCGACACCTTCGTGATTTGACAGAAGAACTGGATCGGAGCAACTAACCGCAACAGTATGTGAGGAACCGAACTGCGATGTTGCAGCCGGAGCAACCACCATCTAGGGCGAGTGCATCACAGAATAATCAGGGACCTTGTGTGAGACTCGAAATCCCATGATCGGGATGAACGGGAGTCAAACTCGATTCCCACACGTTGCCTTTTTGTTTCTTTTCGTTTCCTTTCCTTTCTGCATTATGTAATCAAGACAATAATAGCCTCAGGTCGCTTACTCATATACAGGATCCTGACCGATCCCTAGGCATGCTCTAAGTCGGATGCTGAGATGACTATTTAGGATGATAATAACCTCGGACCGCTTACAAGCGTACGAGACCTAGATTAGTCTCTAGGCACGCTCTGAGATATCCAGGATGAACGCTTAGGATTTCTGCTTGTTTGCTTTGCTTTGAGTTAAATATTTGACCTTTGAAATATCCACATTAAATGTGATGACTGATCGCTTTAAGTCCCATCTGGAGAGACGGGACCGGAGTGCAGGGTGCAAGTTCCCTTGTTGGAGAGTGAGCGAATGGGCTTGTACGATATTGATCGCTTAATGGTCCGTCTGGAGAGATGGAGTTGGGTGCAGGGTGCGAGTCCGCTCATCAGAGAGTGAGCAGATAGGCTTGTATGATATTGATCACTTTAGGTTCCGTCCGGAGAGATGGGACCGGAGTGCAAGAAGCAAGTCACCTTGCTGGAGAGTGAGTGGATGGGCTTGCTTGTCATTGAGTCCCCTTGTCGAAGAGTTAGTGGATTGGGCTCAGCAAGGACCCGGAGAGGTCAAGGGTAGGTCCCCTTACCAGAGAGTGAGTGGATGGGCCTACTCGGTTGTTGGTTCCTCTTGTCGGAGAGCAAGAGGATTGGACTCAGCAAGTAACCACCAAAAAGAGATTGAACCCTAGAGTGGATGAAGAATGGTCTGAAGAGATCAGGACCTAAATTGGAAGATGAATGATCCAGTGAGACCATGCCCAATAGTGGATGAAAATTGGATAAAAGGATATGGACATCTTGCAATCGGAGAAAGGAAGGTAAGCCATGGGCGGACAGAGGATGACTTGGATTTGAGTGATGATGTTTCCAGATGGTAGACTAAGATTCAGATAACTTGAGAGCTTGATTTAGATTGGAATAGCCAGAGAGCTCAACTATTGGGGTTTCATTATGGACTATTGGAACTTTTTCTTGAGCAAAGCACACCTTACCTACGAAAGGCGTACTTTGGAAGGCAAGTGTTGACCCACTTTTTGGCAAAGTAAATTTTAACTAGACTTAGAAGATTCAAACAAGAACAAAATGACTTGAAACTTGCAAGCACACTCAAATGAACCAAGGAAATAACTCAGGAAAATTTGGAGCCAAAATAGGCTAAGTGCATAACTCGACACCGAGTTTTCCCTATAACTCGGTACCGAGTTATCATGCCTCATCACCACAACCTCTTATTAGGCACAAGTAATTCTCTTGCTCTTCCATACATGCCTAAGAGATTTCATAGAATTCTAGACGAATTATCCCAAGGATGGATGAGTTTTCTTCTACAAACTATAGAACAAGACAAGTTATGGAGGAATGACCATCAAAACAAGTCATCGATCTACGAAAACATACAAAGCACTCCAAAATGAAGTAAGAAACACGATGCGAGTGGAGTGGTGCAATGTACCAAGCTTTATAACTCGGCACCGAGTTATCATGGTGACTCGGGTTGGCTTGGGTCTTCTGGTGTGACTTCGCGCTATTCCCTGGACATCGTTGTTATTGGGCCTTCGACTCTATGTTGCCCAATTCCTCTATAAATACCAACCTACCTGCTACCAGAAAAGGATCATCTCTCTGCTAGATTTCCATTAACACTCTTTCACTTGGAGCTTCCATTAGGCTTTCTTCACTTCTATTCTCCACAACATACTCTCTTAACACTATTGTAAATCTAAGATCCAGTAAATGGTGGCCAAATCCGAGATAAATTATTGTAATCCAAAGAGATAACAACTAATAAATCAGATTGAAGTGGACATGGGCTGAAGATTACGTCGAACCACTATAAAAATTTCTGTGTGTTCTTATCTATTTTCTACATTTTCTTTTTCTTTTATCCGAACTGGTGCTTTCACCTTGATTATGGGCATTGATCCATTTTTTGAGTTAACACATACTCATTAGAATTATAGATCTGAGAGGAGATTTGAATTAAGTGGAATTTAGATTTGTAATTATAGAGTTTACCTCTTTCGCAGAATTTATTCACTCATTCTCTTTTTCTCTTTTATTTTCTGTCCTTCTCCAATATACATACATACATATAATATAGTACTTTTATAATTTCTAGAAATAGTGAGGAAGAGAAAATGGCAGAGCTCTGTTGCACTGTTTAGAAAATATGAGAAGGGAGGGGCTAGGCATGTATTAATAGGCATTTGAATCAATTCTATCCGTTAGATTAATATTTATTAAATCTGGGCCGTTAGGCCAAGATTCAGGGCATGCCGACACTAAACCGGTCTGTCCTAGGCAACGGTCGACCGCTAGGGGTCGACCGGATATAGCTGGTTGTTAACTTCTGGTCCACGAATAAAATTCGATGTTTTATTATTATTTATTTCCACATTTGAATTGCTTTTTAATTATATTTTATCCAAAAACTTCAAACGCGGATAACTATTCATTTAAACTCCGATTACAAAATTTTATATATGAATGTTACTTAGAAAATCGCAATGAACACAATGGTGCATGTTTCATGTTGAAATTCTGATGTTCGCTCTAATTTCGTCTTTGAGCCTCATTTAATTATTTATTAATTTGTTTTAATCTATTTACCGTTCATTTTACGGAGTGTTACATTCTCCCTACATAAAAGAATTTCGTCCCCAAAATTTCTCAACGATTGAATCATGTAACATAGCGTGCAATCATTCTAGACTATCCAACCAATTAGTGCATAACCAATTTTGTAGTCAATTGTGTATAAGCATATGGTGTGTCACAACAGATATTATATGTATGTTGAATAATACTAAATCGGAGCCTTCTATATGAATGCATTCTTTAAAACAATTTTTAAAATATGATACAAACAACCTATATATAATGGCGGTTCTATATGTATGCAAGTTTTAAAAAAAAATCCTTGATTTACACAACAAATTCCACAGTCCTACGAATAGGAGTATGGTTCAACCAATTTTGCATTCAATCCCTACCATCCAATACCTCACACACAATTTCTAACATTCAAAAATTTTAAAATCCAACTTTCCTAAATATATGCTCTTATACCGGAAAAGGAATTTAGATTTCCACCATTCTTTTGGGTACCAGTTCCATTATACCTTAGAACCTTCTCTTTTACCTCAAAATATTTTTCAAAATTTTCAAGTAAACCTCGCATAAGCAAGTTTATTCTTAAATTTTAAAATAAAATTATTTTAAAAGCAATTTTTGTTTACTGTTAGCAAGATATGAAAATAGAAATTCCAAAGCTAAAATAACTTTTTCCCTTATTATTATCTGTGCTTTGTATACTGTTACACTTATTGAATAATATAATTCATATTCACTAATACATCAAACCTCCCTACGCTATGAATATGGCACTTGAAAATTAGGAAATTTCTCACTTTTCATTAAAAATCTTTTTCTCCTTTTAATCAAATTTGTAAAATAGTTTGAAAATTAACTTTCTCAAAAGCATTTGCCTTCTTTAAACAAATCAAGCCACATCTTAATATAATCAGGATTTAGTCGATGAGTTAATGCATAAGATTAACCTTATCATTACATAGTTAAGCTTAAAATTTGAAAACGTTTTCTTTTATTTCAAAACAACAAACAACACATAACATATTTATAAATTTTACCTTTTAAGGCATAGGGATAGTGACTCGTAGTTTCGCAACAATCGCTTGCTAAAATTTAATTTTTTCCAAAATTCTAATTTTTTTAAGATTTAAGCATTCTTTATTTTAGTTGCTAATTTAATTAATTTTTTACTTTAGTTTATAAACTTCCAGCCTTAATTTACATTTATCGGCTAGTTAAGTGTCCTTATGAGATTTTCTTATTAACACTATTTTTCAATATATATAGCAGTTAAAGCTTGTCTAGAAAATCAACATAGTAATAAAATAGGAACATATCTCCTATCATATCATATGTTTTCTTTCAATACACGAAAAGAGACAATTAACAATTACAACCTATGCAACCTAAAAGAAACATTTGCTTGAAGCTGCCCTCTAACATTAACTAGTATTAATGATGCATTAGTCATATCACTCCTTACTCGATTAAAATAGACATTTCTAGTATATCATTTTACTATAACTCACATGTCTTAGCTCACCTTTTTGGCTTCTAATAGATAAGGTCCATCCATTACTTCAATTATTACAATCGATTATGGAATAAACCGTACATTCCTGTATTATAGTGGGTAAGAAATGTAGAGTACGCACATTTAGGATAACTCATCGGAAAATTGGCTTGGCATAATAACTTTTCTTTCACCTATGTTGCCTTCTTCAATCTTGATGTAACCAACTTTTTCTATGTGTGTTTGCCGTCTTATCACCCTCTTCTCTAATTATGTTACTATCTTCTTTTAATCCAAATTTCTTGATAGTATTTAAATTTTGGTATTTATTTTCTTTATTTTTGATTTTTAATGTGAATATACTTTAGGACTCCCAAAAGTGTACTTTGATACCATCCTTCGTTCCTTTGTGGGTTCTCCATATGGCTTTTATACATATCTAATAAAACATTCCTAGATTCATACCAGTATTTTCTTATATTCTACGGGGATTCTTTGTTGCTATTCTACGAACATTTGTAGCTATTTTATTCATAGTCGTAGCTTTTACCCTTTCTTACCTAAGTAGTCATCCCTATCTACTCCATATCAAAGTTAGTTTGGCTTTCACCACCTTTATAAAATTATTAAAATTCATAGCCATGAAGTACTTAATCCAATTTTTTTTCTTTGAAAATATAAACTTAGAAACTTTTTTATTAAATTCAAAAATTGCTTGGTTTACAAAAGTAGCCATGAAAAATTTCTCATTTTAACCAACTTTAACTGTAGGCATCATAACTTTTAATACTATAATTTAGGACTTAAGAAGTAAGTTTATTTATTAAGTTCAAAAAAGATATTGTTGGCAATTTAAAACGATCCTACACTTAAAACAACACATTATTTTATTCTTTTCAAACAGTAAGAGTCAACCTTTCCTTACATGAATAGTCATTAAATCAATTTTCCCTTTTTACAATAGAGGTTTACTTCTTAAATGATATGATTTTTAACTCAAACCACTTATTATGTTTTGCATTCAAAAACTCAATAGTCATACCAAACCAATTTTCAAAAACTTCTTCTATAACTTTAAACAATGAAAACTAGAGTAGAGAAGGATAAATTTCATTTTATTATTTTCCTACTATGCACGTTACTTCCATTTTTAACCTTAGCAAAGATTCCAATAGTTATGAGGCGAACTTTTAAAAGATATGTACAACCATTGTACCTATTTATGGAAACTACCCATTTTCCTGCTTTGCCTTTAATTTCTTAAATTATTTATAACTAGATTACTAACATTATTTTAATATAAATTCTTAACGTTGTTATTATTTAAATTTTCAAATATTTCTACTATTTAAATTCTTTCTACCTAAGTTGCCCTTATTCTAAATGGCTTCTCCCTATATAGCTCCTTTACTCTTTAATTGTTTTCTTTATGGAGTTAGTGAAGTGCATTCACCTACTGCTTTAGCCATTCGGCTTTTCTGTTAGTCCATGAGATGATGGTTTTGATGACAACAACCTTAGAATAGATTATAAAATATAAATACTAACATTACAAGTTTAGATATATATGTATATGCAGGATCTAACCATGCAGGTATCAAGAATGAAGACTGTACAGTATAGAGATTCAAGATATAGAGATAGAAGACTCATGAGTATCAAGATTATCAAGAGTTTAAGATTTTAAGGTTAAGTTTGTTTTATTAGGAATATTTGTTAAAACTCGTAGAAAAGCACTGGCATCTTAATATCTAATTTATTCGTGGAATGGAATCCACTTCGAGCCCATTAAAGGGATGGAACCCTAAGTAGGATGGAACCTACGAAAATCTAGTGGGACATTGTTTTGTATCCACTAATCTTAATTCAAATGATATTTCAAAATTATCTTGTTTTCGAAATGATTTCAAAACTTTCCTTTTAAAAAGATTCAAAACCCTCGATTCCAATTTTAAATGATTTTAGCCTCAAAACATCTTTATTTTCAGAGTCAAAATTACTCCTGATTTTAAACTGTCTATTCAAATAATATATTTAACTTTTAAATTATTTACTTTGATTTAAAATTAAAATTATATATATATATTGTTCTTTATATTTACTTCTGAATTTCAACTATATTCAAGTATATTTATAAAGTTTTAAATAGTTTTTATATAAGATAAATATTATTTTTATAAAAATTCAAAACATCAAATTTGGCTGAGGGATGTCGACATGCCCATAGGCACCATGTCGACATGGTGACAGTTTAATTCAAAATTCAAATTTCAAAAGAAGTGTCTATTCGCCATAACTTTTCATGAATGGTCATGGCTATTGTTCTTCTATAAATAAGGGTCAGTTTCAACGAATTTTTATACATATTTTCTGGTTTTTCACTTCTCTTCTTCTTCCACATTTCTTAATACAAAATCATACCATTACTCTGCCGAAATCAACATCGAATCATACTCGATTACTTCTAGTGTGATTCTCCATCACTATCTCTACAAGGTTCTCAGTGCTATTCAGAGTTATAGACTTCTTTGTAATATATTAGCGAGAAAAGGTTGATTGTAGCCTTGGAAATCAATCAAAAGGAAAAGGTGTGATTGTAGCCCTGGAAATCAATTGGGTGAACTTGTTGCCCCGGAAATCAAGTATCTCTACCCAGAGGATTGTGATTCTGGAGGGTGTACCTCGGATCCTTGAAACCGAGGGTTGTATTTGTAAGAATTGTTTTTGAAAGGAAATCCGTACTTGTGTTGCGGGACTGGATGTAAGGTAACTCCGAACCAGTATAAAATCCGGTGTGTTCTTTCCTTTACTGCTTTTACTTTATATTTGCATCTGTGTTTGATTCTGTGTTCATATATGTGTCTGATTTGTACATACATTGTTAACAAATTAAGATAAACTCAAAAAGATTAACAAATTTCTTAAAACACTATTCACCCCCCTCTCGAGTGTTAATTCTAGCCTTAAGATCCTTAATCCGCATTTCTCATATTTGGTATCAGAGCAAGGTTTTCAAACATTCATAATCTGAATTTTGAAAATTTTGAAAATGGCAATTTTTTTTATAAAATTATTAACACTGTTTTCATATGAATATGTCACAGAATCATCATGATATTGTTGTTTAAAATTATATTTAGTTATTTTGAAAAGTCACTTGATTCTTTAAAAAGTTATCTTGTTTTGCAGGAGAAGAGTTATGTCTAATGACTGTTGGTTAAAAGATACCAGATAATCATTCATCGGTCAAGAAGAACAAATGGATATATAATGGAAATCGACAAAGAAATGGGTACCAGATCAATTCAAAACTTTGGGTTCTCATCTACAACTTGATTTGATACTATACTTCTCTCCATCTGCTTCGCAATGTCACTGGTTTCGTGTGAATCCGTCAAGAAATGACCAAGTTATGGTCAAATGAAGTTTTGGTGAACAAAGAGAAAAAGAAGGCAAAACTGTCAAAGGTATTCTTCAAAATGCATCCAGAGATTTGAGTATTTTGTTCCCACCCCTTTTCAGATTGTAGTTTTTGTTCTCGCGGTCGTTTTGATGGGTGGATCCGATCAAAATTGAGTGAGATATGATAGTTTGAAGTTGGCTATCCAAAACTGAAAAACTGTGTACGGGATCTTCTATATTTCTTCTACTGTTCGGCCTGTTGCATCACAATACCATCCAAATTCGACACCAAACTATTACTAGATCATAGCCCTTGCCTTCCTCTTCGACCTGCCGCTGGTTTCATCCAATTCCGTTAAGAAACGAAGGAGATATGCCTTCTAGAAGTTTGATAGTATATAGAAAAACGGAAAGAAGATGAAGAGGAGGAATTCTTATGAAAAGTGGTGACCGTTGGGCCTATTTATAGTGGTTGAAGTGTCCATTCATTCAAAATTCGAATTTAAAGTTTTGGCGCCAAGTTGGTCAATTTACTAAATCATCTGTATCTTTCTCATACGGTCTTCAAATTCAGCAAATGAATATACTATGCTGATCAGAAAAACGAGCCCGTCGTAATAGAACATATCTCGTCGTCAAATTCAAAAAGATATAAATGTGTGGTTCACAACAATGGAGGAACAACAAAGTTAGAAAGATGGAATGCAAAAATTGGTACGCTTTACTATTATTTCATCTTTATTGTTGCATTTAGAAATATATATCTATGCATTTAGTTAGGTATAGAAATTTATCTCTTTTATAAGTTTTGATATTTTGGTCCATATATCGACACACCATAGTATAAATATCGTTATACAAGTCTAAATTTTTTAAAAGTCTTTTAAAATGTGTTTTCTTTCAAATAAAATCTACAGCTAATTTATTACAACTATACTAAGTAGAAAAGCATACATTCATTCATGATTTCAACTTCAAAACCCCTTGAGTTACTTCATCTTGATTTATTTGGTCCATCTCAAATTTAGTCAATAAATCATAGTAAATATGTTTTTGTAATTGTAGATGATTATTCTAGATTTACATGGACAATATTTTTGAAACATAAATGTGATACTTTTGAATGTTTTAAGAACATTACAAAAAGGATTCAAAATCAATTATCTTTAAGAATTATAACTATTCGTAGTGATCACGGTGGTGAATTTGAAAATGAAAAGTTTGAGGAATTCTGCAATAAAAAGGGAATAACTCACAATTTCTCATTTCCAAAAAACTCCACAACAAAACGGAGTAGTTGAACGTAAAAATAGAACGATACAAGAGTGTGCGAGAACTATGCTTTCAGATAGTAATTTACCAAAACACTTTTGGGCAGAAGCTGTTGCTACCGCCTGTTATATTTTGATTAGAATTTTAATTAGACCTTTAACTGATAAGACACCTTATGAACTTGTTCATGGAAAGAAACCTAAGGTATCATACTTCAGAATTTTTGGAAGTAAATGCTTTATTTTAAATACAAAAGATAATTTGGATAAATTTGATCCTAAATCCGACAAAGGAATCTTTATCGGATATTCTAATAGAAGTAAAGCTTATAGAGTTTTTAATTTAAGATCTAACACCATTGAAGAAACAATGCATGTTTCGTTTGATAAAAATTTAAAAGATTTTGAAATTACAAATGATGAAGAAGATTTAATTACTCAAAATTAGGAATCAACCGAAATTAATAATGAAATTAATCATCCTAATAAAAGGATTAAACTTTTAAAAGATCATCCTATTGAAAATATAATAGGAGATATGCAATCTATTGTTACAACTAGAAATCAACTAAGTAAAATGAGTAATGTAGCATTTATATCATCTATTGAACCCACAAATCCTAAAGAAACATCAACTGATGATTCATCGATTTTGGCTATGCAAGAAGAATTAAATCAATTCACTAGAAATGAAGTTTGGGAACTTGTTCCTAGACCTGAAGATAAAACTATAATTGGAACTAAATGGGTCTATAAAAATAAAATGAATGAACAAGGAGAGGTCATTAGAAATAAAGCACGATTAGTCGCCCAAGGTTATTGTCAAGAAGAAGGTATTGATTGTGACGAAACCTTTGCTCCTGTAGCAAGATAGAAGCCATTAGGATTCTACTTGCTTTCGCAAAATCATAATAATTTCAAATTATTTCAAATGGATGTTAAAAGTGCATTATTAAATGGATTTGTAAAAGAAGAAGTATATGTTGAACAACCACCACTTTTTGAAGATGAAAAATTACCAAACCATGTCTACAAACTTAAGAAAGCTTTATATGGTCTAAAACAAGCTCCTAGAGCCTGGTATGATAGACTAAGATCTTATTTATTTTAGTTTTTCAATCTTTTTATTTAATATTTTATTATGATATTTTTTAAATTTAAAAAATGTTTAAACATGTTTCTAAATATTTAAATCAATAATAATTTGATATAAATGTTTTAATTAGTAAGTTAAGAACATGGAAGTTTGGATTCTTAAAATAAATAAATAAAAAAAATCAACCAAGTTAATAAAAAATCATTTTAAATAAATTAAATAATTAGGGTATTAATTTTTAAAAAACCATATTTGATCATATATGCAATTTAAAGTCCATATTTCTTATCAATTTGATTTTGATATTGAGTGTGATTACTACCTTTCATGAATATGTTATAGTTTTAATACCATTTATTACCTTTAAACTCTTTCTTTACAACTCTTTCAGTCCCATTCATTAGTTTCCTTAACTTAAGTCTAGTAATTGGTGTGTTTTACCTTTGTTTGGTTGAAGTGTTTTATAATAAATAGTTTGATATATGTATACATACATAGACATACACACACACATATATATATATATAAGCTTGTCAATTAGATATTACTTATCACTCATGTTTATCTTATAATCTGAATGTCACTTACTGTAGTATATATATCATCATATCATTCTGCATATTATTATTATTTTTACTTCATTATCATTTTGTTTCATATTACATATCATTATGCATCCTATTTCATATCACATTTCATTGCATATTACATCATAAATTACAATGCATGAAATATCATAATCATTTGCATCACAAGCTGCACTTCATTCTGCATATCATCTCATGCTACATTGCATATGTCATACATTTCATACTGCATTACAAACTACATATTGCATACATGTATACATAACGAGTGTATTTTATTTAGGAGGAGTTTGTAGTATTGTCTTATAATATAGGATTATTAGTTTTTGATGTTTTGTTTGACTTGATTAGCTTGATTGACTTGTTTGACTTGATTGACTTGTTTGACTTGATTGATTTGTTTGACTTGTCTGACATGATTGGTTTTGATGAGTGTGTTGAAATATACTTAATAAATAATTTATATTCTTATATTCGATTTCTAACTATTATAAGCATTATCATAGATTCTTAGTTAGGATAGTTAGTAATTTAGGATTAAGTTCTAGTTTTTAGAGTTAAGTGTAACGACCCCGAATTTTTATTAAATTTAAATTGATAATTTAAATTAAATTTTGAATTATAATTGTAAAATTTATTATAAATTTAAGCGAGTTTCCCCGCATTCAAATAAATTCTATATTAAATCATTTAAATTTAAATATTGTATATATATATGTATATATTGGATTTGAAAATAAAATCTTAAATAAATGGTTTTGAAAAATAAATATATATGTATAGAAAAACATGGTAATAAATATAAAAGTAGAAATAAATATTTAAGATAAAAATGGGAATAGAAATATATAAGATAAATTATATGAATTATATAGTATAAAGTAAAACTCATAGCTAAAATATAACAACATAATAAATATAGGATTTCATTTCTATTATAAAGTAATAAGACCATAGCAAAGACTAAGACAACTTTATCTATATATATATATATATATATATTAAGTTTTCAAAGTAACAAGGCCAAAATAAATAAAACTATAAGTATGTAGAAACAAATACAAATACAAGTATGCAAACAAAGTAAATAACATGCATAGTCAACAAAACAAAAATAATGAAAATATCAGTACAAACAAATCTTTCTCTTATGTTTAGTTTAATTATAAAAACTGTTGTATTCAATCAACCATACACACAAAGGAAACACCATCATTTCAGACGAAGTAAATAAAATTTACATGGTACAAGAAAATTTATGCATAAATCACTTCAGCCCCAAAGCAAAGAAATGTTACTGACATTGTACAAAGATATTACTTTGTATTGTACGACATAATTAATGCCATATCCTTATCAGCCTACAAACTTAGAAAGATCTCTGCTTATTTTTGTACAACCAAATTTTATCAACCTGTACAAGAAAAGAAAAGTATTATTACTCTGTAAACTCCATTTCCATATATCAAGCTTCTCATTTCAGTTTCGTCCATCATTTAAAGTAAAACAAAATTTCAACTTTTAATAACAATACAAATTCATTCAACCTGAGATCAGTGTCAACATCAATAGATCAAACAAGCAAAGTTTAAAGGCAAATACAAGCTAGAACAAGAAGATTCAAAATACCCAGTTTTCCAAATTTCTGCTCTGTTCTTCTTCCAAAACAACGGTGAGCAACCCTTTAAATTAGAACCTTAGATCTATAAATTGATGATTGTTTGATGATGTTGTGCAAATGGTTTACTGCTTATCTGTTTGCATGACTGGATGTATGTATATACATACATGTGACTGTTCTGTTGAAGTTCAAACCTTTGCCAGGAAAGTAAAACACATTTAACCTAAATTTATCCCTTGATGCATGCAGAAATTTTTTGAGTAAACATCAATTTTAAAGTTTTAAGTTAACAGTAAAGACAATATCTTGAGTGTATAGTATTGTATAAGTTTTTTTATTTGAATAGCCTTCTGAATATACATGTTACTCTGTATATGTTCTCCCTGCTCATTGATGACAGGGTTGATTTTTGACTTAAACTTAAATCTATTCGCATTAAAACATTGTTAAGTATTAAAGTCTTAAAATCAAACAAAAGTTAAATCTGTAATCAAGGCTTTTAAACCTGTTTTCAACAAAATTTAAGAAATATACTACTGTCATTTTTATTTACAAGCAATCAAGAAAGAATGTGATAAACTCAAGTGTTGTAAAAAGATAATTCATGTTAATAGATTAAATTCTTATTACAAATCAGGATTTTTAAAACAAAAATGAAGATTTTTAGTTAAGTATTATGAGTGCAGTTCATGGTTGAAGGGAATTTGCATTTTGATCAAGTTGGGACGATCGAATAGATCTTAAATGCTAGTATTTGGTTTGAAACAAGTTTGAGCATCTAGGATTACGAGAAAATTGTCGAATTAATTTTCCATTGCATAGATTTTGAATACGAGATTAAACTAGGGTTTAAGAACCCATTTTCGTTCAAGGTAAATACGTCAGAGCTGCGTCGTCGATAGGCGACCGGACATCACGTCACCGGCGCCATTAGGAGCGTCACATATCGACGAAGCCGTGGACCAAATTTCATGGCCTTTGACGATCGGAGGAGGAGGGACGAGACATTTTTCTGGTGATGACCTACTGTATTGTTGGGGCGAAACGACTCGATCTTTATTATCGAAACTGATTCAAGCTTTGGGTGGTTGTGGGCTCTTGGGGGGATGGTGATCGACTCGGCAATGGCTATAGCTTCGATCAACAGCGGCGAGATTGGACGTGCACGGCATCGTTCGTGTGTCAGGGAATTTGGGCTAGGGAGAAACTCGAAGGAGCAACCGGGTTTGTTAGCGAATGACTCGAGTAAAGACTCGAGTAATAACGTGGGAGATTTGTTCCAGTTTTTCTAAAACTTTAACAAATTTGTGAAGAAGGAAATTGGGGTCTGGGTTTCTCGAGTAGCTGGAGTGATTTGCTCGAAGAAGAGGGAAGTTAGACTCGGAGCAAATTAACGATAGCTCTAGTCGAATGTGGGTTTACAGGTTTCAATATTTAAACATGTTCTGTTTTTAAATCTAAACAATAATTTTTGAATTATTAAGCAAAGTTTAAACCATGTTTTTAAAGCTAAGTTTAAAATAGTTTTACTTTGAAAATTTTCAGATTTTAAACACTTGTAAACAATGTTTTCAAAGGTGATTTAAAAGACTTAAGGTAATAAAGAATTAATGACTTAATGTAATAAAGGATGGTTAATTAATTTGTGTAATCGATTTAAAGAATTGATTTATTAATGTGAATCATAAATTAAGGTGATTAATTAAAGATGATAAATTTAATAAAGGTGATTAATTAATGATAATTAAATAAAAGTAATCAAATAGGGATAATTACTTGTTATGATCAATTGAGGGAAATTAATCAAATGGGGATTTATTAAGGATTAATAAATGAGATTTGTTAAGATTAATTTATTTTGTAATTAATTAAATAAGTAATTTGAGGTTTAAAATTAATTTAATAATTAGAGATTAATTAATGGGTAATTACTGGTTATAATTAATTGATGAATTATAACAAAAGATTAATCAATGATTAAAGAATAATTAATCCAAATGTTTTATAATTAATTAAGGATTAATTAACCAAGATTTGTAGTTTATTCATAAGTAATAAATCTGATTTGAATTAATCAGACAATTAACTGACCTTACTTATGAATGTTTGGATTCTATTGGATGACTTGATTGTTGATATCCCTGATATATGATGCTTTGTGATACACCTTATTTGTGTTGTGATCTATAATTTACTTATCTGTGATACATTTGTATATTACCTGTGATCTATGAATAAAAGATAAGCGTTATAGTTATATCGCTTATCAACTATATTTCCGTATTTTGATCTGTGATGATTGATTGATGTTGCACTATTGTGTGTGAAACCCCTGGACTACACTTATACACACACAAATATGGATTTCACGTGGAAATCGGTTAAGTCACAGGTAATTTAAATTTGATGTTTTTAAAATTGAAATTTTTATTTCAATTGATTTTGAAATTGGAAATTTGGGTTTAAAGTGAAAAGCTTTTGAAATGGAATTTCAAAGATAAAAGTTATTTTGAATAACTTAGTCGAGTTTTGAAATTTAAATAATTTGATTTAAATTTGAATTCAAGTTTGAAATTGAATCCTATGATTTGAAACTAGGGATTAAAGATGATATAAATGTGTTTGTATGAAGTTAAAACATTTTAAAAGTATAATTTTGGGAATTTGAATTTAATCCAAGGATTTCAACTCGTATGAATGAATCAGATTTTCTGAAATGAAACTGTTTGTTTTAAAGGAATAAAAGCTTTCAAATAAGAAAAGAAATTCCAGTTTAATTAAAGGAATTTCAAGATTGAATTGAAAAAAATGGTTTTCCAAGTTATGAATGAATTTGTTTTGAAAGCTATGAATTGAATCTGTTTATTTTTAACAGATTTAAAATGATGATCTATTTAAACCATTCGAAATGAAATTGTTTTGAAAGCTATGAGTTAAATCTTTGATTTAAAGATTTAACGAGTTAAATTGAAATGGATATTGATTTGGAAAATCTGTGAATGAATCTTTTGTTTAAAAGATAAAAATGTGGAAATTGTTTAAACCATTGAAGGTTGTTAAAATGAATCTTTTTGTTTAAAGATTTGAAAATGGTAATTTGTTAAACCATTTGAAAAGGAAATTTGGGTTTAAGTTGTGACTTAATTGAAATCCCAATATCCATATGTTTTTAAAATATTGCGCACATTATTCGGTTTAGCCGGGAGAGGACCTTTGTGTCATATAACCCATTCCGAATAGTGATACGTCGTATATGGATAGCATTTGAAGACCGGTGTTGAAGACCGGATATTTTCAAAAATGAAAGGACAACCTGTCGAATGTCTCTGCACTGAGTCGCGTCGGTATAGAGATTTATATCACTCTTTTGTGATGGGAAGTCCGGACGTGATTAGAAAATTATCCGGATTAGCAAGGACTTCTTTGGAAGTGCCTTCGGTTCTGTTCGAACCCGGAACAGACTTGTATGGTTACATGTCTGACATTACACTTTGAGATATAAAGCAGATTTCTTTCAAATACATTTCTGTTGGTGGCGGAGAATTTATTCTCTTAGCTTAACACCCTTCTCTGAGACGTACGAGCTCAGAGGTTATGTAGTTGAAATTTATCAGCGATATATCCCAATTTGGTAATGTGACGTGCTGAGTGTTGCTGTGTGATGATCAGTGTTTGATCATTTGTGATATGATCATTTGTTTGATCATTTATCTTTGTGATCATAGGTTGATCATCTGTTGACCCAAAGCATGGCTTTGTGACAAAGCGTAGCTTTTTGGACGAGACCTCTTCGGACCTCACAACCCGGAAATGGTCGAAACAGGAATGTTGCGGCAAGGTTATGAGGGTTGCGCCCTTTAGGGTATGTCATTTCCTTCTGGAAAAGGGTGGTATCATGGTATGGAGCCCAGATACTTACTCATGTGGACACACTTATTTATTATGTGTGATGTTGGTTACCGAGGCCTCGGATAAAGATCCCAAAGGACCGGGAGGTGGCATATTCGTGAGTTACCTGTTACAGGGGTAACCCGGCTTTGTTGGCAGAGAGCAGTTTGTCTCTCGGAGCGTCCCGCCAGAGGCGTTTCCTTCGTGGCATAGGAAGTTCCTTAGCCTGACCATTTGTTGGAAATCCATTTCCCAATACGAACCGTGTATGGTATTAGTTGTAGAACCTGCCATTTACTTATGGTGGTCACCACTGTTTAGATGGTAGCTATAGTAGGCATAGTTCGGAATGTCTATGCTGGCTAAGATTAATATTATACTTTCGAAATGTTTTTCTGCACTATGCACTAATAATAATAACCAATGATTTTGGCGTAGTAAGCATCTTTGACTATCATAAGGATAAATCTCCTCCGATTCTGCGTTTGCATTGTGTGTGTGTGCGGGAGGCCTTATGGTAGTTTCATTTTCCAAAAGCATTGTGGTTTTCAATGTTTTAAAGTTCTGTTGTGTTTGTTTAAAGATAAACTGTTTTTGTTGCTCACACCAGTCCCATGACTGATCCGGAGTTTATTGTTCCCTTCCTAAACTCTGGGTGCCCACCATTTTCCACACGGGCAGTCTAGAGTTGGGTTTCTTAGATATTCAGGTTGAGTAGATTATCTGGAGCTAGTCAGTCCTTGGACGACTGACCTTGTTTTCCGCTAGCTATGGATTGGAGCATTCTATTGGAGTCGTTGGATTCATTCTCTTTTGAAGATGATTTGGAGTTATCACTTCTGTTATTTTCCGCTGTATCATTATTTATCTCTGATATTGTTGTATCATATTATTGTTGTATATCATTCTGGATATTGTATTCATTGGAGTTGTATATGATATCCTCTATTTCTTTATTCCGCTGTGTTGTTATACTTAATGGTGTTATAAGCTCCGGCGACTCGGATTTGAACGGTCGAATCTACGGCATTCGAGTACGATGTAAAGTATGGATGTTGATTTTCGAGCGGGCAAAATCCGTATCGTTACAACGTGGTATCAGAGCTAAGGTTGAACTTTAGCTCAGGAGTATAACACATTAAGTAGCTCATTAGAGATAGAGTGAAGTAAACTCTAGAATGAGTATTCCTCAGATATCCGTCTGTATGCCTTAGTAAATTCTCTTACTATCCACTGATAGTGAGTATGAGTGCAAGAAGAGGATGAGCTAGGGGATAGGGGAATACGACTGTAAATGGTCAATACCCTGTAACAACGAGGAATTAACATTTTCTCTATCAATCTCTTTTGTTCAACATTTCTTTTCAATTCTTCGATAATTCCTGGTAGATCCAGGAAGAGATTCGATATATTAAAATGGGACATAAACTCCGGATAGACCAAAATTGTTTGTTTGGATGTATTGGTTGCTTTGTTTGCTATGGTTGATAGGTGTAATTTGGTTCTTAAACTAAAAGCTTTGAAATCATATCCATATATCTATCTATTCTTTGGGTCCGGATATGTTCTACGGATGGTTAGTTATCACTTCGAACTAACCGATGCCACTGCATAATTCGTAGATCTGGATAACCCGAGTATCTTGTTGATTGTTCAATAGATTCGTTCTTGTATCTGTTATTGATATTCTGATTTGGTAAGCCAAATGCAGAATAGATGTTCAGTTGATTTGATAGATCCTGTTTCGTCTATCTTTTTGTCTCCTTGGCAATTTCGAGGACGAAATTCTTTTAAGGGGGGAAGTCTGTAATGACCCCGAATTTTTATTAAATTTAAATTGATAATTTAAATTAAATTTTGAATTAAAATTGTTAAATTTATTATAAATTTAAGCGAGTTTCCCCGCATTCAAATAAATTCTATATTAAATCATTTAAATTTAAATATTGTATATATATATATGTATATATTGGATTTGAAAATAAAATCTTAAATAAATGGTTTTGAAAAATAAATAAATATGTATAGAAAAACAAGGTAATAAATATAAAAGTAGAAATAAATATTTAAGATAAAAATGGGAATAGAAATATATAAGATAAATTATATGAATTATATAGTATAAAGTAAAACTCATAGCTAAAATATAACAACATAATAAATATAGGATTTCATTTCTATTATAAAGTAATAAGACCATAGCAAAGACTAAGACAACTTTATCTATATATATATTAAGTTTTCAAAGTAACAAGGCCAAAATAAATAAAACTATAAGTATGTAGAAACAAATACAAATACAAGTATGCAAACAAAGTAAATAACATGCATAGTCAACAAAACAAAAATAAATGAAAATATCAGTACAAACAAATCTTTCTCTTATGTTTAGTTTAATTATAAAAACTGTTGTATTCAATCAACCATACACACAAAGGAAACACCATCATTTCAGCCGAAGTAAATAAAATTTACATGGTACAAGAAAATTTATGCATAAATCACTTCAGCCCCAAAGCAAAGAAATGTTACTGACTATTGTACAAAGATATTACTTTGTATTGTACAACATAATTAATGCCATATCCTTATCAGCCTACAAACTTAGAAAGATCTCTGCTTATTTTTGTACAACCAAATTTTATCAACCTGTACAAGAAAAGAAAAGTATTATTACTCTGTAAACTCCATTTCCATATATCAAGCTTCTCATTTCAGTTTCGTCCATCATTTAAAGTAAAACAAAATTTCAACTTTTAATAACAATACAAATTCATTCAACCTGAGATCAGTGTCAACATCAATAGATCAAACAAGCAAAGTTTCAAGGCAAATACAAGCTAGAACAAGAAGATTCAAAATATCCAGTTTTCCAAATTTCAGCTCTGTTCTTCTTCCAAAACAACGGTGAGCAACCCTTTAAATTAGAACCTTAGATCTATAAATTGATGATTGTTTGATGATGTTGTGCAAATGGTTTACTGCTTATTTGTTTGCATGACTGGATGTATGTATATACATACATGTGACTGTTCTGTTGAAGTTCAAACCTTTGCCAGGAAAGTAAAACACATTTAACCTAAATTTATCCCTTGATGCATGCAGAAATTTTTTGAGTAAACATCAATTTTAAAGTTTTAAGTTAACAGTAAAGACAATATATTGAGTGTATAGTATTGTATAAGTTTTTTTATTTGAATAGCCTTCTGAATATACATGTTAATCTGTATATGTTCTCCCTGCTCATTGATGACAGGGTTGATTTTTGACTTAAACTTAAATCTATTCGCATTAAAAAATTGTTAAGTATTAAAGTCTTAAAATCAAACAAAAGTTAAATCTGTAATCAAGGCTTTTAAACCTGTTTTCAACAAAATTTAAGAAATATACTACTGTCATCTTTATTTACAGGCAATCAAGAAAGAATGTGATAAACTCAAGTGTTGTAAAAAGCTAATTCAAGTTAATAGATTAAATTCTTATTACAAATCAGGATTTTTAAAACAAAAATGAAGATTTTTAGTTAAGTAGTATGAGTGCAGTTCATGGTTGAAGGGAATTTGCATTTTGATCAAGTTGGGACGATCGAATAGATCTTAAATGCTAGTATTTGGTTTGAAACAAGTTTGAGCATCTAGGATTACGAGAAAATTGTCGAATTAATTTTCCATTGCATAGATTTTGAATACGAGATTAAACTAGGGTTTAAGAACCCATTTTCGTTCAAGGTAAAAACGTCGGAGCGTCGTCGATAGGCGACCGAACATCACGTCACCGGCGCCATTAGGAGCGTCACATATCGACGAAGCCGTGGACCAAATTTCATGGCCTCTGACGATCGGAGGAGGTGGGACGAGACATTTTTCTGGTGATGACCTGCTGTATTGTTGGGGCGAAACGACTCGATCTTTATTATCGAAACTGATTCAAGCTTTGGGTGGTTGTGGGGTCTTGGGGGGATGGTGATCGACTCGGCAATGGCTATAGCTTCGATCAACAGCGGCGAGATTGGACGTGCACGTGCACGGCATCGTTCGTGTGTCAGGGAATTTGGGCTGGGGAGAAACTCGAAGGAGCAACCGGGTTTGTTAGCGAATGACTCGAGTAAAGACTCGAGTAATAAAGAGGGATATTTGTTCCAGTTTTTCTAAAACTTTAACAAATTTGTGAAGAAATAAATTGGGGTCTGGGTTTCTCGAGTAGCTGGAGTGATTTGCTCGAAGAAGAGGGAAGTTAGACTCGGAGCAAATTAACGATAGCTCTGGTCGAATGGGTTTACAGGTATCAATATTTAAACATGTTCTGTTTTTAAATCTAAACAATGATTTTTGAATTATTAAGCAAAGTTTAAACC
The DNA here is from genome assembly GCA_030737815.1 of Allium fistulosum. NCBI lineage: Eukaryota > Viridiplantae > Streptophyta > Magnoliopsida > Asparagales > Amaryllidaceae > Allium > Allium fistulosum. The sequence continues at coordinate 1,499,142,206 of CM060901.1, forward strand.
ATGTTTTTAAAGCTAAGTTTAAAACAGTTTTACTTTGAAAATTTTTAGATTTTAAACACTTGTAAACAATGTTTTCAAAGGTGATTTAAAAGACTTAAGGTAATAAAGAATTAATGACTTAATGTAATAAAGGATGGTTAATTAATTTGTGTAATCGATTTAAAGAATTGATTTATTAATGTGAATCATAAATTAAGGTGATTAATTAAAGATGATAAATTTATTAAAGGTGATTAATAAATGATAATTACTTAATAAAAGTAATCAAATAGGGATAATTACTTGTTATGATCAATTGAGGGAAATTAATCAAATGGGGATTTATTAAGGATTAATAAATGAGATTTGTTAAGATTAATTTATTTTGTAATTAATTAAATAAGTAATTTGAGGTTTAAAATTAATTTAATAATTAGAGATTAATTAATGGGTAATTACTGGTTATAATTAATTGATGAATTATAACAGAAGATTAATCAATGATTAAAGAATAATTAATCCAAATGTTTTATAATTAATTAAGGATTAATTAACCAAGATTTGTAGTTTATTCATAAGTAATAAATCTGATTTGAATTAATCAGACAATTAACTGACCTTACTTATGAATGTTTGGATTCTATTGGATGACTTGATTGTTGATATCCCTAATATATGATGCTTTGTGATACACCTTATTTGTGTTGTGATCTGTAATTTACTTATCTGTGATACATTTTTATATTACCTGTGATCTGTGAATAAAAGATAAGCCTTATAGTTATATCGCTTATCAACTATATTTCCGTATTTTGATCTGTGATGATTGATTGATGTTGCACTATTGTGTGTGAAACCCCTGGACTACACTTATACACACACAAATATGGATTTCACGTGGAAATCGGTTAAGTCACAGGTAATTTAAATTTGATGTTTTTAAAATTGAAATTTTTATTTCAATTGATTTTGAAATTGGAAATTTGGGTTTAAAGTGAAAAGCTTTTGAAATGGAATTTCAAAGATAAAAGTTATTTTGAATAACTTAGTCGAGTTTTGAAATTTAAATAATTTGATTTAAATTTGAATTCAAGTTTGAAATTGAATCCTATGATTTGAAACTAGGGATTAAAGATGATATAAATGTGTTTGTATGAAGTTAAACCATTTTAAAAGTATAATTTTGGGAATTTGAATTTAATCCAAGGATTTCAACTCGTATGAATGAATCAGATTTTCTGAAATGAAACTGTTTGTTTTAAAGGAATAAAAGCTTTCAAATAAAAAAAGTAATTCCAGTTTAATTAAAGGAATTTCAAGATTGAATTGAAAAAAATGGTTTTCCAAGTTATGAATGAATTTGTTTTGAAAGCTACGAATTGAATCTATTTATTTTTAATAGATTTAAAATGATGATCTATTTAAACCATTCGAAATGAAATTGTTTTGAAAGTTATAAGTTAAATCTTGATTTAAAGATTTAACGAGTTAAATTGAAATGGAAATTGATTTGGAAAATCTGTGAATGAATCTTTTGTTTAAAAGATAAAAATGTAAAAATTGTTTAAACCATTGAAGGTTGTTAAAATGAATCTTTTTGTTTAAAGATTTGAAAATGGTAATTTGTTAAACCATTTGAAAAGGAAATTTGGGTTTAAGTTGTGACTTAATTGAAATCCCAATATCCATATGTTTTTAAAATATTGCGCACATTATTCGGTTTAGCTGGGAGAGGACCTTTTTGTCATATAACCCATTCCGAATAGTGATACGTCGTATATGGATAGCATTTGAAGACCGGTGTTGAAGACCGGATATTTTCGAAAATGAAAGGACAACCTGTCGAATGTCTCTGCACTGAGTCGCGCCGGTATAGAGATTTATATCACTCTTTTGTGATGGGAAGTCCGGACGTGATTAGAAAATTATCCGGGTTTGCAAGGACTTCTTTGGAAGTGCCTTCGGTTCTGTTCGAACCCGGAACAGACTTGTATGGTTACATGTTTGACATTACACTTTGAGATATAAAGCAGATTTCTTTCAAATACATTTCTGTTGGTGGCGGAGAATTTATTCTCTTAGCTTAACACCCTTCTCTGAGACGTACGAGCTCAGAGGTTATGTAGTTGAAATTTATCAGCGATATATCCCAATTTGGTAATGTGACGTGCTGAGTGTTGCTGTGTGATGATCAGTGTTTGTTCATTTGTGATATGATCATTTGTTTGATCATTTATCTTTGTGATCATAGGTTGATCATCTGTTGACCCAAAGCATGGCTTTGTGACAAAGCGTAGCTTTGTGGACGAGACCTCTTCGGACCTCACAACCCGGAAATGGTCGAAACAGAAATGTTGCGGCAAGGTTATGAGGGTCGCGCCCTTTAGGGTATGTCATTTCCTTCTGGAAATGGTGGTATCATGGTATGGAGCCCAGATACTTACTCATGTGGACACACTTATTTATTATGTGTGATGTTGGTTACCGAGGCCTCGGATAAAGATCCCAAAGGACCGGGAGGTGGCATATTCATGAGTTACATGTTATAGGGGTAACCCGACTTTGTTGGCAGAGAGCAGTTTGTCTCTTGGAGCGTCCCGCCAGACCATTTGTTGGAAATCCATTTCCCAATACGAACCGTGTACGGTATTAGTTGTAGAACCTGCCATTTACTTATGGTGGTCACCACTGTTTAGATGGTAGCTATAGTAGGCATAGTTCGGAATGTCTATGCTGGCTAAGATTAATATTATACTTTCGAAATGTTTTTCTGCACTACGCACTAATAATAATAACCAATGATTTTGGCGTAGTAAGCATCTTTGACTATCATAAGGAGAAATCTCCTCCGATTCTGCGTTTGCATTGTGTGTGTGTGCGGGAGGCCTTATGGTAGTTTCATTTTCCAAAAGCATTGCGGTTTTCAATGTTTTAAAGTTCTGTTGTGTTTGTTTAAAGATAAACTGTTTTTGTTGCTCACACCAGTCCCATGACTGATCCGGAGTTTATTGTTCCCTTCCTAAACTCTGGGTGCCCACCATTTTCCACACGGGCAGTCTAGAGTTGGGTTTCTTAGATATTCAGGTTGAGTAGATTATCTGGAGCTAGTCAGTCCTTGGACGACTGACCTTGTTTTCCGCTAGCTATGGATTAGTGCACTCTATTGGAGTCGTTGGATTCATTCTCTTTTGAAGATGATTTGGAGTTATCACTTCTGTTATTTTCCGCTGTATCATTATTTATCTCTGATATTGTTGTATCATATTATTGTTGTATATCATTATGAATATTGTATTCATTGGAGTTGTATATGATATCATCTATTTCTTTATTCCGCTGTGTTGTTATACTTAATGGTGTTATAAGCTCCGGCGACTCGAATTTGAACGGTCGAATCTACGGCATTCGAGTACGATGTAAAGTATGGATGTTGATTTTCGAGCGGGCAAAATCCGTATCGTTACATTAAGTGTAGATTATTTATGATAACACTATCATTATAATCACATGTTATATAGTATTAGTTTAAGGGAGAGTTTTATGGTTTTAGGATAGTTTTTGTTGATGACAAAGGGGGAGAAATATAAAATAGGATAGTTAGGCATAGATTAAGGGGGAGTTATTAGGATAGAAGGAATATTTTATAAACAAAGGTTGTCATCATCAAAAAGGGGGAGATTGTTAGTCCACGAGATGATGGTTTTGACGACAACAACCTTAGAATGGATTATAAAATATAAATACTAACATTACAAGTTTAGATATATATGTATATGCAGGATCTAACCATGCAGGTATCAAGAATGAAGACCGTACAATATAGAGATTCAAGATATAGAGATAGAAGACTCATGAGTATCAAGATTATCAAGAGTTCAAGATTTCAAGGTTAAGTTTGTTTTATTAGGAATATTTGTTAAAACTCGTAGAAAAGCACTGACATCTTAATATCTAATTTATTCGTGGAATGGAATCCACTTCGAGCCCGTTAAAGGGATGGAACCCTAAGTAGGATGGAACCTACGAAAATCTAGTGGGACATTGTTTTGTATCCACTAATCTTAATTCAAATGATTTTTCAAAATTATCTAGTTTTCGAAATGATTTCAAAACTTTCCTTTTAAAAAGATTCAAAACCCTCGATTCCGATTTTAAATAATTTTAGCCTCAAAACATCTTTATTTTCAGAGTCAAAATTACTCCTGATTTTAAACTGTCTTTTCAAATAATATATTTAACTTTTAAATTATTTACTTTGATTTAAAATTAAAATAATATATATATATATATATATATATATATTGTTCTTTATATTTACTTATGAATTTCAACTATATTCAAGTATATTTATAAAGTTTTAAATAGTTTTTATATAAGATAAATATTATTTTTATAAAAATTCAAAACATCAAATTTGGCTGAGGGATGTTGACATGCCCATAGGCACCATGTCGACATGGTGACAGTTTAATTCAAAATTCAAATTTCAAAAGAAGTGTCTATTCGCCATAACGTTTCATGAATGGTCATGGCTGTTGTTCTTCTATAAATAGGGGTCAGTTTCAACAAATTTTTATACATATTTTCTGGTTTTTCACTTCTCTTCTTCTTCCACATTTCTTAATACAAAATCATACCATTACTCTGCCGAAATCAACATCGAATCATACTTGATTACTTCTAGTGTGATTCTCCATCACTATCTCTACAAGGTTCTCAGTGCTATTCAGAGTTATAGACTTCTTTGCAATATATTAGCGAGAAAAGGTGTGATTCTAGCCTTGGAAATCAATCAAAAGGAAAAGGTGTGATTGTAGCCCTGGAAATCAATTGGGTGAACTTGTTGCCCCGGAAATCAAGTATCTCTACCCAGAGGATTGTGATTCTGGAGGGTGTACCTCGTAGCCTTGAAACCGAGGATTGTATTTGTAAGAATTGTTTTTGAAAGGAAATCTGTACTTGTGTTGCGGGACTGGATGTAGGGTAACTCCGAACCAGTATAAAATCCAGTGTGTTCTTTCCATTACTGCTTTTACTTTATATTTGCATCTGTGTTTGATTCTGTGTTCATATCTGTGTCTGATTTGTGCATACATTGTTAACAAATTAAGATAAACTCAAAAAGATTAACAAATTTCTTAAAACACTATTCACCCCCCCTCTAGTGTTAATTCTAGCCTTAAGATCCTTAATCCGCATTTCTCACATTTTCTTCATTAACATGAAAAGAGATACCCAATGTATCAATCTATTTCAGTTGTCTTTCTCCTTATTTTCCTTATACTGGAATATTTTTCCAATCTTCATTATCGAACATTCTTACCCTTCCATTCTCTATATCTCATTTAAATCAAGTACTGTTTTCATTTATCCACCCCTTAAAAAAGGATTTTAAAAACTTTAAAATTTATAAAAATAGGAAAAATCATTGAGCCAAACATACGCTCTCTTTTCCACTCATTTCAAAAAGAAAAAGTATTTTTTATCAAAAACCCATTTATTGAAAAATTTCTAGTCCATTTTAATTTCAACTAGGAATCTCTAAATAGCTCCTTAATTTAAAATTTTCAAATTTTCTTGCTTTTTCAAAACAACAATTTTCCAATGGTAGGTTCCTTCTATTTTTAAATAGATTCTTTGAAAACTACTTCAAATATTTTCAAAAAATTCAAAATTTTTATTAAATTCTTTTACATGGGGTCGGAGTCAGAAATGGATTTTAACTATCATTTCTTTTGTACTTTTCTTCTTTTTCCTTTATTATTAACCTTTTTTATTAAGAATATATATTAAAAATCCAACTATCATCTTGTGGTGGTTAATCCACACTTTCTTGCGGGAACATGCTCACTCCTGCTTACTCTGGATATTTGCAACATAAACGTCCCCGCCTCCCATCTATCTGGATGAAATGTAAGTCATCAATCGATAATCCAGCTAAATCTACAACCATAGGGCAGCCTAGGCCCAATAAAGGAGTCAAGTTCTATCCAGCTTCAGGATCCTTTTGTATGTCGTGCTCATGCTCTTCCTGATCAACGCCTTACGATATGACCTACATAATGTTGGGTAATCATGAAAGGTGTATAAATTTAACTTTATTTATTATTCCAACTTATAGTTGCCTTATCCACCTTTTAAGAATATGATTGCAACTACTTCTATAGTCAGAATATGTAGAGTTTATATATATATATAGGTAAAAATACAAATATGTTCACTCAGCATATCCTAATTCTCATGATCGACTAACTTAGGCGTTAATACCAAATGTAACAACCTGCACCATAAAGGGGTCGAAATTCGACTAAATCGAAACCCAAGTTCATTACGGTACGAATCATTGGTATTGGTAAACTGTAACAAACATAAGCATGTCGCGAAAGAAAACTCATGGTGGAATAGTAAAATATATATACCGATTAAGGCTACTATCTTGGAATTAATATTATTACTTGGATATCTAGTTGCCTTATTAGTGCCGAGTGTGAATGAGAAGACCTCTCCATCCATCATTCCCGTCTTGCACCAGTAGTATGTCCCTCTAAATATATCATGTGGGTTGTAATGAAAAGGCGGTCAGAATAACATTCTGTTGATTGGAAAATTACATGCTTTATCCATAACACTAGTTTTTGTTGTTTGATTTTTATTTAAGTGTTTATCTATTATTCTTGGGATTATACATTTAATTCCACTTGCGCGTACGATATATCCAATCTTCTCTGAGGTACGACCATATACATGCGTGTATATATAAGCATTGTACTACCCAAAAAGGAAATCTCGGCAACTTAATACTTTCAAAATAGGGAGGAGGTAGATCCAACGGCTATTTAATACCTTAACCCCGAACCGGGCCCTCCGTAATGTAATCGATAGTTAACCGCTCCTAGTTATGAAGACCAATGACCCATGGATACAACTTTGTAGTTTAATTAATCATATTACTAACACATCACAAAGACTTATCTATGGGTTAACTAGCTCACCTCCGACAAACAAATATTCAATTAATTTTTAAGGCCTTTTGCGTTACCCCTTCAGATTCTACACTAGTAGGAAGTGAAATTTGTTAGGGCGTAACCCAAGTCTTTGTTAACAACTACTCAGGACCACCAGTAGTCAAAGCTTCTATGCTAGCCCTACTTTTAAATACTGGTTTATCAACAATACTGACATAACTAGCCGACCTCTACATCCGAAATTTCGTTTAGACTTACCTAATATAAGTCAAGGAAAATGCCCAATTCCGTTACTAATACCTCCGGTTCAGAAATGAAGCGGAAGCCATTTTCCAATTAGGTACTATCGTAGGTTACTTAACACTTGTTAAATAAGGAGGAGGCAGATCCCGTGGTCATTTAATACCTCAATCCTCGATGTAAACCCCTTGACATCCCTAAAGTTACCGAGCCATTTAATACTTCAAATCCAAGGTGAACCCTGACATATTCCCCCCAAATCAATACACGAACGTATACTTTCCCCATGGGTCCTAAAGTTGGAGATGTCACACATCAGTAGTACGTATACACAAATGCTGGTAGCCTCAAGATGAAGTGCAGACTTTCATTGTGTAACCCTACCGACCTTGCATCCCTACCCATACTAAACTAAGCTATTTATAATTAACCTAAATATTGGGCTAGGCCAACTAATTCACACCCGTTATAAAACATATTATTGAGGCCATATAATTTTCAGTATGGAAATTATTACGCATCCTAAGTTCATTTATTAGTATTCATCTATTTACTTGCTATGAACTTATTCATATCTTATACGCTTATTTCCTTTATTCTTCATTTTCATTTATGTCACATAAATGTCATTTATTTCTTCACTTCCAATTAATTGTTCCTTATAAATGACCATCATTATTGAAGTTAGACAATTGCTAATGATATTTATTTATTCATTTCAAATCTAAGTTATTATGCCTGTTCTATTTTCTCCATAAATGTCATGTTTAATTTTGGAATTAATCCCATTAAATTCATTTATGTCCTCATTTGATTTATATAACTTCCTATTAACTGCGCATTTATTACCCATTAATATTGTAATCATTATTCATTAATTTTGGAATTATTAACCTTTTTTCATTGCAACCGCCTAACCCTTTGATTTATTATGTTACTAATATTTAAACGTTCTATTTGTAATTGCTACGAGTACTAACGTATATTTATTTACTACGCTTTATCTTTTACCATATATGTATATGTATGTATATATATATATATAATTAGTAGACATAATTATACATTTATATATTTCTATTTTTAACTCTTTACTTTCTTCGTTTAGGAATCTCAGAATATATACTTGTGTAAATTCTACAAAGAATGTTTTTTTTTTCACATTTTAATATACCGGAGCTATCTTTTCCCAGAAATGAAATTATTACCATTATAACTTTCCATAAACTACCTAAAAATGAGACTTTTGCTCTGTTTGAAAGTACAAAGAATCATCTCTTTTCATTTCTCTAGAAATAGACAATGCTAACGATGAAAAAGACATCTATATTTTACACATCTCTTTCATTTATGTATATTCCTTATTATTCCAAATGACGCGCTTTTTATTCTTGTGAAGTTAGACAGTCTCTGAAAATTTACATGGAAATAGATATACCTAAATTCTACATTCAACGCTACTAATGAATTAAAATATACAAACTTACGTTCCCAATCAAATTAGGGCATACCAAATGAATACTAAACAATTTAAAACCCAATTAGCATAAATCTGGAATAAACTTCACAATCTTATCAGTATTATACTTTACAATTTTTTAAGGACTGATTTTTAAAATTTTAAGATTATGGTGTACATGTCGTTCCTTCACAATTACATAACTTACAGAATATGCAAGTAAAATTTAATTAAATACATTTATTTTAAGCCTACAACTCAATGGGTCTTGCATGGGCATAATAATCAAATAAAATTCAACGATATAAATTTCAATGTTATATACAAATCATATAATATTCCACTCACTTTTCTAGATTTCTAAATCTCCAAATCCAAATTCATTTCTTTAATTGACTCATTTTTCTTTTCCTATCCAAAAATATATATAAAAAGATTTATACATATCCATCAAAATTACAGATTCGATAGGAGATTTGAGTTAAGTAGAATTTAAATTTATAATTATAGAGTTTATCTTTTTTGTAAAATTGATTCACTCCTCTTTTATTTTCTATCCTTTTCTGATATATATATATATATATCTTTAATAATAGTTGTAATACCTTTGGTGTCATATTTTTTTGGTGTCAGCGCGAACTACCAAAAATGTCCCTAATACGAAATCTTAATATCACTTAAGAATGGAATCTAACAATTAAATTTCTTTTACAAATTCAAAACGTCCGTCTACAAATATTATATAATTTTAATATCACTTAAAAATAGGATTTAACAGGTAATATTCTTATAAAATTGTAAAACATTCATCTACAAATACTATCAAATTTTTATATCACTTAAAAATAAGATCTAACAAATAAATTATTAACTAATTCAAAAAAATTCAAAAAAAAATAGATGTTGGAACTTTTTTTTGAGGAGAACGGTTGTGTAGCATGATACTACACAGCCGATTAATAATATATATAGATATAAGTAGTTCGATCAACAGGCCTGATCGATGGCGAATACAAAACAGCATAATTAGAGTTAAGGTTACAAACAGCATGCTAGCATATAAATACAGACCAGGAAGTTTCGAATATACATGATTAGTCATAGTTTATCCAGAAAAAACTACTGCAGAGAGTGATCCCAAAACATTAAAAGCAAATACAATCAAACCCTTAGTCGAAACCAGGGTGGCCAGTCGGCGCAGCTGATGATGCATTGTCTACCGATTCATCCGATGGGGACCGTACCGATGGAAGACGAAGTCTGAAGGGGCCAAGGAGGAAGAGCCTGACCAATAAGCAAAGATATTAGAAATTTTACTACATATGCTAAACCGCGAGTTGGTGGGTTTGTTGAAAACGAAGGCATTTCTCTCTTTCCAAATGACCCAGCTGAAGATGGCTAGAAGGATGTCAAGATGATGGTTTGGTGCACTATATTGCCAATGATCAAAAAAATCTGTGATTGTGTGGGTTTCCCCTAGATTGTGTATGCAAACCGAAACCCATATGTAGTATGATATGTCACAGTCGAAGAAAAGGTGACGGATTGATTCGGCTTCAATGTTACATAAGGCACAATTCTGGTCAGATGTGATGTTCAAGCGAGTGAGGCGATCTTTGGTATTGATGCGGCCATGGATGAGACACCATTGGAAGAATTTGATTCGGGGAGGGATGCGGCATTTCCAGACACAAGCAAAGGAGAACAGCCTACCAGGGTGGTTTATGAAAGAGTAGCATTGTGATACTGAGAAGCCTTTGGTGGGAGATAGAGCCCATGTATGATGATCTAGCGATAAAGGGTTAAGGGTTACTGATTGCAGCAGGCTGAGGGTGGATAGGAGTTCTGAGAATGTGTCATCGGCGAAGAGGGTTGGGGGACATAAGCTGGGTAGGCCAAGGTTGACGGCTTCTGCCACTGTCAAAAGGGGGAGGTTAGAGGAGGAAAAGAGGGAAGGGAAGGAACGATTTAGTGGGGAGAGGCTGTGCTAGGAGTCATACCAGAAAAGGCAGTTAGAGCCATTACCTAGGTTCACCTGAAGTAGGGGTTTAATGCGGTCCACTGATGCTAGAACACCAGACCAAAACGGGGAGGGCTTGAAGAGTGGAGCGAAATGGAGAGCACAGAATGGGTCAGCATTATAGTGGGATGCCAGGATCCAGTCTTTCCAGATGAACTGACCCGGCGAGAGGAGATGCCAGAGCTATTTTGCTAGAAGCACCTGATTGAAAGTAATCAGATTGGTGATACCTAATCCGCCGCGGTCCTCGTGCATGCATGTAATTTTCCAGTTAACAAGGCATTTGGCTCCATTCCAAAGGAAAGAGCGTCTAATAACATCAATTTTTTTGTATACCCAGTTGGGAATTTTATGGAAAGAGAGCCAGTAGAGAGGGAGCGCCGAGAGTACAGCTTTAACCAAGACCAGCCTTCCCGAAGTCGATAGAGTGTTTGCTTTCCAGCCTGCGAGTCTTGATTCAATTTTAGATATAAGGGCGGTCCAGTCAGATCGATGAAGCTTGGTGGGGCTCAGGGGGATGCCTAGATAGGATATTGGAAAAGTGGCAATGCTGTAGTTGAGGGAGGAGGAGATGGAGGGACCGAGATGATCAGCTTCATGTTGGAACTTAGAAATAAAATTTAAACTAACAAAAATGATTTCAACGGTTAAATATTTCTATGAATCATTTTCTCTTGAATGTGCTAGCCATATACAATTTGCATAAAAACAATTCACGTGCGAAGCACGTGCCATCATCATGCACGAAGCGCGTGCCGTAACGCTCGTATATATATATATATATATATATATAATAGTATTTTTATAATCTCTAGAAATAGCGGGGAAGAAAAAATGGCAGAGCTCTACTGCTTCGTTCAGAAAATATGAGAAAAAAATAAGGGGCTAGACTTGTATTAATATGCGCTAGAATCAATTATATCCACTAGATTAATATTTATTAAATTCGGACCGTTAGGCCAAGGTTTATGGCACGCCAACTCTAAACCGATCGATCGACCGATCTTAGGCAGTGGTCGACCACTAGGGATCGACTGGCTATAGCCGGCGGTCGGCCTGTAGTCAATGAATTATTTTTGTCGTTTTATTATTATTTATTTTTTCATTTGACTTGCTTTTTAATTATTTTTGATCCATAAACTTCAAACGTCGATAACTTCTTCATTTAAACTCCGATCACAAAACTTTATATACAATAGTTGCTCAGAAAACCGGCACGAACACAATGGTGCAAGTTTCATGATCAAATTCTAATATTTGCCCAAATTCCATTTTGAGCCTTATTTAATTATTTATTAATTTCTTTTAATCTATTTATTGTTTTTTTACAAGGTGTTATAGTCGGGTTGCATAACTATTGTAAACACTTCACCAAAATCAAATTATTCACCTTTCTCTAATTTGTTGAAGGCGAACAACCATTATTTGTGTAGTTTATAGAATTTCCTATGGAATCTACGATGTTTGTGTTGTTGCCTGTATTCAGACTTTTTGAATCCATGCGAGATTTTTTTCATATGTATCTCATGCATTATATCAATGATTTCGTCCAACTTCTTATCGGTTTCTCCACGACGTCTTCTCCTGCTACCACGTGCTTTATTACTACCAGAAGATGAACCAACGTACGGAGTTTGTTGCAATGGAGGATTGTTTGGTGAATTCAAATTCGGAGTTTGTCCATAATGAGTTTTCATTTCATCAAGTTGACTATAAAACCCATCAAAAGCCCATGTTCTATCAAATTGGGTTTGTGTAAGAGGAGTTTGTTATTATGGTAGTTTTTCGTTAGCTGGGAGGGGGATGGGGCATATAAGATGTTTGTCCAGTTGCATTCGTCTCTTGAAATAATTGTTGCATCAACTTCAAATTGTCAATCAGTCCTTTTCTATATCTCAAAATAACCCGTCCAAACTCCTATAAGTAAAACCATAGAAAAAAATTAATAAAACGCTAACAAATGCAATATAACAAAAAACCGATAAAAATTTGTAAAGCGGTATAGGCACTATAAAACCAGACTACCTGTGTAAAATAATAATATTTTGTTTTGCTTGCAAAAAATATAACAAAAAACTGTACGCATGTATAAGATATCTTTACACGAACATTCCACCATTTATTGCTGCCTGTAACAGTTTGTCCATAAATATCTCAGGCATAACTAGTTTTGTGGCACAAACATTCACACGTAATCCATTTATTGCTGACGACCGATGAGGAGGACGCTATTTTTGAGTCCGTTATGGATCCAGCAGAGCATGATCGACGATACGGATTTGGAAATCTAGCGGTAAATAATTTACTTTTTCTTAAAATACTTCAAATTTGATATTTTGACCTTTTCAAAACAATAAACTTGAATTTTATTCATTTTTCCATTGTTGCAGTCCAACGGTCAGAGACGGGGTCGGCGGAATAGAGGTCAGAGCGATCTAGCAGATATAGAAGAATTGCAGACTAGAGTGTCCCAACTGGAGGAGCAGAACCGCCAACAGGCCATGCAGACCACACAGTTGTTAGAGTACATGCAGTAGTTTGGTGGCCGCTTCCCTTCCTCGGCTGGCTCTGGATCTGGCGGAGATTGATTCATTGCTTGCTTGCTTGCTTGTTCAGGTATGTTTTGTTTTAGTTTTGAATGATTTGGTAGACAGGTGATTTATGTGTAAATACGTTTGATACACTTGGTTTTATGGTTGTATGACGATGTGGATGAGGATGTTGATGATTTTGTGTATTCATAACATGATAGAACACTTACTGTTATGATTATTGTCAATGTTGGGATGATTATGTATATTATGTATTTTTTTTTTGATTTTATTTTATTTATTTGTGTGTTTATTGAATATTGTGTAGTTTGGGTTTTGATATTTGGTTGGAATATTTTATACTGGATTGTGCAGTATTGATATAATAGTGTTTGGAAGAGAAATGTGGTTGGAAGACTATATTTGCAGCGAAAATTAAAAAAAAACACAGCAGATTTCCGACGGCTTCCGACGACTTACAGGTCAAAATTTCCGACGGCTACCGGCGGCCTGTAGCTCATTATTCCCGACGGTTTCCGACGGATCCCGGCACATGTCGGCATCCGTCGGAAACTGCCGGAAACCGTTGGAACCCGTCAGAAATATGTTCAACAGGCACCGTCGGAAGCCGTCGGAAGTACTGCTCCCCGACGCAGTAAATTCCGACGGCTTTTTCCGACGGCGGCCGACGGCTTCCGACGGCCGCCGACGGTTTTTGGCCGTCGGAAATCGCGTTTCCCCTTGTAGTGTTTTCTTCTAAAAGTATCGTATTTTATATCGGACTTTGCTTTCGTTTATCGGTCCAATGTACGAAATATTTTCTACAGCGAGGTTGAACTTTTCCGCTATAGCTTTGTGCACTCCTTTTTTCTTACTACTACAAACAGCATACACTTTTACAGCACATTTCACCAAAACTTGAGTAGCTTCAGATGACCAACCGTGTGGACTTTTTCGGGCGTTATACGACATTCTGAAAATTGAAAATTACAAAAATTAGCAAAAAATTCTCAAAAAAATATGTTGTAGGTACAAACAAAATATACACAGAAATGTAACATTATATCTGAAAAAATAATTGGATCGACGGGTAAAATTTGTTAATTTCTCGGGTTGGAGGTGTGGAGTTGAACATGATGAAGAAGAAAATATATTAGAGAAGGGAGGAAGAAGAATAAGTAGCCATTGAGGGTCAAACGATATCACGCGTCCAAAGGCACCATTCTTTCATTTAGCCCAATGTGTCATCTAGGAGAAATAGACCTTTGCCGTATCGTAAGCGTCAGACGTATCTGACATGTTATGAATAGAAACATGACACGTACAGACGGCGAACGGCATCCAAAGCTAATAGATATAGCTTGAGAAGAAAATTGTTTTATTTTGCTTTACACTTGTTAACACGTATAGATAGTTACATCAAAACTTTGACATACATATGTACATCTAGACCAAAATATTTCTCATGGCGATTCGGGTAATTGAAAGAGGGTGAAAAGAAGGTGGACCTTCAAAAGCACAAGCGCGTGAAAGAAGACGAGACAACCCATGTTTTTTCCAATCTAGAGTACTATGATTTCTTATTTAACTCAACTGTATCAACAAAATTCATATTGGAAAAAGCTAAACTAGCCTAAACGTGAGCTGCAATTAATGAGAACAGAAAGGGCAGATTAGTAATCTACAAAAAAGTCGTTTATGCTTCCAAGACTCATGTCATGCTGTCTTTGTCCCTATGTTCACACCTTTTTCACACTCTTTCTTTTACACTTCTTTATTCACTTAACATTTTATCTTAAATTCTGATTCTTTCAATTAATAAGTAAAGCAGCTAAATTTTAGCATAATCTTCAAAATGGAAGAAGGCAAGAGCTCTACTCTTGTTCATATACTCGTCATAGTTCTCAGTCTCACTGCTTTTGGCTTTGCTATTGCTGCTGAACGCAGGAGGAGCACTGTAAGCTTTTGCTCTGTCTTTTTTATTACCCGTTTGAGTTGAACTTTAATTATGCTTAATGGGGACTTCAAGATCTGGGTGTTTAGTGTTGTAATGTTATGTATTTTGGAGGACCCAGATGAAAATTATGGTAGATTTTGGATTTTGATGTGATAAAAGCTGATCTTTTTTTCCTTAACTAATGTGAAGTTGGCTATGTAGTACTTTACATTTATCAGTGGAAATTTGGGGTACAAAAGGAAATTTGATGATCTTCTTTCAGTTGAATTCTGCATGAAACTTAAATTTATGTAATCTATAGACTGCATAGCGTGATTTGATGTCTGATCTAATGTTTTGGCTGTAGTTTTTGTTGGTAAAAAGTTAGATATGTGGGTTCGATTGATTTAAAACTAACACGTAAAATCTTGGTTGGCTATCGCTTTAAATTCTGGGCCCAGTTTGCTAATCCTTTTCACAAAATTGGCTTAAAAACGGAAAGTATTGAATAGTTGCTTTCGGAAATAATTTCTTTAGAAAAATAGTTAATAAGTCAAAATTAATTCACAAACGTAGGTCCCATCCATCCTTCTAGATTCGAGGCCGGTCAACGGGCAGGGTTTGATCCGAGTATCTTAAAATCCGGACCCAAACCCAATTACAATAATCAACCCGAGCCAGACCCGAACCTGGAGGTTATTTCAAAACCAGTACCCGAGCCCATCCCGTTGGGCTTTTCAAGTCCACTTGGTAATGCTGGTATATCAAATTCATAATATTTATGATAAAATCATACTTCAAACTTGCAATTTTTGTAAAATTTATACGTAAACAATGTTAACGTACTAATTGGGTGGTGATATAGCCAAGTTCACAACAAAAATATTCACGTGCAAACAAACAAAATGGTAAACAAATAACATAAACATTCATGTTTTGATATTACGGAAAACTAATAATCAGATCGGGTCCATACCGGGCCGAGTTATGATAAAATCGTATCCAACCCTAATAATAATCAGGTTGGGCCCAAGTAGTTAGAGCAAAACCTTTATCCGTATTAACATGGCGGGTTCGAGCCAGGCTCAAGCTGAAAACCGTATCATTGACAGATCTAGTAGGTTAAGTTTTGTATAATTCTGGATGTGACCGTTATATATTGTGGTTGATTCTATACAACTGTTTTTTGGGTACTTAATGGGTTGTTACTTCATTAGAAGTACTAGAGCATCTCCTACTAAGCTATACTGTCATGTGATTAGGCCTATCAGCGGATACTTTCGGATGCGGATAGTGACATATCCGCATTCACTTCTGAAATCATTTTCGGATATCGGATATCCGCATCGGCGGATACGGACAGATATCGGATAATTATCCTATCCGCTAACAACCGATAAATCAAGAAATATAAATGAAAATTTTAGTTTAACATAAATTTTTTTCAATTCCATTGATTATAAAAGTGTTAAAAATAAACAAATATAATGGTAATAAATAATTTTGAGCAGTTAATATGCATTTAGTGCATATAATATAAACTTCTAACTTAATAAAACCATAAATATCTTTCTCTATACTAAAATGCACATAATTTAAACTATAATTTTGAAAAATATCGGATGGATAATTTTCAGATGCGGATGTCTTCATGTCCACATCCGCATCCGTTTTTCTGGATATCGGATATTTATCCGCTTTTCGGATGCGAATGCGGACGGATTTCGAAATTTTCGAGTATCCATTGACAACCCTATCTGTGATGTTATATGAATTCCATGTAACAAGCTGATGCGATGAAAAGACCAACAATTTTCTTGAAGAGCTTGTCTACTGCGAATGTGTCGATTTTATCTTTAAAAAGAGCAGACATTCTATTTCATTTTTAGGGTTATTCTTACTAGAACTTGCAAGCCCCAATTTTTTCCATGAGAGTATCGTACCCACAAGGTTTTGAGGTGTACTTGACGTAAGTTTTTGGTTATCATAGAGTTTGGTCATAATCTTTTTAACAAAGAGAATCCATTGTTTTTACATGCGACCAAACTCATATACATACCACTACACCTCTTTTACTTTTCATGATGTGAGTCTATTTCTTCAAACCTGCACCTAATACCCACATACAATGCGATATGCTTTAACACCTATATTATCATGACATTTGTCATATAGAGATAAACTGCATATACAACTACAAATTTGAATTTGAACATTTAGAATGGAAGTTATTTGGTAGTTTCTACAACTTATAGATTGGTAAAGTTGTATAAATTAGAGTCCCATGCTTAGTATTATGGCAACTCAACCTAAAATAAAATATAATGCCTTATTGTTGTTGTCTTCCCATCTATAGAATCGTTGAAAAATTCACTAGTTTAATGAATATATAATAAAGTTATGTTTCTAAGTAGATCCTGCAGTGGTGGATTAGAAGTAATTGTATACTAATTAAAGGTGCGTGTAAACTCATAGCATGTATATGAGTTGAGAACTTGGGTATGGTATGTGGATTGGCGTTCTAGTCGAAAGCTTTGATAACACAATCAAATGGTATATCACTGTTCCTAATGGTCATTGACAATCATACTATAAAGTTTTTAGAACGTTTCACAAATTCTCACAATTTGTAAAGCTGGAGAATTTATTTGTTCCACACATTTGTTGGTTCTTGTCTTCATTTTCGAGTCAAATTTACATCTTTGGTGAATAGTTTCCAAAGTGGAAATTATTGTAACATTTATCTTGTGTATGTGTTTTGTTGACCATTTTTCAATTGTATCATTGTGTGTTGAATTACACATTTAATCAATATTTGATGTCATACTTTGTTTGCATTACAGGGGGAGATAGTGCATGATCCGACTAATGCAAATATTACATACTGTGTCTACAATTCGGACGTGTCCACTGGTTATGGAGTTGGAGCTTTCCTGTTTCTGTTTACCGGTCAGTCTTTACTTATGACTATTACCAGGTGCATGTGTTTTGGACTGCCTTTAAATCCTGGTGAAAATAGAGCATGGTCCATCATTTATTTTGCTTCTTCATGGTAAAGTTCCCTGAACCAAATTCTTTACTTTTGATTTAAGGGTATCAAATGTCCAATTTCTAGTACTGCCAAAGTGAGCTCAACATAATAATAGTATATTACAATTGCATGCAGGCTTACTTTTTTAATTGCATCTTCATGCTTAATAGCTGGTGCAACAAAAAATGCATACCACACAAAGTACAGGCATGTTATATACGCTTCAGGCTGGACTTGTGAGTCATTACGAAAGGGAGTCTTCATTGCTGGAGCCGTGTTTATTTTGTTCACTATGGTCCTTAACATTTACTACTATATTTATTTTGCAAAAGCTACGAGTCAGTCTGCAAGAAAAGCTAGTCGAGCAAATTCTGCTGTGGGAATGGCTGGCTATGTCTGATATCATTGTATTTGAGTCCTTTAGTTACCAGGTTTTTGCAGCTTGAAATTTAGAAGGAATTGATTGTATGGTGGATGTGTGCATGATGCATTTTGTGTGCTCAAATATGCAGCTCAAGTTAGTCAGAACATATTATCGATATGTGTGAAAATTTGTTGCTTCTTCTACTAAATGATTTATATGTGTAACTTCCTTCAATTAGATGTTTGAAACTAAGTGCTACGGATGCTGTAATCGTTTATAGTTATTAATTTCTGATGATAAAACGCGGCTATCTTAATCATTTTGTTAATGTTAGAAATATATGAATGTGGAAATTCAACATAATTTTTACAATAAGATTTCAATTTCATTGTGTAATCTCAATCGTAAAACACGTTCAGAGAAAATATAATTATTACAACGTAGTCTAAGAGCGACATGAAAATGTTCTCTTAGATGATCAGAGTCAAATATGTGATATTTAATTCAGCTTGTCATTACAACACAAAAGCAGAATCAAAACACAGCGGAAAATGAATATATAGCTCCTACTAGCTATATTGTCTTCTACACATCTCTGAAAACTTATCCGTATAAAGGCAACTTAAAAAGTCCATATTTTCAACCTACTCGAATAAGTACCGGGGAGTTTAAGGGAAAAACAAAAACTTCGGATCAGACAAAAAATATGATGTGAATGATAATCCAAAGTTTCAAACCAGTAGATATTTAGTGAGACCACGTCGATGTGCGGAACGAATTTCCCCTTACTAGTACCTAATTAAACATTTTAATCATATATCGTGCTCCTGCATCCACAATGGTTATAACTGAATAATATGATAGTGTATGAACATGTCATATGTATCGGATTACCCATCCCCTATTTCTTAGACTACCCATCTAAGCTCTTATTGACTACCCGTCTTATATTCATGTGGATTGCCCATTACACATTTTATTTTACTTAAACTAATATGGACTATCCATATCACATTTATCATTTAAACTGATGCAGACCATCCATCTCACATTTCATAGTTTTCCTAGGATGACTATGAACCCTTAAATTAACCAATTAGTGACCATCCATCTCCGGTATAATGATGTAGATTAAACTATGGCCAAGTGATGTGTTATCTCTATAATTATTATAAAAAGATATTACTTTTCACCAAATCTCTATAATTTGTCAAAAGCTTATTGGCTAACAAAACTTTATCAATCTTCTTTAACGAAAAACCGCCGCACTCTATTTCCAAGATCTAAAATATTATTTCAAATCATTAGCTAATAACCATAATTAATTAAAATTTTATATGCTTATTCTAGCATAAATAATTCTTCATAATTCAAAATTACATGCGAAAAATCCCACAAATTCATAGAAATTAGAGAATATCTTTCTCTACATCATATAAAATGTCAGAGTCCAAAACCTAATTTAATTATTTAAAATGATTAAAACCCGTAATCAAGCCATTTCCTCCATTGGAAATTCATAAAATAATTTCTATGATTCGGAAAATTTTGAAATTAAATACTCATTTCCAAAATAACTTTTTCCTTAACATATTAAAATGTCAAACTATTTGGAGGATAAAAACTTCAGATTTAACCCTAAAACCAAATTAAACCATTTCTAATAAATTTCATAAATTCCCATTAACCATTATTCTATCCAAACAATGATTATTAGATCATAACTTGACCAATCAAACACATAAGATTTGGGTGTTACCCATAACCTAATCAAAACAAAGATTTAAGAGATGATAAGTGTTATTATTCACCTTAGATTAATGGTAGGAGTTGAGATTTGGTGTAGCTCTTAATCCTAAGCTTGCTTTCCTTTGAATCCAAGATTTCGATCTCCCTATTGCTTCCTAATGGCTGTCTTTGGTTGAGCTTTCCTTTTGGTTGGGAATATGAGAATGATGTAGGAGGTGAGGGTTTAATGAATGAAGAGTTTATTTGTGCCTATTTTACCTCTCCCATGCATTCTTCTATGTGTATTAATTTTAAAACAATCTTACTTAGTGCATTAAGTTTGGCGCGACCACACTAATTAATCAAATCTTATTCTCCCTAATTATATACATTATTCTATTTAATCTATCCAATTAAATGTCCTGAATAATGTTAACTAAAACTTAGGGGTGTTACAGGCTCTTCCCTTAAAGAATTTCATCATCGAAATTCCGTAAGGACTATAAAATAAACATAACAAACATGCAACCAAAGCTAGTATATCCCACTAGCCATACTATCTATGTACAATAAATATAGAACATACCCTCACAACAGCTTAGGATAAGTATCCTTAATCCTATCATCTGTCTCCCAAATACAGACTTTCTTGTTGTCGCTCCGCTGAATTTTCACCAACTTGACTGCCATGTTCCTTAACTTCTTCTTATCTCTCACTACAACCCAAACAGTTTGCCTAATAAAAGTCAAATCCGGTTCTACTACTAAATCTTCTAATACAGTCGGAGTGATAGTAGCCTCTGGATCATGCACATACTTCCGAAGATGAGAAACATGAAAAACGTTATGGACACTTGCCAAACTGCTCGGTAACTCTACTTGATATGCAAGCTTTTCGATCCTTTCTATAATTGGGAACGGCCCAACATATCTTAGTGCCAGTTTCCCCGATTTTCCAAAACGTACCACACCCTTCATCGGTGATACTTTAATGAAAACCTTATATCCAACTGAGAACTCTAGATCCTTACACCTTCTGTCCACGTAAATTTTTTGTCAAGACTGAGCTTCTCTTATCCCACCTTGGATTAACTCAATTTTCTCTATTGCTTCTCGCACCAGATCTGGACCTAAGACTAACTTTTCTTCAGTTTCTAGCCAATATGCTGGTGACTTGTAGGCTTTCCATACAAAGCTTCGAAAGACGTCATTCCTATACTTGTCTGATAACTATTATTATATGAAAACTCAACTAAGTGTTTTAAATATCGCCCGAGATAACCGAGATATTTTCCCGAGATATTGGCCAAAATCCGAGATTTAAAACACTGGCTGATGGAACCCTGTAGCCAAATCCAACTAGGAAAACACTCTGGCTCTACTCAACTTATCGAATAAGTCATCGATTCATGACAAAGGATACCTATTTTTAATCATCTTCTCATTCAACTTACGATAATCGATACACAACCTTGATAACCCGTCCGGTTTCTTCACGAACACCGTGGTCACTCCCCAAGGTGAACTACTTGGTCCGATAAATTTCTTTCCTTCTAAGTCCACTAGCTGCACCTTTAACTCCTTCATCTCGGTAGGTGTCATCCTACTAGGTGATATACTTATGGGTTCTGCTCCTGGCACAAGATCTATTCGAAACTAGATAGCTCATTTCGATGGTAGTCCTGTGATCGGCTCAAAAACATGCAAATTCTCTTGCTATCAAAACCCGATCCAACTCTTCTTTTGCTTCCATAGCATTCGGCAAAGCACAAATTCCTAGACTCGAATTCCCGACTGAGTATACTATTCGATCACCACTACTAAGATGTCTCGATGATATTTCCCTATCTTGGCAAAATATACTAACATCATAACTATCTAACCAATCCATACCCAATATTATCCCCAAGCATACGAAATCAAAGACATACAAATTGCATGCATACTTTTTATCTAACGAATCAAGTTCTAACCGGTCAGATCTCATCCCCATAGTTGCATACCCTCCTATTGGATTCGCAACCCTTAAGGAAGTAACTAGATATGAAGGTTCTAAGCACAAGTTATCTACCAAATGAAGGTTCTAAGCACAAGTTATCCCCATAGTTGCATACCCTCCTATTGAGTTTTGATCCGGTGATGGAAAGACGATTGTGGGAAAGAAGAACATGTAGTGTTGTAACTGCAACCAAGTAAGGCATTATAAGAATAAATGTCCAGAAGTGGTGAAGGTTGATAAAGGGAAGTTTTTTGCTCTAGAACCGTCAGCTTCTAGATCGACTGCAGAAGAGAAAGGAAAGTTTGTGATGGGAGGTACGCTTTTGATTCATGACATACATGTTAAAGTATTATTTGATACTGAAGCATCACATTCTTTCATCTCACATTGTTTTGTAGATAATTTAAGTCTAGAACCATCACACCTTACGACTTCCTTAAGGGTTGTGAATCTGATAAGAGATTATGCAACTCTTGGAATGACATTTGACCATTTAGAAGTTGAGCTGCTAGGTCATGCATTTACCTGAAATTTGCATGTGTTTGATTTTGTTAGTTTTGGGATTATTCTGAGTATGGATTGGTTAAGCATATATGATGCTAGGATATTTTACCAAGATAGGGAGTTATCATTAAGAAACCCTAATAACCATGTTCGAATTATATACTCTATAGATAATTCGAGTTTCAAGGTATGTGCTTTATTGGGTAAAATGGAAGTGGAGGATAAAGTGAATCAGGTTTTTGTTGTAAGAGAGTATGTAGATGTCTCTGAGCTAGTTACAGGACTACCGTCGAAACGAACTATTGATTTTCGAATAGATCTTATACTTGGAGCTAAACCCGTAAGTAGTCCACCTAGCAAAATGACACCTACTGAGATGAAAGAGTTAAAGGTGCAGCCGGTGGACTTAGGAAATAATTTTATTAGGTCAAGCAGTTCTCCTTAGGAAGCGGCCGTGATGTTCGTAAAGAAACTAGACGGGTTGTTGAGGATGGGTATTGATTATTGTAAGTTGAATGAGAAGATGATAAATAGTCGGTATCCTTTGCTGAGGATAGATGACTTGTTTGATCAGTTAAATGGAGCAAAAGTATTTTTCCAATTGGATCTGGTGACAGGGTTCCACCAATTGAGAGTGGCGGAGGTTTCTTTGGCGGCATTCAAATGAGGTATGGTTCGTATGAATGGTTAGTCATGCCCTTTGGACTGACCAATGCGCCTGCTTTCTTTGTGGATCTAATGAACCTAGTCTTCCAAGAGCATTTGGGAAGGTTTATGTTTGTGTTTATATACGACATTCCGATATATTCTAAGAATGAGCGAGATTATGGGACTCGTCTTAGAATAATGCTTGAGACGTTGATGCATCATCAACTAAAAGTGAAGTTTTAAAAATGTCATTTTTAGAAGAGAGAAGTGAAGTTTCTTGGTCATGTAGTTTTAGAAGAAGGATTATCTATGGATACAGCTAACATTGAAGCTATTAATAATTGGAAGAGACCCGAGACTATGACCGAGATAAAGAGTTTCCTTGGATTAACTGGATATTATTGGAGATTCATCGAAAATTTCTCTCGTATAGCAGCACCAATGACTAAATTAACAAGGAAGGACGTAAAATATATTTGGATCAAAAAATAAGAGGAAGTGTTCTTGAAGGTGAAATTTGTTAGCCAATACGCCTGTGTTAGTTATGCCAGATGGGAATCAAGATTTAGTAGTATATACTAATTCATATGGAACGCCTTAGGAGCTTTGTTGATGAAAAGAGGTAAAGTGATTGCCTACAGTTCTCAATAGCTTAGACCACATGAAGTTAGATATCTTACTCATGAGTTGAAGTTAGTAGAGGTGATTTTTTCTTTGAAGGTGTGGAGACACTATCTTTTCGAGAACGATTCGAGTTATTCATGGATCATATGTCTTTGAAGTATTTATTTTTTCAGAAGGAGTTGAATATGAGATAGCAAATGTGGTTAGATATTTTGGTAGCTTATGATTTTGGAATTGAGTATATGCCAAGGAAAGGAAACAAAGTCGCATATGCACTTAATAGGAAACATCAGATTGTTGTGTTAGCTATGTTAGTAGAATGGAAAGATTTAGAGGCATTGATTACTTATGGAATGCAGTTAAGGTCGATGGCTAGTTCTAGTTAGGAAACCACCATGTTGTCATGTTTAAAAGTATGGCCAGTAATGATCGGAAGAATTGCTTTTAAGTAGAGAGTTGATCCATTTCTAATTGAAAGGATTACAATGCTTAAGGAAGGAACCGAGATTGATGACTGAAAGGTTTTAGTCTTGACTAGAATGGATGGTTGAAGAAGAAGGGATGGCTATGTATTCCAGATGTTGGTAACCTTAGGAAGTAAGTTCTTAGGGAATATCATCAATCGAAAATTATTATTCATCCTGGAGGAACTAAGATGTATCGGGACATGAAGAGAAGTTTCTTCTAGGAAGATATGAAGAGGAATGTAGGCTTATGGGTAATGTAGTGTTTGAATTGCAACAAGTGAAAGGTGAGCATCAGAAATCGAGTGGGTTGCTTCAACCTTTAGATATACTAGTTTGGAAATGAGATTCTATATCTATGGATTTTATTGATGGGTTGCAAAGGTCGAATAGGAGAAATGAAAGTATTTGGATTGTGGTAGATAGACTGACTAAGAGTGCACAATTTATTCTCGTTAAGTCGACTAGTAGGGCACCTACTTTAGTGAAGTTTTTTATGAAGAATATTATTAGACTGCATGGGATTCCTAGTAGTATAGTCAGTGACAGAGATACTTTGTTAACTAATGAATTCTGCAAGAGTCTATAAGAAGTTTTACCTAGCTAAAGATGAGTAACACTTATCACCCATAGACGGATGGGTAGACAGAAAGAGTAAGCAAGGTGCTTGAAATTGTGCCGAGAGCTTGTGTACTAGACCATGGAGGGTCATGGGAGGACCATTTGCACTAAGTTGAGTTTTCCTATAATGATAGCTATCAGGCTAGTATAGGAATGGCACCTTTCGAAGCTTTGTATGAAAGGCCATGCAAATCACTAGCATATTGGCTAGAGACCAGAGATAGACCGATTCTTGGTCTAGTTATGGTGAGAGAAGCCACAGAGAAGATTGAGTTAATTCGAGTAAGGATGAGGAAAGCTCAGTCTAGGCAGAAAAGTTACGCAGATAAGAGGCGTAAAGATTTAAAGTTGCCAGTTGGAGACCAAGTTTTTGTTAAAGTATCGCCGATAAAGGGTGCGGTACAGTTTGGAAAGTCGGGGAAATTGGCATCGAGGTATCTTGGTCCATTTAATATTTTAGAGAGGATCGGGAAACTCACTTATCGAATACAGTTACCAAGTAGTTTGGTACGTGTCCATAACGTTTTTCATGTTTCTCATCTTAAAAAATGTGTTTATGATCTAGAAACTACTATTGTAGTGACTGCATTAGAAGAATTAGTAGTAGAACTGGATATGAATTTTGTTAGACATTCGGTTCATGTTGTAGCAAGAGATGAGAAAATGTTAAGGGACAAGACAATCAAGTTAGTGAAAGTCCAGTGGAGTGACAATGAGAAAGACTATACTTGGGAGACAGAAGACGGGATTAGAGATACTTATCCTGAGTTGTTTTGATGGTATGTTCTATATTTATCATATAGACCTTATGTTAGTAGGATATACTAGTATTGTTTTTCCGTAGTTATCACACATGTATGCATGATTGATATGCTTGCTGTTTTCCTTATCTTAATTTCAAGGACGAAATTCTTTAAGTGGGGAGTCTGTAACACCTTTAATTTTTGCATAACATTATTCAGAAGATTTAATTAGATAAATTAAATAGAATAATATGATGTGCGAGGATAAAGAGAATGATATTTTATAATTAATTGGTTTAGGCCTTAATTAATCGATTAATAAGATTGATTTAAACATAAAATAGAACGGAATTGATGAGGGGGAAATTGGGAATAGTTCCTTCATTCCTAAAACCCTTTCCTCTCTCGTTCATTCTCATTTCCTTTTTACAAATTCCAAAACCAACATAAGAGGCCGACCATTATTAAGAAGAGAAAATCTAAAGCATTCAAGAGAAAAAGCTAAAGTGAATTTACCAACAACAAATCTCAATCTCTCCTAACCAATCTAAGGTGAATAATAGTTAACCATCTCATTTTTATATGCTTGATTTTAGATTTATGATTATTTCAAAATTGTCTTTTGATAGTATGCCATGCTATGGTTGATTATTTCATTATATGATTAAATGATGATTTATTGGAATTATATGAAATTATTTTGATAGGTTTTAAGGGTAACAACTAATTTTATTATCACCAATCGACTTGAAATTTTGGCTATGATGTATAAAACATTATTTTAGAGATGTATTTTTAATTTTATAATTTTCCAAGTTCATATGAATATTTTATGAATTTTCTAAAAGGAATAAGGGTTTTATTTCGGATTTTAATTACTAAATATAATTAAATAAATATTTTGGCTCCAGAATTTTTATATGTAAAAGAATATGGTAATTCTGATTTTTGGTGGTTTATGGAGATTTTTCCCAAGTGATTATGATTTCTATGAATTTATTATTCTATAAAGGCTATTAATTAATATTAATTAATAATATGATTTACATGGGTTTGTAAATTGTTTTGGAAAGGTTAAACTGACCTTCCAGCCAATTTATAAAAGGAAAATGAAAAGCAATTTATTGTCCAATAGAAAATTGACAAGAGACAAGAGTTAGTGGAAATAATTGTCTTTAAAAAGGAAATAAATTCGTTTGATATTTATTTATAGAAATGCCACCGTGTTAAACTTAAAGATTGATACCTCTGCACTTTCGACATCTATGAAAGCCGATACTTGGAATAACTATCTAATAGTTATATGAGGTATCAACTCTATAGGTTCAACATCTATATGGAGTGATACATACGATATCTACCTTATATGTATTGATGCATCTATTTATATAGAAGTTCGGCACCTAATTCTATAGGAGTTCGGTATCTGAAGTTGTAGAGATTCGGCTCCCTATGCTTTCAATACTCCATATTATTCTTTTAAAAGATCAGCATCATTTTTGTTTTAGAGGATCGGCACCCATTATTTTTTTATGGTTCAATACCCTTAAGCCTTTTTTAAAGATTTTGCATCCCCAGTTTTTAGGGGCCCGACACCCTCTAGTGTTTAGAGGATCGGTCCCCCGACTATTTTAAACCTGACACCCCTTGTCACCTATTTATTTTACCTTTATGTTTTTGCGACATTGATGCCGTATGATTGTAAATTCGACACCTATGATTTATAGGTGCGATGATATTATGTTTTGCAAACCAAAAGCTATGTTTTAAAGGCATGATAGCCTATGTATTTCAGAAACTCGATAACCTTATAATTTCGACATTATTGCATATGTTTTACAAATCAGATGGTTTGTTTTAGGGACTCGAGATAGAGGCTCGACACCCTATTTTAGTGGCATGGATGTCTCATGTTTATAAACTAAATAGTTTTATTTAGTGGCTCAATGAGCCATTGTTTTAGAGGCACGACAACCTCATTTTGATACCGAATGATTAAAATAAGAAAATTAAAATTGATTGTATTTTAGCATAAGGTTTTGGTTAAGTAAAGTGGATACGTTTTCTTTGCTTTAAAGAATGACTTTTGGAATTTATCATTTGTAAAGATAAGTGTTTTCAAGGAAAGAAAATGGTATTTAGCCAAAGTTTTATATTAGCTTTGCTGATGAAATTACTACTTAAGATTAAGTAATTTTGTGATGCCTATGACTATTGATTGAACATGCTTTGATAAATGATGTTACATGTTCTTGTTATTATTTAATCAATTAAATTTGCATATTTATCATTATCATACTCACATCACCAAACATTGAATCCTGGGATTAGGGGAGGGTTGGAATTACCAGTTAAGTTGTCCTAGTAGTGAGTATGGCAGACTTAACTCCTAAGTGAGTAGAATTACATTCAGGAGATCAGATAGATCAATTATAGTAGGATTTCTTGAACTGACCAAAAAGATATGATTCTTGATTAGTTCATAGTAATCTCAAGAAAACTATGATACGTGCGATGGATAATCCACATGATATATGAGATGGTTCGTTAATATGATTCTTGACAGGTTCATAGTTACCCTAGGAAAACTATGGTATATGTGATGGATGATCCATATGACCTGAGAAAGATAGTCCATATAAAATGTGAGATGGGTAGTCCATATGAGTTAAGATGGACAGTCTATTTAATTTGAGACAGATAGTCCACAATGAGGGACATACAGTCTATGTTATGAAATTGGCTAAATTGAGGGAGGGCGTAACCCTAAGAAGACATATTAGTTAGGCTTACCCATATTGCATGCTTGCATATGATTATATTACGATGTTCTAACCAATGTGGTTGCAGGTGCATGATTTATGATTAACACATTTGGATAAGATGCTAGTGAGGGGAAAACTGGTTCCGCTTAGCGGCGTGGTCCCACTAGATATCTATTTTGATTTGAGATGACATATTATTATTTACACCAGACTTTTTGTCCGATCCGAAGTTTTTATTTTTCCCTCTAAACTCTCAGGTACTCATTTGAGTAGGTAAGGAGTAGGGAATTTCAGGTTAGAGGAATAAGCTTCTGGAGATGTGCAGAGGGCAAGCTAGCTAATATTAAAAGTTTATTTATAATGTGTTGTTTATAGTCTTTGGTTTGTTAAATGAATGTAATGATACAATTTATAACTACCAAGTAGATATACTTTAATCGCCTTAGAGGCATCTTCATATGTTGCTCTTGGAATATAATTGTATTCATTATATTATCTTTGAATGTGGAATCGATGAGATTATGTAATGAATATGAAAGTAATTAATGAAATGGGTTTTGAAAATTTTCATATTCTTGTGCTCTCAATATTATAGATACAACTAACGAATATCATTTTGTCATCAGAAATTAATATTATGAATGACTGTAGCATACGTAGCACTTACTTTCGGGCCTTAAAATGGGGGATGTTACACTTTGCATTATTATACATTTCAGCGCCACTGGAATGAATAGTCATTCTAGGATGATCGCACTCTTGAAGCACCTCATCATTCAAATTATAAGCCTCACGAACATACTACCTTCCACTCATACGAAGCCAACCATTTGCATTTATGGAGTAGTGCGAATAGACTTTTCTCCTTTTCCTATTCAGTCCAAGATCTCTACAATACTCGCATCAAATATTTGGCTAGTACCAATCCGATCGATGAGTGTAGGTTTAATTTCTAATGTTGCCAAAACATCGAGCAACACATCATAGGAAGGTCAGAAATCGAATTCCACGATAAACTCCAAACCCTTCCATTCTACAAATGCAGAACCCAACATACCATGTGTTCTACTTAATGTGCCTGCCACAATATTTCTCTTTCTAAGAGTATAGGAAATTCCAAAATCATATGATGCTAGGAATTCCATCCATCTTTGTTGCATAAGATTGAGATATGATTGGGAGTATAAGTACTTCAAAGACTTATAATAAGTGAATAAGTCTAACTTTTCACCCAACAAATAATGCCTCCATGTCTTCAAAGCAAAGTCAAGGCCACTCAAGACCTTGGGTCAGATAATTATTTACATGGGTCTTAAGTTGCCCACTCACGTATGTTACTACTTTCCCTTCTTGCATAAGAACCACATCGAGTCCCGTAGCACAAGCATCAGTGTAAACGTTGAATGGTTTGGCACCCTTCGTGATAACAAGAACCAAAGCATTGGTCAAAAAGTTCTTCATCTTAATAAAAATGTTTTCGAACATGCATTCCATAATAAGATTTGGTTCTTCCTAGTTAGACAGGTCAAAGGTGTAGCAATCTTTGCAAAGTACTTAATGAACTTTCTGTAATATCCTTCTAACCCATGGAAACTACGAACCTTAGTCACACTACTCGGTACCTTCCAAACTTGCACCATGGAAACCATCATAGGATCAATCGAAATGCTTGCTTTTAAGCAATTTCCTGTCAACACCTCCAACACTTCATCAAGTGTAATTTATGCTCTTCTTTACTTTTAAAGAATATCAAAATGTCATCCATGAACACCACCATAAATTTATAGAGTTGGTCCTGTAAACACGACTCATAGGATCAACAAAATATGGTGGCACGTTCGTAAGGTAGGATGGCATTACCAATCATTCATAAGATGCATCAGAGTTCTAAATGGGTTCTTCGGAATGCTATATTTATCCAACATTAGCTGATGGAAGCCCACAACCATATCAGTTGAGAGAAAATCTTCGCCACTCCAAGTTGTTTTAATAAATCATTAAAGCAAGGTAGAAGATATGTATTATTTCTTGTCAACTTATCAACTCTATTACCGACATGCAATCTCAAGCATCCATCTACTTTAGTGGCAAACAAGATGGGCATTCCTCTTCGATGTACTTCTCTGAATAATACTTTTCTTTAAAATCTTGAAAATTTGAGTTTCCAATTCTATTTTTTCTCTTGCAACCATACATCTAATAGGTAAGACAACAGGCTTCACATCTTGTTCAGGATCAATGCAAAATTCGATGTGGAGGTAAACTCGACACCTATTCAAACACATTCGCAAAATTTCAAACAATCAGAACTTATCTAAATTCATCATAAGAGAGATCGAAAAAGTATAAATAACTTAATATTATAGAACTCACTATTACAACACACATTATGCTCTTCCCCACCATTATCCTTCATACGGATTACACGGCTATCACAATCGATAATAACACTATGCTTCATAATCCAATTCATCCCTAGCATAAGTTCATAGGCCAAAAAGCGAAGCATAAAAGAACTACAAGAAATCTCGGACCTTCCCCGAGATAACTTTATGTCTCTATATATCCTAGAAAGATATGCCGACCCTAATGGGATTCGACACAATTAGAGAGTTATTGATGACATGGGGCATGAGGCATAAACTATCAACAAGATAACTAGCAATAAAAGAATATGAAGCTCCTGTATAAAATAAAAAAAATAGGAAAGTTTAAATAGAAAGCACACCATTCATGATGATGTTTTTCCCCCTTATCTGCCTTTGGTGGAGCGTCGAACGAGGAGGTGCTTGGATAGAATAGGCATTTACTATTTGTCCACTCTTTGGAAGCGACAAACAATCTTTCTTAAAATGTCTTGATTGATCACAATTGAAACACTTATTGCCTTGGAGGTTAATTGTACAATCTTTAGCAAAGTGACAATGACAACCCGCACGTCTAGACATACTGATCCAAAGTCTATGATGACTATCAAACTCGCATCGTTGCAAGAAGTGCAAGCTATCGGGTTATTAAACATTACAGAGACTAAAAATATAAGGGTATGATCTAAGACATTGCACACTTTAATATCTCATGGTGGAATGCAGAAAAATATAAATATAGAAAACAGTCATTTTAGAAAATATCCCGGAAAATATAGTTTCAAAACATACGCAGTCATCATCCAGAGTTTACCGGAATACAACATAAAGTCTGATAAATACTAAGTATGATAAGCAGTTAAATGGAGAGTAATAGGAAATTCCAACACCAAGCTTGGCTCTCTACGTACTAGATCTAGGCCAACCACCTATCTTTCCTTCTTTGGAGGGCGAAAAAGGAAAGGAGTGGGTCAGGCAAAAGTCCACTGAATGAGTTACATCATTAATATATGGTGATCACATGCAGTTGACTTCATTAATGCTCTATGTGACCTAGGGTGTCCTATTTGTGCTTTTGAATCGCTTACTAAGGTTATTTCATCTGCAAAAGAGTTATACACCTACACTAACACTTTGTGAAGGTTTATACTTATGTTTGAATGGCTAATGAACCTATAAAATGATAGCGGATTGGCCAATAATCACTGTAACCATTCTAACATAGGATCACTTACAGTATAAACCTTAGGACTACATTCCCAAACTATGACTACACATAACTTATTTACGTATTGAGGTGGAGCCCACAATGCCGAATCATTCAAAGACGTCTTAGGGTCCGCTGCATCTATGTCTACTCTCAATGGTAACGTAATGCCACTTATTGCACAGAGCCGGGCATCCATCAACAACAACAGTATCATATCCTCATCGTCGTGTATACTAATGAACCTCCTGTTAGTCCCGGGCTACACACTTCTCCATGCATCCTCATTAGTGTTGCGTGTATACCGTAGAACCTCATGTGATTACAATTTACGGTCGAATCGCCCTTGTCGAATACCAACTACACCGAATAAATAGTGTATAGGCCAAATTTCCAACGTACACATCTTTTCAATCTCATAACATCTAAGAGTAGTAAACTTAGGGAACTAATTTCCCTACCAATATGCTAACAGTCATATATAAAACACACACACACACACACACACACACATATATATATATATGTATATATATATATAAACTTATATATATGAACTTATATATATAAACTTATATATATGAACTTATATATATATATACATATATAAACTTATAACCTGGGCCTTACGCCTAGGTTCAGATTGTGCCAGAAAACTATTAACCTATCGAATGCTGGCCGCTGGAATGGTCGATCGGCTCCAGTGAGCCTATCGATTAGTTAGCGTTGTTTTATTACTGTATTATTATTATTATTATTATTATTTTTCATTCTATTTTCCGTGGATTATCATTTTCGGTTGCTTAATTATTTACACTAAACCCTAAACTATAAATGTACAATCCCAAGTGTTCTCGATTTCAATTTCTAATTATTTCATAATTTTATAATAGTGTTTGTCATAAATTCCAATCAACTTATGTTTAGAATCAATAGGGTATGCATATATCAATCTATAATTTAACTTAACAAAAATGTGTACTAAACCCCAATCAACTTTTATCCAACATATTATACTTCAACCAAATTTAGATTAAAAGGTGATCGTATTCATATGGGTTAAATTACTATCAATCTCTCAATCTATCACAATCTCTAGATAAACAATATTATGATTAAACTAAACCAAATTTAGATCAAATAGGGTAAGAACAAACTTAATTACATATAAATCATTGTATTAATTATGAACCTACTCACCTCTAGAAAGCTGTTCCCTTTGTATTTTGCTTGGAATTTCCTCTGTGTAGAACTTGCCATTATTTGATTTGATTCCTCCTTCTTCAATCTATTGAATTTAATTTCTGTTTTGATTTTTGAAGAAAATTGATTTGAAGAGAAAGAGGGTTGCGTTTTCAGAGAGACAATGTTATGTTATGATCGGTATGAAATTAGGGCTTTGGTGTTAGGTTAGGGTTCTATTTATAGGGGTTCAGATTGTCATCAGTCATAAGATTGATTTACATAAAATCTGGGCTATTCGGCCTTCCAAACCCTAATTAACAAGTGCCCACTGGTTGACAGCTTGGTTTAGAGCGGTCGACCATTATGTGTCGACCGACCCTAACCAATGTGTCGATCGGTTGAGTTACCAACGGTAATTATTTTTTTAAGTTCTAGTTTCTTAATAATTTTCCATATTTATATATTCTGATTAATTTTTGAACTAAAATCTTTAAAATTTAGTAACCTTTTCATATCTGAACTCGAATTACGAAAATTTACATATGAAAGTTTTTTAGAAAATTGCTACGAACGCAATCGTAGCCAAATTCGGACGTTTATAAAATTCCATTTTCACCCTTGTTATATTTAAATTAATTATTTAATTTAATTTTCGATTAATTTTTGTTAGGTATCACATTCTCCTCCCTAAATAGATTTCGTCCCCGAAATCTCCAAGAATGGGAAAAATGCAACTCGTACGTATGAAAACTAATATTTGCAACCATCTACCCTACCACTGACAATCATTTTCCTTAGTTCAGACTATAATGCAATGTGTATATATTGGCATGAAATGCATTGAAACTACAAATGCAAAATTAGGCGGCCTTCTGATCTAGTCGACCTCCTAAAATGAAAGTGCTTATGCCATGTATCCAATTATCCCTACCTATGGGGTATACTAAGTTAGAACCTAAACACACATGTAGTTTATACTTATTTAACTAAAACAAAAATGTACCAGAAAAGAGTCCTGGATGGTAGCTCAGATCTTCTCCTCAAGCTCTACTCTCCATTGGATTATCTCACCACTAGACCTTAACCAGTTTGATAACTTTATTGCAGGGTCACTTTATACCTGCTCAAGAATATGAGTAGGTGCATGATGAACAGGTGACTCCCTTTCTACCTCTACCTTCTCTAGCTGACATAGCTCGAATACAGTGACTGTATTTTGTAGACATTCCATAAGTGTAGGACATGAAAAATGTCGTGTACTCCTGCTGACTTCTCAAGAAGCTTCACCCTATAAGCTAACTTCCCTACTCTACAATGATCGAAAAAAACCCTACAAACATTGGTGTTATCTTCTCTAAACTACCAAATCCCATGACATGCCTAAGTAGTGAGATCTTCACAAAAACAATGTTGCCCACTACGAACTCCAAATCCATGCATCTCCTATCAGCATAAGCTTGTGCCTATCTTGCACAGACTTCATCCTTCTATGGTTCAAGTCTACCTTCTCTGATGTCTCCTCCACCAAATCTGGTCTACGAATAATCCTATCTATAGTGTCCCACTAACAAGACGATGATCTATAAGGCATTCCATATAACGCCTCAAATGGTGTCATCCCAATACTTGTGTGACACCCCGTACCTCTCAACACACTGATCCAAGGTCTAGGGTGACTTTCAGACTCGCGTTGGTATCGAGAAATACGAGCTGTCGAGGTTTTTTAACATTTTAGAGACTAAAGATATAAGGATAAAATCTAAGAAATACTACACTTTCAGATCTCATAGTAGAAAGCAGAAAAATATAAATACTAAAAATAATCATCTCAGAAAATATCCAAGACACAGTCTCAAAACAGCACGTAGTCAAATCCGTAGTGTACAGAAATACATTAAATGGTCCGATAAAGTACTAAGTACGATAAATAGTACATGAAAATTAATAGGATAAAAAGAAATCCTGATGTCGGTCTCATCTCTCCAAGTACTAACATTGGGCCAATCACCTGCTGCCCTGCCCTCTTAAGGTGGGGAAAAAGAAAGGAAAATGAGTGGGTCAGACAAAAGTTGGGAGAATGAGTACACCATTAATATATAGTGATCACATGCAATTAACTTTAGCAATACTCTATGTGACCTAAAACATCCTACTAGTGTCCATGAGTTACTTGTTTCCTTTACTAAAGGGGTTTAGCTTAATACACACCTACACTAACGACTTGTGTTGGCTCATATTTAGGATTGAACAACCAATAAAACCTTAAAACTACTAATGATCAGCTAATAGCTTCCAGAACTATACCACATAGGTTCCCCTGCAATTCCTTCCTTGGGACTATATTTACCACAACCATGACTACACATAACTATTCCAACATAGGTTTTCCTATAATTTCCACATGGGCTAAATTTCCTATAACTACGACTAAACGTATCCTAGTTACACATTGAGGGGAAAACATAATGCCAAATTGCGGGGGTGTCTCATTGTCTGCATTCGTGTCTACCTCTTAATCATAATGCAATGCCTCTTATCCCACCGTGCTGGGATTCAACAACAACATAGCATCCCATCGCATCATCGTGAGTACCAAGGAACTCCCATTAGTGCCGGGAAACACACTTTATCATGCATCATCCTCAGTATTGCGTATCCATCATAGAACCTCCCATGAGTGAAAATTTAAGGTAGAATCTCCCTTAGTCAAATATCTACCCCCGCTAGTTAAATAGCATTTACCCAGTCTCGCAATGTCCTACAGTCACCACATAGGGAAATGGCTTCCCTGCACATACAAACATTCACACACACACACATATATGTATGTATGTATGTATGTAATATACACAGACACACTACACACTAACTATGTTATTTATTACATGGGCCTTAGGCCGAGGTTCAAACTGCATTTAGAAAACACTAATCAGTGGATTGGTTGCTCCTGGAGCGATCGACTGCTCCAGTGAACGCGGTCGACTGGTCGTCGCTATTTAGGTTTTTTAATTATAGATCATCGTTCATTTTATTTCAATAATTATTATCGTAGCCCAATTTGAATTTCAGTTAACCAAATTGTGAACCTATAATTTGTATCTATGAAAATTTCATATTAATTTCAAATTTCAGCTATCAGTTTAACCTAGATTTAGCATCTTACACCAATTCTTACCAAATTGACAGAAAAGATTATACTCGGATTCATCAGTTTCTTAATTTACAAGTTAAAACTTATCAGATCTGGATTAGAAAAGGAAATCATACTCATATAACAACTGTTAAATTTCCAAATTCCATTAAACAATGTTTTCAATTTGATTTTAACAACGTAGATCAAATAGGTTACACTAAATTTAACTGTATGTAATCATCTAATTAAAAATGAACCCACTCACCTCAAATCCAAGCTATTCCCTCATAGTTAGTCCTGGAATCCCCTCTGTTCATTAGCTCTCTACTTGATTAGATTTGATTTCTCTTCTTCTTCTTTGGATTTTTAATTTAATTTTTGTATCGAAGAAATTTGGTTTGAAGAGAAAAGAATTTGGTAGATTTTGGATGTATTGTCTATTTTATGATGAATTAGGGTTTACATTGCCTTACTATTTATAGGATTCAAGCTAATATTGACCGTCCAAAAGCTACGATTTAAATTTGGCAGCTGATAAAAATATGCGGTCGAATCCGGGCCGTTGGCCAATCCAAACTCTCGTCATGAATCGTCGACCGGTCGACCACTAAAATTAGGGACGGTCGATCAGCAGTGGTCGACTGGTCCCAATTAAGGTGTCGACTGATGGGGCTCTTTATTTAGTAAATTATTCTTTCCTTATTCAATTATTTTCGAATATGAAATCAAACATTTATAGCTTCTTCATATTAGCTCTGATTTCAACACGTTATATATGAAAATTGTCTAAAATATCGCTACAAACACAATGACGCAAGTTTCATAGCCAGATTCAGATGTTTGCAAAAATTCCATTTTTGCTCTTATTCTATTTAAATTTAATTCTTTTATTAAATTTCGGCTTAAGTTTTCAGGTTTTACAACTTGTCTTATAACTGTTATCATAGGTAAACTCCACAAATGTTAAGTGATCCTCTTAGGAGTCCTTGAAATCTAATATACACATCCGAAGTAAGTCTCCAACACCTAGTTTGCCTTCTTCGTCTGTCCATCCATTTACGGGTGATAAGAGACACTCAAACTCAACTCAGTGCCTAAAGCCTCCTCCAAAACTCGCCGACGTAAAGCGGAACTCAATATCTATGATGCTAGAAAGAACTTCATGTAACCTAACATCTCCCTAACGTATAGTGTCACCAAAGATGCAACAGTGCTCGTATTCCTAACCGAAACAAAATGAGCATGTTTGGTTAGTCGGTCGAATATTACCAAAATATTCTCATTCCCCCTTCTATTCCAAGGTAGTCCATCGATGAAATCCATAGAAACACTTTTCCACTTCTACTATGGAATATCTAATGGCTGCAACGAACCTTATGGCTTCTTCTACTCCATATTAACCCTTTGGCAAGTCATACATCAGGCCACATACTCTTCACATGCCTCTTTATATTAAGTAATAAAAGACCTCTTCATATCTCGATACATTTTATCTCTATCAGGATGAATGATCATCCTAGAACGATGAGACTGAGCTAGTACCATGTCAATCAAATCCATAATGTGAGGAGCACATAATCTACTATCTCCCTGTAACCACCCCTTTGAGTCAATGGTATAAAGCCTCAAATGACTCGATTGCTCTCCTCTACTAAGATTCTTAAAAATATCCAATAACTCCTTATCATGCTTCTGACTTGACCTAATGTGGTCAATAAGTGTAGGCTGCATATCCAACGCTGCTAACACTCCCGGAGTGATGTTTGACGATGGTCGAAAATCGAACATAGAGATAAAATCCAAGTGCTTCCACTCTAGGAACATAGGACTCAACATCGCATGCTTTCTACTCAAGGCATCGGCTACAACATTGCCCTTGCTTGGAGTATAGGTGATATCGAAATGATACGATGCCAAAAGCTCCATCCACCTTTGTCGCCTTAAATTCAATTCCTTTTAGGAAAACAATTACATAAGAGGCTTATGATCCATGTATAGCTAAAACCGCTCTCCTAATAGACAATGGCCGCCTACTCAAGATCATGGGTAGGATAGTTTCTATCATGGACTTTCAACCGTTGACTAGCATAGCTCGCCACTCTCGCTTCCTACATCAAGACCATGCCCAACCCTGTAACATCTCTCTACTTGGAGGCCCAAAACTAACAGCTATGGATGTTGCAGTCATTCATAGTTATTAATCCTCGGCGACCGAATACGGCAATATTAGATACATTGATACGCAAAAACATAAGAATATGGAAAAAATTTAAACAACAACCAGATTCCACATTCCATTTCAAAATATTCCAAATTAATTACATAATCTCTGTTCGCGGACCACATTTAGGTAACATATAATTATTATAAAATACGCCAAGAGCGACATATGAAGATGCCCCTTTGGTTGATTAGAGTATATAGAGAGGCAAGAAAACAAATTTGCCTTTACAAACAAAACACACGGCGGAAATAAAAGAACTCTAGTAACAAGCTTGCCTCCTGCATGTCCTCAGAAGCTTTATTCGTCTAAAAGAACACCTGGAAACCTTAACTCTCAACCTACTCAAAATAAATTGATTACCCGAGAGTTTGAACGGAAAATAAAATCTTCGAGTCAGACATAAAGCTTGTATGAATATTAATTTACCATCTCAAACCATTTAGATATCTAGTGAGACCATGCCACTTTGTGGAACGGGTTTTCCCCACACTAGTATCCTAAAACATTTATAAAACCATATACTATGCTTCCTACATCCATCATGGTTAAAACATAGTATTTCAAAAACATTATGACGATATGCAAAACAAATAAATCAAATCTGGATTACCCATCCCTATTTATTTTGGCTATCTGTCTCAATTATAGTTTCTAGGATTACTATTAACCTGTTAAATGCTTACAAACTATTTATCCAATATCATAGTTTTCATGGGATCATTAAGAACCTATTGGTAACTCCAATATCTTATCTCTTATCCTAGCTTCATGGGCTAACTAGGAACCTATTGACTAACTGTCAATATCTTAATCCGGATATAGTTTTCATGGGATAACTACAAACCTACTGGCCCCTTCCAATATCAAATCATTGTTTTCATGGGCTGATTATGAACCTATTGGCCCCTGCCAATATCATTTGTTATAGACAGTTTTCATAGGCTTACTGTGAACCTATTGGCCCTTGCCAATATCTTTATTAAGATTTTAACATTTCTTAAGTTATATTCACAACTGTGTCAACCTAACAGGTTATTCTTCCCTTCCCCAAAGTACTATTATGGGCTAATTACACTGTGAATAAGTATATGAAGAAGTAATACTTCTAATATCTTTAGTTATGCCATGGTATTTCCTTTTTAAAAGTTAGAGTGGGTTATTTGTTTTGAAACTGTAAAACATCACCTTCGAAACCTCCTGATAACCTCCTTCAAAAGCATAAACTTCTTTTCAAAACATAATAAACATACATTTCAAAGCTCTCGTTAAATGTTCACTTTCGAAACTAATGGTACCTTTCAATGATATCCAAATATTCTTTAAAACATAGCTTCGAAACAAATAAAGTCCCTTTCGAAAGCATTGGATCTACTCTTTAAAAACATTCTTTGGGTCAAAATGATTATATACGAAAGTACCTTTTTCGAAACCAATTATAAAGTTGTTTTGGGGAAAAAGTTAATGGTGTCGGGACCATCTTGTCGAAAGTAACAACCATTTAAATTAATACATCAAAGGATAGAGTCGAAACCCCCTTTCGACTCCATTGCCTTCGAAACCCCCAAACTTCGAAAGCATTCAGGGAAAAGCTTAGTTTAAGTTAAAACAAAGAGAACCTTTCGACAGCATAGATGGCTTCAATACAGTCGAAAGGAGAAAATTTGCGGCTGGGTTTGGACTTAGTCGAAACTAATCCTTTCAAAAGCTCTTATTTAAAGAGAAAGGTACCCCTTCGAAAGCTATTTATAAAGTACCTTTTGAAGGCATGACTTTCGACTACGTCGAAAGCTTTAGTAAAACAAGGCAGGAATTTAACTTCAGAAAACAAACTTAGGTTTCGACTCTATAGGATATTCACTCAGTCGAAAGCCCTTCAAAAACTAGGTAGGCACTTATCTTTGTAAAAGTGAACCTTGGTTTCGACCATGACGAAAGGATTGCTTTCGACACCCTACCTTCCGCTACTTACCAATTCACTTCGTACCAATACCCTAGATACCATATGCATTGGTTTCGACTAAAAGGGTTTCAACTGGGATGGTTTCGGCTGAGATGCAGCAGAGGTAAAGGAGTCAAAAGGTACTTCCGAAGAGGTGGAATTTCCTTTTTCTAAAAACGCTGATTTACAGCTAAACATGGCCATTACTTTATAACTAACCTGCCAGTTGTAACTCCTTGATTGGCTACTTTAAAACTTTTCAAATGCTTTACCATTAAACCACCGCATTTATCAAATATAATCTGAATAAATTTAAATGGTTAAGGCTTTGCATTTACAAAATCCAGTATTTTGCAGATAAGTCCTTCTCTTGAAATAATTTATTTCCCTTAGTAAATCAATTGGGAAAAATCTTCTAAAATCACAAAAATTCAATTTTATCCTGCAATTAACCATATTAAAATTTCAGACCCAATTTCTTCCTGAAATACTCGAAATAATATTTAAACCCAATTATATCATATTTTCCTTTAGAAATTCATAACAAATTTTCTATAGCTTGGAAAATTATGGAAATTAAAACCTAACTCCAAAATCATGTATTATTTAACATAAAATTTTTCCATGGCATTCTAAAATCGTATATTCTTGGTTTTACATCAAAACCATGAAAATTCATATGTGAATGAATTAAAATATTTCAACATAATATAGCTCAAGCATATCATCATCCATATTATCATAAAACGAATTTTATCATGATTCCGAAACCATTAATCATAGAATAAAATAGAGATGGTATAAGATTATTATTCATCTTAGATATGATAAGGAATTTGAGATTGTTTGATTAATCCATCCGAACTTTGATCCTTAGCTTTAGATTATAATCTTCGGCTATATTTTTGTTTTTGATTTGCGTTTGTGAATGTGAGAAATGAAACGTGAATGGGCAAGAGTAAGAAGTGTATAGCCATGTATGATAATGAGGCTATTTTACTAATATGCCCGTGTGTGATTTAATTAGTTTATTAACCCAATTAAAGCCCATTTACCTTATTAATAAGCACAACCCTATATATGGTTTATTCAAATCTCAATCCCCCTATCATCATTATTCTATTTAATTTATCTAATTAAATTATTAAATTTCCTGAATGATGTTATCAAAATTAGGGATGTTACAGGCTCCTCCCTTAAAGAATTTCATCCTCAAAATTAAATAAGGACTAAATACTAAACATAACAATCATCTGTAGCAACTCCTAACAATCATACTAGTCTAACTGACTAGCACCTATCTATATAAATCTAATATAGACATACCCTCAAAGCAGATCAGGATAAGTACCTCTAATCCTATCCTCTGTCTCCCAAGTACAGTCCTTCTCGTTGTTGCTCCACTGAAATTTCACCAACTTGACTATCTTGTTCCTTAATCTTTTCTCATCTCTAGCTATAATCCGAACTGATTGTCTAACAAAAGTCATATTAGGCTCTACTACTAAGTCTTCCAACCCTGTCGAAGGAATAGTAGTCTCTGGATCATGCACATACTTGCGAAGATGAGACACATGAATACAGTAAGGATACCTGCCATACTGCTCGGCAACTCTATTCTGTAGGCGAGCTTTCCAATCCTTTCTATAATCTAGAATGGAACCACATATCTTGAGGCTAACTTCCCGGACTTTCAAACTCGTATCACACCCTTCATTGGTGATACCTTAATGAAAACCTTATCTCCAATTGAGAATTTTAAGTCGTTACGCCTCTTATCTGCGTAACTCTTCTGTCTTGATGGAGCTTCCTTCATTCTTCCTCGAATTAACTCAATCTTCTCCGACACCTCTATGACCAAATCTGGACCGAAGACTTGTCTGTCTCCAGTCTCCAACCAATATGCCGGTGATTTGCATGGTCTTCCATACAAAGCTTCAAACGGCGCCATTCTTATACTTGTCTGATAAATGTTATTAT
Organism: Allium fistulosum; assembly: GCA_030737815.1. Lineage (NCBI taxonomy): Eukaryota > Viridiplantae > Streptophyta > Magnoliopsida > Asparagales > Amaryllidaceae > Allium > Allium fistulosum. The sequence continues at coordinate 1,499,184,861 of CM060901.1, forward strand.
AGGAAACCTCAACCAAATATAGGTGATCCTCCCATGATCCACCAAAGTCCAACACACAAGCTCTCAGTAGATCCTCGAGTACTTTGTTGACTCTCTCTGTCTGCCCATCTGTCAGAAGGAGATACGGAATACTCATATTAAGCTTGGTACCCATCACTTCCTGTAGACTCTTCCAGAATTCACTAGTGAATAAAGCATCTCTATCACCGACTATACTACTAGGAATTCCATGCAGTCTAACTATGTGCTTCAGGAACAACTTAGCTAAACCATGTGCCGTTCTGGTTGACTTAACTGGAATGAAATGGGCACTCTTGGTCAATCTGTCCACTATAACTCTTATACTTCCATTACCTCTATTTGTTCTTGGCAAACCATCTATAAAATTCATGGATATCAAATCTCATTTCCAAATTGAAACCTCTAAAGGCTGAAGCAACACACTCAGTTTCTGATGTTCAACTTTCACTTGTTGGCAGTTTGCACACTACCTAAGCCACAAGCCAACATTCCTCTTCACGCCTTCCCAATAGAAGCTCCTCTTTATATCCCGATACATCTTGGTACCTCTAGGATAAATCGTAAACTTGGACCGATTACATTCTCCAAGAACTTCTTTCCTTAAGTTCTCCACATTCGGGACACACAAACGTCGCTTCTTTCTCAACCATCCTCTCTGATCAAGGCTAAAATCCTTTAGATCATCGATCTCAGTTCCAACCTCAAGCCTTCTAATTTTCTCAGCCAACACTGGATCTTCCTTCTCCTTAGAAGCAAATTTCTCAATCAATACTAGTCGAACTTCTAAACAAGACAGCCTGGTGGAACACTGACTAGAACTAGCAGCTGATCTTAACTGCACATCGCAACTGATTAAAGCTTCTAAATCCTTCCACTCTGCCAGCATAGCTAACACCACATTCTGATGTTTTCTGCTAAGAGCATCTGCCACCATATTACCTTTTCCTGGTGTGTACTCTATACCAAAATCATATGCAGCTAAAAACTCCAACCATCTCTGCTGCCTCATATTCAACTCCTTCTGAGAGAATAAATACCATGAAGACTTATGATCGGTATAAAGCTCAAACCTCTCCCTTAGGAGATAATGTCTCCAAATCTTCAATGCGAAGATCACATTTGCCAACTCCAAATCATGGGTAGGATATCTAACTTCATGCGGTCTAAGCTGCCTAGATGCATAGGCAATGACTTTACCATTCTGCATCAACTGCTCCTAATCCAGTTCCACATGCATCAGTATACACCACCAATCCTTGGTTTCCGTTCGAAACTACTAACACGGGTGCATTGGTCAACAAATGCTTTAACTTAAGGAATGCTTCCTCACATTTGTTGGACCAAACAAATCTCACTTTCTTCTTGGTTAACTTAGTTAAGGTTGCTACTATCCGCGAGAAATCCTTAATGAATCCGGTAGTAGCCAGCAAGTCCAAGAAAAATCATGATCTCGGTCACCGTCTCTAGTCTCTTCCAATTATTCATGACTTCAATCTTATCTGGATCGACCGACAATCCTTTCTCTAAAACCACGTGACCAAGAAATTTTACCTCTTTCTTCCAGAAATGACACTTGTTAAACTTCACCTTTAGCTGATTCTGCCTCAGCGTCTCAAGTACCACTTTAAGATGAACTTCATGCTCTCTCTCATCTGTAGAGTAGACTAGAATGTCATCTATAAACACCAACACAAACCTATCCAAATACTCTTAGAAAACTCGGTTCAACAAATCCACAAAGAAAGCAAGTGCATTCGTTAATCCAAATGGCATCACCAACCAATATGAACCATACCTAGTTTGAAATGTTGTCAAAGGAATAGTCCTCTGCCACTCATAACTAATGGAAACATATCGCCAAGTCCAACTGGGAAAACACTTTGGCTCCACTCAACTGATCAAACAGATAATCTATTCTTGGCAAAGGATACTTATTCTTAATTGTCCTTTCGTTTAACTTACGATAGTTAATGCAAATCCTTAACGACCCATCCAGTTTCTTTACAAACACCACGGCCGCTCTCCAAGGCAAACTGTTTGGTCTAATAAAAATCCTTCCTTCTTGATCCACTTATTGCACCTTCAATTCCTTCATCTCAGTTGGTGTCATCCTACTAGATGGTCTACTCACAGGTTCAGCTCCTGGCACAAGATATATTCTAAACTCAACAGCTCTTTTTGGGGTAGTCCAGTGACTGGCTCAAAGATATCTGCAAACTCTCTTGCTATCCGAACCTGACTTAACTCATTTCCTACCTCCATAGCATTAAGCATAGCACTAACACTCCGGTCAGTATTCTCTACTGAGAATATCACTCGGTTATAACTATCAAGGTGTCTCAATGATATTTTCCTATCCTGGCAAAATATTCTAGCCTCATACCTACCCAACCAATCCATACCCAAAATGATTCCGAAATCTACGAAATCAATAACATACAAATTACAGGCAAAATTATGACTTAACAAGTCAAGTTTTAACTGGTCACATCTTAACCTTAGAGTTGCATACCCACCTATTGGATTTGCAACCCTTAAGGAAGTAACAAGGTAGGTGGGTTCTAAACATAATCTATCAACGAAACACTGTGATATAAATGAATGTGATGCACCGGTATCAAAAAGTACTCTAACTGGAATACTTTGAATCAAAAACGTACCTTCCATCATAGTTTTTCCTTTATCTGCTGCAGTAGGCCTAGCTAGTTGTTTGCGCCAAAAATGGTCACAAACCCCGAATGTTGTGAAAGCACCAGTGTATGAATACAAATCAGCAATATTCAAACACAAATCTCAGATCTAAACAAACAACAAACAGCAATCCAGAAATAATGAACAAAAACACGAGATTTATAGTGGTTCGGCTATCTCCGGCCTACGTCCACTCCAAAGTTTTTATCTTTTATTGAATGACCAGGGGCTCTATTTATAGGTGTAGGAGGCTGATATTTCGCCTAAATTGAAGGGAGACCAGTTCTGGCACGTGAGGGGGCCCACATGCCCTCTTTCTGGAAATCCGGGCCCACTATGGGATCGATTCGAAGCTATGTTCGAATCGATCAAGAAATTGTCCAATCAAGCTGAAATTTGGTGTGAACATTCTTCGACATGTGTCCAAGCTACTGTGAAAATTTCATAGCATTTGGACTTGTAGATCTCGAGTTATGATCGATTCAAGGTCGCTTTTCTGGTTGCAGTGCTCTGTTCGAATCGATCTTCCTTCGAATCGATTAGGTCGAATCGATCATGGCACGCGCGCTCGTGGTGATGTGGCGCGCAATCTTCGAGTCGATCCTCCTTTTTCTCCGAGTTGACCGGGTCGAATCCTAGTTTTTAGCTATTGTGACTTAGTGGATTCGAGGGATTCAACCATATCATGGATTCGAACTGAGACTCGTTCGTATCCATCCATTCGTGTTGCTCCGGCTATTTCCTTCGTATCGATCGACTCGAATACGATCGATACGAACATTGTCCCTAAGTCCTTCATATCCATACGCATCTGTCCTTCCTTCGTATCAATTCTAGCTACGATCGATACGAAATGTATCATCAACCCTTGCCTTCTTATCGATACGAAGCTACTAATCCAAGTCCATGCCGGTCGATACGAAGGGTATCGATTCGAACAAACCTCTGCATGCTTGTTTAACAACCTGGGTGTGTTGCCATCGAGTCGAACCTGTGCCAATCGATACGAACGGTATCGATTCGAAGTCCTTACTTTATGGTCGATACGAAACGCATAGATTCGAACCATCATCCTCTTGATCGATGCGAAGCACATCGATTCGAACCATTCCTTGTACATCGTAATCCATCCATATCTCCTTCATATGAACTCCGACTAACCTGAAATTTGAAACGTAGCCTCTCCTAGTCCTCATCATCATCTCCAATCGATTCCGTCCTGATCGGAGCCCGGTCAAATTTTGACGACATCCATCGCAGCCTTGTTTCCAATCGACTTCCAATCCTGATATCCATCCTTTCTTGTCGATTTGTTTGATATTCCGGCTTTGACCAAAAAGCGGGATAACATTTGCCCCCCAAAACATGCCTTGTGATAAGAAGGCGTGTTTTGAATAGTTCCGTATCCGATATCCAAAGTCCATAGCCACATCATCCAAGTGCATCATCCTTGACTGCTCGGAGTCGATGCCCAACTCCAAACCCAATAACCAAAGCCTTAGACAAATCCATATCCGTTTGAACCCGACGACCGAATCCTAATCCATCCTTATCCAATAGCCAATAACCGAATCCAGGACCTCCCCGGGTCGATATCCAAATCCATAACCTCTCTGGGCTCTTGCCAAGCGCAATCCATACCTGACGACCGTGGTCTAGTGTCCCTAGACGTTAAGCTAACCTCTCCGGGTTCTTGCCAAGCGCAATCCACACCTGACGACCGTGGTCCAGTGTCCCTGGACGTAAGTTATGCCTTGGCTTAAGTCCTAAGCCGAATCCTGGTCACTCCGGACCCTTGTTTAGCATAGTCCATGCTCAACGACCTGAAAATGATAATTGATAATACAAGGCCTAAGTCCTAGGCCGAATCCTGGTCTCTCCGGACCCTTGTCGAGCATAGTCCATACTCGACGACCTGAAACAATAATCGATAATAGGGGGCCTAAGTCCTAGGCTGAATCCTGGTCACTCCGGACCCTTGCCGAGCATAGTCCATACTCGACGACCTGAATGAGTCAATTTATCACGTTCGGGCAAAAGGACTCCCCCTTGCCAGGCGTAATCCACACCCGACGATCGTTTATCAAAAACAAAAAAGAATCCAATCAGAATCCAATCCAAAATCCAAATCAAATCGGAAAGCCAGAAATCCATACCAGAAATCGAAACCATCATCCAAAACGGAGAACAATCATCCGAATGAATGCCAAAACCAAAAAAACAAGCAAAATCAGGAGTTCAATCCAAACTCCAAAAACCAAACCAGAAAACTAAGTGTCCAATCCAAAAACAAAAGACAGATTTCGCAAACCATGGCTTTGCGGTTTTATCATCATTCAGAGCATGCCTAGGGGCTATCTCCGTCCCCATACATGTGTAAATGACTCGGTTGCTCGCCAATGGTTTGTTACTTATTTCATATTATCCTGATCAATTGATGACCAATCGACCATTATTCCTGTGCCTCATATCCTCATGGTTTGAGGTAGGCGGTGGTTGCTCCTGCTCCACCGCTGCATTCCGAGCCCCAACATACTGCCTCAACTGTCCATTCCTCACATGCTCCTCAATTATGTCTTTTAGGTGCCTGCAGCTGTTGGTATCATGCCCGTCCAAATCGTGGAAGAGACAATGCTTTCCTGATGCCCTCTCCCGCTCGGATGGTTCTCTCCTAGCCGGCCTCCGGTAAGGAAGGCGATTCCGAGTTTCCATGTATATCCGCTCTAGCGTCTCGTTTAATTCTGTGTATGTGGAAAACCTTGGATCCTTCCATCGTTTCCTAGCTTTTTCAGAGTTTTCGTCCAGCTTCCTTTTTCCTTTATCTTTATCCGAGCTTCCGTCGGATGGTCCTCCACCCCCGGTCACATTCACCTCCTTTAGCTTTAAATCCATACATGCGTCTTCTTGCCGAAGAAATCTTTCAGCTTCGTGAAAGAATTCCCCGAGATCCAGTGGTGGGTCTCGTACTAAAGATACCTTAAAATCTGAATCCTCTCTGACTCCCGACACTGCCGCCATCAAAACCATCGATGGATCCGGCCGATCCACCGAAGAAACCGCCGCATTAAATCGAGTTAAAAATGCTCTAAGCGATTCATCCGTTCTTTGCTTTACCGATGTTAACGTCATCACGTTCTTAGGTCTTTTGATATGAACTCGAAACTGTCCCAAAAACCTATCCACCAATTCCCTCCAATTCCTGATAGATCCTTCCTCCAGCTGCCTAAACCACATTGCCGCTAGGTCTGTCAAGTATAAAGGGAAACATCTGGCCATCACTTCCTCCGATGCCCCCAGCACTTCCATGTGTTTAGTGTATCTCATCAAATGATCAGTTGGATCAGCCTTGCCATTATATGCTTCCACGCTAGGTAACTTGAACTTAGGTGGATTTTGAGCTATCCTGATTTCCCGAGCGAACGGACTCCTGTTCACTCCTTCCAAGTCTCTATTGGTCGAACCTCCACGCATAGTCTTCCTAATGATTTCCATTAATCCAGCATTGCCTGTTAGGTGTTGCCCCCCATGCTCCCGAGGGAACTCCGGCACATATTCTTCATGTGGCTCATTGGCCGCAACGTTGGCTCTAGCCTGCTGAACTCCTTCCAAAGGTCCTTCTGCGTTGGATCCTGTGGGCCTGCCCCCAAGCCCTTGTTGATTGCCTTCCGGTTCTGTATTCTGTCCTCCATTGGGTTCCGCAACCCTAGTTCCTTGTTCCACATTTGCAGTCGCTGTAGTTGGTCCAAGGTTCTGTGTTCCTGCAGCTCTCATCTGCTCGAAGAAAGTCTGCATCATATCCTATTGACTCTTCAACAACCTTTCATGTAATGAATTTGCCATAGCTTCCATTTCGTCTCTGGTAATGTAAATCGAAGCTCGTCCTTCTCTAGCTCCGGAGGATGCCTCTTGACTTCCTCCTTGTTGGCTTCTCTCAGCTCTTTGTTTTGTTTGTCGAGTCATTGTAGCGTCAACCCGAATCCTTCAAACTTTCAAGGCTAAACTTTGAATTGGTGTAGCGGGTGCTAGTTCTTCTCAGTGAAAGCACCAAAGTGTTTGCGCCAAAAATGGTCACAAACCCCGAATGTTGTGAAAGCACCAGTGTATGAATACAAATCAGCAATATTCAAACACAAATCTCAGATCTAAACAAACAACAAACAACAATCCAGAAATAATGAACAAAAACACGAGATTTATAGTGGTTCGGCTATCTCCGGCCTACGTCCACTCCAAAGTTTTTATCTTTTATTGATCGATGCTTGGAGATTACAATTTCCTATCGCGTAGTACAACGGATTTTATGATTATAATCTGAATCTAAGGCAGCAATGGTGATCTGGAGTAAATCTGGCAGAGTCCGGGCGCTCTTTAGCTCTCAAAATTGTCCGACCCCTTTTATGAATGACCAGGGGCTCTATTTATAGGTGTAGGAGGCTGATATTTCGCCTAAATTGAAGGGAGACCAGTTCTGGCATGTGAGGGGGCCCACATGCCCGCTTTCTGGAAATCCGGGCCCACTTTGGGATCGATTCGAAGCTATGTTCGAATCGATCAAGAAATTGTCCAATCAAGCTGAAATTTGGTGTGAACATTCTTCGACATGTGTCCAAGCTACTGTGAAAATTTCATAGCATTTGGACTTGTAGATCTCGAGTTATGATCGATTCAAGGTCGCTTTTCTGGTTGCAGTGCTCTGTTCGAATCGATCTTCCTTCGAATCGATTAGGTCGAATCGATCATGGCACGCGCGCTCGTGGTGATGTGGCGCGCAATCTTCGAGTCGATCCTCCTTTTTCTCCGAGTTGACCGGGTCGAATCCTAGTTTTTAGCTATTGTGACTTAGTGGATTCGAGGGATTCAACCATATCATGGATTCGAACTGAGACTCGTTCGTATCCATCCATTCGTGTTGCTCCGGCTATTTCCTTCGTATCGATCGACTCGAATACGATCGATACGAACATTGTCCCTAAGTCCTTCGTATCCATACGCATCTGTCCTTCCTTCGTATCAATTCTAGCTACGATCGATACGAAATGTATCATCAACCCTTGCCTTCTTATCGATACGAAGCTATTAATCCAAGTCCATGCCGGTCGATACGAAGGGTATCGATTCGAACAAACCTCTGCATGCTTGTTTAACAACCTGGGTGTGTTTCCATCGAGTCGAACCTGTGCCAATCGATACGAACGGTATCGATTCGAAGTCCTTACTTTATGGTCGATACGAAACGCATCGATTCGAACCATCATCCTCTTGATCGATGCGAAGCACATCAATTCGAACCATTCCCTGTACATCGTAATCCATCCATATCTCCTTCATATGAACTCCGATTAACCTGAAATTTGAAACGTAGCCTCTCCTAGTCCTCATCATCATCTCCAATCGATTCCGTCCTGATCGGAGCCCGGTCAAATTTTGACGACATCCATCGCAGCCTTGTTTCCAATCGACTTCCAATCCTGATATCCATCCTTTCTTGTCGATTTGTTTGATATTCCGGCTTTGACCAATAAGCGGGATAACACTAGTCCTATAGCAAAAAAAATTCCTTTGTCCTACCTAACTGGCTCTGGATACTGATTCTTGTAATGCCCAACTTGATCACAATTGAAGCACTTAACATTCTTCTTACTTGTAGCTTTCTTTCCATTTCCCGACCGGCATTCATTCGTAAAGTGGCCTTTCTTGTCACACTTATAGCAAACTACCTCAACCTTTGACTTCTTAGCAGTATCTCACTTCTAGGCTCCCTTCTTTTTAAAGAACTTCCTCTTCTTCCCCTGAGAACCCTGAGTTTCCACCGACTTCTCCTTAGCAACTCAGCAAGTAACTCCTCATAGAGAATGGCCATCTCCACCACTATGTTACAAGGATCACAGGCATGTGTCATGGTCATTCTAGCAAGGTCGGGCCTCAATCTCTGAATGAACCTCTCATTCCTTTTGATGTCAGTATTTATAACAACATATCCATATCGAGACAGCTCTTCAAACTTGGTAGCATACTCGACTACTGACATCTCTCCTTGCACTAAATCCATAAACTTCCTCATCAACTCAGACTTAGCAAACTCGGATACAAACTTCTGCTCAAATCTCGTTTTAAAATCAGCCCAAGTTAACTACTCTTCCGGAACTCCGGCAGTGACACTATTCCACCAATGTAGTACTGACCCCTGCAACTGTCTAGAGGCCAACCTCCTCTTTTGTCCATCATTCATGCCCAAATCAGTAAATATATGCTCACAATGCAACAACCAATTCTGAACCTCTATAGCACTCTCCATTCCCAAGAATGGTTTCCCATCCAAACTGGTGTAATCTCATCTCAGCAAAGCATAATTATTCCCAACTGGAGCCACATGATTAGCTCCTCCTACATTTCCAGCAACACCAACAGCAGTTCTAGCTTGCAAAACACCAACAAAGAACTGATACATCGCCCTCATATCTACTGGTGGATTTCCAGCACTCACATTGGCGTCAGCATTTTGATTACTAGCATTAGCCTTTCGACGCTGGTTCCTCCCGGTAGTGGGTCGAGCATTTCGATTAGTTGCGGTGCTTCCTCCACCGAGATTTCCTCTTCCATTTCCTGCTTCCATATCTCCTTTCTCATAAATTTGCATACGAGCCTTAGTAAGATACGTAAAAACGGTCTAAGGGAGCGGGGGATATATACTTATATATATAACTATATATAGCAAACACAAGTACGTTACTACAGCATTAACCCAAACCCCAATCTTATTATCTAATTCATTGGATTATGTTTGGAAAATCTTTTAGGTTTAAGTTTCTTTTAAAGTTTCATAACCTATGCTCTGATACTAACTTGTAACATCCCCCTACTTGGAGGCCCAAAACTAATGGCTATGGATGATGTAGTCATCCATAGTTATTAATCCTTGGCGACCAAATACGGCGATATTAGATACATTGATACACAGAAACATAAGAATACGAAAAAAATTGAAATAGCAAATAGATTCCACATTATATTTCAAAATATTCCAAATTGATTACATAATCCCAGTTCGCAGACTACGTTCAGATAACATATAATTATAACAAAATACACCAAGAGCGACATATGAAGATGCCCTCTTGGTTGATCAGAGTTTATAGATAGGAAAGAAAACATATTTGCCTTTACAAACAAAACACACAGCGGAAATAAAAGAACTCTAATAACAAGCTTGCCTCTTGCACGTCCTTGGAAGCTTTATTCATCGAAAAGAACACTTGGAAACCTTAACTCTCAACCTACTCAAAATCAATTGAGTACCCGAGAGTTTAAGAGGAAAACAAAAACTTCGAGTCGGACATAAAGCCTGGTATGAATAATAATTTACCATCTCAAAACATTTAGATATCTAGTGAGACCACGCCGCTTAGCGGAACGGGTTTTCCCCTCACTAGTATCCTAAAACATTTATAAAACCATATACTGTGCTTTCTACATCCACAATAGTTAAATAAAATTTTCAAAAACATTATGATGATATGCAAAACAAATAAATCAAATCTGGATTACCCATACCTATTCATTTTGACTATCTGTCTCAATTATAGTTTCTAGGATTACTATTAACCTGTTAAATGTTTATGGACTACCTAGGAACCTATTGACTAATTAGGATAGGTAAAATGAGGATGGTGTTGGAACCATCTAGTCTAAACCAACCATCAATATCTTACCTCTTATCCTAGTTTTCATGGGCTAACTAGGAACCTATTCACTAACTATCAATATCTTAATCCGGATATAGTATACTTGGGCTAACTACAAACATACTGGCCCCTGCCAGTATCAAATCATAGATTTCATGGGCCGACTATGAACCTATTGGCCCCTGCCAATATAATTTGTTGTACATAGTATTCATGGGATTACTGCGAACCTATTGGCCTCCATCGATAACTTTAATTAAGTTTTTAAAATTTCTTAGGTTATATTCACTACAGGATCAACCTAATAGGTTATTCTGCCCTTCCCCAAAGTACTGTTATGGGTTAATTATAATGTGAATAAGTATATGAAGAGTAATACTTCTAAAATCTTTATTCATGCAATGGTATTTCCTTTTTAGAAGTGAGAGTGGGTTATTTGTTTTGAAACTTTAAAACATCACCTTTGAAACCTCTAGATAACCTCCTTCGAAAGCATAAAATTCTTTTCAAAACATAATAAACATAACTTTCGAAGCCCTTGTTAAAAATTCACTTTCGAAACCAATGGTACCTTTCGATGGTATCAAAATATTCTTTAAAACATTGCTTCGAAACAAAAAAGTACCCTTTCGAAAGCATTGGGTTTAGTCATTAAAAACATTCTTTGGGTCAAAATGATTATATATGAAAGTACCTCTTTTGAAGCTAATTATAAAATTGTTTTAGGTAAAATGAGGATGGTGTTGGAACCATCTAGTCTAAACCAACCATCTTTTAAATTAAAACATCAAAGGATAGAGCCGAAACCCTCTTTCGACTCCATTGCCTTCGAAATCCCCAACCCTTCGATAACATTCACGAAAAAGCTTAGTTTAAGTTAAAACAAAGAGAACCTTTCGACAGCATAGATGGCTTCAATATAGTCGGAAGGAGAAAATTTTTGGCTGGGTTTCGACTTGGTCGAAACCAATCCTTTCAAATGCTCTTATTTAAAGAGAAAGGTACCCCTTCGAAAGCTATTTATAAAGTCCCTTTTGAAGGCATGACTATCGACTATGTCGAAAGCTTTAAGTAAAACAAGGCAGGAATTTAACTTTAGAAACCAAACGAAGGTTTCGACTCTATAGGCTATTGACTTAGTCGAAAGCCCTTCAAAAACTAGGCAGGAGCTTATCTATTTAAAAGTGAACCTTGGTTTCGACCCTGACAAAAGCGTTGCTTTCGACACCCTACCTCCAGCTACTTACCTATTCACTTCGTACCAATACCCTTAATACCATGTGCATTGGTTTCGACTGGGATGGTTTCAGCTGAGATGCAGCGGAGGTAAAGGAGTCGAAGGGTACTTTCGAAAGAGGTGGAATTTCCATTTTCTGAAAACGTTGATTTATAGCTAAACATGGCCATTACTTTATAACTGACCTGCCAGTTGTAACTCCTAGATTGACTACTTTAAAACTTTTCAAATGCTTTGCCATTAAACCGCCGCATTTATCAAATATAAATCTGAATAGATTTAAACGGTTAAGATTTTCCATTTATAAAATCCAGTATTTGCAGATGCGTCCTTCTCTTGAAATAATTTATTTTCCTTAGTAAATCAATTGGGAAAAACCCCAAAAATCACAAAAATTCAATTTTATCATACAATCAAACCTATTAAAATTTCAGACCCAATTTTTTCCTGATATACTCAAAATAAAATTTAAACCCAATTATATCATATTTTCCTTTAGAAATTCATAACAAATTTTCTATAGCTTGGAAAATTCTAAAAATCAAAACCCATCTCCAAAATCATGTATTATTTAACATAAATTTTTTCCATGGCATTCTAAAATCATATATTCTTGGTTTTACATCAAAACCGTGTAAATTCATATGTGAATGAATTAAAATATATTAACATAATATAGCTCAAGCATATCATCATCCATATTATCATAAAACGAATTTTATCATGAATCCGAAGCCATATAATCATAGAATAAAATAAAGATGGTATGAGATTATTATTCACCTTAGATATGATAAGAAATTTGAGATTTGTTGTTGATTAGTCCTTCCTAGCTTTGATCCTTAGCTTTAGATTATAAACTTCCTCTTTTCCTACTTGTTAATAGCCAGCTATATTTTTGTTTTTGATTTGCGTTTGTGAAGGTGAGAAATGAAACGTGAATGGGTAAGGGTAAGAAGTGTACAACCGTGTATGATAAGGAGGCTATTTTACTAATATTCCCATGCGTGATTTAATTAGTTTAATAATCCAATTAAAACCCATTTACCTTATTAATAAGCTCGCCCTTATATTTGGTTTATTCAAATCTCAATCCCCTTACCATCATTATTCTATTTAATTTATCTAATTAATTTCTTGAATAATGTTATCAAAATTAGGGATGCTACAGGCTCCACCCTTAAAGAATTACGTCTTAGAAATTCAGTAAGGTCTAAATATTAAACATAGCAATCATCTGTAACAACTCCTAACAACCATACTAATCTAACTGACTAGCAACTATCTATATAAATCTAATATAGACATACCCTCAAAGAATATTAGGATTAGTATTTGTAATCATGTCCTTTGTCTCCCAAGTACAGTCCTTCTCGTTGTCGCTCCACTGAATTTTCACCAACTTGACAATCTTGTTCCTTAATCTTTTCTCATCTCTAGCTGCAACCCGAACTGGTTGTCTAACAAAAGTCAAATTAGGCTCTACTCTAAGTCTTCCAACATTGTCACAGAATGGTAGTCTCTGGATCATGCACAAACTTGCGAAGATGAGACACATGAAATACATTATGGACACCTGCCATATTGCTCGGCAACTTTATTCTGTATGCGAGCTTTCTAATCTTTTCTATATTCTGAAATGGACCCATATATCTTCAGGCTAACTTTCCAGACTTTCCAAATCGTATCACACCCTTCATTGGTGATACCTTAATGACAACCTTATCTCCAATTGAGAATTCTATGTCCTTATGCCTCTTATCTGCATAACTCTTCTGTCTTGACGGAGCTTCCTTCATCCTTCCTCAGATTAACTCAATCTTCTCCGACGCCTCCTTGACCAAATCTGGACCGAAGACTAGTCTGTCTCTAGTCTCCAACCAATATGCTGGTGATTTGCATGGTTTTCCATACAAAGCTTCAAACGACGCCATTCCTATACTTGTCTGATAATTGTTATTATAGGAAAACTCAACAAAATGTAGGTGATCCTTCCAAGATCCACCAAAGTCCAATACACAAGCTCTCATTAGATCCTCGAGTACTTTATTGACTCTCTCTTTCTTCCCATCAGTCTGAGGCTGATATGCAGTACTCATACTAAGCTTAGTACCCATCACTTCCTGTAGACTCTTCCAAAATTCACTAGTGAACAAAGCATCTCTGTCACTGACTATACTTCTAGGAACTCCATGCAGTCTAACTATGTTATTCAAGAATAACTTAGCTAAAACAGGTGCCATTCTGGTTGGCTTAACTAGAATGAAATGGGCACTCTTGGTCAATCTGTCCACCATAAACTATATACTTTCATTACCTCTATTTGTCCTTGGCAACCCATCTATAAAATCCATGGATATCGAATCCCATTTCCAAACTGAAATCTCTAAAGGCTGAAGCAACCCAATCGGTTTCTGATGTTCAGCTTTCACTTATTGACAGTTTGGATACTGCCTAACCCATAAGCCAACATCCCTCCTCATGCCTTCCCAATAAAAGCCCCTCTTCATATCCTGATACATCTTGGTCCCTCCAGGATGAATTGTAAACTTGGACCGATGACATTCTACAAGAGCTTCTTTCCTCAAGTTCTCCACATTCGGGACACACAACCTTCCCTTCTTTCTCAACCCTTCTCTCCGATCAATGCTAAAATCCTTTAGATCATCGATCTCAGTTCCAACCTCAAGCCTTCTAATTCTCTCAGCCAACATTGGATCTTCCTTTTGCTTAGAAGCAATTTTCTCAATCAATACTGGCCGAACTTCTAAACAAGACAACTTGGCGGAACTCTGACTAGAACCAGCAGTCGATCTTAACTGCACATCGCAACTGAATAAAGCTTCTAAATCCTTTCACTCTGCCAACATAGCTAACACCACATTCTAATGTTTTCTGCTAAGAGCATCCGCCACCTTATTACTTTTTCCTGGTGTATACTCTATACCAAAATCATATGCAGCTAAAAACTCCAACCATCTCTGAGAACCCTTCTTGTCACACTTATAGCAAACTACCTCAGCCTTTGACTTTTTAGCAGTATCTCCCTTCCGGGCTCCCTTCTTTTTAAAGAACTTCATCTTCTTCCCCTGAGAACCCTGAGTTTCCACTTACTTCTCCTTAGCAAACTCAGCAAGTAACTCCTTATAGCGAATGGCCATCTCCACCATTATGTTACAAGGATCATGGCATGTGTCATGGTCATTCTAGCAAGCTCGAGCCTCAATCATCGAATGAACCTCTCATTCCTTTTGATGTCAGTATCTATAACAACATATCCATATCGAGGCAGCGCTTCAAACTTAGTAGCATACTCGACTACTGACATCTCTCCTTGCACTAAATCCATAAACTTCCTCATCAGCTCAGACTTAGCAAACTCAGATACAAACTTGATATGCACGTAAATGTGCATATTTTTACCACCATATTTAATCTAATTAAATTAAATAAAAGATCATACTGGGTATTTTCACATGTTTAAACCAAAATTGAAATTATTTTCAAAACGTCACATATTCATCTTCATATAGGGGCAAAATGGTTATTTTTGTGCATATATTAATTTGAGAAAATTTAATTGGAAATTTCTATATTATTTTGTAGGAAAATTGGATGGAAATTGCAAGTGGTTTCATAAAGATATGCATGCACAAAAGGAAACAAAGCAAATGAAGATGAAAATAATTCAAAGTGATGATCATGGAGAACCCCACTTACCCACCTACCTTAATGTACACTTAGGAGCTAATACACATGCTAAAAGGCCATTAAATCTTCATGCACACTTAATGGATGATTATATGATGCTAATGATTACTTGGCCACCACACTTCCTAAGGGGTATTTTGGGCATTCCCCAAAAAAGTGAATTAGGGTTTTAAACTTGTATAAATACCCCTTATGCTTCATGTAACCCTCTTCCTCTTAGTTAGTTTTTAGCTTAGAAAAAAAGAAAGCTTCTCTTTTCTTTTCATGGCTACTTAGCCATTTCTTTCATGTAATTTATTTTTTATGCAACTTTAATACATTGCTCTTTTCTTTTCTTGTTTACTTCCTTTCATGCAAGTAGTGTAGTTTGATTTTAATGCAAGTAGATTAGTTTTATTTCTTGTTCATTTAGCTCTTTATCCACTTCTTTTGTTTCATGTTACATGCTACTTGTGTTGATATGATAACACAAATGAGAGGCTAATCCATTCAATTTAGGGGTAATGAAGCCTATAATCATGTAGCTTTAACATTTTGATAATTACTGCTCTCTTTTGTGCTTAAATGAATGGTGATGTGATTTACTATTTCATGTTGAATTTGATAGTCTTTGTTGTTTATAACAAATATGAAACGACCCGCCTTCCTATGCCCAGGAAGACGCATCATCTTGAAGAAAGAAAGGGATAAAAAAGAGAAAAGATAGAGAAGAAAGAAAGAACAAAACTAGAATCTCAACAGCGGAACGAATAAATTATATTAATCACATAAGATATTACGTAGTATCATATACAACAGC
Source organism: Allium fistulosum (assembly GCA_030737815.1). Lineage (NCBI taxonomy): Eukaryota > Viridiplantae > Streptophyta > Magnoliopsida > Asparagales > Amaryllidaceae > Allium > Allium fistulosum. Next base: position 1,499,201,002 of record CM060901.1, read on the forward strand.
AATCAGAGATACACAACTTATACAACACATACTAGATAGTTATAAACACCTGTCTAGACATTACAACTCAAATACAACTTAACAAATGACTCAGAGAAACTAACAAAGCGGAACACTATATCTACGAACGCTGAAGACTCCTGCTCCATTGCTCCTCCATAGATTCGTCAAAGCAAACCTGAATCCCTTGGCTACTCGTAAAAATTTGAGTACCCAAGAGTTTATAAAACAGAAAATAAACACTTGGGTCAGACATGGGTCTGGTGTGAGTAAACGGGTTAAAGTTGTTTAACTTCAAAACCTTTTGAAAAGAAAGGTATCACGTAAGACTTCCCACACATAAACATGGAAAAGTTTTTACCTTACGCTAACCAAAACTTTGATAGGAAATCGAGTTATATTATAATAGGGTCTAGGGTTTTCAAGTAAAATAGAAAATAGCCGAAATTGTTACATTCATTAAATTCCAGCATACATAGGTATACAATCAAGTCCGATGGCACTTATTGGAAGTTGGATTCCATACAATGGCAGGGCTACCGGGGTACCGCCCGTCACAGTACGTGGCCTAGATCAACGTACCGAGGATCACGCACAATCCCCTGCAACAAAAGGCCGAAACCATCCCTTACTGGATAATTCCCGCATAAGAAACCCCGCGGTTGTAGCTAGCAACCGCCCACAAAGCCGAATAAAAAGGGACTCTAGACAGAGGAATCTTATACTACTTGGGTGCTACCCACTAACCTTGCTGCATCTCCCCTGTTTTATCCATTCCCGGTTGATGAGGCTTGAGGCTACGATTACCTTTAATCAGATTACATCACTTAGAATGCTCATCGTCCACCTGACGATGTTCTGAAAGCATTCAATCCATACAAGTTCGTTCCGGGTTCGAACGAAACCGAAGGCATTATCTCGTTACACTCATTTTGGAATCACCCTCAGAGTTAACGACAATAACCCTTGCACTTTGAATCTTCATCTTCACTTGAGATTCATGACCTAACGTTTAACTTGGATCGATGTGGTATTCGGATATCCAAATCTGGAAATCCGATCCCGGTCTCATCGAAATCCAAACGTATTTTAAAGGCCAAGTTGTTTAAAGGTTTAAACAATTCAATTTAATACTTGAATTCACACAACATTTAACATAGATAAATATCACACATTTATCACAGATATATTCAATATCATATCACGGAATATCACAGCATATCATCCAATAGATATCATCTAATTCAGATATTCTACACAAACAATCATCCATAAGCAACAATTTATTAACCCTATGTTATAATTAATTTAATTAACTTAAATTAAATTAATTACTTAAGAATTAATTATCTAATCTTGCTTAATCCATCATTAATTAATTACAAACCTTTAATTAATTAATTACTCATTAAATATTAATCATCCTTGATTAATTATTAATTACATAAAGTAATTATTCTTTAATTAATTTTACAAATTAATTATTCTTAACCATTAACAGTAATTAACCTTTAATTACTTCATTAATTACATTAATTAATGATCCTTAATTAATTATTTCCATTAATTAATTACTTCCATTTATCAACCTTAATTAATCATAAATAGTAATTACTATCCTATAATTACTTACCTTAATTAATTAACTCCTTAATTAATTATATTAATTCTTTAATTAATTATACCAAATAATTAATCCTTAATTACTTTTACAAAGAAATTATACTTCAATTACTTCCCATTAAGTAATTCCCTTTAATTAATTACCTCTTGTAATTATTTCACTTAGTAATTACACTTATTATTCTTATTAAGTATTCATACTTAATCCTTTATTAAGTGATTAATTTACAAATTTATTAATATTCATCTATTAATTATAATTGGGTAATTTATTCCTTAATTACCCTTAACAAATTAATTAATCTTTAATTACAGATTAATTATTCTTTTAATTATTAATTAATAAACCTTAATTAATAAAACTTAATAACAAATTAATAAATCCTTAATTATCAATTAATTAAATTCTTAATTACCATTTGATTAATCCTTAATTACCATTTGATTAATAACCATTTGATTAATCCTTAATTAATCTTTAATTACAAATTAATTACCCCTTAATTAATAATTAATAAAACCTAATTATTAATTAATAAAACTTAATTACAAATTAAGTACTTCTTAATTACCAATTAGTTTACCTCTAACTACTTAATTAATCAATCTTAATTATTTAATTAATTCAAATAAATTACTTTTAAATTCTACTTAACTTAACATTAATTAATTACAAACCAATTAATTTAATCACCACTTAATTACCCATATTAATTAATCTTCTTAATTATCATTTAAAATCTTACTTAATAACCTTGAAATCAAATTATCATTAACTATTGATTAACTTTAAAACTTTAAATTAAATTAATAATTAACACTTTATCTTAAATTATTTAACCCTAATTACATGATTCATTAGGTTTTAAAAAAAAACAACTTAAGAATTAACTTAATTAATAAAAACTTAAAATACTTTCCTCAACTTTAATCAAACATTAATTTATCACTTATTACTTAAAATAGTTTTAAAGATAATTAGTTTAAAACCTAACTTTTGTTATAACTTAAAAACTTGTTAACCTTTGATTAACAACCCGAGACAAAACCCATAGTTTACTCGAGCAGATACCCGAGTTATCATCTCCAAATCCCAAGCTCCAGTTTTCTTTTTAAAACTTGTTTAAAATTTAAAAACTGTTATACTATATACACTCTTGCGTATCATTACTACACCGAGAAAATCACGCAAACGACTTCGAGAAAAACTCGTTCTTCCCCGATCGCCTAACCAAACCAAACACTGACGTGCACACGTGCACGTGCACCATCCCACGGCACCTCTCCGACCATCCCTGCCGCCTTCGACAAGTCGACTACGACCCCGGCAGCTACTCCGACCACCCAGCTCTTTGTATTGATGACGAACTCGAATTTGAGCAATTCGACTACCCACTGGAACAAACAGATCAACCAAAATGCCTCGCCAACGATGATCCCGATCGTGAGTGACCTCGCCGTCACGACCATAGCTGCGCCACTGCCAAAGCTCCTTTTTCCCCCTGGTCCGATCTCCGTTAGTCCACCCACGATGACGAAATTTCTCTTAGAACAATATCGACCAAAACTGGTCGTCGAACCCTAGTTCGACGTCATACTGCCACCACGACCACTTAAAAACCCTCCAGCCATTTTTCCCTTGAACTTCGATTCATGAGCTACCTCTAGGCCCAAGCTCGACCAACCACTTGCCATCGTTCATCAGAAATCGACGAAACTTCCAATTCTGATCAACTCGAATTATCTTTCCGTTCCCAAGTTTAAAAATCATGAACTTATTATCTAAAATCATCATTCCCTACTACGAATCAATTTATGAAATCCAAACTTGAATTCGTGATCATTGATTTTCCTGTTTTGAACATATTTTACTGTAATTCCATTTTTTCTAAATATTTCCCAAATATTGCCACTTTGAATTATTTTTAAAAATGAAAGTACCTTATTATAAACATTTTTTATTTATAGATCATAGCCTAAAATTGATTAGAGAGAAAGGAATTGATTTTTAAACTTGTTATTAGCTTGTGAATTTAAAAACAGAGAGAGATATATATGTATACAGACATACACAACTTAACAACTTCATATTTATAACATGCAGGCCTAATTTTCACTCATGCAAATAATTTATCACATCATTCTTTCATATATCCATCACATTTAACAATTAAAATAGGTATAGTTTGTTTATTCACCAGTTTGAAAACAGGGAACAACTTTTGAACCTATCTACAGACAATTCACAGATATACCATTATATATATATGCATTCATACTAATCATTCATGAAACATTGTATACCATATTACTACATATTTATCACACATAACAACATAGTGCAGATTTAAAACTGTTTTTAAAATGGAGTTTACTCGCTTTTTAACCAAAATGCAGAGACCCTGAAACTGGATGGAACTTCAAAACTTGAATTCGCAATAGAAAGTGTTTAGACCTTTTTGAAACTGGAAAGTTGGAAGCTTTAAGATGTTGATTAATGCAGGTTGAAGCTTTATTGCTGCTGATTACTTGATATACTATGCTTCAGGTTGAATTTTTGAAATTGACTTTGCTAGATAATTTGATTACAGGCTTGAGAATAATGGCTACAGAGTTTTAGACCACAGGCTTTAAAGAAGATGACAGGCTTACATTTGAGAATTTGTTTTGAGGAATGTTTACAGGGTTTATTCATTTGAACTTGAGTTTGGGAATACTTCAGATTTGATTCATGATCATTCTTCTGGTTTAAAGAAGTAGTTTACAGGCTGAGTTCTTTGTTTTTATTTTTAGAAAGAAAGATAGAAAAAAGAATGAAGAGAAAGATAGAGGTTTATATAAGTTTAAATTATAATTTATCAAAATAAAAAGAAAATAAAGAAAAGAAATGACACTTGTCTCAACCATTGTTTATTATGTTAACACATGTTATTTAAAGAGGTTTATAACTTAACACTTGTAACTTTACATGCATAATTAAATTTTAAATGATTTTTAAAGCTTTTAAATTAAATTCCTAAATAGATAAATACATATCTTATTTAATAAATGCTTTTCTTAATTTATAAAAATAAAACCTTTAAAAGAAAATAAAATTAAAAAACCAATCATATCTTAAATAAAATTATATATAATATATTTAGTCCATTTTTAAATGATAATATAAAACTTTTGTATTTATTAACTATTAAATAAATACTTCCCAAATTTCTGTAAATAAATTTCTTTAAGAGAATAATATAAAACAAATCTTATTTTTAAATAAAAACCTTATCCATATGATTTAAGTCCAAACTATATTATTATTTTTATTTTAAGATATATATTTCTTTAAATTCAATTCTTAAATCCAAATTCAAAGTCAATTTAAAATCCAAATTTAAAATCAATTCAAATAAATATGGATATCAATTTTAAACAAGCACATTATTAATTGTAAATAATTATCCTATTTAATCAATTTAAATACACATATATATATACATTTAAACAACACTTATTTAATTTGAAATAATAGGTCTATTTAAAATCTATTTCTAAATAACACAAATTAAACCTTTAACTAATTATTCCATTTAAGAATCTATTTATAACTATATTTAAAAACATCACATTATTAAATTGTTCGAAAATAACACTTTACAAATTAATTTAAAAGATTATCACATTTTAAATTCCCCGAAACTCCGAGATATCACAAAATAGGCTATGCTTAAATAATCACAAACAATAATTACCTCTTCATTTACACATGATGATGGTAATGAAGTGATTGTTGAAATTAAAATTTGATGGTCTATATTTCTAATTAATAGTTAATAGACCATACTTAAAATAGATTTTGCTTTCAACTTTGTTGTCACATTTCATGAGAATTAAAAGTGGTTTAAAGGTTGTGTTATAGTCTGATGGCTTATGTTGAGCTAACTAATAGCATAACTATGCCATACTTATAATAAACACATCATTTAAATTCACTTATGACCAAAAAAGAGAGATAATAATTTCATGTTTTATTGAACTATATGATCTAGAGAGTGGAATTATCTCTAAATTGTCATTTATTCTCATAGTTTTCATTCACCTTTGTAGTTGTTAGTTTTTGCAATTTTTAGTAGTTAGCTTAAACATCCCAAATCTTGGTTAATTTGATTGAATAGAGATTTAAAATCAACAATTCCCTGTGGATCGACCCGTACTTGCCACGTACTAGAATTGTACACCCTGCGCTTACGGTATAAATTTAATTCAAAATTTATCGGTGATTTTCTAACTCAGAAAAAAACGTCGTTAAATAAGTTTTTTGCGCCGTTTGCCGGGGAGTTTGTTTTGATTTTGATTTTCTATTCTTCGAATTATTTTTCTTTGATTTTTGTGTGTGTTGCATTTTAATTTTTTTGTGTGTTTGTGTGTGCTTTGTGTTAGCATTTGATTTGTTTTTTAGTTTGCATTGCATTTGCATATAAAAAAAGTAGTAAAAAAAACATACACAATTTCATTCAAAAAGAAAAAAATCTTTTATTCCATTCCTTCTTTTTTACATTTTACATTTCTTTTTTTTACATTGCTTTTACCATTGTTAATTTAAAAAAACAAAAACACTGTTACATTGAATTTTCTGTTCACTGTTTCTGCCCTCCATGATTTGTACCCTTCTCACGTAAGCTCGAAAGGCAGTGCACGATCGGTATATCTGGCCTCAGTTTATCCGAGTTAGGTGCGTGTATATAAAACTTATTTTACTAATAATGCGTAAAGTCAATAAGTGTTCACACTTGTTTGTTCACTCGCCACGCTCTGTATTCCCCTCACATAAGTCCGCAAGGCAGTGCACGGGTAATATATCTGGCCACAGTTTATTTGAGTTAGGTATATATAAATATTGTTAATATCAATATAATTTTCAAAAGAAAAAAATGGAGAGAGTAAGCAAATGAATTCCAAGCACTATTTTAACTTATTTGATTTGACTTGTTATTGAACTGAATGAAAATACCACTTTGATAAACTTTGATAATCAACTAAGGATCTATTTCATAATTACACTTTGTTATCAACCGAAATAACGAGTTAAAGTAAAGTCTATTTGTTATGATAACTTGTTTTTTGTTGGAAATTTTGACGAGTAAATGACTTAAATTTTCAAGATAATGACCGAAACCTATATTTAACTTATTTGTGTCAATTTAAAAATAAATCCTTCATTTGTAAATATTTTCAAAAACTCGCATTCATCTCTTTGTAAATAAATCTTGCATTTTCATCCTGCATTTGGATTTTGTGGGTAGTATCCGTTGAAAACCCTCACGAGACAACACTCGTCCTACTGGGGACATCCAAAGGTTTAACGGCTTGTTGCATACGCTCAATGTAGTCGTGCTCCCTATGAAAATGGATTTATCTTAGTTTTTCTTTATTCGAGGACGAATAAAAAGATAAGTGTGGGGGCATTTGATGTGCACGTAAATGTGCATATTTTTACCACCATATTTAATCTAATTAAATTAAATAAACGATCATATTGGGTATTTTCACATGTTTAAACCAAAATTCAAATTATTTTCAAAACGTCACATATTCATCTTCATATAGAGGCAAAATGGTCATTTTTGTGCATATATTAATTTGAGAAAATTTAATTGGAAATTTCTATAATATTTTGTAGGAAAATTGGATGGAACTTACAAGTGGTTTCATGAAGATATGCATGCACAAAAGGAAACAAAGCAAACGAAGATGAAAATAATTCAAAGTGATGATCATGGAGGACCCCACTTACCCAACTACCTTAATGTACACTTAGGAGCTAATGCACATGCTAAAAGACCATTAAATCTTCATGCAAACTTAATGGATGATTATATGATGCTAATGATTAATTGGCCACCACACTTCCTAAGGGGTATTTTGGGCATTCCCCAAAAAAGTGAATTAGGGTTTTAAACTTGTATAAATACCCCTTATGCTTCATGTAACCCTCTTCCTCTTAGTTAGTTTTTAGCTTAGAAAAAAAGAAAGCTTCTCTTTTCTTTTCATGGCTACTTAGCCATTTCTTTCATGTAATTTATTTTTTATGCAACTTTAATACATTGCTCTTTTCTTTTCTTGTTTACTTCCTTCCATGCAAGTAGTGTAGTTTGATTTTAATGCAAGTAGATTAGTTTTATTTCTTGTTCATTTAGTTCTTTCTCCTCTTCTTTTTGTTTCTTGTGGCATGCTACTTGTGTTGATATGATAACACAAATGAGAGGCTAATCTCTTCAATTTAGGGGTAAGCCTCTATTCATGTAGCTTCAACATTTTAATAATTATTGCTCTCTTTTGTGCTTAATGAATGTTGATTTGATTTATTGTTTCATGTTAAATTTGATAGTCTATGTTGTTCATAACAAATAGGCTATGCTTAAACAATCACAAACAATAATTACCTCTTCATTTACATATGATGATGGTACTGAAGTGATTGTTGAAATTAAAATTTGATGGTCTATATTTCTAATTAATAGTTAATAGACCATACTTAAAAATAGATTTTTCTTTCAACTTTGTTGTCATATTTCATGATAATTAAAAGTGGTTTAAAGTTGTGTTATAGTTTGATGGCTTATGTTGAGATAACTAATAGCACAAATATGCCATACTTATAATAAACACATCATATAAATTCACTTATGACCAAAAAAGAGAGATCATAATTTCATGTTTTGTTGAATATATAATCTAGAGAGTGGAATTATCTCTAAATTGTCATTTATTCTCATAGTTTTCATTCACCTTTGTAGCTGTTATTTTTTGCAATTTTTAGTAGTCGGCTTAAGCATCTCAAATCTTGGTTAATTTGATTGAATAGAGATTTAAAATCAACAATTCCCTGTGGATCGACCCGTACTCGCCATGTACTAGAATTGTACACCGTGCGCTTGCGGTATAAATTTAACTCAAAATTTATCGACGATTTTCTAACTCATAGAAAAAAACGTCGTTAAACAAAACTTCTGCTCAAATCTCATTTTAAATTAGCCCAAGTTAACTGCTCTTTCAGAACTCCGGCAGTGGCACTATTCCATCAATGTAGTGCTGACCCCTGCAACTGTCTAGAGGCCAACCTCCTCTTCTGTCCATCATTCATGCCCAAATCAGTAAGTATATTGTGACGACCGCCCATGACCCCTGCACCGAATCTAGAGATAGTGCGCTGTAAAGTGTGCCAGGCGACCATGGACGATTGCCAGGGTAAATTAAAACAACAAAATCTATCGTATTACTCACAACGCATGGACAAAATACAATAGAATATATATATAGTGAAGCTTCACAGAATAGAACATCAATAAAACTTCATAATAGTTGAATACAAACATCTGAATAGTCAATACATCAAGCCTCACTACATAACACTCAGAGAATATACAAGCAGCGGAACATCCAGTATATATAGTAAGAAATAATATGCAAGCCTCCAGCTCGTCTTCGTCATCAGCATCGTTGGAAGCAAGAACAACACCTGTCACCTGCTACCTAGTCTGCCCGTCCCAAAATGGACGAACAGCCCAAGGCAATAAGAGTTAAACATAAAGCCTTGAGTCAGACATAGTCTTAGTGAGCAGTAAATTAACTAACAACATACCAAAAGAGCATAAAGGAAAAGGAATAGGAATACAACCCTCCCACTCCACCTCTTTCTATAGTGATAGCCCCCAGACACACACTAAGCAGAAGCAAACATAACAGAGCATACAATTTAGAGTAAAGCAATTATCACTCGAGTCAAGGGCGGTGTTTTCCAAGTACAAACCCCCAAGGCCTAAACCAAGATCAGATAAGCACCCAGAAAACACTGCTCTTGAGACCGAATGACGATACAACCAAACATCCATGACTCTGGCTATCACTGTTATCATTGCTTCGATATCACCGTTAATTGAATGACCGGCACATTCTTTCAGCCGTCCGTCAAGGGCTAATGGAAACCCCGGTTCTAGACATAACTCTGCACGTCATCGTGACCCGTGCCTAGGACTATCGAATCTGCCCAGAGTACTTGACTATCAATCATTAGCCTTCAGGGACTATCGAATCTGCCCAACGTACTCTTGCTTTGAGTATGCTAGAACCTTCAACAATGATGAGATCTCAGCCTTCTAGTCATCCTCCTCGATGACTATTTCCATACTAGCTCAAGCGCCTCTCGAGCAAACCATTATCCTCTAACTCGAACCATTTCACCGAGTTATCAACATGCTTGGAATGATCCCGTCTAGATTAGACCAAGACTATCTCATCTCATGCTTCGCCTCATCATCATCATAGCAAAGCTTCATCTCAACATCATCATCAAATCTATCCATATGAGCTTCATCATCCGCTACATATGCCACGTGCAGCTTTTCCAATTCAAGAGCCTTTCCCTTAGCTTTTGAATCATCTTCGACCAACTTGTCTAAATAAAATCATCAATCATCTAATTCATAACAATCAATCAAGTAAAACATTAATCCATGTAATCAAGCATTCAAATATGATCTAAATAGACAATTATAATAATAATGGCAATTTCGTAAATAAAGAGTCTAAAGTCTAACAAGCATGAAAACATGAGCAATATCACTATAATCTTGATGAATGAACTTGCATAGGTTAACACTTAGTAAAATGGATGTCAAATCATCATGAACAATGGATCTACATGGATCTATACTTAGGTTTACAAAAATGCATGGAAATCACTACTTTAACACAAAATCAAGCCAACGATCTGATATACTCCTTTGGATCCGTGTGAGAGATAATCACCACTCACCAAATCACCTAAACAACCCCAAATCAACACGCTTCAGATCTGGACAGCGAAGGATCTAGCTCGATCTATCATGAATCCGCTTCAAACGATGAAATCTCTCTTCGATGGATGAAGATCTTCAATCTAAGCTCTTCAATCTTCGATTTGATCTTCGATATGGATGGAAGGAATCACTAGATTAGAGTGGAGAAAAGAAGTGAAGAAGTGTAGAAGTCGAGCTCTAAAAATGGCAGCACTTTGTCGCTTCGAAATCCAGATCCCAAAAATGAAGAAATGGACGAGTATTTATAGCTGAAATCCTCCTTAAGTCGTCACTCGGAATTAGGTCGTCCACGACCTAAAAAGATCCCGCGACCTACGACCTAAGCCCATGCTTACTCACGACCTACCAGACCCTCCGACCTAACTCTTTGCGACCTAACACAACGCAGGCGCGCGACCTATCACCACGCGACTTAGCACACAATCGACTCAACTCCTAGGTCGCTCACGACTCAACGACCTAACACTTAAGCCTTCATGCGACCTAAACAATGCGCAACCTAACTATGTCACGACTTATGACTTAGTGGACCTGCGACTTACGACCTAGCAGAAGCCACGACCTAACTCTCAGCGACCTAACGACTTAGCAGCTTAACTCTTAAGTCGCTCGTGACTTAACAACTCCTAGGTCGCTCACGACCTAACACTCAGCCAAAACCCAACGACCTAACGTAGACACACTCCCTCGCGACCTAACAACTCAACAAAGTTACGACCTACGACTTAACTGAGACGCGACCTAACTAACTTAGGTCGTCTATGACCTAACTACTCTAGCTCGCCAACCACTAGGTCGCTAACTACTGTAGGTTACTAACCCTTAGGTCGCCAACTCCTATAGGTCGCTCACTTCTATAGGTCGCTGCCTGTCCTTAAGTTGTCTAACGACCTAACTTCCTTAGGTCGCTAGCCTCTATAAGTCGTCAACTCTTAGGTCGCTCGACCGACCTAAACTACCATACGACCTAACCCCAACATCCTTAGGACGACTTATCTATTATTCGACCTATCTCAATCCTTAGGTCGCCTACGACATAACTTTCTTAGGTCGCCTATCCTTCTTAAGTCGGTCAATTCCTTAAGTCGCTCCATTCTCTTAAGTCGCTCACGATCTAATTTCTACTCGACTTAAGCTTCGAACGACTTAAACCCTAGACGACTTAACAACATTACGATCTAATGACAATTGTTTTACGATGTTTTGATCCGTAAAAATACGGGTCGTTACATATATGCTCACAATGCAGCAGCCAATTCTGAACCTCTATGGCACTCTCCGTTCCCTAGAATGGCTTCCCACCCGAACTGGTGTAATATCTACTCGGAAAAGCATAATTATTCCCAACTTGAGCCACATGATTAGCTCCTCCTACATTTCCAACAACACCAGCAGCAGCTCCAGCTTGCATCAAACTAACAAAGAACTGATACATCGCTCCCATATCTACTAGTGGATTTCCAGCACTCACAACGACATTAGCATTTTGATTACTAACATTAGCCTGTCACCTAGGTTCCTCCTGGTAGTCGGTCAAGCATTTCCATTAGTTATGGTGCTTCCTCCACCAAGATTTCCTCTTCCATTTCCTGCTTCCATATCTCCTTTCTTGTAAATCTGCATACGAGCCTTAGTAAGATATAGAAGAACGGTCTAAAAGAGTGGGGGATACGTACTTATATTTATAACTATATATAGCAAATACAAGTACGTTACTATAGCGTCAACCCGAACCCCAATCTTATTATCTGATTCATTGGATTATGTTTGGAAAATATTTTAGGTATAAGTTTCTTTCAAAGTTTCAAAAACTTATGTTCTCATACCAACTTGTAACATCCCCTTACTTGAAGGCCCAAAACTAACGGCTACGGATGTTGAAGTCATCTATAGTTATTAATCCTCGACGACCAAATACGGTGATATTAGAACGTTGATACACAGAAACATAAGAATATGGAAAAAATTTAAACAGCAAATAGATTCCACATTCCGTTTCAAAATATTCCAAATTGATTACATAATCCCAGTTCGCAACGTTCAGATAACATATAATTATTACAAAATACACCAAGAGCGACATATGAAGATGCCCTCTTGGTTGATCAGAGTATATAGATAGGCAAGAAAACAAATTTTCCTTTACAAACAAAACACAAAGTAAAAATAAAAGAACTCTAATAACAAGCTTGCCTTCTGCACGTCCTCGGAAGCTTTATTCGTCTAAAATAACACCTAGAAACCTTAACTCTCAACCTACTCAAAACCAATTGAGTACCCGAGAGTTTAAGGGGAAGAAAAAAACTTCGAGTCAGAAATAAAGCCTGGTATGAATAATAATTTACCATCACATACCTAGTGAGATCACGCCACTTAGCGAAAGGGGTTTTCCCCTTACTAGTATCCTAAAACATTTATAAAACCATATACTTTGCATCCACAATGGTTAAAACATAGTATTTCAAGAACATTACGATGATATGCAAACAAATAAATCAAATCTGGATTACCCATCCCCATTCATTTTGACTATCTATCTCAATTGTAGTTTCTAGGATTACTATTAACTTGTTAAATGTTTATGGACTATCTGTCCAATATCATAGTTTTCATGGGATCACTAAGAACCTATTGGTAACTCTAATATCTTAACACATATCCTAGTTTTCATGGGCTAACTAGGAACCTACTGACTAACTTTCAATATCTTAATCTAGATATAGTTTTCTTGGGCTAGCTACAAACTTACTGGCCCCTGCCAGTATCAAATCATAGTTTTCATGGGCTGACTATGAACCTATTGGCCCCTGCCAATATCATTTGTTGTACACAGTTTTCATAGGTTTACTGCGAACCTATTAGCCCATGCCAATATCTTTAATTAAGATTTTAACATTTCTTATGTTATATTCACTACTAAGTCAACCTAACAGGTTATTCTGCCCTTCCCCAAAGTATTGTTATGGGTTAATTACAATGTGAATAAGTATATGAAGAAGTAATACTTCTGAAATCTTTAGTTATGCCGTGGTATTTCCTTTTTAAAAGTGAGAGTGGGTTATTTGTTTTGAAACTTTAAAACTTCACCTTCGAAACCACTGGATAACCTCCTTCGAAAGCATAAACTTCTTTTCAAAACATAATAAACATACCTTTTGAAGCCCTTATTAAATGTTCACTTTCAAAACCAATGGTACCTTTCGATGGTATCAAAATATTCTTTAAAACATAGCTTCGAAACAAATAAAGTACCCTTCGAAAGCATTGGGTTTACTCTTTAAAAACATTCTTTGGGTCAAAATGATTATAAACGAAAGTACCTCTTAAAAACCAATTATGAAATTGTTTTGGGGAAAATTTGATGGTTTCGGAACCATCTAGTCATAAGCAACCACCTTTTAAATTAAAACATCAAAGGATAGAGTCGAACACCTTTCGACTCCATTGCCTTCGAAACCCCCAACCCTTCGAAAGTATTCAGGAAAAAGCTTAGTTTAAGTTAAAACAAAGAGAACCTTTCGGCAGCATAGATGGCTTCAATACAGTCAAAAGGAAAAAATTTACGGTTGGGTATTGACTTGGTCGAAACCAATCCTTTCAAAAGCTATTATTTAAAGAGAAAGGCACCCCTTCGAAAGCTATTTATAAAGTCCCTTTCGAAGGCATGACTTTCGACGACTTTCGACTATGTCGAAAGCTTTAAGTAAAACAAGGCAGGAATTTAAATTTAGGAAACAAACTAAGGTTTCGACTCTATAGGGTATCGACTAAGTCGAAAGCCCTTCAAAAACTAGGCAGGTGCTTATCTTTTTAAAAGTGAACCTTGGCTTCGACCCTGACGAAAGCATTGCTTTCGACACCCTACCTTCCGCTACTTACCAGTTCACTTTGTACCAATACCCTTGATACCATATGCATTGGTTTCGACTATGAGGGTTTCGACTGGGATGGTTTCGTCTGAGATGTAGTGGAGGTAAAGGAGTCGAAGGGTACTTACGAAAGAGGCGGAATTTTCTTTTTCTGAAAACGCTGAATTAGAGCTAAACATGGCCATTACTTTATAACTAACCTACCAGTTGTAACTCCTTGATTGGCTACTTTAAAAATTTTCAAATGCTTTACCATTAAACCGCCGCATTTATTAAATATAAATCTGAATAACTTTAAACGGTTAAGCCTTTCCATTTACAAAATCCAGTATTTGTTGATAAGTCCTTCTCTTGAAATAATTTATTTCCCTTAGTAAATCAATTGGGAAAAATCCCTAAAAATCACAAAAAATCAATTTTATCATGCAGTCAAACATATTAAAACATTATACCCAATTTCTTCCTGAAATACTCGAAATGAAATTTAAACCCAATTATATCATATTTTCCTTTAGAAGTTCATAACAAATTTTCTATAGCTTGGAAATTTCTGAAAATCGAAACCCATCTCCAAAATCATGTATTATTTAACATAAATTTTTTCCATGGCAATCTAAAATCATATATTCTTAGTTTTACATCAAAACTATGAAAATTCATATGTGAATGAATTAAAATATATTGACATAATATAGCTCAAGCATATCATCGTCCATATTATCATAAAACGAATTTTATCATGAATCTAAAACCATATAATCATAGAATAAAATAGAGATGGTATGTGATTATTGTTCACCTTAGATACGATAAGGAATTTGAGATATGTTGTTGATTAATCCTTCCTAGCTTTGATCCTTAGCTTTAGATTATTCTATTCAAAATGTAGTAAGCTGTAGCGACTGTTTCAACCCAAAAATGTTTTGGTAAATTACTATCTGAAAGCATTGTTCTAGCACACTCTTGAATCGTCCTATTTTTACGTTCTACTACTCCGTTTTGTTGTGGAGTTCTTGGAAAAGAGAAATTATGAGTTAATTCCTTTTTATTGCAGAATCTTTCAAAATTTTCATTTTCAAATTCCCCACCGTGATCACTACAAACAGTTATAATTTTTAAAGAAAGTTGGTTTTGAAGTCTTTTTGTAAAAAATTTAAATGAATCAAAAGTATCACTTTTATGTTTCATAAAAATTGTCCATGTAAACCTAGAATAATCATCTACAATTACAAAGACATATTTATTGTGATTTATTGATTGAATTTAAGATGGACCAAACAAATCTTGATGAAGTAACTCAAGAGGTTTTGAAGTTGAAATCATATCTTTAATTTGAAAGAAATCTTCCTAAGTTTTCCTAATTGACAAGCATCATATATACTATCTGTAACAACCCATAATTTAAATAAATATTTTTTTTAATTTTTATTTTGAAACTTTGATTTTTAAATAATTTTAAATTGAAGTTTGGAATTTTTCCAATGTATTTTGGATTTTTGTTTCTATTTTATTTTTCTAAATACAATTAAATATTGATTTTCTAGAAATGTTATATTTTGTCAAACTGTGAATTTTAAATTGAAATTTTAAATTTTAATCCTTTTCTTTGAAATAGTAATTGGTTTTGATATCCGTTCTGTTTTTCGTTTCATCGAATTCTGTTTTAAACTTTTTAGAATTTAATAAATTCAGCTTTTTACACGTAGAATTTTATCTGCATTTTTATTATCCATTTTCTATTTTTTTGCCATCTTTTATTTTGTTTTGGGTTTTGAATTAAATTGTGTGAATTTTGTTATGTTTGGAATTTTCCTATATTAGTTGTATTTTGTTTACAATTTTTAATTCTAGTTTCAATAAATTTAACTATTTTCTTTATTTATTTTCTTATTTTCCTAAGACTATTTATTTATTTTCATTTCTAAATTTTTTTTTAACTTTTATTTTGTATAATTGATTTTTATTTGTTCATATTGAATTAAAATGAATTGGAAATTCAAAGAGACAAAATCTTTTCATTTGCTTGTGACTTTTCATTGCTAGTCTTTTCATTGTCTTGGCCTTTCATTTTCTCTTGTTTAGCCGTGCATTTCATTTGCTTTTCACGTGAATACTTCCTCATTCTCATCACAATTCATGGCCACAACATTTCTGGAAAAAATAAAGTAAGTAATGGCTTCCATTTTCTCCTTTTCTTCTTCATTTTTTTCTTTGTATTTTTGCTTGATCTCTCTAGCTTTGCAAGGCCACTACCCATCCACTCCTCCATCGACCACCACCATCACCCTCTCCTCATCATCCATGCCAGCAACCACCTCCTACCCCTCTGGCCAGATCTAGCTGTGAACACCTAAGTGAAGCCATCACCACAAACTTTGCAAAAAACTCCTTCAAAACTACATAGCCGAGCCATTTGCCCATCACCCCTTCTTGTTTAGCTTCGGCCATCACCCTAGCACCACCACCACGTGACATGACCTCTGACCATCAGCTCCTACTTCTGACCTGACCTGAAGATGCACCAGGCCGATCCCATAGGCCGAGCCTAGAGATGCAACCAAACCCCTCTTTCTCCCCTTGACCTTTTGCATTCCATGTTTGTAACGCCAACCCCTTCAAATTCCTAGCCTAGCCGTGTGTTTTGTCCCATATCCGAGCCACTTATCACCAATAAAACATTCATGGCCGAGCAAACAAGGAGTAGTGGTCAAGCACTTTGATCTAAAGCATGGTTAAGCCATTTGTCTCTTTGTTAATTCTATTTCCATTTTGTTTCAATTAATCTTTGTATTGTATATACATTTATATAGTGTTTTATTTTATTTTTGTATACAAGATTAATATCTTGACTCTCTCTCCACTTGAATCCAAAGTCGTGCTATATCGTGCTTTCTTGAATTTATCAGTGTGTTTTGATTTGCGAACTCCAGCTTAAAAAGGTGAGTTATTCACGCTTGACATTCATACTTATAGAATTTGTGAAGTGACAACAAGTGAATGTGTAGAAACTGTTATATCATGTTATACCTTCCTGTGATATGTATTATATGATGTTAAACCCTGTTATAAACCTGTCACATCATCTGGTATGTTATATTTTGCTATACTGTTTATTTATTTCAGTTTCTCACACTGCAAGTTCCCTGTAGAATAGAATCACTATGGGTTGAAATGATACATACCCGAACGAACTTTAGAATAGGGAAAAATCGTTATGAGCTGAAATGATAGGCCTGAGCGATTTTTATTTATTTTATTTAACTTAGGATTGCGGATTTGAAATGATAGAACCCGGATTTTTCTTTGTAAATTACGGATTGAAATGATATATTATCCGTATCACTTGACTTAGGCTAGAAAATATTATACAGACCCGTGGTTATTTATATAGTTTCTGGAAAATTTTAAGTATTTTTAAAATGTAAAATTTGATATTTTGAGTTAAATTTGGATTTAAAATGATTTAATAAAGTGATAATGATTTTTCTATGTATTAAAAATATTAAATAAATGAATGGAAAAATTGTGATTTGAAACATAACTAATTTGGAAATTTGTGATTTGATTTTTAAATGGAAGTTTAAGTTAATTAAATAAAAATGGAAATTAAGTTTTATTTATGAAATGGAAATTTAAATTTAAGTGTTAAGGTAAATTGTAAAAAATGAAAAGAATGGGAAAATGGTACACTTGAATTTAATAAGTGAAATTACTGGAAAATTTGATTTTTATTGTAAAATTTTACTTTATAAAATCAGAAGTTAAAGGTTATTTAAATGAACATTTTTGAAGTGGAAAATATGATTTTTATAAGTTAAAATGGTTAAATTTGAAGTTTAATTTTTCTGAAATTTTAGTATAAATCTGGAAATGTTTTTAGTAGCACTTCAGAAATGCTATTGTTTCTGGAATTAACTTAAAAATCTTAACTAAGGGCTACTGCAGCACTTGGTAAGTGCTGTGGTTGCTGAATCAAAACTAAAACCTGAAACTAATAAAAGAGCTACAATAGCACTTGATAAGTGCTGCAGTTGGCTGAAATAAGATTTTTAATTGTAACTGAACTACTACAGCAGTTTTGTAAATGCTGTCTTTACTGAATTGAATTGTTTCAAATATAACTTACCGCAGCATTTTTCTAAGTGCCGCGAAAGCTGAAATTTCAATGTTTTAAAGTATTTAATTGAATAAATGAGCTCAGAAAAAGGCTAAATTTTTTGGAATTTAATATTTGATTTGAAGGTATAATGACTTCACTTTTAATGGTTTAAATGAATGATTTTAATTCGAAATTATAAACCATTTTGAAATCTATAACCACAGGTACACTTCTTTGTGTGCCATTTGATTTCCTTGTGTTTGTTTTGATGCACACATTAACACTATTATTTGCATTGTTTACTTTAATATGGACATTTCTATGATAGCGTTATTTCGGCTTAATTGATGGTTTAACGGATCCTTAAAGGATGGGCGATCCTAAGCATCCTTTAAGTTATTTTGCATTGCTATTACAGTTCACTTGAGTTGGTTTACATTGTATAAGTATGTATGTCCTGACTCGAGTGTTTTGTGTTTCACTTTACGCTCGGGTCAGCCTGAGAATCACAGCTTTGGATTCACCTTCTGGAGCTAGAGATTTGTTGGAGCTCATTTGTCTATCGGTTCATCGATTTCTATATCAGTTATTTCCTATTCAGTATTGTCTTTGTATTATTGACTTATGTATCCTGACTTCTATTGTATCTATTTTGACTATGAGATTTTGTATATGTTTTGAGAGTATGTATATAGTAGCTTCATGAACTACTATGGTATTTTATTTCTACTGTGAGTTATTTTGATATTCTGTGTCTGTGATTCTGTGTTGATTTTATTTGCTCCAAATTTTCTTGAAAATCCACTATTTTGAAGTATTCAAGTCCGACATGTGTGGATTTATTGTCGATTTGAATGGTACAAAATAGTGGGATGTTACATTTGGTATCAGAGCCAGGTTTTAGGCAAACCTTAGCCCGCGGAGCAAAAACTCATTAGAGATAGGGTAGGAATACCCTAGAATGAGTGAAATCAATCCCAGAATCATTCCTTTGAGAGAGAACGTATTTTCGAAGTATAAAATGATTTTTCAAATGATTTTAAAGGATTTTTAAAGATTATTTTGGTATAAATTTTTATTTCGAAAGAAATTTTTTCTAAACTTCATCCATTCTGTATCCACCTTGTTAGTTTTCTCTTCAGTTAGGATTCGCTAGAATTTTGAACTTCTATCTTGTTTGATTCGGATTCTTTGTTGATAGGAAGCTATTTGAGTATGGCAAAATCGGAAGAGCAGAAAGCAGCTCGTAGAGCACGAAGAGCCCTGGCCCATAATGAATGGGAGGAAGCGATCGAGAAGTGGGAAAAGCGGTGGAAGGAAAGGGCAGGACCTGGTCCTTATGACCATGTCATTTGTAATCGGTGTTAGGAAAAGGGACACTATGCCGCCATGTGTGGGAAGAGAGATAAGAGAAAGAAGAAGGAGGGACAGCGTTTTCGATCCAAGATCTTCTATTTTAGATGCTGTAAGGAGGTTCACTTTCCAAGTCGCTGCCAGAAGGTGAAGAAAGTGAAATCTGCACCCACTACATCAATCGGTTTTTCAACTATTTGCTACCACTGTAGGAGGGCTGGGCATATAGCCAGGAATTGTTCTGAGAGACAGCATGGAAAGAAAGCTGTGTACCCATAGTTCACTAAGGAAGATGGGAGTGTAGTGCACTTGTGCCTGAAATGTAGAAGTTGGGGGCACATTGAGGGAGAGTGTTCCGGACCTGTTGAAGTACCACCCGGAAGAATTAATACTGATGCTTTGTTCATGTAGGAGTGGTAATCTGTGGATCTGTTGGTTATCAATAGTATGTTAGGTTGCATGGGGTAAACTCTATTGTATCTTTTGCTTAGCTGAAGTTGTCAAACTAAAGATATTTAAGCTTCAGTTTTTCGTATGATATGAATTTGAGATTTTTCCAAATTATGAAGGGTAATTCTTTCGTATTGATATAGGTTATATATCTCTAATCTTGGTTTGGATTTTTATCGATTAGGATTCCTTTGAACTTTGGAACGCTCCCACTTGTTCTGAAATCCATTCCTGTCTCCCCTATCTGTATTCTTTTGATTTCGGAGCATTGCATAACCCCACTTTGAATGACCTCTATAAAGATCAGTGATTCCGCCAATCTTTGAATGATTTGTAAAGCGGTAAAACTCCCTTACAATTGGTATTGATTCACCGGAGATTTCTGTATCCTCGGTTTACGATGCTATCTATCTTCTGCTATACCTAGATTCTATCTCTGGAAATCAAAGGTCGATTTGCCTTAGATTTCCGCATTTATTATATTCCTGAAGTCACGGTTGACCCGGTTAAGGTCGCCCGCGATTTATATAGGGTTATCCATCTTCTAATTGGTAATTTAATTATCTCATCTTCATTCGAGCTTATCTTCGAATCAGAATTCTATTTGATTAGGGTACCTTTAAATTTGAATCTCTATTTTGTTTTGAAATCCATCCTTGAATCATCCCTTGGAAAATTTGTGGTTGATTGTATTTTTGGAAATTGTGTATACATCGAAGTTATTATTTTGATAAGGATGACCATATTTTTATATAAAGGTGAAATGTTTTCGATAAGGATTATATACCCTTTTAAAATGAAAATTTGAAGTTTCGAAAGGATTTGAAATTTTGAAAAATTATATAAGAAATTGATTCATATAAAAGGATTTATAACTGAAGGTTTTGAATGTGAATTTGAGTGATTGAACTCCGGCATTTTTAAATTGGTTTAAGGTTTTGAAAATATATAATAATACGATTTGAAAGTATTTTCCCAATAAGAAATGTTTCAAATGATTTAATAAGTTTCAAAGGATTTCGAAGAAATTCCAAAAGAAGTTTTCGAGAAAATAGAAGTCCAGAACCCACTTATGTAGCTGGAAAATAATTTCGGTGATGAATGCATGCATCATTGACATGGATTTTCGAGTTTCTGAGTGGGGGAAAGGCCACTTTGGTAGCTTTGCTATGCGATTGATTTGTGAAACCAATGTTGATTTCAAATTCCGAAGTATGATTTGATATTCGAAAGATATATGTATATATTTGAACAGTTTGAAATGAGCCGATGTTCAGTCCTTGTGTTTCGGATTTGATTGATATAACCCTATCTTTTGGAACTGATGTACTGATTTGTTGATGATTTCCAGCTCTTGGATTGAAAATATGATTTCTTCGACTATTTTGAAGGTTCGAGCACTTCCAAATCAAGGTTAACTTTTCAAAGCTTAGTAATTTTGTAAAGTATAAAGTATATAAGTTTGGTATGTATGTTTAAAGTATGTAGTAATATAATTTAAATAAGTTTGAAACTGTTTTGTTAAGTAAATGAATAAGACTATTTTGAATTATACTAATATGAAATTTAGTTTTAAAAATATTTTGAATAAAATTTGGTTTAAATGTTTTAACTTAGTAACATCTGTATAAAACTATATATTTAACAAGTTGGAATAGATACATAAGTTGTACGTATGCTGTTTTACTCGCATAATTAATTTGATCCAGGTTTGAGTACTCAAGTTCGAGGTGAATTACACCATTTCGTGTTAGGATTTTTCATTTGATTCTTGATGGCGAATATTTGATATGGATTTTGGGCTTGATTCTAGAATTCTCTATCATAGTATATGGCTATGCAAGGAGACTGATGGCTTCTAGTCGAGAAGCCATATCGAAGTCCGCATTAGGGAATTCGAATGGACAATACTAGTTCGAAAGCAAACTTGTGTGATCGAGCGAGCGATCGAATGTGATGTTGCGAAATGATGACATATGTACATCTTATATTCTAATATCATTGATATATTTGACGCTGAAATTGGAAGTTGTTGGGTTGGATATCTTTGTAATTTAATTGGAATTTTTTTCTTTTATGCAAAACTACTATTAATTTAAAACCATTTTCTTTTTCTTAAACAAACTATTTTATTCTATTTTACATACAAAACTATTTTACAAAACTATTTTATATACAAAACTATTTTACAAACTATTTTATTTACCAAACTATTCAAAATTCAAAACCTTTTATAAAGCAAAGATGTTCAATCCCATATGGCTCTTCATGCAACATAATTGATTTTGAAAATTTTTGACCCTGATATAAGATGGACCTTATGTAAGTATAAGATGATTTTGAAAACCATTGATTTTGGAAATGAATTGGTTGACTTAAATTATATTGATTTAGAAACTTGGATTATTTTCTAAATTTATTATTTTGGAAACTTTGAAACTGAAGATATTTGATTTGGAAGAATAATTTGGTGAAAGCGTATATGATTTTGAAAATTGTATTGATATTGAAACAAATTGAAATTTGAGAACCTTGTGTTACTAAATACTTGATTTGGGAGTTACCGAACTTATATAAAACTGATTTGTATAAGTATGAAGTTGATTCGAAAACTATTGATTTTGGAAAGTATTCGATTTAAAAAAATGAATCTTATATATAATGGACTTTATATAAGTATGATATTTGAAAGTGATTTGAAAAGGTACTATATGATACTTATTTTCGAAGTAAAGATATGGATAGTGCCTTCTGCTTGATATCCGCTTTGTGGCCACATTGTGAATTCATTCTATCGATATTATTCTCTCTAATTTGGTTTTCCAGATATGATACTCGAGTGTCCATTGAATTCCATGGCGATCTCCATGGTCTTACGAGCGCGACTGCATAGCGTAATTCGCTTGGCTGAGATGGCCTACGGGTACGGATGTTTCCTGGGGATCCAAGCGTAACCATTGTGTATCTGCGATCTATGTAGGTCGTTCTTAGTAGCGAAATCCGCAGGGCTGAGATAGCTTACGGATACGGATGTTTCCTGGGGGATCCAGGCATAACCATTGTGTATCTGCGGTCTACTAGTCATCATGGCGAAATTCGCAAGGCTGAGAAAGCTTACGGATACGGATGTTTCCTGGGGGATCCAGGCGTAACCATTGTGTATCTGCGATCCATGGTTAGAAAATTTTTTGGTTGGTTTGTTTGGATTGTACTTTCCATATCTGTTTTTAAAAGTTTTCCAGTATGTTCACTAGGTGTTGAAACAAGTCTACAAGTACCTGGATCTAGCTTTGCGCCTGATCAACGCATGGCCAGAGTCTGCAGGAACGAGGATAAACTTGTTAAGACATCGAGTTATAAAAGTATTTTGGTAAAGTATTATATAAAGGATATTTTGATCAGTTATTTTCCTTTCTACAGGATTTCAAAGTGTTTTAAATATTGTTTAGCTCTTTATCTAACAATTTGAATTAAATGACTTTTATGGATAATAAAATGGATTTAACCAAATTATTAAATATTAAAGAATTCTAATTGAAATTATATAGTTTTAAATTAATGGTTCATCCTTGTCTTTCAACCATTTTTCCTGCTAGCTATTCCCGATTCACCATTTTTCCTGCTAGCTATTCCTATGCTCCTACCTTCTTCCTTTTCGGGGACGAAAAGCTTTGAGTGAGGGAGAGTGTAACAACCTATAATTTTAATAAATATTTTTTTAAAATTTTTTATTTTGAAACTTTGATTTTTAAATAATTTTAAATTGAAGTTTGAAAATTTTCCAATGTATTTTGGATTTTGTTTCTATTTTATTTTTCCTAATACAATTATATATTGATTTTCTGGAAATGTTATATTTTGTCAAAATGTGACTTTTAAATTGAAATTTTAAATTTTAAATTTTAATCTTTTTCTTTGAAACAGTAATTGGTTCTGATATCCGTTCTGTTTTTCGTTTCGTCGAATTCTGTTTTAAACTTTTTAGAATTTGATGAATTCAGCATTTTACACGTAGAATTTTATCTGCATTTTTATTATCCATTTTCTATTTTTTTTTCCATCTTTTATTTTGTTTTGGGTTTTGAATTAAATTGTATGAATTTTGTTGTGTTTGGAATTTTCCTATATTAGTTGTATTTTGTGTACAATTTTTAATTCTAGTTTCAATAAATTTAACTATTTTCTTTATTTATTTTCTTATTTTCCTAAGACTATTTATTTATTTTCATTTCAACTTTATTTTGTTTTAACTTTTATTTTGTTTAATTGATTTTTATTTGTTCATATTGAATTAAAATGAATTGGAAATTCAAAGAGACAAAGTCTTTTCATTTGCTTGTGACTTTTCATTGCTAGTCTTTTCATTATCTTGGCCTTTCATTTTCTCTTGTTTAGCCGTGCATTTCATTTGCTTTTCACATGAATACTTCCTCATTCTCATCACAATTCACGGCCACAACATTTCTGGAAAAAATAAAGTAAGTAATGGCTTCCATTTTCTCTTTTTCTTCTTCATTTTTTTTTCTTAGTATTTTTACTTGATCTCTCTAGCTTTGCACGGCCACTACCCATCCACTCCTCCACCGACCACCACCATCACCCTCTCCTCATCATCTACGGCAGCAACCACCTCCTACCCCTCTGATCAGATCTGGCCGTGAACACCTAAGTGAAGCCATCACCATAAACTTTGCAAAAAAATCGTTGAAAACTACATAGCCGAGCCATTTTCCCATCACCCCTTCATGTTCAGCTTCGGCCATCACCCTAGCACCACCACCACCATGTGACATGACCTCTGACCATCAGCTCCTACCTCTGACCTAACCTGAAGATGCACCAGGCCGAGCCCATAGGACCATAGCCCGAGCCTAGAGATGCAACCAAAACCCTCTTTCTTGCCTTGACCTTTTGCATTCCATGTTTGTAACTCCAACCCCTTCAAATTCCTAGCCTAGCCGTGTGTTTTGTCCCATACCCGAGCCACTTATCACCAATAAAACATTCATGGCCGAGCAAACAAGGAGTAGTGGTCAAGCACTTTGATCTAAAGCATGGTTAAGCCATTTGTCTCTTTGTTAATTCTATTTCCATTTTGTTTCAATTAATCTTTGTATTGTATATACATTTATATAGTGTTTTGTTTTATTTTTGTATACAAGATTAATATCTTGACTCTCTCTCCACTTGAATCCAAAGTCGTGCTATATCGTGCTTTTTGGAATTTATCTGTGTGTTTTGATTTGCGAACTCCAGCTTAAAAAGGTGAGTTATTCACGCTTGACATTCATACTTATAGAATTTGTGAAGTGACAACAAGTGAATGTGTAGAAACTGTTATATCATGTTATACCTGCCTGTGATATGTATTATATTATGTTAAACCCTGTTATAAACCTGTCACATCATCTGATATGTTACATTTTGCTATACTATTTATTTATTTCTGTTTCTTACTCTACAAGTTCCCTGTAGAATAGAATCACTATGGGTTGAAATGATACATACCCGAATTGACTTTAGAATAGGGAAAAATCGTTATGGGCTGAAATGATAGGCCTGAGCGATTTTTATTTATTTTATTTAACTTGGGATTGCGGGTTTGAAATGATAGAACCCGGATTTTTCTTTGTAGATTACGAATTGAAATGATATATTATCCGTATCACTTGACTTAGGCTAGAAAATATTATATAGACCCGTGGTTATTTATATAGTTTCTGGAAAATTTTAAGTATTTTTAAAATGTAAAATTTGATATTTTGAGTTAAATTTGGATTTAAAATGATTTAATAAAGTGATAATGATTTTTCTATGTATTAAAAATGTTAAATAAATGAATGGAAAAATTGTGATTTGAAACATAACTTATTTGGAAATTTGTGATTTGATTTTTAAATGGAAGTTTAAGTTAATTAAATAAAAATGGAAATTAAGTTTTATTTATGAAATGGAAATTTAAATTTAAGTGTTAAGGTAAATTGTAAAAAATGAAAAGAATGGGAAAATGGTACACTTGAATTTAATAAGTGAAATTACTGGAAAATTTGATTTTTATTGTAAAATTTTACTTTATAAAATCAGAAGTTAAAGGGTATTTAAATGAACATTTTTGAAGTGGAAAATATGATTTTTATAAGTTAAAATGGTTAAATTTGAAGTTTAATTTTTCTGAAATTTTAGTATAAATCTGGAAATGTTTTTAGTAGCACTTCAGAAATGCTATGTTTCTGGAATTAACTTAAAAATCTTAACTAAGGGCTAATGCAGCACTTGGTAAGTGCTGTGGTTGCCGAATCAAAACTAAAACCTGAAACTAATAAAATAGCTACAGTAGCACTTGATAAGTGCTGTAGTTGGCTGAAATAAAATTTTTAATTGTAACTGAACTACTATAGCAGTTTTGTAAATGCTATCTTTACTGAATTGAATTGTTTCAAATATAACTTACCGCAGCATTTTTCTAAGTGCCGCGAAAGCTGAAATTTCAATGTTTTAAAGTATTTAATTGAATAAATGAGCTCAGAAAAAGGCTAAATTTTTGGGAATTGAATATTTGATTTGAAGGTATAATGACTTCACTTTTAGTGGTTTAAATGAATGACTTTAATTCGAAATTATAAACCATTTTGAAATCTATAACCACGGGTACAGTTCTTTGTGTGCCATTTGATTTCCTTGTGTTTGTTTTGATACACACATTAACACTGTTATTTGCATTGTTTACTTTAATATGTACATTTCTATGATAGCGTTATTTCGGCTTAATTGATGGTTTAACGGATTCTTAAAGGATGGGCGATCCTAAGCATCCTTTAAGTTATTGTGCATTGCTATTACAGTTCACTTGAGTTGGTTTACATTGTATAAGTATGTATGTCCTGACTCGAGTGTTTTGTGTTTTACTTTACACTCGGGTCAGCCTGAGAATCACAACATTGGATTCACCTTCTTGAGCTAGGGATTTGTTGGAGCTCATTTGTCTATCGGTTCATCAATTCTATTTCAGTTATTTCCTATTCAGTATTGTCTCTGTATTATTGACTTATGTATCCTGATTTCTATTATATCTATTTTGACTATGAGATTTTGTATATGTTTTGAGAGTATGTATATAGTAGCTTCATGAACTACTATGGTATTTTATTTCCACTGCGAGTTATTCTGATATTCTTTGTCTGTGATTCTATGTTGATTTTATTTGCTCCAAATTTTCTTGACAATCCACTGTTTTGAAGTATTCAAGTCCGACATGTGTGGATTTATTGTCGATTTGAATGGTCCAAAATAGTGGGATGTTACACTATCTATTTTAAAATTCATTCTAGGGAGACCTCTTACTAGATCAAGTTTAAAGAGTCTAGATAAGTGTTTAAAATTCAAATGCCCAAATCTTTTATGCCAAATCCAAGGGTCACTTGTATTAGCCAAAAGACATAGATTATCATTTGAGATTTTCATACTAAGAATATAAATATTTTTCTTCCTAATTCCTTCAAATATAATATTTGAATTATTATCTTCGATGTGACACTTATCTTTTTCAAATTTAATTTTGTATCCTTTATCGCAAAGTTGACTAATGCTAAGCAGATTGTGTTTCAGATTCTTAACTAATAATACATTAGAAATAGCAGGAGTTTTAGAGTTACCGACATTGCCGATGGCAATCACATATCCTTTTGAGTTGTCTCCAAAATTAACCAATCCTCCATCTTTATAGATAATATCATTCAGCATATCTGGATTACCAGTCATGTGTCTTGAACATCCACTATCAAGTATCCACTTATTCTTCTTGATTTTCACAATTTGTCCATTGAGCGTTGATTCTTCAAAGGCCATATAACATTTTTCTTTCTGCACAGAATACAAACTCGGTAGATAACTTGATTTTCTATAATAACTATATGCAGACTTATGAGACAATGATGGTTTGAACAATTTTAAACTAGTGTTAACAAAATCCCAAAAAATAGGCATTTTAAAAACCTTTTCAAAATTCAGATTATGAAAACTTTGAAAACTTCGCTCTGATACCAAATGTGAGAAATGCGGATTACGGATCTTAAGGCTAGAATAACACTAGAGGGGGGGGGGGGGTGAATAGTGTTTTATTGAATTTTTTAATCTTTCTGAATTTTATTCAATTTAAACACCAACAAATGCAATTCACAAACACAGATATAATCACAGAATCAGACACAGATGCAAATACTAAATAAAAGCAGTAAAGGAAAGAACATACCAAGATTTTATACTGGTTCGGAGTTACCTTACATCTAGTCCCTTACAATCGTACAGATTTCTTATCAAAATAATCTCCCAGATTACACCCTCGGTATCAAGGCTACGAGGTACACCCTCCTGTATTCGAGTCCAGGGCAAACTCTCTTGATTTAACCAGGCTATAAGATCACCTAATTGATTTCCGGGGCTACAATCACACCTAATTGATTTCAAGGCTCAACCGCACCTTTTACTCAACAGTTTGTTTTACAAAAGATTCTATAACTCTGAATACCACTGAGATCTTATGGAGAGAGTGGCAGAGAATCAAACAAGAGATAATCAAGTTTGATTCACTTGGTATTTCGGCAGAGTATAGTTTAGGATTCTTTAGAATAAATGTGGAAGATGAAGAGGAGAGAAAATAAATGAAATCTGGTAAAAATTCGTTTAGAACTTACTGTTATTTATAGTAGAGCAACAGCCATATCTATTCCTGAAAGGATACGACAAATAGACACTCCTTTTGAAATTGAAATTTGAAAATAACGGACACCATGTCGACATGGGGGGTTGAGGGATGTCGACATGCTCAAGGCAAAATTGATGTTTTGATTTTCTTATTAAAATTGGTTTCTATAATTTGTCAAAACAATTTATAAACTTTGTAAATATATTTGAATATAGTTTAAACATATAAAAGTGTTTAGAAAATAATTATTAATATATATAATCTTAATCTATAAAGTGATTTAAAATCTGAGTATATAAATATTTAAAACAAGAGATGGTTTAAAAACAAGGACAATTTTGAAATCAAAAT
Source organism: Allium fistulosum (assembly GCA_030737815.1). Classification (NCBI taxonomy): domain Eukaryota; kingdom Viridiplantae; phylum Streptophyta; class Magnoliopsida; order Asparagales; family Amaryllidaceae; genus Allium; species Allium fistulosum. The sequence goes on from CM060901.1 coordinate 1,499,230,291, forward strand.
ATTAAAAATGATAAAAATAGTTTTGAGGCTAAAATATTTCAAACAAGAGAGATGTCTTTTTGAAAAGAAAGTTTTGAAAACATTTTTTTAAAAATAAGAGATATATTTTTGAAAAACATTTTTATAAAATTAGTGGATATCAAAATAGGACCACTATATGTTCCACTAGATATTGTCGTGGGTTCCATCCCACTAGGGTTCCATCCCTTTAACAGGCTCGAAGTGGATTCCATTCCATGAATAAATTTCGAATAAAGAAGTATATGCTTTCAAGAAGTTTTAACATAATTCTAGACTAACTACATTATCTTGTACTGTCCGAAATCTTGAACTCTTGATAACTTGATTTCTTGATACTCATGAGTCCTCAATCTTGATATCTTCGATCTTTAAATTCATCAGTCTTGTATCTCTATACTATACAGTCTTCATTTTTGGTACCTACATGTTTATATTCTGCATATACATATATATCTAAACCATAACGTTAGTATTTATATTTTATAACCAGTCCTAAGGTTGTTATCATCAAAACCATCATCTTAAGGACTAACAGTTATTGCCAGAGATATGAAGCATAAAAGTTACTGGACTTACAAAGAATGAAGCTACTAGAGTTATGTAGAAGGAAAGCTATCAAAGTTATGAAGAAGGAAAGTTATCAATGCTATAAAGTGTAAGAACTACTAGAGTTGTGAAGAAGGAAAGGTAATAGAGTTATGACGAGGGATGCAAGAGTTATGAAGAAGGATACAATAGTTATGAAGAAGGAAATCTATCGAAATTATAAAGTGTAAGAGCTACCAAAGTTATGATGAAAGAAAGCTATCGAAGTTTTTAAATGTTAGAGCTACTATAGTTATGAAGAAGGAAAGCTATCAGAGTAATGAAGATGGAAAGCTATCAAAGTTACAAAGTTAAGAAGCCACCAAAGTTATGAAAAAAGAAGCAATCAGAGTTAGGAAGAAGGGAAGTCATCGAAGTATAGCATGCAGCGGATTAAATGGGTGAATCTCAATTTTTTTACCATTTTGGATTTTATTAGGCCTGTGAAGTCTAAATTTATATATATCTGATCTAAAAAATTTCAAATAAAAAAGTATTTTATTTGATTAATATAATCATATATATTATGTAAATGCATATCAAACACATATGTACGTGTCTGTGCATGTGCAACATGAAAGGTGTACATGGTTTAACATACCCGCACCTAAGTGTTGGGATTTACACCGCAACAGACATGTTAGCCCCTCCGTATACTTATTTGTTGTCTGTTTTATATAATGTTATTATAATATAAATATACTTATACACAAACATAAGTATAAAAGTAAACACACACACACACACAGATATATATATATATATATATTGAAGAATATATATATATATATATAATGTAAGTAGATTTTATATAAATTTATAAATAGAGCAATTTAAAATTCAAAATAAATCTCTAAAAATTCAAATTTGAAATTAGATCTAGGTTTAAAAATAACATTTTAAATTTAAATTTAAATCTAAATGTTTTATAGTTAATCTATATAAATATGAAATGTATTTAAATATATATATATATATATATGTAACATATACGAAATATTTTTTTTCTTTGGAAATATATAGGTAAATAAAATTTAACTTATATAAAATTCTAATTTAATATATATATATGATTAACTGTAAAATATAAATATATATAAATATATCATTATCGTCCATTAATTACTTTTGGAAAAATTATTTTTTTGGTATTGATTCGTACATATTAAAACTTTATTTTTTTTATTGTTATTAAATTTTCGTACAGAAATAGATAAGGAATTTTGTGTTTTTTATTGATTCCATGAGTAATAATTTAAATATATATTTACTTATTTGTATTTATACATACATACATACATATATAAATAAGTTATAATTTGATAATTAATAGTATATAAAAATATTTTTTGTTTAAATTAAAAATATAAAAACAAAATTGAACTTTTTTAATCATATGCATGTAGAACAACTTGCTTTGAATTTATTAAATAATTTGAAAATATATTTATATATATGTATAGTAGTTTAAAATAATTAATTTTTTATTTAAAATCTTTTTAAAATTATTTAAAATCTGATTTTTTTATTTATTAACATGATCGAAAGCTATATAGATATATACACACAATTTTTATATTATATTATACAACATATTCTTGTGTAGATCGATGACAAATTCATATGTGGATTCATGATATAATCTAACCTATGTTTATAATGACTTGATAATTTACATATATAAATTCATATGAAGTAGATATTATGTTAGCTGTGGCCTATTTGTTACACCTTGATGTTGAGTCAAAACCACTCCTTAAATCATATTTGGTCTCTTCTATAAAGTGCTACCAATCGAAATGATCTACACACCCTTTGATATAGTTTGATTTAAATTTATGTTTTGTTTGAAAAGAGAGAGGGAATGGACCTACTAACTTGCGACTTATAGGGGTGAGGAGATGCTAGATAGAGTAACTTCAAAATAGAAGAGAGTAGTGGGTTTAGATAAGGAAAGAAAGAAAAGGGAGAAAATGGATCTCAATCCTTTTTTAACCACCAATTCAAGCGCAAAATATCAAAAATATAATGCCCTTATCCCTTATTTATGACCGGCTACTGCACTGGACAAATGGGCCTAGTTGCACTTTCAAACCACATCTATAAATTCACATTTCAAATGCACATTTATATCGTATATTAATGCATGTGTATATAACTTTTACATAAGCACTATTTTCAATACCGACTCAAAATAAATCAAATAAAATTTTATAATTAACATTTCATAAATATTAATTAATTAAATTAATTTATAACAATTTCAATTTAGTTAAGTCAGTGGTACTCGACGTATTCAATATTGCAATTGTGTGACTCTTAGGTGTAAATTCAGTCAACGATTAATATCAAACAATTCGAATATCAACATTCATATATCACTTTAGCTAGGGATGTGACAGTTTGGCCAAATTTATAGCTTATATAGTTTCAATAAAAATCCAATTTTATCATTTAAGCGGTCCCCGGTAGCGGTAATTATTTACACCAATTTTCTTCATCAAAACTATATCACCTTAGGACTTATGGAATTTGGTATTAGTCAAAATTCCAATATCGTCACATTCAACTTGTATAACCCAAATACAAAATCCTTGGCTCTGTATTAAAAATTATTACTAACAAAACTATTCTAGTTAGATACTTTAACTTTGTTGACTACAGTTGACTGTGATACTGACCTTATATAGCTAAGGTAATAAATTCTCTATTGAATAGAATTTTACTTTCAATGCTTCAACTTAGACTCAACTATAATCCTTCGATGGACGTCGTGCCACGATTTAACTATAATCAAAGTAGAGTGTCCACATTGAATTTTAATGGTATTCTCAAGTTGAGAGAACCGTGTAGTGTTGCTACTTCGGTTTCCTTGTTTGACCTTGGTTATATTAACCAATAGAAAACTATCGAGTGAGTCATTCCATAGTTACCTAATAACTATCGATACGTAACTCCTTAGTGCCTCCACCAGCAATGAGTAATACACTACCCAATGTTTGGTGAGTGTTACGTACTCTAGTAGGATGTATCGATATCTAGTCTTGGAACATCTTGACTAGGAATATTTAAAATGATATTTTATTTTATTGTGATAAATCGCTCATGATGACAACACACTGTAATTATTATCACAAAGCGTATCAATTATGGATTTTCTAAAATATACTTTAAATTAAGTAAATAATTAATATAATGCATTATTTAGGTATATAATAGAAAGAAAAACACCTTTTATTTCGAATGAGATTTTATTATAGAGTTAATAATTTACAGTAAACTGCAGAATTACCTCTAGGGCATAACCTTAACTTCATTAATCTCCCATTTGCAACTGAGGCCAATTAAGAATCTCTATCCCATCACTTCTATAAATTTGATGAGAACTGATTGAGCCGGTCTCTTTGTGAATGGACCTGCTACGTTGTTTAACTTATCTTCTTTGTCAATCAACTCTCTCCATGCCGATAAGTTGTCTTTGTTGTATGAACTATTCAAAGTATATTTTTTGACTTCTCCTGAGCTCTTATCATGATATTGTTACATATAATAATGATGTAGTATTCTCAATACTTCCAGCTCAGTTATAAATTTTTGCGTTTATATTTATACATTACTTTTATTGTGGCACTACTCAAGGCGACATACTTAGCCTTTTTGTTGAATCAACCTCCATCTTTTGTTTGGAAAATTTCCAACTTAAAGCTCCTTAATTAAGGTTTGAACATGAATTTAATATTAACATGTTATACTTGATATCACTTATAAAGTGGGAATCTAAATACTCCTTTATAAGGAGTTCATTGGTTTTATAAACAATATTCTAGTATTTTGCAAACTCGAGAATACTCTTAACTACCATTTAGCAATCTTAATTCAAATTTGTTATTGTCTTTATGTATCAAATACGTTATTGTAGACAATACAACATGTATGATAATTCCTATTGCTAATGCATAAGGAATCCATCCTACATATTTTATACTAAACATTTTAATGTATATCGTTAAGGAAATTCCCAACATCCTTTTATACTGGTTATAAAAGATATCATTTATAAATCCAATGCAGAGTATTAAACAACCAAACTAAATGATTTTAACTTGGGTACATCATTAATAATCATAAGTTTATTGTTTACCTTTAGAAATATTCTAGTACCTTTATAGTCCTTTCTTACAAACACATACTTCCTCTGCATTTTGACTGAAAATCAAAACCATTTGATATTACTATTGAAATTTAACTCTGATGCTTATCAAATGATACTTTCCTATCTATTCCTGGATCATATCCGAAAATCCACAAACTTAATATCTCACCTACTTTCTTCGAGACACTTTGGTTGTTATGCGCAAACAGTCCACTTTAAACCATTATTTAGAATTTTCCAATTGAACACACGCAAAGTCATACCAGTTGATAATTTTGTGAATGAAATCCAAATTTACTACACACATCAAATAATGAATATGTTATGCTAATATCAACAATTGAAATTTACAATGTTATTCTTATAATGTTGCTTACTATATTCTAACTAGATTGGTTTTCTTCTTAAAGACATGTATGCGACCTATCAATCATATACCTTTGGGTACAATTTCCAAAATCATATTTTGATAGTGTATATGGAAGTCATTCCGGATTTGTGCATTATACTATAGGGCAGACTCAATACCCTTAAGGGATTTATTGATAACCAAGGATATTCTATTCTCGACATTGATAAGAAACTCATAGTTTCTGTTTAATGTTCTTGAATACTTATTAGTCATTCTAATGTTTTACGTCCATTTAAGTTTGGTTAATTTCTTTTCATTTCTTGTAATCAGTTTTATCTTTGGATCGTATCCAAACCCATTTTACCAGAAATAATTTTAAAAGAAATTCCTTTATTAGGAAGTTTGTGTTACTTGAAACCATAATTGTTTCTAAGTGCAATCAAATAGGTATTCATAAACATTTTATGAATTGCCTTACATATGTATAAAACTGATTTGGTTTTAGTTTACAAAACTTATGTTCAAAACCTAAAATTGGAAAATTTTTGTTAATCGATTCCAAACACCATTGGGGGGGTTTACACAGGATTCCGCATAAGCAATTATTACGTACAATATTTTGACTCTCACAACCTATCAACTTCCTGACCTAGGATATGTTGGGGTTTCTTATAAACCCTTATCTTGTATGATTTTATAAACTATGTATTAAATGAAATTAATTTTAATTTTAGGTACTATTCTTAAGTATGCTACCTTGTAGAAAGAAGTTAACTCAACTTCACTCATTAAAAATCGTACTTGGTTTAAAGTTAAACTCCTTATTGATACTTCATTATGTATCAGAGCGAGGAGTGACTTTTGAGATTGAATCTTTATTCATTGTAAGATGCATTTAGAACACTCTCTAATATACTTACATATTCAATCAAATCGAATCATATTATTTTCTTTTGCATGTTATGTTATTTAGTTTTGTTTTATTTTCTATGGGCTTACCAGAGGTATAATATGCGTGTTTCTAATACACATGTTCATGTTTGTGATAATTCATCAATGAATTTAACAAAGTATAAGGAACCATTTTTTGTATAATTAGACTTACGATTGTATACATCAATATATATCAATTCCAAGAGTTTGCCAACTCTTATGTGCTCCCACTGAAGGGTGCTTTTCCCTTCATCGTTTGAGATATAATTCCTTATTACCATAAGATTCATAATCATATAATCAAAGAATTATTTCTCAAAATTGGGCTTAGTCCATAATTCCAAAATAATTGTAAATTTGTTGATACTTCTGTATTTTCTAATGCATCATTTTGTTATGAAAACAAATACCATTATTTTAGTTTTATCTTATAACGAATATTCATAATATTTATATTGAAATAAAACTATGTCTATTTTTTAGTCAACACTAAAAACAATTATTTCATAAATAATGTTTGGCATGTTTTACGAAAACAATTTTGTAATTTGATACGATCACCAAAAGTGTTGTATGGTATGTTCCCACTATTTATGTCATTACTATAATAGCGTATGAAATACGAAGCTCCATCCAACCACTTAATATGGGTTATTCATTTCAATTACTATAACTAGTTTGCAATTGAGAGTTACCAGATCAAACATATTAAGATCTAAGAAATAAATCTCATATAAAACATTTTCTGTGAAAATACATTTGGAATAGATAATATATTTCTTATTGCTTGCTAAGTACTATGTTTATTTTATAAAATTGTTGGTTCCAATATCACTTCATAAAGCAGAGGTGACCTTTCACTCTCTTCATCCCAACCCGCATTATATTACATCTACTCTTGTATATTCGATTTCCTTTTCAAATGGTTGAACCATTAAAAAGGAAACCCTTACTACAAGGTGATAAAGAACTTTTTTTTTACAAAAATGCATTTAATCATCCTTAACACTGCGGATATCGAATAAGTTGTACTTTACGTAAACTAATCAAACTGACTTTTTGGTAATCGAATTCTTAGATACATCTTATAGCTCTTAGTCTAGCATTATATCTAACACAACAAGATCCTTATTCTAATTAATGATATTGAATACGATCTAGAACTATGGTTTACTTGCTCACTTCGAATAAACTGAATTCATCGAGATTTCATATATTACAAATTACGATCGATCACCATATAACATTTATATGTGATTGAATATGGATCAAATATCCATATATATTTGTATTGTTTCGAAGTTCAAGCTCATAGAAGACAATATATAGTCTAAGGAAAATATACACATGAGTGAGTAAGCTACGAATGTATTTAGTAGTTGTATAATTAGGCGCTTACATGGTGGATCTTGATTGACAACATGCAAAATTTATTGGTAAGTATATTTTATATTTGTATTTATCAATATTAATTCGGTTCATTTGTATATTTTAGTTAATAAACATTATATCAATTATATTAAATGCGCAAAATTTATTGATGTGCATTAGTTTAATTTATACATAGTAGATATTCTTATAATACTAAAAAGGTTAACTGTTACCATTTTATTTTTCTAATGAGGCTCCCACTAGACTTTTATGTTTCTCAAAAGCCAAAGATGAAACATAAAAGTCTTTTGACTTCTCTAGTTGGTTTAGAACTCATATGCCTTGAGATTCAGACCTTGAGGGCTCAACAAATCATAGGTCCGCATACGGTCGATAACTCCTTATCGGTTGTATCACATATAACTCCTAACCATGTGTTCCTTGTCCTAATCTCATCTTTATCCTGAGGAAAACTCAACAAATAAAGAGAGGATTATTCACCCATACCTACCATTTCACGACGACCTAAGTATAATGCACATACCTTGAGGAAAGCTCAGCAAATATATGCATGTATCTTATCTCATCCGTTCTATATTAATAGTACGATACATAACATCCCTTGCTTGAGGAAAACTCAACAACTAAGGAGTATGCAAGTAATCTATTAATTTATAAATGATATAGGACAATAATTATATTAAAGGTTCATAATCTTTAATTTATTTAATTGAGCGGTATCGATTTATGTAATGTATTTCTTATAAAATACCCTCGTGATTCAAGTGTTGGACACATCTAAAATAACAGTATACATACTATACATATGTATTTATTCCTTAAATCTAATTAGGGTTCTTATTGTTTTAGCTTCTATTATGCATTCATATTATATAAGTTTAATTCTTGCATAACATTTTGTAACTTACTTAACTCATATAATAATCTTATGTATAATCTTATATTAATTTTGTTAATTAAATCTTAATTAATTAATATAATTAATTAAATTAATTAATTAACAATTTAAATAATTTTATTTTATTCATTTTAAACATTTTAAATTTAATATTTGCACTATAACATGTATAGTGTTACATATATTATATATATATGTATTATATTATTAATCAACTTTTAATTAGTTTATTTAATTAAACAATTTTAATTAATTATAAATATATTTTAAAAATTATATATATGTACATCACCTTAAACATATTGAGATAAAATTATATATATAAAATATGCGTGTGTGTATGCGCATCAATATATACATTTTGTAAATTTGATAAATTATTTGATTAATTGTTTATTTATTTAGTTAATCTAATAGTTATTAATAATTTTCAAAATAATTATTTAATGTTCAAAATAATATTGAAATATTTTATTACATTTATAAAATATTTAATTATTGTAAATTTACCTTTTAAATTTAAAATATTATTTAAAATTTCAAAACAGATTTTGAAAATTAGCCCAAGGCCCAAATCAAATTAGGCCATTGTATTGGGGATAAACTTTGAGATCGCTCATCCTTTCGAGTAGGGCCACTAGCCAGGTAGGGCAGATTACTTGATTATTAAAACTCAACATTGGACAATACTTTTTTATACACCCTACTAAATGGATTGGCTTTAATAAGTTAGACCTAATACTTCTAATTTAGATCACATAGGAAATTGAGATTTGATACCATTATTGGATCTAGGCCAACATGCAGCAGGTTAAATGGGTGAATTTCATATGTTAGTTTATCATTTTGGATCTTACTGGGCCTATGAAGTCTGAACTGTTTTTGATCTAGTATAAAATTTTTTTAATAAAATCATTATTTTATTCAATTGATTAATAAAAGGATTTTATTTAATAAATATAATGATACATAATGTGTACATGTGTATCAAATACACACGCACATGCACATGCAATATGTAAAGTATATATGGTTTAACATGCCCGTATCTTATTGCTGGGATTTACACCATATCAGACATATTAGTCCCTCCATATAAATATCTACTGTCTGTTTTATACAATGATATTATAATATAAATATACTTATACAAATATATACAGACATACATATAAGCATAAAAGTAAACACAGACACACACACATATATAAATATCATGTAAATAGATTTTATATAAATTTATATATAGAACGATTTAAAATTCATACTAAACCTTTAAAAATTCAAATTTGAAATTAAATTTAGGTTCAAAAACATCCTTTTAAATTTAAATTCAAACCTGAATGTTTATAATTAATTTATAAAATGTATATAGATATATAACATATACAAAATAATTTTTTTGGGAAATACATAAAATATATACATCAATAAATTTTAACTTATACAAATTCTAATGTAATATATATATATATATAATAGTACAATTATGTGTAAAATATAATTAGACATAAATATATCATTTTTGACCATAAATAACTTTTGGAAAAATCAAGTTTTTTAATTATTAATCCATACGGATTAAATATTTAATTTATTTATTATTTAATTTTCATATGGAAATAGTTAAGAAAATTTTAGTTTTTTATTAATTCCTTATGTAATTATATAAATAAATACATATACATATACATATACATATGTATACATATATATGTATATATATTTGTGTTTATATGTATATATATTAACAAGTTTTAATTTGATCATATGCATGCAAAACTACTTGCTTTGAATTTATTAAATAATTTGTAATTATATTTATATATGTAGAATGGTTTTTAAAAAAATAATTTTTTATTTATTTAAAAGATTTTTAAAATTACTTTTAAAGTCGATTTTTTATTAACACGACTGAAAGCTATATAAATATATATACAAAAAAGCTTGTTTTATTATATTATATAACATATTCTTATGTAGATCGACAATAATTACATATGTGGATTTGTAATATAACCTAACATATATAGTCTAATCGCGTGATGATTTACATATATAAATTCATATGAAAGAAACATTACCTCGGTTGTGGCCTTTTTGTTAAACATTGAATGCTAAATCAAAATCACTCCTTGAATCTTATTTGGTCTCTTTCATAAAGTGCTACCAAATGAAGAGATCTACACATTTTTTGATATAGTTTGATTTAAATTTATTTTTGGTTTGAGAAGAGAGGGGGAATGGACCAAATAGCTTGGAACCTATAGGGGTGTGGAGATGGAAGAGAGAGTAACCTCAAAATTGAAAGGTATAGTAGGTTTAAATAAGGAAAGAAAGAGAGAGGAAAATGGGAATCTAGATCCCTTCTTTTCTCCACCAATTCAAACCCAGAATATCGAAAATACCACTCCCCTTATTCCCTTATCTATGGTCAGCTACTACATTAGGTAAATGGGCCTAGTTACACTTTCAAACCACATTAGTAAATTTGCATTTCAAATAAAATTCAAATGCACATCGATATCCTATATCGACTCGTGTGCATATAACTTTTATATACGTACCATTTTTATTATTGATTCAAATAGATCAAATAAAATTTTATAGTTAATATATAATAAATATTAATTAACTTATAACAATTATAATTTAATTAAATCAGGTGGTATTTGGAGTATTCAACATTGCGGTTGTGCGACTCTTAGGTGTAAATTCAGTCAACGATTAATATCGAACATTCGTATATAAAAGTTCACATGTCACTTTAGGTAGTGGTGTGAAAATTTGACCAAATTTATCTCTTACACGATTTCAGTAAAATCCAATTTTACTATTTTAAGCGATCCACGGTAGTAAGAATTATTTACACTAATTCTTTTTGCTAAAATTATATTACATTAGGACTTATGGAATTTGGTATTAGTCAAAATTCCAATATCATCCACATTCAACTTGTATAATCGAAACAAAAATTATTGGTTTACTAATAACAATTATTACTAAGCAACAGCTCTGGCCAGAGACTTTGATTTTGAGTTGACTATAGTTGACCTGATATTAACCAAATATAACCGAGGAGAACAATTCTTCATCGAATAGTTTTTCACTTCTAATGTTTTTAACTCAGACCAAATTATAGTCATTCGATGAACGTCGTGCCAGGATTTAATTATAATCAAAGCGGAGAATCCACATTGAAGTTCAATATTATTCTTAGTGGAGTATCACTTCGATATTTTCTGTTTGACCTTCATTATATTGACCAGTAAAAAACTATCTAATTTGTCAATCCATAGTTATCAAATAACTATCAGTACATAAAGCCTTGGTGCTCTCAACATCCATGAGTAAGACATTGCCCAACTTTTGGCGAGCGTTGCATACTCTAGTCTAAACGAATGTATCAATATCATGTCTCTATACATCTTAACTAGGAATAATTAAAACGATAATTTTTTTTTATTTTAATAAACTTCTCATGATTATAACACCTTCCAATTACTATCACAAAACATACCATTTATGGTTTTTCTAAAATATACTATGACGATCGCCCTACACATCTGATACTCAGTATACCTATATAATGCGCCATGGAGGTACCCGGCCGATGCACGATGGTATGCAAGGGATAAAGTAATATAAATATAAGCATAGAACCTATAAAACATCTCACAACACACAGAAAAAAAATATAATTTAACAATATAGATGTAAATAGATGAGTGAGTTATATAATCAAATAAACCATAAATAATAACATTAGAGTGCAGGAGGTTCAAAGATTATACAAAAACTGAAATAAAGAGTTTATACATAACAAATCTCCCAAAATAAACTCTATAACCGTCTCTTAAAATACAAGCACTAACATAGCTCTACAATACTACACATCGGAATATAAGCGACAGTAAGCTCTAATGTATAGATATATGAAAGCGCAGCCTTTTGCTCGTACTCCATACAGCTCCATGCGCTATCCAAATATATTATCCCTAATTTACTCATTTAAGAGTACCCGAGATAATAAGAAGCAAAGCATAAAATCTCGGGTCTGACAATAGTCTAGTGTGAGCGATACATCATCTTAAAATACTATAAAATCATATATAGTAAATAGGGTATAGCGTATGAACAACCGTACCTGGCCGGTCTCTACATCCAAAGAGTTAGCACATGTATACAATATATGCTATGCTACTATCACAAATGGAAAATGTAAGGTATAGGAGCATCACACATCATATCAAGTAAACAGAAAACATAACATCCATCACACAGCCTCAAATTTCTCACTCAATTGCTTTAGATATATGATAACTCTTTCAGATGTTTAACTCGTTGCCTACGTAGATGGAAAAGGACTAGACACACGTAGATGTCCAAAATATGGGTACACGTAGGTTACCCTGTCCCAAAATGAGCATCACAACCAAAGAGTCACCCATGAATCCCTTAGTACACGTACCGATAGTAAAACTACCCCATCGATGCTCAACTCATGCCCACGTAGATGGCCAAGGACTACATGCACGTAGAAGTTCAAACGCATAGGTACACGCAGACTACCCTATCCTACCCATAGCATCACGACCTAATGTTCTACCTTACATCTATCAAACAGATGCCATCCTTTCGGTCAATCACCAGAGGCTATAGTCACTCGCCATATCGAGTCGTCGTACTTCATTGGTTGTTATTCCAAAGTCATACAGAGCCATTCTAGGGTTATTCATCCTTACCCTGAACCAACTCTTAAGACCACCAAGAAACCCCAAGTCTTGTCCCTAAGCCTACACCCCAAAAGCCTCACTTCACAATCAGTTCGCCTCCCTTTGTTTGGCCTGATGCCATACTTTCCCCAAATAGAAGCAACACCGAACAGATACTCCCATTCAGCTCTCCCACCTACCGAACTGCATTTTATGTTCGGCCCTTTCTAGTCGAGCCAAAATCCTATCAAACCACATTTTCTATTCAATTCTCCACTTGCCAACCTAAGCCATCCACTGACTGAATACCTATCAGACAACATTTCTTGTTCAGTCCTTCACTAAGCCACCCAATGCCGAACCAACAAATGATGGACCAAATACTTCCTTTCCTGAAGGCAACCACTAGACTAAGCTTCCATCGAACCAAACCTTGTAGCCCATTCAGCACATCAACATCGCATTGATTCCATCACTACACTTAGCACTTCGATCATTATGCATTACTTATGTAACGATATGTCCAAACACTTTAGAGCCTATTTATCGAAGCCCGATTTCACAGTTCCTACCTCTATCTCACTCTGATGAACGTTCAACCATACAAGCATACAAATAAACACCATACAAGCATCAAACAACATTCAAAAATGTAAAGTACACAATCAATCATAGCAATCATCATACAAGGTTTATACAACATAGCCTAACATCTATCAAGGCAATCATACATCCAACATGATTAAAGCACTTTAAACATTTCAAAATTCATTTTACTTCAAGTTTGACTTAGAAAACAATGCCAAACATGAATTTGACTTAAAAAGGGGGTTTAAAACATGGCAAAACATATGAATACATATATAGTAAGGGGAGAGATGATAAATCATTCACTAAAACCTCCAAAATTCAAGTTTTTCTTGCAAATCGGTGCAAATCCAAAAATGAACATCAATGATGAGATCACAAAAATGTGGATGTGAAGATCTCTAATGAATCCCCTTGTAATCTAACCTTAATCTATGATTTAGACTTGATTTGGACTTGATTTAGAGGATCAAAAAGAAGGCTTTGGATAGAGGAAGGGTTAGCTGAGGCTTAGATCTATTTAGATAGTGGTAAAAGTGATTTGAGGATGATGGTTCAGTCTAAAGTAGTCTGCAAAACTGAAATGAGTCATGGGCTTGCCCTAGACTCACTAATCACCTGCTAAGCTGCTCCAAAAACTGTCAATCTTTAAACAGCCATGTCTTCTAGCTTAGATGTCCAAATCACGAATATAACCACTATACGGAAAAGGAAACCATTATATCTTTCCAATGGAAGTGGTCTCGGATGCTATAGGCTCCTATCAAAAGTTATAGCTAATATAAATTTTCAGGGGTAAAATCATCTAGAAAAATTCTAAATATAGGAAATATTATTAGTAGGCAGTTCTCAAAGTTATAGAATCATATAACCTCATATAAATTTAAAAATAATATTCTACGATCCTTTGATATATAAAATACGAGTGGTTACACTCTCCCCCTTTAGGAATTTCGCCCTCAAAATCCCTAACACAACTAAGGCAAAATCAAACATAGCTACCCCACATGCCTAACATCCACGAGTAACCATATGAAACATCAAATATGCATATTGAAGCAAAAACGATATCTACTCCTACCCTAGCATGTAGGAGACTAAACTACCCTATATGATATCGAAAGTTAAAGTAAATGCAATAAATATAAGTATCACCAAGTAAAGAGCTTTGGATAAGCAGTGCTCATGCTCTCCTCAATCTCCCAAGTATAATCGCCTTCGCTCACACTCTATTGAACCCTCCCCAGCTCTATTCCTCCTAAGTTTCTTTGTATCATGTTCAATAATACAAATAGGCCCATGAGGTCTTGAAGCTTCTGGTTCAATCTTGATATTATCAAGCCGATTCGGCCCAATTATCATGCTAGAGTCATGCACAAACTTCCGCAAGTGAGAGATGTGGAACATGTTGTGCATGTCGGCCATCTTCTGAGGTAAGTCGACTCTATAAGCCAGGTTCCTAATCCTCTCAAGTATTGGAAAAGGGCCAACGAGTCTTGGTGCCAACTTCCCCTTAGTATTGAACAACATTCTTTAGTGGAGAGATCTTGACAAATAACATCTGTTTGTGGATGATCTCGATCTTCTCCTATCAGCATAGCTCTTCTTTCTATCCTGAGCAGCTTTCATTCATTGCCAAATGATCTTGATCTTCTCAGATGTCTCTCTGATCGTATCTAGCCCAAGTATCAGTTTCTCACTTACTTCCCACCAACATGAAGAGGTGTTGCATGTTCAGCCATATAATGCCTCATATGGTGCCATACCGATGCTAGACTAATAACAATTTTTGTATGAAAAATCAACTAAGTGTAGATGATTGTGCTATGAGCCAGCGAAAGCTAGAATGCAGGCTTGCAAGAGAACCTCCAAGATACGATTCACCCTCTTGGTCTGCTCATCATTTTGTGCGTGATAAGCTGTACTGAAATGCAACACTATCCCCAATGCCTCTTGTAAGCTCTTCTAAAACTCGCTAGTAAACAAAGGGTCTCAGTCGCTCATAATGCTTTTTGACACACCATGGAGTTGCACAACCCACTTCACTTACAACTCAGCCAATTTGGATGTCGTTCTACTAGGCTTAATGGGTATGATTCAGGAGCTCTTTGTCAATCTATCGATAATGACCCAAATGTTATCGTATCCTACTCCGGTCCTCGACAATCCATCGATGAAGTCCTTCGAAACTTGTTCCCATATCCACTTGGGAATTTCAAGTGCTTGCAGCAGACTACCAGATTTCTTTTGCTCTGCCTTTACCAATTGACAATTCATGCATTTCAAGATGAATGCCCTAACATCCTTCTTCATCCCTTCAAAAAATAAATGTCCATCCCATATCGTGGTATATTTTATTTTCACCAGGATCTATAATAAATATCTAATGATGACACTCTCGTAGTGCCTCATCCTTAACCTATTGACATTAGGAACAAACAATCTTCCATCATTACGGAGCCAACCATCACCGTCGAACCTATGCTGCTTAATCTCCTCAAACTCTACCCATTCCTCTATCTTTGCCATGATCTTCGTTGGTCTACCATCTCGCCTCTAACTAGTATTGATCCACTCAATTTGGGTAGGTCTAATCATCAGGCTGGTCAGCACTTTCGGCTCTTACTTGTATCGAGGTCTAAAATCATAGCCAGTGATAAACTCAAACTGCTTCCACCCAGGAACATCGCTCCCAAACTGGCATGTCTTCTACTCAATGCATCGGTAACCGCATTTCCCTTAACAAGCATATAGGAAATGTCAATGTCGTAGAAGGTTAAGAATTTCAACCATCGCTGCTGATGAAAGTTGAGATCCTTCTTGGAGAATAGATAATCCAATGACTTTTGGTCCATATACAACTCAAACCTCTCCACAAGCAAATAATGCCTCCATATCTTTAAAGAAAATACTGTCACTGCCAACTCCAAATTGTGAGTCGATTCTTCCTTTTATATGGTTTTAGCTGTCAATTAGCATAGGCGACAATCTTTCCCCTCTACATCGATACCATACAAAGTCCAGTACCACAGGCATCTATGTATACTATCAGCTCCTCATTTCTACTCAGAATGACTAACACCAGTGCACTTTTCAACCTCTCCTTCGGATTCATAAATGCGTGCTCGCACCTTGTGTCCTAAATAAAAGTCTAATTCTTCTTCATCAAGTTGGTTAACGATGCTGTTACCTTAGAGAAGTCCTTGATAGAACATCTACAATATCCCGCTAGTCCAAGAAAAATCCTCATGTTTGTAGCGATCTTGGGTCAATCCCATCCTGTATTGCTGCCACCTTCGTAAAATCTACAACAATACCTAGCTCAGGAACAACGTGACCGAAGAATCGAACTTCCCTCCTCCAAAAGTGACACTTTGAAAACTTCGCCCTCAATCAGTGCTTCCTCAACACCTCGAGCACAATCCTCAAATGCTCTTTGGTTCTTCCTCCATCCTCGAATGAACAAGGATATCATTTATGACCATAAGTACAAACACATTAAGTTGATCCCTGAAGAAACGGTTCATAAGATCAACAAAGTATGCCAGTGCGTTGGTTAGCCCGAACAACATAATAAACCACTCATAGAATCTAGACAGTGTACAGAACATTGTAATCGACACACTCTCCTTCGGCACTCTTAGTTGATGAAACCCAATCGCAAGGTCCAGCTGAGAGAACACCTTCGCACCATGGAGTTGATCAAAAAAGTCATCAATACACGGAAGTGGATATTTGTTCTTCTTTGTCACTTTGTTCAGCTTAGGTAATCTACACACAACCTCAAAGAACCATCCTTCTTGGTGGCAAATACTATAGGTGCACCCCACTCAGATATTCTCCTACGAATGAACCCTGGCCTCAATAGGTCACTCACTTGCACCACCAACTCCTTTTGCTCTCTAGGTGCCATATGCCTCAAAAGCATAAATATCGGTCTGACATTCTTCACTAAGTCTATGTGGAACTTAATCTCTCGGTGTGGTGGTAATCCAATCACCTCCTCGAAAACATGTGGATATTTTGTCACGATAGGCATAAATGAAAGCTCATCCTATGCCATCTCAAGTGAATATAGAAAGCTAACCATTACCCCATCCTCTATAAGCAACCGATCACTACTGTCCGCCCCTCCACAACCCCAATCGTCACCAATTGCCTCTTGCAATCCACCACTACCGCATACCTCCTTAGCCAGTCCATCCTCAGTAAAATACCGAACCCCACAAAACCCAATGCAAATTAATCACAAGTTAACAAACATCCAATAAGACTAAGTCTCGACAAACCATGCACAAGTGTGATGACCTACCTCCTCGACCCTCAGCAATCGACACATACATCCTCGGTATTCACATGCCGCAAATCCAAGTGCCGAAGAGGCAGATTATCAAGAGGTAAAGAAATAATGATAGAATGTAAACAAAATAGAATCTCACATCGCATTCAACATTTAATCATACATATGAGTAGTACATGCAATTACTCCAAATTACTCCATTAGAGTACTAGTAAGTACTATTCCAACCAAGATAGTTATAACTGCCTATCCTTACAAGTGATGGTAGATGCATCATATAAAAAAAAGGAGAATTAATATATAACTTTCTATGAAGGACCCAAAATGCTCAATGCTCCATTCAAAATGCTCCAAGTTACTTAACTACTTGGCTGCCCAGAAAAATAAGGCACCTCGAGTTTAAGGGGAAAAGAAAATAAACTCCGGGTCAGTTATGGGACTGGCATGAGAAACTCAAATTATGAATATTTGAAAACAAAGGGTATCTTATAAGACCATGCCGTAGATAAACATGGAATGGGTTTTTATCTTATGATAACCAAATCATTTGCTACGCAAAATCTGGAGATATTATTTTTAATGACTTTCTTTTGAAAACACTTTTCAAGTAAACTTATATAATTTTAGCCGAAATTGTAACATTGATTAAATTTCAGCACAATAGGTTCTACAATCAAGTCCGAAGGCACTTATTGGAGAACGGATTTCCATACAATGGCATGTAAGGAACTACCTTCCATATATTACATCTCTAGAGGGATATTCCAAGGATCCACAACTTTGAAACCTCTACATCTGGCAAGACCGACCTACCTGCTGATCCATCTGGTGGTGGATATAACCGAATGTGACATCACTCCGGTCGTAACCGACTTATCTGGGATTCCATAGCATACGCAACATACTCAAAATATATAGATTAATCTAGAATAGTGATGACCATACCCTAATGGTTGCGAACCACATAGCCTTACGACATGCCATGTTTAAGCTATTTTCGGGTAATGAGCCTAAGGGAACGATTACCTTTAACATAGCACATTCCAGTTTGAATGACACATGGCCAATTCCATCATAAACCAGTGGTTTTCATAAATGTACAACCTTTGAGATCGTACGTCTCGGAGAAGGTTGTTCAGTGTAAGAGAGTTACTTTCTACATCACTAAACATATGTACGTTCGTAAAAATCAATGTACATGCATGTTGGAAATGCAATGTCAAACATTCACCCATACACGTTGTCCACGAATAGGACAAACCAAAGGAACTCTCCTACCACATCCCATCGGGAATCATCCCTAGGATTAGTAGTGAGTAGCCCTTGCATCGAAGATGAAATGAAGATACTACTACCACATATATATGATATGGGAAATTTTCCCCGAGTGTCAGTGACAAGTAGGCCTTCATTTGATATATTACCATTCAAAGTCTTCACTTCGAATACGTAAATTGGTTCGAAGTAGGAATTACTCAAATCCGACCCTAGTTCCTTTGAACCAACCATTGATAAAAGATGTTAAGCAAATAGATGCTTATCATTTGATTAATTACTTTCTTTTTATCAAAAAATATCTTCTAGAGATATATGTCCTTAAAACATTTCTTTCTGGTATATATGAAATTGTTAAAACTCTCTTTAATTTTGGAAACACCAAATCAAAATCATTTATCATAAATCATATTGCAAAACCTTACTAAGTAAAAAGGGTCGATAGAAATTATACTAATTCTACTCAACATCAATTTCCGTATTCAACCTTTACTATCCATCGAATAATGGTGAAATTGAAAGGGGGTGCGGGTAAAGGATCTTAAGGCTAATTTAACACTAGAGGGGGGTGCATAGTGTTTAATGAATTCTAAGACTTATATGGACTAATTTAAAAATTATGATATAAAAAAATGCAGAACTTAATCACAAAACAATCACAGAATCAAACACAGATGCAGAAAGTAAATAAAAAGTAGTAAAAGGAAGAACACACCGGATTTTATACTGGTTCGGAGTTACCCTATGTCCAGTCCTGCACCAAGGCAAACACCTCGTACAGATTTTTATTATACCAATGTCGAGATTACAATCCTCAACTTCTAAAGGCCTTGAGGTACCCTCCTGTCTTCGAGTCTGTGGCAAACTCTCTTGATTTACGGGACACAAGATCACCCAATTGATTTCCAGGCACAACCACACCTTATAGAGAGACTCGATAAACTTTTGATTACAAATTGATCCTATAACTCTGAATAGCACTTTGATCTTCGAGAGAGGGTAGAGAATCAAACAAGAATGAGATTCTAATTTGATTCACTTGAGAATTTGGCAGAATTTTGGCACGATCTTAAAAACACGAAAATTCTAGAATATGGATTTGTGGAGAAGAAGGAGTGAAGAAAATAAGAAAATAGTTAGTTAAAAAATTCGTTTGAGAAGGCTATTTATAGATCAGTAACGATCATAACCATTCGTGAAGAGATTTTAACAAATAGACACTTCTTTTGAAAATTGAAACTTTTGAATTTAACGGCCACCATGTCGACATTGGGTATACCATGATGTCGACATCCCTTAGTTAAAAACAATGTAAAATTTGTTTTGAAAATGGTATTTAAAGGAAAACAAGATGAAATGATTCAGGAGTAAAATAAACTAATTTTCCTATGTTTTAAAATAAAGAAGAGTAGAAAAATATATTTTTAGAATGTATATATAAATTTGATTTTAAATCTCAAGTATATATATATTATAAAAGAATATTTAAAAATCATAAGATAGTTTCAAAAACAAACAAAGTTTAAAACAAGAGTTTATTTTAAAAAAAACAAAGAATATTTTAAGGCTAAAACATATTTTTGAAAATCATTTGAAATATTTATAAGGCTAAAACATTTTGAAAAGCAGTTTTGAAAAACCATTTTGAAGTAGTTTTGCAAGCTTCTTCCTGCAGAATATTTCATGACATCAGTACTCGAGAACTTGTACAAAACCAGGATGTTCGTGGGTTTGTAAGCCACTTGTCATAGGTTTGTAAGCTACTTGTCATAGGTTTGTAAGCTACTTGTCGTGGGTTTGTAAGCCACTAAGAAGATAGAAATGGGTTCCATCCCAAATGAAATTTGGAATGAAGATTTCCATGCTATTATGAAGTTTTAACAAAAACTAGACACTTATCTAGAAATCTTGATCTTGATACTCATGAGTCTTCAAACTTGATTTCTTCATTCTTGATCTTTATACTATACAGTCTTCAATAATCAGTACCTGCCTTATATATATCCCGCATAATAACATTCATATATATATATATATCTAGACAATAGTGTTAGTATATAAGTTATAATATAATAAGTTACACAGGTTGTCATCATCAAAACCACTATCTCCAGTTCCTAATAATCTCCCCCCTTTTGATGATGACAACCTTATAAAATATACTTACCACTTCGATCATACCATAACTCCCCCTTACACCAACAACTCCCCCTTACTCCAAGCCAACTATTTTATATAACTTCTCCCCATTTGTCATCAACAAAAATAACCTATAAACCTTGAAATTAATAGAAAATGAGATAAACAAACATATGATATAAGAATAATAACTATGTATGAGTGAAATATAGCGTCCTAAGTTAAATGAAATCCAAGATTTTATACACCAAATATTGTTTTTAGAAGAACATTAATTAAGATAACACTTATATACAAATTAACAAACCAATATACAATCAAGGAAGAGAAAAACGAAAAACGCTTAACAAGGACCCTTAACTATTGCTGATTTATGGACCGAACAATTTGGATAGTGGAGACAAAAGTTTCCATGTTGTTTGACCAAGTTCCCATTAGCATCAAAAAGGACCTCTCCAACGCAAATCATGCCATCGTCTTTGTCCATATGAACATCCGGATTCGGTAGAGGATGTTCTTCTTCTTGATCCTCTTGTGGTTCTTCTAGAGGCTCTTCTTCTTTAGAATCCATAGCTTGTGATGATTCTTCGATGACAATGGAATTGGCATGGTTATCCATAAGGAATTTTTGTAAATTCCTAAGGATTCTGCCTTGCTTATCTTGTTCTCTAGCCACTCATAGCTGACTTACTTGAATTTCTATCATCTTTTGAAGCAAATCTTTCATCTTCTCTTATAATTTGATGACTCGTACGTTTGTGGAACGTTGAAAAGGGCCAGAATGAGGAGAAGTGAGTGAAGAAGGTTCATTATTAGAAGAGGAAGCCATTAATTTACTGTTTTAGAAGTTTATTACAGAGAATAGAACAGAGAAAAGGAGTAAAAGTCGAAATATATAAATATATAACCAAATAACTAATTTTAGAGGGAAATTTAAATTTGAAAATCTCGGCCTGTATGTCGACATAGGGGGATGGGTCATGTTGACAAGCCAGTTCAATTTTTGAGAAATTTTTATTTATATTTATTATTAACTCTACTTGTATTATTTATAATTTATATTTCAGTTAATGAACATATACCTAATTCTCTTCTAAATTTATTAAATTTTTGTTCATTTAATGGATTGGTTAATATATAAGCAATTTGTTTTTCGGTATTAATATATTCAAGAGTTATGACTTCTTTACTTATATTATCTCTATGAAAATGATGTCTAATATCAATATGTTTTGTTCTAGCATGATGAGTTAGATTTTTAGATAGGTTTATTGCACTAGTATTATCACAATAAATTGGTGATTTAGTTATAGTTAATCCAAAATCTTTTA
Source organism: Allium fistulosum (assembly GCA_030737815.1). Classification (NCBI taxonomy): domain Eukaryota; kingdom Viridiplantae; phylum Streptophyta; class Magnoliopsida; order Asparagales; family Amaryllidaceae; genus Allium; species Allium fistulosum. Next base: position 1,499,252,973 of record CM060901.1, read on the forward strand.
AAGTTTGTTGCATATATATAACTTGAGAACAAGCCAAAGCAGTAGATATATATTCTACTTCAGTTGTTGACAAGGATACAATGTTTTGATTCTTACTAAACCAGGAAACCAGAGAATGTCCTAGAAAGTGACAAGTTCCACTTGTACTTTTTCGATCTGATTTACAACCAGCGTAATCAGCATCACAATATGAAATTAAATCAAATACATCATTTTTAGGGTAAAATAAACCATAATCTAAAGTATGTTTTACATATCTTAAAATTCTTTTAACAGCTTTTAAGTGAGTTTCTTTAGGTTGAGATTGGTATTTTGCACAGAGACAGACACTATGCATGATGTCAGGACGACTTGCTGTTATATAAAGCAGCAAACCAATCATTCCCCTATATAATTTTTGATCAACATCTTTTAATTTATCTTCTTTAATTAAAGCTACATTAGTTTTCATTGGAGTTGGTTTCCCACTAGAAGTGGTCAATCCAAATTTATTAGTTAAATCATTAGCATATTTTTCTTGACTCATGAAAATTCCTTTATTTAATTGTTTGATTTGAAGTCCTAAGAAGAAACTTAGTTCTCCCATATGACTCATTTCAAATTCTTTAGTCATTATATATGAGAATTCTTTATTCATAATGTTATTAGTTGACCCAAATATTATATCATCTACATATATTTGTACTAATTGAATATCATTTTTGTTTCTTTTAATAAAAAGAGTTGTATCTATTTTACCAATTTCAAAACCAAATTGTAGTAAATAAGATCTTATTCTTTCATACCAGGCTCTAGGAGCTTGTTTCAGACCATATAAAGCTTTCTTTAATTTATATACATGATTTGGAAATTTATTATCTTCAAGAAGTGGAGGTTGTTCAACATAAACATCTTCTTTTACAAAACCATTTAAAAAAGCACTTTTAACATCCATTTGATATAATTTGAAATTATTGTAGTTTGCGAAAGCCAGTAGAATCCTGATAGCTTCTAGTCTTGCTACGGGTGCAAAGGTTTCGTCATAATCAATTCCTTCTTCTTGACAATAACCTTGCGTGACTAAAAGAGCTTTATTTCTCATGACCTCACCAAGTTCATCATTTTATTTTTATAAACCCATTTTGTTTCAATTATACTTTTATCCTCAAGTCTAGGAACAAGTTCCCAAACATCATTTCTGGTGAACTGATTCAATTCTTCTTGCATAGCAAGAATCCATGAATCATCAAATGATACTTCCTTTGGATTTTTAGGTTCAATAGTTGATATAAAAGCAACATTACTCATACCGTTTAGTTGATTTCTTGTTTTAACTACAGATTCAATATTTCCTAGTATATTTTCTGCAAGACGATCTTTTAATAGCCTAATTCTTTTATTAGGTTGAATGATTTCACAATTAGTTTCATTAGGTTCATTATTTAAAGTTACAAAATCTTCTTCATCTTCTATTTGTAAAGTATCTTTAAAATTTTCATCAAAAGATACATGCATTGTTTCTTCAATAGTGTTAGTTCTTAAATTATAAACTCTAAATGCTTTACTTCTATTAGAATATCCGATAAAGATACCTTTGTCGGATTTAGGTTCAAATTTATCTAAATTATCTTTTGTATTAAGAATAAAACACTTACTACCAAAAACTTTAAAATAAGCTACTATGGGTTTCTTATTGTAAAGTAATTCATATGGTGTTTTATTAGTTAATGGTCTAATTAAAATCCTATATAATATATAACAAGCTGTAGCAACTGCTTTAGCCCAAAAGTTTTTAGGTAATTTACTATCAGAAAGCATTGTTCTAGCACACTCTTGAATCGTTCTATTCTTACGCTCTACCACTCCGTTTTGTTGTGGAGTTCTTGGAAAAGAGAAATTATGAGTAATTCCTTTTTGATTACAGAAATTCTCAAAATTTTCATTTTCAAATTCTCCACCGTGATCACTACGAATAGTTTTTATTTTTAAAGAAAGTTGATTTTGAATTCTTTTAGAAAAATTCTTAAATAATTCAAAAGCATCACTTTCAAGTTTAAGAAAAATTATCCAAGTATATCTAGAATAATCATTTACAATTACAAAAACATATTTATTGTGATTAATTGATTGAACTTGAGATGGACCAAATAAATCTAAATGAAGTAATTCTAGAGGTTTAGAAGTAGAAATCATATCTTTTAATTTAAATGAACTTTTCTTAAGTTCTCCTAATTGGCAAGCATCACATATACTATCTACTTTAAAGTTTAACTTGGGAAGACCTCTAACTAAGTCAAGTTTTGATAACCTAGATAATAGTTTGAAGTTTAAATGACCAAATCTTTTATGCCAAATCCAAGGGTCACTTGTATTAGCCAAAAGACATAAGTTATCATTTGAAACTTTCATACTAAGGATGTAAATGTTTTTCTTCCTAATTCCTTCAAAGATAATATTTGACTTATTATCTTCGATGTGACACTTATCTTTTCCAAATTTAATTTTAAAATCTTTATCATATAGTTGACTTATACTAAGCAGATTATGTTTTAAATTCCTAACTAGCAAATCATCAGAAATAAGAGGAGTTTTAGAATTACCGACATTGCCGATGCCAATCACATATCATTTTGAGTCATCTCCAAAGTTGACCAATCCACCATCTTGATATATATTGTCATTGAGTATCTTGGGATTTCCAGTCATATGCCATGAACAGCCACTATCAAGTATCCATTTATCTTTCTCAATTTGCACACTTTGTCCATTGGTTGTTGATTCTTCAAAAGCCATGGAACATGTCTATTCCTGCATAACAAACCAATTCGGTAGATAACTTGATTTTTCATAAAAACTATATGCAGACTTATGATACTTTGATCAAATGCATAAATTCAAACTAGTATTAACAAAATTTCTTAAAAATGCCATTTTTAACTTTTCAAGTTTCAGATTATGAAAACCTATGCTCTGATACCAATTGAAAGGGAGTGCGGATTAAGGATCTTAAGGCTAATTTAACACTAGAGGGGGGAGGGGTGAATAGTGTTTAATGGATTCTAAGACTTATATGGACTAATTTAAAAATTATGATATAAACATATGCAGAACTTAATCACAGAACAATCACAGAATCAAACACAGATGCATAAAGTAAATAAAAAGCAGTAAAAGGAAAGAACACACCAGATTTTATACTGGTTCAGAGTTACTCTACGTCCAGTCCTGCACCAAGGTAAACACCTCGTACAGATTTTTATTATACCAATGTCGAGATTACAATCCTCAACTTCTAAAGGCCTTGAGGTACCCTCCTGTCTTCGAGTCCGTGGCAAACTCTAATGATTTACGGGACACAAGATCACCCAATTGATCTCCAGGCACAACCATACCTTATAGAGAGACTTGATAAAGTTTTGATTACAAATTGATCATATAACTCTGAATAGCACTTTGATCTTCGAGAGAGGGTAGAGAATCAAACAAGAATGAGATTCTAATCTGATTCACTTGAGAATTTGGCAGAATTTTGGCACGATCTTAAAAATATGAAAATTTTAGAATATGGATTTGTGGAGAAGGAGTGAAGAAAATAGTTAGTTAAAAAATTCGTTTGAGAAGGCTATTTAAAGATCAGTAACGGTCATAACCATTCATGAAGAGATTTTAACGAATAGACACTTCTTTTGAAAATTGAAACTTTTGAATTTAGCGGCCACCATGTCGACATGGGGTATCCCATGACGTCGACATCCCTTAGTTAAAAATAATGTAAAATTTGTTTTGAAAATGGTATTGAAAGGAAAATAAGATGAAATGATTCTGGAGTAAAATAAACTAATTTTCCTATGTTTTAAAATAAAGAAGAGTAGAAAAATATATTTTTAGAATGTATATATAAATTTGATTTTAAATCTCAAGTATATATATATATATATTATAAAAGAATATTTAAAAATCATAAGATAGTTTTAAAAACAAACGAAGTTTAAAACAAGAGTTTATTTAAAAACAAAAACAAAGAATATTTTAAGGCTAAAACATCTTTTTGAAAATCATTTGAAAAGATAATTTATAAGGCTAAAACATTTTAAAAAGAAGTTTTGAAAATCATTTTGAAAAACCATTTTGAAGTAGTTTTGCAAGCTTCTTCCTGCAGAATATCTCATCACATCAGGACTCGAGAACTTGTACAAAACCATGATGTTCGTGGGTTTGTAAGCCACTTGTCGTAGGTTTGTAAGCTACTTGTCGTGGGTTTGTAAGCCACTAAGAAGATAGAAATGGGTTCCATCCCAAATGAAATTTGGAATGAAGATTTTCGTGCTATTATGAAGTTTTAACAAAAACTAGACACTTATCTTGAAATCTTGATCTTGATACTCATGAGTCTTCAAACTTGATTTCTTCATTTTTGATCTTTATACTGTATAGTCTTCAATAATCAGTACATGCCTTATATATATCCTGCATAATAACATTCATATATATCTAGACAATAGTGTTAGTATATAAGTTATAATAAAATAAGTTGCAAAGGTTGTTGTCATCAAAACCACTATCTCCAGTTCCTAACAGAAATCACCTTTTAAATTCACACAGATAGTACAGGTTCCCTCCTTAGAATTTAATACCAAGTATAAGAAGATTATTTCTACATAAGGAAAAAGCGAATCTTTTAACTTGCCTCGTTTCCAACATTTTCGACCTTATGTATTCTTCGCCTAGAAAAAGGCCAGGTGAGCAAGGGCACTAGTTGCTCCTAAACATCTCCTTAGTGTAAGCACCTCACATCTAGATTTCACGAATAGAAAAATCCAGTCTACTCATCGGCTTTTAGAGCCAAGATTAAATGACTTGATTTTAATAGCTTTTCTTTAAATCATTTATTTAAACTTTTAAAATAAATTTTAAATCCTTCAAATCATCTTTAAAATACTTAATTATTTATTTGAAAACATGTGTAAAAGATTTCAGAAATAATACTTAAGTTCAAAGCCATATTTCAAAAGCCATTAGAAGTGCTGCAAAAAGTGCTACGGATAGTCCTACGAATGGTGTTTTAAAAGCTTATTTGATCAAAACTACTTTTCGGTCATTTAGAAATCCATTTTTATAACTTAAATCTCTTTTAAAATATTTTAAAATATTTATAGAATTTATCCATATTTTTAAAGAATCAAAATTATCCATTTTAAAGAATTTGTCGCTTTGGTTTCCGAACTGTCAAATCACGACTATTTTGAAAACTTGATTTGCTCATATTTCACAACCTACTATACGAAATCTTAATCCTTTTCTTTTGTTTGATAATCGTGATTATAAGAGTTTGGAAATTTTTTATTACAAAGAATTCCGACTTCCAATCCATCGTATAAATGGATTTAACTTTCTTTGACGCGAAATGGCGAACTACCATTGTTAACCCAAAAAATGGATCAACATCCTGGATTGAGTATGAGAGCACCGTCCCTATTTATCAAGGAAAATAAAATAGAAAAGGTAATTCTAGATTGTGGAAAAAGTAAAGGAACGAGAAGATTTTTGTAGTGGTTCGGTTGTTAATGAAGCATACGTGCACTTTATAACTTTCTATTAAATTATTGCTGTTACAAGTGAAATCAAATTATAGTATGATTGAATCTCCTAAGGTAGTTCAAGTCACAAGTGCAAGAGTTACTGGAGAATCCCAGTGAACCCCTAGGTGACTATGTATGGGAGGAGAAGGGTGAAGAATAGTTTCTACAGAGTTTTAGCAGCCAGTCCAGAAGATTCCCATTATGTTGCAGATAGTTGAGTATTTATAAGGATTTGAGAGCTATTAGGCTAGGCTGCTTTGCCAGAGACCTAAACGAAATGATACGAAGGTGCTCCAAAAATCTCATAGTGATCTGACTTGAAATTATGGATCTCTAGCGATCCATAGGGCATGGATCGCTAGCGATCCATGTAGTTAGAATATTTCTGAATTGTTTCACTTGGGTTGTGTTCCTTGCCTTATGTAGATGCTATTCATGTAATTTGGTAACTAGTTGCCTTATTTTGATGGTGATTTGTATACAGGTTGGATTGAACTATGATTGGAATCAGATGAATGCTTACATCTTGAATTAGTTTGCTTGGAATACCATGAAACTTGGGTGACATCCATAGAAAAGATAATGGATCATAATGCAAGAAGTTTGGAGGTTCCATGAGCAAGCCTCATGGATCGCTAGTGATCCATCACCTTAGCTTGTTTTGGCATTTTTCCTCTTGGGTCTTTCTCTTCATTATGTTTAGGTCCTTTTTGGTTGATTCTTGAGATGTTCCAGTTCCCGTCGAATTCTGTTGGGTTAAAAAGTCGATTAACATTTCCCCCCTAGAGTATGCCATCATTGGAAACAAGGTGTGCTCTAGAGGTGACTGCTTTCGTGTTCCCCTTTCATGAAGTATAATTGGTCGCGTCGAGACCATCATGCGAATTTGGCTTTGGCTATTCAATCGTCTGTTGAGTTTCGATGTGAATCGTCGTTGCTCGTAACAATGAATAAATTTCAACCCCACAACTTCCCAAATGCTCACAAATAACATGTAGATCATGCTTGGCGAGTTAGGGGAAGATTGGCTGCAATTCTATGGATAACTAGTGATCCATAATCCACGGATCGCTAGCGATCGAAGGACTTAACAGAATTTTTTTATGCAATCTCTTACTTAACTTCATTCAAGCCGACCTTCCATCATTCCACGTTTTCATTTATGAACCGAGCCATTTGCCTTGCGACACGGTCTATAACAACCCATAATTTTGTAAATATTTTTATTTGAAAACTTTGATTTTTAAATCATTTAAAAGTGAATTTTAGAATTTTCAAAAGTAAGTTTGGAATTTGTTTGTAATTCATTTTCCAAATACAATAAAATAAACAATTTCTGTAAATTTATATTTTGGTCAAACTTTGACTTTTATTTGAAAATTTGAAAATTTTAAAATTTTAAAATTCTGACCTTTTTATTTGAAGCTGGATATAAATTTTATATTAGTTCTGCTTTTCGTTTCGTGAAATTCTGATTTATACTTTTAGATTTGGATAAATTACAGCGTTTTACATGCAATAAAGTTCTGTATTTTATTTTATTTATATATTCCTATATTTTTTCCTATATCCATCTCTTTGTTTATGTCTTTATTTATTTGTCTAGGCTTTTATTGTATTCATTGGAATTTATCTATTTATATCTTTTTATAAAGAGCTGGAGAAAATCAAGGAGACATGCATTACATTGTTTTAATTCTTGCCTTTTTATTTACCTACCCTATTTATTACTTACCCTAGCATTCACTCCGTTGCTTGCCATCCAAAACTTCTTTAGCCGTGCATTCTTACTTGTTTTCACGTACAAAACATCTCATTTTGTTTCATTTGCATTTAAGAATAAAATTTATACAAGATTCTTTTCCTTTTCTTACCATTCAAAACTCCTTAATACTTGCCTTCTTCCATTTCTTAGCATTTACTCCCAACCCCTTAGCCGTTCTTTTTTTTCTTTCTTGCCGTGCAAACCACTCCATCATTCACGCACAAAATACATTTCATCTCCTTATTTTTTCTTATTTGTTTTCAAGAGAAAATATTTCAAGATCTAAATCCATGGCCTCCTTCTCTTTCTCCTCTTTTTCACTTTTATTTTTCCTTTTGTTTTTCTTTGCTATGCTCGGCCTCTACCTCCTATAGCCGACCATCTCCCCTTCTCGACCACCACCATGATCACCTCCATCACCTCTTCACCATCCACCAAACATGGCCGTGACCTATAGATCAAAATCCATCACCAAATAAAAAAAAACCTAGCCTAGATCACCTATTCCATCACCTCCTCCCCTATTAGCCTCGGCCACCAATTGCTCCACCACCTCCATGCCATGATCTACACCTCAAGCCATGCCTTATGACCTGATCCATGCACACATGTCCAAGGCCGAGCACTCTAGCCCTATGGGCGAACCCAAACTCCATCAACCCCTTGACCTTTTGCCTTCCTATGGTTTGTAACTTCCATCTCTTCATTTCCCAAGCCATAGCCGTGTGTACACACCACTTTGGCCGAGCCTAGCATGCATACAACCATCATGGCCGAGCCTACATGAAAAGGTGAAGCCTTTTTATCACACTTTGATTCATATTTTCATTGTCTAATTCATCTTTGTATGTGTTGAATCATATTCTTATGATGTGGCCGAGCCCACTTGACCATGGCCGAGCCTACATGAAAAGGTGAAGCCATTTTATCACACTTTGATTCATATTTTCATTGTCTAATTCATCTTTGTATGTGTTGAATCATATTCTTATATATGTTTTGTAATTATTTGTTACAAGATTGAATCTTGGCTCTCCATCCACTCGTATTTGATTCGTGCTTTGTCGTGCTTTTCGAAGTCTAGTTGTGTGTCTTGAATTGTTATCTTCTAGCTTTAAAGGCGAGTTTATCACTCTCGACATCCGTACTTATATAATTGTGAAAAAATTGCATGTGAATTGTAAAAAAAATTTATATGTTATATTTATAAGTTCATATATGCCTGTGATATGATTTTATGATGTTAAATTCTGTATATATATTTGTTACATCGCCTGATATGATATGCTATGTTATATTGCTTATTTATTTGCTATTTCTCACACTGCAAGTTCCCTTTTCACTATGGGTTGAAATGATACATACCCGAACAGACTTTAGAATAAGGAAAAATCATTATGAGCTGAAATGATAGGCTCGAGTGATTTTTATTATATTTTTATTATATTTTATTTGACTTGGGATTGCGGGTTTGAAATGATAGAACCTAGATTTTTCCTTTTAAATTATGGATTGAAATGATACATATCCGTATCACTTGACCTAGGTTAGAAAATATTATACAAACCCATGGATAATTTTTAAATAATATTTTCCTAAAGATTATTAAATATTTTGAATTTTATTTTATGAAATTTTAACTTAATTTGTGGTTTAATGATTTACAATATAAAAATACATTGGTTTTTTATAAGTTAAAATTTTATAAGTCAATAAGTGGTTTTAATTGAATTTTAAAGATATATTGGTTTCAAATAAAATTTAAGATCTTTAGTGATGATAAATAATTTAAAAATTAAATTTGACTTGATATGGAATTTTAAATCTAACCTAGTGATTTTAATAAATTTTATGTATGAAATGGATATGTTTTGTAAAATAAATAATTATTTTTTAAAATGGTAAAATGTATCTTAAATTATGACTTAACTTTGTAATGGAAAATTTGGTTTTAATTGGAAATGTCAAGTTTGACTTATTAAAAGATTATTGCTTATGAAATGGGCATTTCAAATAAAGTGTTAAGTTATTTGTTAAAATAAGAAGTTAAGTAAATAATGTACTTTTGAATTAATAAATGAATTATAGTAAATATGGATATTTTAATTATAAAAGTTATTTTATGTAAACTATAAGTAAATTGATATCCGAATGAATATTTCTGAAATGTGAGGTATGTTTTATAAGTTAAAAATGGCTAAAATTGAAGTTTTAATGTTTCTGAAATGTTATAATAAATCTGGAATTGTATTGGCTCATTTCCAAAGTGCTGCTGTTTTTGAAATTTAACTATGTTCTGAAATAACTAAAATACTACAGCACTTTATAAGTGCTGCTGTTTCTGAATTTGAAGTATTTCTGTAAATACCAATATGTATACTACATCACTTTATAATTACTGCTGTTTCTGAAACTAAACTGTTTGGAAATACTAATACCTACTGTAGCACTTTATCAGTGCTGCTGTTTTGAATTTGAAATGTTTTTGAAATATTAATATATTTACTATAACACTTTATAAGTGCTGTTGTTGCTGAAATTACAATGAACTTTGGAAATGAATTTTATTTTGGAAGATTTTGACATTGAATTTAAATGGTTCAAATGAATAGGTTTTGAGGTGAAATATAAACCATTTTGAAATTTATAAGTTAATATAGTGTTTTTGAAATTGGTAGAATTGAATGAATGAACTTAATAATGCTATAACTTTGGTAATGAATATTATTTTTAGGGTGTTATGATTTTTCTAAATATTATGATTTCCAAATGATAACATTTTCAAATTGATATGGTTTCAAAGTATTATGGTTTCAAAGTGTTTGGTTACAAAGGTGTTATAACTTTGAAAGTACAATGATTTTAGAAATGAATTTATTTGAAATTGTATTTAATTAAGAATTTATTTGAATATATTGATTTGCAATTTAAGATTTAAGAATATGACATTATAAAATGGTTTTAGTTTAAGATGATTTAAAATGGAATATTTCAAGTTTAAATAAATTGAAAGAAATATTCAGTGATTGGAAATTTGGGTTTGTTCAAATGATATTTTGGTTTTTGGAGTATAAACTAATTTTGAATATGATATTTTGGCTTTGAAGTATAAACTAGTTTTGAATATGATCTTTTGGTTTTGAAGTATAAACTAGTTTGAAATGGATATGATATTTTGTTTTGAGGTATAAATTATTTTGGAATAAATATCCATGGGTTATAATAATGATTGGTTGGCAAAGAGACCGGGATCGGATATGGGCATACTCTCTGTCGATACCGAAAACCACTTTGACAACTGTGTACGTGGTGGAGATTCCAGAATAAAGTAGGATGGTGGCGACGATTCCTATTGAGGTATATACGTGGACCCGACTCCCGTGAGTTGGCATAAGGTGGCTAAAACAGGAGCGATTGACGGGCCAATGAGGTAGAACCTCTGATCGGACATATTTCTTCGATACTATTCTATTACTTTGTGATTGATTTGGTGGCCACCCTCGATTTTGATTTGGGAGTGAGTTCCGAGGTAGGCGGTAGTAGCTGCTATGCTTTTCCACCAGCCCGGATGCGTAATTGGTATATCTACCCTGACATTGACTCGTTGTGTCATGTCACCTACCATAGCGAGCTTTACTACGAGTTTGGATTTGTGCCGTAGCCTGTGGAGTATTGAGGGTAGCTCCCGATCTGGGGGTACGCTGATACTGGATAGACTACAGGGACTATTATGTGTTAAGGGGGAGATGGGTACTCCTTAACGCTATTTATAAGTAAGTTAATTTTACTATTAGACATTATTATAATAGCGAATATTACTACATAGTAAATAGTTTAACGGATCCTTAAAGAATGGGCGATCCCAAGCATTCTTTAAGTTACTTGTGCATTTCTATTACAGTTCACTTCAGTTGGTTTACATTGTATAAGTGTGTATGTCCTGACTCGAGTGTTTTGTGTTTTGCTTTACGCTCGGGTCAAACTGAGTTGTACAGCATTCGAGACTCACCTTTGGAGTTGGACCTTTTCTTGGAGATCCAGCTATCTATTTCGCTTTCAGTTATCCAGTTGATTCCAGTGATGTATTCTGATTTTTATTTGATTATCATATTGAGACTTCTGTTGTATCTCTTTACTTCTGTTGTATCTTTTTAACTTTGATGTATATATATATAGTAGCTTCATGAACTACTATTTCTTTGCTTCCGCTGCATTGTTATATTACTCTATGTCTGTGATATGTGATTATTTATTTACTGTACAGGACGAGTTTGCCAAATTATATTTATAATATATTGTTTTGAATTATTCCAGTCCGACATGTGTGGATTTATTGTAGATTTGAATGGTCCAAAATAGTGGGTCGTCACACGGTCTAAATGCCTTCAAACCTTAAATTCGCTCCCACCATCGCCATTGTCAATATCCACCGCCGAAGCTTCTTGCCACCGACCCCACTTCGTCGTCATCTCGAGACAGTTCTTAGTGCCTGAAACATCACCTACCCAGATCACCGCCGACCTTGCCCACCTTAGATCGCCAACAACTTGAGATTGGCCTTCTGACTTGAGGTTGGTGGTGTGGATTCTGGCGTTTATTTTGCGATTTGGTGATGAAGTTGTGTTGGTGACTGATGCAATGGAAATTCGAGTTGATTGTGAATTTGTGGAAGAATATAGTAATCAAGTCTTGAATTCTTCATGGAGAGAAGCCCAGGTTTTGCCCCGGTGCTTAATAAGCATGCTATCTTCATCCACAGAGTCAGAATTAACTTGCACCAAGTTACACCGTTACTTCGGCACAGCGTCTTGGGGATTGATTTTGGTTTTTCTGGGAGGTGATAATAGCATAGGGTAGCGTCTCATGTGCTGCTCATGCTGTTATCACTTTCCAGAGAATTGAAATCGACTTATGTTGAGATTCTCTATTGTATTCGGACCCATTGATCTATAGTTGCTCACTTTGGATTGGTCCTGTCATTGCACAGTCGGTGTACCTGGAACAGGAAGAGCTTTCCATGTCACTGACCGCATTAGATATAAGTTCTGTTCTACAGAACAAATCACCCGTCATCCCAGTGTAAATCCAGTGAAGGAAGTCCGGCACTCTTGAAAGCCGAATCGACATCAGTTATGCCTTCACAAATGGTCTCAGTAGTACCTACTTCTTCGACATCACCAACTAAATATGGTCAATTTTTTCTAGTTGGTCCAGTTGTAGATCGAACTCCTTTAAAATTTAGAGCTCAACCCTCCAGATAGATCTTCCACCGTAATTTCAACTAAAGTCATGTACGACATTTGTTTGCAGCATGGCATCTTGGATGATGACGTACGCCTTCCATTGAAAAACAATTTTGCACACATGCCGCCTTCGGGGTACATTGCCTGCCATTGGTACATGTGCTTGAATGGAGCAGTGCCCTCCTTCAATCCTTTCTTGAGAGGGACTCTTTTGAATTTGGGAATTGCCCCATTTTAAATTCACACCAACGGATCCGCAATTTTGACTTGCATTCACGATTTGTTTATGCGCACATTTAGTCGTTCCCCGAGCTTTGATGAGCCAAAATATTTCCTCTTATTCAAGAAGAGAGACGAATGTTCATCGTTTGTGATCATCGAGGCCCAAATAAATTGCAAAATTATGCTGCACCTTCAAAGTAATTTGTGCGAGTTCAAGACCCAATATTTTTTCATTAGGTGTCCTAAGGGATTTGATCGCCTTTGGATGATAGGGGGTAAGTATTCTCTTTTACTCATTGAGATTTTAATATGATGGTGTGGGATTTTTAATAGACTGAATATTCCTTGTAGTTATTTCGAGGCCATACAAAGATCCATCACTTGATCCCATCTTCCATACTCTGAAGGCCATAGACGATACAGAGAGATCGTTCAAGTCTTTGCTAACGGATGCGAATTTTCTTTAGTACGGGTTATTGCATCCTGGGAGATCTGCCATTGCCATTGAAGTTCCATCTCCTTCCCATTCTAGGATTCAAGCACGCTCCACTTCTTCATCGCATAACTCTGAAGTGGGTGATCTACAAGAAGGAGAAGGTCATCCAGTGGATCAACTGAAGAAGTTCATGAAGGAAAAGGCATCATGAGTTGAGTCAGTTGCCCGAGTAGGATGCCCCTTATCCCAGAGGAGGAGGAAGAGGAGTTCAAGCAGCATGAGGGCAAGGATGCGATGATCACGGAAAAGGAGGAGGGTTAAATAGAGAGCCGTAGTAGCTATGATTCCTCCTCCAATAATGAGGAATTTGATGCAAATTCTAGTGAAGGAGACCTAGAATCATGCGACAAAACTCCAGGAATAAGTCCTATTCTTCGCCTCCTCAAGAGATTATTACTAAAGATGCTCCCCCAAAAGCCGAACGACTTCACGGTTCCCCGCCTAAGGAAATCGATATCAATTTTGGGGACTTGGGCAACGTTTATGTAAACATCGATGAACTCTTGGGAGATAAGTTCGAGTTCGAAGGTTGTCTTCTCACCCAGGTCATGTAGTGTCTAGAGTTAGCTCGATTTCCACTGTAGTGGCTTCCTGATCCGGTTTCTGAAGTCCTTTTAGGCCACCTACGACACGTTAGACATTCCACTAGGGTCATGTACACTTACATATGCATTATTTGAGTTCAGTTTCTATCGCTAAATTTCTTCATTTATTTTTTATATCAAGTACTATGAGAGGTCGTGGAGTTTACGAGGACCTTTACCAATTTACCGATGCATAACGTGGGTAAAGATGAACTTCAAGCCGCTATCAGCCTTGGGAAATTGAGAAAGAGTGGAGAAGGAGGAAAGGTTCGAAAGTCAAAGTTTGTCATTGAGATGACAAATACCGAGGCAAAGTTTATAGGAGTGGTTATGAAAAGAGGGAAACAACTGATGATCGGGAAGAACCATCCTAGAAATTGAAGGTAGACCGTAGTTCTCGTCCTTTCGAGCACCAAGCACTTGCCTCGGCTCCAGTCTTCGTTGGAATTGAAGCTCTGACTTCTACTGTTCATGTCTCTCCATACACCCAGACTCCATCAAATCATGTTGTGTCTATTTCTTGTTCTTCACTCCCCTGTAGGTGGCCGGCTTATACTCTCCCATCTGGTCCTTCTAAGTTTGACGTCGTGCTCCTCAGATGGTTTCTAAAGGAAGTTAAATTTGATCGTGACCTATGCTCGAGCCATAAAGATTCTTATATGCCCCATATCTAGGAGATTCAAAGCGATTTAGATCAAGCTGAAAGATGGGAGAAGTTATGTAAGCAACTGGCGGACATAAATTGTAACAACTACTAAGAGATCCTTTCCTTCGAGTTGGAAAAGGATGATTATGAGAGGATGTTAACGGAACATGATGCTAGAATCAGGCATTTGACAAAGGAGAGGGAGGCTGCACTTTGTAAGAGTAAGAGCAACGATAGTATGCTGAAGGGATTGAAAGAGGCCCATACAAAAATCGAGATCAAGTTTCGAGATGAAATCAAGAAGGACCATGCTGATGAGGTTAAGCTAAAAAAGGAGCTAGAAATCGAGACAAGATCATCGAAGCTCAGAAGAGAACTATTGCTGGTTATGAGAAGCTGTCGAAGCATATAAAAAGGAAATTGCTGATTATGCGGGAATGGTGGAATCCCATGACAAGTCCATTTATGACCAGGCTTAAATGATTGCTTCGCTTAAGGAAAAAGTCACGCAGCTTAATGCTGAAAAGATCCAAGTTAAAGTTGAGATGACCACCATGGAGACAAACTGCTTGGGGCTGTAGGATACTTTCGAAAGGAAGATGGAGAAGATGGATGACACCATCTTGAATTTCTATGTTAACTCCTTGCTGCATCAGGGCAACCTCGGCTATTTGGACCCAAATTGCCACGTAATCTTGCTGTGGTTTGGGAAAAAGTTCTGCCCCGTTTCTAAGAAATCGGGGATGTATACACCATGCAAGAGTTGGAGGATGCTTAACTTAACGAAGAGTCAAAGAAGGTTTTGGTAGAGGGCCGTGAGATTATTCGGATTGAGATGGAGAAGGAGGCTGTCGATGCTATTGCAACTACAACTGCTAAAGCGCTATCAGATCCTTTCATTTTCAGGCCTGGTAAATCAACAAATCAGCCTCATGATTTGTCAGGAAATATTCTGGGTTCAGCCGGTACTGCTTTTTTTTCTGCCCCTTCTGCAGCTGTTTCAAAAGCCTTGGGTGATCTTGGAACTTAGCCAAAGATCGTGCAGCCATCCGAAGAAGGAGACGGTGAGGAGTATGAGGTTGAAATTCTCGGTCACACTTCCGATGCAGGTAACATTCTTATTTCTCATGAGTTTGAGAACTTTTAGCTCACGCCGCAAGAACTAGACAAATTGAATGCTTTCATTTTTGATCTTATAGGTCCGACTTCCTTGCCTATTGAACTGCCAATTTCTTTGGTCCTAGGGACCGTTGCTATTTCGATCGCTTCAACGCTTGTTTCTGCAGCTGCTGTGATCAGCATGCCCGTGTATGGCTCACAACCAGAGACGAAATCCAAGAAGATTGCTATGTTACATGGCCTAGACGACCCTTCCGTATCTCTAGAGGAAGATTTAAAACCAGTAGAAGCTCGAGAGGCAGATAGACCTAGTGTAACAACCCGAGTTTTTCTAACACGAAAAACCGGACCATTTGGTTAAGAAGAAGAGGTAGAAGAAGAAGAAAATAGAAAACAACAACAGAATCTCACATACGCAGCGGAATAAAATATAATATATATCAACAGATCTTTGCACAAATCAAACTGTATCTGTATATATATATATACATCCAAATACATCATCAGAGTACATCACATCAATATCATACAACTGAATACACAGCGGAAAAATAATAGCAAGTACGAGAGTACGTATCGTCATCCAGCTCGTCTCCTGAGCTCCACATCATCATATCCTGTAACCTATAATACTCGGTCTGACCCGAGCATCATATAAAACAATACCCGAGTCAGTCTGGAAAACCAGCGTGAGAAAATCACACTCAAATTGATTATTAAAGTTTCAAAATCCTTTGAAAACAAAAGTATCTCGTAAGACCACGCCACGAATAAACATGTCGGGTTTTTACCTTACGATAGCTAAAACACTTTATATCAAAATCCTCTGATATTATAATAGTGTCTACAGAAAGTAAAATAGAATCTAGCTGAAATGCTTGCATCTCACATTTCAACAATAGTTGGGCACAATCAAAACCGTACAAGGCACGTAGGAAGAATGGATTTCCAACGAATGACTAGGCACTGGGGTACCACCTATCACAGTACGTGGCCTAGATCACCGTACCGAGGAGTACGCCCGCTCCCCTGCAACACAAGGCCGGAACCATCCCTTACTGGATGATCCCGAATAAAATCACCCCACGGTTGGGATCAGCAACCGCACCACTAAGCCGAAATAAAAAGGGACATCTAGACAGGGATGACCTTACCCTCCAGTGGGAGCTACCCACGAAGCCTTGCTGCATAACCCCTGATTTTCAGTCATTCCCGGTTGATGAGGTTCGAGGCTAAACGATACCTTTTCAGAACATATCCCTTAGAATGCCCATCGTCCGCTGACGATGTTTCGCAAGCATTCGTCCATACAAGTCCGTCCCGGTTCGAACGGAACCGAAGGCACTATTCCCACTACATCCATTTTGGAAATACCCTCAGGATTAGTAGCGACTAGCCCTTGCACTTCACAGCTCCATCTTCGACTCCGAAATCGTTACACGAAACGTACAAACCGAATCGAAGTGGTATTCGAGTCTCCAGACCTAGAATCCCGGTATACGGAAACTCGATCCCGGTCTCTTCGAAACGATCAGCGCATTGGCCAATATTGATAGTCGGTTATTTAACTATCAATTAACATCCACAAGCAACCATCACACAATAAATAATTTCCCACATTATTTATTTGCCCAAATATCTTTCCAAGATATATTTCCAAATTTTCAAACTCCTTTTGAAAACAATTTCAAACAATTTCCGCTTACGGAATACATTTCCAAATATTTATTTCTCTGAAACACCAAGTACAAAACACTTTTAGATTTTAAAATAATTTAAAAACACTCTATTTTAAAATATATTTTATAACATTGAAATCAAACTACTTTAATACTTTATTAAAAATATATACTTTAAAATAAACCACTTTATAAATATAAACTAAATTTCTCCTTTAAAACAGAATAGCAAATCACTTTTATATAATTATTACAATAATAGATTTTTAAAATATACCTACTTTGAAAATTAACATTTAGAAATAATTAATTTTCTAAAACATGCTTTTTAAAACATACTTAAAACTTTTAACTTATATTTAAAATTGCTTTGAAAACGTACTTGGCTATCCAGAGAAATACACTTTTCATTTCCATCTTAAAAATAAATCAATATTTATTTTTAAACCAAACCATATCTTTTTATAAATTCCCACCTTGAATTTATATTCAAATACCCACTGATATTTTATTTTACTTTATAAACCCAGTTTATATTTCCAAAATCTCACTTCTCTTTTAAAATTCCAATTTTAAACAACTAAATCAATTTCCAATTGATTTTCCAATTTACTTTACTTTACTTTGAAATAAATTTCCTTTACTACTTCATTTATTTCAAAATACATTAACTTTTAGATTTATTCCTTTATTTGAGTTAAAACCCTTTTTAACTGAAAATACCAATTTTAAACTTCCAAAATTCCTTCTTTAGCCTTTAATTAAATTTAATCCTTACATTCAAAATAAATCCTCTATTCTTTAAATTTAATATCACTTTAGTTTAAAGTTAATATTTTCCTTGTTATTTCGAAATTCCCTTATTCCAATTCACTTGAATTATTTACTTAAATTTTACTCTTTTATTTCTTCCAAAATCCAATTCAATATATTTTGATAACTCCTTTTATTGAAATATTCAATCCAACCATATCATCCAATATTTCAATCATCAATAAAATCATCACAGGATATCAATATTCATAGAACAGAATATCAAATAATCTAAAAAATTTTGAGGAATCCAGTTGGATCCCTCCAACCTGTTTCCCTGCATCCACAAACGTTAGCACAATACCAATTCCACTTCAAAGTGGAATATCGCGGTATATGGGATTTGTATAAATCATCCGCTATTATGCGGCGCATAGGGTCTCATCCGCTATATAAATGCGGGAATATCAACAACTCAAATATATACATATGCCAATATGTATATATTGCTATATACTACTATATATAGTATAGCACATCAATCAATGCAATCATCCAATCAATTATTTAAATTTAACCATTTAAATTTAAAATAAAATTCAACTGAGTGAGATTAACTCACCTTTATTTTATTTGCTTCCCATCCCCAATCCAGCTTGCCTCTTCAAGATTTAGACCTTGAATAAACATTTACGGTTTATCAATATTTGAATTAATCGAATAAATAAATTTCCCGTTTTAGTCACTTAATTTAAGCTAGTAATTTAATTTTTAACAAATGATTCAATTTAGACCAATAATTAAATTTTTAACTAACTTCTCTCTTCTTCTTTTCTACATTCTAATAATTAAAATAAGTAAATTAAACAAAATATACCACCTTAATAAATTATTTTAAACTAACCAATAAATTGAAATATGGGTATTTATTTATCCATTTATTATTATTTTTATAACACATAACCTTATAAATATAGTATACATACAGATACCACAATCTATATTACCATAAAAATTTCTATTTTCTAAACTTTGTCCATATATATATATTACCTTTACCGTAAACAAACTGTAACTGCCTTAATAATTTAAATTAACATGTTAAAAATTCAATATTTAACTTACTGTCTAAATTTTCCTGGAACCACATTAAGATTTAAGAAAATAACTTAGGTAAATTAAATTACCAGATAAACCCCCTCAGCTCGAATGATACGCATCCTCGACGTCGCGACATCGACTGCCCAGCTTCGCCATCCCGATGCGACATCGGAAACCCCCATCGCATCGCCTAGTTCGTATCGCGAACTTCAACAATCGCGAGCCCTCCCTCCAGCTTGACTGAATCGCGAGCTTCCCCCCAAGCTGAGATCGAAGTCTCCATTTGCTCGAGTTAATTCGTTCGAAAGCCCTAGATCGGAACGACAGCATCGAGTAGGAATTGACAAGCCGAGGCTCCGCGTATGCTTCGTAAAGTGGTTCGACGTTGGCTTCGTTCATGACAAGAGTGCGAATTCGAATTGAAGGGTAGAGGAGATAGAGGCTGAGACGAGAAGAAAAAGCGTGTGACTTTCGTTCGTCCACCATTTTTTTCTTTTGTAAATTGATTTCGTAGGAACTGTAAATTTTTGATTTTGAAAAGCAGCCATGATTTCTTTCATATTAAGGAACGAACGGAATTTGAGTACTCTGAACTGGAAGGAGAAGGAGACGCGTGTACAGATGTTTCAACGCGTGGACAAACAGCGTGATCCAGAAGGCTCGTAGTCTGGATATGGAAAGAAATATCGACCAGTTAAAATATTAAATTTCCGATAAAATTTCAGCGCGTTTACATTCCATATGATCACACGACAACTCCAAATACTACGAAAATTGAAATCCAATAATAATACAATATTACGGATCCAATGGAACTGGTTTCGTCGCATTCCGAGACTGTGCCTCGGACGGCTATTTTTAAATTCAATTTCAACGATATATTTTTAAAACTGAACAAAACTCTTTTAAAATTCCATTTTAAAAGTTCTATCATCTTCAGTATTAACAATATAAATTTTCTGAACCTTTGAACTATTTTTAACAGGCTTAAAATCAAGATTCAATATTTTACCCAATCCCGATAATTAAATTTAATAATTTATTATCCAAATAAATACTGTATATTTGAAATTAAAGTTAAAATTTAACCTTCGGATAATTAAAATAAATTAAATATTCACATTTCAAATATACAAAAATTCCGGGTCGTCACATTCCTCCCCCCTTAAAAGAATTTCGTCCCCGAAATTACCAGTTAAGAGAAATGATTCGATACCCGTTCTTTTTCCCAATCCAAATAGTTTTAACAACTTTCCATAACAATCTTTTATTAATGATACACTAATCATCTTTTAACTTCCCAAACTTATTCATAAGTTCAACCCATACCACCTACTTATCCATTCAAATTTAAATTTGAATTCAAATTTAACTTATCAAAATTTTCCAAAATTTTTCTAACTCCCTAAATTTCCGAAAAATTTCGCCAGCGTCTCCTTTGCGCGGCTAGCTCGGTACTACTACAAAATGGCTCTACGGCCTCCCAATCTCAAAAAGAAAACAAAAAGCCAAGTGGCTGGATCCAAAACCCAATCAAATTTCATATAGAAATTCAAATACATACCTTTTTGTCGGGCCATTAAATTTTAGCTTCTAAATCAAAAATCCCAATCTATCTATTGCTTTTATACACCTGTATATCCTACTAAGCAATAATATTCAATCACAATTCCAAAGTCATTTTATCGACTTCTTTACAAATTTCCAATATTTGGTTTACTTAAGCCCGTACGATGCACATATATCATCCGTACGCAATGTCAAATTCGATCGCTTACTCGATCACACAATTTCACTTCCGAACTAGTATTATCCACCCGACTTTCTAGTACGGACTCAGATCTGGTTCCTTGATCAGAAACCGTCATTCTCCTTGCATAGTCACAAACTATGATAGAGAATATCCAGAATCAATCAACAACCCATATCCAGGCTCGCCGTCGAAAATCGAGTGAAAAATCCTGATTCGGATCGATAAAACTATCTCGAAATTCTGTGTTCGACATCTGGACCAAATAGCTATGCGAATAAAATAATATACGTATATCTTACGTATAAATTCCAATTGATTACCAATTATATCAATTCTCTTTTATTCACATTCCTTTTTGATTGTTATCCCCTTATTCACAACTATCCTATTTCACAACTTCAGTTTTAGTCTTCATTCAACTATTCACTTAGTATATATATATATCTTTTCCAAAATTACTAAGTATATTTCCAATACCAATTTTCTTAAGAATTTCATTCTTCAATTCTTAAGTTCATATAAATTTTCTTATATTTATCTACTTCTTCACCACTGAAGTGTATATATTCAAATCGAATTCCAATTTCATATGAATTTCGATTTACTTCAATTTACCACTTCATTTCAAATATAAATACTTATTCCATTTGATTTCAATTTGGCTTTCACCCGAATATTTAATTAGTTGCACTTACTAATTAATTTAAATTTCAATTAACAGTTTATTCGCAAACTTCACTTCTTTAGTTCCCTCAATTTCACTTATCCTTACATTTACATTTGAATTAGATTCCAATATCTAGTTCCAATTTCATTTGCTAACCAACTTAAATCATTTGTCGTTAAATGAAAATTTCAAAAATCTCAAAAATTTTCTAACTCCCAAAATTTCCGGAAAATTTTGGCAAAGTCTCCCTTGTACGGAGGGACTTCTGCGATATCGCAGGATGCACAAATATGTATATATACATCGGCCTCAGGCCGGAAATCACAATATATCAATATAAACAGTTCATATTTCCTATTTTGAATTCTTTTGCGTAAGCGTACCTCATTTTTAGCATTTTAAAGCAAGCGGCTTATTATTTAGCAATTTGTGCAACCCAAAATCAGCTATACGGCTTCCCCGAACCTGTACTTACTTAATTTAAAGATGTAAGTGCCAAAATCATGCAACTTAACAACATTTTTCATATTTAACTAGCAACATAAGCGTTTTAATAAGCAATGCAAGTTAAACAACACTTATAAGCAATTTATAGGGTTCCACCATTAATTTAAATTGTTTACAACTCAATTCTCACATTCGATTCATTTTAGCAAAACAACCTCATATTTAATTCAGTTGATCTCAAAATCAATCTATTTAACTTCTATCAACTTATAGAATTTTAACTTCCTTGTTTACGTCAAACGACGCTTTATTTAATGAAGCCTCGTCCATATCCATATGAATAAATGATTATTTGGGTTTTACAACCAATTTGAATTGATTCCAATTCAATTTATTTTAATTCCATTACACTTATAATTTAATTGGTAAATTCACTGAATCCAATATAAATTCTAATCCGCATTTGATAATTTATTTCTGAATTGTATTTTATTACTAACAAGTCTACTTCAATCCATTTCTACTTACTTGCAATTATTTACAATTCAAATTATCACTATTATACTTCAACTCCATTATTCATTCACACTTTCACTTTTATTACCAAATCCAAATTCCATTAACATATTTGATTTACTAATTTATTCCAAATTAGTTTACTTCCATTTTAACCAATACAATATTTGATTTTTATCCTTACAAATCACCCTAGTTAATCTCCTCGGGTTTTATAATTCAAGTACTGGATCTTATTCATTCCCAAAATACCAAACAAATTTATTTACTTAGCTATAACTTCCCATTCAAGCCACAATTAATTTAATTTTCCAATAAATTTAATTCTTTTACCATTATCCAAGCTAAATTTAATTTAACCCAAATCTCTATTCCAAACTGCACATCTCTTATTCATCTTACTCTTACTTGTTAATGTAAGAATTTTAATTTCACTCAATATTATTTATAATTCAACTGAATTTCATTACAATTTAATTTTATTTAACTAAACTTCGGTCAAATCATATTATTCTCTTAATATCATTTCCATCACAATTTATTTCAATTCGATTCCAACAATCCAAATACAACTGGATTTATTTTCTCATTTTGCTTCAAATCCAACTCAAAATTAAACTTAGTTTAAGCTCATTTGTCTCAACTTAATTTTATTTCTCCATCTGATTCAAATAAAGATTTAGAATTCTTATGTACCCGGCTTTTAGTTTCAAATCATTTTGAAATCTCCACTTATTCCATTGGTTAAGTAAATCATTCCGATTTTACAATCTTACCATATTTTTTTTTTCAATTTTAATTTGTCAGAATATTTTCATCCAAACATCCAAATATATAATAATTTAAAGAAATATTTCTTTTATATCAAAATACATTTTTCGGGTAAAATTATTTCATCTACCCGTTTCAAAACAATATTGTGTCGAATTGTTCTATTCGAGTGTTTAGAAACCCCTTCGATACAGTTGCGCAGACTGTGCCGACGAAGGTTCATATGCCACTCAATAAACCAACCAACACAATATAAAACCATTTTATATTCACTAACAAATACGCGCTCATATCTATTAATACTCTCAAAATTCCCACCAGAGCCAAGGTTATCGCTAGCCTAAGCTCTGATACCACTGTAACAACCCGAGTTTTTCTAACACGAAAAACCGGACCATTTGGTTAAGAAGAAGAGGTAGAAGAAGAAGAAAATAGAAAACAACAACAGAATCTCACATACGCAGCGGAATAAAATATAATATATATCAACAGATCTTTGCACAAATCAAACTGTATCTGTATATATATATATACATCCAAATACATCATCAGAGTACATCACATCAATATCATACAACTGAATACACAGCGGAAAAATAATAGCAAGTACGAGAGTACGTATCGTCATCCAGCTCGTCTCCTGAGCTCCACATCATCATATCCTGTAACCTATAATACTCGGTCTGACCCGAGCATCATATAAAACAATACCCGAGTCAGTCTGGAAAACCAGCGTGAGAAAATCACACTCAAATTGATTATTAAAGTTTCAAAATCCTTTGAAAACAAAAGTATCTCGTAAGACCACGCCACGAATAAACATGTCGGGTTTTTACCTTACGATAGCTAAAACACTTTATATCAAAATCCTCTGATATTATAATAGTGTCTACAGAAAGTAAAATAGAATCTAGCTGAAATGCTTGCATCTCACATTTCAACAATAGTTGGGCACAATCAAAACCGTACAAGGCACGTAGGAAGAATGGATTTCCAACGAATGACTAGGCACTGGGGTACCACCTATCACAGTACGTGGCCTAGATCACCGTACCGAGGAGTACGCCCGCTCCCCTGCAACACAAGGCCGGAACCATCCCTTACTGGATGATCCCGAATAAAATCACCCCACGGTTGGGATCAGCAACCGCACCACTAAGCCGAAATAAAAAGGGACATCTAGACAGGGATGACCTTACCCTCCAGTGGGAGCTACCCACGAAGCCTTGCTGCATAACCCCTGATTTTCAGTCATTCCCGGTTGATGAGGTTCGAGGCTAAACGATACCTTTTCAGAACATATCCCTTAGAATGCCCATCGTCCGCTGACGATGTTTCGCAAGCATTCGTCCATACAAGTCCGTCCCGGTTCGAACGGAACCGAAGGCACTATTCCCACTACATCCATTTTGGAAATATCCTCAGGATTAGTAGCGACTAGCCCTTGCACTTCACAGCTCCATCTTCGACTCCGAAATCGTTACACGAAACGTACAAACCGAATCGAAGTGGTATTCGAGTCTCCAGACCTAGAATCCCGGTATACGGAAACTCGATCCCGGTCTCTTCGAAACGATCAGCGCATTGGCCAATATTGATAGTCGGTTATTTAACTATCAATTAACATCCACAAGCAACCATCACACAATAAATAATTTCCCACATTATTTATTTGCCCAAATATCTTTCCAAGATATATTTCCAAATTTTCAAACTCCTTTTGAAAACAATTTCAAACAATTTCCGCTTACGGAATACATTTCCAAATATTTATTTCTCTGAAACACCAAGTACAAAACACTTTTAGATTTTAAAATAATTTAAAAACACTCTATTTTAAAATATATTTTATAACATTGAAATCAAACTACTTTAATACTTTATTAAAAATATATACTTTAAAATAAACCACTTTATAAATATAAACTAAATTTCTCCTTTAAAACAGAATAGCAAATCACTTTTATATAATTATTACAATAATAGATTTTTAAAATATACCTACTTTGAAAATTAACATTTAGAAATAATTAATTTTCTAAAACATGCTTTTTAAAACATACTTAAAACTTTTAACTTATATTTAAAATTGCTTTGAAAACGTACTTGGCTATCCAGAGAAATACACTTTTCATTTCCATCTTAAAAATAAATCAATATTTATTTTTAAACCAAACCATATCTTTTTATAAATTCCCACCTTGAATTTATATTCAAATACCCACTGATATTTTATTTTACTTTATAAACCCAGTTTATATTTCCAAAATCTCACTTCTCTTTTAAAATTCCAATTTTAAACAACTAAATCAATTTCCAATTGATTTTCCAATTTACTTTACTTTACTTTGAAATAAATTTCCTTTACTACTTCATTTATTTCAAAATACATTAACTTTTAGATTTATTCCTTTATTTGAGTTAAAACCCTTTTTAACTGAAAATACCAATTTTAAACTTCCAAAATTCCTTCTTTAGCCTTTAATTAAATTTAATCCTTACATTCAAAATAAATCCTCTATTCTTTAAATTTAATATCACTTTAGTTTAAAGTTAATATTTTCCTTGTTATTTCGAAATTCCCTTATTCCAATTCACTTGAATTATTTACTTAAATTTTACTCTTTTATTTCTTCCAAAATCCAATTCAATATATTTTGATAACTCCTTTTATTGAAATATTCAATCCAACCATATCATCCAATATTTCAATCATCAATAAAATCATCACAGGATATCAATATTCATAGAACAGAATATCAAATAATCTAAAAAATTTTGAGGAATCCAGTTGGATCCCTCCAACCTGTTTCCCTGCATCCACAAACGTTAGCACAATACCAATTCCACTTCAAAGTGGAATATCGCGGTATATGGGATTTGTATAAATCATCCGCTATTATGCGGCGCATAGGGTCTCATCCGCTATATAAATGCGGGAATATCAACAACTCAAATATATACATATGCCAATATGTATATATTGCTATATACTACTATATATAGTATAGCACATCAATCAATGCAATCATCCAATCAATTATTTAAATTTAACCATTTAAATTTAAAATAAAATTCAACTGAGTGAGATTAACTCACCTTTATTTTATTTGCTTCCCATCCCCAATCCAGCTTGCCTCTTCAAGATTTAGACCTTGAATAAACATTTACGGTTTATCAATATTTGAATTAATCGAATAAATAAATTTCCCGTTTTAGTCACTTAATTTAAGCTAGTAATTTAATTTTTAACAAATGATTCAATTTAGACCAATAATTAAATTTTTAACTAACTTCTCTCTTCTTCTTTTTTACATTCTAATAATTAAAATAAGTAAATTAAACAAAATATACCACCTTAATAAATTATTTTAAACTAACCAATAAATTGAAATATGGGTATTTATTTATCCATTTATTATTATTTTTATAACACATAACCTTATAAATATAGTATACATACAGATACCACAATCTATATTACCATAAAAATTTCTATTTTCTAAACTTTGTCCATATATATATATTACCTTTACCGTAAACAAACTGTAACTGCCTTAATAATTTAAATTAACATGTTAAAAATTCAATATTTAACTTACTGTCTAAATTTTCCTGGAACCACATTAAGATTTAAGAAAATAACTTAGGTAAATTAAATTACCAGATAAACCCCCTCAGCTCGAATGATACGCATCCTCGACGTCGCGACATCGACTGCCCAGCTTCGCCATCCCGATGCGACATCGGAAACCCCCATCGCATCGCCTAGTTCGTATCGCGAACTTCAACAATCGCGAGCCCTCCCTCCAGCTTGACTGAATCGCGAGCTTCCCCCCAAGCTGAGATCGAAGTCTCCATTTGCTCGAGTTAATTCGTTCGAAAGCCCTAGATCGGAACGACAGCATCGAGTAGGAATTGACAAGCCGAGGCTCCGCGTATGCTTCGTAAAGTGGTTCGACGTTGGCTTCGTTCATGACAAGAGTGCGAATTCGAATTGAAGGGTAGAGGAGATAGAGGCTGAGACGAGAAGAAAAAGCGTGTGACTTTCGTTCGTCCACCATTTTTTTCTTTTGTAAATTGATTTCGTAGGAACTGTAAATTTTTGATTTTGAAAAGCAGCCATGATTTCTTTCATATTAAGGAACGAACGGAATTTGAGTACTCTGAACTGGAAGGAGACGCGTGTACAGATGTTTCAACGCGTGGACAAACAGCGTGATCCAGAAGGCTCGTAGTCTGGATATGGAAAGAAATATCGACCAGTTAAAATATTAAATTTCCGATAAAATTTCAGCGCGTTTACATTCCATATGATCACACGACAACTCCAAATACTACGAAAATTGAAATCCAATAATAATACAATATTACGGATCCAATGGAACTGGTTTCGTCGCATTCCGAGACTGTGCCTCGGACGGCTATTTTTAAATTCAATTTCAAAGATATATTTTTAAAACTGAAAAAAACTCTTTTAAAATTCCATTTTAAAAGTTCTATCATCTTCAGTATTAACAATATAAATTTTCTGAACCTTTGAACTATTTTTAACAGGCTTAAAATCAAGATTCAATATTTTACCCAATCCCGATAATTAAATTTAATAATTTATTATCCAAATAAATACTGTATATTTGAAATTAAAGTTAAAATTTAACCTTCGGATAATTAAAATAAATTAAATATTCACATTTCAAATATACAAAAATTCCGGGTCGTCACACCTAGCCAACTAAGTAAATCTGAACAGCAGATGGTAGCCATTAAGAGGGAAAAAATTGAGGAGAGAAAGTCTTCAAGGTGCTCCCGCAAGTCCCGGAAGTGCAAGACCAAGGGGGAGCCTTCCGAGGGGGTCAAGAATAAGGAGGAGACCTGGGCACAGAGTCGATAATTGATATTTCATAACAAGGAGGAGACCTAGGCACGGAGTTGATAATTGATATTTCAGGCAGCGACACGACTCCTGGCTGGGATTATGAGAAGAAAAGACTTCCTACCAAAGGTAGGAAGGGAAGTGATGGAAAGAAACATTGACAAGTTCGAGTGACAGTAGAGCTGGATATGGGAACATTTTGATTTGTTTGACATGTATTTTGTACAAGTGCAGAGTCTGCACTTATTACTTTTTTTGTTGTTGCCCCTGTACTTTTCTCTTAGTTATCCAACATTGTTTGGGTATATATAACAACCCTGGTTTTGGTGATTACCTATAAATATTAAATTGTAACTTAGGTATAGTAATTTCAACCAAAATTTTTAGAGACCAAGATCAACATGCAAACTACTAAATGAAAAAATCCAAAAGCATTTCGTTGTCGAAATCAAAAGTTACTGGCTTTCAAAGAAGCATTATGAAACAGATTTCGATCAGAGAAAAGCAACTACAGAAATTTATTTACAGTAGCTAGAAATTCATAGCTTTTTACGAGCTTGGCTCAGCTAGAATTTGTGAGTGTTGCAACTCACCTTGCTGTAGATGTACAAAAGCTCGGATTTTGGCAACATGATTGAAGCTTTGCTTGAGAAATTAGCCTCTAAGAAACTGTAGAAAAGGTATACAGTGCATGCAAAAGAGAGTTTACTATAAATTAGAGAACCATCACTCAAACTATTTATTTGAGTAAATAGTGTAATTTTGTTAAATAAAGGATTTAAAAAAAATATAGAGCATTAATCGACATATTCAATAGATATTTAAGACAAGACTATAGATGGTCACTCCTAACCAGCACTATTCTCCGCATTAGCAGACAGTATTACTCAATAATACTCTCTATTAATGTGGGTCTCGGGGTGGGGCGTCACAGTATAACCCCCACATTTTGACTTTGTACAGAAAATTTTATAAGGAATAAAAAGATTAGTGTTTCAACTACCATCTTTTATGCGTTCTTCCTTATTTATCATGTACTTAGCTTGTTTTTTCACTACAAGAAATTTTATTTTTTGTGGCGCTCAAAAAACGCTACAAAAACTTTTGGTGGCATTTTGATAAACGCCGCGAGAAAACATGAGACTAAAAATCCATGATTTTTTGTTGCATTTATTTTAACGCCACTATAAATGCATTTTTGGCATCGTTTTTCAAACTCCACCATAAATCTTTTTGTAGCGTTTCAAAAACGCCACCAAAAGAATTTTTGGCGCTACTAATAGAATTTTCAACTTTACCCCTGTTTTACGGTTGCATTTACTCAACGCCACTATATATTTCGGTAGCGTTTTTGAAATGCTACTAAAAGTTGTTTGTTATTTTACACCATTTTTTCATGCTATTATTTCCTGTTAATGGTCTATTTTGGTTCTATTATATCAATCAACAATCACTCACATAATCATCATATTCAAATAAGTTAAAAAACACATTAACCATATAATCAAATAAAATATCCATAACCATTCCAATACAATTGTTTTTCGACAAAATGACCTAACTCACGTACAATAACCATTTGTATACAAATTTACACATTGGGTACTAATAAATGTTATATCTAACTAGTGCTAACAAAACGTTTGATTACCCATAATTCTTTGTTGCATACACAAGTGAAAGCTAGCATCATCAAGTCCAAATTTGCTCGCTTCAAAAGTCCGATGCCTACACAAGTGAAACCACAACAGATAGTCAAACAATTACGTTAACTCGTAGGACTTCAAATATGATATCAAACATCTACAACATTATACAAGTATATCCTACTATAAATGATGTCATATAAATTATCAAAGTTATAAAAAAATGAAATAAAGTCTTTTCTTGAGCTTAAATAGTAGGAATCGATTTTGCACACTTACGAACCTTCCTTTGATAGAATGGTGAATCCAACAACCTGAGCTTTGAACTTCCAAATCCAGAATTGAAACCATTTAGTTATCAAATGCATCATCATCATCACCTGGAAGTGGTTGTGTTGCTGGTTCAGCAATCTCTTTCTCATACCTGACCCATTTCGAGAACACAATTAGGTAAAGAACCATTATAAAAGTACAGTTTATTTTAGGTTTTAATCTATATCATATTAGATAATATGATTAGTTTGCTTATTGTAGTTGTGCTTGAATGTCGATTTGAACTTCTGGAGGAGCAAGGGCTGGGGATTTGACAAAGTGAAGATTCATATCACTGCCCAAGACATACATGAAAAATTATTAACAAATATGAGTGAAATATAATGTATGGTGTTGATACATACATCTTTCAACATATTATCGAATACTTTGCCAACCTTAGTTACAAGTTCTTGAGGAATTTAACGGCTATCGGTACCAAAAAGAGCATAGCTGCATGCATGAATTAAAATTTAACATTAAGCATACTTATTTGCATCTTTAAATGAATATGATTTCTTTATGTAATAAAATAACCACTTACTTGGCAAATGTTAGCAATTTTAATTTAGCAATATGGGCACTACTCCCCATCCAGCACCACTCGGTAAGAAGCTTCAGATTCTGCATTAACTACGTGACTGGTTATGAATGAATTGAGTGATCAAATTAGTTATAGTTATTAAATTTATTGAAGCACAAAAGCGAAAAAGAAAATTAACAAATAGAGAACTATTTAGAGACCGTCAATATCGAGTAATTTCTTAATGGATTTCAGAGACTTAACTGCAATCATGATATGTTCGCTAAGAGCAGCAATGATGGCAGGAAGTGGATTAGCAACAGCTTCTTTTCTTATATGGTCAACCGAACTAGACAGCTTCACATTGGAGGGGCATTCAAAAATATTTCCTTCGACCTACACACATATTTTTATCATTGGTTCCTCTTGATTAGTTTGCTAACATTCAAGTGACCATCATCAAATAAACTAAACAAGTAGAAAAATGAGAGCATTATCATACTTGTATGTGAGGGAAACTCGGAGAACATCCATACCGATGCAAGCAGTGGCTTTGGGAAGAAGAAGTTCTAGCATGACCTAACGAACCTCTTGGTCGTAGAGGTTTCCAAAGGAAACAGTCACGGAGCCTCCAACATTTAGGTCTTTAGGCCTTGAGTAGTAGCCAGTGTTCGCATTCTCAATCACCATTGGTTTGAGGTCTGGCATAGTGAGTGGTGTCACAGTCAACATCAGGTCCTCAACAACCAGAGTAAAAAGCCCTACCAAACACTGTGAAAATGCAAGGCCCAAGTTTCTCGTGTTTTGAATATCAAAGTACGTTCCTCCCTTGCTACCTTTTGCAATGTTATTCAACACCTACTACATAGATGTTTATTAGGATTGACCAGTAGCAGTATACTAGGATGTATATGTTACAACAACATAAGCTATGTAAAAAGATTAATTATTATTGAACTAACCGTTTGGTCTTGGCCTTCGCTGAAACCAAATGTGAATACATGCACCTCTTTCATTTCAAGTGTGGAAATATCGTTAGTCAGCTTCACCATTGGACATAACCATGATTGCAAGTGTATGACCTTCAGTGTATTTGCGTGCCTTGACTACTTCTAGGGCCATAAAACTCCAGCAACAATGTCCGTTGAACCGCCAGCAATTGAACTATTCATCGTGCCTCCGCTGAGGCTATCAAGGATGCCTTCCGTATCGAGTTTGGTGATAAATATAAGGTAAAATTAACAATCTTTAGTCTTATGTATATATGAAGCAAATTACGCAAAAAGACATACAATGGACATATGATTTAACCGTAAGTGATTATTAAAACTGGGAAATTCAGGTGTTTGTGAAGGATTTGGGGAAAGAGTATGCAGGATGGCCACTAAATAACATGGAAAGCTCTTACAAATTTATGGTCAAACACGTACAGTTATGGAGTCTTGCCTTTCATGGCACCTCTCCGAGATGGGTTCACTGCGTTTATCTTGCTGCTCTTGCTGCCTTCTATACCAAGTACTTCTCTCCAATCCAAACATGAGTCGTTTTATTGATTTTGATTCTTGAATTGTGTTCTCTGGATCATCATGTTCATGTATGAGTTTGCATATCTTTTTTATATGCTTTCATACTTTGCTTATTCAGCTTTCTTTATAAGCAAAAATGGTTAGAAATGAGGATTTGTTTATAGCCTACATGGGGAAACTCACATAGCCGAAACAATAAGATTTCCTTAAAGGATATACAAACAATAGCAAAAACAAACTTCAGATTCAAGATTTCTTAAATGATTATTGCACTTGGCTAATACAAATTCTTCGTGTTTGTCTTTGAATTGAAAAGAAAAGTGGAGGCAGGGTTCATGAAGTACAAACCAGACATTATCATAAGTGTACACCCACTAATGCAGCACATTCCTCTTTGGGTTCTCAAATGGCAAAACCTTCAGAAAAGAGTCATTTTTACTACTGTCATTACAGATCTCAACACTTGCCATCCCACTTGGTAATTCCATAATCAAATCCCAACTATCATCTCTAAATTTACTTGCTATGTTTACTATTCTTTTTACATATTTATGTAGTCAGGTTCCATACAGGAGTTGATAGATGTTACTGCCCATCTGAAGAAGTATCGAAAAGAGCAATAGCTGATGGGCTTGAAGAATCTCAGATTCGTGTATTTGGATTGCCTATCAGGCCTTCTTTTTGTCGTGCAGTTCTTAACAAGGTCAGCATCAAAAAAATTCCTTTGTTCTTTGGTTCTCACTACATTCAATCATACAATAGTGCAAAAAAATTAGAGAGAAACATATAGAGTTTCTATATGTAGTTTCTACATGTGGTATTTGGATAAAGAAAAAAATAGATGCATCTATCTCTCCAAGTTTGTAGTGTCAATTTTCTTTTCAAGATTGTATAAAATAGGTTGATTCGAGATTTTCTATATGAAAGAAGAACTTGATTTGATAAACAGGATGACCTAAGAACGGAACTAGAAATGGATGCACAACTGCCTGCAGTTTTGTTGATAGGAGGAGGCGAGGGAATGGGCCCAGTTAGAAAAACAGCGAAGGTTCTAGGAGAAGCTCTCTTCGATAAATATCTCAACAAACCAATCGGCCAAATCGTCATTATATGTGGTCGTAATAAAAAGCTAAGCTCTACTCTGGCAGCTAACGAGTGGAAGGTTCCTGTAAAGGTAATTACTCCATGAAAAAGAAAATATATTAATACAAGACCATAACATATATTTGTATTACGCCTTTAGATTCGAGGATTTGAAACACAAATGGAGAAGTGGATGGGAGCTTGTGACTGCATCATAACAAAGGTAAGGGCTAAACCGTGTACATGCATGCATACATACATTTTTACTACACCATATATGCATTAATATGTGCGACTTGGTTTATAGTCAGGGTGACGCAGTGGAAATAACGAATGAATATGAATTGAAGTATTCGTGTTAAACAAATCGATAAACGATTCGAAGAAACAATAGAAAATCGATGGATTGATGATGCCGAACGCCCAAATCCGTTGATCTCGCGAGATGTCGGACTTTACCTATCTTCGTCACGTTGATCGTGCACGATGCCGTGAGAGAAGATCTACAATTCTTCGAACGTTGATCAAGCGCACTTGATTCCGTGAATTGGCTTCAATAATCGTTGATTCGAGCGCACTCGAATGCCGAAGGTGGAGATAGGAGATAACACTCAACTACCAATTTTAATGGTGGCACAAAAGCACACAAAAGAAATTTTATTCAAATTCAACAACCATTTACAAATGACCAACATCCCTATTTATAGGGTTACAACACAACACACACTTAAGAAAAAATTACAACACAATGCCCTAAAGTACAACTCACGCGACCTAAAATATAAACGACTTATCAACATCACCGACTTAAACCAGCTCGTTCACGAGATAGTCATTCGCCGCGACTTAAGGTTCTTCAGTGACAACTTCATTCGCGACCTTCTAGAAGAACTCGCGACCTAAGGATAGGTCGTCCACGACCTAAAACAGGGATGAGCATCTCGCGACCTACAGGGATGAGCAATTCACGACCTAGGATAGGTCGTCCACAACCTAAAACAGAGTTGAGCATCTCGCGACCTACAGGGACGAGCATCTCGCGACCTAGGATATGTCGTCCACGACCTAAAACAGAGAAATGATCGACTGGAGTTTTGCACTATAATTCTGGAGGGGAAAACGACCTACCATATGTCGCTTGCGACCTAGAGAAGGTCGGCAGCGATCTATTTTTTCGCGACCTAGCGATTGCCTCGCGTCGCAAGGCGGAGCGACCTAGGGCATATCGCGCGCGCTCTTCTTCTTCCTGACTTCGATCGCGACCTGAGGTAAGTCGCTCGTCTTCTTCTTCTTCACAAATTATCGATGTACGTTCTACATCATCCTCCCCTTGTTGGAAGGAATTCGACCTCGAATTCACACTCTCGTCATCTTCCACAAGTTCCTCCCCATTATACGGAATTAAGTGTTTGACATTGAAAACATCAGAAGTATGAATATTTCCCGGCAACCTTAACTGATACGCATTATCATTGATCTTCTTTATAATTTCCAAAGGACCCATCTTTCTAGCAGCCAGTTTGTTGTAAGTACCAACAGGAAAACGATCCTTAGTCAATACTGCATATACAAAATCTCCTTCTTTGAAGTCGACATGTCGTCTTTTAATATCTGCGGATTGTTTATATTTCTCATTCGTCTTCTCCAATTGTTCCTGAACGATTCTATGGCATTCTGTCAGCCCGTCAACAAAATCAGCATCTCGCTTCACTGTCCCCTTCGGTTGTGGCACTATCGTTAAATCCAACGACCCCTTTGGCAAGCTTGAATATACAATCTGAAATGGACTGAAACCCGTACTACGGTTGATAGCATGATTATGAGCAAACTCCGCTTGACATAACTTCACATCCCAACTCTTCAGAATATCCTTTACAAGACACCGCAACAAATTTCCCAAGGATCTGTTCACAACTTCAGTCTGTCCATCTGTCTGTGGATGATAAGCACTACTGAATTTCAGCTTCGTTCCCACCATCTTCCACAAACTCAACCAAAAATGACTCAGAAATCGAGTATCTCGATCAGAAACAATAGATTTAGGTAACCCATGTAAACGGTAGATTTCTTTAAAGAATAACTGAGCAACACGGACTGCATCAGCGGTCTTTTTACAGGCTATAAAATGTGTCATTTTCGAAAACCTGTCCACTACAACATATACTAAATCATTCCCTCGCTGAGTTCTTGGCAATCCCAAAACAAAATCCATGCTGATATCAGCCCATGGTCTAGTAGGCACGGGTAATGGCATATACAATCCCGCATTCGTCGCTGTCCCTTTGGAAACTTGACAAATATGACATCTCTCCACAAATCTTTCAACTTCTTTTCTCATAGAAGGCCAAAAATATGATTGCGAAATCAACTGCAATGTACGATCTCTGCCCACGCGACCCTCTTCATGCAATTATTTGACAATCTTCAACCTCAAGCTACAATCCGGAATACACAATCGGTTTCCTCGGAACAAGAATCCATCTTTCATCACAAAATCATCAGAACTCCCTTCCTGCACCTGATCCAGCACTTTTGCAAAATAAGAATCTGAAATAAGAAACTCTAGCAACAAATCAAATCCCACTACTTCCACTCGCATAGTTGTCAGCAAATGATTCCTACGGCTCAATGCATCGGCAACTCGGTTAGTAACTCCTGATTTGTGCTTCACAACGAAAGTAAACTGCTGTAAATAAGCAACCCACGAAGCATGCCTTGTTGATATTTTATCTTGCCCCTGCAAATGTTTCAAAGCTTCATGGTCAGTGTATAGCACAAATTCTTTATGAAATAGATAGTGTCTCCAATGCTTTATGAGTTGGACTATAGCATAGAATTCCAAGTCATAGGTACTGTATCTCGTTTTAGCTCCCGTTAGTTTCTCACTAAAGTAGGCAATATGATGACCCATTTGACTCAACGTTCCCCCAATTCCAACCTTGGATGCATCAGTATGAAGCTCAAAGAGTAACTGAAAATCTGGGTATCTAAGAATGGGCGTTGTGGTCAAGACTGTTTTGATTCTTTGAAAAGCAGAATCAACCTCCCCAGTCCAAACAAACTTCTTCCCTTTCATACATTCTGTAACTGGTGCCATCACGCTACTGAAGAGTGGAATGAATCTTCGGTAGAATGATGCTAAACCATGAAAACTCCTCACTTCTGTTATTGTCTTAGGCTGTGGCCAATTTCGAATAGCTTCAACTTTACTCTGATCAACTTGAATACCATCCTTCGACACAATATAGCCCAAGAATAGAATACTTGTAGTCATGAAGGTACACTTCTTCGTCGCAGCATAAAATTCCTCACGTCGTAAAACCAATAACACTTCCCGCACATGCTGTAGGTGTTCTTCAGTGCTTCCACTGTAGATCAAGATGTCATCAAAATATACCACTACGAACTTCTCGATAAATGGTCGAAAAATCTGGTTCATGACTCTAATGAATGTACTCGGAGCATTTGACAAGCCAAATGGCATCACCAACCATTCGTACAGACCCTCCCGAGTTTTAAAAGCAGTCTTCCACTCATCACCCGGTCTAATACGAATCTGATGGTATCCACTTTTCAAGTCAATCTTTGAAAACACAGCAGCTCCGCTCAACTGATCCAACAGATCATCCAGTCTCGGCATTGGAAATCGATATCTCACCGTAATCTTATTCAATGCTCTACTATCTGTGCACATTCTCCACGTTCCATCCTTCTTCGGCACCAACAAAGCTGGCACTGCACAAGGACTCAATCTCTCCTGAACACGCCCTTGTTCCAGTAATTCCTCCACTTGTCTTCTCAACTCCTCATGTTCTTTTGGACTCATCCGATAGTGCGGTCTATGAGGAAATCAGCACCTGGCACCAAGTCAATCTGATGCTGTATGTCTCTAAGCGGTGGTAACTCTTTCGGCAACTCCTTTGGAAACACATCTTTGAATTCCTCCAAAACTGGCTTCACTTCCTCTGGAACTTCAGTAACTTCACTGCTTTCATGCCCAATCAACATAAAAACTTCAGGACTCTCATCTACCTCTTCCACGAATTCCTTCAAGGACAACAAAGTCTTCAATTCCTCAATCTCCTCTAGCTTGTTCTCATTCTGCTTTCGCTTCTTCGGAACTAAAGTGATTTTCGTGCCCTCGAACAAGAAACTGTAGCTATTTGTTCGACCATTATGCTGTACCTCCCGATCGTACTGCCACGGCCTTCCCAACAGCAAATGGCAAACATCCATGTCAACCACGTCACACCAAATCTCATCTTTGTATGTCTTTCCAATAGAAAATGGAAAATGAGCTCGTCTCTCTACTTTCACTTCTCCTCCTTTCCTCAACCAAGCAAGTTTAAACGGACTAGGATGTTTCTCCGTTTTCAACTTCAACTTCCTCAAAGCTTCCATTGAAATGATATTATCACAACTCCCAGCATCAATGACAAATTTACAGACCTTTCCCAAAATAGTGCACGTTGACTGAAAAATGTTACTCCTCAACTAACTCGACTCCTCTTCTTGCTTCGGAGTTAAACAAGATCTTCGTATCATCAGATTACATCCCTCGTCTCCCGACACCTCTTCTTCCTCCTTATCACGGTGTGAATCGATATCTTCTTCTACATCCTCATCCTCCACTTCAGCAATCATAGTTCTCTTCTTCGGTTTCGCACATTCGTTGCTCTTGTGACCCACTTCCTGGCAATTATAGCATTTGAAATTGGTGTTGACTTTTGGTTTAGCCACTTCATGAACAACCGGCTTACTCAATGTTTTAGGAACATTAGAACTACTACCCGCTCCTTTGTTCTGCCCCGTAAAACTTGGAAACACACTTCCCCCATGTCTACCTTGTTTCTCCCAAGCCAACGCCTTTTGATGTGCTTCTGCCATAGATCTAGGGTCGAACATGTTCACCATATCCTGGATCTGTGTTCTAAGTCCACCAACAAACGTAGCGATCAATTGTTCTTCTATCTCCATAATGTCATTTCGAGCAATCAACTGGTAGAACTCATCAGCATAATCAGTAACAGTCTTCGTCCCTTGCCTCAAGTTCTGTAATCTCTGATACATCAGTGATTGGTAATTGTAGGGCAAGAAAGTAGCCTTCATCAACTTCTTCATCTTTTCCCAAGCAACAATCTTCGACTTCCCCATCCGCTCTCTAGTAAGTTTGGTTTGCTACCACCACGCCATAGCTCTCCCCCTCAACCTAGTAGCAACCAACTTTACTTTACGATCTTCCGGAACCTCCTTGAAGTCAAAAATTTCCTCAACATAAGCTAGCCAATCAAGAAATTCCTCAGCCTGCATACCTCCCTTGAATTCCGGTATTTCAGTTTTCATCCCGGTTTCCCATTTGTGATCATACTCTGAATGATGTCTTCCTTGTCCTCGTCCTCGTCCATGAACACTACCACCATCAAACTCCTCTTCAAAATCTGATGCATATCGATGTCGATCTTGACCACCAACATCTCTACTACCACCATTTCTTCCACCAACATCCCTTTGATCTACATTCCTCCGATCACGATCATTCACATTTCTATCACGATTTCGATCATCAACATTTCTATCATAATCTCGATCCACACTTCTATGATCACTATCAACACTTCTCTCTCAATTTGAATGTGGTGAAACTCTACTTCTCCCATGGCTCGATTCAGGTGAAACCCTTCTCTGATTTTGATTCATCTCCAACATCATTCTCTCTAATCGACCAATCCCTTCATTTAGCTTCTCATTAAAGTTTTCGTTAATTCTTTGCTCCATCTCATCGGCTTCTTCTCTCCCATACAAAGCATCAATGTTGCGGTAATGGTTAGCTCTTCTCGGAGGCATGATCCCTCTTCAACAAATTCCAACAAAAACTTTACTTCGATCTAAAAATCTTCAAATCAAAACTACCCACTTGTTGAAATCTTCAAAAAATCACCAAACGAACAAATCTCTTCAAAATCTCGAGAACCCAATTCTCCAAATGATGTAAATCTCGCACAAACTCCAAAAATCTACGCAAACTCCTTGCGATCTAGCTCTGATACCAAATGACGCAGTGAAAATAACGAATGACGACGAATTGAAGTATTCGTGTCAAACAAATCGATAAACGATTCGAAGAAACAATAGAAAATCGATGGATTGATGATGCCGAACGCCCAAATCCGTTGATCTCGCGAGATGCCGGTCTTTAGCTATCTTTGTCACGTTGATTGCGCACGATGCTGTGAGAGAAGATCTACAATTCTTCGAACGTTGATCAAGC
Organism: Allium fistulosum; assembly: GCA_030737815.1. Taxonomy (NCBI): domain Eukaryota; kingdom Viridiplantae; phylum Streptophyta; class Magnoliopsida; order Asparagales; family Amaryllidaceae; genus Allium; species Allium fistulosum. The sequence continues at coordinate 1,499,292,527 of CM060901.1, forward strand.
GCACTTGATTCCGTGAATTGGCTTCAACAATCGTTGATTCGAGCGCACTCAAATGCCGAAGGTGGAGATAGGAGATAACACTCAACTACCAATTTTAATGGTGGCACAAAAGCACACAAAAGAAATTTTATTCAAATTCAACAACCATTTACAAATGACCAACATCCCTATTTATAGGGTTACAACACAACACACACTTAAGAAAAAATTACAACACAATGCCCTAAAGTACAACTCACGCAACCTAAAATATAAACGACTTATCAACATCAGTGACTTAAACCAGCTTGTTCACAAGATAGTCATTCGCCGCGACTTAAGGTTCTTCAGTGACAACTTCATTCGCGACCTTCTGGAAGAACTCGCGACCTAAGGATAGGTCGTCCACGACCTAAAACAGGGATGAGCATCTCGCGACCTACAGGGATGAGCATTTCACGACCTAGGATAGGTCGTCCACGACCTAAAACAGAGTTGAGCATCTCGCGACCTACAGGGACGAGCATCTCGCGACCTAGGATAGGTCGTCCACGACCTAAAACAGAGAAATGATCGACTGGAGTTTTGCACTGTAATTCTGGAGGGGAAAACGACCTACCATATGTCGCTCGCAACCTAGAGAAGGTCGGCAGCGATCTATTTTTTCGCGACCTAGCGATTGCCTCGCGTCGCAAGGCGGAGCGACCTAGGGCATATCGCGCATGCTCTTCTTCTTCCTGACTTCGATCGTAACCTGAGGTAAGTCGCTTGTCTTCTTCTTCTTCACGAATTATCGATGTACGTTCTACATCACAGGGCCAGGTACAATAGCCGAGGCTCTAATAAGAGGACTGCCTATTATTCTGAACGACTTCATCCCTGGACAGGTAGGTACTCAATCACTATATGGAGAAATTTTCTTCTGTCGTACTAAACAAGAGGCTACATTATCATATATATAGGAAGTTGGCAATGTACCTTATGTAGTAAACAATGGAGCGGGTATATTCTCTAAAAGCCCAAAGGAAACTGGAAATCAAGTAGCAAAATGGTTCAGTACAGACAAAGAAGAACTGAAGAGGCTATCGTAAAATGCACTTAAAGTGGCTCAGCCTGATGCAGTTTTTGATATAGTGAAAGATATTCACAATCTGGTTGAAGAGAGGGGACCTATGTCGCAAATTTCATACTCTCTCGTCTCCTCTTTTTCTTCGTTTTATAGCCCTAGTACATGATTGAGGGAGGGTATAGCTGGTCTTTGATTCTTTAGCTTTGGTGGTTTTAGTTTGTAACATATTTGTTTGTTTAATTTGTTTATTGTCAGATGTTAGGGACATTCTTTTCTACTAACAACTATATTATTCTGACGATAATATGTAATCATTTTTTTGTATTATATATACAAGAAACCATTCACTGCTGTAAATTTCTTGTGATAATGCAGTACAACAGTGGTAAGCTAATGTCTCAAATTGTAATTATTTGAGTGGGGGATTTATGTAAACCAACACCTATAGTTTATTAAAACATAACCAACCAAAAAAAGCATTAAGCCTGCACACCAAAAACTAAAACTAAACAATGGTGGAAGATATTAATAATCTAGTCAAGAAGCTGCAACCAATGTCGCAAATTTTGTATTTGCTTGTCTCCTCTTTCTCTTTGTTTTATAGCCCAAGCAAATGACTATGGGTGGCTACAAGTGATCACTGATGCATTAGCTTTTATGGTTTTAACTAAAGAGTATTTGTCATATATGTTTATTGTCCTATGATAGCACAATCGTAGGATTAACAACGTAGAATCTTACCAATATATTAGTAGTTACTGGGGCTAGAATCATTCATTCTGCAAACGATTGTACATTATTCTGTCAACAATACGTGTTTATTGGGTTATTTCCAACAAATATGAGAGTGGGATTATGGAAAGACAAATCGTCCATCTGCCACTAAATTCAACCAAGTTTTATCAAAATTTTGATGGATTGCAAGATCACTGATACTGCTAAATAAATAGCTATTTAGTACATATTAAAAACCTTTCAAGAGTTCCTTTGTTGAACCAGTTCTTCCTTTTCTCTGTTTCAAGGTTAATCAAGGGAACTGATTGATCTACCTGTTCCTCCTCAACGGTCAAATGCACCAGAACTGGTTTTAAGAATCCAGATGCGATCTTCTCAGTTTTACCACCTCCAGAAATGAACAGTTCACACCTACCAAAATTCAATCTTTCTATAAGTTTTACCACCAAATATATTGAAAGTGAATGTAGTGAACATATTGAAAACTTCATCAACTCCTATCATCTTCATTACTAAGACTAAGTTAAGAATATTCTTGCAATTCACTTTCATTACTTTAAACAAGCATAATTTAACGTAGCATAGCTCAAATTACAAAAATGTAAATGGAAAACGAAACTGGACTTTATTTCAAAATTAATTGATTTTACCTTGATTTTCGGGGAGACAACTAAAACTGAGTAAAATCGAGCAAAGCATCCGAATCCATCCTCTCCACCTAAACAATTTCTGCAAAGTCCTCCAGATCAACCCACTCAAATCCGCACCCAATAGAAATACATTATCAAACCCTACAAGCAAGTTTACTAAAAGAAAAGGAAAAATATCTACACACAATGCAAAAGCAATCACAGAGGTTGATTACCACTCTGATTCAGTCTTACAATGAAAAAAAGAAAAAAGAAAAGGATAGTTCGAATACATTGATCGCTGAATTTTTGCGCCTTCTTATCTACAGAATATATTGAGTTTGGTGAAACCTAATTTAAGTGAATACATATATAGTTTGGTGAAAACTAATTTAAGGAACAGCTAAGCATTACAAATTTGGATTGGGGAACATATTTGATTTAGGGTTGCTTATTTTGGGGGAAAGAGTTGAATTTTTCTAAGTAGCAGAGGAATAATAAGGCTGTAATCTTTTGGGTTACGTTTATTTGGGCAAACGCGGAATTTTTTTATAAAGGCGGGAAGTGAAATATTTTTTGTTACATTTATATAATAAGGTGAAATATTATTAGTTGCATTTACATTCAAACGCCACCAATTTTTGCAACCAAAAGTTGATTTTCTTGTAGTGTTTATACTACTTATGTTTGCACATTGCACAATTGCTTGTTCTGTGATTTCTATATTTAACATTGACGTGCTGTGTTTCGCGGTATATGATGCCTTTATTTCCATGATTTCACGCGTTATGTGTGCATTTTTTTAACTCTATAACTAAATCCGTTATGATGGCCAAAATTCTTTGTTTGGAGAAACGGGGCTGTGGAGTAGTTTTCCTTTCAACTAAATGTTGGTAGGTGTGCCCCCTACTTTACAAGGTTTTTTTCTCCGAACACTTGACAGATGACCGGTTGAACCGAGCGATTACTCAAATGTCTATAACCGAATCTACTTTATGGTTCCTATCTTCGGGAACTTGTGACTCGAACATCTCGATTCCACATATTCTGTCGGCCAACGATCGAAATTCTTTGCCCATTTCTAGTTGTGGATTCTTGTTAGTCCTGCAATAGACGAGTTTCTCGGTGTTGTTAGGACAATAACAGTACTTACAAGATCTTAATGGCTTGTTGATGGTGTCAAAGCAATATCGAGTAGTGCTTGGACGGAGTGCATGGCTTCTTGGAGTGTGCGGCTTACGAAATGCGTGGCATTCGAGAGTGCACGACTTAAGAAATACGCGGCTATTGAGAGTACACGGCTTATGGAATGCATGACTTTTGAGAGTGTGTGGCTTACGAAATGCACGGCTTATGGGATCGATATGACCCGTCGATCCTGAATGGTTTGGAATTACTCGACATTATCAATCTTCGGGTAACGTGAGGAGTTTGTGTGTAATGACCTGGCATTTTCGAACCATTTGCATCTTCATATGTCAGACTTGAATTGCTCAAAATGTCATATTGTTAATTTATATTTGGCAAAACTCAGCATATACAGTAAATAAATAAATCACATAATCACAGACATAGAGTATTACAACAATAAGAAGCGAAATAGAAAAATAGTAGTTCATGAAGCTACTATGAACATCAGAGTCTCACTCAGAAAATAAGATAGATGGGGCTAGAGCAGTCCAAATTTGACAAAACGAAATATGACGTCTCACTCAGAAAATGATGAACATTTTTTTATGCAAAAATATTCAGGTTTCAAAAATATTTAATTTTCATCAAATTAACTGATATTAAATTGAAATTGAAATTTACACAACAGAATTAACATTCATGTTTTCCAATGAAAATTTTCCATTTGCTATGTCTAAATAGACGTATTCCAAATATCGAATTTTCATCGCAAAATTTTACAGTTTTAAATTTCACAAAATTTCAGTTAATTACATTATAAAACCATTAAAAATTTCCGGGTCGTTACACTCTCCCCCACTCAAGACTTTTCGTCCCCGAAAAGGAACGAGGTAGGAGAATGTGAATAACAAGAAAGAAAAGATAGATTGAAATACATATTATCAGATACACAAAAAATTCAAAACCATATAAATTTCATCAGTTTTAAATTGATTTATATTCAATTAATTTGGTTTCAATCCATTTTTTTAAACCAATAATATTCATTTATATTCATATTTGTTTATTTTTAATTCAAGCTATTTGCATTCAATTTGATTTGTTTCAATTTATTAATATTTGTTACAAAAAAATTCTTCTAAAACAAAATTTATTTTACTTAACTCATTTATTAAATCCAGTTTACTTCACTTAAGTCAATCCCACTTAAAATTCATTTATAACTATTTTTCAGTTCATATTTATTTATTGAATAACATTTCTCCTTTTTTTCACTTAACAAAATCCATAACATAAATTAGTGTATAAACATTCATTATAATCACCCAAAATTTTTATTTATTAATTCCCCTAACAGAATATCATTTTGACCATCTTATCACTTACATTCATATATAGTATATTATTCAATTACATATTCTTATTACATTCAAACATTTCCCTAGTATGTTTTATTAATGTTTCCAATGTAATTGAGTACTTATACAAATCTATCTTTTATTTACAACATTTTTATTAAGAAAAATTTAGTTTGAACATTTTATTACCTAAATTTCTCTTGTATAACTTCCAATTACCCATTCATATTAACAATTCATTTCTCTTTGAATATTTCAGGTAAGTTATATATTATAGAATGCAATTGAATATTATACAAATAAATTTTATCTCATTTCAACTATTTTAAGTTGTTTTAAAGTCCAATTTAAATTTTAAACACTTCAAATATTTCAATTTTTTTGATTCATTTCAATAATTGGAAACCCTAACTTAACACAGAATTTAAGAATTAAATTTCCGGTTTCACTTTCCACCATTTTGAATTATATACATATACCTATATATTTTATGAATCAAATCATACCCAAGAAATTCCAATCAAATCCATCTTCAAAAAAAAGTGCAGCAAAGCTATTAAGCGGTCTCTCCGCTCTGAGACTCGAAAATGAATGTCGATGATGCTGCAGTCATCACCGAAATTATTTTCCAGCAACAAACGAAGAGAGTACAGACTTAATTCTTTTAAAATTCTTTAAAACCAATTTTCCATTCAAAATACACTTTCAAATAATATATTCAAAAACTTTAAAAAACCAAATTTTTGAAAATACCGGAAATTGAATTCTCAAATTCTTTATTTGAATTCATTTCAACTCCAAATCAATTTATAAACCATGTTTTATAATTTTATTTATTTATACCATGTTGCAATAGTCAATGGTTTACAAAACAATAAATGAAAATCAAATATTATCATTTCTAACAACCAATTCATTTAACTATACAATTTCAAATTTTTTTACCTTTTTATATATAATATAATCATACATAAAATTATATTATTTACCAATTTCGAAAACAGTATTGTGTCGGTTTTCTCTGTTCAAGTGTTTTGGAATTTCTATCGATAGCGTTGGCCAGACGAATCGATCGAAACTCCAAATCAAACTTAACAACTCAAACAACACAATATAAAACATTTTATAATAATTACAAATATACAACCTCACACGATAATCCAAGAATGGATTATAGAACAAGGATAGAGATTCAAATTTAGAGAGACCCTAACCAAAGAGAATTCTAACTAAAAAGATAGATTCGAAAGGAAAATAAGATAATTAAATTACAAAAGAGGAAAAGATGGATAGACTTATATTAATTGCAACGACCTTAACCGGGTCAACCGAGATTCCATGAATAAGACCAATGCGGAATTCAGTTTCCCGCTTGAGAGGGAGAGAAGTGACTTCACCAGGACATCAGTATAATCCCCGATTATCAGAGTGGAGTCAAGATTACAAAGGAGTTACCCTGATCGTCTACTAGAGACGGTTCGGGCTTTGCAAGAAATAATAGCATCTAAACCAAGGACGTAGAAATCTCCGGTGGATCGATGCTTGTTGTAAAGGAGTTTCACCCCCTTTCAAAAATAAAATAAGAGTGGCGGGACCGCCGATGTGATAAGTCACTCACAAGGATGAAGTTTACAGTTGAGGATGAAGTTATGGGATGCTCCAGTCAAAAGAATACGAACAGAAAAAGAAAAGAATGAATTTTCAGAATGAAGGGGAAGTTCCAAAAATTCAAAGGAAATCCGAATCAAAGAGGAGAAATTCAAGCTCGAATGAAGGTGATTCTATAATTAAGTTTACTCTATATGCTAAGTTTTGCCTAAACCAGAGCACTGATACCAACTGTAACGACCTGGCATTTTCGAACCATTCGCATCCGCACATGTCAAACTTGAATTTCTCAAAATGTCAGATTGTTAATTTATATTCGGCAAAACTCAGCATATACAGTAAATAAATAAATCACATAATCACAGACACAGAGTATTACAACAATAAGCAACGGAATAGAAAAATAGTAGTTCATGAAGCTACTATAAACATCAGAGTCTAAAACAAAATACAACAGAATCTCATATACAAATGAATCTCCAATACATAAGCAACTGACGAGTCTGGACATAAATGACTTGGATAAACTGACATAACTGAAAGCTGGATAGATAGATCTTCAAACAAAGCTCCAATCACCAAAGGTGAGTCTCAAATGCTCAGTCTGACCCGAGCATAAAGCAAAATACAAAACACTCGAGTCAGGATTAACATTCTTATATAAATAAATTCAACTCAAGTGAAATGTCAACTGAAATACAAGTAACTTAAAGGATGTTTGGGATTTCCAATCTCTAAGGATCCGTAGAACTATCTACTATGTAGTACAATACGCTATTATAATATGTCTATAGTAAAGTAAACTATTAAAATAGCGTTAAGGCGTTACCCATATCCCCCTTAACACATTTTATATAATGTCGTAGTCTATACAAATACTGTAAACTCCACTCGCAGGTGGGCTATCAGGGAGCACTCCATAGGTACGACACAAATCAAACTCGTAGAAGGCGCGATAGGGCATGTGACAAGGCACGCGAGGCAATGCTAGGTAGATATACCGTTTGTGGATCCGGACTGGTGGTAACGCATAGCAGCTACTACCACCCACCTCGTGACACACTCCCAAATCAAAGGTGCACCCAATCAAATCACAAAGTAATAGAATGGTATCGAAGAAATGTGTCTGATCGGAGGAATGGCCTCACTTGGCCCGGCATGCCTCCTATTTAGCTACATCAAGCCAACTCACGGGATTCAGGGCTATGTAAATACCATATAGAATCGTCGCCAAACCATCCTACTTCATTCTGGAATCTCCACAACGTACACAGTTGTTAAAGTGGTTTTCGGTATTGGCAGAGAGTATGACAATATCTGATCCCGGTCTCTTTAACAACCCAATGCTTATTTCACACCATGGTCATTTCATTTCAAATAGTTCATACTTCATATCAAAATATCATATTCATTTCAACGCTATCAATTTGATATCATTATTCACTTTAAAAAAATATTCATTTATAGAATTGTAACACTTTAGAATTTATAGCACTTTCGAAACATAACACTTTGAAATCATAACGCTTTGAAATTATAACGCTTTTGAAATCATAACACTTTCAATTTTAAAAGGTTAAGGTCCAATTAAAATTCTAAATAAACTATTTCAATCTTTATCAATTTCAAATCCAGTTTGAACTATCTCTTCAATTCCAATAAGATTCAAAGTTTAAATATTCAAACATTTCAATATAAGTTTCATTTATATTTCAACATTCAATTTTAATTTTATTCAAATTGGAAAGTATTCACTTAATCATTTTAATAACAATTTATTAAAATCCCCATTTATAATTTTAAATCAATATTAAATATTTAATCTCAATTTTATTTAAAATGTAGAATATTCATTTAATTAAGTTATAAATCATTTTTTTTTAAATTTCAAAATCAATAAGTTCAAATAAATTCTTATTTAAATTCAATTATTAACCAATTTAAATTCCAAGCCAACTTAATTTATCTTCCCAACCTATATTATTAAAGTTATAAAATACATTTTTAAAATACTAATATAAACTTAAATAAATATTTATACATATTATAAACTAATGAAGTTAAATTTTTATTAAATTAGATCTTAATTTTAAATGTGTAACGACCCGTAAATTTCAACTGTTTTAATAACGTAATTAGTTGAAATTTCCCAATAACGAAAGTTTCGTAAGGGGACTCGAGCAGGCTACCATGAGACAAAAGATCTTCTTTCTAAAAGAGATTCAATTCGGAACTATTATATGTCCAAGGTCCAATATTGAAATCATTTCAGATATTTTCCCTCCACCGCGCAATGCATGCAGTTATTGATAGACAGAAAAATCATGGTATGCATTTTCGATACATTGACTTTCTATTATAAAAATATTTGCCGATCGTTTTTATAACCCGTATATACATGGATTTATACGGATATCATGTATCTGCAAGAAAAAGTATTTCTATTTTGCATGATCCAATCATTGATCCCGGAATTTCTACAATAAATTAGATAGGTAGCTAGTATAGTTCCCTATCCACGAGTCTGCCATTGTACTGAAAAAATTCAACGAAAACAAAATTTTAAACGATAAAATTTTGAAATAAAAATTTAATATTTGGAATACATCTAGTTAAACATAGCGATTGGTAAATTTTCGTCCGAAAATACGAAAGTTTATTTCGCGCGTAAATTCACTTTAATTTAATCAGTTAAAAAGCGATGAAAATAAAATATTTTCGAAACCTAAATATTTTTACATAGAAAAATTCTAAACCATCTTCTGAGCAAGATGTCAGTTTGTCGTTTCTCCAAATTCGGACATCTTTGGCTCCGTCGATCTTAATTTTCAGTGTTTTTCTTGCATTTTCCGCCAGTTGAAAATTCGAAATTTTATAATTCAAATCGTACCACTGATATTTGTATATCGTATTGATCGTCTCGTCAAGCTGATCTTCACGATATATTTATACGTTCGTTTCGGTGTTCAGTTCACGGTGAAATGGATGACCGTGTCGGTTTCGAATTGGTCCTTTTGTCTTCCGGTGACTATTCATTTCTTAACGTTTAAGCCAAGAGCCATTGGCAATTAATATTTTTGAATTCCAACAGTGACTTTTACTGTTCCCTAGCTTCAAATTAAATTTTGGTTCGTTTGCACATTATCTGGGTTTCACCTTAATACCATATCGTTTGTTTATCTTCTTCCTACTCTCTTCTATTCGAAAAAAAATAAAAATGGAGAACATTTTCCCGCATCCATTTCCGCCTTCATCCAACAACCAACTGCCGCCACATGGGTCCACGTCCGCCATATTAACCGAGTACCTGTCACAAACGCAAGTACACAGAGCCACCCATCACCAAAATGAACCACCACCTCAACAACCCATCTCGTTCTTCCCCTTCCCTCGCTTCACCATGCTCCGCTCACACCTCCGCTTCGACACTCCTCCGCACCCACGTTCCATCACCGACCTGCCACCAAACCCGAGCTTCCCAGTGCCGAACAACCCAGGCCTTCACTCCATCCACCCCATGGCATCGACAGCCGCCCTGAGCCCCACACCGACCTGCAACCTTCACACGGCCATTCCCCATGCTCAGACCCACTTCGAACCGCCGCGATCTCCTCCTCCAATCCTGGCCTCTTCGTTTTCCTTGCTTTGGCCAGTGCCACCTCTTCTTCTTCTTGGGTAAGTATCTGTAAGTAATAATATATATGTACGATTATATAGTTGTTGTATATTGGGTTCTATGCCTTAGCCTATATGTATAAATATTACTTTAGAGTACAGTATTAGCTAGATTTGAAATATTAGTTTATACTTATAGCTGCTATAGTGTTCTATATATAAGTTTGGTTATATATTGATATACTTACTAAGTAAAATATGTACAGACCGTTTATATATACATGGTCACTGTTATAATTCTGTTTTTATCATATGTGTATAGACTTAAAGTTATATAAGTTATAAAATATGTTGTACAGTTTATAAAAAAAAAATATTGTATACATATCTATGAACTCGAATGCTGCTGTGCATTCTGTTGTTATTTTACAGTTTATACACGGGTATATTTTGTCATTCTGCCTTCGTATAGGTACAAAAGTTTATATAGCATCATACGTTGGGTATAGATGGGTTACCTTGAGTTAAAAATATTTATATATGCATTGTACTCTAAAGTTGTCAGTCTATACTAGTTACATGTTATAATAAAGTATGTTTTGAATCTATTTTAAAATTTCGAAGGGTGTGGATTTCAGTTTGTATGTATAAAATATTCAGTTGAAATTTTTGAAGGGAATATGTATAGTGTATATAATAATAATAAATATTGTTTAATTTACTTATATATAATATGTTGATGACCGTATGTCTTATCTGTAGGGGTACATACATGTTTATACTGGTTCATTTTGGTTTGTTTAAAATGTGTATATATTTTGTAGTTTTCCCCGTTATTTTATATATAAATATATATGTGATGTAGATATTCAATTTTATTAAATGTGTTTTAAGAAAGAAAGATAGTGATTGTGTAATAGTATATATATAGAGATTTGTTTAAAAGATTATTTATTAGTTTGAAATATATACAGACCTATATTTAATATGTGTTGGAGTTTAAAATTTTGATGTTCATATATAAATAGTTATGAATAACCATATGTATGAGTTCAATTGTACCAATTTTATTCATCGACCCAGTTTTGACTTGATTTCGTCAATGTCTATCTATCAGCTTGTCCGTCCAATTTCATGCCCATCTCGCTTTGATTTGGGAGTCGTACCTGCATTTTGCAACTCAATTTCATCGTCCAATCTATCTAGCCTCGAAAGGTGAGCACTCACTCACGATTAACGTTCTTTTATTCATTAGATTTGATTTCAATTGAAATGACAATTGAAATATGCTGCTGTTAGTCAATTACACTATTATATATGCTATTACCTGTATCAGTTCACCTGTGACATCTGACACCATTATCTGTAAATTATTTATGCGATGATAATACAGTTTGGCTGATAATTGATTGATTATTGATGTTTATATTGGACGTTAAATCGTTAATGTTAAAAATGATAAATAGTATGAAATTGAACTTGATATAGGATAGTTAAATGTTAAATTTGATTAACTGACATTTGTATAATATGACCCCTTTAAACTGTTAAATTTATTGACACGTAGGATTGTTTAACTACACCTTGAACCATCAAATGTATGTTGTTAAATTGATGATGTATGAAATTGTAAATTGAATGACAAGTGAAAACCGTAATGTAATAATCTTTAATCTACATGAAATGATAGTGTAGATTCTAGAAATAATTATATTAATTCGTACAAATAACAATGCGAATTAATACGGTTATTTCGGGATTATTTAAATTGATTGTTGGATTGTTATTGTTTGTTGTTATTGCTTGTTTATTTACTTTGACACCATCCCAGTTATCACACTGCAAGTTCCCTTTACTAGGATTTGATTTTGAATTGAATTGGAATCGGGTTGAAATGATAAATACCCAAATTAAACTTTGACCTAGGATAGAAAATTAAATAAAAACCCGATTGGTCAATAATTTGATTTGAAAATAATTGAAGATTTTATTTGAACAAATAATATGGTTTTGAAATGAAGTTGAAATTTGAATTTTAATGAAAGGAAAATGTTAATATTTAATAATCTGAAACAAAATGTTAACAATGAAATTGATGGAAGTATGTTGTTTAATTTGAGAAATTAATTGAATTTAGTTTGAAATTATTAAACTTTGAAATGATTTAATAATTAAGGTTTGAAATTATAATTAAGTTTGAAATTATTAAACTTTGAAATTATTTAATAATTAAGTTTTGAATTATTTAATAATTAAATAAGATTGAATTTTTAATGATTAAATTGAATTGGATTTCTAATAAGAAAAATTGAACTTTTGAATAAGTGAATTTTGTTCGTAAATAATTGAAATTGAATTTCTTTATTAAGTAAGTTTTGGAAAATTATTTAAGAAAGTAAATAAGTGAAATGGATTTTCTTTGACAAGAAATGAAAATGTGATATTTTTGGAATCAATGTAAGACTTGTAATTGAAAGAATTGATTTGACGAATTTATTTTAATTCAAAAGTGTAAGTGATTTAATGAAGTTGGACTTAAGAAATTGATTTAATAAATTGGAAATTTAATAGAAATTGTTTTGAATGATAAAGTAACTTAACGAATATTGAATGAAATCGATAAATGAGTTTTAAATTGATTTGAATGGTAAAACTGAATTGATTCTAATGATTTCGAAATGAAACTTTTGTACGTACTTGGATCAATATTTGAATCGTTTTAAATAGAAATTTGAAATTGAATTATAAGATTTGGAAATTATGATTTGGAAGTTTTGAAACGTAAAGTATGGAAATTGGTTTTTGAAAAACAAGTGAAATGTTGATTTACGAATTGAAATTGAAATTGAATTGATTTGGTTTTGAAATATATAAACGACCAATCGGTGTAATAATTTCGAAAGTTATTAAAGAGACCGGAATTCGGTTATGGATATACTCTCTATCTAAACCGAAAACCACTTTAATAACTATACGCGGAGTGATGATCCAGAATGAAGTGGATGGAATGATGTACGCGTTGACTGAAGAAAGAGAACGATTTTGGATGACCCCTGACATGACTAAAACAGGAGCCGTGCCGGGCCATTGAGGATCGCCATCTCTAGCGGACACACTTCTTCGTTACCATATCTATTACTTTTGTGATTCGATTTGGGTGCACCCCTCGATTTGGGAGTGTTGTTTCGCGGTGTTGGGGTAGTAGCTGCTATGCCCAACATCAGTCCGGATCAGGCAACTACTAGTATCCTAGTTGGTATCGCCTCATGTACCTTGTCATACTGATTATCCTATTCGCGACCACTACGATTTTGATTTGTACCTTTAGTATATGGATTGCCCTCTGGTGACTTCCGGTTTTGGGGAAACTACGGTCTTGTATATGCTTTTGGGAATAAAAATGTGTTAAGGGTGGAATGGGCCATGACTTAACGCTATTTTGATATCTTTTTATATTACTGATGGACATTATCTACTTAGCGTACATCACTACATAGTAGATAGTTTAACGGATCCTTAAAGGATGGTTATTCCAAACATCCTTTGAGTTACTTGTATTTCAATTGCTATTTCACTTGAGTTGGATTTATTAATATAAGAATGTTAATCCTGACTCGAGTGTCTTGTGTTTTTGCTTTACGCTCGGGTCAGACTGAGTGGTTCAGCTTTCGAGACTCACCTTTGGAGTTGGAGCTTCGCTTGGAGATCCAGCTACCTATCCAGATATTCGATGATTCCAGTGATGTATTCTGATTTGTATCTGTTACTCTTCCGTTGTATATGGTTTAACTCTGATGTATCGTATTACTCTCCTGTTGTAAACTCTGATGTAACTTATATATTTATATAGTAGCTTCATGAACTACTATCTCTTTTATTTCCGCTGCACTTATTACTCTGTGTCTGTGATCTGTGATTATTTATTTACTGTATATGTTCAGTTTTGCCAAATTTAAATTAACAACGCGGTATTTTGAGCAATTCAACTCCGGCATGAGTGTCTACCTATACACTTATAATGGACGCGAATGGTCCAAAATGGCGGGTCGTTACAGTTGGTATCAGTGCTTTGGTAGCTCTAGGCAAAACTTAACATATAGGGTAAATGTATTTACAGAATCACTCTCATTCGAGTTTCAATCTCTTCCCTTGACTCGATTTCTTTGAATTTTGGAACGTTCCCCTCGGTTCCGAAATTCATTCGTGTCCTTCACTATTCGTCTTCTTTCAATCATGGAGCACCCCATAACTCCATTCTGAATGTTATCTATAATAGATCGGCGGTCTCGCCAATCTTAGAACGATTCGTAAAGGAGTAAACTCCTTTATAATAGGCATTGATTTACCGAAGATTTCTGTACCCTCGGTTTACGATGCTATCTATTCCCTGCTATATCCGAATTCCATCTCTTGAGATCGGGTGATGATTTACCTTAGAATTCAGCATCGATCTTGTTCTTGAAGTTACGGACGACCCGGTTAAGGTTGCTCGTGAATTAAATAAGCTTATCCATCTCCCGATTGGGGTAATCGAATTATCTTATCTTCTGTTTCAAACTTATCTTCGAATCAAGAAATTCTCTTTGATTTGATTTCTACCAAATTTGAATCTCTATCCTTGCTTTGAAATTCATTCTTGTATAGTCGAGCGAGGAAGTGTATTTGTAAATTTATATTAAAATATTATTTTCAAATTTGGGAAATGAAATAAATTTGTTTGATTATATTGTGAAAATATAAGTAAAATTTTCTGGAATTTAATAGGTTAATTAAATTGTTTGTTTGAAATGATAATATTTAATTATCATTTATTGTTCTAAATAAATTTATAAATACGGTTTATAAATTGATTTGGAATTTGAAATGAACTTAATTCAGAAATTTGAGAATTTAGTTTCCGGTGATTTCGAACTTTGGTTTTAAAATTTTAAAGTATATATTATTGGAAATATTTTCGAATAGAAATCGTTTTCAAAGAATTTTTAAATGTTGAAATCAGTGCTCTTCTCTTTGTCGCTGGAAAATAATTTCGGTGATGGCGGCCGCATCATCGACGTTTATTTTCGAGTTTCGAAGTGGAGAAACCATTCTGTAGCTTTGCTACGGTTTTGTTTGAAAAATATTTTGATTCGAATTTCTTCAGTATAATTTGATTTATATATATATATAGGCATCTTATTTTAAATTTAATTTGATTTGATATAAATATATTATATATATCTATAAATTGTTTAAAGTTAATCGGAAATCTAATTCTTAAATTTTGTTAAAGGATGATTTTAATTATAAATAAAACCAAAATTTGGAATAAATATTTAAACTTGAATAATTGAATTGGGAAAACTTTATTTGTATATTGTTCAACTGCATTCTAATACAACTTACCTAAATCATTCAGAAGTTGAATATGTAATTGGATAATATATAATATAAATTGAATTTATAAATAAAATTTGAGTATTTATAATAAAGGTTATACACTAAATTTTGATTATAAAGATGTTAATAGAGTTAGATAGGATAATAAGTAAACTCAGTTAATAATGAAATAAATTTGTTTTGAAAAAAATTAATAAATTGAAATTTGATCAACATATGAAAATACCTTGAATTTAAAAGAAATTAATAGAGGTAAATTAATTTAAATCGAAACTTTTATGTTTTAAATAAATTTATATAGGTTAAATATATGTGATTAGATATATAAGTAGAATAAATTTAACAATAATTTGGAATAAAGAAGAATTTAAATTGCTGAAAAAATATGATTGTAATAAAAGACTATTCAAATTTATGGTTTTAGAAATTATAAATTGAAGATAATTGGATAATAGGATAATGAATATAGAAATAGTTGAGATTGATTTTAGTGAAATCAAATGGATTAAATCAATTATTGAATATAAATTAATTTAAATTTGTATTTATATGGTTTAAATTAATTGTTATTTTGTATTTCAAAATCTGTTTTTCTTTCTGGTTGTTTCTATTCTCCTACCTCGTTCCTTTTCGGGGACGAAAAGTTTTGAGTGGGGGAGAGTGTAACGACCCGTAAATTTCAACTGTTTTAATAACGTAATTAGTTGAAATTTTGTAAAATTTTAAACGATAAAATTTTGAAATAAAAATTTAATATTTGGAATACGTCTAGTTAAACATAGCGATTGGTAAATTTTCGTCCGAAAATACGAAAGTTTATTTCGCGCGTAAATTCACTTTAATTTAATCAGTTAAAAAGCGATGAAAATAAAATATTTTCGAAACCTAAATATTTTTACATAGAAAAATTCTAAACCATCTTCTGAGCAAGATGTCAGTTTGTCGTTTCTCCAAATTCGGACATCTTTGGCTCCGTCGATCTTAATTTTCAGTGTTTTTCTTGCATTTTCCGCCAGTTGAAAATTCGAAATTTTATAATTCAAATCGTACCACTGATATTTTTATATCGTATTGATCGTCTCGTCAGGCTGATCTTCACGATATATTTATACGTTCGTTTCGGTGTTCAGTTCACGGTGAAACGGATGACCGTGTCAGTTTCGAATTGGTCCTTTTGTCTTCCGGTGACTATTCATTTCTTAACGTTTAAGCCAAGAGCCATTGGCAATTAATATTTTTGAATTCCAACAGTGACTTTTACTGTTCCCTAGCTTCAAATTAAATTTTGGTTCGTTTGCACATTATCTGGGTTTCACCTTAATACCATATCGTTTGTTTATCTTCTTCCTACTCTCTTCTATTCGAAAAAAAATAAAAATGGAGAACATTTTCCCGCATCCATTTATGCCTTCATCCAACAACCAACTGCCGCCACATGGGTCCACGTCCGCCATATTAACCGAGTACCTGTCACAAACGCAAGTACACAGAGCCACCCATCACCAAAATGAACCACCACCTCAACAACCCATCTCGTTCTTCCCCTTCCCTCGCTTCACCATGCTCCGCTCACACCTCCGCTTCGACACTCCTCCGCACCCACGTTCCATCACCGACCTGCCACCAAACCCGAGCTTCCCAGTGCCGAACAACCCAGGCCTTCACTCCATCCACCCCATGGCATCGACAGCCGCCCTGAGCCCCACACCGACCTGCAACCTTCACACGGCCATTCCCCATGCTCAGACCCACTTCGAACCGCCGCGATCTCCTCCTCCAATCCTGGCCTCTTCGTTTTCCTTGCTTTGGCCAGTGCCACCTCTTCTTCTTCTTGGGTAAGTATCTGTAAGTAATAATATATATGTACGATTATATAGTTGTTGTATATTGGGTTCTATGCCTTAGCCTATATGTATAAATATTACTTTAGAGTACAGTATTAGCTAGATTTGAAATATTAGTTTATACTTATAGCTGCTATAGTGTTCTATATATAAGTTTGGTTATATATTGGTATACTTACTAAGTAAAATATGTACAGACCGTTTATATATACATGGTCACTGTTATAATTCTGTTTTTATCATATGTGTATAGACTTAAAGTTATATAAGTTATAAAATATGTTGTACAGTTTATAATAAAAAAAAATTATTGTATACATATCTATGAACTCGAATGCTGCTGTGCATTCTGTTGTTGTTTTACAGTTTATACACGGGTATATTTTGTCATTCTGCCTTCGTATAGGTACAAAAGTTTATATAGCATCATACGTTGGGTATAGATGGGTTACCTTGAGTTAAAAATATTTATATATGCATTGTACTCTAAAGTTGTCAGTCTATACTAGTTACATGTTATAATAAAGTATGTTTTGAATCTATTTTAAAATTTCGAAGGGTGTGGATTTCAGTTTGTATGTATAAAATATTCAGTTGAAATTTTTGAAGGGAATATGTATAGTGTATATAATAATAATAAATATTGTTTAATTTACTTATATATAATATGTTGATGACCGTATGTCTTATCTGTAGGGGTACATACATGTTTATACTGGTTCATTTTGGTTTGTTTAAAATGTGTATATATTTTGTAGTTTTCCCCGTTATTTTATATATAAATATATATGTGATGTAGATATTCAATTTTATTAAATGTGTTTTAAGAAAGAAAGATAGTGATTGTGTAATAGTATATATATAGAGATTTGTTTAAAAGATTATTTATTAGTTTGAAATATATACAGACCTATATTTAATATGTGTTGGAGTTTAAAATTTTGATGTTCATATATAAATAGTTATGAATAACCATATGTATGAGTTCAATTGTACCAATTTTATTCATCGACCCAGTTTTGACTTGATTTCGTCAATGTCTATCTATCAGCTTGTCCGTCCAATTTCATGCCCATCTCGCTTTGATTTGGGAGTCGTACCTGCATTTTGCAACTCAATTTCATCGTCCAATCTATCTAGCCTCGAAAGGTGAGCACTCACTCACGATTAACGTTCTTTTATTCATTAGATTTGATTTCAATTGAAATGACAATTGAAATATGCTGCTGTTAGTCAATTACACTGTTATATATGCTATTACCTGTATCAGTTCACCTGTGACATCTGACACCATTATCTGTAAATTATTTATGCGATGATAATACAGTTTGGCTGATAATTGATTGATTATTGATGTTTATATTGGACGTTAAATCGTTAATGTTAAAAATGATAAATAGTATGAAATTGAACTTGATATAGGATAGTTAAATGTTAAATTTGATTAACTGACATTTGTATAATATGACCCCTTTAAACTGTTAAATTTATTGACACGTAGGATTGTTTAACTACACCTTGAACCATCAAATGTATGTTGTTAAATTGATGATGTATGAAATTGTAAATTGAATGACAAGTGAAAACCGTAATGTAATAATCTTTAATCTACATGAAATGATAGTGTAGATTCTAGAAATAATTATATTAATTCGTACAAATAACAATGCGAATTAATACGGTTATTTCGGGATTATTTAAATTGATTGTTGGATTGTTATTGTTTGTTGTTATTGCTTGTTTATTTACTTTGACACCATCCCAGTTATCACACTGCAAGTTCCCTTTACTAGGATTTGATTTTGAATTGAATTGGAATCGGGTTGAAATGATAAATACCCAAATTAAACTTTGACCTAGGATAGAAAATTAAATAAAAACCCGATTGGTCAATAATTTGATTTGAAAATAATTGAAGATTTTATTTGAACAAATAATATGGTTTTGAAATGAAGTTGAAATTTGAATTTTAATGAAAGGAAAATGTTAATATTTAATAATCTGAAACAAAATGTTAACAATGAAATTGATGGAAGTATGTTGTTTAATTTGAGAAATTAATTGAATTTAGTTTGAAATTATTAAACTTTGAAATGATTTAATAATTAAGGTTTGAAATTATAATTAAGTTTGAAATTATTAAACTTTGAAATTATTTAATAATTAAGTTTTGAATTATTTAATAATTAAATAAGATTGAATTTTTAATGATTAAATTGAATTGGATTTCTAATAAGAAAAATTGAACTTTTGAATAAGTGAATTTTGTTCGTAAATAATTGAAATTGAATTTCTTTATTAAGTAAGTTTTGGAAAATTATTTAAGAAAGTAAATAAGTGAAATGGATTTTCTTTGACAAGAAATGAAAATGTGATATTTTTGGAATCAATGTAAGACTTGTAATTGAAAGAATTGATTTGACGAATTTAATTTAATTCAAAAGTGTAAGTGATTTAATGAAGTTGGACTTAAGAAATTGATTTAATAAATTGGAAATTTAATAGAAATTGTTTTGAATGATAAAGTAACTTAACGAATATTGAATGAAATCGATAAATGAGTTTTAAATTGATTTGAATGGTAAAACTGAATTGATTCTAATGATTTCGAAATGAAACTTTTGTACGTACTTGGATCAATATTTGAATCGTTTTAAATAGAAATTTGAAATTGAATTATAAGATTTGGAAATTATGATTTGGAAGTTTTGAAACGTAAAGTATGGAAATTGGTTTTTGAAAAACAAGTGAAATGTTGATTTACGAATTGAAATTGAAATTGAATTGATTTGGTTTTGAAATATATAAACGACCAATCGGTGTAATAATTTCGAAAGTTATTAAAGAGACCGGAATTCGGTTATGGATATACTCTCTATCTAAACCGAAAACCACTTTAATAACTATACGCGGAGTGATGATCCAGAATGAAGTGGATGGAATGATGTACGCGTTGACTGAAGAAAGAGAACGATTTTGGATGACCCCTGACATGACTAAAACAGGAGCCGCGCCGGGCCATTGAGGATCGCCATCTCTAGCGGACACACTTCTTCGTTACCATATCTATTACTTTTGTGATTCGATTTGGGTGCACCCCTCGATTTGGGAGTGTTGTTTCGCGGTGTTGGGGTAGTAGCTGCTATGCCCAACATCAGTCCGGATCAGGCAACTACTAGTATCCTAGTTGGTATCGCCTCATGTACCTTGTCATACTGATTATCCTATTCGCGACCACTACGATTTTGATTTGTACCTTTAGTATATGGATTGCCCTCTGGTGACTTCCGGTTTTGGGGAAACTACGGTCTTGTATATGCTTTTGGGAATAAAAATGTGTTAAGGGTGGAATGGGCCATGACTTAACGCTATTTTGATATCTTTTTATATTACTGATAGACATTATCTACTTAGCGTACATTACTACATAGTAGATAGTTTAACGGATCCTTAAAGGATGGTTATTCCAAACATCCTTTGAGTTACTTGTATTTCAATTGCTATTTCACTTGAGTTGGATTTATTAATATAAGAATGTTAATCCTGACTCGAGTGTCTTGTGTTTTTGCTTTACGCTCGGGTCAGACTGAGTGGTTCAGCTTTCGAGACTCACCTTTGGAGTTGGAGCTTCGCTTGGAGATCCAGCTACCTATCCAGATATTCGATGATTCCAGTGATGTATTCTGATTTGTATCTGTTACTCTTCCGTTGTATATGGTTTAACTCTGATGTATCGTATTACTCTCCTGTTGTAAACTCTGATGTAACTTATATATTTATATAGTAGCTTCATGAACTACTATCTCTTTTATTTCCGCTGCACTTATTACTCTGTGTCTGTGATCTGTGATTATTTATTTACTGTATATGTTCAGTTTTGCCAAATTTAAATTAACAACGCGGTATTTTGAGCAATTCAACTCCGGCATGAGTGTCTACCTATACACTTATAATGGACGCGAATGGTCCAAAATGGCGGGTCGTTACAAAATGTATTTTGTATTAAATCTATTTTATATATTTTTAAAATAAGAAAATTATAAGAAAATCTTAAAAATTATATTTTCAAAACTAAATAATAAATTAAAATTTCCAAAACATATTATTTTTAAAAAATCTGGATTTTATACATATATGAAAATAGCCTATATATATTATATTTTAAAATTGATATTTATTAAAACCATATATTTCCTTTCAAAACTTTGGAAATCATTTTCAAAATATAGACCAACGGTGTCCGTATATAATTTTCTATCCTATGGTCAAGTGATATGGATATTTATCATTTCAATCCACAATTTAAATATCTACGGGTATATATCATTTCAACCCGCAATCCCAAAATTCAAATTCAATGAAAATCGCTTGGGTTTATCATTTCAACTTATAACGATTTTCCCCTATTCTACAGGATCGTTCGGGTATATATTGAAAGTGTGTACGCTTGTGCACACTAATTGTGGATCGTGTAATATGGACTAATATATGCGGAATGTTATATACAGTTGCTATATAAGTAAATATTCAATAAACTAACTATATAGCAATTCACAGATATAGAATAGTAAATGCAGTAAACAGTAAAAATCACACCAGGGATTTTTATACTGGTTCGGACCTCCCGTCCTACGTCCAGTCCCAGACTTCTATCTGGATTTCACTACCAACTACCTCGCTTCACCCGGAGGAACAGGTTTATAACACCCGAACAGCCGAACGGGATTTCGTGCCTCTTACAACACCGAGGACTTCAACAAAAATAAATACAATTGTCGTTGACAACTTGTGCTCTTGATAACACTGATTTGTCACTTGTAGTACACCCTTCCTATAATCTTATCCTCAAAATATGTGAATGATGTTTGTAAAGATTGAAGGAAGTATATTACTTATTTGAATCAAAAGATATGAAATAATTTCAATGATTCAATAAGCAATTTGAAGTAGAGAGCTTTTTGAATGCAAGAGTATTTAGAATTTAAGATCAGAATTTTAAAGCAAAGAATTGTTGTGTTTCAATCAATGATTTAGATATGTTTATATAGAGAATAAATGGTTGTAACTCTTTGTGAAGAGTAGCCATTAAAAGATGTGATCATTGATGAAAGGAAAGAGAAGCAACCATTGAAGAAAGAAGTGTCTTTTGGGAAAGGTTGCTTTCTGTTTAAAAACGGTCGACAGGTCAAAAATGACCAGTAGACAAAAATTTCAAATATATAGACGTTATGTGCATGTGTGCACGTTCATTGTGCAATTTACACAGGAACGGTCGACCGCCTGGTTTTGGACCGGTCGACCGGTCGTTGTTAAATTGCACAGTGAATGTGCGCTGTCATCCAAAACGTTTATACATCGATTCTTTTGAGATGCATGATTATTTTGAGGATAGATTTTAACATAACTAATATTACTAACATACCAAAAAATCCACCTCTAATGTATGAAGCTCGTTGTGTCTCAATGAATGACTTCTTTTTGAAGATCATGGTTTAACCCTTTGTCAGAAATCAAAACTATATAAAAATCTTGACTCAACATTCTCCCCCTTTTTGATTGATGACAACATAGTTATGAATCTCCCCATGTATTTGATCTCCCCCTGAGATTGTGCCTGTAACTCTATATTTTCCTGCATATATACTGTTAGCACAATTTTCTCCCCCTTTGTCATCGACAAAAAGGAGTTTATTAAAATATAGGATATAATATAAATAATTCAGAGTATAAGCAAAATAAGACTACTACCATAGATCAAGAGTTAAGAGTCACATAATATGATAATGCCAAAGAGTCTAGTACGAATTAAAATGCGACACTATTTAGTACAAGTGCCAGATAATGTCTTAAAGCAAGAACTAAGTCATAATTTACACATAATAGTAAATAAAGACATAGACTAAAAGGATTTAATCTGAATCTGTCTCACCCTCCTCTTCTTCCTCTTCTTCTTCTTCAACAAGCTGAGATTTTCCGTATCCACGTCCATGACTCGTTCCCGAGCTTGTACCCTCCTCCGAGGATGTCCAAGCAAAGGTAGGAGGAGCTGGGCGCTTGCCAGGGTCTTGAGTTGGCATGGATGAGGATGATGCTCCACATGATATTGCTTCCCATATAGAACTGAAGAACGACTTAAGTTTGTTAAATCGTTTATCCATTTTGGTGTCCATGCGCTTAAGTCGGGCTTCTAGAAGAAATTGATTTTGAGCAATAGTGTTAAGTGATTCTTTTGTTGAGGAAGATGATCTTAAAAGTTTAACTTCTCCAGGTTTAGATCGGGATGAACGGGAGGAAGCCTCTCTATGTCCTTGGTCTTTCCATTGTTCAAAAGGCATAATATTGAAGTATGGAGCTGGAAGCTTCATTCTTGCAATCGAAGCTTTGTTGATGGCTTTTGGTTTGGAAATAGAAGACTTTGGTGGTTCAATGCCACAATCGAGCAAGAGTCGCATAATGTACTCGTTATAAAACAAGTGTGGTCTAGAGCTATCATTTACTTTCAAGATCTCATCAAAGATCATACCAATCCAGTTTATACGAATACCTCCATAAATTGCGTATAATGCCTTGAAATTTTCTTTATAGACGGCATCAAAATTTCCAGTTCTTGGGAAGAGGGAGTGCATAAGAGTATGATGAAGAATTCTTGCAGACGGCCTTAAGCCAATAGACTTAGTGCTATCCTTGTCATCTTCAGTAAATTGATGACTAATTTGATTACGGACATGAATATTGCAAAAGTCATTTGAGAATATTTCACCAATAAACCTAGAACCAAGAACACTTGCCATCCTATCACATGAGATAAACACTTCTTTGCCACATACAACAGACCAAAGACAATAATTGGGATTTGTGGGTTTGTTTTTCTCTATATTTAGATTAGCATAGAATAACTTGATCATGACATGGTTAATTTCCACATTGTTTTGATCATAGTCAATTAGGTTTTCAATGTCGGTATCCCTTGCTAAATCTAAAATACGATAACTAGAGAAATCTGAGAATTTAACAAACGAACCCGGATGGATAGTAAAATCTTTCATTTCATTCCACCTTTTGAGTGAAATTGGATCCACAAGCCATTTCTTGATAGAGAGATCAATGGGTTGTGTCTCTGAGGTAGAAGCTTACTTAAATTTCTTTTGTTGAGGAGCCATTAGGGATAAGTTTGAAGAAAGAAATTTAATAAGGGAATGTAGGGTTTCTTTGGTTTGGGAAGAAGACAAGTTATGAAGAAAAAAGAGTGATAGGGGAAAAAATGAACGGACGGATATATTAAAAAACAAAACAGAATACTCGTAACCGGTCGACCGGTGAAAATGGGGCGGTCGACCGTTTTTATCCAGAGAGCAAAACGGTCGACCGGTCCATTTTGAGCTGTCGACCGGTGCTGTTCTGGAAGCATAGTTCAGCCTGTTTTCAATATAGTTGTGTCCTATAAATTGTATATCACTCTTATTATAATATTTAATTGTTATTAAATGAGTGATTACAAAAGAAAATAAACAACGATACAATATAAAAATAAAATTAATGAAGAGTGGGAGAAGGAAGATCGGTTGAATCTTCGTTAATATCATCAATGCGAGCCTTCCAAGATGACCATTTTTCAGTTGCCCCTTCATTCTGAGCATAGTTTCTGTCCCATGAGTTTGGGGTTCTAGAAGATGAAGGTGCATTTGGCATTGGCTCATGAACATCTCGTTTGTTTGATCCACAGAAGAAGAATGCCATTCTTTCTAAAATAGATAATCGTGCCGAAGTCTGCTGTTGTTCATGATGAAGCTGTTGTTGTCCATAATGAAGCTGACGTTGAAGATCTATTTGATGTTTTTGATAGTGATGAATTTCATCGATCTTCTCTTTGGTTTGAGGAGAATAGAATAGCACTTTCTTTGCCTTTTTTGATTTAGGCGTACTTCCAGGTGTACGAGAGCATTGATGATGGCACTTTGGTTTATATTTTGGTGTTTCAGGAGAAAGATATTCTTCTGATTCAGAACTTGTAATGGAAATGTGAGTTTTTTGAGCACACTCATCACAAATATGTGCCATAGAAAAATTTGCATTTATGATTAGATAAGGGAAGATGAATAGAACGAATGTTTTTGACAGCTTATATAGATAGTTTATATATATAAGCCTATGATTAAGAGTAAAAAGAGGAATTTGATGGTGTAAAATAATCAGAGACTCAAATAGCTTAAAATAGCTATAGTTTAAAAAAGAATAATCAAACGAAAGAACTAAAAAGTTTAACATCAGTAATTATTAGACAAGGTCTTTTAAAGAAATTAAACCAAGCTCTCTTCGTAATTTAATAAAACTAGATTCGAGCAAAGGCTTAGTAAAAATGTCCGCTAATTGATTTTCAGTTTGGACATATTCAAGACATATATTTCCTTTTTCAATATTATCTCTAAGGAAATGATGACGGATATCAATGTGCTTGGTTCTAGAATGATTCACTGGATTTTTAGAAAGATTTATAGCACTCGTGTTATCACAGTATATAATAGAATTTGATAAATGAATATCAAAATCTTGAAGTGTTTGTTGCATATATAATACTTGAGTACAAGCGAGAGCCGCTGATATATATTCGGCTTCACATGTTGATAGTGAAACACAATTCTGTTTCTTACTAAACCAAGAGACAAGTGATTTTCCAATAAAATGGCACGTACCACTTGTACTCTTTCTATCCGTTCGAGAACCTCCAAAATCAGCATCACTATATGAAACTAATTCGAATGGACATTCTGTTGGATAAAAAAGACCGAAATCTTTTGTATTATTAAGATAACGAATTATACGCTTCACTGCTCGTAAATACGATTCCTTTGGATTTGCTTGAAAACGAGCACATAGACAAACACTCATCATTATATCTGGACGACTAGCTGAAAGATAAAGAAGAGAACCAATCATGCTTCGATATAATTTCTGGTCAACACTCTTACCATTATCATCTTTTTCAAGATGTGTAGTTGTACTCATAGGAGTTGGTTTACCAGATGTATTTTCTAATCCGAAGCGCTTGATAAGATTTCCGCAGTATTTTTCTTGATTAATAAAAATACCATTCGGAAGTTGTTTGATTTGAAGTCCAAGAAAGTATGACAGTTCTCCCATATGAGACATTTCGAATTCTTTGGTCATAATACTTGCAAATTCCTTACAGAGTTTATCATTTGTTGAACCAAAGATGATGTCGTCTACATATATCTGAATAACTAGAATATCCTTTTGAGAATGTTTGATAAACAAAGTTTGATCGACTCTGCCTATTTGAAATCCTGAGTCAATAAGATAGCTACGTAATCGTTCATACCAAGCACGAGGTGCTTGTTTTAAACCATAAAGGGCTTTCTTTAGTTTGAACACATGATCAGGATATTTTTCATGTACAAACAAAGGAGGTTGTTCGACATATACATTCTCTTTGATAAATCCATTAAGAAATGCACTCTTGACATCCATCTGATAAAGTTTGAAATTATGGTGACAAGCAAAAGATAAAAGGATTCTAATAGCTTCTAGTCGAGCAACTGGTGCAAAAGTTTCTTCATAATCGATACCTTCTTCCTGATTATATCCCTGTGCTACTAACCTTGCTTTATTTCTGGTGATATTCCCTTGTTCATCGGCCTTATTTTTATAGACCCATTTAGTACCAATCACTGACTGATCAGTTGGTCTTGGAACAAGTTCCCAGACGTCATTGCGCACGAACTGATTTAGTTCTTCTTGCATGGCAATGATCCAATATTCGTCGGTAGCTGCTTCTTTAGGATTCTTAGGTTCGATATTTGATAGAAATGCAACATGTCCCATTTGATGTAATTGACTCCTAGTTCTTACTTGTGAGTCGACCTCCCCAATTACATTTTGAACCGGATGGTGTCTCAATAATCTTGGAGGGGAACGTATTTCACAAGCTGGATTGTGTTGTTGAGAAGTATTTTCAACAATATTTTCAGAGTCAGAGTCATAATTTGTGATGATAGGAGTGTCAGAAAGTATAGTTTCGTCATCATCAGATTTTGGTTGAGAGGGCTGAAAGATTTCATCGAAGGAAACATGAAGAGATTCCTCAATAGTTTTGGTTCGTTTATTAAAAATACGATATGCCTTGCTTCTTTCCGAATAACCGACAAATATACCTTCATCAGCTTTCGGATCAAACTTCCCGAGTTGGTCTTTCGTATTTAAAATGAAACATTTTGAACCAAATACTTTGAAGTAAGATATATTTGGCTTCCTTTCGTTAAATAATTCATAAGATGTATTCTTGGTGAGTGGTCGAATGGACACACGATTCAAAACATAACATGCAGTGGCGACGGCTTCTGCCCAGAAATGTTTTAGTAAAGTAGATCCATTTAATAACGTTCTTGCACATTCTTGTAATGTTCGATTTTTTCGTTCTACAACTCCGTTTTGTTGTGGAGTTCTAGGAAACGAAAAATTGTGGTTAATACCTTTCTTTGTACAAAAATGTTCAAATTCGTTATTTTCGAATTCACCACCATGATCACTCCTTATGTTTTTAACTTTTATCCCTTTCGATTTTTGAATTCTTTTGACGAAAGATTTAAAATGTTCAAAAGTGTCACTCTTGTTTTTCAGGAAAATAGACCATGTATACCGAGAATAGTCATCAACTATTACAAATACATATCGATTATGGTTTATCGACTGAACTTGTGTTGGTCCGAATAAATCCATATGTAGTAACTCAAGTGGTTGTAGTGTTGATATGACTTTCTTGGATTTAAAAGATGATTTGGTTAATTTTCCTAATTGACATGCATCACAGATATTGTTAACCTTAAAACTCATTTTGGGTAATCCTCTAACTAGATTGTTTTTGGCTAGCTTGTCAATAGTTCTGAAGTTTATATGACAGAAGCGTTTGTGCCATAGCCATGGATCATTATCATTAGCTATAAGACACATATCTGAGTTATGATTAATATTCATATTCAGAATATATATATTTCTGTCTCTATAACCTTCGAAAATTAAATTATGATCTTTATCTAGAATGCTACACTATTATTTGAAAAAGAAATTGTAAAACCCTTGTCACATAATTGACTGATACTAAGTAAATTGTGTTTTAAATTTCTAACTAGCATGACATTTGTAATAAGAGGTAAGTTAGATGTACCGCAATTGCTCACATCGCCTTTGCCGATGATATAGCCTTTTGAATTATCTCCAAAAGTGACGGAGCCACCATCTGAGTATGTAATATTTGTTAATAAGCTCTTGTCTCCAGTCATGTGCCCCTTTTTGTGACAGTTGAAACATTCTATAGTTGATGAAGATGATTTGTTTGATCCAGATTTCCTTTTGTTGTAACGACTGGCTTTTCGATATATTAGGAATTTTTTGAATCCTTTTGCAATGAATGCCAAATCTTCATCTTCAGAATCTGATTCATTTTCATCTTTCTCAGCATGAAATGCTACATTTTTCTTTTCTTCTTTCTGTTCTTTTCTAGCCTGCAAATTTGCTTCATAGGACATTAAATTTCCTATCAATTCATCTGGCTTCATGATGGAAAGGTCATTAGCTTCTTCAATTGCTAATACTTTTCCTTCCCATTCACTAGTCAGAGAATGTAGGACTGTTGAAACAACATCAAAATCTGAATATTTTTGTCCTAATCCGATAAGTGCATGATGAATAGTTTGAAACCTTGAATACATATCATTGATTGTCTCATTCGGTTTCATTTTAAAATTTTGAAACTGACTCTTCAGCATGGCTATTTTGGCTTGTTTAACCTTGTTAGTACCTTCATGAGTGGTTTTCAGCGTTTGCCAAATTTGATATGCAGTAGTGCAGATACTAACACGATTATATTCATTTTGGTCTAATGCACAAAACAACATATTTATTGCCTTTGCATTTACGGCTGCTGCCGTTTTCTCAGCCGTTGTCCATTCTGAATATTCAGTTGTTGGATTTACTATTTCTTTTTGAGTAGCATTCCAAGCATCATAACTATTTGATTGCATGAAAAATGACATACGTGTAGCCCAATAGCTATAGTTGAGACCATTAAAGAATGGAGGTCTTTGTGTTGATTGACCTTCCGTGTAAGTGCTAGAGCTAGTGCTTGCGTTATTTGCCATATTACAAGAATATATCAAATAACGGTGTTACGGTTATATGATAACCTCGCTCTGATACCAAATGAAAGTATGTATGCTCTGATACCAAATGAAAGTGTGTATACGCTTGTGCACACTAATTACGGATCGTGTAATATGGACTAATATATGCGGAAAGTTATTTACAATTGCTATACAAGTAAATATTCAATAAACTAACTATATAGCAATTCACAGATATGGAATAGTAAATGCAGTAAACTGTAAAAATCACACCAGGGATTTTTATACTGGTTCGGACCTCCCGTCCTACGTCCAGTCCCAGACTTCTATCTGGATTTCACTACCAACTACCTCGCTTCACCCGGAGGAACAGGTTTATAACACCCGAACAGCCGAACGGGATTTCGTGCCTCTTACAACACCGAGGACTTCAACAAAAATAAATACAATTGTCGTTGACAACTTGTGCTCTTGATAACACGGATTTGCCACTTGTAATACACCCTTCCTATAATCTTATCCTCAAAATATGTGAATGATGTTTGTGAAGATTGAAGGAAGTATATTACTTATAGAATCAAAAGATATGAAATGATTTCAATGATTCAATAAGCAATTGAAATGTTTGAGAGCTCAAGACAGAGATCAATAGAATAGAGATTAGAATAATAGAATTGGTTAATTGGAATAATGATTTCATGATGTTTATATAAGAAATAAACAGTTGTAACCCTTTGTGAAAAGATACAAACAAAGGTCATGATCATTGGTGAAGAGAAAGAGAAGCAACCGTTGAAGAAAAGGAAGTGTCTGTACGAAAGGTTGCTTTCTGTTTGAAAACGGTCGACAGGTCAAAATGGACCAGTAGACAAGAATTTGAATATATATACGTTATGTACACTTGTGCACGTTATCTGTGCATTCTGGGTAAAAACGGTCGACCGCCTTGTTTTAAACCGGTCGACCGGTTTAGCCCAGACTGCACAGTTAATGTGCACTCATACATATATACATTTATATTCAAAGATTGAAGGTATGAGATTATTTGAGGATAGATTTTAACATAAATAACACTACTAACATACCAAATAATCAACCTCTAATGTATGGAGCTCTTTGTGTCTCTTTAAAACAATGAATAACTTCTTTTTGTCGATCACGGCTTATCCCTTTGTCAGAAATCAAAACTCTATAAAAATCTTGACTCAACATTCTCCCCCTTTTTGATTGATGACAACATATATCTGAAACTCTGAATCTCCCCCTGAATATGTGATCTCCCCCTGAGATTTTGTCTGTATTCTTTATATAAATATATATATTCCTGCAGATAATTGTTAGCACTTTCTCCCCCTTTGTCATCGACAAAAAGGAGTAATAGATAATGGAATAATATAGGAATGTATCAACCAGAATATCCACTTTCCTCTTTTCTTAAGTGGGACCTGCAAAAAATAGAATTAAGTCCATGGTACCCACTTTTTATGGGGTCCTAAGAGTTAGGTCTTAGGAGTCCAAACCCATACGGGTCCGGTATCCCCTTTATATATATAATTAGTATTAAGATGTACAGTATTCATGAAATTCTGAATATATTTATTCCTAATCAAATTGTTATTTGTTTTAGGAACCCATATTTTGATAGTCTTGACATTTTTCTTCTGAAATTTCACAACTGGTTTTGGTTTGGAATATAATAAACTAAGATTTTTCTTAGCTTCAGTCTTTTGTATTTTCCTCTTCCTTTCATTACCAAGATGTTTCTTGGTTTCTTGTTTCCTATATCCCAAACCTTGTTTATTTGAAACAGATTGTGAACTTTCAATGATTTTTGTCAAATTTTCTCGACCTTTGTTAAAGTTAGAAACATTTTGAGTTATGTCATCTAACTTAGTTTGTAAGCTCGCCTTTTCTAGGTCCAGATTTTTGACTTTTGCCTTAAGCTCATGATTTTCAATAGTGAGAGCATCATTTTTCTCTTTTTGAGTTTCAATTTCTTGACTCAAAAGAGATAATTGAGAGTCAACATTAGATGATGATTCTTGAAGTTTTTCAAGTTCTTCTTCTAATATTTTCTTCTCGTCTTTTAACATATCTCGTTCAAACTCTACTCTACTCAAATCTGCTTTGGCTACTTTTAATTGACGTTTTATGTCTTTATATTTGACTATCAATTCAGAATTTATATCAAGTAATTCATCAAATGTAGGAATTTGTACCTCATCTTCTGTTGCCATAAAACAAACATTAGCTTGTTCATTCTCCTGATCACTTTCACTTTCAGATGAGGATGAGTCTGAATCATCCCATGTTACTGAGAAGGCTCGTTTCTTTGACTTGTCCTTCTTATGTTTGAATTTATCATTTTCTGACTTCTTCTTTTGTTCTGGACAATCCTTCTGCATGTGCCCCTTTTTGTGACAGTTGAAACATTCTATAGTTGATGAAGATGATTTGTTTGATCCAGATTTCCTTTTGTTGTAACGACTGGCTTTTCGATATATTAGGAATTTTTTGAATCCTTTTGCAATGAATGCCAAATCTTCATCTTCAGAATCTGATTCATTTTCATCTTTCTCAGCATGAAATGCTACATTTTTCTTTTCTTCTTTCTGTTCTTTTCTAGCCTGCAAATTTGCTTCATAGGACATTAAATTTCCTATCAATTCATCTGGCTTCATGATGGAAAGGTCATTAGCTTCTTCAATTGCTAATACTTTTCCTTCCCATTCACTAGTCAGAGAATGTAGGACTGTTGAAACAACATCAAAATCTGAATATTTTTGTCCTAATCCGATAAGTGCATGATGAATAGTTTGAAACCTTGAATACATATCATTGATTGTCTCATTCGGTTTCATTTTAAAATTTTGAAACTGACTCTTCAGCATGGCTATTTTGGCTTGTTTAACCTTGTTAGTACCTTCATGAGTGGTTTTCAGCGTTTGCCAAATTTGATATGCAGTAGTGCAGATACTAACACGATTATATTCATTTTGGTCTAATGCACAAAACAACATATTTATTGCCTTTGCATTTACGGCTGCTGCCGTTTTCTCAGCCGTTGTCCATTCTGAATATTCAGTTGTTGGATTTACTATTTCTTTTTGAGTAGCATTCCAAGCATCATAACTATTTGATTGCATGAAAAATGACATACGTGTAGCCCAATAGCTATAGTTGAGACCATTAAAGAATGGAGGTCTTTGTGTTGATTGACCTTCCGTGTAAGTGCTAGAGCTAGTGCTTGCGTTATTTGCCATATTACAAGAATATATCAAATAACGGTGTTACGGTTATATGATAACCTCGCTCTGATACCAAATGAAAGTATGTATGCTCTGATACCAAATGAAAGTGTGTACGCTTGTGCACACTAATTGTGGATCGTGTAATATGGACTAATATATGCGGAATGTTATATACAGTTGCTATATAAGTAAATATTCAATAAACTAACTATATAGCAATTCACAGATATAGAATAGTAAATGCAGTAAACAGTAAAAATCACACCAGGGATTTTTATACTGGTTCGGACCTCCCGTCCTACGTCCAGTCCCAGACTTCTATCTGGATTTCACTACCAACTACCTCGCTTCACCCGGAGGAACAGGTTTATAACACCCGAACAGCCGAACGGGATTTCGTGCCTCTTACAACACCGAGGACTTCAACAAAAATAAATACAATTGTCGTTGACAACTTGTGCTCTTGATAACACTGATTTGTCACTTGTAGTACACCCTTCCTATAATCTTATCCTCAAAATATGTGAATGATGTTTGTAAAGATTGAAGGAAGTATATTACTTATTTGAATCAAAAGATATGAAATAATTTCAATGATTCAATAAGCAATTTGAAGTAGAGAGCTTTTTGAATGCAAGAGTATTTAGAATTTAAGATCAGAATTTTAAAGCAAAGAATTGTTGTGTTTCAATCAATGATTTAGATATGTTTATATAGAGAATAAATGGTTGTAACTCTTTGTGAAGAGTAGCCATTAAAAGATGTGATCATTGATGAAAGGAAAGAGAAGCAACCATTGAAGAAAGAAGTGTCTTTTGGGAAAGGTTGCTTTCTGTTTAAAAACGGTCGACAGGTCAAAAATGACCAGTAGACGAAAATTTCAAATATATAGACGTTATGTGCATGTGTGCACGTTCATTGTGCAATTTACACAGGAACGGTCGACCGCCTGGTTTTGGACCGGTCGACCGGTCGCTGTTAAATTGCACAGTGAATGTGCGCTGTCATCCAAAACGTTTATACATCGATTCTTTTGAGATGCATGATTATTTTGAGGATAGATTTTAACATAACTAATATTACTAACATACCAAAAAATCCACCTCTAATGTATGAAGCTCGTTGTGTCTCAATGAATGACTTCTTTTTGACGATCACGGTTTAACCCTTTGTCAGAAATCAAAACTATATAAAAATATTGACTCAACATATATCTTTTCAACCCATAGGGAATTATAAATTAACAGAGAACTTGCAGAGTGAGAACAAATATGATAAAATATAACATATCAATAACAGGCATACATCATCAGTGATAAATAAAATATATATAGCAGGATATGGTGTCATATATCATAGGTGAATAATTGTAGATAATAGCATATCATATGTAGCAATTAAATAACTAGCAATTCAAATTTAACAGCATATTTCAATTGTCATTTCAAGTAAAATCAAATTTACTAACTATAAGAATGTTAATCGTGAGTGATTGCTCACCTTTCGTTGCTGGAGAAAATAGATAACACAACAAGCTACGATTTGAATCACGACCTAGACAATCGACCGATCCAACAACAAATCTCGAAGCGAAGTAAGCTGAACACGAATTTGACGGACAAAGCTGATAAATAGGAATCGATGAGAATAAAACAAATTAGGTTGATATAAGCTGAACAAAATATACGTTATATATATAATTTTTCTCTCAACCAATTTTTTTAACATATATTTTAAATAAGGTATATATATATATATATATTTAAATCAATATTTTAACTTTAACACCTATAAAATAATATATATATATATATGGAACCCAAACTCAAATGACCTTGCATATATATAAACTAATATATAACTTATATATATACCTACTATATCATAAAATCAATATAGACTTACTTCAGCATAAAATTAAATGGATCGTATATAAACTTCTATATACACTTATGTAGACCTATACATATACGAACAAACAAATTTTTATATAACTTTCAAAAGCTCACGTATATAATTAATAGGTTATATACAACAACATATATAACTAGCAGCTTATATATATAAACTATTATAAACCAATACAGTACAACCTATTAGATTTGTATAACTAATATATATAAATTTTATATATTATAACTATACTTTTCCTACATATAGACGTATAACAAAACTGATTACACTAGAATACATATAGACTGCAACATAAAAGAATATATATGGCTACTCAAAACATATGAAGGCTATATACGCATATATACATGCTACTCAAAATACACACAGACTATATATATTAACAATATATACATGCAGACTTTTATATATGATATATATATAATCAACTATTTATAAACTAATATATTATATAAACATACGGTTTGATTATAAACGAGACGGAACGGAAAATAAGGACTTGGTGTAAAATCTAACTTTGTATATATATATATACTAAAAAAAATTCCAATATTCAATTTAAAATTACATATTTAAAATAACATATCTATATATAATATTTAAATTAAAATCAAAACATATATTGAAAATTATATTGATTTGCAGAAACAATATATAATTACTTTAAAATCAATATTACTGTACATATATATAAGACACGACAACCCTTATGCAAATACTTTGGAAAACATATGTATATTATGTATATATATCCAAACTATAAATAAAACATGCAGATTATACTTATAAAAAATATATATTTAATCAAACTATACAAACATATACACACACACACTAACATATTATGTACAACAAAATATATATACGAATGTAATAGATATGCACCTTTTGTTTTTTAATATAGCACAAGCAACAGAGAAAGGATGGATGAAGGCTGACGTTCGACAAAGAGAAACAAGGTGCGCTGGTCTTATGGCTTCTACTTGATCAGGCAGCTGCTTCGGTGGGTTGATGCATGGAGGGACAAGGGTCGACTTTATGGTGTTGCGGCTAGAGGAGATGGAGGTTGTTCGACAAGTGGGAAAAATCAGAAGCGGAGGGAGATGGTGGATGGATGGCGGATAGGCGTTGTGGAGAGGTGCGAGGCCGGGCTAGTGTGTCAGGTCGCTGTGTTGTAGGCTTCTCACATGGGTTGCTGTGGTGGTGTCAAAAGGTAGTGGGAGGCGATCTTGGTGGTGGTCGCGTGATTGGAAAGGGGTGGCTGAGGTGTGGGTCGGCGGTTGTGGAAGTCTAGGCGGGCGAGGCTGTGCTAGGTGATGAGGGGCGGAGCACGTGTTATGGAGTGGGAGACGGATGAAGGTGGCGGTGGTTGAGATAGGCCAAAGGTGCTCACTGTTTTGCTAAGAAGGGGGGAGACGTGCTACAGGAAAAATTAAAAGGTGGAGGACAGCTTCTTGACATGCAAATAGGTGGAGCACGGAGGAAATGTGCAGGCTAAAGAAGGAAATGCCATTTATCTCTTTATATATTTTAATATTCTTTTCTAAGAATGAAATAGAGATAAGGAGGGGAACGAATAAAAGTTTTCAAAGAAAAGCAAAAATGCAAATGAATAGTTTTTAATATGTATGGACTTATATTTTCTTTTCAAATAAATCAAAAAGTAAGCAAACGAATCAGACAATAATAAGAACCGACAAATATAATTGGAACCGGTAGGAAATAAGAAGTCACGGGTTGGATTTGTCATAAATATAAATGCTAGGGACTGGTATAATACGGTGGACAAATGAATGGACATGGGAAGCTAAAAGGTCCAAATGCGGAACCGATACGACTAATCGGTTTATCGATTTCGTCGTGTCCCAAACTCCGAAACACACGAAAAAATATACTGTGGAGATCAGCACGACGAGATGATCAAAACTGTATACATATATCAGCGATATGACCATCCTATCAAAAGTCGATATTTTGCTACTAAACTACTGCAAATTCATCGAAAATAAGATAAACGGGGCTAGAGCAGTCCAAATTTGACGAAACAAAATATGATGTCTCACTCAGAAAATGATGAACATTTTTATTATGCAAAAATATTCAGATTTCTAAAATATTTATTTTCATCAAATTAACTGATATTAAATTAAAATTGAAATTTACACAACAGAATTAACATTCATGTTTTCTAATGAAAAGTTTCCATTTTCTATGTCTAAATAGACGTATTCCAAATATCGAATTTTCATCGAAAATTTTTATAGTTTTAAATTTCACAAAATTTCAGTTAATTACGTTATAAAACCGTTAAAAATTTCCGGGTCGTTACATTGTGCTTCGAGAGCACGGTTCCACGGCCCAAGAAGTGATGCGCGACTTATGAGTGTGCACGACTTAAGTAATTATATTTGCTTGGCCGTGATTCCAAAACCAAAGAAGTGATATGCAACTTATGAAATGCATGGCTTTGATTTGGGCCTTCCTGGTGTTGCCGAAGCAATGCTGGTTCTTAAAAGGTGGGTATCGAGTTTCATCGATCTAACGGTTTGAGTCAATTTTCTTCCGTCGACTCGGCGGGTAAATGGGGCGTACTTGAGCGTGGTTCCATTATCTCAAGCAGCGATTATGTAACAACCTGCATATTTTACAATTTAATATTTAAGCGTTTTATTTAAATATAGAATCGTTAATTGGATTAAGGTCCGAAAAGCTACTTTTTGTAAACAGTCGAATTAGGACTCGAGACAACTTCCATTGAGTCCAAAACGGCGTTTGCGACTTTTTTAAGTATAAACTTCGATATATTTGGGGTAAGTTGAATTTTGCTATTTTCTATTGGGCTTTTGGTTTGGGTTTCACCCCAACTCACTCTATAACCTAGTTCAGCCCTCTACTCTCCTCTTCACTTCATTTCTATTTTCTTAAACTCTTAAGCAAAACTGAAAATGGGGAGAGGAATGGGAAATTAAAATCCTAAACCCTAGTTTCCTTAGCAAATACAAATTCTTGCTCCAAATCTAAAGAGAAGCTAAGGTAGCATCTTCATCTTCTTCTCCAACTCATTCTTTCTTTAATTTCAGAAATTTCCTAAACATAACTTAGGAGATGTTCTTCTTTTGAGCTTAGATTCAAGCTTCTAGAGTTGAGATTGAAGAGGGGTTGATCCTCCGTTGTTTCCAAGCTTCTCCTTCCTTGTTTTTGGGAAAAAGGTGAGTTTTTGAACTCACCTCTATTTCTATAGATATTGTTGTTGTTGGGTATGAATTCCTAACACTAATTCATGTTCATTTGCTTTCGATTTGGATTGAATTAGTGAATTGTTAAATTTTTGGGTTTTGGAATCCAATTTGCTAAAAATCCAACCTTTGATGTTTGAACACGTTAGTGGAGCCTTTCGGAGGGCCATACAAGGCTGGGTTGTCGAAAGGCGTAAATCCTCAGTTGAAGTTGCTCAATTCGTCACTTTCATCGTGTATCGAACTTGCCCCAAAGGGGGCTAGACTGACCCAGAACATGAAAAATGTTCGTCACCAGACGTTTGCAGGAAAGCTCAGACGTTTGGAGTTTGTTTCAGCGAATTTCCTGAAACTTACTACAGACGTCTGAGTATATACTACAGACGTCTGGAGTATGTTATTTCCAACAGTCATCACCTTTGTTGACTTTGATAACTTCTTTTCCGCGATTTTCGGGAATATCCATTTTGATGGATTCGGTATCAATTTCTTTGGATTTGATTCACGTCTTCGTATGTGAATTTTGGCGATTGATTGTTTCTACAATCATTTTGTGATTTGTCACTTTTAAATACAAAGGTTTCTATACTAGTAGTAAATATCCAAACACTTTTACAAAGATGATTTCAACTATATTTTTAATACGAAGTTCGTTTATAAAACTGTTTTCTAATCTATTAGTATATACAAACCCTTACCTCATTCGTTCGAGAATATCTAATTAAACAGCTTAGAAAAACAAGTGGTATGAAACGCTTGCGTTTACTTCGTTGGTTAATTTATGGAGTTGTTCGATTGAAAATCCTGTGACAATTTTCGAGTGGAAATCTACAATTTGTTCGTAAATATTTAAGTTAAGCTAGTGGTTATGGGACATGAAGCTAAACTCGTATATTTACTGGCTTAGTGTAATTCACACTTTTTATTGATCGATGATGATCATTTTGTGATTTAGACTAGCGATGTGCGATGTCTATTTGTCTGCGAGGGAGACTAAACCCCGTTTTGTGGAACTTCGGTTCAATTTGGCGGGGTAGCGACCCATGGTCTTCGGACCGTTTGTGGAGCTTCGGCTCAAAATTTATGGTTAGCAACCATGGAATAGCGTTTCGTTTGTGATACACGTGTTGGTGAGTTTTCATGCTCCCGTTTGTGATAGGCCTCCCCCTTTGTGATTTCTGGATTTCTACTTGATGATTTCTAGAATTTGTGTTTCACCTCTTTATGTGATTGGCAATGATATGTTTGTCAATATTTGTAGTTGGGTGAATAAAATAAAGAATATGATATTCTTTTTGGGTGCTTTGAGATTTTTGGAGATAGTGTATGATTTTGTTGTTGTTTTATATCATATTTGTTCATGTATGACATTATTGCTATCATACGTACTTATTATATCTCTGCTTATATCTCATTCCTTTATCTGATATTTATAGCTAGGCTGATCCGTTTATTATTTTCTTATTAAATAATACTCGGGTCAGACCAAGATGTTATAGGTGCTTCTGTTTGACTCCTTATCTGGGATCATCTTCTGACTTTTTCCTAACTATTTGTAGTTTTTGTGGTTATACATTTGAGATATAGACTCCTTGATGTATACT
Organism: Allium fistulosum; assembly: GCA_030737815.1. Taxonomy (NCBI): domain Eukaryota; kingdom Viridiplantae; phylum Streptophyta; class Magnoliopsida; order Asparagales; family Amaryllidaceae; genus Allium; species Allium fistulosum. The sequence continues at coordinate 1,499,332,013 of CM060901.1, forward strand.
TATTCTTTTGTCTAGTACTTTTAACTATTCTTTTGTGATATTGTGGATCTTGTTTGACCACCACTCTGATGTACACTTTTATGTGTTATATTCATATCTGTTTTCTCCTTTGAGATATGAACATCTGTGACTGATTTATGTTATGCTTATTTCTATATTTATTTCCGAGGTCCACTTAGCCACCGTGTGGTAGCTTTGAGTTTGCATCGGTATGTCAGATTTCCTCTTGAAACGAAATGCATGGTTTACTATCTGACATATCGGTACTCGCACAAGGCAATTGCACGGATGGTCGCTCCTCAACAGCCTTATTCTTCACGCTAGTCGATGGCATTACCCAGTAGTGTCCTTGGCTAGCGCGAGCATAAAGGTGGGGTGTCACAGCTTGGTATCAGAGCCAAACTTCGGAACAATGTAGAATAGTCTAGCAAGGATCATTGTCCTAAGTCTTCCTTAGGAATCGTGCCATAGGATTTAATTCGAGTTTTCGTACCATTCTATCCTATTTTCTTTTGTGATTCCTTGTATTATCAATCAAATTTGTTTGATATTCATTCTGAGATTAATCTTTTTCTCTTTTCTTTCTTTCTTAAAGAATAGAAATGGGTAGACCTGGCCGTCCCAGCGCCGGTCAATCTAGTGCTACTCCGTAGGATGGAGTATTCATGTCTGCTCAGCAACTTCTAGACCTTGTGAGAAATGCTCAAGCTGTCGGACCTATTCCTGAGCCCACTCATCCTAAATCTGGGTTTGCACGCTTGTGCAGTGATTACACCAATTTGGGTGGAAAGCCATTTAAAGGTTCCGAAAGCGTTATAGAAGTCCAGGCTTGGCTTCGAACATGCGACCGCATCTTTTCTCGCATGAATCTTATTGATCTTCATCGAGCCCAAGTGGCTTCACTTATGCTCCAAGAAAGAGCATTAGACTGGTACGAGCTTCTGATCTCCGAAATTATTGAAGCGGACCTTACTTGGGAGCAATTCCGGGAAAGGTTCGAATTAAAATTTGTGCCGGAAGCTAAAAAAGTATCTCTAGCTCGATGCTTCATTGACCTTGTTCAAGGTGAATCTTCCGTGACCGACTACGTCGCATCTTTCAAATCTCTCTCAAAATATAGGGTTGAATATATTAATACCCCATTGAAGAAAAACCAGAGATTCGTTTATGGCTTGAACAAGAGCCTCAAAAAGCCATTACTTCTGAAATTAGAAGTTTCTTTTGATCAACTTGTTGATATTGCTCTTCGTCACGAAGATGCTGATAAAGATAGTGATGCTGAGGTCAAACCCAACATCAACAAGAAGAGACCTTTTAAATTCAAGCCTAATCTCAACAAGAAGGGAAAGAAAGCAACACCTGTAGAAAATACTCCTACATTTCGTCGGGGAGAATGTTACAATTGTGGTTCTAAGGACTACTATGCAAACAAGTGCCCGAAGTCTCTTTCTTGCCGCTATTGCAAGAGTTCGGGTCATGCCTTATCTTCGTGTCCCAAACTTCAAGGCAAGAAGGAGGGCAAGTTAAATGTTGTACAAACCCCTGCTAACACTTCTCGTGGACAAGGTATTTCCCATTCTATCCTTGATGGCATTATTATATTTCGTGATTCTCCTATTCGAGTTCTTTTTGATACGGGTGCATCTCACTCTTTTATATCAAAAGAACTTGTTGATGCTTTCTCTTTGGATGTTATTGGCTTGATGACTTCTTTGAGAATTGCGAATCTGGGCGAGATCCACAACACTCAGTTTATTGTGTAAAGATATCGAAATAATTTTATGTGATTACTCTTTCCGTGCCGATTTGCTTGTTATGCGTTACCTTGGTTTCGGAATGATTTTGGGAATGGATTGTCTTAACCGTTATGAAGCCCATATCCTATGTCCTGAGCGGACTATATATCTTCGGCATCCGCAATCTGTTAAGCAGATTTCTCTCGTTCTGAAAGACTCAGATTCCAATTCGAAAGCATCTCTGTATTCTCTAAATCCTCGTGATAACGATAATGATGATGAGGAAGATGTTATTTCTCTCATTCACATTGTTCGTGAATTCCCTGACCTATTTGAGCCCGTTCTAGGATTACCACCTAAGCGAGCAATTGAGTTCAGAATTAATCTCATTCCTGGAGCTCTACCTATCACTCGTCCTCCTTATCGTATGTCCAACAAAGAAAATGAGGAGATGCGCAAACAATTATCCGAATTGGAGGCGAAGCAATTTATTCAATCTAGTTCCTCTCCATGGGGAGCTTCAGCTATTTTTGTGAAGAAATCTGATGGTACACTTAGGCTTTGCGTTGACTACTGCAATCTTAATGATCTCAACATTAAGAATAAATATCCCTTGCCGCGGATTGATGATTTATTCGATCAACTTAGTGGTGCTAAAGTCTTTTCATAGTTAGACTTAGCAACCGGTTTTCATCAGCTTCGCATTGCAGAGGATAGCATTCCTTTGACATCGTTCCGAACTCGTTATGGATCTTATGAATGGCTTGTTATGCCATTTGGTTTGACAAATGCTCCAGCCTATTTCATTGATCTTATGAATCGAGTTTTCAAAGACTTCCTCGATCGATTTGTTCTCATCTTTATAGATGATATTCTTATTTATTCTAAAACCGAAGAGGAGCATGAAAATTATCTTCGTATTGTGTTGGAAACTCATAGGAGCAACCAATTGAAAGCAAAATTTTCTAAATGCCACTTTTGGCAATCTCGTGTGAAAATTTTGGGACATATCATTTCTGAATCCAGAATTTCCGTGGATCCTTCAAAGATTGAAGCGATTCAAAATTGGAAGAGACCGGAGAGTGTGACGGAAATTCATAGCTTCCTTGGATTGGCGGGCTATTACCGTCGGTTCATAAAAGGCTTTTCCAAGATTTCCGTACCTCTTACTAGTTTGACAAAGAAGGGAGTTAAATACGTTTGGTCAGACAAATGTGAAGCATCATTTCAAAAATTAAAAGAACTCCTTTTCGATGCTCCTATTCTTGTGATTCCCGATGGGAACCAAGATTTTATTGTTTATACTGATGCTAGTCATGTTGGTTTGGGTGTCGTTCTTATGCAAAAGGAATGTGTTATCGCTTATGCTTCTAGACAATTAAAACCTGCCGAGACTAGATATGCCACTCATGATTTAGAGCTCGTGGCTATTGTTTTCGCCCTTAGAATTTGGCGTCATTATCTTCTGGAGGAGAAATTTATTCGCTACACCGATCACAAATCTTTAAAGTATTTATTTTCTCAAAAGGAGCTTAACTTGCGTCAACAACGTTGGCTCGAGTTTCTTGCATCTTACGATCTTGATATCCTTTATACTCCAGGAAAAGGAAATCGTATTGCCGATGCCCTTAGTCGTAAGCAACAAGCGGTTGTTTCCATGATGATATCCGAGTGGAATGATCTCGAGACTTTATCCACTTGCGAGATTCGAGATCGTGAATCCGATTTATGCTCATCTCTTGTTTTATGTAGCCTTGAGGCTCATCCTTCTCTTTTAGACTGCATTCTTGAAGCTCAAATGCATGATCTCGAATTGGTTCTTCTTGGCCAAAGTCGTAGGGATAAAATTAATATTGAAGGTTTGATAGACTTTGATATTGATGCTCGTGGCGGTATTCGAAAATTTGGTAGACTTATTGTGCCAAATATTATTGATCTTCGTAAAGATATATTCGAAGATTCTTATCGTTCTAAATTTACCATTCATCCCGATAGTAGTAAAATGTACGCGGATATGAAGCGACTTTATTACTGGGAGGGAATGAAATCCGATATTGCTAACTTTGTTAAGCGTTGCATGACTTGCCAACTCGTAAAGGCCGAGCACCAAAGGCCTGGTGGGTTATTGCAACCATTGGAAATTCCAATATGGAAGTGGGATCAAATTTCCATCGATTTTATTAAGGGTCTTCCCCGTTCTCATTCGAGTCATGATAGCCTATGGGTGATAGTAGATAGACTTACAAAATCTGCCCATTTTATTCCCGTTCGGTCCAATCGGACCGTACCTATTTTGGCTAAACTCTTTGTCAAGGAAATTGTTAAATTGCATGGAGTTCCTACTTCTATCGTTAGCGATCGTGATCCATTGTTTACTAGTGGATTTTGGAAAGGTCTTCAAAAAGCTTTGGGAACAAAGCTTAATTTTAGCACCGCTTATCATCCTCAGTCCGATGGACAAACCGAGCGTGTGAATCAAACTCTTGAAGATCTTCTTCGTGCATGTGTTCTTGATTTTGGTGGAAGTTGGGAAGATCATATTTCTCTTGTTGAATTGTCCTATAATAATAGCTTCCAATCTAGCATTGGTATGGCACCTTTCGAGGTACTTTACGGAAGGCCATGTCGATCTCCTTCGTGTTGGCTTGAAGCTGGTGAGAAGCTGGTTTTAGGTCCAGATTTTATTCGTGATGCCATAGAAAAGATCGACCTTATTCGTCATAGGATGAAAGAAGCTCAAAGTAGACAAAAATCCTATGCCGATAATCGAAGAAGGAAATTAGAATTTTCTGTGGGAGATTTTGTGTTTATTCATGTTTCACCTATGAAGGGTGTTGTGTGTTTCAGTCGATCGGGAAAATTAGCACCTCGATATATTGGCCCATTTCCCATCACCGAACGCATTGGTTCCGTGGCTTATCGCCTTTTATTACCGGCTCAGTTTTCTGCTATTCATGACGTATTCCACGTCTCTCAACCACGGAAATGCCTTCGAGATTCCGATTCTATTCTTGAGACCGGTGTTATTGAAGAAATTGAAGTTTCGCCTAATTTGACTTATGAGCAACATCCTATTCGAATCATTGCTTCGGAGGTCAAACGCCTTCGAAATAAAGATGTTTCTCTTGTGAAAGTTCAGTGGTCCTCAAATCCTAAGGATTGCTCTTGGGAATCCAGAGAATTTATCGAGCGAACACATCCGGACTTGCTCTCTCGTGCTCTTTAAGGTGAAATTTTTATTTTCAAATTTCTTCTTTTTATGTCGATATGCTTTTGTTGTTGTTACTTCCTATTTATTTCTTGGAGATTGCGAGGACACAATTTCTTTAAGGATGGGAGTCTGTAACAACCCATATATTTTACGATTTAATATTTAAATATAGAATCGTTAATCGAATTAAGGTCCGAAAAGCTACTTTTTGTAAACAGTCGAATTGGGACTCGAGACCACTTCCATTGAGTCCAAAACGGCATTTGCGACTTTTTTAAGTATAAACATCGATATATTTGGGGTAAGTTGAATTTTGTTATTTTCTATTAGGCTTTGGATTTGGGTTTCACCCCAACTCACTCTATAACCTAGTTCAGCCCTCTACTCTCCTCTTCACTTCATTTCTATTTTCTTAAACTCTTAAGCAAAACTGAAAATGGGGAGAGGAATGGGAAACTAAAATCCTAAACACTAGTTTCCTTAGCACATACAAATTCTTGCTCCAAATTCAAAGAGAAGCTAAGGTAAGCATCTCCATCTTCTTCTCCAACTCATTCTCTCTTTAATTTCAGAAATTTCCTAAACCTAAATTAGGAGATGTTCTTCTTTTGAGCTTAGATTCAAGCTTCTAGAGTTGAGATTGAAGAATGGTTGATCCTCCTTTGTTTCCAAGCTTCTCCTTCCTTGTTTTTGGGAAAAAGGTGAGTTTTTGAACTCACCTCTATTTCTATAGATATTGTTGTTGTTGGGTATGAATTCCTAACACTAATTCATGTTCATTTGCTTTCGATTTGGATTGAATTGGTGAATTGTTAAATTTTTGGGTTTTGGAATCCAATTTGCTAAAAATCCAACCTTTGATGTTTGAACACGTTAGTGTAGCGTTTCGGAGGGCCATACAAGGCTGGGTTGTCGAAAGGCGTCAATCCTCAGTCGAAGTTGCTCAATTCGTCGCTTCCGTCGTGTATCGAACTTGCCCCCAAAGGGGGCTAGACTGACCCAGAACATGAAAAATGTTCGTCACCGGACGTTTGTAGGAAAGCTCAGACGTCTGGAGTTTGTTTCAGCGAATTTCCTGAAACTTACTATAGACGTCTGAGTATATACTGCAGACGTCTGGAGTATGTTATTTCCAACAGTCATCACCTTTGTTGACTTTGATAACTTCTTTTTCAGGATTTTTGGAAATATCCATTTTGATGGATTCAGTATCGATTTCTTTGGATTTGATTCACGTCTTCGTATGTGAATTTTGGTGATTGATTGTTTCTACAATCATTTTGTGATCTGTCACTTTTAAATACAAAGGTTTCTATACTAGTAGTAAATATCCAAACACTTTTACAAAGATGATTTCAACATTATTTTTTTTTAATACGAAGTTCGTTTATAAAACCGTTTTCTAATCTATCAGTATATACAAACCTTTACCTCATTCGTTCGAGAAAATCTAATTAAAGGGCTTAGCAAAACAAGTGGTATGAAACGCTTGCGTTTACTTCGTCGGTTAATTTATGGACTTGTTCGATTGAAAATCCTGTGACAATTTTCGAGTGGAAATCTACAATTTGTTCGTAAATATTTAAGTTAAGCTAGTGGTTATGGGACATGAAGCTAAACTCTTATATTTACTGGCTTAGTGTAATTCACACTTTTTATTGATCGATGATGATCATTTTGTGATTTAGACTAGCGATGTGTGATGTATATTTGTCTGCGAGGGAGACTAAACCCCGTTTTGTGGAACTTCGGTTCAATTTGGCGGGGTAGCGACCCATGGTCTTCGGACCGTTTATGGAGCTTCGGCTCAAAATTTATGGTTAGCAACCATGGAATAGCGTTCCGTTTGTGATACACGTGTTAGTGAGTTTTCATGCTCCCGTTTGTGATAGGCCTCCCCTTTGTGATTTCTGGATTTCTACTTGATGATTTCTAGAATTTTTGTTTCACCTCTTTATGTGATTGGCAATGATATGTTTGTCAATATTTGTAGTTGGGTGAATAAAATAAAGAATATGATATTCTTTTTGGGTGCTTTGAGATTTTTGGAGATAGTGTATGATTTTGTTGTTGTTTAATATCACATTTATTCATGTATGACATTATTGTTATCATACGTACTTATTATATCTCTACTTATATCTTATTCCTTTATCTGATATTTATAGCTAGACTGATCCGTTTATTATTTTCTTATTAAATAATACTCGGGTCAGACCGAGATTTTACAGGTGCTTCTGCTTGACTCCTTATTTGGGATCATCTTCTGACTTTTGCCTAACTACATTACATTTGTAGTTTTTTTTGTTATACATTTGAGATATAGACTCCTTGATGTATACTTATTCTTTTGTCTTGTACTTGTAACTATTCTTTTGTGATATTGTGGATCTTGTTTGACCACTACTCTGATGTACACTTTTATGTGTTATATTCATATATGTTTCCGCCTTTGAGATATGAACATCTGTGACTGATTTATGTTATGCTTATTTCTATATTTGTTTCCGAGGTCCACTTAGCCACCGTGTGGTAGCTTTGAGTTTGCATCGGTATGTCGGATTTCCTCTTGAAACAAAATGCATGGTTTACTATCTGACATATCGGTACTCGCACAAGGCAATTGCACGGATGGTCGCTCCTCAACAGCCTTATTCGTCGCGCTAGTCGACGACATTACCCAGTAGTCTCATTGGCTAGCGCGAGCATAGAGGTGGGGCATCACAGATTGGATAGTTTTGAGTCGATTTGACCCCGTCAACTCAGAAAGTTATTTTTGTCAACATAGTTTTATTGGTTCAAAAAGCAAAACAATTTTATTAATAAAAGTCGGCCAAGTTTTACCTATTTACAATGCCTTCGGTATTCCAGGATGGTTTATTTGTGGAAAATATGAAATACATAAGATAGTATTAGATAAAGTGACGATGTAGCGATTTACTGCTCCAAGCTCGGGGAATTTAGGTTCCATCAATGGTTATTATATTGAATGTGCCATCCCCTAGCTACTGGCCGATCAAATAGGGCCCTTCCCAGTTTGGTTTTAATGTTCTTGGTACAGGGTAGACCCGTTTGAGGACAAGGTCTCGTTCTTTGAAAGTACGGTTACGTTCTTTGGAATTGAAATATCGTGCGACCCTTTTATGGTGAGCGGCTATCCTTAGCTCAGCTTCTTCTCTCTTCTCATCGACCATATTGAGTGACACGAGTAGGAGCTGCTCGTTTTTCCTTTGATTGAAGTTTTACCTTCGATAAGAGGGGACTTCTGCTCGACCAGGATCAGTGCTTCTGAACCATATTCCAAACGGGAAGTGCCCGGTTGCATATTTGTGCATTGTCCTATAAGCCCATAGCGCTAGTTGAAGTTCATCAACCCGATTTCCTTTAGCTTTAGTCAACCGCTTTTTGATGGTGGACTTGATGATCTTGTTCACTGCTTCCACTTCCCGTTTGGCTGTGGATGTGCAACGGTGGAAAAGCATTTCTCGATTCAGAAGCGTTTGCAAAATTCTTTGAACTCAGCGCTTCCGAATTGATTCCCGTTATCAATGATGATTTTCTATGGCCCTCCAAACTTACAAATAATGGTTTTAGTGACAAAATTAATAACTTTCTTTGTTGTAATAGTGGAAAGCAGTTCTGCTTCAGCCCATTTGGTGAAATAGTTAACAACAATGATAACATATTTAGCTCCTCCTTTGGCCATTGGTAATACACCAATCAGATCGATTTCCCAGATCGCGAATGACCATGGCTTGACCATCTACGTCAACTCTATTGAAGGAGTTCTTTTGATCTTGCCGAATCTTTGGCATTGGTCGCACCATCTGGCATAATCTGCTGCATCGCGGTTTACTTTTGGCCAAAAATACCCATATCGAAGAACTTTCTTTATGAGGGTTTGTCCCTAGTGTGATCTCTATAGTCGCCTTCATGAATTTTCCTAAGGATTTTTTAGGCTTCGTCGTTGGTTACACACCTGAGCAAGGGGTGGAGAATCCCCTTCAGTAGAGCATCCCATCCTCTACTACAAACCTTGGTGCCTTTTGAAGGAGCTTTTTCCGTTTATTCTTGTCTACGGGGAGTGCTCTTGGGGCAGGTAGTCTTTGATCGTGTCATCCACTTTTTTGGTCATCCAGTTGTCTCAAAGATCCAGTCGATATCCATCTCTCTTATGCTTGGAGCAGTTAGCATTTCAACTGTGTTATCCCGCCTTTTGGCAAGGCCGTGACACCAAAAAGTTGACTGGAAAACTAAAAACAGTTCGTCGTAAAAGTTCGTTATACACTGTTTCACCATGGATATCGATGAATTTTGTCCGAGCCTGGATCAGGCTACAATTGACAAGATACGACAAACAGAGCCATAGGAACCAACATTCCGAATTTCAAGTCAATCCGAGTCCGTATGCTCAAGTTATGATCGATGCAAGTTGAAGGAAACAACCTCGTTTTCGTATCCATCAGTGCGCCATACTTCGAATCCATCATTTTTCGTACCCATCGTCGCGTCATGGTTCGCTCAATCTATTTCATATCCATCCACAAGCTTTTGTTCGTATCAATCGGTTTCGTATCGATTAACAGGTAGTACGCTTCGTATCGGTCATTCAACGCCAAATTCGTATCCATCGGTTGTCCTCACTTCGTATCCATCACAAATATACTTGTTCGTATCGATCGAATGGAGACAATTTTCATCGATGCGAACAACGCCGCCTCCATCGATACGAAGTGGGCACGCTGCAAACTGATTTGAAGTACACGTTATTTATGGATTCGAGCTATGCAACGGCTATTGACTCAAACGAGCCAACGGTCTTTGATACGAACGAGGCGATATTCATGGATGCGACATGGTCAACTCGGAGCAAAAGGAGAATCGATGCGAGGAGTGCACGCCACGTCGCCGCGTTATCACGTGCAACCATCGATTCGAAGGCATGGATTCGAAGTGATGGACTCGAAGCAAACAGCCAACCGAGAAACTTCAACTCGTACCGATCATATCTCACGATCTACAGGTCCAAATGCTATGAAATTTTCACAGAAGCTTGCGTACAAGGTAAAGAATGTTCCTGCCAAGTTTCAGCTCGATTGGACTAATTCTTGATGGATACGAAATCAATTCGTATCGATCACAGATCAAGTCGAAACTTGGTGGGACCGGTCGCGTGGGCCCACTCACATGACAGAAGAAGTCTCCCGAAGTTTGAGCGCGATCTCAGCCTCCTACGCCTATAAATAGCCCCCTGAAGCCAACAGAAAAGGGATCTTTTTGGCCATTCAGCATCCAGACTCCGCCGGATTCAATCCTACACTTCATCACCACTCTTGTACTCGAATTTCAAAGCATTAATCCACTGCAACCTGCGGTAATCAGTTGTAATCATCAAGTGAATATCAATAAAGTCATCAGCTTCAGAGTGGACGTAGGCAAGATCGCCGAACCACTATAAATCCTGTGTCATTTACTGTTTTTATTGAGTTTCCTAAGTGATTTTCATACTTATTGCCCTACATATTTGATATTTGTGATATGTGATTGCGAACCGGTGCTTTCAACGACTATCGGGTGATTGTGACCAATTTTGGTGCAAACATTTTGGTGCTTTCATTGAGAACGCTAATTCAGGAGTTCTATCACGTAGAAGTTGAATTTGAAGACTTAAGAGCTCAGATCTCAGAAGATATGACAAGGCAAACTAGTAAAAGGCAAAGGACAGAGCAAAGTCAGCATGAAGGGAGTCAAGAGGCTTCCTCGGGGGCAAACCAAGTATCGATCTTCATCACCAGGGATGAGATGGAGACAATGATGAAAAGACAGGAGGAAATGATCCAGAATTTGCTTCAACAGATTGGACAACATGGAGCGCAAAATCAAGGAGCAACCAGAGTCCAGAACGGAGCAGGACCATCTGGCGCAGCACCGGAGCTGGGAGGCACACACTTAGAGCATGTTGATCCAATCCCGGGAAGAGATCCAGGGACATCCGAGCAACCTGGTGGCAATAGAGGGATGAACGCTCAGCCAAGGGGGCAGAACGAAGGTAACACTCAAAGATCACAACCTGACGACAACGACAGGTTGGCAGAGATGGTTAGACGGGCCATGAGAGGCGGACTAGTCAATAGAGATCTGGAGGATGTACATAGGAGTCCCTTTACTCCTACGATCAGGCAGGCCAGGAATCCACCAGACTTCAAGCTACCATCAGTGGAAATGTATGATGGGCGGACGAATCCAGCGGTCCATCTAACGAAGTATATGAGGCACATGGAAGTGCTGGGGGCATCACAGGAAGTCATGGCCCGGTGCTTTCCATTGTATTTGACGGACATTGCAGCGCTATGGTTTAGACAACTGGAGAGTGGCTCCATTGGGACTTGGACAGATCTGACAGAAAGGTTTATGAGACAATTCAGGGTTCATATTTCGAGACCCAAGAACGTGATGAGTTTGGCGACTCTAAAACAAAAGGCCGAGGAATCTTTGAGGAGTTTTCTGACGCGATTTAATGCAGCAGCAGCATCAGTGGATCGACCAGATCCATCTATGGTCATGATGGCAGCTGTATCTAGAATATCTGATGGCACGGAGTTTAAGAATTCACTAACTAAGGATCCACCTACGGACCTGGGAGAGTTTTATCATGAAGCCGAAAAGTTTTTGCGATTAGAGGATGCTCGTACGGAGAGAGAAGAAGAAATCGATGTTTACACAGTTAGAGGCGGTAATTCACCTGGAAAAGGTGCAGAGACTGGTAAAGGGAAGCGAGAGGCTGAAGAAAATGATGACATGTTAAAGCGACAACGGAGGGAGCCACGATATACCACCTATTCAGAACTGAATGAGGGTTTGGAGAGAATCTACCAAGACACCCGAGAGCAAGTTGCCTATCGCAGAAAAATGCGACGGCATCCGACTACCAACGAGAGAAAGTCAGACAAATATTGCTTATTCCACGAGCTGAACGGTCATAGCACAAATGACTGTAGACACCTGAAGGATGAGGTAGAAGGGCATATCAGGAACGGTAGCCAACTTCAGCATGTGAGGAGGCGAGCTCCAACAGTGGAACCAAAGCGACCACCGTCTACATCAGCTAGGGGTGACCCTGAGCCGGGGCACCGTATGGTTATCAATTGATTGAAATAACGATGAACAATTCATAAACTTCTCACTAACACGGTTAAATCATTTACACATGTGGGAGATCGCGAACGATCCACGTACATGCTCTGAATGACCATTGACCGTCTCGTAGTGAGAATTTACACTTTGACATCCTTGCTTTGCTTTTGTTTCATGTGGATTTGGACATTTAGACTTTTCTTGTTTGGACATTTCTGTTATGGAATTCATGTGAACATTAATTTGATATTTGCAATTCTGTAGAAGAAGTTACTCGCGTATGCTTTGGATCGCGAACGGTCCACAAGCACACCTTGTATGGCGATGAACCGCCACGATCGCTGATTCAAAAATTCACCCCAACGTGAACCTGGTATTGATAATACTAAGTCCCCCCCGGGCACACTCACCCGACCTCGAACGGTCACCATTAGCCTCGAATGGCACCCGACCTCAAACGGTCACCATTAGCCTCGAACGGCATCCGACCTCGAACGGTCACAATCTGCCTCGTACGGCACCCGACCGTGAATGGTCACACTTCATCTAGTATAACATTCGATCGCGAACGATCACACTCTGCCTCGTGCGGCACCCGACCACGAATGGTCACAATTCACCCAGTATGACATTCGATCGCAAATGATCACATCCTGCCTTGTGCGACATCCGATCGCGAACGATCACATTTTATCTCGTGCACCATACGACCACAAACGGTCATAATCCATCATAATTCGTCTAGAACAACACCCGATCGCGAACGGTCACAACTCGTCTAGAACAACATCCGACCGCGAACGGTCCCATTTCTTTATTTGCCGCAAACGGCATCCGACCGCGAACGGTACCATTCCTTTATTTGCCGCGAACGGCATCTGATCGCGAACGGTCCCATTCCGTTATTTGCCGCGAACGGCATCCGACCTCGAACGGTCCCATATTACCTCAAATGACATACGGTCGCGAACGATCGTCATTCGTGGTCAGGAAAGACTATCAAGTTCTTTACAGGTCGATAATAGGATATGAACATCCAGCTTTTGGAACTACAAAACACACCTTCCTATCGTAAGGCATGTTTTGGAGGGCAAATGTTATCCCGCCTTTTGGCAAGGCCGTGACACCAAAAAGTTGACTGGAAAACTAAAAACAGTTCGTCGTAAAAGTTCGTTATACACTGTTTCACCATGGATATCGATGAATTTTGTCCGAGCCCAGATCAGGCTACAATTGACAAGATACGACAAACAGAGCCATGGGAACCAGCATTCCGAATTTCAAGTCAATCCGAGTCCGTATGCTCAAGTTATGATCGATGCAAGTTGAAGGAAACAACCCCGTTTACGTATCCATCAGTGCGCCATACTTCGAATCCATCATTTTTCGTACCCATCGTCGCGTCACGGTTCGCATCGATCTATTTCGTATCCATCCACAAGCTTTTGTTCGTATCAATCAGTTTCGTAAACTTTTAACAGGTAGTATGCTTCGTATCGGTCATTCAACGCCAAATTCGTATCCATCGGTTGTCCTCACTTCGTATCCATCACAAATATGCTTGTTCGTATCGATCGAATGGAGGAAATTTCCATCGATACGAACAACGCCGCCTCCATCGATACGAAGTGGGCATGCTGCAAACTGATACGAAGTACACGTTATTTATGGATTCGAGCTATGCAACGGCTATTGACTCAAACGAGCCAACGGTCTTTGATACAAACGAGGCGATATTCATAGATGCGACACGGTCAACTCGGAGCAAAAGGCGGATCGATGCGAGGAGTGCGTGCCACGTCGCCGCGTTATCACGTGCAACCATCGATTCGAAGGCATGGATTCGAAGTGATGGACTCGAAGCAAATAGCTAACCGAGAAACTTCAACTCGTATCGATCATATCTCACGATCTATAGGTCCAAATGCTACGAAATTTTCACAGAAGCTTGCGCATAAGGTAAAGAATGTTCCTGCCAAGTTTCAGCTCGATTGGACTAATTCTTGATGGATACGAAATCAATTCGTATCGATCACAGATCGAGTCGAAACTTGGTGGGACCGGTCGCGTGGGCCCACTCACGTGCCAGAAGAAGTCTCCCGAAGTTTGAGCGTGATCTCAGCCTCCTACGCCTATAAATAGCCCCCTGAAGCCAACAGAAAAGGGATCTTTTTGGCCATTCAGCATCCAGACTCTACCGGATTCAATCCTACACTTCATCACCACTCTTGTACTCGAATTTCAAAGCATTAATCCACTGCAACCTGCGGTAATCAGTTGTAATCATCAAGTGAATATCAATAAAGTCATCAGCTTCAGAGTGGACGTAGGCAAGATCGCCGAACCACTATAAATCATGTGTCATTTACTGTTTTTATTAAGTTTCCTAAGTGATTTTCATACTTATTGCCCTACATATTTGATATTTGTGATATGTGATTGCGAACTGGTGCTTTCAACGACTATCGGGTGTTTGTGACCAATTTTGGTGCAAACAAACTGGGACCAGTCCCAATGACCGAGCTTCTCCGGAACTAGCCAGTTTGGCTAGATAGTCTGTCTTTGTGTTTTGTTCCTTCGGGATATGAGTTATAGTGTAATGTTCGATGTCATTTAGCAGTTCCTATATTTTAAACAGATAGGGGGTGAGATTCTCTCCCGGAGCTTGGTATTCTCCTTTCACCTGGCAGACGACTAGCTGAGAGTCACTATAGATGTGTACAGACTTTATCCTGAATTCCTTCACTACTTTCCGCCTGGCTATCAATGCTTCCTATTCCGCTCGTTACTTGTTGCGGGGAATTTCAAGCGCAAGGCATATAAAATGGATAGTCCTTCGGGAGTTTCGAGCACTACTCCTACCCCTAAGCAGAAGTTGTTAGATGCACCATCGACGAACAACTTCCAACGTGTCTCCACTTTCAGAGTAATTTCTTCTTCGTTATCTCGTATCATAAACTCGGCAATGAAGTCTGCCAGCGCCTGCCCGCTGATCGCCCTTCGAGGACGGTATGTGATTTCGTACTAACTTAATTCGGTGTTCCATTTGATAAGCCATCTAGAGGTCTTGGGGCGGTATAACATTTGCTACAAGGGTTGATCTATCAGCACATTGATTGGGTTTGCCTGAAAGTATGGTCGTAACTTTCTGGATGCGATCAAGAGGCAATATGTAACATCCCCTATCTAGAGGCCCAAAGCTATGCACTACAGATGCTGCATTTATCCATAGTATTAACTTTCGGCGACTAAACAAGATACCAGTCGGATTTCTAAACAAGATAACAAAGCAGATTCTCCACTAGACCCAGCCTCGGATCTCCACTGCACTCTACAAGTCGACAACGTTTCCAAGTCTTTCCATTCTGCTATCATAGCCAACACTGCATTCTGATGCTTCCTACTAAGCGCATTTGCAACCTTGTTGCCTTTCCCTGGTGTGTACTCAATTCCAAAATCATAAGTAGCCATAAACTCTAACCATCTCCGCTGTCTCATGTTCAGCTCCCTCTGAGAGAACAAGTACTTCAACAACTTATGACCCGTATAAAGCTCAAACCTCTCTCCCAAAAGGTAATGTCTCCACACCTTCAAAGCAAAAATAACTGCAGCTAACTCCAAGTCATGAGTTGGGTATTTAACCTTATGCGGTCTAAGCTATCTAGAGGCATAAGCAATCACTTTATCTCTCTGCATTAACACTGCTCCTAATCCAGTTCCACACCCATCTGTTTAATCTACCAAATCTTGATTCCCCTTCGGAACAACTAATACAGGTGCATGGGTCAATAAGTGTTTCAAGCTCTAGAATGCTTCCTCACACTTATCGGTCCACATAAACTTCACATCCTTTCATGCTAGCTTGGTCATCGGTGCTACTATCCGCGAAAAATCCTTAATGAACCTCCGATAATATCCAGCCAGTCTAAGAATACTTCTTATCTCAGTCACCATTTCTGGTCTTTTCCAATTATTAACAGCTTTGATCTTACTTGGATCAACTGACAACCCCATCTCCGAAACCACGTGACCAAGAAACTTAACCTCCTTCTTCCAAAATTGACATTTCGAAAACTTTGCCTTTATCTGATGTTCTCTCAAAGTCTCTAGCACAATTCTAAGATGAACTTGATACTCTTTCTCATCCATAGAGTATATCAAAATATCATCTATGAACACCAACACGAATCTATCCAAGTGCTCTCTGAAAATTCGGTTCATCAAGTCTACAAAGAATGCTGGTGCATTAGTTAGTCCGAAAGACATAACTAACCATTCATAGGATCCATTTCTGGTCCTAAACGCCGTCAACGGTTTACTATCTTCTAATACTCTAAGCTGATGGAAACCTGTAGCCAAATCCAACTGAGAAAATATCTTGGCTCCACTCAACTGATCGAACAAATCGTCAATTCTAGGCAACATATATCGATTCTTTATCGTCTTCTCATTCAACTTAGAATAATCGATACATAACCTTAACGATCCGTCCGCCTTCTTAGCAAACACTGCAGTTTCTCCCCAAGGTGAACTACTAGGTCTGATAAAATTCTTCCCTTCCAAATCCACCAACTGCACCTTCATCTCTCTCATCTTTGTAGGTGTCATCCTACTTGGTGGCCTACTAACTAGTTCTGCTCCAGCCACCAAATCTATTCGAAACTCAATGGCTCATTTCGGTGGCAATCCTACAGCCGACTCAAAGACATCTGCAAATTCTCTAACCATGAAAACTTGATTCAACTCGTCTTCTAACTTCATAACTCCTAATAAAGCATTCATCTCGCAACTAGTGCTTTCCACGGTATATACAATCCGATCACTACAATCAGGGTGTCTAAGTGATATTTTCCTATTGTGGAAAAATATCCTAGCATCGTACTTACTTAACCAATCCATGCCCAACATAATTCCGAACTCTACAAAGTCAAATATATGCAAACTACAAACAAAGGTGTAACCTAGCAAGTCAAACTCTAAGTGGCCACACTTCATCCCAAGTGTCGCATACCCTCCTGTCGGATTTGCAACTCTTAAGGAAGTAACTAAATATGTGGGTTTTAGGTTAAGCTTATCTACCAAACATCGAGATATAAAAGAATGTGTTGCACCGGTATTAAAAATAACGCTAATAGACATATCATGGATCTAAAGCGTACCTCCCAATACCGATTTCCCTTTCTTCTGTGCCATTGGCCTCAAGGTAGCTGGTTCCAATGCAAATACTTTTCCTCTCCTTTCCTTAGTAGGCTTCTGGCATTAGTTCTAATAGTGGCCAATTTGATCACAATTAAAGCACTTGATGTTCTTCTTCCCGACCACTTCCTTTGCTTTTCCTGTACGGCATTCATTACCAAAGTGCCCCTTCTTATTGAACTTATAACAAACCACTTCTGACTTTCCCTTTCTTTACGGCTCTACCTTTCTGAGCACACTTCTTATAAAAGAATTTTCTTTTTTGACTCTGCCCCACTTGGACTTCCTTTGCCTTACTCTTCCCCAACAAATCAAGCATCTCTTCATGTCTCAAAGCCATTTCTACAACCACATCATAAGGGTCTTTGATATGAGGTAATGTAGCCCTTGCCAACTCAGGCTTCAACCCCTTATGAACTTCTCATTCCTCTTCAACACAGTACCCACAGTAGCATACCCATACCTAGCCAACTTCTCAAATCAACAGACATCTCCCCTTGCTCCAATTCAACAAACTTCCTGAGCAAAGCAGACTGCGCCATCACACACATGAACCTCTCCTGAAACCTTCTCCTAAACTCAGCCCATGTCATCTCCTCTTCATTTACTCCAGCCGTCACACTATTCCACCAAAATAAAGCTGCTCCCTGAAGATGTCTCGAAGCAAGCCTCCTTTTCTGCTCATTATTGAGCCCCATGTTTGTAAATATTCTCTCACAATGCAGCAACCGGTTCTCCACGTCAATAGCATCTTCAGTTCCAATGGCTTCCTTTCTAACCTAGCATAGTCTCTGCTCAAATTAGCATAATGGTTGACCATTAGAGCTTCCTAAACTCCTCCCGCGGCATTTCCTCCAACTATTCTAGCAGCAATTCCAGCTTGCATCATATTCATGAAAAAATGATACATAGCTCCCATGTCCACTTGTGGGACTCCAGCACCAACAGACTCAGCTTGAGCCTGACCTTGGTTCCTCCTCGTATTTGGTCGGGAGTTTCCATTTGTGGTGGTTTTGTCCCCTCCTAGGTTAACTCTTCCTCTTCTAGCATCCATATCTGTATTAAAGCCTCGTGAGATATCGAATAATAGCCTAAGAGAGATAGGAAACTAAAGATATAACGTATAGTTATATGTAGTAAATACAAGTACATAACTATAACGTTATCCCATACCCCGATCTTACTCTGATTCCTTAGGATTATGTTTTCAAAAATCATTTTAATTTAAGTTTCTTATAAACCCATGCTCTGATACCAAGTTGTAACATCCCCTATCTAGAGGCCCAAAGCTAAGCTCTATAGATGCTGCAGTTATCCATAGTATTAACTTCCGGCGACTAAATACGGCTAGGATAATGGTATCCATAATATCAGAAGCACTTGAATATGAAACAAAATCATAGATTTCCAAAGAAACAACATTCTACTAATTACATTTCAAAACATATGTTTCACATTCAAATTACATAATCCCATAATCGTTTCCCAAGCTTAGATAAAATATAATTATTACATAAATACGCCAAAAGCAACATATGATGATGAACCCTTGATTGACCAGAGTACTATATTGACATAACTATCTTAAATACAACACAGTAGAATAAAATAAAACAAAACAGGAACTCCTAAATAGCTATCCATCGGCCACCTGCTCGTCTCCGAAAGCTTTATTTTTCAACCTACTAAAACCTATAAAACCTCAACCCTCAGCCTACTCAAATTAATTTTAAGCACCCGAGAGTTTAAGGGAAAAAGCATAAACTTTGAGCCAGACATAAAGCCTGGTGTGAATAATACTATACATCTTGGTTATTTTATATTAAGTGAGACCACACTTAGCGAAATGGGTTTTCCCCTCACTAATATCCTTTTAAAACATTTGCAAACCTTTATCCTGTAACCAAAATTGGTTAAAACTGTAAAGCATTATTATGTAAACATACATATCAGGTAACAATCGAACTACCTGTCCGAACACTATAGTTTTGTTTGGCTAACTATTAACCTTTGGTTGACTCGGCCTACTAGACAATATAATCAAAATAATCTAACACCTGTTAGACATTCCACTTTTGGACGGTCTGTCCCTAACTATCTGTTAAATAGTCCTCTTCTGGACAGTCTATCCCTAACTTAATGTCTCCCAGGGTCACCTGATCCTAATGGTTTTGCGGCTCACTGATAACCTATCTGTATACAAATATATATATATTGTGATATCCCGAAAATTTCAAGCAATTTAAAATGTGATAATCTCCATTATTAATTATTTAAATTTGGTAAAATTGTTATTTTCAAACAATAATAATAATGTGTTGTTTTCATATATAGATATAAATAGGTTTTAATAGAATTATTGTTTGTAAATTTAATTTGTGTTTTTTAGATATACATATGTATAAGTTGATTTTAAATTTGATTTTTAAATTCAATTTGAATTTGAATTTGGAATTTAAAAGATATGTATCTTAAAAATATTTTGGATAAAATATATAAATAAGATTTTTATTAGAATAAGATTTTGTTTTAAATTATTTTCCTTAAAGAAATTTATTTATATAAATTTAGGAAAGTATTTATTAAATAGTAATAAATACAAAAATTTTATATTAACATTTAAGAATGGATTAAAAATATTATATATGATTTTATTTAAAATCTAATTGGTTTTTATTTTATTTTCTTTAAAAAGTTTCATTTATATATAAGTAAGAAAAGCATTTATAAATTAAGAAATGTATTAATTAATTAGGAAATTTATTATAAAAGCTTTTAAAATCATTTTTAAAAATAAATAAAAATGCTTAATGACAAGTGTTTAATTATGAAGCTTAGTGTTAACATGTGTTAAGTGATTAAGGAAAGTAAAAGACAGGTGTCACTTGTATTTTAATTTTCTTTTATTTTTAATAAAACCTAATTTAACTTATATAAACTTATACCTTTTCTCTTCATTTCCTTTTTCCTATCTTCATATTCTCAAAACAAAGAAAAGTAAAGTGTCTGTAACTTAAAAACAAAGCAGCAAAAGAAAATTTTCTCAATTCAAATTTGAAGCAATCAAGTTTAGAGGCAAGATAAATTTTAGTTTCCAGTTTCAAAAGATCCTTAACTTCCAGTTTTAATCATCTCAGGCTTCCTCTGTTTAATAGTGAGTAAACTTTCTTTAAAAACAGTTTTAATCTATGTTTATATGTGATGCATGTGATGAATCTTTGTAGTAATGTAGTAGATTATGTTGCATGAACGTATGGATGTGAATGCATGTATGAATATATTAAGTTGAATCTGTGAAAACATCTGTACATCTGCTTCTCTATTCCTATTCCAGGCTCCTGTTTGATTTTAAAAATTCATATCTCCAAATTGAATCCATATTTGCCTTTGATTTGTGAATAAAAGATATTGGTTACAGTATAATATAAAGTACAAAAATGGTTTTTGGAATTATAAGATAGTAAATTATTTTAAAAATGAAATAACAGTGAAATACATTTATATGTCAAAAAAATCAACCAGTTCAATTACAAATTTGGATTGCATGAATATATTCGTGGTTGAAAATCATGATTTTTAATATGAGTTTCATGATTTATAGTTTGATAATATGTGGGAATTTTTGAGAGGAACGTTTTGGGCATTTTTGTTGATTGTCGATGATCGGCGGTGACTGGGAGGTCGGAGTTTGAACTGGAGGTGGTCGGGATGTCGATGCACTCGGGAAAATTAGTATGGTGATTTATCGATGGTCGCGGTGGTCAGAATTGGGAGAAGTAGGGTTTTACTGTCGTTTTGATTGCTGATTGTTTTAAGGAGTTTGAGTCACCGTGGGAAGGCCGGACCGGATCGCAAGGTGGGGGATAGGTGCTAGAGGCCGAGGGAGTCGTGGGTGAGGTTGGCAGGGTTCATCAATGTCGAGTTCGTCGACGATGGGAGGAATTTCGATGGTGGTATTTCCAGGCTTTTGAGTGTTGGGTTCGATTTTTTGTTCGTCGATGCATGAAGCGATTTGGGTTCGCATGAGGGTTAGCGTGGGTATGGATGGTTTGTCGAGTGCCGCAGCGGTGATCTCTAATGGTCGGAGTGATGGTGTACGTGCACCACGTGCACGTTATATCAGGAACGAATGGAGTTTGGGGATTCTCGGGGATGACTCGGGTAGGAAGAATGATGGACTTGGGTTTGTTCTCGTGTACGTGAGTGTAAGCTGTTTTGAAAGTTTTAAAATAAAGCAAGGTTTTGAAAATTTAAATTGAAGCTAGTTTTAAACTATTACTTGATAATGTTTTAAGTATTTAAAGGAAGTTATGATTTGGTAACTTTAATTTATCAAGTTAAATGTTTATTTTATTTCAAAACTTAATTAAATGATTTAATTAAGGAAGTTAATTTTAAAGATAAAAATGTTTTTTAATGATAATTGAGTCATTATAAGATAATGTTTTATCTAGAGTTAAATTAAGGTTTTAATGATTTGAGATTAATTAAGTTAATTAAGAAAAATTAAGTATAATTAATTAATTTAAAATTGAGGGTTATAATTAATTAATTAAAGGTTAATTAATTGTAATTAAATATTTTTAATTAAGTAATTAAGATTGATTGATTAATGATTAGACAATAATTAATATAGTAATTAGTGATTAATTAATTTAGCAATTATAGATTAATTAATTAGTAATTAGAGGTTAATTAATCGGTAATTAAGAAGTACTTAATTTGTAATTAAGTTTTATTAATTAATAATTAGGTTTTATTAATTAATAATTAAGGGGTAATTAATTTGTAATTAAAGATTAATTAAGGATTGGTTAACTGTCAATTAAGGATTAATCAAATGGTAATTAAGGATTAATCAAATGGTAATTAAGGATTAATCAGATGGTAATTAAGGATTAATCAAATGGTAATTAAGGATTAATCAACTAGTAATTAAGGATTGATTAATTTGTTATTAGGGATATTAATTAATAATTAAGGTCTATTAATTAATTGTTAAAGAGTAATTAATCTATGATTAAGGATTAATAAATTGATTGATAAGGTGATTAAGGAGTGATTAATTAATTAAATGGTTTGTAATTAATTAATGATTGATTAAGCAAGGATAGGTAATTCATTCTTAAGTAATTAATTTAATTTAAGTTAATTAAATTAATTATAATATGGATTAATAATTCCTGTTTGTGGATGATTGTTTGAGTAGAATGTCTGGATTGATTGATATCTATTGAATGATAATCTATGTTATTCTATAATGTGATATTGGATATATTTGTGATAAATGGATGATATTTATCTATGTTAATGCTGTGTGAATTCAAGTATTGAATTGAATTAAATTGTTTAACTTTAAAACAACTTGGCCTTTAAAATACGTTTGGATTTCGATGAGACCAGGATCAGATATCAAATTTGATTTTTCGAAAACCACATCGATCCAAGTTAAACAATAGGTCGTGACATCTCAAACGAAAGATCGAGATGGTGTTTCAGAGTGCAAGGGTTATTGTCGTTAACTCTGAGGGTGAGTCCAAAATGAGTGTAACGAGATAATGCCTTCGGTTTCGTTCGAACCCGGAACGAACTTATATGGATTGAATGCTATCAGACCATCGTCAATAGAGGACGATGAGCATTCCAAGATGTGTTCTTTAAAGGTAATCGTAGCCTCAAGCCTCATCAACCGGGAATGGATAAAACATGGGAGGTGCGACAAGGCTAACTGAGTCGCGCTCAAGTAGGACAAGATTTCCCCTGTCTAGACTCCCTTTTTACTCGGTTGTGTGAGCGGTTGAATAGCTACAACCGCTGGGGTTGTCTTGTTCGGGACTATCCAGTAAGGGATGGTTCCGGCTTTGTGTTGCAAGGGGTTGGGAGTGATCCTCGGTACGTTGATCTAGGTAACGTACTGCGACGGGCGGTACCTAGTAGCCCTGCCATTGTATGGAATCCAAACTCCAATAAGTGATCGCGGACTTGATTGTATAACCCACTTTGTGGCTAGTATGCTGGAATTTAATCATGTAACAATTTCAGCTATGTGAATATTTATTTGAAAACCCTAGACCCTATTATAATATAACCAGATTTCCTATCAAATGTTTTGGTTATCGTAAGGTAAAAACTTTTCCATGTTTATGTGTGGAAAGTCTTACGAGATACCTTTTCTTTCCAAATGATTTTCAAAGTTAAACAACTTTAACCCGTTTACTCACACCAAACCTATGTCTGACCCAGAGTTTATTTTCTGTTTTATTAAACTCTTGGGTACTCAAATTTTTACGAGTAGCCAAGGGATTCAGGTTTGGCTTTGACGAGTTTCTGGAGGAGATATGGAGCAGGAGGCTTCAGCGTATGTAGATATATAGTGGTTCCGCTGTGTTAATTTCTGTGTTGTATCTTGTCTTGTATGATAGACAAGTTTTATAACTGTCTAATTTGTGATGTATAAGCTGTGTATCTCTGATATATATGATACTATGTAATATCTTATGCGATTAATATAATTTATTCGTTCCGCTGTGAGATTCTGATGTTATTTCGTTCTTTCTTTTCAATATTTTCTCTTTTCTATCCCTTTCTTTCTTAAAAATGATGCGTCTTTCGGTGGACTGAGAGACGGGTCGTTTCATTTGGTATCAGAGCATTGGTTGAGATAATACCTAGGCTCTGGAGTAGTGTCTATCTTGAGAGCGCGTATTTGTAATTTTTATATAACTATATACCTATCTAAATTTGTTGGGTTGCCTGTTCGGGTTTCCAACATGAGTTCTAGAGAAGTTTCATCTTTTCCTTTGATTAGGTTGACCGCCCTATCTTTGTATCTAATCCTATAGGCGAGGTAACCAAGTTAGATAAGATCTGTAGAGACTTAAGGCTTTCTTATATGTCTCATAGTTTTCTGGTGACCCATTTGTATTGGTATAGCTAGTTAAGGTTCTATAGAGTGAGTATTCCAGTATTTGTACCTGGGAAACTCTAGATAGTTTTAGGGAGGCTTATCCGAATCTGTGTCCGGATAGCTAGTATTGTTTGTTCAGTGAAATTGTTTGTTTGGATGAAATTTGTTGTTTGGTTAATAGTATATGGTTGATAGGTATGCTTAGATTGTTTGAAATAAAAAGTTTTGTATTATCTTTTGTTTTAAATTTCGGGGACGAAATCTTTTAAGGGGGAGGAATGTGATATCCCGGAAATTTCAAGCAATTTAAAATGTGATAATCTCCTTTATTAATTATTTAAATTTTGTAAAATTGTTATTTTCAAACAATAATAATAATGTGTTGTTTTCATATATAGATATAAATAGATTTTAATAGAATTATTGTTTGCAAATTTAATTTGTGTTTTTTAGATATACATATGTTTAAGTTGATTTTAAATTGGATTTTTAAATTCAATTTAAATTTGAATTTGGAATTTTAAGGATATGTATCTTAAAAATATTTTGGATAAAATATATGAATAAGATTTTTATTAGAATAAGATTTTGTTTTATATTATTTTCCTTAAAGAAATTTATTTATATAAATTTAGGAAAGTATTTATTAAATAGTAATAAATACAAAAGTTTTATATTAACATTTAAGAATGGATTAAAAATATTATATATGATTTTATTTAAAATCTAATTGGTTTTTATTTTATTTTCTTTAAAAAGTTTCATTTATATATAAGTAAGAAAAGCATTTATAAATTAAGAAATGTATTAATTAATTAGGAAATTTATTATAAAAGCTTTTAAAATCATTTTTAAAAATAAATAAAAATGCTTAATGACAAGTGTTTAATTATGAAGCTTAGTGTTAACATGTGTTAAGTGATTAAGGAAAGTAAAAGACAGGTGTCACTTGTATTTTAATTTTCTTTTATTTTTAATAAAACCTAATTTAACTTATATAAACTTATACCTTTTCTCTTCATTTCCTTTTTCCTATCTTCATATTCTCAAAACAAAGAAAAGTAAAGTGTCTGTAACTTAAAAACAAAGCAGCAAAAGAAAATTTTCTCAATTCAAATTTGAAGCAATCAAGTTTAGAGGCAAGATAAATTTTAGTTTCCAGTTTCAAAAGATCCTTAACTTCCAGTTTTAATCATCTCAGGCTTCCTCTGTTTAATAGTGAGTAAACTTTCTTTAAAAACAGTTTTAATCTATGTTTATATGTGATGCATGTGATGAATCTTTGTAGTAATGTAGTAGATTATGTTGCATGAACGTATGGATGTGAATGCATGTATGAATATATTAAGTTGAATCTGTGAAAACATCTGTACATCTGCTTCTCTATTCCTATTCCAGGCTCCTGTTTGATTTTAAAAATTCATATCTCCAAATTGAATCCATATTTGCCTTTGATTTGTGAATAAAAGATATTGGTTACAGTATAATATAAAGTACAAAAATGGTTTTTGGAATTATAAGATAGTAAATTATTTTAAAAATGAAATAACAGTGAAATACATTTATATGTCAAAAAAATCAACCAGTTCAATTACAAATTTGGATTGCATGAAAGTATTCGTGGTTGAAAATCATGATTTTTAATATGAGTTTCATGATTTATAGTTTGATAATCTGTGGGAATTTTCGAGAGGAATGTTTTGAGCATTTTTGTTGATTGCCGATGATCGGCGGTGACTGGGAGGTCGGAGTTTGGACTAGAGGTGGTCGGTATGTCGGTGCACTCGGGAAAATTAGTATGGTGATTTATCGACGATCGTGGTGGTCGGAATTGGGCGAAGTAGGGTTTTACTGTCGTTTTGATTGCCGATTGTTTTGAGGAGTTTGAGTTGCCGTGGGAAGGCCAGACTGGATCGCAAGGTGGGAGATAGGTGCTGGAGGCCGAGGCGAGTTGTGGGTAAGGTTGGCAGGGTTCATCAATGTCGGGTTCGTCGACGATGGGAGGAATTCCGATGGTGGCATTTCCAGGCTTTTGAGTGTTGGGTTCGATTTTTCATTCGTCGTTGGATGAAGCGATTTGGGTTCGTGTGAGGGTTAGCGTGGGTATGGATGGTTTGCCGAAGGCCGCAGCGGTGATCTCTGATGGTCGGAGTGATGGTGTACGTGCACCACGTGCATGTTATATCAGGAACGAATGGAGTTTGGGGATTCTCGGGGATGACTCGGGTAGGAAGAATGATGGACTTGGGTTTGTTCTCGTGTACGTGAGTGTAAGCTGTTTTGAAAGTTTTAAAATAAAGCAAGGTTTTGAAAATTTAAATTGAAGCTAGTTTTAAACTATTACTTGATAATGTTTTAAGTATTTAAAGGAAGTTATGATTTGGTAACTTTAATTTATCAAGTTAAATGTTTATTTTATTTCAAAACTTAATTAAATGATTTAATTAAGGAAGTTAATTTTAAAGATAAAAATGTTTTTTAATGATAATTGAGTCATTATAAGATAATGTTTTATCTAGAGTTAAATTAAGGTTTTAATGATTTGAGATTAATTAAGTTAATTAAGAAAAATTAAGTATAATTAATTAATTTAAAATTGAGGGTTATAATTAATTAATTAAAGGTTAATTAATTGTAATTAAATATTTTTAATTAAGTAATTAAGATTGATTGATTAATGATTAGACAATAATTAATATAGTAATTAGTGATTAATTAATTTAGCAATTATAGATTAATTAATTAGTAATTAGAGGTTAATTAATCGGTAATTAAGAAGTACTTAATTTGTAATTAAGTTTTATTAATTAATAATTAGGTTTTATTAATTAATAATTAAGGGGTAATTAATTTGTAATTAAAGATTAATTAAGGATTGGTTAACTGTCAATTAAGGATTAATCAAATGGTAATTAAGGATTAATCAAATGGTAATTAAGGATTAATCAGATGGTAATTAAGGATTAATCAAATGGTAATTAAGGATTAATCAACTAGTAATTAAGGATTGATTAATTTGTTATTAGGGATATTAATTAATAATTAAGGTCTATTAATTAATTGTTAAAGAGTAATTAATCTATGATTAAGGATTAATAAATTGATTGATAAGGTGATTAAGGAGTGATTAATTAATTAAATGGTTTGTAATTAATTAATGATTGATTAAGCAAGGATAGGTAATTCATTCTTAAGTAATTAATTTAATTTAAGTTAATTAAATTAATTATAATATGGATTAATAATTCCTGTTTGTGGATGATTGTTTGAGTAGAATGTCTGGATTGATTGATATCTATTGAATGATAATCTATGTTATTCTATAATGTGATATTGGATATATTTGTGATAAATGGATGATATTTATCTATGTTAATGCTGTGTGAATTCAAGTATTGAATTGAATTAAATTGTTTAACTTTAAAACAACTTGGCCTTTAAAATACGTTTGGATTTCGATGAGACCAGGATCAGATATCAAATTTGATTTTTCGAAAACCACATCGATCCAAGTTAAACAATAGGTCGTGACATCTCAAACGAAAGATCGAGATGGTGTTTCAGAGTGCAAGGGTTATTGTCGTTAACTCTGAGGGTGAGTCCAAAATGAGTGTAACGAGATAATGCCTTCGGTTTCGTTCGAACCCGGAACGAACTTATATGGATTGAATGCTATCAGACCATCGTCAATAGAGGACGATGAGCATTCCAAGATGTGTTCTTTAAAGGTAATCGTAGCCTCAAGCCTCATCAACCGGGAATGGATAAAACATGGGAGGTGCGACAAGGCTAACTGAGTCGCGCTCAAGTAGGACAAGATTTCCCCTGTCTAGACTCCCTTTTTACTCGGTTGTGTGAGCGGTTGAATAGCTACAACCGCTGGGGTTGTCTTGTTCGGGACTATCCAGTAAGGGATGGTTCCGGCTTTGTGTTGCAAGGGGTTGGGAGTGATCCTCGGTACGTTGATCTAGGTAACGTACTGCGACGGGCGGTACCTAGTAGCCCTGCCATTGTATGGAATCCAAACTCCAATAAGTGATCGCGGACTTGATTGTATAACCCACTTTGTGGCTAGTATGCTGGAATTTAATCATGTAACAATTTCAGCTATGTGAATATTTATTTGAAAACCCTAGACCCTATTATAATATAACCAGATTTCCTATCAAATGTTTTGGTTATCGTAAGGTAAAAACTTTTCCATGTTTATGTGTGGAAAGTCTTACGAGATACCTTTTCTTTCCAAATGATTTTCAAAGTTAAACAACTTTAACCCGTTTACTCACACCAAACCTATGTCTGACCCAGAGTTTATTTTCTGTTTTATTAAACTCTTGGGTACTCAAATTTTTACGAGTAGCCAAGGGATTCAGGTTTGGCTTTGACGAGTTTCTGGAGGAGATATGGAGCAGGAGGCTTCAGCGTATGTAGATATATAGTGGTTCCGCTGTGTTAATTTCTGTGTTGTATCTTGTCTTGTATGATAGACAAGTTTTATAACTGTCTAATTTGTGATGTATAAGCTGTGTATCTCTGATATATATGATACTATGTAATATCTTATGCGATTAATATAATTTATTCGTTCCGCTGTGAGATTCTGATGTTATTTCGTTCTTTCTTTTCAATATTTTCTCTTTTCTATCCCTTTCTTTCTTAAAAATGATGCGTCTTTCGGTGGACTGAGAGACGGGTCGTTTCATTTGGTATCAGAGCATTGGTTGAGATAATACCTAGGCTCTGGAGTAGTGTCTATCTTGAGAGCGCGTATTTGTAATTTTTATATAACTATATACCTATCTAAATTTGTTGGGTTGCCTGTTCGGGTTTCCAACATGAGTTCTAGAGAAGTTTCATCTTTTCCTTTGATTAGGTTGACCGCCCTATCTTTGTATCTAATCCTATAGGCGAGGTAACCAAGTTAGATAAGATCTGTAGAGACTTAAGGCTTTCTTATATGTCTCATAGTTTTCTGGTGACCCATTTGTATTGGTATAGCTAGTTAAGGTTCTATAGAGTGAGTATTCCAGTATTTGTACCTGGGAAACTCTAGATAGTTTTAGGGAGGCTTATCCGAATCTGTGTCCGGATAGCTAGTATTGTTTGTTCAGTGAAATTGTTTGTTTGGATGAAATTTGTTGTTTGGTTAATAGTATATGGTTGATAGGTATGCTTAGATTGTTTGAAATAAAAAGTTTTGTATTATCTTTTGTTTTAAATTTCGGGGACGAAATCTTTTAAGGGGGAGGAATGTGATATCCCGGAAATTTCAAGCAATTTAAAATGTGATAATCTCCTTTATTAATTATTTAAATTTTGTAAAATTGTTATTTTCAAACAATAATAATAATGTGTTGTTTTCATATATAGATATAAATAGATTTTAATAGAATTATTGTTTGCAAATTTAATTTGTGTTTTTTAGATATACATATGTTTAAGTTGATTTTAAATTGGATTTTTAAATTCAATTTAAATTTGAATTTGGAATTTTAAGGATATGTATCTTAAAAATATTTTGGATAAAATATATGAATAAGATTTTTATTAGAATAAGATTTTGTTTTATATTATTTTCCTTAAAGAAATTTATTTATATAAATTTAGGAAAGTATTTATTAAATAGTAATAAATACAAAAGTTTTATATTAACATTTAAGAATGGATTAAAAATATTATATATGATTTTATTTAAAATCTAATTGGTTTTTATTTTATTTTCTTTAAAAAGTTTCATTTATATATAAGTAAGAAAAGCATTTATAAATTAAGAAATGTATTAATTAATTAGGAAATTTATTATAAAAGCTTTTAAAATCATTTTTAAAAATAAATAAAAATGCTTAATGACAAGTGTTTAATTATGAAGCTTAGTGTTAACATGTGTTAAGTGATTAAGGAAAGTAAAAGACAGGTGTCACTTGTATTTTAATTTTCTTTTATTTTTAATAAAACCTAATTTAACTTATATAAACTTATACCTTTTCTCTTCATTTCCTTTTTCCTATCTTCATATTCTCAAAACAAAGAAAAGTAAAGTGTCTGTAACTTAAAAACAAAGCAGCAAAAGAAAATTTTCTCAATTCAAATTTGAAGCAATCAAGTTTAGAGGCAAGATAAATTTTAGTTTCCAGTTTCAAAAGATCCTTAACTTCCAGTTTTAATCATCTCAGGCTTCCTCTGTTTAATAGTGAGTAAACTTTCTTTAAAAACAGTTTTAATCTATGTTTATATGTGATGCATGTGATGAATCTTTGTAGTAATGTAGTAGATTATGTTGCATGAACGTATGGATGTGAATGCATGTATGAATATATTAAGTTGAATCTGTGAAAACATCTGTACATCTGCTTCTCTATTCCTATTCCAGGCTCCTGTTTGATTTTAAAAATTCATATCTCCAAATTGAATCCATATTTGCCTTTGATTTGTGAATAAAAGATATTGGTTACAGTATAATATAAAGTACAAAAATGGTTTTTGGAATTATAAGATAGTAAATTATTTTAAAAATGAAATAACAGTGAAATACATTTATATGTCAAAAAAATCAACCAGTTCAATTACAAATTTGGATTGCATGAAAGTATTCGTGGTTGAAAATCATGATTTTTAATATGAGTTTCATGATTTATAGTTTGATAATCTGTGGGAATTTTCGAGAGGAATGTTTTGAGCATTTTTGTTGATTGCCGATGATCGGCGGTGACTGGGAGGTCGGAGTTTGGACTAGAGGTGGTCGGTATGTCGGTGCACTCGGGAAAATTAGTATGGTGATTTATCGACGATCGTGGTGGTCGGAATTGGGCGAAGTAGGGTTTTACTGTCGTTTTGATTGCCGATTGTTTTGAGGAGTTTGAGTTGCCGTGGGAAGGCCAGACTGGATCGCAAGGTGGGAGATAGGTGCTGGAGGCCGAGGCGAGTTGTGGGTAAGGTTGGCAGGGTTCATCAATGTCGGGTTCGTCGACGATGGGAGGAATTCCGATGGTGGCATTTCCAGGCTTTTGAGTGTTGGGTTCGATTTTTCATTCGTCGTTGGATGAAGCGATTTGGGTTCGTGTGAGGGTTAGCGTGGGTATGGATGGTTTGCCGAAGGCCGCAGCGGTGATCTCTGATGGTCGGAGTGATGGTGTACGTGCACCACGTGCATGTTATATCAGGAACGAATGGAGTTTGGGGATTCTCGGGGATGACTCGGGTAGGAAGAATGATGGACTCGGGTTTGTTCTCGTGTATGTGAGTGTAAGCTGTTTTGAAAGTTTTAAAATAAAGCAAGGTTTAGAAAATTTAAATTGAAGCTAGTTTTAAACTATTACTTGATAATGTTTTAAGTATTTAAAGGAAGTTATGATTTGGTAACTTTAATTTATCTAGTTAAATGTTTATTTTATTTCAAAACTTAACTAAATGATTTAATTAAGGAAGTTAATTTTAAAGATAAAAATGTTTTTTTAATGATAATTGAGTCATTATAAGACAATGTTTTATCTTAAGTTATTAAGGTTTTAATGATTTGAGATTAATTAAGTTAATTAAGAAAATTTAAGTATAATTTATTAATTTAAAATTGAGGGTTATAATTAATTAATTAAAGGTTAATTAATTGTAATTAAAGATTTTTAATTAAGTAATTAAGATTGATTAATTAATGATTAGAGATTAATTAATTTAGTAATTAGAGATTAATTAATTTAGTAATTAAAGATTAATTAATTAGTAATTAGAGGTTAATTAATCGGTAATTAAGAAGTACTTAATTTGTAATTAAGTTTTATTAATTAATAATTAGGTTTTATTAATTAATAATTAAGGGGTAATTAATTTGTAATTAAAGATTAATTAAGGATTGGTTAACTGCAATTAAGGATTAAATAAATGGTAATTAAGGATTAATCAAATGGCAATTAAGGATTAATCAGATGGTAATTAAGGATTAATCAGATGGTAATTAAGGATTAATCAAATGGTAATTAAGGATTAATCAACTAGTAATTAAGGATTGATTAATTCGTTATTAAGGGATATTAATTAATAATTAAGGTCTTTTAATTAATTGTTAAAGAATAATTAATATGTGATTAAGGATTAATAAATTGATTGATAAGGTGATTAAGGAGTGATTAATTAATTAAATGGTTTGTAATTAATTAATGATTGATTAAGCAAGGATAGGTAATTCATTCTTAAGTAATTAATTTAATTTAAGTTAATTAAATTAAATTAATTATAATATGGATTAATATTTCCTGTTTGTGGATGATTGTTTGAGTAGAATGTCTGGATTGATTGATATCTATTGAATGATAATCTATGTTATTCTATAATGTGATATTGGATATATTTGTGATAAATGGATGATATTTATCTGTGTTAATGTTGTGTGAATTCAAGTATTGAATTGAACTAAATTGTTTAACTTTAAAACAACTTTGCCTTTAAAATACGTTTGGATTTCGATGAGACCGGGATCGGATATCAAATTTGATTTTCCGAAAACCACATCGATCCAAGTTAAACGATAGGTCATGACATCTCAAAGTGAAGATCGAGATGGAGTTTCAGAGTGCAAGGGTTATTGTCGTTAACTCTGAGGGTGATTCCAAAATGAGTGTAACGAGATAATGCCTTCGGTTTCGTTCGAACCCGGAATGAACTTGTATGGATTGAATGCTATCAGACCATCGTCAATGGAGGACGATGAGCATTCCAAGATGTATTCTTTAAAGGTAATCGTAGCCTCAAGCCTATCAACCGGGAATGGATAAAACATGGAAGGTGCGGCAAGGCTAAGTGAGTCGCGCTCAAGTAGGACAAGATTTCTCCTGTCTAGAGTTCCTTTTTATTCGGCTGTGTGGGCAGTTGAATAGCTACAACCGCTGGGGTTGTCTTGTTCGGGACTATCCAGTAAGGGATGGTTCCGGCTTTGTGTTGCAGGGGGTTGGGAGTGATCCTCGGTACGTTGATCTAGGCAACGTACTATGACGGGCGGTACCCAGTAGCCCTGCCATTGTATGGAATCCAAACTCCAATAAGTGATCGCGGACTTGATTGTATAACCCACTTTGTGGCTAGTATGCTGGAATTTAATCATTTAACAATTTCAGCTATGTGAATATTTATTTGAAAACCCTAGACCCTATTATAATATAACCATATTTTCTATCAAATGTTTTGGTTATCGTAAGGTAAAAACTTTTCCATGTTTATGTGTGGAAAGTCTTATGAGATACCTTTTCTTTCTAAATGATTTTCAAAGTTAAACAACTTTAACCCGTTTACTCACATTAGACCCATGACTGACCCAGAGTTTATTTTCTGTTTTATAAAACTCTTGGGTACTCAAATTTTTACGAGTAGCCAAGGGATTCAGGTTTGGCTTTGATGAGTTTCTGGAGGAGATATGGAGCAGGAGGCTTCAGCGTATGTAGATATATAGTGGTTCCGCTGTGTTAATCTGTGTGTTGTATCTTGTGTTGTATGATAGACAGGTTTTATAACTGTCTAATTTGTGATGTATAAGCTGTGTATCTCTGATATATATGATACTATGTAATATCTTATGCTATTAATATAATTTATTCGTTCCGCTGTGAGATTCTGTTGTTGTTTCGTTCTTTCTTTTCTATCTTTTCTCTTTTCTATCTTTTCTCTTTTCTATCCCTTTCTTTCTTTAAAATGATGTATCTTTCGATGGACTGAGAGACGGGTCGTTTCATATATATATATATTGCTCCCTGTGTGTAACCATAATTTTAGTCTTACCTGTGACGAAGCCCTACACACTGGAATTTTAGACTAAATTAGCTAGGGCTAATAGCTAATATATAGGGCGCGACCCTATACCAGTCCCATCTGATATTCTAATATCTAAGTCATTTTAATTAGGTTTACCTTCCCTTAAATTATCCTTGAAAAGCTTTTTCATCTCAAATTGATTTAAGACTTTTAAACCAAACTTAAACAAGGAAAATATATACCCTATGCTTTACTCAAAATCACCTTTCCATGTTATATATACTTTACTCAAATCTTGGTTGATGAAAACATTTAAACCTTTGAAAGTACCCTTTTTGAACCCATTGAAAGTATCCCTTTCGTAACCAAATAAACCTTTTCTTTCATCTAGGCCGAAAGACCAAAACCTTCCTTTCGAAACCATTTACGTAAACCTTTCAAAACTATTGAAACACCTTTCCCTTCGGATGCTAAAAACCTTATACATCCTATCTTTAAAACCATTAAACATAGCCTTTCGAAACCATTGGAAAAATCTTTCCTTTAAACCTTTCAAAACCATTGGGGAATCACCCCAAAGAAACCTTCCTTAATCCTTTCAAAAGCATCAAAACCTTAAACCTTTTGAAAGCATTTGGATACAATTTCAAAACATGTGGAAACACCTTTCGAAACCATTCAAAACCATCTCTTTAGAAACCTTTGGGTTAATCTTTAAAAATCTCGAAGGGTCAAAAACAACAGGGTCAAAAACAACAAGGTCAAAAGCAACCCTTTTGAAAGCCAAATCCTAAGTAAAGAAGTGATGATGTCAAACCATCCTTCCGAAAGCATTGGAGAAGCAGTAGGGTTTTTATAACATAAAATAAACCCTTTCGAAGGCATTGCTTCGAAAGGTAGAAAGCGGCAGCTAAGGTTTCGACCTAGTTGAAAGAGATTCTTTAAAAAACAAAGGCGCAACCTCTTAAACCAATTTCTTTAAACCATTTGACCCAGTCGGAAGTCAACCATGTCGAAAGCAATATTGTCGAAAGCAAAGGATGCGCATTTTTACTTAAAATAAAGCAGCGCTTCGATCCCTTCGGAACCCTTGGTTTGGTCCTCATACCTTCCGCCTTCTTTCCAATTCGTTGTGCACCAAGTCTTTGATGCCATGCGCATTGGTTTCGATAGTGATGGAGGCGGAGGAACTAAGTCAAAAGCCATCTAAGTCGGAAGCAAGGTGCTGAAAGTGGCAAAACATACATTTACATGTAAAATTGATTTTTAACCTTTTTAAGTAACCTTTTTAAATAACCCACCATGTTTATCTAAATCTTATTAGTTGCAAATTTTCTTTTCTAAAAGCACTGCCAAAATTTCAAAAATAAACACTTTAATTTATTTACAAAATACCCCTTCTCCTTTTATAAATATATAAAACATTTAAGTCCCATACCTTAAATAATTTTATATATTCATCAAAACACTTAGGAAAATTCTACAAAAATTCCAGAAAATCATTTTTAATATGTTTTCTAACATATATAAATTTCAGACCCAAACAATTTATAATTTAACCGTAAATTATTTATAACCCAATAAATCATTTTCTTTAGTAGAAAATTAATATAAAATTCACATTAATTCAGAAAATTATGAAAATTGAAACCCATCTCTAAAATATCATTTTTGATCTATATCTAAAGTCGCAAGGTAGTTGGATGTCATTAATAGGGTTTTAACACCAAAACATATCATAAAATCTATATGAATAAGTGTAAATCATCAACAAGCATATATAAACATTTTGTCCTTCATAATCATGGCTAAACTATGCAAGATAAATTCGGATTTCCTTAAAACCGAAAACATTTAAGAAATAAGATATGTAGTCATTATTCACCTTAGTTTTATGATTTAGTATGTGAGATTTGATCTTGATTAATTGATTTGATTCTTCCTCTTGAATCCTAGCTTTATCTTCTTTCTCTTTGCTAATGGTGGTCGGCCATAGACTTAAAATTTGATAATGAAATGAACGTACGAATGAGTTCCCAAGGGTTTAGGATATAAGAATATTCTTATTCCAACTTTGCCCTTATCTATTCCATTGTCTATTTTGTTTCATGTTATCTCGTTTTGATTTACTCACTAACATGGCACAGCTACCCCTATTAATCATAAATCTCAATCCATTAATCAACCTACATTATTTAATTTAATTTAGCTACTTAAATATCCTAAATAATGTTACTAGAAATATGGAGTGTTACATAACATGCCAGCTTCTCCAATTTCGGATAGTTCTTCTCGGCTAAAGTGAACCGTTTACTGATGTAATACACGGGTTGCTGGATCTTAGCTTCTTCTCTTACGAGCGCGACACTTAATGCATGGTGAGAGAATGCTAAGTAGATGTACAAGTCTTCTCCGTCTACCGGCTTGGATAGGATTGGCGGGGTTTCCATATGTCGCAGCTGTTCTTCGAATGTAGTTTGACAAGCTTGATTCCATTCGAAGTTCTTATTTCCCTTCTTTTGCGCGTCAAAGAATAGTATACATTTGTCAGTTTCTTTTGAGATGAACTGGCTTAGCCCTGTAACCTTTCCATTCAAGCTTCGTAACTCCTTCCTGTTCCGCGGGGCCTCGACTTCCCATAAAGCAGTAATTTGTTCGGGATTTGCTTCGACGCCTCTGGTGTTTACTATGAATCCCAAGAACTTTCCAAAGGCTACCCCGAAGTGACATTTAAGTGGATTGAGTTTCATTCCATATTTGCAGAGTATTACATTTCAGCGAGGTTGTCCAAGTGATTTGCAGCTATGTGTGATTTAACTAAAATATCGTCTACATAAACTTCCATAGTCTTCCTGATCTGATGTTTAAACATGGCATTCACTAGTCGTTGGTAGCTTGCCCTAGCATTCTTTAAGCCAAATAACATAACTTTGTAGAAGTATAGTCCCAAATCGGTAATGAAACTGGTATTTTCCTGGTCAGGTTCATGCATCATGATCTAGTTATACCCTGAATAAGCATCCATAAATAGTAATTCACATCCAACCATCCTGTCCACAAGTTGTTCGATTCTAGGCAGAGGAAAGCTGTCCTTTGGGCAAACTTTGTTTAGGTCCGAGTAGTCGATACAAGTTCGCCATTTTCAATTGGACTTCTTGACCAAGACCGGGTTGGATACCCATTAGGGGTAAGTTGCATCGTGGATAAAATCATTCGCCATCAACTTTTCCACTTCTTCTCTTAACGCTTTGGACCGTTCGGTGATGTGATCCAATTTTCAGGACCCGTGTTGGGTCATCCATATTGACTAGGACAGACACCGTCAATTCTACCGGTGCTGCCCATTCCTTCCCTAAACATTTCTTTCTAGGGTCCAAAGCCTTGTTGAATCGGCTATGGTCCCAAGCCAGGGGCGGCTCTGTAGTTGCTATTCTGTAGGTTCACGAATGTGGAGTGTTCTACCTACATTCTAACCCTATTCATCTCTTCTATACTCACATAGTTCTACGATGTAGCATTCTCTAGCGGCACTTTGGTCTCCTTTGATCACCCTAACTCCATTCTTTATCAGAAATTTCATTGTTAGACACCACTAAGCTAAATCAATCCTGAAATCTGCCAAAGCATGCCGACCTAAGAAAGCATTGTAGGTAGATATTTCATCTACATTTACAAAGGTTTGGATGAGGATGACTCTTAGGTCACCTTCCCACAGTTCTATGGGTAAATCAATTCTTCTGATAGGTTGCTTAGGTTCACCGGTAAATCCATGGATCTTCATTTGACAAGCAGATACATCCTTTATACTGATCTTCATTTAGTCAAACACATGTTTGAAAAGGATATTCATAGAGCTTCCACTGTCCACTATACAACCATTATGACCATAGGCTCGATGGTCGGAGCTTCTATCCCTTCAGTGTCTCGGTTTCTGAACACTATGTCATCGTTCAAGGTTCTCTGCAGCTTGGCATGAGTTCCATCTTCAATCATGAAGCACGAATATTTCGGAGCATGTCTTAGTGAGCTTACATATCGCTCCATTTCTCCTCAACTCCTCTGCGTGGGATGAGGTCCTCAAGATATTGTTCCGATGATGAGTCTCTGGTCGGTCCACCTGGATCTCTCTTCGCTGGTTCTAGCTTGGTTTCTCCGGTCTCTAGGAGTTTGAGGTGCTACGGGCTGGCTAGGATTTTGTGGTTTCTTCACATACTGTTGAAGCTTTTTTTCCTGAATCAGCTCTTCAATCAGGTTCTTCAAGTGATGGCACTCATTCGTGTTGTGTCCATGTGTTTCATGGAAGCGGCTGCACTTCCCGAAATTCTTTTGTTGTTCATTCACTTCCTTTTTAGGCGGCTTCTTGTACTCCTCCATCCCTTGTGTCGCAAGGTAGATGTTCTCTGGAGTATCATTAAGTGGAGTGCAGTCTTCAGGCCTCAAGCCTTCAAGTTGCTTATTACTTCGGTATCGCTTTTTGGAATTTTGATTGTTCCTTTTCTGATTCCCAACCTTCCCCGTATTTCATGCAGCGATCCCGGAGGAATTTGCATCTTAGTTCACTGCCATATAGTTCTGCCCAACGCAGGTTGGTTGTAGGTTAGTAAGTTTTCCTTCTAGCTCCTCTGCTTCTTCTAATCTCAAGTACAGGCTCGCCTTCCGATTAAAGTCCTTTCTAGTGGTAGAGTGTTTCATTTTGAACCATTTTCCGAATTTAGTGTCAGGATGGATGGCGCGGACCAAAGCCATGAAGATCATATCTTTGTTTGGGTTACTTACTTCAGTGACCGCGGTGTTAAACTGACTCATAAAGGATTTCAAAGATTAATTTCGTCCTATGAATAGGCCCGATAAGGACATCACGTCTTTCGGTTGTGCCGTGTGAAGCCTAAATTGATCAAGGAACCTTGTTGCTAATTCACCGAAAGAGAAGAAGAATTTATGTGGGAGCCCGGTGAACCTCGTGGAAGAAATTCCCTCCAGAAAGATTGGAAAACATCTACATCAAACAGCTTTTGAAGCATTCGCTCAGTCCATGTACCAACTATACTTGTACAAGTGAGGTTTCGGGCTTATAGTTCCATCGTAGGATGGAAAAGTCGGCATAGTGAACTTTTTAGGATATCGTTCATTAAGAATGTCACAAGTGATGGGAGTCCGGCTTGGAGCAGATACCCATTCATCATCTCTCCTAAGGCACTTGATCATGTCCGCTATATATGCCACGGATGTCTGGTAATCCATGGGTTGGCTGTTAGTGACTATACCAAGTGTTTGATTTTGCAAATGGTCTTGGTAAGTGGGCTAAAGCCTAGGCTCTCCTGTCTTTAGGAGAGCCACTCCCTCAGAGTTCCGTTAACTTGCGGTTGGTCGTATAGGGGAAGTTTGACCCTCCCTGGTGGTATTGAGTGCATTAGTGTTTTCTTTTAAGTCACCGTCATCAAGATGTTCACCATCTTCGGAGTCGGAGAGGTCCATCGCTATATCTTCCCGTGTGGTTTTCGCCCCAAGATTCAAGTTCATAGTGGGCTTCTTTGCAGTTGGTGGAGTGCTTGCATTTCCTTCTATGGTGATTCCTGCAGCTCCACCCACTACTCCTTTTTGCTGCTACTTTCAGTTTCTCCTGTTTAGGCCAGAAATGGAAGAGTTTTCATGCTCTATGGCAGCCGGGGGCTATGGCACAGTTCTCCGAGCATCAAGTGATTTCAAGGATAGGAAGGCATTTAATTTTTCCATGAGAGCTCTTTGGCTATTCTCAATTTTTTGATTGATTTCATCAACCTTCTTGTTTAACTCGCCTCTAGTGACAAGTTCATGCTGGATAGAAGATCCCGACACCTATCTGCCGTGTTGGCGCTAGAATTTGCTTTGACTAATGGGTTGTTGGCGCCGTTGACTTCAATTTGTTGAGGATTGGTTTCCTCCCCAGCTATTACAACTCTTATGGATCTTCCGAAAGTAGTTCCCTTTCTTCCTGGAGATATTGATTCTCAACAGCAAATCTTCTAAGCAAAGATTGTGGATCTAATTTCTGGACCTGTCTAATCTAATGTATATAGCAAGATCTGAGCCTGAGTTGGGTTCTCAGTGAAAGCACCAAAATGTTAACCCATAAAATAGATCAACATCCTGGGTTGAGTGTGAAAGCACCAGCCTTGTTTATCAAGGCAAATAAAATAGAAAAAGCAATTCAAGATCGCAGAAAAAGTAAAGGAACAAGAAGTTTTTTA
This sequence comes from Allium fistulosum, assembly GCA_030737815.1. NCBI lineage: Eukaryota > Viridiplantae > Streptophyta > Magnoliopsida > Asparagales > Amaryllidaceae > Allium > Allium fistulosum. The sequence continues at coordinate 1,499,372,159 of CM060901.1, forward strand.
TACTGGTTTGGCTATTAACGAAGCCTACGTCCACTTTATAACTTTGTATTAACTGACTGCTATTACAAGTGAAATCATATTATTATATGATTAAATCTCCTAAGTTAGATTAAGTCACAAGTGCAAGAGTTACTAGAGAATCACAGTGAACCCTTAGGTGACTGTTGTGTGGGAGGAGAAGAGTGAAGAATAGTTTATGCAGAGTTTCAACAGCTAGTCCAAAAGATCCCCTTTATGTTGCAGATGGGTGAGTATTTATATGGATTGGAGAGCTATTGGGCTGGGTCGCTTTGCCAGAGACCTAAACTTAATAATACAAAGTTGCTCCAAAAAATCTCATAACGATCTGACTTGAATTGATGGATCGCTAGCGATCCATAAGGCATGGATTACTAGCGATCCATGTAGTTAGAGTATTCTCGGATCGTTTCATTTGGGTTATGTTCCTTGCCTTATGTAGATACTCTACATGTAATTTGTTAACTAGTTGCTTGTTTTGATGATGATTCGTATACAGGTTGGATTGCAATATGACTGGAATCAGATGAATGCTTACTTCTCGAATTAGGTTGCTTGGAATACGATGAAACTTGGGTGACATCCCTAGAAAAGATATTGTATCATGATTGTAGATGTTTATAGGGTCCATGAGCAAACCTCATGGATCGCTAGCAATACAAAGGCGATGGATCGCTAGTGATCCATTACCTTAGCTTGTTTTGACATTTTTCCTCTTAGGTCTTTCCCTTCATTACCTTCAGGTCCTTTTGGTTCTTGAGATGTTCTCGTTTGACGTAGATGTTCTAGTTCCCATTGAATTCTATTGGGTTGAAACCCAGTTAACATCCGTTACGCGACGCGCCTATTTTTGACATAATTTTCCTAACTTGTCAAAACTTCACCAAACTAGGTCTTAGTGTTTATAAAACAATTATAAATCATTTAAACCATTTTAAAGGGGTTATTCCATATCACTTTATAACTTGATTCAAAAAGTGATTTCCTTGTGTACTATCGTCGTGAATTTAACATGACTTGTTTACACAATTAAAGACTATATTAAAACAACCAATATTTGATGATCAAAGCATGGTAAACATCAATCATATCACATCATCATTATATATATATATACATATAGTTTCTCACATGATTTTCGATCGGACTAACTTTAAAATGGTTATAGCTCCGCTATGATCGCACTGGAGCCCATGGAATTGAGCCTTGGGCCTTTGGAAAGGCTCGGCCTATGCTTGCTAATGGAGGTGGGCTCAGCCTTGGGTGGTGGATGGGGTGACCATGGGTTTAGATCTGAGAAAGGAGTGGATTTGCTTTGGTTTTGAAGAGTTTTGATAATATATACTTACTATATAATTTAATATATTTTGAAATAATCATTGACATAACTTTCTTTGGGCAAGAAGCCATTAATGTTTAGTTTAAGAAGTGAAGAAGGTTAGGAATTTTTATGAAGAAGAAGTGTGAATGAAGTGAAGAGAGGTGGGTTCTATTTATAGGCAAAAGTAAGGTGGAAAATATCATGATATTTCCACACAAACACATCATCATTTGCTCGTCACTACTTCCCCCTCTCATGTCATTATCCACAGCTGAACTCCCCCCATGTGTGTGTACCTATGTGCTTGTACTTTGGGAAAAAGAGGTTTACTTGGTTTTCTTAAGTGTTAAGTTTTAGGAAAATATCTTGGATATTTTGTAATATATATATATATATATTAAAATGTATAAGCATATTTGTTTGTATATATATATATATATGTTCATGTGCATGTGTATGTGTTCATGTATATGTACATGTATGTGTGCATATTTATATCACAGATGATTCACAATGTTGCCCAACTTTTCTACGTTGAATCGTTATGGATTTCGATTTCGATTTCAGGTCATATTTTCACTTCTTATTTAATATATATACATATATATATATCTATTTGTAAAAAAGTTTGATAATAATATTTCATTATATAATAATTAAAAGGGCTTATTTAATAATTAAAATAATTATTAAATCGTTTAAACTCAATTTTAATTAAAAAATCAGTTATTCCAAAATAATGATATCATTGATGATGTCATAAAGAGATTTTATTTTCAAAAATAAAATAAATAATTTTATTACATATTCTCACTCATATACATAAATGAGTGTATGTATCCAACTCCATGCACGATATCGGATGGTTTAAGAGTTGTGTATTGATAAAACAGTTTTCGGTCATTTTATCGATATATCTTCCAAAGTATATGTTTTTGTAAATATTTATTTAAAATAAGATTACCAATATTATTTATTGTTCAAAAAATTATCATTTATGTTAAAAATCTTATATCTCAAATTTTTTCTAAAGCGATAAATTTTCGGGTCGCTACATACTTCCCCCTTAAAAGAATTTCGTCCTCAAAATTAAGGATAAAAAGAATTTGACTCAAAAAGGAATATATATTTGATAAGGGGAATATATACGAGGTATGATAAGTGACCACACCACAGGCGGCAAGTACTATCTCGATACCACTTGCAAACTATACATCAATCTTAAACTCAGGATATGCTTTGCTCATTCTACCTTCTATTTCCTATGTGGAGTCTTCGGTTTCACCACTCCATTGAACTTTAACCAACCTTACCACCCTTCTTCTCAACCGCTTCTCATCGTGATCCACGATTCGAATTGGTTGTTTAATAACTGTCAAATTTGGTTCTACTTCTAAATCTTCCTAAGCAGCTATTTCTATAATCTGTTCCGAATCATGCACATATTTCCATAGATGGGGTATGTTAAAGACATTGTGAACACCAAACAACCTTTCGGGCAATTCCACATGATAAGCTTATGAGCCAATCCACTCAAGAATGGGAAAAGGTCCAATAAATCGAGGTGCTAACTTTCCTGCCCGACAAATCTTACTACTCTCATCGGATAGACTTTCAAGAATACAAAATCTCCAAATGAGAATTCCAAATTTCTGCACCTTTGATCGGCATAACTCATCTACCTGCTCTGGGCTTCTTTCATCTTCTTTTTGATCAAGTCTACCTTTTATGAGGCTTCTCGAATCATATCAGGACCTAGTACTAACCAATCTTTGGTTTCGATCTAACATATTGGGATCTACATGGATGACCACATAAAGCTTCATATGGTGTTATGCCAATATTTGCATGATAGCTGTTATTATAGGAGAATTCCACAAGATGAAGGTAGTTTTCTGATAAACCACCAAAATCTAAGATACAAGCTCTCAGATGATCTTCCAACACTCGATTTACCCTTTTAGTTTGCCCATCAATCTGGGGATAGTATGTGGTGCTTATACTCAGCTTCATTCCCAAAACAGTTTGTAATACTTCCTAGAACACCATGCAATTGAACTATTTCCCTCATGTATATCTCTACAAGACTTGCAACCGTTCCCGTTGGATTTACTGGGATAAAGTGTGCGCTTTTGGTCAATCAATCTATGATAACCTAAATGCCTTCATTTCCCTTTCTTGACCAAGGTTTGCCATCAATGAAAACCATCGATATTTGGTCCCATTTCCAAGTCGGAATTTCAAGGAGTTGCTGTGATCTAGCAGTCTTTTGCGGATCGCTTTTAATCTATTGATAATTTGCACATCTGCTAACATGGATAGAGATGTCCCTCTTCTTGCTTTTCCACCAAAATGTTCATTTTACATCTTTGTACATTCTATTAACTCTAGGTGAATATTAAGTGTAACGACCCACCTTTTTGGACGGTTTAAATCGACAATAAACCACACATGTCAACTCAAACCATTCAGAAGAGAGGATTGTTAATGGGGTAAATAAGAAAATAAGAGAAAAGAAGGAAAAACAAAACACAGAATCTCACAGCGGAATGAAAAAATATAATAATCAAATAAGTAGTTCATGAAGCTATTTTACAAATATTATTTAATTACACTTTTACAATATGTACCAGAGTTATACATACAGCAGGAATAAATAAATAATGCAACGGAACAACATGATACAGTGGAATAATAATAATAATATAATACTAAACTCCGTCTTCATCCTCCAGAAATAAGGTCTTCAACAATGAAAAGCTCAAGCTGAGCCGAGCATAATGAAAAGACAAAACACTCGAGTCAGAAATAAAAGATCTTATGTAAGTTAAATCAACAGAAAAAAATATGAGTGTAATGGCTTCAGAGATGTTTACGGGATTTTACATCTCCTATCCAGTGTATAATGTGCATGCAATAACTTAAGAGATGTTTGGGATTTCATCTCCTAAGGATCCATTAAACTATTTATATTTAGTAATATACATTATATATATTATGTCAATCAGTAAAGTAAAGTATTAAAATAGCGTTAAGGCGTTACCCATATCCCCCTTAACACATTTTTATAAATGCCATAGTTTATACAGTACTATAAACTCCACCAAACCGTTGGGCTATCAGGGAGCACTCCATAGGTACAACAAAAAATAAAATCGTAGTGGGCTCGATAAGGCATATGACAGGGCACATGAGGCTATACCCACGATAGGATTCTACCAGATTGCGGAACAAGGCTGGTGGTAACGCATAGTAGCTGCTACTATCCACCTCGAACAACACTCCCATAATCAAATCATGGGTGGCCATTAATCAATCACAAAGTAACAGATATGGTATCGAAGAAGCGTGTCCGATAGAAGGAGCGACCTCACTTGGCCTGGTTATGGATCCTGATTTTAGTCATATCAAGCTGACCTAGGGGGGTCATGACTGCGTTCATACCTCATACAGTAGCATTCGCCAAACCATCCTACTTTGTTTTGGATTCTCCACCACGTGCACAGTTTTTAAAGTGGTTTTGGAATTGGTAGAGAGTATGACAATATCCGACCCCGGTCACTTTAACAACCAAACGCTTACATTATTCACACCATGGTCATGTTATAAAACATTTATAATAATGATCCAAAAAACAGTTTATACTTTCATATCAAGATATCCATATACTTATTCCAAAAGTATAAATATATTCATAAATACCGAGGAAGATTTCTTTCAATCAATTTCGAAAATAATTTATAAATCTCTTCTAAACCATTTATAAAGCTATTTATAAATTCCCAAAACAATTTACAACTCTTCCCATTTAAACAAGTTCCTTTTATAAAACCCTTTATAAAATCCTTTGAAACCTTTATAAACTCCTTTATAAAGCTATTAGTAAAATCATTTTAGAACAAAAATCTTTTATAAATATCCTTTATAAAAACTTTTATAAAAAAATCCTTTTATAAATTTTTTAATAAAAATCCTTTTTACAAAATCCATTATAAAATCTCTTACAAAACTTCTTGCATTTTTATTTATTAAATTTATTATAAAAATCTATATTTTTTATGTTAAATTGAATTTAAATAAACCTCTTAAAACCATATTAAATATTTTATTAAATTAAATTTTAAACTTTTTAAATTATATATTTAAAAAGTAAATAAAATTGTAAGTTAAAATCTTAAATTTACATTTAAAACCATATATTAACCTATAATTTAAAACTTTTAAAACTTATAAAATAAATTATTTTCCAAATATAAATTTTAAATAAAATCATTAAATTAAATTTAAAAATCAAATTTATGAATCAAACATACTTTACCTTATAGAAAATAATTTAAACCGACCAACAGTATCCGTATATAATTTTCTACCCTATGGTCAAGTCATAGGGTATGTATCATTTCAACCCCAAATAGTTAAATTTCCTGGTTATATATCATTTCAACCTGTATCCCGAATCAACAATTTCCAAATCAATAAATCGCTCGGGTTTATCATTTCAACCCATAATGATTTTCCCTAATTTATAAGATCGTTCGGGTATCTATCATTTCAACGCATAGTGATAACAGAGATATAAACATCCAATTATCCAAAATGTCAACAAATAAACATCCATCACAATCAACATCCAAATCAACCAATAAATCACAACAATTGACTGGTTATCATTATCACGTGTTTAACTAACAATTTAAATTCAATATTAATTTAAATGGTAATTTAATTCAATATAAATTCAAATTAAATTTAAATGACAATTTAAAATACCAAACAACAATCGATAAATTTCTTGTCACATCATAAATTTAATTTAACTAACATAAGAAAGTTTAGGATTTCATGAGTGGGTTAAATCAATCACCTTTAATTTTTAGTCGATTGAAAATCCAAATAAAACCCAAAAATCCAGCAGTCTCAAAATGCAGCCAAACTAGATTTAGATTGTTTGGAATTTCGATACGATCGTAACGGAGAAAACCGCGTCCAAATCAGAGTACGTATGAAAAAGTTACGAACGTTAGAAGTTTTAAATTTTAAATTTAAATTAAAAATAATAAAGTGTATAATAGTAATTGCTTTACCTTTGAAACCCTAACATCGCTCGTCTCAAGTCTTTACGAACTACTACCGCCACGTTTTACTCGTGAATCGCCGCGGTTAGCCTCGTCTTCGACCAGATCAGGGCACGCCGCGCCACTCCACGGCCCACACTGCAACCCCCCATGGTCACGTGGCCAACTCCGATGCCCCCAGCCTATCGCGCCACCGCCGCCATAAATGGCCATTTCTGGCGATCTCCTTCAACTATGGCCAGAACTAAACCATTGGATCATCTCTACTGTCCTCCTCTACCCACTGGTCACCTCCAATCGTCGTAAGGATGAAGATCCACCGTTAAATGAAACCATGGCCTATGGACGACCGAAACTTCTTCATCGTTTTTTGATCAAATGATGCATCAGATTTAGAAATGAAACAGTAGATTTCGCTCGTCAAGAGCTCCATAATGATATATTATATGACATAGTATGAGGAGTTTGAATTTTTGGATTTGATTTTGATTTGAATTTGATTTTGGGAATTAGGGTTTTGATGTTCTGACGTTTGAGAAGGAGGAACATATGAGAAGTAGAGGTACGTACAGAAATAAAATAAAAGGCTGCTAGGGTTAGAGAAAAAAATCTATTTATATAGATAGATAGATAGATAAGAAGGAATGGACAGATCGAATTGGTTCGAAACGATAACAACGACCCGAAAAGCCTATTTCGTTTCCGAAACGAAAATGTGTCATCCAATATATCAAAATATAGTTTTCAATATATTTAAACTCAATGAAACTAGTTTAAAACCCTAATTCAAAAGTATATAGAAGTTAGCATTTGAAATTAGATTATAGTCATTTAAATTCCATAAATCGCTTTCTACACGTTTCGAGCTCGCATAATCAAACGATAAGTCCGATCGCTACGAAACTTGAAATCCTACAATAATTCACTGTTACGGATCCAATGAAACTAGTTTCATTGAAATCCAAGATAATGCCCAGAAACTCAATTTTACACGTTAATTATATAAATTATTATTTTATAATAAATTTAATCACTTTTAAATTCAAAGTTTAAAAGTTAACAATTTTCTTCATTCTTGATTACATAGAAATTTAAAATCTTTTAAAATAAATTTTCCATGTTAAATCCAATATTTAAATATTGCACTAATTTCAGCATTCGATTACAACTGTAATAAAATCCCAGTTAATAATAATTTAATTTCAATCAATTTCTTTTATTTCGATTTACACTCTTATTATTCAATCAACCATCACCTTATGAATATAATTAATATTAGTTTACATTTTATTACATGCTTATTCTACAGTTATCATCTTAACTCATATTAACTGCAATATTTAATTATATTTAATTTCAATTGATTTACAATTAATTTCAAACGAATAAGATATCAAGATGATAATCAATCAATTGTAATACATTAATAATTCACCTCTATTAACCTATTGTTTACAAACAAAGGTTGATAAATTACTTACCAAATATTGATTCCATTCTATATTAACCAATTTCAATAAATTACATATAATTTCTCCTTTTAATACAACATTGATTTAAAACTTTATTTACCTTTATTATTACCATTAATTGCAATAACCTTAAACAGTTGTCAATCTCATTCAACCAACCTTATTAAATTACATTATGATTATTTTTCTCGTTAATAAATCATAAATTTTAATTCCTCACAATATTAAATTTCAAAATCTTATTAAATTTAATAGTTTTTAATTATTGAAAATTACGGGTCGTTACATTAAGCTTGGATGATGGCTGCCAATCAACACTTCTTGTCTTAAGTTGTCAATATTAGGAACATAAATTCTTCCATTTAACCGTAATAGCTCATGGTTATCTACTTCAAAGCTTGAATTCCTCCCTCTGCTTATATCCTTAATCATCTTCTTTAGATGCCGGTCTTCTCTTTATTTGCTGGCAATTGCCTTTAGAAGAGTTGGGGTCACTACCGATAAGCTATAACGACATGCTTTCTGCTTAATGCATCCGTTAGGGTGGCTTTCCCAGGTGTATATAGAATATCTAGATCATATGACGCGAGAAATTCTAGCCAACACTGCTGTCTCTATTCAAGTCCTTCTGAGTGAAAAGATACTTCAAAGATTTGTGATCTGTGAAAAGTTCGAACTTCTCACTTATTTAAAGAAGGAATATTAGCTACCAAGATCGAACAAAGTTTATCGAAATGAACTATGAGAAATTCTTACCCAGTAAATTATGTCTCCAAATCTTTAGTGCGAACACAATGGCTAATAGTTCTAAGTTGTGTGTGTCGTTCATGCGTCTTTAATTGCCTACTAGCATATGTGATAACCTTCCCATGTTGATCAATACCGCACTCACTCCTTCACCACAAGCATCGATATAAATGGTTAAGCCGCTACTTTCATCAATAATAATCAGGAATGGAGCGGTACTTAACCTTTTCTTAAGTTCCTGGATTGCTTCTTCACATTTCGGTGTCCCTTCAAATTTAACATCCTTCATATTCAACTTCGTTAAGTGATGAGATACCTTGAAGAAGTCCTAAATAAATCTCTGGTAGTATCCTGCCAATCCGAAGAAGCTGTGAATGTCCTTTGGAGTTTGTGGTTGCTTCTAATCTAGTATGCCTGTAATTTTACCAGGATCAACTGAGATTCCTTCCTTTGACAAAACATGTCCAAGGAACCTTACCTTCTCTTCCCAGAAGTGGTATTTTGAAAACTTAGCCTTGAGCACATTCCTCCTTAATATTTCTAGTACAATCTCTAAATGCCTTTCATGTTCTTCTTTGGCCTTTGAATATATCAGAATATCATCAATAAAAACCAACACGAATTTATGGGGCACATCTCTGAATACTCTATTCATAAGGTCTATAAAATAAGCGCTAGAATTGGTTAGTCCAAAAGGCATAACAACCATTCGTAGAAATAATTTAGTCTTCTGAATGCAGTTAAAGGAATGCAATCTTTTGCTATCCTTAATACTATGTAAAACCCCAGTAACAAATAATACCCTTAACTAGATTTTCATTAATGCAGATATTACATTCAAGAATTCTCTTACCCTTCGCATTAGTCAAAGTTGAGGGTTCATCTTTAATGGAAAAAACTTTCATTTCTTTATTAGTGGGCAATCCTTCTTCTAGTGCCCTGGTTTGTTGCAATTGTAGCAATTCTTGTCCTAAGCTTTAGGATTCTTACAGGTGGTGGGAAAATGACCCTTCTGTTGGCAACTATAACAAGTAATATCCTTCAAATTTTTTTCTTACGGACCTCATTTTGGCTTGCCATGCCATGGCTTCTTTCTAGAATGGTTGAACGTCCTCTTCTTCTAGTTATTGTTGCTGCTTTGATTTATGGGTGGATTGTTTTTGTCTAGTGTTTTCTATCTGTCTACCAATTCTACAAAGGTTCACTTTACATGCTCAATCATCCTGTCCTGATACTGCCACTTCATCCTAGTGATAAGCATTTCATTTTTCTTTAAAGGATTGTCTATCAAACCCGGACCAAAATGGGACAATTCACCAAACTTATTGGAATATTTTTCTATGGACATCTCACCTTGTTTTAAATCCATAAAACTCCGATGAAGGCAGGATTTTCTTGGAGTTGGCATATATTACAATACCTCCTTGAACCATTCCCATGAGAAATTATCTTCTGAATCATTCAGAGTTATGACTCCTACCATGCTAGAGCCCCTTCTTATAACTGTCAAGAAGCTAAGGACCTTTCCTACTCATTCCCAATATTTAATCCCTTAAAATTCTTTCACAAGAGTGGATCCAAGCCTGAATTTCAATAATGGACTCCGTTCCTTTGAATGGTTTACCACCCAAACTGGTAAAATCTTTGCATAGAGTACGAAAGTTAATTTGAGGCTGCACAGGGATTACCACTTCCTCAATTACTGTAGCATTTGATTGACCATTGTTGGTTATAGTGTTGCTTCCTCCCCTTCTCCTCTTCTATTACTTATCTCCTACTATCCACATAAAGTAAGGAAATATCTTTAGAAATATAGAGGAAATTATCTTAGGGAATGGGTATAATCACGAATATACTTATTCAAATTAAATTTCAAATATGCGCTCTCTTTGACTAAACTCATTCCAGGGTGTTACTAACCCTATCTCTAATCATTTTACCCCTTCTAGACTTAAGTTTTTGCTCAACCATAAACTCGGATACCAAATGTGATGACCCACCTCTTGAACCCTTAGAAATCGACACTAATACATCCTCGATATTCACGTGTAGTAAATCCAAGTGCCAAAGAGGTAGATTATCATGGGGTAAGGAAAATAAAGATAGAAGATAAACAAAATAGAATCTCATATCATATTGAACATTTAATTATACATAAGAGTAGTACATGCAATTACCCCAAATTGCTCCATCAGATTACTAGAATGTACTAATCGATAGGATAGTTATAACTACCTATCCTTATAAGTGCTGGTAGATACATCATACAAAATACTGTGGAATTAATAGCTAAATTTCTACAAAAGACCTAAAATGCTCCATGCTCCATCCAAAATGCTTCAATTTACCTAACTACTTGGCTACCTGGAAAAATAGGGCACCTAGAGTTTAAAGGGAAAAGAAAATAAACTCTAGGTCAGTTATGGGACTGGTATGAGAAACTCAAATTATAGATATTTGAAAACAAAGGGTATCTCAAATGACCACACCATACATAAACACGGAACAAGTTTTTAGGTTATGGTAACCAAATCATTTGCTACACAAAATCTGAGGATATTATTTTTAGTAACATTCTTTTGAAAACACTTTTCAAGTAAACTTATATAATCTTAGCCGAAATTGTTACATCGATCAAATTCTAGCATAATAGGTTCTACAATCAAGTCCGAAGGCACTTATCGAAGAATGGATTTTCGTATAATGGAAGGTAAGGAACTACCTTTCATAGAGTACATCTCTAGAGGGATGTACCGAGGATCAACAACTTTGAATCCTCTGCACTTGGCAAAACCGGCCTACCCGCAGACCCATCTAGTGACGGATAGAACCGAATATGACATCACATCGGTCGTAACCAACCCATTCGGGATCTCATAACATACACAGCATATTCAACATATATAGAGTAGTCTAGAAATGTGATAACCATACCCTAATGGTTGCAAACCACACAGCCTTACGACATGCCCTATTTAAGCCATTTTCGGGTGATGAGGCACGAGGTAACGATTACCTTTCACATAGCACATTCCACTTAAATCCACATTGCCAATTCTATCACACACACACCATTGATTTTCATAAATGTACAACCTTTGAGCTCATATGTCTCAGAGAAGGGTGTTAAGTGTAAGAGAGTTACTTTCTACACCACCAAATAGATGTACGTTCGTAAAAATAAATGTACGTATATATTGGAAATGCATTGTCTGACATTTGTCCATACAAGTTATCCAGGAATGGGATAAACCGAAGGAACTCTCATACCACATCCCGTTGGAAATCATCCCTAAGGTTAGTAGCGAGCAGCTCATGTATCGAAGATGAAAAGAAGGTACTACTGCTACATATATAAGATAAGGGAAATTTTCCCCAAGGGTTAGTGACAAGCAACCCTTCATTTTATTTATTATCATTCCAAGTCTTCACTTCGAATACGTAAATTGATTAGAATACGTTTTTAGATAGGAATTGCCGAAATTCGATCCCGCTTCCTTTGAGCCAACCATCGATAAAAGAGGTTAAGTAAATATGTGCTTACCATTTGATTAATTACTTTCTTTTTATCAAAAAATATCTTCTAGAGATATATATCTTTAAAACAATTCTTTCTAGTATATATGGAATCATTAAACCTCTCTTCAACTTTGAAAATACCAAATCAAAATCATTTCTCATAAATCATATTGTAAAACCTTATTGAGTAAAAATGGTCGATAGAAATTATACTAATTCTACTCAACATCAATTTTCGTATTTAACCTTTACTATCAATCGAATAATGATGAAATCGCCTTTTAAATTCACACGGATAGTATGGGTTCCTTCCTTGGAATTTAATTCCAAGTATAGGAAAATTATTTCTATACAATCCAAGTTGTATTAAATTTGGAAGAATTGAGTCTTTTATACTTGCATCATTTTCGACATTTTCGACCTTATCTATTCCTTGTCCGGGAAGAAGGCCAGGTGAGCCAGGGCACTGATTGCTCATGAACATCTCCTTAGTTTAAGCACCTCACATCTGGATCTCACGAACAGAAATTCTAGTCTACTCATCGGCTTTTAGAGCCAAGATTAAATCACTTGATTTTAACAGCTTTTTTAAAATACTTTATTTAAACTTTTTAAAATAAATTAAAAAACCTTCAAATCGACTTTAAAATACTTCTTTATTTATTTGAAAAGATTTGGGAAAGAATACTTAAGTTTAAAGCCATATTTCAAAGTTATTAAAAATGCTGCAAAAAGTGCTGCAGATAGTGTTTTGAATAGTGTTTTAAAAGCTTATTTGATCAAAACAACTTTTCGATCATTTAAAAATCCATTTTTATAACTAAATTATCTGTTAAAACATTTTAAAATATTCATAGAATTTATTCCATATTTTTGAAGAATTAAAAATATCAAGATTAAAGAATTTGTGGCTTTGGTTTCCAAACTGCCAAACCACGGCTATTTTGAAAACACAATTTGCTCATTTTTTAAAATCTACTGAACGAAAACTTGATCCTTTTCTTTTGTTTGAAAAATATGAGTACGAGGGTTCGGAAAATTCTTATTATAAAGAATTCCGACTCCGCAACCGTCGTATATACGGATTTAACTTTCTACGGAGCGAAATCGCGAATTGTCGTTGTGCGACGTGCCTATTTTTGACTCAATTCTCATAACTTGTCAAAACTTCAGCAAACTGGATTTTAGTGTTTATAAAACATTTATAAATCATTTTAAACCATTTTAAAGGGGTTTATTGATTTCATATCACTTTTATAACTTGATTCGAAAGTGATTTCCTTGTGTAATATCGACGTGTATTTTACGTGACTTGTTTACACAATTAAATACTATATTAAAACAACCAATACTTGATGACCAAACTATATTAAACTTCCATAGCAATCATATCACATCCTCATCATTGTATATATATATATATATTTAATAGAGTTTCTTACATGATATTCGATCGGACTAACTTTAAAACGGCTACAGCTCCGCTGCGATTGCAATGGAGCCTACAAAATCGAGCCTTGGATCTTTGGGAAGGCTCGGCCTATGCTTGCTAATAGAGGTGGGCTTGGCCTTGGGTGGTGGATGGTGTGGTCGTGGGTTTAGAGGCGAGAAAGGAGTAGATTTTCTTTGGTTTTAAAGAGTTTTGATAATATATACTTACTATATAATTTTTAATTTCCTTTTGCCATAATCTTTGACATAACTTTATTTAAGCAAGAAGCCATTAATTTACAGTTTAAGAAGTGAGGAAGCTTAGGAATTTTTATGAAGAAAAAGTGTGAATGAAGTGAAGAGAGGTGGGTGCTATTTATGGGCAAAAGTAAGGAGGAAAATATCATGATATTTCCGCACAAACATATCGCCATTTGGGCGAACTCCCCCAGTGTGTTTACCTATGTGTGTGTGTGTGTGTTCATGTGCATGTGAATGTGTTCATGTATATGTACATGTATGTGTGCATACTTATATCTCAAATGATTCACAACGTTGCACAACTTTTCTACGTTGAATCGTTACAGATTCTGATTTCCGGTCATATTTTTACTTCTTGTTTAATATATATATATATATATATGTAAAAAAAATTTGATAATAATATTCTTATCATTATGTAATAATTAAAAGGGCTTATTTAATAATTAAAATAACTATTAAATCATGTAAACTAAATTTAAATTTAAAAAAATATTTATTCCAGAATAGTAATATCATTGATGATGTCATAAAGAGATTTTGTGACACCCTGCACCTCTAGGCACCCCGAAAATCGGACATGACTAGAAGCATGGGCGGTCGGGTGAGATAAAAATCCATAACATAGCACATAGACTATGGTAACAGCATAAAATGATTAAAATATTACAGTGGAAGAAAACTTTCACTAATTATAAATTAATAGCAAAACAGCTTCATTAAAAACAACATTATCCCAAATTTATTTCTAAACCCAAAAGTACCAAGTAGTCTCCACCAAAACGTAAAACATAACAAAGTTCACAATATAGGTCCCCATATATAGAGTAAAGTACGGAAAAGAGAAACAAAGTACATGAAACAAAAGAAACAAAAGCTGAAAATAACAACTGCTCCAATGACCCTCCAAGATGCAAAGAACCACAACCTAGACCTGCCCTCCTATGATTTGGGGAAAATAGGAAAAATAGGAATGGGTCGGACATAAAGCCTAGTGAATGAGAAATAAAATGAAGCAGAAAGAATAAAACAGTTTAATTCCAGGTCTTCCTTGTATATCACAGAGGGTGAATAATATAATGCAGTGAATCCTTCTTAGATACAGTTCCTAAGAAGCCAAAGTCCATGGTCACTCTAGGGAAGTCGATCATGCAATAATACTAAACGTCAATCGGCCTGTCGGACCTGCTGTCCTTACCTTTCCACGTGCTACAGCGTGAAAGTCATGCTCTTCAACCATGCACTGTGACTAAATGCCTCTTACGTCTGACCGGCGCCGACTCGAACAACCTCGCAGGACCCCGAAGTTGCGCTCAGGCTCCACCAAACTGGACTCCTATCCTCCAGTCTCCTCGGTCACCAATGTGGACTTGCCCCTATCCAAAGTGTCGGTCCTCCAAAAGAGCGCCCCCAGCTGGGTCGGTTGCACAAAATCCTCCAACGATATGCATAAAGAAGCCTACATCGGAGCACACTTGTCCCGATCCATCCACGTCAATCTGCCTGAAGAATCCTATGGTTGCGGATGCTATATATCCTACGTATTAGCAACCTATAAAAGGTAACAAACATCCTTGCGAACCTACTTACCCGCTCCTAGTATGTACAGCCAAAACTATATTTTGGTCTTAACTGCATGAAACACCTATCCAGACCTTTACATGGTCTGCCTACCAAATTGCTTCCAGGTTAATTAATTTTACCGTTATAGTTTACATACTGTTTATTTCCATTAATCTTCTTTAGGCCATTTTTACATCCGATTTGGTTATTTCACAATTTCCCTTTTTCTTACATAAATAGTATTTCAATTTCACGTTCGTTCAGTCCGTATGGTTTGTCTATAATTTTTATGCCATTTTATTACAGATTTACACTAGCCTTTAGGGTCCATTTAATTTACATTTTCCCCCCAATTTACGTTCTCCTTTTAGAGATTTAATCTGTACAAATTTTTTATCCAATAGCCACAAACCATTTAATTACACAAAATTCCACTTTTACATTTTTAGGCCACATTTGAAACAAACAATTATGCCAATTAGACTTCCCAATTTTGTTCCAAAATCATATTCAAAATTATGTAATTATATCAATCAAAACCATAATTTTATTCAAGTAACTATTCTGAATTTATTCAACTAACCTGTTCTATCATTAGAAATTGAATAACAATTCTAGTTCAATTTAATTAAACCAATCTTATTTACGCCATGAAACGTGAATATTTGTTTGTTCCAAATTCAACCCGAACCTTAATTAGAATAGAGAAGTGGAAGAAGAAGAAGATACAATAATTTACATAAATTTCAATCTTATTTATGTCATAAAACAAGAATAGACAATTTATATGTCCCGTATTTTAAACCAAACATGAATTAGATTTGAGAAGTGGAAGAATAAGAAGAAGGTGCAATAATTTAAATCTATTCTTAATTAATAACAAAAATTAATTCATATAAACGTGCTAGAAAAAAACTAAAATTGAACTACTTTATTTTTCTATTTCATATTAATTCCCACTCACCTGGCACTTGAGCTTGCATAAATTTGAAAAAAGATTTGCTTTAATCTTTCTCCCTTTGATTCTTCTAAATTCCCCAAATTTCTTGAATATATATAGGTAATTTAATTTGGTAGAGATTTGTTTATTTAGTAGAGAAAAGGAGGAAGAATAATACACACTAATTTTATTGTAAAATTATGGCGACGGCTGAATAAGAGATTAGGTTTAGGTTAGATGGTTTATTTATAAATTGTTTGAGTGAATATAATCCATTAGGTTATTTTAGATTAAATCCGGTACTTTCATACACTTAATGGTTATCTATTCTAGCCCATACACATCACTCAACCAATAAAATTTAGCCATCTTATCATATTACATCACTGGAGTGAATGGGAAGCCTCCGCATGTCAGAAACAACGCTGAAATACGTAGGAAAATCGCTGGAAATGAACCAGCTAAAAACATCGCTTCAGATTTTGGGCGACAATGGGACTCGATCCCCGGTCATTAAGGAAGTCAACATGCGCCTTTACCACTATACCAAATACGCTTTTAATTTCTTTTTAATTATATTTCCCGTAAAATATCGGGGTGTTACAGTGATTTGATTTGATTTGACCATATTCCCCTCCTAAGGTATAAAGTAATAAGAATCTAAGCTCGGAACCTATAAAACATCTCACAGTGCATAGACAAAATATAATATAACAATATAGATGTAAATAGACGAGACAGTGATATAATCAAATGAACCATGAATAATAGCATCAGAGTACATCAGGTTCATAGACTATATAAAAGACGATATAAAGAGTTTATACATCCCAAATCTCCAAAATAAACTATATCTCTCAAAATACAAGTAATGACATAGCTCCACAGTACTGCAAAATAGAATATAAGTGATAGCAAGCTCCAAAGTATGTATGTATGTATGTGTGTATATATATATATATATATGAAAGCGCAACCTTCTTCTTATACTCCTACAGCTCCATGCGTTATCCAAACCTGTTATCCCTAATCTACTCATTTAAGATTATCCGAGATAATAAGAAGCAAAGCATAAAACCTCAAGCCAGACAACAATCTAGTGTGAGCGATACATCATCTCAAAATACTAATATGGTATAGGGTATGAACAACCATCCCTGACCCATCCCTGCATCCAACGAGTTAGCATGTAAATATAGTATATGATAGACTACTATCACAAATGAAAAATATTGGGTATAGGAGTATCACACAGCATATGAAGCACACGACAAACATATCATCCATCACACAGCCTCATATTTCTCACACAAGTGCTCCAAATATATGATAACCCTTTCAGATGCTCAACTCATTACCCACTCAGATGGCAAAGTAATGGACACACACAGATGTCTAAAATATTTGTACACCCAAACTACCCTCGGTACATGCAGGCGACCCTGTCCCAACAATGAGCATCATAACCACAATCACTCATCAATCCCTTAGCATGTGTACCGATAGTAGAACCATCCCATAAATGCTCAACTTATACCCTTGCAGATGGCCAAGGACTGGACATGTGTGACGACCACCCATGACCCCTGCACTGAACCTAGAGAAAGTGCGCTGTAAAGTGTGCCAGGCGACCATGGATGATTGTCAGGGTAAATTAAAAACAGCAGAATCTATCGTATTACTCACAGCGCATGGACAAAATACAATAGAATACATATATAGTGAAGCTTCACAGAAATAGAATCTCATCAATAAAACTTCATAATAGTTGAATACAACATCTGAATAGTCAATACATCAAGCCTCACTACATATCACTCAGAGAATTATACAAAGCAGCGGAACATCCAGTACATATAATAAGAAGATAATATGCAAGCCTCCAGCTCGTCTTCGACATCAGCATTGTGGGAAGCAAGAACAGCACCTGTCACCTGCTACCTAGTCTGCCCGTCCCAAAATGGACGAACAGCCAAAGGCAATAAGAGTTAATACATAAAGCCTTGAGTCAGACAACAGTCTTAGTGAGCAGTAAATTAACTAACAACATACCAAAAGAGCATAAAGGAAAAGGAATAGGAATACAACCCTCCCACTCCACCTCTTACTACAGTGATAGCCCCCAAACACACGCTAAGTAGAAGCAAACATAGCAGAGCATACAATTTAAAGTAAAGAAATTATCACTCGAGTCATGGGCGATGTTTTCCAAGTACAAACCCCCAAGGCCTAAACCAAGATCAGATAAGCACCCAGAAAATAGCGCTCTTGAGACCGAATGACGATACAACCAAACATCCATGACTTTGGCTATCACTATTATCATTGCCTCGATATCACCGTTAATTGAATGACCGGAACATTCTTTCAGCCGTCCGTCAAGGACTAATGGAAACCCCGGTTCTAGACATAACTCCGCACGTCATCGTGACCCGTGCCTAGGACTATCGAATCTGCCCAGAGTACTTGACTACCAATCATTAGCCTTCAGGGACTATCGAATCTGCCCAACGTACTCTTGCTTTGAGCATGCTAGAACCTTCAATAACGATGAGATCTCAGCCTTCTAGTCGTCCTCCTCGACGACTATTTCCATACTAGCTCAAGCGCCTCTCGAGCAAACCATTATCCTCTAACTCGAACCATTTCACTGAGTTATCAACCTGCTTGGAATGATCCCGTCTGGATTAGACCAAGGCTATCTCATCTCATGCTTCGCCTCATCATCATCATAGCAAAGCTTCATCTCAACATCATCATCAAATCTATCCATATGAGCTTTATCATCCGCTACATATGCCACGAGCAGCTTTTCCAATTCAAGAGCCTTTCCCTTAGGTTTTGAATCATCTTCGACCAACTTGTCTAAATCAAGTCATCAATCATCTAATTCATAGCAATCAATCATGTCAAACATTAATCCAAGTAATCAAGCATTCAAATATGATCTAAATAGACAATTATAACAATAATGGCAATTTCGTAAATAAAGAGTCTAAAGTCTAACAAGTATGAAAACATGAGAAATATCTCTACAGTCTTGATGAATGAACTTGCATAGGTTAACACTTAGTAAAATAGTTGTCAAATCATCATGAACAATGGATCTATATGGATCTATACTTAGGTTTACAAAAATGCATGCAAATCACTACTTTAACTCCAAATTAAGCCAACGATCCGATATACTCCTTTGGATCCGTGTGAGAGATAATCACCACTCACCAAATCACCAAATCAACTCAAAAGCAACACACTTCAGATCTGGACAGCGAAGGATCTAACACGATCTATCACGAATCCGCTTTAAACGAAGAAATCACTCTTCGAAGAATATAGATCTTCAATCTAAGCTCTTCGATCTTCGATTTGATCTTCGATATGGATGGAAGGAACCACTAGATTAGAGTGGAGAAAAGAAGTGAAGAAGTGTAGAAGTCGAGCTCTCAAAATGGCAGCACTTCGTCGCTTCGAAATCCGGATCCCAAAAACGAAGAAGAACCCTCCTATTTATAGGCTGAAATCCCCCTTAGGTCGCTCACTTGGAGTTAGGTCGTCCACGACTTACGACCTAAAACCCCACGACCTAAAGTCTTCGACCTAACAGCCCCAAGCCTCTACGACCTAACCAGATGCGCTTCTACGACCTAACGAATGCGCATCCATGCGACCTACGACCTAACAGATCCAACGACCTACGCGCATCCGCGACCTATGACCTAATAAATCCAACGACCTACGCGCATCCGCGACCTAACTGCTAAGCCCTTACGCGACCTAACACTCACACGACCTAACACACACGCGACCTAACACACACAGAAGCTCACGACCTAACTCTTAGCTAGGATACGACTTAACATCTTAGGTCGTCTACGACCTAACTACTCTAACTCGCTAACTAATAGGTCGCTCACTCCTATAGGTCGCTAACTCCTATAGGTCGCTGCCTTCCCTTAAGTCGCTCAAACCTTAGGTCGCTAACTCTTAGGTCGCTCCATCCAATCTAACCTATCCCACGACCTAAACCACCACACGACCTATCTTCTATACGACCTAACTACGACACGACATAACTATCATACGACCTAACTCCTTAGGTCGTTCCAATACTTAGGTCGCTCCACTTCACTAAGTCGTCTACCCCTTAACTCGCCCACTTCCTTAGGTCGCTCCAAACTCTCATACGACCTAAGACATAGACTCTGGACGACTTATCAATAATGCGACCAAATGATAACTGTTTTACGATGTTTCGATCCGTAAAAATACGGGTCGTTACATTCTCTCCCCCTTAGGAATTTCGCCCCCGAAATTCCAAACAAACAGAGCAATCAAGGACTATTCTGCACGCCTACCATCCATAGCAACCAACAAACCACGTATCCAATTCTAGCTTAGCATGCAGAATTCTAAAACTAGAACAAGTTACAATATCGTGAGATGACACGACACCTAAGGGCCATACCTTGAAGAGTTCAGGATGAGCTGCTTTCATCCTCTCTTCCACCTCCCACGTACAGTCGTTATCATCATCACTCCATTGTATCTTGAGCAACTTAACTACCTTCCTCCTAAGCTGTTTCGTGTCGGTTCCCACAACATAAAGCGGCTTACGAGATCTCCTATCGACTGGATCAACTTCGAAATCTTCACAGCTATCAGCAGAAACCACTATATTCGAGTCGTGCAAATACTTCCGTAGATATGATACATGTAAAACATTGTGCACACCCGACATCTTCTCTGGTAACTCCAATCTGTAGGCGAGCTTTCCAATTCGCTCGATGATCGGGAATGGTCCAACAAATCTCGGAGTCAATTTTCCTTTCTTCCCGAATCGAATAACATTCTTCAGCGGAGAAATCTTCACAAAAACCATATCATCTACGTCGAATTCCAAATCCTTACAACGCTTATCGGCATAACTTTTCTGACGATCTTGGGCTGCCTTCATTCGTTGCCGAATGATCTCTATGCAATCCGAAGTCTGTCGAATCATCTCTGGCCCAAGCATCAACTTTTCTCCTGTCTCTAACCAACATGTCGGAGAGTTACATGGTCTTCAATACAATGCCTCATATGGTGCCATACCAATGCTTGACTGGTAACTATTATTATACGAAAATTCCACCAAATGAAGGTGATCTTCCCATGATCCTTCGAAATCCAAAACACAAGCTCTAAGAAGATCTTCCAAAACTCGGTTGACTCTCTCGGTCTGACCATCTGTTTGAGGGTGATAAGCGGTACTCAAACACAACTCAGTTCCCAAAACTTCCTGGAAGCTCTTCCAAAATCCACTAGTGAACAATGGGTCTCGATCGCTCACTATACTCTTCGGAATACCATGGAATCGAACTATCCACCTAACATACAACTCAGCCAACTTTGATGCAGTCCTAGTCGATCGAATAGGAATGAATCTTGCACTCTTAGTCAGACGATCAACGATGACCCAAATCCTTTCATTTCCCGTTCTGGTTCTAGGTAATCCATCGATAAAATCCATCGATACTTGCTCCCACTTCCATGTAGGAACTTCTAATGGCTGAAGCAATCCACTTGGCTTCTTCTGTTCGGCTTTTACCAACTGGCAGTTCATGCACTTGGAAATAAAATTTCCAACATCTTTCTTCATACCTTCCCAGTAAAAGGTTCTCTTCATATCCCGATACATCTTATTTCCACCTGGATGAATTGTCAGCTTCGAGTGATGACTTTCCTTCATAACTTCACTCCTCAATTCATCTATATTGGGAACAACTAGTCGTCCTTGCTTCCGAAGCCAACCCTCTCGATCGACCTCGAATCCTTTATCCTTTTCTAGGTCCAATCCAGATTCCAAATCACGGATAACCTTGACAATCTTATCATCTCGCTTTTGACTCTCGCCAATTCTTTCCACAAGAGTCGGTCTTATCGATAAGTTTGCCAACATCTCAGGTTCCAATTCACATCTAGGCCTGAAGTCAAATCCAGCTAAATACTCGAGATTCTTCCATTCTGAAAACATGGCTCCCAATCCTGCATGTCTTCGATTTAACGCATCTGCCACTGCGTTACCCTTTCCCGGAGTATAAGCTATACCAAAATCATATGATGCTAAAAACTCTAGCCACCGTTGCTGCCGAAGATTCAAATCCTTATGGGAGAAAAGATACTTCAATGACTTATGATCTGTAAACAACTCAAATCGAACTCCCAATAGATAATGTCTCCACATCTTCAGAGCAAAAACAATCGCCGCTAACTCCAAATCATGAGTCGGGTAATTCCTTTCATGCGGCTTCAGT
The DNA here is from genome assembly GCA_030737815.1 of Allium fistulosum. Lineage (NCBI taxonomy): Eukaryota > Viridiplantae > Streptophyta > Magnoliopsida > Asparagales > Amaryllidaceae > Allium > Allium fistulosum. The sequence goes on from CM060901.1 coordinate 1,499,394,802, forward strand.
TGTCGACTAGCATACGCAACAACTTTATCTCTCTGCATCAGCACTGCTCCAAGTCCAGTACCACATGCGTCGGTGTAAACCACCATCTCATCATTCACACTTGGAATAATCAAAACAGGAGCACTTGTCAGTCGCTCTTTCAGGATTCCGAAAGCTTGCTCACACTTAGCATCCCATCTGAATACTTGGTTCTTTTTTGTCAATCCTGTTAATGGTGCAGCCACCTTGGAGAAGTCTTTGATAAATCGACGATAATATCCTGCTAATCCAAGAAAACTTCTCACATCAAATGCATTCTTAGGTCTAACCCAATCTTGGATTGCTGCCACCTTAGCGGGATTAACTGCTATTCCATTTCCAGAAATCACATGGCCTAAGAACCTCACTTCACTCTTCCAGAAGTGACACTTCAAAAACTTAGCCTTCAGCTGATGTTTCCGTAAGATTTCTAAAACAATACGCAAGTGCGTCTTGTGCTCTTCTTCAGTTCTGGAATAAATCAAAATATCATCCACGAACACTAGCACGAACTTACTCAACTGATCTCTGAACACTCTATTCATAAGATCCACGAAATATGCTGGCGCATTAGTCAATCCAAACGGCATTACCAGCCACTCAAAGAAACCGGATGGTATCCTGAAAGCAGTCTTCGGCACACTATCCTTAGCCACTCTCAACTGGTGAAACCCCGTTTCCAAATCCATCTGAGAAAACACCTTAGCTTCGTGAAGCTGATCAAACAAGTCATCTATTCTCGGCAATGGATACTTGTTCTTCTTAGTCACCTTATTCAGCTCACGATAATCCACGCACAACCTCAACGATCCATCCGCTTTGGTTGCGAACACAACTGGTGCACCCCATTCGGACACACTACGCCGAATGAATCCTTTCTGCAAAAGATCATCAACCTGCACCCTCAACTCCTGCTATTCCCTAGGCGCCATCCGCCTAAGAGGCATCACAACAGGTCTGGCTCCTTCAACTAGATCTATACGAAACTCGATCTCTCTATGCGGCGGTAACCCTTTGACCTCGTCAAAGACATCCTCAAATCCATTAGCGATTGGCAACGATGACAGTCCATCCCGTGGAACAACCAGCGAATACATGAAGCTCATGAAGACGTCTTCTTCATGCTTACATCGTATCACAATCTTTCTCCCCTCCACATTCTTGACAGTCACCTCCAACCTCTCACAATCAACCTTTGCCGCATACTTCCTAAGCCAGTCCATACCCAAAATAATTCCGAACCCCGCAAAGTTCAGAACAAAACAATCACAAACAAAAGAGCAATCATGACTCGATACAATCAGACCACGGCATAGCATACACAAACAAGACGAACCCCCAACTGGATTAGTCACAACCAATGGCCTATCAACAATATCCGGTTCTAAACCCAACCGGCCTACTAGTTCATTACAAACAAAAGAATGCGATGCCCCAGTATCAAACAGAACTCTCACTGGAACACCACATAGGAAAAGAGTACCTTGAACCACTACACTCTTTCCTTTCTCTTCAGCGGTAGGAGCTTTCGAAGATGATGGAACAGCTTCCAAAGCATAAGCTTGCACAATCTGTTTGTCCTTCCGCGGTTCTGGACATTTCTTCCTGACATGCCCCGGCTTGTCACAGTTGTGACACTTCATCGGTACCTTCGGATTCTTACAATCCCTAGAGAAATGGCCTTTCTGCTGACAATTGTAGCAAGTCACTTCGCCCTTCGGCTTCTTCTGGCCATCCTTACCCTTCTGCTGTTACTGCTTCCTCTTCTTGTTTCCACCCTGCTGTGGTTTAGACTCTTCCCTAGTCACAGCAACAACAGATCCTTCCTTAGGAAACAGATTCTTATGCCTGAGAGCCTTCTCCACAAGCTTCTCAAATGGATCGTCCAAATGATCCACCAACTGCCTCCCAAGATAATTGTCCAAGCCTGTCACAACCTTCTCGTTCTTCTGATACGAAGATTCGATATACGACCGGGCATACTTGGACAAAGCTTCAAACTCAGAAACATACTCAAGAACTGGTCTTCCACCTTGCTTGAGCTCCACAAACTTCTTGAACAGAACAGACTTCTGAGCAGTAGAAATGAACTTAGCTTCAAATCTGGCCTGGAATTGCACCCAAGTAATCTCTTCCTCCGGAGTATCAATGGTGATAGAGTTACACCAATCAGAAGCTCTTCCTTGAAGCTGTCTCGATGCTAACTTCCTCTTAGTTGCATCCTCGATTCCCAAATCACCAAAGATCCTTCTACAAGCATCTATCCATCTCTGGACTTCAATGGTTGATTCTGTTCCCAAGAAAACCTTTCCTCCAAGAGCAATGTAATCCTTACACAGCTTAGCAAAATCCACCGGTTTTGGAGTTTGAACTTGAACTCCAACATCCACCGATGGCCTCGGAGCTGGCATCCTTCTCATGATCGAAGTCATCATAGCTTCGAACATAGCAGCATAATCAGCAGCCCCTTCAGTAGCATGGCCTTCCCTAGCAGCTGGTCTCCCTCTTCGACTCATTCTCAATATCTATAAAAAGGAATGATTAATACACCTCGAGAAACAACTGCATAAAAGACTCAAACTCTTCTAAGCTACTATATTATATATAGTAATCATCCATCAAAATACAATTACGTCTCTCATACGTAGTTACGTCAGCGAGCGTTGGGTAAAATCGATTAACCAATGCTCTGATACCAAATGTGACGACCGCCCATGACCCCTGCACTGAACCTAGAGAAAGTGCGTTGTAAAGTGTGCCAGGCGACCATGGACGATTGTCAGGGTAAATTAAAAACAGCAGAATCTATCGTATTACTCACAGCGCATGGACAAAATACAATAGAATACATATATAGTGAAGCTTCATAGAAATAGAATCTCATCAATAAAACTTCATAATAGTTGAATACAACATCTGAATAGTCAATACATCAAGCCTCACTACATATCACTCAGAGAATTATACAAAGCAGCGGAACATCCAGTACATATAATAAGAAGATAATATGCAAGCCTCCAGCTCGTCTTCGACATCAGCATCGTGGGAAGCAAGAACAGCACCTGTCACCTGCTACCTAGTCTTCCCCTCCTAAAATAGACGAACAGCCCAAGGCAATAAGAGTTAAAACATAAAGCCTTGAGTCAGACAACAGTCTTAGTGAGCAGTAAATTAACTAACAACATACCAAAAGAGCATAAAGCAAAAGGAATACGAATACAACCCTCCCACTCCACCTCTTACTACAGTGATAGCCCCCAGACACACACTAAGCAGAAGCAAACATAGCAGAGCATACAATTTATAGTAAAGCAATTATCACTCGAGTCAAGGGCGATGTTTTCCAAGTACAAACCCCCAAGGCCTAAACCAAGATCAGATAAGCACCCAGAAAATACAGCTCTTGAGACCGAATGACGATACAACCAAACATCCATGACTCTGGCTATCACTGTTATCATTGCCTCGATATCACCGTTAATTGAATGACCGACACATTCTTTCAGCCGTCCGTCAAGGACTAATGGAAACCCCGGTTCTAGACATAACTCCGCACGTCATCGTGATCCGTGCCTAGGACTATCGAATCTGCCTAGAGTACTTGACTACCAATCATTAGCCTTCAGGGACTATCGAATCTGCCCAACGTACTCTTGCTTTGAGCATGCTAGAACCTTCAATAACGATGAGATCTCAGCCTTCTAGTCGTCCTCCTCGACGACTATTTCCATACTAGCTCAAGCGCCTCTCGAGCAAACCATTATCCTCTAACTCGAACCATTTCACCGAGTTATCAACCTGCTTGGAATGATCCCGTCTGGATTAGACCAAGACTATCTCATCTCATGCTTCGCCTCATCATCATCATAGCAAAGCTTCATCTCAACATCATCATCAAATCTATCCATATGAGCTTCATCATCCGCTACATATGCCACGAGCAGCTTTTCCAATTCAAGAGCCTTTCCCTTAGGTTTTGAATCATCTTTGACCAACTTGTCTAAATCAAGTCATCAATCATCTAATTCATAGCAATCAATCAAGTCAAACATTAATCCAAGTAATCAAGCATTCAAATATGATCTAAATAGACAATTATAACAATAATGGCAATTTCGTAAATAAAGAGTCTAAAGTCTAACAAGTATGAAAACATGAGAAATATCTCTACAATCTTGATGAATGAACTTGCATAGGTTAACACTTAGTAAAATAGTTGTCAAATCATCATGAACAATGGATCTATATGGATCTATACTTAGGTTTACAAAAATGCATGGAAATCACTACTTTAACTCCAAATTAAGCCAACGATCCGATATACTCCTTTGGATCCGTGTGAGAGATAATCACCACTCACCAAATCACCAAATCAACTCAAAAGCAACACACTTCAGATCTGGATAGCGAAGGATCTAACACGATCTATCACGAATCTGCTTTAAACGATGAAATCACTCTTCGAAGAATATAGATCTTCAATCTAAGCTCTTCGATCTTCGATTTGATCTTCGATATGGATGGAAGGAACCACTAGATTAGAGTGGAGAAAAGAAGTGAAGAAGTGTAGAAGTCGAGCTCTCAAAATGGCAGCACTTCGTCGCTTCGAAATCCGGATCCCAAAAACGAAGAAGAACCCTCCTATTTATAGGCTGAAATCCCCCTTAGGTCGCTCACTCGGAGTTAGGTCGTCCACGACTTACGACCTAAAACCCCACGACCTAACCTAACCAGATGCGCTTCTACGACCTAACGAATGCGCATCCATGCGACCTACGACCTAACAGATCCAACGACCTACGCGCATCCGCGACCTATGACCTAACAGATCCAACGACCTACGCGCATCCGCGACCTAACTGCTAAGCCCTTACGCGACCTAACACTCACGCGACCTAACACACACGCGACCTAACACACACAGAAGCTCACGACCTAACTCTTAGCTAGGATACGAATTAACATCTTAGGTCGTCTACAACCTAACTACGCTAACTCGCTAACTAATAGGTCGCTCACTCCTATAGGTCGCTAACTCCTATAGGTCGCTGCCTTCCCTTAAGTCGCTCAAACCTTAGGTCGCTAACTCTTAGGTCGCTCCATCCGATCTAACCTATCCCATGACCTAAACCACCACACGACCTATCTTCTATACGACCTAACTACGACACGACTTAACTATCATACGACCTAACTCCTTAGGTCGTTCCAATACTTAGGTCGCTCCACTTCACTAAGTCGTCTACCCCTTAACTCGCCCACTTCCTTAGGTCGCTCCAAACTCTCATATGACCTAAGACTTAGACTCTAGACGACTTATCAACAATGCAACCAAATGATAACTGTTTTACGATGTTTCGATCCGTAAAAATATGGGTCGTTACAACATGCGCAGACGTCCAAACACATGGATACAAGAATACTACCCTAGATACATGTAGACTACCCTTTCCTACTCACGAGCATAACGACCTCATGTTCTACTCTGTGAGCTATTATAAAGAACTCATCCTTTTGGTCCGTAACTGGACACTATAGTCTCCTTCCATATCGAGTAGTCGAAGTCATCGTACTTTGTTGGTTGCTATTCCAAAGTCATCTAAAGCCATCTTAGGGTCATCCATCCTTACCTCGAACCAACTTCCAAGATCACTAAGCAACCTCAAGTCTTGCCCCGAAGCCTACACCCCAAAAGCCCAACTCTATGATCGGTTCGACCTCCCTTTGTTCGGCATAGAGCCATACTTTCCCCAATTAAAAGCAACACCGAACATATACTCCCGTTCGACAACCCACCTACTGGAGAATATTTTCTATTCGGCACTTCAAAGAATAGTTGAACCACATTTTCAATTCGGTCCTATACTTGTCGAGCCAAGCACTTCACCGAGTCAACTACTAGACAACATTTTCTATCCAATCCTTCACTTGCCAAGCCACCCAATGCCAAACCAATCAATGCCAAGTCAAATACTACCCTTCCTAAAGCCAACCATTCGACTAAGCTTCCACTAAACCAAACCCTATAGCCTCTTCAATACATCAACATCGTGCCAATTCAATCGCTACACTCAACACTTCGATCCTCATGCATCGTCTATGCCATGATATGACTCCAAATGCTCTAGAGCATATCCATCGAACCCCAATTTCATAGTTCCTACCTCAGCTCTCTTTGATAAGCGTTTCAACTATATAAGCATACGAACAAACACCATACATGCACCAAACAACATTCAAACATGTAAAACATACAATCAATCGTAGAAATCATCATAAAAGATGTATACAACATAGTCTAACATCTATCAAGGCAATCACATATCAAAAAAACATGATTAAAGCACTTTAAACATTTCAAAATTTGTTTTACTTCAGGTTTGACTTAGAAAACAATTCCAAAACATTAATTTTACTTTAAAATAGGATTTAAAACATGCCAAAACATATTGATGCATATATAGTAAGGTGAGAGATGATAAATCGCTCACTAAAACTTCCAAAATCAAAATTTTGCGTGTAAATCGGTGAAAATCCCAAATGAACAGCCAAAATGTAGATGTGAAGATTTCTAATGAATTTCCTTGCTAATCTTACCATAATATATGATTGAGACATGATTTGGAGGAGAAAAGAAAAGGTTTTGGGTAGTGGAAGGGTTGATGGAGGCTTAGATCTATTATGGAAGTGGTAAAAATGATTTGGGGATTATAGTTTGGCCTAAATGTCTCCAAACTCGAAATGGGTTAGTGGGGTTGCCCCCAAACTCACTAATTACCCGCTAAGTTGCTCCAAAAACTACTAATCTTCAAGCAGCCATATCTCATACTCAGAAAGTCCAAATCGCTAATATAACCATTCGATAGAAAGGAAAACCATCATATCTTTCCTATGAAAGTGGCCACGGATGCTAATTCCGCTCCTATCAAAAGTTGTAGCCAATACAAGTTTTCGGGGGTAAAATCATCCGAATTTTTTTTAAATATAGGATATGTCACCAATGGGCATTGTCCAAAATTATAGTCATACAACGTCATATGAATTTAAAAATAATATTTTATGATCCTTCAATACATAAAATACGGGTCATTACATATACTTTCAATTAAATAAATAATTAATTTAACACATTATATGAAGTATATAATAGAAAAAACACCATTTATTTCAAATGAAAGTTTATTACAAATTCAATAATTTACAGTAAATTACAAAATTGCCTCTAGGCCATACCCCTAACACTATCATGAGGAAGGAAAGCTACCAAAGTTATGAAAAAGGAAAGCTACTGAAGTAATGAAGAAGGAAGCCATCGAAGTTACGAAGCATGAAAGCTATTGAAGTTATGTAGTATAGAGTTCTTCCGGAGATAAATTATAGAGTGCTATTAGAGATATGAAGTATATAGTGCTATTAGTGATAAAAGTATAAAGTGGTACTAGATAAAAGAAGTATAAAGTTCTATCGAAGCTACGAATTATGATATATTTCATTACCTCATTGGGCCACCTTTTCCACATCCGTAAATTTATAAGGTGTTACTGCACTTTGAGAAGCCTACTCAAGAATGCCATATTTTACCTCCTGAATGTGTCACATAATCATAATGTAGATGACTCCTGACCATTCGAATGACCACAACATGCCACATGTCTAGCATCCAAGAGTGTAATTTTACTATAAATAGGGATTTACTCCCATATAGGAAACGGTCCTTTTCGGAGTCATCTCCTTCTTCAAATTCATCTGTAATTCCTTGAATTGATAAAAGCTAGATTAAGGATTTAATGGCCGATTAGGTCAAATTCAAAGCATCGAGTTGAATTTACGGACATATGAAAATAATATTTGCACATTTGTACATGAGAACTTCTTTGAGTATATTTTTCACTTAGCTTCTTCTCTAACTGTTGAAAGTTAGGTTGAATTTTTGGCTTAACATTTTGATTCTTTCATTGAGAGAGCTAGACAAGATGTTTAAGCACTAATGATCCATCCCTTTTCAACTCAAAAGCAAATTTCAAACAAGTATGTCAAAGACAAAGAAAAGTAACGTACAAGAACAAGACATAGTTCAATCCACTAACCCAGAAGATAGCATGACTCCTAATTTAAATGTAGAAAACATAGAAGCTGCACAAGCTTCTTGTTACTTAATTTTTTTTCATAAGTAAAAATATAAACCAATCGAAGCCTCGTAGCTTGGATTGACCTGGGCCGGGCCAGCATGAAACGAGGTCAATCCACCGCAAAACATCCAAGACTGGGGACAAGCTAACTAGTTCTTCCTCTCAACTGTCAGACCGAACATAAGCTGGGCCCAGGCCCACCTATTTACTCAACAAGTACCTCAAGCCAGTAGTCGGAAGGCATACCCCAAAGCAGCTTCAACAACTAATTCATCAACCGAAGCAAGACCTAAGCCAAACCCAGCTCGGTCCACAGTAGGCCGTCTCACTCACAATCGGCTCTATCAAGCTGGCCCACACTCAACATGGCTCCAGATCAGTTTGTCTACTCAAGTGCCTCTCCGAACTATGTGCTGGTCACCATAGTTGTAGATCGGCTCATGCATGACCCATCAATGGCCCAGCTTCAGTACAACTACCTTCGACCGATCTCAGACAACCTGTCTCGTCTTCTCACATCCAGCCTGATACTTTTCCCTTATTCTCTTCCTCAACAATATGCCAAGCTTGAAGCCCGCTAGCTCAACTCAGTACAAACTCAACAGCTACCTCATTTATAGCCCGGCTTCAGTACTACCACCTTCGACTAGTCTCAAACCATCTCTCATTGCCTTATGCCTGACTCGACATGTCTTGCATGACTTGGTCCTTGACAACCTTCTGTTTTCTTCGTGTCCTTAACTATCCACTAGACAGCTCGATAATCCTCACCACATCAGCATGTAAGAGTAAACGGCAAAGGGCACAACTAGGTGTGCCTACTTCTGACAAAAAATATGTTGTACTCCCATAGCATGCCAAAATACTATGTATGCATTAAATTCATGGTAAAGGCAAGCATTGCACCTTGTAATATTACTTTATGGATGCTTATCATAGCCGCATATTCCTTTCATTTTCCAGGTGCCACCCATCAATCTGTTCGACCACATTAATGGCCATGCATGCTTTCAGCCCGATTCATAGCGCAATCATCATAGTCCAAGCATCAATTTCGGTTGCTAAATGCTCTATTCATCACCCCTTCAAAAAGGTTGAAAAACGCTAGCCTTTAAGTACCTTAGTATTATCGCTATCTTGTAACCTATGCTGTTGTGATAAAAGATAAGTAATAAGAAATTTCGCATAATGGGCCTGCATCATCTTTGATCGAACCATTCTATATTCTTGTCTCTTTACGTTCAGTACATTAGAATCTCTTCGTTTTTCACTTTTTACTAGGGTATTAGTAACCAATCTCTTGCTAATATCACCACTTAAACACATTTTTGAGGTTGACTAGAAATCTAGTCAATATTTGGCACTATAAGGAGGGCTCCCCTAGAGCTCTTGCCTCACCATTCTTTCCTCTTCTGCAAATCCTTTTCACATCCTTGCACTATGTCTAACGCTAGTGGTAACATGGGCGAACTGTGATCCACTGCCTCCTCCAATTGCTAAGTAAATTCCTTCAAGGATTCAAACCCTAATCCCAATTTGGCTTCGTATTGTGTGCGGCCATGATGTAGGCTCTTTCGCACCTACACTTCATTGCTACTATCAACCAAGTTATTGTAATTATGCCTGTATGCCACATGAGGATCACACCAACCTCTCAACAAATTCCGTCGGCTCCCAACTTTCACTAAGTAATGGTGGCCATACTAGTGTAAGTAATGTCACCTTTTGTGAACAGGGAAAGGGTGCACTATCATTTCCGCCTAGGAGCGCTCCTCCCGCAGCAACACCCGAGCCGATTGGCGCTTGTAGAAAAGATGGGAGCTAGGCAACCTACCTGGTGATCATAGCTACTTGCCACACATCTTTGTGGTAGGTCCCACAGTTGCAACACTCCAATTTGCATCCGAGTTAGCCTTCCCCAAAGAAACTGGGTGGCAAGGCCAAGGTATGTTGTCCTGTTAGGCTGAGCCCACATATGGTCAATCTACTCAATTAACAGGCCATCGATCAGCTCCATAGTTCGTCTTTACCCTCATCTTAGTCCACCTTCGCCCTTATGATCATCTAGTAACCTTCACCCATATTGCAAGTAACCTTATGCCAATCTTAATATTTGAAGACATCCGGTCTTAACCACTATGCTCTTCTCGAGCTCGCTTCCAAATGTAGTGCATCACCACCGATAAGTTCCCATTTCTGCTAGCAAATTCTCTTTAGTTCCTATGAATGAGAAACACTCACTACTTGCCCCATCATCTTATAACACCTTTGTAGAACGCTCGAGCTAGCTGTTCGCTCTAGCTCATGCCGGGACCAACTGTTCCATACGACTGATGACGTGTCACCTAAAAGAACTTCTGAACCCTCATGTGTTCTAGTTCGAGCTGGGCCCGTCTGCCACTCTACATATGATTTTTAGTTACCCAGGAGAACCCATGAGCTAACAAGCACTTCCGCTCATGCCAGTGCCACACGCCACTCTACATCTAGCACACACATAATACACATGAGCAGTCGGCTCAATCTATCTTATTAACATGCATTGTTATTTAACCTATCTTAAAAAAAGAAACATTGTCGCAAATAATGCATGGACTACGCTAGCTATTTGGGGTATGCTACTCTACAAGTTATACACGGGGAAATAAGAAAATTTGTAGTAAAATTCTTAGACAAGATCCACAACAAAAAATATGTTTCATCGGTCTAAAAGTGCTAGGCAAGTGCTCACTCTACTAGGCATACAAAGATATTTTGTCCTATACTAGTTGAAAAGAAGAAAAAAAGAGGAAGAGATGCATGCCATAGAACGCTTTAGAAGATCCAACTTCGAATGTGTAGATGAAGCAGACCAACCGGAGCTATTGGCTCTGCCCGATTGGTGTTTTGCTATGGATGTAGCGGCGCACCGCCACCTTTGCTACTTTCAAAGTTGAACCTCATAAGAGATCTCAAAAAGATACTAGTCGACGACATAAAGGAGCCTCTATAGACTTTTGCTATGACATCGGAGGCAGAGACAATAGCCACTACTCTTTCTAGTAAGGCATTAAAGCATCCAAGCCGACCTAGATTCAGTACTGCCAAAGAAAGATGGCAAGGAAATCCACTAGCATCAACTGAACTATTGGCATGGCAGCGATGGTCGATCTTCGTTGGAAAAATGACCAAAAGCACAACCTTGGGCCAACCAATGGTGCAAGATCCATCTACAAACAATATTCTAAATAGCAGTCTAAGACGAAGATCAACGTTAAGAACAACAACACCAAGAACCTTATTTTTACAAAAAAAAGCAAGTTTAAAAAATGTTCAAAAACACTTAGAGAGAAAGAGGAAGACAAAGTTAGCTGTTTTACCAATAGAAAACTATGGAAAGTTTATTGTTTCAAAGAGAATTTGCATGGTATAAACTTTATAGGTTTACGGTGAAGTGGAAAGGGGTATTTATATACCTACCCCTCCAATCATGGTTGACATATTTAATAAAGCAAAAAAGATCTCAACCGTTTAGATGCAGTCAAGTGCTATGTCACACCATGCAAGTTTGAGATGTGAAATAGCTCTGCCACATCATGAGAAGTGAAAAGCAGAGTGCCATGCGGTGGATGCATTAAATGCATGGTAGTGTTGAAAATTGGTAGGGTCTTCATGATTTGACAAGCTCGTACCCACGTAGGGGAATAGCTTAGTAAGCAAAATGTTACTCGGCTTTTTTGTAAGTAATATGATAAACCAACCAAGGCCTCATAGCGTTGCCCAACCTAGGACAAGGCAGCACAAATTTGGGTCAATCCACCGCAAAATAGCCAAGACTAGGGACAAGACGGCTAGACCACCCCCTCAACTATTGGCCCAAACCAAAGCTAGGCCTCTCCCCACCCATTTACTCAATAAGCATCTCAGGCAAGTAATCGGACGACATAACCCAAAGCGCTTCAATAGCCAATTCATAACCCGAAGCCAGATCTAAGCCTAACACAGCCCTGTCCACACCGGCCCGCCTCACTCACAACCAACCCCCTCGAGTCGACCCACGCCGAGCATGGATCCAGATCATCTCATTTACTCAAGCACCTTTCTTAGCTATGTGTCGATCGTCTGAGCTCTAGATCGGCTCGAGCATGACCCAACTTCAGTATAGTCGACTTCGACTAATCTCAATCAGCCCCTCTCGTCTTCTCATGTCCAGCCTAGTACTCTCCCTCTTCCTCATCCTCAAAAACATAACTTGTGTTCCACCAACCCAAATCAATACGGCCTTAATGACCAAACCATCCATGGCTCGGATTTAGTAAAACCGCCTTTGATCAGTCTCAGGCCGTCCTTCTTGTTGCCTTATGCTTTGCTTGGCATGTCCTGCAGAGCTTGGTCCTCCGCAACCTTTTGTTTTTTTCACATCTTTAGTTATCCACCAGACAACTAAGCAATCCTTGCCACATTAATATGCAAAAGAAAATGGTAAGGGGCACAACAAGGTGTGCCTTCTTTTGACAAAAAGTATGTCATACTCCCATTGCATGCCACTATAGTACATATGCGTTAAGTGCATTGTAAAGGCAAGGCATGCGCCTTGTACAGTTCCTCTATGGACACTCATCTCATCCGCACATTCTTTTCACTTTTCTGACTGTCTCTCATCGGAGTTTAACCAGATCAATGGCTAGGCATGTTTTTCGCATGATTCATAGTGCAATCTAAACTGTCCGGTTATTAGTTTTAGCTGGTTTAAATGCCACATCCATTACCCCTTCAAAACGGTTGAAAAACACTAGCTTTCAAGTACCTTAGCATTATCGCTATCTTGTTACCTAGGTTATTGTAATAAAAGCGTAAGTGATAAAAAATTTCTCCTAGTGGACGTAGATCATCTTTGATCTAACCACTCTAAATTTTTGTCTCTCAACTTTTACTATATTAGGTTCTCTTCATTTTTCATACTTTGCTAGGGTATTAGTATCCGACCTTTTGCTAATATCGCCACTCAAATACACTTTCAAAGTTGAGTTGAAATCTAGTCAATAATTCTCTTCAAACTATAGTAAAAAAATGAAAGTCAAGCTCTTATGTAGAAAAACTCGATATTATGTATGAACTAATTGAAATACCAGTATCACAAAAAACTGCCTCAAAGACTCACGTAACTAAAGACAATAGTGAAGAAGTTGGGCTTGTTAAATCGATTTACTTTCCATCAGATTAGAAAATAGCCAAAAAATTATGTGATAAAAATAACAGCAAGCGCACGGCATAAAATTTTAGTATGTGGTGAGTACGGGTCGATCCGTAGGGAAGTGTATTGATTGTAAAATTTCTACTCAATCAAATTAAACCAAGATTTGAAGTTGTGATTAGCTAAAAAAAAGTAAAAACTAGCTAAAAGAAATTGAATAAAAATATGAGAGTAGAAGGCAATTTAGAGGTAATTTCCTTCTCATGATCACATAAATCAACATATATGAAATTATGATATCTCTTTTTGGTCATTAGTGAATTTGTTTGATGTGTCTACCATAAGTATGGCCTATTTGTGCTATTAATTAGCCCAATATAAACCATCAAACTATAACACACCCAGTTAACTAGTTGTTAACTCTCATGAAAATGACAATGAAGTTGAAAATAAAATCTATTCCAAGCATGGTCTATTTACTATTGATTAGTAATATAGATCATCAAATTTTGATTCTCAAATCCACTTCATTACTAACATCATATGTAGATAAAGAGGTAATTTGTGTTTATGTTTGTTTAAGCATAGCCTATTTAGTGTCAACGACATAGGCTATCAAATTCAAAGCTAAACAACCAAATTTAACCACATCAAACATTGTCATTAAGCACAAAAATAGATCAAAAATTAGCAAAATGTTGAATCTACATGATTAAGAGAGCTTCATTACCCCTAAATTGAAGGAGTTTAGCTTCTCATATTTGTTATCATTTCAACAAATGTAGGGTTCAACATAAAACAAAAAAAGAGGAAAATGCAAGCTAATTAAAATAAAAAGAGAGCTAAACTACTTGCATAAATAAATAGATCTATACTACTAACATGAATGGAAAAATAACATGTAAGTAAAAATAAGCATAAATTAAAATTGCATTAAGAAAATTACATAAGAAGAAAAAGGCTAAGTAGGCATGAAAGAGAGAAAGAGAGTTTGTATTTACATTTTGTGCCTACCACTAAACTAACTAAAGAGAAGGCTAAGAGCTTCATTACTTGAAACATAAGTGGTATTTATACATGTCTAAAATCCTAATGCATATTTTAGGGGAATACCCAAAATGCCCTCTTAGAAAATGTAACCTCCAAGTAATCATTAGCATGAGCATAATCCTCCATATAAATGTGCATGTAGCTTTAATCATGTGCATTAGCTCTTAATAGGTGATCATGGTAAGTTGGTAGGTGGGGTCCTCTATGTTGCATAAAATGATTTATTTCCATCTTCATTTTGCCTTCTTCACTTGTGCATGCATATTTCCAAGAAAACTTGTTCATATTTCCATTCAAATTCCTACAAATAAAAATAAAATGCACAAGTAAATTTTTTCCAATTAAATCATACACAAAAATGACCATTTTGCCCCTATATGAAGATGAATAAATGGTGATTTGAAAATAATTTAATTTGGGTTTAAAATGTAAAAATACTCTATATGCTCATTTATTTAATTAAATTAGATTAAATATGGAAGGAAAAATATGCACATTTACATGCGCATCAAATACCCCCACACTTATCTTTTTATTCGTCCTCGAATAAACTAAAACTAATATAAATTTGTTTTCGTTGGGAGCACGATTTCATTGAGCATATGCAACAAGCTGTTAAACCTCTAGGTGTCCATAGTAGGACGAGTGTTGTCTCGTGAGGGTTTTTAGCGGATAATACCCACAAAATCCAAATGCAACATGAAAAATGCAAGATTTATTTATGCAACACCCCTAATTTTTTATAATAGTATTCAATAGATTTAATTAGATAAATTACATAGCATAATGTAAATGTAAGTGATACGGGGATTGAGATTTGAAATAATTAATTAAGGACGAGCCTAATGAACTAACAAATGGGCTTAAGAATGGGTTTGGTTAATTAAGTCACATAAGGGTATATTGGGAATTGTCGCCCCTGGCTTCCACCTTTATATATATTTCGTTCTCACCATCTTACTTCCCATTCACATCATTTTCAATTCAAACAAAATTATAGAAAATGGCCGGCCAATAAGAGGAAGAGAAAATTCAAATTAAAGCTATAGATTCAAGCTTAGGGAAAATCAATCTCAATCCAACCTCCTTATCAAGAGCAAGGTGAATAATAATTCTATCTCTATTTTGGTTTTAAATCATATATTTTTGGATATAAGGGATAAATTCATTTTTATGATATATTGGATGATGACATGCTTGATTGTGATTTATTTGATTAAAACAAGGTTGTTTAAAAAGGGGTTTTATACGGTATTAGATCACAACCGAGATTAAATGATGTTTAAATGCTATGGGAGAATTTTATGTTATGAGAAACATGATTTTGGAGTTGGTTTCAATTTTTAGAATTTTCCTAGCTATGGAAAGATTATTATTAATTTTCAAAAGAAAATATGATTATTCGAGTTTATAATTTATTTTGGAAAATATATTAAGAATTTCGGTCTGGAATTTTTATATGTTAGATAACATGATTAAAGTGAATTTATGGAATTTTTGGAGATTTTTCCAAAGTGATTTTCCATGCAAAATAAATTGTTTTAGAAGAGGGACTTCTTTGCAAAAATTGGAAGGGCTAGTTTGATAAACTTAACCATGGTTTAGATTTGGGTTAGCGGCAGTTATTTTTGAAAAAGAATTGGAAAAAGTTAAGGCAACCAATCTGATGTTGACACGTGGTAGGTTAGTTAGAGAAAAGTTTACTTATAAGAACTAAACCCGGTTTGCTCAGAAAATAGGTTCCGCCTATTTTGGAAAACACCTTTCAATGCAGTAGCTTTTGCATCCATCCTTGTTGAAGCCAACTATGCCCAAACCCGTACACAAGGTATCACTATGATGGTACTAGGCGGAAGGTAAGGTGTCGAAAGGATAGATTCCAAAGGGGATGAAACCGTGCTTTGTTTTTAAAAGGAAAGCACCTACCAATGTTTTGTTTTAAGCATTCGACAGGGTCGAAGCAGAAGGTTTCGAAAGAGGTTACCATTAACTTAAGATTGCTTTCAGATGGGTTCCTTATTTATAAAAAAATGGTTTAAAAGAAGGGTGTTCCGACATGTCGATACCCTGCTGCTGTTTTATAACCTTTCGATGGTGTTGAAGATATCAATGCTGTTGGAAGATACTTTATTTTATAAAGTTTAAGCCACTTCCTAAAGCTTTCGAAAGGGGTTAGGGTTTCAAAGGTGATGGTTTCGAAAGTGGTTTCGACACCAACCTTCTTATGTTTTACCCAGATGTTCTATGCTTTCGAAAGGTATGGTGCCGATGCCATCGAGTTTTCTCCAATATTTTTAATGATAAAGATGGTTTCGAAATAGATGTTTTGACTATATTCACTTTGACCCAAATTATGTTTTAAGTAAACCCAATGTTTTCGAAAGGGGTACTTTCAGTGGTTTCGGAAGGGTTACTTCCGTAAGTGTCGAAAGTGGTATTTTCGATTAGTTTCCAAGCTAAAGCTTCTAAATTTAAATGCTAATACGCTAATATATTCGAAAGGTTTCGAAAGGTAGAATTTAAAGTATATTAAGGCAGGAGCCTAATGTTTTTAAGAGCTTTCGAAGGAGGTTATCCTAGGAAGTCGAAAGCTAGTTTTCGAAGGTATCGAAAGGTTTTATGACCCACACTCTATTTTTAAAGGAAAAACCCATGGAAAAGTTAAAGGAGTTTTAATAATGGTTTTAAGAAGAGGTTATCTTTGATAAAGAAATAAGTTAAAGGGATTAACCATGTTTTATTTTAAACCCACAGGAGTGGTATTGCTATGTTTTATATTGCTTCTTCTAATATGAATATATTCACTTCATAATGGACCCATAACTGCATTTTGTGGATAAAGGGTAGGAGAACTAGTTAGGTTAACCCAGTAGTGAATATAAATTGAACAAACTCATGAATGAGTAGAATTGCATCAAGGAGCTCAGGAAGACTAGAATATAGGATGCTAAAATATAAAGGAAAGATATTGGCAGGGGCCAATAGGTTCACAGTAAGCCCATGAAAATTGTATGATATTGGCAGGGGCCAATAGGTTCATAGTTAGCCCATGAAAACTATGTATAAGAAAAGATGTCAAATAGATAGTTCATAGTTAGCCCATGAAAACTATGTGTAAAGGAAGATGTCAGATAGATAGGTTTATAGTAAGCCCGTGAAAGCCATGATGGGATACTGGCAGGGCCAATAGGTTTGTAGTTAGCCCATGAAAGCTATATCCAGATGAAATATTAACACATGTTAATAGGTTCCTAGTCAACCCATGGAAACTAGGGTAAGAAGAAAGGATATTGGGGTTACCAATAGGTTCCTAGTCAACCCATGAAAACTAGGATAAGAGTAATATTGGAGTTAACAATAGGTTCATAGTGATCCCATGAAAACTGTGTAATTGGACAAGGAGTCCTTAAATGTTTAATCGGTTATTAGTCATCCCATGAAAACTAATAGGTTAATAGTAATCCTAGAAACTATAACTAAGACAGATAATCTAAATTGAATGGGGATGGGTAATCCAGAATTAACTCAATTGTTTTGCATATCATCATATTATACTAATTTGAATTGTTTTAACCATTGGGAATGCAGAATCACAGTATATGGTTTTGTAAAGGTTTTGAGATACTAGTGAGGGAAAACCGTTCCGCTAAGCGGCATGGTATCACTAGATATCTAAATGATTGAGATGGTAGATTATTATTCATACCAGGCTTTATGTCTGACTCGAAGTTTATGCTTTCCCCTTAAACTCTCGGGTACTCAATTGATTTTGAGTAGTTTGAGAGTTGAGATTTTCAGGTACCTCTAAGACGAATAAACATTCGAAGACGTGTAGGAAGCATGATAGCTATTTAGAGTTCTCTTTCTTTTGATTCCGCTGTGTTGATTGTAATGG
Organism: Allium fistulosum; assembly: GCA_030737815.1. Classification (NCBI taxonomy): domain Eukaryota; kingdom Viridiplantae; phylum Streptophyta; class Magnoliopsida; order Asparagales; family Amaryllidaceae; genus Allium; species Allium fistulosum. The sequence continues at coordinate 1,499,413,067 of CM060901.1, forward strand.
CAAATTTGTTATATTGCCTATATATACTTTGATCATCCCAGGGTTCATCTTCATATGTCGCTCTGGGCGTATGTTATAATAATTATATTTTCTTTGAACATGGTTTGTGAACATGGGATTATGTAATGAATTGGAAATCTTTTGATATGGAATGTGATGTTGTTTGAAGTTTAAATTTTTTTTCCATATTCATGTGTTTCTGTGTGTCAATGAATCTAACACCGCCGTATTTGGTCGCCGAGGATTAATAAATATGGGTGACTGCAACATCCGTAGCCGTTAGTTTTGGGCCTCCAAGTAAGGGGATGTTACAAGTTGGTATCAAAGCATTGGTTTATGAAACTTTAAAGGAAAGTTAAACCTAAAAGATTTTCAAACATAATCCAATGAATTTGAAAATATGATCGGGATTTGGGTTAACGCTATAGTAACGTACTTGTATTTGACACACACACACACAAACACACAGATATATATATATATATATAAGTACATGTTCCCCTCTCTCTTAGACCATTCTTCTGTATCTTACTAAGGCTCGTATGCAGATTTACGAGAAAGAACTAAACCTGGTTCGCTCAGAAAATAGGTTCCGCCTGTTTTGGAAAACACCTTTCGACCCAGTAGCTTCCGCATCCATCCTTGTCGAAACCAACTATGTCGAAACCAATACACAAGGTATCACTATGATGGTACATAGTGGATTAGAGATTGGCAGAAGGTAAGGTGTCGAAAGCATAGCTTCCGAAGGGGTTGAAACCTTTTTCTGTTTTTAAAAGGAAAGCGCCTACCAATGTTTTGTTTTAAGCCTTCGATAGGGTCAAAGCAGAAGGTTTCGAAAGAGGTTACCATTAACTTAAGATTGCTTTTGGTTGGTTTCCTTATTTATAAAAGAATGATTTAAAAGAAGAGGGTTCCAACCTAGTCGATACCCTACTAGTGTTTTATAGCCACTTCCTAAAGCTTTCAAGGGGATTAGGGGTTTTGAAGGTGATGGTTTTGAAAGGAGTTTCGACACCAACATTCTTATGTTTTACCCAGATCTTTTATGCTTTCGAAAGGGATGGTGCCTATGCCATCAAGTTTTCCCCAATATTTTTATAAATGATAAAGATAGTTTCGAAACAGATGTTTTCAACTATATTCACTTTGAACCAAAATATGTTTTAAGTATAAACCCAATGTTTTTGAAAGGGGTACTTTCAATGGTTTTGGAAGGGTTACTTCCATAAATGTCGAAAGGGGTACTTTCAACTGGTTTCAAAGCTAAAGCTTCTAAAGTTAAATGCTAATATTTAATATATTTGAAAGGTTTCGAAAGGTAAAATTTAAAGTATTATAAGGCAGGAGCCTAATTTTTCAAGATTTTTCGAAGGGGGTTATCCTATGAAGTCGAAAGCTAGGTTCGAAGGTATCGAAAGGTTTAATGACCCAAACTCTATTTTTAAAGGAAAAACCCATGGCAAAGTTAAATGAGTTTTGTAATGGTTTTAAGAAGAAGCTATCTTTGATTAAAAAAAATAGGTTAAGGGGATTAACCATGTTTTATTTTAAACCCATAGGAGTGGTATTGCTATTTTTATATTTCTTCTTCTAATATGAATATATTCACTTCATAATAGACCTATAACTGTATTTTGGAGATAAATGGTAGGAGAACTAGTTAGGTTCACCCAGTAGTGAATATAAATTGAACAAACTCCTGAATGAGTAGAATTGCATCTAGGATATCAGGAAGACCAGAATATAGGATGCTAAAATATAAAGGAAAGATATTGGCAGGGGCCAATAGGTTCACAGTAAGCCCATGAAAACTGTATGATATTGGCAGGGGCCAATAGGCTCATAGTTAGCCCATGAAACCTATGTATAAGAGTAGATGTCAGATAGACAGGTTCATAGTTAGCCCATGAAAACTATGTGTAAAGGAAGATGTCAGATAGAAGGTTTATAGTAAGCCAATGAAAACTATGATTGGACACTGGCATGGCCGGTAGGTTTGAATTTAGCCCATGAAAACTATATCCGGATGAAATATTGACATATGTCAATATGTTCCTAGTCAACCCATGAAAACTATGGTAAGAAGAAAGGATATTAGGGTTATCAATAGGTTCCTAGTCAACCCATGAAAACTAGGATAAGAGTAATATTGGAGTTACCAATAGGTTTATAGTGATCCCATGAAAACTATTTAATTGGACAGGGAGTCCTTAAATGTTTAACCGGTTATTAGTCAGCCCATGAAAAATAATATGTTAATAGTAATCCTAGAACTTATAACTTAGACAGATAGTCTAAATTAAATGGGGATGGGTAATCCAAAATTAACTCAATTGTTTTACGTATCATCATATTATACTTATTTGAATTGTTTTAACCATTGTGAATGTGTGATGGTACTGACTTGGCTTTCGAAAATCGGCACCCGTACTTCACTTGTACTCGAAATGCCGTAGATTCAAACGCCGAATCTGGCTCACCGGAGCTTATAACACCATTAAGTATAACAACACTGCGGAAGAAAGAAATGAATGATATCATATACAATTCCAATGAATACAATATCCAGAATGATATACAACAATGATATCAATATGATACAACAATATCAGAGATAAATAATGATACAGCGGAAAACAGAAGTGATAACTCCAAATGATCCTCAAAAGAGAATGAGTCCAACAACTCCAACATCAGCTCGAACCACCATCACGTTGCACCAAGATAAGCAACATCAGCCATGAACTCCAAAAACTGAACTAGCTCCCGATAATCTACTAAACCTGACTATCTGAAAAACCCAACTCTAGACTGCCCGTGTGGAAAATTATGGGCACCCAGAATTTAGGAGGGGAACAATAAACTCCGGGTCAATCATGGGACTGGTGTGAGTAACAAAAACAATTTATTCTTTAAACAAACAACAAAGGAATTTTAAACATTGAAATCCGCAATGCTTTTTGGAAAATGAAACTACCATAAGGCCTCCCGCCACACGCACAATGCAAACGTAGAATTGGAGGAGATTTCTCCTTATGATAGTCAAACATGCTTACTACGCACAACTTTGATATTATTACTAGTGCATAGTGTAGAAAACCATTTCGAAAGTATAATATTAATCTTAGCCAGCATAGACATTCTGAACTATGCCTACTATAGCTACTATGTTCAATAGCAGGTTACCGCCACATTCCATAGCAGGTTATACAACTAAAATCGTACAAGGCTCGTATTGTTTCTTTGGATTTCCAACAAATGGTCAGGCTAAGGAACTTCCTATGCCACGTAGGAACGCCTCTGGAGGGACGCCCCGAGAACCACCTGGCTCTCTTCCAACACAAGGCCGGTTACACCCTTCCCGGGTAGTAAACCTGAGATATGCCACCCCCGGTCGTTTGTGACCTTTATACAAGGGCCCTTGAGCACAAAGCAACAATCACACAGTAAATGAGATTGGAGCAACCACACAGGTAAGTATCTGGGCTCCATACCACGATACCACCTTTTTCCAGAAGGAATGGACATACCCTAGGGGAGCTACCCCTGAAACCTTGCCGCACTTTCCTGTTTCGACCATTACCGGTCTGTGAGGCTCGATGAGTTCTCGTCCACAAAGCTACGCTTTTTCACAAAGCAATGCTCTGATCAACAAATGATTAACAAATGATCAGCGACACACAATAACACTCAGCATGCCACACTACCAAATTGGGAGTATATCACTGATAACCTTCAACTACAGAACCTCTGAGCTCGTACGTCTCAGAGAAGGGTGTTAAGCTAAGAGAATAAATTCTCCGCCACCAAACAGAAATGTATTTGAAAGAAATCAGCTCTATATCTCAAAGTGTAATGTCAGACATACAATCATACAAGTCAGTTCCAGATTTGAATAGAACCGAAGGCACTTCTAAAGAAGCCCTTACAATCCGGGTATTCACAATCCCGATCGGATTTCCCATCACTTAGGAAATCTCTATACCGGCACGACTCAGTGTAGTGACAATCGATAGGTCATCCTATCGTTCTCACAAATACCCGGTCTTCATCACCGGTCTTCAAATGCAATCCATATACGACGTATCATTATTCGGAATGGGTTATATGACACAAAGGTCCTCTCCCGGCTTTATCGAATAATGAACGCAATATTTGAAGACATATGGATATTGGATTTCAATTAAGTCACAATTTATTATCCAAATTTCTTCTTTCAAATGGTTTAAACACATTACCATTTTAATCTTTTACACAAAAAGATTCATTTCACAAAGTTCACCCAGTTTCACAAAGATCTATTCATGGATTTTCAAATCGATTTCCATTTCAATTTGGATTAACTCGTTAAATCTTTAAATCAAAGATTTAATTGATAGCTTTCAAAACAATTCCATTTCGACCTTTTATACAAAAGGTACACCTTTCCAATTTCAAAACAAAGTTCAACAATCTTTCACAAAGAATTATTTATAACCTGGAAAACCATTTTCCAATTCAAACTTGAGATTCTTTGACACAGCTTGGAAATTCATTCCTTATATGAAAGCTTCTATTATTTGAAAATAAATAGTTTTCATTTCTGAAAATCTAATTCATTTATACGAGTTAAAGTCTTTGGGTTAAATTCGAATTCTCAAAACCATACTTTTAAAATGGTTTAAATTCATATAAACACATTTATAACAACTTTAACCATAATTTCCAAACATGGAATTCAATTCCAAATTTTGAATTCAAATTCAAATTAAATTATTTAAATTGAAAACTTTACCAAGTTATTCAAAATAACTTTTATCTTAAAAACTTCTTTTCGAAAGCTTTAACATTTAACCCAAATTTCATTTCCAAAATCAATTGAAATTAAAATTTCAATTTCAAAAATATTAAATTTAAATCATTTGTGACTTAACCGATTTCCTCGTGAAATCCATATTTGTGTGTGTATGGTGTGGTCCAGGGGTTTCACACAATAGTGCACAACATTCAATCATCACAGATCAAATACAACAATATATTTGATAAGCGGTATAAACTATAACGCTTATCTTTTATACACAGATCACAGATAGATAAATATCACCGATAATAAATTACAATCATCCCCGATAAATAAATTACATTACAAATCACACATAAATCAGAATATACATCACCCAGCATCACAGATCAGAATATCAAACAATTCAATCATTTAGTCAAGTCCAAACATTCACAAGTAAATTTATTAATCAATTGATTAATTTAAATCAGATGTATCAATTATTATTCCGGGTTAATTATCGTAAGTTAATTACAAATTATTTGAAATACATTTCCCTTTCAAATTCATTAGTTAATCTTTAATTATTAACTAATCATTCTTAATTAATGAATCAATTAATCTTTAATTATTAAATAAATCTTAATTAATCACCATTATTAATTAATCCTTTAATTTATTAACAAATAATTATACTCAAATTTCAAATCATCATTCAATTAATTACACTCGGTAATTATCTGTTAATTACTTCTCTAAGTAATTATATTTCCAAAATTTTCAAGTGATTATTCTGAATTAATTAACTTAAGTAATTAACTTGAACAAATTCAATTAACTCAATTAATTACATTGAATAATTAATTCCTTAATTACTTCCATTAAGTAATTATACTTAAATAATTTCACAAATGATTACCTCTAATTAATTAATATAATTAATTATAAAAATTAATCACATTAACTAATTATTTAAATAATCTTAGTTAATGACCTTCATTAACTAATAACAATTCTTTAATTACTTTGCTAAAGAAATTACTTGCATTAATCATTATTAAACAAAATTGATTAATTATTAATAACTCATTGATCAAAAGAGTTAAAATCAAATTTTCTTTTGACTTCACATATTTAAAGTATACCTTTACATTTAAACATTTAAAGTTATAAAACTTTATTTAATTTAAAAAAATTTGAATTTCACTTCAGATTTCAGTCCAGGTTTAAACTTTGATTTTTTTACTTTGCTTATAATTCTTTCTTACAATTCAAATTCCATTTTAAAATTCAAATCACCTTTTCAACACTTAAACATTTTTAAGTATTTAAAACAATCTAAATTTTAAAAAAACTTGATTTGTTCCCAAACTAAACTTGAACTTATATTTAAACTTAAATTTAAAACTCGGTTCAAACTTTAATTTATGAAATTTAAATACAGTTTTAATCCCAGAAACCAAATCAGGTTTGAAACCTGAAACCAAAATTTTCGACCCGAACCTCACCAGCCTCTGCTTCGAGTCAAACATCCAGAATCTCGAGTAAAACATCGAGTAAATCACTCTGCCTCATCCCAACTACCCAGGCTTTTCCAACTTCCAAACAAGTGCACCGTGCACATGCACCGGCCATCCACCAATCTCCGATCAACCATGATGACTTAAACAAGTCATCGATCACCATCACATCTCATATCGATCACAAGAACCGTTGATTCCCTTCGAAATCAAATTCAGGCCTTCGAACCCAAAACTGGAGCATAGACAAAACCTGGAAATCACCTCGTCCTCGTAGCTCCGACCACCTGAAGGTCTACGATTCCGGCCTCTTCCTCGACTACCACCCAACTACCATTCCTCAAAAACTCGAAACACTCGATCAACTATCGGAGACGAACGAATCGAATTGCTCAGCCTTAGTAAAACTAGGTTTAGAAACTGAAACTCACCACCGCCGCTTCCATGATGATCGATAACGTCTTAGAGTATTTTTCCCAGCAACGCCGATCACTCCTCTACCATTCCCAAGAACCCCGACCTTCCTTAACGACGAGATCTCCAGAATTCGACCATATAATGAAATTTAAACAAACTTGAACTACTCTTAAAATCTAACTCAAAAAAATATAATTCTTGCTTTAAAAATCATGTTAAAGCATGAGAATTCAGTTCATATACCTGAATTCGAGAATTGAGAAATTTATAATTTTACTTATTTTGAGTTTGCTTTTTATTTCTTGCTTTCCAGAGACTTCAACAGGTTATTTAAACTTGAATATATTTTTAAAAGTTAGTTCAAGGTCAAACAAACAACATTTGTTTTAATTCTAAGTCCAAACATCAAGTAGATTGAGCATAAATGATTTTTGAAAGCAAAATTTTATTTTTAGAGTATCAGACAGTAAGCCTATATAAACACTTCCAACTTTAAACTTATATTCAGAGGATCATGTATATATATACAAGCTTACTCACAGATATATATATATAGATAAACAACAAATTTATACTTTTAAAATTTTAGAAAAAGATGCTACTCACATTATTTTCCAGAAAGAAGGACAGAGTTGATATATTCCAGGCTTGTGAAAATTGCAAAACTGAAATCTTTCTTCTTTGATCTCTAGTTCGAATTGAATTGGTATTGTTGTTTAGTTGAAGTTTGTTTAGATATACTTTAATTTTCTCAGTTTGGAATGGAACGAAACTGAAATGAGGAGTTTGATATAAAAAGAAGAGTTTGTTGGTGATAATATTTTGTACAGGGTAATATTATTTTGTACAAACATAGGCAGGGATATTTTTCTCTTTGGTGCAACCCATTAGAGATTTTTCTTTGTTTGGTGGCTGACGTGATTTTGTGGAGGCTTGTTTTAATTGCCATGTACTTATTTTTGCAAGCTAAAGATATTTTTTTTTCTTTTGTTCATACTTATCTTCATTTTGTTCCATTACTTGATTCAAATTCAAGTATATATTTTACTTTAGTCTTTGTAATATTACTTCATAATATAAATAAATTTCTATTTTAAATTTGTTGTTAAATTTTATCAAATGGGTTACTTTATATTTTTATAATTTATCTAAGATTTAAACTCAATTCAATATATATATATATATATAAATATATATATTCAAATTTACTCATATTCACATATATATATATATATATACAATATATAAATTTAAACGATTTAACATATATTCTATTGGAATTTGGGGAAACCCAAATCAGTTTATCAGTTAATTCCACAATTTTTATTCAAAAATTAATTTAATTATCAATTTAAATATATAAAACTCCGGGGTCGTGACAACCTTCACCCCTTAAAAGAATTCGTCCTCGAAATTTGCCAAGGAGACACAAAGATAGATGAAGAATATTTCATCAAATTAACTGAACATCTATTCTGCATTTGGTTTACCAAATCAGAATATCAATAATAGATACGAGAACGAATATTTTTAACCTTTCACAAGATACTCGGGTTATCCAGATCTACGAAATATGCAGAGGCATCGGTTAGTTCGAAGGGATAACTAACCATTCGTAGAATATATTGTGACCCAAATTGTATTCATATATCTGTCTATTTTTGGGTACAATTTCAAAACTTTTAGTTTAGAAACTAAAGTATACCTATCAACCATAGCAAACAAAGCGAACAAGGCAACCAATACATCCAAACAACAATTTTGGCTTATTTGGAGTTTATGTCCCATATTAATATATCGAATCTCCTTCCTGGATCTACCAGAAACTATCAAAGAATTGAAAAAAGATGTTGAACAAAAGAGATTGATAGAGAAAAGATTGTTTCCTTGTTGTTACAGGGTATTGACCATTTATAGTCGTATTCCTCTGTCCACTCATTCTAGGGTATACATCATCACCCTATCTCTAATGAGCTACTTAATGTGTTATACTCCTGAGCTAAAGTTCAACCTTAGCTCTGATACCAAATGTGAAGATCCTGACTCGGCCTTCGAAAATCGGCTCCCGTACTTCACTTGTACTCGAAATGCCGTAGATTCAAATGTCGAATCTGGCTCACTGGAGCTTATAACACCATTAAGTATAACAACACAGCGGAAGAAAGAAATGAATGATATCATATACAACTCCAATGAATACAATATCCAGAATGATATACAACAATGATATCAATATGATACAACAATATCATAGATAAATAATGATACAGCGGAAAACAGAAGTGATAACTCCAAATGATCCTCAAAAGAGAATGAGTCCAACAACTCCAACATCAGCTCGAACCACCATCACGTTGCACCACGATAAGCAACGTCAGCCATGAACTCCAAAAACTGAACTAGCTCCCGATAATCTACTAAACCTGACTATCTGAAAAACCCAACTCTAGACTGCCCGTGTGGAAAATTATGGGCACCCAGAGTTTAAGAAGTGAACAATAAACTCCGGGTCAGTCATGGGACTGGTGTGAGTAACAAAACAATTTATTCTTTAAACAAACAACAAAGGAATTTTAAACATTGAAATCCGCAATGCTTTTTGGAAAATGAAACTACCATAAGGCCTCCCGCCACACACACAATGCAAACACAGAATTGGAGGAGACTTCTCTTTATGATAGTCAAACATGCTTACTACGCAAAAACACCTTTGATATTATTACTAGTGCATAGTGTAGAAAATCATTTCGAAAGTATAATATTAATCTTAGCCATCATAGACATTCCGAACTATGCTTACTATAGCTACTATGTTTAATAGCAGGTTGCCTCCACATTCCATAGCAGGTTATACAACTAAAACTGTACAAGGCTCATATTGTTTCTTTGGATTTCCAACAAATGGTCAGGCTAAGGAACTTCCTATGCCACGTAGGAACGCCTCTGGAGGGACGCCCCAAGAACCACCTGGCTCTCTGCCAACACAAGGCCGGTTACCCCCTTCCCGGGTAGTAAACCTGAGATACGCCACCCCCGGTCGTTTGCGACCTTTATCGAAGGGCCCTCGATCATAAAGCAACAATCACACAGTAAATGAGATTGGAACAACCACACAGGTAAGTATCTGGGCTCCATACCATGATACCACCTTTTTCCAGAAGGAATGGACATACCCTAGGGGAGCTACCCCTGAAACCTTGCCGCACTTTCCTGTTTCGACCATTATCGGTCTGTGAGGCTCGATGAGGTCTCGTCCACAAAGCTACGCTTTTTCACAAAGCCATGCTTTGATCAACAAATGATTAGAGACACACAGCAACACTCAGCATGCCACACTACCAAATTGGGAGTATATCACTGATAACCATCAATTACATAACCTCTGAGCTCGTACGTCTCAGAGAAGGGTGTTAAGCTAAGAGAATAAATTCTCCGCCACCAAACAGAAATGTATTTGAAAGAAATCAGCTCTATATCTCAAAGTGTAATGTCAGACATACAACCATACAAGTCTGTTCCGGGTTTGAACAGAACCGAAGGCACTTCTAAAGAAGCCCTTGCAATACGGGTATTCACAATCCCGATCGGATTTCCCATCACTTAGGAAATCTCTACACCGACGCAACTCAGTGCAGAGACAATTGATAGGTCATCCTATCGTTCTCACAAATACCCGGTCTTCACCACCGGTCTACAAATGCAATCCATATACGACGTATCATTATTCGGAATGGGTTATATGATACAATGGTCCTCTCCCGGCTAAACCGAATAATGAACGCAATATTTGAAAACATATGGATATTGGATTTCAATTAAGTCATAATTTATTATCCAAATTTCCCCTTTCAAATGGTTTAAACACATTACCTTTTTAAGTTTACACAAAAAGATTCATTTCACAAAGTTCACCGAGTTTCACAAAGATCTATTCATGGATTTTCAAATCGATTTTCATTTCAATTTGGATTAACTCGTTAAATCTTTAAATCAAAGATTTAATTGATAGCTTTCAAAACAATTCCATTTCGACCTTTTATACAAAAGGTACACCTTTCCAATTTCAAAACAAAGTTCAATAATCTTTCACAAAGAATTATTTATAACTTGGAAAACCATTTTCCAATTCAAACTTGAGATTCTTTGACACAATTTGGAAATTCATTCCTTATATGAAAGCTTCTATTATTTGAAAACAAATAGTTTTCATTTCGAAAAATCTAATTCATTTATACGAGTTAAAGCCTTTGGATTAAATTCAAATTCTCAAAACCATACTTTTAAAATGGTTTAAATTCATATAAACACATTTATAACAACTTTAACCATAATTTCCAAACATGGAATTCAATTCCAAATTTTGAATTCAAATTCAAATTAAATTATTTAAATTGAAAACTTTACCAAGTTATTCAAAATAACTTTTATCTTAAAAACTTCTTTTCGAAAGCTTTAACATTTAACCCAAATTTCATTTCCAAAATCAATTGAAATTAAAATTTCAATTTCAAAAATATTAAATTTAAATCATTTGTGACTTAACCGATTTCCTCGTGAAATCCATATTTGTGTGTGTATGGTGTGGTCCAGGGGTTTCACACAATAGTGCACAACATTCAATCATCACAGATCAAATACAATAATATATTTGATAAGCGGTATAAACTATAACGCTTATCTTTCATACACAGATCACAGATAGATACATATCACCGATAATAAATTACAGTCATCCTCGATAAATAAATTACATTACAAATCACACACAAATCAGAATATACATCACCCAGCATCACAAATCAGAATATCAAACAATTCAATCATTTAGTCAAGTCCAAACATTCACAAGTAAATTTATTAATCAACTGATTAATTTAAATCAGATGTATCAATTATTAATCCGGGTTAATTATCTTAAGTTAATTACAAATTATTTGAAATACATTTCCCTTTCAAATTCATTAGTTAATCTTTAATTATTAACTAATCATTCTTAATTAATGAATCAATTAATCTCTAATTATTAAATAAATCTTAATTAATCACCATTATTAATTAATCCTTTAATTTATTAACAAATAATTATACTCAAATTTCAAATCATCATTCAATTAATTACACTCGGTAATTATCTATTAATTACTTCTCTAAGTAATTAAATTTCCAAAATTTTCAAGTGATTATTCTGAATTAATTAACTTAAGTAATTAACTTGAACAAATTCAATTAACTCAATTAATTACACTGAATAATTAATTCCTTAATTATTTCCATTAAGTAATTATACTTAAATAATTTCACAAATGATTACATCTAATTAATTAATATAATTAATTATAAAAATTAATCACATTAATTAATTATTTAAATAATCTTAGGTAATGACCTTCATTAACTAATAACAATTCTTTAATTACTTTGCTAAAGAAATTACTTACATTAATCATTATTAATCAAAATTGATTAATTATTAATAACTCATTGATCAAAAGAGTTAAAATCAAATTTTCTTTTGACTTCACATATTTAAAGTATACCTTTACATTTAAACTTATTTAAACAATTAAAGTTATAAAACTTTATTTAATTTTAAAAATTAGAATTTCACTTCAGATTTCGGTCCAGGTTTAAACTTTGATTTTTTTTTACTTTGCTTAAATTCTTTCTTACAATTCAAATTCCATTTTAAAATTCAAATCTCCTTTTCAACACTTAAACATTTTTAAGTATTTAAAACAATCTAAATTTTAAAAAAACTTGATTTGTTCCCAAACTAAACTTGAACTTATATTTAAACTTAAATTTAAAACTCAGTTCAAACTTTAATTTATGAAATTTAAATACAGTTTTAATCCCAAAAACCAAATCAGGTTTGAAACCTGAAACCAAAATTTTCGACCCGAGCCTCACCATCCTCTGCTTCGAGTCCAACATCCAGAATCTCGAGTACAACTTCGAGTAAATCACTCTGCCTCATTCCAACTACCCAGGCTTTTCCAACTTCCAGACAAGTGCACCGTGCACATGCACCGGCCATCCACCAATCTCCGATCAACCATGATGACTTAAACAAGTCATCGATCACCATCACATCTCATATCGATCACCAGAACCGTTGATTCCCTTCGAAATCAAATTCAGGCCTTCGAACCCAAAACTGGAGCACAAACAAAACCTGGAAATCACCTCGTCCTCGTAGCTCCGACCACATGAAGGTCTACGATTCCGGCCTCGACCTCGACTACCACCCAACTACCATTCCTCAAAAACTTGAAACACTCGATCAACTATCGGAGACAAACGAATCGAATTGCTTAGACTTAGTAAAACTAGGTTTAGAAACCGAAACTCGCCACCGCCGCTTCCACAATGATCGATAACGTCTCCGAGTATTTTTCCCAGCAACGTCGATCACTCCTCTACCATTCCCAAGAACCCCGACCTTCCTTAACGACGAGATCTCCAGAATTCGACCATATAATGAAATTTAAACAAACTCGAACTGCTCTTAAAATTATCTAACTCAAAAAAATATAATTCTTGCTTTAAAAATCATGTTAAAGCATGAGAATTCAGTTCATATACCTGAATTCGAGAATTGAGAAATTTATATTTTTACTTATTTGAGTTTGCTTTTGATTTCTTGCTTTCCAAAGACTTCAATAGGTTATTTAAACTTGAATATATTTTTAAAAGTTAGTTCAAGGTCAAACAAACAACATTTGTTTTAATTCTAAGTCCAAACATCAAGTAGATTGAGCAGAAATGATTTTTGAAAGCAAAATTTTGTTTTCAGAGTATCAGACAGTAAGCCTATATAAACACTTCCAGCTTTAAACTTATATTCAGAGGATCATGTATATATATACAAGCTTACTCACAGATATATATATATATATAGATAAACGACAAATTTATACTTTTAAAATTTGAGAAAAAGATGCTACTCCCATTATTTTCCAGAAAGAAGGACAGAGTTGATATATTCTAGGCTTGTGAAAATTGCAAAACTGAAATCTTTCTTCTTTGATCTCTAGTTCGAATTGAATTGGTATTGTTGTTTAGTTGAAGTTTGTTTAAATTTTGAGATGATATACTTTAATTTTCTCAGTTTGGAATGGAAGGAAACTGAAATGAGGAGTTTGATATAAAAAGAAGAGTTTACTGGTGATAATATTTTGTATAGGGTAATATTATTTTGTACAAACATAGGCAGGGATATTTTTCTCTTTGGTGCAACCCATCAGAGATTTTTCTTTGTTTGGTGGCTGACGTGATTTTGTGGAGGCTTGTTTTAATTGCCATGTACTTTTTTTTGCAAGCTAAAGATTTTTTTTTCTTTTGTTCATACTTATCTTCATTTTGTTTCATTACTTGTTTCAAATTCAAGTATATATTTTACTTTAGTCTTTGTAATATTAGTTCATAATATAAATAAATTTCTATTTTAAATTTGTTGTTAGATTTTATCAAATGGATTACTTTATATTTTTATAATTTATCTAAGATTTAAACTCAATTCAATATATATATATAAATATATATATTCAAATTTACTCATATTCACATATATATATATATATACAATATTTAAATTTAAACGATTTAACTTATATTATATTGGAATTTGGGGAAACTCAAATCAGTTTATCAGTTAATTCCACAATTTTTATTCAAAAATTAATTTAATTATCAATTTAAATATATAAAAATCCAGGGTCGTTATAGAATGCTGGAGCACAATATATGGTTTTGTAAAGATTTTGAGATACTAGTGAAGGAAAACCCGTTCCGCTAAGCGGCATGGTCTCACTAGATATCTAAATGATTGAGATGGTAGATTATTATTCATACCAGGCTTTATGTCTGACTCAAAGTTTATGTTTTCCACTTAAACCCTCGGGTACTCAATTGATTTTGAGTAGTTTTAGAGTTGAGGTTTTCAGGTACCTCTAAGACGAATAAAATTTTGCAAGACGTGCATGAGGCATGATAGCTATTTAGTGTTCTATTTCTTTTGATTCCGCTGTGTTGACTGTAATGGCAAATTTTTTATATTGCCTATATATACTCTGATCATCCCAAGGGGCATCTTCATATGTTGCTCTGGGCGTATGTTGTAATAAATATATTTTCTTTGAACGTGGTTTGCGAACATGGGATTATGTAATGAACTGGAAATGTTTTGATATGGAATGCGATGTTGTTTGAAGTATGATTTTATTCCATATTCATGTGTTTCTGTGTATCAATGAATCTAACATCACCGTATTTGGTCGTCAAGTATTAATAACTATGGGTGACTGCACCATCCGTAGCCGTTAGTTTTGGGCCTCCAAGTAGGGGTATGTTACAATTTTCCAAAAGATGAATGCAAGTTTTTGAAATATTTAGAGATGAAGAATTTACTTTAAATTAACACGAATAAGTTAAATATAAGTTCTGGTCATTATCAAGAAATTTAAGTCCTTTTACTTTTCAAATTCTCCAACAAAAATTAAGTTATCATCACAAACGGACTTTAGTTTGGCTAGTTGCATCAGTTGATAACATAGTGCAACTGTAACGACCCAGAATTTTGAACAAATTAAATTGAGAATATTTAATTAATTTTAAATATTTGAACGATGATTTAATTTGAATCCCCGATATAAATTTGAATTTGACGATTAAATTATAAAATTTAATCTAGTGAATGTTCAATAAAAATTTGGATCTTCAGTTTTAAGCTGAAGAAAAATATTTCAAAAGCTTTTAAAATTTATATTGATAATACTGAAAATAATAGAAGCTTCAGAATCGAATTTGAAATTGAATTGTTCAGTTTGAAATTTATATCGTTCAGTCGATATTTAAAAATAGTGTTCCAAGGCACAGTCTCGGAATTCGACGAAACCAGTTCCATTGGATCCGTAATGTTGAATTATTACCGGATTTCAAATTTCGTATTTTTCGGTGTCGATATGTGAGCACACGACGTGGAAACGCATTTAATTTTTATCGAAATTCAATTTAAATTTTAAATTGTAATCGGTCACCTCAGCACGTTACCCTCCTTTAATCACGTAGTAAATCACGAAGGTGATCGTGTAAAGCATGCTGCTTTTCGTTTTCAAGTACCCCTCTTTCTCGTTCAAAACAAATCAATGGCCAAGAAAAAAAAATCTTCATTCGTTCAAATTAACAATGGTCGAGTTCTCCAGTTCATTTCAAAAAACAGATTAAATTCAAAAATGCGAGCTTTCGTTCCTTTCTGGTACTCAAACTCTCGAATTTACTCCTCCCTCATTCAAATCGAACTGGGTTTCACAAAAAGAAAATAAAAAGAGGGGAAGAACACTCGCGTATGCTCATCTATCGGACGCGCGAGTAAGAATTTCTACGGCATCGCGAGGGGACTCACGATTCGAAGTCGCGGCTCGTCATCAAGCTAGGGTTGGTCGATCTGGACGCGGCAAGCGCGCGTGCGAGGGGTGGTACGCGAGGATTCGCGAGTGTCGATTGGGTTTGGGGTTTTGGGCGAACTCGAGCGGCGAATAAGGGTAGGCTCGCGAATCCATCTCAAAGTCGAAGTGCGTTCGAATCGAGCAGGCAAGTCAATGAGGGGGGTTCGTTTCCCAGGCAATGCGACGCGATCTCGACTTAGGGTTTGGCGATCAGTGCAGACTCGTTGACTTTGTTTTCCTCTAGGTTAAGGTAATTTAACTCATTTTTATTTAGTATCACATAGTTTTAAACCTTAAATCGCAGGTTATTTTTTTTCATTTGTCAAAAGAAAATTTAACAGTAAAGGAATTACCATTTATGTGATTTACAGAACAAAAATATGTACATACATGTTTAATATACTGGTGAAACAGAAATGAGTAATTAGATTTTTAAAATCTGTAACTTATTTTTTTTATGTATATGTATATATGGTTTAAAAAAAAGAATTTTTTTTTATGTTACAGTAAAGTTTTAAAACAGTTTTTAGTTAACTTTAATTTAGTTTAGACCTGAAAATACATGTCTATGAGATTTGGATATAAGAATTTATATAAGGAGTAAGTTTTTAAAACCTATATAGGTTATTTTTATAAGCAGTTTGAAAAAAATGATAATAAAATAAATATACATATTTTAAATTTACTTGATCTTAAAACATATTGATTAAATTTAAATAGTTAACTAATTTATTTATTTGGTTACAAGAAAAATAATAATTTAAGGGAAATTGTTTGAAATAAAATTTGATTAGATAAAGTAAAATTTTATTTAAATGAAATTTAATTATTCGATCTACTTCGAATATTAATCGGTTATATAAATTATTTATACAAGGTTTGAAACTGTGAAGAGATGGTCGAAGGGAAAATGGATTGCAAATAAATAGTTAAGATGAGATTTTTCTCACTCAAATTGAATGTGGAATTTTTGCAGTTATTGATGATTGCTATTTGGATGTGCTATTAGATAGAGTAGGATATATCTATATATATATAGCAATATATACATATTGGCATATGTATATATTGGATTGATTGATTTCCCGCCTCGTATAGCGGATGAGACCCTATTGCGCCGTTAGTAAGCGGATATATTATAAAACCCATATACCGCGATATTCCACCTCGAAGTGGAATTGGTATTGTGCTAACGTCTTTGGATGCAGGGAAACAGGTTGGAGGGATCCAACTGGACCCCTCACATTGATTGATTTTATTTATACTGTGGTATGAATCTGTGAATGATTATATTGATGTTATTAATCATATTGATATCTGGAAATTATTTGAATGCTAAAATTTAGCTGAATGGATGTTTGATATCATTGGATTCCAAAAATAAATGAAATTGAATTTTTGAAATCAAAATAGAAATTTTTAAGTAAATAAATTTTTAGAAATTGAATAAATTCGAAGAAAGGAATTTTAAAGCATAAAAAGTTGATTTTAAAATCTTATCGAATTTATTCCCAGAATAAGGTGAAAATGTTAAATAAATGGATTCGTAAAATAGTGATTATAAATTGAAGAATTCTTTTAAAAAAATAGAATATTGAATAAATTGGAAAGAATAAGGAAATTATTTAGAAATGATAAAATTTTGGAAATCAATCTGTAATTGATGTAGTATTTGGAAATGATGTTAAAATTGGGTTTATAAAAGGATAGAATTTCCAGTTTGTAAAGTTTTAAAAGAATGATCTTTGCAAATAAATGAAATTATAAGTATTTAACTTATAATATGGATTGTGGTATAAAAAATTGAATGGTGAATTGAATTGGTAAATAAAGAAGTTTTATAAATTGAAGTTTTTATAAATAGAAATAGAATTTATAAACGTTGTTTTATGAATTCAAAATCAATTGAATTTGATAAATTAAATATAGAAGGTTATTAAAGAAGATATATTCGCGATTTTGGATAGCGAATTATCTTTGAAATAAATGTATAGAAAAGATTGAAATTTGGTTAAGTAAGGTATATTCACGATTTTGGGCAGTGAATATATTGTTGAATAAAATGGATTCATTTTTGAAGAAGTGATATTAAAAATGAAGTTAAACATTTTAAAGATGTTTTTTAAAAATGTGGGAAATATCGAAAGCTTAGATTTCAACATTTATTGTTGAAATAGACATTTTCGAGAAATAAGGAAATGGTGGACTATAACACTGTTGTTATAGTAAATGATTTCCGAAAGGAAATATTTTGTATAGTATTGGGATTTATATATCTATCTAAATTTCGAATCCCTATACTAGTGATTTTGAGTCGTCGTAACGATGTTTTACGTAACATTCGTTTTGACTCAAATAAATGTGATTTAAGAATGATTTCCTTAAAGAATGAGATATATACTTAATTTTGATTTTAAGTATATCGAATATTTTCTAAGTGTTGAAAATAAATGATTTGGGAATTACTTATTTTTAAATAAGTATGGAAATGCTTTTCCAATGTGAAATGATCTGTTTGAGTTTTTATCTTTTAAAAATAAATTGAAAAGTGAATATTTGAAATTGTTTTCAAATGGTTAAGTGTGGAAATTTTATATCTAGTAAAGATATTTTTGAAGATAAAATAATTTGGAGAATTATTTGGAATCTGATGATGTTGCACATCTTTATTGATAGTTAAATAACCGACTATCAATAATTACCTTGAATGGTATTTGTTGTGAATTGGATGAATTTGAATGCCACACTTGTTTTTTAAATAAACGCTCACTATTCGGGTTAGCCGGGAAAGGACCATGGGGTTGTATAACCCATTCCGAATATGTGATACGTCGATATGAATTGCATTCGAAGACCGGTGTTGAAGACCGGATATTTTTGAAAACGGAAGGATTACCGTCGAGTTACTCTACATCGGCTGATCTTCGGTTTAGAGGTTTTTATCACCCTTAGTGACGGGAAGTCCCGACGTGATTGAAAATTATCCGGACATGCAAGGGCTTCGTGAGAAGTGCCTTCGGTTCTGTTCGATCCCGGAACAGACTTGTATGGATTGTGTGTCTGACGTTACAAATTTGAGATATAAAGCTGATTTCTTTCAAATACATTTCTGTTGGTGGCGGAGAATTTATTCCCTTAGCTTAACACCCTTCTCTGAGACGTACGAGCTCAGAGGTTATGTGAAATTTATCAGCGATATACTCCCAATTTGGTAACGTGGCATACTGAGTGTTGCTGTGAAATGATCAGTGTTTGATCATTTGTGATATGATCATTTGTTTGATCTTATATCTTTGTGATCATAGGTTGATCATTTTGTTGACCCGAAGCATGGCTTTGTAGAAAGCGTAGCTTTGTGGATGAGACTTCGTCGAGCCTCACACCCCGGAAATGGTCAAAACAGGAAGGATGCAGCAAGGTTCTAGGGAGTAGCGCCCCTTAGTGTATGTCATTCCTTCTGGATAGAGGTGGTATCATGGTATGGAGCCCAGATACTTAACCTATGTGGTTGCTGCATTATTATTTTGATGTGGTTTGTTGGAAATCGGGGATCCTCGGGAAGATCGGTTACGATCGGGGGATGGCATACGCGTGTCAGTAGTTACCTATTTTTGCAGAGGTAACCCGGCCTTGTGTTGGCAGAGATCCGGTTAGGTTCTCGGGTCGTCTATTCCAGGGACGTACCCATCGTGGAAAAGGAAGTTCCTTAGCCTGACCATTTGTTGGAAATCCAAACTCCAATACGAACTTTGTACGGTATTAGTTGTAGAACCTGCCATTTACGTACGGTGGTCACCACTGTTTAGATGGTAGCTATAGTAGGCATACGATACTGGTCGTATGTTGGCTAAGATTAATATTATACTTTCGAAATGTTTTCTACACTATGCACTAATAATAATATCAAAAATGATTTGATTTTGCGTAGTAAGCATCTTTGACTATCATAAGAAGAAATCTCCTCCAATTCTGCGTTTGCATTGTGTGTGTGGCGGGAGGTCTTATGGTAGTTTCATTTTCCAAAAGCATTTCGAATTGACTTAAAAAATTATTTTGTTGTTTTAAAGATAAATAACTGTTTTACGATCTCACACCAGTCACCATGACTGACTCGGAGTTTATTGTTCCCTTCTAAACTCTGGGTGCCCACCAATTTCCACACGGGCAGCCTAGAGTTATGTTATCAGGATATTCTGGATATTCTGGAGCTTTGGAAGCAAGCTGGATGGCGAAACGTATCACCTATATTTTTGTATTATTCCGCTGTGTATTCTGTATGAGGACAAGTTTATATAACTGTCTATTGTTGTATATTAACTCTGATTGATGTATGTATAAAAACTGATATAGTTCTTTGTTTTAAAAGACTAGTAATTATCTATTGTATATTGTTCCGCTGCGATGTGTAAGATTCTGATATTGTTTCTGCTTCTGATGTTGTTCTGTTGTTCTTCTTTCTTCTTCTCTCTTTCTTCTATTTTCTTCTTCTTCTATCTTTCTCTTCTTCTTCTACTCTTTTCTTCTATTTCTTTTTCTTAAAACCCTCACTATTGGAGTTTCCGGCACTCGATTTCTTGGCAGTCGATAAAGTGAGTATCGATGTCGAATTTTCGAAAGTCGAAAATTTCGGTACGTGACAGCGTGGTATCAGAGCATATGGTTAAGCGACAACCCTGCTCTGTTGGGTGTTACTCATTAGAGATAGAGTCAGTAGTACTCTAGAATGAGTTGAGTGTAATAATAGATATGAGCGCGTATTTGTTAGTGAATATAAAATTGTTTTGTATTGTGTTGACTTATCGGTTGATTGTTTATGGATTCTAGTCGGTGCAGTCTAGCTAACTGTAATCGATAGGGGTTTCTAAACTCTTAAACAAGATAAACCGACACAGTATTGTTTTAAATAGGGTGAATGAAATAATTTTGCCCAAAACTATTTTTGTATAGAAAAGAAATAATTTTCTATGAATTATCATAGTATATGGATGCATGGTTGTTAGGAAGTAATGATGTTAATTATCCTCATTAATATATATGTAGAAATTGTATATGAAATTGGAATTAAACAAAGAACCAGGAAATAAATCCACATACAAATGAAATTTAAGAATGTAAATTATAAATGTAACTTATAATTTGAAACGGAATTCCAGAGGAGTATTTGGAAATGTTTTGAAAAGAATTTGAAAATTTTGGAGATTTGGAAAGTTTAAATCATTGTTGATTTGAAAATGATTTTCAAAGGATTTTGGAAAAGTATATTGAAGAGATGAAAGCTCTAAACTCTTTTCGGTCGCTGGAAAATAACTTCGATGATGACCGCGGCATCATTGGTGTTCATTTTCGGGTTTCCAAAAGAGGAATTGCTGCCAAATTGTTTTAAATGGAAGTTGTTTTGAAAAATTTGGGTTTTGTTTTGGAAATTCAAAGGATGATTTGAATTGTTTTCAAAAATGGTTTTGAAAAGGTTGAAAAGACTCTGGAATACTATATATAAAAATATTTATGAAATATTGTAAGTTGATAACCTATACAAATTGAATTTTGATAGAATAAATCTAACTTAAAAGAATGAAGTTAAATCAAAGCAAGTATAAGTGAAACAATTAAATGAAAATGAAATTGAAAGTTGAAATTCATTTCGAATTCGTAAGCAAATGAATTGAATTGAATAATGTAAATTGAAAGATGGATTAAAATTCATATGTTATTGGAAATCCGGTTTAATATAAGTGGTTATAAACCAAAATAGTGAATTGAAAATAAATTTGAAACTGAATGTTGAAAACCGAATTTGAATAAAGAGAATAGAATTTGTGATGAATTAGTAATTGGAACTAATTTAAAATAGTGCAGTTGTGAACTAAAGATAATTGATAAATTCAATATTCAGAAGTTGAATAAAAATCCAAATTTAATGGAAATTGTGAATTGAATTCAAATGAGATTAGAAATGTAAAATTGAATGGATATGAATATGTAACTTCAACAATGAAGTAAACTAAAGATGATATAAACAGTTATATTGAAAATTTTGTAATTAAATTTGCAGAATAGTTTGAATATATGTAACTAGATATTATGGCTAGTAGGATATACAGGTGTATTAAAGGAATTGGAATTGAATTGCAAAGATAAATTTGAATTGCTCAACAAAAGGTACGTATTTTAAATTTCTATATGAGATTTGCTGATTTCTTGTGTAGCCGCTTGGCTTTTTCTTTTCTTTTTGAAATTTGAGAGTCCGTAGGGACGTTTTGTAGTCGTACCGTATTAGCCGCGCAAAGGAGACGCTGGCGAAATTTTTCGAAAATTTCGAGTGTTAGAAAATTTTTGAGAAAATTTTGAAAGTAAAATTGAATTTAAATTTAAATTTGAATTGTTAAGTAAACAATGTTGTCTGGAACTTATGATTGAAGTTGGAAATTTAGTTGAATAGATAACGAATCTTTAGTAGAAAGATTTGTTTTGATAAATTGATAAAACTATTAGATTGTGAAAGATAGTAGACGAGTTAAAGACCTTTTTTCCTAACTTGTAATTTCGAGGACGAAATTCTTTTAAGGGGGGAAGTTTGTAACGACCCAGAATTTTGAACAAATTAAATTGAGAATATTTAATTAATTTTAAATATTTGAACGATGATTTAATTTGAATCCCCGATATAAATTTGAATTTGACGATTAAATTATAAAATTTAATCTAGTGAATGTTGAATAAAAATTTGGATCTTCAGTTTTAAGCTGAAGAAAAATATTTCAAAAGCTTTTAAAATTTATATTGATAATACTGAAAATAATAGAAGCTTCAGAATCGAATTTGAAATTGAATTGTTCAGTTTGAAATTTATATCGTTCAGTCGATATTTAAAAATAGTGTTCCGAGGCACAGTCTCGGAATTCGACGAAACCAGTTCCATTGGATCCGTAATGTTGAATTATTACCGGATTTCAAATTTCGTATTTTTCGGTGTCGATATGTGAGCACACGACGTGGAAACGCATTTAATTTTTATCGAAATTCAATTTAAATTTTAAATTGTAATCGGTCACCTCAGCACGTTACCCTCCTTTAATCACGCAGTAAATCACGAAGGTGATCGTGTAAAGCATGCTGCTTTTCGTTTTCAAGTACCCCTCTTTCTCGTTCAAAACAAATCAATGGCCAAGAAAAAAAATCTTCATTCGTTCAAATTAACAATGGCCGAGTTCTCCAGTTCATTTCAAAAAACAGATTAAATTCAAAAATGCGAGCTTTCGTTCCTTTCTGGTACTCAAACTCTCGAATTTACTCCTCCCTCATTCAAATCGAACTGGGTTTCACAAAAAGAAAATAAAAAGAGGGGAAGAACACTCGCGTATGCTCATCTATCGGACACGCGAGTAAGAATTTCTACGGCATCGCGAGGGGACTCACGATTCGAAGTCGCGGCTCGTCGTCAGGCTAGGGTTGGTCGATCTGGACGCGACAAGCGCGCGTGCGAGGGGTGGTACGCGAGGATTCGCGAGTGTCGATTGGGTTTGGGGTTTTGGGCGAACTCGAGCGGCGAATAAGGGTAGGCTCGCGAATCCATCTCAAAATCGAAGTGCGTTCGAATCGAGCAGGCAAGTCAATGAGGGGGTTCGTTTCCCAGGCAATGCGACGCGATCTCGACTTAGGGTTTGGCGATCAGTGCAGACTCGTTGACTTTGTTTTCCTGTAGGTTAAGGTAATTTAACTCATTTTTATTTAGTATCACGTAGTTTTAAACCTTAAATCGCAGGTTTTTTTTTTCATTTGTCAAAAGAAAATTTAACAGTAAAGGAATTACCATTTATGTGATTTACAGAACAAAAATATGTACATACATGTTTAATATACTGGTGAAACAGAAATGAGTAATTAGATTTTTAAAATCTGTAACTTATTTTTTTTATGTATATGTATATACGGTTTAAAAAGAAGAATTTTTTTTATGTTACAGTAAAGTTTTAAAACAGTTTTTAGTTAACTTTAATTTAGTTTA
Source organism: Allium fistulosum (assembly GCA_030737815.1). Lineage (NCBI taxonomy): Eukaryota > Viridiplantae > Streptophyta > Magnoliopsida > Asparagales > Amaryllidaceae > Allium > Allium fistulosum. Next base: position 1,499,437,220 of record CM060901.1, read on the forward strand.
GACCTGAAAATACATGTCTATGAGATTTGGATATAAGAATTTATATAAGGAGTAAGTTTTTAAAACCTATATAGGTTATTTTTATAAGCAGTTTGAAAAAAAATGATAATAAAATAAATATACATATTTTAAATTTACTTGATCTTAAAACATATTGATTAAATTTAAATAGTTAACTAATTTATTTATTTGGTTACAAGAAAAATAATAATTTAAGGGAAATTGTTTGAAATAAAATTTGATTAGATAAAGTAAAATTTTATTTAAATGAAATTTAATTATTCGATCTATTTCGAATATTAATCGGTTATATAAATTATTTATACAAGGTTTGAAACTGTGAAGAGATGGTCGAAGGGAAAATGGATTGCAAATAAATAGTTAAGGTGAGATTTTTCTCACTCAAATTGAATGTGGAATTTTTGCAGTTATTGATGATTGCTATTTGGATGTGCTATTAGATAGAGTAGGATATATCTATATATATATAGCAATATATACATATTGGCATATGTATATATTGGATTGATTGATTTCCCGCCTCGTATAGCGGATGAGACCCTATTGCGCCGTTAGTAAGCGGATATATTATAAAACCCATATACCGCGATATTCCACCTCGAAGTGGAATTGGTATTGTGCTAACGTCTTTGGATGCAGGGAAACAGGTTGGAGGGATCCAACTGGACCCCTCACATTGATTGATTTTATTTATACTGTGGTATGAATCTGTGAATGATTATATTGATGTTATTAATCATATTGATATCTGGAAATTATTTGAATGCTAAAATTTAGCTGAATGGATGTTTGATATCATTGGATTCCAAAAATAAATGAAATTGAATTTTTGAAATCAAAATAGAAATTTTTAAGTAAATAAATTTTTAGAAATTGAATAAATTCGAAGAAAGGAATTTTAAAGCATAAAAAGTTGATTTTAAAATCTTATCGAATTTATTCCCAGAATAAGGTGAAAATGTTAAATAAATGGATTCGTAAAATAGTGATTATAAATTGAAGAATTCTTTTTAAAAAAAAATAGAATATTGAATAAATTGGAAAGAATAAGGAAATTATTTAGAAATGATAAAATTTTGGAAATCAATCTGTAATTGATGTAGTATTTGGAAATGATGTTAAAATTGGGTTTATAAAAGGATAGAATTTCCAGTTTGTAAAGTTTTAAAAGAATGATCTTTGTAAATAAATGAAATTATAAGTATTTAACTTATAATATGGATTGTGGTATAAAAATTGAATGGTGAATTGAATTGGTAAATAAAGAAGTTTTATAAATTGAAGTTTTTATAAATAGAAATAGAATTTATAAACGTTGTTTTATGAATTCAAAATCAATTGAATTTGATAAATTAAATATAGAAGGTTATTAAAGAAGATATATTCGCGATTTTGGATAGCGAATTATCTTTGAAATAAATGTGCAGAAAAGATTGAAATTTAGTTAAGTAAGGTATATTCACGATTTTGGGCAGTGAATATATTGTTGAATAAAATGGATTCATTTTTGAAGAAGTGATATTAAAAATGAAGTTAAACATTTTAAAGATGTTTTTTAAAAATGTGGGAAATATCGAAAGCTTAGATTTCAACATTTATTGTTGAAATAGACGTTTTCGAGAAATAAGGAAATGGTGGACTATAACACCGTTGTTATAGTAAATGATTTCCGAAAGGAATTGTATAGTATTGGGATTTATATATCTATCTAAATTTCGAATCCCTATACTAGTGATTTTGAGTCGTCGTAACGATGTTTTACGTAACATTCGTTTTGACTCAAATAAATGTGATTTAAGAATGATTTCCTTAAAGAATGAGATATATACTTAATTTTGATTTTAAGTATATCGAATATTTTCTAAGTGTTGAAAATAAATGATTTGGGAATTACTTATTTTTAAATAAGTATGGAAATGCTTTTCCAATGTGAAATGAACTGTTTGAGTTTTTATCTTTTAAAAATAAATTGAAAAGTGAATATTTGAAATTGTTTTCAAATGGTTAAGTGTGGAAATTTTATATCTAGTAAAGATATTTTTGAAGATAAAATAATTTGGAGAATTATTTGGAATCTGATGATGTTGCGCATCTTTATTGATAGTTAAATAACCGACTATCAATAATTACCTTGAATGGTATTTGTTGTGAATTGGATGAATTTGAATGCCACACTTGTTTTTTAAATAAATGCTCACTATTCGGGTTAGCCGGGAAAGGACCATGGGGTTGTATAACCCATTCCGAATATGTGATACGTCGATATGAATTGCATTCGAAGACCAGTGTTGAAGACCGGATATTTTTGAAAACGGAAGGATTACCGTCGAGTTACTCTACATCCGCTGATCTCCGGTTTAGAGGTTTTTATCACCCTTAGTGATGGGAAGTCCCGACGTGATTGAAAATTATCCGGACATGCAAGGGCTTCGTGAGAAGTGCCTTCGGTTCTGTTCGATCCCGGAACAGACTTGTATGGATTGTGTGTCTGACGTTACAAATTTGAGATATAAAGCTGATTTCTTTCAAATACATTTCTGTTGGTGGCGGAGAATTTATTCTCTTAGCTTAACACCCTTCTCTGAGACGTACGAGCTCAGAGGTTATGTAGTTGAAATTTATCAGCGATATACTCCCAATTTGGTAACGTGGCATACTGAGTGTTGCTGTGAAATGATCAGTGTTTGATCATTTGTGATATGATCATTTGTTTGATCTTATATCTTTGTGATCATAGGTTGATCATTTTGTTGACCCGAAGCATGGCTTTGTAGAAAGCGTAGCTTTGTGGACGAGACTTCGTCGAGCCTCACACCCCGGAAATGGTCGAAACAGGAAGGATGCAGCAAGGTTCTAGGGAGTAGCGCCCCTTAGTGTATGTCATTCCTTCTGGATAGAGGTGGTATCATGTATGGAGCCCAGATACTTAACCTATGTGGTTGCTGCATTATTATTTTGATGTGGTTTGTTGGAAATCGGGGATCCTCGGGAAGATCGGTTATGATCGGGGGATGGCATACGCGTGTCAGTAGTTACCTATTTTTGCAGAGGTAACCCGGCCTTGTGTTGGCAAAGATCCGGTTAGGTTCTCGGGTCGTCTATTCCAGGGACGTACCCATCGTGGAAAAGGAAGTTCCTTAGCCTGGCCATTTGTTGGAAATCCAAACTCCAATACGAACTTTGTACGGTATTAGTTGTAGAACCTGCCATTTACGTACGGTGGTCACCACTGTTTAGATGGTAGCTATAGTAGGCATACGATACTGGTCGTATGTTGGCTAAGATTAATATTATACTTTCGAAATGTTTTCTACACTATGCACTAATAATAATATCAAAAATGATTTGATTTTGCGTAGTAAGCATCTTTGACTATCATAAGAAGAAATCTCCTCCAATTCTGCGTTTGCATTGTGTGTGTGGCGGGAGGTCTTATGGTAGTTTCATTTTCCAAAAGCATTTCGAATTGACATAAAAAATTATTTTGTTGTTTTAAAGATAAATAACTGTTTTACGATCTCACACCAGTCACCATGACTGACTCGGAGTTTATTGTTCCCTTCTAAACTCTGGGTGCCCACCAATTTCCACACGGGCAGCCTAGAGTTATGTTATCAGGATATTCTGGATATTCTGGAGCTTTGGAAGCAAGCTGGATGGCGAAACATATCACCTATATTTTTGTATTATTCCGCTGTGTATTCTGTATGAGGACAAGTTTATATAACTGTCTATTGTTGTATATTAACTCTGATTGATGTATGTATAAAAACTGATATAGTTCTTTGTTTTAAAAGACTAGTAATTATCTATTGTATATTGTTCCGCTGCGATGTGTAAGATTCTGATATTGTTTCTGCTTCTGATGTTGTTCTGTTGTTCTTCTTTCTTCTTCTCTCTTTCTTCTATTTTCTTCTTCTTCTATCTTTCTCTTCTTCTTCTACTCTTTTCTTCTATTTCTTTTTCTTAAAACCCTCACTATTGGAGTTTCCGGCACTCGATTTCTCGGCAGTCGATAAACTGAGTATCGATGTCGAATTTTCGAAAGTCGAAAATTTCGGTACGTGATAGCAACTATGAGATGGATCCTTAGTTGATTATCAACGTTTTTCAAAGTGGTATTTCTATTTCTTTTGAATAACAAATCGAATAAATAAGTGAAAATAATGCTCGAATTTCAATTGCTTACTCTCTCTATTTTTGAAAATTTTATTGATATTAACAATATTTACATATGCCTAACTCAGAAAACTGAGGCCAGATATACCACCAATACACTGCCTTTCGGGCTTACGTAAGGGGATTACAGAGCGTGGTGCGTAAACACACAAGTGTGTACACCTATCTACTTTAGGCAGTATTAATAAAAAGAATTTTTATATACACACACCTAACTCAGATAAACTGAGGCCAGATATACCGATCATGCACCGCCTTCCAGGCTTACGTGAGAAGGGTGCAGAGCATGGCGAGTGTACACACTTGTGTGTGGACACATGACTTTAGGTGTTTCTTATTTACAAAAACCAAAAGTTTTTTAATATTTTTTTTATATGTTTTTTTAATGGTTTTTTTTGTTTTTTTAAGGGGGAGTTTTGCAAAATCATCTTAGCACCATTTAACTTAGAAGATCAAAAATGTTATAGCCTTTACTTTAAATCAACCACATTTTTAAACAAAGATTTCAATTAGGATATACTTCATAATTATCACCTATGAACTTTCCTATATACTAGACAAACCATAGTTACTTGTAATAAATTTTATTTTTATTTTTGTTAAGACAAATAAATTTTCAAAAATTTCAATTTAATAACCAAAATCGTATATTTATCCTATAGTGTTTCTTCAAAGGTAATTTAAAAATAAAATTTTTTTGGGATTAATTTTTTTGTTTTTATTTTTATTTTTTGAGTGTTGGAAAGAAAATGAAAAAAATAAACCATGAAAAATCAAAAAGAAGATGACGCTCCCCCACACTAAATTTTGACTGTGTCCCCACGGTCAACCCAAGTGAAAGGAGAAAAAATAAAATAAAAACATACCTATATTTACATGAAATGATTATTATTTACAAGACATCAGATAATATACTGTTAAAGAGTAAATGAAACAATCTTCCAAAGACCAATTCATTTGTCTCATCAAGTATGAGAGACATAGTTTAAGCCCAGAAAACCAAACCATAAAAGATTTCAAAGTGGAATGTTGATTTGGAAAAACGAATGTTGATTTATTAAAAATAGTATGAGTTGTTTTATCTTCGATGATTTTGGGGTAGATAGAAAAATTGGTTGAAGTTCAAATTTATTTTCACAAAATTGAAATTCATGCTTATCATTGAAAACTTCTTCAGAATTATTGAATTCAAAATCAAAGTGGTGATTTAAATATTCCCCTTTAGAATTCAATAACTCGTCTTTGAAAAGGCCAAAAAATTTGTGTTCACAAAATTCGTCTTCCTTCGTTGAATTGTTCACAACTTCATTGCATATATCATGTTCAAAATCCAAAGTTGATGTATTCAATTTTTCAAAACCGGAAAAAGGAAGATCGAATTTTAAAATTGGTTCCACACTCTCAAAAGAATTGAAATACAACTCAATTACAACATTTTTAACAACTTCATTAAGATTGTCATTTTCAATTTCAAAAGTTGTTATTTGAAAATCGTCAATTTTGGTAAAAGGTGGATTATTATTTGATTCGTCACATGTTGGGATTTGATTTTGTTGCTCACGTTGTTTCATGTATGATTCTAAGAACAAATCCATGTGATCTTTGTAAATTTCTTCCATTTGCTAAACAAAATCATATTTATAATTATTATACTGAGAATTTTCAATTTGAAACTGTTGATAGTAAAAAATTTCACCATCATTGAAACAACTCCCATTGCCAAAATCGTTTAAACAATTGTTTCCATTTTGATTTTGAATTTCTTTTTGGAGTTTGAAATCGTATTGGCATGAGTTAAACTCGAAATCATTTGAATTTTGATGTGAATTCAAATTTTGATTATCTTGGAAACTTTGACTTGAGTTATCGCACATATTACTTAAATTATTTATCATTTGATTTTTTTGTTCAAGTAAAGGCCGAATAAATCAAGCATGATTGTAAGGACCCGATTCTTCGACTTCCGAATATCGACATCAATATGTCCACTGTATCGACTACCGAGCCATCGAATGCCGGAAAACCGAATTCTTAGGGTTTAAGAAAGAAGAGGTAGAAGAAAACAGAAGAAAAAGAAAGAAGAAACAACAGAAGACACATAAACAGAAACAATATCAGAATCTCACAGTCGCAGCGGAACAACATATAATAGATAAATGAATAATCTTTAAATCAAAGAACTATATCATTTTATACATTACATCATCATCAGAGTTTACAGCAACAATACAACACTGGACAGTTATATAAACTTGTCCTCATACAGAATACATAGCGGAATAAATAATATCATATACAAGTGGTACGTCTCGCCATCCAGCTCGCCACTAAGCTCCACAACATCCCGAATCCAGAATGACCTAATAACCTGACTCTAGACTGCCCGTGTGGAAATTGGTAGGCACCCAGAGTTTAGGAAGGAAATAATAAACTCCATGTCAGTCATGGTGACTAGTGTGAGAACTTAAAACAGTTTATCTTTTAACAACAACAATAAAGGAAGTGGAAAAAATATTCGCAATGCTTTTGGAAAATGAAACTACCATAAGGACTCCCGCACACACACACACAATGTAAACGCAGAATCGGAGTAGATTTCTCCTTATGATAGTCAAAGATGCTTACTACGTAAAACAATCAAATCATTTTTGATATTATTATTAGTGCATAGTGTAGAAAAATCATTTTGAAAGTATAATATAAATCTTAGCCAGCATAGGCATTTCACGTTATGCCTACTATAGCTACTATGTTCGATAGCAGGATACCGCCACATTCCATAGCAGGTTATACAATTGCAATCGTAAAGGTTCGTATTGTTTCTTTGGATTTCCAACAAATGGTCAGGCTAAGGAACTTCCTTTCCTACTGCCAAATGGGATCGCCTCTGGCTGGACGTCCCGAGAGACAACTGCTCTCTGCCAACACAAGGCCGGGTTACCCCTGTAACTAGGTAACTCACGACTATGCCATTCCCCGGTCCTTTGGGACCTTTATCCGAGCGCTCAGTAACAACATCACACATAATAAATAAAGTGTGTCCAAATGAGTAAGTATCTGGGCTCCATACCATGATACCACCCCTTTCCAGAAGGAAATGACATACCCTAAAGGGAGCGACCCTCATAACTTGCCGCAACATTCCTGTTTCGACCATTTCCGAGTTGTGAGGCCCTGACGAAGTCTCGTCCACAAAGCTACGCTTTTTCACAAAGCCACGCTTTGATCACAAATGATCAATAAATGATCATCATTACGGCAACACTCAGCATGCCACATTACCAAATTGGGAATATATCGCTGATAAATTTCAACTACATAACCTCTGAGCTCGTACATCTCAGAGAAGGGTGTTAAGCTAAGAGAATAAATTCTCCGCCACCAATAGAAATGTATTTTAAAGAAATCAGCTTTACATCTCAAAATGTAATGTCATACATGTAACCATACAAGTCTATTCCAGGTTCGAACAGAACCGAAGGCACTTCAAAAAGAAGCCCTTGCAATCCGGGTATTCACAATCCCGATAAAACTTCCCATCACAAAGGAAATCTCAATACCGTAGCTAACGGTGCAAAGACAATCGATAGGTCATCCTATCGTTTACACAAATACCCGGTCTTCACCACCGGTCTTCAATACAATCCATATTGTCGTATCACAAATTCGGAATGGGTTATATGACAGAAAGGTATTTTCCCGGCTAACCCGAATAGTGAGCGCTTATTCAAAAATAAGTGTAGTATTCAAATTCAAGCAAATCACAACAAATACCCATTCAAGGTAATTATTGATAGTCGGTTATTTAACTATCAATAGGTCTGCACAACATCATCAGATTCCAAATAATTTTCCAAATTATTTATCTTCCAAAAAATATATTTACAAGATATATAATTTCCACACTTCAACTATTTGAAACAAATTTCAAATATTCACTTTTCAATTTATCTTTAAATGATAAAATTTCAAACCATTCATTTCATATTGGAAAAAAATTTCGTACTTATTTAATAATAAGTATTTCACAAATCCAGTTATTTTCAACACTTGGAAAATATTCAATATACTTAAATCATAATTAAGTATATATTTCATTCTTGAAGGAAAACGTTCTCTTAAACACATTTATTTGAGTCAAAACGAATGTTACGTAAAACATCATTACGACGACCCAAAATCACTAGTATAGGGATTAGAAATTAAGATAGATATATAAATCCCAATACTATATAAAATATTTCCTTTCGAAAATCATTTACTATAACAACAGTGTTATAGTCCACCATTTCCTTATTTCTCGAAACGTCTATTTTAACAATAAATGTTGAAATCTATGTATTCGATACTTAATGCATTTTGAAACATCTTTTAAAACAATTACTTCATTTTGTAATATCACTTCTCCAAATCATATCCATTTTATTTAATAATATATTCACTGTTCAAAATCGTGAATATACTACGTTATCCAATTTCAACATTTCTAAACATCCACTGTCCAAAATCGTGAATATACTTCCTTTAATAAGCTATAAAAACTTAACTTATCAAAATAAGTCGTTTCTCGGATTTACAAATCTATTTATAAATTCCATTTGTATTTTATAACAACTTTAACTTATAAAAGCACTTTATTAACCAAATCAATTTATAACTCAATTTTATACCAAAAATCCATATTATAAGTTAAATACTTATAATTCATTTATTTGCAAAAATCATTCTTTTAAAACTTCACAAGTTATAAATCTTATTACTTATAAGATTTACTTATACTTCATTTTAATACTTTAAAAACTCCTTTATAACTCAATTATTTTGATCTATAAAATATCAATTTTATAAATCTTATATATATAAACCATTTTAATATAAATCAAAAATCTCAATTTAAATAAACCAATCCTTTTAATAATTTACTAATCGTTATTTTTAAACTTCAAAAATGGATCCCATGATGCAACAGCACCAATCATCAATCATGACAACAAAACATCACATATCATCATATGATAACAGAATATATCACAATATCTGTAAATAAATCAATACGGTGAGGAATCCAGTCGGATCCCTCCAACATGTTTCCCTGCATCCAAAGATGTTAGCACAATACCAATTTCGTTCCAGTATGGAATATCGCGGTATATGGGATTTATAAATATTATCCGCTATTATGCGGCGCAATAGGGTCTCATCCTCTATACAATGCGGGAAATCAACAACTCCAATATATATATATATATTCCAATATATATATATATATTTCTATATACATATATAATACCAATTCCACTTCAATGTGAAATTATCGCGGTATATGTTTTTAATAAATAACCTCCGCTTAATAACGGCGTATAATGTCTATTTCAATCAACAACAGATAACAATTTATCATCCAAGCATACAATCAACAATTTTAAATCTAACTATTTAAAATTTACATCGAACTATTTCGATTGAGTGAGAAGTCCTCACCTTGAGTTTCTGATATCAATCGTGGCATTTTATTACGAATAAAATTAAACGGACGTTTAATTTTACCCAAAATTTTCGCTAGCTCCAAACGACTCCAATCCAATTTCATAGCGTAGTGCTCGACCATACAATTTCAACGCAACTGGTTTCGTGCGTTTTCGACCTCGTACGAAAAGATATCGCATTTTAAATATTATACAGATTATAATAAAATTTAATTTAAAATTTCTTTTAAAATTTTAAACCCTATACCACATGACCGTTCGATCTGCTTGCATCAAGATCTGGTCGGCCCCCGCCTCTCTTCTCTCATGCGAAACCCCCCCTCTCAGGCTCGCGTTCGAACCCAACCGCCACCTCCTTGCTCGAATTTTCGAGCCTTCATCTTTCATCTCCACGCCGATCAACTACTAGGGTTTCGAAGCCCCACTCGAGAGCCACCAACGCCCAGAAAATCATAGAGCTCGGTCGCCTCTTTTCCTCAAGAATCGTGCTCGAACTACGCACGTATGCGACCACCTAACTTCCTCTCTGGTCGACGAAAACTCATCATTGCCGTATGGATCGAAAGATCTTGCTTAGCCCTACAATTTATTAGTTGACAACTTTTGCTAAAAACGTGTGGATTGGGAGAGATTAAGAGGAGAAAATCGTGAATTCCTGGCCATTGAAAAATGAAAGTGGCGGCCATGCTGAGATGAAACCCTAGGGCTTTAGAAATTTTGCAAAAGTGAAAATAAGGGGGCTTTTATAGAAAAATGATCAAAACACTATTCATCCCGGATTTTCCGAACTCCAAATCTCGCACGGTGACCGGCATTTCTAGGGTTTACCCCGCGTTTCGGACACAGTGGAATAGGTTTCGGGAGCTAATTCGGTCATTTGTGCGTGTTATGGAATTAAACGATCAAATTTAAATTAAATCGATTTCGATGCGTTTTCGCTTGCCCCGGACAAACAGTAACTCCGATTGACATGAAATTTGAAACCATACAATAATATCACATTACGGATCCGATGAAACTGGTTTCGACGAAATCCGAGACTGTTTGAAAAATGACTATTTTTAGTCGTCAATTAAATATTAAAATATTCAATTTTCACAAATTAACTTTAAATTCAATTTTAAAAGTTCTATAACTTCAACATGATTTAATATAACTTCATAAATCATTTTCAATCACATTTAATCCAGATTTCAATTATTTCTGGAATTTCAACTATTAAATTATCGATTTAATTATCCAATTAATTCCAAATATTCGAATTTTAAATTATTCGACTTATTAATTCTACTTATTATTATTTAAAATCAATTAAATATTCGAATTTCAAATGTCAGAAGTTCTGGGTCGTTACAAACTTCCCCCCTTAAAAGAATTTCGTCCTCGAAATTACCAAGTAAGAAAAATTTACGAAATCCATTAGCTTTTTAGAAATCCATTTCGTGAAAATTTTTATATTCACCTTTTCCAAAACCTTTAACTTCAACTAAAACAATGGTTTCCATTTTCTAGTTCAATTCCTATATTTTCATTACAATTTAGAAATCAACTTTTCATTAACAAAAATTTTCCAAAAATTTTCAAAATTTTCTAACGCCTTAAATTTTCCGAAAAATTCGCCAGCGTGTCCTTTGCGCGTTTCAATCGTAGTAGGATCACAATAGACATAAATATATATACATCGACCCACCCGGTCAGAAAAGCAGAAAAACAGTTCATATTTCCTATTTTTATTGCGTAGGCGTACCTTTTTAGCATTTTTAAGCAAAGCAGTTATTTATTTAGCATATTAGCGCAACCAAATCAACCAAACGGTAGCCACGACACCTGTACTTACTCAATTTAAACATGTAAGTGACATATATATAAGGTTATTAACAATTTACACTTTTAAACAACTACAACACATGCATATCAAAGAAATGCATACTAAACAAGGTTTATAAGCAACTTATAAAATTTCAACATTACTTGCAATTGTTTACAACCAATTCGTATATAATGACATTCAATTATTCGTTTTCAATTAGTTTACATTCACTAATTTACATTCACATTAGTTCACTTTCAATTCAAATCAATTACTATTTAAATTTGCTTCACTTTCAATTTAAATCTAATTACATAGCTTCCAATTTTAATCAATTCAATTTCATTAGCACTTAATGAATTATACTACATACAATAAACCAACAATCAAATAACAACCAATGTATATTCAACACAACCAAATTATTAAATTTACATTACTTACATTTAATTTGGTTCAACACCTTTAATTCAATTGGTCGATATTAAATTGACCTACATTTAATTATTCAACTTCCAACAACATTTAGCTTTTAATGAATTAACACTTACATTCATTATTCCATATTAATTTATTCACATTCGATTGATTAACATTCAATCATTTATTAATTCAATTGCTAATCCATTTAACAAATAAAATTGAATTTTATTTATATAACTCAAGTTCACATTCATTTAACAAATTCACTTTATTAATTTACTTTGATATCAAAATCAACTTCATTCAATATCACTTAAGTTTTTCCATTTCAAACATCATTTGTTCAAATTAACTTAAGTTTCCACTTATAAATCCAATTCAGATTCAAATTTTATTTAACTTTTACCAAAGTCAAATTAATTATCTCATATTATAAGTTCAAAACTTGATTACTTATATTCAACAATTACAGCTTAGATTTTATTGATTCACTTATACTTACTTTAATTTAACTCCATTCTTTAAGTTAAATTTATTCTATCAAAATTCAAATTATATAAGTATCAACTCATTATCATTCCAATAAATATTTTAAATAGGATTCCAGAGTCTTTTCAACCTTTCAAAAACCATTATTTGAAATCAATTCAAATTATCTTTTGAATTTCCAAAACCAAATCCAAATTTTCCAAACAACTTTAATTTAAAATATTTAGGCAGCAATTCTTCTTTTGGAAACCCGAAAATGAACACCAATGATGTCGTGATCTTCATCGGAATTATTTTTCATCGACCTGAAAAGAGTTTAGAGCTTTCATCTCTCCAAAACAATTTTCCAAAATATCAAATCCTTTCAAAAACCTTTCTCTAGAATTTTATTTCAGATTATAAATCACATTTATAAATCTTTTACTTATAAAATTTCACTTCTTATATATAAGATTATTTTTACCATTGTAAATCATTTTAATTATAACTTCATACATATAATTCATTTGCTTATTCAATTTATTCTTTCACAATTGTTATTTTCATTTAACTTATTCAAACAACTTTTATTAACTTATATATATTTACATTTTTAACAACCAAACAATCAATTTTATACACTTTAACACTGAAAAATTATTTCTTTATATACAAAATATAATCAAGGTAAAATTATTTCATTTACCCAATTTAACAATGTCGTGCCGAATTGTTCTATATAAGTGTTTAGAGATCCCTATCGATAGAGTTGTACGGACTATACCGACCAGAATCCATATACCACTCAACAAACCAATCATCATAATATAAAACAATTTTATATTCACTAACAAATACGCGCTCATATCTATTATTACACTCAACTCATTCTAGAGTACTACTGACTCTATCTATACTGAGTAACACCCAACAGAGCCATGGTTGTCGCTTAACCATATGCTCTGATACCACGTTGTAAGGACCCGATTCTTCGACTTTCGAATATCGACATCAATACGTCCACTGTATCGACTACCGAGCCATCGAATGCCGGAAAACTGAATTCTTAGGGTTTAAGAAAGAAGAGGTAGAAGAAAACAGAAGAAAAAGAAAGAAGAAACAACAGAAGACACAGAAACAGAAACAATATCAGAATCTCATAGTCATAGCGGAACAACATATAATAGATAAATGAATAATCTTTAAATCAAAGAACTATATCATTTTATACATTACATCATCATCAGAGTTTACAACAACAATACAACACTGGACAGTTATATAAACTTGTCCTCATACAGAATACACAGCGGAATAAATAATATCATATACAAGTGGTACGTCTCGCCATCCAGCTCGCCACTAAGCTCCACAGCATCCCGAATCCAGAATGACCTAATAACCTGACTCTAGACTGCCCGTGTGGAAATTGGTGGGCACCCAGAGTTTAGGAAGGAAACAATAAACTCCAGGTCAGTCATGGTGACTGGTGTGAGAACTTAAAACAGTTTATCTTTAAACAACAACAACAACAACAACAAAGGAAGTGGAAAAAATATTCGCAATGCTTTTGGAAAATGAAACTACCATAAGGCCTTCCGCACACACACAATGCAAACGCAGAATCGGAGGAGATTTCTCCTTATGATAGTCAAAGATGCTTACTATGTAAAACAATCAAATCATTTTTGATATTATTATTAGTGCATAGTGTAGAAAAATCATTTCGAAAGTATAATATAAATCTTAGCCAGCATAGGCATTTCACGTTATGCCTACTATAGCTACTATGTTCAATAGCATGTTACCGCCACATTCCATAGCAGGTTATACAATTGCAATCGTAAAGGTTCGTATTGTTTCTTTGGATTTCCAACAAATGGCCAGGCTAAGGAACTTCCTTACCTACTGCCGAATAGGATCGCCTCTGGTTGGATGACCCGAGAGACAACTGCTCTCTGCCAACACAAGGCCGGGTTACCCCTGTAACTAGGTAACTCACGACTATGCCATTCTCCGGTCCTTTGGGACCTTAATCCGAGCGCTCGGTAACAACATCACACATAATAAATAAAGTGTGTCCACATGAGTAAGTATCTGGGCTTCATACCATGATACCACCCCTATCTAGAAGGAAATGACATACCCTAAAGGGCGCGACCCTCATAACCTTGCCGCAACATTCGTGTTTCGACCATTTCCGGGTTGTGAGGCCCTGACGAAGTCTCGTCCACAAAGCTACGCTTTTTCACAAAGCCACGCTTTGATCACAAATGATCAATAAATGATCATCATTACAGCAACACTCAACATGCCACATTACCAAATTGGGAATATATCGCTGATAAATTTCAACTACATAACCTCTGAGCTCGTACGTCTTAGAGAAGGGTGTTAAGCTAAGAGAATAAATTCTCCGCCACCAACAGAAATGTATTTGAAAGAAATCAGGTTTACATCTCAAAATGTAATGTCAGACATGTAACCATACAAGTCTGTTCCGGGTTCGAACAGAACCGAAGGCACTTCAAAAAGAAGCCCTTGCAATCCGGGTATTCACAATCCCGATAAAACTTCACATCACAAAGGAAATCTCAATACCGTAGCTAACGGTGCAGAGACAATCGATAGGTCATCCTATCGTTTTCACAATACCTGGTCTTCACCACCGGTCTTCAATACGATCCATATCGTCGTATCACAAATTCGGAATGGGTTATATGGCACAAAGGTCTTTTCCCGGTTAACCCGAATAGTCAGCGCTTATTCAAAAATAAGTGTAGCATTCAAATTCAAGCAAATCACAACAAATACCCATTCAAGGTAATTATTGATAGTCGGTTATTTAACTATCAATAGGTCTGCACAGCATCATCAGATTCCAAATAATTTTCCAAATTATTTATCTTCCAAAAAATATCTTTACAAGATATATAATTTCCACACTTCAACTATTTGAAACAAATATCAAATATTCACTTTTCAATTTATCTTTAAAAGATAAAATTTCAAACCTTTCATTTCATATTGGAAAACATTTCCATACTTATTTAATAATAAGTATTTCACAAATCCATTTATTTTCAACACTTGGAAAATATTCAATATACTTAAATCATAATTAAGTATATATTTCATTCTTTAAGGAAAACGTTCTCTTAAACTTATTTGAGTCAAAACGAATGTTACGTAAAACATCGTTACGATGACCCAAAATCACTAGTATAGGGATTCGAAATTAAGATAGATATATAAATCCCAATACTATATAAAATATTTCCTTTCGAAAATCATT
Organism: Allium fistulosum; assembly: GCA_030737815.1. Lineage (NCBI taxonomy): Eukaryota > Viridiplantae > Streptophyta > Magnoliopsida > Asparagales > Amaryllidaceae > Allium > Allium fistulosum. The sequence continues at coordinate 1,499,452,902 of CM060901.1, forward strand.
TACTATAAAAACAGTGTTATAGTCCACCATTTCCTTATTTCTCGAAACGTCTATTTCAACAATAAATGTTGAAATCTATGTATTCGATACTTAATGCATTTTGAAACATCTTTTAAAACAATTACTTCATTTTGTAATATCACTTCTCCAAAACATATCCATTTTATTTAATAATATATTCACTGTCCAAAATCATGAATATACTTCGTTATCCAATTTCAACATTTCTACACATCCACCATCCAAAATCGTGAATATACTTCCTTTAATAAGCTATAAAAACTTAACTTATCAAAATAAGTCGTTTCTCGGATTTACAAATCTATTTATAAATTCCATTTGTATTTTATAACAACTTTAACTTATAAAAGCACTTTATTAACCAAATCAATTTATAACTCAATTTTATACCAAAAATCCATATTATAAGTTAAATACTTATAATTCATTTATTTGCAAAAATCATTCTTTTAAAACTTCACAAGTTATAAATCTTATTACTTATAAGATTTACTTATACTTCATTTTAACACTTTAAAAACTCCTTTATAACTCAATTATTTTGATCTATAAAATATCAATTTTATAAATCTTATATATAAAAACCATTTTAAAATAAATCAAAAATCTCAATTTAAATAAACCAATCCTTTTAATAATTTACAAATCGTTATTTTTAAACTTCAAAAATGGATCCCATGATGCAACAGCACCAATCATCAATCACGACAACAAAACATCACATATCATCATATGATAACAGAATATATCACAATATCTGTAAATAAATCAATACGGTGAGGAATCCAGTCGGATCCCTCCAACCTGTTTCCCTGCATCCACAGATGTTAGCACAATACCAATTCCGTTCCAGTACATAATATCATGGTATATGGGATTTATAAATATTATCCGCTATTATGCGGCGTAATAGGGTCTCATCCGCTATACAATGCGGGAAATCAACAACTCCAATTTATATTCCAATATATATATATATTGCTATATACATATATAATACCAATTCCACTTCAATGTGAAATTATCGCGGTATATGTTTTTAATAAATAACCTCCGCTTAATAACGGCGTATAATGTCTATTTCAATCAACAACAGATAACAATTTATCATCCAAGCATATAATCAACAATTTTAAATCTAACTATTTAAAATTTACATCGAACTATTTCGATTGATTGAGAAGTCCTCACCTTGAATTTCTGATAACAATCGTGGCGTTTTATTTCGAATAAAATTAAACGGACGTTTAATTTTACCCAAAATTTTCGCTAGCTCCAAACGACTCCAATCCAATTTCATAGCGTAGTACTCGACCATACGATTTCAACGCAACTAGTTTCGTGCGTTTTCGACCTCGTACAAAAAAGATATCGCATTTTAAATATTATACAGATTATAATAAAATTTAATTTAAAATTTCTTTTAAAATTTTAAACCCTATACCACATGGCCGATCGATCTGCTTGCATCAAGATCTGGCCGTCCCCCCGCCTCTCTTCTCTCACGCGAAACCCCCCCCCCCTCTCAGGCTCGCGTTCGAACCCAACCGCCACCTCCTTGGTCGAATTTTCGAGCCTTCATCTTTCATCTCCACGCCGATCAACTACTAGGGTTTCGAAGCCCCACTCGAGAGCCACCAACGCCCAGAAAATCATAGAGCTCGGTCGCCTCTTTTCCTCGAGAATCGTGCTCGAACTACGCACGTATGCAGCCACCTAACTTCCTCTCTGGTCGACGAAAACTCATCATTGCCGTATGGATCGAAAGATCTTGCTTAGCCCTACAATTTATTAGTTGACAACTTTTGCTAAAAACGTGTGAATTGGGAGAGATTAAGAGGAGAAAATCGTGAATTCCTGGCCTTTGAAAAATGAAAGTGGCGGCCAGGCTGAGATGAAACCCTAGGGCTTTAGAAATTTTGCAAAAGTGAAAGTAAGGGGGCTTTTATAGAAAAATGATCAAAACACTATTCATCCCGGATTTTCCGAACTCCAAATCTCGCGCGGTGACCGGCGTTTCTAGGGTTTACCCCGCGTTTCGGACACAATGGAATAGGTTTCGGGAGCTAATTCGGTCATCTGTGTGAGTTACGGAATTAAACGATCAAATTTAAATTAAACCGATTTAAACCGATTTCGATGCGTTTTCGCTTGCCCCGGACAAACGGTAACTCCGATTGACACGAAATTTGAAACCATACAATAATATCACATTACGGATCCGATGAAACTGGTTTCGTCGAAATCCGAGAATGTTTGAAAAATGACTATTTTTAGTCGTCAATTAAATATTAAAATATTAATTTTCACAAATTAACTTTAAATTCAATTTTAAAAGTTCTATAACATCACTATAACTTCAACATGATTTAATATAACTTCGTAAATCATTTTCAATCACATTTAATCCAGATTTCAATTATTTCTGGAATTTCAACTATTAAATTATCGATTTAATTATCCAATTAATTCCAGATATTCGAATTTTAAATTATTCGACTTATTAATTCTACTTATTAATATTTAAAATCAATTAAATATTCGAATTTCAAATGTCAGAAGTTCTGGATCGTTACAATGATGCACTCTGGTGTTTCTGAAATCCTTGATTCTAGATTGCATCATGCCACAGGTTTTAAGAGTATGGATGCTGACATGAAGTACTTTGGTCTACCTCCAAAAACTAAAAGAATAACCCTTGCCTATTGCATGCCTTTGTATAGTAAAATCACTGACTCCTTAAACTGTTGGACCAATAGGCACCTATCTCAATGTGGTAGGCTGGTTCTCATAAAGTCAGTTAGCTTCTCTATGATGGTGTATTGGGCTTGTACTATTATTCTACCTGGATAACTGCTGAGTCTTGTTAGGTCTGCCATGCTAAGATATTTCTGGACAGGTTCTATTCACACAAGGAACCTCCTTCGTTGTCCCTTCTCCAGTTTTGAAGCTCCTTTGAACAAGGGAGGATTGGGTATTCTCTACCTGAAATTATGGAACACAGCAGCCTTTAGCAAGCACTTTAATGACTTGTTGAGTAGGAAGGACAGCATATGGGTTAACTGGACTTGGCATTACAACATTGGGAGGAAATAATTTTGGAATATTGAAATACCTTAGTCATGTAGTTGGACTTGGAGAAATCTGTTGGAGTTTAGAACCTTGTTCTTACCCTTTATTCAAACCCATTTTACTAGCAGCAACTCAATTAGTTTTTGGCATGAGCCATGGGTTTGTAAGGGGTTTATACTATCAAAAGTGTTAACATATCAGCAAATTGAACAAATTGGAATTCACTACCATGCTAAGGCAAATGATTATGTAAGTGATGACCTTCTTTATCTCCCATATATCAGCAATCAGGCTATTAGGCATTTGTGGGACAACATTCAGAGCAAGCTTTACAATAATCTGGCCTCTCTACAAATTTCTTGGAACCAAAAACCTCAATCCATTGACATGTTGTACCAGCACCTTTCTGGCAGTGCCTCTATTCCTGCTAAGAAATGGTCTGGCATCATTTGGAGAAAGGACTCATCCCCTAGCGAAAACTTGATGATGTGAAAGGTGATCATCTCTGCCTTGTTGACTACGGATGTCCTATATGGATATGGTATCCCTTGTAGTAGAGGATGTGTGTTTTGTTTTGTGCATGAGGAGTCTTCTGCTCATTTATTTTATGTATGTCCTACTCTTTTCTCTCTATGGTCGAGACTAATGATTAAAACAAGAAGAGGTCCAACTAATTTAATATCTAAAATTGAGTGAAATATTTTGTACAAATCTACAAGATGGAAGTCTGATGGTTCGAGATTAATAGCAATGTGTACCAAGATTTATCTTGATGTAATCTGAAAGGAAAGGAATGCAATAATTTTTTAAGATAAAAGAAAGTCTTTGGAAATCCTATGGAATGAGATAAAAAGTAGAACTCATATGCAATTGAGGAGATCATCATCCAAGTTTCCAATCGGATATGCTCTTGACTGGGCTTGATTTCTCTTTTATTTTATTTTATTTCTGTTCTGTTTTTTGTTTCCCTATGTGGTTGTTTGCTTGTTTTCCTCTTGTCTATGTCTTATTTTTCTTCTTGATTCAAAGTTTGTTTTGAATCAATTTTATTTTATTATTTGTTGTAATAAAATCTGGTAAGGGCCCAGTCAACCTTGCTAGCTTTGCTAAAAAAGGACCAAATCGTTTCAATACTATTTTGAAGATTTGAGAGTTGATGGTTATTTTGAAAACTTTGTGGTTCAAAATTTGAATTGTTTGTACAATAGTTGTCATTAAAATATCCACAAGAGTTTGATGTGAAACTATATGATTATATTGATTTTCACAACTACTGTAAAATTCTTGCGAATAGAGAAATTCAAACATTTTCAAAAATGTTTTTTTATTTTGGATTTTTTTAGTGGAAAAGTATTTACCAAAGAGAATTTATTTTTAAAAAGAGAAATTTGTTTTTTTGTTTTGTTTTTGAAATTTTTTTTATATATAATTTTTTTTTGAAAAGATTATATATATTTTTTTGGATTTTTTTTTCTAAAAAATACCAAATTAAATTTTTTGGATTTTTGATTTTGATTGAAAAAATTGAAAGGAAAAGATTTAAAAACTAAGTTAAGGAAAATTTATAATTTTTTCGTTTTGGATTTTGATTTTTTTTAATATGCATGAACTAATGCAACTAAATGAATACAAGGACTTAATTAAAAAAAAATTAGCTCCTAACCCAAAATTGTATAATCACACTTTGTCTTAATCCAACAAAATAGTTCTTAGCTAGGTAACGGGCATGAGTTATCGTTGCACGACAAATCACTGTAGCTATGCAACCAAAGGTTTAAGTACCAACAGAGAAACAATCAGTATAATATTTACGAATCACCGTAATATTTATAACTGATTATTGCTCTACCATAGCCTAGACACCAAGAAAATAAATTGTCAAAAGAAGATAACTTATCAAGATACAATTAAGCCCTAAGTGAAGTCGCGACTCCCCTAAGCCAAATGTCTAACCATTATTATTAATCAAATTCTAAGATGAAATGCAATACTGAAATTAAACGTGTATTAACAATACAACTATGAATGAAATTTGTTTTTGTTTTCGAAATTTTTTTTTCTTTTTAAAAAAAATGCAAGCAACAAACAATGCAGTGAAACTAAAAATAAGGGATAAGGGTACGATACCAGAGCATGCAGAATTATTAGCAATTTATTTTAAAACGGCAAATTTTTTTCATATAAGGCAAGCAAGCAGAGCAATTATTTTTAGCAAGCACTTCTTCTTTTGATATTCTGCTTTTGCAACCTGAAATTTCAAACAAAATATATACAATTTTTAGTTTTTTTAGGCAAAAACAAAAGGCAAAAGAAACTTAAAAAAAATAAAAGGAAAACTTAACCACAAAGTTCTAACAAAAGAAAACTCAAATGTAAATTTTTCTATTCTTTTTTTTGTATTTCTAAGAAAGAAGAAACTAAATGCAAATAAAATAATTGAAGATAAAGATTGCTTGTTTGTTATTTTTTTAAATAAAACCCACTAGGCCCGGCCTAATTAAAAGATTCACAAGTCACCAAAAAAAATTCTTTACTGTACAAAAATGCGAACTTCACAAATTCAGAAACCAAAATCAAATTCACACGCGAAATTTCAAAATCCCCAACTCAAAATTCTCAAGTCAAAGCAAAACTCCAAGTCACAACAATTTGCACAAAATTGTTCGTGGTTTGCTTAAGGTGAAGGAGTGGTTTCAGGTGGGGGTTTGCGTGAGGGTGAATGTTCGAAGTCGAGGCTGGATTGAGGTGATTGGATGGAATTGCATAGGTTGCAGTTGCAGTGGGTGATGAAGCAATGAGGAGTTGTCAGGTACAAGGTTGTTGCAGAGGTAAGTGATGGTGCAAATATGGTTGTGTGCAGGTGAATGAATATTGTGTGGATGGTCTTAGCAGTTGACAGAAGTGTTTTATGTTGGAGTTTTGCAGAGAAGTGTTTCAGGGGAAGTGGTTTTGATGAGAAGTATGATCAACACTGTAATGAAATGGTAGATTGGTGTATGAAGTGTATGACAGTGGGAAGGTTTGTGTTTATGGTTGTGTTGCACAACAATGGTGGTTGGTAGAAATGGAGATATGGCAAGCAGCTGTAGATGGTGACTGTTATAGTGTGGTGGTAATTTGTGATGTTAGTGGCAGTGAGGTGGAATGATGTATGGGCAGTGTGATGTTTGAAGGAGTATTTTAGGTGGGTGGAGCAGTTTGTTGAATGAGCATAGTTTGCAGTGGGCTGCTATGGTGGTGTTGTTGTGATGTATTTTGGTGATGTCAGAGGAAGGTAATAGTGTTAGAAGGCTGTGGAATGGTAGTGGTTACTGGTTAATGTTGATGGATGTGAAGTGTGAGGTGTTGGTGAAGTGGAGGCATGCTAGTGATTTGAATGAGATGTATCGCTGAGCAGTTCAGGTGAATGACGGTTGTAGTGGTTACAAAAGTCGGTATATGCAGGAGTTGTGTGCACATGCACAGAGGTGATTTTAGGTGGAATTTGTGGTGATGTTTGAGTTTGTTGATAGGGAAGTTGATGTATATATATGGAGTGTTGATTAGTGTGGAGGAAGGCAGCAAGCAAAGGGAATGGGGCAGTGGTTATTGAACTGTGCACATGCATAGTGAAGTAATGAAGTGTAGAGGACAGTGAAGTAATAATGGTTATTGAACTGTGCACATGCACAGTGAAGTAATGAAGAGCAGAGGAAAGTGAAGTAATGAAGTAATGAAGTAATGAACTATGCACAAAAAGGAAAGGGAATGAGGTGATCAGGTGGTAAGTTTTGTTGAAGTAAGGAAGGACAGGAGACTTGCAGTGTAAAAAGTGAAGTAATTGCACTTGTATGTAAGTTGTTGATGGAGTGTGTAGAAGTCAGGTATGTATGTATGTGCACAGTTAGAAGAGATGCAGCAGTCAGGAAGTGATGCAGTGCTTATTGGGAAGTTGATTGTTGAAAATTGAGAGATGTGAACTCGAGATAGCTGGGGGGTTCTGGCAGGTGAAGTTGATTGGTTGTTCTTAGTTAAAGAGGAAGGCAGATGTAAGAGTGGATGTTGGAAGAGTGGGCAATGGGAAAGGCAGAAGCAACTATGAATGTTTGCAGAAGTACACAGTTGTACACAGTTGACAGAAGTACACAGAAGTAAGAATGGCAATGGGAAAGGCAATGGGCAATGGGAAGGCAGTTGTACACAGTTGTAAGAGTGGTGGTATGGGGAGTGATTGAATGTTAGCAGAAGTAATGTAGAGGAGCAGTTGAACAGGGGGGTGATAGGTGATTCAGTTGAGAAGGGAAATTGGAGTGGCAGTAATGGTTGAACTGTTGTAATACAGTGGTTGAACTGTTGCAACACGGGGTTGGCTAATGGTAGTACTGTGTTGGGTAAAGAAGAGGTTTCTCTGGTATTAGTTTAAGGAAATGTGGATGGCAGAGGGGTATGCTTTAGTGGTGTAGCAGTGGTTAGGTGGTATTGGTTGAGGAGACAGACAAGGCTGTTGCACAGTTTTGTTTACAAAGATGTGCACAGTTTAGTTGAAGTAAGCTAATGCACACTGCAAGAATGTGCTTAGGCACAGAGAAATAAAACAAAATTAAACAGAGAAATGTAAACTGAGAATGTACAATAAATGAAATGAATAAAAAAAAAATTGTTTTGAAATGTTTATGTTTTAAAAATAAAATATAATTCGAAATGCAAATATAAAAGAGCAACCAGCACACAAACAAATGAAAACAACAATCACATAAACACACAAAAATAATTTTTTTTTTTTAAATACAAATTAACACACAAAACAAACACACAATAAAATCAAACGAAAATAATTCGAAGAATAGAAATAAAATTAAATTAAGTCCGCGACAACGGCGCAAAAAACTTATTGAATCGAGTAACTTTCTATCGGATTAGAAAATAGTCGAAAAAATATGTGATAAAAATAACCGTTAAGCGCACAGCGTACAATTTTAGTACGTGGCGAGTACGGGTCGATCCGCATGGAATTGTATCGACTTTAAAATTTTACTCGATCAAACTAAACCAAGATTTGAAGTTGTGATTAGCTAAAAAATAGTAAAACTGGCTAAAAGAAATTGAATAAAAATATAAGAGTAGAAGGCAATTTAGAGGTAATTTCCTTTTCACGATCACATAAATCAACATATATGAAATTATGATCTCTCTTTTTGGTTATTAGTGAAATTAGTTGATGTGTTTATCATAAATATGTCCTATTTGTGCTGTTATTTAGCACAACATAAGCTATCAAACTATAACACGCCCACTAAACCACATGTTAACTCTCATGAAAATGACAATGAAGTTGAAAATAAAATCTATTCTAAGCATGATCTATTTACTATTGATTAGTATTATAGACCATCAAATTTTGATTCTCAAATCCACTTCATTACCAACATCATACGTAAATGAAGAGGTAATTTGTGTTTGTTTAAGCATAGCCTACTTGGTGTCAACAGCATAGGCTATTAAATTAAAAGCTAAAAAACCAAATTTAACCACATCAAACATTGTAATTGAGCACAAAAAGAGATCAAAAATTAGCAAAATGTTGAATTTACATAATTAAGAGAGCTTCATTACCTCTAAATTGAAGGAGTTTAGCTTCTCATATTTGTTATCATTTCAACAAATGTAGAGTTCAACATGAAATAAAAAAACAAGAGGAAAATGCAAGCTAATTAAAATAAAAAGAGAGTTAAACTACTTGCATAAATAAATAGATCTACACTACTAACATGAAAGTAAAAATAGCATGTAACTAAAAATAAGCATAAACTAAAATTGCATTAAGAGAATTACATAAGAAGAAAAAGGCTAAGTAGCCATGAAAGAGACAAAGACAACTTATATTTACAATTTGTGCCTACCACTAAACTAACTAAATAGGAGGCTAAGAGCTCCATTACATGAAACATAAGGGGTATTTGTACATGACTAAAACCCTAATGCATATTTTAGGGGACTACCCAAAATACCCTATTAGGAAATGTAACCTCCAAGTAATCATTAGCATGAGCATAATCCTCCATCTAAATGTGCATGTAGGTTTAATCATGTGCATTAGCTCTTAATAGGGGGTCATGGTAAGTTGGTAGGTGGGTCCTCCATGTTTCATGAAATGATTTATTTCCATCTTCATTTTTCCTTCTTCACTTGTGCATGCATATTTCCATAAAGACTTTTTCATAATTCCATTTAAATTCCTACAAATAAAAATAAAATGCACAAGTAAATTTTTTCCAATTAAATCATACACAAAAATGACCATTCTGTCCCTATATGAAGATGAATAAATGATGATTTGAAAATAATTTAAATTTGGGTTTAAACATGTTAAAATACCTTATATGCTCTTTTTTTAATTAAATTAGATTAAATATGGAAGTAAAAATATGCACATTTACGTGCATATCCGGGCTAAAAGATAATAATGCAATTCTCCTAAAATATCATGAGCTTGGAATATAAAACTTGGAGTCAAAAGGAAAGGGAGTAACGAATGTTGAAAATCCAAAAAAACACTATCTAAGCTTAATCACCATGCAAGGAAAGACATCACGATAAATGACTAATCCACCAGGATAACGTCCAAAAATTCTAATATTACCAGCAAATCTAAAATCGAATAGTCAGCTAACTTCACTTCTAGAATAGAGTATAAACCAAACAAAAAGGATTATGAGAATGAAAATGCATACTTAAGAGGCTTAGCAGACAAGATGACTAGGGACATGGTTAACCTGAAATGGGAAAAGAACCATGGACTCTAAGGTTAATAATAATATGAGGACTACCCCATTCACTGAGGAGATAATGGAGGAACCACTTCCACCACATGTTCAAATCCCGACAATAATTTGATGGATCAAAAATCTAGAAGATCATATGTTGGCTTACGAAAGCCAAATGGATACATTTGATGCATCAAGAGCTGTAAGATTTAGACTATTTCTGCTGACCATTACCTGGGATGCTACCAAATAGTATAGAAGGTATCGAGAAAAAAATTCTATCCATGGACCCAATTTTCTTATTAATTCTCTTCTCAATTTTTCACTTCAAAATACCCAACTATAAATTCTAATGTATTGACAAATATAAAGCAACCCAAGGAGAACCATGGGTAGAGTATATGAAAAGATTCAATACAAAGGCCATGAAGCTGATAAATAAGTGATTGAGAAAAACATATGGCTATCATGTCAGGGTTGATCCATTTTAAAGGGGTTGTACATACATGACTGTAATATTTGTGTTAACAAGATTTCTTGTTAACACCCCAAAATTGAAGCAAATAAAGGTGAATAATCCTTTTTATGAGTAGTGTAGGAAAGAAGGTATGAATTCTTTTAGAACCGCCTTTTGATTAGGCTTTATTTGATGATATTCCTCAAGCAGGCCTTTCGACTGTGTCGAGAGGGTTGGTTTTTGGGTTGAGTTACCTTTCGATCTAGTTGGGTAGGTATGATATCTCCTTCGAAAGCATTCTTTTCGATCTGACTGAAATACCCTGAGTTATGTTCATTTAGATAGCTTTCGACCTGGTTGGAGGCCTAAAGCTGTAGATTGCTTGGGTTTTTGTTATTTAGCAGGATGAGAGATTTCGACCTCGTCGAAAGCGGGGGGCTTGTCTTTCTTGAGTTTAGGTGGGAAATCTTAAGCTTCAGTAGATCTGAGATAGGTTTTGACCTTTTTCAAAAGCCGTGGGTATAACTTCTGTGCGTTTGAATCTGTAATTTCAGGCTTTGATGTTTAGAGGATAAGCTTTGACCTTGTCAGCTTTAGGTCACAGAGTAGATATCTTCGAATGAGTTACAAAAGTTATTAGAGCTCGAAGAGGTATTGACTATGTCGATAGGAGCCTTTCGATAGAGGTTAAACCTGAAACATAGAGGTGTATCCAACAAAAGCTTTAGTAAAACAGTAAAGTAATCAAAAGTGCTTAGGATTTCCCTTTTTCTATCTGAGGAAACTCTATTTCATTAAATCCCCAAATCAACAATCCTGAAATTAGGGTTACAATGCTTTATGTAAGAGAATACAAATTCAAAATGAGAGGAATCAGATCCCCAAAATGTGACCCCTTAGGTCTTATTTATAGATGCGGCTTGGCACCTTTCGACGCTAATGCTTTTGACTAGGTCGGAAGGTGACTATAAAGCGACCTAAGCAAGCTGTCGTCTTTGTCGAAAAGTATGGTGGTGCTCCTCTTCTTTGAGTCATCTTATAAATGCTTCCGACTCTATCGACAGCCTTTAATCATTGGTTTCGATGATGTTGGTTTCGCCCATGCTCTTTTCCTTATCTGATGCGGAATCCTTCCCGGACCACACTGGTTTCGACCAATTCGATAGGCTTATTATAGCTTTCAAAGGGGTTCCTTTATATAACACTTGCTTCCTAGTAGTTTGAATGATGGCGAAATCATTAGTTTCGAATGGTTTGGCGTATATTCAAAGGGCTATTCTTCACTGTCTTCGGAAGGTGTGGCTTCGATTTGATCGAAATACCTTCTTCTAGTTGAGTAGTTGTCAATGATGGCGGAAGGGTGCTCTCTACCCCTTTATCCTCTTCGAAAGGTCGAAACCCTCTGGATATTGATAGAAGAAACCTTCCGACACCTTCGAAAGGTCTTGAGGGTTTTAAACTTTGATGGCAGCATCCTTTCGATTCCTTCAAAAGGTTTGGCTGAAGCTCTTCTTCTTGCTCTTTGCTTAAGGAGGTCTCGACTTGGTCGAAAGGTTAATATTTGGAGTAACATTTCCCCCCCCCCCCTTGCAAAGGGATGCTCTTGACTTTCCAAGTCATCTTTGCCGAAACTTAGAAGCTTCCTGCCTCTTGGCCTTCTCACATAGATCTGGGCCATTCATTCAAATCCTATCCATCGATTGATAATCTGGGCATTTTTCTTATAAAGTACGCTTTTCTTCTTCTTCCTCTTTCACTCTTCCTGCAATTGAAATTTCAAACACAAGTAAATTGTTCTAAAAAATTTCAGACTCTCAGTTTACTTCTAGAAATCACATCAGTTACTAGATCCAATCTATAAGTTTAGATTTAGCTTTGCTTAGTTAATCTATAAGTATAGACGGCGCTGGGCGGTCCCGTGGTTCGCGAGAAGGAAAAAGGACTACTCTTTTGTTGCATCTGGCACGAGATGAAAAAGAGAGAGCTCCGTCTATCCGCTGTTCATCGATAGACGGAGCTCTTGGCATTGCTTTGTTTTTCTCTCCTTTCCTATTTTTTGATGGTAGATTTGGTTTAATTTACCAAAAAGCTTTTCAATCTCTGTCTCTAGAATTAATAAGATTTTTTTTCGTTTATGATTCTTAAAACTGATAGTGGCTGATACTTAAACCCATCCCCTTATCGGGTTTGGGATTTATTTAAAAAAATTCAATTTTTGTTTAATGCTAGTAAAACTGAGTTTCCAATTTTATGATTATTGTAATACTTTTGGAAATCGAGTTAGATCGGTTTTAGTTTGAATTCAATCTTAACAGATCGGATTTACTTGTTCTTTAAGAAAATTTTTGAAAACTTGGATTTGTAATCGAGTTTGGGGGTTAGAAAAACACGATTCCTTTACCCTGAAGTTTCACGAGTATGGATGAAAAATTTGGCGCCACAAAATGACTTTTCTACCCCTTCGAAAGATATTGAGGTGGCAACATTGGGTTTGTTTCCTTAGCCCCTTTCGATAGGGTCGAAAGGTGTTGTAATGCCAATTAGATCATCTTTGTCGAAAGGTTATGCTAGTAGGTAGAGAGTAGGAACTCCTTCGATAGCAAAACGTTTTGACTTAGTCAAAACCCATGGTTTCGATTGTAATCCATTTTCCTTAGTTAATTTTTTGGAATCATCATATCCCTTCAACCCCTCCAACACCACCTTTACCTTCTAGGTCGAAACCCCCTAGAGTTGTCTTTTTCCAGTCTTGTCGAAACATCCTAAGTGTATATGAGTTTAACTTAAGACCTTTTGACTTCAATGAGTTGGTTAGGTTTCGACAACATTAGTCTCTTTCTCAGATAAGCAAGTTATTGGTTTCGATAATGTCGAAGGGTCTTTTTGCTTAGTTTATGAATGTTTATGGTGTAAATTTTTGAGTTGATCCTAACTACCTTTCCTTAGCTATTAGTTTCCTATAGAGCTTTCGACACTATTGAAAAGTGATGAATGAATTATTATTATGTCCTATCCTTTGGACCCTTTCGATAACTCTGGAAATACCTATATTAGGCTTTCGACAATGTTAATGTCCTCTTCCTTTCAACTTTTTCGGAAGCCCAATGTCTTTTAACTTTTTAACTTAAACTATTTGCACAAACTTAAAGTTTCATATTTGTCTTTATGTTTAAGTTATCTAAGTATGTTTCTCTAATTAATCTTTGGAAGTATGCTAAAATCATAATTAACTCCAAAAGTTTAACTAAAACATTTTCACCTGGCAGAATCATGAGTTCTCCAAAGAAGACTGAAGCCGCATCCAAGCGTTCTTTCATAGCGACTCAAGATGAGGTTGATGCCATCCTCAACGACTTTGGCATTACCGGAATTGAAGTCATTCCTCCAAAAGAAACCGACACCATCAACAACCCCCCTCCCCCCTCCGAAGGGTTTTCTGCTTATACCACCATCCACATATGGCATGGTGGATTCCTGTCCTTCCTAGAGTTCTTATCTTCATATTTTTCTCATGTCGGGATCACTCCTATTCAGATGTCACCGAATGTTTATACTTATCTTCTATCTTTGAAAGTGATGGCACTGGGATCTGGCCTTCCTTCTCCTAACGCCAAACTGCTAAATCATTTGACCCGGTTAGTCAAGATGAGCAATCGCAAAAGCCAGATTTACAGGGCCAATCCACAGAAGAAGTTAATATCAGACGGGGTTAACAAATTCAGAGACTGGCAAAACCAGTTCTTCTTTGTCAAATGCTTTTCTAACGTCCGCGGGACCTTCGCTTCTCCCCGTAAGTCTTGACTTGTGTTGTTTTGCCTTACTCAATGTTTTTTGTTGCCTAATCCCAATTTTTATTAGGTGTGCCTGCTAAAGAACTTAGTGATGCCGACAAGAAAACGGCTGAATCTCTAATTGCAGCTTCAAGTCGAGTTGGTTGCAGGCTGACGTTACGGACTCACTCCAATCTACAAAAACACTCTCTTCTGCCGGCAGACCAGAAGATTTTGGGAATTCCACCTTCTGTTCAGCACATCTCTCACAGAAAATGCTTTCTTTCTCTGAGAGACTCATTAACTTTCTCTCCTATGTCTCATATTTGTGCTGACCGCTCTGGTATATTATAGTTTAACTATTTGTCTTCTATCTTTGTCGCTTCCTAAATTATTATGCTAACTTCTATCTGTTCTAACCTTTTCTAGTTATATTTCAAGTTACAGTGCCTATCAGTGGTGCTGCCCCTCCTCCACCAACTTCTAGAGTGACATTAATTATTACTTCCTTTGCAAAGTCCAAACAAGCTTTCCAAAAGAAGCTAATGGAATCTTCCAAAGATGAGCCTCCGAAGAAAATTGCTAAAGTTATAGATGTGGAGGAAGAGGAGGAGCACTTATCTTCTGAACAAGTTCTGAAGAGCCCAATTATGGAGGCTCCAAAAGATAGGCCACCGATCCCCTTTCTCATATTTCTGTGTCAAATTCGCCATCATCTCTTGCTCAAATGCAGGTGGCCTTGAATATGCCTCCTACCCCAAGGCACAATTCTTCTCTACCGGAATCTTCTTCTCATTCCACCATCGGTTTTGAGGAGATGGTTAAGTCTATTCTCTACTCAGAATCATTCATCTCTGTTCATCTACCTTCTTCTGTTCCGAATTTGGCGAGGCATTGTCGCTCTTTAATGGAGCAACAACTTTTGCTAAGTTGTTCTTCAGTTGACCTTATCACCATTGGTTTTCTCTTAAATCACTAACTTGTGTCACATTTTTCTTTCAGATTTCTAAGAGTTGGTTAGCTTTGAACGAACATGTTTCAAAGTCCTCTGCTGAATCCTCTAAGCTCCAGGAGGAAAATACTGAACTTAAAAATCAAGTATCTTCTTTGTTTACAGCCAAAAATGATGATTCCATAGAGTTAGAACGAGTTAAGGCTTCTCTTGCCCGAGCTGAGACCGATCTAGAAATAGAGAGGTAGGCTCGCCAACTCTTAACTGATTAAATTTTTGCAGTAGAGCTCATTCTAAAAGATTCAGAAGATGAGAAGGCTCGCCTGGTCGCACGGAACATCTCTTTAAAGGAAAAATTCAAGAAGACCACAACCTCGTTAAAACTTGTTGTCCACACCATTGCCATTATCCAGCAGCGAGTATCTCAATTTGTCGATGCCACTTTGGGGTAAATGATGCTGAAAACTTATGAAGATGCCCTCATGCTTGCATACGCTGACAACTACAAGAAATGCCCTGACTTTGAATTTCCTTCACTAGATTCCGCCCTAGCCGACAAAGTGATGGGCAACATTAATCAGATGAAGCAGGGGATTGAGCCTGCGGATGAAGAAGAGATTAATGCTTCTGAGATCCTTTCTTTTGATGTCCCCTCCTTCGAAATCGAATCAAACTCTGAGGAGAAGGGTGAAAATGATGACGCTGCTGAGGAAAAGGATGATGCTGATGGCGAAGACAGTGATGATGATAATGATGACGATGACAATGATGATGACCCTGTTGGAGGCCAAGGTCTTGATGGAGACAAAGGGGTCCTTTTGGAGTTTCTGAAAAGGATGGTGGAGACCAAGCTAAATTTCTTGAAAAAGAACCATCTCCCCAGAAGGATATGCCACCTGCATCCCTCGGGCCTTCTGCTCCTCTCGAGGAGGAACCTACTCTCATTCATACCGAGGATCCAAAAGGAAAGGAGCAGGTTGTTAAGGCTTCCGTCCCAGTTTCTTAGGTATGGAATTCCCTGTTTAAACGTGTTTCTCTTCGAAGATAATAATTAGTGTAAAATCATTCATTTTAGAGAAGGAAGAAGCCTCCACTCCCTTATAGAACAAAAATTGAAAGAAAACAAGTATAAATTAACAAGTTATATAGGGAATTAGACAAATTGATAAAGGATCACAATGTTCGCTCAGAAAAATATCATAATCTCGACAGGAGTACCTCTGTACTAGCATCTTTTAAATATCAAAGGGCTGCTCTCTTATTAAAGAGAGAGCGCCCCTGATACGACGCTCTTCTGAAGGAAAATCGGGAGTTGCCTACTTTATTTTGGATGATGATCAAAGAAAGGGATATTTTAGTTAATTTTTTGTATAAAGCTTATTGTAGACAATCGGTTATAGATTTTTTGTACCTAGGTGAATTCAGCGGGGGTTTACTCAAACGTTTCCATAAAAGATATTTACACGAATTCAGATCTGACCCGCACCTGGAGCTTGTTGGAATTTACCACGGGTCAGGTCGATTCCTCAAAATCTCTCCGTTGAAAAGCTTAAGTACTATAAAAATAAATTTTTCACTGAGTTTTTCTCTAAGTCTATTTTGTATGAACCGGATGAGCGATTGTAAATATGTAACAGTTTATAGATTTATGAATATATGTTTTAGCTCTGCCTTTTATGTTTAGCCTTTCTTTATTATACTATTACAGAGTGATTGTTCATTAGGTCAACTTGTTCCTAGAGACCATTTAAGCCAATATGTTAAACTGAGGAGATTTTATCATGAAAATGCATCACTTTTAAAGACTCGAAATTAGCAAGATATTGCTTTCTTCGAGATTTACAAAAACTTTAAATGGAACACCCTCGCCTTCGCTTTGATTTCCTTGGGGAAGAGAAATAAACATTTCTTAGGGAGATTAGAACATTTCATACAAAATTAATTTGTGGTCGCAATAGTCCTCCAACCGGGAAGTAGATTATAGAAAATGCCCGTCGGTCATTACCCCAGAAGGAGTCACTATTCCTTTTGACTCAACAGTTATACTTTTTGCTAACTTACTAAATAAAGTTAGAAAAGCATTTTCTAAAGTTTAGATGTAATCCAGTTGCTTGTTGTATCTTTTAACTTTGTTGTTGTTTAAGTTGAAATTCGTTATTATAATAATAAAGATATATTTTTTATCCTGATCTTGACTTTTATTTTATTTCTTTTGCTTAAATAGGAGTTACAATTATCTGCAATTTCTCTTCCATATAACTTACCGTCACGCGTCGATGCTCTTAGAGAAAAGTTGCTGCAAAGAAGTGGAGGAATTGTGCTTACCGATAGTATCTTATTAGGACGCTTTGGTGGTAATATTGAGGCTGTGAGATGGCACAAAAGATATGTTATTCAGAAAACCATCGGGAGCGACCAAAAAGATCACATTACACATCTCGAGGCTAAAATTAAAAGTAAAGATGAAATGATTACCGCGCTTAAGCGACAAGTGAAGACAAATCCTATAATTGATTTTGATCACAAGATGTCCGAACTTATTCAACAAATAAGTGATTTAGAGTTGAAATTAAAAGATAGTTAGGCACAATGTGCTTCTTTTGAATTCATTATGGGGGACAAGACTTCAATCATTGATCTATTGGTCCCTCATGCTACTCCTCCATCAACTAAACCTGAACGGTCGAAGCTTCTTAGGCCTAGAAATTCCCTACCATGCTCAACCCGCCCCTGGGTTTAGATGATTATGTTGTGGGGAACTGGTGCTGCAGAGTTAAATTTGAGATAGCCAAATATTTTGATGAACAACATAAAGTTAAATATTCTCACACTATTAATGATTACGCCGCCAGGAATCAAAAGCTTGAACATGATATTTATTTCCTCCAAAAGCGCGTCACGGAGTTAGAAAGGGATAACAAGACCCTTAGGGTGACAAAAAGAGCCTTCAATCGTGCTCTAAAAACTAACATTGATGCCATTGACGACGAAAACAAAATAAGGAAGAAAGAGAAGAAACTCAAAGAGGTTCTCTGTACTGCGACTTTCCATGTAGTAGATCCCTCAATCGCCAAGACTCTTGACAAAGCTGCACAGGACTTGTGATTTATCTGTACAAACTTGTTTGTATAAAGATGTGATTATCTTCATTGTTTTGTAAATTATCTCATGACTTAAGTAATTTATATGAATTTGGAAAATATCACCTAATTTGCAATCCTTTTCTTTGATGCCATTTCTAAAATGCCTTTTGATAGTTCCATCATTATTTTCAAATTTGCTGAATCTTTCATTTCTCTTTGTTGTGCTGATTTCACTGAAAAGTATGAAGCAAACAATATTTCTAACTGTTAGGTTAAAATTGACATACTAGTTTATGTATATTATTTGCTTAAATTAACAAATCATCTTGTTAATTGCATGAGAGATATCCTATATCAAACATATAAATCCCATCTTCAACCATGATGAGAAATGTTTGAGAATTTAACTTCAATTATTTGGTTGGAATGTCTGAAATTTGCTGATAGAAAATCATGCCTTGTCACAAGGGCATAAATGTTGAAATGTAACCTTTAAGATATATTTAATAAAGAACTAAATACAGAAATTGCCATTTGAATTTCGGAAGTAGAAATCCTTCGACCCATTCCTTGTCATTAACGGGACTTGGTAAATAAGAAATCCAAAACTCAAATTCAGAAACTCTTTACAGTGATCTTCATGAAAATATTCCTTGACCTAGATTCGGGCTTTTGTGATAGGAAAATAGAATTCCATAATTGAAATTTCAAACCCAGATTAGGGTTCAAATAAGTTGTCTTGATACCCGATTCAGGTATATTAAGATAATCAGTGGTTAATAAAGACCTAAAACCCAAATTCGGGTATTAAATAATGAAGTTCTGAAATGATCTTCCCGAAACCCATATTCGGGTATTAATTGACGACATTTAGATATGAAAGGCCCGATCTCGATTTGGGCATTAATGGATGAAATTCCCATATGAGAGACCCGAGATTAGGGTATTTATAGATGATGGTTAGAACCGAAAGTCCCAAAACCCAGATTCGAGTATTTATAGGCGGAGCCCTGTTCTACTCTGATGTATGAACCCTTCAGGTCTTGTATATAAGTAATTTGTCTAGTTGCCTCTTGAGCTTGGACGTATTAGTCCGTAATTTGAAATGCCTCTTTCTCGAGCTTGAACATCTTAGTTCATGATCTGATGAGTCTCTTCTCGGGCTTAGAAATCTAAGTCTATTGCTGAATGTACCTCCTCTTGGGCTTGGACATCTTAGTCTATTCTTTAGTGGGCCTCTTCTTGGGCCTGGACATCTTAGTTCATTATTGTTCGGTGCTCTTGGTTAGCTCATCTTAGAGACTGGAACTAAGGACTTACCCGACCTCCCTCCAGGAAGCACCCTGGCCCTTTTGCAACGCGGACAGGGACTTGTTCGGTGCTCTACCTTGGCCATCTTATGGTGTGGATAGAGGCTTACTCCATCCTCCCTCCAAGGGGTGCCTTACCCTGACCCTTTTGCGGCGCGGATAAAGGCTTGTTTGGTGCTTTACCCTGGCCATCTTATTGCGCGGATAAAGGCTTACTCCGTCCTCCCTCCAGGAGGTGCCTTGACCTAACCAAAGGCGCAACCAAAGGGCTTGTCAGTTGTTTTAACATGGCCATCTTATGGCACGGTTAAAGGCTTACCCGCCCTCCCCCTAGGAGGTGCTCTGCCATGCCCATCTTAGCATGGACATAGGCTTTTCTACCATCTTAGGTAGTATCCAAATATAAGGACCATTTCACTCCCAACCATGTAGATTTCTCTTAAAAAAGTATCTCCTTATTAAATTTCTCTCAAATTCACTTTACAAATCCATAGATCTTTCCTTATCGGAAGAAATTTATAATCATCCCCTCTAGGGCTCTGCAATGGTGGGTTTCATGGTCGTTCATCATATGGTAGTAAAAGTAGGATCCTCCCAAATTTCTTTCATGTTTCGGTTCTTTTTCTGTAATGGCCAATAGTTGAGCTCATCCTTTGTAAGCAAATAGACGTTCTCAATTGATGTTGTTAAGTTGCACTCCTTTGGAAGTCTAGACATAAAGCTTGATTCTTGCGGATGGCTTTTTGACTTTTTCTTTCTTATTCCTGTGTTTCCATGCTCTTTAATTGCTTTCCTTTTTGGCACCCTTTGTACACCTTGTGTAGGAATTGTTCATTTTATAGTTGGTCATTGCCATTTATTTGCAAAGGCGTTGTAATAAGCCATTATCTCTTTCTCAAAGATGGTGCCTTTGGAATAATGCTGAATTGTTTCTCTCATCCGGTTGAAGAAATTGTAACTTCCATTTGTTTTCCTTCCAAGTGCAAAGATAGGAGTGGGGCCAAAATGAAAAGGATTCAGGTTCCATTTCTCAAGATCATAAGATTCCACTTTCTTCTTGTTTATAATTCTAAGAGCTTCTAGCCTCAACCTTTGCTCTTCGTCTTGGTTAGAATCCTTGATGATCATTGGATGGAACCTTTCCAAGTGGGGTTCAGATGACCCTTGTTTGGATCTTTTTATCCTTATGGCCATGATTAAACCAAAGTAGATGACCTTAAGATAGGGTTGAGCTAAACAAGGTTAGAGAGTAGAAATGTTGAGGGTTTATCCAAGTTGGAGGTTTGAGCCCTCCTTCTAGCATAAAAAATGTTAACAAGATTTCTTTTAACACCCCCATAATGTTGCTAATAAATGTGAATAATCCTTTATATGAGTAGTGCAGGAAAGAAGGTGTGAATCCTTTTAGAACTGCCTTTCGATTAGGCTTTATTTGATGATATTCCTCAAGCAGGCCTTTCGAATGTGTCTAAAGGGTTGGTTTCTGGGTTGAGTGACCTTTCGATCCAGTTAGGTAGGTATGATATCTCCTTTGAAAGCCTTCTTTTCGATCTGATTGAAATACCCTGAGTTAAGCTCTTTTAGATAGGTTTCGACCTGGTTGGAGGCCTAAAGTTGTAGATTGGCTTGGGTTTTGGTTATTTATCAGGATGGGAGGTTTCGAACTTGTTGAAAGCTTGGGGGTTTGTCTTTGTTGAGTTTAGTTAGGAAATCTTAAGCTTCAGTAGATCTAAGGTAGGTTTTGACCTTTGTCAAAAGTCGTGGGTATAACTTCTTTGGGTTTGAATCTGTAATTTTAGGCTTTGATGTTTAGAGTATAGGCTTCGACCTTCTCGAAGGCTTTAGGGCACAAAGTAGATAGCTTCAAATGGGTTATAGAAGTTATTAGAGCTTGAAGAGGTATCGACTATGTCGATAGGAGCCTTTCGATAGAGGTTAAACCTGAAACATAGAGGTGAATCCAACAAAAGCTTTAGTAAAACAGTAAAGTAATCAGAAGTGCTTAGGACTTCCCTTTTTCCATCCGAGGAAACTCTATTTCATTAAATCCCCAAATCAACAATCCTGAAATTAGGGTTACAATGCTTTATTTAAGATAATACAAGTTCAGAATGAGAGGAATCAGATCGCCAAAATGTGACCCCTTGGGTCTTATTTATAGATGTGGCTTGGCTTTCGACCCTGATGCTTCCGACTGGGTCGGAAGGTGACTATAAAGTGACCTAAGCAAGCTGTCGTCTTTGTCGAAAGGTATGGTGGTGCTCCCCTTCTTTGAGTCATCTTGTAAATGCTTCTGACTCTGTCGACAACCTTTAATCATTAATTTCGATGATGTTGGTTTCGCCTATTCTCTTTTCCTGATCTGATGCAGAATCCTTCCTGGACCACACTGGTTTCGACCGATTCGAAAGGCTTACTATAGCTTTCGAAGGGGTTACTCCAGATAACACTTACTTCCTAGCAGTTTGAATGATGGCGAAACCATTGGTTTCAAGTGGTTCGGCATATATTCAAAGGGTTGTTCTTTACTATCTTCGGAAGGTGTGGCTTGGACTTGATCGAAAGACCTTCATCTAGTTGAGGAGTTGTCAATGATGGTGGTAGGGTGCTCTCGACCCTTTTATCCTCTTCGAAAGGTTGAAACCCTCTGGATATTTGTAACGACATGGCATTTCAAACCATTCAAATCGACAATCATCCACTCATGTCGGACTTGAATTTCTCAAAACAACAGACGATTAATTTATATTAGGGAAAACTTAGCATATACAGTAAATAAATCAATCACAGAATCACAGACACAGAGTTTACAACAATAAGCAGCAGAATAGATAAATAGTAGTTCATAAAGCTACTATAGAACATCAAAGTCCAAAGTAAAATACAACAGAGATCTCGAATACAGAGTAGTCTCAAATACAAAAAGTAACTGACAAGACTGAACATAAACAACTGGAAATAACTAAAAGCTGAAGCTGAATGGATAAAAGATAGATCTTCAAGCAAAGCTACAAGCTCCAAAGGTGAGTCTCAAATGCTGTGACACTTAGTCTGGCCCGAGCATAAAACAAAACACAAAACACTCGAGCTAGGATTAACATTCTCATACCAGTAAATCAACTCTAGTGAAATGTCAAGAGAAATACAAATTAATTCAAAGGATGTTTGGGATTCCACCATTTAAGGATCCGTTAAACTATCTACATACATAGTACAATATGCTACATAGATAATGTCTATAGTAAAGTAAAACTATTAAAATAGCATTAAGGCGTTACCCATATCACCCTTAACTCATTTTATATAATGTCGTAGTCTATACAGTACTATAAACTCCACCAAACCGGTGGGCTATCAGGGAGCACTCAATAGGTACGACACAAAACAAACTCGTAAATGGTGCGATAAGACATGTGATAAGGCACGCGAGGCAATGACCAGGGTAGGATACTACCGTTTTGTGGATCCGGACTAGTGGTAAGGCATAGCAGCTACTACCACCCACCTCGAGACACACTCCCGGATCAAAGGTGCACCCAATCAAATCACAAAGTAATAGAATGGTATCGAAGAAATGTGCTCGATCAGAGGAGCGACCTCACTTGGCCTAGCATGGCTCCTATTTTAGCCACATCAAGCTGACTCGCGCGAGTCAGGGCTGCATTAATACCTCACACAGAATTATCGCCAAACCATCCTACTTCGTTCTGGAATCTCCACGACATACATAGTTGTTAAAGTGGTTTTCGGTATTGGCAGAGAGTATGACAATATCCGATCCCGGTCTCTTTAACAACCAAATGCTTATTTCACATCGTGGTCGTTTTATATTTCAAATAGTTCATACTCAATATCAAAATATCGTATTCATTTCAAAATCATATCACTTTCGAAATAATATTCACTTTCAAAATCATATCACTTTAAATCATATTCATTTCGAATCAAACCGCTTTAAATCATATTCGTTTCCGAAATCATTATATCAAAATATTCGCATTTAAATCCATCAAATCTAAAACATAACAGTTTCAACTTAAACAGTTTAAATATTGAAGATAGTTTATATTTTTAAATAGTTATAAATTAAAAATAGTTTATATTTAAAAATAGGTTATAGATTGAAATAATATATATTTTAAAAGAGTTTATATCAAAATAGTTTCAAATTAGAATTGTTTCTTCCAATTTCACAAATCAATTCACATCAACTTTAGTCCCAAAAGTGCAATTTAAATCAATCTCAATTCAAATTCTCATTAAATCATTTTAATCGATATCAAATCCAGGTTCGAACTATAATTTTGAACCACTTCAAATTCAATAGGTTTCAAAGTCTAGATATTCGAACAATTACCATACTCAAGAAATTACATTTCATTTATATTTCAAAGATTCAACTTTAATTTGATTTAAATTTTAAGATATTCGCTTAATCATTTTAATAATCATTTAAATAAATCTCAAATTACAGATTTAAATGAATAATTAAATATTCAATCTCAAATTTATTTAAAGTTGAAATATTAATTTAATCACTTTTTATCAAATCAAGTTATAAAATAATACCTTTCAAAATCTCAAAATCAATAAGTTCAAATCAATCCTTATTTAAGTTCAATTCTAAACAAATTTAATTACAAATCAATTTAATTTAACCTTCCAACCTTGATTTATTAAAGTTATTAAAAATCTACATTTGAAATATTAAAATAAATTTAAATAAATCATTTAAAAACATATTATATATTAGTTAAATTAATTTATTATTAAATTTTATTATATTAATTATTATTAAATTAAATATTATTATTATTAAATCTATTTTAAATCTTATTTTATATATTTAAAAATAATAAAGTTATACGTAAAATTTTATAATATTCATTTTTAAAACTTAACTTATAATTTTAAAATATCCAAAACATATAATTTTAAAAATCTAACTTTTACACATATATTAAAATTAAAATCTTTATATTATATTTAAAAATCAATATTTATTAAAACCCGTATATATCGTTTCAAACTTTGGAAATCATTTCAAAAATAGACCAACGGTGTTTGTATAAATTTTTTTATCCTACGGTCAAGTGATATAGATATTTATCATTTCAATCCGCAATAATTTAATATTTACGGGTTTATATCATTTCAACCTGCAATCCCAAAATTCAATTCAATAAAATTGCTTGGGTCTATCATTTCAACCCATGACAATTTTTCCCTAATCTATAATATCGTTCGGGTATGTATCATTTTAACCCATAGGGATTCCTAACTAACAAGGAACAGTGTGAGAACAATAGAATAATATTATAAAATGACATACATTTCAATAGTAGGCATATATCATCATTAACAATTTAAATATAATATATACAACAGGGTTATGGTGTCATATGTCATAGGTAAACAATTGCAGAAAATGTCATATACAACAGGGAACAACTCCACGGAAACAACAGTCCCCCAGCGCAGCCTACAACCACCTTCCATCCTCCGTGTACTGCCACATGTCTAGCCTTAAGAGAAAAAAAAGAAAAAATACACAGTTCGTATATATTTGCATGTGAAGGCAAGCTCGACCCTTACTCTCCGCTTCTAATAGCTGTAGCAGCCATTAGAACCCACGCCAGCACACCACCATCGCCTAGCTTCCACTACAACCAACACAAATTTCCGCCTTGTTCGTGAACCTTTCTCCTTCCCCTTCTTATTTTTGTTCTGTGCATCCCTTTTAAAAAGAATGATATATATATATATATATATGATATAACCAAGTTTATATATATCTTTGCCTGCTTCGAACCCATTCGAATTTCCACCTCCTCGAGCCCATCACCCCGCTCCAGCCTCTGTGCCAGCAAACTACGCTAAGTTAGGCACCTGTTCCTCCCTCCCCGCCTGTGCCGAAGCGAACAACCTTTCTCCGAACTACTGTCCCATGATCCGACCTCTGCTTTGTCCACCCTGCAGCCTTCTCTCCTCTTCTTGTATATATATATATATTGTATATAAGTTTGTATATATAAGTTGAGTTTGGATCTGATGTTCATTGTTTTGCCGTGACTACCTCCTTTCAGCAGCGTCTGCTTAGCTTGCTGACTTGTGCCTTACTTCTATTATAAAATAAAAAAGGTATATGTATATATATTATGGGTGTATATATATATAATGTTTTGTTTATCTAACTCAAGCTAGCTCATATTGTACTTACTGTCCCGGGATTTTTCCAGCAGTTTGTCTCTTGTTTCGCTGTCCTATTGTGTGTGTGCATGTCCGTGTGCTTATTCATGTCCCTCTACATCTCATTCTTGTTGTTTCTCTTGCCACGAAAGGTTAGCAATCACTCATGATTAACATTCTTATATTTAGTAAACTTAATTCACATGAAATGACGATTGAAATATGTTGTTAAATTTGAATTGTAGAGCAATCCAAATTTGGCGAAACAAAATATGACATCTCACTCAGAAAATAATTTACATTTTTATTATGTAAAATTATTCATATTTTGAAAACATTTATTTTCATCAATATTAACTGACTTTAAATTGAAATTACATAACAAAACTAACTTTTATATTTTCTAATGAAAAATCTGACATTTTCTACGTTTAAATAGACGTACTCCAGATATCAAATTTTCATTGTTTTATTTTCAAGAAAAATTCATTTAATTGTGTTATTTAAACCGTTAAAATTTACGGATCGTTACACTCTCCCCCACTCAAAACTTTTTGTCCCCGAAAAGGAACGAGGTAAAGCAACCGAAAAAAAAGAAATATTCAAAATACACAGCATTAGAGACAACCATTAATTCAAATCCATATAAATTTCATTAGTTTTTAAAATTGATTAATATTCAACTAATTTGATTTCAATCCATTTTATTCGATCGATAAATATTCACTGTATTCTCAATTTGTTGATTTCAATTCAAGGTATTTCCATTTTCATTTAATTGATTTGATTTCAATTTTTATTAACGTTTGTTACAAAAAAATTCTTTCAAAACAAATTTATTTTGTTTAACTCATTTACTATTCAGTTTATTCCACTTAACAAATCTTGTAGCATAAATTAAGTGTATAAACATTTATTATAACCACTCGATTTTATTTATAAACTCTTTTAACAAAATTTCATTTTGGACATCTTATTACTTACATTTGATATTGTATACTATTCTATTACATGTTCTTATTACACTCAAACTTTTCCCATGTAAGTTTTATTAATGTTTCAGAATGCAGTTCAGCCCTATACAAATTTACCTTTTTATTTACAACATTTCTATTAAGCGAAAATTTAGTTTGAACATTTTATTACTTAAGTTCTCTTGTATAACTTAAATTACATATTCATATTACATTCAAACTTTTTGAATATTTCAGGCAGGTTATATATGTTTCAGAATGCAATTGAGTATTACACAAATTAATTTTATCCTAGTTCAACTGTTTCAAGTTGTTTCGATATTATTTTTCATCTTAGACAATCCAATTATTCAAAAGTTTTGCTTCATTTCAATAATTGAAAACCATTACTTAACACAGAATTTAAGAATTAAATTTCCAGCTTCACTTCAAACCATTTTGAAATACATACATACATACATACATACATACATACATACATATATATATTATACATCAAATTATACTTAAGGAATTCAAATCAAATCCATTTTCTAAAACAAAAGTGTAGCAAAGCTACTAAGTGGTCTCTCCACTTTGAGACTCGAAAATGAATGTCGATGGTGCTGCAGTCATCATCAAAATTATTTTCCAGCAATAAAAGAGGAGAGTACAGACTTACTTCTTTTTAAAATTCTTAGAAACTAATTTCCATTCAAAAATAATTTTAAATAATATATTTTTCAAAACTTTGAAAACCAAATTTGAAAAGCACCGAAATTTAATTCTAAAATCCTTAAGGTAAATTCATTTCATTTGCAAATCAGATTTATAATCCACATTTAAAATTTCAATTCCTTATAACAGACAACTGTAGTTAATGGTAAATGAAAATCTAATACTATCATTTCTAACAACCAATTCATTTAACTGTCTAATTTTTAGAAAATCATACTTATATATATATATAATCATACATAAAATTATTTCATTTACCAATTTCGAAAACAATATTGTGTCAGTTTGCTCTGTTCAAGTGTTTTGGAATTTCTATCGATAGCGCTGGCCAGACGAATCGATCGAAACCCAAAATTCAAACTTAACAACTCAAACAACACAATATAAAACACTTTTATATAAATTACAAATACACTCCCTTACAGGATGATTCAAGAATGTATTTTAAAACAAGGATAGAGATTCGAATTAAGAGGAACCCTAACTAAGAGAATTCTAACTAAGAAAATAAGTTCGGAAGGAAGATAAGATAATAAAATTACAAAAGAAGAAAGATGGATAGAATAATATTAATCGCGGGTGACCTTAACCGGGTCAACCGAGACTCAGAAATGACAAGAATACCATTAACCAAAATGGGGACAAACTTGGTGAGAACATCGCGTAAAACGCGATTCAAGAGATCGACGAAGAAGTTAGGAGCATTGGTCAATCCAAAGGGCATGACTAACCATTCATAGAACCCATTCACATTTCGAAAAGCTATCTAAGAAATGCTCTCCTCGACTACACAAAGCTGGTGGAAATCGGTAGCCAGATCGAGTTCCAGGAATAAGATCGATGCAGAATTCAATTTTCTGTATGGGAGGAGGAGAGACTTCACCAACATCAGGATAATCCATGACTATCGGGGAAGTCAAGATCACTAGACTAAGAATCAAGCGAAAAGATGAGACTGCCTGCATATACCTGAGGTAATCTACATTCGATCATAAGAGAATTACCCTAGTCGTCTACTAGAGAAACGGTTCGGGCATTTGCAAGAGATAACAACATCAAAACCGAGGATATAGAAATCTCCGTTGAATCGACGCCTGTTGTAAAGGAGTTCCACCCCCTTTGCAAATCAGAATAAGATAGGCGGGACCGTCGATGGAATGATTCACACACAAGGATGGAGTTGCCAATTGAGGTTGAATTTATTTCAAAGGTCAACAGAAATAGAGCTATGGTATGCTCCAGTATCAACAAGAACACGAATGGGAAAAGACAAAAATGGATTTTAGAACATAGGGAAAGTTCCAAAATCTGAAAGGAATCCTAATCCAGGAGGATCCTAAGGAAGAATTCCAAGCTCAAACGAATATGATTCTATAATTGATTTTACTCATTCTAGGATATTACTACCCTATCTCTAATGAGTTTTCACTCCATATTCTAAGTCTGCCTAAACCTAAGCTCTGATACACTTGAAACGACCTGGCTTTTCGAACCATCCAAATCGACAATCATCCACTCATGTCGGACTTAAATTGCTCAAAACAACAGATTGTTAATTTATATTTGGCAAAACTTAGCATATACAGTAAATAAATCAATCATAGAATCACAGACATAGAGTTTACAACAATAAGCAGCGGAATGGATAAATAGTAGTTCATGATGCTACTATAGAACACCAGAGTCCAAAGTAAAATACAACAGAGATCTCGAATACAGAGTAGTCTCAAATACAAAAAGTAACTGACAAGACTGAACATAAACCACTGGAAATAACTGAAAGCTGAAGCTGAATAGATAAAAGACAGATCTTTAAGTAAAGCTCCAAGCTCCAAAGGTGAGTCTCAAATGCTGTGACACTCAGTCTGACCCGAGCATAAAGCAAAACACAAAACAATCGAGTCTGGATTAACATTCTTATACCAGTAAATCAACTCAAGTGAAATGTCAAGAGAAATACAAAGTAACTCAAAGGATGTTTGGTATTCCACCCTTTAAGGATCCATTAAACTATCTACATACATAGTAGAATACGTTACATAGACAATGCCTATAGTAAAGTAAACTATTAAAATAGCGTTAAGGCGTTACCCATATCCCCCTTAACACATTTTAAATAATGTTGTAGTCTATACTGTACTGTAAACTCCACCAAAATGGTGGGCTATCAGAGAGCACTCCATAGGCATGACACAAAACAAACTCGTAGAGGGCGCGATAAGGCATGTGACAAGGCACGCGAGGCAATGTCCAGGGTAGGATACTACCGTTTTGTGGATCCAGACTTTTGGTAACGCATAGCAGCTAGTACCGCCCACCTCGAGACACACTCCCAAATCAAAGGTGCACCCAATCAAATGACAAGGTAATAGAATGGTATCGAAGAAATGTTCCCGATCGGAGAAGCGACCTCACTTGGCCCGGCATGGCTCCTGTTTTAACCTCATCAAGCTGATTCGTGGGAGTCAGGGCTGCGTATACAGAATCGTCGCCAAACCATCCTACTTCATTCTGGAATCTCCACCACGTACATAGTTGTTAAAGAGGTTTTTGGTATTGGCAGAGAGTATGACAATATCCGATCCCGGTCTCTTTAACAACCAAATGCTTATTTCATACTGTGGTCGTTTTATATTTCAAACAGTTCATACTCCATATCAAAATATCATATCCATTTCAAAATCATATCACTTTCGAAATCATATTCACTTTCGAAATCATATCACTTTAAATCATATTCATTGCAAACCAAACTGCTTTAAATAATATTCATTTCCGAAATCATTATATCAAAATATTCGCATTTAAATCCATTAAATCAAAATCATAACAGTTCCAACTTAAACAGTTTAAATATTGAAGATAGTTTATATTTTTAAATAACTATAAATAAAAAATAGTTTATACTTAAAATTAGGTTATAGATTAAAATAGTATATATTTTAAAAGAGTTTATATCAAAATAGTTTCAAATTAGAATTGTTTCTTCCAATTTCACAAATCAATTCACTTCAACTTTAGTCCTAAAAGTGCAATTTAAATCAATCTCAATTCAAATTCTCATTAAATCATTTTAATCGATATCAAATCCAGGTTCGAACTATAATTTTGAACCACTTCAAATTCAATAGGTTTCAAAGTCTAGATATTCAAACAATTACCATACTCAAGAAATTACATTTCATTTATATTTCAAAGATTCAACTTTAATTTTATTTAAATTTGAAGATATTCACTTAATCATTTTAATAATCATTTAAATAAATCTCAAATTACAGATTTAAATGAATAATTAAATATTCAATCTCAAATTTATTTAAAGTTGAAATATTAATTTAATCACTTTTTATCAAATCAAGTTATAAAATAATACCTTTCAAAATCTCAAAATCAATAAGTCCAAATCAATCCTTATTTAAGTTCAATTCTAAACAAATTTAATTACAAATCAACTTAATTTAACTTTCCAACCTTGATTTATTAAAGTTATTAAAAATCTACATTTGAAATACTAAAATAAATTTAAATAATTATTTTAAAAACATATTATATATTAGTTAAATTAAATTATTATTAAATTTTATTATATTAATTATTATTAAATTAAATCTTATTATTATTAAATCTATTTTAAATCTTATTTTATATATTTAAAAATAATAAAGTTATAAACTTAACTTATTATTTTAAAATATCAAAAACATATAATTTTAAAAATCTTACTTTTACAAATATATTAAAATTAAAATCTTTATATTATATTTAAAAATGAATATTTATTAAAACCCATATATTTCCTTTCAAACTTTGGAAATCATTTCAAAAATAGACCAACGGCGTCCGTATAAAATTTTATATCCTATGGTCAAGTGAAACTGATATTTATCATTTCAATCTGCAATAATTTAATATTTACTGGTTTATATCATTTCAACCCGCAATCTCAAAATTCAATTCAATAAAATCGCTTGGGTCTATCATTTCAACCCATAACGATTTTTCCCTAGTCTATAATATCGTTCGATTATGTATCAATTCAACCTATAGGGATTCCTAACTAACAGGGAACAGTGTGAGAACAATAGAATAATATTATAAAATGACATACATTTCAATAGTAAGCATATATCATCATTAACAATTTAAATATAATATATACAATAGGGTTGGGTGTCATTTGTCATAGGTAAACAATTATAGAAAATGGCATATCTTATTTAATAATTAAATAACTAACAATTCAAATTTAACAACATATTTCAATCATCATTTCATGTGAATTAAATTTACTAAATATAAGAATGTTAATCATGGGTGATTGCTCACCTTTCGTGGTTTGAGAAACAACAAAAATGAGATGCAGACAACATGGATAAGCACATGGACACGCACACATAATGGGACAGCGAAACAAGAGCCGAACTGCTGGAAAAATCCCCGGACAGCAAGTACAAATATGAGCTAGCTTGAGTTAGATGAACAAAACACTATATATACACACAATATATATATACATATACCTTTTTTATTTTATAAGAAGTAAGGCACGAGTCAACGAGCTAAGCGGAGGCTACTGGAAGGAGGTTGTCACGGAAATACAATGAACAGGAGATGCAAACTCAACTTATATATACAAACTTATATACAATATATATATATAAGAAGAGGAGAGAAGGCTGCAGGGTTGACAAAGCAGAGGTCGGATCATGGCACAAGAGTTCGGAGGAAGGTTGTTTGCTTTGGCACAGGCGGGGAGGGAGGAATAGGTGGCTAACTGGGCATAGTTTGCTAGCAGAGAGGTTGGAGTGGGGTGATGGGCTCGAGGAGGTGGAAATTCGAATGGGTTCGAAGCAGGCAAAGTAAACTTGGTTATAATATATATATATATATATATATATATATATATATATATCATTCTTTTTAAAAGGGATGTATAGAACAAAAATAAGAAGGGGAAGGAGATAGGTTCACGAACAAGGTGGAGATCTGTGTTGGCTGTGGTGGAAGATAGGTGATGGTGGTGTGCTGGCATGGGTTCTAATGGCTGCTACGCTACTAGAAGCGGAGAGGAAGGGTCGACCTTGCCTTCAAATGCAAATATATATGAACTGTGTTTTTTTTCTTTTTCTTTTTCTCTTGAGGCTGGACACGTGGTCGCACCCGGAGGATGGAAGGCTGCGCAGAGAGGACTGTTGTTTTCATGGAGGTGTGTGGTTCTCGGGGAGGCAGTAGGTTATTGGGTTAGAGGGCGTGGAGAGTTTGAAGGCGAGGTTGTCTCGGTTTGAAGGTGGTTGACGTGATGCTGTTCTAGTGGTCAGGGGGTGGCG
Organism: Allium fistulosum; assembly: GCA_030737815.1. NCBI lineage: Eukaryota > Viridiplantae > Streptophyta > Magnoliopsida > Asparagales > Amaryllidaceae > Allium > Allium fistulosum. The sequence continues at coordinate 1,499,485,517 of CM060901.1, forward strand.
GAAACAGCTGTTGCAAATGCTGAAGGCGGATCTGGTTCATCGGAGATGATGAGAAAAGGTCGGGTACAGGTGCTTCGGTGGGGTGTATGTTGACTGGGTGTGGCGTGGGAAAGTGAGGGTGTTGCGCATGTTTGAACGGCTGTGTCAGGTGTGAAGGGGCAAGGTTGACGATGTGTGAGGTCGGACAGTTGTCAGTGTTTTGGAAGGGGACGGCTTCGATTGTTGACGGGGTGGCTCGGGTTTGCAAAAGGAAGGGTGAGCAAATGCTACAGAGAGAAAGGAGCCGTTCACAAATGCAAGCATAAATTATATATATTTTAAAAAAATTCAAGAGGAAAGTTCGAACGAAAGAATAGAAAAAAAATGAAAGGGAAGAGAATGAACAGTGCAGGAAAAGCAAATATATTTGGAACCGGAAGGAATAGTAAAATTAGAAGTTAGAAATAAATTCCTGGGAATATAAAAAGGTAGTGACCATTTGTTTCTGAACCGGTGGACAAATGGAAGGTCATAGAACACTTTAGAGGCTCAATATGGGTATGATACAGCTAATCGTTTCACGGATTTCATCGCGTACCGGATGCCGAAATGCACAGATAAATATACTATGGAGACCAGCGCGATGAGACGAACAAGATGGTATACAGATATCAGCGATACAATCATCTGTCAAAAGTCGACATTCGCTGCCAAAACAGCTGCTAAAACACCGAAAATAAGATAAACGGAGCTAGAGCAGTCCAAATTTGGTGAAACAAAATATGACGACTCACTCAAAAAATTCTTTACATTTTTATTATGTAAAAATATTCAGATTTCGAAAACATTTATTTTCATCAATATTAACCGATTTTAAATTGAAATTTACACAACAGAACTAACTTTTATATTTTCTAATGAAAAATCTGACATTTTCTACGTTTAAATAGATGTACTCCAAATATCAAAATTTCATTGCTAAATTTAATTGTTTTATATTCAAGAAAAATTCAGTTAATTACATTATTTAAACCGTTAAAATTTACGGGTCGTTACAATATTGATAGAAGGAACCTTTTGACACCTTCGAAAGGTCTTTAGGCTTCTAAACTTTGATGGCAGTATCCCTTCGACTCCTTCGAAAGGTTTGGTTGAAGCTCTTCTTCTTGCTCTTTGCTTAAGAAGGTCTAGACTTGGTCGAAGGGTGAATATTTGGAGTAAAAATTTGCACATGGCTTTTGCTTTCAAGCTGATAAATTTATTCGGCTTGATGAAATTTATTTATGAAAATAAAATGTTGCAACAGAAGGGGAAAGTTGTAGTGAAGATAGAGTTTCCAATACCGACCAATAATGTGAAATGGGATAAAGCTCAAAAGATCTGCTTTTTCCTTCAACCATCCTATATCATTCATTTATGCATTTACTAAGAATGTGGTAGAGTACCCTACTTCTACGAAATCCCGAACCAACGCTTACAAACTAAAAGGGGGAGAGTATTGCAAGTTCCATAAGGCAAACATATGTAAGACTAATAACTGCCTAGCCTTAGCTTTTATATTTCGAGAGTTGATTAGGATATGAGCACTGAAAGAGTCTGTCAAGGCATACCACAAAATCTCCAGCTTACTACCAACAATATCACCCACAAACGACGTTATTGTCTTAGAAACCTAATATCGAGGAGATTTCCCCCCACCAACAAACTATATTGATGTGATCCACAGGGTCCCACACATAGCTGGGACGAGAAAAGGAGTAAGGAGAAAGGAGAGTCACATTAGGAAAGCCAAAGAGGGGATTTATTATATTGGGACTAAAAATTTGATAGTAACGACTAAAGAGTTGAGGGAAATAAGGCATCTATACAAGGATCAGTTATTGAACTCAGAGAAAATGGGGTTATCTCTTGTTTTGCAAAATATTGGTAGACACTGGAAATGTGGTGAATGTAATTTACAAACATGCTTTTGATCAAATAATCATTCCTGAGGATAAGCTGGAACCATGTCTTGAATGATCTTTGGATTTAATAATAAGGGTTCTACTAAAACAATAAAAATAAACCTAATATGTGCAAGTTGGAATTCCACCAACTACAAAGACTTTATAGACACTTTTTCTTGAGATGAGCAAGCCTTCGTACTATAGTGCATTCTTTGGAAGGCTAGCATTAGATGAATTGGATGCTTTTATCTTGCCAAAGCACATGATAATGAAGTTTCTCTCCCCAAGTTTTTTCTTATTCACCTTCGAATTGCTTTATCAATAAGAGGTAGCATCAATCACGAAGCAGCATCAATGTGTAGTAGTTCGTTACACAACAGCGCTAGTTGGCTTTCGTGTGGACATTGATGATACTCATTACCAACATCGTGTTGGTGATCTGTGGTGACAATCTCCAAGATGCTGCATTAACATAAAGTGATATTAAAGACGAGATTGGATTGATGTCGTGCGACATGGCCTACTAGCAATACTGATTGAAGACATTAGTATAAAGTGGTATCCCTTGATGGTTGATGAAGCGCGACATTAATAAATCAGTGTTGATAACAAGAGACATAGGGAAAAAAGCCTCATTACTTGAAACGTGATATTCAATATTACTTAATATTGAGGAGATGTGACACTGATTAGGGGCAACACTGATCAACAGCTGAATTAAGGAAGCAACAATAATGAAAGTCGGCATCGATGGTAAGCGGCATTCAAGTGAGACAGTATTGATGATGAGCGACATTGCTCAGCGGCAACATTGTTCCTTGAAATTGATGAGAAGCGATACTAACAGGAGGCGAAATTGATTGAGCATGATACCCATCCTGGCTTTGTTGACATGCGGTATTGTTTGAGTGGTGGTGTTGAAGAGTAATGAAACTGAAGAGGTGCAAAATTGACAAAGTTTGGCATCCATCAGCATATAAATTCGATGATGGATGGTGTGAAATCCATGCGACATCGGTTAAGCACAACGTTCTCTTTTTCCTTATTGATGGAATGCGACATAGATAGCATATAACATGGAAGCAGTGTGATTTCACTTAAGGCTCGATATTAAAAGGAAGCGTCATCAGCGTTGAAGGAAAGTGGCATGAAGGAGTGGTGGTGTATCTGAGAGATGACATTGTATCGTAACCATTTTAAACGAGGAGCGATACAGTAGTTGGCGTTGATTCTATTCTATTGTTCTTTTCTTTCGACACAAATGCCTTTGCTCCTATCCTTTGAAAATTATGTAGATAACATTTGACCCCATCCTTGTATAAAAAAAGCTTTTTACACTTTAGTATAAAACCAAGAATTTCTTTGCTTTCTCGATCCCTTATGAGATTTTTTTTCAATGTTGTTTTCCCGTGAAACATAAAGTGAATGGTAACTTCCATTATTAAATTTAAACTCAATTTCAATTTCAAACAATCTATTTTTGGATTTGATTGAGCTATAAATAGGTATATATTGTCCACATTATCTATATGAATCAAGATTATAGTTTTGCTTTTAAGGGATCAATAACAATAAATTTCCAAACGAAAGCCTAGAAGATTATCTGGTAATGCTATAGAAAAGAGTATCATAAATTTTCTCTGGAAAAATCAGGAATAATGACCAGAAAACCATCTGGTAATAATAATTAGAATAGAAGACTAGAAAATAATGAATAGAAGGCCGAAAATCCTTCCGGAAATAATAGGAGACCAGAAATCCGTTTGATAATAATAGGAGTCCAGACATTCTTAATCAGCAACAATAATAGAAGTCCAAAAATTCATTTGATAATAGAAGACCAGAAAACCTTGTTTGATGATAGAAGACCAGAAATTCCTTTGATAATAATAATAGAAGACCAGAAATCTATCTGGCAATGATAATAGAAGATCAGAAAAACCATTTGGCATAATAGAAGATCAGAAAATCCATCTGGCAATAATAATAGAAGACGAGAAATCCTTATCTAGTAATAATGATAGAAAATTGAAAATCCTTATCTTGCATTAGAAGAAGACTAGAAGTCCTTATCTGGTAATAATGAAAGACCTTTCTTCAGAAGGTTGCTTGATTCTTGCTTCGGAGCATAATACGGCTCATTTTTGATAGATCTTCCTCTGGAAGATTATTTGATTTGGAGCGCTAATTGGCTCTGATTTTATTTGGCACCATTTTAGGTGATGATCTCTACGTGGATCGGACCTCTTATCACTGTTTTAGGTGACGATTTAGGTCTTTGTTTGGCACGTTTGGTTTCCTATTCTTAAGCAGAACCAAAGACATACCCGACCTTCCTCTAGAAGGTGCTTCAGTCGAGCCTTATAGATGGTACTAAAGGCTGGTTCGGCTCTTTGACCTATCGGTCCTAGTCAGTGTCAAAGGCTTACTCCATTCTCCCTCTACGAGGTGCTTCAGTCAGACCTTATAAGAGATACTAAAGGCGGGTCAGTTCTTTGACCTCCATCTTAGGCGGTGTCAAAGGCTTACTCCGTCCTCCTTATAAGAGGTGCCTTGGCCAAGCCATGTAGGCAGAACCAAGGGCTTGTAGATGATTTGGTCAGATCTTTCAAACGGTACAAAGGCTTACTCTGACCTCCCTCTAGGAGTTGTTTTGACATGGCCATCTTGGCAAGGGCTAAAGGCTTTTGCCCCTTATTACCATCTTAGGTAGTGGTTTAGGCATGTCCTTTTATCTCAGAAGAATCTTACTGCTCAACCATGAAGATACTTTATTTCAACTTCTTAGTTCATTCATTGTTGGAAAGTACAATCACAATTGCTCAACGTTTCATGTTCTTTCTATTACATTGCCGTCAGGTCATGATAGTTTATAGGTCCCAGACGGGATTACTTTATGTATGATTAGGGGTCCTTCCCAATTTGGCCCAAGCGATCCATCTGATGGATTCTTAGTATTTTCCGTAACTCTTCGGAGCACCAGATCTTAATTTTTGAAATGATCTTCCTCTTACTCTAGAGTTATAATACTTGGATATTCTTCGTTGATATTCAGCCGTTCCTATGGTTGCTTCATTGCTTAAATCATTGATTAGGTTTAGGGATTCCTTCTTCAATTCTTGATTTGGAGTAAATGCATACACAACCCTTCGATGAGAAGGTACTTCAACTTCAATTGGGAGCGTGGCTTCACATCCATATGTTAGGGAATATGGGTATGCCCTATTGTAATTTAGTAGAAGTTCTATATGCCTACAAAACGAGAGGTAATTCTTCTACCAAATTTCCTTTTGCTTTATATAATCATTTCTTTAAGATGGACTTCGCAGTTTTATTGGCAGCTTCAACAGCTCTGTTTGCCTTGGGGTGATCTACAGATGAAAAGCTCATGATGATTCCATTCTTGTTACAGAATTGGGTAAATTCTTCACTTTCAAATTGAGTTCCATTATGGAATATTATCTTGTACAGAATTCCAAATCTGGCAATGGAATTCCAAATCTGGTAACAATATTCTTAATTACAAGCTTGAGAACTTTTCTAGATATGATATTTGGAAGCGGTTCGGCCTCCACCCACTTTTTGATGCAATCAATGGCTATCACTGCGTATTTAGCTCCTCCTTTGGATATATGCAGTGGTTTGATTAGTTTGATTCCCCATACATCAAAAGGCCATGGACTTGAGATTGAAGTCAAATCGCTTGATGGCAAACATGGGATCTTAGAGAACTTTTGGTAGTTTTCACATCTTTTCATATAATCAATGGCATGATTAGTCTTCTAAGACCAATAAAAGCCTTGTCTCATAATTTTCTTGGCCAACTTCATACCATTGGAATGGTTTCTACAGAATCTTTCGTAAGAGGGATGCAAGCCCCATTTCTGTCAATTGAACAATACCTACCTGTGGAAAGGGACTTTCCCCTCTGTTAGTAGCTTAAAGATTGGACAGAATGAATGAGAAGAGTTTCTGTGTTGCTCTGGTGATGCAAACATGTGGGACAGAGAGTGCACTGGACTGAAGGTATTAAGGGTTACCGGCGTCGGTGAGTAGGTTGCTGGGCCACCCTATGAATTCGGGTATAAAGGATTTATATTGCTCTATTGCAAGCAGACAGGTGCATAGCGAGTAAATCACTTCCTTTGGGTTTGTTAGGAATCAAACAGAATGGGAAGCTGGAGGCAGGTGCTTAGGCGGACTTTTCTTTGTGTGAGGCGACCGAAGGGAGCAGGAGGGTAAGCCCAGTATATTAATTGGCCAGTATAAACATTGGCAACCTTTAGTATATTAATTGGGTCCATACCTCGTCTGACCTCGGTATCTTAATTACCAGTATAAACATAGGCGACCAGCGGGAGGGCAGTTAAGTAGACTGGGCAATAGCATATCACGCGCAGAATTGATTTCAATTCCCCTACCAGATAGCAGGGGATACTCATACCAATTAATTGGGCAAGACAAGTGAGACAACCGGGAATGTGTCATCTTTATTATTTCGACAAGAGCGGTAGTGGAACAAAGCAAATAAATACAAACTAGTAGTAATTCCAGCCATACTGATTGAATTATTTCAATTAGTGTATAGAGGAGACCTGAACTGTTGGTTTTGCATTTAGTCTTCCCTACTTCAAATATCACTACACGAAATGCATACTATAAAGAAAAGAAAGAAAATAAAATAAAATAAAAGAAGGAATTATGTGATTCCCTACCCGTAGCAGTCATCTTAACTTAGATTAGATACTTACTTATGATCATCTTAACTTCGATTTGATACCCGGTTAAGGGGAATAACAACTATTAGATACTAGCTATTATCATTTATTATAGCCCTTCTCTACCCTTTATTGATTATAAGATTGATTCTCTACCAGCACAAGAATCACTTACTCATGACCTCGCCATAATCACTTATTTAGTTCTCTATTATTAATATGCCTAGAACGCCGTAGAAGAAGAAGTGGGCTAGGAGCTGCCAGTAGTTGTATTAGGAAGGGAATACTTAGATTCTCTACCAGCACCTGAATCACTTACTTGACCTTAGTTCTTCGCTCCAGGAGAAGTTACTCCTTCTTGTGATGCCCTTCCATAATAACAAAAAGTTGGGAAAGTTAAACTCTTCTTATGCTTGAGGAAGTCGAATAGATGCTACGTAAGGTGCTGGCCTTACTTGGACACCAGGAAAATCCCAGGGTTGTGATCACAGCTGGGTAGAAGGGCCTTTCCCAGAAGAGAACCAGGGAGAGATAAGGAGCCGAACAGCCTCTCCTTTTAGTCGCACCTCCCTTAGAGAAAGAAGAGAGGATTAGGCTCTTACCTACTCATGGGAGTATGGTAGTCAGGGTTGGTCCACTAATGGATCTAAGAGTTATAACTATCTCTGCACTAGATCCCTACTTGTCCTAAAATAATTTCTGGCAAGCCTCCTCTGATTCGTCTGATAAGCAATAGACTCCTCAGATTGCTAAGAACCCAGTATATTGGCTTTGGCTCTGGACCAGTATATTAATAAGTTGAGCCCCAGATATTCATTCGGAAAGTCCAATATATTAATTGGGCAAGGGCAATCAGGGCTTTGCTTTCTCTATTCTGGTAGCTAGTTCATCATAAGTCAGAAGAGGTAAACGAAGAATATTCCACGTTTCCGTTATGAGTGCGTGCGACATGGCTCTTAATTATATTATCGAGTTAAGTCTAAACCCTAATATTAATTTACTTGGAAATTTGTGGGTGTTAGCCATGTGGCGTGCTGCCTCCCTTCACGGCTTCACTTCGCTCAATTTCCAATCCAAGGTCAATGAAATTTTAGCATGCACCATAAAGGAACAGGCAGGCAGACAAGTTGAGGATCTTTTTTCTCAACGACCCAACCGCCCCTCCACACAGCTTCGGTATGAAATTTTGGATACCATTGCTCCCGATGGTAATAAGTTGGAGCATTTACACAATCTTTCAAATCTATTTCTCAGTTTATAGGAGAATGGGCCAGTAAGCCCAGTTTTCCAACAAGCGCTTACTTCCTCCCTTAGTAATTTTGCTCATATTTCTGGATTAACGCATCTTAAGTAAGGGAGTGAATTTCCCTTCTTATAAAATATCCCGTTTCCATGACAAAAGTTGGGGCTCTATGCTTTATTATCCTTTCCATCTTTTTGTCTACTGGTATTTCCTCTTTTATTATATATTCGACGATAGGCATCATCCGGCTATTATCATATTGGTTATCAATTCCAATATAGGAAGATTTTTCTTGTGGAATTTCAGTTTCATTCTCTTTCTCTTTGTGTGCTAAGGCTTGAGAGCTGGTTGATACTAAGGATTCAATTTCAGATTTGGTCCTTTTACTTCTATACTAGGGCTTGATTGGTAGCCTATTGGTACAATTCAAGCTTCTAGTGCTCCTTGTGAGCTGGAAAACTTAGCCAAAGAATCAGCTTGGGAATTTCATGCCTCTTTGCACTTGGTGTATTGAGAATCTTCAAATTGGGTTAACATTTTCAATATCTTTTTGACATATAGAGCCAATTTGGCGTCTTTCATCTAATATTTCTAGTTTAGCTGATTTACCATTAATTGTGAATCACTGAAAATCTCGATTCTAAGGATTTTCAGTTGGAGGGATAGGGTAAGTCCTACTATCATTGGTTCATATTCCGCCACATTGTTAGTAGCTTGAAATCCTAATTTCATTGCATAGTTTAAACGGTGTCAATCGGGGGTAATAATTACATATCCAGCCCTGGCTCCTTGTTCATTTGAGGCTCCATCCATGAACAACTGCCACTTAGGCTTTAGATCGTTTTCCTTTGTTGATTGCTCTTTAATAAACCCTATACAATTGTTATGAATTCTGCTAGAGCTTGTCCTTTAATTGATACCTGAGGTAGAAATTCGTTATCATATTGGCTAACCTCTATTCTCAGTTTAACTAATCTTCCTGAAGTTTCTGATTTTCAAAAAACCTACTTGAGTGGTAAATTAGTTAAGACTTTAATTGGATGTGCTTGAAAATAAGCCCTTAGTTTTCACGCGGTGAGCATTAAGTAGTACGCTAATTTCTCTATAATTGGATATCTAGTTTTTGAATTTTTGAGTCTCCTGCTCGTATAATATACTGGAAGTTGAGTTCTCTTTTCTTCTCTTATTAGCACGAAACTAACGGCGTGTTCCGAAACCACCATATAGAGGTAAAGGTTTTCCCCCTCTATGGGGCTAGATAAAATTGGTGGTTTCTCCAAATGATCTTTCAGTTCCTTAAAAGCTTTTTGACAATCATCATTCCATTCGAAGTTTTTCTTCTTCTTAATTACATCTAAGAACGGGATACACTTGTCAGTAGCCTTAGAAATGAATCTGTTCAATGTTGCCACTCTACCATTCAGGCTCATTACGTCTTTACTTGTCAATGGCTACCATATTTCTAATAGCTTTGATCAGGTCAGGGTTGGCTTCGATTCCTTTAGCGTTGACAATATACCATAAGAATTTCCCAAATTGAATTCCAAATGAGCATTTTTTCAGGTTAAGCTTCATATGATACTTTCTTGATATGTGGAACATTTTCTCAAGATCTTTTAGATGGTTGCTTTCTTCTTGAGCTTTTACCAACATGTCATCAACATAAACTTCCATGTTCTGGCCAATTTGTTCATTAAACATTATGTTTACCAATCTTTGGTATGTCGCTCCAGCATAAGCATCCATGAAAGATAAGAGCTTTTGTCCACTTGTTGCATCAACCAGTTGATCTATCCTTAGGAGGGGGTTACAATTTTTGTGCACGCTTTATTCAAATCAGTGTAAGTGACACACGTTCTCCACTTCCCATTAGATTTCTTAACTAACACTGAATTAGCTAAACACTTCGGATAAAGTACCTCTCTGTTAAACTCGTTTTCAAGTAATCTCTTGACTTCCTATTTTAAGGCATTGGATTGGACTTTATCAAACTGCCTTTTCTTCTATCAGATAAGCGTAATATTCGAGTCTATATTCAAAGCATGGCACATAACAGTCGGGTTTATCCCAACCATATACGAATGGGTCCAAGAAAATAAATCTCTGCTAATTTTGAGAAATTGAACGAGTTCTTGTTTAAGTTCGTTATCTAGCTCTTTTCTAACTTTTACCCTCTTTGTTGGATCAATCGGATCCAAGTATATTTCCTCCAAATCTTTTGTAGGCTTTATTCTTTCTTTTTCACCTCTATAATCCAATTTAGTGATTATCTCCTCACCTTCTATTCTTCCTCCACCAAGTTTGTTTCTCTCCATTTTCTTTCTCTTTTAGAGGAATCAAGCTTTCTTAGCACACGCTTAGTCTCCTAATTAACCTTGTTTTTCTTTGGGTAATGAGTTTGAAGAATCATCATCCAAAGGCTTCTTTATATCAATATTTATTAACTTATTTTTCTCGGAATCATAACAAGAAAGATGGTCTCATTTATATTGCACAACGGTGGCAAAGTACATCTCACGAGCACTAAACTACTCTCCCCTTATAGTTCCCCACCCACTTTTGGTTAGGAATTTTACCATCAGATACTTTAAAGAGACAAAAGAATCAAGCTCATCCAAAGTTAGTCTTTCGAAATGGCGTTATAGTATGAAGGTTGATCCATGATGACGAATAAAGCCTCAAATGTTCGCGATTGCGGTTGAACTTCTATTTGCAGTAGAAGCCTTATTTGCCCAACAGGAGTTGGCCCTTTATTATTGAACTCAAAATTAGGCTCAATGCTCAACTCCAGTTTTTCTTTTGGAATTCCCATTTAGTCAAATTCATGTTTAAAGATTACGTTGTCTGCACTTTCGGTATCCACCAAGATTTTAGTAACCACAAAAAAACCAATTTGTGCAGTGATCATGAGAGGAATATTATGAGGATGATGAACTCTTCTTAGCTCTTACGGAGTGATAGTTAAGTTATGCATCTGAATTTGGAACCTTGGATTTTTGAATGGTGGCTCCTCCTGAATAGAGAAGATCCCTTCCTTTGCTTCTCAAATATAATAATTCCTAACTCCTTTGTTATTTCCAGCTAGATGTCAGCCTCCATGGATAATGTCAATTTTGTTGAGAGGTGGAATGAAATCTGGCTGACTTTCACCTTCTACTAAATTCATAGCGTTGTTTAAGAGCATTTGGTGGCTGTCCTAAGAATCAGCAGCTTTCTGTCCATCCTTGATAAATCCAGCTAACACACAAAATTCATCCATTTTATGTCTATTTACTTTATGGTAAGCACAGTAGTCGCCTCCTTTTCTTGGCTCGAGGTTGGTTTTAGATTTATCGGAAACTTGAAAATTAACTTTTTCTTTTGTTGTAGTATATATATAGGATATCGGCTTATTTAAAGAAACATGATTGGTATTTGGGGCCTCTTCCCATTTTTGCTTCCTATTGTTGTGGTCATAGCCAGTTTTTCCTACTTCTTTCTTCATGTAAGCTTTTCTCTTGGCGTAGTATATTTTATATATACGGATGAATATATCATCTTGAAAGTGGAAATCTTGCAAATCCTTGCATCCGTGTATATAGAGCTCTCACGAAAACGGGGTTTGCTCAACCAGCCCCGAATGTACTGCTACTAATTTGTCCCTATCAGTCATATCTTTCATCTTCAGGGCCTCTATATTTAACCTTTTAAGATAATCGCCCAATAACTCCCTTGGTCTTTACTTAATATTAGCCAACACAATTTAATTGGTGGTAGGAACTTTACAGATACAAAATTATGCTGAGAATTCGTAGGAGAATTGTTTCCAGGAAATGATTGTCTTCTCCTGGTATTTCCTATACCATTTGGTTGCTGCTCCTTGGAAAGTAACAAGAAAAAGCCTACAAAGTGATGTGCATGTAAATGTGCATATTTTTACCACCATATTTAATCTATTTAAATTAAATAAATGATCATATTGGGTATTTTAACTTGTTTAAACCAAAATTCAAATTATTTGAAATTGTCACATATTCATCTTCATATAGGGGCAAAATGGTCATTTTTATGCATTTATTAAATTGAGAAAATTTACTTGGAATTTTCTATGTTGTTTTGTAGAAAATTTGGTGAATTTTACAAGTGGTTACATGATGATATATGCATGCATAAGAGTGAAGAGAACAAATGAAGATGGAAATAATTCAAAGTGAAGATAATGGAGGACCCCACCTACCCACCTACCTTAATGTACAAATTAGAGGCTAATGCACATGCTTATGGAATTAATGGCTTCATGTACACTTAAATGAGGATTATTTGAAGCTAATGATTACTTGGCCTCCACACTTCCTAAGTGGGTATTTTGGGCATTCCCCAAAAATATGAATTAGGGTTTAACAAATGTTAAAATCCCTTTATGTTTCATGTAACCCTCCTCCTCTCTCTTAGTCTCTCTTAGTTTAGTTCAGTCTCAAAATAAAAGACAAGTTCTCATTCTCTTTTCATGGCTACTTAGCCATTTCTTCTCTTATGTAATTCTTTTATGCAATTTAATACATGTTCCTTTTCTTTTTTTGTTTATTTCCTTTCATGTTGTAGTGTAGATTTACATTCAAGCAAAGTAGATTAGTTTTAATTCTTGTTAATTAGCTTTTCTTTTCCATTAGCTTTCATTTTCCTTTCTTTTTGCTTTCATTTTGCTAGCTACATTTGTTAATCAAATGACAAATATGAGAGGCTAAATCCCTACAATTTAGGGGTAATGAAGCTCTCTAATTATGTATCTTCAACTATTTGTTAATTAATGCTCTCTTTTTGTGCTTAATGATGATCAATGAAGTGTTTTATTTGTTGTTCTTGCTTTGAATTTGATAGCCTATATTGTTGACACTAAATAGGCTATGCTTAAACAATCACCAACACAAATGCCTCTTCATCAAAATATGATTATGGCATAAGAAAGTGATTTGAAATTAAAATTTGATGGTCTATATATTTCTAATCAATAGTTAATAGGCCATACTTAAAATATATTTCATTTTCATTTTCATTGTCAAATTTTATGAAGTTAGTAAGTGGTTTAAGGGGTGTGTTATAGTTTGATGGCTTATGTTGGCTAATCAATAGCACAAATATGCCATACTTATGATAAACACATCAATTAAAGCACTAATGACCATAAAAGAGAGATTATGATTTCATATGTGTTGAACTACATGATCTAGAGAGTGGATTTATTCTCTAAATTGTCATTTAACTCTTATATTTGCATTTCTTTTCTTTTAGTTAGTTAGTTAATTCTCTAATTCTCTAGCTTAACTTCACTTGATTTTGGTTTAATTTGATTGAATAGATTTTTAAAATCATCAATTCTCTGCGGATCGACCCGTATTCGCCACGTACTACAAGTGTACGCCGTGCGCTTGCGGTTATATTTTATTTCTAAATTCATTCGACGGTTTTCTAAACCGATAGAATTACCATCGACGAACACAAAGCATAGCTCCAGATGCGTCGTATAAGTTCATTTGACTTTCAAAAGCCATCAAGTGATCATCTAGATCACTTATTCCATTATATATGATGGATGGAATCTTGATATAAGAAGGGATTTTTGTGGACATGATTTCATCCATGAAGGGAGCTTCTCGATGATTATCATTAACTCTTTCATCAAGAGTCCTCATTCCCTCGAGATTAAGCATATTTTTTGCCATCTTCTATGCCATATCTATTAGGTAAGCTTCATCACTATGGTAGTAGCTTATGTCCAGTTTATATCCCCTTGAGGTTGAGCTTTCAGATTGTTCCAAAGACTTCTCCATCATCCTTCCTTAGCAATTTGCTTCAACTTGTTGATTACCTCTTCTTTTTTTGGAGTTATAGTAAGTTTGCCTTCACTTTTGCTTCTAAGAAAAGAGGCATCCAAGCCTCTTCTATGGGACTTTACTTCATATCCCCTTATGAGCTTAGTGGTTTTGGAGGATTTCTAGGTAAGGATTCCTTTCAAAAGTTCCTTTCTCATTTGCACTTGTTGTTCTAGGTCTTTAATCTTAACTTCGCTGTTGGTAGGTTGTGCCAGTTCTAATGGCTATCCGTGCTCTGTATTTCCCAAGTTGAAGTCGGGAACATCGTTTTCCTCTAATGCCACCATTTGCACGACTTCTTCATTTGCAGCATTAATTCATTTTGATTTCGCCATTTTCCTAAAACAAAAACTCATTTGATTAGTTTAAGGAGGGAGTTAATTAGGATCGAAGGTTCAAGCCCTTCATTTAGCGCCAAAATGTTAAACAAAAATCTAGTATAACACTCATGATGTTAATTATGATAGACTAGTTCTTGATTCGAACACATATGATAACTGACCAAGCATGGCTTAATCGATGTTTACCAAATAGTGCTATCAAGAACATGTTTATTATTCATGACTCGATGCAAGAGGATATCACTAAGGGATGGAACTATGATGCTAATGGGCTTTTGATGTTGTATATCCGAAAGTCCGTATATCATCTTGGAATATGATATTCGAGATCTATTAAGTTCACTTGGAATAAAATATTCGAGAGCCCTTAAGATCACTCGGAACATATATTAAAGAATCCATATGGTCTTTGGAATAAAATTACCAAAGGCCATGCTGTATATCTAAAGAATGTAGAGAAGACGAGTAGCAAATTTGTGCAATACCCCATTAAGCGTATTAATGGACTAGGTAATCGGTCCTTATATTCTAAGTCTAATGTCTATATGTAGTAAGCAAAAATAATAAAAATGACCGAACCCCCTCTGAAATTATCCATGTCGAACTTTGGGGCTAAAGAGATCTTTATGTGCATCTCTACATCTATGTCAATAACATCCAAAGTGCATAGTCAAAATAATAAGCATGTCCATGTCCTTGTTCATGTAAACTATGCATGATTACAGTCAAATAGGTTTTGTCCCCAATTCAATTTAGGGGTGCCAAGAGTTTAATTTCAAGAGTAGAGAAAAGAAAATGATCAACCCCTCTAACCTGCACCTAGGTCCGTATTTATACGGGTAGTGGGGATCGTCATAGCAGCTCGATGCCGCCCTTAGCATGCTTAATTGTTGCCTTGCATAACCTTTGGTATTGTCATCGACGTTAGGTTCCTTTGCTTCATTTTAGATAATCTTTGGCATGCTTTATCAATAAGAGGCAGCATCAACCATGAAGCAGCATCAATATGTAGTGTTCGTTATACAACAGCGTTAGTTAGCTTTCGCATGGACATTGAAGATATTCATCATCAACGTTGCATTGGTGATCTACAGTAACAATATCCAAGATGTTTTATTTACATAAAGTGGAAATAAAGACGAGATCAAATTGATGACATGCGACGTGGCCTACCAGCAATTCTGATTGAAGGCGACATTAGTATAGAGTGGTATCCCTTGATAGTTGATGAATTGAAACATTAATAGTTCATAGTGTTGATAACATGTGACATAGGGAAAAGAGCCTCATTACTTTAAACGTGATATGCGATATTATTTAATATTGAGGAGATGCAACATTGGTTAGGGGCGACACTGATGAACAGCCGAATTAAGGAAGCAACATTAATGAAAGTCGGCATGGATTGTAAGCGGCATTGAAGTGAGACAATATTGATGATGAGTGACATTGGTTAACGGCGACGTTATTCCTTGACATTGATGAGGCGACACCAACAGGAGGCGATATTGATTGAGCGCGATATCCATCCTGGCTTGGTTGACATGCAGTATTGTTTGAGTGGTGGTGTTGAAGAGTAACAACACAGAAGAGGTGCAACATTGAGAAAATTTGGCATTCATCACCATATCACTTCGATGATGGGTGGTCTGAAATCAATGCGACATCAATTAATTGCAGCATTCTCTTTTTCCTTATTGATGGAATGTGGCATAGACAACATACAACATATAAGCGGTGTGGTTTCACTTGAGGCTCGATATTGAAAGGAAGCATCATTGGCGTTGAAGGAAAGCGGCATGAATGAGCGACGGTGTAGATGAGAGATGATACTAATTATTAACCTTTTAGACGATGTGTGATACCGTAGTCTTTGGCATTGATTTTACTATATTATTCTTTTATTTTAACATAAATGCCTTTTCTCCTATCCTTTGGAAATTAAGTGGATAACAGATGACATGTTGATTATATCAAAGGAAGAAGTTGAACATATAAAAATTTAAATGAAATGTTCGAGATTCTACGCAAATATAAAATGAAGTTGAATCCACAAAATGTTCTTTTAGGATACAATCATGAAAGTTCCAAGGATATATAGTGAGTAAGCGTGGGATGGATGCCAATCCCAAGCAAATAAAAGAAATTAAGGGTATTACAAAACTAGAAACTGGTAAGGAAATGACGAGTTTGAATGGGAGAGTAGTCACACTCAATCGATTCATTTCAAGGGTAACAGAAAAGTATATCCCTTTCTTTGATGTTATCAAGAAGCATAGAATGTTGGAATGGACAAAGGTGCAAAAATACCTTCTAAGAGTTGAGAGACTACTTAGAAAAACCTCCAATTCTATCTAGTCTCATTGAGGGTAAGGATGTATTCTTGTACATGACTGTATCTAAGCATGCAACAAGTTAAGTATTGATGCAAGAGAAAAGTGGTATACTTCCGCATTGATTTGTAATCAGTAGTATTTCGTAGCAAGTGAGGAAATTAGAGATAATCCCATTAGAAGGGAGGAGAAGAAAGAGGAGATCTGAAAGAAAAATAAATAATAATATGGTGCCCGTTAGGGTTTCACCATAACAATCTATTTATAGGCAAAAAGAAGATCTGTTGGGCCAAAGCGGTCACAAAGATCCGAAATCCATTTTCGCTCCCGAACGAAAATATATCCAATATATTAAAATATATATTTTCGATATGTATAAACCCAATGGAACCATCAAAATCTTGAAAAGGTCAATTCTACACAAATTTGTCCTTTGCCATCAAATTTTCTTTTTAGATAATTATTTTAAAATTAGTATTTAATTTGTTCAATTTGTGATTCATTATACCTCCTCTCAAAAAATATTACTTTATTGACTTAGATTACAAGCTTAATAAAGATTATCTATTACCATACCACAATGAACAATATTGCATTCCATGTTTTTACTGAAACTCTGAATGAACCAAAAATGAAAATGACATCTTCAATACCATTTAAGTTTGTACATGACCTAAAGGACATTTGAGTTTTGGAAATAGAAATAAGAAACGATGAGAATGGTCATTATATAGTTTTGAAAAACAACGAGATTTTGTAGTTGCTACACGTGCTATTCATAGTTTCTTAAGAAAGTTCAATGAAGATCCCGAGTAAGAATTTATCAATGCAGTTGTTTCTCCAAATTATGCGATAGCGATATGTAGGAGTCAAGGACGTCCAACTCGTGATGGTTGAAGTTCATCAAAGGCACAATAGATTATTAAAACATGCGATGATATTAAAGACACATTAGTTGGTGATGGACGACCTTGAGTGGGATTTTAGATTGAGTATTTTTATTTTAACTTTTGTGGTTGTTGTATCTTAATTTCATAGTTGTTTGTATCTCAATGTCATAGGTGTTGTATCTGAATTTCAATTCTATATTTCATTGTTGTTTTATAAATTGTTAATCATGAATCACAATTTGTTAATAATAATTGATTTCAGTCTATTTATCCTTTTGCTTTTTGATTTTATTTTATTTTGATTTAAATTTGAATGATCATTTTCTGATTCATTACGTTCAATGTTCTACTTCTGCATAATGCACTAAAATATTTCTGGTTGCGATGTTCACTCTCCACAATATCTCTTTTAAACAAGAAACCATAGGCTTCTAGTATATATGAGTATGATGCACATCTTGAACCTTGAATTCTACATGCTTAAATATAGTATCATATGAAATGTTCTATTTTTTTATGAAGTGTTCTACTGCTCTGAAACTATTCGTTTACCTAAGTCCGCTACCATGTTTCTAACATAATGTTCCCACAATGTCACAAATATCTTAATCTTTTTAGGTAGCATTTAAGATATATAACAAATGGGTCAAGTATCACTATCTTGCAACTGGTATGACACTCTAAACAAAGGCTCTAGAGGCCGTTTGATCGAATCTTTATGACATCAAGATGAGTGATCTGCATGAATTATGTACCGCTCTTGTTGTAGTAAAAAAAAGGCATCCAGTGTATATATGTTGTGCGCAGGACCAGTCCTAGAAGTTTTGATACCTAAAGACATTTGTAGACTAATGCCCTTATTTAACTAATAGCTACCTCAACTTGGATTTTTGAATATTTCATACCAAATGTGAAGGGCAACAAAAGTTAAAAAATTTCAATCTCATTTGTTAAAAGCCTTTTAACTTTGCTTTTTGCCACATAATATCAACCCAATTTGACAATGTAATTAGTGTGCCTCTTTTCTTCATATCTATTGTGACTTTCCCAACACATGTTAGATAATTATTTGATATCGATACTTCAAAAAGTTTAAGTTAGCGTCCATTTTATCATTGTCAGTACTTTAAATGATAGAAAATGATTTAGTTATGGACAATAATTCGTATAACACAAGTATTTGTTAAAATTATATTCACCAATTAATAATTCATTTTTTACAAAGACAAGAAAACTATCCATAAATAACATTGCGAAGCGAATTTGAAATGAAAATTATCCACATGCAATAACATGAATATGTCAAAAACGCGCATAAGTTAAAAAATTAATGTTTGAAAGGAATAAAATGAATTAATTATCTACAAAATTTATTTTACCTATAAACTAATTATTAAGAATATTTACACACAGTATAAACATTATATTTCATCAATCTATTTATGCAAAAGACACTAAACATTAAATACCTAGGAAAACAAACTTATATATAAAATACTAACCTAATGTGATTTCAAATTCATCAAAGTTTTGGAGAAGACGACATTCCAACAAACAAATAGCATCTACCAATAAATCACTTCAGGAACTCGAAGAGGATTTCGTGTGATGTGGTGCTTATCAAATTTTTTACACCAAAATAAATTTGTTTTGTTGTAACAACTGTTAAATTTAGATTATTACATTTGCGTTTTCGTATTGACTATAATTAAAAACTGAATTGTTGAAATATTACATCCGTCAACTTAAAGTGTAACATTATTAGGGTCGGTCCTAGAAGTTTTGATACCTAAAACCATTTGTAGACTGATGCCCTTATTTAACTTATAGCAACATCAATTTGAATTTTTGAATATTTCATACCAAATGCGAAAGGCAACAAGAGTTAAAAGAATTTCAATCTCGTCTGTTAAAAGACTTATAACTTTGCTTTTTGCTACATGATACTCAACCCTATTTGACAATGTAATTACCGTGCCTCTTTTCTTCATATCTATTGTGACTTTCCCAACACATGTTAGATAATTATTTGATATTGATACTTCAAAAGGTATAAGATAACATCCGTTTTATCATTATCATTACTTAAAAAGATAGAAAATAAATTAGTTATAAACAATAATTCGTACAACACAAGTATTTGTTAAAATTATATTCACCAATTAATAATTCATTTTTTACAAAAACATGAAAACTGTCCATAAATAACATTGCGAAGTGAATTTGAAATGAAATTATCCACATACGATAAAATGAATATGTCAAAAACATGCATAAGTTAAAAATTAGTGTTTGAAAGGAATAAAACGAATTAATTATGTACGAAATTTATTTTTTCTATAAACTAATTATAAAAATATTTACACACAGTATAAAGATTATGTTTCATCATTCGATTTAAGAAAAATACACTAAACATTAAATACCCAGGAAAACAAACTTATATATAAAATACTAACCTAATGTGATTTCAAATTCATCAAAGTTTTGGAGAAGAAGACATCTCAACAAACAAATAGCATCTACCAATAAATCACTTCAGGAACTCGAAGAGGATTTCGTGTGATGTGGTGCTTATCAAATTTTTTACACCAAAATAAATTTGTTTTGTTATAACAACTGTTAAATTTAGATTATTATGTTTGCATTTTAGTATTGACAATAATTCAGTACTGAATTGCCGAAACATTACATCTCTCTGCTTAAACTGTAATATTATTTTGTACTAGTTGTTCTCGTCTTGTACTTTCTAAAATTATATTCGATGTTTCATGTATAACGAATTAAGCATTATGGATAAGTGTGTTATGAAGAATCCCTCTTGTTTGTGTGGTCTTTTAGGAAT
Source organism: Allium fistulosum (assembly GCA_030737815.1). Taxonomy (NCBI): domain Eukaryota; kingdom Viridiplantae; phylum Streptophyta; class Magnoliopsida; order Asparagales; family Amaryllidaceae; genus Allium; species Allium fistulosum. The sequence goes on from CM060901.1 coordinate 1,499,505,661, forward strand.
GGAACGAAGATTTCATCATATGAAGTATTCAAATCATACAAATACTGTGAAATTCCCAAATTCATAACATACTTTTGAAATTTTAAACTAAAACAAATATATAAAACACTAACCTAATGCAATTTCAAATTCCCGAATTGGCAAATAAATAATGAAAGGGTTCAGAACGAAGGAGTCCAGGAGACTTTGCCTGAGCCTTTGCCTGCTTTCATGCTTTGTAAAATACCTATTTCGTTGTTGCCTAATCTTTACCATGCCATCGAACCCGCCTTTCGCTCATGAGTTCGTGGATGCAAATCATGCGATGTGATGCCTAATTTTTCACACGGGGGTTTTCTCTACTAACATTGTAAGCACGATCTGGTGCCCTAACTATTTTACGTCCCAAAGCAGTTGCTTCTTATGCTTTGGGCAAAGGCCGGACCATGCGTTAGTTTTAATTTGTAATGAAGTGATCACGAAGAGAGGTTATAAATGGTTATCCTTTCAACTAAACATTTTTGCATCATTCATTTGAATGTCTGTCAAAAGATTGTGCTGAATTCAGAAAATACTGGATGCTTGCTCACTTAACATTTGGTTGTGTAATAACAAGCAGCGTTACTTTGTAGGATTACAGGAATTTGCAAATAGCTCCAACAAACTTAAAAAAATCGATTCATGTATGAAGATGCTTCTCACTCTCTTCCCGTAGATGCAACCCTATGATATTATATTGCTGGTAATTGTTAACGCCAAAATTGGTCACTAACCCCCAAATCCAGATGAAAGCACCAAATACCAGTCACAACTCAGAGATAGAATGTATGTAGAGAGTAATAATGTGAAGAACAGTTAAAACTGAAATGAAAGCAGTAAAGAACAGCAGATTTTATAGTGGTTCGGCTAACTCCGGCCTACGTCCACTCCAGAAGTTTGCTTTTTATTACTGTAATAATCGATTACAGTTACAAAATGGCAGAGTTGCCTTAGCCTTAGAAAAGAGAAAGTAAGAGAGCAGAAAGAAGATGAAGAAGATCCCCTTTTCTGAAGCCCTACATGGTCTATTTATAGACAAGTTCAAGTAGTTGATGGGCTCTCCGAGTAACTTGAGCCCATCATGGGCCGAACGGCCCATGCCGAACCAGAATGCCATGCCGAACGCACTTGTGTGCCGAAGGGGGTAGCTATGCCGAACGTACTCGTATGCCAAACGAGGTAGCTATGCCGAACGACCCATCCAATGCCGAACGATCCATCAATGCCGAACGAGGTTGCCATGCCGAACGATCCATCCAATGCCGAGCCATCGTCTTCATGCCGAACGTGTTGATGTGCCGAACGAGGGTTGAATGCCGAGCAGAACTTAGGCCGGACAATACTTTGGTCGAATGCTAACGAGGCCGGTCCTTGTCTTGGCCGAACGCTAACCAGGCCGAACCATGTCTTGGCCGAATGCTGACTAGGACGAACCATGTCTTGGCCGAACGTTACTGAATGTCGAGTGCCCCTGGATGCTGAGCGATCCCTGATGCCGAACAGTTTCTAATGCCGAGCGCTCATCAAATGCCGAACGATACTTAATGTCGAACCTCCATCATGCCGAACCATGTCTGATGCCGAACAGTTTCTAATGCCGAGCGCCCATCATGCCGAACGATCTCTAATGCCGAGCGCCTCTAAATGCCGAGCGCTCCTGGATGCCGAGCGCTACTGAATGCCGAGTGCTCCTGGAATGCCGAACCACTCATGTATTAATAAGACTTGCGGTATGAAGTGAAGATATGCAGATTTGCGGACCGTTTTTGTTTCTTCTTTGCTTATGGGCTGGACTTCCTTTTAGGCCCATTCTTCTTTTCTTTTCCTGTATAAATAAGATAGGATACAGCAGTTTGTACATTACATTGTATTCTTCTGAGATTGAGTAATAAAGAAATTCTAGCTTTTCATTTTATCAAATCTTATTTTGGTATCAGAGCACCTCAAGCCGAAAGGCATTTCATTCGTCAATTCAATCTCTTTTGTCAACCTTGAAGATTCAAGGGAGTTTTTATGTGACTCCTCAGAAAAGTATCATCATCGGAGTCTTTTATACCTTTCTTGATCAAGAGCATCAAGGCTCACTACAATTCCTGCGTCACCAAGGCTTGGATCAGAGAGATCTCTTCATTTCCAACCGGCAACAACAGGAATCCTTTTCTTTTTCCCTCAGAGTTTCTGGCTCATCACTTTTAACTGCAGTGTATGTGCATTATACCAATTTCATTGATATAATACACAAACACCACTTTCTTGATTCCGATTGATTTCTTGGTGGCAAACTATTGTCTACCACTCCAAGAAACTCCGCATTTCCTCTGTTTTGAATCATTCCTGATTCAAGAACCTGACCAAAAATGGCAGATAATGGCGATGAATCAGCATCAGTGACTTCTAGAGGAGAAGGCAATGACGCCACAAGCATTCCTGCTCTAGTTAAGCCCAAGAGCCACGTCATCACCATTCCTCTTGATGAAGACAATTTCATCATGTGGAAGTATCAAGTTGAAACAGCATTGAAGGGTTATGGCCTTCAAGAATTCGTACAAGGGACAAAAACTGTGCCTCCTGCAATCATTTTAGACAAGGATAAAAACCATGTCAGTAACCCAGAATACATTCAACATCAGAAACAAGACAACTTACTTGCATCATGGTTAATATCATCTATAAGTGCCAATCTTTTGTCTCAAATCGTAGGATGCAATACATCATACGAGATCTGGTCCACTATAGACCAGATTTTCAGTTCCCAGTCATCAGCTCGAATCATGCATTACAAAAGAGAACTTCAAAATGCTAGAAAAGGGGACATGCCCATGAGAGAATACATCACCAAGATCAAGAACCTATGTGACAGACTCAGTGTTGTGGGACATAAGGTTGCTGAAAGTGATCAGATACTCACTCTCACCAGTGGCTTAGATGATGAATATGAATCACTTGTTACATTCATAGCCACCCAACCTGTCCTACCAAACCTGCAGTATGTACATGCTGCCCTGCTTGCTCATGAGGGAAGAATAGAGCAAAGAAAGTCCATACAAAGTGATATCAATATTAACTTTGCAGTAAATACAAGAAACAAGAATCAGTCAAAGACACCCAACAATCCTAATAACCCTGGCCATCAAGGTCAGCGTGGAGGTCAGTCTCAAAGAGGCAGAGGCAGAGGAAGATTTAACAACTTTAGCAGAGTGAAGTGTCAAATTTGTGAGAAAACAGGACACATGGCCAATAAATGCTACTTCAGATTCAATTCTGAATTCAATTCAGGACAACAAGGACAATCAAGTCAAAAGACACATAATGCAAACATGGCTCAAGTGAACCAACAAGGCAAAATCAACACTGATGATACAAATGAAGATGCAGACAAGATTGATGATGCAAGCATAGATGATTGGTTCCCAGATTCAGGTGCAACAAATCATATTACTAACAACCTTCAGAATCTCAACTTAGGAAACAAGAAATACAAAGGTACGCATTCTGTTCTTATGGGTGATGGTGAAGCCATAAAAACATCACATGTTGGAACTGGCAGTGTTAAAGGTAGCAGAACTCTCTTTTTGAATAACTTATTGAGAGTCCCTAGGATCAAAAAGAATTTAATAAGTGTTTCTCAATTTGCCAAGGACAACAACGTGTACTTTGAGTTTCACCCAAAATTTTGTCTTGTTAGGGACTTACTAAATAAAAGTGTGTTACTACAGGGTAGACTGGACAGAGGTCTTTACAAGTTCAGCAACATGGGCACAAGAAAACCTTCTAATAGGGCAATTTATTCTAATCCAGTTAATTTCAATGTTGAAACAAGAAATGATACTCTTAGCTTATGGCATTGTAAACTTGGTCACCCCAAGATTGATATTGTAAAACAGATTCTGAATGAAAATAATATTAGTTTTAAGAATTTTTCTATACCTTTTATATGCTCACATTGTCAAAAGGGAAAAAGTCACAAATTAACTTTCAGTAATTCAGATACTGTATATCATGAGCCACTGAAATTAGTGGCAGCAGATCTTTGGGGCCCAGCCCCCCTATCATCAACACAAGGGGACAGGTACTATCTCTCACTAGTCGATGCTTGTACTAGATTTACATGGATATATTTTCTTAAAAATAAGTCAGACACATGTAGTGCAATTAAACATTTTGTCAGTCATGCTGAAAACCAACATGGCAACAAGATTAAAATTATGCAAACTGATGGTGGTGGTGAGTTCAAAGTCTTAAAAGCATTTTTTGACAGTAAAGGAATAGTGCATAGAACCACCTGCCCACACACTTCAGAACAGAATGGCCTGGTAGAAAGGAAACACAGACATATAGTTGAAACAGGTTTAACCCTTTTATCACAAGGTTCTCTACCTATGAGATATTGGAGAGAAGCATTTGCTACTGCAGTGTATCTCATAAATAGGATGCCCACAAGATTACTAAATAAACAATCTCCATATGAGAAATTGTATAGTGTTAAACCTAAATACAATGAAATGAAAATGTTTGGTTGTCTGTGCTTTCCCTACCTCAGGCCATATAACAAGCATAAATTAAGCTTGAGATCAAGTGCTTGTACCTTCTTAGGTTATGCATATAATCAGAAGGGATACAAATGCTTAGATAAAAATGGGAGAATATATATTTCAAGGCATGTTGTCTTTAATGAAAATGTTTTTCCATTTGCAGATAAAGTAAAGGAAAAACAACAAACAAGCAGCAAAACTGTCTATATACCAATGATTCCTGAATTAACTGAACTGGCAAGGGACACTCAAGATGTTGGCAGTGATCATCAACATGAAGAAGCATCCATCACCAGCACAAAAACTGGTTACAGTTCAGACAAATCAGACTTAAACAACATTCATCATAGTACTCAGATTGACCTGGAACAGCAGACAGAGCATGATCTCAATGAAAGTGATCACTCAACAACAAAAACAACTGATGATCATGGTGAGCATTCAATAACTGAAAACATTGACAATCACAATGAAGGCATAGGTTTATCACAACCAAGAGCTGAACACCCAATGGTCACTAGGTCTAAAAGTGGGATTTTTAAACCCAAAATATATACTGCTATTCTCAATGAAATTGAACCAACTAACTATGACCAAGCAGTAAAAGATGAAAAATGGAGAAGGGCTATGAATGAAGAATATGAGGCCTTAATCAAAAATAAAACATGGAGTTTGGTCTCTCCACCAAGGCACAAAAATATTGTGGGAAGCAAATGGACATACAAAATCAAGAGAAACACTGATGGTAGTATTGCTAAGTACAAGGCCAGACTGGTGGCTAAAGGGTACACACAACAATTTGGCTTCGACTTTAAGGAAACATTCTCACCAGTCATCAAACCAGCTACAATAAGGATAATCATGACTATTGCATTACACAAGCATTGGAGAATCAAGCAGCTAGATGTGCATAATGCCTTTTTAAATGGTGAACTTCAGGAGGATGTATACATGGAACAGCCAATAGGATACATTTCTCAAACACACAACACACATGTATGCAAGTTACACAAGGCTATATATGGTTTAAAACAGGCCTCAAGGGCGTGGTATGAGAAATTAAAAGTCACTCTAGGCAAGATGGGGTTCAATGCAACCAAGTTTGATAACTCCTTATATACCAGAAAAAGAGGGAAAGACATCATCTACATATTAGTTTATGTAGATGATATCCTCGTCACTGGTGATAACATGGATGAGATAAATCAGGTTGTCAGCCTCCTAGATAAACATTTTGCAATTAAAGACTTAGGAGAAATCAACCAATTTCTTGGAATACATGTTCAAAGAAAGCCAGATTCAAGTCTCTTTTTATCTCAAAAACAATACATATCTGAAATCTTAATCAGGGCAAACATGGACAAGGCAAAACCACTGGCTACTCCTATGATAAGTAACTCTCATCTATCCAAACATATAGGTGAGGATATTGATAATGTTAAGCAATATAGAAGTATCGTAGGTGCACTTCAGTACGTTACTATTACATGACCAGAAATATGCTACAGTGTTAATAAAGTTTGTCAACACATGCAAAGGCCCTTAGATACTCACTGGAAAGCAGTTAAACGTATATTGAGATATTTAAGGGGCACAATCAATTTTGGGCTACTATTGAAATCAAGTGAAGAAATTACAATACAGGCTTACAGTGATGCAGACTGGGCAACTGATTTGGACGATCGCAAATCTACCACAGGACACTGTGTTTACCTCGGATCCAACCCCGTATCTTGGTGTACGAAAAAGCAACCCACGATCTCCAGATCGAGTGCCGAGGCAGAGTATAGGGCTTTAGCCAGCGTCACTGCAGAGATCATGTGGACAGAAAGCCTAATTTCCGAATTAGGGTTTCAACCAACCAAAGTTCCCACTGTTTGGTGCGATAATATGAGCACCATATCCCTCTCGATGAACCCTGTCCAACACTCCAGGACTAAGCACATGGAAGTTGACCTTCACTTCGTCCGTGAAAGAACAGAAGCTGGGAAGCTTCAAGTTAATCATGTGCCATCTTTATTCCAAAAAGCAGATGTTCTGACCAAAGCCTTATCCAACAAAAGCTTCTCTAGATTCAGAGATTTTCTAAGCTTCGTTAATGGGGACGATAAGAGTAATGGAAGGGAAGATATGAAGGCTGCTGAGAAACCCTAGCCTTATTTGAGGCAGGGTAATAAGACTTGTGGTATGAAGTGAAGATATGCAGATATGCGGACCGTTTTTGTTTCTTCTTTGCTTATGGGCTGGACTTCCTTTTAGGCCCATTCTTCTTTTCTTTTCCTGTATAAATAAGATAGGATACAGCAGTTTGTACATTACATTGTATTCTTCTGAGATTGAGTAATAAAGAAATTCTAGCTTTTCATTTTATCAAATCTTATTTTGTATGTCGAACACTCTATGCATGCCGAGTACTCTTGAATGCTATTCGAACGTGAATAGTGAATGCCAGACGAACTATTTGTGCCGAACCTCCATCATACCGAAACATGTTTAATGCCGAAACCATGTTTCCTAGACCCAAATTATAGTTGATTCATCTTTATCCAATCATATTACCATCTTCCAAGCATGTTGCGTCATCCATCCATCCAGTCGACTGAATCTATCGCACTCTAGCCTCGACGAACATGCAGTCGATTAAGTTAAACCCGTCTGTCCACGGCCTTGCCAAAAGGCGGGTTAACAGTAATACATTAGTTTAGAGACATTTGACAAGGAAATTGGTTGGTGTTTCCAAGTATGCGCTCCTTATGGTTTTGTTTGTTTGGAAGTTTTTAACCTACGATTTAACTGAATTAAACCATCACATGTCAAAGATCACTAGCAAAGTGGTAAGACTTTTGATGTTTGGGTCTGTAGTCTGGACTTAGAGTTTATTAGACAACAAAGGTTCTTTTGGTTTATTTTGTACTTTATGTTTTGGGTTCCAAAATTAGTTGCAAAATATTAGTTACAAAATATGAGAAAAGTGAAGGGGCGACGAAAAAAGTGGAAGGACGACGGAGGGCACGGCGGAGAGGACGGAGAGACGATGGAAGAATGAATTGTTTGTCGTACTTCCGTTATTTTCCAAACCACAAAAAATAAAAATAGAAGTTGTTTTCTATTTTCTAAGTTAATTTCGTTTTATAAATTGATCGTATTTCACAATATACATACATCGTGCGAATTTTTGTATAGACGAAAATTCAAAATTAAAAAGCATAAACCAACCCCAACCTAATTATCTAGAAAAAACAAAGAGGGAAAAAAGAACCTTGTTTGCTGTCAATAAGGACTAATGATGATCTAATTGAATATTGTTGTATTACATGCATTTGGATTAGCTTATGGCAATGGTCATGATGACAGTCACAAATGTTTAAGTATAACATCACTTTCCAGTAGATCCTGTGAATTGTACTGTTAAAAAAAAATTGTATAATGATGATATATATGCTCTTTTATGAACTTGCCAATTTGATATGTCAGTGTATTAGAAAGCAACTGTTCCAGTGTACCTGTTTACTTTGATATTATTTACAATGTAATGATGAATTTTGTTTCCGTTTTTTTTGTTTTGATCTTAGAATATGTTATTTCAAGTATGAATCTTTCTCTTCGTTTAACAAATTTTGTCATCGGAGCAAGATAAAGGACTTAAAATTGATAGTTTATTTTTTGATCGTTGGCTGCAGAATTTACAGGATCTTATATTTACTTATCTCTGCAGCGTTTGGTGGGCTTTTCAACATCTCTAACTTAATGGTATTTGCTAAACTAATGTTGTATGTCAATAGTCAGCAGTTATTGCGAATGTAAAAATTGAACTTTCATAATATCTACGTATTCCTAGTAACATCCCACGATTTGGTGCATAAGATGCACCTAGGAAAATCAAGAGACTTTAATTTTACAGTTCAAATATATAAACATGAACTGAATAATTCATCTAATTCAGAATCTCAGATGGTTTAATATAACTATTTTTGTGAATATTATAGCTTTGCTGATTATTAGATTCAGCAGTTAGCTGGTACATTAAATATGGACTGAAATGATAATTTTTTCTCCTAAGTTTGTAGTCATGAAACATTAACTGAATTAGATAACTGTTTTCTTTAAAACTTAGCCTGGATAAAGTATTTACAGCCCATTTTGAATATGAAACTAAATCAAATCAAATGGACCACATCTACAAACCCACCTTTAATAAAAAAGAAGAATATGAATACAAGAAAAAGAAGAAGATGATAATAAACAAAAACACAGAACTTAATAATCAGAACTACAACAAATATGCATTAAAAAGAGAGCCAAAACGTTGAAGGTAGCAATGCAGTGGTAGCAAAAAGGTTAAGTAAAAAGCGAAAATAATAACAAGTGGTAGATGAGAACACCAAGTACATAGTGATGGACCTAAACATAGAAAAGGGCAGGCTGAACCCAGGGCTATACAATAGCTAGGGCATACCCTTCTTAACTAAACATCAGGGGCACCACTTAGTAAGAGGTGCCCCTTGTCTTTATTCTACATACAACCTCACTACCATTCATTCAACTTGTTCATCTTTGTGAGCTAAAAGACACATGCATACATATACAAAATCAAACAGTGGACATTGAAAGAACCAGGTAAAAGTTCAACTGGTAACACATATGCAATATTTTGTGCATATATGAAGGGAGGGTGCATGATCCACATGATATGTTATAGACTAAAAACATGTAGTGTAGCTCCACCTTGGTAATATTTTCATGCATGCCTGCTTTGAACAGTTTATGATCACTACTGATCACAGAAGATATCATACATATAGAGCTATAGTGTTAGCTATCTAGGGTTTTGTAATGTCACTCTCAATCTTCTCTCATCCCAAGTTAACTCTTTTGAACTTTTAATTTATTATAAATAGTGTTTTCCTTTGCTTTTTTGGCGTATGAAGACATTCCATTTATGTTTTCATTAATTTGTGCTGCTCTTTGTTTTGGTATCTTACACGAGTTTACATTGTTCAGCCGTCAATTAATAATAATTTCACTCTTAAATTCTGCATATAATATTTATCTTTCAGTTTCATCAAGTCGTATGCACGTAAGTGAGAAAGCTATATCTAGGTGATCATTAAATTGACATTATATTTTTAATTAATTAATTTGCATGCTATTTGTATATGTGCCATGTTTGCATGATTTCATGACACAGCACATTAGGCTGCTCCATCAGCATCAATTTATTGGTCATACCAAACTTAATCTAGATCCTTGGTATGTGTACGCTAATTAAAAACACAAGCGTTAACGGTGACTCAACATGCATTATGACTCTATTATTAGGACAAGTTGTAAACACGTGCATGTTAATTTTTCTTTTTCTTTTTTAAGTATTATTCAGTTTTTTTGCCCCTTTCAAATCAATGAAATTGTACATCTCTAGTATCAAATAAAGAGAATTGATATCCATGGAACTATTGTTTCAATTGTTGGTCAAGTTACATAAATGCCAGATTTGCATGAAAAATGGACAAACATCTCCTATCGAATTTATAGCAGCGAAAATAATAGAAAGAAAGATGCTAAAAAAAGTAAAATACACAAATTTATAGTGGTTCAGTCATAACGGGCTACTTTCGCTATTCATTTTTATTTCATTTCTTATGTTTAATTTTTTACAGGGATTTGGATGTTATATACAATGATTTACTATCAAATATCGAAATCCCTAGGTTCTATTCGGCTATTTCCGTTCAGCGGAGTCGGGCGGCTCCAAAAGGTTGTCCCCGTGACTATTAAAAGCTTGGATATTTATAGGAGTGAGGAGACAATGAGGTCATTCCAGTAAATTAGGCAGTTCCCAATGTAACATGCTCGGTTCGATTATTTTCATATATAACAAATACAATCCAGAATTTCCTTATATATTCGAATGTCATTCCATATATGCCTTGTTTGGTACGGCTAAAACTGTCATGTTCGGTGGTTGTTGGTTCGGCGAGTGAATATTGATGTCTTCCTAGCTAAGTACCCTGATGCATCCCCTTGGTACAACACAACCTGCCCCTCGTTCGGTTTTTGATTCTATATCCGACAAGATATTTTGTCTGGTGTACACACCACCGGACAAAATACCCTATCCGGTACCTTGCATCGGACAATAATCTTTGTCCGGTTGGAAAACCACCGGACAAAGGATCTTGTCTGATAGCTTTCCCCATCAGGAAGCATTGAGGAGTCGTGTGTCCTCCACCATTTGCATAGCTTCATTTGTATATTTCTTCGGCTCCTTTGTCCCTTCATTTCAAGGTTATTCGTGTGAACTATGATCCTTATGGTGTGCACACACATTCATGTAGCTCCGGCACTAGCTCGCTAACTTGCCTCCATCATTCCTTAGGCGAAAATGCCTATAACACTTTCCCCCAGAGCACGCTTTGTAGAATATGGAGTGTGCTTTATTCGATATCCTCCTGTAGACTTTTACCTCACGTAAACGGCTTTCCTTATTCAGCCACCATTGCTAACCACACATGTCTTAATTCATCACTAGTTTCAGTTCAGTGTGTGTCTTGGTTCCGTGCATATCACGGGCTTAGTGTTAGAAATGGGTTCGATGCTCTCTGGTCCTGCATAATCAGTTCGGTTGTGCTTGTTCGGCACTGGACGAGTGGCTCGCTTATATATAGGCTACGGTTACATACAACCAGAACCTTCCATTCATTTTCAACCCTTTTTTTTGTGCCCATTCGTCTACCAGAGTTGCTGTCATATCAATTCTGTTTCAAGCATTTTCAGGTTGTTGTGATCGCTATCTCTACTTGCAATCTATTACAATAAGTCTTCTATTATTAACCTAATTATCTCTAAGATTCTTTTAATCCATTCACTATAATTCATACCGGTTCGACATAGTTTTGAGGGGTTAGGGTTTTATTGTGCTCGGTTTTTGCTAAACTTTAGGGGTTGAGATAGAATTTTTAAACTGATAATGTTACATCATAAATCCAAAAGAGCTCCTGACTCAAGAGATATTAGGGTGTCTAGTTGAAGCTTGGCCAGATTTTTGCTCGGTGGTTGTTAATTGCTAAGCAAATAGGGACCGAACAAGGGCGACTACATAAGGGATGTGAAGCACACTTAGTGTGTGCATATGGAATTTTCCTTAGAATTTCATGCTATATTTCAAGGCTATGTGGGGAATTGGTTTGGCGATTGCAAGGTAGTCTCTCGGTTTTACCGAATGCCATACTTCGACAGGCTTCTAGGATCGCTTGCTTCCTATAACTTGATTGTTGAACCAAAACCTTGTGCAAACTATCAGGGCAGCGGATTGGGCCGTATTATTCTGTTGTTAATTTATTCTTTCTAGGAGTTCAAAGTTGATGTTATTTAATAATTTTTTATATTTCCTATTGCACATGTGCGACACACACATAACCACAAGCGCATACACCATATAATGGTGTGTGAGATCAGTTGTTGTATCAAATAGGTATGTCTAGTCGTTGGAATACCCGTTCGGCAGGTGCTTCTTGAGTCCAAGCTCCATCCTCTTCTGCTCCTCCTAATCCTATACCATCGAGGTGTCGGACTAGCTAGCCTAGCACTGCTCGCTCTCTGGTGCATGGATATGGTCCGCCATAATTGCTAGTGGAACTTAATGACTCTGTGGCTTCCACTTTATCAGCTAAGGAGCTAGATACTATTGCGACAACCCATGGTTTTCCCTAGGATGATATGCTCTTGCCTACTTTTGAACAACGGGCTCATTCTCCATCTGGAGGATATATAGCCTTTTCGAGGTACCACTTCATGGTTGGGCCCCCACCTCCTCTTCCTCAATGGATCATGGGTTTCCTTATGTACTTAAAAATTTGCTCCTTTCCAGCTGTACTCTAATGGTTATGCCATCCTTACTAGCCTCTACTCCATCTTCATGAGGGAGTTTCAAATTCCCCATATCCATCGGCAAATTAGGTTCCTTTACGCAATTAAAAGCAAAGAAGAGGGTTCCCCTTTCATCTATTTCGAAGTGGGAAGCAAGTTCAAACTAGTAGAAGATTTGTACTTAAACATCATTTTTAAGAAAGAGTATTTATTTATCTGTGATGCTTCCCCATATTTCCATCAATGGCACTTTGGATGTATGTCAGTTGTTTGCCCATTCCTATTCATTCTTTCCCTAGCATGACATGAAACTACTTGCATGAAATGAAACTACTTGCATGAAATAAAACTATACTAATTGCATAAATTAAAACTAACTATTAACATGAAATAAAGAAGCATAAACTAAATAAAAGAGCATGAAATAAAATAGCATGAAAGGAAGAAAAACAGGTAGACAGTAAAAGGAAATAAGAAAAGGCTTAAGAAGCCATTTTATTTATCATTGATTTTGTGACTACAATTTGCATAAAAGAGGAAGGAGATCATTACATGAAACATAAAAGGGGATTTATACATACCTAAAACACTAATTCCATTTTTAGGGAGCTACCCAAAATACCCTTGAATTTATGTAGCCTCCAAGTAATCATTAGGGAATTGATTAACCCCCACTAACATGTGCTTTTGCCTTCAAATCTCCACTAACATGTGCATGTGCTTTTAATTATGGTCCATTAGTTAGTGGGCATGTGAGCTCCACCATTTGCATGAATTCTTTTATTTCCTTCTTTCTTTGGCTTTGAACACTTGTGCATGCATATATCCATGAAGCTCCATCCAATTTGCACTCAATTTTGTACAAATAAAAAAAAGTGCAAATAAATTTTCTCAAAATTAATTCATATACAAAATTACCATTTTGCCACAAATGAAGATGAATGAATGATGGTTTGAAAACAATTTAGATTGGTTTAAACATGTAAAAATATCCAAATATGCCTTTTATTTTAACAAAATAAGATTAAATATGAGAGTATAAATATACACTTCTACATGCACATTAATCGATAACCGCAATCATGCTCACCTCTTTAAAGTTGGGCTAAGGAGGGTCACATCTGATACTGACCCTAACAATGGATCGTCTACTAAACTCACCAATTTGGCCAACTCGTCCGCATCCTGATTTTCTTTCCATGGAATGTGTCTTATCACATAGTGCTCCATCTCGTTTAGTAGAATCTTCACCTTTTTAGATAAGTCTCCAAACATTCTCCTTTAGCTTGGAGCTCCCCAGCACGTGATTTATGACCAATTGAGAGTTGTTGTGCATGCTAATGACCTTATTCCCAATATTTTAGTTGTCTCCAATCCGCCTATTAATTCCTCATATTCAGCTTTGTTATTTATTGCCTTGAATCCAAGATGCACTGTGTTAAACAAAAAATTGGTATAACACCCATGGTGCCTTGAATGATAAATGAATCCTTGATTCGAGCATGTTTGATAACAAGACTAAGGATTGCTTGGTCGGTTTTGAATGAATCAAGAATAAATCTAACATTCGAGGCCAAGTAGAAGACGATATCATTAGGAGATGGGCTATAATGCGCATGGGTTTTATATGTTGCACATTCAATGGTTCATATGTTATCTTAGAATACGACATTCGAGATCTCTTAAGGTCATTTGGAACAAGTTGTCGAATGCTCTAAAGATCACTTGGAATAAGATATTCGAGAATCTATACGATCTTTAGGAATACGGCACTCCAAATCCTATGTCATATATCTAAAGGAGAAAGAAGATAAGTGATAAGTATGTGAAATAGTCCATTAAGCTTGTTAATGAACTAACTAAATAGCGCTTATTTTCATAGTCCAATGTTCATATGTAATAGGCAAGATAGGAGATATGCATATAAACAATTGTTTAGACCAAAGCTCATGTGATTCCATATAAAATAGAATCACAATTTGTTTGACTCTAAAGAGATTTATTACATGCAGCTCATGTCCAATAATGTTCAAAGTGCATAATCAAGGTAATATATGTGTCCAGGTCTTTGTTCATGTAAATTAGGCATGATTACAATTGGATTAGAATTGTCCCCAATTAGATTTAGGGTTACAAGAGTTTAATTTTGTGAGTTGAGAAAAGAATAATTAACAAGCCCTCTCCATAACCCCTAGATCTGTATTTATAAGGGTAGGTGCATAGCATGATGCATGGCTTCAGCAAGCTTGGCTTGGACGACATCAATGTTGCATGGCGTTGGGCTTTATTTAATGATGCATTCAGTATGCCTTGGTAAATAACAGAACTTTGGCGCTGTCCTAGAAGTAATAACCTTTGGCCTTGATAACCTTATGCATTAAAACACTTTCAATTGGTCATTGAAGGCATCAGCTCGTAGTGGCATTAAGCATTAGTGAAGAGCGGGGTTGATATAGAGCTGTCTTGATAAAGAGTGGCACAACAATTTCTATGGATATTGATGACTATCGACATCAATATTGAACTTATTGATGTGCAGCATCTCCCGAAGGTTGATGAAATGTGTTATCATCAGGATCAGTGCTAGTTATGAGTTGCATTGTCTTATGGAATTATCATTGAAATGACATCATCCATCAAATAGCTTTAGTAATAATATCATACGATGACAGGAAGGACGATGTGGGTGAGAAGTGGTATCGTTATGGACCAACATCTACTTTGATAGTCTTTATAGATATTGACAATGTTCATCATTGATGTCAGTTTCAAAGTGCGGTGATATCTTCAAAGTGCGGTGCTAATGTAATGGAGCGCCGAATACATGATTTCAATGGAACGTGGCATTGACGTAAGGCGGCATGAATATAAGCGACGTTGCTCTGATTTATAGCATGCTCCTTATTGTCAAGATGTTGTATTGATGGATCATGGTATGAATAGAGTGCGACGTTGTATGAGATGCGACATAGCTATTGCATGAAATGCTATACCATAGGCTTTCGATATTGATCTATCTTCATACTTTTGGCACTGGTTTATCATCGTTCCTTCAACATTGGCCCCAACGGCATTAATTTCTTTGTGACGCCACAACTTATGACATTACCTTTGGCATTGAAATTATGTGGAGAACACTTGCCCCCTGTTGTATAGAATAAGCATTTTATGCTTTTGTGTAAAACCAAGAATTTCTTTGCATTCTTGGTTCCTTATGAGATTTCCTTTCCAATTCTATTTTCTTGTATAACATAAAGTGAATGATAACTCTCGTTATTAACTTTAAACTCAATTTCAGGTTCAAGCAATCCCTTTTATATTTGATTAAATTATAAATAGGTATGTATTATCTACATTATCTACATGAGTTAAGGTTATAATTTTGTTGTAAGATATCAATAAATAACAATAGGTTTTCAAACGGGAGCCTAGATGATTATCTGGTAATATCATTGGAAGGAGCATCAGAATTTTTCTTTAACGATATCATGAATAAAAGACCAGAAACCCATCTGGTAGCAATAATATTCTGAGTAGGATGCTAGGAAGTTATTTGAAAAGATGACTAGGAAGTCTATTTAAATAGAAGACCAATCGTCTAGCAATAATGGAAGACTAGAAATCCATATGATAATAATATAAGATCAGAAATCCATCTGGCAATAAAAGAAGACCAGAAATCAAATTTGATGATAATAGAAGACCAGAAATCCTTGTCTGGCAATAATAATAAAAGACCAGAAATATTTATTTGCCAATAATAATAGATTACCAGAAATCCTTATCTGGTAATAATAATAGAAGACCGTAAATCCTTGGCAGTAATAATAGAAGACCAGAATTCCTAACCTGGCAATACTAATAGAACACCAAAAATCCTTATCTTATAATAATAGAAGATCAGAAATCCTTATCTAGCTGTAATAATAGAAGACCAGAAATCCTTACGTAGCAATAATAATAGAAGACCAGAAATCTTTATCTGAAAATAATAATAGAAGATCAAAAATTCTTATCTAACAAAAGTAATAGAAAATTAGAAATTCTTATCGGACAATAATAATAGAAGACCAGAAATGCTTATCTGGCAATAATAATAGATATTACTTTAGAAGATTGCTTGATTTTCACTATGGAGTATGAACGACACTTTTGTGATTGAGTTCTTTTCCCTTTCTTTGGATATTGGACAGCTTAGTTCCTTTTTCTTTGCGCCTCTCTTTGGGCTTCAGACATCCTAGTCCTTTTCTTTGCACCTCTCTTTGGGCTTTGGATGTCTTAGTCCTTTTCTTTATGCCTTTTCTTGGGCTTTGGACATCTTAGTCCTTTTCTTTATGTCTCTCTTTGGGATTTAGATATCTTAGTCCTTTTCTTTGCACATCTCTTTGGACATTGGGCATCTTAGTCCTTTTCTTTGCACCTCTCTTTGGGCTTTGTCACCTTCTTAAGTGATGATATCAACTTGGATCGTACCCCTTATCACTATCTTCAGTGATAAATTTGGTCAATCGCCTAGTGCGTTTTGTTAGCTATCTTAAGTAGAACCAACGACTTACCCGACCTCCCTTTAGGAGGCACTTTAGTGAGGCCTTTGACGGTAGCACTAAAGGCTGGTTCAGTGCTTTGGCCTGGCCATATTAGATGGGACCAAAGGCTTACTCCATGCACTCTTTAGGAGGCGCTCTGGCTAAGCCACATAGGCGGTGAAAGAAGGCTTGCAGATGCTTTGGCCAGGCCTTTTCAGATGGGACCAAAGGCTTACCCTGACCTCCCTTTAGGAGATGGTTTTTCTAGGCCATCTTGGTAGAGGACAAAGGCTTTTGCCCCTTTCTTCCATCTTAGGTAGTGGTTTAGGCATTCCCATTGATTTTAGGAGAGTCTTACTCTCCAACCATGTAGATATACTCATTCCAACTTCTTTATTCATCCATTGTTGGGAAATATGGTCACAAATGTTCACCATTCCATGTTCTTTCTATTACATTGCCGTCAGGTTGGCATAGTCTATAGGCCCCAGTGGGATCACTTTGTGTATGATTGGGGGTCCTTTCCAATTTGGACCAAGCGATCCATTCATTATATTTTTAGTATTTGTCATAACCATCCGGAGTACTAAATCTCCTTTTTGAAACGATCTTCCTCTTACTTTGGAATTGTAATACTTGGATATTCTTCGTTCATATTCAGCAGTTTGTATAACTGCTTCATCTCTTAATTCATCGACTAAGTCTAAGGACTCCTTCTTTAATTCTTGATTCGGATTAAACGTATATGCAATCCTTCGATAGGAAGGTACTTCAACTTCAACAGGGAGCATGACTTTGCATCCATATGTTAGGGATATGGAGTACGCCCTATTGCAGTTTTATTAGAGGTTATATATGCCTATGATACAAGAGGTAGTTCTTCTACCCAATTTCCTTTAGCCTTATCCAATCATTTTTTTGAGAATAGTCTTAATAGTTTTGTTGGCAGCTTCCACAACTCCATTAGCCTTGGGATGAGTACCAAATGAAAAGCTC
The DNA here is from genome assembly GCA_030737815.1 of Allium fistulosum. Classification (NCBI taxonomy): domain Eukaryota; kingdom Viridiplantae; phylum Streptophyta; class Magnoliopsida; order Asparagales; family Amaryllidaceae; genus Allium; species Allium fistulosum. Next base: position 1,499,523,599 of record CM060901.1, read on the forward strand.
TTAATGATTCCACTTCTATTACAGAACCGAGTAAATTCATTGCTTTCAAATTGAGTTCCATTATTGGATATTATTTTATGTGGGATTCCAAATCTGGTAATGATATTCTTGATCATGAACTTGAGAACTTTTCCCGATGTGATGTTTGGAAGCGGCTTTGCTTTTACCCATTCTGTGAAATAATTAATAGCCACTACCGCATATTTGGCTCCTCCTCTAGATAAAAGTAGTAGTCCAATTAGTTCAATTCCTCATATATCAAAACGCCATAGGCTCGAGATCAAAATTAATTCATTTGGCAGAAAATGTGGGATCTTAGACAACTCTCGGCATTTTTCACATCTTTTCACATAATCGATGACATGGTTAGTCATTTGGGGCCAACAGAAGCCCTATCTCATAACTTTCTTAGATAACTTCATACCATTAGAATGGTCTCCATAGAACTCTTTGTGGGCTTCCTTTAGCAATTTTTCTCATATTTCTAGATTAACACATCTTAAGTAAGGGAGTGAATATCCCTTCTTATAGAGTATTCCATTTACCATAACAAAGGTTGGGGCCTGATGTTTTGTTCTCCTTGCCTCCTTTTTATCTACTAACAACTTTCCTTTTGTTATATATTCGATGATAGGTGTCATCAACTATTCTCACATCGATCATTAATTTCTATATGAGAAGATTTTTTTGAAGGTTTTGGGTTTCATCTTCTTTCTCTTTATGTGTTAAAGATTGAGACCTGGTCAACACTAAGGACTCCCTTTCTGGATTGGGGCTTTTCTCCTTTATACTAGGATTTGATTGGTAGCCTATTGGTACAATTCAGGCCTTCGATGCTCCTCGCGAGTTGGCTAACTTAGCCAAAGAGTCGGCTGGGAGTTCTTTCCTCTTGGCAGTTAGTGTATTGGAAAATCTTCAAATTGGGTTAATATTTTTAATATCTTCTTAACATATAAGATTAGCTTAGAATCCTTTGTTTGATACTTTTGGTTTAGTTAATTTACCATTAGTTGTGAATCACTAAAGATTTCAATTCTAGGAATCTTCAACTGAAGGGCTATGGTAAGTCCTGCTATTATTGACTCGTATTTTGTCACATTATTAGTAGTCAGGAATCCTAATTTCATTGCATAATGTAAACGGTGCCCATCAGGGGTAATAACCATAAATCTAACTCCAGCTCCTTGCTCATTTGAGGTTCCATATACAAACAATTACCACCTAGGCTATAGATCTTTTTCCTTTTCTGATTGCTCTTTGATGAATCATGTACACTCATTGATAAAATCGGGTAAAGCTTGTCCTTTAATTGCTACTCGAGGAAAAAATTCTATATCATATTAGCTGAGCTCTATCCCCCATTTTACTAGCCTTCCTGAAGCTTCAGGCTTACTGAAGACTTGTTTAAGTGGAAAGTTGGTTAGGCCTTAATTGGATGTGCTTGAAAATAGGCTCTTAACTTTTGTGTAGTGTGCATTAGGCGGTATGCTAGTTTTTCAGTGACCAGATATCTGGTCTCTACATCTTTTAGCCTTCTGCTTGTATAGTATACTGGAAGCTGGGTCCTTCCTCTCCTCTAATTAGGACTGAACTAATTACATGCTTAGAGACTGCCATATGGAGGTAAAATCTTTCCCCTTCCATGAGGTTATATAAAATGGATGGTTTCTCTAAATGATTTTTCATCTCCTCAAAAGCTTTTCGACAATCCTTATTGCACTCAAAGTTTTTCTTCCTCTTAATTACATTGAAGAATGTAATGCATTTGTCGGTGGCCTTGGAAATAAATTGGTTTAGTGCTGCCACTCATCCATTCAGACTCATTACATCATTACTTGTCTTAGATTCCACCATGTCTTTAATAGCTTGAATTTGGTCAAGGTTAGCTTCAATTCCTCTTGCATTGATAATATATCCTAAGAATTTGACGGACTTAATTCCAAAAGAACAATTTTGTTGATTATGCTTCATCTGATATCTTCATAGTACATCAAACATTTCTTCAAGATCTTTTAGATGATTGCCTTCCTCTTGAGATATAACCAACATATTGTCCACATATACTTCCATGTTTCGGCCGATTTGTTCTTTGAACATTCTGTTCACTAATCTCTGTTATGTTGCTCTAGAATTCTTCAATATGTAGGGAATTTGATGCAGGCCAAGCTATAATTTTCCAAGGCATAAGTCGTGAAGGCATAAGTCGTGACCGACTTAACAGAATTGAAGACATAAGTCGTGACCGACCTAGCGAAACTATAAGTCGTGACCAACTTAGCGAAGCCCTTAAGTCGCCCCAACGACTTGGTGTAACTCGGCAACGACTTAGTGAAGACGTGCGAGTTAACGAGTCCCTTAAGTCGCCTTAACGACCTACCGAGTTACGCAATGAGAAAGCAGAGCAAATTGGTGAAGTGTTAGGTCGTGAACGACCTAACGAGTCAAGAGATAAGTCGTTGAAGCCTGAAGCCGTGAATTCTTAAGCCGCTTTAATCCAGGCCATTGATTCTGCAAAGTCGCTTGAGATAGATCGCTACTGGAGTATAAGTCGCAAGGTCTTAAGTCGTCCAGAACTTCAGGGTGGCCACGACCTAACTTACACTGGCCGCTTTTCTTAAGTCGTTCAAGAGATAACTCGATAAGTCGCTGCTGTCTTAAGTCGTTGTATGGTGTTGTATTGTATTTTCTTAAGTCGCTTGTAAATAAGTCGTATATCATAAGGCGATGTGTTGTAATCTGTTAAGTCGTGTACGACCTATAGTAAGTCGTAAGTTGTCTGGTCTTTAAGTCGACTACTTTTAGGTCGTGGTTGTTAGGTCGGCGACGACTTATGTGTTGTACATTTTTGTTTTGCATGAGTTGTAACTTCTATAAATAGGCCGGTGGTGCCATTTGTAATGGTTGTTGATTTTTGAATAAAATTCTTGTTTGAGAGCTTTGTGCCTCTGCTTAAATTGGTAGTTGAGTGTAATCTCCTATCTCCTCTTTCGGTTAATCGAGTGCGCTCGATTCAACGACTGCAGAAGCCGATTCATGGAATCTAGTGCGCTAGATCAACGTGCGAAGAATCGCAGATCTTTGAACCCGGTATCGTGCGCGATCAACGAGTTCGGGATAGCTAGAATTCGGTATCTTCGGATCAACGAATTTGGGCATTTCAGTATTTCTCAATCTACCGATTGCTACGTTCATCGATCTACCTTGTTTTTGTATAATTCGCTGCGTCAGTTTGGTATCAGAGCTTGTTTTAGCCAATCATAGCTAAATCTAGTCCTTGGAGCCAATTCTTTTGAAGAAGTTTGAAGAGATCAAGTCGAGCCGAGTAATATCAGTTAAGGCCGAGAAGTTATTGTTCGTCGTGTTCATCATATTTTTGCAACAAAGTGGGAGTTTTCGATCCATTTCATTTTGGATCTAAGTTCGAAAGGTGTTTGAAATTTGGAGTGGAGCCGAAAGTCAAAGTTTTGAAGAATCAACCATGCCGCCAAGAAGAGCTAATCGTCACCAAAACGTAGAAGCTTTGTATAGAAGAGAAGAACCTGATGAGATGGAGCAAAGAATCAATGAAAACTTTAGTGAAAAGCTTAACGAAGGAATTGGTCGGTTAGAGAAGATGATGTTAGAGATGAATCAGAATCGGAGAAGGGTATCACCGGAATCTAACCATGGGGGAAGTAGAGTCTCACCACATTCCAATCGAGAAAGAAGTGTTGATGATGATCGAAGACGTGATAGAAATGTGAATGATCATGAACGGAGGAATGTAGATAGAAGGGATGTCGGTGGAAGACGTGATGGTAGTAGAGATGTTGGTGGTCAAGATTGACATTGATATACATCTGATTTTGAAGAAGAGTATGATGGTGGTAGTGTTCGTGGACAAGGAGGAAATCAGTCGGAGTATGATCACAAGTGGGAATATGGGATGAAGACTGAAATTCCAGAGTTCAAAGGTGGTATGCAAGCTGAGGAGTTTTTGGACTGGTTGTCTAATGTGGAGGAGATTTTTGACTTCAAGGAAGTTCCAGAACATCATAGAGTGAAGTTGGTTGCTACAAGGTTGAGGGGTAGAGCTTTGGCGTGGTGGCAGCAAACCAAACTTACACGTGAACGGATGGGGAAGTCAAAGGTTGAATCATGGGAAAAGATGAAGAAATTGATGAAAGCCACATTCTTACCTTACAATTATCAATCGCTTATGTATCAGAGGTTGCAAAACTTGAGACAAGGGACGAAATTTGTGAATGATTATGCTGACGAATTTTATCAACTGATTGTAAGGAATGATATTATGGAGACAGAGGAACAATTGACAGCTAGATTTGTTGGAGGGTTGCAAATACAGATTCAAGATATGGTTAACATGTTTGATCCAAGATCTGTAGCGGAAGCACACCAGAAAGCGTTAGCTTGGGAGAAACAGGGAAGACGAGGAGGTGGTTTGTTTACAAATTCCAACAATCCAGTGAAGGGTGTTAGTGGAATTTCTAATGTTTCAAAAGCTGTTGCAAAACCTGTTGTGAATGAGGTTGGGAAGACAAAAGTCAATAATCGTTTCAAGTGTTATAATTGCCAAGAAATGGGCCACAAAAGTAATGAATGTCCTAAGCCGAAGAAGAGAGCTATGATAGCAGAGGTTGAGGATGAGGAGGAAGAAGCCGAATGTTCCAGTTCACCACACAATGAGGAGGAAGACTTGCTGTCGGGAGATGAAGGGTATTCATTAATGATGAGGAGAAGTTGTTTGACCCCAAAGCAAGAGGAGGAAAGTAGTTGGTTGAGGAATAACATTTTTCAGTCTACATGCACTATTCTAGGAAGAGTTTGCAAGTTTGTTATTGATGCTGGAAGTTGTGACAATATTATCTCTACAGAAGCGGTGAAGAAGTTAGAGTTAAAAACTGAGAAACATCCTAAACCGTACAAGTTAGCATGGTTGAGGAAGGGTGGTGAGGTGAAAGTTGGACGAAGGGCTTGTGTTAAATTTTCGATTGGGAAGAAATACAAAGATGAAATTTGGTGCGATGTTGTAGATATGGATGTCTGTCATTTGTTGCTGAGGAGACCGTGGCAATATGATAGGGCGGTGCAACATGATGGGCGAAACAACTGTTATAGTTTCATGTTTGAAGGTACCAAAATCACATTGGTTCCTAAGAAGCGACAACAAGAAGAAAACAAACTGGAGGAGATTGAAGAGCTGAAAACTTTATTATCTTTGAAGGAGTTTGTTAAGGAGGTTGAGGAGGAGCCGGAAGTATTCTTGTTAATTGGGCGAGAGAGCAGTGAAGAGGTTGAAATTCCAGAAGAAGTGAAACCAGTATTGAAAGAATTTGAGGATGTATTTCCAAAGGAGTTACCAAAGGAGTTACCGCCACTGAAAGACATTCAACATCAAATTGATCTTGTTCCGGGAGCAATGTTGCCACATAGACCACATTATCGAATGAGTCCGAAGGAACATGAAGAATTGAGGAGGCAAGTGGAAGAATTGCTTGAACAGGGGCGTGTGTAGGAAAGCTTGAGTCTGTGTGCTGTGCCAGCTTTGTTAGTACCAAAGAAGGACGGGACGTGGAGAATGTGCACTGACAGTCGAGCATTGAATAAGATTACTGTGAGATATAGATTTCCAATGCCGAGGTTGGATGACTTGCAAGATCAATTGAGCGGAGCTACTATCTTTTCGAAAATTGATTTGAAGAGCGGATATCATCAAATTCGTATTAGACTAGGTGATGAGTGGAAGATAGCTTTTAAAACCAGGGAGGGTCTATACGAATGGTTGGTAATGCCATTTGGCTAATCAAATGCACCAAGTACATTTATGCGGGTAATGAATCAGATTTTTAGACCATTCATTGGGAAGTTTGTGGTGGTGTATTTCGATGATATTCTGATATATAGTGGAAGTCCAGAAGAACATTTGAATCATCTGAGAGAAGTGCTGATGGTACTGCGACAAGAACAATTTTATGATGCAACAAAAAAATGCGTGTTCATGACGCATAGTGTTTTATTTCTGGGGTATGTTGTATCAGAGAAAGGTATATAGGTGGACCAGAGTAAAGTTGAGGCAGTCAGAAATTGGCCACAACCCAAGACGATAACGGAAGTTCGGAGTTTTCATGGGTTGGCTTCATTTTATCGGAGGTTTGTTCCACACTTTAGTAGTGTGATGGCGCCTGTGACTGATTGTATGAAGGGTAAACAGTTTGCATGGACGAAGGAAGCAAGGGTTGCTTTTGAGCGAATCAAAGAACTTTTGATGTCAGCACCGATTCTAGCTTTACCTGATTTTCAGTTGTTGTTTGAATTACATACCGACGCATCAAAGGTTGGAATTGGAGGGGTGTTGAGTCAGAGGGGGCATCCTATTGCATATTTCAGTGAGAATTTATCAGGAGCGAAGATGAGATATAGTACTTATGATGTGGAATTTTATGCTGTTGTACAAGCTATTAAACACTGGAGACACTATCTATTTCAGAAAGAGTTTGTTCTGTATACTGATCATGAGGCGTTGAAGCATTTACAAGGGCAAGACAAGATTTCAGCGAGACATGCATCGTGGATTGCATACCTGCAACAATTTACATTTGTGGTGAAGCATAAATCTGGAGTTACAAATCGTGTTGCAGATGCGTTAAGCCGAAGGAATCATTTGTTAACAACAATGAAGGTTGAAGTAACGGGGTTTGATATGTTGCCAGAATTATTTGTCGATGATCCTTACTTTGCAAAGTTTGTTGATAAAGTCAAGGAGGGAGAAACGAATGAGTTTGTGATGGTAGATGGTTTTATATTCAAGGGAAATCGATTGTGCATACCTGATTGTAGTTTGAGAATGAAGATTGTAAAATAGCTACATGAAGAAGGACATGTTAGGAGAGACCGTACGTTACAGTTGATTTCACAGTCTTACTTTTGGCCATCAATGAGGAAAGAAGTGGAAAGGTTTGTGGAGCGATGTCATATCTGTCAGGTTTCGAAAGGAACTGCGACCAATGCGGGATTATATATGCCGTTACCTGTACCAACTAAACCATGGGTAGATGTGAGTATGGACTTTGTGTTGGGATTGCCGAGAACGCAGCGTGGTAATGATTCCATTTATGTGGTGGTTGACCGATTTTCGAAAATGGCACATTTTATTGCTTATAAAAAGACCGCTGATGCAGTTCGTGTTGCTTAGTTATTCTTTAAAGAAATATATCGTTTACATGGCTTACCGGAATCTATAGTTTCAGACAGGGATACCAGATTTTTAAGTCATTTTTGGATAAGTTTGTGGAAGATGGTGGGAACGAAGTTGAACTTTAGCAGCGCTTATCATCCGCAAACGGATGGACAGACCGAGGTTGTGAACAGATCATTGGGAAATTTGTTGAGATGTCTTGTGCAAGACAATATGAAGAGTTGGGATATGAAATTATGCCAAGCAGAGTTTGCTCATAATCATGCAGTGAATTGTAGTACGGGATTCAGTCCATTCCAGATTGTATATTCTAGTTTGCCTAAGGGGCCGTTGTATTTAACAGTCATACCACAACCAAAGAGGACAGTCAAGCGAGCTGCTGATTTTGTTGAAGGATGGACAGAGTGTCATAGAATCGTTTAAGAACGATTGGAAGAGGCGAATGAGAAGTACAAACGATCTGCAGATCTAAAGCGAAGAAATGTTGATTTTAATGAAGGTGATATGGTATATGCTGTGTTAACAAAGGATCGTTTTCCAATGGGCGCTTATAACAAATTGAAAGCCAGAAAAATTGGTCCTGTAGAAATCATGAAACGGATTAATGAAAATGCTTATAAATTGAAGCTGCCGGAGGGTGTGTACACGTCTGACGTATTCAATGTTAAGCATCTCGTACCTTATCATGGGAAAGAGTGTGTCACGGAGGAGGAAAGTGCAAATTCGAGGACGAATTTCTTTCAACCAGGGGAGGATGATGCAGGCCAAGCTATAATTTTCCAAGGCATAAGTCGTGAAGGCATAAGTCGTTACCGACTTAACAGAATTGAAGACATAAGTCGTGACCGACCTAGCGAAACTATAAGTCGTGACCAACTTAACGAAGCCCTTAAGTCGCCCCAACGACTTGGTGTAACTCGGCAATGACTTAGTGAAGACGTGCGAGTTAACGAGTCCCTTAAGTTGCCTGAACGACCTACCGAGTTATGCAATGAGAAAGCAGAGCAAATTGGTGAAGTGTTAGGTCGTGAACGACCTAACGAGTCAAGAGATAAGTCGTTGAAGCCTGAAGCCGTGAATTCTTAAGCCGCTTTAATCCAGGCCATTGATTCTGCAAAGCCGCTTGAGATAGATCGCTACTGGAGTATAAGTCGCAAGGTCTTAAGTCGTCCAGAACTTCAGGGTGGCCACGACCTAACTTACACTGGCCGCTTTTCTTAAGTCGTTCAAGAGATAACTCGATAAGTCGCTGCTGTCTTAAGTCGTTGTATGGTGTTGTATTGTATTTTCTTAAGTCGCTTGTAAATAAGTCGTATATCATAAGGCGATGTGTTGTAATCTGTTAAGTCGTGTACGACCTATAGTAAGTCGTAAGTCGTCTGGTCTTTAAGTCGACTACTTTTAGGTCGTGGTTGTTAGGTCGGCGACGACTCATGTGTTGTACATTTTTGTTTTGCGTGAGTTGTAACTTCTATAAATAGGCCGGTGGTGCCATTTGTAATGGTTGTTGATTTTTGAATAAAATTCTTGTTTGAGAGCTTTGTGCCTCTTCTTAAATTGGTAGTTGAGTGTAATCTCCTATCTCCTCTTTCGGTTAATCGAGTGCGCTCGATTCAACAACTGCAGAAGCCGATTCACGGAATCTAGTGCGCTAGATCAACGTTCAAAGAATCGCAGATCTTTGAACCCAGTATCGTGCGCGATCAACAAGTTTGGGATAGCTAGAATTTGGTATCTTCGGATCAACGAATTTGGGCATTTCTGTATTCATCAATTCACCGATTGCTACTTTCATCGTATCAACGATTTTTGTATAATCCGCTGCGTCAGAATTACTTTTTAGCAATACATTCCCCACTCTATTATAAAATTGGTGTTTTCCATATCTGTTTGAACATTGGAATCAAATTGTATCCAGAATAAGCATCCATGAAAGATAAGAGTTTGCATTCACTTGTTGGATCGACTAACTGGTCTATCCTTGGAAGGAGATAGCAGTCTTTTGGACATGCTTTATTCAAATCAGTATAGACGACTCATGTTCTCTATTTCCCTTTAGATTTCTTGACTAGTACTAGATTGGCTAACCATATTGGGTAAAGCATTTCCCTAATAAATCCATTCTCGAGCAATTATTTGACTTCTTCCTTCAAACCATTAGATTAAATCTTATCAAATTGTCTTTTCTTCTGCCGTATCGATGTAATATTTGGGTCTATATTCAAGGCATGACATATGATGGTCAGATCTATTCTAACCATATTTGAATGGGTCCAGGCGAATACATCTTTGTTGGATTGATGGAATTCAATTAACTCTCCTTTCAGTTTGTTATCTAACTCTTTTCTAATCTTAGCTATCTTTGTTGCATCGGTCGGATCCAAGCATATTTCCTCAAGATCTTCTTAGGCTTCATCCTCTGTTGTTCACTTCTACAGTCTAGTTTAGTAACAATCTCCATATCTACTATCTCATTTTCCATCGAATTTGCTTCCTTCCTTTTTCTTTTCTTCTTAGAGAAATTATTTTTTCTCAATACATTCTTAGTTTTCTCAACATGCTTTGTTATTTGCTTTGAATAACGAATTCAAAACATCATCTAAAGGCTTATTGACATTAATTCTGATTAATTCACCTTTCTTCGAATCATAACAAAAGGGATTGTGTTGTTTGTATTAATTAACAGTGGCAAAGTACATTTCTCGAGAACTAAATTGCTCTCCTCTTATGGTCCCCCACTTGTTCTTGGTTAAAAACTTTACCATCAAGTATTTTGGTGAGACAAAAGCATCAACTTCATCCAAAGCCGGCCTCCTAAAGAAAGTGTTATAATAAGAAGGATGATTCATAACGATGAAGAGTGTCTTAACGATTACGAATGTGGTGGAAATCCCATCTTTATTAGAAGTCTTATTTTCCTAATTGGAGTTGATCCTGCATTATTGAATCCAAAAATTGGCTCAAGCTTCTCCTTCGGTATTCCTATTTAGTCAAATGCAGGTTGAAAGATCACATTGATGGCACTTCCAGTATCCACCAGAACTTTAGTAACCACAGTGAGTCCAATTTGTGCAGTGATTATAAGCGGATCGTTGTGTGGGTGACGAATCCCTCTTATCTCCCACGGAGCGATGCTCAAGTTATAGATCTGGATCTGGAATCTAGGATTTTTGAGCGGAAGTTCTTCTTGAAGAGAGAAAATCCCATTTTTTGCTTTTCTAATATAGCGATTTTTTTCTCCTTTGCTACTTCGTACTAGATATGGGCCTCCATCGATTACATCAATTCTGTTGAGGGGTGGAATGAAGTCTAGTTGGATGTCACCTTCTACTAGGTTTGCAATAGAGTTTGGTAGTATTTTGCTACCAACTCAGGATGAACAACTTTCTGGTTATCCTTGACAAACTCCTTCAAGTGTCTAGAGTGAGTCATACGTTGAATTATGCCTGCTAGGACTCAACATTTGTCTGTGTTATGTCCGTTTACTTTACGATCGGCACAGTAATCTCCCCCTCTTCTAGGTTCAGGGTTTGTTTTAGCCCTGTAGGAATCTAGAATATTGCTGCTTTTTTCCATTGCGGCGAATATATAGGATATTTACTTGTTCAAAGCAACATGGTTGGTACTAGTGATCTCCTCCAATTTCCGCTTCCAATTGCCGTGATCATATCCAGTTTTTCCCGCTTCCTTTTTTGTTTAAGCTTTCTTCCTAGCATGATACATTTCATCCATACAGATGAATTTGTCGGCTTGAAAGTGGAAATTCTGCAAGTCCTTACATCCATGTATATAGAGTTCTCGCCAAAATGGGGTTTGCTCGATCAGACCTAAACTGCAACTTACCTGTCCCTATCCAAAAAATCTTTCGCCTTTAGTGCCTTTATATTTAACTTATTAAGATAATCGCCTAATAACTCCCTAGGTCTCCGTTTGATATTGGCCATATGGTGTAGTCAAAAGTTGTATCTTTATAGATGCAGAACTGCGTTGAGAATTGATAAAAAAAATGTTTCAAGGAATAGATGTCCTCACTCAGTACTGCCTGTACCATTTAACTACTGCTCCTTAAAAAGTAGTATGGAAAAGCCTACAAAGCACAACTCCAGATGCATTGTACAAGTCCATCTGACTTTCTAATCCCAACAAATGATCATCCACATTAGTCACTCCTTATATTTGATAGATGGAAACTTGATATGAGAAGGAATTTCTGTGGACATGATTTCATCTATGAAAGGAGCTTCTCGATGATTATCATTGACTCTGTCATCAAGAGTTTTCTTTCTCTTGGGATTTAACGTATCTTTTGCCTTCTTTTTTTCCATGTCTCTTAAGTTGACTCTCTTAAGTAGTTGCTTCTATCTGCTTTATATTCCTTAGAGGTTGAACTTCAAGATTGTTTCATAGATCTCTTTATCGTTATTCCTTGGTAATTTGCTTTAACATGTTGGTCACCCTTTTCTCTTTCATAGAGTTATGATAAGTTTGCCTTTACTTTTATTTTTAAGCAAAGAGGCACCCAAGCTCCTTCTTGGAGACTGTACCTCGTCTCCCCCCGTTAGCTTGGAGGATTTTTGAGCAAGGATTCCTTCCAAAAGTTCTTTCATAATTGACACATGTTATTCTAGGTTTTTAATCTTAGCTTCACTATTGGTTGGTTGTATCGGCTCTAATGGTTATCCAACTTCTACATTGTTTATGCTGAAATTGAGAGTAAGATTTTCTTCGAATGTTGCTTGTTGTGCAACTTCTTCGTTTGGAACATCAATTTGCCTTGATTTCACCACTTTCTAAAAAAATTCATTCAATTAGTTTGATAGGAGAGTTAAATTAAGATTTGAGGTTCGACCCTCCTTCAAACGCCAAAATGTTAAACCAAAAATTGGTATAACACCCATGGTACCGTGAATGATAAATAAATCCTTGATTCGAGCATATTTGATAACACGACTAAGGATGGCTCGGTCGGTACTGAACGAATTAAGAACAAATCCAACATTCGAGGCCAAGTAGAAGACGATATCATTAGGAGATGGGCTATAATGCCCATGATTTATAGATGTTTCGCATTTGATGGTTCATATGTCATCTTAGAATACGATGTTCGAAAACACTTAAGGTCATTTGGAACAAGATGTTCGAATGCTCTTAAGGTCCCTTGGAATAAGATATTCGAGAATCTATGTGATCCTTAGGAATACGATACTCCAGATACCATGTCATATATCTAAAGGAGAAAGAAAATAAGTGATCAGTATATAAAATAGCCCATTAAGCTTGTTAATGAACTAAATAAATTGCGCTTATTTTCATAGTCCAATGTCCATATGTAGTAGGCAAGATAAGAGATATGCATATAAACACTAGTTTAGACTGAAGCTCATGTTAATCCATATAAAATAGAATCACAATTGCGTTGGGTCTAAAGAGCTTTATTTAATGCATGTTCATGTCCAATAATGTTTAAAGTGCATAATCAAGGTAATATGTGTGTCCAAGTCTTTGTTCATGTAAATCAGGCATGATTGCAATTAGATTGGAATTGTCCCCAATTCGATTTAGGGTTACAAAAGTTTAAATTGTGATTTGAGAAAAGAATGATTAATGTGCCCTCTCCATGACCCCTAAATCTGTATTTATAGGGGTGGGTGCGTGGCATGATGATGGCTATAGCATGCTTAGCGTCGACGACATTAATGTTGCATGGTACTGGGCTTCGTTTAATGATGGCATTCTGTGTGCCTTGGTAAATAGCGGAACTTTGGTACCATCCTAGAAGTAATGGCCTTCGGTCTTGATAACCTTATGCACTGAAACGCTTTTAATTGGTCATTGGCGGCATTAGCTAGCAACGACATTAAGCATTAGTGAAGAGCATCGTAGATATAGAGCAGTCTTGATAAAGAGCGCCATAATAATTTCTATCGATATTGATGACTCCCAACATCAATATCGAACCTTTTGATGTGCAACATCCCCCAAAGATTGATGAAACAAGTTGTCATCAAGATGCGATACTGGTTATGAGTTACATTGTATTATTGAAGTGGCGTCGTCCATCAAAATGCTTTGGTAATAATATCATACGACATCAGTGTATAACGGTCTTGGTAATATGCGGAATCATTTGACAGGCGGTGTTGACATTGAGGAAAGATGATGTGGGTGAGACGACATCATTATGGAATAGCATCTACTTTGATGGCCTTCATGGACATTGATAATGTTCATCATTAATGTCGCTTTAGACGTTTGTGGTGATATCTACAATGTGCGATGCTAATGTAATGAGGCACGATGATATATGTCTTCAGTGGAATGCGACATTGAATTAAGGCGGCATGTATATGAGCGGACATTGCTCTGATTTGCTGCATGCTATTTATTGATAAGGTGCGGTACTGATGGAGCATGGTACAAATGGAGTGCAACATTGTATGAGATGCGGCATGATTGTTGCATGAAATGCATTACTGTAGGCTTTCGAAATTGATTTATCTTTATACTTTTGGCATTGGTTCTTCACCATTCCTTCAACCTTGGCCCTAACAGAATTGATTTCTTTGTGACGCCAACACTTATGGCATTACATTTGGCATTGAAATTATGTAGATAATACACTACATACTTTAGCTTCCTATCTCTAAGTGTTAGTCACTCTTTTCTCTTTCATGGAGTTATGATAAGTTTGCCTTTACTTTTAATTTTAAGCAAAGAGGCACCCAAGCTCCTTCTTGGACACTCTACCTCGTCTCCCCCGTTAGCTTGGAGGATTTTTGAGCAAGGATTCCTTCCAAAAGTTTTTTCATAATTGATACATGTTATTCTTAGTTTTTAATCTTAGCTTCACTATTGGTTGGTTGTATCGGCTCTAATGGTTATCCAACTTCTACATTGTTTATGCTGAAATTAGGAGTAAGATTTTCTTCGAACGTTGCTTGTTGTGCAACTTCTTCGTTTGGAACATCAATTTGCCTTGATTTCACCATTTTTCTAAAAAAATCATTCAATTAGTTTGATAGGAGAGTTAAAATAAGATTTGAGGTTCGACCCCTCCTTCTAGCGCCAAAATGTTAAACCAAAAATTGGTATAACACCCATAGTACCGTGAATGATAAATAAATCCTTGATTCGAGCATATTTGATAACACGCTAAGGATGGCTTGGTCGGTACTGAATGAATTAAGAACAAATCCAACATTTGAGGCCAAGTAGAAGACGATATCATTAGGAGATGAGCTATAATGCCCACGATTTATCGATGTTTCCCATTTGATGGTTCATATGTCATCTTAGAATACTATGTTCGAGAACACTTAAGGTCATTTGGAACAAGATGTTCGAATGCTCTTAAGGTCCCTTGGAATAAAATATTCAAGAATCTATGTGATCCTTAGGAATACGGTACTCCAGATACCATGTCATATATCTAAAGGAGAAAGAAAATAAGTGATCAGTATATGAAATAGCCCATTAAGCTTGTTAATGAACTAAATAAATATCGCTTATTTTCATAGTCCAATGTCCATATGTAGTAGGCAAGATAAGAGATATGCATATAAACACTAGTTTAGGCTGAAGCTTATGTTAATCCATATAAAATAGAATCACAATTGCTTTGGGTCTAAAGAGCTTTATTTAATGCATGTTCATGTCCAATAATGTTTAAAGTGCATAATCAAGGTAATATGTGTGTCCAAGTCTTTGTTCATGTAAATCAGGCATGATTGCAATTAGATTGGAATTTTCCCCAATTCGATTTAGGGTTCCAAAAGTTTAAATTTGTGATTTGAGAAAAGAATGATTAATGTGCCCTCTCCATGACCCCTAAATCTGTATTTATAGGGGTGGGTTCATGGCATGATGATGGCTACAACATGCTTAGCATCGACGACATTAATGTTGCATGGCGTTGGGCTTTGTTTAACGATGGCGTTCTATGTGCCTTGGTAAATAGCGGAACTTTGGTACCATCCTAGAAGTAATGGCCTTCGGTCTTGATAACCTTATGCACTGAAACGCTTTCAATTGGTCATTGGCGGCATCAGCTAGCAACGACATTAAGCATTAGTGAAGAGCATCGTAGATATAGAGCAGTCTTGATAAAGAGCGCCATAATAATTTCTATCGATATTGATGACTCCTAACATCAATATCGAACCTTTTGATGTGCAACATCCCCCAAAGATTGATGAAACGCGTTGTCATCAAGATGCGATACTGGTTAGGAGTTACACTGTATTATTGAAGTGGCGTCATCCGTCAAATAGATTTGGTAATAATATCATACGACATCAGTATATAGCGGTCTTGGTAATATGCGGAATCATTTGACATGCGGTGTTGACATTGAGGAAAGATGATGTGGGTGAGACGACATCATTATGGAATAGCATCTACTTTGATGGCCTTCATGGACATTGATAATGTTCATCATTGATGTCGCTTTAGAGGTTTGTGGTGATATCTACAATGTGCGATGCTAATGTAATGAGGCACGATGATATATGTCTTCAGTGGAATGCGACATTGAAGTAAGGCGGCATGTATATGAGCGGACATTGCTCTGATTTGTTGCATGCTATTTATTGACGAGGTGCGGTACTGATGGAGCATGGTACAAATGGAGTGCAACATTGTATGAGATGCGGAATGATTGTTGCATGAAATGCATTACCGTAGGCTTTCGAAATTGATTTATCTTTATACTTTTGGCATTGGTTCTTCACCATTCCTTCAACCTTGGCCCTAACGGAATTGATTTCTTTGTGACGCCACCACTTATGGCATTACATTTGGCATTGAAATTATGTAGATAATACACTACATACTTTAGCTTCCTATCTCTAAGTGTTAGTAGTTATACCCCTGCATCAGAGTCATGCTCATTCGAAGCTCCATCTACATACATCCACCATCTAAGAGCTTCTTCCTTCAAGGATTTCACTTCTTCATCCCTATAGTAAATTCAGTAATAAAATTCACCAGGGCTTGCCTTTGATCATCGTTCGAGGATGGTAAGTAATCTCATATTGACTCAGTTCGATACTCCACTTCATTAGTCTTTATACGGTGTCATGCCAATGTAGGATCTTCCTTAAGTGTTGGTTTATCAATACCCAAATAGGATGGGACTAGAAATAGTGCCTTAGTTTCTTAGATGTTATTAGCAGGAAATACCAACTTTTAAAATTCGGGATATCTAGACTTCGCTTCAGTGAAGAGCTCACTCACATAATATACCGGTCATTATACCCGATCATCTTCCCGAACTAATGCTAGACTCAAGGCATGGGTTGAAATAGCTACGTACAAATATAGATCCTCCCCTTCTACTAGTATAGAAAGAATAGGTGGCTTTTGCAAATGTTCTGGTAAAATAAGGAATGTAGCCAAACATTCTTCCGTCCATGAAAAATTTCCCTTCTCCATCTTAAGTGCTTCAAAGGATGGAACACACTTATTAGTGGTTTTTGATACGCACCTGCTCAATGTTGCCACCTTGTCGTTCAAGCTTTGCGTCTCCTTTTCAGTTTCGGGGATCTTGATATCTTTTAGAGCTTAGACTTGTTTTGGGTTAGCTTTGATTCCCTAGTATGTATGATAGATCCTAAGAACTTTCCAGATGAAACCCCAAAAGAGAACTTAGTGGGCTTAGCTTCATTCCCAAATTCCCATAAAATTTGAAACATCTCATCTAGATGAGAAATACGATCCTCGTCCTTTTTTCATTTCACCGACATGTTGTCGACATACACCTCCATGGTTCTTCCAATTTTTCTAGCAAACATCTTATTGACTAAGCATTGATATGTTGCTCCTGCATTCTTTAGCTCAAATGGGGCAACCTTTTAACAACCTTGTAACAATAGAGTCCCAAGTCCAAAATAAAGCTAGGGTGTTCCTGTACGTACATAGCAATCTGATTGTACTCAGATTATAAATCCATAAAAGGTAGAAGCTCATGTCTCACGGTTTCGTTTACTAGCTGTTTAATTCTTGGGAGTGGGAAGAAATCCATAAGAGATGCGTCACTCAAGTTGGAGAAGTCGATACACGTCCACCATTTCCTATTTTGCTTCCTAACCAGGACTGGATTTGCTATCCATTTCGGATATCGAGATTCCTCGATGAGCCCATTTGCTATTAAAGTTTCCACCTCTTCATTATGGGAAGCCGACCGCTTAGGGCAGATATTCTCTTCTTCTGCTTCACCAGGGTTTCCTTAGGTTGATATTTAATGTGTGACACATGATTGTGGGAGGGACTCCACACATATCCATGTGGGACTAGGCGAACACATCCTGTTATCCCAAAATCCTATCAACACCTTTAGATCTCGCTCCATTTTAGACCTAATCTTCATCAGTTTCGTTAGGTCACTGCTATCTACTTCCACAAACCATATCGCCTCTCCAGGCTCTGCTACGATCCTTTCTCCTCCATCTCTCGAGTTAAGTTAATTATAAGGATCGTTTGTAAACCCAATCATGGGGCCCTTCTTTAATTTCTATGCAATTGCATTTTTGGCATAGAGTGTGACCACTATGCCCTTTCCTCTTTCCACTTGTTTATATTCTCGAAGCTCTACCACATAGCACTATGGCAACATCCTAATTTCCTTCTATTGCCCCCACTCTATGAGCCATGGGAAATTTCATGATTAAGCACAATTGAGATACAACTGCGCAGAAATATGATAGAGTTGGTCGCCTTAGGATGGCGTTGTATGCAGAGAATCCGTCCACCAAATGAAAATCTACTTTCATATGGCTGGTCTAGGACAAGTTCCTAGCTCAACAAATAAATCCAACCTTACTAAGGGCATTTTACCTTCTTCTATAAAACCATGTATTTCCTAGTTGCACGATGTGACATCCTTCATTGACAATTCCATCATGTCAAGAGTATCCTTGAATAGGATGTTTATCGAACTTTCGCTATCTATCAAAATTTGATGTACCTCTACTGGGTTGAGCATTGCTGAAATAATCATAGGGTCTGTATGCGAATACTGCTTTCCTTGCACATCACCATCACTAAAGATTATCTCATCTTGCTCCTGATAAGCGGCCTTAGTTTTCTTCCCTCCTCCATTATAGTGTACACAAAGGCTTCTCCGTTCTTTAAAGATTCTGCGTATCTTTCCATCTCAGCCCAACTTTTGTCGGCTGTATGAGGTCCTCCCATTATGGTATTAATCACCAATCACTCGTCCTTCTCACAGTTCACATTGGTCCTTCCCTTCCATTTTCGGGCGAGGGTTGCCTCAGAACTTGCCACATCGGAACTAGGGGAGCATTAGGATTCCTAATGTATCACACCAACTTCTTCGTCCTAATGTGTTCGTTTTTAAGGCCTCATAAATGTCGGCATTCATTAGTACCATGCCCATGAGATTTGTGAAATTAACAATACTTTCCCTTTTTTATGTTAGCTTCGGTCTCCTTCCTTGGTAGAGGCATGTTTACTTAAGTTCACTTGTGTTGCAATGTAGGATTTTTACCATGGTTTCGTTAAGGTCCGTGTAAGCATCAAATCTCATTCCAGGTTTGTATCTCTTGCATTCTTATCTCTTCCCTTTAGTACTATTTTGGTTGTTATCCTTCTTATTCTTAATGAAGCTACCTCTACAACCTTTAGCCATGTCATTCACACTATTGGACGCCTCTGATAATTTGACAACTACTCCAGCCTTTCATCCGGCTGCGGTCTCCTCTAATTGCATATACTTTGCTGCTTCATAGAAGAAATTCTACAAAGTTGCTGGATTCTCCTTAATTAATCTTCGGGCTATCTTCGTATCTAGGTGTACACCCCCTCACAACGACATAATAGTTAGTCACTTATCGGCAATATGGACGCCCACGTCTGCGACGTTGAAGCGAGTTAAATACTGCTGTAGTGTTTCATCCTCTATTTGTTTCACATCTGATAATGAATATGGATCTTTGGCCTGCTCTATATGAATCCGAAATTGGTCGATAAGCTTCCTTTAACATTTCCCATGAATGGATTTAACTAGGAGGAAGGTGGCATAACCACATAGTCGCCAAATCTAACAAGAAGGGAAAATACTTTCACAAAACTTCCTCCACCGCTCTACCCATTAACATATGTTGCATGTACCATTGCAAAGGTCCTATCTGGTCAATCAGAACTTGGTATGGGTCCATTGTGGGCATTTGGAAACTTATAGGGTTTTAGGCAATTTCTATCTCGGTGGAGAATGACTACCAACTCTTGCTTCGATTCCTTGATATATTTTTTGCGATGCATATAATCCCTTATGGTCCTTGCTATCTAGTTTTCCAGTTCGGGGAATGAGCGGAGTTGGGTCGACCTCTCCCTCCCAGGTGAAGAACTTCTTTTACATCTTTTGTGATGACTTATTCTACGAGCTCGGCTTTAGGATCATTCTCGGTAGTAAGTTCGCCTTCCATCAACTGCCACTTTTGCAAAGACTAGTGATCGCCACCTAAATCGAGAAGATTCAGCCATAGTCGACCCTTGTCCACCACCACTCCTAGTCGGTTCGGTCCCGAGACGGTCCTCGAGCACGGCTTCAGGCTGAATCCTTACTCGATCTGCTTTCTCGTTGTTTACTTATACTAATCCTCAATTTTCTAAATCAAATCTTCCACTAGAGTGTGATCTCCTTCATCTCCTGGACCCCATGGATTGGGATCTGCCTCTTACTTAGTGTTGTGTGCGGTAGGTTGCGTCTACTTTAAGCATGTCATGATTTTGTCCTTAATTGCTTGTTGTTGGGCAGTAAACCGCATGTTGAGATTCGCCATAACTCTATCTAAGTCACATCGGGTGATAGTGCTTGGTCCCAAAGTACTGGATGAATGGTTGTCCTGATTGATATCTATCTGGTTAGCGTTCCCACAGGTAGCACCAGCCTTGCTCTTAGATTTAGAAGGCATGCCATGATTCAGTGATGTAGCAGCGGAAAACTGAAAATGGATGTAACGGTGAAAGTAGCAATCGGTGGATTGAAAGATACCAAAGGCCCAAATCCGTTGATCCAAAGATACCGGATTCTAGCTATCTTCATCACGTTGATCGCGCATGATGCCGTGAAGGAAGATCTACGATTCTTCGTACGTTGATCTAGCGCACTAGATTCCGTGAACCGACTTCAACAATCGTTGATTCGAGCGCACTCGAATGCCGAAGGTGGAGATAGGAGATCACACTCAACTACCAATTTGAGAAGTGGCACAAAGCACACAAACAAAGTGTTATTCCAAAATCAATCAATCCTTACAAAAGACACCACCCGCCTATTTATAGGCTTACAACTCAACACTTACATCACAACACATAGGTCATGAACGACCTAACACAGACAAACGACCTAACAAAGTACACGACCTAACATTGGCCGCGACATAACATACGCGACTTAAAGAAGCAAACAAACACAATACATCACAACATTTACGACCTATGGAAACATCATCCACGAGTTAACAAATTACAACACAACAAATAGTACAACAACTTATATACAACACGACTCAATACAGCAGCGACTTAAGGAATAGTTTCTGGAAATCTTCATGCGACCTACCACTTGAGCGACTTAAAGAAATGCAGTAGTGAGCGACTTAATCAATGAGCGACCTAAGAAACTCCTCCAATAGCGACTTAAGGTATCTCAGCGACCCAAGGTCTTGCGACCTATTCTTGAGCGACCTAAGGCTTCACGACTTATAGTAGGTCATTCGCGACCTAAAGAAAGCGGCATGTGAGAGCGACTTATGGTAGGTCGTTCGCGACCTAAAGAAAGCGGCATAAGATCGAGCGACCTATCTTCCCGCGACCTAAGATCGAGCTACCTATCTTCCCAGCGACATAAGATCGAGCGACCTATCTTCCCGCGACCTATCTTAGGTCGTAACTCGCATGGTTGTGTTGTTGAGCGAGCTATCTTAGGTCGTAGCTCGAAAAAGTCGGAGCAATCCAAAGTAATGAGTTCTGGCATGCTTAACTCGCTAGTTCGTTCCAGCGACCTATCCCCCTGATTTAGCTTGCTAGGTCGTTCCAACGACCTATCCCACAGTTTTAGCTCGTTATCTTCTTCGTTAGGTCGCACGCGACTTAACAGCACATTAGGTCGCTCGCGACCTAAGACTTCATCAGTCTGGGCTGCATCATCCTCCCTTGGTTGGGAAAAATTTGTCCTCGAATTTGCGCCCTCCTCTTCCACAACAAGCTCATCCCCATGATACGGAATCAAGTATTTGACGTTAAAAACGTCCACAGTGTGAATATCATCCGGCAATTTCAACTGATACGCATTATCATTGATCTTCTTCAAAATTTCCACTAGGCCATTTTTCGAGCTTTCAACTTGTTGTAAGTTCCAACAGGAAAACGATCTTTTGTCAACACGGCATAAACCAAGTCACCTTCTCTGAAATTCACACTCCTTTGCTTTTTATCTGCTAGTTGTTTATACTTCTCATTTGCCTTCTCCAATCGTTTCTGAACGATTTCATGGCATTTTGTCAATCTATCAACAAAATCAACAGCCCGCTTAACTGTTCCCTTCGGTTGTGGCACTATCGTCAAATCCAACGGCCCCTTTGGTAAACTCGAATATATAATCTGAAATGGACTGAAACCCGTACTACGATTAATAGCATGATTATGTGCAAATTCCGCCTGACACAACTTCATATCCCAACTCTTCAAATTATCTTTCACAAGACATCTTAATAAATTTCCCAATGATCTATTCACCACTTCTGTTTGCCCATCTGTCTGCGGATGATAGGCGCTACTAAAATTCAGCTTCGTTCCAACCATCTTCCACAAACTTAACCAAAAATGGCCTAGAAATCTAGTATCCCGATCAGAAACAATAGATTCAGGTAGCCCATGTAATCGATACCCCTCTTTAAAGAATAATTGAGCAACACGGACGGCGTCCGTTGTCTTCTTACAAGCTATGAAATGCGCCATCTTGGAAAATCTATCTACCACCACATATATGGAATCATTCCCACACTGAGTTTTTGGTAACCCCAAAACAAAGTCCATGCTAATATCAACCCATGGTCTAGTAGGCACAGGTAATGGCATATACAATCCTGCATTCGTCGCTGTCCCTTTGGAAACTTTACATATATGACATCTTTCCACAAATCTTCCAATCTCTCTCTTCATTGAAGGCCAAAAATATGATTGCGAAATCAATTGCAATGTACGGTCTCTTTCCATATGTCCTTCTTCATGCAACTCCTTTACAATCTTCATTTGTAAGCTGCACTCTGGTATACATAATCGATTCCCTTTAAAAAGAAAACCATCCACCAATACATACTCATCCGTCTTCCCCTTCTCGACTTCTTCAACAAACTTCGCAAAATAAGGATCATCAACAAATAGTTCTGGCAACACATCAAACCCCGTCACTTCAACCTTCATTGTAGTCAACAAATGATTCCTTCGACTCAATGCATCTGCCACACGATTTGTAATTCTCGACTTATGCTTCACCACAAATGTAAATTGTTGCAGGTATGCGATCCACGAAGCATGCTTGGCTGCAATTTTGTCTTGTCCCTACAAATGTTTCAGTGCTTCATGATCAGTATATAGAACAAATTCTTTATGGAACAAATAGTGTCTCCAATGTTTTATAGCTTGAACAATAGCATAGAACTCCATATCGTAAGTATTATATCTCATTTTGGCTCCCGATAGCTTCTCACTGAAATATGCAATAGGACGTCCTTTCTGACTCAACACCCCTCCAATCCCAACTTTAGATGCATCAGTATGTAACTCAAACCACAACTGAAAATCTGGTAATACTAGAATTGGTGCTGTCGTCAAAAGTTCTTTGATCCGCTCGAAAGCAAACCCTGCTTCCTCCGACCATGAAAATTGCTTCCCCTTCATACAATCAGTAACTGGTGCCATCACTCTACTGAAGTGTGGAATAAATCTTCGGTAGAATGATGCTAAACCATGAAAACTTCTAACTTCTGTTATCGTTCTGGGTTATGGCCAATTTCGGATTGCTTCAACTTTATTCTGATCCACCTGTATACCTCCTTCTGAAATAACATATCCCAAAAATAAAACACTATGCGTCATGAACACGCATTTCTTCGTTGCAGCATAAAATTGTTCCTGTCGCAATATCATCAACACTTCTCTCAGATGTTGCAAGTGTTCTTCTGCGCTTCTACTATATATCAGTATATCATCAAAATACACCACCACGAATTTCCCAATAAATGGTCTAAAGATCTGATTCATCACCCGCATAAATGTACTTGGTGCATTCGAAAGACCAAACGGCATAACCAGCCATTCGTACAACCCCTCTCTTATCTTGAATGTTGTCTTCCATTCGTCCCCTGGTCGAATTCGAATTTGATGATAACCACTCTTCAAATCGATCTTCGAAAAGATAGCAGCTCCACTAAGTTGATCCAACAAGTCATCCAATCTAGGCATAGGAAATCTGTATCTCACTGTAATCTTGTTTAGTGCTCGACTATCAGTACACATCCTCCACGTTCCATCCTTCTTCGGCACTAACAAAGCTTGCACTGCACAAGGACTTAAAATTTCCTGTACACGTCCCTGTTCAAGCAACTCTTCCACTTGCCTTCTCAACTCCTCGTGTTCCTTTAGACTCATTCTGTAATGTGGTCTATGTGGTACCACAGCTCCTGGAACAAGATCTATTTGGTGTTGTATGTCCCGCAATGGCGGTAACTCCGTTGGTAGCTCCTCAGGAAATACATTGTCAAATTCTCCCATCACTGGCCTTACTTCTTCAGGAATTTCAACCACTTCATTACCCTCACGTCCAATCAACAAAAATACTTCAGGCTCATCTTCGACTTCTTTAACAAACTCCTTCAATGATAACAAAGTTTTCAGCTCTTCAATCTTCTCCAACTTGCTTTCTTCTTGTTGTCGCTTCTTGGGAATTAAAGTGATTTTATTACCTTCAAACATGAAACTATAACTGTTAGTACGATCATCATGTTGCACAGCCCTATCATGTTGCCACGGTCTCCCCAGCAACAGATGACATACATCCATATCCACAACATCACACCAAATTTCATCCTTGTATTTCTTCCCAATCGAAAAATTAACAAAAGCTCTTCGTCCAACCTTCACCTCCCCACCTTTTCTCAACCAAGCTAACTTGTAAGGTTTCAGATGCTTCTCTGTTTTCAATGCTAACTTCTTCACAGCTTCTGTAGAGATGATATTGTCATAAATTCCTGCATCAATAACAAACTTGCAAACCCTTCCCAAGATAGTGCACATTGACTGGAAAATGTTACTCCTCAACCAACTTGAATCATCCTCTTGCTTTGGTGTCAAACAATTTCTCCTCATCATTAATGAATACCCTTCATCTCCCGACACATTTTCTTCCTCCTCAGTATGTGGTGAATTAGAACATTCAGCTTCTACTTCCTCATCCTCTGCCTCTGCAACCATCACTCGTTTCCTTGGCTTTGGACATTCATTGCTTTTGTGACCAATCTCCTGACAATTGAAGCATTTGATACCACTATTGACCTTGGTCTTAGCCACTTCACTAACAACCGATTTTGCAACAGCCTTCGAAACATTCGCATTGCTACTAGCCCCTTTCATCGGATTGTTGGAATTTGTAAACACACCACCACATCTCCATCCTTGCTTCTCCCAAGCTAGAGCCTTTTGATGTGCTTCAACAACAGATTTGGGATCAAACATATTCACCATATTTTTGAATCTGCATTCTCAATCCTCCAATGCATCTAGTTGTCAACTGCTCTTCCGTCTCCATGATGTCATTTCTTGCAATCAGCTAATAGAACTCATCCGCATAATCATTTACTGACTTCGTTCCCTGTCTCAGATTCTACAATCGTTGATATATAAGAGACTGATAATTATACGGCAAGAATTTAGCTTACATTAATTTCTTCATCTTCTCCCATGATTCAATCTTTGACTTCCCCATTCTCTCCCGTGTTAGTTTAGTTTGCTGCCACCATGCCATAGCTCTTCCTTTCAATCTCGTAGCAACCAACTTTACTCTACGATGCTCGGGTACTTCTTTGAAGTCAAAAATTTCTTCCACATTAGACAACCAATCCAAAAAGTCCTCCACTACCATTCCACCCTTGAATTCTGGAATTTCAGTTTTCATCCCCGATTCCCATCGACGATCATCTTCAACATCCCGATATGCATTTCGTACTTGGTCTCGATCTCGAGAATGAACACTACATCTACCACCATCTTCATCAAACACAGATGTACTTCGATAACGATCTCGACCACCCACATCTCTATGATCACGCATATCTCTTCTACTTTGTCTTTCATTATCACGGTATGGTTCATGTTCAAACTCACGTGGAGTTCTTCTCTCTTCATCTCTATACTCATGATGTTCTCTTCTCAATGAAACTGAAGATTCTCTTCTTTCTCGATAAGATTGCGGCGACACCCTCCTCGCTTCCGTAACCGATGGTGAAACTCGGTTTCCTCCATGGTTCGAGATTGGCAACCTCCTCCGTTGACTTTGATTCATATCATTCATCAGTTTCTCTAACTTCCCGATGCCTTCATCAAACTTTTCATTGATGCGTTGTTCCATTTGCTCGGCTTCTTCTCTTTTGTACAACGCTTCAACATTCTGATGGCGATTAGCTCTTCTCGGCGGCATTGTCAAAAATTTACAAACTTTAACTCTCGGCTTGTACTTCAATTGAACTTCACACTTCAACTAGCTCGGCCTAACTTGATTGGCTCGGCATGAACTCTTCAATAAGAATTGGCTCCAAGACTCGGCTTAGCTATGATTGGCTAAGTCTAGCTCTGATACCAAATGATGCAGTAGCGGATAACTGAAAATGGATGTAACGGTGAAAGTAGCAATCGGTGGATTGAAAGATACCAAAGGCCCAAATCCGTTGATCCAAAGATACCGGATTCTAGCTATCTTCGTCACGTTGATCGCGCACGATGCCGTGGAGGAAGCTCTACGATTCTTCGTATGTTGATCTAGCGCACTAGATTTCGTGAACCGGCTTAACAATCGTTGATTCGAGCGCACTCGAATGCCGAAGGTGGAGATAGGAGATCACACTCAACTACCAATTTGAGAAGTGGCACAAAGCACACAAACAAAGTTTTATTCCAAAATCAATCAATCCTTACAAAAGACACCACTCGCCTATTTATAGGCTTACAACTCAACACTTACATCATAACACATAGGTCATGAACGACCTAACACAGAAAAACGACCTAACAAAGTACACAACCTAACATTGGCCGCGACATAACATACGCGACTTAAAGAAGCAAACAAACACAATACATCACAGCATTTACGACCTATGGAAACATCATCCACGAGTTAACAAATTACAACACAACAAAAAGTACAACAACTTATATACAACACGACTCAATACAGTAGCAACTTAAGGAATAATTTCTAGAAATCTTCATGCGACCTACCACTTGAGCGACTTAAAGAAATGCAGTAGTGAGCGACTTAATCAATGAGCGACCTAAGAAACTCCTCTAGTAGCGACTTAAAGTATCTCAGCGACCCAAGGTCTCGCGACCTATTCTTGAGCGACCTAAGGCTTCGCGACTTATAGTAGGTCGTTCGCGACCTAAAGAAAGCGGCATGTGAGAGCGACTTATGGTAGGTCGTTCGCGACCTAAAGAAAGCGGCATAAGATCGAGCGACCTATCTTCCCGCGACCTAAGATCGAGCTACCTATCTTCCCAGCGACATAAGATCGAGCGACCTATCTTCCTGCGACCTAACTTAGGTCGTAACTCGCATGGTTGTGTTGTTGAGCGAGCTATCTTAGGTCGTAGCTCGCATGATCCTTATGTCATGCACATACATTCATGTAACTCCTTCACTAGCTCGACTAACCTACCTCTATTATTCCTTAGGTGAAAATGCCTATAACAATGCTTTTTCTTCTAAATATCGTAAATATAACTAGAAGCGCACATTATACATGCTTAAACACTAGCTTTATATAATTAAATTTATTCGGAAGTTATACCAAACACTAAATCTTCAACACAAATTATTTTCTTCAGTTTAATTCATATGCAATGATCCAAGTATACATCCATATTCGTTTATAGTGTTTGTGTGTGTGTGTGAGCATGCATGATGACATGAGATCCACGTTTCAAGTGATGACATTGACCTTAGTGTGGTTCTTCCCGAACTATTCTTTAGTTAAAAGAATTCTTATATTATGCCTTCTGATGGATTCATGTCATATTGTTTTGTAATCTTTCATTGAGATTATTTTCTTTGTTGTGTGACCCAAAATGTGTGAGTTGTAGTAGTTATGCTCCATTTTAACCAAAGTAATATCCATCTTTATTCTTAAATGTTTTTGAACTCAACGTAGAAAACCCTAATTCTTCTCGCTCAGTTACAATTATTCAGAACCATAATCATCCCCAATTAAAAAATATTACTCCAAACAACATAAATAAACTTTCCGATGAAGTGATAGAGTGGGAGGAATGGACTGAGGTATGAAAGAATTCGAGGTAAAAGTTAAGGAGCTAAGAAGTGGGGGAATAACAGATCCAATCAAGTGCTAATTAAATATGTAGGCAACGACATTAATAAAAAGTGATCATGTAATTCCAAATAAAAATCTATCGTTTAACACCAGATTTATATATCATGGTTTGGATGTGGTGAAGAGAGGCTCAGTTAATACAAATGAAAGTCTTATATTCCATTTTTGAACCTAAAACGATTGGTAGATAGAAGACGACGGTGATAAGTGATGCACATGAAAAATGTAGATAGCAAATAGAGAAATTCAACTCTTCACTATATAGAAGGTTCAAGGCCTTATTATGTTCACTTTAAAACTTTTGCTAAGAGAACGTGGCGACAAAGGCGATTTTGGAATATATGGTAGAGATAATGGTTTCTTTTTGGTGAAATTTGATTTAGCAAAGGACCATACAAGAGTATTTGAAGGGGATCATATTTCTTTGAAGGAAGAGTTATGACTATTAAAAATAGGAAAATGATATAAAATTGGATAGGGATATGCTAGGATCTATTCCAACTTGGGTAAGATTTCCAAACATAATTATTTGTCTATTTGAGGAGGAAGTTTTGAGGAGATTTTCCAATGTCTTAAGTTGACTCCTTAAGATTGATAATACTATTGTGACTCAAAAAATAGACATATGAGGGGTGTCAATGGAGATTTCAGCAAAGAAAGAGATTCTAAAATAAGTGTCAATCAACTTGCCGGATAAGAGTATTACCCCTCAAAAAGTGATTTATGAATGACTGCCACCAAAGTGTGATAGACTCATATTTCAAGCATAGGACCAAACAATGTAAAACGCAAACATGTGGAAGGTGAGAAAAATTAGAGTAAATAGTAAAGCTAGAATAGTTGAAACTGAACAAGTGGAAGTAATGAACAAGTGGAGAGCTCTAAATAGTGGAGGAAGGGTTAGGTCATATGGTGGAATGAAACCTAACAATGGCGGAGGTTGATAAAGTGAGAATAGGTTAGAAACGGTAATGGAAGGGAGTATATTTTGAATGAGGAAATAAATAAGGAGATCATTATTGAGGAGCAAGATATGAGTGTCTTAGCTAACAAAACAAATAATGTTCCAATATGAGGGAAAATGTCATTTAGTGAGATAAAGATGTTGTGATACAAGATTTTTTTTGTGCTTGAATGCATAAAGGAAGTAGATAAACATCAAGACAGGTGATAAATCACATGATGAAATGAATTCAGTAGTTAATGACCATGTGGAGGATCAACTCAACTTAGAGGTGGTTCTTAAGGGGTAAAAACAACAACAAAGTTTAAGCCATCCTCCCTATACCATCACATACCACATTCCCATAGTCAAAAGGGGCATCAAAGTTTGTAAGCATCGGTGGTTTGTAGCATATATGCACATTGATCAAAGGGTAGTTATTGTAAAATCGTGTTGTTGGAATCGAATGTGGGAAATGTATATAATTAATGTAATAGACATTAAATGTAGTAGAAATATTAAAAGATCACACAATTGATTTTATACTAATTCAGATCCAATCCAACATCAAGTACCAATATTTCTCTCTAGATTTCAAATAACACAATAATTATCTCTTGACCTGGAGAAGCATATATAATACAACCTTTTGAATAACATAACATGAATTCAACACTAATGATTCTTTTTAAAGTTTTATATTGACAACTCTTATATGTTCAATATATGAATGTGTCATTTCAAGTACAACAATAGCCTATAACCACTACAAAATGTGCATTGGCTAGGAAGTAAACAAGGAATAGATTCAAAAGTTATGGAGTGAAAGAACATTGGTTGGAGAATATATAGTAACCAGAATATTGAACGAAAGCACTGCTAATTAAAGAGAGCAATAAAATCAAAATTTAGGAGTAAGAGTAGTTACTTTGACCTTATAGTGTTTTTAGGTTTATAAAGATGTTGTAGAGATGTTATTAAGGAGTTGCAATAGTTGGAATTGGATTTGGAATGAAGAGAACGATGAAGAGATGCTACTACATCGAAGAAATAATTTAAAAAAATCATCTAAAGGCTCATATGTTGACCTCATGACCACCACAGATCGCCATGTAGTCTCCATAGGTCGAGCTGTGGAATACACAAGTCAACATGTTGGAAATAACATGTTGACCTTTAGGGATTCTATGACGACCACCCTACACCACTGGCACCCTATATATGTATGTATGTGTATATATATATATATATATATATATATATATATATATAAGTGCACTACCGTGGTGCTCGACCAATGTAGGACGATTCCCATGGGTTGAAAAGAATTAAACAGCATGGTACCTATCGTATATCTCACAGCACATCGAATAAAATATAGTATTCATCAAAGATATAAAAATAAGAGAGGCAGTAATTGTTATCCAGCAAATTAGTCATCATCCTTGAAGAAGAAATTAAAGATTTACTTTCTGATTTCCTTGCATTTATTACCTCAAATAATTAATAAAAACCAGCCATATCTCCACCATAAATACCAATTCATTACCCATTAAAGCCGGATTTAATGCCCAATAAATACCATGTTAACCTGCTTATTTATTACTAATTAATTCCAACCATTTCCATATCAAATATTCCTTAATTCCCTTCATCCTTACCTTAAATAAGAAGATTATGGTGCAATTAATATCAACCTAGTCAGCGGCACTACAATTCCATACCATCACTGGGTCAAGGCTTACAGCTATAAGTACACCTAACATTGCAAAAGAAAAGGGGACTGAAACAGAAAATGTGACTTCTCCTCTCCTCCTCAAAATCTCTTGTAATATGAAACTACAAGTGATAAATAAATTATAAAGTGAATGTAGGTCATAGATTTCGCCGAACCACTATAAAAATTTCGTGTCTCTTTTATCTTTTCGTCTTTTTATCTACTTATTTTTCTGATCTGTGATTGTGAACTGGTGCTATCATCGACAATTGGGTGTTTGTGACCATTTTTGGCGCAAACATTTTGGTGCTTTCATTGAGAGGAACAAGGGAATCTCAGATCTGAAGCTTATTCTATGTTAGAAAGAAGATCCAACTCCAGATCTGAAAGAAAAAATTTAGATCCAGAAAACAGGTTCCTAGATCTAGCTTTTAGAAAACGAAGAAGCCTCATACAAGGAAAAGAGCTATGGAAAGAACTCAGCAAGGGGGGCAGCCAAGAGGCATCCTCTCATTCAAACTTTCCTTCTACCATGAAGCAAATAGCTGGGGGCAACCACCAAGGACCAGAAACAAGGAGCATGCAAAGCCCCTCACTCAGATAAGTACCGGACTCTAGGGTCTGCTAATCAAATAGAAATTATCATCAACTGAACTGAACTAAAAAAACATGAGATCTAGAATTTAGATTCCTTTCTGCATTTGAATTGTGCATCATCAAAAAATGCTTTAAAGGTTAGCATTTGGGAAGCGATTTACTCATGTAAGCGATCCCGAATGTAAGCGGTCCAATGCTCTGATTCCTTCCCAAGTGCGACACCTCATAAAAAAATGATTTCTTGCATAAAACTAGTTTTAAAGGTTAGTGCTTAGAGAACGACTTACACATGTGATGAGTGACCCCGAACGGTCCACAACCATGCTCTGATTCGTTCCTAAGGGCGACACCTTTTAAAAATCTTTACAACATCGTTCTTGCTTTCAATCAAAGGTTATAGAAGCGACCTGAGAACTGCTCTCTAAAGTATCTCTTGAATATGAATGCTCTCGAATAGGAATGATTAACTCTATCTCCTTGTGCAGGAATGGTCCGACACTTAACATCTGTCAAACATCCAAAGAGATGAGAATTTGATGTCGACAAATTTGCTTTCACCAACACAAGTTCTTGAGCGAAGTATACCTCGTTGCCAACAAGGCATACTTCGGGGGGCAAATGTTATCCAGCAAATTAGTCATCATCGTTGAAGAAGAAATTAAAGATTTACTTTCTGATTTCCTTGCATTTATTACCTCAAATAATTAATAAAAACCAGCCATATCTCCACCATAAATAACAATTCATTACCCATCAAAGCCGGATTTAATGCCCAATAAATACCATGATAACCTGCTTATTTATTACTAATTAATGCCAACCATTTCCATATCAAATATTCCTTAATTCCCTTCATCCTTACCTTAAATAAGAAGATTATGGTGCAATTAATATCAACCTAGTCAGCGTCACTACTATTCCACACCATCACTGGGTCAAGGCTTACAGCTATAAATACACCTAACATTGCAAAAGAAAAGGGGACTGAAACCGAAAATGTGACTTCTCCTTTCCTCCTCAAAATCTCTTGTAATATGAAACTACAAGTGATAAATAAATTATAAAGTGGATGTAGGTCATAGATTTCGCCGAACCACTATATAAATTTCGTGTCTCTTTTATCTTTTCTTCTTTTTATCTTATTTTTGTGATCTGTGATTGTGAACTGGTGCTTTCATCGACAATTGGATGTTTGTGACCATTTTTGGCGCAAACAGTAATAACTAAGTGAACTGAAGATCAGAGTACAGATCCCTAGAGTTATACAACATAGTGAGTTTATACAAATGGAAATAAACTCAAATAAAACTATCTCAATAGTAAAGCAAACACTGTCCAAGCTGCACCGTGCTATACAACGGAATAAGCATAAGTAATCTATATATAAACGAGAAAGCTCTATCCTGCTCATCCTCTGCACATCCATCACATATCGCTAGAGATGCTACCTAGTCTACTCATTTAAGAGTATCTAAGATAATAAGAAATAGAGCATAAAACCTCGAGTCTGGCGGCAATATAGTATGAGCGATAAGTGAATTTAAAAATGATATAAAAATCAAAATAGTATGGAACGATTTATAAGAATCATATTTGACATATTCCCGCATCCAAAGAGTTAGCACATAACATTATAATATGATAATCTACTAACACCATTAGCATATAAACCACATAGTATACTATGAAATGTCTAGCCATCGGTCTCCTGGACTACCTACTTTATGTGATGTTCCTAGAGTGACAGACAATAGAGAAGTAACCATAGCAAACATGGCATACATCAAATAAGCCTCACTGTCACTCAATATGCTTGAATATAAGATAACTCGTATGGCACGGTCATAAGCCAAAGACTCAATCAAATCTCGATTCCATAGTGCTTAATCCATGCCACTTCGTAAGGCCGGGAAATAGACTCATGGTCGTAAGGTCTACTGTAATCCATAATCATAAGATCTAGACACAATCATAATCCAGGTAGGCGTCCCTACGTACCCCTTCTATACGAGAACACGGTAAATCTCCGAGTGTCTACGACCCCTTCACACGCCTTCATAATGGAACATAGTCATAATTCCATTCTACTCATATCCATAGTAGAACACAGTCATAATTCTACTCACGAGCTCTCCTCATTGAACCCTCCTTTTGGATAATTACTCCGAATCCAGTCATTATGCTATTCTCATCAGAACACTTCTAGACGTCTCTATCAGCCATAGAACCAACACCCTAAAGTTCTAAAGCCAACACATCGAAGCATTCAACCTTGCTTCCTCCTCCATCGTGCTTCCAAAGCACAACCGAATGATAAACAAACAAACAAACACCTTTAGCAT
The DNA here is from genome assembly GCA_030737815.1 of Allium fistulosum. Classification (NCBI taxonomy): domain Eukaryota; kingdom Viridiplantae; phylum Streptophyta; class Magnoliopsida; order Asparagales; family Amaryllidaceae; genus Allium; species Allium fistulosum. The sequence goes on from CM060901.1 coordinate 1,499,557,017, forward strand.
GACATGCAAAGTCCCTACATTTCCCTCTGGAAATTCCATAAACTCTAGTGCCCTTAATTCATGTCAGTACTGACCAAAAGGGGTCGATACCGATATGAATCCTCTAACTTATACTTAGCTAAAATTTGGTTAAGTATTTCCTTCCCGAACTCCCCTCCATTAGCATGCTTATGACCCCTTGCTTCATTCCTCAAGCTTCCAAGGCCCAATTTCCAACCCATGTACAACAAAAAGTGATCGTATCAACCAAAAGTGGTCGGTACTGAAATCCACAGCCAGTTTTCACCCTTTGGCTTATGAAGTTCCTTCCTTGCTTCATCTTGAAGCTTGCCTCAAAGTTTCATTTCCTTTGCGTCATAACAACCTCATATCGACTTGAAGTTGAAGTCTTCTTACCGACCAGTAATGAATTTGGCACCGACATGAAGTTAAGTGCCCAAACCAACTCTAAACAAAGTGCGACCAGAATCTTAGGCTCCTCGCCTCCTCTAGAGCCCCTCCTCCAAGTTCTTCAAATTCCGATCACTTTTGCCTCCATTTTTCCCAACTCGACTACATGTTCCATAACTTCACTAAAACATTAGAAAACCACATCAACAATTCATGCAAACATACATATAGTTCATAAGCATTCACCAAACATATAAAATCCATCCTAACAAAATTAACATACATGATTTAACCCAGATCCAATTTTGTACCAAAATGACTATGTGATTCAAAAGAGATTGTAAAACCATTTAAAATACAAATCCAAATTTTTTATTTTTCCCTAAACATCTTTAAAGTTTTAACTAAAGTTTAAAATCGAATTAATATGAAAATCATATTAAAACATTATTTTTAGCTATATGGACAAGCATAGAACAGTGAGAGATCAATAATCACACACCTAATACCCAAGTTAGCATTTTAGATGCCTAAATATGATATGAATAGCCGTGAACACAAATTCCAAAGTAGAAGAATAATGAATCTATGATCCCCGTCACCAATTACCCTTTTAATGAAGGATTTAAATAAGATTAGTGAGGAAAGAGTGAGATTTTTGATGAAATTAGGGTTAATGGAGGTTAGTTGTTATTAAAAAGTTGGAAATGATTTATTCTTGTCCCATCTAGCCTAATTATGCACAATTCCCGAAATTACTTAATGGACCTCAATATGGGCTTAATTTAATAGCCCATTAAACTGTCCAGTAGCGAACATAATTTAAAATGGCCATATCTCCTAAATGGTAAGTCCATTTTCCTATTATTGCCACTCTACGTAAAGAAAAACTACAAGCCCGATCTAATGGAAGTGGTTTCAGTCCCTAATTTCGCACCTGTCAAAAGGTATAGGCTTAAAATAAATTTATGTTTTGAAATGTTCGATAAAAATTATAGAGATGGAAAATGTCCTAGCTGTCATTTTCAAAAAATTTAGAGTCATACGACCTTATATGAATTAAATGATAATACTTTACGATCCTCCGATACATAAGTACGGATTACTGCAAATTCTCAGCTTAACAAATCTACCTTGGACCACTGCCGTTCCTCATGGGTCATAGAGCAAAGTGGGGCTACTGCTTCACCGTCGGCATCTTTACAAGAGGTGTGGGACAATTCTCTATTAAAGAGCACTTCTTCTACTATGCATGACTCTGAATCTGAGCTTGCTCGTAAGACTACGCTTGAGACTTCTATTCTAACGAAGTAAACCTTTGAACCCTAGCCTTATTTTTAGTTGTTTCTTAGGGTCTTGTGAAGTTTGTATTTAATGTAAACCATGTTATATTTTTAGTTATTCCCTTGGAGGATATATTTGAAAATAATGAATTTGTAAATGAAGTTATCTTTTTAGGCATTTCGCTTTATTTTTGTCATTATACCTTGCTTGTTTAGTGTTCTTATTAGTTAAATATGGAAATATCTTTAAACCTATAGTCTTTTCCTTTTAGGTAAAATTGTAAGTGTTGGTGAGCCTTCTTTGTTGAAGCCTTATGAGGAAGATAGTTTTATCCAAGACTTAAGGGGTTGCATTGATGTTTAGAAAAAAAACTACGGGGAGACTATCCATAAAAACGTCCCTCCTATGCTAAGGAGAAAATGAACTTTAAAGGACCATCACACAATTGAAGAGTGAGTCGTAAGGTCTTTGTCCAAGATTACATAGGTTATTCATGAGAGGACACACTTTGCAACCTTGTACTGTGAAAGTGGTGTCCTACCTTAGGGATGAATTTTTTCCTATAAGCCACCCTTACTTACAATGGTTCAAAGATAAACTTAGTCGTAGGAAAAAATAATGTCTTTTCATGTACTTTAACTTTTAATTGAATAAAACATCGCTTGTTTGGCTTAAGTAAATTTGTGTTCTTTCTTTCACTGTATTTTTATTATACTTACTATTGATTGATTCTTATTTGGTTATTGGTATTTTAGGCTGCTTCTAGTTCTCTGATGTAAAATTATCTAAGTTCCTTGGGTAGTTATGAGTTACGTGCTCCTTCTCATGCCCCCTAGGCTTCTTACAGTTCTTTTGCAAAAAATCAAACCCTTGTTAGTGTTTTCGAAACTTATAAAAGTCAAATTGAAGAGCTTAAGGATGCTAACATAGTTCTTTTTGAGAGAGATGGGTGTGTAGCGTGAAACTACACAGCCGGTTAAATAGTTATATTATAAAGTACGTAAGAGGTCGATCGACAAGCTCGATCGATGGCCAAAAAAATAGGTACGAAGCAACAAAATACAATTAACGTGCTAGAGTATCATAGTCCATTGCATGCAAACTAGTGCTGCCCACGCTAGAATATAACTACCTTTCTGGAGATGCATTAGTACTACCTTGAGATTCAGCTGGCTGGACGCTGCAAGACGGGAGACTCAGACGGAACGGCGCGGAGGATGTTTGAACTGTTAGAGAGGAGAAAAAGTGAGTGATGCTTCTATAGGTTCCACCAAAATGACGTGCTGGTTTCCCAAACACGTGTGCATTCCTTTCTTTCCAAATGCACCAACTAAAGATTGATATGAAGGTGTCTAACAGCGTATTCTGGTGATTATACTGCCAATATTCAAAAAAGGAGGTCACGCTGGGGATAAATCCCAAAAGATATGCACTAGTTGCAGCCCAAATTGAGTAGGAGAAGTCACATTCGAAGAAAAGGTGAGTTACTGATTCATCGTGTGTTGAACATAGGACACAGCACGGGTCAATGGGGATGTTGAGTCTGTTGAGTCTATCCTTGGTATTAATTCTTCCATAAATTAGGCACCATTGGAAAAAAGCTATGCGGGGTGGAAGGTTGCAATGCCAAATCCTGGGAAAGGAGAAAAGACGTCCGGGGTGAATTAGGTGTTGATAACAGGAGGCGACTGAGAAGCCCTTGGAAGGTGCAATGGCCCAGAGGAAGAGGTCTTGATTGTTGGTGGGATGGATCGATAGGAGGATATTTGTGGCGGAGAGGAGTTCAGGAACCAAGTCTGCATCGAAGATGGAGGGGGGGCAAAGGTGCTCAGGACCAAGTGTGAGGTATTCTTCAACTGTTGCGTTAGGGAGGGTGGCGTGCGAGAAGAGATTGGGTAGGAGCTTAGAAAGGGGCAGTTGGCCATACCAAGTGTCATGCCAGAAGAGGCATCTGTTCCCTCTTTCGATTTTTACCTGGAAAAGTGCTTTGACTCTAGGGAGGGTTAGAAGGACCCCGGACCAGAAGGGGGATGGCCTGAACCGGGTGGTGAGGTGGAGCGCCAAATGAGGGTTTGAATGATAATGTTGGCATCGAATCCACGATTTCCAGATGAAGTTTCCAGGTGGGAGTAGTCTCCAAAGCCATTTGGACAGCAACGTTTGATTGAAAGTGCGAAGGTCTGTAATCCCTAACCCCCCATGATTGTGTTGCAAACATACCGTCTTCCAGTTGACCAGCCTTTTTGCGTTGCCCCCGTTCCAAAGAAACAAGCGCCTGATTGAGTCAATTTTCTTGATGACCCAGGATGGAAGTGTGAGGAAGGACATCCAGTATGAAGGGATAGCTGATAGGACTGATTTGACTAGGACAAGGCGACCTGCAGAAGATAGCGAGTTTGCCTTCCAAGTTGAGAGTCGGGATTCAATTTTGGAAATGAGAGGGATCCAGTCAGCACGGTGGAGATTGGTGGGGCGGATGGGGATGCCTAGGTATGAAATGGGGAATTGGGCTATACTACAATTGAGCAGGGATGATATTTGCGGGCCGAGATGAGCAGAGTTGCCGAGCATGATGACGGAACTTTTGTTAAAATTGATGGATAGGCCAGAAATTGTTTCAAAGACATACAGCGCAACCTTGAGGCAATGAATGTGGTTGGTCTCGGTGGAAGCGAATAGGATCGTATCATCTGCAAATTGAAGGTTAGATATGGACAATTCTGAGTTTTGAAGCTTGATACCTCTAAATAAATCATTGGACGAGGCAAGTTTGATCATCTGATTGAACACATCCGCTACCAGGACAAAGATTAGGGGAGAGAGCGGGTCCCCTTGCCTCAGTCCCCTGGTTGATTTAATGTGACCACTCGAAGAGCCATTGATTGATATGGATGAAATGCTTGTGTTGAGTATCCCTTCGATCCAACCGCACCACTTTGACGGAAAGCCCCTGTGCTTCATTAGGTCCAGGATGAAGTCCCAGTGTACCGTGTCGAAGGCTTTGGAGAAGTCTAATTTTAGAAGGGTACCAGGGGTCGATGTTCCGTGACAGTAAGAGACAACTTCTTGAGTAGCGGCGACACAGTACAAAATGTTTCTTCCTAGTATTAATGCGGACTGTTCCGCCCCCACCAGAGGGTCGATGACTGACTGAAGTCTATTAGCAAGAACCTTTGTGATGATTTTGAATGTGGTGTTGAGGAGGCTGATTGGTCTGAAGGCGGGCATAGTGTTAGCGCCGGGGGATTTGGAGAGGAGGATGATGTTGGCATAGTTAAGGCGGGCAACTGAGGAGGGATTAGCTTGGAATTCTTCGCACATATCTAGCAAGTCGAATTTGATGGTTTCCCAATAACGTTTAAAAAAGTGTGGACCGAAACCATCTGGGCCGGGGGCCTTATCGTTCGACAAGTCTTTAAGCGCGGCCCAAACTTCATCTTTGGAAAATGGGTGGTCAACAGGAATTGGGGGACAGGATGGGTACAGGATGTTCCAATCAATAGGGGTAGTGCCGGGGATGGCTTGCCGAGGATATTTCGGTAATATTCGGTGAAGAGGCGAAGGTGGTCAGGCAATTCGGTGTAGCTGGAATTGTTGTGAACTAGCCCCGTGATGTTGATAGATCTACGTCTGCCATTGGCCATTCGATGGAAAAAGGAGGTATTTCTGTCTCCCTCCTCTAACCATTTGGCTTTTGATCTTTGTTTCCAACCAATTTCTTCTTGTTTGATGAGTCTATCAAGCTCATATTCTAGTGTTTTCAGTTGAAAGTATTCGGTTGAAGTTATGGGTCGAGATTCTTCGAGGATATTGAATTCTAAGATAGCATCTTGGGTGGAAGAAATGCGCGAACGAAGGGAACCCCAAATGTTTTTGGCCCAAGGTTTGATGATCTTTCTGAGTGAACGGAGTTTGGAAACTACCCTGGCGGTTGCGGAATTCGACACAATCGGTTGAGACCATGCTAGCTGAATAAAATTGTCGAAAGATGGTTCTAGAGTCCATAGGAGTTCAAAACGGAAGGTACGATTTAGGTTGGAGGATGAGCCCGAGTCTAAGATTAGAGGGCAGTGGTCTGAAATAGTCGAGGCTAGGCCAGAGACGATGGAAAGGGGTGTAGATCGTCCCAATTGACATTGAAGAGGAATCTGTCAAGTTTAGCAAGTGACGGGTCGGATCTACAATTTGACCAGGTATAGAGTCTGTTGTTGATGGGTGGGTCAATTAGGGAACCGGAACTGATGAAGGAGTTAAATGAATCAGAGTCTTAAGTGATGTTTCCGGAGTTTCTTTCATGGATGTTTCTGGTGGTGTTGAAGTCTCCCTCTAATAACCAGGGGCCATTGAGGTGGGAGGCAAAGGTGAGGCAGTTGTTCCACAGGGTGTTTCTATCGGTCGAATTTTGTGGGCCGTAGATATTGGAGAAGAAGTAAATGGTGTTGGTTTGGATGTGGCAAAGTGAAACATGAAGGACAGAAGGATGAAGGATGGTTTGACAGTAAGACCAAATTGATTCATTCCAGAGGGTAATTAAACCACCACTAGAGCCTACAACATTCGAGTGGGCCCACCCAGTAAGATATGGCCCACCTAGCTGCCTTATTTGGGTAGGAGAGGGGTCCGTGAGTTTTGATTCTTGGATGAAGAGAATATCACTTTTGTGTGGGGACAGAGTGAGATTTAGGGCAATTCTTTTGCTGGGGTCCCCTAAACCCCTGACATTCCAGGTGATAATCTTCATTGGGAAGGGGACAAACGCTCTTGTTCTAGTGTTTGCATGGCTGAAAGGTGTTCTTCTCGTAAGTACACCCCCATGCAACGTGCAATTTTTTTATTAAGAGTTTTGTTAGCAGAGGAAAAAACTACAGGTTTGAAAAAGCTACCCGGATGAGACGCTGCTTTATGTAGTCTGGCGCTACGTCTGACTGTTGTAGGAGTAACCAATGGAGAGTCTTGTCCAACCCGAGGTGATGATGCTGCTGCTCGAACGTCCGAGGGAATGAGGGCTAGTTTGTTATCCAAGGGTTGGCTGCATGTAGGCTGGAGGTTGACTGGAGGCGAAAGAGGGGGTGAGGGGATTAAGGCGAGCTGACTAACGGAGTTTTGAGGAGCTGGTGAGTGGTTGTGAATGGGAAATTGGAGGAACCATGGATTGGAAAGGTCTAGGTTTGCATAGGGATTCCAATTTTGGTCCACTATCGGCCAACTGTCCCAACCAAGGGGACCCATGACTTCAAAGGAGTTCTCTTGTGGGTTAGGGGCAACGGGTTCGGCCGGGATAGGGGCATCTGGGTCGGCCGGAAGGGTTGGGTCAAGAGGAGCTAAGGGTGCAAAGATATCAGGGTCTAGGTTCATGGCGTCAAGTCTATCTTCCGTATTCAGTTCCTCTATGGGGATATGTTCGTCGAAACATCTAAACGCCTCCTCCAGATCAATACCTATTGGGAGCGATTCGGGGTTAAGATTTGGATGCGCGTGTTCCCATCTTTCTACAGAGAGAAGGTAGTCATGGTTATTCAGGTTAGCAACAATGGTTGAGGGGGTTGCGATGTCAGCGAAAAATTGAATTTTGACGTACAGATACCGGTGGTCTAACATTGCCCAGTTGCAGCAATCAAATTCGATGAAGCGGCCTAAGAGGTTCAGGGCGGAACGCACCGCGTTTGGGCGGTCCCGGAGGAGTTCCGGGAAGCCTCAAATTCTTTCCCAAGTGACCGGTTCTAGGCTTACAGAGGAAGGTTCAGGGTCTGACCAGGGTTGGATGAGGACGGACCCGCTTGGTTTGGAAATGGTTCGGAGTTGGAGGGCGAGGACAAGTGATTCATAAGTGGGGCAGCAGAAGGCGAAGCTGTTGTTGCTTATGATCCAGATGGGCAGATCATGATGGTGAAGAGCGGTTGAGAGGGTTTGGTGTAAAGATTCTAACGTCCAGATTCCATTGATTACTGTTGCTGTGAGGTAGAGTGAGGAGTTGTCCATTGAGAATTGCTTTGGAGTGGGAGCCGAGTGAAGAGAATGAGAAGGATTTTTGGTATGGGAGTGGGGTGGGGAACGAGGAGACTCTGGGATGTTAATTAGTGTGAGTGTACTTTTCGGCTTGGCAGTATAATGATGCGGTGTTGGGTCCCGATATGAGTGAAGTGACGTTTTGTTTTTTATTAAAGGTGCAGAGGCTCGCACAGGAAACGAAGCGGATGATTTGGCTTTGTTTTTCTCGGGGCAAGTTGATTGTGAGTGGCCGAAAAGATTGCAATAATAACAAATCTTTGTGTCTCTGCAGTTTCTTGCCAGGTGCCCATTTCCCGCGCATTTTAGACATCGGCCTTTGGATTTCAAAAAGTCAATTGTGGAACGTACATTAGCGAAAGACGGCAAGGAACGCCGACGTTTCTGCCTCAGAGGGTTGGGAATAAGTGGTGGGAGAGCAGCCACTTGTGCATATGTTTTTTCTGGGTTAGTTTTGGTGATAATGGGATGAGGATATTTTTAGCTAGCTGACTTGAATTTATCCGTGCCATTGACAAAAGTGCCAGTGGTTGGCTGAGGCGAGGTGGGCTTAGCACTAAGGAAGGAGGCGTATTTCTTGGGTACGAATGAGATCGGGGGAGGGTTGGTGGACGATGGAGAATCAGGTGGAATAGTTGTTTGAGAAGGGGAGAGGGGACAAGGAGGAGACGGGGATGGGTTGAGGAGAGAAGCCATTATTGGACTTTCCCTATATATATATATAAAACTTACCATGCATTAGCCAACATAGTTCTTACTAAAGAAAAAGAACAAATTGCCGCTATAACATGAGAAGAAATGCTTACTAAGTCAGAAGAGCAAGTCTAGGAGTTGGAATAATCTAAACAGGGTAATGTTCAAGAATATAACAACACCAATAAACAAAGAGCTGATTTATCATCTGCATAAAAAAGAATACATGGGCTAGAATCTAAACTGAAATCTGTATAGGAACACATGGCTGAGTTGAAGAAGTTATTGAAGGTTGTGAAAGGGTTGTATGCCACTTCTTATGAAGATGAGATTAAGTAGCTTAAGGGTACAATTGAGGAGTTGTCTCTGCAAGTAGCAGAGCAACTTGGCAAAGAAGAGAAACCCTCTTTGGCTCTAGTTCCTCATACATCATTTAGGCTAGGTACCGCTACTGTACCCCCACTTGGCACAGATCTTGATGTCGTTTCCAAATGGAAGGACGACTTAAAAAATTACTATGAGTCAAAGTTTAATGAGTTAAAAGACTATATTATAAGAAGAAATTAGTAAGTTTAGAGGGTGGTCGAATGCTGGATTGTTGTTCTACGAATGCGTTACTTGGCTCTTTTTCTAAGTCAACCAAGGGGACTAAGTCTCAACCATTAGATGATATGGAGCATATGTAACAAACCACTATGTAACTTGTGAATGCTGTCGAAACCAAAATGGCCACTTTAGAATCTCAACCTTTAACGCGGTCCGATAGAATAGCCCCTACACCTGGCCCTTCAAGACCATCTGTGCTTTCTCCCTCTAGATTAATCCATGTTTCCCTAGTAGAATAATTTCACAAAGTAAAAGTCCGGAGGGGTATGGCGGATATAATTGTGAAGCGTTCAATTGATGTTTTAATCATTTTTGGTTGACCTGGACCTACCTTATCTATATAACCATAATGATTACAAATAGCCAGTACAGGCTAGTGAGAATTGTTAGGCAAGCACTAATTATGATACTAGAATTTCGTTCTGCAATGCCCTTTATTGTTCCTTCATTATATTTACTAAGATGACCGACATCCCACCAATCTTACAACTTGGGGGTGCATCTATCCCTCATCCTACGTTTATGGCACAACACCTCCCTAAATGGAGAAGATTTTTAGTTATAGAGCCTTTTGAGTCTAAGTTCAACTCTTGGCGCAGTGTGTGTAGTAGTGATCATCAACTTTGTATGACTGCATACTTGAATAATTTTGTTAATGTATGAAGCATGTGAATAAGTTTAGTAAAACCAAAGTTTCATTTTTACCTCATGAGCTTTATGTAGACCTTCAAACTATACCTTTGCTTTAATTTTGTACTACATATGTTGTTTTCTTTTTTCCTTTCCTGTAGTCTAGCTCTGAATCTACTATTTGTTATGCTCAATTCATGTTTTCTTAACCTTTCTTTTAGTATTTCTATTTTGACATGCGCTTGGCATGGTCTGCACTATTTATGGTGCATACTATACTTTTTTGTATTTGATTATGAAGTTAGGTCGTGTACTTATAAACTTTTTTATTCATGTGCATAGTTTTTTATACATGTTCGGGTTGTCTAATATCCCTACATCCAATGCAGTTTCGGCTGAAAAACCGAGTTATGTATTTATAAGTATAGCTTTTGTTTGTGCAAGTAGATAATATTAACATAGATTTTTGTACTAGTTCGGGTCTCTAATATCTCTAAATCTTGTTTATTATCTTATTTCTACTTTATAATTACAACTTTGTATATTAAATCTTTTTACAAAAGAAATATTATATAAAAGTATAGCCTAAGATGCTCTCTGAATTCCATGTTTCTGGAATGAGATAACCACCTGGTCTAGATAAACAGTATGTGCCATTGATCGATGTTTCTATAATCACCATGGGTCTTCCCAGTTAGGTCATAATGCCCCATCATTTGGGTCTTATGTGTTGGCCATTACTTTCTTTTGAACCACATCCCCTGTGTGAAATTTTATTTCTTTGTGTTTGGAATTATAGCTCCTTGCCATCTTTTACCAATGGACTATGGCTCTAACAAAAACTTCATCTCTTTTTTCTTGTATGATGTTCAATGCAGTTTCCTTAAATGTTAGGATCGTGCAATATACCCTAGAGGGGGGGTGAATAGGGTATTTAAACTATTTTGTAAATAAACATATAAATAATGCGGAAATGTAAATGCGAAAAGTAAATAACACATAGATATATCCAGCTTCGGCCTAATGCCTACTGCTGCCCCTAAAGTTACTACTAGGATTATATACTCGACACATACAACACGTGTAAACTCGTACTCTCTGCTATCCTTAATATGCTAACCTTATGCCTAGTAACCCTGCCTAGACTTAACACCCTGAGACCAGAATCCTTGAACTACAACACGTAGCTCACATAGAAAAAAACATAGAGTTTAATAAAAGAAAAATACAAAATGAAAAAAATAATATAAAAAACAAGTCGACAGCAAATCTAAACAATGTAAAATAGACTCCTTTCTTTCTTTATGTAATTGCGTTGAAGGAGAAGTAGCTTGCTTCGACTATGCACTGCTATTCTGGAGTTATTTGACCGTGACTTGCAAGAGCTTTCTTTGATGCTCACATTGGCTGCTATTTGAGGGAGTTGCATGGTATTGTTGTTATTGTAAAAGTGTCTCATGTCTATGTTTGGAGTTTGATAATGGAGAGTTGCTTTGTCTTTATAAGATAAACTTATTTTGATATTGAAATGCTTATTTTTCCTATTGTAGAATAGATTTGAAGTACTTCACATGGGTAAGGCTTTTGTAGAGATTGAGATTATAATGAAAAGAATTTTATAAAGGATATGATATTTGTTGATCGGATTTTTTTGACAGATGAAGCTTTGTTTTTATATCCAATGATTTTCCAAGGATGTAATGTGCAGTTTTTATAAGCTCATGGGGGAACATGTATGTATGGAAAAAATATGTGTTAGGATATGTGGAGAAGGAATTGATTTGTGAGATATTTATTTCCCTGTATACAAAATAAAATCTGTATATAATGGGTAAATAAATATGTATGTGGATATATGGGGAAGAATTTTATTTGTCCGATAGTTTGTTTCCCTGTATACAAAATAAAATCTATATATAATGGAAAATAAACTATGTTGTATCTTTCAAAATATATCGTTTGATTGTGTATACAATTCTCGCTTCCGTTTTATATTTATTTCCCTTTCTTCATATATACTGCCTCTGATTGTGTGTATATTACCTTGATTCTGATTTATATTTGTTTCACTTTCTATATATATATATAGTCTCTGATTGCGCACTGAAATATTTCCTCCCTCGGATCCTTATTTATTTCCTTTTCTTCATATATGCAGCCTTTTATTGTACTAAAAGGAAACTTTTCCCACAACCAATAAATAAATATATATATATATATATAGAAACTTGTTTGTCGATGGAAATTCTATCGGTTTAGAAAACCGTCGAACGAATTTAAATTAAAAATAACCGCAAGTGCTCGGCGTACACTTGTAGTACGTGGCGAATACGGGTCGATCCATAGGGAATTGATGATTTTAAAATGCTATTCAATCAAATTATACCAATTTAAAGTGAAAGTTAAGCTAGAGAATTAGAAAATTAGCTAACTAACTAAAAGAAAAGAGATGCAAATATAATAGTTAAATGACAATTTAGAGAATAAATCCACTCTCTAGATCACATAGTTCAACATATATGAAATCATGATCTCTCTTTTATGGTCATTAGTGCTTTAATTGATGTGCTTATCATAAGTATGGCATATTTGTGCTGTTGATTAGCCAACATAAGCCATCAAACTATAACACACCCCTTAAACCACTTACTAACTTTCATGAAACTTAACAATGAAAATGAAATCTATTTTAAGTATGGCCTATTAACTCTTGATTAGAAATATAGACCATCAAATTTTAATTTCAAATCACTTTCTTTTGCCATAATCATATTTTGATGAAGAGGCAATTAGTGTTAGTGATTGTTTTAAGCATAGCCTATTTGGTGTCAACAATATAGGTTATCAAATTCAAAGAAAAAACAACTAGTAAACCATTTCTATCATCATCATTAAGCACAAAAAGAGAGCATGAATTAACAAATAGTTGAAGCTACATAATTAGAGAGCTTCATTACCCCTAAATTAAAGGGGTTTAGCCTCTCATATTTGTCATTTGATTAACAAATATAGCTATCAACATGAAACTAAAAAGAAATGAAAAAGAGAGCAAAATAAAAGGAAAAACTATTTTACTTGCATAAAGTAAAAGAGATCTACACTACAACATGAAAGGAAATAAACAAGAAAAGGAGAAGATCATGTGTTAAATTGCATGAAAAATTACATGAAGATAAAAATGGCTAAGTAGCCATGAAAAGATAAAGAGAAGAGCTTGTTTATTTGTGAGCCTAAACTAAACTAAGAGAGACTAAGGAAGAAGAGGGTTACATGAAACATAAAGGGTACTTATACATGTATTAAACCCTAATTCATATTTTTGGGGAATGCCCAAAATACCCTTGAGAAAGTGTGGAGACCAAGTAATCATTAGCTTATACTAATCATCATTTAAGTGTACATGAAGCCATTAATTCCATAAGCATGTGCATTAGCCTCTAATTGGTACATTAAGGTTGGTGGATAGGTGGGGTCCTCCATGATCATCACTTTGAATTATTTCCATCTTCATTTGTTTTCTTCACTGTTGTGCATGCATATATCATCATGAAACCACTTATAAAATTCACCAAATTTCCTACAAAACAACATAGAAAATTCCAAGTAAATTTTCCTAATTTAATAAATGCATAAAAATGACCATTTTGCCCCTATATGAAGATGAATATGTGACAATTTGAAAATAATTTGAATTTTGGTTTAAACAAGTTAAATTACCCAATATGATCATTTATTTAATTTAAATAGATTAAATATGGTGGTAAAAATATGCACATTTACGTGCACATCACAACATTGGACTAACAAATTAAATATAATATATATTTATTAATATCAAACGGAAATTAACTGCAATATGTGACAATATTTTCTTTTTAATAATAATTAATGTATAATATTTTACAAATAAAAATATATGTGTTTGAAATGTCATACGTGTAAAACATGAATATGAAATGTAGTGGACGACAATTTAAATAGAAATAAAATTCTGCTTTGATGATTTTTAAACTGTAACACACTCTAAAAGCAAAATTAATTAAAAAAAATATGTTTTTTTATCATCAAACAAGATGTATACTCCACAATCTCCCCCTTTTGATGATACCAAACAAGTTAGGATTTGATATGTGTAACTTGTGTTTAGTGTGTACTTGATATCTTTAATCAAAATCATAGCACATTGTATGTATGTTTCAATATATACAATATGCACCCCTATTGATATGCTCGTCTATGTATGTGGCATATGTGTTCTAGAAAAAAATATCAGCCTAATAATATTTCTTTCAATATTAACAATGAATTCACACTATCATCAAATGTTAACTTCTCTCTCCCCCTTTTATTCCATCAAAAGTATAAATATCAATTTAACACAGTGAGAAAGTGATACTAAATGATGAAACTCGATGAAAATATGATAACGGATATCTAACGAATAATCAACCAAAATCATAGTAGCTATATCGATCAAAGTAATATCCCATGGGTGGAAAGAGGGTGACAAAATTTAGTATAGTAATATGTAGTGTGGTTCAAGAAACATTAAACTCAACCAAATAATAATCCGAGTGAAGTAGTTATGTAAGGACGGTTTTTCTCCAACTCATCATAAATGAGGTCAAGGTATTTGCAACCATGCATTACCATGAGATCTATTAGATGAGGGAGAAGCATTGCTTGATAGGTGTATATACTGGCGCTAAAGAATTTCAGCACAGACCGGATACCCTTAGGTGATATAGCTCTATGCCCATACCGCATCCATTTTTCATGCGTAGCTCTTTAGCCATTTAAATTTAAATTTATAAATTATTTGTTTTACTTTTCATATGGAGTAGTGTACATGACTTGTCCCGTAAACTCACTTTTAAGCCAACAATCTTTATCGCATTTGGTTACTGGCATTCTTGCCAATTCTAGCATAAAACTGAAAATTTTGAGTCGATAGAATATGAATATCAAATGGTAGATTTAGAGATGGTGTGAGATACACAATAGTCAAAAAATAGAACTTTAAAGTTTAATTTATTATTAAAAAAATCATAACGTCATTATTTAATCATGTACAAAATGCAATATCCGTAATCATATATGTAATCAATATAAATACTTTTGAAATTCACATAACAAAGTTCAATCGATTGTGATATGATTTTAAAATTAAATTCTTTATAATTATCTCAAAAATAATTTTAGTTTTGTATTCTAACCTTGAACATGCAATATAAATTTTTTTAGAGCTATTTATGTAAAGAGAAGCACACGGAATAAGGGTATACATATTAATATATCAAAACAAAAATCAAAAGCTCATTCTCAAAAAATTTCATCTCAAAGCTTAAAAAAATTTCTCCAATAGTCATATAAAGTTTTTGATATCTCTAATCTATATCATGAAGTTCATCACAAAGTTTAAAACTTTCATTTCAGGTAAATTCCAAAAAAAAACATGTTAAGGATTAAGATAAGATCATCTGAAGAAGTTTCAGCATTTTCAAACAAATTCTCTAGTCAAGAGTCTACCGTCAAAGAAATTTTTCACTGGAAACCTCATGTCAAAGAAATAGTTAAAGCTATCTTTTCAAAATATTCACATCATGAATAAATATGTAGAACAAATAAAAAATTATAATTAAGCAAAAGCATATTTATGGATTTTTGATTTTTCAAAAAATAAAATTCTAAGAAGAGAAAAATAAAACATGTGTTTGGATTTTTGAAAATAAAATAAAATAGAAAACAAACATGCAAACTCTCCACATGTGCATGAAAAATTGTATTAAATATCAATCAGTCCGTGAGACATATGAGCTATTAAAATATCAGACTAGAGGAATTACAAGGGTTAAAATTCATATTAGATATTTTGAACAGAAATGAATAAAAATATCTCATGATACTAGTTGCTCATGGTAAAAAATAATAATACCACTTGTACTATCTGTGTGTCAGTGGTGATGGACAATAATACCTCCGAAACACTGGTTTTACGTCCGATATCTTGAATCATCATCAAGTTAAGCATGAAAAATAAGCACTATCAAAACAAGTGCATTGCATACTCCACAATGTTAATCAAAATGGCTCCAACATGCAAATTTCCTAGCAAAGTAGTCTTTGAAGTTGCATTTGTGTTCACCATTGTCATTCAAAGTGCATGGATCTCCATTTTGTTTTCCTAGGCTAAAGAACATTATAATTATCACTCATCAAATGTGCAGACCAACTCGAAATTTGCCTTCATCATTGTTGCTCGTTAGCCGGTCTTCGTACCTACATGTTAAAAGAGGAATTGAGTGGTCTAGAAAGAGATAAAAGACTACATTTGTTTAAAATTGTAATCTTTGGCACCTAAATTGGTTTATATGGCTGTTAACTAGGTTCTGACCAAGACGATTTCAATAGGAAGTTAGAACATCAAAATGAAGACATATGGTTCAAGGACTTTGGAAACATCATAAAAAGGGAAGAAAAAGAAAATATCAAAAAATGAGCGAAAAAAGTTAACTTGAGTTTTTCAACTTGGCGCTTGGAGTCAGACCTAAGTCATGCCTAAGTTGAACTTAGGAAAAATAAAGGTAAACTTGAGTCGAGAAATAGCAAGGCAAGACAATATGACTTGGAGTCATATCCAAATCAAACCCAAGTCAAGCTCGAGTCAACTCGTTACAAATTTGAAAATCCTTAACTCGGTACAGAGTTATGATTTTTCTTGGGTCAGACTCATAAAACAATCAGGTCGGACTCCAAGCAAGTATAACTCAGGGCTTACTGAGTATAACTCACGTCGGATTGATAAACCACTCAGGTCAGAGTCCAAACAAATATAACTCGGGTCTCATTAAGTATAACTCGGGTCATACTCACAAAATGCTTAGGTCAGAATTCAAGTAAGTATAATAAAGGTCTGATGTACAAAACTTCCAAGTCAAACTCCAAGTATTCCTCCCTTTGGATGACTCCAAACAAGATGAAGATGAAACAATTGAAAACTTGGGAATACATATAAAAGTGCTAGAGAAGAAATATCGGAAAAGTTTCACAATGTTTAGAGCAAACACTTCAACTTGGTACCGAGTTGACCATGGTTAGGTCGGTGTAGACCTAACATATTTCATCCACTCTTCTCCAAAACTTAACAACACCCCTATATTAGTCCAATAAGTCGGTATCAAGTGTTTTTTTCAAGAGTTTGCACGACCAATCTCGTGATTGAAGAGATGACATCAGAG
This sequence comes from Allium fistulosum, assembly GCA_030737815.1. NCBI lineage: Eukaryota > Viridiplantae > Streptophyta > Magnoliopsida > Asparagales > Amaryllidaceae > Allium > Allium fistulosum. The sequence goes on from CM060901.1 coordinate 1,499,573,864, forward strand.
AAGCTAGGATTACTCAAGTGATATCAATAAGATTGCTAGAATCAACGCAAAGACAATGGACAAGAACTCAAAACACATCAACTAGGAAAAAGAAAAGCTAGCAAGTGAAAGAAATTCAACTTACACTAAGACTCTTAACTTAGTACCAAGTTGACTTCGGTCAGGTTGGTAATGAGTTAACATTTTAACTCGTGGATCTTCGCGGTCTCTTGTACAACTTTGGGCTATCTCATAGACCTTAATGCAAGCAGGCTTTCGACCCAACATTTCTCTTTGCCTATAAACACAACCCCTAGTGCAACTAAAACAGGATCTGGTTTCTGCTATCACTACGTGGAAGCTCTGCCTCTTCTTCATCTACTTTCTCTACATAATAGTCAACAAGGTAGTTACTCTAGGCAATTCTAGGACTTAGAATCTGTATAACCCCTGTACTAGTGACTTATTCTCTTTAACCTTTTGTAATCTCAAATAAACTTTGTCAAATCTATACCTAACAAAGCTATAAAGTAGACATAGGCCAGAGATTGTCGAACCACTATAAAATCTTGTGTCTTTCTGCTTTACTTCTGTTAATTTTCTTTTACATTTACTATTATCTGCTAGATCTAGGTCTCACAGATTCCTTACAACTCATTCTTGGTGTTGATCCATTTTTGGCGTCAACATTTTTATTCTTTCATTAAGAGAACCATATCTAGGCTTAATTCTAGCCCTCTATTTTGGATTGGATAGATCCAGAAGTTCAACTTTAAAATTTTCAAGATTTTCTATCTCAATGGCTCCTAAAATGCGAAAATCTACATTGGGAAGATCTATAGGAGCAATAGTTGGTGGGGAAGAAGCAAACACCCAGGTAATAGAAGTTAACAATGGAAATCAACTACCTAGATCTTCTACTTAATAGGAAGGTGTTACTAGAGGAGAGCTTAATCAGATGAATAATGAACTTAACCAGAAATTTATTGATTATCATAAAGCTCTCATGGATAAGATGAAGCTTTGCTAACTTTGCAGTCGCTAACAATAAGAAGAACTAGAAGGGAAACTTCTCCTACAATAGAATAAGAGAATTCCCAAGTGTCTAGCCTTACCGGAGAGATGGAAAACAAAAGTGGTAGGAAGCAACTACTAGAGTTGTAGGAGGAAGTAGGGATGTTCCATCAACAAGAAGACACTTGGTACCGAGCCAAGACAACTCGGTACCGATCCAAACCTTGGGGTAAATGCTCCTCAAGAAGGCGATGCAGTGCTTGTTTCTTGCTCTGAAGACAATATGCAGCTTGATGGTGATAACTTGAAGTTAGATACTAGTTTTAATGGATAGAATATTGGAGCTGGAGCTCAATCTACCATGGCTAGACCAACTGGGTGCCAATGGAGCTCTGTAGGAGTGGTTTTCATGGAGAACCTAAACTTCAGTCGATAAGCTGAGATCGTTTGTGGAGCCAACTACTCGATGTAGCCCCTGAAAGTCAACCTATAGTTTACTACACCAGCGAGGAATGCATAGCTGATATGGTTGAAAGGTTGGTCGAAGAAAGCAGTGGTAGAAAAATGACGATTGGCAACTGAGATAGAGCTACGGATGCTGTTTGTTGTAGATGTTTCCTATCTTCTTGGAAGGAGTAACGTCGATGAGGTTCACCAAGTTTGCACCGAGATCCTTATTGACTTTTGGTGAATTTTCTAGAAAATTCATAGAACAGTCCGACTGCATGTTGCATGACCAAAGGACGTGATGTCCCTATCTAGCTAGCTTATCTCTAGGACCCAAGGAGTCTCTGGAAGCTTTCTTGAACCGATTTAACATCTCTGTTACGGAAGTTAGCAATTCAAATGAGGATTTTTATTTATTGCCTTTGTTTGGGGCATTCACCCGGATATGGATTTTAGTAGATGGTTAAAGACAAAGCAACCCACTACTATTGAAGAATTTCACCAAAAGGCGAATTAGTGTCTATGGATGGAAGAAGCAAGACTGGGCGAAAGAAAGATTGGTGATGAACAACCGAAGGAGGTAATCTAGAGCAACATCGCAATAAACGATGGAACTCTGGTAATTAGAAGAAAAGAAGTCAAAACTATAGTAATGGGCATGATGCGAATGCGAAAAAAGAACTTCTAATTGGAAGATTACACGCCCTTGAATGACACACCGGAGAATATATATCTTGCCACTTAAGGAACCGAGCAAAACAAGAAGCCGCCAAGGAGAAAAATGATAGATCAAGCTAAAAGTTTTGGAATGTACCATCACTTCCATGAAATCCATGGGCATAACACTAATGAATGCCGACATCTGAGAAATTTAATGGAGGTGCTGAAAAGGAAAAACATGCTCCATTAATATGTTATGTAACCACAGAAAAGCGGAGAAACTGCAAGACCTTAGGGTCTACCTACTTGAGGAAAACTGCCTGGACCTAGTGGAGAGGGGTCCAGGTGAGCTGATGAAAGATTGGCCATCAAATAACCCTCAAGCTAGTCGGTCACCTAGGAATGAAGCAGCAACTTAAAACAGTACTGTTTCATTCATTCTTATCCAATTTCCTTTTGTAAATAAGCCATCCAGGGACACTGGGGGCTTTGTAAATAAGTAGGACTTGCCATTTCTTCTAGTCATTAATTAAATAACTCATTTAAATATATATGGAAATATAATGCTCCTCCCAAATCCAAAATTCACATGTGGTTAATTCTTCATGGAAAACTTAATACAATTGAATATTTAAAGAGAAAAAATATTCAAAATGATAATAAATGTTATTTTTGTAATCTGTATCTTGAGGACATTAATCATATATACTATAATTTTATGGATTCTAATTACATTCTAATTAACACTCTTAAATTTTTTAACTTTAATATAACAACTAAAATTTCGGATTGTGAATTTTACTGGAATAATTATAGATTTAAGTTCAAAAAGAATATTAGATTTTTACTAGACACTTTATTCATTATTATTAGTTGGTTTATTTGGTTTGAAAGAAATCAAAGAAGTTTCAATAATAATAATTGTCATTTTAACAAATTGATTTTTACAATTTCTTCATTTTGTTATAATTGGATCTCTAACCCCAAATATAAATTAGCTAAAAATATACTTTTCAAAAGGTATCTTAATAAGGTTAATCATAATATTAATTTATTTAAACACAACAATAATTTTTTTAACATTAATAATAGTATTATTAATATTTTCTCTAATTTAGATGATGACTTCACTTCTAATCATAACTTACTTATGATTAAAGGTTCATAAGATAGATCCATCTCAATATTGGTTCTAGTCTCTGTTTGGTATTAACTTTTAGGTTTTTTATTTATTTTGTATATGTATTAATATTTTCCTTCCTTATTAATACATATATATGTATATTTATTGTATAAATATACATATATATGTATCATTCTAATATTTTCTTTATTCATTTTCCAGTTACAGGTATGGGAGATAGGATATCAGGTTCACTTTGCAAGTTTTCATATCTTCAGTTTTCTGGACACCTGATGGTAGAGAGGTCACGAGAGCAGAGTTTTTCATCCAGGACTACTAGCAGTTTCTCCTCAGATTTAGGAATCTGCTATTCTCTTTTCAGCAGATCCCTTCAGATCAGATGATTATTCACCTCTCCTGATTCAGTTGGCTGGAGCTGCCTCATTAGTCTGGGATGACATCTAGTAGTTTTTTTTTCGTTTTTTCGTTTTTTCATCTAGTTTTTTAGGTAGGTACTTCTAACACCTTAATATCGGGCAGTGGCCATGCCGGAGCTCGATATCGGGGTGCGATGGGTGGTGGCCTTGCCGGAACTCATCTTAGGAGTACCTGAGATTTGATATATATGTATTTGGTTTTTTGTTACCTGCCAGGCATGTTGGCAGCACTCTATATTAGTGATTTATATATATATATCCGCATGTGTGTTCTCCTCTATTCGTATAGGATCACACATTTTTCTCAAAAAAACTGCTTCTTGAACCAAGTTCTTGCAAGAAAAACTCTTGTATCGCGCAATTGGCCACATAGCCGAGAAAACGCTCCTCTGCCCTCGAATGACAGATGAGGAGTGTTGACTCACTAACCGTTGGATTAAAGGGGTGTATCGATCCCCAACCTTCTGAGAATGGGCATTGTCCCAAGACTGGCAACATTGGGAAGGTCTAAACTGCTGGATCGATGGGTCATGTCAATCCCAACCTTCTAATAATCGATGTTGTCCCAAGACCTGGCAACGTCGGGAAGGTCTAAACCATTGGATTGACGTGTCATGTTGATCCCCAACCATCTTTGAACTGGCTTTGTCCTAAGACTGTCAATGTTAGGAAGGTCCAAACTGTCTGTTCGACGGGTCCTATCGATCCCCAACCTTTTGAGAACCGGCGTTGTCCTAAGACCGGCAACGTCGGGAAGGTCTAAATCCCCAAATAGATGGGTCATGTCAATCCCCAACCTTTTAAGAATTGGCATTGTCCTAATATTGGCAATGCTGGGAAGGTCTAAACTGCTGGATCGATGGGTCGTATTAATCTTTAACTTTCTGGGAATCAACATTGTCCCAAGATTGGCAACGTCGAGAAGGTCCAAACCACTAGGACGACAGTTACTTCGACCCCTTATATTCTAAGAATCGGCGTTGCTCCGACAACGTCGGGAAGTTCCAACTCGACGGATCGACGGTCACACCGATTCCCTACTTTTTTAGAAATGGCATTGCCTTGAAAATGTCAGAAAGAGAAACCAATTTCTTGGAAAGTTGCTACCTGGTGACTGGAAGGAACACACAATCGCCTAGAGATTGGCGATAACGGAAGGCATTTCCAGAATCAAATTGGTGATGCATCAGTTTTCGAAGATAGAAGCAGGTGCTCGACTAGGTTCTCAAACTCTAACTTGCAAGAATCCAACGTAGCCCGAATACCAGCAGCGTCTAGAGGAAATAACTTGCCTTTCAGGAATCTAATGTCGCTCGAAGACTAGCGACGTCAAGAAGGATAACCTCTGACTATCATAGGTTCACCATGGCTTGGACTTTAGTTATACTTGGAATAATCAACCACTAAGAGATTGATCAGGTTCTTTGACTCATGCTTGCGGAAAACCAACTGTTGCCCAAGATAGACAATGACAAGGAGAGAACGCTCAGAATCGAGCAACTAAACCATTGATTCCCAACGATTGGAGCCAACAAATAGGGCGGATATCTACAACAATGCTAATAGCCTAGCAGAATATATATAGTCCGTAACAAGCATGGTTAATTGTCACAAATTCAAGACAAGCACTACCGAACACTATCGGTCCATGATCAGGACAGGAAAAGCACAGTCGTACCAAGGGCAATGTAATGACTCGCCCTATATTGTCTAATTTTCTGTAAGTGCCCAGAGTCTGGCACTTGGGAATACCAGGTTTCGCAGATGGAAGTTAGATTGTATCAAAAATCGGTCGGAGGAAATTTGACCGTAAACGAATAAGAATAACCATGGAATTGGTTAAGAAATGGCCCTGCATCGCCAAAGAGAACACAGACAGCTATATACAAAGATAAGTAATGAAAACGCCTTAGACTCTCATTCTTTCGGAATATGGCATAGCTCGATGATAGGAAATGTTGAAAAAGCAGCCACATTGGGTTGAAAGGAATCTACCCAACACTATAGGATCAGATGAATGATTCGATCCCAACTTACAGACTTTAACACTACCTAGAGACTGGCAGTACTATGAATACAGTCCAATCGTCTAAGTGCTAGTTTCCTAAGATTGAAACAAGTACTGAACTGAAATATAACACCGTTGCGTCGATGGGGAAAATTGACTCAAACAACCAAATCGATGGAAAAATCGATCGCTGCCTTCTGAGAACCGCGTTGCTCCAGCAATGTCGAAAAGGCCCTACACCACCAAATCGACTAGGAAAATCAATCCCAACCTCCAAAGTATCGGTGTTGATCCAGCAATGCCGAGAAACTCTCCCATTTCCTAAGTATCATTGTTGCCTCAACAACGTCGAGAAACTTTCTATTTTCGAAGTACCGATGTTGCTCTGACAATGCTAGGAAACTATCTAACTTTCTATGTAACAGTGATTCCCTAGTAATGCCAGGAATTCTTTAAACTACAGGGTCGACGAGAAATACTCATAGTAGTAAACCATCGATGCACTAGCTTTTGGAGATAGAAGTTGGTGCTCAACTGAGTTTTACCCTTGTCTTAAGAAAACTGTTGATGCCCAAAGATAGGAGACAATGGGAAGACATAATCTTTCATAAGTCAATTGAATGGGTTGGTTCTTCATTGTCAGAATCAACCGCTACCTGGAGATAAGGCAGCACCGAAGGGAAATCCCTAAGATCCAATCGCTCTTGTGCTAGTTTCCAAAGATAGACGTTGATCCACAACCGAATTTCCAATATTCAACTTAGAAAAAAATTTGATGTGGCTTAGAGATGGGTTGCCTCGAGAAAATGTTGCTTGGAACCAAGCAGCTAAGGCATCAGTTCTTGGAAATAGGAACTAACATATGAATGGGACTTCCATAGCAATGTTAGCAGTTAAATAAGGCGCACACACGGCTGAGGATAAGTGGGGAAAATCACAGAAAGTCGGGAATTAAATCACCGGAATTCCTCAATCCTAAAGTAGGATTGAGAGCCAAACCGGAGGCAATCGAACCATTTTCCCCACACCTTTCCATCTCTCACAAAGCCCGTATATAGGCATTCAAAATTGCTAGTCCCATAAACAGGGATAGGCGAACAAATACTTGGTTGAAGGGAACCTCGCTAAGCCTAAACACGAATAACACGGAGTTGGTTAGATAACAGTTCTATTTTGCAAAACAGAGCATTCTAGCAACTAATTACCATCCAAAGAGATGAAGGTCTTAATGTTTAGGAGTTCGACATTGTCCAAAGACAAACGACATCGAGAAGGAACCAACTTCTCTTCTCAGGAATCTGGCATTGTCTGAAGATAGGCTGGGTTAGAAAGGAAAAAATTTAACCTTCAAGAATCTGCTATTTCCCGAAGATAGGCGATGATAGGGAGATGAGCACCTAGTCCTCCAGAATTCATTACTTCTCGGAGATTAGCGACAGTTAAAAGGTACCCAAAACTAAACTGAAAATAGATTGGATAATTCATCCTCGGTCTTTAGAAATTTGCTGTCGCCTGAACCCTGGCAATGACGAGAAGGATTGATAACCTACTTAAGGACCAACCAAATAATTTGCTCCCAACTCATAGGAATATGACAACGCTGAAGATTGGCGATGCTAAGGAGAAACCCCTAGAATAGGACCATCGATACACTGGCTTTTGGAGATAGAACCAAGAGCTCAATCAAGTCTTCAGTCCTACCTTCTGGAATTTAACACTGCCCAAAGATTGACAACATCAGGAAGGAATCATCCTTCAACATTCAGGAATTTGTCGTTGCCCGGATATTAGCATCGGGAAGGTGTACTCACCAGCCTTCATGAATTATATTGTTCCTCGAAATAAGCAACTTCATGGAAGGATAATATGAATCGAATAATTCTTGTGCCAGTTTCTAGAGATTAATTGAAACTAGTATCTAACTGGACTTCAATGACAGTGTTAGCGACTAAGTGGGGCACGTTCGATCGGGGATAGGCAAGGATAGTCGTAGAAAATTGATGACAAGTATTACCAGGCTTTCCTGATCCAATACCATGATTGGGGAAGCACCATCGGACTGAGGGCAATCAGATAATTTTCCCTGCATGTTTAACTCACACAAATACCCAGATTCAAGGTAGAAAGTTCCATGATTGGGATTTAGTTCACGACAGAGATCATATAAAAAGGGGATGAACATCCCAACTGCTGCTCCAAGACAGTAAAGAGTGACATGGAACTGAAATTCTTCGCGATTAATAGTAGATCGAAAGGAACACAATCTATTTAAAGCGAAAAAAAGAGTACAAACTATACGACCAAGGAGAAGACAAATAGGCCAGCAAGCCTTGAGGAATACCTGCTCGCTCTTCCCTCTTCGTCCAAAACCCTTGAAGTCGGGTACTCATTTAAAGGAGGAGGCAGATTTAGCAATAGCTTTGTAAGTGAAACCGTTCCTTGTAATTCAGTTGTGATCAATTGTACCAACATAACAGGAAAAAAACAAAGCCTAAGCTGTGTAGGATCCAGCTCGAGGAGGAGTAGACGTATCATTGCCGAACTAGACGCACATCGATCAATGTGTCATTTTAGAAAATGAAACTTGACATTCAACGAGATCAGGTATGTTTTATTTTGAAAATTAAAAATGATGTGCTCAATACCTAGAGTCCAAAGGATGTCAAAGTATGTCGATCAATCGAAGTCCGAGCATTAACATGACAAATGAGAAGTGTCAATCTATGTAGTATGAGTCATGCGTCCCATATGCGACGAACGAACCATCCTGTGTAGATAGAATGCTTGTGTTAGGAAAACGAGTTGTGCCGTACAGTGGTATTATATGTTGGAACTTACCCGTTATCGATAAATAATCGATAATTAAGCCGCTGTTCGGAGCGATAAGGAAAGCTTTTCCTTTCCAGGAACACAAGGATTGCAGCAATAAGATAAGCGTAGCGATGTTATCATCTTACACGACCGTTTCTAGATTGAACTGTTACATTGGGATTCAAATGACGATGCGAGAACAGCCGTGCATTAATAGGATTTAGCCTAAGACAGAGAGTTGAACGTGCCCCCGAAGTGGCGTGAACAAGGACTATGATAGGCTTGAGATCCACTATAGGTCAAGCGCAACCCAAACTCTACTATCAATCACCAAGATATAGTCGGTCGCAACACCTCTATCACCACCATTTCCATAGAAATATCCATTCCTTCAACCCTAAATGAATTTCACTTAGACAAAAGTTCATTGCGATGGTCTGAAGGAGGCGACATTTAGGTGCTCGGTGGCAGCAAGTTTGATTATGGAAATCGAAGGCTGAAGGATTCAGCACTAGAAGATCTCGCTGGCAATACAAAAGCAAAAATGAAAAAAATACACAACAAGGAGAAAGCACGATTGTCTAGGGCTTGGAACGACTTCCAGAGCATAAATCTTGTTCTTAACACGAAGAATGAAGAATAAAAATCTTACTATTCAAAACGATTGAATGAATGTCTACCGGACAAAAGCAATGCTTCAAAGCAGTTTCTGAACAACTATCCAGAATCATGCAATAATAAATCAACACTTGTCTTGATCCAGAGCATGCTTAGTTTTTAATGAAAACTTACTGTAGGGGGCACATATTAACTAGGTTTTTGACTAAGCCGATTTCAATCGGGAGTTAGAACGTCAAAACGAAGGCAAAATGATTCAAGGACTTTGGAAACAAAAAAAGGGAAGAAAAAGGAAATATCAAAAAATGAGCAAAGAAAGTTGACTTGAGTTTTTCAACTTGGCGCTTGGAGTCGGACCTGAGACGTACGTCACGTACCAGAGCTGAACCTAGGAAAAATGAAGGAAAACCTGATTCGAGAAATAGCATGGTAGGGAAATATGACATGGGTCAGACCCGAGTTAAACCTGATTCAAACTAGAGTCAACTCAGTACTGAGTTAAAAATCTTTAATTCGGCACCGAGTAATGATTTTTCTTCGGTCATACTCACAAAGTACTTACATCAGACTTCAAGAAAGTATAACTTGGGTCTTACCGAGTATAACTCGGGTCGGACTCACAAAACACTCAGGTTAGACTCCAAGCCTCTATCCTTTGGACGACCCTAAGCAAGACGAAGACGGAACGAATTGAAAACTTAGGAATTCACATATAAGAGCTAGAGAAAAAACTTGGGAAAGTTTCACAATGTTTGGAGCAAACACCTCACTTGGATCGAGTTGACCATGGTTAGGTCAGTACACATTTCCTCCACTCTTCTCCAAAACTTTGCACCACCCCTATATAACTCCAATAAGTCGGTATCAAGTGTTTTTTTCAAACTTTGTATGGCCAATCACGAGATTGATGAGATGACATCAGAGAAGCTAGGATAACTAAGTGCTATAAAAAAGATTGCTATATTCAACTCAAAAACAATGGAAAAGAACTTGAAACACATCAATTAGGAGATATAAAAACTAGCAAGTGAAAGAACTTCAACTTGCAACAACACTCTTAACTTGGTACCGAGTTGACTTAGGTTGGGTCGGTATCGAGTTATCATTTTAACTCATAGGGCTCCTTAATCTCTTGTACGACTTCTGGCTATCTCCTGGACCTCAATAAAAGCAGGCTTCTGACCCACCATCTCTCTTCCCCTAAAAATACAACCCCTGGTGTAACTAAAATAGGATCTGGTTTCTACTATCACTACGAGATAGCTCTGCCTCTTCTTTGTCTTCTTCCTCCATGCAATAGTTATTGAGGCAGCCACTCTAGGCAATTTTAGGGCTTAGAATCTATGTAACCCTTGTACTAGTGACTTATTCTCTCTTTAACCTTTTGTAATCTCAAACAAACTGTATCAAATCTATAAGCAATAAAGCTATAAAGTGGTTGTGTGATATCCCGGGATTTCAGAGAATTTAAAATGAGATAATCTTTTAAATTAATTATTAAATATTGGTAAAGGTTGTTGTTTTCAAACAATTTAATAATGAGTTGTTTTTAAATATAGTTACAAATAGATTTTAAATAGACATATTATTTCAAATTTAATAAGTGTTTAAATGTATATATATGTATTTAAATTTATTTTAAATAGGATAATTATTGACAATTAATAATGTGATTATTTAAATCTAATATATATATTTATTTGAATTGATTTTTAAAATGTAGATTTTAAATTGACTTTGAAATTGAATTTAAAAATTGAATTTAAAAGAAAAATATATATATATATTAAAATAATAATATAGTTTGGGTTTAAAAATATAGGAATAAAAGTTTTTATTTAAAAATAAGATTTGTTTTGTATTATTCTCTTTACAGAAATATATTTATAGAAATTGGAAGAGTATTTATTTAATAGGAATAAATACAAAAGCTTTTAAATTAGCATTTTAAAATAAGCTTAAAATATTTTATATGGTTTTTATTTAAATCATAATTGGTTTATATTCCATTTTCTTTAAACATTGCATTTATGTAAAATTTTAGTAAGCATTTATTAAAGTACAAAGGTATAAAATTTATTAGGAAATAAATTTAAAAGCTTTTTAAAACATTTTAAAAATAAATAAAAATGCTTAATGACAAGTGTTAGGATAATAGAGCTTGTAAGTACATGTGTTAGTATATAAACCTCTTAAATACCATGTGTTAGCATATTAATCAAGACAAAAGACAAGTGTCATTATTTCTTGAATTTTTTTTTTATAAATCAGGCTATATATATCTTTAGCCTTCTTCTTCTCATTTCCTTTTATAAAATCTAAGTGAAAAATGCAATAGCCTGTAGCCTCATTTTCTCAAACCAGAATCGAATTCCTCAAACCAGAGAAATTTTCATAAACTAAAATCTGAAGTTCATTCCTCAAAACTCTGTAACCTTCTCAAGCTAAAGTCTTAAATTCCTCAAACCAGAAAATGTCATCAACCTGTGATATTCATAGCAGAGGCAAAATCAGAATCAAAAGCCTGTAATCTCCTCTAAAACAAATGCAACCCGAAATCAAAGATCTTAAAGTTTTCAAATTCCAGTTTATCAAGCAACTAGGCATTTCAGTTTTTAAGAAGAAGACAACAGATTTCCTTTTCAAAGTTTCATCTCAACAAAGTCAAATTTCCAGTCTAAAGATCATCAAGCAATACCAAGTTTTTCAAATTGTCAAAAGATTCAGTTTTCATCTCAGTTTTAAGCTCTCTGCATTTTGGTAAAAAGGGTGAGTAAACCTAACTTTAATAAACAAGTTTTAAAATATGTTACTATGTTTTGATATGACTGATAAATGTTGTAGTAACATGATATGCAATGTTTACTTGAATGTTGAATGTGAATGCATGTTTACATAAGAGTTTGTGGTGAAATATTTGTGCATATGAATGTTCATATTTCTCTGTTATTTTTTCCTGTGAGTAAACATCTAGTAAAACTTAAGTAAATTATAGCTTGTTGCTTGTGAAAATTTCTGTGATAATTGATGCTTGCTTATGAATATATATATGTGGAATTTCTGTATGAAAATTTTAAGTACAAGTTTAAGATACAGGTATGCATGTTCTGTTTTTCCCTGTCTTTGATACAGGGTTTAAAATCTAGAACAAAATTCCAAATTTTTATCTGATCATTGTTAAACTTTGGACTTCAAACAAATTGGTTAAGTTTAAACTTAATCTAAGATTTAAAAATAGGTACAAATATTTAAAATTTAAAAAAAAATATGCTAGAAATTGGGAAATACAGTAGCAATCTAAACAACATGATAAAATCAAATGTGGTAATTGGCTGTTCCAGGATTATAACTTAAATCGATTTTGTAAAATATGATTTTTAAGATGAAAATCTTAATTTTTAGCATTGTGATGAGTGTGTATTTCGGGGATGACTGGAAATTGGTTGTGAGGCTATTTCTGGTGATCAGAGATGTATGGGTTGTCGTGCTCGTTGTTGGAGGTAGGTTGTAGGCCAGGGATCTCAGGAAAAATGCTCGGGAAATTTTCTGGTCATCATGGAGGTGGCACGCCATTGAAATAGGGTTTCGAAGCAGTTCCTGTTCGACGTGGGATTCTTGGTTACTGCGTCGCCGTGGTGGAATCGGAGTGTATCGGACTTGTGGCGTTGGTGGCGTGGATGTCTGGCAGAGCTGGGGACGGAGTTGAAGCAGTGTTAGTGGTCGGCGTCGTGGGTTCGAGGGGTTTGTAGGCGATGGGTTTTGGTTCCAGTTCGACTGAGTATCTTGATTTCGATCATGGGCTTGTGCTAGTGTTTTGGTGATCGGGATTGTTAGTAACGGTGATCGGCGATGGGTTGAAGTTGTCGATGGTGGTCAGTGTCATCGCGATCATCCGTGTAGGTGCACCAGTAAGGATTGGTGTCAGTTTTTGGGTAAAGGAGTTATCTCGAAGGGATACTCGAGATCTTTGCGTTGCTTGCTCGAGTTCATCCTCGGGTTGTTGCATGAGTATATCGAGTTCCAGTTTTTAACTTAAATTAAACTAAGTTTTTTAAAATATATAAGAACAAAGAGAATAACTCGAAGCAAGTGTCGATTTATAATCAGGTTTAACCCGAAGCAGGGAAAAACTAAGATTTTTAAAACCTGTTTTAATAAAGTTCTTTTGGAAATTTAAAAATGAATTTGTTTTAATCCTTTCCTAAATAAATTATTTCCTTAAATGTTGTTTAAAACTTTAATTAAAGAATGGTATGTTTGTTAATTTAAGTGTGTTAAAACTTAAAGATATTTTAAACTCAATTGTTTTTATAAATAAGTTAAATGTTAATTGAAGGGAAATGTTTTGATGATATGGTTAATTAACAAAGAAAAATGATTTTTTAAAAGCAATTAAGATTTTGATAATTGAATAAAGAGTAATTAATTATTTTAATTATTAATTAAGTAATAATAAATAAATAGTTAAAGATTATAAATTAATTAATTAAGAGTTTAATTAATTTGTAATTAAGAATTATTAATTAGATAATTAAAGTTAATTAAATAATAATTAGTAGTTAATTAATAAAGAAATTAATTAGGGATTAATAATTGATTAATTAAGTATTTAATTGGTAATTAGTAATTAATTAATTGATAATTAAGGTTTATTAATTAATAATTAAAAGAATAATTAATCTGTAATTAAAGATTAATTAATTTGTTTGAGAGTAATTAAGGAATGAATTACTCAATTGTAAATAATAAATGGATATGATTAATTTAAGTTAATTAATTTATAAAGATAACCTTGATGTTGATTAAGTATAAATACTTAATGAAATTTATAAGTGTAATTACTGTAAGTAATTAATGTATAATTACAAGATGTAATTAATTTAAAGGATAATTACTTAATGAGAAGTAATTAAGGATTAATTATTTGGTATAATTAATTAGAGGATTAATGTAATTAATTAAGGAGTTAATTAATTAGGGTAAGTAATTATAGGATGATAATTACTGGTTATGATTAATTAAGGTAGATTAATAGAAATGATTAATTAAAGTTTAATTAATTAATGTAATTAAATTAAGGGTCAATGTAATTAATTAATGGAAGTAATTAATTAAGGATTATTAATTAATGTAATTAATGAAAAGTAATTAAAGGTTAATTACTGTTAATGGTTAAGAATAATTAATTTGTGAAATTAATTAAAGGATAATTACTTTATGTAATTAATAATTAATCAAGGATGATTAATATTTAAGGAATAATTAATTAATTAAAGGTTGAAATTAATTAATGATTGATTAAGCAAGGTTAGATGATTAATTCTTAAGTAATTAATTTAATTTAAGTTAATTAAATTAATTTTAACATAGGGTTAATAATTGTTGCTTATATATGATTGTTGTAGAATATCTGATTGGTTGATACCTATTGGATGATATGCTATTGGATATATCTGTGATAAATGTATGATATTTATCTATGTTAAATGCTGTGTGAATTCAAGTATCGAATTGAATTGAATTGTTTAAACCTTTAAACAACTTGGCCTTAAAAGATACGTTTTGGATTTCGATGAGACCGGGATCGGGTTTCCATATTTGGATATCCGAATACCACATCGATCCAAATTAACGATAGGTCGTGAATCTCAAGTGAAGATGAAGATTCAGAGTGCAAGGGTTATTGTCGTTAACTCTGAGGGTGATTCCAAAATGAGTGTAACGAGATAATGCCTTCGGTTTCGTTCGAACCCGGAACGAACTTGTATGGATTGAATGCTTTCAGCACATCGTCAGGTGGACGATGAGCATTCTAAGTGATGTGTTCTGATTAAAGGTAATCGTAGCCTCAAGCCTCACAAACCGGGAATGGCTAAAACAGGGGAGGTGCAGCAAGGTTAGTGGGTAGCACCCAAGTAGTATAAGATTCCTCTGTCTAGAGTCCCTTTTTATTTCGGCTGTGTGGGTGGTTGTTTGGCCGCAACCACGGGGTTTCTTATGCGGGAATTATCCAGTAAGGGATGTTCCGGCCTTGTGTTGCAGGGGATTGGGAGTGATCCTCGGTACGTTGATCTAGGCCACGTACTGTGACGAGCGGTACCCCGGTAGCTCTGCCATTGTATGGAATCCAAAATCCAATAAGTGCCGTACGATTTAGTTGTGCCCAACTATGTTGGAACGTGAGATGTAAGCATTCCAGCTATTTCTGTATTTTACTTGAAAACCCTAGACCCTATTATAATATAACTGGATTTCCTATCAAATGTTTTGGTTAGCGTAAGGTAAAAACTTACCCATGTTTATTTGTGGGGAGTCTTACGTAATACCTTTGTTTTCAAAGGTTTTGAAGTTAAGCAATTTAAACCGTTTACTCACACCAGACCCATGTTTGACCCAAGTGTTTATTTTCTGTTTTATTAAACCTTGGGTACTCAAATTTTTACGAGTAGCCAAGGGATTCAGGTTTGCTTTGACGAATCTTTGGAGGAGCAATGGAGCAGGAGGCTTCAGCGTTCGTAGATATAGTGTTCCGCTGTATTAGTCTGTATGAGTCATTTGTTGAGTTGTATTTGGGTTGTAATGACTAGACAGATGTTTATAACTGTCTAGTATGTGTTGTATAAGCTGTGTATCTCTGATGTATATGATACAATGTAATATCTTATTTGATTAATATAATTTATTCGTTCCGCTGTTTAGATTCTGATGTGTTTCTTTCTTTCTTCTCTATCTTATCTCTTTTCTATCCCTTTCTTTCTTCTTGATGATACGACTTTTTGTGGAGAAAAAGCCGGGTCGTCACAGTTGGTATCAGAGCTGTAGGTTGAATGAATACCTAGCTCTGAGTTGATTTCTATCTATCTTAAGAGAGCGTATTTGTAATTTTTATATAACTATATATATATATTTATTCTACCTATTTGTTGGGTTACCTGTTCGGGTTTTCCCAATATAAGATATAAAGGTAGATATGGTAGTGGTGTGTGTAACACGACTACCAATGGTTGGAGTCTGAGTATTAAGGTTGGAAGTGTATCTGTCGAGACTGTAGACCTAATACCGTCTCGAATGAGTTGCTATGGTGTAAGGATTTCATTGATCTCTGAAGGAAACCTGTTAAGGTTCAGAGTTCATCTTTGAAGTGCGAGTTTGATAGTGCTCGTGTGAGCAGATTTTTGAGAGTTTGGATCTGTCAGTTGAGCTGAAGCAAGTGATGGTATCTTGGCAACTCAAGAAGAAGTAGCTGTGTGATGAGACGCAGTGACTATGGATGTTTCCGAAGATGTTTTCTTTTGGAGCAAGTTTGAGGAAGTGTGAATGCTTCAGTATTGGGGCTGAGTTCAGCATAATGTTTCTGTTTGGTTTGGAGTCCGAGTTTCTCGAAGAGCTTTGGATAGGGAGTCTTGGCATCTGTGTCAGCAGTGCAGCTCGGAGTGTTCTGTGTGTTGGTAGGAAGTTTTCTGGCTGAGCAGTTTTTCTGGAGACGGAGTTCAGAAGCTGCGGAGTGGATCCATTTCTTCGATGGATTGTCTAGATAAGCATAAGTTGTTCTCTTTGATAAAGAGAGAGCAGTTTCTTTGGAAATTAGGCTGAGTGGATCGCAAAAGTGACTTGCGATAGTTGAGTATTCTCTTGAGTTATCAGAGATTTTCTGGATATCTTCAGCAAAGTCAGGAGTTTGTCTGCATTGAGATTGAGTTCTGTATCGACTTGATTTCAGGATTGCTAACGGTGGTTCAGCTTAGTAGAAGGATGTCTCCTAGAGAAAGGATTTGGTGAAGCAGCTCAGTATTTCATGGAACTTCTGAGTTTTATTTTTATGGATCTATTGAACCTTATCTCCAGAATGTGTTGTCTAGTCTGTGCTCGAGTTCATCGACGGCATTCTTATCTGCTCTAGATCAGAGTGGTGCAGCAGAAGCAAGATGGCAGCTGTTCTAGAGTGGAAGCAACCGGAAGTTGGAATGATTTGGGATTAGAGAATTTCTACAGGAAATTTTCTGGATTTAAGTCCAGATTGGTTAGTGCATCTATTTTGTCTTTTCCAGATAGGAGAAGTAAGATGTAATCTTCTGATATTGAGGAGTAGAGTTTGTGGTTCTTGATTCTAGTTAATCTTGAGGAGATCATTTGTTGGATTGTTTTTGGTCCTGTTTGTTTCGAGAAGCATCGGCAAAGGATGAGCTGATCAAGAAGGATGTAGGCAGCCCAGAATTGTCAGAAGAGTTCTGAAGATTAGAGACGGAGGAATTTGGAATTCAAAGTTGGAGACTTCGTTATTGTTGAAATTTTCTCTGGTAAAAGGAGCTACAAGATTGGGTAAGTCTGTGAAGTCAGCTCCGAGTTGTTTTGGATCTCTTCTATATTCTGATTTGGATAAGTGTTTGATCTACAGGATTGAATTGCCAGTTTGGATAACTGAGATTCAGAGTATATCGCGTATCTTTGAGGAAGTACGTGTTTGATCTATCTCTGGTTTTGGAACCAGTAGTTCGGGAAGGATTTGGTTATTGAGTCAGACTTATCTGTAGTCTGATATTCTGTTTAGTTTTATAGATCTAGTTGTGTAGGAGCTCTGTAGCTCAGTAGAATTGGTTGTTTGAATTCTGTTGAGCGAGTATCCCGGTATATATATATACTTGGGGAAACTCAAGGAAATTTTAGGAAGCTTATCCGGATCTGTGTCCGGGTAGCTAGTATAGTTGTTTGGATAAAATTGTTTGTTTGGATGAATAGTTGTTTGTTGATAGTGTATGGTTGATAAGTAGGCTTGAATTGTTTTAAAATTGGTTAAAATAAAATAAAAACTTTAGATTATCTTTTGTTTTAAATTTCGAGGACGAAATTCTTTTAAGGGGGAAGGAATGTGATATCCCGGGATTTCAGAGAATTTAAAATGAGATAATCTTTTAAATTAATTATTAAATATTGGTAAAGGTTGTTGTTTTCAAACAATTTAATAATGAGTTGTTTTTAAATATAGTTACAAATAGATTTTAAATAGACATATTATTTCAAATTTAATAAGTGTTTAAATGTATATATATGTATTTAAATTTATTTTAAATAGGATAATTATTGACAATTAATAATGTGATTATTTAAATCTAATATATATATTTATTTGAATTGATTTTTAAAATGTAGATTTTAAATTGACTTTGAAATTGAATTTAAAAATTGAATTTAAAAGAAAAATATATATATATATTAAAATAATAATATAGTTTGGGTTTAAAAATATAGGAATAAAAGTTTTTATTTAAAAATAAGATTTGTTTTGTATTATTCTCTTTACAGAAATATATTTATAGAAATTGGAAGAGTATTTATTTAATAGGAATAAATACAAAAGCTTTTAAATTAGCATTTTAAAATAAGCTTAAAATATTTTATATGGTTTTTATTTAAATCATAATTGGTTTATATTCCATTTTCTTTAAACATTGCATTTATGTAAAATTTTAGTAAGCATTTATTAAAGTACAAAGGTATAGAATTTATTAGGAAATAAATTTAAAAGCTTTTTAAAACATTTTAAAAATAAATAAAAATGCTTAATGACAAGTGTTAGGATAATAGAGCTTGTAAGTACATGTGTTAGTATATAAACCTCTTAAATACCATGTGTTAGCATATTAATCAAGACAAAAGACAAGTGTCATTATTTCTTGAATTTTTTTTTTTATAAATCAGGCTATATATATCTTTAGCCTTCTTCTTCTCATTTCCTTTTATAAAATCTAAGTGAAAAATGCAATAGCCTGTAGCCTCATTTTCTCAAACCAGAATCGAATTCCTCAAACCAGAGAAATTTTCATAAACTAAAATCTGAAGTTCATTCCTCAAAACTCTGTAACCTTCTCAAGCTAAAGTCTTAAATTCCTCAAACCAGAAAATGTCATCAACCTGTGATATTCATAGCAGAGGCAAAATCAGAATCAAAAGCCTGTAATCTCCTCTAAAACAAATGCAACCCGAAATCAAAGATCTTAAAGTTTTCAAATTCCAGTTTATCAAGCAACTAGGCATTTCAGTTTTTAAGAAGAAGACAACAGATTTCCTTTTCAAAGTTTCATCTCAACAAAGTCAAATTTCCAGTCTAAAGATCATCAAGCAATACCAAGTTTTTCAAATTGTCAAAAGATTCAGTTTTCATCTCAGTTTTAAGCTCTCTGCATTTTGGTAAAAAGGGTGAGTAAACCTAACTTTAATAAACAAGTTTTAAAATATGTTACTATGTTTTGATATGACTGATAAATGTTGTAGTAACATGATATGCAATGTTTACTTGAATGTTGAATGTGAATGCATGTTTACATAAGAGTTTGTGGTGAAATATTTGTGCATATGAATGTTCATATTTCTCTGTTATTTTTCCTGTGAGTAAACATCTAGTAAAACTTAAGTAAATTATAGCTTGTTGCTTGTGAAAATTTCTGTGATAATTGATGCTTGCTTATGAATATATATATGTGGAATTTCTGTATGAAAATTTTAAGTACAAGTTTAAGATACAGGTATGCATGTTCTGTTTTTCCCTGTCTTTGATACAGGGTTTAAAATCTAGAACAAAATTCCAAATTTTTATCTGATCATTGTTAAACTTTGGACTTCAAACAAATTGGTTAAGTTTAAACTTAATCTAAGATTTAAAAATAGGTACAAATATTTAAAATTTAAAAAAAAATATGCTAGAAATTGGGAAATACAGTAGCAATCTAAACAACATGATAAAATCAAATGTGGTAATTGGCTGTTCCAGGATTATAACTTAAATCGATTTTGTAAAATATGATTTTTAAGATGAAAATCTTAATTTTTAGCATTGTGATGAGTGTGTATTTCGGGGATGACTGGAAATTGGTTGTGAGGCTATTTCTGGTGATCAGAGATGTATGGGTTGTCGTGCTCGTTGTTGGAGGTAGGTTGTAGGCCAGGGATCTCAGGAAAAATGCTCGGGAAATTTTCTGGTCATCATGGAGGTGGCACGCCATTGAAATAGGGTTTCGAAGCAGTTCCTGTTCGACGTGGGATTCTTGGTTACTGCGTCGCCGTGGTGGAATCGGAGTGTATCGGACTTGTGGCGTTGGTTGCGTGGATGTCTGGCAGAGCTGGGGACGGAGTTGAAGCAGTGTTAGTGGTCGGCGTCGTGGGTTCGAGGGGTTTGTAGGCGATGGGTTTTGGTTCCAGTTCGACTGAGTATCTTGATTTCGATCATGGGCTTGTGCTAGTGTTTTGGTGATCGGGATTGTTAGTAACGGTGATCGGCGATGGGTTGAAGTTGTCGATGGTGGTCAGTGTCATCGCGATCATCCGTGTAGGTGCACCAGTAAGGATTGGTGTCAGTTTTTGGGTAAAGGAGTTATCTCGAAGGGATACTCGAGATCTTTGCGTTGCTTGCTCGAGTTCATCCTCGGGTTGTTGCATGAGTATATCGAGTTCCAGTTTTTAACTTAAATTAAACTAAGTTTTTTAAAATATATAAGAACAAAGAGAATAACTCGAAGCAAGTGTCGATTTATAATCAGGTTTAACCCGAAGCAGGGAAAAACTAAGATTTTTAAAACCTGTTTTAATAAAGTTCTTTTGGAAATTTAAAAATGAATTTGTTTTAATCCTTTCCTAAATAAATTATTTCCTTAAATGTTGTTTAAAACTTTAATTAAAGAATGGTATGTTTGTTAATTTAAGTGTGTTAAAACTTAAAGATATTTTAAACTCAATTGTTTTTATAAATAAGTTAAATGTTAATTGAAGGGAAATGTTTTGATGATATGGTTAATTAACAAAGAAAAATGATTTTTTAAAAGCAATTAAGATTTTGATAATTGAATAAAGAGTAATTAATTATTTTAATTATTAATTAAGTAATAATAAATAAATAGTTAAAGATTATAAATTAATTAATTAAGAGTTTAATTAATTTGTAATTAAGAATTATTAATTAGATAATTAAAGTTAATTAAATAATAATTAGTAGTTAATTAATAAAGAAATTAATTAGGGATTAATAATTGATTAATTAAGTATTTAATTGGTAATTAGTAATTAATTAATTGATAATTAAGGTTTATTAATTAATAATTAAAAGAATAATTAATCTGTAATTAAAGATTAATTAATTTGTTTGAGAGTAATTAAGGAATGAATTACTCAATTGTAAATAATAAATGGATATGATTAATTTAAGTTAATTAATTTATAAAGATAACCTTGATGTTGATTAAGTATAAATACTTAATGAAATTTATAAGTGTAATTACTGTAAGTAATTAATGTATAATTACAAGATGTAATTAATTTAAAGGATAATTACTTAATGAGAAGTAATTAAGGATTAATTATTTGGTATAATTAATTAGAGGATTAATGTAATTAATTAAGGAGTTAATTAATTAGGGTAAGTAATTATAGGATGATAATTACTGGTTATGATTAATTAAGGTAGATTAATAGAAATGATTAATTAAAGTTTAATTAATTAATGTAATTAAATTAAGGGTCAATGTAATTAATTAATGGAAGTAATTAATTAAGGATTATTAATTAATGTAATTAATGAAAAGTAATTAAAGGTTAATTACTGTTAATGGTTAAGAATAATTAATTTGTGAAATTAATTAAAGGATAATTACCTTATGTAATTAATAATTAATCAAGGATGATTAATATTTAAGGAATAATTAATTAATTAAAGGTTGAAATTAATTAATGATTGATTAAGCAAGGTTAGATGATTAATTCTTAAGTAATTAATTTAATTTAAGTTAATTAAATTAATTTTAACATAGGGTTAATAATTGTTGCTTATATATGATTGTTGTAGAATATCTGATTGGTTGATACCTATTGGATGATATGCTATTGGATATATCTGTGATAAATGTATGATATTTATCTATGTTAAATGCTGTGTGAATTCAAGTATCGAATTGAATTGAATTGTTTAAACCTTTAAACAACTTGGCCTTAAAAGATACGTTTTGGATTTCGATGAGACCGGGATCGGGTTTCCATATTTGGATATCCGAATACCACATCGATCCAAACTAACGATAGGTCGTGAATCTCAAGTGAAGATGAAGATTCAGAGTGCAAGGGTTATTGTCGTTAACTCTGAGGGTGATTCCAAAATGAGTGTAACGAGATAATGCCTTCGGTTTCGTTCGAACCCGGAACGAACTTGTATGGATTGAATGCTTTCAGCACATCGTCAGGTGGACGATGAGCATTCTAAGTGATGTGTTCTGATTAAAGGTAATCGTAGCCTCAAGCCTCACAAACCGGGAATGGCTAAAACAGGGGAGGTGCAGCAAGGTTAGTGGGTAGCACCCAAGTAGTATAAGATTCCTCTGTCTAGAGTCCCTTTTTATTTCGGCTGTGTGGGTGGTTGTTTGGCCGCAACCACGGGGTTTCTTATGCGGGAATTATCCAGTAAGGGATGTTCCGGCCTTGTGTTGCAGGGGATTGGGAGTGATCCTCGGTACGTTGATCTAGGCCACGTACTGTGACGAGCGGTACCCCGGTAGCTCTGCCATTGTATGGAATCCAAAATCCAATAAGTGCCGTACGATTTAGTTGTGCCCAACTATGTTGGAACGTGAGATGTAAGCATTCCAGCTATTTTTGTATTTTACTTGAAAACCCTAGACCCTATTATAATATAACTGGATTTCCTATCAAATGTTTTGGTTAGCGTAAGGTAAAAACTTACCCATGTTTATTTGTGGGGAGTCTTACGTAATACCTTTGTTTTCAAAGGTTTTGAAGTTAAGCAATTTAAACCGTTTACTCACACCAGACCCATGTCTGACCCAAGTGTTTATTTTCTGTTTTATTAAACCTTGGGTACTCAAATTTTTACGAGTAGCCAAGGGATTCAGGTTTGCTTTGACGAATCTTTGGAGGAGCAATGGAGCAGGAGGCTTCAGCGTTCGTAGATATAGTGTTCCGCTGTATTAGTCTGTATGAGTCATTTGTTGAGTTGTATTTGGGTTGTAATGACTAGACAGATGTTTATAACTGTCTAGTATGTGTTGTATAAGCTGTGTATCTCTGATGTATATGATACAATGTAATATCTTATTTGATTAATATAATTTATTCGTTCCGCTGTTTAGATTCTGATGTGTTTCTTTCTTTCTTCTCTATCTTATCTCTTTTCTATCCCTTTCTTTCTTCTTGATGATACGACTTTTTGTGGAGAAAAAGCCGGGTCGTCACAGGTTGTAGGCCAGAGATTATCGAACCACTATATATCATGTGTTCCTCTACTTTACTTCTATTATTTTTCTTTTACTTTTACTATTATATGCTAGGTCTAGGTCTCGCAGGTCCCCTATAATTGATTCTTAGCTGCTAATCCATTTTTGGTATCAACAATAGCAAACCGTTGATATTAACAACTGTACCCTTAGGAACCCAAATTTGTGTGACTTGTTTATTTATGTTCCGATTTCGACAGTTATTATAACTATGTCCAATATTTCCACACTTCACATATTTGGAAAACACACTTCTCCCCCTAACAGTGTTACTAGTCGTTTGTTTATAAATTGACTCCTTTTGAAATCAAAATCCTTTTCTTTTATTCACAAAGAGTTGATTTTCTAATAACATATTAAACGATTTTCCTTCAGTGGAATATTTTGGAATAATCAACTCAACTTCATTAAGTTTGGATTTTAAAAGATATTTTCATATATTAGCTTAGAACAACTACTAATAGCAATCTCGCTCTTTTCAGAATCATGCTGCTTTAAGACCGTATTTTCATTTTAGAGCACTTTTATTTTGTTCTTAACTTCAAGCATCTCACTTTCAAAGAGCCGGCGTTATTCAAATTCAAGTTTTTTTTAAATCCTTTATTTTATCGATCTCTTTATCTAATTCGTGATTTATTCGAATAATTTCAGTTTTGCTATTTTTCAAAATCACATTTTCATTTTCAAGTGTTTTGAAATTTTCTTTAATGTCTTTTAATTCCTTTTTGTAAACGTACATATATATATATTTTGGTCCATGATTTCTAATGGGTACGTGGTTACGAAGGCTGAGTATTCATGTTCCCTCTTTATTCATTTTCCAACGGATCATGGTTTATGGTTAACAGCCCAATAGCCCATTTAGTTTTGTTTGTAATGTTTCATCACTTTCCAGATTTACCTCTCTCGTTTTCTCTCTTATACATAACGAGATTATGTAATGTGTGATACTGAGAATAATAAGAAATATGGCGTCTAAATATTTGTTTTCTATCTTAATTTCTTTCTTCATTTAACATGGTATCAGAGCCTCCGATCTAGGGTTTGTTAATATTTCAATCTTCTGTATCTCCCGTGTTCGATCTGTTCCTCTCTTCCTTAAATCATGGCGGAAACCAAAAGTATAGATGTGTTGTCGATGATGCCCAAAATTACTGATCGAAAGTTAAATAATTCAAACTACCATGATTGGAATAAAACAATCCGCTTGTATCTCCGTAGCATGGACAAAATAGATCATCTAACCAAGGATCCACCTTCACCTGATTCGAAGGAAGCTGATGACCAGATCTGGCTCAGAGATGATGCTCGTATATTTTTACATATCCGAAACTCTGTTGAAAATGATGTAATTGGATTAGTGAATCATTGCGAAACTGTGAAAGAGTTGATGGAATATTTGGAATTTCTATATTCAGGCAAAGGCAATTTAAACAAAATGTATGATGTGTGTCAAGCTTTTTACAGAGCCGAAAAGAAGGACATGAATCTCATAAGTTACTTCATGTCATTCAAACAAACTTACGAGGAATTTAATCTCCTCTTACCTATGAGCAGTGATATCAAAATTCAACAAAAACAGCGAGAACAAATGGCCATAATGAGTTTTTTGGCGGGCCTTCCTTCAGAATTTGAAAGTGCAAAAGCACAAATCCTTGCTAATACTGATATAACTTCTTTACATGAAGTATATAGTCGACTTCTGCGAACTGAAACAGTTTCAAACAACTCAAATACTAGTAATAGTGCTCTTGTAGGTGCACAGCCTAGTGCACAGGTGCACCAACCAGCAGACAATTGGAGACCACATGCCCCTGCAACAGGCCAAAGCTGGAGACCACCTACTGCCCAACCATGGAAGCCATCAAATCAACCATGGAGATCACCGAATCCTAACAAAGTATGTAAGTACTGCAAGAAAATTGGTCATTTGGTGAATGAGTGTAGAAAATTGCAATACAAAACTCAAGGAAATGTCTCCAACCCAAATACCAAGGCTGTGTTAATGACTGCAGAAGAATTCGACAATTACTCAAAGTTTCAAAGTTCCATGAACAAAAATCCATCTGAAAGCACTGCCGCAACGACAGTAGCTTCTATGGAAAATACAAGCAAAGCTACCTCTAACTGGATAATTGATTCAGGGGCCACGGACCACATGACAGGTAACCAACAATTGTTTTCAAATCTAACAGTAATCAGATCATCACACAGAGTTACATTGGCGGATGGTTCTCAATCATCGGTTAAAGGAATGGGTGAAGTTAACCCAAACTCATCCATATCTATGGAATCTGTTCTATACATACCCTCACTATCTTTTAATTTGCTCTCTGTGAGTCAAATTACGAATAATCTCAGGTGTAGCATTACTTTCTTTCCTAACTACTGTGTATTCCAGGATCTTGTGACGAACCAGATTATTGGTAGAGGACGTGAGTCTGGTGGCTTATACACTCTTGACGAAGTTTCTATTAACCCTACAGCTTGTTCAATAATGGACCAAACATTCAAACTCCATTGTCAACTTGGTCATCCATCTCTTCCATTATTCAAACAATTATATCCGCAGCATAACAACTTGTCCTCAATAAACTGTGAAGCGTGTCAATACGCAAAGCATCAAAGAAGCACTTCTTATCCTAGAGTTAATAAACGTGCAAGTAAACCTTTTACTTTAGTTCATTCTGATATTTGGGGACCAGCATCAGTTGTATCAAAACCTGGTTTTAAGTAATTTGTAACCTTTGTTGACGATTATACCCGTGTTACATGGCTTTTTCTTATGAAAAGTAGATCTGAATTGTTTTCTATTTTCTGCAAATTCAACACTGAAATAAAAACTCAATTCAACACCACTATACAAACATTGCGCAGTGATAATGCAAAGGAATATGTGTCTAATGAATTTAATAATTACCTTGCTCAAAATGGCATTTTACATGAAACTTCATGTGTTGATACTCCATCACAAAATGGCGTAGCAGAAAGAAAAAACAGACATTTGTTGGAAACTGCTAGGGCACTGTTGTTCCACATGAATGTGCCAAAGACATTTTGGGCTGATGCGGTCTCTACTGCTTGCTTTCTTATTAATAGAATGCCTTCAACTGTCCTAAATAATGAAATTCCGTACCAATGTCTCCTACCAAACAAGAGTTTGTTCCCTATGAAACCACGTATATTCGGATGTACTTGCTTCGTTCGAAATGTTGACCAACAGTTAAGCAAGCTTGATCATAAGTCCCTAAAATGTATTTTTGTTGGATATTCAAGACTTCAAAAAGGGTATAGGTGTTATTGCCCAAGCCTACAAAAGTATATTGTGTCAATTGATGTATCATTTATGGAAGATATACCTTTTTATCAAACCAATACTCCGTCTCATGATCATGAAGAGAATGAAGAATTCCTGGTATATTCAACCATACCCATTTCTACCACTCAAGCAGATATCACAAATGAAGAAACTCACTCTGATGAAGATCCAAGCCTGAATTTACCAATAGCCATCAGAAAAGGAAAGAGACAATGTACGTTTCCCATTTCCTCATTTGTGTCCTACAAGAAATTATCACCTTCATCACAGGCATTTGTTTCCAAACTAGATTCTATATCAATCCCGAATACGGTTGCTGAGGCCATTGCATCACCAGAGTGGTGTGAAGCAATGAAAGATGAAATGAAGGCGTTAGAACAAAATAAAACATGGAAGTTGGTAAGATTACCACCAAACAAAAAGGCAATAGGGTGCAAGTGGATTTTTTTCTATAAAAATGAATGCTGATGGGACTGTGGCAAGATTAAAGGCTCGTTTAGTTGCAAAAGGGTATGCTCAATCATATGGAATTGATTATTTAGAAACATTTTCACCGGTAGCAAAAATGACGTCAATAAGACTCTTCATTTCATTAGCAGCACACCACAATTGGAGACTTCATCAATTAGACATTAAAAATGCATTTCTACATGGGGATCTCTCCGAAGAAATATATATGGAGCAACCACCTGGGTTTGTTGCTCAGGGGGAGACAAGCATGGTGTGTCAACTTCACAAGACGCTGTATGGACTCAAGCAGAGTCCACGTGCTTGGTTCAGCAAGTTCAGCATTGCTTTAGAAAAGTATGGTATTCAAAGATGTAAAACTGATCATTCAGTTTTTTACAATCAAACTAATGATGGGATTATATTGCTAGTCATTTATGTTGATGATATTGTGATCACTGGTAGTGATGAGGGTGGTATTCACGCCTTAAAATTGTTTATTCAAACGCAGTTCAATACCAAAGATCTTGGGGAGCTTAAATACTTCCTCGGGGTTGAGATTATACGAAATAATGATAGTATACTACTGTCTCAAAGAAAATACGTACTTGATCTACTCAAAGAAACTGGAAAACTCGGTGCTAAGCCATGCACTACTCCCATGATGCCTAACCATAACTTGAGTGAAGAAGGTGAACTATTTGATAATCCAGAGAGATATCGGCGTCTTGTTGGCAAACTTAACTATTTATGTGTTACCAGGCCTGACATTGCGTATTCTGTCAGTATAGTAAGTCAATTCTTGGCTAAACCAATGGTTCATCACTATAATGCACTGGAACAGATTTTATGTTATCTCAAAGGCACGGTGGGACAAGGACTCATCTACTCAAATCATGGTCATATGAATGTTGAGTGTTTTAGTGATGCTGACTGGGCTGGCTCTAAAATAGATAGAAGATCAACGTCTGGGTTTTGTGTGTTCGTAGGAGGAAACTTGATTGCATGGAAAAGCAAGAAACAACCTGTTGTGTCTCGGTCTAGTGCTGAATCCGAATATCGAGCAATTGCTATCGCTGTATGTGAAATTATGTGGGTGTTTCATCTGATGAAAGAAGTGGGTATGGAACTATGTCAACCAGCAAAAGTGTGGTGTGACAATCAGGCAGCAATTCATATTGCATCGAATCCTATTTATCACGAAAGAACAAAACATATTGAAGTGGATTGCCACTTTATTAGAGAGAAGATTATGCAAGGCATTGTTGAGACTCAATTCATTCGTACTGGAGAACAGTTAGCTGATATATTCACTAAAGCTCTGAATGGTTCTCGCATGCAATATCTTTGCAGCAAGTTGGGTATGGCTAATGCATACTTGCCAACTTGAGGGGGAGTGTAAACGTACATATATATATATATATTGGTCCATGATTTCTAATGGGTACGTGGTTACGAAGGCTGAGTATTCATGTTCCCTCTTTATTCATTTTCCAGCGGATCATGGTTTATGGTTAACAGCCCAATAGCCCATTTAGTTTTGTTTGTAATGTTTCATCACTTTCCAGATTTACCTCTCTCGTTTTTTCTCTTATAAATAACGAGATTATGTAATGTGTGATAGTGAGAATAATAAGAAATATGGCGTCTAAATATTTGTTTTCTATCTTAATTTCTTTCTTCATTTAACACTTTTGAAAGTTCGCACATTTATCGCATCCAAGGTTTCTGATCTTTTCAATTTCATTTTCAAATTTCAGCTAAATTCATTTTTATTTTCACCAAAATATCTTTTACAAGAATTGCAAGTTTGGAATTTTCAGGCATCTTAAAATTTTCTAACTACTTTTGTAAAATGTTATTTATGCAAATCAAAGAACTTTCATTTTTCTTCAAAAATAGAATTTCATTTTTAAGCTTTTGAAAATTTTCATTGAACCGAACAAATTCATTTTCATATTTAAAATATTTTTTGCAATCAAAATTTTCAATTTCTTTAGCGTTTTCAAGCTCTTTTTCCAATTTATCATTTTTCTGATGCAATAAAACTTCTTAGATTTCAATTTCTTATTTTTCACCTTGAGGCTATCAATAGTTCCAGTTAATTCATGATACAAGGGAAGTAAATCTTTGAATGAAAAATCACTTATCTTATTATTTGTTGTGTCATTATCATTGTCATACTCAATGTCATCTTCAAAATCGTTTCTTCTGACTCCCGTCGTACATAATGTTCCGCTTCTATAAACTTTCGGGATTTGTTCGCTAATGTTGACTATTCGACCATATTTTGCATTAAGATTGCTTCAAATTTCCTATGCAGTCAACCAATAGGAAATATGGTTGAATTCAGATTTATCAAGTACAGAGATGAGAATATTCATAACATTAGCATTAAGCGAGAAATTATTATTATCAAGCATATCCAATCCATTTTCATTGTTATCCCAAATATAAAAATCAATAGATTTTAAATAAATTTCCATCATATACTTTCGATGTGAAATTTTTTTTATTAAAAATAGAAGGACTAAAAGTTAACCAACTGTCATTAAAACTACGACAGCTAGGGTAAGACATTATACCAGGTTTTTCCTAACAAAACTTGCTCTAATACCACTTGTTAGGATCGTGCAATATACCCTAGAGGAGGGTGAATAGGGTATTTAAATTATTTCGTTGATAAACAGGTAAATAATACAAAAACATAAATGCAAAAAGGTAAATAACACACAGTTATACGCAACTTTGGCCTAAAGCCAACTGTTACCCCTAAAATTACTCTAGGATTATACACTCGATACTTACAACAACTGTAAACTTGCACTCTCTTCTAATCTAAATATACTAACCCTATGCCTAGTAACCTAGCCTAAACTCAATACCTCGAAACCATAATCCTTGAACTATAACACGTAGCTCACCTAGAAAAAATCTAGAGTTCAATATAGATAAAATACAAAATAAAAACAACAATAAAAAAACAAGTCGACAAAAAATTTGAAAGAATGTAAAATAGACACCTTCTTTCTTCGCGTGATTGTATTGTTGGAGACATACCTTGTTTTGACTATGCAATGCTACTCTAGAGTCGTTTGGCTGAGACTTGCAGGAGCTTGATCTAATGCTCATGTTGGCTGCCGTTTAAGGGAGATGCTAAACAAGCTGGTATTATTGTGGTTGTAAACATATTTGTAACGATCCGCCTTTTTGACCATTGAAAGTTGGCACTAAATACATCCACGGTATTCACATGCCGAACATCCAATCATTGGGAAGGTTGATTGTTAGGGTAAAATATAAGGAACAACATAGAAAAGAATAGCGGAAACATAATTTCATAGCGGAATGACAACATATAATATAGAAAAGACAGTAAAAGCTGCCACTCTAAAATATATGGTATATAAGAGTTAAAAACAAAGTTCATCAGCTTGGATAGTTATAACTTCTTGACCTTATAATTACTTATGGGCGTATATAATAATATAGTGGAAAATAAAAATACTATAGCAGGCGAACATCCGGCTCTACTCATGTGCCACCAACAACAACCTGAAAAAATACTCGATTTGGCCCGAGCAATATAATAGAATAACATTTGGATTAGTCTGGAAAACCAATTTGATAAAACTTAAGAAATATGGAAAATATATAATAATCCTGTGAGATCATGCCGCTAAGCACGGAATCAGTTTTACCTCACAAGGGCAGCATCCATAAATGAAAAAATGAAAAAAAAATTAGAACAAAATTAGACTTGAAAGAATGGAAACAAATAATCAAACATCGAGGAGAGCTCCAAGAACTTCTCGATGCAACTAAGAAAAAGATTCAAAGGTTTGAATCAAATAAGGAAAAGGGAGTTTTCCAACAATGACTAGGAGGATCCATCCCCTTGTTGAAAGTATAGCTCTAGAAATATATTTAAGAACTAAAATGGCCATCGAAAATGTCTAAGTCGGACCCCGCTAACCTTACCAATAATCCGAGTATTTCACAATTCAATGCGCATATAATAGAAACCAATCTAGAGTAGATGTGAAAATACCCTAATGGAAGCAACCCCACATAGCTTGACGTTCACTCAATATTTGGATTTAGTCATTTTGCGATAAAGGATATCAATACTCAAATGAGCAACAAATCATCTTGAATAAACGGAACACAAAGTAGATAGAAGAATCAAAATCGATAGTCAATAAATCAACTATCGGGAATAACAAAATGATCGTATATGGAAATTAAATCGCATGCATTACCATCAATAATTGAATCAAGCTTTTAAAACACTTGACTCACACTTATGATTAATATTCACATTACAAGTATTTGTAAAACACTTTAAAAACACTCTTTAAAATATTTATTTAAAGAGCAAATTATATTTCTAAGTGTATTAAAACAAGGGTAAAAAACAAATGTCTTTAAAACATTGTTAACTATAAACCTAAAACAATTTGCACTTAGCTTTACTTTTAAACATTGCTTTTAAAAGATTTTCTCATTTATAAACTATCATTTACAAATTAAAAATAGCATTTATAACCCTAGAAGATAATAAATTTATTTAAAATACCTTTCTAAATCTAAACAAATGCTAAAACCAGTTATTATCCCAACAGGCAATAAATCAAATTTCTAATCTTTTATAGGTTCAAAATAACACTAAATTATCCAGAAGATAATCAATCAAATTTATAATCGTTTATAATTTTAAAATAACATAAAATTTTGCCGAAAAGATAATTAATCAAATCTAAATACTTTTATAAATTTAAAACAATGTTAGTCATCTTGAAAGATAATTGTTATAACTCTTTTCTAAATTTAAAACCACATATATTACCCGAAAGAAAACTAATCAAATTTATAATCTCTTTATAGGTTTTAAACAACACTATTTATCCCTACAGAAAATTAATTGGATTTATAACCTCTTTATTGATTCAAAACAACATTAATTATCCCGAAAGATAATTAATCAAATTCCTACTCTTTTTATGGATTTAAAGCAACATTAAATATCCCAAAATCATTCAAATTTTAAATTTTTATAGATTTAAAACAACAGTTATTCTTTATTTCAAAATACTTAATAATACAAGAAAATATAGTTTAAACGACTTTCAAAGTGCAAAAATGCGACCAAACATTTATTTTTTAAGAATACAATCACAAGTTCAACACACACAAATGTTTAAGGAGATTATATTTCATAAGTAATGGTCTAGCGATAATCGCTATAATGACAATTACTCAAATGAATCAATATGTCACAAATATTTTAACCAAAAATCAATATAAGCAGCATAAGAGTATAAGTAATGTGCATATAACAATAAAATAATAATGGCGAGAAACCCCTTAGGGTCTCTCTACAAATGTCCCCTGCAAATCAATGGTTATGTATGCAATTCGTTTCTTAACCGGAAATTCAAATCCAAACAAACAATCAAACAATAATAACAAACATATTGTTATCAACAATTAGCAACTAATAGCTACGAATCATTTATTAATTAATCCATATTTGAATTAACGTAAAAAATAATCTTTTTACTTTGCCAGTACAGAATGGTGATTATTCTGCTTGATAGTTGTCCAAAATAATCTATTCAATTTAATTATAGCAGAACGGTGTTTTATTCTGCAAAATAGATATCACAACAAAGTATAACTAATTTTACTACATTAAACATAATTACATTAAATCACTATAATTTTATCATTAATTTTTACTTTATTAAAACTATCACCAACCATCCAAGCTTTCAACAATAATCTACAGTAATATGAATATCATATAGTTTATTTAGAGGTGAGTAAACTCATCAAAATTCCAGTTGGTGTTTTCACATTTCGATTTGATCTAAAAGCAAACGGCGTTCGATTGTAGCTCGAAATTCTAATAGCTCCAAATTTAACGAATCCAACTCTAATGCATAGATGACATTGATACGAGTCCAACGCAAAAGATCGTGTACAAATCCAACCTCGTATGCAATAGTTATTGAATTTATAAGATTTCGAATTTAAATAATTAAATTAATTCCCTTAATAACCAACTCTAACTTAATTTTAAACTATTCTCACCGAAGGCCCAACATGCTCAAAGCCCAATACCAAGACCCGCCACCAACAATACTTCTGCCTGAAAATCGCACCAGCCTATATCAAATTCAACGAGCTCGATGCCCTTCTGCACGCAACCCTAAAACATTAATGTTGTGACTTCCACTTACCCTAGCAACCACCAGCAACAAGCAGACTCCAAGTGAACATCACCATTGACTTCAGCACCTATAGAAGAACACGCCTATACCCATCATATGACCTTCGACGATCATCCATGCTACTCAATGCCGAACCTATCATAACTTTGACCGATCAACATATCCTCTTCCGCCCACCATTTCGAGTGCAATGAGAATGAAAATCATAGCTTTGCTCCTCCTCTACAACTTCCATGTATGATGTTTTGGCTAATACCTTTTGTAAAGGAAGTTATTTGATCTATGAATTGAAAGTTGGAACTTGCTGTGTATAATATTTTAAAGAAGAAAGAAAAAATGTGTACAAACTTGTGTTCTTTTACCTTGCATGGGTGAATGAACATATTTATAAAACTAAATTACTTAATTGCTAAGGAAACCAAAGTCTTCCCTCCCATCACATCAAAAAAGCAAATCCATAAAAATAACCAAATTCTTGCATGCATGAGTGTATATATTGTGTTTAGTTTAAATTTTAAATGTTAAAAAAGGTTTTGCGATACAACGTCATACAATTTCACGGTTGTGTACGAGCCGCAAACGATAGAAATAAAAATACAATCATGCACAACAATATGATATGATTACAAAACTATAATAAAACATGCTAGTTAACTTATTCTGTGCCATGTCAAAAATACCGACGTTAGCCACAAAATGAGTCAAACGAAGATTTAATTAATTTTCAAATTAAAACTTATGGAAAAATCCTATAAATTATATGAAACATACTTCATTAAAATCAAGTCATTTTTATTAATAATTGATTTTCTTTTTTTTATTCAAGCTATTTACTATTGTTTTAATTTCTCTTTTTAAACGTTGTGTGTTTCGAACTCGCACGATCGCACAACATGTCCGATCATCATGAAACTCGTTGGTGTATATCGCCTCATTATTTTGGTTCCTGTTACCTGGTTGTTTGACCATGTAACAAGAGGCTTGGCACAAGCCTCATTCGGCACACCTCCCCTCGCTCGGCATAGAGCATCGTTCGGCATAGATGTGCCGATCGGCACAAGGCCTCGTTCGGCATAGAAAGGTCGCTCGGCACAAGGCCTCGTTCGACATGAAATGGTCGCTCGGCATCTTGCCTTGTTCGGCATGAAAGGGTCGCTCGGCACAACACCTCGTTCGGCATTGAGGGGTCGTTTAACACAACACCTCGTTCGACATGAAATGGTCGCTCGACATCTTGCCTCATTTGCTCATGTCTATTTGATGAATGTTGGATCTGATGAAACACCTGTTTGAACTATACTTGAAAAACGATCGACATTAGACATAACAACAAAAATACTCCCCCCGTGTGGTGTGTGAACTAGTATAGCCATTCGAGTATAAGTGGCAAAGAATTACAAGTCACAGAGTTGATGAATTAAAGTTAGGCTTGGAACTATCATCTTCGAAGATCGTCATCGCTGACCGTCTATGAGAGCTTGTCGTAAGATGGTTTATGTTTTGAACTCGACATTGACACTGTACGTTGAAGGTTATTATCCATTTTAACCAAGTTAAGTTCAGGTTTATAGTTGCCAAAACAGAGGAGTTATCAGTCTGGATTGTCCGATATGCTTAATTGCTTAAGTCCTTGTCCTTGTTCACAGTCATATGTTCGGGCATAAAAAGTAAGTTAGGTCAACAATGCATTGTGTTCAACTAGTATTGTTGTTGTACACCACTCTCCTACCTTCCCTCTCCACCATTCGGCATGCGGCAAGTCATGCCGAGCCGCATCGCTCGGCACTTTGCCCTCAACTGCAACTTCCTTCCTACCCTCCATCTGTACCGCTCGGCACAGATGAGTCCTTCGGCAACTCATGTCGAGCGGCATCGCTCGGCACTTTACCCATCTCCTACTTTTCTCCTGCACTCCCTATTACCCTGTTCGGCATAAGGGAGTCATGTCGAGCCATGGTTATACCGAACCACATCGCTCAGCACGCTAAAACCAACTACAACTTCACTCCTACACTCCCTCACATCGTTCAGCATGCGGAATTCATGCCGAGCCACAATCATGTGTGCTCCTCCAACTCATTTCTTCGAACAAACTAGACACCCTCCAAGGTGGCAAGACGATCACCACTCCAATTTGCATGCCACCTTCGACCGACCATATCAACCCTCATCGATTCCTACTGGACCGACACCCTATTCCATCCTCCTCTCCATTTAATCCTAAGGCTTGCTTAAACCTCGGATCCACCTTCCTTATCTACGTGTATTCATGGGTTAGAGGAAGGTCGTAAATTCAAGTCTTGTCCAAAATCCCTAATTGGGGAAAGTCGAGTAAGTGAAGGGTTCGTACCTAGAAGAAGGGGTCAAAGTCTAGTGAGTTGTTCGATTTAGAAATGGAATCCTCTTAGATTTTTTGTTGAGGGCAGTCGAGAAGTAACGTGTAGGACTCGGGAGTCAAAGAGGAGGTTGAGGTGTTGGCAAAAGTCTGGAAGGAGGTATGTTTGTGAGGATGTTAGAGCGGAGGTAAAAGGTAAAAAGGAAAGAAGAAGAGAAGTATTGACTTTTATAGTAGAAAGGAAAAAAGGTGAAGAGACAATGACCGGTAGAACCGGTCAAGGCATCAATATGTCGTTCAGCATTGAGAGGTCGTTCGACATCAGTATCTCGTTCGACATCATGCCCTCGTTCTGCATCGATGCCTCGTTCATCATTCAAGAGGTCATAAGAAAACGCTATCGAGAAAACAGGACAAGGGCTTAAAGAAAAACATGGAGTACTCATGGTTCAAAGCGTATCACGTTCATCCACATGATACACTTTGGAGGTAAAGTGTTACCCGGTTGTTTGACCATGTAACAAGAGGCTCGGCACATGCCTCGTTCGGCATACCTCCCCTCGCTAGGCATAGAGCATCGTTTGGCATAGATGTACCGATCGGCACAAGGCCACGTTCGGCATAGATAGGTCTGTCGGCACAAGGCCTCGTTCGGCATGAATTGGTCGCTCGGCATCTTGCCTCGTTCGGCATGAAAGGGTCGTTCGGCACAGCACCTCGTTCAGCATTGAGGGGACATTCGGCACAGCACCTCATTTGGCATTGAAGGGTCATTCGGCACAGCACCTCGTTCGGCATTGAGGGGTCGTTCGGCATAGCACCTCGTTCGGCACAGCACCTCGTTCGGCATGCGAATTCCGTTCGGCCTGGATGTGTGGCTCGGCATACTAGTGTCGTTCGACATGGAGGCCTCGCTCGGCATTCCTTGCTTCGACCAACCTCGCTCGGCATTTATGGCTCGGTGCGCAGAAGTTACTTACCACGGGCCAAGGTACGTTGTTCCTAGGCCCATGAGGGAAGTCCAACCCATCTTCGTCTATAAATAGAAAGGCAGGGGCACAGTGAAAGGGACCTTTTTTCGAGAACACTTGGGAGACTCTATCGCTTTCAAGACTCCTTCTTTTCAATTCAAACTTGTATTCAAGTCATTAGTGTACGGATTGTATCTGTATTCAACTACTTGTGAAAGCAATAAAGATTAAAACTCAAAGTGGACGTAGGCAGTTACACCGAACCACTATAAATCTGGTATTCTTATTCTCTGCAGTTAATTTAGTTTGCATCTTTCTGTTTTAATTTATCTTCTTCATTAATCTCTCTACACAAAACTCTCTTTGGGTGTTAGTGACCAATTTTGGTGCTTTCACTAAGAACAGCATTCTCAGATCATTAGGATCTACTTTTAGCTACTGGATTGAAGAAATCCCCCGAAGGAGATCCAAGTCATTCATAAGAAGTCCGTTGATTCTACTCAGAGTTTCTACCGATAACTCTACAATGGGAAGACCTCGTACCAGATCAGCCTCTCATAATGTAGACGTCAACGAGACTACCAGCGTCCAGCAAGTAGGACCAAGTAATCAATAAGCTAATCTTGGCGCAGGAACTATGGCCGCCCAAAACCAGATGGAAGCTATCACTAGGACAGAGTTCAACGTGCTAATGAGAGAACTCATGGAAAGCAGGAGAAAACTTAGCGAACAGATCCATGCCAATGCCAACCTTATGACTCAGCTTACTTAACAACAGCATCAGAATGCTAGAGGAAGCCCCGCTCCTTATTCCTCCTCCAACAGCTCTTTCTCGTCTGATGAACCTCCTAGGCATAGGCGTCGTAGAACGGAAACAACGCGAACAGGAGCTGCTGATCGATCAACCAGGGATGGTCCGAGTTCTCTACCAGGAGCAATGGCACCTCACTTACACCAAGAAAATCACACTCAAGCTGGAACGGGAAACTTAGGATCTGGAGTACGAGTGGAAGCTAGACATCCGATACACCAAGGTCCTAATGATGCTGGTCTCCAAGACACGCACTTGGTAGATCGCCAATGGAGGAGACACCGACCAGAGCGGTCTTACTGGACAGACACCAACCTACCATCTTCCATACAAACTCCAGACCTATCAGCTATGGTCAAACAGCTGATGAAGGAGAATCAAGGCATATCAAATGATGATTGGGGGATATCCAGGAGTCATACTCCGTTCACAGATGTTATCTTACAAGCCGAGTACCCCAAGAAGTTTAGCATGCCGACTATTCCAGTCTATGAAGGAAAGACTGATCCCCGACAGCATGTGATAAGGTATGAATGGATGATGGACTCGTCTAGAGCGAACGATGCAACCAAGTGTAGATGTTTCCCAATAACTTTATCCGGAATCGCTACCATGTGGTTCACCCGACTACCTCCGCGAACTATCTCCAACTTTGATGAGTTAGCGACGAAATTTGTGGAACAATTCAGGATTCATGCCACTCGTCCCAAGGATGTGATGTCCTTGTCCAGTGTGATTCAGACTCCAGGGGAGTCGTTGAAAGAGTACTTACAGAGGTTTCATGTTGCCGCAACTGAAGTTAGCAACCCCAACGACCATGCTATTTTATTGGCCGTGATGTGAGGGGTAAATACAGATTCAGAATTTGGAGATTGGCTAGCGGGAAAGCCTCCTACTACGCTAGAACATTTTTATTCAAAAGCACACCAATTTATAAGAAGGGAGGAAGCTAGGTGGATGAGGCGAGATAATGCACCGGTACGTGGCAAGGAGGTTGTGTAGAGTAACATCGCTGTAAAACAATTCGGTGACAACTCTGGAAAGGTACAAGTCAATGTTCAAAACAAGCCTGAACAATCTAACGGATCCGGTGGAGAAAATCCCAGAAAGAAAAGTGAAGCTTGAAAGTGGAAACCAAGGATCCCAACTTACAACGAATACACTCCTCTGAATGCATCTCTAGAGAATATTTACCTGTCAACTTGTAATACTTTCCAATATCGAAAGCCACGCCCAAAAGAGTCAACTGAAGAGCAAAATCGGACTGGGAAGTATTGCCGCTTCCATAAGACTTACGGGCACAATACTGAGGAGTGTAGGCACCTACATGATGCTATAGAAAAGTTGATTAGACAGAAAAAGTTGCAGGAGTTTGTAAAGAATCCTCAAGAGGGTGGACAGGGAACGTCTAATCCCGGTCACGCACCAGCTCCACGTCACCCTGAGGAGCCTGCTCGGACCGTGGGCAGACTGGTCATAAAGACGATAATAGGCGGACCTCACCCTACAGATAAGAACTGGCAAGAAATGGAGCGAT
Source organism: Allium fistulosum (assembly GCA_030737815.1). Taxonomy (NCBI): domain Eukaryota; kingdom Viridiplantae; phylum Streptophyta; class Magnoliopsida; order Asparagales; family Amaryllidaceae; genus Allium; species Allium fistulosum. The sequence continues at coordinate 1,499,612,884 of CM060901.1, forward strand.
ATGCTAATTCCTTGAGGCATGCAGATTTTGAGTGTTGTTCAGACGATATAGTATTCAGGAGCAGAGATGCTGATCAGGTGGAGGCTCCGACCATTGACCCGATGGTCATATCTGCGACAATCGGGCCAGCATTTGTGAAAAGAATTTTGATTGATTGTGGAAGTTATGTTAATATCATCTTCAAAAAAGCGTATGACCAAATGAAGATGGAGACGAAAGATTTAAAACCATCTAAAGCTCGTATCCATGGCTTTAATGGTGCAGCAACCAATGCGGTGGGTTATGTTGAATTGCCGGTTGAACTAGGGCAAGGTGAACGTAGGAGGGTGCGAATCCTACCTTTCATAGTGTTGGATGTTCATTCTCCATACAATGTATTTCTGGGCCGACCGGCCTTGGTGGAAATCAGGGCAGCTTTGGCCCCGTGGTGTTTAACTTTGAAATTTCCGACAGACAAGGGAGTTGGTGTTGTACATGGCGATCAGGTAACTGGTCGCGCATGTTATGTGGCTGAGCTGATAGAGGCCCAGCGAAGTGAGAATGGAAAGGTTGTGGATAGCTCCGTCCACAACCGGGTCATTTAAAATTGACAAGTAATGCCCGAGCCCTGGCTCGGGCAACATGACCGGATCTGTAGAGATATAGATCCGAGAGATGATGATGAGGAACCCAAGGAAGAAAAAGCAGCACTGACTGAACTGACGATTGACATTTCAGTCAACCAAGACGATCCTTTGCGAGTACTTAAGATTGGATCACAACTCAGCTCCTCGATGACCGAGGATCTCACTGATTTCCTCCAAGCGGATCTGGATGATTTCGCTTGGACACATTCTGATATGTGCAGGATTTCTCCTACTATTGTGAGTCATATGTTGAACATAGACCCGAAGTACGTTCCAATAAAGCAGAAAAGGAGAGGCATGGACCCGGAGAGGTCTGTGGCTCTCAAAGAGGAAGCAGACAAACTTAAAGGCAATGGGTTTGTCCGTGACGCCCTCTACCCAGAATGGGTCTCTAACGCTGTACTAGTGAAAAAAGCGAATGGGAAATGGAGGACTTGTGTTGATTACTCGGATTTAAACAAAGCATGCCCTAAGGATAGTTTCCCATTACTTAGAATTGATCAGCTGGTCGACTCAACGGCAGGACACGAGTTATTATCATTTATGGATGCATACTCGGGATATAATCAGATCCCGATGCACATTCCAGATCAAGAACACACCAGTTTCGTCACTGACGTTGGACTGTACTGTTATGTAGTGATGCCTTTTATGCTGAAAAACGCAGGGGCGACTTATCAGCGCTTGGTGAATCGGATGTTTAAAGACCAAATTGGTAGAACAATTGAAGTCTACGTGGACGACATGCTCCCGAAGTCACGACGGTCAAACGACCACATTCGAGACTTGGCGTAGATGTTTGATATACTCAGGAATTATGGAATGAAAATCAACCCACTGAAGTGTTCCTTTGGTCTTGCATCGGGAAAGTTTATGGGTTTCATTGTTAATGCGCGAGGGATCGAAGATAACCCGGAGAAGATTCAAGCTATCTGAGACATACGAGTACCCAGAACTATAAAGCAAGTACAAAGCTTGAATGGAAAAGTAGCCGCGTTGGGTCGATTCATATCCAGGGCTATAGATAAGTGTATTCCCTTCTCCGATGTAATAAAGAAAGGAAAAATAAAATTTGAATGGACGCCCGACTGCGAGGACGCATTCCGAGATCTGGTAAGGCATTTGGAAAGTCCACCGGTGCTGTCGAAGCCTGTGGACCATGAAATGTTGTATGTGTACTTGGCTGTATCCCAACATGCTATCAGTATGGTTTTGGTTTGCGAGGAGGACTGAGTTCAAAAGCCGGTGTACTACGTCAGTAAACGTCTAACGGGGGTAGAAAGAAATTATCCCAAAATTGAGAAATTGGCCTACTGCTTGGTGATTGCATCACACAAGCTACGTCCGTACTTCCAGGCACACTCGATCAGTGTTTATACCGATCAACCCTTACGATAGGTACTCCAACGGCTGGAAACTTCTGGAAGGATGTTAAAATGGAATATCGAGTTGAGTCAGTTCGATATTACCTACCTCCCGCGAAGGGCCATACAAGGGCAAGCACTAGTAGACTTAATTGATAAATTCACCGTGTTAGACGAATCAAACGATTATGATGTTATTCCACCTGTTCGATGGAAACTGTACACTGATGGGGCATCCAACGACTGTTGTTCTGGAGCTGTTATAATTCTAGTGACTCCCGAAAACCGATCAATTTGTTACGCTTTGAAACTCAATTTCCCAGCCACAAACAACGAGGCTGAGTATGAAGCATTGATCGCTGGCTTGAAATATATCAGGGAACTTGGAATAAAATCGATTGAAATCTTTTGCGACTCACAAATTGGTAGTGTACCAGGTTCATGGAGACTATCAAGCAAAGGGGTAAAGACTCGCCCCATACCTTGCACGAGTTCAAGAACTGTTGGTGGACCTTCAATACTACGATATTTCCCATGTCCCGCGTGAGCAAAACAAGGAGGCCGATTCATTGGCAAAGTTCGCAAGTACAGGTGATGCACAGCAAATGGGCTTTGTTCCCGTCCAAGTTTTACAATCTCCGAGTGTAAACGAAATGGAGATAGATTGTGTTCTAGAAACAGAAATTGAAAAGGATTCGTGGATGACCCCATTCAAACAATACATACTACACGGAACCTTGCCCGATAGAAAGAATGAGAGACGAAAAGTCATTCGTTAGGCTTCAAGATATATAGTACAAGATGGAATACTATATCGGAGGGGGTTCTCGGTCCCCTTACTCTGGTGCATCGCCCATGATGAGATAAAACGAGTTTTAATGGAAGTGCACGAAGGAGAATGTAGCTATCATACTAGGGGGCAAACACTTGCAAAAAAGATCCTCCGCTATGGATATTATTGGCCAATTGTAAATCGGGATGCTGCCGACTACGCGAGAAAGTGTGACAAATGTCAAAATTTTGCGAAAATCTCAAAAGCTCCGCCAATGGAACTCACTCAGATGGTTAGTCCTTGGCCATTTGCGATTTGGGGGATCGATATAATCGATTCCTTACCGATTTCCAGGGGTGGTGCAAAGTATGCAATTGTTGCGGTTGATTACTTTACTAAGTGGGCAGAAGCGGAGCCTTTAGCTACAATCACCACCAAAAAGGTCATCAATTTCGTCGTACGAAACATTATATGCCATTTTGGTCTCCCACGAACTATCATTACAGACAATGGTACTCAATTTGAAAGTAGGGAGTTCAAAGATTTTTGCCAAAAATATCATATTGATAAAAGGTTTTTGGCAGTCGCTCACCCTAAAGCGAACAGACAAGTGGAAGCCATAAATAAATTTTTCAAGCTGATATTAAAGAAATGACTGGAAATGGCTGGAGACAAGTGGGTGGATGAGCTTCCGACAGCGCTCTAGGCTTACAGAACCACCCACAAGTCCGCGACTGGCCATACTCCATTCACTCTAGCATACGGCACTGAAGCTGTGATACCCATGGAACTTGAAGTTCCTTCTCATCGGGTAACCTATTATGACCCTAAGAAAAATTAGAATCTATTATTGGAATCACTGGACTTTGTTGATGAAAAACGTGAAGAAGTTGATTTGAGAGCGGCTGCACACAGGAACAGAATTGCTCGATATTATAATGAAAAAGTCCGACCAAGAAGTTTCGATGTGGGCGATCTTGTTTTGAAGTGAGTCTTTCTGGTCCCATCACATATGAATCCCACATGGGAAGGTCCATATGTCATCGAACGGAAGCTTGGAGAAGGAACTTTCAAGCTAGTGACCGTACATGGCGCGACACTCCCCCGTGCATGGAATGGCGAACACCTGTGCCATTATTACACTTAGCACAACTATTTCGCATTTTAGTTGTAATTATTTCCGGTTTACATTCCTTTCGTTGTTTTTAGTTGTCAGCATGTAATAAGACAATTTAGTTTGTTTTTATTTGTTATAATCAATAAAGGCTTGAAGCCATCTTTTCCATGAACTATTGTTGTTACCATATAGTGCACTTCTGTGACGAAGTTTAAATTGCGTTATTCTGTCTGGCGTATGAATGCGCATTCAAAACTAAAAAATCTCTAAGTCCCCAGAGTGCGGACTAGAGTACTCTGAGTCCCCAGAGTGCGGACTAGAGTATAAACGACTGAAAAATCTCTAAGTCCCCAGAGTGCGGACTAGAGTACTCTGAGTCCCCAGAGTGCGGACTAGAGTATAAACGACTGATAAATCTCTAAGTCCCCAGAGTGCGGACTAGAGTACTCTGAGTCCCCAGAGTGCGGACTAGAGTATAAACGACTTCGAAATTTCCAAAGTCCCCTGAGAGCGGACTGGAATGTTCCTAGATCCCAAAGTACGGATCAGAGCATAAGCGATTCAAAATATCTCTGAGTCACATGGAAGTGAACTACGGCTTATATAACTCACAAGGTTTCAGATTTTGACTACAAGTTATGCAATGAGCTAAACAATAGAAGTCATTTGAAAGACAAAGAACAAAATTTTATTCATCAACTCAAAATAAAGTCCTACTACAACTTCTCCCAAACTTGGGGCCAAAAGGATATCTACAACGGCTATGAAAATAAATAAAAATAATTACTTAATCCAGACTGATTCTCGTTGAACGAGCTGGATAACTACTTCTTCGTCTTCTTCTCCTTCTTTGGCTTCTCAAACGATTCTTCCCCCTTGTGTTTTCTCTTGGATGTTTTGCTCGCTAATGAAGGGGTGTCCAAAGAAGGAGGAGGAACTTCCTGTGGCCTAATCCCACTGGGAAGGATAACCTTTAAAGGCCTATTCAGTGGGTCATCAAGTTCGACCACTTGAGACTCGACCTTGATCTCAACTCTTTTCTTTTTCTCTTCCGCAAGTTGCTCCTTCATGCTCACTTTCGAAGTGTGTCCTGAGGCGCTCGTAATCTCAACTTCACAACTTTCTTCGACAGGTGACGAAGTGTTAGACTTGTCCTCGTCAAGCGCCTCAATCACTTGAGCATTAGGACCGGGAGTCTCTCCCACTTGGATAGCCCCACTCGCCTTCTCCCTCTCCTCCTTGGCATCATCGCTCCTTGGAGCTGGCTTAGGATCAGAACGGCCTATGTAAAAACACGAGAGACAAACGTTAGAATACAATAACCTCTCACCGAAATCGATGACTCTTTGAACGATAAGAAGAAAGGTTATATACTGGTTTCTTGCTGACTCTCCACCGTCCAAGGAGTCTCGCCCTCTAGAATGGGAGAAATAACACGAATGTCAAGGCCAGGGTCTTCCGGATCATAACCAACGTGCTTCTCGAACGGATCAAGTGCTGGTCGACCAGTCAATTGAGTCGGGGGATGAGCTAGAGACCCGGTCCTAGATGGACCGATAATGTCATTCTTTCCTCTTGATGGTGAAGAACCTTCGCTATAGAGAGCCCTCCCTGCAGACAAGTCTGAAGGCTCACCCCCCTGAGAAATTCCTTTACTAAAGCCTCCTCGTCAACCTCCTCGATACCCGATTCCAACTTTCTAATCTTTACAAGAGTGTCCCATCCCTCGGCTAGAGATTCGAGGTAACCCTCGCCAAGAAAAGTCAAATCCCGATGCATGAGGAAGCGAGCGTTATATTCTGCTATAAGCGGGTCGAACAAGCACTTGATCTCCTCCTTGTCGGCCTCAGTAACCGCCTCAAGGAGCGAATCGATATCAGAGAGCGTAATCTTTTTACCTTCCTCATGGGCTATCTCCTTCAGTGCTTTGGCTCTGGAAAGCTCCTCATCTAGTTGTGCTTTGAGGAGTCGAGTGGCAACAATCTCGTCGCATTAACTTTGCGATTTCTCTTGAGCAGCCACCTTTTCTTTTTTCTCTTTGAGAAATAGCTCCTCCAGCTCTTTGACTCGTTGAGCGAGCATGTCTCTATCCTTTTGAACATAATCTTTCTCTAAAGCTAAGGCCCCGCAACGTTGAACCGCTTCGTTAATTTCTTTCTTATGTGTCGTCTCAAGACGACTAACGGCCTCTACTGTGTCTTTATCATTCTTTTGAGCAGCTTCGAGTCAAGAATTTTAGGAAGAGTGCTCTTCATCCTGAGCTTTAATGATGTCTTTGTCATGAATATCCGCGAGCTTCAAACGGTCGATTTCATGTTGACGCTCAATAGAGACTTCCAAGACTTTTTAAACCAAATGGACGAATGCGTTATGTTGGAAGTAGACGTCGTTGTTACATGCAATGGTGCTTTACTTGACATGTCCCGGAATGGGATGGATCGTAGGAAGGAACTTCAGACCATCAAAGCATATTTTAGGGAACGTAGCCTTGAGCTCGGCCAGCTTTTCCGATACCGATGGATCTTTTGCGGGAGTAGGAGGAGTTGGTTTTGAGACCACAGTTTTCTTGTGAGGCCTTGTGCTGGAAGTGCCTGAGTGTTGAATGCTGGGAATATCGAACTGGGACCCTTTATGGCCAGATTTCTCCCTGCCTTGTTCCGGCAGAGAAGCAGAATTGTGATGAGATGAAGGCTAATGGTAAGTTTTCCTTCGGGATGACGAATCCCGGGAGCGGTAATCTTTGTTGCTGTCATCATATCTATCCCGACGTTTGCCGAAGCCCGAATCTCGTCCAGAATGATGGAAAATAGAGGAACTGTGGAGGCGGTCAAATCCATGGGAACGCCACATATCACCTGCACAAAAATTAAATGAACGCGGGTTAGCCAGAATCACATAGTGACCAAAGATTGAGTGCAGGGTGAAGTGTAAGTGTTATCGTATGTGTCCTAGTGTTCTGCCCCAACGGACCAGTTTTTTAGCTTTACTAATTGGAGTTTTCTCTCCTTGATTTTCGACTTGAGCATCTCCATCTCCTTTCGCGGGCGAGCGAAGCTTCAAGGCTTCCGGATCATCGAAGCCATAATTAAGCAAATCGTCGGGAATAGTGAGGTCTGACAAGCCTTTTAATGAACTCTCTAGTGTTGAGGAGAGGGCTCTCTCTCTACGGGAGTGATTGTGACCTTAGAGGTTCTGCAGGTTGTCTTTTTCCTCAATTTGTAAGTCAATTTCTTCTTTCCCTTTGAAGGAGGAGGCGTTACTTCAATGACGTGAACCTCAACTATCGGCTCCTGAGCAGGACTAACATTTTTACCCGGAACTTCGAGCATTTTAGCTTCTCTAATCTCCCCCTCCTCAGGTGTGTCAGGGACATCACGTGCTGAAGGCCTAGCTTGCCTTTTGCCTTTATCGAAGGAAGAGCTGGTTATAGTGACACCATGAGGAAGACTTATTCGGCGACCTTTCGCTAGCAGGCCGAATTTCGAGAGCATTTCATTAAAAATGATAGACCGGATATCTCGGTCTTCCGCGGGGACAACTCGAATAGCTTCAACGACCTTAGAGTAACCGGGGCCTTCAGGACGTGGGATGATACCTGTAAAGTAGAGAAAGAATTAGAAATGGTGCAATTCCTGTTGAACGCAAGTATTGATCTAGAAAAGAGACTCACTCCCTTCCACCCATCTCCTTGCAAAGCCAAGGGGACAACACATGTAGAATCATTCCTGTTGTACTGGGCGAATTTGCTCCACGTCCTAGTTAGAATTTGACACTTGCTTTGCGGCTCGAGAAATACAAAGGGTGGGCTGTCAGATCGTCTCTTAACATGAAAAATATAGCGGATATCGCCAGGAGTCGGGAGCCTAAAAAGGACAATCATGTAGAGAATGCGCGTGCCATATATGAACGCGTGACTGTTAGGAGGTAACTGTGATGGAGCTATCTCAATATGCTGTAACAAGTCGCGAAGGAAGGAATTGAATGGTGGCACGCTACCAACCCAGCACATAAATTTATTGCAGGTCGTATATCCGACTGGGGGCAAGTGAGGATGATCTTGTCCCGATGGAACCAACACATCATCGAAAGGAATCCCATTTTTTTAATTGAGCATATGCAACGAAGAGCGCTTTTGTTAATTCTCGAAGCTTGAGAATCGACTGGGTTATCTAGAAAGATTGCTGCATCCAAGGCATCGGGAGCCAAGTCGAAGGATGCGATCGTGGGACTCGGAAAATCTTGTACAGGAGTAGTCGATGGGTTTGAAGTTCGAACTACTTCCTGCCGTGAAGTTTGCTCATGTCTATCTGAGACTGTGGAAGAGCTAGATTTCCTAGACATCTCTGATGAATGTTGGATCAGATGAAACACCTGTTTGAACTATAGTTGAAAAACTAGACATAACAACAAAAATACTCCCCCCGTGTGGTGTGTGAACTTGTGTAGCCATTCGAGTATAAGTGCCAAAGAATTACAAGTCACAGAGTTGATGAAGTAAAGTTAGGCTTGGAACTATCATCTTCGAAGACCATCATCGCTGACCGTCTACGAGAGCTTGTCATAAGATGGTTTATGTTTTGAACTCGACATCGACACTGTACGTTGAAGGTTATTATCCATTTTAATCAAGTTAAGTTCAGGTTTATAGTTGCCAAGACAAAGGAGTTATCAGTATGGATTGTCCGATATGCTTAATTGCTTAAGTCCTTGTCCTTGTTCACTGTCATATGTTCGGGCATAAAAAGTAAGTTAAGTCAACAATGCATTGTGTTCAACTAGTATTGTTGTTGTACACCACTCTCCTACCTTCCCTCTCCACCATTCGGCAAGCGGCAAGTCATGCCGAGCCGCATCGCTCGGCACTTTGCCCTCAACTCCAACTTCTTTCCTACCCTCCATCTATACCGCTCGGCACAGATGAGTCCTTGGCAAGTCATGCCGAGCGCCATCGCTCGGCACTTTGCCCATCTCCTACTTTTCTCCTGCACTCCCTATTACCCCGTTCAGCATAAGGAAGTCATACCGAGCCATGGTCATACCGAACCACATCGCTCGGCACGCTTAGCCCAACTACAACTTCACTCCTACACTCCCTCACATCGTTCGACATGCAGAATTCATGCCGAGCCACAACCATGCGTCCTCCTCCAACTCATTTCTTCGAACAAACTAGACACCCTCCAAGGTGGTAAGAAGATCACCACTCCAATTCGCACGCCACCTTCGACCGACCATATCAACCCTCACCGATTCCTACTGGACCGACACCCTCTTCCATCCTCCTCTCCATTTAATCCCAAGGCTTGCTTAAACCTCAGATCCACCTTCCTTATCTACGCGTATTGGTGGGTTAAAGGAAGGTCGTAAATTCAAGTCTTGTCCAAAATCCCTAATTGGGGAAAGTCGAGTAAGTGAAAGGTTCGTACCTAGAAGAAGGGGTCAAAGTCTAGTGAGGTGTTCGATTTAGAAATGGAATCCTCTCATATTTGTTGTTGAGGGAAGTCGAGAAGTAACATGTAGGACTCGGGAGTCAAAGAGGAGGTTGAGGTGTTGGCAAAAGTTTGGAAGGAGGTAAGTTCGTGAGGATGTTAGGGCGGAGCTAAAAGGTAAAAGGGAAAGAAGAAGAGAAGTATTGACTTTTATAGTAGAAAGGAAAGAAGGTAAAGAGACAATGACCGGTAGAACCGGTCAAGGCATCAATATGTCGTTCGGCATTGAGAGGTTGTTCGGCATCAGTATCTCGTTCGGCATCATGGCCTCATTCGGCATCGATGCCTCGTTCGGCATTCAGGAGGTTTAAAGAAAACGCTATTGAGAAAATAGGACAAGGTCTTAAAGAAAAACGTGGAGTACTCATGGTTCAAAGCGTATCACGTTCATCCACATGATACACTTTGGGAGGCAAGTGTTACCCGGTTGTTTGACCATGTAACAAGAGGCTCGGCACAGGCCTCGTTCGGCACACCTCCCCTCGCTCGGCATAGAGCATCGTTCGGCATAGATGTGCCGATCGGCACAAGGCCTCATTTGGCATGGATAGGTTGCTCTGCACAAGGCCTCATTCGGCATGAAATGGTCGCTCGGCATATTGCCTCATTCGGCATGAAAGGGTAGCTCGGCACAGCACCTCGTTCGGCATTGTGGGGTCGTTCGGCACAGCACCTCGTTCGGCTTTGAGGGGTCGTTCGGCACAACACCTCGTTCGACATTGAGGGGTCGTTCGGCACAGCACCTCGTTCGGCACAGCACCTCGTTCGGCACGGAGGCCTCGCTCGGCATTCTTTGCTTCGACCAACCTCGCTCGGCAATTGCCGTTCGGCATCCATGGCTCGGTGCGTAGAAGTTACTTACCACGGGCGAAGCTACGTTGTTCCTAGGCCCATGAGGGAAGTCCAACCCATCTTCATCTATAAATAGAAGGGCAGAGGCATAGTGAAAGGGACATTTTTTCGAGAACACTAGGGAGAGTCTGCCGCTTTCAAGACTCCTTCTTTTCAGTTCAAACTTGTATTCAAGTCATTAGTGTACGGAATGTATCTGTATTCAACTACTTGTGAAAGCAATAAAGATTAAAACTCAAAGTGGACGTAGGCAGTTACGCCGAACCACTATAAATCTGGTGTTCTTATTCTCTGAAGTTAATTTAGTTTGCATCCTTCTATTTTAATTTATCTTCTTCATTAATCTCTCTACACAAAACTCTCTTTGGGTGTTAGTGACCAATTTTGGTGCTAATAGTTCCCATGACACTAGTTTCATCAAAATTCAAGACTGTGCCCTGGAATGATAATTTCATAAGTTAATTCCAAAGAATTATTATCAAAACAAGTTTAATCACTTCAATTATAAATTAATTGTTTACATTATTGTTTATTAATTAAAAGGAGTCAAATAAGACTATTTAATCTATTACCTGGTGCCTTGGCCCGGCTACAAATAGATGGTTACAGAGACCATAGTTGGTTGCTGATGGAAGAAGGGTCAAGACATGAGTCTACTTTGAGTCGCTGAGGAGTTTACTTCGAGTCAAGAGCATGTTTGCTCTGGGCTATCTCAGCATCAACTTCAGGCTTACAAGAAGTTGGCTTCGGGTCGATATGGATGGCTGCTAGGGGTCGGCATACCTGTTGAAGCGTAGCATATGTCTCTGGGGTCGGCTTATTCAAATCAGGTCGGCATACCTATTGAAGCTTAGCATATGTCCCTAGGGTCGGCATATTCAAATCAGGTTGGCATTGCTTCGAGTCGGTGGAGTAAAGCCTTGAGGTTGGCATCGGTAGAAGGGCGGGTCGACATAGTTTGAAGGGTTCGGTAGAAGTTCGGATCGGAAAAAGCTTGGAGCATATTATAGTAGTCATTGGATTGGCATATAGGGCCAAAAGCTTCCGTTGGCAGGTTTAGGAGCGGCCGACATGTTGGGGAGCATTCGACATTATGGAATCGTCCTTGAGGGTTCAGCATTTACGGGTCGGCATTGCTAACTTATCAATGTTGGGCCGAGTTCTCTTGATGGTGAGCCCAGGTGACTAGAGAGAAGTCCAAGCTCTAAGACACCATGTTGTCTCCCTCTATATATAAAGGGGCAGGGCTCCATTTTGGGGGATCCTTTTTGAGAACTGAAGGAAGACTCTGCCATTTTTTGGACTCACTTTCTTTTGGCTCCAACTTGTATTCAGGCTTTTCCTTGTGGGTTGTACTTGTATCCAAGTGATTGATAAAGAATATATTGAGAGTGGACGTAGGCAATTAACACCGAACCACTATAAATCCTATTGTTCTTGTTATATATTGTTCTATTTTTCAATATATTATGTTATTCCTCTTTTTCCATTTAATATCTTCATTTATATCATTACTCAAATCTACTCAAGGGTGCTAGTGATGAATTTTGGTGCTAACATTTTGGTGCTTTCGCTGAGAACATCGATTCTCAGGCTGTTAGGATCACCTTTGTTGCTACTGGATTGAAGAAATCTCCCGAAGGAGACCTAAGTTTTTTCTCAAGAGTTTGCATATTCTATTTAGAGTTTTTGAAATCTAGACAAAGATCTCTAAGATGACAAGGCCGCGCACCAGATCTACCTCCCATAATGTCGATGCTAATGAAACTGCTAGTGTCCGACAAGTAGGGCCAAGCAGCCAACCACCTAATGCAAGGATGGAACCGTTGCGACCCAGAACCTTGCTGATTCCGTTACCAGGGCTGAATTCAATGATCTGATGAGGGAGCTAATGGAAAGCAGGAGGCAGCTGAATAAGAAAATCCAGGCAAATGCCAACCTTATGAACCAAATCGCACAACAGCAGCGTCAAAATGCTGGTGGAAGTCCCGCTTCATACTCATCATCCGATAGCTCAACTTTGTCAAACGAGCACCATTGGCGTATGCGTCATAAGATTGAAATGGCACAAACTGAGGGAACGGAGCAATTTGTGGCAAGCCACCATGGGCAATCCAACAGAGCTGATCTTGATCCCTTAGCTCGGAGAGTGGCTCCTCAACTACACCTAGGAAGTCGCGCTCAACCTGGAGTGAGAAACTTAGGCTCTGGAGCATGCATGGAAGCTAGTCAATTGCCTCGCCAGGATGGTAATGAAGTAGATCCTCAAAATGCAAACCTAGATGATAATAGGCTAAGAAGGCATGAAATGCCTGTGGGCGCCAGCCGAAACAGTCACGTAGGGTGGATCCCGACATAGCACCCCTTATCCAACTCTAGATTTATCTGCAATGGTCAGGTAGCTGATGAGGGAGAATCAAGGCTTGACTAATGACAATTGGGGAATCTCTAGGAGTCATACTCTGTTTACTGATAACATTTTACAAGGTGAATACCCCCGGAGGTTTAACATGCCTACAATGCCTGCTTACGAAGGGAAGACCGACCCCCGATGGCACATTATGAGGTACGAGTGGTTGATGGACTCGGCTAGAGCGAACGACGTGACCAAATGCATGTGCTTCCCCATAACTCTATTTGGAATCGCTACAATGTGCTTCACGAGGTTGCTCCCGTGGTCGATCTCCAGATTTGATGAGCTGGCGACGAGGTACATGGAGCAGTTCTGGATCCATGATACTTGCCCCAAAGACATGATGTCGTTATCTAGTGTGATCCAGGCTCCGAGTGAATCGTTGAAAGATTTTTTTGCAGAGGTTTCACGTTGCCGCTACTGAAGTTGGTAATCTAAATGACCACGCCATTCCTATGGCCGTGATGAGGGGGGTTGACCCAGAATCTGAGTTTAGTGATTGGCAAGCTGGGAAACCACCTACCATGCTCGAGCGTTTTTACTCAAAGGAGAATTAGTCCATGAGAAAGGAAGAACCTAGGTTGTCAAGAAGGGGCAATGCTATGGGACCAAGCAAAGAGGCAGTGCAAAGCAACATTGCAGTGAAGTAATCAGGCGAGCTGGAAAGGTCTAGGTTAACGTCCTGAATAAGCTGGAGCAACAAAAAGGGACTGAAGGAGGAAATTCCGGTCGGAAGAGGGAATTCGGAAAGTGGAAGCCGAGATTTCCTACTTATAATGCATATAGGCCCTTGAACATGTCTTTGGAAAACGTCTACCTATCCACCTGCAACACTTTCCAGTACCGAAAGTCGCGTCCGAAGGAATCGACCAAAGAACAAAAGCAAACCGTGAAATACTGTCAGTTTCACGAGTCTTATGGGCACAACACTGATGAGTGTAGGCCCCTCCATGATGCCATAGAAAAATTGATTCACCAGAAGAAGTTGCAGCTGTTTGCTAAGAATCCGCAGGAAGACGGACATGGGACGTTCGATCCCAACCGAGGACAAGCTCTATGCCGACCCGAAGAGCCCATACAAACCGGTGGAAGATTGGTGATAAACATGATAATTGGTGGACCACATCCCACAAACAGGAGTTGGCTGGAGATAGATCGTTATGCTAGTTCTTTGAGACATGTGAATTTTGAATGTTTCTCAAACATGGAGGATGGGACTCCGGCAAAACAGCAGCATATGATGACAGATGATATAGTGTTCAGGAGTAGGGATGCAGACCGAGTGGATGCTCCTACTATTGATCTGATGGTTCTCTACTATGATCAAACCTGTGCTTGTGAGGAGAATATTGATCGATTGTGGAAGTTCTGTCAATTTCGTTTTTAAGAAATCTTATGATCAGATGAGGATGGAGGCTAAGGATATGAAGCCTTGTAAAGCCCGTATACATGGCTTTAATGGTGCGGATACTAAAGCAGTGAGTTTTGTTGAGTTTCCAATTGAGTTGGGTGAAGGTAAACGTATGAGGGTACGGATCCTACCATTCATTGTTTTGTATGGTGGTTCCCAGTATAATGTTTTTCTATGACGACCGACCCTGGCTGAGTTTAGGGCAGCTCTGGCCCCATGGTGTTTGACTTTAAAATTTTCTAAAGATAATGGAGTTGGTGTTGTGCATGGCGATCAAGCGACTGGTTGTGCTTGTTATGCGGCTGAGCTGAGAGAAGGCTAGCTGAAGGAAAAGGAAAATCCGTCTGCATCCAAGTTACTAAAAATTGACAAGTAGCGCTTGAACCTTGGCTTGGGCACCACAGCCGGTTCTATAGAGATATAGATTTGAGAGATGACGAAGAGGAACCCAAAGAGGCTAAGGCAGCGCTAACTGAACTGATAATAGATATCACAGTCAGCCACGATGATCCGTCACGGGTATTGAAAATCGGGTCACAACTCAGCCCCTCATTGATGATGGAGCTTACTGATTTTCTTCGAGTGAACCTTGATGTATTCGCTTGGAATCATTCTGATATGTGTGGGATATCACCCGCCATTGCGACCCACAGAGGTCTGTTGCTTTCAAGGAGGAGGTGGATAAACTTAAAGCCACGGGTTTATTCGCGACGCCCTCTATCCTGAATGGGTATCTAACCCTGTACTGGTAAGGAAGGCAAACTGGAAATGGAGAACATGTGTTGATTATTCAGACCTGATAAAGGCATGCCCAAAGGACAGTTTTCCCTTACCTAGAATTTATCAGCTGGTTGACTCGACAGCGGGGCATGAATTGTTATCATTCATGGATGCGTAGTCGGGATACAATCAAATTCTGATGCACATCTCGGATCAGGAGCATACCAGTTTTGTCATATATGTTGGGTTATATTGTTATGTGGTGATGCCATTCGGGTTGGAGAATGCAGGTGCAACCTACCAGCATCAGGTAAACCGAATGTTTAAAGATCATATCGGCAGGACAACGGAAGTCTATGTGGACGATATGCTCGTGAAGTCACGACAATCAAATGACCACATTCGAGACTTAGCAGAGATGTTCGACGTCCTCAGATTTTATGGTATGAAAATCAACCCATTGAAGTGCTCCTTTGGCGCTGCATTAGGAGAGTTTCTAGGCTTCATTGTCAACGCACGAGGAATCGAAGAAAACCCAGAAAAGATTCAAGCCATTCAAGATATACAAGCACCCAGGACCATTAAGCAAGTACAGAGCCTGAATGGCAAGGTTGCTGCGTTGAGTCGATTTATATCCAGGGCAACCGATAAGTGCCTTCCTTTCTTTGATTTAATAAGAAAAGGGAAAAGGAATTTTAAATGGATGCAAGACTATGAAGACGTGTTTCGAGTTCTGGTGAGTCATCTGGAGAGGCCCCCTGTTTTGTCGAAGCCCGTGGATCATGAGGAGCTATATGTTTATCTAGCCGTGTTGCCGCACTCCATAAGTGCTGCCTTGCTTCGTAAAGAGGAACAAATCCAGAGACCAGTGTATTATGTCAGTAAACGATTAACGGGGGAAGAGAAAAGTTACCCGAGGATAGAAAATTTGGCGTACTGCTTGGTGATCGCATCGTGCAAGCTTTGCCCCTGCTTCCAGGCACATCAAATCAACATATATACTGACCAACCTTTGCGGCAGGTACTCCAATGGCCCGAAACCTCTGGAAGGTTGCTTAAATGGAACATCGAGCTCAGCTAGTTAGACATTACCTACCTACCTCGAAGAACTATCTAGGGACAAGTGTTAGCAGATTTCATATCAGAGTTCACTATGTAGGACGACCCAAATGGGAGCGATACTAATCCTACTGTACGATGGAAACTATACACTGATGGAGCGTCCAATGATTATTGTTCTGGGGCTGGAGTAGTTCCTGTAACCCCGAGAACCGATCGATTTGTTACGCTTTGAAGCTTGATTTCCCCGCTACAAACAATGAAGCCGAATATGAAGCGCTGATTGCTGGATTGAAACTTTCTAAAGAGCTCGGGGTGAAATCGATCGAAATCTTTTGTGACTCGCAACGGCTTGCCCCATACCTCACCTGAGTTCAGGAGTTATTGGCAGACCTCGAATACTACGACAGTTCGCACATTCCATACGAGCAGAATAGGGAAGCCGATTCATTTAGAAAGTTCGCAAGCACTGGTGATGCACAACAAATGGGCTTAGTTTCCATCGAAACCCTACATGCCTCGAGTATAAATGCAATAAAAGTCGATCATGTACCGAAGACGGAAACCGAAAGGGAGTCGGTGGATGTCCCCATTTAAAGAATATTTGTTAAGTGAAACCTTGCATGGGAAAAGGAACAAAAAATGCCAAGTCCTTCGCAAGGTCTCGCGATAGGTTATGCGTGATGGGATTATGTATCGAAAGGGATTCTCTATTCCTTTACTCAGGTGCATCGCTTATGACGAGATAAAGCGGTTTTGAAAGAAGTCCATGAAGGAGAAACGCTAGCTAAAATGATACTTCGTTATAGGTACTACTGACCGACCGTGAATCGAGACGCCGCAGATTATGTGAGTAGATGTGATAAATGCCAGAAATATGCGAAAGTCCTAAGAGCGCCGCCGATGGAAATCACACAAATGGTTAGCCCCTGGCCATTTGCGATATGGGGAATTGACATTGTCGGCTCTTTGCCGATTTCCAAAGGTGGTGCAAGGTATGCAATTGTCACGATCGATTACTTCACTAAATGGGCAGAAGTGAAACCATTAGCTACGATCACCACCAAAAAGGTCATTAATTTCGTTGTGCGAAACATTATATGCCATTTCGGTCTCCCGCGGACTATTGTCATTGACAATGGAACTCAATTTGATAGTGCTGAATTCGAAGAGTTTTGTCAGAAGTATCATATTGAGAAAAGATTTGCAGCAGTCGCTCACCCTAAGGCGAATGGGCAGGTTGAAGCTGTAAATAAGATAATTAAATCCATCCTAAAAAAATCATTTGGAAAGGCTAGAGGCAAGTGGGTGGACGAACTTCCAACGGCACTCTGGGCATACAGAACCACTCACAAGTCAATGACTGGCCATACTTCATTCGCCTTGGCCTACGGGGCTGAAGCAGTTATACCCGTGGAGCTTGAAGTTCCTTCCCATCGGGTAACTTATTACGATCCCAAAACACTACACCAAAACAGGCAAATTCTAATATTTATAAGTGTTACAAATAATTTCAGTAACACTTTTTAAGTGTTACTAATGGACTGTGAGGAATGGAGCGGCAAAATTTGTAACACTTATAAGTGTTGCAAACATACGTATTACTAACACTTATAAGTGTTGGTACCTAAATATACGGTAACGCTTATAAGTGTTGGTAACGAAATATATGGTAACGCTTACAAGTGTTGGTAACGAAATATAAGGTAACGCTTATAAGTGTTGGTACAGAAATATACGGTAACGCTTATAAGTGTTGGAAAATGATTATTCAGTAACACATATATACACCAAAACTTAAATGCAAAGTTTAAATATAAACACTCTGCAAATAATGGTTTCCATATCACAAATAATTCATCATACATATTCAATGCAAAGTTTAAACGCTGTGCAAATGTAGTATAATATATCATAAACAATTATTTACATATCTAAAATACCACAATGTCATATATTTAGATATTATTACAACATAAGCTTCAATTTTTTTTCAAAATACACTTAAATTACAGTTAACCTAACCATTCTTGTTCATCCACTCCAAACTCTAATGGTTTTGAATATTCTTCAACGCCCAATACAACAATCCAAAGCGTCTTTCTTCAAGCTCCTGCATTTAATATAAACACTCGATAAAAACTTATACCTTCAAAATCAAAAGTTAAAGACTTAGTTACAACTCAGGTTCTAATTTTTTTTGTATTTATGAATTCGCAAACTTAGTATGCAAAATACATGTTAATCAAACTCAATTAGCATTTACGAATTGAGTTTGCAAACCCAATTTGCATCGATTTTGCTACATGCTCAGTTTGTATGTTCAGTTTGCAAGCTCGGTTTGTGTGCTCATTTTTGCAAACTAAGTTTGCATGCATAGATTTGCAAACTGGTTGCATGCTTGGTTTGCAAACTCTGTTGCATGCTGGAAGCGTTCAATCGTTAAAAAAAACATGATGGTAAAGATTTGCTAACGTGGAGTGTGTTGTAATACTAGTATATCAAGATCAAAGATGATATCTCTTGCAAAGTTGATTGTATTGATGATTAGAAAAACTTCAATAGATTATAAGAAAATATGTAGAGTGATTAGTGTTTGAAAACTTGGGTCTTGATTTTATATAAATTATCTTTCAAAATATGTAAAATTGATAGTAGTGTTCATGCTAAACATGTTACATTACTCTAGGAACGAACAATTCTATAATAATTTGTGTCATGACGGAGGAATATTTGTTTTCAAAGCGCCGAGACCTAATATTACAAACCGTGTTTAGTTCAAATGCAACTGGGAACAATGCTCAGTTGAAATTCTGGAACTGAGTTGTTGCAACCCAGCACATTGAGAACAGTGCTAAGTTGCAACAACTGAGCATTGTGCCCAATTGCAAATGCAACTAGGTAGTGCTCAATTCAGTTGCATTTGCAACTGAGTAGTAGCAAAAGTTGAATATTTTTCTTTGTTTACTTATATCCAAGATTTGAGATCTTTAATGTTGTTTATTTATACTTAAGGTTATTCAAATATACGATGCATTAGATAAACAAAATGATGCATATCCTCAAATTCACCCATGATGAAATCATACGGGTAAAATTAGAATAAAATGGCTAATGAATAATTCACTAGTGCATATTACTAGAATACATGATGACTATTACATAGTTCACATCGCATCAAGACAATGGATTTGTATTCAAAAGCCTTTCTTTATGCCTAATTTACAATTTAATTTAAAGATATGTTTCATCTTTATTTTAAATAATATTTAAAAATGGTCAGGCATGTCATTACGACCATGCACACAAAAATACCTAATGGAACCGACTGCTAGTAGACTTATCAGCATGCAGCAGCAGCTTGTTTCTGATCATTGTCATCGAGATTCAACGCATGCAGTAGTTTTGGCCAAGATTCTGGAATTCCTCCTGGAAGCTCAAACTCCATCAGCTTTCCTTGCTTCTAGTAAAATTCTTCTACAGGTTGGCTCTATAAAAGTCAAGCAAAATTATTAATTATTTTCCATTTTATTATATCTATTTTATTTTATGATTCTCCAATATCACACACACACTCTCACTGTTTTTGATTGATCAACCCAGAGATGCTCAAGTACAGTAGCAAGTTGCCGAGCTTAATGTTTGCAAGTGGAAAAAAAATAAAACTTCATGAGAAAATATTTTATAATTTAAAACAAATGAAAGTCCTTCATGTCAAAAATCTAAAAAGTAAGTGGTGCCTATATTTTCTTCAAACAGTTTCAGCAAACTATTTGCTGTGAAGTGTCTATTCTTCACTTGTTACCATTCGCTTACTTCCAAGTTAAAAGGAACAGTTGCATTTCTATAGAAGGGAAAAAGTGGTGCATACCATTTCATAATATATATTTGATCTCTTCTTGACCACTTCTTCGGTGTCATCAGCTCGAGTAATAAGCTTTGATGCGCAGTTTTCAAGGGGCAAAAGAGGAGCCATCACTACATCAAGTCTACCATTTTCACCCTTGAGGTTGATACAAGCAACATTGAAATTTCCTCCACATTGACTACAGATCCTCCTGCCAAGGCATTTTTCAATCAGTACTTCCTCTCCGATCTTTAGATTGACTACAAGGTCTATGTTGATCACTTTATCGAGAATTTCCTAAATGCAAACTCAAAAAAAGTACCATGAGATTAGCATGGAAAACATATGTATAACTCAAAATTTCATAGAAGTGTCAAAACACTGCTTATAGCTTGTTTCAATGTTCATGGAAAACCATCAAGAATGAACCCTGATTCGCCCTTGGCTTGTCCATTTTCAAGCTGCTTATACAATAATTTTATAATGATTTCATCGGAAACCAGATTTCCTTGATTGACTATATCAGCAAGCTACATAAAATACAAAAACAAATGTATAAAATTCAGTATACTTGGTTAAGACAGTAAAAGAAAAATAAATTTGAAGAATATCTTATGAAAAATAAATGCAAGCTAGCAAACAAGTTTTATTGTAACATGAAGCCCCAAAATTATGGAGGCTGACATCAAACCAAATATGATCCTATAGCAAAGACTGGATTATTAAGCAGTGATACAGTAATACCTAATAAACAAGTGCATCCATTCAAAGTTAAAATCTGAATCCCTTTCTCACATTTAAATGCAATATGTTGGTTAACAAGCAAATTAATTTGCAGTTGCAGACTGAACTTTTTATCTTATTATAAAACAATTGGTTAAGATGCGCAATTTAACACAAATATACACTAGACTAGACAATGCACATGACTGCAGAAACATCCTTAGCAGATATAAGTTTTACATGGCATGTAGTTAAAGCTACAGATAAACACCATTGTGAGATATTTAAATAATTTGTATCAACCACTAATCTTATATCATTGTAACAGATATATATATATATATATATATATAAGTTTATTTCCTAAGGAACACAATGCACAAAACGCACCTTCCTCCAAATTAAGTTATTCAAGTCTGTTTATCATAATGCTTATATAATCACACACACATGGGAAATTCTACTGTGACACAAAATATTGTATATAAATTACTAAAATAGCAACATGAAGTACCCACTATATCCTGAACAATTACACATTTTTTCTAATGAATATAACAGTTTTGACTATCAACTATATTCTTTTAAAAGCATACGACAGTTTACTACAATGTACAAGCCCATGGTTATACCTATGAAAAAGATACGAGCACTACATAGTGGTGGTTATTATACCATAATTTTTGTTCAATGTTAGTAGTGGGGAATATGAGTTGTAATAATAATTTTTGATTATTCTAGGTTATTAGTTTTTAATAACTAACACAGTTTAAATACAATAACCAACTGGAGATATAATCAGCCATGCTCTTTTCAAACAACGGCATAAGTATCCAAATACAGTTATTTTTCAAAACAAATAAGCATGCGCTGCTTTACAACTCAAAACTCATTATCTGTCCTGCTTGGTATATTGTAAAACATGAACTGTTACTTCGAACTACTATAACTATGTTGCCTACATGCGTAATCAAAGGGCGAGGAAAATGAAAATTAGATGCTTTACCCAATTATTTTCTACACTAGATTTTTATGTCAAACTGTCATGATTACAAAAAATCAAATGAAATATGTAATACTCAATCATTAAAACATATAGACTGAAAATAAAATTATAAATTCATGAGCTATATTCATGTGTTCAGATATCTCCGATAGATAGATTGATAACTCCAGTACAATGCAAGTCGATATAGACACAGTTAAAACAGAAACTGTATATACAGTTTCTCAAGCAATATCGACACAGGTACATGTACATTTCTCTTACTCTTATTGATACTGAAATTAACTTCATCACTTATATTTCATTGCATTATGTTATGTTTTGTAGGAAGCTCATTATGCTATGTATTGCAAAAAGAATATATAGCTCATATACTGAAATTCTACTAGTTTTTTTAGTAACATTCAAATTTGCTTATAAGATCATATACTCTTATATCATGAGTCACAAGTTCCAGAGGGTGAATAAGCTTGTTAGTAACTGCTAACTTAAATCAAAATATTATTTATTTTTCAATAACCAAAAATTTTCCATAAAATAACTACCTAACCAACATCCAAAAGAATATTCAAAATGCGCAAGGTATTAAAAATGAAAACATAAATGGTTCAGAAAAAACAAAGGATGTAGGCATAAAAAGATACTTGAACTTTCGACCATCTCCAACAAAGAGCCGATTTAGTATGAAAATGCAGTTCCAATGCAAAAATTTCTCTGACGTTACATTGAAACTTTGAAGTTTAGTTTGGTAAAATAAAATGAAATGGAAGTCTACTTTATGTTCGTCTCATTGCAAGCATTAATAAAATAAATGCCAAGCAATAGAGGTATAGGCATTTGCACCATTTTTCAAAAATATTCTTATGGCTGGTTGTAGCAAAAATTTGAGATGCAGCAATTGTGGCATAAGCCTGCAAGTTCCAAAACTATCTTGGATAGTATGATCTCCAGTGTGCCACGGTGTCACCCAGACCCACAGTCTATTTAGAAGTGTGACTAAATAGATAAAGTGCAAGCTGAAATCATATCTTCTCTAGCACTTGTCCCTAAGAGTATGTTGCCAATTTGATAAAAGAACTTATTTGGTCAAGTTTGTTATTTTAATTATTATTTTATATATGAACTATGATGCCCACTGATTCATTTTAATTTGGATAGGGAAGTAGCAAATACTGAAGTCTTTTTCCCACAACCAATACCAGTTTAACAAAACTATGATTCCATTAACCTTTAATTCTTGTACAGTTTTTATGCCATGTTGATTGCCTTTATTCTTTTGCATATATTACAACAACAGAGAATCAACGGTCTGATGCTGTAAGGACCGAACCTATCTCATTGGATGGTAATGGGGAGATATTATGGAAACTAAGCTACTGTAACAGCGGTGCCAATATAATCCTTCAAGGTACTAATTACGTTTAATTTATATTATTTTTTACCCTTTACTGAACCAAATGAAGCTAATTTGTTTCTTCAATTTGTTGTTGCATATAGACATTGGAAATTAGGACTCTATCACTCCGCAAGATAAATGGTTTGTTTATGTCAAAGACGAAGAAGATGTGGCGAAAAAATATATTGATTCTTTAAGGTAGTTATTTTTGACATAGCCATCATAAATTTTTGGCCCACTAAGCATGTTGCATTATCTCTATATGCACTGTGTCATTTACATTATACTTGTATATCTTGTACTTAAATGCTTTTCATCAACACATAACATTGTTGAATTGCAGTACCTTTATTCTACCCACTTTCAAAAACCTATAACTACTCTCACTTTGACATTGCACGGAACAAGTTTTTCCAAAAAGTAAATTTACACCGGTACATTTTCAAAGTGTATCAATACAACATTTCAAAAAAAAAGTTAAGTGAATATTGGTGTTACATTACTTTCATGTTTTGATACTCCATTTTTTGTTAAAATTAATGTTAACTACAACATATCATTTTGTATTGCTTTTTTTCATGAACACTACACTGGTACTTAGTTCAGATAGTGTAGAAGATGGCAATAAGCTTAATTTCATTAAATCTATGCATGAAGGTATTATTTTGTATATTTCTTAAACTAATTTACTTGATCGAAAGTAAACTACCAAAGAAAAGGATCTTGTTATATATTTTCATTGTGTCTGATTTTAGTTTAACTATTAAATTTTCTTGCACCTTCCTTAGTTCTTATTAAATCTAATTATGCTTTTATATATACATGAAGAGGAAATGGAAATTTAGCTACATCTCTATATTTGAAGGGTTTGTTGCTTTGCTATTCTGAAGC
The DNA here is from genome assembly GCA_030737815.1 of Allium fistulosum. Taxonomy (NCBI): domain Eukaryota; kingdom Viridiplantae; phylum Streptophyta; class Magnoliopsida; order Asparagales; family Amaryllidaceae; genus Allium; species Allium fistulosum. The sequence continues at coordinate 1,499,636,570 of CM060901.1, forward strand.
GTTATTTTAGTTATTTTGAACGCTTCAAGTATATTATTGCTTGTTAAAATATCATATTTTGTATGTAAAAACAATTAATTATGTTAACCTGACAGCCAAAGCTAAATCAAATGACATCTTTATGATCTTGTTAGCCTACCATGAGTTCCAATAAATAATTCATACATTTAATAAAAATGACAAATTAAACTGAACTTGCTTTCAATAAAAATGACAAATGTAATATCGGAACATTCCACTTAATTTGTGTCAATATTTAATAGTATATAACACATTATAGTTCTTTCTAATTTTAACAAAAAAATGAATTATGTTTTTTTAGTTACAACTTCACAAATAAAAACAATAATCAAGTTTCTTTTTTCTTTCCATTTGAACCAAAATAAAAGCTACGCATTTCATATATGTCATATTTAAACATCAAAACACTTGATATCCTGCCAAATCATTGACTACTTCATACCTGTTGTTACACACCAAGTTTTCAAAAATCTAGATTAGACTAAATATGGAAGTCTAAACTAAAAGATTAACTATAATAGCCCTAGCTTAGCACAGTATAGACTGTGCACTACAGGTACATTTAACAGTGTGGCTATCGATGGATTCTTTAACCAATTGCTTCATGAAGATCACAAATAATAATGCAAGTTTGATAAAACAACAAATAAACTAGCATATATCCTTCATTCGATTATCATTCAGTCTTCAAGTCTAATATTAAATCGTACTGTACCAAGTTTAAAAATTAGAAATAACAACAGAGACAAGCCAAAAAAATGATTACTGACCAGGATAGCTTCCGATTTATACGTGATTAGCTTTCAGTTTCAAATGTGATGCCCCTCGATGCCGTGAATGAAGGGTTTGACGCTCGATTGGAGATGATGCACCAAGTGAATTGGGGAACCCTAGTCTTAAGCCGCTCGATGTTAGATTCTGGTAGCTTGGAGGATGCGCGAATGGCGGTCGACGCTGGTGATGATGGAATGTGTGAAGGGGAACCCTAATCTAATTGAAAATTATGCTGCCGATAGGGGCGATGGAAGGGGAAAGTGTTAGAAAATGCTACATATACAAGATTACGGAAGGGCCTATTTTTAGTGAGCTGTTTACAAATTTACCAACTATCCTAACACTTTTTTGTGTTGTAAATTATAACTGATGTGTTGGAAAGTGTATAAAAAATATAATTTATATTTCCCAACACTTTTCCAGGTATCCTAACACTTTTTTATTGTCGGTAAGCTATAAAATTTATAAGTGTTAGAAATTAACAAGTATAAAATGTTACAAAATCACTATTTTGGTGTAGTGAAACAAACCGAGATCTCTTGTTGGAGTCATTGGAATTTATTGAAGAGAAGTTTGAGGAGGCTGATCTAAGAGCGACTGCATATTGACACCGAGTCGCTCAATATTATAATATGAAAGTCCGACCAAGAGCTTTTGATATGGACGACCTTGTTCTGAAGCGAGTCTTTTCGATCCCATCACACATGAATCCTACAATGGAAGGGCTATACGTCATCGCACAGAGGCTTAGAGAAGGAACTTTCAAGCTAGCGACTTTTAATGGTGTAACGCTTCCCAAAGCATGGAATAGCGAACATCTACATCGCTATTTTACCTAGTTTATTTCTTTTGCATTTCGATTATAGTTGTTTTCAGTATTTTCCTTTCTGGTTGTTTTTTTCGATATGTAATAAGACAAATTAGCCCGTCCCTATTTTCTATGATGAATAAAAGCTTGAAGGTACTTTTTTGTGAACAATTGTTGTTCCATGTTATATAATTATGTGTTGAGATTTATTAACACTGACATATGTGACGTATGAATGAACACATAGAACTAAAAATCAAACAGCTATATTTAAAAAAGGAAACACTCTTAGTCCCCAGAGCACGGACTAGAGTATAAACGATTTGAAAAATCTCCTAAGTCCCCAGAATGTGGATTAGAGTAATCTGATTCCCAGAGCGCGGACTAGAGTATAAACCACTTAAAAAATCTCTAAGTCCCCAGAGTGTGGATTAGAGTACTACGAGTCCCCAGAGCGCGGACTAGAGTATAAATTACTTGAAAAATCTATAAGTCCCTAGAGTGTGGAATAGTGTACTCCGAGTCCCCAGAGCGCGGACTAGAGTATAAACGACCTAAAAAATCTCTAAGTCCCCAGAGTGTGGATTAGAGTACTCTGAGTCCCTAGAGTGCGGACTAGAGTTTAAACGACCTGAAAATCTCTAAGTCCCCAGAGTGTGGATTAGAGTACTCTGAGCCCCCAGAGCGTGGACTAGAGTATAAACGATTTGAAAAACCTCTAAGTCTCCAGAGTGTGGTTTAGAGTACTCTGTGTCCCCAGAGCGCGGACTAGAGTATAAACAATTTGAAAAACCTCTAAGTCCCCATAGTGTGGATTAGATTACTCTAAGTCCCCAAAGAGCGGACTAGAGTATAAACACTTTGAAAAATCTCTAAGTCCCCAAAGTGTGGATTAAAGTACTCTGAGTCCCTAGAGCACGGACTGTAGTATAAATGATTTGAAAATTTTCTAAGTCCGCAGAGTGCGGATTAGAATACTCTCGGTCCTCAGAACGCGGACTAGAGCATAAATGACTTGTAAAATCTCCGAGTCCCCAGTTGCGGACTAAATTATGAGTGATGTAAGAAAATTCTATAAGTCTAAGGGGCGAACTTAAGAATGCCAAGCGTCTGAACCTGTGGATGAACGAGAGAAAATTTGACCGTTTAATACCTACGAGCTCCAGTCTAAGATCGATAAAAAATGCTCGAACCGTTAGCGACGAAATATGACCTTTAGCTATGATTCCGGCCTGGCGCCGACGAGAACTCCAGTGAAATCCGCAGGGAAGCTCTGAGATTGAGATGATAAATTATCAACAAAACATGAAAATATCATTACAACTACTTGGATTATAAAAATTAATCTACCATTGAAATAATAACGCATTCGATGATTAGCAAAGGAACAAAATTTTATTTACACTCCAAAATTTCCTTACAACCCCTCCGAGGTTCGGAGGCCAAGTCCATACATTTGCTAATAAAAAAAAGGGGGAAGGAAAAGCAACTACATAACTCTAATTAATTCAAACTAAGCAAAATATTACAAGGCTATGACTATTTCTTCACTTTTCTGTCTTTCTTCAGCTTTTCTGTCTTTCTTCAGCTTTTCGGGAGTCGTCTTAGCCAAACGTTTCTTTCGGGACCCCTTGCTCCCTTGGGAGTATGTACTTGAGGAAGGAGGGGGAACTACCATGGGGATAGAGCCGCCAGGAGGAATGAATTGCAGTGGCCTATTAAGGGGATCATCAATCTCCACCACCTTGGGCTCATCCTTAACTTTGAGCTTCGCCTTTTCCTCTTTTTCGATCTGCTCCTTTATACTAAACTCGGTGGTGTGCTCAGAAGCGCCCATAATCATAACATCATCGTGCTCTCTGGCAAGTAATGGATCTTCGGGTTTATCCTCATCTAGTGCCACAATTACTTGAGCATCAGGACCAGGAATGTCTCCAGTAGCTGGTGCCTTGGCTTCTTTTTCCTCCTGTTCCGTGGCGACATCGCCCCTCGGAGTAGACTCAAGTTCAGGATGACCTACACGGTTTCACAAAAGGCCAATGTTAGATTACGGCCGTTATTCTCCGAGAAAAACAACTTTTCAAATTAGAAGAGGTCGAGATAAGTACCAACGTCCAGTTGACTTTCGGTGGTCATAGGAGTAATCCCTTCAGTAATCGGAGATAACTTGTGGATGCCAAGTCCAGGCTTTTCAAGGTCGTAACCGACATGTTGCTCAGGAGGTTGAGAAGATGAACTCTCGGTCGGTTGAATAGAAATAGGCTCCTGGGACACAGTGCCAGATGGCCCGGCGATATCCTCTTTCTCCTTAGGCGTTGGGGGAGCTCCGCCAAATAGAATTTTTTATTAGCCATGTCGGATGGCTCGTTTCCTCGAAGAACTTCTTTTTCAAGTGCCTCTTCGTCGATCTCTGCCAAGCACGACTCTACTTTCTTGATTTTAACAAGGGTTTCCCAAGCTTCGGCAAGCAACTCGTGATAACCATCGCCCAAGAAGGATAAATCACGGTGAAGGAGAACGCTTGCATTATATTCAGCAATGAGTGGGTCGAATAAACATTTAATTTCCTACCTACCAGATTCGGTCGCTGCCTCAATTCGAGAGTCAGTCTCCACGAGTGTTGCTTTCTTGCCCTCTTCGCGAGCGGCTTCCTTCTGCGCTTCAATCTGGGAGAATTCCTCGTCGAGCTTCGCCTTGAAGTTTCTTGTCTCGATGATTTCCTCACAATTTTTCTACGACTCCTCTTGAGCTTCTATTTTCTCTTCCTTTTCCTTATATAGCAGTCTCTCCAGCTCTTCCACGCGACGAGCTAGGGTGTCTTTCTCCTTTTATAGGGAGTCTTTTTCCAGAGCCAAAGTGACACCGCGCTGGAGTGCATTGTTTAATTCCTTTTTGTGAGTAGCCTCTAAGCGACTAACTACCTCGGCCGTCTCTTTGGCATTCCTTTTTGCATCCTTAAGTCGGGCTTTGAATGAGAGAAATTCAGTATCCTAATACTTTATGATGTCCTTGTCGTGGATGGCCTCTAGCTTTAGGCGGTCGATCTCATGCTGACGTTCAATAGAAACTTCCGAGACTTTTTCAACCAAGTGTATGAACGCCTCATGTTGTACATATACGTCATTCACATATGCAAGCGAATTTTCTTTGGCAGTCCCAGGGATGGGATGTATAGCTAGGAGGAACTTCATCCCGTCGAAGCAAATTTTTGGAATGATGGCTTTAAGCTCGGCTAATTTCTCCGCCATAGTTGAGTCGTGAGCAGGGACTAGAGGAGCTTGTTCTGACGAAGTTAATGTTTTCTTATGGTGCTCACAAGACTGCCTAGTGCTGGAAGAGCCGAAATGATGGTCGCGGGGAGCGTCAGACTAGGAGCCTCGGTAGGTGGGCTTGTCTGCACCACGTGTAGGAGTATTTGTAGGGTTGATTTGATATGAAGTATGCCCATGAGTTTTTCTTTTTGAGGATGAGGATGATGCTCTAGAACGGTAATCTCTCTCCTCACTTTCATCTCTCTCTCTCCACGTTTTCCATACTTTGAATTCCATCCTTAGTGGTGGAAAATAGAAGAGCCACGAAGGCGATCGAAGCTGTGTGAACGAGTCATTGCACCTGTAAATAGGGTTGAACAAGAAGGAGTTAATGGATGCCATATAAAAAGTTGAATGCAAGTGAATGATGGAATGTTAGTGCTTGTGTGTGTCCTAGTGCATCCCCCTGACGGACCGGTGGCTTTTTCTTTACTCATAGGAGTCTGTTCTCCTTGACTGCGAAGTTGCTTAATTTCAACGCTTCTTGCGGGAGAATTAAGTCCTTCAACACCAAGGTTAGCGAAATCGAAATTTAACAGGTCGCCCGTAATAGAAAGGTCGGAGAGTCCTTTCAGCGAGCTTTCCATTTGTTAGGAAGATGACCCCTTATCAATTGGAGTTATAACGAATTTTGGAGTCTCCCTACCTTACCACTTTTTAAGTCTCTACGCCAGGCTCTTTTTCTTTTTCGGTGAAGGTTGCAGTTGGCTTTTGTGGGGAGCGTTCACTGCTGGCACCTGTACAGGACTTATGTTTTCAGTATTAGGCTCTAGGGCCTCTGTTTCTTTGATCTCCCCTTCCTTGGTACCTTCGTGGACTCCTTCAACAAGGGGCACCGCGGGGCTGACTTGTTCTCTCTTCCTATCGCCTACTACCCTACTGTTGGAAGGCCGATCTCGCGGCCGTCTGCTAGTAGCCCAAATATCGAGAGTAGCTCGTCAGTGACTAACAGATTGACATCTCGATCTTCTACCGATGTATCAGGATGGCCTCAGCTGCCCTGGAATATCTGGTGCCTTCGGGCTGAGGGCGAACACGTGGAAAAGTAAAAAAGTTCGGGTGATTAGATAGAATGTAATTTGAGTCCTTAAATTAAAGACGGAACAGGAATAAGACTTACGTCCTTCCAACCACCTTCTCACGAAGTTGGGAGGACATCGCACATAGAACCACTCTTGCTTGAATAGGGAAAGTTTGTTCCATGCACCCATTAGAACTTGGCATCTAGGCAGTGGCTCAAGGAATACGTACGAAGGGCTATTGGCTCGTCTCTTGAAATTGTAAATATATCAGATGTCCTCAGAAGTTGGCGGTCGGAATAGGACGCTTATGAAGAGTAAGAAAGTTCCATGAATAAATGCGTAATTGTTGGAGTGCAATTGAGTAGGGGAGATTCCCGTATAAGTTAGCACTTAGCGAATAAAGGAATTGAAGGGTGGCACGCATCCGGCCCAGCACATGAATTTATTACATGCAGCGTACTCGGCTAGGGGCAAGTGGGGCCTGTCTTGCCTTGATGAGACCAAAACATCCTCGAAAGGAATCTCGTGAATCGAGCATATTCAACAAAGGGTCGTTTCACCAATTTTCGAAACATGTGAATCAGTCGGGTTATCCAAGACAATAGCGTCATCCATGGCATCGGGAGCCAGATCTATAACTTCGGTAGGAAAAATATGAATGTCGGAAAAGAGGTCTAACTGTTGGCTTGATGTCTCTACTACCTCTCATTGTTGGCTAGGCTCTGGCTTACCGAACAGAGTAGCGGCGCTCGATTTCCAATCTGACTTAGAAGACATTGCGGGAGAGCGCCTTGTGTAGCTGGATACCTGTGTTAGTTATAGTCAAAAGACAATCGATATTAGAAGTGATAATAACCCATCTCCCCACGCTGTGTGTGAACTAATGCAATGGATTTGACATAAATGCAAATAGCTTAAGACTGGAAAAACGAAAGTAAAACGACGAAATTTTAAGTATTCGTCCGAAGAGACCGTCATTGCTGACCGTCTCGGACAGCGTGAAAGGTAGTCGGCGACCAGGGTCTTAGGATCGGATATTGACATTCTAGATTATGAAGTCCGTTGCCTGATTTTGTTGGGCTAGTATTACATTTAAGTAATGATGTATGAAATGAGAATTTATTAGTTCGAGTTGAGTCTATGGGCTTGTATGTGCTAATACATGTCATTATTCGTCACTTTATGTTTGGGTTAGGAAATATGTGGTCATCATGTTTGGATAACTCAGGTAAAAATAGTTTTAGTTGTCAATGTCGATCCCAGCTACCTTATGCCGACCCCTGCGCCTTATCCCATAACCGATCCCTCCACTCTACACAGTATACCGACCCGCTCCTCTCAATAATATGCAGATCCCTCTCCTTAGACTTATATACCGACTCCTCTCTTTAAGCCCATATACCGCTCTCTCTCTCTAACCCTAGGCCGGCTCCTCTCTTTCTTAACCTACACCAGTCTTTAAAACGTACCGATCTCATTTCCTATATCACCTATGCCGAACTCTCTCAAATCAACTCCTACCCACGCCAAAGTCTTTTCTTCCATCCCTGCCTTCTCTCTCTCTCGTTCCCTCTTCTTCTTCTCGATGTGAAACTTTATATGCCTACCTAACTCTCAAGCTAGGTTGAGATCGGAAGGCATGGCCCAGCAGTTCGAAAAGAAGCATGAATTCATACTTATGTGGTGGTTTCGGACTGAGTAGGCGAATGTCGAGACTTGGAGCTGAGAATTGAGTGGGATGATTGGGAAGATGATTTGTTGTTATGGTAATGGCAGTTTGGCAAGGGAGGGGTGTAGTAGTTCCGAGGGAAGATAAAATTTAAGAGAAAATAAGAGTGAAGTGGAAAGAATGTAAAAGCTCAGATTTTATATGTGGAAGTGAATACGAACCGGTCTCTACCTAGAGACCCGGTCATCGTATTTCAAGGGGTCGGCTATTCAACATGTCGACCCCAACACACGTGAAGTAATCGAGGGATCGACATTTTTATGCCTACCCCTCCCCTTTAATATATATATATATATATATGATAATAAATAATAAATTTAAAAAATAATAAAATGGATAAAATGAAACAATGCATGATTGGGAAATGATCGTGAGCTTGGGAGAATTCCTTGTGAATCCAACCTTTGAAAGGTTATGTGCAATCAACTTTTAAAAGGTTAAATAAGGAAACCCCGAGGTTTTATTAAGGCTAAGCTATTACGTTCAAACGACATAAGACTTCATCGAAGGTTAATGGGAAACAACGATCAGTTATTGACTTGGACGAGCTTGCCTCTGGAAACACAGATTATTTGCTAATTCAAAGCGCATCATGTTATTTACAAGATGCACTTTGGGGGGCAAATGTTACCCGGTGCCTTGGCCCGGCTACAAAGCAGTGGTTATAGAGACCATAGTTGGTTGTTAATGGAAGAAGAGTCAAGACATGAATCTACTTCGAGTTGTTGATGAGCTTGCTTCAAGTCAAGGGCATGTTTGCTCCGGGCCATCTCAGCATGAGCTTCAGGCTTATAAGAAGTTGGCTTCAAGTCGGTATGGATGGCTGCTAGGGGTCGACATACCTGTTGAAGCTTAGCATATGTCCCTGGGGTCGGCTTATACAAATCAGGTCAGCATACATGTTGAAGCTTAGCATATGTCCCTGGGGTCGGCATATTCAAATCAGGTCGGCATTGCTTCAGGTCAGTGGAGTAAAGCTTTGAGGTTGACATAGATGGAAGCACGATTCGGCATAGTTTGAAGGGTTTGGTAGAAGCTCGGATCGGCATAGCCAGAAGGGATCGATAAAAGCTTGGAGCATATTATAGTAGTTATCGGATCAGCATAGCTTGGTCAAGTCAGCCAAAGGATGGTATAAGGTGGAGCCCGGGTCGGCATTAGGCATGAGAGACTATGGATCGGCATATAGGGCCAAAAGCATCGGTTTGGCATGTTTAGGAGCGGTCGGCATGTTAGGTAGCATTCAACATTATGGGATCGGCCTTGATGGTTCGGCGTTTACGGTTCGGCGTTTACGGTTCGGCATTGCTAACTTATCAATGTTGGGCCAAGTTCTCTTGATGGTGAGCCCAGGTGATTAGAGAGAAGTCCAAGCTCTAGGCTGTCTCCCTCTATAAATAGAGGGGCAGGGGTCCATTTTTCGGGGATCCTTTTTTAGAATTGAAGGAAGACTCTGCCATTTTTTGGAATCACTTTCTTTTTGCTCCAACTTGTATTCAGGCTTTTCCTTGTGGATTGTACTTGTATCCAAGTGATTGATAAAGCAATAAAGAATATATTCAGTGTGGATGTAAGCAATTAACGCCGAATCACTGTAAATCCTATTGTTCTTGTTCTCTATTGTTCTATTTTGCAATATATTATGCTATTCCTCTTTTTCCATTAAATCTCTTCATTTATATCGCTACTCAATTCTACTCATGGGTGTTAGTGGCCAATTTTGGTGCTAACATAATCTATTTAATTAATACTTAATTTATAATTCAAATATTTAAATAATCCCTAAATTTCCATATAAGTTATTTATATTTTTAAACACCAATTATTTAAATATTTAAAATTAATCAAATATTCAAAATAAAAATAATAAAAATCCAGGATGTTACAGTGTCTTATGTCTATGTGTGGAGTTTGCTGATAGAGAGGTGCTCTGTCTTGAAAAGATGATCTTATTTTTTTATTGAAATGCTTAGTTTTCCTACTGTAGAATAGATTTGAAGTACTTCACATGGGTAAAGCTTCTGTAGAGATTGAGATGATAATGAACAGAATTGTATAAAGGAGATGATATTTGATGATCAGATATTGTTTGACAGATGAAGCTTTGTTTTTATATCCAATGATATTCCTTTGTTGTAATGTGCAGTTTTTATAGGCTTATGGAGGGATGTGTATGTATGGAAACAAATACCTGTGAGGATATATGGAGAAAAATTGATTTATGAGATAGTGTGTTTCCCTATGTACAAAATAAAATCCGTATATAATGGGAAACAAATATGTATGAGGAAATATGGAGAAGGATTTGGTTTGTGAGATAGTTTGTTTCCCTATATACAAAATAAAATCTATATATAATTGGAAATAAACTATGTTGTATCTTTTAAAACATATCATTTGATTGTGTATTTCCCTTTCTTTATATATACTGCCTCTGATTGTATGTATGATTCCTTGCTTTTGATTTGTATTTGATTCACTTTCTCTATATATATAGTCTCTAATTCCGTACTGAAATATATCCTCCTTAGATCCTTATTTATTTCCTTTTCTCTGCATACATAGACTTTTATTATACTGAAAGTAAACTTTTACCACAAACAGTAAATATACAACACTAGACAAACATATTAGACAAATTGTATATTTATTAATATCAAACAGAACTAACTATAATATCTGACAATATTTCCTTTTGATAATAATAAATATATATTAGTTTACAAATAAAAAAATGTGTTTGAAACGTAATAGGTGTAAAACAAGCATATGAGATGTAGTGGATGACAATTTAAATAGAAATAAAATTATGCTTAAATGATTTTTAAACTATAACACACTCTTAAAGAAAATCAATTATTAAAATATATTTTTTATCATCAAAAAGATGTATACTCTATATTAAACTATCGATTCGGCTCAGTTACATACGACAAGTGTTGAAAATACAATTTTTGTTTTTTGATGTAACAACTATACAACAATGCTACTGATATGTTTGTTAAGTGATTCCAGGTCAAGCAGCCATACGATGGAGGATAAAGTTTGTAGAAGCTGCATTGAACAATATAAATAAATAAATAAGCTTTATAATTTCGATGGAAGCCAAGAATTGAACTCAGGTGGCAAGACAAGTAAGACATCAATCAACCAACTACACTACAACACATTTGTTTTAAATGTTGGTTAGTGGGTTTATAATTTCAATCTGAAATTGAAGAAATAAAAAATGATGGAAATGTTGGGAGATGCAAGACTCAAACCCAGGTTATAGAACAAGAAGAGGGCCTCTAAACCAACCATACTACAATCGCTATTGATAAATTTGCTTCGTGCCTTTTCTTATAGCATAAAAAGGCATAACTAAGTTGGTAGAAAATAATACGCGCTAGGACTCAGACCCATGCGTTTGAAGACGAAAGCAGCCCTTCAACCAATTGCACTTAAGACACATTTGTTGAAGAGGTAGGTAGCAGTTTTATTTGATTGTGATATACTAAAAGAAGCAGAGGAAAAATTATTGAGACAAAGGTGAGATTCAAACCCAGCACAACAAGAAGGGATGTTGCATTCTTACCATCACACTGTACAAAACTTTGTTTAGCGGCCAACAACAACTTTAAATTATCGTTGTAAAATGAATATTCAAGTGTCTATTCAAGCGCTTATTCGACCGGTTGCAAACTTTCAATAGATGCATCTTCTCTAATGTGATTTTCTAAAGGATTGCGATTATTTATTGGCTTCCAATCACTCCTATATAAGCCTCCCACTATCCCACAAACAAAAATACAATTCTATGCTCGCAAATCATTCTCATATTTCTTTCTAAATTCCTAAACTTCATATTTATTAGAAAAGCATCATTTTGCGTCATTTTAAAATTTTATAGAATGTACTCCAGTGTGACTACTCATTGTTTTGAAGACATAATATATGGTCAAGTTATTCTTTGTAAAAGAAAAGATTGAAGTCCTGTTGTGGAGTCCTCAGGCAGTAAGTGTTGAGGTCCTATTCAGTTATTCAAGTGGAGTCTTTAAACCTGTTCCTCCGGGTGAATGAAGTTGTTGATAATGAAATTCCTAAGAGATACTTAGGGACTGGACGTAGAATGGGAGGTCCGAACCAGTATAAATCGACTATGTGATCTACTATTATATCTCATCTGCATTAATATTATCACTTATGTATTGGCTATCTTCGATCCTAAACATAACATCTAAAAGCGATTGCCAACGATTTAGCTTCTACCCTTTTTGTGAAGTAATGTGTAGCTACTATTGCGTACCTTGGCCCCTCTTTGGACATTAGGAGGGCCCTAAAAGATCAATTCTCCTTACATCGAATAACCGATGGATAGTTATGGTGATGAGCTCATGCAACAGTAATCTTGGGATACTAGCAAATTTTTAGCAACGATATGCCTGAAGATGAATTCTTGCACGTCATGTACCATATTTTGCCAACAGTAACCTTTTCTCAATACTTTCTTAGCTATTTTTTACTCCTCTAGAGCAATCTCTATAGTAAACTTCATGAACTTTGCGCATGACTTCGATCCCCGCTTCTTTTTTTGCATCTTAGGTAGGGGTTGAGTATCCCCTCCTATATAGTATTCCATCAAAAAATATAAAGTATGAGGGACCTAACCATTCTTACCACATTTTTATCTGCGGGCAAGTAGGAAACATTTAATGTGAGTCATCCAGGTCTCCAAACATTATGCCGCACTTCTGGTATAGTTGTAGCTTCTTCGATTAGGTCAACTTCATTTAGGTCTGCAGTGGTTTATCCCCTAGCATGTTAGGCTTGCATAATGGCTAAAATTTGATTTGCGTCGAAGATGCTGGGTTCGACAAAGTTTTCTTTCTTTTAGGTCCCTAATAGGATGTGATTGAAAGTATAGATGCAGCTTTCTTGTTGTGAGCAATAATTAGTAGGCTAGCTTCTCGATCTAGGAGTAATTCTATTCTATGTCAGACAAGCACTTACTAGCGAAGTATATCAGCCTTTGCACCCCTTCATCTTCTTTGATTATGGACAAGATGATATCTTGATCAGTTATAGCTAAGTATACAAATAAGTCCTCACTTGGGATTGGTTTTGAAAAATGTAGGGGTGGCTAGGTGAAGCTTCAATTTTTGGAACATAGCTTTTTATTTTTTTGTCCTTTCGAAATGTCCGACTTTCTTGACCTAGTCAAAATATAAGATACATTTGTTAGTGGCTTTAGAGATGAACCTGTTTAGAGTAGCTACTTTCCATATAGACTCATCACGTCTTTCTTCTTTTCTAGGACCTCCATCATTCTAAGGGCATCAATCTTTTCTGGGTTTGCCTCTATCCCTCTCGCGCTTACTATATAACTAAGGAACTTCCCTAACTAAATTATGATGATTCATGTGAGAGGATTCAACTTCATGTTTTACCACCTAAGCATAGCAAAGGTATCCTCCAAGTCCTACACATGGCTAGAAGACTCTTTTAATTTTACGAGCATGTCATCTATATACACTTCTACATTCTTCCTGAGAACATCACATTGACCAACCTCTAATGTTACTCCTGCATTCTTTAGTTTGAGAGACATGACTTTTTAGCAATATGACTCCTTGTCATTAATGTAACTTGTGTGCTCCCGGTCCAGCTGAAACTAAAAGAGTTAGTAGTATGTCCTAGGGACAATTATGTGATTTGTTACATATATCTAACTATATGGTCAATCTTATTCATAATAAAGGTATTTGATTTATGTTATATACCTTGTTATATTGCAATATAATTAATTAGGTAATTAAGTTAAAGTATATCAGTAAGAAAATCTTCAAATAAAATGGTTTATAATTGTAGTTTCATAATGTTGTAATCATGAATAATTAATCACAAAATAAAATAACATTTTATTCTAAATATTCCTGGTCAAGGTGTTTCGAGAAAGGAAATCGATCTATCTATTAAGAAAAGAGTGCATAATGCTCTTCAGATGTTGAGTGGTGTATTGCTCCTAGTTGTCGGGGGTACTAAGGGGTCATGTACTTATAGTTATCGGATGACTTTGGAACGACTCATCCGAGAGTTTCCTATTAATTGATAACAAGTTGGTTAAAACGGAAATTTAAATGTGATAGTATTACATAGTTCTCTCGACTTGAGAAGACCAAGGAATTTCAATGTAGATACTCCACTTCTATTATTGTTAAATTATGGCACAACGATTCATCGAGTGACCATAATTGGGTCTTCGTTGAAGCATTAGAAATGAAGTAGTATTCAATAGGGAATTCGTCTCCACAATTGCACAAGGTTAGTGTCACGATCAGCTATAGTCAACTCAAAGTCAAAATCTCTGGCCTGAGAAAAATAATTAATAACAAATTTTATTATTAAACCAAAGACCTTGTATTGACTAAACAAGTTGAAAGACAATATATTTTTAATCGGTACTTAATTCCATACATTTAAATGCAATATATTGTTAATAAAGAGAACATGTGTAAGTTATTGCCACCATTGGTACCAATTAAGATAATTTAAAATATTATTTTACTGAAATGATCAGTAAGCTATGAATTTGGGCAAACTATCACACCACTAGCTAGGGTGACATGTGAACTTTAAAATTTAAATAGTTTAATATTAATCGATGACTGAATACACACCTCTTAGTATCATACTCGTATTTGTGAATACTCCGAAAAACCTTATCATTTATTTAGTTTATAAAGTATTATAAATTAATTAAACTAATTAATATTTGGGAAATATTAATTATTATTGTATTTGATGTTTGAGGTGCTATTAGTAAATAGGGCAGCTTCTAGAAATGCTCTGGGTAATATTAGTAATTATTTGAATGTGTATACAAAAGTTATATATGCACATATCGATATACAATATTGATATATATATATATATATGTTTATGTATGTATATATGTATGTATATATGTATGTATATTTTTTGAAAATAGGTTCATATATTAATAACTAAAAAATATAGTACACACGGATTTACAGTGCAGCAAACACAACACTACCCTTACAAACATAATCACCTATCTCCACTGAAGCTTCCCAATCCAGCCTAATAACTTAAATAGAACATAAAAAATTAAAACATACAAAACCTAAATTCTAAAGAGCCGCCACTTCATCCTGGATCGAAGACTAATTTTCTTTGCAGCAACAAGTATGTGTATTTCTTCTACTACTCATAATAGAGGATGATTGCTTGTTGTCTATCATTGAAGAATTTCAAGTCAAGAATACATGAAATCCTATCGACCTGTTGTGGTGACTTGCTATTTCAGCTACTATCAAATCCAAGCTTTGGTGTCATCTTTTATGGTGCGAAGGTCAATGTAATTCCTTAATTGATCGGCTACCATCCTTAATTAAAAATGATGTATGTATATAATCATATGTTGTTGACATAAATCCTTTTCTAAATCAATCTTACTATCTCGTTTTTCATATCGATTTAAAGTTGGTAATCTCATTAAATTATTTCCAATCAAATTCATAAAGGAGAGTATGTTAAGGAATAGGAGTTTGAAATCATGATTTGGATTCATACCCCTTATGGTCCAAACCATTAACTTCATATTGTATTCCCTAAGCACCGCGTTCGTTTTTTAGGAGGAGCGGTAGTTTGTTTAGGATTTATTTTGCGCTCATTTCTAAACATATGCAGGATTTTCAGTAATCATATTTTCAAAATCTACTTTCTCTTTTGAGGTTGGAACTTCTTCCATATTTGCTGCTACATTTTCTATAAACTGTTGGTAGGAATCGCCAAATTAATCGTCTTTTGCATAGAAATCATTGGAAATAGAATTTCCATTTACATCTTTGATAATAACACAATCTTTTTCGAGGATCTCATATGTAGGTACAGTTGGTCAAGGCTGAACAAGATCTGACTCTGGAAGTGATACAGAGGAAGTTGAAGGATCTTCTTGTTGCAGGCAGTTAAAAGAGTTGCGTAATGGAATCTCATTATGTTGTTGTGCATGTCTCTTCATGTGCTTGAAGATGCTTTCTGTTGAGGAATTCTAAAGCTAGTTGTATGAGAAACCGCTTCGTTCATTTCTGAACTAATGATTGAATTTACTTTGTTTTGATCTTTTCCATATGTAGGCATCTTTTCATTTCATGCTGCATTTTCAGTTGCAATAAATTTTGTTGTACCTCTTGTTGTATCTACGTGTGAATAGAATCTTTAGAAATCTATTGAGCAAATTTTACATTTGCTTCGTTTTAATCAGTCTTATGAGTAATTGATGATTGCTATTTCTATCGCCATGTTCTATGAGTAGACATTAAACAATATCTAGTATTATGCCCAAACACTTTGCAGTTTTCATATGGTATTGGTTTATATTCATACGACACTTGAATACTGAATTCCTCCCCATCAAAGTGCAACCCATTTACTAAATTAGGATATGGGAAGTTGACATAAACTTCCAAAAGGATTCTAGCATAGTTTAGCCAAGTTTCCATTACTGTTTTCAAATCCATTTGACTTGGCTTGCCAAGGGTAGATGCAATTCTACTTATAGCATCTCTATTCCACAATTCTAAATTTAGGTCAAGTACTTTAACCTAAATAGAAATTGTAGAGAAGTAATCCCAAGTGAATTTCATGCCTGTCTTCTATTGTTTGATTATAATAATAATTTTTGAATTATAAGTATATGGCCCAGATTGGATAAAATGAATATTATTGTCCTCTTTTTCGAATCTAATAACAATAAAACCACTGGGTTTGTAATAAACATCGAAAGAACCAGTAGGATTCTAAGATTTTTGAACGTATTCCAAGAATTTCTTATATAGCGGTCGATTTCCAAGTACACAAAGCACTATCGAATTCTTCCAATTTTCTAATGCAATGTGGTTATTAGTTTCTGGCATAAAGAAATTTATTTTTCCATTATCCTGGATCAGTTATAAAATTACAGATCCAAGTCCTTTGTTTCCTCCACTAGAGAAGTCGTTCCTCTAACCGCCTCTGCCCATGTCTTTGTCCAAGTGGTCATTGATAAGCGATCGTCGGAACTGGGCGGTGGATCGGGTAGTTTAAGGGAAATCTCTTAGGAAGAAACCATCCCTATAACAGACTCCTTGTCCGCCATCATGTATATATAAGGCTTTAAATATATTTAACTACTCAAGGAGCTTTGAAAGTTTTTTATCCATTAATGGAGCATGGTATGCTAGGCCATAGGAGGTAAAAATTAGTCTAAATATTAATTCATATTTAATTTGGAATTAATAAGGGAAGGTTTTAAGGAGAAGAATGAAAAGGGTTTTCTTTCTCTCCATTTAAACTAATCTTCCATATTAATTTCATTTGATTTTTTGCCCTCCTCCTAATTCTTTTCAATGGTTGACCTGATAAAGTTAGGAGTATGCCCTAAGGGCAATTATATAATTTGTTACATATATATAACTCTTTGACAAATCTTGTTCAGAATAAAAAATGTTTTTCCTTCTATTATATACTTGAATTTTGTGATATAAATAATGAAGTAAATAATTTAAAGTATATAGATCAAAAATACTTAAATGATATGTTATGTGATAGTAATTACAAAGCGTTGTAATCACGATAATTTAATCACATTGAAAATAACATATTGTTTTAAATAATCTAAGTTAAGATGTTTCAAGAAAGGGTATAGATTTATCCATTAAGATAAGAGTGCGTAATGCTCTCCAAACGTTGGGTAGTGTATTTCTCATGACTACCGACAGGCAAGGGGTTATGTATTGATAGTTATTGGGTAACTATGGAACAACTCACTCGAGAGTTCTCTTTGCTTAATATAACTAAGATCAAACAGATAATCTGAAGTGTGACGTTACACAATTCACTCGACTTGAGAATACTGTGGAATTTCAATATGGATACTCCACTTTGATTATAGTTAGATCATGGCATGGCATCCATTGAACAATTATACTTGGTTTTGAGTTGAAGCATTGGAAGTGAAAAACAGTTTAATAGAGAATTCATCTCCTTAGTTATATGGGGTTAGTATCACAGTTAATTATAGTCAACTCAAAGTCAAAGTCTCTGGCTAGAGCAGTATGGTTGATAATAATTATTATTATTGAACCAATGATTTTATGTTTGGAATTACAAGGTTGAATGCAGATGATGTTCGAGTTTTGACCAAAACCAAATTTCATAAGTCTTAATGTGATACAGTTTTTACCAAGAGAATTGGTGTAAATAATCATTACTATAGGGACTGCTTATAATAAGTGAAATTAGATTTTACCAAAAGACACGTAAGCAATAAATTCAGCCAAACTGTCACACTACTAGCTAAGATGACGTGTGAATGTTAATATTTGAATTGTTTAATATTAATCACTGATTGAATTTACACTTTGAGTCATACAATCGAAATAATGAATATTTTTAATGAACCACATCATTTAATTAATTTTTAATCAGTGAAAATTAATTAAGTTAATTAATATTTACGAAATATTAATTATTGAATTCTATTTAATTTATTTGACTGCTAGTAGTATTTAAGAAGGTGCGTATATAAAACTTATAAACGCACATATCGATAGAATATTCAAATTCGATTTAAATAAGAACATGTATTAAAAGTACTTTAAATAAATTAACATTTATGAATATTGATTATCATAATTTTATTTTACTTGTTTGAATGCCATCAGTATTTATATAAAAGTTATAAACGCATGTATAAGAGTTTATACATCTCAATCTCTAAAATAAACTCTATACAATCTCTAAAGTCATACAAGTACTAACATAGCTCCACAGTACTGCACAGTGCTACTTAAGCGATAATAAGCTCCAAAGTATTATACATGAAAGCATAGCCTTATACTCATACTCCATACAGCTCCATGTGCTACCTAGACCTGTTATCCCTAATCTACTCATTTAATAATACCTGAGATAATAAGAGCAAAGCATAAAACCTCAGGTCAAACAACAATCTGGCGTGAGTGATACATCTTCTCAAAAATACTATGAAAATCATATATAATAGACATGGGTATAGGATATGAAGAACCATACTGACATGTCTTTGCATCCAAAGAGTTATCACATAACAATGATATATGCTAATATACTATTATGAAATATAAGCATACTACAATCGAAATACAATATCCAATTCCAAGGTATACGATAAAAAATACCCACATCGCGTGACACCTTAGAGTGATAAACAACTATGGCAAACATTGTATCCATAAAAAAATCTTTACTATCACTCGTATGCATTGCATATATAATAACTTGTCTGGCACTAATGCAAAATAGGGACTCAATAAAAATTCCGACTTCATTGGTGCTTGAATTAGTGCCACTTCATAAGGTTTGGAACTAGGCTCACAATCGCAAAAGCCAAGGGTAATCTACTATCGGAAGATCTGGACACGATCGCAAATCCAAATCGGCGACCCCACATGCCCCTTCTTTACGAGCACATTAGAAACCTCCGAGTTATCAATGATTCCTTTGCACACATCTCATAATGGAACTCAATCGTTATTCCATCCCGGTTTTCTCCACCAAAGAACACAATTGCAATCTACTCACAACCCCTCATTGTTGAACTTGTCCTTATGGATCACCGTCACAACTCCTACCGTTAAGTCATCATCTTCGGAATGCCTCTAGGCACCCATTATAAGTCGCATAGATATCATACCAAAATTCTGAAGTCATTGTCATTTGTTGTAAATGTCGTCATGTAGAAGTGTTGTGCCATCACTTCACCAGTCACCACACATACACCGAAGCAAACCCAAACCATACTTAAAGTATTCCTATTCAAAGCTCGAAACACTCCTGAAACCCCAAGCCTGGTCCGTCCTCATTCATGACGGAACCTATGCTGCCAAACCCGAAGCAACATCTCCTTAACCATCATCTTGTTTGGCATCTCCGCACCAATAAACACGATCCCTTGTTCATCACCCGGACCAGGTAACTATCGGACAAGATTTCCTATCTGATCTTCCAACTGTCGAACTTAAGTGCTATCAGATAGGATTTCCTATTCGGTCCCCCATTGCAGAGCCAACCTAGAACTGAACATGTACCTTACCCTTCTAAAGCGAACCACTGAACCATGCCGCCAAAGGATAACCTTTGCTGAACAAAAACCTGTATCTCCTTAACACACCATCTTCACGTTGATCCCACTGCTACACTACCCACTTTGACCCTTGTAAATGATCTATGAAACGATACGACTCCAAATGCTCTAGAGCCTATCATCGAAGTCCGGTTTCATGGTTCCTACCTCTAATTCGTTCCGATGAGCGTTTTCAACCATTCGAGCATACACACAAGCACCACACATACATCAAAAAACATTCAAACATGCAGATCGCACAATCAATTAAAGAAATCATCATACAAGGTGTCTACAACATAGCCTAACATATCTTAAGGTAATCACATATCCAAATAACATGTCAAGAACACCAAAAATCTATTTATTCATGTTTTTACTTTAGATAGGATTTTAAAACAGCAATAAAACATAATTTTGACTTCAAAAATGGATCCAAAATATATTGAAACTTATAAATATATGTATAATAAGGTGAGAAATGATAAATCACTCACCAAACACCCAAAAAGTGGAGATTTAGAAAATTGAGGCAAATCCGAAAATAAACAGTAAAGATATGATTATTCTTCCCTAAAAATATAGATTTGAATATCTCTATGTATTCATTTGCTAATCTATCCTTAGTCTATGATTTAGACACTATTTAGAGGAGAAAAGAGAAGGTTTTGGGTGAAGAATGAGTTAACCTAGGCTTAAGTCTATTTGGAAGATGATAGAAATGATTTAGGGATATTTTCTTTAGCCTATATAGCCTCAAAAACCGAAATGGGTTATTGGACTTTTCCCTAATTTCATTAATTACCCAACAACCTACTCCAAAAAGTACCAAACTTCAAACGACCATATCTCCTATCTAGAAGCCTAAATCGCTATTATGGCCATCCAATGGAAGGGAAACCATCATATCTTTCCAATGAAAGTAATCATGTACGATAATTCGACCGATATCAAAAGTTATAGCTATTACAATTTTTTAAGGGTAAAATCGTCCGATAAAATTTCTCAGGGTCAAAAATATCACTACTTAACTTTCCTCAAAATTAGTGTCATACGATCCAATATAAATTCACAAATAATTTTCCACGACCCTCCAATACGTAAAAATACGGGTTATTACACTCTCCACCCTTTAGCCCCAAAATCCTCGTACAACCAAGGAAAAGTTAGACATAGCTACCTGTAGGCCTAACACCTATGAGCAATCATATCAAACATCAAACTTTCACACCGAAGCAGGAAATTGTATCCATGCCTACCCTAGCATGCAGGATACTAAAATATCTTATATGGTATGAGAACTGAGAGTAAATGTGATAAGCAGAATGTCTCACCAAATAAAGAGCTCTGAAAAAGTAGTCCTCATGCTCTCCTTTGTCTCCCAAGTATATTCATCATCGCTCCCACTCCACTGAATCTTCACCAACTCTACCATCTTTCTCCTAAGCTGCTTCATATCACATCCGACAACACAAATAGGCCTACGAGGTCTCAAAACTTCTTGTTCAATCTTTATATCATCAAGCTAAATCCATTCAACTATCATGCCTGAGATATGCACAAACTTTCATAAGTGAGAGAAGTGGAAAACTTGTGCATGCCCCAGCATCTTCTGAGGTATGTCGAGTCTATAAGTAAAGTTCTCAATCCTCTCAAGTAACAAAAAAGTACCAACAAACCTTGATGCCAACTTTCCCTTAGTCCTGAATCGGACAACATTCTTTAGCGAAGAGATCCAGTCAAACACCATATTATAGACGGGGAACTATAAGTCACGTTTTTCCCTATCAATGTAGCTCTTCTATCTATCCTGAGCAGCTTCCATTTATCGTCGAATGATCTTGACCTTATTCGAAGCATTTCTAATCATATCTGGTCTAACTATTAGTTTCTCGTTCGCTTCCCACCAACATGAAGGAGCGTTGCATGGTCGACCATATAATGCCTCGAATGGTGTCATACCAATGCTGGACCAATAGCTGATGTTATATGCGAACTATACTAAGTGAAAATGATCCTCCCACGAGCCACCAAAATCGAGAATGCAAGGCCACAAGAGACCCTCTAAAATATGATTCCCTCTCTTGATTTTCCCATTAGTTTTTGAATGATAAGCTATACTAAGATGCAGCTTTGTCGCTAATGCCTCTTGTAATCTCTTCGAGAATCCGCTACCTAACAAAGGGTCTCGGTCGCTCATAATGCTCTTCAACACATAATGTAATAATATAACCCACTTCACATACAACATGGCCAATTTGGATGCATCTAGTTGTGGGTATTTTTCCCATAGCATGGGGAATATGAAAAGACGTCAAGGAGCATAGAAACGACTAGAAGGTGAGTAAAAAAGGTGCCATCATGTAATCACAAAGGCAAGGAGAAGTGTTAGGTGCAAATTTGGCATAGTATAAAAATATACTCAAAGCATTAGTAAAATGTTCCTAAGGTTAGGACATGCACCTTGGTTGAAACTGCAGCTCGAGCTATGGATTGGAAGACATGATCATCTTAAAATTTGCCCACCACCTAACCGATTCGGGTCCCACCTTGAAGAGCTAACACCTACTTCAAGCAAATGGAACAATCAAAGGCAATGGAATACTCTACATAGAAATACGATGCTATTGGTATAATTTCTGTTTAATTCTAACTTGAGGAGTTATGACACAAAAATGTATGTAGCTCAAGTGGTTGAGCATCAAGCTCCAACGGAGAGGTCAGGAGTCCGAACTTGGGAAGCACGTTATTTTTATGGAACATGAGGAATGGTCTGGTAGGGAATCTAACTGCTAGTGCCTAACCATTTGCAATATAAGAAAAGGAAAGAAAAAAGAGAAGGCAAGGAATAAGGAGTTGAAGAATATAAGGAGTTGGGAAGAGCACACCCCTCAGTTCAATAATCTCAATACCAAAAAATATTTCATGTTCGGTAGGCTTGGAATTGAACATGATATCCAGTTCAGTATTCTTGACACCGAACAAAGTTTTCTATTTGGTAGGTTTGGCACCGAATAAGAGATCCTATTCAAAAGAGAGTAGAGACCCGACCAAGGTAAAGTCAAGCGAAACCGAATAAAGAAGTTGTAAGAAGGAGTCTGGCTAGCATGGTGGCCACGTGCATCCATCGAACCAACAAACCTTGAACAGAGCTTCTCTAGCCGAACCCAAACAAGCTATTATTGGAATGAAATATAATACTTATGGAAAATTCTGATTATATCGTGTATCTATAGAAATATTCGAACCAAGCGAGTTATAGATGGAAATTGGTTGATTTACAAATGTGACCACCATACTCTGCACTCCTATAAATACTAAAGCTACCAACAACAATGGGGAGAGATTTCGGGAGAGCTAAGCTTACAACAGTAATGGCAGACAAGTTAAAGAAAGCTAGGAACTTTCTAGCAAGAACAGCTTAATAAGAACAACCTAACAGGAACTGCTTAGTTAGAACAGCCTAACAAAAATAGCCTAATAGGTATAGGATATCAAGAACAACGGAACAAGAATAGTCAGATAGGAATAGCCGAATAGACTACCTTAGGATATATATATTACTTTACTTTAAACTACAAATCATTGTAATTTATCTCTCATGCATTGTATCAAAGATGTATAAGATGAATAAGGAAAACGGAGACTGGATGTAGACATATTCTGGCCGAACCACTGTAAATCTTTGTATTCTTTACTTTACTGCTATTTACTTTCTATATAATATATATATAATCCGCTCTCTGAAAATCAATCATAATACAAATATAGCAACTGTTTTATACTCCCCATATTCATAGCTCTATAATAAATAAATTAGAGGTGTTTGCCCTTTTTTTTACAAACATTTTTGACGCTTTCATTGAGAGTTGATTCTCAACATGCCTTTGAGATTAATGAATAAAGTTGGTGCTACCAACTTGAATGCACGAAACACCAGTGCACCCAAAATAGACAACTCCTAATCAGGATGATCATTCAGCAAGCACTCTAGTGCTAGTAGATAAAATTAACAGGGGCAAACTGGATAGATTTGTGTCTAAGATTAATGATTGTTTCGCTACCCAACAACAAGCAATGGTGGACCAACTTATGACACGCTTGGGGCAGCTGCAAACTATTGGTCACAACACTTGAACACAAGGGTGATCCTAGTCTATGGAACTAGAATGCGAAAGGGGTCACTGTCTGGTAAAGAATTCGATCAAGAAATTCCAAGAGCTAGAAGAAGGAATAATGAACGGATGAAATGGGCAAAAGTTCAGCCTAAAACTAGACCAGGGAAGCGCTTTAGTGTCGAACTAGAGAGGGATGATGCCGAATTTGGGGCAGCTATAGCAAACTTATCTCATTCCCTCATTGAAATTGTGGTTAATCAAGAATAAAATGAATACTGGGACTAATTTAAGAGCCATAACCATGCCTACAGCTAAAGATCAAGTCATCATAGAGAGGATGAAAGAAATTATTCCCCCCGAGTGTAAAGGTCGAGCTCTCATTGCCAATCACTCTAACCGAGGGATAAGATGTCTCAAATCATTAGATAATGTATTCAACACGAACAAACAAGTGAGGAATTGGAGCTAGGTTTAACAATACCTTCTCCTTAGAGATATGACTACCAGGAATCTCGGAGATTTCAGGATGCCTACTATGGAATTGTATCAAGGACTAACCGATCCTATAGAACACTTACGATGGCATACCCAATACATGCTATTGAGTAGAGTACATAGGAAGTCTTATGCAAGTGCTAACCTCAATTCTTAGCAAACTTAACCACTATGTACTCATATGGTTAACCTTAATGATCAATTCATTCTTGGGAGATGTTAAAGGAGAAACCAGCCACATTAGAGGAATTCATCTATGAGGCAATAATGTATATGAGGTTGGAAGGTGCTACATCGAAGAAACAACCTGGTATAGCTACTAGAGAAGTGTCAGTAGTGACTGCAATGATGATGGAATATATGGTTGCTTCTTTCCTAAGTATTCGGAGATAATCAAGCATTCCTTAGACTCATGGAGCAAGCAACATTAATTCAAGTGCAGAGTGACAAAGTCTGGAATTGTATATGCCACCCATCAAGAATGGATGCAAGGGAGCTAGTAAGGCGGGAAGGAGCTATGGAAATTTGGAATTCCACAAACTAAATCACATAGGGCTCGAACCAAATCTGATTGATGCAAAACAATCAATACATAACCAATGGTACAGCCTATGCCGGACCAAGGGAGAATGACACACCCGAAGTCAAGGCTAACGTTGGCTTGGTTGCCAAAACGGGACCACCTGTGTACATACCGACTGGTGCATAGGTGGTCGATCCACTGCTCCGAGGGCACGACGTGGCCCATCAAGCAACCTATGGAAGCATTCCAGTAGCGGAGAAACGAGTCCCTAGGCTAATTTATCGATTGTTAGGCGAGCTGAGTAGGGGACCAGAGCTTGACAAGATGAACCATAGTAACTTCACTTCAAACATTAGATATGCAATCAACCCCAAATTTTAAGATGCCAGTTATGGTATCATACGTTGGAAAACCGACCCTTAAACACATTTGAGATGCTACATATGTCATTGATTTCTTCTATTCATGTCATACTTAGAGACTATTTGGTTTAGTCATTTGGATTACTAATCCGTTAATACTTGGATATCAAGCAAAATGATGGACAAAACTTCCAAAACAATCTTGCATGGTTTGGCATTGTAGCAGCTGCTATGCGTCGGTGTAATGAATGGATTGTCTCTATGGTTATTTTTTAAGGAATTATATGAAAAAGAAGTTACACAAGGAATTAAGAAAAATCCAACCGCCAACATGGATGACTTATACTAATAGGCTTTCACATTTATCTCTTGGAGGATTTTGATATCAAGACAATACTAAAAAATGTCAAGTGGGTTGGAAATGAAATGCCTCAAGATTAGGGCATGTGAAAGATGGACAATACGACTGGAGAAATGGAAAACTTTAGAAGACAAGACAAGTTTCCACATTCATAGCATACGGAGAATCCTGAAAGAATCTAACTCACTACTAGAGTTGGAATAAGGAGAATCAAGAACCAGTGAGCTAACAATAGCAGAGATTGGAACTAGTATGCTCTGGGCTAAAACCTAAGGTAACTCCGATGAGAGTACTATAAACTGTAGACTACAGTCCGACCGAACTTAGTCCTTGCGGAGTAAGGGTATAAACCATGCTCGGGGTCATGATGTCAGTTTTCCCCAAGGACGTTAGAGCATATCCTACCATTAGATATCATCGGATAGATTTGCATAAATATTGTAAAGAACAAAGAATTAGATAGCGGAGCATAAAATTCCTAGTCCCAAAGATAGGGTTCAACTCCATCAGAGGAAGACTAGGTTTTGCTCCTCCAAAGAGAGTGGAGTGTAATTTTGATCCATTCCATAGGTGGAACCAGACATCTCTAGAGATGGTGGGGCATTATCTTTTCAAAAAGTCCCAAAGACAGAGTAAACTTCATATAAATATAAAGCATGATACTAAAGAGACTAGACACCCTTATAGAATACGGGAACACTGATGCAAAGGTATGACTTACCTTAATAAATAAATTTCAAATGATATTTAATAAAAATACTTGAGGAATAATAACATCATGCCACTTAACTATGAGAATCCCACGTAAGTGAGAGAGAATACTAATGAGTGGGCGAGAATGGATGTTCTTGACCCCTATAGGTCAGATAGACCTCTTACCTTGCAGGCTAGACCGAACGACGGAGTACAATACACTAATAGCATGATTGGAAATAGCAAGGGAACTAGGACTCATGAAACTATTTATCAATAGCCACTTGCAAATGGCTTTGAATCAAGCACTTTAGGAATTCTAATTTAAAGGAGAACATTGGCATACTACTTAAAAAAGGAAAAGGGCAAAGGATTTGGTCGATGTACAAAATTGCTATGTGGTTAAGCGTCCCCCACGGGAGGAAAATCAAGATGCAAACGATTTGGAAAAAATGTACTGCTTGGAAATGGATAACTTTTGTGTTGCTTCTAGTAAAAACTTCATCCTTAAACCAAATAAAGCAAGGAAGGTAATGTGCAAAGCAATTTGGTACACTATATAGGATGGCATCCTATCTAGAAGGGTTTTCACTAAATCGCTGCCAAGGTGCACGACTTCAAGAGAAGCTAAGGAAATATTAGGTAACGTCCATCAAGGTAGTTAAGGAGACCACATTTAGGGGAAGATCCTAGAAAAAATAAATATCAAGGCATCAATCTGAATGGAGAATTTCTAATAGCTATGGGTGGAGCTGAGTATGGAATAGTGGTTGTAGATTACTTTATCAAGTATGGATTTCCACTCCAAATGATCTCGGACAATTGGTAGTGGTTTGATAGTCAGAAATCCTCTAACTTCTATCGGCAACATGGAATCAAGAAAAGTTTTCTATAGTGCCTTACTCGTAGTCTGATGGAATGGTTGAAGAAGTCAATATGGTTCTCAAAACTATCATAAAGGAGCATTTGGAAAATGATAAGGAAGCTTGGATGGATGAGCTGCCGTTGTACTTTATGTGTATTACACTTCTCGTGAAACTACAATGGGATATACTCCTTTTACTTTGGCCTACGAAATATAGGTTATGCTAACTATAGTCTTATCTCATAGGAGAATCCACTATGACTTAGAGAAGAATGAGGAATTGCAAAATATGTCCCATTATCTGATTAAGGAGAAGCGAGACGAGGCTGGTTTGAAAACTGCGGCGCTATGGCAAAAAGTGGTAAACAATGCAACTCTAAGACAGAGCATCGCCCACTCAAGGAAGGAAACCTAGTGTTTCTTGGAGATTTGACCAGGCAACTAGTGCTCGGCATCCAGTGGAACTCAGCAACAGGAGTACTCGGTGTCAGGTAGTACTCGGCATCTAGTAGCACTCGGCATCCAGAAGCACTCGGCATCTAGGAGTACTCGGTGTAGCACTCGGCATCCAAGAGTACTCGGCATTAGAAGGCGTTCGGCGTATATGACCACTCGACATGGCAGTATCGTTCGGCCAAAGGGATCGTTCGACCAAAGGGATCGTTCTGCCAGAAAGCATCGTTCGGCCAGAAGGCACGTTAGGCCAAGGAGGATCGTTCGGCCAAAGGGATCGTTCGGCTAGAATGCATCGTTCGGCCAGAAAGCATCATTCGGCCAGAAGGCACGTTAGGCCAAGGAGGATCGTTCGGCCAAAGGGATCGTTCGGCTAGAATGCATCGTTCGGCCAAAGAGCATTGTTCGGTCAAGCACTTCGTTCGGACAGAGGCACGTTCGGCTTCGACTAACAACCATTCCACACTTCCCACACATCAAACATACCGTTCGGCACAGAAAGGGTGGTTCGGCATCATTGTGTTCGGCCTACTTGGTTCGGCATACAGCGACCACTATACTTGGGCTAGAGTGTTCGGCCACCGAGCCCACCTGGGAAGTCCAGTCCATCTTTGTCTATAAATAGAGGGGCAGGGTCACAGTGAAAAGGGGCCTTTTTGGTAGAAGACTGGGGAGACTCTGCCATTTTTCAGACTCATCTTCTTTACTTAACAACTTCATTCTAACACTTTGATCTATGAATTGTATTTGTAATCAATCATCAAGAAGATCAATAAAGTTTAACCTCAAAGTAGACGTAGGCAATTACGCTGAACCATTATAAATTTGGTGTTCTTACTTTCTGCATTTAAATTAGCATTGTCTTCTATGTTTAATTTACCTTCATCACTTATTTCTCTACATAATCTTTCTCTACGAGGTTAGTGACCAATTTTGGTGCTAACACTTTGGTGCTTTCACTGAGAATGAATTCTCAGACCTTAAGGATCTGCTTTGAAGCTACTGGATTGAACAAATACCCCAAAGAAGATCCAACTCTTTGATAGGACATCCGTTGATTCTACTCAGAGTTCCAACCAATAACTCTACAATGGCGAGACCACGTACCAGGTCAGCTTCTCATAATGCGGATGCCCATGAAACTGCTAGCGTACAACAAGCAGGACCTAGCAATCAACCAGCGATTCCGGGTGTAGGAATTGCAACCCAGGACCAAACTCCAGTTATCACCAGAATAGAGTTCAACGACTTGATGAGAGAACTCAGGGAAAGCAGGAGACAACTAGGAGAGCGGATGCAAGCTAACGCCAACCTGATGGCACAACTCACTCAACAGCAGCAATAGAATGCTGGGGGCAATCCCGCCCACCATTCCTCATCCGACAGCTCAACTTCCTCTGATGAACCTCCTAGGCGCAGGCGCCGTAAGACTGAAGCTGCGTGGACGGGTGCTGCAGTTCAAACAGCTGGAAACCGTGACCAAGTCGGAGCTGGAAACTTAGGAACTGGAGTACAGATGGAGGCTGGAGGCCCAAACCATCAAAACGCTAATGATGTCGAACCTCAAGACGCACGATTGGCAGATCGCCAGGAGAGGAGGCATCAACATGGGCAGTCACGTAGAACAGACTCTAACCTTCCACCTTCCATACAGACACCAAACCTGACAGCCATGGTCAGGCAATTGATGAAAGAAAATCAGGGCTTGTCAAATGACGATTAGGGAGTATCAAGGAGTCACACTCCGTTCACAGATGTTGTGTTACAGGCGGCGTACCCCAGAAAGTTTAATATGCCAACTATCCCTATGTATGAGGGTAAGACTGACCCCAGACAGCATGTCATGAGGTACGAATGGATGATGGATTCAGCTAGAGCAAATGATGCCACCAAGTGTAGATGCTTTCCAATTACTCTATCTGGGATCGCTACTATGTGGTTTACCCGACTTCCTCCGCGGTCTGTGTCCAATTTCGAGGAGTTGGCAAAGAAGTTTATTGAGCAGTTCAGGATACACACTACTCGTCCAAAGGACGTAATGTCTCTGTCAAGTGTAATCCAAAGTCCTGGGGAGTCATTGAAGGAATATTTACAAAGGTTCCATATTGCGGCAACTGAAGTCAGTAATCCCAACGATCATGCAATCCTAATGAGTTTGGAGACTGGTTGGCAGGAAAACCTCCGACTACGCTAGAGCGTTTCTACTCAAAGGCACACCAGTTCATAAGGAGAGAGGAAGCTAGGTGGGTAAGACGAGATAAGGCACCAGGACCTGTCCAAGAGTCCATGAAAAGCAACATTGCTGTGAAACAGTCCGGGGACAACTCGGGAAAGGTCCAAGTCAATGTCCATAATAAGTCTGGGCAGCCTAAGAGTCCGGAGGAAGAAATCAAGGGAAAAAGAAAGAAGCGGGGAAATGGAAATCGAGAATTCCAAGCTACAACGAGTATACCCCGCTAAATGCGTCTCTTGAGAACATTTACCTATCAACCTGCAATGCCTTTCAGTACAGAAAGCCGCATCCAAAAGAATCAACCGAGGAACAGAAACGGACCGGGAAATATTGCCGCTTCCACGAGACTTATGGGCACAATACGGAAGAGTGCAGACACCTGCACGACGCTATCGAGAAGTTGATTAGGCAAAAGAAGTTGCAAGAATTTGTGAAGGATCCACAGGAAGGAGGACAGGGAACGTCCAACCCAGGTCGTGCACCGGCTCCGCGTCATCCCGAGGAGCCTGCCCGAACTGTGGGTAGACTAGTCATAAATACAATCATCGGCGGACCTCACCCCGCGGATAAGAATTGGCAAGAGATGGAGCGGTACGCAAGTTCCCTGAAACATGCAGATTTTGAGTGCTGTTCGAACGTGGAGGATGGGACCCCTGCTAAGCAGCAGCGCATAATGACAGACGATATAGTGTTCAGGGACAGAGATGCTGACCAAGTAGAGGCTCCAACCATCGACCCGATGGTCATATCTACGACGATCGGACCGGCCTATGTCAAAAGAATTCTGATTGATTGTGGGAGTTCTGTCAACATCATCTTCAAGAAGGCTTATGACCAAATGAAGATGGAAACCAAGGACTTGAAACAGTCCAAAGCTCATATACACGGCTTTAATGGCGCAGCGACCGATGCAGTGGGGTATGTTGAGTTACCAGTTGAGCTGGGACAAGGCGAGCGTCGGAGGGTGCGAATCCTACCCTTCGTAGTTTTGGATGTGGATTCTCCGTATAATGTTTTCTTGGGCCGACCGGCCCTGGCTGAGTTTAGGGCAGCATTAGCCCCGTGGTGCTTAACTTTGAAGTTCCAAACTGACAAAGGGGTAGGTATTGTTCATGGCGACCAAGCAGCTGGTCGTTCCTGTTATGTGGCTGAGCTCCGGGAGGCCCATCGGAGGGAGAAAGGAAAGGTTGCGGACAATCCCGTCCGCATCCTTAACATGGACAATTGACAAGTAGTGCCCGAGCCCTGGCTCGGGCATAATTCTCGGATCTTCAGAGACATAGATCCGAGAGACGACGATGAGAAACCCAGGGAAGAAATGGCAGCGCCGGCTGAATTAACGATTGACATTTCAGTCAGCCGAAACGACCCTTCGCGAATATTGAAGATCGGATCACAGCTTGGCCCCGCAATGACTGAAGACCTTAGTGACTTCCTCCAGGCGAATCTTGATGTTTTCGCCTGGACGCATTCTGATATGTGTGGGATTTCTCCCGCCATCACGAGTCATATGTTGAACATAGACCCGAATACGTCCCGGTTAAACAGAAGAGGAGAGGAATGGACCCGGAGAGGTCCGCTGCTCTCAGAGAGAAGGTGGACAAACTCAAAGCCAACGGGTTCGTCTGCGACGCCCTTTATCCTGAATGGGTATCCAACCCCGTGCTAGTAAAAAAGCGAATGGGAAATGGAGAACTTGCGTAGATTATTCCGACTTGAACAAAGCATGCCCCAAGGACAGTTTCCCGTTACCTAGGATCGATCAGTTGGTCGACTCCACCGCAGGACATGAGCTGTTATCATTCATGGATGCATACTCGGGATACAACCAAATCCCGATGCATATTCCAGACCAAGAACACACCGGCTTCGTTACAGATGTCGGGCTATATTGCTATGTAGTAATGCCCTTCGGACTGAAGAATGCAGGAGCGACTTATCAGCATTTGGTGAATCGAATGTTCAAGAACCAGCTTGGTAGGACGATGGAAGTCTATGTGGATGACATGCTCGTGAAGTCACGACAGTCAAACGACCACATTCGAGACTTGGCTGAAATGTTCGACATACTCAGGTATTATGGGATGAAGATCAACCCTCTGAAGTGTTCCTTCGGCGTTGCGTCGGGAAAGTTTTTGGGATTCATCGTCAACGCAAGGGGAATTGAAGCTGACCCAAAAAAGATCCAAGCTATTCGAGATGTGCAAGTGCCCAAGACCATAAAGCAGGTACAGAGCCTGAATGGAAAAGTAGCTGCGCTATATCGATTCATATCCAGGGCAACCGACAAGTGCATCCCTTTCTTTGATATAATAAAGAAAGGGAAGAGGAATTTCGAATGGACGTCTAGTTGTGGGGAAGCATTCCGGGATCTGGTGAGGCATCTGGAGAGCCCACCGGTGCTGTCAAAACTAGTAGTCCACGAGATGTTGTACGTATACTTGGCTGTATCCCCGCATGCGATAAGTGCGGCTTTAGTTCGCGAGGAGGACCGGATCCAGAAGCCGGTGTATTATGTTAGCAAGCGCTTAACGGGGGCAGAAAGAAATTACCCTAAAATCGAGAAATTGGCCTATTGCTTGGTGATTGCATCACGTAAGCTACGCCCGTATTTTCAAGCACACTCAATCAGTGTTTATACCAATCAACCCTTGCGGTAGGTACTCCAACGACCTGAAACTTCTGGAAGATTGCTAAAATGGAACATCGAGTTGAGCCAGTTCGATATTGCATACTTGCCGCGAAGAGCCATACAAGGGCAAGCATTAGAAGATTTCATCGCTGAGTTTACCATACCCATAGAACCAGATAATCATGACGTCATTCCCCCCGTTCGATGGAAATTATACACTGATGGGGCATCAAACGACCGTTGCTCCGACGCGGGTGTAGTTCTTATAACTCCGGAGAATCGATCGATCAGTTATGCTTTGAAGCTTGATTTCCCAGCTATAAATAACGAAGCAGAATATGAAGCACTGATTGCTGGCTTGAAGCTCATCGGGGAACTCGGGATCAAATCAGTTGAAATCTTTTGTGACTCACAGTTGGTGGTTTACCAAGTGCGGGGAGATTATCAAGCAAAGGGACAAAAGCTTGCTCCGTACCTTGTTCAGGTCCAAGAACTACTGTCGAATCTTGAGCATTATGACATTTCGCATGTCCCGCGCGAACAGAATAAAGAAGCCGACTTGTTGGCTAAGTTTGCGAGCACAGGCGATGCGCAGCAAATGGAATTGTATCCCGTTGAGGCCTTGCACACCCCGAGCATAGACGAGATGAAAGTTGATTGTGTATTGGAAACGGAAATCGAGAAGGAATCGTGGATAACCCCATTCAAACTGTACCTGACGACCGGGACTTTACCAGAAAAAAGGAGCGAAAGACGGCAGGTCATTCGAAAGGCCGCACGATACGTGATGCAGGATAGACTAATGTATCGAAAAGGGTTCTCAGTCCCATTATTACGGTGCATCGCTCATGACGAGACAAAGCGAGTCTTAAGAGAGGTCCACGAAGGGGAATGCGACGACCATACTAGGGGGAATACGTTAGCAAAAAAGATCCTCCACTATGGATATTACTGGCCGACCGTAAATCGGGATGCTGCAGACTACGCAAGGAAATGTGACAAGTGTCAAAGATATGCGAAAATCCCGAGGACTCCATCAACTGAACTCACACAAATGGTTAGTCCCTGGCCATTAGCGTTCTGGGGAATCGATATAATCGGCTCTTTGCCTATATCCAAAGGGGGTGCGAAATACGCAATAGTTGCAGTCGACTATTTCACAAAATGGGCTGAGGCAGAACCTTTAGCCACGATCACCTCTAAGAAGGTCATTAATTTTGTTGTACGAAACATTATATGCCGCTTTGGCCTTCCTCGCACCATCATTACGGACAACGGGACGCAGTTTAAAAGCAGAGAGTTCAAAGAGTTCTGTATAAAGTATGGCATTGAGAAGAAGTTCGCCGCCGTTGCACACCAAAAAGCTAACTGACAAGTCGAGGCCGTTAATAAAATAATCAAGTCCATACTGAAGAAGCGTTTGGAGAAGGTTGGAGGCAAGTGGGTAGATGAACTCCCGACAGCACTATGGGCTTATAGAACTACCCATAAGTCCGCGACCGACCACACTCCGTTCACCTTGGCATACGGCTCTGAAGCCGTTATACCCATGGAATTTGAAGTTTCCATCACACCGAGTGACATATTATGATCCCAAGACGAACCAGGACCTCTTGTTGGAATCGCTGGACTGCATCGATAAAAAGCGTGAAGAGGCCGAATTAAGGGCGGCAGCGCATAGACACCGAGTCAAGCGTTACTACGACGGCAGAGTTCACCCAAGGACTTTTGATGTGGGTGATCTCGTTCTGAAATGAGTTTTCCCGGTACCATCACGTATGAATCCCAGCTGGGAAGGTCTGTACGTCATTGAACGGAAACTTGGAGAGGGAACATTCAAGCTAGCGACCGTTGATGGCACGACACTCCCCAGAGCGTGGAACAGTGAACATTTGCGGCATTATTACATTTAGCATGTTTTCTTTCTTGTTTTAGGCACTGTTATTTCCTGTATGTTTCCGTTCAGTCGTAACTTAGTTTCTTTTTAACTATGTAATCAAGCAGTTTAGTTGTTTTTCATTAATAAAGGCTTGAAGCCGTATTTTCCGCGAATCACTAATGTTTCCATATCTCATAATCGGATGACGAACCACATTATCCTATACGATGTACAGACTCGTATAAACGATTTCAAATCTCTGAATCCCCAGAGCGCGGAACGGAGTACTCTAAGTCCCCAAAGCGTGGACTAGAGTATAAACGATTTCAAATCTCTGAGTCCCCAGAGTGCAGAACGGAGTACTCTAAGTCCCAAGAGCGCGGACTAGAGTATAAACGATTTCAAATCTCCGAATCCCCAGAGCGCGGACCGGAGTACTCTAAGTCCCCAGAGCGCGGACTAGAGTATAAATGATTTCAAATCTCCAAATCCCCAGAGCGCGGACCGGAGTACTCTAAGTCCCCAGAGCGCGGACTAGACTATAAACGATTTCAAATCTCCGAGTCCTCAGAGCGCGGACCGGAGTACTCTAAGTCCCTAAAGCGCGGACTAGAGTATAAACGATTTCAAATCTCCGAATCCCCAGAGCACGGACCGGAGTACTCTAAGTCCCCAGAGCGCGGACTAGAGTATAAACGATTTCAAATCTCCGAGTCCCTAGAGCGCGGACTAGAGTATAAACGATTTCAAATCTCCGAGTCCCCAGAGCGCGGACCGGAATACTCTGAGTCCCCAGAGCACGGACTAGAGTGTAATGATGCAAACCTCTGAATCCCCTGAACGCGGATCAACTTACTCTAAAATCCCTGGAGCGTAGATTTGGAAAAAAGTCCAAGTACTCAAGAAATGTGGAACAAGAAGTATGCCACGTCTGGAAATGTTCGAACAACGCGAGAATGGACTGAGAAGTAATGCAACTCATAAGAACTTGAGTTATGACCACAGTTAGTCAGCAAACCGAAGAAAAAGCAAGAGAATCATTCAAGCAAAAAAGAGACTAAACTTTATAATAGTTCAAAATGGGGTTACACAGTTACTCCTCCAAAACTTGAAGTCAAAAACCTAACTATACAAACTATAGAGGCAAGAGATAAGAGTAATTACAAGACTTAAGCAAGGAACTCGTTGAACGAGTGTAGCAATTATTTCTTCGGTTTCATCTTCTTGTCTTCTTTTGTTTTTTCCGACGACTCCTCTCCCTCACGCTTTTTCTTGGATTTCCTGCTCACTAAAGAAGTGGAGTCAGGAGTAGGAGACGGAACATCCAGTGGTTTGGACCTGCCCGGGAGAATGATCTTCAGAGGTCTGTTCCGCAGGTCGGTAAGTTCCAGTATTTCAGGCTCAACTTTGACCTCCACCTTTTTCTTCTCCTCTTCGGCGAGGCGTTCCTTCATGCTCATCTTTGAGGTATGCTCAGAAGCGCCAGTGATTTCAGTTTCATCACTCCCTTCGGCAGGAGACGAAGTGTCAAGCTTATCATCAGCTAATGCCCCGATCACTTGAGCGTCAGGGCCAGGAGTTACTCCCGCATGAGCAACATCGCTTGTTTTCTCTACCTCCTCCTTAGCGTCATCGCTCCTCGGAGTTGGCTCGAAGTCAGAGCAGCCTGCATGAAATCATAAAGAATTAACATTAGAACGAATAACCACTACTGGAAAATGACAAGATCTTTCAACTTCTAGAAAAGAAGAGTTTCCTACCGGGTTCTGGTTGGCTATCGGTTGCGCATGGGGTTTCACTCTCCAGAATAGGAGATAGCACATGAACGCCGAGCCCGGGATCTTCAGGATCATAGCCGGCATGCTGCTCGAATGGGTCAAGTGTCACTTGACCGGCCGGTTGAGCAGCGGGAGGAGTAGCAATATGAGGAGCCGTAGTCTCAGCTCCAGATGGGCCAGCTTCATCACTTTTCTCTTTTGTAAGGGGAGAGCTTTTGCTACAAAGCGCCAAAGCTACGGATATATCCGCTGGCTCATCCCCTAAGAAACTCCTTCACCAAGGCATCCTCGTCGACCTCTTCAGAGCCCGACTCGATATTCCTAATCTTCACCAAGGTTTCCCAGGCCTCAGCTAGGGATTCGAGATAGCCCTCGCCCAAGAATGTTAAGTCACGATGCATAAGGACGCGGGCTTCATACTCAGCAATCAACGGGTCAAACATGCATTTGACCTCTTCCCTGCCGGCTTCTGCGGCCGCCTCGAGGCGAGAGTCCATCTCCTCCGCAGCTTTTTTTTTGCCCTCCTCACGGGCTTCGTCGTTCATTTTTTCAACCCCAGCAAGTTCGCCGTCAAGCTTCATTTTCAGGAGCCGAGTAGCAAATATTTCATCACAGTATCGTTGTGATTCTTCTTAAGCGGCTACCTTGTCCTCTTTCTCCTTGGAGAGTAATTCTTTCAGCTCTCTGACTTGTATGATGAGCGCGTCCCTTTCTTTTTGGACAGAATCTTTCTCTAGGGCAAGGGCACCACTACGCTGGACTGCTTCATCAAGTTCCTTCTTGTGAGCCATCTCTAAACGAGTAACTGCCTCAGCAGTATCTTTTGCGCTTTGCTCAGCGGCTTCCGGCTTCAACTTTTTCGAAGCAAGCTCTTCGTCTTGATGCTTGATGATGTTCTTGTCACAGTCGGCCTCTAATTTCAGATGATCAATCTCATATTGTCGCTCAACGGACACCTCCGAGATCTTTTCAACCAAGTGTACAAACACGTCATGTTGAACATAGACTTCGTTATTACAGGCAATGGCACTCTGCTTCACGTGCCCAGGGATATGGTGAATAGCCGGGAGGAACTTCAGACCATCGAAGCAAATTTTTGGAAACTTGGCCTTAAGATCGACCATCTTTTCTGCTGCAATTGGATCAACCACGGGAGTAGGGGGAGGAGGCTTTGGAAGTTCTGCTCTTTTTCGTTACTCCTGAATTTGCCTTGTACTCGATGAACCAGAGTGTTGTTCTCGAGGAGCATCAGGTTGGTACCCCTTCTGTGAAGACTTCTCTCTATCCGGCTCAGTTGGAGGAAGAGGATCACGGGACTCTGAAGATTGGGAATATGCTTTCTTACGATAAGATGAATCTCGGGGACGGTTGTCTCTATCTTCATAATCATCTCTGTCCCTGCGTCTACCTGAACCTGAATCCCGTCCGGAATGATGAAATATGGAAGAGCCGTGAAGGCGATCGAATCCATGAGAGCGCCCCATGTCACCTACAAAGAATAGAGATAACAACGAGTTAAGAAAGATCCGAGAAATAAGAAAAAAACTTGAAGTGTATGATGGAATGCGTATGTGCGCGTGTGTCCTAGTGTTCCCCCCGACGGACCAGTTCTTTTGTCTTTACTAATTGGAGTATTGTCTCCCTGGACTGGGAGTTGAACTCCCGCATTGCCTCTAGCGGGTGAAGAAAACTTAAGGGCTTCAGGATCATCAAACCCGTAATTAAGTATATCGTCGGGGATAGAGAGATTCGACAAACCCCTTAGAGAACTCTCCAGGTGCTGTGAGGAAGCCTCTTTCTCTAGCGGGATTGGCATAACTTTTGAAGTGCCACCAACTTTCTCCTTCCGAATCTTGTATTTTAACCTCTTCTTTTCCTTCGAAGGGGAGGATGACGTTTCAATGTCATAAACTTCGACCGCCGGATTCCAAGCGGGACCCACATTCTCGCCTTGAGTCTCAGAAGCTTCATCCTCTTTGTGCTCACCTTCTTCGTGCGTATCGGGAGTGCGGCGTGATGACGATCCGGCCTTTTTTTCCCTTTACTGGATGCTGGCTTAGGAATGGAGACGCCCTCCGGGAGGCTAATCCGACGACCTGGGGCTAGCAAGCCGAACCTCGACAATGATTCATTCGAAATGATGGTTCGGATGTCTCGTTCCTCGGCAGGAAGAGCTCTAATGGCCTCAACGGCCTCGGAATATCCTCGGCCCTCCGGACGCAGGTTGATACCTGAAAAGATAAAACGAGGAGTTAGAAAAAGCATGACTCCAGTTAAACGTGAATGATGACTCAACGAAGAGACTTACTGCCTTCAACCCATCTCCTCGCTAAACCAGGAGGGCAATGCACGTAGAACCATTCCTGTTTGTACAGGGCGAATTTACTGCATGCTCCTGTCAAGATTTGGCATTTGTGGTACGGCTCGAGGAACATGAAGGAAGGGCTGTCTTTCTGTTTCTTGATCATATAGATGTATCTGATATCGCCAGAGGTTGGAGGTCTAGAGAAGACGGCCATGAAGAGTAGATAGGTCCCATATAGAAACGCGTGACCGTTCGGATGCAGCTGCGACGGAGCAATGTCGATGTACTGCAACATGTCCCGAAGGAATAAATTAAACGGAGGCACGCTGCCCATCCAACACATGAACTTGTTGCGGGTGGTATATCCGATTGGGGGCAGGTGAGGACGATCGTGTCGCGAAGGGACTAACACATCGGCGAAAGGAATCCCGTGAATGGAGCATATCCGTCGAAGTGCGGCTTCATTGATCTTCGAAGCTTGTGAATCGATCGGGTTGTCTAAAAGAATTGTTTCCTCTAGGGCATCAGGTGCTAAGTTATGGGCAGGGGAAGTCGACGGATTTGAAGTATCAGCGGCTTCTTCTTTGATGATGGCCCAGGACTGTCAGATATGGTGGCGGAGCTAGACTTCATAGACATCCCCAATAAATAATGAATCTGTTTAAGTGCCTGCGAAAACTATACTTGAAAAACGTTGAACGTTAGAGTTAACAACACGAATATCCCCCCCCCCCCCCCCGTGTGGTGTGTGATCTAGTGCAAGCAATCATGTAAAAGCGTTGAAAGTTTGAAGGTCGCAAAGTTGTTGCTATAAAACTTAGCGTCAAGTCATCGCCTTCGGAGACCGTCATCGCTGACCGTCCCCAAAAGCCTGCCTTTTGGCGATTGCAAATCCAGATCCAGAAAACGTATGATAATCTAAATTTAGATTTACGTTTACTAAAGCTAAGAAGTTAGTGATCCGGGTCGGCTTCACGTATGCTAGAATGCTTGGGCCATGTTTCTTGTTTTGCTATACGAGTAAATATAGTTAAAGAGTGTTCAGCATTTGTGACTATTCGGCTAAGTCATGGTTTGGCTAAGACATTGTTCGGCTATGCCATTGTTCGGCCAAGTCATTGTTCGGCTAAGTCATGGTTCGGCTATGTCATTGTTCGGCTATGTCATGGTTCGGCTAAGTCAATGTTCGGCTAAGTCTTTGTTCGGCTATGTCATTGTTCGGCTATGTCATTGTTCGGCTAAGTCTTTGTTCGGCTAAGTCATTGTTCGGCTAAACCTATGTTCGGCTAAATTCTGGTTCGGCCAAGTCATTATTCGGTGTGTAAGTCGTGTTCGGCCTTCTTTTGTTCGGCATGTTTTAGCCTGTGTATTGTACGGTGTTTATGACTATTCGGCTGAGATGACAATCGGCACACTGTCCTTAACATTGGCCTCATCTCTTCCTCCATCCACACCAAATCACGAGGGCACGTCATTCGGCAAGTTGCGCCAGACCTTACCGCTCGATGCCCCTGATCATCTCCTATTTCTTCCATGTTTCTCCTTCCACCAATCTGGTCCGGCATAGAATACTTATGTCGAACCACGGTGTGACTACCAATGATTTCCTACCACCCTCGTCGCGTGACTCGACACTTTAGTCAAGGCTCGATTTATCCCATCAATTAAGGGAGTTCGAGTGTAAAGGCTGCAGTTAGGTGAGAGGATCAGTACCTAGTGGGTAAGGTAAAGACTTGGGAAGAATCGGCTAGTTGTATGTTGGCTGGTAGCTTGGGCAGGTGCAAGGCAGAGGTTAGAAGTGTGAAAAGAGAAAGAAGGGTAGAGGTGCTGGCTTTTATAGGGAAAACAGAAGAAGTCGAAGAGGCTACATCCGGTGGAACCGGTCAAAGTCATAACGTTCGGCATCGGCGTATAATGATGTCCGGCACTAAAGGCTCGTTCGGCCAGAAAGCATCGTTCGGTTACGAATGTCTCATTCAGCATTTAGAACACGTTCGGCACACACCTAAACCACTGGAATTCTCAGAAAGGCATCTCTGCTCGAGGTTAGTCAAGGATTTAAAACGAAATGAAAAGGTTACATGACACAAAGCATACCACGTTCGGTCACGTGATACACTTTGGGGGGCAAGTGTTTCCTGGAGATTTGACCAGGCAACTAGTGCTCGGCATCCAGTGGAACTCGGCAACAGGAGTACTCGGTGTCAGGTAGCACTCGGCATCCAGTAGCACTCGGCATCCAGAAGCACTCGGCATCTAGGAGTACTTAGCGTAGCACTCGGCATCCAGGAGTACTCGGCATTAGAAGGCGTTCGGCGTATATGACCACTCGACATGGTAGTATCGTTCGGCCAAAGGGATCATTTGCCAAAGGGATTGTTCGGCCAGAAAGCATCGTTCGGCCAGAAGGCACGTTAGGCCAAGGAGGATCGTTCGGCCAGAATGCATCGTTCGGTCAGAATGCATCATTCGGCCAGAAAGCATCGTTCGGCCAGAAGGCACGTTAGGCCAAGGAGGATCGTTCGGCCAAAGGGATCGTTCGGCCAGAATGCATCATTCGGCCAGAGAGCATTATTTGGTCAAGCGCTTCGTTCGGACAGAGGCACGTTCGGCTTCGACTAACAACCATTCCACACTTCCCACACATCAAACATACCGTTCGGCATAGAAAGGGTGGTTCGACATCATTGTGTTCGGCCTACTTGGTTCGGCATACAGCGACCACTATACTTGGGCTAGAGTGTTCGGCCACCGAGCCCACCTGGGAAGTCCAGCCCATCTTTGTCTATAAATAGAGGGGCAGGGTCACAGTGAAAAGGGACCTTTTTGGGAGAAGACTGGGGAGACTCTGCCATTTTTCAGACTCATCTTCTTTACTTAACAACTTCATTCTAACACTTTGATCTACGAATTGTATTTGTAATCAATCATCAAGAAGATCAATAAAGTTTAACCTCAAAGTGGACGTAGGCAATTACGCTGAACCACTATAAATTTGGTGTTCTTACTTTCTGCATTTAAATTAGCATTGTCTTCTCTGTTTAATTTACCTTCATCACTTATTTCTCTACATAATCTTTCTCTACGAGGTTAGTGACCAATTTTGGTTCTAACACCTAGTCCCGGAGCAAATTTCACCATGGTGGGGGGCACCTGACCCAATCTGGGAAGGACTATATTTTACTAGCAGAGATCTAGAGAATGGAGTATATATTCTCATCATTGTGGACGCAGCAGAATCCAAGAAAACATTGAATGCTCAAAGCCTCCATTTTCTTATTTGCGCAGTAACTCTTGCAGCTAAATGGATTATGCATATATGTATTGTCAATCATCGCGATCTTACCAAACCCTATAGATAGAGTATGTGAAAAAATGATAGATGATCAGTGCTACCAAACTGCCGCAAGTGCAACCATCCCATGTGAAATAAAGTCTTCGATTTCTCGGACTATATACAAATGGCCACTACATACTGGAGGGCACCCAACTCTAGTGCATCATGGAAAGCTTGGACAACCCATGGCCTGCAATAGTGAACCAGATTTAGCCATGATTAGGACATGATCGTGGAACTGGTAGTTCACTATTGATGATCTACCCCAAAATTTTGGCCGACAATAGAAGACATGAGTGACCCTAATCAGGTGTCCACCATAGACAATCGGTTTAAACTTCTTGCCGATAATTGTGGACCAGAGTGACCCTAACCCAGTGCCCACCATTGATGATCGGTCTGCATTAGCGGACCAGACTAACCCTACTGGGTGTCCACCATTAATGGTCGGTGCAAACTTCTTGCTAGCAATGGTGGACTGGGATGATCCTAGCCGGGTGTCCACCTTTGAAAAACGGCACAAACTTCTTGCCAACAATAACAAACTTGAGTGACCCTAACTGGTGTCCACCATTAATGATCAACTCAAACTTCTTGTCGGCAATGGCACACTAGAGTGACTCTAACTGGGTGTCCACCATTGATGATCGACCAAAACTTCTTGTCGACAAAGGCAGACTAGAGTGACTCTAACCAGATTCCACCATTGACGATCGACCCAAACTCCTTACCGATAATAGAAGACCAGAGTGACCCTAACTAAGAGTCCACCATAGGATTTCTGCTCAAAGTTCTTGCTGATAAATGCAAACCTGAGTGACCCTAATCGGGTGTCTACCATTGACGATTGGCTTAAACTTTTGGCCGATAATGATAGACCAGAGTGACCCAAATAAGGTGTCCACCATTAACGATCGACTCAAGCATCTTACTGGTAATGGGGGACCTGAGTGACCCTAACCAAGAGTCCACCATTGTCGATTAGCTTAAATTTCTAGCCAGCAATTGCGGACTAGAGTGACTCTAATCGGTTGTCCACCATTGACAATTGGCACAAACTTCTTGCTGGTAATGGCATACCAGAGTGGCCCTAACAGGGAGTCTACCATTGATGATTGGCTCCAACTTCTTCCCGGCAATAGTGGACCAGAGTGACCCTAACTGGGTGTCCACCATTGATGATCGACACAAAATTATTGTTGGCAATGGTGGACCAGAGTGGCCCTTACCAGATGTCCACCATTGACAATTAACAACAAGCTTTTGGGATGGCTATGGAGAACCCGACTTACCAACGGTTATGACATGACAACCTCCTAGTTGGTCCACCCTCAACATTAATTTTTGGATTTCTGTCAACAACGGATAATAGACCTTGCCCATAATAAAATGTGACTAGCTATTGTATGGCTTAGTGCAGATGTCAGTACTGGAATTAACTATGTAGACTATCAAAAGATCAACACTAGGACAAACTTGTTTAAATAATGCATGGGATATGTACGTGATAATAAACAAACTAGAATGATGAAAATGCATGAAAACCAAACAAGGACACA
The DNA here is from genome assembly GCA_030737815.1 of Allium fistulosum. NCBI lineage: Eukaryota > Viridiplantae > Streptophyta > Magnoliopsida > Asparagales > Amaryllidaceae > Allium > Allium fistulosum. The sequence continues at coordinate 1,499,679,973 of CM060901.1, forward strand.
TGAGACTGGACTATAAAGACACTCCACCAGATAACACTCACCTTAGCGAACTTAATAGTGATTGATCATGTGCGAATATGTTGAGGGTAAAGGAAGAGTTACCAGAAGAGGTAGGGAAATCACAAGGACCCACTTTAGTAGTGTACTAGCCTTGCCGAACTTATCAGTGATTGATCCTGTATAAGTGCTAAGACAGTAATGAAAAAACTGCTAAAAAGCTAATGGCTATGAAAAGATACTATAAACATATACACAACAACTATTCCTAATTAGGTACAATAATTTCATACAAAATTTCTATAAGATACATATGCTCTTGCATAAGTGTTTGTACAGGAAATATAAAATATGGACCAAGAGAAGCATCAGTCATAAAAACTTCTTACCTAACTAGACTTGTTAGTGATTGATCCTATACAAATATACATGATTTAGCAGAGAGAAAGGTTGCTAACGAAATAAGAAAACTTCGTAATCATGTGGTACAAATACATCATGACTACTAATCAAGAAAAGGAGAATATAGTCATGAATAAATATCAGATGAAACAACACATAAACATCAAAAGAAGGTTAGCTTCACAACACAAGAGCATGATCAATCCATGTTCAAAACTTCAGCAGAAATCACTCACATACACAACATTTTGGTGATTAACCTATAAAAGTATGCATGGTGGTGATGAAAGAGTCAATAGTGGAATAATTTGGCGATCATTTAGGGAAAATACATTGCAACCACCAGTCTTAATTGGCCAAACTACAATCAATGCAACAAAATAAACATTATCAAATCCACGTGCCATAGAACAACTAGATTTTCTTTTCCCTAGGGCACCCCAAAATTCTTGGAAGATTCATAAGACAACAGCGACTCTCAGGACCCGGGAGCAAAGAGGTTGAACTATAGTGAGTAAAAGCTTACTAGACAGAGATGAGAATCAGTGGGAAATCATGCTAGATGACTATACTACCAAGAAATAATAAACTACGAACGTCATACTGATGGATGTCTTGGAATGATTAACAAGTTTTCCCCAAGTGAACAAAGCTCTGCAACATTTTAGCAGTGGAAAACTTACAAAAAGGACAGGAATGAGTATATAGATATCTAAGGTTCGAGATAACCATCGCATGAGAAAGAAAGACGATTATGGATGAAACAAAGCATACATTATATTCTATGATAGTATGCTTTGGTGGGGCAAGTGCTGTGGGCATTTTCGTCCATAGATAGTGAATATGAAAAGACGTCAAGGTGTATAAAAATGATCGGAAGGTGTATAATATATGCACCATCATGTAATCACAAGGGCAATGCTAAGTTTTAGGTGAAAATTTTTCATAGTCCAAAAATTTACTCAAAGTACTTGTAAAATGCTCCTAAGGTCAGGATATGAACACAGGTCGAAACCACATCTCAATTCAAGCTACGGATTGGAAGATACGACCATCTTAAAATTTTTCCACCACCTAACCGACTCGGGTCCCACCATGGAGAGGTACTATATACTTCATGCAAATGAAACATTCAAAGTCGTTGTAATTATCTATTCGATAATATGAAGCTATTGGTCCAAGTTTTGTTCAATTCCGACTTGAAATAAAGGAGTTATGCAACAAAAATATGTGTAGCTCAATTGGTTAAACATCAAGATTCCAACGGAGAAGTCAAAAGTTCAATTCCTTCCAAGAACGTTATTTTTATGGAAGATGAGGAATGGTCTGATGGGAAATCTAAATGTTGAGTGCCTAACCTTTTCTAATGTAATAAACGGAAGGAAAAGAGAGAAAGCAAGACATAAGGAGTTAAAGAAAACAAAGGATTTGGGAAGAGCACACCCCTCTGTTTGGTAATCTCAACACCAATCAGCATTTCCTATTCGGTAGGCTTAGAACCGAACAGGAAATCCTATTTGATAGTCCTGACATTGAACAAAGGTTTCTATTCAGTAGGTTTGGCACTGAACAGGAGATCTTGTTCAGTAGATAGTGGAGACTGGACCAAGGTAAAGTCAAGCGAAGCCAAACCAAGGAGGTGCAGGAAGGAGTCTGGCTAACAAGGTGACCACGTCCATTCACCGAAACAACAGACCCCGTACAGAGCTTCTCCAGCCGAACCTAAACAAGTTTTTTGTGGAAGGAAATCTGAGTACATATGGAAACTTTTGATTATATCTTGTATATGTAGAGATATCTTAACTGAGCAAGTTATAGATGGAAATTGCATGTTTTACCAGAGTGACCACCATACCTCTCCACTCCTATAAATTTCAAAGCTTTCAAAAACAATGGGGTGAGAATTTTGGAGAGCCAAGCTTACAACAATAATGGCTGACAAGTCGGAGAAAGCTGGGAATAGCCTAAAAGGAACTGCCTAGGAGGAAGCCTAATATGAACTACTTAGTAGGAATAATATAACAAAAATTACCTAACAGGGATAGGCTAACAGGAACAACCAGATAGGAATAGGAAGGCAGGAATAAACATACATGAATAGCTGAACATACTCCCATAGGCTATATCTTACTTTTTTTGAGCTACAGATATTGTATCTTTTATCTCATGCATTATATCAAAGATCTATAAAATGAATAGTGAAAATGGAACGTGGATGTAGGCACATTATGACTGAACAAATATAAATATTTGTTTTCTTTGCTTTATTGCGATTTACTTTTTGTATAATATATATGAGATCCGTTCTCTGAAATCAATCATAATACAAATATAATAGATGTGTTATACACCCCGTATTCTTAGCTCTATAATAAATAGATTGGAGGTTTTTTCCCATTTTTTGTACAAACACCTTCCTACTGGACTTTACGAGTATAAATCTAGCACTCCTCATCAATCTATCGACTATAGCCCATATTCTATCATACCTTACTCTGGTCCTCGGCAATCCATCGCTGAAATCCATCGAAACTTGTTCACATTTCCACTCGAGAATCTCGAGTGGTTACAGCAAACCACTTGGCTTCTTCTGCTATGCACTTACTGTTTAACCGACGGAAATTCTATGGAATTAGAAAACCGTCGAAAAATTTCAAATTAAATTTACCGCAAGCACACGGCATACTATCGTAGTACGTGGCGAATACGGGTTGATTCGCAGGGAATTGTTAGAGTTTAAAAATCTATTCAATCAAATTAGACCAAATGGAGGAGGAATTGTTAACTATAAATAAAATGAAGATAAAACTAGAATTAAAATGTGATTCAAAAACAATTAGACTAGAGAACAATTTAGAGGCAAATCCACTCTCATATTTTTGTAAACCAACAAACAAATGATTTATGATCTCTAGCTTTGATATTGAGTGAAATAATTATTGTATTTATCATAAGTATGGTTTGTTTCTGTTATTAATTAACATAACTCAAACCATCAAACTATAATACAACAATTATACCACTTATAATTCTTATGAAAATAAAGCCAAAGCAAAAGCTATTTTAAGTATGATCTATTCACTATTGTAACTAGTAATATAGATCATCAAATTTCATTTTTACTTTCATTTCAAAATCAAAAATTAAGCAAATGATGATGTAAATTGTGTTTATGTTGAATAAGAATAGCTCATTTGCATAAGCAATATAAGCTATCAAACCCACTTGTATAAACTTACATCAAATTTACTTTCATGAAGCATAAACAAAGAAATCATAAATAATAGAAATGTTGAAATCACATAATATTTGAGAGCTTCATTACCCCTAAATTGAAGGGGTTTAGCTACTCATTTGTGTTATGAAATCAACACGTGTAAGTTTCAACATTGAAAATGAAGCAAAGTAGAGAACAAACAAAAAAAGAAGATTAACTACTATAAGAAAATTGATTAGACAAGAGCATAAATGTAAATCTAAGCTATGAACATTAAGAGAAAGAGAGCATAGAAATAAGCATTAACATAAAAACAAAGAAAAGCATGTAGACTAGAGAGGAAAAAGAGGATTGGAAGCCATTTTTATTTCATATAACATTGAGCATACAATTTGATCTCTTAATTTCCTAAGTAAAATGAAAGAGTAGATGATAGTTTCATGTACATAAGAGGGTTATTTATACATGCATAAAACCCTAATTCTATTTTTAGGGGGCATCCCAAAATACCCATTAGGAAGTTTGGAGGCCAAGTAATCATTAGATTCTGATAATCATCATTTAAGTGTACATGAAGTCATTAATTCCATAAGCATGTTCATTAGCCTCTAATTTGTACATTAAGGTAGGTGGGTAGGTGGGGTCCTCCATGATCTTCACTTTAAATTATTTCCCTCTTCTTTCCTGAGTATTCATTTGTGTATGCATGTATCTTCCTATAAGCCTCTTCCATATGCATCCAAATTCCTATAAAAATCATCAAAAATGTCCAAGTAAACATTCTCAAATTTACACATGCACAAAAATGACCATTTTTCCCTTGAATGAAGATGAAAATATGATGGTTTGAAAATAATTGAATTTTTGTTTAAACATGTATAAATGCCCAAATATGATGTTTATTTAAATAAAAAGAGATAAAATATGGATGTAAATATATGCACATTTACGTGCACATCAAATACTCCCACACTTATCTTTTTATTCGTCCTCGAATAAAGGAAAATTAAGATAAATCCGTTTTCGTAGGGAGCACGATTGCATTGAGCATATGCAACAAGCCTTTAAACCTATGGGTGTCCCCAGTAGGACGAGTGTTGTCTCGTGAGGGTTTTCAGCGATACTACCCACAAAATCTAGATGCAAAGTGAAAATATTTACAAAATGCAAGATTTATTTACAATGGGATGAATGCAAGTTCTTGAAATTATTTACAAATGAAGGATTTACTCTTAAATCGACACAAAGAAGTTAAATATAAGTCTTGGTCATTATCTTGAAATTTTAAGTCATTTACTCGCCAAAATTTCCAACAAAAATTAAGTCATCATAACAAATAGACAATAGTTTAACTCGTTGTTTCGGTGTATAACAAAGTGTAACTATGAAATAAATCCTTAATTGATTATCAAAGTTTGTCATAGTGGTATTCTTATTTCTTTTCAATAACAAGTTAAATCAAACAAGTTAAAATGGTTCTTGGATTTCAATTGCTTACTCTCACTTACTTGAAAATTTCATTGATATTGACCATATTTACATATGCCTAACTCAGGTAAAGTGAGGCCAGATATATTACCCGTGCACTGCCTTGTGGACTGATGTGAGGGGTATACAGAGCGTGGTGAGTGAACACACAAGTGTGAACACTTATCGACTATAGGCATTATTAAAAAGAATTTTTATATACATACACCTAACTCAGATAAACTGAGGCCATATATACCGATCATGCACTACCTTTCGGGCTTACGTGAGAAGGGTACAGAGCATGGCGAGTGAACACACGAGTGTGAACACATAACTCTAGGTGTTAAATATATATATATATATATACATATATACAAATGTTTTTTTAGAAAGAGAGAGTTTTGCAAAATCATCTTAGCACCATTTAACTTAGAAAATAAAAATGTTATATCCTTTACTTTAAATTTACCATTTTTTAAACAAAGATTTTCAATTAGAACATACTTCATAATTAACACAAATGAACCTTCCTATATACTAGTTAAACCATTGTTATTTGGAATCAAACTTCATTTTTATTTTTGTTAAGACAAATAAATTTTCAAAAATTTCAATTTATTAACCAAAACTTATACTTATCACATAGTGTTTCCTCAAAAATAAATCAAAATGCTAAAAAGAAAATGTTTTTGAGATTTTGAAATTTTGAGATTTTTTTTAAGTTAAAAGAAAAATGAAAGTTCAAAAATGCCATGAAACTAAAAAAAATGAAAATGAGACTCCCCCCACACTTAATTTTGACCGTGTCCCCACAATCAATGCATGATATAATGAGTGTAATGGGGAAAACTATGTACATATTTACAAAAGAGGGTTAACATTCTTACTAGACGTAGCTTGGCTCATGAAGGATCATGAGCTCCTCCTCTTGGTTATTTGGCAATTCCAAGAAAGGTATCAGACGATGACCGTTGACTTTGAAAACCGATCCATCCTTGGGGTTTTCTATTTCTACGGTACCATGTGGAAAAAAAGTTCGTACCACAAATGGTTCGGTCCATCTCGATTTAAGTTTCCCAGGGAATAAATGAAGTCTTGAGTCATATAAAAGAACTTTTTGGTAGGCGAAAACGTTTTCCTTAGGATTGACTTGTTATGAAAAACTTTAGTTTTTTCTTTGTAAATTTTTATCATTTTCATACGCGTCGTTCCTAAGTTATTCCAGTTCGTTGAGTTGTAGTTTTCGGTTTTCGCCAGCTTTCTTGAGATCAAAGTTTAAGTTCTTAATTGCACATAGCGCTTTGTGTTCGATTTCAATGGGTAAATGGCATGCTTTACCGTAAACTAAACAAAATGTGGACATCCTAAGGTTAGTTTTAAAAGCAGTACGGTAAACCCAAAGCACGTCGGTCAATTTATGAGACCAATCTTTTCGATTTTAATTGACAGTTTTCTCCGAGATTTGTTTTATTTGTTGATTTAAAACTTCAACTTGGCCACAAGTTTGAGGATGATACGGAGTGGATAACTTGTGGGTTATCGAGTATTTTTTCATTAAAGTTTCAAAAGAACGGTTGCAAAAACAGGTCCCGTTATCACTGATTATTGTGCGAGGTGTGCCGAACCTCGAAAAGATGTTTTCTTTGAGAAATTTCACAACAATTTTATGGTCGTTGGTTTTGCAAGGAACGGCTTCGACCCATTTTGAAACTTAATCACACAGCGAGAAGGATATACAAGTTTCCAAAAGAATTGGGAAAAGGTCCCATAAAGTCTTTACCCCATACATCAAAGATTTCGATCGTAAGAATGGGGTTTAGAGGCATCATATCTCGTCAAGAAATTCATCCAAGCATTTGACATCGATTGCAAGTTTTACAAAATTCAAACGAGTCTTTGAAAAGAGAAGGCCAATATAAACCACACTGAAGCACTTTTTTCGCAGTTTTTCGAGGACCGAAATGTCCACCACATGCTTGATCATGGCAAAATGAAAGAACACTCCTAATCTCATTATCCGAAATGCAACGTCAGATGATTTGGTCGGGATAATATTTGAACAAGTATGGATCGTCCTAATAGAAATACTTCACTTGGGACATGAATTTTCATTTACCTTGTTTGGACTATGATGAGGGAGTTTCTTTAGTGACTAAGTAGTTCACTATATCAGCGTACCATGGGTCGATAGAAATTGAAAGGAGTTATTCATCGGGAAAGTTTTCATTAATTGGCAAAGAAGATGGTGCGTTCGGAAGATGGGACAAGTGATCGGCTATGACGTTATCAGATCCTTTTTTGTCTTTAATTGTAAGGTCAAATTCAATGAAGTAAAAGGATCCAACGAATCAAGCAGGATTTGGCATCCTTTTTAGCGAAGAGATATCGAAGCGCAGAGTGGTCCGTGTACACAGTAATGTGTGCCCTGTCAAGTGTTATCGGAATTTTTCAAGAGCAAAAAACGACAGCTAGAAGCTCTTTTTTGGTTGTTGTATAGTTAAGTTGAGCGTCATTCAAAGTCATACTCGCATAGTAAATGATGTGAAGGATCTTGTTGATGCGTTGTCCTAAGACAACACCAACGGCAAAGTTTGAAGCATCACACATTATTTCGAAAGGAAGAACCCAATTGGGCGCACAAATGATTGGAGCAGAAATGAGTTCATTCTTAAGACGTTCAAAAGAAGAAATACAATCAGAGTTAAAATCGAAAGGAACGTCTTTTCCGAGAAGAGTCATCAAAGGACGAGCGATTTTGCTAAAGTCTTTCACAAAGCGTCGGTAAAAGCCAGCGTGTCCAAGAAATGTTCGAATGTCCTTAACAGTTTTGGGAATGGGTAGATTTGCAATGACATTGATTTTCGCTTTATCTACCTCAATGCCTTTATTTGAGATGATATGTCCAAGGACTATGCCTTGTTTGACCATAAAGTGGCATTTTTCCCAATTCAAAGTCAAAGGTTTTTCTTTACATCGATTTAGAACCAATTCGAGATGATGTAAACATTGGGAAAAAGAATCGCCAAAGATTGAGAAATCATCCATAAAAACTTCTAGAAAGAGTTCAATCATGTCGGAAAAGATTCCAACCATGCATCGTTGGAAGGTCACAGGAGCGTTACAAAGACCGAATGGCAAACGTCGATAAGCAAAGGTACCGAATGGACACGTGAAAGTTGTTTTTCTTGATCTTCGGGAGCGATGGGAATTTGGTTATAGCCGAAATAACCATCAAGGAAGTAGTAAAATTCATGGCCGGCTAAACGTTCGAGCATTTGGTCAATGAAGGGAAGAGGGAAGTGATCTTTTTGTGTTGCGGCATTTAGTTTTCGATAGTCAACGCAAACGCGCCAACCCGTTTGAGTATGAGTTGGAATAAGTTCACTTGAATCGTTCTTGACAACGGTTAGCCCAGACTTTTTCAGTACAACGTGAATTGGGCTAACCCATGAACTATTAGAGATTGGGTAAATGATTCCGTTGTCGAGAAGTTTAAGAATTTCATCACGCACCGCATCTTTCATTTTTGGATTAAGCTTTCGTTGCGCGTCACAAACAGGCTTGGCATCGTCGATTAAATGAATGCGATGTTGAACAATAGCAGGGCTAATCCCCTTTATATCGGAGATCGACCATCCAATCGCTTCCTTGTTTTTCGAAAGAATAGAAAGTAAGGAGGTTTCTATCAAGAGAGAGAGTTGCAGAAATTATGACGGGTAACGTTTCGTTATCACCTAAGTATGCATACTTAAGGTGATCGGGAAGTGGTTTGAGGTCCAACTTCGGGAGTTTTTCGATCAAAGAATTGGGTTGAGATTCGGACTCAACTGGAAGCGATTCAAAGTGAAGAGTGTATTCAATTTCACTGGGAATTTTGTGAAACAATTTTTCATATTTAGCTTCGCGTTCGTCGCTAAGGTCAAGTGTATCGTTTTCGTAGTTTTCGTGAATGGCACTAACTTCCAACGTTTGGTCATGAGGTTCGTTCGATTGGCTTCAAGATTGAAAATGATGAGATCCAAAGTCATGTTTCCAAAAGAAATTTTCATCGATCCGTTACAACAATTGATTAAGGCATTCGAGGTAGCTAAGGATGGTCGGCCTAAAATCAGTGGAATTTGACTTGCGGGATTTGACATGGGTTGTGTTTCGAGAACGATAAAATCAACGAGGAATATGATTTGCCCTACTCGTATGAGCACGTCCTCGATTTCTCCCATGGGCTTCTTAATGGAACGATCGGCGAATTGAAGCGTTACTTTTGTAGGTTTAAGCTCACCTAATCCTAATTGTTCATACACGGAGCATGGAATCAAGTTGACACTCGCACCTAAGTCTATCAAACATTTGTTAATCATTTTGTCTCCAATTGTACACGAAATCGTAGGGCAGCTAGGATCATTGTATTTGACGGGCATGGATTGGGACAAGACTTCACTCAAACTGGCGGCTCAGAAGACTTTTTTGGGCACTTGATTATGTCGTTTTTGGGTGCACAAGTCCTTAAGAAATTTCGCGTAAGTGGGAACTTGTTGAACAATGTCAAGAAACGGAATGTTAACTTTGACTTGTTTAAAAATTTCAAACATCTTTTCCATTTGGTCGAAGACGATGTGGAAATGGGACACGATACTCGGTAGGCGGGTCTACTCGAGTAGAAGAAGAAGAGTTTTGATTGGCATTCGATTCAATGTTTGGCTCCACATTCTGTTTAGATTCATTCGTTGTTTTAGAAGATCGAGAGAAGTTTCCGGTAAATCGTTTGGATTAACGACTTGATTATCGATTTGTTTCCCGGAACGAAGAGTTGTGATAGCATTCAATTGGGTGACGTTTCTATCTTGAACAACATGGGCTTGATTTGAATTTGCGTTTTGATTTCTTGGATTTGGAAGGGGGTGGCTTGGGAATGTGCCTCGTTCACGTTCGCTTACATACGTGGCTAATTGACTCATTTGCATTTTGAGTTTTGCAATCGATTGGTTTGTGTTTTGCATATATGAAGTCAATAAATTTTGCAAATTGTTGTTTGATTGAAGGCTTTGAGTAGTTGCCTTAGTTAACGTTTCAAGAGTTTTCTCAAGCGAAGTTAAACGTTTATCGTCTTGGGGAGGATGAGCAGAATTTGGTTGAAAATTTGATTGTTGCGGTTGACTATAGGACGGGCCCGTAAAGTTTGGTTGAAAATTGTTGGGCTGAAAGGGAGGATTCGAAGCATTATTCGGAAATGCTTGATAATTGGGACGAATCGTATTCGTGTTGGGATTGTTTTGGTTCCATGCAAAATTCGGATGATTTCTCCAACCAGGGTTGTACGTTGGAGAAAACGGATCGTTTTTGGCTTTATTGAAAGCATTGATTTGTTCGACAAAATTGGGACACTGATCGACTATATGATTAGGATCGTTGCATTTATAACACACTGGTTGAGAAGCTTGGTTCATTTGATTCGATGAGAAAACGTTATCGAATTTTTGAATCATTGCGTCGATCTTAGCTTCCAAAGCAAAAGAAGATCCTATCGAGTGTGCACTCGATCGAGAGTAAATTGATTTTTCGTTCGACCGTTCCCATTGGGACGACTTTTCAGTGAGGTTTTCAAGAAATTTCCAAGCATCGTCGTGATGTTGGGCAAGAAAGTTGCCTTGGCACATTGATTCGGGCATGGTTCGTGAGCGGTTTTCAAGTCCATCATATAAGATTTGGCAAATCGTCCATTTTTCAAAGTTATGGTGTGGACATTTTATCAAAAGCTCTTTGAATCTTTCAAAATATTTTCCAAATGGTTCTCCCTTGAATTGATGAAAATTTACAATTTCTTTTCAAATTCTACTCGTTTTTTCCAAGGGGTAGAATTTTTTAAGAAAGCTTTTACAAATTCTTCCCACGTTTTAATCGAGTTCGATGGTAAGTTGTACAACCATTTTTCAGCGTCATCCATAAGAGCAAATGGGATTAATTGAAGTTTGATTCCGTCATCGGAAAGTTGTTGGAGTTTAATGGTTGCACAAACTTTTTCGAATTCGTCAAAAAGATGTATGGATCATTGTGTTCGAAATTGCCAAATTTCTTAAGAGTGGCAATATGGTTCGAGTGAATTTCGAAATGGTTACCCGTAGGGGCGAGTAGTGTGATGCAAGATGGAATAGAAACTCTATTAGGAAAGATTCTATCCATAAGAGTTCGAGGGGCGTTCTCGTTCGCCATTTCGGGAGGATCCTCTGTTCGAGTTAAATGATTAGTTGTCGAGTCGCGAGTCCAACGGTTTGTTGTTGTATCATGAGTCCAAGTACTCATGCACAAGTGAATGTTGAGAAGAGAAAGAAGATTTGAAAAACGAAGTGAAAAATTGTTTTTGTTTTTGTTTTCTTTTTTTTAGAGGAAGAAAAATATTTACCATGTGAAATTTATTTTCAGAAGAGAAGTTTGATTTTTGTTTTGTTTTTGGTTTTTCAAATTTTTTTATATGTTTTTGTTTTTGTAGTTTATTTTTTGTTGTTGAATTTTCAAATATTTACCAAAAGGAATTTTTTTTTTAGAAAATGGAAATTGGATTTTTGTTTTTTGTGTTTTTTTTTGTTTTTTGAATTTTAAATTTTTTTTTGTTTTTGAATTTTAAATATTTTTCTTTTTGAAAAGGTTTTATATTATTTTTTTGGGTTTTTGTTTTTGATTGAAAATTTTCAAAGGAAAGGAAAAAGAAGATTTTTTTTCTTTTTTTTGGAATTAAAAACTAAGTTAAGAAAAATTTACAAATTCTTTTTTTTTGGATTTTGGATTTTTTTTGTTTTTTTTAAATATGCATGAACTAATGCAAAGGACTTAATTATAGTTTTCTATCCTTAGTAGCTCCTAACCCAAAATTGTATAATCACACTTAGTCTTAATTCAACAAAAAAAATTCTAGGCCAGGTAACAGGCAGGAGTTGTCGGTGCACCACGAATCACCATAGCAATGCAACCGAAGGTTTAAGTACCTTCAGAGGAACAACCAGTATAATATTTACGTATCACCGTAATTTTTATAACTGGTCATTACTCTGCTGTAGCCTAGACACCAAGAAATAAAACTGTTCAAAGAAAACAATTGTGAAGATACAATTAATCCCTAGATGAGCTCGTGACACTCTTAAGTCGAATGTCTAACCTTTATTATTAGTCAAATACTATGATGAAATGCGTTTGTGGGCTAAGGAAAGGGTGATGAAATCCCTCACCTTATGTGAATTGGGGTATTGCCCTTAGAAAAGAAAATAAGATGAGATGAAAGCAAAACAAAAATTAAACGTGAATTTACAATGCAGCTAAAATGTAGTTTGTTTTTGTTTTTGGGTTTTGAATTTTTTTTATATATATAAATGCAAATGCAAGCAACCAACAATGTACTAGAGATGAAAGCACAATACCATAGTGTGCAGATTATTAGCAATTATTTTTTTTAGCGGCAATTTTTTTTGTAAGCAAGCAGCAATTATTTTTGGGCAAGTAGTTCTTCCTTCTGCAATTCTGCTTTGGCAACCTAAATGAATTTAAAACTTATTTTTTCAAGGAAAAAGGATGAAATAAAACTAAAATCAAAGGAAGAAAAACAAACTAAGCAAACCCACTTTTCTTTTTCAAAGTTACTTGAAAAAACTAAACTTTACAAACAAAGTTTTTTTTTTTGAAAAGGAAACTTAAAAGTGAAGTTTTACTTAAATTTTTTTTAAATAGATAGAACAAAACTATAAACAAATTAAGCAAACCTTTTTTTCTTTTTTTTTGAAATTTTTGCAAAGATTTTTTTTTCAACAATAAAAATTAACATAAAGAAATATAAACAAACCAAATATTTTTAAACAAAACCAAGTTCAGCCTAACTTAATTTCACAATCCCAATAACACTACTAAAAAAAAAACCACTCTGTAAAACAAAAACAAAAGCTAAAAAGGTTTGTTTTCTTCTGTTAAAATTGCGACTCGAATATTTTTCCTCGTTTTCAAATCGCGACTCTAGTTCGAAACACGAGTTCCGGGTGGTCATCGATTCAGGTTTGAATCGAAATTACAATCATATTTGAATCAAAATCGGAATTTGGGGATTCGCGAAGTTGAAATGTGTTCGGCACTTTTGCTGATTTGGAGTTCGATTGTGTTCATGGAGGAGTTGTTGTTAATTGGAGCAAGTGATTGGAGGAGTCCGTAGTTGGAGGCAGTGTGGATGAACTCGATGGCGGGTGATTAAAGGATTGGTGGAGATGGATTGAGGTCGAATTGGCGATTCGATTTGGTTTGGTCGTGATTGGGTTTGGGGATTGATGTAGCGGAGTTCGTGTTGGTTTTATTCGAGTTGGGGTTGCATGACTTGTTGCAGTCAGGGGATGTTGTGGTTTCAGGTGATCGAAGAGGTTTGAATTGAGTTTGCAGGCGTTGCTTCGAGTTGATTAGTTGATGGCAGGCGATTTTGGGCTGCGGATTGGTCGCGGAGGTGGTCTGTGGGAGTCAGTGATGTGGGTGTTGAATGGGGTAGCAAGAAGTGGTTCATCTAGCACAAGGCAGTATGGAGAATGTGAAGGAGAACGTTAAGGTAGATTGGTGAGTGTTGTATATGTTGGAAGTCAGAGAAGGCACTGATGGGAGGACACTGATGTATGGATATTGGTGAAGAATTGGCAATGGTTGTTGTTTGTTTGTGATTGAGGGAGACTTGTGGAGTTGCTGGCGCGGCTATTTGTGGTTAGTTGAAAGGGGAGAGTCACTGAACTTGTGGCAATATCCAGTGGAACAGAAAAATGGGTAATGGTATATGTTGAGGTAGAGTTGTTGTTAGCTACTTTGGCTACGGTATGTGGGAAGACTTGAAACTTTGAAATTGAAATTGGATATTTGATATCAGTAGCAATGGAATTTTATGAGAATTGAAGTGCACAAATATGTGCACTATTGCTCAGATAAGTTGCACAGGTTGGTGGTGATTGAGATAATGGCGGGGGTTGTGAGGAGGGTGGTTGTGGTATGGATTGACAAGGGGTTGTGTTATTTGTAGAAGTTGCAGCAAGTAGAATGTGGTGGTGATTGGAAGTGATATGCGAAATGTAGGTTGGTCTGTATAAATGTAGGGTAGTTGCAAGGGTTTATAGGAATGTAATTGATAGGTTGAAGTCATGATGTGCAGTTTAGATGGAGGAAGTGTTGTCGTAGTCTATTGTATGGCAGAGGGGGAGGGAAATGCATAGAACAGTGCAAAGAACAGGGAAATGCAGTGCTAGTAGGGGGAAGTAGTGGGAGGAAGTGTGACCGTCTGATGGTGGTGATGGTGATGTATATAGCAGTGCAAATGTGAACAGTAATAAGGAGGAACTGGTGGCAGAAAATGTGAAGTATTGATAGTTTGTTTGTCGTGCTGGATGAATGGCAGATATGTAGCGTGTAGTGGGTTGGAGTTTCAGGGTGGTTATGAATGGTAAATGTGATGGCCATAGAAGAAGTAGAAAAATGGTGAGTTTGGAAAGGAGATGGATGTGCAGTTTGTATTGGAGCAAGACAGAGGGAACATGCAAGTTTTGAAGTGGTAGGAGATTGTATATGTTTGAGGAGCAGATGATGTAAACTATTGAATGGTGGAAGTTTGTGGAGCAGTGAGGTAATGTGCACTGAGATGAAGTGCACAGTGATGGTTTATGTTAGAGGCAGTGGGAAGTGAGTGAATGAGGAAGTATTTGTGGTGAGTATGTTTGCATCAATGTGATGGTTGGTTGAATGTTGCGCAGGGATGGGCATGAAATGGCAACAGGGAAGTCAATCGCAAGGATAGCATATTTTGTTCCTTTCCTCGCCACCGAGTGCACAACGATAATGTTGATCCCCCTTTCTTTGGATTTCCATAATCCAGTGTGCACACCAGTCTCATTCTTCAAGGACTGGTGGTTTAATTGCTCGATTCCAAGCATTGCCTTTTCTCGCTTCTACTCCTCTTGTGTTCCCGTGCGGCATATTTATTGCTAGCTCTGTTCTATTGCTAGCTCTGTTCAAAACTGTGATATAGCTTGGCTTAGCCAATTCCGTGGCCGTTCCTGCTTTGGCTCGGTCGAGTTCATTTCAACCAAGTGTAGGTGTATATGCGCTAATCCGTTGGATTGATCACCCTAAGTATTAAATCCATACATTTTCAGGAGACTAGGTTCCTTAAGCAATACATTTGACTTCCCCTAGCCTGATTTGCATGCTGGTTCCTATCTCCAGGAACTAGTGACTTTGCTATTCGATTCCAATATCTGAATTTTCAATACTGTTAATTCCTCTACAATGATCGAATTCTCCCAAGTTGACATCATCAGCTAGTGTCATTTTTTTTCATAGTACATCCATTCAATCCTAGGTTGCAATCCTTGATGTTGTGAATCTTCAAGCAGTATCAGATTCTAGAAGGTAGGGTTGAAGATTCGATCGAGCTTCTACTTCTATCTCCAAAAGCCAATGTATTTATGGTCTCATTCTATGGGTTCTCCTTGGCATCGCAATCTTCGAGCGATGGCATATTCGAGCAAGTTGGGACCAACTGATCTTGTTGGTCCATAAGTAGGTCATCAATCCTTCTTATTGTCGCCAGACTTTGGGCAACGACAAATTTTTGCAAGTCGAAGCTAAATTATCAACCTAGTTCCTTATTTGGTTTTGAGAACCTTTTCGTTGTCGCCAATCTCCGGGCAGTAATGAATTTTGAGACTAAGTACTTCCTCTCCCTAGTATTGCCTATCTTTGGCCTATGGAAGATCCTAGACGTTAATGTTTTTCCTTTTTAACACAGCCTATCTTCGAGCAATGCCAGGTTCTCGAGAAAGGGAAGAATTGGTTCCTTTTTGACATCGCCTGTCTTTGGGCAATGCCGAGTTCTTGAACGTTAAGACCTTCATTTCCCTAGGTGGCAATTTATTGCTTGAATGCTCTGTTTTGTGAAAGAGAACTGTTATCTAACTAACTTCATTATTATTAGTGTTTGGACTTGGTGAGGCTTCCTTTGAATAAGTATTTGTGCGCCTATCCCTATTCATAGGACTAGCTATTTCAAACGCCTATATTTGAGCGCTTATGAGAGGTGGAGAGGTGTGGGGTAAATGATTTGATTGCCCCCAATCTGGCTCTCAATCCTATTTTGAGGTAGAGGAAGTCCGGTGATTTAACACCTGACTTTCTGTGTTTTTCCCGCTTGTCCTTTGTCGTGCATACCTTGCTTGGCTGCTAATTTAGTCACGAAAGTCATGTTCATGTGCCAGTTTGTATCTCCAAGAACTGGAGATTTAACTGCTTGGTTTCAAGCTATTTTCTCTTGAGGTTGCCAATCTCCGGGCTATGTCAAAACTCTTTCTAATTTGAATACTAAAAGTTCGGTTGTGCACTAGTTTACTAGTACACAAGTGATTCGGTCCTGATGATTTTCCTTTGATACTGCCTTATCTCTAGGCAGGGGTTGATTCCTATGATGGAGGGCTAAACCATTCATTTGGCCGATGAATGATTATGTCTTCCCATTATCTCCTATCTTCGTGCAACAATAGTTTTCTAAAGACAAAGGTAGAAACTCAGTTGAGTACCAACATCTATCTCCAGAAGCTAGTGCATCAATGGTTACTACTGTGAGTGTATCTCGTCGACCCCATAATTTGATGTTCTCCTAGGATTGATGGGGCAACACCGGTACTTAGAAAATAGAAATTTTCTGAAGTTGCCTGGGCAACATTGATACTTAAAGAATAAACTCAACGTTGTTGGGGCAACATCGGTACTTAGGAAATAGAAAGTTTCCCGACATTGTTGGGGCAAAATCGGTACTTAGGAAATATGGGAGTTTCTCAGCATTGTCGGGGCATCACCAATAATTATGGGGTTGAGATCGATTTCCCCATCGATCTGGCAGTTTTAGGCCTTCCCGATGTTGCCAGAGCAACATTTGTTTTGAGAAGGCAGGGATCGATTTTTCAGTTGATCTAACGTTTTGATTTAATTTTCCCATCAACTTGGTGGTGTTGTATTCCAGTTGTGCACTAGTTTTAGCCTTCAAAAACTAGCAGTTTAATGGTTGGATCATATGAGTCTTTCCTTAGTACTACCATTCACCGTGTAGCATTAAAGTCCTACAAGTTAGGATCGAATCATTCGTCCAATCTTGTATTGTTAGGTAGATTCCTTTTAACCTACCGTGGCTGATTTCTCGACATCACCTAACCCGAGGCTACGCCACATTTCGAAAGAATGAGAGTCTCATGCATTTCCATTATGTAGCTTTGTTTATAACCGTCAAGTGCTCCCTTTGGCCATGTCGGGCTGTTGTTAGCAATATTGATTTTTCAGTTGATCCAGTGGTTTGAGTTGATTTTCCCATCAACTTGGCGGTGTTGTATTCCAATTGCGCACTAGTTTTAGCCATAAAAAACTAGCACTTTAGTGGTGGATTATAGGAGTCTTTCCTTAGCACTACCAGTCTCCCGATAGCGTCAAAATCCTTTGAGTTGAGATCGAATCGTTCGTCTGATCCTGCATTGTTAGGTAGATTCCTTTTAACCCAACATGGCTGCTTTCTCGACAATGCCTAACCCTGGGCTGCGCCACATTCCGGAAAATGAGGGTCTATGGCAATTCTGTTACTTAGCTTTGTTTATAACCATCAATCCCTCCCTTTGGCCATGTACTACTGTTGTTTGACCAATTCTATGGTTATTCTTATTCGTGTAGGGTCTAATTTCCTACGATCGATTTTTGTTGCAATCTGACTTCCATTAGCAGAACCTATTATTCCCAAGGGCCAAATTCCAAGAACTTATAGTAAATTAGACATTGTGGAGTAAGTTGTTACATTGCACCCGGTACGACTATGCTCTTCCCATCCTGATCATGGACTGATTGAGTTCGGTAGTGCTTATCTTGAATATGTGATAACTTTCCTTGCTTGTTTCGGGCCATATGCATTCTACTTGGCCAATAGTGTTGTTGTGGATATCCGCCTTATTCGTCGATTTCAACCTTTGGGAATCGATAGTTTAGTTGTTCGATTCCGAGCGTTCTCTCATTGCCATTGTCTACCGTCGGATAATAGCTAGTTTTCCACAAGCAGGAGTCGAAGTATCTGATCAATCTCCACATAGCTGATTACTCCAAGAGCGGCTAACGTCCAAGCCACGAAACATATATGACAGTTGTGGGTTATCCTTCCTAACATTGTTAGTCTCCTAGCGACATTAGATTCCTTAAAGGCAAGTTATTCCCTCCAGTCATTCCCATCCTTCTGGCTATGCTGGACTCTCGCAGATTAGAGTTTGAGAACTCGGTCGAGTACTTGATTTTTTCTTCGAAAACTGGTGCATCGACGATTGGATTCTGGAAATGCCTTCCGTCGTCGCCTATCTCTAGGCAATGGAAAGTTCTTCCTGTTATCACCTGTCTCTAGGTGATAGTAAGTTCTAAGGAGTCTGATCCTCTTGTCGATGTGACGGTTTGGAGTTCTCAATGTCGTCGGGGCAATATCGGTGCCGAGGAGGCTGGACTAATTTTCCTTCCAATTTTGTATCTGAAAGATCTCTCGGAATGCTACATTGCTTAGCTCTGTTGTGATGGCCAAAATGCTCCATTCGATCTAAAAGAACTATGGTTTACCACAACTTAGCTTTTCCCAACTGCACTTTTGTGTATGTATGCCCCCTACTCCACAGAGTTGGTTACTCTTAACGTAGGGTTCAAGCAATTAGATAGAGACCGGTTATTGTGGGAGACATGTTCGGTGGCCTCAATTCTGAGTTGTGCAATAGGCTCTTGTCTCTGGGAACCAGTAGTCTTGATGCTTGATTTCAACTAGTTTCATTCCTTGGTTGTCTCCGAAATCTCTCGAATAGCTCAAGTACCTGGAATTTTCTCTGATATTGCCTATCTCTAGGAGATGCTGACTCTTTGATAGTTATGAGTAAATTTCTCAGTGGACTAATGATTTTCCATTCCCCAGTGATATCGAGGTGATGCCATCACTTTCTTGATGGTATGGAGCATGTGCGCTTTGCTTGCGAAAACATGGTCCCTCGATTCAAGGAGCGATGTGAGAATTGCAGTATATGAAAATATTGCACACTTGAGCGCGGTTCCATTGATTCAAGGAGTGAAGGAATGGATCATTTGCACTTTGCTTGCAAGAACATGGTTCCATCGGTTCAAGGAGAGATGTGCAAATTGCTGTATAGAAAAATATTGCACATTTCAGTGCGGTTCCATCGATTCAAGGAGTGAAGGAATGGAGCGTGCTTGAACATAGTTCCATCGATTCAAGTAGCGAAAGAATAGAGCGTACTTAGACACAGTTCCATCGGTTCAAGTAACGAAGGAATGGAGCGTAGTTGAACATAGTTACATTGGTTAAAGCAGCGAGGTAATAGAGCATACATGAACACAGTTCCATTAGTTCAAGCAGCGAAGGAATGGATGCCTACTTGGACGCGGTTCCATTGGTCCAAGAAGCGAAAGAGTGGAGCATACTTGAACGCGATTCCACCAGTTCAAGTAGCAGATGAATGGATGCTTACTAAGGCATGGTTCCATTGGTCCAAAAAGTGAAGAAGTATCGTGTACCTAAACGTGGTTCCACTGGTCCAAGCGGTGGATAAATGGAGTGTACCTAAATGCAATTCCATCGGTTTAGGCAGTGTATGAATGGACCATACTTGAACGCAGTTCAAGCAGCATATGAATAGATGCTTACTTTGATGCGGTTCCACTGGTCCGATAAGTGAAGGAGTGGAGTGTACTTGAACGAGGTTCCACTGATTCAAGCAATGGATGAGTGGATGCTTACTTAAACATGGTTCCATTAGTCCGAGAAGCGAAGGGATGGAGCATACTTGAACACGGTTCCACCGGTTCAAGTAGTAGAGATATGAAGCGTACTTGAATGCAGTTCTATCGGTTCAAGTAGAAAAATGTGGCTTATGGGATGTGCACAGGGAGCTTGCTTGCAAAAGCGAGGTTCCGTCAACTCAAGAAGCAAGGCGTGGCTTATGGGATGCACATAGGGAGTTTTCTTTTAAAAGCTCGGTTCTATCGGCTCAAGAAGCGAGGTACGGCATATGGGATGTAGACAAGAAGTTTGCTTGCAAAAGCATTATTCCATCGACTTGAGAAGTGCTTCAGTGATTCTTTAGGTCTCTATAACAGGCTAGATAGAAACATCACATACTTTGGTCATGCAATACAGAGTCTACACTTTTTTAGGAATTTTCTTGCTAACTTATCGAAAGTGGAAATAGACCTTGGTGAAAGTCTAGTAAACCACATGGAAGCGACTTTTTCCAAGAAGAAGGGGAAGAATTTGCAGCACACAACATTCATCGCCCTAGCTCCATCCATATGTCATCCATATTTGTATAGGTGTTGTTTAGGGTTCGTCATTCTGTTATATGATGGCATAGTTAGCATAGTGAACTTCTTAGGCTATTCTTTACTTAGAACGTTTACAGTAAATGGAGTTCAGCTTAGCGCAGAACCCTGGTTTTCATTCTTTCTACTCTTATTCTCCTTCATCAATCGTTTAACCATGTTCAGAATGAATGCCTCACTAGTCCAGTAGTCTATAGGTTGACTCTCAAAGGCTATGCTAAGCATTTGACTCTACAAATGGCCTTGATTTTCCAACTGAAGCATAGGCTCTCCATTCTCCGGGAGCACAACTCATGTAGAAATCTGTTGGAGCGCAGTTGGCATTATAGCGGCAGTTTGAACTTCCTTTTTGAGATTTTTCCTACCTATATCAGCATTCAATTCCAATCATTTGTTGTCAAGTTGCATGTTATCCTCAGAATCAGAAAGGAGCATTGCAATATTCCCTTATAGAGGCTTCACACCTATGTTAGGGTTTACAGCAAGTTGTCCTCCAATAGGAGGAGTACTTCCATTACCTTCAATAACGGTCCTTGTAGCTCCACAAACCGTCTCCTTATTCTTTTACTTGCCATCCCTCCTATTCAAGCCTAAGATGGAGGAATTCTCCTGTTCCACAGCAATGGAAGTTTCTGGCCTTGTTCTTGGAGCAGTTAGTGACAGTAGTGCCAGCAAAGTGTTAATCTTGCCCATAAAAGCCTTTTGGCTATCCGCCATTTTCTCGTTAAGTTGGCTGACCATTTGGTTTAGTTCACCTCTGTTCATAACTCCCTGTTGGGAAGAGGGTCCTGGAGCTACATTACTTGTATTAATCCCCGTTGGTAGGTTGTTAGTATTATTCACTTCGGTTTGGTGGTGGTTTGCTTCATTACAACCAACTTTTGCTCATGTAGATCTCCCGGAAGTGCTCTTCTTTCTTCCCGTCATTAGTCTTCAATGGAAAGCTTTTGAACTTTCCAAAGATGATTTTGTGGATCTAACTTCAAGATCTATTCAGTCTAAAGTTGAGAGCCAGATCTAAGCTTGGGTTTACTGGTTCTTAGTGAAAGCACCGAAATGTTAACCAAAAAAATGGATCAACGCCTAAGAGTATTTTGGGAAAGCACCAGCCCGATTAGAATGGGGGCAAATATATTAGAAAATAGTAATAAAGTAAATAAATAAGAGAGAGACGTAGATATTTTCATAGTGGTTCGGCTGTTATCTAAGCCTACGTCGACTTTATAACTTTGCTTAATGATTTGATCTTGTTTGTATGCGATTAAAAGGGCTTTGAGAGAGAAGAATCACAAGTGCAGGGGTTAGAAGAGTTCTAAGTCTTAGCATTGCTTAGAAGAGCTGCCCTGGTGACTATTGTGAAGAGGAAAAAGTTGAAGAAGAGATATAATTCTTGCATAGTGATAGCAGAATCCAGATAATTTCTTGGTTGCTCTATGGTTTGTATTTATAGGGGTATCAATCATGTTGGATCAAAAGCCCTCTACCAGAGAAATCCAGTGTAACAACCCGCCACTCAATCTACAGAATGACGAATCATTAATAAGAAAGAAAGGGGTGAGAAAAGAGAAAGAAGAGAAGAAAGAACAACAACACATTAGAAATCTCACAGCGGAACGAGAAATATATTATCACATAAGATATTACATAGTATCATATACATCAGAGTACACAATTTATACATCACAGAATAGACAGTTATAAACTTCTGTCTATTATACAACACAAGTACATCAGTACTATATAGACTAATACAAACACAGCGGAAACTCTATATATCTACTCGCTGAAGCCTCCTGCTCCTCAGCTCCTCCAGTATTCGTCAAGACTATCCTGAATCCCTCGACTACTCAATACAATATTGAGTACCCAAGAGTTTAATAAAACAGAAAATAAACACTTGGGTCAGACATGGGTCTGGTGTGAGTAAACGGTTTAAATTGCTTAACTTTGAAAACCTTTGAAAACAAAAGTATCACGTAAGACTCCCCACACATAAACATGGGTAAGTTTTTACCTTACGCTAACTAAAACATTTGATAGGAAATCCAGTTATATTATAATAGGGTCTAGGATTTTCAAATAAATATGAAATAGCTGAAATTGTTACATTATTAAATTCCAGCATACTAGCCACAAAGTGGGTTATACAATCAAAACCGTAAGGGCACGTAGGAAGAATGGGTTTCCATACAATGGCAGGGCTACTGGGGTACCGCCCGTCACAGTACGTGGCCTAGATCACCGTACCGAGGAGTACGCCCGCTCCCCTGCAACACAAAGCCGGAACCATCCCTTAATGGATAATTCCGAACAAGATAACCCCGTAGTTGGCGCGACCAACCACACACTAAGCCGAATAAAAAGAAAAGGGACCTCTAGACAGGGATCTATCTTGCTCTCAGTGGGTGCTACCCACGAAACCTTGCTGCACCTCCCCTGTTTTAGCCATTCCTGGTTGATGAGGCTTGAGGTTACGATTACCTTTAATCAGAACATATCACTTAGAATGCTCATCGTCCGCCTGACGATGTGCTGAAAGCATTCAATCCATACAAGTTCGTTCCGGGTTCGAACGAAACCGAAGGCATTATCTCGTTACACTCGTTTTGGAATCACCCTCAGAGTTAACGACAATAACCCTTGCACTCTGAATCTTCATCTTCACTTGAGATTCACGACCTATCGTAAATTTGGATCGATGTGGTATTCGGGTCTCCAGACCTGGAATACCGGTATACGGAAACCCGATCCCGGTCTCATCGAAATCCAAAACGTATCTTTTAAGGCCAAGTTGTTTAAAGGTTTAAACAATTTAACTTATCTATACAGATAGATAATTCACAAGTCACAATTGATAATCACATTATCATTTAAACAGATGATTCATAACCAAATAGGTAATCCATATCAACATCATAATAGTTAATCTATATTACCATCATAATGCAACCAAGCATTCATACCACACAACATTACTTATCTCATTTCTGAGATTACATCCATTCAAGACAAATCAATGTCATCCATTCTTATATAAGCAATGATTTACTTAATCATAACATAATTAATTTAAAATTGATTTAAATTAACTATCTCTATCTTTAATTAATTTAAAGTGAATTAAATTAATCACTTCATCTCTTAATTAATTTAAAATAAATTAAATTAATTACTTCATTATAAATCTTACTTATATAATCATTAATTAATTACAAATAAATTAATTAATCTTTCTCTAATTATCCACTTTAATTAATCACCTTGATTAATCATTCTTTAATTACATTTAAGTAATTATCTTAATTAATTTCACAAATTAATTATCCTTAACCAAATACAGTAATTAACCTTTAATTACTTCATTAATTAATTAAGTATAATTAATTACTTTAATCCTTAATTAATTACAATTAATCACTTATCATTTGATTAATTAATCTTAATTAATTAACTCTTAATTACATCATTAATTAATTATAAACTAATGATTCCTAATTACAATCTTTAATTATTTATTTATATTTAAATTAATTAAATAATTAATCTTAATTAAACCATAATTATTAATCATGTTTGATTAATCTAATCCAGTAATTAACTTCCCTTAATTACTTCCCTTAATTAATTACCTTTAATTAATTACCTTAACAAATAATTAATTACCTTATTAATTAATCTTAATCCTTTAATTAACTTAATTAAATAATTTATTTAATTAATAACACTAATTAATTAACTCTTAATCACTTCTTATTTAATTACTTTCATAAAATAATTATCCTCTAATTACTTTATTAAATATTTTATCTTTACTAAATTACATCCAGTAATTATTTCTTAGTTACTTTATCAAGTAATTATACTAAATTAATTTATAAATGATTATCTCTAATTAATCACAAATTAATTTATTAATTAATTTAACTTAATCATTTAAATTTAATTAAATGATTCTTAACTTACTATATTAAAGGTTCTTAATTAAGAAACTATTATCTTAATTAAATCAATTATTTACCAATACCACTTTATAATTAAAATAATTTAATTATCTAAATTCTCTTTTCAAATTTAATTATCTTTATTTAAATCAACATTCTAAATACTTAAGAAAATTCTTATTTCAATTGATTACTAAATCTTAACCATTAAACCTTACTTAAATTAAAATATAAGATTTAGAAATCAATAAATCATTAAACACATTTTAACTTGAACCTTTAAATCTTTAAAACTTTCCCAAGTTATTAAATATAATTAAGTACAAATTTATTTCAAAATCTACTTATTTTATTTTGAAACTGAATATTATAAAATATATAATCTTGTTTAAACTTTTGTTTTAACTCAGAAAATATTACCAAACAAAATTTCTTTTGTTTAAACTTTAAAAACATTTCCTTGATTAATTTCTTAAATCTGCTCTCATCAAAACCCAAGTAAAACAATCAAAAACTCGAAGCGAACGCGAGACCAACCCACGTAACCCCTTCCCTCGAGTAAAACTCCATTTCTCTCGAATGAAACCCGAGCAGAGCTTCTTCCCCCAAACCCATATCTCCAGATGCACTCAACCGTGCACGTGCACGTGCACCGTCACGCTGATCGTCGATGAACTCCACGATGGCCTCCACCAAGTCGCCTTCAACCTCGGTACCACGATTGACCACTCCGATTTGTCTTGATACGAATAAGAAACGAAACGAGCTATTTAACCCATCAGTTCAAAATCACCATCACCAGAAAAACCATCCTCCACGGCAACCAAAGCTTCGAAACTCCTCGTCGTCTTAACCCCAGCTCCGCCTCACTGCCCCGAGCCTCCAGAACCATATGCGATCAACTCCGTTTGTCCATCGGTGCCGCGAAACCCATATGACCTTCGTCGACCAAAAACAAAAACGAAGCCCTAACTTGATCAATTCCGATCAACACACCTAACTATAAATTCTCAAGTGATTTTTCCTATGATCTCCAACATCCCCTCTACCTTCAAACCCAACCACGACGTCCAGTTCGTCCTCGATCTTCGGCAATCAACAAAAATGCCAAAAACGTTTCTCTCGAAAATTCTCACAATTTATCGAACTAAAAATCACGAAACTCAAATTAAAAATCATGATTTTCAACCTCGAAAACATTCATGCAATCCAAATTTGAAATTGAATTAGTTGATTTTTGACATATAAATGTATTCCACTGTTATTTATAAAATTTTCAAGTCAATATTTAATATAAATTCCAGTGATGAATTTTAGTAGGTATGTTTCACAATTTCGAACATTTTTCATTTACAAATCATAAGCTAATTATGATTCAAGGATGAGATATTGGTTTTTAAAAGAAATTCAAACTCTGATAAACAACAGAGCTTATTTTTTTTTTACACTTACAGGCATTTACCCAGGCATTCATCACCAATGCACATACATGCATACATTTGGTTCCAAACATTTCAGGTCACAGCATGATTTCAAACACTTTCTATTTACAAATCAAAAGCTAACTACTATTTAATGATTAGATATTGGATTAAATAGAGAAAACAAAACTGTTAAAAACAACAGAGTTCATTTTTCATATCTACAGGTATTCAACACTAATACATACACATGCATCTATTTCAAATCCAAATTTTCATGCAAGAAACATTATTTATTCAGATATCACAACAGTGAAATCCAGGTTTTAAACTGTTTTTAAATTTGTTTACTCACCGGGCAATAATGCAGAGAACAAATAACATGATTTGTTTCCAGGCTTGCATGTTGATTTCTCTTTTTGCTTTGTTGATTTTTAAACTTGTTGATCTTTGAAACTGATTTGTATTTGAGAAAATTTGAAACTGATGTTGCCTTTGATCTCCTTTTTGCATTGAATTTCCAGATTTTTACTTCTCTTTGCATTTTGATTTCCAGGTTTTCATTCTTCTTTGATTCCAGGTTTTATTTTTCTTAGATCTATTTTGTTTTAATCGAATAATGAGAAGAAGGATTTTTAGAACTGAAAAATGAATACAGATCTTCTTTCATATGTTTTTAATTTATTTATTTTAATTCAAAAAAGAAAATGTGGACATTTGTCCTTCTTAGAGGTTAATTAACTTACACATATGCCTATTTTCTTACAATTGTCTTTAAACTACCTTTAAAAACTTACAAGTGTACATTCTTATTTTAATTAATTTATTTAAGTCATTTATATGTATTTAAGAAATATTTATATGTATATAATGTATTTATCTCTTTTTATAAATAAGCTTTAGATTTTAATAAATAAATATGAAAACTATTATTTAAAACAACTTATGTTTGAATTTTAAAAGGAAAAGAATATTAAAACAATTGAACTTCTTAATTTAATCTTATTTAAAACTTAAGTTGAACTATATGTTTATATAATAATAAATTAACTTTGTTATTAAAATTTAAATTTCAAATATCATTTCAAAAGCATTAAATCAAATCCAATATTCTTTCCATTTCACTATATACAATTATATATATTCTAAATGGAAATATTTTTAACATTAGCTTGATAATTATTATATTGAAATTTAATACATAACTTCAAATAACAATATATATATTCATATATATTATAATTTGAAAACATAGTTTTATTAAATTAAAAGATTCCCTATTCATAATATATATATACCAATATATATATACAGTATAAGTATAAAACATTTATATAAGTTTTAGAAAGATAAATCTTCTCAATTTAAAATTGTTAGAAAAGATATTCCCAAATTAAAATGTTATTAGTTTTCAAAGAAATAAACTTGCCAAATTTAAAATATTATTAACATTTAAAATGAATAAACTTGTCAATTTATAAAATAAATTAACAAATCAATTTAATTATTAATAATGATTATTAAATTGATATTGCCAAATTTCCGGGATATCACATTCCTTCCCCCTTAAAATAATTTCGTCCCCGAAATTTAAAAGCAAAGATAATTTAATAATCTATTTAAATCACAATCATATATTATCATCCATATGCTAACAACCATAGCAAACAATTCATCCAATCAAACAATTCTAATTATCCAAACAAAATTCTGAATACAATCTCCTCGAGTTTCCCCAAGTATAAATATACCAGGATACTCGCTCTACAAAATCCAAACAATCAACAATACTAAGCTATAGAGCTTCTACTCTCTAGATCTAGAAAACTAAACAGAATATCAGACTACAGACGAGTCTGACTCAACAACCAATTCCTCCAGAACTGCTGGTTCCAAGATCAGAGATAGATCAAACACGTACTCCCTCGGAGATACGTAAAATACATTGAATTCCAGTCATCCAAACTGACAATTCAATTCAGTAGATCAAAGCACTTATCCAAATTAAAACACAGAAAAGATCCAAAATAACTCGGAGCTGACTTCCCATACTTACCCAATCTTATAGCTCCCTTTAACCAGAGAAAAACTTCACAACAACGAAGTTTCCAACTTTGAATTTCAAATTTCTTCGTCTCTTATCCACAAAATCTTCAGACGATCTCGGGCTACCTTCAAATCCTTCCTGATCAACTCAACCTTCGCCGATGCTTCTAGAAACAAACAGGACCAAAAATAACTCAACCAATGATCCTCTCAAGATTTACCCAATCCAAAACACAACTCTACTACCATCAGTAGACTGCACTAACTTCTCCTATCTGGAAAAGACAAACAGGAGCACTCGCCAAACTGCTTCCGCTACACCAATCTGATCTGGAGTAGATAAGAATGCTGATGAAGAACACAAGCACAAACTGGACAACACATCCCAGAAAATCTTAGATAACTCAAGAGAATACTAAACTATCGCAAGTCACTTTTGCGATCAACCCAGCCTAACTGCAAGGAAAACTGTTCTCTCTTTACCAATCAGAACAGCTTATACTTAACTATCCAATCTATCGAAGAAATGGATCCACTCTGCTGCTTCTGAACTTCACCTTCAGAAAAATGCTTAGCCAAAAACTTTCTGCCAACACAAAGAACACTCCGAGCTGCACTGCTGCCACAGATGCCAAAGATTTCTATATCAAAGCTCTTCGAGAAATTCGGACCCAAACCAACACAAACACCATGTTAAACTCAGCCACAATACCGAAATATACACACTTCCTTAAACTTGTTCCAAAGAAAACATCTTCGGGAACATCCATAGTCACTGCATCTCATCACACAGCTACTTTTACTTGAGATACCATCACTCACTTCTGCCTAACTGACAGATCCAACTCTACTCATCCAACTTCAAAGATAAACTCCGAACCTTAACAGTTCCCTTCGGAGATTTGTGAAATCCTTACACAGCTGCAAAGTTCACTCGAGACGGTATTAGGTCTACAGTCTCGTCAGATACCCTTCCAACCTCAACACTCAAACTCTAATCATTGGTAATCGTGTTACACACACCACTACCTTATCTACCTCTATAACTCATATTGGAAAACCCGAACAGGTAACCCAACAAATAGGTAGAAATACATATATATATATATGTTTTAAAATGATACTTTTTATATAGAAATTATTTCTGGGTAAAATTATTTCATCTACCTCTTTAAAACAATATTGTGTCCGTTGGCCTGGTTCAAGTGTTTAGAGATCCCTATCAATAACGTTAGCTACTCGTATTGACCAGAATCCATATACCACTCAACCGATCAATTAACACAATATAAAACCATTTTATATAACTAACAAATACGCGCTCTCGTATATATATATACACAGACTCAAATAGGTTGCTACAGATCCTATCTCTAATGAACAATCCTTCCGAACCTAGGTATTCACTCAACCTAGTGTTCTGATATTCACTTAACCAAAAGCTTAGGCATTCGCTCAACCTGGCTCTGATACCACTGTAACAACCCGCCACTCAATCTACAGAATGACGAATCATTAATAAGAAAGAAAGGGGTGAGAAAAGAGAAAGAAGAGAAGAAAGAACAACAACACATTAGAAATCTCACAGCGGAACGAAAAATATATTATCACATAAGATATTACATAGTATCATATACATCAGAGTACACAATTTATACATCACAGAATAGACAGTTATAAACTTCTGTCTATTATACAACACAAGTACATCAGTACTATATAGACTAATACAGACACAGCGGAAACTCTATATATCTACTCGCTGAAGCCTCCTGCTCCTCAGCTCCTCCAGTATTCGTCAAGACTATCCTGAATCCCTCGACTACTCAATACAATATTGAGTACCCAAGAGTTTAATAAAACAGAAAATAAACACTTGGGTCAGACATGGGTCTGGTGTGAGTAAACGGTTTAAATTGCTTAACTTTGAAAACCTTTGAAAACAAAAGTATCACGTAAGACTCCCCACACATAAACATGGGTAAGTTTTTACCTTACGCTAACTAAAACATTTGATAGGAAATCCAGTTATATTATAATAGGGTCTAGGGTTTTCAAATAAATATGAAATAGCTGAAATTGTTACATTATTAAATTCCAGCATACTAGCCACAAAGTGGGTTATACAATCAAAACCGTAAGGGCACGTAGGAAGAATGGGTTTCCATACAATGGCAGGGCTACTGGGGTACCGCCCGTCACAGTACGTGGCCTAGATCACCGTCCCGAGGAGTACGCCCGCTCCCCTGCAACACAAAGCCGGAACCATCCCTTACTGGATAATTCCGAACAAGATAACCCCGTAGTTGGCGCGACCAACCACACACTAAGCCGAATAAAAAGAAAAGGGACCTCTAGACAGGGATCTATCTTGCTCTCAGTGGGTGCTACCCACGAAACCTTGCTGCACCTCCCCTGTTTTAGCCATTCCTGGTTGATGAGGCTTGAGGTTACGATTACCTTTAATCAGAACATATCACTTAGAATGCTCATCGTCCGCCTGACGATGTGCTGAAAGCATTCAATCCATACAAGTTCGTTCCGGGTTCGAACGAAACCGAAGGCATTATCTCGTTACACTCGTTTTGGAATCACCCTCAGAGTTAACGACAATAACCCTTGCACTCTGAATCTTCATCTTCACTTGAGATTCACGACCTATCGTAAATTTGGATCGATGTGGTATTCGGGTCTCCAGACCTGGAATACCGGTATACGGAAACCCGATCCCGGTCTCATCGAAATCCAAAACGTATCTTTTAAGGCCAAGTTGTTTAAAGGTTTAAACAATTTAACTTATCTATACAGATAGATAATTCACAAGTCACAATTGATAATCACATTATCATTTAAACAGATGATTCATAACCAAATAGGTAATCCATATCAACATCACAATAGTTAATCTATATTACCATCATAATGCAACCAAGCATTCATACCACACAACATTACTTATCTCATTTCTGAGATTACATCCATTCAAGACAAATCAATGTCATCCATTCTTATATAAGCAATGATTTACTTAATCATAACATAATTAATTTAAAATTGATTTAAATTAACTATCTCTATCTTTAATTAATTTAAAGTGAATTAAATTAATCACTTCATCTCTTAATTAATTTAAAATAAATTAAATTAATTACTTCATTATAAATCTTACTTATATAATCATTAATTAATTACAAATAAATTAATTAATCTTTCTCTAATTATCCACTTTAATTAATCACCTTGATTAATCATTCTTTAATTACATTTAAGTAATTATCTTAATTAATTTCACAAATTAATTATCCTTAACCAAATACAGTAATTAACCTTTAATTACTTCATTAATTAATTAATTATAATTAATTACTTTAATCCTTAATTAATTACAATTAATCACTTATCATTTGATTAATTAATCTTAATTAATTAACTCTTAATTACATCATTAACTAATTATAAACTAATGATTCCTAATTACAATCTTTAATTATTTATTTATATTTAAATTAATTAAATAATTAATCTTAATTAAACCATAATTATTAATCATGTTTGATTAATCTAATCCAGTAATTAACTTCCCTTAATTACTTCCCTTAATTAATTACCTTTAATTAATTACCTTAACAAATAATTAATTACCTTATTAATTAATCTTAATCCTTTAATTAACTTAATTAAATAATTTATTTAATTAATAACACTAATTAATTAACTCTTAATCACTTCTTATTTAATTACTTTCATAAAATAATTATCCTCTAATTACTTTATTAAATATTTTATCTTTACTAAATTACATCCAGTAATTATTTCTTAGTTACTTTATCAAGTAATTATACTAAATTAATTTATAAATGATTATCTCTAATTAATCACAAATTAATTAATTAATTAATTTAACTTAATCATTTAAATTTAATTAAATGATTCTTAACTTACTATATTAAAGGTTCTTAATTAAGAAACTATTATCTTAATTAAATCAATTATTTACCAATACCACTTTATAATTAAAATAATTTAATTATCTAAATTCTCTTTTCAAATTTAATTATCTTTATTTAAATCAACATTCTAAATACTTAAGAAAATTCTTATTTTAATTGATTACTAAATCTTAACCATTAAACCTTACTTAAATTAAAATATAAGATTTAGAAATCAATAAATCATTAAACACATTTTAACTTGAACCTTTAAATCTTTAAAACTTTCCCAAGTTATTAAATATAATTAAGTACAAATTTATTTCAAAATCTACTTATTTTATTTTGA
Organism: Allium fistulosum; assembly: GCA_030737815.1. Lineage (NCBI taxonomy): Eukaryota > Viridiplantae > Streptophyta > Magnoliopsida > Asparagales > Amaryllidaceae > Allium > Allium fistulosum. The sequence goes on from CM060901.1 coordinate 1,499,712,135, forward strand.
AACTGAATATTATAAAATATATAATCTTGTTTAAACTTTTGTTTTAACTCAGAAAATATTACCAAACAAAATTTCTTTTGTTTAAACTTTAAAAACATTTCCTTGATTAAGTTCTTAAATCTGCTCTCATCAAAACCCAAGTAAAACAATCAAAAACTCGAAGCGAACGCGAGACCAACCCACGTAACCCCTTCCCTCGAGTAAAACTCCATTTCTCTCGAATGAAACCCGAGCAGAGCTTCTTCCCCCAAACCCATATCTCCAGATGCACTCAATCGTGCACGTGCACGTGCACCGTCACGCTGATCGTCGATGAACTCCACGATGGCCTCCACCAAGTCGCCTTCAACCTCGGTACCACGATCGACCACTCCGATTTGTCTTGATACGAATAAGAAACGAAACGAGCTATTTAACCCATCAGTTCAAAATCACCATCACCAGAAAAACCATCCTCCACGGCAACCAAAGCTTCGAAACTCCTCGCCGTCTTAACCCCAGCTCCGCCTCACTGCCCCGAGCCTCCAGAACCATATGCGATCAACTCCGTTTGTCCATCGGTGCCGCGAAACCCATATGACCTTCGTCGACCAAAAACAAAAACGAAGCCCTAACTTGATCAATTCCGATCAACACACCTAACTATAAATTCTCGAGTGATTTTTCCTATGATCTCCAACATCCCCTCTACCTTCAAACCCAACCACGACGTCCAGTTCGTCCTCGATCTTCGGCAATCAACAAAAATGCCAAAAACATTTCTCTCGAAAATTCTCACAATTTATCGAACTAAAAATCACGAAACTCAAATTAAAAATCATGATTTTCAACCTCGAAAACATTCATGCAATCCAAATTTGAAATTGAATTAGTTGATTTTTGACATATAAATGTATTCCACTGTTATTTATAAAATTTTCGAGTCAATATTTAATATAAATTCCAGTGATGAATTTTAGTAGGTATGTTTCACAATTTCGAACATTTTTCATTTACAAATCATAAGCTAATTATGATTCAAGGATGAGATATTGGTTTTTAAAAGAAATTCAAACTCTGATAAACAACAGAGCTTATTTTTTTTTTACACTTACAGGCATTTACCCAGGCATTCATCACCAATGCACATACATGCATACATTTGGTTCCAAACATTTCAGGTCACAACATGATTTCAAACACTTTCTATTTACAAATCAAAAGCTAACTACTATTTAATGATTAGATATTGGATTAAATAGAGAAAACAAAACTGTTAAAAACAACAGAGTTCATTTTTCATATCTACAGGTATTCAACACTAATACATACACATGCATCTATTTCAAATCCAAATTTTCATGCAAGAAACATTATTTATTCAGATATCACAACAGTGAAATCCAGGTTTTAAACTGTTTTTAAATTTGTTTACTCACCGGGCAATAATGCAGAGAACAAATAACATAATTTGTTTCCAGGCTTGCATGTTGATTTCTCTTTTTGCTTTGTTGATTTTTAAACTTGTTGATCTTTGAAACTGATTTGTATTTGAGAAAATTTGAAACTGATGTTGCCTTTGATCTCCTTTTTGCATTGAATTTCCAGATTTTTACTTCTCTTTGCATTTTGATTTCCAGGTTTTCATTCTTCTTTGATTTCAGGTTTTATTTTTCTTAGATCTATTTTGTTTTAATCAAATAATGAGAAGAAGGATTTTTAGAACTGAAAAATGAATACAGATCTTCTTTCATATGTTTTTAATTTATTTATTTTAATTCAAAAAAGAAAATGTGGACATTTGTCCTTCTTAGAGGTTAATTAACTTACACATATGCCTATTTTCTTACAATTGTCTTTAAACTACCTTTAAAAACTTACAAGTGTACATTCTTATTTTAATTAATTTATTTAAGTCATTTATATGTATTTAAGAAATATTTATATGTATATAATGTATTTATCTCTTTTTATAAATAAGCTTTAGATTTTAATAAATAAATATGAAAACTATTATTTAAAACAACTTATGTTTGAATTTTAAAAGGAAAAGAATATTAAAACAATTGAACTTCTTAATTTAATCTTATTTAAAACTTAAGTTGAACTATATGTTTATATAATAATAAATTAACTTTGTTATTAAAATTTAAATTTCAAATATCATTTCAAAAGCATTAAATCAAATCCAATATTCTTTCCATTTCACTATATACAATTATATATATTCTAAATGGAAATATTTTTAACATTAGCTTGATAATTATTATATTGAAATTTAATACATAACTTCAAATAACAATATATATATTCATATATATTATAATTTGAAAACATAGTTTTATTAAATTAAAAGATTCCCTATTCATAATATATATATACCAATATATATATACAGTATAAGTATAAAACATTTATATAAGTTTTAGAAAGATAAATCTTCTCAATTTAAAATTGTTAGAAAAGATATTCCCAAATTAAAATGTTATTAGTTTTCAAAGAAATAAACTTGCCAAATTTAAAATATTATTAACATTTAAAATGAATAAACTTGTCAATTTATAAAATAAATTAACAAATCAATTTAATTATTAATAATGATTATTAAATTGATATTGCCAAATTTCCGGGATATCACATCCAGGGACCAGCCCAAGATAGCACAACAAATATCATGACTACTCGAGTTAAGGTTTAGACTCGGTACCGAGTCAAGCCCTTGAATTGGGGCCAAGTCTAATCCATAGACAAATTTCAGCTAAATCCTTTTGTTCTGAACTCCTTACTTTGTTTAGATGCCCTCAATGTAATTTGGTAGGTTATCAATGAGTCTTAGTTATCATTCTTCCATGACTTGGATTATCCTGCCGTTTGGACCAACGCTTCTCCATTCTTGATGATAGGCTCTCTAAATCACTAAGAAACTTCATGAATATGCATAGGAAGACTCATGGATCACTTGCCAAAAATAGGAAGATGCCAAGACCTGGCATTTAAACTAGATACCAACTCAAAATCCTTATCTCGTCAAAATCCTTAACTCGTTAGAATCCTTAACTCGGTAACAACTCAAATCCTTGACTCAATACCGAGTTCAGCATTTTTGGTTAAACTTCTCCCAGTTGTTTTCTAGCTTCCTCTAAGTGTGCTTACCAAGTACGGAGTTGTTTCACTGAGATTCCTTAACTCGTTACCGAGTTAAGGAGTTAGCTCCAAACATAGTGAAACTTTCCCTAGTTTCTTCTCTAGCTCTTTTAAGTGTGTTTGCCAAGTTTCAAGACGTTTCGTCTTTGTCTTGACGTTCTAACTTCCAATTGAAATCATCTTAGTCAAAAACCTTGTTAATAATAGGAGTAGGATTTAAGTAGTATTTTAAATCATTGGAATGAAGTGCGTAGCAATGTAAATTTCTATAAATTATCTAGTTTTAGGTCAAAAGTGTACTATTTGAAATAACAAAGAATATACCCAAAAGAAAGAGATGCACAAAATAGTGATGGTTACATATTACGTACCATCTATTTCAATAATAATAGAAAATATAATTCCTCATAATTACAGATAAGACAAATCATCTTTTAGATAATTTATAGAAAGTTACAGTGTTCACGGTTCCTTTTGGGAAAACATGTCATTCCAATGCACTAAAATGCAGAAATCTTTAAGTATAAACCAAAGTATTGGTCATTATGTCTACTGGATTAAAATGGCAAGGCTCCATTTAATACTGAGTCATTTTAACCATGTAATAATTAGAATAAAGTGGTAAGAGGTTACGTTTGGTAAAAATGTCTCATTTATGGGATGACATTAAGAAATGGTAAATTTTTGGAAGTTCAAACTTCAAAATGTATCCTAGATAAAATTGTAGTCAGCATTGTGCAAGAGATGGTTAATTCAAGGATTTGAGTCTTCATCAAGAAAAGGATATTTTTATTTGCACGTATTGATGATGCAAAGGCAATTTTTATAAAAATTCAGATTTGGAATTTTTGGTAAGATTTGGAGGAAGGGATAAAAGGATTCTTTTAAATCGTCCATAAGATTGGAAGAAGATTATCTACATAAGGAAATTCATGGAAGACCGATTGAGAACACATAGTTTGTGTTGCATAACAATTGCACACGAATGAAGTATCACTTAGGTGATTACCATCAATGCCAGAATAATTTTAAGTTGCAATTTCAATTAATTTTAGGACTTTATTGGTAGTTTTGTATAGGAAAATATACCAAATTTACCCTATTAGGACATTTAAGTACTTACTTCTAGAACTTAGGATATATCCCTATAGACTATAAACGTGATACCTAGGTGCCCTGGTTTTTGAAGAACTGAAGAAACAATTTGCAAGTGAAATAAGATGGATTAAGTTGAATCGAATTAGAAAAGAAGTATTCTATTTTCACTAGTTAAGAAATCACCAAGTTTGGATATCCTTAGGTGAAAATGGAGAAGTAGCAAAAAGTAAGTAGAAATTACTAGGGAGGGGACACCATCCACTTTCAAGGTGTCTTACCTTAGTATCTAGAAGATGAAGTGATTAGGTATACCGCTGGATGATTTAAGCCAGTACATATATGCATTGGGGATTGCATAGGGCTACCGTTTCGTGTGAGCATATTTATGTTCAAGTTATTCCGCATGGTTCAAGTTGTCATCTTTTGAGTTAGTAGCAAGAATTGTGGAAGGTCGCATATGCATGTAGATTTGGATTGGAGATTCATGCCAATGGTGAAGGATGAGAAGTGCAGTTAAAATTTTTTGATTCAATTCATATAAGGTCAAGCGGTGCACAAGATAGGAAGAAAGCATATACTGACAGAAGACACACGGAGTTGAAGTCCACGGTAGTGGCATGGTCTAGGTGAGCATCTACGCTTAGATATGTCGTGGGTTAGTAGTTCGGAAAATTTAGCACCAAGAGGGTAGTGCCTTTACCTATTTAATAGAGTAAGGAAGTTTGCCTATGGGTTGGAGCTTCCTAGAAGGTTGGCGGGAGCTCATAATGTTTAATTAGTGTCGCACTTGCCGAATTGTTTATGCGATGTACTTACCATGGTCGAGCCATGTTAGTTAAGGAAAGTTAAGAGGATAGGTGATTCCCTTATTCACCGTACATCCACCCATATTATTGAGCATGAAACAAGGCGACTCCACGGTGAAATAAATTAAACTGGTTAGAGTCCAATAGAAAGACGATCCAGTTGAGAGTACATGGGATCCTGAGGAGAAGTTCCGAGCTACCCATTCAGACTCTTTTTCGATAGGTTTCCATTTTAGTTAGAAATGTATAGATTACTTTTGTGTTTAGGTTCTGGCTTAGTATACCCAATAGGTAGTGAAAATTTGATGCTAGAATGGATGTGAACGTGTCATTAGGACATGCTTTGGCTGATGGATGCTAGTGGATGTATAGGATTGATTTTTGCAAACTTAAGTAAGTATATCCCCTAATTAGAACACACACTGACACCATCACTTGTTTATTTGTTTCATTTATTAAGTTATATGCATATGGTTGTTGCATATGGATAGAAAGGTTGCGCATACATGTAGAATTGCAAGTATATTTACATAGGATGTTGCATACGTTTTGGATACATGGCATCGACACTTTCATGATAGGAGGTAGACTAGGTCAAGAGACCGCCTACTCTTTGCATTAATATGTGCACATGTGAATTCCATGTTTGCATATACATATTGCATTAGAAATTTTAACTAAGGACAATGATTACCAGTGGATGATGGATGAGCAGATGCTTGTAGTTATTGATTTTGTATGCATGAGCTACATTTTTACGTTCTTTGAGATTTCGGGAACAAAATCCCTTTAAAGGGAGAAGAATGTAACACCTTGCAGAAAATTTATTAAAATAATTAAATTAATTATAACAAGGGAGAAAACAAATTTTTCACAAATATTCGAATTTGGCGACGAAACTTAAACCATTGAGTTCGTAGTGATTATTTCGACAATTTCCATATATAACACTTTGAAATCGGAGCCAGTATGGAGAAGTTACGGACATTTCAAAGTTTAAAAGCGAAATAAATTTAAAAAATAAAACTTCCCATTATTACACAACCCCAATGGTCGACCCCTGGGGTTTGTCGGTTGATAGGTGGCAGTCAACTGATACCTCCTAGCGGTTGACTAGTTGGTGTTAAAAAATGATGAATCAGAGTGACTGTTGGACGGCGTAGATTGAACCAAATATTTTACTTGGTCACTAGTAATTATGTACATTCTAGATGGAACCTAATAGTCTCTAGGGTTAATCAAATGGTTAGCACTAATCCAAAATCTCTATAAATATATAGAGCTAAGCTAAACCCTAATTTACTAGAAAATAAACAGTATACCAAAACTTTGCCAAATTCTTTTCTCTTTATAGCAAATTTCTTCAAAACAAAATTAATTTAAAAATCCAAGGAAAGGAAGAGAAGAATAAATCAAATCAAGGGATGGTCCATACCAAATGGAGATGGTTCCAGACACTAAACGAAAGTGGTAGCTTTAGTATTATGGTGAGTGGGAACATTCTAGTTAGATGATTATTTGTGGTTAATTTTAATATACACTATCTGATCTAAGTTGTTAGAAATTAAATTGGAAGATTATATTATTTAGATTTGTTCATATAGAGATTAGTCTAGATAAAACTCTTTGTAATCTAGTAGAAATTCTTATAATCTATTAATATGAATCAAACCATAAATCTAAGTTGAATCATGGAATTAAATGGGCATGATCATACCAGCACATAGCGGTCGACTAGTAGACGTCTTAGATGCATAATCTGAACCTCGACCTATGACCTAGGTTGGAAATAAAAATATTAGTTGTATGTAATATATAAATGTTAGAAATAGTAGGAAAGCTAGATCCCCATGAGGCGATACTAGGACGTTACGGGGTTGAGTAAATGTTCTTACCCAATGGGGGTCGATTATTCAACTGGGCATAGTACATAGAGAAAGGAGCTGAACATTGGAGTTCTCATATTCTTCATCGTGCCTTATGTGGCTAGTTATTGCATTAAAAGTCTTCCAAACTAACATTGTGCTTTGGATATAGTGTATATAACAAGCAAGTATTCTAGAGACCGTTTTTCTAAAATGTCTATTTTCAATACTTATATTTTAATTCCTTCCACCGTGCGATCTGAAAGTGTAGAATGTCTTTGAATCTATCCTTATAATTATGCTTTGTAATGAAAAAAACCAACAGCTTGTATTTCTTGGAATGAAGAAAGACCGAAAGTCACTAAAAGCTTTGGGTCCATGTATTGGGTAGTGCGGGTTGTTACCACACTTCTCATCAATTCTACTTTAAGAAGTAAGAGGACATCAACTCTGTTCTCCGTCTTTTTTGTATTTTAGGGATTGAAATGAGAGTTTTTGGTCCGAAAGATCGATTAACACTCCTCCTAAAAGGTTATTTTCCTTTACTCCTCTTCACATCTATCACCCATGTCATCCACCCTTCAACTCCGTTACCTATAAGGTCCTGGCCTTCTTGAAGATTGCATCTACTCAACTGAATCCCAAATCCTACAGCTACATCACTTCTTTGTTTATCTTGTTCAGAGAACTTAATTTAGAAGAATTGACTATTTCCATCCTTTGCTCCATATATACTCTTCAAAAAATGAAAAATCAACCTTAAGATTCTATTTCTTACTTCAGCTCTGTTAGCGGTGGGGTAGTGATTGACTTTATTTACAAGCCTTAGGACTGGAATCGCCAATTCTTTTTTGTAAGATGTTACTCTCCAAACATTACTATAAAATTCTCGATTCTTGGTATGCATTCTTGCAAAACTTGTTTTCATTTTCCTAATGATCATGTTAACCTTTATCGACTAACGCTTTTTTATATGATAAATGCTAGCTGGTAATTCAAAGAACATTAACCCCTCGGTTTTGGCCAGGATCCTAGCATCGGGGATGATATAGCATTTTCAGGGAGCCGGCTGAGGCTACTTACTAAAGAAGTACTCCATGATTCTACCAACTTACCAGGTTTTAGGAGAACCCCCAATAATGAGAAAGAAAAGGAACAACACATTGGCTGTTGTTGTCGACAAGCTAGACACATTTTCCGCAAATTCTCTAGTACAATGTCAACAATTGAAAGCCCTGGATACTCTCCAGCTTTTGTTTGCAAGCACCATTTCTTTTTATGCATCAAAATTCATTTCTAAAAAACCTTTCCTTTCATAAATAGGTCCCTCTAACATGCACCTTGTTAGCATAGATGTTTTGCCGCCTAATAAGGATGCTTCTAAGCTACCTATTTCGTCCAAAGAGATAGAGAAAGTGATAGCTTCAGAAAGTGCTTCAATCTTTGTCATTTTCACCACTCAGGATGTCATAGCAAAGGCTAGGGAAGATTGGGAAACAAAGGGTTCCAAGGTTGCTCTTGCCCTATTTGAGGTTCCATCTAAAAGACCTAAAGGAGATGGACTTACTGCACCGCCACTTCCAACTCCTTCCTCCAGTGTTGTTTCCACTATGTCCAATCTCCTGGAACAAGATTCAACAACCTATGTCTTCGGTCTTCTCTTAAGAATTCTATGGTTTCTTTTCACCAAACTTTAGGACTTAAGACTCTGCTTGAGGATGCTCCTCCCTTTCTCTCTGAATAAGGATCTCCATGTCATGTTGATTTAGTAGACTTATTTATGAAAGTTCATTATTCTTTTTCACTTGCTTTCCCGAGCTCTTCTAAGACTGCTACTTCTTTTCCCTTAGAGTCATTGCAACATCATTTACAACATCTTATTCAAGTAAAGGCTTCTCCTTTCATTATGATATAAGCATTGAGCTTAGTTTTCATCTTTAGTTTCTAATTTTGTATCACTTTCCAATTTTAGATTAGCCGTGAATTGTTTGACTTTCGACGGTCATGTGCATCTTCTTCTAAGACACGTCTCAATAACAAGAATTGAACTCCTCATTGTCCAAAAAGGCATCTACCCTCGAGACTCGGCTCTACAATCTTCGCACTACCAATGAATCGCTATCTTTTGAGAACAAGACGATAACAGTGTTGTTGGAGCTTGAAAAGGAAAGATCCTAAAAGTTGGAAAGGGAGGTGAAGTTATTGGAAGAAAAACTCGAGAGACACCAAGAGTTGGAGGAGAGAGAAAAGTCTTTAGAGGATGAAATTTCTTGAGTGAAATAATAGAATTCTACTCTTAGAATATTTTCAGCAAAAGTTTCTGGCCTAGAGAAGGACTTGGACAAAAATAACATTATCGTCGGCAAGCTTAAAGTATCCATTCGTGCCATGAAATCTAAGGTCCCCACTTTCCTGAACGATCTTCTTCCTCGACGGAATGGGCAACGTGCTGAAGCATTCTTGTTCACTATATACAAAGATAATGTTAACCACTGTCCTAGTATGGCCTTCACCTCATTTGACAAGTTGGGGGTTGACTACAGGAGGAAGTTTGATATCTTGTTAGGTTACCTTCCCTGTGACTCTTTTGAGGTTATGGGGGAGGATGCTATTGATACTGTCGAGTCCTTGGCTTTCGATGACGTATTAACAAATGATGATAATGAGGAAGTGGAGAATAAAGAAGGCGATAAAGCCGATAAAGAGGGCAATGACGATGATGATGAAGACAATGATGGAAATTATGATGGTGATGATCCCCTTGGGAAGGGCTTTCCAAGAGGAGGGGGAAATGATAACCCCGATCAAAGTGGGGATGGAGCCTATGATGATTTTGTTCACATATCAAACCCTCTTCCATTGGAAGCTTCTAAGGACATGGGTGAAAATCCCCCTTCTGGAACTTCACCTTCTAAATTATCGCTTTTTGAGTTTGGTGAGATAGACCAAACACCTGTTAAAGCGCAACCTTCTCCTATGGCTCATACTCTTTTCGACGCTCCGTTTATCCATTCCTTTAGACCCAATGCCATTATTACTCCTCTATAGGTTACTTTCACATTTATTCTTTATTAACTTTTTATGGGAACAGTTGAAGATTATTAACATGATTCAACTATCAACGTAAGAAAATGACTAGGAATTGCATAGATATTTTTTTAGATTGAAAGAAAAATGAAATTTTAAGGCTTAACCAAGAAGGAGAAAGGTATCCAAAGATTTGATTGAGTCGCATGAAAAATAGATATAGGTTTTAAAACATCTCAAATATCTCGAGGATTTTAAGTATAAAAGAGTTGATCCTCTTCTTTGAAAATATGATATCACTAGGATAACTTTCATAAACGAAGAATTGGCCAGGCTTTTTTGGATATTAATTGAGGACAGGTCTAAACTCATGGTGTTCCTATTTCTTGTATATGTTTGGTTTCCTATGATTGACTTTTCCATCCTAGGTAACTGTCATGGTGCACTACTTAGACAGCTTCAAAGGACGTATTAGGATTTGCACGGAACTAGCCCTCACCCTGGGGAATGTTGGAAGTTGCTTAGGGTTCTCACTGCACCTTTAACTCTTGACTCCCTACCCACTAACAAGATCAAATTTAGCAAGGACAATTTTATAACTGAATATTATAAGGAGTCCATTCAATATAAACTTATGTAATGTTGTTAATTTTTATCTTTTGTTTTTTAGATGAATCTTGTAATGATTCCTTTGACTTTGTATTTAAATATATCCGTTATAAACATCTAGGCTTCTAAATATATTTTTGGTTATTCATCATCTCCCGTGTAGAAAGGTAACTTAAGTAAATTTGTCATACTGAAAAGGAATTTTATATAAAAATTCCCCCTGTTTAACAAGTCTTGTTTAACATAATACTGCTTCCTTCATGACCTTCATCATTCGTATACCCAATTTCCGAACATAGATTTCAATTTTATAAAAATTGCCAAGTTACTTTGTAGTGTACTTAGCCCCCTCCTAAAGAATGAGACTACCGTGGTTTTCCCCCAATTAATAATCCTCCTGGTGCTGATGCTCCTTTTAGCACGACATTTTTTTATTTCACCTTTAGCTTCCTCTTTTTGGAATGTTCATGATGTCCTTTCTAATTCTAAAAAATAATTGAGTTGTTACTTCCATTACATTTGTTTTCTATGTATGTAAAACTGATTGTTTTTATGGATGTAATATCTCTTAATAGAAACTGATTATTGTTTAATGGAAACATTATCATCTTTTATTTCCTTTTTTATTGAAATTTTATTATTTCTTATTTCCTAAATTAGGATGAAGAACTTCCCTTATCAGTTGACTCTCATGACCTTAATCAATGCCTCGAGGTTATTCAGTCTAAATTTACGTCAGCATTAAAAGAACGGGCTTCTCATTCCATATTTGGAACTTCAATCACAGATAATGACGAAGCAAACAAGTGGTACAATAAGTACCTTAAAGAGAGGTCTATTCTTATATTAACTTAAGAAATAGTGAAAGATCTCGTGAAGAAAGTTTCATGTAAGGATGCCAAAATGGCTGAACTAAGTAAGAAGCATGGTTCGTTTACCGAATCAAAATAGAAACTAGAATCCGGTACAAAGATTGCTCAACTAAATCAGCACACCATTGACTGGGAAATTGAAGTGGTAAAGTAGAAGAATGATTGCCGGTCTTACAAGTTGATATTGACTGAAGGCAAAGAAGGGCTATCTACCCCTACTCTAATTGATCCTTTACAAAGGAAATCTCTGCATCTTTCTGCTTTATCTCGAGGGTGACCAGCCTATGGTTGTAGTGCAATTGGCTCTCCCTAACTAGATAAATTAAGGGAACTTGCAAGATCGAATGGAGCCTTCAAATTAGAGTGTATCTGAAAAGTTAAAGATAAGTGGAATAAGAAATTCACCATGTTATTTTCATTATAAAGGCAAGAAACTGAGATGCTAGAATTCCAAAAGAACGAATTAACAATGAAGACTAAGGTTATTAAAAATAGTATTAATGAAGAAAATCATAGAATTTCTCAATTAAAGGGTGCAAACAAGACCTATGAAAGGGCCTTGCTAGTTTAAATTGATTCTGGTGATCCCCTTTACATTATTCGTCGTCAGGAGAGAAAACCCAGGAATTATCTTCTAGTCGCCTTACAACACATCATCGATCCTCCTCATGTGCTCGAAACCTTTATGAATGAGGTGAAAGAACTAGAAGACCAATTAGTATTAATGTAATTTTATTCTACTAGGGCTTTTCAGCTTGAGTCTCTTGTTGATTACCCGATTGAGGTTATAGTCACTTTAAACTTAAAAATCGATTTCACATTTTTAGACGAAGAAATAGATAGTAGATTGAGGAAGGCTATCATTTCTAGCTATCAACGATTTCATCATTTTTTCAAATATGGATGCTCGAAGTCTTGAAAGATATTGGAGGGCATACAATCTTGTATAAAGAAGTAGGTTTAACTAATGAACAACATTCCTGTACTTTGGATGTATAATGGAAAGGGGAGGAATGTTTCTATCAACATTATCCAATTCCTCATCCTTAGAGACCATAGATGAAAAAGTGAAATAAACTTATTATAAAAAGGATTCATTGCATTGAAATGGCTATGTCATGCCTTTTGCAAGTTATGTTGTATATTAGTTTTTTGCAAGAAGTTGTTTAATATACTTATGTTAATAAGTAAAACAAACTTCCTTTTTCCTTACTTGACTTCAATGATTTGTCATTATAAAATATCTCCTCTAATTTATTGTCATGTTTTCTTTAACTTCTAATTGCCTTACACTGGCTCTGAGTGGTCAAGTGTTTGATTCCTTTAGTGGTGTGTAAAGATTCGCGGCATCGGCATGCTTTCCAATTCATTTCTCTTAGGTTGTGCTTTGGCTAAGCCTGGTGGCAGGACCAAAGGCTTAGTTGACCATCACTCTTTAGATGGTTTCTACGGCTAGACCCTAAGGATTTTCGACTATCTCCCATGGATGGATGCTTTGGCCAGGCCCGATGGTAGGACCAAAGACTTAGTTGACCATCACTCTTTGGATAGTAGCTCTAACCAAGCCGGAAAGCAGGACCGAAGCCTTTTTGATTGTTCGACGATGAACTTTCTATCGGTTTAGAAAATCGCCGTGAATTTGTGATAAAATTTTAACCGCAAGCGCACGACGTACAATAATAGTACGTGGCGAGTACTGGTCGATCCGTAGGGAATTGTTTAGGTTTTTAAAATTCTATTCCATCAAATTAACCAAAGTTGAAGTGGTGTTAAGCTAGAAAATGAGAAAACTAACAAATTAGCAAAAGAAAAAATATAAAAATAAGAGAGTTTGAAGGCAATTTAGAGATAAATCCGCTCTCTAGATCACATAGTTCAACAAAATATGAAATTGTGATCTCTCTTTTTTTGGTCATTAATGAATTTAATTGATGTGTTTATTATAAGTATGGCCTATTTGTTCTATTAATTAGCTCAACATAAGCCATTAATCTATAACACAACCCTTAAACTACTTACTAACTCTCATGAAAAATGACAATAAGTTGAAAATAAAATCTATTTTAAGCATGGCTTATTAACTATTGATTAGAAATATAGACCATCAAATTTTGATTTGATTTCACTTCATTGCCATAATCATATTTAGATGAAGAGGCAATTTCTGAATAATGTATTTAAGCATAGCCTATTTGTTATGAACAACATAGACTATCAAATTCAACATGAAACACTAAATCACATAAACATCCATTTTTCCATTATGCACAAAAAGGGATCACAATGAACAAATTATGTTGAATCTACATAATTAGAGAGCTTCATTATCCCTAAATTGAAGGGTTTTAGCCTCTCATATTTGTTATATTATCAACAAATATAGATTGCAACATGAAACAAAAACAAGAAGAAAAGGAGAGCTAAAATAAAAGGAGATCTAGTTAAAATGAAATAAAAACTAATCTACTTGCATGAGAAATAAACTACACTACTAGCATGAAAGAAAAGAAGCATGTAAAAAGAAAAGAACACTAATTAACATTGCATAAAAAAAAGAATTACATGAAAGAAAAATAGCTAAGTAGCCATGAAAAAAAAGAGAGCTTGCATTTTATTTTTGAGCCTAAACTAAACTAAAGAGGCTAAGAGAGAGAGTAATTACATGAACATAAAGAGTATTTATACATGTATGAAACCGTAATCCAATTTTTGGGGCTACCCAAACTACCCTCTTAAGAAGTGTGGTGGCCAAGTAATTATTAGCATGTCTTAATCCTCATTTAAATGTGCATGAAGCATTAATGGCCATTAGCATGTGAATTAGCTTCTAATTGTACATCAAGGTAGGTGGGTAGGTGGGGTCCTCCATGATACATGAAACGAATTATTTCCATCTTCATTCGTTTCTCTTCACTCTTATGCATGCATATATCTTCATGATACCACTTGCATTTGAATCTAAATTCCTATAAAAAATCATAAAAATGTCCAAGTAATTTTTCTCAAATTAATATATTCACAAAAATGACCATTTTGTCGCTATATGAAGATGAATATGTGACGGTTTGAAAATAATTTGAATTTTGGTTTAAACATGTTAAAATACCCAGTATGATCATTTATTTAATTTAATTCGATAAAATATGGAAGTAAAAATATGCACATTTACGTGCACATCATTGACCATCTCCTTAGATGGGTGCTTTGGACAGGCTCAACGGTAGGACCAAAGTCTTAAGTGACCATCACTCTTTGGATGGTTGCTTCGGCCAGGCTCGAAGGCAGGATCAAAGGCTTTTCGTCCACCTCCCTTGTATGGGGTGCTTTGACCAGGTCCGACGAAAGGATCAAAGGCTTAATTAACCATCACTTTTTGGATGGTCATTTCAGCTAAGCCAGATGGCACGATATGAGGCTTTTCTTCCATCTCCCTTGGATGGGTGCTTTGACCAGGCCTGACAAAAAGATTAAAGGCTTAATTGGCCATCACTCTTTGGATGGTTGCTTAGACCAGGCCCGAAGGCAGGACCAAAGGCTTCTAGAAGATCCATTAATTCCTTTTTAGGTTTACAAAATAGAATTTTTTTTATTATTGTTGTCCTTTACACTTGGTTTTTCTTACTTTGGTTCTAATTTCTTAAATATTGGGATTCTATGAACTCGTGTAATTCTCCTTTCCTTGCATAGTACTTGATGATTCCAAACAAAGCTTGATAACCATTAGTGCATTGTCCATTGGCTTTGTGATAGCGATAGTATAATCCTCCTTTATGCCTTTTTTCCTTTCTCGTAAACTTGTTGGAAATCCAATAGTTTAAACTTCAATTGGTTTGGAAATGCATTTTCTCTTAAGGGATAAGGAGGGAAGTGACGATTTTTTCTTTGGGTCCTTTTACTTAGGATTTTCTTGTTCATTCTTATACTTTTTATGGGAGCTTTGCATTCCATAATCCTCTTCCTACTTTCATTTCTTTGATAGAGATTCCAACTTAACCAACGTAAAATTTTCAAAATCATGATTCATTTTATTTTCAAAGATTGCACCTCATGCTTGAAGTTGAATGCTCCACCTAATATGAGAAAAACGGATTCTTTTCAAACTCTACAATATCTTTTTTCCTTTGGATTAACTTCTCTGATCTTAGTGTTCACTGTGGAATTGATCGGCCTTTCTCTGATATGGAAAGGTTTGAACTCCATTTATTTGGGTTATATTGGGTAATCATTTTCTATTCTTCCAATGTTCGAAGAGTTAGCACTTTAAAATTCATTCTTGTTCTTCACTAAACCGTCGCTTGCTTATTTGGTAAGTTGAACAGTTTAAACGTGGTTTAGAAGATCCTTGTTGAGACATAATTGCTATAGTTGAAAATCCAACCAAGTTTGGTTTATCTTTGAGGGATGGATAAATGGGAGCAAGCCTTGGGTTCTGCTCTTAATAAAAGCACCAAAAACTGTTAGGGCAAAAATTAGGCTAGGCTAGTTCAAGAAAACGCAAATTAAGGTAAAGTACAATCATTATCATAGTAGAATCCACAAAATTGTGCCATCATATATTCAATAGGAATAACTATGAAAATTATACTAATGCTTATCCTTTATTATGAAATTCTCGGTTACAATTTGGCCTAACGGCCATGGATCCCCAATTCAAAGCTTTCCTGATAAAGTGGAAAAGTTTATGAAAATGAAGGAGAAGGAGGACTTGGGAAACTCGACCCTCTTTTGGGAGGTTGTCCCAATATTTATAAAGTATTGGAGCTGTTGGATTCTTGACATGTGGCATCCCATTAAAAGTCGACGGTCATGATTAATCCACGTGGCACTTGATTGAAATGACATATGGCATATTTATTTAGTGATAGTTCTCGATTCAAGATTAGATGCGATAGCTCTTTTGAAACTTCCCACGATGGTTCTAACTTCTAGTTCTAGAATTGCAAGCGACAACTCTACTCATTACGATGGTATAGGTTCTTGATGGATTTTAGTTTGTAAGTTGATCGTGATGACGTCTTGGAAACGTTCTTCGATAGCTTAAATCTCCCCCTTTTAGAATTGTCTTTGATAGCATTTTGGAACTCCCCAAACTACGATCGATGGCTTCATTGAACTCTTAGCGATAGCCTTTATTCACCATTGGAAGGTTGTACATGGTATCATAAGGAAACTTCTCTTGATCACCTAGTTTATTACTTGAAAAATAGTACAGAGCTTCCCGCGTCGGCACTTTTACTTTGTTAAGCGACTGCTTCCATAAACATGTTGTGATGGCTTTACTTTTTTATGCCTAAAAGTTATCACATAGAAGCTTCCTGCAAATTGCTTTACAAAACTCTTCACGGTAGCTTATATGAAACTCTTCACGATAGCCCATATAAAGATCTTCGTGATAGCTTTGTAAAACCTTCTTTGATAACTTTGTCAAAGAGTCTTCGCAATAGCTCTTTGGTACCTTTTTCGATAACTTTATGGAAGACTTTTCATGATAGCTCTGCTCTAATGCTCAAGAACAGTAAGTGATGGCCCCATGGCAATCTTAGTGATGGCTTTTCTTTAACACTTGAGATTAGCACATGATGGTCTTATAGGACTTCTTGCAATGGCTTTGGTGCTTGTGCCACGAAGGATTCTCACCCCATTATCCTGTAATGACTAATGTACTTAAGTTATAACAAAGACTATACGATGGAGCTTTCTTTTGATTACACTAGGATGATGGATCCGTAGTCATTGAATAAGCTTTGGTGGACCGATTCTATAGAGTTTGGAGTTGGTGGTTGCAAATGAGGGATTCATATAGATTAAAGATGCTAGAAAGAGTTGGATTGATAGGTCAAATGGACTAGTAGAAAAGACTTAGCTATACTTGGTGAAGTGAGGGATTTGCATCGATCCATATGAATCGATATCGATCCATGTCCAAGTGGGACTTAGCATATTTTAAAGCATTGGGAACTTTAAGAATCGATAATGGGGCAAAGTTTAGAAAATTGACAAACTACGAGGATTGGCAATCCAGCGAAATAGCAATTTTGGGCAATAAGCTTGGGGGTGATGAGAAGCCAAGTTTGATAAAGTACATGGATTTGAGCCAATCCATGATGGATAAGTATCGATCTATGCTACAGTGACCAATGTATGTGTACATCTAAGCGAAGCTAGATATAGCATTTAGGAATTGTCTAAGAAGGCAAGGCTCTATATGAAGATGACCTATGGAGTGGAACAAGGAGGTTCTGCTATTAATATTGTGCTAAGGGATCATGGTTGAATCAAAGACGTTGATGTATGCTTGTAAAGACAAAGTAGGTGGTAATGCTTACTATATATCGTGTCGGTTGCCGAATTATGGATCGTAACGCTAATTAAACACTAGAGGGGGTGAATAATGTTTCCTAATTTTTATGAATCTTTTTAAAATTCTTTCAGGATTATTGTTAATCAACACAGAATGAATAAACACATGTACAGACATAGATAAGTATAAATGCAGTAAAGTAAAGAGTGGAGAATTAGAGAGATCGCACCAGGGATTATTATACCGGTTCAGAGTTACCCTACATTTAGTCCCATACAATTGTTTATATAGATTTCTTTTCAAATGCCAATCCTTGAATGAGTAGAAGGCAAACCCATTACAATCTCGATTTCAGGGCTACGAGACACATCCTCTAGATTTTTCGAGCTTTGGGTACACTCGCTTGATTTGGATGAGACACCAGCACACCCTCTTGGATTTCCAAGACACCAAGCACACCTAATTGATTTAAATGGGCTACAACCACACCCGTGCAAATACAACTAGAGTTTGATGGTTTTCCAAAGACAATTTCTTGAACTTTGGTTACAATTAATTTTATAGCCTCTTGGACATAACTTTGATCTTTAATTGAGAGAGAGATGATTGAAATTAGAGAGTAAATAGTAAAGAATCAATACAATGAAGATTGAATTGATTCTGGTTTGAATTTGAGAAGATTCAAATAAATTTTTGCTAGAAATTTTGGCAGAGTAGGAGGAGAGAAGATAATAAGAAAGTAGTTGATAAAAATTCGTTTGAAACCACATATATATAGAGAATAAATAGAAATGTCCATTCACAAAGAGTTACGACAAATAGACACTTCATTTCAAATTTTGAATTTCAAATTAGCGGCATGTATGTCGACATATCATCTGCCTATATGTCGATAATGGCTAGTCTATTATGAAAACTTATTTATTTTAAAATGTTTTGAGAATCTTATGCTTTGTAAAATATTTTGATACTTTGTAAAATAATTTAAACATAGTTTATAAACATTTTGAACTTTAAAAAACTTTTATAAAATATTTTTAAATATATTATAAAAATATAATATGTTTTAAAATTAAAGAACAAGAAAATAAGAAGATAGAGATCAAAGATTTCTACCAAGGACTTTAACAATATTCTATGACTCTATATACTATACTATAATCTTGAGATCCTCATATCTTGATCTTTATACTCATTAGTCTTCATGTCCACTTCTTGTGTTTCCATACTGTACAATCTCTGAATCAATGCCTTGTAATATCTTGCACTATATACTATATAACTTGGCAAAATAGTAGTGTCTATATTTTATATGAATGTATTATTTTTATTAAGGTTGTTATCATCAAAATCAATAAGTAAGGTATTTATAGATCATATGATGTAATTCATATCTCTAGAGCTTATTAGGGTGGTCTAGTTCCTAGCCTTTTGAGTTGGTATGGATTCAAGAACTAATGTAGTCACGATGTTGTATAGTCGCTATCCTTATGATGGTGCTTATTTGATTTATCATATATCCAAATGCATTGTTAGTATAAGAGATGCCTATCGTTTGATGGTTGCTATGGTTGTCAATGTGGTGTAGGTATCTCTGAGTCTAATACTCCAACACCTTAGTTTTACTCAGATGGAGTAGTACACCATATCAATGATTGTATATTATCATATATTGTGAACATATGCTAACTTATTAGATGCAGGTGGTGGTGAGGTATTACTTTCCATAATATATTGTTATATTATTACATAACAACTTTGAATCTAGTGTTTAGACTTATAGACCGCTCATACCAGAGCCTGGTCTGGCTTAAGGTCAATTGCATTGCTTCTTATATTCATAGGTACTCATAAATGAGTACATTGAGAGATTGGTGTGAGGATAACACATGGAGCTATGTGAAAGACGACCAGGAGGATTACACTTACTTATATATACGTTATATTATGGGACTACTACTTATTCTTCTATATAGTTCTATGGCGTTATCAACACTTTGTTATGTATAAGGAGTCAATTTTGTTATGCAGATTATGTTGTTTTGAAGACGTATAGACTTATATATTCTGTGATGTATAATTTGGTGAACTTGTGTTGTGCTTTGATGATGGTTTGGTTCATTAGATTATGTTACTATCTCGCTTGTTTTATATCTATGTTTGATATTATATTTTGCCTATGTGTTATGAGATAATTTATTCATTTTGTGAAGTATGATAATTTTATTTAGTTAAATAATAAAAGTTTTTGTATACATATATAATATGCATATATATGCCTTGTATTTACAAATTTGATTCAAATAAAAACCATTTAAGCCTAGTCACTACATAGACATGAACATATTCCCATAAGCCATTTATCCCATTCACAGCAAAAGGAAAAAAACAACCGTACAATGAAAGAGAGGAAGAGGGAAGAAGCTAGGGTATGTAAAAATAAATTTGCAAAATTAGGGAAAAATCTTTAAAAGTTAAGTAAGGTTTCCTAACCTCTTCTCTTTCATTTGTATTATTTTTATCATTTAATTTAATGTTTTATGATATAATTCATATCTGTCCAACAAATAAGTTTGATATTTTTAGGTGCAGAAGGCAAGACAAAGGCGGTTAAACAAGTTTTGCGCACAAGATGAGTGTCTCATGTTATTTGCGCATGCATTAGTGTTAAATTAGGATATATGTTGATATATGATTGATTTTGATCCTTAAATTTATCGAATACGAATTTGGTTTGATGCATTGTTTTTATTTGATGAAATGTCACTCCAAACAAAGGAAACAATGGCGAAATTTCACTATATCAGACTGACATTTCAACTACGCCAAACTGGGGAGGTTTTGTTTGGATTTTGTCTAGTAGCTTAGGCGAGGCACCACCATTGCGCTAGCAACGGTGTTGTCATTGTGTTTGGTATGTTGCTACATAAGCAACATCATGCTAGCTGCTCTACTAAGTTTAGCAGCTACAAGCCTACAACCACCACCCAAGTAGCAGTATCAACTATTGCAAATGTAGTGGTGTGAGTTGCTACATAGTAGCAGTGCTAAATGCTACATAATAGAAACTTGTAACTAGGCCACTTGGCCAACTTACCCTAATGGGAAAGCAGCCCGCTAACATTAAATAAATAAATATAAAATATAATTTGTAAAATAAAAGGTTGAAAAGTTTGTCATTTGTTTTTTTGAATATATCTATTTATTATTATATTCCAAAGTATATCATTTTATTCCAAATTGAGTGTTTTAAAAGGTAATTATCTAACAATAATATATTCTTTTTATATAAATATATTTTCTAACTTTAAATATTTTATTTATGAAGTAAGTGTGTAAGAGTGTTTCTTAAATTTGAATGATATTTTTATTGTTGATGGTGTGCTTATGTCTATGGTGTGTTTATGAATTTTTGTTTGACCCATATGCCTTATTGATTGTTTTATATGTATGTTGCATTACATATCTTCATGTTGTTATTTATTACCATATGCCATATTTATATATTATGCTATACCATGTTAAAACCCTATAGTGACCGAGATGACAATTAGGTGGGTTATTGTCATGACTGTGGGCGTGTATGACAACAATTTGATCGAAGTGACGTTAGACACCAAATGGATTAGACATGCATCCTAGCTAAACTGATTGCAAGATAGTCCTATGTCTAAAAGCTTGGATTAATGTTATAATAAAAGCATGTCTATAAATCACCTAAACAACGTAATATAAAATTTTCAAATGCCATTCATAAAACTTGAATTATAAGGTTTTTAAGCTTTTCACTTGAGCTAAAAATCAACATAATAATTATTTAACATATTTAAATGATAAATGAACAAATGCCCATATCATAACGCATGATTAAATCCTTGTCATCCTATTAAAACATAATTTAAAAGTATATAGAGATTTAGATGGAAGTATTGCTCAACAGAGCATTTCGAGAAATGAGAGGACGTGCTTCCCTAGCTCTCTAATCTTCGCTAAAACAAAAATAAATGTCTCCTCCTCTATTTAACCTTTTATTAGAAAGCCATTAGAGTTATTATTTTTATGCATTTGACGTAAATGGTTATGGAATCAGTGAATCAGGATTTATGGGATTTCTTCATGGGCTTGTGCTTTGTGAGCCTAAATAAATTCATTTAGTTTAATAACCTTCATTTTCTTAACTACCCTTTAATTAAATTAAATAATTTTTCTATCCAAAATTTGTCTTTACCTTTGTTAATCAAATTCCTCTTAAGTGTCATTAAAATCAAGTAATTGATATACACTTTTACAACTAATTCTCAATGTATTCCTCCATATAATTCTTCTTAGAAATAATTGAGAAAATAAATTTACTAATTAGTTTACTCCCATTTCCTTATAAAATTATTAACATAAACAATTAGTATAAGTTAATCATCAAATTCACTCCTAAGAGTGTTCAATACGACTGAATACTAATTATGTAATTTATATAACTATTATCTATTTACCTTAAGAGTACTTTGATAATTAAATATTTAGTTAAATTTTCATTTATTTAAATAATCATTCATGATGAATATTAATATTTTTTATACCTTTATTATAGCATCCAATAATTAATTTTAATTTTAACAAGTTTGATATTTACAAGTAGCTATTACAATTATATTAGCTACCACATTTTTATACATGCTTCAGCATGTTTCAACATAAAAGAGCCATCGCATTCTCTAGTCATGGCTATTCATAAAGCTACCTCATATAATAACTTCCACGATTTATAGTTTTCGCATGTCATAGCTTTCACATCCCAAAACTACAATGGTATATGGTTATCACAAGTTTATAGTTGTCGTATCTTATGATTATTGCATATTCTAGCCATCGTACATTATACTTACAACACGTTATTTCTTACCATAAGTAATATAGCTACTACACCTATATTTCAACTACACTAATAGAATTAGTTATCGCAACTATATGATTCTATCACAACTATTCAAAATCACCCCATGTCCTAGACTAGGCCATTGCCTTTTTGAGCTACCAAACCGTATAAAATGCCTATCAAAAATGCGACATGCCACAACAATAGGTATTACAGGTTTTCAACCATAAAAAATATAGCCATATACATGTAGCAGTGTAATCACACTTATAATATTTTGTATATTTTAGCTTACTATTTAAATCTTTAATGTATGTTCACTACACTTAATTGCTAATTATTTATTACTTTAGGCACTTCATCACTAGATTGACACATCATTACCATATCATTGGATATGAGTATAATAATAAAACTAAAGATAAGGATAGCTAAAAGACTAGGAAAGATACCAGAAACACTACTACAAATAAAGAAGCAATAGATCCAAAGGAAGCAAAAAATTGTAGTTATGCTTTTGTAGCTTTAACAAAACATGGTAGATTTTAGAATATGCCATCTCGAGTTTCAAAGATGGCCACAGAATGGTTGTAGAAATAGTTTATCAAGTGTTTCTAAGATTGATAGTGATGTTCAAAAGCCCGCTGGAGCCAAAATACAAATATATACACCTACAAATCCAATAAATGCAAGTATTTACAACTAAATTATTTACAAGTTTCATGCACAAGCATTACGATGAAGTTTACAAATCCATGATGAATTACACATATATCAAGAATAAAAATGGAGTTTACAAGTCTAATGGAGCTAAAGTACCAAACAAGATTAATCTAAACATGTAACAACATGCACAACTTTAATATTATGTTATATCTTAAAGTCTTAGAAAATTAGACTTTGTTAAAACCCCATAAATAGTGCACAACTAATTCACAAATCTCACAAAACAGGAAAATATATCATTTTTTATTGTTGGGCTTGTTGGGATTTTATAAATTTTTAAAAACGTGTTTTGAACAAAAAGTGGCTAGCAAGGCATAGCATGAATTGGGCAAATTTTCCTAGGACTGGCCAGCAAGTCTTAGGTGCAAATGACCATCAACGGACATAAACCACCAATTCAATTTTTGTGAATGGTTATAAAAGTATCTTCTTACATATCTTTAATTTCAATTATATGAAGTTTGTGTAATTTTTAATGACAACTATTCATCCTCATAGATACATAGAACATCCCCAAATCATTAATATTAATTCTCCTTAGTCTAAAGTAATCTAATATCTTACTTAAATGCTTTGTACTCTCACTTTCCAAAAGCTATCAAAAGATATCAAAAGATCAACTATTATTCACTCTAATTAATTTACATGTGATCATTTAATCATTCTAAACGTATGCACACAATCTCATACACTATTTTTGAGAGTTAACAAATACTTGTACCAAAGAGAAGATTATAATTTGATGATACATGATTATATAAGTTCATTCTACTTAATGTTGAGATAGTTAAGAAATTGACGGAGTTTGGAATTGAGAAGTCGATTGGTGTTAGAAGCGAAATATTCTAGGTTGAGATGTTAATAGGGCTACTATAAAAGTTATGTGCCGTATGCCTTCCTCAGTGCTAATTGAGGGGTTATAAATAGTGAAATCTAAAGGTAGTTGCAGGACTAGACATAGAATGGCATTGTTTGAACCAGAATAAAAAGTTTGTTTTCCTTTTTTTTGCTAATGCTTGATAACTGATTTTGCATTAGAACTTCGTTTCTAAATTTTATACTTTTCATACTTAGTTTACTATTATTTAGTATTTGGCCATACTCGATCCCATACATTTCTTTCTTTGATATCAGAGTGTGCCTTTCAAAAATCGTCATAACATTTTAACACTCACTAATGCAGACCTGCTCGGTTTTTTTTCTTTTATTGAATCTTAATACACTGCACGATCTCCAATATTCATAGCCACTAATTATTCATATAAGTCGACATGAATGAGAATTTGTTTGAAGGCCAATGGTTTCAAATTTGGCACAAGAATCAAGTTGATTATGAGGATCCTTCTACTTGGACCAATGCTTAATAAAATATTTACTATTAATAACTTAAATGTGGCATTAATTATGCATATGATATATGGCATACTTTAAAGTTAACTCATGATGGTACTTCTAAAGTAAAGAAAATCAAAATCTCATTGCTAAAGAACTAATTTAATATTTTCAAAATGAAAGCATTTATAATGTATTCTAGATTATAGGATATATAATAGTCACTTACATCATTAGGTCTTACATTTTCTAAATTTGATATTGTTTCAAAAATATTGAATTCTCTAACTAATGAGTGGGAAAGAAAAACATCAACTATCAAAGAAGCTAATGATATCTCAAAACATAGAGTGAGGATATAATAGGAAGTCTAACATCTTACAAAGTTCAAATGCAAATGAAAAGGTAAATACACAAGAAAAGAAACCAGAAAATTCATGGTAGTGACGGAAGATTATGATTAAGAATGTGTTAATAGCTCAAGAAAAACAAGTTTGGAATGAATATAAGTCAAACAACTCTACTCTTAAGTGCTAAAAATGTGATAAGAACAAACGTTTGAAAAGATACTATCCTAAGGAGATAAAGAAGAAAAGAAATCATAAGGTATGAATTCCAATAATAGGAAGCAAGCACTTGAATTTACATGAGATGATTAAGATTCATTGAATGAAAGTGATAGTAAAAACAAACAATTGAACTTGTGTTATGTGGCAGCGCATTTGAGTAACAATCTAAACTTTCTTATAACCGACTTTTTAAAATTATTAAGGACATGTACACTAGTATAAATTGTTAAAAGGCGAAAAGAGAAACAATATTAAAATCTTAAGCCAAACTAGAAATAGATATGCTTAGAAATGAAAATAAATTGTTAAAGAAAGAGCTAGAAAATTACATAATTCTTCAAGTAATTCAACTACTCATGAATCTGAACTTAATTTTCTATGCATAGAAATGAGAAAATTATTTTACAAAATGAGTTAAAAAATTCACAATAATCTTGTGATAATTTAGTTCTCTTTCTTGTTAGTTGCAAAAGATTTAAAAATCTTTAAAGACGAGAATATAAGATTATCAAACGAAAATTACGATTTAAAATATATTATAAAAACTCTTGAAAACAATATTTATGACCTTAAGCTACCACCGACAACATTATCTACTAATGTAACAAATTTTAATAAAGGTGAATAAATTATCAAATTTGATAATATTTCAAAGGAATCAAGTAATAAAATGAATTAGGTTATGAAAACAAGTTTTCTAAAGTTCTAAATCAAGTCCTAGGAATAGCATTTTGTACACTAATTTGAGGAAATAAAAAACTAGTCCAAAACTATTTATTAAAATAAAGAGTTACAAAACTTTATATATGGTTCATACTACTCCTAGTTTACATGATAGGAATAACCATATAAAAGTTTTTTTGCAAAATGTGCATATAAGCAATAGTTATATTGAGAAATGTTCGACCACACCCTCATGGATATGGCTCCATAAGGCTTAGGGATATATATATTATAGGTATTTTTGTGCTTAGTAGTAAACTTCACTAAGTACCATTTTATAAGTAACTAGTTGTTATTTTTTAATGGAAAGGATGTATAATCCAAGGACGATACAACTGTAGTAAGCACACACACACATATATATGTATGTCCTTTCAAAAAAAAATATCTATGTATGTGTGTGTGTGTGTATATATATATATGGTACAATCCTGGGTAAGAAGGCTACACCAGATAATATTGTGAACATTCCTGGCTAGCAAGCAAATGTTATCAATAGACACAAAGAAATGACCAAGCCCAAGTACAACAAAAATAGCAATGTTAAAACCAATAATATTAGAACAACCACTGAAACTATACCCAAAGAGACAAAAGGCCAAAAATCTGATGCATTATGCCAGGCAGAATATCAAAGACATAAGTATATAACTATTGTTAAAATACAAATGATAAACCTTTGTATATTCCTAAGCTTTCGATTTTTTGATCTTTTTATGACAAAGTGGGAGAAAATTAAGGCATAATGATAAGGGTATTACATAGAAATAGGGGAGCAATGAATTTGGAGGGGTATATTTCTTATAGAAAAAAGTTAAAAAGATATGATTATCATCATCAAAAAGAGGATGAAATTTACCCATGCCTGTTCGGTCTTCGATGATAAGACACATACAATGTTGGCACAGACGGTTACCAAGTGTTTCGAGAATTAATAGTGATGTTAAAAAGTTGTATGACTCAAAATATTAAAAATACACTTTTAAGTCCAACAGTGACAACTATTTACAAGACAACCACTTATAAGTTAAGAAATTCATAGGCATTAAAATGAAGTATACAAATATACAAAGAAATGCATAAGTATCAATGAATAACAATTGAATTTACAAGTTTAATGGAGAGAAAGGATGAAGTAAATTCATTCAAACATATGTTAACATGCACGAGCTTCAAGTTTATTTTTATCTTCGAGTCATAGAGTATTATACTTTTTAAGAACTCAAAAATTATCCACAAATTACTTACTAAACTCACAAAACATCAAAAATATCATTTCATGTTTTTTTAGTATTTTTGATTTTAAGAATGTGGGTTTTGAAGAAAAAGCAACCTCCGACCTCAGCTTGAACTAGGTAAGTTTTCCCAGGACTAATAGATTAATCCTAAATCTAAGGTCGAACGGTGGGCTTAGACTTTAAAAGCATATTTGCTTTGTGAGAATGATTGTGACTCTATCTTTATTTATCTCTTTCGATTTATGAAAGTTTTTGTGAATTCTTATGGCAACTATTAATTTATATAAATAGATAAAACATCACTAGATCATTAAAATTAATTCTCTTTAGTCTAAAACTATCTATCAAGTACCTCTAGCTTAAGTGGTTAAACGTGTGGCACTTTAGACAAAGGTTCTAGATATCATGGGTTCGAGCCTCCGAGATATCTTAATGAGTGCTCTACTTGAATAAGTGTAACTCTTGTTATAAAAAAACTATCTAATTGCACTCTAAAAGGCTTTTCACTATTGTTCTTTCAAAGTATATTAAAAGTTCAATCGTCATTCACTCAAGTTTACTGATATATGATCTTTTAATCATTGTAAACCTCTACACAAATAATCACACAATATTTGTAAAGGTTGTAGGATTACCACATAGATAACCTGTATAAGAAGATATATTGCTGAGAAAGTTCATTCTACTTGAAGTTTGTTCTAATCTAGAAACCACTGGTTTGCCATCGAGAAGTCAAAGGATAGTTTTCTATAGGTCGATAGGTCGATCATGTGACTAGAGAAGTCTAGTTTTTAATATTATTCCTCGAGGCAAAGTGAGAGGTTTTGGTGAATGAATCCATAGGAGGTGGCAAGCCTAGGCATAGCATGTGACTATTCGAAGTAGGATAAAATTTTGGTGTTATCTTTAGTTTTCACTGCTGCTTGATTAGAAAGTTTACATTTTATGATCACTACTTATTTATTTTATATATTATGCATGCTTAGTTTCTTATTAGCTTAGTATTTTATCATACTCGATCCGCTAAGTTTCTTTGTATGCACAATCCCTCGGGGTCATGATGTTAAATTCTAGCAAAACTATATGAAGATTTGTAGAGGTCGGAAGTAGCTTCGCAACGGAGAAAATGGTTCGCAAATCGGAGTTCGGAGGTGGAAGTTATAAGGGAAAAGGCGAAGTGGGCTGTGTTGATACAGCTCAGACGTCTGACCAAAGGGGTCAGACGTCTGAATCTCGGCAGAAATGCTTCAAGAGAATGAGCTCAGATGTCTGACCAAAGGGGTCAGACAACTGAGTCAGTGCAGATTTGGTTCCAATGACTTTTATCAGACGTCTGACCAAATGGTCAGACGTCTGAGCTAAAGCGTATCTTATTCCAGAGGCTTCATTCAGACGTCTGACCATGTTGGTCAGACGTCTGAGGCATCTATCTCCTATATAAGCTAGATTCAGGTTCCAGAAGAGGTATGCAAGCGACTGCAAAAGATTAGCCTCCTCCAATTAGGGTTTATCAAAACCTAATTTTCTTCAATTCTCTTCTCCACAAATCAATTTCTAATTAGAATTTTGATCATTGTATTCAATCTCTTGTACTCTTCTCATCAATATTAATAAAGCTCTCTCTTAAAGTGGATGTACACTAACACAACGTTAGTGGAACCACTATAAATCGCTGTGTGATTTACTTTTCGTTATCGCTTTGTTTTCTGAATTGCTTGTTTCAGATTTTGATTGTTTTTCTGGATTGGTTGAGATTGGAATTGAGTTATTGATTGGTTGTTTTTACACTTTTTATCACGATCCCGTCTTCCGCTGTGCTTGTGGGGTTTCGATTTGAGTGGTCTCTAGTTGGAATCCCGCCCCAACATTTGGTATCAGAACATTGGAGTTATACTGAGTCCTCTTCGTAGTGGAGTCAAGCTTCTATTTTGAGTTCTCATAAGCAGGGGGAGCGACTGCTTAACCATATCTCCACCTTGACGAGCATCCCATGCTCAAGCCCCTTAGGAGCCATGCTTCGGTCATGATTCATCATACCGGTCCCATCGAACCATGGAGCTCTGATACCATGTTGAGTTTCGGCATTCCCGCGTATCGTACACGTTCGCTTCACTGTGTCTAGGCGTCATCAACGGTCGAAGTCTCCCATGTCGACGTCCTGATTGAACATCCCTCCATCGCCTCCATCGAGCATATAATCTGGTATTGGCAACACATTGTAACAAAACGAATCCCCAATGTTACGTGCCACCAACCTCATGTATATACCAAGATTATTCCAAATATCCTGCGATGTGGGACTATTAACCCGCTCAATCCACACACCTACTCCATTTACAATGCGAGCCACATCTAACACATGATAGGAGCTAGAGTCTCACTCTTATATGCTTTCGATGGTTAAGTACGAGCATTGAGAATATTTCCAATAAATCAACAAATCGTTTGGAAGATAAGTCATTCGGTGGGACTGAGTGAATAGTGGAAGTCTATGTGTGGCTAGCTTTATACTTGCAATAAATCTTTGGAGATATGGGTCTTAAAGAATCCCAAATGAGAAAATTGATTTTGAGGTGGTTACAAGGAAGAGCAATGAGGTGATGGAATGTTATCAAGACTATAGCTCCCAAAGAAGAAATAACTTGAACCCATTTTAAGCAACTATGTGAAGACAAGTGCATTCCAACAACATAAAAGGTTGTCATATTTAAGAAACTTGCTATGTTAAAATATGCTGTGATGTTGATTACTGAATGCATTAGTGTGTTCGATGCCATGTTAAAGTATAAGTTGTCCTTTTTAGATATATCCACTGTTGTAAAAATCATTCTAGTCCTCCGCCTTGGCCTCACCTAGGTCTTAGGCGAGGCTTACCACCTAGCGATTTGCCTAGCCTGCCTAGACAAGTTTTACTACCTCATGTAAAAATCAAAACATGTATTTAGGCTTATGTTAAGCATATTTAAGACTCAATGCCACATATAAGCATAAATGTGCTAATTTTAGGATGTCTTCCTGCCTTGTCTACTCATAAGCACATTCAAAAACCAAAAATTGTAATTAATATCTATCGGTACAAAACAAAACCCTATAATATTATCCAAAATACATGATTTATCGAAAATTCCTAGATCTGATTAATCCTCATTAATCCCCGCCTAAACGATTATATCTAGTCCGTACTAACCACCTAGATTTCGCCTAGCAGTTTTTACAACCTTGGTACCTATAAAAATAAATTCATCGCTCGCCTTGGTTGTTCATTGCGGAACCATCCGATCAATCATGTTATGGAGTGATTTGAAAAGATAGCTGGAATTGATTTAAAATAGGAGAGTATGTACCATAATACAAAGCATCTCATTACAGCAAGAGAAGATGCTAGTAAGAATAACAACTACTACAATAAAAAGAGGGTTTCCTATTTAAGGGAAATAAGTAGATTTAGAAGGAAAAATTTAGGGTAACAATAAAGAGAAAGTTGGAAAGGGTAGTGTTTCTACTGTGGATGCCGGAAACATATGCAAATATGGTGAAGGATTGTTTGGTAAGTGGAGGAAGCACAGGAGCTAACATTACAATCAAATAATTGATGAAGAATGTTTGTCTAACCAAAGCTAGAGGTGAACCAACAAAGGCTTTCACAATTGTAGCTGTATCGGTGTATTCGTCCAGATAGGAAATGAAAAGGCATTGCCATTGAAGGTATGGTTTTGTTTTTATGAAATCCATGCTAGAATTTTTTTGATACCGATACATCTCACTCTTTTCTATATAATAATTTAGTAGACAGATTTGACTTTAGACCCGAGTTAGTAAATGAACGATTGAAGTGTCCAATCCAGTGGGTAGTTATACATGTCCCCATCTTATTTGCATGAATGTTAGGAATACGATGCTTGATTTCTTATTCATTATGTATTTATATTATTGAATTTTCTAGTTTTGGAATTCTTCTTAGTATGGATTGGTAAGGAAAACATGGATCAATACTAGATTGCAAATGGAAACTTATGATATTGAAAGACAAATACGATTGAAAAAAGAAATTATACGGTTAAAATAATAGTTTAGTCGTATAAAGTTTCCTATATTCTCTTAATGTCTCAAAGGACTAACTA
The DNA here is from genome assembly GCA_030737815.1 of Allium fistulosum. NCBI lineage: Eukaryota > Viridiplantae > Streptophyta > Magnoliopsida > Asparagales > Amaryllidaceae > Allium > Allium fistulosum. Next base: position 1,499,743,418 of record CM060901.1, read on the forward strand.
ACTTCCATCCTATTGCGAAAGAGTATAAAGATGTCTTGGAGAAGATGATAGTTCTAACACCACATCGAGAGTTATAATTTCATATCGATTTTGTTCCCAGTGTGAATCCTATTGTGATGCATATTGGAAGAATGTTTCCTAAGGAGAAAGATAAGTTGGAATTGCAAATTCAAGAATTTCTGAAAATGGACTTCACTTAGGGAAGACGATCTAGTTGGGGGCACTTGTAGTCCTTGCAACAAAAGCCGATGGTTTAGCAATATTATGTGTTGGTAATTGAGAACTGCAAACGATGACTACAGAGGAAAAAAGCTTTACCTCGGATTGATGATTTATTTGACCAATTTAGTAAAGCCTCGGTACTCTCACGGTTGGTTTTACAATGTGATTTTATCACTCTATGGTGAGAAAGAAGAATGAATCGTTTATTGCATTTCATAATCTTTCACACTTTTATAAGTAGTAGGTTATGCCATTCAGGCTAACCAATGCACCTACCTAGCTATAGAACTGATAACTAGAGTTTCTAGAGATTTGTTAAATGAGTTTGTACTTATGTTCATTGATGATATCTTGTTTACTTAAGTACTGAGGAGGTTTACGTGAAACATATAAGAGAGATGTTTAACCTTAAGGAAGAAAAATTAAAAGATAAATTTTGTAATTACTATATTCAGTTGATAGAGGGAGATTAATTAGATACACTATTATGTTTTCATAAAATGGCCAAACACATACAAAGAATCAAGTAAAACGTTAAACACTAGGTGTATTCAACAGCTATGAATTATATATGAAGTAGAGTTTGTACAGAGTAAATTCAAGATAAATATTTTAAAATAAACAGTGTAGAAAATGAAGAATACATGCAATTTATAGTTGTTATGCTGAAGAATGCGTATATCCACTCTGAATTAGTATTCATTTCCTTTTAAATCTTGAGTACAATGGATACATAAAAAATACAATGATCGTTGATCAAAAGAAATGAAAAACACAACTCTAGAAATTCTATTTGGTAGCTTTTGTTCAATGGTAGTAGGGCTCTCAAACTTTTCCACCGTTACCATTCATCTATGGGTTATTTGTAGGTATGAAGTTGTGAAGAAAACATTTTGGCATTCCTTATAGAATATGCACTTTCCATGTCTGAATCAATCTGTCCAGCGGTACTTAGTGCTGTCGAAAGTTGGTTATGCAAGAGAACCATCAGACCGCTTTTCTTATTTGGTACTTTCATAATACTAACCTATTTTCATTGTTTGACTATCAACAACTACCAAACTGTATTTGTATTTATGTGTCAGACTATTTGCATTGATTAGCACTAGACCGTTTAGTGCTGGGTAGATTCCATACTAAATGCACTCCCTTTCCCCTTCTTATATTCTTCAAGTTATACTTTTGACCCTATTTCTTCTTCATCTAACCCATTCGATCATATGATAGTAATCAAATTATTCACTTATTAGCTCTTTTTGTACCCCTTGGCATCTTTTTGTAGTCAAAGTGTTGTGGGTGAAAATACCCACAACAACTATATCCGAGAAAGGGATATCAATTGATCCTACAAATAAAGTTGAAGTTCAAGATCAGAAAAGACCAAAGACTGCAGTAGATGTTGGAAGTTTTCTTGGTTTAATTGGTTATTATCAAATACTTTAAAATTATTATAGCTAACAAAGAAGAATGTAACATTGCTTGGAACTTTTAGCAAGCATTCTTTAAGCTTAAGGATTTCCTAACAGTTGAACCTGTATTGACTATTCTAAATGGTAATAGCAGTTGTCTGCTTACATTGATTTGTGCAACATAGATTGAAATGGTGCTTATGCAAGGAGGAAGAATTATGGCATATGCAAGTTGATAGTTAATGTTGCATGATAGAAGATGTGAAACTCATGACTTGAAGCTAGCCACTTATAATTTCGAATTGAAGACATGTATACATTACCTATTGATAGAACGTGAGCTCTCCACCAATAATAAATCATTTAAGTTTCTTTTCTATTAAAAGGACCTTAATCGAGACAACAATACCGATTAGAGTTCTTAGCCACTTATGACTTTAACCTTTCTTAGGAACTGAAATATACTAGTGATGCACTTGGTCGAAGTCATACTATGTTAGCCTCATTTTTCTGGAAAGGAAAAGCTTGAAGTAAATAACGGGTTACAACTTTTGACCTAAAGCCGCATTTGGCGACGAAATATTGGCAAACTTGGAAGTGTGACCTACTTGGATAGTGCATTGGTTCTAAATAATGAGATGATGAAGATCTAACTGATATTTTAGATAAGGCGGTTATGGGAATAGAATCTGACAACTTGAATTTTTATCAAGTTGGTCGGAATGGCTGGTTACATATGAATATCCACTTATATGTTCCCTACCTAGATGGACATAGAGATGAGGTGTGGAATGAGTGCCAAAATTTACCATCCATTCTAGAGGAATAACAATGCATCGTGATATGAAACAAACATTCTTTTTGGAACAGGCTGAAGTAAGATAATGGAAGTTATGTTGTGAATTGTATGAACGACCAATTGGGTAAAGCCAAGAAAACAAAGTTGAGTGGATTATTGCAACCACTCAAAGTTCCTCGATGGAAATGGGAACAAATATCTATGTATTTTATAGATGGACTATGTTAGTAAAACGGGGAATATGAGAGTATTCGGGTTATTTTTTTTGAATCAAAGACATGTAGACCTTACCTATTAGGAGAAATATTTGGGCTCTTCCCTACCATAAATAACACAGATATATTTCTCTCAAAAGGATCTTAATGTAAGCTACCAATGTTGGGTTGAGTTCTTAGCCTCATCCGACTTTAACACCTCCTAAGGGAAATATGGTAGCAGGCTCCCTTAGCTGAAGCCTGCTATAGTGGCCTACATTTTCATAATGGTGAAGCTTAAAGTACATAGCGGATTACGACTACCGACCTAAAAATGAACATGGATTGAAAATAAAAATAAACTTGGAAGTGTAGCTTACTTTAGTAGAGTGCATTGAAATGAAAGGATATATGCTTATGTGTGTCCAATGTAGATGGATGCAGAGATGAGCGGTATAGCTACCAGAGAAGAGTCTAGTAGTGACTGCAGATGATAATGGAATATATGCTAGCTTCTTTCCTAGCTAATTATTTTGAGATAATGGAGCATTCCTTAGACGCATGGAGCAAGCAGCACCAATACAGGTCCAGAGAGACCAAGTCTGAAATTCTGTTTGCAACCCATTAAGAATGGATGCAAGGGAATAAGTATGGTAGGAAGGAGCCATAAAAATCAGGACCTCCACGAACCGAACTGGCCAGTGATCAAGCCGAATCGGCTTGATGCAGAACTAATCGGTAACGGACCAACGGTATAGCCCATGTTGCACCAAGGAAGGATTTCGCACTAGAAATCAATGATAATGATAGAACCACATGCTTGGCTCACAAAATAGGACCTTATGAGTTCAAACCGACAAGTATATAGGTAGTTGGTCCATTGGCATAGGAGGCACAATGTGGCCCACTAAGCAACACAAGGAAGCACTCTAGTAGCGGAGGAATGAGTCGCTACGCTAATGCATCGACTGTTAGGTGAGCAAAGCAGAAGACTAGAGGTTGACAAGACGAACCATAGTTTATTCACTCCGTACATCTGATATGCAGTCTACCCCTAGATTTTAAGACAGCGATCATGGAACAACACGTTGGAAAATTTGACACTAGCACACACTTGAAGCACTACATTCAGCATATGGAGGTAGTTGGAGCCACAAGGGAAGTAATATATCATTGCTTTCTTCTATTCTTGTCAGATTGAGCAACTATTTCATTTATTCGTTTGGAGCACTAATCCGTTAACACTTGGGTATCAAGCAAAATGATGGATAAAACTTACGGAATAATATTGCATGGTTTAGCACTGTAGTTGCCGCTATGCTTCAGAATAATGAGTGGATTATCTTTGTGGTTATTGCTTTAGCATTTAATACTAAAATGGAGTTTACAAGGAACTTAAACAAATTATACTACCGGTCCTACATGTTTATGTTTTTGGAGGATTATGACATCGAGGCAAGACTAAAAAATGTCAACTGGGTTGGAAAAGAAAAGCCTCAGGATAGTTCTAGAAACTTCCATACTATGTGCATTCCATATTATTTTAGAAACCACTTTCTCCAACATGCTCCAGAAGCCTCTTGATTTGGTGTGTTCTAGATATATCTTTCTAGAAGATGTGAATGGCTAAAAAAATGTGTGTTGCATGGGATTTGAACCAATGACCATCTAATAAATGCAGATCCTGAAACCAGTTGAGCTATAATATTTTGTTGTAAAAAAACATTTTTTCTTATCATAGAGTCTTGAAGTTAAGCCAGTGATTTTGAACCATCTCTCCGATAATTTCTTCATTTTCTAGCAATTAAGTACCTGCAATAAAACACAACAAAAGAACCAAGTAATATTGCCGTATGGACAATAAAATGCATAACTTTATAGTTTAAAATATTCAATATTTGATATTCATCAAATACCCCCACACTAGAACCTTTATTCATCCTCGAATAAAATCTAACTAAATTTATTAGCCCACTTTCGTAGGGAAACCCGATTGCATTTAGCGTATGCAACATGCCTTTAAACCCCTAGGTGTCCCTAGTAGGATGAGTTGTGTCCCGTGAGGGTTTTCAGTAGTTACTACCCACAAATCCAAATGCCGGAGGTTATGATTCGAATGTAACAATATGAATGCAAAAGATTATGAAAAATGATAAATCGATTTATTTTTGAATAGTGACAACATTGCAATGTACACATGTTTTTAGTCAAAAGCTAGAAATCTAAGTTCATCACCTAGTCACAAGCCTTAACAAAAATAAAGTTCTCATCACACTCAACTCTAGCTTGCTGGTTGTTTCAATTGAAAACATAGTGCAACTATGAAATTTGTTTTGAATTTGATTGTTAAAGTTTACAAAGTGATATTTCTATTTCCACTCGTATAACAACTTCAAATCAATAAAACCAGAGAGAATGCCTTAAATTCAATCACTTACCATCTTTTTATTTCTTTATTATTGTTATTTTTATTATTTTATATGCATACACCTAAACCATGGTAAACGATATACCACCCATACATTGCCTTTCGGGCTTATGTGAGAATGGAATAGAGCTTGGCGAATTATGCAAATCGACTCTGACAATGTCAGTATAGGCCGGTGATCCTTAGGTGTACAACTCATAAAATGAGACTAAGGTATACCACACATACACTACCTTTCGGGCTTACGTGAGAGTGGGATAGAGCTTGGTGGGTATGCACACCAACGCTAGATGTACTAGCAACGCAGGATACCCTTGGTTTTTATTTTATTACTACTACTAAGAGAGAGAGTAATGCAAAATCATCTTTGCACCTCTTGATTATAGAGATTGAAAATCGTAAACGCGTGTACTTTAGACATCCCACTTATATACGTTGACAACAAATTCCAACAAATTTCATAGTTCTCCTACAAGTCAACCTATAAACTAGTTTCACTATTATCGCTTATAATATAAACTACTCATTTTATTTTCCGTTTGAAGCTAGTGATTCACAAAAATTTCCTTTGAATGGCTAAAATAGTGCACCTGCTTTGTCAAGATTATTCAAAATAAATTAACTTGAAATAATTTTGTTTTTTTTAAAAGTTATGCCTCAAAGAAATGCTAACATACATGCAAAATGAATGCTATTTGGAAGAAATAAATGAAAAACTAAAGAAATGCAAAAATTTTGGAAAAATACGTGTAAATTTGAAAAAAAATGAATGCGACAAGGGTCTTCCCCCCTACACTTAGATTTAAAATGTCCTCACTATTCAGAACATTTTCTAAACTTCAATGACAGTACCCACAAATGGATGTAATGCAAAATGATTTGTAATATAAAACGTATAATATGCAGAAATGGATTATATATGAAATAATACGTGTATTTATGATGAATACGATGTAGAGATTGCCACCATCTTATTCTTTTGCATTTGGTTTTAATGTTATGTTTCCCCCTCACATCACGCTTTGGTATGTTTCCTAATAAGCAAATTTGTTTTACTAATAATTCATTTTAACCTAGATTTATAATTGATTAAGGTGATATCTTGGTATCTTAAAAGTAGAAAATTTTCCACCCAAGCTTTGTGCACAATGTGACTCATGTACTCAACAAATTTATTAGTGTAATCCTTCAAAAATAGATGATCGTGCATAAGTATAGTTGAAATAGTGTAAGCGCTATATTGACTGTTAACTAACAACTTACATGGCTTAGGTTCTTCATTTTCAAGAGGTGGTTCAAGATTATATTCAATATCAAGTGTCTTGTTTGTTGGCATTTCAACATACTCATTAAGTTCTAGATCAAGCTTGGGTTCACCTTTACCACCAGTTTCCTTATTTAAACTTTCAATTTCACATAAAAAAGTTTCATGTATTTCCTTGACTATGATTTCTTCAAAATTAAAATTCTCAAATTCAGAGTGGTAATTTAAATTTAACTAATCTTTATATGACAATTCATTCTCGAACAATCTAAAAAACCCACGATCACTACATTCGTCTTCTTTAACTGAATCAGAATTAACTTTTTAATCTATGAAATTTTCAACTCAAAAATCGGTGTTTCTATAGTGTTCGTGTTAGGGAAAGGAAGATCAAAATTCAAACTTAAATCGTTTTCTTTAAAAGAATTGAAATTCCAATTAGTCTGTGAATTTTGAACTATTTCATTAATGTTATCACCTTCATTTTCAAAAGTAGTTATTTGGAAATCATCATTTTAAGTAGGATTTGGATTATCATTTGATCTGTTGCCTATTTGGATTTCTTTTTTTATCGTATCGTTTCAAGAGAATTTCAAGTACTTTGACAATTTCCATATATTTTTCTTAGGAAGAGCTGGTTTAAAAACTACAATCGAAATAATTTATGTTATCAAAATTATTTCCAAATTCATTTTCATTTTCATATGTATAATTTTCTTGATATGGGTTATTTTCAAAATTATAATCCAAGTCATTTACTTCATTATCCAAACTTATTTTTTTCATTTTCAAGAAAAATATGTCGGTCGGGAGAAATATTTTGACAATGCAAATTAATTTGAAAATTATTTTGACATTGAGAGTCGGATTTATAACCAAAATCATTAAAGTTGGATGAAAAATTAGAATTTTGGTAATTTTCAAAATCATGACTAGAATTATTTTGAAAATATTGTTCGCATTGGGAATCATTTTCAAAATTATTTTTGTACCCATATTGATTTTGAGGAAATTTATTTTCTGATTCGTTGGATATTCAAGTTTTCTCTCTTTTCTCAATAAATTCGTGACAAGTTTTGACCAAGAGTTCTTTATAACTTTTTTCATCATACTCCAAATCTTCAAGTTGAAATCTTTTTGATGGCTTTTTATAAAAAAAATTATTATATCCAAATTATCCCATCTATCAAAATTATTTCTATATTGATTTTCATTTCCATTTTCGTAAAAATCATATTGATATTGAAAATCATTTTGAAAACGAAAATTACTCTTTTGGTAATGAAAATCATGCCGATGGAGGGAATCAGGTCCGTAATCAAAATTGTTAAAATTAGAAGAACAATTATAATTTTGGTCATTTTCATAATTTTGATTTGGATTATTATGAAAATTTTGCATGCTTTGAAAACTGTTTATGCTATAACCTAAGTCTCTTCCACTATTAAAATTATTTTCAAAGAGATTTTCGTACCTGTATTGATTTTGGGAAAATTTATTTTCAGACTCAAAATTAATTTGACGTGAATTTCATGCATATTAAAAATTATTATAATAGGGATTAAATTGGTAATTTTTGTTATTTTTCAAATTTCAACTTTGATTATTATTTCCATAAAGTAACTCCCTTAAAGGTTTTTCCTTTTTTGGATAATCGTTCAATGAAAATTCCATACATTGATTTCCAAACATATTTTAATGCTTTAACTGACAATGTAACATGAACATAGAAATATAAATATAATCAAAATACAAGTAAACACTAAATGATTTTTTTATATAAAATATGTAAATTGAAAAGTAAAAAGTAAAAGTTGTTTGCCTTTTTTATTTAAACTATGCAACCACGGAAAGGAAAAAAAACTCTATTTTAAAATAAATTAAACTAAAGAAAGGAAGAACAAAAACCTACAAATAAGAATTAAAAAATAAAACAAAGCAAAATAAGGAACCAGATTAAAGGAAAAAAACTCTTTTTTTGTTGAAAAAGAAGATCAAAAGAAAACAAGCAAAATAAAGAAAAAAAACTAACACGAATCGAATATTAAATAAATAATAGAAATTAATTAACTCTCCGACAACAGCGCCAAAAACATGATCAATGATTTTTGATGTGAAAAAAACCACGATTTTATTTTATCGCAAGCGCACGACGTCTGTTGTAGTGTTGTACGAATACGGATTGAATCCATAGGGAGTTATTAATTACTAATGCTTATCTAACTTCTAAGCGAGTTAGACGATTTGAGAAGTTAAATATGCTAAGTTTCAAATAGGAAATTGCAAGAAATGAAAGGAAAACGGTCTAACAAAAATAAGAAAACAAGGAAATATAAATTAGAACATACCTTAATTTAATAGATCGTGCAGAGAATTTTAAAAGATGGAGTATATTAATCTTTTGGCAAATCAATCGATCTCAATTAGAATAAAAACTACGCAGCAGAAACTAAACAAAAATTGAAACAGAATATAATAGAATAAGAACAAGTAACAAGTAAGTTTTAATTAATTTATTAAATAGGAAAGTTCATAGAGATTACAAGAGTTGGAAGTCCTAAATACAAAACCTTAAAAATAGAATTGAACATAATTGCCAAGATTATCTAAAATATTTCTATGTGGAGGTAATTACAGAGATCTATACATCCAAATCTAAAAATATGAATATTCTAGAACTTTTTGACTTGGTCCATCTCTAGAAACTTCTGTACTGTGTTCGTTCCATATTATTTTAGAAACCACTTTCTCCAACATGCTCCAGAAGCGTCTTGATTTGTTGTATTCTAGAAGTATCTTTCTAGGAGATGTGAATGGCTAAAAAAATGTGTGCTACGTAGAATTTGAACCAATGACCTCCTAATAAATGCAGATCCTCAAACCAGTTGAGCTATAATAGCTTTTGTGTAAAAAAAACATGTTTTTTCTTATAACAGAGTCTTGAAGTTAAACCAGTATTTTTGAAACATCTCTTCGATAATTTCTTCAATTTCTAACAATCAAGAACCTGCAATAAAACACAATAAAAGGACCAAGTAATACAGTCTTATGGATATTAAAATGTTTAACTATGTAGTTTACAATATTCAGTATTTGATATTCATCAATAAGGACATTTGAAAGGTGGACATTAGGACTGGAGAAAGGGCATACTTCAGAAGACAAGACAAGTTTCCACGTTCATAGCTTAGTGAGACTCCTGAAGGAATCTATCTCGCTACTAGAGAAACCGTGGTATACGATTAATCAAGATCCAGAGGGCCAATTATCGCAGAGATGGGAACCAGTATGCTAAAGGCTAAAACATGAGGCAACTCTACTATAGACTATATAAACTATAGCTTGTATTCCCTCGATGGAACCGAGTCCTTATGGAGGAAGGTAACCACACTCGGGGGCATAGTGTTAGTTTCCCCTATGGACATCAGAGCATATTCTCCTACTAGATATCCAAAGACAGATGTGCATGAAAATAATGAAAAATGAAGTAATTAGATAGAAGAGCATAAACTTCCTAGTCCCGGAGATAGGGTTCAACTCCATTAGATGGGAGACCAAGTTCAGCTCCTCCATAGGCAGTGTAGTGTAGTTCTAACCCATTCCATAGGCGCAACCAGACATCTCCAGAGATGATGTAGCATTATCTTTTCAAAAAGTGCCAAAGAGGCAGAGTCAACTTCATATGAATATGAAGCATAGTACTAAAGGCTTTGAATACCCATATATAATACGAGGACAATAATGTAAAGATATGACTTAGTTTAATGAAAAATTTTCGAACGATATTTGATTAAAATACTCGAGGCTTAGTAAACTCATGCCACTTTACTATGCAAAGCCCATGTAAATGAGGGAAAATACTAATGAGTGAGCAAGAACAGATGTTCTTGACCTCTAAAAGTTGGATAGACCTTTTACCTTGCAGGCTAGACCGAACGATAGAGGATAATACACAAATAATAGAATTAGAAGTAGCAAAGGAACTGGGTATCAGGACACTATTTACTTATAGCACCTTTCTAAGGACTGTGAATCAAGCACTTTGGGAGTTCTGAGTCAAAGGAGAATGGTTGGTATAATACCTAAAAAGAAAAAGGGTGAAAGCTTTGCATGATGTTCAAGAACGCTATGTAGTTAAGCACCCACCATGGAATGGAAATCAAAATGCTAACAATTTGGAAAAATTGGCTTGATCAGGAAATGGATCGCTTTTAGGATGGTTCTAGTAAAAATTTCACCCTTTAACTGGAATGAAGCAAGGAAGATATATGGCCGCATAAGAGACTAAGGAAATACCGCACAATGTAAATCAAGGTAGTCAAGGAGACAACACTAGGGGGTAGACCTAGAAGAGGAAATCTTACAGGCATCGATCTGATTAGGAAACTCGTAATAGTTGGGGGTGGAGCTGGGCATGCATTAGTGGCTGTGGATTGCTTTACCGAGCGTGGTGTTTCACTCCAAATGATGTCAGGCAATGGTTGGTGGTTTGATAGTCAAGAATTTTCCAACTTCTATCAGCAACACAGAATCAGAAAAGCTTTTCTACATTTTGATGCAGCCCAAAATGACCAAGTCTTAGGTCGCAAACGACCTAACTTGTTTTTAGGTCGCATACGACCTAATGAGCCAAGGTATAGGTCGCTGGAACGACCTAGCGAGCTACAACTGGGAAATAAGTCATTGAAAGTTGAAGACTTAGGTCGTTCACGACTTAACGAAAATTTAGGTCACTCACGACCTAGTGAAGGTCGCTCACGACCTAGTAAAGATGAGGCAGTGAAACCGGATGCAGTGCTTAAAGCAAGCCATAGGTCGCTAACGAGTTTCGACCTAAAGAAGCCATGACCTAACGAGTTGAAGGATAAGGTGCTACGACCTATGTTAGGTCGCAGAGAAAAGGAACGACCTAAGTTAGGTCGCAGGGAGATGTGGAGGAATAAGTCGCTCACTATAGGTCGTGAAGACTTAGGTCGTGAAGACTTAGGTCGTGAAGACTTAGGTCGCGAAGAAGAGCTACGACCTATGTTAGGTCGTGAACAGGGGTTACGACCTATGATAGGTCGCGGAGGCGAGATACGACCTAAGTTAGGTTGCTGAGTTTGGATGCCGCTTTAGTTTAGGTCGCTGCCTTCAGTTGTTAGGTCGCTCACTACTACAGTTCGTTATGTCGCTCATGGGATAGGTCGTATGAAGATTTCCAGAAGCTTTCTTAAGTCGCATGAAGTGTTAGGTCGTTAACAACCTATAATAAGTCGTTGATGGAGGCAGATGTGCTGAAGTTAGGTCGTGTGAGTTGTATTTTAGGTCGTAGCCGATCTATATGTTGTTAAAATGTGATTTCTTGTGTTGTAAAGAGCTACATTTCTGTGTTGTTTCTTTAGGTCGTAGACGACCTTAGTTAGGTCGTAGGTCGTGTCTGTTAGGTCGTTTCCGACCTAAGTGTTGTGTTGAAATTTTGTTCTGTTTTGGCGTGTTGAGTTGTAGCCTATAAATAGGCATGTGTGGTCATTTGTAATAGTTTAGTTGAATTGAAATAAAACTCTTGTTTTGTTAGCTTTGTGCTTTCACCAAATTGGTAGTTGAGTGTAATCTCCTATCTCCTCTTTCGGTTAATCGAGTGCGCTCGATTCAACGACTGCAGAAGCCGATTCACGGAATCTAGTGCGCTAGATCAACGTGCGAAGAATCGCAGATCTCTCCTCACGGTATCGTGCGCGATCAACGTGTCAGAGATATCTAGAATTCGGTATCTTCGATCAACGAATTTGGGCATTTCAGTATTTCTCAATCCACCGATTGCTACTTTCATCGATCCACCTTGTTTTGATTAAACCGCTGCATCAGTTTTGGTATCAAAGCTTGTTTTAGCCAAGCATAGCTAAATCGAGTCCTTGGAGCCAATTCTTTTTGAAGAAGTTTGAAGAGATCAAGTCGAACCGAGCAATATCATTCAAGGCCGAGAAGTTATTGTTCATCGTGTTCATCGCAAATTGCAACAAAATGGGAGTTTTCGATCCATTTCATTTTGGATCTAAGTTCGAAAGGTGTTTGAAATTTGGAGTGGAACCGAAAGTCAAAGTTTTGAAGAATCAACCATGCCGCCGAGAAGAGCTAATCGTCACCAAAACGTAGAAGCTTTGTATAGAAGAGAAGAAGCTGATGAGATGGAGCAAAGAATTAATGAAAACTTTAGTGAGAAACTTAATGAAGGAATTGGTCGATTAGAGAAGATGATGTTAGAGATGAATCAAAATCAGAGAAGTGTTTCACCTGAATCTAATCATGGAAGGAGTAGAGTTTCACCACATTCCAATCGAGAGAGAAGTATTGATAAAGATCATAGAAGTGTGAGTCGAGACAGTTATAGAAATGTTGATGATTGGGAACGTGATCGGAGGAATACTGGTAGAAGGGATGTTGGAGGAAGACGCGATGGTAGTAGAGATGTTGGTGGTCAGGATCGACATCGATATACATCGGATTGTGAAGAAGAGTATGATGGTGGTAGTGTTCATGGATGAGGACGTGGACAAGGAAGAAATCAGTCGGAGTATGATCACAAGTGGGAATCTGGGATGAAGACTGAAATTCCAGAGTTCAAAGGAGGTATCCAAGCTGAAGAGTTTTTGGACTGGTTGTCTAATGTGGAGGAGATTTTTGACTTCAAGGAAGTTCCAGAACATCGTAGAGTGAAGTTGGTTGCTACAAGGTTGAGGGGTAGAGCTTTGGCGTGGTGGCAGCAAACCAAACTTACACGTGAACGGATGGGGAATTCAAAGGTTGAATCATGGGAAAAGATGAGGAAAATGATGAAAGCCACATTCTTACCTTATAACTATCAGTCGCTTATGTATCAGAGGTTGCAAAACTTGAGACAAGGGACGAAATCTATGAATGACTATGCTGACGAATTTTATCAACTGATTGCAAGGAAGGATATTATGGAGACAGAGGAACAATTGACAGCTAGATTTGTTGGAGGGTTGCGAATGCAGATTCAAGATATGGTTAACATGTTTGTTCCAAGATCTGTAGCGGAAGCACACCAGAAAGCGTTAGCTTGGGAGAAACAGGGAAGACGAGGAGGTGGTTTGTTTACAAATTCCAACAATCAAGTAAAGGGTGTTAGTGGAAGTTCTAATGTTTCAAAAGCTGTTGCAAAACCAGTTGTGAATGAGGATGGAAAGGCGAAGGTCAATAACGGTTTCAAGTGTTATAATTGTCAAGAAATGGGCCACAAAAGTAATGAATGTCCGAAGCCGAAGAAGAGAGCTATGATAACAGAGGTTGAGGATGAGGATGAAGAAGCTGAATGTTTTAATTCCTTACCAGTGGAGGAGGAAGACTTGTTGTCGGGAGATGAAGGTTGTAATCTGATGATGAAGAGGTCTTGTTTGACACCAAAGCTAGAGGAGGATTGTAGTTGGTTGAGGAGCAGTATATTTCAGTCGACATGTACTATTCTGGGGAAAGTTTGCAAATTTGTTATTGATGCTAGAAGCTGTGATAATATAATTTCGTCAAAGGCTGTGAGGAAGTTGGCATTGAAGACTGAGAAACATCCGAAATCGTACAAGTTGGCTTGGTTGAGAAAAGGCGGGGAAGTGAAGGTTGGACGAAGGGCTTGTGTTAAATTTTCGATTGGGAAGAAATACAAAGATGAAATTTGGTGCGATGTTGTAGATATGGATGTCTGTCATTTGTTACTGGGGAGACCATGGCAGTATGATAGGGCAGTGCAACATGATGGGCGTACCAACAGTTACAGTTTCATGTTTGAAGACACGAAGATTACTCTAGTTCCAAAGAAGCGACAACATGAAGGAAACAAACTGGAGGAGATTGAGGAATTGAAAACTTTATTATCCTTGAAGGAGTTTGTTAAAGAAGTCGAAGAGGAGCCGGAAGTATTCTTGTTAATTGGGCGAGAGAGCAGTGAAGAGGTTGAAATTCCAGAAGAAGTGAAACCAGTTTTGAAAGAATTTGAGGATGTATTTCCAGATGAGTTACCGAAGGAGTTACCGCCACTAAGAGACATTCAACATCAAATTGATCTTGTTCCGGTAACAACGTTGCCACATAGACCACATTATCGAATGAGTCCGAAGGAACATGAAGAGTTGAGGAGGCAAGTGGAAGAATTGCTTGAACAGGGGCGTGTGCAGGAGAGTTTAAGTCCTTGTGCTGTACCAGCTTTATTGGTACCCAAAAAGGATGGGACGTGGAGGATGTGCACTGATAGTCGAGCATTGAATAAGATTACTGTGAGATATAGATTTCCAATGCCGAGGTTGGATGACTTGCTGGATCAATTGAGCGGAGCTACTATCTTTTCGAAGATTGATTTGAAGAGCGGATATCATCAAATTCGCATCAGGCCAGGTGATGAGTGGAAGACTGCTTTTAAAACTAGGGAGGGTCTATACAAATGGTAGGTAATGCCATTTGGCTTATCAAATGCGCCAAGTACATTTATGCGGGTAATGAATCAGATTTTTAGACCATTCATTGGGAAGTTTGTGGTGGTGTATTTCGATGATATTCTGATATATAGTGGAAGTCCAGAAGAACATTTGAATCCTCCGAGAGAAGTGCTGATGGTACTGCGACAAGAACAATTTTATGCTGCAACGAAGAAATGCGTGTTCATGACGCATAGTGTTTTATTTCTGGGGTATGTTGTATCAAAGGAAGGGATACAGGTTGACCAGAGTAAAGTCGAAGCAATTAGAGATTGGCTGCAACCCAAGACGATAACGGAAGTTCGGAGTTTTCATGGGTTGGCTTCATTTTATCGGAGGTTTATTCCACACTTTATTAGTGTGATGGCGCTTGTGACTGATTGTATGAAGGGTAAACAGTTTGCATGGACAGAGGAAGCAGGGGTTGCTTTTGAGCGAATCAAAGAACTCTTGATGTCAGCACCAATTCTAGTGCTACCAGATTTTCAGCTGGTGTTTGAACTACATACTGATGCATCCAAGGTAGGGATTGGAGGAGTGTTGAGTCAAAGGGGACGTTCGATTGCATATTTCAGTGAGAAGTTATCAGGAGCAAAGATGAGATATAGTACATATGATGTGGAATTCTATGTTGTTGTGCAAGCTATTAAACACTGGAGACATTATCTATTTCAGAAAGAGTTTGTTCTTTACACTGATCATGAGGCATTGAAGCATTTACAAGGGCAAGAAAAGATTTCAGCGAGACATGCATCATGGATTGCATACCTGCAACAATTTACATTTGTGGTGAAGCATAAATCCGGAGTTACAAACTGTGTGGCAGATGCGTTAAGCCGAAGGAATCATTTGTTAACAACAATGAAGGTTGAAGTAACGGGGTTTGATGTGTTGTCAGAATTATTTGTCGATGATCCTTACTTTGCAAAGTTTGTTGATAAAGTCAAGGAGGAAGGACGGATGAGTTTATGATGGTAGATGGTTTTCTATTCAAAGGAAATCGATTGTGCATACCTGATTGTAGTTTGAGAATGAAGATTGTAAAGGAGCTACACGAAGAAGGCCACGTGGGTAGAGACCGTACACTACAGCTGATTTCTCAATCTTATTTTTGGCCGTCGATGAAGCGGGAAGTTGGAAGGTTTGTGGAAAGATGTCATATTTGCCAAGTTTCCGAGGGAACAGCGACGAATGCGGGATTGTATATGCCGTTACCTGTGCCGGTTAGACCATGGGTTGATATCAGTATGGATTTTGTTTTGGGTTTGCCTAGAACTCAAAAGGGAAATGATTCTATATTCGTTGTGGTGGACAGATTTTCCAAAATGGCACATTTTATCGCTTGTAAGAAGACAGCTGATGCCGTCCGAGTTGCTGAGTTATTCTTCAAAGAGATATATCGGTTACATGGTTTGCCAGAATCCATTATTTCTGATCGGGATACTAGATTTCTAAGTCATGTTTGGCTAAGTTTATGGAAGATGGTGGGAACGAAGTTGAACTTTAGCAGCGCTTATCATCCGCAAACGGATGGACAGACCGAGGTTGTGAACAGATCATTGGGAAATTTGTTGAGATGTCTTGTGAAAGACAATCTGAAGAGTTGGAATGTGAAGCTATGTCAAGCGGAATTTGCTCATAATCATGCTGTGAACCGTAGCACGGGGTTCAGTCCATTTCAGATTGTATATTCTAGTTTGCCAAAGGGGCCGTTAGAGTTAACGGTCATACCACAACCAAAGAAGACAGTCAAGCGAGCTGCTGATTTTGTTGAAGGATTGACAGAGTGTCATAGAATCGTTCAAGAACGATTGGAAAAGGCGAATGAGAAGTACAAACGATCTACAGGTCTGAAGCGAAGGAGTGTTGAACTTAATGAAGGTGATTGGGTTTATGCAGTGTTAACAAAGGATCGTTTTCCGGTGGGAACATAAAATAAATTGAAAGCACAGAAGATTGGTCCAGTAAAATTTTTGAAGAAGATCAATGAAAACGCTTATAAGTTGAGGCTGCCGGAGGATGTGTATACTTCCGATGTGTTTAATGTTAAACATCTCATACCTTATCATGGGGATGAACTTATAGTGGAAGAGGATGACGCAAATTCGAGGACGAATTTTTCTCAACCAGGGGAGGATGATGCAGCCCAAAATGACCAAGTCTTAGGTCGCAAACGACCTAACTTGTTTTTAGGTCGCATACAACCTAATGAGCCAAGGTATAGGTCACTGGAACGACCTAGTGAGCTACAACTGGGAAATAAGTCATTGAAAGTTGAAGACTTAGGTCGTTCACGACCTAACGAAAATTTAGGTCGCTCACGACCTAGTGAAGGTCGCCCACGACCTAGTAAAGATGAGGCAGTGAAACCGAATGCAGCGCTTAAAGCAAGCCATAGGTCGCTAACGAGTTTCGACCTAAAAAAGCCACGACCTAACGAGTTGAAGGATAGGGTGCTACGACCTATGTTAGGTCGCAGAGAAAAGGAACGACCTAAGTTAGGTCATGGGGAGATGTGGAGGAATAAGTCGCTCACTATAGGTCGTGAAGACTTAGGTCGTGAAGACTTAGGTCGCGAAGAAGAGCTACGACCTATGTTAGGTTGCGAACAGGGGTTACGACCTATGATAGGTTGCGGAGGCGAGATACGACCTAAGTTAGGTCGCTGAGTTTGGATGCCGCTTTATTTTAGGTCGTTGCCTTCAGTTGTTAGGTTGCTCACTACTACAGTTCGTTATGTCGCTCATGGGATAGGTCGTATGAAGATTTCTAGAAGCTTTCTTAAGTCGCATGAAGTGTTAGGTCGTTAACAACCTATACTAAGTCGCTGATGGAGGCAAATGTGCTGAAGTTAGGTCGAGTGAGTTGTATTTTAGGCAAGGTTTCAAATCTTGGATTTTGGCCAATATCTCGGGAAAATATCTCGGTTGTCTCGGGCGATATTTAAAAGACTTATAACTAACCAAGCTGCCAAATCTCGGATTTTGGCTAATATCTCGGATTTTCATCTCGGCTGATCTCGGGGAGATTTAAAACCTTGATTTTAGGTCGTAGCCGATCTATATGTTGTTAATATGTGATTTCTTATGTTGTAAAGAGCTACATTTCTGTGTTGTTTCTTTAGGTCGCAAACGACCTTAGTTAGGTCGTAGGTCGTGTTTGTTAGGTCGTTTCCGACCTAAGTGTTGTGTTGAAATTTTGTTCTGTTTTGGCGTGTTGAGTTGTAGCCTATAAATAGGCATGTGTGGTCATTTGTAATAGTTTAGTTGAATTGAAATAAAACTCTTGTTTTGTTAGCTTTGTGCTTTCACCAAATTGGTAGTTGAGTGTAATCTCCTATCTCCTCTTTTGGTTAATCGAGTGCGCTCGATTCAACGACTGCAGAAGCCGATTCACGGAATCTAGTGCGCTAGATCAACGTGCGAAGAATCACAGATCTCTCTTCACGGTATCGTGCGCGATCAACGTGTCAAAGATAGCTAGAATTCGGTATCTTCGATCAACGAATTTGGGCATTTCAGTATTTCTCAATCCACCGATTGCTACTTTCATCGATCTACCTTGTTTTGATTAATCCGCTGCGTTACATTTCCTCTCCCATAGGCCAATGGATAGCGATGTGCACGTAAAAATGTAAATTTTTACTCTCATTCTTCATATCCTTTTTTTAAATAAATGGCATATTAGGGTGATTTTACATGTTTTTACCAAAATCCAAAAAAAAATTAAATCATCATTCATGCATTTACATGTGGGCATGGTAATTTTGATGTGTAAAATTAATTTTAAGGAAATTTACTTGCACATTTTATTTTATTTTATAGGAAATTGGATGCAAAATGGAAGAAGTTTCATGGGCTTATGCATGCACATACTTTGGAAATCAAAAGAAACGAAAGAGGATGGAAATAATACAACATGGAGGAACCCACATGCCCACTTATTCATGGACCATATTTAAAAATTAAAGCACATGTTAGTGGGGGGATTAATTAAAAGCTAATGATGATTTGGAGGCTACTACATCTCAAGGGCATTTGGGTAGCTCCGTAAAAATGGATTAGGGTTTTAGGCTTGTATATAAACCCTCTTATGTAATGTAAATGGATTCTTTTTTATGCAAGTTTTGGTCACAAAATCAATGGTAAATAAAATGGCTTCTTAAGCCTCTTCTTATTTCCTTTTATTGTCTACATGACTTTCTTCCTTTCATGTTATTTTATTTCATGCTCTTTTATTTAGTTTATGCTTCTTTATTTCATGTTGGTAGTAGTTTAATTTATGCAATTAGTTTAGTTTCATTTCATGCAATTAGTTAGCTCCCTTTTATTTTGATTAGCTCTCATTTTCCTTGCTTTTTATGTTTAAATCATTTTATGTTGAGATGATTTCAATTATGAGAAGCTAAACCCCTTCAAATTAAAGGTAATGAAACTCCCATGAATCGTATTGAATTGACATAAAATGGTTTCATTTGTAGTCTCTTATTTAGTGCTTAATTGAAGTTAATAACAATGGTAGTTAATTATTTATTAGTGAATTTGATAGCCTATGTTGAAAATCTGAAATAGGCTATGCTTAATCCGATATAAACATAAACTATTTGATCATTTGCCTAAGTGATTTTGATCATGGAAATAGAAGTGAAATCAATATTTGATGTTCTATGTTACTAGTCTACAAATAGTAAATAGATCATGCTTGTACTATATTTTATTTTTTGTTACATTTTCATTTTCATGAGATTTAGAAGTGGATTTGAATGGTGTGCTAGAGTTTGATGGTTTAAGTTGCGTTAATTAATAGCACAATAGGACATGCTTATAATAAGCCCATTAATCATTTCTACTTGAATTTAAATGAGAGACTATGGATTCATTTTGTGCTTGATTTATATGAAATATTGAAAGAAGATTTACCTCTAAATTGTTCCTTAATCTCGTAGTTTTATTTTCATTTTTTACTCTAGTTTTTACTTCAATTGTTCTACATTTTTAGTTAAAACTCATCTCACTTTTGGGCTACTTTGATTGAGTAATCTTAAAATTGCTTCTTTCCTTGTGGATCGACCTATACCTCTATCTGTGTTATAATAGTACGCGTGCACTTGCGGTTATCATTACAATTTCGACAATATTCTAATCGATAGAATATCTATCCGAACAAGTTTTTGGCGCTATTACCGGGGAAGACAATATAATTTTAATTCTACTTTTGAATTATTTTACATTTGTTTTATTTAATTTTGCAAAGCTAGTTTTCATTAAAAAAATTGTTCACTTGTTTTTGTGATTTGTAGTTTTTATTAGTTTTGCATTTGCACTACATACTTCAATAATGCATTTGTACACACTTCATCACTTCTATTTTTCATTTGTTCACCTTTGTTTTCATCACCTCATCAATTTTATTTCTCGTTTAAATAAAATAGCATTGCAATTTAGTTTACTACATTTACGTTGTATTTACACTCTCTATTCACTAATACATTCTCTGTGCGTTTTTTTGTTCTCTGTGAAGTTTCATTTTTGTGCATTTCTAGGTTGCTCTGCCTTTATCAAAACTGCAATAACCAATTCCATCCCTACATCCATATCTCCTTCCTCTACCATCACAGAACTACCATCCCATTACCTGTACCTCTATTAATCTCCATACCTCACTTTCCTGCAATCTATCTCCTATATCACTTCATCAGTTTCACTGCCTTACTTCGGCCTCTCAAAACCCTCCTTTAACCACCATCCACCTCCAGCCAGTAACCACTTCAACCTATCACTCATCAAACAAACTCCATCTCTATCCAATCACCAACCACTTGTCTGCAAATCCAAACAAACCGACAAGCACCATTGTCCCAGTGGTTAAGTGATTCGGCTTTGGTGCGAGAGGTCACAAGTTCGAAACTTGTGTAGCGTGATTCGAACATATTTTGACATGTGATTTGTGATACGTTGTCCCAATGACATGTTGTATCTAAGTACCATTTCAAAAAAAATCCAAACAAACCACGGCCAATCCCGCAATCCCGTCACCCAAACCCAAAACCTTCAATCTCTCACTGTCACTTACCTTTGCTAACCCTTAAAACAGCACCATCACCACCTAAGCTCCAACATCGAACCACCAGTCTTAATCATTGCCTCAACAAAACTGTTATCTAAATCCATCGATTACGCCTACATCGAACCACGACCGACCAACCTAATCCCAAACAGAAGCCAAAAACACTTCATTGTCAACCAAACCACCTCGTCGACCTGCAATTCGCTGCGACCTGACACTAATTCCTCGATCGCAACTTTCAATACCCTATCACAACCACCGTGACCCAAATACAACATTCATCATTCCAATTTAATTCCTACGCCTACAGCAATCGATTGAACAATCGTGTTCCTTCTTTTTTTGAGAATTCTGATTTGGAATTGGACTGAGAAATTAAGAAATCGCGTTCTTTCTTTGTTTCTATTTCACCTTCTTTTCTTTTTTTAGCAGAGAAGGGGATTTGGAAATCAAGAGTAATATATTGAGTTTGGATATTGGGCTTGAGGGCCCGTATTGGGCTGAGTTTAAAGTGCTTGAAAAATCTTTATTTTATCTTTCAAACAATTTGATTGCTTTCGAATTGCTTGCTACAAATAATAATATAATAAAAATTACCTCTGTTTTTGTTTTATTTTTTTTCTTTCAAAAAATTATATTCAAGTTTTCTTTTGATTAAAACTTTTGTTAAGTTTTGTTTTGTTAAAAAAATTCTCTTGAGTGTTTGCCCCAAAATTGGTCACAGACCCCAAATGTCGTGAAAGCACTAGTGTATGAACACAAATCAGCAACATATAATCACAGATCTCAGATCTAAGTATTGTAGAGGATAAAAATAAAGAATAATAAACTTAAAACAGAAAGAAGTAGACAGAGACACAAGATTTATAGTGGTTCGACGATCTTGCCTACGTCCACTCTGAAGTAGTTTGCTTTATTGATCTTTCTTTGATGTTTACAAGTGAATTCAATGAATTACAGCAAATAATTATAATTTGCAGCAGTGGAATTCGTTGGTAGCAGCAGCAGTGGAGTTTGGATTTGAATCTGGCAGAATCTGGACGTTGGGGATCTCAAAGAAGAAGAAGAACCCCTTTTCTGTTGGCTTTGGGGGTATATTTATAGGTGTAGGAGGCTGATATTCCGCTCAGATCTCGGGAGACCCTCTCTGGCACGTGACCAGGCCCGCACGCCCAAGCCCGTGAAGTTTCGGTCCGATCCGTGATCGACACAAACAGATTTCGACTCGATCAAGATTTCATCCAATGGAGTCGAAATTTGGCGTGGACATTCTTTAGCATGCACGTAGTCTTCTGTGAAAATTTCATAGCATTTGGACTTGTAGATTAAGGGATATGATCGATACGAAATGAGGTTTTCGGTAGGTTGTTTGGTTCGCCTTGCTCTATTCGACTCGGTTACGACTCGCTCTGTTCGACTTGGTTACGAATCAGCCCAGTTCGTATCGATGCGAGTCTCTTCGTTCGTATCGATGACTATGCTTTTGTTCGCCTCGATTGCCATGCTCTGTTACGTGGCTGTGAAGTAGATCGAGTCGTAGAGGAGCGAGTCGAAGAGTGATTCTGTATTGGAGTCGAAGCGGAGAAGGCGAAGTGAGTCGAAGTAGGCAAACAGAGCGAGTCGAAGTGTTGTTTTCTGAAGGATGCAGAGCGATTCGAAGCGTGCATCGATAGAGCGAGTCGAAGTTGATGGAGTCTAACAGTGGTTCGAGCTGAGCGAGTCGAAGAAGGTATCTGATGGCTGTGGAGCGAGTCAAAGTTGTCACCTCTGTCTGTTGCGAAGCGAGTCGAAATGTGCACTCCCTATGGATTCGAACTAGAGCGAGTCGAAGGAGGCTGTCCTTAACCAATTTTGTATCGTTCACAACTTGAGCATATGAACTCGGATCGACTTGAGATTTGGAACATTGACTCTCATAGCTTAGGTTGTCATGTCATATCAATTCTGGCTGGATCCTGACTCGGAGAAAATTCGTCTATATCCATAGTGAGTTTGCATATAACCAATTTTCTAGACAAACTATCTTTGATCTCTAGTCAAGTTCTTGGTGTCACGGCCTTGCCAAAAGGCGGGATAACATTTGCCCCCCAAAACATGCCTTGTGATAAGAAGGTGTGTTTTGTAATGCTATAAGCTGGATGTTCATATCCTATTGATGACCTGCAAAGAAATTGATAGTTTTATTTGACTACGAATGACGATCGTTCGGGATCGTATGTCATTCAGGGTGATATATGACCGTTCAAGGTCGGATGCCGTTCGCGGCAAATGATGACCGTTCGCGGTCGGGGTGTCGTTCGAGGCGAATTGTGACCATTCGTGGTCGGGTGTCGTTCGAGGCGAATTTTATGTGCCAAGGGGGACTTAGTATTAACAGTGTCAGATTTCACGTTCGAGTGAGTTTCTGAACTGTTTGTGGTGGCGGTTTATCGCCATCTCAGAGCATGTCTGAGGACCGTTCGCGATCCCTTACATGTGTAAGTGGATTAGCCATTGTGGGATCATACGTAGTGGATTTTCGTTCAAAATGAGTTTTTCAACAGAGATGTTCAACAAAATCAGGTTCAAACATTAGAAATGGAAAATAAAGGTAAAATAGGGACGTCAAAGTACAAACACCTACACCGTTGCGATCGGTAGTCGTATCAGAGCATGCCTGAGGATCATTCGCGGTCTTGTACATGTGTAAAAAGACTAAGTCGTGTTGGTGTGGAGTTTGCTACTTATTCGTCATTATCCCAATCAACTGATGACAAGCTGACACCTCGATCCTGAGCCGTCTCTAGTAGGTGCAGGTGGTGGCCGCTCCCATTCCATCGTTGTCGTTCCCCTTCTTACATACTGCGATAGCAGACCATTCCGGATATGTCCATCAACCTCATCCTTCAAGTGTCTACAATCATTCGTGCTATGGCCATTCAGCTCGTGGAATAAGCAGTACTTGTCTGACCTTCTTTCATTGTTGGTCGGATCCCTTCTTATTATCTTTCGATAAGGAATTTGCCCCCCGGTGTCCTAGTAGATTCGCTCCAAAGTCTCATTCAACTCCGTGTAGGAGGTGAATCTTGGTTCCTTTCGTGGTCGCGTCGGTCCACCATCATTATCCTGGGCTTTTCGTTTCCCTCTATCGGTTCCTGAATCTATTTTAGGAGGGTTTTCACCCTTGACTACGTAAACATCAACTCCTTCTCCTTCCTCTCTCTCAGCATTTGCATCATCTAACTGCAAAAATCCCTCAGCCTCATGGTAAAATTCTCCTAGATCCATAGGTGGATCTCTTGTCAATGAATTCTTGAATTCTGTGCCATCAGCTATGCCAGATACAGCTGCCATCAAAACCATGGATGGATCGGGTCGATCCACTGATGCTGCCGCCGCATTGAATCGCGTCAGAAAGTTCCTCAAAGATTCCCCAGTTCTTTGCTTTAGCACTGCCAAACTCATCACATTCTTGGGTCTCGAAATGTGAACCCTGAACTGCCTCATGAACCTTTCGGTCAAATCGGTCCATGTTCCAATGGAGCCACTCTCCATCTATCTAAACCATAGCGCCGCAATGTCTATCAAATACAATGGGAAGCACCGGGCCATGACTTCCTATGATGCCCCCAGCACTTCCATGTGCCTCATATACCTTGTCAGATGGACTGCAGGATCTGTCCTTCCATCATACATTTCCACTGTTGGTAGCTTGAATTATGGTGGATTCCTAGCTTGCCTGATCGTAGGAGCAAAGGGACTCCTATTCACATCCTCCAGATCTCTATTCACTTGTCCGCCTCTCATGGCTCGTCTGACCATCACCGTCAATCTGTCACTATCTCCAAGTTGTAGTCCTTGTCCGTTGTTTCCGATTTGCCCCCCGAGTTAACGAGGGATTCCCCGAATCTGCTCTCCTGGCTGAGCATTCATTTCTCTGTCAATGTCGTGTTGCGCAGTTCCACCTGGTACTCCGCTCGGGATTGGGCCGACATGCTCTGGGTTATTGCCCCCTGGCGCTGTGCTAGATGGTCCCGCTCCGTTCTGAACTCTGGTCGCTCCTTGATTTTGCGCTCCAAGTTGCCCAATCTGAAGAAGCAAGTTATGGATCATTTCCTCTTGTCTTTTCATCATTGTCTCTATCTCATCCCTGGTGATGTAGATTGATGTCTGATTTGCGCCTAAAGAAGCCTCTTGACTACCTTCATACTGACTTCTCTCTGGCCTTTGTCTTCTATTTGATTGTCTTGTCATAGCTTTTCAGATCTGAATTCTTTAAGCCTTCAAATTCAATTTCCAAATGATAGAATCCTGAGTTCAGTTCTCAGTGAAAGCACCAAAGTGTTTGCCCCAAAATTGGTCACAAACCCCAAATGTCGTGAAAGCACCAGTGTATGAACACAAATCAGCAATATATAATCACAAATCTCAGATCTAAGTATTGTAGAGGATAAAAATGAAAAATAATAAACTTAAAACAGAAAGAAGTAGACAGAGACACAAGATTTATAGTGGTTCGGCGATCTTGCCTACGTCCACTCTGAAGCAGTTTGCTTTATTCATCTTTCTTTGATGTTTACAAATGAATTCAATGAATTACATCAGATAATTATGATTCGCAGCAGTGGAATTCATTGGTAGCAGCAGCAATGGAGTTTGGATCTGAATCTGGAAGAATCTGGACGTTGGAGATCTCAAAGAAGAAGAAGAACCCTTTTTCTGTTGGCTTTGGGGGTCTATTTATAGGTGTAGGAGGCTGATATTCTGCTCAAATCTCGAGAGACCCTCTTTGGCATGTGACCAGGCCCGCATGCCCAAGCCCGTGAAGTTTCGGTCCGATCCGTTATCGACACGAACAGATTTCGACTCGATCAAGATTTCATCCAATGGAATCGAAATTTGGCGTGGACATTCTTTAGCATGCACATAGTCTTCTGTGAAAATTTCATAGCATTTGGACTTGTAGATTAGGGGATATGATCGATACGAAATGAGGTTTTCGGTAGGCTGTTTGGTTTGACCTGCTCTGTTCGACTCGGTTACGACTTGCTCTGTTCGACTCGGTTACGAATTAGCCCAGTTCGTATCAATGCGAGTCCCTTCGTTCGTATCGATGACTATGCTTTTGTTTGCCGCGATTGCCATGCTTTGTTACGTGGCTGTGAAGTAGATCGAGTCGTAGAGGAGCAAGTCGAAGAGTGATTCTGTATTGGAGTCAAAGCGGAGAAGGCGAAGCGAGTCGAAGTAGGCAAACAGAGCGAGTTGAAGTGTTGTTTTCTGAAGGATGCAGAGCGAGTCGAAGCGTGCATCGATAGAGCGAGTCGAAGTTGATGGAGTCGAACAGTGGTTCGAGCTGAGCGAGTCGAAGAAGGTATCTGATGGCTGCGGAGCGAGTCGAAGTTGTCACCACTGTCTGTTGCAAAGCGAGTCGAAATGTGCACTCCCTATGGATTCGAACTAGAGCGGGTCGAAGGAGGCTATCCTTAACCAATTTTGTATCGTTCACAACTTGAGCATACGAACTCGGATCGACTTGAGATTTGGAACATTGACTCTCATAGCTTAGGTTGTCATGTCATATCAATTCTGGCTCAATCCGGACTCGGACAAAATTTGTCGATATCTATAGTGAGCCTGCGTATAACCGATTTTCTAGACGAACTGTCTTTGATCTCTAGTCAAGTTCTTGGTGTCACGGCCTTGCCAAAAGGCGGGATAACACTGAGAACGAATTTTAGTTTAATTTTTTTTAGGTTTTCTTTTCTTAAAACTTTTATTCTTTCTATCCTTATAAAAAATATTTTTCAACACCTTTTCACGTTGCAAAAGGAAAAGGAGAAGAATTGCTTGCTAAATCGCTCTGTTTTGCTTGCTAATTGCGCCCAGAGAAAAAATTCCTGCTTAAAAATAAGAAAAAATTGTTAATAATTATGCAAGCTCTAGTATCGTGTTCTTATCTACTGTTTTTATTTTAATTGCATTGTTGGTTGCTTGCACCTTAAAAAAGATAAAATAAAAATTCATTTGTAGTTGCATTATTAACGCATGTTTAATTACTATTTTTGCATCGTTTCATCTTGTTTTTATTTTCTAAGGGTAACACTTAAATTCACATAAGGTGGGGGATTTCATCACCCTTTCTTTGGTCCATAAATTGCATTTCATTTTAGAAAATCGACTTAATTTATAAAGGTTAGACGTTGGACTTAAGGGTGTCACGGGCTCATCTAGGACTTAATTGTATTTTGACAAGTTATCTTCTTTTAACAATTTATTTCTTGGTGTCTAAGGCTACGGCAGAGCAATAATCATTTATAATTATTACGGTGATTCATAAAATAATATAGTGATTGTTTCTCTGAAGGTATTTAAACCTTCAGCTGCATTGTTACAGTGATTCGTGGTGCACTGATAGCCCCTTTCTGTTACCTGGCTAAGAACTATTTTTTTAAATTAAATCAAAGTGCGATTATACAATCTTGGGTTAAGAGCTACTAAGCATTGAAAATTTCCAATTAAGTCCTTATATTCATTTAGTTGCATTAGTTTCATCCTTATATAAAAAAACAAAAAAGTTTCAAATATCCAAAAAAAAACATTTTCCTAGTGTAAAGAAAATTCTTGCCTTTTCTCTCAAAAAAAAAGAAATAAAAGTAAAAAATCGAAAAAAAGAACAAAAATAATATTCCTTTAAACTTTTTTTAGCAAGTAAGAAAAAAACAATTTTCCTTATTTAAAAAGAAAAAAAAATCCAAAGTAAAAAAGAAATAATATTTTTCCTTACACAATTTTCACTTTGCTTTCTCTTAAACAAAAAAAAATCGTTTACAAATTCTTCTCTCCCCTTAATCTTTTTTATAAAAATACACAAAAAATTTCAAAAAAAAAGTGTACTGTTTTAATAAAAAAAAACCTCACTTTCATTTCATTCTCATCCCAAATTGTTTTTCACTTCTTTTATTCTACTCTTCCCTTATTCTTCTTGTTAGTGCATAAGTGCTTAGACTCATGACACAATGACAAATCGTTTAACCCGAACAAACGATCCTGCCACGATGACTAACGAAAACCCTCCTCGAACTCTTATGGATAGAATCTTCTCCGACCGAGTTTCTTTCCCTTCTTGCATCACTTTACCTGCCCCACGGGTAATCACTTTGAAATTCATTCAAATTACATTGCCATACTCCCAAAATTTGGCGATTTTGAACATGATGACTCATATATCTTCGTAACGAAATTTGAACAAGTCTATGCAACTGTATAACTCTAACAACTATATGACGATGGAATCAAACTTAGGTTACTTTCATTCTCCCTTACCAATTATGCTAAAAAATGATTGTATAGCTTACCTTCGAATTTGATCAAAACTTTGGACGAATTCATTAAAGTTTTCATAAAGAAATTCTACCCCTTGGAAAAAACAACCAAAATCTGAAACGAATTATGAATTTTCATCAGTTCAAGGGTGAACATTTTGGAAAATATATTGAAAGATTTAAGGAACTCTTAATAAAATTTCCATACCACAATCTTGAAAAATGAACTCTTTGCCAAACCTTATACGATGGGCTTCAAAATTGTTCTCAAACAATGCTTGAATCGATGTGCCAAGGCAATTTTCTTGTCCAATATCACAATGTTGCTTGGCAATTTCTTGAAAACCTAGCCAAAAAATCATCTCAATGGGAATGATCTAACGAGAAATCAATTTATTCAAGATCGAGCGCACATTCAATAGGATCTTCATTAGCTTTAGAAGCAAAAATCGATGCGATGATTAACAAATTTGATAACGTTCTTTCATCTAATTAAATGAACCATGCTTCTCAAGTCTCATGTTATAAATGTAATGATCCAAACCACATCCCCGATCAATGTCCTTACTTGTTAGAACAAATAAACGCTTGTAACAAAGTTAGGAATGATCCGTTCTTTCTAACATGCAATTTCGGTTGGAGAAATCATCCTAACTTTGCTTGGAACTAAAACAATTCAAACACGAATTTAGTTTGACCATCTTTTCAAGCATTTTTGAACAATGCTTCAAATCCTCCTTTTCTTCCAAATCAATTTCAACAAAATTTTATGCCATCTTCTCAAAACCAAGCATAACAATCTTTTATTCCCTAAGATGAAAAATGAATGACTTCACTTGAGAAAAGTTTGAAAACATTGTCTAAAGAGACCATGCAAAACCTTCAACCAAATAACAATTTGCAAACTTTTTTAACCTCGTACATGCAAAATACAGGGCAATCGATCGCTAAACTTGAAATGCAAATGAGTCAATTTGCCACCTCTATGAGTGAAAGGGAAAGAGCCACATTCACGAGTCAACCGATTCCAAACCCTAGGAACCAAAACACTAACTTAAACAAAGCTCGTGTCATTCAAGATAACAATTTGAATCAAATGAATGCTATCACGGCTTTGCGATCCGGTAAGAAAATCGATAACCAAACTGTCAATCCTAATGCCTTACTAGAAATTTCTTCCAAATCTCCAATACCCTAGACTGATTCCTACCCGAACATTGAATCAAATTCTGAATCTCATCGTTCACCAACTCAAGTAGACCAACCTACTGAGTTGCGAGCTCCATTTCCCCATAGACTTCGTGCTAAGAAACATTTGGAAATGGAAAAGGTGTTAGAAATTTTTAAGCAAGTCAAGATTAACATTCCACTTTTAGACATAACTCAACAAGTCCCGACCTATGCCAAATTTTGAAAGTACTTATGCACACAAAAATGAAACACTCAAGTACCTAAAGATGTCTTCTTAGCAGTCGATCTAAGAGAAGTCTTATCTCAATCCATTCCTATGAAATACAAAGATCCCGACTGTCCCACAATCTCGTGTATGATAGGACAAGAAAACCAATAAATGTCTTTTGGATCTAGGTGCTAACATAAACCTACTCCCATATTTAGTCTACCAGCAACTAGGTCTAGGTGAGCTTAAACCGACGAAGGTCACCCTTCAATTGGACGATTGTTCTGTAAAGAAACAAATATGAGAAATCAAAGACGTACTCATTAAAGTAGTAGAATTCATATTTCCAGTCAGTTTTGTCGTCCTTGAAAACCAGCCTATAAACAATCCCGCTGGCCAAATTCCTTTGACTTTAGGATGACCTTTCTAGGCTACATTGAATGCAATAATCAATTGTTGAAATGGTTCAATGAAAATTTCTTTTGGTAACATGACCATAGATCTCAATGTCTTCAATTTTGAAAATCACTCAAGCGAACCATTTGATCAGACTATGGAAGTTAGTGCTATTCATGAAAACTTTGAAAATGAGACAATTGACCTTAATAACAAACACGAGGCTGAGTACGAACAATTGTTTCAAGATGTTCCAAACAATGTCGAAGACACGCTTCCCTTCGAACCTCTCACAATTGAGTCCGAAACTCAACTGATTTCTTTGATTGAGATATCTCCTAGGTTAGAGCTCAAGCCTCTTCCTTCTCATCTTAAGTATGCATACTTAAGTGAAAACGACACTTTTCCCATCATAATTTCTTATGATTTTCTCTTGATCAAGAAGCATCCCTTCTTTCAATTCTTTTGAAAAACAAAGATGCGATTGGGTGGTCCATTACCGATATTAAGGGAATTAGTCATGCAATTGTTCAACATCACGTTCACCTAATTGACGAAGCCAAGCCTACTCATGATGCGCAACGAAGGCTTAACCCCAAGATGAAAATGTAGTTTGAGGAGAAATATTTAAGCTCCTTGATAACGGTATCATATATCCCATCTCTGATAGTTTGTGGGTTAGACCAATTCTTGTTGTGCCTAAAAAGTCAGGTATCACTGTTATCATGATTGATGCTAACGAACTCATTCCAACCTATACTCAAATAGGTTGGCGTGTTTGTATTGATTATAGATAATTAAATGCTGCAACACGTAAAGATCAATTCCCTCTTCCTTTCATCGACCAAATGCTTGAACAATTAGTTTGTCAAGAATTCTGTTGTTTTCTTGATGGTTATTCCAGTCATAACAAAGTTCTAATCGCTTCCGAAGTTCAAGAAAAATGGACTTTACATGTCCTTTTGGAACCTTTGCTTATCGACGTATGCCATTTGGTCTTCGTAATGCTCCTACGACTTTCCGACGATGCATGGTTGGCATCTTTTCTAACATGATCGAACGCATTCTAGATGTTTTTATGGATGATTTCTCTATCATTGGAGATTCTTTTTCAGAGTGCTTACATCATCTTGAGTTGGTCCTAAATCATTGTAAAGAGAAACATTTAACATTAAATTGGGGAAAATGCCACTTTATGGTCAAATAAGGCATAGTCCCCATATATGTCATTTCAAATAAGGGCATTGAGGTAAATAAAGCAAAAATTAATGTCATTTAAAATCTACCCATTCCCAAATCCGTTAAGGACATTTGACCATTCTTAGGATACACTGGCTTTTATCGATGCTTTGTAAAGGACTTAGCAAAATCGCTCGACCTTTGACTACTCTTTTGGGAAAAGACGTTTCTTTCGATTTCAATTTTGATTGTGCCTCTTCTTTTGAACGTCTTAAAAATGAACTCATTTCTGCTCCAATCATTTGCTCACCTAATTGGGATCTTCCATTCGAAATTATGTTTGACGCTTCTAACTTTGCGGTTGATGCTGCCCTAGGACAATACATTAACAAAGTCCTCCATGTCATCTACTATGCTAGTATGACTTTGAATGATGCTCTACTCAACTACAAAACCATCAAAAAGGTGATTCTAGCCATATTTTTTCCACTAGAAAAGTTTCAACCTTATTTGTAGGCTCACACATCAAGGTTTACACTTACCATTATGCTCTTAGGTACATTTTTGCTTAAAAGGATGCTAAGTCTCGTTTGATTCGTTGGATCCTATTACTTCAAGAATTTGATCTTACAATCAAAGATAAAAAAGGATCTGACAATGTCATAGCAGATCACTTGTATCGTCTTCCAAACGCACTATCTTCTTTACCCATCAATGTGAACTTTCCTAATGAACAACTCTTTTCAGTTTTCATCAATCTATGGTTTGCCGATATATTGAACTATTTAGTCACTATGGAAACTCCATTGTTTTGGTCAAAACAAGATAAATACAAATTTCTATCCCAATTGAAATATTTCTATTTGGACGATCCATACTTGTTTAGGTATTGCTCCAACCAAATTATTCAATGATGCGTCCTAGATAGTGAGAACAAGAGTGCTCTTTCTTTCTGTCATGACCAAGCGTGTGGTGGACATTTCGGTCATAAGAAAAATGCAAAGAAGGTACTCCAATGTTGCTTTTATTGGCCTACACTGATGTGTTCGAGTTTTGTAAAGCGTGTGATCGTTCAAATGTTAGGAAAAATCTCTCGACGAAACATGATGTCGTTGACTCCCATCCTTACGATCGAAATATTTAATATTTAGGGAATTGACTTTATGGGACCATTTCCTAACTCTTTTGGAATTCTCTATATTCTTCTTGCCATCGATTACATTTTTAAATGGCTAGAAGCCATTCCGTGTAAAACAAATGACCACAAAGTTGTTGTGAAATTCATAAAAGAAAACTTCTTTTCGAGGTTTGGCACCCCTTGCACAATAATAAGTGATAAAGGAACACACTTTCATAATCGATCATTTGAAACTTTAATGAAGAAATATTCGATAACCCAAAATTTATCCACTTCTTATCATCCTCAAACTTGTGGTCAAGTCAAAGTTTCGAATCTTTAAACCACACAAATTTTGGAGAAAACTGTTAGTAAAAATCAGAAAGATTGGTGTCAAATTGACAGATGCGCTCTGGGCTTATAGAACTGCTATTAAATCTAATCTTGGAATGCCCCTTTTCCGATTAGTGTATGGTAAAGCGTGTCAGTTACCAGTCAAACTTGAACATAAAGCGTTATGGTCAATAAAGAATATAAACTTCGATCTTGAAAATGCGGAAGAAAACAGAAAATTGCAACTTAATGAATTAGAAGAGATTAGGAATGACGCATATGAAGATTGGAAAATTTACAAGGAAAAAACTAAAGTTTTTCATGATAACTCAATTCTAAGGGAAAAAAATTTTGCCAAATCTAAAAGTTCTTTTGTATGACTCACAACTTCATTTATTCCCTGGGAAATTGAAATCGAGATGGATCGGACCATACGTGGTACGTACTGTTACTCCATACGGTGACACAGAAATAGAAAATCCTAGGAATGGATCTATTTTTAAAGTCAATGGAAATTGTTTAAAGACCTACTTGGAATTGGCAAGTGATCGAGAGGAGGAGCTCGTGATTCTTCATGTGCTACACTACATCTAGTAAGGAATTTTAATCCTCTCTTGTAAATATGTATTTTTCTACTTTACCTCATTATATCATGCATTGACTATGGGGACACAGTCAAAATCAAGTGTTGCAGGGTCTCATGTCTAATTTGACTTTTGCAATTCCTTTCCCTTTCTATAAAAAAACAAAAAAAAACAAAAAAAAAGTTGCATATTAATTTACCTTTGAATAGGCACGATAAGTAAGCATGTTGTATTGGTCACTAGATTGAAATTTTTGG
This sequence comes from Allium fistulosum, assembly GCA_030737815.1. Taxonomy (NCBI): domain Eukaryota; kingdom Viridiplantae; phylum Streptophyta; class Magnoliopsida; order Asparagales; family Amaryllidaceae; genus Allium; species Allium fistulosum. The sequence goes on from CM060901.1 coordinate 1,499,776,831, forward strand.
AAAATAACTTATCTCAACGAATAATAAAGAGGAAAGTTTAAATTACAAGCAAACATAGTGTAACTATTATATAGGGAGATTCATAGGTGATGTTATGAAGTTATTCTAAATTGTAGTCTTCGTTTAAAAAGTGGTTTTATTTAAAGTATATGCGTTAACATTTTTAATCTTTAAATTTAAATGGTGCTAAGATGATTTTGCATAACCCTCCATTTTTTTTTCAAAAAAAATTCATAGAAAAAAAAACTTGGACTCATGTCTCCATACATAAGTGTGTACACTCGTCATGCTCTGTACTCTTCTCAAGTAAGCCTGCAAGGCGGTGCATGAAGGGTATATCTGACATCAATTTTTTAAGTTAGGTGTATGTATATAAAATTTAAAATAATAAACAACTAGAGTAAAGTGTATGCACCTAGGTGTGGACACTCGCCATCCTTTGTACTCTTCTTACATTAGCCCAAAAGGCAGTGCATGAACCGTATATCTGGCCTTGGATTTCTGAGTTGGGTGTATGTAAATAATAATAATGTAAATATATTTTTCAAATAAAGAGAGAGTGAGCAATTAAAATCTAAGGATTGTGCTGACTTTACTGATTTGACTTGTTATACAAATAGAAATGAAGATACCACTTTGCAAACGCTAACAATCAACTAAAGAATTTATTTCATAGTTGCACTATGTTATCAACTGAAACAACTTGCCAAACTAAATTTGAAATATAATGAAAACATAATTTTTGTTGGAAGTTTTGATTAGTAAAAGACTAAAATTTCTTGAAAATGACCGAGACTTGTATATTACTGTCAATTTAAAAGTAGATTCTTCATTTTGCAAATAAAAAATTGCATTCATATCTTTGTAAATAAATCTTGCATTAGGAACTCTGCATATCGCATTTGGATTTGGTGGATAGTATCCGCTGAAAACCCTTACGAGACACCACTCGTCCTACTAGGGACATCTAGAGGTTTAACGGCTTGTTGCATACGCTCAATGCAATCATGCTTCCAACGAAAATGGATTGATTCAAGTTTTAGTTTCTACGAGGATGAATAAAAAGATAAGTGTAGGGGTATTTGATATGCATGTAAAAATGTACATTTTTACTCTCATACTTAATCTCCTTTTTTAAATAAATGACATATTAGGGTGATTTTACATGTTTTTACTAAAGTCCAAAAATGTTTTCAAATCATCATTCATGTATTTACATGTAGGCAAAATGGTAATTTTGATATGTAAATTAATTTTAAGAAATTTAATTGCATAATTTATTTTATTTTATAGGAACTTGGATGCAAAATGGAAGAAGTTTCATGGGCTTATGCATGCGCATACTTTGGAAATCAAAAGAAAGGAAAGAGGATGGAAATAATACAACATGGAGAAGCCCACATGCCCACTTATGCATGGACCATTTTTAAAAAGTAAAGCACATATTAGTGGGGGGATTAATTAAAAGCTAATGATAACTTGGAGGCTACTACATCTCAAAGGCATTTTGGTCAGCTCCCTAAAAATGGATTAGTGTTTTAGACATGTATATAAACCCTCATATGTAATGTAAAAGGATTCTTTTTTATGCAAGTTGTAGTCACAAAATCAATGATAAATAAAATGGCTTTGTAAGCCTCTCCTTATTTCCTTTATTATCTACATGCTTTTCTTCCTTTTATGCTAATTTATTTCATGCTCTTATATTTAGTTTATGCTTCTTTATTTCATGTTTGTAGTAATTTTTAATTTATGCAATTAGTTTAGTTTTATTTCATGCAATTAGTTAACTCTCTTTTCTTTTGATTAGCTCTTATTTTCCTTGATTTTTATGTTTAAATCATTTTTTGTTGACTTGATTTCAATTATGAGAAGCTAAGCCCCTTCAATTTAGGGGTAATGAAGCTCTCATGTATCATATTGAATCAACATAGAATGGTTTCATTTGTGGTCTCTTGTTTTGTGATTAATGGAAGTTAATAATGACGGTAGTTAATTGTTTACTAGTGAATTTGATAGCCTATATTGACAGTCTCAAATAGGCTATGCTTGATCCAATATAAACATAAACTATTTGATTATTTGCCTAAGTGATTTTGATCATGGATTAGAAGTGAAATCAGTATTTGATGTTCTATGTTACTAATTTACAAACAGTAAATAAATCATGCTTGCATATATTTTATTTTTAGTTACATTTACATTTTCATTTTCATGAGATTTTAGAAGTGGGTTTGAATGGTGTGCTAGAGTTTGATGGTTTAAGTCTTGCTAATTAATAGCACAAATAGGCCATGCTTATAATAAGCACATCAATCATTTCTACTTGAATTTAAATGAGTGACTATAGATTCATTTTGTGCTTGATTTATATGAAAGAGGATGTAGATTCATCTCTAAATTGTTCCTTAATCTTATAGTTTTATTCTCATTTTTACTCTAGTTTTTACTTCAATTGTTCTACATTTTTAGTTAAAACTCATCTCACTTTTGGGCTAATTTGATTGAGTAATCTTAGAATTGATTCTTTCCTTGTGGAATGACTGGTACTCATATCCATATTGCAATAGTATGTCATGCGCTTGCAGTAATTATTACATTTTCGATGGTATTCTAATCGATAGAATATCCGTCCGAACATATAGGTTGAAGAAGTCAACTTGGTCCTCGCAACACTCATAAAGGAGCGTTGGGAAAATTATAAGGAAGTCCTGATGGATGTGCTTCCATTGGCACTTTATGCGCATTGCACTTCCTACAGAGCTACAATGGAACATACTACTTTTGCTTTGGCCTACGAATTATAGATTATGCTTCCCACTGAAATATAGTCGTATTTTATAGGAGAATCCATTAAGACTTAGAGGACAGTTGGGGATTGCTAAAAAAGTTCCTGGATTTGATTTATGAAAAGCAGGATGAGGCTGCTTTGAAAACTGCGATGCTCTAGCAAAAATCGGTGATACAATTCTAAGGTCAAACACCACCCACTCAAGGAAGTGGAATTGGTGCGAAAACTAATATTCCCCAGACCAGGGGTACTCGACCAAGTCTAGGAAGGACCATACGTTATCCATAAGGACTTAGGAAATGGAGCTTTCATCCTTAGCATAGTAGACGGAGCTATATTCAGAAAGGCTTGGGAAGCACACAATCTCCATCGTTATTTTACTTAAGCTTGAAGATCTAACTTCTCAACTCAAGGGAAAGCTGCATTATCATGAAATCTCCTCTCAAACTTCTTGTCGGTAGTGATGGACTAGAGTGATTCCTAACTGGGTATCCGTCATTGACGATCAACCCAAACTTCTCGTGAGTAGTGGTAGACCAGAGTAATCCCTAACTGGTTGTCCACTATTGATGATCGGCCCAAACTTCTCACCAGCAGTGATGGACCAGAGTGATCCCTAACCAGCTATCCATCATTGACGAGGGACCAAACTTCTCACTAGCAGCGATGGACCAGAGTGATCCCTAGTCGGGTCGCCATCATTGATGATCTGCCCAAACTTCTCACCTGTAGTGATGGATCAGGGTGATCCCTAACCGGGTATCTACCACTGACTATCGGCCCAAACTTCTCGCCTACAGTGATGGACTAGAGTTATCCCTAGATGGGTGCCCATAATTGATGATTGACCCAAACTTTTTTCCAGCAATGATGGACCAGAATGATCCCTAACTAGGTGTCCATCATTGACAATCGGCCTAAACTTCTTGTCGGTGTGATGGGCCTGAGTGGTCCCTAACTAGGTATCCATCAATGACGATCGGTCCAAACTTCTCACTGGTAGTGATGGACCAGAGTGAACCCTAATCGGGTTTCCATCATTGACGACCAGCCCAAACTTCTCGTAGATAGTGATGGACCAGATTGCCTATAATTGAGTGTCCACCATTGACAATCAGCTCAAAATTCTTACTAGCAATGGCAGACCAAAGTGATCTAAACTAGGTGTCCTCCATTAACGATTGACTCGAACTTCTTGCCGATAATGGTGGACCAAAATGACCCCAACCAGGTTTTTGTCATTGACGATTGGCTACAGACTTTTAGGATGGCTATGGAGAACCCAATTTACCGGCAGTTAGGACATGACCGGCACCCAGTTGGTTCACCCATGACATTCACCTTTGAATTTCTATTAGCAATAGATAATTGAGCTCGCCTATAGTAAAACACTACTACTAGTTAGGCACTTCAATGCAAGCAATCAATACTAATATTCATGAAAACCAAACAAGGGCATATGAGACTGGGCTATAAGGAACCACTTTACCAATATGCCCACCTCGCTGAACTTATCAGTGATTGATCTTGTACAGTACTAAGGTAGTAATGAAAATTTTTCTAACAAGCTGGTGACTAAGAAAGGATACTATACAAACACAAATGCAACAGATAATCCTGATTAGGTACGATAATTTTGTGTAAAATTTCTATAAGATACATATGTGCTTATTTAACCGTTCATACAGGAAATATAATGTATGGGCCAAGGGAAGCATCAGCCATAGAAATTGCTTACCATACTGGACTTGTTGGTGATTGATCCAATACAAGTATGCATGATAGTAGCGAGAAGCGTTGCTAATAGAACTAGCAAACCTAGAAATATATGGAACAAACACTTCATGACATCTAGTTAGGACAAGGAGAATATGGACATGAATAATTACCAGACGTAATAATGCATAAAAATTAAAAGAAGATTAGCTTCATGGCACAAGCGTATGATCAACCTACATTCAAAATATCGATGGAAACCACTTACCTGGCTGAACGCATTGATGACTGATCTATACACGTATGTGTGGCAGTGGTTAAGGATTCACTAGTGGAATCACTTGGTGATCGTGAAGGAAAAATACGTCATGACTACTAATATTAATCAGCCAAACCGAAGTCAACTCAACAAAACATACATTGTCGGGACCACATACCATGGAGCCATAGTATATCCCTTTCCCCAGGGCACAACGATACACTCGGTACATTTATATAACAAAATGTGGCCCTCAAGACCCAGAGGCAATGTGGTTGAACCAAAGAGAGCAACTTCTCACCGAACAGGGAGGAGAACCAGTAGGAAGTCATGCTAGATGACTGTACTAGCAAGAAAGCGCGAGCTACAAACGTCATACTGATAAAAGATGTCCTAGAACCGTTAACAAGCTTTCCTTCAAGTGAACAAGGCGCTTCGCAACATACTAGCAACAGAGAACCTACGAAAAGGACATGAATAAGAATGTAGATGAGGTTTGAGATAAACATCGCATGAGAAAGAAAGACGATTTTGAATGAAACAGAGCATACTATGTAAAGTATGCTTTGAGGGGTAAGTGTTGTGGGCATTTTCGCCCATAGCATGGTGAATACGAAAAGACATCAAAGAGCAAAGAAATGGCTGGAGGGTGCATAATAAAGGCGCCATCATTTAATTACAAGGGCATGGCGAAGTGTTAAAGGAAAATTTAGCATAGTGAAATAATATACCCAAAGCACTTGTATAAGGGTCTTGAGATTGGAACATGCACCTAGTTCGAAGCCGCATTTCAATCCGAGCTATGGGTTTGAAGATATGATCATATTAAAATTTGTCCACCACCTAACCTACTCGAGCCCCACTTTAAAGTGCTATTACCCACTTCAAACAAATGGAATGTCCAAATTCATTGTAATACTCTACTCAATGATATGGCTATTAGTCCATGTTTCATTCAATCCCGACTTATAAGGATGGAGTTATGGCACAAAATCGTGTGTAGCTCAAGTGGTTGAGTGTCAAGCTTCCAACGGAAAAGTCAAGAGTTTGATCCTTTTTAAGTGCATTATTTTTATGGAACAGGAGAAACGGCCCGGTAGGGAACCTAATCATTTACTTCGTGACCATTTACTATCTAATAGATCTCTACCCAACCTCACACCTATAAATACCTCATAGAGGAGCACAACTACGAGGAAGAGGATGAACGAGCAATAATGGAAGATAAGTTTAGAGCATTAGAAACTACTTGACCAAATCTTTGCCTAACAGAATCTTGACAGCACTTCTGGACAATAAGGAATCCTCTTAGTCTTATCCAATCACCTTAAAATATCTAGTCCACCATCCAACATTGGGTTATGGAGGACCAACCTCAAGATTTATGGCATCAGAGTTCTGTCGAACAGAGGCACTGCGAGACAAATGACCTCTTGACTAAGGCACTGCCAGACAGACAGACTTTCAGACGGAGGCATCTCCAAACCGAGGTACCATCAGATAGAGAGACCTCCAGACCGAGGCACCGCTAGCGAACAAAGGCACCGCTAGAAAAAGAAACCTCCAGATCGAGGTACCGTTGGACCGAGACACTGTAGGATAGAGGCACCGCTATGTAGAGAGGCCGTCAGACAGAGGCAATGCCAGGTAAAGAGCCATTCAGACTGAGGTACCATCGAACAAAGAGACCGTCAAAAAGAGGAATTGTCAGATAGTGAGACCTCAAGACCGAGGCACCGTCGGACAGAGAGATGACCAGATCGAAACATAGCCAGACCAAGGCACCGCAGATAGAGAGACCTCTAGACAAAGAATTCGCTAGATAGAGAGGCCATCAGACAGAAGCACTTTCGGATAGAGAGAGCTCCAGAATAAGGTATCGCCAATGGAAAGTGGCACCACCGGATAGAAAGTCCTCCAAACCAAGGCATTGTCGGACAGAGAGATCAACAGACAGAGAGACCTCCAGGCCGAGGCATTGTCGGTGGACAAAGGCGTATCCATATAGATAGACATCTTGATATAGGTACCGCCTGACGGAGACACCATCGAAAAGGGTAACCAGTGGACTAAGGCACGGTCGGACCAAGGCATCGTCGGGCCGAGGCACCGTTGGACCGAGGCATTGCTAGACCAAGGCATAGCCAGATCGACGCCCCCACAAGACCAAGGAGCACCAAACCAAGACACCGTTGATCAAGAGATCTACTGAACCAAGGTGACCGAACCTAGCACCGAATCAAGGATGCCGAACAAGCTAAAATAGGAAACTCTTGACCAAACCTTGTATATATGGAAAGTACCAAACCGAGCATGTTATACAGGGAAAGTGCATATTTTAATGGCCTGACCTACCTATACCTTCTTTCCTATAAACACCAAAGCATCCAACAATAATGGGGGAATTCTAGAGAGCTGAGCTTGCAATGGTAATGATGAAAAATTAATAGAAATCTAAGAATAGGCCAACAGGAACTATCTAGCAGGAATAGCCTAACCAGAAGAGCCTAACAGGAATTGCCTAACAGGAACTGCCTAACAGGAACTGCCTCATAGGAACAACCTAATAGGAACTGCCAGGAAGGAATAGCCTAATAGGAAATGCCTAGCAGGAATAGCTTAACAGGACCAACCTAGCAGGAACCGCTGAAAAAGAATATGCTAACAGGAGAAAACGAACATGAATAGGCATCCAAGAATTACTGAACAGGAATAATCGAATAGACTTCCTTGGGCTATATCTTACTTTCTATTGAGCTATAGATCATTGTGTTTTGTATCTCATACACTGTGTCAAAGATCTATGAGAAGAATAATGAAAATGGATAGTGGATGTAGACAAATTCTGGCGAAACCATTATAAATCTTTGTGTTCTTTACTTTACTTCAATTTACTTTCTATAGCCTATATATGATAAAATCAATCATAATAAAAATATAACAGTTATATTATACACCCCATATTTAAAGCTCCACAACCAATCGATTGGAGGAGTTTGTCAACTTTTCGTGCAAATGCCTACCGCTTGCTTTCGATGTTATTGTTTTTATAGAAAAATAATCTGAAGACCCCGAAACAAAGCTTAGCCTCCTGATTCGATCAAGCTTGAATAAAAGGTTAGATTTCTTTTCTTACTATTTGTCTTTTCATTTAATTTTATGTTCATTTTACAGTTTATGTTCTAATTTCTAATCCCTAATTTGAGGTTAAATTTTTAGTTTTTAAGATTATGAATATATTCTCTTCGTTTGTCTTGTAGAAAGTTATTGGTTTCATAAATATGTTGGTACTATAGAATCTCTTATTGGTTAGTAAAACATGTTACAGGTAAAGTTGAAAATTTTACTTTATTCTCAAGTTTTATATAATTATTTACTTTCATTTGATTTGTTTTTTGGGTATGATTCTACATTTTGTTTAATTCAATTATTTTGTATGGAATAATTGGTTCATTCCTACATAGATATCAACTCCATTTTGCAATGTTCATCCTTTTCTAATTTTAAGCTATATAATTATACAAGAAAATAAGTTTAGGAAAAAAATAATATATGGAGTAAAAGAACATTAAAATAATAAACTTTATATAGTATTTTGAAGATAAATATATCATTTTTGATTTAGCTACTTTGAAAATTTGTTACAAGTTTAATTACAAATAAGTGTTTTATAACCTCTTTTTAATTTAAATATTTTGTATTATGTTACAACACCTAAAATTAATTATAATTCTAAATATTAATGGTACCATTAATGTCGATAGAATATAAAACGATGTAATTAATGTTTGAAGATTTTATATATCTATTATTTTATATAATTATATAAAAATTTAGACTGTTTGTATTCTAATTTCCATGTATGATAATCATGCATCGATTATTTCATTATTTACGTATATTGTAGCACCTAGAGAATTTAAAAGATAATTTACTAAAAAAATTAAATTTAAAACATAAAATGGAAAAATTGGAATTTTACAAACGTCCGATGATTTAACTTTAATCAAAGTGGAGTGCCCACATTGAAGTTCAACGGTATTCTCAAATCGAAAGAACTGTGCAATATTGTCACTTTGATATTTTTTATTTAATCTTAGTTATATTGACCGATAGAAAACTATCGATCATTTCATAGTATCCAATAACTATTAGTACATAACCCCTTGGTGCTTCCAACAACTATGAGTAATACGCTACCTAATATTTGGAAAGCGTTGCGTATTCTAGTGTCAGCGAATGTATCGATATCCAATCTCAATACATTTTGACTAGGAATAGTTAGCACGATATGTTTATTTTCATTGTGATAACTTGCTCATGATTACAACACATTGTGACTACTATTAAAATATAACGTTTACGGATTTTCTGTTAAATACACTTAAATTAATAAATAATTAATACAACACATTATAATAAGTATATAATAGAAATAAAAGCACCTTTTATTACAATCGAGATTTTTCTATAAAGTTAATAATTTACTATAAATTATAGAATTGCCCATAGGGAATTCCCCAAACTCTGTCAGTTTAGCTTCATAGAAACGGTGGGTTGTGTATTTCCAAAGTAGAGAATTTGATTGATAAAGTACTTTGATAGTGCCATCGTTCTAGGATGACTATCCTAGAATGGTGGCGACAAGATGTACAATGATGTGAAATGCACTTATTATTGGAAGCCTATAAAAAGGATGTTTCGAAGTTCATAGTGAAGTGCATGACTTGTCAATGAGTCAACTTAAACATAGGAAGCCCAATGGTTTATTTTTACCATTGGAGGTTCCACATTAGAACTGGGAATAAAGACCCATGGATTTCATAAATGGTATGCCCCGAAGTCAGAAAGGAAAAAGGAGCATTTGGGTTATTGTAGGTCTCTTGGTGAAAAATGCTCATTTCGTTCAGATGAAAGTTTCTAGAATCTCTCCATCTTTAGCAACATTATATATGTATGAAGTTATGAGGTTGAATGGTGTGCCCTATAGTATTATGAGTGAACGGGACCCATACTTCATGAGTTAATTTTTGAAGAGCTTGCAATATGCATTCGGCACAGAATTAAACTTGAGTTCAACCTATCATTCCTAAATGAATGGTCAAACACAAAGAGTGAACCATATATGCACTTGAGGATTTTTTAAGAGCTTGTATACTTAATTTTAGAGGATTACGGGAAAATCACTTGCCACTTGTTAGTTTGCATACACCAATTGAGATCAAGCTAGTATTTTCATGGAAATAATAGAAGAATTGCATGGAAGGCCTCATAAGTTGCCTATATGTTGATGGAGGATGACAAATAAGTTAATACTTTGATCAAATATGTTCTGTGAGACTTCGTATAAAGTAAAGTTGATATAGAAAAGAAAGAAGGTGTCCTAAGACCAAAAGAACTCTTATGCCGACAGGAGATGTAATGATCTTGAGTTTGACATTGAAGATTTATGAAAACATCACTATTAAAAAGAGTTGTTAGATTCAAAAATTCGAGAAAAGTTGCACCTAGATCCATTGGACCAGTACATAACGTAGAATAGATTAGAAAGTTATATATAGAGTTAATCTTCCCGAAAAGATGTCTAGAGTACATAATCTTTTTAATATTTCACACTTATGCAAGTGTGTACATAATGCAAGTGTAGTTAATGAGCCAAGTCAACTAAAGGAAGCAGTTGCGTAATCGAAGATTTCTATGCCAAGTGGGCATATTTAAATTATTGTGATTAGATTCACTAGACTTTGGAACGAGGTTTCTAAGCTTGTCAAGGTCTAATGGGGTGTAGATTTAATAAATAGCACTTAGGGGCCTAATGAGAAAATGCATGCTTCCAATTCGGAACTTTTTTTTGATTCAATCTACTCTAGGTAAAAAATTCCTTATGGTTGATTAGAATTGCATGTTAGTGTAGAATTTTCTTTGTGTGGCTATTGTTCGAATAGCAAGTTTTGATATTTTAATGCTAAGTGTTACTGATATTAGGTACATGAGGTAGATGTAATACACTATTCTAATGTTGATGATTTTGGGGATAAAAGCCTTTGAAGGAGGAACAGTGTTACAATCCATAATTTTACATTTAGTAATTAACAAAATAAATCAATTCAATTGAATTAAATGACAAAGTGAACTAACAACTTAAAAAGAACGATATTTAAATATGAATGAATCAGGATTTGAGCATTATTCCATTGCATCCATAATGTTGTTTACATATAAGAAGCATATATGGTTTGTTAAAATCAGATAACATGATAAAATGAGATGAAAAGATAAGCTAGAGGCAAAAGATTAATTCTGCCATAATTTGCGTTCTTAATACTGAACTTAGACATTCCGTTATTCATTTCTCTTCTTCTTCATCATCATCATCTTCTCAAGAAACAAAACAAGGGTTTTCAACTTTAAATCCACATAACTCTTTAATTTCTTCATTAAAATTCCTAATTAAGTATCTAAATTCTAGTTAAAAGATTATATACAGATTTTTCTCTTTTAATTTGCATTTTTTACAAGATTGGAATCGGATTTCTAAAACCAAGATAGAGATTCAAAGTGGGTTCAATTGAAGATTGGATGTACGTAGAATTGGGATTTGGTGAGTGGGATTTACTCTCTATGATATATGATTACTAAATATTCTAGAAATCATATCAAATATCCAATGTTGGTCAGGGCTTAATGAATGAATTTGAATTAGGATTTTGGAGATGTGAATCTTATTTTAATGAATGTTTAAAAGAGTTTAACTATAAATGAATGTGATAAAAAGCTTGTTATTGAATTATTGATATGTTTGGTTTGAATTGTTGGTTTTTCATTAATTCTTATGAGTTTGGGAATGTTGAAATGTAAGATATAGTTAGTAAGGATATGTGATCATGATATTGTTGAATGGAAAGTTGATGTTGGAGTGATAACCAGGTGATTGAACTCGAATAGTAGTGGAAATGGTTCATTACCTCATCGTCCTTCATCGAGTATGAAGAGTACTCGTCCGAATATCGAACAGTTTATAGTAAGAGCATGAATACATGTCGAGCGACGTTAGTGTGAAGGTCCCTGGTGACGTACAGCCAAACATCAAAGACTGGATAAAGAAAAAGGATGTTAAAAGGTTTAAGTTAGTATTTAGATGTCTAAAATGGAAATTCAGATGTTTGAAACTTGAAGATATTATCCTACATTATTCTAGTGTAATTTTGATGTTTTAGGTGTCTGGATTCTAGGATCAAACTTATCAATCCCATATCCAAATGTCTGAATTGCTGTAAGTTGTACAATTGGGTTTTGTACTATGGAATTTGATATTTTGTGAGTTCGAGTTCATTTTAGGAACTCGTGCGATGCTTCTAAAGTCTATACTGACTATAGAGCAATGTGATGAGTTTGGGAATGGTGCTGCTTGTCTTGGGAAACATGTTTTTGACATTGGATTAGAAATGGACTATGGAGAAGGTTCGAGGCGAGATTCCATTCGTATATTGGTTTTTACAGAGTTGTACGGTGGCTCTGAGACGTGATGACTAGGATATTGTGACATACAATTGCATATGATATTGCGTATTTAGAGTAAGTTCTTATTCCTTAGCTACGGCTTTGGGATTCAATATTTATTGATCATTTGTACAATGAGCCTAATTGTCTCAGTTGCGTGTGTAAGACGACATCGATTCAGAGATATAAAACATTCTATCTTGGTAGCGAAGGCAATAGACCTTTGGCTTCTTTTTAGAAAAGGCTATTGACCTCGAGTTACTTTCCCTAAGTCCATTTGTTAATAAATAATAGTGGTTAGGCACGTGCATATTGATTCATCTATGATGCGGTTGTAGATGGTGGATGATGCGATGAAGTGACGTAGTATTGGCAGTACACTGGTAAGCATACTTAGTCTTAGCTTTAATGGAGAACAAAGACCCTCTATCTTAGTCTGATGGTTGAGTCATAATATGATTAGCTTATCACATACTGCCTAGCAGCATAGTAAAAATGTGCAAATTTGTTAGATGCATGTAATGATGTAGGTTGGGATATGGTTTCATTACCTTGTATATTACCATTTGGTATTGTACATGACATAATTGTGTATTGGTAATCATGCAGATTTGTGACGACCCACATTTCAGAAGGTTTAAATCGATAATAATCCATACATGTCCAACTCAAACAATTTGAAACACAGATAATCAATGGGGTTAATTAAGAAAAATAAGAAAAGAAGAAAAGAAACACAAAATCTCGCAGTGGAATGACAAAATATAATAATCAAATAAACAGTTCATGAAGTTGTTTATACTATACATTTGATTATACTTTTACAACATCTATCAGAGTTATATATATAATAGAACTAAATAAAACAATGCAGTAGAACAACATGATGCTGGGAATAATACTAGTAATATAATATACCAAATCTTTGTCTTCGTCCTCCATAAAATAATCTTTAATGCGGTGAAAACCCAAGGCTGACCCAAGCGTAATGAAAAGACAAAACACTCGAGCCAGGACGAAAATATCCTTATGTGAGTTAAATCAGTATCACATATAATAGGAGTGTAATAGCATCAGAGATGTTTACGTGGTTTTACGTCCCATATCCAGTATATAAAAGGCGTGCAATAACTCAAGAGATGTTACGGGATTTCCATTTCTTAAGTATCCATCAAAATATTTATATACAGTAGAATATGTTATATATATAATGTCTAATCAGTAAAATAAATATTTTTCTTAGCGTTAAGGCTTTACATTAATCCCTCTTAATGCGTTTTTAAGCATTGTCGTACAGTTTGCATATAATGCCTCAGTAGCACATCGGGAGATAGGGATGCGCCGTGATACGACAACACTAAACCAAACTTGTAGTGGTCTCGTATAGGGGTAAAAGTATGACAAGGCATGTGAGGTAATGTCCAAGGTAGGATACTTCCAGTTCGGGTCGCAGGGTTGGTGGTAACGCATCGTAGCCACGATTCCCCATCGCGACCATCCATTCCATATCAAGTCAAGAGGAGGTCATCCCAAATCAAGGTGCACCAATCAAAACCAACATCAAAAGTAATAGTATGGACCAAGTCCAAGAAGAAAATCGAAGAATGGATATCTGCTAGGGGTAGCTAACCCACTTGGCCCTATCAAGCCGTCTTGATTTAGTCTTTTCAAATTGCCAGAAGTATCGGGGTCTATCCATCGTCGTTCTCTTTCTTTAAATCCAGCAATCGTAGACCAAATCCAAACACTACATTCTGGAGTTTCCCCCACGTACACAGTTGTTAAAGTGGTTCCAATATTGACAGAGAGTATGCCAATAAGAGGCCCCAGTCTCTTTAACAACCAAATGTCATTTTACACACCGGTTGGTACTTTTACATTTCAAAAACGATTCATACTTGATATCAAAATATCATATTCACTTCAAAATAACATAATTACTTCAAAACTCAATTCGAATTTAAACTTACGTTATAACTTCATTTTAATCCTACTCGCATTTAAATCAATGATTTAAATATAAACAATTCCCACTCTGACCAGTTTGAATTTTTTAGAAATAGTTTGAAAATTTTTAAATAGTTTAAAAATAGTTTAAATAGTATAAATAGTTTGATATAAAATGGTTTGAGTATTAAAATGGTTTATCTCATAAAATAGTTTAGAAAATCAAAATAATTTTGAATATTTAAAAAGATTGATTTTAAATAGTTTATATTAAATAATTTACTTGAAAATAGTTTCAAGTCAAACTGATTCAATTCAAATCTTTCAATTCAAATCATTTTCAATCTCAATTCAATTCAATCAACTCACTTTCAATTTCAATTCGAATTAATATCAATTTTGATTTTCATTAATTCCATTCAAATGGTTTAAGTTTCAATTCAATTCTCAATTTTAAACCATTTCAATTTATATAAAGTTCGATTTCAATTTAAGAATAACGATTTAAATCACTTAGTTCAAAATAAAATTCAATTTTTGAATTTTAGATTCAAATCTTCAAAATAATTCGATTCCGAGCTCAATTTTTGAAATATCCATTTATGCCAGTTTTACTAAAACAAATTCGATATTCAAGTTAAAGTTCCAACATTTAAAACAATTTCAATTTTCTTACTTCAAATCATATGTCGATTGTACTTAACATTTTAAAATGAGAATTCATTTTAACCAATTCAATTTCAACATTTCAAGACTCGAATTCGAAATTAATTCAATCTTTATAAATTCGATTTTTATTTCTTAAAACAAAATAAATTAAATAAATTCAAATTTAAGGATTTAAAACCATTTAATTTAACCAATCTAGTGTCCATATATAATTTTCTATCCTATGGCCAAGTGATCAGTTATTTCAATTTTAATTTCCGGGATGGATATATATCATTTCAATCCAAATCAAAGTGTCATAGGTATATGTTATTTCAACATATTTCTTAATTTATTCGAAATAATTCAAGTTACAGTTTTATACATACTGTCAAATAATTTACAGGGTGATAACAGGAATATATAAAGTAAATAAACATCCAATCATCTAAAATATCAACCAATAGGTATCCATCATAATCAACATTCAAACAGTCAAAATATCACAGCAATTAACTAGTTATCAATATCGGGTGTCTAACTGGCAATCTAATTTCAAATTCAAATTTAACTGTCAATTTAATTTTTTATCAGTTCAAATCATATGTCAATTCAAATGTCAATTAAATTACCAAACAACAGTCAATAAAATTAAATTACTTCATGATATCAATTTAACGAGCACAAAAATATTTTACTCTTCGTGAGCGGTTTAAAACACTCAGCTTTATATAAAAACAAAAAAAATTCCAGCTTCAAATAAATTCTAATTCGATTTGATGTCGTAGATGACGTTAATATGAATCCAATGCAACTCGTTTCGCTCGAATCATACCTCGTACAAGAAAGTTATACGATAATTAGTATAATGACATAATTAAAAATGCAATTAAAAAATTTAATAAACAAACTTAAACAAAACCTTTCTCTTCTCCGGCCCGCTCTTCCCATGCCAATGCCTGTTGATACGTTTTTTTTTAATCGACGAACCGCGCCAAAATCACGTGCGCTCACGTACGCCTGCAAACTCACGCGCGCTCACGTACGCGTAGATTGAGATTGATGAAACCCAAAAATGACGAATGAACGGCGGTCAATTTCGGCGAACTCGAGGCGATTCGCCTCGATCCAACCGCACATTGGGTAGTGCTCGTCGTGCTCTCCACTTTTCCTTTTGGAATCGTTTGATTTCGTTGAACGTATGAGGGGAAATCTAGGAGAGAAGGTTGATGAATTTCAACCATTAAAATCGTAAGAGGAGCGGCTGCAGTAAGTTAGGATTTTGACGAAATGAGATAAAGGATGGCCTAATATACAAATTTCCGACACTATTCACACATAAATTTTCCGAACTCCAAATGAAGCGTGTCGCCTAGCGTTCTATATGTTATACCATTATTCCGAACACAATAGAATATGTATCGGGAGCCAATTCCATCATATTCAGAAGATAGCTTTTCAAATCAAATTATTTTAATTAAATTCCATTAATTAATTTCTACGCATTTCAATCTTGCACGGCCAAACGATAAGTCTAATCGCTGCAAAACTTGAAATCCTATAATAATTCACTATTGCGAATCCGATGAAACTAGTTTCGTCCAAATCTGAGATAGTGCCCAAAAAGGATATTTTTACTCGTTAATTAAAACAAATAATTTCCCAAAATCAATTTAATCACTTTAAATTCAATTTTAAAAGATAAGAAATTATTCTTATTTAAATAAAATTTAAATCAACTTTTGGCATCATTTTCATTCATATTAAATTCGGGATTCAATTATTTAAATAATTTCAATATTAAATTTGAACAATTTAATTATTCAATAAATCATGATATTTTAAATATAAGTTATTTAACTTATAAAATTTAACTTTTAAAACGAATTCAAATAATAAAACAACTTCTTCCATTTTACAATAATTCAACATTTATTATTCAATTCCAACTATTGATTACAAACACATTCAATACATAAAATTTTATTTCAATACTTATTATTGCCTAAATCTTCGAAGTTGGTTATTTCAAAATTTTATTCCAGTTCATTCAATAAACCACATTAATAAATCATTAAATTTTATTTCTAACCATTTTATTCAAAAATCATATTAAATTTAATAATTGAAGATAGTTAAAAATATGGCTTGTTACAATCTCCTCCACTCAAAACTTTTCGTCCTCGAAAAGGGGTTAACTAAGGAATTTAACATACGATATATTTTACTCAAAATAATCAACATACAAAACATAAAATCTTATTTACAAAACCTCTACCATGATTCCACAACGCCACTCTGATATCGGCTTTAAGGAAATTACAACTTATTTATAAAAACAAGTTATAAAATTTTAAAATCTCAAAAATTTTCTAACACTCGGATTTATGGAAAATTTCGGTAGTGTCTCCATTGCGTGGCTCGATTGTAAAAATTTAATATACAATATATAACACAAATATATACCAAATATACATCTCATCTCAATGATGAGGGATCTCGTAGGGAAAAATATAAAATGCGGTATGTAAATCCGAGATATGTACCTTATTATTATTAATACGAGCGAGTTCGCTCATATTAAGTTAGCAAAATCAAATCAAATCCGCGTATACGCCCAAACATCCTTCGTATGTACCTATCTCAACTCAAATTAGAATATTAGTTGCATATAAAAGATATTGAGACATGTATGAGTTTAACAGAACTATATGACATGAATTTTGAATCCAAACCATAAGCACAAGCACAAGCACTAATACCAACCATAATAATCATATGCAATCAAAAGCAGTTATAACAATGATTTACAACAAAAGAAACCATTCGTCAAGTTCTAGTGGTCCAGTGGTTAAGACATAGTGGAGTTGCTACATTGTGTTGTAGTGGCACCGGTTCGATACCCGGCGGCCACAATAATGAGACATAGTGCACGGCCACTTATAAAACCGGCTAACCGAAGGCTATGGAATACAAAGTATCCATGGCCCCAAAGTTTTCGTCAAGTTCTAGTGGTCCAGTGGTTAAGACATAGTGGAGTTGCTACATTGTGTTGTAGTGGCACCGGTTCGATACCCAGCGGCCACAATAATGAGACATAGTGCACGACCACTTATAAAACCGACTAACCGAAGGCTATGGAATACAAAGTATCCATGGCCCCAAAGTTTAGTCAAGTTCTAGTGGTCCAGTGGTTAAGACATAGTGGAGTTGCTACATTGTGTTGTAGTGGCACCGGTTCGATACCCAGCGGCCACAATAATGAGACATAGTGCACGACCACTTATAAAACCGGCTAACCGAAGACTATGGAATACAAAGTATCCATGGCCCCAAAGTTTTTCAAAATCAACTTTTTTTCGTTATGGCTGCTCCCGCCCTTGTTTCTCCCCACTCCCCATCTTTTCAAATTGTCCTTCTTCCTGTTCCTTCCATTCTTTCACCTATTCTCTCACCATCTTCTCGTACCTGTCCTCTGCCATCATCCCCACCAGCCTTACCTACCCCTGTTCCCCCTCCTCTTGACTCGTCCATCCCCTCAACCTCCTCCTGTCTCGTCCATTCCTCAACCTCCTCCTGTCTTGTCCATCCCTCAACCTCCTCCTGTCTCGTCCTTCCCTCAACCGCCGGTTGCTTCTGCCTCTTGGTCTTCTCTTTTCAAAACCAAACCCCGTAATGCTGGGCATTTTTCCCCTGTCGATTTTCCCCTTGTTTTCTATGGCCATGCTCTAGTTCCTCCAGACGTTGTTATTAAGGCTGGAACTCAAATTTGGAGAGACTGGTTGGTGGGATTCTTTCTTGACAAACCCCTTTCTTATCTCACTGTTATCAATCATCTGCAGAAATTGTGGAAGTTGAAAGGCGAGATTGTAGTTAAATCTGATGGAAGTTTGTTCCTGTTCAATCTGTCTTGTGCGGAGGACAGAAGGAGAATTCTGGAAGCTGATCCTATCTTCCTTAGGAACAAAATTTTAATTGTTAAAGCTTGGGATCCATCAATAGGTAATAGTTGCAGTTCTATCAAAACTATTCCTGTATGGCTAAAACTTTCAAACATCCCTATCTATGCTTGGTCACATATTGGTATCAACTGGCTAGCTTCCAGAATTGGAAAGCTTTTATGCATGGATACGTCCACTGAGAAGCTAGAAAGGATTGGATATGCGAAATGTCTTGTTGATGTATCCCCTGATCGAAAATTAGTTGATGAGTTCCCTGTCAAATTACTAGATGGTTCTACTCAAGTTGTCAAAGTCAATTATTTGTGGAGGCCTGACATTTGTAATGAATGTAAGGAGTTTGGTCATGTGGACATTGCTTGCCTCAAATTATGTGCAGATAAAGCAAACTGTAATGACGAAGCTGGATTTAAGAGTAACATTCAGGAGGTAGCTAAACAAAACATTGGAGTAGGCACAGCAGATAAGAAAAGTAAACAAGTTTGGCAGAAAGTAGCAAAAAGGAAGAGTAATACTAAAGAACCACCCCCATGTGAAATATCGGATTTGAATGTTATCAAGCTTCCTGTTGCAAAACCTATTACTTCCATTGTAGAGCAAACGCAAAAAGGAATGGTTTGTCCGATTGAACTTGAACAAAATGTTAGTAAATCTCAAAATTGTATGACAGAGAAGGAGCATGACATTCCTTTTTCCCACAACAGTTTTGAGTTGTTGATTGGGTTGAATGATGAAACTGGAGAAGAGAATGAAGTAACTAGTGAGAAGGAACATGATGTTGAAATAATTACTCATGTTGATGAAGTGGTCTGCAGTGAGCAGATACATAGATCAGTTAAACGAAATAAGAATGATGAAACTGCTACTGAAGTACCCTTAAACAATGTTCACAATGTCACCACAGATATGAGCAGTATATCTGTCGTGCATGAAACACACACCATGCCTACTGATCCCAGTCCCCTCTGTTTGAACAACCTTGGATCTATTCCAACATTAGGTAACCCCTATCCCCCTTCACATCACAATTTCCTTCCTCTCCCTGAAAATGACCTTGATGATCCCTTTTGTCTGGCCTTACAAAAGCATATTACAGATTTGGTAATCTCTATGAAAACAACTACTCAACCTCTTCCCAATACTCTTCCATCACCATCTTCGAATTCAAATCAAACTTCCTCAAGGCAAACTTATGTATTTACTGGAACCATTCCAGGATGGAAATCTCCCCCCCTTGATGTCATGTGAAGATGGAGATTCTAATCGTGCTCCATGCTCGAATGCCGGCATCAGGAACAAAAGAAAACCACAGAAGCAAAACCACGTCTCATCCCGATCAGAATCTCCTGTAACAAGGAGCATGAGAGAACTTACTCATCAATCTCTAGTTTAATAATGTTTCACAACATTGGTTCATGGAATATTAGAGGCTGTCACAACTTCGTTAAGTTGGACCATGTAAAGCAATTAATCACTTTGCATCATTTGGCGATATTTGCAATTCTTGAAACTAAACTAAATCTTCCCCTTACGATTTCTGCTGCACATTATGTCAACCCATCTTGGACTCTGACACATAACCTTCTTGAAGCTAGCTATGGTTGTATTATGATTCTTCATAACCCTTTAGTCCTATCTCTTGATCTCATTCACGCCACTGCTCAGATTATGCATCTCCATGCTAAGTACTATAATCCCTATAAATCCTTTTATATCTCCTTTGTGTATGCATCAAACTCTCAAGCCACAAGACAATCTCTCCTCACCTTGATCCCTGCTCTTAGACAGGAAACGAATCCATGGATAGTAGTTAGCGATTTCAACTGCTGCCTTGCCTTGTCTGACAAGCATGGTGGTCGTCCTCTAATGCTTAATGATATTTATCCCTTAAACACGGCTATTTATGATTCTTCTCTCATTCCTATTCATAGGGAAGGCGCCCTATTTTCTTGGAACAATCACTCCAGAAGTGGAGTTAGAACATTTTCAAATATTGATCATTCATTCTCAAATCTCAAAGCCTTATCTTCCTGGCCTGATCTAACCACCTTTCTTCCTCCTTCAATTCTTTCTGACCACTCCCCACTAATCATATCCTCTGGTAGGAAGCTCCATGATGTTAAAAGAGGATTTAAATTTTATAATTCTTGGATCCTTGATCCCGAATTCAGCTCAATAATACAATCTGTGTGGCCTAATCATTTTTTTTGAAACCCTATGTATATTTTTTGCAGGAAACTAAGAGCAATTAAGGATGCATTAAGAGTTTGGGCAAAACAAAAGTTTGGTAATGGCAACCTCAGATCAACCATTCTTAAGGAACAGCACAAGGAAGCTCAAGTTATGATGATGGCTCATCCTGATATAGCAGATCTTGCTACCAAGGAAGCTGATCTTTTCCATGAGCTTAGTCAAGCCTTGGACACTGAACGAGATATGAAAAAGCAACAGTCAAGAATCAAGTGGGCTTTGGATGGTGATAGGAACACTAATTTTTTCCATGCCACCCTCAAAGCCAACCAATCAAATAACAATATATATTCCATACATGATGATGAAGGGATCCTGCATTCTTCTCTTGAGACTGTGATCAGAGCCTTTCAAAAGCATTTTTCTGGCCTGCTTGGGAATGATAAAAACTTTAAGCCTCAATTGGATGATCTTTCTACTATTGCCTTGCCCCAAGTTAATAGGATTGAAGCTGCTAGGCTAGTGGAAAAAGTTACTGATCTCGAAATAAAGAATGCTCTCTTTTCAATGAACAAAAACTCGAGTATTGCACCCTACTTCTGTTTCATCCTTTAGACCCATCTCCTGTTGTAACGTTATATACAAGTGTATTTCAAAGATCATTGCCACCCGTCTTGTTGCTATGCTTGTGAGAATCATCTCTAAGAACCAAGTTGCCATTCTGCCTAATAGGAACATCCTTGATAATGTCATGCTTGCTCATGAACTATTAAAAGGATATAGCAGTGCTAATGCCACTCAAGGAGCAATGCTCAAACTTGATCTCAAAAAGGCTATTGATAGCATACAGTGGACTATTGTGGTCAGAACAATGTTCCTTATGGGGTTTCCTAAAGTGTTTGTTGCATGGATATATGAATGCATCTCCACTCCCTCATTCACTCTGATCTTTAATGGAGCAAACTCTGGTTATTTTGTCTTCAAGCAAGGAATAAGACAGGGCGACCCGCTCTCTTCCTATGTGTTCATTTTGGTTATGGAAGTCTTAACATGCTACTTAAAGCCTCTGTACCTGACCAAACAAATCCACTTCCATTCAAAGTGCAAAGACTCCCAGATAACTTCTCTTCTCTTCGCTGATGACATCATGTTATTCACCAAGCCCAACCATCAGTCTCTTGAATCCATTAGACGTGCTCTTCATAGTTTCTATCTGATGACTGGTCTTGAATTAAATACACATAAGTCGAGCATTTTATTTGCTGGAGTTTCTCTTGTTCGAAGTCAAGATCTTTCTTCTATAACAGGGATGCAAATCATGCATCATGACATGACGTACCTTGGGTTGCCTCTTTGTTCCTCTAGGGTAACCCTTGCTGATTGCCAACCCTTATTTCTTAAAATTACTTCAACCATGGAGAGGTGGTCCACCAGATTTCTGTCTCAAGCAGGCAGGCTCACTCTCATTAATTCTGTTATTCTATCTATGATGATCTACTGGGCCAGGGCCTTCATTTTACCAACTAAACTTTCGAATATGGTTAGATCTGCAATGTTTAGATTCTTCTGGTTTGGTTCCATCCATGCTAGGAAGCCGTTTCCATGTTCATTCAAAGCTTTTGAGAAGCCATACAGCAAAGGAGGTCTTGGCATCATCAACCTACCGGTTTGGAATAGGGCCGCATATAGTACTCACTTCAATGCCATTTTGAACAGGAAGGACTCTCTTTGGGTTTGTTGGTGTCTTGTGCATAATATTGGATCCAAGAATTTTTGGCAAATGGATGTTCCTCAGTCTTGCAGCTGGATTTGGAGGAACATTTTGAAATTGGGAGATATATTTAAGCCTCTTATCCAGATAAAACTCACTGCGTTGAGTGGTTGCAGTTTCTGGAACGACCCATGGATCTGCAAAGGCGTAATACTTGATTCCATTTTCAACACTCAGGAAAAGTTTCAATCTGGAGTT
Organism: Allium fistulosum; assembly: GCA_030737815.1. Taxonomy (NCBI): domain Eukaryota; kingdom Viridiplantae; phylum Streptophyta; class Magnoliopsida; order Asparagales; family Amaryllidaceae; genus Allium; species Allium fistulosum. The sequence continues at coordinate 1,499,799,810 of CM060901.1, forward strand.
AGCATAAATGCCAAAGCTGTTGATCATATTGTGGATGGAAAGTTGTGCCTTCCATATTGTAGCAATCAAACTGTTAGAACCTACTGGAAGAATCTAGCTTGTAATACGTATGTCTTCCAAGACCAGGAAACAGTGCTTTGGAATGGCAGTCCACACTCAATAAGCAGTGTTTACGAATCACTTCATGGTGTAGCTAATATGCCTGATTGCAAATGGTACAGAGCAACTTGCAATGATATTTTTCCTAGCAGAGATAATTTGTTCTTCTGGAAGTGTGTTAATGATGCCCTTCTAACAAGAATGAAACTTGTTGACTATGGAATGTTCGTTCCCACCATTTGTATCTTGTGTGATGCCTATGCTGAAACTGCTCATCACATATACTTTGAATGCCCCTTAGTTCATGAGCTATGGAGTGATATGTTGATCAAGATCGGGATAGTTGTTGTTCCTCATCTCTTCTCTGAACAGTGGTCCCTGATTTTAACTGCAACCAAGTGGAATACTGAGAGAAGAACATACTTTTCCTTCATTCTTAAAAAATTGATGAAACTGGTGTGGGGTGAGAGGAACATAAGGGTATTTGAAGGAAAATGCAGGACTATGCTAGTGCTTTGGGCTGCTCTTAAGCATGATATAGTTGATGGTATGAGAGCAAGTAAGCATGAATTTTTGGACCATCAAATCGAACCATGGATTCTGTAGCATCGTTTCTTTTTTGGTCTGTATTTTTTCTTTTCTTTTGTCTGTTCTCTCTTTTATTTTAATAAATCTGGTAAGGGCCCAGTTTTCAACCCCGCTTACTCTGCAAAAAAATATTAATTCATAACTATCACAATTTACATTTCCAATGTTAATATTTAATTTATACACTATCATTTCTTATTAACATTCATTCTTTATTAACATCCAAATTTTTTTAAACATTTAGTTGGTTTACTTCCAATTTATTCACATCTATTTCATTTACATTCAATTTATTCAATTTCAATTACTTCACTTTTTTATGTTTAACATATTTCTTATCAAATCATTTATGGACCATTTTATAAAATTATTTCATTTAATCTTATTTAAGTTAAATTTTATTTCATTACCACTTAGTAAATTTTCTTTAATACTAATATCATTTATAAACCATTTTGTAACGACCCGAAATTTTGGTCGTTTAGTTTTGAACATTTTTTTATTTTTAAACGTTGAATTTGAATTATTAATTTATTTTGAATATGGACGAATTAGCAAAATGGTTTATGATTTCAAATATAGCGATTAATTGGATTTGGTAAATATAAATTTAATATCTGAAATTGGGTAAATATGGGAATTTGGAGTTAGATGTGAATAGGGATGATTCCTAAGGTGTTTTAAACTCTATTTGAATAAGAGTGATGGCAATAGACTTTGAATGGGATTAAGAGTCGATAAATTTAAAATATATCTTATTCTAAAAAAATATGTATATAAATAACACAAATAAATAAAGTGCAGTCGGTTGGGTCCAACCTATTCTTATTGGAATTTTATATATTAATTTAATATTGAAATTCAATATATGGAAATAGTGTAAATAATTGAACTTTGATTTAAAATGATTCGAAATGATTTATAATATGGATATAAATTCTATTTGAAATATAATAGAGTTAGTAAGTTTTAAAAATTAAATTTCAAACGATTTCGACGATTTTGAAAATCGCTCGATTTAATCGACGCGTTAAAATAGCCTTCCAGGGCATTGTCTCGGAATTTGACGAAACAAGTTCCATTGGATCCATAATAGTGTATTATTATCAGATTTCAAATTTCGTAGCGTTTGGAGTTACCGTTTGGTCATACGGGATAGAAACACGTTGAAATAAAAATCGAAATTTAATATTTTAATTCGATTCGAAAAGCTATCTTCCACATACGATCGAATTAGGTTACGAAACACGTTCAATTATGTTTGGAATAGGGGTAAAACATTATAAACGCCTAGCAGCACGTCTAGTTTGGAGTTCGTTCGAAAAATCATGTAAATTGTGAAAAATAATATTAAATTAATGTTTATACGCGTATATATACACATGCCACAGTAGAAACCCTAGTTTTCTAATGGAGCCGCCAGTTAGAAGTCAATGGCCGAAATTAACCATCCCTTCCCCTAAATTTCTGATTAATCCATCGAGTATTAACAAAATCTTCCTAAACGATAATCGATGAGCTCGACGAGAGCTCCCCATTCATGCGGTGATGATGAGTTTTCGTGTGGCGCACGAGGAGGAAAAGATCCACGTGCTCTCAGCGTTTGAAAGATGATTGCGGTGAAATTATGTAACTAGAGTCGATGAGATTCGGTGCGGTGGTGGAGCATGACCAAGGCTCCAGGCCGGTGGTCTTCGATCGATGTACGATCGACTGGGTGGTGTGCGGCATGTCGAAATGGAATGACATGGTGGGTTCGTTCTTGCCTGAAGAGCGTACGCGAAGATGAGAGAAGAAGATGAGTGCGGCCTGGATCTATGAGTTTGAAATCAACGACCGAGATTCATTCTGGTATAAAAAAAGAAATTATTATTATAAATTATATTCAAATCTATAAAACCTTATATCTTTTCCATACGAGCTCGGAATTGGACGAAACAAGCGGCGACAAAATCGTGGCGACGAGCACTACGCTCTGGAATAGACATGGGGATGTTTGGAGTGAGTAAAAATTTTTGGGTTAAATTGAACGTGTTCGATTTAATTTAAAATTTGAACGTTTGGCGATTTAAAACTCAAGGTAAGTTAATCTCACTAAATTTTGGACTACTGGTATTAATTTTAAGTAGTTAAAATTAATTAATGATTTATTGGTTGAATTGATAAATTATTGTCAATTGAATGTGATATTATATCTAGTAGGATATATATATTAGAGTGATTGATATTCCCGCATATATATAGCGGATGAGACCCTATGCGCCTTGCATAATAGCGGATGATCCTATATACCATGATATTTCGCCTCGAAACGGAATTGTTATTTTTATGTTGTGCTAACATTTGTGGATGCAGGCAAATAGGTTGGAGGGATCCAACTGGATTCCTAAAAAATGTTGAATTTAATTTCATATATGGTGATATATGTTTTTTTGGAATAATCTATGACAGGATATTGTGTGATTTAAATTGATTGAATGTTATGACAGTTTTAGCCTGGATTTTGGTATTTTTAAATACCAATAAAATATGGTTTGAATTGGAAAAGAACTTTAAATAGAAAATTTGAAGTAAAATATTTACATAGAATTTCGCATAAATTAATTGGATAAAATAAATGATTTTGAAATTTGTACTTGGTTATTTTGGAATATCGTAAATAGAGATTTTGGATAGAAGTATATAAAAGGATTTTTAAAATAATAAAATTCTGAAGTGGTACTTGTTTAAACAAAAAAGGTTTTAAAAGTCGAGATTTTTAATAAATTGGGAGGACAGAAGTGAATTTGGGGAAAATTATAAAATTGGTTATACTGGACTCAAGTAAGATTTCCAAATTTATGAAGTGAAATTAGAATCGAGAAATTGGGCTTGTTTTAAAAGGAGGATTTTTAATTATTAACTAAGTGACTTTAAAATTGTTAAAAATATTCGAGAAATTAGTTATTTAATTATTTTAAATTGTTTAAAGCATATTTAAATATTAATTAGTTACCTTATAAAGATTGTTAAAGATTTATTATTATTTATTATTAAAGAATTAGTCAGCATTGCTGTTTTAAAAGATAAATTATTAAATATTAATATGGTGTTGTATAATAACTTTTATTTAAGTATATTTGCCTAGATTAAACTTGGAAATTTATTTAAAAACTTATAAGAATTATTTTGAGATAATTTTTAAATAAAGACGGGAAGTAATGGTATACCCGCATGGCGTAATTGGAGGCAGTGAGTGCCTGCAGTTAAGTCTTAGATTTCTCCGGGATAGAGACGTAACCATTGAGCTGTGAATCCATGGTTTGACACCACAGTGGTATTTTCCATATTATTTTAAAAGGGTTTTCAAATATTTTTGAAAAGGATAAATTGAGAATATACTGAATTCGATAAGATAAGTTCATACTTTTGGGATTTAAGAGATGTAACTTATTTGGAATATTAAATTAAATAAGACTTGGTGTTTTCAGTGGAAATGAAAACATTTGGTTGAATGATTGTTATTTGATAGTTAAATAACCGACTATCAAATCTCGACCTAAATATAACTTTGGAAATATTTAGGAGAAGCACAGGAATTATATGGTACAGTTACCGTACGAGGTGCTATACTGTATGTGTAAACTTGTTTCGTTCTTCTAGGACGATGATAAGGAAATTCGTCCACTAAATGGTTAAGAGGTGATCTCCGATCTTACTTTGTCTGTTTATTCCTAAAGAACCGGGGTTGACTTTACTGGGAAATATCGAACGTTGTTTCGAAGACACCGGGATCGGATTTGTTATCCGAAAACCAATTTGATCCAACGAGTACGTTTTCGAAATGAAGACAAGAGCATGGAGTCAAAGATGGAGCAGTGAAGTGCAAGGTCTAATCGCTACTAATCCTGAGGGTGATTCCAAAATGGATGTAGTAGGAGTAGTGCCTTCGGTTCCGTTCAGATCCAGAACGGACTTGTATGGATGAATGCTATCAGTACATTGTCATTGGAGGACAATGAGCATTCTAAGTGAAATTTCTTTAATGGTAATTGTAACCTCTAGCCTCATCAACCGGGAATGACTGAAAACCAGGGGAGATGCAGCAAGGCTAAGTGGGTAGCACCCAATTAGGGTATGTTTATCACCTTTCTAGATACCCTTGGATACTATTATTACTATGATTTATGGAAGGAGCTCGATAAAGGGTAGGAACACCCGGTGTGATAGCATATTCGGTCTATCCAGGTTAGGGATAGTCTGGTCTTGTGTGGTAGGGGATCCCGGCGTGATCCTCGGTACATTGTTTCTAGACATGTACTGTGACAGGTGATACCCCAGTACCTATTCATTCGTATGGAATCCATTCTCCAATAAGCGCCATACGGTTTTAATTGTGCCCAACTATGCTGAAATGTGAGATGCAAGCATTTCAGCTATTTGAATAAGTACTTGTGCTTAGACACTATCATAATATCAGATGATTTTGATATGAAATGTTTTGGTTATCATAAGGTAAAAACCCGTCATGTTTATGTGTGGCGTGGTCTTACGAGATACCTTTGATTTCAAAAGATTTTTGAAACTTTAATAATTCAAATTGAGTGTGTTTTCTCACACTGGTTTTCCAGACTGACTCGGATGTTATTTTATTATAATGCTCGGGTCAGACCGGGTATTACAGGTTTAGGTTAGGATGCTATGGAGCTCAGAAGATGAGTTGGAGACCGAGACGTACACTCGTACTTGTTTATTTCCGCTGCAGTGTTTTGTTGAAATTACTAGCAACTGTGAGGGCAGGTTGTTATAACTGCCCAGGCTGGTAACTATTGATTTGTGTACTCTGATGTGAGATATGTATATTACAGTTTTGACTTGTGTAAAGAACTATTTATATTATATGTTATTCAATCCGCTGTGAGATTCTGTTTTTGTTTAGTTTTCTTCTTTCTTCTACCTACTTTCTTTTCCCTCAACAATCTGTCTTTCCGGCACTCGATCGTTCGGCATATTATACAATGAGCGTATTTATGTTGATTTTTGAGGGTCGAAAGGGCGGGTCGTCACAATTTCATAAAACCATTTAAGTTTATTATAAACATTTTTATAAAACACAAGTCATGTATATTATAATTTCATAACTTAAGTTCATATTAATTCATTGATTCACTTCATTAGTTCATTTCATTAATTCATATCATTAACTTTACTTAAGTAATTTTAATTTATAACTCAAATTCATATTAATAATTTTTTCTTTTTATCACAATAAATTTCATTCAACTTTTCTTAAGTTAACTTTCATCTTATAATTCATTTTATTAACTTATTTCATTAATAATTTCCCTCAACTTGACTTAAGTAAAATTTCATTTCATAATTTAAACTTAAAGTATTTCTTACCACTTATACTTAAGTGTATCGACATTTCTTTATTTAACATTCACTTATTTCATATTCAATTAGTTAACCTTCAATTTATTAAAACTCATTCCTTTTGTATTCAATTTATTTATATCCAATTTAAATCAAATTCAATTACTCACATAAATTTTACTTACACCCATTTATTCTCATTCAATTTCTTTCACACCTAAATTGCATTTCATTTTTTAACTCAAGTTCGTATTCATTCTATTAATTCATTTTATAGCTTAAGTGGAATTAATTCACTTTACTACTTCATCTAGTTCCATTCAAATCCAATTCAATTCATTTAATCTTTGCTGAGTTAAACTTTATTTTATTTAATCCATTACTCGGTTTACTTAACTTTATTTAAGTTAAAATTTTCTTTTCTTATCATTCACATTCAACAAATTTAGAATTTTTTTAGCTTAATATTTCTCAAATATATAAGTTATACAAAATTATTCACTTAAAATTTCATTTCATTTTTATCTAATTCATTTCAAATACAATTCACTTTCATTTAAGCTTTCTTGAGTTAAACTTCTTTTTATTTACTTCATTTCACTAACTCAATTTACCTAACATTTCTTAGGTTAATTCTTTTATTAAATATCTCAAATTCAAATTTTCTTTTGTTTGCTTAACCAAATTATTTAACTGTTTTAAAAAATCGGTCTTACTTTCATGTTCAAACTCATAAGTTATAAACTTTTTTCTTTTTTATCTATATAATTTTCAATTTATAAGTTCAAAACTGTTTTCATATATTTATCAAATCATACTTCGAATGTTGCTTCACAATCAAAAATTGTTTTAACAAGAAATAAATTTATGTTGGTAGCAATTCTCACTCAGAAACTCGAAAATGAATACTGGCGATGCTGCAGTCATCCCTAGAGTTATTTTCCAACGACTAAAGCGAGTTCAATGCTTTTATTTCTTTCAAAAATCTTGTCAAAATATATCTCTAGTCAAAACACTTTCAAATAATATTATTATTAATTTTGAAGGCTTTAAAAATAATTTTGAAAGCAACGGGATTTAAATTCTGAAATTCTCAGCTTTTAAATCCTTTCTATTTATAAGCTATATTATAAATATACTTATACAATTCCATTACCTTATTACGAAAACATTTCATTAATTTGCATTTTGTTATTTTAAACAATTCTTACTGTAATTAGATTTCAATTCAATTTAATTATCGAACGCTTCGTGAAATAGATTTAACAAAGTATTCGTTTTTAGTTTAATTCAACCAATAATCGATGATAACTAAATATTATCATCTCCTAACAAACAACATTCATTGATAATCATACAGGTTTACGAAAATTATCATTTTATATATAAGATATAATTTAGGTAGAATTATTTCATTTACCCATTTTTAAAACAATATCATGTCGACTTACCTCGTTTAAGTGTTTAGAAACCCCTATCGATAACAAGGCATCCCATGCACCGACTAGAATTCATAAAATACTCAACGGATGAGTAAAAACAATATAAAACATTTTATAACACTAACAAGTACGCACTCTCATATATGTATATATATATATATGCACTCAAACAGTATTACTACCACCCTATATCTAATGAGTTAAACCCCACAAAGCTAAGGTTATTGCAAAACCTGGCTCTGATACCAACTGTGACGACCCACTTCGGAAGGTTTAAATCGACAATAATCCACACATGTCCAACTCAAACAATCTGAAACATAGATAATCAATGGAGTTAATTAAGAAAAATAAGAAAAGAAGAAAAGAAACATAGAATCTCCCAGCGGAAAGACAAAATATAATAATCGGATAAACAGTTCATGAAGCTATATATACTATACATTTGATTATACTTTTACAACATCTATCAGAGTTATATATACAACAGAACTAAATAAAACAATGTAGCAGAACAATATGATGAGGGACTAACACTAGTAATATAATATACCAAATCTTCGTCTTCGTCCTTCAAAAAATAATCTTCAATGCGCTGAAAACTCATGGCTGACCCGAGCGTAATGAAAAGACAAAACACTCGAGTCAGGACTAAAATATCCTTATGTGAGTCAAACCAATATCACATATAATAGGAGTGTAATAGTGCCAGAGATGTTTACGGGGTTTTACATCTCATATCCAGTGTATAACGTGCATGCAATAACTCAAGAGATGTTATGGGATTTCCATCTCTTAAGGATCCGTTAAAATATTTATATATAGTATAATACGATATATATATATATATATATATATATCTAATCAGTAAAGTAAATATTTTTCTTAGGTTTAAGGCTTTACATTAATCTCCCTTAACGCGTTTATATGCATTGTCGTACAGTTTGCATATAACGCCCCAGTAGCACGTCGGGGGATAGGGATGCATCGTGATACGACAACACTAAACCAAACTCTTAGTGGTCTCATTTAAGGATAACAGTATGACAAGGCACGTGAGGCAATGCCTAAGGTAGGATACTACCAGTTCGGGTCGCAGGGCCGGTGGTAATGCATCGTAGCCACGATCGCCCACCGTCCATCCATCCCATATCGAGTCAAAGGGAAGTCATAATAAACCAAGGTGCACCAATAGAAACCAACATCAAAAGTAATAGTATGGACCAAGTCTAAGAAGAAAATCGTAGAACGGATGTCCACTAGGGGTAGCTAGCCCACTTAGCCCTGTCAAGCCGTCCCGTTTTGTCATTTCAAATTAGCACCAGTGTCGGCGTCTATCCATCATTGTTCTCTTTCTTCAAAAGCAGCAAACTTACACCGAATCCAACCACTTCGTTCTGGAGTCCCCTCCACGTACACAGTTGTTAAAGTGGTTCCAACATTGATAGAGAATATGCCAATAAGAGGCCCTTGTCTCTTTAACAACCAAATGTTGTTTTACACACCGGTTGGTACTTTTACATTTCAAAAACGATTCATACTTGATATCAAAATATCATATTCACTTCAAAATAACATAATTACTTCAAACTCAATTCGAATTTCAATTTATGTTATAACTTAATTTTAACCCATTTCGCATTTAAATCAATGATTTAAATATAAACAGTTCCCACTCTGACCAGTTTGAATTTTTTAGAAATAGTTTGAAATTTTTTAAATAGTTTAAATAGTATAAATAGTTTGATATAAAATGGTTTGAGTATTAAAATGGTTTATCTCGTAAAATAGTTTGGAAAATCAAAATAATTTGAATATTTAATACGATAGATTTTAAATAGTTTATTTTAAAATAATTTACTTGAAAATGGTTTCAACTCAAACTGATTCAATTCCAAATCTTTCAATTCAAATCATCTTCAATCTCAATTCAATTCAAATCGACTCACTTTCGATTTCAATTCAAATCAATTTCAATTTCCACTTCAATCCAAACCAACTTCGATTTCGATTTCGATTTCAATTCGAATTAATTTTGATTTCGATGTTCATTGATTCGATTCAAATGGTTTAAGTTTGAATTCAATTCTCAATTTTAAACCATTTAAGTTTATATAAAGTTCGAGTTCGATTTCAGAATATCGATTTAAATCACTTAATTCAAATTAAACTTCAAGGTTCAAATTTTAGATTTAACTGTTCAAAATAATTCGATTACGAGCTCAATTTTTGAAATATCCATTTATGCCACTTTTACTTAAACAAATTCGAAATTCAAGTAAAAGTTACAACCTCTAAAATAATTTCAATTATCTTACTTCATGTCATATGTCAATTTTACTTCACATTTCAAAATAAATTCTTAAACAATTCATTTTAACCAATTCAATTTCAACATTTCAAGACTCGAATTCGAAATTAATTCAATCTTTATAAATTCGATTTTTATTTCTGAAAACAAAATCATTTAAATAAATTCAAATTCAAGAATTTAAAACCATTTAATTTAACCAATCTGGTGTCCGTATATAATTTTCTATCATATGGCCAAGTGATCAGTTATTTCAATTTTAATTTTAGGGATGGATATATATCATTTCAGTCCAAATCAAAGTGTCATAAGTATATATTATTTCAACTTATTTCTTAAATTATTCGAAATAATTCAAGTTACAGTTATATACTGTCAAATAATTTACAGGGTGACAACAGGAATATATAAAATAAATAAACATCCAATCATCCAAAATATCAACCAATAGGCATCCATCACTATCAACATTCAAACAGTCAAAATATCACAGCAATTAACTAGTTATAATATCGAGTGTCTAACTGGCAATTTAATTTCAATTTCAAATTTAACTGTCAATTCATATTTCTATCAGTTCAAATCATATGTCAATTCAAATGTCAATTAAATTACCAAACAACGGTCAATAAAATTAAATTACTTCATGATATCCATTTAACGAGCATAAAAATATTTCAGTCTTCGTGAGCGGTTTAAAACACTTATCTTTATTTGAAGCTAAAATTTTTCCAGATTTAAATAAAATCCAATTCGATCCTATGTCATAGACAACGTCGATATGAATCCAATGCAACTCGTTACGTTCAGATCAGACCACATATGAGAAAGTAATACAATAATTAGTATAATGACATAATTAAAAATGCAATTGATAAAAATTAATAAACAAACTTAAACAAAACATTTCTTTTCTCTGGCCCGCTCTTCCCAGGCCAACGCTCGTTGATACGTTTTTATTTATTATCGATGAACCACGCCAACCCATCATCAACGAACGCCTCGCCACCGCCGCTCCAGGCGAACCGCCGCTCCTCCACCACCTGCAGACTCGCGCGCGCTCACTTATGTGCAGATCGAGATCGATCAAACCCAAAAATTACGATTGAAAGGAGGTCAATTTCGGCGAACTCGAGGCGAATCGCCTCGATCTAACCGCACATCGTCTAGAGCTCGTCGTGCTCTACACTTTACCTTTTGGAATCGTTTGATTTCGCTGAACAAATGAGGAGAAATCAAGGAGAGAAGGTTAATGAATTTCGGCCATTAAAATCGTAAAAGGAACGGTTGCATTTAGTTAGGGTTTTGACGAAATGAGATAAAGGATGGCCTATTATATAAATTTTTGACACTATTCACACATAAATTTTCCAAACTCCAAACGAAGCATGCCGCCTGGCATTCCATATGTTATACACCTATTCCGAGCATAATGGAATATGTATTGGGAGCCAATTCCATCATATTCAGAAGATAACTTTTCAAATCAAATTATTTTAATTAAATTCCTTTAATTAATTTCTACGCGTTTCAAGCTCGCAGGGCCAAACAATAAGTCTGATCGCTACGAAACTTGAAACCCTATAATAATTTACTATTACGGATCCGATAAAACTAGTTTCATCAAAATCCGAGACAGTGCCCAAAAATGCTATTTTTACTAGTTAATTAAAATAAATAATTTCCCAAAATCAATTTAATCACTTTAAATTCAATTTTAAAAGTTAACAATCTTTATTCTTGTTTAAATAAAATTTAAGTCAACTTTTGACATTATTTTCGTTCACATTAAATTCAGGATTCAATTATTTAAATAATTCTAATATTAAATTTAAATAATTTAATTATTCAATAAATCACCATATTTTAAATATAAGTTATTTAACTTATAAAATTTAACTTTTAAAACAAATTCAAATAATAAAACAACTACTTCCATTTTACAGTAATTCAACATTTATTATTCAATTCCAACTATTGATTATAAACACATTCAATACATAAAATTTCATTTCAATACTTGTTATTGCCTAAATCTTCGAAAATTGGTTATTTAAGTTTTTTATTCAAGTTCATATTCAATAAACTACATTAATAAATCATTAAATTTTATTTCTAAGCATTTTTATTCAATAATCATATTAAATTAAATAATTTAAAATAGTTAAAAATATGGGTCGTTACAAGATCAATGATATTTCCTTTTCACTAGATTTTATGTCAATTCTCTCTTTGTTATCTCTTTTGTTATTTATTCTTTGAGTAGGTTGACATTAGTTAGAGGTGAGTTATAAAGCCATAGCTATTTACTGGTATGATTATATCTATCCAATATTTTTAAGATGCTGACTTGTTTACTATGTATACATTTTGAGATATGATGTATATGAGATTTGATAGAATATTTAAATGATGTATTATGATATTCAATCTTATATCTTTCGATATGATATGCACTAAGTCTATTACATCTTTATGTTGATATTACATTTTATTCCTGTCATTGTGAGATTTACTATATTTGTAGATATGATAGATATGTTATGTGTTGTTGTTACTTCAAACATTCTTTTGAAAGATATGATAGATATGTTATGGGAATTTGGAATAATGGATCATTAATTACCTCCAACATTCTTTTGAGGTTTCTTCCCCTTATTAAGGAAGCCATATTCTAGCTTAGACTTTGTTACCCTAAAAATGTACCCTGTGTAATGTCCCTCTACCTCTTTGTAGGTGGATTATTATTTTTCCTTTCCTCTTGCATCTTAATATGGCTACTGGCTCATTCATAGAAAGTTTTCATGCTTTTGTACATATTTAGGGTGTTTTTTTCAAGGATGTTGTGTCATTTCTACTTCCAAAATGCACTGTCATCAATAGTGCTTCCTGACTTGTAACTCCAATCCTCATGACTTTAGACTCAAATCTATTTATGAAACTACACAAGCTTTATTCTTCTTTTCTTCACATAGGATAATGTATTTGGATCTGGAGAGACTTCTTAATCAGTATTGAACTTCTTGAGGAAATCTAATAACAATTAAGACCAAAAATAAATCTGACAATGCATGTATCTCTAAAACCATCTTGAAGCTGCCCAGTTAAGTAATCTGGGAATAATTTACATCGGACAAGCATACTCATCTTTAGAATATCCATGTAATATCCGAATGTGCTTAGATGACCATCACGTTTTGATCATCCATCGCATTTGTTAGATTTTTGCAGCTCTTAAGTTGTCAAAGAAGTTTGACTCGATGATCTCCTCATTGAACGATGGTCGATCGGTTCCCTTTTACTTTTCTATCTTTAGATCATTGACAAAACTTCATGTAACGACCCGTAAATTTCAACGGTTTTAATAACGTAATTAGTTGAAATTTTGTGAAATTTTAAACGATTTAATTTCGAAATAAAAATTTTATATTTGGAATACGTCTAGTTAAATATAGCAACTGGTAAAATTTCGTCCGAAAATATGAAAGTTTATTTCGCGCGTAAATTCACTTCAATTTAATCAGTTAAAAAGCGATGAAAATAAAATGTTTCCAAAACCTAAATATTTTTACATAGAAAAATTCTAAACCATCTTCTGAGCAAGATGTCAGATT